>OX411318.1:15000000-20000000 GCA_948150665.1 Conistra vaccinii
AGTTTTAATGATGGTCTGGCAGTTTCAGTAGTTTATGCGGCCTACCCAAATGTCCTTTCTTTGGTACTGTTCGTCGAGTTGAGCTCCTTAAGTTCAGAGTTGAGCTCCGCGATTACTGACAAATGCTTGCACTGACTGGACAGGTCCACTCAAAGCTGTATGGTTCTTTCCTCAAAAGACCATTTCAGACACTAGTCTACATGGTCCTCATATGGCCTGACCAGGATTATGTCTGGACTTTAAAAGAGACTGTGACCTCTGAGTTTGTTTCGGCCTTTCTTCTCAGAGTAGTCAGATAGGAAACGCCGAACTCATCTAGCTAATTTTTTACATAAATTTTAATATGACGTGTAAAAGTGATTCCAATATCCTATTTACAGAATAAACAATAAACAATAAACTGAACGTCTACATTTAAAATGAGCCCTCCGCGAGGGTTCCCGGCATGCGATATCCAAGTAGGTGAACCCTCCAGGAGGGCTCCCGACACTGAACGTCTACATTTAAAATGAGCCCTCCGCGAGGGTTCCCGGCATGCCATATCCAAGTAGGTGAACCCTCCAGGAGGGCCCCCGACACTGAACGTCTACATTTAAAATGAGCCCTCCGCGAGGGCTCCCGACATCCCATATCCAAGTAGGTGAACCCTCCAGGAGGGCTCCCGACACTGAATGTCTACATTTAAAAAGAGCCCTCCGCGAGGGCTCCCGACATCCCATATCCAAGTAGGTAAACCCTCCAGGAGGGCTCCCGACACTGAACGTGTTAACCTTTTATTAAATGTCTATTTTCGCTTAAATCTTTCTTTTTCTTTTAGTCATGGTATAAAGTATAGTATGCAACTCTTGAATAAAACGGATTTATATCGAGGGCCATGAATCACTCGCGTCGCTCAGGATTCTAACACTTGAATCACTCCCTACGGTCGTGATTCAGTCGTTAGAATCTTTCACTTGATCGTGATTCATCTATGGCCTTCGCTTTAAATCCGTCCTTTATTCATTAGTTGCATAATATACTATTTTTTATGGGGAGGGCCCTCAAATTTTTACTTTATTTCATTTTTATTATTTGTTGTGTTATTATAACGGCAATAGAAATACGCAATCTGTGAAAATTTCAAATGTTTACCTATTACGGTTTATGAGATGCAACCCGCTAACAGACAGATGAACAAACGGAAAAAATAAAAGAAAGAAAAATGGGTTTATTGGCATTACAACACCTTAAAAGTATAAAAACAGAAAACAATTGTTATAATGCCGAAATACAGCTCAGTATAATGTCAGATGTCAACACACACACGTACGGACAACAGAGGCACTCCCTCAGAGACACTGAGTTGACCTATGTTGCTTGTCCAACTTGCAATTACTGCATTCAACCTCACCACCTTTCATCATTGCCTATCTTCTCCAGTGTGACTGTGAATGGTTGTATAGTATTAAGCAAGGCTAAGCACAAATAAATGCCTTAAAAAATCAAACGAAATTCGTAACAACACGGCAGCAAATCAGATTTCCTACTTGCGCAAGTTTGCTATCTTGTTTTTGTTTAAGTGGCCCTTCTATCCTTCTTTACTTTACGTGCCTACACTTACAAGAAGCCACCACTTTGAACATGATACCATCTTAATTCAGCAACTTTATAACTACGTGAGTGAAGTATTGAGATTGACTTATAACTCACTAGCTGCGCCCCGCGGTTTCACCCGCATAAGTCTCGATCCTGAGGGGATATCGGGATAAAAAGTATCCAATGTCCTAACCTAGGTCATGGTCTACCCATGTGCCAAATTCCATCCTAATCCGTTCAGCCGTTTTAGCGTGGAAGCGTAATAAACAAACATACAAAAATCTAATCATTTCTCTTTATTTATAAAATATAATATAATATTAGTTTAGACGACGGTTTTTCGTGGAACAGTGAACTGTGAACTAAGAGATAGAACTACGACTGCTGAATACAATAATTTAATTTTAGCAATTTACATTAACAATTTTTTCAAGAATACCTAAATAGTTTCTTGACCTTATATTTTTAGCCGTCTTTTGTGACACCCACTTTTGCATGTTGTTCAGTCATTCAGTTTTTCTCTTTAAAAACATGTTAATTACTAGTTTTTGCCAGTGGCTTCGCCTGCGTGCATGTCATAAATTATTCCACGGGAAAAAAGCCCTATGTCCTAATCTAGATCATGATCTACCTGTGTGCCAAATTTCATACAAATCCGTCTAGCCGTTTTGATGATGCGTGAAACCGTAATAAACAAAACAAACTCACTTTCTCATTTATAATATTATAGTTAGGATTTCCTAGTTCCTACAACATCCCAACACATTTTCTTCAACGTTCTGTTTTGATGGAGGTTACAGAGTACTGGCTGCTTCCACAAGAACTCTAAATATGGGCAGATTCAAACCCAACCCCTGACATTTTCTATTAACAATTTTCAAAAGAAAATGACCGAAATATAACTATGTATATAACACACATAACATCACGCTTATATTTCCTAAAGCGTTAGGTAGAGGTGTGTCTATAGTCAAAACTCAACTCAAACTCAAACTCAAAGCAAACTCAAAGCATTTATTTCAATTAAACCATTTACAGGCACTTTTGAATTGTCAAAGAGTCGGTCGGCTAAATTGGTGACCCCGACTATGAACGTCAACGCAGCCTTCGTGCAACAACTTCAGCGTGACGTCATCATCATCACTCCCGCAAGCTTTCGTGAGGCAAGTCACACAGCCAGCCAGCACACACGGCTTTAACGGGTATCCTGACCACCAGCATGCAGCGAACGCGCATTCCTGGTCATCACCCTCAACCACAACCCGGCACTGTATCACATCCGACTCACTGGATGACGACGCACCGCCACCCCGACTCACTGGGGAATCACCGCAGACAGTTCCAACTCACCGTGAACTATGCGGCACCCGGTTCCGACTCACTGGAACCACAGCTGGCACTGTGAAGCATCGCAAGATCCAAGACTCAGCCCACTATCGACCTCCGGTCTCCGGAGGGGAGTGATGTAGCGGTTAGACCGCCACATACAAAAACTACGAAACAAAAAGACATGACGTCACACAATTCCTACATCTCGCAGTTAGAGTTTACTGAGCGAATAACATAGATAAGACTACCCGAAATCAACATATGGGCAGTTGCCCGCCAGACATAACAACCCGTCTGGTTGGAGGATCCTCCCTTTTCTATGGTGGATGAGTGAACTTTACACCCTGTTCCTCATACCTCTAAATTGGTATGAGTAGTACACCCACATTTCGCCAGTTATGTCTAAATCCCATATAATAGGGAGCGACCCTATTGCCATCAACCGGGCACAAATCCAGACTCCGGACTGCTACTGACCGAAATATCTAGAAGCATAAAGTCGGTTCTACTTTATCAATTTACGTGCGAAGTTTCCGCTACCCTGTGTTCAAACAAATTGGTACATCATGTTAGTTTTACGAAATTTCTGGGGTGAGTAGTCATATAATAAAATCTTATTAGTTAAATACCTACATTATGCTCCCGTAAATAACGCAAGGGGCATGATTTTCCGTTCTGTAGTTCTAGTTTTATAGCCCAACATATTGCCCCTCGGTCGTGCTCTTTGTTTGTTAGTGAATAAACACGATATTATATTCGTTTTTTATACAGTAATAACATCCCAAGTCGATGTCTTTGTTCGTAATGCAAAACGAGTCGTTTTCTCTTCAAATAAGGTTTTTATTTTACAACCAGCTGATGCAAAATAAGGCTTGTACCCGCACAATATAGTAATTACTGTCGCAGCCAGCAAATAGGGCATTGATGGACGATCGATTGCGGCCAAATCTTGTAGCGTGTAGTACTTTTCACAAACAATGCGTGCCATTCAAACTGACTAAATTCCAAAATCAATGACGAACAAAGAAAATTGTTCACGCACCAATAATTATGTTCATTTGTTTCTTCTTTACTGTATACAGCTCTATATTTGCTAAGGCTGTTCGAAATTTAAATAAAATCTTTGATAAGTTACCTCCTTGGTTGTCATGTGTCGAAGTAAAAAGTTTGTTCAATTTTTAAATAACGCGACAGATAAGAGTTTTCATAGTTATTTATTTGGCCGCTAAATACGACAGTTAAGGATTTTCATAGTAACATTACCGACCGGCTATTCGTATGTTTTTGACCAGTACAGAAATTTCGATTTATCTCGAAGAAGGTTGTCAAAATAATGTTCGAATTTCGAAACATGTTTGAGAAAAATTATTATATCTTAGTGTAAAGTCAGGACAGGTTATATGAATCCTTTCGCATTACAACCGTGATTGATTAACTAACACTATTTCGCAAACTTTCCTATTCATACTGCCAAACGGTAACTATACTAAAGCCTGTGAGAGATAGATAACAGTTGGGTTAACCCAACTACGATAGATACTTAATTGACTCAGGCGTGACTTTGCGGAAATCCATTATAAAATACAATAGACGATGTATATTTAGTAACTTAATCCGCTTAACTGTTCTTAAAGAGTTCGAGAACCCTGTATGAAATCGACACGTGTTTCGCCTCTCAACGAGGCATCCTCAGGATGACGATTGACTTGTTGCGAACTCGGACACGACGTGTTGCGACGACAAGAGCCGAACGCAAAGTGAGCTACAACCGCTTTTATTTTTTATTTTTTTTGGCTAGGGCATCTCGCAGGTTACCACTAAGGTACTCGCTGCTTAACCGGACTTTCCTGTGGCTGCCTTAAGCTCCTAAAAGAACTCAAAGCCTCCAGCCAGGGGCATACAAACTAAGCTAATTAAAACTAGGCGAACGCTCGCTAAGGGCACCCCCTGTGGGGTACGAACCTCGGCTTAGGGCGTTCGCTGGGGGGAGGACAGCAAGAGGGACAGGCTGGATCAAGGATAGATCATTATTATTATCAGGGGAGTTTAAAGCTACAGGCTCAGCAAAAACGCGGGCTGGCGCATCGTTATCGAGCAAGGGTCGGGGGGGAGTATCATTTACTCGGGTGGGTCGCGGTCGCGAACCTCTACGGCGAGGTCTGAAATTGTGTCGGTGTGTTTTGTGAACTGTACTTGTGGCCCTACTGCTCTCCTGGAGGAGAGTTATGGGGTCATCTGGGTCTAAGAGGATATGTCTAGGGCGACGGGCCTTACTGACTTGATTATTGGACGGGACATAGCTAGCTGCTTTGACTATTAGGGGATTCCTATGTTTGACTGCGGAGTCAAAGTACCGCTTGGACATACGTTTAAGGAACTGATGAAACTACAACCGCCCGTCAACCCCACTTATATAGGATCGCTTATCGGCCTACCTCGGCCAGGATAGTTATCAGTGCGATAAGCAAACAATCGCAACAAAGGTGACCTCGGAATACGACGAATTAAATACGAGTATTCCGAGGTCACCTGCTCACCTGCTACTTGCGACGCATAATGTTGGTAAACTAGGGGCACAAATTGTAATTGTGACGTAATAAATCAAACTTGACGAATTTCAAATGTAAAGTGCATGCAGCTTTATTGATTTATGTAAAATGCACACTTCGCTAAAATACATACAGACATATGAATAAAGCAAATAATTGAAATATCAAGCGAATACCTACTCAATACATACACAACGTCAAACATAACATGAAAAAGTTTCGTGCTACAATACGACCACAAACATTAAAAAAACAGCTGAAAAATCCCTAGCGAATTATTTTCTTCATGATATGTCAATTTTGCCAAAGTTCTTTGACGTAATTTTTATTGAAATTCTCATCTCTCATTAGCAAGAGCTCTACTTAGACTGTACAGTCTTTTTCTTTGACTTTTAGGTCCCTTATTTCTTGGGAGTACTTCCAAGAAATAAGGGACCTAAATATCAAAGAAAAAGGTTGTCTGCAACAGGGTTGTTCGTGAGTACGCCTTGTTGACAAGCAAGGATGATCACAAGCCTGCAGTTGAAGGGATAGTTTAAAAGTTCTTTGAAATTTAAATCGAAACCTAAACGATTTAAACAAATCGTTTATTTTTGCAATAGGAATACAATTTTAGTTATTTATTACTTGCTGTTGCCCACGACTTCGTCTGCGATCCAAGATGAAAAGTAACCTTAGTTCATCTCCAGATCATGGTCTACCCATTTGCCAAATTTCATCCAAATCCGTTCAGCCGTTTTAGCGTGAAAGCGTAACAAACAAATAAACAAACAAACTCACTTTCTTATTTATAATATTACAGCTTTCGCCCGCGTGGAGGTCGGAAATTATCCCACGGAAACGTACCGTACTACCAAAATAAAAAGTATCCTTTATGTTAATCCAGGTTATAAACTATCTGTGTGCCAAATTTTATGCAAATCCGTTCAGCCGTAATTGAGTAACAAACATCCAAACATACAAATTAAACATTTATAATATTATATTATAATATATATTATAATATAATATAAGTACTTATAGTAGGATAGTAGGATTATAGTTAGGATTAATTAATGGGCGTGTTCTTGAACTCTTTCGCTCCTGGAAGATAGTGATGGATGGCTGAGGTCTACGATAGAACGAGCGTACCCAAAAAAGGCCTGTTTACCCGCAGCCAACCAAATGCAAAGTAGTTACCGCCTATAATAGACACCTGCCACTCCCCAAAGACATGGCGGATTCGTGGGAAGCTTAAATACTAAGTTCAAGTGTCTCACGTGCCTTCAATTTTACCGATAAAATCAAGTCTGTTTAAAAGTTACGCGCACCGATATAAAAATCTAACTAGATAACGCATGTCCCGCCATCTGTATGAAAACCAAGCGTGCCACTTTTTCACACACAATTTAAAAACTTTACTTACCGATGAAAGAAAACATTTCCAATGGCTCGGCCAACTTTTTCTATACAGTCTTTATAGCTCAATAAGGCATAAAAAGGCATTTTTCTAGATTTCGGTGGATTTCCGGTGCCGATAATGCTAAATGAAAAGCTCAGATTACGATCATTGATCGTAATTTTACTTTGTTTTTTGATACGCGAAGTACATACAACCGTAGATTTATATCTGTGGTTACGAGCCATACAGTATCAATAAAACGGCATCTTTGCTTGTCAGTAGAATTAATCTATACTAATATAAAAAGAATTTGATTCTTTGAACGCGCTTACCTCTGGAACTAACAGTCGAATTTGATTTTTTTTATATATCTGCGACCTCCTGGAACAAATTCCTTACTAAGACATACTTATTAAGTATCGATAAACAAAAATACCCAACCAGATAATTCTTACGCGTTTTGATAAATATGAGACAATCGCAAATAGTACAACTTTAACCTTATTATCATCCAACATACAACGCGAAAATTTTGCTCTCAAGCCAGTTAATTAACATGTTTTTCATATTCCCTTTGAGTAGGTGTATACTTACTTCACAACCCAAATGAGACAATAATTTAAAAAAGACAGTTCATTCTACAGTAACGGACTAAATTTTAATAAAGCTTCGGTGCTTTCAATGTGAGTATTTTAATGCTAATGAAATGAGCATCAAAAGGAAAATGCAGCATCATTTAAATCTAGGTAGAGCCAATTATTGAACACCTTCTTTTGTAAAACACATGGTGCATGTGTACTCACATGTATGTTTCGGAATAAGTCGGCTAGTTTCGGACTCGAACGGATTTCCTACACCTACTATTCGAAAGGTAACTACTCTTCAATCAATCTCAATATTTATGTCGTAGTCCGATCGTAGAAATGGCTATATTGTGATCTGCCAGGCCATTTCGCGATACGCCACCATTTCATGATGTGGTCGGTTATATCGCGATGGGCCTAATCGAAAGACGGGAGGATCGTCGAAAGCAACTTATTTATCGATATTCTCAGCTGACCATTGAACATATTGCAAAGTAGTTGCATTTCACGCCGCTAGTGACACGCCGACCCAATTCTTAGGTAAGGTTAGAACCATGACCAACAGGGCGCGAGAAGAGCGAGCGGAGCGAGCAGTGCCGCGGCAGCGGCTCGCGAACACTACTAAGATCGGCCGACGACACATACATGGTATTATAGGAGATATTAAACAATTGACTATAATACTGTAAAAGCACAAGACTATAAAAACTGGAAGTTCTTAACTAGAGACACATAATATGAATACATTGAAATCAAATTCTCATTGCAGGTGTAGGTATACCTATGTACCTACATAATTATTAAACAGTACCGTAACTAATCGAAAGACTTAGCCTGATAAAAAAGATATGATAATGGAAAGCGTGTCTTGTGCGAAAAATACTTACTAATTTAAAAAAAAAAACCTTTAAACGGGCCTAACGAAGGATGAATTTCGTATGTTCGCGAATTCGCGGCGAACAAAGAGTTCTAAATAAACACACACTACAAACATTTACTTGAAGCCTGATTGGTGAAACGCTGATAACTCTTTTGGGTTCTGGCCTTCGACTGATCTAATTTGATCGCCCTTTCTAGGATTAAGCAAAAATTCGGTAAACAAAGGGTTTTTTATCTAATGAATTCTCACAATTATCAAAATCCGAACTGTGGCTTTTAAATAGACGGGTTGACTAAGCAAATGTATTGACTAAGTTTTGGCCTTTTATTCTAACATAATTAGAGAACCACTTTTGTTATAATACTTTCACAATACCATTATTATTTACTGGAAAGTAGTAGTAGTCAACAAAGATTCAATCATTTATTATTTATCTTTGCATGTACGTCACAACAAAGGGAGCTGTATAGATTCCTAAATAAACTTCAGCTGATGAGCCAACCTCTGTGTTATAATAATTATAACAGAATTTATTAAGTAACTATGTAAAAGTTTTCATATTTTAATTTATTAGATGTTAAAATAAGTGATTTAAGCCACCAATTCATCATTTTGTTTATGGGAAACACATTTCGTTTTAAAGCAGTAAGACCTTATAAGTATACCTATGTAAATATGTGATAATTTATAAGTATGTGATACTCACCAAAACCCACGGTTTTTATCCAAGAACCATTTAAGTTATTTTGTCAGTAGTTATTTTCCACACTTACATTTTATTAGAATTAAACAAAACTTAACTGCAATTTCACATCACGCTGTTATATTTTATCGCT
The DNA here is from genome assembly GCA_948150665.1 of Conistra vaccinii. Classification (NCBI taxonomy): domain Eukaryota; kingdom Metazoa; phylum Arthropoda; class Insecta; order Lepidoptera; family Noctuidae; genus Conistra; species Conistra vaccinii. The sequence continues at coordinate 15,009,135 of OX411318.1, forward strand.
AAAACTTGGCATGTCTTTGAACTGTTTTTAAAGAACTATTTACTGGTCACAGGGTATAAACTTGTTTACTTTTTTAATATTTACGACATGTTAGAAGTTGATAGTTTTCAGGTGACGGCGGGAACGCGCGCTACGGTCCGTGGATGCGATCTCTATGAGAAGAAACGTACATAGAGCTTCAAAACGGGAGCGCATGCCCGCTTCCAAAACTCATCACATCTATGATGTATTATCATAAGTTAATGTCTACTGCATTCAATTAATATCTTTTATATTTATTTCTGAAGGAGGTTTTATTATTAACATTGAAGGTACCTTACAGAGGAACGACCCGTCTGCCGCCTTTTTCGACTCGATTCACAGTTACTTAATTAATTGTTTATAGGGTACCCTAAGGGTTTCGACTAAACCTTCCTAAGCCAAAATTGTTTGTCTGTGTATGATTGCTCTCGTCGTAGGCCGTCTAAGAATACTATATCTATGGTAAATAGATTCTAGGCGGCCTATAGAATAGGGATGTAGACAAGGGAACAAAAAAAAATTGTCCGTCAGTTTATAATAAAAATATATTAGACACGTGGTTTTTGCTTTTAAAAAAGTGGTTTAACTAAAACGTACTCTGTATAAAATCTACCGGGGAGTGACGTCATGCCACATTTTAAGGTATTGCCTACTCAATTTACCGCCGTAATATTTTGATTACGGAAAAAATATGTGTTCAATATTTTTTAATAACTACGTGACGGACAAAAAAAAATTTTGTCAACATTCTTATTTAGTTTTTGACATAAAGAAAGATAAAAAAAAAATACGTTTATTAGCGGTAAACATGACGCAAAGAAAGAAATAAGAATTTGGGGGAAAATATGCGTCAAATCCACGCAAAACGGCCATCGCTCAGCATAATGCTGCGACCCTATGTGAGAAAGAACCCCAGCGCAGGTTTTCAGCGATAGCCGAACAACCGCTGGATAGCCGCATAACTTGAAAAAAATTATTCCGTTTGTTTATCAAATGCATGATACCTGATTTTTAAGTTTGTAGTTGGTTGATATAGCGTACTGATCCCGCAGTGCGTAAGTGGGTAGGCTACCACTTAATGTCAGGCTAAGGGGTTCTCCACAAACTCCCGACATTTGATCCAACCTACACCAACATTTAATCGTAATTAAAATGTTGGCATTGAAGTAGCTGCAAAGTTATATTTCAAATAGGACTCAATATACAGGACGCAATATGACAACGACTCAATTTTCAACCAGCATTTACCGCTTTCGGCGGCGTCACGGACATAATAGGTCCTTAGTTGTAAGTACCTACTAATCGCTAGAACTGTGTTCTACGACGTTTTGGTTGCACGAATGCCAATAAAAAGACTAAAAACCTACCTAGCACTAAGCACGTCTCACCCATTAGATTGGATGATAAGTTTAGAAAAAGTGAACGCTGCAGAGTAAGCCATCAGCTTAGTTGGTTGGTTCTACATACAATCGGCTGTGTACAGGAGCCCTAACTTTGGAACAATTCGTGATTCTGATGCGGGTCGAATATACCTGTACTCACTAACAATATTAGGCAAAGCCTTGTTGTTCTAGGTACACCCACAATTTACAATTATTGTCAGCATTAAGTCCTACATTAAACATGCATAAAAACTTGACATTTATAAACCTTTTATCTAGCAGAACTTATAAGACGTTTATGATAAGGGATGTTTAAAAAATAACTGATTTATCATATCTGTTTTTGCAAAGCCATACCATGCTTTGGGTCTAGTTATAAACTTATAACCAGCGCCCGAGATGCGCCCTCAGTACGCTGTGCATGGGCGTGCGCCGAGCGCGCGGTCTCGGCGCGTTGAACAAGATTGTAACACACATTTTGTTGTAACTTTTGAACCCTCAACATGCTCAGTATAACTGTTAGTATTACTGATGCAGAGAAAACGACAAGGATTTTTTTTTAAACTTGCGTCCCAGCTTGCCCTTGGACGACAGCGCTTGGTGTTATTCGTTATATTAATTATAGAAATTCATACAATTTTATTGAGCGCACAAAACGCAGCGTACATGGCGCGCGCCTCGGGCGTCTGTTATAGCTAGGGCCTTAATGATAGGTTTATCTACCTAAGAACCTACATATTAAAGGCGTTAAACGTCAAAAACACCCTTTTTTTGAAGACGGTCAAAAAAGGTTTTTGTCATTGTATGAAATTATCTGTGTGATATTAAAATGTAACATAACGTCAAGTAGCTATCTCGGTTCCCTGAAATAGTATTTTTAAAGCGTACCTATTAAATTGACCGTAAAGTATATTAAGAGCGGTGTCCATAAAACTTCGTATAAGCGCTTATCTGCTGGAACTGGCTATTTTTTTATGAATAAGCTGAATAAAGAAAGATAAAGTGATAAGATTGGAACTTACACAGGAAGATCACAAACTAAACTAAACATAATAATAGAAACATTTAAAAAAACAAAAGCTATACTGTCCATAATTACTAATCCTCGAAGATTAAATACCTATTATCGACAATAAAAAATCTACATTCAGCCTAGCACCCTAAGGCTGACTGTCCACTGGAGCGGAGAGGAGAGGAGCGGAGCGGAGCTGTGCCAATATTAACCAATGGAATTGCATAAAATCTCCGCTCCGGTTCAGTGGACAGGGATTTACGAACTTGTTTAAAAATTCATACAAAACTTGGAAGCGGAGCGGGGAAGCGGAGCTGGGAAGTGGAGCGGGGAAGCAGAAAAATCCAGCCGCGGGATATTGCAGTCTCCTCAAATTATTAGTTTTTTTTTTTTTGGCTAGGTCATCTCGCAGGTGACCACTGAGGTCTTCGCTGCTTAACCGGATTTTCCTGTGGCTGCCTTAAGCTCCTAAAAGAACTCAAAGCCTCCAGCCAGGGGCATAAACTAAACTAAACTAAGCTAAATTAAAACTAGGCGAACGCTCGCTAAGGGCACCCCCTGTGGGGTACGCATCGTTATCGAGCAAGGGCCGGGGGGGAGTATCATTTACAATTATTCGTAGCGTAAACTCGGCCTATATAGCTTCGCACAGTCCGCAACTCCGCTCCGCACTACACCCTCGCTACGCTCCGCTACTTCGCGCTACGTCAATGAACAGGCAGCCTAAGGCTGCCTGTCCACTGGAGCGGAGAGGAGAAAAGAGGAGCGGAGATGTGCCAAAATTAACCAATAGCATCGCACCTCGGGAGCGGAGTTTTGATTCTATTGGTTAATATTGACAGATCTCCGCTTTTCTCCTCTCCTCCGCAACTCCGCTCCGCACTACACCCTCGCTACGCTCCGCTACTTCGCGCTACGTCAATGAACAGGCAGCCTAACTCCTAATTAATACGAAAAACAAAAGTAGGTACCTTTGCGAGTTTATGACGTAAGTACCTATAGTTCGCTGCAAAAGTACGAGTATCTGTATGAACAAACTCGGTTCAGGTTTTTTTTTTATACAATCACTGATTAAACAACGCATGAAATCTATACCATAGTGTAGCAGGTTTCAACTTTATACCTAAGTCATCACTTTGTTTTTTAACAATTATTGTTTGAATAACATTATCAAATTGTAATTGAAAAATCATAGACAAAAATTGAGGTTATAAAATTTACCATATCTGGTCCTTGTTTTGCCAAAATGTACCAAAGCAACAACTTTTACGACATTTTGATAAATAGTTCGTGTATTTTTAATAAGACTTATAACGTAAATCACAAGTCTCTTGAAGCAAGAAAAAAAAATGTTTTCGTTTATTCTTACGATAAGTGATTCTGTCTTATGAATTCATTAAATACTTTGTATAGATGTTGTTAAAGTAGGTCAGGTTATAAAAAAGTAATAAAAAAAATGCCAAAGATAAGGAAACACAATATTTTTATGTGGATTGCTAAATTTTGGCAGAACTAATTTCGGCCCTTTTTAATATGTGAGTTAACCAACCCACCTATTAGAAGTATGGAATATTTTATTTCTGTAGTTAACTAGATATTGAATACTGATTTAAGTGTATTTGCGGGATAGTAACATTTAACTTACCAAGACCCGATTAACGGAATGAAATTTTGTAGGTTGGTATCTTTTGACAGAACTAGGTACAGTCCGATACAAACTTAATCGCGGCTCGGAACATGAGGCGAGTCGCTACGCAGTAACAAATTCACGGGTCAGCGGGGGTGAGGGGTGGGGTTCTGCGCAGCGAGCAGCTAACTTCCGAGCCGCCATTAACTTTGAATCGAACTGTAATGCCCGTTTTCACCGACGACGTCCCCTAAGTTTATGGGATCCCCTAAGAATGGTTAGGGGGCTTTTAGAAGGTGGTTTCTGCCCATAAACCGGCACATACGTAAATGATGTCTCAAGAAACGAAGATTGATACTGATAAATATGAATTTGTTGAAAATTTTGAAGCTGTTTCTACAGTATTCAACGTAAATAACAGCCGTAGACCAAAAATATGTTAAGAAACTGACTTTTTTCGGAGATATAGGCTATGTAAATCTTCAGTGTTGTATTTATTGGAAAAAATTTAATTCACCTTAGAATTTCTTGATAATAGGTATAAGTAGTAGTAGTTTTATAAGAAAACCATAAAAATAACAAAAAATAAAATTGTGAACGTGGTATGTTTTCTGTACTGTACTATATTTTACGTTTTTTTAAGTAATACTTCATTTTTATAACCTTATTTTTAAAAACATTCAGTTCACGTCACTAGTAAAGTCAAAGTCAAAGTCAAAGCATTTATTTCAAATAGGCCTTTGAAGGTACTTTTGAACGTCAAAATTTACAAATTATAGTTATTATATATTATTGATTCTACCGCCCCTTCCAAAATGTAGTTTTCGTATGGAGAAGAATGGGCAAGAAACTCCACCGTTACTCTTATAAAATGTTTTGCAATATTTTGTATAAGTACATTATTTATATAATTATAATATGTGAAGACGATGCACCTAGAATAAAATTACTGTATACAGTAAGAATAATTTAAATTGGAGCAAACGACAGATAAATTAATTATGTGGTAGATACATGGTGTTCACATATTCACAAACATTGTAAAAATAGACGAATCTACTAAAAATTTACAATTAATAAGTCAGTGTGTGAGGAACTAATCACAGGATGTAAAATCAATGTCATATAATGAAAAATAAATACAATTAAGTAAGCAACCAGTTTGATTTTGTTTAGACTCTAAATTGTCCTATGGAGCAGGACCAGCATGTTTCCAAGCATTCTTATCTTGGATATAATCCTCTAATCTGTAATATGCTTGTTCACAAAGTGTACTTTTTACATGAGTTTTAAATTTTCTTTCATTTAATTGTAATATATCACAAGGTATTTTGTTGTAACATTTAACACAGTACCCCATAAAAGATGTATGTACTTTAGATAATCTGAAAAATGGTTGATCTAGTTTATCTTTATTTCTAGTATTAAAATTATGTCTATCACTTATTTTATTAAAAAGATGTAGATTTTTCCTTACATACATAATATTTTCATAAATGAATTGGCAAGGAACGGTCATAATATTAATCCTTTTAAATAGTTCCCTGAGAGATTCGCGACGACGGAGATCATAAATGGCTCTGACAGCTCTCTTTTGCAAAATAAAGATAGATTCAATGTCAGCAGCCCGACCCCACAGTAAAATGCCATACGACATAATGCTGTGGACGTATAGTATGTCGCAAACTGACGGCACTTAATACACTGCTGAGATAGAGTGACGTAAACGGCACTTAATAAACTGCGGAGACAGAGTGCCCCTAACGGTCCTCTATACACTGCCTAATATTTATTATTGCTATCAAAACATGATTTATTAATAACTGTATCAATAAAAGTCTATACTTGAGAGAATTTCATAAAAAACGATCTTGTTTCAAAGTATCGATAAGTATAAAGACGAATCAGTCACTATTATCGAGTACAAAACGTCACGTAGATATGTGTCCCCTAGTTAGGTGACAAAAATGATGGTGAAACGAAATTTTATTTAGGGGCTAGTTTAGGGGAACTTTTAAGCTAACGGTCCCATACGTAAGTGGTAGTATAGGGGATGTCGGTGAAAACAGTGTAATTGTGAAATGAAAAACTTTAAGTTAGTAATTTAAAATTAAAATTTCTTATAACTCACGCCTTCTTCCCATGTGGATACAGACAGAGCGCCACATGCTACGACCCGTTACGTCTACGTTCACGTTCATACATCACGCACGCCGTTTGCGAGTACTACGAACCTGACCTTTCTGAAGAACATCGCCGATAAGGTCACTTTATGTACGTACGTACATACGTCCCGTTTTGAATTGAATTTTATAAATCAATTCATGAATATTTGGAACAGTGGACTGACTTTTTTACTAAAGAATTGGAGATATTTTATTGTGCAGATTCAAGAAAAGTACTACATAGGAGACGTTCATAAAGCATTGGATGTGTTGATTAAAAAATTAAATTTAAAATTTAAAAAACCCCCGACACAAAAGAAATCCTTTTAAAAGCTAAAAAATAAAATATACTGGCCCTTTAAGTTTAATATAATTTGTAGTTAATATTTTGTCGTCGCGTCGGGGACGCGGCATGCTATTGTATAAAATATATTTTCAATTTTTCATTCGCCGTCCCCCGACGCGACGACAAAATATTAACTACAAATTATATTAAACTTAAAGGGCCAGTATATTTTATTTTTTAGCTTTTAAAAGGATTTCTTTTGTGTCGGGGGTTTTTTAAATTTAAAATTTAACTTTTATTTCCAGCTTTTTAAACTTTATATACGTATTACTAGTACATACGATACGATCGACACGTGCCTCGCTTAAATCTACGCAGCTGTACGTATTTTTCCCACAGTAAAGTTAGTTACTAATTTATCCGGATTTTCTTTTTGCTTCTCTATCATCAGACCCTGATAAATATATAATTTTATCTATAACCTATTCATTGAGACCATTCCAATGAGCCCAAACACGATACCATTGCTGTAAATTGTTGAGGAGTTGGGTATCCAAATACCAGGTAATGCTGCAGCATCAGTTCAAGGTTACTATGTTATTCTAATACCATTGAAGTAACAGATTACCAAATTTAAATTCAATCAGACCTGTGGAAGATGCTAAAATCCATTCATCAATAAGAAAAGACCTGATAATCTTCAAACGGCTGAATAGATGTTTTTAAATCATAGCTAAGAACACTACCGATTAAGTCACCTTTCAAACAAAACAAAAAAAAATCGAAATCGGCATCAACCGTTTGGGAGCTACGATGCCACAGACAGATACACAGATACACAGACACACAGATACACACGTTAAACTTATAACACCCCTTCGGTTTCCGTCGGGGGTTAAAAAAGGAAAGGAATAATAAGTATCGATTGTAATAGGGATACAGTAGTTTAATAGTTATTTGTTATACAAGAGTGCAAAGTTGCTTTTTAACCGCGTGTTCAATTTTGATGACCGAGCAAGCGAAGTATTCTAAAATTGAATCACGAGCGCAGCGAGTGATTCAAAATTAGAAGCCTGAGCGTTAGCGAGGGAATCAAAAGAGCACGAGGTGAAAAATCTTTGCACTCGAGTGCAACACGTAACTTTTCATTCCTCCTCAGCGAGGAAATGACTAAATGCAAAAAAAAAAACGTTTACAATCACAAGATAGGTACACTTTTATTTCAGTTTAGGTATTAATTACTACATTATAACAGGTAAGTATTACAGAATAATCTTTAAATTATAACAAAATAATACTAAGGTATAATTAAGAAAATTTTAAAGTAACGTTGCTACAGTTATTTAAATTGAGTGTAATATTTTTGTTTGGTACTGTAATATTGGTGTTAGTCACTTGTGTACTGTTTTTCGGTAAACTATCTGTCATACTTAATAGTTGTACCGATTCATCGGATTCCCTTGGCGTGAATGTTGGAGAGAGAGGGAGATGGTTAGGTGTTTCATAACGGCTTATTTTTGATGTAGAAGGGCCAGTCCAAGGATCCGATTGAGGCTCTTTCAGTGTAATGGCTCCTACGATGCCTTCACATATTTTAGACTTATTTTGGATGGAATCCTCTATGTATCCCTCTACAACTGCATTGGACTTCCAGCCTCCGTGGCGCTTAAGGGACAGGAGATCAGCTCCGGAATCAGCCAAAAGTGTGGCTGAAGTTCGTCGGAAACAATGACCCGTGTACAACAGGGGTTCTGGAAGTTCAAGAAATGTTGCTATTTCTCGTGGGATACTGCCAATTTTATTAGTACCCATAGGCTGTCTAACACACTTTCCATTGCGATACTGTAGAAAAAATCGATTGATTGTAGTGTTAGGCGGGCGTAAGGCTTGATATTTCTCAACAATCGTTACGTATTCCTTGCGAATGACGAAGTTGCGGTCTCTTTTTGTCTTTGTATTAGGTAAATTAATTAATAGTAAGTCATCTGAATGTTTCTCAATGTTTTTGACATTAAGTTGTGTTAGTTCATTAGTTCGACATGCTCCGTTTATTCCAATAATAAGAACAACCTGTAACGTAAAGAGTATTGTAGTAGATAAATGAATAAAATTGATATGAACGCATAATTATGCCTATCAACATCTACTAAGTATACTATTTAATTGAGATTAATATACTTAAGTAGATACTGAATGTGCAACTGACTTACTTTTGCCGCCAAATATACGGAATCGGGTGCTTCGTTAAGAAACTTTTTAATATCAGATACTGTGAAAACCTTCGATTTTTTTGGATGATGACCAGATGAGGCTCTTTTTAAAAATGCCACTAATTTAGGATAGGTATCGATATGTTTGTCTTTTTTCATCATTATTGTTGCTTTTAGCATCGAATACGTACTCCATAGAGTGCTTGCTTTCTTGTTCTCGGATAATTCTATAAAATATGCCAGCAAAACGTTTTCTGAGAAAGTTTTGGCTCCTTTTGCTAGTCGCCACGTGTTGAACATATCGTACTGTTTTAAATACTTCTCGCGTGATTGTTGAGGGAGAAAGCTCATTTGCGCATTATTAACAGTTTCAGTCAATTCTGTTGGCGTCAAGCAAACTTCCTCGTTGCTAGAATCACTCATTTTAGTTTTTTCACTTGTTTTCAAGTTTCTTGTTTTTAATAAAAGGTTTAACAATGACGTGAAAAAATGCCGCGTAAAGAACCGCGTACAAAGCAAATTGAAAAAAGAACACCAAGAAGGTTCCGAGTCTGAGTTTTTAAAAAAATTAAAAAAAAGTTGTATGATATATTCGGCACCATAGAGGTAGCAGTAAATAGGTTTAATGTTTTTTTTAATTCACAAACTTAGTGCACGCGATGTTCTAAATTCAATTTACTTTATCCTCTAGACAATAAAAACGGCTTTTCCACTCAGATATTGAAGATTAAAAATACTCTTTCCGAGATGGTGGGATGAAAATTGACTTTATCTACACCCACGCCTGTGATTGCAAAAGAAAAATAACGAAGGTGTAATTATGCTAAATGTTTTTTAATGTTCAATCACAATGTAAAATCCTTTTATTTATAAAAAAATTGGGTATGTTATAAAAACGCAAAGATTTAATACAAGGTGTTAAGTTTGAGGGTTTAATTAAAATGTCTAATAGGTAATAAGTACCTACTTACGATATGAGATTATTGAAACGTAGACGAATATGGTTAATGTATATTTTTCTTATCGGGTTTAAATTATTATTTTAAAATTTTAGTTCTTTTTATTAAGACGGCGGCGACCCTTGAATTGTCCATACAAACGTAATACCTAAATCATTTGCAATTTGAGCATATTTCCAGCATATTATGTTAATATTCGGATTTAGACAGTATTTATCTAGGCTTGTACATCTTTTTTTTTTCCAAAATCTTACCTAAAATGAAATTTAAGTGAATTGAATTTCGCACATTTTTACACCTAAATGACATGTTTTCATACTGTTTTTTTTCTGTATTATAAACAACAATATTTGGAATATTGTTTCGGCAGGAGCATAGCTTATATTATCAAGTTATAAAGTATAGAAAAAATTATGAAAGAATATTAAGTTTTCATTAATAATTTTTGGTATTACGGAACACATCCAAATTTATCATAAATTCCGATAGATCGTAACAACGCTAACAAAACACAACATACATAATGACATAACACACTACAGACGCAGACAACAACAACAACACAACAGAACAGAGATAACAATATTCCAAACGCATTTTCCTCCCATCTCGACTTGCTGTTGCGAGCCGTGTTCGCCGGACCCTTAACACTCGTGTTTTAAAACTCCTTATTATACAACAGTTGCATAAATAACTAATATCACGTCGCAAATAGTAACCGAATGGAATAAGTAATCTAAAAATTCCGACGAAACCTGCCATGTTTTGTCTCTGCATCACACAAAAAACGAGCCAAGCTACTATTCTTACAATCATCACCAGCTGTTTTAAAACATTATATGCCTACCAGAAAGACACGGCGTGAGTTAGAAGATGCTGTCTATGATTTTTCTTCAAGGAGCTATTGAGAATTGGATTGCGAAAATCCTTCGGAGACAAGGTATAAGAATTATAGTTTATTTAGACGATTTTTTAATAGCCAGTCAAAATCAAACACAACTCATAGAACACACCAAAGTAACTGTGCATACTCTGGTAAAGTTGGGTTGGCATGTAAACTTTCAAAAATCACTTCTCACCCCAACTCAAGAAATAGAATATTTGGGCATAGCATGGAATACAAAAACAAAACAAATTTCTCTTCCTTTAAAAAAAGTACAAAAAATAAAAGAATTGACAATGAGTCTATTACAAAAGAAAGAGTCTTGTCTCCGACAAACACAAAGATTGCTGGGTGTTCTAAATTTCGCGAACTTGGCAACTCCAAATGGACGCCTTCATTGTCGCCGAACTCAGATTTTTCTGAAATCATTCAGAGGATGCAGACCAAGGCAAAAGAGGGAATTACCACCTCTAGTGACTCGAGAGTTACAATGGTGGGTAGAAAACGTAGGCAAAAGTGCAAAAACAATGCACAACCCCAAAATTACCCACTTTCTCACCACAGACGCGGCGGACGCGGGCTGGGGAGCACACCTGAACAACATCATGTTGTCAGGCAAATGGAATCGCCGCCAACAAAAATGGCATTCCAATGTGAAGGAGATGTTTGCCGTGTATGCAGCCTTAGTGAGACAAGGTGCATACATGAAGGATGCACATGTTTTAGTGCAGTCCGACAACCGGACCCTCATAGCCTACATAAGGAACGAGGGGGGCACTCGGTCCTTAGCCCTGTTAGGTCTAACAAACAAACTCCTTCACCTAGCCGAGCAGCACAACATAACGCTGTCGGCATCGTACCTCCCGGGGAGGATAAATGGGATTGCAGACCGCCTCTCGAGGGGAAAACCTGTTCCCGAATGGCAACTACAGCCCCAAGCCAGGAGCCTCATATTCAAAAAATGGGGCGTTCCAGACGTAGACTTGTTCGCGTCAAAAGAAACCGCAGTTGTCCCACAATACGTAACTTGGGACTCAACAGATGGGTCAGCAATTTTTTGCGACGCCTTCAGTCAAGATTGGGACTTTCAGTTGGGCTGGGTGTTTCCCCCTCCCAACCTGATCCCCCGGGTGCTGGATCATCTAAACAGATCCAAGGGAACATATATATGTTCCCTTGGATCTGTTCCCACGCCAAAAGCACTGATCCCACTGTGGTGCTATCACTATATAGTAATAGCACCACAGTGGGATCAGTGCTTTTGGCTGACCGATCTACAAGCCAGGGCACTATCAGACCCTATACCGATAACAGATCTACGGAAGAATCTTATAGATCGGTCGACGGGGTTCTCTCCCCCGCAGGTGGACAAATTGTCCCTCCAGGCTTGGAAAATTGGGGGTGGTCAGACCAGGTAGCTAACTGGAGTAGGGATGAAATTAAGTTATTGAGTAATAGCTGGCGCAAAAGCACTCGAAATACTTACAAGGCCGTTATAAAAAGGTGGCTATCGTTTTGTGCCATAAATAGTATTAATCATAAAAACCCAGATGGCAAAGACGTTGCAAGATTTTTAGCAGATCTGCATTTAAAAAGATTTTTTTCAGTTAACACAATTTTATTACATAAATCGGCTATTTCTACCTTTTGTGCTTCAAATGTAGAAAATCTTTCAAAAAATTTCTTAATTCAACAAGTTTTAAAAGCCATAGCATTGGCAAAACCTCAACCTTCAAAATCCCCTATTTTTGACACAAAATTATTATTCAATTGGTTGAAGACAGTTCCAAGTACAAATTCACTTTTTGATATTTCAAGAAGAACTGCAATTATTTTACTGTTAGCATCAGGCAGAAGAATTCACGACCTTACCTTATTATATCTCAAAACAATTTCATTGAAGAAGAAGAAAAAAAATTATTATGGCCCAAAGGGTCAAAAACGGATTCAAGTAAATATAGACAGTCTAGATGGCATTTAGCTTATTAAAGCACCCAGATGCTAATATATGTCCCTTGAGACATATTAAACAATTGATTCAATCTTCCCAAACCAGACGTCTTAATAGTAACGTTACCAGTCTATTTATCTCAATAAAAGGTGAAATTAAACCAGCTACAAGAACTATCATAGCAGGTTGGATTAAATCTATATTTAAAGATTTAAATCTAGAAGCTACACCTGCTACACCAGGAAGCATCAGAGCTGCTGTAGCATCCAACGGGTGGTGGGAGAATGTACCGGTGGTTGACATATTAGCTAGAGGAACCTGGAAGAGTGATGAACCTTCAGAAAGTTTTACTGTAAAGAAATTATAAAAAATTCAAATAATGAAGAGGAAGATTTGTTACGATCAAACTTCTCAGGTTTTTAATAAGAATAAATCCGTTTTATGTGCCAAAAGTTAATAGTTTGAAGTACTAAATTGTTTGTTGTGATCATAAAAGTTTGAAGTACCAAATTGTTTGTTGTGATTCTAAATGCTTATATTTAGTAGTAATATTATTCTACTGATTAGTATAATTAATAATAAATGAAAATGTTTAATCTGAAATGATTTTCTTTCATTCTTTATTAAACTCATTTATTTATTTCACATAGCGTTTATTGTTACCTTCACCAGCAGATATCAAACAAGTCTTCTAACTAACGCCATGTCTTTCTGGTAGGCATATAATATGACTGTTTTACACTAAATAAAACAGTCATTATGTGCCGAAAGAAAGACACGGCGTTAGAGCAAGGCCCTTGCTGGTAAGAGAAGACACTATGAAAACTCGAATGGCCGGTCGCAGGAACTTGGTAGCGACCCCTGCCGGAGGAGAGAGGTAACAACATAAATCCATAGAGAATCAGGTATGTTTTTCAATATTATAAGATCCTTGAAGAAAAATCATAGACAGCATCTTCTAACTAACGCCGTGTCTTTCTTTCGGCACATAATGATTGTTTTATTTAGTGTAAAACAGTCCTAATTTTTTTCTACTGACAAAAATATAAAAATGACAAAGTTTATCTTGCTTAACTTTTCAAACGTGCAATAAAAATAAAAAATAAACAGATTTTTTACTTTGAGAACCTAGGCTGATTTTCTTAAAACTGAGTTTCCTTTATGAATCGTCCCTACTAATTGAAATAAATAAAAATGTCCCGTTTTGAGAATAAAAATAAATAGGCACGTTAGGTTTAAGTTATCAAATAATGAAATCAAAGCACTCAATTCGTAAGTGGCACTACAAATTATTGACATGCACGGGTACGTTTTCAGGTGTATTTGTTTAAACATCAGCTTACACTGAGTTAAGAATACCTTTATTTATGGTCCGTTACCATAAATAAAGGTATTCTTATCTCAGTGTCAAAAACTGCTCATGTTCATAAAAACATGAAAACATAAATAAAAGAAGGTTACTACACTTTCACAAATTCCTCTCACAGTACTTCTGACATAAATCTTCGTCCATCCATCCGCAAACAAGTCGTCTGTTGGGTTAGAATCCAAGAGATCATTAAGCGCGGCCAGAGTGCGAGGAATTGGCGACTTAGCACGTGCAACCGTACGACATGGACGCACGGCAAACAGCCTGTGCCTTCTGCCCCGGCGGTAATTGTCTGGGACAAAGAAGCGCGCCAATACATGAAGCAGATCAGGAGCGTCAATAGCAGTTATATTGTTAACTGAGGAGCTCGTGGCTAAGTAATAACAGCCGCACGGGTCGATCAGGTTAGCGGGTTGGTCAGGTTCTGCTGTTCTGTTCATCTTTACATACCGAGACCCCTCCGTGCCTCGGAAAGCACGCTAAAGCATGCGACTCGCAAGCCGCGGTTTGCCGACCGCTGGTCTAGTCACTTGATATAATTATTAGTTTAAAAAACCTGTTCTTTTTTGTGTAAACATAGCCGTGATGGGTATTAAAATCTTAAGCCCGTTGTACCTACACATGGGCTAAGGTGCTGGGCTAAATCAAATCCATAACGGTCGCTGTTTACGCTTTGGTGCTTAACACTGTTTGCGGAGCGCGCCGACACTATTTGGTTGGCCGGCCAGTGCAGGTCGCCAACTAACAACATACGCCCCAAGTAGATCTCTACACGTTGGCCCAACATGCCCAACCTTGGCACAATGTATACAGCAGCCTTTAACATGATAAAACAAAAGAAAATAGATTTTTCATCTCTCATGCTCGGAAAGTAGTGTTTGTTTGATCCGTGTAGCGGGTGGAAAACGCTGCTTCCCTCTCTAGGGCGGGAAAGACTCATAGTAATTGCTTCCCGCCCCAGGGCGGGAATGAATTTTAAAAATAGAACTATTGGTTAGGTAGTCTGCTACGAAACTTTTTACATGAAAAATATCGAATAGAATAAAAACAAAAAAGCTGCGGCAGTGTTTGCACTTACGTTTTTGGTTTTGCCCCAGTTTCTTAATGAATTACTCTAAAATTTCCTAAAAAATATAAAAATTCCTTGGTTTAGGGAATTTTTCATTTTTATAGCATAAATACCTAGAAAACATTAATTATAAATCGAGAGAGACGAAACAAACCAACTCTAGGTATAGGTAATGCGACTTATTTCCGATGTCGTCTTTAGCCACAGAAATAGTAAGTACTATTAACATGGTAAACTAAAATTAGACGTATTACAATTATTACAAGTTTCAGGGAATCCCCTATATTCAATCGGTGGTGCCATAAAGTAGTACATCGGGTGCTGCCTAGTATAAACAATAGGGCTACCAACTCAAGTTCAATTTTTCCTTAAAAATCCCTAAATCCGTGCCAAAATAAAATATCCCTAAACCATGCTTATTATTGGTCATTTTTCCCAAAAAAAGGGAGAAATCCCTAAAAGTGGAAACACTGGGCTCCGGTCTAGTGTGTTTGTGAGGTATTTTGTTTTAATTCACACTGGCTGTTTATATAAAACAGCCAGTGTGAATTAAAAAAAATACATAATGCGCGGGACGGCCCGCAGCGGTGACGCGGTGTGTTCCATATTTAAAAAGAAACACAAATTGTTCTAACTTCTCAGTTCATTTTGAATAGGTACTAGGTAATCATGTTATTTAATATCAATAACTATTTTAAACACTATGTTTTACTTTCCTTATATTCGAAATGAAAAGTAGAGTGTTTAACACGGGTGAAAGACATCAATTCCTACTCGGACTATAGCCGCCCTCGCTACGCTCGGGCGTCTAAATACCTCGTATGGGAATTGATTTCTTTCGACCCTTGTATAACAATCTACTATTCTCAACTCATACTTCAAGTAACAACACTACCAGCGGTTGACCCCAAAAAAAACATCAATTCTTTTTAGTTTTTATTTTATCGTATTTAGTTATCGATACCCATCATGTCTGCACAGTTTCGCTAGCTAATTTAATTTGACTCTGTATTATTTCGTGTGAAAGGCGAGTTGAATAAATCCCTCAATTAAAATTTAAATCACTACTCCGAGGAATGAAAAGGATTTTGCTCTCAAGTGCATGTTTATTTAAATGCCTATTGCCTTAGATAAATGAAAAACTAACCATAAATCA
The DNA here is from genome assembly GCA_948150665.1 of Conistra vaccinii. NCBI lineage: Eukaryota > Metazoa > Arthropoda > Insecta > Lepidoptera > Noctuidae > Conistra > Conistra vaccinii. The sequence goes on from OX411318.1 coordinate 15,025,225, forward strand.
AGGCAACAACATTTAAAAAAAATCACTGGGTTTAAAAATTCTGTGAATCGCGTTTTATGATCGCTGACGAACGTGGACAAGTACCTACCAGTAAATACGCAATCCCTACAGTTGGAATGAATGTAGTTCTAGTATGGTTATTCAAATAAAAATTCTCTCTGATTCAAAATATACAGGCTGGAATTTTTGAACCTCACCCAGAGGGAACTACTACTCTAAATACTGGACATAGCAAATTTTACTCAAAGGAAATATTCCTTTATTATTAAAGAGAACCAAATCTGCATTCAAAGACTTCCGAAAATTCGCTTGCCACACTCGGGAATCGACCCGGCTAAAATCCGAAAAAATTATACCTTGTACTTTTATGGCATCAGTTGGTCAGGTCATCAGGTAGGGTTGGTTGGTTGGTGGTTGGTTGGTTGGTTGGTTGGTAGGTGGTTGGTTGGATAAGGATCAAATCTCTAACAAACGAAAAAAAAGGAAAACTGTTTTTTTTTTTTAGTTGTTCGAAATGAGCTCCATTTTGTTGGTTGGAGTTGGATTTTACAGCAAGGTGGTGCTCCGGCCTCTTACTCCTAACAGGAGAATCACTACTGCCTATGTTAATAACTATTTCAATACCTGAAATTGATGAAAAGATTAGTCTGTTAGAAAATATATCACGAGTGGGTTGACAAAAAAACTCCTAGCTAGATTGTGATTAATTAAAAGTTTCAAAATATACAGATATACACCAATGGAAGAGAAAGCTTTTCAAGAAGAACCTTTGCTACTAACTCGACTTTTGCCAATTGTTAGTCTGTTCGGAGTTTATGTCCTAAATAAGCGACTACTTGGCCACCTAAGTTTAAGAAGGTTTTTGGCGTCCTGAGAAACATTTGTTACTAAAATTTACTCAATCGTCTAACGATTAATTCATTTGAATTAATCGTTAAACGAATGAGTAATTTTTTTGAAAAATAGACTTTTTTGAATTTTTTATTAAGTCATCATAGTCTGGCCAGGATTTTTTTGCCAACCTACTCGCGATATTTTTTTAACGATATTTAATCAAATACTATGGGTGAAGTTCGTCTCTAAGTCGGATAAGATCCGACCTAGAGACGACCTTTAATTTTCAAATAAATATATTGTACCTAAAGTTCAAGATTAATGTTACGAAAAAATTAAATTTTATAATAAAATTTGCCAAATCGAACTAACCAACGAACAGCATTTCATTTTTATTGTATGTATAGATTAGGATAGACACAAGAGGGAGTCGAGGGACCGATGACCTTGTGAAGGCTGCAGGAATCCGCCGCATACGGGAAGCACAGAATCGGTCGAAGTGGTGCTGCTTGACGGCTTTCGGCTGAAATGATGATGATGATAATGATATAGATTTAGATGCGAAGAATCACCACAATGGTTTTGGTAAGTTTTGAGAACCTTAATGTTCAGCAGTGGGCTTTGGGTGAAATGATAATAATAAAACGACCAATAGATAGTTTATATCTCATTTTATACATCACATGTGAGTAACATGTTGCTACAAAACTTGTACAGGCGTAGCACTAGCTTAGCGCCATATATTTGACAGAAATATTGGTATATATAAAAATTAGAGGGCTCAGAAAATCACTGCAAACAGTTTTGTTTTACGGCTGATCAGATGAGATAACTACATTTTCAGAGCTTTTTGTTAACAAAAGGTCCTCATCTCGCGCTGCATCTGCTTGCCTAATAGATACTTGATGGCCCATATAATTTGATTGACATGTGTTTGTATTTTAATTGTATCCGATTTAAATAAATTGAATGTTTGAGTATTATTTTATTATGTATCTATATTAATATTATTGACTTGTATACAGTGTTTGTACAAACCTATACAGGGTGACAGGGACATCGACGTGAAAACTTATACCATGGATTCAGTACATGATTCTAAAAATTCAACGGTTATTTTAAAAAAATCTGCTGTTTCATAGAAATGTGCAATACCTACACTACACAGTCAAAATGTATGGAATAGCTGATTTTTTTTTTATTACCCGACGAAGAATTTGTATAGGGGAGTTCAGAATTACGAACTGAATCCATGATAACAGTTTTCGGGTCGATGTTCCTGCCACCCTGTATATTTTATTATTTATGTACACAGTAAAATTGATATTGATGATTGATATTGATATTTTTATTAATTGTCAATCATTTATCAATTTCGGGATGTCGACTTAAAATTTTTTTTGTCCTTCTTGTAGATGATTAAAAAATATTGAACACATATTTTTTTCTTTTTTTACAAAATCAAAAGATTACGACAATACGAGTTTGCAGTACTTTAGGCTGCCTGTCCACTGGAGCGGAGAGGAGAGGAGAGGAGCGGAGATTTGCAAAAATTAACCAATAGAATCGCACCTCTGGAGCGGAGTTTTGATTCTATTGGTTAATATTGACACATCTCCGCTCCTCTCGTCTCCTCACCGCTCCGGTGGACAGGCAGCCTTAGGTAAAATGTGGTATGACGTCACTGGCCGGTAGATTTTATACCGATTTGTGACGTAGCGACTCTCACTCTCACTCCGCAACTTTAATGCGCTTTATCTAAACGATTTTTATTCATATGATAAAGCAAAAAATACGTGTCTAATATTTTTTTATTATCTGACTGACGGACTAAATAGTTTTTTTTTCCCTAGTCAATATTCCTATATTACATTAGTAAGTATTCATGCAAACAACTTCACAGATAAGCATTAGTTAAGATTAGGGTAACGACTTATACGAGTAGGTTGCGTACATCGAACGACATGAGCCAAAGTTCAAAGCAGAAACCTAATTATAAATGCAAATGAATAAAGCAACCGCTCAACGAAACCTACTTATTGCATGTTAATTGCAAAAGTTGGCTAGTTGGTCAAGTTTTTCCTAAAAGTTACAACTCATTGAAACTGTAATCAGGATTCTTGTATTGACGATTTAAGCTTTCTGCAGACCAGCGCGACTTGTCGCGCGACGCTACACCGGTTATTGTTATACCGTGAAGTTTTCTTAGAAATTGTATTGTTCGTGTCGCGCTGGTCTGCAAAAGCCTTTAAGCGTTATAAGTGAGTTTACATGAAAGGAGCTATGTATAAAATACAATAGATGTAGATATATTTATTCAGTAACCTATTCCGCATCTATTCCTAAAAAAGTCATAAAAAACCCTGTAAGAAATCTTACGCGTTCATTTTCATTTTTCTTTGGTTACATATTAAAATTGAATCAAAATTCGCAGAAACAGCCCAGTCTGGATTTGTGCTCGGCTAGTAGTATTAAGGCTCTCGCAAACAGGTGCGAAACTACAGCATGACACGACTCTAATAAAACAATTTCTAAGAAAAAGTTACGGTAGAACAATTACGGATATCGCGACGCACGTCAAGGCATGAACCTTTATTAAAGCCTGTTCAGATATAAGCGATGTCGCTGCCGCGCTCAATGGCGATACTGGGACCGTCTTCGGATTAGTCACTTTGGGCCAGTATCGCTACCGAGCACCACAGCGATATCGCTTATAGCTGAACAGACTAATACAGTTTTTCCCAGTTACACAGTACTAATACATAACATTACAAAATGTGTACCTCCTTCTTCGGGGAAATCATGTGCGTGGAAGTCGTAAGACACCAGAATATACTAAAATAACAGCCATATTTTTATGTAACTTGTCTCAGCAGCCCAAATAAAAAGTAAGTCAGGACTGGTGAAGCTGGAGCATGCGACGTACAGTTGTCCGTTTGAGAAGCAGCTCGTCCTAAGGTCGACGCCCGCAGCCTTCAGTAACATTTTCCTGCTGCTTACGAAGTTTTTCGATATTAAACGCCTGCGTTCCTGTATATACTGCCTAATGACACAACACTGCCACCACTGACCTGACGACAAACAGTTACCTATCACTAAAATAATATAGCAAAACATTGTATTTAAGATTGTAATGTATTATATATTATATACTAAACTTTATCGACAAATGCACTTTTATAAGGCAGGCTATTTGTATGATTCCGGTTTTTACAAACAGCGTCGTCCGTTTAAAAACGCTCGCAGTATGAAATATGCCGAAGACAAAATCGTTGCTTTGTCACTTTATAATATTCGATGGCCAATTCAAACGCCGTTAACAAAATGCTGCGGCAAATTGAAATGTTAGAGTAATCGGCCGCTGCCGCGGCAACGCTTGCGCGCTATTAAGGGAGAGGGCTATGCTTGAGTTTCCCTATGTGATCGAATCTGAAATGAAGAGATTCGTAGGAGAACCAAGGTAATGGATATAACCCGAAGAATTGCCAAACTTAAGAGGCGGTGGGCAGAGCATATTGCCCGCAGAACAGATAGGTGATGGGGCCGAAAGGTTTTGCAGTGACGACCTTGTAAAGGAATCTGCTGGATGCAGGAAGGACAGAACCGGTCGGATTGGCGTAGCTTGGGAGAGGCTTATGTCCAGCAGTGGACTTCTTTCGGCTGAAATGATAATGAATGATTACACTTTGCAAAAACTCTTATTTTTTTTCATTTCACAAAAAAAAAATTTTCTGAACTCCAATACTCGTAAAACCAAGGACAATTGCCCTACAGCTTCGGCTTATATCGGTGCCATAATAAGAAGGCGGAAAAGTTCTAGCTGAATATAGTACAATTTTTTTTGGCCGGATTTTTCACATTGGTCTAAAATGGATCATGTCTAAACAAAATCTATCAGGTAGTTTTTGCGTGATGCTGGCATACATTCAGACAAACAGAAAAAATACTAAAAACAAAAAAAAATATTTTCTCAAACATGCTTGGAAATTCGAACATTATTTTGACAACCTTCTTCGAGATAAATCGAAATTGCTGTAGGTACTGGTCAAAACAAGCGAGCGCCTGGCGCCGCAGTCTTAGTATGAAAATCCCGAAAATCCATATCAGTCGTGTTTAGCGGCCAAATAAATTACTATGAAAACGCATATCTGTCGTGTTATTTAAAAATGGAACTAACTTTTTACTTCAACACCCATGTGTTGAAGTAAAAAGTTATTTCCAAAATCTTTGATAAGTTGATGCAACCAAGGAGGTAACTTATCAAAGATTTTATCTAGCTTAGCAAACAAATGAGCTGTAGAAACAAATGAACATATTGGCGCATTTTTCTTTGTTCGTGATTGATTCTGAAATTTATAATTTATTTACTTGGTTTGAATTTCCGCGCATTGTTTGAGAAAAGTACTATACAAGCCTTGGCCTCAACCAGGCATTGATGGACTCACGTATGTGTGCCTGGGCTTCGCCTCGGCCCACATTTTCACGATCGTCCATCAATGCCCTAATTGCTGGCCTCGGCAAAAAAAATGTTTGAACGCCGTTTTCTCGAAATTATTTTTACGCGACTTACTGCGTTATTCCAAAAGTGGGCAACGTTGCAAATAGATGTAAAATATTTCGCTGTTTTGATTAATTTAGCAATATTACTGTATTGAAATATGGCTAACTAGTGAACTAAAATATACGTATTGATTATGAAATGCAAAAAATTTATTATATCGTAACACCGAAAAAGTATTTAGTTTTAGATGTAAAAAAAGTATTTGGTAACTTTCCAAGTGCCTTTTTTACACCTAAAACAGTTACAACATTAAATTCAGTGTTATAATTGCAGTTCATTATTCTAGTTCACTTTTTAGTGATCCTACTATCCTACTTTATATATATATATATATATATATATATATATATATATATATATATTATTTATATATATTATATATTTATATGTATATATATAATACTTATTATAAATGTTAAAGTTTGTATGTTTGGATGTTTATTACTCAATCACGCAAAAACGGCTGAACGGATTAAGATGAAATTTGCCACACAGATAGTTTATAACCTGGATTAACACATAGGATACTTTTTATCCCGGTAGTACTTTCCCGTGGGACAATTACCGACCACCGCGCGGGAGAAGGCGCGGACAAAAGCTAGTATTTCAGATTATATTATTAATCAAAACAGTTAATTTTTGGTAGCTATTTGTGACGTTCCCAACTTTTTGAAACAGTCTCTTAATTGCGTGGCATATTTTAGGTAGTACCTAGTAGAGAACACTCAAGAAACGACCTTAATAACTGTGTACTCTTTGTACACAATAAGATCCTTTATTATGAAATAAACGTTTTAATTCCCTCAAGACAAAACACTTTTGTTTGATCGCTTATTAAATTACGTGTACAAAAGTACCTCAATAAGTTTTATGAAAGTGTAACAAACTCTGTTCTGGTTAATAATTCTTGCACAATCACTCACTAAAGGGAATTATTAACTCATTCATCTGTATTTAGAAGATTTCAACTTTATATTTCACCACAATTTTCAACAAATATTGTTTGAATTACATGATTAAATTTGTAATTGAAAATCATCGAAGAAAAGTTAAGGTAAAAAAATTTCCTTGATTTTCAAATGAATAACATCTCTATGGAGATTTAAAATTAGAATTTCGGATTTAAGTATTCAAATAATCAAATCAAAGCACTCAATTTGTAAGTGGCTCTACAAATTGACATCCACAGATATGTTTTCAGATCCATTTGCTTACATTTTCATCAGATACTGTTTGAACAGACTATAGGTACGTGTTTGTTAAACTGCACTACAGTGTTAACATTACTAGTCAAGACGCCAGCGATAGCGGCAAGCCACATAACCGCAGTACGTATAGCTTTTATACGATTTATTCAGTATCGAACTTTATATTATTCACACCAGCCGAAATTCTGAACAAATTATAATCCATTCAGTCACAGTTGCTATTTGTTGCATATCGTAGGACATAGGTAATTCTTGTATATATACACAGCCCTAAAAACAACACCTATTAAAACTAAATAAATGATGTTAAAACAAGGATAATATGCCAGTCACACAGAAGCTTTTAACCGCCTCGATAGAACCGCGCCACGGAAAGCAGGTAGATGGCATCATCAATCTTTCTCCTCCGCTAGATTGAAAAGGACAAACTGTTTAAGTACATAAACATAGAAAAATTAAACACAAAATTTTGCATAACAATAATAAAACCGAGCACATCAATAAGCAAACCATAAAATTAATTAATTTGAATGTAATAAATTATGTATTATATGGAAAATTCAACGACTGAAGCAACGAAACGAAATTTAGCATTTAATTGAAATAAATTCCAAAAAGCGAACATATTAATTTCTAAAATCGATTATGCTACAAAACGAAATATCTAAGGGTTATTCCAGACACAGATTTTTATTTTTCCCTTTTTTAGTTCGCTAGTTAGCCACATTTCTTATTTCCATACAGTAATATTGCCAAACTAATCAAAACAGGCAAATATTAGACAGCTATTTGCGACGTTGCCAACTTTTAGGGCAAACGCTCGTATGGGTTTTACTACAAATTCGCCTAATTTACTAGTAAATATTGGTATTACTTGACATGGCTCCTCTATCCATCCCATCCGGACACACTTTTTTTATTCATTATGCGATTAAGAGACAGATCAGATACATGCCAGTGACCTTGAGTGGTTAGCTTGCGTGTTCTGTACTGAGCTCACGCCACGCGTCGTACATCCAGCCAGTAATAGAACTCGCGCTTCAAGGAGCGCTGTCACCAATTTGACGCATTATTAATTTATTATACATAAAACAGAAGTATTTTAAAACTCGTATACTAAAAGATTAATATTTTAATTATCCTTAAAATGGTGAAGGTTTCAGAAAAATACGCTTGACAGCTTTTGCGTTATTCTCAGTTTTTTATCCGCGTTAGACACAACTTTAATAATTAATTTCACTATAAACATTATCATAAACATAATACGTAAACATAATCTAAAATATTCGTATATTAAATTATTAAAAAAATGCTCTCTCTAATTTAACATATATTTTTTCCAAATCATTAACACCACTCGTTTAGACGTAATTTTCGGTATAAAATCATTAAAAGTAGCTTAATAGACGTACACACCCAAAAAAAACTATCTCCTTTTCAAGTTAATCGGACGTCTTGAAGTTGATGAAAATTACGTCGCGTGTGCTCCTTGATCGGGTTCGAGCACGAAAAATAGATAGATACAGGTCAAGCTAATAAAAGAGTGTTAAAAATGCGTTTGAATACTAATAATTATTTGACATTCCCTGTCCGCCAAAATCGTGTAAATGTTGATACCTAATGAGTTATGTAAATAGATAATATCTATCTATGTAAGAAATATTCCAAAGAACCGAAAACCTCCTGCCTTTTTTGAAGTCGGTTAAAACTTTAATCGTTGAATTTGTTATCAAGACGTTTCCAATTTGTTTTTCCATTAAGGTGTAATGGACCGGAGCACAGTTAACTGATAACATACCTTTCTATAATTATATACGGGCTATATATATTTCGTGTTTTACCACTTACTCACTTACTTACACTCACCTAGGTTGCCTGCAGGCAGTAGTATAAACTTGTGTGAATAAAGTAGTAAGCCAAAAATACATTATTCGAATCTTGTTGATAGAGATCAGCGTCAAGACTCGAAACTTGTATTTTTTGCTTGAAGCAGTGATGGATATGCTGGAGCAAACGTTCGCACTATCCGAGACTATTGTGTTACATGACATTTCCCTCGTCCAGAATTTGCCTAAGATAGGTCATGACCAAAGAGAGCTTAATTCTTTTGCATGAAGGTTACGTAACTGCATAGCCGTCATCAATCGTCGTCATCACCGATCACTATCAACAAGACTCGAATCATGTATGTTTTGCTAATTTTTTTATTCACCCAAGTATTAAACTGCTGCCTGCAGCCAACCTAAGTGAGTCTAAGTAAAATTATAAAACATGTCATTTCCTTACATTCGTTTACGCCTTCAGAGAATCACGCTCGCTAGGCCCTTTCCTCACTGGTCGGTATCGCTACGCTGGCGTGCACTAGAGAGCGTTTCTGCCTTGCTGTATACTGGCGAGCACCCTGAAGCAGTGGTGTGGTGGATATGCTAGAGCAAACATTCGCACTATCCGAGACTATAGTGTTACATGAGATTTCCCCCGTGCGGAATTTGCCTAAGATAAGCCATGACCAAAGAGAGCTTAATTATTTTGCTACCTATCAATAGTTTGAACCAAAAAAAAAATATGATTCGAGTCTTGTTGTTCTCTATCAACAAGACTCGAATCATGTATGTTTTGCTTATTATTTTATTCACACAAGTATTAAACTGCTGCCTGCAGCCAACCTAAGTGAGTCTAAGCAAAATTGTAAAACATATCATTTCCTTACATTCGTTTATGCCTACAGATAATCGCGCTCGCCTATGGCTCCTACACACAGTGCCGGCGGCGTGTCCGCCGGCTTTTGCCACGCGGCACGTGCCTCCGGCTTTTGCGCCTTCATTTTATTTGCGTTACTTTCTGCGGCTTTGTGCGGCATGGCATGACACTGTGTGTAGCAGCCATTACGCTGCGCGCTACGCTGGCGTGCACTGAAGAGCGTTTCTGCCTTGCTGTACACTGCCGAACACCGTGCAGCAGTGGTGGATATGCTAGAGCAAACGTTCGCACTACCCGAGACTATTGTGGTACATGAGATGAAATTTCCCTCGTCCGGAATTTGCCTAAGCCTATTTTGCATATAGGTTACGTACCTACATGCAAAGTAGGCTTAGATATTCTTTTTAGTTAAAACTATTGATGACTCAATAGTTTTAACCAAAAAGAATATTTGTCTTCCTACGAATAATAAAATGTATTTTATTGAAATATTCCATACTATCCTTAGCAAATTAACTCCAATATTATACAGTCAGTGGAATGATTTTGCTCGACCGATCTGCATCGAAACTACAAGTGATGTGTACATTTCTTGATATTGAAGCCGATAAATGCAATTAGGTCACTAGGCTAAACGTCCTAATGCTCACCATGGCGCCAGCGATTTAGTTCGACGTGAAAGCATGCACGTCACGTCAACTCGTAGCACTAGTGCAGGGAACTGCCGATACTGTAAGAATAAGCAAGAATTGAGCGAATGTAGCTATTTCAAGGCTCTACATTTAGATGATAAGTGGCGTTGGCTGAGAGATGTTAAGATTTGTTAAAAGTGTCTTAAATCCAAGGCTCATAGGTGGAAGGCATGCAGGATTACTCGATGTGACGGCAACGGCTACGAACACTCTCATAATCCGCTTCTGCATTCTATATTCACTGTCCATGAGACCACCACTGGTTCAAATTGCATTTCACCTGATGCTGACGATAGGGTTCGAATCGTAACCATTTCCAACACTACTGAGTCTGTTTTGTTGGCTAAGTAGATTAAATACACCTTAGCCCACATAAGCAGCCTCAAGCAGGTTTAAATAATTACGTAAACAGTTCGTCATCTGTGAACAAGAAGGAACGTTTATTATCATTACCTACATAACTATGTATGTACCTACCTGTATTACGGTTATGATAAGATTATTGTACTCTGTGATAAGAGCTATGTAATAAACCATAATAAAGGTATTATTAGGTATGTTACGTGTATCATGAGTATCCTTTTTTTTTTCTCTGTATTACGTTGTTCAAATGTTACCTTGAATCTGAATAGTGGTTAAAGCTAGAGCTACCATATTCAATAAGATTTTGTCCTTCGGTTAAGACGCAGATATATGTCAGTGACCTTGAGGCCTCTGCCTCGAATCTTGCGGGCAGCGGGGCGGGCGGCGGTGGCGGCGCGGGAGTGGCGTGCGTGGGCAACGCAGACCCGTTCTCGAAACCAGCGGGCAGATCGCGCGGCACTATAGCGGCGTAGTGTTGTGTTCGTGGTTGTGTCGTCGAAATATTGGTTTTTATTCGCAAACGCAATGTCTGAACAACGGCGGCAACATCTTTTTGATTAAAATTTATTCCTAACGCTCGATTTATTGTGGCTAATAAATTGCACAACACTGCAATGCAGACGCGCGGGCGGTCACCGCTCGTTGCCCGCTCCCGCGCCGCTGCCCCGCCGCTGGCTTCAAGGGCCGGTCAATTTGATTTTACGCATTTTATCCTGCCGCTCCCGCGCCGCCACCGCCGCCGCCCCGCTGCCCGCAAGATTCGAGGCAGAGGCCTGAGTGGTGAGCTTGCGTGTTCTGTACTGAGGTCTCGCAACGCGTCGTACGTCCAGCCAGTCTCGACTCGCCCATCAAGGAGCGTTGTCCCAAATTAGACGCATTATTAATTTATTATACATAAAACAAAAGGCATTTTAATAAAACACGTACATTAAAAGATCAATAATTAAATTATCTTTAAAATGGTTAAAGTTTCAGAAAAATACTTTTAATAGATTTTTCGTGATTCTCAGTTTTTTTTTATCCGTGTTAGATATAACTTAAAAAATTAATTTCTTAAACATAATCTAATATTCTATGTTATTAAGAAAATGCTCTTATTGAACATATATTTTTTCCAAATCATTAACACTAGGTAGGTACTCGTTTAGCCGTGATCTTCAGTATAAAATCATTAAAAGATACCGATAACCAATTACCGATATACGATTACCGAAGAACGATAACAGATTATCGTCTACTGAAGCATCTATATTTTAATGACTTTTGATCAACTGTAAATGAATTGACTCGTGCGTCCGATAAAATAACCGGTCATCTACAGGTGAACCTTTATAAAATCAGAAGCGATCTGCTATTATATGAAATTTAAACTCAAAACCTATTTAGGTCCGGCAGTACTGCAGGCTAAACAGCCCCCTTAAAGGCACTGGCCCAACGCGGTGCACGCTGTGCACTGGCACGCGACGCATTTTAGCTGCCCGACGTGGGTCTACGTTTTCACTGCAGCACAAACTATACACAAATATTAACCCACGACTAATGACGACTGTGTCACCAGTTACCTCCCGCAGTGAAGCTACGCAGACGTACGCTTCCGTGTACCGCGTACAAAACGTTGAGCTGCGTGGCGGGCAAGCCACGCGTGTAGCAATGACGTCATTAATCTATTCGTATTCGTGCGCAGCGTGTTCGTGGGTTGCAGCAGTAGACGTTATCCTTATCACATACATTTTCTTGCAAAGCGAAGCTAGACACCCGTGCGTAACCAGTCCGTGCGCAGCGGTGGGGTTCCGCCTTAAAACAACGTGAAGTTTTGGAAATTATAGCCAACTTAAAAGTAGTGCTCGCCCGCCGCTGCCGCAGCCCCGCTGGCTACAAAAATGGTCTACTGTCAATGGTCCCACTAACTATTTATGTTGAACTGGGTAAATGAAAATAAATGATGAGTTGAGACACTTGAGAGTGACTTTAACTTGAGCTCATAAGTTGTCCTATACTTCATAAGTGGGGCAAGAAACCATACAAAAGATGGCTTATGAATATTAAATAAATATGTAGTATTGGAAGTAGTAGTATTGGAAGACGCGCTCACTCATCAAAACCAATGGTTCTTAAAAACTTACTTTTCTGTGGTTTTCTTTCTAAATAATTTTTGAAGTGATAACTTCTTATGGGAGCGTAAGGCTGCCTGTCCACTGGAGCGGAGAGGAGAGGAGAGGAGCGGAGATGTGCCAAAATTAACCAATAGAATGGCACCTCTGGGGCGGAGTTTTGATTCTATTGGTTAATATTGACACATCTCCACTCCTCTCCTCTCCTCTCCTCTCCGCTCCGGTGGACAGGCAGCCTATACCGCTTCGTAACGTAACGCGTTACGGCGCCAGTCTATCTGGCTTCCCTTTCTCTCACGCATACGGCAGCAGTCCCCCGCCGCGTTATCACTTCCGTCGAGCGTCCCGATTTTTTTTGTACAGGTGTTCTCTCCAGATCAAAGTTAAAATAAAACCGGCCAAGTGCGAGTAGAAATCGCACGCGAAGGGTTCCGTACCTCCGTACATTATTAAGCAAATAAATGAAAATACTAAACGAAGAATATTACAATTTTTCATCTTGATGAAAATCGCAAAGATAATTTTGTATTTCATAATGATACTATGAATTACAAAGTTATTTTTGCAGTTGCAGAAAACCCCCAAATTTAAATAATGAATCGGAGTTTTTTTAGTATTTGTTGATTATAATATATGGTACATGATATGCGGAAGTTTCAAATTCCTAACTTGTTTAGTTGTTGAGATAAATCTCGTACAAAAATGGTATAAAACTAACAAGTTTTACGGGCCCTTATTTCATCATTTTTGAAAAAAGAAATCATATATTTGTTCTCTACTTGATGAGCTCTAGACAATGACACCCCACATGCCAAGGTCAGAATATTTTTTTTTCAAAATCAAATTTTATTGTATGGAAATTAAAGGGGGTCAATGAATCAACTCAGCCTATCGCAGTCCACTGCTGCTTTATTTATTGGTTGAATACGAGGCTTTTGGCTACTTTTGGATGTCTGTATTTTATGTTTTTTTATTATTTAAATGTGCGTTTTGTTTATGCAGAATAAACATTTCTTTCTTCTTTCATCTTTCTATCTTTCTGGACATAGGCCTCTCCCAAGCTGCGCCACAACACCCTGTCCTCCGCTTTCCGCATCCAGTCCGTCACGGGCCACATTCTTAAGGTTTCCCTTTAATTTAAATTTGTCTTATTTGTTGTCATAGCGGCAATAGAAATCCATAATCTATGTAGTTTTTCAACAGTCTACCTATCACGGTTCATGAGATACAGCTTGCTGACAGACAGATGGACAGCGGAGGCTTAGTAATAGGCTTCCATTTGGCACCTTTCGGGTACGGAACCCTAAAAATAAGATAAACTATCAATACCTAACAATGTTTCTGTTGCGCTTGCGGCTGTTGCTAGGAACTGGATTATCATCGTGACTCGTCTTAATGTTGTTATTCAATATAGGTGTATTTCAAACCGTCGCATGAGTCGCGACACTCGCGAGCAACGCGCCGTATCAGAAAATTGGTGGAAAAAAAAAATGGCTCCTCAAATTAAATACACTAAGGTCTGTACTTCCCCAATTATTAATTTTTAAATTTTTTATAATGATTAAGTTTCTTATTATTACTTCGTGTCGATAATTAATATTTCTAATACCTACATGATAATATCTGTTTCTGAAAAATTTAAATTTATATAAAAATCTTTAAATAGGTATATTTAAATGAAAAAGTTTTGTACACAATAGGTATGTATTTAAATAACTCCCAAATATTTACTTTTGTAAAGAAATTAAAGTGGTTTATTTTACGTCAATATAAATCAAATATGTTGAAGTACGAAATTGTATTCAATTGATATAACAAGGTAACCTACCTATTTTAAAAACCTATTGTTTTAGTTCAAAATTAGTTTTTAAATATACATAGATTTTTTTTGCAAAATATTAAATCTAATCATTCAATGTTATATAACTTTCTTAGTTTGAGGTACAATACGTATAAAATTGATATACAATCAAGTCTATTTCGAGCTATGAAGTTGTAGAAGTCATAACTAATCTCCGTTATTAACCGTCGAGTAACAATGTACCTTAAAAGATTTACCCTCCAGATTGATAAATATATCAATTATTTATTTATTTACTTGTTTATAGCTGCAGCAGTCTTGGCATTGACGTTCTTTAGCGAATTAAAAAATGCATATTATATTAAACGAATAACTCATTCTAATAAGGGTAATTATCATTTTGTCTTTGCGGTAAGTATTTAAGGTATAGAAATATAGTTTTTATTTTCTTTACAAGTATTTTTCATATGATAACAGTGATGTTGCAGTGATAGATAGGTTTAGTATTGTCTATTCCGAATTAGTCGAAATCATAACATAAAGCAATCGTGAAGTGCAGTAATGTCTCAAAAATATAAAACTCTCAGCTAACAGAAAATATTGTACAAGTTTATGAGTTGTGATCGTGGTGATCAATGCTCGTGCCTTCTCTGTATGAAAAGAGGCTTTTGCCCTGCAGTAACAGGCTGGTATTATTTATTTATTATTTTATGAGTTGTAATTTTTTATCAGCATTCACGAAAAATTGGCAAAATGTCGAAAACACTTTTTAATAATCCAGACATCGTATCTGAACTCACCGAAGTTAATAAAGAACTAATTCACTAATTTGGTTTATATTACAGAAATCATTTCAGTGCAATCCTTGAATCCTAATACATAATACGTAACATCTTTTTATTAAAACTTCATATTTTCCGTCTCCACATATTTATTTATTTATTTATTTATATATACTTTATTGTACACCAGATAATACATTACAAGAAGAAAAAGTAATAAGTACACTACAAAATATACAATGATAATACCTGAACTACTTTGGACGTAATATAGTGGCGTCATGATGTCATAACAGATGATTATACAAACACTATCGCTAAATTACTGTTTGCATAATGATAACGGGTGAACGAAAATAATAAGTAAGAGCAAAAAAATTATTTTTGGTAGATAATATAAAAGTGTCTCACTCTGTTTACAACGATTTCTGTGCTAAACCGATAAACCGATTTGCTTGAGTATTGGAGACGGGGTAGCAGAAGCAGTAATCGCTCGCGAAGGCGGAGCGCGTGAGGGAGAGGCAAAATCCGCGCCCTCACACCCCTAGCCGCTGTAGCGTCGGGAATCGGTAGCCGATTTCCGGCCACCGTAGGCGCGGGCTTGCGGACGGAGTGCAATGGGTAGCTCGCCGTCCGATAAGGACTAGGCCCGGGTCCACGGCGCGTTGTGTTCCACGCGCGCCTCAAAGAGATGACAGCACAGTTGACGGGGTCCGCTAGGGCTGATGCCTGCCGGGGTTGCGGGAAAGTCCAAAGGGGAGACCGTGGCCCCCGGCAACGTACAGGCGACTGAAGGAACACGGGTAGGTTTTAGTCAGTAAGAGTCTGACTCGCCCTTCCGCTCTGCCCAGAGCGGAAGAAGTTATTTGATGATTTCCCACCCAAAAAAAGGGGCATTAGCGTAAGTTCTAAAAAAAAAACAACACCTATAGGGCAACTTTGGTGCTGAAGTTTGAGAAAATGTGAAAACGACAAGGACGCAGTAGTAAAAAAATGGCTCGTGCTTTCCTCATTATAAATTATATTATTCTTTCAGTTGTTCATCGACAACGAATGGGTGGACGCGAAGAGCGGCAAGACCTTCGACACTTACACTCCTCATGATGGGTCCGTCATCGCCAAAGTCGCCGAAGGTGATAAGGTATGTTATGAACCTACGCACTATGATACCTGCCTGAGGCTAGGAAGATATACCTAAATCAACACCACTTCATTTGCCCAAATTGGTGTTGGTAATAGAAGATGAAGTTGTAATAGTATATTATGCAATTAGTGAATAAAGGACGGATTTAAAGCGACGGCCATAGATGAATCACGAGCGTAGCGAGTGATTCAAGTATTAGAATCCTAAGCGACGCGAGTGATTCATGGCCCTCGATATAAATCCGTTTTATTCAGGAGTTGCATACTATAGTATTTATACCATGACTACGAGAAAAAGAAATATTTAGGGGAAAATAGACTATTTTAATGAAGAAAAAAGGAAGGTAACAAGTTCAGTGCCGAGTGCCCTCCAGGAGGGTTCACCTAGTCGCATATGGGATGCCGGGACGTTTTAAATGTATGTGTTTCCTTAGCGAATACAGATTTTAAACCGTGAAAATGAAATGTGATGTATATTTTAACATACTATTGTACCTAATAAAAGACTAAAATAATGGTGATTTTTTACCATTACCTACTTAGCCAGTAGGTACTATAAAAAAACAGCAGTTTTTTTGTAAGTAAAAGCATCAGTCATATCAGACAGTCTCGGATAACAGAAAATAGGTGCATAATAAGCTTTGTCTCGAATTCACGATACAATTTAAGTGTTGAACTAAACCTTATGGCAATAAAAGTCAGAAACACTGATCACAGACTGAATCACGTGTTTTAATTATAGACGAGTATTCCGCAAAAAAATAATCTTCTTTTACTTTGTTAATAAATATTTGAGTTTATAATGATTATTATCTGTTATTTTAGTTTAATAAAACTGAAATCTGAGTAGGTACTTACTTATAAATTAACAATTGAAAACCTTCATTGGATGATTAAAGGCTTTTGCAGACCAGCGTCACGCGACACGAACAATACAAAACTTCACGGTTTAACAATAACCGGTGTCGCGTCGCGCGACAAATCGCGTTGGTCTGCATAAAGCTTAAAGCTCCGTGCTCACATAATACGGTTTTACTCAATCGAGCACACACGTCGAATAAAATTATGGCACGGCCTTTGTCTACCTACACATCTATCTTCTATCTATACAAATAAAATTGTAGAAAAGTGGTGTCTGTACAATGGAAATATATAAAAAAAAGTAGCAGGGGTTGTTATTATATCGATGCCGAACCCGAAATTGTAAATAAAATATTTTTTGTCTGTTTGTCGGTTTGTCTGTTTGTCTGTGTGCACGCTAATATCAGAAACGGCTTATTCGATTTAGATGCGGTTTTACTACACTAATATATTGTAGTAAGCTTCATTTAACATTTAGTGTTTATTTCATGTCAATCGGTTCATAAATAAAAAAGTTATGTCAATTTAAAGAATCACGGCGAACTTTTGTTAAGGGTCCGGCGAACACAATATTCCAAAATGCGTTTGGAATATTGTTATCTCTGTTCTGTTGTGTTTTTGTGTTGTTGTTGTTGTCTGTGTCTGTTGTGTGTTATGTGTGTTGTGTGTTGTTAGCGTTGTTACTAGCTATCGCAATTTATGATAAATTTGGATGTGTTCCGTAATACCAAAAATGATGAATGAAAACCTAATATTCTTTCATAATTTTTTCTATACTTTGTAACTTGATAATATAAGCTATGCTTCTGCCGAAACAATATTCCAAATATTGTTGTTTATAATACAGAAAAAACAGTACGAAAACATGTCATTTAGCTCTAAAAATTGTGCGAATTTCAATTCGCTTAAACTTTATTTTAGGTAAGTTTTTTTGGAAAAAAAAGATGTAAAAGCCTAGATAAATACTGTCTAAATCCGAATATTAACATAATATGATGGAAATATGCTCAAATTGCAAATGATTTAGGTATTACGTTTGTATGGAAAATTCTAGGGTCGCCGCAGCCTTAAGGTATTTCAACAGAGTACGTACACGCCTCGCGCTTGCGCGTCCGTGGCTATATAAAGCGCGCTGAGAGCCGCGCCGCTGCCTGGCTGGAGGCTTTAAGTTAGTAGCTTAAGGCAGCCACAGGATAGTACGGTTAAGCAGGTACGACCTCCTCTGAGGTCTAATGCGAGATGCCATACAAAAAATTTACCGGTCAGGTAGTTAAAGTATTAATATTGTGAAGAAAGTGGCACTATATAGTGCCACGCAGTCATCGTATGGGATGAATGCATTATAGCAAATAGGAAAGCGGTGGAAGCTGTAAACAAAACCCTGCAGGACATCCGCAGAAACCAAGACATGATGGGTGGTGCCACAGTTCTGTCTAACGAGGTGAAAGCTTTATTGAAAACGTCGACTCTATGGTCGAGAGTACATAAACTGTGCTAGACTATCAACATACGAGCTCGGCTTGGCGGGAATTCACATGCTCAAGAATTCTCCGATTTTCTTCTAGAAGTCGGTGAAGGCACTCTACCAGAAGAGAGCGGCCAGGTGGCCCTACCTATTTAGAGACTCTTGGTAGAGTAGTTCCCACTTTAGAAGATTTGATTCGTCTGGTGTACGGGAACATCAGTCGAATACCTTACCAAGAGAATTCTTAGGCGTGTTTCCATTCTAACGCCGAAAATCATCAAGCTGCAGCAATCACAGATAACTGTACGTCGCTTGCTCCCGAGCCACCAGTCCTGTCTCTCTGTATATTTTGGATGCTGAAAACAAATCTACAAACGTAGTATACAGGGAAGTTTTATACAAATGTGGCACGCGAACGAAGTCGTGGGCAGACGCTAGTTCTGCATATATCTATCGAGCGCGGAGCGAAGCGCGACGTTCAGTATTCACCGAACTTTTCGAATCAAGGAGGCAGTACCTGCATTTAGCAAGTCTCGCAATTGTCAAGTATAAACGAACTTGCTGCGCTTTGCAGCTACCCGCATAAGTCTCGATCCCGTGGGAATACTGGGATAAAAAGTATCCTATGTCCTTACCCAGGTCATATAGTCTACCCATGTGCCAAATTTCATCCAAATCCGTTCTGCCATTTTAGCGTGACAGCAAACAAACAAACTCACTTTCGCATTTATAACATTAGGTTAGGATTAAAGAAAATAAAAAGAGCAAGAATAAAAGGAGGTACTGGGTAAGATATTGGTTAGATCGCCGCTCTGATAACTGCTACGTGAACTTTATTAAATAGCTGTGTCCCGTAGATTACAAAGGCAAATGAAGTATTGCTGTCTATGATTAGACGCTCGACACGAAGGGCGCGTACATACGCTCGAGTCGTTTTCGATGGCTCGTTTTGATTCGATGCGAAGGAAATTACATTGATAGCATTCCATCGACACGGCTCGTTGCAAGCCTTCGTGTTGCGAGTTTTACAGTCCACACGTTGATTTTTACTCGTTTTCGAGTAGGTAAAACTATGGAGGAATACCGAATGTGAGTACGAAGCTTTCCAATAACATCATTTTGTACCTACCATGTAAAAACAAAACACTTATGCCTGTTTTCACCTTCACTAAGGGCCTGTTTCACCACCTACGATTAAGTTCCTATTAACTTACTTGGCAGATAATTTCATACAAATTCTGTTCCATTTTTGAATTTATTCGGTAAGTAGTGGCTTTTCGGACATCGTGAAATAGGCCCTTAGTGACACTTAAATTAATTCCTAAATAAAAGTGCACTGTTGGATTTTCAACGCTAGGGCTCAGTGCTGAGAGTTGAAAATCCAACAGTACACTTTTATTGATCCCTCAATAAAAGTGCACTGTTGGATTCAGTGCTGAGAGTTTAAAATCCAACAGTGCACTTTTATTTAAGGATTAATTTAAGTGTCACTTAGTGAAGGTGCAAACGGGCATTAATTGCCAATAACAATGACAGGATGTAAACCACAGTCAACCTAAAAAGTAGTGCACCTACTGTTATCTATGATCTATCGATCTAAGTTTTTTCAAGGATTCCCTCTCTTCAGCAAAACTAGGAAACAGTGAAGGGTGTTTTAGACCACGAAGGCAAAAGTCATAACGGGTCTTACGTCGTTTTGGATTTTTTACTGACTTGACTTCGAAACATTACACATAACTTTTGCAAAATCTTAGTTAGTTTTATTATTTTGAGAAATAAGAAAAATCCCCCGTAAAAATAAACTTAACTTGTAACTCTAGCAGTGGCACTATACAACATACTTCATTGTTGTTAGACTGTTGTTCAGTTGCTTATGATAGTTAAACTAGACGATGTTCGATGGCAATGTAAATAGATGCGGGTCATCTGATGGAACTTGATTACTTAAATGTTCCGAGCAATTTTCTCAAAAGACCAATCCAGATAATGGACTTCCTTTTGTTAAATATAAAGTAAATCTGTTGTTACTGTGGCGTTTGTTTTCAGAGCTATTCTGATAGGTTATAAATTCCACCACTAGCAAGATATTATTTAAAAAAATAACAACCCGATACAAGTGATAAGTTAAATCACTATTTTTCAGGAGTGATTTATTATATGACTTACAACATAATTTCTCTAAATCTTTCCTTGAATGTTCCTACCAGACTGCACGATCTTTCTTATGACAAAATAATGTGTAGGTCATCCGTGGTGTTAATTAAAATTACCTAATTATCTATATAAAGTTGTAAAGTTCACTCATCCTCATTAGAAAAGGGAGGATCCTCCGACCAGACGGGTGTTGTATCTGGCGGGCAACTGCACGTAAGTTGATTTCGGATAGTCTTATATGGACCAAGTAATAAATAGGGGCATTTTTCATAATGCCCGCGCATTATGAATAATGACAAGCTACTTAGGGCGAAATAATTAATTATAATTTGAACTTCCTTATTTCTCACATTACCTCGTTATTATAAATGTTGCCGTGTGGTCTTTGGTTGGGCAATCTGATAAGGGTGTGTAATGTTTGGTTGTAAGTTGTAACCTAACCTCAAAACATTAAAGTTGCTTCTGCATCGTCTCCGGTGCTGCGGGAAGTGCAACCCCTTCGCTCCCTCAATTATATACCTATATTTCAATGTTTTCAGTCTTATCAAGGGGTATCGTGTGACGTTACCCAGCAACCGGGTTAAGCAGGTCAGATACTCGCTCCATGTAAAGTACTAGTTTTCAACTGCATCCCGATAGACTCACAAATACCTCATCATAGTTGGGAAAATGTAAGGTAGATATTAATGATGATTAATGTTTTCAGGCCGACATTGACTTGGCAGTGGCTGCAGCGAAGCGCGCGTTCCACCGCAATTCAGAATGGCGGCAGTTGGATGCCTCTCAACGTGGAGAGATCATTCGCAAGTTTAGTGATCTCCTCGATAGAGACGCCCAGTACCTCGCAGAGCTGGAATCCTACAACAATGGCATGGTTCTCAACTTCGCATCAACAGCCGTAAGCTCCTCCGTTAAATGTGCTCGGTTTCTAGCCGCTTGCGCGGACAAAATGAAGGGCGATACCCTAGCTGCTGGTAAGAACAGAATAAACACAGTCATAAATGAGATGCAAGAATCTCTTGCTCCTATGGTCTCTCTACAAGTCTCGTTCGTTGTCAACAGATGGTGAAGTGTTCTCATACACCCTGAGGCAACCCGTCGGCGTGAGCGGTATTATTCTGCCATGGAATGTTCCTATCATCCTATTCATCAACAAAGTTTGCGCTGCATTAGCTGTAGGCAAGTTATAATTTTTAAAGTTAATACACCCGGTCATGAGCTACTGAGTCTGATTTGAACTTGTCTGTTTATTAAAAGTTGCGCTTTTGTATGGGAATTGTGTAGGAAATTGCTCAAACAGAACTTCTCAAATCAGCAAGTAACCAAACACTAGTGGGCTGAAAATATTCGATACCAACAGATGTTACAATATTGTTACATCCACGATCGGACTATGGGAGTTTTATAATTTGACAGAAGATTTGAAAGCACCAATTCATATTTGCATGGACTGGTAGATTATAAAGAATTAATCCTCTGTTCAGGTTGTACCGTGGTGGTCAAGCCAGCAGAACAGACTCCGTTAACCGCGCTGGCACTGGCAGCACTGCTGGCTGAGGCTGGTGTGCCCAAAGGTGTGGTCAACGTTGTCAACGGGTTTGGACCTGGCGCCGGAACCGCTCTTACTCACCACGGAGACGTCGCCAAGGTTTCCTTCACCGGATCAGTTGAGGTAAGTCTAAGTCGTACAGACTTACAGAGAATACCTAACTAAGACGTTTTTGTTCGAGTTGTTTTGTATCGTAATTTTCACTCTAACATGCAATAATGAACCTTAGGCCCGATTTAGGCTTACATGAAAAGCATACGCACACAGAACACTAATATTATGCACTTACAGGTCGGCAAATTAATTCAACAAGCAGCTGGAGCTAACAATTTGAAGAGGGTCACACTTGAACTCGGCGGCAAGAGTCCTTTAATCATCATGAACGATGCTGATTGTAAGCTGTTTAATAATTTTATTATCATAAATTCATAAAAACTTTAATCATCCACCTATTCAAACATGTGTTTACTAGCTTGTTTCTTTGATTTCAGTAAATATTGCCGTACCTTACGCTGCAAATGGAGTATTCATCCATCAAGGACAGATATGCATAGCAGCTTCCCGGTTGTTCGTTCAATCTGGTATCTATGACAAGTTTGTGGAAGCTGCTGTCCAACACGCGAAGGGCATCAAGGTCGGCAACCCTGCGGATCCCAATACACAGAACGGCCCACAGGTAAATTGGAAACAAAACTGCAATTGTTGCTAGAACCTTCTCATTGGTCTAATAATGACATAATAATAACATAAAACAGTTATCTATAAATTATATTCTTTTAATTAATTCAAATAAAATCCTCGTAGATTGATGGGGAAATGATGACGAAAGTGCTTGGATATATCGAGAAAGGCAAAAAAGAAGGTGCGAAGTTGCTATGCGGAGGCAACAGGATCGGCACAACTGGTTACTACATCCAACCTACAGTCTTTGCTGACGTCACAGATGAGATGACTATCGCAAAGGAAGAGGTAAATCAATTAACACAAAGTTATCCTTGTTTACCTAAAGTTTTTCTCCTTGATTAAACATTAAGCAAAGTCAACTTCGTCTTAACTAACTTAAAGGCCTAACTCTGAATTCTCTACTTGTAGATTTTCGGGCCAGTTCAGAGCATTATGAAGTTTGATACTCTGGAAGAAGTCATTGACAGAGCTAACAACACGAACTATGGCTTGGCGGCTGGAATCTTCACAACAAATGTCAACAGTGCCCTACAGTACTCCAAACACGTTGAGGCTGGTGTAGTTTGGTAAGTTGGCAGCATTTACGGCATTTCAATTAAGATAAAGATACCTAATATTACTGCCTTATTTTTACCAATAATTTAAACAACAATATTAACTGACCTTAGATACCATAAGATATACCTACTAAATTATGATTGTAATCGTAGTACTCCTACGGTAACAGTTCAGAGTCCCGCAATAACTCTTTTATTTATAGTATTAAAAGAGGTATCCGAAATACTTACATTGTTACCTAGACTTGATTATTGATGAACTAGGTAGGTACAGACAGCTCCATTAAGTGGTTACCCCTCCAAAAGACATGTGCGTTCAAATCCGTCATAAGCCCAAGTTGGTTTTTGTATTTTGCAAAAACATTTTATTTAATGTATTGTTTTAGTGAATAAGGTTTTATGAAGCGACCTCAACGTCTAAATAAACCGGAGGAAACAATATCACTTGCCGTGCATGACATTGGAGGTTCAAATCCTAGGCACGAAGTGCTTTATGTTATGCATTTTTTTTTTAATATAAATATTTTTTTCTATTTTGTTTTAGGAATATTTATAAAGAATTTAAAATCAAGAAAAATTCAATATACTAATAATCATAACAAAACTTTGATCTTATTTACTACAAAGTAATATCGTAGTCGTTTACTCTTCGTCGTTTTATGTGAACGTATACATCAAACGTTGTATATTATATAACTTGAAGCCGTCACCTCCTTCTGCGAAGCAGTTATATTCGCGAAGGAGGAGGCGGAGCGCGTGAGGGAGAGTCAAGTGTTGCGCCCTCACGCCCCTAGCCACCGCCGTAGGAGACGCCCCGGGCGTCGGGAATTGGTAGCAGACTTCCGGCCACCGTAGGCGCGGGCTTGCGGACGGAGAGCAATGGGTACCTCGCCGTCCGATAAGGACCAGGGGGCCTACTCCCTAAGCGAAATCGTTACGGACGGCCGGCGTTACGGGCGCTTCGTTCTCCGTCTCACTTACGGACGTACCGTAAGTTAGACAGAGAGCGAAGCGCCCATAATGACGGCCGCCCGTAACGATATGGGTTATCCCGAGTAGGCCCCCAGGCTCAGGTCGACGGCGCATCGTGTGCCACGCGCGCCTCAAAGAGATGTCAGCACAATTGACGGGGTCCGCTAGGGCCGATGCCTGTCGGGGTTGCGGGAAGTCCTAAGGGGAAACCATGGCCAGGCCAGGCCATGGCACAGGCAAGGGAAGGAACACGGGTGGCTTTTAGTCTGTAAGAGTCTGACACGCCCTTCGGAAGACCGTGTCAGACTCTTACGAGAAGTCATTTGATGATTTCCTACCCAAAAAAAAGGAAATGGATTAATTTTATAATGAAAACGTAAGGTAAAATTAATGGATACCCTCAAATTATAACATCTATCGATTAGACAGAGACCTAAACATACAGTGACTCGGTGGATAGTAGATAACAATTTCATCGCAATTGACATGGGCTCGCCGGCTAGTTCTTCAAACTACCGGTATGAGTATGACGACGTTCCATTCGGTAATACGATGGTTCGAAACCAAGTCGAAACAATAATCTCTTTTTGAAGTAATCTTTAGATAATTCGCAACGAATTCCATGTTGTAGCAGTGTAACATTTTTAAACTTGAGGGGTTAGCACATACTGACGCTGTGTGTACTTTATTTTTATTTACGAGTAGGTAGGTACTTAGGTGCTGCTTATAAACGTGCTTATGTGAACTTTAATTGGCGACTGTGTAAGTCCAAAGCTATTGTTACAATTTTATTGTACTTAAGATATACGGGGTGTCCGGGACATCGACGCGAAGCCTGTTACCATGGATTCAGTACATGATTCAAAACCCCACTGCGTTGAAATTTTTCGTCGGTTATTAAAAAAAAAAAATTTTTAATAACCGGTGAAAAATTTCAACGCAGGGGTGTTCAGAACCATGTACTGAATCCAAGGTAACCGGCTTCGCGTCGATGTCCTTGCCAATGCCACCCTGTATACAGAAGCTGTTGGTATACCTTTATAAATAAATAAACTTTATATAAGTCCTACAAGAATATCTTTAAAACATTATTAACTTTACAGGGTCAACACATATTTTGAACTTACCCCGCAATCACCATTCGGAGGTTTCAAAGAGTCGGGAATTGGTCGTGAATAGTAAGTTATCTTAGAAAAATATTTTTTTCACATGTTTTATTTAGACTTTCTTACTTCCTGAATTGAGAGATCTATGAGCTGTGTCAAGAAATAATTAAAGGCCCATTTGTTACGCTGTCTAATTTCTAATCAAGTTATCATAAATAATCAACAAAATATAACATTTAAATTATTTTGTCGTGGGGCATCTCAGTAATATGAGTTTTTCTCTTTCAGTGGTATGGACTCCCTCTTAGCTTATACCGAAGTGAAGAATGTCGTCGTTTCCTTACCCAAGAAGTTCTGAAGTTGAAACTAGACGTTACGACCATAACGTTTTCCTCAATAATAACTAAGCTAGACACCTACATAAGTACTCCGTGTATATTGAAAGAAGTGATTTTTCTCATGTACGTGTTTAGACCGGTTTCTAAATAAACATATTCGCATTCTTATTTAATATTTATTATTCTCCCTATTACAACATCATCTGTGACAAACAACGCAAACAGTATTGGTCCTAAATCAGAGCCTTGCGGTACTCCTGACGGTGGTATCAATTAGGTAGACTGAACAGCGTGTACATAAACCATTTGAGTTCGCCCCTGAAGTTATGAAGATACAACAGTACGTATAGTACCTGTAATAATATTCGTGGCTTAAAGGCTAAGTGAAAAGATGGTATCATCTGTGTATCAACTGTAAAAAACGCTCTCTACAGATCTGTACAAGATGATAAAAGGTGTTATAGAGATGTCTGCAAAATTCATCTTCATCCCGTTGGATGAAGATGAATTTTGCAGACATCTCTATAACACCGTTTATTGAAAAACAAATAAACGAATTTGATAACATTATCATGTACTTTGACTTATCTTATCTCTTTAGAACCTGTAGTTTGAGTGCCTACACTGTTGCTGCTGCCATCAATTAGAAATAAATAATTATTCTAGATTCTAGAGAACTATATTGTTAACTGATTAAAAATTACTTCTTATACGCTAAATCAAGAAACTGAGATTGACAGTGAATGAGTAATTGAGATTGACAGTGAATCATTGTTTATTTCTATTGCAATCGAAATTTCGCTTTCACAGTTTTACTCAAAGAATTATAGAACACCTGTAGGTAATGCTGGATACACACGCAGTGACTTTTGTCGCCGGCGGCGACTCGCTGGCGATTTGAACAGTGCCTCAATAAGTTTATGAAGATAATTCTCTCGACCCATTCTCAAATCCTTATGCCATTCCATATCCATCAAATTTCGGATGCTGATAAATGGAAAACTCTTTACACTTTGTATATACACTCGAGAGCAATTAATCCGGGTCACTTAAAGAATCCTAAAAATCTCGGAAACTAAAAATGCTAGGTTAATGCAATAAATTGTATTTAATAGACAATGTAATACTCCTTAAATGAAGGTATTAAAACTTCTTAGTTATTGTAAAGTTATATCATAAAAAAATCAAATTTGAAAAAGGGCCACTTTCGAAGATGGAACTACGAAATTACAGCATTTGGTTTTGCTTTTGTTTGTAATCTGTCATTTATGTGGGTACATAAACCATGTTGATAGTGCTCTATATTCATTACTCAAGCTGAAATTATGTCGCTTACGCCTGAAGAATGCACCAGAATACTTACAATGCTGGAAACCGGCCGGAGTCAGCGCGATACAGCCAGGACTGTCGGTGTGTCGCTGTCAACAGTACAAAGAGTTCTCCGACGTTACGAAGAAACTGGTTCTAACCTACGCAGACCAGGAACGGGCAGAACCAGGTGTACCATAGCACGAGAAGACCGATACTTGGTGAACACCATGCTTCGAAATCGCTTTCTCACAGGAACTGAACTCACAAATCAGTTTCGACGCCTCGGAGGAAGTAACCCAAGTGCATGGACAGTAAGACGTCGGCTTGCTGAATCTAACTTAAAACCCCTTAGACCTGCAAACGGCCCTAAACTGGAGCGTGGGCATCGTATTTCAAGACTAAGATATGCCCAGAGCCACGTAAATTGGAGTATTGAAGATTGGTCAAAAGTTATGTTCTCCGACGAATCAAAATTTATGCTCTACAAGCACGATGGAAGACACAGAGTGTATCGAAGACCAGGGGAAAGATTCAAGCAAGCATGCATCGAAGAAAAAGTAGCCTACGGTGGTGGGTCTGTACTTGTGTGGGCCGGAATTTCTTCTGAAAGTCGCACAGAGCTGGTGATCATAGAAAACGGCTCTTTAACTAGCGTAAGATATGTGGAAGAAATCCTCAATGATCACGTTGGTCCATTTATGGTCAATTTAGGTGAGGATGCTATATTTATGCATGACAATGCCCGACCTCATACAGGTAGGATTGTGAATGACTACCTTCAAGAGATGAACATTACTCGTATGGAGTGGCCAGCGCGCAGCCCGGATATCAACCCGATCGAGCATGCTTGGGAGGAGCTAGGCAGATGCGTAAAACAACGAAACCCTCCCCCAATCACGCTTCGTGAGCTCAAAATTGCTCTCACAGAGGAATGGGAGAATATTCCCCAAAATCGTATAAGGAACTTGGTGTACAGCATGCCAAACCGCGTAAACGCAGTAATGGAAGCACGAGGAGGCAATACGAAGTATTAAAATTCAAGAAAATCGTAATAAAGTTCAAAAATTTCATGTTTCCTATTTTTGTTTTAAGGAGAGATCAGCAGTTTTTTTCTTTATGTAATTTTGTGTTAATAAAATGTATGGTGACTCATTTTTTTTTTACTTTCATTTCAGGAGTATTACATTGTCTATTAAATACAATTTATTGCATTAACCTATCATTTTTAGTTTCCGAGATTTTTAACATTCTTTAAGTGACCCGGATTCATTGCTCTCGAGTGTATTAAAAATAATGCAAGTAAGTAAATAAGCCAACCTTTCGTAATAAAAATATTCAAATCAATGTTTTCTTCCAGCATCCATTTCAAAACAAATTAATAATGCATATGTGCTTCTGAAATCCATAATCTCTATGTAAATCTGTTGAACGTGTAAACAATTTTCATCCGTATGTAGAAGTTTTCAAGCTTATATCTCACTACTTTTTCAAATTTTTGCATAACATTATTACATTGTAATTGGCATTTACATCATCGACAGTTGAGGTTATAAAATTAAGGGCGGCCAACCCGTCATACTTTTCATACAAACGCTCGTACGTGATTATGGCGTAGTAACACATATTTCTTTGAAATTTTTAATGTAATATGTATCTTGTGCACTATATCTAGGTTTCTATGAGAACAAAAAATTTAATTAATTAGAAACAAATTCAGTATAAGCCTCCAAAAATCGGCTTTTTTGCACAAATTTTACCTGAACTTTGGCCGGTCATAATGTACTCATGAATTAGAAAAGTAAAGAAAACATCTTCCTAGAAACCTCGCACTTGTAATGAAGATTCTAAATGACAAACATTTATTTCACAAATTTGTAAGGCTTACTCAAAAACGTATGGCCTGAAACAAATCTTTACACACTATTCTTCGTACAATGTTATCGCGTTCTCACTTGCTCGTTAGCAGTTCTCACTTGCGCTCGATGAAACAGCATGCTTTTCGACCATGCTCGCGTTGCCGATAGACGGACGGACGGAGAAGGGCCCTCTTAAGCTGAATTGTCAAATAAAAAACATGTATAATTAAAAATTAGAATAATGGGTTTAAGTATTCAAATAATCAAATCAAGTCCGATGAAAATGTAAACAAGTAGATCTGCAAATGAGCCATGCCACAGACTATATTTTCAGATTCACTCATATCTTCATCAGATACTTTCTGAACTGACTATAGGTATGTGTTTGCTAAACTCCACTAGGGTGTTAACTTATTTTGCTAAACGCCACTACCGCATGAACATTACTAGAGTCCTTGCCACCACTGAACTTCATTAGACGCGGTGCCGCGGTGCTAGTTTCTATGTCACTGCATCGCATTGCATATAAAAAATGTAATAAGTACCACAATTTTCTGCGGGCTTCCTTTCGTGGCGCGCACTCTAGTCAAGACGCCAGCTGTTCGAAGCTTTCTCTTATAAAACACATCTCATATGGAAAAGTTCTTATGAAACAAATCTAACTTAGAGAGATGTAGTATTGATTCTAATTCTGTAAATACATATCTGTTACAGTCGCGAATCATAATTATTTTTATCAAGATTCAACCCGACACTGACTTGCAAATTGCAAAAAAACGTAAGCAAATTTTAATTTCGCGGCCTAGCTGCGGATCTACCTTAAGAGGGTGCATCCTAAAAGTTGGCAACGTCGTAAATAGCTGTCAAATATTTACATGTTTCGATTAATTTGGAAATAATACTGTATGGAAGTAATAAATGTGGCTAACTAACTATCTAGAATATTAATAATGAATTGCAGTTATAACATTGAATTTGATGTTGTACCCGTTTTAAGTGAAAAAAAGGCATTTGTTTCCAAATACTTTTTTTACATCTAAAACGAACTGTTCGGTGTTACGATATTAATTATTGCATTTCATAATCAATATTCTAGTTCGCTAGTTAGCCACATTTTTGATTTCCATACAGAAATATTATCAAATTAATCAAAACAGAGAAATATTTGACATCTATTTGCGACGTTGCCAACTTTCAGAATAAACCCTCTTAATATTTAAAATTACTCTAGTCTAGCTTAGTGTGTTCGGTGTTATTATTGGTAAGCAAATATCTGTGTTTAAGTTCTCTTCTAGGGTATAAATAACTTTAAAGTTTGTAAACAGTCTGTACTATAGCCGCGCTTTCGTGCTAGAGCCTCGGTAACAAAGGATATAAAAAACTTCCATGGACTGAAACATCAACAACGTTAGACAACAATAGTTCAATAAAATGTTGGCAGTTTATAGAGTGCCACCATTTGGCACTCTATCCCTATCGGATAAAGTGCCACTACAGGCACCCTAGTAACACCGCCTCGGCCCGGCTAAAGTGCCGCAAGCATTGGATTGTCATTGTCACTGTCACTAAGTCACGTCACTTGGTATTTTGTTTGATTGTCGAGGTTAGATCGCTGTAAAACTCCACATCCCCAAAACATTACATTCTCTTGTGCCTAAACGGACCCTGGCACTTCGCGGCCGCGGCACCGCTCGCTACGCTCGCTCGGCTCGTGCGTTGTGTGGTCACAGTTCTAACCTAACCTAACCTAAATAACCAGTGACAGTGACAATGCAACGCTCACGGCACCCTAGCCGGGCCGAGGCAGTGACACTAGAGTGCCACAAGAAACTCGCGACACTCTATACACTTCGTAAAATGTTTCACGATGGCGCTTGACGTGTGACCAATGGGTTTCCGCCTAACATGCGCGTTGTGTCTGTCTTCCCCCTTCCTTAAGAACTTTATATCTTTTTTACCCTCGCCTTGTAAAAAGTTCCGCACTTAATTCTGATTACATTCTACCTTTCCACCTCTTAGCTG
Source organism: Conistra vaccinii (assembly GCA_948150665.1). NCBI lineage: Eukaryota > Metazoa > Arthropoda > Insecta > Lepidoptera > Noctuidae > Conistra > Conistra vaccinii. The sequence continues at coordinate 15,056,295 of OX411318.1, forward strand.
TTCAGTCGTTAACGTGTACTGTTAACTTACAAACTCATGAACTTCACAATTCTCATAACATTAGCATATGATTAGTATTACCTACATACATGTGTACCACTGCTCTCAAAACGGTGAAGGAAAACATCGTGAGGAAACCGGCATGTCTTAGAACAAAAAATTCGAAGATATGTGACATCTACCAACCCGCACTGGGCCCGCGAGGTAGATTACGGCCCACTCCCTCTCACAGAGAGGAGGCCTGTGTCCCAGCAGTGGGAACATTAATAGGCTGATGATGATGATGATGATGATGATGATATTAAGATACATTTTACAAGCTTACACAAAAATATATAATATTATTTACAAGTACCTATATAAGGAAGTATACAAAGGAGAAGAGCCAAATAAGTATCTTAAAAAAATTTGAATGAATTTAGGTACAGTCACCCGCAGCTTAAACTGGTTTAGTTACCACTGACGTGCAACCTACTATACCAACTCTTCTTTGTTTTCTCCTCAGCGGTATGGATCCGCGACCCGTCAGGTTTCAGCAGTGGAGATAGTTCGAGAACAAGCCCGTTGTACCGTATACCCCGGTGCTCTCTTAGCCAGAGATTTAAGAGACAATTCATTCATTCATTACAATTCATTCATTTCATTCTGATAATTGGCAACGTCGCCAATAGCTATCAAATATTTATCTGTTTGGATTAATTTGGCAATATTGCTGTATGAAAATATGAAATATGGTGAACTAGTGAAATATTTTTTTGTTTTCGAAATGCTATAATGAATATAGTATCATCGATAAATATCAAAATGTTTATTATCAAGTCATCGATTCTTTAGAGACAAATAATCGATATATTGTATTGTATTAAATTGTTGAAGTTTTACCTTGAATCTGAATAGTGGGCATAGCTACTGTACTGAATTAAATTTTGTTTAGCCACTATCTGTTTTATAAACAGCTCCGTTATGTCATTGCGTTACATTTAACAAAACTGTTAACTGATACCCACGTTTAACATAATGCAGAATGGCTTATTTGCAGCCACTATAAGCGTTTGGTGTGGCTTCTAATATCGAATCCGTCGCAGTAACTAAGCTAAGGCGTGACCAATTGGTTTAGATTAAGTTAAGTTTGAAGACAAAGGTCTTCAACCAGTGCGTCCTGCCCGTGATGACATACGGTGCCGAAACCTGGACACTGACAGTTGGGCTGGTCCACAAATTCAAGGTCGCTCAGCGCGCTATGGAGCGGGCTATGCTTGGAGTTTCTTTGAAGGATAAAATCAGAAATGAAATTATCCGGAAAAGAACCGGAGTTACCGACATAGCTTGCAGAGTAAGCAAACTGAAGTGGCAGTGGGCTGGCCATGTCTGTCGAAGGACCGATGGCCGGTGGAGCAGACGAGTCCTAGAGTGGAGACCACGTATCGGCAAGCGTAGTGTGGGACGGCCCCCAGCTAGATGGGCCGATGACCTTAAGAAAGTGGCCGGGACAGACTGGATGCGGAAGGCGGAGGACAGGGTGTTGTGGCGCAGCTTGGAAGAGGCCTATGTCCAGCAGTGGACTGCGATAGGCTGAGTTGATTGAAGTTAGAACCGTGACCATCCGCGCACGACCCGAGCGAGCGGATTTGTAGCAGCGGCCGGCGAGCGCTACGTCCAAGCTGGTCGCAGTTACAGCTATTTAGTATTTTTAGGACTGACTTTCATAAAACTTTAAAAACTTTAGGTATACTAGAACGATTGACCTTAAAAGCACTGTTTTCACATATATTACTCGTTTTATTTATTTCTGTTGCGGACGCAATTATTGTTGTAATGACGACAGACAGACTCACGAAGTTCAAAATGTAGAACTACAATCTACTATCTGACGTTTCATTTCACGCTGTTTTACATAACCTCTAATCGTTGACCCGCTGCATTGATAAATGCAAAACGTTTATGCAATTCTGCGTGTGAAGGTTGAGTAATTATAAAAAATCACAAGACAAGTGACTAAACTTACTTCCATCAACTCGTATTGGGCCTGCAAGCTGTATTAAAATTATGACGCAACCCCTTTAATAGTGAGGAAGCCTGAGTCCCAGCTGTGGGAACATTAAAGGATGATTATGTTACGGTATACCATATGGCCATATTATACATTGTCTTTAATATATGTATTAAATACCTATTTTTGTTATGTTAAAAATAGGTTCATAATCAGACATCAGTACCAGTACCTACACTAGTCAATTCGATAACAAAGACAAATATCATTTTCAAACTGATACACTGATAACTATAGTTATTGTTCAATAATAATCTTTAATAATGATAAAGCACGTTGAAGATATGTATTTAAGGCCATGAGCACAGTATAAAGTAAGCAGTATTACGTCTCAGTAGTGTCCTCGAAATAATTACCTACGGTCGCTCAGTAGATAAACACGCCCTAGGGTTGCCCACTTACTGTGTCTCTTGAGTCGTAACGGTACTTTATAAGTACGGCAAAGGAGACCATTCACGTTTCATACAAAGTTGGGCCCAAAACCCAAAGTGCCGGCCAGCGAAAAAAAATGTGTTACCCTGGTCGGGGAAGTCCTCCTCATCATTTTTTACTATGGCGCCGAATCTCTACGACCATTCCGTCAGCTGTTTTTTAAAGTTGAAAAATCAAGTTACCTTTAAGGTTCCTATCGCGTCTGGGAGAAACATTTTAGGGACGGAGCCTGTTTTACCGTTCTTCTGTCTTCAGTACCAATCGTCGAGCGACCCCATACGGATCTGACATTTGACGAATGCAACCAGGCAGCGGTTATAGTCCAGATTTTTTTTTCTACTTGTTTGTAGCCTCTTTCACAAGGTGGTCTGCGCGTTCGTTGTCCTCCAGGCCTGCGTGAGCTTTTACAAGGAAACATCTTTGCTCCGGGGTAAAGCTGCGCCCATGTAAGCTCTCTTTTCCGCCGCCAGAAAGTGGATCCCACCTTGGTTCGCCGGACGTGGAGTTTTTGCAAACGCACACGCTCAATCTTTCTGCCCGAAAAGGCTGGCTGGGGTACTCTTTGCCTCATACAGAACGGCTGCTTCTTGTATTCGGAGGTCTTGTGGGAGTATGGCAGCCAGCATCAGGAATGCATTCAGCGAAACAGTTCTGTAGGATTTGCAAAACTTTTGGGCGAATACGGAGCACTCGGGACCGTATGACCGTGAACCAAGAAGATTATAGGAGTGCATTTTCTACACTACAATCTTCTTAGTTGCCGGCACCCAGACGCTTGTCGTAAATGCTCCGTATGACCTCCAGATGCAGACCTTTCTTCCACATTCTACACACGTTAACGGCGTGCATGTTGAATGTGAGCTGATGGTAGTATTTTTATTTCCTTAGACATGCCTATGTCGACCCCGCCCCTGCTCATGAGTGAGACATCGTACTTTAGCTTCCTAGTGACTACCATTGCACAGGTTTGATGTGGTGCAAACTTCACCTTATTTTGGATGCCCCAATTCCGAATAAAGGTACTCGAGGGCGGCCTTGTGTCTTTGAACCTCCAGTGCTAGGTCATCGTCGAAGATTATGACCACAACATCGGCGAAAGCCTGGTAGTGATCTCCCCGTTCTTCCGGCCCCTTTAGCAAAGGGTCCAGAAGTAAATTCCAGAGGATTGGATTCCCTTCATACCTGCACCATCCCATAACCCCGCCCCTCCCGCCGTGCCGGTTAGTCTATGTTCTATGTTTTATGGGGATTGGTTTCCGTACTTAGTCAAGTGGACCATTGTGCGTGGGCCATGGCGGCCGTTTGAGTGTTATTCCAACCAGCCCACCTCTCTACAGAAGATAATTAAATCTGCTGTCTGTTTGAAACATCTGTGTAGGATCTGGGTGACCCGTGGGCTTCTGTTTGAATCTGGGTGACGTCCGTGCATTCAAAGAGCACGTGCGCGACAGTTTCCTCGGTCTCCATGTACGCCCTGCACAGAGGACTGTCCTTTATACTTATGTGTGGAAGTGTTTATTTAGCGAGCAGTGTCTCGTAATGGCCCCGTGACTAGGAGGCAGGCCGTTCCTGTCCAGACCTAATAAACGCCTGGTCAGCCTTCTATCCAAGGATGGCATAGCTTTCTTGGACTGCCTGCAGTCCAGTGTCGAGGTCCACCAGTTTTCCGCTTGTGTGTGGGTGAATTCCTGTAGCCACCTGTCTTTGGTTGAAGGGGGATGTGTACGATAGGCTCGAGTCCTCAGACTGCCGTGCTGGATCCTCGTGTAGCAAGTTCGTCAGCTGCGTCGTTACCTAGCGAACTGCTGTGTCTTTTTATCCATTGTAGTGTCACCATGTTGCGGCTAGATACCGTTATTTGTTCTAGTCATTCTTATATATAGGGTTCTAGTGCATTGACATTCTAGTGTTAGCTTCGAGGTAATACATTTTTTCGGTTAGTCTTTCAAGACACTAATTATTTTTACCCGACTACGGCAAAGCCAAAAGGAAGGGTTATTAACTTCATAAATGTGTTTTTTTTTTATGTTTCAAGACATTAATTGTTTTTAACTTCGTAGAGATTTGATGCCGCCGTAGTGAAAAATGCTTAGGTGGACTGCCCCGACTTAGGTTATACTTAGACGAGATAATATTGCAAGGTAACTAGATTTTTCAACTTTAAAAAACAGCTATAGGAATGTTTGTAGAGATTCGGTGCCATAGTAAAAAATGATAAGGAAGACGTTACCGACCAGGGCAACACAATTTTTTTCGCTGGCCGGCACTTTGGGTTTTGGGCCCAATATGAATGGTCTTCTTTAATTACGAGAGAGCATTCTTTCTAAAATCTTGCGATTTGTTGTAGGTAGTATGTTCTGTACATTAAAATGTTTTTCACAAATCCGGTAGCGTGTAGTGTTAGGTTTGTTTTGTCTGAAATAAAAATAGATGTTATCAATTTATTCGGGTTCAAAAATAAAATATTTTCTATAGTAAAGTTACATAAAAAGCCTATATAAAAGTCTGCGGTGACATGTATATCTAAATACTCAGGTTAATTCACAGATGTTGATGAATTCAAACATCCATACACTGAACAATGCAGTCGATAGTTTCGTGCCATATTTCACGTAAATAAATGTGCGGAAGCGTTTCGCACCGTCCGCGTCCGTACGTTGAGTACTGGTACACACCGAGATTTCGAAGCGCGTCGTCTGACCGTTTTGTATGAAGACGTTATACTATTATTTTATTATACTGTGCCATGAGTTACAAATGTACTTACATACGATGACAAGCCATTTTCCCGATGGGATTTCCCATCGACAACCTACCTTCTTCATGCTTCTAGATCGAACGATTTACAGCCTGGCCACGGCCCTGCCGCTATCGGCCGTCCGTTGTCTGTCAGTGAATGAAGATTTTTATTAACTAGATAACTGCTTTGCAAATAATTATATAGCTTAGAAACTTTTGCTGAAACTGCATAATATGCCTATTATGTTTCCGCTCCACAGGCCTCTTCTTCATGAGAGGAACTGGGCCGTAATCCACCACTTGGGCCCAGTGCGTGTTGGTGGATGCTGAAACTGAAGGACTTTGAATTTTATCAGCTAAGCTGATCAAGTTAGAAATGCATAAGTGAAACTTACTTGATCCAGCAGAATGATCTGACCAGCCCTGAAATCGCGAAAAAAAATCTGCTACCCCTACATTTATCTCCGCATAGCTCGTGAATTTATAGGGAATAGCTGATTTTTTCGGGTCGAGTGTCGAGTTGATCGTGTGTGTTGGAAACCGAATGAGGTTCCCTACAAAATGGTCGAGCTAGATGGTGCAGATCTATGTTTTGGAATGTGCAACTAACCTCAACTTTCTGACTAACTGACAGACTCTTTGACAATTCAAAAGTGCCTGTAAATGGTTTAATTGAAATAAATGCTTTGAGTTTGATGGTGGTTTTGATAAAAATTGGGATCTTGTGCGGTTGGCATAATGAAAAGAAAAGAAGAAAGCAAAATTGTTTTGAACACACTTGCTCGTAAAGTGGCTCTTATAGAACCTCTTATTGAACTACTAGTCGGAGTAATGACATGGCAGCATGGAATTAGCAAGAACTTTCATGGCAGCATGGAATTAAAGTACTATACATGGAATTAGTATGTACTATACATGGAATTAGAATGAGCTAGCTATCCTATACTATTTAAGAGCGTTTATTCTAAAAATTGGCAACGTAGGAAATACCTGTGTAATATTTACCTATTTTGATTAATTTAGCAATATTACTGTATGGAAATAAGAAATATCGCTAGCTGGTGAACTAGAATATCAATTAAATATCACTGAATTTGATGTTGTAGCTGTAAAAATGTATTTGGAAATTTTCCAAATACCTTTTTTACATCAAAAACTAAATATTCGGTGTGACGATATTAATTTTATTATTGCATTACATAATCAATATTTCAGCTCACTAGTTAGCCATATTTCATATTTCCATATAGTAATATTCTATTCTGTTATCATTATTTTACATTTATTTGCGTCGTTACCCACTTAGAGAAAGCACGCTCTATTTACACCATCAGAGATTATGCGCTTTTTTTAATCTCATCAAAGAGACTTCATGCCTTTTTATGCCTACTGTATGGACGTACCAGGTGAGTGCAGGGGGGGCAGCTGCCCCCCCCCCCCCTTTGATTTTGTATGCTTATGTACTGTTGTCGATAAATGTTATGTTACAGTCACGTTAAGACTTACTTTACAATTACTATATTTTATTATAAATTTAGAATGCATTATTTTTTGTGCATGTGCTAAACATATCATGCATAACCGTATTTAAAAATGGAGGAGGTATTTTTTGATTACAATTTTCATTGATAGTTTCGTCAATTGAGGATCAATTTCGATTTTTTTGTTTTTTTAATAAAAAAAACTTTTTACAAAAAAAATTAAAACCGACTTCCAAAAAAAACCACTACAAAGTGAAAAATAACTTTAATTTCGGAAGTCGGTGTCTTTGTTTTTTAATTTTCGTTTTTTGCCACCGACTTCCGAAATTAAAGTTATTTTTCACTTTGTAGTGGTTTTTTTTGGAAGTCGGTTTTAATTTTTTTTGTAAAAAGTTTTTATTTTTCACTTTTTAGTTGTGGTACCTACCCCACACAATATCCAATACCACTAACTGCAATAAATAACAGTGACAGGAAGTTATCATCATATCGTCCATATAAACTAAGTGGGAAAAATATGTATTATTGAAGCTAACTCAAAAACTATCTAAGCAAAGTCAATAAAATTTATATGGGACCACCTCGGGAGCTTACCCTTTCAAACAAAAAAAATATTTTCAAAATCGGTCCACAAATGGCGGAGATATCGGTGAACATACATAAAAAAAAAAAAAAAAAAAACATACATAAAGTCGAACATAGAACCTCCTCCTTTTTGGAAGTCGGTTAAAAAGTCATTATCGGTCCAAAATTGATGAAAATATCGATAAACATAGGTATAAAAAACGTACAGACGAACATAGAATCTCCTACTTTTTTGAAGTCGGTTATAAATACGCAAATTCGGTTATTAGATTAGCTCAATCATTTTATTTATTTATTTAAAATAGGTACGCCAACAGCATATATATTATACATTAAACATTAAAATTAACAGGTATGGGCTCTTATACATATACCAATTACAGGTGTACACGACATTCACATATAACAAAGCAACCTTTTAAATCACATACAATTGAAAAAAAGAGAATGTATAATATTAATTAAATTAAATGGAAAACAAAATAAAATCATAGACAGAAAAAAAAAAACTTTAACAAAAAGAAACAGTGTTGACTGGTCTTATACAGAACAAAAAACAGACTTATACAAATATAATTAAATAAAAATAACTAACTTAACTAAGTATGACATTGACCATTTAAATGACTGTGCAAGAGGGATTTGAATTGCGGCAGGGAACCAAAGAATACGTCTAAATCAGGTAGTTTGGTGTTGAGTTCGTTGAATTTTGTACACATCCTAGATATTGGCGAATGTCTCCCAATGTTATTTCTTTTTTATTTTGAAGGAAACCGTATGAATCAACACTAAAGAGATGAGTGCTAGTAGAAAAATGATATTTATTTATTTAGCTGGTAACACTTTTATACGTCAAACATTTCTTTAAACTAGACGAGGTAAATGTTTCCTTGCTGACTACTCTTAGAACAAAAAAACCTCTTTCTTTATGTAAGCACCCTTAGCCGTTGAAGTGCCCTAACAATAAAAACGATAAAACATAATATGGTGACCTCCATGGTTATCTCCTGTACCTCAAAAATAAGGTACCTATAGGTCCACCGGAGTCTCATGGCATAATTTTTTTTGACACAATTTAAAACAATTAACACTGCCATATAAAAATCTAATTTTTTTTTATGCCATGTGATTTTGGTAGACCTATAGGTACCATTCATCTGATCACATTGACCAAATGAACTGCAATCTTTTACTTATGGTCGCCATGAAACCGAAAATGTAACCAGAACTACAAATAATATTTATTTTTATTTAATCTTAAAAAATTCTATGATTTACTCTAGACTATTATCTAAAATCTAGTTTGAATAAATGATACTTAAAAATATGAATTGACTGTACATGATTAGGGCATAAATGGTCATCGTCATTAACATAATATTTCATAAAATTATATATTTTTTACTCCATAATAACCTTAATTTGCATATTCAAAACATTATTTTGTGTTAATTATATTTTTTATATGTATAGGCTGTTTAGCGGTTTTGCAAGTGCCTTTATTTACACCTACTACGCGCGCATCGATATCAGAAAAACAAAACCAGCGCGCAATTATCCATAAATATTTGTTATCGGTTTCGTTGTGTGGTTGTTATCCAAAATACGAAAATCTCATAATTATAACCTAATCCAACTGGAAAGGGCGCAGAGAGCAATCCTAAAAGTATCTTCTTTTCGACCTTTCCGCTACCCCACAACCGACCTATACCGGGAAAGTGGAGTTCTCACCGTTCGCCAACTATTCATCCTACAGACCACCCTGAAACAACACGCACTTCTTTCTTACAGTCTCGCACCTATGTTGGGTAAGAGGCGCTACGACCCTGTCGACCGGTCCCTCAGTAGATTTATAACCTGTTTCTCCAGGCGATTCTTCTGTTTTCTAGGAGGCTACCTCTATAATAAAATTAATAAAATTTGCGACATCTTCCCACTCACAAAACACCTTTGTAAAAAAGGACTTATTAGATGGCTCATGACTCTAGACTATGGCACAGATTAATAACTATGGCATAACTGAAAATCTCCTTTCTATCCCAAAGTAGTCACCGCATTCAGTCTATGTTTATCCCTACCGCAGACACATACTAATATGGCACTCAACAAACAGTTCAACACGCACCAGCTTCTCCATCACCCACAACCACACACCCAGACACACACACTGCCACACACCCACCCACACCACACGAACACTCCTTCCTATAAGTCAATTATAAATTGTTGTCTAGTTTTAGTTTATGAGAGACCCATAATTCATGTACTTGGGGCGGAGACCTGGTGGCCTGAAATACAAGCCTCGGCTTAGCTTAGGCACCAGTCTCCCACAATATTTTTCTTTAAAAACATTACTGGACAATAAGTTTTTGTTATTATTTTTTTAAGGATATTGTGGTGAGAAAATAAATTTTTTATCTCCGCCCCCTTCCATTTGGGGTCCATTCGGATGGTGCGGGGGGCTCGGTATCACTTCAAGACCCAGATTACCTCGCCATCCGATTGCCTCTCCAATTAAATTTTACGTGCCATTGCCATGAATATAATACAAAGTAACCAAAAGCCACAAAAAAGCCTCTCACTTGAAATTCAAAGCACAACCGTTTGCATCATGCAGATCATACAGCGAACAAAAAAGCATCATAAACATTCGCCCAACGTGCCCGAATTAGCGAACAATTGCTTCAAGGCTAAGGATGATTTAGAGACCGTCACCTCACACGTTCGTAGACTACGCTAATTGTACAGTTATGCTATGGCTACATTGTCGCGATAACGCGAACTAAACTTCGCGCACTCTCTCTCGCACACCGCTCGACGTCTCGATGAGCAACAGAGAGCGCGCGAAGTAAAGTTCTCGATAACACGACAATGTAGCCGCAGCAATACGAATAAGTCGCTTTTGAATTTTACTAAGTAATATAATATCCCTTTGCTCGAGAGTATACTTAGTACCTATTACAAGTTTTCACTCAACGTAAGTAAACATAGGTTTATACTTTATAGGTTTTCATCTTCTTTAAGGTGCTATTAGATAAGTATTTATGTAAATATTATGCTCCTAGCTACGTTAATACTGCATTACCTTATCAGATGACATTCTATTTAATATGCTATACAACATCCAACATGTGCTTGATACCGCTCATGAGTGCTTCTGAGTACTTACGTTCATCACATTAGTTATGCGATTTAGACGTTTGAACAATCATTAATCACAACCTCGCTGGTATGTACAGTTGCATGCCTCCTTCAAACTTCATCATCAGCCTATTAATGTTCCCACTGCTGGGACACAGGCCTCCTCTCTGTGAGAGGGAGTGGGCCATAATCCACCACGCGGGCCCAGTGCGGGTTGGTAGATGTCACATGTCTTCGAATGTTTGGTTCTTAGACATGCCGGTTTCCTCACGATGTTTTCCTTCACCGTTTTGAGAGCAGTGGTGATGAAATTATAATATATACACAAAGTAAAGCGCCTGCTTGGGTTCGAACCCACGACCCACAACTCGTAAGTCGGGGCCGTTACCACTGGGCCACCACTGCTCCTTCAAACTTACTAAATAAATATTTGTAGTAAAGTCTAGTAAAAGCAGAGCAAAAACGCTGTAATACACAAGCTATTAAAAACCATGCTTAGTTGCTAAAAAGTAGTATATTTATATTTTATAGCATGCTCTCCGTGTGTGTAAAATAATCATAAGTACTCTTTTCGTATTCACATGCTACTGAAAGGCACATAAAAAAGCGGGCGGGTTCTAACTGGGGATGAGTATATGGACGAAGCCCTAATTGTGGGCTAATACTAAGGTAGCATCTGCTGGAAATCAGCATGCTTTTGTGCTACTAAATAGCCTGAGTATTCCAGGCTTAAGTCCTAATTTATGCAGAAAACGAACTGTGCAGAAAATGGGTCGAAAGTTTACCACTTTGCGAAAACAAACTGACTATTAAAGGCTCTCCTTGTAAACTATAGTGCGCGCGGAACTAGTTGACCGCTCCTTAGGTAATAGATTATTATAGAAATAGATTGAGTGCATTATCTCACTTAATCTATTCCGGCGCCTTCGCGACGGCAACACGCGTTGAAAGTTCCGACTAGTTTAGACAAAACGCACATGAGATTGCAATAGCGAGATGATTTGTGATGAGATGAGCGGCCAACTGTTCCGCGCGCACTATAGCACGACGCGACCCTGTTGGAACAATTTCTATGAAAATTTCATTAAATTGTTCTACCAGAGTTGCATCGCGCTTTTCTGCGGAGGGATTTATGGTAATATCGGTAATTGCAGGCCATACCATAATAATCAGTCATATGATAACGCAGATGGTAAATTACAAGCGATATCAATGTATAACATGATTGCTATCTACATAGATAAATACATATGTTTACAAGGTTACATGTTCACTATCATAAAGGCAATAACAACAAATGGGTAAATTGACTTCTTCCTGGAGATTGAGATGGATTCATTTTGACAACGCCTGCCTGCCAGCCTGTCGTAGTGTACTGCTGAACATAGGTCTCTACTCTCTCCCAAGTTGCTACACAACAGGTTCTCCGCATTCCACTCCCTGTCTGCCCCAGAAGCTGCCTTTTTAGGCTAAGAACTCACGGAGCGATTTTCACCCGCGCCCGCCGCGGTGGCGGCACCGCAAATACTCGTACGAACACGTAGTACATGGAAATTTAGATATTAATTTTCACGACGCGTTTTATGACCGCGGCGGGCGCGGTTGAAAATTAACCTTAGCCTGCCCGCGCAAATCACCGGCCTCGTGAGTTTTGAAATAAAACCGCAGATCCACGACCGCGGCGGACGCGGGTGAAAACCGCGCCGTGAGTTCTTAGCCTTAGTGTTTCGTAGTAAACAAGGAACTCTTATAGTTTCGCCATGTCCGTCTGTCTTTCTGTCCACGGCTTAGCTCAGAGACTCTTAGTACTAGAAAGCTGTAATTTTCCATGGGTATACAATAATTACGCTGACAAAGTGCCACTTTGTCAGCGTAATTATTGTATACCCATGGAAAATTACAGCTTTCTAGTACTAAGAGTCTCTGAGCTAAGCCGTGGACAGAAAGACAGACGGAAAAAAAAAAAAAATTCATGATTTTATTTTACCACTTTGAAAGTGGTAAAATAAAATCATGAATTTTTTTTTTTTTTGGGATCTCCCCAAAGATGTGCCCTAAGAGGCGCTGCACAGAGGGGGTTCTGGATTGGTCTTTTGAGAGGAACGATGTCCCTTCCATGTGTAGATGGTCATGACCACCGGGGTGGTTTTAGTGAGGTAAGAATCCCATACTCCCCGGTCTTATCCCCAAAGACTGGGCGCCTTTTGAAGGTTTCCCCACGAAAACAAAAAAATAAAAAATTAAGGTACCTACCTCCCCTATACGTAAAGTGGGGATGCTTTTCTCATCTATCCCATGGTGTGGGGTGACGTTGGAAGGGTCGTTCAAAAATATTGTGAATTTACGAAAACCATTTTTGGATTCACGGATGCGTTTGCGATATTTAAACTTTAAAGTGCAAACTTTTGTTACAGTCAAGTCTGTGTAACTAAATGGTTGGTTTTACATCATTTACTGAATCAATGGTAACAGGCTTCGCGTCGATGTGATCGATGTCCCTCACACCCTGTATATGGAGGCTTGACAAATATTTGTGAGGTAAAAAATGAAGACTATATTCAATGAGACAGGGAAATTAATGTAAAACAAATAAGAATAAGAATATTTTTTTCGCAAAGTTTACATTCAAGTGAATTGAATTCCTAGACCTCACACTAAGATTCCCTGTAATGTGAGATCCAGGCAAATATTGACACTCTACGTTAATTTATCGTATTATAGCCATATCATACAGCTGTCAAAGAATGACAGTTGTTTTTGTTGTTGAACATAGTCAAAGTTATTTATTTGCTTTAAATGCGGTACCTATTAGAAGAGTGTTAAATGAGTATTCTAGAGCGATGACACATTTCGCCATATTTTGGCATGCAAATATTATAAGGCTTATTTAAATAAGCAATTATCTTTACATAGGGTTGAAAATATTGACTAAACATGAAATTATATTATACATAGGTACGGACAGAGAATTTAAATTGGTAGTCAATTTTCTTAGCAATAAATTTTCCTGACTTCACTTATTGTACCATAGTTATTATTTAACTATGTTTGCCTCGCGGACAGGGAAGGATCAGAAGATAGTCTCAGAACAAGTTACCAGAGACGCACTAGATAGTCAGCACTTAACTAAACTGCTAGTTTACGGGAGATAGTTTGCACTTTAATTAAACCATTAAGTAAACTATTCAGTTACTATAGAACTATACGTTCTAACTTCTATTCCTGCCAAAATCGATTAGCGTAGCTTTACTTGTATCCATCATATTTGAAGGAAGCCAATTCAATTTGTTGTGCTGAACCCTAATTGCGTTACACACGACCAATCACAATCTGAATCATTTTGAAGGATATTGCTAATCCGTTGCTTCATATGCTCGAAAAATTTGTCTGCTCAACAACGTAAATAACGCAATGAATGTTCTTGAACTGTCAAAATGAAACAGATTGCGCTTGATCGTGTGTTACGCAATTAGGGTGCTGTTCTCTAACATCACTTCGGAACTCGAATGAAAAATGGCAAAGGCGTAGGTATATAAATAGTGAAATTTTTGAAGCTTGGGATTGAGCTACTCGCTCTGCTATAATCATGCAGTATGTTAACTAACAGAGGGCGTTCCCGTTAAGCCGCAATAGTATAGCGTCCATACATGCTAGAAAAAATATTGAAAGTGATTTTTTTTTTTTTTTTTTATTATTAAAAGAGATTGACCAAGCGACTAAGGAACCTAGTATCGGTACGAAACATGCTGAGACTCAAAGATTTATGGTTTAATTTAGAGAGTGATCTGAGGGCTTTCAAATGTAAATTACTATTTTATCATAATTCTCGGCATTACACGGAAAATTAGGTCTCAAAATCTAGGTTTAGTATCGAATCTCTTAGTGACTTTTTGTCTTTTTGTATAATAAACATAATAATATTATGATCATAATAATTATTATGTAGGTCCTGTGCTATAATTATGACTTACCGGTGTTGGAGAAATCCAAGAAGCCAGAGTATTGTAGACATTTTCACTAACTTCTCTCAATGACTGCCAACGTAAATACCGCAGAAGAATCGAACAGTAACGAATACTCCGACGAAATGAGTTTACCATAGTGAACAACTTACAAATGTAATGCAATTAAAATGACAATATTGCTCAAGAAAATGAAATTAATCAAAAAAATTAAAATATTCACAAAAAAAAATTAAGCACAATCGGTGGAAAGTATACAAGAAGTCACAGTAGAAACCGCGCATTCAAAAATTGGCACATGTACAGTCGCATAAAAAACGCAATGGATATTTTTCTACATAATTATTGGTTTCTGCCCGCAGATTCACCCGCACCCATTTTATTTTAATTGATATGGGTTCTTGTTTCATAATCAGCCTATTAATGTTCCCACTGCTGGGACACAGGCCTCCTCTCTGTGAGAGAGAGTGGGCTGTAATCTACCACGCGGCCCAGTGCCAGTTGGTAGATGTCACATTTCTTCGAATTTTTGGTTCTAAGACATGCCGGTTTCCTCACGATGTTTTCCTTCACCGTTTTGAGAGCAGTGGTGATGAAATTATTTACACAAAGTAGCGATTCGAACCCACGACCTACAACTCGTAAGTCGGGGTCGTTACCACTGGGCCACCACTGCTACTTGTTTATGGTTATGTAAATATGCTATAATCCAGACTAGACCTTAACTTATGCAAAATGTGTTCACGTTAGTTATTTCTTTAAGTGGTTATTTAAACCCAGATGGGTTTACAATAGGTATTTACTTGTCTACCGAGACAAGCCAAAAGTTAAAGTGAATCAGAATATAGGTTTATATTTGCCGTAATGTAAGTAAGTGTTGGGACAATTTCAGTCTACACTTATAAAAATATCTATGCGATACCTATAGCATAGATTACTTTTTATTAGATATTGCAAAATAGTAATGGCCTATGTCATTAAAACAAAACATAAAATTAAATCATTTAATTAATTATACAAAAATAATAAACTATTATTAAAGACCTACCGTTCGAGACTGTACTTAAAACTAAACGAATGGGACGTGCATACATGCTAGAAAGAGAAAACTCGCCGGACGCCAGCATATTTTGCTCAGGATGCGCGCGCATAGAATCTTATGGCGCGCGTTTGTTCTGTTTTGAAAGAGTTTCTATTGATGAATGAAACAGGCAAAGGACTCTCAATATATTCTGCCTTTGTCATAACCATAAGGTACTTTTATTACCTACAGATTATTATTACAATGTCATAATAATAATTAGTTGTTATTAATATCTTTTGTTACTAATTATTGAACTATAATTTCAATAGTTCGATGCGTAAATAAATTATTTTGCGTCAAGAAGGTTTTATTGTTTACATACTCTTTGAAGCCAATGACATGTGACATTACTTACGTGAAAAAAACTATGTATGGGTAAAATAGGAAATCGAAATAAAAACTAATACTTTTATGGTGTTTTTTTATCTGAAGAATTTAAGGATTCGCATTACCAGATAAAATTATTATAATTAAAAACAAGATTTATCAACATTATAAACTTAAGTCACAGCAGAGTAAATAGCGATACCAGGTTTGGTCAATGTCTTTTTCATTTTTTTTTTATTGATACTTAAAATGTAACACTCTGTACACGCTCACTTGTCTTACAGCTTGGAAAGACAAGTGCGACAAGTATGCGTGTACAGAGTGTTTGTTTTACGTATGAAATTAATATTTTTCGTGAATATTTTATGATAAAAAAATAAAAAAAAGTTTATTTTTTTTCGATTTTAATATTTGTTCTAGCATGTATGGACGCTATACTATTGCGGGTTAACGGGAACGCCCTCTGTTAGTTAACACAATACACATTGACATTGTTGATAAAATTACATAAATACTTTGTAAAGTATAATATTATTTTAATTATTGTGAATGTGAGGACTATGCGGATATTTTTTTTTACTCTGTCATTTATTTTGTCTTTCTCAGTTAGCTTTAATTATGGTCTGGCAGTTTGAGTATGAGTAGTTGATGCGGCCTACCCAAATGTCCTTTCGTATTGTACGTCGAGTTGAGCTCCACGATTACTGACAAATGCTTGCACTGACTGGACAGGTCTACTCAAATCTGTGTGGTTCTTTCCTCAAAAGACCATTTCAGACACTAATCTACAAGGTCCTCATATGGCCTGACCAATATTATGTCTGGACTTTAAAAGAGACTGTGACCTCTGTGTTTGTTTCGGCCTTTCTTCTCAGGGTAGTCAAATAGGAAACGTCGAACTCGTCTAGCTTATTTTTGAGATTTTTTTAATAATGACGTGTAAAATGTGATTCCGGTATCCTATTTACAGAATAAACAATTTCAACACAACACCTTATTAATCAAACCGGAGTTAAGTTATGCAAAACTTAAATCTTATTATTATGAATAAGGTTAATCTGAATCTGGGATGTGTGGTGTTAAGCCAATGGATAGAATAAGAAAGATAAAAGAGTATACCCGTACAAGAGGAAGTTTTTGCGAAAATATCATTTTGCGAAAATGGCATTTTGCTAATGTGACGTTTTGCGATGTGGCGTTTTCAGAATATGACAATTTGAGAATATGACATTTTGCGAAATTCCAATATGTCATTTTGCGAATGTGGCATTGTGCGCCTAACCCATGGCACCGGTGACTAGAAAGTTGTGTGGAAATCGGTTGTCATGGTATGGGCATGTGATGTGATGAAAGAAGAAAATGTCGTGAGGAAAGTTTTGAATATCACATAATCACAGTGGATTACGATGGATGGACTGTATGCAAGATGATATGGTTAAAAAGGGGGTGACTATTACTACTCGCTCATACAAAACACTCCCAAAAATTTACTCAAAATGACACTGCTAATTGTCAAGCACAAACTCTGGATAAAATAATTAGTTTTAAGCAGGTACAGAGGTACAGAGTATTTCTTGAATACCTTGTACACACGGTTACATATCTAGCAAATTCTCCCAACTCTACCTACGTGAAAACCGCGGGCAAGAAGCTAGTTACCTACCTACGTGGCGTACTAAAAACTTATGTCGAAATAAAAATTCTTACATACTGGGCATGATACAGCACTTTCGTAAAATACCTACGACTAAAATTATTGCCTAATATTGCACAATGATTTCAGTATGAGCCCGAAATATCCGCGACTGAACTTGGGCTAGCTTATTAAGAAAAAATTCGTGTGATTTCATATATCTCTCTAGGATATCATTAAAATTATGGTTTCTTTCTGGATGGATTGAATCCGTCTAGGGGAGGCAGAAGGGTATGTATGACCTACTTTCAACCGATTAAATTCCTATGATAGCAGTCTTCATTACTTAAGATAAGCTAAAGATCATTTGAAAATGTACTTATACAGGGTGGCAAGGACATCAACGCAGAACCTGTTATCATGAATTCAGTACATGATTCTGGACTAAACTGCGTTTTTTTGGTTATTAAAAAAAAATCTGCTGGTTTTTACAAAACTGCAATACCTACGGTTTACTCCCATCTCGGCACCTTCCCATGAATTTATTTACCATGTCTACGAAAAAATCCCATCTCAGCACTCCGTCATTAGTCGTTGCTAAGTACACAGTCATCAAAAAATGGATACACTGTATCAGTATAGCGAGTAAATCAAATTGACTCAAAACTAAAAAATTTACACAGAAAAAAAAGTACCTATAAAATAAGTTTAATTTTAAATTTTATTATTTCAGATATTTTTAAGACAAATATTTTATTATTATATTTAGATTTTTATTATGTAGGTATGAAATTATAAAATTCCGATTTATGTGATAATTAAGACTGAAAATGAATGTACAACCAGTTATAGCAATTAGCTGACCCCCTTTGCAATTATTTTATATTTTATTTATTTGAGCGAAGTAAATAAAATATAAAAGAATTATAACATTCTACCGACACCTATTCCAATAAATCTCAACCATTTATGCAAAGGGGGATCAGCTTATTCCTATACAGTAGGACTGTACAGTGAACGCGTAATCAAGCCTACTCGTATCATTCAGTGCAGTATGAAAATCCTGAAAGTATGGACGCCCTTTTGCATACGTCCCGGTTATACTGATCGTTTAATCAGTAGTCTGTTGATTTTTGTAATATATTTTTACATAATTACTGTAAAGATTTAAAACGATTATTCCTACGAACCGTGAATTTTCATATATTTTGAGATTTGTCATGTTACTGCCAAGGCAGAGATAATGGAGCCTCTAAAAAGCGATTCAAGGGCTTGGCTGTGAAAATGGTAATTTAAAAAGAAACAAAAATGATTTAATAAATAATAAAGTTGATTTACTTACTATACTTATAGTTTGTTTCCGTTTGTTTATGTGTACCTTAAAATGATTCATGAGAGGGTGCCGAGATGCGAATTTTTCGTAGACAAGATAAATAAATTCATGGGTGCCGAGATGGGAATAAACCATAACTACGCGGTCAAAATGTATAGAACAACAATGTTTTTAACTTTTTTTGTATGAGTAATTCTTTTAAAAATTATGGTAACAGGTTGCGCGTCGATGTCCCTGCCACCCTGTATATTGTGGTGAGAAGAAATTAATCTTTATGTTTATCTTTATTTTATCTTATCTTATCTTCTCTGGAAGTTTGGCATTGCATATTGTTTACTGAAAATCGCATGTATAAACATAGTTTTATGAAATTGCATAACATGATGTTGTAAACGGTATCAAAAATGGAAAGGCCATGTTTGATAATATTTCAGGGTCCCGGACTTTAAAATGAAGTAACAGAAACCGATCGAAAAAAACAGTTTTAAAGGCAACAAGTTGAAGTTAATAACCACACTCTCATATAGAAAAAGAAAACTAAAAAGCTTTCTGTGCATTGGAAGACGTGCTTACTCATCAAAACCAATGGTGTAACCACTTCTCCGTTGACTATTTAGGTAAATATAAAAAAAAAACTCCCCAACACAAAAGTTCAAAAATAAGATATCAATACCTACAACGTCCAACGACCAACTGGATTATCATCGTGACTCGTCGTATTGTTGTTATTCAATATAAGCGTGTTTTGTTCGGGCCATCAGCCACATACACATTCCAAAGCGTCGCGTGAGTCGCGACCGACGTGCTCTGCTAGTGTTAGTGAATTTGTGAAAAATAAAAAAAATGGCTCCTCAAATTAAATACACTAAGGTTAGTGCTTCTCCAATTTTTCATCTAACATAAGTTTTATAAATACATATAAAGATATATAACTTAGAAAAACATGAATAATGATAAGTTTCCTATTATTATTTCGTTAAGATTATTAATATTTCTAACTAAGTAACACATTGTATCCGTTTCTCAAAAAGTGTAAAGTTTTATAAAAGTATTAAAAAAAGTTTTGTTCCTAATCATCATAATCAGCCTATTAATTTTCCCACTGCTGGGACACAGGCCTCCTCTCTGTGAGAGGGAGTGGGCTGTAATCTACCACACAGGCCTAGTGCGGGTTGGTAGACGTAACATGTCTTCGAATTTTTGGTTCTAAGACATGTCGGTTTCCTGACGATGTTTTTCTTCACCGTTTTGTGTGCAGTGGTGATGAAATTATTTACACAAAGTAAAGCGCCTGCTTGGGTTCGAACCCACAACCTACAACTCGTAAGTCGGGGCCCCACTGCTCTGCTCTCACCATTGTTCCTAATAACTAATAATAATAACTCTCTAATATTTACTTTTATAACGAAAACATAATTGATTGATTTTTAATAAATCAAATCATGAAAACATTGATTGATATACCTACCTTGGTAGGGTTATATGTATTTAAAACAAGCATTGCACATAGGTTTTTAGTTAAATTTAAATCAAATCAATCAATGTTGCCTTTAATAGTTTGAAGAAGAAAAACACAAAACTAATTCATAATAATATTAGACTTACATTAGGTAAGTACTGTTTTTTTTTTTTTTTTTTTATATATAACATATTTTGAAATATAATTTATAAGTATTAAAATTACATACTTAAAGGAGATAATAAATACTACATGACTAATATTGATACATGTGTAAGTAAGTCTTATTTGAGCCTTGAAATTGTAGAATTCTTATCGGTTCTAGCCGTTTTGCAATGTAAAATAAAATTGTAAACACTTTGTAAACAAGCATATTACAAATTAGAGGATTATATCCAAGATAAGAATGCTTGGAAACATGCTGGTCCTGCTCCATAGGATAATTTAGAATCTAGACAAAATAAAACTGGCTGCTAGTTTAATTGTAGTTTTTTAATTTTTTTATTTATATTTTATTATATTTTATGACATTGATTTTACATTCTGTGATTACTACCTCACACACTGACTTATTAATTGTATTTTTTTTGGAAAATCATCTCTTTTTAGGGTTCCGTACCCGAAGGGTGACAAACGGAACCCTATTCATAAGCCTCCGCTGTCCGTCTGTCTGTCAGCGAGCTCTATCTCATGAACCGTAATAGGTAGGCAGTTGAAAATTTCACAGATTGAGCATTTCTATTGCCACAAGAGCAACAAATAATAAAATTAAAAAATAAAGGGGGGTCGCCATACAACAAAATAAAATTTTGAAAAAAAAATAATCTGACCCTGGCATGTGGGGTATCATTTTCTAGAACTCATCGAGTAGAGAATAAATATAATTTTTATTTGTTTTTATCTTCAAAAATGATGAATTAGGGGGCCGTAGAAGTTGTCTATTTTAGACCATTTTTGTACGAGCTCTATCTCAACAACTAAACAAATTAGGAATTTGAAACTTGTGTGTATCATGTAATATATACTGTTTATAATCAACAAATACTAAAAACGCCGATTCATAACGTATTTTATATAATATGGGCGATTTTCTGCAACTTAAAATAATAATTTTGTATTTCATGCTAATAATATGCGATATAAATTCCACAGATAACTATTTAATAGTCGGAGTAATGACATGGAATTAGTAAGTACCTACTATCATGGCAGCATATACTATTTCGATCATTTAAATTTCGATCATCCAAAAAGGTCTACAAAATAAACTTTCTTCACAAGATTTTAAAACCGGCCAGTATTTTTTGAGTTTAAGAACTTTATCGACTTTTTTCAAAGTATACCTAGACGGTGTTGATGTGTGTACTGTAAAGCGTAGCGTGTATCGTGTATGGAGTGTCTTGGCACTCTTAGTACAGTGTAAGCTTGTGATGTGGGGGTCCTCTTCAATAACACACTGTTATTATATATTAATGGCATGTATTCATGTGATTATCTCCAGTTAAAATATATTAGAATACTTATGTGCGCGCCTATCAAACTGACGGCCCGTCGTCTACAATTTTCTATATAAAACAAATACTATGAACCTATTCTAAGTTCAAATATGACTTATCAGATGGCTCGAATGGCATATTCATAATAGCTAGTACAACATAAGGTTGATAATAGCATAAGACCTTACATGAGCTACGCCCACCTCGAATAAAAGCATAGAAAATTGCTTTTATTCAGACCATTCGAATAATCTGATTTTCCCTACCTATACCTATACGGAAAACTACCTAACAGTGGGAAATCATTTACACGGTTGAGGTCTTTCTCTTACAAGAGATGGCTTAGTTCATGACAAGCGAATCGCGAAGGCCTGACACTACACTAAGTGTCGGCCAAATTAAATTAAACTATAGCACATGCCAATGTGCAGTTCAAAAATTCAACGCTTTCATGCCTAAACCATACCGCAGCAAAACCACTGTAAAAGCTACGGCAAGCCTCAGGAATCAAACACATTGATGTGACAATTCACATCGACCCAGAGGGGGTTTAGAAGAGATACGAAAGAAACTTAACATCAGAAACCTTAACCCCATCGGACAATGTTGAGCCAGAGGGAATTCAGGATCAAGAAGTAAGTGTCCAACCAGAAGAACTATCTCATGGCCACACTCCAGAGGAACAATTCTCGAAAATTCATCACACCGCAATAATATCAAAATCCCAAAACAACTCATCAGTCCATGTCGACTGAACTGTCGATCCTCAATCATCGGTAGAAACCAAATGTGTCAAATCGACACACTTCGCGAGGCTATGCCCCTTTAGCGAAGTTGGTATCAGCCTAGATCAAGCATCATCCCCTCTATAAAACTCAATCCCCATTAAATATCAGCCTCTCCTGACTAAACTGTGGGTCCTCAGTCATGAGTTAACCAACTGTGTTTATCAAACCCATTTTGCAAGGGCTATGCCCCTTTTAGCAAAATAGATGTCAACCCAGACGGAGTGCCCGCCTGCACCACTATGTAAAGCGTAGCGTGTATCGTGTATGGAGTGTGCGCGCCTATCAAACTGACGGCTAGCATGTAAGGTATTATGCTATTATCAACCTTATGTTGTACTGGCTATTATGAATATGCCATTCGAGCCATCTGATAAGTCATATTTGAACTTAGAATAGGTTCATAGTATTTGTTTTATATAGAAAATTGTAGACGACGGGCCGTCAGTTTGATAGGCGCGCACATACGTATTCTAATATAATTTTAACTGGAGATAATTACATGAATACTTGCCATTAATATATTATAACAGTGTGTTATTGAAGAGGACCCCCACATCACACACTTACACTATACTAAGAGTGCCAAGACACTCCATACACGATACACGCTACGCTTTACAGTACCTCATGTTAAAACTACACTCCAATAGACAATATATTCAGTAACATTGAAATGAATGCTGGCACATACAGTGTACTATTCAGTTACCTTAAACCGTTGCGGATACAATTTCATATTGAGAAAAATTATTGGTGTAAAAATATTCGGTCACGGCGGCCAATCTCAACGGAGACTGGCCTTCGGCGCGGGAGATATTATAGTGCACAAGTGTGTGCGCAGACACGAGTGCGCTCTCTCTTCCCTCACTCTCATAGTCCGATGGGATGTGTAAAAGTAATAAGTAAGAAGTAATAGATTTCTGTATGACTATCAAAAATAACGTAAATAAATACCTGTATTGACGCGTGCGTTTGCACTGGCGAAACAAAAATCACGACAAAACATGTTGAAATCCTGTCAAACATTGTATGAAAAATTGACAGAAAATAGAGATTCCAACATGTTTTGTTGTGAATGTTTCGCCAGTGCAAACGCACAGTTATGATTAAAATTTAGCGTACTACTTACATTCTATTTTGTGCAATATAGTCTGATGTAGCAAGAGAAATCCTTTTATTTATAAGTACTACCTTTACCCGGCCCGGCTTCGCATGGTTAGCACTAAGTACTTATCGACGGCGCATCTACCTTTCCTAATTACCTATTTCTACCTAATTACCTACCCTACCTACCTACCCTACCATTCTTACCAGGGTAGGTAGGTACCTAACCTACCCTACCTACCCTACATATCTACCTGCTTACCTACCATATAAACCTATTTATACCTACTAATACTATGTTAGTAGCAAATAAATAACTTTGACTTTAGTTTGCATGTTACTGGATAAAGTTAACTTAATATTTTTCTCTTAAAATAAATGAAATATACTCCTACACCTTTATTTTAACACAACAACATTTTTTCATTAAAATTAGACAATTTCTTTACAAATCTTTGTTTTTTTATAGCGCCTCTGTTGTTACCTTTACGAAAGTATTACAAAAATTCATAGTGATAAATCTTGTACGACATGGTATGGAACCCTTCGTGTGCGAGTCCGACTCGCACTTGACAGATTTTATTTCAATGTTTGTGAATATGTGAGCACCATGTATCTATCACATAATTAATTTATCTGTCGTTGCTTTTTTTTTAATTCTTTTTACCTATTGTGGATTTGTGGTATAGTAATTTTATTCTAAGTGCATCGTCTTCACATATAATTATATAACTAATGTACCTATACGAAATATTGCAACCATTTTAACCTCTCAGGCCGCGCGGCGCGATTTCGGAACAACCCCTCAAGCCGCGCGGCACGCCCGCGGCGCGTCAGAGATAAGAGCTCGCTAATATAAACAAAAACTGAGAGCTTTTTGTTACGTAAATAGTCTTATCGTTAATGGTTTTTGGTTCCTGATTAGACAAAGGATTTTTTATAATACTTAGAATCTTTGTAAGCGAACGCTAGTTGGAATAAATAAACATTCTTATCAGATTCTTATAAGAAATTCCTTTGTTCATTGTTTTGATTATTTATAATAAAACTACTGGTTCGATTCACATGAAACTTCGCAGGATACATTATGAATACATATACTATCGGTCAAAACCATTATTTACGGACAATAATAATAAATAAAAACACATATAAATAAAAAAGTTCAATAAATCGTTAACCGTATCATTACGTAACATTATTTAGTTGACAAAAAAATATTGAACTCTTTTTCTTTCTGTATTATGCATTTTTATTATTTAATAGTTATTCAAGAATATAAAATAAATGACTTACCAGCGATTACATACACAAAACACACACAAAACTCAAAATTTCACATCAACACCTTTTTTCACTACCGAGTTTGTTTACATTTTTTGATGGGTCCGTAATAGGTAATTACGATGTTATTTTGTGCAAATTTTATCTATATACGATGACGACACTACTTAATTATTGAAATAACACCATTTCCCGTCGATTTACACTTAAAAAACAATAGAAAATGAATAAATAGAACGCGGAGTGCAGTGCACGGCACGCATGCGCGGACGCCATTTTGCCGTACCAAAAATGTTCAATTTTTACTTTTTTTTAGAGTTGTTTCTGCATATTTTGACGTTATGGTCGATTTATTCGACAGGTATATTATCCTACCATAAATCAAAACCAACCACAGACCATATCAGCCCGTATATTACATATAAATAGAGCTGCAATCTGCATGAACGTACCGTGTTCCCGGGGACACGACGAGGCTTGACGGTATTGGGAGTTTTCGTGCGCCTGGGGCTTCGGTCCGGCCTGGTGGAGTTTCTTGCCCTTTTTTCTCCATACGAAAACTACCTTTTGGAAGGGGCGACTAGAATCAATACCATTTTTTTGTAAATTTTGACGTTCAAAAGTGCCTTAGTAGTGCTTATTTGAAATAAATGACTTGACTTTGACAAAAGTTTGTAGATTAATACCTAGCTCACACGTTTACGAGTAATGTTGAAGTTCTTAATTAAAAATAGTTATCATTACCATTTCAGTAACAAAAAAAACTCGTAGTAACTGCACTATAACACTTTTATTATCATCAATTAATGAACAATAAAACCGGTCCTTGGGACATGGCCTTGATATCTTTGTTGTACATAAAAATGGCATCCTCTACCGCGTTCACATTCAGCATCGTTTTGTTGGCTTATTCCCATATTCCCCCCTGAGAGAATCGAAAAAACTGGACCCTAAAGTAAAAAAAAAACCCAAAAGTCCCCTTTTCCCCCCTGAGAGCATCACCCTCAAGGGGGAAACAGAGCCCTAATATAAAAAAAAATCCCTAAATGCCCCTTTTCATTTTGGAATATTCCACTTTTCCCTTGTTTTGTTAATAGGTACGGCCGCCACCGGCCGGCATAATTACGTCATGTTGTCTACAACAATACAACAAACAAACAATCTGCTTATTACTTTTTGCTTTAATTATTATGGGTGACCGAAAATATTTAGGTGCACCAAAAATGTTGTAAGTATCTACTAATTTGACAGTGGTCACGAGCATTGGTGGCCCAGAGGTAACGGCCCCGACTTACGAGTTGTAGGTCGTGGGTTCGAACCCAAGCAGGCGCTTTACTTTGTGTAAATAATTTCATCACCACCTGTCAAAACGGTGAAAGAAAAACATCGTGAGGAAACCGGCATGTCTTAGAACCAAAAAATTCGAAGACATGTGACATCTACCAACCCGCACGGGCCCGCGTGGTAGATTACAGCCCACTCCCTCTCACAGAGAGGAGTCCTGTATCCCAGCAGTGGGAACATTAATAGGCTGATGATAATGATGATGAATTTGAAAGTGTCTCTCTCTATTGTCACGATTTCAGTGCTAAACCGCTAAACTGATTTTTATGAAACTTGGTTTGGAGATAGCTGGAATATTAGGAAAGGGGCATAAGAGTATAAGTTCTTAAAAAAAAACCCTAAAGGATGATTTCGCTGTTAAAGTTTGTATGGAAAAATGTGAAATCGACACGGACGAAGTAGCGCGAAAATGGCTCGTTCTTTCCTCATATTAATTAATCATTTTAAATTATATTTTTTCAGCTGTTCATTGACAACGAGTGGGTGGACGCGAAGAGCGGCAAGACCTTCGACACTTACTCTCCTCATGATGGATCCGTCATCGCCAAGGTCGCCGAAGGTGATAAGGTATGTAGGCACGACGATACCAATCAATACCTACAACTAAACGCCACTGCATTTCCCAAAATTGGTGTTGGTAATAGAAGATGCAATTGCAAAACATATTGTGTGGATACTTAAATAATAAAATCATGTTTTTTTTTTTACAATCACCTACTTCTTAGCCAGTGGGTTCCATTAAAAAACAGAAATTTTTATAAAAGCATAATCAGACAATCTCGATATAACAGGACATACGTGCATGTCACACACATTTTGTCTCGAATTCACGACACAATTTAAGTGTTTGTACTTTGTACTCAACCTTATGGTAATAAAAGTCTACGATGTTGGATCATATAGCTCTCTTCAAAATGGTTGAGCTGAATGGTGTTTATCTATGGATGCGTCATTTTCGTGAACAGGCGCCGTCAGTTGGGACTGGTCATCTCTTAGCAGCCATGGCTTATTTTAATTTATCTTAAGAGGGTGCATCCTAAAAGTTGGCAACGTCGTAAATAGCTGTCAAATAGTTACCTGTTTTGATTAATTTGGAAATAATACTGTATGAAAATAAGAAATGTGGCTAACTAACTAACTAGAATATTAATAATGAATTGCAATTATAACATTGAATTTGATGTTGTACCCGTTTTAGATGTAAAAAAGTCATTTGGAAGGTTTCCAAACACTTTTTTACATCTAAAACTAACTATTCGGTGTAACGATATTAATTGTTGCATTTCATAATCAATATTCTAGTTCGCTAGTTAGCCACATTTTTTATTTCCATACAGAAATATTATCAAATTAATCAAAACAGTGAAATATTTGACATCTATTTGCGACGTTGCCAACTTTCAGAATAAACCCTCTTAATCTTTGAACAGTTTTTTGTTTTTATCTTTTTATTACGGTCGCTTTTAACGTGCGCATCTTTTTATATTGTTCTCAGATGTACTCGTATAATTTCAACATGAATGATGTAACCAATATTTTGTAACAATTATTGTTTCTTTAAAAGAGTGTCCGTGGAGTTTCTTGCCCGTTTTCCTCCATAGGAACCTACTATGCATTTAAATGGGCAACTAGCTTCAATGAAATGAAATGAAATGAAATGAAATGAAAAATGAAATGAAATGAAATGAAATTGTTTATTCTGTAAATAGGATATTGGAATCACTTTTACACGTCATATTAAAATGTATGTTAAAAATTAGCTAGATGAGTTCGGCGTTTCCTATCTGACTACTCTGAGAAGAAAGGCCGAAACAAACTCAGAGGTCACAGTCTCTTTTAAAGTCCAGACATAATCTTGGTCAGGCCATATGAGGACCATGTAGACTAATGTCTAAAATGGTCTTTTGAGGAAAGAACCATACAGCTTTGAGTGGTTTCATATTTCTGACTGACCGATTCCTTGTCAATTCAAAAGTGCCTCTGCCTGTATTATGGTTTAATTGAATTAAATGCTTTGAGTTTGTGTTTTACAAAACACTGATTACAGCTAGACTAAATCACGTTTTTGAACATAATATTTACTTATTTTCATCAAAAATGTTTGTTTTTGTTACTTTGTTAATAAAAAATTGAGTTCATTGTTTGTAACTTTGGTACCTTATGTTGTTGGTAATATTTGAGTTCAATATCAGTGAAGTATTTGTAGGTACTCAAGAAATAGCGCTCTGGATCTTCTTACTTCATACTTGAGTAATAGAATTCAGTGCGTTGACGTTAATGGAAAAAGATCTCCCGGATCTTTAGTAACAATGGGAGTCCCACAGGGCTCAATTCTTGGTCCCTTCTTGTTTCTTGTTTATATTAATGACTTGCCTTACCTCATAAAGGATAACCATGATATAGTGTTGTTTGCTGATGATACCTCACTTTTGTTTAAACTTAAACGTCAGCAGCTGGTTACTGACGACGTAAATAGCGCGATCTCAAAAGTAGTTCACTGGTTCAATGTTAACAATTTACTTCTTAATGAAAAAAAAACCAAATGCATTAAGTTTACTCTACCACACGTTAAGCAGGTGAAAACTAAGGTGTTGATAAAGGGCGAAGAATTGAATCCTGAAGTTAGCACAGTATTTTTAGGCTTAACTTTGGATGCTAAACTACAGTGGGGCCCACATATAGATAAATTGTCAAAAAAGCTAAGCTCCGCAGCATATGCTGTTAGAAAAATTCGTAATTTAACTGACATAGAGACAGCTCGTTTAGTGTACTTTAGCTATTTTCATAGTGTAATGTCGTACGGAATTCTGTTATGGAGAAATGCGGCAGACATTCAGACTATCTTTGTTTTGCAGAAAAGAGCTGTTCGATCAATTTATAAATTAAGTCCGAGACACTCTCTCAGAGAGAAATTTAAGGAGATTAATGTTATGACTGTGCCTTCTCAGTATATTTTTGAAAATCTTTTATATGCCCATAAAAACATAAAATTGTTTAAAAAATACAGTGATATCCATAACATAAATACTAGGAACAAACACAAATTTGTAGTACCTTCAACAAGGCTCAAGAAAATAGGTGGGTCGTTGAGATGTCAATGTATACGCTTTTATAATAAACTTCCAAGCCACGTCCAAGAACTGAGCCTTAATAAATTCAAATTATTCATTAAACGTAAGTTGTGCCAGAAAGCGTTTTATACCGTTAAAGATTACGTGGAGGACAAAGAGGCTTGGGATTGAGCTGCTCCGATTTATTTGATTTATTTTTGTGTTTACAGTCAGAATAATCATCTGCTCAATGATATGAATATTTACTTTGTGTAGTATAATATTTTTATATTTTATATATTTTTTTAATAATTGTGAATGTGAGGACTATGTGGGTCATATTTTTATTTTCTCTTCTCAGTTACTTTTAATGATAATCTGGCAGTTTGAGTACTTTTGCGGCCTACCCAAATGTCCTTTCTTTGGTATTGTTCGTCGAGTCGTTGAGCTCCTTAAGCTCTTGAGTTGAGCTACACGATTACTGACAAATGCGTGCATTGACTGGACAGGTCCACTCAAATCTGTATGGTTCTTTCCTCAAAAGACCATTTCTGATACAAATCTACATGGTCCTCAAATGATCTGACCAAGATTATTTCTGGGTTTTTTATTGACATTAATGTATTTTATATACTATACAATGACATGAATATTTACTTTTTAAAGCAATATATTCTTTTAATTACTTATTGTGAATGTGAAGATTATGTGGGTCATTCCTTTCATTTATACTTTTTTTGTTTTTTTGTTTTCTCTCTGTTAGTTTTTATCATGGTCTGGCAGCTTGAGTAATTTATGCGGCCTATCCAAATGTCCTTTCTTTGGTATTGTTCGTCGAATCGTTGAGCTCCTTAAACTCTGAGTTGAGCTGCACGATTACTGACAAATGCGTGCACTGACTGGACAGGTCCACTCAATCTGTGTGGTTCTTTCCTCAAAAGACCATTTCAGACACCAATCTACATGGTCTTCACATGATCTGACCAAGATTATGTCTGGACTTTAAAAGAGACTGTGACCTCTGAGTTTGTTTCGGCCTTTCTTCTCAGAGTAGTCAGATAGGAAACGCCGGCCTCATCTAGTTAAAAAAATATGATTGACGTGTAAAAGTGTTTGTACAGACCTACTTACAGAAATAAAATCATTTATCATTTATCATTATCATTTATCAATAACAATTGAAAACCTTAATTGGATGACTTACAATAACATAATTGAAACCTACCACTTCTTACCTGTAATTTATATAAAAACAAAGCACTTAATTGCCTTAAGGATGTAGAGTGCAATCAGCATGCTAGGTACTACTGTCAGCGCTCGGCGGAACGCTGACGGTACCAGATAAATAAAATCATAAAGTGATATAACTCGAATACTTATTTAGTATCTTTTAGTTCTTACATTATATTATATCCGCTTATCATGACATCCGCTTGTCAGCTCCGAGGGGCCGACTGTCTAAACTTTTCTTGTATTCTTTATTTTTACCAACGTTAATTTTATCATTTTATGTCATAGTATTCGAATTATTATAGTAACTAGAAAAGGTTTTATATTAACTAAATAAGTTAAGATCTCTACAGTACCTTCTGATTTTTTTTAATATTTAAAAAAATATTTGTGTAGGTATTTTCTGTCTTCAGCTAAACTAGGAAACAGTGAAGAGTGGTGTTTTAGACCACGTAGACAAAAGTCAAAAAAGGTCTGACGTCGTTCTACTTTAAATAATTAATTATTTTTTACTTTGACTTATAAATACATATGTACAATAATGACTACCTACTTACATACACATATCTATGTTTTATCTCTCAAAAAATAATTAAGGTAGTTGTTATTACGAACTGGAAAAATAACATTCCCCTTAAACAATAACACAACCTGTATCTGTATAATACAGGATGAGTTTTAAACAGAGACCAGTGTAGAAGCTTTGCTAAAGAAACAATAGGGACACCAAAAAAATATTTTTTGTCCGTCTTGTAGATTATTAAAAAATATTAGACACATTTTTTTTCTTTTTTTACGTCTAAAGATTACGGTGATACATTGAGTTAAAATGTGCCGTGACGTCACGAGTATGTAGATTTTATACTTACTTGTGACGTAGGTAGCGGCCAACAACTCCCCAACTTTAAGGGGGATGCGCCAAGCGCCAAGGTAGCCCGCGAAATTCAAATTTTCTTTGGTTTTTTGCAATTTGCAGGTCAGTGTCAGGTTGTATGTTGATTAAAATATGATTTGCGAGCGTAACCAAAATGGGTTTACAGAATTATAATCATTAGAATCAGCAATACAACTCCTTAGGTTAGCATAATCCCCAAATGTCATGATTTCATGAAATAGTAATTCAAAGGGATTACATGAACTTATAGAGTTGTATTGATGATTTCCATGATTATAATTTTATAAATAAACATTTGATACGGTCGCAAATCATATTTATATCAACATACAACCTGATACTGACGAGCAAATTGCAAAAAACGTAAGAAAATTTGAATTTCGCGGGCTACCCTGACGCTTTCACCTTAATGCGTTTTATCTAAGTCATTCTTTATTAATATGATGAAGCAAAAGATACGTGTCTAATATTTTTTTATTATCTGAGTCACGGACTAAATAGAATTTCTCTTTTTTGACCTTATTATACAATAAATATTATAGATATAAATCATCGTTATTATACAATTTGTAAAAAAAACCCTGTCCGATCCGTGGGGGGGGGGGTTAAGTATCGTACTGAGAGTCTATTTAAGTGGTAATTTTCAGGAAAAAAATTTTTTCAATGGGGAATTTTACCGCGTTATTTACATGAGGCTCGGGCAGCCGTCGTTTAGCGGGTGTCTACAAGTCATAACTTATTATGACCTTATGCAAATTTTTTATGGTTTTGGGGTAATTTTGATACTAAAAATGTGCATTTCAAATAGCAATTTTTTTTTTTTTTTCAATATAAATTAGATTTTTTATTACTTATTCGTAATATTAGTAGGCAGTGCCTATGTGCCCCTTTCAGATCGAACAGGGATTTTTACATAATATGTATTTGGTGTCAGAACTTTGAACAAAAGTTTCGATTAAATACGACTTCTTGAGCTCCCTAAGATAAAGAGAGACGATATTCGATGGTGATGTATAGGTGCGTGCCATCTGACGGAACTTGATTAAATGTTCTGGGCAATTTTCTCAAAAGACCAATCTAGATTAGGTACTCAGAGTCAGAATTAGTCTGATACATAATAAATTCCAGCACTTACAAGATATTATTAAAAAAAAGACAACCCGATAAAAGTGAATTCAGTAGTGATTTAACTTATAACATATAATTCCTCTAAATCTTTCCTTGAAACTGCAAATCTTCTTTCTGACAAAAATGTGAAGGACCTAATTAC
This sequence comes from Conistra vaccinii, assembly GCA_948150665.1. Lineage (NCBI taxonomy): Eukaryota > Metazoa > Arthropoda > Insecta > Lepidoptera > Noctuidae > Conistra > Conistra vaccinii. The sequence goes on from OX411318.1 coordinate 15,088,982, forward strand.
CTACCTATATGAATATTTTCAGGCCGACATTGACTTGGCAGTGGCCGCAGCGAAGCGCGCGTTCCACCGGAACTCGGAATGGCGACAGCTGGATGCCTCTCAACGTGGAGAGATCATTCGCAAATTTAGTAACCTTCTCGAGAGAGACGCCAAGTACATTGCAGAGCTGGAATCCTACAACAATGGCATGGTTCTTAACTTCGCATCATTATTCATTTCCGGAGCTGTTAACTCTGCTCGGTTTCTTGCCGGTTGCGCGGACAAAATCAAGGGCGACACCGTAGCTGCTGGTGAGAACGAAATAAACACAGTCATGAATGAGATGCAAGATTCTCTTGATCGTATTGTCTCTCTACAAGTCTCGTTCGTTTACAACAGATGGTGAAGTGTTCTCATACACCCTGAGGCAACCCGTCGGCGTGAGCGGTATTATTCTGCCATGGAATGGTCCCGTTGCCCTATTCGTCAACAAAGTTTGCACTGCATTAGCTGCAGGTAAGATAGAAAAAAGTTTTTATAATATATTCAGACCTAAGACCTACTTACTGAGTATGATTTGGGTTTGTCTGTTTATGAAAAGTTACTTACGAGCTACAGAACAGGCTGTTTCATGTAAACAAACTTACAGAACTTCTAAAATTTGCTAGCAACTAAACATTAAACCTTCTTTCTATACGCCCGTGATATAAACCAACTTTTGAGTGAACGCAAAAGCATTTGTCCCTTAATGGGGGCAATATTGTAAATATCGCTACTGCTGACCATGAAGTCCTGGATTCGGTTCCCACGCCGAGCAAAGTGTTATTGGGTTTTTCCATCAGCAGTTTCTCAGTAGCAGTCCGGAGTCTGATTTTGTGCCCGATTTCTGGAAATAGACTCGCCCCCTATTACATGGGACCTAAACAAAACAGGCGAAATGTAGGTGTAGATACTATTGGTACACCTCTGCCCAACCTTTCGGGGATTACAAGCGTAATGTATATATATGTATGCATAATGTATATAAAAAATGTTCCATCCATTTATCAAACTATGGGAGTCTTATATACCTCTTTAATTATGTATGAGACAACAGATACGTAGGTACCTGATTTTGGCGGACAGCTTGGTCCGCAATAGTAGCTGAACAAAGCTAGCAACAAGAACATATTTTATGGACTGGTAGATTATTAAGAATTAATCCTACCTGTTCAGGTTGTACCGTGGTGGTCAAGCCAGCAGAACAGACTCCGTTAACCGCGCTGGCACTGGCAGCACTGCTGGCTGAGGCTGGTGTGCCCAAAGGTGTGGTCAACGTTGTCAACGGGTTCGGACCTGGCGCCGGAACCGCTCTTACTCACCACGGAGACGTCGCCAAGGTTTCCTTCACCGGATCAGTTGAGGTAAGTCTAAGTTGGGTACAAAGATACAGAGAGAACCTAACTAGGCTTTTTTGTTAGAGTAGTTTTGTATTGTAATTTTCACTCTAAAACGAGATAATGAACCTTAAACCCGAAATAAGTAAGATCGATATAGGCTTATATGAAAAGCATACGCATACTCAACACATTAATGCTTACAGGTCGGAAAATTAATTCAACAAGCAGCTGGAGCCAACAATTTGAAGAGGGTCACACTTGAACTCGGCGGCAAGAGTCCTTTAATCATCATGAACGATGCTGATTGTAAGCTGTTCAATCATTTTAATTATCATAAAGACTATAATAATTATCCTATTCAAACATATGCTTACCAGCTTGTTTATTCCATTTCAGTAAATATTGCCGTACCTTACGCTGCAAATGGAATATTCTTCCATCAAGGACAGATATGCGTAGCAGCTTCCCGGTTGTTCGTTCAATCTGGTATCTATGACAAGTTTGTGGAAGCTGCTGTCAAACACGCGAAGGGCATCAAGGTCGGCAACCCTGCGGATCCCAATACACAGAACGGCCCACAGGTAAATTGGAGACAAGGCTGCAATTGTTGCCAGAACCTTTTCATTGGTCTAATAGTGACATTACAATAATAACTTAAAACATCCGTTATTTAGAACGTATATTCATTCAAATTAATTCAAATAAAAATTCTCGTAGATTGACGGGGAAATGATGACGAAAGTGCTGGGTTACATAGAGAAAGGCAAAAAAGAAGGTGCGAAGTTGCTATGCGGAGGCAACAGGATCGGCACAACTGGTTACTACATCCAGCCTACAGTTTTTGCTGACGTCACGGATGACATGACTATCGCAAAGGAAGAGGTAAATCTATTAACACTAAGTTATCCTTGTTCACCTAAAGTTTTTATCCTTGATTAAACATTAAGCAGAGTCAACTTCATCGTAACTAAAGGCCTAACTCTGAATTCTCTACTTGTAGATTTTCGGGCCAGTGCAAAGCATTCTGAAGTTTGACACTCTGGAAGAAGTCATTGACAGAGCTAACAACACGAACTATGGCTTGGCGGCTGGAATCTTCACAACAAATATCAACACTGCCCTACAGTACTCCAAACACGTTGAAGCTGGTACAGTTTGGTAAGTCAACAAAAATCATTAACGGCATTTCAATTTAGATAAAGGTACTTATTATTATTGCTTTAACGTAAGAGGAGAGAGACTGCAGAGGAGCTCGTGGCTAAGTAATAACAAGCCGCACGGGTCGATCCATCAGGTTAAGCTACGCTTGCCGGGGTTGGTCAGTGGATGGGTGACCATCTTTACATACCGAGACTCCTCCGTGCCTCGGAAAGCACGTTAAGCCGTTGGTCCCGGCTGTCATTTGTGGCTCTTTGACAGTCGTTTCGAGTCGTCAGAATCCCGAAAGTCTGACACCAGTCTTACCAAGGGGTATTGTATTACCCAGTTACTGGGTTGTGGAGGTCAGATAGGCAGTCGCTCCATGTAAAATACTGGTATTCAGCTGCATCTGGTTAGACTGGAAGCCGACCCCAACATAGTTGGGAAAAGGCTAGGAAGATTGATTGATTGATTGTAATGCCTTATTTTTACCAATAATTTAAACAACAATATTTTATTAACTGACCCACCTACCTTAGATAAAGATTTAGTGTCTCGTAATAATCAATTTTTTTTTTTTTTTTTTTTTTTTACCCTCTACGGGGATGCTCTTGGCCTGCATCTGCATCTCACCTGATGGTAAGTGATGATCAGGCCGAAGGTGGAAGCGAGCTTCACCCGGAATCCTCAACCACAGAGGAACTGGCTATCTTATAATATGGAGAACGTGTCCGAAATACTCACAATGTTACCTAGCTAGGCTAAATACCGATGAACTAAGTAGCAACCTAGGTACCAACTGCTGATCACCGCATGCTATTTACTAAAACATTATTAACTTTACAGGGTCAACACATATTTAGCATTTACCCCGCAATCACCATTCGGAGGTTTCAAAGAGTCTGGAATTGGTCGTGAAAAGTAAGTTATCTCAGAAAAATATTTTCATCTCCTGTTTTATGAGGACTTAATTCCTAAATTGTGTAATCACCCTTATGATCTGTGTCAAGAAGGATTAAACAGGCCCATTCGTTATTTCTAATCAAGTTATCATAATATACCATCAACCAAATATTTTAATTATTTTGTCGTTGTTCATCTTCGTAACATGAGTTTTTCTGTTTTCAGTGGCATGGACTCCCTCTTAGCTTATACCGAAGTGAAGAATGTCGTAGTTTCCTTACCTAAGAAGTTCTGAAGTTGAAACTAGACGTTACAACCATAACGTTTTCCTAAATAATAACTAAGCTAGACCTAAGTAGGTATTCCGTGTATACTGAAAGAAGTTGTTGATAAGATAGGATTAACCAAATGAAATTTTTCTTAAGTGTTTTTAGACGGTTTTCTAAATAAATGTTGATAAATATACTAGAATATACTTATGCATTCTTATTTAATATTTCATATTCTCTCTATTGTAACATCTGTGACAAACAACGCAGACAGTATCCGTCCTAAATAAGAGCCTTGCGGTACACCTTTTTTTTTTTTGGGTGGGAAATCATCCAATGACTTCTCCCGCTCTGGGCGGAGCGGAAGGGCGAGTCAGACTCTTACTGACTAAAACCCACCAGTGTTCCTTCCCTTGCCTAGCCAGGGGCCACGGTTTCCCCTTAGGACTATCCGCAACCCCGGTAGGCATCGGCCCTAGCGAACCCCTTCAGTTTGCGGTACTCCTGCTGGCGTAGCATGACCACCGTAGAAACGGGTTTTGTCTACGGAAGAATAGACAAAATGAGATTGGGATTGTTTAACTGTCATTTTGTCTATTCTTCCGTCGACAAAACTTGTTTCTACGGTGGTCATGCTACGCGAGCTGACGTTGATACTAATTAGATAGAATGAAAAACGTGTACAAGCACGATTTGAGTTTTCTCCTGAAATCATAATTACCACAGTAGGTATAGTACCTATAAGAATATTCGTATCATAACTTAGGTTATCAGATCTGTGCAAGCTGATAAAAGCAGTTCACCCGTGTGTTGAAAAACAAATAAACGAATTAGATAACATTATCATGAAGGTACTTTAACTTATCTTTTCCCTTTAGAACTTGTACTTTGAGTGCCTCTGCCTACACTGTTATCAATTAGAAATAAATAATTATTCTAGACTAGCTGTGCCCCGCGGTTTCACCCGCACCAGTCTCGATCCTTGAGAATATCGGGATAAAAGTTTCGTCTCCCGGTCAAGGTCTACCTTTGTGCCAAATTTGATTGACGCTATTCACAGTTTACTTCAAGCTCACTTCACTTAAGTTTTCATGGTGAGATTTTTACAGAATAGATCAGCTGTAATGACACGCAGCGACTTTTGTCGCCGGCGAGTCGCTGGCAATTTGAACAGTGCCTCAATAGGTTTATGAAGATACTTCTCTCGACCCATTCTCGAATCCTTAACCACTAAATGCCGGATGCTGAAAAATGCTGCTTTACTCTTTGTATATATTAAAAATAATGCAAGTAAGTAAATAAGAAAACCTTCTGTAATAGAAAATTCAAATGTACGAGTATGTTCTAAAAATGGAACTAACTTTTTACTTCAACACATATGGCAACCAAGGAGGTAACTGAATGATGGGCATTTTTCTATGAAACCTGGCCTGATGACCAATAGAGTTCTAATGCATGTCATCTTATTGCTTATAGCCGGCAATTACTATAACAAAATGTTTTATCTCAAAAAGCAACGGGGTTCGTACAGTCGAGGACAAAAATCATTATAATTTTTTATGACGATTTCTTTGTGATAAGAAATCTATAAGTAGCTATAATAGGTTTAAGATAGGTCTATGTGCTGCCTTTTCGGCCAAAAATTATCATTTTGATATGTACCCTTCGGTGGTTAACACAATTGTGACATGGACTGCATCAAAATAAAGCTTAATACAATTAAAAATTTAATAAGGTTATAACAGTCATCATATTAAAAGATGATAAAAATAACAACCGGCAACAACAATAACAACAGCCATATGAAGCTGTACAGGCGCAGGAACAGCGAATTATACAAGTGCCAGAGTATCCCAATAGAGGTTACGAAATCTCTGCCTTCATCATCTATACTAGCTGAATCTCTTCTAAAAGAAAATTTCAGTAAGGACATTCCAAGTTTTGAATTCAAGCCCATTTCTATTGTCACGATTAAAAAAGCTTTCAAAAGTCTTAACATAAAAAACACTGAAGACTTATGGGGGATTTCCGTTAAGGTCCTTACTGATATCATTGACACAATTGCCCCTGTCCTAACAGGCATATTTAATCAATGTTTAGATAGCGGTACGTTTACTGATTTAATGAAACATAGTAAAGTAGTACCAATTTTCAAATCGGGTAGTAAGAGTGATCCCTCTAATTATAGACCTATATCTGTTCTACCAGCATTGAGTAAAATATATGAAAAAATCATGCTAGACCAGATGTTGTCACATTTTAATTCAAATGGGATTTTGCATAGTCACCAGTTTGGTTTCACGAAAGGTAGGTCAACGACTGACGCAGGAGTAAAACTCATCAGTCACATTTTAGAATCCTGGGAGAAGTCCCAGGATGCAATTGGCATTTTCTGTGACCTCTCAAAAGCGTTTGACTGCGTTGACCACAACACACTGATCTGTAAATTACACCACTACGGAATTCGTGGCCAAGCTGCTGACCTTGTTCTTTCCTATCTATCAAATCGACGGCAAAAAGTAAACGTTAATGGGGCGACGTCCTCGGGGTCTCTAGTTAAAATGGGCGTGCCTCAAGGTTCAATTCTCGGCCCTTTTTTATTTCTCGTTTATATAAATGACCTTCCTTACATGATGGCTAACTTATCGAATATAATTCTATTTGCTGATGACACTTCTCTTATTTTTAAAATAGATAGAAAAGATACAGATGTCTTACACGTCAACGATAGTCTGGCTGTTCTTTCGAAATGGTTCGCAGCTAATAATCTTTTACTTAATGCGAACAAAACTAAATGTATTAGGTTCTCATTACCAAATGTACCTCAAGTGGGTCTAAATCTAAAACTTGATGGCAAAAAACTAGATGCAATAACGGAAACTGTATTTTTAGGAATTACTTTAGATTCAAAATTGCAATGGGGCGCCCACATTAGAACTCTTTCAGGTAGATTAAGTTCAGCTGCATATGCAGTAAGAAAAATAAGGCAGTTGACTGATATAGCTACAGCTAGGTTAGTATACTTTGCTTATTTCCACAGTATTATGTCTTATGGCGTTCTGTTGTATGGATCGGCAGCTGACGTAGATTCAATTTTCATTTTACAAAAGAGGGCAATACGCGCTATCTATAAAATGGGTCCTCGCGAGTCTCTTAGAAACAAATTCAAAGAAATTGATATACTGACTCTGCCTTCTCTTTATATCTTAGAAAATATTTTGTATGTTCGGAAAAACTTAGGACTTTTCAAAATAAGAAGCGATTTCCATAATATAAATACACGTAGTAGACATGAAATTGTGATACCCAAATTTAGATTAACTAAAACAAGCAAGTCATTTCTTATAAACAGCATCCGATTTTATAACAAGTTGCCAAAGTCGGTTACAGAACTTAGCGATGGGAAGTTCAAAACCCACATCAAACGTGTCCTTATCAGGAAAGCATATTATAAAATTAAAGACTACGTTGAAGACAAAGAAGTTTGGCAATAATTCCCTCTGCACATGTGGCTTCCCTGGTACCTCATTAACGGCAAAATATGTAAGATTCTATTAACTGCTCTCAAATTACCATGGTTATATTTTTGTTTTATTTACATTCTTCCTTGACATAATCATAATTTTATTTGACATTATATACCTACTATTTAATTTTCAACTCTTTATTAGTGACTTTTGGTGACATGTTAATTATTCAGATTTGTTACAGTTGTAATAGCAATCATGTCATTTCGTTTAAAATAGTTTTTATTTTTATTAATTTATTTATCTTTTATATAGATTCTTTTCTATTTTGTGAATGTGAGAACGCTGTAGGCTTAGTGGACTGTACACTTGTTGACCATCTTCTATTTTGTTAAGTACATACTTGGTACTTGTTGAAAGACCTACACTGTCCTCGCATACCTAATAATACTGTATTTTTTATATTTTTTTTTGTTGTAAATATTGTAAAACCCAATTATTTTTAAAAGAGTAACCGTGGAGTTTCTTGCCGGCTCTTCTCCATAGGAAACGACCAATTGGAACCGTGCGTAGCTTCTGACGTTTCATAAGTGCCCATGTAGGTTTATGTGAAATAAAATATTTTGAATTTGAATTTGAATTTGAATATAAACGAGCCTCGAACAGAACAGATCGCTGTTTTTTCTATAACTGCGTGAATGGACCACGGCGGAGGATTCCTAAATGGCTTAAAATACACATGCTTTGTGAGTATAGTTTATATGTGCCCGAAGTAGCTAGAATGTGACAGCAGCATTTGGAGAGCAACGACTGGAATGAATGAATTAATAAAATTTTAACGTATCACGATTTTAACTGTGCTCAGTTAACAGACATAATATGTAATACCTATTTTTAAAGAGGGCAAGCAACCAGCAAGCTACCAGGGTTTGATTTTGATACGATGACATTCGTAGACGACGATGATTTATATTTTTGGGTGGGTCTGCTCATAATTATGAGCAGTTTAATATTATATTAAATCAGACAACTATAGTAGAAAGTATTCGTTCATTGGTGTATATTTAGTAAAACTCCTGGTGAAAGTAATGAACGCACAAATATGAGATTTTATTCAAACCTTTCATTATAGTATATACTGACGGTTATATACATATTAGACGTTATTGGCCCTTTAGCTGCGACTACATCCGATGCAACAATCATGCAAGGGATTGTCCGTTATGCAAAATGAAACAATAAGTACTATAGATTACTTCGACAAACATATTTTAATAGAGCTCTTCCCGATATATTTCACGATTTTAAAATTGGTGCAAGCTGTTAAATACTTTTCATCCTGTTTTAAAGATCATAGGTTAGCTCTAGATATCATGAGTTTCATTAATGAAAACATGAATACTCCCAAATACTCCCAATCGTTTTCGATTACATCGAAATGAAAAACCTTAACACAGACAACGTTAAAGTTTTACAAGAATGGAACCAAACGTCTGTTCTCGAGTGATTTTCCTTGTCTGACTGAAGACTAGAATATTGCACGCGTAAGGCTGCCTGTCCACTGGAGCGGAGAAGAGAGGAGAGGAGTGGATCTGTGCGGATATTAACCAATAGAATCTAAAATCAGCTTAATTCTGCAACGGAGTTTAGATATTATTGGTTAATTTTGGCACAGCTCAGCTCCTCTCCTCTCTTCTCCGGTCCAGTGGACAGATACACTTAGGGACATACCATAATTATGAAGCTAACAAAATCATATGTCGCAGAATATTTTCGCGATAGCATTTATTTGATTGAAATGTTTTGGGATAATATATCTACATTATTATGATTTAAAAGAATGCGATATTTTGCAAAACAATGTGTGGTTACTACGAGTGCAGATACAGTCGCGGCATGTGAGGGGTCGCATTATTATTATTCCTTTATTTTAATTGACAGAGACCAAATCGGCAGAAATGCAATAATTCAGCACTATTGTACCTACTTGTATGATTGGCAGAAGAACAGTCGGGAGCTGTGCCCATATCGTTTCTGCATCATAGTATTTAGGCTTAGGAAGGAATGAGCGATTTATTGCCTTATTATCAATAATGACCACTGACTACACGCTATGGCGTCTTGTCACTGGTCAGAGGTGGTTTTCATTTATTCTTCATCAACAATTAATTTATCTTCTAAGTAAAATGCAGGAGACAATAAATACGTTATGACGTCCAATGCCTAAATACCATATTATTGAAATAATATGAGTACAAGTGCCGATTGTGCGTTGCACGGTCAGACATGTACAACAGTGATGCACTAACGCATCTCTGTTATGTTGTTCTCCAGACCCTGGACACCACCTAGTGTAATATCACTTGTCAATACATAAGCAATAAGTCCAAACACGATAGTGCTATCTTGTTTGGTTGAGGAGTTCCTGTGGCCACCTTACAGCTCCAGCATCAGACCCTGGACACCATCTAGTGTAATAGGACTTGTCAATACATAAGCAATAAGTCCAAACACGATGGTGCTTTCTTGTTTGGTTAAGGAGTTCCTATGGCCACCTTGCAGGTCCATCATCAGGTCCTGGACACCATCTAGTGTAATAGCACTTGTCAATACATAACCAATGAGTCCAAACACGGTGGTGCTACCTCGTTTGATTGAGGAGTTCCTGTGGACTAATTCCAGTTCCACCATCAGGTCCTGGACACTAGTCCCGTTTTTTACATTTTTATTTTATTTTTTTATTAGGATCTCCAACAAAGAATGTCCTTACATGCTATAATACAAAGACAAGAACAACAATCTATGTGCTCCCTCAATTATAGGAGACCACATCATGCAATAAAAACAAGCAAACAGTTACATATTATTAAATAGAAGTGGCCCTGAAAGTTAAAATTATATACCTAGTATTATTAAGCTTATACTAATACATTATTAAAATTGGTAATCTGAATTTAAATTGAATAAAAATAAAGACTAGACTATTATAATGTTATGAGTCTATAATTAATATTATTGAGAACTGCAGTGAACATTAGCGTCATAAGCTAATACGTTTACATGGTACTTGCAGGTCTGATATCTCTTTAACTCGGTATTTCACAGCCAGCCCATAATGAAAATTGATGCTTATGATTAAGCTTTCATTTGAGGTATAAGTGGTTTTTATTGGTTCGCCGGCCAAAATCACTTATCATTCTTTCGAACTGGCTTAGCAAATTGGGCTGTTTAACGAAGAAACTAATGAACATACGGGCGCGTGAAAAATTTGCACTCACGTATGTGTGCCTCAGCTATCGTCCATCAATGCCCTAATTACTGGCCTCGACAGTAATGTACTATATTTTTTATCTATATGAAACATCTGTATGGATTCTGCAAGACTCAAGAATCCATGTCAAATCGAATTAATAATGCATGCGTATTGCGTACTTGTGAAATCCTAACAGTATCTGTTGAAAGTGTAAACAATTTTCATCTGCATTAAGAAGTTTTCAAACTTAAATCACACCACTTTTTAGGGTTCCGTACCTCAAAAGGTACAAAAGGAACCCTTATAAGATCACTCTCTTGTCTGTCTGTCCGTCTGGCTCAGTGAGGTGTAGCTCAAGGCTCAATACTGAGCTCATTCTTGTTCTTAGTGTATATCAATGACCTACCATTCTATTTAAAGGGTAAGGGTAGATTCAGATTCAGATAGTAGTAGATATCTGTGAAGTTATACTGTTTGCAGATGATACCTCTCTTATTTTTTAAGTAGACTGGAATAGACAAGATTTTTACGATGTAAACAGTAGACTCTCAATGGTTACGGATTGGTTTACGACAAATAACCTAGTTCTCAATGCCAAGAAAACGACATGTGTAAAGTTCGCCCTGCCAAATGTTATAAATCTAGGACCTAACATCGTCTTAGATAAAGATATGCTTGAAACAGTAAACTCGGCAGTTTGTCTCAGTCTGGGCATAACAGTAGATGCCAAACTTCAGTGGGGCCCACATATATTGAGCCTTGCGGGAAGGCTTAGTTTGGCAACCTACGCCCTCAGGAAAGTAAGACAATACTGACGTTGATACAGCTCGGTTAGTCTACTTTAGTTATTTATAAAAACAAAAATATTGGTATCCTCACAATGGCATCTCAATTCATCTTCGTCAACATCTTATACAGGGTATCAGGGACGCGAAGCCTATTACCATGGATTCAGTACATGATTCCGAACCCCCATGGGTTGAAATTTTTCGTCGATTATTAAAAAAAAATCTGCTGTTTCATAGAAAATTGCAATACCTACTCGGTCAAAATGTATGGAAAAACTGTATTTTTTTTTTATATCCGACGAAAAATTTCAACACAGGGCGGTTCCGAATCCATGGTAACAGGCTTCAGGTCGATGTCCCTGCCACCCTGTATATAACGCAAAATAGTTTGGAAAAACCAAAAGTGCACGCTTCATAGCACTTATTCATAAACGAAAAATAAATTCAAAACATACCTAGTTTCTTACAAAAATGAACAATTTATTTAAACACTTCTGGTGAAGTATGTTTTGATTGCTTTTTACCCATCAATATGGGTAAAGCATTAATTAGAGAGTGCTCTACGATCGAAAAAAAATTTTTCCCCCATTTCTGCAACTGTTTTTATTGTTATACTCCTGCTAATACACAGAACCTACCTAATTTATATACCATTGTATATATGATTATATGGAGATTGATACTGTACTTTTCAATAATTGATTTAATGCAGCAAAAACGAAAAAACATCAAAGTAGTTAAAAAAAAATCCTGTCTGTCAATGTATGAAACCTGAAAACATTGTAGCTTGCGATAAAATCAATTAATTGAAACATTTTTTTTTTTATACATTTGTGTCAGCCATAGAAGGAACCCTATTGAAAATGGCTCTTTTATTCAAAGTAGTTTAATTATAAATAATAAAATATAAACTAAAATATAATATCTATGTCTAAATATTTCCAACATAATGTCATAAAATAAAAGCATTATTGACGAATGTTATTGTTTTATTTCCATTAAAACACATTATTTTACAATAATCAATGAAAAGAACAGACCTCTCAATAGTTTTTTTTCATACCACAAGCTTTACAATAATAAGCCTCAAGTAGCCGACCCGTATGAAACGGAAAGAACGCCTCTTCATACACTAAAGATGATGCCACATTTTGGCGCTAAATGTTAGGAACATGTATAACAAGTGAAGTTCTATGCCTACCTCGTTCTTTTCCCTACACTTTTGTGTAAGTTAGAGTAGGAACGGTATAGTTTCTACAGGTAATATAAGAAATTATTTGCCGCCGGAAAGAACTGAGCTCCACGACGTCAGTACCAGACGCGCGAAATTTGAAATTGGTGTCGCGGAGCACTTGTACCGCGAGCTCCACGACGTCAGTACCAGACGCGCGAAATTTGAAATTGGTGTCGAGGAGCTCTTGTACCGGTCAAGGGGATGGGTAGAAAAGCAGCCAAAACATACTTCATGAAAAGTGATAAATTGTTCATTTTTGTTAGAAACTATATTTTGAATTTCTTTTTCGTTTATGAATGAGTGTTATGAGGCGTGCACTTTTGGATTTAGTAACAATATTTTAATTTATTGTTGACAAAATTACTTATTACAATGTTTTTTATGAGTTGTATTGCAATATATGGTTAGCTAGCGACCTCGACAATTGATCATATTATTTTTTGCCTGAGCAACCGGCAGCAAGTCGTCATGCTCCCTCAGATGTCACTGCTTGCGGTAGCGTCGAGGGTCGGGTTGCCTCCTTCCCTCAAATATGGCGAGGGGGGTGATGACTGATCTTTGCGTTGTGCTCGTGAACGGGTGCTGCTTCAGCTGCTTGTGGTGACTGGTCGTCCTGTTGATCATGGTTTTGTTATAGTTATTAGTAATTAACTGTTTTTTTTTATTTTAGCTCAATGGTCCTAGTTTATCATATAAAACTTCCAGTGACAGCTAGCTATATAGATATACAGCTAGCTGTATGTAGGCGAGCACGGCTTTTATTTAGATACTGTTTACGTTTAGTTTTTATTTGTTTTATTTCTGTCTGCATGAGTACAGTTCTCGATGTTTTTGGTTCGTATATTGGCGTGTGCTAGCTGACATATGGCTATTAATTTAAATTATGTTTTGTGTTGCGTAATGTGAATGATTGTGCATACTATTCGCAAATCGCATGTATAAACATAGTTTTATGAAATTGCATAACATTATGTCATGTAAACGGTATCAAAATTGGCAAGGCCATGTTTGATAATATTTTAGGGTTCCGGACTTTTAAAATGAAGTAACAGAAACCTTTTCTATTTTTATACTTTTCTTTTTTTAATTCTTAGTTTTTTATATTGATTGTCTGTATCTGTGTCTGTCATGCTAATTCAAAAGGTATACTCCTTCTCCTTCAGACTGTTATCGATGGAAAAAAAACAGTTTCAAAGGCATTAAGTTGAAATTAATAACTACGATCGAACTCTCAAATAAAAGAAAATGCTTTTAACTAAATAGTTTTCTATGTATTGGAAGTCGCGCTCACTCATCAAAACTCAAAACCAATGGTGTACCTAACCACTTTTCTGTTGACTTTTCACGTAAATAAAAAATATAACAGATTTTCTCATTTTTCTCCCCAAATCAAAGTTCGAAAATAAATAATATAAAATAAAAGATATCAATACCTAAAATGTTTATTTTGCGCTTGCGACTGTTGTTACCAACTGGATTATCATCGTGACTCGTCTATTCAATATACGCGGATTTTGCTCGGGCCATCAGCAGCCAGTCAGCCACATTCCAAAGCGTCGCGTGAGTCGCGACCGACGTGCTCTGCTTGTGTTAGTGAATTTGTGAAAAATAATAAAATAAAATGGCTCCTCAAATTAAATACACTAAGGTTAGTACTTCTCGAATTTTTCGGTTTACATAAGTTTTAAAAATACATTAAAAAAATAAAAGAAATATCACTTAGAAAAACATGAGTTGACAAGATGACAAGTTTCATGTTGAAAAATGGTTATCATTACCATTTCAATAACAAAAAAAAAACTCGTAGTAGGTAACTGCACTATATCACTATTATTATATGTATAAGAATAAAACCGGTCCTTGGGACATGGCCTTGATCTTTGTTGTACATAATAATGGCATCCTTTACCGCGCCAAGTTCACATCCACAGTCGTTTTGTTGATACGCGCCGCCCGCGCGCCCACGCCGCCGCGCCGGCCGGCATTTAATTACGTCATGTTTTCATAACAGACGATTATACAAACACTATCTGCTTAAATAGATATGGGTGAACGAAAATATTTAGGTTCACCAAAAATTACTAATATGAAAGTGTCTCTCTCTGTTGTCACGATTTCAGTGCTAAACCGCTAAACCGATTTTGATGAAAAGGGGCATAATATTAAAGTTCTTAAAAAAAACCCTGGTGGTGAGGTGATTTCGGTGTTAAAGTTTGTATGGGAAAATGTGAAATCGATAGGACAGAAGTGCCGAGAAATTTACTCGTGCTTTATAATAGTTAATTGACTCAGGCGTGACTTTTGAAATCCATTATAAAATACAATAGACGACGTATATTTAGTAACTTAATCCGCTTAACTGTTCTTAAAAAGTCATAAAGAACCCTGTAACCTGTACCTACGTGTGACTCGTTCTTTCCTCATATTAATTCATCATTTTAAATTATATTTTTTCAGCTGTTCATTGACAACGAGTGGGTGGACGCGAAGAGCGGCAAGACCTTCGACGCTTACTCTCCTCATGATGGATCTGTCATCGCCAAGGTCGCCGAAGGTGATAAGGTACATATTTAAGCACTACGATACCAATACCTACAACTAAACGCCACTGCATTTCCCAAAATTGGTGTTGGTAATAGAAGATGCAATTTTGCAAAACATGTTGTGTGGATTAAATACAAAAATAATAGTATTTTTTTACCACACTTCTTAGCCAGTAGGTTCCAGGAAAAAACAGAAGATTTTATAAAAGCATAAATATAATCAGACAATCTCGATAAAACAGGAAATACGTGCATAGTACATTTTGTCTCAAATTTACTCACGACTAGTGATGGGTCGGGAGAATATTCTCACCCGGAGAATATTCTCGGATCGAGAATGTTCTGCAATATTCTGGAATATTCTTTTCGACGGAGAATATACGAGAATTTAAAAATGGAAGTAAAATAGCTAAATTTTATTACAATATATTTTGATTTCAAGGCCTCAAGTAAACATCTTTTGTTGTTATTTTATACTTTATTTGAAAAAACGTTACTGTATTATGTTTCGGACTGGAAATGGTGCCGATTCTCTTGTACACTGGACTAAACTAACTAAACTATCACTAAAATTCCTTACTTTTGGCTATAAGAATCTTAAAGCAATTCTGACAAAAAAAAAATCTTAATTAAAAAAATATTTTGACACATCTAAAATTGAATTTGACAATCGCGTGACGACTCAACGTGGTACTTGTTTGCTCTACTTCGTGAATTTTTTTAGAGCCGTAGGCGCGCATGGGGGCAGCCTCGACGTGTTTTATATGGAATTTTTCACTTTTTGTATGGAAAATATGAAAAATTATTACCAACATGTCAGGTAATTGGGGTTTAAGGGTTTCCTAAAGGGGGTCGAAAATTTCATTATTTTTGCGATAGGACGCACCATTCTCGAGATTTATGCAAAAGAAAAAAAAAATAGTACTGTTTTTGCACTGAAGTTGAAGTGTTGGTGTGAATTTTAGTTCATGCCAACTAATTTCATTCCACTCGTTTTTAATCGCGTTTAAAAATAATCACATTTAGACAGATACACTAAATTTATATGGTGAAAAACGTCAAATTCATAATAGCAAAATTGCCATTTTCACTAAACTGTCTATCTTAGTGCTGTCAAACTAAAATATAGTTAAGTTGTGTCACTTTAGTCTAATTCAGAATGGGAAATCCTCGTTTGACAGGACTAAACTAAATTTTAGCGATTTTTAATCGGCACCAATGGTGCCGATTCTCTTGTACACCGAACTAAACTGTCACTAAAATTCCCTACTTTTGGCTATAATCTTAAAACTATTCTGACAAAAAAAAACTCTTAATTAAAAAAATATTTTGACACATCTAAAATCGAATTTGACAATCACGTGACGACTCCACATGGTACTTGTTTACTCTACCCTGTGAATTTTTTTAGAGCCGGAGGCTCGCAGGGGGTGCAGCCTCGACGAGTTTTATATGATTTTTTTTTTTAAAGATATTGGTATTCTTACAGTGGCATCACAATTCATCTTCGCCAATATCTTATATATTAGGCAAAATATACACGTATACACTAAAAACAGTGATATCCACAATATTAACACCAGAAATAAAGACAAATTACGAGCTCCTTTTCACCGGCTTCATAAGGTTCATAACTCATTTGTTGGGCTTGGTATCACCTTTTATAACAAGCTACCCACTTCTCTGCTAGATTTGCCTTTTAATGCGTTTAAAGCTAAAGTAAAATCCAACCTTTGTTCAAAGGCATACTATTCTATCAATGACTACTTAAGCGATAAAAATAGTTGGTCGCTGTGATTAACTCAAGACAATGTTTATGTTCTTTCTCCAGAATTAGCTTACCTACTGACAGGTTATATGAGTTTATAGAATGTTTAATTTATTTGACTTTATTATACAATTTATTTTATTTTTATTTATTGTTGACATGATCTACTCATTACAATGTTTTCGTATGAGTTGTATTGCAATATGTGATTAGCTAGCGACCTCGACAGTAGATTATATATTATTCTTGCCTAACTGTTGATCTATTTTTGTTGATTTATTTTTACTTCAATGGTCCTAGTTTATCATATCTAATTATGTGACTTCGAGTTACAGCTTTATTAGCTATATGTAAGCGGGCACGCCCTTTATGCCTGGAGGCTTTATAATTCGGGTATTAAGTTCTGTTTACCATTTTAGTTTTTATTTTTGCTTGAGTTTAGATTTCGATTTTTTTTTTTTTTTTTTTTGTTGTTAGGTACATTGGCGCGTGCTAGCTGTCATTATGGCATTTTTTTTTTTTTGAATGTTTTGTGTTGAGTAATGTAAATTATTTGCATACTATTGTATAGAATCAAGTTTTTTTTTTTTCTAACTGAACAGACAGCTGTGCTGCTGGGGAGTTTGTTGCGCCACTTCTTCTCTCCAGCAAAAGCACTAGGAAGTGGTGAAGGGCGGGCGTTTTTGGGGGACTGTCTTATGTAATTTTGACGTTCGAAAAGTGCTGATTCTCAGCCTAATTTGAATAAATGACTTTTGAATTTTGAATTTTGAATTTGAATTTTTGAATTTATGGAATTTTTCACTTTTTGTATGAAAAATATGAAAAATGATTACCAACATGTTGGGATATAGGGGTTTAAGGGTTTCCTAAAGGGTGTCGAAAATTTCATTATTTTTGCGATAGGACGCACCATTTTCGAGATATAACCAAAAGAAAAAACAAATCTAGTACCTACTGTTTTTGCACTGAAGTCAAAGTGTTGGTGTGAGTGCATGCTTATAAACCCTAACTTTATATCTTTATCTTTATAAAACCCATAAACCCCCAAAACTCAACATGTAGGTAATATTTTTTTTTATTTTCCATACAAAAAGTGAAAAATTCCATATCAAAACACGTCGACGCTGCCCTCCTGTGCGCCTCCGGCTCTAAAAAAAATCCCAAGGGAGGGCAAACAAGTACCACATGGAGTCGCGATTGTCAAATTCAATTTTAGTTGCGTCAAAATTATTTTTAATTGTTATTTTGTTTTTAATTATTTGCACCATAAACCTTTCTTATAATGTTGTTTTCTTATTCATTTTATTAATGCTGATTATTTTAAACTCATAAAGTTCGTATTAATACAGAAATCGTACTTTAACATTATTACCATACGAAATTTAAGAGAATTTATGAGAATTTTCTCGGAAATATTCTCGGGAATGTTCTCGCTCAGGAGAATTTACTGAGAATTTAAGTTGTGGTGTAGTTTATTTTAAACTCAAACTTCGTAAAACGTTCAAATGCGCTAAAAACTATTACTCTAAAAAAAACCGATTCAATAAAGTCAGCCAATTTTTAAATTCTCGTAAATTCCCTACCAAAAGAATGTTCTCGAGAACTTAACAGCAAAGTTCTCGCAAGGAGAATATTCTCGAGAATTGCCCATCACTACTCACGACACAGTTTAAGTGTTTGTACTTTGTACTCAACTTTATGGAAATAAAAGGCTATGATGTTGGATCATTTAGCTCCCTTCAAAATGGTTGAGCGCAATGGTCATGCATTATGTTAACGGGCGCCGCCGTCAGTTGGAACTGCACCCTAATTACGTAATGCATTTTTAATTTTAAATTGAAACCAATTGAAAAAGATTGTCAGTCCATTGCTTCATAAGTTCGACAACAAAAATTGAGCAGATTTTTTTTTGTCGAACTTATGAAGCAATGGACTAACAATCTTTTTCAATTGGTTTCAATTTAAAATTGATCATGCATTGCGTAATTGGGGGGCTGGTCATCTCTTAGCTGTCATGGCTTATTTTAATTTATTTTAATCTTTGAATAGTTTTTTGTTTTTATCTTTTTATTACGGTCGTTTTTAACGTGCACATCTTTTTACATTGTTATCACATATATAATTTCAACATGAATGATGTAATATACATAATCAGCCTATTAATGTTCCCACTGCTGGGACACAGGCCTCCTCTCTGTGAGAAGGAGTGGGCCGTAATCTACCACGCGGGCCCAGTGCGGGTTGGTAGATGTCACATGTCTTCGAATTAAATTACATGTCAATTCGAAGACATGTAATATAATTATTTAAATTAATTATTT
The DNA here is from genome assembly GCA_948150665.1 of Conistra vaccinii. Classification (NCBI taxonomy): domain Eukaryota; kingdom Metazoa; phylum Arthropoda; class Insecta; order Lepidoptera; family Noctuidae; genus Conistra; species Conistra vaccinii. The sequence goes on from OX411318.1 coordinate 15,108,029, forward strand.
TATATAATTATTTTGTAACAATTGTTTATTTAAAAGAGTGTCCGTGGCGTGTGGGTTTCTTGCCCGTTCTTCTTCTCCATAGGAACCTACTACGCTTTGGAATGGGCAACTAGCTTCATATTTCTGACTGACCGATTCCTTGTCAATTCAAAAGGTCCTGTATATGGTTTAATTGAAATAAATGCTCTGAGTTTGACACTACAAAACACTGATAACAGATAGATTAAATCATGTTTTTGAACATAATATTTACTCATTTTCATCAAAAAAGTTTGTTTATGTTACTTTGTTAATTAAAAATTGAGTTCATTGTTCGTAACTTTGGTAGTAGATATTTGAGTTCTAAGTCAGTGAAGTATTCGTAGGTACTCAAGAATTAACAATTGAAAACCTTAATTGGATGACTTACAATAACATAATTGATACCTACCTACCACTTATTTACCTGTAATTTATGTAAAAACAAAGCACTTAATGCAATCAGCATGCTAAGGACTACTGTCAGCGCTCGGCTGAACGCTGCCGGTACCAGACAAATAAAACACAAATTGTTTGTGATATAACTCGAATACTTATTTAGAATCTTTTAGTTCTTACATTATTGATCATGACATCCGCTTGTCAGCTCCAGGGAGCCGAGACTGTCTAAACTTTTTTTCTATTCTTTATTTGTACCAATGGTTATCGTATGTAAGTATAATTTTAAGTCATAGTATTCGAATTATGATAATAACTGGTAAAAGGTCTTACTACAGTACCTTCAGATGTAAGTTTTAAATATTTGTGTAGGTATTTTCTCTGTCTTCAGCTAAACTATCAAGGAAACAATGAAGGGTGGTGTTTTAGACCACTTATACAAAAGTCAAAAAAGGTCTGACTTGGTCTACTTAGTAGTAGTACATTAATGACTACTTACATTACACATAACTATGTTTTGTCTCTCAAAAAACAATTTATAAGATAATGCATCCACTTTGATGTAAGTAATCATACCATTAAGGAATAAGGAAAAATAGCCAATTTTGCATGACAAGGCCGGTTTTATTTTTATTTACCATTTGTAAGTAGGTAGTTATTATTACGAACCGGATAAATTCCCCCGTATAAAATAACACACCTGTATCTGTATAACTACACGATGAGTTTTAAACAGAGACCAGTGTAGCAGCTTTGCTAAAGAAATAATCATACAATATGTCAAAAAAACCTGTCCGATCCGTGAGGGTGTTGTTAAGTATCGTACTGAGAGTCTATTTAGGTATATGCAACTTTTCAGGAAAAATTCACCAAATTTTTATTCAATGGGGAATTTTACCGGGTTATTATTTACATGAGGCTCGGGCGTCGCGTCGTTTAGCGGGTGTCTATAAGTCCTATCTTATTATGCCCCTTGCAAATTTTTTATGGTTTTGGGGTAATTTTGATACTAAAAATGTAAATTTTAAATAGCAATAACTTAAGATTTGTATAAGAGAAGATAAGATTTTTTATTACTTTTTGGTAATGTTATTAGGCAGTACATATAATAGTATAGTAGGTACCCCTTTCGGATCGAATAGGGTTTTTTACATTTATGTATTTGCTGTTAGAACTTTGAACAAAAGTTTCGTTAAATACGACTTGTTGAGCTCCCTAAGATAAAGTTAAACTAGACGATACTCGTATTCGATGGTGATGTATAGGTGCGTGCCATCTTACGGAGCTTAATTAAATGTTCTGGGCAATTTTCTCAAAAGACCAATCTAGATTACTCAGAGTTATAAATTCCAGCACTTACAAGATATTATTTAAAAAAAGACAACCCGATAAAAGTGAATTCAGTAGTGACTATAATTCCTATAAATTCTATCCTTGAGTAAGTAGGTACCTACCTACCAGACTGAAAGATCTGCTTTTTGACAAAAATGTGAAGGACCTAATTACCTACCTATATGAATAATTTCAGGCCGACATTGACTTGGCAGTGGCCGCAGCGAAGCGCGCGTTCCACCGGAACTCGGAATGGCGGCAGCTGGATGCCTCTCAACGTGGAGAGATCATTCGCAAGTTTAGTAACCTTCTCGAGAGAGACGCCAAGTACATTGCAGAGCTGGAATCCTACAACAATGGCATGGTTCTCAATTTCGCATCAATATTCATTTCCGGAGCTGTTAACTCTGCTCGATTTCTCGCCGGTTGCGCGGACAAAATCAAGGGCGATACCGTAGCTGCTGGTACGAAATAAACACAGTCATAAATGAGATGCAAGATTCTCTTGCTCCTATGGTCTCTCTACAAATCTCGTTCGTTGTCAACAGATGGTGAAGTGTTCTCATACACCCTGAGGCAACCCGTCGGCGTGAGCGGTATTATTCTGCCATGGAATGGTCCCGTCTTCCTATTTGTCAACAAAGTTTGCACTGCATTAGCTGCAGGTAAGATACAATTTAAAAGAATAATAAAATATTCAGACCTAGGACCTACTGAGTCTGATTTGGTTTTGTCTGTTTATTAAAAGTTACTAATTAAGAGCTACAGAACAGGCTGTTTCATGATGGAAACAAACTTCCAGAACTTCTAAAGGACATGACCAGTGGGGCGATGGGCGCCTGCTTAGGTGTAAAAATCAATGTGCAGCAAAAAATGTTTTATTTTTGCAATTGTTGTATTCTACAGTTTACAGGTAAAAAACTTTCACGACTCCAAAAGATCAGGAAACTGAGAAAAATAAAGATAAAGTTTTCACTAAATAGCTCTGCTTTTCGTTAAGAGATGGCGCTAGGCGTTGTGGTAATCGAGTTAAAAATCAATGTGCAGCAAAAATTGTTTTATTTTTGCAATTGTTGTATTCTACAGTTTACAGGTAAAAAACTTTCACGACTCCAAAAGATCAGGAAACTGAGAAAAATAAAGATAAGTTTTCACTAAATAGCTCTGCTTTTCGTTAAGAGATGGCGCTAGGCGTTGTGGTAATCGAGTTAAAGAATGATTTTCTACTATTCGACACGCCATCCATCGAGGCGCTAGGTTTTTTTTTTATACCATCAAGGGCGCAAACTAGCATGCTGATCACCTGATGTTAATAAGCAATAACCGCCGCCTATAGAAGTCTACAACACCAGGGTTACTGCCGATGCGCTGCCACCCTTTTCCCTCCCCAAACCCTGGACTTCCGATTCTCTCACTCACTATTCGAAGCGGAGCAACATAATGTTGGTACTTTACGTTGGTATTCTGTAAGAGTGTGGTACCTCCCCGGCCGAGCCAACCCAATTAAGAGTTACAGTCAGCTATTGACTACAACTAGGCTATAAGTGGCTCGGGAAATAAAAATAAGGCTACTGTTATTATTATTTGTGAAGGCATGAGGATTTAAATAAAACTATTATTTGAACGAATTAATTATTTTAATATTCTTTAATAAAATAAAATATGTAGGAAAGACGAACTGTGCCGGACGGGCGTGATCGCTGGACGCGTAGATTATGCAGGTTGTAAAGCTATCCCAGTCCAAGCAGCGGTGACGTCCTGCACCTAGGGATCTGGATACTTCAATACTAACCGAGCGGCTGTCCTAGATTCTTGTGGGAAAATGGGTTTTGACAAGAAAATAACAACACCATTTCCCTGATAAATCTTCATAATATGCCTTTTAACCCGCCTTACAGATATGCCATAGTTTAGGCACCTCATCATAATATCCGTTTATCCGAATCGTAGAGCAAAACAGATGAATCCTTTATGAATAGCAATGGTAAACGGGTTTTGAAGATGTCAGTCCGTAAAGAATAGCAATGGTCGTGGTCAGTGGGTCGTCTTAGGGGCGTAGAAATAGAACACAATAATCGCACAGTACACAACGAACGCGTAAACACAACGTGGGTCGCGAACTGCAATGATAGATAGATAGAAGATTCTTTATTATGTACACCATAAAAAGTACAGATATAATATATAATTATACCTGACGTGACGCCAAGATTGAAGTGCAAGTAGGGATGGTGAATGGCGATCTGAAATCGATAAAGTGTCAATTGCTTTTTTCTCGAACCTAACACATAAAATTCGAAAACATTTGACTGCCTCGTTGGTCTAGTGGTGGCAAGCGCTACAGCTGAGCATGAGGTCCTGGGTGCGATTCCCGGGTCGGGCAAAGTGTTATTGGGTTTTTCCATCTGGAATTTCTCAATAGCAGCCCGGAGTCCGGATTTGTATCCGGTTAATGATTATATAGTGCTCTGTGGGTTAACCCTTTGGTCCCTCCCTACACAGGTGTCTGCTAATGTCAGATGCATTGTCAACGAAGTAACACTCCTATAAACGCAGTGATTATTAAAAAAAATATGGTGTTCGAACTTCACACGTGTCAATAAAACCTAACATAACCCGTAGGCGTATCAATAAATAAGTAATTATAAACAAAACATGTATATTCCATGTCATTAAAATTCACCCCTTAATGGTCCCTTAATGGGGGTAATTTTGTAAAATCGCTACTGCTGACCATTTTTTTTTTTTTTTTTTTTTTTTTTTTTTTTTTTTTTTTTTTTTTTTGGGTGGGAAATCATCAAATGACTTCTCCCGCTCTGGGCGGAGCGGAAGGGCGTGTCAGACTTTTACTGACTAAAACCCACCCGTGTTCCTTCCCTTGCCTAGACCAGGGCCACGGTTTCCCCTAAGGACTTATCCGCAACCCCAGTGGTAGGCATCGGCCCAAACGGACCCCTTCAGCTTCGCTGACGACTCTTTGAGGCGCGCGTGGAACACTACGCGCCGTCGACCCGGGCTTGGTCCTGATCGGACGGAGAGCTACCCATCACTCTCCGTCCGCAAGCCCGCGCCTACGGTGGCCGGAAATCCGCGATGGATTCCCGACGCCCGGGGCGTCTACTACCGCGGTGGCTAGGGGCTCGAGGGAAGGGAGTGACCTTAGTCTCTGCCTCTCGCGCCCCGCCTCCTCCTTTACTTCCTTTACTGCTGACCATGAGGTCCTGAATTCGATTCCCAAGCCAGGCAAAGTGTTATTGAGTTTTCCATCAGGAATTTCTCAGTAGCAGTCCAGAGTCTGGTGTGTGGTTTTGTGCCCGGTTTACGGCAATAAGCTCACGCCCTATTAGATACATGGGACTTAAACATAATTGGCGAAATGTAAGGTACCATAGATATACCTCTGCTGCCTAACCTTTCGGGGATTACAAGAAAGTGTGATGTTATGTATATATGGTGTATGCATTACAATTGTAATGTATATAAAAAATGTACCATCCATTTATCAAACTATGGGAGCCTTATAATTCTTAAGTATGTATGAGCCAAAAGATACCTTATCTTATCCAAGTCTGTCGCCATAACAACAATGTTAACAGCATTGTTGTGTTTCGACAGTTAGAGATAAGATAGCCAGTTCCTCTGTGGTGTAGGATTCCGGGTGAAGCTCGCTTCCACCTTCGGCCTGATCATCACTTACCATCAGGGGGCCAAGTCTGCTAATTTACAAACGTCACAATTGTCTCACGATGGTGAGTTTTTGACAGATTTTGTATGGCAAATCTGCCAAAAACTAACAATCGAGAGACCATTGTGACGTTTGTAAATTAGTAGACTTGGCCCCCAGGTGAGATGCAGGCCAAGAGCTTCCCCGTTGAGAGAAAAAAAAAAGGCAGATTTTGACGGACGACTTGGTTCGCTGTTCAGGTTGTACCGTGGTGGTCAAGCCAGCAGAACAGACTCCGTTAACAGCGCTGGCACTGGCAGCACTGCTGGCTGAAGCTGGTGTGCCCAAGGGTGTGGTCAACGTTGTCAACGGGTTCGGACCTGGCGCCGGAACCGCTCTTACGCACCACGGAGACGTCGCCAAGGTTTCCTTCACCGGATCAGTTGAGGTAAGTCTAAGTCGTACAAACATATAGACAGAACCTAGAACCTAATTAAGGCTTTTTTGTTCGAGTAGTTTTGTATTGCAATCTTCATCGTCAATCAAGATCGTGTAATATGGGCTTGTATGAAAAGCAAACGCACACTCAACACATTAATGCTTACAGGTCGGCAAATTAATTCAACAAGCAGCTGGAGCCAACAATTTGAAGAGGGTCACACTTGAACTCGGCGGCAAGAGTCCTTTAATCATCATGAACGATGCTGATTGTAAGCTGTTCAATCATTTTAATTATCATAAAGACTATAATACCTTTTCAAACATATGCTTACCTACTAGCTTGTTTATTCAATTTCAGTAAATATTGCCGTACCTTACGCTGCAAATGGAGTATTCTTCCATCAAGGGCAGATATGCATAGCAGCTTCCCGGTTGTTCGTTCAATCTGGTATCTATGACAAGTTTGTGGAAGCTGCTGTCAAACACGCGAAGGGCATCAAGGTCGGCAACCCTACGGATCCCAATACACAGAACGGCCCACAGGTAAATTGGAGACCAGACTGCAATTGTTGTCAGAACCTTTTCATTGGTCTAATAGTGACATAATAATAATAACATAAAACATCAGTTATTTATAACGCATATTCATTAAAATTTAATTCAAATAAAAATTCTCGTAGATTGATGGGGAAATGATGACAAAAGTGCTGGGTTACATCGAGAAAGGCAAAAAAGAAGGTGCGAAGTTGCTATGCGGAGGCAACAGGATCGGCACAACTGGTTACTACATCCAGCCTACAGTTTTTGCTGACGTCACGGATGAGATGACTATCGCAAAGGAAGAGGTAAATCAATGAACACTAAGTGATCCTTGTTCACCTAAAGTTTTCCTCCTTAACTAAAAATTAAGTAGAGTCAAAATCATCTTAACTAAAGGTCTAACTCTGAATTCTCTAATTGTAGATTTTTGGGCCAGTGCAGAGCATTCTCAAATTTGACACTTTGGAAGAAGTCATTGACAGAGCTAACAACACAAACTATGGCTTGGCGGCTGGAATATTCACAACAAATGTCAACAGTGCCCTACAGTTCTCCAAACACGTTGAGGCTGGTACAGTTTGGTAAGTCAACAAAAATCATTTACGATTTTTCAGTAAAGGTACTTATTCAGTGGCGTAGCTAGGCGTGGGCGAAGTGGGCCCGAGCCCACAGCCTCGCACTTAAAGGAGCCTCGCGAGGCCCCTTTAAATGGGATGCCCTCAGACTTTACCACAGATGACTTATTAATTTGATCAATTTTACTCTAGAAAAAGAACGTCACTTTAAAAGCGTATTTGTTTGGGGCCTCACTATAAGCCCCTAAGCGCGACTGTGAGGCCGTTGTAACTATCTTCAAAGACCGCAATCGTAATGCTAGCCACACACGTAACGATTTGCTTGCGCAAAAGGCTTGCGCAAATCAAAATCAAATAAGTCTATCGAGTTTTTGAGAGTTTTTATAATATTCAAAACGTGTCCAAAATACTTACAATGTTACCTAGCTAAACTAAATACCGATGAACTAAGTACCAACTACCAACCTATGTACCTACCAACTGATCACCGCGTGTGCACTTTATTTACTACCACATAATTTTTTAAACATTACGAACTTTACAGGGTCAACACATATTTAGCACTTACCCCGCAATCACCATTCGGAGGTTTCAAAGAGTCTGGAATTGGTCGTGAAAAGTAAGTTATCGCAGTAAATTATTTTTTATCACTTGTTATATGAGGACTTATTCGTAAATTAAAATGTATAATCACCCTACCGCTAAACTGTGGATTTGCCTTTAGAAGGCGATAACAATAAAAATTCTATTGTGTCTCGTTAGTGACTGTTGAACTCGAGCTGTTTCAAAAAATGATTATACAGTCCCATTCGTTACGTTTTCTAATTTGTAATCAAGTACTAAAAATCAACAACATAAATTTAAATTATTTTGTCGTTGTGCATAATATGAGCTTTTCTGTTTTCAGTGGCATGGACTCCCTCTTAGCTTATACCGAAGTGAAGAATGTCGTAGTTTCCTTACCTAAGAAGTTCTGAAGTTAAAACTAGACCGTAACGTTTTCCTAAATGATAACTAAGCTACACCTAAGTATTCCGTGTATATTGAAAGAAATGATTTATATGATAGGATTATTGAGAGTACCAAATTTAATTTTTCTAATGTGCGTGTTTAGACGGTTTTCTAAATAAATGTTGATAAATATACTAGAATATACATAATTATGCATTCTTATTTAATATTCTGTCTATTGTAACATCTGTGACAAACAATGCAGACAGTATCGGTCCTAAAGAAGAGCCTTGCGGTACTCCTGACGTTGGCACCAATTAGATACTCTGAACAACGGCTACAAGCACGATATGAGTGCGCTTCTGAAGTCATGAAATAACCAAATAGGTATAGTACCTGAGATAAGAATATCTGCAAAAACGCTCTCTACGTATTGGTATCATTTGTATAATGAAGCACGGTCCCCAACGCTTACCTATTACCTTATCATGACAAAGACACCATCAACCGTAATTAGGTAATTATTATAGTCTCTAATTATTTAGTTCTCATGTGTGCTGCTAACTACTATGTTCATAATACTAAGCCAATGTTAACGACGCACGTTTTTGCGCAATCATGCGACCGGCTAGGCTAGGTATATATTTTATTTTATGATGGCCATTTCAACCGCGCGGCCAACCCATAAAATTTGCTGTTGTTGTAAATGTAATTCAACGCGTAACTAAATATATCTAAGCGCGTTGACGAGTGCCACTAGCTAAGCATATCGGAATCAATCAATTAAAACCCGGAAACGTTACGTGAATGAAATTTTAAGGTGATAATCCTCAGTACTAGACAAATGAGAATGAATGCTTAGTGTACTTTTACTTTTGGGTTGTGACTTGTGCAGACACATGAAGAGTAAGTCTTTCTCGAGCAGACGAGTAGTGTTATAAACAGAGACCATTCCCAGTCGGATGTTCAGTTCGGTTCACACCTGTTATCTCCGTGTTATTTTAAAACAAATAACGAATTCGATAACATTATCATGTAGATACTGTTGCTTATCTTAACACATATAATTTAGAAACTAATAATTGTTCTAGATTCTAAAGTGCGTTTCATCAAATAGTTCCTTTGCCGTAATGTTGGCTCGACTGTTAAACTTTAACAACGGACCTAATTATTGTGGCACTTCACATCGCTATTCATGTTCGCGTATTCGTCATTTGCCCAAATACGACGATTTGAAGTTACTCTGTTTGCCTAAATTTGCCTATTTATCACGAATAGGACGAAAACGCAAATACACGAACACTCGTATCCTCCGGTTGTCGGTTTTTGGTCACATATCAAAGGATTGCAAATATACCGAATTAGTTCGTTTACCGTCCATATGTACATACATGGCTTGCTTTATTAAGCAAGCCATGTAAAAAAAAACATGTAGATAAAATTCCGCACTCTATTGAGTGCGGAATTTTATCTTCGCCTATAACGCATTACATGTATTAGTAATGTAATGAACACAGAGGAAATAATAAGTCCCTGCTGCCGTCAACACTTCATCTTTGTGCTCAGATTAGCAAAAAGATAGTAAAAATATTCTTGAATGTTCGGCATATTCATGACAATGTGTGGACGGTGTGGTCTTTTACATAGTAAAAAACGCGAATACCGAATAGCGATGTGAAGTGCCACCATAATACGTATACGTAGCGCCGTAACGTATTCGTGTTCGTCCTACAACAGCAGAGCCAACATTACGGCTCTATATGAACTATTTGATGAAACGCACTGGGGCTGTACTATGACGTGTTGACAGCTCATTTTTGTAGACGTGAAAGGATGATGGGCGTTTTGGTACCCTCTTCCAACAGCAATAATTGTGGTGTCGTTGAAAAGGTCTTTCCAATAGGAACAATATTGACTATGAGGACTTTTACCAATTCGTTGTCCGTTCGGAGTTATCCCGGTATGAACATGACTTATTTTGCAGTTAATTTTTTTATAATATTGTATTTTTTTAGTTCATTTTTATTAGAACAACTAAGAAAACGCTCACCACTCGATATGCTTAGACCGAACGGCCGCCGAAAGGAAAGCTCCACCTCCTCTTCTCTTTTTTTTCCACATCTACTCGCCGCGAAGTGCGCTCGCCGAGCGAGCCGCAATCGTTCGGTAATGTTGTTGTGCTGTGTGAAGATTTACTGAAGAGCAGATTATTGTACTGTCCCTAGGCAGGTACCAACTTAAGCTAGCAAAGTCATACTGCAGCGAGCATTTGCAAAATGGGCTCTATACTATTGAAGTATACCGAGAAAGTGCACTCGACATCTTGTCAGACTATGGCGTAGGTGAAGATACGTGGCTTTTACGTGTACGTATCCAGTCACGTCACATGAGGTCAAGAGTGTACTATTGTTATATATTGATTAATGTTATATATTGATTAAAAATCATCGCACGATGGAATACGATATCGTCCAACACTACTGTACGTGTTTTACTGGACGACGTACTGTAGGCACTTGTTGTGCGGAAATTGGTTGTCATGGTATGGACATGTGATGCGGAGGAATGAGGAAAATGTCGTGAAAGTTTTGAGTATGAATGGCGATGGCTATAAGAGTAGGGGAAGACCAAAGAAACGATGGATGGACTGTGTGAAAGATGATATGGCTAGAAAGGGGGGTAACTATTGAGATGACGACTAATAGAGAAATATGGAAAAAAGGGACATGTTGCGCCAACCCGAAATAAAATTGGGATAAGGGCAGGAGAATGATGTACTGTAGGCTGTAGGAGAATGATGTAGGATACGCTATACTCGAGGGTTTTCTTGCTACTGCAATGTTTTTGAACGATGAATAGATGATATTAATGTATAACAATATCACCTATCACATAGTTACATTAATATCGTCTTTAACATATTGCTACCATAAATGTCATTTATCATCATCATCATCATTTCAGCCAAAAGACGTCCACTGCTGAACATAGACCTCCAAGCACCGCCACTTCGACTGATTCTGTGCTTCCCGCATCCGGCGGATTCCTGCGGCCTTCACAATGTCATCGGTCCATATTGTGGGAGGCCTTCCAACGCTTGTCTTCCGGTACGCGGTCACCACTCTAGAACCTTTCGGCCCCACCAGCAATGTGCCCTGCCCATTGCCACTTAAGTTTGGCAATTCTTCGAGCTATGTCGGTTACCTCGGTTCTCCTACGGATCTCCTCATTTCTGATTCCATCAAGCATAGCTCTCTCCATTGCCCTTTGGGTGACTTTTAGCCTTCTGATAAGGCCCTTTGTGAGTGACCACGTTTGAGTGACATAAGTCATCACTGGCAACACGCACTGGTCAAAGACTTTCGTCTTGAGACACTGCGGTATGTGGGACGAGAAGATATTGCGTAGCTTCCCGAACGCTGCCCAGCCGTGTCGGATTCGACAATTGACCTCTTTCTCGAAGTTGGACCTACCTAGTTGGACAGTTTGTCCTAGGTAAACATAGTCGTCCACAACTTCGAGCGTAGCGTCTCCTATCTTCATGAGAGTGGGTGTTACATGGGCATTTGACATGACATTTGTCTTGTCCATGTTTATTTTAAGACCCACTCTTTCGGAGGCTCTACTAAGATCATAGAGCATTTTATTGAGGTCTTCCATGGTCTCGGCCATTACAACTACGAGTATGTCGTTGGCAAACCGCAGGTTAGTGATATACTCGCCATTAACGTTGATGCCTAGCCCTTTCCAGTCCAGAACCTTGAACACATCCTCCAGTGCAGCGTTCAACAGTTTCGGAGAGATAACATCTCCCTGTCTCACACCTCGCTGCAGAAGGATAGGTTTCGAGGTCTGGTCCTGGAGTCGGACTGTCATAGTGGCGTTTTTGTACAGACACTTTAGCACCTCGATGACTGACCGATACCGACTGACTGGTGACTGTACCGATAGTCGATCTGGCACCTTTGACGAGACTGCAGTACAGCTCATGTCTCGATCGAATTGAAAGCTTTCTCATAGTCCACAAACGCTAAGTGGAGAGGCTGGTTGTAATCTTCGGTATTCTGTATAACTTGCCACAGCAATGTATGTTATCTACTTTGCTAAAGCCTTTAAGGAATCCGGCTTGTTCGGAAGGCTGGAAGTCGTCAAACTTGCGCCCGAGATGGTTCATGATGACTCTTGAAAACAGCTTGTAGACATGACTCAGAAGTGTGATGGGCCTATAGTTTTAAGCAGGGCATTGTCACCCTTTTTAAAGAAGAGTACCACCACACCTCTGTTCCATGCCTGTGGCGTTTCACCCTCGAGTATTACGGAACCGAACAGCTTCTGGAGGACCTTAAGAACGGGTTTTCCACCGCCCTAGAGTTCGGCCGTTTGCCGGCGCCTTGTTGTTTTTAAGCTGCTTCAAAGCCATCCTAATCTCGTTAAAGCTGTGTGTACTATAATAAAATAAATAAAGCTGACATCCGGGATGTCTTCAGTATAGTGTCGGGTCAATCTAGTTATTGGGTCGTTTGCCAGATTCGTAACGGGGTTATTGATTGACGTGTACAACTGTCCATAGAAACTCTCGATCTCTCTCAACAGATCAGGTTTGGTGAATACGATTCTGCCATCATCGGTCTCTGCCCAATAGACAGTTCTCTTGCCAAAATCTTGGAGCCCTTGTTCCGCTCTATTGCGTCCTTAATACGGTTCGTATTGTATTGGCGAAGGTCGCTTTCAAGGACTTAGAGAGCTGTCTGTCGTTTATAGCTATAAAATATGTTTTCTTTATAATGAAAAGTATGACCCAGATAATGATGGTGGCGATGATGATGTTCATCAAAACCCGTTATTTGATGGTGATAGTCCCTCACAAACCCGTTAATTCGGCATCAATCAACAATTAATAGAAAAAAAACAATAAAAAATAAAATTCAAAATAACTCGAAACCGACCACAAATCAAAACAAGCGCCGAAGTACTTATTATTATCTGCTGCTGGTTGACAAATTTAAATATCTGGGGCATATTGTAACGGATGACCTCAAGGATGACGAGGATATAGAGCGGGAACGCAGGGCGTTGGCGGTGAGAAGTAATATGCTTGCTCGCAGGTTCGCTCGATGTACAACTCAAGTAAAAATAACGCTCTTTAAAGCGTATTTTCAATCTTTTTACTCGAGTGGCCTGTGGGTGAGCTATACGCGACGATCCTATGACACCCTGCGGGTTCAATATAACAATGCTTTCAGAGTGTTGTCAAGGCTACCGTGGCGCTGCAGTGCCTCCGGGATGTTTGCAGAAGCCCACACGGACGGCTTCAAGGCCATAATTCGCAAAAAATCGGCTTCTTTACTGCAGCGTCTGCGAGGTGCTAAGAATGGCATTCTGAAAGTCATTGCGGCTCGCTTTGACTGCCCCATTCAAAAACACTGGGTAAGGGTAGTGAATGGTCTTGTATAGGTAGTAAGTAGTCTATATAAAGATGAGTACTAACAATACTAACATAATTGTAAGCTAATATTGTTGCTAATATACTAACAAGATATGGATTTAATCGACGGGAAATGTTGTTTTTTAAATAATTAAGTAGTGTCGTCATCGTATATAGATAATATTTGCACTAAATAACATCGTAATTACCTATTACGGACCCATCAAAAAATGTAAACAAACTCGGTAATGAAAAAACGTGTTGTTGTGTAATTTTGAGTTTTGTGTGTGTTTTGTGTATGTAATCGCTGGTAAGTCATTTATTTTATATTCTATATTAGTTATTGCATAATAAAAATGCCATTTTTCAGAAAAAAATAAGAGTTCAATATTTTTTATCAACTAAGTAATGTTACGTAATGATACGGATACCTATTATTGAACTTTTTTAATTATTGGTGTTTTTATTTATTGTGTTTGTTCGTAAATAATGGTTTTGACCGATAGTATATGTATTCATAATGTATCCTGCGAAATTTCATGTGAATCGAACCAGTAGTTTTATTATAAATAATCAAAACAATGAACAAAGGAATTTCTGATAAGAATGTTTATTTATCAATACTAGCGTTCGCTTACAAAGATTCTAAGTATTATAAAAAATCCTTTGTCTAATCAGGTACCCAAAACCATTAACGATAAGACTATTTACGTAACAAAAAGCTCTCAGATTTTGTTTATGTTAGCGCGCTCTTATCTCCGACGCGCCGCGGGCGATCTCCGGTACTTAATGGTTTTTGCGGGCGGGAACGTTCGATGCTAGGGGGTTAAATTATCTGAAATAAATTATTCTATTCTATTCTATTCTATTATACATCAAAAACCCTTTCTAGTGATGCCAAAATTATTGCTGTTGGAGCGGGTACCAGGTTCCATACATTTTTGCCCATCATCCTTTTGAAATCGCCGGCGACAAAAGTCCATACGTGTGTATCTAGACATTCAATTTGCTTCATCATCATCATCATTTCAGCCCGGAATCTGCTGGGTATAATGTATTATAATGAAATCGTTTACATTTTGTAATAAATAAAATCGAACTCGACTAAATACACTTCAATTTTTAAGTCATTGCTTCAAACCCGCACGCACTAGCTGTCATTAAAACGTCAACGTCAATTTACTGTCAAAAAAATTGGATAACAGGGTAAACAAAATTACAAACAAGTTGTTTTGTAAAGTTACTTGCTCTGTGTTGTTTTATATTAAAATTTTATTAATCAGCAGTAGTAAACTGCGATTTTAATGCTTATACGTTATCTTTATTATTGGTAAATATCTAAATTCATTTGAACAATCGCAGAGATAACACTGTGTCAAGGAAAATGGATGAAAACCATGTGAATAATACTGCATTACACTTCGAAAAGGGTCAAGTAAGTATTTTATCTTTTAAAGCTAACTTTTTTAAATTACATTTGTTTTAAATAGATTTAGAACTTTTATCACAAATTTTCACAAGTTTGATATTCTTACTTCTTTTTATTGAGGGACAGACGAACAGTCATTTCAAAAGCACCACTTTTTTTGAAGGCACTACGTATTGTTTGATGGCTTGCCACTGAGCTGCGCATGCCCCGTCGTTTTGCTCTAAACTTATGTTAGGTATTTTTTTACAAGTTGTGGGGTTGGTTCTTCGAAAGTACAACAATAAATCTTGCAAAATAAATAAATAATTTAGACTACAAAGAAACAGTTGTTACCACCCAGTAACAACTACAATAAAACAAAGAGATAAAGAACAATAGATAAAGTATTGTACAGCTTTACTATTTAATAACTTTATAAAAATACTTTTATCCATGTTATTGGAAGCCACAAACCAGTGTTATGTAAAAGCAATATCCATCTAATTATGTTTCTATTACACTAATAGTAATTTAGCTACAGCTTCCACACAATTATTACATATTAATATGTAAGTTCTGATAACAGAATAAAATATACAAAATCATATTTAAATATTAACGTCTACATAAATATTATAGTATTATAGTAATACTAGCTGCCCGTCCCAGCTTCGCATGGGTAGCCCTAATTAGCAATAAATTAAAATTGCGGCTATAAATTGAGATTTAAACTATCCTATCTCTCAAGTTGGATCGAACTGCACATGGTGTGCGAATTTTATTGTAATCGGTTAAGTGGTTTAGGAGTCCATTGAGGACAAACATTGTGACACGAGATTTATATATATTAAGATTATAATTAACTTGAAAGTTTTATACATTAAACTGAACCATACTCAGTTATTGTTCTGACTTTGTTCCATAATAGGCTTGCTCTTATGCTGTTTTTTTTTTTTAATTTTACAGATGTTTACACTAAGTACCTATAGTTATAAAATTTTCTTTGACATTTGCATTCACTCATTAAATGCTTTACCATACCGGGCACATAATATAGCAATCAATGGCTTTTCTTTTCTGTTTGTTGCATTTAATTTAATGTTTTATGATATTTGTCTTTATTCTGAACAATTCATCATCATCATCAGCTTATTAATGTTCCCACTGCTGGGACACAGGCCTCCTCTCTGTGAGAGGTAATCTACCACGCGGGCCCAGTGCGGGTTTGTAGATGTCACATGTCTTCGAATTTTTTGGTTCTAAGTAGTGTCCAACCGAAACAGGAATTTCTACCGAAACCGAAACCGAACCTTTTTTAGACATGTTAAAATATATTGTTAACTGAAATTTGGCTTATTTTTTACACTTATACAGACAGTTAACACGTGTTAAATAAACAAAAAATCAATAGTTGAATAAAACTTAAAAAAAAAATTCAACCAAGCCACATGCAAACTATGCGATCTTGTATATATGTTGAACTTTGCTTGCGCGATGTAGGATTTTTGTGACGTCATGTTTTTGATGCGTAGTTTGCATGTGGCTTCACAGTGCCAGCGGACGAGCATTCCGATTATATAATTATTGGTAGCATAGATGGCGCTGATGGCGATAATATAGGACTCCAAACTATCGAATCAATATCATAGTAGGTATCGCTGTTAACAAAAGTATTTTCACGTGATAAATCCTGACTATTTTGATGTCGAACTCTCGAAGTTTCTGTTACAATAAATATATCCATCGTACTTTCAACGACTTTAAGCATTGTAAAAAAATATAAAATGAGCCAAGCTCGCATTTTAACATAATATTTTTTAATACAGTAATTAAAACTAATTATCATTTTTTTATATAGACGACTGCATAATCTGCATAATAAAACTGGCAATTTTTATACCTATGTTTGCTAGTAAGGATCACGATCATGACCGGTTATTATTTTAGTACTTATTATTGTTGATGATTTGAGATACATCGCTTTTCCCCCGGAGCTGGGTTATTTTTCTATAGAGCTTGAGCATTCTCCTTTATCTTTTAGTAATTTTAGCTTTTATTAGAACTGAATGAAAGAATGTAAACTTCCATCGTTGACAGTTTTTCTTGTAAACTGAGTTCGTAAAATATTTATAGTAAATGAGAAATCAAAATGTGTAACTCCAACTTACAAAAAAGAGAATAGCACTTTCGTTATTCATTATCAAATAATTAAAATATCTTACTGGGGCCGAAAATTACAACGTCAAAAATCATGAATTTGCGTTAAAAACGTAATAGGACTCTTAATTGAAAATGCAAATAAATAATACATACATGATACATAACATAATAACCTAATAATGTTCCCACTGCTGGGACATTGGCCTCCTCTCTGTGAGAGGGAGTGGGACGTAATCTACCACGCGGGCCCAGTGCGGGTTGGTAGATGTCACATGTTTTCGAAGTTTTTGGTTCTAGACATGCCGGTTTCCGCACGATGTTTTCCTTCACCGTTTTGAGAGCAGCGGTGATGAAATTATTTACACAAAGTAAAGCGCCTGCTTGGATTCGAACCCACGACCTACAACTCGTAAGTCGGCGGCTTACACTACGTGCCTGTCAGCTATAATATTTATAGAGAGCTAACGAGCAAGCAATCCTTTTTAGGGACATACCTACATACATTTTTATAGCGTCTAACACAAACAGTAGCTCCTTACTGTAGACTACTGTTTGTTACCAGTAACTACTACTACCCGTAGCAACTGTTTGTTTGTTGTTACTGTTTGTTAACAGTAGCTACTAACAGCTACTGTTTACGAATAGAAACATAAAGAAATGCACATCTGTGTATCATGAGCTAATCTAAGTAAAGTGCACATTTCTAGCTTTCCCATTACCGTAACTACTACCTACCTAATTGTCTAAACAGACGGACTGCATTTCGACAGGACTGCGCAATCGGTTAGCAGTTTCGATGCAGTTATGCATGGAAAATAATATGCTCACAAGCATTCAAACTGCAATTTTTCAGCTGGCGTGCAGGTCAAATGCAGTCCGTCTGCTTAGACCCTAACTAAAGGCCGTACACGAGGCAAGTTTCTTACCTTAATGGTAGTACAATAAAATTGAATCAACGAATAACTTGCATCATCTAAAGAATGTTTAGGCGTTGGCCACAGGCAAGTAAATAAGCATAAGCCACGAACTTATCCTACAAACTTGACACACTGAAGTGTAATCATGTCAAGAAACACTTTCTTGCAGTGGCGTGCACAGAGATTTCAGACAGGGTATGCACGGCTAAAATTAAAATAAAATGTACCAGTTTCAGCTTGTTTCGTTCGGTGGCCCACCGACTACCTACCCTTCCCGACTCTAACGCCATTGCCTTCGCATGATGTTATATCTGAATAATAATCTTATCCGTTATACCTAGATCCAAACATTCTCTTTATCTAGATTTGTAAACCAAATGCAAGGGAAACAATACAATGTGTTGTTTGTGTACACAACCTGTTAGCCTGTGTAGGTACCTACCTAATAATAATCGTAAAACTTTTTACGAAAATAACAAGTAGCGTCACCTATTTTTTTAATTCAATCCAATCCGGGTGCACACCTTCCCTTTGCAATCAATTGAACTTTTTTCTGAAAAGATAACGTCGAAAATACGGCAGATTTTAATTTAATGAAATACCTACGTTTCAATGAATTAAAATCTGCAGCCAACACAGGTTTCACAGATCTAATTTTCAATTTTTTACAATTAACTTACTAAATATTTACTTAGAAAATCAATATATTGCGCCAAGAAAAACAATCGGAACAATAGGTTAAAGAAACTTTGTAATTACGAACTAATACGAACGAATAAATATGGTTAATCCGACTAAAAAAGTCGACCCTCTACAATCAACAAATAAGAGGTGCTTTTATGGCTTCTCAATTCGAACGTGTTGCAATGTAAGCAGTGCTTCTAAAACACAAACACGCGCTCACATTTTCACGCACACAGTCACAGTTTTGCTGTGTACTACACGAGAATTCACGAGATGCGTTGTATGACAAATAAGCAACGTGTAGTAATGCTTTTGCTCACGGGGGGAGCCTGCGGCGGCGGCGAATGTTCGGCTGTTTGCCGCTTCAACTAGTTCAAAAAAGAATAAGAATAAGAATAAATTTATTGGTCCATTGTTACAAAAAGTTTCAGGAAATAGTGACATTGTAAGCTTACTGTAACTAGAATATTTAATTTAACATAGCAATAAACAGTGGTCCCCAAACTAGGCAGCGCCTGTATCTTGGGGGCCTGAGTTGCGTTATCATACATTTTTATTCGTAACATGTTTGCGTTAACTTAAATTTAATTTCAGGATGTTGAGAATGGACAGGATAGTTAATTAAGAATGGGTAGTGAAATATAGAAATAATAATAAATTGAACAAAATAAAATATTTCTAAATAATGTAATAATGTGTGTGTGAGTGTGTGTGTGGGTGTGTGTGTGTGTGTCAGTGTGTTCGTGTGGTGGTGAGTTGCAGGTGTGGTTTTTGTGTGAATGATGTGCTTGTTTTTGGTGTTAACTCACTAAATCCTCAGTGTCGTTGTATGACAGGGAGAGAAGCCAACTTTTTAGATTTCTTTTATACGAGTGGGTGTTTAGACCTTTAGTATCACAGCGCTTGTTTATTTTATTGTAGATATGAGTGTGTGAGTAAGAGGGGCACCGTCGGGCCAGAAGACTGTTTGCATTAGGAAGAGGGACGTGTAAGATACGTTTTGAGAGCAGGCTTTGGTAGTCAGGTCTGTTTTTAATAGATTTGTGTGCATGCAGTGCGGCACTAAGTATGTAAAGTTGACGTACACGAAGAACCGGAAATTGGTTGTACAGCAAATCTGTCGGGAACCTAAAAGGCTTTCTGAGCATCACTTTAATTACGGCTCTTTGAGCTCTTTCTATTTCAATAAATATGCTTTTCCCGGCTCCGCCCCAAACAGAGATTCCATACTGGAGTATTGATTGGCAGAGGCCCTGGTATATTGTTCGAAGAATTTTAATAGGTGTGCAGTCTCGTAGTTTTTTCATGACGTAGATTAGTTTTCGAACGCGGCCCGCTAGCAAGTGTATGTGGGGTTGAAATGATAAATTTTCGTCTATTGTAATACCTAGATATCTAAGGGATGAAATGCGGTCTATGGGAGTACAGATACAGTTTGAGGGTGGTGAATCGTGATCGTTGCGGCATGTGTGGAATTTGAGTGTTAATTGGCGAGGAGGACTGGAAGCCATGGTTTTGAAGAAAGTAATCAGCTTAGTTTTTTTAATGTTAAGTGTAAGTAAATTTCTACTAAGAGTCTCGGAGATTGTAAGCAGACCATTTTCGGCAAGTTGATACACCTGTTCCCAAGTTTTGGCATGGAATATGATTGCCGTGTCGTCTGCATAAGAAATTATTTCAGCGTTTTGAAGCGGTGCATTAAGGATGTCGTTCATATAGAAGGCAAAAAGAGTCGGACCAAGAGTACTACCTTGAGGAATTCCAAAGTTGATTGGTAGTAATCCACTAGAGTAGTCTCCAACTTTTACAATTTGCCGGCGATTCGTTAAATAGCTTCGAAACCAGTCTAGCGCGTTTCCTCGTATTCCTATACCCTCAAGTTTGGATAAGAGTAAATCAATCGATATTGTGTCAAACGCCTTGGCTAGGTCAAGGAAAACTGCCAAGACGTGTTCACCCTTTTCAATACAAGAAGCTATGGAGTTGGTCAATAATATACCAGCGTCTTCGGTCGACTTGCCTCTTCTAAAGCCGAACTGTCTTTCAGATATTAAATTGTAATGTTCTAAAAAATTTACTAGTCGCTTGTTTACAACTTTTTCGAGAAGTTTTGATAGAATGCACAGGAGTGCGATAGGACGGTAGTTTTCCGGTAGTTCTTTAAGACCGCTTTTATGAATGGGTCGGACACAGGCAACCTTCCAGCAGTCTGGGAAGATGCCGTTTTCCAAACTTAAATTAAAAATGTGAGTGAGTGGTTTTAACAGTGTTTTTTTAAGAAATAAAATCTGTCTGACACTGATTTCATCCAGTCCGCTGGCGCTGTCAATTTTAAGTTGATCTATAAGTTTTTCTATTTCGTCCTCGTCAGTTGGGTGAAAGAAGAAGGAGTGTGGTGGAGTTTCACGTGGTTTATATTTGCCCGCAAGGGATTCTTGGGTCTCGGACAGTCGCGTAAGTATGAGATCAGAAAGATTTTTGCCTAGGGAAGTGAAATAATCATTACAACTATTTAAAGAATTGACAGGGTCCTCTGAGTTAGAAAAAAGTAATAGATGGCGCGAAATTAACACGGGAAGCAAAACGCTATGCGATGAGATGTAGATCAATAATTCGATACCATGTTTTTTTTTGTTATAGTTATACATAACATTCTGAGGGACATGTATATGTAAGGGACTACAGGGTATGCAGAGCTTATTTGCATGTATGGAGTGCACGCCACTGCTTTCTTGCACACTACATTGTGTGTAGTAATTAAATTATGCATGATGCCATAAATACGATGTCACGAACAAACTGCACCGCATTCATTTTCAAATCTTTCACGAACTTCTTCAGTTAGAAGTGCCACTATTATTGTTATCTTTTAACACAATCATGTTAAAGACAAGGGTCTTTTCAGTTATAATAAATTACGATTTAATCAGCTTATCTAGGCAGTGAAGGGCGTGATTTTATAAATTCTGTGCTTACCATGTGTTAAACGGAAGCAGTTTTCAATTAATTTATAATATTAGAAGAGATAAACGTGCATTACTCGAAATGTTCAATTTTATTATACATTGAATGAAAGAAACAAAAATGTAGTGATTTATATTGCAATTAGAGATTTTAATCGATGATTGCAGTTGAGTACGGAAATACATAATAGTGGTTTCTAAAATGCCGTCTTATATCGATACCGTCTCCAGAAAACTGTCGGAAAATGTTGGCAATATTTTTAATGTTGGCAGTATACTCTTTGCGTACTTCGAATCGTATTTATTTCCTTTGGGCATCTACAAATTGTTGTTATTGGTAACAAAGTATGGAGGTGAAATTATTCGTTTCAGAAAAGCCGAATATTCAAATAAAGTGATAAAATCGCGTTTCATATATAAATTAGAGCTGCTAACAATTGACCATTATGTGGTACCTAATTATAGAAGAGTGGAACACATTTCTCATGTCAGTATTTTTGTCGAGAAAGAAGAAATTCAGGTGAGGTTAACGCCATATATCATATAATATTATGATGGTGATATATTACATACGTACAGCAGAATAGTCTACAGTATTGGATTAGATGGCTCAAGGCTAAACTATCGACTATTCGCTGTTTGATGTACTTAGTAGTGATATCCCGAACGAAACCCTTATTTGAGCCAAATTTGTTCTCTTCAGTAGCAATCGAATACCAAATAAATTCTTTATTATTTATCAGTGAACTTTCAGCCTCTGTTTTTTCCCCCGGGAGAGTCTAGAAAGTTAGTCTAGTAAGTAGTAGGTACATAAATGTACGTAAGTAGTATATTTGTAGTTTAATAATGTATTGTACATGACTTGCTAGATCAATGTTTCGAAAGCACGCATCACAACGATGACCTCGCCTCGATATGAAATAAGAACGATAACCGACCTACGATACTTCTCGGCAGAGCTAACCGGTCTGACTGCATATTTACAATAATGTATGCGAAAGGCCTAAAAAGAAAACAAAGATGAACATCGATCTTTTGACTTCACAAAATATTTGCCGCCTATGAAAAACTTTTACGAGTTACAAGTCATAAAAAAAATCTGGCTCTCCTATTTGGCGTCGAAAAATAAGTTTACAACCAAAATCTTATTTCAATAAATAAATATATGTATAGGAAGGAATCCAAGAACAGATAAACCTGGACATAACTTGAACTGAAGGGTCATACTTACATAATATTATAACGGTAAAGCCCGTCACAGATGTAGCTATAATATACAGGGTTATTGCTAAAACATCAACAACCTCTTAAGGGGTCATTATACTCATCATTATGAACAACTTTTACTATGGGACCAAAACTGACATCGCGAAAAAACAATTAGCTGCTCCCTACATTTCGTTCTTCCCAGTCGCCCCCGCGGGGATTGCTACCGGAGGCAAATGGGAATAAAAATTCCCAGTCGCCACCGGCAGTGACTGGAAAGTCATTGTCCCCACTTCATTTTCGCTGTACATTGCTTTCTACATCGCAGAGAATAAAAGGATGAGGTAACTTATCCTAAACCTGCCTCTAATCTCTAAAAAAAGACAAAGTGCCTTAATGCACTTTGTCTTTTTTTGAATGAAACTGAAGTGGGGGCAATGATTTCGCAGTCACCGCCGGTGGCGACTGGGAATTTTTATTCCCATTTGCCTCCGGTGGCAATCCCCGCGGGGGTGACTGGGAATGAACGCTACATTTATGTTCGCATATCTCGTCAAAATGTATGGAACAGCAGATTTTTTTTCACGATTTCGACTTTGATCCCATAGTGAAAGTTGTTCATAATGATGAATACAATGACCCCTTAAGAGGTTGTTGGTTTTTTACCAATAACCCTGTATATTAATATAAATCATATCTGGGCATATTACGATATATCTTCCATAGTAATCTTCGAGTGACCTCAGACGGTTAACATACTGTATATTTCTATTACGTCACCAAAATATGTGGATGGATATAGTAAGACATATTAATATATGTATATTATGATCTATTAAACCGCAGACCAAAGAAGGTAAAAATATATATGTGTAATACCGTTTGGCTTGCTATAATATAATAAAAAGCACAGTATATTAATTTATATTATCGCTACGTCTGTGACGGCCTTAATAGGTACAGTTCTGTACAGTAAGTGCGCGCATCTGTTATACATCGTTAGTAATAAATAGATTCTTACGAGACGAGAGGCTAATAAAATGACCCGCACTCCCGCAGTAAAGATAAAGCAAGTACAATACGTAAAAATAAAACCAGTAAGTGACACGACCATAAAATGATTCCAGAATG
The DNA here is from genome assembly GCA_948150665.1 of Conistra vaccinii. Classification (NCBI taxonomy): domain Eukaryota; kingdom Metazoa; phylum Arthropoda; class Insecta; order Lepidoptera; family Noctuidae; genus Conistra; species Conistra vaccinii. The sequence goes on from OX411318.1 coordinate 15,131,843, forward strand.
TGTAACTTTACCTTGAGGTCAGGAGTCAGGACTCAGGATGTAATTTTTTTACAACGTACTTCTAGGTTTAAGTGCGTTATTTATTAAAGACAACCTAATTACGAACTGTTTCTCTTCTCTATGTTTCTGAAACAGGATAGATGGCTGTTTCTATTATAATGTTCTTAATAAAAATCTTAAATTCATTCATTACTGACAGACAAAGCACAGTCTAAACCGCTGGTTCTAAAAGCATGCAATTTGGCAAAAAGAGTATCTTATGTAGCGGCAGTGAGCACAAACGAAGGTTTTTTGAAAATTCCTTCCCTAAAGGGGTTAAAGGGGTTTTTATGGAAGTTTTTCACTCTTGCCGATGGGAAATTATATTGGGTTAAAAATCTAAATTCACGAGCAAACAAATTATGATGACAATGATTACAAACAAATGTTTCAAGTCAGTCTTCAGAATCTAAAAATTGTGTGTGTCTGTTCTCATTCTCTGTGCGATTTCGGGTACAATTACCATGCGTTCACTTCTCGTAGTAAACACACAACCGAGCTCTAACTAAAGCATTAATCTGTGCTAAAGCACAATATAATTGGGAATCAAACGAGCTTACCTGTTAAGCGAAGTCTTGATTCTAATTTTATGAGCGGCGAACTGAAATATAATTAATTAAACACAGTAGTATTTCTATACGCATCGTATAACATCGCGTTATTTTAGAGATAAAATATTGTGAATATTTTAATTTTTTGAATTTTTATAGAATTCTCCTCTGCTGGCAACATCACTTACTGTCACTTATTTTAGAGATCCTTAAGAGGAACTAGCTCTGTTTTCTGTACAGAGTAGTTCCGTATACTTACATTCACTAGGTTTTCCTGGAAGGATAAGTGAATTAGGTAGACTAATTATTGCAGCTTTGGGGCTGTTAGTGGTGGGTGGGTAATTATATTTCAGTTCGCCGCTCATAAAATTAGAATCAAGACTTCGCTTAACAGGTAAGCTCGTTTGATTCCCAATTTTACTTCGCGGCGAACTGAAATATAATTAATTAAACACAGTAGATGTTTAGAGTTGTCTGCAATAATTTAGTTAGTTAATAAATTACGGCATATTGTGATTTATTAAGTACTTTTGTTATTTTTAATAACGTTGCTTAATTTGGAATATTTAACTAATATTGTTCATCAGTAATGATGAGGCATAATCAACACAATGTCGATTGACGTTGTGTCTAACTCAATAGATGCCAGCTCTAAGTTTGTTCTGTATTCGGAACAGGGGTATATTATGATATTGAGTACTTTAAAAGTCTCCATGATTGAGAATAGTAGTCTCAGATCTTCCTGTAAATAATTAAATTATTTGAGATGGTGTTGCGCTTAATGTGTGTGAGTTTGCAATATGCTCATAAACTCAATAATTTTCTTGAATTGCAATTGCGCATTAAGTCCCAACAGAAGACGAGCTTGAAGAATCTTGAAGATTAATTGTAAAAATTATTATTATAGTATAATAAAGAGTCTTCTCTTAATATCAAGTCTCTTAGTTATCAAGTGATCTGACTAAGGGATACCATGTCTGTGAAGTCCTTAAAAGTTAAGCTTAAGTAATATGGCATAAGCGGTGAGGTCTTTGGTTAACATTTGTGGAATTGTATTGTGTATGAATTTTTTTTTTTTTACCGAACCAATTACCTACCTAAACCATATTATTTCAGTGCAAACTATGCCATAGCTTTAGTTATTAAGGTGTTTTGGAAACTAGAATTGCGAGCACGGAATAAGCTTTTAACTTGCTTGAAGTTTTGTGAGCGTCAATTAGTAAGGGCAATAGATTGTTCCCTGGATAGAAGAGAGATTTGAAAATTAAAAGTGAAAGAGTCTATTTCAAATGAATAAGGATTTTCCCTCAATTATATTACTTTCCATATAAGAATTTCGCACATTCTGTTAGCAATCATTACTTGACTAGTTGAGAATCGAAAGCCTAGATTCATTTTAGAAGTATTTAAAGGGGAGCGGTAAAAAAGATGTGGAAGACCAAGATATGAACTTCTTTTCCCTCAACATTGTAATATGTCCAGAATTGGAATTGTGTAATGTAATGAGTTACATTCTTTAGGTGAGGGAGTTGTATGATTAACCCTGTTATGATATGCACTTAGTGAGCAGATCGCAGGTTTTAAGGTAAAGCTATTTTGTAGGTGATTCATTCATAGTACCTGCATTTTGTATAGGTAGTACCCAAATCTTGTTCTAATCACAGTCTATTAATACCTACTTTGTTCTCACAATGCTGCTCTCCCCCCCCCCTCTTATTTGTTTCCTTGATAACTTCACTTTAGTGTTGTAATTATCATTGAAATCTACTGCTAAATATTTAGGCTAGTAGTTGGTAATCAAATGTAGACATTTTGATTTTATAACCTTTGAATAAGATCACCCATCTCTGCCCAGCTCTTCGGGAGATACGGGCGTAATTTTATGTAATGCGACTAAGTTCACTAGTACTTACTTTAATTTTGTTTTAACACAGGCATTTCAAGGTACATTTCAGGCCTAACAATTCGTTTTGTTGATTTTCCAGCTCAGACATTTAAATGTACTTATAGTAATGTTTATATGTACTTATAAATGTATTTATATTTATGTTTTATCATTGTTTTCATATTTTGCCCAAATAAATAGTCAGCTTGAGTTGGAAGAAGACCTTGTTTTCCGTAAGTGTCACTCACTACTGGTAATTTTGTAGGTACCGAGGACTATAATTAGACTGTTGAAGTATGAGATTCCTAATATTGAAGGTATTGAAAGTAAGTATATTTATAATTAACCCTTTAGGTATTGATTATCTCGTAATGGTATCTTTTATATGGTCCAAGTGATAGGAGTACCTATAGGATGTAAATAAATCATATTATGATTTCATAAAGGTAAGTACTGTGGTATATAATACTTATCTATTTTAGTATGTTAAACTATAGTTGATTAGTGTACAAAATTTAAATAAAATTTCGTTTATAATATACATATAGTTACTACTGGGAAATTTCCCTTCAATATGGTATGGTGGAATTCTTACTGCTCTAGATGGGTTAGGTTATCTCAACAGTTTTTGGTTCATAATGAAACTGAATTTAATTTTTTGTTTGGGACTGAAATATATTTATCACATTAAGTTCTGTGATGATATTGAGAGGTTGAAGTATTGAATTTGATAGGTACCTATCAAATATTTTCTTGTCTATGTCCACAACCAGTAACGGAATCAGAGGAATTAACTGTTTTATCAGCATTTATTCCATATCAGTCTTGTTGAATTGTTTTTTTTTTTTTTTTTTTTTTTTTTTTTTTTTTTTTTTTTTTTTTTTTTTTTTTTTTTTGGAGTGTAAAATGTAAGTTGGGTTATTGTTGAGATCCACCCAATGATTACCATTACCACCATTACCATTACCACCATGATAATAATTCATTTATTTTACTGACATACTCCATTCCAACCAATTAGGTTAAATAAAACATAAAAGTCATAAAATTTTCAATGGTGTGATTCCTGTTATTGACCTGGTAGTTGGATGTTTTATTTTGTTATTTACATAAGTAAATAAATGAGCTCTTATTGTGCTTGTTTTACTTTTTCTCAATAGAACTATTAAGTTTCTCTATTATTGGTATTTATTGATTAATTGTTATTGTTTGAAGCTATAAAATTGTGTAAGTACTAAAGTTTGTTATTGTATCTGTTTATCAAATAGGATAAATTAAAGTTCATGTCAATTAGAGATGATGTTACTTTTGTTCTGGTTTTAATTTGGTGGTAGTGGGCATTGCCAGGTGGTTTTGTTGTATCAGCCAAGTCAGTTCATAATTTGTATTTGTCTTATAAATGTTCTTCATAAGCATAGGGTCAGTCATTGCTTTCCCCATGATATGGGTAATATAGTAACCAGTACAATTTGTTTTTAGAATATTGCAATCCCTTGGGTAACGGAATCTGAATACGATGAATATGTATTATGTGGGAGCATGGTGTAGTACTTTGTATGGGTTTGTGCCATATCACTTCTATGTTTAAAATCGACAGTTGCCATAGGTATAGGTAGCATTTGTCTTCAGTCATTATTTTCAGATTCAGTATCATAGGATCAAGTTAACAAAGTATCTTGTAGGTACTTGTATTTGAATGAATGATTGTAAAAATAACAGTTTTGCTTTATTGTTTTAATTTACAAAATAGATATCATTTATTAATTTGTGTCAGGATAAGTAAGCCACCTAGTGCTAGATAAGTCACCGAGTATCTGGTACACCGTGATTTCTTTTAATTCGGTATATTAGTCTGTTAAAAATTACAACTAAACAGCAGTCATGAATAGTAGTATAATGGCATTTTTATGGCTGGTGTTTTATATCAGTGATGGGCATGTGCAACATTAGTTGATAAAAGGAAATGAGTCAAGGTGAAATGTGCTTCCATAATATCATTCTTGATGTGAAAGCTAGCTCACAATAGTATTGAGGTTTCATGCTATGAGCATCTCGTGCTAAGCCTGTGCACACCAAGCCGAATATGTACCAGTTAGTAACATAAAATCAATGTTGTTAAGAATAGCTCGTACTCATTGCTAACAATCCATATTCGCTATATGGAGTATAATGCTTTTGCAAGTTTATAACATAAGATCAATGTTGTTAAGAGTATCTCGTACTGCCAACAATCCAAATTTGATATTCGCTATATGGAGTATAATGCTTTTGCAAGTTTATAACATAAAATCAATGTTGTTAAGAGTATCTCGTACTGCTAACAATCCAAATTCCGTATTCACTATATGGAGTATGGTGCTTTTGCAAGTTTATAACATAAAATCAATGTTGTTAAGAGTATCTCGTACTGCTAACAATCCAAATTCCATGTTCGCTATATGGAGTATAATGCTTTTGCAAGTTTGTAACACACGGACAATGTGCAGGGTTAAGTAAAGCTGTCTCGCAGCCTCCATGCTCGAAAAATTAAAGGCATATAGAACTACCTTTTCCAATTTCTTAACTAAGGTAAAGAAATGTTTCTTACCTCTTATGACGAATACATACCAGCGTTAGCTATGTAGAATAACATCGTCAAGTGAATCACTTGCCACATTGGTAGTTTCTCATCCAGCTGGTAACGTGGAGTTAACGTTACCGAGAGTATCTCGTACTCACTGGAGAGTTAATGCTGACAATTGCATACCAGTTAGCTATGTACAGTTACATCACTAAGGGCATCACGTGCCACTCTGGCAGCTTCTCATCCAGCTAGCAACGTGGAGGTAACGTTACTAAGGACATCTCGTGTCGACTGGAGAGGTGCTATAACAAATTGAGTTAATGTCCACCATGGTGTTTGTAAAAACACTGTCAGTATCACGTACAAGGTGGTCAGTTAAAGTCAGGCATTCTCGCACATTAAAGTACATCGAATGTGGGTAAGGCAGGACCTCAGGACTAAGGGTGCTTCTGATTAGTTCCGATGTAGGTATTTATCGCCTTTCTTCGTTGATGGCCGTCGTGGTCGTCTCAGGTTTCTACTAACGATACACTTATTGCACTTTCTATCACATATCACAATAAACACTCGTTATTTTGGTAAAGACTTCTGTAAACTTATTAAATATGAATAATTTGACGAGAGGAAACTTTTTCGTTGCGATGTCAAAGCGCGCGCGAAAGAAAAAGTGACAGTAAGTGATGTTGCCAGCAGAGGAGAATTCTATAAAAATTCAAAAAATTAAAATATTCACAATATTTTATCTCTAAAATAACGCGATGTTATACGATGCGTATAGAAATACTACTGTGTTTAATTAATTATATTTCAGTTCGCCGCGAAGTAAAATAAATGGATAAAGCGCCGATTTTTGGACACGAGCCCGAACCGGTTATCAAAAACGATTATGCCATTGCCATCATGTGCTAGGCCGGTTACTTAGGCAAACGATTATTTTAGCCATTAGGTAATCACCAATGGATTAAAACAAAATATCACAAAATTAATACCTAATGAAACTTTTATGGCTTCTTAGTGATGCGTGGGCCAGTAGTATCATCTGATGATTCTTTACGAAGGTAGTTTATTTTCAATGCTATTATTACATTACTAGTATAAGCTGACCTCGCATTGTACAGAAATCCTATACAATGCGAGATCAGCTTTGAAAATGTATATAGCCGTGTGTACCTTTTGCCATTTTTCCTTTGTTACACAATTCATTTTCCTTGTAGGTACAGGTTACAGGTACATAGAATTATATTGATGATAATGCGCCATTATTGAGCACCTATATGTATAATATATAACTTTATCATTATTAAAGGCAAACAGACTGTCGTTGATATAATAAATAAACATAATGTTTCCTTCTATTCCTATCATATCGTATCCTTTGTTGGTAAACAGTGTACTTTTCTGGTTCGTTTCTGTTTGCGCTATACAATTAAAATAATAGGAATAATAACTTAATATTACCTGCTGCTTACAGTGCTTACTTACTTCATTCTTGTTATACTTACTTGTAAGTAAAACATAAAACATGCGAAAGGAAGAAACCAATACAATACTCGATCGATAGCGCTGGTTTCAACGAGCTAATCCTAATAATTTACGGTAAAAAAAAAAGTTGCCGAGTTGTTTAGTAGGACTAAGCAACTGGACAACTTTTTTTAACACCAGCCGCCAATGTTATCGATTCTCCCTCTGTTGCGTCTTCGATCTATTGCTATCGTCTATTATAGACTGTAATGGACCGACGACGCGTTGACGGTAAGGCGTTGGATTGTCGTTTACGGATGTGGAATCCGCACCATCAATTTTCTCGTCATAATTATGACATACTAAGTTATTGTCTCCTTCATCACTGATAGCTAAATATTTAAGTACTTTCTTTTTTTATGTGCTTTCCATGTGCTTACGTCAATAAGTTCATGAATAAGCAAACTTGTTGTGATCAATGAATATAAAATTATGTTAAAACTTATGGCAATAGGAACTGATGTGTCCTTTTCCATTCATTTATTCGTCTATATTAGCATTACAATAAGATGAAGCGGGAGATAAATGTCTTTGTAATAGTTTATGGGTTTTTTATTTGTTTTAGTTAAGCTACTGCGGCCAAGATTGCAGGAGGATACCTCCAGCGTTACAGAAAATGTATGGTGCTAAAGTGAGATGCTTAGATCTAAGGTGTGTATCTGTTATTAACTTATTTGTGCCCTCGATTAGAGTTCACATGGATACAATTTTATGTACGAAAATTTGTACTCTACAGCGTAAGATCTATTATTCTAATGACTCTAATGTCGTACTTAGGTACTTATTCCAATTCACTCAGGTATTTTTAACACAGGTTTTTATTTTATAAATATTATAATTCTGAATACGCCCATGCTAATTAATAGGAATAATAACTCTGTCTTTTAAAATTTCGCACCTTATCGTCCGAACTGATTTGGATGCAATATGGCGCCCCGATAGACCATGACCTGGGTTAGGACAAACTATTCTTTATAACCCGGTCATTCCCGTGACATAATTCACGAGAATTATCGGATGTATATCGAAACCACTCGAAACCGTGGGTAAAATCTAGTGCTCACTATTTATTTATTGGTTTAGGAGTTATTCACAAATTACCTACACAAGAATAACAAAAATGTACATGGTATATAGGTACCTAAACATATTTTAAAAAATAACTCTGACTTATTGATTAGCCGAGGCCCGAGGCCGTTTAGTAATTTGGTTTATTATTGTTACTACAGTATAATTTTAGAATATTATAAAACAGGTTTTTAATCCGTTTGGCCAAGTCTCTAAATTCTTAAAGCTCTTGCTTATCGTTAAACTGTCCTATATTCGTTATCTGAATTTGCAAATTGCTACAGCAATTAAAATCTCCATTTATAAAGTAAACATTAATAATAGAACGTAGGAAACTATAATTAAACGTTATCTTAGTCTTAACTTCTTAACATTCATACTTTTTGTACATAATGTTGAATAAAACAAATGCATTTAATTATGAGATCTTTCTCTTTTCGTTAGTTAAAATCTTTCAGACCTTCAAGAAAATCTGGGCAAGGGTACTGGGTTTTGTAGTGCATCAGGAGCGAAGCCTATTTTTCAGAATTAGCACTGCTGGATTGGTTGTGGTTTGCAGGACTCATTTCTGCTGCGCTCTAGAAGCGTTCGCGCGTGGCAGTCGTCCAATCGCAGCGCGGCAGCCGCGCACGATTGCCGTTCAATGTTTGGACATACCTTTACATGCTATAAGCCAAAGTCGCTTTTGCTGTCTGTCTGTGTAACCGCTTAGTTCTTTTTAACTATGTAGATACACAATGGATGACGGATTTTGATGCGATTTTCACCATAACTTAGAGAATTTATAGAAATACCTATACCCACCTACCTATCTACCTACCTATCCCCACCTACCTACCTACCTTGCCTGGTACCTATTACCTATCTTGTGAAAATGTTTCGACATGTCGCCACATCCGTAGGTACCATTGCATCCGTGCGAAGCAGAGGCAGGTCGCTACACTAAAAATGCATTTATGGATTAGAAAGCCAGGGTTTACCGACGAACTGAAACATAATATTACTTTTCTCATTGAGAAAAAACGATGCTGTGTGAAAAGGTTCTAAAATATCAGTCTGGTTTCAGTTACAACAGTATCGAGACGTTAAAAGGACTCGAACAGTTCGGTCGACTGGAGGAACTTATATTGGACAACAATAAGCTGGGCGACGCCATATCCTTTCCATACTTGTCCAATTTGAGGACTCTTTCGCTCAACAATAATGAGGTGGGTTGAAATTGAACTCTAATGCTACATACTTGGTCGGGTCTACATAACAACATCACATTTTTTTTAATAAGTACCCATTATTACAACAAAGAAAATAGCTATTATATTTATTGCAATTTATCTATCTATACATATAATAAAATTGTAGAAAAGTGGTGTCTGTACAATGGAAATATATGAAAAAAAAATAGCAGGGGTTGTTATTATATCGATGCTGAACCCGAGATTGTAATTAAATTTTTTTTTGTCTGTTTGTCTGTTTGTCTGTTTGTCGGTTTGTCTGTTTGTCTGTGTGTTTGTGCACGCTAATATCAGAAACGGCTTATTCGATTTAGATGCGGTTTTCACTAATATATTGTAGTAAGCTTCACTTAACATTTAGTGTTTATTTCATGTCAATCGGTTCATAAATAAATAAGTTATGTCAATTTAAAGAATCACATCGAACATTTTGTTATAGGTTAGGCATTTCTTTCCTTGATTTTCGGTATACTTATCTTAATTTTTATTTAGGGTTTGTATATAAATATTATAAGTATTTGGTATAGGTTAGGCATTTCTTTTCTTGATTTTCTTTATTAAGTATAAGTTTATTAGCTCAGGTTAGTAATTAATTTTTCTAGCAATTCTTTTGTTTTATAAAGTTAGTACGTTTGGTTTACACGTCTTAACACTTATTACTTAAACTGTGACAATTTTAGACTGTATAATAATCTGTAAGTATTTATAATTTAATTGTTTACGATAGTACGTGTTTACTAAATAACTGTGTGTTAAGTAGTAAGTACTATTTTATTGTAAGAATGCCTCGAAGAAGATCCAACCTCTCCCAATGTAGCAGAAATGCTAAAAGGATGAGATTAGTTCGATCACAGGAATCTGAGGAAGGTCGTGAGGCAAGGCTCTCTGCAACTCGGGAACATCAGGCTAGGTTTCGTGCTGCAGAAACTTCGACTCAGCGGGAATCTCGACTGAGTTCAAATCGTTCTCGAATGGTCGAGGTCGCGAAAATTTTTTTTCATACTAATGGGGTCAAGTCATGAAAAAGGTTGAAAACACTGCCCTACATTAATACTACTAATATTATAAATGCGAAAGTTTGTGAGGATGGATGGATGGATGGATGGATGGATGTTTGTTACTCTTTCACACAAAAACTACTGAACGGATTTTGATGAAACTTTACAATAATGTAGCTTATACATTAGAATAACACATAGGCTACAATTTATAAAGATTTTATGTGATTTGGCCAAAATATAACGATAAGTATCAAGTAAGTCGGAAAAATTCCTGCCCTCTGAGATCTATCTTTGCGTGCGCTGCCTTTTTTTTTTGGGGGGTTAATCATCCAATGACTTCTCCCGCTCTGGGCGGAGCGGAAGGGCGTGTCAGACTCTTACTGACTAAAACCCACACGTGTTCCTTCGATCCTTGATATCTCTTTGAGGCGCGCGTGGAACACGATGCGCCGTCGACCCGGGCCTGCCATGGTCCTTATCGAACGGCGAGCTGCCCGTTGCTCTCCGTCCGCAGGCCCGCGCCTACGGTGGCCGGAAATCGGCTATCAATTCCCGACGCCCGGGACGTCTCCTACGGCGGCGGCGGCTAGGGCTGTAGGGCGCGGCCTTTGCCACTCCCTCGCGCGCTCCACCTTCTCCTTCGCGAGCATTACTGCTTTGCAGAAGGAGGTGACGGCTTGCCATGCCCTCTCGCTCCGCACCATGGCCTGAACCAGGGCCGTACGCGAGAGGTCACCGCCGCCGATCGCCTCCACGAGGAAACGGCGGTGGTCCACCCAAGCCGGGCAGACCTCCACCGTATGCTGCGTGCGCTGCCTAAACCGTTAGAGTTACATGAAGAAAATGTATTGTGGGATTGTTTGTTTTAAAGAGTTCTAAATAAAAGTCCGCGACAGCATATATCTACCTTTTATGTGGAAGCCTTTATAACCAAAATAGTGAGCAATAAATACAGTTAAATTGAATACTTTTTTTACATTGCATATTTTAGAGTACTTATTTATTTAATTCTTATCAAAATAAATACCTTCATCGCTTTTGGTATTTAATGTAGATAAAGTTTGTCTTTTACACTAAGTAATTTGGACAAATAGTTTAAAAGTTAGAACGATAAGAATGACCTGCGATATTGAGTCGACGGCGCACAGAACGAGGGTGGAGGGGCGGGCCAGCCAGGGGATGACGCGCCAGAGCGCCAAGTAGAAGCTATTGCTTAATAATATTATGTTCGAGAAATAACGTAAATAACGCAATTAATTGTTGAACTGTAAAAATGAAACCCATTGCTATTGTAAGTGCTACGCAATTACCCCGCTGATTTAGGACAATGTTAGGTACACGTTCCTGTGGGATAATTTCCGACATCCACGCGGGCGAAGCCGCGGGCAGAAGCTAGTTTTTAATATTCCAGTTCGCTAGTTAGCCACATTTTTTATTTCCATACACATTGACAGCTATTTGCGACGTTGCCAACTCAAACGACTTTCAATTGTCCGTAGCTCACTGGACCCACATTGTGATCAATGCTTCTACTTACTATAATTATGTTTGATTGCTGCAAGTGCCCTATATTATTATACTTTATTTTGTTATTTGATGCCCCACATTTACTTAGTTATTTACGTGCTGATGTTACCAATCCTAAATATGTAGTTTTATACTACCGGGCTTTGCGTCGGCGCAGCATGTCTTCTCCTGCCATATCATCTTTCACGCAGTTTATCCGTCTTCTTCTCTTGTAGCCTACATAGACAATCAAACCTTTTCTCACCACATGTACTTATCTCGAATCAGTCCTTCGCAGCACATGCCCATGACCCAAAGTAAAAGTACCAACCTATTTATTACAATTCATTCGAAACAACCCTAGAATGATACAGATAAACTCATAAATACATGACTTTTGTTAGACTTCTCTAATCACTTGTAACAAAAACAAAGATCATTAATGTTACAGCTATGTACTTACTTCAAAACAAGTTCCAGAGGCACTTGAACATGTTTCATACATAAAAACATGATCGTATTCATTAAAACTCATGACTAACTAATGTCGAACATGTAATATAAAGTTTCGCTTGAGTCGCGAAAGCAATGAAATTGACTTGTAGTCTACTTATTACCAAAGTTAACGTTAGCAACTTTCTGGTCTACCTAAGTACTTTTGTTTGCTGTCTGGAATGTTCGTCTATTCTAATTTTGCTCTTGGTTACGGATCATGCTACAATAATTAACTCTGTCACTAAGGGCTAATATATAAATTTATGTAATAAATATAAGGCAAAAGTTGTTCTACGGAAAACTATGGTTACCTGCGCTGTAGACTTGTTTGTTAATTAGAAATAGTATAAAGTTTCTATATCTATATACCTATAGTTAGCAATATCGCTCAACATTCTGGTCTCCATTAATACTGTTGTCATTATCTCTATCCAGGGGTTCCGAAATTCAGAATGGTGTAGATAAGTTATGATATTAATATATGAGGCTTTATTATTGATTTAATTTCAGATAATCGACCTAGATGAGCTGGTAAACAAAATAAGCAAGCACTTCCCTGCACTATCTTATTTGAGTTTACTGAGCAACAAGGCGTGCCCCAACCAACTGTCAGACATTGATAAGGATGATTCAGACTACCAAAGATATAGGTAATTAAAATACATTTGAAAAACATTTTCAGAACCAGTTAATACTAACTATGTTTTGTTTCATGTTTTTTTATTTTTATCGAACAAGTTTTCAAGCGTGTTCCTGTGATTGGTTGACTGACTTATCAACAACCAATCGGATCACTTGACTGCGTTTAATTTTGAAACGTTGCAAATTTTCGTTTCAGAAAGCTTCTTTCCGTTTGGGTCGTTTTCAGATACTCAACCCATACGATTAGGCTAATTTCTGAATGTTTATTTATTTATTTATTTAGGATCTCCAACAAAAGATAATGTTTGTGATATGATCTCATACACAGGCGGAGTGGAAGCCTCATGTTTAGCAATAGTTGTTTTGTATATAAGGCGTGAAACAGTGCCCATAATTTTTTCAATACTAATATTTTATAACTCGTAACTGGGACTATAACTCAGTTTTTTTTTACTAATGAGCTGTAATAATTAGCATATTGTCTTTTTCGAGTTGCTTTATTTATTTGAGTCTTGACGTAGTAGAATCAGGCGCTCAAATTTTTTGCAACCCAAACCTATTAAAATATTCATTGTAAGACAGTTCCGCATTTAACTGACAACAAAATTAATACGATTCTCTATACCTACTATTTTTATTAATCTAGATTTTAAATTAAAACGGATAATTTTATGCATATTTCATTCATTAATTTACTATTTTACATACTAGCACATTAGATTAACATTTTTAAATATTTCCAAAAAAAAAATCTCTAATATTTATTACCCCGTTAGTTATGCGGAATATATTACTAAATATACAATGTGTCTGGTTTCGGACTGTACTTACAAACTTAAAGGGAAGGTAGTTTGCTCTATGTTAACAATAAATATTTTTTTACGATAATTCCAAAGTTAAAGTACTTTTATTATGCACGCTTCATAAAATGCGATGAAAATACTAAAATGGCTGCTATTCAGGGGGTTTGGGTTCCGACCCCCCATGCAGATTAATTTTATTGATAAAATAGAACAAACTACCTTCCCTTTAAGTTTGTACAGTCCGAGACCAAACACATTGAACATAAGTATCGTCTATTTTTTTTTATTATTAGCCCCAAGTATTGGGAACAGGCTCTAATCTAAACTTTTTATGTAATCAATGATTCTTCTCACAGATATTTTGTAATATACATGCTGCCGACCTTGCGGTTTTTGGACTCTCGCCGCGTGTCTTCAGCTGAGCGAAAGGAAGCGGCAACGCGGGGCGAGTTCATGCGCGTACGCCGACCGCCCATCGATGAGTTTGACGCACCCCTCACTCCATCACTGCAACCTAAAGGACCAGCAGCTCGACCATTGCCCTTGGACTTGGGCGCGTTAGGCAAACATAGAGGTATGCACTGCTTGTTAATGACCTAATTAATAATACTGTATACAGATATCCCAAGAAAAATATGCGCTTCGGGAAACTTCGTCTATTTTCGGAAATACGAACGCGCGATAACGAGATCTAGAGCTGTTACAACCATGAAAGTACTTGCCTATTTTGTATTAAAATTAATTAAATAATTTAAATCTTTTATTTCAGACCATAAATACAGTCCATTTGGTTAATATACACACGACTTAGAAACTAGTGTTAGTACTTACATCTATCAGAAAAAACAACACAAACTATTAATTAATTATACGCCACACTGGCATGTAGGCGTATCCAATGTCCCAGTATGGGGCTGTCCCATCTATCAGCTATAGTTTTCAGGATGCTGTTGGGGCTGGCGCGTACCCTGCGCATTATGGAAGCGCAACGCTTGCGCATGATGGCGTGAAAGCCATCTATTCTTGCTTCTGCGAACATACCAGAAGCACTGCAGTAGCGCCGCAACCCCATCAACACCCTGAAAGCATTATTGTAGCAGTATTACCATGATTACAAAATTATAGATTAACAACTCTATGTAATTCCAAAAAACGAATTCGGAAAGACGAAGATAACCGAAGCGCATACCTTTTCTGGTTTACGTGTACAGTCATGACCACCAATATGTATACACTTGCAACTTTTAAAAATTATTTGCTCCTACTGTGTTGATTGTTATTTTATGTTGTTACGAATATAGTATTTGGGAACTCATATTAATATGAAATAGACCTTATCTCAAAGTTGCAGTCAATATTCCACGAGAAAATCGCTTTTGAATTTTGCTAAGTGGATACATATAGGTGCTCGTGACTATACCTACTGACTCAAGATGGCGGGACGAGCTATGATCGCGAACGGTGAGAATAATGGAGAGAGGCCTTTGCCCAGGAGTGGGACAGAATAGGCTAGCATACCTAAAACTGTCACAAGTCGGCCCACACGTGGTCTTATACGAACAGACAAATGTTGCGCTTTACAATATTATTATGTACTAGCTGCTGCACGCGGCTTCATCCGCGTCATGGGGTACCAATTCGAACAAATTATAATTAGTCTTGAAAAAAGATCATAGATGGCAGCATAGGTAACAGTTATGAAATTAACAGTCACTAAAAAGCGATAAACGGAAGATTTTGGCTGAAGTAAGATTAGTAAAAATCAAAACTTTCTTGTTTAATGCTGATTTATCTATTGTAACTCATAAATCTCATATTTTCAACAAAAAAAGATAAAACCTTTTTGTTTAGGGCTCTTTGCAATAGATGGCGTTTTACATCACTGTACCACATTTACGCTGTAGCCAGACAATAGCCCGACTTAGGGAGGTGTCATTTCTTTGTATGGGACTGGGTATCTGTACGTAGTATTATATTATCTGTGTCCGCGTGGAACCTAATTCTTTTTCTAAAATGAGTCCCGTCAAAATCGGTCCTGTCGTTTCGGAGACTAACCAGAGCAAACAGACGACAGACACCAATTTTTTTATTTTTTTTAAGTACCGTTTATACTTTCATATGCATTTAGTAAAAATCTGTTATTTTTATATTACAAACAGACACTTCAGTTTTATTTATTTGTATAGATCCAAATTCTTTTTCTAAGATAAAAGTTTTTTTTAGTTAAAGTAGGTTATTATTTTTAAGTACTAGATACTAACATTTAAATTTCATGTAAGTGAACTGTATCATGTTCTTATGAAATAAAGATTCTTTAAACCTAAACCTAACATTTTGGTATTTGTTACAGGTGCCTACGGGAAATGCAACTACAAGTACACAGGGAAACATTCAGAGGGCAACCGATTCATTGTAAATAGCGATTTATGACCGCGTAAATGAT
This sequence comes from Conistra vaccinii, assembly GCA_948150665.1. NCBI lineage: Eukaryota > Metazoa > Arthropoda > Insecta > Lepidoptera > Noctuidae > Conistra > Conistra vaccinii. Next base: position 15,147,592 of record OX411318.1, read on the forward strand.
CATATATTCAAAAGTGCTAATAGGTTATCAACTTATCACATAGGGATATCGAAGGAACATAACATAAAAACGTTCGTCTTTGAAAAAGGAAATAAGCATCTGGCCGGTGAACTGAGAAGACGTCGATTGCAATAAAGCGCGATAGATATATAAGCTTGTGTTATGTTATAGAATGTAACATAACATTACATAACATAACACAAAATAAGTTATCTTATGTTTCGATTAAATTAATGAATTCAGTCTTCTAATAAGCATCTTAGTTAAAACTAAATCGTTCTCAAATTATTTACATGTAGGTAGATATGTAGATGTGAACCACATATTAATAACAGTTTACATAATAATGATTTTGGTGCTTAGCATTTTCAAAAAGGAATCTAATAGAAGTTGTCGTGTCATTCATAAACAGTGTTTCTAATTGATGCGACCTACAGTCCATTTTATTAATTATTTAAAAATATTAACACGAGCCATCCAACATCGAATTCGATTATGTAAATATTAATGATTGATTAGCGGAAACCCAAGAATTCGCATTAATTTTAACGTTTTTAATTCAACTACTGCTTCTCGGTGTCTATAACATTCTATACTGTCAAGATAATTTATTTTTTCGAGTCCTACTGACGTAGATGTTGAACAAAGGCCCAGGAGTGTGTATTCTTAGTAAGGAAGGATGAACATAATATTTCAATATGGAAGATTTTGTTATGCATTCGCCGCACTATACCGTCATATTCGTGGTAAACAAAAGTTCCGCAAAAGTTGCTGCAACATGATTTGCGTGCAACCCGCAATGTTACACTGTGCAACAATGTCACTGCAACTTGTCATGCTTCGTAACTTCTACACTTGCGGACGAAGCAATAAGCGAGGTCTAAGATGTAGAGGGATTTTAGAACATTAAGAGGGATTTTTTTCTTTACGGGTTTCATAAAGTTCGATTTTGGACGTTATTCATGTTTAATGTGTAAATACAATGTAGTACTGTGTTCGACTGCATTTTTTTTTGTACCCAAACGGGTATCGCCATAAATTCTAAATAAATGAGTAAGTACCTAATGTTTATTTTTGTTATGTTTGTATTATAAGCAATTATTTTTGTAATTAGTGTTTGAGTGAAGTTGCGTCCCCATTTGTAACACACACGCCAACAACTCTCCTATCAAAGTGGCCAACGTGCTACTTTTAGTCTTTTATAGGTAATATGCTCGGGAATTTTAGCATTTCACTCTGCGAACTTCCAAAGAACAACACACAGCGGCTACGCCGACGGTTCGAGACACATTCTATATTATAAGCTGATCAGATTATATTGATTTGACTATTCGCAGCACAATCTTACACCTAAAGATATTTATGATCGAAGAGATGGTCTATTTATTGACATATTATTATTAAACAATGAACATTTGACAAGTTTTATCGTACATATGTCCTAAAATGGATAAGTGGATTTTTTAAAATAGGTATTACAAAATATCTCTAGATGTTCATTGTAATATACGCCCCAGGATTTTTATTTACAAAAAGTATTGGGATTCACAGTTCGCGACATGACCTAATAAGCCTCTCTGAAACCAGGCTTTTCGATATAAATCCCAACGATTTTTGACAAAGGTCACGGTCAAGGTCATTAGAGGTCAGTCATTAATCTATAATTCTGTATCGTCAACGTCGTATGTTCGGCTAAACGTTGTCATTTTCTATGGGTTTGGAATGAGGTAGTTGCGTGACGTTACATTCTGCTATTCGTATATATTTGACATGTTGGAGAACAAGTTACAAGTGGGCATGCAGCTTAAATAAAGATCCAAAATATGTTACGAAATGTCTTCTTTTATTTTGCATAAACCTTGGACACAATATACGTAAATTGGACTTGCAAACCTGCCAACCTACAATGTAGCAATAGAGTTCCATAGGCGGTGTCGATTGATATTGAGCCAGTGTGAATTTTTATTAATTGTTTTGGTCATAATCATAAGGCGGCGTCGATTGATATTACCAAAGACTTTTTTTTCATTTATTCTAGACTCATTATTTTTATAATACTTCGTCGTCGTCATTAGTCATATAATTACTTATGGGATAGTGAAGAAAAACACAAATGACTCGTTTATCCATAAACATAGTTTATTATTTAATTTTATTAATCATATGAATATTTTGAATTGTTTAAATCGTAGGAATGCATCGTCGGAAGTATAGCATACATAAAAATAAATTAAGTACTAAAAATTACATCAAAAATTGTCCTATATCATACAACGTTACCTAGGGTTTATCATATAAACCTTTATATTTATTGTTATGTACTTTTCACCAAGCTTTTATGTACAACATTTTAAAAATAACTAGTTGTGTATTTATATTTATTTACATAATGAATTAAATGCAATTGCGATTGGCTCAAAAAACTGCTCCTAACAAAAGTTAAAAATTAGCTTGGTGAGTTTTGAGAAGCAACAAGAAGTGGCCTAGCGACATCCATCATAAGTTATTCATACAAATTCGGGTTAGATGTTTTTCTCCACATATTTCGACATTATACGAAAAAACATTTTGCAATATAATACATTACTAGGCACGCTTGCACAGAATCACTAAATACGTTTAGCGCTAAAAGGATATAAAACATCGTTCCGTCTCTGTCATCTTCATACGATTGACATAAACAGAGCGATATTTTACTGTGCGTTTGCACTTGCATGTTTGATAGGTTTTAGAGATTTCAACATTCGCCAGTGCAAACTCACAGTAAGATATTATGTCAATCGTATGAAGCTGGCCAGTTGGACCAGGTTCGCACGGGCGTGTTTTTATCGCGGCGATTTTTTTTTTCGCATTTTATTGGATTTTCGACGCTCTGCTTAGCGCCGACAGTTGAATATCCAACAGTGTGTTTTCTTGACGCGCTGGGATACGCGCTGAATACGCTGTTGGATTCTCAATGCTCGGCTCAATACCGAGAGATGATTTTATTTTTTTTAAAGATTAGTCCCGCTAATACGCGATCGTTGCGGTCATTATGTAAGTTTATATTCGAAAAAACGGAAAACGCCCTCTATCGGGACGACGCGTCACCGAACCAATAGTGACATAAATGAACGCGGCGATCGCTTTTAACTAGAACGCGGGTAATCGGTAAACGTATTTTGCGTTTTGTGGTGCAAGCGGACCTTAGAGCACAGATAAATACAGATGGGACACTCCGCAAAATATTTAAAATAAAAAGCGACTCTTGCCACGATACAATAAAGTGCAATAATTCAGGTCGCAAAGCTCTAATCACCTACATTTATGAAGTTGCCTCTCTTTCTATCGTGTAACTCTTAGATCTTCTGACTACGTTACACTCACTGAATTGGCCGAGCAAGTCCGGCCCGCCGCGTACTTGTAGCTTCATACCTGAACTGCGGAGTGTCCCATCTGTGCTTAGAGTAAGTACATCTCTCCGACCTCTTTGTCAGGACCCAATTTACAAGCTGAACAGTGAATATCTGCTACGTTACGTTTTAAATTTTATTTATAACACGACTTTAGAATGTATTACTTAAATTAGTTTTAGAAATGCAACTTGTGTACATAAAAAATGCAACAATACCCAAATAGATATTTCTTGCATCGATGCAAATTCAAATGACTCGAAGCCCAATATCGCGTGTATTGACTACCTGATCATTATTTACGTAAGTTTATCAATATACATCTGCAGTCTATTAAAATCTCAGGTACGACCCCGTAAAAATAATACAACACGAATCTCACATTTCTTAAACAAAGTTGTTTATGAACGACTATAATCATTCTAGCTACTTCTTAAAATACGTTGTATTAATTTCAAAGTTACAATAACATTAACATCGCGGTGTTCTTGAACTAAGAGAGGAATATAGCATGATTTTTACACTTCAGCTTCAGTTAAAATATAAAATTGTAACAAAAATGTCTTGATTTTTCGGCTTTATTTTAACCGAATAAAGTATTAGGTCGAAATCAAATCTCATCCAATAAAAATTCTATAAAATGTTTGTGTGACTCAGTTTGTGCATGATTAAAGCCATTGGAACGTTTTACAAAGTTAGTTTAAACATACCGTTAGTTAGGCATCGTCTATCACATAGTAGCCTAAAACTACAACCTCTAGAATAATACTAAGCATTTACTTATTAATTAACAACTACAATAATTAGTTGCCATGATTCAATTGTTATATCATTTATCTATTTCGAATAATTTAATTGCCAACACGAAGTATACAATGGATGGCCAAACACAACCTGGGTTTAAATTTTCACAAATAATAACTACACTTGAATTAGTGTTACTCGTTTTCAATACAATAATGATCCAAAATCGATTTATAATTAATTCAGAAATAAATATTTATCGAGATATGTCTTACAAAAAGGTACACTCGGTGTCTAAATAAAACGTAAAGAATCTCTGTACAAGTACAAAAATATATTAACTGTTACATAAAAATATTGATCTCGATAAAATATAATATGCGTCAATATTCCATTGTGTTAATGCCGTTCCAAATGAAGCTTTGGTTAATACAATGCGCCCAGTAACAGATACTACGTACATACTATACTATACAAGTCAAAATGGAATGTGTTAATCACAAAATATTAGGCTGACGTAATCTACTTGCATCACATTCACATGATACTTAATTTTGTATTACACATAAAAATACGCTTTCAGATAAAACATTATCATGTGCATCGATCTAATAAAATGGCACAAAATTTTGTTAACGTACACGACGCTACTATATCTACGCTCACCTGACGAAAGCACTTATTATTGAAAATAACAAAAAATACTTTATGGGATGGCGCTAAGGTAACCCGCGAAATTTAGATTTTCTTAATTTTTTTTGCAATTTTCAGGTCAGTGTCAAGTTGTATGTTGATTAAAATATGATTCGTGACGGTAACAAATATGATTTATAGAATTATAATCATTAGAATGTTATGGTGGCACTTCACATCGCTATTCGGTATTCGTGTATTTTATTGTGATTTATTCGCCCATATAGTGTAGAAGTCCAAATAACTCGAACAAACCGTCCACATATCGTCAAGAACAGCGAATAAGCCGAACATTCAAGAATATTTTTTTCTTTTTACTAATCTGAATGCAAAGATAGATGGACGTCTTGACGGCAGCAGCGACTTATTATTTGCTGTGTGTTAATTACCAATACATGTTATGCGTACATAAAACACGCACTCTACTGAGCAAGCCATGTGTGGACGGTAAACGAACTTATTCGGTATATTCGCTATCCTTTGATATGTGACCAAAAACCGACAATCGGCGGATACGAGTGTTCGTGTATTTGCGTAGTCGTCTTATTCGTGAAAAATAGGCAAATATAGGCGAATAGAGTAACTTCACATCGTCATATTTGGGCAAATAAGATGAATACGCGAACACGAATAGCGATGTGAAGTGCCACCATTATGATTTCATGAAATTGTCGTTCAATAGGGTAATATGAATTTAGAGTTGTATTGATGATTTTATGATTATAATTCTATAAATAAATATTTGATATGGCCGCGAATCAATGACTATATATCCTCTTGACTGCTCATACGGGCGACTCAGGCTCACGACACATAAATGAAAATGCACTGATATTAGATGACAATATGACTGGCCATTTTAGTTTTGACCAGTTATTGGATCTCTGCACACGCGGTTATTTTGACACATTATTTTGACACATAAAAAAAAAGTCTGCATAATTATAAACAATTATGAGTTCCTGTTCTATTAAATGGTGTGGGAAATCGTCTAGAACATCCAGCTATAAAAAAGATGGCATAACTTTTCATCGGTAAGTAAAATATATTTATTTTAAAATATTATTATGAATAATTGCAGGGCTCAAGCTGAACTGGTTCTTTACGTAAAAAGGCACAAAAATTTACACTGCGTTGATGTCTTTTTGAAAAGTCCCTTTCTCTCACTAGGGTATTTCAATATATCTGTCCCTTTTTATTTTTACTAATGCTGTAGTGTTGTGACAACTTCAAAACAAAGTCTTTATATAATATTGTCGATAAAAGTTACGATGTTTCCTACTGGTAAAAAAGTAACATTACTTAATGTTTACATCTTAGATTTCCAAATATTCCGGAACTGAAAGAAAAGTGGATTAATGCAGTCCACAGGGAAAATTGGTTTCCAAAAAAAATTAGCGTTGTTTGTTCAAGGCATTTCACTGCAGATTGCTTTGAAACTTTAAAGAACCGACGCCGCTTATTTAGTACAGCAACACCGACCCTGTTTTTGCCTGTTTTGGTATGTTTTATTATATAGATCATTATTTCAGTTTAATGTTTAAAGAGTTTACGACGTACGGCATTTCATTCAAATTAATTTTTCATTAAAGTTTCATTAAAATTGATTCAGTCATTTCGAAAAACAAGGGCTTGAAGCCCTTGTTTTTCGAAATGACTGAATCAATTTTAATGAAACTTCATACGCTTATGCAGGATACAAAGGTCTAAAAACTTAGTTAAGAACATTTTCGAAAAATAGTGTTACAGCCAAATTAGACCGATTTTAAATTTTCCATAGAAACAGAGATATCCAGGTATCTGTTTTTAAATAAGACATTTAAAAAATGTTCTTAACTAAGTTTTTAGACCTTTGTATCTTGCATATGCGTATGAAGTTTCATTAAAATCGGTTCAGTCATTTCGAAAAACAAGGGCTTGAAAGTTTGTATGAAATGCCGTACGATGTAAACCCTCTTAAGGGGAATCGTCCAACCTAACCGCGAAATTAAAATATTCATTGGATTTTTGCAAATTTCAGCTCTATTCGTCACCTTATTTTGTCAATAACGCTATTCACTACAATAACGGCGGGCGATGTTTTTACTTAACCGTTATTGTCACGCAAGCGACATACTATGTCAAGTAGAGATGAAATTTGTAAAACTATAATGAAAAATTGAATTTTGCGGCTAGGTCAAACCAATTTATTTAATAAGCCAATTTATTTAATATTTTATGCACTATTAAAAACTCAGAAAGGAGAAATGGAATGCCTTAGGCATTTTATGCTAGTTTATCTTAAAGGGGTGACAGACAGGCGAGCAGGTCTGTGGTCTTATGGCTCGGCGACCTTACTCGCTCGTGTGTCACCCAAAGTACGCGCACTTTAAAACCGCCGACTAAGCTCGCCGGCGATCCAACAGTTTGAAATTTTGCTCGTAGCCCTCCTTAATTCGTAGTTTCGTACGTCTGTCATTGCCGCGAGTCGCGAGTAGTGATGGGCAATTCTCGAGAATATTCTCCTTGCGAGAACTTTGCTGTTAAGTTCTCGAGAACATTCTTTTGGTAGGGAATTTACGAGAATTTAAAAATTGGATGACTGTATTGAATCGGTTTTTTTTTAGATTAATAGTTTTTAGTGCATTTGAACGTTTTACGAAGTTTGAGTTTAAAATAAACTACACCACAACTTAAATTCTCAGTAAATTCTCCTGAGCGAGAACATTCCTGAGAATATTTCCGGTGAAAATTCTCATAAATTCTCTTATATTTCGTATAGTAGTAATGTTAAAGTACAATTTCTGTATTAAAACGAACTTTATGAGTTTAAAATAATCAGCATTAATAAAATGAATAAGAAAACAACATTATAAGAAAGGTTGGCGCGCAGGGGGCAGCGTCTACGTGTTTTTATATGGAATTTTTCACTTTTTGTATGGAAAATATAAAAAAATATTACCTACATGTTGAGATTTAGGGGTTTAAGGGTTTTATAAAGGGGGTCGAAAATTTCATTATTTTTGCGATAGGACACACCATTTTCGAGATAGAAGCTAAAGTAAATAAGAATTTAAACTAAAATGTTTATTGTAAAAAACCAAACTTGACTATTTTAGATTTTAAAATAATCAGCATTAATAAAATTAATAAGAAAACAACATTATAAGAAAAGTTGGCGCGCAGGGGGCAGCGTCTACGTGTTTTTATATGGAATTTTTCACTTTTTGTATGGAAAATATAAAAAAATATTACCTACATGTTGAGAATTAGGGGTTTAAGGGTTTTATAAAGGGGGTCGAAAATTTCATTATTTTTGCGATAGGACACACCATTTTCGAGATAAAAGCTAAAGTAAATAAGAATTTAAACTAAAATGTTTATTGTAAAAAACCAAACTTGACTATTTTTAAAAATCGCGCTTAATTTTGCTTATTATACACAAAAAAAACTCTAAATTTAAAATTATTTTGACACAACTAAAATCGAATTTGACAATCGCGACTCCACATGGTACCTACTTGGTTGCCCTAACACATGATTTTTTTTAGAGCTGGAAGCACGCGCGGCAGCGTCGACGTGTTTTTATATGGAATTTTTCACTTTTTGTATGGAAAATATATAAAAATATTAGCTCCAGCTCTAAAAAAAAACACGCGGTAGGGCAAACAAATACCACGTGGACTCGAGATTGGCAAATTCGATTTTAGTTGTGGCAAAATTATTTTTTTTTTTTTTTAAAACAGTCGGGTTTGGTTTTACAATAAACATTTTTGCTTAAAATACTTATTATATCTCGAAATTGGTGTGTCCTATCGCAAAAATAATGAAAACTTCGACCCCCTTTATGAAACCCATTAACTATTTTTTTTTTTTTTTTTGGGTGGGTAATCATCAAATGACTTCTCCGCTCTGGGCGGAGCGGAAGGGCGTGTCAGACTCTTACTGACTAAAACCCACCTGTGTTCCTTCCCTTGCCTTGCCAGGGGCCGCGTTTTACCCTTAGGACTACCCGCAACCCCGGTAGACCCTTACAGCTCAACATGTAGGTATTTTTTTTTTTCATATTTTCCATACAAACAGTGAAAATTTCCTTAAGCAGCTCTTAAAAAATCACGGGCAAACAAATATCACGTGGTTTCGCGATTGTCAAATTCGATTTTAGTAATGTCAAAATTATTTTTTAAATTTAAGAGTTTTTTTTTGTAGAATAAGCAAAAACTTAGCTTATCATAGCCAAAAGTAACGAATTTTAGTGAAAGTTTAGTTAGTTTAGTTCGGTGTACAAGAGAATCGGCGCCATTTCCACTCCGAAACCTAATACAGTAACCTTTTTTCGAGTAAAGTATAAAATAAAAACAAAAGAAGTTGACTTTAGACCTTGAAATCAAAACATATTGTACTAAAATTTAGCAATTTTACTTCCACTTTTAAATTCTCGTATATTCTCCGGCGAAAAGAACATTGCAGAATATTCCAGAATATTCTCGATCCGAGAATATTCTCCGTGTGAGAATATTCTCCCGACCCATCACTAGTCGCGAGTCAGCATTTTGTTTTGATATTTGTGTAATTTTTGTTTAGTTTGGTTTAGAAAAGTCGAAAACATCGCGATAGAGTGTGAGAAGTCTTCACGTGTGTCACCGACGGCGAGCCGCGCAAGTTGTCGAGCTTAAAAACCGCGGTCTTTAAGTACGCATGTCTATCACCCGTTTTAAGGTGATGCAGAGATAACAAACCAATTAATTTCTGTAGGTACTTTAATGAGTTTTACATTCCTTATGACTATCAGTTAGGAAATCTCGACTCCAGCTAGCTTGTCAAATAATGACCTGTAAAAGTGATTCCTAATTGCACAATAAATTAATTGAATTTGAATTTCACATTATCAGAATTAATTGTTCTATCCGACAGGGATTAATATTGCTATTATTTTTATAAGACATACTTTCAGACCATTAAATAAGCTTCATTCAATTTTAGCATTGATTTAATTGAATAAAGTTAAATTTGAAGTGTAACGTCAGTGTTTTATTTGCACCCAGTTAAGGGGGCGCATCCTAAAAGTTGGCAACGTCGTAAATAGCTGTCAAATAGTTACCTGTTTTGATTAATTTGGAAATAATACTGTATGGAAATAAGAAATGTGGCTAACTAACTTACTAGAATATTAATGATGAATTGCAATTGAACTGCAACTTTGAATTTGATAGGTGTAAAAACGGCATTTGGAAAATTTCCAAATACTTTTTTTAATAATAATTCGGTGTTACGATATTAATTGTTGCATTTCATAATCAATATTCTAGTTCGCTAGTTAGCCACATTTTTTATTTCCATACAGAAATATTATCAAATTAATCAAAACACCGAAATATTTGACATCTATTTGCGACGTTGCCAACTTTCAGAATAAACCCTCTTAAGGCTGCCTGTCCACTGGAGCGGAGAGGAGAAAAGAGGAGCGGAGATGTGCCAATTTTAACCATTAGAATATTGACTCCGCCCCTGAGTTTAGATTTGATTGGTTAATAATGGCACATCTCCGCTCCTCTCCTCTCCTCTCCGCTCCAGTGGACAGGCAGCCTTACACCCTATCAATTAAAATTTAAAAAAATATAGAATTAATAGACGTCGATTTTATCGATATCGATATTATTGTGCAAAACTGACTTGCGGGTTACTATTTTTAAAACATACGTCCTGTCATTGTTGCACCGGCCAATCACAACCGCTGTATTTTCTTCGTCCCCCGGCCCGCAGTGGTGAGTCGTATGCCTAGACGAAATCGGTCTATCAGCTCTCAAGTGGTTTAATTCTCATTGCCGCGAATCATATTTACATCAACATACAACCTGATACTGACCTGCAAATTGAAAGAAACGTACGAAAATTTGAATTTCGCGGGCTACCCTGACGCATTCACTTAAACTTCTAAAACTTGAAAACGATACATCAGTGAAAACAACAAAATAGGCAATAATATAATAAAGCCTACTTCAGCATTGATAAAGAATATACAAATATTGAACAATTTAGGTACAAGTAGTTACCCTCTTCTGGTCTTGATATACACGATATAAAAAGTTACTCTTAAGACACTACGGTTATTAGTGACGGTTAAAAAAATGAGAAATACAACAAAACTGACTAAATAAGTACCTCGATCACTAAGCGAGCTTCGTAGCATCGCCGAAGTTAATGATGAAAATCATTGAAAAATAATTATACACCATGATGAATATTGTAAAAGCTTACAAGTATTGACTTACAAAAAATAAATCGCTATCTGAAGATAAAGCAGCCTACTCAACAGGCCGTCCAAAACTGTAGAACCGGTCGCGAAACCAAAAGTGAGCGCACTCGCGAACTAGCACTTGACGTATAAGCAGAAGTCTTTTACTTGCGGGCCTAACTACATTACACTGCCCCGTAATACCATGGACGCGGTTTCGAAATAAACCCTTGCAAAATCACTTGAAACATTGAATAATCCAGCAACAAGGTAAATTCCGCTGAGGAGTATTATAGTGATTAATTTCAAACTGAATTAAATTATGGTTTTTTTATTCTGTTTCAAGAATCGTCTCAGTTTTTCTCAAAACCGCGTTCACCGGTACACACGGCACTTCATTTGAGTCTAACTAGAAATGAACATAGCTAGAGTATTCCCTTGAGTTGGCGCGTCCACGAGCGCAGGCGCTGTGCTCGAGTGGAGGCCGCAGCAATGGCTACACCTGCGTCACACAGTGGGCCAGCTTCTCTAGCTCGGCTTGCAACGCTTGCCGCTTCTCACTCTCTTGACTCAGCTTGGCTTTTAAGTCCTCGATGGCCGTGTTGAAAACTGTGTTTTGTACTTCTATGAGCTTTTCCAAATTCGTTATCTGTAGATGAAATGTTGAAATTAATCATATTGTACTATATTTAGGCATGTTCTGGGCACGCTCGTTCCAACATAGATCTCATCCATCGCCATCCATCCACGGTAGAGGTCAAGAGCAGGCCTATTTCGCAATAAAAAATGATAAAAGCAAATCGTTGATTACTTACCCTATTATTGAGCTGCGCAATCAACGCGTCGTTGGTTTCAACTTTTTCCGTTTTGACAGAATGCATTCGCCTCTCCAACGTGCCCGCGCTGGGTTTTTCTCCGCTTACGGCATTCGAAGGTATTTTCTCTAGTGACTTCTCTATTCTCTCGACGGTGCTCGTTTTGCTCGTTTGCCTGGTGAGGGCGGTGACTTCGGGCATGAAGGGTGTTTTGTCGGGTTTGGCGATGGGGGACTTGTCGGGAGTGACGTGAGCGGACAGCATGCTGGCCGACAGCAGGGACGCGGCGTGCGGCGCGGGCGGGCTGGGCACGGCGGGGGGCGCGCCGGGCGGGGGCGCGGGGGGCGCGCCGGGCGGGGGCGCGGCCGAGGGGGGCGCGGGGGGCGCGCTCGTGGGCGGCGGGGGTGCGTGCGGCTTCTTTATCTCGTCCAGCATCGACATGATCGTGCGACCTGCCGACCAATAAAAATTAGTACGTTTTGCCACATGGTGTGGACTGTGGACCATAGTTTCCGATCATACGCGAAGTATTTTCTTTATTTATTTTGAAAATGAAAACAATTAAGATTATGGATACATTACTGTAAGCTTCTATTGTAATATACCTGCAGCGGTGGGTGATTGTACGGGCTTGACAGCGTGTGACTCAGTGTCACGGGGTGCGGGCGTAGCGTCCTTTTTTGAGTCCAACGAATGACGAACTTTTGTCTGTAATAGTACAAGAAATGATTAAATAATTACTACTACCACTATTTATGATATTAAAAATGTTTCTAAGATTTATCTATTACGTTACCTCCTCAAAGCTCTCCATTATTGACATTCGACTACTAATCGACGACGTGCTTTTTGACATTTCCATAGAATGAGTTGATCTCTTTTCTTCTAGACCACAGTCTAGGATTCTGAAAGCAAAAAATTCATAATTAAATTTATAAATAATGGTAAATTGTAAACAATAATGTTAAAATAACAAGATCTGAACACTGGAAAAAGCAAAAAGTCATTTCTCGTTTTTTTTTATATACAAATAGCTTCTAAAGTACGTAAGTCGTGGTAGAAAGTAGGTATTGTTCTTCAAAATCGATCATCCAACAAAATAAGATTTATCTTTACATCCAGATTTAAACCATCGAACCATTTTCGAATTTTAAACTTTTATTCCCATAAAAGTTCAATTTCGAAATACAAAAACTAAGTATAAACTCGTGTCTAAGTTTTTTTTTTATCAAGATCTTTGTCGGAATAAGGTTCCAAATACAAGGTTTAGGCTTGAACTAGCCTTTGCTACAACTAGAATTAGCGTTTCCAAAAGACCAGTTTACCTGTCCGTACTGCCGCTGCCCGCCTTGCTAGCGACGCCCATTTCTGGTCCTGAGAGGCGCGACTTGCCGTCGGCTATGAAACTGGTCTTCTTAGCCTGGTTCAGCTTTAGTTCCTCCATCCACGGCGCCTTATGTTTCTCCCATTCACGAGTCCGAGGTTTGATCTCTTCCGCCGCTTCGGGATGCTCCGTCCGTACCGCTTTTTCTGGTGGTTTTTCGCCTGTAATAAAGGGTCACATTTACAGGATGTATGGGGGAAAGAACGGCCAGGATCGTCACACAGTGGGTGCCTGAAGAAGGGCGCCGTCGCCGAGGTCAACGCTTGCGTGATGATCTGGACTCTTTCTTACCAGATTGGTTGGAGATGGCAAAACGTAAAGAAAAGTGGAAAGATATGGGGGAGACCTTTTCCCAGCAGTGGGACAACAAAGGCTAATTAAAAAAAAATGTTTTACAGTTTCTTTTCGTGAAACTAACTACGAAAGATAAACCTTGGCCAGAAACCAAACTCATTGCAGGCATGGTACGAATGAGGTAATACTTTAGGTATTTTCAAAGGCAGAGTAACTACGTTGTCGTTGATTTTCTACGGCAGCTAAGTTGAACAGTTCCCGGCTAGGTATGGTAACTCGCCTTTATCTTGTGTCCCATATTAAATTTCTTAGTCTAATCAATAAGGTTAGTTGTAGTAAACAATACGAATCCGATAAAATCAAGAGGTCCTGTCAATGAAGGCCGCGCCTGTAGTACTTTGCTGGAGATATCCGTTATCAATCTTACATCATACACTTACTGTTATCAATCCAGTTGTAATAAGAACACATTAATTGATTGGAAGTTATAACCCCTCAAATACTTAGAGACAGAACAAATTAACAACTACAATTATACCATAACCCACAACAAGTTTTACTTAATATTCATATCCATTGTTTGTGTGTAACGTTTATCAGTTTTACCAAAGTTCTACGCTAAATTAGCTATAGTGTCTCAGCTGGTAAATTATGTCTATTCTATATGCATTATTGAGTTAGTATTGTATTGGACAAGGCCAAGGTTAGCAGAGACAATCAATTATTAAGATGCCTGTCTATTGGAGCGGAGTCAAGCGGAACAATTGCGAGTGAAAACAAAAACATTGCGCACGCGTCATCTTTGACATATTCTCAGAAGTTGTTGCTACGATGAATTTATGTATATTTAAAAGTTGCTGCTTGGTCTGGCGCTTCATGTTATTACTACGCAAGCCGTGTGCCCAATGGGATTTTCCATCGGCAAAAGTGACTAACTTCCATATAAACTTTCTTTCCCTTTATTTAGGTGATGAATTTAAAAAATCCTTAGTGCTAGCTTTCACTATAAAAGGAACTCTTATAGTGGATCCACATAGCCCGGCGGCATGTGGCGGCGGGCAGGCCGACGGCTCTGCGTGCGGCAATCGCAACCAAGCGGGGCCCATCGTGCCGGCCATGCCGCCGCCGCGCCGGCCGCAACGCGCGGCATCGGGGGAACATCTTTTGCTGTTTTTTTTTCTTTTTAAGACAGAGAATATACACCAAAATTGCAGCAGCAATTGCGATGATATCGTCCATTTTTGTCTCCAGTATCTGCATACAACTCACTTCACCGAAAGTCACAACATAACTGAGAATATTGATTCAGCCACACTTGCCGACGGCTTTACCTGTGCCGCCGGGCTGTGAGGATCGACCATTATGCAAAATTTCGGCTAGACCCAGAGGTTTAGGCTGTGCATTGTCTGTCAGTGAATTTAGGATTTTTATTAAGTAGATTGGAAAGTCGGTGACATATTTAAGAAAATAGGGTACCTTTCTTCCCAAAAAAAACCTAAAACTTGACCGCTCACATATTTAATGCTTCAGATGCTTCTCATCCCAATTACATTCCCAATTCAGCACAAAATACCCATAACTACTAAAAAAAATACAGTCAATAGGTCACATAACAATAAAATCTGAGTCCAATAGAATAGCATTCATGATACAGATAAGTGAACACGCTTTATACATGTTGGGTGGCAAGTAATCGGTATGGTTATCTTAGGTTAGATGTTATATTGATTTATTGTTTACAAACATTCTAAATAATGGGAGATAAAATAGGTTTGGGTTAGAAGTCTGGTCATGTAGAACGCTGGTTGTCAACCCAGGTCGACGCAGCCAGTTTTCATACTTTTTACCAAATCAGCGCGAACCGTTGCCGATAAGCGTAGACAAGTTCCTATCTGATTTACTCGGCGCCGGTCTATAAAAGTATGAAAACTACGCCGGTCAGCATTGACAACCAGCGCTTGTCGGCACCGAGAAGCTCTGGCATATGGACGCCGGTTACCAGCGTTCTACATGAATACACCCTTCTTGAGTTACTCAACATGCAAATGACGTGTTGCAAAGTTTTTTTTTTCCAATGTCTAGCTACTGCTGTTCAAGGCGTGTTCTAAAAATTGTGCTGTGTTGTCTAGGTAGGATGAAATATCATCAACATGTCAATGTATACGGCGGAACATAGACTTCCTAAGATATCGAAGTGACAAATTTACCTTTATCAGTGAGTAACGGTTGTTCATTTTTAACATAACCAAGCATAATCAAGCTTGGGTCACTGATATAGAGAGAATGCTGGGACCTATTGTCATATTTATTTCACGAGTTATTTAGTTAAAAGATCACAATCAATCAAAGGTAATCTTTTCACAGAGTTTTACTTTTGTAGTTATTTTCGTTTCATTTTTTTTTGTGTAAACCTAAACTGTCCCAAATAAACTTTTATTATCATTTACCTTCGTGTCCGTTGCTTAATCCTATTAGTTGTGGCGTGTCTTCGCGGAGTGCTTGACTAGGCGGCCGGCGTCGAGGTGCTTTTACTCTGAAATATCAATGTACAATATTTGTTAGCTTTGAGAAATGAGAAAAGTCATTTAATTAAATACTAGATCTGCATCAGTATATACTTGTAATGGTCATTGCTCATTATAACAGCACCGCTCCAGCACGGTAGCGCCGCGGCACCGCCTCGAAAAATCTAGTCGCCAACGCGCCGTAAGCCAGGCGACGGCTAGTCGCCAACGCGCCGTCAGCAAGGCGACCGCTCGCTGCCGGCACGCCACCAGCGAGGTAACAGTTTATTGTTTATTCACAAGCAAGGCGTCACCGTGCGGCCGGCGAGGTGTCACCGCGCTTACGGCGAGGCGTCACCCCGCGGACGGTGCGGCGCCGACGAGCGGGCTCCTCGCTTGAAGCGCGCTGTCGGCCCGACGGGTGACGGCTCGCGGGCCACTCACTGCCGGCGAGCCGTCCACTATTTTGTTTAGCCATCGTAAAATAGACTTTAATTCATTTGACTTAAAGACCTAACTTGATTGACAAGTTATTTGCCGTGTCGGAGCCGTGCTGCTATAATGAGCGATGACCTTAAGTCGTCATAGGTATAGTATAGCAGAACGCACAAAACAAAAGAGGGATGGTGATCGCAGAATGTTTTATCGTGACGATACCGCTACTTTTATTATTGATCGGGGATACTGGGACGACGAGAAAATACCGAATATTTCACTTATTCATCTGCTGTTTACAAAGGAATATCCAACACTAATGCTTCCAATACATTGTTACCCACTAAAAAGCGTGATATAAAGACCTTCTTGCTAAAGCTTTCAGTTTTTACCTGCCAGCTCTCGGGTCGTTGAGTAAGGAGTTTCGCTCGATATGGTCGAAGGTGTTGGCGTTGGTGTTGGCATTACTGTTGGCGTTGGCTATTGGCGTGGTCTTGCTCGGCGCGGCGCCGTCGGGCCGGTCCCACTCGCCGCCGCTACTGCTGCCGCTACTTGATACTGTCGTTGATGAGGATTTCTCTCTGGAAATACAAAAATTGTCTTATTAATAACAGTTGTATGAACGTAAATGAAATAAAAGAGGATCGTAGGAGGTGGCGTTCTGTAGTTTCTGCCTATCCCTATGGGAAGAAGTCGTGAACTCGTGAGTTTATGTATGTATGTAATAACTTATTTACATATGACTACTAAGCCTAAAAGACTTACATAACTAGCAGAGCAAGTGCGCGATTCGTATCGGTTTCTACAGTGAACCTGGGGCAGAGGCATAATTGTTCCAGTGTCAGAGAGAGATGGAGCTATACAGGACGAATAGCATTATCCCTTTTTCACAATGGAACAATTATAGCTTTAATACGTCATAGTATAAGAGCTAGTCGGAGCGACCACTGCTCGTAGTCGTGGGCGTCTAGTGCGCGACATCCCATATAGATCAAATAATAGTGGGCTGGACAGCTACTGGTTTAAATCTACTCATTTATCCAGATCCAACTACAGAACTGTTTCTAAACCATGTCAGATTACAATCGGGAAGCTTGGGGTCTATTTTTTACAAAATTCGTGTAAATATTCGAGTTTACTTTTGACGTAATTTCTTTACGATTAAGATTAACAGAGTAAAACTTACTTATCTGTAGACGATAACATTTTATTCTTCAGTCCGCTGAACAAACCGCCCACTCCTGACGTGGGCGTCGGACTCTTCTTCAATGGCACCGGAGGTTTCTTCACCTGAAATCCATCCAAATTATATAACATTATTAATGCGAAAATAATACTGTCTGTCCATTACCAGATTTGATGAAATTTAGCACACGAATAGACCAGAACCTGGGTAGGATACTTTATATCGTGGTAGTACGTTCTCGTGGGGTGATTTCTGACCTCCATGCGAGCTAAGCCGCGGGCAGAAGCTAGTCTATACTAATATTATAGGGGTAACATTTGTTTGTTTGTAAGTTTATATGTGAGGAGTAATCTCCGAAACTACCAGTTGGATTTGAAAAATTCTTTTTGCATTGGATAGCCCAATTCTTGAGGAAGGTTATAGGCTCGCGGACGAAGTTGCGGGCATCATCATCATCATCATCAGCCTATTAATGTTCCCACTGCTGGGACACAGGCCTCCTCTCTGTGAGAGGGAGTGGGCTGTAATCTACCACGCGGGCCCAGTGCGATGTCACATGTCTTCGAATTTTTTGTTTCTAAGACATGCCGGTTTCCTCACGATGTTTTCCTTCACCGTTTTGAGGCAGTGGTGATGAATACATTTACACAAAGTAAAGCGCCCGCTTGGGTTCGAACCCACGACCTACAACTCGTAAGTCGGGGCCGTTACCACTGGGCCACCACTGCTCCCCATTTGTTGCGAGTAGAAGCTAGTAAATAATATATTTAAACATTACTTCTTGAAAGCTACAAGATTCTAACAATTGCTCGGACATAATATGTTGTTCCATTTCCACGTTATCTACAGATACACAAGTGCATACACTTGTAATGATCAGATAGCTTTAAATACTAGTACAAGTTAGATTATAATTGGGAACTAATAAGCGCTTTGTTGCACATATTTAGCTAATCAAGGACGGCGCAACACGACTCTGAATAATTTATATAACGGGTGTATTAATTATAACGCTAAACTGACATGGTTTGCTCACAGCCAAGTGCCAAGTAAAATAGCTAAGGGTATTTCAACTAAAACATGTATCAGCTCCTAATCAACTAGATCAGTGGTTCCCAAACTATGGGTCGCAACCCACTGGTGGATCGCGAGCGAATATTGGGTGGGCCTTTTAAAAATTAATTTTCAGCTACAATTTATATTAAAACTAAATAACAAAATAAACTGGACGTATCAAACTCATTAATTTTTCCGATTAAAAGTAACTTAAAATTGAAGTTGATGTTAAAGCTATAATAACAAAAAATAGGACACAAATAAATCCTTCTCATTGAAATAGCACTCCTTGTATTTAATTAAGTATTATAATTTTAGATTGTAACTGAATGTTTTATTCTTATTTGAACAGTCCTTCACTCATAGTTAAGCATGCTCCTTTTTTCATCATGACAGCCAAGAGGTGACTCCCGAATATGGAAGGTTTTGTTAGGTGGGTCGCGATCTAGTCAACTTTGGGAACCCCGGAAATAGATTGTGAATAGTAGTGATTCAAGAGATGAGTAAAAACTTCATAAATACCTAATTTGGGAGTTAATCATTAGGAAGTGGTTCCTTGTTGAGTAATATTATGAAAGTAATACAGAGAATGTTACCGTCTACTTTCTCAATGCAATCAATTATATCTTATAGGATGCAAATACGATGCATTCGCAACCGATTTACGTATGCAAATAAATGCAATAACCTCACCTGATCCAAAGATCCATCGTTGATCGTCTCACTGTGTATAATCTTCTCCGACTCGTTCTTATTTGTGTGCGTGATTGTACTCTGTGTACTCGACTCCTTACTGACTGTGTTCTCCTTGTGCACGCTGGAAACATAAAAATAGTCGTAAAAAAAAACGTCATGTAAACACACCTACAGCGTCGTGTTTTACGATGAATTCCTTAAGAGAATTTATTGGCAAACCCGTTAGTCTTCGGCCCACTTTAAATGACTGTATTCAATACGGAATTATTCAAGTTTTTTTTTGTTGTTGTGATTAACATAATAAGTTTTTATATATTTTAATCGACATGAATTTCTAAGTCATATCCATTGATCTCTAAAACGCCACTAAATGAATGCTGCTCTTTAATAAACACCAAAAATAGGGAAAATAAATCACAGGAACTCAAACTAACATTACATTGGCAGTTCACGCAACAGATGAAATAATGAAACTATGTCTACTGTGCAAAAACTATGACTGTGTGATCTAATCCCGTATCATGTCGGGTCCGTTTACTAACAAAATCTTAGTAGGTCAGCACCGTTAGCTCTAATCTCTCACTTGATAAGATTAAAGTAAAATACCTTGTTTTAGACGTGGTCAGTTCCTTGACGGAGGCTGTTTTCTCAGAGTACTTGTTTGTTAGAATGGGGTAGATAGCGTTCGTGGTCTTGACCGGCGGTCGGTCTGGTTTCTTCTCTTCCAATTCTGTCGATACTGTAAGTAAGTAAATAAATGAAACATACCTTAGTATTGCTGCCAAGTTAAATGATTCGTCACGAGTAAAGGTGTCAAATGAATTTATATTTTCCTTTTAAATTACCTACTATCTGGCCTTCGTAAGTTTATTGTCTCCGTAATCTATCGATATGATAGTAATTTATTGTCAAACAATTTTTAACCGGAAAGTTAAAAATCACAGGTATCATTAGTTTTTATTTTAATAGAAATATTCTGAAGTCAATTCAGTTTACCTAGAAATATTTATTCACACTTACACATTTTGGAAAATAAATTTTGTTCACTTGAAAACATTTTTCTAAACTGCAACATTATTATTATAACGGCAATAAATACTTGTTTATAAAAGTCATTTAATATAAAAAAATATTATAGCTCTACGTATCAAACCAACACTTCATTATTCCGCTTTCAGTTTCTTAGAAGAGATCACACAAACCACACAAATATCTTATAAAGTTTCACATTCATAAATAAAACTTTTAACAAATCCGATTCACTTTCAAAAACCATTTTTAGAGAATCACAATATCGAGGAAATCAGTGGAGCAACGTGCAACATTAGTGTTACACCAACGCGCTTAGTGAGGCAACTAGTTATAAAAAGACAGTGTCGAGACACAGCGTGCTGTGGCAAGTTACGCAAAATCACGACTCGGTCCGCAACCTTCATGAGAAATGTCAATAGCAGAACATCGAATACTAGGTGGGCGGTGTTTACCAACAGGCTGTGCGAGTGTTAGTGCGCTCACGACTCTACTAGTACTTCGCGCGCGAACCTGAAGGTACAATGTTATTGTTTAGACGGCTATGATACGTAATCTTATTGCTATTCGAGTTAATATTGTGTCCGTAGAGTTTCATGCCCGTTTTTCACCATAGGTACCTACTACGCTTTGGAATGGGCAACTTTCATCTTTCGGACTGACCAACCCCATGACAATTCAAAAGTGCCTGTAATTGGTTTATTTGAAATGAAAACTTAAACCATTTGCTTTGAGTTAAGTAGGAATGTCCGAAGTGTTAAGATTTCAAGGTTGCGCCTCCATGTGCTACTTACGTTATCTGGTTTAATACGCTTGACTAGTCTACAAAATGAGCAAATTATGCGCTAATAACATAAGCATTCCTTTCGAACATTTCATTTTTGGGAGTGACTTGCAAAGAAAAATCGATTAATATTTATAACACAAATCAATCAGGTCAATCGCCGAGTTTAAAGACGATGTTTCTATTAGCCATGAACTCAAATAACAGAGTAGGTCCAAAAAAATAGACCGAAGTTTTTCTTCATCTGCATACATCAATGCTGCACGCTAGTTTCGATACGCATAAATTAGTAATATTGCGTGTCTTGCAACCGATTGCATTCGGCCAGTGTTACAAAGTTTACGTCATCTTACATTATGTTAACATACTGTATAATATACGACTATAGGGTTTGTTACCGGACTTATTAGTAACCTTGTAATATATTATAGAGTGTATCATACATTAAAATCGTGCATATATCGACAGTAGTGTTAATTAGAAAGTCAATTTGAGCACGAAAGTACGTGTCTTTTTTTTGGTATAAAGTTAAATGTTCTGATATTCTAAAATTAAAAAGACTTATTCAACGACTACGGACCAGCACAGACGAAATTATTCGGCAACGGAAACACCTTCAAATCTTTTGGCTGGACAGAAACATACCTGTCAGTCCCATAATTATTTTGTAAAATGGTCTAAAAAAGTCAATACCAAATAATACATTTCCTAAATGCCTGTGATAAGTACAAAGAATCACGAACTCACGACTAACCTTTCAAATAAATCCAGAGAACAGCTAAACTTAAAACACTCTTGTGCTCAACATCCTGAGTTTTAGCACACAATGTTCCTTTAGAATCTGACATCACTTATTGAGTGATCATTATTACAAAACGAGTTTTTCGTTAAGCATCAACAACACATAAGTTGTTTAGGAGACAGAGTACATCATACTATAAATAAATTCAAGGTGTGTGTAATGATTACATCAGTTATCTGTCATTGTACTGATACATCGAGAAAAGCATTTATGTACTTAGTAGCCAGACACTACCGCACTCTCACTTTATTGATAAAGCCTTTTTATTGATTTTCTAAACAATGTGGGATTTAGTTTAAGACGCAGATATGTGGGATTTAGTTTAAGACGCAGATATATGCCAGTGACTTTGAGTTCAGAACACAACGCGTCATACGTCCAGCCAGTAATAGGACTCGCCCATCAAGGAGCGCTGTCCAAAATTAGACGCATTATTATTTTTTTACACATAAAACAAAAGGTATTTTAATAAAAACACGTATACTAAAAGATCAATAATCAAATTATCTTTGAAATGGTGAAGGTTTCAGAAAAATACGCTAAACAGATTCTGAGTGATTTTCAGTTTTTAATCCGCGTTAGACATAACTTTACAAATTAATTTCAATAGGTACTATTAAAACATAATCTAAAATATTCGTCTATTAAGTTATTAAGAAAATGCTCTAATTTAACATATATTCTTTCCAAATCATTAACACTGCTCGTTTAGACGTGATCTTCAATATAAAATCATTAAAAGTCGGTTAACATCGCCTTAATATGTAGTAAACACAGTTTTGTTCTTTTATTTGTGCAATTTACGAAAGATTGATGACTTGAAGATTGAAACGAGCGGCAATTAATTGAAAAGGCGATAAAATGCAATCTGTGTAAAGGGTGACACAACAAAATGTCATCACTTAATTGATTTGAGCTTCGCAGACTGTATTATCTTTTACAAGTTCATTGTGTGAATTCTCAGGTTTTATTATGAGCTGTTGCTGACAGTTAAGAACTGTATTGAAGTTCAATTATAAATAAAAAGTAGTGCCAGGATTGTAAGGCTGGTTACGTGAAAAGGAGGCCATCTGAATACGTAGGGAACTTGGCACTACAGCTTAGCATTCCCAGTCCAAGACCCAGAGGCAGACCCAAAACAAGGTGGAAAGCTGTTGTGTCAAAGGACATAAAAGAGTGTCAGGTATCAGAAGGACGATGTCGAGGATAGAGCGAAGCGGAAGAGAAAGACCAGGAAGGCTGACCCCACCACCATGTGAGATACTTAGCCAGAAAGAAAGAGAGAGAGAGAGAGAGAGTGCCAGGATTGTAAGGATTTCTCAAGAACGTTGTCCTTTTAAAACTTTTCTCTACATCATCATAACATTCTGTAAACTTCCGCTGTTTCACATAGATAGTCGTCATAACCACCACGATTGCTCAACAAATCAGTTATGACAGTATGTTGAACTAGAAACATGCTTTCCATTTTCATTCGTCCTGACGTAAGCCCTTAGTATTTGACGACGCCCACGCAAGAAGGTGCGGCAAGCGAATTAATTGACTAAAGACTTGCATTAGTGATGTAGCCTCAACAAGCCTCTACATTACCTTGAATTCTACTAATACGTAATTAAGCTTGAAGAACTCTTTGTTTATTTTATTGCAATTTTTTTATACCATCAAGTTATGATAATAAATCGAAATCACTATCGATACGATAAAGATCAAAACATATTATATTGACTCTTATAAAATACCGCTATACCGCATTGTTCATGTTCTATTTATAGCGCTTTTTTTCATACAATATGATTTAATAAGATCACTCTGTGTGTGTACACGTATCTGCATTAATCACGTACCTTTCACGCATACAAATACATTAGAAAAAGGCTATAACCAATTTATGTAGCCGTCCGTACATCATAATTTAAGTATGTTGAGAATTAGCTTATTTAACCTCTGTATTTAAATGTCATTTGCTTGTACAGTCGAGTAACCTTTCAATACCGTTCACATCCTGGAACTACAGTATTCAAATCTCCTCAGTTACGTTGAAATCTTGTACTATTTATATCCAGTCACTCAAGGGAACAATACCATAACATTAATGCGCAGATTCGTATTCAAGACGTTATGTAGATGATGCAATCAACTATTTTTGTGCCTAACTGTTATTGTACTGGAGCGGAAACAATGAAGAGCAGAGAAAATCCATAACTAAATTATGGTATGCAACCTTTTATTTATGTACTTTTGAATTGCGATTTTCAGTAAAAGACTGCAATTGTATCGTAGGATATGATAGGATCACGGGTTTCAAACCACACGTTTGCTAGCCGCAAATTTACGCAACTTCGAATAATTAAGATATTAATTGCATCAGGGAGATGGGTTTCAAAAGTCACCTTTTTACTAAGAAATAAGCTAAGAAGCTAACGTTCGTCATTATAGGCTAACCTATAACATCAGAGTAACATCTTCTACCGACAGCATAAACAAAAGACGCGACGTTACAACACAAACATACACGATACACTTCAGACTCATGTTTGCACTTTTCTAAGGGTGAGTTTACTGTCAAGTTTTTAGTGAAAATTTGCGCCAGCATGCTCCAACACACGCCACAGAGAATCATCAATTGCACGCTACTTTTAACTGAATTTAAGTTGTGATTTAGTTGACGTCGTGGTGGGGCTTGCGCGCTTCTACGAACACTAGGTTTGTGCCGGTAGTTTACTTTTCCGAAACAGGAATAGGGTGAAGAGGCCGACCAAGAGACATACAGAAACTCGCAGGGCAGCATGTGGCGAGCTGTTGGGCAGTAGCGACCTAACGGACTAGAGAAGTCTTGTTCCTCACCTCTGGCTTGCCTTTATTTATTTATTATTTATTTATTTATTTAATACTTAATGCACAGAAATGTACAGAGGCGGACTTAATGCCATAGGCATTTTCTACCAGCAACCTTTGGGTGATGCAGAGACAAACTGTGGTAGGTGCAATTGCGAAAAATTGAGGAAAAAAATAATATTATAAAATTTTATTCAAATACTAAAATACACATATACCTATTACAAATTATAAATATAATATATAAGCTTAATCATATATACGGAAATAATCACAAATAATAATATATATAAATAATTGAACATACTAAATCAAATAAGACAAACAATGGGAAAACATTAACGTTGTGATGATACTGCCAGCTTCTTACGAATATGCTCGCGAACTTTAACTTTAAAGGATAATCGGTTGGTTGACATCCTGATTTCCAGGGGGAGTGCATTCCACAAAGAGATAGACTGAATGAAGAAGGAGGAGTGAACGAAGTCTGTGCGGTGAGTGGGACATTGAAGAACGCGATTATTTGATGACCTTAGATTCTTACTGTGGTTGTCACAAATGTACTGAAAGTGGGGGGCTAGATAACTAGGGGAAGTGGGAGAGTTAAGAAAAGAAAACAAGGTGGTCAGCGCCCTTTGCTCTCTGCGCTGGCGTATGGGCAGCCACTTTAGAAGCGAACGATGCGCAGACACATGATCATATTTACGCAGATTGAAAACAAATCGAATGCAGTTATTCAGAAGACGGTCAAGTTTGTCGAGGAGATCTGCATTCAGGTCATAGTAGCACATATCACCATAATCGATTATAGGTCGGTAGGTAGGTAAAATTAAGGTCTGCACAAGCATTGTCTTCGTACTTGTTGTACAAAGCCCGCAGCG
Source organism: Conistra vaccinii (assembly GCA_948150665.1). Classification (NCBI taxonomy): domain Eukaryota; kingdom Metazoa; phylum Arthropoda; class Insecta; order Lepidoptera; family Noctuidae; genus Conistra; species Conistra vaccinii. The sequence goes on from OX411318.1 coordinate 15,173,336, forward strand.
TTCCAGTAACCTTTTGACTGACCCTAGCGACTTGAGTACGCCAGTTTAGAGTACTATCAATGTGTAAGCCTAGGTCCTTCGCATCAGTACTAAATGGGACGACCGTACCATTGAAGAGAACTGGTGGCAAGGCCACCGGCGCGGCGGCCGGCATTGGCCGGCTGGAGTAAACACTGATGAGGAACAGAGCTCCCACCACTTTCCTGCCTTGGCCGACTTGAGTGGAGATTCGCAAGAGCAAACGTGCTCGGAGAAAGGAAGTATTTCCAGTAAGTGCTATTAGGATCTTGACCATCTTCCGGGCTCTGGGATTGTTCTGATAGCCGTGTACCTCTCTACTCCTCAAACACGTCACGACATGTTACCCCCATGTCGCTACTTTCAATATGTTTTGTTTTCATGTTCTGCAAATGTTCTGCAGCAACAGGTGGTTTGTCTTTGGGTGCACTTGCATAGTACAGTCAGCTGCAGACAAATCTCACCCCCTAGCAATGTAAAAATACATTGCTAGGGGGTGAGATTTCTCTACAGCTGACTGTACATACAGGGATAATCGTCGGTTGGTGCCTCATTTCATTTAAAATTGCCTAAGAGGTCTGTACGAGTTGGCTTCGACCCATCGTACGCCTCCCAAAAGACCAAGATCCCGAGATATGTAAACGTATAAAGAAAATACCAGCCTATTATTGTCCCACTGTAGCGCAAAGGCTACTTCTCATATAGAGAAGGCACGAGCATTGATCACCACGCTTGCTCAAGACGGGTTGGCGATTTCAGACTTATGTTAACTATAAGTTCAGGTTTCCTCATGATGTCAGCAAAGCCCGTAATAAACTCAGAAAGTACATACGAATCAAAATAGTCACATTGGTACTTTCCCAGATTTAAACCCACAACCTCGTGCATGAGAGGCAAGGCCTTAAACACTGGGCTATCACGACATGATCGAATAATCAATGAAAAACTGCTCATTGCATGCTATATTGCTGGACTGTCAGCGTTGGCTCTTATTGCCCACATACAAATACTATTTTAAGAAGAGAAGAGAGAAAGAAGATTAAGTGCTAACTAGGGCAGTGGTGGCCTAGTTGAGACGAGTCACGAACGTTTGTGTTTGACAACACAAACACACGCTCACAAAACGGTGAAGGAAAACATCGTGAGGAAACCTGCATGTCCTAGAACCAAATTCGAAGACATGTGACATCCACCAACAAGCACTGGGCCCACGTGGTGGATTATAGCCCACTCCCTCTCACAGATAGGAGGCCTGTGTCCAAGCAGTGCAATGAAAACATGATAGGCTTATTATGCTAAGAGCTACCTGATCTTTGCTTTACTAGTATTCCCGCTACCTTACCTACCTACTATACCAATCCTGAACTCTCCCGACCAGATAATAGTATTGGTTGGTGCTTATGCTATACATACCTTGTGCAGGCAGCGCTTGCACGAAGTTATCAGGGAACAGTCCAACGCGACCGTGTAGTTCGCCGCGCCACCAGCCGCGGTCGGGCGCGTCCTTCGACAGGATAGTCACGATGTCGCCTTCCGACAGCGTCAGCTCGTCTTCATTCACAGCAGAGTACGGGAATAGCACGCGACAGAGCTCCTTTACTGTGTACAAATAGAGCTTATTATTGCTTGCATCTCGTGAGGATATTTTCATGGAGATTAGGCTGTAGTCTAAGAACAATGTCTTGTTTGTCATAGTTGTCACACAGTAGTTTCATTTGTTCCCGTTTTTACATCTTACGCACTGTTATCATTTTATGATTGAAAAAGACAACAATAAGGGCTTTGTACGAAACTTTAAAAACTATTAAATCATTGTCTCAAGTTCTTCGAAAACCACACTAAAAACTTACATCAAATTTAGAGCGATAACATTGTTAATATACAACGATTAGGCACACAATTTACATACACATTTTTTCACATGCAAATTTGAAAACATCCGGAATTTATCGTCAGCGGAAGATGCAATCACCAAAACGATAAGCCGCGCGTCCCCTTCGAATCGGTGTCATCGCTTCAATTAACGTAAGTATTGCAACAATATATCAATAAGACTGGGCGACGAACGAGCTTCGTACGGTATTATAAAGTTTATGACCATGACTCAGACCCTATGAGAAAAATATTTACTATGTAGTAGTTAATAGAGCATGAATACCTTCACTGTATGCGTAGAATCTAAGCAAGAGATTGCAAGGATTAATACCGACTTTTTTCCTTACATTTTTATTCATATTTGCAAAGATATTAAGGTACCTACTTGTTTTTGTACATTCTTATTTACTTTAGGCATTAACCAACTGTTTAAAAGGAGATACTGCTCCTATAGCTATAGTAAAGTTGGCAAATGCGATTTGCATTTCAAATGCCAACTTAATACTTGGAATCTTTCGTGAGATCAGGTGTAGGTAATGTTCTATTTAAATAATAAGGACTAGCTCCAGCAACAAATTAATAATAGTATATAATTGCATTTAATGCATCAGTTAGAAATAATGTTGAATAAAAAATCAAAAGTAATTTATTTTAACAAGGCTGAGAAACAGCACTTTTCGAACGTCAAAATTACATTAGACAATCCCGCAAAACGCCCGCCCTTCACCACTTCCTAGTGCTTTAGCTGGGAAGAAGAAGTGGCGCAACAAACTCCCCAGCAGTACAACTGTCTGTTATGTTAGAGAAACTTGATTCTACATAATAGTTTGCAAAATAATTTACACTACGGAACACAAAACATTAAACTAAATTATTTGCCAAAGTCAGCTAGCACACCCCAATAAACCAACATAAAACATCGAAAACACAAGCAGAAAGAACTCAAACCCTCTAAAATAAAAGCCTCCATGCAGGCATAAAAGGGCGTGCCGGCTAACATATCTTTATACATATACATGGGGGACCAAAAAGAGACGTCATTTAAAAAAAATAATTCCTCATGTCCAGGGATATCCGAAAATGCCCCATGTATGTTCCTCGATTTTTTTGCAGTTTACGAGTGTTTATTATTTTTGTAATTTTTTTGAGTTTTCTTGAGCTTCAAAAATTCATATATTTTTTTGTAGTAAATCTTTCCAGTTTTTTTTTTTTGCGACCGTTTTTTCTTTAATGTGCTACTTTCATACGTAAAATAATAAAGTTTCTAACATTCTTGCAAGTTACTCAAGATATGAATTTTTGAAGCCCCACTGGCTCTGGAAAACTCAAAAAATTTACAAAAAAAATAATAATTCGAAAACTACAAAAATCGCGGAACATACATGGGGTATTTTCGAATGTACTTATTCGGACCAGGACATGGGGAATCTATTTTTTTTTAGGACGTCTCTTTTTGGTCCAACCTGTATATATAATTATATAATTCTTCCGTACGTGTGTTTGTCACCTAACTCCTCCTAAACGGAGGGACCGATTTAGATGAAATTTTGTATGTATATTTGAGTGGTTCCCTGGATGGTTTGAAAATACAATTGGACCCGGTAGGTGGCGCTGTTCGGGCAGGACAACGTCTGCCAGGTCCGCTAGTAGCTATACATATAGCTGTAACTCGAAGTCACAAATGACAAACTAAGACGATCGAAGTAAAATAAACAATTAATTACTAATAACAATAACAAAACCATGGTCAGCAAGACGACCAGTCAACACAAGCAGCACCCGTTCACGAGCATAACTCAACGATCGGCCACTACCCCCTCGCCATATTTGAGGGAAGGAGGCAACCCGACCCCCGACGCTACAAGCAGTGACATCGAAGGGAGCATGCTGCATTACTAACTTGCTGCCGGTTGCTCAGGCAAGAATAATATGATTAATTTTCCAGGCTAGCTAATGTTGAAAAACGTGCTCACAATAGTCACAATCAGAGCATGATAGGGGGAGCGATTGCACTACAGAAGCGCTAGCTCAAAAGCCGATATCAATAATGCAATAATAAATTGCATTGGCCAAAGGCCTTCCTTCTTTCCACTTAATCCTGTACACGTCTCTGTTATCTCCGAACGATTGACAGAAACAGAACGATATTTTAAATATATTTAACGCTAAACACATTTAGTGATTTGTGGTGCAAGAGGGCTAAGTCATTGTACACTAATATAAAAATAAAAATAAACGTCCAGTCCACAACTCACCAGGTTTAGGCGGGAGCGCAGGCGCCGGCTCGAAGGGCGGCGCGGGCTGCGGCGGGTCCAGCATCACGACGAAGTTGGAAGGGAACACGCCCACGCGGCCAAGCCGGCGACCCTGCCACCACCCCTCTTCTACCTGCACGGTCACACGGGGTCAATATTATAGTACCTGCTACACAACCACAACACACGCGTCAGCCAGAAATTGTAAGGCGAAGATCAGGCCAGTCTTCTGAAACTGTATTTATCCTTCACTTTGATTTCTCACGTCACACTAAGTACTCGCGGCCGAAGATTTTTTTGACTATTTGATTAGATACAAAAACTTTCACAAACACTAATGAAATGTTTAAAATATTTTTAAATTGCACTGCAGAACCACTGACGCGTACGGCCACTAACGGATTGCAAATTTACAATATTTCAAGAAACCCACAATAACTTTGTCGTGTGGAGAAATTTCTTTTTTTTTTTTACAAAGTTGGTCGCTGTCTAGTCTGTGACGCTACCAAAAAGAGACTAATTTAAAACATCTACAGTGAAGTGATATCTACAAATTAGAAAACGATTACCAGTTATGAGAGTGAGTCATAAACTCATAATTGTTCTATTAACGTACTAATTTGCCTTTAGTATTGTTTTATAGGTTCTCGACGGTGCCTAAAATATCAAAGACATAGGTAATTCGATCTATCACAGCTATTGCAAGCTGAGAAAAATGAAGCCACACCTAGGAGCGGCGACAATGCTTGGATGACGTGCTTTACAAACATGAAGAATAATGCAAACAAGTTCAATTACCTCTCCAAGAACTTCGAGGACGTCACCGACGCTCAGAGGAAGCTCGTCAGGGTTCGCTGGCTGGTAGCTGAACACCGCTCGACATCGGCCCTGCACGCCCGCCGGCCTAAATTGAACAGACGTCACTCTTAACTTACTACCAGCACATTTAAACTTAATAGTAATACTACTACACAATATAAAAAATACAATTTATAAGTTGCCGACAGCAGATTTCATGTTTGCGTGCTAAATGTAGTGCGTTGGCTGAACATGTGAAATTGGCGCCAATTAACAGAAGCTCTAAGAATCCAGTTTGATATGTAGATTTTGTAATTGATTAACTAGTCTGATTTCTTTGATATTTAATATTTATTCAGAGACAACACAGAAGTCGAAGAAATGAGGGCAGATTTCTTTAGTATTCTGACCAATGATGTAAACGAGTGCGACAGTTTGCTTAACAATGTTCATGAGATTTATTTCAGATTTAAAAGAAATAAGAAATGGGGATCGAAAAATATTTCTTTTATAGAAATGTATACTTAATACCATAATGACCGACATACAAAAGCTGGGCAGCTCCTAGGCAGACCGATCACAGAATGTACTACAGTACAGCACACTATAGTCATTTATTTTGCAGTTGCACATAGGCGCATACTTAGATAGCGCAGTTTATATGATTAACAGAATTAGGTATACCGCTGTTTGTCATTAAGTCACTCAGTACACCTTATGGACTGACTGACACATATTATGTTTATCAGTGATACGACTAAGATAAAGTCGACTACGATAAAGTCAGGATGTATGAAGCATCAAAATAAACGTTTCCGAATCACCTACCTTCGCAATTTTCCCCTGTTATTGGCAATATTGTTATAATATTAGATACGACAAAAAAAACTTAAGACACAAAAATATATCACTAAGGGCCACACAACAAACACTGACTAGCGGACCGCGCTTCTTATCGCGCTATCCGAACTGATTAGATAGTACGTACAGTCATTATTATTCTACTAATCGAAAACGTAATTTAAAAGCCTTATCCAATTATTTTACAATAAACGGTCGCGGTTGTTGAGCGACTTTCGCCAGGAGTGACCGCCATATTTACCGGATGTCGTCCGATATTAAAAACATCAACAAAATTACACTTTATAATGTTAATGAGTACCTCTCCGAAGCTTTAAAACCATACTGCAAACCAAACATTTCGTATTATAATCATTCCTTAAGAGAATGACATCACTGATTGTGTTAGCAAATGTATGACTAAAACGGAATAACTTTGTATGTGTTGTAACTCAGCATAGAAAATGTCTTTTGTCAACAATATTATTAAGTTTTTATAGACAATTGATTACTGAGCGTTTTAATGATATAGTATACTGTTTCATATTGTCACGATTCTGGCACATACATTATCCTAATATTATAAATTCGAAAGTAACTCTGTCTGTCTGTCTGTATGCTACCTTTTCACGGTTAAACCACTGAACGGATTTCAATGAAATTTGGCAAGGTTATAGATGGCATCCTAGAGAAGGACATAGGGTACTTTTTGTCTAAAAGATAACCCTTAAGGGTTATGAAAGGGGGGGATGAAAGTATTACTTCTGGTTTGTTCAACGGTATAATTTTTAGGTAGCAGAATCTATTAAATATTGTATGATACGGAGAACATTGTCGCCAATGGGAAAGTATGGTTTTTAAATTTCAATTTAATTCAACATTCGATGTTTCTTCTGAATCGATAGTTGATAAGACTACGTTAACATCAAACAATTAATTGAAACTTCTCTCGAGATAAATGAAGATACTCAAAATAGAAGATATTCTGTTTATTGACAGGTTTGTTTTATCTAAATCAGAGATGAACAATAAAAATCAAAACGAGTATATAATAATTAAAATGGAAATGAAAATAATGTGTGTCAGTGAACTAGACATCAGACACACATGGTAATTTTATATCTGTACAGAAACCAGTTCGTTAGGTGCTATGCGCCCGCGCCTAGACGCTGCAGGATACCGGACGGTGCAGCGGTGTCGAAACTAACTGTAAACTTGTGACCTTAGCATCAATCTCGGATGTTGGTATTGAACTTTGACATGCACATTGTTTTATTTGCTCTAGTAAGTTTGTAGATCAATATTGCGAGTGTCAGTTTGTCGCGCAAAGCGTAATATTTTGGTCCTTTTATTTTGTGCATATTTTGCATTACATCAATGATATTTTGCGTTATTTTTACACACGCTAAAAAGAAGCGGCAGGCCCGGGCGTAGATGGCGGGACGAACTTTTACTTGACGCCTGTAGGCGGGATTGGTCCATGCTCAGGATTGAGAGGAGTAGAAAACGAAAGAGAGGCCTTTGCCCTAGAGTGGGACAACACAGGCTGAATTATTATCTTATTTTGGGGTGAATTAAGCCAGAGTAGCAATAGTACTTGTACAGTCAGCAACGAAAGCATTTTAAACGAGATAGAGATCATAGAGAGCAAAGATTTTTATGAAGCCGAAGATATTACTTTACTATTATGATTATGAAATAATCAAAGGTTTTGATTATTTATATCTTTGGGTTCTACATAATTATAACGTTGAATACAAAAATTTCGATATTATCACTGGTTGTCAACATCCCGTGTCACAGGTCCAACTCCACGGAATCAAAACAATGATGACATAAGTAGACCATTACGCCATGCGAAGATTAGATGCCACTGTTTCGTAAAAAAACTGGTTCTTTAGCAAATTGGTCATGGTGGAAGGCAAAATCTGGCGAAACATTTTTATCGTTTATTGTTTATGTACCGACCGATTTTAGTCCGATAGACAACACGCGATATACTGAGTTTAGTTTGTTTTAGGTAAACAAATAAACTGAAGAATTAATTTATTTTTCAGAGCAATCGTGGTATGATTTCAATGAGAAATTATTTCTGTTTTTTTTACGAATATAAGTAAACTAGCTTTTACCCGCGGCTTCGCCCGCGTAAAGGTCGGAAAATATCCCACAGGACCGTACTACCAGGATTCAGATTATCCTCTATCCTAACCCAGATCATGGCCTATACGGATTTAGTTAAAAGACCATACGCCTTTCAACTAAATCCGTTCAGCCCTTACGGCATGAAAAAGTAACAGGCACATTTTAGGGTTGCGTACCTCAAAATGAAAAAATGATCTCTTTCAGTCGTCAGTAATTTGACATTCGAAAGAAGAAGACAAAGCTTTGTAACTATACTATATGTTTAACTATACAGACGCTATACAACGTTTATTAGTAAGGAGGTAATGTTTGTAGCGGTTAAACCGCCACATACGAACTACGCATGAAAGACATGATGTCACACAAATCCTGCATCGCGCAGTTAGAATTTACCACGCGAACGACATAGATAAGACTATCCGAAATCAACTTATGGGCAGTTGCCCGCCCGACATAACACCCGTCTTGTCGGAGGATCCTCCCTTTTCTATGGTGGATGAGTGAACTTTACACCCTGTTCTTCATACCACTAAATTGGTGACCCTGAGACTGAACGTCAACGCAGCCTTCGTGCAACTACTTCAGCGTGACGTCATCATCATCAATCCCGCAAGCTTTCGTGAGGCGAGTTACACAGCCAGCCAGCACCCACGGCTCAGCGGGTATCCTGACCACCAGCATGCAGCGAACGCGCATTCCTGGTCAACACCCTTAGACTCATCACCCCGACTCACTGGGGAATCACCGAAATCACCTCAATCACCGCAATCACCTCAATCACCGCAGACAGTTCCAACTCACTGTGAACTGTGCGGCACCCGGTTCCGACTCACTGGTAGCACAATCACCACAATCGCCACAATCACCGCAGACAGTTCCGACTCACCGTGAACTGTGCCGCACCCGGTTCCGACTCACTGGAACCACACCTTAAATCTCTTAAAAATAAGAGACAACAAAAATAATCACCGAAATCATCGCAATCACCTCAATCACCCAAAACACCGAAATCACCGCAATCACCGAAATCACTTCAATCACCGCAATCACCTCAATCAGCTCAATCACCGCAATCACCACAATCACCAAAATCGCCGCAATCACCGCAGACAGTTCCAACTCACTGTGAACTGTGCGGCACCCGGTTCCGACTTACTGGAACCACAATCACCACAATCGCCACAATCACCGCAGACAGTTCCGACTCACCGTGAACTGTGCCGCACCCGGTTCCGACTCACTGGAACCACACCTTAAATCTCTTAAAAATAAGAGACAACAAAAATAATCACCGATATCACCGAAATCACCGCAATCACCTCAATCACCGAAAACACCGAAATCACCACAATCACCACAATCACCACAATCAGCTCAATCACCGCAATCACCTCAATCAGCTCAATCACCGCAATCACCACAATCAACACAATCACCACAATCGCCGCAATCACTGCAGACAGTTCCAACTCACTGTGAACTGTGCGGCACTCGGTTCCGACTCACTCGAACCACAATCACCACAATAGCCACAATCACCGCAGACAGTTCCGACTCACCGTGAACTGTGCCGCATCCGGTTCCGACTCACTGGAACCACACCTTAAATCTCTTAAAAATAAGAGACAACAAAAATAATCAATAATACATGTGAATTTTAAAATCAACCCCTATTTTACCCCTTTGGGGGATGATTTTACAAAAACGCTGAAACGCGTAATTCTTTATTTCTTACCAAAAGCATAAATTTGAATTTCCATATCCCCAACTTAGAAATATTGAGTTTCCCATACAAACTTTCATCCCTTATATCACCCCCTTGGGGGTTATTTTTGAGACAAAAAGTACCCTATGTCCTTCTCTAGGATGCCATCTATCTCCTTGCCAAATTTCATCGAAATCCGTTCAGTGGTTTAGCCGTGAAAAGGTAACATACAGACAGACAGACAGACAGACAGACAGACAGAGTTACTTTCGAATTTATAATATTAGTATGGATAAGGTACCTACACAGTACTTATTCCAACTTTTATTTTACTGCCGCTGCTACTGCTAAAAAATGCCGGGGTTATGGTCTCGTCGAGAATCGCGTCGCGCGAACGCGACAGGACAAATATTTGTTCGAACGTTAGATGGTTTGTACTATTTGTATGGAATTTGTATGGCCAGCAGTACCTACACATAGCTAATACACATTATACATACGTATACTATAGTGGTGCATAAGATGTTTGTGTAGGTACTGGCATGGCATCATGTTTTGTATAATAATTATACTATACCTACCTACAGGTATCTTGGACACCTCTGACTAAAGGCTATCAAAATTATTGAGAGGAATCCTGCACTAAATAGTCCATGAAGACCATGCACCAACAAGGAAGCATCCTCACCTTGCACTAGCGTGTTCGACGACCGACACAAAGTTATCAGGGAACATGCCGCGGCGGCCGCGCAGCTCGCCTCGCCACCAGCCGCCGGGCAGACGCTCTACGTCACGGATGACGTCACCGGGCCGCACCGTCAGCTCGTCAGACTCCGACGCGTCGTACGCGAAGTTCACCAGACACGACACTGCGATGGAACAAATGAATGTTAAGCCTTAAGCTCCACCTTGAATATGTAATAAGGCACACATGATATGGTTTACAATTAATGATCTTTTTCCTTGTTGTGGTAGATCTTTACTGTCATCTTCTGTGCACCGAGTGCGATTATGCTTTTTATTCTTCATAACACTTGTGCAGTGCAGGTCCAGATAATGGATGGACTTGTATGTCTGTTGCAAGTCAAATGCCAAGTCTTACAACAAGTAACATTGTTATTTGTGTACTCTAATGGGTAATGGATTTTTTTGACCTTTTGTAAAGCAAAACTGTATTTACAATGCCTGCCTGGGTTCGAAGCTACTACGACCTACAACTAGTATGTCGCGGCCGTTTTTCACGAATCGTACGTAGGTCGTAGGTTCGAACCCGGGCAGGCACTTAAGCATAATCAGCCTATAATGTTCCCACTATTGGGTCACAGACCTCCTCTCTGTGAGTCCGAGTCTCGGTCGGTTGGTAGATGTTACATTTTGTCTTCGAATTTTTTGGTCCTCACGATGGTTTGGAGAGCAGTGGTAATGAAATAATTCACACAAAGTAAAGCGCTTGTCTGGGTTCAAAACTTCGAATCTACGACCTACAACTCGTAAGTCACGGCCGAAAAGTCGAAGACATGTGACATCCACCATCCCGCATTGGGCCTGCGAGGTGAATTATGGATCACTCCCACTCACACCGAGGAGACCTATGTCATGTCCCAGCAGTGGGAACATTTTAGGCTAATTGTGGGAAACTGGATTGATTTGAATAAATTGATAAGTACTTGTTTGTTGGATAATTTTAGTCATTTAAGAATGTTACTAGTTCTTCCAATAATTATTTAATGGCAAAAATAGGAACATGGCAGTGGTAGAACTAGTAGATAGATAGTGTTGTAAAAATTATTTGCTCTAGAGGATTTTTTTTTACTGCCCATTTGCTGCCCTGCCTTTGGTATACAATGTCGCCCATGCGCATGTGACCGCCCATAATTTTCTGAATATTCATGAAAAAATATCGAAAATAAACTTCTATCACATTCTATCCTCTATCTATAACATTTTTCATGTTATTCAATTTTTCACTATTCAATTTTTCTTTAACATTTTTCACTAGTTTTTTTTAAATAAATACACAATTTTTTACCGAAAAAATTACTTCGATTCCGTTTTTTTTTTTCGCAGTCGATAATTATTTGTAAAAATTTTAATTAACCTGTTAAAATAACTCATATGCTTTTGGAAATAATAAACAGAATCCAAATCGACCCATAAACTTCGGAGATGATTGTGTCAAAAAACAGAAAGCAAATCTTTAAAAAATTAAAATTGAATAACATGAAAAATGTTATAGATAGACCCCCCCCTTTTGAAGTTTATTTTCGATATTTTTTCATGAATATTCAGAAAATTACGGGCGGTCACATGCGCATGGGCGACATTGTATATTTGTACATAATATCATAATATGTATTATATTTTAGTGCTAGCTTCTACAATTTAGGTATGTTTCATTGCATTATTATCAATTGCCGTGCATTACTCTCGCAAAACCTCGAAAATTGAATATTTGAATAATTGTTTTTGTTTTGTTCTAATTATGTTTCCTCAATACAGGGATTGTTTAGGAAAATCCAAAGGAAGAATAACCATAAAATCGAAATTGAGATGTTTACAGAACAAAATCTGACGGGTCTAGCACCTAGCATAAAAATTGCATATTATGCAATAAAAAGTTCCTTATCATTATTAAATGATGCCTATTTTTGCAAAAAGATATAAATATTAATATTTCCATGTAGCAGCAGGATACTTGTAAAAAGTTAAAACATTGTAATCATCACATTACATTACATTACTGACCTACTACAGGAAGGCTAGTATAGAAAAGAACTATGAACTTCCAATCATATAATATATACATTATAGTGTAAAAAAATATTAGAACTAGTATCATTAACCAAGGAGAAAATAGGAATATGTTAGTATGGAATGAACGCCAACAACCATGTGATTGTGTTTCATCTTAAATTATAAATGAAAAGGTAAGGCAAATGTTTGTATGAGGAGTCCTGATATAATATAACAATTAAAGTTTTTAAATAGTTATTAGCTGTTTGTATGAATAATAAATTCATGGCAGGTGAAATATTTTGGAGAAAAAACCCCAATATAAAACCTAAAGTGAAAATAGATACTTTTATTATCTTAAAAATCATCATCGGCTCAGAACCCTTCTTGGTAAAACAGTTTGAATTACTGTCTTTTTTTGAATACTAAATCTATAATTACAGAAACCATTGTCAATTTATTGCTTCGAATATCAAAATACAAATGTATAATGTTGTACTTAAGGGCAGGATATTCGAGCGCAGTAGGCATTTAGCGCTACCTCAATCCCCGCGAGCCAGTCGCGCGGACACGCAGTTCAAATGAACTCGCTGACCCCGCTGTGCAAAAAGTTTGCGTCACAGTAAAACATTATAACAGTAAGTACAATTAACTTTGTTTTACGGAATTCATGTTAATGTTTCGGGTGTTTCGTTTTTAGGGAAATATAAGCAACACAATTTATTTTATTACCTACCTACAATTGTTTATTTTTTATGTCACTAACACTGTTTCCTTTTCTTTCATGACTGTTACAGCGCTTCCGCTTACAATGCGGTTTTTTGAATTTTTGTTTGATTAGAAAACTACTGGAGGGATTGTATTGGGAGTTTCGGTATTCTGTAGCTTTAGTTTTCACCTATCACATAGGATTTATGTTTTATAACTAGGTTATACTCCACGCGTACGAAGTCACGGGCTTAAGCTAGTAATTTATTATTACTTAAATAAATTCCAATAAAACTCATTACAATATAATACAGTGTGTATTATATTGTAATGAGTTTTATTGAAATAGTAAATTCTTCATCATTCATCAAAAATCACAAAACGGTGCTTGGACCTGGTTGCTGCAAATCTGGTTGAGGTAGAGAATGTGTACTGGATGCGCCCTTATCAGGCTGCTCATTTTCCTTGTCGATAGATAGATAGATCAATGCAAAAAAGCCACTTTAAGCTGAGTTCAGACCAGCGCGACTTGTCGTGCGACGCGACACCGTTTATTGTTATACCACGGTAATACCTATTATCATACTGTAAAGTTTTGTGTTGTTCGTGTCGCGTCGCGCGACGAGTCGCACTGGTCTGCAAAAGCCTTCAGCCGCATTTGCAGGGTTATCCCTATTGCTAAGTTTCATAGGTACCTATGTAGTGTATTATAATAAAAAACGAAGTATAAAAAAAAAAAAAATATTAAAAAAAACAAAAAACCCGATTGCAAAAACATAACTGAAAAGAGAATAACAAGCATTATAATTAGGGCATGCAATTATCCGCTCATTTTACTATTCGAATATTTCGGATACTGCCAGACAACTATTCGAATATATCCGGATAATATGGATATTTTGGAAACCACTGTAAAAGAGGTAAATTAAACTTATATTAGTTTACAATCGACATTTTTATTACAAAAACTCTTTAATAATCGTATACTAAAGTATCTGTCATTGACGAGAAAAGCTATCATCCACGGGTTATCTACCAATGGTATAATAGATCGTGAGCTGGTCAAATGCTATCTTTGTTAAGATGGCTAGAACAATTGAAAGCACATTAGATGAAGACTGTAAGTCTTATAAAGTAGTGCTTGGTAATAATTGAGACAAAATCACACTACTGACATTGCTAGATGTCAAAGTATCTGATGTATAAGTTGGATCAGCACAAACTAGTAGCCGCGAATGGCATGTACTTTCATCGATTCCCTGAATATGAACTATCTTTTGTGCGTTTTGGGTCATTCAGTTCTTGTTATCGCGATTGTGCAGTCCTATCTTCCGTTGGACATATATGTGAAACTGTGGGTATTCCTAAAGAAGACTTTCCGGATTGGGTTTTTACGGTCCAGGCAGGAAACGAATTAATGCAAATCATGAATGCCGAGAATCATGATGAGGCCTCTGCTCCGCATTCCTACTTCCCATATCAATCTGATTTTGGGTTGGTTACCAAAACAGCTTGTTCCAGTGTAGCAAATCCTAACCTTTTCTTTATGTTGCATTTAGCAGGAACTCTATTTTGTTCTGTGAGATCTCGTCAAGCAAGACACAATACAGAGATGAATCTAGAGAACAACACTACTAATCAAAGCCATCATTCTTGCCAATGCCTTTAAAGTAAATGCCAAGCTTGTCAATGCATTCACTGTTGATGGTCAACCTGCAGAGTCCTTTCAATTTCTTTGCTTATTTTCTCTGTTGAAGTAAATGATATTTCAGTTTCTGCTGCTTGTAATCACTGAGTGCTACGTCATCACCATCGCTGTCGTCAACTGAAGTCGAGCTCTGTGCAAAAGCACTTTTAAATTTTCTCTATGATGAATCTACATAGTAATTGTGTCATTAGATGGATTTTTGAAGATATAGCATGAATTGTCACGATTGCGAATACCTATTTTATTAAAACACAACGTTAAATGTTATATTATCAAAAGGAAAATGGAACAAAAGTAACTATCCGTATTATCCGCCCATTGTATATTTTGTAGTGTATTACTTTTTTTTTTCTTGTAATATATTATCTGATGTACAATAAAGTATATATAAATAAATAAATAAATATCCGGATAGTAAAACAAATGATATTCGGATAATATTTTCGACGGATATCCAGATAATTCGGATATCCGGATGGCATGCCCTAATTATAATCTATAGAATTTTGATATGGCAGGCAATTTCCCACAGGAAGTCAGCCAGTAAATCGGTAAGTCTGCCGGTAAGTCAGTCGGTAAGTCAGTCGGTAAGTCGGTCGGTAAGTCAGGCGATAACAGATATCTACACTAGTCACTATTTTGTGTGAAAGTACAACAACATCAACAACCTTGCATTATTATTATAATTTGTACAATAGATACCTACAGTAGACGCGCGAGTTGAATTGATGCAGAGTAGGTACACTAGGTACATGTCTGACGCTCACAGAACCTACCTATTGCGCCTGAGCGAGAAGCAAATACTGCCGTCGCGTCATCGCTATTCTAAATCCCATTATAAAAATCGAGTTGTAGGGTAGGTACTTACTGTTAGCCTGTGCACTTTTTTGTAAATACGCATTTGTATCTTGGTATCGATAAACTGCAAAGATAAAAAGTTTATTTGCAAAAATGATCTTTGGTGTAGTTGTGCTACTGTTCTTTCTGTAAACTGTAATATTAAAAACGAGTAGGTAGTTTTAATATACGTAGAAAAATTATAATCAAACTTACCTTATTTTTTTTTTAAGCTTCCCCAGTTCTATCCTGGATATATTTTTTTTCCTTCTGTTCTTATTCCCCATAATTTAATCTTAAATACCTCTTATACTACAACTTAAACTAATATCTACAGTTAAATTATTAATACTAGAACCTAAAACTATATAATATACAGACTGATTTTAAATACTAACAAACACGGAAAATAACATTAATTTATCGTATATTTTGCGGGGAACGCAGCGAGCTAGCAACAGCGACACAGGTCCTACCTCAAAGACGCCTGGCCGGCTACTGAATGGAAGCGCGCGGGCCGCCTTATTAAATAATATCTTGTTAAAACAATAAAAAACTGTTTTGAGAAAAATTAACCGTAGAATATTCTTTGTAATTTCATTGCCGATTTTTTGACATGTTTTTCGGAAGTAAAAGTTGGGTCTACTTCGAGTACGACTTAAAAAACGATCAAAAAATCGCGAAAACAGAGAGTTTTCGCGATTTTTTTTGATCGAGTGAAGTTGTTAATATCGTGTTTTGAACCGTAGAATAATCAAGAATATTTCTTAAACTACAACATGTATTTTTATCAGATCAAAACTAACAATATTTGATTGTTTAATGTTGAATCAAAAATAGGTCGATTCTGAGAGTCCTGGCCTTAAATATAAAAATAATAAAATTAAAGAGCCATTTACTTCTCAAGTGTTAAGTAAAAATACAAAGTTATAAGTTGAAAAGCTATCAATTACAAAGAATAGATTATTTGACCATTAAAAAGCTGCTGGGTTAATATATCCAGCAGTGTCTATTGCTTAGTATGAAGATGAGAATGCTTATTATTTGTTTAATGGGACAGGAATAGGTAGTACATAGACAAAATCATAATAATATCCAAGCTCTCTACTGCAATCTTTTTAAATTTTATGAAGAGTCCTTTGCATTTATTTATTATATTTAGTATCAGAAATATTCAATTGGTTTAAGTTATCTTTAGTTCTCCAATCATACTTATGAGTTATGACAAATAAGATAACAGATAAATACAGTAACAAGGGTCAAAAGAAATAACACAATTTAGAAGTTGTTAATGAACTACTCTCAGTACCTACATAGATTGTTATTTTAAATATTTGATAAATCAATCAATCACAATTTTATAACTCTTCAAATCTAAAGGCTTTGTTAAATTGACTCACTGAAAGTTTAGTATAAAAAAGTATTAATGTTATCATAACATAACCTATGCAAAAAGTTAATAAATATTGTAGTGTATGCTACACCCTTCAGAAGGGGTACGGTACTTAGATAATATGATTTTTAACAATAAAACTATCTAACCCAACATGTCATCCGAAGGTTTAGGCACGTCGCGATTTGCTTATTAGTATTTAACACGCACACGACATCACAATGCCAACAAAGTGACTCATACTCTAGCTCAGGAACATTCAAGGAGAAGAGCAACAGTTGTATTTATCAAGAATACTAGCAGATTTCAATGTTTCAATCCGTCTTCACGGCAAATTTGAAGCGATAAGAAAATCATCAAAAACATGATAAGCTCATTTTCGTCGTATGACGCCCGAAACAGTAACATAATCTCTTTCGAACTATACAACACATTGATGCAAAATTATTGAGGACGCATCGGAAATATGCGTTTAGGGCAACATACGTCAAGCAAATTCATGTCGCAAGACTTGCAAGATACAGTTATTCATACACAAACAAGACTAGACCTTTCCGAGTGGCGATGTAGGTACTCACCCTTCTGATTTGCATTTGTCTCCATTTCGAATACTATGAACACATCACATTATCACTAGAACACTTTTATTTTAACAACCCATTGCACATTTTTTGTTCGGATTCCAATAAATTGCATCTATTATTTTACAAAAATTAGGACAAACAAGCGTGCAGGAGAAATTTATTTCACTGTTTTTGATATACGTCAAACGTTTTTTTCTACACACCATGCTGAGTTTGACTCACAGTGGTTTGACTTTGTTGAATCGAAATAGCTCTCTTTTGGCCCATACATTAGTTGAATTTTTCTTTTTACCATTAATTACATAAGGATTTTCAATATGTTAAGGTATGTTATAAAGTACTCTGTGATAAGGATAATAAAGTATAAGA
Organism: Conistra vaccinii; assembly: GCA_948150665.1. Classification (NCBI taxonomy): domain Eukaryota; kingdom Metazoa; phylum Arthropoda; class Insecta; order Lepidoptera; family Noctuidae; genus Conistra; species Conistra vaccinii. The sequence goes on from OX411318.1 coordinate 15,191,301, forward strand.
ACAGTCTCGGGGACAAAATAAAAAGTCTGATTTTTTGTCTTGAAATTCTCAGTAATACTCCTATTCTCAGTTGGTACTACAGGGGCTGTAGGCGTAGCATAGAGTATAGTACTGTAGTCTGTACTATGACGTGCCATCATAGGGGCTGTAGTCTGTACTATGACGTGCCATCATTGTTCCGGTGTGAGAGAGAGACGGAACTATACAGCATAAATAGCACTATCCCATTTTCACAGTGGAACAATAATGGCTATAACATGTGACAGTACGGCCCCAGTACTACTCAGAGTAATGGTACGGACAGACGTGCTCAATAAAAAGCATGCTCATAAACTTGCTTAAAATGAGCATGCTCTGCAACTGTTCACATTTGCCAGCAATAAGCATTCTTGTTTGCAGGGAGCATGGTCGAAAATCAAATGTCGGTTGATTTTTGAGCACGCTCAAAATAAGCATGCTCATTACTAGCAATGATGCGACACACGTGCTATATACTAATGAGGAATTGCGCAATAAAAGCATGCTTTCGTGCTAGTAATGGTATGGACAGACGGGCTCAAAAAAAAGCATGCGCATAAGCTTGCTTAAAATGAGCATGCTCTGCAACTGTTCACATTTGCCAGCAATAGGCATACTTATTTTAAGCATACTCATAAATAAGCATGCTCAAAGCAAACGTACGGACAGACGTGCTTTTGGGCACCAGGCTCTCAGCCAAAATGGATGTACAAAGATATAGTGACAGTGCTATCCGTACAGAACTAAATAAAATAATCATATTGCTTGCAACGGAATTGTGTAAGAACATATTGGTGAAAAAGAAAAAAACAAAAAAAGGAGAACATCGATAATAAGACACAAGGAGCAAGTTTTTTCTTCTCCCCAACGCGACATATTGAGGGTTTATTTCGTTTTTATTTTAAATTGAGCCAGCAACCAGCAACTGTCGCGGATCGAGATCAAATCGATAAAAGCCTGCTCATAAGCAAAACTGTTCAGACGCGCTCGGAGCACGCCCCCTTCCACCCGCACCTCAGGTAGCATGCTCGAAAATCAAACGTCGGTTGATGTTTGAGCATGCTCAATTTAAGCATGCTCATTACTAGCAACGTTGCGTCACACGTGCTACTAATGAGCACTTGCTCAATAAAAGCATGCTTCCGTGCTAGTAATGAGCACGTTTGTCCATACTTTAGGGTCGGGCCGCACCTGCCGAACGTTCCGCGGCGGAACGTGCGGTTGAATACGCTCCTAATGTTTTTCAAGTTACCTATGACACATCAGCCGAACGTTACGTCCAAAGAAATACGACGCGACGACGGAGCGTTCCGCCTTGGAACGTTCGGCAGGTGTGGCCCGACCCTTAATGAGCACGTCTGTGCGTACTTAAAGGTACGGACAGACGTGCTACAAGGTACATGCTACCTGAGGACAAGAATGCTTATTGCTGGCAAATATGAACAGTTGCAGAGCATGCTCATTTTAAGCAAGCTTATGAGCACGTCTGTCCGTACCATCAGTTATTATTACTCTGAGCAGTACTACTGAAAAAAGGACAATAAGATTTTTTTTTTAAGTGATAGCTGCCTAAGCCACGTTTACACATTCGCGCGAGTGACGAGGCGACCGCCGAACGGCGAGTCGAGGCACAAACACGAATGTGTAAACGGTAGTTCGTTATTCGCCCGCTCTTTTTGGCACGACTCAAAGGGAAACGAGTGGCGAGGCGAACTACTGTTTACACATTCGCTATAAAGTTCATTTCAAGCAACATCAAAATGGACGGGATAGTTATGATGTTTTTTGAGCTTTACCAAAGTCGGTCAATCATTAGGAATCCAAACTTAGATCATTTTACCTAAATGCTTTAATAAGATCGATCTGAAGTAATGGAAGTATTCTACCAGTGAATGACATAAAACTGAATAAAAATTCTTTGATTGCTACTATTCGGACAAATCGATGCAAGAAGCTAGCAGCTATAGCTATCTATTTCTACTGGAAAAGTGCTATTATACACTTGATGAGTTTCTCAGTGATGTGTAGGGACTGTGTCTGGGGAACTGTCATGATTGTTAACCTTTTTATCTTATATTTGATTTTTTTTGACATACTATGTAATTTTTGACATTTGTATCGGTGTTTAAGTATTTACCCAAATGAAATGATAATGTATATCTTTTTTTAGGGTTCCGTACCCGAAGGGTGACAAACGGAACCCTATTCATAAGCCTCCGCTGTCCGTCTGTCTGTCAGCGAGCTCTATCTCATGAACCGTAATAGGTAGGCAGTTGAAAATTTCACAGATTGTGCATTTCTGTTGCCGCAAGAGCAACAAATAATAAAATTAAAAATTAAAGGGGGGTCTCCATACAATAAAATTAAATTTTGAAAAAAAAATCATCTGACCCTGGCATGTGGGGTATCATTGTCTAGAGCTCATCGAGTAGAGAATAAATATAATTTTTATTTGTTTTTATCTTCAAAAATTATGAATTAGGGGGCCGTAGAAGTTGTCAGTTTTAGACCATTTTTGTACGAGCTCTATCTCAACAACTAAACAAGTTAGGAATTTTAAACTTGTGTATATCATGCACCATAATATACTGTTTATAATCAACAAATACTAAAAACGCTGCTTCATAAGGTATTTTATTTAAATATGGACGATTTTCTGCAACTTAAAAAAATAATTTTGTAATTTATACTATTATTATGCAATACACATTCCACAGATAACTATTTACTAGTCGAAGTAATGATATGGAATTAGTAAGTACTATCATGGCAGCATGTACCTAAGCTACTTATACATGGAATTTGTAGGAGTTACCCTATACTATTAAATGAGCATTTTCTAGTAGAAAAAGCGCATATCTCCGACTATTTATTATTTTTAACCGACTTCCTAAAAGGAAGAGGTTCTATGTTCGACTATATGTATGTTTTTTTTTTGTTTTTTCACCGATATCTCCGTCAATTGTAGACCGATTTTGAAAGTTCTTTTTTTGTTTGAAAGGGTTTACTTCCGAGGTGGTCCCATTGTCATAAGGTCAGGATCTGATGATGGAATCCTGGAGAAATCGAGGGAACTCTTCAAAAATTATAGGCACACCAATAGCGATTTTGGTATTTTTTATATTAAATCGTGCAGTTGCTCTCGGATAGCACCATTTGGTGAAGTGGAACTGATGATAAAGACCACAGAATGCCACCGGAACTACTCAATGATAAGTATTTCACGGGTTGCGATTCGATTACTTTAATATAGTTGCCAAGCAATATATGCATGTCACGTCTAGGGAGAGGTGGAGCTGATGGTGAAGTACCAGGAGAACTCAACGATTAACGCCCCTGCATCGGGAAAATCAATATTTTGTATAACGTGATGAGCAGTTGACATGTGGCTATTGTAACTTAGATAAATTACAAACTGAGCCACTAAAAAGCGAGAAATAAATATGTTTTTACAAAAAATACAACTGACTTCCAAAAAAAAAATACTAGAAAGTGAAAAATTACTTTATTTCGGAAGTCGGTGACAAAAAACGAAAAATCAAAAACAAAGACAAAGACACAGACTTCCGAACTAAAATTATTTTTCACTTTCTAGTGTTTTTTTTTTGGAAGTCGGTTGTTTTTTTGTAAAACGTTTTTATCCTTGTAATTTTCTCTGTATCAGTAATAAACTTAAAAGAAACTCAGTTAAGAGGGTTTACGTCGTACGGAATTTCATACAAACTTTCAAGCCCTTATTTTTCGAAATGACTGAACCGATTTTAATGAAACGTCATACGCATATGCAAGATACAAAGGTCTAAAAACTTAGTTAAGAACATTTTCAAAATGTCTTATTTAAACTTGTTGCATTTCACTAGTATCCAAGGCGTGCCGGGCGCGGCGGCGAAGTAAATGAAATATTCTTTTACACCTATATTTTAACACAAAAACCTTTATTCATTTAAATTAGACAATTTCTTTACACATTTTTATGTATTTTTATAGCGCCTCTGTTGTTACTTTGACGAAAGTATTAAAAAAATTCATAGTGTTAAATCTTGTACGATATGGTACGGAACCCTTCGTGTGCGAGTCCGACTCGCACTTGACCGATTTATTTCTTCTTCTTTTCTTGACATTTTTGGTGTAAATTTTAAATTTAATGTTTTTATCTATTTTTTTAACCGATAAAACTCGGATGACACGCAATAGAGTCGTAAGTCGTAATTGATCCGCTGTATTCTAATATAAAATTTTGAATAATTTAAATTATGTATTTTTGTTCATTTTATTTTGTAAATTTTATTTGTATGTCTTTATCTTGTGTTATTTTGTGTTTGTATATTGTGTTAGTTTTTTAATACTTTTCGACACAATGTAAAAATTGTTAATGAAGAAAAATAAATATCAATGCATAAATAAAATCTGGTGCAGGAGAGGACCACCATCGCCTGCGGCTACGTTTTCTTGTAATTATTTATATATATAAAAGGAGAAACTGACTCACTGACTGACATATCAACGCAGAGCCGAAACTACTGGAACTAGGAACGTGAAATTTTGCACACAGCTTCCTTTTATAATGTTGGGGAGCACGGGGGGGTTAGAAGGGGTTTTTGGAAATTCATTTAAGTGGGTGAAAAGGGGGGATTTTGTTTGTATGAAAAATCTTATTCCTTGAGTTACCTAATAAACTTGAATCTTGGTACAACCTAACAAAAAGTACTAGGCTTTCATGAATTCACGTTATAGTATTTCAACCATTAGATGTTATGCACAATTTCTAAACAGTAACCTAACAAAAAGTACTAGGCTTGCATGGATTCACGATAGTATTCAATCATTATTTTATAGGATTTGGATGAGGCAGACAGATAGTTTATAACTTTAATTAGCACCTAAGATACTTTTTATTCCAGTAGTACGTTTTCGTGGGATAATTTCCGAGTTCCACGCGAGCGAAGCCGTGGGAAAAAGCTAGTTTGTTAAATAAAAATAAGCCTTATTTAATCCTTAATTATTCAGTTAAGCGGTTTAAGTTACTAAATATACATCGTCTATTGTATTTTTTTCCTTAATTATTTACAAAATAAATAAAGTTCTTAATAATGTACAGACGCCAGCACATCAAGTTACTACAATCTGTCAAATTTTCTTTAGTAGATTTTCAACTTTATCGCAAAAAAATAAGGTTCAATGTTGATTGGAAAAATTTGACAGATTGGAATAGGTTGATGTGCTGGCGTCTGTACTTAATAATTAATAATTAACTAATAAAGGACCCCTCGACGGGTATAGGCCTCCTCCAGTAATTTCTTTAATTATTTGGTGTAGCATCTCTAAATAATTATATTGACATTGCAAATGCAATGCAAAAGTCGCTAGAATTACGACGTCATCCATTGAATCCGAAATAGAAATGAATAGACGCGAATGTGTAAACGGTCACTCGTGAAGCCTAAAGCCACACGAATGTCTTGTCGAACTATTCGTCGAATGGCGAAGCGAATCACGAGCACAAATGTGTAAATACGGTATTATGGGAGGGTAAACCTCAGACAGACCAATAAAGTTGGTCTGAGGGGTAAACAGATTCATTACGTAACGCGTTACGGCGCCAATCTGTCTGTATAGTTCAACTTAGATTAGTTTCTCAGAGTAATAACTAAAGCATAGAGGGAGGGTGAAATTTCTCAGTCTAGTCATACTCTTTATACATATGACACATTCCGTGTGAAAAAAAAGGACAGGTATATAGTTATAAGGACCACCACTGTCCACTTTTTTGGTCTCGGTAGTGATGTGCAGAGAGGTGCAGAGGTATCGATATTAATTTATTTTTGACAGATAATTTATATAATGTATTGGATGTACATGTCGTATATTCCATGGATGATGTAACGTTGTAACGTGCCGTTTTGTAAGTTATATAGTGGAATGCATTAAATATTTGTTAGAGCTTTAATTCTAGGCTTCTTTTAAGCATTGGCAATTTGGTTTTATTAAACAAACGTTACTTTAATTAATAAAAGCAAATTGCCAATGTTCCTACTCAACGCAATGCGTGACCTTGGGTCGCAAAAGAACCCATTTGGGTTAGCGATTATCTGTTCCCTCTCCCCCGTCACCGTCCTGGCAAGCCCGGCCATCAATCTGTGCGCGCCGGCTCGACACACCGTCACATGCTGGCTAGGGAGGTTTACGCTCCCGTCGTCGCTCATTCTCAGCTCCACTACACTTGCCCGTGACTAGTGAGACCTCCCCTACAGCCGCGGTTGTCTCAGTTTGCAACGGTTTCCTCATTTTATAATTGACTACGTATATCATGAATCTTACTCCTTAACTCAGTGTTAAATCCCCATATTGGGGTTCAAAGTTCCAGCTTACCAATATCTCCAAATTTGCGGCTAACCACCCAGGTTACTCACATCGAGAACCATCACTGGCATCCGTACTTTATGTTACGGCAAACTAACTTCCGGTGTATCCGATTGCCGACGAGCTCCGCGCCGTGTACATAACCCGCGTGGCCGCGTCGAGCTGTCTACGGGTCTGGGTCGACCAACCGCCGACCGCCATCGCCATCCTCCTTTGTCCACACATTTCTCCGAAACTCGTAATCGGATCGAGATCATTTTTTTATTTTTTTTATTGGATTATGTATTCTCAACTTAGGGAACAGTACGAGGTTTATCAAAAGATTTCATGGGTATTAGTTTTTTGCGCGAAACCCTAAGTTTGTTTCTAAAACAAATGTAGCCTATTTTACTCCTTATGTCATAAGCTATCTTCCAGTGGAAGTCCCGTCAAAATCGGTACAGCCGTTTCTGAGATTAGCCGGAACAAACAGACAGACAGACCCCGAGGGACGAAAAATTGAATTTCGTAGTATGGATCATCTATACTTTCACGATCCATTACAACAAAAAATTTTTTTTTTGTCTATCTGTCTGTCTGTTTGTTCCGGACAAACAGACAGACAGACAGATAGACAAAAAAAAAGTGTTTTTTTTTGTAATGGATCGTAACTATATACTTTCTTAAGCATTTAGTAAAAAGCTGTTATTTTGACATTATAAACAGACACTTCAATTTTATTTATCTGTATGTATATATAAATGTATTTTTGTTGTATGGATCATATACTTTCATATGCATTTAGTAAAAAGCTGTTATTTAGACACTACAATTTTATTTATTTGTATTATACAGATTGTGGATAAAAAATAAAATATATTGAAAATCGCACAACACTCCCTGCTATATAATTTATAATATCTCTGGCGTATTCTGAAAGAGCACATGGATCATTAATGTACTCATGTTCATTTGTTTCCAACAGCGATTCTTCATTCTTCATGAATGACATCGAAATTGGCATTTAATTTTCATCTATTTCCATAGCATCTGAAGAACCCTGAAAAAGTATATACTTTTGATTTTTTCTCCGATAGTGCAATACAAATAATATATTTTAGAACCTACTGTCTGATTTTCAGCTACAGTTTGAAGTTGACACAATGTTAAAATGGACAGCTTGTAAAGATACCGTACTTGACTTTCAGCATGATTTGTTGTAGGAGAATTGTGATCAATTCGTATAATTTGCAATGGCTCGAAAAGAAAACGATATCTTCTCCAATTTATTAGCAAATTAATAGCATAGTAATGTAGATACTTTTTATCGTATCGATAAAAAGTATCTACATTACTATGCGTTTGCACCAGAAAACATTCAACATGTAGATGTTTCGAGACTTGTCACATGAAACAAATCTCATTACTTGTTTTGTTGGACTTGCGTTCGCACTGCACGAAACATGAGTAAGTCATAAGACAAATGTCAAGATTTGTTGCTATCTGCGTTCGCACTGTCTAGAAACATAAACAATAACATGTTTTGTCTAGAGATTTGTGACGTTTGCGTTCGCACTGTTGTATGTTTAGGTCAAATTATGTCTCGCAACTTGTCTATTGCTTATTGTTTAGTGTTATCCGAATATGGTGGAAAACATCTCGTGTTTATATCGAAACATGAAGTGGTCGATTAATTTTGTAGAGCTTTGGCAAGACTTTCAATGTTTGTGGAGTAGGTACAAAATGTGTGGACTATAAAAACCGAATAAAGGGTCGAGATTCTTTATTATAACTAGCTGAGCAAATGGGCTTGGATTGTGTTATTCCACTCGAAAAGAAAATGACATCTTTGAAAACTCAATTCAACAGAATTAATTGGTCTGATGGTGGGATGGACATTCTGAAATTTGCGTCGTTTTTCTTAATGATTGGAGCAACTTTCTGTCATAATATTTCAAAATCATCTTTAGGAAGTCGCGCATCCAGAACCTAGATTTCTTCCTAGATTTTTGCCGTTCCAGGTAGATATGCAATACTGGCAGCTATAAACAATAAATCGTCTTCATCGCTTGAATTCATTTTATTACCTACATTTGATAATACCCAGTTATTAAACGTAGAAATATTTTTGACGTGGTTTAGTTTAGAGTAATTTTGACTTCGCTACGACTTGGTCACAAATAAATCACTGTCATCATCAGTATCATTCACAGAACATAAAAAGTCGGCAAAATGCAATGAAATGTCAAATCAAATCTTACAACATGTTGCTAGATTCATACAGAGACATTTTGTTAAGAAATTGGTTTGTAAAAACATGTGGCGAAACATGTCAAGTGATAGAAAACGTCAAACATGTTTCGCGTCAACAAGTTGCGTGACAATGCGAACGCGAGTCGATACATTGACAGAAAACAGAGATTTCAACATGTTTCATGTGAATGTTTCGCCCAGTGTCTCCAGATTGGGGGTTTTTTTCCCCATATTGGGGAAAAATAAAAACTTTGGGGAAGTTTTGGGGAAACGAAAACTGTGGGGAAAATTTTGGGGAACGTATTTTATTTTGGCGATAGTTTGGGGACAAATGTGTACACATTTCTAATTCTGTGACTGATCGATGCTTCAGAGGTATATGTGGTTTCTAATTTGGTTATAGGACATATCCTTGATATCCTAGAGATTTCCGTACATTGTAATTGTAATCTATCACTTGGGTTGGGTATGATTCAAAAAGTTTTAGGATGTTCCCTCTAATCTTATCGCATCGACTGACGTTGGATCGATTTTGACGAGACTACGTACAACAACACTACCTACGTGTTTGAACACTAGTAAATAGCTGAGGCCACTGGGCGTAAAATAGGCTACTATTTATTCCGATATTCCCACCCCACGGGAACATTGGAATTATAACGCCTGCTAGGCTGCTACACAGTCGCCAACCGCGTCCCGACAGAGGTGACCTTGGTACAGCCGTGTAGATGATGGTTTACGACCAAACATTGAATAACTTTGCCGGTCGCCAACCAAGGTCACCTCTGTCGGAGACGCGGTTGGCAACCGTGTATCAAGCGTTTTAAAGGAAAAACTCATTAACGCGGTTGAAACCGCGGGACGCAGCTAGTTAGTAATAAAATACAAGGACAAATTAATTTTCACAATATATTTATGTCCATAATATAAGATACAAAATAATTTTGGGGAAAATTTTAGGAAAAGGTATCTTTTTGGGGAAAATTTTAACCTGATCTGGGGAAATTTCACATAAACAACCTGGAGACACTGGTTTCGCCAGTGCAAACGCACGGTTACCTACATTACTAGCTTAACATAACCTCACAATTTAACGAATTTATTTTTTGAAAATAAATTCGCGATCACAACATAATTTGTAATAAAGATAGTTTGAAGGTATCATTATCAATCTAATATGTATGTTATCAGTGATCACATCCAAATATTTTATCCAAATTTTTTATACGAAAAATGTAAAAAAACACTTACCGATGAAAGCTTACAAATTCATTGTTTTTTTTCCGTGACGAATGTGATTTACACGTTATCACAAAACAAGCCATGTTAACAGACTATTGATAAGTCCTTTGCACCTTTCGTTTTTACAAAAATATTCAAAAATCTATTGGTTTTTAATAAAAAATGACCAGCACCTCAACCAGCACACGTACCTTACCTACTGACCACAGAGTACTTTTATTGCTACTGACATTCACGACGTAATATACGGCTAGATCAAATACTTGTACGGTTAACCGTTTACTAGGCAACTATTGTGCTTTTTAAATTGGTCGTGTAAAAAGAGATCAACTGTGACCGTTTTGACAATTTCGGTGCGTCCATTTCTCTAATCTATAGACTCCCTCTATGCTTTAGTTATTACTCTGAGATTAGTTTAAGTTATCACTTCTGTCGGGCGTCCTGAGACGCACACGTTTTTTTTGTACAGATTCAAGACACTTCAAGTTACTACAATCTGTCAAATTTCTTTAGTAAAGGAGATTGCCTAGGTTTGGACCAAGTGCTGCCTAGGAATGTGAGTTGGTCTAGTGGTACTGTAGCATACACATGGCCTATAAAAAAATTAAAAAAAAAAAATTGGTCCCAGGAAAAATAAATAAATCCAGTTTTTGTGATAATGACTAATCTTGCATTAAACAACGTTTTTGATATATTTTTTCTCAAAAATGTATTTATAAATACCCCCCTATACTCCCTTATGGACCCAGCAACCGCGCCCCCCCCCCCTCCCGTGCCTTTAGCGAGCGTTCGCCTAATTTTAATTTAGAATAGTTTATGCCCCTGGATGGAGACTTTTAGTGTAGTACCTAAAGGCAGCCACAGGAAAGTTCGGTTAACCAGCCAGGACCTTAGTGGTCAGCTGCAAGATGCCAGAATTAAAAAAAAACTGACTACTTTTTGCTGTCTTACGTCACTTGTGATCCATTTTGGTGATCCATAGCCTTCTTCATTGCTCTTTGGGTGACTTTTAGCCTTCTGATAAGGCCCATTGTGAGCGACCACGTTTCAGTGCCATAAGTCATCACTGGCAACACGCACTGGTCAAAGACTTTCGTCTTGAGACACTGTGGTATGTGGGACGAGAAGATATTGCGTAGCTTCCCGAACGCTGCCCAGCCGAGTCGGATTCGACGATTGACCTCTTTCTCGAAGTTGGACCTACCTACTGGACAGTTTGTCCTAGGTAAACATACTCGTCTACAACTTCGACCGTAGCGTTTCCGATCTTTATGAAAGTGGGTGTTACATGGGCATTTGACATGACCTTTGTCTTTTCCATGTTCATTTTAAGACCTACTCTTTTGGAGGCCCTACTGAGGTCATCAAGCATTATACTGAGGTCCTCCATGGCCTCAGCCATGATAACTATGTCGTCGGCAAACCGAAGGTTAGTGATATACTCGCCATTGATGTTGATGCCTAGCCCTTTCCAGTCTAGAACCTTGAAGACATCCTCCAGTGCAGCGGTGAATAATTTCGGAGAGATAACGTCTCCTTGTCTCACACCAGTCACACCTCGCTGCAGAAGGATAGGTTTCGAGGTCTGGTCGTAGAGTCGGACTGACATACTCACACACCTTTTTAAAGAAGAGTACTACCACACCTCTGTTCCATGCGTGTGGTGTTTTACCCCGAGTATGACACAAACAGCTTCTCGAGAGCCTTAAGAACGGATTTCCCACCGGCCTTTAGGAGTTCCGCCGTAATTCCGTCATCACCCGGCGCCTTGTTGTTTTTAAGCTGCTTTAGAGCCATCTTAATCTCGTACAAGCTGACGTCCGGGATATCTTCGGTATAGTGTCGGGTTAATCTAGCTCTTGGGTCGTTTGCCACATTCGTAACGGGGTTACTGGTTGACGTGTATAACTGTCCATAGAACCTCTCAATAGTTCAAGTTTGGCGGATACGATCCTGCCATCATCGGTCTTCAGTTTTGCAAGCTGGCTCTGCCCAATATCGCATCCTTAATGCGTTCTGCACTAAAGCGGTGAAGGTCGCTTTTCAAGGACTTAGAGATCCGTCTATTGAGCTGCCGGTACTTCACCGCATCGTCTAAAGATTGGAGGATCATCTCGCGCCTCTCCTTCATGAGCTGAATAGTAGGATCAGAGAGCTTCTTGTTTCCATTTGTACGACGGGTCTTAAAGATCTTGGACCCGACCGTATGGACAGTTTCCACGAACCCATCGTTAAAATCGTCCACGGAGCTCCCTAGGCACTCGAAACGATTCTGAAGTTCGAGCTGAAAGCTCTCGGGGTTTTGGACTTGGATTGGTGCTGGACGGAGCGTAGACTTCATCAGTCGAGATCTTTCCAGCTTGATAATTAAGTTCAATGTGCCTCTTACCATGCGGTGATCGCTTCCGGTTTTCACCACGTTGATCACAGAGACATCATTGAATACTTGCTTCTTCGTCGACATAATGAAGTCAATCTCATTTTTTGTTGCCCCATCAGGGCTCTGCCAGGTCCACTTTCTGTGCTCACGTTTTTTGAAGAAGGAATTCATCATAAAGAGGCCTTCCTTCTCCATAAAACTGGCCAGTAGGTTACCCCGGTGATTCCGACGTCCAACTCCAACTACAATATCAAAATACAATTACTACAATTATAATTGAATGCACAATAACTGTTTAATAGTTGATTTTGTACATTTGTTGCTACTAAGTTAATTTTTTCCAATAAAAATATTCAAAACAAGAGACTGTTTTTCTTTGGACTCCTGGGATAGATTTATATGCGCTTTGAAATACAGGTTAGTGATGGTCTGAGGAACAAAATGCACTATGTGAGTATTCTAGGCAGCACTTGGTCCAACTTCCATACAAAATTAGGCAATGTCTTTTTTTAAATTTATCGCTATATGGTTCAATGTTGATTGGGAAAATTTGACAGATTGGAGTAGGTTGAATGCAAGAACAAGTGCAAATGTAGAATGCAAGAACGAGTGAAAAAGTAGGTAATAGACATGCGTATTACATATATAAGTGATAGACCGTGGTTTTTAAGTTCGCCAACTTACTTCGGTCACCGTCGTTGGTGACACAAGTGAAGCTTTCTCACACTGTATCGCGATGTTTTTGAATAAATCTGAACCAAACTAAACATACATTACACAAAAATGACGAAACAAAATGCTGGCTCGCGATTCGCGGCGATAACAGACGTATGAAACTACGAACCAAGGCGGGCTACGAGCAATATTTCAAACCTGTTGGATCGCTGGCAAACTGTTACTCGGCGGTTTTAAAGTGCGAGTACTTAGTGTGACCCACGGGCGAGGATCCATAAGACCACGTACTTGCTCGCACGTCTATCACCCCTTTAACGTGCTTTCCGAGGCACGGAGGAGTCTCGGTATGTAAAGATGGTCACCCATCCACTGACCAAACCCGGCAAGCGTAGCTTAACCTGATGGATCGACCCGTGCGGCTTGTTATTATTTAGTTAGCCATCGTAAAATAGACTTTAATCTATTTGACTTAAATTCCTAACTTGATTGACAAGTTATTTGCCGTGTTGGAGGCGTCCTGTTATAATGAGCGATGACCTATATCGTTACAAAATGGACGGAGCTTGACCGATAGGACGCGGTTTAAAATCCGACAAAATAACTCTCTACGAGTATGTATGAATAATCAAAATAAAACCTTACCCATCCGGGCCGAGACGTTAAATTGACCCAGCAACTGTCGCGGATCGAGATCGAATCGATAAAAGCCTTTAAGCCGTTGGTCCCGGCTGCCATTCGTGGATCTTTGACAGTCGTTACGAGTCGTCAGAAACCAGAAAGTCTGACACCAGTCTTACCAAGGGGTATCGTATTACCCAGTTACTGGGTTGTGGAGGTCAGATAGGCAGTCGCTTCATGTAAAATACTGGTATTCAGCTGCATCCGGTTAGACTGGAAGCCGACCCCAAGATAGTTGGGAAAAGGCTATGAAGATTGAAGATTGATATTTTACGATGGCTAAACAAAATACCTAGTGGACGGCTCACCGGCAGCGAGCGGCCCGCGAGCCGTCACCCGTCGCGTCGGGCCGACAGCGCGCTTCAAGCGAGGCGCCCGCTCGCCGGCGCCTGTCCGTCCGCGGGGTGACGCCTCGCCGTAAGCGCGGTGACACCTTGCCGGCCGCACGGTGACGCTTGCTTGTGAATAAACAATAAACTGTTACCTCGCCGGTGGCGTGCCGGCGGCTAGCGGTCGCCTTGCTTACGGCGCGTTGACGACTAGCCGTCGCCTTGCTTCCGGCGCGTTGGCGACTAGCCGTAGCCTTGCTTACGGCGCGTTGACGACTAGATTTTTCGAGGCGGTGCCGGGGCGCTGCCGCATGCCGTGCTGGAGCAGTGCTGTTATAATGGGCGATGACCTTAAAACTGTCAAGCCCCGCGGTTTGACCGTGAAGCGCGCTGACGTCACTTTTAACTTAAAAAAATAAAAACAACTATGACTTATAATGTACAGACGGCACATCAAGTTACTACAATCTGTCAAATTTCTTTAATAGATTTTCAACTTTATCGCTATAGTATAAGGTTCAATGTTGATTGGGAAAATTTGAGAGATTGGAGTAGGTTGGTGTGCTGGCGTCTGTATTTTGAAGTGATTTTGAATGATGAGAACAGTTCGGGACGTCAGTGACTCTCATCGTCTCATGAGAGTTATCGGGGCTGTATCGGTAAGCTATCGTCGCGCAAATGCGGGATCGTCACGTCCATATGTCACGTTTTGTTCGGTGAACCTGAACGCGTGGTCATGTCAACAGAGGGCGCATTCCAGTTTCCGAACAAAAAATTACCTAAGGACCAATATGGACGCGACAATCGCTTTTATAAAGGACGCGGGGTTTCACTCTGAGAAAAAAACAGAATGTAGTACGGAAGAGAGTTTTTGCACCTTACGTATATATTTATCATAAGTCTCCAACTAAGTACAAAGAACACAAACTCCAACTACAAACTTACTCATATTTTGCCATGTTTGAGATTTGATTAAAAAGTACTATTTAATATTTGGGATCCCCCCAGGACCGGCGGCCCGGGGTGAAGGGCCGCTGCCGTCCCCCCTTAGTCCGCCAGTGGGAGAACTATATATGATATAAACCCACAGACCCAACACAATCGATCTGGCATCAATTCAGTCCGAGATTTTGGTAGATTTATATCTGATCGATCGTTTAATGCCCATTAAATTCGGGGCGGAGCGCCGCTGCCGTCCCCCCTTAGTCCATCAGTGGGAGGACTTTAGGGAACCTATAAACCCACTGACCCAACACAATCAATCTGGCATCAATTCAGTCCGAAATTTCGGTAGATTTCTATCTGATCGATCGTTTAATTCCCATCATCATTTAATTAAGGGCTGTATAATCGATTGGCGCAAAATATTAGACATTTGTATTTGTCTCAGATTTACCGGTTCGAACTGATGCCAGATTGACCGTCTAACTAAAGCCCCAGATACTGCCAGAAATCCACTAGAGAATCTTATCCTCCTGCCTCCAGACTCTCACCAAGAAGCCCCGATAGATAGCATCCGTTTCTCACTGTAAGTATACTACTTATGCGTCACATCCACGCAAAATGGCCATATAATGCTGCAACCCTATGCGAGACGAGAGCCCCTGCGCTGGTTTTAAGCTGAAAAAATTATATATGATAGAAGTTTATGTAAAGATTACAGGAAAAATAAAACAATGTCTCTAAAATAAATAGCAAACTTTTTCAGAAATCATCAACAAAAATTACATTAGTTCTACTATCGGTCAAGAGATGGCTCTGACCTAAAACTACAATATTCTACGAGTATTATACAGGGTGGCAGGGAGGGACATCGACGCGAAGCCGGTTACCATGGATTCAGTACATGATTCTGAACAGATTAGAAAAGTGCAATACCTACGCGGTCAAAATGTATGGAGCAGCTATTTTTTTTTTTAATAACCGACGAAAAATTTAACGCTGGGGGGTTCAGAATCATGTACTGAATCCATGGTAACGGGCTTCGCGTCGATGTCCCTGCCACCCCGTATAAGCCTCGCCGATGATTTAAAAACATTTCACGGTTCACAAAGTACAGAACCTTCGGTGCGCGAGTCTGATTCGCTTTTGTTTTTTATTGAATCTCTCAAATGAAGCCAATTTCATGATTAATTTTTTGTGTAAAACAAAATTTTTTTGTGTTTGTAAACCTCTAAAAAAGAATACCCGAAAAGGAACCTAGTTTTTTGTCTTTTAATAAGAGGCAAAATACCTAGGTTGCGTAGGACTTTTTTTATAATTTTAAAGGAAACCACCGGAGTAGAATACAGACCTACAGAAGTTCATAATTTTTATTTAACATCAACATAAATTAGAATTATCTACAATTCAAACATAACTTGTACTTATTTCTTCAGTGATCCTTCACTGTCAGGAGGGATACCGAGTTCCTCATCAGTGTAGGTTTTGGGATCAATATACGGGAATTCACCCTGAAAAACAAAACATACAATATTATTGTCAACCTTGTCTAGTCAGCCTCAAAAAGATGTATACCTACATCAACAAGAATTATTTTATCTTAGTACAGTAACTATGAAATCGTGATATTAATTTTTATTTGTCAAAAGATTTCCATCTTTTGACAAATAAAAATATGCTAAGTACTTAATATTGAAAATCTGTCTTTTTTTTTCAGATTGTTTTAACAATGTCTGATAGATAAATCAGTAGGAATAACAATAAGTACTTAAGTGACACTTAATGATAGTTATCCAGGGAGTGTGCTCTATGCTTTGAGTAGCTTAATAATTTCAGTAATTATATTCAGTTATCATCGCAGAGATTCAACTAAGACTTTGGTATAATAAATATTTTCTAAAATTGCATAATTGGCTTATAATGTTCCCACTGCTGGGACATAGGCCTCTTCTCTTCGAGAGGGAGGGGGCTGTAATCTACCACGAGGACCCAGTGCAGGTTGGTAGATGTGACATCTCGAATTTTTAGTTCTAGGACATGCCAGTTTCCTCTCGTTGTCTTCCTTAACAGTTTTGAGTTCTAAAGTTGATAGGTGGAAAATAAATATGGACTTGTTTTTATACAAGAGTAATTATTGTAAATTGTGCAAATAATAATAATATACTCCATGGCACATTTCTACCTTCATGTTAATATATATAATATAACTTACAAAGATGTGATCAGGTTCGGTGAAACAATGCCATAAGATCCACCACCAGGCAACTGCTCCAAGAACCTCAGCTAACATTATGGACTTCCTTGATGGCTTTGGTGGTGGTACTCGGTATGTCCATGCTCTGAAATTATGTTAAATATGCTTTGTTATTAATTTTATTAGCTTTTGCCCATGGCTTCGCCTGCATGGATTTCGGAAAATATCCTAGTCAGTTTTATTCAATTCGTCAGTCAAAGTATAGTCGGTAGAAAACTGTAATCAATTAGTCCGAGACTAAAAGAAATGTTTTTATATTCTTTGTTCGAATTAATTTCCATTTTAATTGACTATATTTTATTTTATTTGTATTTTCGACACCGTAAGGATATTTAGATTTCAGTTAAGTAATGTTAGAAGTTATTTAAATTTGTTTAAATATTAGTTTATTCTAAGTTAAGTATAGTGTTAAAAATACAAAATGAAGTTTGATTTTTTTAATAAGGTTATTATAATCCTTACAGCAGATTTAAATTATCCCCATGTGCTTATTCAACACGTAAAAACGTATTCCCTTGAGTGTACCAAACTGACGAATCAACGGAAACTGGCAAATACTGGAAACTGGCGAGTTAACGCAACTGTCTAATCGGTAAAACTGACGAATTAGTGAAACAGACCAGTTACTTATACGCGGACTCAAGGATTAATATAATACCGGTCAAAATAGCTTTGGAAATGGCAAAGAAATTTTTATCAAATCCTGAAAGATAAAAATGGTTCTGTGGCCCTGTGGGTCTTCCTTAGAATATAGACATTATGCTATTGCGTATTCTGTAAAACATTAATTTTAAGTGTCTCTTACGGTTTACGCGGCGCACGTCAGTAAAGCTCTCAATCGACATGATTTTTTTCTGACATTTTTACAATAATCGTCATAATTCAGCCAATTTATACAAAACCTTAATGAATTATACACCTAAACCTTCCTCATGAATCACTCCGTCCATTAGTGATAACCGTTTGAAAATCCGTTTGATAGTTTTTGAATTTATCGCGTAGGTACAGAGTCTGTACTTAGTAGTATTAAAATCTCTCTGTTTGACAGAGAGATTTTAATACTAGAAATAAAGTATATCAACATTTTTCAGATTTTCTAAAGTAAATATATCTTTTATGGGGTATTGTGTTAAATGTTACAACAAAACACCTTGTGATATAATTGCAATTAGATGAAAGAAAATTTAAAACTCATATTAAAAGTACACTTTGTAAACAAGTAGGTATATTACAAATTAGAGAATTCAATTAGAGGCTAACAGGCCAAGATAAGAATGCTTGGAAACATGCTGGTCCTGCTCCATGGGACAATAATTTAGAGTATAGACAAAATCAAACAGTACCCTAATTACGTAATACACGATCAACCAGAATCTGAATCGTTTTGAAACAGATTGCTAATCCTTTGCTTCTTAAGTTCGAAAAAAAAAATCTGCTCAACAATGTAACTAACGCAATGAATGTTGTTGAACTGTCAAAATGAAACAGATTAGTCTGAATCGTATATTAAAATGTGTTGCGTAATTAGATAGCTGATTGCTAATTATAATTTATACCTAATTATTTTTATGGCATTGATTGTAATTACTTGAACTCACACACTGACTTATTAGTATTACATGTAAAAATTTAAGGAATAGCATATACTTTTACAATTTTTGTTATTAAGTGATCAATATGTATTCTATCAAATAATTAATTTATCTGTCATTGCTTCATTTTAAATTCTTTTTACCTATTGTGATATAGTAATTAGAGTATATCGCCTCTTTGCGAGAACAACGTGACATTTCGGAAAAGGTGTTTTTTTTTTTATTCGATAATCAAAACCGCCGCGTTCAACTTTATTTTCTGCAAAAACGCGGTATTTGATAAGTGAGGGACAGCGACCCTATGAGTGAAAAGGAAGACACAACAGTGGTACATTGCGTTGTCGCGTTGTTTCTTTCGCACGGGTATTTTGTTTCAACAATGTGTCAAGTCAGTTGTCACATGGAGTGCTAAAGGTGAGATGCTCTCGCTTTTCTGCAAAAACGTGACATCACGAATATACCACGGTTTAATTGCAAAGGTATGTTTCAATTCAATTATATTTTTATTATTATAATGTGATAAAGTGTATTTAACTCGGTTTTGTTGAAAAAACGTATAGTGTGCGAATTGTTACAAAATCTGATATCACGTTGTTGTTAAAATAATATCATTTTTGGATTGTGATATCTTAGGATGTTACATTGTTGATGATGAATGGAATTTTAATGCAAGAAATGTGTTCTAGTTATTTGTTGTTGTTCCGTTTTTCCGGATATTTTTTAAATTTAAATGTAAAACATAATGTTATATCACGTTGTAAACATAAAAACAAAATACAATTTAGACTTATTTTTTCAGATGGGGTCGCGGTCAAAATATTTAGTTGTAGCAACAAATAAAAATAATGACAGTGAGCAAGGCAATTCCAGTTCTAAAATGGAAATAACGAATAAAGGCTTTTGCAGACCAGCGCAACTTGCCGCGCGAAGCGATTTGAACAATACAATTTCTAAGAAAACTTCACGGTATAACAATAACCAACTAAAAAAGAAAAAAAACGAAAAAAAGTATGTCACCTAAGTCGGGGAAGTCCACCCGAGCATTTCATTACGGCACCAAATCTCTACGACCGTTCCTTCAGCTGTTTTCTAGTCTATTTTATGTACCTACATTTTAATAAAATATAAACTATGTAATGGAAAATAAATGAAATAAACTTATTGTAAAGGTGACTTCGAAAAGTATTACTATGAAAATAAACCACTGCAAAAATCCCATAATTAAAAAAAAAACCTCATTATGAAGTTAAAAACAATTTCTTGAAAGACCGGGCGAGGTGATGGGATGGTGAAGGTATATAGATAATCCAATCCTCTGGAATTTACTTCTGGACCCTCTACTAAAGGGGCCCGAAGAGCGGCGAGATCACTGCCAGGCTTTCGCCGACGTGTGTTATGATCTTCGAAGGTGCGCGAAATGCTGGGTGCATTAGAGGTTCAAAGGCAGGCCGATGCCGCCTGCGAGTATATTCGGAAATGGGGCATGGCATCTGAAATAAGCTGAAGTTTGCACCACATAAAACCTGTGCAGTGGTACCAGGAAGCTAAAGTACGATGTCCAACTCCTGAGCACGGGCGGGGTCGACATTAACATGTCTAAGGAAAGAAAAATACTACCACCAGCTAACATTCAACATCCACGCCGCTAACGTGTGTAGAATCTACAAACAGCTATCTAGAGCGGCCCAAGTGAGCTGGGATCTCCACCCGGAGGTCATCCGGAGCATTTACATGGCAGCGGTGGAGCCCGTAGTGACGCACGCGGCAAGCGCCTGGGCGCCGGCAACTAAGAAGAGTGAATTGCAGAAAATGCACTCCAATCTTCTTAGTTCACGGTCATACGGTCCAATGAGTATTCGCCCTAAAGCTCTGCAAATCCTACAGCACCGTTTCGCTGAACACATCCCTGATGCTGGCTGGGAGACTCCCACTCGACTTCCGAATACAAGAAGCAGCCACTCTGTATGAGGCAAAGAGTACCTCAGCCAGCCCTTGCAGGCATTGAGATTGAGCGTGGTGTGTGGTGTGGTTTTGCGAAAACTTCACATCCGGCGAACCAAGGTTACACGGTGCACATAGAGCACAACGTGGGTGTGGTCTTCTTCTTATCCCAGAGCAAAGATCTTTCCACGCAGGGCAGACCAGCTTTCGAAAGAGGCTACACTCAAGTTGAAAAAGAAGCCGGACTGTGACCGCTGCCTGTCTTCATTCGTCAATTGGCAGATCCGTATTGGGTCGCTCGACGCCAATCGTCGAGCGACCCAATACGGATCTGCCAACCAACAACCGAAGATATAAGAACGGTGAAACAGGCTCCGTCACTAAAATGTTCCTCCCAGACGGGATAGTTGCATTCAAGGGAACTAGATTTTCAACTTAAAAAAACAGCTGACGAAATGGTCGTAGAGATTCGGTGCCATAGTAAAAAATTATTAGGAGGACTTCCCAAACCAGGGTAACACGTTTTTTTTCGCTGGCCGGCGCTTAGGGTTTTGGGCCCAACATTGTATGAACCGTGAATGGTCTCCTTTTAATAGACTGGAAAAAGAATGTTGAAAAACCATCTTGCAGAGAAAATTGTAGGTACATTTAAATGTGGATAATGAATAATGGTTATAATAGAAGAATAATGGTTGCAATACTCATTCAGGTTGATTTTTAACCGTTACTTATGATAATTTGTCCGTAGTAACCACTGTTTAGCTACAAGAATTTCAACAGCTCACAGACATATAAAGAGTAGCAGACCAAACATTCGCTAAAAATTGCGTAGCCATTACGCACACTTATGGAAAGTTGTCAATACAGGGCCGGCCTAGGGCTGGTTGCCGGTATTATGTAACGATATTGGAACAACCAATAGGTACTTACTAAAATTCGCAACAATCGATACTCCCTGGGTATAAGAAGTGTAGATTACTTATCAATAAAGTCAATCAAACAATGATTAGATTATTACCTGCCGAATAAAATTTCAAAATTATGTGAATATACCTATTTATGTACACCTATATCACACACATGTGTGATATAGGTTCATGTCATCCATCACACAGACACAAGGTAACATAATTAATTTTATAATTTATTATAATAGCATCTGTGTTTACACTGAAAATCTGCACTGCAGTATTCTGGAACTATGTCACCAAAACAATTAATAAAAAAATCGTAGAGTAACTTGAAGCTGTTTGATAATTCAATGGTAAATATTTTACAAAAAGAAATTCGTCTTTGTTGCCAAATCCGTCCCTGACTATCTAACGCAGTTGAAACTTAGAACGCGATGCAGAAGATGCTGCTTGTCAATATGGCGGCGCGGGATAGACAAGCTACGCTTCAAATTTTGTCTATGTGTGAGTCAGTATGACAACAGGTGACAGAACGAGATAGAATTTACGGCTTGCCTATTAGCAAAAAAAGGATAAAGAATCATATTCATCTGTATAAATATAACTATGGATTTATGTTTGGTCTGCTACTCTTTATAATTATGTCTGTGCAACAGCTTACATTTTTTTAATTTCAACAATGTGTTTTTATTACATAATTCAGCACAAAATAAAAAATAATGTCATCTACAATGTGACAAATTAATTTGTTACATCGTTCTTTTTATAGATTTCCAGGAAAAACGTGACATATTTTTAACTTTTTTTTAATAATGATTTTTTATCCCAAAAGCCTTCAAATTTTAGAATCTTTTAAGTATTTTTTAAAAGTTTATTACATAACTCATTTATCTTATTGCAGATTTAACGTAAAAACACCTTATTATATTTTTCATAATTTTTTAAAAGTTAAAATATCGCGTCCTGTAAAATTGCATTTTTCGAGATAGCACGTTTTTCTCGCAAAGAGGCGATATATTAAATGGTAGTATATCTTATGGTATTTAAATATTATAGTAGATAATATATAAATTATACTATGTATGTGTATGTAGTTTATAACCTATTTATGTACTGTTGTACCTATTTTAATTGTAAACTTGTAATGCATTATGATATATTTTTAAATTAAATCTTTCTTTGTTCCTCTCAAACAGAGCACCTGCCATCGAATCTCTACACCACCCTTGGTTGACTGGCATTAAGTCCGCTGTAAGTACCTTTTTTGTTTGAGTGTGTTTGTGTGTGTGTGAATATTACACAAATTTAATTATAAATAAATCTTATACCAGGTGCATCGTCTTCCCATATAATTATGCATATATTATTAATGTTTATCAATTTTTTTTTTTTTTTTATGTAGTAGCGGTGGAGTTTCTTCCCCATACGAAAACTACCTTTTGTAAGGGGTGACTAAAATCAATCAATCAATCAATCAATCTTTTTTGTACTGTTGGACATTCCAAAATGCCTTTTTATCTGCCTAATAGAAATAAATTATTTGACTTTAACTCAGACAGACAGACGGACATGGTGGGGGACTTTGTTTTATTTATTAACAGTTTATGTACACACATATAAACAGACAGGAAGAATGGAACAGAAAAATACGTACAAAGGTGATGCTTATTTCTAAAGATATCTCTTCATACCTGCATACCTGCGATAGGAAAGTAGATAAAGAGATGTAGACAATGTGTGTAAGAGTAGAAGCAAAAACAAAATACATTAAAAAAAAATACTATTCACTACTTAATTGAATATAACCACAGAATATACTTACATAAATGTGTACATACTTCTAAAATAAATATCACTAGGATATAATAAAACATTATACTTAATAATAATGTAGTATAAAACATAATATGCAATTAAAATGTGGAAAGATAGTTTTCGTTCACTCTTCTTTTAAAAACTGCCTCAGTCTGGCAGTTATAGATATGTTTAAGTAAGGATTTATTGTTCAGAATGTTAAAACTTTGCCTTGTTAATTTTACAGGATAGCAAGAATAAAGACTTAGTAGGAAAATAATAATTCAGCGTTGACTTCAGCTGTGGGATATTTTTACAACATTGTTGTTTTGTAAAATGGACTGATGATGTTCTGCAAGCAGGACAACTTAATTGCTTTTTATCACTTACACAATTCCTATTGTTCCTTTTATACAATTAAATAGTCGTATCAGTGTATTACTGTCACAATTAAAAGTAGTCGGGTATTATCTGCTCATTCTATGGTTATTTCTTGACAAAAACCAATGACATAACAACCAACTTACCCATGGCCTGAGTTTCTTTTTGCTTGTTTTACGTTATCAGCAGCATTTTTTAGGCTTCGTAGGAGAACAGCCCTTGATACTAATGTTCTAGTCAACATTGTATTATTATTGAATGGGGTTTATTAAAAAATCCAACGCAAAAAAATATGCGCAAAGCCCACAACCTGGCTCGCCTGCTTTGACAGAATGCGAACGAATGACAGCGAGAAATGTCCAGCGATACCTGTCATTTGTCAATGTCATGGTTTCCTAAAATATCGCGTTCATGGACATATTCGCGCAGCACGTCATAAATAAATAGACCTTTGGTGGACGATTTATAATAAATAAAGAATCGTTTTTCATCAGATCAATTACAGTTTCTGCATTAATGTGTCGTGATTTCTTTAATTTAATTTGAAAAAACTATGTATGATTTTAATATCGATTTATAATATCCACTGTGGCAACACTGTCAAAGCACAAATGATTAATATTGTAAGAAACTTTTAAATGTATTTCCATTATGGCAACTGAATGTATTATTTTACTTTGACAACACTTAGAAATAACGGTTATGATATTATCGTTATTTCTGGGTGGGGTCGAAAGTCGTTTTAACCGGTCAGGCCGGACCGAAGCCCCAGGCGCACGAAAACTCCCAATACCGTCAAGCCTCGTTGTGTCCCCGGGAACACGGTACGTTCATGCAGATTGCAGCTCTATTTATATGTAATATACGGGCTGATATGGTCTGTGGTTGGTTTTGATTTATGGTAGGATAATATACCTGTCGAATAAATCGACCATAACGTCAAAATATGCAGAAACAACTCTAAAAAAAAGTAAAAATTGAACATTTTTGGTACGGCAAAATGGCGTCCGCGCATGCGTGCCGTGCACTGCACTCCGCGTTCTATTTATTCATTTTCTATTGTTTTTTAAGTGTAAATCGACGGGAAATGGTGTTATTTCAATAATTAAGTAGTGTCGTCATCGTATATAGATAAAATTTGCACAAAATAACATCGTAATTACCTATTACGGACCCATCAAAAAATGTAAACAAACTCGGTAGTGAAAAAAGGTGTTGATGTGAAAGGACATGACCAGTTTTAGCCTTCGAATTCGGGAACATGCGCAGCATTACAACTTTTACATTAAGATTTAAAAATAAAGATCTAATTTATCATGGTTATATTATTCCGACTAAAGCCCAGATTAAAATATCTGAAAAATCAGTATATTAATTGCTTCCGTTTCTCTCTTTTATGCATTTCCTGATTTTGACGTTCCATTGTATCTATAATCACCCGGTAACCAAAATAAGCTACACATAATATGGATTTTTTTAAATTAAAAACGAGCTATTTTCGATCAAGTGAATTTTAACGACATGGAATATACATGTTTTGTTTATAATTACTTATTTATTGATACGCCTACGGGTTATGTTAGGTTTTATTGACATGTGGAGTTCGAACACCATATTTTTTTTAATAATCACTGCGTATATAGGAGTGTTACTTCGTTGACAATGCATCTGACATTAGCAGACACCTGTGTAGGGAGGGACCAAAGGGGTAGTAGTTTTTTTCATAAAATTGATATTCAATCGATTCGAGTCGAAGCATGAAAAATCGATTCACATAAAATGGATTTTGAATTGATATTTTCTTTGACCATTTTGAACTACTTATATTTAATTTGGATGAATAATAACATAACACCTTCATTTCGCCAGTCCCGTGTAATGCGGGGCGAACGTTTTACCATTAACCGGGCACAAATCCGGACTCCGGGCTGCTATTGAGAAATTCCAGATGGAAAAACTCAATAACACTTTGCCCGACCCGGGAATCGCACCCAGGACCTCATGCTCAGCTGTAGCGCTTGCCACCACTAGTCCAACGAGGCAGTCAAATGTTTTCGAATTTTATGTGTTAGGTTCGAGAAAAAAGCAATTGACACTTTATCGATTTCAGATCGCCATTCACCATCCCTACTTGCACATCCAATCTTGGCGTCACGTCAGGTATAATCGTATTTTAAGTGTATTATCTATGGTATAATCATTGCAGTTCCCGACCCACGTTGTGTTTACGCGTTCGTTGTGTACTGTGCGATTATTGTGTTCTATTTCTACGCCCCTAAGACGACCCACTGACCACGACCATTGCTATTCTTTACGGACTGACATCTTCAAAACCCGATTACCATTGCTATTCATAAAGGATTCATCTGTTTTGCTTTACGATTCGGATAAACGGATATTATGATGAGGTGCCTAAACTATGGCATATCTGTAAGGCGGGTTCAAAGGCATATTATGAAGATTTATCAGGGAAATGGTGTTGTTATTTTCCTGTCAAAACCCATTTTCCCTCAAGAATCTAGGACAGCCGCTCGGTTAGTATTGAAGTATCCAGATCCCTAGGTGCAGGACGTCAGCGCTGCTTGGACTGGGATAGCTTTACAACCTGCATAATCTACGCGTCTAGCGATCACGCCCGTCCGGCACAGTTCGTCTTTCCTACATATTTTATTTTATTAAAGAATATTAAAATAATTAATTCGTTCAAATAATAGTTTTATTTAAATCCTCATGCCTTCACAAATAATAATAACAATAGCCTTATTTTTATTTCCCGAGCCACGTAGAGCCTAGTTGTAGTCAATAGCTGACTTGGGTTGGCTCGGCCGGGGAGGTACCACACTCTTACAGAATACCAACGTAAAGTACCAACATTATGTTGCTGCGCTTCGAATAATGAGTGAGAGAATCGGAAGCCCAGGGTTTGGGGTGGGAAAAGGGTGGCAGCGCATCGGCAGTAACCCTGGTGTTGTAGACTTCTATAGGCGGCGGTTATAGCTTATTAACATCAGGTGATCAGCATGCTAGTTTGCGCCCTTGAAGGTATAAAAAAAAAACCTAGCGCCTCGATGGATGGCGTGTCGAATAGTAGAAAATCATTCTTTAACTCGATTACCACAACGCCTAGCGCCATCTCTTAACGAAAAGCAGAGCTATTTAGTGAAAACTTATCTTTATTTTTCTCAGTTTCCTGATCTTTTGGAGTCGTGAAAGTTTTTTACCTGTAAACTGTAGAATACAACAATTGCAAAAATACAACATTTTTTGCTGCACATTGATTTTTACACCTAAGCAGGCGCCCATCGCCCCACTGGTCATGTCTTTTTGAGTTTTGTGTGTGTTTTGTGTATGTAATCGCTGATAAGTCATTTATTTTATATTCTTGAATAACTAATAAATAATAAAAATGCATAATACAGAAAGAAAAAGAGTTCAATATTTTTTTGTCAACTAAATAATGTTACGTAATGATACGGTTAACGATTTATTGAACTTTTTTATTTATATGTGTTTTTATTTATTATTATTGTCCGTAAATAATGGTTTTGACCGATAGTATATGTATTCATAATGTATCCTGCGAAGTTTCATGTGAATCGAACCAGTAGTTTTATTATAAATAATCAAAACAATGAACAAAGGAATTTCTTATAAGAATCTGATAAGAATGTTTATTTATTCCAACTAGCGTTCGCTTACAAAGATTCTAAGTATTATAAAAAATCCTTTGTCTAATCAGGAACCAAAAACCATTAACGATAAGACTATTTACGTAACAAAAAGCTCTCAGTTTTTGTTTATATTAGCGAGCTCTTATCTCTGACGCGCCGCGATCGTGTCGCGCGGCTTGACGGGTGTCGCAAAATCGCGTCGCGCGGCTTAACCGGTTAAATGGTAAAATGTAATGGATAGTCAGTCTTCGTTTGATTGTGAAGTAGTACAGTTGTGTGCATTAAAAGTATTAGCAAGAAGAGAGCGTTTTCTTAACAAGTCAGAAGTGACAAGAACCACGAGCTAGCTGTTGGTGAAATCGTAAGTAGTTTTATGAATTCTATATACATTATTCGTTCTTTTTATCCCAGTTATGTTCAGTGAGCATTAAGTATGGTTATTATGTAGTCTCATGATTCGGTAGCAATCATTGTGGCGTATTTCCCAGATGGTTAATATTTAAATCATAGTTAAAAGTAATTGGGCCGATGCACGTGCTACCTTTGGTCGAGGCAACTCCTCGATAAGGTTATCATTGCGTTGGACTAATTTAAAATAATATAATGAGTAAATGGTTGGGCCGATGCACGTGCTACCTTTGGTCGAGGCAACTCCTCGATAGGGTTATCGTTGCGTTGGACTAATTATAAACAATAAGTAAAATAGTTGGACCAGTGCACGTGGTACTCTTGGTCGAGGCAACTCCTCGATAGATCTATCATTGCATTGGACAGCTTGGAAAATAAATAAATTAAAAATTGTACGAGTGAATGTTGGGAATTTCGCCACAGGATTTCACTTTGAATAGTATTTTAACTCTGTCTGCTCCGTTCACTGAATTTTCTGAGCAGCTTTATAGTTTGTTGATGGTACGGTGGTATGGTAGTTTGGTTATGTTTTGTTTGCTGGTTTGTTTAAGCAGCAGCTTAGATTTTGTTGATTGCGGTTATGACTAATGACTGCATGAGATATTGTATTATAAAATGTAATATACTGTAGTCTCCTATGCGGCGTGCACTCGGGTTCAGCCATGTAGGTGAGCTGTTCAGAGATGTACGAGTATAGTGTAGATAGACTCCTATGCGGCGTGCACTCGGGTTCAGCCATGTAGGTGAGCTGTTCAGAGATGTACGAGTATAGTGTAGATAGATTCCTATGCGGCGTGCACTCGGGTTCAGCCATGTAGGTGAGCTGTTCAGAGATGTACGAGTATAGTAGACCCATGCGGCGTGCACTCGGGTTCAGCCATGTAGGTGAGCTGTTCAGAGATGTACGAGTATGGTGTAGATTCCTATGCGGCGTGCACTCGGGTTCAGCCATGTAGGTGAGCTGTTCAGAGATGTACGAGTATAGTAGACCCATGCGGCGTGCACTCGGGTTCAGCCATGTAGGTGAGCTGTTCAGAGATGTACGAGTATGGTGTAGATTCCTATGCGGCGTGCACTCGGGTTCAGCCATGTAGGTGAGCTGTTCAGAGATGTACGAGTATAGTAGACCCATGCGGCGTGCACTCGGGTTCAGCCATGTAGGTGAGCTGTTCAGAGATGTACGAGTATGGTGTAGATTCCTATGCGGCGTGCACTCGGGTTCAGCCATGTAGGTGAGCTGTTCAGAGATGTACGAGTATAGTAGACCCATGCGGCGTGCACTCGGGTTCAGCCATGTAGGTGAGCTGTTCAGAGATGTACGAGTATGGTGTAGACTCCTATGCGGCGTGCACTCGGGTTCAGACATGTATGTGATCTGTTCAGAGATGTAAGAGTATAGTGTAGACTGCTATGCGGCGTGCACTCGGGTTCAGCCATGTAGGTGAGCTGTTCAGAGATGTACGAGTATAGCGTAGACCCATGCGGCGTGCACTCGGGTTCAGCCATGTAGGTGAGCTGTTCAGAGATGTTCGAGTATAGTGTAGATCCCTATACGGCGTGCACTGTGGTTAAGCCATGTGGGCGACCTATGATGTACGAGTATAGTGTAGATAGACCCTGTAAAGTTTAAGAGTTCTTTACGGCTTACACTCTAGTTTAGCCATGTAGGTGAGCTTTATGGAGATGTATGCGTACAGATTATTACAGCCATGTAGGCGAGCTGTACTTCAGTTTAAAAATAAAGATGTACGAGTATAACTTCTAGTTCCTTACGGCTTACACTCTAGTTCAGCCATGTAGGTGAGCTTTAGAGATGTATGCGTATAGTTTATTACAGTCATGTAGGCGAGCTGTAGTTCAGAGTTTAAAAATAAGATGTACGAGTATAACTTATAGTTCTTTACGGCTTACACTCTAGTTTAGCCATGTAGGTGAGCTTTATGGAGATGTATGCGTACAGATTATTACAGCCATGTAGGCGAGCTGTACTTCAGTTTAAAAATAAAGATGAACGAGTATAACTTCTAGTTCCTTACGGCTTACACTCTAGTTCAGCCATATAGGTGAGCTTTAGAGATGTATGCGTATAGTTTATTACAGTCATGTAGGCGAGCTGTAGTTCAGAGTTTAAAAATAAAGATGTACGAGTATAACTTATAGTTCTTTACGGCTTGCACTCATTATTACAGCCATGTAGGCGAGCTGTACTTCAGTTTAAAAATAAAGATGTACGAGTATAACTTCTAGTTCCTTACGGCTTACACTCTAGTTCAGCCATGTAGGTGAGCTTTAGAGATGTATGCGTATAGTTTATTACAGTCATGTAGGCGAGCTGTAGTTCAGAGTTTAAAAATAAAGATGTACGAGTATAACTTATAGTTCTTTACGGCTTACACTCTAGTTTAGCCATGTAGGTGAGCTTTATGGAGATGTATGCGTACAGATTATTACAGCCATGTAGGCGAGCTGTACTTCAGTTTAAAAATAAAGATGTACGAGTATAACTTCTAGTTCCTTACGGCTTACACTCTAGTTCAGTCATATGGGTGAGCTTTAGAGATGTATGCGTATAGTTTATTAGTCATGTAGGCGAGCTGTAGTTCAGAGTTTAAAAATAAAGATGTACGAGTATAACTTATAGTTCTTTACGGCTTGCACTCTAGTTTAGCCATGTAGGTGAGCTTTATGGAGATGTACGCGTATAGTTTATTGCAGCCATGTAGGTGAGCTGAAGTTCAGAGTTTAACGTAGGCGCTTGTGTAATTTTGTGCAACCATATAGGTGAGCTATAGTTCAGAGTTTAACGTACCTACGTTAAACTCAGTTACAATAAGCACCTGCTTATTTAATCTTATGCAGCCATGTAGGTGAGCTGTAGTTCAAAGTTTAACGAAGGCACTTATGTTATTCTATGCAGCCATGTGTGCTGTTAGTAAGTCATGTAGGTGTGAAAATGATGGCCGAAAGGCAGTAGATTGTATAAATTATGGAATGCTAGAAAGCAAAAGAACTGTCTTGAAGAAAGAACAATGGCAGCTTGTTACACACATTGTATTATTTGAAATTAGATCACTGCGTCTTTAAATGAAAAATATCCTATTTAGCTCTGCGTCATTTTCTGAACTAGTTTGTGCAATATTTTTATTAGAGAAAGCAGAGATTAATATTTAGTAACGCAAGCATCTGGTCAAGAGTTGTAAACTGTCAATGGTTGACAATGTCCAACCAAGCTACATATTTTTTTAGGACTCTAATCCTATTTCAAAATTATTATTACATTTTTGACATTTTTCCTAGTTTTTGCAATATTCTTAGGTAAGCAAGAACACACAGAGACCTAGATAGTCAATTCTTTCGAATAAGTGTCACTTTTCAGATGTTTCAAATAAGATTTCGCCATTGTTTTGTATTAAGATCTGCCAAACATAAACGGTTCTGGAAGTTCTATTACCAAACCGAAATTTCAGAGTTGATATTGAAACTGAATCGGTGATTAATGGGACAGAATTTTATTGAACTACTGTTATGAAGGATAATGAATTTTATATACCCTTCAAATAAAGTGACCGATATATATTTAATATCAATTGGAACTTTACGTCTATAATTATGTTGCGGTAGAGTCTACCATAGGAGCATTACTCGGGCAATATTATCTCGACTTGAAGTACACGAATTAATCCAAATCAAGAATATCGTTTACATCAAGGCTTTTATAAAATAATTAATACTCAATACTTTAATTGCATTCCACAATGTGTACTTAGGTGGTAAGTTAAAATTATATGTGATCATTATGGACCCTGTCGGGCACAGCAAAATAGTCTTAGTCTTATCATCAATATTCCGAACTAAATCTAATATTATTATATTAGGTTATTTTTTATTCCTTTTATTTTACACAAATCATAGAAATATAAAAGAAATATAAACTTATATCTATGACAAACCTTTAAACGAATTCAAAATCAATATTGGTTTCCTAAAGGACGTTATGTAAAAATATGAATATTATCTAATAATTATGTGACATCTTGTAGAGATGGTGCATATTTCAAAGATAATGCGCCAACAACGCGTAATGGGCTATTTATTGCATCATGTGTCCATGCCATATACTTAGACCATTTACTTTTCCAATTATAATAATTTATCCATAGTCAAATCAAATCGAGTCAAAAAGATTTATTTGCTAGAATATGGTACAATAGATGTTACAGTAATTTTATCCTGCCATGATATGGCGTGCAAATACATTAATACTGTCGGAATTTGGTAAATGGATAGATATTATAACAGACATGCAGTATACATTTCTCTTAAATAATTTTATTGGTGGGAACTGGAGTGTCTTTATGGCATATCCGGCTATTTACCTTGTCACCAATAAATACTATCTAATAAATTTTACGTAAAACTGATTTATTGATGCATTTACAAAATATCTCATTGGTAGACCAACTCAAAAGTGTCGAAAATTTACAAGCACCGACTAGAATCATTTTAATTTCAGATCATGGCATAGTTTTCCCTTCGAAACAGCTTAAAGACTTTGTGCTAGGGAAGTTAAAAATTTACTAAACGCTTAATCGCTTACTTGTTCTGGAGGAAATTGCCAAGCCTATAGGTTCAACCAGACGATTCTGACGACCTTGTCTACTCAAAAGTTTGAGTTTGCGTTCGTTCGCATCTTGAACCAGCAACTGGTTAAAGTGCGATGGGTCATCATCATCAACGCCATTATCGCGACAATAAATAAATAATAAAGTGCATCAGAATTGTTTATTCTATTCGACATTAGGTGAAAACAATTTCCAGAATAATGAGCCTAATCTGTAGGTAGAAGATTTAGTCCCACCCATTCCTTCAAATATTGACGAAATATAAGAATTAAAGCCTGTAATTAAATCTTGTTTAATGCTAATTATATTTGAATCATTTTGCAATTCGGTTAAATATACAAAAACCAAAGACGTATAAAAGATTATTTATTTCAACAAAGATGGAATAAAGTAATATGCCAGACTTAAATTAAATAAATAGGTGTTTCATTCATTTCATTTCTTGACACCGTGGATCAACATCAAATCGTTAGGAATTCAAAAATCCTCTGGTTCATTATTGATTTGTCAGACTTTTAATAAATCGTTAATTTATTTATAATATAAAATGGTTGTTAAAATTAGTTTCAACCCCGTCGGTTTCGTGTCGCGAGTGCGGTTGCTGAGCGTGGGGTCCTGGGTTCGATTCCCAGGTTGGGCAGGGTGTTCTTTGATTTTTCCACTAGGAATTACATAGTAGCAGCCTGGCGATTGGACGTTGGACACCCCGTGCCTCGCAAAGCACGTGAAGCTGGTGGTCCTGCGCCTGATCTCTACCCGGTCGTGTTGGGTTGCTGTCCCGTCGGACTGTAGGAGAGCAGGAGAGCAGAGTGCATCTGTTTACGCACACACACTTATGCACTATGCCTCCTGCTTGCTTGGCTGGTCACTGTTGAGACTGGCAGCCCCGTGGCTGGTCTCTGTTGAGATTGGTCGCCCCGTGACTGGTCTGTTGAGATTGGCCGCCCCGTGGCTGGTCTCTGGTGAGATTGGCCGCCTCGTGGCCGGGAGGATTCGTTCAAGAGGATTTATACAAGTGAAGTGAAGTGATGTGATGTGATGTGAAGTGCATACTCGTTTCTCTTTTATCAGGTATAGATAGGTTAGGCATAGGTACTGCCTGTCACAAATGTCTATTGTATAGTATATTATATTGTATTTATTTATTTCTGAGTACATGGTACATTAAGGTCTTACATTAAAATACTGTTTCACATATACTACCATTGCTGGTGTAGAATTGGACGGAACAAAGAATAAATCATAATGTCAAAATAATGTCAAAATAAAAATTACAATGTCCAAGAATTCATAATGTCAAAGTACTAATGTCATTATTAAGGTTTTAATTACTTTATCAAAAGCTATGTTTTGAAAATTTATTGACGGAATATTAATTGGTAACATTCTCAGGGCAGGTATTCTGTACATAATTATCTTGATTCTATATTTTTTGTATAGTTACTTATATTTGTTATTTGATGTATTGCCTCAGTGTCGTGATTATTGCGTGCTTCGGAGTTAGCACGCCGTCGGATGGCCGAGTGTCGTGATTTCTTTAATTTAATTTGAAAAAACTATGTATGATTTTAATATCGATTTATAATATCCACTGTGGCAACACTGTCAAAGCACAAATGATTAATATTGTAAGAAACTTTTAAATGTATTTCCATTATGGCAACTGAATGTATTATTTTACTTTGACAACACTTAGAAATAACGGTTATGATATTATCGTTATTTCTGGGTGGGGTCGAAAGTCGTTTTAAATGGTAAAATGTAATGGATAGTCAGTCTTCGTTTGATTGTGAAGTAGTACAGTTGTGTGCATTAAAAGTATTAGCAAGAAGAGAGCGTTTTCTTAACAAATGTATGGTATTCTCCAACTTTAACTATTTGTTTATATATCTCATGAACCCAATAGCTTCTCTTTTTATTAACTTTTGTTTTTTTTTGGCTCGAATATATTCAAAATACCATAAACAGCAGAGGGATTTTTTTTTAGTCCAGGTCGGTGTATCGGTGCGTTTTTTTCATTGCTGTGCGCAATATTTCTTAAATCTCTTTGCGATACAAAATAGTCTCACCGCTTTGCAGCGGGAAGGCCACTGTATGCGTTTTTTTTTATCGCAATGCGCGCACTTCTATGACATTCCATACTTCACAGTTCATGCAGTAAAAATACGCACGGCAGTGTGCCGTAGGCCTTGGACGGACGGAGCTTGTGGACGACAAGACGGTAGCTCACGCAGGGCAGGCCTAAATAATCCGCCTTCACATAATATGAAATAAACACATACAGTTTACTAAAAATGATTTTATTTACAAATCAAAAACACCTGTCTCAGTAGGTCTCTGTCCGTCTTCATTCTTGTTAGTCAGAGTTATTGGATATTATACTTATTGATAATAAATATGTAATATTAGTCCAAGCCTACGTTCGCACGGACGGACGTAATAAAATCGCGGCGATTTTTTTTTCGCTTAATGGATTTTCGACGCTCTGCTTAGCGCCGAGAGTTGAAAAAGCAACAGTTTGTTTTCTTGACGCGTTGAGATATGCGCTGGATGCGCTCTGTTGGATTCTCAATGCTCGGCTCAATACCGAGAGTTGAAAATCCAGTGTACGAAAAACAATCACCGCGATAAAAATACGTCCGTGCGTACCTGGGCTAAGGGCCGATGCACACGGTGCGTTCCTACGGCGTCGCACCGCACCACCGGTCTTGAAACCTGCGAGACGAGGCGGGGAGACTGTACGCGTTGGGACGCCGCGGCCGGAGCGACCAATGCGGCGAAATCTTAGTGGTGCGGCGTCGCTGCGGCGTAACAACTTTATGACACCGCAACGCATGTGTAAAAAGGCTCTAAGGTCCCTTCTTTTAAGACCCCAAGGCAAATAAACTTGATGGATCATTAAGTAAGTCTGAAAAACAAACTGATAATACAAAAACTACAAAAAACTGGAGACATGTAAAAGTAGCTACATAAAACTAAATAATACTTAACATAGGAAAAAGCTAGGCTTATTCACTTAAAAAAACTGGTGTTTAACACATTTGCATAACTGCATAAAATTCTACTTCAATAATTTATTTTCGCCTACTAGCTAACATCATAACTACTATTTATTCTGAGCTTTGTCTTGACAACATGGCTTGTTTGCAGTTGTTCCATCAGGTAATACTGCATTGTCATCATATGGGATATTTTCAAATTTGACAGTGTCTTTAGTAATTCTGGCCTCTGAAAATACAAGAGAAAAAAGGTAAAACAGTTTATCTTTAAGGTTTTTACTATACAGCGGGGTAATTGCGTAACACACTTACAGTAGCATTGGCTTTCATTTTGACAGTTCAACAACATTCATTGTATTATTTACGTTTTTGAGCAATTTTTTTTCAAGCATAGGTATGAAGCAATGGATTCGCTACATCCTTCAAAATCATACAGATTGTAATTGAAAGTGTGTTACACAATTAGGGCGCTGGATGCTATAAACTGATAGTAAAATATTTATACTGTAACAACATACCAAATACACCAGGCTCTATCTCTCGAGCTTGGATTACTTGTGTTCGAAGTTCAATTTCTACATCCTCCCCAAGTTTAATCATCTGCAATAATACAGATTTTTGAGCTTATTTTAATCAAATTCAGTGTTATAATATTCCAATTCATTATTAATATTCTAGTTCACTAGTTAGCGATATTTCATATTTCCATACAGAATATTGCCAAATGAATCAAAACAGGTAAATAGATGATGACAGCCATTTGTGACATTGCCAACTTTTAGAATAAACGCTTTTAACCTATGAATTTATTAAGTATTCGTAGCTCTTAACACAATAGTCGAACTGAACTAGTATGGGATGTTTAAGTTATGTCGTTAGAAATAGTTCATACAGCCTTTATGGCTTCTTCATTGGTAACATGTTTGTTTTTACGGAACTCTTCATTTATTTTTAGTCTCCCAGCTATCAGAGCTCTTTCATCTCCTGCAAAGACTTGCATCCTAGTTCTGTGCAACCTCTTGAAGGTCTGCAGGACCTGAAAAATAAGTAGTTCTTATTATAGCTCAATATTCGGTCGGTGGGTAGCCTTAGGAGCGGATTTCTGCTTTGATGCTAAAATCGTTTCTAATGTAGGTTGATGTAATTTTTGTGATTACTGTACGTTTTAGAAGCCCCGGCTGCTTTCGGCCCTAAGTAAATTTGATAAGCTCCGTATAGAACTAGGAGACTTTTCTTAGTGCGCACATAAATTGCAGAGCACTACTTTTATTTGCTGGTACTTACTGAAGACCGTGTTATGCTCATTATGTAAGGAAAATATTTTTGTGGGTTTAATCACAATAATTTACTATTTTATTTTAAACGTTGAATATAATTTCTCGCAATTTAATTCCATCCAACACATATTATTTATATCTGTCAGTTGTACGCCTGTCAGTAGTGTCAGTGTCAAAATCTAGTGATGAACATAAACATAGCTGTACAGCCTGTCAGTAGTGTCAGTGTCAAAATCTAGTGATGTAACATAAACATTATTAGGC
Source organism: Conistra vaccinii (assembly GCA_948150665.1). NCBI lineage: Eukaryota > Metazoa > Arthropoda > Insecta > Lepidoptera > Noctuidae > Conistra > Conistra vaccinii. The sequence continues at coordinate 15,228,271 of OX411318.1, forward strand.
GAGTCAGTCAGGCTTTATGAAAAATATTGTTACCGACCGAGTAGTATACAAAACTTGTGAAACTTCAAGTTAGTTCAGTCAAGATAAACTAATCAACAAACAACTAAGGGAAACGAAAGCCATGTTAACGAAAGCCATTTTCACAGGTTTCTATGTGTAAACTGTGTGTGACTCTATCCCTAAGGTACATACTACTTGGTTTGTATGAAAAGTGTTCACAATACTGTCTCTATTAGCCTTAGAGCATTTAACCTATGCTCTAAGCTATCACCGGATTCAGTGGACACCAAGGCATCTCGGTGCTGTTTATTATATATATATGCATTTAAAATGCTTTAAGCCATGCTGTGATTAAATCAACCCATAGGCCATAATAACCTAAGACTAGCGACGAACTTGTGACTCGTGGTTATCTAAATAATACCAGCTGCACGGATCGATCGAAGGTTAAGCTACGCTTGACACGGTCGGTCTTGTTGGGTTAGTACGGGACTGACACTTGATGTCCTAACAATTATATATTTATTTTTTGTTTACAATCAAATACACTCATAACACATAGAGAAAAATAATTTCATGTTATTGTGACGGATGAAAGTCATCAGCGCCACGAGCAGTTCAGGGAGAAGAATGTGTTAGGAGCAATGAGGGATTAGTTTTGAGTTTTAAGAGTTTTGGGAAAAAACGGCCGATAGGTCCGTTTCGAATACATACATTGAAAATGGAAATTATTATTTTCCATAGTTCCTATCGGGACTGCAGACTTAAAAATCAAATGTCCACCAGCGTCGATTTTAGCCCCATTGTGCGCCGTAGAGGTAAGAGTCGCACTACAATGGTAAAGCAAGAGTCAAGAGCACATGAGTGCTCTTGTCTCTTGACTGTACCTTCAAATCATACTTTTTCTATCCTCCATATATCAACTTGCCCCCCCAGCGATAGGCTGGCGACGCGACGCCCCTAAGAGACGTCTAAATACCTAGATCCATTCTGGGTGGAACATTGTTTGAACATTCAAAGAAATGTGATCCAGAGTACCCTCCTCCAATCCGCACTCGCAGAGAGAGGAATCCCTGACCTGGATTTTTTGCAAGAACACAGGGGTACAACAAAATCGCAGGTGAGGACAGATTTATTAGTTTTAGAGACTTTTTTGTAGCCGTGACATGAACATCACTAGGTCTTGATCATTCACTGTCAAAACTGACTGGCACAGAGTACTTTATAAGGGTCGCGCCACACCTGCCGAACGTACGGCGCGGAAAGTTCTGTTGAATACGCTCCTAATGTTTTTTTAGTTACCTATGACACATCAGCCGAACGTTACGTCGCGTTCATGAGCAAGCAAGCGTCATATGACGCGACGGAACGTTCCGCAGGTGTGCCGCTACACTAAGAGCCTGGCCACGACTTTGAGCGGGGCAGCAAGCGGGGCGGCGAGCGGCAAGCGGGGCGTTGTCCATGCCACGTACTTGACAGTAGCGTTAGTTAGCGGCAGCAACCGCGGTGGACGTACTTAGACTTTTAATTTTTTTTTTTATTGACATGGCGTTATCCAAAGTGGCTCTTCTTTGCCTCGAAAGCAGTTATTATTTTAAACTAGATATTTTGAATATGCGGGAAGGAGTGCACGCAGTTAGTATAGACCGGTATAAATATGGTGAATTCCGTAATCTACTTATACAAAGAATACAGAAAATATCCGAGAAAATTTTATGACTACAGAAGAATGAGTCTAGAATTATTATTATCTATATTTTTTTTTTATCTTCCGGTCAGTCGAAACGGAATGCAGTCACACACGATACAAAAGATCGACTGATTTATAACTTAACATTGGTGTAAATTAAGATTTTACAGGACATCCGTTATTTTGCGGCCGGTAAAGTCTTCACACACATTATTTTAAGCCCAGCATCAGATCCGCACCACCTCACTCACCTCATCGATATACCGGAAACCAGGCAGTATTTACTTATAACTCTTATAAGTAATAAAGTTTCATGGTGATACCGATTCCGTGCCAAGCTGAAATGCGGTAAGATTTATTTGACGACAGCGCGTACCGATAGAAACCCAAGCTAACCGTTAGAAGGAAGGGAGGGGGAGAAGTGAACCCATGATCGGTTACTGGGTCGCTCGCATGTGATGTCGACGCCTCCCTATGATGCTCAAAGGGGAAGTGAATTATGAAGTATCTAAAAAAGAACCTTATTTGGGTATTGCTAAAACTGACATGTTTGGTACAGCGGACTCTGAACGGACAAGGATTTGGTGTTAGGCGCCATAGTAACTTTTATTCAGTTTAAAAAGAGCTATCTAACGATGTATTATACATGGCTATTGGAGGTGCAACATTATAACACTCGGATTATTCCGAACCTGACCCGGAAAACCTAACCCAGGTCGCGGGTTAGGTTCGGAATTTAACTTTACATAGGTAAGGATTGCGAGGATAGAAATTTTGATGGGTAAAAAAGCAGTCAAAACATACTTCATGAAAAGTGATAAATTGTTCATTTTTGTTAGAAACTATGTTTTGAATCTCTTCTTCGTTTATGAATGAGTGTTATGAGGCGTGCACTTTTGGATTTTCCAAACTATTTTATTCGTCCAGCCGCGCCGCTCAGTCCGCCCCTGCCCTGCCGTCTTCCGTACCGCTCTGAGTAGTGGCATCTCATTCACTCGCCCATACATTTATATTTTGTTCAAGCCGCGCAGGCGCGACCGCACCGCTCGCCGCTGCCGCGAAAGTGCGAAACGCTCTGCCGCTGTGAGCGGCGCGCCGTGGCATGCTTCATACATTTCTATGCATTTGTTTTTACCGCTCGCCGCCCCGCTCACCGCTACCGCTGGGAGCGGCACGGTCGTGGCCAGGCCGTAACTTATGAGTTTAGGAGAGTTTAGGACTGGTCAATGATGTGAAGTGACAACAAGAACGTGACAAATTGACATTTGACAACTTACTTACTGTCAAGTCAACTTGACAAGTGTATCGGGCACACGGCACATCACATGATAACACTATTTATTAAAATTATTGTTTCATACGAAAGAGCCTGTTATTATGTAGTGTTTCAACTTGTAGAATAAAAAAATTAAATCAAAATGTCATTCCCAATCTATCTGCTGCAAGCTGTGGCTTTCTTGGTAGGTAGTATACAAGAAATGCCACTATTATTTTTATGTTAACAAAATTTACAACTTAATTTTACATTCTTCCAGGACCTATTAGCTGTGGGTCTCATTGTTCCACTAGTAGCCGGTCATGTACGACAGATGGGTGGTAACCATTTATACGTGGGATTACTTGGATCTATTTATGCTGGGTTCCAGCTCGGTTCTGGACCCCTTATCGTAAGTTTTGCTTCATGACATTGACATTCGGTTTCATAAGTTTCAAGTTTGTAAACCACAAATTTATAATTAAAAAAAAACATTTTTCAGGGCAGTTTGAGTGACCTGAAGGGCCGGAAAACTATTTTGACATTGACACTGCTTATGTGTGGCATAGCATACACTGTGCTTGGACTTACGAGTTCAATATTCGTTATAATGGTGGTTAGAGCAGTGTTAGGTACATACAAGAATCAGTTCATTTACATGCATACATAAATTTTATATCACACTTCATTCTCATAGAGGTAGGCAGTGACAGCATGTTAGAATATTAACCCTTTTTGTGACTCACAAACTTCTTACTAGTTCCAAATTACTTTTTAATTTCAAAAATCTGAATTGAAGTTACATTTATTTCCTCAACACATGCAACAAAAAAAATGTTGTAGCTTAGTTTTTTAACCCCGTGTTTTCAATAAGTTTTGTAAGACTTGTTGAACCAAGCACAAAACGTGTCATGTATTATAAAACATGCTTCCTCCATATTATATTTATGTTGTTTACATGTTTTAGAGATTATTTTGTTCACCTTGAAATTTTATCTACAATTTTTGCATATAACTAGTCTTTACAAAGTGTTCTAGGTGTAATTGATCAACAGAAATAGTAGAAACAACATGTAGAATACATATTTTATATTTTGGTGTAAACACGGGGTTAGTATATACTAACTTTTGACATTTAGTTCCTAAGTAAATTCTACAGTTAAATAGGTATGTCAGTTCCTAAATTATTTTTAAAATGGCATATTATATGAACTTTTATTCATGAAAATCTCATCTCTTGGTTGGGGTCATGGCTTGAGTTATCCTTGAAGATAAAAAATGTCAATTGTGAAAAAAGAATAACTAAATCAATGACAATGTTACAGGTTTGTTTAAACAAACACAGATGTTGACCAAAGCTTTAGTGCCTGATTATGAAAAGAATGAACAGAAGCAAGCTGAAATATATGGCAAGATGGCAGCAATATCAGGTGCAGGCATCACTTTAGGTCCTGTGATTGGTGGTCATATGGCTGAGGATAATCCAGAAAACGGATTTATGTTGATTGCCATTATTGTTGGGATATGTTTTGCCATCAATTCTGGTAAGGACCTTTCATAATAAAAAAAAAATTAAAGTTTAATATAATATGAGAAATAATTCTGTTTTTAATACATGTTTTTGTTTTACAGGTTTAGTGTATTTTCTTCCAAAGTTAGATAAGAAACCACCAAAAAGAAAAGAAGAAAATAAAGAAGTACAAACAAGTTTAGTAAACACATTGTTTTCTAGTGTACGGCAGTCTTTTGTAGAGTTATTTAATATAGATTGGTATAAATATTGGGACATTTTCATGTTTAAAGCTTTAATTGGTTTTGCAATGGGTGTTTATTACTCAAACTATTCACTTTATTTAAAAACAGAATATGATTTATCACCAAAATATGTTGGTTATGTAATATCATTTCAAGGCATTATAGGTTCTATATCCAGTTTTTTCATAGGTTACATTAATAGCTTTTATATCCATGACAAAGACTATAGTATAAGAAATTTACATGTATTTATAGTTACAAGTATATCTTTATTAGGACTAGCTTTATCATTTAATGTTATTGTTTATGCTTTTTGGTTGATACCATTAGCTATAGGTAATGCAATTGGTAGGTTAGTTACATTAGAAATGGTTTTAAAGAGGAGTGATGGAGACCACAGAGGGACACTTATAGGTGCTTCAAACAGTGTGCGGTCACTTACTGGTGTAGTTGCTCCTATGGTGTCAGGACTAATAGGAGAGTTCTATGGAGTGTCTTATGTAATCTATGCTTCATTGTGCTCAACTGTTTTGGGTGTTGTATTGAGCTATCAGCATAAAAATAAAACAGTTAAGGTAGATTAAGTTTTCTAAAAAGTTTATTGGTATTTATATGTAATAAAATATTTTATTGAATTACTTATTATGTTTTATCAATTTGCATCCTTTCACTGATCTGGTCACTCACAAAGGACACTCGAACTTGAAGTCATCAGTGATACCTTCAGAACTGTTAGTACTCGCCTACATCATGGATATATTAGAATAAACATTATGGAATCACTACAAGTCTATAAAAATGCGCCACTTATGTACAACTTTGTGTAACAACATCGTTGCTCAGGTATCAACCACTTATTCTTTTTCCATTGCTTCCATTTGCTTTTTTCTCATTTCTTTGATGAGTTGCTGAATAGCTTCCCTGTCTGCGACGTTCTCTGGTGGAAAGATTTGACGCTTGGTATTCGTAACCCACTCCTCGAAATAAGTGGGTTGATTAAAGAAGAAAAAGAGGCCCACAGGGAAAGATGTGTACATAGCCATTCTTCCGACTTCTAGTTTCCAGTTGCCCATTATAATAGTTTTCAATTTGCAGATTTTTTCGAAAAAATTCGAGGTTGTTTTGAAATGTCACACAATTATCGATGACATGACCACAGAGCATGTAACTTGACATGACATATCTAAAATGACAATTGACAGGACAGTGACATAACTAGTGATGGTCAGAAAAGATTTGAAATGTATTTATTTATCGACTAATAAACTTAATTAATTAACTTACTATTAGTCGATAAATAAATACATTTTCGTTTAATTTTAACATGAAGTGAGTTATAAAAGCCAAAAAGTATGAAACAAGAAAATATTTCAGACATATCAAGACATGGTCAAGGTAAAGCCGTGGTCGCATGACGGTACACCACAAAATTATAATGGCATGGGTTGCGCATTTTTTAAGTGATAACTTCTTATGGGAGGGTAAATTGATTCGTTACGTAACGCGTTACGGCGTCAATCTATCAGTTTAAATTATCACTTCTGTCGGGCGTCCCGAGACGCACACGTTGTTTTTTATTCAGACAATGGCAGGTAATCTGAAAAGCTCAAAACAGATGGCGCTGGCTATTTTGGGGGTCATGCGAACTGTCAAATATTGGTTATTTCTTTGGAGCGACGAAGTTTTCACCAAAGATATTTACTTTTCATGAAATAAAAATGCCTCAGTGTTGTGTTGTACCTTTGTGGTCCTCAAGAAAGCCAGGAAACAGGTTCCCAAGCGATGAACAGTTAAGAAAAAAGTGGAAGAGACAAATTCAAAATATTTCTATCATACGCTGCCAATCTGAAATAAAACATTACGTGTTACTTTTAACATAGATCTTTATTCACATACTTATCATATAAGATGTAGCGGTCATGTAGGTTTAGATTTTAAAGACTATTCTTTTGGAAAAATAAACATAACTTGCAGTGTTTATTTACATATCTATCAAATCTTCCTTTTTTCCAAATAATTTTGCTTTTCTATTACATAGTTCATTCTTCAAGTGTTTTACACTCCAACTACCGTATGTATTAGTCATTCTTTATCAGTAAACCTCGAAATTCCCGCAAAAAAACTCAACACACGAAAAAATTACATATTTGACCGCCAGAAATTCAAATTATGACCTCCAAACTCACTAGCGCCACCAAGCGGGAGCAATGGCGGACATCCCTGCCATTATGATAAAATACTTATACATATTTGTAATGTGCTCGTCAAGCCATTTGATACCCAACATGGCATAAGAAAAAACTTTTTTTTAAGTTCATGACTATGTCCTCTAGAGGGTGCCATATTGAATTTAAACTTGACTGTAAAAGTGACTTCACATAGCCTACAAGCGGACGATCAAGACGCTTCCAACGATACCTCATTTTTGACCAGTATAGAACCAGTATAAGATAACAGCGGGGCTAACACGGGCGTACCCAAGACGTTTGTGACAAGACATGATAAATTTTATCATGTCTTATAATTTGGCTTAACTTTTGACGTACGGACGACAGTCATTATGTAGCATTTGTGACAAAATTGGTGCGCCCATAGTAGCAAATAAGACATAGAATCCCAAATAAACGTGAAGAAGTTATGTCACAAGTCAAGAGATTATCTCACGCCGCCATGCTAGCATTTGTGACAAAACTGTTTTATCGCCCAAATTGTGATAAAATGTGTGACTTAAGCTATCTCACAGTAGGCCATGCTCGGTGCGCTGATCATGAACATACATACATACATACCTACCGGTCAAAAACATAACCCTCCTTTTCGCTTCGCCGGAGTCGGGTAAAAATATCCGTGTACAGCCCGATTCAAACTTAATGCGGCTCGGAACGTGAGGAGAGTCACTGCGCAATAACGAATTCATGGATCAACGGGGGTGAGGGGGAGGGTACTGCGCAGCCAACAACTAACTTCCAAGTCGAACTATACTTGTTGTGCACAGGAGTATAAAAAACTTCTTGGAACTCTACAACAGTCAACTGCAACGGTACAAACACGAAATTTAATATACGCATTCAATTATGATAACCCGTTCCAAAGTTCACCATGGTCTGGTTGCTGCACCCAGGGTTGGCTCCAGAAGAGGGAATTTCTCAACAGGCAACAGTACAGACAAGAAATTTAATATACGCATTTATAGTCCGTTCTAAAGTCTACCATGACCTGTCTGCTGACCCACGATTGGCTCCATACGAGAGATCCCCTCAGCGGACCAGCGGTCAACAGCACAGGCACAAAATTTTGTATATTTATTCAATTATGGTAGCCCGTTCTAAAGTATAGTATGACTTGGATAGTGCAACTTGGTTGGCTTCACACCATGACTTGTGTGAATGCGTATATAAGTTCGTTTGATTTGTCTTTACAAGTACCTTTCAAGTGAATCACATCAATATTATGAATTTGAATTTGAAGGTGATAGAACAGATATTTAAACAAATTGTAATGCTAAAAAACATAAAATAAAATTGAAGTAAAAACCTTTTTAAAAACAAGCTTTACCCAATTTAACTAAAAAGTAACAAATAAAACTTACGTAAACGTAGAACTTTAACATTTTCTTAAAGCTTGAGGCGTGAACGATAAAGTTCTATGTTTACGTAAGTTTTATTTGTTACTTTTTAGTTCAAATATAGCTTGTTTTTAAAAAAGGTTTTTACTTCAATTTTCCGGCCTGCTCGCGCGCGCTTCTTGCGTCCTTCAGCTGACTCCTATTGCGTTCGGGTGCGGAGCGTTAGGCGCGCTTACATTCGAATGAGAAAATGGTGAAAATATTTCTGCGAGCAACTCGGTGAAATAGGTTAGGTTAGGTTAGAACTGTGAGTGGCCGCGGCAGCGGCCGGCGAGCGCTACTTCCAAATAGCTCGCAGAAATAATGCTGTATTGATTTTTCGGAATTTTCAGTATTTTATTCGGTCGTTTCTTTATAATAATAATAATAAATAAATAAATAAAAATCTTTATTGCAGACCACATGATCCATAAAAAACTAAACTAATAACACATAAATTAAAAATTAAAAACTAGAATTAAAAATCACAATTAAAAAATTTAAATCCAATTTCCAAATTAAAATCAAAAAAATTAAAATCCAAATTCCAAATTAAAATCAAAAAAATTACAAATCCCAATAAAAAATCAAAATTAATTTCTAAATTAATATCATAAATTAAAATTAAGAATAAAAAAATTGAATTAGAATTGGAATTAGAATAAAAAATAAAAAATAAATTAAAATAAAATAAAAAAAATCATTTACGCGGCTATTTGTAGCCATCGTTTGTAGGTCTCGGTAGCATACATCCTCTCAGCAAGGTCCTTAACTATACTGTTCCTACACGTACCAACCCTGGACATGAATGATGCAATTCTGGTTCTCTGAATGGCATTGAACGCGTTCAGCCTCGCCTCCGCGAACATTCCAGAGGCACTACAGTATCGCTTCAACCCCATTAGGTGTCTGTAGATGTTATTGTACTGAACACGTATGCCATCCCAAGACTTCCTTGTATATTCAGTCCAGAGCTGGCACGTATAGAAACTTTGACAGTACGTTCTGAATAGGTGCACCTTAGTAGTACATTACAGTACATTAGCCTTACAAAATCTTCTGGCGAGCATGTTTCCCACAACCGATAGGGCACGACGCTGGCGATCGATATCCGCGTCGTCTTTCATGTCCGATGTCAGTATGTGACCAAGGTACTTGAACCTCTCCACAACCTTCACCGTCTGCCCTCCAATGCACACTGGCGGAACATTTTGAGGGCCCTTTCCCGACCTGAATATCATCAGTTCTGTTTTTCTAGCATTGTAAACTAGATCATGGTTTTTAGCGTACTGATCACAAATAACCAGCAACTTTCTTAAGCCCTTAATTGAGGGGCTGAGCAGAACCATATCATCAGCATAACTCAGGTTGTTCACATAACGATCGCCCAACCCGAGCCCTACCGGTGTCCTGCTCAACTCCTCAATCAAGTCGTTCACGTACAGATTAAACAGGTCGGGAGAGGTCAAACCCCCCTGCCTAACACCACACGACAGCTTATAGTCGTCGGACACAGAATAACCCCATCTGACATTATTGGACTGATTACCGTACCAATATCTGATGAGCCCCGTAACCCCAGCTGGCACATTATAAATGTATTCGCATTAAGTTGTCGGAAAATACACAATGTCACAATGTCGGTTGTGTATACAGGGTGTCAGGGACATCGACGAGAAGCCTGTTACAGTACGACACAACTTAAATGTAGCATAGATTTGAAAATTTTCATTCATTAATTTCATTTTCACGAATGTATTTGGCTATAAGACTTTACATGTTATTGCATTTTCAAAAGATCATTTTCACCTAAAGCAGTAATAGCGATTGGTGATTTTGAAAGCGCACTCAGTTCGGATGGTGATTGGTTTTACGAATTTTGCCGATGCTACATCTAAGTTGTGTCGTACTGTACCATGGATTCAGTACATAATTCTGAACACCCCTGGGTTGAAATTTTTCGTCGTAGGTAGTGGGGCGCGTCCTTTCAGAGTGTACAAGCACAGATAATATAGAGAACAAGCTCTATAGCTTGTCCACTCTGAAAGGACGCGCCCCACTACCGCATTTTAGAGTTCTCGTCACCACCGTCCAATAGACGCGGCGCTAGTGTCTATGTCATTGTCAACTGTCCCGCCGCCGCCGCGCCGGCCGGACTTGAGCGGTGGCGCGGGCTCTCTACGTACATTTTACGTAGAGGGCGCGTCATTTCAGACTGGACAAGGACAAGCTACTATATACCATACCTAACATTTACCTTAGTCTACTCATTCAATTTGAAGATTTGTTAATGATAATTCCTACTTAACGAGTTGATAGTAAAAAATACACGATATTATTTTATCGCTATTTGTGACGGTTCGATTCCCGTGTGCTGAAGTAAGCAACTTTCCTAAAAGCTTTAATTTTAATGCATTAAACTGCTTGACAGCAGTAACCTATACTCCATTTATTATAGCATTAGAAAAAAGAGGCTCGTAGAAGCAGGACTGCAAAACATTTTATTTTAAAGTTAAGTTATAACTTTGTTGCATAAATCTAAGACAGTACTAAATACGCAAAATAAACGAAATAAAAGGCATTTTATTTTAAATAATGCTTTATTTATCATACATCTTCACAACACATTACAAACTTGCAACAAAACGAATGAATGAAACAACCAATCACATGATGATTTTTTAAGGAACATTTTACTAACAATACTTTATTTCAAATAACAACTTACAACATACAATACGTTGGTGAAACTTCTTCGTCTTCATCAGCTAATTTAGTCACTATCATCAGATGATGAAGATGATAAAGTTTCACCAACGTTAATAATAAATCTTTCTACCACATTATCCAATAGGCTTTTTAACCACTCCTGTACCTATATCAGCATTTCGTGTGGCTGTAGCCGGCAGCTTCTCCAGTTTACTGGAGTGGTATGGCGCATTGTCCATAACAATTACAGCGCCTCTCTTAATATTGGTCAAAATTAACTTGAACCACTTTTCAAAATTAAAAGCAGATCCATTTCAGAGTGGTAATCTCAGTCACCTTTCTTTGCGTCAAATATTAATGCATCATCCTTTAAAAACCCTTCCGTTGATCCTGTGAAATAAAATAAATAAAAGTAATTTTTTCCATACCCTGTATTATAATTTCATTGCTGGAAATAGATCTTAATACTATAACAAAATAGCAACAATATTTATTACTTTTAGTTCGCTTTGCATTTGTTAATTTATAATACAATAATATTATTTATTAATAGTCAATGATAATGTTAATGGTGAGGACAGTGAACAAAATATTATATTAAAAGTAAATCAAGTACATACCAATATGACCATTGATAAGCCGCCTTCCTTTTCCCGTTGGGTTCTTTAAACCAGTGGAAAGACCTGACCGATGTGCTTCTTTTGAGGACTTAATAGTGCTGTCTTGCCATATTAAACTTTTCATGAGACCTGTATGTATGATAAAAGGTTAAATACAATATAAATTAATATTAATTTAAACAAATGAACGAAATGATGTTATACTTTTAATGAAATTCTAATAATTTAACTGTAATTAAATCATAATGCTACTGAATACAGGAGATCATACACTGTTTGGTTCATAAAAAACTGTTAAGAAATATTAGAAGCACTGTACCTTCATTTACCCAAGTCTCATCTAAATAATATATTTTTCTTCTTTGCCTTTTTATTTCATGAAGATATTTTAGTCTACATCGGACGATCTCCTGCCTGTATATGAGTGCACTTTTTCTACTCCGTTTGATAATTATGTGAACTTTAATGTTTCTTTAATTATTATATACAGACTGCTACTCTTAAAATCTGGCAGAGACTCATCACTGTTTACTGTTTCCAATATCTTATCCAAGGTGGGCAACTCATTATTAAAGAAGAAGGAATGAATTTTCCTAAGTATTCCGCTAAATGTCATATCATCAAAATCATCATGTTTTAGGTGCTTCCGCTGGTGGGAGGGTTGCAGGGGACCTTCTGTGTTGTACTCTTTGAGTATGTTGTACACAGTAGCTCGAGATACGCCTATAAATAACAAAATATATGTTTTATCACAATGCATGTTACTTTCAAATATTTTTATAGTCATAATTTTATGAATCATTCTTACCGGCAACTTCTGCGGTCTTGTTTACCATCTCAGTCTTATAACAAGGAGTACCTGCAGGCCAGGACTCCTCTTTGCTTTTCTACAGCACCAAACGCAGTTTGCTTCATTCTCCTTTTCTTGGGAGACATTACTATGTCGTCGTGGTCAACTTTATGGCCACGTTTATTTCGCCTTTGGTTTTAGTCAGAGTTTGAACTAGATTGTAAGTCACCCGGACCCGCACCGGGATCATCCATAGCGCAACAAAACGTAGCGTTTTGTATAAAACAACCAAATAACAACACTAATAACGAAAACAAAAACCAAGGAAACAAAAATAGGGAACAAATAACAACAAAATCACAAAACTTCGACAAACAATACCATTAAGTATTCACAATTTAGAATTTACAAGTGAAGTGAATGACATTTGTTTGACATGACAATCACAGAACATTTACGTCTATTTCATGGACAGCATAAACCGGTAAAATTAGAAATACCCCGCTGTCATCGCTTATGAAGGGATTAGCTGACATTTTAGATTTGGTAGAATTATAGTAAAACGAAAAACGTTCTCGGTATTGTTCACTCCTGCTTCTTTTAGGTTTTTAGGATTGACACTTTATTTTAAATTGGAATGAAATAATATATTTAAATGAAAGCCACATAATTTCATAAGATAGATGGTTAAACTGATTACAATGAAGTGTGACCGCCTGGTATAAAAATAGATTATAATAAGTTTGGCGATAATCGTAACTGTAACAAGTTTAATGTACTTTTGTTACAAAGTGTACATCAAAAAGAACCTTTTTTAACTTCTGTCTAATGCTATTGTAAATAGAGTATAGTTAGATTGAATTACCTAATTGCCACTACATATACCTACACATCGGTACAGTAGCGGATCCAGGGGGGGGGGGGGGTTCTAATGGGTCAAGCCCCTCAATGCATGAACTTGATATAAATTCTGGGTCCACAAAAAAAAAAAAAAAAAAAGAACCGACTTCAAAAAAAAAACACTACTTACAAACTGAAAAATAACCTTAATTTTGGAAGTCGGTTGTTTTTTTGTAAAAAGTTTTAATTTAATTTTTTTTTGCTGTGGTAGGTACCTACCAACCCCACACAAAATTCGAATACCATTACCTGATATGCAAATAAGAGTGACAGGAAGTTATCATCATGTGTCATCCCTATAAACTAAGTGGGAAAAATTCGTATTCTTGAAGCTAACTCAAAAACTATACAAGCAAAGTTAACAAAATGTATATGGGACCACCTTGGGACTTAAGAGCATACCTACCCTTTCAAACAAAAAAAAACAATTTTCAAAATCGGTCCATAATTGACGGAGATATGGGTGAACATACATAAAAAAAAACACGCGACGAACCTCTTCCTTTTTGGAAGTCGGTTAAAAAGAGTTTGTATAAGTTAAGTACCATGTTGTTGACTCGTCGTCTCGTCGGATGTCATCGGGCAGCCACCGAGGCATGATAAACTGCAGCGCTATTACGTACAGGAATTTCCTCCGTGTAAAGCTACCATTACTACCCTTGCCTATCATATGGCCATGCAGCAACCAGGACTAGAAAATAATGCAACAATCACTGCGAAAGCCTCAAAATTAGTTTGTATTATTTGCTTGCATGAGTTTGTAACTTTGCGGTCGCATTTGGATGAGATGAGAATGATGAGATACGACTGGGAAGAATAACAGAAATTGTGTGGTAAATTGAATAACATTGAAATTAAACTAAGTATTATACTTACGTGTTTTTGTAGATACCTATTCCCCCGCACTTGTACAAATCTATCTTTTTATCCCGATGTAGGTACCTTCCTGGTAGGTATTATGTCCCTCTAGTATGAATTCAATCAACATTTTGAAACCCGATCTTTGCTTAAGTATTTAGTACTTGCACTTGTTTAGTTGTTTTGCTCCCTAGTCACATGTATTATTAAAATGTAAAAAATTACCTAGTATGGGAAGACTGTTGAGCCTAAAAAAATACGAACTGACGTACACAGCTACTATGCAATACTTTAATACTTATATGAGTATGCTACTTCATCAAAGTTATTCAAATGAACGACATCAATGTAGTGGTAGTTAGACCACCCAAGTTTATTACGCCCGCAGTTAATTTATTACAGGCAAGTGCTTCGGCATCGCTCGCATTACAGTAGTTGAAGAAATTGCTGTTCATTGTAATAAGCTTCGAAATATTCCGAGTCTATTATGTGTGCTAGGATCTAATGCATTACGGCTGTAAATCATTTAGGAAATTTCTTGATTGGAACATAACATTTCCATTTGTGAGAGCAAGGCCTTCCTTGTTTATTTGTTATGTGAAAGGTCGTTAGACAAGGACTAGGTATAAAAGAGAAGACTTCACAGGCGCTAAGATGTTATAAGGACATGAAAATATCAGTGCCTCCAGTCAAAAACGGCATAAGTCGAGATATGCCCTTTTGTTTTTATAGCACCATTGTAATCTACGTGTTCTGTTACATAACATATCAAAAGGACATAACTCTAGCTGCATCCTAACATACTTTTTGGTAATATGTCAAAGGCATAACTCGACTGCGTCTAAAGGCACATCTATAGATATCAAGTAAATTTCACTGCTTAATAGACATAACTGCAAGAAACCCCAAAACACAATCGAACTAAAAGGCATAAATACAGTTAACTTAATTACAAAAAGACACAACTCATGTAGTTCCAAAGTTTTTTAAATATAGTAAGAAATAAATGTAGATAATCCCTTTGGTAAGCATGTTTGAAAGGGAACAAGTGCATTTGTTGCGTTTGCTTTAGGAAGTCTCAAGCGGTATATCCCCACTAAACACTTTATCGCTATTGGTGGATTAGCGTGTGGTGTACTGTTTTTAGAAATAAGTCGTTTTATTCCTTAATTTGTAATTTGATAATTTCTTTTGTAATAATTAAATTAGTGTTACGCGTATTAATTTTCAAGCTTTTAAAAGTGATATAACATCATTAAGCTAGTATTCAAATATATAATGAGACTTCTACCATCTATATACACAGAATATCTTTATTTCTATAAGAATTTGCTGACTTCAGAACAGCAAAGAGCAGAAGACGATCCTGACTTAAGTTTTGTACCGGACAATGAAGAGGACAGCGAGGACAATTGAAATGTTTTATTTAAACATTATGTATATACATATATAAACTCACTTAGCTTAACATACTCCTTTTGTTTCGTTTACGTTCATACATCTGGTCATACACGCACGAGTTACGAGTACCTGAGCATTCTGAAGAACATCACCAATTAGGTCACTATGTGTCCTTCTAGGGCGTCCCCTCCCGGTATTTCCAGTCACATCTGCTTTGTAAATACCTTTTGTTACTCGCCTTTCATTCATCCTCTCAACATGACCAAACCATCTAAGCATACTCCTTTCAATTTTTGTCACTACGTCGTTTTTTAAACCGCACCGTTGCCTTATCACACCATTTTACAGCCTATCATTCATAGTCACGCCACACATACTTTGCAAGGAACGCATTTCCACAGCATTTATTCTACTTTCATGCTTCTTCTGCCACACCCAACATTCACTTCATACATAGGCACCAGCACTCCAGCACCCCATTGTGAACAGCTAGTCGAGACCTTTTGGGCATCGACTGGTTGATCACAATCGCATGTATAGGTACACTACTAATACCACTACTACTATTCACTTTATTTCCCGCATTTACTTTGCTTTCCACATCTTGTTCAATCTTTCCATCCCTTGTAAACTGACTCTCCAAATACATTATTACACTTACTTTCTCCATACTCTTATCATTTATGTTTACATCACACACCGATAGATCTTCTTCTCTTTCAAATACCATAAGCTTCGTCTTATTCACATTTATATTCATCCCTTTCAAATTATATGCTTCATCCATCACAGTCACCATGTCTTGCAACTGTTCAGCTCACGATGTAAGTAGAACTTGATCATCTGCGTAGAGAAGGTATTTGACAGGCAACTCATTCATGCTCAATCCGCACTCACCCCCTTTTACATTTAGCAAAAAACTATCCGTGTGCATGTTGAACATGGTGACGTGACGTGACGGCCCTGCGTAACACCTCTTGAGATGCAAAACCAGTCTAAGCATACCCCATTTAACACAAGCATTGGTATCCTTGTGGAAATATTTAAAGTGCCCGTACCAAGCGCCAGTCCGCAACGTACACGGATAGTGTTGACCACAGTTCTTCCCTCCACACCATGTAATAGGCCTTCTCCAAGCCAAAGAAAACACACTAGACTTTCTTGTTCTTTGTCAGATGTTTTTCGCCTATGCACCTTAAAGAGATCTGATCCATACAGCCCATTTTCTATCTAAATCCCGCCTGCACATCCAATATTCTCTCATCTATCGCTCTAATCACTCTATTTATTAAAACCTTCGCATAGAGTCTGCTGACAACACTCAAAAGACTAATGCCGTGACAGTTTTTGGACTGCTGCTGAGAGTCTTTTCCCTTATAAAGTGGTACGATTACAGCCTTGCACCAAAAAAACCACCTTGTATCCGTCGCACGGCCATTTCTCCAACACATATTAAAGATCCGTCACAACAGGCTTGCTCCCACCCCGTCACATGCCTTCAGTATTTCAGCAGACACTCTGCCATTCCCTGAGCTTCCCAATTTTCATTCCTTTCAACACTCTTACAATCTCATCTATTTCTATTTCATTTCCATCACGTGCATCTGAGCTAGAGTCTTCAAAATTTGCTTCTGTCCAGTTACCCACTCCTTGCACACTATCTTGACAACTGAATAAACTTCCAAAGTATCCCTTCTAGTGTTCCAAGACCTTTCATTCTTCGTTTAGTAAACATCCATCTTCTGCTCTTATAATAATCCTTCTCGATGGTCCTGTCACTCCATGAGCCAATCTTATCTGTTTCCAGAACAGCTTAACACATTGGCCCTGTAGTTATCAGAGAACTTCCTGTTATAGGCACTTTTCTTACTTTCATCCTTTTTCATTTTTACAATCTCTTTTACTGTTAGGTGTTTTATTTAAAGTTTAGATTTAATAAATATTTAAATAAAAGATTTTCTAGACTATTGTTTTAATTATAGATTTTTTGTTCGATCGATAGCAGAAGGAAATAAGTCGTTACTATATTTGTCTTAGCGCCTGTTTCACCACCTACGATTAAGTTCCTATTAACTTACTTGGTACATAATTTCATACAAATTCTGTTCCATTTTTGAATTTATTCGGTAAGTAGTGGGTATTCGGACATCGTGATATAGGCCCTTAGGCATTTATAAAATAAGGGAATAACTCGCAATATTACTTTAGATACGACCAACCTGACTAGTATAATTAACGTTATTCCCTTAACACTTCGTTAACAAGGGAACAACTCGAGAAAAACTAAAAAAAAATATAGTAGGAGTGACTGAATGTGGAAGTGATTACTATTAAATGAAAGACCAATTTTTTATCTACAATACTAATTCGAAAGCAGTTATGATTTTAATTGCGAAATACTAAAAAACATTAAAAGTGTTGTTTTTTGCCTCTCCTGAAAAGTGACGAATTTGAGTTGTGCCCTTTTTTACTGGAGACACTGATATGTAGAATTGTAGATAGTAGGTACCTACGTGGTCGATACTCGATATGAGTGATATCAACACCTTAATCAATATTTAATCCGGCGGGATCTCATGGCGGCCTGGAGAGTGCGATTGTCGCAACACTCGCAACCCAGAACTGGGCACGCCACCGGCAAAAAAAGGGCGTGTCACCACAGACATTAATTACTTAGGTATCTAATTAGTTATTGAGAGAGCAGTGGTGACACAGTGGTAACGGCTGTGACTTACGAGTTGCCTGTAGGTCGTAGCTTGGAACGTGGATTGTATTCCTGTTCATCCCACTGCAGCACTAATGCGCTATACTTTGTGTAAATTATTTCATCAGCACTGCTCTCAAAACGGTGAACAAAAACATCAAGCGGAAACCGTCATGTCCTACTAACCAAACATTTGAAGACGTGTAACATCTACCAACCCGCACTGGGCCCTAGTGGATAACGGCCCTCTCACCGATAGGAGGCCTGTGTCCCAGCAGTGGAAACACTATAGGCTGATTATGATTACCTATGCTTAATTAGTTACCTATTAAATTAATATTATC
Source organism: Conistra vaccinii (assembly GCA_948150665.1). Taxonomy (NCBI): domain Eukaryota; kingdom Metazoa; phylum Arthropoda; class Insecta; order Lepidoptera; family Noctuidae; genus Conistra; species Conistra vaccinii. Next base: position 15,246,901 of record OX411318.1, read on the forward strand.
TACATAATCTCTAGTGGACTGTGGACATAATTTGGAAACCGTTAATACCACGTTGACATAAGTGTTGCGAAGTCCTATTACAAAGAACCGTTAAAACTTTGCGCGGCGGACACATAAAGATGTCCTTACTAGGAGTAAAATTAATTGATCCCTGGCCGGCTAGGTCCACCGGCTTTGCAGACACGAGACATGGAGCCGTGTTAGCTACGCTCGTAAATTGTCATATTAAGTGGCGCTTAATTTATGTACAAATCGGCTTACTACAACTGTTGGTTTTGCATTAAGACATTATGGGCTATGAAATTGAGCTATACATTATATTTGCTTAACGTTTGAAGGATTGTATTTCATTTCCTTGATTTTGTGTTGTTTATGTTGCGAATTGGCGTTCAAGATTACACAAACGTGGTTTAAACAATGTTTCTACTAGCATCAGTGCTTCCGTCTCACGCAATACTCGTTTCAAGGAATCGGGCGGTCCATATCGGATGTTGTAGGGCGAGGTTCGCGATTACTCTGCACGATATGAGCTGTCTACGCGGCAGGAACAACATGGCAACTGTAATAACATTTGAAATAGTGTACCAGGGAGCGCATTACGGCTGGTGTATTACCTATCAGATGCCGTGCGGGCCGGAACGTGCCGCGTGCTAATGTGGACCCGGCACGATTCTGATTTGTTATCTGCCGTATTGAAACCGAAATGTTCCTCTGGCAGAAGTGCTTTTATGTAATTTGAATAGAGATTAATTGTCTGATTACTACAGCTGACACTGGTAGATTTAATTAGTACTTACTTAGGAATTAGATTCCAATAATGCCTTTTGATTTTAAGCTTAAAACACTGTTGCTTCTTTTACGTGCCCCCTCATCATGGGCCTTGCGTTTTCATAAAGCGCACGCAGGTGTAACGTTCATATTCCAAATAAGTAAGTACCTACGTTGCTACTGGCCAAACATCAGGTAAGTATTACCTAATTAAAACTTATCTGAAAGGAAATACTTTCCTTTCCGTTACTTTCACGGGAATCACAATGGGCCTCATTAGAAGGCTAAAAGTCACCCATAGGGCAATGGAGAGGGCTATGCTTGGAGTTTCCCTACGGAATCAGAAATGAAGTTATCTGCAGAAGAACCAAGGCAACCGACATAGCCCGAAGAATTGCCTAACTTAAGTGGCAATGGGCAGGGCACATTGCTCGCAGAACAGATGACCGATGGGGCCGAAAGGTTCTGGAAAGGTGACCGCGTACCGGAAGACGTAGCATCCCACAAGGTGGATCGATGACCTTGTGAAGGCGGCAGAAATCGGCTGGATGCGGGAAGCACAGAACCGGTCGAAGTAGCGGTGCTTGGGGGAGGCTTATGTCCAGCAGTGGACGTGTTTCGGCGGAAATGATGAATGATGACTTTCACGGGAATCAATTACAGAAACTTTACACAACCGAAACATTACGCCGTTAATCGGCTCTTCTATGACCAATTATGCTCTTCCTATTATAAGATTTTAACTTAGAAAAGAAACAGACTTTATTTTCGTTTGGACTGTACTTTCATTACGCCACTTGACCCCACTTGAGCTTCTTTGCATTAGCCGGATCACGAAGTTCTTTGTCATCATTGGTATCAATGTCATTGTCAATGCGGCATCGATTATGGGTGAAGTGAACGCACGCTCATCGGCATTAATTCACATTTAGCTAAATGTCTTTTACATGAAGGTATAGCTCCACGAAGCTACCAGCAAATTAAATTATGTGGACTAGAGTAGAGGTGATAGAATGGAGTCTCCGTATGGCATTTAGACGAAAGCGTCTTACGCTGTTAGTCAGCTGCAATGTTTGCATCTCGCCTCGTGTTAGATGCGTTTGTTGCTATTATTTAAAACGGTATCTACCTACTTATTTCAACTTGGTACTCGTAGGTATGGTCTTGGAGTTGGCTAAGACTAAGATTTATTTCGATTCAGTCTGATTTTACATTCTGAGAGTTCTGTCTGACTGTATCAACCATAGATATAAGAATTATTTATATTTCTATGGTATCAACCGACTCTTTATATAATATGTTTCAACTTTATAGCTTTTCATTTTGTCTCTACAAAATGAGAATCATTCCAATACGGAAAACCTTAATTCTAACCTTATCAGACGTTAGTATCGTTTTCTATTGATATCAATCGATCTATCTTGAGACTCTGGATGACTATCATATTTTACGCTGATAAAAGAGTACCTACTTATGTTCGTTGTATTTCATCATCAATTCATCACGATAATAGTAGGTACCTTTTACGCAAACGTTTAGTTCCGAAGACGACGTGTATCTTCTTCTTTGGATCAGTCTTGAGGAAGTTAATGAAGTCACTCATTGGGATTCCATTACATTATCATTCCGACTTTTCTATCTTTTCTCGTCTCCAAGAAGACTGTATTATTAAGTAGGTAGGTACCTACCTACATATATGTTACCAATCTTTGTCACAGCTCTCATCATGGATTGGTGGTTTCTGGAGCTTTTTATTTACGTCCAAATTGTCTTTATCAACTTATTGCTTTAGTACAAAATAAATAACAAAAGATTCGTAATTTATGTCCGATGTCGTGAATTTCTGTATCTACTTGTCATTTACATTTTATATTTTGAAATACTTTTACGACTCACTTACTCCGTGCGTGTTATATGCTTGTATTTTTTTCGTGTTACGAAATGTACCTATCAACCAATATTCGATCCATAATAAAATATTTCTACGTTTTTATTGCAGGGCAGAACCGCGAGGTGCCCAGCGGGGGTCTGTGTTGATTCAAAACGATTTCAATTTGTTCCATTGCATAATTCTGGGAAACTAAATAATTCATGTTACATTTTGAATGACTACCACGAACATTGGAGATGTTAGATAAAAGTACCCAAATATTGCGCAACTTGTCTGAACGACCTTGTAGGTACCTACTGCTGTTTGCAATCAATGTTTTGGTGTTGGGAACGCTCTGCTTTGTCGTTCACGAATCACCTACGACCTTAAGTTACAGCACGACTTCTTTAAGTTTATTAGAATTTAACTGAACTTCAACCTCAATTTTGCAGAAGTGACCTTCTACTTTTGGAAGACGATTTTTTTTCTACAAATTAAAATTGCACATTCTATTCCACATTTCCTGTTGGGACTTGATTGCTGACCGTACATGTGCACTGAGGTTCTCAAGCCTGCAGAATTGGGTTGGTACGGAAACCTCTTTAATTTGTAAACCAACCTAAGTAGACTGGCGTGTTATGAAACGAAAACGATATTAAAGTAATAAATACGGAAATAAGAGATCAGATGAAGCAATAAAACAAACAAACAGCAACGCTTATAGAAATCTCTAGGAAATGATCACTTCAGTCAGTGCCTGGCTTTGTTTCCCTTCCTTTCACTGCTCAGCTCGCGGCCGTTTTCATTTTAACACCTGACTCTTTACTTATTTGAGCAATTAAATGCCGTAATAATTGCTTCAGTTTACCTACCTATAGATTTTTATCTAGGAGGAAGAAATCTTGAAGGATGACTGAGTTTAAAACTTTAAGAACATACGATCGGTATCGTGTTCTTCAAGGGATTGTATTAAAAACACAGCTATAAAAACTGTAAAAGCCTTCCTAGGTACCTATGTAGGTTAAGTAAGATTTACGTCCATACGTCTACTTAAATAAATCATGCATGACTCAAAAATTTGCCACCATGGGAACAGTAAATTAATAACAATAATTTTACGAAAGTACTCTGCGTTCCGGGTACTAAACCGCAGCTGGCGAACAAAAACAGGAAGCTGGACTTGCATAATTTGACCAGACCTGTGTTTGAGGACTCGTAATGAGGCATGATGTGGTTCTCGTAACCACTGGGAACTTTTAATTCACGACCATTCTGAGGCCCATTCGCCTCGCTAATAATTTCAAAGTGACTGTAATTTTTTTAATGAAATGCAGAGGCGTTAAGGAAAGGTTTTTGATTATACCTACAAACCAGTAAAAAATACTTTATACAACGTGAAATTTGAATCACAGTTTTGCTAGAACAAACGTTGTTTAGACCATGGTCTACTACCATTCTATAACAATCAATTAAAAAAAAAACGTCAATGGTATTTAAAAAAAAAGCAAAAAAGTCTGATTTATTTATTAAAATTTCGGCACGCATTGGCCGGACATCCTTGTAGTCCACGTGGACTCCTCATAACTCTTTTGAATGCCATATTGCTACCGCGATGAGTCCTTAGATGTTACGGTTAATGTTTGAACACGTTTGAGCAACATAAGACTTATTTGAGAACGCCTAATTTAGTTTGTTTTAATAACATATTGGATGCTATAGAATGATAGTAGACCATGGTCTGAACAACGTTTGTTCTAGCAAAACTGTGATTCAAATTTCACGTTGTAGTAGTGCAGCTTAGATGCAATGCAATGAACCGATAAATGCTTGTAAAATCTCGGATAATGACTTACTTAGGTACCTATTCGGTTTTATGACATGTAGGATAATGCTTCAAGTTTTATGTCTTGTTTTAAACGCTGTCGATGTGTCAATTGTCACTGTATCGACTCTTTCAGCGGGGTCAATTGCCTGTAATGTTATAATTTACCTTCGTTATAATGCGTTTCCTTTGCTTGTTGTCGTCGTTAATATTTATTCCTGTATCATTTCAAGAGAATTAAAACGTTTCGAATGTAATAAGTTAATAACAGTTTGTTGAGATACAGGTTGATTTAATATCACGTTACTTTTTTTGCTCAATTAAAAATGTCATTCATCATTACACACAACTTTTACATGAAAATGCGACAGTCACTTTCCAAACGCCAAAAAATAACGCTTTTTTTCAATAAAAATTATGACCTCCTTTCCTTACGTAAACATCCTGTATGAATATTATGCAAAGTGATTTTTTATGGCGGAACAATATCGATTTTATCGATCACTAAAGAATGGAGTACTTATTGAAAGTCATCATAATATTGGAGTGTTTTGATAGCAGTTTAATCTAACGCGTGAAGGGAGCGCTTTGATATTCAAATTGGTCTTGAGATCGGGCGCGTCATCTCGCACGATAATGAGGCGTGGAATGACAAACTACCCTCTTTCATCACCGCCCACTAATGGTCAATATAATGAACACTGGGAACGTTAACATCCGTATCCGGCAGCTTATGATAAAATGTCGATGCCAGCCAACTTCGAGATATTGTTTCGAATAGTTTTTTGCGTTCAAGGATTGAAATTTCTCACGATTTAACATTCGAAATGACTATTGTATCATTGATCGAAGGATTTTGACAGCTAGGCTAACCAATTCGTGACCGTTCGATATTTATCATCAAAAAATTATATGGAGCTAGGTTTATTTCATAGATAGGTACATATACCTTATATTCCTAGCTTTGTAAGTAGTAACACATTAATGGTAGGTAGGTAGGTATATTACGAATCGCAGATTAGAAAATTAATGTTTGATAATTTGGTGTGGAGTTAATGCACCAAGCTACTTTCGGGTAGTCCATTAATCACGTGATGTTTTTAGCAACTTTTTAACACCTCCCACCCCCCTGGTGAGACGTGGTGAGTGTGAGGTTTAACAGTTATCTCCCCCCTACCCATAGTCACGAGAATTATTTTGAGGCAAAACATCCAAAAAAATTACACAATATTTTATCTTTAAATACATCGATCACTATATAAAGAACTTCGTTCTATATTATTATTAGTGATCGATGTTTAAATAGAAAGAAAAACATTTTATTTTAGGGGCCGCTTTTCAGCTTTTCTTTTAGAAATGCGTTAAACGAAAAAATAATGCCTACATTAACACATGTAGGCATTATTTTTTCGTACTCACTACCCCCTCCCCCTTGTGATATTTAAATTACGTGACGTATAGTCACGTAATTTATGGACGGCCCCTTTGCTACAGTAAAACTGCTTCTAAAATAATATTGAAGGAACTTGAAGGTAGGAACACTGGACACAGACCTCTCCTCAGTATCATACAGTGGCCTTCCGCATTAAACCTGTACAAAATTTATAAATTGATATAATATAAGGTGGGTAGTCGGCCCTGGAAGGCGAAGCTGATATGCTGTTCCGTTGTCATAATCTTCATCCCGTTAACTTCGACCGCATCAATGGCAGTTGATTGATGAGGCTTTTATTGTTGCTTCTGAAATTACATATTAAGTATATGAACATTTTACTTGTGAGATGACAGCCATTAAACATTAATTTATTTCACTTATTTCTTGGTTTGTACGGATTTACCTAGAATTAGTCTGAACTTCTGAGAACATTTATACTCGGCCGTCGACGGCCCTAACGTTTTTTTTTTATATAATAAAATTTTTCATTCAAATCCTACTAGTGTGCTAAAAATCGCGAAAACAATTACTACAAAGATCCTTGTGTGGACACGGCTACACTTTCATCCACTGTGGGTAGATACGTAAGTTTCTTCAATTAATTGTGATCCATCTTTGTAAGCAGTGGAACATTTGTTGAATATTTTGTTTGAAAGTACAACATGGAGTCGGTGCGGGCGTTCCGATCTTTAGTCCGATATAGAAATGCATCCATTGATGCTATCTACGAATTCCAGGGATGACCAACATGAAAAGCAGAGGGCGCTGATAATATATTTTATGACTCTAGGCGCTCTACATTTACGTTGTCGATAGGCTTCGTTACAAAGCCTGCCTACCTAATGAAACTTTCATTGGGTTTTCCAACACTTCTTTCATTATGAAATACCTTCTTAGATAAGGCTCTATTTAGAAGGTATTTCAGGGTAGGTACTTTTTCATCCCATCTATTCGAAAAGGACGACAAAGGTGGTGTTTTCCCCAAGCCGAATTCGGACATTATTTCAAACACGCAGAATATAAAATCTACAACAAACTCTAATCCTAATAAAACTGTAACAATAAATTTTCATAATTGCGAAAATGTCTCAAATGTATGCTGGGTGGGTAGGTGTGCACCTACCCAGCTTTTAACCCAGGGGGGGGGGGGCAGATCTGAAATTACCCTCCGCATAATAATATGTTTTACATAGTTTGATATTGCTGCTGCGTTGGCGTATTTTTAACCGACTTCAAAAAAGGAGGAGGTTCTATGTTCGTCTGGACCTATTCTAATTTTTTATTAAGTAAGTATATAAGTAGGTGTATTCATCGATATTTGTTTTGTTTTTTGTTTCTAATCGTACCTAAACGAATTTTCAAAATTCGTCCACAATTGACGAAATTATCCAAGTACTTACACAGTAGTCAAAAAAAAAAACAGTCAAATATAAAACCTCCGCTTTTTTAAAAGTTGGTTATGCATGATAAACTAAAGGCAACAACATAAACTAATTGTAAAGTAAGTTTTAACGTGACTGTACTGCAACAACTTTTATTGACAACAGTATTTAGGCATACAAAATCCAGGGGGGGGGGGGCATCAAAAAATCATCTGCATCGCTGTCAACAGGTAAAATGCCCAAAAGGCTGACAGCATTGCCACGTTGTATGGCATATCTGTTAAAGTCCTGACCTGCATATTGCAAAAAACGTAAGAAAATTTGAATTTCGCGGGATACAACAATATATTTTTGAATGCTCCGTCTACTTTCCCAAGATTTATTTTCATTTTCATTTCTGGGTTTAAGCTGAATTAATCTTGCTTTTGAAGCTTTATAATAATTTGCACCGCCGCGGTCGTTGGAATAATTAATCACATTGCAAAAATGGAATCGAGTTGCGTAAACCCAAACGTTTTTGTCAAAATATTTAGTTAGTGTCACTGACAGTGACAGTCACTGTGTCAGTCAGTTTGACTTTAATTTGTTTACATTTTTGTGCAAATGAAAATCATATTATTTTCTTACAATAAATAAAATTTATTGATCTGCGATCTACTAAGACCAAATATTTGAAATAGGTATATTGTTTGCTAAATTAAAGTTATCTTGACAATGTGTGTTTAGAAACCACGGATACCGTAAAACGATGCCTAACCTAAACGAAACTTTAATTGTAAAAGTAGTGCAAAACTGTTTTAATTTGTACAATAAATTACCGAAAAATGGGAAACCCATCGAGAAAGAGTGGACAGTGCTATCATGTATAATAGAATATGACAGAACTACTGAGAAAATTGAAATAGTATCGCTAGGTACCGGCTCAAAATGTATAGGGGCTACGAAAATGATGCCTAATGGAAGTTTACTAAACGACAGTCATGCCGAAGTATACGCTCGACGCGGCTTTTTACTGTACCTGTATGAAAATATTCACAAAACTTTAAAACATAAACAGTCAATATTCAATAATGAGAATGGGCAGTTTAAACTGAAAGAGAATATTGAATATATTTTCTATTCATCTCAGTTACCGTGTGGGGATGCGTCTATAATATCCCAAAACGGTGAAGAAGAACATTATGGTGATGTAGTGAAGCTACAGAAACGTGCGGCAGACAATGATGTTTGTGAGTCAGAAGTTAAGAAACGTAAAGTTGAGGATTATGTTAATAAGACAGGGGCTAAATGTCTACCTCAGTGTGAACAAGACTTAAAGGCACCTGGAACAAATATTCAGCTGCACCTTGGTCAAGTGAGAACGAAGCCAGGCCGAGGAGACAGAACATTGTCGGTATCTTGCAGTGACAAGTTAGCTAAGTGGATACATTTAGGTGTCCAAGGCAGTCTTCTAAGTATGCTGTGTGAACCAATATACATAAAGCATTTTATATTTGGTGGTGGAGTTCCCTATTCTGAAGACTCTCTACGAAGAGCTCTTTTAAATAGATCAGGCAGTATATCACTTAAATTGGATATAGTGCCTCAATTTTACCAAACAACTTTAGTGTTCTCCAGTATTAGATCAGATGACAACATAAAACCAGCTCCCGGAAGCATAGTTTGGATAAAATCAATAAATCAGTGAGTACTTACTAGTTATTTATGTCTGTAATTTTTATGGTGTACATAATAAAGAGTATTCTATCTATCTATCTACTTGTATGTAGTTTGTTAAAGTAAAGCTATCACTAACTAGAAATATCTTCCAAGTTACTGTGCATACTCGGATTAGTATGGTTTATTTATGCCCCTTTTTATTATCTTTTTTTGTATGCAGAGTGGTTTTATCTATAATAAACTAGCTGACCCGGCGAACTTCGTATCGCCTAACAGTTGATTTTTAGACTTTTTCAGGAAATTTTTTTTTTTTTTTTTTTTTTGAATTTTTCTCTCCGTAAGAACCATCCTCGTACTTCAAGGAATATTTAAAAAAAAGAATTAGCGAAATCGGTCCAACCGTTCTCGAGTTTTGCGCTTAGCAACACATTCAGCGACTCATTTTTATATTATAGAAGATAAATAACTGACCTTGAATTGGTAACTTTTAAAATGAAGATGTTTTGAAACAATCAATATGTTTCAGGCTCCCAGAAGTTGCAGTACAAGGCAGAAAGCTAGGAGTCACAGTGAAGAAGGCATTATCCCCAGCCTGCAGTTTATGTATAAGTAAATACCATTTATATAAGAAGTTCTTACACATACTAAACAATAATGAAGATCTGAAACTAAAAATATGTGGCCAAGATAACATTGAGAGCATACCTTATAACAAGATGAAGAAAAAATCTATAATATATTTTGAAAAATGGTTAGATGTTAAGGAAAAGTTGTTAAAGACATGGACTATTAAACCTGATATGTGGGACTTTTGTGTAAATATTACTTAATTTTTTATAAATTTTAATCATATAGAAATAAAATGTATTTAAATGTGAACTATATCTATATGTAATATTTTATTATGTCCTAGATCAGCCCTTCAATAAATATAAAGGTAAAAAATAATACAGGAATGTCAAGTGATTGATAAAGATATTATCCGACTTCGAAATAGAAGGCGGTTATGCATTAAGCAAGTAATTTTTTATGTTGAGTTGTGAGAGTAGTTTCATCTTGAGTAGATTATTTGCAAAAATTTATTATAATTGGAACTTTTTGATTGCCGATGCCCGACATGGTGTGCTTATAGCGTAGCGCCTGTTCAAATTACTCGAGTACACATTACACATCATTTCCAGTTTATGCTGATCTCGCATCGCATAGGATTTTCGTACAATGCGAGCTCAGCTTATACTGGAAATGTATAGCTTGATGTGTAGCCGCGGTGCGTACCGCGTAAAGTGGGACCTAAGGTTCCTAGGTAGGTCCTAGGAACCTTAGGTCCCACTTTACGCGTTATGAGCTAACTAAGTGTTAATCCAATTTTTTTTTTTGGATAAAGCCTGAGTTCGCTGTTAACTCCGAGTTATTTAGATAACCCATGAACGCGCAAGTGGGCCTTATAAGTAAAATACTAAATTAGTTAACTTGGAACGGGGTTCACCGCTAGTGTTATTTTCCGCTTAAAAATAAGGGCCCATTCATTCACACGTTATCACACGTACCACACCCACACCATATCGCAGCGACAAAATATGGGTAAGCAGATGCTGCAGCTTTTTGCAGTTGTGCGTTGTGATTGCGTTGTAGCTAATACCTACTTGCGACTTGCGATGTGGTTGTAACGTTGAGTGTTTGCAGACAGACATCGTTGTGTTTCATGTGTTTGCGATGTGGCCGACCACTAGTGCGCGGTCTCGCTGTTGGTAATCTTGATGTGGTCGGTATCACGCATGCGGCCAAATGTGGTCCTTGTGAATAAACTATTTCATACAAATTAGCGCCCGTCCACGTTTTGTCGTTTAGGTGTGGTTGTGGTACCTATAGGTTGGGCACTCCGAAAAGAAGCGTCCGGTAATGCGCGGTAGTGGGGCGCGTCATTTAAAGCCCGACTCCCACCGTGCGCCATATCGCGGACGCACGCGCACCAGCCCGCACGACGCACCGTGGGAAACCTAACGTCCGTGGTAGCGCAAGACGCGTGCGTGGCGGTGCGTCCTCGTGCGGGCTGGTGCGCGTGCGCGATATGGCGCACGGTGGGAGTCGAGCTTAAGAGTGGACAAGATAATTATGTGATCGGGCCCTAAAAACAAAAATGCAACACAAAAATTAGCAAACAAAATAATAAACATAAGACCGTCAGACTTACCTACATGAATCTGTGAAAACATGTCAACTGCTAAGCTGTGATTGGTTGGCACGTAAGGCTCGTGCAGGCTGGTCCGACTTGTCGCGCGACGCGACACCGGTAATTGTTCTACCGTGTAGTTTTCTTAGAAATTGTTTTATTAGAGTCGCGTCGCGCTGTCGTGTCGCGCCTGTTTGCGGGAGCCTTTATTGATTAGCCTTTTACTAGGTAATCGAGTGTTGGCATCGGATTCCACGCATTTGACCATTTGAAGCTCATTTTATAAAAAAATCACGGAAGATTTATGCATATTACAATCATAAAACCTACTTTACTTACTTAACCTTTTGACCGCCACAGTCGTGTATAGACGACAAACGAAAATGTGCCCAGTACGCCACGGTCGGCGAATACTGCGTGACAGAATTTTATACGTAAATAAATGTCATAAAACAGCATTGTTTTGTTTATTTCCCTTGTTAATTATGTACCTTGACTCTTCTTAATTTATTTGAAGTGAACTGCTTTCGTTAGATTTCATTTTTAGTAACGTAAGAAGACAAAAAAGAAAATCAGTCATAAAGTTCGAAAAACATAGTGCCCTCGACGCCACAGTCACCATACCAGGACACGTAGTGATGCAGGTAGCACTCAATATAACAAGAATATCGACCTCGACGGCAGCCTACGTTATATTTAATTTACTCTGAATTCTGCACTAGTAAATAAATAAAACATTTCATACTGAACTTTTACGTTTGAGAAATCAAGAAAATTTTATAATACTGAACTATGCGCTTTATAAAAATCGAGTTTTAGTTGATTATCGATTAATTGTAATGACTGTAATGCCCATCTCTATCACACTGTTGTATTGTCTGTGCCGGGAACGCCACAGTCGTCTATGCTTGACAGTCCCATGACATCATACGCGGAACATTTTTTAATAGAGTAGTTCGTATATTATTAGTAAATATTATTAATAATAATGGACGACTATATTATGAGTAGTGAAGACTTGTTAAATATACTGCTACATACATATAGTTAAAAAAAATCTCTAAATTTTGTTAAATTATTATTATACGACTTGATTTCATTACCACAAAATAAGAAAAAGGGAAGGTAAGTGATACGATTATATTTGCTTTCATATCGTCAAAAAAGGAAGTTTATTGAGTTTGTTTTCATCATGACTCATAATGTAGTATGTAGTATAATACTTTGATGGTGATCTGCTCGCACTTGCGCGGTTTTTTTAGTCAATGCCTATAACTGACAAATAAACATCGGATGTATATAAGATAATAATTTATGTTCAGGTAAATAAAAACGTTTAAAATAGTCGCCCTCCAGCATCGGTAATAGATTCACGGACATACAATAATATTAAATATTTAGGTAAATTGAATAGAGCTGTTACATCTGATTATTTTGCGTATACTTACTACAGAAGCTTCAAAATTCGAAGCTAGGTAAACGCGCCGGGCGATAAGTTTCTGCTGGTGGGAAGCGATTGTGTTTTGTTTTCGTCGTGTCGTGTGAGAGGGGTAAGTAAGGGTTGCGCGGGTGAAATTAGATTTTTTGCTTGCTTTATACCCCCTCTTAACTTTCTAGTTCTAATATAGACCTAATGGCTGCTATACACAGTGCCGGCGGCCGCACAAACCCGCAGAAAGAAACGCAAAGAAAATGAAGGCGCAAAAACCGGAGGCGCGTGCCGCGCGGCAAAAGCCATGCCGCCGGCACTGTATGTAGGAGCCATTATGCGCGGCTGTTACTTTGAAAAAAACTCAAAATGGCGGAAGTTAATCCGGCCATAAAATTCATACTCCTTTAATAGATATTTACCTGTTATAAATTCTTTTGTTAACTATTTATTAGTGTTTGGCATGGAATTGTGACATCTGACTTTATTCTCTATTCTGTTTTTAATTTTTTATTTTAATTAGTTATTTTGTATGCCTTCTGGCGGGACATAGTATGGACCAACATTTTTATTTATAACATCTGTATAATTTTACTCTATGTGCACAAAATCAATAAATGAATTTGAATTTGTGATAAAAAATACGATTACAAAAAACCGATGATACATGTCTCATTTTATTTATTGCATTATCAAATAATAATATTGAAATCAAATTTCTCATATTTACAAAAGTTTTTCCACAATATGAAACAGAATATCAGTGAAAAGAAACTAACGAAAAGTACGAAACTTTTAAAACAAAATACCTATTATTATTTCGATATTATTAATAAATATTGGTTGCGCACCTCTAGTGCAGAGGCGAGCAAAATATAAAAAGCCGTGCCAGCTACGCCACTGTCACCGTATGGTGACATGAAAGTACGTCAAGATTGAACATAGTGCTGTGATGGTATTGACTTGGTTTTATCGATTGTTGTTTTGAATTGTGGATTCAACGCCTAAACAGTGACACATATCATTATGATTTCTGTCATAAAGGACAAAGCGGGATGAAATAAAACTCCTGTATTATATTTTTCCGGTATAGACCTTTAATTAAAAACATACTCTAGGTTAAAAAATAAATAGTTAGTGCTTAATCGATATAATTTCGAACTCACTACTATTTTGTAGGTATTAAAGGATGAATTCATTGCTTGGCGCTGAGGGCACGCTTTTTCTTTTTTGACGTGGCGGTCAAAAGGTTAAAATTGGTGGTAGGACAGGATAGCCATAAATTAACATGGACAGTTCGAGATAAGTTTAGCATTACAAAATAAGTAATACAGATTACAGCTACTGCTACGTAGTAAAGATAAAGATTGCGTTACGAGTAGGTAGGTAGCGTTTTGACAGATCGACTATGAGACAACATTTAGGACTATCGGCAGTGGCGGACTAAGCATGTCAGGGGCCCGGGCGGCAAAAAATAAATGGGGCCCAAGAATGAACGTCGAAATATTTTGCAGCCCCAAAAAGGTTAGGTTTTCTTTTGACTATTGATACAGAAATAGGAGATAGGTACTTGGTCGACAACATAAAAACGTAGAGCACCAGACGAATAGAAGTTGGTAGAGCGGACGAATCGAGCTCTGAATTTTGTTTTGAACATTTGTAAATAGGAGTTACTTTGTCGACCTACGCAGACAAGTCTGAGGAAAAAGAGAATGTAGGGAGTGAAAATATTAGCACCCTACGTTTTTATATTTAGCATGTGTAGGGGGCCCAAACTACAAACTGTTTTTTACTTACTGAAAATATTTTAGCCTTGTTTGGGATTTGATTGAAAAATATTTGTCTTTTTTTGTTTCCCTGGGGGTCACCCGGTCCTGGAGGGCCCCCAGGGGCCCAGGGCGGATCGCAACTGCTGCCCTCCTTAGTCCTCCAGTGATTATCGGTCTTCGAAATCGTAATGCTATCGATCTGATCGGTTGACTGTGTGGCTTCGAAATGAGCGGTTCATGTAACGATCAAATTACCTAAATATAGGATAATAGATGAAAACAGCGGCTAGTCAGATTATATCTTCTAGGTACTGACATAAACAATTTGATCTGCAGTATTGATTGCCAATTCTCAGGCTCATAAAAATGTTGTTGTCAATTGAATATTATTTCCGCGTAGGTATAACATTTGTCGTAATAATGCTTGCCTACCTATAGATATGATGAAATCATAGAAGGTTTCATCGATGAGGTCAAGGTGCCGTTTTTATAAGAGGTAACAATATCAACAGCCACAAGTATTCGAGTATGAATTGGTTCATAACAATACAATTATCCGCTGAGCGCACCTTGTTTCATTGCTAAGCTTCGCTATCTGTGTTTGACGTTTATTAATTACCATGTATATTAAAATTATTTAATAATGAGTGACGAAATTCGGGTGCAAACACATTTATCAAAGCTACTGTGGTGCCTTCTTCTGTTTTGATTACATTAGGAAATCTGATGCAAATGACATTTAAACCCAAATGCAGTAATGTGGCGTTAGCCGAGTGCAACAGTCTCAAGTAATATGAGTTTGAACTTTAATTATTGTGTGTGATAAAGATTAATGAGCCAAGACGTAGGAATATCAAAGTAGTTACAGCTCAGGTTGTTAACAACATGATTTATGAAGTTAAATTATTAGGCGCCGACTAATGTTGCTCACAGTTTTGAGGATTATTGAGCCATAAGGCTTAGGTATCGTAATATCCTCCCGAACGAACTTCGGCCAAGGGCAGGGACCGCGGAAGTACTCCATGACGGGGGGGGGAGGCAAACTTATTTGATCACCCCCTTCCAAAAACGAAGTACTCTACGATGAGGGGGCAAACTTCTTTGATCACCCCCTTCCAAAAACGAAGTAGGTACTCTAAGATGAGGGGGCAAACTTCTTTGATCATCCCCTTCCAAAAACGAACTACTCCATGACGGGGGACAAACTTCTTTGGTCACCCCCTTCCAAAAACGATATAATGTACATATTATACTTACTTTAAATACCGTCAAAACAAAACGCTCTTCACTCACTCGCTCGTCACTTCCGCGGTCCTTGGCCACGGGTGTCAATCTCTTCGGATATTAGCAAAGTACGCAGGAAGGAGACTATAGATATTGTGGCACAAGTATGTGAGCAAACATAAGTCTAATCTCTGTTGTGTCTGTGTTCCTTTCCTCTCATAGTCCAATGGGACAGCAACACGACACGACTGGAGAGAGATCAGGCGCAGGACTAACGGCATTAATTATACGTGGTTTCCGAGGCACTGGCATAGTGTGTAAGTACCTATAGGGTGGGGGAGGGAATGTTACAACTAAAACATGCTATAGTTAATATAAAACATGATATAATTGGACTTTCAGACATACGCAGAGTGGGTAACTCGATTATTGAAGATGAGGACCATGTCTTCTGTTACATTGGGGAAAGACCTGGGAGATATGGAGTAGGCTTTCTCATCAAGAAGGAATTAAAACCCAACATTGATTCCTTTATTGGGATATCCGATACAGTGTGTCTTTTGAAATTAAAGTTTGAAAAATATGAAATGTCAATAATTCAAGTATACGCGCCAACTGCGGAAGCACCAGAAGAAGATATAATCAGTTTTTATGACAAAATACGAGAAGCTCAATCATATTGCGGAAGTAACTTAATTGTCATGGGCGATTTCAACTCAAAAATAGGTCAACGAAAACCCACCGAAAACCTAATCATGGGTTCATTTGGATTTGGTAAAAGAAACGAACGAGGCAATAGACTCATCAAATTTGCTCTAGAAAATAAACTTACGGTAACGAACACCCTGTATAAAATGAAGCGAGACAGGAAATGGACCTGGGTATCGCCTGATAAAAGAACAAACAATGAAATCGACTTCATCCTTTCCAACAAACCAAAACAACTCGAAAATGTAGAAGTCCTAAACAACATAACCTACTCTAGCGACCACAGATTACTACGAGCAACAATAACATTGAAAACTACACGAAAAAAACGAATAAATTTCAACAAGGCTTCAGCGTTGCTTCAAGAAGAGGAACAGAAACAATACCTATATAAAAATTCTACAAGAAAAAATTCAAAACTTAAACAATGATGATCCTGTTGAAACTTACCATGAAAAAATACATCAAGCAATAACTCATAGCATGAAAGAAGTGCAATCAAATGTTAGAAGTCAAAAATACGAAATTATAAGTAATGAATCAAAAAAACTAATTTACAAACGTCACGAATTACAAAACAAAAAGAAATTGTCAAAAGAAGAAAAACACCAACTAAAAGTACTCTATAAGACAACAAACATTAGTTTGAGACAGAGTATTAAAAACGATTATAAGACACAGAATGAAAATATTAGAAAATGTTCTTATAACAAAAGGAAGCACAAAAAAAGCCAACAAAATACTAAATAAAGAAAAAACATGGATTCCAAAACTAACCTCAAGTAAAAACAGCAATAAAATACAAACACGCACAGAAATTATAAAAATCGCTACAGATTACTATAGAACTTTGTATAGCACCCCTGAATCTATATCATCGGAAAGCAGACAAGACCTAAACTCACAGACAAACATAGAGGTAAAACCATTCGACGAACCTGAAATCATACACCACATACAAAAATTAAAATCTGATAAAAGCCCCGGACCAGACAATTTATCAAACGAAATGCTGAAACTATCCAAATATGTTCTTGCATCACCACTGACACAGCTGTTCAACAAAATCTTAAGACAAGAAATAGTCCCGAAATCATGGGTACTTTCAGACATAATACTCTTGTATAAGAAAGGAGATCCAGCCGACGTAGGAAATTACCGACCAATTAGCCTAATGCCAAATTTATATAAGCTGTTCGCTTCATGTCTGGAAAATAGAATAAAAGGAGACATAGATAAACATCAACCAACAGAACAAGCAGGCTTTCGCAAGGGATTCAGCACCGTGGACCATATATATGCCATAGAGCAAGTAATAGAGAAATACGAAGAGTTTAATGCACCTCTATACTTGGGATTTGTCGACTACAAAAAGGCATTTGATTCGGTTTTCCATCAAAGCATATGGGACTCGCTTTCAGCTATAGAACTCCCGCAAACGTACACTAATATAATCAAAGACATTTACAGTAAAAGTAGAAGTAGAGTCAAACTGGATAGAACAGGGGATACTATAAAAATAGGAAGAGGAGTAAGGCAGGGAGACCCCCTATCTCCTAAACTTTTTATCAATGTCCTACAGCACACAATGTCAAAGCTTGATTGGTACCGAGCAGGTATTCTCATAGATGGTAAATACTTCAGCCACTTAAGGTTCGCAGACGACATTGTTTTAGTATCTGAATCTGCTAAACAACTAGAAAAAATGTTAAACGACCTGCACACAGTAAGTGTAAATGTCGGTTTAGAAATGAACACCCTGAAAACAAAAATACTAACAAACAGGACAAAACAGGAAATAAGAATTAACAACGAAACGATAGACTATGTAGATGATTATATATATCTCGGCAAACAATTATCTTTCAACAAAAATCGAAACATAGAAGAAGTCAAGCGCAGAATTAACATAACATGGAATAAATTCTGGAATTACAAGGAAATATTGAAATCACGCTTACCTGTAAAACTTAAAGCTAAAGTCATAAACTCTTGCCTGCTACCATGCCTTACTTACGCTTGCCAGACATGGATCTTTAATAGCACAACTAAAAACAAAATACAAGTTTGCCAAAGAGCCATGGAGCGAAGCATTCTAAACATCAGACTAAGAGACAAACAACGAAATACATCTATCAGAAAAAAGACACAAGTCATAGATGCCCTTCAACACGCTCAAGCACTGAAGTGGAGATGGGCGGGCCACCTGGCTCGATCAGAAGACGACAGGTGGACCCTTAAAACAACCGCTTGGAAAGGCCCACACGGAAAGAGAACAAGAGGTAGACCAGCAGAGCGTTGGCAAGACGAGATAGTTAAATTGATTGGCAAATCATGGCTTGAAAAAGCAAAAAACAGACAAGACTGGAAATTACTGGAGGAGGCCTATACCCGTCGAGGGGTCCTTAATTAGTATATTAATATTATTAAGTACTATGAATTTTATTTATTTTTTTATAATTAAGGAATACTATAGGCTTTTTTATTTTTATTTATTTATTATTACCTATAGGGTATGACTGTCATTAGTGGTAAAGCCAGAAATCCTTCGTTCTATATTTTTCTAATAGCAAACTCACATTGACCTAAATCCTTGTGATGTTCTTAAAAAACATAATACATCTTACGAGCGTTTCGACCTCCAGGTCAATTTTATTTATAAACCACCCACACGCTAAACTGAGATAAAAATCCCGGAAAGGATCACCGTTAAACAATCATCCGAAGTTGGAACGTGAGTGGATGCGCTCGCGCCGCCACCGATGCATAAGAGCATTAACGTTTAAGTAAAACAAATGGGTGCATGTCAGGTACCGCCCACATACGCGGAACAGATTATTAGTTATTGATTGTGGATTATTACAGAGACGAATGACTCTGTTTAGTATTTTCGGGCCGTATGAAGTAACATGTGCACGTTAATATCATGTTTTGTAATAACTTTACACGTTTTCGTTTAATGAATAAAGGTGTTAATTGCTTTCAAGTCGACAGACTCAATTAGGTACCTATCTGTGATTTAGTAGATAGTCTACCTATTCAACATTCCCACGATCAATTTCTGCAAGTACATTACTACACATATTGAAGATTAAGAGCACAATGCCTGCCTACGAAATGGCCATACGTTTCATAATCGCTAAGTAAATTTTTTTTTTAAACAATATCTTCCTAATTGGCTCCGTCGCAGTCGGGTAAAAAGGGCTGAGTTAACGACCGGCGTAAGAACCAGTAGGAATTAACGTTAATCTGCCAGTTACCGGCTCCCAGTTGTCAGGAGCCCGGTGAGAATCTGACACCGGTCTTCGCCGCTTTGTCATTATTTCGACAAGAATCAAACTGATTCGCCCGGCCCGGTCCGTGTTCAGGTTCACCCACTTTCTACCGGAAGGCAATTAAAAATAATTTGCATTTCTCTTTATGCGTACTATACTAAGTCATTATTTTTTTGCGAATTTGTTGCTGGTTAAAAGGAGATCACTTGTTCTAAGCCTGTCTGTCAAGCCGCCCTGTATTCTGATAGATTAGAAGAAGCGCTTAGGTTTGCGTTCATCAGTTTACCTCAATACTTATACATAGAAGAAGTAGCAGTTGATACAAAGGATTTTACACACGTAGGTATCTTGTTTGCCTGATCAGTAAAGAATAGTAATCACTATTGACAATCGTCAAGATTAATTTTAGAATGAAATAAAAACCAGGATGCCTACAAAAGAATGCTTCGCTATTTGGCAAGACTGCCATTTTCAAACGAAAGGACAGTTTAACCTATCGATAAGCTTCCTTTGAAGTCATCATAGAACTGTTAATCACGATGACGTGTATCTATAAGTCCTGACCAAGACCATAGAGCCAGCTTTGAGTAAATAAATTGAGCGATCAGTTATTACGTGAGCTAAGGGATTATATTTTGTTACCGTTAAGTGATCACAGCCAAGATCAGGCTTTTTACTGCAATAAAAACGGGCGTGTATAGGTAGGTACTTAGAAATACTAGGTAGGAAGATAAGTTCTTTCGTTCACTTATCAAAACGATTGCTGTTATGGATTGTGATATATTATATTTTTGAAGTGAACACTTCTTTAGGCGCGTTGAGTAGGTAGGTACTTTTTGGGTGAACAAAAATCATGGAACTCGCCTCATTGTCACCGAAGGCTATATGTATCGAACGAATGACATCAACGCGAGAATCAAAAAGTTACTTAGTTTTCACTTCTATCGGTCCCCAAAGACTGCCCGATGTTTTATTCTAAGGGTTAATAATAATAAAATAAAAGAATCAAAGTCCTAAGAGTAGGTACTTTAGAGGTATGAGGAACAGGGTGTAAAGTTCACTCATCTTCTATAGAAAAGAGAGGATCTTCTGACCAGACGGTACTGTGTCTGGCGGGCAACTGCGGATTGATGAAACTCTAATTGCGATTCACGATTTGTGTGACGTCATGTCTTTGATGCTTAGTTCGTATGTGACGGTGTAACCGCTACAATATTATTACAACAATATGACAGTTGATGTTCGAAATCCCGTATTTCCGATCGCCCTATATCTCCAGACCCAGTGACAATAGCAAATACTGCTGTAGCTCCCAATAGAGATATAAGTTCTAGATAAATAAATAAATAATTGTGTGCACATGTAGAGTGGTAGTGTTTCGTTCATAAGACATTTGAGGTTAGATAGTTCATAAGTTTCCGCTAGCTGGCCGCGACAGGACAATGGCGGGCTTAGCGCATAAATCACGGCAGGTGAGCGTGTACTGATCGTCCTCAGGCCTTACAGGTGCTTTATATTGTTTGTTTGTACTTATACACTTTGTTGTCACTGATTTCTTTCCCCTAAAGCTTGCGGTTCGCAGTGCCTTCATATACTTAACATCGCAAATTGACGGTCGTTTAATAAAGCTACGGTTTCTTATAAGAGCGGTGGCCGCCACATAACGGCCACTGGCGGGTGTCATAAAAAGGTGGCACTGACAGCGGGGTTTGACTTTACGGTGTCAAAAAACACTCTCTAGAAAAAAAAACCA
Organism: Conistra vaccinii; assembly: GCA_948150665.1. Classification (NCBI taxonomy): domain Eukaryota; kingdom Metazoa; phylum Arthropoda; class Insecta; order Lepidoptera; family Noctuidae; genus Conistra; species Conistra vaccinii. The sequence continues at coordinate 15,268,165 of OX411318.1, forward strand.
AGTTACTTTCATAAATAATGTTTAAGTGACGTCATTCGACAGCAAATTGCGGACGCTATGTGGCGACCACCGTTTTTTTAAGAAAGCCGCAAAATGACTGTCGTCCATAAAGAGAGCATTTTTTTTAAATTTCGAACCATCTTCGGCTATTTCAATATTACTGACATTTTCCGGCCGTTTTATGACAGCAACGCTTTCTTAGAAAATCCAAGGTTTGGAAGTTGTTTCAGCGTCTTCATTTGTTTCGTTTCATGGACAGGTTGTCGCAACTAGCGGTGTCAAGGTTATCAATGTTTGAATTTGACTCACAATAGTTGTAATTGGATTAGGGCGTTGATTAATTAAAATCTCTGGTTAAATGCCGTTGCAAAATGGTTACAACATAGTTGCTTATACAGGGTTAAATATTATCTGCAGGCTTAGCCAAGTTGACAATCTACAATCGTTATCGCTAGTAGAAAACTAATCAAATGTATAGGAATGACATCATCACAACGTTAAGTCACGTGGTCAGAACAATCGAATAGAAAATTCAAGTTCACAATCGTTCAAAATGTTAGAATGAATGTAAGCGTTTCTACAACGTTGATCGCTACACCCATAGAAATGGTAGCCAAGTTACAGTTTTGACAAGCGCTAACGAAACGATGTCGAAGTTTATGAACGATAGCTAAGCGATCACCGAGACCCAAGAGTAAACGATAAAAAAGGCGTCTTTATGATACAGATGTGTTGATACCGAGAAGTGTTTTGTTTATTCGCCAAATTGGACTATATTTACCATTTAGCATATAGTCGGTCAGCTTTTATTCGGCCTTGCGGACCTTGCTGGGCCTCGTTATATTATTATCGCCATGTCTAGAACATAAGTTAAAACTATTTCAGAGAAACAAAGGGTCTATTGATTAAGTAAAGGGTCAAACACAATTCTTTTGTTTGTTTCTTACGTATTAGTTCATGGCGCGTATCACGTCATTGTTTATGTTTCAAACTTTCAAGCGCCTGAGTACCTATGATAGATTTACAAATAACAAAGGAAGATATTTACGAAATAACTAATAATTTATGTACCTTTCCATGAATTCCAAGCTTACTCGAGATCTAGATTCCATCCTATAAAAGTTATCAGTATCTTTCATTCATATTATGCAGAATAATAATCATAACATGTCAAGACACAGTAATGTTTAAAATTACAGTCCACATGATAAACCAATCAACGAAGAACTTTACCATAATTCGCTTAATTTTTTATCACTTTATCACTTTGAAACAATAATTATCTGCCCGCGCACAAAGTACAAGTACACAACTGCGACTTTGACGTCTGTAGGAACGCTCACCATAGACTAAAGTATAGGTTTTTTCTAAAGACGTGGTAGAATGAGCGATCGACTCAGTCGTGTCAACTTGGCTACCAAGTTATCGTTTTCTACAATCGCTTACGCTGAGGCGTTAACGATTGTAGAAAGAGATTCGATACGAAACGTTTGTAACTTGGCTAGGCCTACTGATATCGAATGGCTGTAAGTGTCGGCGGCATGTATGGAAAAATATTTTATGAAAAAAAAAATTTTTTTCACAGCTGTGTTGTTCTCGATGTCGAATGTACAATATTCATTGTCGAATATTGTAAAGATCACAGTTAGGTTATAAATTGGATACCTACTCGTCGCGGATCCCGCTATCGGGAGGCGGAGGGAGTGACTCCTCACGACTTATTGTTTATCCACAACAAATTGTTACGGACATATTCTAAGGAAAGCTGCCATCGAACTAATAATTTCAATACCTAAGAATCAAAATGTTAGATCTATGTTGGGTTCTTATTGCGAAACTTCGTTGCTTGAAACCAAATTGTATATTTGTGTATCCAATTTTTTTTATCAGAGGCAGGCAATACATATAATTACTTATACACACATCAACACGGTCTAGGGATTAAGGGATATTTTTAAAAAAGCGAATTACTATCAATGTGTTAATAAAAAATTAAAAAAAATAGAAAAATCATTTAATTTGTGTTTATAAACTTGAATTTAGTAGTCTGAGAAAGCGCCCATGATGTTCATAACACATCGGCAACGATTCGGCATGCTCAGAACAAGGTTGTCAATGTGTTGCTGCGGAATATTGTCCCATGTCCTTCTGAGGTGCGCAAAAAGTTGATCTTCTGTAGCCAGATTTTCAGGAACTTCCTTCAGAGCTCTTCTTTGCAGCATATCCCACGCATGCTCAATGGGATTTAGATCTGGCGATTGAGCAGGCCAGTCTAAGGCCCTAACATTGTGTGTATGTAACCAAGCTGCTACCTGTCTCGCCGTGTGTGCCCGGGCATTGTCGTGCATGAGCAGGAAATCTTGCCCCATTTGTGTTCTGTGGGGTAAGATTACGGGCCCCAGCACCTGTTAGACGTATCGTTCTGCCGTCATATTGCCCCGCACCCAAACGAGATCCTTCCGTCCTCCAAGACGAATTCCTGCCCAAACCATAATTGTTCCTCCTTGGTATGGGTGAACTTCCTGAGGGTTCTGAAGACGGCTCCATCGTCCAGGAACTCGCCAAACACGCGTCCTTCGTGAATCTGGATGGAATCCGAACCTGGATTCATCCGTGAACAGCACATTGGACCATTGCTCACGGCCCCAGTCCACGAGGTTCCGAACCCATTCTAATCGTCGTCCACGATTGCCTCTCCGTAAAGGTGGGACCCGGAGTGGTCTACGAGAGCGTAGATTGCTTTCATGCAGTCGCCTTCTTACAGTTTGGTCACTCACAAGCACTTGGTGATCCACTCGCAGCCTTTGGACCAATTGAGTCGCCGTTGCATTTGGTTGAGCTCGCGCAGTAATTTGCAAAAATCGGTTGTCTGGGAGTAGTGATGCGACTTGGCCCCCGGTGCCTCTCCGCTACTTCACCTGTGACACGATAGCGTGTCCACAATCTTGAAATTACATTTTGGTGGGTCCCTATGGCCTCAGCAACATTACGCTGAACAGACCCAACTTCCAGCATTCCCACAGCTCGTAACATCTCCGCCCTCGTCAAATGTTGGCGTTGCATGGCTACAATACCTCAATTTTAACTTTATCTTTCGTTTAAAAATGAAAAAAACCTGTAACTAAACGTAATTCGTATTGTTTTCTAAATTTCGCACAAATGAAAATTCCCTCTCCTACACATCAAGACATTTTTATTTTTTTATGCCACCGAAACAAAAGAATTGAAAAAAATTTGAATTTGGAATTAGTCTGAGATAAATTACAAACAAATCGGTGTATAAAAGATTCCAATGCGGCCAGTACTTTTCGAGTTATTTAATTGAGTATGAAATATCCCTAGACCGTGTTGATGTGTGTATTTAACGTTAATAATATCCATATCTCCAAAAGGCAGACAACTAGAGAGTCTAGAGGTAGCAGTTCTGTAGATTCTTGGTGAGTTCTTGAATAACAGTCTTAGCATCGATATGGACGTTTTCCGCAATGTAATAGGACCATAAAAAAAGGTTTTGCTATCTTGGTTTGAATTGACAAGTTTCGTCCTTCACAGACAGGTCAAGGTACACCTCTATTATCATCATGGACGATGTTAGGTTGTGCAACATCATTCTCGAAAACCGCAATGGTCATTTCAAAACGAGTTATAAAAAGCTTAAAACCCACCTAAAGTTTAATTAACCATGAAAAACACATACGGAACAGTTAACAGTAAAGAGTCTAAAGAGCCATATAAAAAGTAACACTCGTTTAATAGACTTGTAAGGAAGGATGCAATCGCGTTCTGTCCATCTTAGCATAAACAGTTACAATGGTGTTGTCGTGTACGCCGGGACTTCTATAGCTTTAAACGGTTCATTGGCTAGTGAAATTGTTAAAGAGCATGACAATATATCCACGGGCCATCAGTTTGCGGGCTGTTCCGTGCCCACGATGACGGTTTTGGGTTAAAGGTATTTATTTACCTAACAAGATACAGCACCAGATAGCCTTTTCCCCAACTTAATGTATCACCTATAAAGAACCATTTCACATTAACCTCTCGGTAATCCATTTATCTGAGTTTGAAGACGTCGGGATTTATTAAAGCGTAAATATCGTTTTATCATTGAAAAGACTCGTAAGTTTTTACATCGTCAAAAGGCATTACGTTAACTGTTAATCGCATTTCAATACGTTATCTTTATGAATTGCTGTCGTCTGCAATGTGGAGAAAACTCGTACTGAAGTCCGGGCTTCGTTTATTTTTATTATTTGTGTTCCAAATATGATGACGAGGTTTCTTCGCATTTAATGTACTTACCGTTTCGTTGGTACTTGCACACAAATCATGTAACAACTCTCCTTTGACCTACTTTTACCTGCATGCGTTATCCTGTATTTGAACTTCGTTCTGCATGTTACGTACCCACCTATCGCAATTGCCCTGTTCAAGGTAAGGCTTCCCAAAAAGGCATTCGCTGAGATAGCCCCTCAGTCAATACCAAAAAAGAGACCGAGAACCAAAAAGAGAATTGTTGCGAAGGGCCTTCTACATTCTACAATTATTAAAAAAAATCAAAATAGGAATTGAGCAACGTCTACAGATGATATCTCGTAAGGATATATCAGAGTATGAGCATATATCTACGTATGCTCATCTTCTGATCTAGGTAAACTTTCTTTGTACAAGAATGTAAAATACGGCTGGAAAAGCAATTTCTGAGCGGGACTTCACGGCAAGGATTATAAAAAAAAAAACTTTAAATAGCAAAAATCTCGTAGAATTTAATAGTATCAGACTATCAGTACTCTATTTCAATCAACAGTAATCGCAGTCTAAATTATACGTTATAAACGGGCTTGAATTCAACACTGTAATCATTTTTATGATAGACGAACATACTTGTTTTTGTACGGAGGAGTTAATCAGATCAGACGGGTTGGCGTCAATCTTGTCAAATTACTAGATTTTATGGCTTGTAAAGCTCGTCTGTTCAACTCTGTAGATACGATAAAAACAATTTTGGAAATGTTAGTTCTTATGAACTTATTTTAAACAAACAACACAACATTTGCAAATGAGGTGAAGTAGCGAATTTATTAAAGCAACAAATAAAATGAAAATGTAGTCAATAACATAAATATTGATGTATGTTTTTTTGGCTGGAGTATAGCCCAAATTAGTTTGTTTTTAATGCGCCATTCAAGCTTAACGATGAATCGTGAAATCTTCTTTGTTGAAATGTTTCGCGAACGATTGCTTGCGTTTTATTGGTACATTTATTTAGTTCGGCTGTTTATTGCTACGAGTAACATTTATTACGGCGATCCATGCTTTCTCCGTTGTCTGGACATCACCGGCCTGTTGCACCTTCACGAACCATTGCGTCGTATAAAACGATCGACTAGACGTAAATAGCCCAGCTACACTGTTAATTGATCTCTTCTGAGCTTCTGTATTTGATCGCTGGCTAACTGTTATGTTACTAGTAAGCTGATGGTATTTCAAATACAGGTCATGGGGATTGATTTTGCAATGCTCCAGTGGTCTTTGTTAAGATTGATGTCATTAGTGAAAAATTCCATTGTAGTCGCAGGAATGCAGAATTTAATCTCGGCGTAAAATACCACACTGATTACTCTGTGTATTCTAAACGACACAACGTTATTCTCGTAACTCTCGCGAATTGCGTAGGAATTTTATCTTAGACGCGAGACAGCGGATTATTTATTTATGACATACTTATTTCTTTGTGTACGATAATGTGTGGAGCAACCGATGTGACTTTAATATTTATTATTATATTGACAATATTACATAACAAGTGAGCTTGGACGGTGAAATCCGCGAAGTGTGGACAGACGTGTGGACTGTGAACCGCGAACACGTGGCGGCGGTACAAGGTGTCGACTTGCCCAGTCTTTTAAATGTCTTTATCGAGAAACAAACGAACATAACAATAAAATCATCCATATCATTACATTACATACATTAACGGTTTATATAACTGCTTATGTCGATAACGAAATTGAGTGAATTTTGGCGAATTCGGTCGATAGCCGTCGTTAACTCGAGAAAATGACGGTTTCAAAACTCAGGAGCGATGTGTTCGAATGTATCGAAGTATTTATTATTCCTGATATGACAACGAGTATTCGGCGCCATGTAGAAACTAGTAATAAAATTAATTGGATCGTCCACGCAAGCCACGCAGTCTTGGTTATTACGGTTTATGAGAATCTGTGTAAACCGAAAGCCAACGAATATTATATCAAGTTTTTGGTCCTTCCGATGTGAATTATGGGCTCATAGCCGCAGGATTGTGAACAGTAATTTTTGTGTTGTTAGCCTGCATATATATCATGATCATCCTACACTTAAACGTTATTAGTTTAAACATTTATATGGTGCAACGAAGGTCGAGTTTAAAAATAACCGCATACTTTTCATGAATGATTCACGCAAGAGTTACAATTGTAAAAAAGGGGCTTTTTATTGCACCAATATTTGCTTTAGATTGCCTTATTTATCAACATGCTCTGTTTCTATTATTTGCACAATTAACAGAAGGCTGTTAAAAGTTCGCAAAAATAAAAGGAGATTTGGAAATTTTGAAGAGTCAATATTTTTTAATTAGTGGTTCAGGAGGGCCGAAATACAAAGTGTTGTGTGCCAATCGGGTGACCCCATCTGAGGCTGTTGGTACATATTGGGTTTTATTTATTGGCTGTTGAGCAGTTGGGCCGTCTCACCGTCTGGCCGTGTGAACTTTGCATTATCAACTTTGTGATACATACCAAGGACCTTTGTAACGGTCCCGAAGGTGTCCGGTCGCGTTTTCGGTTGTTGAGATTGTGATCAATATCGTTTATCAATATTTCTTTGTTCCTGGTTTTAACCTGCTTTTTGTATGAATCGGAAAATGTTTTATTTTCCTTTATCTTTGATAATGCCTCTGTGAAATCGTGTCGGCCTTTATTCGTTCATCTATGTGGGGATGGTTATTATTAAGAGTGTTATGTCGTATTGTTCTGCAAATACAACACCATAAACATGCCGCAAAGTTTATACTTTAACTAACCATTCATGAATGTTCTACAAATTGTTGTTGAAAAAATAGGTACTCCAGTTACAATGGTCTTTGGAGTGATTGATGATACTAACTCGAACTATGAACCTGTGTCAATGGTACACCTATAACTCACACAAGAGATCCTAAGTATTCAGTGTTATATAATATCGCATTAAAGTCAATTAAACCCCCTTTTTGATATGGTTTAGCAATCCTGAGAAATATGGCGTTAGATTTTTCATAGCCACCACAAGAAACCCTTGTAATTGTTTTGTAACTTCGTACAATGCTCTAAAGAGGTTAAAACATGTAGAGATATGAATCGTTAATAGGCAAGTGTGAACAGAACACTGTTGCCATTGTTGGGCCCATTAACAAACTAGTTTTGACACGCGAGTCGCCTTGCGAAATGTCCAGCTCACGACTAAATAAATAAATGCTTATTTACATCGTTACCCAAGCAGTTGATAAGTAATTTAATTAGAACGCGCTTAATTGAATATTGGAAATAATAACGAGAGTATAGCGGGCTGAAGCGTGGCGATACTGTTGTAAGAAATTAATCAACATTATGATCCCCTTGTGCGTCCGCGCCGCTTTGTTGCGATTCAACCGACCAATTTGTTGTTATTGCAAAACGTATTTAGTATGTTAACAAAGGCAATAATTTTCATGCAAATGTGGTAATCTCGATATACTGGAGTAATCGATTTACGATGTTCTGCGATGATCTGAATGCTTAAATATGCGTTAAACATGAATCTTGTGCTCCTTTCTTAGCTATTTTATATATGAGCCTCCATAAATAATGTCATGGTTGGGTGCTAAACTGCGTATTTATGATGCTATCTTAGTATCTAAATTAAAGAGTTGGCTATTAGCGGCTTTACGCCGCCGATTGCATAAATACGGTAAAGTGGCATGTTTGAGGAAGTTGTTCTCGGGTAACGATCAATTTGCGTTGAGTCGACACGCTGCGCTTTTTTTTCTACGTCACAACCTTCCTTAATGAGTAGAGAAATCCGCAGAGCGAACTAACTTCTATGCAAATGCATTTTCTTCTATTTTCGAAAGTATACTTATATATTGTGAGATCGCTAATGAGGTCTGACAAGTAATTCATTGGGTTTTACTTTTATATATGTAGAATAAAGTCTATTAACGTAAGTAGGTAACTATTTCTAGTAGATACAGCTCTAGGCGTTAGAATGAAATACTTTGTCCATCGATGTCCACTAGTACCTAAGTATCATCTCGAAGAAATAAAACTTACTTAATCTATCTATCTACAAACTACCTATTTGCTAAGGTTGTCATTCAAAAATAACTCTTAAAGGATCAAATGTTCCAGGGAACGTGCTAAATAGAGGACTATCAGCTATTCTGACACATTAAATTTTTTATAGAAATCATAAAAATAGTTTAATGGTTTTCACCTTCCTTTGGTATTTGATCTAGTTTTGGCAGATAGCCTGGTTTGGATCAAAACGTTTCATTAAAGTATGAGTCGTCTAAACAAGGAAATCTTCTACTCATTAGACCAGTGATGTGAGAATCATTAATCAAGATTTGCTTTGCTTGCTCCACATTCCTTCTGAATTTTATTTTAATAATATTATTTCTTGATTATATTTCTAACTTTCAAAGTAGAGTAGCTATGTGGCATAAAGGAAGCAGAGTGGCTGGACGTGGGCGGGGCGGATCCAATTATGTCTCAGCACGAGCGAATTTATTGCGCTGAACGTCTGCATCGCTCTCACCTTGACATGTCACAGACGTGCGTATTCTGGATCGATTTTCTGCCAGTTTTCCTTATTCAGAAATAGGAAAAGCAATGGTTTAATTTCAGTTTTCCCTGGCTAACAGTCCAAAATTTAGAAAATATTTATTGAATTTCATCTCCGATATCCGAAACATCGATAATATTGGCCTCAGTCCAACGTTATGAATATTTTATCAGGTAGGATGTATGGACGAAGTACAAATTCCGTACGCATACTCGGCTAGTTCGGAGGTTGAAACGGAGGCTGCGCACGCGCTTTTGATGCAAGCACCGGCTAGAGACGCCGGCAGTCGCGCGGGAAACTTCGCGGCAGTCGGTCGAGCTTACGGCCGTGAGCAACACTGTTGAATCTATCTCTCGATCATATTTACGATAACTCACATCGATCGGTGCGATATCGACGAGTACCGTGTTACAAACATAAACTGTGATCATAAACTGATGTGGTTGCTGGGCACTGCTGACATAATGTCCAGTTAAAACAATTTTCTTGGAATAAAAGTGAAAAAAATAACTCTGCCCAAATGAAGATGACTGTGAATCGTATAAGGGTGGTGGTGCTAGGGAGCCCGCGGAGCGGCAAGTCTGGTTAGTAGAGCATGCACATCCGTTACTTATGGTGACTATTTAAGATTTTTTAGCAAGAAGTTAACAATTTTGTAGCTAAGTCAAAATGCATGTTGTATCTGCAAATGACATATTGATTCATGCAAACAGGTTAATTTTTTTTTATAAGGTATAAAATAAAATGAATTTTCACAGCGTTAATAAGAAGCGTGAATTTAAAATGTTTAAATAATTCAAAGAGGTCACTTCAAAATATTTGAAACAGTAAAAAAACCTTTTAATTATTTTAGTGCTTTTCGAATTTGGGGCCAATTCATAAACTTTGAGCGTCCATTTTATAAAATGAAAAGCTTTATCTGATGCAGTTAATATTTGTTATTATCTTTAGTAATAAAATAAAGGATACGTTATTAAAGTCAGCTGAGTGCGAATTTGAGGTGCAGACCCTGTAATTTTAGTCAGTCAAGTCAAGAAGTTTTTTTGTGGTTATTACATCAGAGGAACGTATAACGGGAAAGGAAAATTACAGTCATAATTGTAACGTTATTTTAAAGCGATGTTTTTAAAAGTAATTTTTATTTATATAAATTTTAACAGTTTATTTTAAACTTAAGGATATTTTTTAATTAAATTAATATACTCATAAATGATAGGTACATATTTATAATTTACCTGGATGTCTAAAATACTGCAACTATAGAATAGAATAGAATAATATTTATTTGCTTATGAGTAGGTAAATCTGATTTTATACAGATAAAGATAGTACATGTTTATTTGTCCTACTAGTTAAATCCTAGACACATCTCGAGATCTCGAGACAAAGCATTTTATACAAGAAGGACACCATATCTACATTGTTTGTAATAATTATACTCCTACCTACTAGTTTACATTGCAAATTTTATCAGGTATGCTAAGCTATGATAGTTAGTTGAGTTACACATATTTAATTGCTGGCCTCTTAGCCAAAGTACGCACGGGCTATTTTAAACGTGACGATTTTTTTTCGTGGGTTTTCAATTCAAGTCGAGCATTGAGAATCCAACAGAGTGCACCCCAGCATGTCAAATAAAATGCACTGTTGGGTTTAACTCTCGGCGATAAGCAGTAAGTATGAGGAAAATGCAACGCGCGAAAAAAAAATCGCCGCGATTAAAAATCACCCATGGGTACGGGGGCTTATCATGTACAGCAAACTATTCAATGACATTTTTCTGTATGTCAATGTTTCATTATACGATAACACCGCACATTTGACTAATACATTGTTTTATCTGGAGTACCTATAACAGGCTCGTATGATTTTATTTGCTCGATACTTATTCCACAATCTATCAGACGATGTTTAAGCGCCCAGCAAACATCCAACAATTCCAACATTATCGAGAATCTAGATAAAAGGTCTATTAATCTTACCGATCTGTTGTTGGTAAATTTTTCCTCAAATAGTTGGATTGGCTTTTAATTTTCCAGTGCATTTTCCAACAATCTTTTTATTCTTTCGCATGGCTATAATTCATAATTCAAGTAGGTAGTTCTCTACCGGTTTTAATAAATAAGATTTGTTGAGTATCTTTTTGTACATCATGGACTCCATTTTATCAGTGATTCAATTCAATCTAGTTATACCGCATTTTGACAACATTGGTTCACCCCGACACGAATCACTTTTGAATAATTTCTTCAAGTGTTTCACAACTCATCTTGATTGAACGTTAACAAACCTATCCAAGTGAATCCCTGTTTTATTCCAGCAGGGATTCCTGCTTTTTTTTTCTACAGATATACTTGCTAAAAAAGGTTTCTCTAATCTTATAAAAATGGCAATAGAATTTTCTTCTTTTCATATTCCTTCCTTGCTAGGATAAATTACTATGGGAGATGGTCTATAAAATTATTATTAACATCAATATCACCAAAAGTTATGTTTTCAGATGAATGTTCTATTGAAGGCTTACTAAAATAAGCTCTGAAAACAATTAGGGTAAAATAGAGTACCTATAATACGTAGGACATGTCTTATTCAGAACGTTTATAAAGGTTGTCGACTACATTGTCTGTAACATGGCTTTACTCAATTTGTCGGTGATTCACGATCATGGCTGATTAATTTTACTTTACAAACATGGGTATTGGCGTGTGATATACATGTGTAGAGCAACGACCTCGACGGCAGCGTTAATGGTTGATCAGTCGTTTAAGAGTTACACAACGTCGTCTGCTGGCGCCAGGCGTCGCAGTTGTCGGGAAATCGCGCCGCTGACCCACCGGCCGAGTCGCCGCGACTGGTTGTAATTGCACCGCCCTAATTGTCGACCGGCGGACGGCTGACGGACCGGCTGCGAGCGCTCCGAGACGCATGCGTTTGCAATTCATTACAGACGGGAGCGAGCCGGCCCGACATGCGAAATTGTTTCAATGTATAAGATCCTGTCCACGGACGGCCCCGTGGGAGTGGCGCTTGTCTGTCACGGATACGCCGTTCACGTCGTCTTAAATGCCCTCGGGAGCATTATCTACTCATTAAAAATTTTAGTACTGACATTACTCACGAAACTCATTCTTCATGAGGCCATTTATTTTCACATTATAGTGAATTCCGTTACTGCGAAGTCGCCGCGGTGCCCTGTGCCTGCACTTTAATATCGTTCCAGACTATCTGGGTCACGTTAATACTTCGCCTTCGTACAAAAATATGATAAGTAGCTTTGCACCCTGTGGTTATCCGGCTGTAAAAATTGAAACACTTAAAAATATTAATTATGTTGAGAGTCAGTAAAATATTTCAATTAACGCGTCCACCGCCGAGTGCTGCATGTCAACGTGCGTACGTTTTTTTTTGTCTCAAATGAATTGTGTTCTGAGAGCAACGAACTTTAATTTGGAAAGGAGCCACAAGTTTTTGATGTTATGAAAGATTGCTTTTGTAAAGGGCCTGCATGTCTGTATTTTTTGCCGGGAATGTCGCGAAGGTGCGAAAATGGGATGTTAACAACCACATTGATTGTGATATGAGCTTTAATGGTCGGGTCGAATGTGTAGGCTCGGGCGGCGCGGGCGCAGCGATCCGTGCGACGACCTTCTCACGACATGATGATTGAGTGCAGCGTAGAAGTATCGAAGCATCGTCGACATCCTTACCTCGCGGATTCTGATATATTCACTTGTAATGTGTCTATATGTATGATTGAGTTTCCACATAATTTGTTTGGCATGACTATAAAGACATAATTTTAAAAGCCGTCGTGTTTAAATAAGGGCTTTTGGTTGGTAAAGTTTAGGATCATAACGATGACGAAACATTGAAAGCAGATTTGAACATAGCTTTTTAAATCAAACTAATGCGAGAATAGGACTATTTCACCATTCATGAAAAGTTGCAAGGAAATAATAAAAATATATTCACGGAGACAGACAGGAATGTTTAAAAAACTGTAGATTTTTTTTACATATTGGGTTACATGAGGTTTTTTCTCAAAGGAAACTTGGTAAGAAAGGTACACGCAGACTAAAACACTTAACACATTGTCTTGACAAATGGGAAGTTAGCAGAAGAAGAGAAAGAAGAAAAATATAACGAGTAAGATTCTTTAGGAAAAGACATACCTAATTATGTGTACAGTTTGCGGCACATTCAGCTTTTAACCATTTGATCGCTGTAGGTACCTGTCTGGTCCGCAAGACTTAATACTTTTTTGTTACTGAAGCTAGACATCAATCAATTAGTCAACTCAGCCTAATGCAGCCCAATCAGTCACACTTCTAGATATAGACCTCTCCCAGGTTGCACCACAACATCTGGCATTGATGTCACAATAAAATTGTTGTCATGGCTGTCCACTATTATGTTAGACCGGTATCAAAAGAAACCAAGTCAAAGTAATAATGGTTGCTATTGGAGTCCATGATGGTCAGTTCGACATATGATGGATGTGTTCGGTAATCTATTAATTACCCTAAAGATTCCTGTCGATAGCTACATCCATTGTTCTTGAAGATAACGTTCGATCTATCAACCCACGTGGTGCCGTGTTGTTTGATCACAGTAATTTGTCTTATATGCCTCGATGATTATAATTTGATGTTATTTTTTTATTGGAACCTCGTCAGAGAAGATTCGTTAATCATTTTTTGATCCTCCACAATAAGCGTGGTTAATTTATTACACGTAAATTGATGGTAAATCGTTTCGAAATGATGTATATATCCACTTTGTGAGTTACTATTTTTTGATGTTGTACGTGCCGTCTTGCCCACAAACAATTTTTGATGAATTTGTTTTTTATGTATTTTTCTATGGCCGTAAAAAGCGAAACATATCTACGTTTGTCTAAATAAGAATGGTTCGACAACAACAAGGAAAGTTGATTTTGAAACATCAATTATTTCAAAGACAACAGGACAATCTGATCTGATAGTTGAGGAACTGAACAATATAGGTTATTTTCTTAGTAGAGTCTTCGGCACCAAATTTCTGGCAGTCCTATTTACTGCCTATATAAAGAAAGACGTAAAATTCATATAACTTATATTGCTCTGGTATAATGCCAAGAGTTCTACCAGTCTAACATAAAAATAATATAGAACCGAACATAAAACTGAATTTTAATTGAATTCCGCATATTTCAGTTAAAAGTGGATCGATGAAACTTTATCACTCGACGATTATGTACGTAATCGGATCGCAGAGAAAGTAATGCATTTAATACTCAATGCACACGGGGAAAAAATCGAAAGGAAAAATGAGAGTGAGGAATTTCGATCGTGTTTCATAAACTACGATATATTGTGGTGTGTTGTAATTTTTATCAACGCTTGAAAAGGTTTTATTGCACGCAGCTTTATTGACGTGACGATGTTTTATCGGCTGCCGGTCGTCAATCAAATATCGGAGATATCGATCTTCTTTCTCAATTATAAATGTCAGATGATACAGACGCTGTGTGACTGTAACTTTATTATGAACCCGTGTATTTTGTTTCCTTTTGTACAACTTCGATTGTTTCCTTGAACTGGTTAAGTACTTTCAAAAGAAATTCCGAATGACCATTTCGCATAACCTCATGAAGATTTCTAAAGAATTCCATGAAAATCGAAAATTAATTCAGAGGACTACTGCTTTCCTTTTAAAGTAAGAGAGCACTAACGTTTCCTTATAGTTACGTCGTCATGCCGGGAATGGCACAGTATTGTAAGGTAATAGATTTCCTATCCTAGCCTTAACCGTCTGCGCCAGAATGCGTACGGAATGCATTCCAAGTCCATTGTCATGCGACAACGTGATGCAGTTGCATAAAAGCATTGTGGACTCTTGTGTAACTGCCGTGGGTCAAGATTCTGACACAAATAGTAACGGCGATAACTCATTCGGGAGTATTATCCACACGGTGATGTTGTAAACGATTCTTGTAATGGAATGTTAATTAGCATTTGTTACGAAAACAGATGTCTCTATACAATTAAATTGATATGGTTTTTGTGTTGTGGTTTAGTAGGTATATCTAGACTTGATATTGGGGTTGCTATCATAAAAATAATTTGATTATAATTATAGTTGTGATGAAATCCTGAAGATATCTATCTACATTTGTATTAGTATGTTCACTGTCAGTTTGCATTGTCGTATGTATTCCTGCGAAAATTCGCATTTACTATTAAGACATGAGTACATTAGTACCTACCTAATTAGTGCCCGACTATGAAACTTAGCATAAACATTGACTACATATTTAACAACCACTACACAATGAACACTAGGTAGGTAATATGTCATGATTTGTGCATTTCTGCTTGGCTCCTTAAGTTACGTGTTCAGAATTCAAATGACTCGTTTTCATCATCCAAATGATAGAAACTGCTATAACGATTACACTTCAAAGGGTGAAGTACGAACGTAATCTCACATCCGAGGCGGTCGCGCCGGACAAGCAATCAGCTTGTTGAATAGCGCCACTAGTTCCTTTTGATGGGCTGCAGGATTCTCCACACTTCATTTCGTCGGTAGCTTACGACCGCCTCTATTCACGCAACTTGCCTTGTCATTGTTGTTGATAACTGTTTGTATTGTGTACAACCCTTTGATGGAAATTCCAGGAGTGAAAGGACTAATCAGTGTTTGATCCACTCGCTTCTAGAAAGTTGGGAGTGACGACCTCTTAATTGTTCGCCTATTTACAATATGTCTTCGATGAAGGCGTGCTTCTTACAATGTTATTCATTTGGTTCTCTTTTTGTTGCAGCGGTGGTCGTGCGTTATCTAACAAAGCGGTACATCGGAGAATATAGCTCGACAGGAGGTTAGTAAAGTTCACTCGATGAATCATTAATATCATAATGAAAAGTGTTTATCTCTTTTTGATCATTGTTTTTAAAATAATTATGAACGTAGGTTAACGCGTATATTATTATGATATTGGTAAATTCATTAAACTATCGAACTGACATTTAATGACGTCAATTCTTGGTTAATTTACAAAACTTCAATCATGTCTGTCATTTATTACAGTAGAGGAATGTATTATGTATTTAAATTAAAATGTCTGCTTCCTTCCGACCTTAAATATGACGTGTTTGCGTCAGCTGAGCGCCGTCTTTCACAGGGCGTGAATTAAATGTTAAGGAAACCACTTTCAGTACTCGATGTCATAGTAAATGCTGTCTTTATCGAATGACGACAACAATATCAGCACAAAAGCGATCGTTACGCGCATTTCTATACCGTACTCTCTTGTTTCAGATTTCCTTTATCAGCACAGAGTGGCTTTCGACGGTGCCGTTTCAGAAGTTGAAATACTAGATACATCTAATTGCGCGGTAAGTAACGAGTCTGCCACAATGTTGCTTTTAGCGTTAACACTAAAATATCAGTCACTGCGAACAAAAGGCTCGACGTCGTCGATAAGATTAAAACTTGAAGCTCGAATAGCGAATGTAGAGATAGACGGTCAAACTTAATTTACCATTAAACAATGGAGATGTTAATCTGCTGTGGGCTGTGCTGGTAGCGGACTAGCGGCTGATGGCCGCAGTACAATTTAATTAGACGAAGTTTATGTGGCTTGTATCGGCTTATCAGATGCGATCGTTGCCGTTGCTGCATCGGTGTGGCTGCGGGCAAAATCCTACGTTCAAACCTACGCTACGATAGAATACAAGGGGGAATTCGTGTTACGTAATTGTTATGCTTTTATTGTTGTTGTATAGGCGCGCAGTGATTCTTAAACCAGTTTTGTTTCCTAAACAACGATGATGTTTATTAAACGCATCGATAACGGAACTAAAAGAACAGAATAGATTGGATGCTTGGTATTATTGCGCAACCGGTGATTTTATTCCGTGCAAGCGACTGGCCCCGATACCAGATTCCGAGTACCAGTTGTGGCTCGCGACTTTATTTACAATTATAAGTTAAGTTCACTGACTTTATTTGCAATTTTAGCTATTCCAGATTCTCGGGCTCGAGGTGAACATTTATTTTGCATTGAGATTTATCGAGCGCAATAGGGTTTTATTTCAAGCTAATTTGCGTGTATATTTCAAGCTGTTATAATTTGGAATGGAATAGACTAGAATAAAATATTTTTTATTGTTGCTGCCAATAAACTAGGTCAAAATTAAAAAAAGGACGTCTACAGTTAAAAACTTTCATTGTCTACAGCACAACTTTAAATGTATACGACCAAAATAAGGAATAACCTCCATAATTACAATACCGAGTAGCTAACCGCAGAACCTCGTATCCCAGTCACATCCACACAGAAGTTCAATATTAAGAGTCTATCTGAATGTATCCCTTCCAACTGTCTATGTACCGCATCGGTGTGATCATTGGCTAAAACAGGCCCTGGATTACCACAGTCATGCTCCATCCTCCAGAATTTTTAGGGTCACTTAGGGTATCACTAGTTTCTAATAGATATGTTTCTTCGTAGATCCGCGGCTGTCTAGCAGAGCACGTACGATGGGGCGACGCGTTCGCCGTGGTCTACTCTGTGTGCGAGCGCCGGTCATTCCTCGCTGCTGCCGAACTTCTGTCCTTATTGGAACGCACGCGCCTGCCCGGTTGTGCCGCCGTCACCCTCTTGGGGAACAAACGTGACCTCGAACACGCCAGGTAAGAATTTAATTGTTCTCATCTTCTTATTTTTACTAAACTGGGATTCTTAAGTGTCTACTTAGATTATTGTGGTCCACGTAGTTTAAATACATGCCTACGTTTATGCCTATAATTAAACGAATAACGAATGAAATCACTGCGGCTTTTGGCAGATGTGATTGGCATTTTGGCACTTACGGCCCTAGTCTTTACACAAGCTTACGAATGTTTTTTTATCAATTAGGGAGGTCCATGCAGAGGAGGGTCAAGAACTGTCGCTGAGATTCGGCTGTCAGTTCTACGAGGTGTCGGCGGCGGAGTCGTGCGCAGGCGCCGCGCTCGCCTTCCACGCGCTGCTGCGGGAGGCGCGCGCGCTCGCGCTCTTGTTGCCCGCGCCCAGGCGCAAGCTCGCTGCCTACTCTGTCTCAAAGGTAATATCCCTCATGCAATTTCTGTGTTTTTTTCGAAAACAGTGATGACCAGTTGGTGAACGGTGATACATGTGTGTGATTTGTGAAATCTACGATTGTTCATTCCACACTTACCTATGTCTACAATATGTTTAGGGAAAGATTTTTGAGTATATCTTAGGGAAAAGAAAAGGGATGAAATTTGGGGAATCTTTAGGGAAAGACATTATATTTTAACACACCATTATTATATTTTTAAACGGAGTTGTTCTTAACTCTTTTGAATGACTTCGTTTTAAATAATCTCTTTTTATTTTTCAGGTAATTGGCACAATATTCGGGAAAAACAGCAAAAGTGTCAGAAAGAAACGGCCATCGCTCAGCATTTAAATTATTATTAAATTATTTTTAAAACGTATTTTATAAATCCCCAGACTGGTTTGTATATAATTAAATATAGATTAGTTTTATCGTACTTGTAAGGCAATCATGTTATTTCTACGGTTGTGTAGGTATCCTACACAATATCTCTATTAGTGAACATGGAGACGGAAGCTGTTATTAAATATAGACGTTGCATATCGGAATGAATGTCAGCCATATACTTCATAATTGAAAATGATTTATGTAAATAAACCTGATATTATATGTAAATAAAAAGATACGGTTGTACACCTCGCATTAGAATTATGATGAACTTTAAACATTGTAAATAATGAACTATGGATGAATAAAAGTTTGTGTGCCTCTGTAAAGGTCTACAGTTATCTCATTATAATAAATTTTTATACGATACTTTAATTGTTTCAATAATACTAATCATCCCGAACAACGCCATTGAAGTTATGATTCAGAGTTATTATTTAAAAGAAAATTCAAGATAATTTTTCTTCATAAGGTCTTCTTTTATATACAAACCTTCATTAATGCACTTAATAGCACCTAAACATGAAAGTAATACAATAGAAACTTATTGTAACGCAAGCACACACTTATAGAAACCAATGGGACTGGAGTGCCTATAATGTTTAAACAGGAAACTAGAAACATTGAATATCCTGGAGATTCCTGGAAAGCTAATTTTTCGTCCAGCCCAGCTCATACGTCTTCTAAAGCAGACTGTAACAAGGTGCAACACATAGATATTTCACCGGCTGTTCCATCGCCGGAACAGAACACCATACCCGGCTGTGTCGTAAAATCGATCCCGATTGTCTTGATATATTCTTTAGCGTTGGAAAGCGAATGCGTACAGACATCAGACGCTTTCTTAGATCATAATGCTGCGATAGCGTCAAATCAATCGCAATGTGTTGCACCACCTATACATGTCGTTAAAAGCTCTAATGAGTTTCTGTTTTCACTGGCGAAGTGTCCGGGTGTCACATCGGTCTGCGTCGGACAAGGCTCGGCGGCATCCGACTTATATTGATCGGACAGGGTAGTCAATGGCCGGAGAGAGTTTCGCCGCGACTCGACCTTGCATGACGGAGCACACCCGCACCACGTCCGATCTACCGATAAAACCTATCGCAAAGACGAATGTGACGTTACAAGTCAGCTACATGTGAAAGCAACAAGTACAATTTCAAGGTCTCGGAGAAATTACGCATTGGAATCCACTACTGATGTTATACAAACTATATCCGACAGTTCGCTACTGAACCGGCAGAGCTGAAAATAATCAGACAGATCTACAACTGTTGATAACGCGATCAAGTTCAAGAGCACGTCAATAAATAAATACGTTACAATTTACAAAGTAGACGGTTTAGAAACGAATGGTTATACAAGTAAATAGTAATAGCCGTAATAGGTAAGTATGGTGGTTACGCAATGGGCAATAAAATGTTCCCTTAGTTGTTCCGCTGTGGCATTAAATCGGGCACGTACAGGTGTATCGGCCGATGCAGAGATATGACTAATAAATCGGATCCCTTGATCGCATTAGTGGCGCCAACGTTCCGCTTGCCACAGCGGAGCGGCCGAGTCGAGGGTAGCGATCGCTATCTGCTCCGTCGTAGATTCCTATGCAGCGCTGTGCGGCTGTGCACCGTGCAGGTGTAGCGGAACTACGTTTAATATCATCGGTACGAGAAATTCTCGTCTGGTAATTATAAAACAGTCTGTCTTCATTTACTATAACAATATTGACTTATGAGTGGCTAGTAGAATTAATGAAAAACATTAAATTTATAATGAAAGAGTAATCAATAAATGAATGGAACACGCATAAATAACATCTATTCAATAACCACTCGACAAAGAAAGTATTAAATCCACAATAGCTATAAAAGCATTGTCACTATTAATTCATAGAAGTGAGGTCAAGAACGAATGACCTCTCGCAATCATCGCGATATTTAACGTCAATTAAAGAATTTAATGAATCAGCAATCGACGAGGCGGGTGAAAGCTTAAGATGTAATCGGACAGGATACTGTGTAAAATTGCGATGATGTACACGATGCTATGATAGCACGCCCCGAGCGGACAGCCAGTGACGTACGGACCACTGCAGATAACCTGTTCCATAAAGCTGATCTATTAATATTTACCGTACATGTTCATCATTCTAATCTAATCGGAGTACCCGAAGCGTATTTAATTGAGCGTAATGATGAAATGAAATAAGTACAAAAACGATATGACGATATCATTCACGACGTACTAAGATGCGGCATCGCAGTGACAAGAATATGACATGTAGTAGGTAAGTCTAGTGTCCGTGCATCGGGATTCTTGATCCAGTAGATAAACTATCAGCCACTTTCATCTCTCGCTTTAGATTAAACGATTACAAGTTTCGTCTAATTGCTCGTGTTTGTCTCGGATGGAATCGGTCATTGAGATTTATGCATGACTCAGGACCAGACTGGTACGTGATTCGGATCTAATGATAGATAGCCCTGCCAACGAGATGATCTCTGATTTACTTTACTGAATAAGGCTAAAGAGCAGCTGAACATAAAACGTGGACGACATACGTTATAGAAATCTCAATCGACAATAGGACATGAAACAATGATATGAATGACGGTCTCGACGGTGTACTTAGAATGACATACGTCCTTTTGTGTTCTTGTCAAATAATATATTATCTCAGTGCATTTAGTATTGTCTGATGCTTGCTCATATGTGCTTATATTTCATTTCTCAGCGAGATTCTTTCTGAGGAAGTTATTTTTCGAATGTGTGGGCCTTGATTGAAGAGAGTAGGTTTACAATGTTGAGTGTGTATATAGCCGCAATAACCGCGACATGACCTTGTAAATTGTTTGTGTTTGCGCGTTCGACTTGTTATACACTTGATTTACTGCAAAATACCCAGAACGGATTATTATCGTGTATGTTTAATTAACGCTCATGAGTAGGTACTTACAAAACATTCAAGGTTGTTTCAATAATGCGGTTTTGGCAATGGATGGAAATTATCATGCAGATTTTTTCAATACTACACTCCTGTTAACCACGTTGTGTTTGCAACAAGGCGAAAAAGTCAAAGAGCTGGAAACCATAATACGTATAATGATTTACACAACATATTTCAAAGGAATATGAAGATCAGGATAACAGTTCCTACTTCCTTTGTAAAGATTGAAGTTTTGATTAAAAACCGACTATGATGATGCAAAATCTAAAAGAAAAGATATAATTCATAGTGCGGATCATAAGTCCCCATGGTCATAACCACGCCTAATTTAAGAGTACCATCTCGTATGTGTTCATATCACCGGAAATCAAAGAGTTGAAAAATATGGGAAGCCATTGTCCCACTATATCCACAACGAGTTCCCAAACACATAATAACTGGTAACAAACGCAACATTAATAATTATTGCACAAGTGTCGTAACTCGGAAAAAAGTCGTGAGATTAAATTGAATAATTGTACAACATAAACCGGTAAGCGAATGGTATCGAGTTAAACACTTAATGGAGTCTAATGCTGATAATCAATGAGGCACCTGTCCAATAGTTGACGAATGAGAAGTCGTCGTTAGGACCTATCGGATTCATCAGAGAAAGTGAAATAATTTCCAAAGAGTCATAGAGACTGGAAATGTTAAGAGCGTGACTTATATGAACCGTACCGCGCATTGTAATCTGATGGAGAGATTAGAATATAGCCTTTATAGCTCTATTGCTTGTGAATATGAAATTTCCACTTATTCCTTAGTTTTGAATGAAGATCATACATCAACGCCCAGTTCAAATAAAACGCGCAATAAAAGTATTCATTATATTCTTTTTTATCACATCTATTCAAAAAGACGTAGTTTAATCCTCGTAAACAGGGACCAAAATAGCGTTTTAATCCCTAGGGACTAAAAGTGATTTGAATTTGGAATGTGGAAATTGTTAGTAAAAGTTCTATTCACCAAAGAGATCGATCACGAACATTGTATGAATAAGTAACAGGCTGGCAAGAGAGAGAGATAGTGTGAATTTGATCAAAATTAAAATCCAAGATGGCGGATTTTTTTTTTTTTTCATCGTTTTCGACTGTGGTAAAGTCGATAGTGAGGTCAAAATTTAAATCCAAGATGGCGGATGCGAAAATTTTCAAATTTTTCGTCATGGGTATCGTTTTCGTAGTTTTTGACGGTGGTAAAGCCGATAGTGAGGTCAATATGTAAATCCAAGATGGCGGACGCGAAAGTTTTCAAATTTTTCGTCATGGGTATCGTTTTCATGGTTTTCGAGGGTGATAAAGCCGCTAGTGAGGTCAAAATTTAAATCCAAGATGGCGGATGCGAAAATTTTCAAATTTTTCGTCGTGGGTATCGTTTTCGTAGTTTTTGACGGTGGTAAAGCCGATAGTGAGGTCAAAATTTAAATCCAAGATGGTGGATGCGAAAATTTTAAAAAAAATCGTCATGGGTATCGTTTTCATAGTTTTCGAGGGTGGTAAACCCGATAGTGAGGTCAAAATGTGAATCCAACATGGCGACTGCGATTTTTTTTTATTTTCATATTTTTTTTATTTTGTGTAAATCAGTGAGTAGGAAATTCGTTCCTGATGGGAGTCGGACCGCACACGTTTGTTTTCTCATAGAGGGTGATAAAAAGTAGAGTGTTCACCTCGGGAGCAACACTATTTTAAGCTCGAGTGATGTACTTTGAATCCCTCGCTGCGCTCAGGATTCTACTTTAGAATCCCTCGCTAGGCTCGGGATTCTACTCTAGAATCCTTCGCTCCGCTTTGGATTCAAAGAAACACTCTCGCCTTAAAAATAGTTGTTTGCTCCCTTAGTAAACAATCTACTATTGCGTATTATTATTTCTGGACACGTATTTATAAACACACATCTTCGCGGAGCAATTCGTTCTCACTTTCATAATTTATTTTTTATGATGATCTTTTTATTAATTGTCAGAGTTTAATTCTCGTATCGCTTCTAGGCAAGTGTTATGGGTACAAATAAATACGGCACGTCCACCGGTTTGCAGATAATACTAAACGGATAATTTGTAAAGCACATATTGCGTAAATCAAGCTTCGTGGTCGTGGCTAATGACGCTGATCCGCTACTGTACATCTGACAGCACAGTTATGTTATGACTGTGAGTGATATGAAAGTGAGATTCATAATACAAACATGTTATTTTCGTGCGTGTAATGTATTGATAGAGTCGCTAGATACGGTAAATGTTTGCATTTTCACTAGCAGGGAGTTGGATAGAGATGCAGATTAATTTTATATAATTGAAGAGAAGCTGTAATGTAATGCTATTCCCACCAAGCGACTAGGTTTGATTTTATTTTAAGGTGACTTAGTCTAGACGATATTTTTTCCATAAAAAATTCGGGGGGGTTTTACTAAACTGATGGACATTGTACATCCAAAGTTAAATATCGTTGATATCGTTTTTTCTCAATATTGATTTTGTCTGTGCGGAAACAGAATAGTAAAATAATAAGCCATTAAAAAGTTAGGAGCCAACAAAGATTCGCTTTTCTTGCTCGTTTTAACGCAACTGTGGGCGTAAATTTTAGTAATAAAATAAGTGTAAAACCTCTAAAACAAAATCGGCATCGTCAAAGCTCAATTATAGAAGAGTTCAAAAAACTTTATTAGTAAATGATCTATGCAGATTTTTTTCATTAAACACGATTTTCCAAAGGACTTTTTTTACGCGCTCGTTTTATTAAAGTAGTTCAGAACGGAGTTTCTGTGCGTGCGAACAAAACGTTGTGCATGTAGACCAGCGTGTAACTGCTCATCGCTGATACTATCTCTGTCAGACGCGATGCCAGGTGAGACAGCGTGCTTTTTGGCTATGCCCACCAGTGAGTTCGAGCCCACGTCTATTCCAACCTTAAGGGGGAATTTAGTCTCCTCAAGCGTCCTGACTACCTTATATCTCTTTATTTTACCCCGCCACGCAGATTATAAAACCACTTACAACTGTACCATTCATACCAACATTAATAACTTCCTGAACGCAACTGTCATGGCGACACCTCTACAAGTAGAACATCAATGTGAAGTATTGATTATGCGTGTACCGGAGGATCGGCTATTACAAGCATGTACAACGGCAGACGGGTCGTTCGATAGTGTCACTCAAAGCATGTAACAAGTTACATCTGAATCATGACTCGACCAGCACCGTGACTCAATATATCGGCTTCGTTAAACAGATCTGGATATATGCTGTAGTAATTAGTTTTAAGAAATAATAGCTATCTGGTAATAATAAATAGAATTCTGGGCGTCTCTAAAGTGGGTAACATACTAGAGACATCCTAAATGCCAAGGCGTATAAAAGTGGGCGAAACCAATCTCAGTAGGTACCGGAAAAGGATAGGTTATGCAGAGAAAATAACAGTGGACAAAAGTGCGGCTAGACAGAAATATAGAGTAAAATTGTTCTCTGAAGTTATTTCACCAAGTTATTGACTGCGAACATAAAATTGATGCAATTCCAAGAATCTAGATAGGAAGACTTCTAAGTGAACCAGATTGATATTGAAAAGGCGAGCTTTAACGGCGCTAACATCGTGCAAATTGCAGCAAAGTATGTACGTAGTGCCTTCAACCGTTCATTATGTGTAGGAAACTATAAATCGCCTATAAACAGTGAAAAGTATGAAACAATATAAACCGGATCCAGACGAGACGCGAAGAATTATGGGGAGTAATAATGAGTTCAAGCAAAGCCTCGAGGACAATGTTGGACTTGCGCTAACAACATTCGTATTCATGTACAATTGATTACAAATAATATAGTTGTGGGAAACGTTGCATTTCGTTTACTGTTGAAGAAACGAATGCTAGCTAGTGCTTGTTCTTACACAAGAAATTCATTTTGAATTTTGTCTTTAGAAGAGTGTACAAGAATATATTCAGATTCATTGACTAAAAGCAACAATTTAATCAAGTTAATTTTATGTAACGTCAAGCATACCTGTACAGGTCGATCATTCTTTTCTTATGTTGATGTTGTTGATATCAAGATATTATATTCTCCTCAGATTTTAACGCACATTATTCAGTGTTTTCTGTCACTAAAATCCATAATTAGCACGCAATAAGGAAGTTTATCAGTTGTTAATCAAAAGCAGCTTCAGTGAAAAATGGAGGTCAGTGCTTCACACAGTTTGCACAGGACAAACTCCTCGTTGTGTACACACTGGATATGTTTTAATTTTGTTGGCGCATCCTTGTGTTGTCTGCGAACAAACAAAGGGCTGATTACTCACTTGCACTACACGGAACGCCACTCTTGTTTCTCCTTGAGACTTGAGCACACATGGACGGGGGAACACAGATTCTTTAACGTAGGGGCTATTGCATCTCTCTCTATTTTAGTCCTCAACGCCTCATCAATACGGAAAACCCTACGAAGTTGACATAAAAGACCTATTTATTGTGGTAATTTGATGATAGATTTATCTTGTTGATCTGGGTCGCTCGTGTCTTTGTGGAATGTTGATCATAAAATATTTTGGTCAACGGAAATGTATCTTACGTCCTAAATTCTTACATAATTTTGAGGATTCATTTCTATTTATCCCAATTTTGTAATGTTCTAGATACATTACAGAATTTACCACTTTGATCAGCTTGACGTTTTGTAGTAGATAAATGGTTTTCGATCTTAACAGAAATGTTACGCATATCAATACGGTTGAAGTAAAAAAAAATGTGATTTCTTAAATAGCGGCGTAGTGTTGACGCCTAGAGCTGTGATGTTATCACGCACACGCTCAAAACGACTGGCGCCGGCTTCTATTACCTATATTTATTGCAAGTCTCCCTTGCACAAGATGTAAATGCAGCACCTATTCTGAAGTTTATAAAGGCCACTTTCAAAGCAACTTTGTACCTTACAGTTTCTTCTATGTACAATAAAGTATTTTCGACATCAATAGAAATTGAACCTTGACATTTAACGGATAGAGTAAAAAGTTGTGCTATGATAGTGATTAAATTATAAAATATGCCCACAATTTTGCTATCGTTTCCCGACATCCGCTCATTACAAGGTGCTGGAATGTTGTTCAACACATTTTATAATAAGAATTGACGGTTACTATATGGGCGAGTGAAAATAACAGCAATTTCATACTGTTCTGACCTGGGTCTGAGTGATTTTACTGTGATTGATCATAGGTATTACGAGCAGCACCAAGAAAACAAAAACTTTTGTTTACAAGGGGTATTTAGCCTGTGGGCAGAAACTGGGAATTCGACCTTATAGAGGTATTTTTAGACATAACATAAAGAGTTTTAAAAACACAAAAAACATTAAAAAAATAGCAGCAATTCTACATTATAATTATTCTGAAATTATCACAGATAAAGTGAGTGAGAAACGCATAGTTGTGAAGTCAAAAAAAGTGAAACCCACACATCAAATATTTTTTCCATTCTAGATTAGCACGGACTTAATTGGCAAGTTAGGCCGTTATTATCCAATCAGATCATGTTACCGTAGTTACAATTTAATCACTATTACGTGATTTAATAAATATCGAACCACCCACATCACTTCGAGTTTATACCTAAATTAAGGAGCACTCGATTAAAATTCCGCAAACCAATTCTGTGCCTAAAATGTTCCGGTATGATCAAGGTATGATCGATTTTATGATAGATATTAGTTCAATGTAGATCTAATAAAGATAACAAACTTGATGGCTGCGTTATTAGAACATGATTTATTAGATTAGGTACTGTGTAAACAGCTTAGTGTAATTAAGATGTTGATAAAATAATCGAGTCCAGAAGGACAGATTGCAAAAAAAATACAACTTGCCGTCATTAATTTGGACATAAGTTAAGAACTTATGTTACATGATACTTTTAAAGGTATACTCGGTCAAATGATCCGCAAATAAATGAAGGTTGGAGGCTCTTTGTTATGACTGGTCATCATTGCAAACATTTAAAACCGAATAAGTGAAATTATAATTATCAGCTATTGTTATTTCATGAATAGAATGGCTAATACTGTCGGTAATCCTTTCACAACAGTATGTAACTATGTGTATTATGCACCTACACTAACAGCTTGTTTTCCGTTATTTTAAAGATCCTGTGCAGTTAGGGCTGCCTACGACCCGGATTTTTAAGAAACGTGAATACATACAAGTACCTATATTAAAAAATAAAAATCTAAAGAAGTTTGTATATTACAATGCAGATTTCCACGAGGTAGAGGACATAATTATTTAGGGATATGAGACTGCAGAAGGAAATGATAAGGCTGCCTCTTACAATATTGTGGGTTGAAATTAATAGGCATCGTACCATATTAAAAGAAGAAATAAAAGAGGATCGACTACTCCTAATTGGCCCTTTTATTACATCTATTAGAAACTAACACTTTATTATCAGAATATCAATTTACATCGACACCAACAAAGTTTTTATAAGCACAGATTCCGTTTCAAGCGGCGTGATTAAAAAACAAAGAAAAGTCGTGTTCGGACACCTGTCGTGCCCAGCCCTGTTCCCGATGCTCGATAGCTGTAGGCGCGGGATGGCTCGTAACTCCGGGATGAGATCCCGCGATAACCATCCCGGATAGTTTGGTTCTTTGGTCATCCGATACGCATCAACCTGTGCTTCCTGCCGTGTAAACCGTTTGACGTTAGTGTTAAGAAAAAAAACTCGACATCAATTTTTTATACTTGAATCTCTGTTTAACTTCCGTTATTAAAAATGTTCTTTATTATCAGCTTGTATCGTAATTTGATAGGATTTATAGAGCACGTTGTTTTAAAGTGGAAAGATCTTCAATCGAAGATCTATTTAATTTTATTATTATTCGAAATCGATTTGGGGTATACACATATGAAATCAAAGGACAATAAAGACTGCTTACAAATTGATCTTTCGTACGGATATCCACCATTACCGCTGCGCACTGTTGAACATGCCTTCCTAAATGACAACTTAAGTAAGTACTACAAACTCTTTCAGTCATGGGTAAACGTTTACACCTTTATCTTTGTTAGCAAAGTTTTAAAGCTCCGCTTATTTATCGCTACACCATCGCAGTACGTTGTAAAGCAAGCGAGGATGCTCCTGCCGTAATGCCTACCTTATCTCGACGGAATTTTAGTCCTGTTTACTTCGATCAATGTGCATTATTGATCGAATTCTATTTACGACCAAATTACTGTCGCTAGAGTTGGAAATCTCATATTTAACCGTACCTCTAGCTTCAGTATCTTGTAGGTTGGTCCGGAGGTACTTGCTGATTGCTTAAACGCGAAAGCTTTCATCAACGATGTCCATCCATAAAAGTCAATCAACGGAAATTATTTCGTTAGTATTGATTACGTTATTAATACGCACATAATAGCACTAATAGCCGTTAAATGTTACATAGTAGACGTAAACTTCAATGTTTTGCAAACATTAAGTCAATTGAAGGTACTCATGTGCAATAGATGATACCTACGTACTTTTGAGTCAAGGTGAGTGCGTGTGATGTATACCGTGGCCAGGTTATATTGAAACATCGCGGTGGCGCTGATTGTCAAGGCAATATGCCAAAATCCGTACATTTTTGCAGTTAGTTCGCTATTTCGCCGTGTGCCAAGTTATATTGGGTTCATATACCATATATGACATTATGGTTAAATTACACCTGTATGTGCCTTTAGATCATAACTGTTGCGACAACGCATTGTATGATGGTTCTTTGCAATTTGTCTTGCTATTAATATTTTCTATATTTTCTTGCATCAACCTTGAGTTTATTATGTTTATTGTCTTCATCGTCTGCAGCGATTGATATCAATGATGTTCTGTATGGTATATCACTGGATGTGGCATTTGTATGAATGTTTAATTTTATACTTATGTTGTTGTAGGCGTATGAGTAAATATCGTGAGATATGATCTAGTATACCTACATAGTCCTATTGTTAACCAACAGTATGAATAAACAGATTAAGTTACAATTTATGGACTTTGTTCCAATCGGAAAAGAAATACTCGTTCATTAGAAACCTATTAGATAATAGAATATTTTCCGCCATTCATTCTTATACTACAGCGCACGCGCTCAGCTATCTTCCCGAAAAACGCAGTGCAGAAGGAAATCATTTGCAACATCACAGAAGATGTCACGAATTTTAATGAACACTACAATGGTTAAACTTACACTCGGAAAAATTTCGCTGAAAGTTTCAGTTCGAGCTATAGACAATGTTAACAAGATAAATAATATTAGTATACATGTATTTTGGCCAGGTTTTTCTATAAACACTTGATTGCCATGCTTCAAGCAAGGGCTAGTAAACGTTAGGGAAGCAAGTCATCAGCTTTTGAATATTACATTTTTATATAGGTAGATATTAATTTCCTCCGATCTTATCATCTATAAACAAGATGGTAACGAGTCTCTATCAGCTCGTTTAAATTAAAAGCGACTTTATAATAGGATTATTTAATTATTCACTTTAGATAAGCTTACTTACTTCCTTGGAAGTTACAAGTTTCCGACTTACTCACAAGTTTTTCCGGGTGTAGGAAAACAGGCAGCGAATGGCTTGAATATATAACTTTTAGTCACTCCCAAAATGCGACATATCCTGTAAATAATTAAACAAAAGAGGTAAGAACAAACATTATAGATTTATTTTAAATAGAAAAGCTCGTGGAAATGGATTATAATTTAGAATTAAACATTAATCTTTTTTTATTTATTTATGTATGGTTTATCTATCTATCTATTTAAATGTTTTGTGTTTTGTTAGTTGTCTAATGATTGGTCTTAACACCAAGTTGATATAAAAGAAATAATATATTTATTGTCCAGCCAGGTAATACAATACTTTGGTTGCATAATGCTAATAGTTTAGATACTTAACACATTTTTGCTGACAAAACTTCAAAATATTTATCAAAAATACAAAACGCTGAATGAATGGACCTATTAGTAGATAAGTCTGTTGAGTATTACGTGATGTTATATAAAACAAAACAAAAACAATATTGATACTGTAGCACTTCCATTCATTCAAAGCTGTATTGTTTTCGTAGATCTTCAGCATAAAGGCCGGTCTATCGATGAATAGCACCGTTTTGTTGCGCAATTAACTCATTACGTTATTGATTTCACTCAGTTTTGTTTGATGCCTCCCCGCTGTGGTAGAGAGGTGGTCCTCGATACCAGCCCGTTGGCTATGTACGGGAAAAATATTCGGCTATTTTAGTTTAGTGTCTAACACTAGACTAAAATAGTCGAATATTTTTTTAGCCTTCATCTTGTTCTATTGTAGTTTTAGAGCATGTTACATTCTTTTCCCATGACTGAGCTGCACGTCTGCAGCTCAGTCATTGGAAAATGTGTTTGGTTTTTTTGGCGTTTCGCTGAAATTAGTCCATGGCCTGAATGAAATATTCCAGTATTTTAGACTGGTGTATTCTTTAGCCTTCATCACTTTCTATTGTACAGCTCGAATACTTAGAAAATTATTCGTCAGCATCTCAGTCTTACGAAAATGTATTTGGGTTTTTTGGCGTTTCGCATGAATTAGACCATGGCCTTAATGAATGCTGTCTGATCTAAATTCCATACGTGATCGGTGATTGGATATGATAAACATAGCTAATGGCTCCAATAAAATATTTACCTTTCAACGTTGTTTTTCGCCTATAAAAGCTGTAAATACTTTAAGAATGCCAAATATTAAATCCTTCATCTTTACTATAATATCGTTTTTGGATACATTTTTTTAATATCTAAAAGCTCACACGTTTTACCATACTACATACACATGTTATTATCATACTACTATTACTTACTACGGGAAATTAGTTTACTACGTTACCTAGTATATGCCATTACGTTACATTTTTACGTATTCCATTTTTTTAAGAGTCCTTATTCTATCAACGTAACGTAAATAGAAAATTACCAGAACTGTGTTCTGAAGAAGAATAACTATGTAGTAATCGTAGCACTAGAGCAATCAAAATGATACACGACGATCGAAACCATTTTCGTTATTAATGTGGGTAAAAAATTAAATAGCCAGTGAATGCCGAAATATAATTTATCGCATCTATATCGATTATATAAACAAACTGATCGAAAAGCAATTAAAGATTTCGCTCAATGTTATAACTCTTATAACAAACAAATATTGCCATTTGCAATTTTATTATTTATGGGCATAGATATAATAGATTACTCAATAGTAACGGCCCACTGCTCTCTTATAAGTAAATCATTCTCAGAAATTTAATAGTGCGAATGAAAGTTGTTAAAAGAAAGCTGTTGTTGCAATATTAGATTAAAAATATTATTAATGTTTTACAAAAGGTAGATTAAGATTTGCATACATTATGTCCATGTGTTAATATCTGTGTATGTAAGGTGTTGTTCACATTGTCTGTACTAAGGTCATGCATGCATGCAGGCATGGTATAAGCCATGCAAACGGGAATGTTTGTTTAAATATTATTGTTTCAAATCGTCATGCCTTACTGATTATAAAATTGTACCACAATTTCTTGATAATTATGATACTTTCTGTGAAAGCTTTTTAACCTGAAGTGGTTTGCAGCCAGTGTGTACGCAGGCTAACCTGCGCAAGAGCGCGTGGCCGGCCTACGCCTCTCAGAGTTTAATCCCTCGACATTTTTATATACATAATTAGAGACACGCGAGGCGTTGACTGGAGGCATTATAAACGGATCACGACTGATTCACACCGAGACTAAACATGTTGCAGCTTTCCTCGGCTCCAGATCATTGTTTGCCTTCAATAACGTAACTAACTTATGAGATTTCCTTAAAATAATAACGTTTTGTTTGATTTAGAATGGACTAGCAGACGGACGTATGCCAACGATATAGCACGTCATGCTGAAACAGATCATCCCATTTACGTGCATGATAACCTTTGACGGGGTGCCAGTGACGAAACTGACGTGGAACTAGTCCGTGAACAATATTTCACGAGGATTCCAGATAAGACATCACAAACAGCAGTGTCACAACGTGAGCGCAGTATCGCGGAAAGTTTTGCAAGTACAGTCAACTTGGAGCATTGTTCGAGACGCCAGGGTTCGTGTTCCTTTCCTTTGGCGAAAGGTGAAGGACGGCCCGGGTGCGGAATGTGGGATATCTGTGCATCTTCTATGGCACTGTTTATTATGCAAATTGATATGTTGGCGTGCATGCAGATAATTTAGATGAAGGAATGCGAGAATTGCACATTTTTGACGGTCCAGCGGCCGTATGGGAATAAAGACAGCGATTTACATTCCCGCCCGCCGAAGTGGGTCGTTTCTCAAAGCCTAGTTAAGCCACATTATGCTGTAACAGAGCCCGCGGCGACTCACGGACGGGTAAAAACAGAAACTGCAATGGTCTTCGCGCTACCGTTTTCTAGAAAATTGCATTTCCTTGGTGAAAGTCTGTTAATGATGGGGCGCAGGATTCGTGGCGATCTAAGGGCGGTATTGCACAAGCCGGTTACAACTTTCTCTAATGATTATTTATATAAGTACGGCACATAGGTAGAGAGACTAGTACTCATCTTCCTTGGCTAATTACTGCGAGGTGTATTACCACCAGTGATGTGCCACCATAAACTTTCTACGTAATTATGCGATATAATAAATATGGAACGGGTAGGTTAATATTACGATACGGTGTGGTATCGGCATGGAGAAACTACGATCGTTTTCTAAAATTGATAGAAAAATGTTGTACCTGTTCGAATTGATATTAATGGTAAATAATGTGTGACTGTATGCGAGATATCGCGGTGCATATAATCTGTGATTAGTTATTTGTCAAAGAGATAAATGATTCCCAGCAACGACTTTTTCTTTGTATGGAGATATGAATATGATAGTTTTAGGGTCCCACAGTACTTAGAGGTATTACATAAAACCCTGTCTTTTTCATGGAAATTTTCCATGTAAGTTGAAGCAACAGTGTGTTACAAGAGCTAACAGAGCCAGTGCATCGGTTATTACGGTGATCGTGGGTATTACGGCCTATTAGGGCTGCCTACCATTACACCACACGCGATTCTTAAAACTAATATTATTAGCGTTATTGCTACTCGTAATTCTATTTCTCAGCTCTATTAGTGATAATTGTAAGACTACTTATGTGTTATGACTAGTATGGTGTAAAATGAGGTCTGGGGAAATGAAAGTGAAAATATTTATATTGTACTTGCTTTCGCCCGCGGCTTCGTCTGCGTGGGGGTCGGATTTTATCCCAAGGGAACGTACTATCGGGAAAAAAAGTATCATATAAATATATATGATACTTTTTTTGGATTAATAAATCCAGGTTATAAACTATCTGTGTGCTAAATTTAATCCAAATCTGTACAGCCGTTATTGCGTGATTGAGTGGCAAACATCCAAACGTACAAACTTTCACATTTTTAATAATATATAAATATATTTAGTAGGATTGATATCCTACTAAATATATTTAAAAATTGATTAAAAAAAAAAAACAAAAAAAAAACATCAGTGTCTTCTTATGTACTGTATGATTCCAGTACATAAGAAGACACTGATGTTTAGAAAATATAATTTTTATTAATATAGAACATCCTGATGTCATTAATAAAAAAATATGTTGTTTATAAGCATTATTGTCGTTTTTATTATTAATGCTTTTTTTTCGTATGAACTTTCTGAGTTTATTTTAGATATGACCGATATCGGTAAAGGAAAAGATCTTGAGGAAACCTGGACTTATAGTTAATGTAAGTCTGTACTGTTTAGCCGTGGTGATCAACTTTATTGGCTTCTCTGTATGAGAAGAGAAACTGCAATGGGAGTTGGGACAATAATAGGCTGGTATAGATAAATAATACAATAAATCGCGATATATTATGTTCCGGAGATGTAAATAAACTGTCTAAATAGTGCTATAAAAAAAACCGAGGCAGTCTGGGACTGCCGATTGAAGTGTAAACTAAGTAAGGCCATCTAATGAAAATTTCAGGAATTTATGTGGCTTGCTGTCAGTAAAAGAACGAAAGCTGAAGCTCCTTAAAAAAAATCCAAAAAAGTAAAACAGATTGCGCTATCAACAAAAACTTGAACGTCTTACGAATTTTCGATCAGGTCACCTGACGCGAGTTTAACAATTTTACCCATCCCAAAAAAAGTGCACAACGCCGCTAAAGAAGTTTTCACTTAAAAAAAAATACCTATTCGAAATATTTAAGGTCACTACGGAACCTTACTTTAATTTTTAATTTTACTTATAAAAAATCCGAAACATGTCTTGTAAACATGGCGCCAAGATGATAAGTTTGTTTGAAGATAAAGCTTTTATTGGTCCTGATAGTGTGAACACATTGTTAATTAATAACCATTTAAATTCCATTAAGAAACTGTACGCATAATTATTTTGTTTCATGGCAATTAAGGACAACTATTGAAATAAACGTTTTTATTTGTATTGAGGACACCAAAGAATGTAATTGAGCGTTTAGACACGAATGATAAATATCAGAATGATAAAATAAAGATGAGGTAGTCGATTTTATTTTACATCAATCTAATTCAAGACATAAGTAATTAAAACCTTTTTAGATTTATGAAAATATATAGGAAAAACATTTCCTAAGGGAACATTTTTTGTGTTTGTTTGAAAATGAAAACTCTTTTTTCAGAAATTAATTTAAGATCTTGTCCTAACTATAGATGTATATTCTATATTGTGTTTTCTTTTATATGTTTTATTCTGGTTAATTTTAAGTATTACTTTAAGTCTATAAGAACATTGTTACTAACAAATTGGACACATGGTCTAAAAATAAAGTATTAATTTAATTTAATTTATATATGTTAACTAATATTATAAATGCGAAAGTGAGTTTGTTTGTTACGCTTCCACGCTAAAACGTCTGAATAAATTTGGATGAAATTTGGCAAATGGGTTTGGGTAGACCATGACCTGGAGAAGGGCATAGGCTACTGCTCATCCTGGATCGCAGACGAAGTCGCGGGCAACAGTTAGTTATATTATAAATGTGAAAGCGAGTTTGTTTGTTTGTAAAGCTTTCACGCTAAAACAGCTGAACGGATTTAGATGAAATTTGGCACATGGATAGACCATGACCTGGATTAGAACTAAGTATACTTTTTATCCCGTTATTCCCACGGGATCGAAACTCATGCGAGTGAAACCGCAGGGCATAGGTAGTCTTGTAAATATTTGCATGCATGATATAACTACGTAAACCGTTACCATCAAAAGTCTCACTAGCTTCAACTATTGTACTATTTAGGCACACACTTATTAGCAAAACTGAAGGGGTCCGCTAGAGCCGATGCCTACCGGGGTTGCGGATGGTCCTAAGGGGAAAACGTGACCCCTGGCAAGGCAAGGGAAGGAACACGGGTGGGTTTTAGTCAGTAAGAGTCTGACACGCCCTTTCGCTCCGCCCAGAGCGGTAGAAGTCATTTGAATATTTCCCACCCAAAAAAAATAAAAAATAAAAAGGCACACACTTATTGTAAAAGATTATTTTGTTGTTTTTTATTTTTTTTGTATTTTGTGTTTCACGAATGTGTATGTCCTAACGGGTAGCTTTTTGAGTTACCATAACCTAAATATAAGACCTATTGTATCACCAAAAATCACACTAAAAAATACTTTGACTTTGACTCGAACTGTGTCCAAATAAACGTTTTTCTTTCTTTCTTATTTATTTGTTCATCTCCAGCCTTACATCCTGCATCTAGCACTTAATGCACATTTTACTGTCGAACTTTCCTGTTAGTTCGGCTTACGACCCATTACTTTATCCCCGATGACATTTATCCGTTGTACTAAATGTATTGCTTGCTAAGTGCATGATGTACTTTTATCGCTCACTGTTAGCCAGTATTGTCTCCTGATTTTATCTTGTCGCCGTTATTCACGAATGATGGCGCTTAATGCTTTCTGTGACTGGTTAGGGTTTTGAGGTGTTAGAATAATAATATTTTTATTAATGTATTTAGTACAAATAATAATCGGTAATTTGGATGAACAACATATGGTAAAGCATGTAAGATTCGACTCGACGTTAAGATGCTTTAAACTATGCCTGTTTTTTTTTTGTTTTCATGTTTTCAGGTTTATGTAAACCTTATTAGTTAATTTTTGTGGTGTTTACCTATAAGTAACTGATCCACTGTTATTTTACTTAAAACAATGTATTATGTGTTTGAATCAGTGTAATCAATTGCTGGTGAACCTAATAAAATTAATAAAAAATAATTAATACATTTCGTTAACCTCGTGTAGCATCTTTTGTATTCTTCTTTGTAGAAGTAACACTCTTTTGAAGTTTTAAATACCAGCGTATTATTGTCCCACTGCAGGGCTTAGGCCTTATATTCATTATTAGTACAGGTTTTCTCACGACGTTTTCCTTCACAGATATGAGTGATGTCCAAGATTGAATAAACTAAGAAATTACAATGAATTGAAAAACTCAGTCGTGTTCCACGCGCGCCCCAAAGAGATGTCAGCGAAATTGACGGGGTCCGCTAGGGCCGATGCCTACCGGGGTTGCGGGAAGTCCTAAGGGGAAACCGTGTCCCCTGGCAAGGCAAGGGAAGGCATACGGGTGGGTTTTAGTCAGTAAGAGTCTGACACGCCCTTCCGCTCCGCCCAGAGCGGGAGAAGTCATTTGATGATTTCCCACCCAAAAAAAAAAAACACTCGTGCATGATTTTTGAGTCTTTATAATAATAATCGGTTCAATAAATCCGGTATGAATTACAATCAGTTAAAAATAAAAGAACATTACTCAACAGCAGAATTCACCGACGACAAATCACTCGTTAAAAGTTGACGAGTGGTCGTGACAGTCCTTTAACGCGTGCACGTCTAAAATATACTCCATCGCTCCTTGAGCAGCTTTATGTAACTTTGTAAGCCACCGGTGAATCCGGTTAATATGGCCTTTACTTCCTAATGGCAGCAATTATTAATTATTTAATCATTGTGTTGTGAAATGGGCGGATTCGGCTTCAGTCGCGAATCGTGACGGCAAGTAAACGATGATTAAGATTGTCCATTGTTTGTGTGAGAGGTCTTATCAATTCTTTCGTTGTGTAATTTGATGGTTTTTTGTTTTATTGAAAGGTGACCGTTTTGATTATGTTTTAACACTGAAAACCTTGTGCTATTCCCATGGTTTTCGAAAAACTGCGATTAAATTAGCATAATCCTCAAATGTCATGATTTCATGAAATAGTCATTCAATGGGATTACATGAACTTAGAGAGTCGTATTGATCATTTTTATATGATTACTATAATTCTATAAATAAACATTTTATATGGTCGCAAATATGTAAATCAACATACAACAATCAATACTGACCTGAAAATTACAAAAAACGTAAGAATTTTTTAATTTCGCGGGCTACCCTGACGCTTTCGCCTTAAATAAATTTTCTGTTTATGTGGAAATGAAAAGGGAAAACGTACGTGTACATGCTAAATATACAGTTTAAATTGCTACAGGCTTGGAATTTGGCTTACGGATTTGAATGTCGCCATGTCGTGGTTGTGGCGCAACTTGGTCTTTGTCCAGCAGTGGACTGTAAATAGCTATAACGACAGTCTCAGTTGATTGATAGAGGCCATGACAGTAATTTGGTCAATTAAAATTTCACAGCATTGTAATCAATCATGGCGATAACATCTATGCCAAAACAGCCAAGTGTTTAGGAACTTAATTAAACTATTTATCTACAAAAGCTTTGCAATGTAGTGTTTAAGTAACTACTTAATATGTCAGTAGTAAGTAAACGGCTAGTAGTTAGCACGCTTAGGTCATATTAATTGCATTAATAATGTCATTTATATAAGCAGTATTGACTAGAAAATTTAATTACTGTAATAATCTCTCGATCACAAGTACAGCCATTTGAAACATAGAATATTATCGGAAGACTTTGTGGTTTGCTTAAACATCCACTATCCAATGAAGTTTATGATAGTTCTTTGTGGTAACTTAGTAGTTCAGATTACGCAATGTAAATTGTCTTTGGTCCCTGACCCTGACATCAAGCAATAGATAAAATTACCAAACTTCTACTGTTTGAATATGAGGCTTTTGGCTACTCTATATGTGTGTATTTCATGTATTTTTTTTTTTGTAATGTGCGTTTTGTCCAGTTCTTGCTTTTTTCAAGTGTCAAACAAGGTTTGAAAATAATTTCAAAGCAAAGGTTTTATTGGTAAGCCACCTCATACATGAGTTAAGGCTTTAATAGAGGTGGTTTACAGGTCCACTCAAATCGATACCGATTTCCGGTTCTCTTCTCAAAAGATTATCTCGTACAATCTACATGTTCCTCATATGGCCTGACCAAGACTATGGACTTTAAAAGAGACTGTGACCGCTGAATCCTCTGAGTTTGTTTCGGAGTTTCTTCTCTGAGTAGTCAGGAAACACCGAGTTCATCTAGTTTTAAAACATAATTTAATTTTGACACGTTTTTTTTTAACAATTTCCAGAAATAAATATCATTTATCAATACTTATGGAGAGTACATTATAGGAACCAGTCATAAATTATCCATAAATAAAAAAATATAAAGCGATCAGTCTACAGCTACAAGCCATAGCTTATTACAAATTATAATTAAACACATAGCCGTGTGCGTACATTGTTCGTCTTAATGATCATAATGTAAGGCGCCTCCTTTTCACTGCACACAAAAAGAAATAGACAAAACTTTGTCTCTACATAGAAAATTATCGTTTGTCCAGAATTTTGACTTATAAAGGTAGGTACGAGGTCTTGTTTTATTATTTGGTGAAACTTCACAGATTTACGGTAATATTGGTATGTAATAGCAATAAAACTTATACAAGAGACAGACATACAGACAGATGACACACAAAGACATACAGACAGACCGAAAGACACTGACATAAGCACACAGACAGACTGAGTTTCTTTTTTACACACAGTGAGTCTCTTTTTTACACACAGTGAGTCTCTTTTTACCTGACTACGGCAAAGCCAAAAGGAAGGGTTATGATTTTTGATTATTCGTTTTTATTGCTAAGTATGCATAACATAAAACTCGCTTATCATGGATTTGGTGACTTCAGTATTAGCACAGCGATCTATATCATTTCTAATGATAAAATATGAATATAACGTTCTATTGAAGTAGCTAAGCGTTGAATGGCCAAGACCACCAGTTAGGTTGATAACTTTCCATGAGGGATCAATGTTTCATTATTATTTATTGCAAGGCGAATCTATTTCCCCTAGAGCGTGCAGCGGGCTTTGTAAGAACATTCGTACTGCAGTGGATTTTAAACTGTTCTACTTTCCTGATTGGTTGGTACATACTCGTATGATGCATCTTTTTTGTAAAAAAATGTTGTATTATAATTTGTCACTTCATTAAACTAAGCATCTCTGCAGTGGATTTTAGCCAGTTCTATTATTCTTTTCTGTATGGCTGGTACTGCTTATTTCTATAAGTTCATTATTATTTTGTTATATCGAGCCCGATTTATCGTATGCGACATCTTTACGAAAATGCAATTTAATTAATTTATTTATTTAACTCTTTAAGCACACAAATGCACAGAGGCGGACTTAATGCCATAGGCATTTTCTACCAGTCAACCTTTGGGGGATGCAGAGACAAACAGATTCAGATTTTAATCGTATATGACCATTCGTTAACGATTAAAATCGCATTTTTCATCGGTGGTTAGGGCTCGATATTATTAAATAGGGTCCAAACATCACCGCGGGGACATACTAGTCAAACCCCAAGCGTGTCTCATCGGCGACTGCGTGTTTGTTTATAACATATTACACGAACTAAACAAAAGAAGATTTATCGTGTGGCCCGTGACGTGTGATGCGCCTGAGCAAGCCGCTCATTCCACTGTCATTTATTAAACGTACGTTTTAATAAACGATTTGGAAAGTGCAGCTAAATGCATGCACCTATGCAATGCGTCTATCTATGGGATCGTCAAAACTTTTATAATCATCTATTTACCGATTAAGTTGGACCTTCACTCTGTAAAATAATAAAACGATGGTACCTTCTGATTGCGATTCCATATTGCCGGGAAGGACATTTAAGGCTTTTGCAGACCAGCGCGACTTGTCGCGCGACGCGACACGAACAATATAATTTCTAAGAAAACTTCACGGTATAACAATAATCGGCGGCGGCGTCGCGTCGTGCGACAAGTCGCGCTGGTCAGTTACCTAAATATTATGATCTACCATGCTGA
The DNA here is from genome assembly GCA_948150665.1 of Conistra vaccinii. Taxonomy (NCBI): domain Eukaryota; kingdom Metazoa; phylum Arthropoda; class Insecta; order Lepidoptera; family Noctuidae; genus Conistra; species Conistra vaccinii. The sequence goes on from OX411318.1 coordinate 15,308,818, forward strand.
CAATCTTGGTGTTTCAACATTCAACATTCTTTGGTGGTTGATTTGTCTGTTGAAAGTCCTATTATTTTGTTGGCTTATTCCTTGATTCGCACGAATTTACTCGCTCTAAACGGGCGAAGGACAATAAAAAATAAAAAAACTTGTGGCAATTCATACGAAGTCTATTTATTTGTGGGCTAATCGACAATTCCAGAAATACGTATTAGGCAATTGGCACATTTTGACTTTTATGCAATAAAGTTAAGAAAAAAGTACCTACACTATTTTGTTTTACACATTTACTGCGCTAGTCACGATCAACTAAACTAAATTAAATGCAACGTACAAAAGGTAGTTTAAACTGTGACATTGACACATTAAAACTGTTAAGATGTTAGTTCGACAATCTGTATTACTCAGAAGGTCACTAAAGTTACCAACCCGCACTTGGCCTGCGTGGTAGATTACAGCCCACTCCCTCTCGAAGAGATGAGGCCTCTAATGCTATGCTAACTGCTTCCCAGCAGTGGGAACATTATAGGCTGTATGGACAAAAGTTCTCTAAATAAAACTTTCGCATTAGAATACTCATTTTGCATTATTTAGAAATGAGACAACGATTAATAATACTTTATCTAAGCATAGCGCTTATTAGCTGAAGGCACAGTTGAAAGGTTATTTTTAACTCGTACAATAATAATATTCCCACGGTATAAACAAGAACAAAATATGCATCGTAAAAAACAAATTAATTGAAGAAACGACTACAGATATGAAGCTTCATAATAACTTGTTGATTGATAAACCATATGGTTGACAAATTTTCTCTTTCATAAAATAGATACTATTTCATAGGCATTTAGTTATTATTTACAGCTGGAAAACACAGGTTTATTAGGTGTTTATGGGTAATTAGTGAGAGGTTAGAGTTTTATAATAAAATAACGAATGACCGCAATATCACTTTCATAGTGTAATGAAATATTGTCAAATTATTATACATATAAGGTGTTAAAAAATTTACTTTAAAAACTTTCAGAGGTGCTTTAGACCATCAATCTGAATAACATTTACTATGGGACCATCATAAAAATCGCGAAAAAAAAATCAGCTGTTCCATAGTAAAGTTTACTACCTACTGCTCAAAGGCTGAGGCTACAGTAGGCAGCGATTTGCGATGCGACTGGAAGAGCGAAACGAGAAAAACTTGGTATGGCTACATTACAAGCGAAATTCCGGCGTATATTCGGCGATGACGTGGCTACAGTACACATGCTCCACAACAAAACAGAAAGAGCGATTCATGTGGCTTCACTATAAAAAGAGAAAACTAGCGATTTCGCTGAGAATTTGCTAGTTCATCGCATTTTAAGGATCGTAAAACATTCGCGGCGACTCCGTGCCAAGGTGGCTACATAGAGGGAGCTTACACAGGCGACACATACGACGCGCACGGCGCGCGAGGGCAGGTCGTTTAGTTCGCGGCATTCACACAGTCGATAGGTTGCTGTAGCTTTGTGTAAACGTAACGTGTATTATTTTCAATGGCTTTGTCAAGACCAAACCTTGTATTTTTGCTTGAAAGCTCTTACCTCAAGTACAAAATATTTTTGAAAAAGAGATTGTGTTGGATTCACAAAATTAATAAAGAGCGCAGTAAATATGCTCCATGTTTAGCCATCCATATTGCAGGACGTGCTTGTGTTTTGGATACAAACAACTCAACGTCCATCGTAGATTCATACATAAACCTCTTTAGAAGAGCGATCAAAACAAACTGATTTGAACGTGTCGCAGCGTCATGAGCGAGCGCCGAGTGCACAAGTATTGCCCCCGTCTCCCGCATCTCAGTCCGATGTCCGTAGCGTGATTATGTAGCCACTTGACAGCGGACCTACCCAAACAGTAACTTTGAACTTCTCGCAAAATAAATCGCTCATGCATTTAAATTCGCTCAAATAATGTAGCCATTTAATATAACTGACGAGCATTTGTTTTTTACGTTCTGAAGTACAGTTGTAATGTAGCCGCTATCATAACAAACACTCAATTTGAATCGGTCGTTTTCTTAAAATGCGATCAAATCATTCATCGCGGTTTACTTTACGCATAATGTAGCCACACGCATAATTAGTAGCACTATTGAACTAGTCGTGCAAGTGAGAAATTTTCTAATAAATTCGCTTCAATTTCGCTGATATGTTGATGTAGCCGATGCCGTGATTACAGTAATATTGTTCCTATCGCATAAAGAAATCAAAGATCGCTAGTAATATTTGATGTTCGGTGTAGCCATATACGTGAGCATTCATTCGCTCATGTGTCGCGGGTCGCGTCGCGGCCTAATGTAGCCTCAGCCTTAATGTATGGGACAGCTGTTTTTTTTTTCGCGATTTCGATGTTGGTCCCATAGTAAAAGTTATTCAGTTTCATGGTCTAAAGCACCTCAAGTTTCTAAAGTTAGTTTTTTAACACCTTTTAAAAAAGGTCTTTGAGTAATCTGGAAACGCAATGTCAACCAGGAGATTGCCATGTTTTAAAAAAATTATATTTTTTTTTTAACTTTACAGAGTCAGTGTTGTAATATGCAAATTATGTATAAATGTTACTGCAGTAAATTTTATGATCGCTAAGAAAGGTATGTAACAACTTAATCTACCATCAAGATGTGTGCCCACGCTTCCCTTTTTCGTCAAAAACGTAGCAGGAATTTGCAAAATTTAAAGATGTATTGACAAAAAATCTGACATTATCACACAATTAATATAACAGAAATGTCCTACAATAGTGAACTAATTTCCACACTTAAGCGTTAGTAAATGCATTTCTATCTTACAATACGATCTTGATCTAGATAATTTCAATTTAGAATAGTAGTTAATGGAAATATCATTGTTGCTAGTAATTGTGGAACGAAACCGGTAAAGAACTTCACGGAGTGCTTTCTATGAAAGGAGCTGGGCACAATTGGGTAAGTTTATTATTGAAAGCTGCGATCGTATCACTGTTGGTAGTTATTAGTGCGTGATTTAGTGCGCTGCGCCCGCGCCGCCGACCACCCCTATTTACTGATAGAATATTGGCGCCATTGGCTCGTTTTGTAGAAATCTCTATTTTCTAGGTCTAATGATAAAAAGTGTGGCGATTGTATCTGTCTGTTAGTAAGTTGCTCGCGGCTCGTTGGATCATGCTTTTACCGCGTTACGCTTGGCGATATTTATCATAACTGCGTCGAAAATGATTGGGTTAACAATGTGAATGAGACTATCATATACGCAAAACTATAATACTTAATTATATTTTGGCTCTACTTGTATCTAGATTTTTATGTTCGTTAGTTTTAAGTTCAACTTTTTGCTGAATTTTAATGTTCTCACTTATTGTTATCGAACGCTCATGCTGCTGCCGATCCTCCTTAAACTACCTCAACCTTGTTTTTCATGGGAAGAGCATATTACAGCTTACAGCAATTAATTCAGTAGGCCTTTTACAAAGAAAATCGAAGAAACATTCCTGGTTTTAACAGTAAAACGCAGGTTGTCTTCTGCATGAATGCAATAAAACAGCTTTGTTGAAGACAAAAATGTCCTCGGTTGTCGAACGGTACAATTTTATTAATTCCAATGACATAACATAAATATAGTATAACCCGTGTTAATTGAACTTAATCGAATAACGGTAGTTTTTAGTAGCAATCAACACTATAAACTTAATTGTCAATAAGCTTATAATGCTTTACACACTGAAGTTTTAAATTGTATGTCTGAACTTTATACGCGTAGATTTCCTTTAATGTCTTTATTTCTACTGTTTGAATTAGTTTACGTGTCTTTTATGAGTTGTGAGTGCTGATTTACTGCACTGTTTTATGGTCCATAATTTTCTAAGGTGCTATCTTCAAAAGAAGCAAACCTTTATGAGTAACTGTACCCTGGTGCATTTCCTGTATGGGTAAGGATCGTAGTGATGCGTACAATGCTTTGATGTGCCTAAGTATGAGTTTATAACTTTTGTAATATGTATTACTAAGGTGCTTAATGTTTGTTTAACATCTACCATAAACGGCATATGCTTATTGAGTGGCTATATTCCTCTTACTTTCCTATTGTTCCAACTCCCGTTCTTTACAATCGCTGTTTTCCATTTCCTTATTACTTCCGCCTTGCATAACGCACAATCTTTCCTACCCGGCGCACGAGTCGCTCCGTCTTTTTTTCAGTCTGTCAATTAAAAAGGTCATAACACATGTTGCAAAAGTGTGAACATGAACATGTGTATTGATAAGTCGGCACGGCTAACGCTAGAGGACAGCCGGTCTAAAGTTACACACTCGTATATACTTCGAATATTACGTCACACTGCACAAATTAGACTCACACACGGTAATGTTCTTACGCTCCAATTAATAATAAACCGGTTTATTCTAATTTATTTTATGTAAACATTAGACACGCCCCGAGTTCGTATGTTTACTATCACCAGATTTGTTTTATTAAAACGTCATGTTTAATTTATTTCAGTGTGGCTTTATGAATAGTAATTGGTTTGGAGTGAGAGAATGGAATTCGTCTAATAGGTGTTTGTCATTTCCATGCCGGTGGCACTTTATGTATGTCTATGTGGTCACTAAGATTTACTCAACGTGAGTACGCCATAGCCTACCCACTACTGTATTTGGTACTATAACACATTTTGTTTAGTTTGATGTACTTCAGAGTTTAATAGAAAATGGATCATAAATAGATGAGTGCAGCGGTTAAGTCTGGAAACTTATAAACTCAGCTTCTTATTGATCATCTTTCTGTTCCCAGAGCAATGTATGTTACTTCTTAACATTGAATATACATAAGTAGGTAGGGGAGGATATCTTAACCTTTGGCCAGCATTCTTGTTATTTAATCAAAGTTATTTTCTTACCTACATTTCTGCTTGCATAAATTCACTTACCGATTACGTCGAAAGTTGCTCTGCAATACAATCAAAATAAAATGTATTGTTACGTTCGATTCCAAGAACAATAGTGAACTTTGACATCCAATAAGAGCCAAACTATAACGGGTGTCAAGATTTCCTTAAAACACGAGTCAATTTTCAAAGGTGTCGGCAAAGGTCGTACGTAGCGGTAACTGGGCCGTTTACGTAACCGCACTCAGAGTTCTTGACATTTGCAGGGCGCTGCGCAGGAGTGTTGCCGGACTTCGACGGTTCGTCGCCTCGCATACGTCACACTACGCAAGGAATTCCCTATTACGTCACACGTTACGAAATTTTGAAAGGAAACAGATGTGTAAATATTTCTGCGGCTGCGGCCTGATTTTTTAATGGAATGCAAATTGTTTGTTTTGATAAAAGTGTCACCAGTGTCTCTCTACATTGATTTATGTTCAGACTTATTGTTTGTGGTTAGAGTTAGAATAAAAATAAAAGATAACATTACATCAGCAGGCTGTCGCAGAAGGCCTCCCGCGAGTCGCATTGCTCCACGACGCCCACTTCTTCACCTCCCACATCCTGTCTGCGCCAACTGTTTTCTTCAGGTCATCGTTCCACCTGTCTGGAAAATAGTATTTAATTTAACATGGACTTGTGATAATCGACGACATGAAACTCAGTATGGGTTTGATAATTTCTTATTATTGCGAAAGTATTAACTCCCTTTGCGTGCTCAGGGTTAAGCCTGTCATTAAAGGTTGCTTAGGGCTGGTATTCTGTAGATAGTCAGAAGTCAGAACCAAGTTTTTCCCCCAAAAATAAAATCACTTATTTCATCTCAGTGAGCTCATGACATGATTGTGACGTCAGCCATTAGTGGGTGTTGCATCTAAATCTGGCTCGCATTAATTGCCTATAACTTCGTAATAGCGCACTAAAAGGTAAACAAAATGGTTGTGTTTTATTAACTGCTAAATTGATGCAATTAGCTAGTGCGATTTTAATTATTTTATTTGTATCTTTATCAATCGTAAGTATAAAAAATTGAGAAACAATAAACACCTCCGCCTGGTGTTTATTGTTTCTCAATTTTTTATACTTTACTTCTCTTTTATTAGTAAAATGCATACATTAGAACTCTCATTTAGCTTAACGGTTACTGCTTAACTGTTTATCTTTACCATTTAACTATTTGTATAAACTCACAATTAAGATTTGGGGTCTCCGGAGTGGGTTAAACAAAACTAGGTTTTAATAACCATAGTCTGAGGTCATATCATATGTAAATGTTAAAGACGTTCCTTTCTATTTTGAAGGCTGTTGGGTAATTTAAAGATGCACGGATGCATGCATAGATGCACGCAGAGAACGAAGACGAAAATAAGTGGCAAAACTTGTTTCTGTTTTCTTCGTGTGTAAAGATAGCGAATATCATGTCTATCTGGAAATAATAAATGCGTTTGTTGAGTACAACGACGGTGGTACATGGTGTGCATGGTGGCTTGCGGCGGCGGCGGCGGCGGTGCGGGCCCAGAGACTCGCGAACATTCTACCGGTTGTCTTTTATGGCGTTTCGACGCGACCCTACCTGACAAATGTTCATACCGTAAAGGACCTGCGGAATACCGAAAAGATAAGGTTGTATTTTAGGTATTTTCCTGAAGAGTGAATAAGAAATCACGTACGACTGCTCATAGCACTGTTTTTTTATTAAGTATGTTGTAGGTGTACCATCTTATCTTTGGTTGAGTAGATCATAGATAGGTACCTACACATTTTTATTCATGATTCAGCATAAACTACTGCATCAGAAACTGTGAAAGTGCATCATTTTAAGGACCACTGTTACTAAGCGCAAGTTTATTTCTATGCGAGTTTTTCTCCGAATCGATTTTACAGCGTACAAACCTTAAGAAAGTAGTAAGCTAAAAAGTATAAGAGCGAGCTCCTTATGTAGTGCGGCTACCCGTTTTGGTAAAACGACATCCCGTCGAACGTCAGGGACCGCTTTATTTTGCTCCCAGCGATGCCCGTGTTAGGAAAGAAGACGCGAGTGTGGAATTGCCGCTCCACATTACGATATTTATTGCATCACAGCCGACTGCAAGGTATCACAGTCAGTGACCGTAAACTTTACTAGTGAGAGCGAAACGCCAGGCAAAAGCGAATAAAAACTACACAGTAATTAGCACCACATAAAACGAGTCATAATTTTAATGATGACAACCAACAAAACGTTTTCTGTCAATAGGCCATTAAATTAAAGGAAGCATAAAGTTTTTATAAAAGCATTGCAAAGTCGTGCGGTCAAAACAACAATTTTGCTGTCCACTGCATTAAATTTATTGCCTCGCGAATCATCGTAGGGGCGTGCATAATACGAGCAACAACTATTTTATGTTCCTTTCTTAGTTCCAATAGGGTTTATACTACAGTTTGACTGTGTTTACGTAGATCGTGGTTTAGCTGCATAGTAAAGATGTTACGAAGGAACAATGAGGGAGGCGAACTTTATTTAGAACGTGATTGTGGCGGTTTCCATTCATCGATGTTGGCTATTTTCGTAATACGACATTACAGAGGTGCACAGACAGGTTACAAATGTACAGAGGTGGACAGGCATTCTCTACCAGTCAACCTTTGCGTAATGCAGATATAAACTGTCATCATCATCAGCGTATTAATGTTCCCACTGCTGGGACACAGGCCTTTTCTCTGTGAGAGGGAGTGGGCCGTAATCCACCATGCGGGCCCAGTGCGGGTGGGTGCGTCTCATATCATATAAAGTCATTTGGTATATTTTCATTTCAATAACGTTCACAAGATATAATAAACGTGAGATATACCAACTGTTGATATAATTTCTTTACATATAACATTTATATACTCTAAAACTTATTTCGTATAACGTTATTGGATATAACGTTTATTTACTCGAAAATCATTAGGTCTATCGTTTAAAACATATATTGATACCATCATTATGGTTAACACCCCGATTCAAAGCAATCCGACTCGGATATGTTAGGTTAGAAGTAAGGCGTGAGCGGCCGCCAAGCGTCAGATCCCCTCTATTGTTGGTGAATCATTTGGGTTAGGTTAGGTTAGAACACAGATCCCCTCTCTTGTTGGTGAACCATTTGGGTTAGGTTAGAACAGAGACCATTAATGCGCGAAGGCGAGCGACCGTAGGGAGCGTGCCGTGGTAGCGGCCGCCGAGTGCCAGATTTCCTCTCTTGTTGGTGAACCATTTGGGTTAGGTTAGGTTAGAACAGTGACCATTAACGCGCGAAGGCGAGCGACCGTAGGGAGCGTGCCGCGGTAGCGGCCGCCGAGTACCAGATTTCCTCTTTTGTTGGTGAACCATTTGGGTTAGGTTAGGTTAGAATAGTGACCATTAACGCGCGAAGGCGAGCGACCGTAGGGAGCGTGGCGCGGTAGCGGCCGCCGAGTGCCAGATCCCCTCTCTTGTTGGTGAACCATTTGGGTTAGGTTAGGTTAGAACAGTGACCATTAACGCGCGAAGGTGAGCGTCCGTAGGCAGCGTGCCGCGGTAGCGGCCGCCGAGTGCCAGATCCCCTCTCTTGTTGGTGAACCATTTGGGTTAGGTTAGAACAGTGACCATTAACGCGCGAAGGCGAGCGACCGTAGTGAGCGTGCCGCGGCAGCGGCCGCCGAGTGCCAGATCCCCTCTATTGTTGGTTAACCATTTGGGTTAGGTTAGGTTAGAACAGTGACCATTAACGCGTGAAGGCGAGCGAGCGTAGCTAGTGACCTTCTTGGCAGGTGGTAATCAGTTAGGTATATCTACTCAGGTTACTGTGATAGAAATTACATATTAGACTAAATGTGTTTTATGTCTTTTGAGTGGTATATCAAACGATTTTTTATTAAATGTATGTTATGATTATAAAAAATTGTTATTTTAAAATTATATCAATCGTTTATTATATTAACTGATGATTATATCAAATAAAATTATAGATTCAGTTGTTATATCTTGTAAATATTAGTCATTTTGTAATTATACCATATATTACTTACCCGTGGCCCAGTGGTAAAGGCCCCCGACTTACGAGTTGTAGGTCGTGGGTTCGAACCCAGGCAGGCACTTTACTTTGTGTAAATAATTTCACCACCACTGCTCTCAAAACGGTGAAGGAAAACATCGTGAGGAAACTGGCATGTCTTAGAACCAAAAATTGGAAGACATGTGACATCTACCAACCCGCACTGGGTAAGTAATATATGGTATAATTACAAAATGACTAAAAATAAACAAATAAACTGTATTAGGTGCTGCTCAATAAACAAATAAACTGTATTAGGTGCGAATACAAAAAAAATTGGAATAAATATTTAATTAACATTTGATAAACCAAGTCAGAGGCCCAAGCGCGGCTTTAAAACTCTGACACCAGGTTAGTCACTAACCACACGAAAAGAAGATTTGATACACATAATATCTACAACTAGGTACGCACATTGTGTTTCAAAAAATCAAGTCAAACTCAAATTAAATAGCATTAAAACCTCATAGGAAAGCTTTCGCATTTTGATCAGGCAATTATTTACCATGATTGATTATTTCCGTTCCTTATATGCTACATTAGTGTTTATAATCAAACTGTAATTGGCTTGATTTAGCAAAACTTAGAACACATATCAATGTGGGAAAAAAACGACTACTTTCCGCAGTGCTGTCGCTGCACTCTATCACTCAGCTCTCCGGTCAATGTTACGTTACGTTGTATTTTCTTAGTATTCCGACTTACTTGTAAGCGATCACCGTGCCCCACTTACCGCTTAAATTCAGGTACGACTGCATACTTAAATACTTATAAGTATACGGAGGACGACGTAAGGGTGAAGTATGAAATCTATTAATTCTGTCGACCTTTCCCTCCAGGCTGAAGTTCCAATGGGCCGTTAACGGTCTCCCAAAACCACCGATGATGGATGCATGTAACTTACGGCGAAAAAAATTACAAATTTCTCGCCTTTTAACCGAACGCAACGTATTAAGTTAACGGTGTATCAATTTATGAACAAATCTGTGTTTCGTGTGTGATTATTCTCTCAAATCACTTGCAGCATGACGAAAGTTAAGATTCCGTGTCAATATCACACTTTTAACAATTAATGTCAGTTACCTACATCACAAAATGGTGGCTGTAAACGCATGTGTTTAATAATGCAGACGTTTTTAAGTTTCAGGATTATAATAAAATGCGGACGTTAAAAATTATGATTTTGGCGCCTTTTGTGCGAAAAAGTTTACGGAGGCGGTTTTTGTTTTGCATTGTGTAAAGTCACTGACTCCTGTTATGCCTTAAAAGGATTGAGGCAACAAGCGCACTAACAATATACAGATAAGGCTGCTCTTCAAGTCTCCGTTTTTACTTGAAAAAGGATTCAGAAAGTTGATCCCACTGGATTTGGAAAAAGCATACAATACGAGATCTCATCAAGTATGACAGCGACCATCGTATGTGCAAATTTCAAATCGAGTGACAAGTGAATAAAATTTTAATTAATTCTGTCTAATTACAAAATATCAGGTAATAGAAAGGCGGTGACTAAATGATGGCTACCATACAAATGACGTGCCCATTTTTTTTCTGAAACGTTTAACCTGATTCTTAATTCTTAAACTTTTACTCAGTTGATGATCGGACTCTAACTGTCAATCACGGGTTTTATTACTCTAAACAGATATATGATAATGACCAGTGACCTCGAAAAACACAAAAGCAATACGATTAAACTACTTGTAACAATGCTTGTTGGATTTCACCCTTTTGTTCGAATTATGAAAAGTTAACCTTAAACTTTTGACGTCAAAAAGCTGTGTTCAGTTTTTTGTTGTACTTGCTACACGGCTGCTAAATCGACTTCTGCTGACCCTGTTCAACATAAATAAAGTGAGTATAAATAACTAGAAGAGGATAAGCCACTATTGAAATTTCAGAGCTAAAAGCTTTTGACGACTTGGTACAGGTCGACACAACTTATATGTAGCATCGCATAAAATTCGTAAAACCGATTATTTCCGATTTACACAACCAATAGAAATAGCTGACTATCGCGCCATTCAATGCTATTCGCGCTTTACTTTCCCGCCTCAGTTCAACCCGAGACAGCGTTGTGAATGCACGTGGGTGAATCATTCTGTACACTTCGTGACAATTTAATTTGAACACGAATTTTTAAAACAAACAAACTCACTTTTGAAATTATAATATTAGTAAGGATAAAATTTAATCGACTCAGGTGTGACTTTGCGGAAATCCATTATAAAATACAATAGACGATGTATATTTAGTAACTTAATCCGCTTAACTGTTCTTAAAGAGTTAGAGAACCCTGTAAGAAATCGACACGTGTTTCGCCTCTCAACGAGGCATCCTCAGGCTGACGATTGACTTGTTGCAAACTCGGACACGACGTGTTGCCACGACAAGAGCCAAACGCGAACACGAACACGCCGCGAACACCGTTGAGAGGCGAAACACGTGTCGATTTCTTACAGGGTTCTCTAACTCTTTAAGAACAGTAAATATACATCGTCTATTGTATTTTAGTAAGGATAATGTAATAATTCAATGATACAAATAATTAAAAAAATATTGAAGTTTTAACTTTAATTTAAATATCTCAAAAGGCTTCGCAAAATAGAACGCGTACTTAGCGCGCGTTAGAGCGCTGGCGCCGTGTTCCACGCGCGTCTCAAAGAGTTGTCAGCGAAGCTGAAGGGGTCCGTTAGGGCCGATGCCTACCACCGGGGTTGCGGATAGTCCTAAGGGGAAACCGTGGCCCCCGTCTAGGCAAGGGAAGGAACACGGGTGGGTTTTAGTCAGTAAGAGTCAGACACGCCCTTCCGCTCCGCCCAGAGCGGGAGAAGTCATTTGATGATTTCCCAACCAAAAAAAAAAAAAAACCCTGACGCCACGCTAACGTAACGTGCGTAACGAACTGCTAGCGCACGTCATAGTACACACATGGCTACACATCAAGCTATACATTTCCAGTTTAAGCTGACCTCGCATTATTCGGAAATCGTTTACAATGCGAGATCACCATAAACTGTAAATGTATAGCTTGATGTGTAGCCGTGCGTACAACACAATTCGGCGCAGCGTTAGGCTAGCGTTCTAACGCACGCTAAGTACGTGTTCTATTTGGCGAAGCCTTGAAAGTTTGATTTCTGATATTCATCGTTCTAGCCTTGTATCCTTCAAATCGAATCTAAAAACAAACAAAAAATACAGACTTTATTTACGTGATCATTTATTCTGCAAGAAAGTACATGTCAATCTCGCATCAATTTCACGAATGTATTTTGTTATATGACTTTACACGTTATTGCGATTGCGTAATGATCATTTTCGCCTAAAGCAGTAATAAAGATTGATGATTTTGAAGGCGCACTTAGTTCGGATGTGATCGGTTTTACGAATTTTACCGATGCTACATCTAAGTTGTGTCGACCTGTAACTGTACTTCTTGACATATTCAAGAAATGTAATCATTCATCAGACTGGTGGTTTCATTTTTAAGGAAAATTTTCGACGACGCGTGCAATTTGGAGATTACCTCGGGACAAGTGGGGCAACTGTCTGTCAGATGCAAGCTTTATAAAACCAAAACGTGTGAAACTATTAGGCTAAGTGTATGCTGAGACACAGGTGACGCAGGTCCACGCAGCGCAGGGCAGAGCAGATTTCGTAATGCATGAACTTACTGAAAGCTGCGTAGGTACGCTGCGGCGCAGGCACGGGCATGTGTCTGTACTGCTCTGCGTCTCGTTGTAGAGCCGGCACAGATTTCTGCGCGACGCATGCAGGTCGTCACTTGGTTTTTTACCACTGATTCATAATTTTGTTGGACAGATTGTTTGTACTAGCTAGGACGCGAATGTGTCTGTGTAGCTGCGTCGCAGCATGCACTCGCGGCCTATGTCTGTATTGTGCTGCGTCACCTGCATCTCGCTTCGGCATATGTTTGACATATTTGCCAGGAACACGCAATATTACCGGCCACCGGACTACAGGAGCAATAGTTAATTTACACACGTAACGGCGACTAGTTCTCTCATTATTTAAACTGTATAGAGTTGCCGGGGACCGTTACAAGTATGAATATGACGGGTTGCGCACGAGTTTGATCTACAGTAGCTGAAGGAAGACAGTAATGGCGCAATGATGGCGATATACTCGGGATAGGCGCAGCAGGGCGCCTGCGCGCGCCGAGACCAATCGAGACGAATATTCGCTCAAACACTCAGTGGATCAGTTTTTGTTTAACATAATTTATTATAATAGCCTCCAACTAGCTATTTATGTTTTTCGTTTATTTATATTCACTACGGTGTATGAATATCTTATTTGTTATATTACAGTTACATTCTTTCCCAAGTCTACTCTTACTTACTCAATAATGCTAACTATACTTTTGGTCTTTGTAAGTTAAGTATAACTGGAGATTTTTTTTACGGAAGTAGTTATCCGTTCTATGAGTTAGAGTAACAGCTTTCATCGAAATCTAATCATGTTGATCCGGAAGAAATCCGTCATCGTCGAAGGTCTTAATCACACAACCTGTCAGCAGAAATTGGCGTGAAAGTAATATTTTGTTTTAATTTTGTTTCCAAAACTGGTATATTTATTTTTGCCTGATTGATGGTTTCCATAAATGTAGTATAGAATGGAGAGTCCTAAGAATTCCTCGTATCACTTTTCTCTTTTTGTTCGTAAGTACACTTTTTCTGTGGCAGTATGGAGATGGTCTGCAAACCTGTCACTGTCACAATCTTCTTCGCTTTTAACCCATTGTAATTGTATATTGCAAACTCGATTCCTTTCAAGTAATGCTTGCAAACTAATTTTAACTCTAGTTAACCTGTCAGGGATAATAGCCGTGACTTCATGGTATAAAGTTCTGCTGAACGAATACTCTCATCAGCATTTTCGATCTTGTATAGTAAGAATAAGTGTTGAAACAATCGTAGGTTTAATTTATGTTACAAAATGACAGATAAGTATGAACAGCTGACCGGTATCAGTTTCAGTACAGTTGACAATGACCACACCCTGCCTAATTGAACGAGACAAAAATATCTTGAAACTGTTGCTACGTAACATGTTGCAACGTCCAACCTAGTGCGACACGCCGTTGTATTAATGACAACATTGCCGATACATATCAGATTCGGTTCGTGCTTCTGGCGAAAGTTCTCCGAAGTCCGAAGGTGTCCCGAAATTGATGGGCCTGTCGGTAAGTAAGTGCCGGAATCGAATGAACGAATCTCGAATTGATCATGCACGCAAACAGTACACGCAACTCGGTCCTTCACCTCCGAAAATTTATATGAACAGAGTCGATGAGTGGTGAAACTATTTCAGAGACAACTACCCTACTTTCCTTACGGTTTTGGCTTAATTACTAGAAACTTGTTCGCTTTTTTTTCGAATGCAACGAGACCGCTGCAGGATGTTTTGCGAAATAAAGATATACATTATATGGAATAATATCGATTACAGCTGCTTTTAACTTTGTTGCCAGGCGTGAAGGTTATAATATTAGTAGGTTGATTAGACACAAAATGAAGTTTATACAGTTTTCATAGAACGCAGTAAAAATAGCTGTTGGTAGTGGGGATCTTCTTTCTAGTAAAAAGCAGTAAGTTCGCCCGAAGTGACGTGTTATGTCTTCCAACATTAACTATTGTCTGGCCAACCGCCGCTATAGTTCATTGTGATACATTTTAACCAGCATTTATTCCAAACATGGTTCCAAGTAGTGTCTCAGCATTAATGTTAACTCTGCTAGGTCCGTTAGGTAATTAACGATAATATTAAACGGTGCCTCACACTTGGTGGTATGTATGCCTCATGCCTAATTAGCCATTAACTTAGCAAATGTGTGCAGGCTTTCATTAATCAAAGACACACTGTTTTATTTTAGTTGAGGTGAATGTGCTTAGACTCAGAGCTTGTTTAATTTTGAGTGCAACATTTTAATAGACGAACCGACTAGAAGAAAATCTTGTCGGAGCATTTCCTATAGGCAATACTCTTGAGAAGTGGCGTGATAACTGGCCAAGCGGGCCCGAGCTAACGAACGTCCGTAACGAGCAGACAGTCATCAGGAACCAAGGAACCAACTTCATTTAATGTGCGAAACGTGCCGTAGTACTTTATAAAAGTTAACTAACGGACTGAACAATGCCTTACCGTAGGTTCCTATGTTATGATTGACGGAAACAAGCGGGTCAGTGGTGTTCCTATACACTCAAATGTGTTACAAGGTATCTGTTACATTTCTCCGTATCATTGATTTGATTGAGGCCTTCCCGCACCTTTGACCGGCGTTTGTTAGGAACCAGCAGTGATTGACAGGATAAATGGTGGAAATCACTACTTACGGTTATCTTTGAATGTGTCCAGTGAATCAGTGCTTTATCTGTGGCTCGACTGGCTCGGCCCAAGGTTTCTAGTACTCGTACGTGATGCGGCTGAAGTAAGTAGTGATGCAGATTAATGGTATGTTCTATTGGTATTTATGTTGCAGCTCAAACTGAATTTTTATTCAGTGTAAAGTAGAATAAAGTTTTACTCCACTAGTAAACATTATGAACTTGTTTACATGCATGTCTGTTAATGATGCTAACAACATTGAAATCAATTCAGAATTGTTATTTTCTTACCCAAGCACAATATTAATTACGTTGCTCACCGTATAATATCCCGTTTAGCGGTTATGTCAAGTAGTATCTTTGTCCAACAACACAATTAAGGATTATGTTCTCAAACTAGTTGTTATCAATAGCAGTTACGTTTAACTTTGTCATAAAACAGTTTTGTTACATGATCGGTACTTTGTTGCGATGGCTGATTTAAAATAATATCCTTTTTATTGGCAGTTCACATTGTCGTATCGTAAAATGCCTCATTTCACAATTCCACCCACATATTTATTCACATCTTTGTGTGATATTCGATTCTCTTCGTGATTTGTTCGATAAGTGTTTCAATCAGGGGTTTTGCGTGTTTGTGGGGGGTGTTTCAGGACTTTACATCGTCGGAAATTGGATATAACGGGATTTTCACATTACGTGAGTCGTTTGGAGCAATCGTATTAACAACTATGTTATTCGTCGTTCCCGCAATGCTGAGGATCGCGACCACATACGACAGACGTGTCTCCAAGCTATGCGGTCTTCTGCAGTGTGAACCGTTTGGTAAATGCTGCCTCAAATAGCCTTCTTGATCATGTCTGACCACCTTGCTGGTGCTCTGCCTTGAGCGCGTTTTCCTTCCACCCGGCCTTTCCAGACCATGCTTAGGTGAACGCATAATATGTCTGAAAAAGCTGAGGGCACGCTCCTGGCATAACTATTGTAAATAGCCGCTTGGTGATGTTGAGTTTTTCCAGTAAGGATTCATTTGTTCTTATGGAGGTCTATGGTCTACAAAGTAGCCCCCGCCAACACCACATCTCGAAAGCATCGATCTTACTGCTTAGCGGCTTTTGATGCACCACGATTCAGCGTCATATAAAAAGATAGAAAAAATTAGAGCACGGGTCAGTCGTATTTTGGTATTCCGACGGATATCCATTAGCATTTTACAACTATTCGCATTCACGTGAACGCTTCGAAGCCTACTTGTAATTGCTCTTACGTAGAATGCTTTGCAACCAGCCTGACTCGCGGGGCGTTTGTGTAAGATGCGGAGAACATACACTAAATTGATTAGTGATGACTGGCCGTCGACCGCGATTAAGAACGCTGCGAAATGATAGCTTGAATTTCTCAAGTGCAAAATTGCGTCACTTTAGTTAGGTTTGTCCGAACTCCGGCGCAACGCGATACGTTCGCGAGATTTGGCACTAAAACCAACAGTTGATTTATACGCTGCGTAATTAGTACAAGAACGTTAAGAAATAAACACTTGTAAAGCGTAAATGGGTGTTACAAAAGTGTTTCTGTTTGTTTGCTCAACTATAAACAAATATGTTAGAATTTAAATACCTTAGAACAAATATTTTACGTTAGGGAAAGCTCGCTCGGTACTCGTTTTCATAATTTACTATTATTTCATAATTTATTACGCTTCCTTGGTAAAGAAGTGCGCTTTAGTATTTGAGTTAGGATAAATCGGACGATTCCTAATCTAGCTCCATCTCTGACACGTAAGATTGAAGTTGCTATTTTTAATTAACCTCTGGCTCCTCAACCGTGAGTTATTACTTCGGTCGACGTCTGGCTTCAGATCTGACTTATTAGATTAACTCTATCTCCAGTTTCATCTCAGTGCTGCCGCGGCGCGGGCGCACTGCGCTTATGAGTTCGCAATATTTTATAAGTTGCATAAGTGGCAAGCTCGGCCCGGGCACGCATACGATTATCGGCTCCAGATATGGAATACATTTGACCGACTGTTTTGATCTATTCGTGTCATGATCGATCGCAAAAATCGATACAATCCGATTGATAAATCGACATTATTTTTATACGATTCGCAACAATTGCACAAACCCTTTAAACGGGACAACAAAGCGGATTAAGAAATAATAAATTACTGGTTTTATGTAACTGTTGTTATACAAATGAAAGTAAGAGTGGAGACGTAATTTGTCCCTAATTTCCATACAGGACCCTCGGTGGCTAAATGCCACGACTTTTAGCGGTTGTTTTCGCTAATTACCATCTCGTTTGCAATTTAAAATCCCAAGAACATACACTTATTGCCGGGTCCAGTGGCGAAAGTGAGTTTGTATGGGGGTTGTATGTCGCGGTAATTGGCAGTTGTGCGGTGTCTAACAAGCGATGTGTGAACACGGCCTAACTGCTTCTGTCAGCGCGCTTGTAGATAGGCCGCTGCCGCTATCAGCGCGCGCGCAGCCATTATGCAAGCCCTTCACCATACCTACGAGTACCTGCGAGTACGCAGTGCTTGCTACCGTGCGTTGACGTTTCCTGAATGTTTAGAGTAATTGAGTTACGATATTTGAATTGACTTATAACAACGCATAATTACGAACAATGTATCCTATTACATCATTATCCGTGAATTATTGCTTCAATGAGCAATAGGAAGCCGTTTGTAAAATAAAAGGTTATTCAATCCGATGCATTCGTGACCATTTCACCGGGCGGCGTTATTCAGCTGCAGTAAACATAATGGAAATACATAGTAACAAGAATGATTCGACGACTGGTAGACTGGATATTCTAAAAACCGCAATAAAGCTATGCGGGTGGATATTGAACGTTTCTTAGTATTATTGCTTTTCTGTAACATTGTTTCAGAGACACGTGCATAAAATGCATAATGCTAGAAACGAAGAAAGAAAAGAAAGATGAAAGAAATTACGTTTATTTGCGGAAAACATGATGCAAAAAAGAACACAAAACAAAAAAGAACAAGTCGGGGGATAATATGCGTCACATCCACACAAAACGGCCATCGCTCAGCATAATGCTGCTGCTACTTGATTATCACTGTTTTGTTTAGTAGCATGCAATAAGCCTCAATTATTATTATTGACAAATGCTTGCACTGACTGGATCTGGACTGGACTGACTGGTCCACTCAAATCTGTGTGGTTCTTTCCTCAAAAGACCATTTCAGACACTAATTTACATGGTTCTCATATGGCTTGACCAAGATTATGTCTGGACTTTAAAAGAGACTGCGACCTCTGAGTTTGTTTCGGCCTTTCTTCTCAGAGTAGTCAGTTAGGAAACGCCGACCTCATCTAGCTTATTTTTAATTTTTTTTTTATTTGACGTGAAAATGTGATTCCGATATCCTATTTACAGAACAAACAATTTCATTTCATTTCATTTCAAGATCCTCTGTAAATCCCAATAAAAACACATCGTATTTGTCTTCGTCTTTCACGTGACACGTATGACTTCTAAGAAACTCATAATCTAGCTCAAAAGTTGAGCCAGTCAGCAAGATTGGTAGCTCACTATACCGTAACCTTAAGTAGCCTTTATTGCTATATGAACAGCTATTTCCAAGCAATAAGTACTGAAATGTTGAGCGAGATAGATAGCTTAGTGTACTCCGTGATATCAAAGCGCAGACATCAATCATAAGACTGGCCGGTCGCTGGCGCTTTGTCAGTGCCATCATTTCGTCAGGTGGTTACGACTATATGTAGCCGACGTATCTGATGATCGGGGCCTTTATCAGTGTCTTTATTTATGGCTATATACTTGCCATGTTATTTTACAATCATTAGAGTAGCCTTTTTAGGGTTCCGTAGTAAACAAGGAACCCTTATAGTTTCGCCATGTCCGTCTGTCTGTCCACGGGTTAGCTCAGAGACTCTTTGTACTACAAAGTTGTAATTTGGCATGGTATACATATTAATCACGCCGACAAAGTGGTAAAAAAAATCATGTTTTTTATTTTTTATTGTTCCTGTCCTAAGCGTAAAGCGAAGATGGGAGAAACCATTTTTGGATTCTGGGGTCCGTTCGCGAAATATAGTTTTAAAGTGCAAATTTTTGTTAGAGTCAAGTGTCCGCTCCCCCTACCAACTGAATCGTTGGTTATGGATATGTGAAAAAAATCACGGCAGTAGTATATATAACGAAATTAAAAGAAAAACTATCACAGCTAAGTAGGCTTCACAAGTTAACAAGTAAAAATAACATGTTCTCCTCTATATACCGTATTAGAAAAAAATTTCAACTACAAAGTTAAGTTTGTTCTTGCGATTAATTAATCCCAACTACGGAACCCTTCATTGTGCGTGGTACTTGGCCAGTTTTCCAACTGTGTCATTGCAATGGTGCAAAGATTCTAGATGAAGCCGAATATAATGATTTGTGTATGATGTGATTTGATCTTCGTAACCTATTTACTAAAATACGATTCTGACGTAAACCTACCTAAGATAGGTTAGTGCATGACGTGATATCAAAGCGCAGACATCAATCATAAGACTCGCCGATCGCTGGCGCTTTGTCAGTGTCATCATCTCGTCAGGTGGTTACAGTGGCTTGCACACCAACGACTTTATGTAGGTTACGTATCTGTCAATCGGAGCCTTTATCAGTATCCTTATTTATGACCATAAAGTTACCACGTTACTTAGTAATCATCAGCGTAGTCTTTTTCCAAGTGTGTTTGAGTCAGTGCAGTGCTATGAAATGAAATAAAATTGTGTGTAAATAAGATATTGGAATCACTTTTACACGTTATGTTAGAAAAAATTAAAAATTTAGCTAGACGAGTTCGGCGTTTCCTATCTGAGTACTCTGAGAAGATAGGCCGAAACAAACTCAGAGGTCACAGTCTCTTTTAAAGTCCAGACATAATTTTGGTCAGCCCATATAATATGAGGATCGTCAAGTAGGTACCTAGTTACTTACTCCGTAGCACACTTAGTTTATTAAAGTCAAAGTGGATCGAGACATTCTAAAGTCTTCAAATCAAAGCCTGCCAAACCATTTGAAGCCTTGTGACTGCACAAGTGCACAGAACAAGGATATGCGTTCGATCTGATTGTCCATTCGTGTCTGCACTGACGGCGCTTTCAACGCGATGAATAGTTTATAAGCATGCGCCTGCGATGCCAGTGTCATGGTAGTCATGGCTAGGGTTCCCATTTTGATATTTGAAATTTGGAAAAAGTCCAGACACTTAACTTTATAATGTTTCTTTTTTAGAAATCATCAAACTTTATTATTTTCTTAAAAAATCCTCTTTAGTCGAAAAGTCCGAACAAGTGAAAAAGCCGAACAAAGTCCAGACGGGGGGCCAAAAAGCCGGACATGTCCGGACCGATCCGAAAAGATGGTAACCCTAATCATGGCTGAATCTCGCACAAGTGTTAATAAAGGGATATTGATGTCTATAGTTCGCAATATTCTTTTTCTTGCATTAGTTATATTGTCTGCGTTTACTCTCGCCTTTTCCTTTGTCGACTCCGCTAAAAAGTTAAGGGTTATTCATTGCTTTTGCTCGACAGAGCAGTGACAGTGATGTATTGAGTTCAAGGATAATACGTTTAGATAGAGGTTCAATTAGCATTGCAGTATCAATTTCTTTATGACATAGATACTCGTAGAATAGAACCAAAAACCGCAACACCTAAGCGGCTACCTCCTGTGTTACGAATTAGGACCATTCAGCACCCTAATTACGTAATGCACGATCAATTTTAAATTGAAACCAATTGATAAAGATTGCCAGTCCATTGCTTCATAAGTTCGACAAAAAAAAATTGAGCAGATTTTTTTTGTCGAACTTATGAAGCAATGGACTGGCAATCTTTTTCAATTGGTTTCAATTTAAAATTGATCATGCATTGCGTAATTGGGGGGCTGGTTTAATTTACATGTAATTTGAAGCTGATTGAATTTGTAATAATGTTTGACAATACAGACGCATAACTATAAACGAATATGTCCACTAGACTTTAAATAGGTCCGTTTGTATACCCATTTTTTTTAATAGTCAGTTTTTGTTTAATCCTTACATTCACGTCACTGTGACGCGTTATTTTTCATCTGTTCCTTTTAAAAAAAACAGTATTTTCCTACAAGAATAATTTATTGCCCAACTTAATGTACGCTTTAACTTAATTTGGTTAAACTACAAGCGTATGTTAAAATGTTAATTAAAATTTAAAAGTTGTTTCCAAGTGTAAGTAATAAATAAAGAGTGTGAATGTCTTTATCTCCCATTTTAGGGAGACAGATACCATGTAACGTTGTAACGTTCCCTTTTCTTTTTAATTATTCATAAATTACATATTTAAAACCAAATTATCAAGTTCCAACATATTCACAACAATAAAACGTCAAGTCAAACCACAGACGTAATAATATTAGGGATGTCTTAAGTTACTAAACGTAATTAGTTAGCTGATAACGCAATAGTGATGTGCGCGGTCGGCGTATCCGAACGCGTGAGTGAGGGTTGCTGACCTTGGCTTAACCTTAGCGACACCGCAGTGATTTTCACTCAGGATGACCAGCACATTCGAATTCCTGCTACGGGCGAAGACACACGTTCACTTGATCCTAGATCACATGTGACCATACGTGTTCTTCGCAATTGTTCAAAGCCTAAAGCAGGCAACAGTTTTAATTGACTCATAGTAGTCAACCCTATTAAATTCTGTGTTTTCGTAACCCCATACTGGGTAAGTGTTGAACAGCTAACTATGTTTTATATTGTGTGTACCTACCTGTTTAGGTCAACTTAAGACGTGTGCCTTTTTGCTCATTTCATTATGTATTAAATTAATTGCCTTCAGCTTATCATGCAAACTATTTGCCATTAGCTCTGCACATTTTTTTATACTATGTTCATTCACTCAAAATGTGCAAGTCATGTCATGTATTTTCACTTCCATCTTTGTAACTCCGCACTGATTTGTGACATCCACACACCACCTTCATTAAGCGCACTAGTACATCTCGCTTTGCTTATGCTTTGGTGTCACAATCAGCGGAGATGACAATTTTAGTCATTTTGTGACACGCTGGACGTTACGTTCCAGGGTCCAAAATTCCGGCTAGCAAGTCCGACTTCCGGCTACGCTTCCGGTACCTCATATACTGCACAAGTTCCGCGCCGGGTTCATATTTACCCGCGTGGCCGTCGAGCTGTCTACGGGTCAGGCACGACCATCTGCCGACCTACACCGTTCCTGGCGTCTGCAGCGTGGCACACCCGCTGGGGTCATCGTCGCGCCAGGCTGAGCCAGGAGAGTACTGCGCTACTCCCAAGGGAGTTGAAAGAATCTTGTGACCATAGACCTACCTACCCCATTTATTAATATACTTTTATGCTGACAAGGTTACGTGGTCTTATTTCTACCCCACGTAAACCCATTCCGTCACATTGGCGCCCAAAAACGTGGTTTTATGGTCACAATTTTTTTAATTCTCCTTGGTGGGTACTTTTTTTTCCTGTTGGTGTTCTTGTGTGTGTTCGTCGTGTTGTAAGACGTTTCATTTTTATGGTTGCTAGCAACTGATGCGTACGTGACGACACATTTATTTTTAGGAAATTGTTTTTTTATTTTTTTTAAATAGTGGGTACACAAGGAACATTTATTTTCTTGTTGTACACCATCTGGTACTGGTACCATAATTGTGTGCGTACTAGCTCGTAGTAGTAGAGCTATTGTGAACAGCTCGCCCCGGGGAAGTACTACCACCATTCCTATTTCTTCCGGTAAGCAGCCTTGCTGTGTGCCGGTTTGAAGGGTTTGGGTGCCGGGTGTAATTACTGGCACATAGGACATTTTAACTTTGTCCCAAGGTTACATTTCCAAGCGCATATTCAACTTATATCGCTGGTAATTGTTAATTTACCTTGTTTTTTTATTATTCAATTTAGATTCCTTTTGTTTTAAAAAAAAAAAGAAACCTTTTAACTTCAATTTTGTTCACTTTTCTCATTATTAACTAACAATTGTACCTACAACAAGTTTTGTGCAGTTATATTATAACAATGATTTACTGTAAAAGAAAAGTATTCTATGTTGTTACTATGCAAGGTCTCGGACTTATAAATTGTAAACATTATTCCTGGTTCACTAAATGTTTTTACGGAAAACAATATTGTTTTTGTGCCCACTCATTATTATTAAACAGCTTTAAAACCTTTAATAATTAAAATTTTAACAGTTGTAATTTTTTTTTTTATATAAAAATGTTTTCACTACTGGGTACACTCAACAAAAAACATTTGGTTTCCAGGTAGGGAAACCAAAACTTTTTTTTTGTTTTGTTATATTTTTAGCTACGCATGTACACATCAGTTGCACCTGTTGCTATTGCAGTGTTGTTTCCCATAACAATTGTTTTTTTTTTCGGTTAATTTAAATATAAATTAAGGACATCAACCAAAACGTTTCTCTTTTAGTTATAATTGTACAGTCGGAGTATTTTTTCGTTTGTTTGATTGCTGTTCAACGCTTACCTTTTTATTAAATTATATTGTAATCACATTAAAACTGACACATCTTTGGAAATGGCTTATCCAATCAAATTTATGCTGTCGCACACACGGTCGGCAAAATAGACCGTCTCTAGGCTGGCATGATGGGCACACGCATTCGTGTCGTTCTTTATCAGCGGCACGACCCTACATATGCGTGTCCCGTTACTCAGCCACGGTTGTCGCCGTTGTAACGGTAGTATTTAGACCGTCTCTAGGCTGGCATGATGGGCACACGCATTCGTGTCGTTCTTTATCAGCGGCATGACCCTACATATGCGTGTCCTGTCTCTCAGTCACGGTTGTCGCCGTTGTACCAGTAGTATTTTTATTTTATTAAATTTAATTAACAAATCGGAGCGGGTGGATACTCCTTAAATAAGCCTTAATCCAGTTATAAGTAAAGTAGCCCAGTAGACTACTTTTCTTGCTCGCTCTTTATATAGCGACATTTTTAATCCTAGTTGGAGTTTGACAATTTGGTTAACTACTAACTTTTAGTTAGATTAAAGAATTTGATTTTTTAGTTCTACCTACACTTCATTACTTTTACTTTTAACCAAGTTTTTTGTTTTTTTTTTCCTATTATAACTATTGGTCATATTATTATCAGTAGTTGCTATTTATTATTCTATCTGAGCGGTTTGCAACTCAATAAATAAGCCATTGCAGGGGCGGTATAGTTACTCCTTAAGTAAAGCCAAAACTAAAAAGAACTTTATTTCTTGTTTTTATTTATTTTTATTTGAGCGGGTTGCGACTCATAAAATAAGCCTTTGCAGGAGCGGATGGTTACTCCTTAAATAAGCCTTCATCCAATACCTTATTTTATATATTTTCTATGGTAACTTATATTTATATACTTGGTTTTGAGTAGAAGTAGCTACTAGCTCATTCTGATTTGCGCGAGTATTTAGTCAACTACGGACAAAATACTTTTGCACACTTGTCAGGATGCGGACGCACCTCCCTTTTTAGGTGGTCTGCTAGGTTAAAAGGATTATGAATGAATGATGGATAAATGAAGATGAATAAAAGGGCCGTATTTCGGATGGTAGTAAGTGCATTAAGGCAAGGATTTTTACTCAGGTAAAAACCCTAACCTAAGTGGGGGGGTATTGTAACGTTGTAACGTTCCCTTTTCTTTTTAATTATTCATAAATTACATATTTAAAACCAAATTATCAAGTTCCAACATATTCACAACAATAAAACGTCAAGTCAAACCACAGACGTAATAATATTAGGGATGTCTTAAGTTACTAAACGTAATTAGTTAGCTGATAACGCAATAGTGATGTGCGCGGTCGGCGTATCCGAACGCGTGAGTGAGGATTGCTGACCTTGGCTTAACCTTAGCGACACCGCAGTGATTTTCACTCAGGATGACCAGCACATTCGAATTCCTGCTACGGGCGAAGACACACGTTCACTTGATCCTAGATCACATGTGACCATACGTGTTCTTCGCAATTGTTCAAAGCCTAAAGCAGGCAACAGTTTTAATTGACTCATAGTAGTCAACCCTATTAAATTCTGTGTTTTCGTAACCCCATACTGGGTAAGTGTTGAACAGCTAACTATGTTTTATATTGTGTGTACCTACCTGTTTAGGTCAACTTAAGACGTGTGCCTTTTTGCTCATTTCATTATGTATTAAATTAATTGCCTTCAGCTTATCATGCAAACTATTTGCCATTAGCTCTGCACATTTTTTTATACTATGTTCATTCACTCAAAATGTGCAAGTCATGTCATGTATTTTCACTTCCATCTTTGTAACTCCGCACTGATTTGTGACATCCACACACCACCTTCATTAAGCGCACTAGTACATCTCGCTTTGCTTATGCTTTGGTGTCACAATCAGCGGAGATGACAATTTTAGTCATTTTGTGACACGCTGGACGTTACGTTCCAGGGTCCAAAATTCCGGCTAGCAAGTCCGACTTCCGGCTACGCTTCCGGTACCTCATATACTGCACAAGTTCCGCGCCGGGTTCATATTTACCCGCGTGGCCGTCGAGCTGTCTACGGGTCAGGCACGACCATCTGCCGACCTACACCGTTCCTGGCGTCTGCAGCGTGGCACACCCGCTGGGGTCATCGTCGCGCCAGGCTGAGCCAGGAGAGTACTGCGCTACTCCCAAGGGAGTTGAAAGAATCTTGTGACCATAGACCTACCTACCCCATTTATTAATATACTTTTATGCTGACAAGGTTACGTGGTCTTATTTCTACCCCACGTAAACCCATTCCGTCACATACATTGCCAGATATTTATGCCAATCAAGTAATCATTGTAAAAGTAAAACAAAAAAAAAACTGATATTATAGAGAGCTTGTTTACGTTTTTAAAAGGATATTGCTCTGGTCTAAACTATACAATAATAGTGTTGTTACTGATCAAGACATTATAAATGGACCAAGGTCATAAAATATCGTTTATTTGAAAATTGAACTGGCTCCGCGGCAAATTTGAATCGAGTGTTATGAGATTTTCCTGTCAGTCTAGTTATTGTGCTGCTAATGTTTAAGTCTCAATTTCATCTCTTAAATGCTGAGGAGTTTGTTCTGTAAATTCTTCATCCCAGCTAAAACACTAGGCAGTGGTGAATGACAGCAGTTTTGGGGGCTGGACGTTAAAAAAGTGTTGATTCTTAGCCTAGTTTGTTTATTTAAAGTAAAGTCGTTTATTTCAACATTCTAAATTACAATATGGAGGTATCGTTGGTCCCACACTAGGCACAGCCTGTTCATCATCATCTTGGGCACCATTAAATAGGTACAATTGTGATTATGATAAAATAAGTTGACGTGACTCAATGAACTCGTGAATTTAGCGCTTATTACCCGGAGTCAAAGTCAGCATTCAACGCAGGACGGTGTGACGATAAAGGTAACAAAACAAATCTAAAATTACATTACGTGGAATTTCCGTTTTCCCGGTGGGAAGTCGAAGAGTCGATTGAGGAAATGGGACACTAATCACTATGACGCTGCGCATGAGTCGTTGTCACTACATACCGGTCATTAAACGAATAGGTTTATTGAAACGTGTGACTTACGTGACATGGGTTAACACGTGCAGGTTATATTGGACTACTTGACCTGAAAATATATAAGGTTGTTTATAAATGAAGTCTCTTGTTGAAAGAAAAACAAACCAGCTAATTACTAATTGTGTCTGTGGTCTTAATTACGATTTTCAACTGCAAAAATCTGAAAATTTCATCAACTATGAAGATTATTATGAATTGTTTCCTCATGCTTACTACTTTACTGTAAATATACGTATTTTTTCACTTCCTGCGGTGACATAAGAGGCATCTAAGGTAACAAGAAAATTGTCCATTTCCCATTTCACTGAATATCCATTAAGTATTCTCACGGAAGTATCATTCAATTCAAGATAAGCATACATATCACATTACCGATTATATCATAGTTTGTAGAAACAGAATCTATATGGGCTGATTTCACAAATGAAACTGAAGGCGATCAGCATTTCTAAACCGCGTTTAAGAAATAGAAAATAGTTTATTGTCCAGGTAATACAGTAAGCAGGTTTACATGTTAATACAAAGTTGAGACGACATGAGTAGCTTAAAATATTACCTATAGCTATGGTACAAAATATAATTTGTCAGTGAACCCCAAACTAGACAGTTAGTCTGTATCTTGGGGCTCGGGGTGCGAATTCCAGACAGGAGACTTGACTTGAAGAGCTGTCAGTGTCAAAATTGTTATGGAATAATGGAATATTGTAAACTGTCAGCTCTTGAACGCGTTTAGATGTGCTGAACGCGGTCAATTTCATAGGTGAAATCCGCACTTAGAGTGCTACAAGGATCTTTTGGCGCCTGAATGACATTGACAGGGGGGCGTTGTTGGTAAACATTTGTCAAATTAATAAATAATAATTCCTTTATTATCAGGCAACAAAGGCCCATAGATAACATACACAAAATATTCTTACATAATAATAAACTAATACATAATAAAATTATTAAAAAATAAACATTAACTAAGTAGTACGTTGAGTCGGCGACGTATTGCGCTGAGTCGGGGTGTCATGTAACCTTCCGCGAAAACGCCGATACACGACACCCTTCGGCCAAAATTCTTCCCTCATGAAGGTCTCCAGGTGATGAGTCGGAACGCGCACCACAAAAGATTTAAAGTTAACTTTGTGGCGCGATTCCAACCTCTCGACTCTTAAAGTGAACTTGGTCTTTATCGCAATGTACTCCACGATCTCCTCTGCCTTCGTGGAGTGATGTAAGCGCGACACGTACAGTTGCGTCGACGGAATAGCGGGACGCAGCAACATGTTCGGACCAGTCATTGCGGTACCGCATTGATTGCGACAAGCAGGCTTCTTCTTCTTCTTTTTCTCCACACGTATGAAGCCTTCTTTATCGGCCTGTCCTTGGCTTGTTACCGGTGGTAACGAGCTTTGAACTAGTTCGGAGTTCGGCCGCTGGGCACCCCTCGGTTGTTTAGGTTGCCGCTGATGTTTTGCTGGAGTTGCAATGACGGCAGCAGAGTAAGCTCGTCCTGGCGTGGACGTGCTAATATTCTTCGGCGTCCCAACGATGAGGGACGCGGGGAGGGCGGGGCGCGGTTGTGCATCGCTCGCAGTGACGGCGGCTGGCGACGAGTCGAATTTTGCTGACTCGACACTCAGCTGCGATGCATTTAGTACACCGTGACGTGTGTTGGTTGGCTCGCGTGACCTACATACCGCGTTGCGCAATTCTGCTACCTCGGTACGTAAATCATTGATAGTGGATTGCGATGCTTCCAACTTCAACTGCATCTCGGCCAGGCTTGATCTCTGGGTTGTGATGTCCCGTAGTAGCCTGGTGACGTCGACGTGGTCGAATGTGACGGGGGGCAGCTTGCGCAAGTCCTTCGCCACGAAAGACGGCACGTCGTCCGGGTCGGTCTCCTTCAAGACTTTAATAATGTCTTGGAGACTCCTCTCTCCTTTTTCATCCCTCCTGCGGGATGGCATTCGGTCGGCCATTTCTAGCGACTCGTACAGCAGTGTTTTAGCTCTGCGTATCTCCTCTTCACTGAAGTTAGATGTGCAGATCTGGATCGCACTAACCTCGTCCATGACATCCAGCTGGTACTGCAGGAATGCCAGGACCTCGTTCGCCACAAGTTGTTCCGAACGCATGGTGGCAGCGGCATGTGCCGCGCTCAGCGCAAAATAATTTCCGCTTACGGTGTAAGCGCGTCCGATTGCAACGGCGGATCGCACTGCACTGCACTAATAAAGAAATTGAATACAGAAAACAAGATGGCGGCGTTTGTTCCTATTTTGGCCACGAGCCAAAATAACTTGATGTATTCGAAATTGAAAAGAAAATTCGTGCCATTAATAACCCTTCACTACTGAAAATTACAGCCAATGTTATAGATGTATTTACTTAGAAAGTGAAATGAAAAGCATCGCCAGCCTCGTTGCTCACAATTTATCGACTACTGGTTTAATTATAATCTATGTAGCTTATCGTGCCGCGGCTTTGCTCGAGATGTTATGATGTCCTGTTGGGCTCTTTGACTTTCCCTACGTGGTGCACTGCACATACTTGCGTACTTATGCTTATGGGGCTATATTGATCTCGTTTAATCCAATGCTGATTATAGAGCAATAAAAATGCTTTTCAAAAAGACAACAAAAACCATGGATGAAAACGGAAACAAATCGAGACCCGTGAAAACTCTATGAGCAGACGAAACGCTGCTAGTTGAAAGTAGAAAAGAAATGAAAGTAAAATGTACTGCGGACAATATCTTTCAGCACACTTCCATTTTCACGTGTTTTCAAACACGTGAAAGTGTGGGGGGCCTACACATAGTGAGTTATCTAGATAATTTGGCAAACACCAGATACTAATAAATTTTCTTTGGATTGTTTTCTTTTGGCATTCGCCTAGACTAGGCTAGACTTTCCTAAGATATTGTGGTGAAATTATAAAATTGCAAAGTGCTGTTACACGTGGTTTTGGGTGTCAAGGGTTCATTTAAGGATAATTTCTTCATTGGGCGTATATGAAATCGCTCTCAATAGAAAGTACTGGAGCAGTTGCAGAACATAGCAGGTCTTGACGAAAAAGAAAATTAAATCCGAGGGTACATCGACCAAATAAATATGAACAATCAAACATCCAATAATTCCTTTATGTTAAACTCAAGTTAATCCTATAGTTGTACTAACAGCAACAACAGCAGTGATTTATTTCTCTGCCCATCTTTAAACGACTCATTTCTCAATCTCAAGAAGAAAGCCTATCTTAGAACGGTAATTACTTTATGATTTAAGGCCCGTGGTCGCTTTGTGGACAGTGGGGAGGTGCGTATTAACTATTTATTAATAACTCGGCTCCAAGCGATGTGTAATCATAGTATTATAATAATAGCGACCTGTCACAAGGAACAGCCATCTTTGGACGAGTACGAATGGTCTGTGTGGTCAGCTGATCTAGTATGCTGATATGCTGATAAGTCGTAATTTGTATGAATCGGAAATATTAATGTTTGTTCTGGAAATGCGATGCAATTCAGATTTATAAGATCAAGCCAGGGGTGGTAACAGAATCTATTTAGAAAAGGAAGAAGAATAAAATGTATACTTTTAACAATGATAAATAAATTGAAAGAAAACCATTTTACACCCGATTGTACATGCAGAGAATATGCAGCTGTTTCGTTATTAATATTATTAGGAGGCTCCAATCTCCTTAAGCGTGCAAAATCATAATTAGTTTTTTGTGTCGTCTTGTGACATAATACATTCCTGGACCTGGCCAGGCCATTGACATGGAACTCGGAAAGGTCAAGACACTGCAGGGCTGAGTTCGCATAATTGGTCAATACTTTCGCATTATTTTGCATTTAAATGTAATTTAAATGGTGTGACGTCAGAAATTCGAAGTAATTATGCGCACGCGTATGTAACGTCATGCTTGGAATATTCTTTACCTAATTAAAGGTTATGTGCGTGAAACTGATATGAATTTATTGCTATTGTTCCTCGCTTGAATGGCTTTTGTCCAGTCTAGGGTCATAACAAGAAAATTAAGCGGAGAGTTTATGTTTTTTGCAAGGAAGTGCAAGTACGTTCCTAATTATGACTTTACTGTTGTCATACGCTCAGAGTAGTTATAAAATAAATCAATTGTAAAAAATTTCAAGGGATCCAACTAGAACCAGATCTCGACAATTCTGTACGGAGTAGTGACCGTGAACTTGTCTCATAGAGAATAGTTCATAAGGTGTAATGTTGACGTTCAAAGTGTAATTGTTCAATTGGAGGAGTTAATTGTAGGAAACCTAGCACATAGAGACGCACATGGCACATGACACAACACGGGACATTTCATAGATTTCAATAATGTATTCCGGTCTGAACTCGATTAATCCGGCTTCGATGTGATCTTCCACGTGTTTTAAGTAGCTAGCGTATTGGTTTTATGCTGATATATACTTACGACAAACACTTTTGTGAGCTGCTTTTTATCAACCTGAAACTAACCCCTTTACTCATATACGCTGCTTTAAGTTAAGAGACGTTTAACCGTCAGAATGTTTGTAAATAAACCCACCACTACTGGAAAAACATAGATCTGTACCTACTTTAACGTTTTCTTTGACGAATATGTTTCATGTTATTTGCTTTGGATTTTCTTTAAACTTTCCTTTACCTTTCCTTTTACTTTAATTTTCTGTTTCCTTTAGCTTTTCTCTCACATAGGGCAGTGGAGCACAATATATGACCTGCAGTCTATGTTTGATGCTGCTCAAGTCGTAAGTGTCAACAAAGGTAAACAGGTTACCGTAATGTCCGTAGGTGACGACTTGGTTACTTGTCATTATGCCGTCATGTTGTTATTTAAACCTGACATTTACTGCTAAACGTGGCCACACAATTAGTGTTATTTCTACTCGTGTTATTTCCTTCAATGGATCTTTTTAACAACTTATATTTGGGTAAAGTGGAAAGAAAACGCTTTGTTGGTAGGTTCTCAAATAAATTAACCTTGAATGACTACTGTGTAATATTTTGTGATATAATTTACTGGGGTATTAATGTCACATCGTATTTTGTATTTAATAACTGAATTAGAATGGCTGGGGAGGGTTAGGGTTAAGTAGTTTTTGAGTGATGCTGATACTGCTTGAGAAACACGGTTCAATTGCCTACCTAGTGGTTTTATATACATACATAGTGCATAAACTCATGCTTTTTCCCCATGAGAGTATGGAGAAACTACAGAACGCCACCTGATACTATCCTTACATACTCTTTTTGCCCTGCGCCTGCACGTACATCTAGTCATTTACGCATGTCGGTTGCGAGTACTACGCACCTGACTTTTTAAAGAACAACACGAATACAAACTCATGCTTTTTCCCATGGGAGTAGGAAGAAACTACAGAACGCCACCTAATAGGATCCTTACAAATACTCCTTTTGCCTCGTTTATGTTCATACATCTAGTCATTACACCTGACTTTCTAAAGAACAACACCAATAAGGTCAGTTTATGTCCTTCTAGGGCGTCGTTTTATTTCTGACTCTATCACCAACTCACTCGTAGGTTGGGCCTTTAGTTACCTACTGAAGGCTGCCCTTGTTCTTTGCCCAGGCAATCGACACAGCTATATTATCAAAAGGAAATCTCGTCAATATAAGAGCTAATACCAATGTAAGTACCAATGTGTCCAACAGTGAACTTGTGAAGATGTAAAAGATTATATAGATAGAATACTCCTTAAATGTAAACCATAAAAATTACAGATTTAGAAATTATTCAGAGAGATTTTATTTAGAAATTATTCATGCCCCAAAGGGTTAAGCAGTAGTGTACCTAAAGAAAAATGTACACCCACATTTCGCCAGTTATGTTTAAGTCCCATGAAATAGGGGGCGAGTCTATTGCCAACAATCGGGTACAAATCCAGAATCCGAATTGCTACTGAGAAATTCCTGACTGCAAAACCCAATCACACTTTGCCCGACCTGGAAATCGAACCGAGCATCTCATGCTCAGTAGTTGCGCTTGCGACCACTAGACCAACGAGGTAATCCTGCCATTAAATAGCATTTTCACCAATAAAATTGAACGCGTTCAGCACATCTAAACGCGTTCAAGATCTGTCGGTGTACAAAATTCCATAACAATTTTGACACTCATGACAGCTCATGAACGCGTTTTAGAAATGCTGATCGCGTTCAGTTTCATTGGTGAAATCAGCCTGTAAGTTACCTACACCTTGTATTCTTAATACCTACACCTACTCATTAATTACGAGCCTTCCCTTGTTTTCTTACAAGACGAAGTAAAATGTAAAGAGTTTATCATAAAAGGTTATATATAAGATAATGATCTCTTGTTTTTCTTATCGTGTCATCAGCTTATAATTTGGTCTCACCGGCCATTTATCAGATTCATTGTCAATGATGTTCGTTGTCATCATAAAAAGGCTCATATAACGATATAATTTATTTTACAAGACATCTTCCTTTGCGTCGATTTTGGATTACAATGTATTGATGGGTTTAACAGAAAAATAACACAAGAAAAGTCTGTGTGTTCTTGTATGAAGACCACTGAGACATAGCATATCGGGGGGCAAGGCAGTGCCCCCACCAAGTCGAGCAAAATAAACTTAAAGGCACAGCCGTACCATCTTTTCTCGAAGCCATTCAGGACATTTTAGACCCCCTTTAACTTCGTTGTGGATAAAGCTAGAAGCCTGAAGCGTAAATAGAATGACTTGGCAGTCGCACACGGCAACAGAATCTATATTCTACATACAACAAAATCTACCTAATATTAGCACTGCGCTTTATTTAATTATGACTATTTAAAATAGTAGATTATTCTTATGTGATTATGTTGCCGTGCGATGGCCAAGTTATTCAATTTATTAAAGAAATAAAGATGACAAATAGATAGGTACTGAATAAATTAACAGACTTATTAATTAGATCTAATGTAAAACACATTAGATCTCACATCTTTTCACGGTAGAGGAACTGCGTTGCGAGACATGCATTTTTTTTATGTTATGTTTTTGATGGGATCATTTAGCTGAGATTCTGAAATCTGAAGCAGTGATTTCTTTTTATAGAGACTTCATAAATCTTGATCTAAGTTCATTACTTAGGGCTCAACCAGTGCTCGGTAGGTAAAGGTAAAGATAGGACTGGTTGACCCATCGCTGCATCGTCTGATACGAAACATGTGAAAATTACAGGCAACACTTTCATAACTTATGTATATTTTTAGTGTGTCCGTGCGGATTGAGGAGCCAGACTCATAATTAAACGCGGGTACTACCAATATTTAGTAGTAAATTAGCCGATTTTGTCGTTCTCCTTTTGTTCCGAAGCGACGACGAACGGTCGAAACCGACTTAACATTTTCCTTAAAGTTAAAGTACGAGTACCTACTTACTTAAAACTAATTTCTAATGTGTGCAGTGCACTTAACTTATTTGCTACTTGAGAACGGACCAATGTTTATTTGGTAACCAAATCAACGGTTTTGCAAATATATTTCGGTACGAGCTTCAGTTCAGAGGTGTTAAGGCAAAATATTATACTTTTCCGTTTACCTAAACTAAAATAAAC
This sequence comes from Conistra vaccinii, assembly GCA_948150665.1. Taxonomy (NCBI): domain Eukaryota; kingdom Metazoa; phylum Arthropoda; class Insecta; order Lepidoptera; family Noctuidae; genus Conistra; species Conistra vaccinii. The sequence goes on from OX411318.1 coordinate 15,343,366, forward strand.
ATAAGTCATCTCACTAAGGAGCTTTTAAGAGGTTGTTTAGAATGTATCGTGTTTAAGTGACCTTATGAGGAGAGAGTTGTTGTAACAACTCAATAATAATAATAAATAGGGAAAACGTTATCTGTTTCAAATAGTTAATAAAGCCTCGATACACTGCCAGTGTCTCGTCTAAAGCTCTGTCTAGGATTTCGAATTTCTAACTAAGATTAAAAAAAAATTGAAGTAGCATATTTCAGAAATAATTTACAACCTATTGCTTTAGTAAAACATGCAAAAATTTTGACTTGAAGGTTAGGCTCTTATTTTCTCTACCCAAAAAAAGATTTAAGGTAAAAAGAGACTTAGATAGATCAGACTAAACTGTCAGAAAAGGATGAGCACCAACTCAGATTTAAATACAATTATTGTCTATAGAAACTGTACAAAGCAACAGGATCCAATCCCAAATAACGATATCTATCGGCATTTAGCTTCGAAATGACGTGCAGGCGCCGCGCCGCTCCTCACCTCGGAAGGTCATAGTCTCCCCGATTTATGGAGCACGAAGTCTTTGTAGCACACCGCCAACATTGCCAGCTCGCCACTCTTCACCCGGTAACGGGCCTGTTCTCAACTAAAATACGAATGTACTTGGAACAACAAACGCATGGATACGCTCCCTATAGCTCACAAATACTCACGATTATGATCTGTTAGCCAATATCTGAGTAATGGAAATTGGTATTCAATGCTAAATCGATTTTACGGTTTAGCATCGCAGGGCATTTACTTTTCAATAGCTGGTCGGAATTGATGGGGAATATAAGCTGTTAACATTAAAGTTAGATGTGATCATGTGAGATAACGGGTTGGTTTTGAGAGTAGGGTAAAGAATTAAAGAGAGCCCAGTGAAGACATTTAATTGGTCCTTCATAGGAAGACGTAAAAAGTTTGCTCTTCTACTTTCATCATCAATTATAAACCTAAGTGCGGGGCAACTTGAGTTTAGGGCCTCGAAGAAGTTTTCAATAGAGTGGTCCTTCATCTGACTATAAGTTTACCAAAAAACCTGTATATACTCCGGGAGTACGAAATGTGAACTGCAGATATATGAACCATGATTAACACATGCCAACGTCACCTTTACTCCATCTTCCCTTCCTATCTCCACAAAGCATCCGAAAGTGTCGGTCGGTCTACTTGCGCTAACATTGCAAACGATCGTTCAAGTAAAACAGTTCTCGTGTACCGTATCGAAAGCACTCGTGATTCGACTTAAATGTTGAAATAAACCGATCGGAAATCGAACCTAAATACGAGGATATTTATTGGATCATGCCACTTTAGAGTTGCTGAAGGAAATTCTGAGGTATATAGAAATGTACGGCGAGTGTTACTTGCTTTACGGCTGTTCTACTCGACTAGGGGGGCAATCTGTGTTTACATGATAAACTGTTTTAATATTGGCAATTTTTATTCATTTAAAAAAATGTTGCGTGCAGTCGTGCACCTTCCTTATTTTGTACATCCATGGCTTGTTTTTTACTCATGTGACCTGACCTTCTGTTTCCGCCAAGATTGCTTTAAAGTTAGAGGTATGAGGAACAGGGTGTAAAGTTCACTCATCTTCTCACTGATCCTCCGACCAAACGGGTGTCATTTCTGGCGGGCAACTGCCCAACGATTGATGTCGGGGAAGTTACATATATGGTGTTCGCGCGGTAAACTCTAATTGCATGATGCAGGATTTGTGTGACGTCAGGTCATTGATGCGTGCGAATGTGGCGATGAAAATGCCGCCACAAAAGTAAATGAGGTTTTCCCATTATGAAGCTATCGGCAAACAAGTGAACTTGCTACTTGTAAGCCATTTGTCGCCACGTGCTACGCACACAGGAGGAATGAGGACCAGCCCCCCCAATTACGCAATGCACGATTGAAAAAGATTGCCAGTCCATTGCTTCATAAGTTCGACAGCAAAAATTGAGTAGATTTTTTTTGTCGAACGTATGAAGCAATGGACTGGCAATCTTTTTCAATTGGTTTCAATTTAAAATTGAAAATGCATTACGTAATTAGGGTGCAGGGATGCTTTAAGTAAGAGTAATAATTAAAACTTAGTTTTATCAGTAGAGTCTTGTGCTTGGATATGACGGGAAGATTGCTCTGATTGCGTGAAAAATAATTATGCATAAATACGACGAAAAGGTAGGTCCATATTTTATACAAAACAATTCAAGTTCTATGCAAATCAAACCCCAAGGCAATTCTGAACAACAAAAGCAAAACGAAATGCATAAAATTCTTTCTAAATGACATAGCAAAATCTAAGTAGATACATTATCGAGGCGAGATCGTTGCCAATAAGTTATAAAGGATGATGACTAGTCGTATCCGAGGTTTCAAGTGTCATATTACCAGCGCTAACTTTATTTTCCGTGACGGTCGATCTAGCCTTCAGATAGTCACGGTCGCAAGAAAATAAAATGCGAACGACTGAGATTATATAGCAGTAATGTATGTTGCAGGTTCTGTACAGAGTCTGGGTGAGTTACATTTAAGAAAAATATTGGTGTAAGGTTTTATGGTCTTGGTTTAAGAGGGAGGGAGGGGACAACCAAGATTTTTTCCTTTCCTTTGTTTAATTGAACCCAAAGTACATTTTTGCAATGTCAAAGCGAGCTGTTTTACAACCCACTTTCGAAACGGGATAACTATTAAGAATAGCAGGATCAGTTTATTGATATTGAACGCATTTCAATAATCTATATTGGCATTCTTAATTAAGATGTGTTGATAACTAGTGCTTAAAGAGAATTGTAATAGTATTCAGCTATTATTGGTATCGTAATGGAATATAATAAGCGCTGAGAGCGTGAAGATCTGACCAAAAGATTTCTCGAAAGCAATTTTAGTATTTTAGCGTAAGTTATGGGAGGGATCAGATAATTTCTCGGTTGCATTTCCCGGCGTGTCGATAGAGCTCGTGATTGCACACCCCTCGCTCAGTGACCGACCACAACGTATATTGCACACAGTTTACGAAATAAATGAGTTAATAACTTGTGATTTATGACTTCGAAACTCAAAAATGTGTTGAAAGATCTTGCTAATGTTTAAGAGCCTGAGTTTCTGAAAACGAGTGTTTTAAAGACTAGTGTAGACCGAACAAAGGGTATACCTACTTAAGTATTGTTTTATCTTAATTTCTACTAAGTTTACACTGACGACGATGACAAGTTCATTGACAAGAAGTTGAATACTACTACGGATAAAAAATTTTAACAAAAAAATTAAAACCGACTTCCAAAAAAAATACTACAAAGTGAAAAATAACTTTAATTTCGGAAGTCGGTGTCTTTAGTTTTTAATTTTCGTTTTTTGCCACCGACTTCCGAAATTAAAGTTATTTTTCACTTTGTAGTATTTTTTTTGGAAGTCGGTTTTAATTTTTTTGTAAATTTTTTTTATTTTTCACTTTTTAGTTGTGGGTACGACCACATACATTCGAATACCACTACCTGCTATGCAAATAACAGTGACAGGAAGTTATCATCATATCATTCATATAAACTAAGTGCGAAAAATATGTATTATTGAAGCTAACTCAAAAACTATCCAAGCAAAGTTGATAAAATTTATATGGGACCACCTCGGGAACTTACTCTTTCAAACAAAAAACAATTGACGGAGAAATCGGTGACCATAAAAAAAAAAAACATACAAAAACTCGAACATAGAACCTGCTCCTTTTTGGAAGTCGGTTAAAAAGCGGGAGTTATAACATCAACACTGAAAGGCTTGCTTTTTCAACTATGAAGTTGGTCGAGCATAGGCTTACCCATTTAAAATTAATCTTATAGTGATCCTACATCTCTAATTTAATAGGCTGAGGAATGATGTGATAAAGCAAAGGTGAAGCAAGATGAAGTGCAAAAATTTAAAAGAGTATGCGTAAATGGTTTGGTCGTGTTGAGAGAAAGAACTAAAGACGACTATAAAAAAAAAGTATTTATTTAAGGCAGGTGTGAGTTAAAACGCGGGGAGAGGTAGCCCTAGAAGGACATAATTTGTGACCTTATTGGTGATGTTCTTCATAGAGGTCAGATGCGTAGTACTCGCCACTGACGTGCGTGTATGACGAGACTGTATGAACGTAAACGAAGCATGTAAGGAATGAGCAGGTGGCATTCTGTTTTTGCTTACCCCGGGAAGAAGGCGTGAATTCATTATGTATGTGAATCTTAATTTTTTTATGATTCAGGTTACAAACACTTTTTTTCCCCGGTAGTTGACCTTAAAGCACATAACAAGCATGACATCTACCAAATTATCAAAGCCACACGTTGAGTCCTACCGTTATACGTAAATAAGATTTAAGTTAATGAATTTTTTGTCTATTGCCACTAATGGGTTTTAACCGTCGCATTTTGATAATTACATCGTGTCCAGTATATCTTGACCTGCGACCAAATACTGAACGAAATCAATACGTGCTGAATTTGACGTTCAGTTGGCTTTTGCCGCTTTTGCCTTTGCAAGCAGTGCTTTCATGAGAGGTCAAGATAAATTGGCAACGTAAGTTCGTGGTAATTAGTTCAGTAGATTCGCAAATGACGTTAAGACAGGGACTGTCACTGTCTTGCTGATTAGGGTTAAGGAGCCATGTGTTGGCCTTATTTTATTGGCTACTTAAAATATTAATTAACAATCTAATGGGATTTGGCACATGGAACAACTACAGCACGCGGAGTGTCTTTGTACTAAGTGGTGGGTCATCTGGGTACCTACCGCGGTTATTTCGTGATCTTTGGATGATCGCGAAGAAAGACCATGACAAAGCGAAATATTAATTTTCATTGTGACTTTGCGAATTTAAATCTGGAACTTTTTATTAAGTATTTTATTTTTAGAATTCATTGAACTTGATTCATATCTAAATTCAACTTTTTACTAACTCAATCAACAACTAAACTGGCACTCAATAAATAACCGTTAGCCAGTAATTGGCCATTTTGCGATCTGTCAAACAAAAACATCGTGGACAGTTTTTAAAATCTTTTTTACAACTTCTCACAAATCAAATCCGTTAATCTGTAAACAGTTATGTGTCACATAGTCACATCAACAAATGTTTATTAATATTTTTTGTACGTTGACATTTGAATAAAAAATTATCTCCATACTTTATCATCGTCTCAACGACTAGTACTTAATCCGCGCGCGCATGCGTTTCACGACCACGAATAATTTCCATCGCAAGCCATAATTAAAAAGCTTGCACTTTACAACGAAATCAGAGATGCTCTGAAGTCTGAAGCTGCGTTATATTTATGCCCCCAGAACCTGATACAGTAAATAAATATTTCACTAACTCGAATTGCATTCTAAGAACTGATCTGAGCTCGTTCGATATCGTAGCATGAGTTACTGAGGCGTCAGCTACTAACGTGCAGCTTTGTTTATCTCTTTGTGTTCCTCCCCGTGCACTCGCGTATTGAGTAACGAGAAATAATCGCATGACTAATTGAAATCACACACAGTAATTCGTCATGTTATCCAAGCGGTTCTTTTTCTTGAACTTGCACGCTCACTGATTATGATAAAAATATGTATTTGCTCCAACCGCTCAATATACATCAATGTGCAAAACAAATTGGTTCATATTTGTCATGTTTATTTGATTTGTAATGCTGCTTGTATTTGTGAATTTCATGAATGTAAGCAGATTATACTGTCAGACAGTTGGGATTTGTATTTACTTTACGTGTTATTGATTGATCGCAGCGGTGAAACACTTTGATATTTTTTCCATACAAACTTCGGAGGGTTTTTACTCCACTGTTTGACATCGTACATTCAAAGTTTAACATGATATAGTTAGGTCTCATTATTAAAATTGTCTGTACGGAAGCAGAATAGTAAAATAAAAAGCCATTAAAAAGTTATGAGCCAACAAAGATTCGTTTTTCTTGCTAATTTTAACGCAACTTTGGGCGTAAATAAGTAATACAAGAAGTGTGAAATCTCGAAAACGAAATCCGTACAGACACAGCAAAATTATCGAAGATTTCAATAAATTTTATTTGTAATTGATTTATGCAGTGGTTTTTTCAGAAAAACCTTTTTACCAAAGGCCTTTTCGTAATTTTTGACGCGCTCGTTTTACTATAAACTATTGTGCGTTTCACTCAATAATGTTCCCCCGGCGCGGGTGGCGCGGTGCGGAGGGTGACGCTCGCGCACACATGCACGAAATGTCACACGCCTGAAGCTCTTTCGTTTGATTCAGGCACACACGTGCGTGTTGCAGTGTTTCCACTTTTACCTACTTTATCTGTTTGACTTCGCCCTGAGAAAATTATCGTAGGTATCGTTTGAAATTAGAATAAAATTGTTGGTTTGAGTGGACGCTGCTGTGTCAGTGAATTTGTGTTGGTTGATTGAAGAACAGTACCTACCTACCAATCAATCTTCCTAGCCTTTTCCCAACTATCTTGGGGTCGGCTTCCAGTCTAACCGGATGCAGCTGAATACCAGTATTTTACATGGAGCGACTGCCTATTTGACCTCAGTACCGATACCCCTTGGTAAGACTGATGTCAGACTTTCGGGCTTCTGACGACTCGTAACGACTGTCGTCAAAGATCCACAAATGACAGCCGGGAGCCCGGGACCAACGGCTTACGTGCTTTCCGAGGCACGGAGTCTCGGTATAGTAAAGATGGTCACCCATCCACTGACTAACCCCGGCAAGCGTAGCTTAACCTGATGGATGGACCCGTGCGGCTTGTTATTACTTAGCCACGAGCTCCTCAGAAGATTGAAGAACAGTACCGTAATTACGTAATACACGATCAATCAAAATTTGAATCGTTTTGAAACATATTACTAATCCATTGCTTCCTATGTTCGGAAAAAGATCTGCTCAACAACGTAAATAACGCAATGAATATTATTGAACGGTCAAAATGAAACTGATTAGTCGGAATCGTTTACAAAAATGTGTTGTGTAACAGACGCCAGCACACCAACCTACTCCAATCTGTCAAATTTTCTCAATCAACATTGAACCTTATTCTTTAGCCATAAAGTTGAAAATCTATTAAAGAAATTTGACAGATTGTAGTAACTTGATGTGCTGGGGCGTCTGTACAATTTATTATACGTAATCTATTTTCGTAGGTACCTACCTACCTCCTCGAGCATATTTTCTGTTATAAATTATAATATAATTATATCTTCTTTTGGCCAATACCTACTTAGGTACCTACATTTTCTACCTTACTGCTCGGCCACGACTTGCTTGAGGCTAAAGTGCCTGCTACACGGTTGCCAACCACGTCCCTGACAGAGGTGACCTTGGTTAGCGACCCGCAAAGTTGTTTCAACGTTTATTATTCACACGGACGAAGTCGCGGGCAGAAGCTACTGTATATGTATTATAAAGGTTTATGTAGGTACTTATAACATTTATCGTAAATCAATATTACAACGATATGAAAAAAAATATATATATAGGTAAGCTTCCTCTGGCAGTCGGGTAAAACTTTATTCTATTGATAACGTATTTAGGTATGTACTATATGTAGGTAGGTACATACTTATACCAACTGTTCCCCACGCTTTTACCCGCGTTCCCGTAGGAACCTATCCTACTGCTCGGCTCCCATGAGCAGCAGTGTGATGTTTTATAGCCTAAAACATAACCAAAGGCTACAAAAAAATGATTAAACTGGTAGGTACCTACCTAGTTTGTGAGATTAGCGCATTCAAACATCAAACTAATAAACTGTACAGCTTTATAATATTAGTATTTTTAGATAAACCTAGTATAGTACCTATCTATAGATTACTAAATCAACAAATTGGCAGCAGCTGATTATGAGTTAGGAAAATACCTACGCCGCGTCGCGTCGCATGATCTTCGCCTCGCGCTTTCGTTCGAGCTGCGTGATAGCGTCTTCGTAAGCCGACGCGACGTTCGCGATTGGATTTTCGACACTCTGCTTAGCGTCGAGAGTTGAATATCCAACAGTGTATTTTCTTGACGCACTGGGATACGCGCTGAATGCGCTCTGTTGGATATTCAACTCTCGGCGCTAAGCAGAGCGTCGAAAATCTGATACGCGCAAAAAAATTGCGAATAGGTTTGCTGTTTTAATCATTGTCCACATAGCTTCCGTGGTCGAGCGGTGTAATGTGGCACTTGCGAAATCAGAGGGTCTAAGTTCGTACCTGGTTAGTCTATAATCTATCCGTCGTTTTTTTTAATCTCTTTGGTTTTTTTTTTTAAATCTTATCAAAAACAAAACAGTTTCGTCACATTTGCATTCTGCTTAGTAGGTACCTAATGAAATAATTACCTCGACTGTTTGTGATAATTTTGCTTGTATGAAGGTTAGGTATACAAGCAAAAATATCACAAACAGTCGTGAACACTAAAATGTAGGTAAGTAGGTACCTACCTACCTTATGCGTACGTCCATGAATAGGTAACTAAGTAAGTAGGTACCTACTTACCTAGAAATAAGAAGATAGTAGTAATTTTGTAAACAATTTATAGACCGTAGTCAACTATAACAATTAGGTACACATAGGTACATATCTATAATTCTCGTCGGCGCGGCGGCGAGCGACATAGCGGCGGCGGTATCTTATAAAGTACTCTGTGGCGGCGCGCGGCGGGGCGGTGCACTATTGTGTGCTTCGTATAACATCGTTTCAGTTCGGAACGGTGTTTGTGTGCGCGCTAACTAGACGTGCGGCTAGACTAGCGTCTAACTGCTCATCACTGATACTATCTCTGTCGCACAGATGCCAGATGAGATAGCGTGCTTTTTGGCCGCGCCCACCAGTGAGTTCGAGCCCGCGACTTGTCGGTTCTTAATTGGAAGGCTATCGCCCTTTATTCTCGGAGCTCCAGCTGCGTATGCTGCTTATCTTCAGGTGACGTATAGTTTAAAGTCTTTATTGTCAACATTCATACACGTGTATACGTATAAATACAATTGTCGTATCTACTACTGCGTAGAAAATTATGTATCAGAATCGCTTTCTGAAAATAAAATCAATTTCGGTATCTATGTGCGATTCTAAAAACATGTTATCACAGCCAGAGCTTATACGGTGAGCGCAGAATTATGTCTCCTCGCAGATATTGGTTCTTTGCAGCCATAAGAGAAAATAAAATTACAATAAAACTATTAGACGGTGTCGCTTTCTCTACGAATTTGTCTCCAAGTCTTACGAGTGTAATTCCATATGAGGTAACATCGGCTTACACGATATGACGCACTGGTGCGAAGCTCGCTAGAGGGCGTGTTCGTCGATAGGGCGCTGCGCCGGCGCCGCCGTATTTATGGCGTTGCCTTGCTCACGCGCACCATGTTATGTTGCTGATAAACGCTATCTAAAAGTAAAAAGAGAAACAGGTGCGTGGATTTTCAAAATGCTTTCATATGTAGCATAAATGGAAAATGTAGAGGGCCTTAGATAGTAAATATCTAACTAATGCGGCACACAGACTTTCGCTAAAGACTGTTATTATAACAGAATAATGGTAGATTGTTGCTGAAGACAAGCTTTCAGCCTTAACACTACTACGTTTATTTATAGGGTTAAAGGTAAAAGGAGAAATCAACTTTCTCGGAGCAAATAAATGCAAAAATTATATTGCAACTCTGAAACATTGACAATAAAAAATTACCGACCTTTCGGAATGGCATGAGGCGATAAAACAATAAGCAATCGATACTTTTTGTTGTAAGTACATAATTTAAATGTCCGGTAATATAGATAGAGTTTATGTAAGAGCAGTCACTAGATATTTTGTTCCTGATTCGACTCTAGGCATATAAATACAATATTGTATCTACGGGATTAACTATAGGCTATAGGTTACCATATTGATCAAAGCTTTTGGACTCCTAGGTATAGGGCTAGGCAAAAATATGATGTCATTTTAATCTCATTTACAATTAATATAATAGTCACAGAAACACTTCTTGGCATTCAACCAAATACTTAAAATTTTGCAGAAATTGTATAATTTTCTCAGAATATGCGAAAGAATAATTGGAGCTGCCTTTATTACTTAACATGTTCCATATACCCTGAATGTTACTGGGTTAATTATATTGTCAGCGAGCAGTCAATCTCAGAGTTTAATTGTACTTAGAAAAATGATGTTCCGCTGAACTGGAAAGCTGGATCAATTTATCTAGAGCCATCATGTAGGTTGATTTTGCTACTGCTTTTGGCAAAGTAGGTACCCCACCTAAGCCTGTTGTGTTTTTAATTATTTTGTTCTTTATATGGCAAGGTCTAGTTTTCAATCACTCTCATTTTATGATTGAGTTACACATATAGACGTTACTTTTGATGTGCCTGTTTCCTCTCGCTTTCCTGCAATCTGTGGGAGTGAATAGTAGTGATTTCGTGAAAAGGCACGGAAGTGTGTAACAGGAAGCCGGGGAAGCGCGCGCTATTAGATTTGACCAATAAGCGCGCGTGGTGGTAGAGTTGGCCGTCAGATGGTACCAACCCATTTTCCGAGAGGTTTGGGTTCTGCTAAGATGTCAGATGTTACACAGCATATGCGACTACTGTAAGGTGCCGCCTCCACGAGCGAGAGAATCGCGGCGATATTATCGTCGTGCCACGTATTTCTTTCTATACTCTCTAAGAGGCCGTCTCCACGAGCGAGAGAATCGAGCCGATGCGACGTGTGGCTGAGTGAAAACAAACACGGCAAGTCCGTTACGAATCGCAACGATACGTCTGGCGGAATAATCCTCGTTCATGGAGATTACCTGACGTAGAAATTCGCGTTCCGATTCTCTCGCTCGTGGAGGAGGCCCCTAATGCTCGCTCGTTTTTTTATCATAGGTGTCGACGACAGCACGAGATCGACGAAAATATATTCATGGTGTAGTGGAAATACCAGCTAGTCAGTAAAGTTGGTGTTGTGGCTGAGTGTCTAGGGAGCACTGGAGGTGCTTCAGTACCTATCGTCACTCGTAGAGGTTTTCTTTATGCGCCCCTTGAGCTCTTAATGATCGTAGGGTCTATAACTACTAATTATAAATACAAATTCTAACTGCTAATTTAAATATAACTCTCAATACCGACTCGCACCGGTATTCAAGACGGTTAATAAAGAAAATTATTCAAAAGAGAAAAACAAGCATTATAATCTATAGAATTTTGGTATCGCAGGCGGGGACAAACAAAAGTTAGGTACACCATATTTCCGGTTATTATTGTTATATTATTATGCCCCGCCTGCGATACCAAAATTCTATAGATTATAATGCTTGTTTTTCTCTTTTCAGTTGTGTTTTTGCAGTCGGGTTTTTTGTTTTTTGAATTATTTTCTTTATTTCAAGTTGTTTAGTTTCATTAATATATCTTAATTCAGAATTGACTAATTACCAGCTTTTATTTGATACCAATATTGATGAAATTTATTTAAAAAAAAAACCTTCCCCTCCCTTTTTTTTGTACTTGCAGATGCAATACATAAATATTATATAGCCTATGTCACTTCTACGATTAAGACGAATCTAACGACACCTCCTATGTTAAAATCCATCAAGCCGTTTAGGCTACAGAGCGTGCCAAAGAAATAGACATACATACATACATACATACTCTCGAAAAACATTACCCTCCTTCTGGGGCAGTCGGGTAAAAAAATCCACAAGCTAAAAACATCAGTGCTAAAATAAATTACGTATACAGGGTGTTAAAGTAATTGCGTGCCATAGCTTAGGGGTTGGTTCAGTATCGATAAAGGCAACTAGGAAAAATAAAAAATAAATCCAGAAAAATAATTTAAAAAATAACATTAAAAAAAAATTGCAAGGTAAACCTAATTTAGTACCTACTAACTTAAAATAGCAATCAAATCAACTTAAAACATGAGTAAATAAGTTGATTTTTAATCTTTGTAAATGCCTGATTCCAAACTAAATTAGGTTGACCTAACAATTTTTTTTTAATGTTTTTTTTTAAACAATTTTTCTGGATTTAATTTTAATTTTTCCTAGTTTGCTTTATCGATACTGAACCTACCCCTAAGCTATGGCACGCAATTACTTTAACACCCTGTATAAATCCCTTACCACGTGTATTGACGTTATCTCACGGGTTCATCAGAGCGAGTGCGTGCGCCGAGTGTGTCGTTTGTTTGGACATGTAAGGTGTCTGGGTACCTCGGTTGGGACATCCGGCACTTCGCGTGACATCCTCGCATTATTTCGCGAATCTCACCACACTTGTAGGTCTTCTTGTTTGTGGAGTGTGTGCTGGAATGCCTGGACGCCATGTGTTTAAAGGGATATATTGTATAGAATATGTATTTAAAACATTGAATAACAACGACCCTTAGCACGAACATCTGGATCTCCGTGACGTACGTTTTTCTTCTTAGCTATATCCATTCATTGATTTTGTTCCAGGTTGCAATAACTTGCCGAAACGTCAACGCGGTGACTGTACCTATTCTATTGTGTGATAAATGTTACGGCATATAGGAGATCGGAATTTCCCGTATATTCAGGGAAAATACATCGTGTGTCAATGAAAACACAATACTGAGTAATGTCTGACTGTTTGTTTGAACTAATATTCAAATTTCAATGACAAGAGCAGCAAGTATTCCGCCGTCTTAAATCCTCACATGTTCAATTTTCGCAAACGCAAAGTCAAAGTAAATATTTCTTTAAAAAATACGTTGTTGGTCCGGTTTTCCCGTTATTGGAGCTTTAAGCGTAAAATACAATGATTTAATGACGCATTTGGCCACAAAATTGGATGGCCTACGTGCTTCTTTGCTTTTAGGTATCTGAAAAAGGCGATTTAAAATTAACCATTGACGTTCTCATCAGTTCATGATCAAGGTAGGAAGCTATTTATCAATCAATTCTTGGCAATTTCGAAGAATATTAGTTTTTTTTTATTTACTATTAGCGCACTTTTACGAAACTGACGTAGTTGTCTACCAGTTCCGGTAGCTACCAATCCAAGAATATTATAAATAGAGTACTTTTCATTGGTTTTCCCGATTCTTGATTAAATTGGCGCATACGTATCGTATGGAGTTCAAAACTACTTAGTACTTAGGCATAAAACAAAAGCAAATCATAGAAAAAAAAAAAACAAAATCTATTCATTTATAAATTAAAGTCGCCTTTCATGTCTGTCTGTGTGAGTGCGTTGATCTTCTAAACTACGCAATGCGCAAGGCTTTTGTTGCGGTTTTCAAAACAATTTATTACGTAACGATTATGTGTATAATATTTTACAAAACATGACTTTTATAAATGTATTTATTAAGTGTATATAAATGAATAAACGAAATAATAATGATATAATACATAATTATTAACCTTGCATATAATAAATAAATGTCGATGTTTTGTCAGGTTGTAAAAACCGTGCGAAGCAGCTATCTAATTACGCAACACATTTTCGCAAACGATTAAGACTAATCTGTTTCATTTTGACAGTTCAGCAACATTCATTGCGTTATTTACGTTGTTGTGTAAATTTTTTCGAACTTATGAAGCAATGGATTAGCAATCTGTTTCAAAACGATTCAGATTCTGATTGATCGTGTATTACGCAATTAGGGTCTAAGGGGCGTGTCATTAGTTTAAAAAATCTTAGGTTATCTTAAAAAAAAAAAACAGGTTTTGGATACTTATCTCTCTCATGTCTCTTCTATCATGTTCCTCTTACCTAATGTTCAGAATTGATGTTCAGACAACCAGGAATTTGCTGAACCGTAAGAGCAGCTATTAAACGTCTAAGTTTTAAAGCATGACTTGTCTTTAATGCTTGTTACTAATATTTGGAGAGAATTTAAATACCTCCATAATTTTTGTTCAACTTTAACCTTGTGCAATTGGTTACAAAGACTGCAATAACAAAGTTATCAGTTAAACAAACAGGTTTAGTTTGCACTATTCATAAAAGTATTTAAATATTTGCATACTTATTACATAAAACAAGAAAACGTTTATTTTGCCAAAACTTGCATTTTTGCCAAAAATACCTTTTAATTTGGCAATATCCCTCTGTATTGAGGTCGCGTCAAGTGTTACATATTTTTTGACATTTTAAGTAAAGTTACACACTCGCATTTAAAACATTAGAGCAAATAATAATGTTCGTCATTAACTTCTATAAAGAGTAAAAATAATTAAAGACCGCTACTTTAATCACACGGTTGAACTGCGAAATCGGTAAGAAATAATTTCCTTTTTGGAGTACCTTACAAATACCGAAACTCTACTCTCATCGTAACACTTTCAGTTGGCTTCAAAATCTTCTTAAAAATATTTCATTAAGTAACTTGTCTGAATGGATTAGCATGGAAAGTAATTCAGTTCGAAAATATTAATTGAAAAGTTCTGCGGAACCATCAATTATCCTGAATGTTTGTCTTAACGGGTAATTTGCATAATCCAGTCCATGTAGCTGATGGTCTGATGGAGATAAATGCTCGCGCGATGACCCGTCCAAAGAACTCGACAGTAGAAATTAGGCCAAGTCTGTCACAAAAAACTACCCACTTTTTCGAAGTGGAAGCTGAAATTGGAAGATAATTAATGTAAATATAAAAGGTTAGCTTCAGAAGTTGTTTTTAATTATGGTAGTTTTATTGGAATGTTTTACTTTTATTTTGTTGAGCTCTAAATGATAGAAATTCAAGTTGCAATTTTAAACACCTAATGGCCGGGTTCTAGCCTTGTTTAGTTATTTCTTTACTATGATTCAAATGCATATATGTATTGTTTGGGGGTAATATTTTGGGGGTTAACCATAGACTTCAAAAACTTAAACCCAATTCCGACAAAAACGTCGTGTTAAATAAATCAAACAGGGGGCCAAGTCTACTAATTTACAAACGTCACAATGGTCTCTCGATTGTTAGTTTTTGACAGATGTGCCATACAAAATCTGTCAAAAACTCATCACCGAGAGACCATTGTGACGTTTGTAAATTAGTACTAATTTACAAACGTCATAGTGGTGTCACGATGGTGAGTTTTTGACAGATTTGCCATACAAAATCTGTCAAAATCTCACCATCATCGTGACGCCATTATGACGTTTGTAAATTAGTAGACTTGGCCCCCAGATTACGTGTGAATCCGGATTTTTAATGTGTCTGTCTGTTACGTCTTGTTTATACCTTTTTAGTTGATGTTTTTGTCGTAGTTGGGTTTTAGTTTTTATAACTTTTATTTTTATTTCAATTATTTTTTAGTTCATAATTTTATGTTTCCTAGAGGCGTCATATTAAATTTAATGTGACGTCACATAGACATAGTCTATAACCAGCTGACAATCAAAACGCTTCCAACGATACCACATTTTACAAAATGTGATAAAGAGTTTAGATGTTATGATGTAACAAATGAACATACATACGTACCGGTCAAAACCGGTTTGCTCCGCCGTAGTCGGGTAAAAAAAAAGATAAGTAAATTAGGATAATTGCACTACGATTCCCTTGTATCGCTATTCAGATACATCATTCTCGGAGCTGACAAACACCTAAAAGTTATAGGTACATACAATCTGTAATTTGTTCCTAGAGCCTCCGACACAGTCTTCTAGGAAATCTCCAAGACCGGGTGGTATCATATCCGTAATTGGAAATGTAAATACCTAATTGAGCTAATCACGTTTCTTACTCCAAACTCATACTTTCAACGGTACCTCGATCTAATTATTACACGTCTTAATTAAGTTTATTATACCTTAGTACCTTTAGTATACCTTAATAACAGCTTTAATCAGAATCCAATAAAATGTCAAACTTAATTACTATTCTTTATTAATATATTCATGAGAGTTAAATAAGCGTCGATGTTATTATGATACGAATTTCTACAGGCATATCCACATTCCTTATTAATGTGAAATTTCTTTGCGTTACATAATTGTTACACTGAATGCATAATCTAATTTTCCTATTTAGCATAAAACGTGGTCTTATATTTGACCGATTGTTAAATTATTGATATTTTGACATTTCTGTGTGACGGATAACGAAATGTAAAGTCCGTAGCATGTCGTAGCAGTCGTAGATCTCGTAGCACTTACTAATAACGTAAGGAAATGCATTTGTTGTTCGAGAAAAAAAACACTCATGCATGCGGTATAATACATCACATGTACTGTACAAGTTCGCGGTAAACTGACCTAATTTCTTTAAGCCAAATATAGGTACTGTACTGAACGAGCCTTCGCCGCTTAACAGAAAATAAATTAAAAATTAAGTGAAGACACGGACTCGATAAAAACTCGTTCGTGTACAACGGAAATTAGTTTCGAATTTTGTTCATCCTTTTTTATTTTGCGGCGTGATTAAGATCGGGTGGCTACCGAATAAAATCCCCGTTGACCGGGTAACAGGATCCACCGCGGGGACTCTTCAGGCACCCGTCAGGATGGATGAACACAATCGTATTGTTACTATAGTAGGTACAGCGTGTATTGACAGGAGGCATGGAGTCAATTGGAGTCTATTTACACACATTTGGAGTTAATCTCATTGGGTACCTCTAGTTTGGAAATAATACCGTTGTTAGAGAACGATATGTTGTTATGTGGTGCTTTTTAGGGTTCCGTACCCGAAGGGTGACAAACGGAACCCTATTCATAAGCCTCCGCTGTCCGTCTGTCTGTCAGCGAGCTCTATCTCATGAACCGTAATAGGTAGGCAGTTGAAAATTTCACAGATTGAGCATTTCTATTGCCGCAAGAGCAACAAATAATAAAATTAAAAAATTAAAGGGGGTCGCCATACAATAAAATTAAATTTTGAAAAAAAAATAATCTGACCCTGGCATGTGGGGTATCATTTTCTAGAGCTCATCGAGTAGAGAATAAATATAATTTTTATTTGTTTTTATCTTCAAAAATGATGAATTAGGGGGCCGTAGAAGTTGTCTGTTTTAGACCATTTTTGTACGAGCTCTATCTCAACAACTAAACAAATTAGGAATTTGAAACTTGTGTGTATCATGTAACATATACTGTTTATAATCAACAAATACTAAAAATACCGATTCATAACGTATGTTATATAATATGGGCGATTTTCTGCAACTTAAAATAATAATTTTGTATTTCATGCTAATATTATGCGATATAAATTCCACAGATAACTATTTAATAGGAGTAATGACATGGAATTAGTAAGTACCTACTATCATGGCAGCAAATACTATTTCGATCATTTAAATTTCGATCATCCAAGAAGGTCTACAAAATAAACTTTCTTCACATGATTTTAAAACCGGCCAGTATTTTTTGAGTTTAAGAACTTTATCGACTTTTTTCAAAGTATCCCTAGACGGTGTTGATGTGTGTACCCACATGTATACCTCATGTTAAAACTACACTTCAATAGACAATAATATTCAGTAACATTGAAATGAATGCTGGCACATACAGTTACCTTAAACCGTTGTGGACACAATTTCATATTGAGAAAAATTATTGGTGTAAAAATATTCGGTCACGGCGGCCAATCTCAACGGAGACTGGCCTTCGTCGCGGAAGATATCATAGTGCACAAGTGTGTGCGCAGACACGAGTGCACTCTCTCTTCCCTCACTCTCATAGTCCGATGGGATGTGTAAAAATAATAAGTAAGAAGTAATAGATTTCTGTATGACTATCAAAAATAACATAAATAAATACCTGTATTGACCCGTGCGTTTGCACTGGCGACACCACGACAAAACATGTTGAAATCTCTAGTTCCTGTCAAACATTATGCATGAAAAATTGACAGACAATAGAGATTCCAACATGTTTTGTTGTGAATGTTTCGCCAGTGCAAACACAGTTATAATTAAAATTTGGCGTACTACTTACATTCTATTTTGTACAGTATAGTCTGATGTAGCAAGAGAAATCCTTTTATTTATAAGTAACTAGCTTTACCCGGCCTGGCTTCGCACGGTTAGCACTAAGTATTTATCTACGGCGCATCTACCTTTCCTGATTACCTATTTCTACCTAATTACCTACCCTACCATTCTTACCAGGGTAGGTAGGTACCTAACCTACCCTACATATCTACCTGCTTACCTACCATATATACGTACTAATACTATGTTAGTAGCAAATAAATAACTTTGACTTTAGTTAATGCATGTTACTGGATAAAGTTAACTTAATATTTTTCTCTTAAAATATATGAAATATACTCCTACACCTATATTTTAACACAACAACATTTTTTCATTAAAATTAGACAATTTCTTTATAAATCTTTGTTTTTTTATAGCGCCTCTGTTGTTACCTTTACGAAAGTATTACAAAAATTCATAGTATTAAATCTTGTACGACATTTTTTTTTTTTTTTTTTTTTTTTTTTTGGGTGGGAAATCATCCAATGACTTCTCCCGCTCTGGGCGGAGCGGAAGGGCGTGTCAGACTTTTACTGACTAAAACCCACCCGTGTTCCTTCCCTTACCTAGACCAGGGCCACGGTTTCCCCTTAGGACTTATCCGCAACCCCGGTGGTAGGCATCGGCCCTGACGGACCCCTTCAGCTTCGCTGACAACTCTTTGAGGCGCGCGTGGAACACTACGCGCCGTCGACCCGGGCTTGGTCCTGATCGGACGGAGAGCTACCCATCACTCTCCGTCCGCAAGCCCGCGCCTACGGTGGCCGGAAATCGGCGATCGATTCCCGACGCCCGGGGCGTCTACTACCGCGGCGGCTAGGGGCTCGAGGGAGCGACCTTAGTCTCTGCCTCTCGCGCCCCGCCTCCTCCTTTACGAGCATTACTGCTTCGCAGAAGGAGGTGACAGCCTGCCATGCCCTCTCACTCCGCACCATGGCCTGGACCAGGGCCGGACGTGAGAGGTCACTGCCGCCGATCGCCTGCACGAGGACACGGCGGTGCTCCACCCAAGCCGGGCAGACCTCCACCGTATGCTCCACCGTGTCCTCCGGGCGATCCACGCAGTGGTGACACCCGGGCGTTTCCTCCTGCCTGATCTGAAACAGGAACCTCCCGAAACTACCGTGTCCGGTGAGGACCTGCGTCAGGCGGTAGGTGAGGGCGCCGTGGCGCCTCTCTAGCCACTCCTCGGTATGGAACCCTTCGCGTGCGAGTCGGACACTCGCACTTGACAGATTTTTTAATATTCCATTATTGTGGTATTTTCATCCAATTATGAATTTAAGAATGAAAGATTTCGAATATGACGCTGATCCTATACAAATAAATCTATCTAAAAGAAAAATAACGAATCAATAGAATTAATTTTACATTAGGTATTATTTAAACTAGGTATTTAAACTAATTTAAAAAAGCTAAAATTGCTAAATCACGTTTTTGGTCTAGAAACGTGCTGGGACTAGTTTATTATGTAGCAGCTGTATTACTTCTAGATACTTAAATAACTGAGGCAATTCCAATAATTGTTTTGAGTAATATTACTTAACATACATAACGGTTTCGAGAATTACATAATTTCCTTCGAAAGAATGTTTACTTTGAAGATTGAGCTCTTCTATGAAATCTATTTGCTTTGGTAACACGATATCCATTAGTTTAATGAAGGGGACGAATATGATCCTTCCTATTAAAAAAGCTCTCAAGTCTATGGGATTCTTAGTAGCTGTCGATTCCCAGAATGACAACTTGTTGATAGAGTAGGTACTGAGGGCCTAGACAAATGACATTCGCTTCGGAGCGATTCTATTTCGACAATCGCTATCGCTTCAACGACATACCTACACTACGTTTCGCTATCGTCTGATCCATTGGTTTCTTCGATAAAAATTACATATTGTCTCTGGTCTTTCGTTAGCAAGTTATCGTTCGAGGCTGTATGAATGAAATATTGTCTAGCTAATTTCTATTCGTTGAGCTATGATCACGTGACGTTTCGATAGCTTTTGTCAATCCCATACATTTTTGACTTTTCTACTAGCGTTGTCGCTAATCGAATGTTACTTTGTCTAGGCCCTCTGGTTCTATAGTTACATATTTATATTTTTCTGGGGTAGATAATTTACTAAATTGGCAACATTTCAATGCGCGATATGTGAAACCGCATCTCTGTGCCACTTTTCGTGCTCCATATTATAATGATACATAACTGTAACCATACGTGCCTATGATGGTAAAGAAAAATAACTTATATTTTTTTTATTTTCAGGATCATTTGTAGATTTTTCATTGTATTGAGACTTTGATCATATTGTTATAGTTATGAAAAACAATAAATAAAATGGTGTCACCAATAAAACTCTAACTCAAACTACTAAAAAGTAAAAATAACAGAACTCTAATTGCGATAAAGACGTGGGTGTGACTGATCACTAATCAGTTATCTAATACAGATTTGATAAGATTTATTAACGTTTTGTGGGTCAGACTGATAACCTGCTAACTAATAATAATATTGTGAATGGAAATAAACACTGTGACGTATGAGTTCTACGTCAATTTGGAAGTAAACTAAGTATTGTGCAGTTGTTTTCTGCTCCTCACCCTGGTCACAGTACGCGTGCAGGGCACAATATACATATGGATTATGTATATTGTGCCCTGCACGCATAGCATGGCGCTTTCTATGTCTACGAAGAGTAGACACAGGTCTTTCTATACAAAGTGACATTTCCTTTCTTCATTTTTGACATCGCACCGTATAATAGGAATCTTTCTTCAATCTGTCACTTTGTCTTTCGTTTCTAACTATCTTTGTCTAGGTCATTTTATATGTAGACTATTTCAGAAGAAAGTTTTCTATACCAAATTGTCAAAACCACTCTGACGACTGACAGTTGTCTATGGTAGTGAAATATTCTACTCGTCACAAAGTTTACAGGGTTATATGCAAAATCATGATTTTACAGAAGAGCGTTTTAAACGCAAAACTGTGATAACTAATAGAAGAAGAAAGCTATCTTCTCCTATTTTACATCATTTAGTTAATATTACCAAGGAAATGTTAAGGCCAATATTACTGTAATGTTATTTGTTCCAAAACACGGTACTTCGACACACTGAAAAAAATAAGCTGTACTTAGTTGTGTTTAACGTGACTTAATATCAGTAAAAATTGACAATCAAACAGTAAAAACATCCTATGACGAAACAAAGAACTCTGAGTGCAGTTGCCTCTTTCTACTTTGCTGCCGTCGTACTGTCTACACGGAACGTCATTTTTGTCTACTCTTCCGTCGACAAAGCGGTGCTCATGCTACGCGTGCTGGTCGAGTTCTACGTCGACTATTATTACGGGTTCCAATATCTAACCCAGCGTGATTAGAATAACTACTCTTGCATCAGTTAAAAATATGAGATTGTAATCTGTAAACCTGCACTGTAAAGATATCATAGCTTAGGACCCGTTAGAAGCATCTGCATGTAAAATAAGCTTCTTGATATCATGAAATCTTTTATTCACTAGGAGTAGATGTGGTTCCTGCATCAATTCAGGACTAGGTCTTCTATCCTACTAATGACCATATTAGTTGTTCTTACTGTCCTTATGCTCATGTGTCTTGTTTTATTTATAAGTTGTTTATGTCTTCTTTGTCTCAATCATCTATTACTCCAGAATGTACTTCAACTAGAAACTCAAATCACATGCCACTATTCGTCAGGCCTACCATAGCGCTCAAAGGCTCAAACCGCAAAGAAGTCTTACAATCTCCACATGCATCGTCTGCCTCGCATCTCAGTTTACATTTTTATTTTGACGCCTCTAAACTTACTGCGCGTCTACAATGTTGTATTCAAGTTTCGTTTTAAATTCCATTGCGATTTTTCTAGCGTTCTTTTGATGTTTTCTACTCGTGACTTGGCAACACAAAGGATTGTAAATCCAAATGTGAAACAAGCTGTTCCATGTACTTATTCGTAGAGGATTTCATGTTTTTGTAAGGTTCGTCTACAAAACAGTCGTATATACAGGGTGTTAAAGTAATTGCGTGCCATAGCTTAGGGGTAGGTTCAGTATCGATAAAGGAAACTAGGAAAAATAAAAATAAAACCCAGAAAAATAATAAAAAAAAAAACCTTAAAAAAAATTGCAAGGTCTAACCTAACCTAATTTTGTACCTACTAACTTAAAATAGCAATCAAATCAACTTAAAACATGAGTAAATAACTTGATTTTTAATCTTTGTAAATACCTGATTCCAAACTAAATTAGGTTGACCTTGCAATTTTCTTTTAATGTTTTTTATTTTTCTGGTTTTTATTTTTTATTTTTCCTAGTTTCCTTTATCGATACTGAACCTACCCCTAAGCTATGGCACGCAATTACTTTAACACCCTGTATAGTGTGACTTTATTTTAGATAAATCAGCAACACTTGTAGTCTACGCCGTTTTTAAAATCTTTATCTTGATCAGTGTAAATGTTTTTATTGTAAAGGCTAGTCTAGTGTTTGTTTTAGATTCAAACGTAAATATTTGCCGTTCAGTCAATAACTTCACGATGTATTCCTTCACCATTTTGAGAGCAGTAGTGATGAAATTATTTACACAAAGTAAAGCGTCTGCCTGACCTACAACTCGTACGTAAGTTGGGGTCGTTACCACTCAGCCACCACTGCTCTAAACCGAAACCGGCATGTCCTAGAACCAAAAATTCGAAGACATGTGAAATGCACCAACCCGCACTAACCCGCGTGGTCAATATCAGCCCACTTCCTCTCGAAGAGAGGAGGCCTGTGTCCCAGCAGTGTTAACATTAAAGGCTGATTATGCAATAACTTCAAAACAAAACCCGTCTTTGTCTATTTCATATGCACCGTATCGTTTCGATCTCATCTATGTTTTTACGTTTTCATAGCTATTCAGTCAACCGGCGACAGCCAGTCTATTTCTCTAACTACCAACACACGACATTAGGAGCACGCTAACAAAGAGCTTGTTAAAATTCTTCTATATGAAACCGTTAGGGCGCCCTATTAAAACAAAACAAAACTGTAAAATGCAAGGAACAGTAAAATCTTCCCATCTAAACAATTTCGCAACAAAAACGGATTGAATTTTATTCAAAGATTGGCAGAAATATTGTAAAATAATTTGAAAGTGCATTTAAAGATAAGGATTTGCCATTTGAGGCACTGCATGCATACAAATATTATTTTGTGTCATTGGGTACAGTTTATATGAGAAGTGTTTTGAATCTTTTTGTATAATCTGTGTTATATTTCGCCACCTACCATATTTGACTAATATTTTATTTGCTATGGTTGTGTTTTAGATCGTGGAAGTTTAATTTTGGAACATTTTGTGTTGAAAATGTATTTATGTTCTCTTTTTGCATTTCCTTGGCTTTAGTCAGGATATTTATCAACTTGACTAATTCAGCTGAGTCTATTTTAGTCTTCACTTGTGTTTTGGTTTGGCTGAGTCAGAGATATGCCCAGTAAGTAGTCTCCTGTTGTAAATACTTTTGACCATCACGTCAAGCATTGCTAGAATTGGTGGGGAGTTAATTTTCTTCCAGTTATTCATCGATTTGTCATATCAGAAGTGACTGTTTCTGATTGCTATAATATAAATAAAATAGAGCTGATTATACAAGCTTCAAGGTTAATGCAAAACAATTTACTGGGCAGCTACCGGAGTACTGGTTTTATGTATCACTTTAGTAGTAGACTGTAAATTATATCATATCACATGTCGGCGCGTATTGGCTGTTGGCATACATTCCGCGGATTAAGCGCACAGTCTGCTCTCCTAACCGTAATATTTGCTGATAGTACCGCGACAACACCCTATGTTTCTTTATGCCTTATAAAGTGGCGACTCCTAGATTACTGTCCGTTTCTGTCAAACATTTCACTTAAGGCCATTAAACGCTTGTCAATGTTTTTTATGCAAACCTCAACGTTATTATTGGATCTTGTGATAGAAATAGAACGCAAAAAATGTTGGACGAACTTTGGACAATCATCATTAGCCCAATTACTCTAATAGTTGCAAATATGTGAACTTTCGATCTCGTATGTAAGGCACACTACATTTGTGGCACACTAAATCTATACTACCTATAGTGTCGGTAAAGTCTGGCATCAATGATCAAATATTATTATTTTTGGTCCACAGCATCTCTATCAAAACATTTATTGTGATCACTCTTAACAATAGAAAAATATGCAAAATCATTTGCAACAGATTATTAAAAATTAATTGGTGTTTTTGTACTGCTACCTTAAATTGACGTTTTGGGAACATCACAGTCTACACAGAAGTAGTAATGATGACTGGATCAGGGATACGTTTTTTTCAACCCTATTATTAAGACCATTATTGTACCATGTTTGAATGCAAATAAAAATATTCTATTCTATTCAATATTTTACCAATCAATGCACCAACTGAACTGCAACGTAAAAAAAACAGGCAAAGACAAATGAGTTTGTATTCAAATGTCTCTCACTCCTCACTGTAGTAATAGACGTGCCTGAATGCGCCTTGCGCCAATTTCGTTTGACGGCAGTCGCTCGCAAGCAGGTGCGTTGTGCGCGCGTGCGTCCGCCATCTTTGAATCACAGCTGATATTGCCGCCAACGCGATCTTGTTTCGAATATTTTTTACAAACGAATACAATTTGCAGCTAGCAGATCTTAAATGCACAAACATTTAAATTAAGTGCAGTGACTTAACAAACGGACTAATGAAGATGACAGTTAATCGAATAAGAGTTGTGGTGCTGGGGAGCGCGCGCTGCGGCAAGTCCGGTAAGAATACCCTCAGGAAAACATTAAAATTGTTATTAGCAGGTGATTTATGCGCCTGGAATGCTTAGTTTCCCGACCAAAGCATATTTGAAGCTTTGGTTAAGTTCGACTTTAACGACTTGTCGATAATTATGTCTTTTTTCCTTTTTTAATCGAGCGCCGAAATCAATTATGTCTAATAGCCCGAGAAAACTTTTTTATTTTATTTTGAATGCCCTGAGGTAGTTATTAGGATTATTAAATTAATTATGGGCCTACCTATAGATTAGTTATAAACAGATGTTACTCATGAATGCCTTCTATTTCGCCGACTGGTTTAGTTGTGATGTTCTTTAATTGCTTTAGGATTATATTATATTACGGCACCAATCAGTAATATGTGAAATTGATATTATATAATTTTTATTAGGAAAGATTATACTTTCATGGTTTTATAATCAAATTGTATTCTGAATACATTAGGGCAAGGGTTCTTAGACATTATTTTAAAACTTTCTACTTTTAACCTCAGTACATTGTACGAGTATGTGTATGTGCCTGAATTGACGTACAGGTGCAACTTTCGCAAATCCCTTAACACTTTCAGCTTTGCATGTTAAAACTAGCGTATACCAAGGCATGGCTCCTCTGATGTAGAGATGTTATCGAGCGCAGACTACGAATCCCTTCGTCCAGAACTCCCAATATATTTAGATGACTAATTATATTCAGATCGTTCCGAGAGTTACGTTTTATTTTGACCGATACTTCACATAGTGCCTGGAACAAAAGATATTTGTTATGGCAGAGATGTAGGTAATCGGTCGTATTTCTTCCTACTCTGACTCCAAGACCTATTTAAACTAGTATATATCTTCGACCGATACTTTACATCCCTAGTCTTTGAACATTTGTTTTCGTAAAAACCTGTATGAGTATAAGTGTTAGGAATGTTATTTACGAATATTTATAAGTAGGTACTTATCTTATCAGCGAATATTTCGCAGAAGTATCATGTTATCCATACATTACGGAAGTACATTAAACAGTGCGCAATAATAAAACGGCAATACTACCTACTGTTTATGTGAGAGCACCCTTGTCACTATAATATTATCATTGTTTGTACTTGGATCATTTCCATGGAATCGGCCACTAGGCTGTTGACATAGTATGCGCACCGGTTATCAACACCGTGATAGGAGACGACTGATAACTGACATTTACTTGGTGTTGCACCTGAAATGTTGGTAACAAAGAAAGTTGCAGCATTGTTATTGTACGCATATATGAGTAATATTGATAACGATTTCTCTAAGTAATTGGAAAAAGTACAGCATGATTTTTGGAAAGGAATTAGTCATTAGAATGATAGTCAAAAATCCCTTATACACGTCTAGGGGATTATGACAAATCAAGGAGATAAGTCGGGTCTGCCTGATTCTCTTCTACTACTCACAAACTAATACTTCAAATTCGGCAAAATTGTTCACAGTCATTTGGAAGACCATGTTGACACTGAAAATAATATGATGACTTAAACATAATACATGCAATATTTTGAAGGTTATCGTTTACTGCTGGCTGTGTACCGTCAACCTCGTACCAATAACAGAAGATAGCAATCAATGTGTAAGGCTTTGGAGGATAATCTTACAACTAGACGTTACTATATGGCTTCTTGGCCGTGAAGTATTCATCCTTGATATCGATCAGGGCTTTACTTAACTCATAAAGGTAATAAGTGTTATATAAAGTAGTGTTACATACGAAGGTTGATGATCTCTTCAAGTTTGTTGAACGCTGTAATGTCATTGGCACAACCTAGACTTTGCAGGCAAAACAACTGTTTATTTTAGCTGTGTCTGTTAGCAGAATAGATGTTTCTAGATTTTTTGAACTCAAGTGTTTTTGTAAGTTTGTTGGTCTACTTAGCAGTGGTAGAACGTCCACCGATAACTAGGGACATATAAGGAGTTGTTCGGCTCTGCAAAAGGATGATAGGTCATGTCCATGATTTGTGCATATATGCTATGAGGCCTGGTGACCGAGAAGTTTTGTGGAAATAGGTTAACATTTCGGAATGTGATATGCAGTCTGTTAAGGAATAAGGGGCATGTTGTTTTGAGTATGAAATGAACGAGGATGGATATAAGAATAGAAGAATATCAGAGAGGCGATGGATGTTGTATGAATAGAAAAGGGGTCAATACAGAGATGACAGCTGAGTTGATAAAGATACCTAAGGAAAAAGAAAAATACTATTAGTAGAAGGGCAGGAGGATAGTGACGAAGGAGATTGCCTATAGACTTCAGTTAAATAAGATTTTTCCTATAGACTTCGATGCTCGACTAAAAATCGATTGGGTGCTCAACCCCTTAAACGTGTTCAGCGCCGGATGTTTAAGCCTCGGGTTATGAAATCGCAAGGATGCAATTAGCTATGATTGGTTGTTACTTCTACGCCCATTAACCTTGTTAACTCTATTTCGCGGGATGATTGATTGCTGACATATTGTTGTGATATTTTTATTTCCATTTCATCGCTGTGAGTGATTTACTTGTTTTCAATGTGAGTCATACAAGAGCTTTTAACAATGGTAGTTTGACTGCGGTTTATAGAGTTTGACCTCAGATCGTCGTACGGACCTTTCACACCATTCGGATGACTATCGATCGATGTATAGTAAATATCTTGGATTATATTTTCCAGATACAGCCTAGTCACTGGTTAGGAACAAGACAATCAAAAGTATAAACTACACAATAGATACTAAGGTACCTAGTTCCAGTACTTCCAGTATAGTGACGAGCAGGCTTCCTTTGAATTTTGAAAATCATAACATAAACAAAATTGCTTGAAGTAACCCTGCTAACAAATCAATGGCCAATTATCGCTACTAATCTAATACCTATAAACGAGCAATTCTTGTATACAATTATATAATCTGAATCTCGAAAACGGCTCCAACAATTTCGATTAAAGTTGCAATTTAAGGGTTTATCTAGTACCTTTAAACGAAAAATTTTTGTATACAACGTTATTTTTAGGGTTCCGTACCCGAAGGGTGACAAACGGAACCCTATTCATAAGCCTCCGCTGTCCGTCTGTCTGTCAGCGAGCTCTATCTCATGAACCGTAATAGGTAGGCAGTTGAAAATTTCACAGATTGAGCATTTCTATTGCCGCAAGAGCAACAAATAATAAAATTAAAAAATAAAGAGGGGTCGCCATACAATAAAATTAAATTTTGAAAAAAAAATTATCTGACCCTGGCATGTGGGGTATCATTTTCTAGAGCTCATCGAGTAGAAAATAAATATAATTTTTATTTGTTTTTATCTTCAAAAATGATGAATTAGGGGGCCGTAGAAGTTGTCTGTTTTAGACCATTTTTGTACGAGCTCTATCTCAACAACTAAACAAATTAGGAATTTGAAACTTGTGTGTATCATGTAACATATACTGTTTATAATTAACAAATACTAAAAACGCCGATTCATGACGTATTTTATATAATACTAGCTTTTACCCGCGGCTTCGCCCGCGTGGATGTCGCAAAATATCCCACGGGAACGTTCTACCGGGAATACATACCTAATAGCCAAGGAAAAGATCATTGACTAACTTTCAGCGGACGCAGTGTGGTAGGCTACTACAGCGCCCGCGTGGTCAACCATAATTATTTTGTTACGCGTAATTTTGAAACTGTGATATCTCTTAAACTATTCATTTAAATGATGTGATGTAAAGGCATATTTTAATCGAAATTGAATGCCCAATTTAAATAACCTATTTAATTGGATAAGGATTAATAAGATACCGGTCAAAATAGCTTCGGAAATAACAATGAAAATTTTATACAATTTTGAAAGATAAAAATGGTTATTGTGGGTCACCCTTAAAAGATAGACATATGCCATCGCGGACTTTATTGTTACAATTTTTAAGATATACAATACTCTAGAACATAAATTTGATTTATCTCTCACGACTTACGCAGCGCACGCCAGTAAAGCTCCCAGTCGGCATGATTTTTTCCGACATCTTCAACAATAATCGTCATATTTCAGCCAATTTACACAAAACCTTAATGAATTATACACTAAAACCTTCCACATGAATCACTCCGTCCAATGGTGAAAACCGTTTGAAAATCCGTTCGGCAGTTTTTGAGTTTATCGCGTTCAGACAGACAGACAGACAGACAGACAGACGCGGCGGGCGACTTTGTTTTATAATATGTAAGGATGGGTGATTTTCTGCAACTTAAAATAATAATTTTCTATTTCATGCTAATATTATGCGATATAAATTCCACAGATAACTATTTAATAGTCGGAGTAATGACATGGAATTAGTAAGTACCTACTATCATGGCAGCATATACTATTTCGATCATTTAAATTTCGATCAGCCAAAAAGATCTACAAAATAAAGTTTCTTCACAAGATTTTAAAACCAGCCAGTATTTTTTGAGTTTAAGAACTTTATCGACTTTTTTCAAAGTATCCCTAGACGGTGTTGATGTGTGTACCTCATGTTAAAACTACACTCCAATAGACAATATATTCAGTAACATTGAAATGAATGCTGGCACATACAGTGTACTATTCAGTTACCTTAAACCGTTGTGGACACAATTTCATATTGAGAAAAATTATTGGTGTAAAAATATTCGGTCACGGCGGCCAATCTCAACGGAGACTGGCCGCCTTCGGCGCGGGAGATATTATAGTGCACAAGTGTGTGCGCAGACACGAGTGCACTCTCTCTTCCCTCACTTTCATAGTCCGATGGGATGTGTAAAAATAATAAGTAAGAAATAATAGATTTCTGTATGGCTATCAAAAATAACGTAAATAAATACCTGTATTGACCCGTGCGTTTGTACTGGCGACACCACGACAAAACATGTTGAAATCTCTAGTTTCTGTCAAACATTATGCATGAAAAATTGACAGACAATAGAGATTCCAACATGTTTTTTTGTGAATGTTTCGCCAGTGCAAACGCACAGTTATAAATAAAATTTGGCGTACTACTTACATTCTATTTTGTACAGTATAGTCTGATGTAGTAAGAGAAATCCTTTTATTTAAAAGTAACTAGCTTTACACGGCCTGGCTTCGCACGGTTAGCACTAAGTACTTATCTACGGCGCATCTACCTTTCCTTATTACCTATTTCTACCTAATTACCTACCCTACCTTACCTACCCTACATATCTACCTGCTTACCTACCATATATACCTATTTATACCTACTAATACTATGTTAGTAGCAAATAAATAACTTTGACTTTAGTTAATGCATGTTACTGGATAAAGTTAACTTAATATTTTTCTCTTAAAATAAATGAAATATACTCCTACACCTATATTTTAACATAACAACATTTTTTCATTAAAATTAGACAATTTCTTTACAAATCTTTGTTTTTTTATAGCGCCTCTGTTGTTAGCTTTACGAAAGTATTACAAAAATTCATAGTGTTAAATCTTGTACGACATGGTATGGAACCCTTCGTGTGCGAGTCTGACTCGCACTTGACAGATTTTATTTGTTAATACTAAACCTCTTAAGGGATCATTGTACTCATCATTATGAACGATTTTCACTATGGGACCAAAGCGGAAATCGCGAAAAAAATATCTGCTGTTCCGGGACATTTATGTTAGTTTCTTTCTTTCTTTCTTTCTTTACAACAACCCCTTAAGAGGTTTAGTATAAACAAAAAATAACGTTGTATATGTAGGTATATATAATTTAGTCTGAATCACGGAAACGGGTCGACCGATTTCGATGAAAGTTGTAATTTAGGGGTTTACGGGGGTGAAAAATCGAACTAGCTATGTCTCATATCTGGGAAAAATCGTTTTCTTTATTTTCACAGCCTCGGAATCTGATAAAACGTTGGTGTACCTGGACGATATGTTTATTTTCACCCGCGCAGAGCTCGGTTGACCAGATATTTATTCATTAAATGATCAATGGTGGTAATGTTGCAGTTAGTTGACGCAATATGGGAGAGGCCTAAATCCAGCAGTGAACTGCAATAGGTTTAGTTAATTAATTGAAACAATTAATCACAGCAGGCACCTGGTTGCAGTCTTACGGACCAGACAGTCTCAAATAGCTCAATATTTACTTTGAGAATTTGTTGAGGATATTCTTAGAACCATGCTACAGACATGTTACTCTCTATACAAATATAGGTATTTGCTACAGGCTATTCGTTGCGAAGCGCCAAACAATTTACGCTGATTTCTTGAGTTTTAGCCAATTTATGTCTGTCTGGCGACCTGAAGTTTGATTGAAATTGACGCAACGTACGAAAACACCTGTGTTTTTGTGTATTTTTAACTCTACTGCAATGATTGAGATCGACGATCATGAAATTTGTTCTCCGACGTTTGTGCAGAGGAGGAGAAAAATTATAACGTGGGATTATGGGATGACCTGTAGAAAGGACAAAAAATATTTGAAACGAATGTCAAATTAAATTGCTTATTGTGGTCAATGATCTTTTTACAAATTCTATGTTCATTCAACGTTATCCCTCGTATTATGCAAGAGTAAACGTAATCGTAACGTAACCATACAATGTCACAATTTCTGGATAGATTCAAGTTCTATTTTTTGATAGTGAATTCAAAATCTGAAGCAGCCCCTTTTTATAGCCATAGACAACACTTCGCAAAAGATGATGCTGTTTTGTTATTCAACTCCTACGGTAACCTATAGTAGATTATTTAAACTGTAAACAAAAGCCTACGGCTACCGTAACACGATAAATAGTGTACTGTAAATAAAGTGTACTCTTTGAAGCACGTTCGCAACGTGTAGTAAGTTCACGTGACTTTAAATTACTTTTGAAAAACACGTTTAATTGGATTTCCTCAAACTTGAAAGAAAAAAGAAAAATAAAACCGCCGAGTGCGTGTCGAACCAACTTAACTTTGTAATTGAAAAATCTGAATCGCAAGCTTTTTTTTTCAAACTACAAATTTCAAGATTTTCAGACTTAACTACTCAAGATGTTCAGACTTTTTCCTTTACTTGTGCTGTAAGACCTTGCTTCTTCAAAATTTCATGATTTTAGGTCAATTCAATTCAATAATAATTTATTCTCTCTAGGTCAACGGAAAGTAGGTATCCTATAGGTTTAGATTTATATCAGAGTATCAAAATATGTCGCATTTTTTTATTGCTTTGACTTAGAAGCTAGATTTTTTAGACCTTCAAGGGACTTTAGACCTACGTATTTGATATTAATTTCAACTTGATACCTCCAAGCGTACCTGAGAGTTGAGACAAAGGGTCTTGACAGACAGACAGAAAAACGGACGGACGGATGGACGACAAAGTGATCCTATGAGGGTTCCGTTTTTTCCTTTTGAGGGAACCCTAACGAGAAAATTATGGGTCCTGAAAAACAAAATGGTATTGTGTAAAAGTATACAGGCACGACAACACCAAGTCCACACAAGTTTTAATGCTCACATTGCATTGTAGGTCTACAAAAAATCTTATGGTGGCACTTCACATCGCTATTCGTGTTCGGGTAATTAGTCTTATTTGCCCAAATACGACGATGTGAAGTTACTCTATTTGCCTATATTTGGCTATTTTTCACGACGTCTACGCAAATACACGAACACTCGTATCCGCCGGTTGTCGGTTTTTAGTCACATTTCAAAGGAAAGCGAATATACTGAATAAGTTCGTTTACCGTCCACACATGGCTTGCTCAGTAGAGTGCGTGCTTTATGTACGCATAACATGTATTGGTAATTAACACACAGCAAATAATAAGTCGCTGCTGCCGTCAAGACGTCCATCTATCTTTGCATTCAGATTAGCAAAAAGATAAAAATATTCTTGAATGTTCGGCTTATTCGCTGTTCATGACGATATTTGTCGGTTTGTTCGAGCTATTTGGACTTCTACACTATATGAGCGAATAAAAGAATAAAACACGCGAATACCGAATTGCGATGTGAAGTGCCACCATTAGAAATACAACACTTCAACTGTGTTATGCCTAAATCAGAAATAATATATATTTACATTATTGACGATTGTTTTAGTAAGGTCCTTCCACGATGACGTTATTGGTTTGTTCTGATGATGATAATTGGCTGTCTGACCTCCGCCAATCAAGACGAGTCAGAGTTAAAAAATGATTCATCAATGCTGTTTTATTTTTGTTTAGCATTCTATTTATAACAATACTATTTTTGTACTCACTATCGAGTAGTGTGAGTATAGCACATTGACTCACTATTAAAATGTAGGTAGGTAGTCAGGCATGTGTGTCGTCATGACTTTGGTCACAGATGACTATCAGCATTATGGGGGCTGGAGCGTGGGATTGATGTAGTAGAGTTGGAGCTTAGCTTCCAAAACACGTTAGTCAGCGTAACGAAACAGTACTACGACTAAATGTTCAGCGGAAACGGGTCGTACCTAAATAAACATAATATTTCGTCATCAAAATGGTATCTTTGAATATTCGGGACGCAAATAGAACCACTTGGCTTTGTCGCCAAAATTCAGGAATTCAACGCAAAAAAGTTTTATTGCCATGAAGCGAAAAAAAAAACGATTCGTAGCTACGGAGCGTAGTACGTAAACTACGAAGCGTAGCACGTAGCATGTATAGTAGTAGGGTATTAAAAAATCTTGGATTGTACGATGTTGTGTAAGGTTTCGCTCAGGTTATGACTCCCAAAATAGTTCCAAATATCAGCAATCGCTATTTCTGTGTTCTTTAGATGGCTCGTCAGATGTAGCACTCATTTGTTTGGTTTATGATTTCGTAGCAGTTTGTTATTAGCTTGATTCAGAGTCAATATACCTGCCTGTGTTATAATTAGAATTGAGTAGACCGTCAAATATTTATTTTATGGTGTTTATTCCAGGTATTTTTCTCGTAAAAATTGTTGAAAATAGTTTTTCCTGTTGATTTGAAATTTAAACCAAAATTTTATTTAAAAACTAAAACCTACATGTATAAGAATAATAAGACTTATCCCACAGAACAGATAAAAGAGACTTATCCAAAGGACCGATGATCCCAGAACCATTCAATCATTCTTAAGTAATATTCAAACCAGAAGCTGAAGAATTACAACGATCTTGAGTAGGTTTTAAGTATTATTAGCTAATTTTGTTTAAAAAAGTCATAAATCACGTCTTCACTGAAGTCAAGTTTATATACGAGGTGTTAAATATAGATATCTTTTGAAAATAGAATTACATGTTTACGTCGGAATATTCGTCACGTCTGTATCTTTGTTCGCGTCGAGACGAAACTGTGAGGGAAATAAATACCCGGTGTGGATGGGCCCCACTCTGAAACAGCTCTTAATACACTACAACAGTTAAGAGTGAAGGCATAGATAATAAATCGTGAACTATTTCGATAACTGCACTGCACAATTCTACAAATTTTTCGAGAAGCACGAAGCTCGATTTTATAATAGAACTTTCAAAAAATGTCTTTTTTATTGCAGCTATTTAGGAGAAAATAGTTTTTGGCAACTCTTAAACATAATAAAAATCATTGTCCATTAAATTAGTCTCAATAAATTATTCGAATGTACCAGAAAGAACAACTCCACAAATTTTTGTGTGATACAACAAATTGCACTTTGTGAGCACACTTAATTTATTACATTAAAATGAACTGTCAATTAAAATTAGTTTGAATAAATTATTCAAATAAACCGCAATAAATTAAACGAACTAAGATTTGTTGGGTGAAACGGAAAAATACGCTAATTGCAGACAGCTTAGAAGAGCTTTTTAAAAAAAAACTCATGAATTATTTCAGCACATCAGCTCTGTGTGTTTCAGTAGCAATCTATAGATATAGTCGGGCTGGTTTTATATCTTATTTATATCAGCAGATTAAATACCTAGATGGTAAGCTAAACTAAACAGAAACCGTTTTTGAACCGCTTTTCATGATAACCTAAATGTCAACCACAACACCAAATGTTTCGGGATTTCATTGAACTGCAGTTTCAATACTTTCAATTGATGGAGATTTTACTGAGCATAGACTTGAATGAGTGTAATGATGTAAAAAGAATGAGGGTAAATGCCAGTCTATTTTAATTTAAAATTTTGGTAGAATAAATATATTGGTGGAGCTCAATAGAGCCATTCTATCCAGCGAGATGGATAATATAATATGCCATAAAAACTATGAAGAGCAGTAACAAAAGCAATAGTCGAACATTAGGTTCTTTTAATAAGTGAACTCTAAACTGAAAGTCTTAGTTTCCATGTGGAATCCCCATCATGAATTCCTATCACTATGAAAATAAGTAACAAACGTGCCATTATGTGAAACAAGTAACACTATTACAATAAACGTAACAGTTACATAATATAATTTCTATAACACTTCTGATTTCAAGATCATGTCGAGGTTTATTCAACACTGGCACGTGTATACAAGAGACGGTCTCAGATACTTCTAACAAATTGACTGCCTCACAGTCTCCCGCGCAACGACAGATAAATCATGCGCAGGCTATTAATGAGTCATTCAACATTCAAACGTCACTAATCGCCAATTAATAACGGTTAGGAAACTATCAAATGCTACCATTTGATAAACTATTATGTAGACGTGTGTTAGCTGTGCAATAGAAAGTATAAACTAAACAATAACTTAGCGAAAGCTAACACGAGTGAAATTGATTTATAGCGCAGTCGTCGGATGTCGTTTTTCGGAAACACTCCAATATATTAACATAACAATTATAGAATGATTAGGTAAGAACTGCTAACGGATGCCGCCCATTGAGTAATGTTACGATCACTTGAATTCTAATGGTGTAGAATATTGGTTTTATAAACGTGAATAGATTTTGATGTTAACTATTTAAGATTTTTATCGATAAATTCAATTGAAGTGTTTATAAGTGTAGTTTGTTTAGAACAGAAATAGGTGCAGTGTTTGTACAGATAGAGTAGAAACTACAATTTTCACCCGGATTCTGTCTAGTCGTGTTCTGTTTTGATTTTAAGAAAATTGTTCATTTGGTTCCGAAATTCGTTAGCTGCAAACTTTAATTAAATCAATATTTAGACATTTTAATTCTTTGTTTGCTTGAGCTTAATTTATCTGATTTTATGTTGATTACTTTACCTTTTAGTTATCGAAATATTATCATTAGATATAAAGAGATTTATTATAATTTGACCTTTTCCTTATCTATCTTATTTTTTTAAACTTCCTAATTGTATTTCTTCACATGACTCACAATTTTCGCAATACTTTACGCGTCTGAACTACATACATACTTACATGGGTACATTTAATCACGTATGCAAATTGGAACCACTAATCGTAATACCTGAAACATGTATTGACACATGTAGTCATACTCGGGCGACAGTAATCACGTTTCTTTTATTTTGTAACTCAATCAGAACTGTATCAGAAGTGATAATGATAATTAATTATTCTGATACCGTGTGTTATTTGAAACCAAGGGAGATAAACGTGTAATTGTATATGTGTGTGTGCAGGTCAGTCGGTTAGATTCTATTATTGCGATTGAATAAACGTGGAGTTTGCAATGTTTGTTTACACCCTGATTCCGAAGTTTGGGTTAGTACACGTGGTGCGCCACGCTGTTTGAGATTTTATAGGTGAGATATTTCAGGAAGGGTACTCAACATTTTGTACCTTTTTAGCTACCTGCATATTCCTAATTTTTATTGAAAGATAGGTCCTCCTGGAGGGTTCACCTAGTCGCATATGGGGTTGCCGGGAGCCCTCGCGTAGGGCATTTTGAATGTAGGTTTTTCTTAGCGAATACAACATTATAAACCGTGAAAATAAAATCCGATGTAAGTATAGCAAGACTTATTAGTTTATGCGTTGGTTTTAAAATAACAAATTTTTTTTTTCGCTGTTGCAAATGTTTACAAAGAAATTTAAAGGTTGGAAGCAACGTATAGCTACAAGACCCCCTGAAAACACTATTTTACTTCGTTTTATAACACGGTTTTAAACCTAATGTCGTTGACCGTCCGCGATGGTTAACTTTAGCGCAAACGTATGTAGGAAATGAGTAGATCCTTTGTGCTAATTTGCTTTTAACTTTTTTATTCATTTGATTTTGGAGAAGTCAGTTTTTGTTTTTGGGTGTGGCAGATGAAGTATGAGCCGAGACAGTTGTGTTTTCTATATTTTTTGCTTTTATGTATTTTAAAGTAATATACCGAAAGTTTTATTGAGATATGCTGAATTTTATTTGACTACCATTCCCACAATTTTTGGGGGCTCGTCCGGGATGGTAGCGGTCAAATTCGGCGATAAAGTGGTGTCTTGTTCTGAGGTGATGCTTAAAGGCGTATGCAAGAAACTTCCATGAGTTGTCCATGAGGTGTTTGAGGTGTTTTAAGGTGTTGAAAATGGTGAAGAGGTGAGGTGCAGAAGAAGCAATTTGAGGTGATACTTATAGATAAGATTTTTTTTTGAAAGATGGATTGGTACGATGGTTTAGTGCCCAAGTTTGATGGGACAGACGAAACGTACACGTCGAGTAAATGGGCCCAAGACGTGGAGGAGCATGCGGATGTTATGCAGTGGACGCCGGTGCAAACACTGATTGAGGCAAGGCGCTCAATTACTGGTGTTGCGGCTATGTGGCTGAGAACTGAAAGAGTACATCGCACATTTGATGAGTTGAAGGCGGCAATCGCCAAGGAATTCCCAGACAGCATGAATTCTAAAGAAGCCCATGAATTGCTGTCTTCAAGAAAGAAGCGTAAGGAGGAGTCGGAAATAAGTGTTGAAATATGTGGTGTTTGTGTCGAAAGTTTAATTGACTCTGGTAGCGACCTCAACCTTATCACGAAGGACTTATTTTTTGAACTTCCAAACTGTGTTTACACCAAAGAAAATAAAGTGTTAACAGGTTTAGGTTATAGCAAAGTAATAGCATTCGGAAGGTGTACAAGCGATGTAAAAATTGATGATAGCTTTTATAATGTAATTTTTTATATTGTGCCCAGTGATTCAATACCATATAGGATGATTTTAGGCCAACCTTTTTTAGATTTCGTTAGGGTTGTTTTCGACAAAGGTGTTGTGAGCGTGATGCCTGAAAGTGAGTGTGAAATGTTGAGTTTGCTTTCAGATAATTTAGATTCGAGCTCAACTGAGTTGAGTGATGTTCCTCCAAGTATGCAATCAACTGCGACTGATCCGGTTGAAGGTGAAAAGCCCTTACAAATCAAGGAAGTACCAAATGAGATGGTGATTATGTTGAAAGATGATATACTGGTGACGGAGCAGAGGGAAGTCACAGAGCAAGTAGGAGAGTGGTTACAAAGAGGTATTGTGAATCCAAGTTTTTCTGAACATACTAGTCCCTTGAATTTAGTAAAAAAGAAGAATGGTAGAAAGAGAGTTTGTGTAAACTATCGCAAGATAAAGGAGAAAATGGTGAAGGATCGTTTTTCCTTTTCAATCATTGACCATTATTCAGACAGATCAGAGTTATCAGGAGCTAAACTTTACAGTAAGTTGGATTTGAAAGGTGTAAAAGATTTAAAGATGTTAGAGGTGCAAAATAAAAATATAACAGAGATATTGGATGTAACTAAAAAGATAGAAAGCTGGCCAGATTAAGGTTAAGGTATCATTTTTTTTTAATTTAAACTGTTCAGACAAATTAGTTGCAAATTAAGTTAGTTGTGTTTATTATGTGATGTTGTTTCTCTGGCAGTTTGTGATTGTTTTCTATTTCATGTTGTTTAGATATAAGGTAGTTTGTTGTTAGTTGTTTTTAAAGTTAAATGTGTTTTCTTTTTTAACTTTAAGTTATTATGTGTGATGATGTTTTGTTCCTTTTCTTTTGACTGTAACTAGGAGTCTGAGGACAGACTTATAATAGGATGGCCGAGCTGTAGGAAATGAGTAGATCCTTTGTGCTAATTTGCTTTTAACTTTTTTATTCATTTGATTTTGGAGAAGTCAGTTTTTGTTTTTGGGTGTGGCAGATGAAGTATGAGCCGAGACAGTTGTGTTTTCTATATTTTTTGCTTTTATGTATTTTAAAGTAATATACCGAAAGTTTTATTGAGATATGCTGAATTTTATTTGACTACCATTCCCACACGTATGTATGGCGGCATGGCGTATGAGTTCTATAAAAAATGGGTGGAGTTGAAAGTGTTAAAAGAATAACCATGGGTTTACAAACCTTACAGACCTTCACTGTTTCTTTAAAAAGTAATACGATGCTTTCGTAATAAATAAACAGTGAGGACAATTGAACAAATTAATGTAGTAAAGATTTCCAAGAGATTTTGATGATTTTAAACAATTACTTAATGATCTTTTTCTCAGGCAGGCAATTACAAGGGCTTACGAGTCGCTTCCAAGAACTGCCGGAAAACAGATGAGCCAAGAGTACTTATTACAAATTTCACACCAATTGTTTGGAATCCCAAGTATCCAAACTCAGAAAAATATTCTCCCATGGTTTCCAAGTGATCAGAGTAACGCTTGAGCAAGCATTAGTGAAGCATGCATTACGCAACGGAACGCAACGGACAATCAATCTTAAGTGGCCACATCTTGATTATGTGATTAAGTTAACTCTTAACTTTACTCTTAGGCTCTCGAAGTCTCGGCACACTTGCTTACCAAGTGGCTTACCGGGGACTACGTTGTAACTTGTAATTATAAGTATTTTTGTAATTATAATTGATGTTTACGCAGCATAAATAGCTTTGGGAACTCGTTTTGTGATGTAACTTTAGACTTACTAAGAGGTTAAATGTTGAATGTTTTTTTTGTATTAATCTGCAATAATAGTAGAGGATTTTTTTGGAAAAGTAGGATAGCTTTTCTAGTATGATGTTGGTAAAATATTGCTCCAAGAGAGACAACCGATTACTTTGGACTGTCTTTGTTTAGAACAATCTAAACATAGAAAATAGAAACTTAGGATATTGCTCGTGTAAACGTAACTTAATATTTTTTTATGTATAAACTTGCAACACTAGATAGAAATTCCAGTTGTTGGTGTTGTGGCTATGCTGCAACCCTTCCTGTTCAAAAAATTGTGACGAGCGGCTGTGCGCTTTGACTCTAAAAAGTTTATTACAAGTTTTCCAAGCTTTCCACGCATTTTTATTCCAAACAGTCTTCGATCGAAGTCTTTGTAGTGTCTTCAAAGGCTTTGAACGGTCTTTGCTTTTTTAAAGCTTTTTTGCGTTTTCGTGTGGCGTGTGCCTAACCCACCCACAGTTTGCTTATCATAAATGACGGAACAGTTTTCATAACAAAGTTAACCCTGATATAACACCTACAAAGTAGATAAAGAAGAAAGAAAATCGTAACTACAATGGAAATATTATGACACGCGATCAAAACAAATCTCTAATGGCTGTAATATGCGTTGCCACGTGTACCATCTGTATAACCGTTAGATATAATAACTATCGGCATAAAGATGTTGAGTGCCAAGAATTCACTATTACGACTGTTAAATACCTACCTATCTAGTTACTGAAGGAGAATATAGGTATATTAAACTCGGCGAATAGCTGAACGATAGTGTCTTAAGCTGGTGACCAGCATGCATGAAATTATATAAAGAGTATGTAATGTCCGGTCAACGAATACCTTTTTGAAATAATACAATTTCTAAGAAAACTTCACGGTGTAACAATAGCCGGTGTCGCGCCGCGCTTGTCTGCACGAAGCTTAAATCTGGTCTCATTAATTAGGGTATAAAATCCAAGACATAAAAGAGACGTTAGCAATCGTGCTTACCAATGGTTGTGTCTTTTCTGAATAGAACGAAACCTTTCAGTGGGATAATACTAACTGACTGGTAGCTGGTGTACGCACGCGCTTAAAATCGACATTTACGTTTCTCATGAAATGAAGTAGACATTTCTATGAACCTCTTAACTCCCAGATTAACGTCGATATTAGTCATCGTGAGGGGCGCATCATATGCAACATTACGGATGACATAAAACTTGTATTGCGTTTCGGGATCATAGATCGAGAGCGAGTAAATGTCAACTGCAGTAGTATTAATAGCGGCGTGCGCGCAGCTCCACCGCATGCCGCAGCGCGCAGTGAGTCACCCGGTCAGACGTCTGCCGGGACACCCGCCACACGCACCACGCACACTCACTGCAATACCAAATAACTAAACACAGAAAATCCACAGACAACGGACACTAAAAAATCTTCACAAAAATAGTTGGCACCGCCCGCCTGCGAAACGGATCAGTTTCAAACAACTGAGTCATAGATCGCAAGCTTCAGTGACCCGTGTCCTTCACCCTGTTTGAGGTTTCTATATTTTTTTTGACTAGAGGCAACCTCGGATGACTGTTCACATTAAAAATAGAATGGGCGAACGGGAAAGCTAATCGCTGGTCAGTGATGCTCATTTTTCTTGTCCATGTCTCTGTATCTTCAATATTTCTCTTCTAAAAAAGCGTGGCATGAAGTAAACCTTCTGTGTCTTTCAATTCGTGTTCCATTCACGATACGAAATAATTATACACTGCCGACCGAATATTCGATCGCTCAGTCAGCGTTCCAAATAGAATTCGCACAGTTAGAAATGTATTTATAGCGAAGCAAAAAATGTCTGATGATCTGATGCGTGTATTGTTATGATATTTAGCTTTTAGCGTTTTCTGACTGTGTATCAAAAACGATAAAGGTTTTCGTATTTAAATAAAAGGCTCTCTTTTATCTGTCTTTCCATCAAGTGGGAATGTATTAAAGTACCTTCAAATTCTGTACTAAAAATTACATATACGGTTCCAATAATAATTATTGGTTTTACTTTCGCTATGTGGTTTCTCACTTTTATATTTATTCATTGAATCATGATCGATGTTTGCACACATGTTTCGAACTCCTCAATTTGTTTAACTGTCAATTTCTGTTTATCGATAATTTGCTACGGCATGCCACCTTAGACCTTTGTTTGAACTGAATTATGAGGTCAAACTTTTCTAGACTTCCAGGTCAAGCTCATCATTGTCACCTGTCAAATATAACTGCGGTGAAATTCTAATTAGCATGTCGATACAACAAATTAAGATTACAAGAGAAAGCTTTGCACTATCTTCAGAACTTAGCGCAAATAAA
The DNA here is from genome assembly GCA_948150665.1 of Conistra vaccinii. Taxonomy (NCBI): domain Eukaryota; kingdom Metazoa; phylum Arthropoda; class Insecta; order Lepidoptera; family Noctuidae; genus Conistra; species Conistra vaccinii. The sequence continues at coordinate 15,385,248 of OX411318.1, forward strand.
AATTAATTGCTGTGTTTTTATTTTATAGGCTCCAATAAAGTTATAGTGCGTATATACGACGCGAAAGAAAGACCTTAATTAAGTGGAGTTTAAGGAAATAAACTGGCCGTAAAAATGTAAATGAAACTCTATGCCGGCCAATTACTGTAGCGTGGCGACCAGGGCCGGGATCGCGCGGTGATCACCTCGCCGATGCTCTTAATTAACATTTAGTGCTACCGTATTCGCTCAACAGACGTCGCTTAAATCCCCCGTTTCCCTGAGTCCCGTTATGGGTCTCGTTACCGCACTCCAGTTTATTCTGGAAATGAATATAAAAGTTATAAACGTGCAAAGAGCCGCGGCTTCACGGTCAAGATCTTAATAAGCCTCGCCATGTATGCGAGGTTCCAATTTCAAACCAGTAGTTGGAGCATCACTCACTGTATTGTAGTAAGGAATGGTATACCTATTTCGGACGCATTCGTGCATTGCGAATTGAAGACCGTTCTGTCTTGTTACAAATGTAACCTAGATTTATGGTATGAGGCGCTATCTGCGCAGAGTAATGTGGCTGTGGATCACCTTGAACTGCCTAGCTATCAGTGTTCAAGTGAAAGTACTCGTTAGTATAATTGGTAAGACTCAAGCTGCATGTTTATTTTGCACGAATTGATAAGGGTTTTCAGATTCTGCAATACTTGTCTCAGTACGCTTTACAGTAAGAGAGCCAGTTTTGTTAATGAAGTTATGGAGTAGTCTTTATCTGTAATCTGTAGGTACCTAATAAAATCTGGAATCGTTCATTGGCAAGTTGCGTTGTGTCAAAGATGTATCAACAAATTGGCCGCAAACATTTCTGATTCATTTATATTTGCTCTCCTGTAAATAAAAAATATTGTGGTGCTAAAAGTACACGAGTAGTGATGGCTAACAGCTAATAAAGCGAGCAAAATATTTATACTGAATCAATAAAGGATGCTCAACCAGGAGAGTGCACATAAAAGGAAAGTTCGACAACCTCGATAGATAGCCGTGAAATCGCAATTAACATACATCGATTGTTTTGAGCTGGTTCATTGAATCTGAGCACACATCACTACGCCCCGCGCTCCTGACCCGACCGGCTTGACAGAACACAAACATAAAACAAGTAGGTACCTACATATTTACTGACATTAAAAACACATGTGCAGCAGAAGCCCAATCATAAATCCGTTGAAATGACATGTTTATAGTTTTCCCGCTAACTCCTAACATTCGATAGAGAAGCAAATCTCAATAAACTGCGAGGTTGATGAGATGTGACACTTTATAATCCATTTTACAGTTTATGATCTGTATTGGGGCGATGTCTCGGAACTGATTCTAATCACAAATACATGATCGATCTGCTTTTTGATGTCGGGCTGCTTATTGATAGATAAATTCAACTCTAAACGGGCAATTTATTATTTGTAGCTCAACAGTTTATATCGGCTAGTATTTCTTATTGAGTATCTTAATATTGAAGTATCTATAGTTCTAGGTTATAAATATTTGTTCGACCTATTGCTGGTCTTCGATAAGATTTGTATAATGTAAGCAGAGTGTGAGTCAACTAGGGAAATAAATGGGTTAGTTGTAGTTTTTGTGGGTGGGATAGCAGTTTGATAGTTGTTATGTGCAATTAGGATTTATAGTATGACTAGTAGGTGTGTTGTTCTGACACTATGCAGTACACAGTGGGTCGGTTAGCCTAGTCTGGATATAACTCCGCGTTCCTCCCGCGTCAATAGAGCATGAGGAAGTGAAGTAACTCGTTTGTTTTGTTGCGAATATTTATCAACATTGCAAACTAAAGTCACTTTAGTATGCTAAAACGGTTTGTTCACCATTTCAGAATAGATAAAATCATCTCTTTTTCGTTGTCGTTTACGAAAATTTCCAAGAACTTTAGTTACTTGAGCTGTAGGCGTAGCGTTTTTCTTTAATTTAATGAAGGTCTGTTACCAGCACTTGTGTCACAACAGCTATTTGCCTATTTCGAAACAAATAGGTAGATAATTTTACGGGAAGACTGATTTTCACATTGAAAAGGAATGAATTTTATGCAAACTTCATCTTTAGACCATTTCATTTAATTTTCTTACCATTTGCTGCAATGAGTGTAATGTGAGCTTATCCAGAACAAACAATGCACTACTCTTCTCAGACATAAAAAGCTGAAGCTTTAGTAGAGTAACCAGCTTTCTTTATTTATATCAGCAGACCATTCATTCTGTTTTTCTTTGAACTGTCTCAGAAAAACGGAAAAATAGGAATAAAATGTCTATAAGCCTGATCGTCCTAGAAATGAATTCTAGGTTAAACAATAAAGTATTATACTCACGTAACAATATACATTAGTACGTGTTATATTTATTAGTTTAGAGTTACACGTCAGTTTATCATGTTTCATTGTGCCAATGATTCTCATACACATTTACACAACTTATAGTAGTGTATGTAGAGCGAAACTTGGCCAATGATTAAAATTATAATATTAAAACTTATTAGCTGCCTCAAGTCTATATAATTATATAGTACATAAAAACATACATACAAATAAATAAAATTGAAGTGTCTGTTTGTAATGTCAAATAACAGCTTTAAAATAAATTTTTATGAAAGTATATACGGTACCTACTTATTATAACAAAAATACTTTTTTTAACTGTCTGTTTGTGTGTTTGATCCGGCTAATCTGCGAAACGGCTGGACCCTTTCACTAGCCTATAGCTGGTGTTATAAGGAGTAACTTACTTTTATTATATTTACCTATAAAAAGTATTAGGGTCAACGCGGGCGCAACCGCGTACATCAGGTAGTAGGAATATGTATAATACGCTTGACAATAAAAAAAACTGATTTTAGCTAAATGTGAGTGTCTAAGAAAAAAAATCGGTAGGTAGGTACATCGTAAATATCGTAATATCAATGTCAGAAATCCAATATTCTACAACATATCATAATATTATTTTGTACCGATCGAGAGTTAAATTATACTGCTTACTATTCTTTGATTTATAATAAATTGAACGTTTCTAAATAATAATAGAGGCAATCAAGGGCCTAAACGTTACCATTCCTTACGTAATAAACCCATGATTATATTCATATAAATAAGAATAGGTACCCATAAAACACTGATTGTTAATAGAAGCCAGTTTTGTATCTCGTCTTTAGTGTTAATTGGTGTGGTAGTTGACCAATAACTTCAGTATACCTTTACCCCTTTGTCTACTTTCCCTCTAATTGAACCTTGTAGATATAAATTCATTGAGGGGCACAAATTTTGTAACACCTTACCGAGTGGCTGCTAATTGTTGCTTTCTCTGTTACCAACTTGTATTTCAATTAATCTATGTGTTTTATCTTGTTAGATAAAGTTTGAACTAAAAGTTTAAGCAAATAGACGTTCTTTAGTTTACCGATAACGCGTGAAACGTTGTGCAATTGTTTTAATTTGTTTGTTTTGTTCCAGCCGTGGTGGTTCGTTATTTAACGAAGCGGTACATCGGGGAGTACAGCTCCACTGGCGGTGAGTATATTTAGCAACACTATATACTGTGTGAATGAGGTTTGTTTATATAAATTCGGTGCAGAAACAGATGAAACATTTATGGCAATTTCCTTTGGGATTTTCCTAATTCATGAATAGAATTGCACTGTTGTTTATCGCAAACACGTTTTGGCAAAACTCAATAGCAGATGTAGGATTTTTAAAGATATGAAACAGAACCGGTATAAACAAAATTTCTATCAGATAAACACCCCTATTGTGTATTAAGGTCATTATAACAGTAATAATAGCTATTTTCACTGGCACTCCTCCTAGCTCTGATCACCTAGTTGATATGTAAAGAGTGTCAGTGTTGAACGCAAGACATAAATACCAATGAACATGAGCCCTTATAGAGGGCACTCACAAATGCCACGCATTGAGTGCCAATGGTCGGTTTATTTGCGATATTGGCAAGATGCAGCGCCGGAGTGCCAAGGCTGAGCGACGCCGGCGCCGGTCTACACAGGCCGTCGACCTTTGAAGCATGTTACATTATTTTGACGGAAAGTAAAAAAAATAACAAAAACAAAAGATATTTCAGCCGTTGAAGTGTCAACTTCAGGAGAAAATCCTTTTTCCGATTTCTAGACGTCTACATTTTATTGCACTCTGAAACATTATCAGTTATCAGCACCTAAATCTGCGTTCTCGAAAATCCAATCAATAAGATTTATTGCATATTTTTTGTGCCTATATCAGTGATCAACACTTAATAAGTCATTTGGCGTATCGAGCGAGTGCGTTATTGGTTGTAACCTAGATCTGAGTGACTGATAGCATCTTTCAGAAAGTCAATACATTACGAGGTCGATATTGAGAACGGGTCGAGTGACTGGAGTGTTGATTGTTGCAAAGTCAAACAAAGATTTTGTTTCAGATTTCCTGTATCAACATCGGGTGGCGTTCGATGGCGCCACGTCTGAAGTGGAAGTCTTAGATACGTGTGGTTGCGCCGTAAGTGTTTTATCTTTGCTTGATACCATCGGTAATAGAATACGCACCTCGAGTACATTTTCGATTAATATCAATACTTTCTACATTTCATATTTAATAATCGTTTTACAAACACTTAACGTATTGGTTTCTATTTGTGTTTCTGAGAACGCGAGCGTGACTCAAATGATACCGATATTGCACGAGTAATATACAGTTTGTTTATACTAATATACCAATAGTTGTTTGCGAGAGGCAAACTAAGATCTTATTCAAAAAGTTATCAAAAGCCTAACCAGAACAATTCTTTGTCCAGAAACGTGGATGTTTAGCGGAGCACCTTCGCTGGGGCGACGCGTTCGCGGTGGTATACTCTGTGTGCGACCGACGGTCATTCCTGGCTGCTGCTGAGCTGTTAGCGCTGCTGGAGAGGACCCGGCTGCCCGGCTGCACCGCTGTCACCCTACTCGGCAACAAACGAGACCTAGAACATGCCAGGTTCGTATAACATACCTTTTTGCCATCGGTTTATGGATAGAGGCAACAGAGCTACATAATTCTGTTAGAGTAGGTCAATTTACCGGAAAGTTCAAGAAGAGGTCACATACATTACAAGTGCCTACTCTTAAATCCTTGCGTGTTTTATGTAATTTAATAAGTACTTGACATTTTCTTAAAATTGATTGTAATAATAGTGCTTTAAAGTAAAGTAGCATCAAAATAAATAAGTATTTATTTTTTCAATAGGGTTGTCAAGGCGGAAGAGGGTCAGGAGTTGTCGTTGCGGTTCGGCTGTCAGTTCTACGAGGTGTCAGCGGCAGAGTCGTGCGCGGGCGCCGCGCTCGCCTTCCACGCGCTGCTGCGTGAGGCGCGTGCGCTCGCGCTTTTGTTACCCACGCCCAGGCGCAAGCTCGCTGCCTACTCTGTCTCTAAGGTTGGTTTAATGTAGTATCTATACCTTTACGTACGTTGGTTACCTTTCGTAAATAATAAAATATCTAAAACTTCGGTGCCCCGCGATTACACCCGCATGGAGATTCCCTGCACCGAAATCGTGCATGATTTTATCATAAAAGGTATTCTATATCATTCGGAAATAGTGTAGCTTTTTGTCAGTGAAAGACTTTTTGTAATCTGTTTAGTATTTCCAGAGATTACCTTGTACAAATAAACAAATTCACAAGCAACTCTCTTGAAGAAATAGGATGAATTCCACAATACTCTACACCCAGTCGTGACTTCACGAGTACGACAAAAAATTTCCAAAATAAAACACAGAATTTTTTGCCTCACAGGTAATCGGCAGTATTCTCGGCTTGAGCAACAAAAGCGTGAGGAAGAAACGGCCATCACTCAGCATATGATCTGCATGTCCCCACACTACCGGATCTTGTTCACTCCGTGACAGGAGTTTTGTTTTTATTTCTGTAGCACTACAGAATGCTTTTGTTATCTCTGTCGATACGGATCGAAGAGATTTGTCTGCCGGGCCTGGGACGCAGCAAAGGTGGATTTACGATGGCTAGAAAGATGAGATACATAAAGATGGATACTAGGATTGATAATTTGGTACGTGGAAATATGGCCCTTTTGATGCCTGTTTACTTGTAATGTAGGTACAGTGTAACTTTTACTATACCTACGTTATTATTGTAACTGTAAGTATTGAGGATATCTCTTTGATAAGCTATGTAATGGTTTGCATGAAAGTTATGTTTAGAAATAAACGTGAGGTCGTGTTTGTACCCTTTATTAGACTGCTAAGTGGCCTTCTATGTTCAGTAGTAGGTATAACATTGTATATTTGTTCAAATAATTTCATTGTATTATTAGGTACACATAAATGAATTACAAGCAATAAATTAGCTTAGTGTTCGTAGATTTAATCAGACTGAAATGAAACTTAGTCGAATAAAAAAAAAGACATTTCTTTAAAAGTTTTAACATTTATAAAATTTTCATAATGCACTTTAGTCAAGTGTGTTTTGCATTGCATAAACGTAACTTACTTGAAATGTTAAGATAATGTACTTCATATAAGAGAGGACTCAGCATCACAAATAGATAAGGATACTTATGTAAAAGTGTTTTTTGATTGAATCTTGATGTTGAATATTTAATTACCCTTTTCTTTGATACGTAATGTTTGATTAAATATTTCTTATACATAACTTAATTTCCTCGCAATGTATTTTAAGCGAAGTGTTTGGATTATTAATTATTGACATAATTTTTCCTTACATATTGAAATGCAAAGTCTACTTCGACGTGTAGTACCTAATAGAAATAAGACTGCCTTACGATTTGTATATTTATGAACCATCTGATGCCTTAGTTATAGTTTTATTGTATGTTGTTAATGTATAAAGTACCAATTTGTCCTACAAATGATCTTATATTTATCGACACTAATAAAAAATATTCATGTTTATCTGGTTTTTTACTTATACTACACTAATAGTGACGTTAACTACGGGAAGTAGTAAGTACGGTCAGAATATTGACCATTTCACTTCCACATGTCGTAGTTTTTCTGATAACTGGAAACAGGTGAGTCTATTAGGCATATTGAAACAGCTTGATAGCACCAAGCCTATAGAAAGCGAAATCGGCAACTAACGTATAAGCAATTTTATTGCTAGCAGTACATTTACTTACAAATTCTCCTACCGATATATTATACATACTTGAGATTACGTATTCACGTCCTTTTAAAGGTTGGTATACATATGAAGCAGTCTTAGAAATAGTAGACATTATAATTATGGAAGAGTTTAGCATAATGCTGCCTGCAAAAGATATTTTAATACAGAAAAGTGATGCTGCAATCTGCATTCGAGTAACAAAGTTATCGTAACAAGTACTGGCAGTTAGCGTTCTATTACTGACTATCAAAGTAAATACATTCATTATTATAAATGAAATACACGAATGCTGTTAGATATGCACATAGATAGACTGGACTAGAGGACTAGCATCTGCATAGAATTCTTACAATGTATTAAAGTTCCAGTTATAAAATAAACTGAAATATATTCTTGATGTTGGGTTTGAGCTTGTTTTTATTTATTTATGTAAACCTACCGACACGCCCCTGCATCGCACGGTTGACGATTCGACAAAACATCGAGATTTTTTTATAATATAATAAGTTTGATATTAATGTACACACATCAAAAGTGTCTAGGGATCAACATATATTTTTGCAATAACTTTTCTCCTGATTGATATTAATTAAAATTTTCTTTAAGGATTCATCAAATAAAGTGTTTTCGTTTGTCACAGTAACGATAAACCAAGTCACCTTTGCATTAATAAAGAAATTTGCCATTTTCCTAATAAAGGGATTTTTGACATTTGAACCACTAACATTAAAGTTCGAAAAAAAGACTGAAATAACAGTTTTCTTTAAAATTTTATTGGGTAACTTAAACAATTAATAATCCGTGTTTCTACCGCGAACACTAACAACACAAGAACATCGGTTTGGCATACTCAAAATGAGTTCATCCAAATCACGCTGTGGAATGGCCGCCCATGTTCGTTGCAACAACAAAAAAAGGTCTTCTTGCGACTGGATACCCTCCATATTCGGCAGAGCTCTTCTCTGTAGCATATCCCATGCATGCTCAATCGGGTTCAAGTCTGGCGACTGAGCAGGCCAGGGCAGGACATTGATGTTAGCTGCGGCGAGAGTCTGTCTTACAACTCTTGCGGTGTGCGGTCGTGCATTATCATGCATTAACTGAAATAAGGGACCGATTTGCACTTGTAGAGGAACGATGACGTCTGATACAATCGTCTCAGCATAAATTTGAGCGTTGAGGTTGCCTCTAATCCAAATCAACTCAGTTCTTCCGCCGATCCAAATACCCGCCCATACCATGATGGTTCCACCACTATAAGGATGGACTTCCTGGCAGGATTTTAATCGCTGTTGGCGTCCAGGGGTTCTCCACTGTCGTATACGTCTTGTATCCGGTCTCATACCAAAACGAGACTCATCAGAAAAGCACACGAAACGCCATTGTTCTTCTGCCCAATTTCTGTGTTCAAGAGCCCATTGATATCGAATCCTACGATTGTGCATTGCTATAGGTGGTACCCGTAGCGGTCTTCGGGAATGAAGGTTCACTTCATGCAAGCGGTTTCTGACTGTTTGGTCGCTAATTAAGTTCCCTGAAGAGTGATGAAGCCTCACGGCTAACATCATGGCGGTTATTGTTGGAGCTCTTCGAGCTAAGATTTGAATGTATCGGTCTTGTCTCCGTGTGGTGCAGCGATACCGTCCTCCATGGCGCTCAGCCACGGTACCAGTGCTTCGGTAACGTGTCCAAAGTCGACTGATAACACTCTGACTTGTATTCAGAGCTAAAGCCACAGTACGTTGCCGGGAACCAGCTTCTATCATTCCCACGGCTCTGAGCATTTCTTCCCTGCTTAAATGACGTCGCTGCTCCATAATAACGTTGGTTTTAATCAGTAGTAGGGAAACAGTAGCACTAATAATGTCTTCAATGCGTTGTATGTTTTTATAGGGAAAATATTGACAGCTGATTTTCATCTTTTACTCGAATTTGATTCACAGTTCCTGATTCAAATTATGAAATGCACCAAAAAGGATCCATATAAATTTATAAAATCATAAATTTATTACAAAGCCACATCTCAATCTCAAGAAATCCGCATAAAAATGCTTGATCCCTAGACACTTTTGATGTGTGTATTATATCTACACCAAAACCTTCCAGAATGAATTCGCTAAATGACGGTGTCAACCGCATCAAAATTGCGTTGCGCAGCTGAGAAGAACCACGCGGTCACGCACAAAGACACGAAAAGCGAATATAATTTGTAATATGTATAGATACAATTTTTTTTTATAATATCAAGAATTAATGCAAGCTCTACATTCGAATCGTAAAGACCACGAACTTTTGTCCATAATGTAAAGAGGTGTTTTGATGCTTTAGATAGGTACCACTACCTAAAGCATCAAAACACCTCTTTTCATTATGGACGAAACTTCGCACCTCATACGTTCATTGCCAGTCCCGGGTCTAGATTTTTTTGAGGCGGGGCATAAACTGCTCTTTGCCGTCCCCCGCCAATCCTTTATGGGGATGCGGTAAGGTAGCTTGCAAAATTCAAATTTTCTCAAAATGAATATTTTGTCAGCACCATATTCAGATTTTATCGATCGATAATGCGGTAATCCAACAGGGGTGCACCGAGAAAAAAAACTGGTAAAGAAAAATAAAGAAATAGAAAGATATATGTCCTGCGTCCTGCTTGCGTAATAGGTCATTTATTGCAAAGTTGCAGTGTGCTGGTGGTGCACTTGTCTGCTACGCTTGAATTTTTCGCCTCCTGAAGTTAGCGCCCGGTGCACGGGTCCCGAATTGCCTCCCCCTAGATTCTGGGCTGTTCATTGATCCATAATACTCAAAGACCATCTGCTCAACAACAATAAACTCACGCAATGGATACTGTAGAGTTGCCAAAAAGAAAGCAATTGTACGTTGTATGAAAAGAATGTCGTTGTTGCGGATGAAGTTAAACTTGGGATAGGCCGATATATGACGGACTATAAGCTTAGTTAGGCAGAAGTGAACCTATAATAGTACCTGCTTCTGCCTAGCCCTTCGGGGATAACAGGCGTGATGTTTAAGTTGAAAAAGGTAAGTTTTTGAAACATGTTTTTGGTAAAGTATCTTATACAACAAGATAAAAATTAAATATGCAGGGACAAGCTGCACGCCCATCGGCTATCTTAAAGTTCACCTTTCACCTTCGTTGACTTTTACAACTTATGCCAGTTGATAAGCAAGTCATATATTCAGATTTTGTTCCCTGTCAATGATTAGATATGCACGTATGGATATATTGACATAAAAAAAGGTTAAGATAGGTATATCCCACCATGTTTCATTGTAACATGGGAAATCGTCTCTGTATCAGAGAGTATGAGCAGAACTCATTAAACAAGCTTCCTTGTTTACATTCAGATTCTCTGTCTATGTTATGATATTATAGTTTACAATAACAATGACATGCGAAACCACATCTTGACCACCAGCTGCACTATAAGTTTATAGATAGGTACTTATTATAATATACAGTGTTGTTGTTTCTCCAAAGGTCTTTGCTCTGTCTCTCCATGGGATTATTAAGATACCAATCAAAATGGCGTCAAAATGATTGTCAGCAGTGTCCTTCATACTTATCATATCAGTCGTTTCTATAAAATATCCTCTACTAGCTATGCCCCCTGGTTTCACTCGCATAAGTCTCGACTCTCGAACCTATGGGAATATATCAGGATAAAATGTCCTATTTATTTATCCTATGTCCTTCTCCAGGTTAAGGTCCAGCCATGTGCCAAATTTCAGCCGAATTCGTTTAGCCGTTTTAGCATTCCTAAAGCTAAAACGGCTGAACAAAACCGGCAAACAAACAAACTCACTTTCGCATTTATAATATTAGTAAGGATAACCTTGATGATCATACGATACTGATTGCATTGGAAAATACAATTTTATCACAATTTACAAGAAAAAAGATATTCAAAGATTTACAAAATGGAGTAGGTCAGTCGGATGTCATGTCATTGAAACACTAGCGAGTACCTACCTATGTAGATAATCTAGTTGATACGCTTCAATCGATTGTACCTACCTACACCTAGCTATAAAAATCCTCGTGTTCAGTCTTTAAAAAGTGTTCCGTATCCGCCTTCTTGTATAAAAGCATTATAAAATAATGTTCTAGAGGAAATCTTCAAATCGTTCATTACTACCTATTGGTTCTTCGTAACATAGCATGCTGGAAATAAATACTGGAATTCATGTTACCCTGAAATCACGTCAAGAAATAGCTTTTGCAAAACTGACAAAGAAACGATCAGTTTCGTTTTACCAGTTTCAAGGAAGGAACTCTACGAAATAAAAGTGCATTCACTCTATTAACATGCAAAACTAAACGACTTTCAGCACGCACTCTAAAATCGGCATAGAAAATCAAAACCGTCAAGATATATCAGAACCACAAGTGTACAAGCATGCTAACGAATGATTAGCTTATCGACGGAGTCATGTCGTGTAGCCGTGCCTTCAGTCACCTCGCCTTAACAAGCATAAATTTAAACAAATGTCCCCGACCAGCCGCCGAGACAGCTATAATGGTAAGTTACCAGCACGCTGACGCCTTTCACCGCTCAATAAAGATCCACTTTTCTATAAAACATGATTCTCGTATTGAAGCGAAACCCACGTCGTGTAACACGCCGATACATGGAAAAATTACGCTTAATTATAATTTTTATAGCGAATAAATTGATGTAGAGATGAAACAGGCTTAATATGTTACAAGATACTCAGTAGCATGGTCTTTTCATTCTCTAACGTTGTGTATATTTATAGGGATTCGTTGTAAAATAATATTATGACTACATCAGCTGTAGATTATTTGTATTCGTTACGGAGATTAACAATGTAAACTTTTTTTGGTGGCGTCTAAAAACAGTCGATCTTATTACGAAGATAATATACTCGTAATTTTTTCGTGTTAGGAAATATTTTTAGTTGAGATTATCGAAGTTCATGGGTACTGGGATCGCCAACAAGAACATAGTTGCCTGCCATTTATAGGTATTACAGCATCGCCCTCCTTAAACTGTTCGAACCGTAGACAGATAATATGTTCGAACATTAGCCCATGTAGAAGCAGTGGTAGATGAACCAATACACAATAATAAAAGTTGTCCTATCCCATAAAGCTTCCCAACTCACATTTGGGTTCAATTACCCAATACTCTCAACAGCATCGCGGTAGTAAAACAAGATACAAAATGCATCTTCCGACCAGATGAATCCCAACAAATGCGTCCAGGAATACTAAAGCACTGCAGACACCCACACTTGAGACGAGTCGTGCACAAACAATCACAGAAACGGTAACTAAAAGACAGGATAAATGTTTTATAATTAACACTCGGTTGCAATTCCCACAGGATTGATGGTGAACCACCCACAAGATTTCAACAGAGGGATTTAAATTACGTGGTATTCATCGTCCGTCTGGTACATCAATAGAAGGCTCGGCATAGTGATAAATGCGCCGCTTTTCAGTACCTGTCAGGAACCAACGTGAAAGATAGAACCGGTAATTGCGGATGTAAAGGTAGAAAACTTATTTCTGATATGCTTAAATTATGCAAGAAGACACTTGGGTATAGCGGCAAAGTGCTATGTGACAGGAATTGAATTACACGGGAAAGGAGAAAAATAGTTTTGAATTCACAATGTAAGTAGAAGCTTTGAGTCATCGGTTTAAGTGTAAGCTTTTAAAAATAATGCTTATTGGACATAAACTTTTCCTTTAACATTACCAAAACTAGGCGCCACATTATTACTTTTGCAGTAGAGGAAGTCATAAAAAATAATAGTGCGAACTCCTACATATCTTTTGCGTTAGGTACTACGAAAATGTTAACCTCCCCCGATCTTATTTATCTCTTATTAGAAAAATGTTTATCGAACATTCTTAGTATATCAGCACATTATCAACGATTAGTAGTAATAACGGCACCGGGCAAACTGGACGGAGTATCAACCTTGTTAGATAAATGGCGCCTTGTATGACGGCTGAGGGCGCGAACGTCCTGGCATATCAGTTTTATGCTAATATTCTAAGAAATTCTCAACGTGGCGGGTGCGAATATCTAGAATATACTTCCCATATCAGTATTAATACAGAAACCCTGCAGCTAAAGTTGACTCACCTGTCCCTTCCCACCTGTTCTTCCAATGAGGAACAAAACGTCTGGTTTACATCATAAGTCTTCAACACACTAGGCCACTGGGTCCAATGGTCATTGTGCTAATATTCGCATTTATTTATTTATGCAACCAGCGTAATATAACGCTGTTCCTGGTTCCTAATAGTAAAATAGGTTCAGTAAACATTCCATAGGTGAAATAGGAAAACATTGTTATGTTGTTTTTCCCCAGATCTATCATAACGGCTGTTATTATTCCGGTGAAACAAGCCAGCTATCATAAAGTTTCTTTCGTTTGTTCTTCCTTGTTTATTTGATTGTATAATATTACTATGCGTACGTGTATATTGGATAATAAAAATAAAATCAGTGATGGGAAATTTACAATGGTATGTTTTGAAACAACACATTGTTTGGTCGATTTCGCTTCGTCGGGAGAAGGTTTCTATTGCCGCCATAACATTACCATAAAAACACCGATTCACATCCCACACGCGTGACTTAATTCCAAATATTTTTGATAAACATCTACGTAATGGATTACTGTTCATATAGTACTGTCACTTTCGACACCTATAGTACAATAAAGGGCAGTGATATTAATAAAAGTTCCATTCCTACGTCTCGTAATGTAAAGATTCCATGATAATCAACATATTTCCCTATTAAGTCAATGGACCCAACTTGAGCTTTATTGTCTCTATTGGCATGAGGAGTATTAGGATTGCGTGTAGTGTTATCTTTATTGTTGGGGTTATCGAAATTTAATCTTATTTGCATATTGTAAGGTAGAAATTTGTATACGAAGGGTCGGTGCTTCTTGTGTCTTTTAGTATTGGAAGCTTGCAAGCGGCGCCAGAGAGGGCGCGTGCTGCGGCGCGCACGACTTCGATGCGCACATTGAAAATGGCACATTATCATAATGCAATACCGGAATGCTAGTGATGTCCTCATAAGGCATTCCCGTTTAAATATTCAAATATTACTATTTTAAGGACGCTGATTGTTTCGCAACGTCGCAATCAGAGACGTGTAACAATTGATTTAGCAGAGTCAGCGAGGTTGAGCGGAGTGGTCGCCGCGTTGATTATCTCCACTCGTGTGTAGCGGGAGCGCTATTCACTATGTTGAAAGTGACATCGTTTGTCAAGCGAATTGTGTCACTGAAATATATACAACAAAATTACAAACGCACCCAATCAAACAATGCACACAATTCACGTTAAACGTTTGTGTATCCTCAGTAATTCTCACTACTGAAAGATATGAAAAATGGGAAAAAGTTACCATCATAATGTAATACTAACAACATTACGTTTATATAGGTCACAATTGATTTGATGTTATTTGTTGCCTTTATTTCATCCAGTTTAATACAAATGGAGATTTTTCTCATAAATATTATTTCAGATTACGTTTATGCCTAGTTTTCGTAAATAATCGATCGATTGTTACATCCCACCTAATCACACAGCCGTCTTTGTTTGGAAAACGTCGTAAACCGTCTGTCCCGAATCACCTGGTGATGTTATGTATTTGAGAGTGGGGCACATAAATCACACAGTTGGAAATGGGACGCAATACCGTAACTAACACAAGGTGAACTGAGCAATCACAATATGTTACAATTTATTTCACTATAAGCATCGTAGTGCACTTTTATTGCACCCGACTGAATTATGATCGGTCTGTCCTTCTGTCTCTTTGAGCAACTTTGAAAGCAACATTTGTATGGCAGATGCGTTTTAGGTGAACAATGACATTTGTTTGTTTTACGTGTCGGTGCATCATGGTCGCAGAATTTGCTTCTACCAGAGTGCTTTATTAATCAGTATTTATTTTAGATTCGTGCACTATGCATGACTGCATGATTGTGTATTAATGTTCATCGTTATGAATAAGATTTAAAATATTTAAACATGAAAATAAATATGTTTACTTAAATATTAAGTAAAGTATTTTTATATAAATGTCATATTTATTACATTGGAATCCCTCGGAAGATTATACAAGTAGTTTTTGCGTTTCGATTACCTCCCAAGAATGTTTACCATTAAAAATCCATTATATGCATGGTCACAAAAACAGGCATCGCATTCCTGTAAGATATCTGTGAAGCCGCCAGTTTTTCTGAACAAGTTTTATAATTGATATCTTGATCACTTACATGGAATAGGAGCGTGCAAAATTCCGCTTTAATGGTCAAAAATGCATTATTTCAAGGTACCTACCACAATCGTCACTGTCTTTTAGTAGGTTGGGAGTTTACTAGTTTCTAAGTCTTGTTAACCAAATTAACGTTGTGGGTCTGAAATATACGTTTTTTGATGTGTAACATTTTTCCGCTCGCTTTCCTGCAATCTGTGGGAGCGATTTCGTGAAAAGGGACGGAAGTATGTAACAGGAAGCTGGGGAAGCGCCCGCTAAAATAAGTGTGCGCGGTGCTAGAGATGGCCGTCATTAGTACCAACCCATTTTCCGAGAGGTTGGTACTGCCAGCCAAGATGTCAGATATTACACATCATATGCAACTACTGTAAGGCTCGTATACTCGTAATTTGTCTTTCTACATAGATACTTTAAATAAGTCATAATATAAATCTTTTTCTTATTTTGGCTAGTCAACATTATAATTCTTAACGAAAATTGTGTGCATTTTTATTTTAGAAGCACTATGGTTTAAAGAGACAGGAAATATCCATATCAGCCGTGGAAATATTTGTTAGCCTCGATTATACAAATAAATAGAAAATCCAGGTCACTGATTAGCAGATAAAAATATATCAACTCGTGAACTCTAACAGAAAGCAAAAGCTAAAACATTGTACGGTGATAAGTAATCAGGTAGAGGCATTGATGTATACTAGAGGTGAACTAAATTTAGTCATATTGAATTATCCAGTATATTTTGTAGGAAAGGCGAACTGAAATTAATGCATTATTTGAGTTAATAACATAGCTAAAGTGTATGACTAAATTATAATAACAGTCGTACCTACATTAATTACGCGTTGCAAACGGTCGGGCAAAATACAATAACATTACTGCAGGAGCTTTAAACTCTAAATTTTAAAGCATGACTCACATCTAGCCTGTGGAACATTCATCTGGTACAGCAGACTTCATAAATAAGTTCGATACGGGCCGCGCAATGCAAACTGGCAGCTTTATTAGATACTGCTATATCTATTAAGATGGAAAAAATGTCAGTGAGAATGATAAAAGCGATTAAAAGGCGACAGTTTAATATGTGTTGTGATTTAGTGGTATCGGGTGTGGTAGGAAGCAATTAATTGTGTGTCTTATTTATCATGTTGGTGTCGCAGCAGGTGACGGTGCCGGGTTCCGGGAACGCAACGTGCCGACCCGGCGCGGGCCTGTCGTACGGTGAAGAGCGGAGCGGGTTAGGGACTTATGTAAGGGGTCAAAAGCTTAGGCAATTTGAAAAGATGTACGACTGAAGAGGTGGATCTGCAATGAGTATGCTAGGTGACCCAGTTTCTCGACGCTCCGGAAATACCTACCCGGTTCTATATGCTGATGTATTCATCATTCTCTTGCACTTATTACAATTTATTAGTCGTCGTCACCTCGGTAGTTTCCCCTTTATAGCCATTTCACCTTGCACACAGTCCATCCATTATTTCTTTAATTTTTAGATTTTTTGGTTGTTTGTTTATTCTTCATTATGCTGATGTATGTTATCAAAACAAATTTTTAGAACCATGTATTCTCACGTTTGGCTATAAAATAGGTGCTAGATTGTAGATCGACCATAACCTTACAATAGAGAATCTGACTAAACAACACCAAAGTATAATTTATTTAACATCCTCTAGATTCTAGATGATGTTTAATTATACTTTGGTGGACTTGATTCCTACAGTTACATTTTTCGAAGGATGTTAATTTACAGATCGATGAGTATTCTTAAGACACTTCATAAATTCAAAAGCATTAAAGAGCTGTGTTCAGCAACACCTAAAAACGCTTTCAGACTACTTCAGACCCCACTCCGCTGTTCTCAGTCCCCTACCCAAAAACATAGTTCACAAAATATAAACAGTGCTCATTTGACTAGTATATTGGGTGGGTACTGTTACACGCTACCGTTTCCAGTGATCCCCAAGATAAGCCGGTGTACGCTTACACGTTACACCCAGACTTCGTAGAACTTGGCTGCCTCTGCCAAACTTACTGTTGTGAGCACATTAAATATGTAACGTTGCCAAAATAGCGGGATACTGTAACGGTATTTGAGAAATAAACTAAATATTAGGAACTTTGTTATTGGAAATATTCTTTTAATACATAAAAATATTTACAATAAAAGTTGTGCAATGATATGATGATATCGTCACCTATCCAACCTATCCTGCCGACAAACTGTCACGCAGTTTGGCAGGTTTAAAAAAAAGTATACAAATGTTTGGTCGAAAATATTGAGTTAAATGTACCGAAAACTATAGTTTTACTTTTTATATAATCAGCATAATTAGTCTATAATGGTTTAGCCAGTACAGTTCGCGCCCTCTAGTCAGTTCAGTTAACTAGCCTACCGGTCTATTGTCGGGCCCAGTAGTTTCCCTCACCTGACTTACTGACTTACTGCCGATTCGTTTACATGAACCCACTGACTGGGACCAAAATTCCGAGCCACTGGGTCCAGTCACTGTCATCATAATTATAAACCAGGCATTGTAGATCTTTGACAGTCATTAAGGGTAGTCATAAGCCCAAAAGTCTGACAACCAGTTTTACCAAGGGGTATCGTATTAGCCATTAACTGGGTTGTGGAGGTCAGATAGGCAGTCGCTCCATATAAAATACTGGTATTCAGCTGCACCTGGTTGGACTGGAAGCCGACCCCAACGTAGTTGGGTAAAGGCTAGGTATTTCTTAAAGTTTTAAATAGTTAATTACTGACAAAATATTTTGTAAATACAAATAGGTATTGAATACTTTCACACCAATATTATGCAATATTACAATAATTATCTAAGCTATTTCTTTGCTATATTCTGCTGACCTACCTGATTAAATACCTAAGTGTGACCTCTAAGCAGTGATATAAACGTGACTTTTTACATTTTCTAAAATGACATTTCCTCACAAATAGATAATAAATTATTATTGTAGAATAGGAACTTTCTTAGCACGCAGGAAACGAAAGGTCGTAGTGATAGTATTACTAGTGTGTACCTTCGTTAGTAAAAAAACTAATGTACGTCGTTCAGGGTGATGTTACTATTGGCAAACAAAGAGACGAGTAAAAGCTACAGAAGTACGCGTTAAATACCATAGATTCTCTATCCATCTTGCAAAAGACCTGCCCTCGACATCAACAAATTGAAATTAACACACGTCACTTAATTGGTCATCATGCAGTAAATACCTATTCTCAAAACATCCGGCTAACATCTGCGTTCGTTAGTGCGTCCGTCATGTCGAGTGACAAGGCCTAAACTAGGAGTATGCGTCCGACTTGCGTCTACCGATTGACATCTGCGACTTGCCAGATCAAAGACGGCAAAGCTTAATAGGCCCCCAGAACGAATCTATAGTATCGGGGATCTTGCATACGATCAAGGTTAGTGCACCAATGTACCTGTGACCTCGTGGCTCCGTCTTGCACGTATGGGATGGGACTGTATTTTATAGTATTGGCAATTCGTAAATAATAATAAACATGGGAACGAGGTATTGGCCGTCTGATATTGGGTACGGACAAGGAATAGATCGCTGTACTTTCATCTTTTTTCTAAGGTGTGGATAGGTTCCTCATTTTTGAGTCCTTCGTCAAAACTGTTTCTTTTCTTGGTTCTTCGTCATCGTCAAGCAGTTGCTTCATTGCTTCGTAGTTCCTCTTAGTAGGAGACGAAAATGTACGAAGGATGGGCAGCAGGATCTGCCTTCGAGACTAACGAGTAACAGGTAGAATGACCACGTACCGAATCCTTGATTCATTGTCAAGGTTTCTAATAGCTAACTGGATCTACAAACAAACACGACACGCGTGTTGTCATATACGGCAGCAATTTCTATTGTAGGGCTCTCTATTTGCTCATCCTTTTGGCACGTTTTTTCGCCATAAAACTTTTTAGTACCAAGTACTTTTCCGGCCAACACCTTTCACATAATCTATTACGATAATGTTACATCGATCTATGTGTTTGGTACATCCCTCATTTTTACTGCCAATTTGTAGTCGTTTACTTCGAGTAAAACACGTTAACGTAAATATTTTCCTTATTTTCCCAGAACCGTTTTAAATATTGTTGTT
Organism: Conistra vaccinii; assembly: GCA_948150665.1. Lineage (NCBI taxonomy): Eukaryota > Metazoa > Arthropoda > Insecta > Lepidoptera > Noctuidae > Conistra > Conistra vaccinii. The sequence goes on from OX411318.1 coordinate 15,404,808, forward strand.
TTTACGCCATAGTTGTACAAAAATTTGCGGTAATGTAAAGTATACAGGAAGCTGGCGAGTGTGATCTTTGTTATGTCGAAAGTAAAAAATAACGAAAGCCAAAAAATGTTTGAAAGGTATTAAAATGTTTACTTCTCGTCATCCGTGTTTACTTCAACAGCGTGTTGTGTGCTTATAGTGTTATTGTACACAATAAATTTGTTGCAAAACTTAAACAACGATGAAAGAATTTGCCAAAACGCCTTGTTCACTGCGAAAAGTTCTGTCAACAAAAAATATAAAAACACGACAAGCCATTCAGTCGAGGGGATGACTTGTTGAAAGCCGTAAGATGTTTATCCCTTATATAAAACACCGATGTCTCATTACTAAATATTTTTACGTTGGTTATTACTTTATAAAAATTAATGTTTTTGCGGTCGTCTTCTCATCGTTATTTACTTTCGGTAATACAGAACATTGCATTACAGAAATTAATTTGCTTTATCTATGTCATTTATCAAGGAATATGTTCATTATAAATAACTTATTTTATTTAATTGCCAATCTTTGTGTTCCACTTAAGATGCGTCTAATTAAAACTCTCTATACTTGCACAACCTGTTCAACTTTTTATTTGAGTGAAAAAGTTTACAAAAAGCTCTCCAAAGTCCAAAGTACTCTTGCAACTGTGGTTTATTATGGGCATGAATCAACAAAAAAATACACAATCGAACAACATTATGCAATAAGAAAATAAAGATAACATTATTATAGAAAATTACGATTTAATAGGTTAAGCAGACGGATGTGAATTGTGATTGGCGAATGAAGGCAGGTTCCGCGTCGAGTGCGTCGCGACTTGCACCCATAGAGGGCAACCTGTAGAATGCTCGACTCCCGCGTAACACGCACCACGTAACACAGGAGAAAAAATGTTACTGCAATTATTTTTGGACGTTTCATATTACTTTTTATTGGACCTGTTGTATTTTTATTACGATGATGTTCTCTTATGTGAATTACTCTTGTACATATCTCTTTTAAGATCACTTTTTTAGGTTCGGGTGAATGAATTAATTTAATAGGTGTTGAAGAAATCTTACTGTTACACGTATAGACAAAAAAATTACAAAAAATGTAAACCAAAACAACGATTTACTATTACAACTATAAGTAAACAACCTGCCGTTCAAAATGGGATACAAAACTTTGTAGTTTTATAGAAATCAATCATAATAGAATAATGAGGACGACCTAGTATTGAAAGAGAACATTACAACAATATTTACGTTACTCACAACAGATCAACATAACAACAAGTAGGTCGAAAGAAAGTAACGTGCTGATATTATGTATTCGCAATACATATTTGAATGATTGTGTGAATGACGATTACAAACAAGTCCTGTCATGGGTACGTATTTCGGTACCAACAGGTACCGTCAACAAAAGACATAAGTATGCAGGTAAACTGTAATTACTTTTAAACAAATCTTATACATAGTAGTAAAATCATAACCAGTATTTATCTAACTTTAATTTGTGTTTAAAAAGTTGTAACGCACGCCATAATAATGCCTTTTGCTTGTGCCAAGATGTTTGTTACCTGCAAACATAACTCTTTGTTGACTGTACACAGTACAAATAATGAGGTGGCGGTTGACGGGTTAATTATGGCGATGTGCTGTGAATGTAACTAATGATTGTATCGAGGTGTGACCCACATGCATCAGTACTTCGGAAGTCATGTAAACTTGACCCCTGACAGTCAGTGAAAGTGCAGTAGTCGTGTAATGATTGCTCACACAGTTTAACATCCAATAGATTGTTGACTTTGGTGTTTTTTGAACGGCCAAATAAAACTTTAGTAGTATCTTTTGTGGACATTGTCTTTTAACCCCAGCGGGGTAAGTATCATCATCTCCCATATCCCAACTATGTTGGGGTCAGCTTCCAGTCTTTCCAGTCTTTTACATCTGACATTCTGGCCTCCACATCCCAGCGCGGTAAGTATAAATTAGTTTTTTAAATTTTGACGGAACTTTCTGATCTGTGATCTGCAATAAACTGAAAAGTGAGCTTTTGAAAACATAGGACTTATAATAAAATGTCTATGTCTACCATCCTTTAATCTAAATACAGTGAGTGTCTCAAAATATTTTTCGGAGGATGGAGGGTTATATTTCCTCGTTTACATGTTAAATGTAATCAAGATTGTATCTAACTAATTGCAGTTCGAAGCCGGGTCAAATACGGAAACGTCCAGTAACTACAATAATGAATTAATCCAAATAAAATATACCGGGCGCCCAAAACAGCAATATCCGTTTCTCATGTCCAAAATATTGAAGATGTCTTTACATGATTTTGTCAAGTGTATTATTAATTATAATTAATACTTTAAATATACAGTAGCCCTTATCAATAAGGCATAGTAATTATTTTACATCTGATTTTATCATCTGAAATTATTTTGATAAATGGCACTTAATATGATCTACCTATATTCGGGTTGCCAGATGCTTTTCGGGTCAAGCGTATATAATTAACGTGATTTTGTCAACCAAAACAGTTATTTTTTAAATATCAAGATGAGGAAGATGACTCATGCGCAGGAATCAGGTTTTATTCATCAAATATGGAACTGTGAAACATCGTAAGATGAATGTTTAGCTACGCCTCTCAGTTTAGTTTCTTTAGTTTTATTCGGGGTATTCTGAGCCCAGTGGTATGCACTAATGACGGCGAGGTGAAGCGATAGACTACATTCCTGGGGCCACAACAAAACCAAACAAATTGTTAACACTGATGAGTGGTCATACAAGGCGTTCAAAGCAATGTCTGTGCGTAATTATTTACAACCAGTAGCGCGGTACTATTTTTGCATCGTCTCGGCTTGTATGAAACAACTTTTCATTATTACTTAGTACTTGTATGTGTCTCTGGATGTTAATCTTGGAAATCATTGAACCGATTAAGGTGCAGTTTTATCGTATTATATTGCTGTAATAAACGATTTAGTGTTTTAGGAACTCAAGCGTAGACAATAAAATTGAAGCGTATCGGGTAATTTCCTTTTGTAGACTACTGAATACGATGGCAGTAAACACAACCGTAAATATTTTGAGGATGAGTTGCTTAACTCAAAATAATTTATAACAAACTTGGAATGCTGTCAAGGGTTCTTGATTTCCATGTCAACAATTTTAGTGTTGTTGGCAACGCGATGCAGTCCAGAGCAGTATAGGAAGAGGATATTAATGATAAATGAAGTCAAGATCATTGTTCCCGTTCCTCTTATGGATTGGCTAGGTCAATGATACACTCAGACGATTCTGAGAAGCGTTGTTACGACAGGTCTATCAAAAACAATGCAACTATAAAATAAACAATAGTAAAGTGTGTTAGTGATACAGAGGTGTAGATAGTATCATCATAAACAACACCACTATCGGATAATGTTTATGGATATAGCAAGATAACTAACGAAACAAAACGAGCATCATTATATTAATATTAAAAAACAAAAGATCGTAGCAAAATCCTTTCGAAACAAAATTATAAGAATCTTAATGCAAGCACGGTTCGTTAAGTTTTCCGATAGATCAATTTATCGAGCTCCGCAATCTTATATCGAGAGATAACAGTTTCCTCCGGCGACTTCGTGTCTTGCTATCTGTTTCTCTCGATTTAGACATAAATTTAATTTCCAGCCATGTTTACTAAATAACGACGACATCAAGTCGCCAATTTCGTGAACAGAAATTTAGATAAGCATATTAAAGAGTTTAGCTTGTTAGATCAAGGTGAGATTGGAACTGTTCACCTTTTTTTTGGCAGCTCGAAGTCACGATTTCAGTTTTGATAGACACGAAACGCCACTAATATCGTAATTAAGTTAGCACATGATAAAATATAATGTTTTAAAAGTTCGTGAACAGAAATCTTTGTAGACTTTGTATCTGATCTATCTTCTATCTGTTCTATGTCAAGATCATACATTTATTTTATTGAAACCGTAACCTACCTTGTCTTGTCTTTGTCGGTCGATAAGTCAGGACCGTATCTGGTACGGTTATATTATAATATTCATTAGGTATTATTTCACATTTTACGATTTGCTACCGAAGAGCAATTTTGATATAGATATCAGTTAAGAAGTTATAAATGTTCAATTAATTAAGATTTTATACCATATTTAAGTATTAATTAGGGGCCGTTATTGGTAATCAAACTTTATGATTATGCTCTATTACAACTTTATCCTCTTGATAAATAAACAAAGGTTAAGTTACTGACTTATTGGTATACTTAAATTATTTAAATTCTATGTTTCCTTAATTTTTTGGTTAATTTTATTACATGGATCATATTATAAATGGAAACTTAATAAATACGATAACGCCTGACGAAGGAGATTCACACACCAAATCGATCCGTTCTGATGATTGTTTAGTTCGTTTATTTTAATTAAGAAAGGTCGGATTAATCAGTTCTTATACTTCATAAGATAAAGTAGTTAGATTTTGTGGCGTTTAATATCGTGAGAAAACTTGTATGCAAGTATGAATGTGGAATTGGATGACTACAAGAATTGGGAAAGACCATAAAAGTGATGAATGAATTAATTAATGTATCGCTAGAAAGAAGGTGAACACTAGGATTACGATTAAAGGTAGTATGAAGGAAGATAATATGCAGCGTTGAACCTAAATTAAATTGGGATAAATTAGAATGACTTTTTATCGAGGCCTTTTTGCAACCATTTCCGTTCAACGTCATCTAGATTCGTCCCTGGTGGACCAGAAATAGCCGGGACGACATAATAATGTAAATAAATGCACCCGATTCTGTGCACCGTTGGGATTTAGCTGCGTTCCTATGCAGCCGGCCGACTCGTCATCATTAAGTGTCGCCTGTTGCCCCTACTATGGGTACTTGATGACAGATAAATTTTAACATTATGAAGTATTATTCCTTAATATATTTTCATAAATAAATTCAGGCAAAACCGTTATCAGAATTGACAGCGACAATGAAGGCAAATTACATTTACAGTTTATTAGAAGAAATTTATTGAGTTCGATTTTTCTTACTCAGTTTATGACATCAAAATGGAAACAGATTCATGAACATTTTGTTCTGTAGATTTGCGATTGAACTTGGCTGAGAACTGATTTAGGGATTCCTTATTCACTACGTAGGCTACCATTAAAGATTCGAAAAAATATACATCTGGCATCTTCACAAAACGCACCAGGAGTCTGTTCGTTACCAGCTTCTGTAAATCCAATGCTGGTTTGCGATCACCGCTACACCGCTCAGTCGACACATACAATACATACGCGATTTAGTGATATCGACATACTATTTCTTAACCGAAATACTTTTAAAAGTATTTTATCTAAAATTCTGAGGGATCCGCAGTAGATTCCGATTATTTTTATAGGACCCGTAGTACACCGTACGCCGCGTATACACAGACGAGAGTTTTGTTTTGTTATTTTTAATTTATTTTTATTTTTAGTTTCTTTTGTTCATTTAATTAGTTTGCCCTGACTACAGTTACGTTTGTAAAAATCTAAATAGTAATCTGTGGAAAATATTGTGGGTGGTATATTTGTTAAATTTATTATTAAGTTAATTCTGTTTATTTTAATATACTACTGTTAGTTTTCCCTTACCAATATAAAATAAAATAATAAAATAAAAAAGCGAATTTTGGAAAAAATATGTTTTTTTTTTACCAAAACAATTATAGTGAAACTCAAACTCTGGTAACAGCCGTGTTTTACAAGGAAGGTAGTAGAACTCGTTTCGATAAGAGTTGGTAATAAACGTCAGAAATTATGAAAATGTATAGTAGGTGCCGCGTCCAGACTGGTAACGCTTGCCGAGACTCAATTAGCATCCTCAGTGCGACCGGATTGTTAACATTCTTCCTGTTGTATCCGTTCCCACATCGCGACCAAAAAGAAACTTATTCGCGAGAGAAATACTTAAATAAACATAGGCGTATAGGCGCCTACTATTTTTTCTTTTGTGACGCGAGTCAAGGGGAATTTCGCAAGTGTTTCGAAATGTCGAAATATTTAAAAGTCGCAAAGCCAAACAGTGCGGAGTTGGATTTGTCAGGCGAAAGTGTCGTCTTCAGCTCACTGACAACAAAGGCAGTGAAAGCCGGGTGCACACGACGGATTTGTCGACACAGTAATGACAGTTGCATCGTTTATGTGTTCGCACCTAATACTGACATCTTTCATAGCTCCTCTACAAATAGTAGTTTCGCAATTCGCAACATTCAACATTGTCACAAACAGAAGGACTATAAACATTTCGTTTCGAACCTAATGTATAAGTACATAATCTATACCCATATTTAATGCCTCCATGTATTTTATTTTTATTAAGTAGGTACCTACTCTAAGCGCCATTTTTCTTGAAGCTCGTTCGCAAATATCTTGTGTTGTTTTGTCTTTCCAAACAGAGAAAAGAAACATTAATTTAATTAAGCAATAAATATTTGTGTTAAAAATAAGAAAACAAACTCCAGTCGGCGGCCGCTGAGCGATGTCCCGTCTCTTACGCAATTAAGATGTACAGATACTGAACTCTGGCACTATTTTGTGTAGGTTTTACAACTTTGAACCTTATGATATAATAATAATTGAGTTGACAAAACTATTTTTGTTATTTTTGTTGAAAGCCTGTACCAAACTCTCGTAGTTTGAGTGACAACATGAGTGTCCAGCACACGATTCATTGGAGCATCGAATTCTTATGAAACTTTATAATGCTAAGTACCTAGTATAGATTGGGTACTGGCACAGATTAGTACAGATGAGACACTCCGCAAAATCATTCAAATAAAAAGCAACTTTTGCTACGAAACAATAAACTGTAAGCCGACATTCGCACGGACATGTTTTTATCACGGCGTTTTTATTTCGTACACTGGATTTTTCACTCTAGGTATTGAGCCGAGCATTGAGAATCTAACAGAGCGCATTCCGCGCGTATACTAGCGCGTCAAGAAAACACACTGTTGGATATCCAACTCTCGGCGCTAAGCGGAGCGTCGAAAATCCAATACGCGAAAAAAAATCGCCGCGATAGACACGTCCGTGCGAACGTCGGCTAATTCAGGTCACACAGCGCTTATTACCGACAGTTATATTCACCTAAAAGTTGCCTCTCCTTCTATCGCGTAACTCTTATATCTTCTGACTACGTTACGCCTACTGAATTCGACAAGTCGAGCCAGCCGCGTACAGTACGACACAACTTAGATGTAGCATAGATTTGAAAATTTTCATTCATTCATTTCAATTTCACCATTGTATTTGGCTATAAGACTTCACAAGTTATTGTGTTTTCGAAATATCATTTTCACCTGAAGCAGTAATAAAGATTGTTGATTTTGAAGGCACACTCAGTTTGGATGGTGATCGGTTTTACGAATTTTGCCGATGCTACATCTAAGTTGTGTCGTACTGTACCTACTTGTATGTCGGAGTGCCCCATCTGAATTCATCTGTGGTGCTGCTTAAATCTGGTGGTGCTTTAACGAAATAAGTTGAGTTAACGGTAGTAGAAGAAGTATAGAAGAAAATGACACATTGGCCGACCGCAAATAAATTGAGATAAGGGCAGGAGAATGATGATGATAATAATGATGATGATGATGACGTACACTCTATGTAAAACAGTTCAAATAACTAATCTCAGTCTCTTTTACATGAAACAACAAAAAAACGTAAACCCGAAGAAACCTAATATTTTTCTTCTGAAGCGACGAAAGAAAATTAGTAAAAGGCTTTCCCTCATTTAACAACATCATTCCTCCATTTACCACATGTCTTCATTTGTTTCATTAAAACAAAATATCTGGGTCACTATGATTCAGAAACCGAGATTACACGGAAAATATCTAAAGCACAACCATGTCAAATATTGTAAACCTTGAACTATTTACGTTGATTAGGTACAACATTTCGCAAATCAGTTCTAATTTATAGCATAAGACAGTGTAACTGCCAAGAACAGGCGTCGTAACAACGAGACCAGCTGTCTTGGATACCACAGTCACCTCTATCTTATTAACTTGTTTATAACGACTTTTCATAATAATGAACTCTGATTCATTGTTTATTTATTATGTCTTATTCTTACTGGCTACAATATGAGAAATGACAACGGATTATAAGCTTTACAAACGAATTAGATAGTTACATGGCTCTTTACATTGTATCAATATTGGTTTGACGCAATCCATCATCGCACCGCCTGATACGTGTGCGAACATCACTATTAAAGTATTAACAGATGTGTCAATAGGAACTTTCTTGTGCACCTTACCGATTCTTAATACTAATTGACACTGACAGATGTTTCTATCAATGCCCTGTCAACAGCAAAAAGCGTTAATGATGGCCAACTTCAATTGTTTAGAAAATAACATCTATGAGGAGCTTTCTTCCAAGTGACATCAAAAGGCTACTGATTGTTTATCGTTTAATCATCTTCTCAGCTGCAGGCGAAACCACAAAAAGTGAACTAACGTTACGCGAATTGCGTAACTTTAATCGTATGACGAAATATTTCCATTTGTCAGATAATATCGAAGTCGCGGGAACAATAAATACTTGTAACAGAAAGTGAAAACAAATTAGGCGATTGGGAGATGATCAGTGACTTTCGCGTGCCTGGCGATCTTATCACCCCTGCAGCTTTAATGAAGTGGGGTTTTCATCGTTTCGGATGCGGTAACAAATGACAGATCGAATTAAAATATTTCAATTGCGTGATCGTATCTGCTTCCTATACTAATTTACAATCAACTTTTTGCGAATTAAATGTGAAATTGCTTTTATTTAATTAGAGACTGTCTGACAGTTCTGAATGGACTTTCACCTGCAATAGCAAAGTTTTATTTAATTTATTGATTTTGAGATTTTATTGAAGAAGACTATAAAACTTCGTCATTCTTTCGGTTTCTCTATTTATTGCTTGAAGTGATTGACTAGCATTGGTCAACAAATACACAATATTTTGTGATGGTCAGAAATTAATACCAGCCTATTATTGTCCCACTGCAGGAAGCCTGTTCATACAGAGAAGCCATGAGCATTGATCACCACGTTTGCTCAAGACAGGTTGGTGATTTGAGAATTATTTTAACTATAAGTCCATTTGTCCAGGATTCCTCACAATGTTTTCCTTCACCGACGATGTCCGGAATGTCCAAGCTAAATTCAGAAAGTGCCTACATATAAATTAAAAATTCACATTGGTACTTGCCCAGATTTAAATTTTAAACCAACCACAACCTCGCGCATTGGAAGAGAGGCTTTCCACCACTGGGACATCATGACATTGGCATTGGGTGGTAAAACAATACACATACTTAAATACAATTAGAAAAATAGAATGGGGTCGCAAATCACAGGAAAGCTTGTAATCTAAGGACTTTTCTTCTACTCCACATTTCACCGGAAAAGCAAGAAAAGCAGCTGTCATTCTTTAGTCTGCTTAACTATTCTCAAAGGGATTCATTGGCTTCTGTAATAATTTATTGGTATTTATTTAAGTTAATGCTTCATCAAAGGTTAAACTTGTTAAGATACTCTTCTATTGTTCTATTCAAAAAGCTATTTACAGGTCGTCTGAAGTCGTATACAATAAAGCTCAGCAGTAATTTATGCATGCAAAATCATCGCATACAAGCAATAAATAACATTTTATAGCAATCGTAAGAAATTCAACGTAATTTTCGCGAGGAATCAACCAACGTTTGTGATATATAAACCGTTTTCGAATTACTGGAGTTGCCTGGAGAAATATCTCATTATAAACGAGCGATTCGAGCGAGCATTTCAAATAGGCGCGTAATTGCGTACACGCCGCCGATATATCAAACAATCTCATTATTGAAGAGGGTGCAATCACACATCACGGGGTCTTTTTCGTCCCAGGCGTCCCATCCAATACGTGTAATAGCGACCCGGCTCTAGTAATTGCGCTTAATGTCGTCCCAAAGGCTATTCAGTCCATTTTCAATGCGATATTTTATTTTAATTCGCCGACGGTGTTCCCTAGATTTTATCTTGTCACGCCTTTGCTCATTGTGAACTCGAGCATTAACCGGCTGTTCGTTTTTGTTCCAGAAAAAGGTATTTCCAGTTTATTCGTGCGTCTTGCATGTAATAGGATAATGATGTACCAACGCTGTAAGAAAATTCTCACAATTCCGTAGCGATTATACTCATTATTGAATACAACAATGACTCGAGTGCTATTTAGATAGCCGACCGATTTGTGTATATTATTTTAGAGACAGCAAATGTCATGTGATGTGATGTGATGTGTTGGCATTCTTTAAATATGACACAGAAGTGACAAATTCGGCGATCATATCGGGTCTAAACAATCACCGTAACCCAGCCTCTAGCTATCAGAATTTGCTATCACAATACGAAGAGATTCAAACAATAGATAATAATAAGTAAGGAAGAAGTTCTATGAACTGTACAAGTCGTTGTATTCTGTTAGTACGGAAGACAGGAGCATAGTTTCACGTAAAGCATACCTCGGGACGGCTGTCAAAAGCGAAACGTCCTACAATTTATGAAGCCGTTCAATTTTGCAGTAACATTACTTTCGGCCCTTTTGTTGGCCGCAACGATCTCTCCGAGCAAAGGAATATGTTTAAGATAAAAGTTCTTGACTCGAATAAACCGATCGAAAGCCTTCGACAACAAAGTCGTGTGCCATCAACAATCGATATTTTATTAATATGTGTATCCGTAGACTTATTGGTTTTGTGCGATATATTTTGCTTTTATGTTGTTTTCAGACTTCTAGTACGTACGTATCTATCCGTATCTTGAATTATACAGAGCTTTCAATTTCTGTTGTTTTTGCACTGGTCTCCTTATGTCACTAAAAGTAAATACCTAAGGTGCAGACGATGGAAAGGACCTCCACGGTAGTTACATTATATTTAGTCAAATAGAAAATTATGTAAATATCTTGTATAACGAATGAAAGTAAAACTAGTAATGTCGGATGTAATTAATGAGTAGCGTTTCGCGTACCTCTGCCAGTGGCTTCGATACGGGCGGGCCGTCAAAATATTTTGACACATACTGTATCGCGTAATACGCGAATGGTCAAACATCACTTTTAATTGCTATTTATTATTTAAAAAAACACTTAACATTGCGAGAGACATTGCTACGACAATACTATGTACACATGTTTAGGTACTTACTTTACTGTTACTTATAATTTGCTTTTTAATGATAGCCTAGTGATCGTCAGATTGCTAAGTCATGGGTCTCGAGTTCGAACCCAAGGCCTCTGACTTTTCGGATTCATGTGCGTATTGTTATGCACTTGCTTCAAAAACGGTGAAGAAAAACATCGTGAGGAAACCGGCATGCCTGAGAGTTATTTCTCGACGGCACGTGAAGTCAAGTCAAGCACATGGGCGGCTTTAAAACTCTGACACCAGGTTAGTCACTTACCACACGAAAAAAAGAAGAAGATTGCTTTACAAATACATAGATTTAATTAACTAACTTTTGTTAACCAAATATTTAAGTGTCGTTATTTATTATGTCTACATGTTAAAGTAATTAATACAGAATTCCACGCTCTCAACGGTACTCATAAATAACTTATAATGTGTTATTTATTGCATCAATCCGATGTTAGAAATATGATGCCATATAACAAGCGGAAAATTATCCATAAATCGTACCGTTTTGCAAGATGTTCGAGCAAAATTTTATGTAACACGCTATGAAAGAATTTTATAACATTTTTACAAGAATGTAGCAACCATTTTGACAAATGTATCTCTATATGGAATGTGTTAAGTATTTGCTAACTATCGACATAATGTTTAACAGCTTAAATAATATTATAGAGATTATATCTCATGCAATATGCTAATGCCATCTAATTACCGAAAACTTATCCTTAAGACATTGATCACGATATGTGACTTGTCTCTTACATAACACGAAAAAAATTAAACCCCAGTAAAAGTAGTTCGAACGTTGCGAAGGAATAGTTCCATGTCATTTAGTGGGAACTGTTTGTCTGTCACATCGAATTAAACATATCGAAACCGTAACATATTCAGTTTAGTGCTGTTCTGTAAAAATCTCACCGAGAAAACATAGCTGTCAATAGTATTAATCCAGTCAGTAGGTCGTCTTAGGCCCTAGCATCAGGTGGAATGACAGCTCACTTCAAGCTCATTTCACCTAGATTTTCACACAGAATAGATCGGCAGGTATACCCTCTACTTAATTCTAGCATTTGTCTAAACACTCAGTTTCACTAACCTATTCTAATTGGTTTCAGTTAAACTGATAATCCTCGTCCACTTTCTTCGTAAATTGCACTAAGTGAAGATTACTCTGCAGATTTCAGCACGAACCCGTACAAAGCCAGTATACAAAACTAGTTAATGTGAGTATATTGATATTTGCGCAACTGTAACGGTTTACAAATTAGCCTCTCAGTTTTATCTGCACATTAAATTATGATCTTAAGGGAGAGCTCTCGCACTGTGTGAATGTCAATTAATTACTTGCACTTTTAAAGATTTTGTTAAAAGGTTATTTTATTACCTTTGCAAGAGACTAAAAATAACTCTCTTTTATTAAGTTTTGAAGCTTATTTAAGATGTATTTTGATTTTTTTTTTCAAAATAAAAAACAAACTGAAATGATAAGTTAATGCAGGATCTATTGAATAACTAAAGCGTATTTGTTCAACAGTTTCAGTCTGATTAAATATTATTGACTCGAGAGAGCTCAGGAAAAGCTACGTTATGGTGGAAAACTTTCAACTTATTTTCTTTCTTAGAGTTTCACTAAGTAATTAAAAGTATAGACATATTAAAAAAGCTACTTGACCATTTAAATAATTTATTAACCACTTTCTTTCCCAACAAGCTGCATCTGCCATTTAAGAAAAAGCTTAGTGAAAGAAAGAAAATATTGGAAATCAATTTGAAAGTAGCACTCAAAGACATTATTTACCTACACATTTATTTATAAGCGGTTTCTATGATCGTCGTAAACAATCGATCGAGTAGTTGCACCTGCTGTACATTTATAGTAAAGCGTTCCCAGTCACCGCCCACGAACATCAGAATGACCCATCACGATCAGATTATTCATCGGATTCGTGAGAATTAAAGTAAACAATTGGTAATCGATGCAATGTTTTGTTTATTTCTCTTTGAAAAAAATAAAGATGCTACTTCTACATAGAGGATGATTCATATTTCAACTTCCAATGATCCATATTTCAGCATAACTACGGCATACGAACGTAGTGTATCACTGTCATTGCTACGCCGATGGGAATGACAAAAGGACGATGCGTTAAAACGTCCCCCCAAACCTTACACCGACCAACAGATTTAAAATGTATCTCAGTCCAACCATCTTGGTAAGGTGATCAATTTTTACTATGACGACATCTGTCAAAAATATGGGATATCCCAGAAAAATCATGTTTTAATGTTATTATTTTTGGCACAAAATAACATGTTGTAAACCATATCTTTGATTTTTAATCACTATTTTTACTGCTAAATAATGGCTAGTATCGTCTGTGAGCTGTTTCACTCTATGGCCTGACGGATGTTCTCGTCAATTGTTAGGTTAGGTTAGGTTAGCCTAACCTAACCTGCTGTTTTCTTTAATATTTTGTACAATTACGCAATCACAAGGATACGGTGATGCTGTTCATCTTTGAGTAGTTCCATGTAGCTACCTTGAAAATCCAAGATCAGTAAGTTGATCACTGTACTGTACTGTCACTAACCTAACCTAGGTTAGGTTAGCTTAGGTTAGGTTAGGTTTTGGCGAAAAGGCGTGTCACCTACAGGGGACGTGACGGCGGGTGTTGGCACGATATATGATGTCGTGCGGTATTCCACAGTGCTCGGTCCTGGGCCCACTTCTGTGGAACATCAATTGTCAAAACGTCCCCCCAAACCTTACACCGACCAACAGATTTAAAATGTATCTCAGTCCAACCATCTTGGTAAGGTGATCAATTTTTACTATGACGACATCTGTCAAAAATATGGGATATCCCAGAAAAATCATGTTTTAATGTTATTATTTTTGGCACAAAATAACATGTTGTAAACCATATCTTTGATTTTTAATCACTATTTTTACTGCTAAATAATGGCTAGTATCGTCTGTGAGCTGTTTCACTCTATGGCCTGACGGATATTCTCGTCAATTCTTAGGTTAGGTTAGGTTAGCCTAACCTAACTCACTTTTTTCTTTTAATCTTTTGTACAATTACCCAATCACAAGAATACACAAATGCTGTTCATTATTCAGGAGTGCCATGTGACCTTCAAAATTCAAGATCAGTTTATCACTGTTAGGTTAGGTTAGGTTATGTTCACTGCGTCCATTGTCGGGAGGACACGGCGCGGCATACATTGGCAGAGTGTGCCGCGTGGGAGGAGCCGCGCCGTGCCCTCGTTCCAGAAGTTGGAGTCGACTTGTCACTGCCGGCCGTCGTTCGTTCGATGGTCGGGAGTGCCGAGTCGTGGGACGCGGTGGTTTCCTTCTGCGAGACAGTCATCTCGCAGAAGGAGGCTGCGGAAAGGGAGAGGGAGATCTCCTCCACTCACCCGGCCCGCAGCAGGCGCACCGGGCGTCGGCGGAGGGCGGATAACGCCCTCTTCCAGCCCCCCTAAATGGGTCCAGGGGCGACGGATTCGGGGACATCCGTCGCCCCCCATCACACAGGACCCGAGATGGCGGTGCGTAGTGTTCCACGCGCGCCACTCTAAGACGTAACGGGGGGAGTTTGCACACCTCACTCCCCCTACGGGACGGGGCCCGCAGAGTGCGGGCCGTCACCAGTCCGGGGCAGCGGAAGTTGCAATTTGCTCCCGCAGCCCCCCGACGCAAGTGTGCGAGGGAACACCGGGGTGGTTTTAGTCAGTAAGAGTCTGACAGACCCCTTCGCCCACCCCAGGGCGGAGGACATCCATGAGGATTTCCACCCCGAGAAAAAAAAAAAAAAAAAAGGTAAGGATGGGTAAGGTTAGGTTAGGTTAGGTTAGCCAACCAAAATGTTTTTTGTTATTACAAAAAATCCCATTGATTTTGCAATTGAACAAGACAGTAAGTTTTTTCTGGATCCTTATAAACATATTGGCATGTATCACATGGCTGTTGGAGGGGGGGGACGGGGTCCGACCCACAATGCGGGCCACCACATGCCCGTGAGTCTCGTACCTCACTCCTGCTGCGACGTCAAAAAGGGGCGCGCTTGGAACACTACGTGCCGCCACTACGGGTCCTTCTGGAAGGGAGGCGGTGGACCTCCCCGAGTCCGCTGTCCCTATAGACCTGTTTACGGGGGCTGGTAGAGGGCGAGGTTAGGTTAGCCTAACCTAACCCACTTTTTTCTTTTAATCTTTTGTACAATTACCCAATCACAAGAATACACAAATGCTGTTCATCATTCAGGAGTGCCATGTGACCTTCAAAATTCAAGATCAGTTTATCACTGTTAGGTTAGGTTAGGTTAGGTTATGTTAGGTTAGGTTAGGTAAGGATGGGTAAGGTTAGGTTAGGTTAGGTTAGCCAACCAAAATGTTTTTTGTTATTACAAAAAAATCCCATTGATTTTGCAATTGAACAAGACAGTAAGTCTTTTTCTGGATCCTTATAAACATATTGGCATGTATCACATGGCTGTTGGAGGGGGGGGACGGGGTCCATACAAAATTGGTCATGGTCCTTTGGAAACCTAAAATATTAAAGTCGTATAAAAAGAAGTAAGGAGGCTTTCGTAACGCTTCTCACAACAAAACAATCTCCATGTCAACAAACCTCAACAATTCACAAATGACAAACAGCAATAAAACTGCGCCTTAATAGCGGCAAACTTGTCACTTTCTCCGCACGGTCGCAGACAGTTCTCGTCAGATCTTCTCCCGCGATTATTTCCATTAGTGACCATTAGGCATTTAACTCGATATTATTAGAACACGTCACGACACCACACACAGTTTGCCAACGCCATAAATCAAGCGATCTGGTTCTTCGATTCGAATTCGCACTGGGTTTACGTAACGTTAGTTAACGTTATGAGCGCGTGAAATTTCTGTTACAAAATAGTTTGATCTTTGTTTTTCTTGTTGTCGGTTGGTTGGGAAATGCCGAAGATATATCTTTATTGTGTAAATATTGCACGTGCTCATCAAGAATTGGGTTGATTTTTGCGGAGTTATGGGGAAATCAGGTCTTGCTATAAATATTCACGTTGTACAACGTATGTGATACATATGAATGGTTCATACATACAAAACATGAATGTCCCATAAATTCATGTATGTATGAACCATTCATGTTCTACCTATTTATTAGGAAAAACATCTTTTTGCGATCACCAATTCGTTTTCGAAGTGTGTTCTTGTAAGCTTGAATACCTAGCCATGCACAACTGCATATGCTCATATATGTTTCTATAGAAAGGTTACAGTATAACGTTTACGGGCTAAAATGATACAAATTTTAATCAAAATCAGTTCTTCATTTTGGCCTTAAAGACGTCACGATCTCATCTTTGCATTTATAATAACTGTAATTGAAGTATGGTCTGTCGCCAAGTTTCCATCTGTAGCCACTTACAGCGCAATTAGGCCATTGTCGCTCATTTAACTCTCGATTCGTTTTGAAATAATAATTAAAGATTGCTCTATTTTTAATGGCTTTACTAATTAGTTCTATTGCCGCAACCATGGCAATACTAGGTACCATTAGGAAACACGATATTTAGTAGGCGTGCTTAATCTGTTTTATTTATTTAAATAATTTTGTATTTTACTATTGGTAGCAACTTTTGAAAAAACTAACAAAAATTGGTGTTTATGGTCATCAAACCGTAATTTAAAGGTCATGAAAATACCTACTAACACATATAACCTTCATGAGTTCATTCAGTTGCTTGCGCTTATTTACTTAGCTGTGTGATAGAAAGTATATTTTTCAGGGTATTGTAAAAAGTGGAAAAATTTAAATCTTCCTACCGCAGAATTAGAAAGAAATCACGTAAACCAATCAAAATAAACATTCTTAGAAACAGTAGCAACAAACCAACAAGTGCACAATTAAGAAAATGACTCTCACTGCCAAAACTAACAGATCCCTTATTCACAAATCACATAACATCCGTAATGTCAATGACACCTCACGGATGCGCTTACGCAACGAGCACCTTGACAGTTATACAGATGACGATCGACGTGACGTAACGATACTGACACGACGACACACTACTGTTGTGCATACAACGCCTCTTATATTCAACGGGACAGGTAAAGAGCCTTAAGATATGCAGCAATGTTTATTGAACCAAGGAGAACCTTCTAGCAGCCCCGTAGGTCGCCGATAGAAGAGGCTTTCGATGAGATGAAATGCAAGTGATAGCATAATTGCACAATAAACTATTGTTCAGTAAGCAAACGTAATTCGTATGAATGAACTATCATCAGTATTATGATTACTATCACAAACGTTGATCTCATATCTTTCTCGATGATTGAAAATATTAAAGGGGAAATAGAGTCCGTTTTTATTGCTGTCATAAACGATTTATTGGTTTAGAAACAGCTCTCATATGTATTTCATGATGGGTTGAAAACAGGATTCTGAATGTGTTATATAGTGCTTCTACGTAAATCTATGTGTCTTTGAGTAAAAGTAGGCGACGCAGAACAAAAGGTCGTATATTTAGCGACGTGCTCTATCTATAGTCATTGCAAATCCTCGACTGTTTTGATGTTACTTTCTAGTCTGGTTACTAACCAATCTGTTTTGAAGACTATGCCTACCCAAGACTATGTTTTCGTCTCTTACTATACTATGTACATATATACAGAAACACATCGTCGAATTACAGGTTTAGGTATTAGCTGTTGCACCAAGACAACTCTATTACTTCTAGAGATAGCTAAACCCTAACATGTTTTCTGCAATTGCGAAAAGACAGAAAATACAACATTTCTGAGTACTTACATCCCGGAATTATGACGGAATTCCTAATAGAACGATGTGCCTTCGTATTTTATGAGTCAACGAATGGAAAAAGCTAGAAAAAGGTTGTTTTCCTCGCAGACTATAAACTCTGTAGATACTTAACAATGTAGTCGCAAGTACCTAATCACGGAAAAGTTTACTCGACAATAGTCCAATGGCTAAGGCGTTGGTCTCGCTGGGGAGGTTGTTGGTTCGAATCACCGCCATTTGTTTAATATGATGGACCCATATAAAGCCTACGTAGGTATATTGCCTTGTTACAGGGCTTTACTCAAGTTATTCTCGTAACCAAATTATTTAATTCTATAAATAATTTATTGAGTCATAAAATACTTTTAGAGTTTGAAATTTTATAGTCTAGCACACCTACAGTTATGGGTTTAAATTTTTTAATAGACTTTACGCGACCTGGGGCAATAAAACGACATGACGATCCCAATTTAGCTAGCAAATGGTTCTAGCAATAAAGTCTTCAGAGCAACCCATTACTTGAAGGCATAAAATTTGCCTTGCAAATACTATGCAACTCCTTCATTTCTTTTTGATGCAATATGCTAAATATTTTTTTTAAGTTCTTAAATAAACTGTCATCAAAAGCCTCGATTTGTATGCAACATATATCAGTCTCCATTAAAACTGTGGTGGGCTACATGAAAGCTCTTGTAAGATGTTAATGAAATGATGTAAAGGCGCGGGAACACGGTTCCGTCCGGCGCAGGTAGGTGGCGCCTACGTCGACAAGTCTTCCAGTCGCCTTGGGTCGTGTTATTAGCATAATATCGCCTATACTAATGCCGTACAACAGTATCGTTGTTTATTGCTTTAGATTTCACTTTGATTTAGGTAAATATTTTGATCGGTTAATGTGTTGCTTGCTGGGTTTCGATTTCCATCAAAGTTATTAGAGGTCAATGATAAGTATGCCTAAGCCTGGCTTTCTGTTAAAGCTTTGGCTTTTGGGGATCGGCTAGCAATTAAATAGTTTATTTTCTTCTGGGCAATTTTCAGTATTGGGTTTACTGGTCATTTTCAGACTAATATCGCGAAGAAAAGCATTAATAATATTATGTCCTTTAAAATTATGCTCTCCAACTGCACCAAATAAGTATTAAACACGCAAATCCACGTGTTAAATTAATTATATGTATATCTACTTACCATATAAAATAAATCATTCAAATGTTACATAACCAATATTTTCTCCAACCAAAGAAAGTACAAGCACTACGGAATTTTACATACCTACCTACAATTGAATCATTTGATACGACCCACGCGCTATTGTTGTTATGTAAAATCACTATAATATTAATTCATAACTTGAAGTAGTAAGTCCACTAAATATAGATAGGTACTTGTAAATGATTGATAGCAGAGTGCCGATTTGGAGAGAAAATTCGAAACTGAAGTGGCGATGTCAACGACCTGAGCATTGTTAACGACAGATGAATGAACTTTTTTAAGTTTTGTTGTATGATAGGGATCATCTTCATCATGCAGCTTTAACAGCTTTATTCCACCGTGTATCTTCTTCTTCGTCGTTCTTTCAATGCTGAGGATCGCGACAACATTAGCTGCGTCTCCAAGCTATGCGGTCTTCTGCAGTGTGGACTGCTTGGTAAATGCTGATTCCAACAACCTTTTTGATCGCGTCTGACCATCTTGCCGGTGCTCTGCCTTGAGCGCGTTTTCCTTCCTCCTGTCCTTCCCAGACCATGCTTAGGTGAACACATAATACAATGTATGTCCGAAAAAGCTGAGGACAATAAGCTACTGGCATATTGCAGAAAGCCAAGTATCAAGTGTCGTTTCAACACTTCTTCTCCATCTTGCCGGTGCTCTGCCTTGAGCGCATTTTCCTTCCTCCCGGCCTAGTAACATTAGCCTTTCCAGACCATGCTTAGGTGAACGCATAATACAATGTATGTCCGAAAAAGCTGAGGACAAGCTACTGGCATATTGCAGAAAGCCAAGTATCAAGTGTCGCTTCAACACTTCTTCTCTCGTCTCTTAACAGCCACACACTAGCTACTCCAGCTACCATCATCAAGTTAATTTACTTCAGGGGTTTTGTGAGAGATGCTTTCAAACTTTAGCGTTCAATAGGTAAACTGTGGCCTGATTTCTGAAATTCTGGAATTTTTCTCCTTGTTTGTTTATCTAACGCAGTATTGTATTGGCGCTTGTCTTGTATACATCCTGAATGTGATGCACCTCCATTCGTAGAAGGAATGTTCGGCCAGTATCTGTTTACTACACAATAATATTTCGTGAATTCATCCAAGTGCCGCTTTGATTTATACGAATACCACGTTGTAAAAGTAATCTTAAATATCATGGTCTCAACCTGACCTTTTATTTGTAAAAGAATTTCCATTTACACTTTTATGTTCCTTTGTTACGTTCCCAACATATCTACAAATCAAGACGTTATGTTTACCGTACATATGTACGTTTTTACTGAAAAAGGCATACAGTTATTTACAAGAAATCGGATTCCTTTAACAAAACGAGGTATGCTGTTGATCATTTTGACCTGCAGTTGGAAGCACATGGGTTGTAACATTAATTACATTTAAGGATCTGCACAGACAAAGAAAATGCCAGGTGAGATGAGTCTTTCGTAGGCAGGGTAGTCGTATCAAGTTTACACAGAGGAACATTATGAGTAATTTGAGTCAACTGTGTGTAAGCCCTTAGGCGCCACGACTGCGACAGAGAAGCAGCAGTTTGCATTCGATTAGATGTAAATTTATTGAAAACACGAGTTCATTAGTTGCACTAATTGCGATCTCCATTCCCATGAACTGTGGGATGACCTTACGGTTCATTCGACTTAATATTCATACGGGAAGAAGACGTAACTTACCTCTATCATTTTTCTTAAACCAGAAAGAAAGTAGCGTACAAAACAATATGTCAAAGGGAGCTAAGCAGAAACTTTCTACGTGGGAGTAACGTGGGAGGCAGGGTATATCAAGTAGCATCGTTTAAATCATACGTAATCTGTTCTTTTTATGATATCCAAATATTTGTGTTTGCGTAACAGAGTAATGGTCAGTGAGTCAGTTTAGAGCGCCATTACGTTTTGCCCTAGTTCCTTTGGTCACAGCAAAACGTTTTGTCTCGCGGATTATCCGGCGGCGCCTCTACACCTCGGCCTAAATACCAGCTCGTATACCTATTTGTTCCGTCAACACTGATTAGTTACATGAACTACTGAAGGTGACCTTAGATACAAGGTTTCATGTCTTCTGCATTAGTCAGCATCCGATACTAAACATGGGCCTCCCCCGTTAAACAGTACAAACAGTTTTTGGCACGCTTAGCAGATGACTAGGTGAGCTGCGCTAGCGCTGCACCTACGTCTAGGTAACTATGTATCTGCCTATTATGTACCTATTGCCTACCTTTAGTTTGTATTAATTATCTGTTCATTAATAACACCAGGTTCAAACTGGAATTCACTTGTTATGAATTAATCATGCACTTTCTATTGAGTTGAGTATTGAAAGAAAGATAACATGATGAAGTACAAAATTAGAAAATAGTTTTTCTAATAACACCAATTAGTTTATGCTTATCACGATAAAACAGAACGTATTTTCGCCCACCCCTCACCAAACGTCTTCTAGTTCTTGTAACAAAGCGGTCCTCAGTGACAAAGCAGGCAGGTATTCTAGGTAAAGATGATGAATAGCATTCCAAGTTTTATCCTCAAATATAACGAGCATTTAATGGCATTCGTTTTGCCATGGTGAAACATATGCGAAGTCCGTTCAAATGGGGCCGTTATGGTGTGTAAAGTGCGCTCATAACTTCCGGCTGCAGACACTATAAAATGCTGGTAGGTAACGAGACTATAAAACAGGACGTGAGTTTCCAGTGAACTATGGTACTCACGACCAAAGAACGAGGTAGGCAGGAAAGCATCTTACGACTATGAAGTATATGAAAGTGACTGGGATGACATATTGAAGACTGGGATATTGAAATTACAATTTTTCGCATATGACACATAAAAGAAACGATTGTAATAACAGATGATTAGAAATAGACACTTCGTTTCCAGATCAATCCCTGATACATTAGCATAATCAGGCTATAATGTTCCCTCTGCTGGGACACTTATGAGAGGCTGAGAGCTGAGAGCTGAGAGGGAGTGGGCTGTAATCTACCACGCGGGCTCAATTCGGGTTGGTGATGCCGGTTTCCTCACGATGTTTTCATTCACCGTCTTGAGAGCAATGGTGATGAAATATAATTTACACAAAGTAAAGCGCCTGTCAGGATTCGATCCTATGACCTACAACTCGTAGGTCGCGACCTAACCACTGGGCCACAACTGCTATGATACATTGATATCCTTTAAAGGAGGTGAAGAGCTTTGTTCTAAATTTTTTTTATACTTCGTGGGGGCTCCATCACGAATGAAAAAATGAATACGTGTGTTGGAAAATTACTAAAAGGACTAAGTTGCCTGCATACTTGTCAGTTTCTCTTGCAGTTGTAAGCCTTAGCTCATAACGTCACAATAACATATCGGTGTCGCTGTAGTTGGGTCATTTATAATTCAAATGTATGCTTCTGAGTCGTTAAGTGATGGGCAATTGGGGATTGAATGATAATACGTTAGCAAGTATATTAGTATTTTGTCATGTTTTTTTTCGTACATAATTGTAGAGTTTTTTACTACAAATTAAATTCATTTGATTTACTAACTAGTAGAAAACGAGTTGAAGGGCTATTTAAACAGTTTTTCTGTAGGTAGAAAAGCAACTAGTAGTGAAATTTTAATGTGAAAAGTCCTTGAGGTCACTGTAATATTAGACTGATTGACAAAATCATTGCTCCACATACATTTCAAATGTAGTTCTCTTTATTATTTCCCATGACATTTTGACGAGGCAGTTTTTCGCAACACTAGTGGGTCAAGCATAAGTCGTGAGGCGATGTTACTGATTTATATCCGAATGTTCAGAACAATTTCCCAAGGGTGTAAGTGATATTTTCAGTAGCTGAAAATAGACGAAGATAATAGGCAATACGAGTTAGACTGATGAGTTAGGTCGTTAGACCTTTTTGCGACGTTTTGGTGCGAATTTAGAATTAAGCTTTGTGCAGACCAGCGCGACTTGTCGCGCGACGCGACACCGGTTATTGTTATACCGTGAAGTTTTCTTAGAAATTGTATTGTTCGTGTCGCGTCGCGCGACAAGACTGGCGCTGGTCTGCAAAAGCCTTTAATCGTAGTCATCTGCTGGACTCCACGAGATTATGCAGAATAAGTTGTAGAAACCATGGCCCAATCCATGAACCCGTATTGTTGGCCCATGGGCGGATTTAAAACTCTACACCACACGAAAAAGAAATAAAGTTGTAGAAAATAGTGTCTCTTTCAAGGTAGACAGAGGGCCAATGTTCTTGTTGGCATATATATACATATATCTATTCGTCGTTTCAACTTTGGAATTCCTTTTTTGAGAGATGGCTTGGCGAGGATGACGCAATTTCGTTTTTTCTAACCGTGTAAATATAATCGTTGTTGTTTAGGTATTTCAGTGAAGCAATGAATATTTACGGGACTTTACGTTCCTGAGCCTATTCATTACCCATCAATCATTATTTCAGCAATGACCGATATAACGGTCGGTTCTACCGATGACTCATGCAAATGAACTCCGATTCGTAGATCCACAGTTACCTAAATAATAAATCAACATGTTCCAAATAATATGGGTTAAATTCTACGAAGCCAATGTGATACTATTTTAACGTTAATAATAATTGCAAAACAAGTAGTTATTTCTATAGTATGACTCGGTGGACCAGAATTTCGTATTAGTGCAAGTAAGAACTGCAATTACGGATCTCCGGAATAGTGACGGGACATTTCATAGTGATGTAACACTGACGCAGGCGCAAATAACTGACGCATTCGATTTTTTTCTTATTAGGAACAAGCAAATGAAGATCACATTCCGTGCAGTGAGTCAGTACTTTCTCTCAAGTAGTATCGATGGTTAATTGTAGTTTCATTGGTGAGTTGTTCGGTATTTAACCCTTTGATCTTATTAATTAGCTATTACTGAGGCGCCATATCAAATATTGATGACGCGAAGATTATTTAAATAAACATTTTTGAAGTTTTTTTGAAGTGAAAATTTCTTTAGCGGCGTTGTGCACTTTTTTGGGACGGGTAAAAAATGTTAAACTCGCGTCAGGACGTGACCGTAAGATCCGTTGCGTAGCAACTAACAAAGTAAATATTAAAATAAACAGTCTTTGACATTACGTAAATATTGCGAGGTAAGAAATTTTACCCATAGATATTGATGGGTAAAAAAAAAGCAGTCAAAACAACTTCATGAAAAGTGTTTAAATAAATTATTTATTTTTGTTAGACTATATTTTGAAAATAAAAAAATATACTACTACTACCTACTAATGAATATTGTACTTTAACCACATAAATTATAGTACTTTTATATTGATAAATAAAGCAATTCGTGCGAAATTATTCCCTAACCATTCCAAAATATTCAAAAATGCACAACGTTAATGTTCAAGTTTTCACTTCTGCCGACACTCCCAGAGTGAAAACCGTTGTTTTTTTTTTTTAAATAACATTTCCCGAACAATTTTTTTAAGGTGAATTATGGACATTATGCGGGATATTTTAACGCGTCACCCGTTTCCAAAAAGTATTCGAATATTTCGAAGGGGCTTGCAAAATTTCGCACAATCGTGACAGTAAATAAACGATTCCTAATGAGGTGTGTTGCGCATTGAGTAAATAATTACTTCCCAGTGATTTTACACTCTTACGTGTTTTGTAAAAAGTTAAAGATTTACGAAATCCGTTTCGACGTTCACGGAATTTCCATATTTAAGACTTAGTACTGTACAACTACTAAGTTGCTGACAGATTCTGCTTTAAACTTAAGGTATACCTAAATACCATAAAAATAAATAAAACCCCTAGAAATATATAGTTGATGTTCAAATTCTTGTGACGCATAAAAGTTTACCTTTTTCTCAAATTGTGTGTGCCAGTCCAGTATCCAGTAGCAAACCAGATATCCTCAGTTTGTCCACAGAGCGGCTGTCATCTGACCACTCTGAAACGTGAACATGCATAATCAATTTTCAGACTTTTCGAGATCTCAGCGTACCTTCTCTAAAATTTTAACAACCTAGAATGAAGAAGAAAGATCTAGAAAGAAGAAAGTGTCTTGTTTAGTTTTAGATCATCTCTATAACCTGCATCTGATCTGATGGATCTGCAGTTATGGCTACTCATCTAACGTTAATTGAAAAATAAGGACCAAACTTAGATAAACTGTTAATGATATAACTTGCAAATTGACTGTTGACAGCGGTATAGGTGATGATGTACGACTCTAAAATGACCGATGACCTCTAACAGAAGTAGGTGCACACTCAAGATATTACGCGGATGATATAAGCGCGCCATTGCCCTGAATACCTGACTAATACCCACTTACTGTAGAAGTAAGACATACTTATCTAATGGGTATGCGAAAAAATTGGGTTGATCCATCAAAGAATGAGAGCAAAGAATTTCAACGAGATTTTCGGATGACAGATATAAATAATACCAAAATTTTCATCAACTGTGAAAATGTTGGCATTGATTATATTTAGAAATAGTTATCTTGCACTTAGTATTGTTAACTACTGTATTCTGAAGCTATAATATCGACCAGATCACCAAAAGTAACGCGTATATTGAAAACCTATTTGGAACCATCATGGATGATTTTAATACAGTAATTAAAAAATATACAGATGTCTTTCACGATGAAGATGAACAAAAGTTTTGTTAAGCTTTTGTTCCGACAGGTAGGAACAAAAGCTTAACATAACTTTTGAAGAAATAAAACGTATGTTACCAATCTATTTAGAAAATTGTATGTACATTAAAATAATAATTGGGAAATAAGATTAAAACTGCATTCAATAGTACAATTAAGTAATTAAAGTAGAAATCGCTGCAGATAATCAGATATAAGTAGAAGTTCATAAAGTACCGTTTCCCACTACGCAGTAAGTAATTGATCGTGAGATAAGATCGATATCTTCCGATGATCGATAGTGCAGATCGGAAGAGACCTAGAAAGTGGGATAAATCGTGATTTTACTAATTATTCGAGTTACGTTAGCCATTGCGACAAACGTTTGTCTCCTTATTGCAAATACGAGAAGATTTATAGCTATTAATCAGGCTATAGCGGTAACCGTGTTTGTTTTATTACGTGATCGAATGGATAATAATGTGTTTATCTTAAGAAATTTGTTTCGTAATGACCTTTTAAGTGTTTTATATTAGCCAACGATAATGTTTAGCACGACAGTGTCGCAACTGTGGCGCTACGTTCGTATGCATCGCTGCACTTAATTAATCCTATATTAGCAAGTCATATATCACAATATTTTACTGTGCATGTTGACTGCGGTCTGAGGTACAAAAAAAGTAGCTCCGACTATAAAAGGGTCTTTACAGTCATACCAAGAAGTGAAGGCAGAAACGTCAGTAACTCAAAGGGACAGGCGAATGAGTTGTAAATTTTCTAACATAAAAATTTTCAAGCGAGGTCGTGGACTATAAAATTGGAAATAAGTCCAGTACTAAAACTCTCAGCTCACAAATTAGTCAAGTTGACATGCTTGTGTATTACACTCACCACGGGCTATTTCGCATTAATTTAATGGTAGAAGGCGTTGTTTAAAATATTGTACATGCATCGTCGTAAATAGTTTTATGGACATGAATTCATTTGTTTTTATTTTACACTTTTTTACCGACGACATGTTCTTTAGACGTTCAGTATTATTTTAAATGGCAGCTTTTAGTTTAAACATTTCTAGTCGTTATTGCGACATAAAACTGTATTGAAGCTATAAAAAGTATTTTCAATGTCCTTTTGGGTTACTATGCACTTTAGTACTCAACCAAGCAGACTGTACCTACGCTATCAATATCTATATTATGATTGCCAGTATTTTTTTATTTTTTTTTCACACTGAAATACCACTTAAATGTTTTTGTATGTATTATTTTGATACGGGCAAAGGCGCGTTCCCACCCCAAACGGATTAAATAAAATAAAAAACTGAGAGATTAATACGATAAAACTTTAATAACATTAATTTCGTGCATGTTTTCTGTAACAAACAGCACTGACGAGCGATCTGTCTCCACCTCACGACATATTTTGCAGCAGTATGAAAAAAGATCGTCTAAAAGGACTGGCCATAATGCATATCCATCAAGACATTTTGCTTCAATTATGAACGAAGAAGAAAGACCAACTGGAAGAAGAAGGTACTGGTCTGAAGAAGTACCAACTGGATGTCTTCAGCAGCAATGGCGTAACTACTAAGCTACAAAGTAGCGTGGCTAGTAATCGGGCTCAGAGGTCTGCTAAGCCAACAATGCACCGGCTTAGAGCCTCAGTGGGTGAGAGGATTCGAGATAACATATAAAGGTAAAAAGATAGCGCGGTCCGAAGGGCCTCGCCCCAGCAAAGTGTATGTAGCTTCTTTCAACTCAATAAAATTGTTATCTAATTAGTAGCACCAACTGTGAATGGCCGAAAAAACTAACCAACCGCATCTGAGGTGGGGGTGCTTTCACTAGCTCTTGCAGCGCAGGTTCTCTTAGATCTTAAACTTTACTTCTTATGTCGAAGTCGTCAAGTCTCTTATTTCTGTATGTATAGTCAAAAGAAGATCTATCATATCAGTCTGGCCCATGTGCCCCACCCAGAAAAAGATCCTGAATCGGCCCTTGGATGGGGGATTATTACCTAATCTATTAACTCTTATGAGTATGACACAATAGTCAAAATCAACCGTGGGAATCGCAAATGCAATGATAATAAAAATTACATTACTGGTGTTGTGCTTTTTGGCATCCATAGGCAATTGATTTCGTTAACCTTTCGAAAAGTCCCCATGCAAATCTACTCAGTAGCGGAAGCGATTTCATTAAACCTCTTTTATGACTGGTGCTTGTACCATGTCAAACCGTTCAAATAGGTACCCATTTACGGAAATGATCAAACTTCTTTTCTATGTGATATTTCATAACGCCATAGTGTCCATTATGAAAAGCGCAATATCATACCGGTGTCGTATTTCCGCCATCCCTCCGATGGTGCGCATGATTCGCCCATTGTGTGCTATCAATGGAGACAGTTTCAAAGAAATAATTTGCATTTGGAACGGACTAATAGTAGATAAATACTTCATTGGAAAATAACGTCATGTTTAGGTAGACCGAAGTGATGAAACATTTTGGTAAAGTATGTTTTTGTAATATGGTGAAGTTTTGAGTATTTTTTATCCTTTCTCTATTCCCTTTCAATATTAGTATAGAATTTTAAATTTTATTGTTTTACTAATGTTTGAAACACCAGCAAGTAATTTTCACTTTTCACTTGAAAATATAGTCGTAGCCATTCAATCAGCAAACGCTAGAATAATAAAAATGATAAAAGTCAATACGTAATTTATAATGAATACTAAGTAATTAACGTACGGACTTCTGATACGGAGGAAGGAGGGAAATGTCGTCAGGAAAGTTTTCGAGTATGAATGTGGATGACTATATGAGTAGGGGAAGACCAAAGAAATGAAGGATGGACTGTGTGAAAGATGATATGGCTAGAAAGGGAGTGACTACCAAGATGACGACTAATAGAGAAGTATGGAAGAAAAATACATAATCCCTCATTATCCCAAATAAATTGAGAAAAGGGCAGGAGAATGATTATGACTAAGTAATTGACGTCAGTTGCATTATCAGTATCATACGACAATTCATTCAAATGTTTCAAAGATATACAGTAGAATGACTGATTCACTAACGGGACAAGTTGACTATGGTTTCACTAGCCCTTGCGTAGTACCAGAGATAATTGACTGTAGAATTGAAACGACAACAAAGGTAAACCGAAGCGACAATCAATCACTAATCAACTAGAAACACAATTGAATAAGAACAAAAAAGAACATCTAGCAATTAATAATTCAATGTACCATGACTTCCTTAACGTACATATAGCATTCATTACACGTCCCATTGAAGAGTCGATCTTTGACTTTGATATATTATCCATTTAAGTGCTAAAACGACGGACACTATTAAATTACATAGGCAGTAACTTAGATCATAGATACATTGAGTAACGTATGATTAACAGGCTTCATCGCATGTACCTATTCACTGCATTCAGGTATGAGTGTTCCCTGATACGAGGTACTTGATTCCAACTGGTATCAATCTTGTACACAAATAGAAGTTGTTCCTTGGCCCGTGCAAGACTAGTTCTTTCGTACCAAGCGAGTCATTAAACAAATAAATATGTACTTCGATTACCCAGTATTTATATGCGTAACGCGTGAAGATTTGTTTATTGCTGTTTTCTAGTAATTCTAGCAGATTTAGAGCTTTCTGTTGCTATTTTCTTAGTATATTGTTATTGTTTCAGCTTATTGCAGTTTTAGAAGACGTGTTTATTTTTTCTATTTTAAATTGTTATGCATCACAGTCTAGGTTTACGTCTTCACTAGGGTCATCTATATTGAAATATTAACTCAACTGTTTACTTTTTGAATACATTTTTAGACCACCTATAGTCTGGAATTTAAACGAGATTGCGACCTCTGAGTTTATTTCGGCCTTTCTTCTTCTCAGAGTAGTCAGATAGGAAACGCCGGCCTCATCTAGCTTCAATTCATTTCATTTCATTTCCCACAACGCGTCATTGTTGTACAATAGATACCTAGCTATCTTTACTCTGTTTGATCTTATGTCTTTTCGATTTATCTCTTCGATCAAAAATACCAATTGATGAACGAAGGTTTATCTCTTGAAAAAATTAGTAATATTGATAGGTATTTCTCAAATTACAAGCGACACTTGATTTTGCGACCCTATCTTACCTTTATCTTAGATTTCGTACTACTTATTTCTTTGTTTTGCTCTCAAAACTTGATACTTTGTGGCGTAGCTGTTTTTTTTTTGAACCCATTACAATTTTTCCGATAACCGCGTAAACTAAACTTAAAAAAGTATCCATTATTTACTTTTCATCATAAAACGCACGCAAACTCGTTCTATATTTAGCGATAGTAAACAGTTTTGTTAACCAACTGGCGGTGGCCGCGTCGGCGCCGGCGCCGGATTGACATTTACACGAGGACCTTGCGCAGAACAATTTGCGAACAATGAGAGAACTGTCATATGTTCCCGGAACCGTCGTGAGGGAGTGACCTCAGCCACCGACCTCTACACTTGCAAACGTGCTGAGTTACACAAAAGATTCATGTACGAAGGAAAATGTGTGCATTGTGGACGATGCATAGGAGTGTGGTCAATTGAATTGTGTCCGCGAAGTACGACTGTCTTTGTGGAGGAGACAAAGTTAATCGTGCATTTGTTTACCTACAGGATGTGATGACTGTCGTTTTCATCCGTAGACATAGTAATGTCTACCTACGGATGAAAATGATAAAGCAGCAACGGCACATGAACCCACACATCCTGGCCACTATTGAGTTGTTATAGCTACGTTAGGTCCGTAATAATAACAAGCTCAGGCTCCAAGAAGTACCTAGTGGTAACCATAATCGATCCATGATCCTATAGACCATTATTTCTGTTGAAAAGCTTGAACTTTAGAAGCTATTGTTCGAAATGCGTAAAATTATAACATTGTGTTAGTGCAAACGCTTAAACAACTTGTCATACGATACATTCAATCTACAAAATAAATACTTCCTGTAAGAAAAAAATCAGTTTAGCAAGCTGGGTTGTTCTATGGTTGCCAGAAATAGTAGATTATTATAAAACAGATAACATTACTAGTTGTCTAAGAAAAATGATTTGGTTACTTAGTCATTGCATAACGTCTGGTTACTGTCTTGATAATAAATGATGATTTCAAGGAAACACAATCAGATAAACAAACGCCTAAAATTGGATCACTACTATCTTATAGAAAAACTTATGAGACTGTTAGTAAACTGGATATTGTATGAAAAAATCTGAGTCATATCGAATGTATTTTCAGGAAATCTGTTCCAGACACAGAAGATAATCCCATACATTATTCATGTGTCAGATTCTGTCTTGAACTTGCACGTTGTAGTTGTACGTGTACGTGAATACACACTCATGAGAAGATCTACCTTTCGCGTTGTTATTCTGCATTTTGTTGGGCGCCAAGTTACTATTTAACACAATGACTGAAACAATATGATTGGATAAACCTTGGATTTCTATCTAGCCAGGCGATACCTAGAATTAGGTAGAAACCAAACTTTATCCTCACAAGTTACGAAACAACGGCCATGCATGCAACATCGAGATCCAAGATTAGTGTGAAACCAATTGCTTAACCCGAAGTTCCCACAAGTGCGTCAGTGTACCCGATTAGGTAACGATCAGCCGGATCTACAGGCTCATTAAAAGAAAAAAGATCATATCGCAGACCATAGAGCACTCGGCGACCGAAAGTGATAGTCTAATAGATATTATAGTGAGACGATGACGATAGTGACCAGCAAACTGGCCAGTCATTACTCATTACGGAATACTCGCGGTTTTCCTAACAACTAATTGGTTCCTTTGTATGATAGACCAATAGTCAGATGTAGTGAATAAGATCAAATGAGACCCAATTTCCTTCAACTATACAAATATTTATAGCACTAATAATAGCCTTTCCTCAGATAATAACATGATAAAGCATTTCTAACGCTCCAGGACATAGCAGGTGTTTAAATTTCAATAAACAAACTCCAAGCAGTATAAACCCTGCTTTCCCTTTGAGTAAATTATCAAAATTATAGCTTATTACTTAAGAAAGGTGGGGAGCTACAACGAATCCATTCGGATACACCTGAGTGGCAGTTAAACAACAGATCATTCGTCATTTGCAGCGAAATTATAGGGAAACATAGAACGGTGGCAGTTTATGCTGTTTTGAATAGCAAACGGAACGCGAACTTCAAAATTACCGCCATTTGCAATACATCAAGCTGCGCCGGCGGCTGCGTGTCGCTCCCCGGCTTGCGGTTATTTGGCAAATGAAGTTGTTGTTCTTCCTGCACGGCGCCACCGCATCTCACGTCCGGAATGTCATGCGTGCCATACACCTTCACGCGGTCACACCTCGCTCCGACCTGGCGGTGAGTGGTGACACTGATGAGAAGTAGCTCAATTGGAACGCAGTTCACAACAATGACATTGATTGATGGTAGGTTAAGAAACATTTCGATGTCAATAGTATCAGTCACAACATTCGTAACCTAGATAACAAAACTAGTTAAATCTACATCTAGGTATCCAATTTCTGAATTGTCACTGTTAACTAGGTCAATAACGGTTCTCGCATTGATTAGTCATTATTCCCATATAGGGTTTTCTTTAACATTGGAGCGATCGTATATAGTGCTAAGTAGCGGAACAGTTGCGAGTGGCACTGCGCGGCAGCATTATACATAATTGGCGTCACTGACCTACGGTAAACATTGCGTCTGCGTTCAAGGTCAACAGCCTTGATGTTTTATCGTTTCCAATAAGATGTCCAGTATACGTAACGTATTACAGTTTGAGTGAGCTTTATTGGCTGTTCGTGTTTATATTAGTATGGTGGAGTAGAAGTAGGTGTTGCTTCTAGGTAATAAACGGTTTTAGGTAGAACTAGTTTATAACATCTTCCGCCTTTATTCTTGTTCCTTTACGCATCAACGTAGGTACTAAAAGCTACAGTTTATTTGTCTTTCTTGCTAAGCAAAATTATGGACGTACAGCCCTAAAAATTAGACGAAAATATTACAAGCATTTCCTGGATTGGAGCATGTATCCTCATTCTTCGAACAAAATGCGGACACGCTTTCATCACAGAGTCAAATTAAATTAGCTAGCGAAACTGATGATTTTTTTTTGGGGTCAACGATAGCTTGTTACTTGAAGTATGAGTTAAGAAAATAAGTTTTATCGTGTTTACATATCGAAACCCATCGTCTTTGAAGTTTACACAAAATTAAACGAAAAGACTGTGTGTCGAAATATCAGTTTAAACCAGTGATTCCCAAAGTGGTCCAGGTGGACCCCCAGGGATCCACGGGAGACGCGACGGGGGTCTACGTTGGCGTGAAAATAAAATGGGGGTTCACAAGTTGTAACTGGGGGTCCACGAAAATTTATCTGGTTTCTATGGTAAATAACAAAAATGTTGGCTTGGCTTTATCTATCAATGTAGGAAGATAACAAATTACACAAAAAAATTAAGGGAGCATAAAAAAATTCCATTCGGTAATTTTTTACAGGCTGTATTTCGGTGGAAAACGGTCGTATTGAAACTTTAAAAACGCATTTTAAAACTTTTGATTCTAATTTTCAGATTGGTGGAAAACTCTTTTTAGGAGCTATAGTTTACATGCAGTCCTAACAGATAGCGCGAAAAAATCTTCACATTTTTTTACGAGTTTTGGGAATATGGTAAAATGTAGCAGCAGGGGGTCCACCGAAACCAGAAAAATTATGAAAGTGGTCTACGAGAAAAAAAAGTTTGGGAACCTCTGGTTTATACAAACATTTACGGTTATAACCTCAAAAAAAAACTCATCAAATTAATTTCTTTTTGTTTTATTAGGTTTAGAAATCGATCGATACCCGTCACATCTGTGGAGTTTCGCTATTTTTATTTGACCCTGTATAATACCAAACAGATGAAGACATGACAAATACCTTAGTACCTCCAAAAATGCAAAAATAAAAAGTGGAAATCCTCATCTCCTATTTACATGCATAATAAAATGTAACCTTGAAGAATACCTTGGAAGGCAGACGAAAATACAGACGTACCGAAACAAAGGGTGAGATAAGGAATCTACAGACTCCTGGTCATTTAATACATAAGGCATTTACATACACAGGGTCACGAGATGTATCGAACTGATTGTACAAATGCTATTGTTGATTTAAGTAAGTGAAATGGAACCCTGAATGTTTGCACTCCCACATATTCGGAGTAAACATGTCTAGTCTTCGCCCCTAATGGCTTTTTTTTGTAATGTTCTTGCTTAAAATAAGTCTTATTTCAAGAGGGTTTAGGCACGTTGAGATAATGGAATAGATCTAAATTACTCAAGAGAAATTCTTTATAGCGTCATTGAATGCTTACTTAGTAGGTACTTTCTATGTAGGATGTACTACTTAAGTATACTAAGGAGTCATGCTAGGCATAATGTAAATGCTACAGAAGAACTAGCCACAGGTCTTGCTAAAATGGCTCATATATGCTTATAAACCAAGTTAGTAAGTTAGGTAGTAATTTCCCCAAAACCAGTCGCTGATGGATCTTGAGGGATTGCAGCATTTCCTGCAAGCTTGAGTGAAATAGCGAATGATTTAGTGATCCTAAACCTATTTTAGCCAGTCTGTTGCAGCTGAAACAAAATTTTATACCTAACACAATACAAAAACTAAAAAGAAAATTATTCAAAAAACAAAAAACCCGACTGCAAAAACACATAACTGAAAAGAGAATAAAAAGCAAGTTTAAAAACTAAAACCCGACTACTGAAAAATCACGCTCTAAAAGGTATGAAACAAGAAAATATTTCGAACAGAAATCAAGACATAGGTACAAAAATGGTCAAAGTAAAGCCGTAGTCGCATGCCATTATAATTTTGTAGCCGACAGGCATGCGACTACGGCTTTACTTTGACCATTTTTGTACCTATGTCTTGATTTCTGTTCGAAATATTTTCTTGTTTCATACCTTTTAGAGCGTGATTTTTCAGTAGTCGGGTTTTAGTTTTTAAACTTGCTTTTTATTTAATTTGTTTTGGGGTTATAATTATGAAATAAGGTATTTGCAGAGCCGCTTTATTTTTTTTTGTATAGGTTTAATTGTATAATAGATATTAGTTTACACCGCCGCTGCGCCGTACGTAGCACAGTCTCACTTTTGCATGTTTTTAACAATTTAAACATATTTATTTACTTTAAAAATATGATATATATACATATTTGTAATGTGCTCGTCAAGCTCTTTCATTTGATACCAAACATGGAAAGATTAAAAAAAAAAAAATTTTTCGTTCTTCACTTTATGTCCTCTAGAGGGCGCCATATTAAATTTAATGTAACGTCACATAGCCTATAACCAGCGGACAATCAGGACGCTTCCATCGATACCTCATTTATCAAATTATGATCAGTGGTTTAGAAGTTATGAGGTTACAGATGAACATACATACATACATACATACATACATACATACTTACATACATACATACATACATACATACATACATACATACATACATACATACATACCGGTCAAAATCATAACCCTCCTTTTTGCTTCGCCGAAGTCGGGTAAAAACAAGCATTATAATCTATAGAATTTTGGTATCGCAGGCGGGGACAAACAAAAGTTAGGTACACCATATTTCCGGTTATTATTGTTATATTATTATTGTCTCCGCCTGCCATACCAAAATTCTATAGATTATAATGCTTGTTTTTCTCTTTTCAGTTATGTGTTTTTGCAGTCGGGTTTTTTGTTTTTTGAATAATTTTCTTTATTTCAAGTTTTTTAGTTTTATTAATATATCTTAATTTGGAATTGACTCATTACCAGCTTTTATTTGATACCAATATTGTTGAAATTTATTTTAAAAAAAACCTTCCCCTCCCTTTTTTTTGTTCTTGCAGATGCAATACATAAATATTATATAGCCTATGTCACTTCTACGATTAAGACGAATCTAACGACACCTCTTATGTTAAAATCCATCAAGCCGTTTAGGCTACAGAGCGTGCCAAAGAAATAGACATACATACATACATACACTCGAAAAACATTACCCTCCTTCTAGGGCAGTCGGGTAAAAAGGAACATAATAATTTAAAGAAGGAATTTGCAGTAGAACCACGTGGTGGAAAATAATATTTTCTGTCGTAAAATATTGTAGCCCTGTGTACACGGCACGGTTTTTTTACGGTACGGCGTATAAATCGCGAAGCGCGCCGTAGAGAAAACGTCATAGGGAGCCATACAACACTGACGACCGTGCCGTGTGCACGGTGAATAAACCGTCGTTTTTCATGGGAAGAAAAATGTGTGTGTACAAGGGGCTGACATGGCTGAAATGGTTCAGTTACTGATTATTTTATTTATTCAGAATTAAAATGACATGTTTATTAAATTATTATTTTTTATTCTCATTTTATTATAGGTACATTCTAAGTTTTTTTTTTTAATTTAGAAGGGAATACAAACAGTGACACATTACATTTTTCTGGAAGAAATACAAAAGATACAAGATATAAGATATATAGACCAACAACATTTTCCACGGAATACAAATAAAAAATAATCTTTACAAAGTTTAAATTAAAACTAAAACCTACAAACTGCAATAATTTAAGCTAAGAAAACATTTTTTGTGCTAAGTAGTAAAACAGAAGTAAAGTACAACTTATCATGCAAATCTTAATTAAAATTACTAGTGACTTACCGCCAGTTGCAGAAACGAACATTAACTTTTAAGGCTGTCATTAAATACTAATCCTCCATTAACTTGTTACAGAAAGCGACATTAGACTTAGTTTTGTTGCAACAATTTACTGTAGCCAAAGCAAGGGTTCACAATATTTTTTTTATGTTTTGACTACCTAAAATGCTAAGTGATTTAAAGAAAACAAAACTTTTAATATATTATTACCAGCACAATTGCCAGTATCAAATTACCACCACCACCACCACCACTGTTAAAAGATAAATATCTGAAAAATATGGCATACAACAATACAATAAACGACCACTGGATAAATAGGTAGTTCTTATTAGGGATTAGAAGGCGTACATGCTAGCTACAGAGACGTTAAGCAGAGTCGTCTTGTAAGAGGTTTAAGGCACGTAGATCGTAGATACAATAAATGGCAAAATAAATGAAATACAGGGCCATAAAGAGAAAAGACAATGTCAGATTACGGTCGCACCTGAGGTTCCTCGTTCGTATACATTGTTTACGAGGACAATTCAATCGACCTAATTTGTTCTGTCTAGCTCAATTTTATTAAATCAGTAGGTAACTAGGTACCTATCGGTGACTGAGAGATGTTTGTCGTTATTTATTGATTTGATTTGAACATACCTACTAAAATAATAGTTTAATGAGTTTGATGATACAAAATAAGTACCTAGTCGAAATTAACCGTGCGCATTTTGGTAAATGAGAAAAAAATACCAGCATTCTAATTTATTCACATTGATGTTCACTGAGCGCAACAGAAATAATAAAAAGTCTTCAATTATATCACAAAACGCCATTCTCTTTAAAATAGTTAGGTTTATTACAAGTCAGTGACCGGTGCAGGAACCCCTGGCTGAACAAGCCTGTAGTAGTTATAGTTACTTGTTGCAAGGTAAGACAACGGGCGACCCCGCACATGCGCACTTACCCTCATTGATTTTTCTCACTTTGACAGTTCCACCTATGTTTTGAGCCATCGCTCGCGTACCAACAACAAAGTAAACAAAAAATGGCTTTAGATTTTTCTGCAACGTATAAATTACTAGTTTTAGGTGATTCTAATGTAGGTAAAACGTGTATAGTGCATAGATATTGTGACGAGCGATATTACGATATATACATATCCACTATAGGTAAGTAAACTTATTTATTTTTAGTTTTACGAGCCTTTGTGAGACAGGTGATGCTGTATTTTAGTGCCGTTTTGTAACTTAACGAATCCGCGATTATATTTTATATTGCGGATGTAAAGCGGGAAACAATGGAACATATGACGTGAAATAGCCTTTTACATATTTATATGCTCAGGACTTCCCTTCCAGACCATTTTACAGTTAAGAGTTAGTGCCCGACCAACGTTAGTAAGCTATGTAGTGAAATACATAGGAACAACTCGTTTCTACGAAATGTAGTTTGTATATTTTTTGCTCCAAGCCACGACGAGCCTGGCTGCTAAACGATATAGGGAACTAAGCTTCTTTCTTGTCTCTAAGTGCATTGCACTTCGCAAAAGCTTTCAGGAGATAATGTGTCACCTCTAGATTTCATGTTAGGTACGAGAGTGCATTTATTCAGCTCAGATAAATGCTGGGTATTTTTATTTACGAATTAACAATAAATCTGAAAATTCCAAAGTGCTATATTCTATGTGGTGAACTTTTGAATATTTGATGTCTCTGTCACTTAAAATAAACAATATTGTAAGGAACTACTCAGATAGATACCAATTTTTTTTTTGTAATATCTATAACAAGAATTTTATTGTACTGAGTAGGTTTAGGGATATTTTCTAATATGTATCATAAAGGCGTGTCAATGAATTCCTTTGAGCTAGGTACTATCAAGTTATCTTCAAAAATATTTTCCCTATCCCAACCATTTTAGGTGGTACTAGGTTACCAGGGATACCTACTTAATATCTTAGGTAGGTAGACCATGTATGTATGGTACCTAAATTAATTTTCAACTAAGGTACCTATCGAATTTAAGTCGTAGGTAGGTATCTACTTTTTTTCTTTTAATGATCTAGGTACTCTTAAGGCTTTTGCAGACCAGCGCGACACGAACAATACAATTTCTAAGAAAACTTCACGGTATACTAACAATAACCGGTGTCGCGTTGCGTGACAAGTCGCGCTGGTCTGCACAAAGCTTTATGGCATTGGAATCGTTCGAATTTTGCACCTTTTTGTCATATGTTTATAAATCTCTCGAGAAAAAGACAAGTGCTAAGTTTGGCACCTTTGTCGTCTCAGATGGTGACAATTTTCACCATTCCATACCATGGTCGGGTACATCACAATGTGGCCAATACCGCGACATAAGTCACCACATGAGACGTTATAGCAATAGTAATAACACCTAGGCAATAACAATGAGTCTAGAATAACCTTCCTATAGTAAAGACCTGTACCGTACCTACTTCCCCAGCAACAAATATTAGGCGGTATATTACGAAACTGGCACACAATGGGCACTGTTGCGTCTAACCACACTTATATAACTTTTCCAGGCATAGATTTCAAACAGAAGATAATAAACTTAGACGGCGTGCCAATCAAACTCCAAATATGGGACACTGCTGGACAGGAGAGGTTTCGGACACTGACCACGGCGTATTATCGCGGGGCTATGGGTATAATACTCATGTATGATATCACCAATCTGGAGTCATTCAATCATCTGTCGTATTGGCTGAGGAATATCCAAGAGGTGAGAGATAATACACTCGTATCATCTAATACGCAGCTAATCTTCGAATATTTTCAAAAAAGGAACTCTCCTTTTTCGAAATCTCCGAAGATTAGCTGCGTACCGTTATCTAGTCTATCTGACAATATTTTTCATTGTGTTGAAGTGCAGGATTCATGTAACTTGATTGTAAAAATCTATAAACGTTCAATTAGTTGATAACCATCCATTTGTACGGTGTACAAGGCAACAACGATTACGGTACCGCTTTATGTGACCTCAAGGGATATCATGGTAATTTTCTTTGATTCAATGACAAATCATAACTCACCTTGATAAAAATATGCTATGAAACCATTTTATCTAAGTGCATTTGATTGAGAATTTATTCCTAGAGTTAGATACCTAGGCATGTGATGTTCATGGGCGAGTCCAATTGCTTTTTGAACAAATTAATACAAAAGACTTTGTAAGGTCGTAACATAGCGTGATTTAGAACAATTTTTTGACTGCCTATCAAAACTGTATCAATCCACATAATGATGTAGCTACCTAGGTTGCCTGAAAGCTTAAATACGTGTTCATCGATTCCGATGAAACATATGACTCAGCCAACTTACTGGTTCAACGAAGGATAAAGAGCGAATATATTTCAATAAAAATAGAGCGTAGCAAGTGTTTTTAAATCTACGCCAGTCTAGTGCCATTTTTTCCTTGGAATCAATCATTTATGCTTTCCTATTTCCAGTATGCGTCTCCCGATGTGATTAAGGTCTTAGTTGGCAACAAGTGTGATGTCCACGAGAATCATAGAGCAGTACCCAAAGAGAGGGGCCAAAAGGTAATTTTATAGTTAGGTACCTATTATTTAATTAACACCGTGGTAAACACGATTTTTAGCAGTACCTGTCGGCTTATGCAATCATAATTACAATTAGTGTTCAAACGCTAGGTCATATCCAAAGTGACTCAGACCAATGCCAGATAAAGTTCTTCTATAAATGCCTTTATGCGAAGTCAGCAATCTTGGGGGGACCAGAACAAATAAGTATCAGACATGGTATTGATTAATGATCAACGGGGGAAACAATCTTAGACTAATTTCATTTAACCAACCCAACCACAATTTTGTTTCAAAACACAAAAATTTCGATTCCAGATAGCAGACGACTTCGACATGCCGTTTTTCGAAGTATCGTGTAAAAGCAACATAAACATTGAAGAAGCGTTCCTGACGTTAGCCAGGAAAATTAGAGAATATCGGGACACTAAGGTAAGCAACATTTTTTTAAAATTTATCTTTACTTGTATGTCATTTGTTTGTGGAGTTGTCAGTCACCTATCCGAGACAATCATTTTGTACGAGTCTACGCAAAAAGGTGACATGAAAATGAAGGTAGATAACATATGTAACCTATAACAAAAAGATGCTAGGACGAACAATATTTTTGTAGAAGCTGAATCCCATTTGACAACACCTAGCCGAAAACTAAAACCCAATTATCAGGTATGGTATGGGAAAACGTTAACATGACAAGATTTTTTTATGTAGGGCCCATCATTATCACCTTCCACTGCCGAAAGACGTCCACTGCTGGACATAGGCAGAGGCCTATGCCTAGCGACCGACAGTGGACGTCTTTCGGCTTGGGAGAGCCCAAGCACCGCCACTTCGACCTGTGCTTCTCGCATCCAGCGGATTCCTACGTCATTCACCAGGTCATCGGTCCACCTTGTGGGAGGCCTTCAAACGCTACGTCTTTCGGTACGCGGTCACCACTCCAGTACCTTTCGGCTCCATCGGCCATCTGTTCTGCGATCAATGTGTCCTGCCCACTGCCATTTAAGTTTGGCAATATTTCGGGCAATGTCGGTTAGCTTGGTTCTCCTACGAATCTTTTCATTTCTGATTCGATCGCGTAGGGAAAGTCCAAGCATAGCTCTGCATTGCCCTTTGGGTAATTTTGGGCCCATGGCAACAATATATAAACTAAACAATAAAGAAGGAAAAAAGGGACTAAGCATGGTTCTGATGCCTCAAAGAAATCATATTTTCATGTATATTAATTGTTTGTGGACTGCCTCGTTGGTTTAGTGGTCGCAAGCGCTACTAGTGAGCATGAGGACCTGCCCCCCAATTACGCAATGCACGATCAATTTTAAATTGAAACCAATTGAAAAAGATTGCCAGTCCATTGCTTCATAAGTTCGACAAAAGCAATCTGCTCAATTTTTTTTGTCGAACTTATGAAGCAATGGACTGGCAATCTTTTTCAATTGGTTTCAATTTAAAATTGATCGTGCATTTCGTAATTAGGGTGCTGGGTTCGATTCCCGGGTCGGGCAATGTTATTGGGTTTGTTTTCCATATGGAACTTTAGGTACAGTAGCAGCCCGGAGTCTGAATTTGTGCCAATAGGCTCGCCACCTGTTAATCGGACTTGAAACATAACTGGCGAAATGTGGGACAAGTATAGGTACACTTCTGCCTAACCCTTCCGGGATAAAAGTGATGTTAATTGTTATGTTATGTACCATATTAATTTTACCTTATTCTCTTTCCAGGCGGACGCCTTCGAGTTGAAGGAAAGGGACAACGTAATAAAGCCTTCTGAATCGGAGACGGATGTGTCAAAGTGTAGTTGTTAGCCTGATGTACTTGTAGCATTCTTTCGTTCGTGTAGACCGCAACACCAGTTTGCAGAATGATGTGGGCTATGTTTGCTCCTGAGATACGGGCTTGACTGATTTATTGTTATGAATTTTATTTATCGGCTATTGTAACAAGTCAGCCTATGCTTCAAGGCATAATTGTTGCTACTGCAAAAAAACACGCAGCTTAAAACCCCAACTTTTTTGAAAATAAATGTTTGAGGCTGTGTTAAGGTGCAACTAGTCGCGGGCTCGAACTCAATGGTGGGCCTGGCCAAAAACCACACTGTCTCACCTGGCATCGTGTCCGACAGAGATAGTATCAGTGATGAGCAGTTAGAAGCTGATCTACATGGACACCGTATAGTTCGCACGCACGGAAACACCGTACCGACCAATTTTAGTAAAACGAGCGCGTCAAAAATTACGAAAAGGCCTTTGGAAAAAAGGTTTTTCTGAAATAACCACTGCATAAAACGATTACAAATAAAATTTATTGAAATCTTCGTTAATTTTTCTGTGTCGGTACGGATTTTGTTTTCGAGATTTCACACTTCTTGTATTAGTTATTTACGCCCAAAGTTGCGTTAAAATTAGCAAGAAAAACGAATCTTTGTTGGCTCATAACTTTTTAATGGCTTTTTATTTTACTATTCTGCTTCCGTACAGACAATTTTAATAATGAGACCTAACGATATCATGTTTAACCTTGAATGTACGATGTCAAATAGTGGAGTAAAACCCCTCCGAAGTTTGTATGGAAAAAATATCAAATTGTTTCACCTTAAGGGGCAGAATAAAAGAGAGCTTAAGTGGATTATTGAAATTGCGCCAACATTATAAAAAGCCTAGCTTAGAGCAGCATCTAACATAGGTATTGTTAGTAGGGTAGGCCGATATCTCAGTTGTAAACATTGGCAAGCGCCCAATTCATGCGTCAGGACGATCAAAGAAAGCCATTTTCTCATTGGTCAACTATCCACCAGCTCGCTGATTAATCAGAAAACGGTTCTGAGAAGTCTTGTTTCGAACAACGGCCCTCTTACCGCTAAAAATAACATTTAGATTTTAGTTCATTTTTACTTCTTCCATAAATGGTTTTAAAACGTAAGTAGTTCGGTAAGAGGGTAGGAGTGATCGCTTTATGCATTCTGTGTGCTAACTTAGCGGCCTAGTATGCAATGCTGTGACAAGACATAATTATGCCACGGGTTTTGACGCAAAATGCGATGAAATCCATTAGGTATGTCACAAGGGTGCATCCTAGGTCCGCAGCGTGCGGACCTAAGACCTATCGCGTTTTCTGAATGCACCAATAATGAAGTGTTATTAGGAATCTCATTCCAAATTTTCTTTTCTTCAAGTGCAATAGGAGTATTTATCATGAAAAAGAAGATAAATAGACCAGCAAAAATTGGTTGTTATTTGTGAAAATTTGAGAAAATAATGTGAAATAAGTTAGTTAAGGAAACCTTAGTTATAGATTTCATTACCTAATACTATACTATACCTACTCATAGCGATATTCAAGTTTCATGTAGTTAATCAATATGGTGTTAAATGTCAATTTTAAGAAGATTACTATCAAGTTCAAATTT
Source organism: Conistra vaccinii (assembly GCA_948150665.1). Classification (NCBI taxonomy): domain Eukaryota; kingdom Metazoa; phylum Arthropoda; class Insecta; order Lepidoptera; family Noctuidae; genus Conistra; species Conistra vaccinii. Next base: position 15,448,425 of record OX411318.1, read on the forward strand.
CACAAATAAAACAACATTAAAGAAGGTTTTCTGAAGCTAAAGATGGGTCTTTTTCCTACCAGACACAAAAAACCACAAAAATGGAAAGCCGAAATAAAAAATACGATGGCGTTCATTATAGAAAAAACAAGGACCCCTAACGCTAAATAGTTTTTGTTTGGAACAAGTGTGAAAGAGATTTTCGAATACCCTGTTCGGCAGTAGGGATATGAAAGACTGATCCTGGCAAAGCCAAGGCTAAGCCCTCAAGGTCCCGGTAAGAAAGTCTGTGACACCTTATTTCGGGCCTGTTTTTGCCTGCAAGCTCATTTTTTACAACATAAAAGATAATAAGAAAATTGCTTAAAGGAAACGTTTCATTTATGTATACAAATATCTACTTTATTAAATTCAGCTGGTCCTATTTATCTACTTTAATATAATTTAAAAACTACGGACACTGAGAAGGCCTTTAATGTTGTAGGTTTAAACGTATTTAAAATAAAGCCTACGCGACTATCAGACTTGCTCAGCAAATATTATAGACTCAATAAAAAGCACATTATTATATCTAACGAATTTAAAAAAAAACTTAGGAGTCATTATGTATTAGATGCGTTTGTTAATAATTGCATTTCCATTTGGCGAAAGGTTACAACAAGTGCGTTAGTGGAGAAATATTTATAAGCTTTCAATGTTAAAATTAGTCATTAGCGTGAGCTTTGAAACTTAAAAACTTGAATATAATCGTCTTGCTTTGGTAAAGAATGAAATGTAAGCATAATAGTACCCTCTGCTGTCGCGAGGCGTTTTGCCTATCTAGATCTGGAAAAGGGGCTCTATTTCGGCCGGATATTTCGAAAATATTCGAGATTAAAACCGTGTAAAATCGCAAAATCTAAAGGTTCACGTGAAATTCCTACAATAGTGGGTATTAGTTCGTTCACATCTAGTAAAGTACATAAATATTAAGGAATAGTTTTCATGGTTACTAAAGTTACTTTCAAAATTCATTAAAGTCACAGTTAGAGGAAAAGGTTGATCATCATATAGGGCTGGCCCCAAAAGACTGCTGGACAGTTAAAAAACACTAATATAATTACAACATGAGATAAAACAATTCCATTACATCCTGGTACCTACTTGGCAAATAATTTCATACAAATTATGTTCCATTTTTTTATTTAAGTACCTATTCGGTAAGTAGTGGCTATGCGGACATCGTGAAATAGGCCCTTATTACAATAGAAGCACTGATTATTTTAATATGTGCCAGTGCACCTTTTGTCCGAAATGAGTGTTAAAATCCACACTGCCAAAACAACTGAAACAATGCTTCTCGATACAAGTTTAAAAAACGCTAAATTATAATGCTTTTGTACAACGAATTAAATGATAGTAGAAAACACCGTCATTATATGAATAAAAAAACTTGGAAAGCTCCAGAGCAAGCTCTTTTAATTTAATTATCTATACTAATATTATAGAGAAGTAAAATTTGTTTGTTTTTAAGTTTGTATGCAGTAGTAATCTCCGGAACATCACGCTATGGACCTTGGGAGCCGAGCAAAAATAAAAAAAAGTCTGCAAGAACGCTAAGCGAAACCGAAGTAATATCGATGGGATGCACGGACGCGAGCTCTGAAATTTAGCAGGCAAACGCTAGTTTGCCCGCTAAATTTCAGAGCCCGCGGGCAAACGCTATTAGCGGGCATTAGCGGGCAAACGCTAGTTTAATGTTATAAGCTAAATAGTATTAATTGTTGACGCATTCCATTATAACCACTATCACACCGATGCTTTATTAAAATAAAGTTATAACATAACGCCTGTATTCCCCGAAAGGTTAAGCAGAGGTGAACGTTCGGCAGGTGTGGCCCGACCCTAAGGGTCGGGCCACACCTGCCGAACGTTCCGCGGCGGAACGCTCCGTCGCGTCATATTTCTATGGACGTAACGTTCGGCTGATGTGTCATAGGTAACTTGAGAAACATTAGGAGCGTATTCAACCGAACGTTCCGCAGCGGAACGTTCGGCAGGTGTGGCCCGACCCTTATAGTTCACCCACATTTCGCCAAACAAATAAAGTTACTTAGATATACTTAATATTCATTAAAAAGGTATTACTAAGCTTAATCGTTGTTCAGTTAGATTGTTAGTCGCATCTCCAATATAACGCACTAGCTGTAACATTTTTTACACTAGCACAACTAATCTAACATTAGATTTTAACAGTTCAATGTATAATAAAAGATTTAATATAAAAATATTGGTTTATTTTATTTCTACAATATCTATTTACAAATCGATGTAGGTACAATTGACGAAAATGACGGACATTTAAAAAAAATCTGACGAACATAGAACCTCCTCCTTTTCGGTTAAAAATAATAATAGTCATTTTGAATTGAACTTTTTCAGGAAAGCAATGATAGAATTGAACTTATACCACATGATAATCAGTTTGTTCAAGAAGGACTTGACTTAATATCAAATCTCGATACTGCTAAGTTTTGTATTGTAAAGAAAGAAAATGGACACGATGAGAATATATTCCGGATTTCCTTTCACCTTGAATGTACACTTTCAAAGGGCTGAGAGGAATTGGTAAGTATTAAAACGGCAGTCATAATAATAATACCTATTGGTATATAGGTACACCAACATTGACATAATTATATCTCTTTTCAGGAAATTTGAAAACCATTGCATTCAATGATGCAGAGCATATGAAAAACAAGGTGCTTCAAGTAAGATTTGATGCATATAATTCATTTACAGCTGTATTGGGGGAAGCTGTTGAGATCCTGGAGAAAACTGTTCTGTAGCCTGTTGCTAATAATATAAACCTAACGCGACTATTTGCAACATTAACACCAATTAAACAAAATGCGCCAGTAATAACGACTTCAGTTAGTCAGGAAATAAATAAACGACAAGCAAGAGGTATCAAAAGTTAAATTTAGATCTTTTCCTTGGAACATGAGCTCTGGCTTGTTCTTTTTTAATTCCCTGACTAACTGAAACCGTTATTACTGGCGCAATTGTTTCATCTGCCATTTCTAGTTTTGGCTCTACTTTAATAATTGGAGTGGACTCAGTTGTGTCCGGTTCCATTTTTACAGTGGTGATGATAGGCTCTGTCTTAATGGCAGGTACAGGTTCTGTTTTTATACTTGGTGCTGGATTTAGATTGTCTACACCATTTGTTTCTTGTTTCCTGTAAAATAAAGAAGTGGTTTGTGAATAAAAATATAAAGTTCCTGCAGATTTTGACATTTGCTTTGTTAGAGGATTATTGCTGGGTATTTTAGCATAAAATAAAGAATAATACAATAAGCTACTTACAGAATAGTTTTCTCCAGGATCTCAACAGCTTCTTCCAAAACAGCTGTGGATGAAGATTCTCCAAAACTTTCTTCAAACACTTTGTGCTTTTTCATGTGCTCATTATCATTAAAGGCAATGGTTTTCAGATGTCCTGAAATGAAATAAATTAATTTTAAAGATATTTTTGGTAACTTAATAATTATATTACAGCATAAAATGCTTTGATGGTTGATGATAGAAAGATAGGGTAATGTACATTAGTTTTGCCATAGAAATAGTTCACCATAGGCTGGTGATTTAGCATAATCAGCCTATCATTTTTCCACTGCTGGGACACAGGCCTCCTCTCTTTGAGAGGGAGTGGGCAACAATCTACCACGTGAGCCCAGCGCAGGTTGGTAGAAGTCACATGTCTTTGAATTTTTGGTTCTAGGACATGCCGGTTTCCTAACAGTGTTTGCTTTCACCGTTTGGCAGCAGTGGTGATGAAATTATTTACTCAAATTAAAGTGCTAGCCTAGGTTCAAACCTACAGCTTACAACTCGTAGGTTGGGGCCGTTACCACTGCTCACTGGTTGGTGATTTATATTTTATCATAATATAATAAATGTCAAAAGCATAATACGAATGCTATATGAATGGCAACCTCCAATCTGTGTGGTGAACACACAGATTAGAGATTGCCATAATGGGGACTGAGGTCTGATTCCACACATTGGTTTGTGATTTGTTCGGTCAAGATACTTATTAGAGAAGATAGGTACAAGCTTATTATGAAAAGAATTGAACTTACTTAATACTATCTCTCCTCCCTCACATTTGTATTCCTCTATTTCGCTGTCTTTCTTTATCAACAAGCGCCTCAGCTCACTCTGACTTTCTCGTAAGTCACAGACTATGTTTAACAAAGGCCGGGTGACTTTCTGGAAATACTGTAAAGTAGAAAGAGTTTCAATGAAGAATAAAGTTTTCTATTTACAATGGGAAAAGGCTAGAACCTTTTCCCATTTCCAATCTCTGCATATGATAGAAGTCATGTTGATGTTCATCAATATATAGTCAGCAAAGTAGTAGGAGTTTTAGTGATTATTTAGGTACAGGTATCTATTTCTTTGTAAATTATTTCCTTTAAAATACTTACCAATTCTTCTGAGCCCTTTGAAAGAGTACATTCAAAGAAAAACGGAAATCCATATGATATTTTCATCTCAATTAATAAGTTTTGGCCATTTTCTTTCTTTGAGATGTTAATCTTAACACTATCGAGATTTGTTAATAAGTTAAGTCCTTTTTGAACAAAATCATTATCATGTGGTAGTTCAAGTCCATCGTTGCTTTTCTGAAAAATATAAATTCAAAATGACAATTATTCTTTTTAGTTAGTTGATTAGTGAGGCTGGCTTTGAAGATTCTCAATGCTTTTATCTGGCTAGGGATATCTTAAAAATAGAAAGTGTAACTAAATAGGTAAGTTACAAATGGCACATCATGACACACAGGATGTAAATAGTTGATGTTTGGTTTTGAGCATCACAAATTCCAATAAACAACTTATTTTCTGTATTCAAACGAAGATTCGTAAGTGCATGATTGGCGTAGCCTCAAATACAAATTCCGATGGTTTCAGAACTCAAAATTAGGCGAAATTTTACCTTCAGTTGAGCTAGGAATGCTTTTTCGGAATACAATTTAGTCCAGACACTCAAATAATCCGTGATACATATTTCGTATTCACGATCTTGTGAAAAGAAAAGGAAATATTGAGTTTCTTTAATTCTTTTCCACATTTTATTGATAACGATTTGTTAACTTGTTTTACCCTAATATTATTGTAGTCTGTGTTTTGTACACAACAATAATTTACTTCGTTTATTTTCCTCCGTGATGACACTGACACTGACAATGACAGTCAGATGTCGTTTTGGCATTTGTTAAAAGTGTTGCTACTAAATATTTATTGTAATCGATTAATTTTAGAAACCGTTTTAGTCGAGCCGATTAAGTCCCGCGCGCCATTAATATTTGAATATAAAGTTGAGAATTTCATTGTAATAAATAAAATTAGGTTACAATAAAATACATGAATTAAATTTATAACGTGATTGACATTAAGCTTTAAATTTCAATTGAATTTATGTACGTAAGATTAAAAAACGAAACCTGCCAAACTACCGTTTACGTCGGCCGTAAGCAATGACCTATAAATGGCCGTGTAGCGGTTACACCGCCACATACGATCTACGCTGCAAAGGCATGATGTCAAACAAATCCTGCTTCGCGCGTTAGAGCTTACCGCGCGAACGACATAGATAAGACTATCAGAAATCAACTTACGGGCAGTTGCCCGCCAGACTCAACACCCGTCTGGTCGGAGGATCCTTCCTTTTCAAATGAGGATGAGTGAACTTTACATCCTATTCCTCATACCTCTAAATTGGTCACCCCGAGATTAAACGTCAACGCAGTCTTCGTGCAACTACTTCAGCGTGACGTCATCATCATCACTCCCGCAAGCTTTCATGAGGCGAGTCACAGCCAGCCAGCACCCACGGCTTCAACGGGTGTCCTGACCACCAGCATGCAGCGAACGCGCATTCCTGGTCATCACCCTCAGCCCTATCAGAAACTTTGGCTGAAAGTGCAGGACCTGCACTTTCGGCCGGTCTCACAAGTAGAGCCCATTCTACCCTCTCCTGGTCAATGACAGCAGTCAGCCACAACCCATCGCTGTACCACATCCGACTCACTGGATGACGACGCAGCGCCACCCCGACTGACTGGGGAATCACCGCAGACATTTCCGACTCACCGCGAACTATGCGGCACCCGGTTCCGACTCACTGGAACCACAGCTGGCACTGTGAAGCATCGCAAGTTCCAAGACTCAGCCCACCATCGACCTCCGGTCTCCGGAGGGGAGTGATGTAGCGGTTATACCGCCACATACGATCTACGCAGCAAAGACATGACGTCACACAATTCCTGCATCGCGCAGTTAGAGTTTACCGCGTGAACGACATAGATAAGACTATTTGAAATCAACCCTCAATACCTCTTAAGCCGTAAGTAAAATACGTAGGTCAACAAGTTTCAACTATAGGTACCAAGTGTACCAACGTGGATTTCATTGAGTACATTATTATAGTTGAAACTTGAACGGCCGAGTTTTCGAGGCGTAGTAAAAATGTGGTGGTATGGCAGCTTTTCTAGAGGACATAATAAATTATGTCACACAACCCTGTTTAATATAATAACATTAATTTGACAGTAAAACAATATTATTGTCCCATATCATACTATTACTTACATAAATAAATGCATAAACTCACGCGTTCTTCCAATGGGGGTAAACAGAAACTACAGAACACCACCTGCTACGATCTATTGAATATTTGGATGTTTGTTACTCAATCACGCAAAAACGGCTGAATGAATTTGGATCACATATTAGGGCACACATACAGTTTATAACCTGGATTATGATACTTTTTATCCCGGTAGCCTACCTACGGCTACGTTCTCGTGGGATAATTTTCGCCATACTTTTTCTAGATCAACTTTTATGACCCAGTCTAATATTTTTTCAAGCAAAAAATAATAATTCATAAGTGTGTAGGTACTTACTTAATGTAGGTGGGTACTTACCTACGTACATACCTACTTCCATTTGGCAAGTGAAATACATTTTGCACACTCGGTCGTAGGCAGGGTTGGGCAGTATTTGAATTACTTGTAATTAAAATACGTAATTGAAATACAAATACGTAATTGGTATTTGTAATTCAATTACTTCTTATAAATGTAATTTGTAATTGGTATTTCAAATACCTGACGCTGAGGTATTTTGTAGTTAGTATTTCAAATACTTATGGCTCCAAAATACATTTGAACATAAATACATTTAGCGATCTTATGAATGGGTGCGATCTGCAGAAAATAGCGCTCAATAGCTTTCGTAAGCAAAATGGCGACCGCTAAATATGTCAATCTTTAAAGTTGGCAACACTGCACTTAAACTGTACTGTAGTCTGTATTGCAGGTACATACTTACGTCAAATTGTCAATTACGTATCTTGTCAATTGTAATTTTCATTCGGTAATGGAGTGAATCATGTGAATGCTGTGTCATATTTAGCGGTCGCAATTTTGTAAAATATGGTGGTAAGAATATTCCCTTTGCCTTAGGCTGGGCTGGATTAGTTATATTCTATGTATATACCTATCTTAACACCAGACTGTATTTTGTAATTTGTATTTTGTATTTTAAATAAAAATAGTCAAAATACTGTATTTTGTATTTTATATTTCAAATACACGACTTCAAAATATTTTGTAATTCGTATTTTAAATAAATGCGAGATAGTATTTTGTAATTTGTATTTTAATTAAAGCAAAGCATGTATTTTGCCCAGCTCTGGTCGTAGGTATCAATTTATTGCACCGCAGTTGTCGTGTATCACGTTCGTAGATTTTTAAATCGTGGAGTTTCAAACATGTGGCAATGCGCTAAGAACCCTCTTCGCTTTCCGAAATACGTATTTTATGGCAAGAACGTGAGGAAATACCAATCTTCACTTCTATTTCAAGATTGCAGACAAGCATTGAGTATTTTTTTAAATAAAAAGTCGGTCGGGATATCACAGACGATAGTAGTTGGCTCATGGTGAGATGGTTTCATTTTTAAAATATTCTAATAATATTTCGAAGCATAGCCACAACGATTTTAGGTAATGGACAATTTATTTACCAGGATTTAAAAATGGGTAGTATTTAAACGAGTGACTGTAAATTAAGATTTTAAGTGACAAAAATAATTAATTTAGGTTATAGTATTACTAAGTGACCAACTGACTGCGAGTGACGAGAAATCAACAGAACAGCAACTTACAAACACTACATTTGAGTTACTTAAACTACAAAATGAGAAGCTTCATAATATGTGAGTGACCTAATGTTTGTTTGAGTGTCAACGTTACGTCCTGCATTTTTTTCATTATTTGGCAAATGATTTATTTATACTGAGCGGCATTTATCTTAAATGAAGCGTTTCGAATAGAAAAACCACTTTGAAAAATACTATAATGAGCAGAGTACTAACTAGCTCACATTTTTTTGGAAAATTTCTTATGAAATAACTATTTGAAGAACCACTTTTGCCACAGGCATGATTTCTGTCACGGCTCCGGCGGTCCCACGCGAGCTTACCGTCGCAGATGATTTTAACGCTCACCACCGCAGCTTCGGCTTGCTGGCCGGCTGGGCCTTCCAGCCTCAGCCACGGCGGCGTGCGTTAAAACCACCTGCTCCTCAGCTCGCGGGCCGCCTAGCCCCTCCGCGCCTACACGGGTTTAAATTACACTCTAGGGGTAGGGCAGACAAGACTACGTGGAGTCGGTTTTGCAGCGATTCGTTTCAAATTTTTATGCCTTGCAAATATTTGTTTAAAGAAGTTTATGCCAAGTGTGTTATGCCAAATAAACTTCGGAGCATCAAAGTTCTGCCAGATAGAGGGATACCCATCGTAAACACGCAACACCGGTCCGCAGCCCAACTCACCTGACTGCATCGATTCGTCGCTCCACCCCCAGTCGCATCCAGTCTGTAGTTTTCAGTAAACAATCGTATCAAAATAAAAAACATAAGACCTCAAATAGAATATCAGTAACCAATAATCATTAATAAAGCAGCTTCCAAACGTTGCTTAAAGTGAACTTTTTAGTAGTTCGTTATGTATAACCACAATTGGAAAAATCGTCTCTATCATAATATTGAAGTTGTCCTCTCTGGATGTCTTGTCGCTCACTTAGTAATTTAGTCGCACAGCTAGAATTTTCTATATCTGAAATGGATTAATCACAACCCACTTTTTGTAAGCTCGTTCTGGATTTTATTATTAATCAATATTCGTCATTAGTTTAGTTAATTTTTCGCTTACTCAAATTCATACCGCTCAAGCTATTACAACAATCATCAGTCGCAAAGTTATTTTTATTCGATCGTTTTATAATTCCCCTTTAAAAATCCATTAAATAAATTGTGATTTACCCTACCCACCAGGGGGCCTACCACCACCATAGAGCAGTATTGTTTTAATCTTACTTCAGTGAGGGAAAGAGATGGAGCTATAAGTCCTGTAGAACTTCATCGCTTTCCCACACTCAAAGTTAAAATATAATACTCGTACTGCTTTATAGAGGTAGTGGTAGGTGAGAAATCACGGTAGATACAGCGGACAGAGCTCCGGCGGGATCTGGCGGCTTGGAGTGTGCGATTGTCACAACCCAGATTTGGGCACGCCACAATTGCGGCGATAAGTCCCCTCTTTGAGGAGTGGCTAGAGAGGCACGGCGTCTTCACCTTCCCCCTGACGCAGGTCCTCACCGGACACGGCTGTTTCGGGAGGTTCCTGTTTCGCATAAAGCGGGAGCAAACGCCCGGGTGTCACCACTGTGTGGATCGTCCGGAGGACACGGTGAAGCATACGGTGGAGGTCTACCCAGCTTGGGCGGGGCACCGCCGTGTCCTCGTGGAGGCGATCGGCGGCAGTGACCTCTCGCGTCCGGCCCTGGTCCAGGCCATGGTGCGGAGCGAGAGGGCATGGCAAACCGTCACCTCCTTCTGCGAAGCAGTAATGCCCGCGAAGGAGGAGGCGGAGCACGCGAGGGAGAGGCAAAGGCCACGCCTTAGCAGCCCTAGCCGCCGCCGCCGTAGAAGACGCCCCGGGCGTCGGGAATTGGTAGCCGATTTCCGGCCACCGTAGGCGCGGACCTGCGGACGGAGAGCAACGGGCAGCTCGCCGTCCGATAAGGACCAGGCCCGGGTCGACGGCGCGCGCGCCTCAAAGAGATGTCAGCAAAACTGACGGGGTCCGCTAGGGCCGATGCCTACCGGGGTTGTGGGAAGTCCTAAGGGGAAACCGTGGCCCCTGGCAAGGCAAGGGATGGAACACGGGTAGGTTTTAGTCAGTAAGAGTCTGACACGCCCTTCCACTCCGCCCAGAGCGGGAGAAGTAATTTGATGATATCCCACCCAAGAAAAAAAAAAGACAGGCCCCCAGCACACGTAGCATGACAACCATAGCGCCTAGCGAGCGAAGCGAGCGGTGCCGCGGTAGCGGCCGGCGAGCGCTACTTTCAAGTTGGTCGCAGTTACTTGGCTATTTTTACTTCACCTTACATCATGGATACCAGCTACCAGATACCATCCATGTTTTCCGATAGTGTATTGAGGCATCTTAGTTCTCAATATTGTCCCCTAATATATTGCTATTCTTACCTGTACACGGGATGACTTAATGGGCCCAACTTGGCTACCCAACAGGCAATTATACTTGATATATGGCTGCTTTCTGGTCAAAATATAGATATGTACTTACATCCTAACTTCATAATATTATAAATACGAAAGTACCTAAGTTTCTTTATTTGTTACGCTTTCACGCTAAAACCGCTGAACGGATTTGGATGAAATTTGGCACATGGGTAGACCATGACCTGGAGAAGGATATTTGCTACTTTTATCCTGGATTGTCGACGAAGTCGCGGGCAACAGCTAGTACCTGATATAAGAGCGATCATCTATATCGGTACCTGTACGTAGCTATAGGTTCCGATATAGATGATATCGGTATGTTCATTGATACAGTTAATATATAGCTGCTGGGCAATTTAATGATGCTTATGTATCATTACATAGCTCATACCTACATAACAAAGATACTCTCCCATAATGCTACGACTTAGAATAATAATTTAAAACGCCTGCTACACGGTCGGCAACCGTGTACCAGGCACTTAAGAAATTAGGTACTATTTCATGATGGGAATATAGAGATAAAAGGTATCCTTTGTCCTTCTCCAGGTTATGTATGGTCTGTGGCAGCATTTACATCGCCACATGCGAACTACGCATCAAAGACCTAACGTCACCCAAATCCTGCATCGCGCAATGAGAGGTTACCGCGCAAACGACAGATATAAAACTATCCAACTTCAATCATTGGGCCGTTGCCCGCCAGATACGACACTCGTCTGGTCTGAGGATCCTCCCTTTTCTAATGAGGATGAGTGTACTTTACACCCTGTTCCTCATACCTTTAAAGGTCTACTCATGTACCAAATTTCATACAAATCCGTTCAGCCGTTTTAGCGTGAAAGTGTAATAAACAAACAAACTCACTTTCGCATTTAATATGAGTTAGGATTTATTTATTTTTATTTTTATTACGAGGAAGAGATGGCGGTTCTGCTGAAGCGAATAGAAGCAGAAAGCGCTAAACTGGGACTCAAGATCAACCAAGCCAAGACAAAAGTAATGGTGGTAGACCGTGCTCATCTACTTCCGAGCTCAAATCTACTCGACGGCTATGAGAAAGTCAATGAGTTCGTGTACCTTGGGTCTTTGATTACGAATCAGGGCAGCTGCTTTGAGGAAATCCGCCGTCGTACTGGTATGGCCAAAAGTGCAATGACCAGTCTAGGGAAAATTTGGAGGAACCGTGGCATCCGTCTGAATACCAAAATACGACTGACCAGTGCTCTAGTTTTTTTTTCCATCTTTTTATATGATGCTGAAACGTGGTGCCGCGAAAGCAGTAAAATCGATGCTTTCGAGATGTGGTGTTGGCGTAGGCTACTTCATATACCATGGACCGCCATGAGAACGAATGAATCCATACTGGAGGAACTCAACATCACCAAGCGGCTATCTATCTACAATTTGCCAGGAGCGTGCTTTCAGATTTTTCGGACATATTATACCTAAACATGGTCTGGAAAGGCTTATGTTACTGGGTAGGGTGGAAGGAAAACGCGCTCAAGGTAGAGCACCGGTGAGATGGTCAGACGCGGTCAAGAAGGCTGTTGGAGGCAGTATTTACCAAGCGGTCCACACTGCAGAAGACCGCATAGCTTGGAGACGCGTCGTATGTGGTCGCGATCCTCAGCATTGAGGGAACGACGAAGAAGAGAAGGATTTATTTATTTATTCTTTTATTTCATTTAAATGCATATTATTTACATTTTTAAATATTTCTTAAAAAACAGATATAAAGAAACATTTAAAAATATAAATTAATTATTTATTTATTTTTAAAATATCTTCCTTACGACTATCATTACTGGTGTATACCTAATGCGATATTAAAATGCGGATTATTAAAAAGAATAAGTTTTGGAACGACGGAAGGTGATAAATACTGACAATATTGACCCATTCATATTCCTCCATATGACCAGAACTTAATTTCCTAAATACATTTCAGTAGGTAATGATTGGAATGTAAATCGTAATCAAACACGTTTAGATTACAGCACGATATTATGCCGATACAGATCGTTTCGGTACTCTGGATTGGATTAATATATCAAGTGCGGACACAGCGGCGTATACGAACACCGTGGAAGGGTGTACAGGGTGGAATAAATGATGTCATTTATCAACTCCTATGTCGTATCGCAGGCACGAATGACACCGACGTATGTGTTATTCGTATACAGGAACATACTGGCTGGTTTGAAAAAAAAAATACAGAGGAATTCGTAACAGGTGTTGTTAGTAGCGACATTTCAAGTGTGACAATGAATGAATGCGCTGTTAGTACACACGTTTGGTAATGCTGAAATAAAATTTTCCGTTGGAAATGGTTTAGTTTGCTTGTTTTGAATAATATTTTGTGGATGTGTTCATGCGTGGCCCTTTCCGTCTTTATACATCTGTTATGAGAGCATTGTGGCCCAGTGGTATCTACCGCGAGTTACGAGTTGTAGGTCGTAGGTTCGAACCCAGACAAGCGCTTTACTTTGTGAAGTTATTTCATCACCACTGCTCTCAAAACGGTGAAGGGAAACATGGTGAGGTGTGTGACCCAGCATGTCTTGGAACCAAACATTCGAAGACGACATTTACCCATCCGCACTGGGCCCACGTGGTAAGTTACGGCCCCCTCCCTCTCACTGAGAGGAGGCCTGTGTCCCAGCAGTGGGAACATTATAGGCTGATATGTATGTATGTATGTATGTATGTACATGTATATGTTATGTTTATACCTATAATAGGCACTTAGGTACTTAGATTAATTACAAATGATGTAGTTAGCAAGAGTCTTTCAAAGCAGAGAATTACTAAATAAGATCGTCAGACGTGTATATTTAAAGTATTGCGTATAATAATTATTCCGTCTTCGTGCATAGGTATCGGGCTGTATATGCTAAGCAGTACCTACCTAAGTAATAATATACCAGAAGTTCGCGGAGACACGACAAACTATTCCGCAACTTATAATTAACTCATACTCTGCCTTCGAATACGAATCCTTTGCAAAGCCGTGAAAATACATGATGTAGGTAGGCTTCCAAACTTCATGCTGCACTGTTTTGGTTTAAGGCGAAAGCGTCAGGGTACCCGCGAAATTAAAATTTTCTTACGGTTTTTGCAATTTGCAGGTCAGTATCAGGTTGTATGTTGATTTAAATATGATTTGCGACCGTATCAAATGTTTATTTATAGAATTATAATCATAGAAATCATCAATACAACTCTATAAGTACCTACATGTAATCTCATTGAAGGACTATTTCATGAAATCATAACATTTGGGGATAACGCTATTTGCTGATTCTAATGATTATAATTGTGTAAAGCCATAATTGCTATGTCACAAATCATAATTTTAATCAAGATAAAACCTGACACTGACCTACAAATAGCAAAAAAACGTAAGTTCGCGGGGTACCTTGGCGCATCCCCCTTAAATGAAAAACAAGTTTGGCCAAATTCGAACAATCTTAAGCCTATTTATGTCGGCAGATAAATAATAAAACCTAAAAGAGCCGAAACAATAAAAGGGAGTGTTGAAGTTAATTTGCGTAATCCTCCCAATAGCTTAACGAAGTTTTTTATTGCTTTCCTCGCTGCAATATAAATTCGTTAAATGGCGATGCTTAAAATTAAGATCGTGGTAACCGTCTACTGTTTGCAAAAGGTCATAAAGAGGTCGAACAATGTGTACGATTTTATGGTAGGATCGTATATTTATCTGCCGATAGCCCCGTATAATGTGCCATCGAAAAACGCTTAGGTGTTAAAGAGAATTACTGGGGCCAAGTCGTATTGTTCTCCCTTCGAAATTGATGTTGGGTACCGCAATTGGAACACCTCGACCTACCTGATAAGGTTGTAATTGCTTTAATGTCCTATGTAGGCAGATAACTGAACAAATCGTTTTAGACAAGTCAAGAAACGTATTGATGGGTCAGTGGGTTACGGCATATTCGAAATCAACCACATTTAAACTATTTGTATGCATGAGCAGAGTAGATTTGTGTGACGGGTTGATTAAAGAAAACAAAGCCCTGAAGCCCCAGGTCCCGTGTGTGTCACATTATCACGTAGCGCGTAATTACTTCACGTCATGCAGTTTTCATTTGCTCATTGATAATGGCAGCGCGTTAATCCATTCGAATCCGAAGCGTTTAATCCTTTAATGAGAATGGATTCGGGAGACTATCTGAGTGTCTTAGTGGAACAAACGTTAGGTCTAATAGCTTTAGTTAGCCTGAGCTGAAAAGTATAACCGACTGGCATATGAGGCGGTGTTAATTGCAGGAGACGTCTTTGCACCAATGGGTTGCGTGGAACAGTTAGGCTCGGAAGTTTGCTTACGTAGGGCATGTCAGTATGTGTGACTGTTCGCAAAATGCAACCCGCCGAGGAGCCGAGCGTGACACTACCGAAGTTCCCCCCACTGAGCGGGCACCAGCGCCAGCGGCGGCGGGCGGCTGCGTTCGGGGAAGCGTGCGCCATCTCTCTACAGATAAAAACTACAAATCATCCCTTTCATTGCATGGGATTATGTCTTTTGGGAGTTCTGGATTAGGGATAAAATAATAATACTTACCTACGTTAAATTACTGTTGAAAAATACATAAAGGTAGCCTACTAAATGCGTAATAAATGAAATTGGCTATTTATTGCACGTAATATAACTTTTACAATATTTAACACAACTATTTAAAATATGTATATACCTAACTATTATATATATTATGTATGTAAAGGAAAACATTCAAATATAAAGGGGAGGGCTCATTGGGCATAAAAAAAATCGTCCGCATCGGTGCCAGCGGGGAAAGTGCCTAAAAGGCTGGCAGCGTCACGTAGACAGCGGGGAAAGTGCCTTAAAGGCTGGCAGCGTCACGTAGATGGCAATGTTGATTCTTTGGCCTAAGAGTTGGCCAGCCCTGTGGTCACGTGAAGAGTCGACCGATCGCTTGGCGATGTTCCGAAATACTCGTTGAGCACTCGGTCCCCACGGTCCTAGTATTTCATCCCCAAACGGCTCAAAAATTATAGCTACCGATAAGGGTGTTATATTTTCGCCGTTTGAGGTTTTCTGCACCTGCAGCAGCCGCCGTGCTAGGAAGATGGGATGGCGCAAGGGTGTCGACACAGGTTGCACCCCACACCAAAAGCCTACCCAACTTCCAAGGCATAATGGTCATTCCATCTGGCGTCTTCCCACTGTCGCGTGCCACTGTCAGGCCATTGGGTTCTAAAACAGCTGACACTCCGGGCGGCGGTGACAAGAGCCCGAAGGATGATGTCATTAATGCTTGCGTGCCGTACCAACCGACCAGCGTTCTTGCTGCAGGAGAGGCCATGGTGTGCGAGGTGGACGACTGCTTCACAGCTCTGATAGTGATGTGTAGCCCAGCACAGAGCGCCCAGATGTAGACTTGTAGCGAACCGAAAAGTGGTGTCACCCAGCATAGTGTCTATGTTGGGTGACGGTAGCGCCTGAAGCTAGAGTCCCGACTCTCATTCTCCCACAGTCAGCACGCAGGCACGCTCAGCAGTTTTGGTGGACGTATTTATGAGGTTATTCCGTACCAACCTGCAGAGCGGCTCATCCCACTGTCTCTGGGAAGACGGGTTCTCGGGCTGCTCCGTATCCGGACAAGCCACTTTCTAGGCATTAATCGCATCAGTCAAACACGGCACTTCAGAGTCAAACTGAGAAGCGGTTCAGATTTTTCTGGTTAACTTTTCGGTGTAATTGGCTATTCACAGCACACATTTTCAATAAGTACAAAATATATTTGAGAACAAAAAACACATATTTACATACCTTGTTGTTTGGTACAAACAATACCAAGCGTTTAAGTGGTATACCTATTTGATAAAAACAAGACTAAAGCCAAATTGGTCGCCGACTACGAAATTGGTCTAGAAATTTAGTACCTACAGCGCGATCCCTGTTTTCGTCGGATAAGATTAGGAATTGAACTTTGAACGTATGAAAACGATCACAGTCTCTGTTATTGGATGTGGTGTAAAGTGGTCCATGTGAAGAGATTGGATTACGAAATATATTCTGTTTACTGTGAGATAAATTGTATGACAGTTTTATTGAAAAATGTTTGGGGGACAGATATATTGATAATCTCATTGAGTGCTTTTTTGCTAGCGTTGACAATATCGAGTGTAATATTCAGAGATTTGAAATGATTGAAAATAAATTTCGAGCCAAATATGAAAGCTACTTCCAGTCAATTCTTATCAAGGCTTTGTGTAGATACTTATTTGTAGGAATATTCGTATTTGGGAACCTAAGCATTCTGATCTATAAAGCTTTGTGGGTGCCTTATATTTTGATATAAAAAGTACCTACTTACTAGATGGTCCTTGCTTTAATTGCGAGTGAAGATGAAATGGTCCAAACGTAAAAAAAAAATATAACTGTTGAACCATTTCATTCAAACCAGCGCTGGGGCTCTGTCTCGCAGGGTCACAGCATTATGCTGAGCGATGGCCGTTTTGCGTGAACGTGACGCACATTTTCCCTCAATTTGTTATTTTTCGTGTTCTTTTTTTTCTTTCCTTGCGTCATGTTTATCGCAAATTAACGTATTTTCTTTCTTTTTTTCTTTCTTTCTTTTACCAACCAGCATTTTCCCTATCTACAGCCTCGCTGTATCTTACGTCTTGACTCGTAGGTATGAATCGCTACGGAGGTCGGCGATGCCCAAAGACCAACGATGCTTTGTTAATTTAACCTTTCCCTCTGCACGGGTCCGGACAAAGGCCATTTATTTCGCTTTTACCACGTAATCATTGAATTGTAAAATAGGCATTCGTGTTGACAAAGTTAGTGTTAATCTGATAAACTTTGGAACGCAAAATCTGCACGATTTCACGATGTTAGTCTAGTTCATACATTAGTAGCGTTTAGAAGAGGCTAAACTTATAAAAAAATATAAAACTTTTATTCTCATCTGCACTGATGGTGAAACCCGCCCAAATCCTGGAACTTACTGATTTGTAAAGATTATGTCGATAATGTTTGCAAATCAGTAGGTTCCAGGATACAAAAAATAAAAATACGGTTACCAAAGGAGAATATGAATAATATTTTATTATTTCCGTAGGTATATGTATGGTATGTTCCATAAGTACCTGATCAAAATGTAAACAAATAGATTAGAAAACGTACGGTCTGTGGATGGCAATTTGTAGTGCCACTTGCAAATAGACTGGTTTGATTTGATTATTTGAATAATTTAATTACCTATGTTCGAAATCTAATAAATCACTTTTAAAGATGTTTTTCATTTCACAACTGAGGTTTCTTTTATAAGCTCAGTTTTCGTCGATGATTTTTCAATGACAATTTGATAATTTTATTCAAACATTAATTGTTGGAAAAGTGGTGAGATAGATGAAACCTTCTAAATACAGATGAATGTGTTACTAATCCCTTTAGTGAGTGATTGTGTAAGAATTTAACCTGAAGTAGGTTTGCTAACACTTTTGTCAAATGGTTTTGGAACATACCATACTTAATTAATGTAATAAGTATCTATAAATCACATTTATTATAGCCAGATCAACACCATGGACTTATCATATTATAACAAACTCAGAACTGCTTACGTAAAAAAAAACATCCATGTAAAAAACTGTAAAAAAGTGGGGTTGACTATTTGTTCTTTGTTCAGTAGAAATTATGGTATAATCGCGTTACAGAATAATATTGTGTGATTTTCCGTTGAAACAGGACTTGGTCGGAAAACCCGTTGTTCGTAAACAACAAATATTTGAACAGTTATTGGGTTATTCCGTTTATTGAGCTGTTCAAAGTCTTACTTGTATTTTTTTACTTTTTTTTTGTGCCCAGCTCTGATTCCACACTGTTTTATATATTCTATTCTCGTAAATATTAGAACTGTTAATAGGGAAATAGAACGACTCCCTTGTGTGTGATTTTTGATCATTATCTTCTCTAGGAGTGCGAAAAGTATTTTCACGAGTCATAAACTTTGTGTGATAGAGGTTCAGATAATGTATATGCATTATTTATTATCGTAATAGATGTTTTTATTGTATATGATACGGATATTTATTTGAACTAGTGTCTTGGATGGGTTACACTTGTTTCATTAAAAAAAAATTACAAATTATCACTTCCCAATAAATTTTCCGCATACTTTCATTTGCCAAATTTTTACTTAGCAAATAAACTCTTCAAAAATAATTGTAACGCCAACCTAATGTTTGGCAAGTGAACGTTTTAACAATAAATTGCTTACCAAATAGTACTATTACCAATTTGAATGTAGTCAAATATTTCAGTTGGTATAATCATATTTTACGCAAAATAAAATAAACCAAATATATTTCAGTATCGTCAGTTTTCTATTTACCATTTCTATTCAGTCAATTCGGTCGGTTAATCATGCAAAATACTATCACTGTGTTTTTTTTAAAACAATTTTAGGAGAATAAAGCTGATTTCAGACTAGCGCGATTTGTCGCGCGACGCGACACCGGTTATTGTTATACCGTGAAGTTTTGTTTGTTCGTGTCGCGTCGCGCGACAAATCGCGCTGGTCTGAAAACAGCTTAAAGAGAGTACCATTTCTGGCACTCGCCGACCGCTTTTGTTTGGATAGTGTTTGTAGATACGAAAATAATTTTGGCAAAACGGCACGGCAGGATCCCGTTTTGGACATCAATAAGGCATTGATGAAGTTGAAATATATTATTTTGAGGAATTAGATACCTATCCATACCTACTTCTAAAAACCGGCCAAGTGTGTATCGGACCATGCACAATGCAGGGTTGTAATTTTATTATTTGGGATGAATTTATCCCAAGAACCATAGAGTTGAAAAACTTTTTTTCCCATATATACCAACTGCAAAAGTAAGTTTGTACCCCTAATATTGAGAGATTTACCATGTATTTTAAGACCATAGACTTCTTGTAGGTTTTCCTGTAATCTTTAAGTACCGAACTACTTTCTGTGTGTGCTGTAGATAAGGGGATAAAAATGTGGTAAATGTAAATTTTCATGATTTTTTAAAAGTTACTTTTAAACAACAATATTTTTAAAGTAATTTTTAAAAAAAACATTAAGATTGTATATTATGTATACCCGCTTGACTGTCACTAATGAGACACAATTAAATTTTAATTGTTATCCAACTGCAGCCGTCTGTTGGACGGTTGAGCTCATAATATATTTGAGACCCCCAAACTGAGCCCTTTCATTTGATGCAGCTTGTAAAGGTTTTTTTTATATTTCTTAAATTGCCTCTTATAAGTGACCCGCAGGTATAAAATTCAATTATTTACGTTACGTCCGTGTTTGGGTCACAGAAATTCATATTATTGTGTAACTTATAACTTAATCGGTCCTTTAGATTCGGAGCAAATTGGCTGTGATAGACGGACAGACACACACATGAGTTATCAATAAGGGTTCCGTTTTTTTAATCAGATCTTGTTTTTGAATTTCAAATCGATTTCAAGAATTGTATGGATACCCTGTTTATAAGACCGTCATCAATATCCTATATCTAAAACTGTGAAACAAAATCAGATAATAATCAAACGGCAGACATTTTAGATGAAGAAGAGGCAATAGGAAAGGAGGATCTCTATTATTTAATTCTCGGCAATTTATCAAAGTCGGCGTACCTAAGGCCAGCGGCGTAAACAAAGTGTTTTAATTAAACGGCCGAACTGATTGCTTAATCGTGTCTAAAATGCTTCTACAGTACTTTTTTGGGTTTTTGCATTAACGTTCCTGTGATTGTGCCAGATTCCGTCGATATACAAGCCTGTAACGTTGAGCTTGAAAAGAGAATTCTTATTCCTGAGAATTTAACCCAATGTTGTTATTTAAAAGAATTTCTTTCAAAAATAAACTCCTCCCATTTATTTTATGAAATGTAATTCGTAAGTTATTTACTAGAGTTAAGTATTCACAAGCTAAGCGTAGGAGAAGTAGGTAATTACCACAGCCACCTTAGCGCGAGAATTAATTTCGCGAGCAATTCCGACCGACTACGACTGGCGCAACCACAATCGCAATATTGGTAAGCACAATTATATCATATTACACTATCCAAAGTTTTCTTTATAGGTACTCAATTTTCAGACGAATATCCTCTCAAAAGTTGAGAAACAAAATTTATTTCGCATTAATTCCGTTCCAATTCTTTTAATCTGGCGCGCCTGGATTTTGTTCAAAATTTATTAACTCGTGTTGGGTTATTAGCTGGTCCTGGGGTACGATACGACCGGTCTCTCAATATACATTATAAACGTACTCTTGATTATCCAATATTTGAATATTGCAAGAACGTTCCTTTAGATAGTAATATTAGAACCTGAAAATACGAGTTCATTTTTCAAATAGCCACCTGCTTTGAAATTTGTGGTTTGATATTTTAGCTTTCCCTCAAAATTATTTGAGTTTTAGTGCGCTATCCACATGCAAAATAAATGTTGCCGGAGTAGAATTGATTATGGCATGGCGCCAATGCTTCGTGGGCTCGTGGCACAGTTGGCGAATCCCTGTTTCACCCATTTATAAGCGAGAGGTAGTGAGTGAGGTATTTTTCCGCGTGATCAGGTGAACCGTGCGTCCGTATTACTTTTACACCTAGGTGTACGCATAGCAGGGAGGACGTTCTGAATACCTGCCAAACATTTATCACGTTGTTCGTTTATTGCTTTTTTTCAGAACTGTGGGGCATTATTACAATGAATCGAAATGATACGAGCAAATTGAATTCGATACATTTTTTTGTCAATATTTTCGTTTTGAAATACGTCAAAGGCATTCGTGGATATTTGAAAAGCTGTTTAAGATTGTGTTGATATTACCAAACAAGTTGTTGAACAGTACGACGGAAATGTTGGGCACATGGAAATGAAGAAGAGCTTGATAATTTTAAGTACTTACTGATTTAATTTAAGGGGCTTGAAGTATTTGCGCCAAAGGCGTCGCCGTCCTAGGCTCGAGCCGAGGCATGAAATGGCTGTAAAGTTCTAAGACGATTTTATCTTTGAGTCTACAGTCTATTTTAAATCTTCATAACTTTGTTTGACAGATGGTTCTTTTAGCTAATTTAATAATATCTATACTAAAGCTGAAGAGCTTGTTTGTTTGTTTGAACGCGCTAATCTCCGAAACGTTGAGTCGGATTTGGAAAATTCTTTTTTCATTTGATAGCCCAATTTAACATTACGCTACGCTTGTTAGGAGCCGAGCAAAAGGAATAAAAGTCAGAAAGAACGCTAATACTGCAGCCGCATTTGCGTCTATCCAAAGCTTCACATAGTGATACGATACACGGACGTGATCAACCATTATTGGTTATCGTCGCGATAGTTCGGGCTGCGTAGCACTTATCGCCCGGGTGGCGGTACATAATAAACGTAGCGAAACCGCTAATATGACTACCACATTAGCGCGATAAGTTTTTAGCGAGCAAAACATATGACGGTTCGGCACACATTGCTTTATCACGATAAACGTAGATGCGGCCGCAGAATAAGCGAAAACGAGGTATCTAACAGCGCGGGTGGGTGATAGGATGCGAAGCGGTGGGTCGGGGGCCGAAATTTATTCGGAAGAAGTCGCGGGCAGAAGCTAGTTTACTTTATAAGTGGAATACTTACTAATTTATAAAGTGATAGCCAGTGAAATTTTCAAATACAGACTTACGTATTTTATTTGCATAAATTTTATAGCTGAAACCCTAAATAAATTGGCATATGGGCAGGAGAATGATGATGATCTTTTTTTATAGCTGACCATTAATTTACGAAGTCCCAAAGAAAGTTGAATAATACTCCTTTGTATTTTTTTTTGTCTAAATAAATAATCGCTTTAATAAAACTCCTTAAAGAGATTGTTATCCATATTGCTAACTAAGCCTTAGATTAACAAATATTCGAAAAATGTAATAAATTCCAATAGATCTTATTTAAAAGGCCATTTTATTAAAGATAAATGATCCTCGGAAAAGAAAGTTCTTTCCTTAATCTCGATGCTTGATCGTATTAATCTTGGATTTGAAAGGGGAAATAACTTTGTTATTAGAATGTTCGACAATTCATTTTATTGGGTTCATAAAATAGAATTTTCTTGAGTGTAAAATATGAAATTCTTTTAGGTAGATATGCTTCAAATAACGATAACGTGAACGTTATTACTAACACGTGTTTGTTTTAAAATTACCTATAAAATTTGTAAATTAACTCAAACCGTTTCGCAGGAAAAAATCCTTTCCCAAAAGTTGCGGTCAGGTGGCAAAATTTTTTGTCCGAAAGGTATTTTCGCAAATTATAATAAAACGATTTCATTACGACAGAGAGACGAGCAAATAGCTACACCTGGCCAATGCAAATGGCCCCCTAAATGGTTATTGCGTCATTGGGCATCATATTATGTTTTTGTGTCATTTTGCCGAACCAACACTGATTACTCGTACAATTCTGGCATTAAGAGGGAACAGGGCGTGCAATTCTCCATACAAATGTATTCCCCTTTTTTCTTCCTGAATAATGCCTCTAGGCCAATAATTTATTTTTTCATAAATTCAGAGTCTGTATGGACACGTCCCTGTCATTTCCTTTTTTTCAAGAACTAATAAATAAGGAAAATATAACCCTCCAAAAATTACAAAAATTGTCCTATTTTTATCGCCGTGATTAGAGGACTACCAGACAAATTCGATAAGTTTTTAACATAAAAGAAAATAATAGGAACCTCGACATACTCTTCCTTAATATTTTAATGTAAAAATTAATTGAATCGGTTTAGTTTTCGAGGAGAAAAAAGGGGAATACGAAACGTCGATTTCGTCAAAAACTTTGTGATAAAATCGGTCTGAGCTGCAGTTGTCCCTATCGCACTTTACAGGGGCAGACTTGAGGTATGGGGGGTCAGACTCACACGTATACAACTCGGGAAGTGGCAATTGTCGATTTTTTTTTTATCGATACTCTAGTGATGTCCATCTATGTCGATGTTTTTCCTTTACTGTTTTAATTTATTGAATCGTGTGATTGTGGGTTTGTTATTCGTATTGCAGGTATTTGATCTGATAGACCTATTTACTTGATTTGGCTACTCTAAAGTAATGACTTGTCTTATTCAGTATCTTCATAAATACGAGTAGTTGTGGGTATTTTATTAAAACAAATAAATTATAACAAATAATAGTAATGAACATTTATTCTGTCGTCATTTCCTACCTTTCTCAGGCGGGCAAATTGCGTGGTACGAGGGTGACACTGAAACTTCTTAGATAATCAAAAACTGAACAAACTAGCAAGTTATTAGTTTTATTATATCTTTTCAAAATAGTGTCCATTTACATCAATACATCGCTGCATCCGATGGAACCACTGAGAAAAGCACTTTGCCCACTCGTCCTTAGGGGTCTCTTCGACGGCATTTTGAAACGCAGCCACTACTTCCTCGGCGTCCATAAAACGTCCAGTCCAAAAAATCCAGCATTCACAACACCAATCAACACGACGGAGTTTTTGGGCCTCTGTCAAATTATAAGGTATTGACACAAATCATGGTATATACACAGGGCACAAAGCTTTCTGACCGCTAAATTTTCATGGAGGATTTTGTGCTCTTGACTCATACCGATGCCTAAGCTTGTCCGAATCTGCTGATAAGTCACTCTTTTGTCAGTCTCTATCATACGCCCGCACAACACTGATGTTATCTTCAGTCGTCGCCGTAGACGGCCTTCCCTCACGCAGATCATCGGTGAGATTGGTGCGAGTTTCTTCTGAAAATTGATTGATAGCTTCGTCTTCTTTCTCTTTACCATAACTAGTCGCAAGAGAACTCTTAAATTGCGAGTAGATACAAAAATGATTTTAATATTCCAGCAACCGAGGTTTTTTTCCGTAGCTTGCAAACTTGTTTCTCTTTCGAAGTTGCAGAATTTTCTTTGTTTTCATCACTGTAAATATAGAAAAAAAAACATTAATTTATAAAAAAAATTCACTCCTAGCCCACAAGCGGATAACAATCGTGTAACCTGGCCACGTTTAAAAAAATACAAAAAAGAAATGTGCCACAGTTTGTATTATTCTTATTATTTTCAACAAATAAGCACGTGCGTTTCGAGCAAACGAAAATTCACAACAATACAGTAGGTACAAAAAATGTGCGCTGGGAATTTGGGATGGCATAAGCAAGGTTGTAAAACACTTGCGAAACAAAGACTTTTTTAAATGAGTAATTTGCATTATTCATACCTAACTACCTAGATAATAGATTATGAAATTTACTTACTTGGATGGTACTGTACACAGTGCAAAATGAACCTGCCGCTTTATACGTGAATGAAGTTTTCTTCTTTTTGCACTCAAAAATAAGCGCTTTTTATTCCCTTTTCTATTACCCATTATTGAGGGGTTTACCTGAAAAATGATTAGGTATACAATGTATGTAACTATTTATTCCCGTGATGGACGAATTATCTACATGCAAGTTTGTACGGAAGCCTCGGTGCTCGAATCAGGGGCCTTACTCCCGAAACCGATTCGATTTTGATTTGGATTTCGATTCGAACTCGATTCTGATACGAACTCGATTCAAAACCTTACTCCCGAACCAATTCGAATCGTAAACCAAGATCGGCCATAAGTTCGAATGTTATCAGCGTCGTTAGGCGTATCCGGCGATTACGTCACCGTCAAGTCTTTGGTTAGTAACTTCTAAGTGGTTGAATGTTTTTACTTCTCTATCACTTTCCAACGTAAAAAATGATACCCTAGTGCTTTATTTACGATTAACAAACAAAACTTATAAAAAAAAAACATATGATTTATTATTATTTTTGGGAATAAATAAAGTGAAACCGAACCACGACTTGTATTTAGATAGTCTGTGCCACGAGCTGTAGTGTCAAGTGTCCAATCGTATGCGAAGAGCGCTGTTGATCAAAAGTTTATTTGTGTGTCTGCTGCTATAATTTAATTTCAATTCATATTAATAATGAAAGTATAAGATAGATTTACTTTGGTACGTAAGTGTTTTAATGTAGGTATGGTAAATTTGCGCATGCGTATAGTACGTTTATAAGTTTGTGATTTTAATGTTTATGTACTCTTAGAATTCTTGTGTGACTTGATAATGTCTCTTCCATCATATGTACAAATGGAGAAGTTGTTGCAATTTTTAGAAGAAAATCCCGGCATTGCCAAAGGGCCTATACGTTCTGCACAAGCTCGCCAACAGACAAAACAAAATTGGGACAAGGTCACAATAAAGATAACTTAAATATTTATGCTATCCGAATGAATGGTAACCCGGTGTACGTCTACGTCTTGTTTGGTTAAAACATACGTTTATAATTTAAAATGTCACTTCGCCTGGTTGGTTTCTTCATGAATGGTGTTAAATCTTCTACATATTACATCAAACAACATCTTCGACAAACAATAATTTCTCCGAAATTCTTCCTTATCCATTTCCATAGCCCGGGTGTTATAACGAGTAATAACGACTAATCCTAAATAATATAATAATAATATGCAATATTTCTTCTTGCACAAATATCCATACGATTTGCTTCCTTAAGAACATTGAAAAACGATGCCAGGCGAGCCATAATAATAAAGAATTTGAAGAAATATTGCAGTAAATAACACTAAAAAACCTTACTCGATCTCAATAAAGTAGCTTCTTTGCTATCGTGTAATTTGACGTTTAGTTTCGATCCAACAACTCGATAATCAACTGTCAGATGTCGTGTGGAGTACGAACTTTTCGATCCTAACGAATCTCTCGATCGAAATTAGTTTCGCTTCGAACCACCGCACGATCGTGCGCTAGTGTCGGGTTCAAGAGTATGAATCAGCATTGAATTCGAATAGAACTCGATTGATTCAGAACTCGAAGCTGTCGGGAGTAAGGCCCCAGACTCGCACTTGTCGGGTTTTTTTTCATCTCTTTGGGAGTTTTTGATAGGTTTTTCATAATAATATGTCACACAGATTAATGTTAAAATATTTACAAATAAATAAAGGTACTCACGATTTTTCTCCAGTCGTAAGATCAATAATTACTCAAAATCCGATACACAAGCCGAGTCAAATCAGTAAAGCAAAGAGTCAAGTCCGTAAACAATAGCCAAGTCAAACAATAGTACCAATATATATGACACTAAACGCCAAACAATGCTAACACCGATATTTTCAATCCGACTGAGGGGCGAACGCAAGTCGCAAAGTAAAACTTATATTCTAAGCCGGTACTGTCGATAGCGCGGGCGCGGGAGAGGTGCGGGCGGGCAGTACGCACACAAACAGACCTTCCACTCACACATTGATAACTCTGTTTTTCGGGCGCAGCGCGACGGCAATAGTTTCTTCAAATACCTATTTTTCAAATCACTCGCAGGCCCTGTTCCCTCTTAAGGTCTTGCATATATATTATAGCTACGTCTATGGTGGGCTTTACTCGGACTGATTCTTAATGAGGATACAGGGCATTAACGGAAATTATCTATTACTAGCTGACCCGGCGAACTTCGTATCGCCTAACAGTCGATTCTTTAATTTTTTATAAGTGTTGTTTTTAGACTTATTCAGGATTTTTTTTTTTTTTTAGAATTTTTCTCTCCGTAAGAACCATCCTCGTACTTCAAGAAATATTTAAAAAAAAGAATTAGCGAAATCGGTCCAACCGTTCTCGAGTTTTGCGCTTAGCAACACATTCAGCGACTCATTTTTATATTATAGATGTTGGAGTGATTAAGGTTCAGTATTGATTGTAGGACTTCGTAGAAAAAAACACACGTCTTTACTGTATGATGCTTTATTCCGTACTACTTTAATGAGAAGACAGACGATTATATATATGTACCGAACATACCGCCCACCAAAAGGGATTTTAATTCCTTTTACAATTTTGAACTTATAAGCAAATTAAATCACTTAACAAATAAATCATGCAGACATTATGTTCATCAAATATTAATTAATGTAGGAAGTAACTAACAGATAAACAATATGACGTTCCAGATAGACTACAACATAAGTTTCAGATTACAAAACAAATTGGGAGTCTTTCAAACGACTATTATTAAGACTGCATATATCAATTACAATAGGTATTTCATAAAGTTAACCAAATTTGAGGGAAAATAATAACATAATTGAGAGAAAATTAACATAAAATCATAATTATTACACATGCAATTAACGATTGTCGATTGGTAGAAAACAGAGTTTGGAGATTGATCTTCTTACAGTATTCGTACCAATCTTTACGCTATAAACCCTAGGGTTTATAGCGTAAAGATTGGTACGAATACTAGTGGTAAGGTGGTGGTGGTGGTGGTGGTGGTGGTGGTGGTGGTGGTGGTGGTGGTGGTGGTGGTAGTGGTGGTAGTGGTAGTTGGTAATCACTAGTGATTCCATCCGATCCTGGGTGTTTGTCCACAATCCGTCCTAAAGGCCACTTGCCAGGTGGCAATCCTTCTGTTTTGATGAGAACAATCTGGCCTATGTCAAACTCTTCTTGTATTTTTTGCCACTTTGGTCTTTGCTGAAGCCTGGAGAGATACTCGCACTGCCAGCGATCCCAAAAGTTCGACAGTACCCGCTGACAGTGTTGCCACCGTGATAAGCTTGATTGAGAGATATCTTTTAGACTTGGTGAGGGTATAGTAATTGGAGACTCCCCAATGAGGAAGTGGCCAGGTGTAAGTACATCCAAGTTGTTTAAATCTGACTCAATAAGTGGGCAAATAGGACGGGAATTAAGACATGCTTCAACTTGACATAATACGGTGGTCATCTCTTCGTATGTCAAATTCGTGTTCATGATGCGTTTGAGGTGGAACTTCATGGATTTCACACCGGCCTCCCAAAGGCCTCCAAAATTTGGGCTATATGCAGGTATGAAGTGCCACTGCGTGCCGTCAGCTGCGAGTAGATTGGACATGTGATCGCCAAATTCGAAGTTTGCTTCCTTGAACGCCTCAGCGAGTAACTTGTTCGCTCCGACGAAATTTCGTCCCTGGTCACTCCATAAATCACTACATCTTCCCCGACGTGATACAAAGCGTCGAAAGGCTGCGATAAAGGCTTCCGATGTCAGATCTCCCACCAGCTCTAAATGAACTGCCCTTGTCGACATGCATATGAAGATGGAGATGTAGGATTTGTTTGTTTTTGCCCCTCTGCCTTTGGACATAAGGACATCATAAGGCCCAGCAAAATCAACGCCACTGTGGAGGAATGGCCGTGCAGGGGTTACTCGCACCTTCGGTAACTCGCCCATTTGTTGGGTCCGAGATCGGGCATTCAACTTGGCACAAACAAAACATTTATGAAGGTATGTCTTTACTAAACCCTTAACTTTCAGAATCCAGTATCTTGACCTCAGGTAATTTAGCATCAGTTGCACTCCTCCGTGCAGCGTCTGTTTGTGAGCATCAGCCACGAGTAAGGAGGTGAGTGGATTTTTGTGGTCTAAGACTATAGGATGCAGACGGTCATGTTCTAAATAGTTAGCGTTCTGTAATCTTCCGCCCACCCTGAGTATCATTTTATTATCCAGATATGGATTTAGGGTCTTCAAACGGCTTGTGTTTCTTACCTCCTTCCTTTCTAATAGGTCTCTAATGTCATCCTGGAATATAACATCTTGTGTGATTTTTATGCAGGTCTGCAGCGAGTCTTCGAGTTCTTCAGTAGTGATCGGCGAATGTACAGGTTGATTTTGTCTTAATCTTAGAAATCTTTTAACATACGTGATAGTATTCAGTAATTCCGGTAAGTCTTTGAAGGATTCCATTTTTCTGTACAAGTTATTTTCTTCGGTTTCTCTTGTGAGGTAAGTATTAATAGTTTTTCTACTTTCTAGGTCTGTTTCTTCATTAATTAATATTTCCATGTGTACTTTTTCTTCTTTCAGGTGTTGCGGACCGTGCCACCAGAGTGCGTATTTTCTCAATTCAGGAGCCAACATCCCTCTCGATGCGACATCAGCTGGATTTTGTTGTGACTGTATGTGGTACCATTTGTTTCCAACATTATCAAGTATGGTTATTACTCTATTTCTTACGAATGTGTGCCATCTGTTTGGATCTCCTTGCAGCCATGACAACACTATCGTGGAATCTGTCCAACAAAATATCTGACTCTTTGGGATGCGCGTCGCCTCGCTTATGTGCTTTAGTAACTTAGACAGGAGGACTGCACCACATAATTCCAGTCGTGGAAGGGATAATGATTTGATAGGAGCGACCTTTGTCTTGGCAGCGATAATTCCTGTGTGATAGCCTCCGTTGACTCCTCGAACCCTCAGGTAAGCAACAGCTCCATACGCCTTAGTTGAAGCGTCACAATAACCGTGAATAGTAACATCTTTCAAAGTTTCTTGGGTCGTAAACAGCCATCTCTTTACTTTCATGAATTTGATATCTTCAAAACTGTGTCTAATATTTAACCATTCGTTTTTTGTTTCAGGTGAGAGTTCTTCATCCCAATGGACCCGTTGAAGCCATAATTTCTGGATCATGATTTTTGCAGGTACCAGTGCTGGAGCTAACCATCCCAGAGGATCAAAGAGTCGTTGAATCTCGGCCAATATTTTCCTCTTTGTGACTGTTTCTGATAAGGGTGGTAGCTTGAGGTTGTATTTAAGTACATCTTCTCCCATATTCCAGGATAAGCCCAGTGTTTTTATCAAGCCGTCTAACTTGATATCAATGTTAACATGCGAGCTGAGCTCAGCTGGATGAAATTCTCTTAGGAAATCTGAATTGTTCGACGCCCATTTTTGTAGGATGAAACCACCTCTCTCAAGAATTGCCTTTACGTCCTTAGCTACACCAACTGCCTCGGGTACCGTATCTTGACCTGACATTAAATCATCCATGTAAAAGTCTTGCCTAATAGTGTCTGCTGCTCGAGGATGATTCTCGCCTTCATCGTTCGCTACCTGGTGCAGAGTTTTGACGGCTAGGTATGGTGCACATGCCGTGCCAAAGGTGACTCGCAGAAGCCGGTATTCCTTCACAGGTTCATTAGGGCTATTACGCCAGACAATTCTTTGATAATCTGCGTCCTCTTTCGACACGAGTATTTGTCGATACATTTTCTGAATGTCGGCTACAAATGCTATCCTTTTCAGGCGCCATCTCATAACGAGTGACCTCATATCTTCCTGCAGTTGCGGTCCAACCAGTAACTCATCGTTGAGTGCTATGTTATTTGAGCCCCTGTGAGAGGCGTCAAACACTGGCCTGACCTTTGTAGTCTCACTTTCTTCCTTTACCACTGCATGGTGGGGTAGATATACAGCTGGCTTATTACTTTCATTACTTGGAACTTCCTCCATGTGCTTCATTTGGTTGTATTCATTAATTGCTTTAGTATACTCCTTTCTTAGATTTTCATTCTTCATAAAACGTCTTTCCAAGTGAAATAATCTATTTATAGCCGCTTCTTTCGTATTACCATGCGGTGATTGTGGGTTTTCAATTTTAAATGGCAGCTTGACTACGTAATGCCCTTCACTATTTCGAATGTATGTATCTTTATAAATTCTCTCGCAGTCTTCTTCTTCTTTGGTAAGTTTTCCTTTTGCATCTGTTTCAACTTCCCACATATATTTCAAAATTTCATCTAGATCCAGCTTATGATGCATTACTAGTATTGGTTGTTCTGAAGTTTGTGCTTGTATCTTTAGAAATAAGATCCAACCCAAGCTTGTATTTTGTGCACATGGGGAGCCAGGTGGACCTTTGATTATCTCAGCCTTTAAAATCTGAGCACAAACTTCTACGCCTAACAGCATGTCTACTCGCCCTGGTGAATGGAAGCTCGGGTCTGCCAGGGTGAGTCCTTTTAAATGCGGCCAAGTGTGCATTGTACCAGTAATTGTTTCAGATGGCAAGTGTGATGTTAATCGCGTTGGCATTACATAGGCATTAATAGTAAGCTTGACGTCATTATCATATCTCGAATGAAGCCCGACTTGTATCACGTGACTTACTGTAGTCTGTGTTGCTCCAACACCAGTGATTGTTCCCTTTATTCGCGATCTCTTGACCTTTAACAGTTGCGCTGCTCGCTCACTAATAAAGTTTGCTTGCGAGCCCTGGTCTACCAACGCTCGCAATATTGTACTATGTCCATCTTAATCTCTGACTTGCACTAATGCTGTGGCAAGCAACGCTTTTGATTTTTCCGACACAAAGTGCGTAGATAATGTCAACTCAGGATTGTCACTGTGTTCCGCTTTTTTTTGTTCGTCCTCTACTTGACCTTGATTCGTTTTCATATTGTCTGACTGACCGCTGCTGGGTTGATGTAACAATGTATGATGGCGGCGGTTGCATCTTCGGCAGGACATTCGATTGCGACATCTCTTGACAGAATGTCCTGACGTCAGACAATTGAAGCATAACTTGTTTTTCTTAACAAACTCATTGCGTTCATTCGGTTGTAGCTTACAAAATTCTTTGCAGTGACACAAGGGGTGCTCCGCGTTACACATACTGCATGACTTGGTTGGTGATGTTTCTGTCTTATCTTCCGGTGATGTGGAATGGAATGACTTCGCCTTAACATTCGTCTGCTCCTTTTTAGCTGTAGGGTTCACCATCTCCAGTGTCCGATACTTTGTTTCCAGGAAAGCCTTTAATTCTTCCCAACATGGTAGTTTGTCAGCCTTTCCCTTGTAAGAATCTTCTTCCCAGGCCGTGTGTGTATCAACATCTAACTTTTGTACCAGTGTGTATATAATCATCTGATCCCAGGACTCGACAGGTATTTCTTGATTCTTCAAGTTATTTAAGCACTGAGAAGTTGTATCTAATAAATTCTTGATTTGGATAGCCGATGGAGTGGTAATTTTCTTCTGAGTAAATAACTTGTGGAGTAGAGAATGAACTATTAAACGTTTGTTTCCATACCGTTGTGCAAGTGTATTCCATGCCTGTTCATAATTATTATCCGTGATATTAACATGTTTCAATAATTCTTTAGGTTCACCAACCAGGCTCAACTTCAGGTAATGTAACCTTTCGACGTTACATAAAGACGTGTTGTTGTGTACCAGCGACGTGAACATATATTATCTCTAAACATAGGCCAGTCATCATAGCTTCCATTGAAAGTAGGTAACTCGATGCGTGGCAAGTTAACCCGTGGTGGCGACGAGGCATCATAATATGATTGTCTCTGGCTGTCTGTAGATTTCGAAAGCATCGACAACATATCCTTCAAGTCGCCTAATAAACAAGAATATAAATCTTCAACCACAAAGTAATCTTCGTTCTGAAAATATGGCACCTCAGTTCGTTTACACTTAGGTGTACATTTCACTAAGTCTTGATGTGTCGTATTAAACGTTCGCCAATATCCTTCGATGGTTTGTAACTTAGTTTCCACATAACCTCTTGATAATCTTTGCTTCGGACATTTCTTTAAATTACTTTGTGTCTTTTGTAACAGTAAATAAATATCTTCTAACGAGTTAACTAACCTTTGCTGTTCACTAGTTAACGTAACACTCATTGTTATGTATAGCTATTAAGATGTTCTTCTTGGTATGATAGTTTTATAGCACTCACAATTCACGTTTTTAAAGTCAATCCTTTAATCAGTCTTGTTTACTAGTTATTAACGTAGCACTCACTAATGACTTGCGAAAAAGGTGCACAAAAAACCAACTCAGGAATGCGGCCTTTTGTTCTCCGATCGCCGGGTAGTCCTTATCTATTTTTCTAATAATCCGGCTCGTTTGGACCATATGTTGGAGTGATTAAGGTTCAGTATTGATTGTAGGACTTCGTAGAAAAAAACACACGTCTTTACGGTATGATGCTTTATTCCGTACTACTTTAATGAGCAAGACAGACGATTATATATATGTACCGAACAATAGATTTTCGGGAAAACTTTCAAAATGAGAAAGCACTATTTCAAGTTGCTGCTTGCTGTACCTACTTGGTGCTTATAAATATGCATGTGCTAAAATCCAAAACAAAGTTAACTCAATTTGAATATCAGTTTTACATTTCATTTTACTTTATTCGACCATTTGAAATGTCTGAAGTCGGACAGATAAATTGTTACTGTGCGTTTGCACTGGCAAAACATCACGACAAAACATGTTGAAATCTCTAGTTCCTGTCAAGCATTGTATGGAAAATTGACAGAAAATAGATATCCCAACATGTTTTGTTGGGAATGTTTCGCCAGTGCAAACGCACAGTAACAGTTCTGCAACCAAAGAATTTTAATAAAATAACTTTACTGCTTTCAAAAGTTTAGTGCCTTTTTACTAATGATAATATTAGATATGACTACTTATGCAATACTGTAATTATCAGTCATATGTATATCTAGTTGATACCATACATAAACTCACTCCTTATGGAGGTACAGAGAAACTACAGAACGCTATCTGCTACTTTACTCCTTTTGTTTCATTTACGTTCATACACGCACGCCGTGCCACCGCCGGGGTTGCGAGGACTAGGTATACATGACCTTATGGTATCTAGAACTGAAATGAAGGTACATATAACCCCGCGTCCTTTTTAAAAGCGATCTATTTAAAGGCTCCCGGAGACAGACGCCACGCAACTCTGGTGCAACAATTTCTATGCAAACAGAAATTGTTCTACCGGTGTCGCGTTGCGTTTCTCTGCGAGAGCCTTTACTTAGCAGAAAACTTAAAACAGATGCGAAGGTTATCGGTACCTAACTAAAACGTGTGCAAGTGTTTTTACCTAGCCTATTACATTGGAAACTCTGGTTATCAACCGTAAATTGACGCCTTCAGCATTTCATGAATGACGCTAAAGAAAGTAAGGTACCTACGTTTACTGTCACAGATTTGTTTTGCTTTGTGTAAAAGTTGTATAACTTTATTTATCTGTTTAATACACTTTATGGCAACAGTTTAGCGGTTTACTACTACTTTATTTCTTTTTGGCTAGATTTACGTCGTGGCGTGTTTGTCTTGAATGGACGCGTAGCCGACTAGACATTCATTTTTGCTTACCAAATGTCTGTAATCACAAGTTCGTTAAAGTTGTCATCTCTCTAGTGTTGTGTTGTGATGCTGCTGCTTTACTCTCCTGGACTTGCTGCCAAAGTTTTGAAATCTTAATTGTGAGAAGCAATTAGGCACTGCCCACATTTCGTTTATAATATTATTAAGTGTCATATAGAAGCAATCCATTTGTTAATTACGCATACATTCAGGCATTGAGCAAACCAAAGTACGTACTCCACTTCGGTATCGAAACCACACACTCAGCAAAGTTGGTGATGCTAATTTCCTCTTAATAACAAACACTCCTACAATTTCCATGTTGTGTCACAACCAAACCATATTTCCATTCCGCTAAAAGCACATTCGCTTAATCAGTACATCCACGAACTAATTTGCGTTAACAAAACATGATGCATTGTCATTAAAATGACATTATTCAGCCGTTGTCAGCGATGTCAGCTAACGCGCTCGCTGATTCAAGCGATGCAGCCGCTGCAATCTACTGGGCGGGCATAAACAAAACAGTTTTCGATATGCCATTTGCACATAGTCCGCATGGAAAAACAAAACATTGTATAAATGAAATGGATTTAGAGTTGGTAATGTTCTATACTGAAGCAAATTAAAAGTATTTATTGGTGAATATTATGTTATTCACCTGCTATATATGTTATATAAATACTGGTATTCAGCTGCAACCGGTAAGACTGGAAGCCGACCCCAAAATAGTTGGGAAAAAGGCTAGGAAGATTGATTTTTTTGGTGAATATTATGTTAATATTACCTATAACATGAAAAGCATAAGCTAAAATGTAATTTCCCTTAGAATTGATTCTGCAAAGTAGTTAATTATTCAATTTGGTAGGTATTTGTACGGGCAAACGAAAGTTTAATAAGAAGTTTAACTTTTAAGAGCTAACGTAAATCATTTAAAAATAAAAATAAATTTTACACAACATAACATCACGCCTTGTTTTTCCCAAAGGATTAGGCAGAGGTGTAGGGATTAGATAGCAGTAGGTACGTACACCCACATTTCGCCACATTTTACTAACTACTATCTATACTAATATTATAAAGAGGTAAAACTTGTTTGTTTGTAAGTTTGTATCTAAGGGTTAATCTCCGAAACTACCAGTTGACTTTGAAAAATTATTTTTGCGTTGGATAGCCCAATTCCTTAGGAAGATTATAGGCTCGCGGATGAAGTCGCGGGCAGAAGCTAGTATTAAATAAAGTAAATGTGTTTTAACACCATACTATTTACGAAGATTAGCAATATTCTGAGACTGAGAACGTTTTAAATATAGTTGATTAAAGTGTTTCGGTCTCGAGATATGGTTTTTAAGAGAGTTTATACAGAAAGTAGACAACGTCGCAAATAGCTGTCAAATATTTCGCTGTTTTGATTAATTTGGCAATAACTGTGTGTAAATAAGAAAGATGGCTAACTAGTGAACTAAAATATTGATTATGAAATTCACCATTTAATATCGTAACACCGAATATATAGTTTTAGTTGTAAAAAAAGTATATGTAAACTTTCCAAATGCCTTTTTTACACCTAAAACGGTTACAAAATCAAATTCACTGTTATAATTTTATTGCAATTCATTATTCATATTCTAGTTCACTAGTTAGTCATATTTCTCATTTCCACACAGTAATATTGCCAAACGAATCAAAACAGGTAAATATTTGACAGCTATTTGTGATGTTGCCAACTTTGTAGATGACCGCTCTTAATCAACTCAATACTCGATCAACAAACAACAAAATGTCTTGGATGTATGTAGTACATAGTATTACCCAGTGGTTGATCCACGTCTAAGTTCGAGCGATATGTATTCGGATTCTAAACATAGTTTCTCAAATCAATAACGTGCAGGATTGCTGCCAATAGAATAGTCTGCTATTCTACGAGACACTGCATTGTAAATGGTTTTGAACTTTTGAGACAGATTTGATTCAAACTTTAGATGCAAGTTGCAACGTTGTTGAAGCGTTTGTATCGATGAATAATAAAAACCGGCTAAGTACGTATCGGACCACGCACAAAGAAGGGTTCCGTAGATGAAATGAATTTATCTCAAGAACAAACTTAACATTGTAGTTGAAAAACATGTTCTACCATACGGAATGTATGGGAGAACATGTTTTTGCAACTGCAAATGTAAATTGGTCGATTTTTACTCATTAACTTGTAGAGCCTACTTAGCTATGATAGTTTTCCTTTTAATTTCGTATGTATATACTATGCTGTGAAGTTTTTCACATATCCAGAACCAACCATTTAGATGACAGGGGCGACGACACTTGACTCCAACAAAAGTTAGCACTTAAAGCTTAACTTTTTGTGTTAAAGCTTAATATTTTGCCAGTGGATCCCTGAATCCAAAAATGGTTTTCACAAACTCACTCTCATTTTTGAACGACCTTTTCAATGACACTACCCCATGGGATAGACGAGAAAAAAGAAAACATCCCCACTTTAATTGTAGGGAAGGTGCCCAAAAAAAAAACATATTTTACCTCTTTGTTAGCGTGATTAATATGCATTTATATTACAAATGACATCATTTTAGTACTAACAGTCTTTGAGCTAAGCCGTGGACAGACAGACAGACAGAGAAACTATAATGGTTCCTTGTTGACTACGGAACCCTAAAAATTAAGTAGTTGTGTTGTAATATGGAGCTGTGTTGCAAACTATATCTCACATCGTATGCTGTTTATTGTTTGCCCCAAAACCTGCAGTCAAAGTGACGTCTGCGGTGCCGACGTCAAGTGGAAATGATGACGTCGGAGTTATAGACCAACAAAATTTTAAAAACTGTCATGTCATCGTCACGAAAAATATTAATTTAAATAATGAGTTAAATCAACTAAGTATTTTGCAGCCTAACCTACGGTTCTCGACAACAATATCAATGCACATGAAGATCCCATGTGTTACTTTTCAGTCATACTTCTTCCTAAACAGCAGTAAAGCATTTTATATCTTCCTATTTCTTGAAGATTTGACGCAGTACATTTCCATGGATAAACAGTCAAAGTAAGGTAAGCAAACATAAACTTAATCGAGTGCCAATCCGTGGCCCCCGGCGGTAAACGTTTGGCACTTGTTTAGTCAAACAAATCGATTTGTTTGTGACCCACCTTCCGTTTAATCTTATTTTGGCATTTTAGAACTAAAGGCACTTTCTTTATTCTATAGGAAAGTTACTGACTACTTAAGTAACTTGT
Source organism: Conistra vaccinii (assembly GCA_948150665.1). NCBI lineage: Eukaryota > Metazoa > Arthropoda > Insecta > Lepidoptera > Noctuidae > Conistra > Conistra vaccinii. The sequence goes on from OX411318.1 coordinate 15,486,336, forward strand.
CATTGCCAACGCGAGCAATTATGGGGCTTGGAAACATGCGTACAAAAAAAATATTTTGGTATTTTTTTGCCATACTATAATCGCTTTGGATTAAAATTTTGTATACTTTGAATAATTTGTCATTTTCGGACTACGTTTGAGGTTGCTAAATTCATAAACAAGCATGAATGAAAGTAAGGTTCATTGAAAATTCCTATAAAAACCGAATCAAGGGAATTAAATTCAATTGAGATGGCTCTACATTTCAATTCATTGTGGATTAAGTTGACACCTACTCATTGCATGTTGCATGATGTTGCATTGTTTTGCATATTTGCTTGTAGGCCTTATTTCTAAAACAGGGTGTCAATTATAATGTTGGCTACGATACGCTACGAAATCAATTTGTACCCAGTTTGATGTCACAAATCTTGCTTTGTCACACAAATTCAAAAACAGAACAGAACGCGCAAAACAAATGAGTTTCATTATGTATAAGTATACTTACTACCATATTTGGCTTTAATCAATTTATTTACAGCAAAACGTTATAATTATAGCCCCTGACATCGAGCACCGGGGTTATCAGTGATCGTGTAAGTTACGCTTACGGACGACCAATAATATTGGGTACGAAAAGTTGAGCAAAGGATTGTACTTTTTGTCAATTTCAAATAGGTTCACCCCTTTCCTATATCCTTATTTCACACAAATTGAAAAACAAAAGAGAACCCAGAAAACAAATGAACTTCATACCTATAAGCCTTCAACAGATATTTTTTTCAACAAAACGTTATGTAGCCCTTTACATCGAGCATCGGGTTATCAGCTATCGTGTAAGCGTGACGTACGACCATCGGCGTTAACACTCGGATGATATTGGCCCATAATGTTAGCTGTAAACGATCGTTTGTGGACACTGTTGAAATGACGTCATCTGTTACCCACATATTTGGAACGTATTGAAACCATTTATCGTTGTGACGTGAAACAAGATGTAAGTCTGGTTTACAATTGAAAAGGATGGAATTGATGTGGGGCCTAGTTTTGGGTTAAATTCAATTGGTAATTTTTTAACTGAACGTGTGTTTAGGATTAGGGTTTTCTCGAGGCTTGCAAGTTCACAATTAGTTTTTGTGCAAAAAATACCACGAACATTTTCTAAAAAGACAATTTCAAAAACAACTGAAAATCTGTACAGTTATGACCTCACCCGATAGTGTACAAAATACTCCCACAAATAATCCACATAATATCTACATTTTGACTTAAATGGCTTAAACCTACCTAAAGTAGGTTTAAGCCATTTAAGTATCTATAGACTTTTATTATAAAGTTACCATCAAAAACCTTCTCACCTGCTAATTTATGCGAGCGTCATTTAATTTGGATAAACTCAAACACACACACGATGTGTTTAAACAAATATAAAAGTTTTTAACTAGGGGCGTTCGAGCTCGCGAGTTCGCGCGAATTCGAGTCATTCTACTAAGGCCGGTAAAAGCCATTTAACTTTTGAAAGAGAAAACAAAATTACGTATTAGAACTTTTTAAATGAGCAGTTTCTTGTTTTTTTGGTTGGTATGGTGTTTTGAAAGACAGATATTAGTTAACAAAGTGTGATTATTTACCTTTGTCAAGTTACGACCTTTTAAGATGCCGTAGGTTTTATGATTCAATCAACTAAGTCGGGCTGTCAACTGCTTCATAAACTTTTAAAATCCAGAGTAGGTATTAACTAACAGTAAAATGAAAACCTGTGACTGGAATTGAAATTCGTGACAGAGACTCAGGCACAACAATTCGCTAAAAAAATTCTATAAAATGGTAAGCTGTGTCCAAATATGTTTTTTTGTCCGTACCGTACCTCCGTTCCGTATCACCGCCGCCATCCAAAAACTCTGGACTTAGTATCGTATCGCCTTTGTACTTGGCGAAAAACCTACTCGCGCTGGATCGGAGCGTACCTGTATCTGGATCGAGACGCCATACTACCGTACCGTACCGAACGGGCGTCCAAACTAGCGTTCTTGGATCGCGACGCTGATACGGAACGGGGTTCGGTACGGACAAAAAAACATATCTGGACGCAGCTTTAAGTGTGTATTCATATCCTTGAAACAAGCACTTATCTGGAGGTAAGGCTGTATCCCCGCCATGTTCAATAAACATACGATAGCTATCAAGCTATCGTAGCAATCAAGTCATCAAGAACTGAACAAATTTTAATACAGACTCAAAACACGGTATTCTGCTTACACTACGAAAGGGGAATTAATGGATAGCGGATGTGCTACGAAGATTATAATTCCAGTGTACGTTGAAGCTCAGGCTTGGTAAATATTACATGCATATGGATATCAAGATAACGTACTGAATAATGTTTATTATGTACTTTCAGCAAAAGCTCGTTATATGGGATCTTAGCGAACCGCAAAAGGTAGCTTTTCACCGCACATACGATCGAAAATTACGGCTAAATAGGAGTTAGCAAAAAGGTTTGTATACTAAAATCTAAGGAGTAGTTAACCCCTTTTTAGGTCAGCGTGTTTCAAAGAGGTAATGATTGCTGAAGCTTTTATGAAAAATTGTTAAGAGGGTGCATCCTAAAAGTTGGCAACGTCGTAAATAGCTGTCAAATAGTTACCTGTTTTGATCAATTTGGAAATAATACTGTATGGAAATAAGAAATGTGGCTAATTAATTGACTAGAATATTAATAATGAATTGCAATTATAACATTGAATTTGATGTTGTACCCGTTTTAGGTGTAAAAAAGGCATTTGGAAAGTTTCCAAATGCTTTTTTTACATCTAAAACTAACTATTCGGTGTTACGATATTATTTTTTGCATTTCATAATCAATATTCTAGTTCGCTAGTTAGCCACATTTTTTATTTCCGTACAGAAATATTATCAAATTAATTAAAACAGCGAAATATTTGACATATATTTGCGACGTTGCCAACTTTCAGAATAAACCCTCTTAATGATCAACCAGAAAAACGAAAAGGAACGTGATTTCTGGATCTCAGACTTTGCCGAGCCAAGACTAGCTAGCTTAGACATGTTTAAATCGCTTTTAAAAAGCGTTTCGTATTTCTTTATAGACTTTCAACAGGATTGACATAAACTTTTCGGTAGCCTATGGTACCCCAGTTTGAATTTTCCATCATCGTTATCCCTGATTGAAGACACTTTGTCTAGGCACTCAGGAGACCAATATTTTGGAAACATAATCTAATTATTTTCATTACAAGAACCTAATATTAAACCTACCAAAAGTCTGTCGTCTGAAGCCAGCCGTAATGTCAACCAAACGTATTCGCTTTTCGAATTCAGTGTTTTTCCGGTCCTGCATGAATATTTCATACACTCAAGCGCATTAGCAACTAGACAAATCCTTCGTTGCGCAAATAGTGGGTTTGTATTTAGTTTATTTTTGTAGGTTCTGGTATATTTCTACTGCTTTGTTAATCTGCATTTTCTTTTTGCTTAATGCCCTAATTTTTTTTGTAGCATAGCGGGGATTTCTATTCAGATTAAAAATGACCTATTGCAGCATTTGCTTTATTTCTCCTTGTTGCTAAATTGGTGCACTTTCTCATCCTACATAATGTTTGCCCATAAGTCTACCTAATAAATTGTCTTTTTAACTCATGTGTAGGAAGTGGTGAAGGGCGGGCGTTTATGGGGGACTGTCTTATGTAATTTTGACGTTCGAAAGTGCTGATTCTCAGCCTAGTTTGAATAGATGACTTTTGAATTTGAATTTGAGTACTTAGTACCTCGGCGGCGGAGATCTGCTCTGGTGAAAATAGAGAATGCTCATTTAATAGTACAGGATAGTTTCTATTAGTTCCATGCTGCCATGTCATTATTCTACGGCCGTCTTGTTCTAAACTTTGGGCGATCGAGCTCTGCTCAGTCACCCGAGAAAACAGAAAACGAATTTTCCCAGATATAAGACCTAGTAGATCGATTTTACGCCCCCGCAAACCCCTACATTGCAACTTTTATCGAAATCTTTAGAGCCGTTTTCGAGAACGTGATTACAAATATATACAAATATTGCTCGTTTAATAGTGTAGGATTACTTATTTGGTATATCTATCAGACACGGTAACCGAGCAGATATTATAGAGGGCGTGTATCGGCTTCACCACATTATAGTTAATAGCCCGTCGAGTCGGCGCCTATACGAGGAAATTTTTATGATACAGCCACAGGCCATCAGCGTTAAACGTTAAAGTTCAGTAGGTTCATGTTGACGGTAAATTTATTGTTGTAATGCTTTTGCTTCATAAAAAAATAATGTAAGCGTATGAAATAAATTCTTTATTCTACATTGAATTCTCTGAAATCGTACCGAAACGTTAGCTAGTAAATAAGTAATAATAATATAATAACCGTTTTTTTTATAAAAGGAGCACGTTTACAATAAATACCTTTACAAAATAGAGTCTATTGTTTTTTTGCCTGAAATAGGTTGAACTTGTGCTTCAGGAGAAAGTTCATAGATCTATACTTCTATACTGAAATTATAAAGAGGTAAAATTTGTTTTTATGTAGGGGGTAATCTTCGGAACTACCATTCTCTCAAACTCGGATTTGAAATAATTCTTTTTGCATTGGATAGCCAAATTTTTTCTCGGCTTCAACCCTTACAAGCCGAGCAAAAAGAAAAAAAATTCAGATAGAACGCTAAGCGAAATCGCTGAAATTTCGGACGGACAAAGTCGCGGGCAGAAGGTAGTAATAAATAAATTAACAATGACTATAAATTAACAATGACGATAAAGTAAAAACTTAATTGAAACATATGTAAATAAAAGTAAAATAGCATGTTAGCGGTTCTATTTGTAGACAACAAGTACCGAAACCAAAGAATACCTACAACTGTAAATTCATTTAAGTACGTACCTCATTATAATTATCTTGCTGGTTAGGCTCCAGACAGTAAATAAAGTAATTACGCAATTTCGTTATAGTTTCGGTATATAATTAATAAAGATAAAGACCTTGTCTTGTCTGCAACTGGAAAATAAATGAAAACAGACTGTTGTGAATATCCCACGAATACCAACAGCTAATTAATTTTGACATCATGACTTCTTTAATTCTAGATGAATTTGACTTAGTTTCCAAATTTAGTCATCAACAATGGTCTCAAATCACCTATTAGTACTGAAAAAAAAAACGTGATGACTAAAGTGTCTTCCTTCTCTCGACGAAAAAAGCCTTTCCCAGCCACTCGGACAATTTAGGCCAAGTTAACCAATGACATAGCAATGGCATAGTTAACCAATGGCATAGGTTATTGTGCAATACGTGTCTGAGGTGGCAAATGTCCGTTTCTCGTTCACCTGAACATAATGTTACAATCATAAAATTGAGTCTCCTTCATTGTTTGAAGTGTAGCTAAAATGGCTTATTGGTGACTCGCCCGAATAAACTTGTACGAATCCGGACGACGAAATCGCCACCCTGTATTATTTTCACAGTGTCAAGTTAATTATGCTACCTTATTAAAAAGGTAGGCGTATTACTGAATAATAATTTATTCATTTTGTTTATTTCAATATAATATATAAATATTTACCCTAACCACTTCTGTGCACCACTGTACTTTACTACTACGTATTGCTGGAGTTGTCGATTCGTCCACACGATCAAAATTCGTACGAATCGCTTCAAGAAAAACTAATATTTATTAAAATGGTCGATTCGTCCGGATTCGTACGAGTTTATTCGGGCGAATCACCAATAAGCCGCTAAAATACCTAAACGAATATAATTAAAATTAAAGACTATATTTGATTATCTGCACTATTCCACATACCCCATAATGAGATAAAAATAATATCAAAATGCAGCCAGAAAACATTAGTTAATTTAGAAAAAAAAATACACTTAAATCGGTTTAGTGTTTCTTGAGTAAAAATTGCACTTAAAAACAGAGAGACAGCGAAACGAAAAAACGATACGGGAGCAGATTACTTTTTATCTAGAACATTTAAAACTTAACAAGCAGTCAGAAGGATCTTGCGTTCAATATTCTATTGAACACTTAAGACACATGTCCATTATGGTAATATTCTGTGGGAATCGCTGTGAATCCAATCCGATAGAAAATTTAATAAAACGAGTCCCGGACTACTACCGCTTTGTGGGACAAATGCCTGAAGTAAAGGTCAACCCACTGAATTTCATGCATTTACAATTGACGTTGTTGCACAAGCTTCCATTTTATTTGTTGAACAAACATTTTTGTGTTGACAATGAATGCTTGTTTGAAAGTCTTTTAGTTGTTAAAAAAAGGTTATGAGTTTATGAATCTCGATTTGTAGAGGTATATTTTTTAGAATAGCTAGTCTTATTTTTGTAAATGGTATGTTATAAATCCTAGATCAAAAGAAAACATTACAGTTCTTTATATTACATATAAATGAAGTTTTCTATTATCGATAAAGAATAGAATATAATAGAATACTGGAATGCTGAAGGTGTTAAGTGTATCCATACCTAACCTTGAATATAACATGTAGGCAACCGCACGTTAGTGGTTGACTACCCATTCTATTACATAGTGTATAGGTACGTAACCCTTCCTCAATACAGATTGCTAATTTATAATGTGATCATTGTATGGTGGGTATGAATGGCATAGTAAGACCCACATGAATAAAACAATAAATAACTATATAATACTCTGACTTTTAATTTGCTACTCTCCTAAAATGACATTAATTCAAATTCAAATAATTTATTTCGAGTAACATAAGACTCATAATAGAATAGGCTATACTCGTACACTTATAAATAAAATTAAACAAGTTAAAGTAAAATTAATTAAAATCAAAAGGCTTTTAGGGGTATGAGGCACAGGGTGTAAAGTTCACTCATCCACCATAGAAAAGGGAGGATCCTCCAACCAGACGGGTTGTTATGTCTGGCGGGCAACTGCCCATATGTTGATTTCGGATAGTCTTATCTATGTTTTTCGCTCGGTAAACTAACTGCGCGATGCAGGAATTGAGTGACGTCATGTCTTCGTTGTGTAGTTCGTATGTGGCGGTGTAACCACTACAGGCTCTTTACCGGTTAAAGTCAAAATTACAAATCAAATTGAAATCAACATTACAATTATAAATCAAATCAAAATTAACACTAACTATATTAAATTCAACTTTATAAATAAAATTACATTAAATTAAGAAAACGCCACATTGACGACATAAAAAAAAAACCTATTAAATAATCTAGTTACCGAGTGACTCACCAACGACTACTGAATCATTGTCTAAGGAGTATTATCTCTGTAATATTAATTATTTATCGTGTTATTTAAAAAAAAGGCCAATCGCAGCTATCATTTTGGTTTAGAAAAAAAAAATAGAGATCGTGAGGAGCTAGCGCATTGCAAACGTCATCAGCATTACAAACATTTCAAAATAACATAATAATAATATTAGGTTCTATTTTTCAAAATGAGTCTTCTAAAAAAAGCAGTTTTCCTATGCGTAGGTCACTGTCACTACAGATTTCAGTTACATAAACAATAAACAGGTCCTTAGGGTAACGTTATATTCCATTCTATTTAATTTCCCAATCAGCTGTATTGTATGGTTTTTAGAAAGAGATGAATAGCACACTAAAACAATTCAGCGGAAAACATTGTGCGGCGGCCACAGAAAAAACCAGATGTGAATAAACAATAAACGGTTTTATGTATATTGGTACGGCGGGTCTAAACAAAGCAAGTTAGATAACAGGTTCATATACAAATATCTGTTTTGTTTTTTGGTTCTGTAAACAAAACGTGTGGCGTCCAACGCAACCATTTTTCATGACAATAGGCAGAGAGTAGGCTATTGCCTACGCTCTGCTCTCTAATAAATGTAGGTATTATTAGATACATACATACATACCTACTTATAAGTACCTAAACTAGAACCGAGTAAAACAATCAAAGATAGTTAAGTGTTCTTAGCAACAGCTAGATTAAATTGGATCTAAGAAATGCTAATGTTTAATTATATTGTAATACTTAACAAGATGTTTTAATAACTAAACAATGCCGAAATGTCGTTAAGCTCATCACTTCAGAACGGCTGGACCGATTTCGCAAATTTTTGTTTTAAATTGTTCGTTATAGTCCGAATTAGGTATGTGCTTAAGGAAAGAAACATTTGAAAAGTTGCCGAGAAAATTGGAATATTCAGGAAAATTTAAATTGCCGGGAATTTTGTATGAATTATTGAAATTTGTACAGGAAAACGTCCTGTCGGGTCAGCTAATAATAGTTATAAATACCAGACTGCTTACAGCCCAGCATAATTTGATTAAAATCACGAAAATTTTTCGAATTATTACTACCCAGAATAAACATACTCGTACAAAAGCTAATAAAGTTCACCACAACTAAAATGAGATTTGGCAATAAACAGATAAACAAAATTGGCCTCATAGAAGGTTCGGGTAGCTACCATTAAAATTAGCGAAAGTTTCTCAGTTCTATATTGTACGGCACCGCTATTGTTTTATTTCCACTAAATTCAATAATGAATTAGTACAACGTCGCAGCTTGTTTCAGAAGTAGAAGATTTGTTTCAAAACACTGTTACACGGAAAATGTTCTGTGAAAGAAACACATGTAGCTCACCGCGCGAATTCTTTTATTGGTATTACGTTGGTTCCATTGCACTTTATTGGTACACAAGCCTTTAAACGTATTACATTATATCGTATAGAATGTATGAATTCTGAACGTTGTTGTATTTTGCTGGTATTCAATGAAAATATTGACGGCTTTTCTCTGTACTTCCGAGTTTACTTATTTCTCTATTGTATTTGGGTATTTTTCATCATACTGTTATGTGTGCTCCGTTATGATTTTATAGATTTAATTCCAGAATCCCTTAAAGTGTATCAAATAAAAGAGACGCCGATCAAGTTTACTAACTTGTTCATATACACACACACACACACACACTCACTCACTCACAAACAGTGTTGTACACTAAACACTTAATAGAGAAAACTACATAAAGACAGAAGAGTACCAATAAGGTACTGCGAGTTGATGGTGGATGGGTAAATAAATAAAATACAGTTTCCAAATAGTGAATTGCAGTTTTGTTCATTACAATTAACCACCTCTGTGGTCTAGTGGTTAGACCACCAGTATCAGCCCTAACGGTCCCAGGTTCGATTCCCGGTGGGGCCAATTTTCTGCTCGGTTTGGTTGGTTGTAGTGTTTGTTCTAAATCCGCCTGGTTAGCTACCGCCATCATATCTAAGTCTGTCGCCATAACAACAATGTTTACGGCATTTTTGTGTTTCGGCAGTTCCTCTGTGGTTGAGGATTACGGATGATACTCGCTTCCACCTTCGGCTGATCATCACATACCATGAGGTCAGATGCAGGCCAGGAGCTTCCCATGCGTTTAAAAAAAAAGCAATACAACTAACAACTACGTACCTAAGTAACTTCTTCTAACCCACCAATGAACGTAAACATGTTGGTGGTATCCAGTGGCTAAAGGTCCTATATCTCCGATTGTATAAAACTCAATTTGTGACTCGTAAACAACAGTTAAGAAAATACGTATCTTTATCGACAACACACGACCTCTACGTAAGAAGGTCTGAAAGGCCAATAGCTTCCATTTGTTTTATTTGAGACAATAATTCAAAGAAAACAACTAAAGAGCGTGTATTCGTAAAATGGCTGTTTAGATGAGAGCAGCTGCTTTACTTTTAGAAAATACATAGTAAATAGAATTTGAATGAGATATTCTTTGTGTTGACATCAGACGAGTCTCTGCGATCTCTGCGATGTAATTTTTTTTCTTTATTTGAAATTGCGTTTGGAGTATTTGTTTGTGACTTTTACGTTTAAATGATGAGTCAAATAGGTACACGTTTGTACAAATACACGTTTGTAAGTTGTTAGAACTTGTTTAATGATTTGTATGTACCTTTTAATATGTTGTCGCGCTTTTTACGTGTTTATTAATGTTTACATTGCCCAGCGAGATAACTGCGTAACACCACAATATTATACCATATGTTTACTGTGGTAACACACTAACAGTAGCAATCGCTTCCATTTTGACAGTTCAACAACATTCATTGCGTTATTAACTTTGTTGAGCAGATACATTTTTAGAAAATAATAAATTGGATTGGCTATATCCTTCAAAATCGTTCAGATTACGATTTAAAGTGTGTATTGCAATTAGGGTGCTGTTTGAGAGCCTTACTACGTAGAATTTTAAATTCCCTACTAATTTATCTACTAACATTAAACAAGTGCATAGCCTGCGGCAGCCAGACGTTCTCGTACGTTTTAGATTGAGATAAATAATCAGGAGCTTATAACAAGCCTAGTTAATGGTGTAACATGTATTATCTACTGAGCTCAGCCCCTTCATATATACATTTCTGTCAGTACCTATAATTATACGTTAATCTTGTTCAAGTCAATGTCAATATGTAATGTCACGCCGTAAAGGTAAATCGTAGATTAGTTACGGTTTCTGAAAGCCTATATGACCTTTTGTCATATCTCACGACAAATGAATTGATTGGCTTTTGATATTTTGGTTAACCACACGACACGACTTTTGACGGCAACGTTATCGTTGAATACTTTCACGATAACTTTATAACCTGCACGATGTATTTTCATACATTTTATGCTAATTAATTTCCATAAATGTTACTTCCTTGTATTATCGTGATGCTGTGGACGGCCACGATAATATATAACGTCACGTTAAAAATTATAAAAGTGCTCTACCAGTCTTAAAAAACTGATTGAAAGCAAGAGTAAGAGTAAAACATATTAACATGACAGAATGCCCCGTTTTGACAATAAAAATTACGAAGTGTATAGAGTGCCGCGAGTATTCTGTGGCACTCTAGTGTCGCTACCTCGGCCCGGCTAGGGTGCCGTGAGCGTTGCATTGTCACTGTCACTTGTTATTTAGGTTAGGTTAGGTTAGAACTGTGACCACACAACGCACGAGCCGAGCGAGCGTAGCGAGCGGTGCCGCGGTAGCGGCCGGCGAAGTGCCAGGGTCCGTTTAGGCACAAGAGAATGTAATGTTTTGGGAATGTGGTGTTTTACAGCGATCTAACCTCGACAATCAAACAAAATACCAAGTGACGTGACTCAGTGACAGTGACAATGACAATCCAATGCTTGCGGCACTTGAGCCGGGCCGAGGCGGTGTTACTAGGGTGCCTGTAGTGGCACTTTATCCGATAGTGATAGAGTGCCAATGGTGGCACTCTATACACTGCCTAAAAATTAAATTGGATTATATGTAAAACATTAAAGAAAATGTTGTTATGTAACTATTTTGCTGAAATATTCATATTTTTGACGGAAATGGACCACATCAAAAGTCGTTTATTCAAATTAAACTGAGATTCAGCAGTTTTTGGACAGAACTGAGACAGTCCTGTGGGACTGTCTTAACCCCGCTCTAGTGCTTAAGCTGGGAAGAAGAAGTGGCCCAGCAGCACAGCAGTCTGTTAAATTAGAAGAGCTTGATTCTATACAATAGTATGCAAAGTAATTAAACATTACAAAACACAAAGAATTACATCAAATTATTTACCATACCTATTATTATGTCAGCTAGCACTAGCACACATCCATATACCAATATTAATCGGTTTCTCAAAACAGTCAACTAGGTAGCTGTGTTCGTGTAACGTAATTAGCTGCGGGGGTAAGCTAGCTAATCTAGTCAAACTCAATCTCAAAACTTAATGATTCCAACCTAGTTATGGTACCTTTTGGTAGGCTTAAAATAGGGTTACCCCCCAGGTGTAGATGTCTAGCCTCCGAGATTTATGAGTGAGACCCCTTGAAATGCGGCCAGTGAATATTCTATTGTTCTAAACTAGTAATTGATTAACTACCCTCGATGAGTTTGAACCAGTGCTTTCGTAGTTCGGGATTAGTTTTCAAAGAGATATGAAAGTGAAACAAAACGTTATAATAATGTATATCTATCCATGTTAGGTGCTTCAAATGTTTTGACGCAGTTGCCTACTATTATGAGAAGCAGTAAATTGTGAAAATGTCTGGTTCCGGGTTGATGTCTCGTCCATCATAATTACAAGGTGTCGTATGTGACACCGACGCGTTTGTTAGGCTGATTATTTGGCATCATCATTATTTCTAAACATTTGTGGTATTTTTAGTAGTAGTTACAGAATATCTGTTAGTTCAGTGTGCTGTGGCACAGTCCTCCTCTAACAATTTCCACTGTTTCCTATCTCTCGCAACTCTTCTCCAATTTGGATGATGGCAGATCATCACTACCTAGTTATTTTCGCCTCCTTTTTCATCACGATAACTTGTTAGTTAATTTAATACATTTGTGTTATGTTTTTCAGACTTTTTCACAGCATCTATAATTCATTGGACATTCTGACTGCCTACAATGTAACAAAATTAGAAAACTTTCTGTGCCCATTAAAAGTTTTTTTGAAAATTAGAATTCAAGGTTTTCTTTTATTGGTTTCAGAAAACTGGATAAACTATGTAAATTGCCAATATACATTTTTGTTCGGGTTTTGGATTAGGAGCGGTCAGAGAAAGGGCAATATAAACATTTTTCAGGAACATTACTTTGTAACCAATTGTCTTAAGATTTTGTGATTCAAATAAGTCGATAATAAACTATACTATCTTTTAGAAAATTTACAAGAGTCGAGTTTGGAAAACAACTTTGATTTATTTTACGTTGGTGGCAAGCAGTCTGGGTCCAAATATTTTATATGGATCGTTCCTGATACCATATACCCTTGATTTTGCCGCTCCAAGTCGGAAAAAGGGGAAACATATTGCTCAAGCGATACGACGAATGTGCCCACTGAATTTATATTAGACGAGTCTCCAGAATATCGTTATAAAAATTCAATAAAACATACAGAATAAAACCAATAACTCTTGTAAATGGTTGTTCTATTAGCGTGCGTCTGAAATGCTTAGAAAATGGGTTTAGCATACTTAGTAATTTATTTTACACTGACAATTTGACAAGTAATAAAGTTACAGACAGATATAAAATGTATTCTCTATGTTGTTAGACGTAGCCCAGAATACATGCATTTTGTGAAAGAATAAACAATTTGTAGAATATTGGACGTTAAGGAGAATACTCCAAATACATAAGTCATTGACCGTATTATTAAGTTTTGAAACACAATAACACATTCAAAGCCCGTTATTCAGAACTAATACATTTGCTACGTCATGATAAAAGCTTTTATTTCATCCTAGGCTCAAGTTTGAGCGTTTGGCTTTTTGAAATTGCCGTTATTACCTACCTTTACTTCCCTCGGTAGCGTGTGGCCTATATTTCACTCCGAGCCCTAAAGCATTCCATCCCTAGTCCCTTTCAATTCGCCTAATAGTCCACCTGAGGTTGGTTTCTTTTAAGTGAACGATAAAATTTTGGTATTTTATGTTATAAATGGTTTCAGATTTCTGTAACGCTATTACGAGTGATAAGTGGGCTTGAATTAATACTCATTGTGATGTCATGGTATTTCAGAACTAAAATGATGGGAAATGTAGTTAATAATGGTGACACTGCATCAGATTTCCAAATCAGACTGTTAGCTAGTCTGTCTGAGTCTGCTAAAAGGTGTGTGGTGAAATGCATAAATGGCTATTGTAGCTGACTGGCAAATTAGCTTCCGATGAGCCGCAGCTACTACCTACATGCAGTAACATAAACATAATACATTTCTAGCATAACCATCATAGTAAAACAGTGTTGTACCACGTATAATCTCCCGCACAGACCCGCAGCACGCCCAATGTAGTAGAGGCAGCTGTCTGGACTATTAGGTAGATAACCGATACTGGTGCAGCTCTAACTGTAAATAGTCGATAGACGAGGGGACGCCGACTACCCGACTATGTAACGTATTCACTGCCGTTCAAGATTTAATAGCTCGATATAATCCTTACCTATCGTAAAATGCAACGTCTCTATGTCCTGTCCGTTAGTGCACTTATAACTTGAGAACTATTATCAAATTCACATGTTTTGATACCGATTACATACCTATAGACCTTTTTCATCAGTTAGTGTTGTTTATTATTAGTCCGAGAAAGTGGAGCAGAATGCACAGCTTCTGGAATAAAAAGTTACCCACTTTTACAATCCTACCTTAGTATCTATTTAAAATTTTAATAAAATAAAACTATTAAGTTTATTAAAATACAACATTAATCTTTTCTATGAGTGAGAGTTCCATGCTAAGCATTCCGTGAAATACTAAAGGTATTTTGGACACATACACGAAAGAAACGAGAATAAATAAATACGTTGATACACGGAATATTGTTCTGTCCAGAAAGCTAACACAGTACAAGACGGGCTACGGCTCCCACACAATAGTTTTAGTTGGAAGGCAATCCGTTTATACCATAAAGGCCTAAGGCATTGACTTTTCGGTTTTGGTCCGGAAAGCTCCGAATAAGTTATACCTACAAGCTTATCTGAGATACCAGATTTAGACACTTCATTTATTTTCCTTTGCAAGATGTTCCTGAAAAAAGGTATTATGTACATAAATAGAAACAGAGATAAGTAGAGTATATACTATATACACACATCAAAAGTGTCTAGGGATCAACATATATTTTTGCAATAACTTTTCTCCTGATTGATATTAATTAAAATTTTCTTTAAGGATTCATCAAATAAAGTGTTTTCGTTTGTCACAGTAACGATAAACCAAGTCACCTTTGCATTAATAAAGAAATTTGCCATTTTCCTAATAAAGGGATTTTTGACATTTGAACCACTAACATTAAAGTTCGAAAAAAAGACTGAAATAACAGTTTTCTTTAAAATTTTATTGGGTAACTTAAACAATTAATAATCCGTGTTTCTACCGCGAACACTAACAACACAAGAACATCGGTTTGGCATACTCAAAATGAGTTCATCCAAATCACGCTGTGGAATGGCCGCCCATGTTCGTTGCAACAACAAAAAAAGGTCTTCTTGCGACTGGATACCCTCCATATTCGGCAGAGCTCTTCTCTGTAGCATATCCCATGCATGCTCAATCGGGTTCAAGTCTGGCGACTGAGCAGGCCAGGGCAGGACATTGATGTTAGCTGCGGCGAGAGTCTGTCTTACAACTCTTGCGGTGTGCGGTCGTGCATTATCATGCATTAACTGAAATAAGGGACCGATTTGCACTTGTAGAGGAACGATGACGTCTGATACAATCGTCTCAGCATAAATTTGAGCGTTGAGGTTGCCTCTGATCCAAATCAACTCAGTTCTTCCGCCGATCCAAATACCCGCCCATACCATGATGGTTCCACCACTATAAGGATGGACTTCCTGGCAGGATTTTAATCGCTGTTGGCGTCCAGGGGTTCTCCAGTGTCGTATACGTCTTGTATCCGGTCTCATACCAAAACGAGACTCATCAGAAAAGCACACGAAACGCCATTGTTCTTCTGCCCAATTTCTGTGTTCAAGAACCCATTGATATCGAATCCTACGATTCTGCATTGCTATAGGTGGTACCCGTAGCGGTCTTCGGGAATGAAGGTTCACTTCATGCAAGCGGTTTCTGACTGTTTGGTCGCTAATTAAGTTCCCTGAAGAGTGATGAAGCCTCACGGCTAACATCATGGCGGTTATTGTTGGAGCTCTTCGAGCTAAGATTTGAATGTATCGGTCTTGTCTCCGTGTGGTGCAGCGATACCGTCCTCCATGGCGCTCAGCCACGGTACCAGTGCTTCGGTAACGTGTCCAAAGTCGACTGATAACACTCTGACTTGTATTCAGAGCTAAAGCCACAGTACGTTGCCGGGAACCAGCTTCTATCATTCCCACGGCTCTGAGCATTTCTTCCCTGCTTAAATGACGTCGCTGCTCCATAATAACGTTGGTTTTAATCAGTAGTAGGGAAACAGTAGCACTAATAATGTCTTCAATGCGTTGTATGTTTTTATAGGGAAAATATTGACAGCTGATTTTCATCTTTTACTCGAATTTGATTCACAGTTCCTGATTCAAATTATGAAATGCACCAAAAAGGATCCATATAAATTTATAAAATCATAAATTTATTACAAAGCCACATCTCAATCTCAAGAAATCCGCATAAAAATGCTTGATCCCTAGACACTTTTGATGTGTGTATTTACATGCATAGATAATTTTCTTTATAGGAAAGTGAATTTAAATAAGGTACCTACAATCATAATTTCCGTATTTTTCCATCGTTGTTATTTCGGGGGCCCTAAGGATTTGAAAGCTAGTAGGACACTGGCTTTACTTCGATAAAGATATACATACTCCATTGCATTTTTTTCTATAGGCAGTCTAATGTAAATAAACATATATCTATGATATCAGCTACGTCATAAGTAAGGGTCTATGCTCAGCACCGTATGTCAACAGGTTCATTATGTTAATAGCTTAATATTGGAAATGAGGCTGGTAATTAATTAAGGGGTAAGACTGGAACTCTACCAATCGTAATAATGACTATAAGATAGGATAACACACTTATTTGTCCTACTTGATGCATAAATGAGACCAAAATTCCAAACGATTTGCTTAAACGCTTACCTCTGCCCTTTCAATATATTCTTTCAACAAAATGGGACTCTAAAATCCGCCTAAGCGCAGCCTACATTTTACATAGGCGGGGTTGCGAAATAGTAGTTTATGCGAGAACCGTGTCGAGTTCCATATTCATGGTTGGCCCAACCTCCTCCCGGAAACAATATAGAGGCCCGATGCCAATTGCTATTGGTGTACAGGAACTGGGAGCGCCATATGAGTCTGTTACATTCTTTATTTAAACTCGAGTGTTAGTTGCTGCCAGTGGTTTAGGGGTGCAAATAGGTTAGCTCGAAGTTCGAGATTCATTGGAACTGACTTTTATTGAAAGAATGGGTCAGTGATTATTTTCAAATGGTGTTTGTGAATTTATCTTATTCAGTTACCTTAGATAGGTAGGTGTGAAATGAATGTTGAATAAGGAAATTAGAACACTGCTTGTCAGAGAAGCTGGTGATTTAATAACAGTTTAGTGGCATGAGGAACAGGGTGTAAAGTTCACTCATCCACCATAGAAAAGGGTGTTATGTCTGGCGGGCTGTCGTAAGTTGGATAGTCTTATATAATTTTCTTTCACGCGGTAAACTTTAATTGCGCGATGCAGGATTTGTGTGACGTCATGTCTTTAATGCGTAGTTCGTATGTGGTGGTGTAACCGCTACAACAGCTTATAAAGTTGGTTTATTTCTTAATCGTCTTAGGTCTATCAATTAGCATGGTGAAGGCAGTATCAACACTGTTATTAACTTGACTGTTTCCGGGGTGAACCGTGTCAATTATTTGCGGAAACCCACTAGGATAGAGAAACTATGTTTAAATAGGTTCAACGACCCACAAAACAGTCAACATGAGCCGACAGTCAAACACACCGATGAAGAAACAAACAAATGACGTCAGGTTTGTGTACAGAGCGCTCCCTTAAATACAAATGTGCATTAGCTCCCCCAAGTTCAAAATAAGGAAAAGGAGTAATATCAACAAAAGAGCTTTCGAACATCCCGATGTAACGTATTACTTATGAGATTGACATACTTAAGTTAGCTCATTGGACGCGAAAAGTATAACATATAGAGGAAAGTCAAGAGGGAGATGAAAACATACAGATATACATATAACTCAAGAGCGGGTATTCTGACTAAGAGTTATACACTTACATAAGAGTGATTGTTACCAAAAATTGTCTTGATATTATTTACGTTCTCTCTCCCATTAGCTATTTTATTAATCACTAGCTGACCCGGCGAACTTCGTATCGCCTAACAGTCGATTCTTTGTATGGGAGTATAGAAAAGTGTTGTTTTTAGACTTTATCAGGAAATTTAATTTTTTTTTTTTTTAGATTTTTTCTCTCCGTAAGAACCATCCTCGTACTTCAAGGAATATTTAAAAAAAAAAATTAGCGAAATCGGTCCAACCGTTCTCGAGTTTTGCGCTTAGCAACACATTCAGCGACTCATTTTTATATTATAGAAGATTATCGAATTGGTACCTAATTATTAACAACGTTTTTGATAATACACGTTCAATACATCCTCTTTTTCTCTTCCTGTCTTCTTCTTTGTATTTTTGTAACTTGAATATTGTGTCTTCACTCTATCTATAACCCAGGTAATCTGTGGAAACGTCGTGGATTATACATTTACCCGCTTCCAATTATTTTGTCATTTTAGATGTAATATGCATTGTACATGTTTGTTTTCCCTAACAAAATAAATAAATAGTTTGGAAAATCCAAAAGTGCACGCCTCATACATAACACTCATTCATAAACGAAAAAGAAATTCAAAACATAGTTATTAACAAAAATGAACAATTTATCACTTTTCATGAAGTCGTAATGTCAACGACTGACAAAGATATTTACTTGGCGGTTGCTAGGCAACATCAATTCAATGGTTGGAAATAATTAGATAAAGATATTATATTTTAGTTAGTATTTTATTAATAATAATTAAACTACTTTGAATAAAAGAGCCATTTTCAATAGGGTTCCTTCTACGGCTGAAACGAATGTATAAAAAAAAAATTGACTCAATTAATTGATTTTATCGCAAGCTACAATGTTTTCAGGGTTCATAAATTGACGGACAGGAATTTTTTTTCAACTATTTTGATGCTTTTTCCATTTCTGCTGCGTTAAATCAATTGTTAAAAAGTACAGTATTAATCTCCATTTAATCATCTATACAATGGTATATAAATTATGTAGGTTCTGTGTGCTAGCAGGAGTGTAACAATAAAAACAGTTACAGAAATGGGGCAAAAAAAATTTTTCGATCGTAGAGCACACTCTAATGCTTCGCATTAAGAGTCGTGCAATAGGTACATAAATTAAGTCAAATCAGAAGAATTTAATGGAATTATGTAACTTTGACTATCTCGTTACTCTCGTGGTCGGAAGTTCTACAACTGAGCATGAGTTCTTGGGTTCGATTCCCGGGCTGGACAAGTTTTAATTGGTATTTTTCAGTAGCACCCCGGAGTTTAGATTTGTACCCGTTTGATGGCAATAGACTCGTCCCCGTCGGCTCGTCGTACCTATAATAAATCCAGATTTTTTAAGTGCCATGTAACAACATGGGACTTAAAAAATCTGGGTTTATTATAGGTACACCTCTGCCTAACCCTTCGAAAAATACAGGCGTGATGTTATGTTTATATATTAAGTCAAATCAGTAGTATTTAATGTAACCATGTCAAATGAATATAATATGAAGGTTACACATACACACCGTAGATGAAACGGTGTGCTCAATCTTAAATTGCCCCAAATTAGTTCTGCATTAAGTCTTCCAGAAATGTGGGTCAATTTTGTAGGGCAGATTAAGAATTGGGGCGAAAACAAATCTTACTGAACTTTTTGGTCCTTTGAGCCTTTAATCAAATAATAAGCAATGATTTTAAGAGTAAGTTCCTGAGAAGCAAAAGTATCTTCTCGTATAATGGAAAACGCTTAGTAATTATATTGATGTCCAAGGTTGTTCACTGAATTTCACAATTTCAGAACATTTAGTTCACTCTGTTTTCTCTGTTTTTGTATTTACGGTATATTTTTGATACCAAAGCTTCGGCCAAACCTGCGCGACCACAACGCGGGACGCGGAAGTGAAGCGGGATCGTCAAGAACGCAAAACTATCGCGGGAATTAACGTGCACACCAGCGCAGCGAGCATGGAGTACTGTGAGATAGCTTGAGTCACACATTTTATCACAACTTGGGCGATAAAACAGTTTTGTCACAAATGCTAGCACGGCGGCGTGACATAACTTCTTGACGTTTATTTGATATTCAATATGTCTTATTTGCTATAGTAGCAAATAAGACATATTGAATAATAACGGGCGCACCAATTTTGTCACAAATGCCACATTATGACTGTCGTCCGTACGTCAAAAGTGAATTAGTTCACGACAAAATTAAAAAGTTGTAAAACTGTGTGAACCTGCACTATAAAAACGTATTATTTTATTTGGTCGCATATTCAGATGATCATAGACATTTTTATTTTTTAAATTTACTGTGTTACACTATGAAGTTAGCAACAAGAAAGGCATGTCGCGCCTCAGATTTTATCACATGGTTGATCCGTGCTAGCATTTAAGACAAATTGTAAGACATGATAAAATTTATCATGTCTTGTCACAAACGTCTGGGTATGCCCTGTGCTAGCCCCGCTGCGCGACTACTGCGCGAACCGCGAACTACATTTAGTTTAGTGAATAGTGACAGACAGCCGCACGTCTATAAATTAGTATAACATATAAATTGTTGTGTTATGTCAGTCTCAGTCAGGCGCTCCCGCTTCGCTTCCCGCTTCCCGCGTTGTGGTCGCTCAGGTTTGGCCGAAGCTTTATACGATTCTTGTGCGGTATATTTATTTTGTAAGCGTATGTGTGGTTTATAATGCCCATCCCGTAAAAAGCGACCACATATTGTGGCGTGCCCAAATATCCATGACGCGGAACTTGTTTTGTGGTTTTGCACTAAGCTGGATTATGAAATGCAAAAAGATTAATAATTTTATAATAGATTTATACAAAATTGCAAATGTAAATGGTTTGTAAATTAAATATAGAGAATAAAATATAAAAATAATGCAGCATAATACCTGTAAACGTGTCTATCTTTTAAGCCATAACTTCCTCTATCTATATTACATGTACGACCTTTCATATGAAAATCTTAATATGAATCCTCTCATGTGAAAATCGGCAAAAACATATTTGTTTACTCCCTATAGACTGCCCTGTGTCTCTCACAGAAAGTGAAAGAGTAACCATTTATTATGTAAATAGACGAATAATGAAAACACAAGATAATCCGGAAAAGAAATTGAATCATCTCATACAGCAAAGGAAAACATTCATTGAACATTACCCATGAGAATAAAAATATGTATAAGTAAACAAAATGTGAATACAAAATAAATACAAAAGCATGTTAGTGCCAATGGTAATATGATAAAATATCTTGAAACAACTAAGAAGTTATCCACTCAGCTACTCTAGACGTTTTATCTCGCAGACTCGTATGTATGAGAAAGTCTGCTAGTTTATATCGAAGGTTAGTGACACGACGCAGCCGGCTGCCGGGCCCGCTGTATCCGTAATGTGTTTCCACTAATACCGAAACTGTTCCGAGTAGCGAGCGCCTTGTAAGAGTATCACTTGAAAAAGGTTCGGGCGCAGATGTGCGTTTACACAATACAATTGTTTCTCTCTCCATTCGGGAGTTTGTTCTATTTCCTTCTTCGTGTTGACACCGCGGTTCGCCTCTGGCGATATATTCCGGCGAAAAGTTCGCGACTAAATCGCTTCGACGTTATGAAGCTTTTCAATGTATTATTCGAATGTTATCGCGAAAATATCTGGTTTATTACAGCGTGCGAATGCGAAGTGCCTACTTTTGGACGGTAAGAGAATTTTATTAACATCATTTTGTTGATATGAGAAATAAATAACGTTTTTATTTCTTTATGGCATCCGACTGATGATGTGAGCGGGGTTTTTCATTCTAAATTAATATCATCCAACTTTTTATTGAATTTTACCAACGAATATCTCGCGTAAGAGTAAGAATTCTTAAATAATGAGGTGTTACAGTAAGTACATAAATAATGAGAAGTTACTCGTACAGTTTGACACCTCGATTAACTAGTCCACGTCAAATGTTTAGACTCTTAATAATTAAACTCTATTGCTTAATAGCGCTAAGCGATTCATTAAGAATTCAAGATCACTAATGGCTGAACGTACCTACCGTGCGGTTTCAAAAGTAGGCTGCAAACCTAAGTAAAAGAAACGATATATCATTTATGAAGTTGTTGGTGAGCCTTATAATAAATAAAAAAAAACCGGCCAAGTGGGTGTCGGACCACGCGCAATGAAGGGTTCCGTAGTTGTGATGAATTTATCCCAAGAACAAACTTAACATTGTAGTTGAAAAAAACGCTCTCCCATACATTCCACTGCAAATGTAAGTTTGTACGCACAATATTCAGAGATTTACCATGTTATTTTAAGACCATAGACTTCTTATAGGTTTACCTGTATTCTTTGAGTAAAGAAACATTCTCTGTATTTTTTTCAAAACTTTAGGCTCAGTAGTTTCAAAGATAAGGAGGGGGGGGGGGAAGAATGGTAAATTTTCATCTATTTTCTTAAATATCTTTAAATTGATATATTTTCCAATTATAAAAATATAATATATTTGAGATCCCCCAATAAGCCCTTTCATTTAATATGTCATACGGTACAGTCTGCAATTCTTTTTTAATTTTATTTTATTTACCCCCCAAATGTAACCCTCATATTTAAAATTCATTTATTTACGTTACACGTCCGTGTTTGGGTCACAGAAATACATATGTGTACCAAATGTCAACTTAATCGGTCCATTAGATTCGGAGGAAATTGGCTGAGACAGACGGACAGACAAACAGACACACGAGTGATCCTAAAAGGGTTTCGTTTTTTCATTTTGAGGTACGGAACCCTAAAAAACAAAACAAAAGTTGACTTCGAAAGTGACCAAACTCGAATAATTGGTCAGGCGTGAAAACAGTGTACAATAGATTCACAATCACATTCGACCGGGCAAACAAAGCAGGCTTTTATGAAACAAAACTCGTAGGTTGGCGGCTAGCCTACCCGTTTAGTTTACTGTGCAGGCAGTTGGACGCAATTGGAAAACCACACAGTGCCGCCATTAATGCGAGACTCGTAGTATCAGACTCGACACTCAAAGTAGTCTGCTGTGGGTGGAATATTGTGGGTGTGAATATTTCAGGACGGTTAGTTTACATCGCAGTAATTTCCTTTTGAAGTAATTTATTTTAATCATTCAATATTCATATTTGTGTAAACTGCTCGTTTGTCAATAATGAGTGATAGTGTTAATGACATTAGACGAGCTTAAAAAAAACTGTTTCAGATTTTGCAATAGGTAGGTATTGATATTTTAATTAAAGACACACCTGAAACCAATATTGCCGCAAGTTAATTTTTTTACAGATTCTTTTAGTTTATTTTTTATTTTACCCACTTATGCCTTGATCCCGTAAGAATATCGAGAGTAAAAAGTATCCTTTATCCTTCTCCAGGTCATGGTCTATCCATGTGCCAAAATTCATCCAAATCCGTTCAGTCGTTTTAGCGTGAAAGCGTAACAAACAAACAAACTCACTTTCGCATTCATAATAATTAGAGGAGGATTAGAATTACTTGACTGATATAAAATTATTGAAACATAATAATGTTAAGTACATCCTATTGCGACAAAATTCACTAATTGGTATCTTCGGTACGTTTGAGAGCTTTTATAGTATTTATGAAATGAACAGGCTCAGCTTACAGTCTCTAAGTCTCAATTTGGTCTAATGCCAAATGACATTGCGAAATTGAATACAATTTCCTCTGCTACTCTCGCTTGTTAGTCCAAAAACAATAATCGAATTGTCTTACTAAACTTATTTAGTAAAAGGAAATAGTAATGTAAAACGGGCACAATCGTTACCTATACAGGGTGTTAGGGTAAACACCGTTATCCTTCAAACCAGTGGTTTGGTTTCGTTTATAGAACATAAATTCCATGGAAAATCACAACTTTTTTTTTTAAAGATGTACATTTAGAATCGTCACGCAATTCCTAAGGTAGGTATTTTTGTCTGTCTTAAGCCAGGAAAAGGTTGTATTCATGTGTTGTGTAGGTAGGTAGGACGGGCGGCGATCGATTACGTCACTCGGGCGGTCGCATATCCATGAATTTACGGACGGTGCCGGACAATAACCTTTTTAATATTTGTTAAAGAAAATAACGTAATTTTTTTTTACTCGGTTTTTTTAAGCCAACTACCCATAGTTTGAGTGACTACGGTGTTTACCCTGCCATCCTGTATTTAAGACGTAGATATATGCCACATACCTTGAGTGGTTAGCTTGCGTGTTCTGTGCTGAGCTCACGCAACGCGTCGTACGTCTAGCCAGTAATAGGACTCGCCCATGAAGGAGTGCTGTCCCAAATTAGACGCATTTTTAATTTATCATACTAACAAATAAAATACGTAAGTATACTAAAATATCAATCATTAAATTATCTTAAAAATGGTGAAGGTTTCAGAAAAATACGCTTGATAGTGATTTTGCGTGATTCTCAGTTTCTTAACCGGGTTAGACATAACTTTACAAATTAATTTCACTATATAAAAGTTATAAAGAAAATGCTCTAATTTAACATATATTTTTTCCAAATCATTAAAACACTACTCGGTTATCGTCGCCTTAAGAGACTCGTGAAGGAACATTACTTGTTGTTGTGATCTTGTTCTCGTAACTGTAATAATCTATAGTCGTCATTTATTTTCGTTACTTATATAAATATTCTTATAGTATGTATGTATTATAATTATGATCTATTTTGTGGCATATATTAATAATGTATCTATTATAGTATGTAATAGTTTCTAACTTACCCGGGGTCTGCACGTAATTGGTATTGGTGACCACAGCGGAGCCTTATGTTCCTGGCGCCATGATTTCTACTCCAATTGCTTTGTTATCCTAGTTGATTGTATCTCTTCTTCCGATTTAGACAACACAACAGTAAGTCATACTTAGTTTACAACGATATGTTAAAATATTATTTATTTGGACCACTTTCTTGCAGTATCTATTATTATTCACTAATTGGTTATTTGTATCAACAAGGTACAGAGTAGTATATTTGTATTCCTATCAATACTTTAATTACTTTTTCATAATTTATTTTACTATTACAAACAAACATTGACAGCCGAACCGAATGCACAGATGTATAAATGTATTCTATAACCACAGACTACAATAGCATCATGCAGTGCGCCCGCGTCCCTTCACTTGTCATGCGCTATGACATAGACAATTAGTCTATAACTAGGATAAGTGATGTAGGAGCGTCGGCGTCGTGCGTGAGCCGATAGCTTTATGTTAGTTTACGGTTTTTTCTATTTGTATTTATTTTTTACTAATAATTGTTGTTTATTTATTTATTTATTTTGTAATCCCCTAATGGGATTTATGTGTCCGTAGGTATGTCCGTGGCATCACAGCGGGCCCTATCAGAATACCAGCGCTGCGGTATTTATTTTTTAAGTATCGCAGCATTATGCTGAGATAGTGGCCTTTTTGGCCTCGCACAGGTCGTTTTTAATTTGAACTCGTTTAATTGTTAGTTTTAGATGCTCCTTTTAGTTTTTATTTTATTTTTTTTATTACTGTTTGTATTTCCTGTGCGTGTCCCAAATAAAATATTTTTCTTTCTTTCTTTATTTCTATGTTGTATATGTATACTTATTATTTTGCACCATTTACAACCCCACTTTTATGTCCACGCAATCACTGTCCATTCCAAAGTTGCCTGGAAGAGATCGCAGAGAGCTATAAGGCCGCCCATTGTATGTTTTGTAGAGTAAAATTTTTTTCTTACTATGAATTTTCTGGTGTAAACTAAAGTATATATAAATAAATAAATATTTCATCTGTCTTCTTTGAAAGTAGAAGCCAAACCATTTTATTAATTTTTCATTTAGATAGTTAACCTCTAATCTATAGTTATCTTAGTAATTTATTTAATAAAAAATAAAAACCTTGCCGGTGTCTATGTGAACCTTCTTTCAGGGTCAAGGCCTTACTAATAGACAGATGAGACGAATAAGTGATTACAGGCGAATCTCCCGGAAAAGCCTTTTAAGCCTAACTGACGGACTCTCCGTGCAGTGTTCCAAGGTGAGGAAAAATTCGGCTCAGACATTGCCTTTATCATTTTCTTTTGATCGTGAGACAGATAATAAAACATGGTGTTGTTGTTAAACTTATATTTACCGTAAAACTTTTTGAGACCTATAAAAATATTAATAACTAGCTGCGCCCCGCGGTTTCACCCGCACAAGTATCGATCCCGTAGTCATATAGAGATAAAAAGTATCCTATGTCCTAGTCCAGATCATGGGCTACCCATGTGCAAAATTTCATCCAAATCTGCTTAGCCGTTTTAGCGTGGAAGCGTAAAAAACAAACAAATTGACTTTCCCATTTATAATATTAGTTAGGACTAGTTTCCGCCAGCAGGTTCGCCCGCGTGATATTTTTTATAAATTATAGCCTAGCCTATGTTACTCACTGAAAGAATATAGCATTCTATAGGTGAAAGAATTATTCGATCGGTTTAGTAGTTTTTGAGTTTAGTCATTACAAACAAACAAACAAACATATAAAAAAGCGACCAAGTGCGAGTCGGACTCGCCCATGAAGGGTTCCGTAGCAGTAAGTAACATAATAATTATAAAAGTTCTTGTAGTTGGTTAAAGGTAAATTGCGGTTTACGATTTTAGACGTATTAAAAAAACTACTTACTAGATCTCGTTCAAACCAATTTTCGGTAGAAGTTTACATAATGTACATCATATATTTTTTTTAGTATCATTACTTATTTAAGAAGTTACAGGGGGGACGACACAATATTTTACCACTTTGGAAGTGTCTCTTATCGTCGTATATATATCTATTCAGTTTAGAAAAAAAATCATATTAGAAACCTCAATATCATTTTTACCCACAGGGATGGGCTTGATGAAAAAAAAATTTGAGTTTCAGTTCTAAGTATGGGGAACCCCCAAAAATTATTGTTGTTTTTTTTCTTTTTGTGTGAAAATCTTAATGCGGTTCACAGAATACATCTACTTACCAAGTTTCAACAGTATAGTTCTTATAGTTTCGGAAAAAAGTGGCTGTGACATACGGACGGACAGACAGACAAACATGACGAATCCATAAGGGTTCCGTTTTTTGCCATTTGGCTACGGAACCCTAAAAATCAAATTTTTTCTCTTTATAAAATTAG
This sequence comes from Conistra vaccinii, assembly GCA_948150665.1. Classification (NCBI taxonomy): domain Eukaryota; kingdom Metazoa; phylum Arthropoda; class Insecta; order Lepidoptera; family Noctuidae; genus Conistra; species Conistra vaccinii. The sequence continues at coordinate 15,513,324 of OX411318.1, forward strand.
TTTAGATAATTTGTGATGAGATTTTGTTTTAAGCGATGTCATGCAAGACAAATTTGATTGAAGGCACATTTCAATTATTCCGTGATCGTGATTACCTTCAGGGCCTAGGAGTTTACACCAATTTTATGACCTTTACCTCATATCATACCTAGTTATAGAGCTTATAACTAGGAGATTAGGCAAAAGTTATTCAACAAAACATACAGATTGAGGGATTCTGACGCCAAGATCACGTTTCACGCGAAGGTGGCAAAATGCCTATTGTACTTTAAATACATCTATTGGTACTCCCAATTAAGATTACGATTCAAGCGCGTCGTCTGAATAGATTTAATGAACCCCTGTCAGTTCCAGTACACTAAACGGATTATGTATATGACGTGCTGTACCTATCTACGAAATTAGTATGCCTTAGTCGTGTCTCAAGTCCTTAGTATTATTCCGAATGACAGATACTTTAGTCAAAGTGACCATTTCAGCAGGATAAGGGGGGGGTCTGAGGCCGACATAAATTCCAATGTCAGCGTTATTGCGGTGTCCTTAGTTTGACGAAGGTACGGCTCGAATTGTTGAGGTTATCTCAAAGCAGATCGAACCGTAAAAACTGTCTTGTGTTTATTGTTTGCGCGTACAAGGAATTCTTGACAGCGTGCAAAGATTTTTGGCGATTGTATGGAAGATGTAACAGCACAGCAGGATTTTTGTGCGTTATCCGTGTTCGTTTTCAACGTAATTGGATATTCGGGTAGTTCTTTTAAAAACTCAATTCAGGGGTTAAATAACAAAGAAAATACTTCAAATGTTTGATAGTAACGAGTGCATTAGCATCTTCCTATTCATTATCAGCTAAAAGACGTCAGCTCCTCCAGGGTAGGTAAGTGGGTATAATACCAACCAAAAAAAAAACATATGATATATTTATTTGTTTACGCATTTTCACTAATTAAAACTAGTTTTAACTAAAATTAAAACATATCCATACAAAATATCAGTAAATTCTAATTATAACTAGAAAATTATAGTATTAACAAAGGCATCGTAAAAACTAGTTTTAATTAGTGAAAACGCGTTCTAACTAAAAACGAATTTTAACTGTAACATTTAAATAAAACTTACATTGTTTCAAATAACAATAGATCATAAAAATAGAGAGGTTTTCCAGCACACCCATATTTTCAAGTCCCACGAAAACGTAATTATAAACCCCAAATTACAGTGTTTCAGTTCACAGTAACCCCTTTGTTTCGCGAACATTCTACCAACTGGAATTGTCACCGCCTTATCTCATTGATTAAGTGAGGATACGTTGCATCATTTCAGCCTTTGGAAATACGACCTAACAATGTATAGGGTTTCATTGCATGTACACGCGTACCGGTAGAATAGAACTATTAGTGTATAGAACACTTCGTGTCCGAGTTCGCAACAGGTCAATCGTCGTCCTGAGGATGCCTCGTTGAGAGGCGAAACACGGGTCGATTTCTTACAGGGTTCTCTAACTCTTTAAGAACGGTTAAGCGGATTAAGTTACTAGATATACATCGTCTATTGTATTTTATGATGGATTTCCGCAAGGTCACGCCTGAGTCAATTAACTAGAATAGAAGCCGTAGAAAAGTTTATATAAGGTACCGGTAGGATAGAAGACGTAGGAAAGTTCATGACGTTTCATGGCTCAAGTGTTTACGATGGTCGATACATCTTGCCACAGATTGTTATCGGAATCTCGATTGGGTGACGTTGCTTAGACAGGACACCGATCCCTATCGACCTCGTTAAGCCAGGCAGGCAGGCGTATTGTCTATGGCAGATAGCTACAAGCTTGGTGAAATGATTGGTGACTGTTGCATCTGTGTTGTTTTAGTCCTCCTAGGCGAATTATTTTGATGATACTCCATTAAGCATCTTAAGACGGCGGCGACCCTTAATTGTCCATACAAACGTAATACCTAAATCATTTGCAATTTGAGCATATTTCCATCATATTATTTTAATATTCGGATTTAGACAGTATTTATCCAGGCTTGTACATCTTTTTTTTTTCACTATCTTACCTTAAGACCGCGGCGACCCTAGAATTTTCCATACAAACGTAATACCTAAATCATTTGCAATTTGAGCATATTTCCATCATATTATGTTAATATTCGGATTTAGACAGTATTTATCTAGGCTTGTACATCTTTTTTTTCCAAAAAAACTTACCTAAAATAAAGTTTAAGCGAATTGAAATTCGCACAATTTTTTGAGCTAAATGACATGTTTTCGTACTGTTTTTTCTGTATTTTAAACAACAATATTTGGAATATTGTTTCGGCAGAAGCATAGCTTATATTATCAAGTTACAAAGTATAGAAAAAATTATGAAAGAATATTAGGTTTTCATTCATCATTTTTGGTATTACGGAACACATCCAAATTTATCATAAATTGCGATAGCTAGTAACAACGCTAACAACACACAACACACATAACACACAACAGACACAGACAACAACAACAACACAAAAACACAACAGAACAGAGATAACAATATTCCAAACGCATTTTGGAATATTGTGTTCGCCGGACCCTTAAATGAAGTTTAAGCGAATTGAATTTCGCTCATTTTTTACAGCTAAATGATATGTTTTCATACAGTTTTTTCTGTATTATAAACAACAACATTTGGAATATTGTTTCGGCAGGAGCATAACTTATAAATTATCAAGTTACAAAGTATAGAAAAAATTATGAAAGAATATTAAGGTTTCATTCATAATTTTTGGTATAACGAACACATCCAAATTTATCATAAATTCCGATAGCTCGTAACAACGCTAACACGTCACAACACACATAACACAACAGACACAGACAACAACAACAACACAACAGAACAGAGATAACAATATTCCAAACGCATTTTCCTCCCATCTCGACTTGCAGTTGCGAGCCGTGTTCGCCGGACCCTTAAGGACTATCCTAATTCTAACTGATATTATAAATGGGTCATTCTACCGAAACACAAAAATTTTGTTCGCTTCAAATAATATCGTAGTTCCGTAAATTACGAATACTTTCAAAACCAATTTCTCATCTTCATGACCTTATCTAACATCTCAATTAATAATTTTAATATTAACTAACATATTTTCTTTATTTTTAGCAGTACAGTACGTGATTACTCACGTCCTGTAGAATGTTCGCAACATAGGTTGTAACATTGAAGTGTCTCTAAAAAATATTTAGAAGTATTCCAATGTTAAATCACAACAATTAACATGTTAATTATATCACAAAGAAGCAACCAGTATAATATTAAAAAAATATATCTTATTCTTTAAAAAGTTATAAAACATTCTACAATGTTCGTGCAAAATAATCACGCCTGTAGAAATAAATTACACAAATTGTAGACTTTTTATTTTTCAAGTAACAACAATATTTTCTATGCCTAGGAACCCAATACGATGTAATGTCATAATAGTTTCAGCCATAATTTCGCAAGTGATTGCAGTTCAGAGATTTTGAAATTTAAAAGAGCGTTCTACACCAGTGTCAAAGTTCATTCCTCACTCCTGTACTCTACAAGAAAAAGTAAGTAAACAATTTATAAACCTAGTTTGTTTATGGCCTCATTAATAAGATGGTTAATTAACTAAATCAAGTGAATTCGGATTTCATTACCTCAAATTTTGCACCGCTTACGTATTTTTTATGTGAAAACTTCACCTCTGTAGAACTCACTCCTGTCGATGTAGCTTTCTACAGAAGAGATTTGCTCGTTTTCCTATTATATTTTTTCTTGTTTTAGAAATACACACTTAAGCTTATAATTTAACTAACGTAGAATGCTGTTTTTTTATTGCGCCGTAATGATTTTCTGCACTGCACAGCTTTTTTACTATCTTTATCGACAGAAGTGACAAATGTTCTCTACAGCACTTCTGTATATGCACGGCTTTTCTTTACTTTACAGTTATGGCGAGTATAAGGCGATCAGAAAAAGAGCGTTTGAAAGAGCAAAAAAAGGTCTGTATTCAATCGGCACATTTTGGTGGTTCTAAACCCCAAATTCCGTTACATAGGTACTACAGTTTTATATTCACATGGCACAGACAAGGATTATATTCAATCATTTTGCTCTATTTCTAAAAATTTGAGACATGATCCAGTTTTGATCTGCGCACATCTCAAACCCATTATTGGTCACATTAAAAGTAAAATCCTAAATTTAACAACCATACATTTCCAAAGCGATGGCCCTTCATCACAGTATAGAAATAAGTCTCTCTAATAAGAAAACGCGATAAAATGTTCAAATAATTTTCTGAAATGTGTTCCTAATAATAACATTGTGTATTCGTCAGACGAAGAAACTATTTTCTAATGTTCCCTTCTTTTCAAATTTTTATTCTACAGGAATGTTCTGACTGCGTCATTTCTGTAGATTTTTTTGTTATATTTTTTTTGTACTATATAACTTAATATTACAATTTGTAATTGACATATATGACTGTTGGCATCAAAAGCAATTCGAACTGATTAATAATTGATTTAAGTTTACATATGAAGTTAGTAGTTTTAGGAAGACTGTCACTCATGACGAAATTAACATCACCCCTGTCGATGTGATAAAAACAATATGTGCAATTTTTTCATAATATTATTGTGATTGATCTCTGATTCTATTTTTAAGATGATAATTAGGTTAAAACTTATTATACTAAGAAAATAAAAAGTTGATTTTGTAAAAACGAAAAGTTATTTAATTTTTTATCCATTCGGTAGAACGACCCAAATGCGAAATTGAATTTGTTTGTGTGTTTGTTTGTTACGCTTCAAGCTTAATTTAAAAAAAATGCGGTTATTGAGTTGCTCCTTTAAAAAACATAAAAAATTGGCCAGTGAGACACGAAGGGTTCCGTACCACCGTACAATATTTAACACTACGTTTTTAGAGTTCCGTACCCGAAGGGTGTCGAACGGAACCCTATTACTAAACCTCCGCTGACCGTCTGTCTGTCAGCGAGCTGTATCTCACGCAGAGTAATAGGTTGACAGTTGAAAATTTCACAGATAATGTATTTCTATTGCCGCTATAACGAAAACTAATAAATATTAAATAAAATTAGAAATAAAGGGTCTTCATAAAATAAACTATTGATTTTGAAAAAAAAATCTAACCCTGACATGTGGGGTGTCATTGTCTAGAGCTCATCGAGTAGAGAACAAATAATTTATTTATTTATTTTTATCTTCAAAATTGATTAAAAAAGAGGCCGTAAAAGTTTTAAACCATTTTTGAACGAGCTCTATGTCAACAACTAAACAAGTTAAGAATTTGAAACTTTTTTATATGTACCATATTTATACTGTATACAATTAACAATGCCGATTCAAAAGGTATTTTATTTAAATATGGGTAATATTCTGCAACTGCAAAAATAACTTTGTAATACATAGTATAATTTAGAAATGTAAATTTATCTTTGTGATTTAAATCTTAAGATAAAAAATAATTATATTCTTCGTTTAGTATTTCCATTTAAAACCTAAATAATGTACGGTGCTACGGAACCCTTCGTGTGCGAGTCCGACTCGCACTTGGCCGGTTTTATTTACTTTAACAACAAAAAAAAAAGGCTTCTTGTATGTTGATTTTCAACTTTATTTTATTTTATTATTTGTTGTAGTAGTGGCAATAAAAATACACAATGTGTAAACAACTGTCTTCATATTACGGTTCATAAGATACAGCCCGCTGACAGACAGACAGACGGACAGGGGAATAGGGTTCCGCACACTTGGGGTATGGAACCCTAAAAACAATTGTATGTGACTAATCATAATGGCCCAGTGGTTAAGGCCTCGTCTCTCATGCACGAAGTTGCAAAATACAACCCTCACCGTGATAAAAAAAAACATTATAAGGAGGAGAATATGCTTATCGACAATAATTGACCCGATACCCGATAAAACTCTTGCCCCGCGCTTGACCCGCCTCGCTGTTCCTTTTGTCTGCCTCACTTTAGAAGCTCCTTCTAAGTATTTTTATTGCTGTGCATAAGTTTGTGTTCCCTGTTTGATGGAACAGTGTAGGGTTTCACTCACTTCGAATATTATTATTTTATTCATCTTATATTGTGTTCGAGAGTTTTGAGTATGATTGTACAACAAAATTAGCCTTTGTATTTATTTATTAAACTTGTAAGGAGAAAATATAAAAGAATTTTACGTTGTACTATTTCTACATTAGTATTATAGAGACACTTTAGGCCATGGATTTCCAATGAGAATATCTACTACAATGGAAATCTACGAATTTATAGAGTTTTGTGTGCTCTTTTCAGTGCAAAATGCACTGAAAAGAGTTCCATAAATAATGGCATCCAATCCTTTAGGAAAGAAAAACAAACTTTTTTAATTAGGCTAGAAAAGATCCGAGTTTACGACGGCGAAGCCATAAAAAGGCAAAGAAAAATACGTAATTGAATACGTTTGTAAGGTATCTCCTACGAAACTTTGAGAATACACGCGTTCTGTAAAGGTGCATGCAGACTTGGCAGCAAAACGCACGTAGGCATTGATCCGAAACTATTTTACATACAAAAGGTGTCAACAACTGTCTAATGTATGAGTGATTTTCCAGTTTTAGGATACTTGTATAATTTCTGTGCCGTGGATTATCTATCTGACTTATATATTAATACGTGAATCAAAAACTTTGCGCCCCTTTTACGAAAATTCCGCGGACGGAGGAGAATGAAATTCGGCACAGCTTATAATGGAAAAGGAGTGCAGAAAGCTAATATTTTTATATAATATTCATTAAAAATAAATTAAAATAATAAAGAAAGCATTACACACTACCGTGTGTTTCACACAAATACACTCTTTTGTTTATGGTTAAAGATACCACAGAATAATGACATAGCAGCATGGAATTACAATGTACTATTATGGCAACATGGAATTATTAGTATGTAGGTACATGGAATACATGGAATTAATAATATGAACTATCCTAAACTATTCTATCAAACTTAAAAATTTAAATTTATTAAAGGTCGAATTTCGACCACTGGTTGATAGTTATTACTCATACGCAATCTAGACATTAATCATTCTTTAGCAAAGTATTCACGACGGAAAACTTCGGTCGTATACGTGTCATACGAATATTTTTACGTCATTATAATTTATATCTGCCACCTTCATCTGCGTTCTCCTTAACAATGCCCTTCGCTTGATCCTCCCTAAAATACGTAGGAATAATGTATAGCCGTAAAATATCAGGTTATACTAACAATCGGTGAAAATGGAAGCTAGGATTTTATAAACCGTATACTGCTTTTGGGTTAACGTACTTTATAAGACAATGGATCTAAATAGAGAATATATTTACTTTTCATTGAATTCTTACGAAACCGAATAGTTTAGAGATTTCACGCACTTAAAGCATGAAACACCGCCTCGGCAGCTATTTATTAAAGGCTATTTTGCAGCAGTTCTATATGTACCAGATTTTTAATTTTATAGAAACCTAAAATAAAAAAAAATAAAAAATTCTAATGTATGTTGTTTATTGCTTTCGTCTAGGGATCTTATTATAGATCTTAGGTGTCATTCCTAAAAAACTTTTTGTATAAAGAGCAGTGCTATGTGGCTTAGCGCATATCTCTCTATTGCGTCGAAATAAACGAATTGGCAGTAAGTCAGTAAGTCAGGTGGGGGAACCTACTGGGCCCGAAGATAGACGGGTAGGTTAGTCTACTGGACTGACTAGAGGGCGCGAAGTCAGCACTGGACTGGGTTAAAACTAGTATCTACATGAGCCAAGTTGCAAATCAGTGCTGGGCTGACTTACTGTAGGTAATGTCATACTGCCCCAAAACGTGGTTTCTTAGGCTCGGAGGGGTCTTAATATGGGTGAGCTTTGTTCTATAAATAATTTATCTAAAAACATTTCTGAATTGTTTGAGGCGAAAAATAAACAGTATTAAATAATCGACGTCTTTAGCTACTTTAGCGGTACAAAGTTTTGTACTATCCCAACAAGATTTAATATTCATGGTGTGGCCAAACAAAATATTGGTCCTGGGTGGAGGCTTAATTAAAATACTTAGAAATTCTCAGTGGACAAGGAGTTTGGGATAATATAACATAATTTTATTAGATTAGATTACTGGAGTATTTTCCTTTGTTTCTCTTGCATTCTTTTACGAAGGAATGGTAACCACAATGGAAAATTTCTGCTTTAAGTTTCAAGTACCTAATATCGATAGCTCTTTGAGTGTTTGTCTTAGAAATTGATTAAATTCAAATGGAAATACACTAAAGTGAAGGCACGTGAATAATTAATTAATGTAAATTTTTGACGATGAAACTAACTTGGAAAAACTTAATTATTTATGAGCACTATGATAAGATTATAAAAAGAATAGTATTATGACAAAGCAGCGCATTTCGACCAAGCAACTAGTTCCCAGAATATTATATTCAATAGATTGCAAATTCTTTTTATTCCGAGCACGAGTGAGCTTTCGTTGAACAATTCATTACTCTTTCAAAACATTAATCAAGGACATTTTTAGAGCTGCTGCCATGTACCTGTAAAGAAAATTTATGGCCCATTATTTCATATTTTTATAGAAAAACGGAGCCAACGTTGAAGCATAGCTTTATACACTTCAACGTTCTCATTTGTTACCAATTTCAAAGGCGCTATTTTAATAAAGGAAGTGATTTTAATGTAAAATAACTTCCCAGGAACAGGGAATCTTATTATAATAATATTATATCAAACCTGTGACGAAAATCCTTGCAATCTACCAAAGGTGTTTTATTTTCGAGAATCCCGGTCGTAAAACTGACGGATTGACGAACGAACTCAAATAAGATATTCTGGTTTCCAAGGCTTGGATCCTTAATCAAATTATTCAGGATCTTAAATTAAAGAGGGGAGTTTTGTCCAAATGACCACAATCGTTCGGTTTAACATCGTTTTCTGTTCGAATAATGGAAAAAGTTTCTCAGTACCTAATAGCAATCTCAGGAAAATCAACAAAATCCAAGGAAGGATTTTCGACTTAATAAATTTTGAGGGATACTTCTGATTTTATAGCTTTCACTTACTAAATACCGGCAAGAAATTATTTATGGTTATTTGTTTCAGTTAAGCGTATCATCATAATGAAATACTTTATTACATTTTCTTGAAAATAATATCTAATTTAACATTTTAGGCAATAATTCTTGAACGTAACTGAAAGTTTAAGTCAAATTCTGAATAAAGAATTTTTTGCAACGCTGATGATGAGAGTAAAAGTGTCCTGTTTCAAAGCATTTAATATAAAAGGACTGAAATTATTTAGTTTAGCAAAATAATCTTAATCTAGATAACTTTTCAGAATCGTTCCTAATAAGGATACGACCCTATTTTCTTAGCAGCATAGAGGGCTGTCTACTTATCTAAACCCACGGATGATGGCACTAACATTAGCAAAGCTCGTTCATACGAGGACGATTCGTGTTTTTGACGAATCGTTTTTTTTTTGACATCGGAAATGCTTTTTAAATGCCCGTGTTCACACGCATCACGAATCGTGAAAAATTAAGGACATGTCTTAAATCACGTATAGTCATTTGAAAATCACGTTCGTCAAAAACCATAAATCATGATTTTTTTGTAACGGATCCGCCGAAGCGCTCGTCCAAGACTGAAGTCTGAATCACGAATCAAGTGTGAACATCTCTGTTCAGATATTTTGCCAAATCGCGAAGACTCGTTTCCGCATGCTACGTGAACGTGCATCCGTCATGACGGATCGTTTTTTTTTGACGAATCGTCTATGATGGGTCCCGTGTGAATGAACTGTAACAGTTTTAAAACCATCCAGAGTCGTATCCCGTAGTCGTTATATGTAACAAAGCTCTATTTCCTTGTATAAACGATTCGCTTCACCCGAAAGAAGTTAACAAATCAGTGGTTTTTCATAATTCCATATAATTATCTCTTTTCTGCTTCACCAAGTTTCAATTTACGCAAGTCTCAGATTAAACTGAAGTTTTCAATTATCGTTCCCATTAAAGGAAGTTAGAGGGGCGCTTCTGGAGGCTTCATCAATTTTTATAGCTCCGAGACTCAAGATAAGCTAGATCATTACCAATGTTTTTTAATGTGATCGACTTTTCTGTCAATTTGTTTTAAATGGAATCGGGGTGAAAAAATCAGTTTAGGTTCTCAAGGACGACCCATAGGACGGCAACGACACGAACTAGGTACTTAGTAAGTAAGTCAACTTGCAGGCGGTTTTTGATTTAAGAAAAGAAGCAGGTTCTCGGATTATTTTTTTAAACTTAAGTATGTGTTTAAGGCTTTTACGTTTCACTTGTGAGAATCGAATTTGGAACTTTGATTAAGAGTCCTATTACATTTTTTTACGGAAATTCATGATTTTCGCCGCTAAAAATATCTTACAGCTGCTGAATTATTTGTTTATAATAACGATAGTGCGATTTTATTTCTTGTAAGTTGGAGTTACGCATTCTTTTCGTAATTTGCTGAATTAATGCGGAATGTATAGTACTTTAATTTTATTTATTGTAATTTTGTCTTATAATCTCAATGTCAATGTCTCAATATATTGAGAAACGAAAACTTATGAAACGTATTCATTGTAGATATAAGTTTTATATCATATTAGTTTATTTGATAAAATTGTGTTAATTTGGAATATAAAGGACGCTGAATCACATTTATTGCTTTTCTTTACGATTTTTTTCGTGAAAGGTCAAGGAATTTTAAGAAATTCTAGAACTCCAGTAAACAAGTAAAACATTCAATTTATCTTTTAATAAATTTTAGCTTTTATTAGAACCGAATGAAACAATGTGAGTTTGAGCGTCAAACTTCCATCGCTGACAGTTTTTCTTGAAAACAGAGTTCGTAAAATATTTATAGTAAGTAGATGAAAAATCAAAATGTGTAACTCCAACTTACAAAAAAGAGAATAGCACTATCGTTATTCATTATCAAATACCTAATTAAAATATCTTACTGGTGCCGAAAATTACAACATCAAAAATCATGAATTTGCGTTAAAAACGTAATAGGACTCTTAAGTCTACGTCCATGATTTTACTTTTTTCTTCTAACAATGTTAGGGTTTCAAGAATTTTTGATTGTAGCAGATGTCAGTGAATATTCGTAGAGAGAGCACGGTGTTTCACTTTTTTACTTTCTAGTTAATTTATCACTGATTGCTATTTTAATTCTACGCAACGCTAAACTCCTACTTTGTGGAGACTATCCAATAGGGGTGAACAATACCTACCAATTCTAAATGGAAAGTGGCAAGCCTGTCATACCCGGCGGTTTTATCCGGAGCATTGAAATTGCCACTAAAATGAATTGAGCGAGACCGGAGAGAGATTGTCACTAAATAAATACAAGGTTTTAGTATTCCAATCGCGCCTGAATTCTAGAATGACGTTTATTTATTGGTCCCCTGTAACGTTACAAGAACCGGTTCATGAAATGTCACTTTAATGCTAATAATTAACTCTAACCTCTGAAATAAATATGTTACCAAAACAATTGGGTTGACAGTACCCGTAAAAAAACTTCAAGCTAATTATTATTTGCTTGACATTTTTCATGTTAAACATAACTTTCAGTTTTATTTTTAAGAGCTTAATTTTTGGGACCGTGAAAATATAAAGAAAAATATTTATACTGGAGCAGTGGTGGCCCAGTGGTAACGGCCCAGACATGTAGGTCGTGGGTTCGAACTCAAGCAGGCGCTTTACTTTGTGTAAATAATTTCATCACCACTGCTCTCAAAACGGTGAAGGAAAACATTGTGAGGAAACCGGCATGTCTTAGAACCAAAAATTCGAAGACATGTGACATCTACCAACCCACACTGGGCCCGCGTGGTAGATTACAGCCCACTCCCTCTCACAGAGAGGAGGCCTGTGTCCCAGCAGTGGGAACATTAATAGGCTGATGATGATGATGATGTTGATGATGAGGTACTTTTACTTGTTAGCGAGGTTATAAATAAAACAACATTAAATACGCATGCTACAAATTTCTGAGCGAGTACTTCGTCATAATTATTATATGAATTATTTTCATTAGGTTTTTGCTCGCAAGTCGTCCGCGTAGGTTTTGAAAACGTAGGTATAAAGTTAAAACATGCCTCAGTAGTACGTAGATTGTACCTGGAATTCCTAGAAAACTTTTTCATTAAAAAAATTCAACTAGCTTTAACGGGAGCATTCTGTATACTTAATATTCTGTTTCACCTACTAGAAGTGTAGATCTTGGCGCCACTTAAGAAACTTCTCTTTGTTTTACGGCAGTTTTAGCCGATCTAATTTCCGACAAGTACTTATACAATTTATGAACTCCGAGCAGGGTTTGCAGACTCTAGTAATTTCCAGTTTATCTTGCACTTAGTTCGTTTAATGGAAATGATTTAGGGTAAATTGTTTAAAGGGAATGAAATCATGGAGGCAGAAAATGAAAATTAATTGCAAAAGGAATTCATAACGTGGAAGTCAGTGGAAATGCCGGAAGGGCCGCTTTAGGTAATACAGCCAATCAGTGCTCGAGCGTGGTAAGATGTTTGAACGTGGAGCAAAAGGAGTTTGAGCGACCATGGCATGTACCTTAGTAATTAGGTAGATATGTGAATATAAAATCTAATAAATCACCTTTTAAACAATTGAATAGAAGCTTTAAAATTTTACATACTATATACCAAGCTAACTCAAAAATAATATATACTGCACAAGTATATAAAGTAAATTAAAAAAATAGTTTGGAAAATCCAAAAGTGCACGCCTCATACTTATCACTCATTCATAAACGAAAAAGAAATTCAAAACATAGTTTACAAATTACAATAATACCTCAATGTGAATGAACAATTTATCACTTTTCATGAAGTCGTAATGTCAACGACTGACAGAGATATTTACTTGGCGGTTGCTAGGCAACTTGCGGACATCAAATCCAAGGTTGGAAATATTTAGGTAAAGATATTATATTTCAGTTAGTATTTTATTAATTATAATTAAACTACTTTGAATAAAAGAGCCATTTTCAATAGCCATTTCATTTTTATTTTACACTTTTGGTGGTTTTGGTTAGGTTTTTAATCATCTTTTAAAACCCTTCATTTTGATACCCCTAGCGATAGGTTTAGGAGAAAAAAGTTTAAGGAAACATATATTTTGGCAACAAAAATACGACATTTTATTTATTTATAATTTTAATATACCTACCCTAAGTGACACTTGCGCAATAAAGACGAATCTAACGACGACATATCATTTACAAAAATGAACCAGCCGTTAAGTAGTTACGAGGGAGCATAGGGACGGGCATACATAAAGGTCAAACACATAGCCCTCCTTTTTTGGCTTCGCCGCAGTCGGGTAAAAAAGGGAAGAACTCATTGGGCTTCTAATAATTGTTCTGCATCGCTGTCAACAGGAAAAGTGCTGAATAGGCTAGCAGCATTGCCACGTTTGATGTCAATTCTGATTCTTTGGCCTAAAAATAGGTACAAAATAATATTTCGTACCCGTAAAATTATCGTATCGGGTAAAATGTCTGACCATTTGATAGATTTTCCCTAAACTTGACATAAGTGCCTCATAAAAACTTCGGGCCATTTTCTATTAACTGAATAAGTGTCCTGCTAACTCAGTCGAGATTATTTCCCTTCTGGCTAGCGATCCAATAAAGCTCAGTGTATCACTGTTTTCTGACAGCTGGTAACTGCGATCGCTCACAACTTTTATAAATCAATCACTTTAGTTTCTTCCACTTTACTTATTACGTTTCCTTCTTCGCATTTGATGTCTAGAAGACTTTTGTCTAGTGGATGAAGTCAATAAAGAAATTGTTACGGATAATTGAGTTGACCTTATTAGTTCGCGCTTCTTGAGTTCATACAATAGCTTTAGCCCACGGCTTTATCTGCCTTTATTTTATACAAATATCCAGGATAAAAAGTAATGTCATAAAGATCGGTTCAGTGGTCTTGGCGTGAAAAAGTGACAGCTAGAGGTACTTTCGCATATAAAATAATAACTAGCTGACCCATCAGACGTCGTCCTGAAAAAATTCAATTTCGATTTTTCGGCGGTTCTTTTGGGTTCTTCCATTTTTTTTTTTTACCTAACCACCACTATATTGAGGCGAAGAAAACAAAAAAATAATGATTCAAATCGCTCGAGCCATTTTCAAGTTTTTGCGAGACTAATGTACTTACAGCAATTGATTTATATATAAATATAGATTAGTATGGACATTTCAAGCACAGTTGCTAACTAGTATGTTCCCGAAAAGTAGGTATAAATATGTTGTGGTTGGATTCAGAGGTAAGTACATAACTTTGGCAATAATGTTATCAAAGTCGTTTGCGAACATTAAAAATATTATGAAGATAAAAAATATCTGTCATTTTCAATCAGTTTATAATTGCGTTTATTTATTCTCTTTATAACCGATTTTATACCACCATAAAGGCTTTTGCAGACCAGCGACGCGCCGCGACGCAACACGAACAATACAATTTCTAAGAAAACTTCACGGTATAACAATAACGGGCGTCGCGCGACAAGTCGCGCTGGTCTGCACAAAGCTAAAAGGTAAACCATTATTTAATATTTTTCCAGGTATCAATAAAATGCTGCCAATAATCCAGACATGGTATTTTTTCTCAGCAGCATTACATAAAATAAATAAATCCCGCCTAAAAATACATTCAACAAGCCCTCTGGTTAAGTTATTAAAAAAAAAATTATAATAAATTACCCGAATCAATAAGAAAAGAAAAAAAACTCGGTTTATTCAGGAATAAATTAAAAAAAAACGATTGTTAAGTAAATGTTAATTACAGTATAAACGAATATTTAAATGATAAATCCCTGAAACTCATATAAAATACACAAATAATGTTTTGTTTTAGAATAAGTTGTATTATAAGTATTTATAAGTTATACGATAAGTCCTCGTCTCTACCTACTCTCTTTCTTTTGCTGTACCCGCCCGACAGGGTCCACGATTATTTTTCAAGCAAATGTTTACGTATTGAGTATTGATAATTATTTGGCAACGATGACTAATTTGGTCGAAACTTAATATTAATTTAATATCCATTGTATGTTGTTTCTTTACCAATTTGTGGTCAAATGAATCCCAAATTGCAAATATTAAAATAATATAAATAGTAATTGTTAATATTAATCATAAAAGAAATAATGTTGAGGTAGGTATTTTATTTATTGTTGAAATTAATTAATTTATCAACGTAAACTGACGGTTTATGTTTACAGAGGCAGTTTTCGCTAAGTATGTAAGTAATTTTAAGTATTGTTTTTTTGATGGAAATTTTGGTAGATTTGTATTATTTAAAAAGACAAAGAGATTTGTCACGTTTTTAATCAAACCATGTTGATTTTAAAAGTTATCTTGAAACCTAAAGAGCTCATTTTGAGACTTTTGTTGCAATTAAGAATTACTTTATTTCGGAGGGTTGGAAGGCCCATACAAACAAAGGCTCATTAGACTTGATGTTTTTTTAAGGACTTTAAAACATGAGGGGAAATTAAACGAGTTGTTTTTGTTTTATTTTGATAAGGGTTGGCATTGTGGGCTCGTGTGTGATAAGGAGTTAACTGACAACACGTAGCCGGAAATATCAATCGTGTAACTCGTATTAAAAAAGGTGCCTGAGTTAATTAACGTATGTAATAAAATAAATGAATTATTACGACCAGCCTCATCTGAAAGTTGCTAACATGGTGGTCAAACATTTTACTGTTCCATTCAACATTTTTTAATAAAAAAAAAGAAACTATAAGTGTTTTGTATCATTACTGAAATTGGTAAATAATGTTGTAATATTGTTGTAATATTTTAAGGTAATGGAAAGAAAGATAGAAAATAAGACTTTTTTGTTAATTTGTTAGCGAACAAGCTGACACTGCCTGTTTTATGGATAGTGGCTAATAACACATTGATTATTCGCAGACTTGAAAGAAAAAGTTTACTCATGAAATGTCTCTTGTTGTTTGTCTTCTTGTTAATTGAGTTAGGCGTGACTTTACGAAAATCCATTATAAAATACAACACGACGTGTTACCACACCAAGCGCAGAACGCAGAGAGCGCGAGTTAGCGTCGTTCGTGTCCGGGTTTGCAACAAGTCAATCACCATCCTGAGGATGCCGTGTTGAAAGGTGAATAAGTGTCGATTTCTTACAGGGTTCTCTCTCTGACTCTTTAAGAATAGTTAAGTGAATTAGTTTACTAAATATACGTCGTCTATTGTATTTTTTATGTCTACTATATTTAAAGTTAGAACACAGCTATGCTACTTCGTTGCAGAAATAAAAAGGTATGACTATAGTACTTCTTTAGTCCTCTTTAGTACATAGTAATTTTCGTGGTAATTTTCCTCAAAAATATACAAATTTTCGCTTATAAGACATCAATTATTGGTGCTTAAAAATTTATATTTGTATATACATACGGATATACCCATCACGGATATATTTTCGTTACGTTTGAAAGGAGATACAGTCGCAACAAATGTGAGTTCGTTTTTGTGTATAAACAGGGTTGGATTCCCTTCCCGAGGGAATGTTTCTGCTTTCACAGCATTATTTTAGGCTTAGAGTGGGAACTTTTTCTGTATACCTCTCATGTCGCCTTTATTCGAAACCGTGGCTTTACAGCTAAGGAAATGTTACTTTTTGTATCTATTTTCCAGATATTTATCTTTTTTTGTGCATTTATTTCAGTTCTTTTGTGGCTGAGAACATAAAACTGCCTACGCTTACATTATCCCAAGTGATGTCTTTAGGGAAGATTTAATGATACTGTTAAGTATTTAGGGTTTTTAATATGATTTTGTAACATTCTACTAATATTATAAAATGTGAAATTTTGTGTTTGGATGTTTGTTACTCCATCACGCATAAATGGCTGAACGGATTAAAATATAGGATAATTACTTTTTATCCCGGTACTACGTTCGTACGTGTGGAATAATTTGCGACCACCGCACGGGCGAAGCCGAAAGCTAGTATTACATAATGATGAACACTGCTGGCCCTTGGCTAACCTGGGTCCAAGGTGCAAAATAACTAGATTATATTCTCATAAAAAATTCTTCAGCACAGAACTGTACAAAAACATTACCTACTTCCACAAATTCTTTTTTCACACAATAAAGTAATTTCTCCATAAAAAATGATTTAGGTTCAAAAATGTTGTACCTACATACGTAATCCGGTACCTACCTATTACGTACATTACAGTGCACAAGAATGATGAAACATGCCGTGTGACAAATGACCACAAAACAGAACCGTACGACATAAAACACCGCGTGATGTATGCGCGAATGGATTACCATTTGTACACACAACCGTGGAGGTACGGAATAAATTGGATGACAATCTATTTTTATTTACCTTATTCATAGCTTAAAGTGGCAAAACAGGGCTAAACCTCCCTAAATTCGGCTTTATAAAAAATAAAAAACTGTGGCGGTCACTGGATTTATCGTAACAGATTTCTTTTTCAATTTGAAGCAGTCCAAGAAATGCTACCTTCCCAGGCAACCAACTTCAAGAAGAATAATACATAAATTCGTTCTTAAACTCTTAGTAACGCGTTTCTCAGGCCGTGTCCTAACCAAAGGAATCGTCGCGCGAACACGCGACCTTCATGTTCGTTTTATTCAGCAAACCCGAAAGCGTCGTCGCACTGACTGACAGTCTTCCGGTTTACCGAACAATTATGTGACATTTTGAACGGTACGATCGAGGACTCAAATTTCAAAAAAAAAAAAATCACATAATCTTACATGGGGACTTAAAAAACGTCAGAAGCGAGGTGCATGGTTCCCATTAGTCGTTTCCTATGGAGAAGAGCCGGCAAGAAACTCCACTCCACGGTTACTCTTTTGATAAGTGTGGGAGGACGGTGTAGGCCTTTGAACAAGTACCAGTTTCTCAAGATAGAAACAAATGTACAGTCCACTAAGCCTACGACATTCTCACATTCATAAAAGAGAAAGAATAAATTAATAAAAATAAAAATCAATTATAAACGAAATGACAATGACTCGCATGACTCCTCCTCCGTTAGGACACGGCGTCATGTCATTATTGTCACCACTAACGATATCAGAGGCTTGTATCCTGTAGTCAGGCCAGGCTTTTATTACCAGATT
Organism: Conistra vaccinii; assembly: GCA_948150665.1. Taxonomy (NCBI): domain Eukaryota; kingdom Metazoa; phylum Arthropoda; class Insecta; order Lepidoptera; family Noctuidae; genus Conistra; species Conistra vaccinii. Next base: position 15,531,574 of record OX411318.1, read on the forward strand.
AGTATTCCTCCCCAGATTATCGTTAGCACTCAATGTACAAACATATTTCACGCCGATAGTTCATCATCCATCATTCACCGCATTTCTACCCGATACTCCTAAAATGAGGCTTTCATTGTATAACAATGTATAAGGGCCATCAAATCCGATCATCCCTAAAGCTAGGATTCATATTGTTGGATACAACGCTATTTTCTGCTTTCAACATACTAAAGTACCTTATATAGTAAGATATTAGGGTGGAATGTATAAAGGAAATTGGGTTGCCCTGATTTTAATCAGAGTAATTCAATTATTTATAATTATTTTCTATTCGATATAATTCCTTTAATCAAGTTAATTTTACATCAATAACGTCATACCAAATAGAAATTATTATTAATGGAATTTAATTTGAAAGCCATTACAAGACTTTCCACAGAATACCATAAGCATCAGACTGCTGGGACACAGGCGTCCTCTCGGTGAGAGGGAGTGTGCCACAATCCACCACGCAGGCCCAGTGCGGGTGAAATTTTTGGTTCTAGGACATGCCGGTTTCCTAACGATGTTTTCCTTCACCGTTTTGAGAGCAGTGATGATGAAATAATTTACTCAAAGTAAAGCGCCTGTCTGGATTCGAATCCGATACAACTCGTAAGTCGTAGCCGTTACCACTGGGCCATCACTGTTTTCCTTCCCACAGCACATCTCAACGCATATTATAAATGCGAAAGTGAGTTTGTTTGTTTAACCCCCTTTCATTATTTATAATTTTTATTATTTGTAGTTACAGCGGCAATAGAAATACAGAATCTGTGAAAATGTCAGCTGTCTACCTATTACGATTCATGAGATACAGCCCGCTGACAGACAGACAGACGGACGGACAACGGAGGCTTAGTAATAGGGTTCCGTTTGGCATCCTTCGGGTACGGAACCCTTAAAATGAACAATTTATTTTAATGTGACAAAACTTTTAACCACTTCCCAGATATTTTTTGCTCGCGGTGACAAATATTCCGCAAAACTTTGGATCATGATTTATGTACATTTGCTCGTTACGGTGTTTTGTAATCCCTCGGTAAATATTTGTACCGTCCATGGCAAATAAATCGTCACATATTTTACGAAAACAAGCCATTGTTGTTCCAGTTAGCAATATATTTTACACGCTTGCCATGACGGACGAATAAAAAACTTACGGATTCCATTTTGTTTATTTGTATAGAATATAAGACTGCCATAGATTGGTTTAATTGTGTCCAGGGCATTTTCCTTTGTTTTTTTTTTTTGGGTAGTATTATAAACTTTTTTATTTATTTCTAACATTTCTAACGTATGAGGCTTGATGCCTACGGCTATGTTATTGCAAAATTAAATGTCATCTGATTTTAAGTTATTTATTGAGCCTGTGTGGCTACCATGAGTTTCATTTAACCTTCTCGATCATACGCATCGAGCGCGTTCGGCGTTCCGATTGGCCCTTTACCGGTGAAGGTTGGCCGGCTGCCAATCGGAGTGCCAAACGCGGTCGATGCGTTTGATCGAGATGGTAAAATGAAACTCATGGTAGCCACACTGGTCAATATTTAGTTTTTAGCAATACTGTTGTATTGCCAAAAACTAAATATTGACTGATGTAATTGATATTGAATTAGTTCAATAAACGGTTTCGCAATGTCACTCTTGGAATTGGATAGATTGAAAAAGACTTCAGATTTAAGAAATCTGAACTCTCAGGTACTCAAAATATTGAAGGATCTCCAATTACATGGAAAATTTATAGACAGCGGGTGTAATTCGTATTCCCGACATGGCATCATAATGATATTAAGTGAACCGACTGATAGCAATTAGGCAGACCCTGCCTTACTATACCGATCTATATTTACGAGTATGTTTTACTGATACGACAGGAAATGTATAGGTCACAGATTTTCCTTCAATTCCTCAGAAGAATATTTTCGAAGTAAGTTTCAGCGAAGTGAATTCACTTTTGGTCGACTTCACCGATTAGTCGCTTTTAATACAATTTATTTTCACCAGTTTAGATGTTTCGTTTCATTGACGTGTAAAAGTGTTTGTACAGACCTACTTACAGAAATAAAATCATGTATCATTTATCTTATTAAATTAGTCATTCTATGAATAGAGCAAAGGTATAAACTGCTGAAAAGCAGAAGTTACACAGAAATAATACATTAAAAACTAATTTAACAGAACAAGCGCTCATGCTGGCTTTGTGTGAAAGTAGATTCAGATGAATATGAAATGGGTACCTTTGTACTTGTAGGTAGCACCTACGTACAATCATTTTCATATTTACTTACGAGTATTGTAAGTTGCCTACTAGTTCTGTTCGTTACACATTAAGTTAGTTATTTATATATCATTTTCAATAAGGACGCTCAGTCGCCTAATGATCAAAGTTTATTACAATTTCAATACCAGTCCCATTCTCAACTACAAATTTCAATATATTTCACGATCTACAATTCCACCTTCATTAAGTTTAAGAGGTGTTATATCGTGTATAAGTTGCAAATGACGTGTGCCATCAAACGTCTATTTGGGGGAAGCCTCACTGCCGATTACAGGAAAATTCAATGTAGCGTTTACGTAATTTCGGTTTTCCGGGTTGGCGCGCTTCGTAACATAATAGTCCTTATATCTACGCTAACGTATCCTAGTGTATACTGCCGAATTAGGGGAATAGCGCTACGGAATTGAGCCAGGATGGAAGGCTTGGTTTACGTGCGGAGTTTAAGGTGATATTATTACAGGAATTTGTGATCGTAGAAAATAAGCCAGGAACTGGATGATCATACAAAAACAAAAATGATTGCGATTACGAATTCATTCCTTTGAGATGTATTGACCTATGGTCGCAAAGACCTGGGTGCGTTTTCCCAGTAAGTTTCATAAAGTTTTTATGACTTTCCCAGAAATAGCTTCAAGTTAGGTCTTGAGTTTCTTTATAAACTGTGGGTGTCCCTCTTCACACTAGATTCTTGGAACTTTTATAAGGCATTCTTTATCACTGTTGCGTGGGTTTCCACGTGCCATGATACTCAACTCATCTTTTTACTTCGGCACGACCAACGATGGCTACACAAGAGAAAATTCCAAGAAACTATATCAGATAAGTAAAAATACGGTCTACCTAAATTCACGAGAAAAGGGTTACTGTTGAAACCTTATAAACAATCAGTTATTATTAGCCAACAGGAAAGAACTATTTTGTATCCAAAATCAGTTTCGAGAATCAAATCACAACATAAAAGGTTCTAGAGACTTAGGATCAGTTCACACCGAGACGTGACGCGAAGCGACGCTGCGCGCACTTTAGAAGATAGTGATACAAAATATTACTTTATTTACTACACTAAAATATACACATTTAATTGAAATAATTCGAAAATATCCCGCGGCGTCACACTACGCCGCGCTGCGCCTCGAGATGCCTCGCGGCGTAGCGCAACGCATCACGCAACGCAGCGCTACTTCGCCGGTAGGCGTGGCATGCAACAGCAGCACGAGACGCAACCTGAAGCTGTCGTGGCGACTTGTCTCTGCCATTAGCTAGGGCGGGGAACTCGCGGCGTACGAGGACACGTTCCGTTGCACCGCGCGACGTCTCGCTGCGCCACGATGTGTCTCGTTGCGCAGCGAGGTGTGGCGCTGCCAGCGACTTCACGATGCGCCTCGCGACATTACGTGTCAAGTCTCGGTGTGAATTGACCCTTAAAGAGCAATAGAATAGTTCTGTCAATTTTTTCGCTTAAGAACCCGTGGGTTTTCCCACAACTAAGTAACTCGATATCCTGTTTATTTTATTTAGAAAAACGTGGGTCATGGGACATTGTTACGAGTATAGAAATAATTACTTCTACTTTTGTCATAAATAAACTGCTTATTTGTTCTTAAATATAGCTGTTTGCAAAGTAAAATGCCAAAGCAAAAAAGCAAAAGTAAAGTGTTGAATTAGTCGGTAATGTTTTGTTTTTGATACAGCCTTGATAACGTGATCTTGAGTGGTGAGATGGTCTCAAATAAAGTGGAACGTGGGTAATCACTTTCATCGACTGGGATTCCTTTGAGTAAGCGAGTAGGCCCTTTGGCTTATTTGCTTTAGGCACCACATTATAGGTCGAAAACTTGCAATCTATAAGACTGGAAACTTGTAAATTAGACTTAAAAGAAAACGGATATTTCCAAATCGACGAATTACTAAAAGCCTGTGACAATCAGGGAACTGTGAACGGTGGTTTAGAACTCAGTTTAGACAAATTAGAAGTCGTAAAATAGTCATCAAGGTAAATACCGAGACGTTCTCTGAATAGGCATTAAGGTTCTTAAATTAGGTACTTAGTTACAAAGAAAAAGCGATGAAATTATCACGGTTTTGTACTTTTTGATTTATTAACAATTTAAATTCCAACACTCCGTTAATTCTAATCTTCAAACTTATATACTCCGATTTGTAGGCGATTAATCAATGGGAACTATTGAGAATCAGGTAGCGCTACAGCCAATTTGTTGATAGCACACTTAATACGAATTTTATTGCCTTTCGATACTAAGCTAATGGGGAAACTTTAGCAAAAGTGATTTCCCACAAACGTGTACCCCGGACATCTGTCTATTTCTGTCGGCACCCTAAGGATTTGTGTGATGCAAAGAAAGAACTTTTAATTAGTTTTCGTTTGTAAATCAAGTTTTGAAAGATAGCAGCGCTTTTATGCTTTCCTCTGGACTTGTTTTGAATGAGCTTGGAGCCACTGTACCAATACCGATGAATATTTTAAAACCAACCAAAGTTGTTTTGAATTTTCAAGAATTAAGCAACTTTTTGTTTTAGTCCGTTGCTGTTGGATTCTGTTTTGCTTTGTGTGCCAATAAATAAATCAATTTCAGCTGCTTACCATCCGGTACAGGTCGTAAAAGTCGGCGAAGGAAAGGGTAACAGTTGTGCTAATAGATAGTACGATTGGCATTTTGCCATTAGTTACACAGTGCGATTTCACCAACTTCTAAATAATATTAAAAATCTGAAAAAGTAAGGAGGATCTACTTTGGAAATTATTGAACCTTATTTTGTTCTCTTATAAATTGATAAGTAGCTTTTATACGTCAATATCAATACCCGATTCACTTTTGGCCGTACTCCAGTATAACAGGCTTCTGTGTTTTTGAATAAAAAACCGGCAATATATTTCGTTTACGAGAATTTTCCTGAACAAATAAGGGATGTTTCTGGGCATAACCCAACTACCGCAAAATATGACGCACGATAAATAAACAGTGTATCTCATTGCTGTAGACGGGACATATTTTTTACGACAGTTTTTTTGTGTCTAAATACATATTTCTCGTAGAGGCAGTTGTCGTCGTTGAGGATTGCGGATGGTGTGCGGTAAAAATACGGTGATTTCATTCGTGCAATCAAATCGGATGGATAGGGAAATATTGTGTGGGATGAGTAAATGTTTCCTTTTGAAAGAGTTTTTCTTTGGCAATCAATGATTTTCTCAACAAGGTGGCGTTGTATCAGTCCTTATGAGTAAGATTTTCAATCAAAATTCAAGTGAATATATTACATATTTATTGTTTATTGACTCAATTTCCAACAACCAAGTTTTTATTTCTAATTTAGTTATGTCTGTACTTGACTAGAGTACTTATTTTATATCAAGTAAATGAATTCAAACATAACATATTTTCCATTGCTCTCTCTTCTGAACTCTAAAATGTGTTGCCAACTTGCGCATTTACTTACCCCGATAACAGATAAGCCTTTCAAAGCAGCTTTACATCATACTTTAACCAAGGAAGATGTTCAGTAATAAAACAAGAATCTCTTTGCAGGAGTGCTTGCTAATGAGCGTATAAGAAAGATGAATAAAACCTTATCCTTTAAGTCTTTGCCGAGATAAAGGCGGTGCAAACTTTATTAGATATCGAGAACGGAGTCGTATAATGAATTTACATGCCATAGGTACTTAGCAGGGAATTGCGTTACAAAGAACAAAGCAATTTCTTAAGCTTCTAAGTCAATTACACGCCTTTAGACTTTAAGAACAATTCGTGTAACTACTTAACGTTTTTTTATCTGTTGTTGATTTATTAATACGATAAAAATATATGGGTACATAACAACTTAAAACTAATTCATTAAATAAAAAAACCAAATTATATACTAACTTAACTAAAATTATTCTTTGGTGTCGAAAAATTCATCGGCATCGCTGTCGACTCGTAATGTACCCAAGAGACTGGCCGCATTGCCACGTTGTATGACAATGGTTAGCCTCTGGCCAAGGTCCCTGGTCACGGCCTCGCGGGAAGTGTCAAATAGCCGTTTTGAGATTTCATTAAAGATGTCACTTTGGTAGTAGGTAGGTCGATTTTTTTTAAATTAATGACTGGTATGCTGCTCTGCAGTTGACCATCCCAGGAACGAAATAAAAACTGCGCCTACACTGGAACACAGCGAACTTTTTTCGCGAAACAAGAAGGTATAGCAGTAGCCATGGAAGTGTCTTGCACGATTTGTCTATAGATTGATGATTGAATCGTGGAGTTAATCTGACTCTGCCCAATCTCTCTGCGTAATTACTTAGTTGTCTTTTTCACCATCCGCAAACCGAGTGAGAGTAGAATTATACCTCTTTTTTTCTAGAAAGAACCAAGAGTGATAAGTAGGTGCTTCCTGCCTCATATTTTTCCGCCACTGCATTGTATGCATACGACACACACATAAGAAGTGGCTGTATGCAAATAACTTATGAGCAAATGTTGCGGATTCATAGCTCCACAGTAGATTTCTTGAAACCTACATAGGTGTTCTATTACATACATTTATCACAAGAACGAGGCAGACTGGAAATAAAGTATTAAAGTCCTATTGCAGAAAATGGGGCTGTTAAGTTGTTGCATTTTGTTTTACTTCGATTAACGTTTGTGTCTCTTTTTGATCATAACTAACATTAAAGATTTTTTATTTTAGTCAATAAGAGCCGGACGGTTCGATCCATCAGGTTAAGCTACACTTGCCGGGGTTGTCTGTGGATGAGTGACCATCTTAACATATCGAGACTCCTCCGTGCCTCAGAGAGCACGTTAAGCCGTTGGACCCAGCTGTCATTCGTGGATTTTGGACAGTCGTTATGGTCGTCAGAAACCCGAAAGTCTGACAACCAGTCTTACTAAGGGGTTACCTAGTTACTGGGTTGTGGAGGTCAGATAGGTAGTCACTCCATGTAAAGTACGGTAGTCATCTGCATCCGGTTAGACTGGAAGCCGACCCCAACATAGTTGTGAAAAGGCTAGGCAGATTGATTTAGAAAAAAATTATCTTTGGTAGTTAATACTGATTTTGGCTTTATTTTTTTACCTTTGAATCAATTAGTTTAATTAGAAGCCTTTATCTGTGTTTTCATCGTAGATCTTTTCAATTACATTATTTACTTTATGTTTCACCAGGCACCTAACAAAAGTTTCATGGCAATAAGTAAAAGTAAATAAAATACATTTCTGTTCTTAGTCGAGAGGTCACGTACTTTGTATATTACAGTATTTGTTACGTAATACCGTTAATCCCTTATCTGTAGTGGACAGCTTGGTAAGCCAATAGTTAATCCCGAAACACTGTCTCCCCCGAGATTTATCTTTCTGTCTAATCAAATACATTGTGCGCTGAGAAACACAATTCCCTTTTGTCACTTACAAGAAAAGAAAATAGAAAAGTCCTTACGGAGTAAGAAAGCCTCATAAATCACCAACTTTAACATTCTACACTGTGTTATTAACATAAAGCGCTATTGAAATGACTTTGTTTCACAAAGAAAATAAGTTTATTGTGTTATGAATGCAATAGTAAGTTTCCTTATTCCGCTTTTACCTATATCCGGGGGCAAAACGACCTTTCAGCAAGTACTTATGATGTAAAAGAGTCGCCCCTGGCTACACCAAGACAAGAATTTATTATGTGTGTGGAAAACTCAAGTAATACAAAACAGGAAACTGTCTCAACTGTGGAGTAAATAACGAGTTTTTTAAGGAACGAGTACTGCATCTATTCTATTCTACTGCATCAAAGCCACAATACACTTCAATTCCTGAAGCTCTGCTATTGAATAAAACTTTTTATAAAAAAAGAACAACCGACTTCCAAAAAAGACACTACAAATTCAAAAATAACTTTAATTTCGGAAGTCGGTGTATTTACCACTTTCGTTTTTTGCCACCGACTTCCGAAATTAAAGTTATTTTTGAATTTGTAGTGTCTTTTTTGGAAGTCGGTTGTATTTTGCACTTTTTAGTAGTGGTACCATACAAATTCAAATACCACTAACCTGCTATGTAAATAACAGTGATTGGAAGTTATCATCATATCATCCATACAAACTAAGTGGGGAAAATACGTAGGTATTATTGAAGCTAACTCAAAAACTATCCAAGTAAAGTTAATAAAATTATATGGGACCACCTCGGAAGCATACCCTTTCAAACAAAAAAACAATTTTTAAAATCGGTCCACCTTTGACGGAGAAATCGCGTAACAAACATACAAAAAAAAAAAACATACAGACGAATTGAGAACCTCCTCCTTTTGGAAGTCGGTTAAAAATGGTATTCAGTAGGATCTCTAGTTAAGCTTTGTTAACCTTAATGGTAGCCACACACGTTACGATTTGCTTGCGCAAACTTAGGCTTGCGCAAATTTGCTTGACGTCGGTATTGACCACACACGTTACGATTTGCTTGCGCAAATTTGCTTGACGCCGGTATTGACCACACACGGCTCAAATTTGCTTGTGATATCATTTCTGTTTAGAGACCGTCCAGGTGTGTTACGCGGTAATGGCATCAATTGATGACGCTTTGGCAATAGTAGGAGGAGGCGGAGCGCGCGAGGGAGAGACAAATGTTGCGACCTCGCGCCCCTAGCCGCCGCCGTAGGAGACGCCCTGGGCGTCGGGAATCGCGAGCCGATTTCCGGCCACCGTAGGCGCGGGCTTGCGGACGGAGAGCAATGGGTAGCTCGATTGTTGATAAAAAAAAACATGAGGGGCAGTCTTTGGGGACTGCCGATGGAAGTGGAAACAGTATCCTATAATATTATGTTAATCCAGGTAATAAACTATCTATCTGCCTCATCCAAATCCTCGTGAATTCATGCAGGCCTAGTAGTTTTTGTTAGGTTTCTGCTCAGATATTGTGCACAACGTCTAATGATTGAAATACTATCTTGAATTCATGCAAGACTAGTACTTTTTGTTAGGTTACTAACAAATTCTACTCTCCCTCCGTCTTACGAATTTTCGATCAGGTTACGTGTCCTGACGCAAGTTTAACATTTTTTACCCATCCCAAAAAAAGTGCACAACACCGCCAAAGAAGTTTTTGCTTCAAAAAACTACTGAAATTGGAACACATGCCCCACACTGCAAACTCAAATTTGCACAAGCTTGGAATCGAAAATTGAAAATCACACAAGCCTAGAAATTTGCGCAAACCTCCCACACACGTAACGATTTGCTTGCGCAAGCCTAAGTTTGCGCAAGCAAATCAAAAAATCGCTACAAAAAAAAATATACGTAGGTACAATAAACCGAACCATGTGCGCCGCGACACGACTGATTTCAATGAATTTCTATGAAGTACCTTCCGATGCTAGCGACACGTCGACACGTCGGCACGTCGCCTTCTTAAAAATACATAGAAACCAGTCCTGTCGCGGCGACACGTCGCCTGCAGTTGCCGCCTGTGATCAACTACGGAATTGTACCCGGCGCACGCCAATAAAGCTCCCAATCGACAAGATTTTTTCCGACACCTTCAATCGTCTTCATCGTCATATTTCAGCCAATAAAACTTCCTCATGAATCACTCCGTCCATAGGTGAAAATCCGTTCGGTAGGTTAAAGAAATCTACTGAAATTTGAACACATGCCCCACACACGCTCAAGCAAATTTGCGCAAACTCAAATTTGCACAAGCTTGGAATCGAAAATTTAAAATCACACAAGCCTAGAAATTTGCGCAAATTTCTTCCCACACACGTAACGATTTGCTTGCGCAAGCCTAAGTTTGCGCAAGCAAATCGTTACGTATGTGGTCACCAAAAATCGCTACAAAAAAAAATATACGTAGGTACAATAAACCGAACCATGTGCGCCGCGACACGACTGATTTCAATGAATTTCTATGAAGTACCTTCCGATGCTAGCGACACGTCGACACGTCGGCACGTCGCCTTCTTAAAAATACATAGAAACCAGTCCTGTCGCGGCGACACGTCGCCTGCAGTTGCCGCCTGTGATCAACTACGGAATTGTACCCGGCGCACGCCAATAAAGCTCCCAATCGACAAGATTTTTTCCGACACCTTCAATCGTCTTCATCGTCATATTTCAGCCAATAAAACTTCCTCATGAATCACTCCGTCCATAGGTGAAAATCCGTTCGGTAGGTTAAAGAAATCTACTGAAATTTGAACACATGCCCCACACACGCTCAAGCAAATTTGCGCAAACTCAAATTTGCACAATCTTGGAATCGAAAATTTAAAATCACACAAGCCTAGAAATTTGCGCAAATTTCTTCCCACACACGTAACGATTTGCTTGCGCAAGCCTAAATTTGCGCAAGCAAATCGTAATGGTAGCCACACACGTTACGATTTGCTTGCGCAAATTTAGGCTTGCGCAAGCAAATCGTTACGTGTGTGGGAAGAAATTTGCGCAAATTTCTAGGCTTGTGTGATTTTAAATTTTCGATTCCAAGATTGTGCGTTTGCGCAAATTTGCTTGAGCGTGTGTTCAAATTTCAGTAGATTTCTTTTATCAAATGCGATAAACTCAAAACCTACCGAACGGATTTTCATACGGTTTTCACCTATGGACGGAGTGATTCATGAGAAAGTTTTATTGGCTGAAATATGACGATGAAGACAATTGAAGGTGTCGAAAAAAATCTTGTCGTCTGGGAGCTTTACTGGCATGCGCCGGGTACAATTCGGTAGTTGATCACAGGTGGCAACTGCAGGCGACGTGTCGCCGCGACAGGACTGGTTTCTATGTATTTTTAAGAAGGCGACGTCCTGACGTATCGCTAGCATCGGAAGGTACTTCATAGAAATTCATTGAAATCAGTCGTGTCGCGGCGCACATGGTTCGGTTTATTGTACCTACGTATATATTTTTTTGTAGCGATTTTTGGTGACCACACACGTAACGATTTGCTTGCGCAAACTTAGGCTTGCGCAAGCAAATCGTTACGTGTGTGGGAAGTTTGCGCAAATGACATGGCTAAATGGAAGTATGGGCGACTCCCTTAGCAATGTATAAACATTGTACCTATTAATATGTAATGCTGAATAGCTGAATATTAGTATTGCGTATGAAAAAAGTTTCAGGAACTTTTTATATCGTTACAATCCTGAAAATAAAATCGTAGAAACTCCTACGTCAAAAGGCATACAAACTTGCACAAGAAAAAGATTTTGCTATGAACTGTAGCTAGGCGTTTGTTTACAACCTTCAACAAATAGGTAAAAAAAAAGATTATGTTGGGAAAATCACCCACCGCATATAATTATACGCACTGACAGGCCAGGCGCACTCCGTATTTTAGGTATGAAGCTACAAGTACCCGGCTGGCTCGACTCGTCGGGTCAATTCAGGTGGCGTAACGTAGTCAGAAGATAAAAGAGTTACGCGATAGTAAGAACCGCAACTTTGTGAATATAACTTTATGTAATTAGCACTGTGCTAACTGAACTGCACTGTATTGTGTCGTAGCAAGAGGCGCTTTTGGTGAGCAGTGGTGGCCAAGTGGTAACAGCCCCGACTTACAAGTTGTAGGTCATGGGTTCGAAACCGAAACATGATGAACCCAGTCAGGCGCTTTACTTTGTGTAAAATAATTTCAGCACCACTGCTCACAAAACGGTGAAGGAAAACATCGTGAGGAAATTGGCATGTCCTAAGTGCATCTATGCATGTCCTAGAACCAAAAACTCGAAGACATGTGACATCCACCAACCCGCACCGGGCCCGCGTAGTGGATTACGGCCCTCTCCCTCTCACAGAGAGAAGGCCTGTGTCCCAGCAGTGGGAACATTAATAGGCTGATTATGTTATGTTATGTATGTTAAGAGTCGCTTTTTATTTAAATGATTTTGCTGAGTGAATCATTTGTACTAATCTGTGCCGGTACATAAACAGAATGCTATTGCAGAAATAAAATAACAAAATGTAGGTACATTAATTATTTAATATGGAGCAAAGCAGTACTAGGGTTTGTGAGACACATATCTATCACATATATGTGTCTCACAAACCCTAGTACTGCGGGGAATATAAAAATTATGTTTTTCAACAAGCATCTTTTTTATAAATCCTGGGATTACATGTAACAGTTATTCAAAGACACAACCATTAAACATACAGTGTGTTGAGGTGTTTGCAGCCCGCTTATAATTTATTTCAAGTTCTAGTAGGTAAAGGTCTAGATGCTGCTTCAAGTTCAGGTCTTGATTCAGGTCCAGGAAGATTTACTCGATTTCGATCTTGATTTGACTGCCGTTGATGTCTCATCCAACAGGGACACGCATAGTTCATAACCTAAAAGAAAAATTCAATATAGGATATTTAAGGAGTCATCACTAGCCACAAATATTTATGTGATGAACTGTGAACATACGTGTTTTTGTTGGTCTGGGTGTTTACAAAAAAAAGTATGAAGTTGTATAAGTATTAAATATAAGCTCTACTTAGTTTAGGACTAGATATGGTGCTATGTAAAATATCCAAAATATTTATTATAAGTATTAATATAGTGAAGTCAGCATTGAATCAATATAGGAAATACACATAATATACAACACATAATATTGAGGTCTGGGACAGGACCGACTATTTGCAGGCTGATGAACTGATTATCCGAAAAGGAAGACCATCCATTCATGCATTGGATGGACATTTAAATATGAAAGAACACATTGTAATACACATCATTTTAATTACCTGATAGAAAGCTGGATGTGACCTCCGTACATTCTGAAACATTGAATTGTTCCTTTCCACTGCATGGTATTGTGCACTTCATAACGGCCACAAGTGATGCACATTGTATGCCCAAATAAACGTGCATCAGGAGCTATTTCCGAACTCAGACGTTCAAAACATGGATGGCAAAAGTTGTCATCCCTTGAAACCTAGAATAAAATTATTAACATGAGTCAAGTATGTAACAAATACATAAACATATTAGTAATTTATGACATCTAAGGCAACTAGTTTGTCGTTGTTACAATTATAAGAAGACCTGAGTCTTTCTGATTCATTTCCTCCATTGCCATTGAGTTTATATTATATTTTAAGAACTGTGGTAAACAACCTCCAAATCCGCTTTGCACTTAGTTGCTTCTCATATTGAGTAGTTGTAGAATGATTTCAGCTAACTCTAGATGACTTACCTCGATCGATTGTTTACCATCATGCTAAGATAGTGAGTAGAAGACCATGTAAAGAAGAGGTGATATGCCTCCACAGTCTACACCACACACGACTAGTTTATGCATCTCATAATGAATGAATATGCAAGGGAAGTCCATGTAGAGTAGCGGAAGGTCAGTATGAAGATAAGCACACTCAATAAGGCCGACAAATAAGCGAGGGTCAAAAGTAAATACTAAATATCCAGAAACGGCAAAACGAAAAAACGACGTCTGACACACGTCTGGCCTGACTGACGTTTGACTTTTTAATAGAGATGGTATGGAACATCTTGGAATGTAGCAGAATCGATAAAATAATTGAAAATAGAAATACTGTTCTTGTCGATTATTATTCAATCAACATTCTTCGACATAAAATAGTTTCCTATTATTGTGATGGTTATTGGACCATTTGCATAGATTAAACAAAGAGTTTACCAAAGAGTTTACACGTTTTCCGAAGCTTTTGGTAATTTTTTTATTTGGTTCTAATCGAAAGTCTATTAAAGAAGAATCGATTGTCACTTTTTAGTAAACAGCACTATTTATTAAGTGCCGTCATAATTTTGTGTGCTTCTTGTCAAACAAAAAACAGGAAAAATACTTTTAATTATTTGATTAGTTCACGAAAGTTGTAGGAAAATAATAAAACCGTAATAATTCATGAATGAATATTTGAATGTTATGATGTAGTGAGAAATGTCTATACATGCTAAAGGCAGTGGCTTAGCCATGTCCTTTCTAGGCTTGTGTGATTTTCTTTTTTCGATTCCAAGCTTGTGCAAATTTGAGTTTGCGCAAATTTGCTTGAGCGTGTGTGGGGCATGTGTTCCAATTTCAATAGTTTTTTGAAGCAAAAACTTCTTTGGCGGCGTTGTGCACTTTTTTTGGGATGGGTAAAAAATTTTAAACTTGCGTCAGAACACGTAACCTGATCGAATAAGACGGAGGGAGAGTAGAATTTGTTAGTAACCTAATAAAAAGTACTAGGCTTGCATGAATTCACGATAGTATTTCAATCATTACACGTTGTGCACAATTTCTGAGCAGTAACCTAACAAAAAGTACTAGGCATGCATGAAGTCACGATAGTATTCAATCATTATGTTATGCTACTAATAGGATTTGGATGAGGCAGATAGATAGTTTATTACCTGGATTAACATAATATTATAGGATACTGTTTTCACTTCTATCGGCAGTCCCCAAAGACTGCCCCTCATGTTTTTTTTTTAATCAACAATCGAGCTACTCATTGCAGCATTACTGCTTCGCAGAAGGAGGTGAAGGCTTGCCATGCCTTCTCGCTCCGTACCATGGCCTGGAAAAGGGCCGGACGCGAGTGGTCACTGCTGCCGATCGCCTCCACGAGGAGTTATGCCAGTGTTTGGGTGCAATTTTCAATTCGTTTAATAAGTTGATGTGCGAATAATGCTCTCTTTTCCTTAACCAGTCTTTACACCATATATGGTTCGGTTAATTTTACGTCTTTGTTTTATTTTTTTGTAGCGATTATTAGGCCAACTATAGCCAAAGCGTCATCAATAATTGATGCCATTACCGCGTAACACACCTGGACGGTCTCTAAACAGAAATGATATCACAAGCAAAGGAGAATGGGCGCTATTGTATGGGATCCGTCCCCAGACTGTATCAAATTAAGCAATACGTCTTTTTAAAGCTTATTATAATGGCTTTATTTTATTCTATTACACCAACCACCGCACTCATGCAGGGGAAGAACTACGAATGATAACATTTTTCTTCAAAAAAAAAATATTTTCTCTTAGTTTACCATCGTCCACCTCTTTTGCCCTGCAAATATCCTGGGGTATGCCTAGCTAGACTATTCTATCCATCCAAAGTTTTTTTTTTCTTTTTCTATTTTAATTAGGGCCAGTTAGGCCCGAACAGTAATAATTATCGTCGTTCTTGTATTAACTAAAATGTCATCATCATCATCATTTCAGCCAAAAGACGTCCACTGCTGAACATAAGCCTTCCCCCAAGCACCGCCTCTTCGACCGATTTGTGCTTCCCGCATCCAGCGGATTCCTGCGGCCTTTACAAGGTCATCGGTCCATCTTGTGGGAGGCCTTCCAACGCTTCGTCTTCCGGTACGCGGTCGCCACTCCCAGAACCTTTCGGCCCCATCGGCCATCTGTTCGACGAGCAATGTGCCCTGCCCATTGCCACTTAAGTTTGGCAATTCTTCGAGCTATGTCGGTTACCTTGGTTCTTCTACGGATCTCTTCATTTCTGATTCGATCACGTAGGGAAACTCCAAGCATAGCCCTCTTCATTGCCCTTTGGGTGCCTTTTAGCCTTCTGATAAGACCTATTGTGAGCGGCCAGGTTTCAGTGCCATAAGTCATCACTGGCACTGACACGCACTGGTCAAAGACTTTCATCTTGAGACACTGCGGTATGTGGGACGAGAAGATATTGCGTAGCTTTTCAAACGCTGCCCAACCGAGTCGGATTCGACTATTGACCTCTTTCTTGAAGTTGGACCTACCTAGCCCAGTTTGTCCTAGGTAAACATACTCGTCCACAACTTCGAGCGTAGCGTCTCCGATCTTCATGAGAGTGGGTGTTAGATGAACATTTGATATGACCTTTGTCTTGTCCATGTTCATTATAAGACCCACACTTTTGGAGGCTCTGCTAAGGTCATCGAGCATTATACTGAGGTCCTTCATGGTCTCAGCCATTACAACTATGTCGTCGACAAACCGAAGGTTAGTAATATACTCGCCATTAACATTGATGCCTAGCCCTTTCCAGTCCAGAACCTTGAACACATCCTCCAGTGCAGCGGTGAACAGTTTCAGAGAGATAACGTCTACCTGTTTCACACCTCGCTGCATAAGGATAGGTTTCGAGGTCTGGCCCTGGAGTCGGACTGACATAGTGGCGTTTTTGTACAGACACTTTAGCACCTCGATGTACCGATAGTCGATCTGGAGCCTTTGAAGAGACTGCAGTACAGCCCTTGTCTCGATCAGATCGAAGCCTTTCTCGTAGTTCACAAACGCTAAGCAGAGCGGCTTGTTATACTCTTCGGTCTTCTATACGTATAACTTGCCGCAGCGTATGCATGTGGTCTACGGTGCTAAAGCCTTTATGGAATTCGGCTTGTTCGTACTACAATGTTGGAGTAATATATTCGATTGGATATATGACGTTATTGAACACGGCCTCTCAAAAGCACTCCTTCAACATTGAGCCCGTAAAGTGCTAGGTCGGGAATTATGGTCTCGCTTAATACTGGGAATGCCAATGCTCGTACAGCTTCATCCATAATAGTATGGAACGCTGCCCTCTGTCGATTGAGATTGTTTTATTTGGCTTATGAAGTCTTTCTTGGATTTCTCTGATTATTTGATTGGCAAGTGGCGTGTTTGTCACAGGCTCATTAAACGTGTTTGTTAGAGCGGCAGCAATTCGTACATCTTAGAACATATGAGGCAGTGCTCTGTTGAAATATTCTTGCCGTAATATTTTAAAATCACGTTTTAGGTGACAATTTATTACCTCCACGACCCATCTGATTATTGTCACCAGCCGGGACTTATTTGCATCTTCGGTGCTGAGTTGTGATTCGGTGGGAGGCATATAAGCATTACAACCATGGTCTTCTATATCTCCAAAGAGTCCCTGAAGCCCCTGTCTAAAATGAGTACGTCACTATCACTAGCATGAAGTACAACAATAATGTATTGGAGCTTTATTATGAATTGATTTCGACATAATCGCAGCATCTGATACGTGCTGCGTGCGGTCCGGTAACATCAACAATAGCAAAGGAGCGACGGCGCCGACAGGTAACCACCCGCACCGCACTAAATACGCCAATTATATAGTAAAAAATACACAAAATAATTGTCCAAGCTAAAAATAATATTATTAAAAAAATCAAATTAAAATAGTTTATGGTTTCTTCCCTGCACGAGTTTCGTTGTTGGTGTCATACAATAAAATAAACCTATTGTTATGATCTTCAAAATGACGTGTATCACATCTTGATACACCACTGGGGACGAACCCGCCCATTCTCCTTTGAGCCGTGTGTGGTCAATACCGGCGTCAAGCAAATTTGCGCAAGCAAATCGTAACGTGTGTGGTCAATACCGACGTCAAGCAAATTTGCGCAAGCCTAAGTTTGCGCAAGCAAATCGTAACGTGTGTGGCTACCATAACGTGTGTGGCTACCATAGACGCATTAGAAGAACAATAAAAATAATTCATTCATCAGCATCACATCTTTAATAACTAATTACAATAAGATGTCAAGAGCAGCCAATCTATTTAATTTGTGGCCGAATTTAAAGTCAAGTGATTTGATTGTTGTTGATATTTTTGCACACCAAATATAACAGCTTGTATGTGATTTAGCAACAGATTTACTGACCAGGCTTAGGGCTTCCAGGACCGAGGGTAAGGTAGAGTGACGGGGGTCAAATCCCATTTAAATCAACCACATGGGGCGGTAAAATAGCCGGCGGCAATAATTTGCACGTAGCCCTGGTTCAGCTAGCCGTGAGCGTCACCATCTTTGAGACATACATAGGTTGATTCGTTAAATCGGAAACAAATTGTTTTGCATCAAACGTTGTCGCTGTGACGTTTGCACGTCTGCACGTTTGGACCTTCTTGTCGTGTCTGTCACTCTGATAACCTTTTGCACAAGTCTTTGACAACACGGTGGGGACTGACAGTAGTTTGTCACGCACTTGATGGACGGTACATATAGCGTTTGATTTTGTATTCCTTTAGTTCAACTGTCATCGCATTGAAATGTCTATGATATGAATTTACTTTTGACACTTATTTTGGCTTATTACAAAGTGAAAGGTTTAAGTATTTCTTAGCACTGTACCTTGATATCACAACTTTTTTTTTACTCAAAAGTTACTGTCCGAATGATGTAATTTATTGTTTTACCTGGTTTATTGCCTTTCGTGTAAGGGAGGAATGATAGTACTCAATGAAGTGCGAACCGCAATCCACAGTAGATTCCTGCCTTATTTCCCAGCGACGTTACAGCTGATGGAGTTTATTTGGCAGATAAATAACATAACTGCAATACAGCAAGAAGAGAAACAACATTTCCCCCCGAACGACGTCACGGTTAAAAGCTTGTATACAATAAAACAAGAAAGCTATCCGTTTGTTGATTTATTCCCCAGTGATTGAGTTACAACGCTGTCAGCTGCCAAGTGTGACTGGAAAAGTATTGTAACTTGTATTTTATTTGTCCATTTATCAAAATGACTCGGCGACAAATTGCGTGACAGTAATATTGTTATTTTAGAGAAGAAACTTGAAGAAACAGCTTCTAAGCCCTGACGACAAACGAAACATGAAACTTTACAAATACATTATAATGAAATATGGCGAAAAGTTGATCCTTGCCGCGTCGAAAGTTCAAATATTTGCATTTTTGCGTTACTCTCATTCAATATTTTCTGCGAGAGTAAAATAATCAACGAACGGTATGTACCACACCGGCAATATTGCGAGGTAAGTATTTGTCATGAATGAATTACATAAATAGTACAAACATTTTGAAATTTTATCATTTTGCATTTGTATGTAAAGAAGAATATTGACTGAAATGAAACTGAATGAATAAATTGATGGTACTCATGCAGCTGCAGTAGTCGTACTTGCAGAGCAGTGGTGGCACAGTGGTAACGGCCGCGAGTTGTAGGTTGTGGGTTCGAACCCTGTCAGGCGCTGTATTTTGTGTAAATTATTTCATCACCACTGCTCTCAAAACGGTGAAGGAAAACATCGTGAGGAAATCGGCATGTCCTAGAACCAAAAGTTCGAAGACATTTGTGACATCTACCAACCCACACTGGGCCCGCGTGTTGAATTACACCTCACTCCCTCTCACTGAGAGGATGTCTGTGTCCCAGCAGTGGGAACATTATAGGCTGATTATGCTATAAAGTACTCACGTTCAACAAAATATAATAGTACTTATTATAGCCCAAAAAATTATCTTAGTGTACAGAATACTTCTATATAAAAAGCATACATATTTATTATGTAACTCATCATCATCATCATCTCATCATGTTCCCACTGCTGGGACACAGGCCTCCTCTCTGTGAGAGGGAGTGGGCAGTAATCTACCACGCGGGCCCAGTGCGGGTTGGTAGATGTCACATGTCTTCGAATTTTTTGTTCTAAGACATGCCGGTTTCCTCACGATGTTTTCCTTCACCGTTTTGAGAGCAGTGGTGATGAAATTATTTACACAAAGTAAAGCGCCTGCTTGGGTTCGAAACTACGACCTATAACTCGTAAGTCGGGGCCGTTATCACTGGGCCACCACTGCTCACTTATGTAACTACCTCGGAGATAATATAGTAATAATCTCATAATCTGATAACTATCTACTTTTATTAAAACAATAATAATATGCTAAAGTTTGAAACCAAGCAAGTGAGACAGCTTTTAAAGTTATTTTGTATGCTGAAGCATACAAAATAACTTTAAAAACTGTCTCAAGGACGCACATAACGTCATCTACTGATACAGCTATTTTCTATGATGGTTGGAGCACATGGACTCCAATCTAACATTCAGCAAATTGCTTTCCTAGTTTTGATCAGCGTAGTAAGCCGTTCAAATCGATGATCGCTATTCGACACAGAGATACGGAGCAGTATAATAGCCGGGTCTCATGCACGGAGATCGGAAGGGTCACGATATGTAAACAACTCTGACCTATGCAAGGTTTGATCGCGGCAACGTTCCTAAGCATCCTCCAATTCAAGTGACAGGACCAGTGGACCTGACGTAACGCACAAAACGACGTGGCGACGTCATGGAAATTCAAGTAAACTACAAATTCTATCATTTGCTTTTTGTTGTATATCGCTGGCAACTTAAGTTTCCACGGAAATACAATTGCAGAAAGGTCTTCTTTCATTGTGTTATGTCATGCTATGTACTTTATTTAAACTATTTATCATTGTATTGATTTCTGTTATCGCAAATATACTGAAATAATATTTGCCGATGTTTGGTAACACTAAATTCTTTGCTGCCATTCGTGGATCTTTTACAGTCATTACAGGGTGTCGAAGCCCGAAAGTCTGACAACCAGTCTTACCAAGGTGGTATCTTGTTATCCAGTAACTGAGTTGTGGAGATCAGATAGGCAGTCGCTCTATGTAATATACTGGTTAGACTGAACCATAGACTGAAAGCCGACCCCAACATAGTTGGGAAAAGGCTAGGCAGATGATGGTTCACAAAATTCATTAAAAGCAACTTGACTTTGCAATTTTTACATGTCTTATTCTTATGGACGTCATCCGTAATCCTTTTCAGTATAAGTTTATTTACAAAGAAATAATAAAAGGCAAGTTACCTTCTATCGGATCTTTCCGTTACTTACCGTTTCTCGTAAATCATCTTACCATCTCCACTTTCAAATTTCATCAGGCGAAAGCACTCTACTCGATCTTCTCTGTATCCTCGTTACAAGTGTCTTACTAAAGGTCTGCGACTACACTTAGTTTTGTGCCGTCACTGGTTGCTTACCTACTACATGGATGTTTTACTTCCTACATAGGTGGAGGTGATCATACGATGACCACTTAAAATTCCGTAGCATCAACAGCCAGATGCTACGGAATTTCTAGTGGATTTAAGCGGAGTTTTAAGCGAAGTTTCATGCGGAGTTTTAAGCGGAGTTTTAAGAGGAGTTTTAAGCGGAGTTTTTAGTGAGCCCGGTGAAGGCAGTCTCTGTTGTAAATTCTGAGTTTTTTTTGCAGAATGTTTAGGTAATACTAATGGACGTCCTACGAGGTATTACCTACTTATATTATAGGGATTTATTTCAAAGTACGTAGCTCAGTTTCTTTCTAGTAGGTTTTTTTGTATACATATAACTCACAGAAGATTGAAGAATAACTATTGTTATTCCAAAAGAAAGGTACTCAATGATTAAATAACAGTGTATTAAATAAGGTCATATTATTTTAGTATAACATTAGAATAAAGAACTGTTTTGGATGATTCACTCAAACCCACACAACTTTGAGTGAAATAAGAATTACTTCTTATAGAAATAGAAAGGTAAAAATATGAAATGTATCCTAAAAGGTTGCTATTTTCGGTTTCGGTTTAAAGAATTTATTCATATAAAGAAATACAATAGACGACGTATATTTAGTAACCTAATCTGCTTAACAGTTCTTAAAGAGTCATAAAGAACCCTGTAAGAAATCCAACACATTTATTTATTTATTTCATATGTTTGCTTTGCCATTACAGATAATAATAATCTAATGCGACAAAGTAACTTAAAATATACTTAACTATACAATACATGCTACACAGTACGTGGCCCTTGTGAACTCACCCAGTGTACAGGTTAATATGTCTATGGCATCCGCCACCGTGTTGAGAGTGCGCAGTGCACGAGTCAGCGGTGCGCGCCCCACATTATATCAATCAATATATTAATCACACATAATCATATACATTTTTGTTTTTTATAATATATTTCCGCAAAGTTACGCCTGAGTCAATTAACTATCTCAAAAAGAACACAAAACAGTTCACTTAATTTAAGACTTATGAGATATACAAACAAATCATGCAGTTATAATATTATAAGGTAACTTATAGACTTCGTTAGTCGATAAATGGAAAACAGAAAATATTTAAAACTCGGCTTCTAAAAATTCAATCCAAAGGTTACTTTAGTAATATAACATGCATGCAATTTCTAGTAAGGTAACATAAAGATTTCGTGAGTCGATAAAAGGAAAACAGAAAATATTTAAAACTAGGCTTCTAAAAATTCAATCCAAAGGTTATTTTAGTAATATAACATGCATGCAATTTCTAGCCATAGAAAAGTCTAGCTAAGTGTTACAGTGTTTTTGAAACATAAACTGTAAAAAATTTTTTGATCACTGATTGCCATTGTGTTAAGATTTTATGAAACAATAATTATGTTATTGAAATTTATTTAAAAAAAATCTTTCAAAAGAAATCAGCAATTCCCATAAAGATTTGCCGATAATGAAGATTGACAAAAATATAATCCATGCTAAAAATTTAAATGCAAGCGCGAGTTCGTTGTCTATGTATTTACGTTTTCACGGCTTTCACACCTAACTGATTTAAATGAAAGGCAGAGAAGCAGATAAACATTAGAAGTAGTAACATACTGCAACTTCATCCTAAAAAAATAAAAAAGTTCACGCGCGCGAAAGCCCTGGCAGTATTTCTATAAAATATAAATTACGCAACACGCAATGTTGACGACAGCTTTAAAAAACTGCAAACGAGGTATTTAAATGAAAATACTTCAATTTTAAAGCTCATGGGCAGCCAACTCATTTGAAAGTTTTTTCATTACTAGCACAGTGTAAACGAGGACCGTGGTTCTGTGAATGTGTTCAGTGTAACCAAAACCACTCCGAATTTAGGCGCTCCAAATAAAATTAGCATTTTCCTCGCGTTAGCTAAAGGGTCGGCCACTTTCAGGGGCTGATTCAGACTTCAGAGCAATGAGAATGCGCATGGAATATATATCTCTTCGCGATTGTATTTTTATTATATGCAAGAGAATTTAAGTACCTACATAAACTCGATTAACTACATCCTAACTTTAATGTTATAAAATAAAATTTTACACTTGGGTAGATGCATGCACCTGCATGCATGACCTGGTTTAGAACATATAGGATACTTTTCCCGATATTCTCGAGACTTATGCGGGCGAACCACGTCGCGCAGCTAGTGTATAATCAAACGTCCTTTTCCTACAACATTATCTTACGCTTTATTCTTGTTTAATTGACTTAACGACAAACGATCTAAAAAAAAAGGAGCCAGTCTGGGACTGCCGATTGAAGTGAAAACTAAGTAAGGCTATCTAACGAAAATGTCAGGAATTTATGTGGCTTGCTATCAGTACAAGAACGAAAGCCGTAGCTCCATTAAAAAAAATCCAAAAAATAAAACAGAATGCGCTGTCAACAAAAACTTGAACGTCTTATGAATTTTTGATCAGGTCTCGTGTCCTGACGCGAGTTTAAGCTTTTTTACCCATCCCAAAAAAAGTGCATATCGCAGCTAAAGAAGTTTTCACTTCTATAATAATTTTCATTGAGCCTTGAGGCTTCAATCCATCCTACTTCCACGTCAAGCAAAATTTGCTTTAACATGTCTAATCACTCGAGTATGTATGTTGATAAAGTGAAATTGATCGGCTACTTAGCAAAGTATCGGGCAGTGTTATATCTCAGTTGCGGGGGTACAAACAAGTACCGATAGACTTACAGAAGTCCTACAATTTCGTCTAGAGTCTAGATGTGAAATTAATTGAAGCAAAAGCCCCTCGTTTGTACAGAAAAGTTAATTTATAAGTAGCAAACTTCTTGTCCGAACTTAGTTGGAGAGCGTGAAGAAAGACGAAGGTGTGGATGGGAACATGCCCTGAAGTGTTCTTCAGCTTTAATCTTTAAAACAAGTGTGAGTTACACCCACTTAATCTTTAACTAGTAATTTCAGTGGATTATTTGTGACGAATAATGAAGTAATTATTTGGTAACTAGGTACTACTTTGACTTGTAATTCCCTTGCTGAATACAATAGAGTTGATCCATTTAGAAAAAAGAAAACAAATGACTGACTTACACTATCCTAATCAAAAGCATAGTTACACGTTTCTAACATAACTAACAAAATCAAACTACCCGTTTTTCAATCCCATAATACGTACGGAAGTATCCTCTCTTGCTCTGCCGGTCCCCTGTCCGGATGTAGGGGCGAGGGTAGGCACAGAGGTGATCATAGCCGTCGGAAATCCAACGTTGAACATCGAACCGGTAAATATACCGAACCGATAGGCGAAAGGGTGCACGCGAATAGCTTTACAAAATGGCCGACTTAAGTACGAGTATATGAATGACAAAAAAGGGATGTTTTAATTTAGGGCACGTTCGTACAAATTGAAGTACAGAGCTGGAAAAGATATATGTATGTTAATTAAAGCGTAGCTTTGTCAGTATTTTTAAACCAGGAAAATAATTAAAGACAAACTTTAATTCAAAGAACAGAAAAAAAAATGCAAGTAAGTTAGTTGACTCTGCGGCACTGAGATTTCATGACGGGGTCAATTTAGTAAAAAAAAATAAACGATAGCAAATTTTGCCTTACTTAGGTCACTACCAAGTTCGGATTGGTGATTCAGTTGGTGTTAATGGAAGATACTCCAGTCTTTCATCTTTTTACCCGACTGCCCCAGAAGGAGGGTAATGTTTTTCGAGAGTATGTATGTATGTATGTATGTCTATTTCTTTGGCACGCTCTGTAGCCTAAACGGCTTGATGGATTTTAACATAGGAGGTGTCGTTAGATTCGTCTTAATCGTAGAAGTGACATAGGCTATATAATATTTATGTATTGCATCGGCAAGTACAAAAAAAAATGAGGGAAAGGTTTTTTTTAAATAAATTTCAACAATATTGGTATCAAATAAAAGCTGGTAATGACTCAATTC
The DNA here is from genome assembly GCA_948150665.1 of Conistra vaccinii. NCBI lineage: Eukaryota > Metazoa > Arthropoda > Insecta > Lepidoptera > Noctuidae > Conistra > Conistra vaccinii. The sequence goes on from OX411318.1 coordinate 15,556,608, forward strand.
CAAATTAAGATATATTAATAAAACTAAAAAACTTGAAATAAAGAAAATTATTCAAATAACAAAAAACCCGACTGCCTGCAAAAACACATAACTGAAATGAAAAGAGAAAAACAAGCATTATAATCTATAGAATTTTGGTATCGCAGGCGGGGGACAAACTAAAGTTAGGTACACCATATTTCCGGTTATTATTGTTATATTATTATTGTCCCCGCCTGCGATACCTAAATTCTATAGATTAAAATGCTTGTTTTTCTCTTTTCATTTCAGTTATGTGTTTTTGCTGGCAGTCGGGTTTTTTGTTTTTTGAATAATTTTTTGGACATGTATTGTCCACGGACATATTGTATTGTCGAGTTCACAAAAATTATCCATTCGTCAAATTTTTTTAGGATTGTCAGGTGCGATGCTACTTATAAGCATAAACAGCTTGAAACCCCGAAAATGCAATTCAGTTATTAGTACACCTTCTCATTTACTAACCGCAAAAATAATTCCGTGTACAGACATCTTGTAGAATCTGCAACGCTCGTAAAATACGAAGTCGTCTCCTTATTAGAGTCGTTAAGGAAACTCATTACTCATTCAATTATGTTAAGTTTGTGTCTGTTGTTAACTTTTTCCTCTTCTGACTCGAAACATGAAGAGATTTGGTGGTTTTAATGGTTTGTTGTGTTACTAATTTGACATTTAGAGAAATATACAGTAAAAAGTATTTATCTAAATTCCTTTTGGTTTCAATAGTGTGATCGTTGCGAGTGTCATGCTTACGGAAAAGATAATATAACACATAACATTACGCCTGTAATTCCCAAAGGGCTAGGCAGAGATGTTAGTAACACCCACATTTCGCCATTTATATTTAAGTTCCATGTAATAGATGGCAAGCCAGTGTATTGCCATGAACTGGGCACAAATCCAGACACCGGGCTGCTACTTAGAAATTCTTGATGTACAAACCAATAACACTTAGCCCGACCTGGGAATCGAACCAAAGACTTCATGCTCAGCAGTAGCGCTTGCGACCACTAGACCAACGAGAGAGTTAGTTGGAAAACTTATATGTTATAAAAAACTTAGTATTCATTATGTATTGATTGAGAGTAGGTACTGATTTCTTTCCTTAATTGGTGAATTTCAACAGGCTGTTATATTTGAAACACTAATATTCTATGTTTGTTTTGTTTTATACTTGTAGGTGATAATAATAAATTGCTGTATTTACCTATTATTGTTTTTTTACATTTAGTTCTTTATTTTTTGTGGCGTCTTGTAATTTCTGTAGTGTTTAAGAACGTTGATGAACCTAAATAAATAATAATGATGGTTGAGTATAGGTACAGAGCAGAAGCATAAACTGACTAACATAATTCTTGATGACTACCTATGTTTAAGTTAGTGTACGTGTCCATTAAAAAAACCCTTTCTTTTTTCAAATCAAGTTTCAAAAGCTTGTGGCATTCATTTCTGCGCATAAAATAACTGTGAAATATTCTTACAATGAAAATCAGACTGAGCTGTAATGAGGACGCTGAAAAAAATGCATTTAGACTTTTTTTGTGTGAAATGAGAGAGGTAAAAAATATGTTCTGAGTGAGAATCCTAGTTTATTTTACGTTCTAAGTATTTACTTTGCAAGAGATGTCATAGAAAAGAACATAGTAGGTACATCTACTTATTTACTTTAAATTGAAACAATCTTGTTTTTGTAATGATCCCGAAGGCAGCACGAAACGAGCGTTGCGTGAAGTAAAATTTATTGTCGATTCGTAAAAAAAACGATATGTCATGATACTCATGATGGATGCGGGTTCATGTTGCATACGGAAACGAGATTTTCGCGATTCGTCTAAATATCCGAATTCACACTTGATACGTGATTCAGAGTTTAGTCTTGGACGAGCGTGACGGATCCTTCACAGCAAAATCACGATTCATGTTTTTTGACGAACGTGATTTTTAAAAGACGATACGTGATTTAAGAGTTGCTCATCACAAATTCACGATTCATGATGCGTGTGAACACGGGCATTTGAAAAGTATTGCCGCCTTCAAAAAATCGTTATATAAGACCATTCGTGTAAAAACACGATGAGCATTTTACTTCGTCCCTATTGTGATTTCAATTTTTCAAGAAATATTAAAGCGAAGTAAGTAAATAAAGAATCAAGTTTGCACAAAATCCAAGCACAGTTCTAGACTTCTCAAGAGCCAATTCATAACGTCTCTTTGACATGCCAATACCATGATTTCACTTCTTGGAAACATCACATTTGGGTCGATAACCAATTCCAGGCCCTCTAACGCCATTGACATGCTTTGCCGTTTAATTCAATAGCAACTGAAATTCCAAGAACAATATTAAGTAGGTACCCACTGTACATTCAAACAAAAAGGATACTGGCAATAAGATTTATATTTCAGGTACTCTGTCAGAAATATTTTTTATAATGTGCGTAGGTCCTGCGTTCGATTCTCAGCTCGTGCAAAGTGTTATCTGGAATTTCTCAGTTAGTAGCAACCCGGAGTCTGGATTTGTGCCCGGTTGATGGCAATAAGCGCGCCTCCTATTACACGGGACTTAAACATAAATGCTGGTGAATATGGGTGTACTATAGGCAGAGGTCACCTCTTACCCTCCCGGGAATGCAGCAACGATTTCATGTTATGGAATGTGCGTAATAACTTTTTAATCACTAGATTTTAATCACGAGACTTTTAACAATAATGGTAAATATTTGACTAATACTTGGACCATTGAATAAAAGTACCTGCAAATATAGTGCCAGTATACTTATCTCTTTGTTAAGTGTACTTTCTCCCTTCATTTATTTATCAGAGTTCTATCTCCACAGAGTGAACCAATTATTTGTTTGTCCAACTCCGATTACGTGAATTGAGATGAAACAAACAACTGGTTAATTCTAGAAGTTTCTTCTACGAAACTTGAAGTTTCCTTTTGAATTGGTGATCAGTTTGATCAAACAATGGTTTGTTTTCAATATAATCATGAATATTGGACATTTTGTTTACAAGATTGAACCGAAAGACATTTTTTTTATAACAGTGTTTCCTTGCCGATGTGATATCGTAATTAGGTACAGTAAATAATTTAGTCTGTGGGTGTAATTTTGAATAAGTTTGTAAGCGCTTTCAACTATAATGTTTTAATTAAAGTTGAAAAGGATTTGCGTTCAAAGTTCCATGGTACAAGGACCTTCATATCGCCAGAAGGTATTTTATGTCAGACAATTTTATAAAAATAAAAATAAAGAGCGTTGTAATTTTTCGCTTTAGCAATTAAAATTAGCAATCCCATTTAGTTTTAAATTAAACAAAACTTTTTGAATTCTCAAGATAAACAAGAATTTTATTTTAGAGATAAAAAAATTTATACTCTGTACCTCGTTGGTCTAGTGGTCGTAAGTGCTGCTGCTGAGCATGAGGTCTTAGGTTCGATGCCCAGGTCGGGCAAAGTGTTAGGTATTGGGTTTTCCATCAGGACGTTATCAGAGCAGGGTTCTGGATTTGTGCCCGGTTGATGGCAATAGGCTCTCCCTCTATTACATGAACCTTAAACGTAACTAGGAACCTACTATGCCTTGGAATGGGCAACTAGCTTCATCTTTCTGATTGACTGACCCCTTGACAGTTCAAAAGTGCCTGTATTGGTTTATTTGAAATAAATGCTTTGAGTTTGAGTTTTGAGTTTGTGAGTGCACTATAGGTACACCTCTGTCTAACCCTGTGGGGATTATAGGCGTGATGTTATATATAAATTTTAATACTTTTTTAAACGCATGGCTAAATATAATATACATAGGTAAGATAAGATAAGATAGAGAGAGAGATAGATAGATAAGAGAGAGAACAATAATTATACTGTGGGAGACTGGTGCCTAAACTAGACGAGAGGTCTGTATTTCAGGTCTGTAGGTCTCTATTATATGAGGTGATGTAGGTACTTTCATTACTAAATTGGTGTGAAATTAATGTGTCGGCCATAAGTCGATATTACAGATAGCTATAAAAAGTCGGCCATTAGAAGCAGATGCCTTGACCCTGCGCCCATAAAGTGAACCTAAGGAACTTTTACGACAGGACTTCGTAATTGATTCTGCCTTGTGTTATTGTAGCTTAGATCAGACATATCAGAATGTAGGGGATTTTATTCCACAAAGGCTAAAATACAGCGTTATAATTCGTTTTTAACCGACTTCCAAAAGGAGGAGGTTATCAATTATTCGGATGTTTATATATATTTTTTTAATGTATATTAATAACTCCGCCATATACACATAGACGGATTTGTAAAATTCTTTTTTTGTTTGAAAGGGCTTTCGAGATGGTCCCATTGTCATCAGGTCAGCACCTGATGGTGATATCCTGGAGAAATCGAGGGAACTCTTCAAATATTATACCTATAGCGATTTGGGTATTTTTTATAGTAACTCGTGCAGTTGCTCTTGGAAAGCACCATTTGGTGAAGTGGAACTGTCTTCATCAGACCAAAGATGGCCACCACCGGAACTGCTCAAATAAGTATGTCACGGGTTGCGATTCGATTTTACTTTAATATGGTTGCCAAGCAATTTATGCTCGTCACAATGCATATGGAGAAGTGGAGAGAATGGTGAAGTACCAGGAGAACTCCTCAACGATGAACGTCCCTGCATCGGGAAAAGCGATATTTTGTAAAAGGTGATCAGTGGTTGATATTAGGGTTTTGTAACTTAGATAAATTACAAACGGACCCACTAAAAGGTGTTCAATAAAAACCTTTTTTATAAAAAAAAACAACCGACTTCCAAAAAAACACTACAAAATGAAAAATAACTTTAATTTCGGAAGTTGGTGTCTTTGGATTCGTATTTTCGTAATAACCTCCTCCTTTTGGAAGTCAGTTAAAAACGAATTATAACGCTGTATTTTAGCCATTGTGGAATAAAATCCCCTACATTCTGATATGTCTGATCTAAGCTACAATAACACAAGGTAATAATAATTGGTAACATCTGTTGTCTTACTGTCTAGTTTAAAGAATTTTTCGGAGCGACATCCACAGCTACAAGTGAAGAGTCTAAAATGCCCGTATGAGTTCTAGCAGGAAGAGAATCCCCTATCTGACTGGTAGTGGCCTCCAAGTATGTCGGTATTATAGGTGGATCCTCCTTCGTACAATATATTCATTCATAATTACTCACTTATAACCAGACAACATAGGCTCGTCACTAATACTACACTTTGTTATATTAGCTATAACCTCATTAATATTATATGCTATCAACATAGCCACCAGATGTCTACATCAATGACAATGATCAATTCCTCAAAAATACAAGGAAACATTAACAAAACTCACCTTATTGCCTATTCACACAAGGAAGAATCTTAATAAAATTATGCCCCAGTTTTCGTTTGTCACCTAAATAAAACGACGTTTTCTTATTGCCGTCACATCTCTTCAAGTAAGAATGCAGTGTCATGTTGCCATCGAAATAAGTGCTCGACTGTTCTAAGGGTCTTTTCGGACGTGCGACAACCACACCACAAAAATGTGGCCAGCCACATTTTATACATACGGGCGAGTTCCATTCACACTTATTACAGTTTGCAGTCGCGTTCAACGTATGGTCAATTTACGACATTGGGCCGACATGCGCAAACGACCGACCACATCACGACCACTGAGCCAATAAACTATTGAATATAAGTATTTTGTGGCTGCCACAACGTAACTTCAAGCGGCTGAAATGACCGAAGACTATTCAAACCAGCCACCATCCGGCGAGATTTTCGCTTCTGTAAAGTAGCTGTGTACGAGGGGCTCGTGGCTAAATAATAACAGCTGCACGTGTCGATCGTAGGTTAAGCAAAGCTTGCCGAAGTCGGTCCATGGATGGGTGACCCTCCATTACATATCGAAACCCCTCCATGCCTGGGAAAGCACGTTAAGCCGTTGGTCCCGGCTGTCATTTGTAGATCTTTGCTTTGACAGTTGCAACGGGTAGTCAGAAGCCCGAAAATCTGACAACCAGTCTTATCAGGGGGTATCGTATTACCCAGTAACTGGGTTGTGGAGGCAGTTGCTCCACTTAAAATACTGGTATTTAACTACATCCGATTAGACTGGAAGCCGACCCCAACATAGTTCTGAAATGGGTAGCTGTGTCACGTCTGCACAAACCCTAAGTAGGTCACGCAGACGCTACCCAAATTCTGTAACTACATGATGTGTCCAATATAGTATGTTGTGCTTATTCCACTACAAGCTTGAGGTATTAGTGAGGCCGGTCGCTGGGCTGAATACAATCCTGTTTGCGTAAGGCGAGTGAACCGTGTACCTATTTACTATTCATACAGTGATGGGTACAAACTCAACGACACGATTATTTAATTAGACTAAATATGTCTATCCGTTTAAAGCCTTCATGTTGCTTACGTGATGAAATGGAGTAATGTTAAGAGAAAAAGGATAAGGATCTCATAGAAGATCAATCACTTACCATTACCATTTATTATGTTGGTTTCGTTAATACTGGTTGGTTTTGCCAATGTTTTAGCCATTTTTCTACCAAAAATGCCTGCTTGACTACTACAACAACTTACATCCTTTACATAACCGAAAATGCTACAACATAACAACACTCCCTTTTCCGAATGTAAGCATCAAATTCAGAACCTATGAACCGTCTTTCTTCAAACTGCTAATCAATACCTAATGCTCTCTACGTTGCACTACTTTCATTACCTTTTTATTTTTTCCTCGAGTGTGCAATCGTACCTATGCATTCTAGCATCGCTTGAAGTTCTGCTTTTCCCACTGGGAAAACGATGGGAATCCAATTCAGTCGTATGAAACTTACATTTTCTTCCTTCCCTCAGGAGTCATATGCCTGCCGTGGTTTCAAAGAGTCTACCGTCTACGTGCAGAATTTTAGCGGTATCTGGTGTTTGAAACGTGTTGAACTTGCTTCGACTGTTTGCACTTTAAGTTTTGCGTTTAAAGTCAAAGTGGATCGTTCACCTAGGTATTTACTTGTATCTACTAGTAAATACCTAGGTGAACGATCCACTTTCCTTCAGATTCTTATACAGATTCTATTCATCTTAGTGAAATGGAATTAAAGTTGAGGGACTTTCGTTGGTACCCTTATATGTAGGAAAATGGCCAGTGACCTTGAGTGGATAGCTTGCGTGTGCTGTATTGACCTCACGCAACGCGTCGTATATCCAGTCAGAATCTGGTGACTTGCTAATAAGCGGTCAATAGGACTCGCCCATCAAGGAGCGCTGTCCCAAATTAAATGCATTATTAATTTATTATTCATAAAACAAAAGGTATTATAATAAAACACGTACACTAAAAGATCAATAATTCAATATTATCTTCAAAATGGTTAAGGTTTTGCGTGATTCTCAGGTTTTTATCCGCGTTGGACATAACTTTTGCAAATCAATTTCACTATGTACACACAAAAATATATATGTATACAAGGTGGAGACGACAACACAACAAAAAATTAAACGGCGTGTCCCTAATGACGTTTCCATTCTGTATACAAAAATTCAATTGAATATATTCAATAGTTTTGTCAATACAGCTCGTCAAAATCCATATTCGGCTCAGGCTATTCCGCTTATCCCCCCCAAAAATCCACCCTAAGGTGGATATTCGGCAACGTATGTCCGAGAATCCACCCTAGGCCTAGATGGATAAACGGAATTTATAGGCTTAGCGTGGATCGGGCCTACACTACATTTCATATGTTTGAAAAACTTATTTTTTTATTTCGAAGCTAGGATTTTTTGTTGTATGGTAGTCTCCACATTGTATACAATGTGGAGTCTACAATACAACAATAAATGAAAAACTGGCACTACTAATGCTTAAGATTGTTTTCCAACTGTCAAATGAATCCTAGCATCGAAATAAAAAAAATAGTTTTTCAAACAAACTAAATGTAATGTATACCGGATCCACCTTAAGCCTATAAATTCCGTTTATCCAACTAGGCCTTGGGTAAATTCTCGGGCATACATTTCCAAATATCCACCTTAGGGTGGATTTTTGGGGTGAATAAACAGAATAGCCCGACCCGACTATAGATTTTGCCGAGCTATAATGACTAAATTATTAAATATATTCAATTGAATTTTCGTATACAGAATGGGAACGTCATTATGGACACGCCGTTAAATTTTTTGTTGTATTGTCGTCTCCACCTTGTATAAACATGTAAAATAAGAAAATGCTCTAATTTAACATTATATATTTTCCAAATCATTAACGCTACTCGTTTTGACGTGGTCTGCAGTATAAAATCATTCAAAGTGTGTAATCGTCGCCTTAAAAGATTCTACGAATAGAAAAAAAAAATATCGACATCGTTAAGTAAACTTGTTAAATGTATGAGAATTGGTACCCGAATCAGCTTTTGACATAGACGTAGCTGTGATGTTACGTAGATAATTTAGTTGGGCAGAGCGTCTACTTAGATCGCTAAATCAAATAAAAGTCCACATTTTTTAAGTAATTTCCTGAATCACTTACAGGTTTTAATATAATCAACTGACTGGTAGTAAAGCAACTGAAATAAATATTACAACGTGGGCTCCAGACTCCACGAATGAATTCTAAATTAATGTATTAATATTTTTTTTTTATTATATTTAACCAAATCACATAACTGCCCAAATAATATGTTACCAAACTATTCATGAATAAATGCTTAGTTCAAGAGATCGAAAAACAGTCTTTAAAATAAAGTAACCTTCTTATAAGAAAAATCTTAATATAAGATCTAAAAACGTTCCTTTGAAATAATCTGGAGGTAGTTTTACCTGTAAACGCTTGTAAGACATAATGACTTTGCTAAGCTTTGAACAAGACGCCTCGTTATAAGGCGAACACGAGAGTTAACCAATAGGTAATGATCGGCAAACCATCGAGAATAGGCCATGATAAGTACCAATTTGTATTCCACAATATTGATTAATCAATGTTAAATCACTAAGAACCTATCATTACAAAAGAAAATGTTACCATTAATACAATTAATCGTTTGCCGAGGCTCAAAATTAAAATTAAATATAACTTGGCTTTGATTAAGTAATTTTCTCGAACTAACTAGTCAGGTTTCAAATTAATAAACTGTATTTAGTGAGCCAATCATAGCACAATCCAAGCTCCTTAGATTAAACTCACCGGCTTTACGAACCGTCTCGTCGCTCATTAATTATCTTTATATTCACCTTTTTATACTCGCTCTGGCACAGAATAGAATACGTACAGACGGTAGCTCCCTACGGCGAGCGAAAGGAGGTACACGCACACATAGACGGGTACCTACTACATACTGAGATCACAAATGCCAGTCGCGTTACGATTTCGTTTGAAAAGTCCTGAAAAAAAGTCCTGACTTTTTTTTTTTATCTTTCGTTCTTTTCAGTAAGTACTCATATTATCTTTTACACCGGGTCCACACGCTCCAGGAAGCAAGACGAGGTGAAGCAAGCGCGATAGTGTGGATGGCGCCCTCGCCTCCTCTTGTCATCTCTCGCCTCGCCTAGCGCGCGCTTCGTTCGATGTCGGTTTTTTGACCGGAGCAATGGACGTGAAGCGCGAGGCGTGGCAGGCAAAATAAGAGTGTGGATGGGTGGCACTCGTGTAGCCTCCACTTGCCGCGGCTCGTGCAAGGGCCTCCACGAGGCGCACTCGCGAGAGTGTGGACCCGGGGTAATATTTTATTATCTATTATAATTTTTTTTTTTAATCCAGACAACTGACAAGGCCGAACCAACTCCGAACGGGCGGCCAAATTCCGGACAAATCCGACCGGTTGGTCGACATTAGTTGCCAATGCGCTTGCACTCATTGTACGCGAAGCTTGTCTAAGTGTGAATGCGTCTTCGCACCTTCTGTGTAGCCGACCTTCTGTACCGATCTTTATTGTGTCGCTGGGGTAAGCTGCAATTAAACATTTAATTAAAGTGCGCGTCTTCTGTGTTTTTTCAGAAGAAACTGAATTCACGGTGTGTTATATTTTTCGTTGGAGGTACATAATTAGTAACTACAGTGTTCCAAGAATTTGACAAGAATATCGTGTTTTATTAAAGTTTTAAGAGTTTATAAAAACCATAGAATACTGCAAAGAGATTTAATAATTTAAAAAGAACATAGCCGTTGGTTCAAGCAACTGCTAATAATAATTTTAATATAGATCAAAAGGTCATGAATGCATTAACCTTGTTAATAATACATTATCGAACTCAGATTGGTCAGTAATCTTAACGAATCGAATGGATTATTCCATTCGAAATAAATTCTCATATCGATAATGTAACTCAGTGTCATTTTAGACGTCTGAAGAAAGCCATATTGGCATGATTTCATCTTCGAAGCTAACGAAAATTTATACGCAATACATTATTTACAGCATCAGTCGGAAAAACCTCTCGCACGCATTTGAGCCGTGTAATAGATATCTGAAATATTTTCTTTGTTATGAATTTACACGGGTTGACCGGACCCTTATCACGTGGAAAGCCAGGTTGACGTCACCCACGCTATTACGCCAACATCCATAAAAATATGGCTTGTTAGGTTTATATACCCTTCATTTATAGAAGCCACGACTTGAAAGTACCAAGTTTCTTAGCTACAGTTTTGTTACTAAAACGAAAAAAGAATTTACGTACTTACTGTCTTACCTAAGCCTTCCCCAGTTATGAATTTATCCGGTATGATGTAAACAACGATATTTAGACCGCCTTGCGACATGAATTATCTAAACTCGGCCATATTTTTGCTGGGAGGTGGCTTTTGGGCTGAGAAAATATGGTTTACGTTGGTCGGATTAGACTTCGGTCACAGATTCTGATTTATTGAAGAGTTAACTTTTGTAGAAATACCTGAAATGATTTCCAAACAGAAAATATGTTGATTTCTTCGATACAGAAAGGTTATAAATAAAAAAATCAGTACTACTTTGGTTAGAGTTCAATTTGTATTGTTTCGTCTTGTAATAATTGTGATGGTTGATCAAGCGAAGTAAATGATCGTTGATAGCAATTGGCATTCCAACTTTTCTTGTAAAAGTTAAAACGCGGATAAAATACCATCAGCCACTTTTTACTGTTTAAATAAAAAGTAACAATTTCCACAGCACTGTTGTCTCGTTGTTTTTGTCTCGTTAATATTAGTTTAATCTTCTTGTCCAAGTCTCCGGAATTCACCACAGTGCTTTCGAGGTCGACAGCTTGTAAGATTCTAAATATTAAACTGCACTCTCGAAATAGCAATTTCTTCGCGAAGTTTCTCAACTTCAACTTAATTTTAAATTTATAGTTCGTTGGTGTGAACTACAGTTTCTAGCTTCAGTCTTTTATGTTTTGAATTCTGCTGTAAAAAGATTTTATAACGTTAAAATGTGGTAAAAAGAAAATATGTTGGAAACCGGGCGCATTAAAGTAAAGAGAAAATATTTGACATACGACTTAGCAGTGATAAACTGTGTGATTAAAACTGTCAGACTTGGAAGTCTTAATAACGTTTTAGTTAATGAGAAAACTTGAGATCCTAGAAACCGAAACACCGTTAGAAAACCAGATCTAAAGTTTGGAACTTAAGCGTCAGACAGAGTTTGAAATCCGCACAATATGTGTGATCTTATCAGCTGCTCGCGTCACAAATTCCGAACTTTATCGTGTAAAACTGTGATTCGGTTGTGATAATTGTCTCAACTCGCCACATTGGAGCGACATCGAGAGCGAGTAAGTTTATCATCCCATTTCGCCACTCGTGTAGTATTATGCTCATAACGTATAAACGACACGCGACAAAGGGTGAGCTAGATAAGAGGTCATTTGCTCGGATTTCATCGTTATCGGGAGATTTTAAGGCTCATAAATAGTTAGAAGTTCTTCCGTCTCGGGAAGGAACGTTGCGGAAAAATCTTTTTATACCCGCGGTTAGAGACTCTATTCGTTCTTATTATATAATGGTTTCTAAGTATACTACTATTTGAAAGAAATTTTTTAAAGAAAGCTTTAAAGTTTTCTTACATTATTTTTTATCAAAGAGATAGGGAGGTACGTGGGTGATATAAAAACCCAGAAAGATTACGTAAAGAAGATGGTCAGCAGCTGCGATTCCCAATGCCAAGTGATTATGGCTCTTTGAACGTTCATTTTAGCAGTTATTATAAGATCTTATGTGCACTGTTCACTGTGTATAGTCATGAACAAATATCAGAGATAAAAACACAATGAAAATCTTCGTCTTTCGTTGGTTTTGCCTAGATTCAGGACAGTCAAGTTCATAAAACTTGAGAAGGGTGCCCTGACATGGATGACATTTGTGACAGCAATTTCGAATTAGACTAAATTAAAATAATAAGCTCTATAATTTACAATATAATTTAAAGACTGACTTTAAATTTAAAATACAACTGCAAAGACTGCACAAAAAGACTGTTATTTAACTTTAAACAATTATCTTAAAATTCTTCAATTAACAACAGGGGCACAGTAAAATGAAACGTAATTTTATTTATAAGTACAAAGTGAATGACAGCGCCGACTCGACATCATTTCTTTTTATTTGAAACAGTCTTGGATTATTAAGACAATTATATTTGAATAAAATAAACAGAATTTTCCCTCAAAAAGCCATTCCCCACTGAAAGAGATTAGGATCTCGTTTGTTCACTTGCCTTTCATAATCCTAATTAGCCATTTAACCGAGTTCTTATCATTGGACCTGAACAGAAAGTCATTCTTATAAAGCAAGTCGCCTTCTTATCTGTCTACTTATGATTTAGTTTATTGTCTACTGCTGCCTCGAGAGCGGTGTCATTTTTATTTACGTACTTTACTTTCAGCTGTTTATTGTTGGCATCTTATTATTTTTAAAGGCTAGTCTATTACTTTTAAGATATTAAAATTTCATTTTAAAGGTTTTTATAAAGCCTTTTTTGATACTTAAAAATAATTGGATTCAGATTTAAGCAGACGAAATATTTAACCGAGACTTGCGAGCAAAAATGTTCATGAATATGTAGCTGTCACAGAAATACCTACTATATACGTATAATTAACTCAATAATAACGGCCCGTGAATGGTTTTCGCGTTCAATGTAGCTTGAAGCGCGTGATTCGACAAAAATTATCTATTTACGTAGAGTTAAACTGGCGCTTTTAATAGTCCACTTCCATTTGATTCCTTGATATAGCACCTACACACACACACACACGCATACTAACACACACGCACACACATACACACACTCAGCGTAAGCACAACGTTGACACTAGCAATTTTTTTTTTTGTGTTCAGATTCGCACGAATATATTATTAAATTTTTATTTTAGTTTATTTTCACTTATCTTTTGTTTATGGAAAATGTGTAATAATTATCTAACATTCTCAAACTGTAATGTAACCTTTATAACTCTGAAAATTTCGCACTCCAGAGCCACAAAATACAAGCAACGCTTAGTTTGTGGCTCACCGATTATTATGTCACATTGAATTGTTACTTTGTGATGAATAAACTTTATTATTATTATTTCTAAATTTAAAGAGCATTTTCGAACCTCCATGCAAGCTTTTTGAATAGACTAACTACATTGCTTCTTTAAGTATCTGCATATCTACAAACCATCGGGTAAAATTCATGCTCTTGTAAGTACATTGAACTTGCATACTCGCTTTGATCGCTACATAGCGCTTCTTATCCTACCGGCGATGTTATTTGAGATATTGCTTTGTATCTTTCAGAGAATATTCTTTCATACACAAGTAGTTATCGCATGCATAAAGTAATTACAAACTTAAAAGATACTATGACCTCTGAGTTTGCTTCGGTGTTTCTAATCAGTGTAGTCGGATAGGAAACACCGACCAATGGGTTTTAGCAAATACTTTTATACGTCAAAATATTTTACAAACTATATAAAATATGATGACATGTAAAGGTGTTTGCTAAAACCAATTTATTAAAAAAATAAACATCATTTATTAATTAAAAAGCAGTAAATAGCTGTATTAATCATAGTATTTTTAATATTTCAAAAGCATTTCTAAAACTTATATTTTTTTGTATTTTATGTACGTTAAGTTGGGGCTTAGGGGCTGATACTCGATTCTTGTCTGTGGCACTGCATACATCCAGCGCTCGCATCTCATGACAGTAGGAGGAAAACCCTGGGTCGGGATTCAGCTTGAAACACTACGTTCTTCGCTGACAAAGAACATCCAATTTCTTCACAAAGAAAAAGTTTATAATTCCCACTAAACTGAGTAGCATGAGGTAACTACCATCGGATAAATCTTATAATGTGGAAAGTCAACAAAACGTGCTACGTCTCCTATACGATATGAGAGGTAATTTTTTCGTTCGCATCAAGTGTGGCCGAATGAGGTGTTGAGCACGTTTCGGATACGGCGCGATGACGTCACGTCTTCGTTTATAACCCTCTTGGTGCCGAAACTAAGATAGCAATGTGCTAAAAGAAATATGGGGATTGGTTTTTTTATCAATTTATGTACTTACGTTATTATTTTTGTTTCATTTTTATATTGTATTAAAACAATAAGGTTGCACAGTGGTCTTCTATGAGTAACTTAAGTATTTTTAGCTACATTTATTATCATTTTTGGAACGAAGTTCCCTTTCGCGCGTTGCAAAAGGGCACTTCTAGACGGAAAAAATTGGGACCAAAAGTTGTAACGACACTTTTTATTTTTTATTATAACGCCATCTGTGAGCGACCACAGGTATTAATAGTGGCATGCCTTTGTGAGGTTCATTCCATAACTTCGTTCCATCCGGGTGTCCCTTGACACTGCTCAGCTTTTTATTATGCCGATTGGGGATTTAAATCATTTTAATGATCAGAGCAAAACATTGAAAAATAAATACATGCCAAGTTTACTCTATTCTCAAAACAAACCATGTATATTCATTCTATATTCACGGAATACACAGTCTATACAATGGTTTCCTATTGTGACGTGCGAAGAAAGTATAAAACTTTTATCTACAAACCTGTGAAGAAGTGAAACACGACATTCTAGTTTAGTCCCGCCTACATACTTGCGAGTAAGTGCATCGGTTTCCGACGAATTCACGTCTTGAATTGAGAAGTTGTTACCTGCTTTGGAAAGGGGACAGAGAGCCGTGTTCAGTACATAACAAACTTCAAAGTTTCTGTTCGACACTCAATACTGCCAGTTTATTTACAAACGACGACATAATTTATGTTTGGCAATTATAATATTGTTTAGTATACAGGGTGGATTTTTGAGATGGGGCAGTAAGGGCCTTAACCGTTGAAACTACAAGAAAATAGCCTTAAGACCTTAACTTTTTGAGATATTTTGGACTGCATTCACAGATTTTGAAAAAAAGTAAGTTGGTGTCTCATTTCCTACGAAATAAGGAAAAAGTTTTTTGCAATTTCTGACTTTTCTAGTACTCAAACCTCAGTTGGTCTAATTGAGTTTTAGGATTCTCATAAGAAAACAGGTTTTTGTGAAAACTGACCATTTTATTGTTGAATGTAATTTTTTTTTAGAAATCTGTGCATGCAAATCAAAATAACTCAAAAAGTTAAGGACAGTCTGCTGATACCGTTTTCCTGTAGCTACAACGGTTCAGGTAGCTGCCCTGTATAACACGTTTAAAGCTTGGAATTTCTTAGAAAGGTGCCGTTATTTAACGACCGTAAAATGACGGTCAACACGTATCTTTATATGGATGGCTGTCATTGATGACGCCACCGCTTTCTGTAACCCAAGCTATAAAAGCTTGGGTTACAGAAAGCGATATGACATGTGAGCGTCTCGTAGCCGGCGTAGCTGATTTGCTACGGCGTAGGCTAGGCGTGCTACGAAGATAAACGACAGCGCGTAGGCTATTCTTTACACTAATAATATTATAAGGAGAGAGTCTGATGATCTGATGTATTTTTGGAATATTTTTTTTTATAATAATTAACAATGTTCTATTTAGTTCAATGTTCTCAGGCGACTCAGGCGTGACTTTGCGGAAATCCATTATAAAATACTATAGAAGACGTATATTTAGTAACCTAATCCGCTTAACTGTTCTTAGTTTACAGATTTTGATTTCTTACAGAGTTATTTATGCCTCTTTAAGAACAGTTAAGCGGATTAGGTTACCTATTGTATTTTTTAATGTTCTATTTTTATTAACAAAAGAATCAGCTACCGATAACCGAATGTCTGATGTCTCAAAAAGACAGTTCAGTATGAACTTTATCCATTATTTACTCATATTATATTTCTAAGATAAGAGACAAAGAAAACAAATAATGTCCGTTAATAATTTATTTATGGTCTCTAAAAGGAATCGGCAAAGATAAAGAAAGCATTACAAAGGATATACTAAAGAGTTACGTGTGTCGCTGTAATAATGTCCAACTGACAATGTTATAAATTTCTAGGAAATGGTAAGTTGCTACAGTCCGTTTGGCCCGTTGCATACTGACTTAAAAGAGGAAACTTTGTGTTAATCTTCCTTTATTCCCGACTTGCGACTTTGAATTTAGAACCAGAAGAAAATATTATAACGAGCTGCATTTTACATAGAACTTCAAAGGTCTGCCAAAATCTGTACCTTGTCCCTATTCTATGTATAAAAAAAAGATAATAAAGAATAGAATTAAGTCGTTTTTCGTAGCAGTGTACGTGACGTAACCGCTTAGTTTTTCTAATCTACACAATGGATTTTGATCCAGTTTTCACTATGATTTAGAAAATTATATTACGGAATGTTTATGTGTATACTCTACTTTCGAGAAATCTCTACGTTTTGTCAAGTCGTAGAAACCGTGCGAGGCTGGGGAAGGCTTTAGTTGAACATAAAGTAACGGGATGGGGTTGCATGAAAACTTATAAAAAGAATAAAAACTCGTCAAATATTATTAGCCTATTCTAATTATCCCTATTATAAAATAAAAAAATACAGCACGTACTGATAATAAAATTATTATCCTTATTATAAAATAAAAAAACATGCGGGGCAGTCTTTGGAGACTGCCGATGGAAGTGAAAACTACAGGCATTTATGTGGCTTGCTGTCTGTACAAGAACGAAAACCATTAAAACAATTTCAAAAAAATAAAACAGAGTGTGCTGTCAACAAATTCTACTTTCCCTCTGTCTTACGAATTTTCGATCAGGTCACGTGTCCTGACGCCTGACGCCTGACGCGAGTTTAACATTTTTTACCCATCCCAAAAAGTGCTCAACGCGTCTAATGTTCCTATGACATTGCGTACAAACAAGATTAGCCAACTTTTCCAAGTTGAACTCCAACCATCTCGCTTGACTACACATTGCACTCTCAATTTATCACCAACTTAAAACGCCAAAGAAAACATCATGAATAACCCAACGTGTCATGTTATAATGTAATGCTTTCCTTACGTTAACAAGAAAACCAACACGACGTGGATATATCGCATTCACGTTATCCAACACAGTGATTGACATTTGATTAACTGTACCGAGAAAAAGTATGAGAGAGAAAGATTTTGTTAATATAAAATTGTGTTATCCCACGGGACAAGCGAACATACTCTTAATCTAATACGACATAACAATAACGAAAAGCCCGAATCTGCAATATCCCCGCGACACATCCACACACACCCCTGTCATTCAATGTCCAGCCAACTGTAAAATTAAATTCACATTTCATTCCGTTTATTCTTTCTTTTCTTATGCTTTGTTTGTCTCTCGCTACAAAACGCAAATTCTCATTTATATTAATTCTTTTTAAAATGTATAAGACCAAAATGTTGTTTGAGAATACAATGTAACTACTAGTTTTTGGCGCAGTTTTTTCAGATTATTTTGTAAGCCTTTTTAGCTATAGAGGAATCTAGGTGGACTTTGCTTCGTAATACCGAATTATGTCGCAGATCTGCAAGCAGTTTTATATAATAAAATAAACCTTTGTACTTTAATAATTCCATAAATATTTCATATCGAGTGCGCGCTCTTTTATCTGTTCTGTGCACGCACTAACCTGTTGGGGCGCGCACCGCTGCACTGGGTGAGTTCACAAGGGCCACGTAGTGTGTAGCATGTAAGTTATGTATATTTTAAGTTACTTTGTAGCATTAGATAATCTGTAATGGCAAAGAAAACAATATGTGAAATAAATAAATAAATACATTGCCTACTGTCATTTTTTATTTAATTAGTTCTTTCTAGTTTTATTTTTGGCCCAGTCTTATGTTTGCTTGTACGTTGAACAACGAAACCCTGTGTTCCTAGTGAAACTAGTTCCATGTTTTCAAACGCAATTGAACAATCAATCGTTATTACCTACTATTGGCTTCAAACTGAACCAAATGAACAAGGAGGTAATTGGCATTGCTTAGCATTCCGCTCACGCCATCGCCATGAGGAAAAAACGCCAACTTATACAAAAGCAAACGTTTTTCTTTTTGTGTATTGTATAATACAATCATAAGTAAAAAGAACTGCGATGACAAAGCCTACTTTCTATTTGTTCTTCTCAATTATTTTGATTAGAAAAACGTTTGTAGTAACTACATTCCTTTCTTTCATATTATTATTATGTGAAGTCACGAAGTAAATCTGATTAGGTTCATAAGTAAAACCGTTACTGTTGTAAAAAGTTTTTGATAAGAAATTTTTCTTGATTTTTAAACTTATAATTAATTTGTGTAGGTTATCCAGGATAAAAATTCAAGTAAAAATGTTCTTGCTGAGAAAAATATCATCACATAAAATTATTTCGGAAAAAATCTACTTATTTCTACGTTTGGTTCAGGCGAAGACCGATCCCTGTTAAGACCTATCTGAAATTTATAAATAAAATTAGATCCAAGATGAAGACCCGTATTCTAAAGACATCTATTTAAGTTTAATTCTGGATTCAAATCTGTCAGATATCATGCTAATCTCCATTCAAATCTAGTTTCGAATACGGGTCTAGTAATACTGTTTCTGATCAATTTTGCAGTAAATTTCATGTCAGTTGTAAGTTGTGATTGGTTAAGTTACGGTTTTCTAGAAATACGGATCCGTCATATTGCAACAGCCGTCATAAAATAGTAGTATTTGTGTTTATAATTTCTACAGTGACGATATTATCGTACACGTATTTCCATGAAATGCGCTTAATTAACGTGCACTTAAGTGCACTTTATAACGTTATCGTGGACGGATATTTAAAAGCGTCTCCATATACGAGTACATCATCATCATCAGCCTATTAATGTTCCCACTGCTGGGACACAGGCCTCCTCTCTGTGAGAGGGAGTGGGCAGTAATCTACCACGCGGGCCCAGTGCGGGTTGGTTGATGTCACATGTCTTCGAATTTTTTGGTTCTAAGACATGCCGGTTTCCTCACGATGTTTTCCTTCACCGTTTTGAGAGCAGTGGTGATGAAATTATTTACACAAAGTAAAGCGCCTGCTTGGGTTCGAACCTACGACCTACAACTCGTAAGTCGGGATCGTCACCACTGGGCCACCACTGCTCTCAGTCGGGGCCGTTACCACTGGGCCACCACTGCTCTCCATATACATAATATATATATACATCTCCGTATACATAGTAACATAAAAAGTTTATTGTCACAAATTAGAGCTTTGACAAGAATTTGGTACATATATACAGTATTTATTTATTTTTGCTTTAGGTACTGAAACTGATACCCAAACTAAGCCAGGGGCTTATGTTTATTTATTTATTTATATATACTTTATGGTACACCACAAAAATACATAACAAAAATATAAATTTGACACTACAAAATATACAATTGGCGGTCTTATCGCTTTCCGCGATTATTTTGGGAGTTATAAATATTTCCATACATGTTACTTCCATGTGTTATCGTGATGCCGTCACCTTCGTCGTGCTCGTCCACGTCACGGATGGAACATAATTGGACAGTCATTATTGTGTTACTGCTTTTTTAGAAAACCACTAGCTGCTTTTGAGGAAATAACAGCGGTCAAGCAGTCACGTTAAATTGAGGAGACACTCAAATAAAAATAATGCGGTATACAGCAAGTATATCTGTGCAGAAATTCTCATAATTAAAACATCATTACTGAGTCCCTACTTGTGATTAGTTTGTTTACCCTTTTTGCCCATAATTTTGTCCCGCACCCGCATCATAATTTATTGCGTTTCTGCTGAAGTGGAAACATGTATGTATAGCCGTTACATGTAGATGAATATGTTTTGTCTAAATAATTATTTGTTATATTAGGCTTCTGAGATTTTGATATAGTGAAAGTTATGTACCTCGCTAGGTAGTTTTAAGTGAAGCATATTTCTTATAGTTGATTGTTTTTTTTTTATGTGTAATATCTTTGCTCTCGGTTTCCTGGAATCTGTGCACAGAACTTATATACGCTAAAAATCTGCGGAAGTGATTTCGTGAAAAGCGACGGAAATGTGTAACAGGAAGCGGCGGAAGCACGCGCGGTGCTAGAGTTGGCCGTCAGAAAATACCTTCACGAGCCCGGTCCCCCTTTCATGTCACTTATCACTAGTTACACATCCTATGTGACTACTGTAAGGCTCACTCGTTCTCTTACGCTTATTTTTCCCAAATATTCGCCATTCACTGTCTCTATTGATAAACCCGTAATACAATAAAGGAAAATTAAACTTAAAAAAAAAAAAACATGCGGGGCAGATACTGCAGATGGAAGTGAAAACTAAGTAACGCCATGTAACGAAAATGTCAGGAATTTATGTGGCTTGCTGTCAGTACAATAATGAAAGCTGTAGCACCATTATAAAATAAAATCCAAAAAAATAAAACAGAGTGCGCTGTCTTACGAATTTTCGATCAGGTCACGTGTTCTGTGCAGGAGTTTAAATTTTTTTATCCATCCCAAAAAAGTGCACAACGCCGCTAAAGAAGTTTTCACTTAAAAAAATGGGTGATTGGTTCCGCTCATTAAGTAGGGGAGGTATATTTACTTTCTATAGAAAACTCCTAAGCTAAGGTTTTCCATGGAACAATAAGAATGTCAATATCCTTGACAGTGAGCAATGACAGCTCTTCTGATATTTGATATTGAGACTTACTATCTGTTCTCGAGCACTGTTGGTAAACATTACAAGTACCCCCTGAGTGTTTTCGTAATGTTTACCAACAAATAACTATTAAAAGATAATGTTAATTAAAATGTAGTCAAAACCCAGCTATCGAGCTTCTTTTGTTTGTCATCAAGCGAGAACAACAAGCTTAACAAATTGACTCATTAAAGGTTGAAGATCTCTGAACCCTTTACATTGTATTTTAGTGAACGGTATTATTATTTTAACGTTTTTGTTTTTTTTACTATCGCAAAGATTTTTTGTCTTTGAATACTCAGAATGATTTATAGGCCGACAACTTTGTTGGTGACAGTCCCATGGTCCTAGCGGGTGAAGGGAGAAGCGGGATAAAAACAAATGACGCACACCCGACCGCACAGGGTACTACGTTGTCAAAGATGAGTCTTCTCTATGAAATTAATATTCGTTGATTTACTTCCTCTGAAAAAAAACGAAGTGTATAGAGTGCCGCGAGTATTCTGTGGCACTCTAGTGTCGCTGCCTCGGCCCGGCTAGGGTGCCGTGAGCGTTACATTGTCACTGTCACTTGTTATTTAGGTTAGGTTAGGTTAGAACTGTGACCACACAACGCACGAGCCGAGCGAGCGTAGCGAACGGTGCCGCGGTAGCGGCCGGCGAAGTGCCAGGGCCCGTTTAGGCACAAGAGAATGTAATGTTTTGGGAATGTGGTGTTTTACAGTGATCTAACCTCGACAATCAAACAAAATACCAAGAGACGTGACTTAGTGACAGTGACAATGACAATCCAATGCTTGCGGCACTTTGGCCGGGCCGAGGCGGTGTTACTAGGGTGCCTGTAGTGGCACTTTATCCGATAAGGATAGAGTGCCACCTGGCACTCTATACACTGCCTGAAAAAAATTTCAGAACTTGCAAACAAAACTTAATTTTATGAGTTGCGTTTCCGTTTGAATTTGAAACTAGTCGG
Source organism: Conistra vaccinii (assembly GCA_948150665.1). NCBI lineage: Eukaryota > Metazoa > Arthropoda > Insecta > Lepidoptera > Noctuidae > Conistra > Conistra vaccinii. Next base: position 15,578,689 of record OX411318.1, read on the forward strand.
ATGATCCAGATACTTCAATTGAGTAAGACAATTGAAAATGCTGAACATTGTTTAGAATTTCAGGAAGCGAATTATGTAATTCTCCCGTATCTGATTCGGTAAGTACCTCCGTCCTAAACAGCAAAAACTGGCGTAAGCGCAGATCTTGAACTTAGCATAATGTAAAACGCGCCTCTACTTACAAAGTATTTATTTAGCAACGTCTGCCGCATCCTAAATTGCCTGATAAGAATTTGTAAAGCCTCCCAAATAAGAGAGTAAGAGTTAATCGCTAACTCGAGCCTCCTGAAAGCAAAGCCTTGAAACGAAACGGTCCTAAATCAACTCGGAGACAGACACAAAAGGTTTTTACTCTAATTATAATGATTAAGAAGGATAACATTTTCTGCCTAATTCAGTGTTAATGTAAAATAATATAAAGCGGTTTGGTATTTCTATTTCATTTGGGCCCGATTTCGCTAACATAGTTATCGTATCAGCCCATGTCTACATTAGATTCGTAAGGCTAAACACTTATTGAAATAATTTGTTTATTATTTTGCGTTACCAAATTAGTTACGTTTTAGTCAATGTTTATTTTATATCACTACATGTGCATATTTTTGCGACGGAGTCGCACTACGGCCGCCACGCGTTACGTCCGTTTATGGCCCTACTATATTTGGAAGATGCATTTTTTTAAGATCGATCGCATTACGGTCGTTACGTTCATAATTTGCGAATAGTCACTACATCCGTCAGTCAAGTACAGTCAAAATGCAAAGTATTATTTGAAAATAATATTACCTAAGTAATATTAATTTTAATTATATTAATTAATATAATATTAATAAAATTATTATAATATTAATTATAACTAGCTCTTTCCCGCGGCTTCGCTCACTTTGAATCCGGAAATTATCCCACGAAATCGTACTACTGGAATAAAAAGTATCTTGTGTTCATGCAATTCATACTCGTAACTATCTGTCTGCCTCATCCAAATATGAGTAGCATAACATAATGATTGAATACTATCGTGAATTCATGCAAGCCTAGTACTTTTTGTTAGGTTGTGCCAAGATTCAAGTTTATTAACTCGAGGATTAACATTTTTCATACTTACAAAATCCCCCTAAAAGTCGAATTTCCAAAAACATTATGTCTTCTACATACAGAGTAATATTAGGTTGTAAATTTATACCTTTAGCATGGTACCTTACGTTTATTATTTGCCCCCCCTTTTATTCCAAGCTGCTGGGGTCCTAAAAATATTTCCGAAACCACGCAAGATACCTTCTTGAAGTAAAAAACAACATTGAAGTGTTTTTAATAGCGCATAAAAACATCAACTGTTTTCAAGTTTTGTTTTACTTCATGTAGCTAACTTCTGCTGTTTAGGAGATATTTAGATTTTTTGGCACTTTTCAAGTAGCTTTTTTATATTGCTCGTCAGTGTATTAAAAGCATATGCACGAACACAGCATAATATAGCGTACTGCTGGGCTTATTTAATGCGCTCACGTCTAATGTTATGTTTATCTTGCGTCGGTGTTGAAAACGTGAATTGAATAAAGTTGAGAAAGTCTTCTTCGGCTTTTTACAATTCACTCCTGCTTTTTTTTACAAATAAAAGTTTTCTTGCGTGGTCACCCTACATTGTTTGATTTCTTGTATGCTGCCGCCATGATGTACAACAAAACCAAAGTGACATCAACGCCTCTACCGGTGGATAATCTAACTATTTTAAGATATGATCAATAATTTTTGGCCACGGTATTCGTGTGTTTAACTGTTCATATCGTCAAACGTTGAGTATTCAATGATCTGGCCAGATCACATCATGATGTAATCAGCGGTAGATGTTTTATTTCATAAATGGCCGAACACTTCATGAAATCATCAATTCTAAGATCTGGCCACGAAATATATAGTAGGATTATTTTTTTTACCAATTTGACACTTTTTGAGAATTGTCGCTATTTCTTATAGTGTCACCCTGTAATAAAAGAATATCTAGCTTACCTATATACCTTCGAGCTGCTTTATTTTACACTGAAAGCCGACCCCAACGCAGTTGGCAAAAAGCTGGGCAAATGAATGAATATTGATATACCAAACTCACGACTATTTCAAAAGTTCATCCAAACACAGATTCCCGGAACACATAAATAAGCAATTTGTTGTAAGTTGTAACCGATTGACTTCAAGTTTTGATGAATTTGTGTAAGCAATGTAAGCATGTTTCGCTCAAAGCCGAGTGAATGCCCCTTCCGCTAGACCGCTCCGGCTAATAACACCAAGTTTCAGTTGAAATTGCGTCAGTTGGCAGTAGCCAAAGTTCATAACCGACACCAAAAAACATTGGGAAGTTACTAAAGTTCAATGTTACAATAGCTGTGTAATATTGGGACCTTTTGAATAAATAATAATCCTTAGTTATGTTGTTTGTGAAGTGGTTTGATAACTTTATCGTTCATCACAGATAGATCATGTCCTGGATATAAAGATACTTGTCATGAGGGTTCATGAAGTACCTATTTCTCCTAAGATTCTAGTGAAAACGCGGCAAACAGTCACAATTACATAAATGACTAAATTATAATTTACATTTTTTATCTAGTTCAGGCTTTTCTAGAACTTTTTCCTACACATGCATAAAAAGCGGCTCAATAGACCAAGTATGGCGTGAAAACGTGAAAAGAATAAATTTTAATAAAAAGTTTATTATAAATTTTTAAATCACTCCACTGAGCACAAAGATTGAAAAATTAAAAAAAAAAAATATTAAGAAGGAACAAACACGTTCATAGATTTCATACTTTTAAGCCTTATTTATTAACAGAAGTTAGCTCACAATAATTATTATATAATTGCCAGTTTGTAAGGTATTTATGGCCATTGTAGCCTGAAATAAATGCTTATTATTATTATTATAGCCAAATGTATAATTATGAACATTATATTGTTTACGAAGCATTTGAAATATCAAAACAAGTTAATGAAAAAAAGAACCTAGTTGTTGTAGCAAAAACTGACATTATGAAGAAGAAATTCTAAAAGTTAAACGCAATTTTATTCCCCAGACTATTTTACTCAGTGTGGCTTCCCCTGGCTCGCGGTTTCATTCCCTTGTCTTTTCTCAATGTACAGTCTTTGTTAGTGGTGTTGGTGTTGGTTGCAGTTCTCAATATCCTCTGTTGTGGTTTTTGAGGATTTTCCTTTTTCTTTTGTTTTGAGCTACTCATTTTGATTACAAAAGGCCGCAACTTCATTAACATTGGTTTCTGGAAAACTCTTTATGCTTTGATTTTGAGTGTGTTAAGGTGCCTACAGATTTACTTAATTTTCGACGATTGACACGTGTGATCAAATACATTCGAGTGTATATGATCGTCTGATGCTTACATCAGACGATCGACACATGTGATCAAGCAAAATCGAGTTGTGGATCGTTTTTGTCGATCAGTATTCAATAAAAATCAAGCAATTTTAACCTTGCTATTTATCCAGGCGACAGTAATGATCGATCAGATCGAGCTAATCTGTAAAAGCCAACTCCCACGGTGCGCCATATCGCGGACGCGCACCAGCCCGCACGAGGACGCACCGCCACGCACGCGTACAACGCGCGTCTGCGCTACCACGCACGCTAGGTTTCCCACGGTGCGTCGTGCGCGTGCGTCCGCGATATGGCGCACCGTCGGAGGGCGGCTTTTTGACAGATCTTATTGATTGTCACAAATCGAGCAAATGTCTACAGATTTGCTCGATTTTTTGACAATTTCTCCCGACATAGCTTTGAGAATTAATTTGCATAGGAATTTGACCTTCTTCATTGATTAAAGTCAAGGCTAAAGTATTAATTACTTTAACTTTAGTTATTATTAGAATATAGACGCAAAATTTAAGATTACATTTTATGTTGACCCCTGTAGGAAGCCTGTGGTATTGTAGTTGGTACTCATATCGAAGATCGTACCTGGGGGCCGACACACTAGGCGAAATCCGTAGTTTTGGCCGTCGTTGCGGGCGCCACGTTCTCCATTTAAGTTACGGTATGGGACGTTAGTGAGATAGAGCACAAAGCGCACGTAACTACGGCCGAAAGTACGAATTTCGATTATGGAGTAGGCACCCTGGTACGTTAGGGCGACCGTTAGTAGTAGCTGGTCTCTGATTGTAACTCCGTACTACGCTAGTACAGCTCAAGGTCAAAGTGTTATAAGTGTTATCACTGACGTGCGGGTACTTAGATTTTTTTAATGTCGTTTATTTGAAATTGTGATCTACCTATGGCGACAGCACATTATGTTACTGTTTTTTATAACACTCTGTTGCAAACAATACGCTTCCAAAAAACAAACCCGAATTTATCTAGATCCTCGTAACAAAAACCCAAGTGTTTATGGATGAGTCATTTCATTCCTCACAAAGAAGTACTGTAAGCGAGCCTGAGCCGATGTCTTGTTAGGCGTTCCAATAAAATTCTCAGTGGACTCATAAAATATGTAATTTGATCAGGATCAGTACTAGCGTCCGAGTCCCCTGGGTGAAACATATCGGCCATCGAGATACATTGGAAATAGAATTGTCTGAATGCTACTGTTGAGGTAACAATGTCTTGATCTATACAAAGATACATAAGGAGGTTTTATTGAATGATGTCTATTGAAAAAGCGGCCTTATTGTCGTACAAAATCCGAGATATTTTCGTTACGAGATTATTATTTAATGTGAAATAAGGAAATCTGATACAAATGTATAATGAAGCATTGAAAACAGCAAAATTGGATCAAATTACGAAGGTATTTTATTTATTCTGCTCGTAATTGTTTTTGGGATTAATAAGTAATTAAAGTCAGCAAACATTTAGATTTATTGTTTTTCATTTTGCTGTGGCTAGGGGATTAGCGGATGCGTGTAAGGACCAGGACCTTAAATATGAAATATTTACAAGCAAATAGCAGGAAGATTTAACTTGTTGAATCTGAAATCTTTATCTCCAATATAGCCTGCCGCAGCCAGGTGTGACGCGATACCGGTAGAACAATTTCCGTGAAATATTCATATTTGTTCCACTAGAGACGCGTCGCGCCTGTGTGCAGGGCCATATACGCTTTTGCAGAACAGCGCGACTTGTCACGCGACGCGACGTGAACAATACAACTTCTAAGAAAACTTCACGGTATAACAATAACCGGTGTCGCGCGACAAGTCGCGCTGGTCTGCACAAAGCTTAAATCTTAAACAAGACGTGTATTGATCAATACTCGTTTCTTGTTTGAATGAAAAGTGGTATTTTCCTACAGTGCCTAGTACTATTTATGTTTATTTCCCAAAGAGATAATTCTATTAGCTATTTAAAACTAATAACGCCTAAAATCTGACAATATTCACAGCAGAACCAGTTTTTTTTAATCAAATTATTATTACTTATGCCTACATAATTATTATTGACCGAGCGAGCGTAGCGAGCGAAGCGTCTCTGCACCAATTGGCAAAATTTTCTTTCGTGTGTCAGTTTGTACGTACTCCTGTATAGGTCGTATTTTACAACCGATCTGGATGAAACTTGGCATACAGGTATAACGAATTTTTTTAAATTTATTGTCCTCGCGAATTTTTGATTGGAGGGGTAGTTCCTCCAATATGGGGCAAAAAGGGGGCTACTGGATATCTGCCTTATGAGATCCGATTTCAATGGTTTTTTTTTCATTTAAAAGATAATAACTTTAGGATGGTCTCAAAAAAATTTGGTGAAGATCTGATGAGGATCTGCGGCATGATTAGCAGAATACCTCCTAAAATGCAGTAAATTGCTCGCTATTTATTCAAACCTATTTGTTAATTTTTGTAGCTGGCCTACAAATTTTTTACTCATAATTTGTCTGGTTTTGGGGTTCTGTAGTCAACAAGGAACTGGTATAGTTTTGCCATGTCCGTCTGCCTGTCTTTCTGTCTATCCGCGGCTTATCTCAGAGGATCTTAGTACTAGAAAGCTGTAATTTGGTATGGGTCTATACATATTAATCACGCTGACAAAGTCGTAAAATAAAATCATGTTTATTTGTTTTTTGGGTACCTTCCCTCCCGATACGTATTTTTTTTTCTCGTTTGTCCCGTGTTATGGGGTGTCGGATGGGTGTGTGAAAACATTTTTTCGATTCGGGTATATATTTGCGAAATTAAAAGGAAAACTATCACAGCTTAGACTAACTCGACTAACTTACATTTGCTGTTGGAATTTATGGGAGAACATGTTTTCCAACTACAATGTTAAAGTTTGTTCTTGGGATAATTATTAATTCCAACTACGGACCCCTTATTAGTGCGTGGTCAACGCATTTGAACGTTTTTTAATATGAATTTGACGTATTGATGTCATATTTTTTTGATAGGAAAATAGTATGTCATCGCTGTCAATTCATAGAATACCGTTGTAAAAAAAATATTTTCGAACGCTAAAACTACAAGCTATCGTTCATGGTTTGTTCCTGCAGGTCTAATCCCTAAATACGAAGATTCGGCCGAAGTTACGTGTGATTCCTACTTCATATCAGCTACAGATTGGCTACAGAGATAAGATTAGTTTGGCACACGATCTAAGAATGAATGGTAGTGTTCAGTGTCTGATGCTGGAGCCGGAAGGTGGCCATAGGAACTCCTCAACCAATCCACCGCCATAGTTTTTGGACTCGCTTAACAAGTGTTCTTACACTAGGTTCTGTCCAGGTCCATAAGAACTCCTCAACTAAACAAGATAGCCCTGTTGTTTTTGCGGTCGTCGATTTTGTCTTGCCAAGTAGCCCAAGGTGTAGTCCCGGTCCTCATGATGGATCTGGAAGGTCACTATACTGAACTCCTTAACTAGACAAGGTAGCCCCGTTGTGTTTAGGTCTTTTTGATAAGTAGGTACGATAGCCCAAGGTGTCGTCTAGGGTCTGATGAAAGTGCCGGAAGGTGGCCACAGGAATACGATGATTGTGATGTTATGTTAAATTACTTTTTTTAAACAAGATTTTATTACAGGAGAGGCAAAAAACAACACTTTTAATGTTTTTTAGTATTTCGCAATTAAAATCATAACTTCTTTCGAATTTGTATTGTAGATAAAAAATTGCCCTTTCATTTAATAATAATCACTTCCACATTCAGTCACTCCTACTATATTTTTTTTTAGTTTTTCTCGAGTTGTTCCCTTGTTAACGAAGTGTTAAGGGAATAACGCTACTTATACTAGTCAGGTTGGTCGTATTTAAAGTAATATTGCGAGTTATTCCCTTATAGACAAATTTAGTAACGACTTATTTCCTTCTGCTATCGATCAAACAAAAAATGTATAATTAAACAATAGTCTAGAAAATCTTTTATTTATTTATTAAGTCTACACTTTAAATAAAATATCTAACAGTAAAAGAGATTGTAAAAATGAAAAAGGATGAAAAGGAAGAAAAGTGCCTATAACAGGAAATTCTCTGATAACTACAGGGCCAATGTGTTAAGCTGTTCTGGAAACAGATAAGATTGGGTCACGGAGTGACAGGACCATCGAGAAGGATTATTATAAGAGAAGAAGATGGATGTTTACTAAACGAAGAATGAAAGGTCTACACTAGAAGGGATACTTTGGAAGTTTATTCAGTTGTCAGGATAGTGTGCAAGGAGTGGGTAACTGGACAGAAGCAAGTTTTGAAACTCTAGCTCAGATGCACGTGATGGAAATGAAATAGAAATAGATGAGATTGTTAGAGTGTTGAAAGGAATGAAAATTGGGAAGCTCAAGGAATGGCAGAATGTCTGCTGAAATACTGAAGGCAGGTGACGGGGTGGGAGCAAGCCTGTTGTGACGGATCTTTAATTATGTATTGGAGAAATGGCCGTACGCCGGATGCAAGGTGGTTTTTTTGGTGCAAGGCTGTAATCGTACCACTTTATAAGGGAAAAGACTCTCAGCAGCAGTCCAAAAACTGTCACGGCATTAATCTTTTGACTGTTGTCCGCAGACTCTATGCGAAGGTTTTAATAAATAGAGTAATAAGAGCGATAGATGACAAAATATTGAGTGTGCAGGCGGGATTTAGATAGAAAATGGGCTGTATGGATCAGATCTCTTTAAGGTGCATAGGCGAAAAACATCTGACAAAGAACAAGAAAGTCTAGTGTGTTTTCTTTGGCTTAGAGAAGGCCTATTACATGGTGTGGAGGGAAGAACTGTGGTCAACACTATCCGTGTACGGTGTGGACTAGCGCTTGATACGGGCACTTTAATATTTCCACAAGGATACCAATGCTTGTGTTATGATAAATGGGGTATGCACAGACTGGTTTTGCATATCAAGGGGTGTTAGGCAGGGCTGTCACGTCACCGTGGATGTTCAACATGCACACGGATAGCTTTTTGCTAAATTTGAAAGGGGGTGGTGAGTGCGGATTGAGCATGAATGAGTTGCCTGTCAAATACCTTCTTTACGCAGATGATCAAGTTCTACTTGCATCGTAAGCTGAACGGTTGCAAGACATGGTGACTGTAATGGATGAAGCATATAATTTGAAAGGGATGTTTATATTATTATTCAGAACTTATTCACATTTAATAAGACGAAGCTTATGGTATTTGAAAGAGAAGAAGATGTATCGGTGTGTGATGTAAACATAAATGATAAGAGTATGGAGAAATTAAGTGTAATAATGTATTTGGAGAGTCAGTTTACAAGGGATGGAAAGATTGATGAAGATGTGGAAAGGAAAGTAAATGCGGGAAATAAAGTGAATAGTAGTAGTGCTAGTAGTAGTATATACATGCGATTGTGATCAACCAGTCGATGCCCAAAAGGGCTCGACTAGCTGTTCACAATGGGGTGCTGGAGTGCTGGTGCCTACGTTTATGTATGAAGTGAATGTTGGGTGTGGCAGAAGAAGCATGAAAGTAGAATAAATGCTGTGGAAATGCGTTCCTTGCAAAGCATGTGTGGCGTGACTATGAATGATAGGCTGTAAAATGGTGTGATAAGGCAACGGTGCGGTTTAAAAGAAGATGTAGTGACAAAAATTTAAAAGAGTATGCTTAGATGGTTTAGTCATGTTGAGAGGATGAATGAAAGGCGAGTAACAAAAGGTATTTACAAAGCAGATGTGAGTGGAAATACCGGGAGGGGACGCCCTAGAAGGACACATAGTGACCTAATTGGTGATGTTCTTCAGAATGCTCAGGTACTCGTAACTCTTGCGTATATGACCAGATGTATGAACGTAAACGAAACAAAAGGAGTATGTATAATGTATACGATCGTGACTTAAGTTTATACAGGATGGAAGGGTAAACACCGTTGTCACTCAAACTATGGGTAGTTGGCTTAAATATAAACATAAAAAACCGAGTAAAAAAAAAATTACGTTATTTTCTTTAACAATATTAAAAAGGTTATTGTCCGACACCGTCCGCAAATTCATGGATATGCGCCCGCCCGAGTGACGTAATCGATCGCCGCCCGTCCTACCTACCTACACAACACATGAATAAATACAACCTTTTCCTGGCTTAAGACAGGCAAAAATACCTACCTTAGGAATTGCGTGATGATTCTAAATGTACATCTTTAAAAAAAAAAGTTGTGATTTTCCATTGAATTTATGTTCTATAAACGAAACCAAACCACTGGTTTGAAGGATAACGGTGTTTACCCTAACACCCTGTATATGTTTAAATAAATAAGTTCACTTGTCGTCACTGACCTCTTCATTGCCCGGTACAAAACTTAAGTCGGGATCGTCTTCTGCTCTTTGCGGTTCTGAAGTCAGCAAATTCTTATAGAAATCGAGATATTCTGTGTATATAGATGGTAGAAGTGTCATTATATATTTGAATACTAGCTTAATGATGTTATATCACTTTTAAAAGCTTGAAAATTTATACGGGTAACACTGATTTAATTATTACACATTAAGGAATAAAACGACTTATTTCTAAAAACAGTACACCACACGCTAATCCACCAATAGCGATAAAGTGTTTAGTGGGGATATACCGCTTGAGACTTCCTGAAGCAAACGCAACAAATGCAGTTGTTCCCTTTCAAACATGCTTACCAAATGGATTATCTACATTTATTTCTTACTATATTTAAAAAACTTTGGAACTACATGAGTTGTGTCTTTTTGTAATTAAGTTAACTGTATTTATGCCTTTTAGTTCGATTGTGTTTTGGGGTTTCTTGTAGTTATGTCTATTAAGCAGTGAAATTTACTTGATATCTAGAGATGTGCCTTTAGACGCAGTCGAGTTATGCCTTTGATATATTACAAAAAAGTATGTTAGGATGCAGCTAGAGTTATGTCCTTTTGATATGTTATGTAACAGAACACGTAGATTACAATGGTGCTATAAAAACAAAAGGGCATAACTCGACTTATGCCGTTTTTGACTGGAGGCACTGAATTATTGCCATAAAATTGTGCTCGCGAGGTCTACTGTTCGCAGAACTACTAGTTTATGTTATTATCGACTGCATATTTATTTTAACGCATTATAATATAATGCGTTAAAATAACAGCAATGGTTTATTTTTTTAAATTATGAAAGTATCTAATGAAGCCTCACTAATGCCTAAATATAAAATACCTTAAAAATATCATATAGGACCACTTAAACAAAGCCGTAAGTGCTAATTATTCAAAAATATAATTCCATTCTTCTAAAACGAGATACAAACAATATTTCGTTTGCAAAATAAATAGCTAACTTAAGTGTAATTTTATTCCCAGTGTTGCTAACAGAATTTATGCTAATTGGGCAAAAAAGTACAAAAACTTATATGCAAAAATTGTTTTAAAGTGCCATAACGGTTGCAGGATACGTAAGCGGCATACTTCGCTAACATCATAATTTTAGCCAAAAAGCCCTCTGTGCGATGCGACACTAGACTAAACTTTTTACATTATTTTTCTCTGGAAGGACAGGGATTTGTTAAAACCAAAACGTGTATGTTGTGTAGGAAAATTCAACAATACTTGACTGTGAGTTCGCGGTCTGTTTTTGTGACGTATTGTAGTGTGTCTTTTCGTCTTTATGTACATTTATTTAAAGCACATTGAAGTGTAGATTTGTGCCTACCACTGACTGGGCTAGGCTTTCTAGTACATGGGAGTTATACCTACAGGATTGGGGATATGTGGGTGCACAGGAGTCCGTACTTTAGGGGAATAAAACCATTATAAGCTGGCCTCTCAGCCCAGGTATGCACGGGCGATTTGGTCTCACATTTTTTGTGCACTGAATTTTCAACGTTCTGCTTAGCGCCGAGAGTTGAAAATCCAACAGTGTGTTTTTTTAACGCTCTGGGACGAGAGTGCATCCCAGCGCGTTGTGTTCTCAACGCTCACTTCAACACCGAGAATTGAAAATTCTGTGCGCGATAAAATCTCGCCACGATATTTTTACGTCCGTGTGAACGTGGGCTTTCTCTATTGAAACTCCGTGCTACGTTAGGCTAGCTCAAGGCCACAGTACCACCTACGTGCGGTCGGCTGTACTGTACATAGTGTACATGACATCTGTGTTTTCTGAAAACATAGATGTACGTGTTTCCTGTATAGACATCATGTAATGTCATGTTAAACTAAAGCCACGTCAACTGCCAACAAAGTCAACACTACAAGACATTAACGAAGTAATCAATGTTCCTAGCCTTTGCCAACTATGATGGGATCGGCTTTCAGTCTAACCGGATGCAGCTGAATACATGATTACATGAAGCGACTGCCTATCTGACCTTCACAACCCAGTAACTGGGTATTACGATACCCCTTGGTAAGCGTGGTTGTCAGACTTTCGGGCTTCTGACGACCTGTAACAACTGAGCCAATAGTCCCGACTGTCGTTCGTGGATCTTTGACACGCAATTGACTCATGGGGGAGTCTCGGTATGTAAAGATGGTCAACCATCCACGGACCAACCCCGGCAAGCGTAGCTTAACCTGATGGATCGACCCGTGCAGCTGTTATTACTTAGCCACGAGCTTCGAGACAGTAACGAAGTAATGAATACTATTACCTACTGTCGGCAGTTGCATAACAATTTGGTAATAGCACAGCTTGGTCAGGACAGACGATGTCCGTCAGTGTGCACTCCTATACAAATTACATGCGAACTTTCTCTTTGACGTGGTCGGTAAACATACCTTTTTGAATACTGCGGCGTGTAGTCTCGGCTCTAGTTAAACAACAAACTTTGTGTAACTTCGGGAGTTACGTAATGTTGACTTTGCGTGAAAAATATGTACCATGGTATATGAGGATTATGTTAAGTTACTCCACTAGTTTTGCCTTAAACTTCCAAGGCGATAGCGAATAAACCTGGTATGTTACTCTAAACGCAAATTTTACGCTGTCTTCATCATAACATTACCAAAGATTCAATCAAGACGTCTTTTGAATTTTAACTTATTAGTAACGCCTCAACTGATCTTAGTTTTTGGCACATCAATACGCCAGAGAGGCGAACATAACCTACTTTTTTTTTCAGTATGCTGTGATCAATTTAAAATATTAAGGAAGTAATGTTACCTCAACAATTATCTCTCTTGGCTTTTCATATTAATTTTCAACTTAACGTTGCCGACACCTGTGTTAGGAAAAAGCTAGGCAGGTTGATTGATTCAACTTAACGTCAAGTTTCGAAATTTTGAAATCCCTACGAAGATACACGTACTTTTTCACGGTGCGTCAAAAATGACGATTCGTGAAAGGGGGGATTTCACGCGAATTTACCTTCATCAAAAATCTGAACGCATAGTGCCCACGCCATTGAGTTTACTTTGTGTACAGACAACAGATTTTTGGTACACGGTTTTCTGTTGGCACTTTTTCATAAACATATTTACACCAAAACATTTATTAAAAAATAAAAAGAGATTATATTACTCAATAGTAAAACATTAAGGTGTTCTATACCCAACAAAATTATTTAGAGGTTCCGAGAAAACTGAAACTTCATTTGACAAAAATTAAGGCGGCAAAACTGTTTTATTCCCTTAAAGAAACAAAAGAAAAAACAATCTTAAAAACAAAATTAAATATTGAAATATGCCCGCAGGTGGACATTAACGTTATAACCATCCTTTGAAAGTTTTAGAGAGGTTAAACCCTTTACGAGCTGAGATGTGCCCACTCCACCCTTCTTAACGTCTGTGCCATATTTTCGAGACATTTTTGGGTCGTTTAGATAAAATCTTATTCAGTTAGGTACCGTTTCCGTGGACGTGAGGCATTGATGTTCATTGATTGAAGACCATTTGTAGATTGGTAGATCATTTTCTATTTTGTTAAGCTCTTGTTAGGTTCTTGTTCACAGGCCTACGCTGTCCTCTCATACCTATGTATTTATCATGGCCGAATCACTAGTCCCCAAAATACAAGCCTAGGCCTAGTTTGGGAGTTAGCGTCAGGTTTTTTGCAATACATAGGAAATACATGTATTGCAAAAAAACCTGACGCTAAATGTTAGAATATGACTTTCAGATTGATTGTCTGTAACATTTGTATTCACTTTAATTTGATTTATTATTCTTGGTAGATAAACATGTTATTTAAGTGGGTGAAGTATTTCACACCATTTATTAAATTTTAAAATTGGATTGCTCTGCTATTTTCCCTAACAGTTGCTGCATGGCCAGATTATGAAACTGCCAATTTAACTTTTTCTCTTGAACAGATTTATAAAAGTCTGTTTTTCATTATTTACTTTTAAAATATTCACGATTTCTTTATACAATCTATTTTAAACTAGAAGGTGAAAACAAAAACATACTCAACCTGAATTTTAATTTTGGGAATATTGTGTCAAATATTTCCAAAATTAAAATTACAAGCACGTTAAGCCGTTGGTCCCGGCTGTCATTCGTGGATTCGTGGTTAGTCGTTACGAGTCGTCAGAAGCCCGAAAGTCTGACACCAGTCTTACCAAGGGGTATCGTATTACCCAGTTACTGGGTTGTGGAGGTCAGATAGGCAGTCGCTCCATTTAAAATACTGGTATTCAGCTGCATCCGGTTGGACTGGAAGCCGACCCTAAGATAGTTGAGAAAAGTCTAGGAAGATTGATTGATTTATGTCAAATATTTCCTTTAAATGTATTATATTATTATGTAGAGGTACCTAAACATGCCTACATAGAATATTTCTACTTACAAAATATACGGCAAGATGTGCTCCCCTTTTTTATTACCTACCAGGATATTTAAACGGCTTTTGTATTAATAAAAGCAATTACCGTTAAGTATCTTAGAAGTAGCGGAGACAGCGAAAAAAACAACAAGCAACGGGGAACTTTCCGAAGATTGAAAGAACAAACTCCAAATAAAAAGTCGGAAACTCAGCAAAATAAATACGGAATAACAAACAGGTGTTTAGCGAAGACGTAGCGAGCTCCCGCACCCGATCCTTCTTTTATTAGCTGCCTTGAGCCCATTTAAGACCGTGTGGTACTTAAGTGTATCGCATTTGAATGCGTGGGCGTCGTAAACTGCCAACGAAATGTGTTTAAATTTAAAATTTTCTTCGGAACAATAGAACGTGAACGCTACGCACAAATCTATACGAATATAATAAAGCAATTTATAAACGGTACCGTCTGTAACTTAATTAATCATTACATCGCATCGTATTATCGTTTGGCAACGTTGCATGAATTGTAAAAGGCGATCTGGGTTGGGGTGTTCCCTAACTTTATGGTGTTCGGCCCTGTTTAAGGAAAAAAAGAACAAAGTTTCCGACTCCCTGCATATTAATATGTCTGCTGGAGTATTAAACTGTTCAGCATTATTATATCTCGTTTTATTCCAGAGGGGTTTGCAGAAAAGTTTTGTATATAAAAGGTTGCTGAATAAGGTTTTCTTATGGGATCAGCAAACGTGGATGCTTTTATTTTTTTTTCTAATTCGTTCGTGACCCGATCACACAATACTAAAACTAAAGAACGTCACGTATCGATAGCAGTAAAGGAGCTTCAGTCGTTCACTTGGAAACACTAATTAGTTAAGTAAACTGTCCCGGTTCTCGTTTCTGCACACGTACGCAGTTCCAGTTTAAAGTGTATTTGTTTATGGGCTAAAACCTCATTTCAATTTTGAATAATGTTTGCCGGATTTTCTTAACGCTTGCGAATAAAAGTGGAATGTTATTGTGGAGTATCTAGAGTCGACATTTTTATTCATCTGAAAGTATTAAGGCGTTACCCCGAGCAAAATCTTGCGATAGTGCGTTTTTCTTCGTTATTTAGACGCTATTAATTTGCAGTGGCGGTGTGCTAAGGCCCTCAGAGAAATAAACTACATCCAAAAGCACATTATTAATGTTCTAAACCCTATCATCACATTGCACGCTCTTATTTGTTTTTTATGTGGTAACAATACATTTATAATGTCCTTGTAAAAAATTACTACAATTATTAATTGCGTGCATCTTTTGCTAAAGGTGACATTCTATTGATTTGAGGATAACACTAATGGATAGATAATTAAAAAATCTAAAAATAAATAATTCATCATTTATTTTGTTTCAAAAGATTGCTTTCCTATTTTAATAATTAAAATATTAAAAAAAAAAGAATTCGGCGTGCACTGGGAGCAAGATAGAGCGGCGGGACAGAGGAGAACCGAAGGCTCTAGGTCGCTCGCTAGGGGAAGCGCCTTAAGCTTAACGCTCATCCTATAACAAGAGAGGTTACTATGTTCGATATTTTTCCGAGAAACAGAAATAACTAAGTAATGAAAACTAGTTCATATCTAGTGAAGGGAAGATTCTGAGCAGAGATATGGTAAGACGTAGGGCGGTGGATTTATTAACTTTGAAATTACTTTAATTCCAGTGTAATACGTAGTAAGTCTCCAGACTTTTTAATTTAAGTGTAACATTTTTCCTGGGAGTATTTCACAAGATCCTTCAAAAGGAAAATAATTGGCAAATTCCAACATGTGTCTACCCGTAAATGTTTTCTCTCTCGTCAGAAATTCTTTGGCGTCTTAGAAATATTTGTTAGACGGTCCTCAAAGCTGCTCTAAAATGTAATATCTTTTTATCCAAGGAAATATAACAGCTTTTATTGTATGGGAACAAAGTATGTCTGGTTGGTTAACGTTAACGCCTTCACAATTCATTCATATTTTAGAAAAAAATAGGCTGGGTATTTTGTGAGCTGTTGTGATATTTATTGACGTGAAAACGTCTTTTCGCTCGGAATACTGGTAGTAAGTTCAATATTTCTGTAAGGATAGTGTGTAATAAATAAATAAATAAATAATTTCTGACCGTTAAAAATATGAAAGATTTCAATCGTTAAGACTTTTAATGCTAGAGTAATGGTTGAGCACGCAAAATAATTTGCATATTCACGTCATGATGCGCACTGCCCTCTATTTTTCACTATTATGTCGAAATTCTAAATTATATAGTGTTAAAACGTGTTGAGCTAGAACGCTGATTCTGGTGTAATTCCCAAGAGTTGACAAAAGACTACCAGGACCTTAAGAGATACAACAAAAATATTTCTTATAATAGGGGTTAAAAATTCATGTGAAGTTGACAATAGCAAAAAAAATCATTGTTAATATTAAAGAACATCGTTAAAGAAACTTGTTATTATTTCACCACACGTTTTCACGAAAGCCAACGGCGGCGGCGCTGCGCCTTACTCAATTTCTTATTAACTAGCTGTCCGGACTGATGTTGTCCTGTCCAAATTTTAATAATATTAAAGGGTATCAGGAACAGGGTGTAAAGTTCACTCATCCTCTACAGAAAAAGTTAAATTAAAAATTTAAAAAACCCCCGACACAAACAAAATCCTTTAAAAAGTTATAAAAATAAAAGCCCTGGCTCTTTAAGTTTAATATAATTTGTAGATATTATTTTGACATCGCGTCGGGGGACGGCGAATGAAAAATTGAAAATATATTTTCTACAATAGCATGCTGTCCCCCGACGCGATGTCAAAATAATATCTACAAATTATATTAAACTTAAAGAGCCAGGGCTTTTATTTTTATAACTTTTTAAAGGATTTTGTTTGTGTCGGGGGTTTCTTACATTTTTAATTAAACTTTTATTTCCTGCTTTTTAAACTTTATATACGTATTACTAGTACATACGCTACGATCGACACGTGCCTCTCTTATATCGCTATACGTACGCTATACGTTTCCCACAGTAAAGTTAGTTACTAATTTACCCTGTTTTTTTTTGCTTCTCCATTATCAGACCCTGATAAATATATATCTATAACCTATTCATTGAGACCATTCCAAAGAGCCCAAACACAATACCACTGCTGTAAGTTGGTGAGGAGTTGGGTATCCTGCATATACCAGGTAATGCTGCAGCATCAGTTCAAGGTTACTATGTTATTCTAATACCATTGAAGTAACAAATTACCAAATTTAGACTCAATCAGACCTGTGGAAGATGCTCAAATCCATTCATCAATTAGAAAAGACCTGATATTCTTCAAACGGCTGACTAGATTTTTTTGAATCATAGCTAAGAACACTCCCGATCAAGCCACCTTTCAAACAAAACAAAAAAATCTAAATCGGTTCAACCGTTTGGGAGCTACAATGCCACAGACAGATACACAGATACACAGACACACATACACACAGATACACAGATACACACGTTATACTTATAACACCCCTTCGTTTTCCGTCGGGGGTTAAAAAGGAGGATCCTCCGACCAGACGGGTTCCATGTCTGGTGGACAAATTGCCCCAAAATTGTGTTCGGGATATTGTATATATGCCAGTCGCGCGGTATACTCTGCTTGCATAATTTTGCGGGACAGTGTGATGCGTAGTTCGCATGTGGTGATGTAGTTGCCGCCACAATATTATACAAAAATCCCATAGAAAAAAGGCCGTTCTGTTTCAGAAAAGAGTTTGTATGCGTTAATTTATTATCTGTTTATTAACTGTTATTAACGGTCAAACTCAAAGTCAAAGTCATTTATTTGCTTTAAATGCGGTTACAAAGGTGTAATTTATAATTCTTGTGCGATGACACATTTCGCCATATTTTGGCATCCAAATATTAGTTAATAGTAAGGTATTTATAATAACCAATTATAATTATCTATAACTAAAGTTGAAAATATTTACTAAACATGAAATTATTTATAGTAAATCAATCTTCAATTTACACAACGGTGTAAGCCAAGAAGGTTTCTACCTTTTAAAAATTAAAATATTTCAGTACGAAAGGATTAAATATTTAAATGAAACTTATATTTTTTCATTATATTAAATGACTGAATATAATTAAAATATAATGAATATTATATAGTAAATATCTTCAATTTACACAACGGTGTAAGCCAGGATGGTTTCTACCTTTAATTAAAAATTAAAATATTTCAGTACGAAAGGATTAAATATTTAAATGAAACTTATATTTTTTAATTATATAAAAATCTTTAATATAACTAAAATATAACGAATATTAAATTTGTACCCACGTAGCAAGATTTTTAAAAGCAATCACTTTGTTGCACGTCCTAATTTTGGGATAAAGCGATACCATACCTTTCTACTCAACCTATGTTTGCCCCGGATAACTTTAGTTGTATATTTAATTAACTTTATGTTTCGTGGCACATAAAAGCTCGGCGGTCCGCATAGAAAGGCTTACCGCAGGTTGAGTATCCCTGTTGTAGACGGCCTTCTGAATTATATAAAGTAATATCACGCCTTTGTACAGGGGTGGTGAACAGTTAGGTTTATAATCGGGCTGTGGTTTGTTCTGGATGTTGTCGGAGGATTTTTTTAAGTACCTAAAATAATATTAAGATATACATTGATAATTGGCGATATTAGATTACTAGTGTAAAATCTAAATCTATACTAAACAGTATTAGAAGTACTACACATAAATAAATGGAGAATTCAACGTCTAAAGCTCGATTGCAGAGAACTGCGTTCCACTAATTTCTTATCGTGATAACATACACCATTTTCAACACTTTTGTCATGATGTATCTACACTGCATTGTAGAAAGTCTCAGTAGGTATTTATACCTAAATTTTGCGGGCGGAAAAATTGAAAACCGGTCGCGGTAGTTCATATCAGCGGTTGTACGTCATTCAATCAGTTTTCGTGCATAGTTGCAAAATCCGTGTGTGAATTCACTGACTCCCCCCTACTATTGAGTTTTTGTTAGTTGTTCCATTTTCACCAGCCATTTCTACCAGAGTAGAACTGTCAAAAGTTTACATATCTACATATTCGTAAAACTTGTAATTTTTACCAGTTTTGCAAACGTCCATTTTTTGTATAATTATGATGAGGGAAGGCAATTGAGTTACACTTTATTGTAATTAGATTTTTTTTTTTTAATTATGGATTGAGATTTTGCATCCTGCAAATTACTGGTTTTGTTATCAGTCAATGGTAGAAGCAAGCCTTTGGGGGATCCAATCTCTAATCCCAATGGTCACGTTAGTAAAAAAAAACTTGCAGGTTCTCGAATTGTCAATACTTGACGTTCCCACTCATTCGGGGTTTCCACACAGTAGAAACGTAATAAAAACAACGGGTTGCACTCCGGGAGTGCCGGCAGAAGTGAAAACTTGAAAATTAGCGTTGTGCATTTTTGAATATTTTGGAATGGTTAGGGAATAATTTCGCACGAATTGCTTTATTTATCAATATAAAAGTACTATAGTATAAGTTAAATACAATATTCATTATTTTCAAAATAAGGTCTAGCAAAAATAAACAATTTATTTAAACACTTTTCATTTGTTTTTTTTTACTCATCAATATGGGTAAAATTTATTACCTCGCAATCTTTGCGTGATGTCAAAGACTATTTATTTTGATATTTACTAAGTAGCTATCAGAGTACAAAAAAAAATATTTTACCGTTTTAGTGACAGAAATCAGAAACTCTACTTTTATAATTACACTAAACGCAGATGGAGCTTTTATAATATCGAAGTATATCCGGACAGCCACAAAATGCAACGTCACACATGCCAAGCTTAGTTGCCTTCATCGTTGAAAGGCTAGCTGAGACGAGAGGAGTTGAAAGGTTTCGACTGAGTCTCTGGGGCATTCAGAAACCTGTCGTCTATATTACCTAGTAGCTCACCGCAAGATGCTTTCAAATATTATTCGGATTTGGGAATGCTTAGCAACTAGTGGTAGTACATATTCTGCATCATCTTAACAGCGCTTGCATACCTACCTACGTAGATAAAAAAAAAGGAATCTGCCTAGCCTGTTCCCAAATATGTTGGGGTTGGCTTCCAGTCTAACCGGATGCAGCTAAATACCAGTATTTTACATGGAGCGACTGGCTATCTGACCTCCACAATCCAGTAACTGGGTAATACGATACCCCTGGTAAGACTGCGACGACTTTGGAGCTTCTGACGACTCGTAACGACTGGCAAAGATCCACGGATGACAGCCGGGATCAACGGCTTAACGTGCTTTCCGAGGCATGGAGAGTTATGACGTTTCAATCACGTCATTCGACGGTAAATTGCGGACGCTATGTGGTGACCATAGCAGTGTTAGGAACCCTAGTTTTACTCCTACCACTCACTCAATCCACACAAGAAAAATCTATTCACTCAATCACGAATCGTGTAAAATCACCCATATGTCAAAACAGTAACAGTTTTATTCTAAAATAAATACACTTTCGTCATGCGTTTGGATATACCTATGTCAGACCGTAAGGTAGACCGGGCGGTATGTAAAATGTCATGTTTATGATTCACGTTTATACTCGAAATATCCTCCTATTAAAAACGAACACTCATCCATCACACATAACAACTTGGTTTATCTGACAAAATACATTGACGTCAGATCGAAGATTACGATAACACCCAAAGAATTTCACAAAACCGTGAAATTCTTTGAATGATGTTGATGACACACCCTTTAGATCACATAACGATAGGACTATCGAGTATGACGCATCATTTATTCTAGGATTATTCAACGATAGTCTAAAGTCTGCTTTCTGAGGTATTACCAACAGGAATTTATCTATTCGATAATGCTATTTATAGTTTGATTTTTTGACGCTATCATTATTCGTAAACGTCAGATTAGATATCAATTTAAGAGATGTTTTTCCTCAACTGATTAGTTAAGGACATAATTTCCTTAAATGATAACTTTGTCGAATTAAAACTTTATAATATAAAGATCTCAGCGAAAGAGAAACCGCATATTAAGGAAATTATAATTTAGTACATTATTATATACCTATATTGAAAGGAATCATTTAACGTCTGTTACAAAATGTTTTGGTATAACATGACATGACCAAAACTCAAATAAACGCTACCAACATTTTATTCTCTTATTTATTATACCTGGACCTCAATATATCTTTATAGACAGCATAAAGGGAGCCGTACTTTGCTCATTTCAGCTAATAATAGTAGTCTTTCAGAGAGGCTAATATCATCATAGATACGCAGTTTTGCTCGTTATTTGGATGAGTAAACTCTATTCATTCGCCTAATACAATCTTGGAAAAGAAAATATTTTCTTGGAAAATATTTATAACTGTATGAGTCGTTATTTATTTGAAATATTACTGTATTACACTAGTAGCTATAAAAACAGAAAAGTTTTGTAAGATTACTATTTCCTGGAAAGTAAAAGGCTCAATTATTTCTTTACATTGCTGCAGAATGAAACAAACAACATAGGTAACAAAATTGTATAATGCATAATGAACTTTATGCCCATTATATAACGTTCGTTATTCTTTGTACAACTTCGATAAAAAAACTTGCTTCCAATCCGATCCGTTGTTTTTGTTTTCTTGGACATGCCGGTTTCCTCACGATGTTTTCCTTTACCGTTTTGAGAGCAGTGGTGATGAATTCTTTACACAAAGTAAAGCGCTTGCCTGGGTTCGTACCTACGACCTGCATATACCTCGTAAAGGCTCCCGGGAACAGACGCGACGTGACATCGGTAATTGTTCTACCGTGAAGTTTTCTTAGAAATTGTTTTATTAGAGTCGCGTGGCGCTGTCGCGTCGCCCCTGTTTGCGGGAGGCTAAAGATTGGACTGTTACCACTCCTGTCAGGCCTAAAATACAAATACGTATTATACTCATTGTATTACCTAATAATTAATACAATCACATAATGTAGATTTTGCTTTAACGTTGTTTCTACCTACATATGTTAAAAGGTAATTTAGAGAACATTGTTTTAGATTAATAGTTGTTTAAAATTATGTAGTAAACAACCATTTATTAAAACGCAAGTGTTAAGTTAAATAGAGCATTCGCGCGTGGTTCGATAAAGTGGAGGGATAGACTAAGAGCTTACGTCCTGTTTCATAAACGAAATCAATATATTGTAGTACTGTTTTCGGTGTTTAAATGACAATCCTTTGCTCGAAGTATTAAGTCCGTTTCCTTCAGTTTTTTCTGCGGATTATTACAATTGAGGACAGAATGATTGCCAGCCTTCTCCTTCAAACAGATTATTATTATTAATGTCACACTATTTCCAACATCACATGTCGTATCTATTGGTAAATAAAAGAATATGTGATTCCAAAAGTCGGCTTTATAGTTACGGTACACCTGTACCGTAACTATAAAGCGGACTTTTCGGAAACCTTAATCATAGAAGTAACCAAAATTCTTCGAAGAATTTTGGTTACTCCTACGATTAAGGTTTCCGCTATCTGGGTAACCAAGAAGAAGAAACATGTTATTCTATTTAGGTTACCGGTTACTAATGTCGACGGCACGTGTAAAATAGAGGTAATTTTTTTTTTTGGTAACGGGTATTAATACTGGTTGTAGGTACCTATTCAATTTAAGGTAACCTTTAAAAATAGCTGTAAAAAATATATGTTGTACCTACCCGAAAAAATACTGATCATACCGGTTTCGGTCCCTGGTTTAAATCAAATGATAATCATAACCTTTTCTTGCAAACAAGCCATGGTATTATATTCGATTGTATTTCCGATCGGCAAAATGACAAATTTCCATACAGACTTTCATCCACTATAAACAGTACCTACTCACTGTAAAAGGGTTATAAAGATATAACCCTTTTAGTGCTTTACTTTCGTTATAGAAAGAAGCAATGTGTACAATTTCATGCTTCTAGACCCAGCGATTTTGGCAGTGTGTTGACTCTCAGTGAATGAATTTAAGATTTTTATTAGGTAGGTATGTTGAAGCACACAAACCAATAAAAATAAAATTTAGATGATATTTTAAGTTATAACGTGAGCTTCTCGCCTACACTATAAAGGCTTGCACTGTGCGCCAGAGTGTCGCGATGCGCACGAAATGACTCGTGAACCGATAACGAACAACGTGAACAGCTTATGAAATATACTAGTTTCAGAAATAGACTACCTATTAAGTTTTGACACGAAAATGTAATGAAATATAGGCCAAAGCAATATTTAACACATAAAATAACATCACGCCTGTATTTTCCGAAGGGTAAGGCAGAGGTGCACATATAGTACACCCACATTTTGCCAGTTATGTTTAAGGCCCAGAGACCCCATTACCATCCAGAGCTCGGGCTGTTAGTGAGAAATTTTTGATGAAAAACCAACTAACACCTTGTCTCACCCGGGAATCGAACCCAGGACCTCATGCTCAGTATTAGCGCTTGCGAATACTAGACGAACGAGGTAAATTATTTATGCAATACAAAAATAATAAGGTGCAAATTAAAATAAAATCTGTGTATCTAAAAAATATATGTATCTAAGAAATCTGTATATCTAAGAAATCTGTGTATCCAAATAAATCTGTGTATTTAAGAAATCTGTGTATCTAAGAAATCTGTGTATATAAAGAAATCTGTCTAAGCTAGACTGACGACGGATTAAAATCAGATAGAACACGAGAAAAGCTAGTTGCATTCGGAGTAATGATGGAAGCACATTGGTTGTACCCTATGAGCTATTGTGGTTTGTCCTGACTCCTGACCCGCTTTAGACGAACTAATTTGACCGAGGACAATCTAGTTTGTTGGAAAATTGAATTTGGCCGGTAACATAATTATTGAAAGTTGGAACAGCAGTTTATAGTGTTCCGTGTGTGTGTGTGTGTGAACCATAAGTTCCCATTAGTTACGCCACAAACAACAAGAAAAACCACAAAAACTGCAACTGAATACCTTAGCGGTTTACCAGAGATTGATCGAATATGTAATCCTATTCGAATCCAGTGAAAGGGGATCTCTGGGGTGTATTTAGGTACACGATACGTCGATCGGAGTACTGTGATTGATGGGAGTAATGATATGAGACAATATAATTAGGTACCTACGCCTACGTATAAGATGTCAAATTACTAGACGAATTGAGGTTTTCGGATGTTGTCGGACTTTTAAGAAAAGGCCAAGGGAGAATGAGGAGTGGCGGTGGCCCAATGATATCGGCCTTGGCTTACGTGTTGTCGGTCTGAACCAGGACTTTACTTTGTTTATCTTAAAACGGTGAAGGAAAACCTTGTGAGAAAACCGGTTTCTCCTAGAAACAAAAAATCGAAGAGACAAGCCATGTGTCATCCACGACATCCACCAACCCGGACTTAGCCCGCTAGGTGTTCTAAAGGTAGGTATGAGGAATGGGGTGTAAAGTTCACTCATCCTATATAGAAAATGGAGGATCCAGGTGTTGTGTGTGGTGGGCTGCTGCCCAATAGATGTCGGGACGTTGTATATATGTCGGTCGCGCGGTATCGCTTGCGCGATGCAGGATTTGTGTGACATCAGGTTATTGACGCGTACTTCGCATGAGGCCTTGTAGATCTTCAGCCACAGCGTCTTATAGGTTATAGCCCTGTCCCTCTTACAGAGGCGCCTGTGTCGCAGTGGTAACGTTCCCACTGCAACACAGGCGCTAAGCTGTGATGAGAGCGCACATTTACACGCAATTTTTTGTAAATGTAAAGCTGTACCTAACCATTGTTATTAATAAAGATAAAAGAATTTTCAATACACCATTGTAAAATATTCGCCAACGCAAGTAATCGTGTAGCAAATATTTGACTAGAGTTCGATACAAAGCATACAATGCTTGTTGGCATATAACAATTGACAAAGGAAGGACCTAATATTGACAGGGACACGTTATTGACCCTCTAGGACCATGTAATTACTTGACGGTGACTCAACAAATCTAGAGTATTTGTAGGACTTCAGAAAATATTTCCAAGAGGTCAAAATGTACTGTTTAATGAAAATGTTTGGAGAATAGTTCTAAGAATCTTCGTAGCATTGTCATGCAGTATTCTAAACACGACTAGAATTCTAAGCGACCTGTAAGTTCTAAGTAAGTTGTTTACAGTAAAGGCTCTCGCGAACAGGCGCGACACGACAACAGTAATTGTTCGTAAAGTTTTTTTAGAAATTGTTTTATTAGCGGCGTGTCGCGCCTGTTAGTGAGCCTTAAGTTGAATTTCTGAATAATATAGTTAGGTATATGCAGCATCAATGTTTAATGATCCCGTACAATTTTTAATGACACCTTTATTTATTATTTGTTGTTATATCGGCTTTAGTACACAATCTGTGAAAATTTCAATTGTCTTACTATTACGTTTTAAAAGATACAGCTCTGTGACAGACAGACGGACGGACAGCGGAGGCTTTTATATTTTTTTATTGTTGGTGTGAAAATCATCGAATAACTTCTCCCGCTCCGCGCTCTGGGTGGAGCGAGAAGGCGTGTCGTGATTTTATCGCCACGATTTTTTTTCGTACACTTGATTTTCAACTCTCGATAGTGAGCCGAGCATTGAGAAACCTACAAAGCACATCCAGCGCGAATCCCAAGAAAAGAAAACACACTGTTGGATATTCAACTTTCCGCGATAAGCAGAGAATCCAATACGCGAAAAAAATCGCCGCGATTTTACTACGTCCATGCGAACGTGGGCTTACTGAGTAAAACCCACCCGTGTTGCTTCAGTTGCCTGTACGTTGCCAGGGACCACAGTAACCCTTTAGGACAGCGGAGCCTTAGGTAAACAGCCTTTGAACCCTAAAATGAATATAAAACATAATATCTACAGCATTAAAAATGTTACTAAACAAATCATATAGTACAAGCTTTTATTACTCTTTTGAAATGAAAACGAATAAAGTTTTTTTTGGAGTCAACTGGGAGTCCAATTTTGTCTCAGCTTATTCTATTTATATGCAAATCTTTTACATATTACGCTGTTTTACTGGATATAACTACCAAAAAAGATGAGTTTTATTATTGTGATAATAACATACTTACATAAATGTACTCCATTTTGTGCTAACTAAACAGTTAGGGCTATGGTCTACGATGCTACTCAAAAGTATCGTGTTAAAGTTCTCGCTGTCAGGCGCAACGACGCGACAGTGTGACGCAATTCCAGTAGAACAATTTTATTTCCATGACGTTTCCATGTAAATTGTTCTACTAGAGTCGCTGCGTGCTGTAGCGTTGCGCCTGTTTGCTCAGCCTTTACAGTCTCAAATCAGCAATAAGTTTTAGTAGCCAGAATGTCACAGCACTAACATTTTAATGGCGGTCCGGTCACTACGCGACTTACTGACGCGTTACTAACTAGTTTGTGATTGTTTACGTCGTGTCAATGAATCATTTTTAGTTATAAACGCGTTATGATACATTTTTAATAAAAATTTCTTTGTTCCTCTCAAACAGAGCACCTGCCATCAAATCTCTTCACTACCCTTGGTTGACTAGTAGAGAATGCCTAAGGCATTAAGTCCGCCTTTGTACCTTTTATGTGTGCGAAAAAAAGTTTTAATAAATCATTCAACTCAGCCTATGGCAGCTGGACATAGTCCTCTCCCAGGCTGCGCCACTACACCCTATCTGATCTACGGACCACCATTTAAATACTAGTGCTGTTACATTCTGTCTACTCATTAGTGATTTTAGTTTGTAACTATTGGTAATTTTAGGTAGAGTCGTGGACGACAGGCCTAACATTGTTTATATTTTACAAGGACTTCTGTGTATATGAGTTTTTTATGATAAATTATTATGTTGCTGAATAATGAACTGAGATATCCTATACATATCTTATTTATAGCAAGCAATATGAAACAAAAAGTTCTTCGACAAAAGATTTTTATATTCCTAAAGTTTGGGGATATTTTAACAAAAAGATCTTTAATTAAAGTAACAGCTGAAAACTGCTCATTTAGAAGATGGTGGGAGGGAGTGACCAATCACTGTCACTTTTTGCGTCGAATTTTTATCGTATCTGTATTTTATCAACTAAATATTACCTTCAAGGCTGCATCGATCCTGGATATCAGTCAAAATATATCTGCTACCTTAAATAATTTAGCTTAGAGCTGATTATGAACTTTTAGGTATCTGAGGAATAAATAGGTAGGCACCAAAATTAATACTAGGACCTACCTAAGTTAAGCTGTCAGACCGTAGTCGTTCTGACAGCTCTTATGTAGAACATAATGTCAGACTGTAATTTATTCTTTAAATAAAAGTTGGCTAACTATAATGAAAAGTCACCTCTTAGATAAGTGATTAGGGTGATTTTCCTGTGTGTGTAAACTGTAAGGATTAAGCTTGGTCCTTATAGCAGCTAGTATATTTTTATGATACCTAAGCGGCCTTCGTCTTACAGTAAGTAAGACACACAGAATAAAATTTGCTCCAAGTTCTTATCCGCCTTACTCCTAAATAGCAAACGAACTTAAATTGCATTGCGAAACTATCGGTGCCCATTCAATGGAGAGCGGTTCCGCTGAATCGCCCCGTCGCGTCACCGATTCTATCATAAATCGTTAAAAGTTTATCAAAACCGATGCAGTTACCGCTGTATCGTTCTCGAATTTTCCACGGGATGTTGTTCGAAAAATATCTCGTTGCGTAATGTTTGTTCTTTATAATGTTTCGTATTATTTATTCGTTTATTGTTGAAGTCAACATATTCGGTTTTGTTTGTTTGGAATTATATACCACGAGGGAAGGCTTTAAAATATTTGCTCAAGATATATTATAAATATTAATTGTTAGCATACATTGGAGATAAAGTAAAATTAGAAATTCGGGAATGTATGTCATAAATGTCTAAATTCAGGACGCCCGTCTCTAAATTCCACGAAGGCGCAACATTCACAATCTTCAAATTCGTCCTCTATGATTTACCCACAATAATTGTAAGCTATGTAAGTTAGGACAACAAGATTACTATCCACAGACCCCCGTCTAGACACAATAATTTTGGCCCAGATTAGCACAATTTGTACAATTAAACACGCCCTTTCTAGTTTAACGCACCTTGTCCAGTTTGGCACACATTTTGTCCAGTTTAAACAAATATGTGTTAAAGCATACAGTACCGTTTATATACACCTAGGTAACCAAGATCCCATCTTTGTTTGTGCCAACTATTTTGTTCAGTTCGGTTTCAACTTAAACTTTTATGTCAAAACAGTAGGTAGCGGAATGTTTGCAAACTTCTCCTGAGACCCGTCGCTCAGTTACGAAAGTATTCCGGAATTTTGTATTATGTGGTTCAAGTGTTTAACGTAAGTCATATGAACTGAGAGATGTTTATTAAACGGAGGGGTAATTGAAATGAACTGAAATGAAATGAAATTGTTTATTCTGTTAATTGCGTAACACATATGAAATGGCAATCGATCGCAATGCTTTTAATTTTGACAGTTCAGCCACGTTCATTGCGTTATTTATGTTGTTGAGTAGACAATATTTTCAAACTTATGAAGCAATGGATTAATAATTTCCTTTAAAACTCTCGGATTCTGAAAATGTGTTACGCAATTAGGTTGCAGAACTGTTTGATCAGTTTCCATCAAACAAATTAATATCTTACTTTAAATCCAATAGGTATAATGTTGACTATAAACAGAATATTTTGATTGAGTCTTTCCCAAAATGCCTGACGTTATGACGCTCCTTTGAACTTCAAATTAATGTGGCTTTTCATAACAGACATTTAATTTCACTCGCTTAGGTATATGACTAAGTAGTATCTTAATGGAAAATTATATTCTTGAAAATCAGAGTCTCATACATTACAATAGTTAAGTTCAATGGCGTTGCCCGACACGTATAAAGGGGTCGGAATAAGGGTCACAATAACTTAATTAAAGAGACTCCGTTAGGGATGGAAAATTGATGACTAACTAACAACTTGAATGTTAAGTGAGTAGTTGACGCGAGGGCTGCCTCCGAGCTAAAAACGAGGTCACCTTTGACTATTATTTATTGGGAACCTTACATATTAAATTTTCGGATCGTTGTTGAAGTTTCGCACTCGAGATTTCGCTTTGTCGGTGCCTCACCAGGGTTGAATAGGGATATGATTGTTAACAGTCGTGTCTTGCTGCTGGTATTCATAGGTATTATAAATTGATTGGCATTCATATCATATTTGTGTGAAAAGTCTGTACTAGTGCTATTTTCGATTAAGTTAGTAAATTAACTGTCTGTCGATCATTAGTACATCTTTGAAGTATACTAATAGAATAAACAGAATTCTTGATATTACCACCTGGTTCAGAGTAGATTACTCAGTGGTCGATTTTACTATTGTTTAGTAGTAGTTACAAGTTCTTTAGCTTTGCAAACTGCATAAATATGGGTTAGCCCACTTAGTCCATCGATCAAAGTCTTTAAAAATACGACTTAAATGAGTCGAGTCTGAAGATATTTTGTTAAGATTAATGATCTTATTCTTTATTAGAATTCCTGTCGTAAATGTTATCCTAACCACAATAACATGTTGCGAAGTTATAATTATAATATTTTGGTTAGTTTCACTGGTACCTATGTATGTATGTAATAACATAACATCACGCCTGGAATTCCCCGTAGGGTATTGCAGAGGTGTACCTTAGCATGTACACCCACACAGGTAGCTACTTATGATGTTATAAGCCACTTCAAAATTTAATATTAGTTTGTCGTAGATTGCGCTCAGCAGATATGATTTTATAATAGAGTCTACTTGCTGTAAGTAAGTATTTACCGTGTTAGGTATATAATTTTTATAATAACATATTTTTCAAATACATTCTTAAATTGGCTCGTTTTTATCAGCGACTAAGAAAAGGAATCTAGACAGCTATATAACTGAAGTAAAATGTGCGATTTTAATAAATGTCTGAAGCACTGAAGAATTCAGTTTTTTGTGACTCGTCTACGAAATCTGAAATGGAGAACTAGATTCAAACGTCAATCTGAATTACAAGATTGAACGATATATCAAGGAAAAAGTATTCAAGTTTCTCAATTCTATTCTAGTGCAAAACCTTATTAGATTAGGTAGACGTCTCGCAAAATCAGATTGGGAACTGAAGTTGTTTCATGAATCATGATACAAACTTTGAGGTACCAGGCAGGCAGTAAGAATTTGGGTAAGTAGGTAACATTGACACAAATCGTACCTCTCTATAGCTTCAAGTCAGTGCATTATTAAGCAAAACAAACCCAATCTAAGAGGCCTCCAAAACAAACATTCCCAAATGTTAATGGCTCGTAGTACAAATAAATCAAGCTTTAGGACTGTCCTATTGTTTCCATCGGCGCGCCTTCCGGTGATCTATCAAAGAACTCGCTAATTACCGGCGTGCGTGCGTGTTGATTGATTATAAGCCTTAAGAACATTGGGGTTAGCACCACTAATCCGGTTTGTTTAATCAATTTTCTTTTGAACTGTCCAAACAATTGTTTTGTTGTTAAAGCTTTCCTTACCGATAGGAACTTTTTGACATCATTAACTGGACTTATTGGAGACATTTTTACTTGTAAACGCCTCCGTTTACAGGTAAAA
Organism: Conistra vaccinii; assembly: GCA_948150665.1. Lineage (NCBI taxonomy): Eukaryota > Metazoa > Arthropoda > Insecta > Lepidoptera > Noctuidae > Conistra > Conistra vaccinii. Next base: position 15,609,516 of record OX411318.1, read on the forward strand.
ATGCCTCCAAAAACGTTGAATGCAGCAACATCTTTGGACTTCATTCATTATTATCGTCATATTTTAGTAGAATGGATATTGACAAAGATGTTTCTATTGAGTTACGCACATCAATCGGTATATCATCCATTGATTACCTACTAATTCTGAAGGAATATGATACTATGCTTCTGGTTCCCTGGATAGGGTAACAAACATTTAGAACAACCCCTCTTATAATTCTCGGTAACATCTACTTAATGCACAAAACTTTGTAACTGTATAATGTGTACCACAAGTCATGGGTCAGAATAACCTCAATTATATCCATCCTCACTAGGTCAACCCCAAAATCCGCCTAACACTTAATAGGACATTTCGACCCCAAAGAAAGAGAACTTTATATTTTATCTATTTCTTATCGCCATAATTCCGGCAATAACAATATTACACGGCCAACTTTGAACGTAACGTTATATTTTACGCCCTTATCGCTTATAAAGGTAACCGTTTCTTTTTTAGGTTATTTTCATGTCGTAAAACCTTCAGCGGGATCAAGAAACACTAATTTTACTACTCTTTTGTATGTACCTACTTAGCGCGAAGCTTTAGGGTTGATCGCGAGCGATTTCACGTAACGATGATGACGTAATAAAATGGGTATGTTCCTTGGTCCCTTATTATGCTAGTACCTTATCTACCGCTGTCAGTGGGCAGTTATTAATAACAGGCATTATTACTATCGTGTTATGTCATTTATTATTGTTCGCTGAATTGATTATTTAGATAGAACTAACCCAACTCCAGCTGTGATAAAGGACTGGCAATTATTTCAGTGTACGTAGGTACCTATGTTTGTATATTGCATCTGATTAGGTACCTGGTGGCACAAGCTGTTACCATGAATTCAGTACAATTATTTTTCTGGATACCTCTACGCAAAATTTTTTCGGCGCTTATAAAAAAATAAATTGCTGTCCCATTAATTTTGACGCATATGTAGGCACTTTTGTAGGAAACAGCATTTTTTTTAAACCAGCAAATAATTATTTATTTTCATAAAGCAGATTCGATGGAATTTTCTGTAAATACCTTCTCATTATAATTGAAAATTACATAAATCTCATGTGTTATTGAAGGTATTTTCAACATTTCCAGTATTCCATGAAAGCTCCAAATGTTTTTTTTTTTCGTTACGTATCCACATATTTTTGCTCTGAGGTATTTTATTCATAGCTACGGAAAGCATTATTCAAATGATAATAGTTTTTAAGCAAATATCTTTTGAAATAATTAAATTTTCATCTATTCCATTTCTATTATGTGGTCGCTCCGTAAACCTGTTTATTATTTCACACCTGCTGCGTAACTTTTTATAAACAAGTAGGTATTTTCATGGCTGATTATACGACGCAAGGTGTGCGGTAACTACCGACCCAATTTAGAACATCAATCATTTAGAAAAGGGATGCTTATCGATTATTGTGACGCGAGCCGTCGAGCCTTCGAGCGCCCTTCGCACAACACATTATACGGGATTCAATCATTGTTGGCCCTTCCTGTTTGTTTCTATTTGATCGTTGTACATAACAAACTATTTGGATAGATTTAGCCAAAGTTCAAACATATAACGCACCAACATTGTTCAAACTTGATATTGGTATTTCGAATGGACACACTTTGTGTCCATTATCGATTATTTTACAACTGCAATCTGACTCGATTCTGTCCGGTTTGAAATGTCTACTTACTGATACTTGGTGCCTTCCAATGACTACTATATTATTAACGGTAAAAAAGAGAAAAACTTTAATTTATAAGCTGACCAAATTCATGTCGTTATCCCGAAATAATCAGGTTAGTACGTAACCTACGATACCTGCGGGCGACCTTTTACCTACTTGCCCTGAGTCCCTAACCATACGAAACAAGTTCTTGGTAAATATTGGTAAAATGCTGATCCATGTATCAGACCACATTCGCAAATCCGACCAGGGACTTAATATCTTTTCATAATCAAGATTATCTCTAATGAGGAAATCAGCAACGGTATTAAAGATAAAGGTGCGAATACACGCCCGCAGCAACCCGAGCTACGTTTAGGAATGTGTTGGTTAATGGGTATTACAGATTCCAATCATCCGCTAAATAGCATTGTGTAGTCGCCCTTCGCCCACAAATATCATTATAGCGCAAACCGTTTTTCCTTAATCGCCTGTTAAGACTTCTGCGATAAACAGGTTTTTGTCGCTCGAAGCAGTTTCTGACACGCAATTTCAGATTTCAGCTAGCGGTCGGTGCAAATCTATCGGTTTTGTTGCGCGACTAATCGCGTAAAACAGACGATCAAGCGCCATTCTGCAGTGCTCTACATACACTCGAGCGGTTGCAGTGGTTTAAGCTCCTTTACGCGGGGGCATTCTGCGTAGTTATTCGACTACGCAAATGATCGCACGATTCTGCATTTAAGCGCTATCACGTACGGTGTAGCTGAGTGGCCGGCCACTCAACTATACCATACGTTCGTCCCGTACGCCCCGACCCGATCTATCCGGATAAATGTAAACGCGCGGACGACGCACTAAGGTATGTAAACATGGCGCAGGGTGCTCTTGCAGTGTATGTTAATGTTGCAATTATAAGCGTGTAAACGTATGCGGTGAGAAAGAGACAGAACTACAACTAACATTGTTGCAACTCATAATTGAATACTAATCGTTTGACAAAGCACTTACCTACTTCAAGGTTAAAATAAAAATAGATAACAAATGAACGTGAAAAATTCGGAAACCTCATTAGGTTACCCTTTAGTCTATGTCACTCGTGTAACCTATTAGTCATCATAATACTTGATCGGACAGATTAGTTCTATTCTTTATCAGACACGTGGACGACATTGAGATAATTTCCAAAAACAATTCACATTCTTCTGATAGGTATCAGTATAAATATTATTTTATGTATTTTTAAATAAAAAAGAAACTAGCGAGTCTTAGTAGTCGCATATAATGTGTAACATCTGACAGCTTGGCTGGCACATAACCGACCTCTCGGAAAATGGGTTGGAAATATCTGACGAACAACTCTAGCACCGCGCGCGCTCATTGGTCAAATCAAATAGCGCGCGCTTCCTCGGCTTCCTGTTACACACTTCCGTCCCTTTCACGAAATCACTCCCACAGATTGCAGGAAAGCGAGAGGAAAGATGATACACATAAAAAAGAAATGTTACAGTAAAATAGAACCTACTACGTTTGGATACAAAAATAAGGAGTCCGAAAATAAAGATTTGGTCGATTTGAGAAATAATAATAATTATAATATTATGCGTAGTGACCACTTCACAATATACTGAAGGAATAATAAATTGGCCAAATAGAAAGTACCTAACAAGAATTCATGAACCTTTTACTATCAAGTACAAAGAACAGACACTTTTAGCTCTTCTCAAACAACTTTGCTAAAAATACTAGGTCCACATGTTACTAAATAAACAATACAATGTTCTTTTGAGAACTACTGGCCCTTTTTGTTTTATGTTCATGCAAATGTACCTACATTTTCAGAAGAGTCAGATTCATAAATACAAACCTTGATACATTTTTGAATATTTTGAAGCGATGGTGCACTTTCTAAAGTAGGTATAAATATAATATGTCCATTTGAATATTGTATCGTTGGCACGAAACGTATACACCAGCGACAATGTCATCCTAGCGTTGGAGCGTAGAGATGAGACGCATTTTAGGACTGACATCGACAATCGAATACGGAACTTATGGTGTCGGTGTATTTGTCTTTACTTTTGTTTCATTTGCCACTGACTTACAAAACTAGTTATTAGTCTTCCACTTTGTAGTGGTTTTTTTAAAGTTTGTTGTTTTTTTTTTTGTTTTAAATTTAGAGCATTTATCCCGGAAACATAAACCTTTCAAGATAATAAGAAATCTGGTTGTTCGTCGCTAGTAATTAAATAAATGACCAAATGACTAAATTATTTACCTTGGGGTAAATAATTTAGGCATTTGTCACATAACCCATTTATCACCAGTTTTGGCATACTGGAGATAGAAAATCCTATCTATCTATGGTTTCAACGCCCCAATAATCTGTCAGAGACGAGGAATCCTATGGAATTTGACACACTGACAGATAGAATATACTGTCTACCATCAATAGCGATCTGTTTTTTACTGACATTAGGTTATTTGGTTCGGCCGTAAGACAATATGTCTAAAACAACAGGTAGGCTTGGGTATTCGTGATTTGAAATTGCTAGGGTACAGCCAGATATTTCATTCAAGGATCACGATCAGGGCCGTTGAGAGAAGTAAGCGTTTTTAGAGTACAGGTTTCATTTATTTACAAATCTCGTTTTTTATTCACAGAAAAAAGGCTAACAACAATGTTTCATGGTTATTTAGAAGAATTTTAATTGAGTTAGGCTACCTACATGGTAATATTTCTGGTATTCGGGTGGAAGGTTTATCAATCTCATGTAAGTACTTAGGTTATTTTCATGTTGGTAAGACATATACTGAGTTTAGTTGTAGAAACGCACGAAAATAAATAAACTCAACTAGGTGCCTAAAATACTAATATGGACCGCATAACAAAAAGTTTAGAACAAAAACTTATTAAAATTCACTCGTGAATGATATCAAAACTTTTCTTTTTGTTCTCAGGAACAAACGTCGTCAAGCTGTCAGTTACCAGAAGACCTCATTTTGGGCAAAGACGATGATATTTTTATGAAAAATGTCTTGATTGTGTTGTTCATCATTTAATTTTTTTCATGAATACGAATTGCCAGAGATAACTACGTAAGTTTCAATCATGCAAAGAATCATGTAACGTTAATGATAATAATAACTCTAATTAAGGTTTGAACCATAATTAGCATTTTTAAATTTTTATAAAAACGTTTATGACTTATTTTCATAGCTATACGTCTATTGCTTTAAGGTGTTTTTTTTTTTTTGTCTAATAAACGAATTTTTATATCTTTCTTTTCTCTGCATCTATTAATGGTAATATAAGCACTTAAGTATATAAACTATTGACGCGAGAATGTCGATCTTGACAACTTGACGCGAACGTCATACGTAGGTACCGTACATTTCACGTTACAGTATTTGTGTCTCACGAATGTTGAGACATTGACAGCCATGTCACGTATGATCATAGATATATTTAATACATCTATGCGTATGATTATAACGTGATTTTGGGTATCTCTGACAGTACAGTATTTTATTTCATTAAGGGCCTATTTCACGATGTCCGAATAGCCATTACCACCTTACCGAATAAATTAAAAAATGGAATAGAATTAGTATGAAATTATCTGCCAAGTAAGTTAATAAGAACTTAATCGTAGGTGGTGAAACAGGCCCTAAGCGACATGCGCTTTACCAAGTGTACAAACACGTTGTAAATGTGTGTCTTAGCGTCGGAGCTCTGGATAGCGTCCGAGACAATAGCGAAGAAAAAAATGAGTGTGTGCGCGTGCGTATGTGTTATGTGCTGACGATACTCGTCTTCACGCACCCATTCACAGCGTGTTTGTACACTTGGGTACCACAAGTAACGCGCGCGTCGCTTCCAGAGATAAAAATACTGTGCTGTCAGAGATATACAATTTTACGTTATACATAATTATACGTGATATGGCTGTCAATTTCAATACCTGCTGGCAAGATACCATAATAAATTATTTATAATTTACTACTAGTTCCAATCGGAAAAGTTACGAATCATTCATGTAGACTGCGGTGGCAAAATTGGGCGTTGAATGTTTGCAAAAATCTGCTATATAGGTGTCGAACCTCAATTTATGTCTTCCGCTATCCACTAAAGCTTCGTGCAGACTAGCGCGACGCGACACCGGCTATTGTTATTCCGTAAAGTTTTCTTAGAAATTGTGTTGTTCGTGTCGCGTCGCGCCGTCGCGTCGCAATGGTCTGCACGAGCCTTGATGCTTTAAAGTTGAAGTTTACCCGATTTCTTTTATCTACTACTCTAACGGTGGACTAACTCTCAGAAAGTTAAAAGACGATCCATTATTTTCATTCATAATACCACAAAAGTTTTCCGCGATAAGTTCTGTAAAAAAGTAACTAAAAAAGTTTTGCGGTTCCGTAATAACTTACTCTGTTTTCATAGCTATTCAGTTTTGGTAACAAAATCTGGGTGTGATCGTCAGAGAATCTGCAAAAGTCAAAATATTCTACCAAAATAATAAATTAATTCATTAATGCATTCATACTAATACATTTATTATGGAGCTATTCTGCATTTATCATCAGAAATTATTTAAACAAAAGGGGAAAAACGATTAAAAACAACATTTTCAGAGAACAAGCAACGAAGAGGTTTTTCACAAAAACCAGTTTTATAGTACCTATTATTTACAGCTATTAAACTTTATAGTCTTAATAATGCTGTTTGTTTTATCATATATCAGACTTTATATTCAATGCAGCTTAACGGCTTTTCTAGCTTCAGTCTAGACAGTGTCTCAAAAGTTAACATCTTTAGTGTGAATGCGTCATGCAGTTGACTAGACTTCCCATATCACTTTTGAATACATTTACCGAACCAAAAGTTCACAGACTGCGCGTTAATCCTTTTACATATTAATCTTCCCGTGATAGCTCTTCCTAAAGAGCTGTTTGAATAATATCACAATTTTTCAACTAAACTAATTCTGAATAAAGGTAATCGATCAACGCTTCGAGAGCAGAAGTTTGTAAGTTTGTCTGTTTGAAGGTTTGACGCTAAAACTTATAAAAGATTCTGGTTGGCATCAAAGCAAAAGTTACAAAGCCTTCAGATCGGTCGTCTGACGTCTCTACTTATACACTTTTGGTCGGTAATACGAAACTCGTGAGAAGAATACAGGCTCGTTTCAAATGCTTCGGTTTGAAAGGCGTCCCTTTATTTAGCTAAAGGGAAAGGGTCTATTTGTCGTAAATCATCTCTCGTTATGTTTTCAATTTAAGTTTTGCTGTACGATTGACTTAGCAAATTTGAGTGAAGATAAAGCGCTTTGTAATTCTTGTTTCGGCCAATTTGTTAACAGACTAATCTTTGTTTGAAATAATTTGATCTTCTTAGACGTCTCAAACTATGTTTGTAGTTGTTGCTTTCATAGAATTTATCGTCTACGTTTGATTTAGGTTGAGAAATAATTAATAATCGAGCCTAAAATAAGCATGTCTTTTAATTCCACTATGATATTTTAAGTTGTTGTTACATCGCTTACCTACTCTTTGTTAAGACGCAACTAAATGTCAGTGGCCTTGAGTGGTTATCTTACGTGTTGTGTGTTGAGTTTACGCAACGCGTCGTTCGTCCAGCCAGTAATACGCATCGCCCATCAAGGTGCGCCAGGCAGTCTCAAATAAGATGCATTATTAATTTATTGTACATAAAGTAAATGGTATTTTAATAAAACACGTAAACTAAAAGTTAATAATTAAAGTATCTTTAAAACTATCAAGCATATTTTTCTGAAACCTTCACCGGTTTCAGAAAAATATGCTCGATAGTTTTTATGTGATCCTCAGTTTTTTATCCGCGTTATTACTTTACAACTTGATTACACTATGTAATGTATATAATTATAATCTAAAATATTCATAGATTAAGTTATTAAAACAATACTCTAATTTAACATATTATTATTTTGTATATATATTTTCCAAATCATTAACTACTCGTTTAAACGTGACGTTCAGTAAAAAAATCATTAAAAGGGTTATTGTCGCTTTAACCTCTGTAATTTATTATTGAAGATTTTAAATTAAATTTTAATCGGTTGAAGGAGAAGTTATATTATTAAATTACTGATTTTATTTGTCTGTAAATCCTCTATGCACAACATAATAATTATACAGTTTAAGTTGGTTGTAGTACATGTGTGTAAAAATGAAAACAAAACCTTAGAAGGCATTATGTTTCAGAAGATAACGTTGAGGGTCGGGTTATACAGGACGAATATGCCCAAAACGACGTCTGTGGGTCAGATTAAAGTAAATTTACCGTTACATTTTAGGATGTCAAGTAAGATACAACCTGCGTTAACTTTAATACCGTAGTTGATTAATATTAAATTAATCTTATGAAGAGCTTGTTGGGTTGTAATAAAGAAATGTCTTTATATAAGTTAATAAGTTAATTTAATAAGGAATAATAGAATATTATATTTATAACTTTCTTGCAAAATATAATTTATTATGTAAGTTGATTTTCTATATCATAGTATTTTTCTGAAAAAGTTTACATGACGTATTCAATGACTTCAACCTTACCGTTACTTATAGCCATAGTCGTTTATCGATGCATAAGCATCGATAAGCGACTATGGCTATAAGTAACGGTAAATCAGTTTGTCAAAATACCACACTTGCTGTAATTTTACGTCATAGTCACAGACAAGGCGACTCATTAAATAAATATACGTTAATGAATAATTACATACGTTGTTATTTTTATGTTTTACTTTATTATGTTCTTTACAGGTGGAGTTTGACTTGTAACATTTGTTTGTAATGTATCGTTCTCTGCGAGCTTGGTTACAATACGGTGATACACAAGACGCGGCGAACGCTCGCTTCGAGCACTTCGTTTCTCATAGTTCCGTTTCAAAGGAATTCACGTAACAGCCGACAGTCGAGTGGAGGATTCGGCGCTCGCATCGAGCGGCTCAGCTCCCTACTGTACTACTGTAACGCGTTGCAAAAACTGGATACATTACAAACAAAAATGTTACAAGTCAGTCTCCGCCTTTAAACATCAGAGGTTGAGAACGAAAACAAATGAAATAATTTTCCTGTTATTTTAAGAACGTTCACAGTGTGATCTCAGTTTCTATCTGTCAACAATACCTTTTAATTTCCCTACATTTTTGACAAGTTTTTGACATTGATTTACGATGAGATGAGATTGCGATTGATTTTGAACGGTTTTTAATTGCGGGAATGGGTATTCTGTGTCAATGCTGGCGCCTACAAACAGCCAATAATGTTCCTTTGACGAAAATTGACGGATCGAGCTTGAATTGTACCTATGATTGACGTCTTGAATACAAAAGGAGCAATGGACCCCAAAATTGCGATAGCTTTAGCATTGATTGATAGATTCAGTTGTTTGTTTCAGTGCACACTAATATTACATAGTTAGATAGTGGTAGACAACTTAAGACATCGATGCGTACTATTTTGCTTTATGGTTAGTAGGTGTAAGGATAGATCATACTACCTACTTTAGAAGTAACAAAACAATAGGTACATAAATGTTGAAGAAGAAAAAGGAGTAGGCATCTTATGGGGGTTTTGTAATTTAAGGTTAAAGAATTTCTTACTCTGTATTGACTTGAACATATTAACGATGTTGTTGAAGAGATAGTTAATTGACTCAGGCGTGACTTTGCGGAAATCCATGATAAAATACAATAGACGACGTATATTTAGTAACTTAATCCGCTTAAAGGTCATCGCGCACTATAACAGCACCGCTCCAGCACGGTAGCGCCCCGGCACCGCCTCGAAAAATCTAGTCGTCAACGCGCCGTAAGCCAGGCGACTGCTAGTCGCAAACGCGCCGGAAGCAAGGCGACCGCTCGCTGTTGGCACGCCACCGGCGAGGTAACAGTTTATTGTTTACTCACAAGCGAGGCGTCACCGTGCGGCCGGCGAGAGGTCACCGCGCGGACTGCGAGGCGCCGGCGAGACGGCTCCTCGCTAGAAGCGCGCTGTCGGCCCGACGTGTGATGGCTCGTGGGGCGCTCACTGCCTGCGAACCGTCCACTATTTTGTTTAGCCATCGTAAAATAGACTTTAATGGATTCGACTTAAAATCCTAACTTGAATGACAAGGTAGGAGCCATGCTGCTATAATGAGCGATGACCTTAACTGTTCTTAAAGAGTCATAAAGAACCCTGTAAGAAATCGACACATGTTTCACCTCTCAACGAGGCATCCTCAGGATGACGATTGACTTGTTGCGAAAAACAAGTCAATCGTCATCCTGACCTGTTGGGTTCTTTATGACTCTTTAAGAACAGTTAAGCGGATTAGGTTACTAAATATACGTCGTCAGTATTTTAGTTGAAAAGAGTTATTAAGTTGATCTCAATCTTGCAAAAATTAAAAACTTGATAAGGGTCTCGATCGTCGTGTTTGATAAAAAATAGGAAGGTATTTGAGAATCCCAAAGAACCCATATTTGAAACTGAGCCAGCGTTAATGTTTCTGCTAGTTAAATAGCCATAACCATTTTACAGTCAGTCTGCATCGAATGCGTTCTTTGAATCACTCTACTCTGCCGGGGCTCGAGTCATTGACCCAGTTTCAGCAATAGATCCTCATAATGATGCCTGTGAGCCAACTTTATGGGGTACTTCTGATCCAACCATCTTCAAGTTTCCACCAATAACCTGAATGCAGATTAATATTGAAGATGTTTTCATTAGGCGACTGTGCTGCCCTCTGTCGTTTACTCTCAGAGATTATTGGATATTTATTTTATAACAGTGCCTATTTAATAGTAATCTTTTAATTTAGTACCAAGTGTCAAATAATTGTATTTATTTTTCTTTAATTAAATTACATTTTTAAATTATAAATACATAATAAAATATACTTTATTATTCGGCTCAACAATGATTAAGTACAGATGCCAGCACATCAACCTACTCCAATATGTCAAATTTTCCCAATCAACATTGAATTCTTTAGTGATAAAGTTGAAAATCTATTAAAGAAATTTTACAGATTGTATTAACTTGATGTGCTGGCATTTGTACACTGTTACTTTGGATTATGAACATTACAAACTTAAGTCTAAGCGCCTCATTTCTTAAAGAAAACACATCATGCACTACATTATTATATTTATTAAATGTCGCAGCATCGTGCTGAGATAGGAGCCTTTTGGCCTCGCACAGGACTCTGCTTCCTTTTTAATTTTACATTGTTTAATTTCTTTTATTGTTTTTGATTCTTATTTAAGTATGTCTCAATTGTGTCTTATTTTAATTTGTGATCTTCTGTGCCTGTCCCAATAAATACTTTTTCTTTCTTTCTTATGTGCAGTTTTTTTTTTTTTGTATTAGTAAGTACTGACGTTCTTAGCAATTGATTACAATCTAGCCTAATAGACTAATAAGTAATTTAATTCTAACTTAATATTTTACGAGATGTTATAACTAAGAATAGTGTCAATTTGCACTTTTACACAAGGTCAATGATAATTGTCAAAACACTTTGTTCATGTGTTACATGTATAGCACAGCATTGTTACTATTTATTATTAATTCACTATTTACACACTACACTAACTGAAATGGTTGCGCAGATAATAACACAATTAAAAAGCGAAATTGATTACATAGATTAAATTAAATTTGATTTGATTTGATTTTTGTATGTAAGCATTACTTGTAAATTTACATTAATTAAACTTTAATATTGTATTACAATAAAACAAGAATGTATTGGCGTGTAGCCAAAATCGAAACCAACGCAGCCATCTTTTTTTTAAAATACAATTTCTATCACAAATATTTACCATCAACGCCCCCCCCCCTGTCAATGTCATTCAGGCGACACGGCATTGTCAACACCCTTGAAGCACTATATTATAAATATGGTTTATTATTATACCAGATAGCAGATACTAAAATATTTACGTTTTATACATTTAATCCACATCACAAAAAATAAAAATGTACAAAACAGACACAAAAATAATAAATCAAACTGGAATATTATCATGATGGTTTCGTTTGTGCCATTAATAAAAACGAATATTTTCATTCAGCACCAAAAATGGAATTGGCTTTTTTTGAGAACAAATTACGGTTCTTATTTTTGGATAAAAAATATTCTATCGGGCTGGTAAGTAAAGCTGGTAGGTAAATGCAAAGGCAAGAGGCAAAGGTGTCCTGTACAACATCTTTACCTATAACTGCGGGTATTCGGTATAATACGTTTTTCATCAAAAAAGTAACTGTACGAGCAGTGGTGGCCCAGTGGTAACGGCAGCGACTTACGAGTTGTAGATTCAAACCTGACGGACGCTTTACTTTGTGTAAATTATTCTATCATCACTGATCTCAAAACGGTGTAGAAAAACATCGTGAGGAAACCGGCATGGCCTAAAACCAAAAATTAGAAGACATGTGACACCCTCAAACCCGGACGAGGCTCGCGTGGTGGATTACGGCTCACTTCTCACCGAATGGTGGCCTGTGTCCCAACAGTGGGAACATTATAGGCTGACTATGCATCAAAAAGTGGTAGGTATCGTCTAAATTAAGGCTGCACGCATCTCCACAAGCAGTGCAGGGTAGTGCAATGTTAAACTAGACGACCAATAAGTTACTATAACTTAATTATCTAATACCTTTAAACGAGCAGTTCTTGTATATATGGTATACATAAGTAATATATTATAATCTCGGAAACGGCTCCAACGATTTTCATGAAATTTAGTATGCAGGGGTTTACGGAGGTGAAACATCGATCTAGTTAGGTCTCATATCTGGAAAAAATTGTTTTCTTTATTTTCATAGATTCGGAAATCTGATAAAATGTTGGTGTACCTGGACGGTGTATGTTTATATTTTCACCCCGAGCAGAGCTCAGTTGACCAGATATTCATTCTTAAAGCTGCATGCTTACCTACTAAGTCACTCGGTTCATTATAAAATTAAAACGATTTTCACGGAGACAATTTTCAAAATGAAAAAGATAAAAACAGTGGCATACTATAAAGTTTGAATGGATAAGAAAAATCCTCTTTAGTTAGGTGCGGTCCGAGTTAATTAGTCTCTGGGGGATCATAACTTGCCAAATGACTGCCATTTGCCACGTGCAATATAAAATAGTTTAATGAAGCCATATTGTAAAGGTTTTGTTACCAAAATTTTGCTGTAGTGGTCAGATAAAAAAAAAGTTAAAGATAAATTAAAAATAAGGCAAAAAAAGGATTTTTCCATTTTGAGGGGCTTATAATTATTAAAGAGAATGTCAGCACAACTGACGGGGTCTGCTAGGGCCGATGCCTGCCGGGGTTGCGGGATAGTCTTAAAGGGTTACCGTAGCCCCTGGCAACGTACAGGCAACTGAAGGAACACGGGTGGGTTTTAGACAGTAGGGTTTGGCACGCCCTCCCTCTCCGCCCAGAGCGGGAGAAGTTATTTGATGATTCCCAACCCAAAAAAATTAAAAGAGGCCTTTAAATGAAAAAAATATTACAGACACATAACTGCCGTGGGTGTTTTTGCTGTCATCTTAATCCTAACTAATATTATAAACTAGCCGCGCCCTGCGGTTTCACCTGCATAAATCTCGATCCCGTGGGAATATCGGGATGAAAGGTATCCTATGTCCTTCTCCAGTACCCTAATTACGTAATGCACGATCAATTTTAAATTGAAACAAATTGCGAATCCATTGCTACATAAGTTCGAAAAAAAATCTGATCAAATTTTTTTTTCGAACTTTTGAAGCAATGGATTCGCAATTTGTTTCAATTTAAAATTGATCGTGCATTACGTAATTAGGGTACAGGTCATGGTGTTTGTTTTTTTGTTACGCTTTCACGCTAAAACGGCTGAACGGATTTGAATGTAATTTAGCACATAAATAGACCATGACTTGGATACTTTTCCCTTTTTTTTACTTTTTTTCCCGATATCCGCAGGGTGCAGCTATAGTCCATTATAAAATAATACCCTAGCTTATCATTGAAAAAAAAAAATGCAATTTAAATATTATTTTATTGAAATAAGTAGAGCAGTGGTAGCCTAGTGGCAACGGCCCCGACTTACGGTCGTGGGTTCGAACCCAAGCAGGCCCTTTACTTTGTGTAAATAATTTCATCACCACTGTTCTCAAAACGGTGAAGGAAAACATCTTGAGGAAACCGGCATGTCTTAGAACCAAAAATTCGAAGATATGTAACATCTACCAACCCGCACTGGGCCCGCGTGGTAGATTACAGTCCACTCCCTCTCACAGAGAGGAGGCCTGTGTCCCAGCAGTGGGAACATTAATAGGCTGATTGATTGATTGATTGAAGTAGAGCAAAAGTAAATCATTCATTTACCTTTGTCGCTGAGAATACAACCAAGTTCGAAAACTGTTATAATACAAAGTGATATACATTGTACATTACATACATTGTACATACATGTATTATTACTTACTGCTAAATGGTGATACGTGATAAAATCAGAAATGAAAAAATCCGTAGGAGAATCAAGATAACTGACATAGCCCGAAGAATTGTCAAACTTAAATGGTGTAGCGTGGGAAGGCTGCCCAAAAGGTGGACCGATGACCTAGTAAAGGCCGCAGTAATCCGCTAGATGCGAGAAGCACAGAACCGGCCTCCCCCAAGCACCGCCAATTGAGTGTACTACGTGAGTGCGACAATCGGAAGTGCGATTCACGCTTGTGCGACAAAACTGTAATGCGACTCACTGTAGTTCGAATGCACGCTAGTGCGACACACTGAACCTCGACATCACGCTAGTGCGACATTGAAGACTCAAATTTTGTATTAATCGAAGGTGGAAGTTCCAAATGTCGTGAGGGACAGGGATTTAAATGTGCCTTAAGTTGTTGTCGTTAGAAAATTACCACATTTTTGACAGTTTATTTTTTATTATGTCTTTAGATAAAGAATTGAATTATTTCTGCCATTTTTGTGCGGCTGACGGCTATACCCGGTTGCTATATAGCCTTTTTTCTTTTTGACGGTAGCTTTCAAATGAATTGTCAATTTCTATATAAATATATATTCTATGGTCAATGTTTTTTCGTTTTTTCTAAAATATCTACCGAGCAGATTTCGATGGTTATAAATTATATCTGATCTTTATTAAAACGTCCAAAAATGAATACGCCCATCATAAATAATTTAAAATCAAGAACTGGAAAGGACATTTTGGAAATAGATGGCTATATTTATTACAAAAACAAACAACGTGGCGATCTATACTATTGGTGTTGCAGTCAAAAGAATCGGTTGCAATGTCATGTGTTAGAACAACGAAAAAACAAGGTAAATATTTTCTTTTCAGTTCAGTCATTGATCAACATACCCATGAACCAAACCCAGACAAAAAAGAAGAATTGAATTTGAAAACCATCTTGAAAAGAAAAGCTACTGAAAGCATGGATTCTCCGGGGCAAATTATCCAAGCATGCATTCAAAATATACCATCTACTAGCGCACACAGTCTGCCAAATGACAATGCAAAGCGGATGATTATAAATCGAGCCAGGACAAAGGATTTTCCAGATTTGCCAAAGCGACTAGCAGACATAAACGTACCTTCTAAATATACGAAGTTTAGAGATGAGCAATTTTTAATCGGTCATTATATTGATGGAGAAGAATGTGTA
Organism: Conistra vaccinii; assembly: GCA_948150665.1. Taxonomy (NCBI): domain Eukaryota; kingdom Metazoa; phylum Arthropoda; class Insecta; order Lepidoptera; family Noctuidae; genus Conistra; species Conistra vaccinii. Next base: position 15,624,918 of record OX411318.1, read on the forward strand.
ATAGTATTCAGTACTAATAGTAATTTAAAATGTCTTCACCGTTCTCCATATTGGCTAATGGACGGAACTTTTATCACATGTCCAGCGATGTTTGGTCAGTTATATACCATCCATGCAGTGATAGGACACACTGAAACCTCTGATAAAACAGCGCCGTTAATATATGGATTACTATCACATAAGTCTCGTCATTGTTATGTAATCTTGTTAGAAATTATTCGCACCTACGTTTTAACCGAAATGAATATTGTACTTCAGCCTAAAATTATATTGACAGATTTTGAAATCGCTGTCATAAAAGCGGTTAAGACAGTTTTCCCGGAAACCTTACATAAAGGATGTTTTTTTCATTTAACCCAGAATATTTGGAAACATGTGCAGGCTGTGCTTATGACGGCTGCTTATGACGGCAGCGACTTAGACCAGCAGCTGGTCTTGCACAAAAATATGGACAGTGCAATGATTTTGCAAACAAAATAAGGCACTTAGCTGCACTGGCTTATTTAAGCCCCGAGGAAATTCCAGCAGCTTTTTGCCTTATTGAAGAACAGGTACTACCAAAAGATGCTGAAAAGGTAAGTGCGTGGTTTCGGAAGTATTATGTCGAAGGACATTACACAAAAAAACGAGCCGCACCTGGTTATTTGAAGCTGAAAAAAATACCACCAACATTTCCACCGCAATTATGGTCTGTAGCTACCAGCATCGAAATGGGGGTACCTACTACACAAAATAGTGTTGAAATTTGGCACCATAGATGGAATGCACTTTTAGGTCGCAAAAAATGGAATGTTTATAAAACCTTTGAGGAAATATTAAAAGAACAAAAAACAACAACGGACACAATAGAGAAAATTATAGGTGAATCAGTAACTGAACCAAGAAGAACAAAAAAACAAAAAGATAAAGAAGAACAAATTAAAAAGCATTTACAAAAAAAAGGTACAATGGATTTACTAACATTTTTGCGTGGTCTGTCATATATTTGTTATTTAAAAAAAAAGTAAGAATGCGCTGTGGTTTTTCTTTGTTATTTTACTATTTAAGGTGGAACTAGTCGCGGGCTCGAACTCAATGGTGGGCATGGCCAAAAACCACACTGTCTCACCTGGCATCGTGTCCGACCAAGATAGTATCAGTGATGAGCAGTTAGAAGCTGGTCTACATGGACAACGTATAGTTCGCACGCACAGAAACACCGTACCGACCAATTTTAGTAAAACGAGTGCGTCAAAATTTTTGAAAAGACCTTTGGAAAAAAGGTTTTTCTGAAAAAACCACTGCAAAAATCAATTACAAATAAAATTTATTGAAATCTTCGATAATTTTTCTGTGTCGGTACGGATTTTGTTTTCGAGATTTCACACTTCTTGTATTACTTATTTACGCCCAAAGTTGCGTTAAAATTAGCAAGAAAAACGAATCTTTGTTGGCTCATAACTTTTTAATGGCTTTTTATTTTACTATTCTGCTTCCGTACAGACAATTTTAATAATGAGACCTAACGATATCATGTTTAACTTTGAATGTACGATGTCAAACAGTGGAGTAAAACCCCTCCGAAGTTTGTATGGAAAAAATATCAAATTGTTTCACCTTAAGTACGCAAAAATGTTAGTAAATCCATTGTACCTTTTTTTTGTAAATGCTTTTTGTTCTTCTTTATCTTGTTGTTTTTTTTTGTTCTTCTTGGTTCAGTTACTGATTCACCTATAATTTTCTCTATTGTGTCCGTTGTTGTTTTTTGTTCTTTTAATATGTCCTCAAAGGTTTAGTATACATTCCATTTTTTGCGACCTAAAAGTGCATTCCACAGGCTTTTGTCAGGAACCCGTAATGTGTTACTGACATACATTTCCGAAAAGTATTGAATTTGGTGGACTAGAGGTAGTAGCAAATTATAGAATTATTATATCGAATGATAAATGTTTTTTTAGCAAATGTAGTTTAGAGTAGATCCCTTAAGACTATTAGTACCGCTAAAAGCGCCACCATAGAGAAAAAAATTGTAACTCAGTAGATATGGAACATTTTGAAATTTCCTACGTTCTAATTTATAGTCAGGTGTTGTAGGATTTTTAGACTAGATAATAAACAGCAATTTTTGGCGTTAATCAATATTTCTTCTAAACAATAAACTCTAGCGTTGATGTTTTGTACTCTAAAAACCTACAACCCCTGACTTTAAATTACAACGTAAGAAATTTCAAAATGTTCCGTACCTGAGTTACCAATTTTTTTTTAAATTCAATGGTGACGCTAGTTTGACATTCTTATCGCCTTAAAGGCGCTCCCTCACCGGGAGCCTTTGCTTGTAGTGGAATCGGTCGTTTTTACAAAATGTACAACGTGTAACAAATTGCATCGCGGGTGCTCCCACTCACTACTATAATGTAAAATGTTATAAATTGTATCATTAGCTGCGCACTGTAATGCTCGGTTTTCCTCACTCACTGATGTAATGATTGAATCTGAACCGTTATATTACAGGCGAAAGCTCTCGGTGAGCCGTGAGGGAGTGTATCTTCACGCGTACGCGCGTGTTTAATTATAAGTTTTTGTTTAGTTATAAGTATAATTCATACGGTACGATCATAAATAAAGGAGAACATTCACGGTCCATACATTTTTGGGCTAAATGTGAAAGTGCCGGCCAAACAAAAAAAAAGTTATATTCCGTTAGAATATGTTATTCTCTTCACTTTTCACTATGGGACCAAATCTGTAGGGCCATTCCCTGCGCTGTTATACGTCTTTGTAAAATACTGTTTTCAGTATGTTTTAGTTATGAGAATAACAGTAATCAAATTATAATAATAGCTTTTTATGGCAGTAATCATTACAGTCATCATCTTTTATTGTGAAACTAAGGTTCTAGGGTTATTCTCCACATAACTACAGTATGAGAAATAAAGTTTTTTTTTTTCGACTGTACTATTATTAGCTGATTGAAATAGTTATCACTAGTATTAACTGGTTTTAGGTCTATTTCATCATATCAGCCGAAAGACGTCCACTGCTGGACATAGGCCTCCCCCAAGCTCCGCCACTTCGATTGATTCTGTGCTTCCCGCATCAAGCGGATTCCTGCGTCCTTTACTAGGTCATCGGTTCATCTTGTGGGAGGCCCCCCAAAGCCACGACCTCCGGTACGCAGTCGCCACTCCAGAATCTTTCGGCCCCATCAGCCATCTGGTCTGCGAGCAATGTGTCCTGCCCATTGCCACTTAAGTTTAGCAATTCTTCGGGCTATGTCGGTTACCTTGGTTCTCCTGCGGATCTCTTCATTTCTGATTCGATCACGTAGGGAAACTCCAAGCATAGCCCTCTCCATTGCTCTTTGGGTGACTTTAAGCCTTCTGATAAGGTCCATTGTGAGCGACCACGTTTCAGTGCCATAAGTCATTACTGGCAAGGGCAACACGCACTGGTCAAAGACTTTCGTCTTGAGACACTATGGTATCTGGGACGAGAAGATATTGCGTAGCTTCCCGAACGCTGCCCAGCCGAGTCGGATTCGACGCTTGACCTCTTTCTCGAAGTTGGGCCTACCTAGCTGGACAGTTTGTCCTAGGTAAACATACTCGTCTACAACTTCAAACGTAGCGTCTCCGATCTTTATGAGAGTGGGTGTTACATAGGCATTTGACATGACCTTGGTCTTGTCCATGTTCATTTTAAGACCCACTCTTTTGGAGGCTCTACTGAGGTCATCGAGCATTATACTGAGGTCCTCCATGGTAACTATATCGTCGGCAAACCGAAGGTTAGTAATATACTCGCCATTGATGTTGATGCCTAGTTCTTTCCAGTCCAGAACCTTGAAGATATCCTCCAGTGCAGCGGTGAACAGTTTCGGAGAGATAACGTCTCCTGGTCTCACACCTCGGTGCAGAAGGATAGGTTTCGAGGTCTGGTCGTGGAGTCGGACTGACATAGTGGCGTTTTCGTATAGGCACTTTAACACCTCGATGTACCGATAGTCGATGTGGCACCGTTAAAGAGACTGCAGTACAGCCCATGTTTCGATCGAATCGAAGGCTTTCTCGTAATCCACAAACGCTAAGCAGAGAGGCAGGTTATACTCTTCGGTCTTCTGTATAACCTGCCGCAGCGTATGTATGTGGTCCACGGTCCTTTACGGAATCCGGCTTGTTCGGGAGGCTGGAAGTCATCAAACCTGCGCGCGGACGGTTCATGATGACTCTTGAAAACAGCTTGTAGATATGAGTCAGAAGTGTGATGGCTGTTCTTAAGCAGGGCATTGTCGCCCTTTTTAAAGAAGAGTACCACCACACCTCTGTTCCATGTCTGTGGCGTTTTATGGTCATAAAACCAGTTAATACTAGTGATACCTATTTCAATCAGCTTAGACTAGTACTATAAAAAAAAAAACTTTATTTCGCATACTGTAGTTATGTGGAGAATAACCCTAGAACCTTAGTTTCACAATAAAAGATGATGACTGCAATGATTACTGCCATAAAAAGCTATTATTATAAATAGATTACTGTTATTCTCTTAACTAAAACATACTGAAAACAGTATTTTACAAAGACGTATAACAGCGCAGGGAATGGCCCTACAGATTTGGTCCCATAGTGAAAAGTGAAGAGAATAACATGTTCTAACAGAATATAACTTTTTTTTTGTTTGGCCGGCACTTTCACATTTAGCCCAAAATGAATGATGTCCTTTGATTATATTGAATAAAGTTTGTTTTATTTATAAACTTAAGTTATTGCTTTCTTTATTTTTCATTTAAAATCTATAGACGCAGTATCGCATTAATGTTTGTTGCACTTGGGTAGTTATAGACTGCTGTGATACTGCAGGTCGAATTACAATACTGTCGCACAATCGTTTGTCGCACTACCGTAGTGTCGAACTATTGTCGGACAATCGTGTGTCGCACTAGCGTGATGTCGAGGTTCAGTGTGTCGCACTAGCGTGCATTCGAACTACAGTGAGTCGCATTACAGTTTTGTCGCACAAGCGTGAATCGCACTTCCGATTGTCGCACTCACGTAGTACACTCCCGCCAATTCGACCGAAGTGGCGGTGCTTGAGGGAGGCCTATCTTTTTTGTTAAGACTTTTTTTCTTGTCATTCTGGAAACAACTTAATTTGGACTTAAATAGAATCGATATTTTTGTTCAAGTGAAAATAATATCAATCGGAAACAAGAATTTTGAGGAATAGGAACTTAGCATTTGTTGTATTTTCGAACGTGACTAGCTGACAGATACCGTTTCGGAAGCGTTAAATAAGGATATCCCTTGATATTATTTCAGTTTCCGAGAATTCTATCGCCAATTTAGCTTTCTTATATTCGGTATATTCATAATTGGCTTATTAAATTCAGCACTGGATGTGCTGTGCTAGAAGAGACATCATACGCAGTTAATAAAATAAACAATAAGTTATGATGCCTCCGATACGTAGAAATGCGGTTGTTATTTTAATTAAACGGTAACAAGCGAAATACACCTATAATACACATAAAAGCTTGGAAAACACAAACACAAACAAACACACACACATAATGAAAAGGATATGAGTATTACACACACGCAAAAATGTATGCTTTTGTAAACCGTTGTGATACCTATTTTTGTTTTAAAGCTATCGGCTAAGAGAGCCTACGCCTTTGTAGCAGTGGCTACGTCACGACAGCTACGTCGTAGCCTCGTAGCATTATGTTGGACGTAGTTATCTTTTAATTTATTGCTTTCTTTGTTCAAAATACATAATATCAACGCTGTAGGGTTTCTTTTTATGCAATTTGAAGTGCTTACGAAGAGTTACGTACGTAGGTGATCTTTATTGTAATGTTCTGTTATTTGGCACTGAATTCTTATGTAATTTTTCATTGAATTATTTTTTGCTTATCACAAAATATTGTAAAACATCCATCTTTTTTCTACTGACGGTTTGTTTTTTACTACTAATGGTTCTACCGCAATTAAATCCCCAATGTGCGCATTTAGACATTATACATGTGTAACTTCCTATGATATTGGACATATTATTTCGAGAAGAACATAAACAGTAAACTGTATTCGCACAAACTGGCCGTGTTCAACATATTATTATCCATTTTACACTTACATGTATCGTATTTCGATCCGAGTGCAGAGTACAAGGGCTAATCTACTTTAGCTATGGAAACACGCGTGAGGTAGGTATAGGGTATATATTGTTCGGTTGTGGATAGTGGGCTTGTTGCTAGGTATTTACAAACTACAGGTGGTTTTTTTATGCGTTCGCTTTGTGAAGTAGATTAAAAAGTTACTGTTGTTGTATATTCATTTGTTGGTTGTTGACTTGATCACGTTTGCAACTTTGAAAGTAATTTCAACTTGAGAAAAAGAAATAGTACGCGTCACAATGTGCGAGTTAAATATAATCACATCAGTGTCTACATCTCTTTTTATCCTCTGTCCGATCGCAGGTATGCTGGAACAGATATGGACTTTGTACGTATTTTTCTGTTCTTTTCTTCTTGTCTGTTCATATATGTGTGTACCATAAATGGTTAAATAAATAAATAATTATTATTTGTTAATAAAATCATAGCTTAGTTTAACTTATCTTTTTAATCAAAAATTATATTACTAAGAGTTGTGTTTAGTGACGCGTAACGTGAAAACAAATTAGCGCGGAAATATAGACGTGAAATCGTTCATAAATGCCAAGATTTTACCAAAGAGCAAAAATTTTTCCCCAACAAACCCGTTTATAACCAAAATTAATTATAAACGGAACAGTTTTAATCTGTACTAACGCTCGCTAAAGACGCCTTACAAAATAAAGGTAGCTACAGATTACACGGGACGATCTCCTTAACTCGTATCCGTGTGCTATCTCCCGTGAACATTATAGCTATGAGAAGAATTGCAGCTCACACACCTGACGCCGGGCGTAAAAGTAAACTTAACACTTTATGAATGTTACCGTGAAACATGAGAAAATATAAGGTGGAAGATTTACTAGACATAAGAAACATAACATAACATCACGCATTGTTTTCCCGAAGGGATGGGCAGAGGTGTATTTATGTGTGTTAGTGTAATAAGCGAGCCTATTGCCGTCAACCGGGTACAAATCCAGACTCTGAGCTGTTACTGCAGAATTCCAGATAGAAACACCCAATGACACTTTGCCCAACCTGGGAATCGAACCCAGGACCTCATGTTCAGCAGTAGCGCTTACGACCCCCAGACCAACAAGGCTGTCACAGTAACTAGTGATAAAGTTATGTGTAATCACTTTGTTATGTCAATAATAATGGCTTTGGTTAGTAAAGTCAACAATACAACACCAAAGGCAAGGTTGTTGTGTTTCGACAGTTAGAGATAAGATAGCCAGTTCCTTTGTGGTTGAGGATTCCGGGTGAAGCTCGCTTCCACCTTCGGCCTGATCATCACTTACCATCAGGTGAGATGCAGGCCAAAAGCTTCCCCGTTGTATACTTTCCGTATCTTCGAAATTGTATGCAGGTATTGTCATGATGGCCCAGCGGTTAAGGCCTCGCCTCTCATGTATGAGGTTGTGGGTTCAATTCCGGGCAAGTACCAATGTGACTTTTTCAATTCATTTATACTTTCTGAGTTTATCTTGGACATTATTGACATCGGTGAAGGAAAAACAATGTGAGGAAACCTGGACTAATAGTTAATATAAGTCTGAAATCGCCAACTCGTCTTGAACAAGCGTGGTGATCAATGCTCGTGCCTTCTCTGTATGAGAAGAGGCTTTTGGCCTGCATTGGGACAGTAATAGGCTGGTATTATTTATTTTAAGATTATCTATCAACATTAACCATATTAGGGTTATACAGAGTGAAACAGAAAAACGTCAAAATTATGAGTTTTTCAGATTAAATTATTTGAGAACCGCAAATACTCGTCATTTAGGCATTCCCCGTTTTCAAGCATTTCCAGCAACACGAACACAAGCATTAATGAGTATGCCTTGCTAAGGGCCAGGAGTCGAGTGGAACCGCGTCAAATGTCTTGTAAATGTTGAAAATGCGTTTACCTTCCTCCTTTACACGCTAAGCGACCCTAATTGGTAATTCGTGAAGCCAAAAGACGTGTTAAGGAAAAGATCTCTTCCTGAAAGATAAGGAGTCGAATCGTGTGAAATGTTCTGTAATAAATGTCGGTACTTTAAGAAAATGCTGATTACTTTCTAGATTGAAATGGTCGTGTTCGTGATTAGGTTTGAGATGTTTTCTTTAAAGGTTGGATAATGTTGCGTAATGTCTTGTAATTTTAATCTCTATGAATATTACTAAGCTCTGATAGTGGTTTGAAACTGTCCTTTATGTAAAGTTTCCATTAAGGATGTTGACTAGGGAAAAAAAGTAATAAAAAAATAGTTTGGAAAATCCAAAAGTGCACGCCTCATACTTATCACTCATTCATAAACGAAAAAGAAATTCAAAACATAGTTTAAAAATGAACAATTTATCACTTTTCATGAAGTCGTAATGTCAACGACTGACAAAGATATTTACTTGGCGGTTGCTAGGCAACTTACTCAAAGGTTGAAAATATTTGGTTAAAGATATTATATTTTAGTTAGTATTTTATTAATTATAATTAAACTACTTTGAATAAAAGAGCCATTTTCAATAGGGTTCCTTCTACGGCTGAAACGAATGTATAAAAAAAAAATTGAATCAATTAATTGATTTTATCGCAAGCCACAATGTTTTCAGGGTTCATAAATTGACGGACAGGAATTTTTTTTCAACTATTTTTATGCTTTGTCCATTTCTGCTGCATTCAATCAATTGTTAAAAAGTACAGTATTAATCTCCATTTAATCATCTATACAATGGTATATAAATTAAGTAGATTCTGTGTACTAGCAGGAGTGTAACAATAAAAACATTTACAGAAATGGGGCAAAAAAAAATTTTCGATCGTAGAGCACACTCTAATGCTTCGCATTACGAGTCGTGCAATATTAGACACGTATTTTTGCTTTATGAGACTAATAAAAAATGGTTTAGATAAAACGCATTAAAGGGGGCTCGCTACGTCACAAGTCAGTATAAAATCTAGTCGGGGAGTGTCGTCATGCCACATTTTAACGTATTGCCTACTCAATGTATTGCCGTAATCTTTTGATTACGTAAAAAAGAAAAAAATACGTGACCAACATTTTTTAATAATGTATCTAGCATCAAAGACAAAAAAAAAATTGTCAGCATCCCTATTTTTTATCCCTGTTAGTACCTAGACGTATTAATCGGAAATAATTCGGAAATTCTCGGTAGGTATCCAACGAATGATTAACATATTCATTTAAAAACTTTGCGGGGCTAACCGCAAATAGACGTGATATTAAGAAAATATCTACTGCATAATGTTAAAAAAATATTAATTGTTAAGGTCATATATTCCTTAGGTTAGTATTAAAACTGTATTTTAATAGTTTTCCGACACTTAATTTATACAATATTTTTACCTTCTGGCTAGCTTAAAAGGCGTACTGAAGTTCAGTCAAATAACAAAAACAAAGTAGTTACTTTTAAAAACTTGCCCTACCCTCCCCCCACAATATCTCATTCAAAACATTTCACTAGAAAGCACAGTAAATAAAGTGAATTGTTATTAGTCAGCCATATTTAGTCACCCAACGTTAACATCGTTGATTAAATTCCATTTCACATCACTACATTTTCCATTTAGAAATTGAAATGTAAATAATGTTTGAGTACTGTGTGGCAGTTTTCTTGGTAGTTGGGTAGATGCACGTTTGAATATACCAAGTCAAATATTTGTAACTAGCGCTTGCCCGCGGTGCGCCTGCGTGACTGGAGGTCGGAAATGATCCCACTGGAACCTACTGCCGCATGCCGCGATAAAAAGTATTATTTTTCCCGGTGTGCCAAATTTCATCGGAATTCGTTCAGGTATTAAGGTGTTAAAGACAGACCGACTTACTTTCACATTTAGTAACTTCGTTTAGATTAGTGGTACCTAGGTGTGTTTTGTACCTGGCCGTATTTAAAGCGTCGTCTTTCTGTCACTCGTACCTGTGAGACAGTCAAACTCAAACTCAAAGCATTTATTTCAAATAAACCAATTACAGGTACTTTTGAATTGTCAAGGTCTCAGTCAGTCAGAAAGATGAAGCTATTCCAAAGCGTAGTAGGTTCCTATGGAGAAGAACGGGCAAGAAACTCCACGGATACTCTTTTAAATCAAAATATTGTTTGTAAAACTCTAACGCCAGGCTCAGATAAGTCAGAAGTCTAACCACTGGTAATTTTTTGAATTCTTTTAATTGTTTAATATTACCTATCTCGCTCTCCTGCAATCTGTGGGACTGATTTAGTGAAAAGGGACGGAAGTGTGTAACAGGAAGCCGGGAAGCGCGCGCTATTTGATTTGACTAATGAGCGCGCGTGGTTCTCGAGTTGGCCGTCAGATGGTACCAAGCCATTTTCCGAGAGGTTGGTACTGGCAGACAATATGTCAGATGTTATACATCATATGCGAGTACTGTAAGGTTCGCTGGTTTTTTTTATTTATTACTTTTAATTGTCTATCAACATTATCATCATTTCAGCCAAAAGATGTCACTTCTGGACATTAGCATCCCCTAATCACAACCACTTCGACCGGTAATTGTATAAAGTATATAATAATTAATAAATCGATATTGTTGTTGGTTTCGTACTTGTGTTTCGTTACGAATAACCTACTCCGTACGAATGACGATATTTACGAGTCATCAGCCATAATAGGGTTAACCATCGTTATTCCATATTAATCATGGGACAGGGAAAGGCGTAATATTATAACATTTTAAAACAAAAACATCTCCCATAATACATTTTTCACCGTCATAATTGACGCAAAAGGTTTATATCCGCTAAGTAACTGCGGCCGAGATAAAGCCGAAACAAGGAGATATGTCAAGGGTTTGCCCGCAGCGGTCCTAAGATTTACCAAATGTGTATGCACATTAATTAGTCGGTTTACCTCCACAGCGACACAATACATAAACTATGCCCTTTGACCCGTATGGGACATAGGATTTATGATGGGGCTTTATAGGGATTTCCACAAAACAGGTAACCGAGGTATTGTAAGGGAAAAATGTTGCTTACCTCGGAGTATTTTTTTTACACATTCATATTTTATTTTTGTAAAGCTTTTTCGTAACCTCTTTTGTCTTTCCCGAAATGATATTAATATTTTTTAGTCTACTCATAAACGGATTAAATTTTCAAACCGATATAAAACCCCGGAATCCGGCATGGGGATTTAGGATAATTATTTTTTATATTCATAACATTCCCATTATGTTTTCCAATAATTTGAAACGCTGACTGTAATAGCCTGCCAAATAATTGTCTCATTGAAGCGTATTTGCAGAACATTGTTAGGGTTGTTCTCAAATATTTGCACGGGAATTATTTTCTGTAAATATTAGCTGTCGTTACATCGAGTTTATGTACACTAACAGGTACAAGTTCTGAAACACCTCAAAGACTTGACTGTGCAATGAGGCGGGGAGTGACATGATTAAGTAATTGCCTGCACTTTATGTGCTAAGTTCTGGTGAATTGATCAAAGTGAGGGCAAATTAACGTGCTCGTGTGACGACACGATGTCGAATAAATACATCGACACTTTATAGATAGTGTTAACTGGCATAATTTTATTTACACCTTCTAAACGCTTGGTAGATAAAGTAAGGTAGAGATCTATTTAACTCGATTTTAAACGCAGTGAATATATTGTTTTAGCAAGTTGAATATTAACTTAAAAACAAACGTATAGTATCTAATTAGGAGAGTGGCACGTCGAGTTAAAAACAGGTACCATGATTATTTCTAGTTCTAACCCCGAGGGCTATCACTGCTTTTACACTAACACATAAAACAGAAAATATGAGAGCTTTTAAGCAGAAACCTAGGCACTAAGTTAGACATGAGCTTACTTCGCACTTAGCTTTGAATAATTAAGATTAACTTTAATATAAACAAAGTAGACTTTTAATTAATCTGTCGCGAACAACGCTAGAAATTCACTCAGCCTGGAATTAGGTGAATTTATAATACATAAGGTGAGTAGACTGTTGTCGGCGGAGTCACGTCGCACGGGGCTCATAAAGGGGACTGTACACCCATTTACCGTAAGAACTTGCTCCGTGGTTTTGTTATTTAACAGAATAGTAGAGCCACAGTACAGTAAGTGCACCAAATGGATGGTAATGGCATAGCTGTGTGTTTTGTCGCGTTATAAATTTGTAAAAATGCTTGGGTGTTGCTGTGAGTTAAATATTTAGATATATATTGTAAGCTTTTAGGTTTTGTAATTATCGCAGAATTATTTAGATTTATGACTCCGTATCAAAGTTGCGACAAACAAATGCGCGACAAATGCTGGAGCGACAGTAGGATAGGTCGACATTTTTTTTCTTATCTGCTATTAGCAACAAAATATTATAGAAATGCTTGTCGTGCTTTAGTTTGTCGAGCGAAAATTGTGTCGCGCTATCGTTCGTCGATCAAAAGTTTCGTCGTCCCATCGATGGTCGTGAAAACAATCAGTCGCACTAACGTTCGTTGATCAAAAGTTTTGTCGTGCCATCGTTTGTCGTGAAAACAATCTGTCGCACTAACGTTCGTCGAGCTGATGTTCTGCCGCACCGCTGATGGTCGACCTATCGTACTGTCGCTCCAGCATTTGTCGCGCATTTGTTTGTCGCAACTTTGATACGGAGTCTAGATTTATACATATATTACAATACCTCTTGTTGTATTTATTCAGAACTTATACTGCAGATACCTAGTTTATATTTTTGCAGTTGAGAGTGAAGTTAGTTCTTTATTGAATGACGACACTGTTGGCGCAGTGGTTAAGCGGTTCACTGCTGTTCAAGCGGTTCGATTCCCGCACGTAACAAATATTTGTATGATCTGCAAGTAGTTTTTCCGGGTCTGGCTGTTTGTGTATGTGAATTTAAATGTTTGTAAACGCACCCACAATACAGGAGAAATTCCGTGTGGGGCAAGGTTTCCTTTAAAAAAAAAAATGTGTCATAGATAATCTGTTATGAAATTTTCAATATAGATACTACTACTAACACAAATGTTAATATCTAATGTAATCATGATATACCTGCATTACATTGCGAGTTTTTCGTGCTCATTTGGCGTCATTCTAAATGATCAGTTATATTAATTCATTGCTGATTATCTCCGAATTCGCACGGAGCGAATAATTTAGTGATCAAATAATACTTATTCGATTAGAACAGGTCAACAAAAAAAAAGAAAACTTAGAGATACCTCAAACGGTTATTTTTTCTTATAATGCTTCCAAATAACAGGATTATTGCTAACGTCCAAAACATTTCTTAAAATATCTCTTGGTACTGCCGTATCGTAGTAATCTGGATGAAACTAGACGTCCACCCGAACTCCGCAGTAGAAAAAGTTACGCTGATATTGATGATAACGATAAAATTGTCAATAGTGATACGCTGACGAAAACAGCTTGTATGACTAAACCCCAGTAGATAATGAACATGTTTCGAAGATGTTTGTCTTAAGTTTATCTATGATTGCCTTTCTGAACACTCATTTAAGGAAAATCTTTGCTAAAGTATGTAGACTACTTGGATGACCTCGAAAAATTCAAATTGAAATTCAAATCATGTATTTCATGGGTAATAAATACATGAGGCATATAACAAAGGTTTTTTTAAACATATCCTACCTGAGCAGGCGTGCAAATATCTATTACAGTTAAAATATTTCTTACAATAATCATTCATTTTTAGGGTTCCGTAGTCAACAACAACATTTTAAAGCTTAATATTTCTCAAACGGATCCCTGAACCTAAAAATGGTTGTACCTTACCCGCAATTTTTTTGAATGACCTTTCCAATGACACCCCACGCCATGATATAGACGAGAAAAAAAAACATCTCCACTTTACGTGTAGGGGAGGCCCCGTAAAAAAAACATGATTTTATTTTACCACTTTGTCGACGTTTTTAATATGTTTACGGCTTACAAATTACAGCTTTCTAGTACTAAGAGTCTCTGAGTTAAGCCGCGGTCTGACAGACAGAGAGACAGACAGACGGACAGGTAGACAGACGGACATGGCGAGACTGTAAGTACGGAACCCTAAAAAGGACATTAAACTGTACCTACTGTCAGGTTTTTTTTTTTTTTGGGTGGGAAATCATCAAATGACTTCTCCTATTCTGGGCGGAGCGGATGGGCGTGTCAGACTCTTACTGACTAAAACCCACCCCGTGTTCCTTCCCTTGCCTTGCCAGGGGCCACGGTTTCCCCTAGTAAATTGTGCCGGCCAACCGGTATGAAAAGCTATAAAAATAAATAAATAAAAGAATTTATTGCATAAAACAAAATCACATTGCACTGCATACATTCAGTTGACGCTATTCAATACAACTTTAGCGAAGGAGTACAATAAATTTCAACTCTATCCCTTAAACTAGGTCAGGCCTGTATCTTAAGAGATAGGGTTCAGCCATTATGTGGACTAAGTTATTATATTATTTATTAAAAGACAACAAAAAGTTAACCAGTGACGATGTGGTACCTAAAAACGTGCATTAATGAAAAGAATAAAAATAAAAACAATAATAAACCAAAAAAATAAGGTATGAAGGTATGAATCGGTTGCGTATATTTGGGTAGATGATTGTGTGGTGCTGAGTGTAGTGTATGTGTATAGTATGTGCTGGTAGGGGAGATGTTAGGTATGTTTGAGTTTAAGAGATGTATGTCAGTAGATTTTCAGTTGTGATGTAGTCCTGTTGAAGTAGCCACTGTGTGATCTTGTGTTTTAGCGCAAGATCACACAGTGGCTATGACTAGCTATAAGTTGGGTTCTTTTAGGCTCGAAACTGTAACATCCTTTAAAAATCCCGCATGTCCATAGATTTTCATACTATCTGTTTCAAACATTCACAATAGGCGTGTGACACAAGTAGTAGAGACTCAATTACTTCTCTCTCAGACCGTACATTCACAAAAGGATTCAATTACGATGCACTTTACAGTGAAATGTGGTATACGTGCATGTGAAACCTCAACAAATTTAACAGATGTACGAGTAAATACGTTTTAGAGAGAGTTCTCTGAGTTTTGGTCGTTCTTCTCAGAGTGGTCGGATAGGAACAGCCGACCATAAATATCTAGTTTTTAAATTCCTACAGAAATAAAATCATTTATCACTTTTATAGATTTTTTTAAGTATAAAATATAATCTTTTTGTAATGTTTTTGAATCAATTCGGTTTGGATTGTCCAATGTCCTGTGTGTGTTATTCTCCCAAACCTTCAACTCAAAATCTTTATAACAAAAACCTGGCAAACAAAATACTAATTGCCCTTAGGTATAATTTTTTTTAATCCAGTCGATTTTCCCCGTCATTGGTGCCAGTGATTTGTTTGGCCCAGTTACATTTCATTATTTACGGCTAACGACCGTTTTAAGTTTTGATAAGACCAAAAAACCAACCTTTGACGTGAAACATCTGATGCGACTCGCATGTCGCATCAGATGTTTCACGTTTTTCGGCCGCCAACATCTAAATCTGAATTCTTATTTTGTTTTGAAATATGCCATATTTTTTCATTAAGGATTTTTTATAATAAATCACCCTTTCATATTATTTTTTTTTTTTTTAAGTATAAAATATAATCTTTTTGTAATGTTTTTGAATCAATTCGGTTTGGATTGTCCAATGTCCTGTGTGTGTTATTCTCCCAAACCTTCAACTCAAAATCTTCATAACAAAAACCTGGCAAACAAAATACTAATTGCCTTTAGGTATATTTTTTTTTAATCCAGTCGATTTTCCCCGTCATTGGTGCCAGTGATTTGTTTGGCCCAGTTACATTTCATTATTTACGGCTAACGACCTTTATTAACAACGTTATGAAGATTTACGATCGCCAAACTCAATTGCCAATGTATTAATAAATCATTAATCGAATGTAAACTGTGTGACGGAATCGAATCCCTGTTGTACTCGTAAGTACTCGATCGCTGTGAAACTTAGTTTTAGTTCGGTTTTGATTACTTCCTTGTTCCATGCTTGGGGATTGCGTTAATTGAGGTCAACCACTATTTAGCATGTGGTTTATGAAACAATTATTTTGTAGGCAATTAGTATCTTGTTGATTATCTTTTCTGTAAAAATATTATCATCTCTTCTGAAGTTCAAGATCAATTACTGGTCATTCATTGAGTCTATATACATTCACATCAGATATAGGTAATTCATCAACATCATCATCATTGGCAACGTTATTCCACCACTGCTGACTATAGACCTGTTCCTTTTTATGCCATGCTTCCCTGGCCTGTGCGAGTCTCATCCAGGTCTTCCCCACGATCTTTTGTAGGTCGTCCACCCATCTGGCTATTGGTTTACATTTGGGTTATTTAGTATCTACAATTCATTATGGTAATTTATTGAAACCTGGCTATTCATTTCGGTAATGTCAATTATTATAAATAAATATAAAACACATTTAAATAAACTTAATTTTATTTCAGTCTTAAAATATAAATAAGAATAAATAAAGTTTAATTTCTAGATTATTATGCAGATGTTTTACAAATTAAACTTAGGTTAATTTTGAGTACAAATGAGCAATACTAATTGCAATATAATACAATCTGTAGCCGAACTAGGCAAAACCTACACCACCAACCTACCTATGAACCTACTAAATAAATACTTAATTACTTTTAATTTAATCTAATCTATATATAATTAGGTATTAATCTATTTTTATCTCGACTTTATTCCTTCTGCTAATGCGCGATCGTGCACAATTTTATTTAAAGTGTTTTTTTTTTTAATATGAAACAATGACCAGAAGGGTAATTGCGTGCCGCGCATAAAATGCCAATTGATCGCAATGGGTTTCATTTTGGCAGTTGACCCACATTCATTGCGTTATTTACATTGTTGAGCGGACGAATTGTTCAAACCTATGAAGCAATGGATTAGCATGCATATAGCATATAAGTGTGTTACGCAATTAGGATGCTCGTGAATATAAAACTAGCAGTATCCTTCAAAACTCTTGGATAGTGATTGTAAGTGTTACGCAATTAGGATGCTCGTGAATATAAAACAAATATAAAGAAAAATAAGAGGCAAATTCTGTGTAATACGCATGAACCGTTTCAGTTAGCCCACGGGTAAGACCGTACCTATAATAGGTTTTAGATAGTGTTTGTGCGAAGCGTTTCAAAAAAACCTTTACGATATGTGTTACGCTCATTATATTCTGTGTTACAATCATACATTGTGAACGGGTTTATAAACCCCATTCGAAAACCCTTATATCTTGAACGGATTAGTAAACCTTATCAAACACCCTTCAAGAACCCTTTCTTTTGAAAGGGTTTTAAGGGTTTAAAAAAACAACGCACAGCCTAAACCACTATGGCTAGGTTTACAAGAGTTCCATTTACAACGTAGGAAGGATTTTTGTAAATTCTGTATGAAAGTTATCAATTTTTTCCCATGGAAGTCCCATCAGACCCAGGCTTGTAATAAAAATAAAAACGGTACCGTATTAATGCTATCTAATATGAGCCTGTGCACACGATGCATTGCGGCGCAGCGCAAGAGCGGTGTCGCTGCGGTGTCCTACATACAAATATCCATATGATATGCCACAGGGTGCGTTCCGGCGTCGTACCGCACGTACACCGGACTTGCATTCGGTGAGACGAGGCGGGGAGGGGTGTACGCGTTGCGATACCGGAGCGAAACTGCTCAGTTGTTTGTGCGCTATCAAAAACACAGATGTTTAACAGATGTTAATCTACGGGTTTTGCGGCGCGGCGCCACTGCAGCGTAAGGGCCAAAAGACACGGTGCGGTGCGGCGCCGCACCGCAGGTCATATAGTATGGCGCACCGGACGGCGCCGGACGGCGCAGCGACACCGCTCCGGCACCGCGCCGCCGTCGTGTGGCCTGGCCCTAACAATGTTACAACAGCGCCCGAGTTACCACCAATGCGTCGAAATCTTTCCGGTGCGGCGCCGCAACGCATCGTATGCACAGGCTCTTACACTTAGTTTTAAAACTTTAATTTATGAAATTGGCGGTTATCATTTGAGCAATAGCGATCACTGCTAGCACTGCCATTCCAGGTTGGGAAGTGGGTGCTCCACTTGGAGCGGGCGTAGTAGATGTAGTAGTCGTAGGTGACGTCATCGGTGGAGCCTCTGTTGAGGGCTCGGGGCCAAGTTCAGGTATAGGTTGGGCGACAACATTATCTATCCATGTAGTATAGCTGGAGACACGGGTAAACAGTTGAGGTCTTGTAGAGTTTTCTGAGCAGTTACTGGGTTGGATAAGAAAACCCGCTAGGCTACCGTGGCAGACTAATGGGCTGCCTTCGTCGCCCTGGAAAAAAAACATAAAAAATAAAACAAAATCACTTTTCGTGTATCCCTGTGTGACCGCTTAGTAGACCTCCGTGTACGAGTATGAGCCAACCCGTAAATAGCAATTGTATACATTTTATGCTGACATCAACGCGCAGTGAATGAATAAAAATACATGTTTGAGTTCATCAGTTACCATCAGTAGTCGCATAGCATCGGTTGGGTAAAAGAGGTAGAGAACCTATTTTGGTTACAATGCGATATGAAAAATGTTTAATAAAAAATGTCTTTGTTCCTCTCAAACAGAGCACCTGCCACCAAATCTCTTCACGTTTAAATAAATAAATAAGACTCATTCGTCGCGGGTCGATCATTTATCAGTTTTGAGCGTTTGTGCTTTCTTTATTACTTTCAATACACAATATTGAGTTGAACTCAAATCAGTTTCTCATTTAAATCCCCCAGGACCTCATATCTATGAGGCATTCCCCGACCTAGCGGTCCATTATTTTAAAATGTTTTCGATTGTCCGCTCTGCTCCTCTCCGTTCCACGGGAAACGGATTAACCAATGGAATTGCTTAAAATCTCCGCTCCGTTTCAGTCGACAGGGCTTTGTTAAGTTGTTTAAAAAATCATACTAAACCGGGAAGCAGAGCGAGGAAGCGGAGCGGGGAAGCGGAGCGGGGAAGCGGAGCGGGGAAGCGGAGCGGGGAAGTGGAAAATATCCGGCCGCGGAGTATTCCAGCCTGCTCAAATTACTCGTCGCGTTAACTCGGCCTAGCTTCGCGCAGTCCACAACTCCGCTCCGCACTAACTCACTCCGCATCAATGGACAGACACAGTCCGCAACTCCACTCCGCATTACTCACTCGCTCCGCTCCGCTACCTTGCTGCGCGTCAATGGGCAGGCAGCCTTAAGCGTGCTGCCATCATTCCATGCTAGAGATTGACTCTAGTGACAACTCACTTCACCTGTGCTTTCACGGTGATCGACTGTTTACAATAAGTTCTTACCGCGCATCCGGCAGCTCCTTCTATTATACCGGCGCCAGGAGCCCAAGCGCACAGCGTGGTTGGTAATAATGGTGTACCGAGCATTAAAGCGCACATTATTTGATACATCGTCAACATTTGTGAATGCATCAACTGCGTACTCGTCTATAACAAACGATTAAAATATAATTAAATGATTAAGTCTAAAAACCGAAAAGGGTCATTGAAGTCCATTTTTATGTACAACTTTTACTTTGGGACCAAACCTGAATAAAGTAAGTTGTTCCATACATGTTATTAGAGTTAAGAGAAAAAAGATGCAAAGAAACAAATAAATGTATGTTTGGTCCCAAAGTAAAAGTTGTTCATCTTAGATACACAATCCCAAACAATAGTTCTCTTAAAACTGTCACCAAATTGTGTTTAAGTAATAATAGTTGAAATAAATATACACTAATGTAAATTCAACCTTAAACGCAATGCTTAAAGTTTATTTCACAAAGATATGTTCAAAAAGCAATATTTTTTTACGACCGATAGTATGTGGCATGTTTACCGTCGGAGCGTTCGAATGCTATTAAATCAAAAGCGCACCCAAATGTTCAAGTGGGTGCTCATTCGGTGAGGACATTTTTTGCCGCTGATTGTGTATCTAGTTCTTTATTAGTGATCGATGTTTGTAATGGATAAACTGAAAAAAATCTTAACCGGTTTAAAAAATTCTTTCACATATTATAGAAAGCTATGTCATGTACATTATCGTCAAATGACATGGGCTGTATTTTATCTACTTCCACGCGAACGAAGTCGTGGGCAGAAGCTAGTACTTCATAATAATGAACAAAACGACCCCTCGTGTTTTCAGTTATTTCAATTGCAATTTGTTTATTCATCTGAAAAATAAAAACTTACAGTAGGTGATGGACCCACCGCCCCCCATCCAGAAAGATTACATGATACAGGTTCTGTGTACGAGCTCAGGTCTGTAACCAACACTCGTGCCACTGTGTTGGTTAAGAACGGTGTGCCAAGCTGAAAGAAATTAATTGAAAGAAGAAGTTATTATAGAACAATGCCTTTCCTCTTAACAGCAATTTAATAAAGCAAACAGATTACTTACAATAATAACCGCAATATCGTTAGCAAACCGGTTACTGGGAAGAGGAAAGGTCATATTATACTCCGGGTGTATGGCGATGTCAGCAATACGCCGAATGCGATCAGCCGAAGTGTCGTTGGTAAGAAGTACGGAACCAGCGAACACCCTGTATTCAGCCGGGTTAATTGGCGATAAGGTCCTGAAATACAGTCTTAGTGTTAAAGATTCATCTGTAAATAATTCATCATTTTGTTTATTTATTGCACGACTCGTAATGCGAAGCATTAGAGTGTGCTCTACGATCGAAAAATATTTTTTGCCCCATTTCTGCAACTGTTTTTATTGTAACACTCCTGCTAGTACACAGAACTTACTTAATTTATATACCATTGTATAGATGATTAAATGGAGATTAATACTGTGCTTTTTACTAATTGATTTAATGCAGCAGAAATGAAAAAAACATCAAAATAGTTGAAAAAAAAATCCTGTCCGTCAATTTATGAACCTTGAAAACATTGTAGCTTGCGATGAAATCAATTAATTGAGTCAATTTTTTTTTAATACATTCGTTTCGGCTATAGAAGGAACCCTATTGAAAATGGCTCTTTTATTCATAGTAGTTTAATTATAATTAATAAAATACTAACTAAAATATAATATCTTTATCTAAATATTTCCAACCTTGACTTAATGTGTTGCCTAGCAACCCACAACGTAAATATCTAAATAAATAGTCTTTGACATTAGGTAAGGGTTGCGAGGTTAGAAATTTACCCATATTGATGGGTAAAACAGCAGTCAAAACATACTTCATAAAAAGTGATAAATTGGTAATTTTTGTTAGAAACTATGTTTTGAATTTATTTTTCGTTTATGAATGTGTGTTATGAGGCGTGCACTTTTGGAATTTCCAAACTATTTATTACTTATAGGAGAACCAACAGCTAATTCATAAGAGTTGTTTAAGAAAACACATAGCCAATTACAGGTTCTCACGGGTAAAAAAAAGTAGAGAAATCTTAGGATCACTAACAAGCACGATAAAAAAGAATAAGTATAAGGTACAATAAGCACTATGCACTTAAAAAAAGTCAGCGTTCAGCCGAGCGCGTGCAGAATAGAAAGGCTTTAGCACAATTGGCGTACTCCTCAGAAATGATGACAATCTCCTCAATGCAAATGGCCACATCCCTTGCCATCAATTCAATATCATTCACGGGGGTGTCGGTTCGATAGCATTCTTATTCTCTTATCATTTCACCACAAGAATAATCATGGCTAGTCTAACTATACGCGAGGGAAGTTTGCCAAGCTCACGCCTGTAATGCTTTTCAAATTTCTAGCAAAATCGTCATTTTCATCTTCAACCTACAGTACTGTAGTCCACTGCTGGTCTTATGCCATTCCAATCGCCGTTCATCTCGATTCTCGGCGACCACCATCATACTGGGCCGAAATAACGTCGCGCTTTGACATAAGCGTAAACATCTGACGGGCAACCTTGCAGCTTGGTAACGTCCTCTTTGCATTTTCGAAGCGTTGGTACATGCATATTGTTTGCGCCGATGTTCAACGGCAAAAATTCAGCAGACATGTCATGAAGGTTTGAAGATTAACTAAATAATATATTGATAGTGTAGGTGACTGATATGCACCCTAATTCCGTAACAAACGATCAATAAAAATCTGTTTCATTTTAACAGTTCAACAACATTCATTGCGTCATTTACATTGTTGAGCAACATATGAAGTAATGGATTAGCAATATGCTTCAAAATTATTTTAGGGTGCTAATTTCGTTCGACGTCAAGTATGTCTATTCATTCATTTTCAGAAGCTCTTAGAACTCGTCATTTTTTTTAAAACTATTATATAATTGATCAATATAATTACCATTCGACATTATTCGTTTCTCCTCTGACGAGCTCGAGAGTACAAGATGCAGCTGTCACTGCATGCTGTAACGTTACCAATGCTCCCCCGCATCTGTGTCCTCTAGTTACACTATATACTTGACTTAATCGTTGCAACGAAATCTGAAAGAATATCATCAACATAGCATCATCATCAGCCTATTAATGTTCCCACTGCTGGGACACAGGCCTCCTCTATGTGAGAGGGAGTGGGCCGTAATCTACCACGCGGGCCCAGTGCGGGTTGGTAGATGTCACATGTCTTCAAATTTTTTGGTTCTAAGACATGCCGGTTTCCTCACGATGTTTTCCTTCACCATTTTGAGAGCAGTGGTAATGAAATTATTTACACAAAGTAAAGCGCCTGCTTGGGTTCGAACCCACGACCTACAACTCGTAAGTCGGGGCCGTTACCACTGGGCCACGATTTATGCTCTCTTTAAGATAGGCTTATACCAAATAAATATAGAAACAGTACAAGACCAAAAGCACAATTTTCTACACAATATTCTTGATATTTTAGTATGGATAAACCAACGAAAAAATGCTCAGTCCCAGTTTACACAAAAAGAATAGGATAGCATGTGCATTCGCTCGTTTGGTCTTGACCGACGACCTTTAGAAGTAGGTATTTTTTACAAGAATTGTAAAAAAATATAATAATTATAATTACCATATATGGGAACTGGTTTTCATTTGCAGCTGATCCATTAAGTATTCTGTTTGGCCCTTCAGCAGATAAAGGTCTTGTGCATGTAACTGTTAAACAAAATATAAAAAAAATTGATTTATGTGGGTTTACGTCGTAGGGCATTTCATTCAAACTTTCAAGCCCTTGTTTTTCGAAATGACTAAACCGATTTTAATGAAACTTCATACGCATATGCAGGATACAAAGGTCTAAAAACTTAGTTAAGAACATTTTCGAAATGTCTTATTTAAAAACAGATAACTGGAAATCTCTGTTTTTATGGAAAATTTAAAATTGGTCTAATTTGACTGTAACACTATTTTTCGAAAATGTTCTTAACGTTCGTATGAAGTTTCATTAAAATCGGTTCTGTCATTTCGAAAAACAAGGGCATGAAACTTTGTATGAAATGCCGTACGACGTAAACCCTCTCAAAGAAGATATGCAAGAAAAATAAGACGGTACTGTGTCGGGGAGATCCTTAACTATTAAATTTAAAAAAAATATAAACTTTTTGTGATACGGATAACCTTTGTTACAAAATTATTAAGCGATTAGGTTACAAGTTTAGATAAATAAAGGTAGCCTAAATAATAGAAACCTTGCCTCTTAAACTAGGGGAAACCTGTTACTTAGGAGTCAGTGTTAGGTACTTCGAATGTTCTGTTACAGATGTATCTGCCTAATACTTTGCTATAAGTACATTTTGTGTATTTTGTTGGTAATAATGATGGGCGAGTCCTATTACTGGCTGGCCGTACGACACGTTGCGTGAGCTCAGTACAGAACACGCAAGCTAACCACTAAAGGTCACTGCGTCTTAAGACGTGGGATAACAAATGATATGATAATTCGACGAGGTCTGGTTATTAAAATTTCGTGTAGTGTACAACCAGCCTCAAGGGAATTGATGGATAAATTCATGATAACAGTAGGTAAAAATAAAATACCTATCTTAAATACTTACCGGAAAAAACAATCACGAAGAGATAAAAAAACTTCTCCATATTTTATGAGTAAACATGAATATTTATTAAACGAGCACAAATAACTTTATATTCAAACAAAATAATGCTACCAGCATCTACACATATTGTTGACTGATATATGTTGCAAATTTTGGCTTTATCATTTAGATAAAGGTAATTAGGTACCTATCTATCTATATTTTTTATCTTATTAAATGTGTACGTAATTTCGTTTTATCAGGTAACGATTTCTGTACGAAACCTTTAAAAAATAATGACCAAAAATAATGTGTTATGTATTAAGGAGTATTTATAATTTTTACTTACTAATAATATAAAAAGAGTTTTTTTTATTTTTTATTATTTTTTACTTATTATTTTGAAGTATTTTCGATCGATCGACCGATTAAATATAAATAAAAAATTAGAGAGTACCTTATCCTAAATCAAAAACATCTTTTGAAACTGAGACCATGTCAGCGGGGAATGGAGAGAAGCATGATTGGTGTCACTAAAAAAGATCGGTTAAGAGCAGAGAGTCCAAATACGATTCAGAACCAAAATAAAAGATATAATAAAGAAAGTAAGACACACCGCTGCACCGTGACGAGAGATAGTACTTAAGTTAAAATGGTTAAAAATTATAACCGAATGGCAACCACGCGATGGCAAAAGGAAAAGGGGAAGACAGGCAAAGAGATGGGTAGACGACATAAGAAAAATTGGAGGCGCTACCTGGTCTAGAAAAGCTGGAGACAGAAATGAGTGGAGATAGCTGGAAGAGGCCTGTGTGTCACAGACACGCTGATCACTAAACCGGAAAACCCGATGTGTTAGATTTAAGTTTTTAATACTTTTTAACCGACTTCCAAAAAGGAGGAGGTTCTATGTTCGACTTTATGTATGTTTTTTTTTTTTTTTTTTATGTATGTTCACCGATATCTCCGCCAATTGTGGACCGATTTTGAAAATTATTTTTTTGTTTGAAAGGGTAAGCTCTCGAGGTGGTCCCATATAAATTTTATTGACTTTGCTTAGATAGTTTTTGAGTTAGCTTCAATAATACATATTTTTCCCACTTAGTTTATATGGACGATATGATGATAACTTCCTGTCACTGTTATTTATTGCAGTTAGTGGTATTGGATATTGTGTGGGGTAGGTACCACAACTAAAAAGTGAAAAATAAAAACTTTTTACAAAAAAAATTAAAACCGACTTCCAAAAAAAACCACTACAAAGTGAAAAATAACTTTAATTTCGGAAGTCGGTGGCAAAAAACGAAAATTAAAAAACAAAGACACCGACTTTCGAAATTAAAGTTATTTTTCACTTTGTAGTGGTTTTTTTTGGAAGTCGGTTTTAATTTTTTTTGTAAAAAGTTTTTAGATTATATTTGTGATTAGTTCTTCAGCAATAAAGACTTAATAAAAAATAAAAATAATAATTAGAAAGTGTTGCAAAAAGTCACGTTTGTAGTGTATATTGTTGTTCTGCCGTTGGAACCTACTCGCGGGCTGTGTGTGTGCCTCCTAACCTCTAGCCGTCCGCCGTTTTGCCAGTTGTGTTTTAAAGTTCCATGTAACAGTGGGCGAGCCTTTTGCCATTTAACAGGCAAGGAGGAACAGGATGTAAAGTTCATTCACCCTTTATAGAAAAAGGAGGATCCTCCAACCAGACGGATGTCGGATAGTCTTGTATAATTATGTAGTTTGCGCGGAAACTCTAATTGCGCGATTCAGGATTTATGTGACGTCAGGCTTTTGTGTGACGTCAGGTCTTTGATGCGTAGTTCGCATGTGGCGATCCAGATGCCGCCAAACCATCAACCGGGCATAAATTCAAACTTCGGACTGGTACTGAGAAATTCCTTTACACTTTGCCCGACCTGGGAGTCGAACTCAGGACCTAATGCTCAGCAGTAGCGCTAGCGACCAAAAGACCAATAAGGCAGGTAGATAGAATTTATACTTTACTAGCTTTTGCCTGCGGCTGCGCCCGCGTACTTGTCAAAATTATCCTACGGGAACGTAAGTACTACCGGGATAAAAAGTATGTTATTCCAGATCATGGTCTACTAGTGTGCCAAAATTCATCCAATTCCAATTCCGAAAGACAAACAAACAAACTTACTTTCGCATTTATAATATTAGTTAGGATAAGGATTGTACAGTCACGAGCATAAATTATATTCCTATGGACAAAATATAGTGCAAACTAGACTGAATATTAAATCCTAATTAAATAAAAAAACAAGTTCTGGATAGTGCTAATCATAGTTTTAATAACTTTAATTTATGACATTGACGGTTATAATTTGAGCAATAGCGATCACTGCTAGCACTGCCAATCCAGGTTGGAAAGTGGATGCTCCACCTGGAGATAGCGTCGGTGGAGTCGGTGTTGTAAGCTCAGGTCCAAGCTCGGGTATGGGTTGAGCGACGACATTATTTATCCATGTGGTGTAGTTGGAGACACGGGTGTACAGTTGAGGTAGATGAAGAGGCACGCTGTAGATAAAAATACCCACGAGGCTGCCACGGCAGACTAACGGGCCACCTTCATCAGCCTGGAAATATAATAAAAATAAAAATAAATAGAAACATGTAAAATTAAACTTTCTTACAAAAAATTTGTGCAGCTGTTTTCCTAAAAAAAATACGGCAAAGTGCAAATAACTGTAGTCTTTTTTTTTTGTACATTGCGAATTTTTTTTTTATTGCTTGTCATCAACTTCCGAAACCTTAGGCCCAGTTTGACTGCATATATTATACAACAATATTAAAGATAGACTCCCCCTTTTAAAGTTAATGATCGATAATTTTTCATGAATATTCAGAGAAATACGCGGTCACATGCCCAAGGGCGGCATTGTATATTTATTCCAAGGTCGCTCAGCACGCTATGGAGCGGGCTATGCTCGGAGCATTTTGAAGGATAAAATCAGATATAAGGTTATCGGGAAAAGAGCCGGAGTAACCGACATAGTATAGCTTGCAGAGTAAGCAAACTGAAGTGGGAGTGGACTGCACATGTTTTTCGAAGAACTGATGGCCGGTGGAGCAGTCGAGTCCTAGAGTGAAGACCACGTATCGGCAAGCGTAGTATGGGACGCCCCCCAGCTAGATGAATCGACGACCTTAAGAAGGTGGCTGGGACTGACTGGATGCGGAAGGCGGAAGACAGGATATTGTAGCGCAGCTTGAACCAGCTATCTAATTACGCAACACATTTTTGTAAACGCGATTCCAACTAATCTGTTTCATTTTGACAGTTCAACAATATTCATTGCGTTATTTACGTTGTTTTTTCGAACTTATGAAGCAATGGAATAGCCTTCTGTTTCAAAACGATTAAAATTCTGATTCATCGTGCATTACGTAATTAGGGTACTGGACTATGTCCAGCAGTGGACTGCGATAGGCTAAGTTGATTGATTGATTATAATTATTTTATTCTTCGACTAAACATTAAGAACTCATTATAAAGCATTATTTTATAATGGAAAGTGTGTTGTAAATAACCTTTAAACATTTGGTTCGAGTTGCACAAGGTTGTAGTCTGTAGAACTTTACGTTAATATAGTAGATAAAGTTATTTTGCACTCTCTACAACAACTAAATAATTTCCCTATTATCAAAATAACAACAGGTTAATAAAAGGGCATATTAATTATAATGCAGTCTTATTAAATATGTTTAAAATAGACTACTGCCATGTGTAAAACACAAAAGAGCTTTTTCTACGACCTAACTTATCATAATATCACCACAGTTCTTTTTATTATACTGTTTTTTAGACGGCATGTACAGTAATGCCAAGTCAGAGGCTAAAACTCTGACACCAGGTTCGTCACTAACCACAAGAAGGAGATTATACTGTGATATAACGATAGTGTTTCCCAAGCCAGATACGAGGCTAGCCTATTTCCAGAAACGGGACACAAGTCCTTAGGGCTGTTACAAGAAATTCGTAATGGAAAAACCCAATATCGTTTAACCTGACTCCACCTGCTGCTCCTGGGTTTGAACCCGGGAGAATTTCATGCTCAGGAGTTCCGCAGACCCTAGACGAGCGAGGCAGTTCCCGACCGATTTACAATAAGTTCTTACCCAGGTTCCTACAGCTCCTTCATTGTCCAAAGAGGCCAATCCGCACACCATGGTTGGTAATAGTTCTAATGTTAGTGAACCGTTTTGATTTTGTAGGCACATGGTATCATTGAGCACCGACATTTTTGCGTACATCAACTGCGTCCTCAACTGTAACAAACCATAAGATCCTGTATATAGTCTATTATCATCCATAGACATACAAACTCCTTCTAAAGCAATTAGTAGTAAAATGGGAGGAAAACTAACGTTGCAAAATGCAAGTTGTTTGCGTAGCGTATATAATTATTCGAATGGGAAAAGTTTAAACTTACGCCCCAGCCGGAGAAAGTGCATGTTAATGTCTCTGAGCCAATGTCTATAACCGACAGTGGTGCCACTGTGTTGCTTGAGAACGGTGTGCCAAGCTGAAATAAATCGATTGAAAAAGAAGTTATTATGGATAGTTAATCAATGGCTTTCGCCTTAACAGTAATTCAAAAGCAAACATATCACTTACAGTAATAATAGCAATATCGTTAAGAAACGAATTTGTGGGACGAGGAAAGCTCGTATTAAAATCCGGGTGCCTGGTGATGTCAGCAACACGTCGAATACGATCAGCTGAAGTGTCGTTGGTAAGTTCCACTGAACCAGCGAACACTCTGTAGTCAGCTCGGTTGATTGGGTACAATTGCCTGAAAAATTGTCATAGTATTAACGATTTTGGCTCTGAAAAATAATGTATTATTTTCTGCCGCATCCTGCCGTTAATACGATAATATTCACAGGGCTGCTGCGTTTTCCTTATTCTCTTATTTATTTATTCGGACAACAAGGATCCATGATGTTAGTAATACCTTAAAGCTATTGTTAGTAGTACATTATTATTAAATTTGTTATTGAAAGACATTTTGCACAGAAGATTACCAAGAAAGGTAAACGTTTCTCACTTGGCCATCCTCTCCACAAAATGCCTCAAAATAGGAGAATAAATAAGCTCTCTGATACTTTTTTCAAAATGCTGTTGCTACTGGCCCGTGTTCTAGTTACTAATGATGCGATTTTTTTCGAATGATCGCAAGCCGTCAGTCCGATTTTGTGCAAACATTTCCGACGCACTACAGAAACGGGGCAGTCTCAAGAGCATTCTGAAAATATTATTGTAATGGACGCGCAAGACATCTAGCGACCTTTTGGTGTAGCTGGTCCATAGACCCGTACAGACCCTGACAATATGCCTTGAATAGTGTTATCTTGACCTGGTCGGTACAGCGGGAGAATCTACGTGCCACCATATTACCTCGGACCGTCAGTGCCCTACGCTCCCTCTCAATATCTACATTATTTATTTCAACTAAAAGAGACTTATGTCAACTAAAAGAGACTTATGTCAACTAAAAGAGACTTATGTCAACCAAAAGAGACTTATGTAAACAAAAAGAATAACCATGTCTAGTATAGATACACATCTACGGGAAATATGCGAGCCGCCAGCAACATCATCATTATTATTATTGCAGTAGCTTAGCAAAGCGAGGGTGGGGCTCAACTTGAAAAATATTCAGCAATTTGACCATACTACGAATGCTCAAAATAATGTCTAGGGGCAGTGAATTTTGCGAGCGTTCGGGTGTTTGAAACCCGCGTTGATGCAGTATCATCATCATCAACCAATATACAGTTAGTCCACTGTTAAACATACATGACATCTACAAGGTGGAGACGACAATACAACAAAAAAATAAACGGCGTGTCCATAATGACGTTCCCATTCTGTATACAAAAATTCAATTGAATATATTCAATAGTTTTGTCATTATAGCTCGGCAAAATCCATAGTCGGCTCGGGCTATTCCGTTTATTCACCCCAAAAATCCACCCTAAGGTGGATATTTGGAAATGTATGCCCGAGAATTCACCCAAGGCCTAGTTGGATAAACGGAATTTATAGGCTTAGGGTGGATCCGGCATACATTACATTTAATTTGTTAATTTTGAAGCTAGGATTTATTTGACAGTTCCAAAATACTCTTAAGCATTAGTAGTGCCAGTATTAAAATTTTTTGTTGTATGGTAGTCTCCACATTGTATATCGATTATCGGGAACCAGCAACATATCGCGCTGAGTTTCAGCGACTTATTTCCGCAAGTGACTCATTACACTTTGGTGCATCATTACAGTTTGGTGTACTTAAAGATTAACCAGTTAAAATATTGGTAGTGTAACAAACTGTTCCGAGTGCGTCCGTCGCCAAGTATCTTCTCGTTCATTTACAGAAGCTCTTAAAATTCCTCATTCTTTGTAAAACTTAGTATTATGATAGGTATATTGACTAATATTTATTTTACATTACTGACGTTTGGTCACTGGTCGACGAGTGGTAGAAAGTGCAATATGCAGATGTCACAGCATGCTGTAGCGTAACCAATGCTCCCCCGCATTTGTGACCTCTTCTGGCATTTTGAACAAAATCTAATTGTTGCAACGAAATCTGAAAGGATATCAACTTATCTATAATTATTTGAATGCTTTTTATCTATACTAAAATAGATTAACAATGAATTAATACTAATATAATAAAGAGGTAAAATTTGTTTGTTTGTATGTATGTAGGGGGTAATCTCCGAACAACCGGTCGGATATAAAAAAAAAATTCAACAGAAAAATCTTTTCGCGTGCTTTCTACTTTATATACCGTACTAGACGGAGATCTGCGCTTTTTTTAAGTCTCATCAAAGAAACTTGATTTCTTTTTATACCTACTGTGTAAATAAATTAACATAATATTTCATCAAATCATAATATACTTTTCACTACATAATAAGGGTTGGATTTAGGGTGCCGCCTCGCTAGAAATAATATAAGGTTATTTGGGGGTTCCTCCACAATATTTTTTTGCTGGTTACGTTTTTTTTTTGTTGCTGAGTGACCGTGTGTGAGAAGACTTTTGCGTATAGATGTCTTCATGTAGAACTCTTTTGCAAAATGCCTAAGTTACGAGAAACAAAATCCTAAAGTTTCAAAAATTCTATTTATTTATGGATGCAAGAGCGAGCCCAGCGAGTCTGAGGCAGGGTGCCGACACATCTTGACTTACTAGTAAAAAGGCAATTAGAACTTAGAATGCAAGAGCGAGCGAAGTGAGGTTGGGACTTGGGGCACCCCGATTCGGACAGGTTAGGTTCGAAGGGGATGACGGGGATCAAGTGAGCTAACAAAGCGAGCGATTAAATGTTAATGTTACTTAATTTGATATTTTGATCTTATCTTTGTGCACCTTGTATTTCTCTAGAAAAAATTTAAAAATATTTTTCTTTCATGACATCAACCCGCTTGCAAAAAATTCTTAAAAATTCTAAACAACAAATATAAATAAAAATTACCATATAAGGGAACTGGTTTTCAGCTGCAGGCAATCCGTTAGTTATTCTGTTTGGTCCCTCAGCATATAAAGAACTCGTGCAAGACACTGTTTATCAAAAAGTCATAATTAGATAAGTTATAATTGTAAGAATAATTTGACGGAGTCGTGTCGTTTTACTATATATTATGTAAACAGGCTGGAAATATCAAGATTCACGATACTATAATTAACGAGGTTACGTCGCCACAAAAAACATTTGCTATCGTCGTAAGAGGCGTTTTGATTTTGCTTGCGGCTCGGTACAGCCGACGAATAAAAATATGGCAGTGTATAAAGTGCCACCAGTGGCACTCTATCCCTATCGGATAAAGTGCCACTACAGGCACTCTAGTAACACCGCCTCGGCCCGGCCAAAGTGCCGCAAGCATTGGATTGTCATTGTCACTGTCACTAGGTCACGTCACTTGGTATTTTATTTGATTGTCGAGGTTAAATCGCTGTAAAACACCACATTCCCAAAACATTACATTCTCTTGTGCCTAAACGGACCCTGGCACTTCGCCGGCCGCTACCGCGGCACCGCTCGCTACGCTCGCTCGGCTCGTGCGTTGTGTGGTCACAGTTCTAACCTAACCTAACCTAAATAACAAGTGACAGTGACAATGCAACGCTCACGGCACCCTAGCCGGGCCGAGGCAGTGACACTAGAGTGCCACAAGAAACTCGCGGCACTCTATACACTTCGTAAAAATATAACTTATGTGTATGACAATACAATTGAAATTCATTATGATGCCTAAAGACGTCGATGCATGCCGAAGCATGCCTAAGGACACTGCGGCGCATCGCTGATTTCAATTTTATTGTCATACACATAAGTTATATTTTTATTCGTCGGATGGACCGAGCCGCACCGATGCCCACCGATAGTGGGCGCCGGGCCTAAAAGTGTATCATTGTAAGATTTACGGTTGCTACGGCGCCATACAGTTTAACGACGTCGATTCTCAAATAATTCAAACGATAAAACATCACGCCTGTATTTTCCGAAGGGTTAAGCAGAGGTGTACCTATAGTACACCCACATTTCACCAGTTATGATAAAGTCCCATGTAATAGGGGGCGAATCTATTGCCATCAACCAGGCACACATCCAGACTCCGGGCTGCTACTGAGAAATTCCAGATGGAAAAAACGAACAACAGCCCGACCCGAGAATCGAATCCAGGACCTCATGCTCAGCAGTAGCGCTTGTAACAACTAGACCAACGAAGCAGTTCATTGCTTAATAAAACTCTTATACAAAACTGTGACTTCTCTTACAGATCGATGATTACAATTCAATTATTTGAGAACTAAAAGCCGGTTATCAATAAAAATAAATAAAATCTGTCAAGTGCGAGTCGGACTCGCACACGAAGGGTTCCATACCATGTCGTACAAGATTTAACACTATGAATTTTTGTAATACTTTCGTAAAGGTAACAACAGAGGCGCTATAAAAAAACAAAGATTTGTAAAGAAATTGTCTAATTTTAATGAGAAAATGTTGTTGTGTTAAAATATAGGTGTAGGAGTATATTTCATTTATTTTAAGAGAAAAATATTAAGTTAACTTTATCCAGTAACATGCATTAACTAAAGTCAAAGTTATTTATTTGCTACTAACATAGTATTAGTAGGTATAAATAGGTATATATGGTAGGTAAGCAGGTAGATATGTAGGGTAGGTAGGTAAAAATAGGTAATTAGGAAAGCTAGATGCGCCGTAGATAAGTACTTAGTGCTAACCGTGCGAAGCCAGGCAGGGTAAAGCTAGTTACTTATAAATAAAAGGATTTCTCTTGCTACATCAGACTATATTGTACAAAATAGAATGTAAGTAGTACGCCAAATTTTAATTATAACTGTGCGTTTGCACTGGCGAAACATTCACAACAAAACATGTTGGAATCTCTATTTTCTGTCAATTTTTCATACAATGTTTGACAGGAACTAGAGATTTCAACATGTTTTGTCGTGATGTTTCGCCAGTGCAAACGCACGGGTCAATACAGGTATTTATTTACGTTATTTTTGATAGTCATACAGAAATCTATTATTTCTTACTTAGGTATTATTTTTACACATCCCATCGGACTATGAGAGTGAGGGAAGAGAGAGTGCACTCGTGTCTGCGCACACACTTGTGCACTATAATATCTCCCGCGCCGAAGGCCAGTCTCCGTTGAGATTGGCCGCCATGACCGAATATTTTTACACCAATAATTTTTCTCAATATGAAATTGTATCCACAACGGTTTAAGCTAGGTAACTGAATAGTACACTGTATGTGCCAGCATTCATTTCAATGTTATTGAATATATTGTCTATTGGAGTGTAGTTTTAACATGAGGTACACACATCAACACTGTCTGGGGATACTTTGAAAAAAGTCGATAAAGTTCTTAAACTCAAAAAATACTGGCCGGTTTTAAAATCTTGTGAAGAAAGTTTATTTTGTAGACCTTTTTGGATGATCGAAATTTAAATGATCGAAATAGTATATGCTGCCATGATAGTAGGTACTTACTAATTCCATGTCATTACTCCGACTAGTAAATAGTTATCTGTGGAATTTATATCGCATAATATTAGCATGAAATACAAAATTATTACTTTAAGTTGCGGAAAATCGCCCATATTATATAAAATACGTTATGAATCGGCGTTTTTAGTATTTGTTGATTATAAACAGTATATGTTACATGATACACACAAGTTTCAAATTCCTAATTTGTTTAGTTGTTGAGATAGAGCTCGTACACAAAAGGTCTAAAACAGACAACTTCTACGGCCCCCTAATTCATCATTTTTGAAGATAAAAACAAATAAAAATTATATTTATTCTCTACTCGATGAGCTCTAGAAAATGATACCCCACATGCCAGGGTCAGATAATTTTTTTTTCAAAATTTAATTTTATTGTATGGCGACCCCCCTTTATTTTTTAATTTTATTATTTGTTGCTCTTGCGGCAATAGAAATGCTCAATCTGTGAAATTTTCAACTGCCTACCTATTACGGTTCATGAGATAGAGCTCGCTGACAGACAGACGGACAGCGGAGGCTTATGAATAGGGTTCCGTTTGTCACCCTTCGGGTACGGAACCCTAAAAAAGTAAATAGTAATCATCATAGATGGTAATAGGAAGTTAAATGAATTAAAAAAACGAAATAGTGTACAGTTCAAACTTTTCAAACTAGAATTATAAATCAGAATGTGGCATTACAGCTGAAGTCGAGTTTCAATTAAGTTTTAGAGGACACTGTATTTATCTTTATTTAGATTATAAGGCTTATTTTTGGATTTATTAGATACGAGCTGTATAAGCTATGGATTATTCGATTTTCAATAAAAAGAGAAACATTTTGAGAACTGAATGAAAATTGATGAAAATAGTAGGTACTAGGAATAGTAATTTAAATAAAATAAATGCTCACCATATAAAACAATCGCAAAGAGAAACAAAAATTTGTCCATTTTTTTATGACTGCGATGATGATATAAACGTGCAGAAATAATGTTCATAGAAAATACACTGCGCAGTATTCAACTGAGTCTTATTACTAATGTTGCCTTTATCATTAGAGATAATTATTAGTTATATCTAAATCTAATCTCATACGAGCACACATAATGACTGCACGAAATTTTTTGTGCTGTCATAAATACTTACAGTATCGATTTTTTTTAAATCCGTGTCACGGTCCTAAAATCTATCTATATATATATATATCCTATAATCTAAAATATATTATTTTGCATAACAGTGGATAGCATAAACTTCATTTATCATACATTCAAAACTCATAATTTTGTAAGTCACAATCATCTTTAGGCATAAATTTCATATCCATAATAATTAAAAGGTAGAACCATCATATCGCAGATAGTTCACAGTCAGAATCGTCTTTTGGCATACATTTCATATCGATAGTCATTTAAAAGCAGAACTATTTTATCTCAGAAGGTTTACAGTTAGAATCATCTTTTGGCGTATATTTCATATCCATCATAACTGAAAGACTCATCTATCACATGCAAACAAGCATACTTAGCATACTATTTCTTAAAGATCACCATTATGTAGGTATTGCACCCAGGATTGGGTCCAGACGAGGGAACTCCTAAAACGGTCAACAGCATAGAGACAAAATTGTATATACGCAAATATGTGTACACCATGACCGGTCTGCCGACACACGATTACGAGAGATCTCCTTAGCGGTCAACATCACAGGCACAGTATGTTGTATATAGGTATTCAATTATGAATGACCATGCATTCAGCAAACACTCACTATTTTAGAACGGGCTACCATAATAATTATGGTAGCCCGTTCTAAAATAGTGAGTGTATAAAATAGTGTATATAGGTATTCAATTATTGAATACCTATATACAACATACTGTGCCTGTGATGTTGACCGCTAAGGAGATCTCTCGCAATCGTGTGTCGGCAGACCGGTCATGGTGTACACATATTTGCGTATATACAATTTTGTCTCTATGCTGTTGACCGTTTTAGGAGTTCCCTCGTCTGGACCCAATCCTGGGTGCAATACCTACATAATGGTGATCAGAACGGACTATCATAATTTAATGCGTTGTATTAAATTCCTTGTCTGTACTGTTGACTGTTGAGGAGTTTCCTCTTCTGGAGCCAACCCCGGGTGCAGCAACCAGATTATGGTAAACTTTAGAATCGGCTATCATAATTGAATAGGTATATTACATTTCGTGTTAGTACCGTTTACTGTTGTAGAGTTCCTTCGTCTGGAGCCAATCCAGGGTATTGAATCAGGTCATGCATCATAAAAAAATGCATCGTCATCAAAATTGAACCAACGTGTAAAGTTTCAACTCCGTAGGTTGTTATATTATAATGTTGTTGTACATGTAAGCATTGGTTTTAATTCAAGCAAGATTTGACTGCCACATACAGCAAGCACACAGCAAGTTACACAGCAAGTTAAAAAGCTTGTAAAAATTAATGCCTATTAATTACTCAAATGTTGGCCTACTACGCCTGTCTGATTCACTTTTCTTAAACTTAAGTTAGTTCGACGAACTATAAGCTCGATTTCAACAAAAACACAAAACCAACCAAATCGAGCATTTTTTTTTTTAATACTTGTTAAAACCTGACTGGATTTCTCTTAATTTATTTCACACACAATTTTATTTTACCTTACTTAGCTTACTAAATGTTTTGATGTTTTTGTTCACTAGAAATAAAACTGATTAGATTTATCAGTTTTATTTTTAGTAACTTTTACCTAATCGTATATCAAATCCCACTTGTAATCCAAGTGGGATTTGATAATTATGATTTCGCACATAGTCGGTACCTACTTCTTGCTCACGATTCAATACTCACACCATATACGAGTGATAAAATTTTATCGTGGTCATGAACAAATTTTAATATGCGTTTTCAATTTGTTATGTGGTGATATTATTGCTGGACTTCCACGTCCACGTCACGGCATCACTATAACCGCTACTTTTCACACCCTACACCACGCGCCGTGCCACGCCCAGTGTCCTTATAAACAACATTGTACATTGCCATATGTTTGTGTTTGCGCGTGTGATGACGCGGGCCGCTGCACGCGCCGCCCCAGTCTGTAAACTGAAAAAAAAATCCGTGTTTGCGCGCCGCCCCAGTCTGTAAACTGAAAAAAAAATCCGTCGTGCCGCGAAACGCCACGCCACCGCGCCGCCGCCGCCGCCGCTGCACGCGACGTTCAACGTTCTGCGTCTCCGTAAACGACCACTGTACAGTTGAAGTATGAAATGACAGAAATCCACGACGATCAGACGATGTTGAACAAACTACTTTCATAATGTGCATTTTAGTTACACATTGTATAGATTTTGTATTTTATGTATGCCTATCATCATCAGCCTATTAATGTTCCCACTACTGGGACACAGGCCTCCTCTCTGTGTGAGGGAGTGGGCCGTAATCTACCTCGCGGGCCCAGTGCGGGTTGGTAGATGTCACATGTCTTCGAATTTTTGGTTCTAAGACATGCCGGTTTCCTCACGATGTTTTCCTTCACCGTTTTGAGAGCAGTGGTGATGAAATTATTTACACAAAGTAAAACGCCTCATTGGGTTTGAATCCACGACCTACAACTCGTAAGTCGGGGCCGTTACCACTGGGCCACCACTGCTTGTATTGCTACTTTTTGATAAAAAACATATTATACCGAATACCCGCAGTTATAGGTAAAGATGTTGTACAGGACACCTTTGCCTCTTGCCTTTGCATTTACCTACCAGCTTTACTTACCAGCCCGATAGAATATTTTTATCAAAAAATAAGACCCGTCATTTGTTAAATCAAAAAAAGCCAATTTCATTTTTGGTGCTGAATGAAAATATTCGTTTTTATTAATGTCACAAACGAAACCATCATGATAATATTGCAGTTTGATTTATTATTTTTGTGTCTGTTTTGTACATTTTTATTTTTTGTGATGTGGATTAAATGTATAAAACGTAAATATTTTTGTATCTGCTATTGGTATAATAATTCAATTGAATTATTTACGTACAGGGATTAGATATCAAAATACCTTGGTGGAAACTTGGTACCTACTGGGTACTAGCCACCTTTTAAGAACGTAAATAACGATTTTTTATGCTGTTCCAGTATCTATGTAGTTCATAAAAAAATAGCGGTAAAATGATAACGTTTTGTTCGTTCCTAAATAAGATTAGATTATTATTGGTAAAGCTATAATAACGATAAAACCAAGATAAGTAACAGAACGCAGCTAACAATTTTGCAGTGTGTTACGTTATTTGAGCGACATTTTATTTTTGGTCGTCCGCATTTTGAAAAAATGGATAAGTTTTTGTTTTTATTTGTGATTGCCTTGTGTGGTAAGGATTTAAAATATAATATAATTATTTTTATTTTAATCGTCAATGCATATTATTTTCGGCCAAAGTGTTTTAATTATTTTTACATAGAACATGGTTACCGGTGCAAAAATTAAGACGGTATAGAATGTCTATAGTAAATATTTATATACATTCCTGATTTCAGAATATCGACACTAAGGTCGGTATGACAGAACCTCACTCAAGACTCGCGCATAACTTTAAACTAGTTTAAAGCCATTTGATTTGTTGAAACAAGTTTTAAGTAATGCTTGAGTCTTCAGTAAGGTTCTGTTAAAAGACCTTAGTCAACTATCTACTTTAGCGTTATGTGGTCTAAGTTTATTCTTGAGTGACAAAATTGTAATAGAAAAGGTCCTAAGTAAGTGGTTGCAATAGAATAAACGAGTATGTTGAATTTTGGTCCCAAAAATAAATAATCATCTAAGATTTTATATTCAAGTAATGTATGACACATACATTATTTTGTTGCACAGAGGTACGACTTTATCTGTAAGTGGACTTTAGACCAAATGAACATAGAACTAGAGCAAGAGCATTCTTTTTATGTTCCATTTCATTGATACGAGAAGAGAAGAGAAGTAGGAAAAATGGGGATAGAAGGATAGAATGTGCATTTGCTCATTCTGTCTAAACTGACCTTTATTTTTATCTAGCAACTATTGTATAGATAGGTACTTATTGTTGTTAATTTTATGAACAGGCACACGTGCAAGCTCTTTGAGAGCTGAAGGGGCAAACAGAATATTAGAAGGAACGCCTGCAAGCGTAAATCAGTTCCCATACATGGTAAATATAATCATATTTTTAAAAGGGTAGTATTTAAACGAGTGACTGTAAATTAAAGTTATATGTGACAAAAATAATGAATTTACGTTATTGTATTACTAAGTGAGCGACTGACTGCGAGTGACGAGAAATCAACAGAACAGCAACTTACAAACACTAATTTGGGTTACTTAATATACAAAATGAGAAGCTTCATAATATTTGAGCGACCTAATATTTGTTTGAGTGTCAACGTTACGTCCTGTATTTTTTTCAATATTTGGCAAATGATTTAATTATAGGTACTGAGCGGCATTTTATCTTAAATGAAGTTTTTCGAATAGAAAAACCACACCAAACACCAATACTTGCACGCAAGCAAACATGCAGCAGGCATGGTTTCTGTCACGGCTCCGGCACTGCGGGGCTCCGGCGGTCCCACGCGAGCTTATCGTCGCAGATGGTTTCACGCTCGCCGCCATGGCTGAGGCTGTCCGGCAAAGCCGGCCAGCAATACGAAGCTGCGGTGGAGCTGCACCTCAACTCGCGGGCCGCCTCGCCCCTCCGCGCCTACTCTATTCTAAATTACACTCTAAGGGTAGGGCAGACAAGACTGCGTGGAGTCGAATTTACAGCGTTTCGTTTCTGTCACTATTTCACTAAATACCATGGAGTACCGTCCTCTCTGCATTTCTAGTCACTCACTTAGTAATTTAGTCGCATGGCTAGAATAGTAATATCTGAAATGAATTAATCACAACCCACTTTTTGTAAGCTCGTTCTGGATTTTATTATTAATCAATATTCGTAGTCAGTTTAGGAAATTTTTCGCTTACTTAAATTCATACCGCTCCGCGCTCAAGTTATTAAAACTACTCTCATCATCAGTCGCTAAGTTTTTTTTTATTCGATCGATTTATAATTCCCCTTTTTAAAACAGCCGAGAAAATCTATACCTAGGTACTTATAAACGTTATCGAAACGAATTATTTTTTTATAAACGTTGCTTAAAGCTACGTAGGTAATGATGAATGTCTGCTTTACCATAAACGTTTGACGTTTATAAAAATGTCTTTTAATTACGGCTGATTTTTCAATCGCCGAATAATAACCCTTAGAGAAAAATTCCATGATTAAAAAAAAAACGGTCATTTTAGTAAAAGCACAAAATGTTCCAGATCAAAATCCACCACTGTGATCACACACCAGTGAAACAAAATTAAACGTGTTGATATTGTTTTAGGTGTCGTTGCAAAACACTAGTGAAATACTAAATTACACAAGAGGACACCGATGTGGGGGAGCGTTGGTTACCTTACAGCATGCAGTGACCGCTGCATCTTGCAATTTCGTCGAAGTCAATGGGTGAGTGGTCAAACCTACCTATTAATTTATGATTATGATCCATACCTTTTGTAACAAAATGGATGAGGCTGAAACCTCCAACTAAACTCTAGTGTTTTTTAAAATATAAATTTTTGTTGGCACAATGTTGTCATGAAATATACAACGAAAATATATTTACGAGTTGACTAACTTTTGTTTTCTTGTGCAAATCAGACCTTACAATTACTAACACAGTAATTATTTTATAGAATAACTGGAATTACGCCGGTTTAAATTAAATTCTGTAGTTGATGCACTTTTTAATATAGGAAATGGGACGTTCTCATTGTTTCTATTTACGGTTCCAGGTATGATTTTGCCTTGACTATGCGATTCCGTCAAAATCTCCAATCAGGTGTAAAATGGAATTAAGGCCTTTAAAAATATCACGTTCTCATTTATTTAACAGAGCACATTGGAGCGTTATCCTAAAAGTTGGCAACGTCGCAAATAGCTGTCAATTATTTACCTGTTTTGATAAATTTGGCAATATTACTATATGGAAATATGAAATGTGGCTAACTAGGGAACTAAAATAGGTATTGATTATGAAATGCAATAATAAATATCGTTACACCGAATATTTAGTTTTAGATGTACTAAGTATTTGGAAACGTTCTAAACGCTTTTTTACACCTAAAACGGTTACAAGATCAAGTTCAATGTTATAATTGCAATTCATTATTAATATTCTAGTTCGCTAGTTAGTCACATTTCTTATTTCCATATTACCAAATTAATAAAAACAGCGAAATATTTGACATCTATTTGCGACGCTGCCCACTTTCAAAATAAATTAATGCTCTTAATATAAAAACTGTTCCGCAGGGTCTTCATGCCAATCAACCCGGCAGAATTCAGGGTGTTTACTGGTGCATTGCGTCTTACCGACGACGTTTCTACCTATAGCTCTCGGTCTATACAAGGAATCACCGTGCACCCCCAGTATTTCACTAGTACCCCGTTTGTGAATAATATCGCTGTTATCTTTGTGAGTAATATTTAGATATTTATTATTTATCACACACCAAGAAGACAATACAACGTAATTTTCCTTATTGTAAATTTTTTGAATTATGATTCAAATAATATCTAAGATTAAGTTTTATTTTTATACTAGCTTTTGGTGGAAGTCGGAAATTATCCCACGGGAACTCGTACTACCGGGATAAAAGTATCCTTTGTCCTAACCCAGGTCCAATTCCATCCAAATCAGTTCAGCCATTTTAATGTGAAAGCGTTACAAAAAAGCAATCCCACTTTCGCATTTATAATATTAGTTAGTAGACTTTAAAGCCGCGATTCCATTAGGCAAGTCTTGCATGCAAGTATGACGTCACATTTGCGTACAAGTTGCTTGCGTTAGAAACATGTTTTCGAGAGTGTGCAAATTGCATACAGGTTTTACTTGCATACAAGTGGAGATGTTCAACGATTGAGTAGGACATCATGGGTATAAGACGTGCTGCTGTGGTTGGTGCTGCTTGCCGAGTGATGTTACGATATTATTATTATACCATTATGTTACGATATTATAATTTTTACAGCGAGAGATAAAAATGCGCGTACACGTCACTTGTTCGAAATCCGAAATGTGCAATTGTGCAACTAACGTTTGCGCGTTCAATTTGCACGTCCCTTGAATTCAAAAATGTACAAGTTCAAATTACCTCACACAAGTTGTAGCTTGTATGCAGGTTTGTTCAAGTTGTATGCAATTTGCAACTTGCATACATACAAGTAACTTGCCTTATGGAATCGCGCCTTATCATCGTCACAGATAATATAATACTACGTAATCGTGTTCATTTTGTTCGGCGAAGCTGAATGCGTCATCACAGCGACAGAGGGTGCGTTCGGATTTTCCGACGACCAAGTCCTATATACGGTGTTAAGTGCCTCTGGTTGCAAATAATAACATTATTTCGTCTTAGTTTTAAAGTATGTGAGTACTTCCTGACGTAAAAATACTAAATGACCTAAGTGTTCATCTTTTTCAGCTCACCTCTGCATTCTCATCGATCACAAGTAGTAGACCTGTGCCACTGCCGATCAGGGACGCTGGCGTAACCGACCTAACTCCTTGTTATGTTTCTGGCTGGGGAGCCCAAAATACTACAGCTACTGTAAGTTACAAAAAACAAAATTCAACAACAACAAAACAACAACAAACAAACAACATTCAAACAACAAATAATAAAAGATATTCATTCAACATTCAAATAATAAAAGATTAAAGTTAAAAATGGAAAATAGAAAAATACTTTTCCTTCTGTCCGGAAGTTCGAATCGCACATTTTATATCTATGTACAGTACCTGTAAGTGCTTCACCATTTTTGACAACAATAATTGTAAATTGAAATTTCACTAAGGCTGAAACTATTTACTGACACATAGACAATATAAACTGAGGGGCCTAGACAAGTGATAATCGTTTTCGTAGCGTTTCGTATTTCTACAAGGATTTTCAACAGGATTGGAATAAGATTTTCGGTAGCTACGAGTATGTCAATCCAATATATTTTAGACTTTTACTTTCTATCACTGAAAGAATGTCACTATTTCTAGGCCCTCTTGTCAATTTATGACGTGCAATGTGACATTCATCCTGAGAGCGGTAAAAGAACTGATTTACGAGTTCGAATAATTATACGAACTTTCCTAATCACTCAAAGGTTTTCATTTGTTACAGGCCAGTGTGCAGTTAATGCAGATACTACAGCGAGTGCCCGAACAGGGCACTTGCCGTGCACATTACGTCAGTCAACTTAATATAGTAGATAGCATGATTTGCGCTTGGGGTGTTCAGCAGACGCCGTTTTCAGGATGCACGGTAATAATTTTACTGTATTCATCTAATTTCTCAATAGCAGTATGGAGTGTATGGTAGTTGGCTGTGTGACACCCCCCCGTGCCTGGAAAAGCACGTAATGCCTGTTTGTCTTGCGCCTGACCTCCAATCCCATCGAACTATGAGAGTGGGTGAAGAATGCACTCACACATATCACACATATACAGGGTGGCCCATGAAACGAGGTACAGAGCAAAATTTTAGAAGCCTCTTTCCAAGGGCTTCCCGAAATTCACCCATGTATGATTAGTGATTATTTATAGTTTGTGAGCTAGGCGATTACTCCAAGCGAAAACACAACAAGCAAGCATGTAGCGCGTTTTGTACCACATTCGAACTCCAATTTTTCCAAATAATGTCTGAAAAGTACGTATTATGTGTATTACTTTAGAAAGCTTAGGAAGTTTTAAGAACTACTTTGGGGTCATTGCCACCGTTCTTTTTTTTTAAAGGCTTTTTGAAAAACTCTGATGTCAAGTGAGAATTTCCCTAAAAATATTAAAAACCGTCTAGCTCCTAAACTAGAAATAATCGCTGAATATAGTTATATGGCGGTGGTTCGGGAACCCTTAGAGAGAGGCTTCTTAGATTTTCGTTTGGACTTCGTTTCATGGGGCTGTATACATATATCGAAATTTGGTCGACAGGACCGTCGGAGGAGC
This sequence comes from Conistra vaccinii, assembly GCA_948150665.1. Lineage (NCBI taxonomy): Eukaryota > Metazoa > Arthropoda > Insecta > Lepidoptera > Noctuidae > Conistra > Conistra vaccinii. Next base: position 15,669,109 of record OX411318.1, read on the forward strand.
TCATGGTTAAGTAATAACAGCCGCACGGTTCGATCCATCAGGTTAAGCTACGCTTGCAGGGATTGGTCTGTGGATGGGTGACCATTTTAACATACCGAAACTCCTCCGTGCCTCGGAAAGCACGTTAAGGCGTTAGTCCCGGCTGTCATTCGTGGACCTTTGACAGTCGTAACGGGTCGTCGTAAGCCCAAAAGTCTGACAACCAGTCTTACCAACAGGTTTCGTATTACCCAGTTACTGGGTTGTGAAGGTCAGATAAGCAATCGCTCGATGTAAAATATGGTTTTCAGCTGCATCCGGTTAGACTGGAAGCTGACCCCAACGTAGTTGAGAAAAGGCTAGGTAGATTGATTGGTCGACAGGATAAAATACATTGGCTATCACCTAATCAGCACTAAAAGTGGTTCGATGTCGCAATGCTTTTAAATGTGTGTAGATCCTAAGTACGATATCTTAGATATTGTCCTAAGAACCAATTATACCTACACCCCAAAAGTTCTATTACGTATCTAAAGAAACCATACAATATTATTTACTTTATTTCCAGGGCGACTTAGGAAACCCGTTAGTATGCAACGGTTACTTAAACGGTATTCTAATCCGACACAAAAACTGCACAGTCTCTGCAGACCCAGAAGTGTATACCCGGATCTCCAGTTTCAGCGCATGGATAAATAGTACAACTGGCATAACGCCCACGCCCGCTCCAGGAGCAGCATCTACTTTCCAACCAGCAATCGCAGTGCTAGCAGTGTTTGCTATAGCTCAAATTATAATCGCCAATGTCATAAATTAAGAATTTTATAACTAAGAGATATTAAAAATCATATTAATACAGATTTACAGTCTTATTTATTTATTTTGCATTCAATGTATCCAATAGTATTTAATGTACGTTTTTATAATTTATAACGTGATGATATTATCGTGGTCTTCAATGTCCACATTGTCCACGTCCATAAAATGTATACAAAACGTTATCGTGGACGGAAATTTAAAGGTGACTTCATTTATTTCCATACAAACATTTACTTCCCTGTGTTATCGTAATGCCGTGACGTGGATGTGGACGTCCACGATACCACGTAACAAAATTATGAAAGTGCATATTTGTTCATGATCACGATAAAATTTTATCACTCGAATGTTTTCCTTCCTGGTTGTAAGTACTTAATGTTAACAACAACAACAACAAGTAGGTACCGACTATGTGCGAAATCATAATTATGATTAGGTAAAACTTACTAAAAATAAAACTATCATAAAATCATAATTATGATTAGGTAAAACTTACTAAAAATAAAACTATCATAAAATCATAATTATGATTATGTAAAAATTACTAAAAATAAAACTATCATAAAATCATAATTATGATTAGGTAAAACTAACTAAAAATAAAAATAAATCTATCAGTTTTATTTCTAGTCAGCACAAACATCAAAACATTTTAGTAAGCTATACTCGTACTCCATTTAAAATAAGATTAGACATTTAAACAAACCTTTTAGCAGTCCGTTCAACCGATTTTGGCTTCTGTACCGTAGTCATAAGGATGGCATTATAAGCAAAAATGTGGTGTACTTTTCTCAAATAATGCGAGGAAATTCAAACTTAGTAAATTAATATAAATAATTCCAGAATCAATGTAAATAAAATCTTTGATAAGTTACCTCCGTGGTTGCCATGACGTGTTGAAGTAAAAATTTAGTTCCATTTTTAAATAACACTAGATATTAGTTTTCATAGTAATTTATTCGGCGGCTAAATACGACAGATATGGATTTTAATAAAAATATTACCGGCAGCTGGGCACTCGCGTGTATTCATCCAGAATAGCATTTTCGATATATCTTGAAGAAGGTTGTGAAATTAATGCTCGAATTCCCAAGTATGTTTGAGAAAAATATTATGACTATTTTAGGAGCTTATAATATCTAATTGACCAATAGCCGTTCATGACTAGTGTTAAAGATAGTGTGAAGTAGAAAGTGCTTTCAATCAGACTGATGTCTTTCAGGCAGGGTGACTTTCGAATTGATAGCATATCCATCTTGCCAGGAATCTTTCCCAGCGTTTAGTGACCCGCAGAGTTTGGTGTATGAAAACTCTTAAAAATATGTAATATTGACGCCGCAGCACACATAGCTGCGGTCGCCGCGGCGGCGGTTCGATGAGCAGAGAACGATGATGGAGCATCGCGAAGCATGGCAGAACGAAGACGTGCTAAGAATAAAAAAAGAACAATTTTGGTATAAAATAAAGTATACATTTTTTCTATCTGCCTCATTGGTTAGTGGTCGCTGGCGTTACTGCTAAGCATGAGGTCTTGGGTTCGATTCCCAGATCGGGGAAAGTATGATTGGATTTTGCCATCTTGAATTTCTCAGACTTAGTCTGGATTTGGGCCCAGTTGACAGTAATAGGCTAAAAAGTTGCTGGCAAATGTGTGTGTACCACTGAACTAGTGAACACTCTGTATTCAGCCGGGTTGATTGGCGATAATATCCCGAAAAACAGTTATAGAGTTAACGATTTGGGATCTAAGGAGGATCACCCAGTTCCGTCTTAATAATATTGCATAACTTTTTAAAATATTTATTTTTATTTTTATTAATATGCACATGCACAAAATGTTTGAATGCTGAAGAGCCAGACAGAATATTTAATGGATCACCTGCAACCGGAAACCAGTTCCCATATAATTATGGTAAATATTATATTTTAAGTATACCGTGTTTGGTAAACGTACTTCTTTTCTAAACCGTCTTAACTGACTAAACTGGCAACTGCACATACCATCTCTCTCCACCATATTATTTTTGTGTAAACAGGGACAGAGCATTCTTTCATTGGTATATTCATACTAAAATGTCAAGAATATCAAGAAAATATTAAGGAAAACTTAAATATGTTACATAACAAAGTTTGCTACAAACAAATATTTAAATCCTTCGATTTTCTCTCACTATGCTCCATCATCATCATCATTTCAGCCGAAAGATGTCCACTGCTACTGCTGAACATTGCCCTCCCCCAAGCACCGGCACTTCGACCAATTTTGTGCTTCCCGCATCCGGGTCCATCTCGCATCCAGTCGATAACACGGTCTGCGGGGGATTCCCCGCAGACGGTTTACCGACTGCGTTATCGACTTATGACTTTCATGTGTCATTACCCGGCCTACAGGGAGTCTCCGCATGCTGTATATCGACCGAGTTATCGACTAATGAAAATGAGTCATACGTGCCTTACTTGTCTCCACCACGAAAACGTTATCCTTCTAAAACTAGATAATTCAAAGCAAATAATGTTTCTATAGGTTTCTATACTACAACTTATAGTGTTGGTATAGTGAACGAATTTGTGAAAAGAATTAATGGTAAAGAAACGAATAAATCTAAGAAAATGTGCGTCTCTTTTAGTCTTATAATACGGCAAAATAATGCTTTAATTTCTAACTGCACATAGTCAAGCGTAAAATTATTTTCGGTTCACTGACTTTTCAAAAACTTGAAACCGTTCATTACTCATAGTTTAAAAATAACGTTATAAACAAACAATGTGTTTTAAAGTTGAAATTATTAAATACAAATTAAAAATTATGCATGTACGTAGGTCATAAATTTCATTCAACTTCACACATTTTTAATTATCTCGTCACTACGTTTTATTGCCAGAAACTGGTATCGCTTCTGTCAACTTACTGAATACGATTAAAAGTGCAAGTATAAGCAGATTTTTTTTCGGTCGCTTTATCTCTTGATTTGGCGATTTGCAATCAAGCCCGTGAGGGTGTTCAGTTTACACACCACTGTTTTACCCGACTGCCCTAGAAGGAGGGTAATGTTTTTCGAGAGTAGGTATATAATAATATGATATGTATTATGTATGTATTATGTATGTATGCATGTCTAATTCTTTGGCACGCCATCGACATAGACATTATAATATATATATTTTGCTTGTACAAATAGGTACAAAAAAAGGAGGGAAAAAAAAACAAAAAACAATATTGGTATCAAATAAAAGCTAGTAATGAGTTAATTCCAAATTGAGATATATTAATAAATCTTAAAAGCTTGAAGCTTAGAAAATTATTTAAAAAACAAAAACCCAACTGCAAAAACACATAAGTATCTGAAAAGAGAAAAACAAGCATTATAATCTATAAACTAATGACTAGAAATACGGTGTAACTTTTGTTTGTCCCGCCTGCGATACCAAAATTCTTTATATTATAATGCTTGTTTTTTTCTTTTCAGTTATGTCTTTTTCCAGTCGGGTTTTTTGTTTTTTAATTTTATGGATGTGTTTGACGATCTTGAAGGCCCTAAAAGAGACCAGCAATAATGTGATGACGGTTTTATTCGTTTACACACGGTATCCTAAAAAACATTGCAATTCCGTGATAAAAATATTGTTCCATTAGTCCATTAATTAGATAAGATTGTATCTTGTACCTATATAAATGCAGCTCAAGATTAGCAATATAAATCATTCAAAAAAAATGAATAACTTTGTGATTTTATTTGTGATTGCTCTTTTTGGTAAGGATTTGATACAAGTGTTATTTATTTAACACTCTTTTAGAATTTTTAATAAAAAAAAAAATTATGAGATTGACAGTAACTTTTCTTAATTGCGCGCGCAAAAACGGATCTCACATAAGTTTTAAATATCACATAACATAATATCGTATTTATAATAATATTATTATCCATTTCATGAACAGGCACATCAAGCTCGTTAAATGTTGAAAGGGCCAACAGAATAATGGGAGGATCGCCTGCAACAGACGGCCAGTTCACATATATGGTAATTATATTTTATTTATTTTTTCTATGACCAGCAGGAGCCGAAACACTACACCTTAGTGCAATACATTAGTTTATGATATCATTGAAAAAGGGTTGTTGTAATCATCGTTACGAACAACTTTTACTATGGAATCAATCCATGTTTATTAAGGTTCCGTACGTCTGAAAAAACGGAACCCTTACAGGACCACTCGTGTGAACGTCTATCGCCGCCGATTTGCTTCGAATCTAATGGACCGATTAAGTTGTTTGATAAACATATAAATTTCCTCGACCCAAGGACGTGTAACGTAAATAAATTAATTTTGAATATGGGCGCCGCTTTTTGGGGGACATATAATTAAATTTTAAAAAATATTTGCGCAAACTGTATCGTGTTACATATCAAATAAAAGGACTGACTGTAAAGGTCTCCAATATTTTTTTTTTAAATCTAAAATAAAAAGCTTTTTAAAGTAATTTAAGAAAAGAGATGAAAATTTAGTAAATTTTCATTTTTTCCTCCCTTATCTCCAAAACTGACCCTAAAATTAAAAAAAAAAAAAACTGAAAACAGTTCTATACTTATAAATTATAGGAAAACCTATGAGAAGTCTATGGTCGTAAAACATATGGTACTAAAATGTGCGTACAAACTTACATTTACAGTTGGAATGTATGGGAGAATATAATAATAGTGTTTTTCAACTACAATGTTAAGACAGTTTGTTCTTGGGATAAATTTATCTCTACTACGGAACCCTTCATTGTGCGTGGTCCGACACGCACTTTTTTTTGTTTCTCTTAGCCACTATAAAATTAATATACTCGCATTATTGCATGTTCATTGTCAACATACAGGCTGGTCCAAGTAGTGACACTTACTCCCAACAAACTAAACCTTGTCTTTTTTATTTGTCAACCTGTGACTCACTGGTGGGCAAAGGTCTTCTCCATAACTTTCCATCGTTCCTTGTTTTCCTTGGCCTGATCAAGTAAATTTACTTCGAATAATGATTGCGGAACCCGTCATGCAAGAATGTAATCGATAACCGAATCGCTATACTCCACATTTTGTCGATAACGATCTTATAAAAACATTGACTAATTTCTGTCATCATTATAATGATAATAATCTACAAACAATTTCCGCCGAACGAACATGTTATCAGCACTTGCACTACAGTTTAAGTTCACTTACACTGCACTAAATTAACTCAAAAGGTTTTATCCTTTTTAGCCTTCGCACTAATTCAGTGTTGTCAAGGAGATGGATCGCCTCAACATTCACGTGATGATGAAGTCTGTGTTCATGAGCTTCTGCATATTTTTGTATAACTATGTTTAGGACATCAATTTTCAGGTCCCGGTGGAGGTCACTATTTCTAATGTACCAGGGCGCGTTGACTATATCCCTTAGTACTTTGTTTTGAAAAACGTTGTATGATTTGACGATTGCTTTGGCTGGTGCAGTCCCACAGCTGAATACAGGTCATACGGGCCTTAAAACTGGTTTATATAATAACAATTTGTTAGGTATTGACAATGACGACTGTCTACCAAGTAGCCACTACATTTTTTTGTACCGAATATTAGTGATGGGAGACCTAAATCTATACTTATAATAAAATAGTAGAATCCGGTGTCTGTCTGTTTGTTTGTTTGCGCACATCTCCGGAACGACTGAACGGATTTTCATGTAGTTTTCACAGATAGACAGAGATTAATTTGGAAGAGAGCTTTGTTTCATTCGAATCGGATGTTACAAAAAAAAGTTATCGTCATACAAGACGGAATTCTGTTCACAACACGTTGTGCACAATTTCTGAGAGCAACCTAAAAAAAGTACTAGGCTTTTATAAATTCAAGATAGTATTACAATCATTAGTTTATCCCACAAATAGGATTTGGATGAAATATGGCGCACAAATAGTTTTAACTAACAAAAAGTACTAGGCTTGCATGAATTCACGTTTAGTTTATTTGAGTACTTAAAAGAAAATTTTGGAAACTCCACCGGGCGACGCTGGGCGACGCCGGGCACGAACGAGGCGGTATTATTTGCGGCACGATAACGTGGACGAAGTCGCGGGCAATACCTAGTATTGTAATAAATCAAAACGGGGAACGCTATGTAACTTTACCAGCTACACGTCATAGACTTTTATCAGCTCATACTTAACTATACGTAGCAAAAGTCATACTTGTTTGGATCATGCATTAGTATTAACCAACTGTCTTACCACATCATTGTAAGTCACACTACATTGGAATACCACTATTTGATTAAATAAAAATTTGAAGAAAACACGATAATTTGCTTTTTCTAAAACAGTAAAAACCTGGTGAAGTTGGCCTGCAACGAGATCTAACAATAATTTATTTTAGTCCCATTAATAATTTCGTAGATCCAAACGCCTCCCTAAACTGTTTCACGGTTTGTATTCAAAAAGCTAGCAATACAAAAAAGTAATTATTCCTAAACGCCACAATATTATAAAACCCTGGATGGCATAAGGGTTTCGACGATGTGTAAGAAATAGGGATAACTTAATTAAAATAAAACATAAGGAATGTAAGTAGAGTTACTAAGGTCAGGAAATCGTCTCACACGAGGGTCAATCGAGTTCAATCTGCTCGTTTCTTTACTGGAACGTGTGCAGACGATTAAGTTCGGATTTCACCAATGAAATTGAACGCGTTCAGCACATCTAAACGTGTTCAAGAGCTGACAGTGTACAATATTCCATAACAACTTTGACACTGACAGCTCTTGAATGCGTTTTAGAAATGCTGATCGCTTTCGGTTTCATTGGTGAAATCAGCCCTAAATATCTAGGTGTAATAATTGATAGTAGGTACTCTTAATTTCAAAGATCACATAAAACACCTATGTGGAATTCGTATTTTTTTTTTATACGGCATGTCGCTTTTCCTCAGCGATTAATAAAATTATGCTCTCTGTCACTCACTTTTGTCTTACCGTATTTCCTTCTGGGGAGGCGCCTTAAAATGAGATCGCCCAACGTGCAGTACTAAAAAGTTAGTACTTTTAAACGTATTTTTTACCCCACCACACAACTTTACAAGAACTGTGAGGTTCTGACCGCAAGACAACTAAATGCTTCTCTCCTACAACACTGCAAACTTTATAATCCACGACACAAACAAAAAAAAAAAAAAGTTTGTGTCAGAAACCATACAACCAAAACAAAATTCAGCTCAATACATATACACGAAGAGACTGAATTGCTACTACATTATACCTCAAGGATTTACTACCTTTTCATGTTTCTTGGCAAAGTCTGAAAATATTGCCTTTTAATGATCACATTATTTTATTGTATTGAATTACTATGTTAATTGTCATCAAAATAGCCATCAAGCAGAAATGTATAATTGTATACAAGACTTGTATACAAAATGTAAACATTTCTGTTTGATGGCTATTGCACGACTCGTAATGCGAAGCATTAGAGTGTGCTCTAATGCGCGAAATATATTTTTTGCCCCATTTCTGCAACTGTTTTTATTGTTTCACTGCTGGTAGTACACAGAACCTACTTAATTTATATACCATTGTATAGATGATTAAATGGAGATTAATACTGTACTTTTTAACAATTGATTTAATGCAGCAGAAATGGAAAAAGCATCAAAATAGTTGAAAAAAAATTCCTGTCCGTCAATTTATGATCCCTGAAAACATTGTAGCTTGCGATAAAATCAATTAACTAAGTCAATTTTTTTTTATACATTCGTTTCAGCCGTAGAAGGAACCCTATTGAAAATGGCTCTTTTATTCATAGTAGTTTAATTATAATTAATAAAATACTAACTAAAATATAATATCAATATCTAAATATTTTCAACCTTGATCCGCACCCTAATTACGAAACGCAAACTCAATTTTAAATTGAAACCAATTGAAAAAGATTGCCAGTCCATTGCTTCATAAGTTCGACAAAAAAAATTAAGCAGATTCTTTTTGTCGAACTTATGAAGCAATGGACTGACAATCTTTTTCAATTGGTTTCAATTTAAAATTGAGTTTGCGTTTCGTAATTAGGGTGCCGGTGCTGTTGCCTAGCAACTGCCAACGTAAATATCTTTGTCAGTCGTTGACATTACGACTTCATGAAAAGTGATAAATTGTTCATTTTTAAATTATGTTTTGAATTTCTTTTTCGTTTATGACTGAGTGATAAGTATGAGGCGTGCACTTTTGGATTTTCCAAACTATTTTTAATTAATTATTATTTGATATTGGTGGTGAAAGCCAAAATACAGCTTAGGCTAGTTCGGCTACAGATATTTAATTCATTTGTAAAAAGAAAATAAATAGCCTATAAAATATTTGTACCAAAAAAAGAAAACAATAATTGAAATAAACGTATAATATTATTATTATTAAACTTATAATCCTGATATAACTAATATATAGGGTCCCGTATAAATGTATAGATGCCACCGCTACAGACTGCACAACAAATACCTACCTAACATTTATCAGAAGAACGGAATAACACATTATTTTGTTTTTATATTATTTTAGATTTCCTTGCAAGAAGTAAGTCAACTAACGAATTACACAAGAGGACATAGATGCGGGGGCGTATTGGTTACGCCAGAGCATGCATTGACATCTGCATCTTGCCTTTTTAACAACGTTAATGGGTAAGTACCTATCTAGAGTTAATTTTAGTCGGTACCTATTATAAAACGAAAAAAAGTTAAATTAAAAATTTAAAAAACCCCCGACACAAACAAAATCGTTTAAAAAGTTATAAAATAAAATATACTGGCCCTTTAAGCTTCATATAATTTGTATTTAATATTTTGTCGTCGCGTCGGGGGTCTTTGGGTATCCTGCAAATACCAGGTAATGCTGCAGCATCAGTTCAAGGTTACTATGTTATTCTAATACCATTGAAGTAACATATTTATTACCAAATTTAGACTCAATCAGACCTGTGGAAGATGCTCAAATACACTCATAAATTAGAAAAGACCTGATTATCTTCAAACGGCTGAATATATTTTCATGAATCATAGCTAAGAATACTCCCGATCAAGTCACCTTTCAAACAAAACCAAAAAAAACTAAATCGGTTCAACCGTTTGGGAGCTACGATGCCACAGACAGATACACAGATACACACGTTAAACTTATAACACCCCTTCGTTTTCCGTCAGGGGTTAAAAAGCAAGGCGTGAATTATTAAATTGCTATCCCAAAATGAGAGGAAAAAATATGTATCCGGTTGGGTCGCTTTGCTCCAGCTGAGTGCAGCAGGATTGCGGAAATCTTCCATTCTGAGCGGAACTTATTGTACCACTGTTTTTCAGAGTACACACGCTCATTGCCCCGACTGAATATCGGGTGTTCTCTGGTGCAGCGGTTCTTACCAACGACGCTTCTGCTGATCGCCATCGTACTGTAGAAAGCTTTACCGTACACCCCAACTACAGTCCAGGCACCCCGTATGTCAATGATATAGCAGTTATCACCGTGAGTAAAGTTTTTGCTGCATTAATTTTTTAAATAAGATAATGAGTGTAGGGAATTCCTCATTTCTGTCAGTCCCCATAACTAAGAATAATAATGATAGGTAAACTACATATATGTTTTATTTTAATACTGTGCGTTCTGAAAGTTGGCAACATCGCAAGTATCTGTCAAATAAACTTTGTTTTTATAAATCAATCAATCTAAATGAAATATCGCTCTGAGTTGTACTAACATATTGATTATGACGTTGCCAACTTTCAGAATGCACATTATGTCAGAATATTATTTTATTTATTTTTTCTTTCTAGCAAAGAGATATTATGCACTTATTTGCACTATGTAGTGATCACGTGGATAATACTATTAATTTTCAAACGGGGGGGGGGGGGGAAGTTACTTTTATATTTTAGTAATGTAACGCGCGACGTCGAAAATGTGTATTACATCAATCTTAAATTACTCGATATTTATATCCTCTTGCCTATTTCAGCTGACCTCTACATTCCCAAGTAACACTGCAGTATCACCGTTGCCACTGTCGACTAACGACGCCACCACTTTGCAAGGATGGATTTGCGAGTCGTCCGGCTGGGGATCCCAAAACAACACAAATTCTGTAAGTAACATTACCGATGTTAAACTATTATTTACTCTCGGCCCGGCAATTTACATTCTTAGTTAGAAGATAGCAATCTTTTTGTTTTTCTTTCTCTTAACATAATATTTATTTACTGGTACTACCGTGCATAATTGCAAGACACAAACCCGATGACGTCAGAATCGCAATGCTAAACAAAATATATGTACACAATTTTATATTATTTTGTTTCGCACTGCAAAAGCTAGCAATAACCGAGTCGCATTTCACGTAGGTGTCATGTTAATACGTGGCTGTTAGAAAGGCAAATTTTTGACATTGACGTTTAAATTAATTCATTATGTTATCTTTTTAATATTTTTTATCATTATTATCTCTTCTCAATCAGAGCATTTGCCATTTTATCTCTTTACCAACATTGGTTGACCGATAGAGAATGCCTAGGGCATTAAGTCCGCCTTTGAACCTTGAAAAAAATGAAGAAAGATAAATTTAAATTCAAAGCTAAACAAAACTCTCTGAAACATTTAGGTAATTACGAAAATAAATTAACAATTAAATAAAAATAAAAAAAACACGAAATAAAGGTTAACATTAAGTTTAAGGTTTAACATCTCTGGTTTTGGGGCAAATGCGTCATATAGACGCAATAACCCCGAAACTGCAGATGCATTTACCCCAGCTCAGACCTAACCTAAAAAAATTAAATCATCATTTCTCCACAACCAAAACGATTTCAATAAAAATAACTATTGTTATAGACAGGCTATAATATGTTATTTAAGTACATTTCAGAATAAAAACGGAAAACCGAGAAAAAATATGGATTTTTAAGGATTTTGATCACTCACCTCGTGCAGCACAACTTCACAAATATCAAATGATTTTCAATATGGCCGATATTTTGAATCTATGCGTTTCAACGCCATCTATTGAAACTATAATTTTTAATTTTATTCTAAATAAACAAAACTAGATGGCAGGAGAGGTCGGTTTTAAAACAGATTTTTAATTATTTCAAATAAACGCAATTGCCCCAAAGACGCTAATGCCCCGGTTGACCTTATATAAAAATTTTCACGCGCGATTGTCGTCATTTGTTTCTTCTTTAAAACAGCTCAATTTGCTAAGCCAGTTCGAAAGGAGATAATTTTTTTGTTCGGCGATTAGGCCCTCCAAAGATTGTGGCGTCTATCAATGAAACGCATGGCTGATTTGTTCCTTATGATAGAATAGAATAGAATAGAATACTCTTTATTATGTACACCATAAAAATTACAGACAATACAGAGATATAGAGGTACAGAGATTATTATGATCTCTAGATTATAGTGGTAGTACTAATTATAGTTTGTCTAGCGGGAATACTGAGAAATAGGATCATAACCCAAAAATTCACTAAAACAGCTATTGTTATTTAGTGTATAGATTGGCTTCACCGGTATTATAATTAAGTAAAATTATGCACTGTTCAGTAGTAAATAGTAGCATTGAGACATGGGGTATTCCAGTTTTTCTATAACATTAATTCTGATAGCCTCTCTATAATACCTTATATCTCTTTGCCATGTATAATAATTGATACATGTGACACAGTGATCTGCTCCACTGTGGTATACGAATGGCCGAATAATTTACCTGCACTTAACATAATTAAAGCTTTCGTCGTTATTTTCTTATTTAACCGCTACCTTTTGTTTTAGCCCAGTACGCAGTTAATGACGCACTTACCGAAGATAGTGGTAGAGCAGAACGCGTGCCGCCTTGCTTACGTTGGTCAACTCGGTATACAAGATACCATGATCTGCGCGATCGGAACCAATATAACAGCAGTTTCTTCTTCATGCACGGTAATAATTTATTTGTATTACTGATTCCTTCAAATAGAACGTGATCGTCACCTAATAGCAGTACGAACGTCATCGCCTTCATTTCAACCGAAAGACGTCCACTGCTGGACGTAGGCCTCTCCCAAGCACCGCCATTTCGACCGATTCTGTGCTTCCCGCATCCAGCGAAATCCTGCGACCTTCACAAGGTCACCAGGCCATCTTGTGGACGGCCTTTTAACGCTACATCTTCCGGTACGCGGTCGCCACTCCCAATCCTTTCGGCCCCATCAGCCGAACGTGTGAAGACACAATTCGACAAATGATAACTCATTACTTTGAGACATTCCATGTCTTAATATTTTTATACCATCAAATATCTACATAATTATGTCAGAATACACTCCAAAAATCGTCTTAATATCCGTCCGGAATTAAAAAGAACCAAAAAAGAGTAACAGAACATTGTAGTAACATTAAAATTTACGTTATTTTCAGGGGGACTCAGGCAACCCGTTAGTATGCAACGGTAACGTCAACGGAATTCTTGTGGTCAACGGCCACGACTGCTCAGACACAGGCATTACGCGACCCGAAGTGTATACCCGGATCTCCAGTTTCAGTGCATGGATACTTGGTACAACCGGACAGACTCCACCAACGCCACCACCACCACCACCACCGTCACCAGGGTCAACAACTACACCCGCTCCAGGCGGAGCATCCACTTTCCAACCTGCAGCGGTAGTGCTAGCAGTGATCACTATTGTTCAAATGATAACGGCCAATGTTTTCAATAAAGTTATTTAAAAAAATTTAGATATTATATTAATTTTATACAGAACTTGCTTTTTATTTCTATGTCTGTTAAAACTTTATTACCTACATACTTTTAAATTGTTAGGTACATTTTCACTGTACCTACTATAATATGATAAGGTATGGTAAGTCGTACAGAACTGTGGAACAACCCACTGAATAGTACCTATATAATACCTTATTTTTTTCTAATAAATGTGTGTAGGTGTTGTTTAAAACGATCTCGTTGGACTTTCTTTTCACTAGTTTTGCTAATTATATTAATGCCAATAATAGGTAAAGCAGGTATGTACAATCATAAGGTTTTTCATTTTTAAAGTCGGCGGAGCCAGGCTTCTCATTTCTTCGGGGTCATATAATATGTCTAAAATTAAATTAACTCCTCCGAAGGCTTTGTTAACTCACTTCGCTCCCAAGCACACACTCATTCATTCTAACTTCTTTTAATAAAATCACTACCATCATTGGTAGTAATATATAAGACTAGATTTTGCCCGCAACTTCGTCCGCGTGGAATAGTTACTTTGGGCTAACGCTATATAGTCCGGGGAATTTACGCCGAATTTTAGGCCAACTTTGCATGAATTAAAAACAGCGATTTTTTTCATTTAACGTGTAGGGTATGGGCAAGGAAGTATGTTAAAATGTATCCCGTGAAAAGTTAACCCCCGCGTGTACGTTTTTTTTAAGAAAACATGTTAATTCAATATTACTTGGTAGAAAAAAATATTAACAGATATATTATGTTTGTATGGAGTATTTGTCGAAGAGATGAGGTATTACAAGTAGGATAGAAAATTAAACAAAATGGTCCACAGAAATTTCGATAAAAATAAAATTACCTTTTTTTTGTTATTGTACTTCAAGCAAAAATATTAACAGCGGTTTTTTTTGCACTAAATTACGTAATTAAATATTTTAATACGCTATCCAACAAAATTAAACATGTACCAGCGCAAGATATTAATCAAAGTTTTTTTGCAATAGTAGTTCAGGCAAAAATGTAACAGAGTTAAATTTTGTTTAACTTTTATTTATACGCTCTATCTCACTTACTTGCAAGAAAATTAAACACATTAAAGCAAACAAAAACATTAAGAAATTTTTTTTTTTGTTTAATTATTTTAGTTTAATTTTTTTGTAATTAAGTGAGATAGAAAAAAAATAAATAAGATAAAGATTTATTGAATAAAAATGGTTGAACAATCAAACACTTACAAACAACACCATGCGTATAAAATAGTGCGTATTACAATTATATAACCTTTAGTGTTATCAGCAGTCTTTGTATGAACTCTGGTATCCAAAGAAAGATTTAACTTGTGTTATGGATACCAGCATTCTCACATAATGAAATGAAATACAATAGGTTACATTGGTTGCATCGGATGACAAGAGTCGCGCAGTATACGAGAGAAGAAGCCTTTAGTAGAATGTGTGTAAGTGTAGTGAAATGTGAAATTTAATATAATTAAACATTAAAATAAAAGTTAAACAAAATTTAACTCTGTTACATGTTTGCCTGAACCGCTATTGCAAAAAAACTTTGATTAATATCTTGCGCTAGTACAATATGTTTAATTTTGTTGGTTATGTATTAAAATATTTAGTTAGGTAATTTAATGCAAAAAAAACGCTGTTAAAATTTTTGCTTGAAGTACAATTTAAAAAAATCGTAATTAAATTTTTATTTAATTTTCCGTGGACGAAAATGTTTAATTCTGTAAAAATATATTGGTTTTACCCATTTTATATTTATTGTAATCAAAATTTTCCTGTTAACTATTTTGCCTCAATTTGTATTCACAAAAACGCGTTATGTTTTTTTTACCTTGATGCGGGCCTGGAAAATGTTTAATTTTCTATTATTATTTGGAAAGCTAAGTTCAAAAACACGATTCAAGAAAAAAATGGCTGTTAAGATTTAGTGCAGGGTTCAAACCTAATTTCCCCGGCCTAATAAAAAACCCCCGATTATGAATCATTCTTAATTAGTGCTCCGCTCCTTTTAGTCTTAGCGTGATGATATATAGCCTATAGCCTTCCTCGATAAATGGGCTATCTAACACTGAAATAATTTTTGAAATCGGACCAGTAGTTCTTGAGATTAGCGCGTTCAAGCAAACAAACAAACAAACGTCGTCAGCTTTATTATTAGTGTATTTATATATATATATATATATATATATATATATATGTTTCTGTAAAAGCCCGAATTGCGGTAAATCTTAGGATTTACCGGTAAATCCTAAGATTTAACAAGTCTCACCGGTAAAAGTCCGAATTGTTCTTAATAATCATTAATTTCTGACTTTTACCGGCGTTCAGTCGGTAAATCTAAGGTTTTACCACAGATACCGGTAAATGTTAGTTTTCAGAGTAAAACAATGCAGTTAATAATTAGAAACTAGTTATTCAACATTACTATTATTATTATTGTTATTATTCAAGTCTTAAAACATGTTTAACATACGAGTACTTTAGAAAAATAAAATGCTGATAAAATTAGTCAAATAAAAATTACTTCTCACTAGTATAACACCGAGCCTCTCACAAATATAATATCTAGCCGAGTGGGTGGCGAGCGCTACACGAGTTGAAACGACTATTATATTTCAATCTTTGATCTCCGACATTTACCGGTGTTTGCGGTAAATCCTAGAATTTACCGACTGAATGCCGGTAAAAGTCAGAAATTAAAGATTATTATAGAACAATACAGACTTTTACCGGTGAGACTTGGTAAATTTTAGGATTTACCGGTAAATCTTATGATTTACCGCAGTTCGGGCTTTTACAGAAATTATACATTATCAGCCGCACGGTTCGATCCATCAGGTTAAGCTAAGCTTGCAGGGATTGGTCTGTGGATGGGTGACCATTTTAACATACCGAAACTCCTCCGTGCCTCGGAAAGCACGTTAAGCCGTTGGTCCCGGCTGTCATTCGTGGACCTTTGACAGTCGTAACGGGTCGTCGTAAGCCCGAAAGTCTGTCAACCAGTTTTACCAACGGGTTTCGTATTACCCAGTTACTGGGTTGTGAAGGTCAGATAGGCAGTCGCTCCATGTAAAATATGGTTTTCAGCTGCATCCGGTTAGACTGGAAGCTGATCCCAACGTAGTTGAGAAAAGGCTAGGTAGATTGATTGGTCGACAGGATAAAATACATTGGCTATCACCTAATCAGCACTAAAAGTGGTTCGATGTCGCAATGCTTTTAAATGTGTGTATATCCTAAGTACGATATCTTAGATATTGTCCTAAGAACCAATTATACCTACACCCCAAAAGTTCTATTACGTATCTAAAGAAACCATACAATATTATTTACTTTATTTCCAGGGTGACTTAGGAAACCCGTTAGTATGCAACGGTTACTTAAACGGTATTCTAATCCGACACAAAAACTGCACAGTCTCTGCAGACCCAGAAGTGTATACCCGGATCTCCAGCTTCAGCGCATGGATAAATAGTACAACTGGCATAACGCCCACGCCCGCTTCAGGAGCAGCATCTACTTTCCAACCAACAATCGCAGTGCTAGCAGTGTTCGCTATAGCTCAAATTCTAACCACCAATGTCATAAATTAAGAATTTTATAACTAAGAGATATTAAAAATCATATTAATACAGATTTACAGTCTTATTTATTTATTTTGCATTCAATGTATCCAATAGTATTTAATGTACGTTTTTATAATTTCTAACGTGATGATATTATCGTGGTCATCAATGTCCACATTGTCCACGTCCATCAAATGTATGAAAAAATACGTATACATCATCAACATTTCAGCCGAAGGACGTCCACTGCTGGACGTAAGCCGGACCAAGCACCACCACTTCGACCGTACACGTTAATACCTACACGATAAAACGTAATCGTGGACGGAAATTTAAAGGTGACTTCATTTATTTCCATACATACATTTACTTCCCTGTGTTATCGTAATGCCGTGACGTGGATGTGGACGTCCACGATACCACGTAACAAAATAATGAAAGTGCATATTTGTTCATGATCACGATAAAATTTTACCACTCGTATGTTTTCCTTCCTGGTTGTAAGTACTTAATGTTAACAAAAACAACAACAAGTAGGTACCGACTATCTGCGTTATATTAAATAAATAAATCATAATTATGATTAGGTAAAACTTACTAAAAATAAAACTGATTAATCTATCAGTTTTATTTCTAGTCAGCACAAACATCAAAACATTTTAGTAAGCTATACTCGTACTCCATTTAAAATAAGATTAGACATTTAAACAAACCTTGTTGCAGTCCATTCAACCGATTTTGGCTTCTATACCGTAGTCATAAGGATGTCATTATAAGCAAAAATGTGGTGTACTTTTCTCAAATAATGCGAGGAAATTCAAACTAAGTAAATTAATTATAAATAATTCCAGAATTAATGTAAATAAAATCTTTGATAAGTTACCTCCATGGTTGCCATGTGTTGAAGTAAAAATTTAGTTCCATTTTTACCCGACTTCAGCGAAGCAAAAAGGAGGGTTATGATTTTGACTGGTTTGTATGTATGTATATATGTATGTATGTATGTTCATCTGTAACCTCATAACTTCTAAACCACTGATCATAATTTGACAAATGAGGTATCGTTGGAAGCGTCCTGGTCGTCCGCTGGTGTGGTGGTGGCTATGTGACGTTACATTATATTCAATATGGCGCCCTCTAGAGGATATAAAGTGTCGAACGAAAAAAAAAATTTTTTTAATCATACCTACCATGTTTGATATCGAATGAAAAGGCTTGACGAGCACATTACAAATATGTATATTGCCAAAGTAAATAAATATGTTTAAATTGTTAAAAACATGCAAAAGTGAGACTGTGCTAAGTACGGCGCGGCTGTAAAATTAAGTAAGTACCATTATACAAATAAATCTATCCGAAAAAAAATTAAAGCGGCTTTGCAAATACTTTATTACGAAATTATAACCCAAAAATAAATAAAATAAAAAGTAAGTTTAAAAACTAAAACCTGACTTCTGAAAAATCACGCTCTAAAAAGTATGAAACAAGAAAATATTTCGGACAGAAATCAAGACATAGGTACAAAAATGGTCAAAGTAAAGCCGTAGTCGCATGCCTGTCTGCTACAAAATTATAATGGCATTCGAATTCGTGTGCTACTTTAGATTGATACTTAGCAATTTTTTATCACATACCGTATGATAAGTGATAACCCAGTCACAAAGGTAGGTATACCTATTGTGATTGGACTGGAATTTAACCGAGGGCCAAAAAAAAAATGTTTTAGATACACCTTTTGTAAAAACTAATCTATGTTTACAGTCTCCAGTTATACGAATGAGCAACGAATACAATAATACTATATTAAACACGCCTGGTGGGTTACTTTGACTCTAGGACTAGACTGAACATCGTAGTTCTACTACTAGAAACGATGTTCGCTTGTGTGATCGCGAGTCGCACTCACACAACATGCTTTACTTAGCAGTAATAAATAAAGAATGATATTTCTGAACTTTGCTGTGTTGACTGTACAATTTAATCCAAAATAGGCTTGGTAGTGTCGTTATTGTAAACGACACTACTGGTAGTGCGGCTGGTAGTGTCGTTGCCAACAAATGGTATTTTCATACAAATATTGCCGGCCGGGCACTCGCATGTATTCAACCAGAGTAGCATTTTCGATTTATCTTGAAGAAGGTTGTGAAATTAATGCTCGAATTCCCAAGTATGTTTGAGAAAAAATATTATGACTATTTTAGGAGCTTATAATATCTAATTGACCAATAGCCGTTCATGACTAGTGTTATAGATAGTGTGAAGTAGAAAGTGCTTTCAATCAGACTGATGTCTTTCAGGCAGGGTGACTTTGGAATTGATAGCATATCCATCTTGCCAGGAATCTTTCCCAGCGTTTAGCGACCCGCAGAGTTTGGTGTATGAAAACTCTTAAAAATATGTAATATTGACGCCGCAGCACACATATATAACTGCGGCCGCCCGCGGCGGTTCGATGAGCAGAGAACGATGATGGAGCATCGCGAAGCATGGCAGAACGTCGTGCTTAGAATAAAAAAGAACAGTTTTGGTATAAAATAAAGTATACATTTTTTCTATCTGCCTCATTGGTTAGTGGTCGCTGGCGTTACTGCTAAGCATGAGGTCTTGGGTTCGATTCCCAGATCGGGGAAAGTATGATTGGGTTTTGCCATCTTGAATTTCTCAGACTTAGTCTGGATTTGGGCCCAGTTGACAGTAATAGACTCGCACTCTTTTAGATGGGACTTCAAAAAGTTGCTGGCAAATGTATGTGTACCACTGAACTAGTGAACACTCTGTATTCTGTGTAGATCACACAGTTCCGTCTTTATTATCTTGCATAACTTTTTAAAAGATTTATTTTTATTTTTATTATTATGCACATGCAGAAAATGTTTGAATGCTGAAGAGCCAAACAGAATATTTAATGGATCAGCTGCAAGTCTGCAACCGGAAACCAGTTCCCATATAATTATGGTAAATATTATATTTTAAGTATACCGTTTTTAAATATACCGTGTTTGGTAAACCTACTTCTTTTCTAAACCGTCTTAACTGACTAAACTGGCAACTGCACATACCATCTCTCTCCACCATATTATTTTTGTGTAAACAGGGACAGAGCATTCTTTCATTGGTATATTCATACTAAAATGTCAAGAATATCAAGAAAATATTAAGGAAAACTTAAATATGTTACATAACAAAGTTTGCTACAAACAAATATTTAAATCGTTCGATTTTCTCTCACTATGCTCCATCATCACCATCATTTCAGCCGAAAGACGTCCACTGCTACTGCTGAACATTGCCCTCCCCCAAGCACCGGCACTTCGACCAGTTCTGTGCTTCCCGCGTCCGGGTCCATCTCGCATCCAGTCGATAACGGGGTCGGCGGGGGATTCCCCGCAGACAGTTTACCGACTGCGTTATCGACTTATGACTTTCATGAGTCATTACCCCGCCTACAGGGAGTCTCCGCATGCTGTATATCGACCGAGTTATCGACTAATGAAAATGAGTCATACGTGCCTTACTTATCTCCACCACGAAAACGTTATCCTTCTAAAACTAGATAAGTCAAAGCAAATAATGTTTCTATAGGTTTCTATACTACAACTTATAGTGTTGGTATAGTGAACGAATTTGTGAAAATAATTAATGGTAAAGAATCGAATAAATCTAAGAAAATGTGCGTGCAGTCTTTTAGTCTTATAATACGGCAAAATAATGCTTTAATTTCTAACTGCGCGTCAAATTATTTTCGGTTCACTGACTTTTCAAAAACTTGAAACCGAACTTACATTACAAACAAACAATGTGTTTTAAAGTTAAAATTATTAAATACAAATTAAAAATATGCATATGCGTAGGTCATAAAGTTCATTCAACTTTTCTTCTTTTCATTTCTTCTTTCATTTTAATTTTCTCGTCACTACGTTTTATTGCCAGAAACTGTTATCGCTTCTGTCAAGTTACTGGATTGAAAGTGCAAGTATAAGCAGATTTTTTTTCGGTCGCTTTATCTCTTAATTTGACGATTTGCAGTCAAGCCCGTGAGGGTGTTCAGTTTACCCACCACTGTTTTTACCCGACTGCCCCAGAAGGAAGGTAATGTTTTTCGAGAGTATGTATGCAGGTAGGTGTGTATGTATGTATGTATGTCTATTTCTTTGGTATGCCCTCGACACAGGCTATATAATATTTATATAATTATTGCATGTGAAAATACCAAAGTGGAGGGAAAAAAAACATACAATATCGGTATCAAATAAAAGCTAGTAATGAGTTAATTTCAAAATATATATTAATAAAGCTTAAAAGCTTAAAAAATAGAAAATTATTTAAAAAACAAAAAACCCGACTGCAAAAACACATAACTAAAAAGAGAAAAACAAGCATTATAATCTATAAACTAATAACTAAAAAAGTGTAACTTTTGTTTGTCCCCCGCCTGCAATACCAAAATGCATGTTTTTTTTTTAGTTATGTCTTTTTGCAGTGGGGATTTTGTTTTTTAATTCAATGGATGTGTTTGACGACCTTGGAGGCCCTAAAAGAGACCAGCAATAAAGTGACAACGGTTTTATTCGTTTACACAATCAATCTTCCTAGCCTTTTTCCCAACTATCTTGGGGTCGGCTTCCAGTCTAACCGGATGCAGCTGAATACCAGTATTTTACATGGAGCGACTGCCTATCTGACCTCCACAACCCAGTAACTGGGTTATACGATACCCCTTGGTAAGACTGGTGTCAGACTTTCGGGCTTCTGACGACTCGTAACGACTGTCAAAGATCCACATATGACAGCCGGGACCAACGGCTTAACGTGCTTTCCGAGGCACGGAGGAGTCTCGGTATGTAAAGATGGTCACCCATCCACTGACCAACCCCGGCAAGCGTAGCTTAACCTGATGGATCGACCCGTGCGGCTTGTTATTACTTAGCCACGAGCTCCTCAATGTTGTGGTTTTATTCGTTTACACACGGTATCCTAAAAAACATTGCAATTCCGTGATAAAAATATTGTTCCATAAGTCCATTAATTAGATAAGATTGTACCTAGTACCTATAAAATGCAGCTCAAGATTAGCAGTATAAATCAGTCAATTAGTCTCCGCACTTAAAAAATGAACAACTTTGTGATTTTATTTGTGATTGCTCTTTCTGGTAAGGATTTGATACAAGTGTTATTGTATTAATACTTTTTTTTTATTGTAAAAAAAAATCTATGAGATTGACAGTAACTTTCCGTTTTTGGTGCTTGCAAAAACGGATCTCACATACGTTTTACATATCACATAACATAAGCTTTGCGCAGACCACCGCGACTTGTCGCACGACGCGACACCGGTTATTGTTATACCCTGAAGTTTTCTTAGAAATTCTATTGTTCGTGTCGCGTCGCGCGATAAGTCGCGCTGATCTGCAAAAGCCTTTATCGTATTTATAATAATAACAATTGATGAACAGGCACGTCAAGCTCTTTAAATGTTGAAAGAGCAAACAGAATAATGGGAGGATCGCCTGCAACAGACGGCCAGTTCACATATAAGGTAATTATATTTTTTCTGTTATGGCTAGCAGGCGCCGAAACACTGCACCTTAGTGCAGTACATTGTTTATGATCATTGAAAAAGGGTTATTGTAATCATCGTTACGAACAACTTTTACTATGGAATCAATCCATGTTTATTAGGGTTCCGTACGTCTGAATGAAATGAAAAAACGGAACCCTTATAGGACCACTCGTGTGTCTGTCTGTCTACCCGTCTGTCGCCGCCGATTTGCTTCGAATCTAATGGACCGATTAAGTTGAAATTTGGTAAACATATGAATTTCCTCGACCCACGGACGTGTAACGTAAATAAATTTATTTTGAATATGGGCGCCGCTTTTTGGGGGACAAATATTTTTTTTTTAAATAGTTTCGCAAACTGTGTCATGTAAAGGTGTCAAAAAATATTTTTATTTTATAAGTCTAAAATAAAAAGCTTTTTAAAGTTATTTAAGAAAAGAGATGAATATTTACCATTTCCCCCCTTATCTCCAAAACTACTGAAAAAACAGAAAACTGTACTTATAAATTATAGGAAAACCTATGAGAAGTCTATG
This sequence comes from Conistra vaccinii, assembly GCA_948150665.1. Classification (NCBI taxonomy): domain Eukaryota; kingdom Metazoa; phylum Arthropoda; class Insecta; order Lepidoptera; family Noctuidae; genus Conistra; species Conistra vaccinii. The sequence continues at coordinate 15,692,327 of OX411318.1, forward strand.
GTCGTTAAACATTAAAATCTGCGTAGGTACAAACTTACATTTACAGTTGGAATGTATGGGAGAATAATTATTTTTCAACTACCTTTACTACGGAACCCTTCATTGTGCGTGGTCCGACACGCACTTTTTTTTGTTTCTCTTAGCCACTATAAAATTAATATACTCGCATTATTGCGAAATGTTATTAATATTCCAGCTAAAATAGTAATAGCTTTGTTGTTGATTGTTTTGTGGTAATTTTATAATTAATTAATTTATTGAATGAATTTGAATTTGTATTTTGTTTGTATGAATTTGTATTTTGTTGTGTATTTTATATGGGTGTATGCCTGAATTAAAATTATTTGAATTTGAATTTGAATTGCATGTTCATCGTCAACATACAGGCTGGTCCAAGTAGTGACGTCATAAAAAAAATGATTCCTCATGCCCAGGAGTATCCGAAAACATTCCATGTATGTTCCGCGATTCTTGATAGTTTACGAAACAAAATAAAATTATTTGAAAAATTTCTTAAAGATGGTAAAAAGGCTTTAAAAAAAATTATATGTTTATTTCTACACGACATTTTCACATATTTTTTTGCAATTTTGAATGTTATGAAATATTCTTTAAGATATCAAATAATAAATCTTCCTATCACTCAAAATACAAAAAAAAAATATAGAAAAGGTCATGAATTTTAACATTTTTAATACAAAATTAATCAATTTATCAAATGCTCAAAATGAGTCGTATGATGATGATGGGTACGAATGATGCGTGCTTCTCAAGTGGGTACATTTTATTAGTAACAGGTACTTATGATAATGTAAGTTGATTATCCTTACGGCAATGTCAGCTTTTCATTTTTCTGAACAAAATTTCACATCAAATGTTAAAATTCATGGTCTTCCTTTTATTTGTGACACTATGTTATTAAGCAAAAAATAATCCTTATGATGAAGCCTTTCGATCGGTATGATAAAGCTACAGGGTGATTATTTTTCTCATGTAACGGGTCCGATTCCCGGTTCAACCATGTAATTATTTAAATATCTATGAATGCAGTTTAAATTGATTTTTAAATTCAAATAATGTCTTCTTTCAGTCAAATGTTCCATCTACAATATTCAAGGTACTTTCCCTCCATGTGGCATATCCGTGAGACGTCCTGTATATTTACATATTTTTATCGAATTACAATGCATTTTATGAAAAATTTGTGTCACACGCTCTAAAGAAAGCAAGAAAGAAAGATAATACACAACAAAGACACACTCCCAACAAATTAAACCTTGTCTTTTTTATTTGTCAACTTGTGACCCACTGCTGGGCAAAGGTCTTCTCCATAACTTTCCATCGATCCTTGTTTTTCTTGGCCTGATCAAGTAAATTTACTTCGATGAAAAGCTTAGTATAATTATTGTGGAACCCGTCACGCGTCATGCAAAAATGTAATCGATAACCGAATCGCTATACTCCACATTTTATCGATGATGATCTTATAAAAACATTGACTAATTTCTGTCATCATTATAATGATAATAATCTACACACAATTTCCGCCGAACGAACATGTTATTATTTAAAATAAAATTTATAGTATTTATTTTATTCACATTACAATCTAGCCTATTAGCTAATAAGTAATTTTAATATAACTTAAACTGCAAAGTAACTATAAAATTAAGAAGTCGTTCAATAACGTGTTTCTTGTTCACTATAAGTTAAGGGGAAGACACTTGATTCACGTGTTCTTTATAAAAGTCAGCACTTGCACTACAGTTTAATTTCACTTAGGTACACTGCACTAAATTAACTCAAGGTTTTACCCTTTTTAGCCTTCGCACTAATTCAGTGTTGTCAAGGAGTTGGATCGCCTCACCATTCACGTGATGATGAAGAGAGATCATGAGCTTCTGCATATTTTTGTATAACTATGTTTACGACATCAATCTTCAGGTCCCGGTGGAGGTCACTATATCTAATGTACCACGGCGCGTTGAGTATATCCCTTCGTACTTTGTTTTGAAAACGTGGTATGATTTGACGATTGCTTTGGCTGGTGCAGTCCCACAGCTGAATACCGTAGGTCCATACAGGATTTAAAACTTGTTTATATAATAACAATTAGTTAGGTATTGACAATGACGACCGTCTATCAAGTAGCCACTACATTTTTTTGTACCGAATATTAGTGATGGGAGACATAAATATTGTAATAAATCAAAACGGGGAACGCTATTTAACTTTACCAGCTACACGACATGACTTTTTACCAGCTCATACTTAACTATACGTAGCAAAAGTCATACATGCATGATGCATTGGTATTAACCAACTGTCTTACCACATCATTGTAACTCACACTACATTAGAATACCACTATTTGATTAAATACAGATTTGAAAAAAACTCGATAATTTTCTTTTTTTTAAACAGTAAAAACCTGGTAAAGTTGGCCTGCAATAAGATCTAACAAAAATGTTTAATAATTTCATAGATCCAAACGCCTCCCTAAACTATTTCACGCTTTGTATTCAAAAAGCAATTGCTAGCAATACAAAAAGGTAATTATTCCTAAACGCCACAATATTATAAAACCCTGAATGGCATAAGGGTTTCGACGATGTGTAAGAAATAGGGATAACTTAATTAACATAAGGACTGTAAGTGGAGTTACTAAGAGTCAGGAAATCGTCTCACACGAGGGTCAATCGAGTTCAATCTGCTCGTCTCTTCACTGGGACGTGTGCAGACGATTAAATGCGGATTTCACCAATGAAATTGAACGCTGTTCAAGAGCTGACAGTGTACAATATTATTTAACAATTTTGACATTGACAGCTCTTGAATGCGTTTTAGAAATGCTGGGGTCGCGCTTCATTGGTGAAATCAGCCCTAAATATCTAAGTGTAATATTTGATAGCACTCTTAATTTTAAAGATCACATAAAACTCATAAGTGGTATTCGTTATTTTTTTTTAAGTACTGCATGTCGCTGATCCTCAGCTGCTATAACAGATTAATATGCTCTCTGTCAGTCACTTTTGGCTTCCCGTATTTCCTAAGAGGGTTTATTCTGAAAGTTGGCAACGTCGCAAATAGATGTCAAATATTTCGCTGTTTTGATTAATTTGTTAATATTTCTGTATGGAAATAAAAAATGTGGCTAACTGGCGAACTAGAACATTGATTATGAAATGCAATTATAACATTGATTTTAATGTTGTACCCGTTTTAGGTATAAAAAATGGGTAAGTAATATATGGTATAATTACAAAATGGCTAATATTTACAAGATATAACAACTGAATCTATAATTTTATTTGTTATAATCATCAGTTAATATAATAAACGATTGATATAATTTTAAAATAACTAATTTTTATAATCATAACATACATTTAATATAAAATCGTTTGATATACCACTCAAAAGACATAAACATATTTAGTCTAATATGTCATTTCTATCACAGTTAGTAACATGCGTAGATATACCTAACTGATAACCACCTGCCAAGATGGTCACTCGCTACGCTCGCTCGCCTACACGCGTTAATGGTCACTGTTCTAACCTAACCTAACCCAAATGGTTCACCAACAAGAGAGGGGATCTGGCACTCGGCGGCCGCTGCCGCGGCACGCTCCCTACGGTCGCTCGCCTTCGCGCGTTAATGGTCACTGTTCTAACCTAACCTAACCTAATCCAAATAATTCACCAATAATAGAGGGGATCTGGCACTCGGCGGCCGCTGCCGCGGCACGCTCCCTACGGTCGCTCGCCTTCGCGCGTTAATGGTCACTGTTCTAACCTAACCTAACCTAATCCAAATAATTCACCAATAATAGAGGGGATCTGGCACTCGGCGGCCGCTACCGCGGCACGCTCCCTACGGTCGCTCGCCTTCGCGCGTTAATGGTCACTGTTCTAACCTAACCTAACCTAATCCAAATGATTCACCAATAATAGAGGGGATCTGGCACTCGGCGGCCGCTACCGCGGCACGCTCCCTACGGTCGCTCGCCTTCGCGCGTTAATGGTCACTGTTCTAACCTAACCTAACCTAATCCAAATGATTCACCAATAATAGAGGGGATCTGGCACTCGGCGGCCGCTACCGCGGCACGCTCCCTACGGTCGCTCGCCTTCGCGCGTTAATGGTCACTGTTCTAACCTAACCTAACCTAATCCAAATGATTCACCAATAATAGACGGGATCTGGCACTCGGCGGCCGCTACCGCGGCACGCTCCCTACGGTCGCTCGCCTTCGCGCGTTAATGGTCACTGTTCTAACCTAACCTAACCCAAATGGTTCACCAACAAGAGAGGGGATCTGACGCTCGGCGGCCGCTCAAGCCTTAGCCTTCCAACCTAACATATCCTAGTTGGATTGCTTTGAATAGTTTGAATCGTGGTGTTAACCATAATGATGTGTGATGGTATCAATATATATTTTAAACGATAGACCTAATGATTTTCGATTAAATAAACGTTATATCCAATAACATTATACGAAATAAGTTTTAGAGTATATAAATGTTATATGTAAAGAAATTATATCAACAGTTGGTATATCTCACGTTTGTTATATCTTGTGAACGTTATTGAAATGAAAATATACCAAATAACTTTATATGATATGAGACGCACCCATAAAAAATTCATTTCGAAAGTTTCCAAATACTTTTTTTACATCTAAAACTAAATATTCGGTGTTACGATATTAATTATTGCAATTCATTATTAATATTCTAGATAGTTAGTTAGCCACATTTCTTATTTCCATACAGTATTATTTCCAATTAATCAAAACAGATTGTACCCTCTTAAAATGAGATCGCCCAACGTGCAGTACCAAAAAGTTAGTACCTACTTATAAACGTATTTTTTACCCCACCACAACTTTACAAGAACTGTGAGGTTCTGACCGCAAGACAACTAAATGCTACTCTCCTACTGTACACTGCAAACAAATTAATAATCCACGAAACAAGCAAAAAACAAACAAAAAAATAAGGTATGTGTCAGAAACCATATTATAACCAAAACAAAATTCAGCTCAATATTTACTAACTTCATTGGACCTTACATATACAATAAGATAAACCCAGCTATAAAAATGTACCACGTAACTAAAACAAAATGTAAGAAAAAGGTAACCGAATACAACCAAAACTTACTTACGAAGAGACTGAATTGCTACTACATTATACCTCAAGGATTTACTACCTTTTCATGTGTCTTGGTAAATTCTGAAAATATTGCCTAGTTTTAATGATCACATTATTTTATTGTATTGAATTACTATGTTAATAATTATCATCAAAATAGCCATCAAGCAGAAATGTATAGTTGTATACAAAATGTAAAGATCATTTCTGTTTGATGGCTATTTTTAATTACTTATTATTTGATATTGGTGGTGACAGCCGAAATATAGGCTTTTACCTAGTTCGGCTATAGATATTTAATTCGTTTGTAAAGAAAATAAATACCTATAAAATATTTGTACCAAAAAAAGAAAACAATAATTGAAATAAACGTATAACATTAATATGTCTACATATCTCGGGACCATGGGATCCCGGTCTTTTGGAAGGCGTACGAGGGGCCGAAGCCAACTCGCAGAGGCCCCTTAGACAATTTTAAATGAAATGAGGCACCAACTGACGGTTATCCCTCTATGCACTATGCAAGTGCACCCAAGGACAACCCCCGGTTGGTGCAGGATTATTGCAGAACATGGAAACAAAACATTGGACTATGGGTTTGGGTGGCTTAAGTTGACTGGTGACCTAGAACTATGAAAGGTCTATGGCCCCTGCCTGATTAATGTTTTATAATGTACACAGATAAAATGGCAGGGGGTGACTTGCACACTCAATAATGGGCCCCCGAAAACGGTCGCTTGCACATTAATATTATTATTAAACTTATAATCTTGAAATTACTAATAATAGGGTAAAAATGTATAGATGCCACCGCTACAGACTGCACTACAAATACCTAACATTTATCAGAACAACGAAATAACCCATTATTTTGTTTTTATATTATTTTAGATTTCCTTGCAAGAATTAAGTCAAGTAACCAATAACACAAGAGGACATAGATGCGGGGGCGCATTGGTTACGCTAGAGCATGCAGTGACCTCTGCATCTTGCCTTTTTAACAACGTAAATGGGTTAGTATCTAGTGTTAATTTTGTAAGTTCATAATTATTATAAAAATAAAAAAGGAAAGCGTGGCCTGTTAAATTCTTATACCAAAATAAGAGGAAAAAATTAAGTATCTGGTTGGGTCGTTTTGCTTTAGCTGAGTGCAGTAGGATTGAGGAAATCTTCCATTCTGAGCTTAACTTATTATACGGAGCCAAAAACGTTAACCTTAATACTGTTTTTCAGGGTACACACGCTCATTGCCCCGAATGAATACCGTGTGTTCGCTGGTGCAGTGGTTCTTACCAACGACTCTTCTGCTGATCGCCATCGTGCTGTAGAAAGCTTTACCGTACACCCCGACTACAGCCCGGGCACCCCGTATGTCAATGATATCGCAGTTATCACCGTGAGTAAAGTTTTTTCTGCATTCATTTTTAAAATAAGAACATGAGTTTAGGGATGTCCTCATTTCTGTCAGTCCCCATACCTAAGAATAATAATGATAGGTAAACTATGTTTTATCTTAAGACTGCATTCTGAAAGTTGGCAACGTCGCAAATATCTGTCAAATAAAAAACTTTATTTTTATAAATCAATAAATTTAAATGAAATATCGCTCTGAGTTGTACTAACATAATATGACGTTGCCAACTTTCAGAATGCACATAATGTCAAATTATTATATTATTTTTCGCCTGTGATTGTTACATCAGTTAGGTACATGTAAATAGTATCGCTACAACAGCTCTGCAATTTTTTTTTATCTTTCTTTAACAAAGAGATATGCAAAGAGATATCCACGTGATCACTACACGTACACAGTTAAAATGTGTATTACATCAATCTCAAGTTACAACTTTAATGCGACAAGGTACAAAAGTGATCAACGTTTTCGTAAGATTGCACATACCAGTTTTACCTAGGTACCTACGGTACATGAAGATAAGCTTATCCTCTTGCCTATTTCAGCTGACCTCTGCATTCCCAAGTAACACAGTATCAACGTTGCCACTGTCGACTAGCGACGCCACCAGTTTGCAAGGATGGATTTGCGAGTCGTCCGGCTGGGGATCCCAAAACAACACAAATTCTGTAAGTAACATTACCGATGTTAAACTATTATTTACTCTGGGCCCGTTAATTTACATTCTTAGTTAGAAGATAGCAATTTTTTTGTTTTTCTTTCTATTAACATAATATTTATTTACTGGTAGGTACTACCCGTGCATAATTGCAAGACACAAACCCGATGACGTCAGAATCGCAATGCTAAACAAAAATGTACACAATTTTATATTATTTTGTTTCGCGCATTTTTGACATTGACGTTTAAATTAATTCATTATGTTATCTTTTTAATATTTTTTATCATTATTATCTCCTCTCAATCAGAGCATTTGCCATTTTATCTCTTTACCAACCTTGGTTGACCGGTAGAGAATGCCTAGGGCATTAAGTCCGCCTTTGTACCTTATTGTGTGCGAGAAGATTTAATAAATAAATTATACTTGTTATACGGGACAAAGCGAACAACATCAGAATCTATTTGTATCATTGATATCGCCTACAGCACGCGTAGCATGACCACCGTAGAAACGGGTTTAGTCTACGGAAGAATAGACAATATGACAGATTGTGATTGTTTAACTGTCATTTAGTCTATTCTTCCGTCGACAAAACTTGTTTCTACAGTGGTCATGCTACGCGTGCAGGTCACATTTCGCTCAGTCTAGTTCATATCTCGTGTCATACGCCCCACATGACAGGTCGCGGTTTGCGCAAATTAAAGTTATTTTCGAAATATTGTACATTGCGGTATTGCAAACCTTGTAGTGATAAAATGACTAGACTAAACTGCGGTTTATTTTCATTAGTATTTTATAGTTTTATCGAGAACTCAGACAAATTAAATCGGGCATTCTTTGGGGACTGGCGATAGAAGTGAAAACTAGTAACTTTTTGATTATCGCGTTGATGTCTTTCGTTCGATACATTATACAGTATGTTAACTAACAGAGGGCGTTTCCGTTAACCCGCAATAGTATAGCGTCCTTACATGCTAGAAAAAATATTAAAATCGAAAAAAAACTTTTTTAATTTTTTTATCATAAAATATTCACGAAAAATATTAATTTCATACGTAAAACAAACACTCTGTACACGCGTACTTGTCGCACTTGTCTTTCCAAGTTGAAAGGCAAGTGAGCGTATACAGAGTGTTACATTTACGTAATAATTAAAAAAAAAAGGCAGTGTATAGAGTGCCACCAGTGGCACTCTATCCCTATCGGATAAAGTGCCACTACAGGCACCCTAGTAACACCGCCTCGGCCCGGCCAAAGTGCCGCAAGCATTGGATTGTCATTGTCACTGTCACTAAGTCACGTCACTTGGTATTTTGTTTGATTGTCGAGGTTATATCGCTGTAAAACACCACATTCCCAAAATATTACATTCTCTTGTGCCTAAACGGACCCTGGCACTTCACCGGCCGCTACCGCGGCACCGCTCGCTACGCTCGCTTGGCTCGTGCGTTGTGTGGTCACAGTTTTAGCCTAACCTAACCTAAATAACAAGTGACAGTGACAATGCAACGCTCACGGCACCCTAGCCGGGCCGAGGCAGTGACACTAGAGTGCCACAAGAAACTCGCGGCACTCTATACACTTCGAAAAAAAAATTTAAAATTTTATTTTAAAAAACTTTTTTTTTTTTACTTTAAATATTTTTTCTAGCATGTATGGACGCTATACTATTGCGGGTTAACGGGAACGCCCTCTGTTAGTTAACATACTGTATAGCCTTCGGTGACGATGACGCGAGTTCCATGATTTTTGTTCACCCAAAAAATGCTCAACGCGCCTAAAAAGTTTTCACTTTAATATTTATTTTATTTATTCACGATACTATAAATTAATTCTGATAGCCTCTCTATAATACCTTATATCTTTTAGCTTTCGTCGATATTTTCTTATTTAACCGCTACCTTTTGTTTCAGCCCAGTACGCAGTTAATGACGCACTTACCGAAGATAGTGGTAGAGCAGAACGCGTGCCGCCTTGCTTACGTTGGTCAACTCGGTGTACAAGATACCATGATCTGCGCGATCGGCACCAATATAGTAACAGTTTCTTCTTCATGCACGGTAATAACTTATTTGTATTACTGATTCCTTCAAATAGAACGTGATCGTCACCTAATAGCAGTACGAACGTCATCGCTTTCATTTCAACCGAAAGACGTCCACTGCTGGACATAGGCCTCTCCCAAGCACCGCCATTTCGACCGATTCTGCACAAGGTCAACGGACATCTTGTGGGAGGCCTTTCAACGCTACATCTCGGAAGACGTATGCAGTCGCCACTGCGGAACCTTTCGGCCCCATCGGCCGAACGTGTGAAGACACAATTAGACAAATGATAATTACTCTTAACTTTGAGACATTCCATGTCTTAATATTTATTATACCATCTAATATAGTCTTTTGTATAATAAGTCAGTTATTCAACTTCAAAAATAGTCTTTTGAAAAACCAAACAATAACAGAACATTATAATAATATTGTCATTAAAATTTACGTTATTTTCAGGGGGACTCGGGCAACCCGTTAGTATGCAACGGTAACGTCAACGGAATTCTTGTGGTCAACGGCCACGACTGCTCAGACACAGGCATTACGCGACCTGAAGTGTATACCCGGATCTCCAGCTTCAGTGCATGGATAAACAGTACAACCGGTCAGACTCCACCGACGCCGTCACCAGAAACGGCTACACCCGCTCCAGGCGCAGCATCCACTTTCCAACCTGCAGTGGCAGTGCTAGCAGTGATCGCTATTGTTCAGATTATAACCGCCAATGTTTTCAATTAAATATTTGAAAAAAATAGAGATATTATATTATTTATATACAGAACTTGCTTTTTATTAACCGACTTAAAAAAGGAGGAGGTTCTCAATTCGACTGTATGATTTTTTTGTATGTTTGTTACGCGATTACACTGCCAATTATAATGGGTGTTAAAGTAATTGCGTGCCATAGCTTAGGGGTAGGTTCAGTATCGATAAAGGAAACTAGGAAAAATAAAAAAATAAACCAGAAAAATAGTTTAAAAAAAACATTTAAAAAAAAATTTTAGGTCAACCTAATTTAGTTTGGAATCAAGTATTTACAAAGATTAAAAATCAACTTATTTACTCATGTTTTAAGTTGATTTGATTGCTATTTTAATTTAGTAGGTACTAAATTAGGTTTACCTTGCAATTTTTTTTTAATGTTATTTTTTAAATTATTTTTCTGGATTTATTTTTTATTTTTCCTAGTTTCCTTTATTGATACTGAACCTACCCCTAAGTTATGGCACGCAATTACTTTAACACCCTGTATATTGATTTTGATGATTCTTTTTTTGTTTGGTAGGTCATACTTTAGAGGTGGTCCCATAATTTTTTTATTAATTTTGCTTAAGTAGTATTTGAGTTAGCTTCAATAATACGTATTTTTCTCACTTAGCCTATGTGGATGATTATGATGATAAGTTCCTGTCACTGTTATTTACATAGCTGGTAGTGGTATTCGAATTTGTGGTAGGGGTAGGTACCACAACTAAAAAGTGAAAAACTAAAACTTTTTACAAAAAAAAACAACCGACTTCCAAAAAAGACACTACAAAGTCAAAAATAAATTTCGGATGTGTGTGGCAAAAAACGAAAATCAAAATCAAAGACACCGACTTCCGAAATTAAAGTTATTTTTGACTTTGTAGTGTCTTTTTTGGAAGTCGGTTGTTTTTTTTTTTAATTATTTTTTTTCTGTCTATTACATTAAGTCAACTTTATTACAGAGTTTTAAATTGTTAGGTACATTTGCATTGTACTTATAATAATAATTATGATACGGTTTTAAGTATGGTTAAGGTTTTCGTAAGTCAACCGTAAGTCCTACAAAACTGTGGAACAACCAACTGAATAGATTTTATACTATAATTTTTTGTAATAAATGTGTAGGTGTTGAAACGAGTTAGACTTTGCCTTCATTAGTTTTGATAATTATATTAATAAATATATTAGGTAAAGCAGGTATGGACCATCATAGGGTTTTTCATTTTTAAAGTCGGCGGAGCCAGGCTTCTCGGGTCCATATTGACTCACCTAAAGTTCTTTACCCGAAATTGTTCTTCCTAATGATTTGTAATCCGAATGATCACTCTTCCTAAAATTTTTCATCCTAAAGTTTTCATTCATACTATTTGTAGTGCTACCGGCGATGTCCATAACACTAATGTTTCCGAAAATTGTAACTAATAATATCATTAATGTAAATATATTTAAACTCCTACTGTTTTTTAACATAAAACTTTTATCCTACTGAGAGAACATAATCATGAACCAGATGCTTTGAAGGAAAAGGTTTGTTTTTAAACTATTTCTTGTGATTACAAAACAACTATTCACATTTTTACATTTAGCTATTTTATTTTTGGTTATTGTTGTTACATACTTATTACTATAACTATACTTGAGATAATTATGTTTAATAACCAACTGTTTAGAATGATTAAAGGTCTTTTCACAGATTTTTGTCTTAAATGAATGAAATACAGGTCAAAGTGTCGTCTTGGGGGCACTATGAAAAAAATACTTACCTAACCTAACCTAACCTAATCCTAATCTAGACAAAAAAGATATGACTTTGAATAATAGTGTAAGAGATGGTTATGTTGAGAAAATATAGGAAAACAAATAAAAGTATAATAGATGTTTATTGCTACTGACATTATGAAGTTGAATGCTTCGGAATTATGAACATTAGAGACAGAGTAGTTAGGAATTGTGATTGTTAGGATGAAAAATGTTGGGAAGAACATTTTCGGATTTCCAATTATCGGAGTTGAAAATTTAGGTGAACTTTGGCGCACCCAGGCTTCTCGCTTCTTGGGGGTCATATATATATTTATTTATAAAAGTAAAATAACTCCTCCGAAGGCTTTGTTCACTCGGTTTGATCTCGCTTACTCACTCATTCATTCTAACTTCTCTTAATAAAATCACTACCACCATCGGTAGTAATAAGATAAGATCAGAAATAATATTATCCGATAAAGATCTGGAGTTACCGATATACCTTGCAGAACAAGTAAACTGAAGTGGTAGTGGGCTGGCCATGTTTGAAGGACCGATAGGCGGTGAAGTAAACTAGTCCTGGAGTAGACACCGCGTACCAGCAAGCTCACATAGGCCGTGGAACGACGCATCAATGGCCATATAATGGTGTCTGGGACATACTGGAGCGGAACGCGGGGGACAGGGTGTTGTGGTCAAGTGGACTGCAATTGACTGAGTTGATGATGTTGATGAACTAGTGCCAGCGACCAAATCAGCGTAACATGCCTGTACCTTCAATTTGAAACTCTCTATTAAAGTAGAATTAATGTAACAAACTTTATTTCAATATTAAAACCCCTCATTTCAAAATAAAGTTTGTTTCTTCAAGAATGCCAAGTAATTTAAACTTTATCTGTACTATGTAAAATGCGTAGAAATAAAAAGCAAGTTATGTTTAAAAATAATATAATGTTAGAGAATATTTTCTTTATAAAATATCTAAATTTATAACATTGGCGGTTATAATTTGAAAAATAGCGATCACTACTAACACTGCCATTGCAGGTTGGAAAGTGGATGCTGCTCCTGGAGCGGGTGTAGGTGCTGGTGACGTTGTTGTCGTCGACGTCGTCGTTGTTGTTGTTGTCGTCGGTGTAGTCTGTTCGATTGTACTGTTTATCCATGTGGCAAACCTGGAGACTCGGGTATACACTTCGGGTCGCAGATAGGCAGCGTTTGAGCAATCGTGGCCGTTGACAACGAGAATACCGTTGAGGTTACCGTTACATACCAACGGGTTGCCTGAGTCGCCCTGAAAATAACGTAAATTTTAATGATAACGTAATTTTCTGTTCCTTTTATTTGGCTTTTTAGTTAATTCCGTACCACAATTTTTGGAGTGTATTACTGACATGGATATTCGATGGTACAGTAAATATTCGGAAATTAACGACTTTAAGTTATGAGTAATAATTGGTCGAATTGTGTCTTCACACGTTTGTGCTGATATTAGGTGACAACCACGTTCCATTTGGAGGATTATTAAAAAGTTATTAGAATTACAAATAAGTAATTACCGAGCATGAAGAAGAAAATATTGTTGCCCACGCGCAGATCATGGTATCTTGTAAAGTGAGTGCAGTGCCACCTATGGCGTCCGCACCGGTGTAATAATTTTGGCACACGGCCTGCTCTAATACAGTCTTCTGTAAGTGCATCAACTGGATACTGGGCTAAAAACAAAGTGGATAAATAAGTTTAAATTTCAAGGCAGCGTCCTATTTAAGAGCAATCGCGCGAATACGTGATGCATGCGGCCGTTCATATAGCACACTGGAGCACTAAGTTATAATAAATGTGTGAGTAACAGAGACGACGCTCTATATTAAGGGTACGCTAGTCGGTCATTCCTCCATACAATCGTAGTATGGTGATTACTCTTCTGTTTGACGGTGTACGTTCAAAATTAAAAATTTAATCAATTTGCCTTGTCATCATCTAGCCTGTATGAAAGAAGAAATGAAAAAAAAACACAAACTTTTACTCATGTTTGGGCGTAAATAGATTATCTTATGTAGTAAGAAAATGGCAAAATAAAAACCGTACAGGGATAGATTATTCAAATAATTTTATTTTGAGTTCATACATTCAGTAGTTTTTCCATAATATATATACGACCAAAGGTATGTTCATGAAATTTTACGCGCTCGTTTTCGTTTTAAATCATTGACTATCTCACTAAATAAATAAATCAATAAAAAAAGATATAAATACATACTAAATAAAAAAACGAAATAAATAAATAATAGGACTAATTAGCATGCACTAAATAACGCCCACCAACGAGTTCGAGCCGTCGAATAGCGTACCCTTAAATCTCTCTCATTTGCCTTTTAACAGCCGCGTAATAAAATGAGTCTTGCGTGGTTTGCGACTCCCCGATTGCCTAGGGTTTCGCGGTGGGAAACAAAATAATACACAATTATTTTGTGGGAAGGTAATTTTTTTTTCGCATCACGACTGTGACGTCATCGAGCTTGTCACATGCACGGGAAATGCCGGTAGGTTTTACGAAAATAGAAAGAAAAACAAACAGATTCTGTATCTTCTAACTGAAATATGCAAATTACCGGGCCCAAAGTAAATGATAGTTTTAACATGGATACCGAAACTTACAGAATTTGTGTTGTTTTGGGATCCCCAGCCGGACGACGTGCAAATCGGTCCTTGCGAAGTGGTGGCATCGTTATACGACAGTGGCACCGTTGAGACTACGTTACTTGGGAATTCGACGTTCAGCTGAAATTGGTAAGAGGGTTAGTTGATCTTCACGCCCCGTAGGTAGGTACTGCAGACTTATTGTCCGGTTGGTTTTAACAACATGACTTTCGCGAATATTGTGATGTTAAAGTTAATATGAGATTTCAACAAACTGTTTACTTTACAACACATACATTGCTGGAGAAATCACTATCGCAACAAGGGTGATGAAACAGTGAAACAAATCGATGAACTTATAATAATAATAATAATAATAATTCCTTTATTATCAGGCAACAAAGGCCCATAGATAACATACACAAAATATTCTTACATAATAATAAACTAATACATAATAAAATTATTAAAAAATAAACATTAACTAAGTAGTACGTTGAGTCGGCGACGTATTGCGCTGAGTCGGGGTGTCATGTAACCTTCCGCGAAAACGCCGATACACGACACCCTTCGGCCAAAATTCTTCCCTCATGAAGGTCTCCAGGTGATGAGTCGGAACGCGCACCACAAAAGATTTAAAGTTAACTTTGTGGCGCGATTCCAACCTCTCGACTCTTAAAGTGAACTTGGTCTTTATCGCAATGTACTCCACGATCTCCTCTGCCTTCGTGGAGTGATGTAAGCGCGACACGTACAGTTGCGTCGACGGAATAGCGGGACGCAGCAACATGTTCGGACCAGTCATTGCGGTACCGCATTGATTGCGACAAGCAGGCTTCTTCTTCTTCTTTTTCTCCACACGTATGAAGCCTTCTTTATCGGCCTGTCCTTGGCTTGTTACCGGTGGTAACGAGCTTTGAACTAGTTCGGAGTTCAGCCGCTGGGCACCCCTCGGTTGTTTAGGTTGCCGCTGATGTTTTGCTGGAGTTGCAATGACGGCAGCAGAGTAAGCTCGTCCTGGCGTGGACGTGCTAATATTCTTCGGCGTCCCAACGATGAGGGACGCGGGGAGGGCGGGGCGCGGTTGTGCATCGCTCGCAGTGACGGCGGCTGGCGACGAGTCGAATTTTGCTGACTCGACACTCAGCTGCGATGCATTGAGTACACCGTGACGTGTGTTGGTTGGCTCGCGTGACCTACATACCGCGTTGCGCAATTCTGCTACCTCGGTACGTAAATCATTGATAGTGGATTGCGATGCTTCCAACTTCAACTGCATCTCGGCCAGGCTTGATCTCTGGGTTGTGATGTCCCGTAGCAGCCTGGTGACGTCGACGTGGTCGAATGTGACGGGGGGCAGCTTGCGCAAGTCCTTCGCCACGAAAGACGGCACGTCGTCCGGGTCGGTCTCCTTCAAGACTTTAATAATGTCTTGGAGACTCCTCTCTCCTTTTTCATCCCTCCTGCGGGATGGCATTCGGTCGGCCATTTCTAGCGACTCGTACAGCAGTGTTTTAGCTCTGCGTATCTCCTCTTCATTGAAGTTAGATGTGCAGATCTGGATCGCACTAACCTCGTCCATGACATCCAGCTGGTACTGCAGGAATGCCAGGACCTCGTTCGCCACAAGTTGTTCCGAACGCATGGTGGCAGCGGCATGTGCCGCGCTCAGCGCAAAATAATTTCCGCTTACGGTGTAAGCGCGTTCGATCTCGTCGGTCTTATAGAATGTATCTTTCCTATTAGACTATTAGAAGAGTTGAGACTCAGCTTGGAGAGCTGACAGAGCGCGTCATAATGTAAAATGTTGTAGCATGAGTTCTAGAAGTAATTTTGCAAATTCTTATTAAATATTCTAATTAATAAGGTATTATAAGAGTGCGGAGTCCCAGTAACAAGGTAAAATAAGGTCACCTTACGAAAACGTTGAATACTTTTGGACCATATCGCATTAAAGACGTAACTTGATAATTGATGACATGTCATACATATTTTCGACGTTGTTATAGTCTCGCTGCTGCGCGAGACTATTCACACGAAACTGACATATTATCCAATTCTTGCCCAATATTTATTGCTGCGATGTGACGAAGCTTTTCCAGATTAGGGAATAGTGCCTACTGCACAAATAGATACAATCATCGGCAAATAATATACATATTATGCGAACTTAAGGTGCATTCTCAAACTTGGCAACTAACCAATATGTTAGTATAACACAGAGCGCTATCTCATAATTCCATTTAGCAATATTGATTTACTAGCTGTTGGCCGTGACTTCGTCTGCGGTTCACGATGAAAAGCCTATGTGCTTTTCCACATGGTCTACCCATGTGCTAAATTTCATCCATATCCGTCAGCTGTTTTAGCGTGAAACCGTAACAAACAAAATCATTTTCCTATATTAAAAAAAAATGCAGCATAAACATAACTCAACGGTAATAACTGCGTTATCATTGTCATACGGGGTACTTTGACAAGTATTTACGACGTTGGCAACTTTCAGAATGAACAGTCTTAAAAACAGAAAACCTATAGTTTACCTTTCATGATTATACTTAGATATGGGACTGACAGAAATCGAGTACTTCCCTACCCTAATTTTCTTATTTAAAAATGAATGAATGCAGCATTACCTTTCATGATTATACATAAATATGGGACTGACAGAAATCGAGTACTTTCCTACCCTCATTTTCTTATTTAAAAATGAATGCAGCAAAATCTTTACTCACGGTGATAACAGCGATATCATTGACATACGGGGTGCCCGGGCTGTAGTCGGGGTGTACGGTAAAGTTTGCTATAGTACGAAGGCGATCACGAGAATAGTCGTCGTTAAGAACCGCTGCACCAGCGAACACCCGGCATTCAGATCGGCCAATAAGCGTGTGGACCCTGAAAAACAGTGTTAATTAATTAATGTTACGGTCGGAAATGAAGAAAATCTCCTCAATACTGCACCCGGCTAGACCAAAACGCTCAGCAGATTTTTTTTTCTTATTTTCGCATAAAAATAGTTTATGCTTAGCTTTTTTGATTTTCGTAACACTGACTAAAATAAAACACTAGATACTGACCCATTTAAGTTGACATTGTAAAGGCAAGATGCAGATGTCACTGCATGCCGTAGCGTAACCAATGCGCCCCCGCATCTGTGTCCTCTTGTGTAATTGTTTACTTGAATTAACTCTTGCAAGGAAATCTAAGAGAATATAAAAACATATCGGTTATTTTAGTTTTACTTATAAACATTAGGTATTTTTTGTGTAGTAGCTTTGGCATCTCTTATTCGTCTTGATACATTTTTAGGGTTCCGCACACAAGGGATGTAAACGGAAACATATCAGTAGTCATTTCAGATTTCTTGCAAGATTGATCCCATAGTAAAAGTTGTTTGTGACGATGATTACAATGGCTCCTTTTCAATGAACCAAAACTAATGTATGTACAGTAAGTTGTATTGTTTTGGCTCCTCCTGGCCATAGTAAAGAAGTATAATTACCATATATGGGAACTGGCCGTCAGTTGCAGGCGATCCGCCTATTATTCTGCTAGCACTTCCAACATGTAAAGAGCTTGATGAGCCTGTTCATAAAATGATAATAATATAAATACGATATATTATGTGATAATAAAAAATTCTTAGGATTAGATTCGTTTTGCGCGCACCACTGGAAAAGTAGCAAAATAGCTTAACGATATTTTTTGTACTTATATAAAAATTGAAGTAATGTATTTTGATAAAATAATAACACTTGTATGAAATAATTACCGCAAAAAGCAATCACAAATAAAATAACAAAGTTATACCTTTTTTAAGTGCTGAGACTACTAAAGGTTTGAAAAACAAGACTGTCGTACAACACTAAGGAATACTCTACTACTAGATGACTGATGTATATTGCAAATGTTGAGCTGCATTATTTATGTATCAACAATCTTATCTATTTAATGGAAGTACGAAACAATATTTTTATCGGAGATTTACAATGTTTTTAGGATACCGTGTGTAGACGGACAAAACCCGCACATTAAGGGGCCAGGCCACGTGTCCTTGGCCAGCCCGACTGTCATTTCCGATAAATTTATCACTTCGTGGGTGGTCTCTTTCAGGGTCTCCAAGGTTTTGGTAATAATATTTTGATTTAAAAGAGTGTCTATGGAGTTTTCTGCCCATTCCAAAGAATGGGAATGGCCAGCTTCATCTTTTTAACTGACCGACTCCTTGGCAATTCAAAAATGTCTGAAATTGGTTTAATTCAAATAAATGCTTTGAATTTGAGATTGCTTGTCGGCAATAGACGCGTGTCGTTAAAAAATCCATTGAAATTCATAGAATTATGTGGCAACCTTGCGGGTCAGTGCAAATATCCTAGTTTAGAGATAAGGCCACCGGGAAACAATCAAATTATACTTGGACTTTTACAAGTAGGTACCTATAGTGCTTATACCGTAATCTAGTTTTAGCACTCCTTAGTTGTTGGCATTTATAGATCTGTCTAGTTCACAAATATTAAAGAAACGATGGCATAAAATACCATTTGCAAAAATGAGAGCATTTTCTATCTTTCCATTAGATCATTACTTTTGCGCCATTCTGTATATTTGATACAATGTTCGACAAGAAGTAATAGAATTATAAAAAATCGTTCTAATTGAGGTCGTACTTTTGGTATCACGGAACCCTTTATAGTAAGTAATAATAAATGAATGCATTCTAAAAGTGATAACCTTCATGAATATTGGAAAATCTATGAAATATTCCAAACTACCTACCTATTAAGTCTTATTTTAATATTTCGGAAATACAAATATTTACTTTCTGAGTTATAGATGTAGGTACTTACATCTATCACTCATATTTTATCTTAAAAGAACCTTATTGATTTTGCTTTTCCGAAGAGAATCGTAGCAAGGAAACAACGCACGCAAACCTTAAAATCTTGCTACTGTATACATTTCGAGTATTATTACGGAAAACTGTGGTCGCTCGCGTTGAAGTACGATACGAACGAACGAGTGTGGTCGTATACAATGGCTGTGCCAAACCTAAGTTATATTCTATGCATTCAAATTATTGGCACTTTGTAAAGCATATTATATGAAAGCGTCACACGACATGATTTCCAAACTGATAAACTCCAATGATAATGACGACTTTATGGACGACGACTCATACTAATTTTAATGAAATTACTGTGTCAACTAGATAGATTTTAATAAAATGCATTATTATAAACTAATTTCGGAAGTCGGTTTTTGGTATTGAACTTTGGTTTTTGCCACCGACTTCCGAAATTAAATATTATTAAATTATTTTTGACTTTGTAGTGTCTTTTTTCGAAGTAGTTTTTTTTTTTTGTAAAGCCTTTATATTTTGCACTTTTTAGTTGTGGTACCTACCCCACATATATTCGAATACCACTACCTGCTATGCAAATAACAGTGGTAGGAAGTTATCATCATAATCATCCATATAAACCAAGTTGGAAAAATACGTATTATTGAAGCTAACTCAAAAACTATCCAAGCAAAGTTAATAAAATTAATATGGGACCACTTCGAGAGTATACCCTTTCAAACGAAAAAGCAATTTTCAAAATCGTCTACAATAAAAATCGCGTAACAAAAATACAAAAGAAAAAAACACAGACCTCCTTTTTTTGAAGTCGATTAAAAAGTAGCCTATGTCCTTCTGCAGGTCAAAGACTACCTATCTATTTCATAACGATTCGTTCTGTGGTAGGACTTACAGACATAGAGTTACTTTTGAAACTATGCCATGGACAAATTGAATTGAAATTGTACTTTACATGTTCAACTTTGGCGGAGTCCCGCTTCACGCTTCTTGAGGGTCATATATTTACTATTATGTATAAACGTAAAATACTAACTCCTCCTTAGGCTTTCGCCCCTCTCGCTTGCTCACTCATTCTTGCTTTTCTAAATAAAATCATTACCTATTAGGTATATAAGGCAACCAGTGCCGCAGAATATGTTCATAAATGAAATTACTAAACTATTATAAAGTTTATGATAGAATAAGTGTTCGTTACTTTAGGAATTCCGAGTATTTTTAAACTTTATCTATAGATACTATGTAACAAACATAGAAATAAAACGCAAAGTTCTGTATAAAAATATTATAATATCTCTAAATTCTAATATATCTTAATTTATAACAGTTGCGGTTATAATTTGAACAATAGCGATCACTGCTAACACTGCCATTCCTGGTTGGAAAGTGGATGCTGCGCCTGGAGCGGGTGTAGTTGTAATCACTGGTGATATCGTTGTCGTCGTCGTTGTGGTTGTTGTCGTTGTCGTTGTTTTCGTCAGTGCAATTTGTCCGGTTGTAATGTTTATCCATGTGGCGAAACTAGAGACCCGGGTATACACTTCGGCTGGATGATCGACAGTGTTTGAGCAGTCGTGGCCCTTGATAATGAGAATACCGTTGAGGTTACCGTTGCATACTAACGGGTTGCCTGAATCACCCTGAAAATAACGTGAATTTGAATAATAATGTAGCGGTCTGTTCGTTTGACTGTTTTGTGAATTCTGCACTTAAATGACTATTTTTGGAGGGTAATTGCTGACACGAATTTTTGATGTTTAAATAATAGGACATGAAACGTCTCAAAGTTATGAGTAATGATTTGTCGAATTGTGTCTTCACACGTTAGTGCTGCTACTAGACAAAATCCAACTGGTTGCTAACTTAATTGTATAATTTATTATTTTTACGACATTCATTTTACATTCTGTGATTACTTCCCCACACACTGACTTCTTATTTGTAAAATTTTAGGAAAATATTCTACTTTTACAATGTTTGTAAATTATGTGCGCATTATGTATATTATGTATACATAATTAACTGTCGTTCTTTCATTATTCATTTTTTTAATCTATTGTGGTATAGTAATCTTATTCTAGGTACATCGTCTTCACAGGTCTTCACATAATGTAATTTTATAATTAATGTACCTATATAAAATATTGTAAAACATTTTAAAAGAGTAACGGTAGAGTTTCTTGCCCATTCTTCTCCATACGAAAACTACCTTTTGAAAGGAGCTACTAGAATCAATTCTATTTTTTTGTAAATTTTTGACGTTCAAAAGTGAAATTTAAATTAAATAATTTGACTTTGACTTAGGTGACAAACACGTTATATTTGGAGGATTATTAATCCAAATATGTAATTACCGAGCATGAAGAAGAACTTATTGTTGCCAACCCGCAGATCATGGAATCTTGTAAATTGAGTGTAGAGCCTACACTGATGAAATAAGCTTGGCACACGAACTCCCCTATCACCATCTTCTGTAAGTGCATCAACTGCGTACTGGGCTAAAAACAAACGGTAGCGGGCAAATAAGATTAAAAAAGAACATATTATTGGCAGAACATCATCATCATCATCATTTCATCATCATGATCATTTGATGTGCAAGTAAAGTAAGCGGCCGTTTATATAGCACAGTGGAGTTAAAGACAGATCAATGTGACATATATGTGAGTGGCAGAAACGACCCGATAACGCTCAAAAAAACTATTTTATTCCTAAAACTCCGTAATAAGAATGAGAATAAAATAGGGTTTCGCGAGATGTAACAAAATAAAACTCAATTATTATGTGGGTAGGTACATTTTGGTTTGCATCACGACTGTGACGTCATCGTGCTCGACACATGCTATCGGCAGTATCAGTAGGTAAATATTACGGAAATGGAAAGAAGAACAAAAAGATTACTATCTTGTATGTAACTGAAGTATGCGGGTCCCGAGTAAATAATAGTTTGAACTAGGTAAAAAAACTTACAGAAATTGTGTTGTTTTGGGATCCCCAGCCGGATGACGTGCAAATCGGTCCTTCTGAAGTGGTGGGGTCGTTAGTCGACAGTGGCACCGTTGATACTGTGTTACTTGGGAATGCAGTGTTTAGCTGAAATAGGCAAGAGGTTAAGCTGATCTTCAAGTCCCGTAGGTACTGCGAGCATGGCCTACTGTGAGATAGCTTGAGTCACACATTTTATCACAATTTGGGCGATAAAACAGTTTTGTCACAAATGCTAGCACGGCGGCGTGAGATAATCTCTTGACTTGTGACATAACATAACATTCTATGTCTTATTTGCTACTTTGGGCGCACCAATTTGGTCACAAATGCCACATAATGACAGTCGTCCGTACGTCAAAAGTGAATTAGTTCACAACAAAATTAAAAATTTGTAAAACTGTATGAACCTGCACTATAAAAACGTATTATTTTATTTGGTCGCATAGTCACTGAACATAGACATTTAATTTTTTTTAAATTTACTGTGTTACACTATGAAGTTAGCAACAAGAAAGGCATGTCGCGGCTCAGATTTTATCACATCGTTGACCCGTGCTAGCATTTAAGACAAATTGTAAGACATGATAAAATGTATCATGTCTTGTCACAAACGTCTTAGGTACGCCCGTGGAAGCCCCGCAGAAATGTTGTCTGGTTTGCTTTAACAACCGACAACCGAATATTATGATGTTTAAGTTGATGGCATTTATTATGAGATTTTATATTTAGAAAGGCAAGGCAGATGTGAGTGGAAACGCCGGGAGGGAAGGTCCTAGGAGGACATAATATACTGACGTTATTGGTGATGTTCTTCAGATAGGTCAGGTGCGTAGTACTCGTATCCAGTGTGCATGTATGCTATGATAAGGAGTATGTAAGGATCGTAGCAGGCGGCGTTCTCCGCATAAGGCGTGAGTTTATATTCATATAGTGTATGTTCATATTTAGACTATTACATAGAAATTAATTGAGACTCTGGAGAGCTGACAGAGTGCGAAATGATGTAAAGTGATGTTACATGAGTTCTAGAAATAATTTTGCAAAATATAATTAATATACGCCTTTCAATTGATAATTTCCGGTAGGTAATATTAATGCGAGAATCCCTTATAGTAGTATAACCTAGTTGAAATATTTTTCTTATTCACTATAACTACCTTTAACCAACAAAAAAATTATTCGAAAAAACTAACCTACTAAATCTCACACAACTTGACACATACTACACCTGCATTTTCATTAAAAAAATCACTACGAATTCCGTGCAATCAAACATACATAAAAAAACAATAACGTACAACACAAGAAGGAAAAACAAGTTTCAACTAATGACTGCACGGGCACGGACTCATTACGGCAAAAAACCAATACTAGTTGAGGGTTACAGCTGTTCATTAATAATTTACCGAAGGATTTAAAGAAGTGTGATAGGATAAACATATTTAAAGCAAAACTCAAGAAACATGTATGTACCCTGTGACGGCACCAACACTCCAGAGGCAAATATGATAATTATAATTACTTAGATGTAAGCACTTTGTATCTGATCTCACTTTAAGTGAACTGTTATTGTTCTTATGAGAAATAAATTCTTTAAACATAACAACATAACGTTCGTCGTACGAGTACCGAACTGTTATCTGCCCCTCGTCATGGATGAAGACTTTTGGCCACAAGACGTGGTGTTCCGTCGCTTCCACGGACTTAGCATGATGATTCTTATTTAAAAAAATAATACAGATAAAACATTACTCACGGTAATAACTGCGATATCATTGACATAGGGGGTATCCGGACTGTAGTTCGGGTGTACGGTAAAGTTTGCTATAGTACGATGGCGATCAGCAGAAGAGTCGTTGGTAAGAGCCGCTGCACCAGCGAACACCCGGTATTCATTCGAGGCAATAAGCGTGTTTACCCTGAAAAACAGTATGTTAACGTCTTTGGTCCCGTAGAATAAATTAAATTTCTTTTGTATTTTTATTTTCACATAATTCTATGCTTAGCTTTTTTGACCTTCGTGATACTGACCCATTAACGTTGTTGTAAAGACAAGACGCAGATGTCACTGCATGCATTAGCGTAACCAATGCGCCCCCGCATCTGTGTCCTCTTGTGTGATTGGTTACTTGACTTAATTGTTGCAAGGAAATCTAAAAAAATATATAAAAACATAATGGGTTATTTCGTTCTACTAATAAACATTAAGTGGTATTTGTAGTATCTTTGGCATTTCTTGTGGATACATTTTTAAGGTTCCGCACACAAAGGGTGTAAAATAGGAAGCTATTAGTAGTCATCTGGTCTATTAGTAGTCATCTGGTCATTTCAGATTTCTAAAGTTGTTTGTAACGATGAGTAGGTACAATGTTCCCTTTTTCAAAGACCCAAAACTATTGTTGCATCTATTTGTGCCGCCCGCCGTTATCTAAAATTGTCGCCAAAGCGTAAGGTACAAGTACGACACACAGAGGACTCATCCCCTGTGTGTGGTAGGTACTCGTACTTTAAGGATGAAATGCTGATGATTAATTGAAATGATTTGAACGTGATCTATTTGCTGATGAATGGAACAGAATTATGCGTGTATGTCTGATGTTTTGCTACAGTAAGTATGCTAAGTTGTCGTAAATTATATGTTCGAATTTAAAATATTTTTGTTTAGTATACGTCCTGTTAAAATCTATAAGTTAATTAATGTAATTGGTGTTACCGGGTTCTCTGCCCTTCCGCCGAAAATTGTTGGCCAGATTTTCACTTGCCAGCTAACGTTTCGCAGAAATTTATTTCGCCGAATTATCATTTGCCAACTTATCATTATAATTTTGTTTTATTTCCCAACCTCACAGTTACCGTACGTTTTGGTCTGCTTTTCATAATGACACTTTTTTACGTCACTCTATATCAGCAGTATATTAAGTGCCGTCAGTTTGCGACATACTAGTGACGTGAACTGAATGTTTTTAAAAATAAGGTACATTATTTTAAAAAACGCAACAGGTAATATAGTACGGTACAATAGGGAACCACCACAAAACACATGTTTAAAACCACACCATGCATGCAACTTGCATGCAGCATTCAAGCAAGCATGCAACATGTAGGATGTAAGCAAAGCATGCAACATATTATAGCATGTAAGCAAGCATGCAGCATGCAAGCGAGCATACACCATGCAGCAGGCATGGTTTCTGTCACGGCTCCGGCGCTGCGAGGTTCCGGCGGTCCCACGCGAGCTTATCGTCGCAGATGGTTTAACGCTCACCGCCGCAGGTTCGTCTTACTGGCCGGTTTCGCCGGCCAGCCTCAGCCGCGGCGGCGAGCGTTACAATACCACCTGCTCCTCAGCTCACCTCGCCCCTCTGCGCCTACGCGATTCTAAATTACACTCTAGGGGTAGGGCAGACAAGACTGCGTAGAGTCGGATTTACAGCGATTCGTTTCTGTCACTAAAACCTATTTTTTAGCAAATATTTTAGGACTCACCATTTGAAATGTGTGTGAAATGTTTGACAAATGATAAATGTCCCAAACGTTTTGTGTCATTATAATAATCAGCTTAACAATAATTCTACCAAATGAAACGTTGTCATACAAAAATTTTCTAATCGTTAGTTGTCAAAGTGAAACATCGGCGAAACGGTGGTTGGCAAGTGATAATCTGCCAAACAATTTTCGGCGAAAAGGCAGGACACCGTACAGACCAAGATTTTGGAGCGTGCAAGCGAGATACGGAGGTGGGTTTATTATTGTTTTGGCTTTTCCAAAGAAAAAAAAAAAAATTACCATATATGGGAATTGGTTGTCAGTTGCAGGCGATCCTCCTATTATTCTGCTAGCACTTCCAACATGTAAAGAGCTTGATGTGCCTGTCCATCAAATGGATAATAATATTATAAATATAAATACGATATTCCTAATCCTAACTATCCTAACTAATAATATTATAAATGTGAAAGTGAGTTTGTTTGTAACGCTTTCACGGTAAAACGGCTGAACGGATTCGGATGAACTTTGGCACATGGGTAGACCATGGTCTACCATTTTCCAAATGACCTGTCCCAATCCCGGTCATGATCTGGAATGGGACAAAGGATACTTTTTATCCCGATATTCCCACGAGACTTATGCGGGTGAAACCGC
The DNA here is from genome assembly GCA_948150665.1 of Conistra vaccinii. Taxonomy (NCBI): domain Eukaryota; kingdom Metazoa; phylum Arthropoda; class Insecta; order Lepidoptera; family Noctuidae; genus Conistra; species Conistra vaccinii. The sequence goes on from OX411318.1 coordinate 15,718,729, forward strand.
GGGACGCAGCTAGTTATGTGATAAATAAAATTTAGAAGGATGAGATCAGTTTTGCGTGAAAAACGGATGTCATCCTAATAAATTTTACTACCAATATAGATAAAATCCCTTAAAAATTGTTTATGACGTATAAATAGTTAAATATGATAATAGTTTGGAAAATCCAAAAGTGCACGCCTCATAATACTCTTCATAAACGAAAAAGAAATTCAAAACATAGTTCCTAACAAAAATTAACAATTTATCACTTTTCATGAAGTATGTTTTGACTGCTGTTTTACCCATCAATATGGGTGAAATTTCTAACGTCGTAATCCCTAAGTAATGTCAAAGACTATTTATTTAGATATTTACGTTGTGGGTTGCTAGGCAACGACGTCAAGTCAAGGTTGGAAATATTTAGATATAGATATTATATTTTAGTTAATATTTTATTACTTATAATTAAACTACTTTGAATAAAAGAGCCATTTTCAATAGGGTTCCTTCTACGGCTGAAACGAATGTATTAAAAAAAAATTGACTCAATTAATTGATTTTATCGCAAGCTACAATGTTTTCAGGTTTCATATATTGACAGATAGGATTTTTTTTTCAATATCGTCCTGCGTGGCACTATAAAGTGCCACTTTCTTCACAATATTAATACTTTGACTACCTGACCGGTTAACAATAAAAACAGATGCAGAAATGGAGCAAAAAAATGTTTTCGATCGTAGAGCACACTCTAATGCTTCGCATTATGAGTCGTGCAATTATGTATTTTGGACAAATAATGACACTGATGTCCTTACCAAAAAGAGCAATCACAAATAAAATCACAAAGTTGTTCATTTTTTAATTGCGGAGACTACTGTAGGTTTAAAGGTTTACTAGATGACTGATTTATATTGCTAATCTTGTGCTGCATTATTTATGTATCATACAATCTTATCTATTTAATGGAAGTACGTAATAATATTTTTATCGGAGATTCGCAATGTTTTTTAGAATACCGTGTGTAAAAGGATTAAATGCGCAATATAGGGGGCCAAGCCGCGTGTCCTTGGCCAGCCCGACTGTCATTTCCGATAAATTTATCATTTCGTGGGTCTCTTTCAGGGTCTCCAAGGTTTTGGTAATAATATTTTGATTTAAAAGAGTGTCTATGGAGTTTTCTGCCCATTCCAAAGAATGGGAATGGGCAACCAGCATCATCTTTTTAACTGACCGACTCTTTGGCAATTCCAAAATGTTGGAACTATACGAGTGTCGTCAATGAGAACCTCCTCCTTTTTTTTCGTCGGTTAAAAAATCCATTGAAATTCTTAGAATTGTGTTGGAAACACAGGGCAACCTTGCAGGTCAGTGCAAATATCCTAATTGAGAGATAAGGCCACCGGGAAACAATATCAAAGAAACGATGGCATAAAATACCATTTGCAATAATGAGAGCATTTTCTATCTTTCCATTAGATCATTACTTTTGCGCCACTCTGTATATTTGTTACAATGTTCGACAAGACGTGGTAAAATTATAAAAAATCGTTCTAATTGAGGTCGCACTTTTGGTATCACGGAACCCTATAAAGTGAGTAATGATAAATGAATGCATTCTAAAATTGATAACCGTTATGAATATCTATAAAATAGTTTGGAAAATCCAAAAGTGCACGCCTCATAAGTTCATAACTCTCATTCATAAACGAAAAAGAAATTTAAAACATAGTTTCTAACAAAAATTAACAATTTATCACTTTTCATGAAGTATGTTTTGACTGCTTTTTTAACCATCAATATGGGTAAAATTTCTAAACTCGCATCGATATCAATCTCTCTCATATCGACCTCCGGTCTTCGGAGGGGAATAATGTAGCGGTTACACCACCACATACGAGCTACGCAGCAAAGACATGACGTCACACAGATCCTGCATCGCGCAGTTAGAGTTTACCACGCGACCGACATACATAAAACTATCCGAAATCAACTTACGGGCAGTTGCCCGCCAGACACAAACACCCGTCTGGCCGGAGGATCCTCCCTTTTCAAATGAGGATGAGTGAACTTTACACCCTGTTCCTCAAACCTCTAAAGTTTTAAACTGAAATTTATCATTCGCCATAGACTAAAACATTCAGAAGTGAAGTGTAGGTACAAATAGCTGCCGTTTGTTTTTATGGCGGAATTTTTTTATATTAAGTATCTAATATTTTGAACGCTGATTTTAATGTTTGTTTTATTATATTATGGTTTATGGTTATTTGTCATCAAATAATTATTACAATTTGTGGCATTTTTCCCTTTAAGATTTCCACGTCCGAGCTCCAGGAAACAAGGGAAAAATGGATAACATTTGTGCAAAAAAAAACGTAATGAGCAAACGTGGTTGCCAAGTGAACCATCTCACATAATGTTCATCATTAATACAATGGAAATTAGAATAATGTTCTGCAGTTAAAACTGTGTTAGGTATCAAGTAGGCAGAAGAAGCACACTGTGTCGCATCTGCGGGTGCATTACTCTATGAGAATCTCGTCGCAACGCGCATGCACCGCAGTAGTCAAACGTCAAAGCATCCAAGGGACACATTTTTTGTTCGCGGTGTCTTCTTTGATAGTATATTTTAGTTAGTATTTTATTAATTATAATTAAACTACTTTGAATAAAAGAGCCATTTTCAATAGGGTTCCTTCTATGGATGAAACGAATGTATAAAAAAAACATTGACTCAATTAATTGATTTTATCGCAAGCTACAATGTTTTCAGGGTTCATAAATTGACGGACAGGAATTTTTTTTCAACTATTTTGATGCTTTTTCCATTTCTGCTGCATTAAATCAATTATTAAAAAGTACAGTATTAATCTCCATTTAATCATCTATACAATGGTATATAAATTAAGTTGGTTCTGTGTACTAGCAGGAGTGTAACAATAAAAACAGTTGCAGAAATGGGGCAAAAAATATTTTTCGATCGTAGAGCACACTCTAATGCTTCGCATTATGAGTCGTGCAATATTGCTAACTACCTACCTATTCCGTTTTGTTTTATTCTTTCGGAAATACAACTATTAACTTTCTAAGTTATAGATGTATGTAGTTCTAGGTACATCTTATATGAATGATGTAAACACTGATCTTTTATCTTACTCATTTTGCTTTTTCCGAAGAGAATCGTAGCAAGGAAACAGCGCACGCAAACCTTAAAATCTTGCTACTGACTACTCATTTCGAGGATTATTACGGAAAACTGTTGTCGCTCGCGTTGAAGTACGATACAAACGAACGAGTGTGGTCGTATACAGTATACAGGGGCTGTGCCAAACCTAAGTTATATTCTATGTATTCACATTATTGGCACTATGTAGGTACTACTTTAAACGCAATTCGGATAGTATCTGAATTGAGCTGCTAGTTCTCTAGTCAATCCTCTTGCTAATGATGTGCCACATACCATAAAAATCGATTGAGATGGAGGTCGGATACATTGGTGTGTTCTAAATTCAAACACCAAAATAGTGAATACGAGTGCTTTTTATTCACTGTTTTCATTGAATAAAATAAGCTTTTTAGAGCGGGAAAGCTAAAAAGTAATTTTTCACTTGTGTGTAGGTTTTTTTGGACGTCGTCGGTTGTTTTTTTTTGTAAAAGTTTTTTAATATGGTATTAAGTATTCGCAATTTTATTCGAATTCCGAGTATGTTTCAACTTTATCTATAGATAGTATGTAACAAACATAGAAATAAAAAGCAAGTTCTGTATAAAAATAATATAATATCTCTAATTTCTAAAATATCTTAATTTATAACATTTGCGGTTATAATTTGAACAATAGCGATCACTGCTAACACTGCTATTTCAGGTTGGAAAGTGGATGCTGCGCCTGGAGCGGGTGTAGTTGTTGGTGACATCGTTGTCGTCGACGTCGTCGTTGTTCTTGTCGTCGGTGAAATCTGTCCGGTTGTAATGTTTATCCATGTGGCGAAACTAGAGACCCGGGTATACACTTCGGGTGGATTAGCGACAATGAATGTAGAGCAGTCGTGGCCCTTGATAATGAGAATGCCAGTGAGGTTACCGTTGCATACTAACGGGTTGCCTGAGTCGCCCTGAAAATTTGAATGATAATCTAACGGTCTGTTTGTTTGGCTTTTTTGTGAATTCAGTACCTTTAAGACTATTTTGGAGAGTAATTGCTGACACGAATTTTTGATGTTTAAATATTAGGACATGGAACGTCTCAAAGTTAAGCTTTGTGCGGAGCAGCGCGATTTGTCGCGCGACGCGACACCGTTTATTGTTATACCGTAAAGTTTTCTTAGAAATTGTATTGTTCGAGTCACGTCGTGCGACAAGTCGCGCTGGTCTGCAAAAGCCTTTATGAGTAATAATTTGTCGAATTGTGTCTTCACACATTAGTGCTGTAGCTACTACTAGAAATGAAATTATATGGAAAATATATGAAATTATATGGAAAATAAATGGAGTTACCGACTCAGCTTGGGTTGTGGGGCCAAGCCTGGGAGAGACTAGATTGCGATTGGCTGAGTTATTGATGTTGATGAGCTAGTACCAGCGACCAAATGAATCTCTTTATTAAAGTAACAAATTCTCGACTTAATGTAACGAACTTTGTACTATGTAAAATTAAAAAATAAAATTAAAAAATAATTTAAAAAATTATCGTTTATTCTCAGATATTAACCCATTGCAAAGATTATTACAATGCATTGTTATTAAAATATTACATCATAATAAATTAAATTAAATTCATCATCATCAGCCTATTAATGTTCCCACTGCTGGGACACAGGCCTCCTCTCTGTGAGAGGGAGTGGGCCGTAATCCACCACGCGGGCCCAGTGCGGGTTGGTGGATGTCATGTGTCTTCGAATTTTTGGTTCTAAGACATGCCGGTTTCCTTACGATGTTTTCCTTCACCGTTTTGAAAGCAAATAAATAAAAATACAGTAAATTAAATTATATTATTAAAATTAAATAACATTAAATTAAATTACAGTATTAAAATTAAATAACATTAAATTAAATTACATTATTAAAATTAAATAACATTAAATTAAATTACATTATTAAAATTAAATAACATTAAATTAAATTACATTATTAAAATTAAATTAAAAGTACAAGATTAAATCATTATATCATACAAACATAGAAATAAAAAGCAAGTTCTCTAAAAAATTATAATTATGTATAATTTCAAAAAAATCTTAATTTAAAACATAACACATTTAAAACTCACAAAAAAGTAGACTTTAGAAAAGGCAGTTCTGTATAAAAATAATATAATGTCTCTACTTGCTAAAATATCTTAATTTAAAACATTGGCGGTTATAATTTGAACAATAGTGAATACTGCTAACACTGCCATTGCAGGTTGGAAAATGGATGCTGCGCCTGGAGCGGGTGTAGTTGCAGTCACTGGTGACGCCGTTGTCGTCGTCGTCGTTGTTGTTGTTGTTGTTATCGTCGTCGTAGTCTGTTCGATTGTACTGTTTATCCATGTGGCAAACCTGGAGACCCGGGTATACACTTCGGGTCGCAGATTGGTAGAGTTTGAGCAGTCATGGCCGTTGACAACGAGAATACCGTTGAGGTTACCGGAACATACTAACGGGTTGCCTGAGTCACCCTAAAAATAACGTAAATTTTTATACATAATCAGCCTATTGATGTTCCCACTGCTGGGACACAGGCCTCCCTCTGTGAGAGGGAGAGGGTCGTAAACTACCACGCGGGCCCAGTGCGGGTTGGTAGATGTCACATGTCTTCGAATTTTTTGGTTCTAAGACATGCCGGTTTCCTCACGATGTTTTCCTTCACCGTTTTGAGAGCAGTGGTGATGAAATTATTTACACAACGTAAAGCGCCTGCCTGGGTTTGAACCCTCGATCTACAACTCTTAAGTTGGGGCCATTACCATTGGAGTGTGTGATGTGGAGTGGAGCAGTGGTGGCCACTGCTCCACTCCACTGCCTGCTCTGAAATTTTTATGATAATGTTATATTCTATTTTTTTTTGTGACGTCCATACCTACGAGACAACTTTTTTAGAGTTTTACTAACGTGGATATTTGATGGTATGATAAATATTAGGATATGGAACGTCCCAAAGCTATGAGCAATAATTTTTCGAATTGTGTCTTCCAAATAGAACTTCGTCCATAACAGCACGAACGTGTCGTGCTGTTGTGGACGACGTTCTATTTGGAGGCTCATTAACAGTAATTCAAATAAGTTATTACCGAGCATGAAGAAGAAAGTGTTGTTGCCAACGCGCAGATCATGGTATCGTCCAGAAGGAGTGCAGTGCCGCCTAAGTCACCCATCCCAGTGTAATAAACTTGGCACACGGCTTGCTCTAATACCGTCTTCTGTAAGTGCATCAACTGCGTACTGGGCTAAAAACAGAAGTTAGAGGGTAAATAAGATCAAATTTAAAGAAATTATTGACGAAACCTGTAATTATGCATATTATGTACAAGTAAAGTACGTAAGAGTTCGCCGATTAGTCGCAAACCACATAGGTTTTTGGGGTGCGCCAAAGTTCACCTAAATTTTCAACTCCGATAATTGGAAATCCGAAAATGTTCTTCCTAACATTTTTCATCCTAACAATCATAATTCCTAACTAGTGTGTCTCTAATGTTCATAATTCCGAAGCATTCAACTTCATAATGTCAGTAGCAATAAACATCTATTATACTTTTATTTGTTTTCCTATATTTTCTCAACATAACCATCTTTTACACTATTATTCAAAGTCATATATTTTTTGTTTAGATTAGGATTAGGTTAGGTTAGGTTAGAACTGTGACCAATTACGCGCCAGCCGAGCGAGCGAAGCGAGTGATGCCGCGGCAGCGGCCGGCGAGCGCTACCTCGAAATTGGTCGCGAAATTTTTCTAAGTATTTTTTTCATATAGCCCCCAAGAGGACACTTTGACCTGAATTTCATTCATTTAAGACAAAAATCTGTGAAACGACCTTTAATCATTCTAAACAGTTGGTTTTAAGACATAATTATCAGGTATAGTTATAGTAATAAACATGTAACAACAATAACCAAAAATAAAATTGCTAAATGTAAAAATGTGAACAGAGTTGTTTTGTAATCACAAGAAACAGTTTCAAAACAAACCTTTTCCTTCAAAGCATCTGGTTCATGATTGTGTTCTCTCAGTAGGAAAAACGCGTTTTATGATAAAAACAGTAGGACTTTAAATATTTGATACATTAATGATACCTATTATTAATTACAATTTTCGGAAACATGAGTCATCGCCAGTAGCACTACAAATAGTATGAATGAAAACTTTAGGATGAAAAATTTTAGGAAGAGTGATCATTCGGATTACAAATCATTAGGAAGAACAATTTCGGATAAAGAACTTTAGGTGAGCCAATATGGACCCAGGTTTTTGCGGTGGAAACAAAATGATACACAATTATTTTGTGGGTTGTATTATTGTTTCACAACGTGACTTTGACGTCATTGCGCTTGTCACATTGCTGTGCATAAATATTATAGAAATGGAAAGAAAAACAAACTGAAGTTTGCAAACTAGGAACTCGTTCCTAGTTTAGGTACTCTGGACCTAGGTCCAGGGTAAATAATAGTCTTAACATGGGTAACTCACAATATTTGTGTTGTTTTGGGATCCCCAGCCAGACGACGAGCAAGTCGGTCCTTGCGATGTGGTGGCGTCGTTAGTCGACAGTGGCACTGTTGAGACTGCGTTACTTGGGAATGCAATATTCAGCTGAAATAGGCAAGATGTTTAAGTACCTGATCTTCACGTTCCGTAGGAACTACAGAGACGTAACTTTATAAAATATTCAGATAAAACCAAGTATTAAGGAATTGCTATAATAAATTTTTTTTTTTTTCTATATTAGTAACACTACTCGTTTAGACAGTATAAAATCATTAAAATTCGGTTATCGTCGCCTTAAGTATTGATTAGGTTTTCGTAAGTGGACCTTACATATTACTAAAATACGTGGATCAAATAAATTTATTTATCGAGCGCCAATTTGTATGAAAATTCATAGTATTAATGCATAGTTCTGTTTTATTTTATTCACATGATCATCAACGCAACGCGAAAAAGAAAAAATATGAAAGATGCTGCAGCGAGACTATTCACACGTAACTGACATATCCAATGCTTTCCATGGGCCCTTAAGGTGAAACAATTTGATATTTTTTCCATACAAACTTCGGAGGGGTTTTACTCCACTATTTGACATCGTACATTCAAAGTTAAACATGATATCGTTAGGTCTCATTATTAAAATTGTCTGTACGGAAGCAGAAGAGTAAAATAAAAAGCCATTAAAAAGTTATGAGCCAACAAAGATTCGTTTTTCTTGCTAATTTTAACGCAACTTTGGGCGTAAATAAGTAATACAAAAAGTGTGAAATCTCGAAAACAAAATCCGTACCGACACAGAAAAATTTACGAAGATTTCAATAAATTTTATTTGTAATTGATTTATGCAGTGGTTATTTCAGAAAAACCTTTTTTCCAAAGGCCTTTTCGTAATTTTTGACGCGCTCGTTTTACTAAAATTGGTCGGTGCGGTGTTTCTGTGCGTGCGAACTATACGTTGTCCATGTAGATAAGCTTCTAACTGCTCATCACTGATACTATCTCTGTCGGACACGATGCCAGGTGAGACAGTGTGGTTTTTGGCCAGGCCCACCATTGAGTTCGAGCCCGCGACTAGATAGTGCCCACTGTATCAACAGAAACAACCACAGGCGAAAATATTTATATTATGATATTCGGACTTGGCAACGTCATAATAAATATGTTAGTGCAACAAAGCGTTATTTAATTAAGTAACTAATATTGATATATTAATAAAACCAGTGAATATTTGACAGCAATTTGCGACGTTGCCAACTTTCAGAATGCAATCTTAAAAACACAGTTTAACTACTTACCCTCATTTTCTTAGTAAACAGCAAATGCAGCATAAAAAAATACTCACGGTAATAACTGCGATATCATTGAGATACCCGGTACCCGGTCTGTAGTTGGGGTGAACTGTAAAGTTTGCTATAGTACGATGGCGATCAGCAGAAGAATCGTTGGTAAGAGCCGCTGCACCAGCGAACACCCGGTATTCATTCGAGGCAATAAGCGTGTGAACCCTAAAAAACAGTATTAATGTAAACGTCTTTGGATCTGTAGAATAAATTAGATTTTTGTTGAAAATCACTCGAAAACGAAGAAAATCCCCTCAATGGTGCACCCTGCTAGAGCAAACGCCCGGCTACCTTTTTTTTTCTTCATCATAATCATAATCAGCCTATTAATGTTCCCACTGCTGAGACACAGGCCTCCTCTCTGGGAGAGGGAGTGGGCTGTAATCTACCACGCGGGCCCATTGCGGGTTGGTAGATGTCACATGTCTTCGAATTTTTTGGTTCTAAAACATGCCGGTTTCCTCACGATGTTTTCCTTCACCATTTTGAGAGCAGTGGTGATGAAATTATTTACACAAAGTAAAGCGCCTGCTTGGGTACAAACCCACGACCTACAACTCGTAAGTCGGGGCCGTTACCACTGGGCCACCACTGCTCTTTTTTTCTTATTTTCGTGAAATTAACACTAAATACTGACCCATTTACGTTGTTGTAAAGACAAGATGCAGATGTCACTGCATGACTTAGCGTAACCAATGCGCCCCCGCATCTGTGTCCTCTTGTGTAATTGGTTACTTGACTTAACTGTTGCAAGGAAATCTAAAAGAATATAAAAACTTATGGATAATTTCGTTCTACTGATAAACATTAGGTATATGTAGTGAAGTAGCTTTAACATATCTTGTTCGTTATTATACATTTTTAGGTTTACGCAGCGGTTTACAAAGGGTGTAAATAGCTTTAAAGGGTGTAATAGGTTCCCGTAAATTACTAATAATGTAATAATTTCAGATTTTAGGATTGATCCCATACCAAAGTTGTTGTAACGATGAGTGTCTTGTAGTAAGTTGTATTGTTTAGGCTCCGCCTCCATAGTAAAAAAATATAATTACCATAATATATTGGAACTGGTTGTCAGTTGCAGGCGTTCCGCCTATTATTCTGTTAGTCCTTTCAACATTTAAAGAGCTGGATGTGCCTGTTCATAAAATAGATAATAATAATATAAATACGATATATTATGTGATAAGTGAAACTTATTTGGATGAGATCCATTTTGCGCAAACCAATGTTTAATTATAATATTCTTAGCATAAATTAAATTATGTATTTTGAAAAAATAATAACACTTGTATCAAATCCTTACCACAAAAAGCAATCACAAATAAAATCACAAAGTTGTACATTTTTTTAAGTGCGGAGGCTACTTTAGGTTTATAAAACTGGACTGTCGTACAACACTAAGGAATACACTTCTTCTATGACTGATTCATATTGCTAATCTTGGGCTACATTATGTCATTTACCTGAAAATAAATGAATTTAATTTAATTTAATTTAATTTAATTTAATTTAATTTAATTTAATTTAATTTAATTTAATTTAATTTAATTTAATTTAATTTAATTTAATTTAATTTAATTTAATTTAATTTAATTTAATTTAATTTAATTTAATTATATAGATCAATACAATCTTATCGAATTAAGGAAAGTACGAAACAATATTTTTATCGGAATTTTATAATGTTTTTAAGGATACCGTGTGTAAACGGATAAAACCTGCATATTAGTGGGTCAGGCTGGGTGACCTTGGCCAGGCCGACTGTCATTTTCGATAAATTCGACACTTCGTGGTTGTTCTCTTTAAAGTCCTTCTCTTAGCGAGCGTCCGGTCCTTATCTGTCCCGCCGCCCGCACGCACGCCGAATTCACACAATGTTTGGAATTAGTTTAATAAAAAAATAGATTTTAAAAGTATTTGTAACACATAAAACCTAATAAGAACATACAATGTGATGATGAGATACATAATTAGCCTATAAATATTCCCACATGCCGGGGACACAGGCCTCCTCTCTTCGAGAAGGAGTGCGCTGTAATCTACCACGCGGGCCCAGTGCGGGTTGGCACATGTCACATTTGTCTTCGAATTTTTGGCTCTAGGATATGCTGGTTTTTTCACGATGTTTTTCTTAACCGTTTTGAGAGCAGTGGTAATGAAATTATTTACACAAAGTAAAACGCCTGCCTGGGTTCGAACCCACGACCTACATACATAAGTCGGGGCCGTCACCAATGGGCCACCACTGCTCGCTGGTGATAGGATATTAAACATTAATAATGTGGTTTTAGATGTACTTTATTTCTGTTTATTAATGAGTTTATAGCCTCTGAATAACAAGGTTTTGCTAGTTGTAGCGCCTTAAGGGGCCTCCATGGTTTTTAATTTAAAAGAGTGTTCCTGAAGTTTCTTGCCCATTCCAAAGAATTACCGGGCAACTACCTTCATTTTTTTTGACTGTCTGACTCTTTAGCAATTCCAAATGGCCTTTTATTGGTTTAATTTAAATAAATGCTTTATGTTTGAGATAGCTAGATGCGTGACGTCAAAAAATTCAAGAACAACTGTGTTGGGAATCCAGGGCTACCTTGCGGGCCACTGCAAATCGCCTAACTGAGAGATAAATATACCGGGAAACAGTCAATTTATACTTGAACTTTGATAAGTATAGTGATAACGCAATCTATTACGTTTAGCGCTATATAGTTCGTTTACATTTATGTTAGATCTGTCTAGTTCACAAATATCAAAGACACGATGATATAAAACGCCATATGCAAATATAATAAGAGCATTTTCAAGAAGTGGCAAAAACCGCTCCGCCGCTAAAAGTCGATAACAATAAAAATTCTATTGTGTCTCGTTAGTGACAGTTAAACTCTTATAAAAAATTTCTAATTGAGACCACACTTTTAGTATCACGGAACCCTTTCTGAGTGAGTAATGATAAATTAATGCTTTCTAAAAGTGATAACATTCATGTCATAAATATTTTATCATCTATATCTATAAATATATTGCAAACTACCAATTCAGTTTTGTTTTATTATTTCGGAAATTATACAACTAATAACTTTCTGAGTTATGACTGTAGGTACTTCTATTAATCACGTAGAGTAAATACTGGTCTTTTGAAAATAACCTCATTGAAATTTCTTTTCCGAAGAGAATCGTAGCAAAGAAACAGATAACTCACGCATAAACCTCAAAAATCTCGCTACTGAACCCATTTCGAGGATTATTACGGAAAAGTGCGGTCGCTCGCGTTAACGTACGATACAGACGAACGAGCGTAGTCATTTATCGAGGTGATGCTTAAGTTATACTAGATGTATTCACATTCTTCTCACTCTGTCCCATTTTAAACGAAATTCGAAAAGTATCTAAATTGAGCCACTAGCTCAGTGCAATGTACTGCTTTTGCACGACTCGTAATGCGAAGCATTAGAGTGTGCTCTACGATCGAAAAATTATTTTTGCCCCATTTCTGTAACTGTTTTTATTGTTACACTCCTGCTAGTACACAGAACCTACTTAATTTATATACCATTGTATAGATGATTAAATGGAGATTAATACTGTACTTTTTAACAATTGATTTAATGCAGCAGAAATGGAAAAAGCATAAAAATAGTTGAAAAAAAATTCCTGTCCGTCAATTTATGAACCCTGAAAACATTGTAGCTTGCGATAAAATCAATTAATTGAGTCAATTTTTTTTTTATACATTCGTTTCAGCCGTAGAAGGAACCCTATTGAAAATGGCTTTTTTATTCAAAGTAGTTTAATTATAATTAATAAAATACTAACTAAAATATAATATCTTTAACTAAATATTTCCAACCATTGACTTGACGTGCGTAAGTTGCCTAGCAACCGCCAAGTAAATATCTTTGTCAGTCGTTGACATTACGACTTCATGAAAAATGATAAATTGTTAATTTTTAAACTATGTTTTGAATTTCTTTTTCGTTTATGAATAAGTGATAAGTATGAGGCGTGCACTTTTGGATTTTCCAAACTATTTATAATATGTCGTTGAAATGACTGCCTCGTTGTTCTAGTGGTTGCGAGTGTTTCTGGGTTTTTCAAAGTTTTATTCAGGTTTTCCATCAGGAATTTCTCAGACTTAGCAGCCCGGATTCTGAATTTGTGCGCGGTTCATGGCAATAGGGTCGCTACTTATCAGGTATATGTTACACTTATGGGTGCACCTCTGCCCAACCCTTAGAGGGTAACAAGCATGATGTTATGTTATGATGTTGTTGAAATGCGGCACAGAACTGGTGGTGAAATGGTTAAAAAGCCGAAAGTGACGTCACATGACGAGATACAAACTGATAAACCCGAATGATAATGGCGACTTTATTATAAATCGTCATACTTATATCAATTGAATTACTGTGTCAACTTACCTAGAAATGATTGAAGTTACCGGTGTAAGATATAGATTTTAATAAACACGTCACTTGTACTGATATCCGGTAGTAAAACCTACCTTCTTGAGGAAGACAACAAAAAGCCATTATTATAAACAACTTAGCTGATGCCCGCGACTTCGTCTGCGGGGATTTTGTATTTCATAATTTTTCAATACAAATATCCAGGATTAAAAGTAGCCTATTTCCTTTTCTAGGTCCGAGACCTATCTGTTTAAAAACAATCTGTTCAGTAGAAGTAAAAAGATTTAAAAAAGATTAAAATTGAGATAAATAAAATATATAGATAATAGAGGATTCTTTCCTCGGTTTAATTGCTAATAATCGTTTTATAAGTGCCGGATCCGAGTAAGACGTAATTTTGTCTGCAAAAATAATTGATAATGGTACAGTTACTTTCTATCAAAAATATTTGTACGATACACTGCCATAGTTTATTACCGTGCGCTACTGTCTAAACTATTATGCCACGGACAAAATTAATTGAAATTTAATTTTACGATTTCAAAGTCGGCAGACCTCGCTCGCTTCATGTGGGTCATAATATATTGACTCTAATGTTCCTATAAATGTAATAAAAATAACTCCTCCTTAGGCTTTGTTCACTCGCTTCGCTCCCGTTTGCTCTCTCACTCATTCTTGCTTCTCTTATTAAAGGTGTGTCCAAAGAAAGCGGCAATCGTGCGCGGCTACCGCGCTGCATTGCAATTGGTACGAATGCCGCGCGCGAACGCTTGAACTGGTAAACGCAAACATACTATAATCACAGTCTAAACATCATACAGTCGTCCGACGAAGACGTCTAGACAGAGCAATACGGCAACAGAACGAGACGGGGGAAGCGCGCTTTCGAACTGCTTACGCTACCGTGTTAAGGCTTTTGCAGACCAGCGCGACTTGTCGAATTTCTAAGAAAACTTCAGGGTATAAAGCTGTTTTCAGACCAGCGCGATTTGTCGCGTGACGCGACACGAACAATACAAAACTTCACGGTATAACAATAACCGGTGTCGCGTCGCGCGACAAATCGCGCTGATCTGAAAACAGCTTAACAATAACCGGTGTCGCGTCGCGCGACAAGTCGCGCTGGTCTACACAAAGCTCTAGTCGTTCTAGCTGTCGCGACAATGCCTATACGTTGTCGGCAATTACAACGAGATCAAAGGCGTCGTCCTACTGTAGGTTTTTTTTTAAACTGTGCTATAATAGAGCGCGGCAGAAATGTGTCCTGCAAACGCCGCGTGGTGCTGCCGCGCTCTTTCCACTCAATGTTTGGACACACCTTAATAATATCAGTACCATCCGCGGTGTTTATAATGTAGTATAGTTCCCGTTAACCCGCAATTAACTCGTATAGCGTCGAAACATAAAAAAAAAATAAAAAAAAGGTTTTGTTTTTTTTATAATAAAATATTCACAAATTAAAAATATTAAATTGATATGTAAAAGAAACACTGCACGCTTACTTGTTGCACTTGTCTTGCCACGTTGAAAGACATTTTTTATGGTAAGTAATATTTTATTTAGCATGTATGGACGCTATACTATTGCGGGTTTACGGGAACGTCCTTCCTTAGTTAATACGAGTATACTGTTTATGACAACGGACCAGTGCCGCAGGACAAGATCGGACATGAAATTATCCGGAAAAGCACTGGAGTTACTGACATAGCTTGGGTGGTGTGGCGCAGCCTGGGAGAAACCTTTATCCAGTAGTAGACTGCGATTGGCTGAGTAGTGCCAACGACCAAATCAGCTTAACAGGCCAATACCTTCAATTTATTAAATTTAAAATTTAAAAAACCCCCGACACAAAAAAAAATCCTTTTAAATGCTAAAAAATAAAATATACTGGCCCTTTAAGTTTAATATAATTTGTAGTTAATATTTTGTCGTCGCGTCGGGGGACGCGGCATGCTATTGTAGAAAATATATTTTCAATTTTTCATTCGCCGTCCCCCGACGCGACGACAAAATATTAACTACAAATTATATTAAACTTAAAGGGCCAGTATATTTTATTTTTTAGCATTTAAAAGGATTTTTTTTTGTGTCGGGGGTTTTTTAAATTTTAAATTTAACTTTTATTTCCAGCTTTTTAAACTTTATATACGTATTACTAGTACATACGATACGATCGACACGTGCCTCGCTTAAATCTACGCAGCTGTACGTATTTTTCCCACAGTAAAGTTAGTTACTAATTTTTTCGGATTTTTTTTTTGCTTCTCTATCATTAGACCCTGATAAATATATAATTTTATCTATAACCTATTCATTGAGACCATTCCAATGAGCCCAAACACGATACCATTGCTGTAAATTGTTGAGGAGTTGGGTATCCTGCAAATACCAGGTAATGCTGCAGCATCAGTTCAAGGTTACTATGTTATTCTAATACCATTAAAGTAACAGATTACCAAATTTAAATTCAATCAGACCTGTGGAAGATGCTAAAATCCATTCATCAATAAGAAAAGACCTGATAATCTTCAAACGGCTGAATAGATTTTTTTTAATCATAGCTAAGAACACTCCCGATTAAGTCACCTTTCAAACAAAACAAAAAAGATCTAAATCGGTTCAACCGTTTGGGAGCTACGATGCCACAGACAGATACACAGATACACAGATACACAGATACACAGATACACAGATACACAGACACACAGATACACACGTTAAACTTATAACACCCCTTCGGTTTCCGTCGGGGGTTAAAAACTCTCTATTAAAGTAGACTGTAATAAGGTGTTGCATAATGTAATGGTGCGTTTAAACTTTATTTTTGTTAGTGTAACAAACATAGAAATAAAAAGCAAGTTCTCTAAAAAATTATAATAATTATGTCTAATTTCTAAAAAATCTTAATATAAAACATAACACATTTGAAACTCACTAAAAAAGTAGACTTAATTATAGAAAAGGCAGTTCTGTATAAAAATAATATAATGTCTCTAATTTCTAAAATATCTTAATTTAAAACATTGGCAGTTATAATTTGAACAATAGCGATCACTGCTAACACTGACATTGCAGGTTGGAAAGTGGATGCTGCTCCTGGAGCGGGTGTAGTTGCAGTCACTGGTGACGCCGTTGTCGTCGTCGTCGTTGTTGTCGTCGTTGTTGTTGTCGTTGTTGTCGTCGGTGTAGTCTGTACGATTGTACTGTTTATCCATGTGCCGAACCTAGAGACCCGGGTATACACCTCGGGTCGCAAATTGGCAGAGTTTGAGCAGTTGTGGCCGTTGACAATGAGAATACCGTTGAGGTTACCGTTACATACTAACGGGTTGCCTGAGTCGCCCTGAAAATAATGTTAATTTTAATGATACTGTAATATTGGTTTTTTGTAAATTACCTTTAAGACAATTTATTGTAGATTATTACTGACATAGATATTTGATGGGATGATAAATGACATGGAACGTCTCAAAGTAGAGTAATAATTTGTCGAATTGTGTCTTCACACGTTCGTGCTGCTATTAGGTGACAACCACGTTATATTTGGAGGATAATTAACAGTAATTCAATTAAGTTATTACCGAGCATGAAGAAGAAACTGTTGTTGCCAACCCGCAGATCATGGTATCTTGTAAAGTGAGTGCAATGCCGCCTATGGCGCCCGCACCGGTGTAATAAGCTTGGCATGCGGCCTGCTCTAACACCATCTTCTGTAAGTGCATCAACTGCGTACTGGGCTAAAACCAAAAGTTAGCTAGGGTTAGGTAGGGTAAATAATGTTAAATATTGACGAAAGCTATAATGTGCGAGTAAATTATGAGTCCCCGATTGGTGATGGTAGTCGCAAACCAGGTAGGTTTTCGCGATGGGAAACAAAATGATATACAATTATTATGGCTTATTACAAGTTAATTCGGGCGAGTCATACGAACTAACTCGTCGAAATGTGGGTTGTAGGTATTATTGTTTCGCAATGTGACTTTGACGTCATTGCGCTTGTCACATGCTATCGTGTATAAATATTACGGAAATGGAAAAGAAAATAAAAAGATTAAGTACTATCTTCAAACTGAAGTTTGCAAACTAGAAGGTCCTGGGTAACTAGGTCCTGGGTAAATAATAGTCTTAACATGGGTAATGAAACTTACAGCATTTGTGATGTTTTGGGATCCCCAGCCGGACGACGTGCAAATCGATCCTTGGGAAGTGGTGGCGTCGTTAGTCGACAGTGGCACTGTAGAGACTGCATTACTTGGGAATGTAGTGTTCAGCTGAAATAGGCAAGAGGTTTAAGTACCTGATCTTCACATCCCGTAGGTACTGCAGAGGTTTTATCCGGTTTGCTTTAATAACCGACCTCCGCGAATATTGTGATGTTTAAGTTGATGGCATGATATTTAGATCATTAGAAAAGAATTGAGACTCAGCTGCGAGAGCTGACAGATCGCGTTATGATGTAAAATAATATAGCATGAGTTCTAGAAATTATTTTGAAAATAATAATTAAAATACTGCTTTCATTTGATAATCACGGCAAGACTTGACAATTGATGTAATACACATTTTTGACGTTGTGATTACCATTGTATACTAGACAAGGTGCTAAGTATTGCTTAGGTTTTCGTAAGTGGACCATACATATACCTGGGTCAACACAGCGTTATTTAATTAAGTAACTAATATTGATTTATTTATAAAAACGAAGATGGCGGGACGAGCTTGACTCTTACCGAAAGGACTGGCCGATACTAGCAACAGACAGAATTGTGTGGAAGAGGGAGAGGGAGGCCTTTGCCCTGCAGTGGGACAATACAGGCTAATTCATTAATTAATTTTTAATTAATTTATATAAACAGCGAAATATCTGATAGTTATTTGCGACGTTACCTAATCAGAATGCACAGTCTTAAAAAAAACAGTTTACCTATCGACAGAAATGAGGACTCAACCTCATTTTTAACAGACTTCAAAAAAGATGAGGTTTTCAATTCGACTGTGTTGTTTTTAAATTTTTTTTTAATGTTTGTTACGCGATTGCTCCGCCAATTATGAATTGATATTGATGACTCTTTTTTGTTTGGTAAGTCATACTTCACAGGTGGTCCTTTATAAATTTTATAAATTTTGCTTATGTATTTTTTGAGTAAGCTTCTATAATACGTATTTTTCCCAATTAGCTTAGGTATATGGTATGAGGATATAAGTTCCTGTCAATGTTTTTTACACAGAAGGTAGTGGTATTAGAATTTGTGTGGGGTAGGTACACATAGCTACACATCAAGCTATTCATTTCCAATATACGCTGACCTCGCATTGTACGGAAATCCTATACAATGCCAGATCAGCTTATACTGGAAATGTATAGTTTGATGTGTAGCCGTATGTACCACAACAAAAAAGTGAATACTAAAAACTTTTTACTAACAAAAACAAACAACGACTTCCAAAATAAACACAACAAACTGAAAGATAACTTTAATTTCGAAAGTCGGTGGCAAAAAAGTGAATTCAAAACCAAAGACACCGACTTCCCAAATGAAAATTATTTTTCCTTTTAAGTGTTTTTTTTTTAGAATTAATTTGTTTTTTTTTGGTAAAAAGATTTTATAATGCTGCAATAAAAATACTCACGGTAATAACTGCGATATCATTGACATACGGGGTTCCCGGATTGTAATTTGGATGTACGGTAAAGTTTGCAATAGTACGATGGCGATCAGCAGAAGAGTCGTTGGTAAGAGCCGCTGCACCAGCGAACACCCGGTATTCATTCGGGGCAATAAGCGTGTGTACCCTGAAAAACAGTATTAATATTAACGTTGAAAACTAAAGGGTGCCCACAGTTGACGTCAATAAAGATAGTCCTCTGAGTTGTATGCCCATACAACTCAGAGGACTCATACAATTTAGAGAACTAGTTTCTGGGCACAGAACTATATAGGTACCTATACGAATGAAGCTCCTTATGGAACCCTCGGTGCGCGAGTCCGACTCGCTCTTGACCGGTTTTTTTCGCTTAAGAATAGTCTATGCTTAGCATTTTTGACTTTCGTAATACTGACTAAAACTGACACTTGATACTGACCCATTAACGTTGTTGTAAAGGCAAGATGCAGATGTCACTGCATGCATTAGCGTAACCAATGCGCCCCCGCATCTGTGTCCTCTTGTGTAGTTGGTTACTTGACTTAACTGTTGCAAGGAAATCTAAAAGAATATAAAAACATTATGGGTTATCTTGTTCTACTTATAAACATTCGGTATTTGTCGTATAGTAGCTTTCACATCTTTTGTTCATCTCGATACATTGTTAAGGTTCCGCACACAAAGGGCACCTATTAGAAGTAATTTCTGATTTCGCCATTGATCCCATACTAAAAATTTTTCGTAACGATGAGTACAATATTCCCTTTTCAATGAATCAAAACTGTTGTTGCATGTAAGTTGTATTGATTTGGTTCCACCTCCATAGTAAAAAAATATAATTACCTTATATTGAAACTGGCCATCACTTGCAGGTGATCCTCCTATTATTCTGTTAGTCCTTTCAACATTTAAAGAGCTTGATGTACCTGTTCATCAAATGGATAATATAAATATAAATAAGATATAAGAAGTGCTAACTAAAACTTATTAGGATGAGATCCGTTTTGTGCACACCAATGAAGAAAACTGTCAAAAATCCCCTATAAATATTTTAAACATAAATTAAAATATTATTATGTATTTTGGAAAAATAATAACACTTGTATCAAATCCTTACCACAAAAAGCAATCACAAATAAAATCACAAAGTTGTACATTTTTTAAGTTGGGAGACTACTATATAGGTTTGAAACCACACTATAGAACACACAACTTTTATATGACTGATTCATATTGCTCATCTTCAGCTACATTATATAGGTTTTAAGGTATATCTACAATCTTATCTAATTAAGGAAAGTACGAAACAATATTTTTATCGGAGTTTTATAATGTTTTAAGTATACCGTGTGTAAACGGATAAGAACTGCATATTAGTGGGCCAGGCCGGGTGACATTGGCCAGCCCGACAGTCATTTTCGATAAATTCGACACTTCGTGGATGGGTCTTTCTCATAGCGAGCGTCCGGTCCTTCTCTGATGAATGATCTAGAGTAAATACTGATATTTTATCTTAAAAGAACCTCATTGAAATTGCTTTTTCCGAGAAAAGAAAAACCTCAAAAATCTTGCTACTGAACCCATTTCGAGGATTATTACGGAAAACTGCGGTCGCTCGTGTTAACGTAGAATACAAACGAACTAGCGTAGTCGTATACGGAGGTTGTGCCTAAGTTATACTGGATGCATTCACATTCTTCGCACTCTGTCCCAGTTTAAACGAAATTCTGAAAGTATCTAAATTGAGCTGCTAGTTCAGTGCCATGTACTGATAAATTATGTTGTTGAAATGACAGCATCGTTGGTCTAGTGGTCACAAGCGTTACTGGGTTTTTCAAATTGTTATCGGTGTCTTCCATCAGGAATTTCTCAATAACAGCCCGGAGTCTGAATTTATGCCCGGTTCATGGCAGTCGGCTTGCTCCCTATTAGTGTTGATGGGAATTTGGACACAGGAAGAAAGACTGGTTTTACTTTAATTCTACCTTTTATTAGTGTTCTCCATCTACATAATAATTACACAGTTAACACCTTCTCCTATTTTTTAAATTTCAGTCAAATAAAAAAATACACAGTTATTATTTATATAGCTATCTTATCTATCTTAAATTTTAACAGCTGTTCTGTTACAAACAAAATAAATGTATTTTACTCTTTAATGACTTTTATTATCCTTTACAATTTTCTCACAATGAAATTTAAACTTCTCTTTGCACAAAGGTTTTGTAAACATATCAGCAATTTGTAAATTAGTAGGACAATATTTTATATCAATATTACCTTTCTTATAATTTTCATGAATGAAATAGTACCTTACATCAATATGTTTTGACCTTTTACTAAATGAACCTGTTTGTATCAACTTAATTGCGCTTTGATTATCAATATTCAAATATGTTTTTATAGTTTTGCCAATTACCTCACATAAAAATAATTTTAAATATAAACATTCCTTCACACAATCTGCAGCTGCTATGTATTCTGCTATATAGCTTCAGTTGATGACAAGCTTACTATGGGCTGTCTCTTTGAGCACCATGATATAGGTCCTCCTGATAACATTATTATAAATCCAGTTGTACTCCGTCTTGTTTCAGTACAGCCTGCATAATCTGAATTACAGAATGCATGTAACTTTGTAATATCTTCTCGTGCATTGTACATTATGCCTTTAGATCTCGTCCCGTTCAAGTACTTCAATATCTTCTTTACTGCTAATACGTCTTGTTTAGATGGATTTTCTAACCTTTTACTGGCTTCATTTACAGCTTGACTTATGTCTGGTCGTGATCTTGTTGATAAGTATAATAGTCCTCCAACTAATTCTCTATAAGGAAAGTTAGATGTTTCCATTACAGATTCAATCTTCTTATCCGTATTACATGGTGTACCTGCTGGTTTAGAATCAAACATATTAAATTTCTTGAGTAATCTCTCAGTATAAGTTTTCTGATGCAATAAAATTCCTTCTTCACTTTTTGTAATTTCAAATCCTATATAATTTGTGGGTTTTTCATAAGCTTTTATTTTAAATTCCTTCTCCAGATGATTAAGTATTTTTAACAATTTCTCTTTATCTTTAGTTATAGCTAGTCCATCATCCACATAAATTGCAATTGTTATTGTTTTGTCTTCTGTTAAAAATACACACTGGTCTTTTTTAGTAGGCTTGAATCCAAGTTTTAGCATAGTTTCAGTGAATTTCTTATTCCATGTTATTGGAGCTTGTTTTAGTCCATATAATGCTTTCTTTAAATGACATACTTTATTAGGTTGGTTTTCATATCCTTCAGGAATATTCATAAATATGTCTTCAGTCAACTCGCCGTACAAAAATGCTGTTTTTACATCAAATATAATCATCTCGTATTCCTTTGATGCAGCAATTGCTAATAACGATTTTAGTGCTGATTGACTTACTACTGGACTATAAATTTCTTGATAATCAATGTCTTTTTGTTCAAAACCTCTTGCTACGAGTCTTGCTTTGTATGTACCATTTTCTTTTATACAAAATACCCATTTGTTTGTCAGTATTTTATGTCCCTTTGCTTTTTCTAAATCAACTACTTCCCATGTATTGTTGCTTTCCAATGAATCCTTCTCCGACTTTATGGCCTTCTCCCAATTCTTCTTTTCAGCAGACTTCATGACTTCACTGTAGGTAAGTAATACATAATCTTGCAGGTAAGTTGGTTTCTTCTTTTGTCTTCTTGTTCTAGTGGTTTCTACTTCTTCTTCTTCTACATTATATTCTGTATTTTCATTAATTTCCATTTCTTCTTCTATTGTAGCAGAAACATTTTCTTCTATATCACTATGCATTTCTAACTCTTGTGTTTCATTACAGTTTTCACCATTTTCTTGTTCATTGATACTTGTATCTACATCACTGTCTGATATTATTTCTGTAGTTACCGGTCTTCTTTGTATAATATTGTCTTTTTTTCCTTTATTGGTATTACTATCATCAAATATGACAATATCCCTTGCTATTTCTATTATTCCTTCTTTTTCATTCCATAGTCTATAACCATTGTTAGTATATCCAACCATTATTAACTTCTTACTTCTTGGGTCTAGTTTCTTTATGTTTGTATTTAGTTGTTTTGCATATACTTTTGAACCAAAGTTCTGAATGTTAGCTATGTTAGGTCTTTTACCATACCACATTTCATATGGTGTTTTGTTTTCCAACGATTCACTTGGTAGTCTATTTATTATGTATGTAGCACAGTACATAGCTTCACCCCACATTTCTTTTCCAAATTCAGAATCAAACAGTAAAGCTCTAGTTTTATTTAGTAATGTTCGGTTTAATCTTTCTGCCTTCCCGTTTAATTGAGGAGTGTATGGTACTGTTAAATCTAGTTTTATTCCTTTTTCCATGCACCATTTTCTGAAATCATGGCTTGTGTATTCACCTCCATTATCACATCTTATGGTTGATACTTTTTCACTTCTTTCTCTTTCAGCTTCTTCAATGTAGTTTCTTAGTTTATACTTAACTTCACTTTTGTATTTTAGTAGGTAGATCTTAATAAAATGAGTGTAGTCATCCATGACTGTTAATACATAACCGTAATCATCATATGTTTTATTTTCAAATGGTCCACAAACATCCGTATGAATTATTTGCAATGGTCTTTTGGCTCTAGCTCTTATTGTGTCAAATGGTAGTCTCGTTTGCTTTGCTTGTGTGCAGATTTCACATTTATCTAGTTGTTTTACTCCTTGTATTTTTATTCCATCTAACATATTTGATAACATTTCTAGTGTTGTTTTTCCTGGATGTCCTAACCTTGCATGCCATTCTAGGGCAGTTCCATTTTCTTTCATTAATAAGGTCTTTTCTTCTGTATTGTTTTTATCTATATTTATTTTATATAAACCATTTTCTTTTTCTCCTGTTAGTACTAATTGTGACTCTTTGTAGATTTCAACTTTATTTTTAGTAAACACAACAGTTCCTTCGTTATTTGTGACTGCATTGACTGACAACAAGTTCTGTGATATGTCGGGAACAAATAAAGTGTTATTCAAACAGCAACTATCACCCTTTACTATTCCTTGGCCACGTACTTCAACAGATTGGTCACTAGCAGTTAACACTGTTGATATTCTTTTTTCAAGATTTGTCAATATTTTTATATCATTTGTCATATGAGCTGTGCAGCCTGAATCCACAATAAATTCCTTGTTTTTAAATTCTTCTTCTGGTTTAGTAAAAAATGCCATATCTGGTTTTTTAAATGCCTTCTCATCTGGCTTCTTATTCTTATGTTTATTAAAGAAACAATTTTCTTCCTGGTGATTTGTTTTCTTGCATATTGAGCATTGTTTTACCTTATATTTGCAATCTTTTTCCTGATGGTTATACTTTTTACATATTGAACACATTTTGCAGTCCTTCTTGAAATGTCCTTGTTTATTGCATTTGAAACATTTTATGCTTAAATTCCCCTTTTTTACGGCTTGAAACGCTAGCTGATTTTCCATTTTGTCTTTTTCTTTGTTCTCAAACCTATTTTCTTCATTTAGCAAGCGGTTAGTTAAATTAATCAGAGTCTTTTTATCTTCTGATGTAGATTCCCAAGCAGTAACAAAGTAATTTAGTCTGTTTGGTAAACAGGTTAGAATTTTTGACATCACCATCTCTTCATTTATTTTCTCTCCGATTTGGTTTAAGCGAAACTGTAGGTTTTCTATTTTTTTTTTTTTTTTTTATTTTAAGCATTTATTTGTCAGAATATTGTACAAAGTTGTTATGTGCATTATGTATTACGATCATAATATTCTACCGTTTCCGGCGTACAAATATGGTTTGTTAAATTGTGGGTCATCATTACATTAAAATTGAATTATTAATCATTAGAATTAGAATTACAAAAATAATTTAAATAATTAAAAAAAAAAAATATAGTTGTAAAAGAGAATAATTATATAAGTCAGAATTCAATAAGGTCAAGGAGATAAAATATGATTTATAGGCAATAATGTCAGATATTTAGGTAAATTTTTCGTTCATAAAATCTTCAGTCGAGTAATAACATTTGCTTAAAAGAAAGTTAAACAATTTACATTTAAATATTCTGAGGCTGAGAGTTTTGAAGCCATCAGGTAATTTGTTATAAACGGTAATAGACATACAGTATACATTATTAGAAAATAATTTAATTCTACGCCTAGGAACATTAAGCATATGCACTTTGCGGCTGGGTCTGGATACAACATCATTAAACAAGTCAAATTCATGTCTGTTTTGGTGTACAAAGATACAAATTTCAAAAATGTATAGTGCTGGAAGTGGCAGTATTTTAAGTTTTTTAAATAGTGGAACACAACTGTCCAGTGGGTGCGCTCCACAAATTGAGCGCACGCATTTTTTCTGAGCTCGAAACACTCTCTTAATTTCAACCGAATTACCCCATATTATAATGCCATAGCGCAAAATTGATGAGACGTAGCCATGGTATGCACATAGTGCCGCATTAACACTAGCCACACGTGTTAGTCTGTATAAAACAAATACAAATCTATCTATCTTCTTACATAAATCATCAACATGAGATTTCCAGTTACAGTTTTTGTCAATTATTATCCCCAAGAATTTTGCATTATCGACCTCTTCTATTGTCTCATTTCCATATTGTATTTTAAGCCGTGGACGCGTACTGTTATATGCCTGGAATTGTATCATTTTTGTTTTATTAATATTAATATGAAGATTATTGTGTTCAAGCCATGTAATAATTTTATTTAGTGTCATGTTTATTTCATTTTGGTACTCAAGAACGTCGTCATTTTCATTTATAATACTGAGGGTCGTATCGTCAGCGTATAGTATGCAATTGTGGGAAGTTACACTAGGCAAGGGATTGACATATAGCAGGAATAAAACCGGCCCTAGTATTGTTCCTTGGGGAACACCACAGTTATTTTCACGATACTGTGACCTATATGCGAGCTTTTGGTTTCCTGTTTGTCCCGAAATCTCAACACATTGCTGTCGATGTGTAAGGTAGCTTTCAAACCATTTCAACGCGTTTCCCCTTATGCCATAACGGTCTAATTTATAAATTAACAGTGTATGGTTCACGAAATCAAAAGCCTTTGACATATCTAAAAATATTGATACAATTGGTAGTTTATCATTAAGGCTTTTCGTTATTAATTTTAATAGAGCAAAACAAGCTGTCGTGGTCGATTTATTTTTTCTGAAACCAAATTGATCTTCACTTAGAATTTTGTATTTGGTTAAAAAACCGGAGAGTTTTTCATGCATGACCTTTTCAAAGATCTTTGATAATATTGGTATGAGTGTTATGGGGCGGTAATTATTCATATCACTTCTATCACCTTTCTTGTGGATTGGTTTAACAATTGAAAATTTTAACCGTGAAGGGAATAAACCTTGCATAAATGACAAATTAATAATATGGCTAATATGAATTGATAAAAACTATGTCAGTGATCATTTGAGTGAGAGACTTATTTTCCTGTTTGTAATTAAAGAACTCCTGTAGCAATGATGACTTATTTCTTTCTTCTTGTCCTTCAAATATTTTACAAAGTTTCATGTACATTTCCTGGGCATTTTGACAACCCAAAATATGTCTTTTCAGCTTCTTATCTATTGTGTTTATGATGATTTTTTGTACTTTAGCATCTTTCGTACCAAATTCTTCCGTTTTTCTTACTTGTTCATCCGCGTCTTGTGATAAAACGTCACTTAGTTTTGCCGCCTTCACATAAATGTTGAATTCGAATTTCCATAAACGAAAACTATCCCCGTCTGTTAATTTTTCAATTTTTACCTCTTCTACAGCCATTTTTATTTAGTATTCCTTTTTTTTTTTTTTACTTGTTTTTATGGTTTTTACTTGTTTTTACGGTTTTTACTTGTTTTTACGGCCACGCCGGCCGTCACTGGTTTTATTGTCGTTTTTTTTTTTTTTACTTCTTATTTTAGCACTGTTTTCCTGTGTCTGTTGTCCACTTAGGCATTTATGGAAACCTGAGCCCGTAACCTGTTGATGGGAATTTGGACACAGGAAGAAAGACTGGTTTTACTTTAATTCTACCTTTTATTAGTGTTCTCCATCTACATAATAATTACACCATCTTGTTCTTTTTATTACCACAGAGTAGCACATACATGTCATATATACCACAGACTAAAAATATTAATACGTTAACAATTAGGTGTATGGTACTGAAACATAACTGGGGAAATGTGGGTGCACTTATGAGTGCACCTCTACCTAACCCTTCATGGATTACAAGGCATGATGCTATGTTCTAATGTTGTTGAAAAGGGGCAAAACTGTGGATAGAAAGCCGAAACATTTCCAAACTGATAAACTCGAATGACAATGACGACTTTGTCATAGATCGTCATTCAAATTTCAACGAAATTACTGTGTCAACTTACCTAGAAATGATTGTAACGATAATAAGAATTTTGACCAGTCAAAGATAGATTTTAACAAACTTTGTCACCTCCACTGGTATCCGGCAGTGAAGCCTACCTACTCGATGACAAGACAACGAAAATACATTATTATAAACTGCAAATATCCAGGATGAATAGTAGCCTATTTACTTCTTCAGATCCGAGACCACCTATCTGTTTTATAACGATCTGTTTAGTAGAGGACATACAGGCAAACAGAGTTACTTTTGTATTTTTAATATAAATTATGAATACCCATGCAGGACGTCCAGCAGCACTTGACCAGCAAGGCCGTCAGTAACATAATATTTTACATTTAATGAGTTCGTGGGATATTATTAGTAGCAAGTATTGGCGGAAAGACAGACAGATGAAAAACAAAGTGATCCTATTATCTCTTCATTTTGAAGCACTAAATATTAAAATTAAGATAGATAAAAGAGATAGATAAAACATATAATAATATATCAATATATGGAACTCTTTCCTCGGTTTTTTGTTTATTTATAATTGTTTTTATGTCCCGAAGTAAGATAAGATTAAAGCTAATTTTATCTGCAAAAATAATTGATACATTGTACATTGCATTCTGTCCAAAGCATTTGGACTATATACTGTCATAATATGTAATTGTGCGTAGTAGTCTAAACTCTGCGACAGACAAATTGTATTGAAATTGTATCTTACATTGTCAAAATAGGTAGAGCCCCGCTGCTCGGTTCTTGGGGGTCATATTATTATGTAAAAACGTAAAATAACTCCTCCGTAGGCTTTGTTCACACGCTTCGTTACTGCTCGCTTACTCACTCATTCTAGCTTCTCTTAATAAAATCACTACCACCCGCGGCAGGCAACTAGTGTCGCAGGATAAGATCCGAAATAAAATTATCCGGAAAATAACTGGAGTTAACATAGCCTTCAAAGTACGCAAGCTGAAATGGCAGTGGGCTGGCCATGTTTGTCGAAGGACCGATGGCCGGTGAAGCAAACGAGTCTTGGAGTGGAGACCGTGTATCGGCAAGCGCGGCGGGCGTCCCGCTAGTGTGGGACGATGGCCGCAAAGTTTTGTTGACAGAATAGGTAATATAATAGACAAAATGACAGATAAACAATCACAATCTGTCATTTTGTCTATTCTTCCATCGACAAAACTCGGAGAAAACCCGTTTCTATGGTAGTCATGCTACGCATGCTCGATGCGGAAGCTTAGGAGAGGCCTATGTTCCTAATAAGTGCCCTGCTATCAAGTACCCTAATAAGTGTCAGGCGATCATAATTGGGAGTCCTCGTAGTATTGGTAAAGTGGATGGTTCAACCTTATCACCTCTCTTCAACGGTACGATCGTTTCATTTCGCACTGACGTGAAGGACCTAGGCTTGCACATCGATGATACCCTGAACTGGCGTACTCAAGTCACTAGGGTAAGCCAGAAGGTTACTGGGACGCTGTGGGCTCTGTACCAACAAAAAAAATTATTGCCATCAAGTACCAAGACAATACTTATGCAGTTCTGAATTTTCCTTATCATCGATTATGGTGATGTGTACAATTATGATCTGAATGCAGATCTCCTCGACAAACTTAACCGTCTTCTCAATAACTGCGTTCGATTCGTTTTCAATCTGCGTAAATATGCGCATCAGTCGCTTCTAAAGTAGTTGCCCATACGCCAGCGCAGAGAGCAAAGTCCACCTTGTTTTCACTTTTTCTGTCTCCCTATTCCCCTTGTTATCTAACCCCAGTTTCGGTACTTTTACGCAAACCACAAGATAGCTCTACGTTCATCACACAATCGTCTTCTTCATTGTCCCACTCACCGCACTGACTCATTCACTCTTCCTTCTACGTGCAGTCTATCTCTCTGTGGAATGCGCTGCGAAGAAATCAGAATGGCAACCAAGTGATTATCCTTTAAAGTTAAAGTTCGCAAACACTTTCGTAAGAAGTTGACAGTATCATCACAACGGTACAATGTTTTCCCATTGTTTGTCTTATTTGTTTTAATAAATTCATGTATTTTTGTGTATTTATTTGTTCTTACATTTATATACCTATGTTTAGGTATATTATTATCGAGAGAGAGGCTACGTAATACTAGCCGCATGGGACGATCCATCAGGTTAAGCTACGCTTGCCGGGGTTGGTCAGTGGATGGGTGACCATCTTTACATACCGAGACTCCTCCGTGCCTCGGAAAGCAGCGGATGGTCGAAAACATCCACGAATGACAGCTGGATCTATGACAGTCGTTACGGGTATTCAGAAGACCGAAAGTCTGACACCAGTCTTACCAAGGGGTATCGTATTACCCAGTTACTGGGTTGTGGAAGTCAGATAGGTAGTCGCTCCATGTAAAATACTGATATTCAGCTGCATCCAGTTAGACTGGAAGCCGACCCCAAAATAGTTAGGAAAAGGCTAGGAAGATTGATTTAGGTATATTATTATATTTTATATATAGTACCTGGTCGACCGAGCTCAGCTCGAGTGAAATTAGAGAATGCTCATTTAATAGTATAGGATAGTTCATACAAATTCCATGCTACCATGTCATTATTTTAAGATAGCCATCTTGTTTTAAACTTGGGGTGACCGACCTCTGCTCGGGTGAAATTACGGAAATTGATCTAGCTAGATCTCTAGTTCTTCTCAATAGGTACCTACTACGCTTTGGAATGGGCAACTAGCTTCATATTTCTGACTGACTGACTCCTTGACAATTCAAAAGTGCCTGTATATGGTTTAATTGAAATAAATGCTTTGAGTTTGAGTTTGAGTTTCTCATAATATCTGGGAAAATTGCTAGATATTATGAGACCTAGCTAGATCAATTTTTCGCCACCGTACACCCCTATATGATGAGAAGGTGGTAACAAAGTTATGTGTTGTTATATTACTTGTAAATATCTATATACAAATAAATAAAACACCACAAATGAAAAAAAAGTATGTTATATTATGTATATCCTTATATACAATGTGGAGACTACCATACAACAAAAAATTAAAATACTGGCACTACTAATGCTTAAGAGTATTTTGGAACTGTCAAATAAATCCTAGCTTCGAAAAAAAAAACGAGTTTTTCAAACAATTTAAATGTATTGTATGCCGAGATCCACCCTAAGCCTATAAATTCCGTTTATCCAACTAGGCTTTGGGTGAATTCTCGGGCATACATTTCAGAATATCCACCTTAGGGTGGATTTTTGGGATGGATAAACGAAATAGCCCGAGCCGACTATGGATTTTGCCGAGCTATAATGACTAAACTATTGAATATATTCAATTGAATTTTCGTATACAGAATGGGAACGTCATTATGGACACGCCGTTAATTTTTTTGTTGTATTGTCATCTCCACCTTGTATAAATATTTATTTAATTTTCAATATTGCACCTATCACTGTCTGTTTCTGCATCACCCATAGGTTGACTGGTGGAAAATGCCTATGGCAATAAGTCAGCCTCTGTACATTTTGTATGCTTATAGTATTAAATAAATAATAAATAAATATGTCCAGCAGTGTACTGCGATAGGCTAAGTTGATGATGTTAATAAACCAGTGCTAGCAATCAAAGCGGTGAATGCCGTTGAATTACTACCTATTAACAACAACACAATAAACAAACAACCGTTATAACAACAACATTACAATTAGAAACTCATTAAAAAAGTAGACTTAATTATAGAACAGGCAGTTCTGTTTAAAAATAATCAAATGTCTCTAATTTCACAAATATCTTAATTTAAAACATTGGCGGTTATAATTTGAACAATAGCGATCACTGCTAACACTGCCATTCCAGGTTGGAAAGTGGATGCACCTGCGGTCGTATTGATCCATGTGGCGAACCTGGAGACCCGAGTATACACTTCTGGTCGCGGGATGTTTATGTTCATGCAGTCGTTGACTGCGAGAATACCGCTGAGATTACCGTCGCATACTAAGGGGTTGCCTGAGTCGCCCTGAAAATAACATAAATTTTAATGATAATCTAAAGTTTTGTTCCTAACATGCCCATGCGGTAATACACTCCAAAAATTGTCTTTCTGTCTTCACACAAAAAAGCCTCAAGTATGTTTCTTTTTCATGAATTCCGTACCTAAAAGACTATTTTTGGATAATTTGATGGTTTAAATATTAAGAAAGAAAATACGTTTATTTGCGGTACACATAACGCAAGGAAAGAACAGAACATGAATAACAATTTGGGGGAAAATATGCGTCACATGCACGCAAAACGGCCATCGCTCAGCATAATGCTGCGACCCTATGAGAGACAGAGTCCCAGCGACAACCAGTGTTGACGTAATGACGTCAACCGGTGAAGCATAGTAATGAAATAATAACAAAAAGTTAAAAAACCCCCGACACAAACAAAATCCTTTAAAAAGTTTCAAAATAAAATGGTCTGGTCTTTTAAGTTTAATGTAATTTGTAGTAGTATTGTATTATAGAATTTGTTTGTGATTTTTAAAGGATTATGTTTGTGTCGGGGGTTTTTTAAATTTTAAATTTAACTTTTATTTCCTGCTTTTTAAACTGAATTGTATACTAATTACTAGTACATACGCTACGACCGACACGAGTCTCGCTTAAATCTGCGCAGCTGTAGGTACGTATTTTTCCGGCAGTAAAGTTAGTTACTAATTTATTCTGATTTATTTTTGCTTCTCCATCATCAGACCCTGATAAATATTATATCTATAACCTATTCATTGCGACCATTCCAATGCCCAAACACGATGCCACTGCTGTAAGTTGGTGAGGAGTTGGGTATCCTGCAAATACCAGGTAATGCTGCACCATCAGTTCAAGGTTATTATGTTATTCTAATACCATTGAAGTAACAGATTACCAAATTTAGACTCAATCAAACCTGTGGACATGCTCAAACCCATTCATCAATTAGAAAAGACCTGATAATCTTCAAACGGCTGAATAGATTTTCTTGAATCATAGCTAAGAACACTCCCGATCAAGTCACCTTTCAAACAAAACAAAAAAAAAACTAAATCGGTTCAACCGTTTGGGAGCTACGATGCCACAGACAGATACACAGATACACAGATACACAGACACACAGATACACACGTAAACTTATAACACCCCTTTGTTTTCCGTCGGAGGTTAAAAATAAGACATGGAACGTCTCAAAAATAAGAGTTATAATTTGTGTCTTCACACTTGGTGCGACTATTAGGTGACAACCATGTTCTATTAAGTGTAAAGATAAGGAAGTCGAAAGTCACTTTGATCATTTTGTTGTATTTTTGGACCATACGTGGAACCTGCTGGTTACGGAGATATTGAAGGTCAGAGATCTAACCAGTTGAGGTTTTTTTGACAAAAACAAGTTTAATAATCCTACGATACCTGTATCGTTGCATGCACACATAAGCACAATGTTTTACGTGTGTTACAATTTCTCCGCCAGAAGGTCGCACAAAGTTACTTAGTTCAATGTACAGAATGCGTAGACCGTGACGACATCGTGATGGGTCGTTTTACAAAGAACATCCGACTTCGTTGGCATACCTATACCGACCGCCATTATGAAAAAAACTGGTTTTGGCGGCCAGTGATGAAACAAGTGTCAATCGATAGAGTAAGTGATTGCAAACAAAAAATATTTAGTGATGAATATCGTAAGTGATATACTTCCTGAGATATTTGAGTTAAAACATGAGAAAAAAAATAAAACAGTAATATTTTTTTAAAATATCTCAGGAAGTATATCACTTACGATATTCATCACTAAATATTTTTTGTTTGCAATCACTTACTCTATCGATTGACACTTGTTTCATCACTGGCCGCCAAAACCAGTTTTTTTCCAAATGGCGGACGGTTAGGTATGCCAGGTCCCATACAAAAATGTCGGAACCCCTTTACACCTTGTATTTGGAGGAGCATTAACAGGTCTAGGTTGGTCTAGTGGTTGCTACTGCTGAGCATGGGGTCTTGGGTTCGATTCCCAGGTCGGGCGAAGTGTTATTAGCTTTCTCAGTAGCAGCCCGGAGTCTGAATATGTGCCCAATCAGGCGTTATAGGAGGCGCCCTATTTACATGAGATTTTGAAATAACTGGCGAAATGTGGAGGTACTGTAGGTTCACCTCTACCCAACCCTTCGGGAAAACAAGTGTTATGTTATTACCGAGCATGATGAAGCAAGTCTCGTTGCCATCGCGCAGATCATGGTAACTTGTATATCGAGTTCAGTGCCGCCCATGGCGCCCGCACCGGTGTAAAACTGCTGGCACGAACTCTGATCCGCCACCACCTTGCTTAAGTGCATTAACTGCGTACTGGGCTAAAAACAAAAGATAGTAGATAAAACAATTTCAAGAAGATACTGGCGATTATAATCATTATGTGCATAGTATACTCGTAGTAAGCGGCCGCTCATATAGTACAGTGGTGTTAAAGACAGATCACTGTGATATGTGTGAGAGACACAGACGACGCTTTACAAAACAATTTTGTTCCAAGCCACGTAATAAAATGCGACTCCCCGATCGCGTGATTTCGCGGTACGAAACAAAATAACACACATCATTATTATGGGGGTATATTTTGTTTCGCATCGTGACTGTGAAGTCGTCGCACTTGTGTCTTGATATCATGCACTGATAGAACCAGTAGGTAAACATTACGGAAATGGAAAAAAAAAAACGAAATATTACTATCTTCTAGCTAAGTATACGAATACTTCGACACCTAAGTGCGGACTTCACCAATGAAATTGAACGCGTTCAGCACATCTAAACGCGTTCAAGAGCTGTCAGTGTACAATATTCCATAACAACTTTGACACTGACAGCTCTTGAACGCGTTTTAGAAATGCTGATCGCTTTCAGTTTCATTGGTGCAATCAGGCCTAAGTGTGGATTTCACCAATGACATTGAACGCGTTCAAGAGCTGTCAGTGTACAATATTTCATAACAATTTTGACACTGAGAGCTCATGAACGCGTTTTAGAAATACTGATCACGTTCAGTTTCATTGGTGAAATCAGCTTTTAGTGTCTATCCGTTTTTTTTTGTATTTATTGTATAGTTAGTTAGTCATTGTTTTCAGTAGGTACTGAAAACAATGACTAACTAACTATACAATAAATACAAAAAAAAACACTTTTAATTATTTACACTAGGTAGTGTAAATAATTAAAAGTGTTACATACTGTAAAACATTATAATTAATTAAAAATAAAACAAATTGCCGGGTCCAGAGTAAATAATAGTTTTTAAAAGGTAATGTAACTTGGAGAGAGTAGTTGTGGCCCAGTGGTAACGGCCCCGACTTACGAGTTGTAGATTGTGGGTTTGAACCCAGGCAGGAGCCTTACTTTGTATAAATAATTTAATCACCGCTGCTCTCAAAATGGTAAAGGAAAACATTGTGAGGAAAGTGGCATGACCTGTGAGTGCACCAAAAACTCGAAGACACATCTACCAACTCGCACTGGGCCCGCCTGGTAGATTACAGCCCACTCCCTCGCACAGAGAGGAGGTCTGTGTCCCAGCAGTGGGAACATCATAAGCTGATTATGCAATGCAACTTACAGAATTTGTGTTGTTTTGGGATCCCCAGCCGGATGACGTGCAAATGGGTCCTGTCACAATGTCGTTAGGCGGCAGTGGCAACGTTGAAACTGTGTTTCTTGGGAATTCGGTGGTCAGCTGAAATGGGTAAAAAATGTAGCTTGCCTTCTAGGTATCTTTGTTAAACAGGGTATGTACAAACACCTTACGAAATTTTTTATCGCTTTTGGACCTTGTGATTGTCACATTAAAGTCGTAATTTGACAATATTTATTGATGTAATACACATTTTCTACGTTGCTATCTATTTGCATCGTATACGAAGTCAAGTTTTTAAGTATCGTCTAGGTTTTTGTAAGTTGACCATAGATATTACCAAGATACCTAATAAAGTTATTTTCTTACTTTCTTTCTTTAGGGCGCTTTGACACAACTACATCACAGTTTTATTCACATTTTCTTACTCAAAAATGAATGCAATAAAATCTTTACTCACGGTAATAACAGCGATATCATTGACATACGGGGTGACTGGACTGTAGTTGGGGTGTACGGTAAAGCTTTCTACAGTACGATGGCGATCAGCAGAGGCGTCGTTCGTAAGAACCGCTGCACCAGCGAACACCCGGTATTCATTCGGGGCAATAAGCGTGTGTGCTCTGAAAAACAGTGTAGGTAAATGAGTGCGTCTACCGCTGCCGTCACCGGGACGTCGCATCGTAGGGAACGAAATGACGGCGCTGAAGTAGCTACAAATACATTTACTATGGCCGCGTGTCCACCCGTCACCCGAGTGCCGTCATACCGAGTAGTCAGTCTTGTTCACACTCTACCATCGCACCGGCACCGTTTGCCCCGCTTTTGTTTTGTTTATCATAACATACGGAACCGCCAAGTTTGGTCGCGGTGGACAAACGACCACCGTCATCGGAACGTCACGACAGGCGAATAATCTTAATTTCTCGTGACGTCCTGTGACGGCGCCGTAGTAGCGACACATACATTTACTTTGGACGCGTATCCACGGCACGTCTGAGCACAGATATCCCGACGGCCACATACTGCCGTCGCATTGGCACCGTTCGCCAGGCGTTTATTTTGTGTCTCATGACCACGGAGTTCAGTCGTGGTAGAGAAAAAATCGCCGTCACCGGGACGTCACGTTTAGTTCGAATAGTCTCGTTTTTCGGTGAGGTTCCGGTGATGGCTGCGGACACGGCACAAACGCCATTAATGTTAACGGTTTTGGATTCTTTTTTCGTCTAAGACCGCTCAAAAACTAAGAAAATCTAAATTCTGCGGCGTACTGTGTGTGTGTGTGTGTGGTACTGACCCATTTACGTGGTTGTAAAGACAAGATGCAGATGTCACTGCATGCCTTAGCGTAACCAATGCGCCCCCGCATCTGTGTCCTCTTGTGTAATTGGTTACTTGACTTAACTGTTGCAAGGAAATCTAAAAGAATAAAAAAACATATGGGTTATTTCGTTCTACTGATAAACATTAGGTACCTATTTGTGTGTAGTAGCTTTGGCATCTGTTATTCGTCTCGATACATTTTTAGGGTTCCGTACACAAAAGGTGTAAACGGGACACTGCTAGTAGTCATTTCAGATATTTTCAGAATTAACTCCATGAAGAAAAAGTTGTCTGTAACGACAATGACCCCTTTCAATGAACCAAAAATAGTGTTGTATGTACAGTAGTAAGTTGTATTGTTCTGGTTTCTCCTGGCCATAGAAAAAAAGTATAATTACCATAAATGGGAACTGGTCGTCAGTTGCAGGCGATCCTCCTATTATTCTGTTAGAACTTTCAACATTTAAAGAGCTTGATGTGCCTGTTAATCAAATGGATAATAAATTAATATAAATACGATATAATTATTATGTGATATGTAAATCTTATTCAGGTGAGATCCATTTTGCGCACGCCATTGAAGAAAAGTGACAAAAATTCTTTAAAAATATTTTAAGTACAAATTACATTATGATATGGGAAAATAATAACACTTGTATCAAATGCTTACCACAAAGAGCAATCACAAATAAAATCACAAAGTTGCTCATTTTTTAAGTGTGGATTCGAGACTACTGTATAAAAAAAAGATCAGATAACTGTTGTAAAACACTAAAGAACACACTGCTACTAGATGATTTATATTGCTAATTTTGGGTTGCATTATATAGGTATATACTATCTTATCTAAATAAGGAAAGTACGAAACAATATTTTATCGGGGATTCACAATTTAGTTTAGGATTCCGTGTGTAAACCGATAAGTCCTGCACATTTTGATATCTTTTCCGATAAAGGAGAATGGGCGTTATTATATGAGTTGCGTCCCAATCCTTGTAACAAGTTAGGACTAGTATAAACATGTTCATTTAGGTTTTTTATGATTAATAATCCACGTTTTTATTAAAATTGCGTGCAGATCAAAAGTTATTGAGATACAAAGAAAAATTTTTAGAGGTCATGAGTAACAGAGTGAAAGTTCACTCATCCTCTCATACAAAAGGAAGGATCCTCTGACCAGACGGGTGTCGCGTCTGCCCATTTCGGGGAAGTTATATTCAGCAAACCGCGGTCTTGCTTCTGATATCGTTCTTTAGACTTCATGTCGCACTCACTGTCGAGTCAAAGACCGAGCACACATCACACACAAATGTTCCATAGTAACACGTAACAAATAAATATCAAGTCCACAAACCAAGCAAGAGGTCCTTTAGGAATGCGTAAGTCGTCAATAAATAAACAGCAGAGTAACAATTTAAAACACGATCAGCAAACTAATCAGATGGATAAGGCCTGTCAGTCATCACTTTATCATCATTCTCCTGCCCTCATCCCAATTTATTCGGAGTTGGCGCAACATGTTCCTTTTTCCATACTTCTCTATTAGTCGTCATCTTGGTAGTCACCCCCTTTCTAGCTATATCATCTTTCACACAGTCCATCCATCGTGTCTTTGCTCTTCCCCTACTCTTAAAGCCATAGAAATTCATACTCAAAACTTTCCTCACGACATTTTCCTCATTTCTCCGCATCTCATGCCCGTCCATGACAACCTGTTTCCGTACAACTTTTCAGACTTTCTCTTATGTACTCATT
The DNA here is from genome assembly GCA_948150665.1 of Conistra vaccinii. Taxonomy (NCBI): domain Eukaryota; kingdom Metazoa; phylum Arthropoda; class Insecta; order Lepidoptera; family Noctuidae; genus Conistra; species Conistra vaccinii. The sequence goes on from OX411318.1 coordinate 15,756,902, forward strand.
TCTTATTCTATCCATTCGTGTTACACCACGCATCCCTCTTAGCACTCTCATCTCAGCTGCATGCAATTGCCTTTCATTCATCCTTTTGTGTCCCAACATTCTGATCCATACAAGACAGCAGGTCTAACCATTGTTTTATAAATTTTCCCCTTAAGTTTAAGGGGAATGCGGGAGTCACAGATTGTTCCCGTGACCTGCTGCCATTTCATCCATCCATTGTTAATTCTGTGCTTAACCGCCCGATCTACCTCGCCATCGCTTTGCACGAGTGAACGGAGAAGTCGGAGCAGAGTGGGAGAAGCGTGCCATCAAGCGCTATGGCTTCAGAACTGGAGAGACCGCCGAAATCACAGAACATTTATGTTCAGTTCTGGTTCTGCTGATTTTCAAGCCACCTCAACCGCAGTTACTTCTGTAACAAAAACTATCCTAACTCTAAAACAACTAATTTAATTCAGAATATAATTATTCAACCTCAAAATGGATAAAAATCCCCAAAAGGATCATAAAGCCGTTACCCCAATATCATAATCTAAAACTGTCTAATAAAACTACATAATTACAATATTTCAGGGATAAGGAAAATATTATGAAACACCAATACATTTTGTCATTCATTTATATTTCTTTGCCAACATCAAATTCAATATTCTACACCATTTTACCATCACATCTCATATTCTCCACACAAAAAAATCAATCTTCCTAGCCTTTTCCCAACTATCTTGGGGTCGGCTTCCAGTCTAACCGGATGCAGCTGAATACCAGTATTTTACATGAAGCGACTGCCTATCTGACCTCCACAACCCAGTAACTGGGTAATACGATACCCCTTGGTAAGACTGGTGTCAGACTTTCGGGCTTCTGACGACTCGTAACGACTGTCAAAGATACACAAATGACAGCCGGGACCAACGGCTTAACGTGCTTTCCGAGGCACGGAGGAGTCTCGGTATGTAAAGATGGTCACCCATCCACTGACCAACCCCGGCAAGCGTAGCTTAACCTGATGGATGGACCCGTGCGGCTTGTTATTACTTAGCCACGAGCTCCTCATATTCTCCACACAATAACACTATTTATTTAATATTCGAATATTTACAATGAAACCCATAAATAATGGTTACCTTAATTTACAATAGATCTCCAACCATTCTATGCCAATTTATATTATCAAACCGACACAGCACGTCGTATCATCAGAGCGCCAGACCCAGACGGCCGTTTTTCCGCCATTTTGACTTTGAATCTTTCGTTGTTGCCATTACAATATCCAACCATTACGTATTAATAAATTGAAACCTTATACTTCGTTGTTGGCTTCTTATATATCCGTGGTTTAGATAATTATATGGTTTATTAACAATTATAATTGTATTTTTCAATTTTAGTTTGTCTCGCTTGTGCTGCGTTCCGATGCGGACGCGTTTGCATATAATTCTTTATTTCGATTAGCGCGGCGCAAGTTGTCGCTTGTAATTTAACAACCATGAGTATTGAACTAGTGGCGAATGAGCTGCTGGCGTTCCCGCAGCAGAAGCTGGATATAATGGACGAGGTGTCCGCTGTCTAGATCTGCGCAACGAACTTCAGCGAGGAAGACATAGCTACTGCCAAGCTGTTGTTTTACAGTGGGCTAAACAAGCGCGACCAGATGGTGTCCCGCCGTGACGGGACGAAGAGGAGCCTGCAGGATATAATTACACTGTTCAAGGAGACCGACCCTGACGACAAACGAGCTACACAAACTTCCTCCAGTCACCTTCGACCACGTCGATGTAACCAGCCTTCTGAAGGATATTGTCTTTTGAAGCTCTGCCTCGCGGATGTACTAACGTCAGTAGAAAATAGATGCATCCCAAAACACCGTCGCTGATTTGCGTAAAAAAGTGAGCGATTTTCGCAACAGTGTGGCGGTAATTAAGTCACCTGTCGATGCGTCAAACGTAAATACATGGCCTCGATATATGTCGGAGGCCAATTCCACGTCAGCAGTTTTGTCGCCAGCGGCAGCGCATCCGTCTATCGCTGAGCTTGCAGAACGCCCCTCCAGTGCGCCTCACAGCCCCTTGCTCGTCACCGCAGCTCCTCCACACAGCGCCGCCCTCGCCCCTTGCCCCATCCCGCTGCCAGTGTCTGCAGCCCTGGTGAAACCCCTACAAAGAAATTTTACTAGCGCCACTGCGAGTGCTTTGGCGCTCCTAGTATCAAGCCCATGCCAGAAAAGGCGCCAAATACGGCTGGTAATGATGATGGGTTTCGTGACGGTGCATAAGAGCCCGAAGTGAGTCTGCGTACCGCAAAGCCGAACACACCGGTGTACATCTCCCGCCTGCACTACACCACTAAGGCGGAGGACTTCGTTGAGTACTTGCGCCAAAAAAGGAGGTACACGCTGAGGGTGCAGTTACTACTAGAATCGCACTGGAACGTCAACTTCAAGACGTTCGTCGTGCGTGTACCGAACTGTTATCTGCCCCTCATCATGGAAGAAGACTTTGACCGCAGGACGTGGTATTCCATTGCTTCCGCGGACAAGTTCCATAGAACAGCACAAAGTTAAGCTAGCTCAAAGTGAAGTGCTACTAACATAGTCTTAACCTTTTCCTTTATTTTTATTTTTTTAACTTTGCCCCATACTAGGAATTTCTCCTGTATTGTGGGTGCGTTGACAAACATTTAAACTCACATATACAAAAAGCCAGACCCGGAACAACTACTTGTAGGTCATACAAATATTTGTTCCGTGCGGGAATCGAACCCGCGACACGAAGCGCAGCAGTCAATCGGTTAACCACAGCGCCAACCGTGCCGTCCTTACCTTATTTTATTAACACAAGTTTTGTCTATATTAAAATAATTATGTATGTTTAGCTTATTTTATATGGGCCTGTATCGCCTAAAATAAATGGTATTATTATTTTAATAGACGCGTGTCGTCAAAAAAGACAGAAAGACAGTGGTAGGAGCACAAGGCAATATTGCGGGCCACTGAAAATCACCAAATTGAGAGATGAAGCCACCGGGAAACAATCAATATTGATCCTTGCACTTTTACGGCCAAACCCATTACCCTATCTATCACCGGTTTTGGCATACTGGAAAAAGAAAAATCCTATTACATCATTACTTTTGCACCACTCTGATATTTGTTTGTTACAATACAATGCAGGGCGAGAAGTATACAATTATAAAATTGTTCTAATTAAAACTGCACTTTTGGTATCACGGAACCCTTTCTGAGTGAGTAAATGATAAAAAATATTAGTAAAAATCTTTTTAAAACAAGCTTTTATTGAACTAAAAAGTACAAAATAAACCTTACGTAAACAGATAACTTTAATGTTTTCTTAAAAGCTTGAGGCTTATCTTTATGTTTAAGAAGGACGTTCACGCCTCAAGCTTTTAAGAAAACATTAAAGTTATCTGTTTACGTAAGGTTTATTTTGTACTTTTTAGTTCAATAAAAGCTTGTTTTAAAAAGATTTTTACTAATATTTTATTTTGTGTTTTTTAGCATTAGTATTTTGATAAAATATCTGTTCTGTCACTTTCACTTGTCTAAACAAATCCAACGAGTTCAACACAACAGGGCTACCTTGTAAAGTTGAGGTTTTCCTGTGGCTACCTTCCGGCACTATCATCACACCCTAGACTACACCTCGGGAAATAGTTTTTGACAAAAGATCTTATTTAGTTGAGGATTTTCTATGACCACTTTCTATGTGTCATCTCTTTTCAGCTCTACCATCAGACCCTGGATACTACTTTGGGCTATAGCTCTAGTCAAGACAAAACCAACCAGTTCAAACTCGATGGTAGTCCAGTTTTTTTTTTAAGTTCCTATGTTAATCTTCCGGCTCCATCATCAGACCCTGAATTCCATTGAAGTATAATAGCACATTATACATATCCATGTATAAAATGTCGTGTTTATCCTGTTAATTATTGAGGAATCTCGTCGTCTGGAGCCAATCCCGGGTGCAGCAGCCAGGTCATGTTGTAATTTAGAACGGAATATCATAATTAAATGCGTATATAAAATTTCCTGCTTGTACTGTTGACCGTTGAGAAGTTCCCTCATCTGGAGCCAATCCTGGGTGCAGCAGTCAGGTCATAATGGACTCTAGAACGGACCATCATAATTCAAGCGTATATTAAATTTTGTGTCTGTACTGTTGACCGTTCAGGACTTCCCTCGTCTGAAGTCAATCCTGGGTGCAGCAGTCAGATCATGGTGGATTTTAGAACGGTCTATCATAATTAAAGCGTATGTAATATTTCGTGTCTCTACTGTTGCCGTTGAGGAGTTCCCTCGTCTGAAGTCAGTCCTGGGTGCAGCAGCCAGATCATGCTGTAATTTAGAACGGACTGTAATAATTAAAGCGTATATAAAATTTCCTGTTTGTACTGTTGACCGTTGAAGAGTTCCTTCGTCTGGAGCCAATCCTGGGTGCAGCAGTCAGATCATGGTGGACTTTAGAACAGTCTATCATAATTAAAGCGTATATAATATTTCGTGTCTGCGTTGTTGATCGTTGAGGAGTTCCCTCGCCTGAAGCCAATCCTGGGTGCAACAGCGAAATAATGATGGAATTCAGATCGGATCGTCATAATTAAAGCCTATATAAAATTTTCTGTTTGTACTGTTAACCGTTGAGGAGTTCCCTCGTCTGGAGTCAATCCTAGGTGCAACAGCCAAATCATGGTGGAATTTAGATCGGATCGTGATAATTAAAGCGTATATAAAATTTCCTGTTTGTACTGTTAACCGTTGAGGAGTTCCCTCGTCTGGAGTCAATCCTAGGTGCAACAGCCAAATCATGGTAGAATTTAGATCGGACCGTGATAATTAAAGCGTATATAAAATTTCCTGTTTGTACTGTTAACCGTTAAGGAGTTCCCTCGTCTGAAACCAATTCTAGATGCCGCAGTCAGATCATGGTGGACTTTAGAATGGTCTATCATAATTAAAGCGTATATAAAATTTCGTGTCTGTACTGTTGGCCGTTGAGGAGTTCCCTCGTCTGGAGTCAATCCTGGGTGCAGCAGTCAGGTCATAATGGACTTGGACTATCATAATTCAATCATATATTAAATTTCCTGTCTCTACTGTTGACCGTTCAGGACTTCCCTCGTCAGGAGCCAATCCTGGGTGCAGCAGTCAGATCATGGTGGACTTTAGAATAGTCTATCATAATTAAAGCGTATATAATATTTCGTGTCTGTACTATTGACCGTTGAGGAGTTCCCTCATCTGAAGCCCGTCCTGGGTGCAGCAGCCAGATCATGGTGTAATTTAGAACGGACTATCATAATTGAAGGATATATAAAATTTCGTGTCTGCGCTGTTGATCGTTGAGGAGTTCCCTCGCCTGAAGCCAATCCTGGGTGCAACAGCCAAATCATTTTGGAATTTAGATCGGACCGTGATAATAAAATCGTATATAAAATTTCCTGTTTGTACTGTTAACCGTTGAGGAGTTCCCTCGTCTGAAGCCAATCCTGGATGCAGTAGCCAGATAGTGGTGGAATTTAAAACAGACCATTATAATGAAAGCGTATATAAAATTTTGTGTCTGTACTATTGGCCGTTGAGGAGTTCCCTCGTCTGGAGCCAATCCTGGGTAGCCAATCAGGTCATGTTTGTCATAAAAATGTATTGTCATCGGAATTGAACCAACATGTAAAATATCAACTCCATGGAGTTAGAGGAAGTGGTCTTAATTCAGCTTGCAAGAATCCACCTAAACAAACATACTAACTTACATACAAACAAACAAACAAACAAACATTGCAAGTTGAATAAAAGCTTTTAATGAATGGATTACTACAGTGATAACGTTAATTACTATTGTATCATCTTTAAAAATATTGTTAACTACTGTTTTGTGGAATGAAATGAAATTGTTGGTATTGGAATCACTTTTACACGTCATATTAAAAAGTATATTAAAAATTTGCTAGATAAGTTCGGCGTTTCTTATCTGAATACTCAATGAAGAAAGGCCGAAACGAACTCAGAGGTCACAGTCTCTTTTAAAGTCTAGACATAATCTTGGTCAAGCCATATGAGGACCATGTAGATTAGTGTCTGAAATGGTCTTTTGAGGGAAGTACCACAGAGATTTTAATGGACCTGTCCAGTCAGTGCAAGCATTTGTCAGTCATCGTGGAGCTCAACTCAGAACTTAAGGAGCTCAACTCGACGAACAATATCAAAGAAAGGACATTTAGGTAGGCCGCATAAACTACTCAAAGTGCCAGACCATCATTAAAATTAACAGAGAAAGAAAAAAATAAAGAAAGAAAAGAAAATAAAAAAAAAATATCCACAAAATCCTCACATTCACAATAATTAAAATAATATAATACTTTACAAAGTCATAATGTCATTTTGTATGTAATATTCAACAATGTCAATGTGTATATAAAACTAGTAAATTTTGATGATTTGCCTAAATAATATTGTAATGTCAAGTTTTATCGCATGGTATCAGCAGAGCGAGCAGCTCAACCCCAAGCTTTTTTTACAGGCTTTTTATTATCTTCTAAATAATCTGAATTTTTATAGTAATTTTATATAGATGCGTATTGTTTTAGAGTACTTTTAAATACAAAATTAGTGTCATTAGTCATCTAGTTTTTTATTAATTTACTCGTAAAGATAAAACTTAAATTAAAGCTGTACATGTTACAGCTGTTTACATGGCTACAAAAAAAAAAACCAAAAGCGATCGAGATCTTCCAACTCTCTCAAAAATTCTTTATTCTATCCTCTTGCTAATGATGTGCCACATGCCATAAAAATCAATGCCATAAAATTGTGAATCGAGTCACATAAGGCTAATATTCAAAATTATTATTAAAACAATACACATCTAAATAAAATTTAAATTTGGAGACTACGGCTTATGCTTTAAAAAAAAATATAACGCGGTCACAAACAGGCAATGTTTTTGAGGTGAAAACCTTCCTAAACTCACAATTAATGAGGTTAAATAGTTGATCCGGGTAATTGTGATATGGCAAACCCGGTAGTTTTTCCATTACATTATTTTTAAATTTGAGTTCAGACTGTTTCCTGAGGGAAAGGCTACAGTGGTTAGAGTCCAACTCATTTATAATTAAATGGCTAGAAGGTCTTAAGTTTGTAAAAATATTGTCAATACAGGTAGCACTAGTGGCAGTTATTCTAGTCGGCTCAAAGAATGTGTTGTACAAATTATACGACTTTAATAAAGTTTTAAATTTATTTACTATAGCAGATTTTTCCAGTACATTAACCCGTAGGGGAGTGCAAGTATTAATATTATAAGGAAATACACGTATATTTATATATATATAAATATATATATAAATATTAAATATAATTATATATTAATAATAATAAATATATCGATATTTGAGAGCAGAAATAGTTTTTAAATCACGAATGCTAGGCGGAAGCGAGTTCCACAATCTTTAAGTGGCACCAAATGGTGCCAGCGGGACGATACCGGTGTTGAAATCTCAACAGACAACAACTGTTTTATTAATGTTGCAAGTCTTAAATACTTCTTCCATATATTTCTCAAAAATATCATATGAAGCACCGCACAGGGCCTATACACGCTCGTTACAACGAACTGCTCAAGCTCAATGCAAGCTGTTTCAATAACTCGCTCAACAGAGCGGCTCACAATATCCTTACGTTCTTTAAATTTCATATTGGTACGAACAATTATTAGAGAGCCACCCTGTATCATATTAACTCTGCTGAATGAGCTGCAACCTGGTGGTTTTTCATGCTGAACATGAACTGGTGGACTTTTAACCAATGTTCAGTTACACATTAGATATCAATATACAATGAACAGCTCCAATTCTAATTCCTTATCTATAACACCCTGTATATTATGATGAACTATTTTTAGAATATTACGTTTATTTAGGTTGCTACAATTTGATGGGTGATATTAAACCAGTATTTATAATTATTTTCTTCATTAATTAAGTAAGAGGTTTCCTCTTTTGTCCTGATTTCTAATGATAAATCATTAGATGTTGCCAAATTATTGGCAGAATTATTCAAAATGTCATTTTAATGCTCAAAAGAAGCAAGTTGCTTAGCCAAGTTTTTGGCTGAAATACCAAAAAAAATATGATAGCGACACAGCTATCTGTCTTTTGTAATATGTAGTTGGAAAGATAGTACATAACAATATTGTAGCTATCTTTTGTCAAATACAAATTGTTACCAACATAATTATTGTTGGTAACAATTTGAAACTCTCTAATAAAGTAGACTTAGTATTACAGACATAGAAATAAAAAGCAAGTTCTGTATAAAACTAATATTATTTCTCTAAAATTGTAAAATATCTTAATTTAAAACATTTGCGGTTATCATTTGAACAATAGCGATCACTGCTAATACTGCCATTCCAGGTTGGAAAGTGGATGCACCTGCGGTGGTATTGATCCATGTGGCGAACCTGGAGACCCGGGTATACACTTCGGGTCGCAGATCGCCAGAGGTTGAGCAGTCGTGACCGTTGATAACGAGAATACCGTTGAGGTTACCGTTGCACACTAACGGGTTGCCTGAGTCGCCCTGAAAATCACGTAAACTTTAATGATAATGTGGGTACAGAATTCACCAAAAACCCAAATTGTGAATTCTGTACCTATAAGGGCCACAGTAGACTAGCTTCTTTTAGCATCAGCGATTGGTGATTTAGCCGCTTTTTAGAAGCTAAATGCAGTGACCAAACATTCCATACTGAACACTTAAAACACGTAAGTCGCTTCGTAGGCTTGACACAGACCGGCTGAACGCTACACTCCGCACCAATTCGAATGCCAGTCGCATCGTTTTGGCATCACCCCTTTTTTTTGGTAGGAAATTATTAAATAACTTCTCCCGGCTTGGGCTGACTAAAACCCACCCGTGTTCCTTCAGTTGCCTGTACGTTACCAGGGGCCATCGGTAACCCTTTTGGACTTTCCCGCAACCCCGGCAAGCATCAACCGAGAGGTCACGATTGCCTCCACGAGGACACGGCGGTGCTCCGCCTTGGCATCCACCCTTACCATTAATTCTAATGATTTCCGATACCGCGTCCAAACGCAGGAGGTCATGAAATCCCGATACAGCATCGATTGGATCTCTAAAACGCGCAATTTTAATATTGCGAAGGAACACAGAGAGTCACCAAAATGCGACGCAGCATCGATACAATCGCAAAATTGCCGATCGCCGATGCCCTTGCACTATTTTCGGAGAGTATTACTGACACGAATATTTTGATGGTATAAATATTAGGACGTGGAGCGTCTCAAAGGTATGAGAAATAATTTGTTGAATTTTGTCTTCACACGTTCCTACTGCTATTAGGAGACAACCACGTTGTATTTGGAGCATCATTAACAGTAATACAAATAAGTAATTACCGAGCATGAAGAAGAAAATGTTGTTGCCATCGCGCAGATCATGGTATCTTGTAATGTGAGTGTAGTGCCGACGTTGAAATAAGCTTGGCACACGAACTGCTCTAACGCCGTCTTCTGTACGCGCATCAACTGTGTGCTGGGCTAAAAACAAAAGGTAGCGGATAAGCAAAATATAGACAAAAGCAATAATTATTATGTCCAAGCACACTATGCGGCCGTTTATATTACAGTGCAGCATAAGACTAATCACACAGACGACGCTCTACAAAAGTATTTTTTTCCTAATACTCCAAAACGAAAACGCGAAAAGAAATAATACCTACACAATTATCATGTGAGTAGATGTTTCAGTAAAATCATCGCGCTTGCCGCATACTATCATGCTCGGGTAGAACCTGTGCGTAAATATTACGGAAATGGAAGGAAAAACAAAAAGATTGCTATCTTCTAACTGACGTATGCAAATTGCTGGGGCTAGAGTAAATAATAGTCTTAACATGGGTAATGAAACTTACCGAATTTGTGATGTTTTGTGATCCCCAGCCGGACGACGTGCAAATCGGTCCTTGCAAAGTAGTGGCGTCGTTATTCGACAGTGGCACCGTTGATACTGCGTTACTTGGGAATTCAGTAGTCAGCTGAAATAGGCAAGGGGTTTAGCTGATCGTCACTTCGTTTTGTACAGTTCGCTTTAAGAAACGACATTCGTGGATATTTTATAAGTTGAGGGCAGGTTCTAAGTATTGCATAGGTTTTCGTTAGTCAACCATAGATATTACCTACTAAAATACCTGGGTCACGATTTTTTTTCTTTCTTTCTTTCTTTAGGGCGCTTTGAAATGTACTATACTCGACCACAACACAACTATACGTACGTTGCCGAGTGCAAATTTGTATGAAAATACAAAGTTTTATTCACATGATCACAAGGTAACGCAAATATGCATTTGTTAACGAAAGAAAATAATATAAGAGATGCTGCAGTGAGAATATTCACACGTAACTGACGTATCCGATGCTTGCCCAATTTTTGTTGCTGCGATGTGATGTTGCTTTCCAAGGGCATGGAATAGTGCCCACTGTATTCGTAAATTTAATTTAGTTATTTTGAGTTATTTATAAAAACAGCGAAATATTTGACAGCTATTTGCGACGTTGCCAAGTTCAGAATAAAAAGAAAACACAGTTTTGACTGAAATGAGGATCTTAATTTTCCTATACTACTAATACGACGGTTAAGTGTCCTTTTTAGGGTTCCGTACCCGAAGGGTGACAAACGGAACCCTATTCATAAGCCTCCGCTGTCCGTCTGTCTGTCAGCGAGCTCTATCTCATGAACCGTAATAGGTAGGCAGTTGAAAATTTCACAGATTGAGCATTTCTATTGCCGTAAGAGCAACAAATAATACAATTAAAAAATAAAGGCGGGTCGCCATACAATAAAATTAAATTTTGAAAAAAAAAATATCTGACCCTGGCATGTGGGGTATCATTTTCTAGAGCTCATTGAGTAGAGAATAAATATAATTTTTATTTGTTTTTATCTTCAAAAATGATGAATTAGGGGGCCGTAGAAGTTGTCTGTTTTAGACCATTTTTGTACGAGCTCTATCTCAACAACTAAACAAATTAGGAATTTGAAACTTGTGTGTATCATGTAACATATACTGTTTATAATCAACAAATACTAAAAACGCCGATTCATAACGTATTTTATATAATATGGGCGATTTTCTGCAACTTAAAGTAATAATTTTGTATTTCATGCTAATATTATGCGATATAAATTCCACAGATAACTATTTAATAGTCGGAGTAATGACATGGAATTAGTAAGTACCTACTATCATGGCAGCATATACTATTTCGTTCATTTAAATTTCGATCATCCAAAAAGGTCTACAAAATAAACTTTCTTCACAAGATTTTAAAACCGGCCAGTATTTTTTGAGTTTAAGAACTTTATCGACTTTTTTCAAAGTATCCCTAGACGGTGTTGATGTGTGTACCTCGTGTTAAAACTACACTCCAATAGACAATATATTCAGTAACATTGAAATGAATGCTGGCACATACAGTGTACTATTCAGTTACCTAGCTTAAACCGTTGTGGATACAATTTCATATTGAGAAAAATTATTGGTGTAAAAATATTCGGTCATGGCGGCCATTCTCAACGGAGACTGGCCTTCGGCGCGGGAGATATTATAGTGCACAAGTGTGTGCGCAGACACGAGTGCACTCTCTCTTCCCTCACTCTCATAGTCCGATGGGATGTGTAAAAATAATAAGTAAGAAATAATAGATTTCTGTATGAGTATCAAAAATAACGTAAATAAATACCTGTATTGACCCGTGCGTTTGCACTGGCGAAACATCACGACAAAACATGTTGAAATCTCTAGTTCCTGTCAAACATTGTATGAAAAATTGACAGAAAATAGAGATTCCAACATGTTTTGTTGTGAATGTTTCGCCAGTGCAAACGCACAGTTATAATTAAAATTTGGCGTACTACTTACATTCTATTTTGTACAATATAGTCTGATGTAGCAAGAGAAATCCTTTTATTTATAAGTAACTAGCTTTACCCGGCCTGGCTTCGCACGGTTAGCACTAAGTACTTATCTACGGCGCATCTACCTTTCCTAATTACCTATTTCTACCTAATTACCTACCCTACCCTTCTTACCAGGGTAGGTAGGTACCTAACCTACCCTGCCTACCCTACATATCTACCTGCTTACCTACCATATATACCTATTTATACCTACCAATACTATGTTAGTAGCAAATAAATAACTTTGACTTTAGTTAATGCATGTTACTGGATAAAGTTAACTTAATATTTTTCTCTTAAAATAAATGAAATATACTCCTACACCTATATTTTAACACAACAACATTTTCTCATTAAAATTAGACAATTTCTTTACAAATCTTTGTTTTTTTATAGCGCCTCTGTTGTTACCTTTACGAAAGTATTACAAAAATTCGTAGTGTTAAATCTTGTACGACATGGTATGGAACCCTTCGTGTGCGAGTCCGACTCGCACTTGACAGATTTTATTTTGTATTTATTTGTATAGTTAGTAAGTCAGTATATTGAATACGTAGTGTAAATAGTTCATTGTGTTAAATAGGAATTGGTGTAGGTGTTTATATTACTGTAAAAATACACTTTACGTACTTGCTTGTACCTTCGTAAATAACTATGTATAACTTTATCAAAATTATGAAGTAATATACCTATTTGAGATTTTCCTATAAAAAAATTAATGAATGCAAAAACTTTACTCACGGTAATAACAGCAATATCATTGACATACGGGGTGCCCGGACTGTAGTTGGGGTGTACGGTAAAGCTTGATATAGTACGATGGCGATCAGCAGAAGAGTCGTTGGTAAGAGCCGCTGCACCAGCGAACACCCGGTATTCGTTCGGGGCAATAAGCGTGTGGACCCTGAAAAGTTGTGTTATTGTTAACATTTTGGGTCTGTAGAATAAATTAGATTTTAGTTGAAAATTTCTCGGAAACGAAATAATCTCCTCTATGCTGCACCCGGCTAGAGCAAAACGCCCGGCTACCTTATGTACTCTTTTTTTCGCATAAGAATACTCTATGCTTTGCCTTTTGACTTTTGAATACTGACTAAAATCAACACTAGGTACTGACCCATTTACGTTGTTGTAAAGACAAGATGCAGATGTCACTGCATGCCGTAGCGTAACCAATGCGCCCCCGCATCTGTGTCCTCTTGTGTAATTGGTTACTTGATTTAACTGTTGTAAGGAAATCTAAAAGAATAAAAACATATGGGTTATTTCGTCCTATTAATAAACATTAACACCTATAAGTAGTAATTTCGGATTTCAGGATTTACCACATAGTAAATCATAACGATGAGTACAATGTCAAAACTATTGTTGCATGTAGTGTAAGTTGTATTATTTTGACTCCTCCTGGCCATAGTAAAAATATAAATAATTACCATATATTGGAGCTGGTCGTCAGTTGCAGGTGATCCACCTATTATTCTGTTACTCCTTTCAACATTTAAAGAGCTCGATGTACCTGTTCATCAAATGTATAATATTAATTTAAATAAGTTAAAATAAGTGATAATTAAAACTTATTAGGATAAGATCCGTTTTGCACACACCAATGAAGAAAAAATCCCTTAAAATATTTTGGAAAAACAATAACACTTGTATCAAATCCTTACCACAAAGAGCAATCACAAATAAAATCACAAAGTTGTTCATTTTTTAAGGGCGGAGACTACTGAAGTTTTAAAAAACAAGATCTTTAAAAAAAAGAAGACTGTCGTACAACACTAAGGAACACTACTACTACAATTATGTCTGATTTACTCGTATATTGCTAATCTTAAACTACATTATATAGTTTGGTCTACAATCTTATCTAATTATTACAGACGGATGAATCAATATTTTTATCAGGGATATACAATGTTTTTTAGAATACCGTGTGTAAACGGATAAAACCCGAACATTTGGGGGGCCAGGAGGCTTGCCAGCCTGACTGTCTTTTCCGATAAATTCTTCACTTTGTTGGTGGTCTCGTTTAGGGCTTCCAAGGTGTTGGTAACAATATTTTGATTTAAAATAGTGTGTATGGAGTTTCTTGCCCATTCTTTTCTATATGTATACCTACTACGCTGACCTAGTATAGTGATTATATCGTGATCTATAGAGTTTAGCGCTCCATAGTTCGTTGGCATCTATTTTAGATCTGTCAGGTTCACAAATATTAAACACATGACGACATAAATTGCCATTTGCATCTTCCTATTAGATCATTACTTTTGCGCCACTCTGTATACCTAAGTATTTGTCACAATGCGCGTAAAGCGAATGTTATAAAAAAAAATCTAATTGAGGGTGCACTGTTGATGTCACGGAACCCTGAATTATACTGAGTGAGTAATACCAATTTTTTACATTCTCAACGTTTATAAATATTCTATCATCTTTAGTTTTGTTATACTATTTCGGAAATACTTGAGTTTTATATGTAAATATGTACTTACATCTTATAATGATGTTAAGTACTTTTTTTTACCATAATCTGCCTAGCCTTTTCCCAACTATGTTGGGTCGGCTTCCAGTCCAACCGGATGCAGTTGCATCCAGTTAGACTCGGTCACTGAACACTACTCTTTTACATAGAATAAGGATTTTGATGCATATTTACGTTGATATCTACTGTTTAAAACACTGTTCTTTCAGTAAAACATTTTTTTATTAAAAAGATCCGAAAACAAAAAGTAGAGATAATTTTCTAATTGAAAATAAAACCTTATATCTCCAATAAAAATAAAATAGTAACATCGGAGCGAGAGAAACATCTTATTGCGTTTTTTGTTACACATTCGTATGCTGATATCAGCAGACCCGTAATAAAAATAAATGGGAGCTCGGCTGATCTAAATATTAGGATACAAATTCAAGTGAACCAAATAGATCTTTCCACATACATAAACCATTCTACAACCGATGAAATGTTCCGCTGGGTTTCTTTTTAGAAATGTTTGCAACGTTGGAATGCTACTGTTTATTTTATTAAGCTTTCAGGAGTTTGTTGCTGATGCTGTAAAGAATCTTCGTCGGTGAAATCTTTCGACTTGACGTAACATAACTAAAGAGATCTGATCCGATAATATTCAAGTTTCACGGTAATCTCACACGTGTCGGGCACGTTAAGGTACAGTATATTTTTGGTTTTTCCTAACCTCTTTCTCTCGTCTCTCTTTACCTCTTCCTCTCTCTTTGTACTCATCATTATGAACAACTTTCACTATCGGAGCAAAGCTAAAATCGCGAAAAAAAATCAGCCGTTCCATAATTATTATAATTTATTTATGTTCGCAAATCTCGTCAAAATGTAGGGAACAGCTAATTTTTTTTTCGCGATTTCGGCTTTGGTCCCATAGTGAAAGTTGAGGTTTAGAATAAACAAAAAATAACGTTGTATAACGTAAGAACTTTACTAGTATCTTTGTGATAAAAATATTAGAACAATAATACTGATCTTTTATCTGAAAAGAACCTCTCTGAAATTGCTTTTTCCGAAGAGAATCGTAGCAAAGCAGATAACGCGCGCATAAACCTTAAAAATCTCGCTACTGAACCTATTTCAAGGATTATTACGGAAAACTGCGGTCGTTCGCGTTAAGAACGAACGAGCGTGGTCGTATACGGAGGCTGTGCCTAAGTTATATTGGATGCATTCATATTATTTACCTACACTCTGTCCTATTTTAAACAAAATTCGGAAAGTATCTAAATTGAGCTGCTAGTTTCGGGCGACGTACTGCTTTTATTAATATGTTGTTGAAATGACTGCATCATTACAAGCGCAACTTGGTTTTTCAAAGTGTTATCAGATTTTTCCTACAGGCATTTCTCAATAGCAACCCAGAGTCTCAAGTCCCATCAGTTATGTTTAATACATAACTGGCGAAATGTGGGTGCACTTGTACATAATTAAGTGCATCTCTGCATGATGATAATTAATGATGTTGTTGAACTGGGGCATAGAATTGGTCGTGAAAAGAATGGAAAGCAGAAACGTCACACGACGAGATTTCCAAACTGATAAACTCGAATAACAATGACGATTTTATCATTGATCGTCATACTAATTTAAAAGAATTACTGTGTCATTTACCTAGAAATGCTTGTTATGACTATTCAAAGATAAATTTTGACAAACCTTGTCATCCGCACTGGTATCCGGTTGTTAAACCAACCTCTCAAGGACAATTGTCCTCGAGAAGGTAGATTTAACTTTGTTGTTTTATAAACTACTTAGTGGTTGCACTAAAATTCGTTTGCAGGTTTTTTAAGTGAAAACTTCTTTAGCGGCGTTGTGCACTTTTTTTGGGATGGGTAAAAAATGCTAAACTCGCGTCAGAACGTGGCGTAAGATCCGTTGCCTAGCAACCGACAAAGTAAATATCAAAATCAAAATAGTCTTTGACATTACGTAAAGATTGCGAAGTAAGAAATTTTACCCATATTGATGGGTAAAAATGGTATAATTTTGTTAGACTATATTTTGAAAATAAATAAATATACTACTACTACTAGTGAATATTGTATTTAACCACATAAATTATAGTATTTTTATACTGATAAATAAAACAATTGGTTCGAAATTATTCCCTAACCATAAAATAAAATAAAAAATGTTCAAGTTTTCACTTCTGCCGGCACTCCCGGAGTGCACCCGTTGTTTTTTTCAGTCCGTATATCCTGAGTGAAAAGTAGCCCATTGCCAGCTCCAGGTCTCAGACTCCCTATCTGTTTTATAACGATCGGTTCAGTGGTAGAACACACAGACAGAGTTACTTTCGCATTTTTTATAGATAATATGAATTAGAATTAGCAAAATAAAATAGGCTGCAAACCCATGCAATCTGTGTAGCAGTCACGCAAGCGACCACTTGACCAACAAGGCAGTCCGTAATGTCGATGGTCCAGAAGACCGATGTTATAACTTTATGAGTGCAGTTTTGGCAATTTTTCAGAAAAGAAATATAAACAAAATTGAAAGTTTAGAATCAGGCTAATACTCAAAAATGTGAAGTGTTTATTATTTAACTAATAAATAGAGTACTTATCTGTATTATTATGAGTAGAAAATAAATATTACTATCTATTAGGTATTCTGAAGAATATTCAATAATATAAAAATTGCAGACACTTACTATTTTTGTGTATATTTGTCTATGTGATAAAATTAGTGATCCTATTTGGATTCCATCTTTCATTTTGAAACAAGAAAATAGATGCATAATAGCGGACTTTATCCTCAGGTAAGGTATTTTATTTTTATAAAAATAATTTGTATTGTATATCACCATTATATATATAAGGTGGAGACGAGAATACAATAAAAAATTAAATGGCGTGTCCCTAATGAAGTTTCCATTCTGCATACAAAAATTCAATTGAATATATTCAATAGTTTAGTCAATATAGCTCGGAAAAATCCATAGTCGGCTCGGGTTATTCCGTTAACCCACCCCAAAAATCCACCCTAAGGTAAAAACGGTTGGAAACGTATGCCCGAGAATCCACCCTAGGCCTAGTTAGATAAACGGAATTTATAGGCTTAGGGTGGATAGCATACACTACATTTAATTTGCTTGAAAAACTCATTTTTAATTTTGATGCTAGGATTTATTTGATGGTTCCAAAATACTCTTAAGCATTAGTATTGCTAGTGTTTTCATTTATTATTTTTAGAAAAAATACCTTTTATCTTATCTTATTCCGGTAGTTATTAAACGATTATAACAATGATAAAAAAAAAGAAAATTTATCTATCCATATCCCCTTAACGTTAATATTACGTGCTTTGGTTTGCATGTAGGTACCTACTTTGTTTTATACAAGACAAGACCAGACCAGCTATCTAATTACGTGTCCTTCACCACACAATCCTCACTTTTGAAAACTTCATGAAATTGAATTTTGAAAACGCCAAAAAATAGTCAAGAAATAGTCATAAATAGTCACCAAAGTTAAAAAAATTGTCGCATTAAGATTCCGAAGTTATAGCTATAAGTTGGTGAGGATTGTGGGGTGAACGTCTCCACACAATCCTCACCTCAGTGCAAGCAAACGGCTGGGAGTATCGACTTGGTTTCAATTCCAAAAAATAGTCAATAAATAGTCGTAACGCTATGCCAAATCTCGAAAATAGTCATTAAGAGGTTCCAGAGATATAAAGGTGTCTTGGTGAGGATTACGTGGTGAGCCTTTCTCGCCACAATCCTCACCCGATTACCGCGGAATGCTTACGTTTTTTCATTTGAAATTGGTGTCAAAAAATAGTCAAGAAATAGTCGTCTCCAACCACCATAATTTCGACCTGGTTTATTATGTAGAAGTATGTTAAAGAAGGATGCCCATTTATGGCCCGAGAACGCCCAGCAATTTACGTTTATGTAAAAAAAACATCGTTATTTCTAGTTATCTAACAAGATATTCATTTATCCGAACAAGATGGGAACATTTTTGCACAAATAAAAAGTACCGAAACGATAAATACGTGAAAATAATTCCCTTTTGTGGATAAAATCAGCAGTGTTGCCAATAATTATTAATTCCGTTCACGAAATAATCGATTATGTTTTCATGGATGTTTTACTTATAATATCAGATCCGTAATGCTTATTATTAGATGTATTCAAACAAATACGGTGTTATGTTTTTACTATTGATACTAAATGAACAAGCGAATTGATAGTTGATATATGAATGCATAGGATCATAACAAAAACGCTACTACACATTTTAATTACCTATAATTCTTTAGCTGTTCAGCACAATAAAGATAGAATATGTTAAAGAAAACATATTTACAAAGACGTTCATAACTTCTTAACCTTTAAACTCCCGAGGCAGCCGCAAGGCTGCCGCAAACTATTTGTCCTTCAAACCCCGAGGCGGACATACGGCCGACGCAGGTACACACGGTTTAAATCTCTATTTCTACTATGAAATTAGGGCTAAACTGGTCGGTGAGCAATTTAACTCTATGGCCTGACGGATATTCTCGTCAACTAAATCATTTAATTATTAAATTCCCGTTCGTCCCACCAGGGGGACGACGGCAGTGGGACGAACGGGAATACACCCTTTTTAACGATTTTTATCATAAAAAGCAATATCCAAAAATATCAATAGCCAACATTGGAAAAAAATGTTGAAACTGACTGATGTCGCACGTCACACGCAGGTAAAACGTTATAGTCACGAGTGCGCGCTCGGCATCGTATTTCGTTATTTTTTATTATTTTTGTGTGTAAATCGACGGGAAGTGTTGTTATTTCCATAAGTAGTTTTTACATACATCGTGGTAGATACATATTTGCACTAACTAGCATCGTTTATTAAATACCTATTTTGATCCGACCAAAAAAAACGTCGGGAACCCGTGAGTGAAAAAGTGAATGTGATTATTTTGAGTTTTGTGTGTGTTTCGTGTCGTGTAATCGCTGGTAAGACTTTATTTTATTTTTTAATATTAAGTACTTAATCGTTTTATTATTTGAACTAAAATACACTGTTTATCCATTTTTTTTAACCAAATAATGTTACGTCATCAGAGTTGACGTCGTTAAGATTAAAGAGTCACAGTGGCGATTATAATTTTGTATTAAAATTAGGATTCGATAAAAAAATCGATATCGATCTATCAATTTTTTGTGTGTGGTGTGGCAACATTGAATTATGCCGGCCGGCTGTCAAGTCAATGTCAATGTCAAATCACAAATCGACTTTCTTTGTTTTCGTTTGCAATACTTTATTTTCTTGCGAATTTGTTATTTTAACCATCGAATACGCTTATTAAATGGACTCCGAAGATTCTTTGAACCCTGAGCCCTGACGACCACGGCCTGAACATGGATTCCGCTCCCGCTTCTAACGATAACCTCAGCACGAACTTTGACTCGATATCCACAAATTATGAAGACCCCGGCATTGTCGCTGGCCCGAGTACTTCCGTTCCCTAAGTAATTCATTCAAAAGGTCATTTACGCTGTGTTAATTGTGGTTTAAACGTCACGAGAATACGAAGTCATTTCTTGGAAATAGCAGAAAGAGCAAAATGTTATACAACAATTCGACACAACAGGTCAGTATCATGTCTTCCTCTGAGAAATGATTTTTAAATAAATAAATAGACAGAGTACTATCAAAGTTAGTGTTGTTTTAGGATATCTAATAATTATGACTTGTTTATTAGGTACAAGTGTCGAGTGACAGTTTAGTGTGCGAACAACAAAATGTACAGATTGATGGTCATGGACAAGTGTGCATCAGCTGCGTGCGGCAGATTGCTTTTGAGAATAAGATCACATACACTCAGGTCTGATTCTCCACATGAACAACTCGAAATGATTGCCTGTCAGATTGTACCAAGAGCGGTAAGTTATCAACAGTTTAGAATTAATACAAGCGTAGTTCTGAGATTTGATACTGACATACTTCTGAGTCTATAGTGCAATATTCAACTTCTTTCGTGTCCGCACAAGTTATATTTCACATAGTACAGATTGTCTAGAAACTTGAAAAAGATTTTTTAGAAATGAATTAATAATAATATAAAATGTTATTGATAGATATTTTTTTGATTGTGTATTTATTTGTACCAAAACCACAGTAATCCACGTTTACTGTATTTATGCACTGAGCTTTAATTTTTATTATTATTTCAGTTGCCATCATCATCTCGTTAGAGCAGCATCATGTTCAACTACAGAACCGGAATCTGAACCATCCAGTCTGCCTATGGAGCAATTTGAACCATCCAACCTACCTTCGGTGCAATCTGAAGTAGCTGACAGTGCATAGCAAGCGGGACAACAAAGCTTGAACACATCCAACAGTATACTGCTGCCTTATTATGTAAGAGCACCAAACACTCAAAATCAATGTTTCTTTCCTGGCTGTAACACGACCAATCGGCTCGCTGTCCCATCAGCTCTGCGGGTACATCTTTTTTGTAAGTACAATTACTATGTACCGCCGGATTGTAGAATCTGTTATTACCATTTAAGTAGTACCTAACCCCTGGAATCTACTTTTAGAATCAATA
Organism: Conistra vaccinii; assembly: GCA_948150665.1. Lineage (NCBI taxonomy): Eukaryota > Metazoa > Arthropoda > Insecta > Lepidoptera > Noctuidae > Conistra > Conistra vaccinii. The sequence goes on from OX411318.1 coordinate 15,777,976, forward strand.
TATAATCATATTAAAACATTTAGTGCAGCACAAATTGAAGATTTTGCCACATTGAAAAAAACGATTTTATCTAAATAACCCCAACTTTTTTCTAAACCAAGACCTTGACCGTTTCTTATTTAAATCGCATATTATCTTATCCATATACTTTGAATTGTGGGCACTTGAGGCCAAATTGTCTATGGACAGCGGGCAATGCCCTTTCCAACTAAACTTCTACATACATTATGTTTTGGTACAGTCGCGAATACCTAAATTGCAAATTTATTTTAATATTGTTGTATATTAATATAAAATATTGTAGTTACTTACGTATTTATTATTTCTGTCAGAGTTTAATAAATACCAATCTACCTGTACATGATATTCCTCCAATTTTAAATATGTTTCTTGCTATTTCATTTAGACATTTCCTTCCGGTTGGCTTTATGAGTTAACTGATTTCACAAATGAAACTGAACGCGATCAGCATTTCTAAAACTCGTTCAAGAGCTGTCAGTGTCAAAATTGTTATATTTCAACGCGTTTAGACGTGCTGAACGCGTTCAATTTCACTGGTGAAATCCGCATTAAGTCAGATCAATTTTATTGTAGTATGAGAAATTAAGACTTCTACCTACTTACCTATTATTAAAATACCTACAGATATTCATTATAATTTTATATTCTCTACTTTGTTTAAGTAGGATGGTATAGTATTTACTTTATACTATACGTGCTCGGTAAGCACCATTATACTTTTTTTTAAATGAGGCAGAATGTACGTCATCATCATTATTGTTGTACAAAAGTGCGGATCGAAAAAATTTAAGAAAATTCATGGTTATCGTGCTGAGTAGGCAGAAAAGGTATATGAAAATCCATTGTTAACGTGCTTTTTTTTAATTTTGGGCAATTCAGTAACTAAGTATAGTATAATGCCAAAAGACAAACAAGTTTGTAAAGTCCGCAAAATGATACTGGCCATCTTAATTATTGTTTAACGAGTTTACGATCGAATAGTTTTGTTAGGAAAATAAAACATGTTACACAGTTTAACAGGTATGTGTATGTAGGTACTTAATAACAGAAATCATGAATTCTGTAAATTCGGATATATAAAGATAATTATATTACCCGGCTTCGCAATAATTCTATACTACACTTAAACCTTCCTTATGAATCACTCCGTCAATTGGTGAAAACTGCAGGAAAATCAGTTTTTTTTTTTTTGAGTTTGTCGCGTTCAGACAGACGCGGGGCGGAGGGATTTTGTTTTATAATATGTTATGATTATGTTATTCATTATTATATATAAAACATAGTTAAAATACCTACCTAAAATAGCTACATAACTAACAATAATACAAACAAAAAATTTGTTGACCACTACAAATACGAACATAATAATTTTGTGCTCGGCTGTACTCGACTCGAAAATGTATGTAGAAGTTTACATGGAAATTTAACATACTACTACATAATAAACCAGGTCGGTTCTTGACTATTTTTTGACACCAATTTCAAATGAAAAAACGTAAGCATTCCGCGGTAATCAGGTGAGGATTGTGGCGAGAAAGGCTCACCACGTAATCCTCACCAAGACACCTTTATACCTCTGGAACCTCTTAATGACTATTTTCGAGATTTGGCATAGCGTTACGACTATTTATTGACTATTTTTTGGAATTGAAACCAAGTCGATACTCCCAGCCGTTTGCTTGCACTGAGGTGAGGATTGTGTGGAGACGTTCACCCCACAATCCTCACCAACTTATAGCTATAACTTCGGAATCTTAATGCGACTATTTTTTTAACTTTGGTGACTATTTATGACTATTTCTTGACAATTTTTTGACGTTTTCAAAATTCAATTTCATGAAGTTTTCAAAAGTGAGGATTGTGTGGTGAAGGACACCTAATTACGCAACACATTTTCGTAAACGATCCCGACTAATCTGTTTCATTTTGAAAGTTCAATAAAATTCATTGCGTTATTTACGTTGTTGAGCAGTTTTTTTTTTCGAACTTATGACGGGATATGCAATCTGTTTCAAAACGATTCAAATTCTGATTGATCGTGTATTACGTAATTAGGGTACAGAGCCACAATTATAGCTATAAGTAGACAGAAAAAAGTAAAGATAGCAGTGTTTTTAGTTAATGCATTGGTCAATCGAGTAGGATGGAATCCCTGTCCTTATCTAAGTGACAATTTCAATCAAATAGAGTGAATCCTATCAGTACATTTTTACATTTACGAAGTAGAGAAGTGAAGGTCACATTAGGATACAGGTCAGCAACAAAATTCGATGATTATTTCGGAATTTTGATTACAGGTATGATTCCAAACAACGCTGCACTCACTACTGATCCCCATACTGGTATATTCCTTACGTTAATGTGGGATTACATTCCGAGCACAACAGCAATGCTGCGCGACATTGCTGCGACGGCAATGCCCTGCCGCCGCGGCAGTGTCAGCATTCACTACTGCTGTGCCGCGGCGGCAGGGCATTGCCGTCGCAGCAGAGCAGTAGTGAATGCTGACAACTGTTGAGAAGTAAACCGCGAGCAAAGATCATTGGGCATCTGAGTATAGAAACCAGACCCATGGCGGACACAAACGAAATATAGCAGAATGTATTGATATATGGCTCAGATATACTATAGCATTAATCATATTAACGTGAGCCATAGGAATTTAGAAAAAAATAAAAAATAGTTTGGTCATATATTGAATTTTAGATTTACCAATATTTAAGTGCTATGAGTATATGTTATTATATGTTATGAGTGTGTGTGGCATAAGTGTTCAAGTGTTATACTAAGCTGATCAAAAAGTAATTTATTATTATTTATTTATATTTAATTAACAAGTAACAAGACTCAATAATATGTTAGTAAACTTTCTTAACAACTATGTTAGTAAACTTAAACTACACACTTATCGAATCCCTGCTACACGCTCAACACAGATGTGGAAAGCTTGCAGCAGCGATTCACACACAAACAGTCCAGTTTGCTCGCGATTCACTGCAGTATATTGTTGAAGCTATCCACCCGGCGCACCAGGGAAGCGCATTTCTTTCGCATCGTAGCGTAGAAACAATCGACACGAGCATCAGCAAACATCACTGATGCGCCACAGAAACGGAACAGCCCTCCCCATCAATACCCGGAACGCATTATTATATTAAACGCGAAGGGTGCTGTACGATTTTTGAGTGTATTCTACCCACAGGCTGCACGTGTGAAATGAGTTGCAATATGCACGAAATAAAGTTATTTTCACTGCTCTAGAACAAAGTGCAAACCTGCGAGCGATCTATTAAGATATTAGCTCTCACCGACAGCGCCCTCCTTTCTCGTTCGATATCGTCATCATCTCTGACGTCAGCGGTCAAAAGATGTCCCAAGTATTTCACCCAAGCGATATTCCGTTCAACTTGACCGGAGGCATCGGATCAAAACATCGACTGCTGACACCAAAGACCAATCCATGAAGTAAAGCATATTCTTCACTTAAACCACAAACAGAGGCGCTCAGCAGCGCCATATCATCGGCGTAACTAATGTTATTTACACAGACTCCGTCAATATAACAGCCGGCCCGCTCTCTGCTGAGCACCTCGATCAGCCCATTGACATACAGGTTGAAGAGCGTGGGTGAAGTCAACCCCTCTGCCTCACCCCGCACTCCAACCTATACGGCTCTGAAAAATGCTGGTATGAAGGCCAGATCAATCAGGTACGTAGGGTACCCTACGTACCTGATTGATCTGGCCTTCATACTAGTATTTAAAAGTATTTATCAACTCTGGAGGAAGTCCACCTTCCTCTAACTTCCCCAAGAGGATACTGTATGTATGCGACCAGATTAAAAGCTTTAGAGAGGTCGAGGAAGCAAGCATACGTAGGTGTTTTCCTATCGGAGTAGTACCTAACAGCCCGTTTTAGACACAAGATGGTACTTTCAGTAGATAGTCCGGATCGAAATCCGAACTGATTCTCGTGCAACTTAACAAAGTTATTAAGTTGTCTGTTAAGCAGGCTACCAAGCACTTTCGCTATCACCATAACCAGAGAAATAGGCCTGTAGTTCTTTAAGTCAGCGATATCACCAGTTTTATTTTTAATAATGGGTACTACAATAGTTAAAAAAAAAAAACAAAAAAAAACATTGCCAACACTCTTGGTAAATGAGGGCCCGCGAACTTGAGGTGGTCGATGCTCAGACCATCGTGACCTGGAGACTTTCCTCTTGACATACTGCTAATAACACGTTTAACGTCCTTGGCTGTGAATCTCGTTCCAAGGTCACCTAGTAATGATAATTGGTTCATGTTTTCTACACTAATAATAAAGCTGAAGAGTTTTTTTGTAAGTAAAAGAGAGACAGTAAAAAATATCTTTTTGCATTTCATAGCCCAATTCTCGAGAAAGACTACAGGCTATTTAACATCACGCTACAATACAATAGGCGCCGAGCAAAAACAAAAATAACTGATTATCATTTTCTGACCAGCCTAGTAAAGTGATATAGAGAACATGAATAAAATTCTAATTCGTTATAATATTTATTATTCAATTTGACATGTTGGCCCAGCGGTTATGACCTCGCCTCTCATGCGTGGGGTTGTGGGTTTAAATCTGGGCAAGTACCAAAATGACTTTTTCAATTCATATGTAGTTTCGAAAAATTGTATTTTATTTCACTGAATTCCATCATGCTATTCTTTGAGCACAATAAGCTCTCACAATATCCCTACGATTAATTGGTATAGGTACAATACTTAGCATTATCACAGTATAAATAACACCAATGCCTTGTTGGCTAGTGGCTTGCATGCGTCGTTGGGCTAGTGGTCGCAAGCGTTACTGCTGAGCATGAGGTCCTAGGTTCGATTACCAAGTCGGGCAAAGTGATATTGGATTTTTCTATCAGGAATTTTTCTGTAGCAGTCTGGAGTATGTATTTGTTCCCGGTTGATGGCAATAGGCTCGCCCCCTATTACATGGGACTTAAAAATATCTGGCGAAATGTGGGTGTAGGTACCTACTATGGGTACACCTCTGCCTAACCCTTCGGGGATTCTTTTTATGTCATTATAAGATGAATTAAATCCTCCTCTGAAACCGTTTGTTTGAATTTTTTTTAAACGATTCTGTACATTTTTCTCCATCGATTTTTAATCAAATAATTATATGCAATGAAAGGTCACATTATTCTCTTTAGTTTAAAACTATTTTGGTTAATGTCCGCCACTCTTCGCAAAGCGAATCGATCGAATCGGGTTGAAAAGTTTTATGATAGTAAGTACTTTAATACATAATCAGATTTTTTTTTTCAATGAATGAACTATAATTACGAGTATCTTTACACTTATCTAAAAATTATTTGCAAGTATTTTTTTTCTGAAACTTTTGCCATTGTTTATTTTGTTTACTGACATCGGTGAAGGAAAGCATCGTGAGGAAACCTAGACTTATAGATAGGTAACCAAAGTCTGAATCTAACGTAGTGATCAATCGTGTGGTATAGCAGGGAAGTAAAAACTTACATATTATAGTATAGTGGGTCATAATCAATACTCAATACCTTATTTGCATTCCACAATGTGTAGGTACTTAGGTCATCAGCTACGGTAATACAATCTATGTACAGGCAGGTAACTACAGTACGACTGTTTTCTTAATGTCCGGTGTCCCTCTGGGATCATCGCATTTCCAAACACATAGCAGCTTTCTTCTCATTTTTTTAATGAATAACATTAAACTAAAAGAGTTTTAACAACTTTATGTACCTACTTCCAAGTCGATTGAGAGCGTCCGGTGCATAGGGCAACTGATAAAAATCCGACGACTGACGAAACACGAAGTTTGCTGAGGGACATTATGAAAATAGTTGTACTGTACATAATTTTAAAACATAACACCTCGCCTGTATTTCCCGAGGGCTTACACAGAGCCCCACCTACGTAGGTAGGTATTTAACCACAACATACAACTCGCACACACACACAATTATAAGTACCTGGTCGACTGAGCTCTGTTCAGCTGATAATAGAGAATGCTCATTTAATAGTAGTAATAGGATAGTTCATACTGATTCCACGATAGTACATACTAATTCCATGCTGTCATAATAGTAACTACTTACTAATTCCATGCTGCCATAATAGTAGCTACTTACTTATTCCATGCTGTCATAATAGTAACTACTTACTAATTCCATGCTGCCATAATAGTAGCTACTTACTTATTCTATGCTGCCATAATAGTAGGGTTCTTACTAATTATATGCTGCCATAATAGTAGCTACTAGGGGTGCGCCAAAGTTCACCTAAATTTTCAACTCCGATAATTGGAAATCCGAAAATGTTCTTACTAACATTTTTCATCCTAACAATCACAATTCCTAACTACTCTGTCTCTAATGTTCATAATTCCGAAGCATTCAACTTCATAATGTCAGTAGCAATAAACATCTATTATACTTTTATTTGTTTTCCTATATTTTCTCAACATAACCATCTTTTACACTATTATTCAAAGTCATATCTTTTTTGTTTAGATTAGGATTAGGTTAGGTTAGGTTAGAACTGTGACCAACTACGCGCGAGCCGAGCGAGCGAAGCGAGCGGTGCCGCGGCAGCGGCCGGCGAGCGCTACCTCGAAATTGGTCGCGAAATTTTTCTAAGTATTTTTTTCATAGTGCCCCCAAGACGACACTTTGACCTGAATTTCATTCATTTAAGACAAAAATCAGTGAAACGACCTTTAATCATTCTAAACAGTTGTTTTTTAGACATAGTTATCTCAGGTATAGTTAAAGTAATAAATATGTAACAACAATAACCAAAAATAAAATGGCTAAATGTAAAAATGTGAACAGTTGCTTTGTAATCACAAGAAATAGTTTAAAAACAAACCTTTTCCTTCAAAGCATCTGGTTCATGATTATGTTCTCTCAGTAGCATAAAAGCGTTTTATGATAAAAAACAGTAGGAGTTTAAATATATTTACATTAATGATATTATTAATTACAATTTTCGGAAACATGAGTGTTATGAACATCGCCGGTAGCACTACAAATAGTACGAATGAAAACTTTAGGATGAAAAATTTTAGGAAGAGTGATCATTCGGATTACAAATCGTTAGGAAGAACAATTTCGGGTAAAGAACTTTAGGTGAGCCAATATGGACCCAGCTACTAGAGTCCGACCGAAACTGGTTTTCCGGCCGAAACCGAAACCGAATATTCGGCCGTGGCTTCAGTTTCGGCCGAAACCGAAACCGAAACTCACGTGGTCAAGTATAAAATTCCTTTAAATACTGAAATTTGGTACATTTTACCCATTATTCTGCATTAATTAGGACATGAAATGGAAACACAGTATATTAATTTTGTTGTAATCATTTATTTATAATAATATAAAAAAAAAAAAAAAAAAAAAAATTATTTTTTCAAATTAAGTTCTCATAGCAAAATGTTTATCAGTTATCAATAATCAAATCACAAATTGTTACTGTTTCATTGAATACTAAGTACCTATTGGTTTTGAAATCTTATTAATGAATACATTGGTTTGTATTTGTATTTAGAAGAATCATCAATCTCTTTTAGGTAGTTATATAAATCAGGGCCCGAACAGGGCCGCCAGCGTCCGCCAAAGCGTTGCCGCGAGAAACGAAGTTAGGCGAGCGTGCACGACAACTTCCGAAATCAGTTCCGGTTTCGGCAAAAGTTTCGGCCAATTTTGGCCGAAACCGAAACTCCCGCCGAAACTTGATTTTTGGCCGAAACTCGGCCGAAACCGAAACCGAAACCGAACTTTCGGTTGGACACTAGTAGCTACTTACTAATTCCATGCTGCCATAATAGTAGCTACTTACTAATTCCATGCTGCCATAATAGTAGGGTACTTAGGGGATGAAATGGCGGCAGGTCACAGGAACAACTTTTGACCCACGGATGCCCCTCAAGTTAAAGGGGAAAATCTACAAATCCGTGATAAGGCCTGTCGTAATGTATGGATCGGAATGTTGGGCCGTGAAGAAGACGGATGAAAAAGGATTGCATGTAGCGGAGATGAGAATGTTGAGATGGATGTGTGGTGTGACGAAAATGGATAAAGTAAGAAATGAGTATATAAGGGGTAGTTTAAAAGTGGCGCCAGTGACAGAAAAGTTAAAAGGAAATCGTTTGGCCTGGTATGGGCATGTGATGAGGAGAGAGGAAACGCATGTGACTAAAAGAGTGATGAATATAAATGTTGATGGATGGAGTGGGAGAGGAAGGCCAAAGAAAAGATGGATGGACTGTGTGAGGAATGATATGATAGAGAAGGGAGTGAATGTTGATATGACGGTTGACAGGGGAGAGTGGAAGAAGAAAACGTGTTGCGCCGACCCCAAGTAACATGGGACAAGGGCAGGAAGATGATGATGATAATAGTAGGGTACTTACTAATTCCAAGCTGCCATGTCATTATTCTAAGGTAGCTATCTTGTTCTAAACTTTGGACTAAATTAGCTTTGATTTAAATAGGGAGAAAAAGGAGACCTATAGCTAGATCCATCTTTTGCAACTTTCATCGAAATCTTTAGAGTCCGTTTTTGACAACGTGATTACAAATATAATAATATATACAAATATTACTCGTTTAATAGTATAGGAAATAATTTCAACATAAAGTAACATTAAATTATTAAAAGCTCTATTATAGGTACTTTATTTCATGCAAAAACACTCGCATACTGTGACGTCACATCTGCTTAGCAAAACCATAACCCTCGTATTCATGGTCAGCAAAAGTAGAGCAGCATAGTTACAGCAAAATGTTTTAGTGTCAAGTTTGCATGCAGTTTTCGTGTGATAATGTCTTTTATAATTTCTAACGCAACGATATTATTGTGGACGCCCACGGTATTACGATAACACAGGGAAGTAAAATGTTTGGATATGATATACGATATAACGATATCGTATAACGTGCAGTGGCGAGAAACGTGAACGACAAAAAAAAACTACCTACTTATTTTTCATGGACGATAGCATCGACCGTAAACTCGTAGCCACCGATGTCTACGATAACGTCACGTGTAGAATTATACTTATCATACATAATCAACCTATTAATGTTCCCACTGCTGGGACACAGGCCTCCTCTCTGTGAGAGGGAGTGGGCTGTAATCTACCACGCGGGCCCAGTGCGGGTTGGTAGATGTCACATGTCTTCGAATTTTTGGTTCTAAGACATGCCGATTTCCTCACGATGTTTTCCTTCACCGTTTTGAGAGCCGTGGTGATGAAATTATTTACACAAAGTAAAGCGCCTGCCTGGGTTTGAACCCATGACCTACAACTCGGACCCTCAGCATAATAAATTAGAATTATAAAACTGCACAATTTGCTGAAATCTATTCCAGCAGCCAAAATTCGCAATTTTTGCTTACCTTGAATACCTACGGGGTGTACACGGTGACAGCTTAGATTGAGCAGATGCTAATCAGGTGCAATGCTAATCACTCGGTTGAATGCCCGGTATTGCTAATTCATATGGCTATAACGGCAACTTGCTGCGCGAATGGCTCATAAAGTCATAACACATGTTGGGCCTTCTGATTAATGTAATAGGTACCTCATAAAAAAAATATGAATGATGCGGTAGACGATACAAAAATTTTAAATATTAAAAGCCCGACTGCAACTAAAAAGTTTAAAACAAGGATCACCTTTCAAGCAGCAACCCGGGTTTTTTTTAATTTACTTTTTAGTGATAATAATATGCTATAATATATGATTATGTTGAAGGGCCTTGTGTGTTATTATTTTTGGAAGGGATTGAGGATGCGCCCTCTATTTTGATAGACAAGGCGTACCATGACCTTGTGAGGTATCTATCAAAACCTAGCCTATATCATTGCACGACCTAGATGGATCCATAGACACCTCGTGTATAAAAATCCATCCGGCCGTTTGGATGCTTCGAGGGTATAAAGAATCACACAAATATACACAGATACGCGTGAAAAACATAACCTTGTTTTTTTTTCGCAGTCGGGCAATTTGGGGGAAATACTTAAATATTTGTTAATTTTTTTTATCAGTGAACCTGATTGCTGTGAAATTGTAGTGTCATTAAGACTTATTGTTTTGGCTTAGAAATAAGGCATTATCTAAGATATAATTCACATATATGATGAGCCAAATAAATCTTATTATTCAAATTGGGTCAACGATTGTAGTATTATGTAGATACCAATCAAAAATTGTGAAAATAATTTAGAGGTCTAACAAAACAATCCTCCGATTACCCAATCTGCTCGAGCTGACCATTTGATTCAATACATCTCGTAGTTATAATTGTCATTCATATGCAATACATGACAACAATAACCGCAACGCGTATGCTAAGATCGTGCGGCGTTTGGTACATATACCAACATGTATATTATGTATACCACATGTATAACGCATTCTCAACGTCAAGCGTCGGGAAGTTGCTCCGAGAACGCGGTGAGTGCATACATAAGTTTAAGTATTTAGCTGACGCTCTTGCTAAGTACTACAGCTTCGAGACTGCTTTTTATGCAAAACTAAAGCCACATTTCCACAACAGCGATGCGAGAACCGTAGCGTTGCATAAACGTTGGAGCACTGCGTTGCCAACACGGGACGTGATGAACGTAGAACTTAACTTGCATAAAATAAGATGCATATGTCCGTAAAAATTTTAGCCTATCATTTAAACGGATTACACGTGTCAAATTACGAGACAATACTGGTTTCTATACAAGGTGGAGACGACAATACAACAAAAAATTCAACGGTGTGTCCATAATGACGTTCCCATTCTGTATACGAAAATTCAATTTATTCAATAGTTTAGTCATTATAGCTCGGCAAAATCCATAGTCGGCTCGGGCTATTTCAGTTATCCACGAATTTATAGGCTTAGGGTGGATTCGGCTTACATTACATTTAATTTGTTTAAAAAAACTGTTTTTTTTTTCGAAGCTAGGATTTATTTGACAGTTCCAAAAGTTGTTGTATGGTAGTCTCCACATTGTATATTTCTATGGAATCGACGTGTCGCTAGCTACGGAAGGTATTTCATAGAAATACATAGAAAACAGTAGTGACGTGGTGACACGTCGCTTGTTGCTGCTGTCTGCAGTCGGCTACGGACTTGTACCTTTACCTATCTTAAACTAACCCACGCCAGTAGGTAAACTTGAACTCATTGTCGCTCAATTTTTGTTCCTTCACTACCTTTTCTTGTCAGAAACTGGTATCCCTCCAACCATCAAGTTACTGAGTATGACTAACAGTCAAAATATAAGTATCTCTCCATATGAATCTATGCTTCAGAACACCTTTAAGTACTTTGTCTTGCAGTGGGATAATGCGGCTAAAAAGAAGGTAGGTAACTCGTACTTTTATTTTTTATGCAAATTTTGAAATAATTATGCAATATTTCATGTAACCCTATGGGCTGTGCGTTTGTAAAAATAGATAGTTCCGGTTTAGAAAATCCTAATAATCCTGATAATGGTTGGAAGTGTGATAATGAGCCGAAAACTATTTTGTTAGACGATGTGAATCACCGGTTTCTTATCGGAACAGGAAAACGCGTGATAAATATTTTTGGTCAAAGTTACAATATTGTCGATAAATATTTTTCGATAATATTTGATAAAAAAATGTTCTGCTTATAGATAAGATAGTGTTGTTCATTTTTTTCGATATAATACCATGCTTGACGCACTTCTATGAAAGCTGTGTGTCATCAGGGTTTTGTTCTAATATTCTGATTTAATTTAAAATGATGGAAAAGATTTTGTGGTTTTTTGTGCTCGCTGTTTGCAGTAAGTGTTTTATTCATCAATTCATCATCTTTGTTTGTTTACCTACTTTTTTAGGTTTTGAATACGAAAGATAACATTGTTCTTTACTGTAATTGCTTAAATATGTATTTGATTAGTATCTACATTAGTAAAAAGATAGTGATGATTCGATGTATTATTTTACGTCAATCTTTTAACTGACAGATATTTTATTGATGATCCGTCATTTTTATTTTTATAAGTTAATATCATAAAAGCAAATGAATTCTAACCAAAAAATAACTTTTTTGTTACTATATTTTTTATTTTTTTATATCAAAAGTTACTTTTCACACTGGCCCTCAAGACACACTTTTGTTGTCATAATTAAGGGCTTACTTACAAAATATTATTGTGAACTTTTTGTAGGGAATGATTTCAAGTTACTCATGTTAGGTTGTATGATACAAAAGTAAAGCTTGATAATTAATAATTTTCAAATTAAATTTTTAATTATTTTATTTCTGTAAATATGTAGGTTTGTATCTCAGACCAAATAAATAATAAAGACATAGCGCTGTCAACAGTGACGTGAGGCCGGTTTCGTTAACATGTGTACACTTAGTGAGGTGTAGTTTGATTGTAAATGGTTGTAACTTTGTGCGTGCGATCGTGTATGCACAAAGCAGAGGTGTAGTTTTGCCATGCTTCACTGTATTGTTCGCAGAACTATATCTAGATTTTATTTTGGTCTGAGGTTTGTACAAACACTTTAACACGTCATTTCACGTCATTAACTGAACAACGAATGATTTTCTTTTTTTTATTCAACAGGCGCAAGTGCGTTACCCAGCCAGCCGGACAGCCGAATTACAGGTGGATTCCTTGCAAGGGAAAATGAGTTTCCATATGCTGTAAGTAATTTTACGATCTTATAATCATTCCTTACAATTTATTAATATTTTCTATTAGGTACTCCACATCTTACCGTAAACAGTTAAAGTTTTTTATGGCCCCTCGGACACGTTTATAGAATATAACAAGATTTATTGAATCATAATTATATTTGAAATAGGTATATATTTTGTTCGACAGCAAATAATTATGTATCCAATACGAGTGTGTCACGTATTGTACATGGTGTCGGTACTTGTAATAACTTATTATATACTTAGTACCTTAGTCTTAGTATTTGTATTTAGTCTTAAAATATTAGAGTACCAAATGACCTCATAGTTAAAGTTATTTCAGTAGATATTTTAATTCAGAGTTATCTTTACCACACCTAATACGTAAGTGATAAATAATGTACACATTTATCAGCGACGTTATCGATTTGTCAACAGATTAGCACAAACAAAAAAAATACATTAAGAGCGGTTTTCTATAAAACTCGAAAAAAAAACACATAACATAACATCACGCCTGTATTCCCCGAAGGGTTAGGCAGAGGTGTACCTATAGTACACCCACATTTTGCCAGTTATGTTTATGTCCCATGTAATAGGGGGCGAGCCTATTGCCATCAATCGGGTACTAATCCGTACCCTAATTACGTAATACACAATCAATTTGTTTTGAAACAGATTACTAATCCATTGCTTCATAAGTTCGAAATTTAATTCTGCTCTGCAACGTAATTATCGCATTGAATGTTGTTGAACTGTCAAAATAAAACAAATGATCGCTATCGCATTGCTTCTGCAAGATAGGTAATAAAAGCCCTGCCGGACTCCGGACTGCTACTGAGAAATTCCAGATGGAAAAATCCAGTAACACAAAAATTTTGGTTTTTTTTAAGTAGGAAACGAGTTGGTACATACCTATTATTTTATTCAAAAACCTATTTTATTATTGTTTTGTTTTGGCCTTGAAATCAAAATCGCAAGATCAAATATTTCGTAAACTTTGTGATATCAGTTTGCTTATGACGAAACTTCAAGGCTTGCGGTTGCGACATAGCATATAATAATATTGTATTCTATAGCTCAGTAAGACAAATCTATGACAGATTCATTGATATGTACTGATATGAGTAAGCAGATCTTTCTTGATTGTGTGCGTACAATAAGATGCACGTGTCCATTATTTCTATGTGATAAGAATTTATATGGAGTTGTTCAAACTGACAGAAATAGTCGTGTGAGTCGCTTATAATAAAAAACCCGACGCGCGCAGTCCCATTTTATTTCATTTCATTTATTTGCATACTTACCATAATGTGTTTAAAATAATTATGTTACATACCTAAGGCTTAAAGCTAAAGTACAGTTATAACCCGGCAGGGCTATTACCTATCTTGCAGAAGCAATGCGATAGCGATCATTTGTTTCATTTTGACAGTTCAACAACATTCAATGCGATAATTACGTTGCAGAGCAGAATTAAATTTCGAACTTATGAAGCAATGGATTAGTAATCTGTTTCAAAACAAATTGATTGTGTATTACGTAATTAGGGTACCGGTTAGGGCACAGCAAAATAAGTATTGACTTACAATTAAAATTAATAGATAACATTTAGAAACATAACAATTCTTATAAAATGTTAACTTATAAAATAATTACGTATTAATAGTCCGTCGACTCGTTCCACGTCCCGCTACCCACGCGGGATTCGCCTCAGTGGGGGCCCGCAATTTAGCTGAACGGCCTTTACCTTCTCATTTTATACCTTCTCAATATCGAGTCTTCAAATCCGTGGTAAGAATCAAAACACAGACGCACGTATCGAATTAAATGATAATAAAATAATAATAACTTTTGCTTAAGATTATGCAGATAATTATGATAATCTAATATTAATTAGTATTTTTTTAAGTACTTATGTAGCTGCTGAAAGCCTTACAAAACCTTTTATGATTACAATCTTATTATAATTCTACGTTTGACATTGAATTTCCCCAGTCATTGTAGTAACTTGTTGAGGTTCGGAAAATGTTCAAATGGGTTGCGATTTTTTGCTGACATAAACATAGATATAAAGAAAATAAAAACTAAAACATTTATTTCAGACAAAAAAATCCATAGGTAAGGGAAGGGTGTTAGTAACAAGAATTTTTCATATAACTAATGTTAGTAACTAAAAATTAAAAAGAAGAAACTAGACACACCGTTTACTTCCACAGTAGGCTCATCGGTCTCGCAACACATGGAGTTCAGTGAACCTAATACTGAGCAGAACAGTATTAGTTCTCTCGCCAATCATCCTTAGGACGCTATGACCGTACTCGTCGCACTACCGAAGCTACCTTCAAAACCTTCTAGATAAAAATATGGTTATAGTGACTCATTAAGGATTAACGAAAAGTAACATCATCATTGTTAGGTTAAATGTGAGGACCTCTATAGACAAAGTGTCATACTGTTAGCGATATCTAACGATCTATCTAACGATGATGGAAAAGTCAAAAATGTAGTGCATTGGATTGTCATAAGCTATTACTGAAAAGCTTATCAATGCTTTTTAAAGTCCTTGTGCAAATACAAAACCATTGAAAGCGCTTGCCACTTGCCTAGGCCTCCTGGATGATACTCGCTGGTGCTCACTTTAGTGCTACCATTTCTATTATAAGCTGACCTGTCAGTGTACGGAAATCCTATACAATGCGAGATTAGCATAAACTGGAAATATACGGGGTGTCCGGGACATCGACGCGAAGCCGGTTACCATGGATTCCGTACATGGTTTTGAACCCCCCTGCGTTGAAATTTTTCGTCGGTTATTAAAAAAAAAAACAGCTGTTCCATACATTTTGACCTCGTAGGTATTGCACTTTTCTATGAAACAGCTGATTATTTTTTTTATAACCGACGAAAAATTTCAACGCAGGGGGGTTCAGAACAATGTACTGAATCCATGGTAACCGGCTTCGCGTTGATGTCCCTGCCACCCTGTATAGCTTGATATGTAGCCGTGTGTACTAGGACAGCATGGCATTAAAGGGAGGAGGCCTAATACCTTGTCAAAAGTGGGTAGAATAAGGTCAACTGTGAATTGACATCGGCGAACGGCGGGGGACGGCATCGAGGAGAATTTTTCGAGGGGCACCCCGTGGTTATGCTCCTCAGGAGCAACAACAAATCATTTGGCTTATCAATGGTGTTTTATTGCGCATTTATAGCTAAGCTAGGCTAAGCATATTTTACCTGTGAAAGCTATAAATGCCTAAAATGCAGAGTTAAGCATTGGCCTAATTACAACAGTCTGATGCGCCTTTTCACTACCACTAGGCGACACCTAAAAGAAATCGCATTGAATTTTCAACACTTGGCTCAGTATCCAATATTTAGATTGTTAGCACCAGATTAGATCATTGAATTTTCGTGTATTAGATTTAAAAAAAACCTAAAAACAAATACACAATTAAAATACCTTAGATATTATAAAGATAAATGCTAAATTTAAAAATGTTATAAGTTATCATACAATCACGTGTTGATAATCAACAAAATATGATTCTTTGTAAAATATGCGTTAAAAGATAGATAAACTCGAATATTTTCAAAATAACACAAAAAGTCTTTCAAATGAACAATTCTCCTAGATTTTTATTTGGGAAAACGTGGTAAATATTTGCAAAATACTGCGCAACCAAAACAAGGATCGCTTTCGTTGACCCAAGAAAAAAAATCGGCTGACCTTCTTTCTTTTTTGTCATGTTTAGATATTGATACCAATAACGCCTGCGGAGTTTCGCTAGCTAATTTAATTTGAGCCTGTATACTCAAAAGTTACGTAAAGTCTTACCCCCTTATTAATAAACGTTGTATATCGCTGTACAGGGTGGCAGGGACATCGACGCGAAGCCGGTTACCATGGATTCAGTACATGATTTAGAACCCCCCGTGCTTTGAAATTTTTGGTCGGTTATTTAAAAAAAAATCTGCTGTTTCATAGAAAAGTGCAATACCTACGCGGTCAAAATGTATGGAGCAGCTGATTTTTTTTTTAATAACCGACGAAAAATTTCAATGCAGGCTTCGCGTCGATGTCCCTGCCACCCCGTATAGTTCGCACGCTACGTTCGTACGCTTTGTCTTCTTCTTTCGAATGTCAAATTACTGACGACTGAAAGAGAGAAATCGGTGTGTAACTATACAGGCGATACAACGTTTATTAGTAAGGGGGTAAGACCACCTTGTTATTCGAGCATTTTGTTTGTAGGGAACATCTCGAAGGTCAAACATACTATCTTCATACCATAATAAATTGAAGATAACACTCGCTATCTTCTTAAATAGAAATCAAAGGAGATATAAGATAACTACTCCGTGGCTGACAAAACAATGACAAATAATAACTGTATACACGCCTTTGCAAAAAAAAAAAATGGGCGCCTATACAGCTATTGGCTTTTCTATGGATAATATTAATATTTTTAGTCATTAGCATAAATGACTAGTAATTTCTTATTATCAATGACAATATAGTTTGTTGGCTACACTCCTCTTCCAGCAGCGCTATCATTTTACTAGCTCTTATTGCTTTTCTGCCATTACTATCGACATAAAGATATCTGTTTTAAGTCATAATAAGGCCGCTTGCCCATTGGTCGGTATTTTACCGCGCAGTACTGTACAGTACTGCGCGGTACTGCTTATGTTTCCTCACTGGTCGGTAAGCACTCTGTACCGAATCGGTACTGCACACAGATATAGATATACCTAGATAGCGCAAGAGCATCTACTTCGCGTGCCCGAACGTGGCTCAGTGTGTCTCATTTTATATAATATATAGTATATGGTCTGCGCCTGTCCGCCGCGCTAGTCGGACATAAATAATAAAATAGAAAATGCCTATATTCGTAATACTTTATAGCTTTTTACTAGGAACGGTTGATGTGACGTTGAGTGTTAACAGGTTATGACAATCGAAACAAGTGATACTATCGTATATCGCTTCAGTTTCATGGTATAGGCGCTTTGATCATTTTTCAAAAATGCCACGCATGGTTTTCATACAGATCGTGATACTTGCCTTATCTAGGTATTATTATATATCTATATCTGTGTACTGCACTGCTTTCATCTAGAATTCCAAATTCAAATTAATTCAATTACTACGAGAGCGCATGACCAACATTTTTGCCTTATCGTTTTACGAACAAAATCGTATAAAAACGATAGATTTGGTTATTCTTAAATTCAAAAATCCTATTTTCAGAAATTTTCCGCGTCACATCTTCTGACCTGACCGCATTTTTAAATATGTCGATAATTCTTTTTTATCATGTTTAAAAATGATAGTTTTTACATACCGAAAACACCATTTTCAGAAACCAGTAGCTTCGAGTACGTACCCAAGAGACCATTTGAGAAAATTAAATTTGAGGCAAACAATAAAGCCCATAGCAATCCATCTGAAAATCTTGTTTTCTGGTGAACATTGGTCAGTTGATTCGAATACGTCATTTTTGGAAATGTGCTCAGGCCACGTTTGACACGCAAAGTGACGCAACGGAAATATCTGAAAACAAACTTTTTAGTAATAAAATTACGAAATCTTTGTATATTTTTATTATCAGACACATTGTGATGAAACCGTCTGCCAATTTTTTTTGACATAGCAGAAATAGGCTCCCATAAAACTGAACCCGACTCGGTGGGCAGTACCGGTCAGAAACGTTATCTGACCGGTACTGCCCACCGAGTCGGGTTCAGAATCATCAAAACGTAAAGATTTTTTTACAATTATTCCCGTAAAACGATGTGACATGGTTTTGGTCATGGGCTCTCGTACTATATAATTCACTTGTTTTTGGATTTTCCCCAGTTTCTGAATGAATTATCCCTAAATTTCCCTAAAAAATCTTCAAATTTCCTTGGTTTAGGGAGCATGATTATAAATAATAAGGTAATGGCACAATTAACATGGTAAATTAAAATTTGATGAATTGCATTCATTATGAGTTTGGGTTGAGGGAATAAATCGGTGGTTGAATAAATCGAATCCTTTAATAAATCGGTGGTGCCATAGAGTCAAGTAATATATTGGGTGATGCCTACTATAAACAATAAGGTTTCCAACTTAAATTCATATTAACCCCTAAATTCCCCAAATCCCTGTCAAAATAAAATATCCCTAAACCAAACTTAATATTGGTATTTTTTCCCTAAAACAGGGAGAAATCCCTAAAAGTGGAAACACTGCGCGGTAAGCTTCCAGTACCGATGCAGTAAAATGCGTGACGTCACGCAGTACCGAAACGATATCGCCCCGCACACTTACCGACCAGTGGGCAAGCGGCCTAAGGCAGGATTATGCGACAAGCTTAAAATATTCTACTTAAAATAACGAGAAGTTAGTTTTACATAGTTGCCTGATAACCTTTTAACCGCAAACCCGCGAAAAGTAAGTTAAAAAATCACAAACTGAAAAAGAGATTATTATTTAATTTAAACAAAAGTTTCGAATTTGGAATAAACTTATTTTATACCCAGACTTTTTAATAAGTGCCAGTAACATATTATCATCATTATCATCAGCCTATTAATGTTTCCACTGCTGGGACACAGGCCTCCTCTCTGTGAGAGGGAGTGGGCTGTAATCTACCACGCGGGCCCTGTGCGGAATGGTAGATGTCACATGTCTTCGAAATTTTGTTTCTAAGACATGCCGGTTTCCTCACGATGTTTTCCTTCACCGTTTTGAAAGCAGTGGTGATGAAATTATTTACACAAAGTAAAGCGCCTGCTTGGCTTCGAACCCACGACCTACGACTCGTAAGTCGGGGCCGTTACCACTGGGCCACCACTGCTCAGTAACATATAGTTTGGCTATTAAAACCTCTTTAGAACTCAATGATTACCAATAATGTAGAAAACTCGAAATCGCCCGTTTTTTTTGCAAAGGGGTGTATTTATGACCTCTTATGTCCCATATTTTATGCAAAATAAAAATATTCTATTATATTCTTATCTTGCAGGTTTCCATACAGCAAATTAACCAATTGGCTCAATATACCAGGGGTCACAGATGCGGAGGAGTTCTAATAACATCACAGCATGTATTGACATCAGCTACTTGCGCTTTCACATACGGCACTGGGTAAGTATGTTTTCAATAGTCATGAAAAGTTGGCGAACTGGATAGGTTCCGTCAAAGCTGGTAAAAGGACGCGCGGAAAGATGAGAGGAGTGGACCCGGCTTTTGCCCAGGAGTGGCTCAGAGAAAAAAAATGAACTGTTGAATTATAATCTAAAGACGCAGATACATGCCAGTGAAATTGAGTGGTTAGCTTGCGTGTTCTGTAGTAGCTCACGCAATTATTATTTTATTATACATAAAACAAAAGGCATTTGAATAAAACACGTAATACTAAAAGATCAATAATTAAATTATGTTTAAAATGGTGAAGGTTCCAGAAAAATACGATTGATAGATTTTGAGTGATTCTCAGTATTTTATCCGCGTTAGACATAACTTTACAAATTAATTTCACTATGTAAGATAAACATAATTTAAAATATTCATAGATTAAGTTATTAAAAAAAATGCTGATTTAACATTATATTTTTTCCAAATCATTAACACTACTCGTTTAGACGTGATCTTCAGTATAAAATCATTAAAAGTGGGTTATCGTCGCCTTAATGTCTTGAATAATGGTGCATAATCTTCATAAATAGTGTTTCTTGTAAAATAATAATTTGAATTCAGTCAAATTGTGTTATTTTTATGATATTTTAAAAGTTGGCAATATCGTGACACGGAATATTTATTTTTAGATGTAAAAAAAGTGCTATTTCCTACTAAACTAAACAGTGATATATTGCAATTCATAATCAATATTTTGGCGCATTATAGAGAGATATTTATTTTCATCATTTCATTTAGTAATGTTGTTGCCAACTATCAGAATGCACAGCCTTGTCATTTATATTAAGAGCTTTTATTCTGAAAGTGAGCAAAGTCGCAAATATATGACAAATAGTTCGCTGTTTTGATAAATTTTCAATATTACTGTTAAACCCGGCGGCGATTCGATAATTGAACAAGAATTGAGTGACATTTCTAGGACGCGTCACGCTTTTAAGCACATTTCGTTACATGAAAGAGAAGAAAGACATAACTCTATCTGCCTCTCAAACTAGATATGTCATATTCTTAAATTTAAAAAAAAAATATTTTTAAGAAGTTCCTCTTCTGCCAGAAGATGAACTTCTGCAGTTTTCTTAGATTGTCTTTTGTTTCCATTTTTTATAGACTGATATCAACTTCTTGCCATTATTCAATATATCTATTACTAACACAATTGACTTCCCTCTTCTCAATTACCTTACAACTAAGCTAAGTCGATGACAAAACTGAGTTCGAAGTAATAAATCTTGTAGCGTCTGTAATAAACTTAGCGAAGATTCTTAAGAACTTATCTGATTAACTAACGGATATCTGTTTCTACTTGTTTAGGCGTTCACTTATCTTATGTATATATCAGATTAGTATGTTGTAGTCCAATGTTAGGTACATTAACTGATAAGAAATCAAACTATTATATACCTACTCTTGGATTTTCCTGTTTTCGTTTGTCTTGCAAGTTTCTTTCTGTCTTTCCATTTTTAGAACGTTTTGTTCCTTCAACTGTTTTGCACGACTCGTAATGCTTCGCATTAGAGTGTGCTCTACGATCGAAAAATATTTTTTGCCCCATTTCTGCAACTGTTTTTATTGTTTCACTCCTGCTAGTACACAGAACCTACTTAATTTATAATACCATTGTATAGATGATTAAATGGAGATTAATATTGTATTTCTTAACAATTGATTTAATGCAGCAGAAATGGAAAAAGCATCAAAATAGTTGAAAAAAATTTCCTGTCCGTCAATTTATGATCCCTGAAAACATTGTAGCTTGCGATCAAATCAATTAATTGAGTCAATTTTTTTTTTGTACATTCGTTTCAGCCGTAGAAGGAACCCTATTGAAAATGGCTCTTTTATTCATAGTAGTTTAATTATAATTAATAAAATACTAACTAAAATATAATATCAATATCTAAATATTTTCAACCTTGATCCGGTGCCGTTGCCTAGCAACTGCCAACGTAAATATCTTTGTCAGTCGTTGACATTACGACTTCATGAAAAGTGATAAATTGTTCATTTTTAAACTATGTTTTGAATTTCTTTTTCGTTTATGAATGAGTGATAAGTATGAGGCGTGCACTTTTGGATTTTCCAAACTATTATTATATTTGTTTCCAAGCCAGCGTGTTCAAAGAAACGTGCTTTATTGTAATTCAGTCTCTTAGCTAATACTACGCTAATTTTATAAATAACTAGCTGACCTACAGAAGTTGTCCTATCCAAACCTAAATCCTAGTCATACAAAAATCCCATAAAAAGGACTTTCAATTATTCTCACTCCAATTTTTTTTCCCTAAAAAACCGTATTCGTACTTTTATGAAAATTTTAGAACAGAAAATGGCCAAATCAGTTGAGCCGTTCTCAAGTTATACGCTTTCTAAAGAACAGCATTTCATTTTTATATTATTAGAAGCTTTCACATGTTTTTCTCACTTCAATTTTTCTTTCCCTAAAAACCTTATTCGTACTTTTAAGAAAATTTTAGAACAGAAAATAGCCAAATCATTCCAGCCGTTCTCAAGTTATTATGCGCTTTCCAAAGAACAGCATTTCATTTTTATATTAATAGAAGCTTTCACATGTTTTTCTCACTTCAATTTTTCTTTCCCTAAAACCTGATTTTTATGGTGTACATAATAAAGAGTATTCTATCTATCTATCTGATTCGGACTTTTATGAAAATTTATGAACAGAAAATAGCCAAATCCATTCAGCCGTTCTGGAGTGATGCGCTTACCAATGAACAGCATTTCATATTTTATATTAATAGAAAATTTCACATTTTGCAGGACGCCAATTCCAATCGTTCCGAGTGAGTACAGGGTATTTGCTGGTTCAATCGTTCTTACCAACGACACTTCTCCTGAACAAATACGGTTCGTAGTCAACGCCACTGTGCACCCCAGCTACACTGGCTACCCTGCATATGCCAACGATATTGCTATTCTCACTGTAAGTATCCAAATAATATAAAAAAAAAAAAATATGAACTTAGGGCCAAAAAGTATCTGACGGAATTACGCTGGTAGCATACCTCCGCCGTGAAACCATAGCAGCGAAACCGCAGTAGGTCAATTCAACTGGCTTATGTCATGTTCCGCAGCGCGAAATTCGAGTAGCGGAACATGACCGAGCCAGTTGAATTAAACTACTGCAGTTTCGTTGCTACGGTTTCGCGGCGGAGTTGTGCTACTGGGGTTAACGTCGCTGCAGTTCCGTAATGTATAATTTTCTCTATAAAATTATTCGACGCATCGTCGAACCAACGGACAGCGGTGTGTTATTTTTCTATGGAATTTAATTAAAAGATACAGTGAAATTATCTATATAACCGACTTTTTTCTCGTTTTATGTACTCTGCGTTCGCAATTTAGATGCCAAACATGTAAACAAACTCGAGTCTTAGGAAAAATAACTGTAATTTGTCTACACATAAGGTTCAGTTTGCGCTACAACTTCATATTTTTTTATGACTTTTTCAACAGTACTAGTCAGTCCAAAATCAACTTTATTTAAACCAGCATAAAGTTGATGTTTGTTTAAATGGAAATAACATCAATTGGAAACAAAGGATTTGAATATATCTAAGGTACATTGGGCCGTCAGTGGTAACCAAACCATTAGGGAAGCAGCAAGGTCGTATGCAATTGATGTGGGCGCCATCATGAATCTTGTAGTAACAAGCTTTTGTATTACACAAGTGATGTGCTACAACGACAATAGTGTTGTGCTACGGATATTCTCTACCCGAGAAGGCCAATTCCCGTAATGAAGTACGTTCAAAATATAGTCATTTATATAAATATTTTTGTCATATTGAAACTGGGATTAGAATGCGAACGCTTTTAAAAATACGGAAATTGACCCTGATGTGTCTTGCCCCTTGTGATTGTGACATCTTAAGCTGTAAATTACTTTAAATATGTTAAAATCGTAAGAAAGCCTGGTGTCTGATACTGTATGTTATAATTTCAGCTCAACACTCCCTTCAACAACACGTTAATTACTCCTCTGACGGTGCCACCCGAATCCTTCCGGCCCGCCGAAGACGCGCAGTGTGTCGTCGTTGGATGGGGAAGTCAAAATACGACCTCTACTGTAAGTCATATACCTACCTACTACCTGATGATATATTGAATGAGTTATTTGTTATGAATGTAAACTTAAGTATATTTATTATTGTACTTATAACACACTTCAGAATTTGAAAATGATAAACAGAGTCAAACTGACTCGCAGATTTAAAAAATGAACGATTTGAGGACCTTGTTGATCACTTCCCGATAAGTTATGGTTGAGTTATCCGGCTGATAAACATTGCAAAACATAACACGTCTAGAATTCTCGAAGGGTTAGGCAGAGCTATACTTAGAGTACACCCACATTTGGCCAGTTATAAGTCCCTAATAGGGGGCGAGGCTATGTTCCGGCCGAAATTTTCTTTAATAAATTCGTTTCATTTTTTTATGTATCAGGTTTGTCCGCCCGATCGCTCTGAGACAGGCCCTTAAACAACAAGAAGATGGATGTTAATAATTTATTCATTTTTAATTTCCCCAGGCAAGCGTTAATCAGAGGTATGCAAGAAAGTACATCTCCAGTCAAAACATGTGCACTCTCCAATACAATCTAGTGCACGGAGGCCCTAACATTTTACCGACCATGCTTTGTGCATCCTCCTATGACATCATATCTACTGGATGCGTTGTAAGTACTACCATAAAAATATACATAGAATTCAACGAATTTGTATCACATTTTGAGTTTCTTAAATAGATCTTTGACGGCACGGTTTCTATACGATACGGTGCGCTAACCGCACAACAGAATAATGGTGTGAGCTTATTAATATGACAAGCCACCGGTTGTATGGTAAACGGCAACGGCGCCGTGCCGTAGTGCCGCCGCCGCGCCGTGTCTATCAATAAACTTCCATAGTGATCCATACAACACTGACAACCGTGACTACACATGGCGAATATATTAGTCTTTCACGGCAAAAAAACGTGTATGTACAACGGTACCCTAATTACGTAATACACAATCAATTCGTTTTGAAACAGATTACTAATCCATTGCTTCATAAGTTCGAAATTTAATTCTGCTCTGCAACGTAATTATCGCATTGAATGTTGTTGAACTGTCAAAATGAAACAAATGATCGCTATCGCATTGCTTCTGCAAGATACGTAATAACCCTACGGGTCTGATGGTTATTCAAGGGGTATCAAAAATATTCAGGATTCCGACCGGAGAGCGACTGACTATCTGACCTCCCCAATCCAGTTATTGGGGAGGTCAGATACTCAGTCGCTCTATACAAAATAGCGGTATTCAACTGAATCCGGTTCGACTGAAACCCGACCCAAACAAAGTTGGGAAGAGGCTAGGTAGATATGATGCTGACTTTTCTGTATTGTAGTTCAAAAGATTTCAAAACGACGATGCTAGATTAAAATAGGAGCGAAGGATTTAAAGCAAACTTATTCCGTGTCATTTATATCTCTATTAATCCAAGATCTAAATAGTTCTTGTTATAATTTTGGATGACAAATCCCACGGATTTTGTCTTTCGGCCTTATTTTATGCCAATTATTTGGGGATCAGCTCTTACCTCTGAAAATGTGACGTGTGTCAGGTGGGCGTACCACTGAGATAAAACCTACGCTCCTCTATTGTTTTACAAAGCCTTTGTCATGCATTGGTTTTGTTCATATTTAATATTTAGTATTGCTAATATCTAAGTTGGTTCTATATTTTAGATTTTAAAGTTTAAAGAGTATTTTTAATGAAACCATGTATAGTGGAAAGCGTTATTTTAAAAATATCAGAATAAAAAGTATCCTATAACCCAATCCAAGTCATCCACGTGCCAAATTTTATCCAAATTTGTTCAGCGTAACAAACAAACAAATAAACAAACTCACTTTCACATTTATAATAACAGTTAGGATTGTTATTAAAAATTATATTGATTTTAACAGGGTGACTTTGGCAACGGATTATTCTGCAACGGAGGACTTGCTGGTATTCTTTCAATGAGTAACAACTGCACGGCTAGTTCGTACCCCGAAGTCTATACCCGGGTCTCCAACTACACCACGTGGATAAGAAGCGTCACTGGAGGAGCCTCTACCTTCCACCCAGGACTTGCTGTACTGATTATGTTCAGTGTAGTACAACTTATAACGGCTAAGATCATTAGCTAAGGTTTTATTAAGTTGCTTCTACACAAAAAAGTTTTATTATTTAGTCCATTATTCTTGTTGTTGCAAACAAAAATAATGGAAAATAGAAATAATAAATAAAAAAGTTACTGTTGTCACCGAGCTTTTCATTATTTGCAATTATTTTATGTGAAACATGTTGATAAAACTTATTTTATTTATAAGAAAGTAAGTAAATGGTTGCCCTCTCTTATTTGTTTGACCCAGTTGACAGGTGTAGCCAATGGCTATTTCCTTAGAGTAAGATTACCGTGTAAGTACCTGTATTTTGTATAAGTTTTAAATAAATATTTATCATATTATTTAGATTTTGTGTTTAATTCCCTGTATGCTTGGAATGTTCCTATCTAAATTAATGCCTATTACGGTAATAATGGGCTTTGATAGCAATATCACGCTTGAAAACACGTCTGTGAACATTTGAATATTCAGTTACCACGGATTACTTGTTACGAAATAAATTAAATTAGAAGATCTTTCTCTCGCTCAATTGTTATTACAATCCAATTTATGAATAGCCGGAGAGAATAGGTTTAGCAAATTAAAAATAGTGTTTAGAAGGAAAAAAATCACCGCCGTCTGTCTCGTGCAAAACGGAATTTCAATGAACATAAGCCTGGGTAAACAGCAAAAAAAACGCGTTTCAGAGATCAGAATTATCGCGGAAAATTCGGCACTTCATTATGGAGTTGACAGGCATCACGCGAGCAGATTATTCTTCGAACATTCCACCCAGCGATATGTACAAAATATACAAAAGTTATCGCCCATTAAGGTAAGCGCGTTTGAGGTCCAATTTACTTGCAAAGTAACTAAAAGGTTAAGGGTGTTATAAATTTTGAGCACGTTCATTAAGGCCACACGGATCCCCCGCCCCGGCTTTTAGCTTGCGACACATGTCGGAATTTCGTAATAAGATTTCCTTAATTTAAGATCTCGAACATACCTACGTAGATTCATTGACGGAATTCCAGAATCAACACCTGTCGTGTTAATTCATTGTATTGGAACACACACACAGGATATTAAATTAATGAAATCATATTTACCTCTTGATATTGTAATATTGGGTTGAATAGCTGAAATTCTCTTTGAAATTTGCTTTATTTGTTACATGGCGGTATTTCGCTTTTATGTTCTTGTTAGTAGGTATACAATTTAATCATCCAAATTGTATTTTGTGTATGAGTATTAAGATGGTAACACTAAATTTATTCATATTTATTATCATGGCACCTTACTCTAATAAAGAAGAAATTCTATAAAGGCTGAAATGGCTGAAATGTGTAGTCGACCTAATTTGCTTTATCACTTTTTACAATAATTCCAAGTAAAATAAAACTTTAGTAAGATTGGAATAAATATAGGTATCTAACCGTCTTCTAGACAGATAGACCTCGGCGGTTTATGACCTTAGAGCAATAGCGCACTAGCGACCAGGCCGCAGCGGTCTGGTCGCAGCCAATCGCCATGGAGCGCGCGCATCTGGACGCACGCCGGAAGCGGCCGGGTAAGATCGACAACGAAATCGACCTTACCACTAGTGCACTATTGCCCTTAGAGTGGTATACTAATTAAGAGGTCGATCTTCTTGTAGCGTTGAAAAGGCCTATCTGTAATGACAACTGAACTGAACTGAATTCAGTTATCTGTAAAAAATAATTTTATTACTTGGTTATGAAATGTGCCATCGTTCATGTCACCGTGATTGTTGCTCCACATGAAAACTACCTCTTGTTGGCTTATCAGAGGGTTATGTACGAGAATGATGTAACTAATATTTTGTAACACTTCATATTTCTGACTGACCGACTCCTTGTAGTATGCCACCGATTTTTGTAGGGTTTAACCATCATTAATTTTGATTCTGGTCTGCCCTGTATAATATCTACCGGCTTAGAAAGCTTTGTGTTTACCGCCGTCAGTGTGTGTGCCCTTTTGTCATAAAATTAAAGTACCGACCATTGAGTAGCATTTATTATCTCTTGATGTGGGTGCAGCCACCTTTTCCATCTTTAGATTATATTTTCGTAACGACGTTAGAATAAGTTGAGTATTTAAAATGCATGTGCTGCATGTAGATGCAGAAAATTCATCATCATCATCATTTCAGCCAAAAGACGTCCACTGCTGAACATAGGCCTCCCCCAAGATGCAGAAAATTACAATCAAATTAAAGTACTATCACGAAAGCTTTAAAACAAATATTATAATACAGGTAGATAATGTAAGCCAATAAATGATATCACAACATGTGAAACCCGGTGTTAAAACAATAATACACTACAAAATGCACACAAATCATTCTCGAAGGTTTTAGAATAGGCATCAATAACCATTCGGATCGGATCTGATTAAGTAGTCTTCAGGCATTTGTGGATATGCCCTGTTTCCAGAGCTACGCTAAGGGAGCATGGTTTATGAACCAGAACCATAAAAGTAACGAGGCTATTAAGTCCGAGCTATTGCATTCGGTCAGACGTGGCTTTTTTCCTACCTTTTAGGCTTCGCATTAAAGCCGTGAATTTGTAAATGCATTCACTATCATGTTGATTTTTGTGAGCTTGATTTTGTTTACAATGTTAAGTTTGCAGTTTATTTATTCACTTTAACGCGAGAAAAAAATATTGGAGTTCTTAATCATACATTTTCCATCGTAATTTGCAATAAAAATGTTTTTCTATTTAGTTTTACGATCTTCTCGTTTGTTTTCATTGTATCTGTGTTATAAAATTTGTAGTCTTGGTAATACCAATATTAATTTGGAACATTAATAATATATTATCGTCTGCGGCGATGTTTACCCTCGCTTTACTTAGAAACGAGCATAAAATATACCCATCAATGAATATTCAAGTTATCCAGTTACCAGTGTCATTAGCTAGAATATTTCACCGAGCGTTATAAATTACATGAATTAATTAGTGGAAATACTGATAGCTACAGGTGCTGGCGACACAATTATTAATACAATGGTGAGCGTTATCGCTGCGTCCGACAACACTTTAACTACCCCAGCAGAAGATGATAAAATATTGTATAATCAGCGGCTGGGTAAGACAGCCGCATTTACCTTTAAACACAACATTTCCCTCTCCGGGAGGTAATTCCGCCTAAACAAAGCTAACGTTGATTCGCTTCCCTCTTGAAGGAATCTGCAAATCTCCGCCACGGTAAGACTCCCGCTCACTCCCGGCAAATAAAAGATTACTCTATGTGAATAACTCTTCGGAGCTCGAGTCGGCGATGTTTTTCAAGAGGCACGATAATCTCTTCCATTATTCTTTTAGTGAATTTACTTTGTTGATATTGCGTTTGAATTCATGAGTTGATGCTTTAAGGTTTTATCTAATTGTGCTAATATATCAGGAGTTTTGTTAACGGTAGACAAAATTTTGTACTTAGGACCGCTTTTCAAGCGTCAGATAAGTTTTATAAAGCAATGGCGGTGTGACATATTTTCTATACAAAAGTAGTCAAACCGCAGTTTATATTCCCCAGATAAAACTTATATGGAGATTTAAAAATCGACTCGTTGCGGGAGAGTCCTAAAGGGTTACTGTGGCTACTGACGACGTACAGGCAACTGAAGGAACATGGGTGGGTTTTAGTCAGTAAGAGTCTGACATGCACTCCCACTCCGCCCAGAGCGGAAGAATTTATATGATGATTTCCAAACCAAAAAAAAAAAAGGTAGGTAAAGGTCGTCTAAATATACTGAAAGTTACATTAAAATATCAGAAAATACAGATGGGTATACAAGTTACGAAATAAACGAACCTTGGGCAGTCATGCCTATTCAAATAGTTAAAATGGCAGTACAGAATTGTCACTTAACATTTATAGGCTATATACCTACTAAAATAAACATTAACTACCTAATTAAAAGTAATTTAACAGGGAATTTTTCACTCGGGTAAATCCAAATTAGTAAAACTTTAAGCCGTTTTTATCGTTATTTTGATACTTCTCAAGGGGCAAGTTTCGATTTACCGGAAAGGACTGAACAGGTAAAATAAGAGGTAAATATATAGAATATCCCAAAGGTCCAAGGCAATTTTAAGGGTTTCCTAATTGGATCAATATCAGAATCTATTACGTGATTTTGAAGAGGTGATTGGTCCAATTACTTTAAGGGGTTAGGGGTAACAAGGTACGGTTAAATAATTATAAAGATATTTTTTAGTCGAAGGTCGAGACGTCATTTTATGATTAGGTAAGATGAAATGTTTTTTCATCATTGAAAATATGAATATACAAAAAAAAAAAAAACCATATTTAAAAAAAAAAAACTTTAAAATAAGTGTTAAATAATTTTAATTTCGAAATAAAGAAGTCGGTGGCAAAAAACAAAAAATCAAAACCAAGGACACCAAAAAAAGACCAAGAAGTTATATATATATATTTTTTTTTTTGTGATACAACTACCTGCTATGTAAATAATAGTGACAGGAACTTATCATCATAATATCATCCACATAGTGGGAAAACACGTATTCATGAAGCTAACTCAAAAACTACTCAAGCAATTCATAATTGGAGGACTAATCGCGTAACAAAAAAAACAGTCGAATTGAGAACCTGCTCCTTTTTGGGTTAAAAATAAGGCATTCATCGATAATATATAGTTATTTTATTTATAACTGACGAAAAAAAAAGTTGTTCAAGAACCCTAATATAACACCTACCCCTAAAATGTGTTATGTTGAAAATTGTATCGAAAATTTACCGAGAGCATAGCGGTACGCTATCCAGCGAGCTTAAATTACTAGCCATGAGCCTTAAAGTTTTACGGTTCATTTAGATCGTATTAACACCCCAGCCGCTTTCGAGGGACGACCAACATTGCCTCCACCACAGATTAGGACTTTGTCACTGAATATGTGATACGGATAAGAGTAGAATAAAAAAAATAGTTTGTTTATTTTGTTCAAATATTTTAGAATTAGAAAAAATTATGTCTCGGTGGTGTTTGTGGAATATCTTGGGCGCCTTTCGGTCACGTGCAGTTTAAATCGAAAGATGAAAGTGGAATACCTCCAAAATATAGGTACTAGTGAGAAAAATAATAAAAATAACCATCGCATGTTTAAATAATGTGGTAGGAAAATGTACTGAACATTTTAAAATTCTTCAAATCCCCGAGATATATTTTAGGGAAGTAATGGCATTCCATCATGTGAATTTAGCAATTAAACATAATTGAGTATGTTTTAATCAAAGGAAATGCCGTCACGAGGTATTTCCGCGTTGAGAACAGGCGCTACATATATCTGATAATATTACGTTTATATCATAGACAGTAAAATCGACTTCATATCTGTTTTACCACTTTAGCAAGAACTCCGATAAAATGGAAACATAAATAAGTATGACTAAGGTCTCAAACTGAAACTCAAAGTATTTATTTTAATTAAACCAATTTAGGTACCTACAGGCACTTTTGATTTGTCAAGGAGTTGGTCAGTCAGAAAGATGAAGCTAGTTGCTCATTGCAAAGCGCAGTAGGTCCCTTTATAGAAGAAACTCCAAGGATTCCTTTAAAACCAAAATATTGGTTAAATCATTGAAGTTTTAATTATACATGTGAAAACAATGAAGAAAAACGTGTCTGTTTCAAGTATATGCAATTAAAACAAAAAATAAGCCAGGGCATTTAAGAAATGGTAAGTCTCAACTGACGGCCCCCGTTCATGAACATGACGCATGGATCGCTTCATTCAACCCGACCATTTTGAAAGGAACCGAATGATCTTACACATGCGCTACCATCAGCGAGACATTTGAGTGAGCATAATATACTCTCAGCCAGGGCACAATCAAGTCTATGAAAGATGGACCAAGTAAATGGTAGCTTTATAGGAAATAGTACCTACCCACACATGTGCTAAGGTTGAGACTATTTAGCTGTCGCATTGGTCTTTAAGCTAAAGTAGACCTTGACGTTTTATGAAGAGCAAGTGAGATTCAACCAATTACGAGGCAAAGCAATACGAAAAGCAATTACGAGCGACAACGCAATTTTTTGCGAATTTGTGGTAAAGTACGTATTACGTGGTTGATTATATACTTACGTCAATGCTTTCATTCGACGGTAATTGAAACGTATGACTACAAAGAGTTTGAAATGATTAGCAGTGTTAATAAACCGGGTTGTTATACCTAATTGGAGAGGCTTAATCCCCTCATAACAGAAGTTTATACAGGTTGATGCTACCTCGGATTTACATCTCATTTACGACGGTTAAAATACATAAAACGAGCCAAATAAGGGCAATAGGGTCGGAGGATGATAGAATTTGTTACAAGTTTATAGCAAGATATGCAATTTTGCTACCGTTGAGCCTAGAGCAGTTACCTTTTAGGGAGGGCCTAATACTTTGGTACGGCCCGTTGAAACTATTTACGTGGAGTTGGCGTAGACCTGTTTATAGGATATTGACCATTATCTAACTAAGGGTCGGAGTTATTTGATTATTTGGACAACATTAACAACTGCTGTTGTAGTCACGATTGAGTGTTTATGAAGTTTGAAATAATTAAGATAGACTGGCGGAATAGTAGGCCCTTTTTAATCTATAGGTCGATACGACTTAGATGTAGCATCGGGAAAATTCGTAAAACGGTGTTCGGTTTTACGAAATTTGAACTGAGTGCGCCTTCAAAAGCACCTATATTTATTACTGCTTCAGGTGAAAATTATCTTTACGCAAACGCGTCATATAACCAAATACATTCGTAAAATTGAAATGATAGAATGCAAATTTTTAATGCTACATCTAAGTTGTGTCGTACTGTACTATCGAGGACACTGGCGACTGACCACTTTTCGACCTTATTGCTTAGGCAATAAGTGCTCAGGTGCCAGTGTCTTCGATAGTACTTGTTTTTACTTTGCCAATTCTTTGTCATCATCAATAACCAGTTTGTTGTTCTTCTGTAAGCCCGCCTGTAGTGAACCTACATTAATCACTGAGAATGCCTGCGCCACGTTGTATAAAGTTGGCACGCGATCATCGCCGCTGTTCACTTATATTGCAGTTTTATTACCACTTCCCACGTCCCAATATTTCACTTCCTACTTTTTTAACATACGCCGTCAATGACAAAACTACTTTATGAAAGCAATCAAAACTTTTATCTCTGTATGAACTTATAAAGTGGGCACATTAACGGCATATGTCAAAGCAAACTATTCTATCTCTTGTCCCCACTTAAGTGGGGTGAGGAAAAAATAATAGTGTCGTAAATTCATAAATGACACTTTTCGAGTATACTAGCAAACTTTTTCCTAACTTTAAGGTCACAATAAAAGTGTCACATTGAAGGCTGTGTGGTAATTTATTGAGGGTAAAATAAACATGTGAAGTGCGAATAAGAACTTCTGAAGTGGAACTTGACTTTATTAGTTTGATGCTTTCTTTGCACTATGTAGGGAATAATTGAGTAGGAAGTTACATACAGGTTAAAAGCGAAGATTTATTATGATTACAAACAGAATGGGATGAATCCCTTTTGGACTCCCTAGTAATGATAGGTCGTTGGACTACAATACAATAACAATAAGCTAAATATTGGAATATGAACATAAACCTAACCTCGTTGTTTCTGAACGATTCGCGCGCCCCTATAATAGTGTGTTTCTCAACGAATTAGGACAACTGTCAGTGGTTAACCTTTTTGCCTAAACATTCACATATTCTGTTGTTGTAAGCGTTTTAATAAACTAGTTCTAGTCCTTTCTGTTTTGTGACATTACTAGATAATGCTAACAGCTTAGAATACTAACAGTCAGTAAATAGGCTTACATTAGTGACTAATCGTGTGTTGTATATTTTGTAGTGTATTACTTTTTCTTTTTGTACTACCGCCCATTGTATATTTTGTAGTGTATTACTTTTTCTTTTTGTAATGTTTTATCTGGTGTACAATAAAGTATATATAAATAAATAAATAATCGTGATTAGTCAAAAAAACAAGTACTTGAAGTTAAGAGCGTTTTTCCTAAAAGTTAATTAAATATTAAAATAATGCCTTTTTTACACCTAAAATGGTAAATATTAGGTACCTTATAGTGTTGTATTCTACAAAAATCTAAACAACCTCATAGGAACCAACCATTATGGTAGTAAAAACATAATAGTACGTATGTGAAAGAAGACGGCATTCGCAAAGAGAATGCGGCATGATTATTTATGGCCCAGATTTTTTCTTTTCACTCTCAGGCCAGCATGCAGTAATGAAGAAAAAAAGACACTAGGTACACATGCCTACACATAGGTACCATAGAATTCACCAGCAACACTCGACCATCAAACACTAGTACATTACAGTACATTCGGCACAGTAATCAAGTCACCCGCGGGAAATACGCTCAAATCCATGCAGCGGTTCACAAACTTGTTTGACTTACGACCCCTTTACTTCTCAAAAAATAATATATTCCTAAGAGTTCTCAGGGGAAATCTATTGTATACTACAAATAGAATGTGAGTGGGAGTGTAGTGAGTCTATGATTGTTAATTTCCTAGTTTTTGTAAGAGTTTCTCTTTTTGTGATGTTTATGTTGTTATTTTTAAGAGTTAAAGAGTGTCTGAAGTAAGTGAAAGTAACACAGAGTAACTGTGTCAATATTTACCTCAATCAAGTAGAGTCTATCTACTCTTATTACTGCATGCACTTATGTAATCCGACACGAAAAAAATTCCCATGAAGCGTTTTATAAAACATAAGTTGAGTGCGTGAGTTTTGTAGGCATGCTATCTTCTCAATGAATTTTTTCGGCAAGTCACGCAATACCCGATGACATTTACTTTGAGCTCCACACACATAGACCCGGTAGGTACAGTGTATCACCACGGTCGATCAATGGCCAAATTAAATTTACTGCCGCAAGCCCACCAGATCGTCGTAACGATACAGCGGCCGCCATTTATTGCCAATAAATATTTTTTACTAGCAGCTTTTACAGGAACCCGTATCGTCTTTCAAGAGGATCTTACACCCAGTATTATTTCATAACTGATATTTTATTACGGTAACGTCAGTTCTACGATATAACATTTAATTTGTTCTTGTTATTTCGGTTTCGGGTTGGGTATGACAGATTTTATGCTGCTCGTCTCATTTGGACATTTGACCTTTTACTCAAAATTAATAACTGTGCCACCCGTTCGGATATTATTGGGCCGATCAATACGAGGCTCTTGAATCTAGAGAGTTCCTCTAAATTTAATTTTGAGTGTAACCACAAAGCATTTAGCTGCTTTAACAATAAAATATGAAACTTAAAACAAACTGACAAGATCAAGTATATAAATACAAAACAATAACTTTGTAGGATATTCTATCGTCCATAACAGAACAGCTGTAGTCTTGCTATTACATCTAACATAACATCTGCTAGGTGTACCTATAGTAACACCTCATTTCCCAAGATAATGTTTAAGTCCTATTGTCATAGAGGACGAACCTATTCCCATCAAACTGGGACCATTATTATTCTTGCTATAATTTACTGTATTATTAGAAGCTGTATCTATTTTTGGATCAATTGATACATTGTTAAGTATTTTGTTTGTATTTCATTTTCATTTTCCATCATAATAATTCAATGGGTGTTACATAATAGCCTATTAAAACGTGCCAACAAAAGGTTCCTTCCTTTGAAGCTATGTTTATATACACGGAGTTTTTACCCTTGCGATTTTGTTAGTGTGAATTTTATGAACCCTTTGCAAAACCCTTTGATAAAATAATCCGGATGTCATAAATTATTCGCTATGGAAGTTTAAGCTGGGTGGTATAAATATGACCGTAGTGAGAATAATTAGACTACATTATTTTTTTCTGTAAATATTTAAACATGTTACGGTTTATCTACCTTAGCCGTTTTACAAAAATTATGCACTTAAATTCAGTTCATTAGTTAATTAACCGCGCGTCAATCTTAACTACATTCCTAACTAATATTATAAATGTCAAAGTGAATTTCTTTGTTTTTTTGTTATACTTTCACGCTAAAACGGCTGAACGGAGTTGGGTGCAATTTGACAGATCGGGAACCTGGGACCTGTCATATTAATTATAGCAGTTAAAGTTATAAAGTTATTAAAGTTTGTATGTTTTTTACAGCTGAAACACTATCTGTTTGCAGAATTTTATCCTAATCCGTTTATTAAGATAAAATTTTGCACATAGATAGTTTATAACCTGGAAAAACACTTAAAACTCTTTTAATACCAGTAGTACGTTCCCGTGGAATATTTTTCGACATCCATTTTGACGTCAACCGTTCTAGACAAAAAAAAAGGAAATCATCAATATTCTTGCTCGCAATATGTAAATATAATGATTATGTATACAGTTTAATCGATCTCGACGCATACCCAAAATATTTGTAAAGCCATGAGTTAGGTTAGGTTAATTTTAGAGGGGTGGCGCGCCAAAAGTAGGTTGACCGACATAGAGATAAAGGGAAACTTTAATAACATAATGAAACATTCATGTAACATAATTTATAAAGTAAGATTTTCTAAATAAGTTAAAGTAGAAATGTATCTTATTTTGACATCACCACTTTTGGAGTAGGTTACATGTTGCATGACATGTGTTATTAATAGTGTAAAGAAAACGCTCTTTTCTTGCTAATACTTTTAATCCACACAACTGTTTTATTTCAAAATCAAACGAAGACTGACTATGCATTACATTTTACCATTTAAAACGACTTTTGACCCCACCCAGAAATAACGATAATATCATGACCGTTATTTTTAAGTGTCGCCAAAGTAAAATAATACATTCAGTTGCCATAATGAAAATACATTTAAATGTTTCTTACAATTTTAATCATTTGTGCTTTGACAGTGTTGCCACAGTGGATATTATAGATCGATATTAAAATAATACATAATATTTTCAAATTAAATTCGAGAAATCACGACATTAGTATTTGTTTCTTATCATAGTGTTTGTATGTGTACCTTCTTTACACATAAAAACAAAGATACTATCTATTTTGATCTTGCTGTAGAAATACATACCAACATAACATCTCACGCTTTGGGTTAGGCAGAGGTGTACCTATAGTACATCCACATTTCGCCAGTTATGTTTAAGTCCCATGTAATAGGAGGCGAGCTTAATGCCTCAATCGGGCACAAATCCTGACGCCGGGCTGGTACTGAGAAATTCCAGATAGATCTTGCTGTCCATTATGTAATTTTGAATACGTTATCAAACCTAAACTGCCCGCGGGTTTTGGTGCATTTTTACGGTACTCGGATTTTGAAAATTAATTGAATATACTTAGAATTTTATATGAAAATGTTCCTTTTTCTCTTTTAGCATTCGTCGCTTTGTCTGTGCCTTTATTTAGAAACACACAGGAAAGGGAAGTGACAGCGATAACGTCAGTGCAGCGTTGCAGCGCTGTATTGTCTGCGAACCGCTTTCATAAGGACGCTTCCATGATAACAGGAAGAAAACTCGGACAAAGTTAATGCTTTAGATAGTTTATCAGAATAGGATCTTGTTCTCAACTATGATTATTATTATTTGGTGTGAAATTGTGAAAAATATGCTGTTTTTTCTTCGGGTTCCATAATCAACATTAAAGGACCAGAACAACAGTGATAGCTAGTGACCGTCAGACTGCCAAGTCATAGATTTCGAGTTCGTACTCAGAAAAAGTCAGAGGTACGTGCCTTGCACCTTTGACTTTTCGGATTCATGTGCCTATTGAATAATTATTGAAGGAAAACATCGTGAGGAAACCGGTATGCCTGAGAGATATTTCTCTACGGCATGTGAAGCCAAGTCAGAGGACCATGGGTAGCTTTAAAACTCTGACACCCGGTTAGTCACTTCACTAACCACATGAAAGAAGAAGAAGGACCAGAAAACTAAAAATGATAGTTTTTCCGTTGACTTTTACAAAATAACAGAAAAAAGAGCTGAGAGAAAACTAAATCGTTTCTACGAAAATACATATATAGTACCAGGATGTATCTTATTAATGTACGCACGTGTAAATAACGGGATAATTAAGCTTAGAAAATAATTACACTAAGCAACTTTATTCGAACCAGAGCTTCGTATTAACCCCGGTACAGAAATGATAAATCTATTATAGTCCACCGTTGAACTATGTCTGCTTCAAATAGCCGGTACCTAATGGCTGTAATACATCGCCTTGAAGTCAGGGCAAGATCCAATTAAATCCGGTCAAGCAAAGACCTAAATGTTGTGTGATATTAGTCTGGTGACCTTTTTTGTTAGGAGGTCTAATAAAACTGAGGTTCTGCTATTAATTTCAAGTTCAGCTTACGTCTGGGCACAATTGAAACAGAAACACTCGTGAATTACAGTGTTTTATGTACAAAAAGTGTTGTATGTAGTAATTATGTTTGGCTTTTCTAGCCATTACGGTTCTGTGAAAGACTGCTCCGTAATTAATTTTGATCTTTTTTCATGCAATTTACTTAAAATATGTTTCATCTGAATTTAATTACACATTAGTGAAGCAAATGGTGCCTTTTATTATACTGTAGTAATACCGTTTTAAAAGATGAATATTCCAATATCATTCATGGATACTTATAAAGATCGAGATTTTCATAAATTTTACTTCATTGTGCACGGAGCCTTATGTTTCGATGCGTGACGGTCCTTATCTGAATTGTTCACATCGTTCGTATGTAGTAAATGTTTTGTGTAGACTTTTTCAATATAACGTTTAAATAAAATTTTTCCTAGTATTTATTGAAAAGTGGTTAACGGTCTATTTCACACAATCCAATTGATAAATGGAAAAAACCTACATATATGAAAATTATCAACAGTAAAATTATTAAAATTATCCTAAACACCGTGTTTGGTTTTAATTCTTTGGAAAATATATATATATAGGTCTATATAGTTTTTATAAACAAATTTCTACGGTGTGGCGGCAAGAAAGGCACTTTCACTAACTCATACAATATTTCAGAATGAAGGAGACGTTCATTGAAGTGACTGTCTATTTAAAACTTCCTTGATTTTATTTAGCCGACAACATACGATCATAATATGAAGTGCTCATCAAGTCACGGCATTGTTCGAACTATGTTGACTACTAACTAATACATGAACGAAACGCTTTTGAATTGCGCATTTCTACTTCGTCTTCAAACTGTGAAGTTCCTGAGAGCTGTTCATAGTTGAATTACATTGGTATGTTGACTACATAATATTCCAAGAACCTAAGTAACTTGATCCTTAAGAACTCAAGGCATCTTAACAGTTCAGGATTTAAAACATATTTCTATTAATTTCAGGAATTAAGATGTTGACGTCATTTAAAAATGGTAGAGAGATTGAATTAAATCAACTCGAGGCCCTTATATCTATTTTATTTATATTATTATGTATATTTAAAGGACTGACTTTGACTGCCTCGTTAGTCAAGTGGTCTTAAGCGCTACTGCTGAACATGAGGTTCGATTCCGAGGGCTGACAATGTGTTATTGGGTTTTTCTATCTGGAATTTCTCAGTAGCAGTCCGGATTTGTGCCCGGTTGGTGGCAATAGGCTCGCCCCCTATTACATGGGACTTAAACATAACTGGCGATGTGGGAGTACTGTAGGTACACCTCTGAATGCTAATTCCAAAGAAAACAAATGAATGGGTTGACTTTATTTCATAAAGTGAAGCGTTAAACGGGAAGAGACTACGTTTCGTAGCACAATGCTACGCCGTAGCGCTACGCGTAGCGTGGCGAGAAGAACACTCGCCATTTTGCAGTTCATTATTGTAAACTTAAAATAATGTATTCAAAATGTTTTAATTGTGTAAATGAACGATGAAAACAATTTCCACTAAATTAATTAATTTGTAAGCGGACTTTTATTGTATTTGTCACTATCAGATAATAATAATGTTTTTGGATTTATTGGTAACAATAATTCAGGTTGCAGGCTGCGTATTATAGCATCCAGGCAATAAGATCGGTAGTATGGTTTTATTATCTGGAGCCATTTTATATCTTCTCACGACATTTCACAGACGCTAATTCCGTCTCATAAAATGGCTCACAGCAAAATTATTATATCACTACGAATAAATACGAACCGCCACCGCCAACGCCATCTTCTTCCTTCTAGGTATATTGAAACAACTACAATGAATCACTGTACTGTAATGAGTGATCACTATCCACTAGTCATTATTTTTAATTAACTTCC
Organism: Conistra vaccinii; assembly: GCA_948150665.1. NCBI lineage: Eukaryota > Metazoa > Arthropoda > Insecta > Lepidoptera > Noctuidae > Conistra > Conistra vaccinii. Next base: position 15,818,334 of record OX411318.1, read on the forward strand.
AGACTGATTTCTGTTGATAATCAGTACTGAGAATTGTATTATTATGTAGGTATCTCCAGATAACCAGATCAAAGATGATCAGACACGAAATCTTCTTATATCTAACCACAATAGAGATCAACGCGCTCACAGGACCAAAACTTGGGGATCGGAAATTAATCCGGCCCGAAGGACAAGGAAATGTGAAGGACTATTCGTTGTCTCGTAAGCTTTAATGATAAAAGGTAATGACCCTAACGGATTTAATTATCTCTTTTCAGCGTTTTTTTACGTATTCAAACAGAAGGCGAATTCTCATACAGTACGACACAACTTAGATGTAGCATCGACAAAATTCGTAAAACCGATCACCATCCGAACTGAGTGCGCCTTCAAAATTACTAATCTTTATTACTGCTTCAGGTGAAAATGATCTTTACGCAAACGCAATAACTTGTTAAGTCATAAACCAAATACATTCGTAAAATTGAAATGAAAGAATGCAGATTATCTGCTACGTCTACATGCTACATCTAAGTTGTGTCGTACTGTACAGTCACGAGCACCAATATGTATACACTAAGCAACTTTTAAAAGTGATTTGCTCTTACTGTGTTGAATAATATTTTATGATGTTACGAATATAATATTTTGGAACCCATATAAATATGAAATAGACCTTATAACAAAGTTGCAGTCAATATTCCACGAGAAAATCGCTTTTGAATTTTGCTAAGTGGATACATATTGGTGCTTGTGACTGTACTTAAAAAACGTTCACATTCTAGTCGTAATCTGTCAAACTTGTCAAAAATGTTGGTAAATTGATTGTATTTTTGGCAGATTGCGAATGTGATTAAAAATTACGGGAATTGCCCCTCAGATGTGACACGGTTCGTTGACCTTTTTGCAAATAAAAATCGAAAAACACATTGGAAGCAATGACGTCTTTCGTTCACACGATACCTATAATTATTGTGATTTCCATAAAGTACCAATTTATCATTCATGCATCACAATGCATGAATGATAATTGGTACTTTATGTTGGACCTTGATACATCAAATTATTTTTGTTTGACCGCTTTTAGTAGAAATTCCCTCGGTCGTAGAAATCCAACTTTTTGTTTGAATAAATACATATATAAAAAACCTATCACATAAAAAAAAAACACGCAAAGAACTGATGCAGATCCGTAAAAAACCATGAGTACATACCTGTGTTTACTGTTTCCAATTTATATGATACTCCTATCACCCGTACGTTAAAAACGGAATAAATCTGCAGCTGACATTAACGTCCATAAAATTGCATTTACTAGTTATTTAAGCCTCCATGGGTAATTTGAATTCAACTTCAGGAAATTACATGAAATTAAATTAAATGGTAGATATTTAAAGACATTTTTACACGTTAATATCCAAAATATTGACATGTAAAAATGTCTTTCAATATTTTAAAACTGGATGGCACCGGTATTTCGTAGCCGAATAATCCCAGGAAAGAAATGCCGAAACACACTCAGAGATCATCGAGTCTTTTAAAGTACAAACAGTACATTATTAGGATTTTATGTGAGTCTAACAATGCAAGACCATGTCTGGAAGGGCCTTTTGAAGAAAGAGCCATTGCAGCTTTGAGTTGACCTGTCCTGTCCGGTAGTTCAAGCCTATTTTAGGGACGTTCAACGACCCGTCAGACGACCCTACCAGATCTGCAGGATATTTGCGTAGGCCATAAATACAAAATAGTCAAAACCGCCAGACAGTCTGATACAAAGTCACATTCAATCTAGTCTGCATAGTACTCACATTCACCGTCAGATTTCTCTTCAGATGTCATAAAAAATATCATGAGTTATGTCAGGATAATCAATAAAAAAAAAGTCAATATTATGGGTAACGCTTTGCGGTAATTATGCTGTTTGAACGTGAAGCTTAGTGTTAGTGATAAAGGAGAAGGGAACGACTCCATAGATTTCTGGGCCCAGGTGTTAACTCAATCAAACTAGCCTTATTTGTAAGAGGATATAATAACAAGGCCTCACTGAAAATTTGGTGAAATTTGGCTATCCAGGAATCAAGTTATATGAAGTATAGTTATGTGTTAATGCATGTTCAACCAAATCACTACGAGTTTATGAGTGAAACGGTCAAATGGCACATTCAATAGATTCGTATGGCTAATTAATCAACTACTTAGCTATTAAGTAAGTTTTGTTTTAAAATATGCTATCCTACAGAAAGACAACCGACAGACATGACGCCGGAGACTGTAAACAGTAGATACATAAGTCTGGTTTTGTTCGCTTGATAGGCTAAAAGCTCGATTTGAATAGATACTTACAGGTTGAGTTGCACGCCACTGACGAATAACTGATAAAATCGCCTCATCGTCCAAGACTCTTCTGCCAATAGAATTACTGCGACCAGTCGCAATAGTACAATTCACACAGCGATCCATGTCGTCAATATCCGATCGATAGGCGTAATCAGTTGTCCAAAATAGAGATCCAGATAATTAAAAGAAAGAAAGAAAGAAAGAGAAAGAAAAATTATTTATTGGGACAAGCACAGGAGATCACAAACTAAACTAAAACACATTGAAACATCAATAAGAAATAAAAAACAATAAAAATAAAACAAAGTAAAAAAGAAGGAGTCCTGTGCGAGGCCAAAAGGCTCCTATCTCAGCACGATGCTGCGACATTTAATACTAAAAGTCGCAGCGCTGGTATTCTGATAGGGCCCGCAGTGATGTCACGGATAGATAGGTACCTAAATAATAATAAATAAATTATTATGTATCAAATACATTAATAAAAAAAAATTAAAAATAAAATACGTAGTCCGTGTGTCTGCACCCGACGTAGCATCGATTACTTGTCTATGCCTTTAAGTGTCTGTGGTATGATACTCTATGGCATCGATGTGACAAGTAAAGAGACGCAGGCGCCGACACCGGCAAAAAAATTATAAATATTACGGCTGTCTATTGTTTAATAATACAATAATAAAGTGAATAATCGTAGGATGAAAAGTGTTTTGTGATAGTCAGTTACATGTCAGTTTTATATGGAGAAATACAGATACAAGAGTGGAATTTCCAAATTCACCAATGACAAACAATGGCAAAGAAAAAGCAAAATGCAAAACAACTGCTGTGTCTCAGTGAATAATCGCTGCCAAACGCTCGTCACCGTGCCAGACGCGTGCAGATCAAGGGTAAGTTTAATCTGTGCTATCCTTTTGAAGTTGTAGTAAGTGCTGTTTAAATTTGAGTCTGAAAGTACCAACTGTTTTTATAGCACGAAAAGGAGGTGGCAGGTCGTTCCAACAACGAGAGGCAGCGAATTTGAAACAACCACGGAAAGCAGCGGTTCTGTGCGATGAGGCCAATAAGAGGTACGAAGATGCTCTAGTTTTAATCTTGTTGATATCGCGCGACCAAGACAGTTTCTTATATAGATAGTCTGGTTTCTTAGTGAGAATAGTGCCAAAGAGTAGGGTAGCCAGGTGAAGCTTTCTGCGTGCTGACATTCTCATCAAATTACCCTTATTTAAAAACGGAGTGATGTGGGATCGTGGAGGGACATTGTAGCAGAATCTTGCGCAGGCATTCTGCACTCGCTGGATAAGTTTTTCGCTTCTACCGAGAATGCACGCCCCATACACAGTGTCAGCGTAGTTCAGCTTGGATAGAACAAGCGACTCACACAGCATGACACGCATATCCACACTTATGTAGGGACGAACACGATACAAGAGCTTGAGTCGGTAGAAGCAGTTGCGCACGGCCTCCAATATGTGAGTCTCAAAATGCAGCTGCCCGTCAAATACTACCCCAAGATTACGAGCCTCCAGAACCCTTTCCACACCACAACCATCAATCCTGAGGTCCAGGTTGCAAGCAAGCAATTTGTTTAGGAAATCCCTAGATCCCATCACAATATACTTCGACTTACTAGGATTCAGGACCAAAGAGTTTCTTCTGGACCATGCAGAGATCCTCTCTAAATCCTCATTTATTCTTCTTACAGTTTCAGCAGTATCCTGAGAGCGGAAGTAGAGGTACAACTGCAAATCATCAGCGTAAAGGTGGAACTTAGTGTTGATCAGACATTTGGCGATGTCAGCACTGTACAGCAAAAGTAGCAAGATCCGTCGAATAGTCCTTTATAATATTTAAAGCCGAGGTCGTGGGGTTAAACAATAAAAAATGGAAAATACGTGAGCACTCAGAACGAAAGAAAACGAACGAGTACCCGTGTACCGAGTTTTTCTGCCTGTCATCTGTCAGCACAGAACATATATTAATATGTTATTAACTGTCATAGAAAAATTAAAGGAGTTCGATTCACTATGAATCGATTCCACGAAACGATCATACATATTCTGAGAATTAATTTAACTTTTCTCGCTTCCTAGATAGAAACATGGTACTGTATTTTGTGATTTGCTTTATAAAAATATAACGGTTTTTTTAATACACATTTCAACTAGTTAACTGCTGGGCCCAGGAATTCCCATCTCCTTTAATGCAACAGATATATTAGCTAGAATTGTGATACTCCTGTCTGTGTTCTAATTGTAAACCTTCAGCTGTCAAATAAAATACATTTTAATTGTTATGCCCCAGGTGGGCATAACAATTAAAATTTGTCCACTTGTCACATGTCCACTGTAACGGTCAAGCGGTACTATGCTTACTTTACTTCCGAGACCTGTCTTCTTTATCTTTGAATCGTGATTTAATTTGGGACGGATTCTAATGTTTCTTGACGTGTCCATTATTTTTCACGAATCATTTCAAAAGTGGAAAATGTTGTTCATTATTTTTTGTCGAACTCTTTTCAACTAATTAAATTAACTTTTCACTTGTCAACGATTCATTCATTCAGTTAGAAAGTCAGTGGTTTGTAGGTGTTGTAAAAGAACATAGTATGAAACCATTAGCAAACTCTTCTGGTTGAAAACCCAGTATCGCCGTTGGCGCCAGCATTGCAATATATTTCAATCGCAAGCCGGCTCATCGTCAACGGAAGCAATCGTGCCATTATTTGCCCAACAGAAGCGGATACAATTATGTTTCCAATCACGATCTTGTAAAATTGCGTTCAGAAATATCGTCTGTAAAATAGATAGGGTTTTAATTAAAGAATTATATTTTATTTCAAGATAAACTTATTTCTTTTTTATTTATTTGGTTTCGGGGAACTCTACCTCCTTATCGATATGACATAAATTAATATATTTGGCTTGAAAAATATCTTTAAAAAACAAATTTTTTTTTACGACTCAGCAGTTATTTTAAAGTTCATTTATTGTTTCCTTTTGCTATAGGCACTAAACAAATTTGCACAGAGGTGAACTAATTTGACTTAAGTGTAAAATATACATAGACATTTCTACCAGAGGTATCATTGTAAACAAGAAATACTATAGACCAAATTGGCTTCAATATCACAAAGCTGCAATAAACTTACTTGCTTAAGCGCCATTCTGCGAGTTTTCTGCACCTAAAACTGTAGAGAATAGTAGCATTTTTCTTCAAATACCGTCGCTTATCGGATGTCAGGTACCATTAAAGCTCTGCTGTGCAGCTACAAAATATTCCGGACAGTTGCTACTATACTCTTTTCAATCAGTGCAAGATTTTACGTAGAGATAGAAATCGTAAATCGTACATTTAAGGATGATGGAACTTCTACTGATATATCAAGTACGGGATGTACCTAAGAACCAGTCTGCATTATAAGAAGATTTGAGTAACATTTGTAAAAAATCTCTTTTGGACCTTAGAATGGATCACAAAAATATTTTTAATTAATGATGTTGACAACAAAATAAAGAGGCGTTCTAAACACTTAAAGCTACTGTTTCCTAGAAGAAAAGTGGCCTACACATAACGGCCGCAGTGACGGCTGTCATGAAAATGATGGAAGTGGCAAAGATTTAAATCGCTAGATTCGCCCAACAGCGTCAAAAGTTAGTCGTGTTTATGTTTCGTTTCGACACCTCTGATACATACGATGACGCAGTCACTTGACTTGATGGTCATGGAAACGCTATAAATAATGAATGAGCACACTCTTTTTAGAATGGACACTTACGGTGCGAGCAAATCTATCGATTTAAAACTTTGGGCAGCGGGGTTTGACTTTACGGTGTCAAAAACGCTCTCCAAGAAAACACACCAACTTACTTTCATAAATAAAGTTTCAGTGACGTCATTTGCCGGTAAATTGCAGACGCTATGTGGTGGTCACCGTTCTTCAAGGAAATGGTAGCTAAAAAAACATTCAGTCAGAAAAAACCATCTGAAAGCTGACGTTTTTATTAACTCACGTAACAAATGTTCACGGAAACAGCCCCAAAATGTGTCATTCAATTCCAAACATGGTTCTCTCTTTGAAATTTTAAACATGTTTGTAGAACGTAAACATCGCATACGAACGGGAGTTTGGAAGAATTTTGACAGAGTGACGTCAGACTTTCTGTAAGAGGGTACGAGTTGCCGAGAATATATTAATTCGTAATTTTGTAATAAGATTGCCTTCTTTACCCTACCCCTTTTATTCACAAAAAGTCTTGCTTTCAAAATGGATGGATTGTTCTTTCTGTGCAAACAGGTACGTTTGGGATGTCATCGGTTGATGCCAATCCATTAATCATATCGACGGAATATGTCAAGAAGATCTTCATAACTGGTCAGAAAATGTTTGGTGTGCCATCAAGGAAATGCTGACCAATGCTCGTTATCTCTTTTTAATTTTATACTTGCTTTTGCATTTTAATATTATCAAGATAATAAGTTACACAGCAATGCGTTAGCTAAAATAATTTCTGAGGTACTCGGTCGGCTCAACGACCCAATTATATGTGTTGCTTTTTCTCGCCATGCAATGGTAATCTTGAAATTCCGAGGAACAGCTTTCTGTCTCCCACAAGAATACTACTGCTGTGACACCAGTAGCACACCTCCGCCACAAAACCGTAGCAGCGAAACTACAGTAGTTCAATAAATTCAACTCGCTCGTGTCATGTTCCGCCCGCTACGTGAAATTCGAGTAGCGGAACATGATGCGAGCCAGTTAAATTGAACTACTGCGGTTTCGCTGCTGCTGTTTTGTGGTGGAGGTGTGCTACTGGGGTTAGTGATAAAAATTCCCAAGGAAATAATAACACAAACATTTTTCCAATGTCGTATATTCAGTTTCAATTTTACCGTACAATGACAATACGAACGTTAATTTAATATCACAGTCCAAAAAGATTACGTGTAACAACTTACATTGGAAATAATCTTAGCTAAGAATTTACAGTGGTTACAATACATGAAGATTAAAAAATCTTCCGAACAATATGTACAGTTTTTGCCGATGGCCCTCATACAACGCAAAAAACAATTGAGTATCAACTATCAAAATATTTATTCTACTAAAAATATCTTATGCTATTTACACATTCGAAACCAGAAACAATGAAACATCTCTAAGTAAATTGTTCTGCGTTTCCCAATAGTCGTCGCCAAGAAATATTTACATAACCGAAGCTTACGACTTTATTCAGGTATCGCCGATGTGGGCAATAAGTCATTCAGGCTCAAGTGGGATTCACTGGGACACGTCTGTTGGATGTCTCGAGAAGTCGGGAAAGATGGGGTAGGGTCGGCACGCAGTCGCACGAAAGGTTTCAGCTAGCGTAGATATATATAGCTTAATTTCATATGAGCCTCTGTGTATATTGCTATCAAATCTTTTAGGACAACTAGGTTTTAGAAGTGAAAACTTCTTTAGCTGCGTTGTGCACTTTTTTTGGGATGGGTAAAAAATATTAAACTTGCGTCAAGACATGTGACCTGATCGAAAATTCGAAAGACGTTCAAGTTTTGGTTGACAGCGCACACTCGTTTTATTTTTATTGTTTTTTTTTAAATGGAGCCATAGCTTTCGTTCTTGTGCTGACAGCAAGCCACATAAATTCCTGACATTTTCGTTAGATGGCGTTACTTAGTTTTCACTTCAATCGGCAGTCCCAGACTGCCTTGTTTTAGTTTTGTGAGCTATAATTAAATCATTACAGTGAAGCCAGTTGTATTGAGTAATGGATGACCGAGAGAGAATGATGAGTAAATTTAAGTCTTTTGGCTAAGAAATTATAAAAAATGCTAGCCGTATATAAATGATAACAAGCAATGTCGTAAATATCTACATAGGAACTTCATACTTTGCAAAAGGCTAATGAAAACAATATTCAGATTTAATTGTTAGTATGAGAACCACCACATACAAAGGTTTTATCAATAAACGGGTTGATAAAGAGGGATGCCACATGGCATATTTATGAAATTGATATTTTTTATTGTTTAACATACATAGTTATAAATTTTCACTAACTAGTATTCAGTTCTCATCAAATGGTCATTTTCACAGCCAGCTCACTGCTACCTGCGGAATAACAACAAAAACAATGAGACAGAAATTGAAGATGAACAAAAGGACCAGAGACGGTGAAATACAAGCTGTTTGGTTTCATTCTTAACGGTAGCATATCTCCGCCGCGAAACCGCAGTAGTTCAATTCGACTGGCTTACGTCATGTTCCGCTACTCAAAATTCGAGTAGCGAAACTCGAGTAGCGGAACATGACGCGAGCCAATTGAATTGAACTACTGCGGTTTCGCTGCTACGATTTCGCGGCGGAGGTGTGCTACTGGCGTAAAATATCGCAATTTACACAAAAGAACTTTTACAAAATTTACGTTGTAAATGTGATCTTTCAATAGCTTGTATCAATAAGCCCTAATCAATTTTCACTACGAGGAATTTGCATTCGTTTAGAATTCGTAAATCTCTTGGCATAGCTTCGTAATATAATGTTGAGTATCTGTATAACGCTAGCTATGTTCTAAGTTCAAATCAGTTGCAATTTCGGTTAACATGCTCAGCCAATAAGCTGCTCACAAAGTGTTATCAGCGAACCATTGCCTGCCACAACAACGTACATGCCAATAACGCATTCTGAACTCAACCAATGAGATAGTTTAGACTTAAGAGTACAAGTAGCTATTCGCTTACTGTTTGAGCATCTGACCACTGTCATAATCGAATCAGTTAATTAGTGTAATCAGCCTTTCATAGTTACTGGAGTCGTCCTTTGCCGATTTGATCATAATGAGTTCCTGTGAATTAATGCATTCAGATCAAGTATCGATTATTCGTTTGACTAATTAAACTCATTAGTAAACACAGGCCAGTAAACTATTGTTACCAATATCATCATACTCTTGTCCATAAGAGCATTTATCCTAAAAGTTGGCAACGTCGAAAACAGCTGTCAAATATTTACCTGTTTTGATTAACTTGGTAATATTACAGGAACGAAATTTGAAATGTGGCTAACTAGTGAACTAAAATATTGATTATGAAATGCAATAATTAATATGGTAACACGGAATATTTAGTTTTAGATGTAAAAGAAGCATTTGGAAAATGGCTTTTTCACACCTAAAACGGTTACAACATTAAATTCATTGTTATAATTGCAATTTGTTATTAATATTCTAGATCGCTCGTAAGCCACATTTCATATTTCCATACAGCAATATTGCCAAATTAATCAAAACAGCGAAATATTTGACATCTATTTGCGACGTTGCCTACTTTCAGAATAAACGGTTTAACCATTTTAATTTGTGATCGGTATTCTACCTACTTGCTAGGTATTAATACCTACGTGTCTATTCTTTCTTACATTTCAACCAGGCGTCATGTCAGCTGCCTCTCCAACTAGATTATCTTTCACACAAACCATTCATCTTTTCTTTGGTCCGATTTTACTTCTATCCTATCCACATTCATATTCAACACTTACGTTGTCACATACTTACTCCTCATTACTCTGCATCACATGTTCACAAACTATTTTAGCCAGTAAAAAGTTTGAAATATAAAGTTTGCACTCGGTAATGTACCTACAGTTTCATCAGCTGCAAATTGGGATTACCTGGGACGTGTGTGTGCGCGTTGTGATTAGATTTCCAAACAGAGTGCTAACTAGTTTGATCTGTCTCTGTTTCTAGGTATAAACAACAACATTATCACATAAGTTGCTCACATCATATCGCTTCAAATAAATTGTTTTATGAAATCTAGTGCAAAGGGGGCCTTTTCACTGAATTGTTTGATAAAATAAAAACAGCCACTTAATCGAATTACTGGACATCGTCACCTCCATGTCAAACTTACAAATCTGCAGTTTTAGTGACTACCGTAATTAAATTACAGAATTCAAATTGTTCGAATCTGCGTTCTATGTTGTTACACCCTTAAAGTAAACTTACGAAATTCATATAGGGTGTTTTCGAGTAGTAAATTTAAAATAAAAAAGAACTTAATAGATATTTATTCATACCCTGGCCCACTTACAAAAGTGGTACTTTCGTAAGTTCACCGAAGTTTAAATTGGATATTTTTATTATGTTAGTATTATTTAGTAACGAAAGTACCACTTTCGTAAATTTATATTATATATTAACTTCTATGTAAAGTTACGAATATGTATTTATCCTTGTAAAATAATGACAGTCCGTTGATATTCTAAAAAAGTACAATTTAGAAAACCAAATGTACTTTTATATACGTAGCTGTTACAAAAGAAGAGTTATCACTTATCATTGATGTTTGCTTTCAAAACGCTCCCGTGTAAAATGCATTTTTTGCAGATTCGGAAATTTGCCTTATAGGTGATGACATAAGGTTCAATACACAAAATCCCAGGGCTTAGACTAGAGTCAAAGGCAATAAGAACTCGCTGAGAGAGAGTCGAACCATCCTTTTTATTTTACAAGCAGTTCGCATTAGGCTCACCAAAACAACGTGACATCTTAACATCATTGTAAGCCTAACACATAAAGACGTTTTTACAACAAAGCCTGAGTATGTGGAACGTCAAACGTGATTTCGTTCCGGTTTTCAGTAATTAATCGTCCCTGTAGCTTGGCTAAACGGTTCGTGAGTTATGACCGGGCGACAGACGGATGGATGAGCGCGGCCGCAAACAATAATCTCCTAAGGGTTTCCATTTTCCAATTAATTCCAGCTACCAGAGTTTCAACTTTGGAGTTAAAGTTCAACTGGCTTGGATAAGTTGTTTGTTACGATTAGTCGGACGTAGATAGTTCTTGCTCGTGATGGCGAGTACTTGAGTTTAGATCCCTTAACATTATCTACTTTGTAACTTTTGTGAGCTGAAAGTTATAAGTAGATTACAACTTGTGTCTACTAAAGAAAGAATAACCTTTTCTTTCATTGATTTCTGGGCAAAATATTAAAAAGCACTAGAATATTTGCTACAATTTATTGGAAGCAGACGAGCAGTGGACCATAAGAGTGACATCGTGGAAAGGCCGTAGAAGGAAACGCTACAGAGGAAGACCGTACAAGAGATGGGTAGACTATATAATCGAGACAGCTAGCCCAAGCTGGATGCAAGCAGCCCAAGATATAGATAACTTTGAAGGATTTTATTTTTATTGGAAGCAGCTAATCATCAATAGGTTGATATCATAATTTTACAGCCATAACAATAGCAATCGAGGTGGCGCGGGAAAAAAGTTCCTAGGGGCCTACCACCACCTCTAAAAGCAGTATTATTTTAATATTACTTTAGTGTGGGAAAGAGATGAAGCTCTACAGGACGTAAAGCACCATCTCTTTCCCCCACTGAAGTAAGATTAAAATAATACTGCTTTTAGTGGTTGTGGTAGGCCCCCTGGAAGGACGTGGAGGAGGCCTTTGCCCATTAGTAGTACAGTATAGGCTAAATTAAAACAATAGCTAAATAAAAATTGATAAAACCCACCAACCTTAATTCTAGTAAATTAAGAGGAAGAACCTTATAAAACCGAGCCGGAATTTCCTCAAACTTTTCCTTAAAATTAATAAGAAAAAAAAATGCTCCTACTTTACCTCGCTCAATATTTGACATTACTTGGAACCGACAAATGAGAAAAATGTAATAGACATGGAAAGAAAGGTTATTCCATGCTCGGGGCCATGAACCCAACCTGAATATAAGGTCAAGTCTCATGTTCACCTTATTCACCTAACAAGACAAGTGTTTTCGTAACCTGTGGAAAATTATTAATTTGCTTTCTTTATGTTTCTTTTCCTTCCCATGTCGGAGGAGAAATGGGCAAAAATTACCACTCAGTTGTCCCAAACGCTAGGAAATAATAATAATAGTTGCAGGCTCAGAAAGGGATGTCGGGATGAGCTGGATTCCATAAGGGATTGGCCCAAAATTGTAGAAGAACGGGAAAAGTGGAAAAAGGGAAGCTCATAATAACAATTACGTTTTTTATAACAGTTGTTATTGAAACAGTTCAAAAGTTGAAAAGTTTATGAAGCACCAATAAACATGTGTATCTTTTGAGTCATAAAGGTTATTTCAATGTAGCAAAACTTTATAAAGAGCCCTATAGAAACACTACAATAGAAAATTCGTAAAGTAGAAGGAAGGTGGAGGATATAACCCTTATTTTGCTTTTATAAATTTTAGCCCTACGCTCGCAAAATCTAATTTCCGTAACGTTGATAGAATATAAAGTACGTGTATTGGTTTCTTAAGATATCATTTTTTATAACTCCAGTGTTATTAACATTGCAATAACCTTTTCATAAAAGAATATAAAAACAATTGCAGTATCTTCAAGTAATTTCGTTCCATACATTCTAGTGTGTAAATCTTAACAATGCAATTCAACGCATTGTATAATAAGTTTGAAGTTGTCGAGAAAGCTGTTGCCAGTTTCATTTTACTAAAGAATGAATAGCATATTTCAAACAAAGTGCCTTGGGGAATGGCGTCAGAAATTATAACATAATGTAAAATGGTCTCATATAGCATGCTCCATACTAAATTGTAGTTGCTAATGAAGACCGAATGAGATTTTCCGGAAAGTCTGGAGTGAAGCCAACAATTTCTAATGTCAATACTGACTGGAGTGAAAATTCGAAATGTGTGCTTTATTCCTGCTCATTTATTCATGAGAATTATTTTCGAAATCCAGCAAAACGTAAAATAATGAAGGAAGACAATTTGTGTTTCTGCGAATAGTTTTCCAGTGTAGAAACTATTATAATAACTACAGCTCCTGTTTGGAATACCTTCCACAATAGTTTTGACTATTGAAGCTAGAAGTCTGTTTCTCGAAATTAAATTTTAATCCGAGCATTGTAAAATTTTAACAAAAGGAAAGGAGACTGGGCGAATTTGTATGGGAAGTGTTCTATATTTATATCAACACGGTCAGATTTTGATGCCTCTTTGCACAAGGGTATAGAGGGGTGCTTCCAGAAATATCAAAATCGCTATTGGTCCATAGACCACTTTTGCCCGGTCTCCTTTGTTATCTCGTCCAATTCCCTAATTGAAATAACATGAAACATTTTCATTGTCTATATCCATCTATTCGTTTCCATTCGTGAAATAGAAAGCAAACACGCCTATTCCCATTTAAGAAATAAGTTTTAAGAAAATGTATTCTACATTTGTTCTCCCGGGGAGTGGGATACGTGTTTATTTCCTACCAATAGTGTCTCGCCCGCAGTTTATACCGTTTCTATAAATACAAAAGCGGACATTTTAGAATTGGAATCTATTTCTTATTCTTCTCTACGACCTTCAATAAAATCGCAAATTCGAAATCCCAAGGGAGATATTTTAAACCTTTTGTTGAACCTAGGAGTCTGGAACGGTCAGGGTTTCGTACGTGGTTTAATTATTTCGCGGACTTAATGTGCGAAATTGCGGGTTAGTTCAGGGAAAGTTGGCAGATTGTCAATTAATTATTTATTTAAAGCCCTTCAGAAAAGCTTCTAAGTCTGATGAGAAAAATGTAAACTTAAATGCTTTAAAGTAATGAAGTTTCCTTACTGAGTTTATAATTTTGGACACTGTACAAAAAAGAGAAAAGGAGGTTAACGTAACTTGTTAAAATTTACATAATTAATTACATTTTTTGTCGAGTCCTTGTGGCTAAAACTACCATTTTAGACGCAGCAATGTGTCGGGCACTTGCCGCACAAAACATAATTAGGTATGTATTTTGTGCCTTCTTGTGCTCTACTTTGTACGAGGCTTAAGATTAACTTAATTAATATTATAAATGCGAAAGTGAATTTGTTTGTTTGTTATGGTGGATCCTCACAGACCGGTGGCCCAGCCGGCGGCGGCTTGACCACAAGCAAACCCGCCGGCAAGCCCGCCGGCAAGAGCCGCCGGCAAGAGCCGCCGGCAAGAGCCGCCGGCAGAAGCCGGCAAGTGCGGCTGTGAATAGATATTCTCAGTTATCTTGTGATTTTCGGTGAAAGAAAGAAAGAAAGAAAGAAAAATATTTTATTTGGGACGCGCACAGGAAATACAAACAGTAATAGTAAAACATAATAATATAAAATAAAAATAAAAACTGAGAGCATTAACAAAAGAACAAAACATTCAAAACATAACGACCTGTGCGAGGCCAAAAAGGTCCATAACTCAGCATATGCTGCGATATTTAAAAAATAAATAAATACCGCAACGCTGGTATTCTGATTCTGGTGAAGTGAGTTGTACGTAGATATTGGAGACAAAAATGGACGATAACACCGCAATTGCTGCTGCAATTTTGGTGTGTATTCTCTGTCTGAAAAATAAAAAAAATTGCAAAAGAAGATGTTGTGTGTGCCACCATTACGCTTTCACGCTAAAACGGCTGAACGGTTTCGGATTAAATTTGGCAAATAGGTAGATCATGACCTGGATTAGGACATTGGATACTATTTATCCCGATATTCCCACGGGATCAAGACTTATTCGGGTGAAACCGCGGGATGCAGCTAATTATTAATGTAAATGGTGAATGAATGCGCAATGTTTTCAGTGAAAGTTATAAAACTACACAGTATCCTCTCGAATACACACGTATAGTACGACACAACTTAGATGTAGCATAGATTTGAAAATTTTTGTGTGATCGGTTTTACGAATTATGCCGATGCTACATCTAAGTTGTGTCGTACTGTACACACGTAGACAAAATTACAATAGGTACCTATATTTTGTAAAGCAATTAAACACATGACCGACGCAGCTGGTATACCATGAGAGCCGTATTGCCATGTCATAAAAAAGATACTGCTTTTATTTCAGTCGCAAATCGCTGAAAAAGGACCAAACCCTTTTTTCTTTGTATGCCATTTTCAGTTCTCATATAAAACTGAATATTACGTGAAACTAAGATTTGACGGGGTTTTATAGAAGGCCTTTCTAACGGAGTATTTATGGTAAAACATATGCTAAGAAAAGAGAGGGGAAGACTAAGTAATTGAATTTTTGTAGAGTATTATTATTGCATTTTTAAAAGCAAGGATTATTTTATGATTATGTTGTTTTATCCAAGATAGCTGCGTTCCGCGGTTTTACTCGCATAAGTCTTGATCCCGTGGGAATATCGGGATAAAAGTATCCTTTGTCCTAACCCAAATCATGGTCTACCTATGTGCCAAATTTCATCCAAATCCGTTTAGCACTTTTAGCGTGAAACCGTAACAAACAAATAAACTCACTTTCGTATTTGTAATATTATAGTTAAGTGTAGCATTTAGCATAGCTTAGTCCCATTTATTTCATAATAGATGTAAGGTGGTCTCATTAACCATAATACAGTCTATTGTTGGTCTGGTATCACCTTAATTACTATCATGTCAATACCTAATAATATCCTACCTCAACATTACAAAGCAGTTAATTTGCATGTTAATCATTTCAAATAGGGTCATGACCTGCAATCCTAATTACACACAAACATTAATTAGTATTCCTAAGTAAAACTCTCAGGGGATTTGAGTACCTACCTATTTAAATATTGTATCGGTTAAACGTAAAACCGAGGTCTGTTTCATATTATATTCTAAGGTAGGAAAGGGCCTGAATCAACAATTAGGTAATTATGTGTTTAAATATTGAAATTGAAAAACATAATATCATGCATTCATTTTCAAGTCTGTTAAGAGCGTATAAACTGAAAGTTGATAAACTGAAAATATTTGACAGCTATTTGCAACGTTGCCCAACGTTGCAAATAGCTGTCAAATATTTATTAAATATTTAAGCTGTTTTTTAATTTGGCAATATTACTATAGGGAAATAAGAAATATGGCTAACTAGTGAACTAAAATATTGATTATGAAATGCCATAGTAATTAATATCGTAACACCGAATATTTAGTTTTAGATGTAATAAAGTATTTGAAAGCTTTCCAAATGCCTTTTTACATCTAAAAGTTCCAACATCAAATTCAGTGTTAAAATTGCAACTCATTATTAATATCGTTCACTAGTTAGGCATATTGTTACTTCCATACAGTAATATTGCCAAATTAATCAAAACGGCGAAATATTTGACAGCTATTTGCGACGTTGCCGTTGCTTTGCTTTCAGTATAAACGCTTCTAACAGACATCTGCTTGAGTTTGTTTGCCTTTTTTCTCAAAGTAGTCAGATAGGAAACGCCGACCTCATCTAAAAATATGATTGACGTGTCAAAGTGTTTGTTCAAACCTCTTACAGAAATAAAGTCATTTATCAAGGATCACACTTATTCAGAAAATTCAAAATAGCGATTAAAGCTACGATTTTATGTAAGAAACAATTAATAATCGGCGTCTATAATATTGTAATTATATTTTGAGAAAGCTTCCCGAATTGATGCTATTACGGAGTTTGTCCCCCGAGGCCCGATTTACATAGAACAAGGTACTTAGGAACTAGTATTGGTATTAGCTGGCTACTTCGCAAACACATTTAATAGAGTATTATTCAATAAGTCATTAATTAATTTGGTATTTTCAGCATCGTTTTTGGCAATTTTAGAGGATTATTAAATAAGCATTATCAGAGGAAAAAAAATAAAACAAAAATAAAAGGTTTCCGAAAAATAAAGCTAGGTTCTTTTAGCATAGACTTTACTAATTGTGAACATTCATAAATTCAAACCTTTTTCTGAGGAGATACGATGAAATGACTGAACACCACGTGTTTCATTCTTACATATTCGTTCATACATGTAGGCAGGTGCGCAGTACTCGCATTGCGCACGTGTACGATGACATACACGTGCGCCATGCGAGTACACATCTAACCCTTTTGAAGGGTATCACCAATAAGGTCAGTATATAAGTCTTTCAAAGATGCCTCCCGGCGTTTCCACGAACATACAACCTAGAAACTACTTATGTAATTCGTCTTTTATTCATCCTCTCAACATAACCAAAATCCTCCATAGTCTTCTGAATTTTATTTATAATAACATAATATATTAATTATCATACATGATGAATCAAATCATAATAATTGTAGCTAGAATAGTAATCATTCTATTAAAAGCAGTGAGTCAGACACCAGAATATAAAAAAAAAGACTCTATAACGTAGATTTTCTTAACGTTTTCGCCTTAGTTTCAGGAAAATTAATTCAGGTCAGTCACTGAATAATTAAATTAAGATCAGATTTGAACAAAGGTGAAACGACTAAAGATCGCTACCGAGACTGAAATTGAATTATCTCAATTTGCAGGTTATAAGTTTTTCACAAAATTCAATACTTAAAAAGTAAAAGTTATTTTTTATTATTACCTTGGATACATAGCATGTAGATCAGGATGCACAGGAACATGTCTTGACCGAGGTGACATGGCAGCCGCGGCGTTGATCATTCGTATGCGTGCACGCAGTCTCTCGTACTGCTCCGGTTGATACTGCGCTGCTATTGTTACCGTGGCCCCTGAGTACTGCTTGGGTTAACAAGGAAAAATAATTCATATAAAGAACAATTTAAAAAATATCATTCGCGGCGCTGTTTCCAATAAAATAACCAGTCGACTAAATGAGGTTTGCAACGCCTTCAAATTCAAGAAAACTGAGGACATAGAAAAAACGATTTACAACATAGAAGTTTTTAAGTTAAGTAACACCCTTGATATTTACAATATTGAAAAACCGATAAAATCTAGCTGTTTAATATTGAACATGAAGTGACCAAAAACACATTAAATAGATACCTTCAACGCAGCAGCAGCTTGTTCATGCGTAGCCCTTGTAAGGTCCCTTCCATCGACACTCAGTATCCTGTCGCCTCTATGGAGCATGCCATAGGCAGCGCCACCCACGGAAACGCCCGATACGAACACTCCGCAAGCGTCCTCTTCCGTACTCCCCTCCACTTCACCCCCCAGTCCGCCGACGATGTCCATCCCGAGTCGTGAACCCGAGCGGACGAGACGGACCATGCGGACACATCTGTGTGGTAACAATTTGAAATTATATGAGGTTTATTGAGAATAAAATGGTAAAGAAGGAAGAATTTTGGGGGTACAAACGAGAAATCGAAGTATAAATCGATAATTCTGTACCCTCAGTGAAAAGTGATTTATCTCGACTTGTAGCAGTTTTGAGTTGTGTATACAATCTTGAAGCTTATTTTTTTTTCTATTTTTCTATCTAATCGGTTTAACTCTATCTATTATAGAACGGGAAATAAGTTTCGTGCTGAATGATACAAGTTGCATTCTAGATGAATTTTGATGATAATTTTTGTGTCTACTGATATATCTTTAGTAATATTAAATTGAACTAAAGCTTAAACTTAAACAAATACGTGTAAATAAGGCTATCTCGATTTGTAATACTTGACACATTTAATATTAATTACATGAGCTTTGTGCTTGTTAATACAATACAATTTATATTAAGTGACACAAAAAATACCATACAATTATCAATTGTGAATAATAATATAACTCAAATTATATCTCTTTAGTTTAAGCAGCATTAAATACTACCAACGTGTTAAGTGATACAACTCAACCTTTATCAAATTACACGTGAAACAGTTTTAGTAACACGTTTAGTTCTTAATAATGTAAATTTATTTATATCGCTGTAGTATAGGATTTTTAGTAACCGATCAATAGTGATTATTGTGCAAAGTGATATATGCAGTTTCGTCTTCAAAATGTCTGTCTCTTTCTGTCACGGGCGTTTCCGCAGTGAGAAAGCGAGAACGGCAATGATGGCGTGGGAGGTAATCGCTCTCAAACGGCAGTCGGCCAATTCCGTTTTGGCGTGAGTGACCAGAGCACGCGTCAATATTTTACCAAAATTAGACGATGGTGGCCGATTTTGTGCTTCCCGCATCCAGCGGATTCCTGCGGTCTTCACAAGATCATCGGTCCATCTTGTGGGAGGCCTTTCAACGCTTCATCTTTGGGTACGCGGTCGCCACTCCAGAACCTGTCGGGCCCATTGGCCATCCGTTCTACGAGCAATGTGCCCTGCCCATTGCCACCAAAGTTTGGCAATTCTTTGGGCTATGTCGGTTACCTTGGTTCTCCTGCGGATCTCTTCATTTCTGGTTCGATCACGTAGAGAAACTTCAAGCATAGCCCTCTCCATTGCATTTAGATGATTTTTAACCTTCTGATAAGGCCACGAGACCACGTGGACACGAGCGACCACGCTTCAGTGCCATAGATCATCACTGGCAACAGGCACTGGTCAAAGACTTTTCGTCTTGAGACACTGCGGTATGTGGGACGAGAAGATATTGCGTAGCTTCCCGAAAACTGTCTAGTCAGATTCGACGATTGACCTCTTTCTCGAAGTTGGACGTACCTAGCTGGACAGATTGTCCCTAGGTAAACATACTTGTCCACAACTTCGAGAGTAGAGTCTCAGATCTACACGTGATTGGGTGTTACATGGGTATTTGTCATGATTACCTTTGTCTTATCCATGTTCATTTTTAGACCCACTCTTTTGGCGGCTCTACTGAGTTCATCAAGCATTATACTGAGGTCATCCATTGTCTCAGTCATAATAACTATGTCGTTGGCAAATCGAAGGTTAGTAATATACTCGCCAGTGATGTTTATGCCTAGATCTTGACAGTCCAGAACCTTGAAGATATCCTCCAGTGCGGCGGTGTACAGTTTCGGAGAGATATTATTATACATCTCCTTGTCTCACACCTCACTGCAGAAAAATAGGTTTTATGGCCTGATCCTGGAGTCAGACTGACATAGTGGCGTTTTCGTACAGACACTTTAGCACCTCGATGTACCGATAGTCGAGCTGGCAACTTTGAAGAGACTGCAGTACAGCCCATGTCTCAATCGAATCGAAGGCTTTCTCGTAGTCTACAAACGCTAAGCAGAGAAGCGGGTTACACTCTTCGGTGTTCTGTATAACCTGCCGCAACGTATGTATGTGTTCTTAAGCAGGGCATGGTCGCCCTTTTTAAAGAAGAGTACTACCACATCTCTATTCCACACATGTGGCGTTTGACCCTCGAGTATGACGGAATAGAACGGCTTCTGGAGGGCCTTAAGAATGGATTTTCCACCGGCCTTTAGGAGTTCGGCCGTAATTCCGTCATCACCTGGCGCTTTTTTGTTTTTAAGCTGCTTCAGAGCAATCCTAATCTCGTACAAACTGACGGCTGGGATGTCTTCAGTCTAGTGTCGACCCAAATAGCTCTTGGGTCATTTGCCAGATTCGTAACGGGGTTACTGGTTGTCATGTATAACTGTCCATAGAAACTCTCCATCTCTCTCAATATTTCAGGTTTGGCGGATACGATGCTGCTATCGGTCTTCAGTTTCGCAAGCTGGCTTTGCACAATAGACATTTAGTATGTTTCATCTAGGTGATTTCAGGAAAAATGATTGATTAATAAGTAACGTCTAAATTCTGACCCTAATGCTAATGTCTTAAACCACTTAAGGACATAATGTAGTTGTTAACTATTATGGAACTTAGTTTCAGTGTTTTATTTCTTAGACGGGCTTGTTGTTTTGTTATAGTGGTTAATGATTTAAGGAGTAGTTTCCTTAAATCATTAACCACTGATATGACTGCTAATTATAATAAATTATAAAAATATACTTAAAGTACCTATTCACACTTTTATACACCCGGTTTTTAAATGAAAATAGACCCCGATAGTATAAACACACGTTACTAGGCCCCTACAAAAGAAATAAAATTGAACTTATATTACTTTACACCTTAAAAGTTTTGTAATTCCTTTGATATAAATAAAGATAAATCAAAATACACTTCGTCGTTTATTGTATTTATTGTGTGTAAAGTGATATAAGTTTGATTTTAATACAGCACACTAAAAAGACACGGTACCAATGAAATCTTAATGTTTTCTAATCAAAATTAGTTCTAGTGTTTTTATTATTGTTGTCTTTATTATTATCAAAAAGATGTTAAAAAACTACTTGTAACATTCAACACCAGTGCATTATACAATGTGTTAAATGATATAATTTAAATTATAACATTATACACATAGGAACTTAATTGTGGCTCATGATATAAGTCTAGTTTTTTTATAAATATCTCAAATTCTAATTATTTTTTAACACAATCAAAGTATATCCGATATAATAATATCAATTTCGCAGCGATAAAAGTCAAAACATCAAAAAAAAAGTCAGTAATAAAAAAGTTGTAGCCATTTAAAAAATGCAAAACTTTAAATTGAAATTACTCAAAACGAGCATTTTTGACTTGTACCACTTTTCACTGAGGGTACAGAATTTATCTTTCTACTTTTACGATACACTTCTAAAAGTACTGGGGTATTTCAAGAAATGAGTCAAGGTTTCATTCTATACAGAATGAACCCAGGTATATTTTGACATCGATAAAAAATAATTAGATTGAAATTACAGCACAAGTTACATCATCATCATCATCAGCCTATTAATGTTCCCACTGCTGGGACACAGGTCTCCTCTCTGTGAGGGGGAGTGGGCTTTAACAAGTTACATGTTTTCAAAGTCAAAGTCAAAACATTTATTTCAAATAGGCCCTTGAAGGCACTTTTGAACGTCAAAAGTGCCTTCAAGGGATCAACGTTCAACGTTTTGAAGGAATCACTTGTGGTATATAATTTTACAGTCGTTTACAAACTGAAACTATACAGAATTAATAAGACCTTCCTTGAAAATACAGCTTAAACAGTAGTCTGGTTTAAATAAAAAACTGAAATTACTTTTTAACTAAAGATTTGCTAAAGTTGGAAAATTACGAGTTCCAAAGAGGTATTCTGCGGTTTTGCAGCAATAGCAAAGGAAGCGAAACTTTCAATGTCCGAAACTTATTGTCTTTGTTCCGTAGTTAGCGGCATGATTAATATAATAATTCTCACCAGCATTTGTGGTAAACCCTTTAACGAAAATTTTATTTGTTAAAATATTAGCTTTGGCAGGGGTCTTGAAAAGAGGGTTTTTAAATCCGCTTAACAAAATATCTATGTATTATTACTAATTCGATAAACCTACACCCTAAATTCATAAATATCTACTGCCTGGAAGCGATGGCAAAACTAAAATAGAGAAAACGCAAAAAATAGCTGTTATAAAAGAAAAACAAGGATAAAGTAAAGTAAAATAACACAAGGCAATTCTGCTGCCAAAAAAGGCTGGCTAAAAGATTTAACGTCTTGTAGTTTCAGGATTAGTGCCAAAAATTGACTCGTTTAAGTTATAACTGAAAAAGGGTTACGATAAAAAATGTATTTAGCTGAATTCGCAAGGTAGGTTTGAAATGAATTAGTTAAAGACTATTA
Organism: Conistra vaccinii; assembly: GCA_948150665.1. NCBI lineage: Eukaryota > Metazoa > Arthropoda > Insecta > Lepidoptera > Noctuidae > Conistra > Conistra vaccinii. Next base: position 15,841,000 of record OX411318.1, read on the forward strand.
AAATTATTACTTATTAAGAAATATTGTGGAGAATGAGAGGAAGTGTAAAACAAACTTACAAAAGCATCTAAATGTATAAAATATTTATTATTATGATAGCAGTGGTGTAACAACCATTACTTCTAAACCTGAATTTGGATAAAAAATGTCATCTACATAATACGAAATCTGTCTCAAAAAGATGCTTTATGGTAACGGCGTATTTGGGTTATGAAATTCATGTAATAAATCTTCCCCACAAAATTTAGGTTACCTTGAAAGCGAATGTAGTAAGGGTCTACGTTACCTCGGTATTTCAGTTGGCTCCTCTTCTAATAGCTCGTGAAGCGTTGAACACGACGTGGCTTGTGTTTTAGCTGCACAAAGAATATATTGATACATGGCTTTGTCTTTATTTCATAATCTTCTTCATCTATACATATTATAAAACAAAGTCGTTTTCCACCTTTGTCTCTATGTCCGCGTAGTTCTTCTTCTCTTCTAAACCACGCAACAGATTTTTGATGAGGTTTTCACCATCTGCATCGTTTAGAGAGCTTTTTCCGCAAGGTTTATGTGTATAATACGTTAGTATTAAAGTTACATTTACATAAGAAATCTCGATGTTACGTCAAGTCGTAAAAACCGTGTGAAGCAGGTGCGAGCCGCTAGTTTTATTATAAATTATAATAACCTCTTAAATTATTTGAAATTGAGTCTTTGTGTGTAAAGTGTCAAAGTGGTTTTCAAAAATTACTGTGATATTATGCCTTATAAAGTAGTTTGCAATATTTTAATTTTAAAACAATTTTCTGATATTCCAATATTAGAAATTGTATCGCTGTAGCAATCTTACAATTTATTATTTCTGATGATTAATAATGAAACTTATTGTAAAGGTGCACATACTTGAATATAGTGGAGCAGTTTTAGCGACAGGTGGAACGGTACTGCCAGCTGATAGGACGATAAGCGTGACTTGATCCCCTGTACTTCTTAACGCAGACACAGCATGGGCATGCGTTGAACCAATTAGTGATGTTTCTATACCCTAAAAACAGAAAATACATTTAAAACTGTTGTTTCATTTAATATCTGATTGGAAAGAAAATCTTTTTATGAGTGTCCATTCTACATGTTTTTTTTTTTTATACGTTGCCCCTTACTAGGAATTTCTCTTGTATTGTCGGTGCGGTTACAAATATTTAAACTCACATACACAAACAGCCAGACCCGGAACAACTACTTGTAGGTCATACAAATATTTGTTCCGTGCGGGAATCGAACCCGCCACGCGGCAGCGCAGCAGTCAATCGCTTCACAAATGCGCCATCCATGCCGTCAAAAAAAAAACTTCATTTTATTGAATTATCATACATTTTGATCAACCGATATCAGAGTATTTACTTCCTTACAAGCCATATAATTTTTCACACAATGCATCCATCAATTCTTAAGTCTATCTCTGTCCATTTCATTTAGTTATATTTTGTTCAATACTTACATCTTTATCTCTAACTGCCAGAATTTTATCTCCTAATCTTAATCTGCCATCATGGTGGGCGGCGCCACCAACGGCAATATGGGATACAAAGATTCCTCCACCACCCGCTGCGTCGTCCGCTCCACCAGCTATGCCAAGGCCTAGTCCACGAACCCCTCGCCACAGTGTCACCACCCTAGGCCGGCGAGCTCGACGTACGCGCTGATACAAATAAAAAAGGATTTGATCATCTATAACTATAATTATCAATACATATAAAGTCGCTTTTCTTTTAAACTACGCAATGAATTTAGATGCAGTTGTCACCATCATTTTTTTCCGGAATGTTTTCGAATTTGCTCCGGAAGGTTTATGTGTAAGTAAGTATAATAGATTAATACTTATTATACTGTCTTATTTAAGAACGGTGACCGAAAAGTTGTGAGGAAATCGGTTATCATGGTATGGGCATGTGATGCGGAGGAATGAGGAAAATGTCGTGAAGAAAGTTTTGAGTATGAATGTCGATGGCTATAAGAGTAGGGGAAGACCAAAGAAACGATGGATGGACTGAGTGAAAGATGATATGGCTAGAAAGGGAGTGACTACTGAGATGACGACTAATAGAGAAGTATGGAAAAAAGGAACATGATGCGCCGACCCCAAATAAAATTGGGATAAGGCCAGGAGAATGATGATGATGATGATGACTTATTAAAGAAATCTCAATGTTTTGTGAAGTCGTAAAAAGCGATATGATTTTGTCAAAAGTGAAAGCTCATTCTAATACCCAAAAGGTTTTATCGAAAAATAAATGCTTACAATTCTATTTCAATCGTTTTTGTTTAGAAGGTGACTTTGACCGATATTTCTAATTTTCGTGGTACTACTTTCACTTGACTAGATTGCGTGTCTAATCTTGTTATTTTAAGAAAACACGCGCAACAATATTTTCTGGCTTCAGGGTGGTTCAAAATTTTTCATGTTATTCAATTTTTAATTTTTTAAAGATTTGCTTTCTGTTTTTTGACATATCTCCGAAGTTTATGGGTCGATTTGGATTCTGTTTATTATTTCCAAAAGCTTATGAGTTATTTTAACAGGTTAACTAAAATTTTTACAAAAAATTATCGACTACGAAAAAAAAACTGAATCGAAGTCATTTTTTCGGTAAAAAATTGTGTATTTGTTTAAAAAAAAACTAGTGAAAAATGTTATAGATAGACCCCCCTTTTGAAGTTTATTTTCGATATGTTTTCATGAATATTCAGAAAATTACGGGCGGTCACATGCGCATGGGCGAAATTGTATAAGCCTACTGTATAAGCGTAGAAACAATAAGATATTATGGCTTGATTCTTATTTGTTTCAAAAATGATTTTGATAAAATTATATTCAGTGCTATGGTAATGTTTGCTTCAGCGATTTTTCAGCTGGCGCGATGCCAACCTTCGTCAGCTGTAGCATCAGGTATTACAACTGCTGTTGCAGACACTGTATCTTTTGTAACTCAGTATTGTTTTACAGTAGTTCAAGGTTTATTATTCAAAGGTTTTAATTTATTAACTCCAGTTTCATTTGTAACAATAGTTTAAGTATTCTTAGTTTTTATGTTAGAGATAATTTTTAGAATGGCCAGAAGTCATAAAAAATATTAAAAAATACCTATAAATTTTTATAATTATAGTTTCGAGCCGTTTGGAGTTGAAACTCTATTGCTGTGGGGTCCGAGTGCTAATGGTCTCTTTAAGGAAATTTCCAAACGGCTGGTTGACATTCTCGAGACCCAAGGGCTGGCTTTTACGCTGGTCAGAGGCTAAGCATTGCCATACCGCCAGTCTCTTGGGTACATTACCAGTCGACAGCGATTCGGATGAATTTTACGACGTTTAGTTTGTTAATAGTTTTAATATAGGATATAAAAAAATAAAAAATAATATGTAGTTATAAATATGGTTATAATATATCTCATAAAATTCTGTCATCAAAATAAATAAAAACAAAATACCTACATAAGGTTAATACATTGCACCAACGTTACGAATTTATTGCGTTCCATTATTTTTTATTGGTACCGTATTAGTTATTTATTATACATATAGATATATAGGTGATCCTGTAAGTACTTTTTCATGAACAATGCTGTCCCTTTTTATTGGCATAACTCGTGTTGACACAAGTTAGTACGAAAATACCTATTACCGCGGTGAAAAGATTACGCAATCACCGATATCTGTATAATGTCAACAAAAATCCTTACAAAAACAAAAACACAATATAATCTTAGCACCATTAAAACAAATAGCAGCCGCAGGAAAACTACGTCTTCGTAGAATTTCACAGGAATCTCGTAAACAACAGAGCGCGCCAATCTCGCAGTCACACCATTAGTGAGCGACAAAAGTGCTAGTGAAGCGAAGTATAGAGCAACCAATTAAACAAGAGCATTTTAAAGAGAGAGCAAGCGATGCTGAACTTACTAATCTAACGACGCTCCCGGCTTTTTGAAGAGCGTCAACTGCGACTGAATGCGGCGCCCCTTCCACAGAAATGTCGTTTACCTGCACAAAATATGAGTTTAAGGTTAAATTTTGTCAGAAAAATCAAAAAATTATAACGCATTTTGATTAAAATATTCACGGAATCCGTTGCACGCAATAACGTTGTGATGTATTTTATTCTTCAATGTCATTAAATCACATTTTTTCTGGTAGGTATTGGAGTTGGATTGAAATTGGAACGGGTGAAACAAATGACACCAAAATTTTCAAAAATATGTTCTTTGTGACAAATTGGTACCTAATAATAAAAGCTAAAACCGACTTTATTGCACGACTCATAAGGCTGCCTGTCCACTGAAACGGAGAGGAGAAAAGAGGAGCGGAGATGTGCCAATATTAACCAATAGCATCTTGACTTAGGATCACTGATCTAAACTCAACGGCGGAGTCAAGATTTTATTGGTTAATATTGACACATCTCCGCTCCTCATTTCTCCTCTCCGCTCCAGTGGACAGGCAGCCTAATGCGAAGCATTAGAGAGGGCGCTGCGATCGAAAAATTTATTTTGCCCCATTTCTGCAACTGTTTTTATTGTTACACTCCTGCTAGTACACAGAACCTACTTAAACGAAAAAAACATCTAAATAGTTATAAAAAAAATTCTGTCCGTCAATGTATGAAACCTGAAAACATTGTAGCTTGCGAGAAAATCAATTAATTAAGTCGATTTTTTTTTATACATTCGTTTCAGCCATAGAAGGAACTCTATTGAATATGGCTCTTTTATTCAAAGTAGTTTAATTATAATTAATAAAAAACTTACTAATATAATATCTATTTCTATAATTATATTTCCAACTTCGACCCTTTTCCGTTGCCTAGCAACCGATTAAGTAAATATCTAAATGGATAGTCTTTGACATTACGTAAAGATTGCGAGGTGAGAAATTTCACCCATATTGATGGATAAAAAAGCAGTCAAAACATACTTCATGAAAAGTGTTTAAATCAATTTTATTGTCCTTGTCTCATTTTTGATGAGACGTGCACTTTTTCATTTTCATACTATTTTACCTTTTATGCCTAAAATATCTGGCCATAATATAACCTAGTTCTATATTTACATAGTGTGTACTGAATTAGTTACTTAGTTTAATTCCAAACACACAAAATAACAATGTTTTTCACGCGTTTCATGCATTCATTGCATTCATCTCCCTAATTTGCATTCAAATTGTGAATCCCATTGAATACATAGCACAGTCGGATTTATTTTTGTGTGGAGTTTTATGCACTGAATACTTGTCCCAGTAATCGGTAAAATATAATATTATTGATTCAGTATGCAAAATGTACCAACTCAAGCCAGACATTTTAAACAATCATCACCAGGGCCAATTTTATAATTTTTCAATATCTGAAGTTTCATTTTATGTTATTTTTCAGGTGCTAAAAAGTACCTTTAATCGTTCCTCAAACAGTGAGAAAGACTTATACACATTTTAGGTAGACTATATAAAATTATTTATGTAGTTTGGTACCTCTTTTTCGTAGATAAATGACTAGGTATCTATATATTCACAAAGTCATCACACATAACTTTGTACCTACATAGGTAGGAGTAAATATATACATAGGCAACGAAAATGTGATGACCATTAGGGTTTTACTCTTATCCATTAGTTGGGCCATTCACTGAATGAGTCGTTAGTGTATACGCATTTATTTTGTCCCAGCAAAACGAAGATAGCTGAAGGTTGGCTTTATCTTACATACCACAGTCGGTAAACGGTAGCATTGCTCCAAAGCAGAGAAATATGACGTCTTTAAAATTTCTCAAGTCCTGTCAAATGTATCGGCGTTGAACCTCTGTAACTTTACAGAGGTCCAACGCCCCGGTTTTCGGTACGGTTTCAGGACTTGAGAAATGTCAAAGACGTCAAATTTCTCTGCTCTGGGGCAATGCTGCCGTTGACCGACTGTAAAGTAGAAATTGTAGACGCTGCGGCAGCTACCGCTCGAGCGGTAGCTGCTGCAGCGTCTACAATTTAGCGGCGAATGACGTCACTAAAATGTTATTTATGGAACTAAGTTGGTGTGGTTTCCTAGAGAGCGTTTTTTGACACCATACAGTCTTATCCCGCTGCCATCATTTACATGACAACCGTCACTGCGAACGTTATGTGGTGGCCGCACCGCTCTTCTAGAAAAACGTACCTTTACTAACTTATGATCGGTCAACATTAGCGTTGCCGCAAAGCAGAGTAATGTCACTTTGACATTTCTCAAGTCCTATCAAATTCAGGGGCGTTGAACCGCTGTAAGTAGGCAGTTACTCTATGCTATTATAATATTACTATCTGCCCACAACACACATCTACAATCTACGTTATAAACTAGTTAGTACTGGTACATAATTACAGTGTAATCTGCAATAGTTTAAACACTATAATAACAATATTGGGGCAGGATCTTATCTACCAGTACAATTTATTAGCTACCTCACTCAGTAGGGAATTACTGCCAGTGATGTCATTGCAAAACGGAGCTCAGTAAAACAATTAATTGTTATTTACTGTGGAAATAATAATAATTGAGATTTATTTCAATGGATTCCTGCTACTAACAGTTTAATATTATATTTCTCGATAGAAATAAAGTCTGTACAATCCAGATACTTCAATTTGATTCGTCAAATACAAATTGTTATGTAATTATAGCTATTCGATTAAAAAGTAGTGATTATTGTGAGTTTTGTGAAACGTTTTAGGAAATAATTCCGTAGGGATGACTAAGGTTTTTATCGGTTCATTGACATGTCTGTGCAGCTCTAACATACCTACGCGCCATAAACAAGTTAATTCCCATACCAAAAAGTTCTGCATAATAATCCTAATCTTGGAATATTTATGAAAATAGACTAAATATTTCTTAACTCAGTAATACTAATAAATAATAATTCCAGATTTTTGTAATATTGTACTACCAAAAATCTTATTTTGCGGTCTACGAATTTTAGTACTCCTCCGTTTAATTAAGATTTTACTACCCCTCAGAAAAGTTCAATAAATCCTTTGTAAGGTCAAACTCGCACTTTACCGGTCCTTGTCATTGTTTAATTAGCAATTTCATAATTATATCCTTTCATTATTAAAATATCAGCTCAGATCAGATTTACTTTGTAACTGGTCTGAAAATTAACCTTTATGAAGTTAGCTCGACACTTAATAGTCATATCTGTGCTCAGCGACAGTAATATAAAGTACGCCTATCACTTTAATCTGTTCGTGTTAATCTGCCCCTTTATTGCTTCTAGTTTCATCATAATTCACTTCGAAACACCGGGACAGTTTTGTCATATAATAAGGAAGGCGAAGAGTTTACAATCAGACGGAAAACAAGGTACGAAAACAGGTATTTGGAGGTTCATAAAAATATTAAAATGAACCTGTCATATTAAATATTCGACCTTACGCAGAGTTGCATTAAAAAAGAAAAGTTTCGGGAATGTCATTTAAGTAAGTCCCTTAAAAAGTATTTTACTTTAAATAGACGAAAAAATAAAAAATTCCACCTCGTATTTTTTTGACAGGAAACTCTTTTTCTTGCCGGAAAATATTTACATGACATCTTATAAAATTGGATACAGAAAATGACATAATTTATTGGTGCCTTATCATTTTTCCGTTAAGTCTGTCCCGTTTTGTTCCTTTGTTCTGTGCGGAAATAAGCGGTACCGAGTATATTGCCGGGATATTGATCCTGACAATTATATTATTTATTACAAGCTCGGCGTAAGAGAGGTTTAAATGAATAACCTTCTGCCGAAACTGGGGAAAAATACTTATTTACCGTAGATAGATTGAATAGTAAATGATTTTTATCACATCTATTAAAAAATACGTAGTTTAATCCTCGTATACAGGGACCAAAATAGCTTTTTAATCCATAGGGATTAAAAGTGATTTGAATTTGGAATGTGGATATTGTTAGTAAAAATTCTAGTCACCAAAGAGATCAATCACGAACATTGTATAAATAAGTATAATAACATAATATCCTAAAGCGTCAGGTTTCGGAGTTATTCACCGAAATATAAGTCGAAAAGTGAACCCTGAAACAAGGACTTTTTGTTTTTTTTCCCTTCAGGTAAGTATATTGAACTATAAAAACATAATTGCATCATGTATAGGTAATATTTTAGTTAAGAGCGAAAGAGACAAAAATATATGTATACCCTCCGCCGAATGAGGACGTGTGTTATATGGTATATGTATTATAATTATGGTGCATGGCATGGGCGCGACACCAAGAAAATCCTATTCAGCCTCCCGCTGCCTTCTTGGATGATATTATTTATACCGAATATGATTAAAAAATCTTATGTTTTATCCACTAGCTGTAGTCAATTAATTCATGTGTAAATAACTTAATCAACATGAAGTAACTACAACATAAATAAATAAATTCGTTATAACAATTGTTATTTTTATCTTTGAATATCTCAGAAACGTGACACTTTATGATGTTATGTTGTATGAAGTTTTATGTATGTATATGTGTCCCCTATCCAAATATATGACATTTATTGTGCACCTCGATTTAGAAAAAATATCAAAATGGTGGCTGATTTTAGGGCCAAAATCTTCAAACTCCTTTAAAATTTTTCGTCATGGGTATCGTTTTCATAGTTTTCGAGGGTAGCCGATAGTGAGGTCAAAATGTTCATCCAAGATGGCGGATGCGAAAATTTTCGAATTTTTCGTCATGGTTATCGTTTTCATAGTTTTCGAGGGTAGCCGATATTGAGATCTAAATGTAAATCCAAGATGGCGACCTTTTTTTTGTCATAATATTTTTGTTTTGTGTTTAAAGTCATACGTGAGTAGGAAATTTGTTCCTGATATGATGGGAATCGGACTGCACATGTTTATTTTCTCCTACAGGGTGATAAAAAGTAGAGTGTTCAGTGCAATGGTTATTAAGAACTTGGGCAGTGAAGCAAGTAACAAATCAAAAGCATTGTGGAGTATTATAAATAACAATACACGCAATGTCGAGCCAATATGCAAACTCAAAATCCATAACACCGTCGTTAGTAACCCAGCAGTTATTGCAAATGCATTCCACAATTTCTTCAATCCAATACGTCATCGATACATGTAGCAACACACATTCAATGTTTATGTCTCCAGTGATACCTCAACACGTAATAAGAGTGATACAGTAATTAAAAAATACAAACAGCTTTGGGTATGATAGTATAGATACAAAAGTAGTAAAACGTTTGTCGAATGTTGCCGTTTCTTCTCTGAATTAAGGACGATATAATTTTAATGATAAGGCAAGCCAGTAAAAGGATATTCTTAATTTTACTGAACCTAAAGCTATAAATATAACTTTAAGACTAATCAATCATCAAAATGCGGTACCTGAATATTCTTAATTTAGCTCACAAATTCTTCCCCTAGTTCCCAAAAAAGCCTTATTATAATTCTAGACGAGTTTCTCCACCAATTGTAGACCATTGTTAGTTTGAATCCAATTCTTTCAATAGCTCATACCTATTTTGTTTCTGGCATTGTGCGGAGCAAGGTCACAGATATAATTGTATGAGTGTGAACATAATTTAAAATTACATGTGACTTTTTTGTAACCTGTGTTGATACCAAAAATTTGCACAATAATGTGAAAACTGTAAGGAACAGCTGTGGCTTAAAACAGTTTGAAACTTCAACGAGACGAAGAAGAAGTAATAATAAAATACTAACGATTACTTCTTATCGTTAGTATTATTGAAATCCGACAATTACGTTTTACTTTTAAACCTGAACCTTCTAACGACACGATTAAAGTAAAGCCTATCAGAGAAATTGAAACTAAATAAAAGCTTTTCCTTCTCAGATACAAATCAGATACAATTTTATCAAGTTTACTCGACCTTGCTACGAAACTTATCTGTTTAGTTCCAAATCTGTGGCACGTGGACGAGATAAGGGTGACTACTGACTAAACTAATTTGCTAGAAGTTCAGGCTAAGGTTACTGATCCGTCTACCTAGTACCTATGTTTAACATATTATTGTCGTTCGTTGCCTTTACAAATTTACATACACACCTTTACATGTTACGTACGAGGTCTATTTTTAGCTGTGAACCACAGGCTTTTACGAAGGGTTATGAAACGGTTTGTGGTATATGGAGGTATAATATTTAACGATCAGTTTGACACGTGACATTTAGGACTTTTTCAGCACTGACATGTTGCTTATTTCTTTGACAATTATTCACTATTTCCAGGAGATACTTGTAGAAATAAGAATTTATAAAAGTGTTATTTATTACGCACGAGTACCTAATGAACATTTTGACTCATACTAATAGGATAACAAAAACATTACCGTATTTGGGCTTCGCCGCAGTAGAGAGTAAAAAGAGGACCTAATAAAGTAGGGAAATGGTGGCCCAGTGGTAACGGCCGCGACTTACGCATTGAAGGTCGTACTTTCGAACCCAGACGGGCGCGGGCGCTTTACTTTGTGTAAATTATTTCATCACCACTGCTCTCAAAACGGTGAAGTAAAACGTCGTATCGGAAACCCGCACTGAGCCCGCGTGGTGAATTACGGCCCACTCCCGACACCGAGAGGTTGCCTGTGTCCCAGTAGTGGGAACATTATAGGCTGATTATGTATATAAGTTATGTAAAGTAGGTATTAAGATTCTGGGAATATGAAATAGGTTGTCTCTCGCAACAAATATCTGTTATTTTGGTTTCTAGAGACACTTGGCGAAAGATTTATTGCCAACTTTCATGAATTATTGGCCCACAATACTCACTTGTAATAAAATATCTCCTATTTGCAATCTCCCATCTTTTAGCGCCGCTCCTCCCACTGCGAGTCGTGTTATGCTGACATCACTGCCAGTTTCCCCGCCTGCTATGCTCAAGCCGAGCCCGCTCGCACCCCGTTCCAATGTCACATCAGCTGTCTCCCACACGGCTTCGCTGTCTGCATCCGAAGGACACTGCCAACAATGACGTATTGTGAGATGAGTGAGAAATGTATTGTGTTGGTGTGTAATAGTGCGTTTGTGAAATGTTTGTAGTCTGATGCATGTTATTGTGTTTGGGATAAGTAAAGCACTGTACAGCCTAAGCAAATAATCCAATTCATCTGAATAATGAGCATACATAGTTAATTATTATGACCTTAACAAGATTAAATGCAAAATGAAATTAACTGGTTGGATTCAGGAATTAAACTACCTTGAAACTGAAAAAATTCTAGCTGTCTCGGTGTAGTTCATAATTTAAATAAATAAATAATTAAATTAACTATACATTGTCTTCATCAATATTTAATATGTATGATAGGATGAAGAATTCTCTGTTGCCTGGGCAACAGAAAATTCTTCATCCTCACTCACTACACAAAACACACGCAACCCTACACATTCCTTCATCCCCACACAATACTAACCATACTAACACTACTTAAAAAGATATTATAGAAATTACATATCGAAATGTTAAATGATTCGCGACCACTGTCTGCTAAAGTATTGGAATGTTATATAACCTAAAGGGTGGAGACCTGGTGTCCTGAAATACAGGCCCCAAGCATAGTTTAGGCACCAGTATCCCACAATATTCTTACTGTATCCACTTGTTGTGTATTGTGGCGAGAAATAATGCTTATTCTATTCTATTCTATTGTCTGATTTATTAAAATAAGAGACAATTGTCTATGGATAAACCATTTAATTCGTTGATAATCTTTACTAAAATATTTCTTTAGCTACTTTTTAAATGCATAAGTTTTTATTTTTGACCTGTTAAAAAACAACTCAGATTAATAGGTGACAAGCCGTGATGTGCCGAATGCGAACCCATCGATAAAAATAATAAAATATTTCATACAAACTTTCATCTCCTATGTAAAGCCCTTTAAGAGATGAAAGCCAGCGATTAAGGCAGTGTGTTTTTTGTCAGGGAATTTAAAATTTCTATTAAGTAGAAGATGACTATAATCGGTTTGGTTAGTTTGTTTGACAATCGAAATAGAACAACATCAAAACAAACAAGAATCAAAATAAATAAAGGGAAATCAAAACAGAGGACCTACGGAACTCTTAAGGACTTTTACTGTTTTCTTATCCTAAATAATCGAATAAGGGAACCAAACAAACAAAATAACCTCTCAAACTCAACTTAGCACACTAAACATAACAGTTTGGGAACTTTTAGTTAGTTTGTGGATGATAGTTATAGCATGAACCTGTTTTGGTTTTATACCTACTCGTACTTGAATGAGTAAGTAATGTTTTCTTGATTAGGCAAAAATTATAGATTTTATATATTAATTTTATTAATTGTATGTACCAAAATAAGAACATTTTAAACGACACAGGCGCGTTGCTTAGGTGTTTTGAATAGGAGTTTTTCGTACTTAATTAAAACAAAAGAAAATAGCATTTTATCATATTACTACACAAAAACTGAAACTTTCTTCTATCTATTTCTATTAAGATATAATTTGGCTATATCTAAGTCAAATAAATAACATAAGTACATAATTTTAATCAGTTTAGGAAGAAGAGCCTTGGAATATCAACACTTCTGCGGCCCTGGGGTGGGGTAGATTACGGAAAACTGCGACATTTTCCTGTTAGATAAATTGTCAATTTTAGACCGAGATCGGATGGGTTCCGATAAAAAAGTAAAGATTTCCATATTTTCCCCTCAAATATTGTTGATATTCGTAGTAGGTACGATATCATTATAAAGTTATTTTATAATGATATCGTAAGGGTAGTATTTAAAAGCAAATAAAAAAAAACTTTTTGTATCCAACAATAATCCGAATTCCAATGAAAATAACTGATTGCACAGCCAAATACTGAACTACTCAAAATGTAACTAATTAATTTTAATTTAATTTTATTTATTTATTTACCTCAGATACATCGATCCACATTTATATTAGTATACCTACTTAAAAATGATATTAGTAATCAAAGATTAAAATACATGCCACAACAATACTATTATAACTAAAATAAATAACTGAAATAAGTGTATAAAATTAAAATTGTAAAATAAATTAATGAGTCAATCGTAGCTTTACATTAATTAAATTTTAAAATTCATTACAATATATAAATGCATTAAAATGTATGTCAATTCAAATCCAGAAATTCATTGTAAAATTATAAAAAATAACAAATAAAATAATAAAAAGTTATTATCAGTCAAGGAACTCAGATGACTGACTTAACAAGAGACCTCCAAAGCGGGGATGAGATCCTATCAGCTATTGTCTTCAAGATTTCGTTGCGGCTGCCACGCATTCTGCAGATCAGGGATACCGACTTCTTGCGAATGATGGCATGAAAGCCATCGGTGCGAAACAGAGCGAACATCCCCGATGCACTACAGAAGCGTGGCAGCCCCAACATCATCCTGACTAAATAAGCAACAATATATTTTCTATAATTACGAGTATATTCTAGTCGTTTTTGGTCTTCGGGGGTCACAGTTCTAACCTAACCCTTTTTTTGCGAGTAAAAATATTTAACCTAATCTAACTACATAGTTCGGTTCCGGGTACTTAGTACTTGAGTTTTGAGATGCTTATAAGATGCTTATATATGTTACACGGATAGTTATTTTGCTATGAGTGTGAGTATTATGTATGTACTCTCTAGTTATTTTTTGTGCAGTCAGTATTTATGATATGACTGTCGTATTTTTGTAGATTTGATTAAGAGGCAGATAATTTGAAAATATACATCAACACGATGTTATTTTCAAATTTATTAATAATATCCGAAAATAATTTTAGGGTCAAAGTTAAGAAAAAAATTGCACTATACTATTGGAACTATCTACACTCGTAAAAAGACAATGTTTATCCAAAATTACTAGCGGTTGCTTAACACAGTCCTGTAATAAAGTTGGTCAAGTATGTTCGTTGATTTTTTTAAGAAAATGGCATGTATACTGTAATAATTTTTAGAGTTCCGTATGTCCGTTAGAAAAAACGGAACCCTTATAGGATTACTCGTGTGTCTGTCTGTCGGTCTGTCACAGCCAATTTGCTCCGAATGTAATGGAGCGATTAAGTGAGATCCAAACACGGACGTGTTAGGTAAATAAATTTATTTTGAATATGGGAGCCTTTTTAGATTTTGATAATACACTTTGGGAGACAAAAAAAGAAAATTTAATAAAAAGTTTTGCACACTGTAATGTGTTGCATAATTATCAAGTGAACTGTGAGGGTCTGAAGTATAATATTATATTTTTAAATTTTAAAAGCCACGTAAGGAATTAAATGAAAACCCTTATCTCCCAATATCGTGCGAACAAACTTATATTTGCAGATGGAATTTATGTGAGAATATGTTTTTCAACTACAATGTTAAGTTTGTGCTTGGAATAAATTCATCCCAATTACGGAACCCTTCATTTTGCGTGGTCAGACATGCACTTGGCCAGTTTTTTTTCCTTTAATAGGTATTTTTTACAGAAACATTTAATACCACCGTGAGTGCCACTTTGTAGTTTCTTTCAGAAACTACAAAGTCATTGACCCTTCAATCGACATCGCTGTCCCTTCAAGTTTGAATGGCGTAGGCACCGACGGGTGTAAGCGGTCGAAGTTCAATCGAACAATCTGGCGAGACCGAAAGTTTTCTCACTCCAAAGGGTAATTTATGTTCAATTTGACCTTATGATTGTTATCAATAGTAAATTATACGACATTTTATTCAATAAGCTATGTTAAATTAATTCTTATTTTAATACTAAAAGAATTGTTTTGACTATTGTAGTACCGACTGAGTTCGTGGATGGCACGACTAACCAATCACGGCGCATTACTTGGAACGGAGGTATAATGGGGGGGGGGAAACGCCATCTTGTTTGTCGAGCCAGTCCGGCGAGCTCAGTCGTGGATTAGACGTCGAGATACGAGTACTAAGGCTCGTGCTGTGTTTTTAAAGATACCTAGTGTTGATTGTGAGGTATATCTGATTTTGTGTGTTGGATGGAGGAATACAATATGTAAGTACATGATCAAGTGCCTATTATTTCTGAAACCTTATTTTCAAAAGCCATAAACTAGAATGATAGTTAATTTTCATATTTAAACTATTACTAGACTCTCTGTAAGAATACGAAGTCAACATGATTTAGGCCATGTTAGGTAAAATACAGGACATCCTAGGTACCATTGCAGACGAACATTGATCGAAAGTTCCTAAAGACCATAGAATTTCAGTAAAATATTCTCCAGTTTTTATTTTTCACATACCTACACATAAGATGGCAGCAAAAGCGAAGTAGAGTTAACGTAACACTTAAAACATCACCCTGCATTCCTAGAAGGGTTAGGCAGATGTGTACCTATTATTATAGTACACCCACATTTCGCCAGTTATCTTCAAGTCCCATTGTAATAGGGGGCGAGCCTATTGCCATCAACCGGGCACAAATCCAGACTCCGGGCTGCAACTGAGCAATTCTAGATGGAAAAACCCAATAACACTTTGCCCGAATCGGGAATCGAACCCAGGACCTCATGCTCAGCAGTAGCGCTTGCAACCACTAGACTAGACTGTAGCGGTTACACCACCACATACGAACTACCCAGCAAAGACAACCAGTTTTCTTTTTAATAACCCACCCAGTTTTCTTTTTAATAATATGAATATTTTTAATAATGATAGTAATGTTGCTGAATGCTTTTCTTTTTATGTTTGTTAAATAAATTTTTTATTTTAATCTTTTAAACCTATTAGATTAAATAATTTTGCATGCCGCAAGGCAAAATGTATCGGGACTCTCATCAAAATAACCATCATATCTGTATACTTACCTACATTATTGGCAAATAAACGATTTCTATTTCTATTTCTACAATATGACGTCACACAAATCCTGCATAGCGCAGTTAGAGTTTACCGCGCGAACGACATTTAAAAGACTATCCGAAATCAACTTACGGGCAGTTGCCCGCCAGACATAACACCCGTCTGGTTGGAGGATCCTCCCTTTTCTAAGTCGGATGAGTGAACTTTATACCCTGTTCCTCATTCCACTAAATTGGTGACCCCGAGAATGAACGTCAACGCAGCCTTTGTGCAACTACTTCAGCATGACGTCATTATCATCATCACTCCCGCAAGGTTTTGTGAGGCGAGTCATACCCAGCCAGCACCCACGGCTTCAACGGGTATCCTGACCACCAGCATACAGCAAACGCGCATTCCTGGTCAGCACCCTCAGCCTCATCAGCAAACTTGGCATAACACATGCACTTCCGGCCGGTCTAACAAGCAGAGCCTATTCTACCCTCTCCTGGTCGACGCAAGCAGTCAGCAACAACCAGGCGCTGTACCACATCCAACTCACTGGATGACGATGTAGCGACACCCCGACTCACTGGAGAATCACCGGCGCAGACAGTTCCGACTCACCGCAAACTATGCGGCACCCGGTTCCGACCGATACAAGACTCAGCCCACTATCGAACTCCGGTCTCCGGAGGGGAGTGATGCAGCGCCACATACGAACTACGCAGCAAAGACATGACGTCACACAAATCCTGCATCGCGCATTTAGAGTTTACCGCGCGAACGACATAGATAAGACTATCCGAAATCAACTTACGGGCAGTTGCCCGCCAGACATAACACCCGTCCGGTCAAAGGATCCTCCCTTTTCTAAGGTGGATGAGTGAAGTTTACACCCTGTTCCCATACCACTAAAAGACCAACGAGGCAGTCCTACTTCATATTATTATATCCGCATCTACAAACTTAAAAACCTATTATTAGGTCACCTACGCATATTATGCCTAAGTAAGGGTTCTGTTTGTGGTAACGCAAGGGTAATCATAAAAAACCTGTTATGCGGCATCGCTATTGGTATTGGTCATTTAACAAATAAAAGCCAAATAAATCACTGCGTATGTAATATGTATTGTGTCACACAGTACATACTATAATGTGTCATAAGCTCAGATGAATGATATGGTTCTGAACATAATATAATTAATCAGAGCTTGACTGTACATACCAGTGTTGGAATAAGTTTAAAATATTCAGTGCAAAACATTTGCGGCCTGGCCTCGCTAATAACTTTTAAATAGTGAAAATCCGTGAGCGATCGGGAAGGATTAAAACGAAATACGCGTGACCACCACCGACAAAATTCAATATGGCTGGAAGAATTTTCGTACTGAGCTGGGGACTGCCGAAAATGGACGTGCAACTTTCATCAGTTTTCAAACCACCGGGCGTGCATATTTTGTTTTCAAACGTACTAGCGAAAGCTTACCTACTGGTAAACTTTATAATTGGATAGATGGATACGGTGTCACAAAAATGAATCTGTGGACAATTTAGCGCTGACACGAAAATTATCATAATGATTTTTGCATCAAAAAAAACTTGAAAGGCGCTGACAATCAGTCTAAGCAGGCTTGCCAAAATTGCAAAATCTAAATAAAATATATAGTTTGTTTTAGTGGTTTTTTGAAGTGAAAACTTCTTTAGGCACTTTGAGCACTTTTTGGGTGAACAAAACTCATGGAACTCGCGTCATCGTCACCACACGCTTCCTATGATAAATTTCGTGTTGACAGCTCACTCTGTTTTTTTCGTTCTTGTACTGACAGCAAGCCACATAAATTCCTGTCATTTTCGTTAGATGGCGTTACGTTGTTAGAGGCATAATAAATATTGTAGCTGTGGTAACAAAGTATATAAATATATGTATATACATTATTTACTTAGTTCTATCGGCAGTCCCCAAAGACCTTATGTTTTATAAAAAAATAATATTACACATATTTCTCAGAACTTCGTTGTTAATAGTAAGTACCTACCAAAACAGGTTTTGAAAAAAAATATACAAATTAACGGTAAACTAACCTTTTACCTTGAGTTCCAATCCAAAATATTAATAAAAATAACGTCTTATTTGAATGCAGAGCTTAGTAGTTATTTACTTTTGATAAATCAATTTTATTTTTTTAGTATTTATAAATTACAAACGTTGTGTCATAGGACTTCTAATTTTTTTTTCTATGCAGTCTTACAGTGAACGCGCTTTAGCTCTTCTCAGCGTCCACAAACTCTATTAGGTCTTAAACTTTCTATATTTGGCCAACGAACTTAATAGAACAAGAAGTGAACAATAAAAGTTACAAAACTGATCCTATGGGTGCATCCGCTTTCCAAGAAAAAGGATAACAGAAATGTTTACTAAGCTCTGAGTGAATTGAATCACGGCATATTGCGGGTACATTCTCAGCTTCCGCGTCTTCTATAGGAGTGGTTTACAAATGTTCCTTGGAGGAAACCGCTTGTAGATTTCCTTCCTTAAGTTGAGGGTGTCAAGGTTACGTAGAAAATGCGTATAAATATTTTATGGCAAGATGATTAACAATTTACCTTATTTTAAGTTACAACACAATATCTGACAGTGAAAAATACAGGTCCCAAATGTAAGGGTATCAAGGGATCATCAATTATGCAGAAGAATTATCAAAATCTATCTCATTGATTTTGAGTAATAGTCGAAAGGGGGCGATAATCGAATTGTTTGTGCTGCCATAAACCGTTTTCTTAAATTCAAATAAGCTGTTTTTGAGCACTCGAATCGGACGCTACGCTCCATCGGAGCGAGCGTTAGGGTTGTCAACCAAACTTTATGTGGAACCGAAAACTATCCACACGAAACATATGCACGCACGCACGTTTGTTTGCATTACCAGTTGCTAACAGTAAATTCACTAGTATATACATAATTATATACCATCGAATTGAGAAAAGTGGCCGCTATTTTGTTATTTCAGTCTTCAGGTGAAGATTTTGGAAGCTTTAAACTTTTTTCGTAAGTTCGTAGTTCAAATTGGTGCCCATTTTACTCAGTTTTGAATGCGTATTTCTGTTTGGGATGCGTGCGGGTTCTCTGATATCGATTTTGAAAGCGATCGGTTCAGTATAAAAAATTTCAAGTTATCGACGCCCGCGTACCTTTACCAAATAAAATGGTAAATTCACATTGTATAATATTATTATTGCATATTCATGACCTTCAGAGTTGATTACGTCTGCCAGATTTTTAAGGTTCCGTCCCCGAAGGGTGCCAAACGGAACTCTATTACTGAACCTCCGCTGTTCGTCCGTCTGTCTGTCAGCGGGCTGTATCTCATGAAACATAATAGACACTTGAAATTTTCACAGATTGTATATTTCTATTGCCACTATAACAACAACAACTAATAAAAATAAACTAAAGTTAAAAATTATAGAGGATCCCCCATACAAGTCAACTCCCTAACTAACAAAGATCATTTAATCTTCAATGTGATATTTGCTGTGAGTGAGCTAAGTTTAAATCGTTATCAAGAGTAGGTACTTGTAGTAAGAGACTATCTCCTTGTTCATAAACAGCTTACAACTAAACTCGTGTTTTAGATAAGACCCCGTTACTTTATTGAGATAAATATACTTATACTTCACTGAAGGCGCTTGTTCCATTTATGGTGGCTAAGTAATAACAGCCGCACGGGTAGATCCATCAGGTTAAGCTACGCTTGCCGCGGATGGTTCGTGTGTGGTTGACCATTTTTACAAACAATCTAGCTGAGGGGATTGGATGATATGACACAGTTCCCTCAAACTGCGTTCGAAGTTTTCTTAATGAGTCTAAAGTAAGCTATGCTTAGTCCCCAATAAAAAGGACTCTTTAATATCATGAATAAACAGTAACTATCTTACTGTAATGTAGCCATATTACGTAGATAGAAAATACCAAGAGATCAGGCGGTACGATTTTTATCATGTTAGCATAACCCATTTTACTCCGTAATTCCAAGTGTTATTGGCTAATAGGCTTACAAAACAAAAAACACGAAACACAGCATTCCCCTGATTAAAAACATCAAGAACTAAAAGCAAAACAGAAAAGCTGAATCAAACGAATTGTTACAAGCAATTTCATTATACTTTCCTCTTTTATCCGCTCACAAAATTTATCCAGTTCTTCGCATTATTTCGTAAAAGCCTTTATCACGCCATCATATTTACGTAATAAAATAATAATGGTTGACTCTAAGCGGTATAATATACGAAGCGGGGTCGGCTCATTAACTGCCTTTTTAAAAAACATGAAGCCTTTTTTCACTTTGTTGGACTAAACAAACATTTAACTGATTGAGCTAACTAGTAACATAACAATACATTACGCTTGTACTCCCCGACGGGTTAGGCAGAGGTATACCGATAGTACACCAACATTTCACCAGTGATGTTTAAGTCCCATGTAATAGGGGCAAGCCTATTGCCATCAACCGGGCCCGAATCCAGATTCCGGGCTGCTACAAAGAAATTCCTCATGGAAAAATCCAATACCATTTTGCCCAACCTGGGATTTGAACCCAGGACATCATGCTCTGCAGTAGCGCTTGCGACCACTTGACCAACGAGGCAGTCGGCCATTATAATACTATTGGACAAGTAATAGTGTTAATCCTTGTTCCGCCATTTTAAAATGCTATTGTTATTTTCACTATGAATTACCTACATAATGTGATTTGTGTATCAAATCACATTATAAATATTTCGTGGGGATATAAGTAGAAAAGATGTCATACCCAAATGCTAACCTCCCCGGCAAGTGTCAAAGAATTCCTTTATGAAATATTCATTTTGGAACGAGTGAATGGAAACGCTATATTCGTTCGCCAAATAGATGTACCTTTATACAATGAACGAACGATAAAACAAAATGTTAGGTTGCCGTGGAATCTGGTGTGGCAAAATATTTTGTAGGCAGCGAAAAAGTGATAAAAGAAGTGCTTTCGGCAAAAACCGGGGTTCCACTTTGCTTGCCGGAGGTAAAAATATTTTAACAATGAAAAATATCGCTTCCCCACTGAAGTTTTGCAAAAGGAAACGGGCTATAGAAAACGGTAATGATTTTCGCACGGTAAAATGTAATAAGATGCAAATTGTGTACTAAAATTAAGCATTTGCTGCTTTTTCTTGTTTTTTCGTATAATTGAGAAAATTTCGAAAAAAAGGAATTCTATGGATTTTGCCTCCCTATGGAATAAAACTCAATTAGAATAATTATGGTTGTTGTATTTTTTTTGTCACATTTTATTTAATATGTAGGGAGGAATGGATGTTGCTACACTGGTAGGTAAATACACTTAAGTTTTGGATAGATAAAAAAGAAAAGAAAAAAAGACAAAAATACGTTTATTTTTTAAAGAAAGAACAGACACGAAAAGAACAAGTTGGTTGAAAATATGCGTCACATCCACGCAAAACGGCCATTGCTCAGGATGAATGCTGCGACCCTCTGCGAGACAGAACCCCAGTGGTTTAAGTATTTATTTTTTACCAACTATAAAATAACTAGAATACTATGTCGTTACAAAATAAACCTATCTTTCTTAAGGCACCTTAAAATAAAGTTCTGGTGTGACATATCATTAACTTCCAAGTTTCTTGTTTCTGAGCCAAGAAAACTAAAGAGAATATTAAAATAAGTAAAATTTTAAGACTAGCAAATGCTACGAGCCGCTAGACACGTTGGCAAAGCTGGGAAGTACACAGTAGGTAACACTTCAGAAATATTTTTCACGTAACAGGTTGCTGAACATCACTTAGCAGCAGACCAGACTAACAGTTTATTTTTAAGTCTGACTATTTTACGACACAATACATAATACAAGAAAAATTTATAAATGTTTTGTTGCTCAAATAATAATACCTTTTCTTAAAATGGATTACCTTCCTACTATTCTATATTGTTATCCACTCAGTCGAAAAATATAGAATCTACATTTTAACGTAATAACGTCCACTGAGTCGGCTCTCTATATATGGCTAATACGCAATACGGCGTAGTAACCGATGCAAGCCTTTATAGGCTATCTCGGATCATAGAGTCGATAACAGAGGCATTGGACGGGAAATATCAAGAACAATATTTCGAAACAACTGCTAGCTAGAAGTTCCCAGAATTCTACAACCAAGCAATTTATTATTTGTCCTGTAAACGTAAATAATGGTGGACCGAATTTTGTAGAGAAACTTGGGGCGTATTTGTGTAGCAAGCTAATTTGATTGATTGAACAAATATTTAATTACAACGTGGGTTTGTCGAAGGAACAAAGGTATATTACAATTATGTTCATGACGGAGGAAACGAGTTTGTTTCCCCAAGGACGTGTCAAAAGCGTATCAAGGGCACCGAAGCGTTCTACCGGAGATCCCGGTGCCCTTCTTATGGGATTAAGTTGGTAGAAGTC
This sequence comes from Conistra vaccinii, assembly GCA_948150665.1. Classification (NCBI taxonomy): domain Eukaryota; kingdom Metazoa; phylum Arthropoda; class Insecta; order Lepidoptera; family Noctuidae; genus Conistra; species Conistra vaccinii. Next base: position 15,863,304 of record OX411318.1, read on the forward strand.
CGACCCGCCTTCCGGACACGGAGAGAATCCATGTAGACATCCACACGAAAAAATAAAATACTTTCGCCAGCCAGAAATAAATATTCCAATAACAAACGAAACATTTTCAATTTGTTTGTCGTCTACCATTCAATTCTGACTTTCAGAAAATATAGTAACCCAACCACACCTGCGGCAATGTGAGAAAGATTGCTGAAAAATTTCTACGTGTCAGAAAATCCTAGATAAATGCGATTTTCTTGTATATATTTTAACAAACAAACAAGGATTTAATATGAATATACCTACTACAGCTTTTTTTTACGCGCATTAAGAGGATCTAGGTTTATTACCCGGACAATATAGTGTTGTATTAAATTAAGGCTTAGTTATTCAGTGTACTCTTATTCGTAGTGCGACAAATTATTGTCGTACCCAATATCGAGCAGACGCTCTTGATTATTTGTTTAGACATTAGAACAGGACAGGTTTAGACATTAAGATCTATCTAGCACTTAGGGTGTATTTTAATAATGAAGCTGAACGCGATCAGCACATTTAAACAACGATCAATAACTGTCAAGTGTCGGTGTCAATATTCTACAAAAATTATAGCACTGACAGATCTTGAACGCGGTTTAGTTGTGCTAAACGCGTTCAGATTCATAGGTGAAATTCGCTCTTAGACTGTTGCCTGATATTTCTTCAATGATATTTCTGCAATCTTGTACCTTTATTTTGATAAGCTTTTCTTTTTTGTCTCGTGTAGTTGGTATGTTACCGACTAATGAGGAAGCGGTTTACATTTTTACAGAATTGTATCTCATCTGGTATGGAACATGGCAATTAAATTAGTGGATTATGTGTAGGAAGAAATTCTCTTGGTTTGAATCATGAGTACCTCTGCAATTGCAATAAATTGTAATGGGCAATAATCTTACAAAACACGTCTCAGTTTTTCATAGGTTTTGTGTATTATGCAGCCATAGTGTGTGAAACGCTGTTCTGCAAAGCAAAATGTTGTTGTATTGCCTACACAAGCATAAACACAATAATTTGCATAACAAAATAATATCAGTGACAGACTACCCACCGACACAAACAATGGCAACTCGGTTGAGCCGCGGTTTTAACTGCTGATTTCAATATGTCACATTTCTATTTAATTATAGATAGGTATAAATACACCCTATGAGCAGCGATAGCTCAGCGGCCCCGATTTACGAGTTGAAGGTCATGGGTTCGAACCTAAGCAGGCGCTTTACTTATCACTACTCTTAAAACGGTGAAGGAAAACATCGTGAGGAAATCAGCATGTCTTAGAACCAAAAAATCGAAGACATGTGACATCTATTAACCCGCACTGAGCCCACGTGGTAGATTACAGCCCACTCCCTCTCACAGAGAGGAGGCCTGTGTCCCAGCAGTGTGAACATTAATAGACTTATTATGATATTATTATGATGATAAATACACACAGTAATAAAGTCTGTTTGTTATTATAACTGTGGGTTTAGTGTGGCAGAACAGCAAAAGGTTTATTATTTTACATAGGTATGCATTACAAAATAATAATGTACGTAATTCTAATAACAACCACCAGCTGCATCTTTAAATGCGAATACTATTTAATAATGAATTAACTGGCTTTCAAAATTAGGACCCATTGGTTAAAAAGTTCATGAAAATCTTCCTCCCAAAAAAAGAAGAGGGCAACAATTTCCCTAGCAACTGACACGTCTCTGGATATTAGGGTTATGTTTTAGTACCCACAAAACTTGCCATTTCGAAGAAGAGTCGTAGTAACATCACAATTAATTTATTTGCCGAATACAAACCGTGACATGTCTTCCTGACATGGATAGAATAAACTTACAATTTGATGGTGAGAATTGTTAACTGTCATTAAAAGTCACAAGCAAGGTAACCAAGGTAACCAACAATTATGACACTGACCAACCTGGGAACCAAGGTAACCGACATAGCCCGAAGAATTGCCAAACTTAAGTGGCAATGGGCAGGACACATTGCCCGCAGAACAGATGGCCGATGGGGCCAAAAGGTTCTGGAGTGGCGACCGCGTACCGGAAGACGTAGCGTTGGAAGGCCTCCCACAAGATGGACCGATGACCTTGTAAAGGCCGCAGGTATTCGCTGGATGCGGGAAGCACAGAATCGGTCGAAGTGGCGGTGCTTAGGGGAGGCCTATGTCCAGCAGTGGACGTCTTTCGGCTGATATGATGATGATGATGATGAAAAGTCACAAGAAAAGGCTCTCGCCACCAGGCGCGACGCTACACCGGTAATATTGTTCTACCGTAAAATTTTCTAAGAGTCGCGTCGCTTCTGTTTGCGGGAGCCTTAAAGACAGTGTATACCTTCAAACTTCAGCAGAAATTGCTGTTATGTAGGTCAGCTTAACAATCTCGTAGATATAATCAAGGCAACTATTTCAAGCGTGCAAGGCTTATGGTTAAAGAGTGAGCTTCATGTTATTAACTACGTTCGTTTATAAATTTTCATTAAAATAACGTGTACCTACATCATAAATTTATCCAAATATTGTATATATTTGAACCATCTTATGCCAACTACTTCTGATTTTAAGAAATAATATATAAAATATATGCCAAAAACTATTTTTGACGTTCTCAAATTGCAACAGTAACAACATAATGCAGACACAGGTGCCAAAAATTGGAATCCCATACAGAAAGGTTCTAATGATAATTTAGATCACAGTAATTTAACCTTAATAGATCACCCCAAATCCGTTTAAAACACCGTACCATAAATCACACTAACAGAAACTGAAATCCTTTAAAACCAATTCAAAGCACAACAGTACACAGCAACAGCAATACTGTCACAAAGTAGCCAATAACGAAACGTTAACAGAACTATTATTACTACCTGTAGCTAAAGGAAATCGAAAAACGTTAAAAGGCTAGACAGGCTGGGTAGTGCGATAAAACAAAGCACGACATGTTTTGTCATGATAATGCTATGGGGCGAACCTGGTAGCTTGCGGCTTCCCGGCCACTTCCTGGACTGTTTGTCGACTGCTCTCGCCCGCACTCGTAGTTCCCGACGTTCGCTGTGGACAAAACAGATTGTTGTTAAAGGTCGCTTTTGAAAATATTTTACACTTTGTAATATTATGCATATAGTACATTACTAGCAAGTAGAGCATTGATGGACGATCCATACGTGAGTCCATCAATGCCTGGTTGCGGCCAAGGCTTGTATAGTACTTTTCTCAAACAATGCGCGGAAATTCATACTAAGTAAATTAATTATAAATTCCAAAAACAATGACGAACGTAGAAAATTTTTCACGCGCCCGTATGTTCATTTGTTTCTTCTTAACAGCTCCATTCGCTAAGCCAGTTCAAAATTTAGATAAAATCTTTAATAAGTTACCTCTTTGGTTGCCATGTGTTGAAGTAAAAAGTTAGTTCCATTTTTAAATAACACGGCAGTTGACAACCTTCTTCGAGATAAATCGAAATTGCTGTACTAGTCAAAAACAACCGAGCGCCCGGCCGGCAATCTTATTATGAAAATCCATATCTGTCCTGTTTAGCGGTCAAATAAATTACTATGAAAATCCATATCTATCGTGCTATTTAAAAATGGAACTAACTTTTTACTCCAACACATGGCATTGGTTGCCATGTGTTGGGGTAAAAAGTTAGTTCCATTTTTAAATGAAGGAGGTAACTTATCAAAGGTTTTATTTAAATTTCAAACTGGCTTAGCAATTAGAGTTAGAGCTATTTAAAGTAAAGAAGAAACAAATGAACGTATTGGCGCGTAGTACTATATATTGCAGTGTTGTTTTCGAGACCATATTGCATGTAAGTATTATGTTAGTTATACAGAAACATCCGATGATATAGAAGACAATTATTGTAAAGACATCTTTGAAGTGAGACAGTTCGACGTCAAAACTCACTTCACACACACCGCTTCTACGTGAAATACCAACTGAATAATTTAATGCCGAAAACCACACAATAACGATACCCTTGTTCGTCATTGTTTTCTCGTGGTCGAGATTACCAGACTTTTGTAATATTCACGATCCATGGCCCATTGTAGCCCCATCTGTTCCCAGAACGACTTGACAAGGGCACTGAATTATACATACCTACATAACATACGTATACTAGCGACCCGCCCCTGGCTTGCACAGTTTTTACAACTTGACAAAACATCAAGATTTCTTTAATATTTGCAAGTTTAATAAATACTGTAAATGATGGCAAAAACCGCATTAAAATCAGCCGTTTAGGAGAACAACTAGAGAATGTCTTATTATACTCTAGCATTAATAAATACATTGTAATGTTTTGCATGTCAAATGTCTGAGTTTCTATTGGGAACTTATTACTGACTATAAGACCAGCACTGTACCAATACTTATTGCAAATAAATGATTATGATTATGAAGGTTATTTTGGTGGAGGCCTATGTCCAGCAGTGGACCTCTTTCAGATGAAATAATGAGAAGAACAACGCGATCACAGTCACACGAAAAGCGATTTTAATGTACAAAATGTATAGTTGTCGTATAAAGAAGAGTTCGTATTCCATAGGACAGTCAGCTATTACATAAAAAGACAGTCAAAGTTTTCATTAAGCATAGCACGATTAAAAATTCAAACTACTCGTCTTTCACGCCACATAAGCATGACCCAGGGACATTGCTAGACCGACAAATGCTAAGTACGAGGCGGACAACATAACCGCTAACATTGTAAATGCAAAACTAAGTTGTTTGATCTAGTTTCTGAACTAGGTTGTTACTATTTCAACGTTTATCCCACATGACACAGATTCTGCTTTAAATATAGGTAAGTCTGAGTAGTTTGGTTCGGTAAAATAAATTAAGAAGCTTTTGAGAGATATATACCTTCTCTTGTTTCAATATCTCACATAAGTAGACGACAAAATTTGACCCAGATCGACAAAAAGCGGTGTAGATCAAACTACGATTCATAATGGAGGCAACCCGAAGTTTCCTGCAACCGGATTTACCAGCGTTGGCATTTTCTTTGACGTTTCAAGGAAAAACGCGCCAAAATATTTGACACCTACTGTAATTCGATTCTCAAAGTGTGATAGAACTTTCTTTTGTTTGTAATGGTAAGGAGATTGTTTGAAGTTACGACTCTATTACGCGTGCTGTCATTATTTCTGATACCTTCGTAGTTATTTCAATTACGAGTAGTAGAATTTTTGACTACTATAGATACTTTGAAGTATCTATAGTGTCGATCAAATGGCGACGGCGGGCGTAGGTTGTCACGTACTGGGAATTAACTAAAAAGCTTAAAAGATGATGAAAACTCATAAAGAGCATCATCTTTCAGATTTGTAGTTCGATACTCTCAAGCTTGTGTTAGGTTCTTTAAGAGTTTTAGTATTTAGTTTGATTTTAAGGTTTATTGTTCTAGCACGTCTATTCATTCAAATGTTGCCATCGGAAATAATTTGAATAATGATTTAAAAATTTCCTTCTTTAGGTTCCATGAATTTTAGTATTTAATTTGATTTTAAAAGTTTACTCAACATTTGAATTAATAAAAAAAAAAATTAAAAAAAAATCATTTATTTATCATTATTTATTCATTATTATTTATTAGTCATTTTTTTTTTTTTTTAATACTTGTGGAAGTGATTTTAAATAATGTTTTTTAATAAGGGTGGGGATATTGTTGGCAGCGACGATGAATGGCATTCTGACTTGAGCACTTGTTGAGATTGGACGTAAGCCTTCGAGTGCTACTTACATGTTCAGAACTGAATAATTGGTCTGTGGTTAGCGACGAAGTGATAATTAGTAAGAAATAAGCAAAGTTTTTGGAGAAATATACGAGTGTGTGATTACAAAAGTGAGTATTATTGTTCCTTTAGTATCTTTCTCACTATGGGCTGTCTATGAATTTATTTGCTTACTAGTACTTTATTTTGCTTTTCCTACGCCTATGTTTAATGCATGCCGTGGCAGCCTTTAATTAAGACTGCACTACAAAATTTAAAATCAATTTTGGGTATTTCAACATGATTTTTGGTGTATGCTTTGTTGGTTGTCCTTAAATAAATAAATAAATAAATTTGTTCTATCCCTTTAGTATTCTAATGTAATCTAGCACCGCAAACATTTTCCCAATCAATCTACCTAGCCTTTTCCCAACTATGTTGGGGTCGGCTTCCAGTCTAACCGGATGCAGCTGAATACCAGTATTTTACATATAGTAACTGCCTATCTGACATCCACAACCCAATTACTGGGTAACGCGATACCCCTTGGTAAGACTGGTTGTCAGACTTTCGGGCTCCTGACGACCCGTAACGACTATCAAAGATCCACGAATGACACTTATCCTCTCAACGGTCAAGCCCCCCTCAGCGCCATCACGCGGATCTGTCAAAGCGCATCTGTTACCCCTCAGGGGACCACCCAGAAGCGTGACCACTTGAGATTAAAACTACGATTACTCTAAAGTTTTGTATGGGAGCTGATTATACCACTTACACCGTTGGAATCAGTATAAAAAAAGCTAACACAATAGAAATGGATAGCTAAATGTTTTTTTTCGTAATATATTGTTAATTTTAATGTAAAGTCGCGAGAAGGGGGTTTTTTCCCCATTAGCGTCAAAAAGATTTTTTTTGAAAAAAAGTGAAAACGAAAATTGCAATAATAATTTTTTTTTTTAATTGGTACACTATTGTACATTAATAAATTAAATAAAACCCCACACCTCTGCATACATTACTTTTAAACTAAAAATAAAACAAATGCTTACCAATCATGACGTCACCGCGCCGTAACCCGACACCTCGATAACAAAGGGCTCTTATCTTTTTTGTTTCGAAGAACTCGTAACAAAAAAACCCACTTGTATCGTAGCTTATCTATTGTTTTGTCGTGGACACGTGCACACACAGTCTCAACTGATAAAATTACATGTTTTTTAACGAATTTCACAACACCATATTTACAAGTGAACGGCGAAAAAAGTTCGCTTAAACTTTGGATCACAGTTTTTATTACGATGCACTTTATTCAAATCTGAATATACATTCAGTCGTAGGATGTTATTTACTGATGGAAAAACACCAGACAAAGGCTTGTTGCCTCAAAAAACAATATCGAAATCATAAAAACAAAATGTAAACAAGAGACGTCAGCCATTTTGCAGACACTTCCCCACAGACTAAAAGAATAAATCATTCCGGCGCGAAACATTTAGTCGATGTTTAGCATGTGATGTTCTATACCTTTCCTGTTTTTTCCTCTACACTCTGTATAAGTTAGAATAAGATCGGTATAGTGTCCACAGGCAATATACACACATCAAAAGTGTCTAGGGATCAAGCATTTTTATGCGGATTTCTTGAGATTGAGATGTGGCTTTGTAATAAATTTATGATTTTATAAATTTATATGGATCCTTTTTGGTGCATTTCATAATTTGAATCAGGAACTGTGAATCAAATTCGAGTAAAAGATGAAAATCAGCTGTCAATATTTTCCCTATAAAAACATACAACGCATTGAAGACATTATTAGTGCTACTGTTTCCCTACTACTGATTAAAACCAACGTTATTATGGAGCAGCGACGTCATTTAAGCAGGGAAGAAATGCTCAGAGCCGTGGGAATGATAGAAGCTGGTTCCCGGCAACGTACTGTGGCTTTAGCTCTGAATACAAGTCAGAGTGTTATCAGTCGACTTTGGACACGTTACCGAAGCACTGGTACCGTGGCTGAGCGCCATGGAGGACGGTATCGCTGCACCACACGGAGACAAGACCGATACATTCAAATCTTAGCTCGAAGAGCTCCAACAATAACCGCCATGATGTTAGCCGTGAGGCTTCATCACTCTTCAGGGAACTTAATTAGCGACCAAACAGTCAGAAACCGCTTGCATGAAGTGAACCTTCATTCCCGAAGACCGCTACGGGTACCACCTATAGCAATGCACAATCGTAGGATTCGATATCAATGGGCTCTTGAACACAGAAATTGGGCAGAAGAACAATGGCGTTTCGTGTGCTTTTCTGATGAGTCTCGTTTTGGTATGAGACCGGATACAAGACGTATACGACACTGGAGAACCCCTGGACGCCAACAGCGATTAAAATCCTGCCAGGAAGTCCATCCTTATAGTGGTGGAACCATCATGGTATGGGCGGGTATTTGGATCGGCGGAAGAACTGAGTTGATTTGGATTAGAGGCAACCTCAACGCTCAAATTTATGCTGAGACGATTGTATCAGACGTCATCGTTCCTCTACAAGTGCAAATCGGTCCCTTATTTCAGTTAATGCATGATAATGCACGACCGCACACCGCAAGAGTTGTAAGACAGACTCTCGCCGCAGCTAACATCAATGTCCTGCCCTGGCCTGCTCAGTCGCCAGACTTGAACCCGATTGAGCATGCATGGGATATGCTACAGAGAAGAGCTCTGCCGAATATGGAGGGTATCCAGTCGCAAGAAGACCTTTTTTTGTTGTTGCAACGAACATGGGCGGCCATTCCACAGCGTGATTTGGATGAACTCATTTTGAGTATGCCAAACCGATGTTCTTGTGTTGTTAGTGTTCGCGGTAGAAACACGGATTATTAATTGTTTAAGTTACCCAATAAAATTTTAAAGAAAACTGTTATTTCAGTCTTTTTTTCGAACTTTAATGTTAGTGGTTCAAATGTCAAAAATCCCTTTATTAGGAAAATGGCAAATTTCTTTATTAATGCAAAGGTGACTTGGTTTATCGTTACTGTGACAAACGAAAACACTTTATTTGATGAATCCTTAAAGAAAATTTTAATTAATATCAATCAGGAGAAAAGTTATTGCAAAAATATATGTTGATCCCTAGACACTTTTGATGTGTGTATGTCAGGAAAAAACAGGCGTCAGAACGCGGTTGACCGTTGTTGACCGACACGCGAAATTTGACAATCGACTCCTGGAGTTTGCTTGACCGACGAGAGGGTAAGAGTAAATTTAGGTATTACTATATTATATTTATGATAGAAACAGTTCGAAATATCCTGTTGTTCATGTAGGAAATGTTATAGGTTTATATAATAATCAGCTCAAAGGATAAGCCTTGAATTTTTACGACTTTCTTGCGGAGATGAAAAGAAAATATAGCCCAATAACTACCGAACACCCCTGTTTTGGTGCTTGTCAAAACACGAATAGCTTATCGATATAACCGTGTATTTATATCATCTGTCATAAATGTAATATTATTGGTTTGGGAAAAAACGTTGAAGCGGAAAAGATATATATCAAGTTACAAGAAGTGAAAAAAATTGACAACATCTTTTAGTAATCTCGACACATTTGCAAATACTCGCGACAATGGATATAAAATATACTACTTCTAGCATATTCAACCTATAACATTCTCACTGCTGAGACACAGGGCTCCAGAGTGGGTGTAATCTACCACGCTGGCCCAGGGCGGGTTGGTGGATGTCACGTCTTAACATCTTTGCTTCCAGGACATGTCGGTTTCCTCACAATGTTTTCCTTCACCATTTTGAGAGCAGTGGTATTCAAATTATTTACACAAACTAAAGCGCTCGAAAGGCTCGAACCCAGGCAGGGTCAGAAGTCGGGGTCGTTATCATTAGGCCACCCTACTCTCTAGTTCTAGCACTTTACAATAATATATAACGTCATACCACGATACCATAAACCTTATAGAAACTCCACATCCATAGTTCCATACTTATATCCTACTATTCTACTTCCTACTTATATTATAAAATATGTGAAAGTTTGTATGTTATAGATATTTCTCAACGGCATGTGAATTCAAGTCGAAGTCGTCAGAAGCCCGAAAGTCTGACACCAGTCTTACCAAGGGGTATCGTATTACCCAGTTACTGGGTTGTGGAGGTCAGATAGGCAGTCGCTCCATGTAAAATACTGGTATTCAGCTGCATCCGGTTAGACTGGAAGCCGACCCCAAGATAGTTGGGAAAAGGCTAGGAAGATTGATTGATGTGAATTCAAGTCGGAGGCCCATGGGCGGCTTTATAACTCAGACAACAGGTTAGTCACTAACCACACGAAAAGAAGAAGATAAACTGGAAATTTATATAGCTTGTTATTTAGCCATGTGTACATCGGTTTTATTTACTCAAATAAACCTTGTAGTAATCAAATACCCGTTGCCTGTAATTGTAATCTTCACGTTCTAATAAATTCAGTACATTAAATACGTGTCTATAATATTTGGTACAAAAGTTAACCACTCGTATCATTTTACTCCTTGTTCAAAGAATTTCATCATTGAGAAATCGGAATTGTGATTTATAACTGGCGTCGTCGCTGGAGTTTCATTCTAAGTGGTTTCATTATAAGTACCTAATATTAGACACAGAATAAAATGGATTTTTTCAAGTTATTTTACTGGAAGAGATATTTTATTTTGTGCTGAAACTTTTTCACTTTACACTTTATAAGAAAAATGTGCTTTTATGTTTTTTTGGAAGTCTCTCATTTATTTTGGAGACTCTCTTGCAAACTATTGTACTTGAATTAAATACGCTCCTCCAACTTTAAAACAAAGTTTAATGAGTAATTATTTTTTACTTATAGAAGAATTAATATTTTCGAGAAATATTTTCAGGTCACAACAAATCCATTGTATGGTCATACATTAGATAGAGGTCTAATGCATGACCTAGGAATACAATGCCGAGCCTTTTCCCGACTATGTTGGAGTCGGCTTCCAGTCTAACCGGATGCAGCTGAATATTAAACACTCCGAAATTATTTTTGTACAAAAACTTGTCATTTAATAGCTGTGTAAGCAAGAACTATTTTTATTTAAGTAAGTCGCAGTCTCCTTCGACGGGGTCTTTGCTTCGGAGCTTCATTAAAATATGCTTGTTATACGGAGTAGTGACGACCTATAGAAAGGATTTTGTTTTTTTATTCATTGTTCGTACTTTGTAGAAAGTCTTATGTCGGCTTAGTCAGTATGAGAAAGCTCAGTAGTGAGTACATGAACAGTCATTTATTTACGTAAGAGAATAGTTGTGTTTTTACTCTCATATTTAATTCCTTCAAGGACTACTCATCATCATCATCATCATCAGCCTATTAATGTTCCCACTGCTGGGACACAGGCCTCCTCTCTGTGAGAGGGAGTGGGCCGTAATCTACCACGCGGACCCAGTGCGGGTTGGTAGATGTCACATGTCTTCGAATTTTTGGTTCTAAGACATGCCGGTTTCCTCAAGATGTTTTCCTTCACCGTTTTGAGAGCAGTGGTGATGAAATTATTTACACAAAGTAAAGCGCCTGCTTGGGTTCGAACTCACGACCTACAACTCGTAAGTCGGGGCCGTTACCACTGGGCCACCACTGCTCCTTTGACTACTATTAGGTATTTTTTATATAGTAATACTGGTATTCAGCTGCATCCAGTTAGACTGGAAGCCGACCCCAAGATAGTTGGGAAAAAAGGCTAGGAAGATTGAAGATTGATTGACTACTATTAGGTATTTTTGATGGTTTTATTACAAAGTTGGAAGACTGACGGTGTAATTTTTAATGTACCTACCTAGTTATATTGTAAATGCGAAAGTGAGTTCGTTTGTTTGTTTGTTACGCTTTCACACTAAAACAGCTCAACAGTTTTTGATGATGGTTACACCATGACCTGAATTAGGACATAGGATAGTTTTTATCCCGATATTCCCACGAAATCGACGTATACGGGTGAAACTGCAGGGTGCAGCCAGTAAAATAAAGCAAAAAGTAATCTTCGGCGATCTGTTTGAGAGAATCCTAATTTTGACTGAATTTCTGAACTTGATAGGTTTCAAAATTATTGAACCTAATTTTTGCTTGGTGTGCTGCATTCTTTACAATTTTTTTACTAGTTTTAGGTCACTCGGTTATAACCAGCTCGCTTGCTCCAATCCGATTTTCTTGCAATCGTCTTGGTACGCACACATCTAAACCACGATCAAGAGCTGTCAGTGTCATCACAGTTTAGAGGAACTGTTCGCGTTAAGGTCAATTCGTGAAATTCCCCCTTATAGCCCTACCATTTATGTTAATCTCGATAGTGGCTGAACGCCCATCGTATCATCATCATCTACCTAGCCTTATCCCAACTATGCTGGGCTCGGCTTTCAGTCTAACTGTATGCAGCTGAATACCAGTATTTTACATGGAGCGACTGCCTATCTGACCTCCACAACCCAGATACTGGGTAATACGATACCCCTTGGTGAGACTGGCCTTCAGACTTTCGGGCTTCCGACTACTCGTAACAACTGTCAAAGATCGAAGTCGAATGACCGCCGGGACCAACGGATTAACGTGCTTTCCGAGGCACGGAGGGGTCTTGGTTTGTAAAGATGGTCACTCATCCACGGAACAACAGCGGCAATCGTAGCTTAATCAGAAAGATCGACCCGTGCGGCTGTTATTACTTAGCCACAAGCCCCTCGTATAATTTTGCTTGTACACTTTTAGTCTACCTGACATCCCTACGCATAGTCTAAAGAAAATTAATATCGAAAACTCCTCTACAATAAATAATAAGCATTGTGTAAAAGCTCCTTCTAATGATTAAATTAAACCCGAGCTTTATACCATGCTAATTTATTCGATACTAGGCATTAACTAACAGCAGTTAATTAGGCTCGTTTCATAGATTGATACTGATTTATTTAGGTTGAGTAAGCATTCGTTTTAATTATCAAAACAGAGACTTTAACTATATTATTATTATTATTATTATTGTCTAAGGTGTACTTTACGAACAATACCTAGTATTTTTTCAAGTTATTGGTTTTACAAATACCATTAATCCGCAATGGGTAAACAAGTATAAACTTTATTAAACAAGGATAATATAATAGTTTAAACGACAATTTTTTTTTTCTTAATTACCGTGTTGCATAATAATGACCGTTTTGAATTTCAAAACGGTGCAGGAAAACATAGTAAGGAAATAGCCACGTCCTGAAGCAAAAGTGAGAAGACATGAGTGACATCCGTACCTACTGGCCCTGGGACCATGTGGTGGATTACGGGCCACTCCCTCTTACAGCGAGGAGGACTGCGTCCCAGCAGTGGAAACATTATAGGCTGATTATGGATTTTAATGACTATAGCGTATGAGCAATTGACAGTGTATGGAATTAAATACCACCCCTTGCACACACTAGTTTTTTTTATGATAAAATATGGCACAGAAAAGCTTCTTTGGGAATGCTTAAGCACAGAAAAACCGACTTATCCTACGTATTCTACTTGTCTACAGATACCAATTTACTTTAACACAAGCAAGTAAGTCCTGCTTAGTAGGATCCCGGACTCGTAATACCTGATAAAAAGGTACAAAAACTCCTACTTTCACGATATAAGGTGAGATTTATGTCGTAATGTACGGTATATACGTGCATAAGCGGAGGAAATGGAAAATAGCCGGGGCTAGAAGTACGTAGATAGGATATAGAATTAGAGGGGAGAGAAAGCACTGACATAGTTTCTTGTTTCATTCAGTTCAGGCCTTTATAATGCTTGCATTTTCAAAGTGGCAGTCAAAACGAATGGCATTATTACACGGTTCAACTAAATTGTTTGAATTGCGCAGAAATGTTATTATGCTAATTGTGCCCGATAATTAATAGATTCTCCAAATTTAATGGCATAAATTAACCAAGTAATATTGCGATAAATAATTGTGTGAAAATATTTTAAAGCCGTGTTTTTATACCTAACAATATGACATAATTATGTAACTATCACGATATTTTTAAGGTTATCATTTAAAAATTAATAGTTCAGTATTTTTGTGCACTAGATTAATTGTTGAACAAAATAAAATGTTTGGGATTTAGAATTCATCACCTGAATCAATTCTGATTTCTGAGTGAAAGTTGTGAAAGTGAGTTTTCTTAACTGAAAAAAAAAACAACATTGCAGGTAGGTATGTCGACGCTTGCCTTCGCATGTAATGGAGGGTCAGCGCTAACACAATATCTTGTTTCATTAATTATGCACCTCATAATACTTGCATGTTCAACCTGGTGCCTGCACCACAATATGAGTGATATATATATAATATGTATATTTTCATACGACCTCTAGTCTGTCCTCATAATAATTTGTCATATTATCTGTGATAAGTTTTTAATTCAGCCATTCAGACCCGGATTAGATAATCCAAATGTATGTTTTAGTTTAGTATTTAAATTGTGTTTATTCGCGGCAAATTATTAGTGTTTATTGGATGTTCACTAATAATTAGATATACACTATTTCAATGTAATAACATGCATTAAATAGACCTATTTATTTCCTAATTTATACATACATAAACTCACGCCTTCTTCGCACGGGAGTAGGCAGAAACTACAGAACGCCACCTGCTACGATCCTTAATTCCTTACATACGAGTACTCCATTTTGCCTCTTTTACGTTCATTCATCTGGTCATACTCTGGTTGCGAGTACTGTGCACCTGACCTTTCTGAAGAACATCACCAATAAGGTCCAATAAGGTTTCCTAATTTTCTGCAATTCATTATCAAATATGAAACTACACAGAATAATTTTTATGACAAAAAGTTTGCACTAACTAGAAACACAAGTCCGGAAATTGACAGTCACGAAATCAAGATTATGGTCATCTTAGTATTTGGTGGTTGGTGAAGAAAAGCAAACTTACTACCCAAATAATAATGACAGTCACATTTTGTAGGTTTTCCACAAAGGAAAGAAAGAAAAATCTATTTTTCTACTTCACCAGTTGTATTCACTCGTCCAGACGGCCGCAAGTAGCAAACACAATTTGTATGGATCTACGAGTAGGTATTTGAATTTGGACGGAACCCGAGAAAAATTCAGCTCCAATGGACCAACGTTTTGTCACTGCCAAGTGCTGCTTAACCAGTGCAAGTGGGCAGGCTCAAGGAAAGTGCCCTCTTTGCTTGAGTAAGTAAATATCCGGCTGCATTCAAGCGAAGATGTTGGGACTACGTAGTCTACGTACTAGTCATAAAATACTATCTGTACTGGACGGCTTAACTATTTTGTAAACATTTTTGCTATCGAGATGAAAGTAGGTATCCTACGTTCGCTTCAATGTTTAATCCTGAAAAAAGGACAAACGGTGTACTTTTTCAGGATTAAGATTGGTTTGATAGTAAACCGTAAAAATGAAGCAGATAAATAGACTGATTTAAATATAATGATGGCCTGTAAGTAACTGCCCTTCTGTTCAAAAGTCTCAAAGATCTTCTCTCATAAAGTGACCAGTTTCTAGAGCTAGTCAATATACTTTTATTATTCCATATTATTATTTTTATACAGTGTGTTTTCTTCTCAGCTCTTTGGCTGGTTTTTGCAAAATTTACGGACCGAAGCCAAGTAAATGCAACGTGTGGTGTGTTATGATGAGGACCTATTTCGGTTTCATATTGCATAACAATTCGACATAATTTAAAATTGCAGCTTTTTGTAGGGTTTCTATTAATATTAAGGCGACGATAACCGACTTTTAATGATTTTATACTGAAGATCACGTCTAAACGAGTAGTGTTAATGATTTGGAAAAAATTTAATTATTGATCTTTAACTAAACGTGTATTATTAAAATGCCTTTTGTTTTATGTATAATAAATTATTAATACATTTAATTTGGGGCAGCGCTCCTTGATGGGCGAGTCCTTTACTAACTGGACGTACGACGCGTTGCGTGAGTTCAGTACAGAACACGCAAGCTGACCACTCAAGGTCACTGGTATGTATCTGCGTCTTAATATTTACTATTCCCAAAAGTAGAATAGTTATTTCCATTATAAAAAGTAACAGAAATCAAATGGCAATAGAACAATAAAAAAAAACATCCAATTATTTGTAGAAGCCTAGTCGGTACACTTAAGTGATTGAAGTCTATATCGTAAATAATAAAAGTGAATCTAGAAAAAAAACATGGAGAACAATTGACTTTTATTATAACATTATTTGATACAATTTTTTTCAAATTATTTTTGTGTAACTTCGAAGTATTGTTTTAGATTCAGCAAAATTTTGATAGTTACTTTATTATTTTATTTAGAGTATTATTGAGAGGCTCGTGGCTAATGATAACAGCCGCACGTGTCGGTTGGTGGTTAAACTATGCTTGTCGCGTTCGATGGGTGACCGTCCATTATACAGGATGGAAGGGTAAACACCGTTGTTACTCAAACTATGGGTAGTTGGCTTAAATATAAACATAAAAAACCGAGTAAAAAAAATTACGTTATTTTCTTTAACAAATATTAAAAAAGTTATTGTCTGACACAGTCCGCTAATTCATGGATATGCGCCCGCCCGAGTGACGTAATCGATCGCCGCCCGTCCTACCTACCTACACAACACATGAATAACAATACAATCTTTTCCTGGCTTAAGACAGGCAAAAATACCTACCTTAGGAATTGCGTGACGATTCTAAATGTCCATCTTTAAAAAAAAAAGTTGTGATTTTCCATTGAATTTATGTTCTATAAACGAAACCAAACCACTGGTTTGAAGGATAACGGTGTTTACCCTAACACCCTGTATATTGATATCCCTCCATACCTCGGAAAGCACGTTAAGCCGTTGTTCCCGGCTGTCATTGGTAGACCTTTGACAGTCGTTGCAGGTAGTCAGTAGCTGAAAATGTCTGATAACCAGTTTTACCAAGGGGTATCGTGCTACTCAGTTAACTGTATTGTGGAGGTCAGATCGGTAGTCGCTCCACGGGTATTCACCCAATTTCGGTTAGACTGGAAGTTGACCCCAACATTTTTGGGAAAAGGTTAGGCAGATTGATTGATCAGAAGGTATAGAGTAGGTTAACATAATAAACAACATTATTGTTCATATAAATAAATGTGGCTAATAACATACTAGGTAAGAACCTCTATAATTATTATATCAGAATGGCCTCTCGGTATATTATATAAACAGTCCATGACTGGCCATAAGTCTTACCATGACTGGGCAGATGGATTGATATAGCAAACAGCCAGCTGGAACTGGATTAACAAATTAATATGTTAATCCATCATTTTGTATTTTTGATAGAAAAGTCCTATTTTATAAAATACATAAAAAACCACTTACATTCTTCAGAAATCTGTATCTCAATTTTATCAAGATCTTCAACATCTTCATCATCGAAGTCAGTCTGGACGGTGACATCACGTGTGTAATGTTCGAGCGTGATGACATCAAACGGGGCTTGTTCCTCCGGGCTGGGCGCGCGCGGGCTCGGCGCGCTCTGCGACTCCTGCGCATCATGGCGCGCGCGCCTGCACGCCGCGCAGCCGCAGAGCGAACCGCGCACGCGGAGCAGCCACACTAGCCCGAATAGCGCCATCCACGTGGTCATGCTGCGACTACTACTGCCACCATAACACGCTACCCTTCATCGAAAATGTTCCTCCACCTTTATCGTCTCTACGTTTATTTATTTTATTTTGATTATTGTTTTAGCAGTTCACGAACATAGTTTTTGTTGTTTAACACTTCACTTTCACAGAGATTTTTTTATTTTCACTACACTGCAGATACAAGCTTGAGAATATTAGGGATAATTCATTTATTGTTATTCAATTGTTAATGGTATTATTTTAGAGTTCTTTTGTGAACTCAGACAATGAAGCTCCCTGATATCCTTGCTGAAATATAATTGGAGTTAATTGCGTACTGATTGAACATATGAAAAATGGGACCTATCTACTGAAAAGTAAATGATAATGATTAAAATAATTTGTACATTATTACGTCAATAATGATCGACAGTTCATTACTGCCGTCATATTCATCAACACAATGCTGTGAATGACGAACGAAAATACACAAAATGTTTTCGATTTTAACGTTAATCCAGTAATACAATGTACCAAATTTTGTTTATCACAAACAGCCAATTTAATCCCAAATAAGTAGAAAAGACTTACAGATATAGAGCCTTAATTAGGACGATATAAGGGAGGATAAATAAAAGGGCACCGCACAATAGACGGCTGTTCGCTGCGATGTGTTGGGGCGCTCTCACTCGATGAAATGATAAATGAGAGTAATAAATTGCAGAACCCATGATATAAATGAGCCCTCCTTACCGTGGAGGACTCATGAAAAATATCAATTCGTCACAACCAAACGTCGAAATTCTCTTTCCAAATAAATTAATGATGAAACACTTTACTGGGATAGAATATTTTTTGGGCTATCGGGTTTTGAAGTTCCACGCTTAGCCCTCCGAAATCAATATTCGCGACGATTTATTCTCCTTCTCACAGGAAATTATTGATACTAGAGTAATATTGGAAGTAAGATTGTTGCTTTTATGTCGTAAAATGTAAAATACAATATGTTTTACTAAAGCAGACATCATCAGCAGGATTATAGAGATTAGGAAAGGATTATTCGAGAAATATCATGTATACTTGTATACTTGAAGCTAAGAATACTTTGGGAGCATATAAAACAAACATTAAATCTCAAATATAAAGAAGAGTACGTGAAATAAGATAATAATACTTATTTTGGGTGGGTGTTCACTTTAAATCTATAAAATATTATGCTTGAAGCTCAACGTTAGACTTTTACCCATCGTACAACACAGAATTTTATTGTAGTCCCTTTCCAAAATCAAAGCTTCAATTTGAAATTCTTATGTTTGAAATTATATTCTGAAAGTCACCATGTTTAAACAAAGTTTAATGGAAATGTAGACATTGTCTGTCCTCCAGACTACAAGAAAAGCTAAGCGCGTCCTTGAAGTCCGTTCTTTTACGTCACGTATTTACGTCAGATAAATATTTCGGTCCCAAACAAATGCTAGGGAATCTCATCTAAAGCCTTTAGTTTTTTGCTGTCGCGGCACAAAATGAGAAAGAGCCGGGTTAGCTGGAAAAACTAAAGTTGGTAAACAGTGTTAGAATATAATAAGAAGAAAGAAACATTTTTATTAAAGGGCTTGTCTAAAAAAATATTGTGTGTGAAAATAATAACATCACCCGCTAATAGCGTTAGTCGTGATTCTGTTTGCGCGCACTTTAGCAAAAAAGAATTATGGGGTAGTGTTGCCTTCAATAATAATAAAATAATACCATTTATTTCAGGCAACACAGGCCCATAGAAAAAATACCTTAACCTAAACATACATATTGTAATATAGACAATAACTAGTGTTAATAAATAAGGCTTAGATTATGTTAGTAACACTTCACTCACTCTCTCTCTTCTTTCACTTCTTGTTAATAATGTCTCATTATACGTCACCTTCGTATAGTCGACCTTGCGATTGTTTTACCAACTTAAGCCCTTTGTACACACACGTGTTTATGACCGTGAAAAACTACGGTTTATCCGCCGTGTGTAGACACGGTCGTCAGTGTTGGGATCACTATGGGAGCTTGTTAAAAGACTTGTTTTTCTACGGCACGGTTTATACGTCGTGTGTAGGCACGGTCGTCAGTGTTTTAAGGATCACTTTGGAAGCTTGTTAATGTGCCGTAAAGAAACCGTGCCGTGTCTTTGTACACGGCACGGTTTCTTCTCCTCCGTCCTCAGGTTGAATGTCTCTTGTCTAAACTAATATTATAATTTTATTATCCTAATCCTAACTTAATATTATAAATGCGAAAGTGAGTTTGTTTGTTTATTTGATTGTTACGCTTTCACGCTAAAATGGCAGAACAGATTTGGATGAAATTTAGCATAAGAGTAGACCATGACCAGGGTTAGGACATAGGATACTTTTTATCCCGATATTCCTACGGGATCGATACTTACGCGCGTGCAACCGCGGGGCGCAGCTATATGTCCTAAAACGACAACGTCTATTAATTTATGTGACAGTTAGATATTTTCAATCTCAGTAAAGTTTTAATTTACTGGCAATTGTGGTCTAAAGTAATAAAAATAATTAGTCTTAGTAATTTATTGTTATATAATTATGAAAAAAAGTAAAACAATAATATCCATACGCTACATAGCCACAAAGCCTTCTCGTTACACTTGTAAATGTTACACACACCATGATGTGTACAAACATTCCAAATTCAAATTCCAAAATAGTTCAATCTCTAACGTGAAACATGTACTCATCGTGATTTGTGACGTTCTTTTGATTGTCTATGATTCTAAAGGATTAGATAAGTTTTACTTTAATTAGCTCACGACTGTTAATTAGCTCCACCTATTAGTCAGTATAGATTTAACATGGCTGTACCCGTGATTTCTATCAGTACAGTAGAACGTACATCAGTGGTAACACTGTGACCTTGAATTGGCCTAGCTTAGTACAGAGTTTCAATAGAATGCGAGGCCAGCTTATACTGGTTTTGTTTGTTTGACGTGCAGCCTACTGTACCCTAATAGAAGATACCTTATAGCTGCAGCTTCTGAATAAGTACTGTAGGTACCTAAATGGAATCAAGATTAACAGAGAAATCTCAATCATTGTTTGAATTTGAGAAAGGAATCAATATTCTATTCCCGTCTCCAGTCATACTTGCAATATTGCTAGACCAAATGATAAGAAATCTAAGTATGGTGGTAAACTTTTTAAGTTTAGTAACTAGGTAATCTTCCTCTTTTTTTACGTTTGGTTAGTGACTAACCTGTACCCTAATTACGTAATACACGAATCAATCTGAATCGTTTTGAAACAGATTGCTAATCCAATGCTTCGAAAGTTCGAAAATAAATTCTGCTCAGCAACGTAAATAACGCAATGAATGTTGTTGAACTGTCAAAATGAAACAAATTAATCGGAATCGTTTACAAAAATGCGTTGCGTAATTAGATAGCAGGTGTCGAGAGTTTTTATGCCGCCAAGGCTTCTGACTTGGCTTCACATGCCGTCGAGAAATATCTTTCAAGCATGGTCACTTCGCTTCACAATGTTTTCCTTCACCGTTTTTATATCATACATAAAACATGTAACTAATTAAATTTATTACAGGAACAGCATACATTAATGTCAAAAACACAGCCTTTTGCCATCTGACGCTGTTCGTTTGAATTATTATGCATAATTTAAACTTCTCACCTAATATTGTGTCATTGTAACTTTGTTTCGTTTTGCCTGCACGGGCTGGTTACGGAAAAGCCGGAAAAGTATGAATACGGCTTCGTATTAAAGATAAATTCTCTTGTAACTCGAGCTGGAATAAAACTTGCTTTGTATAAACCTCTTTGTTGTTATACGTACACATTCGTTTGCTTTGTTAATAACTATGAAGTATACGTTTTACGATGTTTCCACTATCTCACTTCAGAATATAATGAAAAGAAAATGTTTGTTTAGGCGTCACCGTAATTTTAATCATACTTGTCCATATCTCTGCTGAAGATGAGCTTCCTTATAAATAACTGTACTATAATGGCGGCAGTGTATGGTGTCATATTATGTTAGCATTTTTTTAAGAGTTTTTTTTACAATTGACAGCTAAATGTTGGGAAATAAACTTGTACCGCTGGAACTACAACTTATCGAATTGATTAGCTGTATATGTTTATAATTTGTAAGCTGTCACAGGTTTCGTCATACAGTGCCGCTGGTTTAAATATTCATTAAGGTACTTACTCAACATGCATATCTAATTAGTTATCACTATGATGAATTTCTAGCTAAGATCAGAGACATTTTGATGTAGTCTTTGACTTGTCTTTTATAACAGACTATTATAGAAAGATGGTGTCATTTTCTTTGCCATTAACAAAATTGATTCATGGACTGAAGTGAACATCGAAATATTAAATGGAAACAGTATCAGTGGCAAAAAGGGCAAAACTAACTCCATTTAGTGTGTATTTTTATCTCGGGTGGATTTTATTTGTTTAGTTTGGAAAGCTGGGTGGTCAATGGTTTATATATCGCGTTAGCATGCCTCGCAGAATGAATATGAATGAAAAATCAATCAAAGTAAACGTGGTTTTGTTACAAAAATATTCAAATTCTAACTGAAATATTTATTGCATTCTAACTATAGTTGGAATATGTAGTACAAGTATAGGTTGGAGGCCTAGAAAGTTCTGAAGTAAGCACCTTTTAAACCAACGATTAAAATCGTTAGATTCGCCTGACGACGTTCAAAGATTGACGTTTCTGTTTCGTTGACATTTGAATAGTATTGTCTCGCTCACTAATACAGGGAATATAGTGAAGAAAATATGAAGAATGAAATGATACTACATAACAGAAAATGTAGACTGAATGGTCTGCACGTGCTTTGAGCCAGCGTGGTAATCAGTTCTTTTGTTCCTTCTCTGTGTAAAAGGATAGAACAATAATAAAAGCAGGTATAGTACTGCACTATAGTATCAAACTGCACTATTGATCATGTTACTAATTACTATTGGAAGTATTGGCTTGTTAGGTCGATTGGTTGATTGTGTCGGCTTTTTCTTTAAAAAAATATAAGTAAGTAAATTATTCACCCAAAGTTTCAGTTTTAAGGTGTTACTATAATATTTGCTACAGTTTTAGTATATCCTTATACAGTATTCAGTTTCACATACGAGTAAAGTTTTTCCATAATTTTTAGTGTAATCACAAGATACGGAAAAAGGTAGTAGGTTAGAGTTCTTGTTAACCTTACATAAACTATAAAAAATTTAAACTTTGAAACAAACTGCAGTAGCTATCTACTTCAGCTGAGAAAACTGTGAAAAGCTATCTGACTGAATTGGTATGTTTTTATGATTGACTTGAAAAAAATTCAAAATAACTACAATTTAATGACCTTTTTTGACGATACAACTACGTGCCTAAATATGATAATAAGAACAAAAAAACATAATTATGCAAAAATATAAAACTATGAACAAACAGTGTTTCTTTTATTAATTTTCAAAAATGATTGTAGTAAGTAAAGAAGTTTATTTATTTGTTGGAACATGGTGTTCATACATTGCATGCATCTTGCATGCAGCAAAAAGTTGAATATAGTAAAGTTCTATCATGTTCAGCCGCGTATCGTAACGTACAAATTGGTCAGAGGAGATGGTGCACAAACCGCGACTATATTTATCATTACATTATAAAATTACTTATTATATCATAATTATTTATTATACGTTATTATTAATTATTATTAATTATTATTAATTAAGTCATTAGAAATTTTAATTCCATCAACAATAAAAACAATACATTATAATATAATATGGAGTGGTCTTATTACACAGTGGAAAACAACATTAAATAAAAGACAACATGATCATTTCAAAAACGAAGAAAATTGTCCTCTTTCATAAACGAAGAAAATTGTCCTCTTTCATAAACTCTGAAATACTATAATATGTTTTGTTAAAGTTCTTAATTTGCATTTAAAAGCAGACATACTCAATGTTCTCCGTGATTTGGGCAATTTATTAAATATGGTCGGAGCCATGTAAAAGATGCTCTTATGATCGCGGAGTATCATATATTAAAATAAGAAAAATATAAATATTGTATTTAATACAACAATAGCATGTCGGTGACGAGAACCCATAAGAATTTCCCCAAAAAAAATGGTTCAATGCACCTAAAGTACGCTTTTCAAAAATGTTAATCTCTTTCAAACTAACTGTGATTGAAAAAGTCCCGAAAACACATAACTAATGGGATTATGTGTTTTCAAAAAAATTGTTTAAAATGTGACATACCTAAAAAAATTAAAAAATTGCATCGCAAAACATCACAATCGATCAATACACACTCAGCTCAATTATACTCGTTTGTACTTATTATGGTTATGGGTCAACAAGCATTAATACAGTGAATAGGCAATTAGATTCTAACGGCCACAGAGCAGAATGGCTATCAAAAGGTCACCAGTTCAAATGCTATCCCATTAAACTATTGTTGAGAACTCACTTATAACTCGGCAGTATATTTAGCTCTGAGGGTTGAAAGGATTATTACGATGCGAGCCACATAATATAACGTGCGGGTGTGAAATATGTCGAAGACCTAATAAAAAGAAAGTTGTGTAGGCACTTGGAAAAAAAACAGGGGGTTCTAACCCGCATAACAAGTCACAGAAAAAGACATGTCTTGTCAGTGACTCCGTATAAGTGCAGCTTTCGTTTCGTAACGTATATGTCCAGTTTCACTTTCATACGAAATATTGTTTATTTTACTAATCTTTTTACTATGGACGTTCTGAAATATAGGTATATTTTCAACAGGAATGATGAAACCAGTATTTTGATTTAAAAGGGTGTCCGTTTCTTGCACGTTTTTCGCCAGAGGTACCTACTATGCATATTATTATTAGCCGTTTATTTCAGACAGAATCCATATAAGTGTTAGAATCCTAATCTAATAAAGTAACACTTTTTACAATTATAACTTCCCTGTACCTAACTATTCCCACCCAGTGAGCCTTTATGGGACAGTCAGGTCGGGATGATATCATTATCAAAATGCTGTTGGTGCTACCGCGCAGTCTTTGGAACAATGAAACCACTTTCTAACGCACTATAGCGTAGAAACCGTCAACGCTAGCGAACATTTGTGACATACTAAAATGCCGCTGCAACCCCAACAGCATTCTGAAAGCATTATAATATATTGAATACGCAGGACGTTGTAGGCTCGTTGCGTATACCGCAACAACAGGCCGCTCGAGTAAAAATATTGGCAATGTGCCCTAAAAAGGGTTATCTTAACTTCTTTAGTTCATTGAGCGAACCTACGGGCCAGCATATTGCTCCTAACCGCCAACGCCTTGCGTTCTCTCTTTATATCGGGGTCATCTTTTAAGTCCTACATGATCAGATGTCCCAGATATTTAAAGTTCTGCACAATTTTCTGTGCCATTCCATCAACCATGATCGGAGGCACAGACCTAGGCCTCTGTTTCCTTGCCCTAATTGCATAGGAATGGGTACTAAGCTTAATTTTTCTGACTTCTTGACAATTCAAAAGTATCTGCATGGTCATTGGTCTAGTTGAAACATACGTTGAGATGAGTTTATAGTAACAAGCATAGAAGAAATGTTTTTTACTGGTAAAGAATAGAGAAGGAAATGCAGAGCTTATGGCCATCCTAACATATTGTCAAGAGAAGAAGAAAAACTTTTACTAAGAGCCTAAAGTTTAAGTCAGACAGACGGACAAGGTGTTGACAATGCTATTGTTGTAACCACATTGTGCGCTCGCTTCACAGCTTGAACGGAAGCCGCTTCCGTTGAATGCCATAAAGGCAGCGAAGAGATATGAACATTTCTATGAAATTACGGAACATTGTAATTGTTAATACTATAATTTATTCATTTAAGTCTGTTAATGCTGTAATAAAAAATGATTATTGCTTACGGTTTCTTTGGCAATCTACTTAGAAACATTAGTAGCGTCTTTCTGCGATTTCACCCACGTGAAATTCATGTATACAATAAAATATATCCTGTGGCACTCGGCAATGATGTAGCTTTCTTTAAAAGAAACAATTTTTGAAATCGCATCAGCATTTCCGGAGATTATCACTTACAAACAATTTCACCTCTTTATAAATTGGTTTAGATTTGAAACTTAATTTATTGTTTGGACCTTGTGTCTGAAAATAAATACTTAAGTATCTACTTATTATTATTAAAGCTTTAACTTATTGTTAGGACCTCTTAGGAGTTGAGTTTAAAAATCTTTAGAGCATCTAAATATACCGTCTGTCTTGACGTACGTTCTACGTACTACAACGTAGGTACAACTATCTTCAGTGGTTTTAGGCTGTGTTGTTGTCAGTAAGTCAATTTTATTATAATTGTGGATATAATAATAGGTACAGTAGGTTGCACGTCAGTGGTAAAGTCACGTCACCAGCAAAGCTGGCCGCGTGTTCTATTGAAACTCCGTACTACGCTAAGCCTGCTCAAGGTCAAAATGTTACCATAGTGTGGTTGATTGTACCAATGTGCATGTTGTGTAGCCAAAGAAAATTATTCAAAAATCTCTTCATCATTTTACAAATTATTTTGTATAACAAGACGACCCATAAAATTTTTTACAGTCAGACTACACTAACAGAATAATCCTTCATTCTCGGAGAGTATCTCACCGCGGATTTGTGCTGAATTAGGAGAGAAATATTAAATTTACGTGCCACGCTTTTTCGTGTTACACGTACAGTCGTACACACAAATGAAAAATTCGTTCAACTTTAAAAAAATCCTGTACAATTTAAACTAAGAGTATCCCCGAGTCCATTGTATTAAATTATCGTCGGTCTGTTGACTGGATTTAGGTCTCTGTGGTCGGGAGAAGGATCTATTTATTTGTTCTGTACCGCTTTCATTTTGTTTGCTGGAGTAAAATATGTAGTACGTTTCAGCAAAAAAATCTACTAAAGGTTGTAAGGTTTTAAGTGTTTTCTTTAGCTGGTATTTAGAAAGATCACGTCATTCATTGTTAATGTTTAAAACGTATGACTCTTGACCGTATATTATAATTTCTGCATTGGAATTCATGAAAACATTTTTTTTATTGTTTTGTAAAATTCCTCTATGTTGAATCTTTTGTCTGTCAATTTTCATTCGTGTACATGACAGACGCAAAAAATTTGACCTGGAAATGGCATTAATTATTTTTCCGTTAAAACTAAAATCTACTCCCATTAATAAAAAAACCGCGTAAAGTGTGAAAACCCACTTCTTAAGACCGTTAATTCTAAAAGTTGGCAACGTCGCAAATAGCTGTCAAATATTTACCTGTTTTGATTAATTTCGCAATATTACTGTATGGAAATATGAAATATTGCTAACTAGTGACCTAAAATATTAATAATGAATTGCAATTATAACACTGACTTTGATGTTGTAACCGTTATAATAAAATAAATATAATGTGTAAAAAGGGCATTTGCAAAGTCTTCAAATACTTTTTTTACATCTATAACTAAATAATCGCTGTTACGATGTTAATATTGCATAATCAACATTTTAGTTCACAGAGCGGTATTTCATATTTCCATACAGTTAAATAAGCCAAATTTATCAAAACAGAGAAATATTTTATAGCTTTTTGCGACGCTGCCCACTTTCAGAACGCTATTAAGAACTAAATCTCTAATGAATGTGACTCATCATGATGTACTCTCCAAGTTAATATAAAACTTCAAAGACGGTAAAGGAAAAAAAAGCATAGAAATGTACAACAAATTGTCGAAAATTGCCGAAATGCAGTCTGGGTCAGTTAAGGCTAATTCAATTCACCTATCCACCTCCATCAATTAATTGGCAGTACAAAGTCACAGTGCAACCTGTGTAAAAATCACTGGGAAATTATTCGTCCCAAATTCTATTTTGTGGTTAATTATTTTGTCAATACTGCGGCCCTCAGCCGTCGTAAGATAAATTGATTCCGAGGGGCTATTTTGTTATTTTCCTTAACCAAAATAGACACAAAGCGGGAAACGATGTTTACCAAACCGATCATCTTACCCCTAAAGTTTCTTTTCTTTACCGGTATTATCGGCCGTGATAGTCTCGAGTTCAGCCCCTATCAAATTGTTGAAGGTTTTCTGCGTCCATCTTTTTGTACCATTCGTAAAGAGATTTAAGTCCATATTTTATAGTTTTGACGCATTAAAATTCTTGTAATCAACTTGACCACATGCAAACCAATTAATTTACTGAATGCACCAAAGTTGGAAAAAGTGAAAAAAGAAAAAAAAAGAAAGCTCGCACAAGTTTTGGCAAAGCGCCGAGAAAATGCTGGTAAGTAGAATAAGTGAACATTATTTCTGTACAATTTAGAACGTTACTCAAATACGGGTATTGCAAAGTTTTGGAGTTGGCTGTTTGTGTAAAGTTTGCTAATCGGCACGTCAAAACTCATAACAGTATTTCGCTTTGAGAGCTCGTTTACCCAAACCGTTGAATTGTGGGTGTCATAAAGATAACACGATTTGTCTGCGCTCTTTAAATTTGCATAATGAAAATGTGATGCCTGAACCCTCGTAACAATGAAATATAGTTATATGTTCCCATATTTATAAAAGGCAAACAAAAATGTTAACAACCACCCGCGTAGGTACCAGAAGCACCTAATATTTTAAGCATTAAAATGCTATTTTCATAATATACCTGCGTTATTTTGCCCAAATCCTTTCCGCGACCCTTTCAAAGGGCTTATAATATTGAATGTAACTGTGAAGGCATTTCCCATAACAATTTCGAAAGCATTTTCATAAACGGGAGATAACTTATTCTGTTCTGAAAATACGATTGAGGTTCGGGACAATTTTGCTAAAATGTTTTGAGCAACTAGCATGCTGAATATTTCCTTGGGGAAAAAGAACATTTTGTCGGATTTGCTGTCGCATAGAAATACGGTCCTGAATAAAAGGTTGTCAGAAGAGGTTATTTGTCGGGATTACTACATCGGAATGACAATAGATAGATTAAGGCGGTGATAAAGTAGTGAGCGAAGAGAATGACAAGTAGGGATCATCGCTGTGCAAACGACTTGCGATGCGATGAATGGACCTTAGCGTTACGTAAAAATGGAAAATAGCTTTTGCTTTACATTGCTATAAATTTTATCGTAGCGCTTAAATTTTTTAGTGATATAATCCATACAAAAATATGCCTTGTTTCAGTTGAATGCACTCTGATTGCCTGCATTGACAAGCGTGTTTTACCTTAAATTATTCTATTCACAATTACACACATTATTTTAAGTGTAAATTTAGTAATAAATCTACACCACAATTCCTCACAAAATGTTTTTTAATTATTATTTAACTTTTTCTTTAATATACGTAATTAAATATTTTAAAATCACTGACAAGTTTTATTGTTAATTACACATTCACTTTTACGGTTAGACTTATCACAAACAGTTCAAGTCAGACTTGGTTCGCGATCGCGTAATATGTGACGTTGGCTAGCCCAGGGACGGGACGTGTTCCCGCCCCGGTGTCTGACTGGCACTGACTCGCTCTGATACGGTAGCAAGGTTTACGCATGCGAATAATAACCCTGACGAGCGAGCTTCGTCGAGTGCCTGATAATGAAACCCAACTGTTAAACGATTTAAGAGATGCAAACTTGCCCCGTTCGACAGACACCTGCTATTTTGCTGAATACTTTAACTATGCTGACGTCAGCAGTAAGAAAAGCTCTTTGCGTGGCGGATAAATTTTGAAGAGTGAAAATATTTTTATGTATGTTTTTCCTCAGACGGATGGTGAGGGCTTATCTTATAATAAAAATTTCCTGTTAGCAAGTTTAAAAAATCATAAACTAAGTGGGTAATAAAACGAATATTATTGGATATGGAACACTTTTTATTCAAAAGCGTGTTTGTAAAGCGTGTTTGTAGCTTTCTACAAACACGCTTTACAAACACGCCTTTGCTTACAACTTTTTGTAAGCAAAGTGTTAAATCATGGGATACACATGAGTTATTCAAAAAGCAATTTTATTGGTTTTTTATATTTATTTAGGTAGGCAAAACTGATGGTAAGAGCTGAACGCAGCCGCATCGCCTCTGGTTTTTGGAATAAATGCATTTTAATGCCAAGACAGAACTGTCGTCCACTCATATGATATATCATCACGTATGTATTTCTCTAAGGCGTAGACAGGGGAATTGTGCTAGCAGTATTAATTTTTTTTATTTACATACAACATATACCTACACCATGTGTAACTATAATAAAAGGCTACTGCTTGAATTATCTAAAATACTGCGGCATGAAAATTATTTTCAAAATTTATGCAAGGAAGATAAAGAAAATATAATAAAATGCAAACATCCATACAGAACTTACAGACAGACATTATTGCAGAAATAAAATACAAACCAAACATTCAAGATTTTCGTAAAACTTCTAAAATAGCAACAAAATATTTATCAAAGGTTTTGAATATTGTTGGTCGTAAGCTTCAATAAATCTTGGCTGAGTTTTCGTTGACACAGAGCTGTGTTGTCCTGGCAAGTTTATTTCCGGTATAAGAGTGATGTGTTGGTCCCGATACAAATCTGCAACTGTACGGAATATTGCTACATATTTTTCTATTTTATGTATTCGGTATTCCAATCACAGTTTCAGTTCTGTTGCGAAAAAATGTTTGTGACCCCGGTATGAGATAGTTATTTCATAGAACTCTAAATGGGAATTCAAACATGCAAGTAGGTACCTAATTATAAAAATCAGGAGTAAGATTTATTAACAAAAGGCTTCAAAGGAAACCAGTTGAATAATTTCTTTGACCGACAAGTACAACACCGAAGGATATGATTCAACGAACGCTATGCAAATTAATTCATTCGCTTTACTAAAAGCGGGGAGATTTCATTTCCCTAAGGAGTTAAGGCTCAAAATATCCAATCTCCCAATAAAATTGAAAAGCTTACCAGCTCAAGCTTGTAACTTATAGCCAGATTACCATAACTTAGTTTTGCAACCGATGCAAATCGTTGAAAATTCTCGGCCCATCTGCATGTCTACCATCGGACTAAAGTGCAAGATTGGAATTTGAAATGTTCTCATCTTGGAAAATATTTGTGAAAATTTATTTCCCTTTCAATTTGAATCTTACTTTACAATTTCATATCTTTGATTTTATTCGACGGACATTTCTTTGATTTGGATATGGATTATGTTTTATTGAAGACGAACGTGGTTAGTTTATTGATTTTGAAATGATAGTTCAAATCTTTTATCGTGAATGGATTTGGTATCAACTGCTATTCCATAGCTATAGAACACTTAGTCTTGTCTACCTTTTTAGGTGCGGATTGATCAGCTGATTAATTCAGATTCAGATAACTTTATTTGCTCAATTACCTTACCACCTTACCTTACCTTATTACTTTACCTTTTCTCTTTTTACTTTTCAAACGAAGAGTAAGTTACGATACCGTAGTGGTAGTCAAGTTCCAGTGGCTTTTTCAATGCATAAGTTTTCAAAGGAGACAGTTGTAAAAAACTTTGCTTTTAAATTTTCAAAAAGTTATTCTGCTAACCCTCCAGAGATGCGCCGAACTCTGCTGCAAGACGTCTAGGATGCAAGTCACCGAAAATTTGCCATAAATAGTTTTGGATGACTTCCAAGACGTTTAAAGTACCTAGTTGAAGGCAGAAGCTCTTATGAGACTTTCTTGATCATGAAAGGTTTTTATTCGAGTAGAAAAGTCGCCTACCTTCAGATTTTTTCGACGAATAATCTTTTATTTGGCTTGGCACCTCGAACGGTCTTACAATTGGACATTCATCTAGGTGTACAATCTAGCTTGGAAATCGGGAAATCTTTTTGGGTCAGATAATCTATTATTGTCACACAATTTGTAAGGGTTGTGATCGCGAGCTCCATAAAGTAGTTAGGTACTTAAATATTGAATTTGTGCTTCAAAATAATTACGTCTGCCCTTTAGGTACCATTAGGGATTGTGATTGTAATGAAATCCAAATAACTATTAATATTTTTTATTAAAATATTAGTTTTTTAGATTTCAAAGTTAATAAAGAAAAGTTAAAATGTAATTTTAAAAACGAAATAAAAATACTGTTTTAAAATGCAATAATCACAGAAATTGCTTGATATTTTTTACCAGGCGCAAGTAGTTAGGTGTTTCATATTATTATTTGCCATGTCATTTCTCTTAGTGTAGCGGCACACCTGCGGAACGTTCGGCGCGGAACGTTCCGTCGCGTCATGTGACGCTTGCTTATGAACCGACGTAAGGCTGCCTGTCCACTGGAGCGGAGCGGAGAGGAGAAAAGAGGAGCGGAGATGTGCCAATATTAACCAATAGAATGTTGTCTCCGCCCCTGAGTTTAGATCAGTGATCCTAAGTCAAGATTCTATTGGTTAATATTGGCACATCTCCGCTCCTCTTTTCTCCTCTCCGCGCCAGTGGACAGGCAGCCTGACGTTCGGCTGATGTGTCATAGGTAACTTGAAAAACATTAGGAGTGTATTCAGCCGAACCTTCCACGCCGAACGTTCGGCAGGTGTGGCGCGACCATTAGTCACAATGATCACAATACTTGTCTGTGTACATTTATAATAATCGTGATGGATTCAGCCGCTATGCTTTTCAAAGGTCAGAGACCTCAGGGTCTCGAGTAAAAAAGAAATAATCAACCCGCAGGCAGCATGTGGCGAGCTGTTGGGCAGTAGTGACCCCACGGACTCTATCACCCGGGAGCACTCTTGTTCCTCATCTCTGACTTGCCCTTACTGACCGGCCGGAGTGAACACTGATAAGGAACATAGCTTCCACCTCTTTCTTGCCTTTATTGGCGCCTTGAGTGTAAATTCACAAGAACAAACGTGCTCGAAGGAATGAAGTATTCCAAAAAGATGCTGGATTGTGGAAAACGGCTCCACTCAAGCACGTCAGTATTGCCCCTTTGCCGCTACGTCACTATGTACTAGCGACAGTTTTCAGCGATCCTTTATTGAGTGTGCAATTCTCCTCTCTGCCATTTCATCCGTGTATAACATAACATTGATCAAGCAGGGGACATAGTCCTTTCAAAGTTTCATCATAGTTCTAGGTAAGTAACCAATCCACTACCACCGAAACCCATAGCCCAATACGTTTTGTTTCCCTGTTCTGCACCAACCGAGGGTTGTCCTTGGATGCACCTGCATAGTGCAAATAGGGATAGAGTGGTTTCTTCATTCCATTTAAGAGAGGCCACTGCGAGTTGACTTCGGTCCTTCGTGCGCCTTCCAAACAACCGAGACTCCAGGGTCCCGAGATATGTTAAACACATTTTTAAATAATAATAATCAGGCAGGGGCCATATCTTTATGGGGGAGGGGGTATATATCTTTCCATAGTTCTAGGTAACCAACCCACTTTACCCACTCAAATCCATAGTCCAATATCTTTTTTTCCATATTCTGCATAGTCCTACACCAACCGGGGTTTGTCTTTGGATGTACTTGCATAGTGCATACAGGAATAATCGTCGGTTGTTGCCTGATTTAATTGAAATACGTCTAACGTGCCACTGCAAGTTGGTTTCGCCTTCTTGTAAGCTTTCCAAAGGTCCGGGACCCCAGGGTCTCAAATAATAATAATTTTATGTCTCAAAATCTAAAAAAATGGTTAGTAAAACCCTAAAGTTAATAATGATGGTAGTAAACATTCCTGTACACACACATTTGTATTTGTAAGTATTTTCTTTTTCTATTTTTAATATTTGCGGCTTAATTTTTAACAATTTTTCAGGAGTTTTTAGGAGGTCATCGTAAGGCCTCGTGACCTATCTATATGTATCTCACCATCTTTTGTTAATTAATTTGCTAATTACCCGAAAATAAAGGAAAACTTTATTCGTGAATTAAAAAAACAACCAACTTTACGGAATCCATTACGTTTCCTGGCAAGCATTTAACTTAGCTCATACTAAAATATTTACAAAGTGTTTGTTTACATCTCCTTTCACCCGGGCAGGGAACGATAGTTAACGGTGAAGACTAATGGAGTATTGGAGTCAACTTTCAAGATGTACTCGTACTTATGAAGCATTAACATTTCATAAACAAAAAAACATCACTTAACTATGTTGTCAACATTGCCAAATCTTAATTTCTCCTAAAAATTATGCAGCGAACGAACTCTCAATATTTTTTTAAACGCTTTTCAGCAGCATTTTCGGTTGGATTCTATTTATAATGCGTGTCTTGAGATGATTTTCAGGAAAAACTATTCCCTGGAAAATATAATTCACATAAATGTTTTAAATGCCCTTATCCAGTAGTCTGCGATTTGCACTTCGCATGTCTACCGTAAGCGTTAACGTCGATTTTACCATGCGGAGCCACTGCGAATACATTAATGCCGATTATCTTGTCACAAATGCCTCTGAACTAGACTAAAAATCACAAAAATTTTGTTTATTCAAATGTCGAATGACGATTTCCCATTCTGGAAGAGACTACAGTGACACACTATAATTTAGGTTGACA
The DNA here is from genome assembly GCA_948150665.1 of Conistra vaccinii. Classification (NCBI taxonomy): domain Eukaryota; kingdom Metazoa; phylum Arthropoda; class Insecta; order Lepidoptera; family Noctuidae; genus Conistra; species Conistra vaccinii. The sequence continues at coordinate 15,897,263 of OX411318.1, forward strand.
GCACTAAGATGGCACTGAGTTATTAGTTTAGTGAAAATGGCAATTTTGCTATTCTGAATTGGACGAAAAAAATTTTGATTATCCAACTAAATCTGACTATTTTTAAACGCGATTAAAAATTACACTAACACTTGGACTTCAGGTGCAAAAACAGTTCTGTATCTATTTTTTCTTTTGCTTATATAGATCTCGAAAATGGTGCGTTCTATCGCAAAAATAATGAAAATTTCGGCTCCGTTTATAGAACCCTTAAACCCCTATAACTCAACATGTTAGTAATAATTTTTCATATTTTCCATACAAAAAGTGAAAAATTCCATATAAAACACTTCGAACCTGCCTTCTCCGGCTCTAAAAACGGGGTAGAGCAAACAAGTAGGTACCACGTGGAGTCACGTCGCGATTCTCAAATTCGATTTTAGATGTGTCTAAATTATTTTTAAATAGATTCTCATAGCCAAAAGTAAGGAATTTTAGTACCTAATAGTTTAGTTCGGTGTATAAGAGTATCGGCACCACTTTGTAGTTTTACTTGCGATTAAAATGTACCAACGCCTAAGGCCGCGTCCTAACAAAAAACGTTCGCCGCGCGAATATGCTTCGCCACGTGGTTGCGCCGACAGACGCCTTTCTATTTTCTGAACATAAAAGTTACTTATAAACGGGAAGATCGTGTATTGGCGCGAAGAATTATGTTAATTAGGACGCTGGGGTAAGACATACAAATCTGACAAATTCAGAATTGTCAACATGAATCCTTTTTGAACGGGTATTATAGTTTGTCAAAAACTATCTAAAAAAAACTATCGGTAATGTTATGCAGAACTTTAATGCCCCTGCTTAGGAACAGGTGACACACTTTTATGTTATTTTTATCGTTCCCAAACCGCCATAGAGATCGTACTTTACAGCCGCTATCTCTTGCATTATTTGCCCACGGCTTTGCCCACCTGAAATTATGTTGTAACTTAACCCACGGGAACCATAAGTTGCTCCCAGATAAAACAGATGGCTTTTCCATGGTATCCTCACTGAATCTGCTGGCGTTTTAGTCCCAAATTCATTTATAAGATTATGTGGGAAATATTGTAAGTAGTAAATCAGTTGGTCTAACCGTCAAGCATATTGTTGGTAGAACATCAAGCAGGTACATAAGAATGGAAATGGCTTTGAGATGACCTTGATGATGAGGTGAACTGTAAGTTTCCCGAATAAAATAAAATAAATAAGTAAAGCTAGCAAAATAAAAATTGTTACTTTCTTATTCATTTATTTAACCATTTATGTACAGACAAGAAGAAAGGAACAGAAAAATACATAAAAAGGTGATGCTTATTTTGAAAGAAATTTTTTCTAGCATACCTGCGATAGGACAGAGGATAAAAGATATGTAGAAACAGTACGTAAGAGAAGAAGAGAAAATAACTTACTTATTTATTTTAGGCATCTAGTTATTTTTATATTTTATTTGCCTTTAGGTATTTCTTATCATCAATGTAATTGTAGTTAATTTAATAATAAACGCTGAAAACATTACATTTTTTCAATACTAAAATTACTCCTGCTTGGAAAAATGTAAAGACTTAGTTTGCGGTATCTGTATCATAAAAGTAAAATATTGTAGACTAGCCCCAGTTTCAGAATTCTTTTTTTGTAATAAAAAGTGTCTTTTCATGAGTAGGCACCACCTAATGGAAAGAAAAACTGTTCATCAGAGCTCTTCTAAAACATTGGCGGTTTTTATTTTTGAGAACCTAAAGAAAACATATTTTGGCAAATAGTTTCGTTTAAAATATTCGCACTTCAGAAAAATATAGATTATATTATGTTTTTTATAGAAAGCCATCAAGATACCTACACTTGTTTCAAATAATCATATGCCTTAAATAATGGAATTGAATAGTAGCAACTATAGGATGGATGTTAAGCGCGTTACTAATTCAGCAGAGCTTGAATAGAATATTTAAAGTTAGTCAAATTATTATTAAATTTTTTAGTTTAGTTAGGTACTCAAATTATTATTTTACTTTTAAATTTTATATTATTACTTGCTTTTACCCGCGACTTCACCCGCGTGGATGTCGCTAAATATCCCACGGGAACGTACACACATCAAAAAAAGTTTGTGATCACTAGCAAAAGCTGCTATATTTTTTAAATTTAACTTTATCAAGAAAAAATGTTTACGTTATATATTTTTTTTAATAGAAATACATTGCCTGAAAGAATCTAAAAAGAAGAAATTATAATATAGTCTACCGTAACACTGTAACAATGTATTGTACCGTAACAATGTATTGTGACTTTATCCACGTGAAATTAAAAATAATGAAACTGAAAATGAAAAAATACACCTTCCCTAACAATGCTTGACATTAGTGTTATCTGTCCAAACAGACCAATAGATTAATCATACAACGATTTCAAAACAAAGTGCTAAGGGAAATTGTAAATGCACCTTGGTACATAAGAAATGATGACCTCCACCGGGACCTAAAAGTTGAGTTCATCGAAACAGTGATCCAGAAACTTGCAGAAGCTCACGAAACGAGACTTCATCAGCATGTGAACGTTGAGGCAATCCAGCTTCTCGACCACACACACATAGTTAGAAGACTAAAAAGAACAAAACCATTCGAGCTAATGTTTAGTGTTAGTGAATAGTGTAAAGTACAAAAGTGCCAAACAAACACAAGAACGAAGTGTATTCGCCTAATAGAGACAATAAGAAAAGTGCTATTGGACACATTCTTAGTAAAGACAATTTAATGGTTTAGGTTATAATTAAATTACTTATTAGTCTATTTATAAGGCTAGATTGTAATAAGATTAGGGTCCATCGTATTTGTTGAACCCTAGGAAAAGGAAAAAAAAAAAAAAAAAAAAAAAAAAAAGTGTTATCTGTGGTGAAAGCTTCTGTGGCGCTTTTCCATAGTGTTGAATTTAGGCGCTATATTTACGATATTATTTATTATGTTTTTGATGATATTGCAGCAATGTCAAGACATTGCTTAACTTTAGATAAAGTATATAGTGTATGCAACTGCACATAACCAGGTATTAAAACATTCATGTGATGCGATTATAAACTGACTCACGTTTTTAATAAATAATTGTAATGTTACAGTTTCATAAACTAACATTTAAATTGTATTAGAGCTGCACGTGGATAAACTGTGTCATTATGGTACTATTTATGATTTCGTAATTAGAACTTTACGATATAAAAAAAGATAAAATATATAATTCCGTAATCGATCATTATGTTTTCCGCATTTAATGGATGAGATCACCGGAGCCCTGTTTTAGTTAGTACAATGTGGAGCTCGAGAGGAGTCGCCCTGAACAGAGTACTTTTGATAACGCTAAGGTACCTAAGACTCAAGTGTCTAGTGATTTTTTTTTTAATTCTACCAAGACGATTTTGCTATATTCCCAGTAACAAAACTTAGTTTAGTGCTAGGTAGTTATTTATTTAAGTTTTTCGGAAAAGAACCGGAGTTACCAACGTAGCTTGCAGAGTAAGCAAGCTGACGTGGTAGTGGGATGACCACGTTAGTCGAAGGACCGATGGCCGGTGGAGCAGACGAGTCCTAGAGAGGAAACCGCTTAGAACCGTCAAGCGTAGTATAGGACGTCCCCCTGCTAAAATATGAACTGACAACCTTAAAAAGGTGGCTAAGACGTACTGGATGTAGATTGTAGATGGTTCAGCAGTGGACTGCGATAGACTGAGTTATTTTTCAAACTAGTTTTTAATTTTCATTAGGGGTTTAGTGTTCTGTGCCAAACTTGACAAAACAGAATATATTGATACACCAATTTTGCATAAAATATAGGTATGTATATGACGCAGCTTATCGTTTATAGATAGATTGTGATAGCCAAAGTATTTATGTGCAAAGTATTTATAAAACGATCAGTTTTGATTTGAGGCACTAACTTTTACACTTTTGTTATACTTTTGTCTATTATAGTTTGCCGCAATTAGCAAAAGGAAGTCCGGTTGTGAACTCTGGGGTGAGCAATTACTCCTTCCCGGATGATTTCATGTTCGGAGTGTCGACGTCCGCGTTTCAAATTGAAGGAGCTTGGAACGAAGGAGGTAGGATTATGCTTTCATTCGTAAATATGAGTTTCTGAGGTATTTTTACCGGAAATATAATTTTTTTATGGATATAGCGATTCATAACTTAGTTGATTCAGTATCTATGACGAGTTAATTTGTGGACCTCAGAAACCACCTCTTTGGTTCACTAAAAACACCGTGGATTTACCTTAAAGTGTGATCGATACGCTGCGGAATCGTGAGCGAGATTTTGACTTCCTTAGTTCTATAAAATGTATCATTTTGTTTTCAATGTTATTTTAGGCAAAGGTGAAAGTATATGGGACACATACCTCCACGATCACCCCACGTACACACCAGACCATAAGAACGGAGATGTGGCAGCTGACTCTTACCACCGCTACATGGAAGATATTGAATTGATTAAAAGTTTAGGCGTTAGTAGCTATAGAATGTCTATTGCGTGGACCAGGTAAGATGTTTATTAAATCTCACTCTACAATATTTAGGTTGTCTAACCATCAGTGTTTTTCTTTTAATTTTTATGAAGCTCATCTTACATTTTATCGTCTTTTTCTCTCCTTGACAATTCATAACTGCCTGTAATCGTTTTAATTGAAATAAATGAGTTTAAGGTTGAGTTCGAATCGACACGAACAATGAGTATAGCTTATGCAGTAGCAAAAATATTAGCCTTTCAGTAAGGCCATTATTTTGCATCTATGAGGTAGGTATTAAGACATTTTTTTAAGTGATGACGTTCTTGGCAATCTACCTGAATAATATTTCATAATATCTCAAATGTATTTAAGTCAGTGCAGAGACAAAACAGTTACGTAAATATATTTATTTTTGTTCTCACAGGATACTCCCAAACGGGACTGATAACTACATAAACCAGGAAGGCGTGAAGTACTACCGTACACTCTTAGAGGAACTCCTAAAAGCAAACATAACCCCTGTAGTTACGTTATTCCACTGGGACATGCCCACACCTTTTATGGACCTCGGTGGCTGGACCAACCCAAAAGTCGTGGACTATTTTGAGGACTATGTGAGGATCATATTCAAGCTGTACGGAGATTTAGTCAAAATGTGGACAACGATAAACGAACCTCATCAACACTGCTATAATGTAAGTTGGAATGCTTTATAATATCAGCTTCCCGATTCTACAATAGGTACCTAAATAGATTAGTATCTAAACCGATACTGTTATACTATTGGTATCGGTTTATTACAAAACATATTACACAAAATTCAAATAAATCTGAAAGATATTAAAGATTTTATGCTGAATATGCCAGAAGAAAAAAAACGTGATTTAAACAACTACTACTTTTTTAGAAACATTGTATTATCATCGTATTACATAACATACATAGTCAGCCTATTAATGTTCCCACTGCTGGGACACAGGCCTCCTCTCTGGGAGAGGGACTGGGCTGTAATCCACCACGCGGGCCCAGTGCGGGTTGGTGGATGTCACATGTCTTCGAATTTTTGGTTCTAGGACATGCCGGTTTCCTCACGATGTTTTCCTTCACCGTTTTGTGAGCAGTGGTGATGAAATTATTTTACACAAAGTGAAGCGCCTGTCTGGGTTCAAACCCACGACCTACAACTTGTAAGTCGGGGCCGTTACCACTGGCCCAAGTAACATTTTTACGAAGCCAAAGTTTTGAAATATGCTTCTAAGTCCTAAAATAGTAATTTTCTGGTTTCTGATTTTACTTCAGGTCTTATTTTAGTTTTTTTTATCGCTAACAGCTCTTAGGTCTGAATAGTAATTTGAAAAACCAAATGGGCTTGCAGAGGAGGTTAAAATAACGTTACGTTTACCTATTATAATTACTAAATTGTTCTGAGAGCTTCAGGTTGTAAAAAGTTTCTGTATAGGTTTTATTTTGGCACTCCATAGGCTAAAGCTTGGCCAGTTGGTCGTACATGCAACCCAAGCAGGGCCTATTCAGAAACACATTTCGCTAAAACTTATGAGGATAATTCAAAACCTTTGCAGGGCTTTTAGGTTTTCGCGCTAACCAATCTCAGTTCTTTTGGCATAAAATGAGACTAATTTGAATTTTTATATTCTTTTTGATATTTATAAAGATAGTTTCTAGTCCTAAGGTATACGGAAGAGCATTGTAAGACTTTTTTTAATGCTTTTTGATTTTTTGTTAACCTTTTCGCAACCTTGTCGGCTTCGCGTGTGCCTAATTAAAACTCCAACAATATCCATCAAAACTATACAGGATGTCCTGGCACAAGATGGCCAACAGTGACATTCTGAAACGGAAAGTGATTTTTTTTTTGAGAAAATCATAAAAGAATATGTATGCACATTGCAATATATTTTTAGTCTAATAACATTGTGTTGTGTAATATGCACAATTTTTCTAACATGAATAATCTTATCATTTAGATACTTATTTAAAATGAAGATCCTTACAGAAATGTCCCCAAATACCCAAGAACCTTTTTGTCTAGTCCAGCGAAAATAACACACACGACATTTCATTTGATTTTTCATTATTTTTTATTTCATTTCATTTCGTTTCATTTAATTTTTTCATTTATTCATTTCATTTCATTAACGACATAATATCAGGGGGCAATATTGGCATCAAATGTATCGAAGATGTTTTTACTGTGACACAAAAACGAATCATGATATTTCGATAAATATTAATATCCATGGATTGCCAAAAGTAAACAGCCTGTATGCAGAAATAAATCACTCACAATTTTATTTCTCACTGGTTTCAGCAAGCTTTAGGTACTGGTTAGATTGTCTACAGAAAGTTCTTCATTGGGCCAATATAGCCCTCAAGTATACCAATAGCTCCTAGTTTAGCATAATGAAAGTCCTTTTGGTAATTTTCAAGTGCAAAAGGATTTAAGCCATGGCTTCTTTATCATAAATTAGTTAAATCCCAAACTTTTAAGTTCTAGTATCAAGTCGGCCATTTTATGATATAAGAATCTAATTTTGTAAGTAAATTTACTAATATTTCTACAATATGACAAGGTTTGAATTACATTTCAGTGTTATACGTAGATACTATGTAGGTAATATTCCAAGCATTACAACCGTTTCCGGATTTTTTTTTTTTTTTTTATTATAATTTTTTATAAATGTAATACTTAAATCATATAAAATCATGTATTTTAAAGGGCCCGTGAGTTTTACAGAATTATCGGGACCTATTTCATCAACAAAGTAACAGTCGCAATAGAACTGACAAATACTTTTAGTAATAACAGCATCTCAATAACTACCTGAAATAAATATCATTACGAAACATAAATCGCCATTATTTATTTATTCCATTGTCATTGAAAGCTTATTCAATCAGAGACATCTTAGAAAACCTAAATATAACTTTAAGAACCCCAAAATATCCTAATTTTGATTTTCGTAATCCTTTATGAACTCAGAATGGTCTATATTCAGAACTTGAATCTGATAAACAAGACTTTTTCTTTGCCAAATCCAGTCTAGTTCAGGGCTTGCATGTAAGTTCTAATTTAGACTTAGCAAGGCCTATCAGGTTTTGAGAAGGTTAAGTTTAGGTTCTGGGATTTACTATTTCATCTTGACAACTTAAAGCTAAAACGTTATGCGGAGGTTCTGTAGGTCGGGCCCTTTTGGGATACAGAACGCAATAATAAGGTTATTTTAGCGTTGTGTAAACTAATCACCCAGAACCTTGAGTAATTCTAGAATGGTTCTAGAACCTTTGGTAAACCATTTCAGAACCTAAAATGTTACTTGGGGGGCCACCGCTGCTCTCATATCACACTATTATGACCATTGTATTATTATGTGTCTACGGCAGTACTTTTAATGAATTGTTTTAAATCACCGACTACCACAATTCAGATTACTTAATTATGGTAGTCGAAATCGAGATTCATTGTTGCCTTTTGTTATATTATCCATTATTTTCAGAGTTATGGCCTGAAACTCTTCGTACCAGCGTTATATGCACATGGAGTTGGGGAATACTTGTGTGTTCACTATAGCTTGTTGGCCCATGCTCGAGCATACCGCCTGTATGAAAAGGAATTCAAACCACATCAGAAAGGTGTTTCGAGTGTTTAATAATATAACCTACATGCTTTGAATATTATTAGTAAGATTATTCATTTTCTTTATCTTTTCAATAAATCCTAATAATATTAAAAAAAACATGCTCACTTATTATTATAGGATATTCCTATAATAATAAGTGAGCAATATTTGTAAATACAGGGTGGAATTTTTGAACCTCATCTGGAGGGAAAGTACTCTTAATACTGAAAATAGCAAATTTTACTCAAAGGAAACATTCCTTTATTTTTAAAAATTTTTGAAAGTCTCTGCATTCTGTATCTGCATTCAAAGATTTTTGAAAGTTCGATTCCCACACTCAGGGATCGAAAATAAAAAACTGAAAAAAAAACACCCTATACTTTTATGGCGTCAATGTCGATAGGTTTGATAAAGATTTAATTTTTATGATTGATCATAAAAATCAAATCTTTATCAAAAATGATAAATTACCTAAATGAAAGGAAAACCATATTTATATTGTTTAAATATACATCAGATTTTATTTTCGCGGTTTATAATTTGTATTCGCCCTCCGCGAGGGCTCCCGCGATATGCGAGTAGGTGTACCCTCCAGGAGGGCTCCCAACACGGAACGTGTTAACCTTCCTTTTTTCTTCATTAAATGTCTATTTTCGCTTAAATCTTTCGTTTTCTCGTAGTCATGGTATAAAGTATAGTATGCAACTCTTGAATAAAACGGGGGGGTTATATCGAGGGCCATGAATCACTCGCGTCGCTTAGGATTCTAACACTTGTCACGTATCACTCCCTACTGTCGTGATTCAGTCGTTAGAATCCTTCACTTGCTCGTGATTCATCTCTGGCCCTCCTTTAAATCCGTCCTTTGTTAACTAATTGCATAATATACTATTATTTTCACCCGAGCAAAACTCGGTCGACCAGGTACTAAGTCTAGAATCGCCAACCCGTCTTGAGGAAGCGTGGTGGTCAATGCTCGTGCCTTCTCAGTATAAAAAGAGGCCTGGGACAATAATTTCCCGTATTATTATTATATCCTACTATTTTCTGTGCTCGAAGCTAGCACGCATGTAAACTGCATTAATTTACTAACAGGTGTTTAAGAAGTGTCACTTCTTTTGTAAACCGCTTTGAACTCTTCAAAGGCAATGTTGACATAATTTTAAATTACTTGTTTTTCAGGACAAATTGCTATAACGCTAGATGCGTTTTGGGCTGATCCAAAGGACCCTGACAATCCTGGAGACGTTAAAGCTGCTGATGATTATCTTCAAATGCACGTCAGTGTCAATTTTAATACAATGCTTTATTTAACAGACATGCAAGTATGTTTTATGCAACGTGGCGATGAGTGAGATCGCACAATCATATTTCTTTGTATCCTAAAATCTTATAAGCTTACTCGACTTAACTTATTTGGTTGTTCAAACTTATACTGACATACGAAAACAATTTTACTTATTTGCAAGTATTAATTACTTCTAGATTTAAATATAACGTTTTGTATTTTTTTATTAGACGGCAATGTTTTCCCATCCAATATTCTCGGATGTCGGCGACTATCCTAGTTTTGTTCGTGAACGGATCAACAACATGAGTCGACAACAAGGATACCCGCGGTCACGACTCCCATATTTCACTGATGAAGAGGTTTGTATACCTACTCGGTATATTACAACAAATCACAATATTATAATTTAACGCTCTGTGCCCGTGAGTCGCAACTCTTCTTAGTGGATGTCTAAAAACAATATTGGATTGACTGGCCGAATGCCGTTTTACGTTAGGAATTAAAGTTCGCATACCTACCATATATTTTCAGGTTAAATCTCTTCAAGGAAGCTCAGATTTCTTCGCTATCAATCATTACACCACATATTTAATGACTCCGTCATCAATGGAACCATGGTGGCCGGTCCCTTCTTTGGACCATGACACTGGAGTCAGATTAGAGCACAGCCCAATTTGGGCCAAGCCTGGTACAGTCTGGTTATCAGTAAGTATAATTTTTCATCAGAAATAGTAAAGGTCTATCTTTGAAGTTATTTTCATGTTTCGTCGCGTTGGGCAGCAAACATAATTACCCTTAATATTGTGTGGACGGAAAAATCTAAGAAATGAAGTTTAAATGCAAACGAAGTTGTGGGATAGGTCTCTCTAGAATAAAGTGGTTTATGAAATACAAATTACTAATTTATCTAATATTAAATGTTTAAGCCCATTATGTTTGAGAACAATAGGAATATTTATCTTAAAGCAGCATTTAGTGTTTCAAATGAGGCGACTAATGTGAATCAAAATCGTAGACGTTTTTATGTTACATAGGTTAATAATTCATGTTTTGCGGTTTTTGGAGTTCTGTACCTGAAAAGGAAAAAACGGAACCCTTATAGGATCACTTCGTTGTCCGTCCGACAGTCTGCCCAGACCCGTTTTCTCAGGAACGCGTGAAGGTTTTAAATGGAAATTAATAGCAAATACGTAGATCTGATGTTTCCTTGAAGCTCTAAAATCAAGCTTCTAAGTCAAGGCAATAAAAAAGTACGGCCATTTATGTGAGACATAATTATTGATACTCGCAAATAAATTAAAACCTACAGGTTACTTTTCGTTGACCTAGGGCAGCAAGTAAGATCTCACAGCACAAGTAAAGGAAAAAGCTAAATCCGAAAATTGGTAATAATATGTAGTTACACAATAATAAAAATAAAAAAATTGCGATTACAAACTAACATTTGCAATTGGAGAATTGACCATAACGTATAACGATGTATGGGAGAACGTGTTTCTTAACTACAAAATTAAGTTTGTGTTTGGGATAAATTCATACCAAACACGGAACCTTACTTTGGGCGTGGTCCTAAACGAACTTGACCGGTTTTTTCGGGTTAGCCCGAAACAAAACTGAACATACTTGTGAGCTTTTTACCATCCCATAACCTACAAAAATTCCAATGATTTCAAATATATCCAGCAGAACACCCTGATGTTATTACAAAACAAATACTTTTCTGTCGCAGGTTAATCCTCCTGGAATGCGCAAACTCATCAACTGGATCCAAGATAGCTATAAAATGATAAAAGAAATCCCAATAATTATAACTGAAAATGGTTTGACTGACAAGGGTCAAACAGAAGACTACGAGAGGGTTTCTTATTACAACGACTACCTCTACCAAGTACTGCTAGCTATACATGAAGATGGGTGCAATGTTAAAGGATATTTCAGCTGGAGCCTATTAGATGACTTTGAATGGAATGATGGCTACAGGTGAGTCTTAACATGCTAGTGACATTAGTATTGTATAATAAGCACTGCCTTGAAAAAGTGGTCCAATGAGTTACGAACGTTATTCAAACGTCAACCTTGACACTCGACTAATCCTCTATATTATGTAAAAACTTCTAAAATAAAATGTAGTGTTGCACATTTGCGGGCTGTTTGTACCGGTAAACTTGACCGTCCGATAATTTCAAACGATTTTGTGCAACTTTTTAACGCATCTAGTGAAATAGAACCTTAAGGCTGCCTGTCCACTCGAGTGGAGAAGAGATGAGAGGAGCGGAGCTTTGCCGATATTTACCAATAGAATCTAAACTCCGCTGCGGAGTTTAGCGGATTTTAGATTCTATAGAGCTTAGACCAAGCCAAATGTAGCATATCCAAATGTTTTTTGTCATTTTCAGAACTAAATTCGGCTTATTTAAAGTGGATTTCGATAGCCCGAATAAAACGCGGACACCGAAGCTGTCAGCCCACAACTATGCCAACATTGTGCGCACGCGACGAATTGACTTCGACTACATCAAGCAACCCTCGGAGGCCAATAGATCAATTCTTACTGATTTGTGACCGTAATAAATGTTAAATGACTCAAGTCAAATTATGTGATAAAATTCAGCTGCGTTTGTTTTTATTTGTGTACAGTACCTACACTTGCACAGTCAGTTATTTTTTTCCTGTTTAATAAGAACTCACGTTCTTAACTAACTTAATATTTTATGAGCTATATTATGTTCTAACTTAATATTTTATGAGCTATATTATGTTCTAACTCAGAATAGGGTCAATTTGCACTTTTACACAAGGTCAATTTTGTAGCACTTTCTTAGGGTCTGACAATTGTAAAAACACTTTGTTCATGTGTGACAAAGTGTTTTAAATGTATGATGATTACCTATATCAACTACTAGCTTCCGCGGCTAGCGGCTCTACCCGCGTGATATTTTTATAATTTATAGCTTATCCTATGTTACTCAATGATAATATAGAAAACGAGTGAAAAAAAAAAAAAAATCGGTCGTGTATATTTTGAGTATGCCTATTCGATACATTCAATTTTTTAAATACTACATACAATGAAAAAAAAGGCCACGGTCTTTATTTTAAAACTCCTGCTTGGAAAAATGTAAAGACTTAGTTTGCGGTATCTGTATCATCAAAGTAAAATATTCTAGACTAGTCCCAGTTTTAGAATTCATTTTTAAAATAAAATGATACAAAGTGTCTTTTCATGACTATCTACCTAATAGAAACAAAAACTGTTCATCAGAGCTCTTCTAAAACATTGGCAGTTTTTATTTTAACGGAATTGAATAGAAGTAACTATCTAAGCCAATCACATATTTTATCGGTTCATAGGGAAGAATAGTTAAAACGGTGTTGGTTGAAAGAGTTTTAACAGAGTGCAAGTGAAGCGCGTCACTAATTCAGCAGAGCTTGAATAGGATTTGTAAAGTTAGTCAAAGTTATTTAACCAAGTTTCGAATAAAACCGCGTATGTGCACTCAACAATAGTGTAAAACATTGTATCTCAAGTTATACCAAAGATATTTTTCAACTTGCCTAATAAATAAAATTCAAGGGTGCAAGGAACCTATGACGCATAATCGGAACTAATTCGCCATCTTGTTTTTTTTAAATACAATAGGAATGTTGACTGGGAAAAAAAGAACATTTTAGTCCGTCAGTCAGATAATAAAAAAATATTAAACACGTATTTTTTTAATTTACCATATTAATAAAAAATGGTTGAGATAAAACGCATTAAAGTTGGGGAGTGGGGGCTCGCTACGTTACAAGTCAGTATATGTACCGGCAGTGCGGTCATGCCTCATTTTAACTTATAACCCAGTTGCACAAAGACAAGCATTACGTAATGGGTCATTAACGCTAATGATTTCATTAATTTGTTCAAAGAACTATTAAAATTAATGGAAGATGAGTATTTAATGACAGCTTTAAAAGTTAAAGTTCGTTTCTGCAACTAGCGTTCAATGTATTGCCGTAATCATTTGAAAACGTAAAAAAAGAAAAAATACGTACGTACGTTACGGACAAAAAAAATGCTTTGCCAACATCCCTATTTCTGTGACAATTTCACAAATGTTTATACGTCGAGTGTACTTAGGTAGACCGGCTGTAACGCGACTGATCCAAGAAAAAAAGGCACCTTCAAGAATAAAACATAAACGGACTTTAACGCGTGGCGGCCGTAGTGCGACTCCGTCTTATCAACAACGCCCCCTGTTAATGTCATTCAGGCGCCAAAACATCATTGTGAAAATGAGATCTTTAGAAATATTAACAAATGACAACATACTGACGACTATTACGACTACAATTATATTATTACTTATCTTGAAAGGTGCGGAACCAAAGTTAAACAATATGAATTTACGCTTAATCACGATACGATAACGGACTGATTGTATAACGTGCAATATACTTTGTTGGAAGAAAAATATTGTGTATGGGTATATAGTGTAGGTACTTACGTGCATGTTAAAGGTAGGTATTGTTTATAACATTTCACTGTCAAATAGTTTTTTTATGATCTCGATTGGAATGCAGACCTGCAGCTGCAACTTCTCTTTAGAATTCTCTAGTTAAAAGGCTGTGATTAAAATTTTCGTATTGAAATGGTGAACGCACCTGAGCGAGGTTTAAGTTAAGTCTACATACAATACGGTGCTCGAGTGGAGGCGTCCTGAACAGAGCACTTTTTGTAACTCTTAGCTAAGACCAAAATCGATTGATTGGTGATTTAAATTACTATCTTTCAGTATGTGACCACAGCCACAGTCCACACAGTGGGTGCCTGAGCATGGGTGGCGCCGAGGCAGGAAGAGGTGGCGAGACCACCTAAACGCGTACCGCAAGGGTTAGTTCAAGGTGACTCAGGAAAGGAATACCTGGAAGAAAATACCATATTACACTGTCAGGCATAACGGACACTAGAGAAGATGTATAATGGCCACTTGCCGGTTAGTCATAAATTTTCTGAAAGTTATATTTAAATCTTAAAGTAACACTACAATAATGTACCTACAGTAGGGTGGTCCAGCTGGTATGGCGAAAAAAATATTTTCAGATACCTAGAAGTCACGCCACCCTATTATTTTATGGCAGAGTATAGAGTGCCACCATTGGCACTCTATCCCTATCGGATAAAGTGCCACTACAGGCACCCTAGTAACACCGCCTCGGCCCGGCTAAAGTGCTGCAAGCATTGGATTGTCATTGTCACTGTCACTAAGTCACGTCACTTGGTATTTTATTTGATTGTCGAGGTTAGATCGCTGTAAAACACCACATTTCCAAAACATTACATTCTCTTGTGCCTAAACGGACCCTGGCACTTCGCCGGCCGCTACCGCGGCACCGCTCGCTACGCTCACTCGGCTCGTGCGTTGTGAGGTCACAGTTCTAACCTAACCTAACCTAAATAACAAGTGACAGTGACAATGCAACGCTCACGGCACCCTAGCCGGGCCGAGGCAGTGACACTAGAGTGTCACAAGAAACTCGCGGCACTCTATACACTTCGTTATTTTATTACAGATACCTATTATTATCATTCTTTAAATTTCAGCCCCCTATCTTATGTTGAAGTCGATGAGCACTATCATCGACTTTAAAATATTAGAATTTTATGAAATCAGGATACTACGAAAAAAATTTAAGCTCTTCTCAAAAGTAGATTATTGTCATTCCATAATAGTATTTAAGAACACAAACAATGTTATAAATAAGACAGGACATAAAATATTATTAATACAGATCCGTTTTCTCAACCTGAAACTAAGTTTTTTAACGCTTTTTTGAATGTATCAGTAGAAACAATTTTCCGGTTATGTTTCACGACTTAAGTATGAATTGTTTTTTTTCCTCGTTTACGTGAGTATCTTATTTATAATCTTCAATAGCACAAGGTAAAAAAAAATTATTAAGTACTTGTCATTAAAAAAAAAATAACACCGGTTTAAGCATCCTCTTTCACCAAAGCTGAAATCAAGGAACCTGAAATTTTACAACGTTAATACTATAGATACGTGTTACAAATTTACGAGGCGGCAAAAGAGAAACAAAAAAATAATTTTTTGGACCACCTACAGTGTATTTAATGTTGTATGTTGACTTGAAAGAGCATGGCAGTTGAGAGTATGTCATGCTCATTTAAATGGCTCGCTGGTGGTGGTGAATGTGTTGGATCATTCGGTTCCTTACAAAATTTTTGAGCTGGGTGGTGCTGATTCACGCGTCATGTTCGTGAACGGGCGCCGTCAGTTGTGACTGGTCATCTCTTTTCTGCCAGGGCTTATTTTAAATCTTATATTTTGAAAGGTTTTTGTTTTTTTTTTACATTGTTCTCACTTAAAGAAGCAACAAGAATAATGAACGCAGGATTTTGTAACATCTATTTTATTTAAAAGAGTGTGTTTGGAATTTCTTGCCCGTTCTTCTCCACAGAGATTTACGTTTTGGAATGGGCAACTAGATTCAAGTTTCTGACTAAGTGACCAACTCTTTGACAATTCAAAAGTGCCTGTAAATGGTTTAATTGAAATAAATGCTTTGAGTTTGAGTTTGTACAATTATAAATAATCGATGAAAAATCAGCAAAACTCGTTTCTACATGATTTCATATTCTCGACAGCTGCATTGCACAAATGCGATGTCCTCATTCTCGTCGTGTTAATGAAAATATTATAATTTTCTTCAGACAGTCCACAAGTTACAATCCAAAAGCTTCCGAGGCACAGGAAATACTTATCTAATATAATCTATAGAAAAGATATTTTGTTTTTTTGTTTGTAATAAATAAACCCAAAAACGACCGGCAGGGCTATTACCTATCTAGCAGAAGCAATGCGATAGCGATCATTTGTTTCATTTTGACAGTTCAACAACATTCAATGCGATAATTACGTTGCAGAGCAGAATTAAATTTCGAACTTATCAAGCAATGGATTAGTAATCTGTTTCAAAACAATTTGATTGTGTATTACGTAATTAGGGTACCGATCGATTCTTTCACCAGTATGATTGCTTTATTATTAATGAGTGATATGATAGGCTTTAATTTATAAAGATATCACGCGGGCGAAGGCAATGGCGGCAGTTAATCTATAATGAATCGTTAAATGTGCTGCTAAGCGCAAAACTCGAGAACGGCTGTACCAAATTGGATAATTCTTTTTTTTTTGTGTTCGTTATTCTCAGGACTGTTCGTTAAGCTCCATCCATCAACATTTTTATTCATCACTCTTTTAGTCACATGCGTTTGCTCTCCTCATCACATGCTCATAGCAGGCCATACGATTTCCTTTCAACTTTTCTGTGACTGGCGCCACTTTTAAACTTCCCCGTATATACTCATTTCTTACTTTATCCATTTTCGTCACTCCACGTATCCATCTCATCTCAGCTACATGCAATCTTTTTTCATCCGTTTAAAATAAATCATTACTCGGAATGTAATTATGTTTCCGAAGTATCTAGAACGCATATTTTATTTTAATTATGATGCAAATGGAAGCAGCCTAAGTTCATATTTTTTTTAAATTGTCTGTGTTAAAAAAGACAAGCGTCACTTTGCTAAGAAAATGACACTTACCGGCAAGCTTATTACCTAAAAATAGCAATTAGCAATTATTGCGTAGACATCGCGCGATCACTGCGCGATCAATCGCTAAACGTCATATCTGATGACAATAGAAAAGTTTTCTATGTCACTCTTGCACATAAAATTTACAATAGTATAGATTCTAGACTAATGTAAATTGTTTTTTGTGTTCTAGACATAAAAGACAAGAAGGTGATTTCTGCGATTCTGATTTCTTGTTACATGATAATGTATTTAAATAAATAAATACAGTCTTTATTGCAGAACAAGTTCATAGCTTTAAATTTCATAAAAAAAAAAATATTACATTTATTCATAAAAAATAATAAAATAACTACCTAGCACTAAACTAAGTTTTGTTACTCATCTATCAAAATGGTCTTGGTAGAATTGAATAAAAACCACTAGACAGTAGAGTCTTACTTTAGCGTTATCAAAAGTGCTCTGTTCAGGGCGACTCCTCTCGAGCTAATAATGGTATCACGGGAGTATTTTAATACACACACACACAAAGTACATACGCGAGGCACACGAGGCAAACGAGGGCGACGAATGTGAGTTTATAATAGTATCACGGGAGTGTTTTAATACCTACAATACCTAATTATGTCCTCTGATATCGTAAAGTTCTTATTTTGGAATAAAAAATAGTCGGTAATGACTGACTTTATCCACGTGAAATTAAAAACTTTAATTAAAACACACTTTCCCTAACAAAACAATGCTTGACTTTAGTCTTATCTGTGGTGGAGGCTGCTGTGGCCCTTACCGGTAATTTTGGATTTAGGCACAATATAATTTATTGTGTTTTTGATGAAATTGTATGACTTTAGATAAATATATAAATAAATCAGTCATATTAGAGGCGCACGTGGAACTCTGTCATTGAGGTGCTTTTTTATTTCATAATTAGAACTTTACAATAGAAAAAATATAATTCCGTAATCGATCTTTATGGTTACTTAAGTTTTCCGCATTAAATAGTTGAGATCACCGGAGTCCTGTTTTAGTTGGTACAATGTGGAGCTCGAGAGGAGTCACCCTGAACAGAGCACTTTTGATAACGCTAAGGTAAGACTCAACTGTCTAGTGGTTTTTTTTTATTCTACCAAGACCATTTTGCTATATTCCCAGTAACAAAACTTAGTTTAGTGCTAGGTAGTTATTTATTTAAGTTTTAGTGGGATGGCCACGTTTGTCAAAGGACCGATGGCCGGTGCAGCAGACGAGTCCTGGAGTGGAAACCGCGTATCGACAAGCGTAGTGTGGGACGCCCGCAAGATAAATGGACTGACGACCTTAAAAAGGTGGTTGGGACGTACTGGATGTAGAGGGTCCAGCAGTAGACTGCGATAGACTAAGTTGATTGATTGAATGAGTTATTTTTCAAAGTGGTTGTTAATTGTTATTAGGTTTTTAGTGTTTTGTGCCAAACTTGACAAAACAGAATATATTGTTAATAAAAATATATGTAAAATATGACGTAGCTAATATAGTCTAGAGAGAGATTGTGATAGCCAAAGTATTTATATAAAACGTTCAGTTTTGATTTGAGGCACTAACCTTTACACTTTTCTTATGTTATTGCCTATTATAGCTTGCGGCAATTAGCAAAAGGAAGTCCAATTGTGAGCTCTGGGGTGAGCAATTACTCCTTCCCGGAAGATTTCATATTCGGAGTGGCGACGTCCGCGTTTCAAATTGAAGGAGCATGGAACGAAGGAGGTAGGATTATGCATTCATTCGTAAATATGAGTTTCTAAGGTATTTTTACCGGATATATAAGATTTTTATGAATATAGCGTTTGTGGCGTAGTGATAACGGGCAGTGGTGGCCTAGTGGTAACGGCCCCGACTTACGAGTTGTGGTCTTGGGTTCGAACCCAAACAGGCGCTTTACTTTGTGGAAATAATTTCATCACCACTGCTCTCAAAACGGTGAAGGAAAACATCGTGAGGAAACCGGCATGTCTTAGAACCAAATATTCGAAGACATGTGACATCTACCAACCCGCACTGGGCCCGCGTGGTAGATTACGGCCCACTCCCTCTTAGAGAGGAGGCCTGTGTCCCAGCAGTGGGAAAATTAATAGGCTGATTATGTATGTTATAGCGTTTGTGAACACTCAGTTAAGAAATAAATTCGGTTAAACGGATAACTTAGTTGATTCAGTACTGCTATGACGAGCTATTCTGTGGACCTCAGAAACTGAGCATATACTCTGTTTACCACGTCTTTGCTTGACCAAAAAACTGTGGATTAACCTTAAAGTGTGATCGATACGCTGCGAAATCGTGAGCGAGATTTTGAATGCGTTATGACCAGGACTTCCTTAGTTCTTTATAATGTATCATTTTGTTTCTATTTTGTTTTAGGCAAAGGTGAAAGTATATGGGACACATACATCCACGATCACCCCACGTACACACCAGACCATAAGAACGGAGATGTGACAGCTGACTCTTACCACCGCTACATGGAAGATATTGAATTGATTAAAAGTTTAGGCGTTAGTAGCTATAGAATGTCTATTGCGTGGACCAGGTAAGATGTTTATTAAATCTTTTTACAATAATTAGGCTGTATTGTATAAGCACCCGAGGAGCTCGTGGCTAAGTGATAACAAGCCGCACGGGTCGATCGATCAGGTTAAGCTACGCTTGCCAGGGTTGGTCAGTGGATGGGTGACCATCTTCACATACCGAGACTCCTCCGTGCCTCGGAAAGCACGTTAAGCCGTTAGTCCCGGCTGTCATTTGTGGATCTTTGACAGTCGTTATGAGTCGTCAGAAGCCCGAAAGTCTGACACCAGTCTTACCAAGGGGTATCGTATTACCCAGTTTCTGGGTTGTGGAGGTCAGATAGGCAGTCGCTCCACGTAAAATACTGGTATTCAGCTGCAACCGGTAAGACTGGAAGCCGACCCCAAGATAGTTGGGAAAAGGCTAGGAAGATTGTATTGTATAAGCACCCGACCACCGGTGCTTTTTAGGGTTTCTCAGCCCCGGATCTAGGGGGTCAAACCGGGGCACGTGCCCCGGGCGCCAACGTCTGAGGGCCCCAAATTCAAGCGTGGCAGACAAATGCACCACCCAGCGCACCGCAACTTTGCAATAAATGAGACGCGCAGCACTTATATTCTCTGCGGGTGGTGCACTGAGGAAATCACTGATTAGCGTAGGTATAGGTCTTCAAACGGTGTAAGTGGGTTGTGTGCAGGCGCAGTTGAGTTCTACCAGGAACTCTATGAGCGCTTCTGTGGTTTATTTGTTAAGTTTTACGTTGCGTAGTGACCTTGTAAAGGCCGCAGGAATCAGCTGGATGCGGGAAACACAGAATCGGTCGAAGTGACGGTGCTTGGGGGAGGCAGCAGTCCAGCAGTGGACGTCTTTTGGCTGATATGATGATGATGACGTTGCGTAGTGTACATAGTGTCGGGCGTCCCGCGTCGACGACTGTATGTGCAACGGCAACACAATTTCTTAAAAATTTGGCAAATTTTCAATCGATTTTGATTAATATGTTTATATGCCAAAATTTCCTGTCCTAGCCTAATTAAAATAAACGTCCGACCGCTCGATCGCTCGGCTTCTTACGCAAAGAGTGTCAAATGGAATCCTATTAGTAAGCTTCCACTGTCTGTCCATCCGTCCGTCCGTCTGTCAGTATGTTAGCGAGCTGTATCTCATAAACCGTAACAGGTAGACAGTAGACATTATCACAGATTTCTTTTAATTTTTGTGAAACTCTTATTACGTTAAAAATGCTTTGAGTTTGAGGTTGAGTTCTATTCGGCAGTACTATTAGTATTGCTGTATCTTGCAGCTGTTTTTATTTGTTTGTTTTGTTTTTAATTATCACATTGCAACTTATACCGTGACAAAAAAATAGCCTTTCAGTAAAATCTACAAGATAGGTATAATTTTTTTTTTAAGTTATGACTTTTAGAGTAAATCTACCTGTATTATATTTTATATCTCAAATGTATAAACGTCTGTGCAGGACTGGCCAAACAGTTAAATAGTATTTTTTTTTGTTCTCACAGGATACTCCCAAACGGGACTGATAACTACATAAACCAGGAAGGCGTGAAGTACTACCGTACACTCTTAGAGGAACTCCTGAAAGCCAACATCACCCCTGTAGTTACGTTATTCCACTGGGACATGCCCACACCTTTTATGGACCTCGGTGGCTGGACCAACCCAAAAGTCGTGGACTATTTTGAGGACTATGTGAGGATCATATTCAAGCTGTACGGAGATTTAGTCAAAATGTGGCTAACGCTAAACGAACCTCATGAACAGTGTTCTAATGTAAGTATGCTTTATAATATCAGCTTCCCGATTCTACAATAGGTACTTTATTAATAAATATATTAGTATCTAAATCGATAACAAATTGGTATCGGTTAATTATAAAACATATCATCCAAAATTCAAATAAATCTGAAAGATATTACATATTTTATGGTCAACAAGCCAGAAAAAAATATATGCGGGACAGTCTTTGGTTACTGCCGATGGAAGTGAAAACTAAGTATCGCCATCTAACGAAAATGTCAGGAATTTATGTGGCTTGCTGTCAGTACAAGAACAAAAGCTGTAGCTCCATTAAAACAATTCCAAAAAATTAAAACAGTGTGCGCTGTCAACAAATTCTAATCTCCCTCCGTTTAACGAATTTTCGATCAGGTCACGTGTCGTGACGCCTGACGCCTTACTACAGACGCGACTTAACATTTTTTACCCATCCCAAAAATGTGCACAACGCCGATAAAGAAGATTTCACTTCAAAAAACGTGATTTGAACAACTACTAGTTTTTTTAGATGCATTATGTATTATCAGTGTACGGCAGTACTTTTACTGAATTTTTTTGACCATCATTATTTTCAGGGTTATGGTACGAAACTCTTCGTACCAGCGTTATATGCACATGGAGTTGGGGAATACTTGTGTGCTCACTATAGCCTGTTGGCCCATGCTAGAGCTTACCGCCTGTATGAAAAGGAATTTAAACCACATCAGAAAGGTCTTTTGAGTGTTTTATAATATAACCTGCCTACCTTATTTGTAAGATCATTCACTTTCTTTATCTATCACTATATCCTAATAATATACAATACATACCCTATGCTATTAAGTGAGCAAGATTTATATATTGCACGACTCATAATGCGAAGCATTAGAGTGTGCTCTACGATCGAAAAATATTTTTTGCCCCATTTCTGCAACTGTTTTTATTGTTACACTCCTGCTAGTACACAGAACCTACTTAATTTATATACCATTGTATAGATGATTAAATGGAGATTAATACTGTACTTTTTAATAATTGATTTAATGCAGCAGAAATGGAAAAAGCATCAAAATAGTTGAAAAAAAAATCCTGTCCGTCAATTTATGAACCCTGAAAACATTGTAGCTTGCGATAAAATCAATTAATTGAGTCAATGTTTTTTTTATACATTCGTTTCATCCATAGAAGAAACCCTATTGAAAATGGCTCATTTATTCAAAGTAGTTTAATTATAATTAATAAAATACTAACTAAAATATACTATCAAAGAAGACACCGCGAACAAAAAATGTGTCCCTTGGATGCTTTGACATTTGACTACTGCGGTGCATGCGCGTTGCGAGGAGATTCTCATAGAGTAATGCGGGTCGCAGATGCGACACAATCTGCTTCTTCTGCCTACTGGATACCTAACACAGTTTTAACTGCAGAACATTATTCTAATTTCCATTGTATTAATGATGAACATTATGTGAGATGGTTCACTTGGCAACCACGTTTGCTCATTACGATTTTTTTGCACAAATGTTATCCATTTTTCCCTTGTTTCCTGGAGCTCGGACGTGGAAATCTTAAAGGGAAAAATGCCACAAATTGTAATAATTATTTGATGACAAATAACCATAAACCATAATATAATAAAACAAACATTAATATCAGCGTTCAAAATATTAGATACTTAATATAAAAAAATTCCGCCATAAAAACAAACGGCAGCTATTTGTACCTACACTTCACTTCTGAATGTTTTAGTCTATGGCGAATGGCGCCGTAAAATATTTTGTTCATATTTCAGTTTAAAACTTTAGAGGTATGAGGAACAGGGTGTAAAGTTCACTCATCCTCATTTAAAAAGGGAGGATCCTCCGGCCAGACGGGTGTTTGTGTCTGGCGGGCAACTGCCCGTAAGTTGATTTCGGATAGTTTTATCTATGTCGGTCGCGTGGTAAACTCTAACTGCGCGATGCAGGATCTGTGTGACGTCATGTCTTTGCTGCGTAGCTCATATGTGGTGGTGTAACCTCTACATTATTCCCCCCCGGAGACCGGAGGTCGATATGAGAGAGATTGATATCGATGCGAGTTTAGAAATTTTACCCATATTGATGGGTAAAAAAGCAGTCAAAACATACTTCATGAAAAGTTATAAATTGTTAATTTTTGTTAGAAACTATGTTTTAAATTTCTTTTTCGTTTAGGAATGAGAGTTAAGAACTTATGAGGCGTGCTCTTTTGGATTTTCCAAACTATTTATATTTGTAATCATGTTCTCGAAAACGATTCTCTAACAATTTCGATAATATTTGCAATATAGGGGTGTATCGGTTAGACCACCACATTCGGAAATGACGTCACGCAAATCCTGCATCGCGCAATTAGAATTTACCGCGCGATCGAAATATATACAAACTCCCGACATAAATTTTCGGGCAGTTGTTCTAGACTTAACACTTGTTTGGTCGAAGGATCCTCGCTTTTCTAACGAGGATGAGTGAACTTTACACCCTGTTTCTTATACTATCGATCTAGCTACATGTCATATCTGGGAAAATACGTTTTCTCTATTTTCTCAGCTTCGGGAATGTGAAACAACTGGTGTCATCATCATCATCATCATCAGCCTATTAATGTTCCCACTGCTGGGACACAGGCCTCCTCTCTGTGAGAGGGAGTGGGCCGTAATCTACCACGCGGGCCCAGTGCGGGTTGGTAGATGTCGCATGTCTTCGAATTTTTGGTTCTAAGACATGCCGGTTTCCTCAAGATGTTTTCCTTCACCGTTTTTGAGAGCAGTGGTGATGAAATTATTTACACAAAGTAAAGCGCGTGCTTGGGTTCGAACCCACGACCTACAACTCGTAAGTCGGGGCCGTTACCACTGGGCCACCACTGCTCTCATATCACACTATTATGAACATCGTATTATTATGTGTCTATTATCAGTATACGGCAGTACTTTTAATGAAACAACTGGTGTACCTGGACAATATGTTTATTAATTATTTTCACCCGAGCAGAACTCGGTCGACCAGGTACTACCTAAGTCTAGAATCGCCAAACTGGAGCAAGCGTGGTGGTCAATGCTCGTGTCTTCTTAGTATGAGAAGAGGCCTGGGACAGTAATTTCCCGTATTATTATTATATCCTGCTATTTTATGTGCTCGAAGGTAGCACACTATTTAAACTACATTAATTTACTGTTGAAGAAATATCACTTTTGTAAACCGCTTCATACTCTTTAAAAGGCAATGCTGACATAATTTTCAATTACACTTGTTTTTCAGGACAAATTGGTATGTCGTTTGATGCTCTTTGGGCTGATCCAAAAGACCCTGACAATCCTGGAGACGTTAAAGCTGCTGATGATTTTCTTCAAATGCACGTCAGTGTCAATTTTAATACAATGCTTTATTAAACAGACATGCAAGTATGTTTTATGCAATATGGCGATGAGTGAAATCGCACAATCATTATCTCTTCGTATTACGAAATCTTATATGCTTACTTGACTTTGCTTACAAGCAAGTATTAGTTCTAAATTTCAATAAAACGTTTTGTTTTTCTTTATTAGATAGCAATGTATTCCCATCCAATATTCTCGGATGTCGGCGACTATCCTAGTTTTGTTCGTGAACGGATCAACAACATGAGTCGACAACAAGGATACTCGCGGTCACGACTCCCTTATTTCACTGATGAAGAGGTTTGTATACCTACTCGGTATGTTACAACAAATCACAATATGAGAATTTAACTTGCTGTGCCCGCGAGTCGCGACTCTTCTTCGTGGATGTCTAAAAACAATATTGGATTGACTGGCCGAATGCCGTTTGACGTAAAGGATTAAGAGGGTTTACGTCGCCGTCGTACGGCTTTTCATACAATCTTTCAAGCCCTTATTTTTCAAAATGACTGAACCGATTTTAATGAAACGTCATACGCATATGCAAGATACAAAGGTCTAAAAACTTAGTAAAGAACATTTTCGAAAAATAGTGTTTAGGGGTATGAGGAACAGGGTGTAAAGTTCACTCATCCACCATAGAAAAGGGAGGATCCTCCAACCAGACGGGTTGTTATGTCTGGCGGGCAACTGCCCCATATGTTGATTTCGGATAGTCTTATCTATGTTATTCGCTCAGTAAACTCTAACTGCGAGATGTAGGAATTGTGTGACGTCATGTCTTTTTGTTTCGTAGTTTTGTATGTGGCGGTCTAACCGCTACATCACTCCCCTCCGGAGACCGAAGGTCGATAGTGGGCTGAGTCTTGGATCTTGCGATGCTTCACAGTGCCAGCTGTGGTTCCAGTGAGTCGGAACCGGGTGCCGCATAGTTCACGGTGAGTCGGAACTGTCTGCGGTGATTCCCGAGTGAGTCGGGGTGGCGCTGCGTCGTCATCCAGTGAGTCGGATGTGGTACAGCGCCGGGTGGTGGCTGAGGGTGATGACCAGGAATGCGCGTTCGCTGCATGCTGGTGGTCAGGATACCCGTTGAAGCCGTGGGTGCTGGCTGGCTGTGTGACTAGCCTCACGAAAGCTTGCGGGAGTGATGATGATGACGTCACGCTGAAGTAGTTGCACGAAGGCTGCGTTGACGATCACGTCGGGGTCACCAATTTAGGGGCATGAGGAACAGGGTGTAAAGTTCACTCATCCACCATAGAAAAGGGAGGATCCTCCAACCAGACGGGTTGTTATGTCTGGCGGGCAACTGCCCCATATGTTGATTTCGGATAGTCTTATCTATGTTATTCGCTCAGTAAACTCTAACTGCGAGATGTAGGAATTGTGTGACGTCATGTCTTTTTGTTTCGTAGTTTTGTATGTGGCGGTCTAACCGCTACAAGTGTAACAGCCAAATTAAACCGATTTTTAATTTTCCATACAAACAGAGATTTCCAGTTATCTGCTTTTAAATAAGACATTTTGAAAATGTTCTTAACTAAGTTCTTAGGCCTTTGTATCTTGCATATGCGTATAAAGTTTCATTAAAATCGGTTCAGTCATTTCGAAAAATAAGGGCTTGAAAGTTTGTATGAAATGCCGTACGACGTAAAGCCTCTTAAAGTTTGCTTTTTTTCCAGATTAAATCTCTTCAAGGAAGCTCAGATTTCTTCGGTATCAACCATTACACCACATATTTAATGACTCCGTCATCAATGGAACCAGGATGGCCGATCCCTTCTTTGGACCATGATACTGGAGTCAGATTAGAGCAGGACCCAACTTGGGCCAAGCCTGGTACAGTCTGGTTAGCAGTAAGTATAATTTTCCATGAGAAATAGTAAAGGTCTATCTTTGAAATAATTTTTATATACAGTATGTTAACTAACAGAGGGCGTTCCCGTTAACCCGCAATAGTATAGCGTCCATACATGCTAGAAAAAACATTAAAATCGAAAAAAAAAACTTTTTTAATTTTTTTGTCATAAAATATTCACGAAAAATATTAATTTCATACGTAAAACAAACACTGTGTACACGCGTACTTGTTGCACTTGTCTTTCCAAGTTGAAAGACAAGTGAGCGTGTACAGAGTGCTACATTTATGTATCAATTAAAAAAAAAAGTTGAAAATTTTATTTAAAAAAAATTTAAAAAACTTTTTTTTTTTTCACTTTTAATATTTTTTCTAGCATGTATGGATGCTATACTATTGCGGGTTAACGGGAACGCCCTCTGTTAGTTAACATACTGTATTATGTTTCGTGTTGTTGGGCAGCAAACATGCCTTTGATTGTGTGAACGGAAAAATCTAAGAAATTAAGTTTAAATGCAAACGAATTTGCGGGAAACATCTATGTAGAATAACGTCGTATATGAAATACAAATGATTAAATGTAAAGGCTATTTAAGCCCATTATGTTTGAGAACAATAGGAATATTAATCTTAAACCAGCATTTAGTGTTTAAGATTAGGCGACTAATGCGAATCAAAATCGTGGACATTTTTTGTGACATACATTAGGTTTATACACGGTGATTTTTAATTCACTGTTAACCTTTCAGGAGGTGAAGCTACTCATGATTATAAACAACTTTTACTATGGGAGCGACTACGAAAAGCAAAAAAAAAAACGTTCCCTACATTTTCATCGGGTAAATTATTGCATTGTTGTATGAAACAACTGATATTTTTTCGATAATTCAGAGTGAAAGATGCTCATAATCATGAGTATTTTCACGCCATGAAATGTTAACAGTAAATTAAAATCACCGTGTATAATTCATATTTTGCGGTATTTACTCACGTGTTTTTAGAGTTCCGTATGCCAAAAGGAAAAAAAAAATCCTTTAAAGATAAAGATAATTTATTTGTCAAACAAAACATGCGTGTATACACAAATCGAGCATGCAAGATCTTAGATAAATAGGTAAAAAAAAGTCCATACATGTTTTGCCTGAGAAGGCGTACAATTTTTTAGGCGAGCGGAGTTGCGGCTAGTATCCGCAACTCCACGTCAAAGCGCGTATTTTGCGAACGGGTGTGAAAATTGGTTATTTGATCCACCCCAGCTCCTCAAGGAGGCCAGCAACGCCATGGTGTCACTGACAATCTCACGTAGGTTACCTGGGTTACCGAAGTACTTTGCCCTGTAAGCTTCGACCACCGGGCAGTTCAACAGCACATGAGCTACTATCTCGACGTCCTCCATGCAGGCTCTGCACAGCGGACTGTCTGTGACTCCTACGCCCTCCGTCCTCCTGTCCCTCAGTCTGTAAAGACCCATTTTCTCAGGAACGCGTTCAGGTTTCAAGTTGAAATTAATATCAAATACGTCGATCTACTTTCCCCTTAAGATTAAAAAAAATCAAGTTTCTAAGTCTAATTAGTAATAAAAAAATACCCCCATTTATATGACATATTTTGATACTCGCAAATGAATCAAAACCTACAGGCAATTTCCCGTTGATCTAAAATAGTTTTTGTAGTTTTATCACATAAAAACACATTTTTTTGCGATTA
This sequence comes from Conistra vaccinii, assembly GCA_948150665.1. Lineage (NCBI taxonomy): Eukaryota > Metazoa > Arthropoda > Insecta > Lepidoptera > Noctuidae > Conistra > Conistra vaccinii. The sequence continues at coordinate 15,925,589 of OX411318.1, forward strand.
CAAACTTACATTTGCTGTTGGAGAATTGACCATGACGTATGTCGATGTATGGGAGAACATGTTTCTCAAGAACAAAGTTAAGTTTGTTTTTGGGATAAATTCATCCCGACTACGGAACTCTTCTTTATGCGTGGCCCGACACGCACTAGGCCGGTTTTTTCGTGTTAGCCCGAAACAAACTGAACATACTTGTGAACTTTTTACCATTCCATAACCTGACGTTATTACAAAACAAATATTGTTTAATCTGTCGCAGGTTAACCCTCCTGGACTGCGCAAACTCATCAACTGGATCCAAGATAACTATAAAATTATAAAAGAAATCCCAATAATTATAACTGAAAATGGTTTGACTGACTTGGGTCAAACAGACGACTACGAGAGGGTTTCTTATTACAACGACTACCTCTACCAAGTACTGCTAGCTATACATGAAGATGGGTGCAATGTTAAAGGATATTTCAGCTGGAGCCTATTAGATGACTTTGAATGGTATGAAGGATACATGTGAGTCTTAACAAGCTACTGACATTAGTATTGTATAATAAGCACTGCCTTGAAAAAGTGGTCCAATCAGTTACGAACTTAATTCAAACGTCAACCTTGACAGTCGACTAATCCTCTATATTATGTAAACTTTAAAATAAAATGTAGTGTTGCACATTTATGGACTATTTCAACCGGTAAACTCCTCCGTCCGATAATTTCAAACGATTTTGTGCAACTTTTTTACGCATCTAGTGAAATAAACCTTAAAGTACCAATCCAAATGTGGCTTATCCAAATGTTTATTTTCATTTTCAGAGTTAAATTCGGCTTATTCAAAGTCGACTTCGATAGCCCGAATAAAACGCGGACCCCGAAGCTGTCAGCCCACAACTATGCCAATATTGTGCGTACACGCCGAATCGACTTTGACTACATCAAGCAACCCTCGGACTTCAATAGAACACTTCCTACTGATTTGTCACCGTAGAAATTTTATAATTTGTAATTATGTAATAAATATTTATGAGTCAAGTCAAATTATGAGATAAAATTAAGCTGCTTTATTTTTTATTTGTGCACACTTGCATATTCATGTATGATGATTACCTCTATCAAAAAGCCAGCTTCCACCAGTGGCTTCGCCTGCGTGACGTCTTCATAATTATAGCCTGTATGCTATTCAGTGATAATATAGCATTCTGCTGAATGTTTTTTTTTTTAATCGGTCCAGTAGTCATAATTCAAATGTCATTTATTCAAACTAGGCTGAGAATCACCTTCCGAACGACAAAATTACATAAGACAATCCCACAAAAATGCCCTCCCTTCACCACTTCCTAGCGCTTTAGCTGGGAAGAAGAACTGGCGCAACAAACTCCCCAGCAGCACTGCTGTCTGTTCAGTTAGAAAAAACTTGATTCCATACAAAAGTATGCAAAGTAATTTACATTTACAAACTAAACATTAAATAAAATATATTTGCCATGCCAGCTAGCATACGCCAATATACGAATAAAAACATCGAAATCTATACTGAAGCGAAAATTAAAAGGCATAAAGGGCATGCCCGCTTACATATTACTAATAAAGCTGTAACTTGAAGTCACATTATATGATAAACCAAGACCATCGAAGTAAAAATAAATCAACAGTTAGGCAAGAATAATTTATTATAATATGATCAATTGTCGAGGTCGCTAGCTAACCACATATTGCAATACAACTCATAAAAAAACAATGTAACAAATTATAATAAAATAAATTGACATAGAAAGTCAAATAAAATAGACAATTAATTCTGGAGAAAGAATATAAACATTGTCTTGAGTTAATCACAGCTACCAACTATTCTTACCGTTTAAGTAGTTGTTGATAGAATAGTATGCCTTTGAACAAAGGTTGGATTTCAATTCTTCCTAAACGCATTAAAAAGCAAATCTAGCAAAAAAAAGGGTAGCTTGTTAAAATGTTATAATACCAAGCATAACTAATGAGTTATGAACCTTATGAAGCCGGTGAAAAGGAGCTCATAAAAATTAAAAACAAATCTCTTAGAGAAACTTTGGCACCTAGCTGGTAAATTGCTCAAACAGCTCGTTGTTGAAGAACAAATATATTTTGAATGTCAGCGACTTTGCCCCATAGCAGAATACCGTAGGAAATAACGCTATGGAAATAACTAAAATAGACTAACAGAGCTGTATTAACGTCAGTGTATTGTCTTACTTTCTTGACAGCGTAGGCGGCTGAACTGAGCCTTCCCGCTAGACTTGATAATTATGTGGGCCCCACTGAAGTTTGCCATCTACTGAAATGCCAAAAAAAAATGCCGAGTCTACAGTTTCAAGCATCTCTTGATCTAAGATGATGTTGGGTCCTAGATTTCTAACATTTGGTAAAGCGAATTTTATCCATTTCGTTTTTTTGGAATTGAGAACTAAATTATTTGTTGTAAACCAATCGCCAAAATCTTGTTTGTTTCTGCCTACTTAAAAAAATAAAAATAAAATAAATCGCAGTCAAACTCTAATGAGCCCTAACAATTGCCATCCTGTAAGTACTTTTTTAAAGTCGATAAATAAAACAAACGGCTACTTAAAAATATAAGTTTCCTCTCCAAATATTTAAACTGTTAGATCCGCCCTACACAGCGTCAAAGATAGCCTCGTTTTCTCGTTTTGATACCTCAGGGGGCCTACCACCACCTCTAAAGCAGTAAATATTACTTTATGTGTGGGAAAGAGATGAAGCTCTACAGGACGTATAGCTCCATCTCTTGCCCCCACTGAAGTAAGATTAAAGTAATACTGCTTTAAAGGTGGTGGTAGGCCCCCTGACACACACACAGTGACTTATCTTGATTGTCATGGCAACGCCATTGTTACTGTGTTAGCACACTCTTCTCTGGACATTTTTGAGGTGAGGGCAAATGTAACGATATAAATCTTTGAAGCTAGTTTTATTTATATTTAACACAACAAACAACCAACCATTGAAACATATGCCATTTTTTTGCAAATAAATATTATGTCTATTTCTATTTAATTTTTTTTATTGGAGTCTATAGAGTGCTGAGACTGCATGATGTTTATCTAATCTACTCGTATTCCGGACCGTGGGTTGCTTGATGTAATCGTAGTCAATTCGGCGTGTGCGCACAATGTTAGCATAGTTGTGCGCTGATAGCTTCGGTGTCCGCGTTCTATTTGGGCTGTCAAAGTCCACTAAGAATAAGCCGAATTTAATTCTGAAAATAACAAACAAATATAATTTAATTGGTTCAGAACCTCTCAATCATTGGTTATATTGTTTTACAGTAGGTACAGTCAACTCTTTAACAACTTCGTCAGTTTTCATGATTTTTTCTTTATCAAGTTAGATCATAATATCACCTTTTGAAGCTACCGCACTGAGCAGTGAGCAGACTATTGCATGAATAAATTAGTGAAAAAAAGTCTTGTATGTTCTCAATACCGTAACAATTCAGTTGACCGTCTCTGTTTTGCCAGCGGCGTAAAAATTTCACCGTTGCAGTATAATAAAATAAAAATTAGATTCAGATACATAATAAATTAATAATTGAAGTATTTAAAATATTAAGTTAAGAAGTTTAGATTAATTAATATTTAATTCAATACAAACAAATTACATAATATACAACCAAACACACACATTACGACTTAGTCAATTTAGATATATGTGTACTCTAGTGTGCAGAGTAATATAGCCCCTAACGACGTGAGGAACGTATTTTTGATATGACTATACCGGTAGTGCAACAAAGGCATAAACTTACGTATAACCGTCTGTCCATTCGAAGTGATCCATTAGACTCCAACTGAAATATCCTTTAACATTGCACCCATCTTCATGTATAGCTAGCAGCAGTTGGTAGAGGTAGTCGTTGTAATAAGAAACTCTTTGATAGTCTTCTGTTCCACTAAGACCATAATCGCACAATCCATTTTCAGTTATAATGATTGGAATTTTCTTCAAAATTGTGTAGTTGTTCTGGAGCCAGTTGAGGAGTTTGCGGAAGCCTGGTGGGTACACCTGTAATATTTTTAATGCACTATTTAAAAACTTCGGGTGGAAAGTGGGTTGGTTACAAGCTATTGTACTCTTTAAGTCAGTTTTTTGAGCTTACGTTTCTGAATAAGTTGCTGGTGAATTTTCAAGGCTATTTGTGTATGTCTATGTACTGAGCAAGATGAGTGAAACTCATAATTCGCTGAATGCAAAGTCTCATCCTGATTTGAAATCGGTTAAAAATATTTTTACATTATTGTAAAGACTCATTCACATTTTGTAAGGTTGACTAATTTGTGACGCTAATACAGCATACCGAAATAATAATGCTCTTATTGTTATTTCAATGCCTAAAAATAAATCTTAAATTGATAAGAGTTACCTTCACAAAGATTTCTATTTGATTAATAATAAAATAATTATGATATAACTCACCTTAGTTATATAAACTACGTAAATTATATTTTATAACTTAAACCTACTGAAATAAATTCACCACATACTTGTAAAAAACGCAACAAAATCCATTAGGTAGTTAAGAAAAACTAAGCGGGCACACAAACAGACATAAAAAAGCTGAGAGGTGTCAAGGGACACCCGGATGGAACGAAGTTATGGAATGAACCTCACAAAGGCATACCACTAAGTAGTACCTGTGATCGCTCACAGATGGCGTTATAATAAAAAAATAACCTCACAAAGGCATGCCACTAATTAGTACCTGTGGTCGCTCACAGATGGCGTTATAATATAAAAATGAACCTCACAAAGGCATGCCACTAATTAGTACCTGTAGTCGCTCACAGATGGCGTTATAATAAAAAATAAAAAGTGTCGTTACAACTTTTGGTCCCAATTTTTTTCGTCTAGCCCCCTTTCGCAACGCGCGAAAGGGAACTTCGTTCCAAAAGTGACTTCATTTTTATTAGCTTGTTTTCGCGACCTCGTCAATATTGGGCTGTCCTATTCAAAAAGAAGTATTCAAATCTGAATGATAGTTCCGGGGACTACCCCCTACACACAAACTTACAAACAAACAAACTTTTACCTCTTTATAATATTATTAAAATTATATATTATATTATATTATTTTATATACAGGGTGTTAAAGTAATTGCGTGCCATAGCTTAGGGGTAGGTTCAGTATCGATAAAGGAAACTAGGAAAAAAAAAAAAATCTAGAAAAATAATATAAAAAAAACCATAAAAAAAAATTGCAAGGTCAACCTAATTTAGAACCTACTAACTTTAAATAGCAATCAAATCAACTTAAAACATGAGTAAATAAGTTGATTTTTAATCTTTGTAAATACCTGATTCCAAACTAAATTAGGTTAACCTTGCAATTTTTTTAAAATATTTTTTTTTTTAATATTTTTCTGGTTTGTTTTTTATTTTTCCTAGTTTCCTTTATCGATACTGAGCCTACCCCTAAGCTATGGCACGCAATTACTTTAACACCCTGTATTATTAGTATAGACCATTGCTAAAATTTTGATTTATTTACCGGCAGAGGACCAGGTGTGGGCCAAGATGGATCGTACGCTATCTTGACGCCAGTGTCATGGAACCAAGAAGGCACCTTCCATTCAGGTTCCATTGATGACGGTGACATTAAATAGGTTAGGTAGTGGTTGAGACTGAAGAAGTCTGCGCTTCCTCGGAGAGCTATGACCTGGAAATTGAATAAAACGTTAACTTGATTTCTGAAAGGCTGAATACTCAAACTCTTTCACCCCATGTTTCTTTCACTATGAGGTGTATTGTAGCTGGAATACAAGCCTCCTCTTGGTGAAAGGGAGTGGGCCGTTTCGCAAAAATAAAATCTGAAAAAATTACAGGGTGTTATTTTTTCGGATTTTATCCAGTTCGATTCCCATGTGTCGCAAGCGAACTTTCAAGAATCTTTGAATGCAGATAAGTTTCTTTTTTTATAAAAATGAAGGAATGTTTCCATTGAGTAAAATTTGGTATCTCCAGTATTTAGAGTACTTTCCCTCCAGGTGACGTTCAAAAATTCCACCCTGTATATACTTTCTTGTACACCAGATTATGCATTACAAAATGAAAAAGTTGTACACTACAAAATATACAATGGGCGGCCAATGGACTAATATGCACCTCTGCATATTCCTTTGAGGAATATAGACGTGAAGACCGAAATAAAATTTCTTGAAGTACAAAGCATTTGGTTTTCCATATGCACAGAGCCACCTGGATACCCATTGTCATGGTCGACTTGTAAAATTTTAAATAGACTCCGTAGTCAGGTTGATCGCAGCAAAGACATTCCCCACAGGTGGGGTTTCTCGGCTGGTTCCGGTTCTCAATGTATATTCGGTGTGTCCCCGAAGACCATGGTCCACCTTTCATCTTGCGCCGCATGGCCTGTCACCTGTACACGTGTGGACCTAATGTCTGTGACAGCTAATGTTGTTAGCGTTGCTGAGTTCTGAGCCAAACAAGAAATCTATCCTAGAACGATATTTGCCGGATGTTTTTAGAACTCTCAAATTAGCAGAAATTACATTTCGTAAAGGAGTTTTATCGTAAGATATAAAGTATACAAACCTCTTCATCAGTGAAATATGGGAGACGTGACCGCGAGTACCCTTGTTGGCGACTCATATTGTCAATTCGCTCACGAACAAAACTAGGATAGTCACCGACATCCGAGAATATTGGATGAGCTAACATTCCCAACTGAAAAAGGAAAAATAAATATATCCAGAAACAATACTTTTGTTATCGTCAACCCATTTAATTGAGATATGAATTTTGCGACACTATGACATAATGTCACGCGACGTACATAGGTCTTTTTATAACACAATCAAAGATTTAATTCGTTAGATTGGCCCTACCGCGTTAAAAGATAATCGCGTTTATGTTTGTTTTGACACCATTGACACACACAATGACGCAGTGACTTGACATGATTATCATGGAAACGCCATTTTTACGTCAGCTTACTCTTCCCAGAGTGGACACTTTTTCGAGAGCAAATGTAACGATTTCAATATCTGACTATAATATGCTAGTTTACAATTAAACAAGCTATTTGTGCTCAATGTATTTTCTCTCTTTCTATTTGGTATAATCTAACTAACAATCAAATAACTTGACGTGAGATACTTCGGCCATAATGCTCGCAGAAGTACCAACAACATGGAACGTCTAATGGTGACTGGAAAAATAGAGGACAAAAGGCCTAGAGGCTGAAGCCCAAAAAGGTGGTCGGATCAAATATCCGAGCAATTGGCGATACCTATCAGCGGAGCACTCTACCAGGCCACTGATCGTAACAGATTTGGTATAGAGGCAGCTAACTTGCAACTACTTAAGATTCGTCTGTATATCCAACGACTGTACTAAAACAAAGTGTTATTTAAGGTACTGACATGCATCTGAATATAGTCCTCCGTAGCCTTAACATCCTCAGGATTGTTGGGGTCTTTAGGATCCCCCCAACTGGCGTCTATCACCATAGATAATTTTCCTGAAAAACAAACGTAATTGAACTATTACGTCATGCCAACATTGTTTTTTTCAATAGGTTATGTCAGTAATTTATGAAACAAGGAGATGATATTGTAAGAAGTAATGAAATCACACATTACCATTTTGAACTGGTTTAAATTCCTTCTCATACAGGCGGTAAGCTCGAGCATGGGCTAGCAAGCTGTTGTGAGTACATAAATACACTCCAATTCCGTGGGATTGCATAGCTGGTGCTAGTATATCAAGTCCATAACTCTAAGGAAATGAAAATGTCATGTTTATAGATAAGACCCTCAATCTTGAATTACTAAAGCCCCATTTAAACGATGGAAGTTTCTTGCCTATACAATAAAATTGAAGCAACAAATGAGTTGCATCATCTACACAATGTTTCAGTGATGAAACTTTTACTGTTGTTACTAGTTATGATATGCCACAGACAATTAAATTGGTCCATTTAAATCAGACTTTAGCGACCGCAATCTGTGTAAATTCAGTCATCACACACAAAAAATAAAGTACCGTTTGCCTCTCAAAGAACGGAACCCAAAAAGCAGTTAAATTGGTCCATATAAATAACCCAAAACCAATTTAAAAGTTCAGTGTCTTATTGTCCAAATTAATATCTAAGTCTAAACTAATATTATTAAGATGTATACGTATGTTTTTATGTTTGTTTGTTTGTTAAGAATAAACTCAAAAAATACTTAATGGATTTGAAATTCAATTTTAGAAAGCTACATTATCAGCGAGTAATAAGGACGTTTTTATTTTTTCAAAAAATAAAATAAAATATGCGAAAATCGCAATAATGAAACCAAAGGTATCAAAAATTTGTACATAAAAGTTATTATTTGGCGTGCTACTCAATCAAATCACGGGTAAAATTGAAAGATAATGATATTCGTATCATGATATTAATTCATAACCATAGTTTAGTACCATAGTTTAATTATCAAGGTTGATTATTATCACGCTATGCCCTTCCTAAGGGCAGAGCAAAAAGTTAAAAAGATAGAAAGAACGTTAAATGAAAAAGAAGTAACAGTGCAGGCAAGCGATGCGAAGGAATAAAAAAATTCGCGCGAATGAAGTCGCAGGCAGTAGCTAGTGAAACATATAAGTAACAGTAACATTACAAATGGGAAGACTGCACGATGTACTTACACTTATGCAATGTTCATGAGGTTCGTTTATCGTTAGCCACGTTTTAACTAAATCGCCGTACAAATTAAATGCTACTCGCGCATAGTCCACAAAATAGTTAACAATTTTTGCGTTGGTCCAGCCACCGAGGTTCATAAACGGTGTGGGCATGTCCCAGTGGAATAACGTAACTACAGGCGTGATGTTGGCTTTCAGGAGTTCCTCAAAAATTGTACGATAGTACTTCACGCCTTCCTGGCTTATGTTGTTGTCAGTCCCGTTAGGGAGGATCCTGAGAGAAATAAATGTCTAAGAATATGAAATTGTATCTGGACTGATGAAAATACATGTGACAAATATGGCGGAAGTCAATAATGAAAAACAAAATATTTATGTTGGTGTAGGTAGATGGTGATAGCTCCAACACCATCTGCTGGCTGGATAATATCTTTATCTTGAGTTAGTCTAATATAGCTCGCGTTGATACGAGACAAGATTAAATCTTGTATGAGGACCCCCTTTTATTGTTAACTTTATTACATTTTTATTATAGCGGCAATATAAATACATGACGGCGTCGCTATTGTAAACAGCACGTGCAACGGGCCGAACGGCGCAGCTGCGCAGTGGAATGCGTAAACAAGGCCTCGCCTACTTTCCCTACTACTCGAGCCGCTCTACATAAACGAGCGCGCAGCGAGGAGGGGATCATTCTTGTCGCAGGCTCGGCCCGGTGCACATGTTGTAGTGTTTAGATACTGAATTAATTGTAGTCTGAATTAGAATAAAATCGTTGGAAATATAATTTGAATTAGTGTGTTAAATAAGCTATGGGAATAAAAGATGATTTCTGCTATATTCCTTACTTTCATTTAAGATGTCGGACCCTCTGCCTTCATCAGAAGTGGGATAGACGCGTTCATTAAAGAAATTGCGGATGCCTGTTACTCAAAGTAAAGCTGTGCTCGTGGTTTTTGATCCTGATAAACCAGAATCTGATATTGTTAATTGGCGTGCACTCAGTGAAACGATAGTTATTGGGAAAAATAAATTAGAGGGTGTAGACTTCATTGTGACGTAGGAGCTCATGGCTAAGTGACTAAGTGATAACGGGCGCACGGGTCGAGCCATCACGTTGGGCTGCACTTGCCGGGATTGATCCATGGATGGGTGACCATCATTACGTGCCGATATTCCTCCGTGCCTCGGAAAGCGAGTTAAGCTGTTGGTCCCGATGCAGTCGTGGATCTTTGACGGTCTTCGGAAGCCCGAAGGTCTGACAACCAGTCTTACAAGGGGTGTCGTACTGCCCAGTTGCTGGGTTGTGGAGATCGGATGGGCAGTCGCTCCATGTGAGTGAGCAAGGTATAAATGGCCAACGCCTGCCCCGAGCGCTGGATGAAGGAAGCACTCAGCACCGAGCACCAAGCAAGTGAACCTGTACTTCAGAGCAACTCGTGGAATATAAGTGTGACAGATAAGTGATACAGATTAGCTTATTATATTTGACTCTGGATCAGAATGTAGCTTTTAAAACATAGTAATAAATTGAAATCTCGTTAAAGGTTAGCAATTTCATGAACAAAATTAAATGATCCTAAAGAGTATAGTTGACACCTATAAATAATACCATGCTATACCAAGTAAAGAAGCGGGCCCATTTCAACTTAAACGTCCAACCATGGTATAAAACCACGTGCTTGAGATAATTCACGTTGTATTCCCGGGTGAATTTGGAATTTGGTCGTGATATTTTAGAACACGGAATTTCAGTAATTATTAGTTACAGAATTGAATGATTTAGCTACATACGTTCGTAAATTTATACCCAGTCATGTCTTAATTCGAACAAATTATAATTAGTCTTAAAAAGATCATAGATGGCAGCATAGGTAATAATTATGAAATGAAGTCACTAAAAAGCGATAAACGGAAGGTTTTGGCTGAAGTAAGATTAGTAAAAATCAAAACTTCCATGTTTAATGCTGATTTATCTTTTGTAACTCATAAATCTCGAATTTTCAACAAAAAAAAAGATAAAACCTTATTGTTTCTATGGCTCTTTGCAATAGATGGCGTTTTACTCAATTTGTCATAACTGTACCACATTTACGCTGTAGCCAGTCAATAGCCCGAGTTAGAGAGGTGTCATTTCTTTGTATGGGATTGGGTATCTGTACGTAGTATAATATTATCTATGACCCAGTTAAAAAAAAAACCTAATGATACCGTTATTACTTGGCACCACAGGTGATCATGTTGGCTTAATACATGTTGGTGGTTGCTTTAGTACGCTGTGCCCGTTTAGGGTAAACGCGTTTCTAACGTAAGGGTTAACGTAAGGGTATTCTTAGCTTTGATAACATCGATATTCTTCTTAGCGTGTCAATGGCAAATATAATTTAATTTCCTGTGGAGAACTCCGCAATGCTAACACCGTTCTCTGATGCAGATATAAGGGGCGCAAGATGAAAGGTGGGCCATGGTATGCGGGGAGACGCCGCTTATACATTGAGGATTGGAACCATCCGAGAAACCCCATCTATGGAGCATCGACCATCTATGGTCTCTACAGCGGCCGACCTGAGTGCGGAAACTGTTTAAAGTTTTCCAAGACGGCCACGGCAACGTGTGACCAGGTCAAGGCTCAATCTCTTCTGAGTCAATGACTTAGCAACTTAAAGTTAGAATAGTCAGGTGGTTACAAACGCTGTACAATTTCGTTTCTGCTAAAAACAGTTAAAATCCAGTTCATTTATTTGGCGCGCCGAAACGAATAATTTCTAATCGTGGGAGTTCTTATGATAATTCAGCTTTTAAGATTTTTTTATATTTCATTCGAGACCACCGTTTAAAAAAATTACCGGAACTACTTGAGACATATTGATGGAACTAATAAGGTCTATAAATATTCTCACATAAAATTACGTGAAGTACCGCATGGTCCAAATGTTCTGGTAGATAAATATCGTAAAAAATTATGATGACGTGACGGCGGGTAGTAATGATGATGATATCCATGTTCACGAAACAAGCCATGAGATAATACCGAAAAAAAAAAAAAAAAACACAATCCTAACAGTAATGTAACTTTGGAAAACAGTGATACCATTGCCTGTAAATAGTGATACTATATCAATTAATAGTGGTACAATGTCTGCTGACTCACGTACCTTAATAACTATCGGTGAAAATACGAAACATCTTAACCGGTAAGTCCGGACCGAAGCCCCAGGCGCACGAAAACTTTTAATACCGTCAAGCCTCGTTGCGTCCCCGGGAACACAGTACGTTCATGCAGATTGCAGCTCTATTTATATGTAATATACGGGCTGATATGGTCTGTGGTTGGTTTTGATTTATGGTAGGATAATATACCTGTCGAATAAATCGACCATAACGTCAAAATATGCAGAAACAATTCTAGAAAAAAGTAAAAATTGGACATTTTTGGCACGGCAAAATGGCGTCTGCGCATGCGTTCAGCGCGCTGCACTCCGCGTTCTATTTATTTGTTTTCTATTGTTTTTTAAGTGTAAATCGACGGGAAATGGTGTTATTTCAATAATTAAGTAGTGTCGTCATCGTATATATATAAAATTTGCACAAAATAACATCGTAATTACCTATTACGGACCCATCAAAAAATGTAAACAAACTCGGTAGTGAAAAAAGGTGTTGATGTGAAATTTTGAGTTTTGTGTGTGTTTTGTGTATGTAATCGCTGGTAAGTCATTTATTTTATATTCTTGAATAACTAATAAATAATAAAAATGCATAATACAGAAAGAAAAAGAGTTCAATATTTTTTTGTCAACTAAATAATGTTACGTAATGATACGGTTAACGATTTATTGAACTTTTTTATTTATATGTGTTTTTATTTATTATTATTGTCCGTAAATAATGGATTTGACCGATAGTATATGTATTCATAATGTATCCTGCGAAGTTTCATGTGAATCGAACCAGTAGTTTTATTATAAATAATCAAAACAATGAACAAAGGAATTTCTTATAAGAATCTTATAAGAATGTTTATTTATCAATACTAGCGTTCGCTTACAAAGATTCTAAGTATTATAAAAAATCCTTTGTCTAATCAGGAACCCAAAACCATTAACGATAAGACTATTTACTTAACAAAAAGCTCTCAGTTTTTGTTTATATTAGCGAGCTCTTATCTCTGACGCGCCGCGATCGTGTCGCGCGGCTTGACGGGTGTCGCAAAATGTCGCAAAATCGCGTCGCCCGGCCTGAGAGGTTAAGTCACGTTCTGTATCGATAGTCTCTCAACTCAGATTCAAATGCTATTGTTACTAATAAAAGCAGTCACAATAATTAGCAAAAGAAGTGACCCTGTAAAGTCGGTAATGACTGGTCCAGGAGATAATAGTTTTGCAGGGTTTTTAAGTGATAAATGAAAAAGAAATAAAAAGATAAGATAAGTTCTGAAGGCTCAATAACGAGCGGTCCAGAATTAGTAGCCCATTCTGAAGGGGTAAACCGGACCAGATGGCTAAAATCCTGAAGGCTCAATAACGAGCGGTCCAGAATTAGTAGCCCATTCTGAAGGGGTAAACCGGACCAGATGGCTAAAGTCCTGAAGGCTCAATAATGAGCGGACCAGTATTTGTAGCAAACTCTGAAGGGTTGAACCGGACCAGATTGCTAAAGTCATGAAGGCTCAATTACGAGCGGTCCAGTATTAATAGCAAACTCTGAAGGGGTGAACCGGACCAGATTGCTGGTCATAAAGGCTCAATAACGAGCGGTCCAGAATTATAAGCAAACTCTCAAGCGATGAATTGTTAGTCAGGATGAACGAACATTAATAATATCGTTCTGTCCTTTTAGATACTGTTTGATGAGACTCCGCGCACGAGGACGTCCGCACGTCAGCATGGCCGTGACGGCGTCGCTATTGTAAACAGCACGTGCAACGGGCCGAACGGCGCAGCTGCGCAGTGGAATGCGTAAACAAGGCCTCGCCTACTTTCCCTACTACTCGAGCCGCTCTACATAAACGAGCGCGCAGCGAGGAGGGGATCATTCTTGTCGCAGGCTCGGCCCGGTGCACATGTTGTAGTGTTTAGATACTGAATTAATTGTAGTCTGAATTAGAATAAAATCGTTGGAAATATAATTTGAATTAGTGTGTTAAATAAGCTATGGGAATAAAAGATGATTTCTGCTATATTCCTTACTTTAATTTAAGATGTCGGACCCTCTGCCTTCATACATATATTATAATCTATGAAAATTTCTGCAGTCTTATTACGGTTCATGGGATGATGGGACGCACAGTGGAGGCTTAATATTAGGGTACCGTTTGGCACCCTTCGGGTACGACACCTTTAAAAAAAACTGGCGGTCTGCAAAATGAATGGAGACAAACCTAAACATTGAAGAAGAAGATTTAATAAACATCTCACCTGGTCCACGCAATAGACATTCTATAGTCACTAACGCCTAAACTTTTAATCATTTCAATGTCTTCCATGTAGCGGTGGTAAGAGTCAGCTGCCACATCTCCGTTCTTATGGTCTTCTGTGAACGTGGGATGATCGTGGAGGTATGTGTCCCATATATTTTCGCCCTTGCCTGTTAAAGCGAAAATAATATAGGTAATTAAGTCTCTACGTTAGAATAATACTAGAAGAATACTTTTAGCATACTTAAACCTAAGTATGCTAAAAGTAATAAGCCTCATTAATACATACATTGTCTAATTCACGCCTTCCCATATGGATAGGATGAAACTACAGAACGCCATTGCTGCGACCCTTACATAGTAATTTTGCATCGTTTATGTTCATACAGCCCCCTTACTAATAAAAGCAAAATAAAGTTATCACTAGTATAAACTTCGATTAACCTTCCATTTTTTTAAGTATAAGTTTGGCATTACGAGTATAGCTAAATTTTTTGAGAGGGTTGTCTACGACCAAGTTTACGTAACCACTAGTCTTTTAGCACTTCTCAGCACGGATTTCTTAAGGTCGTTCAACTGTATCTAACATGACTTTGCTCAATGACTTTCTTACGGACAGAATGGACACTGGGGCATAGGTACGGTAATAAGCAATTAAGATTTCTAAAAAAATTCTGTTTTTACCCGTGAGAACCTGTAAATGGCTCTGTGTTTCTTAAACAACTGTTATCCATTTGTTATAGCTGTTGGTTCTCCTATAAATAAATCAATAATTTTATTTCGCGTTTTATTAGTACGAGTACTACAGGTGTAAGTATACTAAAATGCATGAGTCTTATACTAACAATAAAACTTCTATTGTGTCTCGTTCAGTATCCTTCAATCGATTAAATAAAACATGATAATGATGATAACAAAGGAGTATAACTATTAACTCTAAACGCATTCAAAATCGCGCTTACGATTTCAGAGCGTATCGAAAACTCAAGGTTAAAAGCAGAGCCATTTTAGTCAACTAATTAGGTGTTGAATATCCATTAACAGTTTTCAGAAAACCCCAGAAATCCTTCTAGGGTCTTCTGAAAACTGTTAATGACTATTGAATTCGACGAAGTCATCTGTTTTCTATCTGAACTGAGTGTTCAAATATCGAATATATACACTCCAGTTTAAATACCTCAGAAACTGATAAATAGTTTACGAAAGAAACCGTATTCCTACCTCCTTCGTTCCATCCTCCTTCAATTTGAAATGCAGCCGTCGACACTCCGAATATAAAATCATCCGGAAAGGAATAATCGCTCACTCCAGAGTTCACAACTGGACTTCCTCTTGCTAATTCCAGCAAGCTTTAAACAATATAAAGTAAAGTGAATCAAAATACGGGTTAGTAGCATTAGTTCCCAGTTGCGATAGTCCCCGAAAACAAAAAGGAATAACTAGTTGCGTTTTTACCCGGTTTCTTGCAAGGTACAATGGCGTTGTAAATGTAACTGTTTGTAAATTTAAGAGCAATTTAATGTTCTATAGTGGGATGTTAATTTAATACTTAATACATGTAATTTATAAACGTTGGGTATTAAGTTGAAATTAGATTGTGAAATAATGCTGTTAGAGCTAAATCTAGTCTCCGTTTCATTCTTAGCTCTAACATAAGTAAAAAAAATTGTAGGGCTCGTATAATTTTATGTTATTAAAAAAAATTTGTTAAGTATCTATTTGTTAAATAGCATGTGCCATGTTTTTCACAATAATAAATCTTCTCGCCGACAAAGGGTCGCACGCAGCCAAACCGGTTATTGCTTTCCTACTGAATCTACTGATAACACGGTCGTTCTATCTCTTTCACACGCGGTCGTTCTATCTCTTTCACACGTGTGGGAGAGAGTCCATTGTATTTGTCTATCTTTATTTATTGCCTATGCACTTGACCTACTCAGTGTGCTAATTGACAATGTCGAATGAAGGTGGTTCCCGGGGTGTAACAAAAAATTACGAAATATGCGGAACTGTATTATTACATGCAGGTCACAAATATTATAAACATCGCAAAAATAAGAATTCAACAGTGTGGACTTGCGCCAATAAAAAAAAAATTAAGTGCAGTGGCATAGCTAATTTACACCACGAAACGGATTGTGTTGTAATAAAAAACAAGCATGTATCCCAATGTGTACCTAAGTTTGATGAGAATGAAGTGAAATTATTATTGCAACAAACTAAAAAAGCTATTTGTCAAGATTTTTCAGACACTGTACAAAGCGTATACGAAAAAAATATACAAAAATTAAAAGATAGAAAAGGTTTGGATAATATTTCTAAAATTCCGGACTTTCGAAGTGTAAAATATCAGTTTTACAGATACAGGAACAAAACATTGCAAGTGCCAAAGATAAAATTCACAAATCCGGATAGCGTTGTGATCCCCGAAAGGTTTGTGAAGTACATATTATTTGACTGCAAAGAAAACGAAAGAAGAATCATTGTGTTTGCATCACCAAAAGTCCGAATTAATGTGCAAAATATCAAACATTATTTTTGCGATGGAACTTTTAAGTCATGTGTAGAGCCGTTTACACAGTTATACACCATCCACGGCGATATTGGCAGTGATTTATATCAGTCAAATATAGTGCCGCTATTTTACGCGCTTCTAACCGATAAACGGGGCATAACATACGAAGCTCTATTTCAAAAAATAAAAGACGCTGTACAAGAATTTCGCCCCATTCAATTTACTATGGATTTTGAAATGGCAGCTATAAATGCTGTAAAAAATGTGTTTCCAAGAGCAAGTATTCATGGCTGCTTTATACACTTTCAAAGAAGTATTTATAGGAAAGCAAAATCGTTGGAATTACTTGAATATGAAGAGACTAAACAACATATAAAATTATGTGCTAGTTTAGCTTTTCTCCCAAAAGAAGACATAGAAGATGGTTGGTTGACACTAATGGAAAACAGGTAAGTCTTAACTTATAAAAATAAAAAAAATGTTTCGTAGTATTGTAATATTTAAATTGGATAGATTTTATGTTATATCCTCCAGGGGCACACTCACATACACTACAAACATAATGTATATAAAGATTGTGCTGCGACCCCGAGGTCCTCAAGCTCTAGCAGATCTGTCACTATCTATTGCTTTCCATGACATTAGTATCCTTCCCTAAGGTCTTTTCATTTTGTTCCTAAAATCCATTCTATCTGTATTCCTTAAACAGTGTCCGATTATTATTAGATATTACGTGGGGCCATTTATTTGAAAAGGCGAAAGGTGGGTGTTTAGCAATGGCTAGCCTGTTAGGGATACGACGTGAAATATGTATGTATTTAAACATAATTTAGGTACCTATGTTTATATCAGTCATCTGGTTGCCATAATACAAGTTCAATCAGTACTTTTACTGAATTAGGTTTAAATTGGAAAAGTAGGCTGTTACATTTCTTTTAATTTAGTTTAAATTTTCTTCAACAGTTTTCAAGCAGAACCAGTGACGATATTCAACAATTATTTTGTAGAGCAGTGGCTGGAACCCCCCGAAATGATACCACTTTGGTGTTGCTTTAAAGAACATCACAGATCAACAAATCTTGTTGAAGCGTGGAATGAAAGGTTCCAGCGATATGCAGGCTGCAAACCGAGTTTGTTGCTGTTCCTACAAACCGTGGCAACAGATATTTCTACTCACGATATTGCACGAGAAAGGTATAATATAAAATCTCCTTGGCTTGTGTGATTAATTTCATAATATAAACTGTAGACCTTTTTTGTAATTCTAATTTATATTATTAAAAATATATCATTAACTTTCAGGTTACAAATGAATGGTATACCTATCCATAAAAGGAAAAAGACAAGCATTAAAAATGATGAGCTGATTAATAAACTGACCCATCAATATGAGAATAAAGAACGTTCTATTACAAATTTCCTACAAGAAGTTAGCAGTGTTTTAAAAATTGTTTTTTAAAAATATGATTATTATGAACATACTTATTAAGTAATTTTTGTTTCCTTTGTTATTTTTTGGTTTGTTTAGGTAAGTTGATTTTAAGATATTTTTTACCATTTGTTGATTAGTAAATAAAGCATAATAATTGTAAGATAACAGCTCATTTATGAGAAATTATTAGTAATTAAAATTATATAACTTACTAAAGTTAGGTTATATGTTTATATATACAAACTGTGATTCTAGTGCTGTGATTTGTAATACCAATTTAGATATAAGTATACAATTATACGAGTATATATTTACCTCTCCACGAGATTTATTTTGATAAACAATACTCATTTTTTTTAAGTATTAATAAAGGCTGATTTAAATTTTGTAATACTTTTTTTATCATCTGTACAAACTTCTATTTGTTTAAGTGTTAATAAAGACTGATTAAAATATTGTAACAGTTTTTTTATCATCTGTACAAACTTCTATTTTAATAGGTATAATTCTTTTCGGGGACTACCGCAACTGGGAACTAATGCTACTAACCCCAAAATACTAATACTTAACACCCATACCGACTACACTTAATTTCAAAAGTCAACCCTATTCCGGTTCGATTAATCGGTATGCCGATATTATTCCGTTTTGTCAAGTTAGACACGAATCCTTCAAAACCTAATGACAATCCGGAGTTTGAAAGTAGGCACTATGCACCAAAACAACTTTTATCAGTGGCAATATACCAAAATGGTATACAAAAAATAAACACTAGTCGCTTCTGTCTTACCTAAGTGTTACCAGAAGTGCTCTGTTCAGGGCAACTCTACTCAAGCTCCGCATTGTACTAACTGAAACAACGCTTATCTAATTTTACCTATTTAATGCTAAAGACTTAATCATTATATGAACTACTTAGTAAAATACTGATTACTTACAATGCAAAGAAAAAAATTAAAATTAAATCTATTTTCTGTCAAATGCCGGACGTCAGTATAACAAATAATAATATGTACGGATGTGCCCGACTACTTAATTTTGATATTTTAAAGTAACGATTACCTAATTTTAATAATACTAATTCTTAGTGGACTTACTGTTAAGAGGGTTGATTCTAAAAGTTGGCAACGTCGGAAATAGCTGTCAAATATTTACCTGTTTCGATTAATTTAGAAATAATACTATATGTAAATAAGAAATGTGGCTAACTAACTAACTAGAATATTAATAATGAATTGCAATTATAACATTGAATTTGATGTTGTACCCGTTTTAGGTGAAAAAAAGGCATTTAGAAAGTTTCCAAATACTTTTTTTACATCTAAAACTAACTATTCGGTGTTACGATATTAATTATTGCATTTCATAATCAATAAGTATTCTAGTTCGCTAGTTATCCACATTTTTTATTTCCATAGAGAAATATTATCAAATTAATCAAAACAGCGAAATATTTGACATCTATTTGCGACGTTGCCAACTTTCAGAATTAACCCTCTTAATCGCAAATCTAAAAAATAATTTTGTACTTAGTTAAGAATGACTTAAAATATTTGTACACCCTAAATTTCGTGGTAGAATGTATAGAACTAACAAAAATATTAACACCATACTATGTACATGTACAACTACATTCTTACAAATAAATAAAATTCTAATTCTAACTACTGTGGATAATAAAATAGATGATACACTACCTAGATCCTAATATTAATTTATATTTTTATTGTGAGTTATCGACAACAGTGCAAAACTAGCACTGAAATCATTCGATTTATAGTGCATTTAGAGAACAATGCTGCTTATATTATGAATAAATAAAAATAGAGGTACATAGTTTTGCTCTCCTTAGCAACATATATATTATGCTTAGCAGCAAAATTGTGATAAATCATGATTCTCTGTCTTTGTTTGTCTAAATAATTATATACTAATGCCAGCCACACACGTAACGATTTGCTTGCGCAAATTTAAGCTTGCAAAAGTAAATCGTTACGTGTGTAGAAACAAATTTGCGCAATTTTTTTTTTTTAATAAGTCAAGTTAGACTTGCGCAAGCCTAAGTTTGCGCAAGCAAATCGTTATGTGTGTGGCTAGCATTACTAAAATGTGCAGAATCATTCCTTTTGAGTTTTATTGCTTCTTATATTCCTCGTTCTGCCTCATTAGTCTAGTGGTCGCAAGTGCTACTACTAAGCGTGAGGCCCTGATTTCGATTCCCAGGTCGGGTAAAGTGTTATTCGGGCAAAAGGATTTTCTGGATTTGTGCCCGGTTGATGGCAATAGGCTCGCCCCCTATTACAAGGGACACATAACTTGCAAAATGTGGGTGTACTTTATAGGTACACCTCTGCCTAATACTTTGAGGATTACAGGCAGGATGTTATGTTATGTTATATTCCAGATAGAGTGAAATTACAAGAAATTAAAAAGAAAACAAAACTTA
The DNA here is from genome assembly GCA_948150665.1 of Conistra vaccinii. Taxonomy (NCBI): domain Eukaryota; kingdom Metazoa; phylum Arthropoda; class Insecta; order Lepidoptera; family Noctuidae; genus Conistra; species Conistra vaccinii. The sequence continues at coordinate 15,946,080 of OX411318.1, forward strand.
TCACACATACAGCCTACAGACAGCTAAAATCGTGATGGACGAGATATATTTAAGAGAAAGTAAAGAGAAATGGATTAAGTTAGAAACAGAATGGTATCCAAGAGATAGCAACGGTATGGACCCGTTTAGCAAGAGACAGGAATACGTGAAAACATTTAGAGGACGCCTTTGTCGACAGACAAGCTGTTCCACACAAACATCCAGTTCACGATAATTCAAATGCAAGTTAGAATTATGAAATCAATGTAGTGTTTTTAGTAAATAGGCATTTATTAATTGTAAGAAAGAAACAGCAATAAAGGCTATTGCTCGACTCGTAATGCGAAGCAGTAGAGTGTGCTCTACGATCGAAAAATATTTTTTGCCCCATTTCTGCAACTGTTTTTATTGTTACACTCCTGCTAGTATACAGAACCTACTTAATTTTTATACCATTGTATAGATGATTAAATGGAGATTAATACTGTAATTTTTCAATTGATGCAGCAGAAATGAAAAAAACATCAAAATAGTTGAAAAAAAACTCCTGTCCGTCAATTTATGAACCTTGAAAACATCACATTCATTTACCCATATTGATGGGTAAAACAGCAGTCAAAACATACTTCATGAAAAATTATAAATTGTAAATTTTTGTTAGAAACTATGTTTTGAATTTCTTTTTCGTTTATGAATGTGTGTTATGAGGCGTGCACTTTTGGAATTTCCAAACTATTTTATTTTATATTCCGGCCACCGAGAGAATGCATTTATGACACCTGTCAGTTGGACAAGATAAGGCACTATAAAGTTTCTACTATTCGTAATACACGTAATATTTTGTACTCAGCTGACATTTTAACATAATGTCAGCAACGCATTTTCTCATCGGCTGGACTGTCATTCTATTTTCAGTCCGTTACAGATGAAATCCGTTCGTAATTCTTCAAATATCCTATTTCTGTAACCTTCCACTTCTTTTCGAGTAGATGGTACTTTTTCGATAAGCTGGGCCCAGAAAGTGGCCACGTTACCCTCAATTTACATATTAGAAAAAGCCACATTTATTAAAAAACGCATAAAACTGTTTAATTTGATAAGAACGAGCGCCGGAAAACCAAATTAACTCTTCGGCTGCGTCGTATTTAAAATCGATCGTAACGCAATTACGCGCTCTGTCGCATGCATATTATGTTAGTTTTTGTTCGGAAAACCAGAAAGCGCCCTCTGTCGGCGAGACCACGCGTTCTGGTTCACCAAACAAAAAGTTCGAACGATCTCGTATTTAATTCGCGAGACGATCGCTTTTAAATAGGACGCGGGGTACCAGCACCTACTAGACTAGACATGTATAAAAATAAGTCTACTCTACTTATTTCTAAGAGCACCTATCTCATAGAAATAAGTTATAACAGTAATTACAGAATTTATGGAAGACTAGCTTTTACCCGCGGCTTCGCCCGCGTGGATGTCGCAAAACATCCCACGGGAACGTTCTACCGGATTACATACCTGATAGCCGAGGAAAAGGTCATTGACTTCTACCGCTGCACCCGCATTGCCTTCAACGATAATTATTTTGTTACGCGTAATTTTGAATCTGTGATATCTTATAGACTATTAATTTAAATGTTATGATGTGAAGGCATACTTTAATTTAAATTTAATGCCCAATTTAAATAACATATTTGATTGGATAAGGATTAATATAATACTGGTCAAAATTGCTTTATTTTGAAACATAATAATGGTTACTGTGGTCCTTAGAAGATAGACAGAAGGCTATCATTAACTTTTTTGTGGAACTTTTTAAAATGAACCATTCTGTAAAACATAATTTTTATGTATCTTTTACGGTTAACAAGGCGCACGCCAGTAAAGCTCCCAGTCGGCATGATATTTTCCGCCATCTTCTTTCTTCGATCACTCCGTCCATTGGTAAAAACCGTTTGAAAATCCGTTCGGTGGTTTTTGTGTTTATCACGTTCAGACAGACAGACAGACAGACGCGGCGGGGGACTTTGTTTTATAATACTTAAGGATAAGGATGAGAAGTTAAAATGCAGCACAAAAATCTATGTTACTGCGATAAAATTATGCAGTTTAATTTTATCTCATAATTTGACTTGAGTACAAATTATAAACTACGGTCACAAAATCAGTAAGAAGTTGGACTCCGAAGGTTGCTTGATGCGGTCGAAGTGCGCACAATGTTGGCATAGTTGTGAGCTGACAGCTTAGGTGTCCGCGTTTTATTTGGGCTATAGAAGTTGACTTTGAATAAGCTGAATTTAGTTCTGAAAATGACAAAAAACATTTGGATAACCTACGTTTGGATTGGTCTCAGCTCCTTTAAGGTTATTTTTAAATTGTTTGAAATTATCGGACGAACAAGTAATTGACCGGTTGAAACAGTCCATAAATGTGCAACACTACATTTTATTTTAGAAGTTTTAACATAATATAAAGGATTAGTCGAGTGTCAAGGTTGACGTTTGAATAACGTTCGTAACTCATTGGACAACTTTTTCAAGGCAGTGTTTATTATACAACACTAATGTCACTAGCATGTTAAAACTGTATGTACATGTATGTATGTATGACATGTAGCCATCATTCCATTCAAAGTCATTTAATAAGCTCCAGCTGAAATATCCTTCAACATTGCACCCATCTTCATGTACAGCTAGCAGCAGTTGGTAGAGGTAGTCGTTGTAATAAGAAACCCTCTCGTAGTCTTCTGTTTGACCCTTGTCAGTCAAACCATTTTCAGTTATAATTATTGGGATTTTTTAAATCATGTTATAGTTATCTTGGATCCAGTCGATGAGTTTGCGCATTCCAGGAGGGTTAACCTGCGACAGATTAAATAATATTTGTTTTGTAATAATATCAGAGTGTTATAAAAATATTAAAAAGACGCCTGAGTCAAATAAATTTATTTTCTTTCTTTCTTTCTTTCTTTCTTTTCTTTTATGCTGGATATATTTGAAATCATTGGATTTTTTATATGGAATCAGTTTTGTTTCGGGCTAACCCGAAAAAAAACCGGCCAAGTGCTTGTCGGACCACGCACAAAGAAGGGTACCGTAGTAGGAATGTATTTATCTCAAAAACAAACTAAACTTTATAGTTGAAAAAAATGTTCTCCCATTACATGGATATACGTCATGATCAATTATTCTCCGACTGAAAATTTAAGTTTGTAATCTCAAAAAAATATGTAGTTTATGTGATAAAACTACAAATTAACAATAATTGTCGGACGTTTTCCTTTACTTGTGCTGTAGATCTGATCAGATCAGGCTTCCTGCCAAAAATGCTTCTAGGTCAACGGGAAGGAGCTTGTAGGTTTTGATTGTAGTATTGTTTATTTATATTGTTTATTAGTTTTGATTTGGCCGTATTTTTTTTTGCCTTGTCTTGGAAACTTGATTTTTTTTAGAGCTCAAAGGGAACATAGATTCCACGTATTTGATATTAATTTAAACTTGAAACCTCCACGCGTTCCTGAGAAAATGGGTCTTGACAGACTGACGGACGGACAACAAACTGATCCTATACGGGTTCCGTTTCTTCCTTTTGAGTTACGGAACCCTAAGAACACGTGAGTAAATACCGCAAAACATGTATTACACAAGGTGATTTTTATTCACTGTTAACTTTTCACGGCGTGAAAGTACTTATGGATTATGAGCAACTTTCACTCTGAAATATCGAAAAAATATCTGCTAAATAGATCTTTCCCGCAACTTCGTTTGCATTTAAACTTAATTTCTTAGATTTTTCCGTCCACACAATCAAAGGTATGTTTGCTGCCCAACGAAACGTTCGTCAATCATCTTTTTTATCGTGCTTATTAGTGATCCTAAGATTTCTACTACTTTTTCTGTTTTTACCCGTTAGAACCTGTAATTGGTTTTATGTTTCTTAAACAATTGTTATTCATTAATTGTTATAGCTGTTGGGTTCTGCTCTAATCTGACTCCAGTGTCATGTTCCAAAGAAGGGATCCTGGTTCAATACAAGAATCGTTCAAATCGGACTACTAAGTAAAAAGTTATGCGTGGTCATACATAAAAAAAATATGCTCGTCGAGTTGGCAATCTCCTCCTTGTTTTTCTTCGTCGGTTAAAAAACTAAATTGATTTAATCCTAATTCTAACTTGCATTTGAATGATCGGGAACTAGAAGTTTGTGTGGAACAGCTTGTCTTTCAACAAAGGGGTCCTCTAAAGATTTCCACGTATTCCTGTCTCTTGCTAAAGGGGTCCATTCCATACCGTTGCTATCTCTTGGATACCATTCTGTTTCTGTATTTTTATGGTGTAAATAATAAAGAGTATACTACTACTACCTATCTATCTATCTGTTTCTAACTTAGTCCATTTCTCTTTACTTTCTCTTAACATGTCCCGTCCATCACCATTTTAGCTGTCTGTAGGCTGTATGTGCATTTTTAAATTTTGTTTTCTTTTTAATTTCTTATAGTTTCACTCTATCTAGAATATAACATACCATCACGCCTGTAATCCCCAAAGTGTTAGGCAGAGGTGTATCTATAAAGTACACACACATTTTGCCTGTTATGTTATGTTATGTCCCATGTAATAGGGGGCGAGCCTATTGCCATCAAACGGGCACAAATTCAGACTCCGGGCTGCTACTGAGAAATTCCTGATGTAAACACGCTTTGCCCGAATAAAACTTTGCCCGACCTGGGAATCGAAGCCAGGACCGTGACATGCTTAGCAGTAGCAATGAGCAATATAGGAAGCAATAAAACTCAAAAGGAATGATTCTTCACATTGTAGTTGTTTACCATTATTTAGACAAACAAAGATCGATATTCATGATTTATCACAATTTTGCTGCTCAGCATGTAGGTATTGCTATGGATAATGAGCAAAACTTCCTCTATTTTACATTCATGAGCTCTAAGTGTACTATAAATCGAACGATTTGAGTGCTAGTTTTGCACTGTTGTCGATAACTCACAATTATAAATTAATATTATGATGTACATAGTGTACATAATGTACCATCTATTATGTTATCCACAGTAGTTGGGTACATAATAATTTGCTATAAACACGTCCGGCAATTGACAGAAAATAAATTATCATGTTAAATTTATTTCGTTTGCATTGTACGTAATCTGTACTTTTCCGTTGGTAGTCGATATGATTGATTTAGTCTTTAGCATTAAATAGGTAAAATTAGATATGTGTTGTTTCAGTTAGTACAATGCGGAGCTTTAGTAAAGTTGCTCTGAACAGAGCACTTCTGGTAACAGTTAGGTAAGACAGAAGTGACTAGTGTTTTTTTTAGTATACTATTTTTGTATATTGCCACTGATAAAAGTTGTTTTAGTACATAGTGCTTACTTTCAAACTCCGGATTAGGTTTTGAATGATTCGTGTCTATCTTGACAAAACGGAAAAATATTGGCATACCGATTAATCGAACCGGAATACGGTTGACTTTTGAAATTAAGTGTAGTATGTGTGGGTGTTATGTATTAGTAACAATTCAATATTGTTTATAGCTTGCTGCAATTAGCAAGAGGAAGTTCAGTTGTGAACTCTGAGGTGAGCAATTACTCCTTCCCGGATGATTTTATATTAGGAGTGTCGACGGCCGCATTTCAAATTGAAGGAGGATGGAACGAAGGAGGTAGGAATACGGTTTCTTTCGTAAACTATTATCCGTTTCTGAGGTATTTAAACCTGAGTGTATATATTTGATAGTGCCATTGATTCAGTATAGAGTTTTTGAACACTCAGTTAAGATATAAAACAGATGACTTCGTCGAATTCAATAGTCATTAACAGTTTTCAGAAGACCCTAGAAGGATTTCTGGGGTCTTCTGAAAACTGTTAATGGATATTCTATTACATAGTTGACTAAAGTGGCTCCGCTTTTAACCTTGAGTTTTCGATACGCTCTGAAATCGTAAGCGCGATTTTGAAAGCGTTTAGAGATATAGTTATGTTCCTTTGCTATCATCATCATCATTTTCTATTTAATCAGTTGAAGGACACTGATCGAGACACAATAGAAGTTTTATTGTTATTACTTCTGGGGGGCGTTTAGTGTCCCGCAAACTTTTATAAGTAGAAGTTAACGAGACTCAATAGTTTTGATAAAGTTACACCTCATTCTAGTGATACACATAAGTATATTATTATTTTATTTATCGTGTGCGTGTGTGACCACATGTATGAACATAAACGGCGCAAAAGTAGGATGTAAAGATCGTAGCAAGTGGCGTTCTGTAGTTTCTGCCTAACCATATGGCTAAAAACATACATTATGCGAGCGTTAATGTATGTATGTTTGTGTTAATGAGACTCATTACTTTTAGTATATTTATTTATTTAAACTTTTCACACTCAAGAAGGTACAAAGGCGGACTTAATGCCTTAGGCATTCTCTACCAGTCAACCAAGGGTGGTGAAGAGATTTGATGGCAGGTGCTCTGTTTGAGAGGAACAAAGAATTTTTTTTATTAAAAACATTATTACTAAAATATATACAAAAATTACATACATACACATACATACATATTTACTATAATATATACCTATATTATATATATATTTATACGAATTCAAGGGAGAGGTGTTGAGATGACTCCAGTCTATTTATTTAGACCTTATTCTAATAAAGTATATTTAAACCTTATTCTAATAAAGAGAGATATTATATTATTTTCACTTTAACAGGCAAAGGCGAAAGTTTATGGGACACGTACCTCCACGATCATCCCACGTTTACAAGAGACCATAAGAACGGAGATGTGGCAGCTGACTCTTACCACCGCTACATGGAAGACATTGAAATGATTAAAAGTTTGGGCGTTAGTGGCTATAGAATGTCTATTGCGTGGACCAGGTGAGATGTTTATTAAATCTTCTTCTTCAATGTTTACGTTTGTCTCCATTCATTTTGCAGACCACCAGTTTTTTTAAAGATTTCTGCCGGTGAAGGTGCCAAACGGAACTCTATTACTAAGCCTCCGTTGTACGTCCGTCCGTCTGTCTGTCAGCATGATCCCTAATAGGTAGACTGTAGATTTTTTTACAGATTGTGTATTTCTATGGCCGCTATAACAATTTTTTTATTTTTTATGAAGTTAATAATTAAAAGGGGACTCCCTTTAATTTTTTTTTTTTTTATACAAGATTTTATCCTTTCTTGTATCAACGCGAGCTATACATTAGACTAGCTCATGATAAAGATATTATCCAGCCAGCAGATGGTGTTGGAGCTATCACCATCTACCTACACCAACATAAATATTTTATTTTCCATTATTGACTTCCGCCATATTTGTCACATGTATTTTCATCAGTCCAGATACAATTTCATATTCTTAGACATTTATTTCTCTCAGGATTCTTCCTAACGGGACTGACAACAACATAAGTCAGGAAGGCGTGAAGTACTATCGTACTATTTTTGAGGAACTCCTGAAAGCCAACATCACGCCTGTAGTTACGTTATTCCACTGGGACATGCCCACACCGCTTATGAACCTCGGTGGCTGGACCAACGCAAAAATTGTTGACTATTTTGTCGACTATGCGCGAGTAGTATTTAATTTGTACGGCGATTTAGTTAAAATGTGGCTAACGATAAACGAACCTCACTACAATTGCATGAGTGTAAGTACATTGTGCAGCCTTCCTATTTGTAATTTTACTGTATTTAATTTTACTATATTTTATTTTACAAGCACGGGCCACTGCTTGGAGTACCACTGCTCTCAAAACGGTGAAGGAAAACATCGTGAGGAAACCGGCATGTCTTAGAACCAAAAATTCGAAGACATTACATCTACCAACCGGCACTGGGCCCGCGTGGTAGTGGGTATTGATGAGTACTATAAACATATATGGTACCTACATTACTTTATGTATTATCAATGGTTTTTGCAGCGCACGCCAAATAATGACTTTTATGCGCAATTTTTTTTTTTTTTTTGTGCTTGGGAAATCATCAAATAACTTGTATCAGACTCTTACTGACTAAAACCCACCCGTGTTCCTTCAGTCACCCCTTAGGACTTTCCAGCAACCCCGAGGCATCGGCCCTAGTGGACCCCGTCAGTTGTGCTGACATCTCATTGAGGCGCGCGTGGAATTTTTCGATACCTTGGGTTACATTATTGCAATTTTCGCATTAATTTTTTTTTATTGTTAATAAAATACGCCCATGTTACTCGCTGATAATGTAGCTTTCTAAAAGTTAATTTCAAATCGGTTAAGTATTTTTTGAGTTTATTCTTAACAAACATACAGACATACAATTTTATTTTCTCTTTATAATATTTAGATTTAAATATTAATTTAGACAATAAGACACCGCACTTTTAGGGTTCCGTTCTTTGAGAGAGTTTATCAATAAAAATGTAATTTCTATTTCCTTAGGGTTATGGACTTGATATACTAGCACCAGCTATGCAATCGCACGGAATTGGAGATTATTTATGTACTCACAACAGCTTGCTAGCCCATGCTCGGGTTTACCGCCTGTATGAGAAGGAATTTAAACCAGTTCAAAAAGGTAACGTGTGATTTCATTACTTCTTACAATATCATCTTATTTTATAAACTGCTGTCATAACCTATTGACAAAAAACAATGATGGCACGTAAGAATACATTTACGTTTGTTTTTCAGGAAAAGTATCTATCGTCATAGACGCCAGTTGGGGGGATCCTAAAGACCCCAACAATCCTGAGGATGTCAAGGCGACGGAGGACTTTATTCAGATGCATGTCAGTACCTTGAATAACACTTTGCTTTAGTACAGTCGTTGCATATACATACAGGCGAATATATTCTATTCACCTTGTCACTACACTAGAAATATTAATTTGACCTTCATAAGAGAGTGATGTAAAAGAATTAAATATTCAGAATGCTCACATTCCCGCAAAAAATGCGCGGAAAAATATCTAGAGTACCGCTACGCGCGGCTTATCGCGATATAATTTGACCCACGCTAAATGGAAGCGCGCGGAAACCGGCACTATTTAGTGCCAGCAGGACTTGACCGGAAGTTGTTTCAAGTTATCTGCCTCTATACTAAATCTTCCTTCTACTCAATCACTTTCTCACTGCTGAGAATCGTGATTCCGTATCAATCTGTCAACGGTATTTTTCCATCTGTTACACTCAGTGGCCTGGTAGAGTGCTCCGCTGATAGGCATCGAAATTGCTCGGATATTTGATCAGACCACCTTTTTGGGCTTCAGCCTCTAAGCCCTTTGCCCTCTATTTTTCCAGTCACCTTTAGACGTTCCATGTTGTTGGTACCTCTGCGAGCATTGTGGCCGAAGTATCTCAGTACAAGTTGCAGGCAGGTTGAAAACAGACTATACCAAATAGAAAGGAAGAAAATAGATTTAGCATTAATAGCTTGTTTAATTGTAAACTAGCATATTACGGTCAAAGATTAAAATTGTTAGATTTGCCCTCGAAAAAGTGTAAACACTGAAAGAGTAAGCTCATGTAAAAATGGCGTTTCCATGATAATCAAGTCAAGTCATTGTGTGTGTCAATGGTGTCAAAATTAATTAGAAACGCTATCATCTTTTAACACGGTAGGGCAAATGTAACGAATTAAATCTTTGATTATGTTATATAAAAAGACCTATGTACTTTGCGTGACATTATGTAATAGTGTCGCTTAATTCCTATCTCAATAAAAAGGGTTGCCGATTACAAAAGTATTGTTTCTGGATATATTTATTTTTCCTTTTTCAGGTGGGAATGTTAGCACATCCAATATTCTCTGATGTCGGTGACTATCCTAGTTTTGCTCGTGAGCGAATTGACAATATGAGTCGCCAACAAGGGTACTCGCGGTCACGTCTCCCATACTTCACAGAGGAAGAGGTTTGTATACTACCTATATCTTAAGACAAAACTCTTAAACAAAATGTAATTTCTGCTAATTTGAGAGTTCCAAAAATATCCGGCAAATATCGTTCGAGGATAGATTTCTTGTTTGGCTCAGAACTCAGCAACGCTAACAACATTAGCTAACGCAGAAGGTCCGGTACGTGTACACGTGACAGGCCATGCGGCACAAGATGAAAGGTGGGCCATGGTCCACGGGGAGACGCCGAATATACATTAAGTACCGGGATCATCCGAGAAACCCCACCTGTGGGATTGTCTTTGCTGAACCAACCTGACTGCGGAGTCTATTTAAAAATTTCCAGTTCGACCATGACAACGCGTATCCAGGTGGCTCTGTGTATACGGAAAACCAAATGCTTTGCTCTTCAAGAAATTTTATTTCGGTGTTCACGCCTATATTCCTCGAAAGAATATGCACAGGTGCATATTAGTCCATTGGCCGCCCATTGTATATTTTGTAGTGTATAACTTTTTCTTTTTGTCATGCATTATCTGGGGTAAAATTAAGTATATATAAATAAATAAATAGTATAGTATAGCTAAGCTCGCTAGTTATGACTAAGTTCGATGGTAATGGGGAGCGAGCATAATAGCCAGAGCTATGGGGTCGTAAGTTCGATCCCAGACAAGCACTTTACTTTGAAAATTATTTCATCACGCTTGCTCTCAAAACGGTGGGTGTAGGAAAACAACGTAAGGAAACCGGCATGTCTTGAAACCAAAAATTCGAAGACACGAGACATCTCCCAACCCGCATTGGGCGCGCGTGGTAGATTACGGCCCCTCCCTTTCACCGAGAGGAGGCCTGTGTCCCAGCTACAATACACCTCATAGTGAAAGAAACAAGGGGAGAGAGAGATGAGTATTTAGCCTTTCAGAAATAAATTTCACTTTTTATTCAATTTCCAGGTCATAGCTGTCCGAGGAAGCGCAGACTTCTTCGGTCTCAACCACTACCTAACCTATTTAATGTCACCGTCATCAATGGAACCTGAATGGAAGGTGCCGTCTTGGTTCCATGACACTGGCGTCAAGATTGAGTTTGATCCATCTTGGCCTTTACCTGGTCCTATGCCGGTAAAAAAAAACAAAATTATAGAAATTGTCTATACTAATATACTAATACAACAGGTTCGTCGTTCCCGAAAGGATCTGCCGACATGCTGGATAAATTATAAGAAGGCCTATGAATCGGTGCCACATACATGGCTCATGAGGGTGTTGGAGTTGTACAAAGTAGATGCTACTCTGCGCACCTTTCTGATGACCTGTATGGGGCAATAGAGGACGGTCCTTCACTATCCAGGATGCCGAAATATCCAGAGGAATAGCGAGCCGATAAGGATCGAGCGAGGCATATTTAAACCTATAAGTATTTGGGTATGTCGGAAGCGTTGGGCATTAATGTTACTGACAGGAAGCAATCGTTGAAGGAGCGCTTCTTTGACCGCCTGAAGAAAGTATTTAATAGTCTTCTATCGATCGGCAACAAGGTGCGCGCCTTCAACGACTGGGTCATGCCGGTTTTGATGTACTCTTTCGGCATACTCAAATGGACTCAGACCGAACTCGACGCCCTGGATAGGAGGATTCGTACGCTGTTAACTGCATATTGAATGCATCGCCCACGGTCTTCGGTAATGAGACTGTTTATCCCGTGAAAGTGTGGAGGTCGAGGATTTTTAAACGCTAAGACCCTCCACAATCGCGAGATATGCAGTCTTAGGGAATATTTCCTAGATGCCGACGTGGGCATGCATCGAGATGTGGTCGCGGTGGACAAGGGCCTTACCCCGCTCTCCTTGGCTAAAGAGAACTGGCGCAAGCCTGTAGTGCTTGACACTAACGATCGCAAGAAGGTATGGCAGAGTAAGGAGCTTCACGGACGCTACTTCCGGGCCCTACATAGACCCGATGTAGATTTACTAGCGTCCGTTGCCTGGCTGCGTTTTGGTGACCTCTTTGGGGAAACCGAAGGTTTTGACTATGCAATTATGGACGAAGTTATGATGACGAACAATTACCGGAGGACGGCACGGTTGACATTTGTCGGGCATGCCACCGTCCGGGACAATCCATTAGACACATTATCTCCGGGTGTTCTCGTCTAGCTAACGAAGAGTACTTGCATAGACACAACCTTGTAGCCAAGATTATCTACCAGCAACTTGCTCTGAAATACAGCCTTGTGGAATCTGAAGTGCCGTAATACAGGTATGGGGTGACTATTGTTGCCAATAAACCTGATATAGTGGTGGTGGACCGAGTAGAGCGGCGCACAATGATCATTGACATAACGGTTCCGCATGACGGGAACCTCGTGAAAGCCGAGAAAGATAAACAAATCAAGTATCTTGACTTGGCTCGTGAGGTTGTCGACATGTGGGATGTGGACTCAGCGATCATTGTGCCGAGAGTCATATCAGCCAATAACTTAATTGCCAAGAGCCTCAACCAACACCTAAGGAGGCTCTCGTTGGGCAGCTGGATCAAGGGCTTGATTCAGAAAGAGGTACTCCTGAACACGGCTCGCATTGTCAGGAGGTTCCTCTCTCTGGAGCCCTGACCGCCGGTAGCTTGAACCCTGTTCCCGATACCGGTGGACTACAATTTTTTTACATTTTTAAATGTTTTAATATTTTTTTTAATATTCTAATATTTAAAAATGTCATTAATAAGGATTTAAATTAAATAAAGGATAATAATATTATAAAGAGGTAAAATTTGTTTGTTTGTTTGTAAGTTTGTATGTAGGGGGTAATCTCCGAAACTGTATCAGTCAGATTTGAATAATTCTTTTTGCATAGGATAGCCCAATTCTGTCGAAGTCGGAAGCAAAAGATAGTATAAATAAAAGTCACTTTTTATGTCTGTTTGTGTGCCCGCTTAGTTTTTTACATTATGGATTTTGTTGCGTGTTTTATAATCATGCAAGTGAATTTATTCTAGTAGGTTTATGTGTATAAAATATAATTTACATAGTTTAGATAACTAAGGTGAGTTATATCATCATTTATCAAATACAAATCTTTGTGAGGGTAACTCTTATCAATTCAAGATTTATATTTGGGCATTAAAATAACAATTAGAGCATTATTATTTCGGTATGCTGTATAGCGTCACAAATCAGTCAACCATTATACAATATGAATGAAAATCTTTACAATTGTAAAAATATTTTTAACCGAATTCAAATCAGGATGAGATTATACATTCAGCGAGTTATGAGTTTTACTTATCTTGCTCAGTACAACGACATACACAAATAGCCTGAAAAATTCACTAGCAACTTATGCTAAAACGCAAACTCATACAAAGTGACTTTCAATAGCTTGTAACCAACCCACTTTGAACCCCATGTTTTTAAATATCAAAATAAAGTATATTAAAAAATATTACAGATGTACCCACCAGGCTTCCGCAAACTCCTCAACTGGCTCCAGAACAACTTTACAATATTGAAGAAAATTCCAATCATTATAACTGAAAATGGATTGGGCGATTATGGTGTTAATGGAACAGAAGACTATCAAAGAGTTTCTTATTACAACGGCTACCTCTACCAACTGCTGCTAGCTATACATGAAGATGGGTGCAATGTCAAAGGATATTTTAGTTGGAGTCTTATGGATGACTTCGAATGGACAGACGGCTATAAGTAAGTTTATAGGCTTTGTTGCACTACCGGTATGGTCATAGCAAAAAAACGTTTCTCACGTCGTTAGAGGCTATTTTTGTCTGCTCATTGCACAATATAATATATAAATCTAAAATTAATTGACTAAGTCATGAATAGTCATGATGTGTGGGTTTTGTTGTATATTGTGTAATTTGTTTGTATTGAATTGGATATTAATTAATCTAAACGACTTAAGACGGCGGCGACCGTTGAATTGTCCATACAAACGTAATTTATTTTTTATTTTTTTTATTTATTGTTTTAGTTCGGACAACAATATGGTCCAATTTGTTAGTAAAATACCTTATCACTAGTGTTAGTAGTACACAAAACAAGTAAAATAATAGTAAATGACTGCGGCAGGATCTGCAGAGAATGTTATAGCAAGGAATATGCTACCTGACCATTCTCCCCACATAGTGCCGCAGAAAAGGGGAGTAAGGGCACTCCACCACTGTTTTCAGGATGCTATTGTCACTGACCCGCGTTCTACGCATCAGTGATGCGACTTTTTTGCGAATCACTGCATGAAAGCCGTCAGTTCGGTTTTGAGCAAACATCTCCGATGCGCTACAGAAACGGGGCAGTTTCAACAGCATCCTAAAAACATTGTTGTATTGGATACGTAAGGTCAAATTGCAAATGATTTAGGTTCTAATACCTAAATCATTTGCAATTTGAGCATATTTCCATTATATTATGTTAATATTCTGATTTAGACAGTATTTATCTAGGCTTGTACATCTTTTTTTTTTCCAAAAAAACTTACCTAGAATGAGGTTGAAATTTCACATTTTTACAGCTAAATGACATGTTTTCATACTGTTTTTTCTGTATTATGAACAACAATATTTGGAATATTGTTTCGGCAGGAGCATAGCTTATAATAATATTATCAAGTTACAAAGTATAGAAAAAAATATGAAAGAATATTAAGTTTTCATTCATAATTTTTGGTATTACGGAACACATCCAAATTTATCATAAATTCCAATAGCTAGTAACAACGCTAACAACACACAACACACTTACCACACAACAGACACAGACAACAACAACAACACAAAAACACAACAGAACAGAGATAACAATATTCCTAACGCAGTTTCCTCCCATCTCGACTTGCAGTTGCGAGCCGTGTTCGCCGGACCCTTAACTTAATATTTTAAATACTTCAATTATTAACTTATTATGTAATGTATCTGAATCTAATTTTTATTTTATTATACTGCAACGGTGAAATTTGTACGCCGTTGGCAAAACAGAGACGGTCAACTGAATTGTTACTGAGAACATACAAGTAAACTCTTTCATTCATTCAAGCAATAGTCTGCTCACTGCTCAGTGCGGTAACTTCAAAAGATGATATATGACCTGACTTAATAAAGAAAAAAACATGAAAACTGACGAAGTTCGTTAAAGACTTGACTGTACCTACTGTAACACAATGTAACCAATGATTGAGAGGTGCTGAACTAAATCTTTTTTTTGTTATTTTCAGTCTTAAATTCGGGTTATTCTTAGTGGATTTTGACAGCCCAAATAGAACGCGGACACCGAAGCTATCAGCGCACAACTATGCCAACATTGTGCGCACACGCCGAATTGACTACGATTACATCAAGCAAACCCACTGTCCGGAATACGAGTAGATTAGATGAAAATCATGCAGTCTCAGCACTCTATATACTCCAATAAAAAAAAAAAATAGAAATAATATTTATTTGCATAAAAAATGATATATAAAATTGTTTCGTGGTTGTTTGTTATGTTAAATATAAATAAAGCTATATTCAAAGATTTGTATCGTTAGATTTGCCCTCACCTCAAAAATGTCCATACGGAGAAGAATGAGCTCGCAAAATAACAATGGCGTTGCCTTGACTATCAAGTTAAGTCACTGTGTTTGTGTCAACGGTATCAAAACGAGAAACGAGGCGATTTTTAAAGTGGGGCGAAAACCTAATTCTTATGAGATACGCAGAAAATGATACCTACATTAGCTGCTTCATATTTTGGTCAAGTCCGAGTTGTCGATAGAAATGACAAAAAATGCCCAATTTTTTTTATACGATTAGACTCTTTTTTCTCTAAGGATCATTTCATTGTATCGAAAGAAAAAATCTGGACAGCAGAAAGTAGGTCTAAAAAAAAACTATTTTTTTACAATTTGTTTTAAAATATAAATGACCTTTTTTTAATGCAATTCAGCTCTGTTACATGTGTGGATTATTTCATTGTATGGGAAGAAAAAATGCTGGACAGCTGAAGCTTGTGTCAATAAAATATTTTTTCATACAATTTTCCCCATACTGTCTCAGTAAAAACAAACTGTGTAATTATCATTATTTTAGTAGGTATTTACTAAAATAAGGACGCCGTCAATGCCAACCACTCGTGGCCTTGCGGTTGATTGTAGTTAGCTATGACGTGTCATGCTCCAATTCAACGATACTCATCACAAAACTCAAACTAATGCGAACTGAACAATTTCAGAATATTGCCCTGAGAAAAGCTAAGAGGGCCGAAAGCAATAACACAACATCCAGTGAGCTATTTATTATCCATCCTCGGAGCAATAAACATCTTGGTGGGACAGTCGATCACGTCGCTCTATAATTTATACGGCCCAGCTTACATCCGACTGCTACTAAGATCTATGAACTAAGATAGCGAGAGAAATGGATGGATTTTCTTTAGATAAAACGTTTACTAGGGGTCAATTTGTCCCAATAAATAGCTTAGAGAACACATGGACAAGAAAGTTAGCCTTTGTCAATTTCTGTACAGTAATAAATTGTATATGACTATAAGAAAAGAGATATGGCTAGAAATGGTATGAATTCTAAGATGACTGTTGATAGAGATGTGTGAGGAGCTCGTAGCTAAGTAATAACAGCCGCTCGGTTCGATCTATCAGGTTAAGCTACGCTTGCCGTTAGTCTGTAGATGGGTGACCATCTTAACATACCGAGACTCTTCCGTGCCTCGGAAAGCACGTTAAGCCGTTGGTCCCGGCTGTCATTCATGGATCTTTGACAGTCGTTACGGGTCGTCAGAAGCCTGAAAATCTGACAACCAGTATTACCCAGTTACTGGGTTGGGGACTGGGGAGGTCAGATAGGCAGTCGCTTCATGTAAAAATACGGTATTCAGCTGCATCCGGTTAGACTGGAAGCCGACCCCAAGATAGTTGGGAAAAGGCTAGGCAGATTGATTTTTTGAAAAATATTGATACCGTCGCCAGAGTAATAGGGAGAGAACAAGAGGTTGATGATAATGATAATGTCCGTTGTAATAACTAGAACGAAAAAAATATACTAGAATAGAATCATCGTTGAAGCATGAGTGATCATGACTTCCAAATGATCTTTGAGCAGCAAGGCCCTTGAGTCTATTTCCTTAACACATACTTCAAGTAACCCGAAAAAAAAAAAAAAAAAAATTTTTATAATGTTAGTTCGCGATACCCATCTCGAAGAAGTGTGTATTATGTACTGGTATGTAACTCGAATTTTGCGTGTGGACGGAACTACGAGCTCGGGCTGTCGGTTTCCTTCGGATGTCGATTTTTAACACGAACACAAAGGCTCTCGCAGTTGAACACATATGAAAGAATAAGGAGAAGTTAACAAAAAAAGTCTTTATCAAAATAATTAAGTTACAAAATTGAAGAGTTATTAATTAAGTGAACAGAATAGATGGGGAATAGTAAAGTGCGTGCCCGATTCGCGTTGAGTTTGTATGCCGTCCACACTCTTCGCATTACATTACATGGTAAATTACATTACACATTATACACGTCTGGATCCAGTTTGACGAGTTTCTCTAATTTAACCCTGTATATGAAAGAGAAGATTCGTGAGTGCACATGTCATGATGAAGCTGCATGAAGTTGTGCCTTGTTAATAGTCATAGCAAAGCACGCTCTTACGGAGTGGTGCGCTTAGAAATTCGCGGAACTAATATTAAGGGTTTATTCTGTTCCACATTCAAAGTCAATCTTAGAAGACAAGATCATGACCTGCAGAAGGACATTGGATACTTTTTATCCCAATATTCCAACGGGATCGAGATTTATGCGGGTGAAACCGCGGGCCGCAGTTAGTAATAAATATAAGTCAGAAATCACCAGTCCACCTTGAGCAAGCTTGGTGATCAATTATTATTATTATTATAAAACTTTATTTCGGGTGGCATAGACCCATAGAAACCTTAACCTAGTACAAGTTATTTTACATTTTTATATGACTGGCCACACTAACACAAGACATGACCCAGTGATTCTGAAAGGGACAATCGAAACGTAGAGCTATTGCGTTCAGAATGCCGTTGTTGCTACCCCGTAGACGCGCCAGCAGGGAAGCTGCTTTTTTGCGCATGATGGCCTGAAAACCATCAGTGCGCGCTTCAGTAAACATCCCCGACGCGCTGCACCGCCACGGGAGACCCAACAACATCCTGAACGCATTATTGTACTGAGTGCGCAGGGCTCTGTAGGCTCGCTGCGTATATCTCACCCACAGGCCGCTCGAGTAGAAGGACTGGCAATAAGCTTTGAATAGCGTAACTTTCACTTCTCTCGTGCATCGTGCGAACCTGCGTGCGAGCATATTAGCTCTCACCGCCAGAGCCCTGCGCTCCCGGTCAATGTCCTCATCGCTCCCGGTCAATGCTCGTGCCTTCTTTGATGAGAAGAGGCCTTGGTCCTGCAGTGGGACAATAATTTAGAGTGGTGTTATAAATGGTTTAAAACATAATATTGATTTATCACAATTAGGAATTAACTGACTCATCAAAACACCGTGTGACAGTTATGTAAAAATAATTATTTATTCAAAATATTTTATTACATGGACACTTATGAAACATCAGAAACTAGGTGCGTGGTTCCAATTGGTCGTTTCCTATGGAGAAGAGCCGGCAAGAAACTCCACGGTTACTCTTTTAAAAATAATTGGGTTTTACAATATTTTCAAAGAATAGTGTTAATATTAGTAATATCGGCTAGCATTGTTTTTTTTATAGTAAGACCCTAATATTGTTATCTAAGACTAATTAAGTAGGTAAGTTTACTGTCAAATGAGATTGATAACAACATAAATAACGAGGAAGGAGCAATGAACCTATTATCAAAGGTAAAAAAAAACATACTCCTTAGACAGTTCTAAGGAGTATGTTTTTTTTTTACCTTTGATAATATAATAGGTTCTTATACTGTGGTGTGATAATAGGCTGTTATACTGTGGACCTTGGTGACTGGTGCAATCCGGAAATGATAATTTCTGACGTAAACATATCCTAAACTGACGCACAAACCGCAGAAAAACGTATCCAATCTGCAATTAAATTCTGTCGGAAACAAACATTATGCCTACTTCGCGGTCATTCACATACATAATTTTTTAAGATATTGATATTGGCTGCTGCAGATATTTCCTTAGCCAGGAAGCCCCGAGAAGGTTATTCCGTAGTTAAAAGGTTACAATTAAAGATTGTCGCATTCAGTAGGTAGACGCACCAGCAGTGCCTTGTTTTAGTTAGTACAATGCAGAGCTCGAGTGGAGTCGCCCTGAACAGAGCACTTTTGGTGACTCTTAGGTGAGAACGAAGTGACTAGTGTTTTTTTTTTTATATTTTATATTGTGCGGTGATTTTTTTTGTGGATTGTTCTGGTCACGAGCGCGAAAATTTGCAAATTGAATAAGTGTAACAAATTAGTTATTTTTGGAGAAAAGTTGTTTTGGTGTTTTGTTATGTTAATCGGAACCTTGAACGTGTTTGTGTTTATCAGTTTTTGTGTTCCGTGCGTAAAATAGCAAAACGGAAATCTTATGGAATTATTTCTATGTTCGTTTGTCACACGCGAATTTCTCGTGACCTAAAGTAATGTGAGCACAGGGATGGAAGTGGAACGGCAAAAAGGTCATTCTAGGGGTTCAATATCAGTCGGTAAATAATAAGATTTTTTAATACTAACAAACTTTTTGCATTGATATAATAATGGTATGGTATCATGGTAAAAGAGTGTCAAATGAAAATTCATTAAAACTCGAGTTTCTCAACAATACTTTGTGATGTATTTCTTAAAGCATTGGCACAATAAAAAAAGAGATATCGTCGCGTTTGAATGGTCCCTCACCCTTTATCAGTTAAAGCATCATATACACAGTATAAACAATTTTTCTTTAAAGAACCGTTCCAAAAAATATTCTGGTCTGTTTTAGTTTACATACCTACATAGCCTGCAGCTAACAACGCCTTTTTGTATTTCTTACTAGACTGACCTTGATCCTTAGATGAACCTGAACTATCATTATACAAAATGTATAAGTTGCACTATCCATCATTCTATGACAGCAATACAATCGCTGTTTCAACATAATATATTTAAAAAAAAAAAGATATAAAAGACTGATCGTTTATAGACAAAGAAATTTTAAAAGGACATCGTATTAATCTATTTAATTTTAGCACTACTTGGCATAGTTAAATTAGCTTTCAAAACTCCGGACACGACGTGATGGATATCTTAACAGGACAAAACTAAAAAAATGTAACTAAATGTTTATTTTTTTTTTGGGTCACCGGCCGCAGCCGTTTAAACTTCACAGACGTGATGTTTATATTTAAACACGATAAAACAAAAGATAGTAGATTATACAAGAAGTGAAAAAAAGGGAATTTAGTTCGAGGGATTAAGTTGAATCCCGAGAGCAGCAATGGATTCTAGAATAGAACCCTGAGCAGAGCGAGGGATACAAGGAATGACATAAAAAAACACGAGTTATGTGCTCTAGTTTTTACCATTGACTGCGAGAAAATAAATTGTAGTATTATAATTGCTGCTTTAGTACGAAATGATTCCGGACTCAGTGCCTCATTTTCGTCACTGGAAGAACTCATTTTAATATAATTATGCCACAAAACTCATATTTCAAGTAATTACACTACCTGCGGTCGTTGACCCCAAGTAAAAAATCAAAACATTTTTTTTTGTGTTAACATAATATTTAGCGATATTCATCACGTCTGCGGAGTTTTTCTAGCTAATTTTATTTGTGAACTCTTCTTTTGACCATTGACTGCGAGAAAATAAATAGTAGCATCTTTATTTGCTGCTTTAGAACCAAATGATTCCGGAGTCAGTGCCTCATTTTCGTAATTTTTTTTGTTTTATCATTTACTAACTTCTACCCGCGACTTCGTCCGCGTGGAATAGTTTTACTTTCTGCTAAATCTTACTTTAACCCGCGACTTCGTTAAAAAAAACCCCCGATTTTGAAACATTATTTATTGGTGCCCGGCACCTTTTAGTTTTAGCGTGATGATATATAGCCTATAGCCTTCCTCAATAAATGGACTATCTAACACTGAAAGAATTTTTCAAATCGGACCAGCAGTTCCTGAGATTAGCGCGTTCAAGCAAACAAACAAACTCTTCAGCTTTATAATTAGTATATTAGTATATAGATTATCGATATTCATCACATCTGCATAGTTTTGCTAGCTAATTTTATTTGACCAAGTATGATTCTATTTTATTGAATTATTTTGTACTTTATAGCTTGCTGCAATATGCAAGTGGGAGCCTAGGAGTGTACTCTGGGGTGAGCAATTACTCCTTCCCGGATGATTTCATATTCGGGGTTGCGTCGGCTGCATTTCAAATTGAAGGAGGATGGAACGAAGGAGGTAATGTTTTTAATTCTTTTACTATTTCATTTTGCGGTTAAGTTTATCACATAACATAATATCATGTCTATAATCCCAAAGGGTTAGGCAGAAGTGTACCTCTATAGTACACCTACATTTAGCCAGTTATGTTTAAGTTCCATGTAAAATGGGGCGAGCCTATTGCCATCAACCGGGTACAAATCTGCATTCCGGGATGCCGATGGAAAAACCCAAAAACACTTTGCCTGAGCTGGGAATCGAACCCAGGATCTCATGTTTGTCATTTATTCTTATATAACAGCATTCACTTCAATCCATCCATCTTCCTACCCTTTTCCCAACTATCTTGGGGTCGGCTTCCAGTCTAACCGGTTGCAGCTGAATACCAGTATTTTACATGGAGCGACTGCCTATCTCTATCAGCATTCACTTCAATAATGATAATTATTATTTATTTATACTGGTTTAACCAGGTACTATTATTATCGCGGGACTTCCACATATAATATACTTAAAAGCGTTGTGGTCAGCTTGTGACCATAGATACAGATTTATAGATTCCATATACCTAGTAGGTAATTTGTTAAGTGACATTGACGTGGTAAATCAAATTAAACTTTACCCCAATGATTGCTAGTAATACCTACTTATATATATTAAACAAGAACTTTTGACTGAGAGTTCCATGTTAATGTATGAAATAAATTACTATGAAATCTCATATCTATTGTGTTATTTAAAAATGAAACGAACTTTTTTCTTCAACACATGGCACCAAGGAAGTAACATAACAATTTTTTTATTTAAATTTCGATTTGGCTTGCAAATAGAGCTGTTTAATGTAAATAAAAAACGAATGAACATAATTATTGGTGCGTAAAAAATCGTTGTTCGTCTTTGATTCGTGAATTTATAATTAATTTACTAAATTTGAATTTCCGCATATTATTTGAGAAAAGTACTATTCAAGTCTTGGCCGCAACCAGGCATTAATAGACTCACGTATGTGTGCCCTCTATCATCAATGCCCCAGTTGCAGGCCGCGACAGTTATATACTATTTCAAGCCAAACATAAGAATCAGTAAGGGTTAATTAACGGCAGTGGCGGACAGCAGTGATATCTCAATGGAAACCGGCATATACTAGAATTAAAAAAAAATATTGGTCATCCACCAACCTACACTGGTCCCATGGGATAGATGGCCCACGGGCTTTCACAGGCAGATGGCCCATGTCCTAGCAGTGGGAACATTATAAGCTGATGATTATGTAATTATTTTTCCGCAGGCAAAGGCGAAAGTATGTGGGATACGTATATCCACAATAATCCAAATTATACCGTGGACAGGTCAAATGGAGATGTTGCAGCTGACTCTTACCACCGCTTCATGGAAGACATTGAAATGATCAAAAGTATAGGCGTTAATTACTATAGATTGTCCATTTCATGGCCCAGGTAAGAATTTGATCAAATTCCGGTAGATACTTTTTTCTCCGTAATGTGATTAAAATTTCTGAAGTTCAGAGGTGAAAAAGGCATTTCGGTTATTAAAAACGTATGAATGTAAAGCCCCACAATATCGAGGCATATAAAAATATTCGAAGAATCCAAATGAAAATATTGTGTACGTATAATTTTTATATAAACTTTTATAAATACTTATCCGCTTATAAATATACATGTAAGCGTTATTGAATTATTGTAAATTATTAGTGTTGTTAAATTATTTAAAAAAACAACTTGAATTGAATCAAAACCTTATAAAGAAAGTAGGATTCAGAGTAGGCATATAATTCAAATTCAGATCAAAACCCGTTATGTTATTCTGATACCTAAGCTGCCTAGAGTAATACTTAATGGAAGAAACTGCTACTCAGACTTCGAAATAGAAACTAATATTAATGTATTTGTTTGTGGGCGACCTATTCTTTTCTAGATCAAAAAACCCACTAATAACAGTAATTTATTTCTTTATAAGCAAAAGGTCGTAGGTAGTGGTGCTCCATGGTTATAAGTTTATTGATCTTTACCAAAAATTCCGCCTCTTCCACAATAGATTAATAAAAATATTTTTTTTTAAAGTCAGCTCATACACATTTTGTATCGCAAAATGTTACCGGTCACGTACGACGAAAATAAATGTGTAAAATTTCATCCAAATCCGTTCAGCCGTTTTAGCGCGAAACCGTAACAAACAAACAGACGAACTCACTTTCGCATTTATAGTTTTAGTTAGAATACCTTTTATATCTTTGATACATTTTTCATTAAAATTGCGAATAAGCCAGTCATAAAAACATCGTAGGTCACGAAAAATTGCACTACACTGATTGTGTGGGATGTTGTTAGGATAGCAATAGTGTAAAACCAAGTTTACAGCTCAAAGACCTGTGCTAAAATTGCGTGGTGCTCGAAAAACCTCAAAATTTTCGGACTTCTTTTAGTTTCCGGCTTAAAACTTCAGAAAAATGCTTTGTACGTTTAAGTCACACGTTTATGTTTATTTATAAAGTATACAAAATTTTCTACAATTTGGGCGCAACTACATAAATAATACAGTAAATCAAACATTGGCTATTTTTATCAAAAAGTTCAAAATTGTAGTCTCTCGTTAGCTCTCGCAAGGAAAGTCATGGAAGTCATCTGCCATGACTTTCCTTACGAGAAAAGTCATAGGAGATTACTACCATGACTTTCCTCGTAGGATAAGTACTTTAGAGGATATACAGCTAAAACTATAATTTTGAACTTTTTGGCAAAAATCGCAAATATCCCATGACTTTCCTTACGAGGAAAGTCATAGGAGATGACTACCATGACTTTCCTCGTAGGATAAGTACTTTAGAGGATATACAGCTAAAACTATAATTTTGAACTTTTTGGCAAAAATCGCAAATATCCCATGACTTTCCTTACGAGGAAAGTCATAGGAGATGAGTACCATGACTTTCCTCGTAGGATAAGTACTTTAGAGGATATACAGCTAAAACTATAATTTTGAACGTTTTAGCAAAAATCGCAAATATCCCATGACTTTCCTTACGAGGAAAGTCATGCGAGTCATTTCCCATGACTTTCCTCGTAGGATGAGTACTTTACACCTTCATAGTTGAAGGGCAGAAGGATCGTTGAACGAGAAGTGTGAACGTGTATTTTTAAAGAGGTTACTTGTACATAAGAAGGATGCACCTTTTAGAAGTCATAAGTAAAAAAAATTAAGAAGTCCGAAAACGATGTTTTTCGAGCCCCGCGCAGCTAGCACAGACCTTTCAAAGCTGCAAACTTGGCACTTAACACTATTGGTATTAATTATCCTAACAACATCCCAAAAAAACAGTAGTAAAAAATTGCACTGTACGTGTAATTTTTTGCAACCTAACGCGATTTTTGTTTACGGTGACTGACCTAATATGCAGCCTTACCGATATTCTTCAATGATTATTTGTTTTTTTTTTGTATTGACGTAAAAGATACGGTGGCGAATAATTACATTATTTACCTTTTTTTAAACAAAAAACGTAAAACTTTTGAAATTTTGTTCTTGCGTTGACCCTCAACAGGTTTAGTTACCTACTTAAAATGAGCTTGTATATTTTTTTTGTTTTAATTTGATGTGATATCGTTACACATAACTGTGTATATTCGCCAATTAACGTAACTATTTATTTTTCAACTGTATTTTCAATAACTCCAAGAATAATACCAAACCAAAGAAATGAATATCAAAAATATATTAAGATATTAATTTATGTTTCTCGCAGGTTACTTCCAAGCGGTATGGACAACAAAATAAGCCAAGAAGGCGTGAAATACTACCGTACGTTGTTTGAGGAACTCCTAAAAGCCAATATCACTCCTGTAGTCACGTTATTCCACTGGGACATGCCCACACCACTAATGGACCTCGGCGGTTGGGCCAACCCAAAAATTGTGGACTATTTCGAGGACTATGCGCGGGTCGTGTTCAATCTGTATGGCGATATAATTAAAATGTGGACAACGATAAACGAACCTCATCAACAGTGTTATAATGTAAGTACAGTTTTTGTTAATTAGAATTGCCAAGGAGCTGTAAGAACTTGGGTGTTGAATCAAAATAATTACTGACCTGATGCCGTGAGAATTCCGAATATTTGCCATGGTAAGTCATTCTTCGTGCCAATCACTTGGGATTTACTTTTTATATAAAAGTTCTAAGTCAGGGTGCTTTTTAGAATTTGATTATGTACTGACATATACATAAAAAATAAAGGTAAGTTTATAAATAGTAGCTGATATCTGATAAACTGTTTCAGATAACGGTACCGCAGGAAAATATTTATTTGTAAAGAATAGTTTACATCTCTGTTTTCATTCTTCAAATGATCATTCTCATAACAATAGAGATTTTGACTGGGAAAAAGAAAACTATTTAATCCGTCAGACAGTTAATAAATAAATATAAGACACGTATGCTTTATCGTATTTGTGAAAAATTATTTAGATAAAACGCATGAAAGTTAGTGGGGACTCGCTACGTCACAATTCAGTATAAAATCTACCGGAGAGTGACGTCATGCCACATTTTAACTCAATGAGGTGCCGTAATGTGAAGATTACGAAAAGAAAACTCATCTATTATGACGCGATGACGGACAATATTTTTTTTGTCTACATCCCTATTTCACGTTAGCTAATGAATGCTGATCCAATGCTGAGCTCAAGAACAAATCATAATCATAGCCTTCGGCTATAGCTTTCATTGTTTCCTTAATCTTTATATCTGCCCTAGGGTTATGGCCGTAATTACTTTGTACCAGCATTAATGTCAGGTGGAATTGGTGACCATTTATGTACTCACTACACTTTGCTCTCTCATGCTCGTGTTTACCGAATGTATGAAAAGGAATTTAAACCCTATCAGAAAGGTACTGTGAATTATTATACTTTGATTTATCTTGCCCCAGGGTTATGGGCGTAATCACTTTGCACCAGCCTTAAAGTCAGGTGGAGTTGGTGACTATTTATGCACTCACTACACTTTGCTATCGCATGCTCGGGTTTATCGCATGTATCAAAAGGAATTTAAACCCTATCAGAAAGGTATTCCGATTTATATTACTTTGAATGCTTGAGTAATTCTCTTTCTTAATCATTGTTTCATTGTTTCGTAATAATCTGTTAGAATCTGTTATCTAATGTTTTATGGGACTGTCTAATCCTTTATTGCTTACAATATCATCTCCTTTTATTATGAATTGCATTAATTGGATAACATTGTTGTTTTAAATTAACTGTCTGAGATAATATTTATCACCGCTTTCACTAAAAACCTTGAGTCCGTTATGAGTTATCATGAAAACATTGGTGAACAAGTTTTTACTGTAAATTTTCAGGAAAAATTGCTATAACGCTAGATGCATTTTGGGCTGATCCTAAAGACCCGAACAATCCTGAGGATGTTCGGGCTGCAGAGGCTTATCTTCAGATGCATGTGAGTTCTTTTATTTATTATGACGACCATAATTTTATTACAAAAACACATCCATATAATAATAATAGTTGTTAGAGGGCGAGGGGACGATATGGGTTTGTGACCCAAAACCTTTTTTCGCAAACATTAAATTATTTCCAATGATACACAAATTAATGGGTTTTCTAAACTTAATGTCACACAAAATGATGCACCGATATTTTTGATTAGGTAGTGCTTCGGAATAGTTATGTTTTGTTTTTTTTTCCAGTTGGCAATTTATGCCCATCCAATATTCTCGGATATCGGTGACTATCCTAGTTTTGTTCGTGAACGGATTAACAATATGAGTCTTCAACAAGGATTCTCGCGATCACGTCTCCCATATTTCTCTGATGAAGAGGTTTGTATACTTTGTTTATTTTAAAAAAAAACATATTAAACTAAGATGTTGATAATGGCAATTTTGGAGTGGTAACAAAATTGTTCTTAATAATGGTAAATTTG
This sequence comes from Conistra vaccinii, assembly GCA_948150665.1. Taxonomy (NCBI): domain Eukaryota; kingdom Metazoa; phylum Arthropoda; class Insecta; order Lepidoptera; family Noctuidae; genus Conistra; species Conistra vaccinii. Next base: position 15,973,311 of record OX411318.1, read on the forward strand.
CCTAATAATATTTATTCAGTGGAAGCTACTGCGTGGCACCCAAAGGGATGTCCTCAATTTTATCGATTGAAAGAATAAAGTTCGCATTTTGTTTTTATTTTAGCTTAAAGCACTTCAAGGCAGCGCAGACTTCTTCGCTCTCAACCATTACACAACATTTTTGATGACTCCATCTTCAATGGAGCCAGATTGGCAGGTTCCTTCGTGGGACCAGGACACTGGCGTCAGGCTGGAACAGAATCTAAGCTGGCCCAGACCTGGAGCTGATTGGCTAACAGTAAGTTTGATTAAACCAGGGCCATCGCAAAGCGCGTTGGGTTGACGATACCATCAAAGTCGCGGGAAACAGCATTTATAATATGTATTAATTTAGGATAGATGTGCATATCCCATAATACGTTTCATATAATATTCGTCTTGCTTACTTACGTCACAAAATGAAAAATAGTAATACCTACCGAAGATATTTTTATTATCACTGACAGTAAGCTCATAACAAATCTACCTAATCAAAATAAAAGTCATTTATTCAAATTAGGCTGGGAATCAGCACTTTTGGAACGTCAAAATGACATGAGACAATCCTCCAAAATAACCGCCCTTCACCACTTCCTAGCGCTTTAGCTGGGAAGAAGAAGTGGCGCAACAAACTTCATAGCATATGATATAGTGGTACCTACTGATCGGATCGGAAAACCATTTTTTTTTGGCATAACATTTTGCAATTTTAGATACCTATAGAAGTTCCTAAATCATGACACCTACAGATCCATCTCATAATATATTATATCAGGGACGGCCTGGCCCCGACCCGGGACGTGGACCGGCCGTGCTCCGTCAGGGGCCCAAAAAATATATCGGTGTGTACATTTTATATGATCTCGTTCACACACGTCCGTGTTGGCGACGGAGCTTCAGTATCTTGTGTGTGCTACGGCCCTGTCACGTCCCGATTATGGCCCTTATTTATGGATAGACGTTTAATTGGCAAATCTTTAACAGTATTGACCACAACCACACAACAAGCAAACAAACCTTAGTACAAATTAAAGTTATTACTGTGAATAAGGTAGTAAAATTTTTACTAGGTATTCTCGATAATAAGTAATTCATATGCATATTATTCCGACCAGGATAAAAACTTGTTTAATTTTATCGTTTCGTGATCGAGGGCTTTGAATATTGTGCTATAGAGATAAAATTACTTCTGGTTGTTTATTGATATGTCTAGTTGTAAAGAAATAATAGTAAAAATAACTATAATTATCTTAAATTACGTTTAAAACAAATAACCCATCAACTTTAAGCTGATATCAGACTGTTAATTGATTCAGGCATGACCTTGCGGAAATCTATTATATAGAATACAATATTCCGCATAACTATTCCTAAAGAGTCATAAAAAACCAACACGTGTTTCACCTCTCACTGAAACATCCTCAGGATGACAATTGATTTGTCGCGAACCCGAAAACAGCGTGTTGCCACGCCGAACTAGGTTACTAAATATATCTACGTCTACTGTATCTGATATCAGACGTCTCCGTTTTTGCTTTCATTGCCTTCTTTGGGTCGAAGTTAAACGTCTGAACACAAAAGTGAAAAATTAATTCATTAGTGAACCTACAGCGAACCAATCCAATGATATTCGATGTCGGCATCCCTAATTCTGGTTCCGAATGATCTAAAAATTAAATGAGTAGATAATCATTCCTATATAATTTGGTCGGTATCGTGTGAAAGTGGAATAAAACAAAAATGTACGTTCATTCGAGTGAAATATCTTAAAAATACCTACATTGTCCATTTTTCGCAGGTAAACCCTCCTGGCTTCCGCAAACTTATCAACTGGATCCATAATAACTACAGAATGTTAAAGGACATCCCAATAATTATAACTGAAAATGGATTGTGTGACCAGGGACAAATAGAAGACTATGAGAGAGTTTCATATTATAACGACTACCTCTATCAAGTGCTGCTAGCTATACATGAAGATGGGTGCAATGTCAAAGGATATTTCAGCTGGACTCTAATGGATGACTTCGAATGGATTGATGGCTATTCGTAAGTATGCGTACGTATAAATGAGCACTGCATTGTCTATAGCATAGATATAGACAGTGCAGTACGGGAACAATCACCGACTCTCGCATTCCCCTTTAACTTAAGGGGAAGATTTATAAAACAATGGTTAGACCTGCAGAGCTGCTGTCTTGTATGGATCAGAATGTTGGGCCACAAAAGGGATGAATGAAAAGCAATTGCATGCAGCTGAGATGAGAATGCTCAGAGGAATGTGTGGTGTTAAACGAATGGATATAATAAGAAATGAGTACATAAGAGGAAGTCTGAAAGTGGTACCGGTGATCGGAAAGTTGTGCGGAAATCTGTTGTCATGGTATGAGCATGTGATGCGGAGGAATGAGGAAAATGTCGTGAGGAAAGTTTTGAGTATGAATGTCGATGGCTATAAGAGTAGGGGAAGACCAAAGAAACGATGGATGGACTGTATGAAAGATGATATGGCTAGAATGGGGTGACTACCGAAATGACGACTATTAAAGAAGTTTGGAAAAAAAGGGACATGTTGCGACGACCCCAAATAAATTGGGATAAGGGCAGGAGAATGATGATGATAGACGATGCAGTGCACAAATTTTACCTCTTTATAATATTAGTATAGAGTCCATACTATGATAGAGTCTATACTAATTTTACCTGGGGGTAATCTTTAGAACTACTAATCCGATTGTTAAAATTCTTCCACTAACTACAGTATTGTCGAGTGTGATAGGATATATTTTACGAGAAATTTGACGCGAAGGAAGTCACGGGCATAAGCTAGTTATTTCGTAAAGATAATATATGTAGACCAATTAGTAGATCGAACGTTATTCAAGACCTTGACATACTGTACCGTTTTATGTAAAGACAATGTTGAATAAAATTAATTATCGACTTTAACGTGGTGCGATGTCGGTAAAATAACTTAGTTTTGATACACTTTTGACTAAACCACAGTTTATTAAAATTAAAATCATAGGCCATCAGACATTATCAGTAATAATGACATTAACATTACTGTCATTCCTTCTAATATTGATGTAAATTACATTCCAACCACCACACTGTTAGCAGTAATGACAATACTTGAATGTAATGTCATTACTACTGATAGTGTCTGAACCGGTATACGTCAGTTAATTGGCTATTATTATTACAGCCCACCAATCACATGAGTTTTGACGGCCAGCCTGCTAACTCGTGTGTTGATATCACTTTCAGAAGTCGGGTATATTTTGCCTGTAATACCAATATAGCATGCTCTAAAAATTCGATTATATTAGAGACGGGACATTGAGAAATATTTCGAAATATAATAATGTCAGCGGTTAAGGTTTATCGAACAAAAAAAAAACATTCTAAATATCAGCGGTCCATTTACAGTCTGTCTGCACAGCTGTTTTGGCATGAATAATATTACTAAACAAACAAACAATATGCATTCAATACCGGTTCTAGATAGTGGTGTTGGAATGCAAATTAATTTGAAAATTCCAGTACTCTAAATATTTATGTTTACAAACTGCAGTGCAATTAATCTATTTGCAAAGCGTTTGGACTCTGATTTTGTAATTAGTATAAATTATGGTTTGTATGCAACATTAACAAAATTGATTGTTTTTAAAATATGGTTATTGAAAAGGTATTCAAAACTAATAGACGTATTGTAATTAGCAATTCATTGGAAATACCAACAATTACTGTTTAGTATTTATAGTGCCTATCCAGTCTCATATTATATTAAAAAAAAATTTTTTTTTCTTCTGTATAAATAATAATAACTATCAAAATCTAGTGTTTTAGTGAGTTCAAGTTTTTATTGTTTGTAATAGGTGGGTACTATAGTCCGCGCGCGACTACTTGTCATCGCCTGAGGTATGTAAGCGGTGAGACGGGGGAGGGCGCCATTGACAAAACTGGCAGACTGAGTTAGCCTTTGTCTACCTCCCCCGCCTCACATACGTCGCGGGTGCAGCAATCGCGCGCAGACTTAACATAAATATTTAGTTCTTTCCTTTCATTGTTAGACCCAATGGTATAAGTTCTTCTGGATATCAACGTGTAATGAGTACGTTTGACTAATAATGTTAATTTTTTTATTATTTTCAGGGCAAAATTCGGCTTATTCAAAGTAGATTTCGACAGTCCAGAAAAGACGCGTACACCGAAACTGTCTGCGCATAACTATGGCAACATTGCGCGCACGCATCGTATTGATTTCGACTACATCAAACCGCCTTTGGAGTTAAATAAATTACTACTTGAGTAGATTATTATGAGCCTGAGATAATTTATAAATATAGTTATAAGTAGTATAATTTATGAAGTAAATTAAGTAGCATTTATTTATTTGTTTTATTTTTTAAACTGTCCGCAATGTTGCTATTACATTATCATTATGTCACAGATTAATACAGATGGGACACTCCGCAGTTTAGGTATGAAGCTACAAGTACACGGTGGGCCCGTCTTGCTGGGCCAATTCAGTGAGAATTACGTAGTCAGAAAATCTAAGACTCATACGATAGAAAGAGAGGCAACTTCTAGGTGGATATAACTGTAGGTGATAAGCACTCATCATCATCATCATATCAGCCGAAAGACGTCCACTGCTGGACATAGGCCTCCCCCAAGCACCGCCACTTCGACCGATTCTGTGCTTCCCGCATCCAGCGAATTCCTGCGGCCTTTACTAGGTCATCGGTCCATCTTGTGGGAGGCCTTCCAACGCTACGTCTTCCGGTACGTGGTCGCCACTCCAGAACCTTTCGACCCCATCGGCCATCTGTTCTGCGAGCAATATGTCCTGTCCATTGCCACTTAAGTTTGGCAATTCTTCGGGCTATGTCGGTTACCTTGGTTCTCCTGCGGATCTCTTCATTTCTGATTCGATCACGTAGGGAAACTCCAAGCATAGCCCTCTCCATTGCTCTTTGGGTGACTTTTAGCCTTCTGATTAGGCCCATTGTGAGCGACCACGTTTCAGTGCCATAAGTCATCACTGGCAACACGCACTGGTCAAAGACTTTCGTCTTGAGACACTGTGGTATGTGGGACGAGAAGATATTGCGTAGCTTCCCGAACGCTGCCCAGCCGAGTCGGATTCGACGATTGACCTCTTTCTCGAAGTTGGACCTACCTAGCTGGACAGTTTGTCCTAGGTAAACATACTCGTCTACAACTTCGAGCGTAGCGTCTCCGATCTTTATGAGGGCGGGTGTTACATGGGCATTTGACATGACTTTTGTCTTGTCCATGTTCATTTTAAGACCCACTCTTTTGGAGGCTCTACTGAGGTCATCGAGCATTATACTGAGGTCCTCCATGGTCTCAGCCATGATAACTATATCGTCGGCAAACCGAAGGTTAGTGATATACTCGCCATTGATGTTGATGCCTAGCCCTTTCCAGTCCAGAACCTTGAAGACGTCCTCCAGTGCAGCGGTGAACAGTTTCGGAGAGATAACGTCTCCTTGTCTCACACCGCGCTGCAGTAGGATAGGTTTCGAGGTCTGGTCGTGGAGTCGGACTGACATAGTGGCGTCTTTGTATAGGCACTTTAACACCTCGATGTACCGATAGTCGATCTGGCACCGTTGAAGAGACTGCAGTACAGCCCATGTCTCGATCGAATCGAAGGCTTTCTCGTAATCCACGAACGCTAAGCAGAGAGGCAGGTTATACTCTTCGGTCTTCTGTATAACCTGCCGCAGCGTATGTATGTGGTCCACGGTGCTAAAGCCTTTACGGAATCCGGCTTGTTCGGGAGGCTGGAAGTCGTCAAACCTGCGCGCGAGACGGTTCGTGATGACTCTTGAAAACAGCTTGTAGACATGGGTCAGAAGTGTGATGGGCCTATAGTTCTTAAGCAGGGCATTGTCGCCCTTTTTAAAGAAGAGTACCACCACACCTCTGCTCCATGCCTGTGGCGTTTTACCTTCGAGTATGACGGAATTGAACAGCTTCTGGAGGGCCTTTAGAACGGGTTTCCCACCGGCCTTTAAGAGTTCGGCCGTAATTCCGTCATCACCCGGCGCCTTGTTGTTTTTAAGCTGCTTTAGAGCCATCCTAATCTCGTACAAGCTGACGTCCGGGATATCTTCGGTATAATGTCGGGTTAATCTAGCTCTTGGGTCGTTTGCCAGATTCGTAACGGGGTTACTGGATGACGTGTATAACTGTCCATAAAACCTCTCGATCTCTCTCAATACTGTCTTCAGGTTTGGCGGATACGATCCTGCCATCATCGGTCTTCAGCTTTGCAAGCTGGCTCTGCCCAATAGACAGATCTCTTGCAAAGACCTTGGAGCCCCTATTCCGCTCTATCGCGTCCTTAATGCGGTCCGTACTAAAGCGACGAAGGTCGCTTTTCAAGGACTTAGAGATCCGTCTATTGAGCTGCCGGTACTTGAACGCATCGTCTGAAGACTGGAGGATCATCTCGCGCCTCTCCTTCATGAGCTGTATAGTAGGATCAGAGAGCTTCTTGTTTCTATTTGTACGACGGGTCTTAAAGATCTTGGACCCGACCGTATGGACAGTTTCCACGAACCCATCGTTAAAATCGTCCACGGAGCTCCCTAGGCACTCGAAACGATTCTGAAGTTCGAGCTGAAAGCTCTCGGGGTTTTGGACTTGGATCGGTGCTGGACGGAGCGTAGACTTCACCAGTCGAGATCTTTCCAGCTTAATATTTAAGTTCAATGTGCCTCTTACTATGCGGTGATCGCTTCCGGTTTTCACCGCGTTGATCACAGAGACATCATTGAATACTTGCTTCTTCGTCGACATAATGAAGTCAATCTCATTTTTTGTTGCACCATCAGGGCTCTGCCAGGTCCACTTTCTGTGCTCACGTTTTCTGAAGAAGGAGTTCATCATAAAGAGGCCTTCCTTCTCCATAAAACTGGCCAGTAGGTGACCCCGGTGGTTCCGACGTCCAATTCCAAATTGCCCCACTCGCAGCTCATCATCGTTTCGTTTGCCCAGTTTCGCGTTGAAGTCCCCCATGACAACGGTGAAGTGAGTTTTAGAGACATGCATGGCTCTAGAAATATCCTCATACATGGTCTCCACCTCATAGTCGGGGTGTGACGAGGTCGGGGCGTAAACCTGTACGACCTTCAGCGAATATCTTGCGGATATTCTGAGTATAAGGTACGCCACCCTGGTCGACACACTCTCGATCTTCACTACGTTGCTCACAAGGGACTTGTGGACGATAAACCCGACACCACCCTGGGACTGCTGGTGATTAGCACTGTGCGACCTAAATTGCAAATTATTGTGTCGTTGCAAGAGTCGTTTTTTATTTAAATGATTTTGCGGAGTGTCCCATAGAATTAATCTGTGATTATGTTTTCGTTGTTTTGTTATCTACCAAACTGCACTGGGCCCGCGTGGTGGATTACGGCTCACTCCCTCTCACAGAGAGGAGGCCTGTGTCCCAGCAGTGGGAACATTAATAGACTGATGATGATGATGAACTCTAACAACTTTTTAGAGTTCCGTACGTTCGAATAAAGAAACGGAACCCTTATTGATTCTATAGGGGTTCCGTTTCTTTGTTCTCTCGTGTGTCTGTATTTTCTGTGACCCAAACACGGACGTGAAACGTAAATAAATCAGGTTAAGCTACGCTTGCCGGGGTTGGTCAGTTGACTATGACACTGGAGTCAAAGTGGAGCAAGACTTTTCGTTGGCTGTACCTGGAGTTTCACGGTTATCAGTAAGTTTATCATAAACATCATCTCATGCCCTTATCACAATTTGATCGGGGTCGGCGCATTATTTCTATTTATCAATATTTTGCTGGGGTTGGTCTATGGCCGGATGACCATCTTTACATACCGAGACTCCTTCGTGCCTCGAAAAGCACGTTAAACCGTTAGTCCCGGTTGTCATTCGTGGATCTTTGACAGTTGTTACAAGTCGTCAGAAGCCTTAAAGTCTGACACCAGTCTTACCAAGGGGTATCGTGTAAAATACAGTATTCAGCTGTATCTTGTTAGACTGGAAGTCGACCCCAACATAGTTGGAAAAAGGCTAGGCAGATTGATTTTGAATATGGAGGTCACTTTTCGGGGGAATATAGGAAATATAAAAAAAAGCGTCGGCGGAGGGTGGACAAAGCCCTGTTCCAGCCCCCATAAACAGGTCCGGAGAGACGGCAGACTCAGGAACGTCCACCACTCCTATCCACCAGGACCCGAGGTGACGGCGCGTAGTGTTCCACGCGCGCCCCTATTTGACGTCGCGTGGGGAGTCTCACACCTCACTCCTACCGCGGGCATGAGGTGGCCAGCCCGCTTTTGCGGGCCGGCCACCAGTCGGGGATTACGGAAGGCGCACAAGATATCATGATCCCCGGTCCATGTGTGGGAAAGGAACACCGGGGTGGTTTTTAGTCAGTAGGAGATTGACAGACCCCTTCGCCCGTCCCAGGGCGGAGGACATCTATGGGGATTTGCAAAACCGAAACAAAAAGATAATAGGTTAGAAATGTTTTGTGTAAATCAATGTTGGCATTAGCATTTTATCATTACGTTATAGTAAAAAATATAGTTTGCAAAATCCAAAAGTGCACGCCTCATACATAATACTCATTCATAAACGAAAAAGAAATTCAAAACATAGTTTCTAACAAAAATGAACAATTTATCACTTTTCATGAAGTCGTAATGTCAAAGACTATTTACAAAGATCTTTACTTGGCGGTTGCTAGGCAACTTACGGACGTCAAATCATAGGTTGGAAATATTTAGTTATAGATATTATATTTTAGTTAGTATTTTATTAATTATAATTAAACTACTTTGAATAAAAGAGCAATTTTCAATAGGGTTCCTTCTATGGCTGAAACGAAAGTATGAAAAAAAAATTGGCTCAATTAATTGATTTTATCGCAAGCTACAATGTTTTCAGGGTTCATAAATTGACGGACAGGATTTTTTTTTCAACTATTTTGATGCTTTTTCCATTTCTGCTGCATTAAATCAATGGTAAAAAGTACAGTATTAGTCTCCATTTAATCATCTATACAATGGTATATAAATTAAGTAGGTTCTATGTACTAGCAGGAATGTAACAATAAAAAACGTGTACTAAGATATAAATACTATAAAAATAAAAATGCAAATAACAAAATTAATTATATGACATATTCCAATATTCTAAAAAAATGTATAATTAATTCAAAAAAATGCGCAAATATTAAATATATAAACAAGAGTGAAAACAAATGTAGGGCCACGTGGGCAGTAATTAAAAATGAAATGCACGATACAAATGGCATAGGAAATATGGAGAAAATTACAGTTAACAATACAACACTAACAAATCCTGTTGAAATTGCCTCCGCCTTTAATAATAATTATATTAATTTATCACATACGAGCAGTCAGGAAAGCATAAAACCTCGTATTAGTGCATCCGTTAACTCGATGTTTTTAAAACCTATGGAGGAAAGCGAGGTTAGACGAGAAATACTGTTATTGTCTAATTCCAATTCTGTGGGCTATGATGAAATCAACACTAAAATTATTAAAGAGTGCACCAATCAACTAACTGCTGTTCTGACATATTTAATTAATTTATCGTTTGCATCGGGAACTTTTCCTGATGCCCTGAAATACTCGATAGTCAAGCCTTTATATAAAAAAGGAGAAAAATCTGATATTAATAACTATCGTCCTATAACGTTAATACCCATATTGTCCAAAATATATGAAAAATGCATGTATGGAAGAATAATTGACTATTGTGATAAATTTCATATAATTAGCAAAGAACAATATGGCTTTCAGAAAAACAAGTCCACTACTTTGGCAATATTCTCCCTGGTAAAGGCTGTAGTTACTAATATCAATAATAAAAATCTGACTACTGGGCTATTTTTTGATGTCTCAAAAGCCTTCGATTTAGTTTCTCACAATCTGTTGCTCAAAAAACTTGAACTTGTAGGTATCAGGGGTCCTACACTTCAGTGGATAAAATCATATCTCAGTAACCGACAACAACGAGTCATTATTGATAAAATTGATGAAAATCAAGTTAAGGTGCCTTTTTCATCAGAATACAAGCACAATACATGTGGTGTACCACAAGGAAGTGTACTGGGGCCTGTCCTGTTCTTACTGTACATAAATGATATTATTAATATAACTGACCACCGATGTATATTATTTGCTGATGACATAGCTATTATTATAGCGACAGAAAAATGTAACAATTTTAGAAATAATCATGAGACTGACATTAATAATACTATAGATAAATTAATACAATGGCTTGACATAAATAATTTAAAAATAAATCTTAATAAATCTGTTTATATTAATTTCAATAAATGTAATAATCCTAAATATAATATTAAACTAAACGTATCAAAAATTAAAGAAGTAGCACAAACGAAGTTTCTAGGCGTAATTATTGATGAGAATTTGAATTGGAAAGAGCATGTGGATAACGCTGCAAAGAGAATAAATAAATTTGTATATGCTCTTAAACAAATCAAAAATATTACAAACTTAAAAACAGCTCTCATGACCTATCATGCATATGTAGAATCGGTACTACGTTACGGGCTTATAATATGGGGAAATAGTACCGATCTAAACCGAGCATTTGTTGCTCAAAAAAAGTGTATTAGGGCAATTTACGGGATGCACTCGGAGGAATCTTGTAAACCCATATTTAAGAAACTAGGTTTGTTACCGCTGCCATCACTTTATATATTCGAAATATGTATGTTCGTTAATAAACATAAAGACCTGTTTATATCAGCCAATGATATTAATCCAAGGAGCCGGCGTGATCCACAGAGACTCGTTCTGCATGATCTTCCCAAGCTTGCTAAATATAATAAAAGCTGCTTATATAATTGTGTAAGTATATATAATAATATACCGAGTAGCATAAAAAACTTAAACTCCAGATTATTCAAGGGAAAATTGTTTGACTGGTTAAACTCGAAAAATTTCTATAGTCTTAAAGAATTTATGGATAACAAATTCTCATGTTAGTATTAAGTGAACATATGCATGCTAAGTACAATTCTGGCAAAACATGTAAGATCTTTATTGTAAATTATTGTAACACCATGTATACCATGTTTTATGCAAATAAATACTTACTTACTTACTTACTTACTTAATAAAAACAGTTACAGAAATGGGGCAAAAAATTTTTTTCGATCGTAGAGCACACTCTAATGCTTCGCATTATGAGTCGTGCAATAAATAATTCTTGAAGTTTCTCTGCGATTACTATCCTTGTTTAACTAATCCGATGTATAAAATAGCTATAAATTATGATAACAGCAATTGTTTTGAAAAATAATAATTGCTGTTTTAATTTAGTTCCCAAGTTTTTATTTAAGTATGTGGGAACTTCTGTGTTGTGAAATGAGACATAAGTACATATGAATTTAAACAAAGTACCTATATAGTACGTTACGCACTTGTAAGTATATGTATTTTATTGCCTAAATCATTGATATTTCATAGGCATTTTTAAAGTCGTTGTAGACTTTAAAATATTCATTTAGCAGAAATATTAAGATTACAGGGTGAATCACTGAGATTTTAAATTCGTTTCTAAATTATAGCTTTAAAACATTATTGATCGGATTATACTTTTTCCATAATTATAATCCTGGATTACCCCATCTTGAAACATCTTGAAAAAATGGAGTCTCTGACCGACTTCTACCTATCGACTAAAACGGGGTTATCCTCCCCCTATCGTGAGTAGTACAGTAGCACTTGCTCCGCGAAATCCCTTTCTGAATGATAATAAAATAATATTATAATGAATTGACGGAAACCGGTATTGTCCCTTAGGCTGCCTGTCCACTGGAGTGGAGAGGAGAGGAGCGGAGATGTGCCAATATTAACCAATAGAATCTAAACTCCGCTCCAGAGGTGCGATTCTATTGGTTAATATTGGCACATCTCCGCTCCTCTTCTCTCCTCTCCGCTCCAGTGGACAGGCAGCCTTATGATTGTTTAATAAAACTGGTTTTGTTTATTGATTATTGGTAATTCTTTTTTTTAACCTGCATAAAAAGGAGATCCGCCAAAAAAGCCCCACACCCGACACAAAAGAAATGTATCTCAGATTTCAGAGTAATAATAGTAGAAATATTGTAAAGTATCGCTATTGCCAAATTCGATGGCAAATTCGATGGTTATTGCCCGTTGAACTTTCATAATCGCTAGATGTAAAAATGACACTTTTTAAAGGAAAAACTGCATCTTTCTGTGTTCTATACTTAACTAACATTGACAACCTGAGTATATATTTTTATATGTGGCATACTTATGTGTATATACGATTATACGTACATTATTTATTAAAAAAATGCAATACTTCCTGTATAAATTTTGCTTATATATGTATATTTAGAATAGCTAGAGGTGTGTGCGGACAACTGGGTTTTTTTCGTTTGATACCTTTTATTCGGGTATAATGATTGCAATAGGTACTTACTATCTTAAGTTCTGTTTTCGTTTAGTTTTTATTTTCCCTTGAGATTAGATTTCGATGTTTTTGTTGGTACATATGTTGGCGTGTGCTTCCTGACATTATGGCAAATAATTTTATTTAATGTTTTGGGGCTGTCTTATGTAATTTTGACGTTCTAAAAGTGCTGATTCTAAGCCTAATTTGAATAAATGACTTTTGACTTTTGAATTTGTTAGTTAAGTCCAAAATGATAAAGTTTTTCCTTAAAAGTGTCATTTTTACATCTAGCGCTTAAGAAACTGCACCAGACAAAAAAAGTATGTTAGCCACCGAATTTGAGAATAGCGATACTTTACAATATTTCTACTATTATTACTATGAAATCTGAGATACATTTCTTTTGTGTCGGGCCTGGGGTTTTTTTGTACGGGATTTGGCGGATCTCCTTATTTAGAGAATCTAAAAAACTGTCGAACAAACATCAACGGATTATTAAAACCTGGTTCACCTGAGCTTGACTACTTTGCATTGCATTCTAAATACGCATCAAGAATTGAACATTATGTCTATAGAACGCTCGGTGCGTTCTGTCTCATTCTCTATCCATTTTCCGATAAATTTTCCGAAAATAAAGATAAATCTAAGGTTAGGAATGTGACTTCTAAACGTGGTTTAATAACCTTTAAGATAATTTATTATAATTACCGCAATTTATTTCGTATTGTTTATTTATGCAATAAAAAAATCGAAGTGTATAGAGTGCCGCGAGTATTCTTGTGGCACTCTAGTGTCGCTGCCTCGGCCCGGCTAGGGTGCCGTGAGCGTTGCATTGTCACTGTCACTTGTTATTTAGGTTAGGTTAGGTTAGAACTGGGACCACACAACGCACGAGCCGAGCGAGCGTAGCGAGCGGTGCCGCGGTAGCGGCCGGCGAAGTGCCAGGATCCGTTTAGGCACAAGAGAATGTAATGTTTAGGGAATGTGGTGTTTTACAGCGATCTAACCTCGACAATCAAACAAAATACCAAGTGACGTGACTTAGTGACAGTGACAATGACAATCCAATGCTTGCGGAACTTTGGCCGGGCCGAGGCGGTATTACTAGGGTGCCTGTAGTGGCACTTTATCCGATAAGGATAGAGTGCCACTGGTGGCACACTATACACTGCCTAAAAAATTCTTATTAAAACAATAGAAAATAACGAATTACAGTGCGGAGCGCGCACGCGCAACTAGGTATGACGTTTTAGTCAGTTTAATTATTTTTTCAAATGTTGCCTATAACCCTGCCCGCCACCTGCACTGCCTGCACGTCTGCCTGATGTGTTGCTGTTGTTGTTGTGTTGTTGTTTTGGATTTAAATGATTTAGTTAACAAGAATATCCGTCAGACCATAGAGTAAAAGTGCCCACAGACGATATTAACCTTTATTTCTTATGAAAATAGAGATTTAAGTCGCGTGAGTCGCTTTTTGGCTTTGGGGCTTCACGGTATTGCGAATTATCGTCATGACCTGATGACCCGTCATTGTCAACAATTTTCGAGTAATGTGTAATTTTATATTTTAAAATGTATAAAATAAAAATACAAAATGTTAAATGACTCGAAAAATTTTGATATTAGCCAGGGGGTTTGAGGGGTCATTTGGTGGTAAATGACCTCTCCAACATCCCTTTAATGGATTGCCGATATACAAAATAACCAATAACCCTGTATAATTGGAAAGGAAGATGCAACTCAGCTGTATCTTATGTTTATTATATGATGGATTGTCAAAGTCATGTCTATTTGTTTAGGTGTTTCTATCTTAGTCAGCCAATTATCGGCATTTTTTTTCTTTATTTGCCTTTCGAAGATTTGCCTTTAGGCGCTAATTTTAAAGACCAGTTCACTATAAGTTTTCAATAAATCAAGACACCCGATATAATAAAAGAAGTAGGTAGGAAGTAGGTAGCTACTCATTATTTCAGTCATAGACTTTTACTTATTATTTTATTAAGATAACAGGAAAAAAACGATAATAATATCTAGTTAAAATTTTCCCAAAGTTGTTATAGTTACATTGTTTTTTTGATTTTTGCATCTCATTTATGTAATGCTTTAAACAGATCTTTGATCTTAGTTTGCACAATATGGGCATCAATTGTAGTTATCTTGAATGGAGCAATTTTGGCAAGTTTGAGCTGAGAAAATTGATTAATTAGCACAACATTTTCAACGTGCATTAATCTCCAACTATCAGTTACACCCAATATATTTTCTTTCAATACAAAAAATGTTCTTTTTGAGGTAGGTTCAAAATGATACATAATTATAGTCCTATATGATTTGAAGTCGATGTGTGTTTATTCTTTTAATCCAGCTTACTGCCGTCAACCAGAGGAAAATAATTCTTGGATGCAGAATGTAAAACCCTTCTTTGGAGTCGGATAAAAAGAAAACGTATTATTTTCCTGATGATTTCATGTTTGGGGTCAACAGCTTACCAAATTGAAGGAGACTGGAATGAAGGAGGTAAAAGGATTTAAAATGTTATTACTATTTTAAAGCACAAGAAAGAAAATAGGTACTTACATTTATTTAGCACAGACTAAAGGTCATCGCTCATTATAGCAGCACGGCTCCGACACGGCAAATACCTTGTCATTCAAGTTAGGATTTTAAGTCAAATCCATTAAAGTCTATTTTACGATGGCTATATAGAATAGTGGACGGCTCACAGGCAGTGAACGGCCCACGAGCCGTCACATGTCGGGCCGACAGCGCGCTTCAAGCGAGGCGCCCGCTTGCCGGCGCCTCGCCGTCCGCGTTGTGACGCCTCGTCGTGCGCACGGTGACGCCTCGCCGGCCGCACGGTGACGCCTTTCTTGTGAATAAACAATAAACTGTTACCTCTCCGGTGGCGTGCTGGCAGCGAGCGATCGCCTTGCTGACGGCGCGTTGGCAACTAGCCGTCGCCTGGCTTACGGCGCGTTGACGACTAGATTTTTCGGGGCGGTACAGGGGCGCTACCGTGCTGGAGCGGTGCTGTTATAATGGGCGATGACCTTAAAAGGCACACAAATAAAATAAAAAAGCCTTATCAGGACAAAATCTAGTAAATTTGTTGTTATTATGTACCGCTGAAATAAACATTAGCGTTACAATTAGAAAACCAAGGAGTTATAACTCTGTCTGTGTTATATCTAGTAACATCAATTAATTCTAAAGATAATCTTCGTTCACTGATTTCTAGGGATTTTCATTTTACGGCCCCTAGTTTAGTGTTGAGCCGCTAACTCGTAACAAACTGTAACAATGTTCTACAGCAGAAGTGTTTGCTTAGCCATAAAGATAATTTGCTATAATATTGTCAACTACTAAGCACGTTGATACACAATTACTCAGATATCTAGAGGAATAATAAATAAAAGAGGTAGGAGGATAATCAGTCTAGCCTTTTCCCAATTATGTTGGGGTCGGCTTCCAGTCTCATCGAATGCAGCTAAATACCTACCAGTATTTAAAATGGAGTGACTATCTGACCTCCACAACCCAGTTACTGGGTTAACACCTTGGTAAGACTGGTTGTCAGACTTTTTGCTTCTGAAAGTCAAAGTCAAAGCATTTATTTCAAATAGGCCTTTGAAGGCACTTTTGAACGTCAAAATTTACAAAATATAGTATTGATTCTACCGCCCCTTCCAAAATGTAGTTTTCGTATGGAGAAGAATGGGCAAGAAACTCCACCGTTACTCTTTTAAAATGTTTTACAATATTTTGTATAAGTACATTATTTATATAATTATAATATGTGAAGACGATGCACCTAGAATAAAATTACTGTATACAGTAAAAAGAATTTAAATTGGAGCAAACGACAGATAAATTAATTATGTGGTAGATACATGGTGTTCACATATTCACAAACATTGTAAAAATAGACGAATCTACTAAAAATTTACAATTTATAAGTCAGTGTGTGAGGAAGTAATCACAGGATGTAAAATCAATGTCATATAATGAAAAATAAATACAATTAAAGTAAGCAACCAGTTTGATTTTGTTTAGACTCTAAATTGTCCTATGGAGCAGGACCAGCATGTTTCCAAGCTTTCTTATCTTGGATATAATCCTCTAATCTGTAATATGCTTGTTTACAAAGTGTACTTTGTACATGAGTTTTAAATTTTCTTTCATTTAATTGTAATATATCACAAGGTATTTTGTTGTAACATTTAACACAGTACCCCATAAAAGATGTATGTACTTTAGATAATCTGAAAAATGGTTGATCTAGTTTATCTTTATTTCTAGTATTAAAATTATGTCTATCACTTATTTTATTAAAAAGATGTAGATTTTTCCTTACATACATAATATTTTCATAAATGAATTGGCAAGGAACGGTCATAATATTAATCCTTAATAGTTTCCTGAGAGATTCGCGACGACGGAGATCATAAATGGCTCTGACAGCTCTCTTTTGCAAAATAAAGATAGATTCAATGTCAGCAGCCCGACCCCACAGTAAAATGCCATACGACATAATGCTGTGGAAGTAGCTAAAATAGACCAAACGCGCGGTTTCTACATCTGTTAACTGTCTGATCTTTCTAACAGCATAAGCGGCCGAGCTAAGCCGCCCCGCAAGAGATGTTATATGAGGTCCCCATTGTAATTTCTCGTCTAGCGTGATTCCCAGGAAAACCGTTTGATTAATATATTCCAGTTTTTCTCCATTCAATATAATGTCACATTCGCTACTTCTAACATTAGGTAATTTAAATCTAATGCATTTGGTTTTATTTTTATTCAGTACCAAATTATTTACCGTAAACCAATCTTGGACCTGAAGAATATAGCTATTCACGTCGTCAAGATTTTGCGACCGTCGGTTGATTTTAAAGATCAATGATGTGTCATCTGCAAATAACACCATCTTCGGTTGATTTTGAAGTAATTGGGGTAAATCATTAATATAAACTAAAAAAAGGAATGGACCCAATATCGAACCTTGAGGAACGCCCATTGCCATTTCAGACCCTAATGAGTTTATGCCGTTTACTTAAACCTTTCTATCTTTCAGGTAAGATTTTAGTAAATCAAGAGCTGTATTCCTAATCCTAAAATGCTCCAGTTTCAGCAGAAGTGTCTCATGGTCTACGCAATCGAACGCCTTCGAGAGGTTGCAAAAGATTCCAATGGCATCTTGTGCTTCTTCCCAGGCATTAAAAATGTTCTTTATTAGGGTGACACCGGCGTCAGTAGTACAACGCCCTTTGGTGAAACCGTACTGTTGTTCATGAAAGATGGAGTTTTTATTAAAGTGACGTAACATTTGTTATGTAACATCTGAATACCCGTAACGACTGTCAAAGATCTACGACTGACAGCCGGGACCAACGGCTTAACATGCTTTCCGAGACACGGAGGGGCTTCAATATGTAATGGATGGTCACCCATCCTCGAACTCGCCGCGGAAAACGTAGCTTAACCTTCGACCGACTTGTGCAGCTGCAATTCTTTAACCCCAACCTCGTCGTAGGAGGACGAGAATTTTTACTTGAGTTGATACAGGTAAAATCTACATTCGAAATTAAAGTTTGACAAAAACTGGTTATTCCCAATACGTAGGTATTTTAAATTCCATTCTTACTTAAAACACGTCATGATGACCTTGTTTTAATTATTTTGTTTTCAATTAAGAGTCAGAAATTCGTCATTGTAACATTTTTCAAACGGCCCAAAACGATTGCGTAATTTTTTATACGTATCACGTCTCATACCTACTTTATTAATTTTAAAATAAGAATATTAATATAAGATACTTTATAAGCATGCTGATCTAATCTGATCAAGCTTGAGAAAATTAATAATGGGACTGTTGTTTCATTTTCTGTGTTGAGATTAAGAAATCAAATAAAACCTTTGTTATTATTAAAAGCAAGGGTGAAAGTGGTTTGTGTTACAAAGGATTCCTACCACGAGGTTTTTGGCTAGCTTGTAAAAGAGTCATTTTTTTTTTTTTTTTTGGAATGTGCGTTTAGTTTCAAGTGCAGAATAAACAATTTTTCTTTCTTTCTTTCTTTCTTCTTTCTTTTCTACCACAAGTACATGGAAGACATCGATATTATCAAAAAACTTGGGGGTGGTGTGTTGGTTTTTACCGTACCTCCATTTCTTGACCGTGGTTCGTATTTTTTCTGGTCAAAGGGACTACGCACTACAAGGCAACGATTACTGTCAGTGACCGTACCGAACAGGTTAAGCCAGTTTGAGAAATTTTGGGTTTGTATAGTTTTTCCTGGTCAGTAATTGCAGCCCAGGCCACTGGCCTTATCGTGACCGCGCAGAACATTAGGTCCTTAGCTTAAAACTCCTTGGTTTGAAATATTTATTAATTATCGCATTTCAATCATTTTGTCTGAAATTATTTTCAGTATCCTGCCAAACGGGACTGATAACTACATAAACAGAGAAGGAGCTACGTACTACCGAATGTTTTTTAAAGAGCTTCTAAAAGCCAATAGTACTCCTATCATTACTCTGTACCTACCATTGGGATAGGCCAACAATATTCGATGACCTTGGCGGGTGGTGCAATCCGAAAATGCTGGACTATTTTGAAGATTGTGCACGAATTGTTTTTCATATTTTTGGTGATCTTGTAAAGAATTAGTTGACAGTGAATGAGTCTCGACAACATTGTGTTAGCGTAAGTTGATGGAATTGCTGATACTTCTAAGATTGCTTTAGATTTTTTGACTATTGTTATAAGCTTTTTAATAATATACCTGACGGACAAAAAAATATTGATGATGAATGGACTGTGTGAAGAATGATTTGAAAGAGAAGGGATTTAATGATAGCATGATGGTTGACAGGGGAGAGTGGAAGAAGGAAATATGATGCGCCGACCCCACGTAGCATGGGACAAGGGCAGAAAGATGATGATGATGAGTTCTTTTATAACGTGGTAAAAACATTAGCAAGTCAATAAGTCACTAGCGTTCATAAAATTCTTTGAATTATGAATCCATAGCCACAAACAGCTTTAATTCATGTTATTTCAAAGACCTTGCTAGAAGAAAAGTTTCTCTCAAAGTTAAATTGACTCAGTATTGCTTTCTAACAAGAAATCAGAACTAATATCAGTCACCTTATAAATGATGAACGATATTTATAAATTGGTAAAAAAAACACTTCGTCTAAAATAGATGTATATATTATATTTATCTAACTTGTTATCATTAAATTGTGGTTTTGTTTGTTGTGCTATGTCTTTTGAGTGCACTAAATATATGTTTTATATATCTATATTACTATCTAAGAAATTATGATAAATGAATTTAATTGAAAGGTTTTATTCTTTGAAATTGTTATGTTCTTTCAGAGAGAAGTTTGGTCTTTATCATGTAGACTTCAGTAGTCCAAACCGGACTAGAACGCCGAAGCTGACTGCGAAGAATTTCAATAACATCATTCGTACGAGTACAGTTGATTTTAACTATCTAAAACCACCTACGGATCATGATCGGTTCATCGATTTCCTAACATTTTTATTTTACCAGTTCCTATTTTCTTAATTAAATTATTTTAGTTGATATAGAGATTTTAATTATAAAGAGAAAAATCTGAGTTTTTGTATGTTTGTTTGTTTGTAATGAATAAACTCAAAAACTAATAGCCCTATTTAAAAAATTCGTTTACAAGTAGTATGCTATATTATCACAGGGTAACATAGGTTATAATTTATGAACATATCACGCGAGCGAAGCCGCTGGCGAAAGCTAATAATATCCGTTTTGAAAGAGCTGGTGTCCAAATACTTGGGTCACATCTCCTTAATTTCTGGAAGTGCTAGAACAATAGCCAATAAGTTGTTTTAATTTTTTTGTGGAAAACTGACATCATTGATACGATTTGTTATAAAAAAATAAGTCCTATACGAGTTTGGCAGTAATTATTTTATTAAATAATTTAAAAAGTTCTTTATCATGAGGTCACATCTCACATCATTTTGACATGCGCGAACTTCATGAGTCGGAACACTTGCTGTTAGTCATGCAAATATTGGTTCAGTGATAAAACTAAACCTGTAACCTACATAGCCCATCTTCTTCTTCTTTTCGTATGGTTAGTGACTAATCTGGTGCCCATCATTTAATTATTTATATCCATCTTAAATGATTATAGCATCAACAAGTCGTGTGTCCCTTTATTGGATGATATTTATCCTGTGTGCTTTGTGTAATTAATCAACTATTCTGAGAATTTATATTTTTAAATAGAAAACATTTTTGTAGCACAAGAAACAAGAAATTATGTTTTAAATTTATTTTAGAATGTTGTAATTAAGTTCTTATAAATATATTTCAGGATTTTATATAGAACTTGGCACCCATTTAGATCTCAGTTCTTTAACCACGCGTATTCTTAATATTGCACTTGGCTCTCATTTTCGCATGTATGTTTTTGATGGGATACAAACTTTCTTCCCATATAACCCCTATGTTTTTTTCCTTATTGCTCACTTCATTATAAACTTCATTATGAACTTTTGTGCAAAATTTCAAGTGGTTTAGACTGTCTGTTGTCTCAGTGAAATTAAGATGCTGTTAGCTATCCTTACTTCACATAATCGCATATAAGACCCCACAGGAAGGTACGGTCAAATTATGCAAACTAATATCTCAGCAGATATTGCGGTAGGTCATGTATATTCAAAACATTTAATTAACTTAAGAGAAATAATATCTCAATATTGAAGGCGTGGTGTTTCGTCATGTCTGGTCGACCTTAGTGCAGGCAGGATTCTAGGAACTGGATTGTTTCAGTTATACTTTCCTAATGGGCGTAGTTAGCTAGGTACAAGATATCTAGATAGGTACCTTGGAGTAATAGTAAATTATTTCATTGTTGCTGTTTAAGCTGGCAACATTAGATACTTGTTTCATCATTCGTTATTGCCTCTATCCTAGTGTGTAGTGGAGAGACGACGTTAGTGCGGTTATTGGTACGGTCAGCGACAAAACTCGATTAAAAATATTACTTGTACACATCATACTGAGAAAATTATTCGATATATATATTTCATAAAATAGCTAAGAGTTAATATTCTTTTAGTTTTATTTCCGTTCCGATTAATCCGGTTGTGTGAATAATGCTCACAATAAAGTAAATTTGCTCAAAATTAAAATAATGGGCACTTCAAACTTCAAAAGCTAGGTGCCCGGTCGTTTCCTATGGAGAAGAGAGCAAAAAACTCAACGGTTACTCTTTTCAAATAAATGTTTTCAAATTACAGTGTTAATAGTTATTGAATAAATAGAAAACTGTGTATAAATCTACAGTATATTTAGCCTACAAAGTTCTCACATTCACAAAATATAAAAGAATCCAAATATCTTTAAGATAAATAATAAAATAAAAACCTATTAAAACGAAATTATATTATTGCCATTATAACTGTAACAAATCTGAATAATTATCAGGTCCACCGTCCACAAAAGCCACTAATAAAGAGTTGAAATTAAATTGTAGGTTATTCGTTTTTTGCCGCTTATGTGTACCGATACCTACCTGAGTAAGAGTGCAAGTTGCCGAAGATTGAACGAAATGATATGCAATTAGTTTGGCTTATGTCCAGTAGTAAACTCCTACCTACCTCTTTTACATTTACTACAAATATTTAGTTCCTGTATCAAGCATATTCGTTTCCAATCCACAATAAAAAACCATCGTTCCTACCAATCTAGAAGGAAACACCATTAGATTACTTTAGAGCGTTATCATCCTGGCGATTTGCGAACTGGTTTTCAGCGAGGCGATTTGTGAACGTGATTTCTGCGGTTGCGAAGCGAGCTAGCCGCGATCACGCGACCAACGTGTTGCTGCGTTTTCACAATATTGTACACTTGCTTGTTTCGCTCTCTCTTGTACACTCACGTTAATTGCTCTCGTGAAAACGCATCGAACACGTTGCGCACACGTAGCCAGTGTCTTTAAACAATCGCCTCGTTGGTAACACGCTGATAAATCGTCAGTGCGATATGGCCCTTAGACAGAATTGTATATTTGAGGAAAACGGTTTTCATTGCTCTCCTCCAGTTTCGTGGACAGGATATTCGTAATTATTTCACTAAAACGCTTCTCTATTATAGTCTACAGGGATTTCCCGACAGTTAGCTACTGGGTTTAACAAGCGAAGTGTAGTTTTTATGTGAAAGCGATGAGAGTTCGTGAACTCGCATGGTTGCTTTTGGCTTTTAGCAGTGTGCAGCCTTTAATGAATGTCTTTCTTGTCACGCAATGGTCTTATATTGTTTCGTGATGGAGAAGAACTGCCCGGCTTACAATAATATTACGAAAATATAGGACTGTTTGATATTGTATGAAAACCTTTTTGTGCATGTAGGTACTTTATGATTGCTGGAGTATGACAGTGTGACCCAAAATTGAATAAAATGTTCACGGATAAGCGTAGATTATTCAATTAACTACCTGGGTAATTAATATTACCAATTAATTTATGATGTGAGCTCTCTCTACTAATTAAATACTCTATTAAGCCTAATTTTCATCACTGGTGACAATATTACTCAAGCAGAAAATAATTATTACCTATGCTCACCATTTCGTTTCGAACAGCTTCAATGGCAGTGCTCATAATTGTTCGGCGGTTGCACTACGGACAGCTTAACACAGCTTGTGGGCAAATTATTAGAAACTATTTACTCGACCAAACACGGTCGGTCGGTACCTAAATACGATCGTTATACTACTAATTGCTTCTCAATTTAGTGGGGTAATAGACTTGCAACAAGTTTGCGGCTATTGTTAGCTCATTATCGCTTTTAAATGGCTCTGTTGTTCTTACAGATCTTTATCTTTCGTTTTTAAGTCAGAATTGCGGTTTTCTTTTGTTACAAAGTCAGTGTTTGCAACTGAATCAGTGGTTAACTAAATAGAAAATCAAGGTTTTTAGTCCAGAAACGTAGTCTAGACTCGAGGAATTGGATTGAAAATTGAGGAACAAAACCTACATTCAAAGTTAAAAATGATATTTTCAGCAGCAGTTGAGACGAGCTACGCTTGCCGCGGTTGGTCCGTGGATAGGTGGCCATCTTTACGTACCAAGACCCCTCTGTGCCTCATTTATAGATGAGACCCGTAACATCTTTCGCAGTTGTTACGGGTCGTCAGAAGCCCGAAAGTCTGACAACCAGACTACTAAGGGGTATCGTATTACCCAGTAACTGGGTTGTGGAGGTCAGATAGGCAGTCGCTCCATGTAAAATACTGGTATTCAGCAGCATCCGATTAGACTGGAAGCCGTCCCCAACATAGTTGAGAAAAGGCTAGGCAGATAATGAGTAGTCCAGACTTCATTATAACATCTTACCAATATTAAGCTAGTATTAAAAATGCAACAGGAAAAAACTCAGTCAAAGAACGGAGGATACGATTGGAATTGTTTCCGGAAAATGGTGATTGGTTCACTCCGCATCACATGTTTCCCTAAATTGCACAAATGAAGTGACTGCAAATTGCCTCAACACGACCCTTGTAGACACTCATCATGGATAAGAAAACGATGTCATAATATGTGTTTCGTTTCAAATGATGTCAGAAAACTCCTTGGCTCAACTCCTCCTGAAACAAAACAGCTTAACGGAAACTAAAATATAACAAGTCACATAGACAGCATATTCTAACACAGTGAAAGTCCGAACAAAGCTAAACCGAAACTTTCTCAAACCGAAGATATTGTTGTCTTGGTTTATACACTAAACATAAAACTACTGAAGTTTAGTTAGGTCAGTCTATTTCTAGAGTTCACATTTTCTATTCTCTCAACCAGACAGGGATCGCTTTGCAAATTGAAATAGACCGAGGCGTTCTGCATTGGGAATTGGGGCCCATATTAAAGTATTGGGCCGTTTGTATTCTGACACGAGTATTTTTGAGATCGCGACCTGATTTCGATGAAGATGTATTTTTGAGATTTGCTAAGTGAGATTAAAGTTAGTGGATGTCGTCGCGATTTGATCGTGTTCTATATGCACTTCGTTTTTCTAGACTAGACTAGACCACTATATATTATTCAGGTTGTATGCGAGTCTATATATTGTCTATCACCGATATTGTTGTGTGTCTTGTAGGCAATCGTCACTCATGATTGTCGTGATGGCCCAATGGTTATGGCCTCGCTTCTCATGCACGACGCGGACGGTTCAATTCCAGGCAAGTACCAAAAACAGTTTTCTATTTTTCAATTCATTTATGTACTTTCTGACTTTATCTTGGACATTACTAACATCGGTGAAGGAAAAACATCGTGAGGAAACCTGGACTTATAGTTTATTTATGATTCAGACTCATAAATTAAGTCCATATCACCAACCCAACTTGAGCAAACGTGGTGATCAATGCTCGTGCCTTCTCTGTATAAGAAGAGGTTTTAGGCAGGGCTAAAACCTTGTAAGTGGGACAATAATAGGCAGGTATTTTCTTTTAATCGTCTTTGTCTTTGAAATATACCTTACTCAAACTATTTGGTTCTGAGATGTGACGAAGAGATATAAGACGTTATCCAAAAACAACTAAGAATAATAAGTAGATTCTTATGTTTTTTTTAGTTTTTCCTCAAGGGACTCACTGGATTTTATCTTTTAACTTGCTTTTGTTTGTTGGTTTTGCTCGTGACAATCGATTTTAATTATTTATAGCATCCTCAACCTTCCATTAAGTGCCTGTATACCTTTCTCCACTCTGAAATGACGCGCCCCGCTACCGCATTTTACGCACACGGTAATGCGATATAGTGGGGTGCGTCATTTCAGAGTGGACAAGCTATACCTATATTACAAACATTGTTAACATAACCCGTTCAATTATGACATACCAAAGTAGCCCAATAACCAACTTTTAATGATTTAGACAAAATTTGATATTATAAATATTATTATGTTAAATTAGGGTATTTTCTTAATAATTAATAGAGTAATATTTTAGATTATGTTTATATTACATAGTGAAATTGATTTGTAAAGTTATGTCTAACGCGGATAAAAACTGAGAATAACGCAAAATCTATCAATAGAATGTTTCTGAAACCTTCACCATTTCAAAGATAATTTAATTATTGATCTTTTAGTATACGTGTTTTATTAAAATACCTTTTGTTTTATGTATAATAAATTAATAATGTACCTAATTTGGGACAGCGCTCCTTCATGAGCGAGCCCTAGTACTGGCTGGACGTACGACGCGTTGCGTGAGCTCAGTACAGAACACGCAGGCTATCCAATCAAGGTCACTGGCGTCTTAAATAATATGTATGTTAATTATACTTACAACACAAGATACATGGACCATTAATAGATATTTAGGGAATATCGAATTTGTTAAACATAATAATTGCCGATTCAATGTTAAACTACACACGGAAAAATATGCGACCTTGTTGTGTGGGCAAGAATGGACCAGAGCTTTTTATAGTTCCGGAACCAATCGGATAATTAACAGTACCTACGCAGTACGCACACACAAAATGTTGTATTGAAATTGACGCTTTCTATAATCTTTAAAAGTCATAAGGGCAGTTATGTAGACATGTATTTATTTACTTACAAGTTTTTTAACAAAGTAGGTACCCCACCTACTACACTAGGTACTAAGTAAATCTGTGGCAGCCTAGGGTTAAAAAACCGCTCTGTCTGAGTGTATAACAAACAACACACATTTTCCTGATTATACTAAGGTCAAATCAATCAATCTGACTAGCCTTTTCCCGTCTGTGTTGGGATCGGCTGCCAGTGTAATCAGATGCAGCTGAATATCAGTATTTTATATGAAGCGACTGCCTGTCTGACCTCCACAACCCAGTTACTGGGTTACACAATACCCGGTATGACTGGTAGGCAGACTTTCGAACTTCTGACTACCCGTAACTACTGTCATCTACCTACGAAAGACAACCGGAACCAACGGCTTAAAGTGCTTACCGAGGCACGGAGGGCTCGCTATAATATGTTATGGAGAACTGTTTTTAGTAACCATTTCTGTGGTCTGTTGCTTAGACCGCTAGCGAAGCACTAGAATGAATACAATTTTTTTTTGTAAATTTTGGTGTTCAAAAGTCCCTTACGAGGGCCTATTTGAAATAAATGATTTGACTTTGACTTTGAAGACCAGTTGTCTCAGACCCAAAGGTCCCGGGTTCAATTCTCAGAGGGGGCAAAAAATTCTCCTCGGTTTGCTGTTAGAGCTTGTTTTAAGTCCACCTGGCTAGCTTACCCAGACGACAGACTTAGTTAAGATGGTGGTAGCTACCACCATATTAACTAAGTCCGTCGTCATAACAACAATGTTAACAGCATTGTTGGGTTACGGCGGCGGTTAGACGTAGAGCATCCCAGTAGTGGTTAAAAAAAAAACAAACCAGTCAAGAGCGAGTCGGACGCGCACACCGAGGGTTCCGAACCATCATAAATAAATACAGTCACAGAATTTTAACACTGCTGCGTAGAATATTGCAGTTTTAGGTCAGCGCCATCTTTTGACTGAAAGTGGATCTAATGTATTTTTTGGTGATGATTTCTGAAAAAGTGTGCTATTTAGAGACATCGTTTTTGAATTCTTTTATCACATAGAATAATTTCAAATTGTTCTCTATGCAACTCCGGTGATAAAGGGGGGGAGGCGGTATACCGGTGATAAATAAAGGGGAGGAGGCGGTATATTTTTAAAATTTTTCGTCAAAAGTCGAAAACTATGCAGCCTAAAAAAAAAAAAACATTTCTTTCTTATTTGCAAAGACGTTGGGCAAACGTCATCTAAAACTATTTCAAATTTCAATTTGATAGCATTAGTATTTCTTGAGATATCCAGCTGGGACAGAGAGACAGACAGAGTCGCACCATAAGGGTTCCATTTTACCATTTTGGTACAGAACCCGAAAAAAGGCGGCGGCAAGCGTAGCCTTCTCTCCGATGTAACGTTACAATCAATAATACAGAATATAGTTAAGAAGTAAATCCTACAAAACTCTTCATTATACTTACCATTCAAGATCGGCGACTTATCAATTATTGCAACATTGTTGATAGGTAATAGCTAATAACCAGCTGGTGCATAATGTATTCATTGATTTTTAATTAAAAAATATTTTAATAATATTTACATACATTCCTACATTCTGGTATGTTGATAATTGATTAATTGTGAGAATATTTATATTGAGGTCAACTAGTACCTGCGTTACCTTCATCAACACTTTTTTCCTAGCCTGTTCCCAAGTATGGTAGAGTCGGATGAATACCAGTATTATACATGGAGCGACTACCTATCTGAAGTCCACAACAAAAACCACATCCCTCTTAAAACGGTGAAGGTAAAGATTGTGACCGAGTTGCCCTAGAACCAAAAAAATCGAAGACATATATTGACATCCACCAACCGCCACTGGGCCCGCGTGGCGGATTATGGCCCACCCCCCCTCACAGAGAGGATGCCTGTGTCCCAGCAGTGGGAAAATTATAGGCTGATTATGACGATATCCCTTGGTAAGACTGGTTGTCTTTACTTACACTTATTAATGGTTGTCTTTACTTACACTTATTAATGGGACTAAAAATGATAAATTATACACAATCGGCCAAAATGTTGATTTATTGGCTTTCTGCCTCCCCAAGCGTTGTGCTTTACTTTCTTATTCATTTATTTTTCCTTAAACTTGTTACCTACTACCCTTAGGGACAGACCTGTTCATTAATTTAAAAAACTTAGGGAACGATTCGTGTAGAATTGAAACAAAAGCAATAAGGTCATGTGACATCACATCAAAGGTGTTTCAACACCTGGATTGCTGATCCCTGTTTGTGATTATTGTAGATAGGATTGAGTGCAACCCATAGGACCTGCATAGTAACAGAGAGCACTTTTCCGAAGGTCCTTTCCTGGGAAAGTATAATAGTCCTCTAGAACGAATTTTGGATCTCAGCGGAGACTAGCCATCGACAAGTGTATGCGCAGACACAGGACACTCTATCTACCCTCACTCTCATAGTTCGATAGGACGGCAATCTGATACGACCGGAGAGAGATCAGGCGTAGGACCAACGGCTTAACGTGCTTTCCGAGGCACGGGGGTATCACACCGCCAACTTCCAAACTCCGGGCTGTTACTATGAAATCCTAACACTTGGTCCGACTTGGGAATCGAACCCAGGACCCCACGCTCAGCAGTCGCGCTTGCAACCACGAGACTAAACGGGCAGTCAAAAGACTGTATAGTGTTTATATCTATACGGTGTATCTGTACGGTGTATACATACAGACATATTTCTACCACCAAACAGCGTTGCTGTGTATGGAAAGTATCAAACTGAAACTCAAAGTCAAAGCATTTATTTCAAATAAACCAATTATAGGTACTTTTGAATTGTCAAGGGGTCAGTCAGTCAGAAAGATGAAGCAAAAAAGAATGAAAGATGAATATCCATCATTTGGGTTAAAAACAATATAACAATATCGTCTAGCTAGGCTTTCGTGATTGTTTACAAAATTGACGCTAAAGGATATCAAAGTCCACAATGTATTAAATTACACAAGGATGCGATACTAAAATTTTATATTATGAAATTGTAATAAAAAATTCAAATGATATAGCTCCTAAAATGCTAGCACTCCATTGTAAAACTTGCGCTGTCTTGCATAAAATGATACAAAGTCGTAGAATAAATTAAATTATGTATTAGCTACCTACCTAATACACTTCTTAACGTAAGCTTAGGAATTGGCATCATAATGAATGTTAAAAATATTTTGACAGATATAGTCCCGCCTCTTTTGTAAAGTTATAACTATCAAACCCCGCGGTTTGACGTTGACGCGTGCGCCACGTCACTTCGAAGGTCAAAGCCGTCGCATATACACACATCAAAAGTGTCTAGGGATCAAGCATTTTTATGCGGATTTCTTGAGATTGAGATGTGGCTTTGTAATAAATTTATGATTTTATAAATTTATATGGATCCTTTTTGGTGCATTTCATAATTTGAATCAGGAACTGTGAATCAAATTCGAGTAAAAGATGAAAATCAGCTGTCAATATTTTCCCTATAAAAACATACAACGCATTGAAGACATTATTAGTGCTACTGTTTCCCTACTACTGATTAAAACCAACGTTATTATGGAGCAGCGACGTCATTTAAGCAGGGAAGAAATGCTCAGAGCCGTGGGAATGATAGAAGCTGGTTCCCGGCAACGTACTGTGGCTTTAGCTCTGAATACAAGTCAGAGTGTTATCAGTCGACTTTGGACACGTTACCGAAGCACTGGTACCGGGGCTGAGCGCCATGGAGGACGGTATCGCTGCACCACACGGAGACAAGACCGATACATTCAAATCTTAGCTCGAAGAGCTCCAACAATAACCGCCATGATGTTAGCCGTGAGGCTTCATCACTCTTCAGGGAACTTAATTAGCGACCAAACAGTCAGAAATCGCTTGCATGAAGTGAACCTTCATTCCCGAAGACCGCTACGGGTACCACCTATAGCAATGCACAATCGTAGGATTCGATATCAATGGGCTCTTGAACACAGAAATTGGGCAGAAGAACAATGGCGTTTCGTGTGCTTTTCTGATGAGTCTCGTTTTGGTATGAGACCGGATACAAGACGTATACGACACTGGAGAACCCCTGGACGCCAACAGCGATTAAAATCCTGCCAGGAAGTCCATCCTTATAGTGGTGGAACCATCATGGTATGGGCGGGTATTTGGATCGGCGGAAGAACTGAGTTGATTTGGATCAGAGGCAACCTCAACGCTCAAATTTATGCTGAGACGATTGTATCAGACGTCATCGTTCCTCTACAAGTGCAAATCGGTCCCTTATTTCAGTTAATGCATGATAATGCACGACCGCACACCGCAAGAGTTGTAAGACAGACTCTCGCCGCAGCTAACATCAATGTCCTGCCCTGGCCTGCTCAGTCGCCAGACTTGAACCCGATTGAGCATGCATGGGATATGCTACAGAGAAGAGCTCTGCCGAATATGGAGGGTATCCAGTCGCAAGAAGACCTTTTTTTGTTGTTGCAACGAACATGGGCGGCCATTCCACAGCGTGATTTGGATGAACTCATTTTGAGTATGCCAAACCGATGTTCTTGTGTTGTTAGTGTTCGCGGTAGAAACACGGATTATTAATTGTTTAAGTTACCCAATAAAATTTTAAAGAAAACTGTTATTTCAGTCTTTGTGTGTCATGTCAAAAATCCCTTTATTAGGAAAATGGCAAATTTCTTTATTAATGCAAAGGTGACTTGGTTTATCGTTACTGTGACAAACGAAAACACTTTATTTGATGAATCCTTAAAGAAAATTTTAATTAATATCAATCAGGAGAAAAGTTATTGCAAAAATATATGTTGATCCCTAGACACTTTTGATGTGTGTAGCTGACCTATATAGTGGGCCTTGACGGGCAGTTTTAAGACCAGCGCGATTTGTCGCGCGACGTGACACGAACAATACAAAACTTCACGGTATAACAATAACCGGTGTCATAGCGCTGGTCTGAAAACAGCTTTACTGTCGCTTTTAATATAAGCGACGTCGACGCCCGGAGCTTTACTGGCTAATCTATAACTACTTATTATAAATTAAAGTAGCTTTTCGTGTCTGTCTGTGTGTCTGCATTGTTCTTCTAAACTATGCAACGGATTATGATGTGGTTTCCGTTCCACTATCATTTAGAGAATTTATTCCGGATGTTTATGTGTACAATAGATTAATATTAAACTCACAATTAATTATGTATTGACATGTCGCCACAATATTAGATAGCATCCGTGCGAAGTAGGGGCGGGTTGTTAAAGTTCTTAAATATTTTTGAAACATGAGTGAATGTAGCATAACTTCGAATCTAAAAGAAAGCTCGCTTCAAAACAAAATACCTACAAGATGGGGCAAAAGTAATGTCACAATGTGAACTTTGCAAATGGCGTCAAATGTCATTGGGCTTTGACATTTATAGACAGATGGAGAATTAGTTGACAATGCAATGGAGCCGTACGCACAGCTACCTATGGCCCAGAAATTGATGTTTTGCCTGAGGGTCCTGCTCAGGCAAAACATCAATTTCTGGGCCGTATTATAATCTCACGTTTTGGCGATTTGATCTGGCTGGCCAGATCGCCAGTTCTGACGATGCACAGACTGCTTCCTTAGGGGCTTTTTGAAATCTCGTGTTTACCAACATAAGCCACAATTTTGCAAGTCTGGAAAGCCAATATTGAACAAGAAATCATCAAAATGGAGTCAGATTAATTCAAAATGCCGTAAAATGAGCAGGAATGTGCATCAACGCAGAAGCTGGTAATTTGACCGATAGTAGTCATGAATTTTACACCTTTAAATAATCTTTCCGTGAAAACACAGCCCGTTTTTTTTTTAATTTCAATAATATGGCACCTAATTCACATTATGACCTTAACTTTTTTTATTGAGGTAAGTATGTTTGAATTAATGATTTCTTAGTAAAAATTTAATACCTGTTTCAAATTAGTCATACCTTTGGTCTGACCATAGGTAGATTGACTGTCACTAATGAGACACAATAAAATTTTAATTGTTATCGAGCTGCATCAGTCTTTCGGACATTTGAGCTCGTAGTATTGGCAGACTGTATTTTGTTTTGCAAAGTATCTACTATACGTAGTTATAAAACTATTCTTATTCGAAGTTTCAGTTTTTGCGGCAATATACCTATTACATATATTACATTTGCTCTTCCTATTACATTAGTGAAATGTGGGTGTACTGTAGACTCTTTGGGAGCCTACGGTACTAGTTCTATATCAAATAAATGGCTTCTTGCAGTGTAACTGATAATTATATTATGTTATAGAATTCAATCATACATTTTTATATTCAAATCGCCCGCCGCCGCGCCGTGGGCCGACCGGCGACCGTCTAAACTTTTATTCTATTCTAATTATAAATCAAATGCCTGTCTCGCATTCATTTATTCTACTTGAACACACTGAGGTTTTATTCTAAAACTATATGGAGTAAAGTCTCTACAGTACCATGGTTAGATACACCTCTGCCTTACCTTTCGCGGAACACTAGCGTGATTTTATGTTATGGATTTATTTAGTAATCAACTGATTACGCATTCAAATAAAAAATGGAACCTTTTCAACTGGAATAACCGACATGATTTTGTTTGGATACGTACAAAAATCATACAGAATTAATGTTTATTCGGTTTACTGCGAGTTCAAAGCAAATGAATCATGTGAAATCAATCGTGGATCTATAGAAATTTACGCTAATTTGTTACTCGTAACGCGTTTTGCGTTTAGATTGTAACAAACATTAATAATCGTATTGAACTAATTGCTGTTTGTATAAGGAAATTTTTCAAGGTTAGGTTTTATTTTATGGATTCCATTATAAATGGTCGTTGTCCTTGGACACGTATAGCGATTCATTTTAGTACCTAAGGTCAAGGTCTTTGGAACAATCCAATTAAATTAATTGCAACAAAACGGTTTTATTTTCAAACATAACATAGCTTATTCATCTGATGACGATTTTATGTGGTTTGAAATAGAAAACCTTTCTGAAGTGTGTCTGTGGACCGCAAGTCCCAAAATTTTTCCCTGCAGAGGATAAGGCTAACCGCATGTGGTTATGGACAGTGGTAGCAGAAGATACGTACGCAAGTGCGGGTAAAATTCGCTCTATGAGTTGCCCCTGTGTGCCACCTTTCGTAATTTTTGTATGTGGCGGTCTAACCGCTACATCACTCCCCTCCGGAGACCGGAGGTCGATAGTGGGCTGAGTCTTGGATCTTGCGATGCTTCACAGTGCCAGCTGTGGTTCCAGTGAGTGGGAACCGGGTGCCGCGTAGTTCACGGTGAGTCGGAACTGTCTGCGGTGATTCCCCAGTGAGTCGGGGTGGCAGTGCGTCGTCATCCAGTGAGTCGGATGTGGTACAGCGCCGGGTTGTGGCTGACTGCTTGCGTCGACCAGGAGAGGGTAGAATAGGCTCTGCTTGTGAGACCGGCCGGAAGTGCAGGTGCTGTGCCAAGGTTGCTGATGAGGCTGAGGGTGATGACCAGGAATGCGCGTTCGCTGCATGCTGGTGGTCAGGATACCCGTTGAAGCCGTGGGTGCTGGCTGGCTGTGTGACTTGCCTCACGAAAGCTTGCGGGAGTGATGATGATGACGTCACGCTGAAGTAGTTGCACGAAGGCTGCGTTGACGTTCATACTCGGGGTCACCAATTTAGGAGTATGAGGAACAGGGTGTAAAGTTCACTCATCCCCCATAGAAAAGGGAGGATCCTCCAACCAGACGGGTATTATGTCTGGCGGGCAACTGCCCATATGTTGATTTCGGATAGTCTTATCTATGTTATTCGCTCAGTAAACTCTAACTGCGAGATGTAGGAATTGTGTGACGTCATGTCTTTTTGTTTCGTAATTTTTGTATGTGGCGGTCTAACCGCTACAACATTGTCAAGAAGCGCCTCAAATTGAAATCTTCAAGAAGACACTTATTATCTATCTCCCTACTAAATAAAGCTACATCTAATGTCACTTACAAAAGTCATTACAAAAAGTTATCATCAGGGACATAAATCATCGAAAGTAAGAGATTAAAACCCACAAAGTTCCACATTTTTCATTCAATTAACCACTCAACGCTTCTTATAATCATCTTGATAACCACTTTACCCTTTTAATGAAAATTTAATCAATGACCGAGAAAATTATTTTAGGCGGAAAAAGCGCCCATTGTAAATTTAATTTAAGACCACTTTTTGAATTTTAAATGACATTTAGGTACTCCTGAAAATGTAGACTCTAATAGGAAAAGCTTCGGAGTTTATAACAAGGAATTTAGGTTCTGGCAGCCGATGATGTTTTGTTTTTTATACTTCTTAAACCGAAATTCGAAGACAACACGGGTGTTTTGTTTTCTTAATTGAAATAACAGAATAAGACAGTTTTAGTAAATTAGAATGCTAGGTTTTGTAATCATTCGCAAAGAGCTTTTTAAAATCTCTGTTTATTTTGTTTCTTTTTTAATTTCAGTTGGTTATTTAACTGATCAATTAATTTACACAACATAGAACTTTTATTTATGTTTTTCAAATGAGAGCATCTAATACGTGCCTTATAACCTTTTTCTCAAGGAAACTTATCTAAACGCTTTTCACACTCATCTGGGGTTTAACGAGAAACTTCTCACGAAAGTTGTAACCATCAAGAGAGTAGGGTCACTTCTGTAAGTACCTATCCTTTCGCCATTTACTCAAACGGAATCGAACTTTCTTCGGGTTTAGTTTCACTGCCCGCTGCCCAGTCAATGGTTTGAAGTGTTCCAATGTTGGGCAGTATTTATTGTTCTCGGTTCAAATTCTGTTCTTAAACATTTGTTTTTACGTAGCTTTTGTTGTAAATGGAAATCGAAGTTACTTCCAGTTTTGTATAATGCGTAGTCTGTACGGTGTATAGCACGAATGTTTTTTAAAATAATACTCTTACTAGGATTTCACATTCTGATAATCAATTTGCTAGAAAGCATCTCCGATAAAATGTATACATTTTATCGGAGATGCTTTCTAGCAAATTATACTTAAGATTGCATGTTAAATGAAGGAATATCATAATAAACGCAGCTAGAATTTATTAATTACAGTTTTTAATTAATCCAATGATTATTTCTACAAATATCTAGTCTGGATCGGACTTCAGGAACGTGCTTGCCTTCACGCTTAAACTGTTTGCGTTTCTTAGTGAGAAAATGTTTTACTTCTCATTCCTCTCTTAATTAGTGGGTATTAGTGGCAGGGTGCGCTAATTAAACCAAGCGTGTAATGATCATAATTAAAACGAAAGCTTCTGTGGAAGGCCGTAAGTCGTTTATCATCGGAAGGGTGGGACTTTGTGACCGCATCAGTTCATGTTGTTTTGCAAAACG
The DNA here is from genome assembly GCA_948150665.1 of Conistra vaccinii. Lineage (NCBI taxonomy): Eukaryota > Metazoa > Arthropoda > Insecta > Lepidoptera > Noctuidae > Conistra > Conistra vaccinii. The sequence goes on from OX411318.1 coordinate 16,008,844, forward strand.
TCATAATTTATTTTATGAAGAACTAGCTTTTGCCAGTGGTTTCGCCCGCGTGCATGCCGAAATTATCCCACGGGAACGTACTACCGAGATAAAAAGTATCCTTTGTCCTATTCTAGGTCATGGTCTACCAAATGGTCCTATTCTAGGTCATAGTCTACCAAATGGTCCTATTCTAGGTCATGGTCTACCAAATGATCCTATTCTAGGTCATGGTCTACCAAATGGTCCTATTCTAGGTCATGGTCTACCAAATGGTCCTATTCTAGGTCATGGTCTACCAAATGGTCCTATTCTAGGTCATGGTCTACCAAATGGTCCTATTCTAGGTCATGGTCTACCAAATGGTCCTATTCTAGGTCATGGTCTACCAAATGGTCCTATTCTAGGTCATAGTCTACCAAATGGTCCTATTCTAGGTCATGGTCTACCAAATGATCCTATTCTAGGTCATGGTCTACCAAATGGTCCTATTCTAGGTCATGGTCTACCAAATGGTCCTATTCTAGGTCATGGTCTACCAAATGATCCTATTCTAGGTCATGGTCTACCAAATGGTCCTATTCTAGGTCATGGTCTACCAAATGGTCCTATTCTAGGTCATGGTCTACCAAATGGTCCTATTCTAGGTCATGGTCTACCAAATGATCCTATTCTAGGTCATGGTCTACCAAATGGTCCTATTCTAGGTCATGGTCTACCAAATGATCCTATTCTAGGTCATGGTCTACCAAATGGTCCTATTCTAGGTCATGGTCTACCAAATGGTCCTATTCTAGGTCATGGTCTACCAAATGGTCCTATTCTAGGTCATTGTGTGCCAAATTTCATTCACATATACTCAGCCATTTTAGCGTGAAAGCGTAACAAACAAACAAACTCACTTTCGCATTTATAATATTAGTTAGGAACTTTTTGGTGAATTAATCTTGGAAAATGAAGAAGACATTTTTTTGTGATATAGACTGTATCGTTGACATTTTGATCTCTCTGACAATTATAGAATGTGTGCTAAGCAGTAGGTAGGTAATTTTAAGATCCAAGGTTATTCTTCAACTTCTTCTCTTGCATCAGCACGAAGTTTTTGTTTATTTAATCCCAAAACAACAGTTTAACAGTAATCAATATTTGTCGGACTGTAAGATACAGGTACTTAGGTACAGTGGGTTATAGCTGTTACCTGACCCACGGCAACGGTGGTCAGCAACGGCAAGGTGGGTCAGGTAACAGCTATAACTGACCGTACCTATGTGAGACTTCTGGTCATCCCATGATAAACCAGCCATCAAGAAAATCATAAATGCGCCCGTAGACAGGCGACGACGCAACAGTGCGACGTGTTTCTGATAGAAGTTCCATGAAGTTTCATAGAAATTATTCTGCTAAAGTAGTGTTGCAACACTACTCTAGTAGATAATTGTGTGTCGGGTATCGCGTGTCACGTCGCGTTTGTCTGCCGGACCCTTCATGCGGCTGATTACCTACCCAAAAATCGCCAGAGGATCAACCTATCGCTCTATGTGAAACTTATTTTATTGCAGTTTTAATTTAATTCTTATACCTAATTAATTTCTGAAACGTACCAATCCGATTTTATATTATAATTAATCCAATACAATATTTACGTAAATAATGAGATTTAAGCTTTAATAAGCGACGGTGTTATAAAACGTTCATTCGACTAACAAGCCTTTTAATATTTAAAACATTACGTAATTACACTACAGTCTTCTTCATTACATTATTAATTATTTAATACGTGCTGCATAAATCCAATCGTCAGTATTTTATCGTCAGAATTTTATATGCAGATCAGTTCTTTTAAGCTTTGTGCAGACCAGCGCGACTTGTCACGCGTCGGGACACCGGTTATTGTTATACTTACCGTGAACTTTTCTTAGATATTGTATAGTTCTTAAAAGCCTTTAAGCTCTTTTAATGTGCATTTTCTTGCCTTTTATAATATTCATGGCCACACTTCCCTAATATTCTGACATTTACTTTATGAATACGAAGGCAATGTCCTTTTATGTAGAAAATAATATTTACGTGTATTATTGTGATTGGTAATGACATTGAAAAACCAATCCATAACCAATGACCTATTCTTGCACAGATGCGACGCACAGCTTTGTTCTTGTCATTGTTGTTTGCTTGTTAGAAAAATGGTTAATTTTCCACTTTGCAATCGGCATTTTTTTATTAAAGTTTTGATTGTTTGTTTTCATTTGATAATGTCGCAACACATTACGCAATTATTTATGTAAATCACAGACTATATCTACAGATTGTAAATTGTCTTTGGCTGGCAGGCCCTGACAGCAAGCAATAGACAAAATTGGTCAAACTTTTCTAAGTTATGAATCTTGAATACGAGGCTTTTGGTTAATTTGTAAAGGAAATAAATGTATTTTTTTTTTGTTGGTATAATCTGCACAAACTAAACGCACATTGCGTTTAGTTTATGCAGATTATACAATTTTTCTTTCTTTTCTTTTCTCCTTTTCAATCACATTATTTGTGGTGAGATATAAGGCAGTGATTGAATGGAATTGAATTGAAAAAACTTTCAGAAGTAAAGATTTAGCCATTGCACGTCATTGTGTCATGTTGGTTGTTACTGTTGTTCATCATCATCTGTCTAGCCTTTACTAACTATTTTATGGTCGGCTTCCTTCTTCCTAATCGTGCCATGAAAACCTGCAATTTTATACGTAGAGGTAGTGTCCTGGCCGATATTTGAATTTAGGTTAGGTATTCCTAAAGTACTATAACTAAAACCAAAGATAATTATTTATTTATTTATTTAGGTATTTACTAGATGACCCGCTGAACTTCGTAACAAGTGTTTTTTTTTTTCCGACTGTTCCTTTGGGGTTTTCAAAATTTTCTTTGTTTTTAGTACTGAGGCGAACAAAACAAAAAAAAAGTATTCATATCGGTCGAGCCATTTTCGAGTTTTTGCGAGACTAATGCACGGCAATTGATATTTATGTATGTACTTATATAGATAAAGGCTTACCAACTAAACACACACAGCATTAACCCAAAGTCTTTGTCATAATATAGATTTCGCATGTAGGTATCTAAAATGTGATGAAATGTGTGTATGTATGTAATGTGTAATTATTGCAGATAAAGATATGAATTAAGTTTCGTGCAGACTAGCGCGACGCGACAGCGCGACGTGACACCGGCTATTGTTATACCGTGAAGTTTTCTTAGAAATTGTATTGTTCGTGTCGCGTCGTGTCATCGCGTCGCACTGGTCTGCACGAGCCTTTATCTAGTTCATAAGGTTTAGGTAAGGATTTGTTGGATAATCAACTCACTTTAAGCCACGTTTTAGTGGTGAGATTTTTACTAAATAGACTGGTTGTTCTTAAAGGCTTTTGCCGACCAGCGCGACATGTCGCGCGACGCAACGTAAACAATACAACAATTTTCTAAGAAAACTTCCCGGTATAACAATACCCGGTGTCGCGTCGCGCGACACACCAGTCACGCTGATCTGCACAAAGCTTAAACATTTTTCAAAATAAATCAAATGATAACGCAAAGCTTTATTAGATCAGTATGTCAACACATCCAACCTTCCCTTCGTTGTTTGTATTTGAACATGACTTATCTGACCGGCCCACAATCACGTTCACGAATGACTTAATAACCTAACAAACAGGGCTCCGTCCGCGTGGAATAAATTATGAACCGTTACATTTTTATTGGCCAAAGTTCCGTTCAAATACAAACAGGGACCTTTCGACTTGATATAATTAAATACAATATTATTGGGACGAATTTTTGAGGACATACTCCAGACAAAGAAGGTCGGGCTCTTCATATGCTTTTGAGAGCTCTTCATTGTGACATAATTTCCTGTAATTAAGTATTTAATTAAAAGTTAATTTAATTAGCCTAATAGAAAATTATAGTCCATTTTAATACAAGATGAAAAGTTATAAATAACGAAATGAGCAAAGTAATGATAGGTTTCTGGTTTGCGTACGATTTTATGTCAGGTAGGTTGAGTAAGTAATCGATTTTATGTCAGGTAGGTTACGTAGGTAATCGATTTTATGTCAGTTAGGTATAAGGAGAGCAACCTTAGCGCGGGGAGTTTCTTTCTTATACAAAACCAACAGGAACAATAAAATATCGCCAAGACTTTTTGTTGTTTTAATACAGCTCAAGAAGTAATGTTAATTCAGTAAATATAAACTTGGTGTAAACTACTTATACTTCATTAATTGGAGTATAGTTAACTTAGTAAAATTTGAAATAAGATTAGACATTTAAACAAACCTTTTTTTAAATCTGTTCAACCGACTAACTTGGATGTCATTAAAAGCAAAAAAGTGGTAAGAATACCAACTGTTTACTGCAGCTGCCATTTGTTATACCACCAACGTAATAGAAGACAAAATCGGTTGAACGGACTGTAAAACAGGTTTAGTCAAATGGCTAATCTTATTTTAAATGGAAAAAAATCTTATCTTAAATTAAATAAAAGATACGTAAGTTAATTGACTCAGGCGTTACTTTGCCAAATCCATTATAAAATACAATAGACGATGTATATTTAGTAACTTAATCCGCTTAACTGTTCTTAAAGAGTTAGAGAACCCTGTAAGACATCAATACATGTTTCGCCTCTCAACGAGGCATCCTCAGGATGACGATTGACTTGTTGCGGACTCGGACACGAAGTGTTGCCACGACAAGAGCCGAACGCAAAGTGAGCTCACTTTTTTATACGCGGTTTTTTTTTAAGCGCATTAAGTTACTAAATATTATTATACATCGTCTATTGTATTTTTTTTTTAAAGATACGTTGACCCCCAATTCGGATACGACATCTTTCTGTCACTACCACAGATATTTGTTTTTTTTTCTGTGGTCACCACAATATCCGAGTTAACCATAACTACCTATGTCAAATCGACCAATATTCCTCCCACTATTGATAACCAACCCAATACGAGAAACTATCAAAAACTGTTAAAGCTGTTCGCAACATTATTCAACAAAACAAAAAGTTCCCGCTATAAAACAATACCGCGACATACTTGGTATAATGCGGAACCATCCGTGTGAACTGGCACTCGTGACCGGATCTGAACTTGGCTTATAACTACCGTCGCTGATTCCGGGTTCCGATGTTGATTTATGTAGGTAAGTACTTGAATACCTATAATTATATCGAAGTCGTAGATTTATCAAGAAAAAATGCAAAGTTAGCTAGTAGGTATCGACCACATTAAAATTCTATGAATTTTTTGTAACAGAACATAGAGATATGAGCTTTTATGTACATATCTACCCAAGTTTACAAAATTATAATTGATTGTTTGGATAGATAGGTATATTTTTTTAATAATAAAAAATAAACTAGCCTATTAGGACCTGTTCACTCTGGCGGCAGGGGAGAGCATCGAGGGGGATTCTCTATCTGCCAACGCACACTGACAAGTAAAGTCCTCTGCGATACCGCGAGCGTCCGCCAGCTTACCGGAGCATCCGCCGGTATGCCGTGGCATGAGCCAGTACGCTCCAAGGTCAATTAAGGTGCGTTCCCACTGAAGCGGACACCTGCAGGAATCGACCAATCACAATTATTGTGGAAATCTTCATCGCGTCTCTCGTCTCGTCTGTGATGGGACGATTCTTGCACGTCTCGGCTCACCTCCGCTCGTCTCCGCTCAGACGATTTATAGTCCTATTCTTTTAATACTGACATGTGTCATTATTTGTCTATGGGTTATATTGTGTTCATATTTAATTGTTTGATATTTATTTTGATGTTCATTATTTTGATATAATTATTGTTTTATAATTTATGTTTGCATGGTATTTTACAATTTTTCTATCTAAATAATATTTACTAATTTAAATTGAATGGCATATAATTTAATAATATTATTTGAACATTGTCATTTTGTAATACTTGTGTATTATAGTTTAATAGTTTATTTTTCCAAAAAACTTAGTACTACTTTACAATGGTAATGTGGCAACAAATTCCATAAAGGTACAGAAATTAGCTTCTGTAGCCGAACTAGGCATAGCCTGTATTTCGGCTATCAGCACCATTCCCCTCGGGAATAATACAAGTAAAGGTGCCAAGCAATAGAGGCATAAATAGTTAAATCAGTACTACAGAAATACATAATAATAGTTGATAAGTAATCTAGGTAAATAAAATTGTAAATAAATAGGTAAATACAAAAAATCTTAATCTAATTAATTAGATGGATTGTGTGTTTGTGTTTGTGTGAATTCGTGGTGCGTGTGCGTGCGTGCATTTGTGTGTCGTGTATGTATATGAGAATGTGTGGGTGAGTGTGTGGTGTATACGAGTATGTATGTAGGTGTGTGTGTGAGTTTAATTAGCGGTGGGTGTAAGGGTGTGAGTATGCGTGTACGTTTAGTATGCGTGAGTGTGTAAGTGAGCTATGTAGTGAGTGTAGCTTTGTGTTTAGTGCTCTTAGCCGTGTTCCTAGAGTGGTAAGTATATTAGTTGTTCCGTCTCCTCGTAGCTTAACTTCTGCAAGTATTGGCAAACTTTTAGTTTGCATTGTTTTCTAGTCAAGGTGTATATATTTATTAATTTGTTAAGCTTATTATAAAGGTGAGGGCCTAGAAAACTTACAAATCGTTTTATTATGTAATTATGTTTCATGTTGGATTATATTTGAACGCAATGTAGATTTAGTGGAAACGCACCCTAAGCATTAATAAGTAATTAAGAAGATTTAAAGCCTACAATGTATACTGTTTAATGTGATTATTTTCATCTTAACCTGTGTAAGCAAACTCAGCCTTATCATTGCATAATTATGTATGCCGAGTAATTCAAGGCATAATCTAAACAAATCTATTACACGATTATGATATCTAGATATCTTATTGCTCATTCGATTCTAATAATAAAATAATAATTGGTCGTAACTAGGATTTGATTTGAAATAGGTACCATAACAACACTATTAAACATGGATATTAATGCATAATTTATTATGTATGCAATCATTATTAAAAATGGAATAACCTAATAGGATTTATATATTCGTAAAACCCAGTTCTAATAATAATCGTGAAGTACAATCGCTATCATGTTTTTATCACAAAAAAAACAACGGCACTGCGGTAATGCCGGCAGAAGTGAAAACTTGAACATTAACGTTGTGCATTTTTGAATACGGTATATTGGAATGATTAGGGAATAATTTCGCACGAATTGCTTTATTTATCAGTATAAAAGTACCCTGTACTTTATGTGGTTAAATACAATATTCATTAGTAGTAGTAGTATATTTATTTAATTTAAAAATTATAGTATAACAAAAATAAACAATTTATTTAACTTTTCATGAAGTATGTATTGACTGCTTTTTTTACCCATCAATATGGGTAAAATTTCTTACCGAGCAATCTCTAGGTACGTAATGTCAAAGACTATTTATTTTGATATTTACTTTGTCGGTTGCTAGGAAACGGATCTTACGGCACGTTCTGACGCGAGGTTAAAGTGCACAATGCTGCTAAAAAAGTTTTCACTTCATAAAAACCGTTTGAATAAGAGATATTTCAATCTGCCTAGCCTTTTCCTTTACAGACAAATTACACCGATTTTAAATTTTCCATAGTGACAGAGATTCCCAGTTATTTGCTTTTAAATGAGACATTTCGAAAATGTTCTTAACTAAGTTTTTAGACCTGTGTATCCTGCTGCGTATGAAGTTTCATTAAAATCGGCTGAGTCATTTCGAAAAACAAGAGCTTGAAAGTTTGTATGAAATGCCGTACGACGTAAACCTTCTTAACGTTCGATCGATCTGTGAGACTCACTATCATTTAGTCACGAACCCTCTTAGTATAAGATATCCTTATAGAAAGTAAGAGGTATTAAAACCTCTCGATACATATTTCAAAGGCTGAAAATATCGATGGGAGGCTTTTTCCCAGTAGCATCATCAATCAAACGACTATGCCCCCAAATCGATAGAAAGAATTTTCTATATCTGATGGGATAAAACCGCGTCATACAAGTATGAGTGCTTATGTTGAATACATGGAAAATGGGTCAAACAAAGTAAATGTTGGCTTTAAAGGCTTTGTTTTTTATTTCTAGGAACCTGAATAAATGTCCCTAGATATAAGACATAGCTATTAGATCGATTTATCGCCCACGTATTCTTATAGGGGTTTGGTTGCAACTTACATCGAAATCGTTAGAGCCGTAATCCAGAAGGTGATTACAAATATAATTTATATAGTAATAATCAGCCTATTAATGTTCCCTCTGCTGGAACACAGGCCTCCTCTCTGTGAGAGGGAGTGGGCTGTAATCTACCACGCGAGCCTAGTGCGGGTTGGTAGATGTATTCGAATTTTTGGTTCTAAGACATGGCCGGTTTCCTCACGCTGTTTTCCTTCACCGCGCTAAAATCTGAAATCGCGAAAAAGAAATCTGTTGTTCCATACATTTTGACGAGTTTTGCGAACAGAAATGTAAGGAACAGCTGTTTTTTTCGCAATTGCAGGTTTGGTCCCTTAGTAAAAGTTGTTCATAATGATGAGTAAAGTCACGTGTTTTTAGTATCGGTCACTAATTACCAGTCACCCTATATACAAATATTACTCATTTAATAGTATAGGATGTATTCCACTGCTTTTAGTGTATTACACAAATATAATCTTCATCATTACGTGTGTGTACACTGAGTATGGACACACTGACAAGACAACACCATCGATCATTGTTAGCAAACAGAACTTAATTAACACGACGCACGCTAAATGCATCCATTAAACTTTGACTATAAATACTCACAATACTCTAAGATATTACTATTTTCGAAAGCCCTGTCTGCAATCCCTGAGTATATAAAAAGCCAATTATTTGGAGCCAAATAATATAATATCATCTAAAATTTCGTAGTATTTATAATCAATCAATCAATCAGCCTATTAATGTTCCCACTGCTGGGACACAGGCCTCCTCTCTGTGAGAGGGAGTTTGCTGTAATCTAACATGCGGGCCCAGTGCGGGTTGGTAGATGTCATATGCTCTATGACATGCCGGTTTCCTCACGATGTTTTCCTTCACCGTTTTGAGAGCAGTGGTGATGAAATTATTTACACAAAGTAAAACACCTGCCTGGGTTCGAACCCACGACCTACACCGGGCCACCACTGCTCAAGCACAAGTATTTATAAAAGGAATATAAAAACCTTGTCGTAAAAAATCTAACCAATAGAAAACTCTACGATACAAGCACACGACGCTCTTGTACATTTATCTATACAGGTTCCTATTACCTATGTATATTATTATAATCACTGTAAACTGTCCCTCAGTTTATAGTGATTCTTTTTATAAGCAAATCGGCCATTGTCCATTAAAAAATAAAATATGTTTTTTTGCGTTTGGTGAAACTCACATTATCTATGGTTCTGTAAATTCAGTTAAGAAAGAAAGAAAGAAAAATATTTTATTTGAGCGTGTCTCAAATAAAATATTTTTATGTATACAGGAAATACAAACACGAATAAAATAAATAAATAAAAGGAGTAAACTAACAATAAAAAGAGTTCGAATAAACTAAAAATTTAAATTAAAACTATTAACGACCTGTGCGAGTCCAAAAAGGTCCCTATCTCAGCATTATGCTGCGAAATTTAAAAAATAAAATAATTATGGTCAAAACCGCCTCTATAACATACAAAAAGACAGAAAATGTAACAAGTGAGATTCAAAACCTACACTATCCAATTGCTAAAATGCTAAATTTATTAAGCCACGTAACGTTTTTTAACTGCTGTGTACATTTTTAGAAACTGGATAGAGGCGGATTTGCACTTAGACCCCTCACTGTAAATAATGACAGTTGTGATTTTAACATAGTTACGGACAATTTAAGCTGGTAATCAATTTGGTTAATAATTAATTTCCCTGACTGTACCTACTTAGTTACGGATTTAATTAAAGCAATTTTATGATCAAAGTCAAAGTCAAAGCATTTATTTCAAATAGGCCTTTGAAGGCACTTTTGAACGTCAAAATTTACAAATTATAGTTATTATATATTATTGATTCTACCGCCCCTTCCAAAATATAGTTTTCGTATGGAGAAGAATGGGCAAGAAACTCCACCGTTACTCTTTTAAAATGTTTTACAATATTTTGTATAAGTACATTATTTATATAATTATAATATGTGAAGACGATGCACCTAGAATAAAATTACTGTATACAGTAAGAATAATTTAAATTGGAGCAAACGACAGATAAATTAATTATGTGGTAGATACATGGTGTTCACATATTCACAAACATTGTAAAAATAGACGAATCTACAAAAAATTTACAATTAATAAGTCAGTGTGTGAGGAACTAATCACAGGATGTAAAATCAATGTCATATAATGAAAAATAAATACAATTAAGTAAGCAACCAGTTTGATTTTGTTTAGAATCTAAATTGTCCTATGGAGCAGGACCAGCATGTTTCCAAGCATTCTTATCTTGAATATAATCCTCTAATCTGTAATATGCTTGTTTACAAAGTGTACTTTTTACATGAGTTTTAAATTTTCTTTCATTCAATTGTAATATATCACAAGGTATTTTGTTGTAACATTTAACACATCGTTCAGGAAGATGTCGATGGTAAAGAATTTACCAATGCGATCAAAAAACGGTTAGGACTGAGCGTATTGCTATATTTTTTCATTGTTTTTTTTAAGTTTTTTGTTAAAAGTGAAGAAAATTAAGAATAGGTAAAATATAAAACTAAACACGAGACAGCCCATATGCACAACACCACTGCTGGACATTTATTTATTTATATAACAATTGCTTGCTGCACTTACAGTAAAACAACAACAACAATATTTAGCTAAAAATATTCATGCAAACATTTAACATAGATTTACTGCTATAAATAAATATGTCAACATAGGGCTCCTGAGCAATCAGGGCGTTCAGCAGATTGATCGCCTGAGTTGTGGGAGCATGTCGAGCAGTATGGATACGCACTGGTGGAGCTGCGAACAGGCACCGCAAGGCACAGGCGCACGGCTGCCGCAGCCTGTCTGGAGCAATCAATGAAAACCCATGCTGACATGAAATAGGGGTTTCACTAAAGGGCGTCACGTATATTATCTCAGCTGTCCAGGGTTCTGAATTATTCAGTCCATCTCAGCTTCAGAACTCAGCTATCTCCTGCGTTTAGCTAATTTTAGCTTCAAGCTAACTTTGGTTGAGTAGTTCTCGTAATATTTAGGTATAGAATATGCAAATAGAGATCCTAGATTAAGACCCAATCGACCCCAATAGGATAAGGGCAATCCATTTTTTTTTTAAAAGACAGTATACGCTGATATATTTATTTAAAAGATTAAACATAAACATTTAGGAGTGACAAAATTAGCACTCTTATTAGCCTTAGCAGCTAACATGAAAAGAGATGTAATAGTTCACTGTTTTATTATCTTTGTATTAGGTACGTGAGGATTCGAAATGACAGAATAATATAATTCGTTATTTCTTAACCAAATGGGTGCGTAGGTGGGTACCTACTTAAATACAGTTTGAATCTTTTAGCATTTTAGTTGTTTTTCATCGCTTTGATGAATAGAAATTGAAATAATTATATTTTAAACAGACTCTTTTTAGATTTCATTTAAATTTTTTTTTTTATTATTCATTGCTCATTAGTTTAGAAAAGAAAAATGGCAATAGGATTTGCAGTAAATACATAAAATTTAAATTTAATTAGGGAGAGTTAGCTCATTATGTTAATGGCTGCCTTAAAAACGGTTACCCCGAATCCCGTGGAAGAAGTCGTTGGCGAAAGCTTGTCAAAAACTATACTCTATACTTATGGATATCTGCTTAATATATTATACTTTATTACAGAGCAGTGGTGGCGAAGTGGTGATGATGATGTGATGATACTTAATTAATATACTTAATATATTTAATACTAATTTATTTAATAATATTATTAAGAGGTAAAACTTGTTTGTTTGTTTGTAAGACTGCCCATTTGACCTCCACAACCTAGTTACTTAAATACTAAATAAATAAATAAATTCTTTATTTCACCAAAAGCCATCACATTACAAAATCCAAAGACTAAAAACATATAATATAAGGCTTATAACTAGGTCACAATAATTTTAATACTGACTCCCAAACTAGCTATAATTATGTGCCTGTGTCTTAGGAGTCAGACCGTCGTACTGACCCCTTGGTAAGACAGGCTGTCATTCTTTTGGGCTTCTGAATACTCGTAACGACTGTCAAAGATCTACGAATGACAGCCGCGAACAACGGCTTAACGTGCTTTCCAAGGAACGGAGGGGTCTGGGTGATGTATGGTCACCCATCCACGAACCGACCGCGGATAGCGTAGCTTAACCTTATTTAGCCACGAGCTTTATCAAAAGTTGTAAAGTGTAAAAATAATATCATCGTTGAACGCCCGTACAAACCACTTCTAAGCTAGCGTAATACCTTCGTTTAAAAGAATAAATCCACGAATTTCTGTCTGATTTATTATCCGGAAAACACTGATTTATAGCGAACCTTTTCCTCTCAATACCATTCGATATTTTTCTTCTTTTAGCATTAGCCGCATAACTGATTGAATTCAAAATTTATATCGCTGAGATTTTTCTATTAATAATTTTCTATTATTATTCATGCGCATTTATTAAAAACCTAAAAGTAACCTTTGACGTTGACCGGCAGGGCTATTACCTATCTTGCAGAAGCAATGCGATAGGGATCATTTGTTTCATTTTGACAGTTCAACAACATTCAATGCGATAATTACGTTGCAGAGCAGAATTAAATTTCGAACTTATGAAGCAATGGATTAGTAATCTGTTTCAAAACGAATTGATTGTATATTACGTAATTAGGGTACGGCACTTTAATTGCGTAACACACTCAATCACAATTCGAAGAATTTTGAAGGAAATTGCTTATTAATTGTTTCATAAATAACAACAGGGAAAAACCTATGTTTGAATAATTAGTCTGCTCAACAACGTTAATAACGCAATGATCTTTGTTGATGTGTTATAATGAAAGGCATTTTATTTATTTATTTATCCTCCCACTGGAACGCCAAATAGAAATTACAGCAACTGAGCTACAAATTACTTCATGTGCTGCGTTCCATCCATTCTTTGTGCGGTGGACATCGAACGAGCGGGTGTCATACAGCGTCAAGACACTTCTCCATAGTTCCATAACTCCCATCCAAATAAATTGCGCACAAGCTTTGCAACTTTTTGAGACTCAATAAATTTATCAAATTAAATACATTTAAATTGAAAATACGGAAAATATTGATGTGTCATCCTGTCTGAGATGACAGAAAAGAAAAAAAAATGTATTTAAGTGTGTTACGCAATTACCCCGCTATTCTGGTCGCAACAACTAGTGCTGTCCTGCCTTTTCTCCCTTCAAATATAATTAGACAAACTAAAATAAGTTTGACCCTTATTATATACTTTTTCTCAAACATACTTGGAAATTCGAGCATTATTTTGACAACCTTTTTTCGAAAATGCTCGAATACATGCGAGCGCCCGGCCGCCGGCAATGTTTGTATGAAAATACATTATCTGTCTTGTTAAGCGGCCGAATAAATTACTATGAAAACTCATATTTATCGTGTTCGACGGAGAGCACGCCACCAAGGAGATTACTTATCGAAGATTTTATTTAGATTTCGATTTGGCTTGCAAACTGTTTAAAGTAAAGAAGGAACAAATTAACACATTCGTTCGTGAAAAATTTTCGTTGCTCGTCATTGATTCTGGAATTTATAATTAATATACTTAGTTTAATTTCCGCTCATTATTTGAGAAAATATTATACAAGCCTCGGTTGCCACTAGACTTTTCACGATCGTCCATCAATGCTCCAGTAAGTGTAGTAATGTTGCAAGTCGCGACAGTAAGTAATGTACAGTATCATCTGAAAAAAATTGTAAAAAGCATTACATTTCTTAATTCAAGTTACACAGGTGTCAATTTTCAACTATCACGCAATGATGCAAGTAATCATCATCAAAAATACATCTGCTGCTGAAATTCATTAATATTTAAATACATGGTAACGATGATATTCCTGCAATAATAATTATTGCTGAAAACGGCTTGAAATTTTACTTGTTGGACCAGAATAATTTACAAATGGATACATTCAAGTGTGAGTGAAATTTTAATGAAACGAATATCGTCACATTGATGAATTGAAGTTGCAAATAATAATAATAAATTGTTAAAATATTCTTACTTATGTACCTACTTGACAGTATTTACGGAAAATGTTTAAAAAATAGCAAGTATGTAGGTAAAGGGTCGTATGGTCTTTGCCACTGCTGGACAAAGGTCCATGACCTCCGGTGCTTGCGGTCCGGGGCTAATGTACAGCACGGGTCGTTTGTTTTGTCCAGCTCGTCCTGCTGCATCTTCTACGGGCTCTGCCGCGACATCTTCTCAGGGCTCCACATAGTGACTATTTTGGCTCACAGTTCTTTGGGCATACAGCAGTCGTGGCCAGCCTAATCCCACTTCAATTTTGCCGGATTTTGAGCAAGGTCTGTAATCTGGGTTTTGGAGCGCAGTCTGGTGTTGCGAATATGGTTTCTTAATTTGACGCCTAAAATACTGTGCTCCATCGTATCTTGGCAAATATTGCACGACTCGTAATGCGAAGCATTAGAGTGTGCTCTACGATCGAAAAATATTTTTTGCCCCATTTCTGCAACTATTATTATTGTTACACTCCTGCTAGTACACAGAACCTGCTTAATTTATATACCATTGTATAGATGATTAAATGGAGATTAATACTGTACTTTTTACCAATTGATTTAATGCAAGAGAAATGAAAAAAACATCAAAATAGTTGAAAAAAAAATCCTGTCCGTCAATTTATGAAGCTTGAAAACACTGTAGCTTGCGATAAAATCAATTAATTGAGTAAATTTTTTTTAAAACATTTGTTTCGGCCATAAAAGGAACCCTATTGAAAATGGCTCTTTTATTCAAAGTAGTTTAATTATAATTAATAAAATACTAACTAAAATATAATATCTTTATCTAAATATTTCCAACCTTTGTCCGTAAGTTGCCTAGCAACCGCCAAATAAATATCTTTGTCAGTCTTTGACATTACGACTTCATGAAAAGTGATAAATTGTTCATTTTTGTGTGTTATGAGGCGTGCACTTTTGGAATTTCCAAACTATTTAAAAGTCGAATCACAATTTGGAATTTTGAATGTTTGTTAAAGACTAAATCTGGGATCCAATGGTCAAAATAAACATGTCCATGATATTTCGCTGATATTTCGCTTGAGTGACAGAGGGAGGTTTCCTTTCATCACCTCTTTCGTGGCCCAGTAGACACTTTCTGACATTATCAGTTCGTCTTAAGACTGCCTTGTCTTTTTTGGACTGGAAAGAGACTAACTGGCCCAACTAGATGGGATTTTTTTATATTTTTTAATAAAAGAGGATGTTGCTGAAAATAAGCCCTCTATTTAAAAGATTACCTAATATGTAAACAAATCGAGTTTTTTCTTTTTTATATTATTCCGAAAAAATGGAGCCGCAGTTTTAATTCCTCGGCAACAACAAGAATATATACAGGTAGGTAATCTCAAACTTCACACCACTTTTAACTTTCCTACTATTCCATTCTTATAAAATTCTTTCTTTACCATCTGACGGTGGCTTTATGGACACTAAGATCATCCACTGCCGAGTAGACGCCAGCGGGTAGGATCGTATGCAGTAAATCCTCGGAGATTTACGACCCTTCTAATGGACAGGTAAAGTGACAACACAAACATGGTTGGAGATTAGTGCCGACACTTAAGGGGGATGCGCTAGGGTAAGTTTCTTACGTTTTTTTACAATTAGGTCAATGGCAATGTCAGACACAAATAATTTCTTTACAGAATTTATAATCATTAGAATCAGCAATACAACTCCTTATGTTAGAATAATTCTAAAATGTCATGATTTCATGAAATAGTCATTCATTAGGATTTTATGTATTAGCTTAGAGAGTTGTGTTGTTGATTTTTATGCATGTAATTCTATAAATAAATTTTTGATACAGCCGTGAATCATATTTAGATAACCAAACAGTCTGATACTGATCTGCAAATTCCAAAAAAAATAAAAAAATTCGTGGGCTGCCCTGACGCTTTCGCCTTAAAGGAAGTATCCGGAATTGCACGCATATATCAAAACGAATAAAATTAGGTAATCTGTTTGAAAAATAGAGCTAAAGAATTGTAAAACAATAAAAACGATAGGTAGTCGAAATTTTATTTGAAAGTGAATCGGATATTTTGATCGTTGCTTAATTAATTAAGCATCGATCAAATATCCGATTCAATTCAATTAACGGAAAGAGAGGTTCGTAGAAATCCTCAATTCTTTGTTGTATTCTAAATGATAGGTAGTACTTACTTGCTCTTAATAGGAAGTTACGGAAAGGAAAAATAAGATCCATGTTAAATCCACTCACGGATAATTATAAGTCTAAAAGCAATAACTTGTTATCATTAAAGCTACAACTACAAAATTAGAACTAGAACTATTATTGTATTTTAACCCAAAACCAAATATCCTACTCACAAATTAATACCTTTAAAGAGGTATGAAGAACAGGGTGTTACGAGGATGCTCTATAGAAAAGATCCTCCGACCAAAATAGTGTTATGTCTGGTGGACAATTTCCCGACGATTGATGTCTGAACGTTGTATACAGGCTGGAGGGAAAGTACTCCAAATACTGGAGATAGCAAATTTTACTCAAAGGAAACATTCCTTTATTTTTTTTTAAAACAAAAAAAATCTTTGAATGCAGAGTGCATTCAAAGATTTTCGAAAATTCGCTTGCCACACTCGGGATTGCCTCATTCGGATCTAGGATCGGATTTAGGTTCGTTTCCCAATCTTTAAATGCCGATTTGTATCTTTTAAAAGATAAAGGAAAGTTTCCTTTGAGTAAAATTTGCTAACTCCAGTATTTAGAGTACTTTTCCTCCAGGTGAGGTTAAAAAGTTCCAGCCTGTATACACGTCGCGTGGTAAATTCGCGTGACGCCGAATTTTGCGTGACGTCAGCGTGGTGCGTAGTTCGCATGTGGCATGTAGATGCTGCCATACCTATATAAACCATTTTACAAACTTTTTTTGTCAAGTTACAACAAAGTGTAACAAATCAGTAGTGACGTAATGAGGTTTGCAGTAAATGCCCAAAATCTAATAGCTAATGATTGCACAGTTTACCCACTAAAGTACTTAGATTCAGAATACACTTTACCAAGTACATGAAAGGAAATCGACGTAGTGTTTAGCGCAATCGAAGATTATAATAATTCTGACAGCTGCATACAGGCTACGTTCGTCTGTAATCCTCTTAGTGCTACCATACATGATCAGTTCAGACTACAGATCCGTCTTGCCTCTTACAAATCCGTACCGAGCTTTTTTAAGGCCTGTGTAGCCACAGATAAAACGGATTTGTGGATATGTGCGTGATCAGAGGCCCAAGCATGAACTCGTGACGTAAACGTAAGGGCCTATGAACACGATGCGTTGCGGCGGCGCGGCACTGCGGCACCGGAACGGTGTCACTGCGGCGTCCTACATTCCAATATACATGGTAGGTATGCCACACGGTGCGTTCCGGCGTCGACCGCACATATACCGGGCTTGCAACCCGCGAGAATGGATGTGTACGCGTTGCGACGCCTGCACCGCAACGTCTCACCGTGTGACCGCCAATGCGTCGAAATCTTTGCGGTGCTGCCCCACAACGTATCGTGTGAACAGGCTCTAACGACATCCGAACCATTGTTGAATCGGAAATAGAACTATCCTATAGCATTTTGTTTTTTGCCATAAGCACAATTTTAGTATCACCCATAAATATGAATAAAATCTTAAAACAAAGATAAAACGGGAAACGAGTATTTTCAATTTTAATATCACTCGAATTTCGTTTTATGTCACGTGTTCATGCTAGAACCTCTGGTCAATTCAAAGTGACGCAGTTACGCCTACATAGAATTTTAGATCGACCACTCCATATAAGATTTAAGGCTCTTAGGTGTTGAAATTAATAATTCTAAACAATCCCCGCATTACTGATTTCACTTCCCAGTTTCATGATTTATTTTCCCTAACACATGCAGAGTAATACGATAATATCAGAGTCAGGAGGTCTGTCGGACCCATTACCTCTGAGAGGGAAGCTGGCGATGTTTCATTAATCACGGCAAGTTAAATGCGCCAGTTATTTGGTGCCTCGTTCTACTTGTTATGGAACTTTGCGGTTTGCTGCACATTTGCAACGTAGACTTTACCCACTTTTGACGTCTCGTTTAATTACTTCTTTAAAAGTTTTGGTTCTTTATTCCTTTTTCGTTTCAATTCTTATAACTTTCACGATTTAAATTTCCCCTATGACTCTGCCTAACCCTTCGGGTTACACAGGCGTGATGTTATGTTACGATTTAAAATAAAATAGCGATCCTACATAAGTGGGATTGACGCAGTTGTAGCTCACTTTGCGTTCGGCTCTTATCGTGGCAACACTTCGTGTCCAAGTTCGCAACAAGTCAATCGTCATCCTGAGGATACCTCGTTGAGAGGCGAAACACGTGTCGATTTCTTACAGGGTTCTCTAACTCTTTAAGAACAGTGAAGCGGATTAAGTTACTAAATATACATCGTCTATTGTATTTTTTAACATTTCTTACATTTTGGCACCATTGCCGTAGAGCAAAATAGAATAGATTGGCGGTACCTAAACCAAATATTTTAAGATGTTGGATTATTCTTATAAGGCCATACATGTGGGTCGTTTATTTATGTGATCGATTTTTGTCGTTTTTAAAATGTAAGTACCTACGTTTTCACTCATTTGCAAAATACAGTGCTATGTAAATTGTGATTTAAAACGTGTTCCTTTTGATATCCCATAGCTCTAGGGCCTAGGTTAATAATGACATGATGTCAAAGAATCAACTAGCATAATGAATTATTTCGCAATAATTTTCTTATCATTTTTTTTTTCATTTTTCATACTAAATAATTCAACAAAGTCACAAGTCAAGATTATATAGATATGTAAAATACCGTTACGGAAAATAATTTCAAAAAACATTGAATACCAACTACTTATGTCATAAAAAAAATATGACAACGTCGCATTTTCTTAACTAGAAATATGAATGATTGGTAAATGATTTACTCGTATTTAATTTTAACATCGAGAGTCTAGTGTTATGTTATCTTCGAAACTATATATTTTTGGAACACTCTAGGACTTTTTGTGTTATTTTTACATTAAAGAGTTATGGGACATCAAAAGAACACTAATAATCTTGCTAGGTAAAAGTACTTAAGAATTCCAAGTTATAATAATAAATGTAAGTATTATAGAACTTTAGACTGCGACTTTTCTACGTCTAGACATCTTTGTGAATTTAAATAAATAACACAAAATAAGGAGTAAATTCTATGTACTTTCCACTATTAGAGAATATAAAACTATATTGTATAAAATAATGAACATATTATTAAAAATAAGAATCTCTTTGAATGAAAATTCTGATATTTTATACAAAGGAACAAAAAGACGTTTCGCGGAACTTTGGGTACGGAACCCGCATTTATCTTTGCGTGATATTACTAAAACAATAAAGGGCAAAAGGTTTCATATCATAAAAACAAAGACGTATAAAAGTGCTATCTCTTTGATTTGTTGTAGCCTCAAGTTGGCAGTGTATTTTGGGTTCTAGTTTTATAATGGTTTGTTTTGCATTGAGAAAAATTGTACGCTGTGGATATTAGGACTATCCTGAGACGTTATTTACTTTTTACCCGACTGCGGCAAAGCCAAAGGAGGGTTATGATCTTGACAGGGTATATATTATGTGAGTATGTATGTTCATCTGTTCCCTCAAAAATTTTAAACTCCTCTTTGTATTTTGACGAACGAGGTATCGTTGGAAGCATCTCTGTTGTTCCTCGGGTTCTAGGCTAGTTAGGCTATGGCATCACAAAATCAAACATCCAAGATGGCGGCGTACAGCGAATGTAAAGTGTTAACAAGAAAAAAAGATTGTAGATTAATATATCGTGTTTGGTATCTAATGAAAGGTCTAAAGGAGATTTTTCTGGTAATAATTTTGGTTATCTATAATTATTCATATACAGGGTGTCAGGGACATCGATGCGAAGCCAGTTACCATGGATTCAGTACATGATTCTGAACCACCCTGTGTTAAAAGATTTCGCCGGTTATTAAAAAAAAAAATTGCTGTTTCATAGAAAAGTGCAATACCTACGCGGTCAAAATGTATGGAACAGCTGTTTTTTTTTTCTAAATAACCGACGAAAAATTTCAACACAGTGGGGTTCAGAATCATGTACTGAATCCATGGTAACAGGCTTCGCGTCCATGTCCCTGACACCCTTTATAAACCCTAAATAAGAATAAAAGCAATTATGCTTCACTGTGACTATTTTCAACAACAGTAAGAACCCCTCTAAAATGTCATGTAGGATGCTTAAAAATCATAGGTATCAAATTAATTTGCTACCTACCTCCTATGATTCCTAACCCCAAAATAATTATAATTAAAATGAAAGTTAAAAACTAAAACCCAAGTACGTCCCTTATTTCAGATTATAAATATTTTTTATTTTTTTATAATTTATTTTAGACACCAAAAATATTAACAAACATTATAACAACCATATTGCGTAAAAATAAATTTGTAGAAATTTGTAATTTGTCGGAGTCTGGATCTCTGTGCCCGGTTGATAGCAACAGGCTCGCCCCCTATTATAACATGGGACTTCAAAATAACTGGCGAAATGTTGGTGTACCTGCTACAGGTATACCTCTAACCAACCCTTCGGGGAAACAAAGCGAGATGTTATGTTATGTTATGTTATGTTTGTAGGCTATAATGAAAATAATACAACATAGGAGCATCTGCAGCCGAACTAGGCGAAAAACCTGTATCTCGGCATATAAGATAGGTAATATAGATAGGTAAGTACTTCAATGAAATAAAAATAAGATCCAAAACATTATATAACTACATAACGTAGAACAAATAAAAAAAAAGTTCAATCTGCGAGTTCAATTTACTTAAGTTCTCACTGGAGAATTACAGACTTACCTACGTTCCATTACACACAGCAAATATCCTCACGTAACTACCATTACCCACCTACTAAGCTTTCAACATAAAGAAGCTTATTATCCCGACGTACAACTTAGCACTTCAGGGGCTAAAAGCTACGTCGAATATAATCCAGAACACAAATTAAAGTATAAATTATAATACATTTTATAAATGACACTGAGCCAAAGTTTTAAAGCTATTAGTACACTGAGGTATGCTACACGCACATGGCACTTTCGATTCGGCAGTATTTGATGAACAACAAAACCGAAGCAATTAGTAAAATTATTACTACTTAAATAAATTAGGCTTTCATTCGGGTCGTCTCATTCGGAAAACTTCTTTCGGCATCTACTTTCACCACTGCCGACGCGAACCAGTATGTCATGCCTTTAACCGACTTCCAAAAATGTTCTATGTTCGTAGAGTATGTATTATTTTTATGTATGTCCACCGATTTCTCTGTCAATTGTGGACCCATTTAGAAAATATTTTTTTTGTTTGAAATAGTATCATATCGAGGTAGTCCCATATAAATTTTATTAACTTTACGTGGATAGTTTTTGAGTTAGCTTTACTTATTTTTCCAACTTAGTTTATCCGCTTGACTGTCACTAATGAGACACAATTAAATTTTAATTGTTATCCAACTGCAGCCGTCTGTTGGACGGTTGAGCTTGGATGATATGATAATTTTATGTCACTTTTATTTACATAGCAGGTAGTGGTATTCGAATTTGTGTAGGGTAGGTACCAAAACTAAAAACTGAAAAATAAAAACCTTTTCCAAAAAAAAAAACAATTGATTTCCAAAAAAACACTACTAAGTGAAAAATTACTTTAATTTCAGAAGTGTCTGTGGTTAACAATTTTCGTTTTTTGCCACCGACTTCCGAAACTAAAGTAATTTTTTACTATGTAAGTAGTGTTTTTTTTTGGAAGTCGGTTGTTTTTTCATACATGTTATTCTCATAACGCAATGTTTTCGCCTACCCGTTGTGTCCGCGTGCTAACGGCATAAACTTACTAAGTAGAAGTCAGTGTTTAACAACATCACCTGTGGCTGTAACTGGATTACTGGACCGTGCCAGATTTACCTAGTGCTAAACCGCTGGGTTGAGCAGAATTATGTTTTATGGTGGTATGTGCAAATATGATAATGGTTTGAGCTGTACGTAAGAGTTACTAGTTTTGTAGTGACACAAAAAAAAACGCAAACAAGATTAGATTTTTGTTTTAAGAGACTGTATTGTGTCGTTTCAAGAGTCGCTTTTTATTTAAATGATTTTGCGGAGTGAACCATCTGGTCTTATCTGTGGTAAAACTACCTAAGCAATTAAGAGAGTTTATTCTGAAAGTTGGCAACGTCGTAAATAGATGTCAAATAGTTACCTGTTTTGATTAATTTGGAAATAATACTGTATGGAAATAAGAAATGTGGCTAACTAACTAATTAGAATATTAATAATGAATTGCAATTATAACATTGAATTTGATGTTGTACCCGTTTTAGGTGTAAAAAAGGCATTTGGAAAGTTTCCAAATACTTTTCTTACATCTAAAACTATCTATTCGGTGTTACGATATTAATTGTTGCATTTTATAATCAATATTCTAGTTCGCTAGTTAGCCACATTTTTTTATTTCCATACAGAAGTATTATCAAATTAATCAAAACAGCGAAATATTTTACATTTTGCGACGTTGCCAACTTCCAGAATAAACTTTCTTAATTGCTTAGGTAGTTTTACCACAGACAAGACCAGATGGTTCACTCCGTAAAATCATTTAAATAAAAAGCGACACTTGAAACGACACAATACAGTGCAATTTAGATCGCACAGCGCTAATTACCTTCAGTTATATTCAACTAGAAGTTGCCTCTCTTTCAATCGTGTAACTCTTATTACTTCTGACTACGTTACGTTCACTTTCGACAAGTCGACCACGTGTCTACTTGTAGCTTGCGAGCAATGCGGAGTGAAGTATCTGTATTCATCTGTTGTTTCACATACAGTGTATTTGGAGAACGATTATGGATACTTTAAAGGGATTCTCTACATCGTAATCGCAGTATCGCAATATAATCTTACAACGCACCTTACACTTTTTTTGTATGTCTTTTACTTGTAGTACAATATCGCACGCTTAATCCAATACTGTCACTATCCAAAATTTTTACAAATGGACTTTTTATTGCCATCTGTTGAGAAACGTGGAACTACACATCATCGCGCTTACACTGGTCTAAAAGTAACAGAAATAACCGCTAGATGGCAGTGGCCCGCTTCGTCACTAAACAAAATATTCCCCTCCCCTCAGAGCAACACTGACCTTCAACGAAAAAGTACGTGTCGTCAAAGACAAAATTGACGATTTTTGAGTGCAATAGTGTCACTTTAGTGATGAATCCGGTTTACTAGTCATATTGTTGGTAAGTTATACATTATTTTAATTGAAATAGTGACATTTTGCGTTTAGTGTCACGGTTGCAATAAAGTTATCTCAATATAAGTTCAAAAATTTGACGCCATAATGACACTTTTACTTTAGTGTCAGTTTGGCTTTAAAATCACGAGATAAATAATTATTTGTTTGTTAGAGCATAATCGACACATTGCTTTTAATGTCATTTTTGCTGTAATTATTTTCATGATACTGTTGGTAAAATGGTTTATTTCAATAAAGTGACAGTGTGCTGTCAGCGCTAAGTCAATAATTAACGAAAAGTGTCTTTTTAACGTTCCTTACAAGGTCATACCATGACAATTTTACCGACGGCTAACATCTAAAATTGTTCATTTAGGCAGTAAGAAAAGAATCGTCTTCTTAAATGTCATACTAGGCTTCTTTGTTAGAAGATGATTATAATAATACTGGAGATTAAAGTCCGATTATTTTACAGTACATAGATTATGGATGTACATACATTATTTGAATACTTTTTGTTTGCGTTGGTCACTGTAAACAAACAGAATTAATTTTTTATGTTAGAAGTTTAGTTTTATTTTAATTAATTTCTATCTGAACAAAATGTTTCTTATTTTTGCCTTGTGGTCATAATTATTATTATGTAATTATGAAACATTTAATTTGTAGTACCTAAGTATTTATTTTTTATCACTGTTAAGTTAAATAAAACAGTTTTTGGCAATAAAAAAATGGTTTTAAAGCTTTTATTATTTCATTTTTTTATTGAAAAGTAAGTCTATAATGCCATTAAGGCGAAATAAATTAAAATAATGAAAGTAACAGTGACACTTTAATATAAATAACGATAAAATGTAAATAAATATATAAAATTTTTTTTTTTTTTTGTTCTCAAATTTGATATACAACCTTTGCCGATTATTTCTATATCAAAGAATAACTAAATTGTGCGTAGATTTTTACGTATCACTCATATTCATACCACAAAAAACGTTTTTTGGCTCTCCTGAAAAGTTAACTTTTTTGGATAGTGACAGTTTTGGTTTAAGCGTGCGATATGTTATGTTGTGTACCTTTGTCTGTGTCTGTGCTAAATTAATTTATTTTCTTTCTTCTTCTTCCTTTCTTTCTTTACATTTTTGAGTAATGCGAACATATATTAATGGAGCAGCAAATTTTTGAAGTGAAAACTACTGCGCAATATTTTCGAGATTGGTAAAAAATGTTAATTAAACTCGCGTTAGGACGTGACCGTAAGATCCGTTGCCTAGCAACCGACAAAGTAAATATCAAAATAAATAGTCTTTGACATTACGTAAAGATTGCGAGCTATGAAATTTTATCCATATTGATGGGAAGTGCACGCCTCATAACACACATTCATAAACGAAAAAGAAATTCAAAACATAGTTTCTAACAAAAATTAACAATTTATCACTTTTCAAGAAGTACGAGTATGTTTTGACTGCTGTTTTACCCATCAATATGGGTAAATTTCTAACTTCGCAATCCTTACGTAATGTCAAAGACTATTTATTTAGATATTTACGTTGCGGGTTGCTAGGCAACACGTTAAGTCATGGTTGGAAATATTTAGATAAAGATATTATATTTTAGTTAGTATTTTATTAATTATAATTAAACTACTTTGAATAAAAGAGCCATTTTCAATAGGGGTCCTTCTATGGCCGAAACCAATGTATTAAAAAAAAATTTACTCAATTAATTGATTTTATCGCAAGCTACAAAGTTTTCAAGTTCCATAAATTGACGGACAGGAATGTTTTTTCAACTATTTTGGTGTTTTTAGGGTTCCGTACCCGAAGGGTGACAAACGGAACCCTATTCATAAGCCTCCGCTGTCCGTCTGTCTGTCAGCGAGCTCTATCTCATGAACCGTAATAGGTAGGCAGTTGAAAATTTCACAGATTGAGCATTTCTATTGCCGTAAGAGCAACAAATAATAAAATTAAAAAATAAAGGGGGGTCGCCATACAATAAAATTAAATTTTGAAAAAAAAATTATCTGATCATTTTCTAGAGCTCATCGAGTAGAGAATAAATATAATTTTTATTTGTTTTTATCTTCAAAAATGATGAATTAGGGGGCCGTAGAAGTTGTCTGTTTTAGACCATTTTTGTACGAGCTCTATCTCAACAACTAAACAAATTAGGAATTTGAAACTTGTGTGTATCATGTAACATATACTGTTTATAATCAACAAATACTAAAAACGCCGATTCATAACGTATTTTATATAATATGGGCGATTTTCTGCAACTTAAAGTAATAATTTTGTATTTCATGCTAATATTAAGCGATATAAATTCCACAGATAACTATTTAATAGTCGGAGTAATGACATGGAATTAGTAAGTACCTACTATCATGGCAGCATATACTATTTCGATCATTTAAATTTCGATCATCCAAAAAGGTCTACAAAATAAACTTTCTTCACAAGATTTTAAAACCGGCCAGTATTTTTTGAGTTTAAGAACTTTATCGACTTTTTTCAAAGTATCCCTAGACGGTGTTGATGTGTGTACCTCGTGTTAAAACTACACTCCAATAGACAATATATTCAGTAACATTGAAATGAATGCTGGCACATACAGTGTACTATTCAGTTACCTAGCTTAAACCGTTGTGGATACAATTTCATATTGAGAAAAATTATTGGTGTAAAAATATTCGGTCAATGGCCTTCGGCGCGGGAGATATTATAGTGCACAAGTGTGTGCGCAGACACGAGTGCACTCTCTCTTCCCTCACTCTCATAGTCCGATGGGATGTGTAAAAATAATAAGTAAGAAATAATAGATTTCTGTATGACTATCAAAAATAACGTAAATAAATACTGTATTGACCCGTGCGTTTGCACTGGCGAAACATCACGACAAAACATGTTGAAATCTCTAGTTCCTGTCAAACATTGTATGAAAAATTGACAGAAAATAGAGATTCCAACATGTTTTGTTGTGAATGTTTCGCCAGTGCAAACGCACAGTTACTTATAATTAAAATTTGGCGTACTACTTACATTCTATTTTGTACAATATAGTCTGATGTAGCAAGAGAAATCCTTTTATTTATAAGTAACTAGCTTTACCCGGCCTGGCTTCGCACGGTTAGCACTAAGTACTTATCTACGGCGCATCTACCTTTCCTAATTACCTATTTCTACCTAATTACCTACCCTACCTACTGCAGCATTGCGCTGCCGTTCAAGCCTCTTTCGTTGTTGTAAAAGTTTTATAAACTATTATTTCTTTAAAAAATTTCGTATTGAGTACATTTTCAAATTTTGAATTCTATATCGTTCAAAGTAAAACAATTTTTTTCTGACTTGCGTCATTCTATTGTGAGCCGCTCTGGACGATACGTCATGGTATAAAATAATTTTTCTCTGCTTCAAGTGTCGTGTTTTCAGTTTAAGACGCGGATGTAAAAAGATCACGATAGTATCTTTGTGCTAGCTGGCCGCAGTTTTGATGAAGCATATCGTGTTCATTGTGGTGTCTAGTCCTCAAGTTATACCTATAGTTCGTGCCAGCCAAGCGAGAATCTAGAACCACTATTTTTTGGTGAAGTATTTACTGTACAAACATGTGAGTATTCAACCAATTTCCCGTTTATCAAATCATACACTCTCGCGTCCCACTAATCGCGTAATCTAGCCTATGCCGTTTCTAAAGCTCTCTCGTTTTCGGACCTTGGCAGATAACCAAGGCCGCAAGGCCTTTCCCGAGACCCCCGTCCGTCGCCTGGACAGGATCCTGGCGTTCTCTACTCCCAGCCTGCGTCAACACAGACCCACGTCTTCTAGCCACGTCGGGTTCCTCCGCCAACCAAGGCGAGATCGTTCCGGGCAGCAGCAGGACGGCGCCCCGTGCTCAGGACTTCAGGACTCATTGGCTATTAATCTCCATCGCATTAGTTTTAACTTTATTTTTTGAATCTTAAGCTAGGCAATCCATCTACCGCGCTGAACCCAGATTTATTGCCGGTTTAATTGCTCTGTTCTACCTCGTGTCTCCGGGATTAAATTAGTAAAGGCCTATACATATTTAACCCGCGTGCGATCGTACACTCAACCCTAAACCGCATAATTCTCCGTTCGGAAAATAAAAATCAACCGTAGTTATAAGCGGCTCGCAATCATACTTAAATTTATTTACCACGTTTTATATATAACTGTTTCTGTTTTTTTCTTACTTTAAAAAATATAATACAAATCATATTTAAAATCTCCTATTATTTTTTTTCTTTGTATTTAGTTACCCTATGCTAGAGTGGGTTCGATTCTCACCAAGCATTCTTTTTAACAAGTGGCAGAAGCTGATTTTCTAATGCTACAATGGCGCCCGATACAAAAGTAAGTAATTATTATTGTTATTTGTTTACTACCTACGATAATAACATTACTATTTATTAATTACCTAATAATATCTATAAGTAGTCTAATTATAATTTTTTTTTTCATAGCACCGGTGTGGTGTGCCCTTTTAAGAGCACAATTTCTAATTCCTAGAGCAATTTTGTTTGTTTCAGGTGCGGTCGTTTTAAATAAAATCTCGGCAAGCCTAACTACAGAACAGTTCGCGCTGGTGCCTTGCTGCTGTTGGTGCTCCTATTACGTCTATCTAACCTTGTGCCTTTCATTTAATGACCAATTAATGTGATGAAATACGATTGTATGATAATATATGATTTAATATAGTGTACTATTATGCAATTCAAAACTCTGTAACCAGATCGAATATTATTTTCTCTCTGCCTCTTTCATTTCCTTCCCACAAATATATAATTATCCCCTGGTTTTACTCGTCTCTCGTAATTAGCGTAGCTAGTACCCCGTAGCGTGTGTCTGAAGTATGTATGCATAGGGATCACATCTAAGGTAAGCGTTTTTTGATTGGTGATTTTGCTGAATGTCTAGTTTTTTCTTTTTTCTATAGCATTCAGCCCCACCCGTCTCTTTTGCTCGCCTGATCGTCGTTTTCTGTTTGTTCGCACGTCTATTACTCGTCGCCAAGGGTATGAATTAGGTACACACATATATTCCTATAGAAATACTCCATTCGAACATTTTTTTTCAATAACTCACGTATCACATATCTATCTTGCTAAAATTCTATTTAAACATTAGTTTTGCGCTTAATTCTAGACCCCGCCGTCGAAACAAACCAAATATTCGCTCAGGAATAAATTTGCATTTTCAAACCGCGTAAATATTTATTTTTCCAAACTCAGTTCAAAATAAAGGAGACCGCCCATTCACGTTAACCCGAATTTTTTAAAAGGACAACGACCATTTTTCTACCAATACTTTTTCTCTCAAACGTTTTATCATTTAATATTTTTTTTGCCTCCGTGGGTTACCAACTCTAAATATGTCGGACGAAGAGCGATCCATTACCGAGACACCGATCTGTAGAAGCCCGATAATTTCGAGACCTCGCTCGATCCCGCCTAGAACGCCCAGGCCTTCAGCGTCGTCGGGCGTTCCGTCGCCTATCAAGACCGATGAATGTCCGCTCCACTATCGCAGGCAGGTTTCACTCTCGAAGTGGAAGCTCGACTTCTCTGGCGACTCTTGTGTCCGTGATTTCTTCGTCTCGATTGACGAACGTAAGGAGGCAGACGACATATCGGACGCCCAATTACTGAAACATTTCCACGAGGTATTATCAGGGTCTCCGCTTAAATACTTCCGATCCATTCGCCATCCCGACCTCTCCTATCCAGACCTCAAAGAGTCCTTTCTAAGGACATTCGGCCCGATAGATTACGAATTTAGGACCGAACAGGATGTCCGGAATCTGAAGCAGAGATCTAACCAGTCAGTCAGAGATTTCGTCATCCAGGTTTCGTACCTGAACGACCAATTGTCCTTCCCCATAACTGAACCGAACTTATTACAGATTATTTTGCACAATATGCACCCTAAATACTACCCTTGTTTATCCGTCCACAAATTCGACAAATTAAGTTCGCTCATCGATATGGCTTCCCATTTTGAAAGTTTTATACCAGTTTCTCCTAAGGCTGTATCAACCGTTGCATGCGAGACCCAGATATGTCCCAAATGTAGTAAAAACGGTCACTCCTATCGTAATTGTCCTCATTTTCCTGGCATCCTTTGTTTTAAATGTCGGACTCCTGGTGTCATAACTCGGGATTGCCCGAAGTGCAATCCAAAAAATGTTTAAGCCACCGGCGACACGCTTCTCGTACAGTGTCACCGGTGATTACGAACGGTTCGTCGGATAACCGACCTTTTATCGAAATTTTGTTAGGTGATCGTCTGATCAAAGCCTTATTGGACTCAGGCGCGCAGATGTCGCTCATCAGCGATGCCTTGATCCAGGAATTATCTGTTCCATTAAATTTATACGACGCCTGTCCCCGCGTTATTTCTGCCAATAACTCGCCCATCGATATTTTAGGTACGGTTCGCCTTCCAGTTAAATTTAATAATACGATTTTTTCTCATGAGTTTCTAGTAGCGCGCTCTATGTCTTCCTCAGTCATCTTGGGTATTGAATTTTGGAATAAGTTTGGTTTGACATCTGTCTTTAGTCAAGCATTCGATAAAAATATTAAAGGTAACATGTATCTCTCATCCGCTAGTCGTTCCCTTCCATCCGCTTCTTGCGTTAGCGAGCCACGATATATACATCCTCGTAACGTCTTATCACCCGATCAAGAGCGAAGTCTACAAAGAGTCATAGACGAATTTGAAATAATCTCGTCTGACAAAATCGGACTCGGAAAAACCACATGGCTGTCACATAAAATCAACACCACCGGACAGCCAATTAGGCAAAGGTTTTATCCGCTCTCACCCGTCAAATTAAAAATCCTCAACGACGAAGTTGACAAGATGCTAGAGTTAGGCGTTATTCGTCCATCCCGTTCTCCCTGGGCTAGTCCCGTTGTTATGGTCACGAAGAAGGACGGTTCGGTTCGTTTCTGCGTCGACAGTAGAAAGCTAAATAGCGTTACCATCAGAGACTCATATCCCCTCCCGCGCATTCAAGATATCCTTGATAATCTCCGTGGGGCGAGATACATAAGCTCTCTCGATTTTAGGAGTGCTTTTTGGCAGATACCTCTCGCCGACAACGATAGTTGTCAGAAAACTGCTTTCATAATCCCTCAACGCGGTTTATTTGAGTTCGTTAGAATGCCGTTTGGACTCACAAACGCAGCTTCCGAGATGCAACGTCTCACTGATATGATCGTAAATTTCGAATTTACCTCCACTAGCGACGATTGTGTTTTCGGTTACGTCGACGATATTTTGATCCTAATATCTAAGGATTTCCACAGCCATCTCGCCCTCCTCAAGAAGGTGTTGAACCGCCTCCAGGAAGCCGGTTTATCAATTAACCTAAAAAAATGCGAGTTCTGCAAGAGCGAACTCAAATATTTGGGGTATATTGTTAACGAAAAGGGCCTGCAAACTGACCCTGGCAAACTTGACGCTATTAGGGATTATCCTACTCCTACCTGTGCCAAGTCTCTGCGCGGCTTCATTGGAATGTGTTCCTATTACGGGCGTTTCGTAGACGGTTTTTCGTCCATAATCGCGCCACTCACCGCCGTGATCGGAAAAAGCAAAGGTCGAGATCCCATAATTTGGAATCAAGCTGCCGATCAAGCTTTTTCCAAGCTGAAAGAGGCGCTAATCAACACTCCTGTAATGGCTTGTCCGGATTTTTCCAAGCCGTTCTTTTTGCAGTGTGATGCCTCAGCGGTTGGTCTCGGTTCGGTTCTCTCACAAAAAATCGATGGTGTGGAGCATCCTATCGCTTATTATTCCCGCCTATTCTCCAAGGCGGAGCGAAATTATAGCACTACCGAACGCGAGCTTTTATCCGTTCTTGATTCTATAAAACATTTCCGGTGTTATTTAGATGGTATGAAGTTCTCGGTTATAACGGATCATATGGCTTTGAAATGGTTACTCACTTTAAATAACCCTTCTGGGCGCCTGGCCCGGTGGGCCACCGTCATATCCCAATACACTTTTGACATCGTTCATCGCAAGGGGTCGCAACACGTCGTCCCAGACGCACTTTCCAGGGTTTATGCCAGCCCTGTCTCGTTCGATCAGGGTCCCGAACATACTACGGACCGTTGGTATAAGAGGATTTATTTGGGCGCTCGAGATACGCCTCAGATGTTCCCCGATTACGCGATTCAGAACGGTGTCCTCTTGAGACGTATGCCTATCACCAGCCCTCTCTCATCTGACCCATGGCGCGTCGTATTGCCTTCAGAGAAAGTTCCACTCGCCATATGGGAAGTTCACAATGATTTCCCTTCAATACACCCTGGTGTCTTGAAATCTTACCTTAAGATCAAGGAACTTTTCTACTGGCCAAATATGTTTCGTGACGTCACGGAAACATTGAGTCAATGTGAGGTGTGCAAGGCCTATAAAATTTCTAACACTCAACCGCGCGGACAGATGCTGTACCCGAAGGCCGTCTCCTCACCCTTACAGCTTATTTCCATTGACATCGTTGGCCCCCTTCCTATCGCCTTTTATGGCTATCGCTATATTTTATCCATGGTTGACGTATTTTCCAAGTATGTTTGGCTCGTTCCTTTAAAAAAGGTCGACGCTAATTCTGTTGTTAAGGCGCTGGAATCTGAGATATTTTTTAATTTCGGAGTCCCACGCGCCATTCTTTGCGATAATGCCACCGTTTTCCGTAGTAACCGATTGCTGAATTTCCTCAGGTCTTACCACATTGAATCTCCAATTTTTACTCCGTATTATACCCCACAGGCTAATACAGTTGAACGTTACAATCAAAGCGTTATTACATGTTTAAGCATCTTAGTCGGCGAAAATCAAAGAAATTGGTCAAAATTATTACCCAAGGTCAAATTATACCTCAACTCATGTATCAACTTAGCTACCGGTTTTACCCCAAACTTTCTTATGTTTGGTAGGGAAGTTATTATAGATCCGACCCGTGCACACGGACAGACTCAAGGCACCGATTTAGCCGAAAGTCGGTCTCAACACGCGTCAAACCTATCTTCCCTCGCACAAGTTTATTCTAGGGTCGCCGATAATCTTTCTCTCGCTTTCCTCCGAAATTCGAAAACATATAACGCCAACCGTTCCGCTATCACCCTCAACGTCGGTGACACGGTCTGGAGGAGGAATTTCTCCAGGTCTACGGGATCTGATTATTTTTCCGGGAAGCTTGCTCCTCGCTTTGTGAAGTGTCGTGTGAGTAGAGTACTCTCCAGAACAACTTACCTCCTTCAAGATTGTGACTCCGTTCATTCCGGGTCATATCACATCAAAGATATTTTGAAATAACACCCCCATAATCTACATCAATCATCCTATTAGATTTCCTCTATTCCAAAATTCGCTGTTTCTTTCTTCTCATCTCACCACCTAATCCAAATTTACTCTTCATAAATATTGTTTTTACTCATAACCCCCCATTTTCAGGCCATAATCATCGCGATACCCCCCTTAACAAAAAAGCTAAGTTTCAAAGTACGTAATAATTATATAATTTAAATCTATCGCAAAATCTGTTACAAACTCTTTTCGAACTTTCTCTATTATACGGCCTCATTTTCACTTCACTAACTTTTTCTTCTTTTTGCATTGTGTCACCTCATCACACTGACATTGTCATCTAAATAAAACCAAAATAAAATAATAACAATATAAGTTGTTTTGTGGTTTATTCGCCGATTTCTCGGTAAGTTTAATAATAATATTATTCCCAAAATTCTCTGTTTCTATACAATTCCGTAATCTGATGTAAATAACGTACATTACACACTACGCATATCGTATCTATTTATATATTGTTTTTCTGTTTAATTTTACTCCGTAATTTTTCTTCTCTTCGCTGACCAATACGCTATGAGCGACCTTTTTGTTATGTTCCCTCTCTCCCTCTTGTAACCTCTGGGTTTGTTCGGAGAGGTAACTCATCGTTCAACTTTATTGTTGACTCTCAACAACTTTGTTAGTGAGTTTTGCTGTAAGGGACGAATAGGTTTGTGTTCGACCTCTAGGAGTTTCTTTGAGGTGCACCAACCCTCCCTCCTTACTATCACTCCTCTGATCAGACTCTAAGCACTCTGTTAGCTGAAAGTCGGATCAGGAGGGATACCCTACAATTAGGGACATTAAAATACTGGTTTATAGCCCTTATTTTTGTAGGCTGGGGTATTATTTTTTCGGGACTTAGGTTTTTTCCTCTCGTAGCCTGGTCCTCCTCAGCTTATATTCGTTGATTACAACCTCTAGCCTCTTCTTTTATCAACATTGCCCTCTGAGCATGTGTCAATAATTAATTTTAAGCTATACTTACATTCGCTTTTTACTTTAGTTTAGCTTCTTTATTTCGTCTAGAGTCTATTTCGCCATGGTATATTATCCCGTGAGTTACTTTAATTCTGTTAGGCCATAGTTTTTTTTAGTCGTGCACTTAGATTATTTTTAGGTTTAGTGGACGCTGCCTGAGCTCGCGTCGAGAAGGTTTAGATTTGGAACGTTCCGTATTTATTCTTTGTCGAATGCACTTAGTAGGCGCTCCTTAGGTTAGGTATTTTAATTCTGGTTTAGTCTTGTTAGTTGTTAGTTGTCTTGTAAGTATTTCATTTTTACTCTGTTACTCAGGACTTCCCCTAACCTTGTGTCGTACCTCTTCAACTGTCACCCCTATAGGGGAGACATAATTTTTTTTTTCGTTTTCCCTATAGGGATGTCAAGTGTCTTTAGTGACGACATCGTCTAGGATTGTCAAAAATTTGTCGATAGGGTCGTGATTTTTATCGATGATGCCTTCAGTCTTTTGTGTCGACATCGTTTAGGGTTGTCAAATTTTTTATCGATAGTATCGATAATTTTTTTTTTTTGCTGGAAAGGGTGTATTGCAGCATTGCGCTGCCGTTCAAGCCTCTTTCGTTGTTGTAAAAGTTTTATAAACTATTATTTCTTTTAAAAATTTCGTATTGAGTACATTTTCAAATTTTGAATTCTATATCGTTCAAAGTAAAACAATTTTTTTCTGACTTGCGTCATTCTATTGTGAGCCGCTCTGGACGATACGTCATGGTATAAAATAATTTTTCTCTGCTTCAAGTGTCGTGTTTTCAGTTTAAGACGCGGATGTAAAAAGATCACGATAGTATCTTTGTGCTAGCTGGCCGCAGTTTTGATGAAGCATATCGTGTTCATTGTGGTGTCTAGTCCTCAAGTTATACCTATAGTTCGTGCCAGCCAAGCGAGAATCTAGAACCACTATTTTTTGGTGAAGTATTTACTGTACAAACATGTGAGTATTCAACCAATTTCCCGTTTATCAAATCATACACTCTCGCGTCCCACTAATCGCGTAATCTAGCCTATGCCGTTTCTAAAGCTCTCTCGTTTTCGGACCTTGGCAGATAACCAAGGCCGCAAGGCCTTTCCCGAGACCCCCGTCCGTCGCCTGGACAGGATCCTGGCGTTCTCTACTCCCAGCCTGCGTCAACACAGACCCACGTCTTCTAGCCACGTCGGGTTCCTCCGCCAACCAAGGCGAGATCGTTCCGGGCAGCAGCAGGACGGCGCCCCGTGCTCAGGACTTCAGGACTCATTGGCTATTAATCTCCATCGCATTAGTTTTAACTTTATTTTTTGAATCTTAAGCTAGGCAATCCATCTACCGCGCTGAACCCAGATTTATTGCCGGTTTAATTGCTCTGTTCTACCTCGTGTCTCCGGGATTAAATTAGTAAAGGCCTATACATATTTAACCCGCGTGCGATCGTACACTCAACCCTAAACCGCATAATTCTCCGTTCGGAAAATAAAAATCAACCGTAGTTATAAGCGGCTCGCAATCATACTTAAATTTATTTACCACGTTTTATATATAACTGTTTCTGTTTTTTTCTTACTTTAAAAAATATAATACAAATCATATTTAAAATCTCCTATTATTTTTTTTCTTTGTATTTAGTTACCCTATGCTAGAGTGGGTTCGATTCTCACCAAGCATTCTTTTTAACAAGTGGCAGAAGCTGATTTTCTAATGCTACACTACCTACCCTACCCTTCTTACCAGGGTAGGTAGGTACCTAACCTACCCTACCTACCCTACATATCTACCTGCTTACCTACCATATATACCTATTTATACCTACTAATACTATGTTAGTAGCAAATAAATAACTTTGACTTTAGTTAATGCATGTTACTGGATAAAGTTAAAATAATATTTTTCTCTTAAAATAAATGAAATATACTCCTACACCTATATTTTAACACAACAACATTTTCTCATTAAAATTAGACAATTTCTTTACAAATCTTTGTTTTTTTATAGCGCCTCTGTTGTTACCTTTACGAAAGTATTACAAAAATTCATAGTGTTATATCTTGTACGACATGGTATGGAACCCTTCGTGTGCGAGTCCGACTCGCACTTGACAGATTTTATTTTTCATTTCTGCTGCATGAAATCAATTGGTTTAAAAGTACAGTATTAATCTCCATTTAATCATCTACACAATGGTATACAAATTAAGTAGGTTCTGTGTACTAGCAGAAGTGTAACAATAAAAACAGTTGCAGAAATGGGGCAACAAATATTTTTCGATCGTAGAGCACACTCTAATGCTTCGCATTATGAGTCGTGCAATAAATAAATATACTACTGTACTGTACTTTTATACTGATAAATAAAGCAATTCGTGCGAAATTATTCCCTAACCATTCTAAAATATTCAAATATGCACGACGTTAATTGCGAGTGCGACTCGTTGTTTTTTTTTTCGCGATTTCCGCCTTCAATACTTCCACTGTCTTGAAGCATCAGTAACTGTTCTCCAAACAAACCGTATAAGCGTTATAAGCGTATTGCACGACTCATAATGCGAAGCATTAGAGTGTGCTCTACGATCGAAAAAATTTTTTTGCCCCATTTCTGTAACTGTTTTTATTGTTACACTCCTGCTAGTACACAGAACCTACTTAATTTATATACCATTGTATAGATGATTAAAATTAAATGGAGATTAATACTGTACTTTTTAACAATTGATTTAATGCAGCAGAAATGGAAAAAGCATCAAAATAGTTGGAAAAAAAATCCTGTCCGTCAATTTATGAACCTTGAAAACATTGTAGCTTGCGATAAAATCAATTAATTGATTAAATTTTTTTTTTATACATTTATTTTCAGCCGTAGAAGGGACCCTATTGAAAATGGCTCTTTTATTCAAAGTAGTTTAATTATAATTAATAAAATACTAACAAAAATATAATATCTCTATCTAAATATTTCCAACCTTTGACTTAAGTTGCCTAGCAACCGCCAAGTAAATATCTTTGTCAGTCTTTGACATTACGACTTCATGAAAAGTTATAAATTGTTCCTTTTTGTTAGAAACTATGTTTTAAAATTCTTTTTCGTTTATGAATGAGTGTTATGTATGAGGCGTGCACTTTTGGATTTTCCAAACTATTTATAAAATAAAAACAAATACATTATAGTCTTATGAGACGCGAGTAATGCGAGAAAATATAAAACTTGTGGACGAGCAACAAGACGCATTGGTTTTTTCGACATGAGTGACGTGAAACGATTCACAAGTTCGGCTCGAATCCGCGTCGCATCTTATGTAGAATTTTGTTTCGTTGCGGCTCCATTCATGTGTAACGTTCCTAGTTTTTGAAATAAAAAGTACAAAACTATGTGTGTTCCATACATATGCTAATCCTGGTTAAATCCTTTGTAGTGCAGCCAAATCTTCACAGCAGAGAAGTTACGACGTCGTTAAGTTTCAAGCATACATTCATATTCAAGCAGTTTCGCGCAGTCTACCTTGTTTTTGTAATCGTTAATCTTGCTCTTACACAAGTACTTGTACCGATACTGTTAATTGCATTGATTTTACTGACTAAAGTAAACAAGCTTCATCTAAACAGCGTACTCAATTTTCCCGCCTTCCCTCGAGAAAAGTAAAGGCACGTTACACACCAATACATGTGCGAAGTTTTAGCTATAAATATTTACATCGCTGATGACACATCGTAACGCACGTCGCCTCACAAACCACTTCGCTGAAGGTTACCGAGAAAATTGCCATCGAAATACGTTACATATTGGAAATTGCCGTAATTTGTTAACGTTATGCCTCCCAAGAGTAGTCCATACTCACATTTTTTAAATTTATTGCTGCATGTATTTTTTATCTCCACACTACCTGCGCTGGATTTTGAGTAATGAGAAACGAAATGAGCTCCAACGTTCTCCTGACGAGAAATTGTGCTGAGTATCTTTTTTTTTTTGTTAGTTTTAAACGGCTTATTAGGCACCAAAGCTCGGGAAATGGCCAGCAGACAGTTACAGTTTATTCGAAATAGTTTCGTGTATTTTCTACGTAACTGGGCTCTTATATTTTATCTAGGGGTTTAGGTACGACTAACGAGTAACTACTGCAGTATATTCCAGCTTGTAGATGTAACATTCAGAAATGTTTGAAAAAATCTGGAAGGTAAGGAAAATATTGACTTGTTTGGTCTTAACGTAGAATTTAGACGTCCATCATTTCCATTTATTTTGGCTTTATGGTTTTTTTCATACCCCCCCGACCCTTGCTCGATAACGATGCGCCAGCCCGCGTTTTTGCTGAGCCTGTAGCATTAAATTCTCCTGATAATAATAATGATCTATCCTTGATCCAGCCTGTCCCTCTTGCTGTCCTCCCCCCAGCGAACGCCCTAAGCCGAGGTTCGTACCCCACAAGGAGTGCCCTTTGCGAGCGTTCGTACCCCACAAGAGGTGCCCTTAGCGAGCGTTCGTACCCCACAAGGGGTGCCTTTAGCGAGCGTTTGGCTAGTTTTAATTTAGCTTAGTTTATGCTCCTGGCTGGAGGCTTTGAGTTTCGTTAGGAGCTTAAGACAGCCACAGGAATGTCCGGTTAAGCAGCAAGTACCTTAGTGGTAAACTGCGAGATGCCCTAGCCAAAAAAAAAGAAAAAAGAAATTGGTTTTCTTCATAAAGATTTTCATTTTCAACATAAGGATTCATGTTGAAGATGCATGTGCACGTGTTCTACTTTCAAACTCGTACATAACTTTTATAAACAACCTTTCAGCTCGTACCTACAAGTTTCCTTGAGCGTATAAGCTTAATTCCTATTAACTTGACAACATTTCCGGAAAATCTGGTATTCAAATTATAATATTATCTGGATCGTTGAATGTAATATGTAATTTAACATCTCAGGAAAGTTATACTTATTACAAACAAGACATTTTCGGGAAATGACTTCCTTGTAGTTGCTCGGCTCAAGTAACAGGAAGAGATAGCATAATAATAGATATTTTGTATGCTAGGTATATCTTATGCTAATTTTTGTTTGCTATTTCCTAAGTGAGCAGCTGCTTACTTCTAATAAATTGCCTTTTCTCATTGACCCATAATTGGCCATGATAACAAACTCTGAAGGATCTTCGGTAGACTCAATCCACACTTTCATATATTCGTAAGTGGTTAACGCTTTGAGGAACACTAAACGCCGATAGGCGTAATAACAGTAAAACTTCTATTGTGTCTCCTTCAACCGATTAATAATATATTGGGTGTTTTCACAGCAACATTTCCGAATTGCTATAAAACTGATTATCTTTACATCTATACAAATAAATAAAATTGAAGTGTCTGTTTGTAATGTCAAAATAACAGCTTTTTACTAAATGCATAATTATGAAAGCATATACGATCCATGCGCGGCGGCGGCGGCGGCGCTTGGGGGGAGGCCTATGTCCAGCAGTGGACGTCTTTCGGCTGATTTGATGATGATACGATCCATACAACAACACAATATAATTATTTTTTTGGTCTGTCTGTCTGTCAGTTTGTTCCGGTTAATCTCGGAAACGGCTGGACCGATTTGGACGGGACTTTCACAAAAAAATAGCAAAGGCCACTGGGCGTAAAATAGGCTACTTTTTATTCCGATATTCCCACGGTAACATAGGGATTAAAAGAAAAAACTACTTTACGCGGGTGAAAGCGCGGGACGCAGCTAGTCTTGAATAAAAACGTACTTGGAAAATGAAAAAACAAGAACGAAAACATATCGAAAAATAAAGTTAATCGGCCATGAACCGACCTGACCTCAAAAAAATAACTCATAAGTCCACCAACAGTGTAAGAGACGAATGATACTTGTTCACAGTTTACAGGTGATATCATATTTGTCCGAGCGTAGAATTGAATTCGGACCTCGGTAGAGTGTAAACACTAGGAAATCAAAACGCGTAACAATGTTTGTTTCACGTTTTTCTTTCTACATGTAGAGAGGAAAATGGAAGAGTATTTGGACTGTTATGTTTTTTTTTTTTTTTTTTTGTAATATTAGCATGCTGCCCTTTTTATGCATACGTCTCTTTATTTGGCTTAATTTCAAAATGAATACCTACTTGGTTTGTTATTGTCAGAGAAAACTTCCAATCAGTACTTAAGTAAAAGTGTTTTTGAGGCAACGCACAAAAGAAAATCATAATACCATTCACAATCCACCACCAACACATAGTGTGTATAAAAACGGATTGATTTATACAAGCTTTTAATAGTTAACTGCAAAATACAAACACTGGGTATTGTGTTTTTTAAGCTGTAAGTCTTCGTATAACAAAGAAAACTCTGATTGCAATACCCTACTACAAACTCTTTAAAAAAGAACCTTTGCTTTACTAACTACATACAATATTTGCATACTAGTTACTACGCCATAAATAAACATACTTATGATATTGTTAGTGTTACTATAAAAGCCGGGAACGCAAGAATCGATCCCTAAAACGTAGGCAAAATCCAAGCAGTATCAAAATACCTCCTCAAGATTCTCGAAGGCATCTTATCATATAAAGCTATTGGCTATAATTAAGCTGCTTAAGCGTCTCCAACAACAGTTTGCTGACGCAAGAGTCTTCTCTTAGTCACGTTTTTGCTTCGTCATAGAGCGTTGAAGACTCTACAAATTGTGCAGAGCATTGGAACAAAGCCAACTGTTTATGAATGCAGTGTTTCGCGTAACGAGCGGAATATCTCTCACTAAAATAATATATTTTTCAAGCAATTGCATCAACACTTCGTAAATATCGTTTTGTAATTAACGAATCGAGGAATTGTGGGTAAAAGATAGGTGTGCGAGTATTGGTTAATTTGTATTTATTAGTGGACACAAGTGTTCGTTATTTGTTGTTACAGCTGGAACAAATTTTCTACTTTCTTTGGGATGTAGTTACTTTCGCACGCTGCGCTTGCGACCTTTAGACCAGCGAGGTAGTCAAAACAACGTCATCATATCTAATCACAATCGCATACAAAATATGAAAAATGAGGTTTATATGGGCTCAAATTAAAGTCGCTAGCGATACTCCACAGATGTAATGGGCATTGATATCTAAAAATGATCATACAAAAAGAAATTAGTTTTTTTTTTGGGTCATCAGTTCATCACTCATCAACCACGGTTAGATATCAGTTTAAAAAATCCGTTTTTTTTTGTGTAAACTTCACAGTCGTGATGAATATCGGTATCTAAACAAAAGATAGTTTTGAAAATCCAAAAGT
Organism: Conistra vaccinii; assembly: GCA_948150665.1. NCBI lineage: Eukaryota > Metazoa > Arthropoda > Insecta > Lepidoptera > Noctuidae > Conistra > Conistra vaccinii. The sequence goes on from OX411318.1 coordinate 16,050,157, forward strand.
GCACGCCTCATAACACTCGTTCATAAACGAAAAAGAAATTCAAAACATAGTTTCTAACAAAAATTAACAATTTATTTAAACACTTTTCATGAAGTACGTATGTTTTACTTACCCATCAATATGGGTAAAATTTCTTACCTCGCAATCTTAACGTAATGTCAAAGACTATTTATTTTGATATTTACTTTGGCGGTTGCTAGGCAACGGAAGGATCGAATTTGGAAATATTTAGATGTAGATATTATATTTTAGTTAGTATTTTATTAAATAAAATTAAACTACTTTGAATAAAAGAGCTATTTTCAATAAGGTTCCTCCTATGGCTGAAACGAATCTATAAAAAAAGAAATTGACTCAATTAATTGATTTTATCGCAAGCTACAATGTTTTCAGGTTTCATACATTGACGGTCAGGATTTTTTTTTCAACTATTTTGATGTTTTTTTTTCATTTTTGCTGCATTAAATCAATTGTTGAAAAGTACAGTATTAATCTCCATTTAATCATCTATACAATGGTAAATAAATTAAATAGGTTCTGTGTACGAGAAGGAGTGTAACAATAAAAACAGTTGCAGAAATGGGGCAAACATTTTTTTTCGATCGTAAAGCACTCTCTAATGCTTCGCATTATAAGTCGTGCAATAACAGATTTTCTCTAATCCTTCTTTAAGTAACAAAACTACCAGAGTTCGTTGAACTCATAAAAAAAAAACATCAAAATCTTTTTTATTCTTTCTTTGTCATAATTAGATATCGATACCTACCCATCGCGTCTGCTGAGTTTTGCTAGCTTATTTTATTTGACCCTGTATAATTTGAAACTGTCCGACAATATGTATTGTAGCATTAGAAGATCAGCTTCTGCCACTTGTTAAAAAGAATGCTTGGTGAGAATCGAACCCACACTAGCATAGGATAACTAAATACAAAGAAAAAAATAATAGGAGATTTTAAATATGATTTGTATTATATTTTTTTAAAGTAAGAAAAAAAACAGAAACAGTTATATATAAAACGTGGTAAATAAATTTAAGTATGATTGCGAGCCGCTTATAACTACGGTTGATTTTTATTTTCCGAACGGAGAATTATGCGGTTTAGGGTTGAGTGTACGATCGCACGCGGGTTAAATACGTATAGGCCTTTACTAATTTAATCCCGGAGACGCGAGGTAGAACAGAGCAATTAAACCGGCAATAAATCTGGGTTCAGCGCGGTAGATGGATTGCCTAGCTTAAGATTCAAAAATAAAGTTAAAACTAATGCGATGGAGATTAATAGTCAATGAGTCCTGGAGTCCTGGAGTACGGGGCGCCGTCCTGCTGCTGCCCGGAACGATCTCGCCTTGGTTGGCGGAGAAACCCGACGAGGCTAGAAGACGTGGGTCTGTGTTGACGCAGGCTGGGAGTAGAGAACGCCAGGATCCTGTCCAGGCGACGGACGGGGGTCCGGGAAAGGCCTTGCGGCCTTGGTTATCTGCCAAGGTCCGAAAACGAGAGAGTTTTAGAAACGGCATAGGCTAGATTACGCGATTAGTGGGACGCGAGAGTGTATGATTTGATAAACGGGAAATTGGTTGAATACTCACATGTTTGAACAGTAAATACTTCACCAAAAAATAGTGGTTCTAGATTCTTGCTTGGCTGGCACGAACTATACGTATAATTTGAGGACTAGACACCACAATGAACACGATATGCTTCATCAAAACTGCGGCCAGCTAGCACAAAGATATTATAGTGATCTTTTTACATTCGCGTCTCAAACTGAAAACACGACACTTGAAGCAGAGAAAAATTATTTAATACCATGACGTATCGTCCAGAGCGGCTCACAATAGAATGACGCAAGTCAAAAAAATTGTTTTACTTTGAACGATATAGAATTCAAAATTTGAAAATGTACTCAATTCGAAATTTTTAAAAGAAATAATAGTTTATGAAACTTTTACAACTACAAAAGAGGCTTGAACGGCAGCGCAATGCTGCAATACACCCTTTCCAACAAAAAAAAAATTATCGATACTATCGATAAAAAAATTTGACAACCCTAAACGATGTCGTCACTAAAGACGGAAGGCATCATCGATAAAAATCACGACCCTATCGACAAATTTTTGACAACCCTAGACGATGTCGTCACTAAAGACACTTGACATCCCTATAGGGAAAACCGAAAAAATTATGTCTCCCCTATAGGGGTGACAGTTGAAGAGGAGACGAGACCAGGCTAGGGGAAGTCTTGAGTAACAGAGTAAAAATGAAATACTTACAAGACAACTAACAACTAACAAGACTAAACCAGAATTAAAATACCTAACCTAAGGAGCGCCTACTAAGTGCATTCGACAAAGAGTAAATACGGAACGTTCCAGATCTAAACCTTCTCGACGCGAGCTCAGGCAGCGTCCACCTAAACCTAAAAAATAATCTAAGTGCGCGACTAAAGAAAAATACAGCCTAACAGAATTAAAATAACTCACGGGATAATATACCATGGCGAAATAGACTCTAGACGAAATAAAGAAGCTAAACTAAGGTAAAAAGCGAATATAAGTATAGGTTAAAATTAATTATTGATACATGCTCAGAGGGCAATGTTGATAAAAGAAGAGGCTAGAGGTTGAAATCAACGAATATAAGCTGAGGAGGACCAGGCTACGAGAGGAAAAAACCTAAGTCCCGAAAAAAATAATACCCCAGCCTACAAAAATAAGGGCTATAAACCAGTATTTTAATGTCCCTAATTGTAGGGTATCCCTCCTGATCCGACTTTCAGCTAAGAGAGTGCTTAGAGTCTGATCAGAGGAGTGATAGTAAGGTGGGAGGGTTGGTGCACCTCAAAGAAACTCCTAGAGGTCGAACACAAACCTATTCGTCCCTAACAGCAAAACTCACTAACAAAGTTGTTGAGAGTCAACAATAAAGTTGAGCGATGAGTTACCTCTCCGAACAAACCCAGAGGTTCCAAGAGGGAGAGAGGGAACATAACAAAAAGGTCGCTCATAGCGTATTGGTCAGCGAAGAGAAGAAAAATTACGGAGTAAAATTAAACAGAAAAACAATATATAAATAGATACGATATGCGTAGTGTGTTATGTACGTTATTTACATCAGATAACGGAATTGTATAGAAACAGAGAATTTTGGGAATGTATTATTATTAAACTTACCGAGAAATCGGAGAATAAACCACTAAATAGCCAAATACCATAATTATAATAATATTATTATTTTGGTTTCATATGAAAATGTCAGCGTGATGACGTGACAGTGTAAAAAGAAGTAAAAAGTCAGAGAGTGAAAATAAGGCTGTATAATAGAGAAAGTTCGAAAAGAGTTTGTAACAGATTTTGCGATAAATTTAAATTATATAATTACGTACTTTGAAACTTAGCTTTTTTGTTAAGGGGGGTATCGCGATGATTATGGCCTGAAAATGAGGGGTTATGGATAAACACAATATTTATGATGAGTAAATTTGGATTAGGTGGTGAGATGAGAAGAAAGAAACAGCGAATTTTGGAATGGAGGAAATCTAATAGGATGATTGATGTAGATTATGGGGGTGCTATTTCAAAATATCTTTGATGTGATATGACCCGGAATGAACGGAGTCACAATCTTGAAGGAGGTAAGTTGTTCTGGAGAGTACTCTACTCACCCGACACTTCACAAAGCGAGGAGCAAGCTTCCCGGAAAAATAATCAGATCCCGAAGACCTGGAGAAATTCCTCCTCCAGACCGTGTCACCGACGTTGAGGGTGATAGCGGAACGGTTGGCGTTATATGTTTTTGAATTTCGGAGGAAAGCAAGAGAAAGATTATCGGCGACCCTAGAATAAACTTGTGCGAGGGAAGATAGGTTTGACGCGTGTTGAGACCGACTTTCGGCTAAATCGGTGCCTTGAGTCTGTCCGTGTGCACGGGTCGGATCTATAATAACTTCCCTACCAAACATAAGAAAGTTTGGGGTAAAACCGGTAGCTAAGTTGATACATGAGTTGAGGTATAATTTGACCTTGGGTAATAATTTTGACCAATTTCTTTGATTTTCGCCGACTAAGATGCTTAAACATGTAATAACGCTTTGATTGTAACGTTCAACTGTATTAGCCTGTGGGGTATAATACGGAGTAAAAATTGGAGATTCAATGTGGTAAGACCTGAGGAAATTCAGCAATCGGTTACTACGGAAAACGGTGGCATTATCGCAAAGAATGGCGCGTGGGACTCCGAAATTAAAAAATATCTCAGATTCCAGCGCCTTAACAACAGAATTAGCGTCGACCTTTTTTAAAGGAACGAGCCAAACATACTTGGAAAATACGTCAACCATGGATAAAATATAGCGATAGCCATAAAAGGCGATAGGAAGGGGGCCAACGATGTCAATGGAAATAAGCTGTAAGGGTGAGGAGACGGCCTTCGGGTACAGCATCTGTCCGCGCGGTTGAGTGTTAGAAATTTTATAGGCCTTGCACACCTCACATTGACTCAATGTTTCCGTGACGTCACGAAACATATTTGGCCAGTAGAAAAGTTCCTTGATCTTAAGGTAAGATTTCAAGACACCAGGGTGTATTGAAGGGAAATCATTGTGAACTTCCCATATGGCGAGTGGAACTTTCTCTGAAGGCAATACGACGCGCCATGGGTCAGATGAGAGAGGGCTGGTGATAGGCATACGTCTCAAGAGGACACCGTTCTGAATCGCGTAATCGGGGAACATCTGAGGCGTATCTCGAGCGCCCAAATAAATCCTCTTATACCAACGGTCCGTAGTATGTTCGGGACCCTGATCGAACGAGACAGGGCTGGCATAAATCCTGGAAAGTGCGTCTGGGACGACGTGTTGCGACCCCTTGCGATGAACGATGTCAAAAGTGTATTGGGATATGACGGTGGCCCACCGGGCCAGGCGCCCAGAAGGGTTATTTAAAGTGAGTAACCATTTCAAAGCCATATGATCCGTTATAACCGAGAACTTCATACCATCTAAATAACACCGGAAATGTTTTATAGAATCAAGAACGGATAAAAGCTCGCGTTCGGTAGTGCTATAATTTCGCTCCGCCTTGGAGAATAGGCGGGAATAATAAGCGATAGGATGCTCCACACCATCGATTTTTTGTGAGAGAACCGAACCGAGACCAACCGCTGAGGCATCACACTGCAAAAAGAACGGCTTGGAAAAATCCGGACAAGCCATTACGGGAGTGTTGATTAGCGCCTCTTTCAGCTTGGAAAAAGCTTGATCGGCAGCCTGATTCCAAATTATGGGATCTCGACCTTTGCTTTTTCCGATCAAGGCGGTGAGTGGCGCGATTATGGACGAAAAACCGTCTACGAAACGCCTGTAATAGGAACACATTCCAATGAAGCCGCGCAGAGACTTGGCACAGGTAGGAGTAGGATAATCCCTAATAGCGTCAAGTTTGCCAGGGTCAGTTTGCAGACCCTTTTCGTTAACAATATACCCCAAATATTTGAGTTCGCTCTTGCAGAACTCGCATTTTTTTAGGTTAATTGATAAACCGGCTTCCTGAAGGCGGTTCAACACCTTCTTGAGGAGGGCGAGATGGCTGTGGAAATCCTTAGATATTAGGATCAAATCGTCGACGTAACCGAAAACACAATCGTCGCTAGTGGAGGTAAATTCGAAATTTACGATCATATCAGTGAGACGTTGCATCTCGGAAGCTGCGTTTGTGAGTCCAAACGGCATTCTAACGAACTCAAATAAACCGCGTTGAGGGATTATGAAAGCAGTCTTCTGACAACTATCGTTGTCGGCGAGAGGTATCTGCCAAAAAGCACTCCTAAAATCGAGAGAGCTTATGTATCTCGCCCCACGGAGATTATCAAGGATATCTTGAATGCGCGGGAGGGGATATGAGTCTCTGATGGTAACGCTATTTAGCTTTCTACTGTCGACGCAGAAACGAACCGAACCGTCCTTCTTCGTGACCATAACAACAGGACTAGCCCAGGGAGAACGGGATGGACGAATAACGCCTAACTCTAACATCTTGTCAACTTCGTCGTTGAGGATTTTTAATTTGACGGGTGAGAGCGGATAAAACCTTTGCCTAATTGGCTGTCCGGTGGTGTTGATTTTATGTGACAGCCATGTGGTTTTTCCGAGTCCGATTTTGTCAGACGAGATTATTTCAAATTCGTCTATGACTCTTTGTAGACTTCGCTCTTGATCGGGTGACAAGACGTTACGAGGATGTATATACCGTGGCTCGCTAACGCAAGAAGCAGATGGAAGGGAGCGATTAGCGGACGAGAGATACATGTTACCTTTAATATTTTTATCGAATGCTTGACTAAAGACAGATGTCAAGCCAAACTTATTCCAAAATTCAATACCCAAGATGACTGAAGAAGACATAGAGCGCGCTACAAGAAACTCATGAGAAAAGATCGTATTATTAAATTTAACTGGAAGGTGAACCGTACCTAAAATATCAATGGGCGAGTTATTGGCAGAAATAACGCGGGGACACGCGTCGTATAAATTTAATGGAATAGATAATTCCTGGATCAAGGCGTCGCTGATGAGTGACATCTGCGCGCCCGAGTCCAATAAGGCTTTGATCAGACGATCACCTAACAAAATTTCGATAAAAGGTCGGTTATCCGACGAACCGTTCGTAATCACCGGTGACACTGTACGAGAAGCGTGTCGCCGGTGGCTTAAACATTTTTTGGATTGCACTTCGGGCAATCCCGAGTTATGACACCAGGAGTCCGACATTTAAAACAAAGGATGCCAGGAAAATGAGGACAATTACGATAGGAGTGACCGTTTTTACTACATTTGGGACATATCTGGGTCTCGCATGCAACGGTTGATACAGCCTTAGGAGAAACTGGTATAAAACTTTCAAAATGGGAAGCCATATCGATGAGCGAACTTAATTTGTCAAATTTGTGGACGGATAAACAAGGGTAGTATTTAGGGTGCATATTGTGCAAAATAATCTGTAATAAGTTCGGTTCAGTTATGGGGAAGGACAATTGGTCGTTCAGGTACGAAACCTGGATGACGAAATCTCTGACTGACTGGTTAGATCTCTGCTTCAGATTCCGGACATCCTGTTCGGTCTTAAATTCGTAATCTATCGGGCCGAATGTCCTTAGAAAGGACTCTTTGAGGTCTGGATAGGAGAGGTCGGGATGGCGAATGGATCGGAAGTATTTAAGCGGAGACCCTGATAATACCTCGTGGAAATGTTTCAGTAATTGGGCGTCCGATATGTCGTCTGCCTCCTTACGTTCGTCAATCGAGACGAAGAAATCACGGACACAAGAGTCGCCAGAGAAGTCGAGCTTCCACTTCGAGAGTGAAACCTGCCTGCGATAGTGGAGCGGACATTCATCGGTCTTGATAGGCGACGGAACGTCCGACGACGCTGAAGGCCTGGGCGTTCTAGGCGGGATCGAGCGAGGTCTCGAAATTATCGGGCTTCTACAGATCGGTGTCTCGGTAATGGATCGCTCTTCGTCCGACATATTTAGAGTTGGTAACCCACGGAGGCAAAAAAATTATTAAATGATAAAATGTTTGAGGGAAGAAGTATTGTTAGAAAAATGGTCGTTGTCCTTTTAAAAAATTTCGGGTTAACGTGAATGGGCGGTCTCCTTTATTTTGAAGTGAGTTTGGAAAAATGAATATTTACGCGGTTTGAAAATGCAAATTTATTCCTGAGCGAATATTTGGTTTGTTTCGACGGCGGGGTCTAGAATTAAGCGCAAAACTAATGTTTAAATAGAATTTTAGCAAGATAGATATGTGATACGTGAGTTATTGAAAAAAAATGTTCGAATGGAGTATTTCTATAGGAATATATGTGTGTACCTAATTCATACCCTTGGCGACGAGTAATAGACGTGCGAACAAACAGAAAAAGACGATAAGGCGAGCAAAAGAGACGGGTGGGGCTGAATGCTAAAGAGAAAAAGAAAAAACTAGACATTCAGCAAAATCACCAATCAAAAAACGCTTACCTTAGATGTGGTCCCTACGCATTCATACTTCAAACACACGTTACCTACGGGGAACTAGCTACACTAATTACGAGAGATGAATAAAACTCGGGGAATAATAATATATTTGTTGGGAGGAAATGAAAAAAAGTCTGAGATAAAAGGTATTCGATCTGGTTACAGAGTTTTGAATTGCATCATAGTACATTACATTAAATTATATATTATCATACAATCGTATTTCATCACATTAATTAATTGGTCATTAAATGAAAGGCACAAGGTTAGGTAGACGTAATAGGAGCACCAACAGCAGCAAGGCACCAGCGCGAACTGTTCTGTAGTTAGGCTTGCCGAGATTTTATTTAAAACGACCGCACCTGAAACAAACAAAATTGCTCTAGGAATTAGAAATTGTGCTCTTAAAAGGGCACACCACACCGGTGCTATGAAAAAATAAAAATTATCAAATTGCTTATGGGTATTATTAGGTGTTTAATACACAACAATATGATTATAGTGAATAATAATATGTTTTATTTACCTTTAATTCGGGCGCCATCTTGTAGCATTAGAAGATCAGCTTCTGCCACTTGTTAAAAAGAATGCTTGGTGAGAATCGAACCCACACTAGCATAGGATAACTAAATACAAAGAAAAAAATAATAGGAGATTTTAAATATGATTTGTATTATATTTTTTTAAAGTAAGAAAAAAAACAGAAACAGTTATATATAAAACGTGGTAAATAAATTTAAGTATGATTGCGAGCCGCTTATAACTACGGTTGATTTTTATTTTCCGAACGGAGAATTATGCGGTTTAGGGTTGAGTGTACGATCGCACGCGGGTTAAATACGTATAGGCCTTTACTAATTTAATCCCGGAGACGCGAGGTAGAACAGAGCAATTAAACCGGCAATAAATCTGGGTTCAGCGCGGTAGATGGATTGCCTAGCTTAAGATTCAAAAATAAAGTTAAAACTAATGCGATGGAGATTAATAGTCAATGAGTCCTGGAGTCCTGGAGTACGGGGCGCCGTCCTGCTGCTGCCCGGAACGATCTCGCCTTGGTTGGCGGAGAAACCCGACGAGGCTAGAAGACGTGGGTCTGTGTTGACGCAGGCTGGGAGTAGAGAACGCCAGGATCCTGTCCAGGCGACGGACGGGGGTCCGGGAAAGGCCTTGCGGCCTTGGTTATCTGCCAAGGTCCGAAAACGAGAGAGTTTTAGAAACGGCATAGGCTAGATTACGCGATTAGTGGGACGCGAGAGTGTATGATTTGATAAACGGGAAATTGGTTGAATACTCACATGTTTGAACAGTAAATACTTCACCAAAAAATAGTGGTTCTAGATTCTTGCTTGGCTGGCACGAACTATACGTATAATTTGAGGACTAGACACCACAATGAACACGATATGCTTCATCAAAACTGCGGCCAGCTAGCACAAAGATATTATAGTGATCTTTTTACATTCGCGTCTCAAACTGAAAACACGACACTTGAAGCAGAGAAAAATTATTTAATACCATGACGTATCGTCCAGAGCGGCTCACAATAGAATGACGCAAGTCAAAAAAATTGTTTTACTTTGAACGATATAGAATTCAAAATTTGAAAATGTACTCAATTCGAAATTTTTAAAAGAAATAATAGTTTATGAAACTTTTACAACTACAAAAGAGGCTTGAACGGCAGCGCAATGCTGCAGTATGCGGTACACGTAGAAGGGTGTTGTGCAACGTTCCACATACAGTTTTTATTTCCAGACCAATTCCAGTAGCAAACAAACTTCGCTGCGCCCATTCTAATGTATATTACAAATACGTGCTACATAGAAATGGTTTTTAATAAAGGTTTTTCTATTAAGTCTGAGGTATATTGAAAAGAAAAGTGTGCTAGTGCATATACCTGGGGCTTATTTATAAACGATGATTAAAGTTAAGAGACGTTTAAACGTCAAAAATGTATGGTTAAAGTAGCTGATCATTACTCTTTAAGCAACGTTTATGAATAAAGGCGTAATGTTTATGGTCTATCGTAATAAGGTTCAAAAGTTACATTCATTATGCTCCTGCATCCCCAAAAGACTTGTTACACCAATCCCAAATAGGGATTGGTGTAACAAGTCTTCTAACATATAAATCATGTTTTCATTTATCTCAGTATTTTAGTCACCTGCATCTGCACCACCAAGGAGATGGTTCGCCATCACGCATCATACTAAACAACTTTCGCTATGAAACTCATATCTTCTTCGCCGTTCTCTCAATGCTGAGGATCGCGACCACATACGACGCGTCTCCAAGCTATGCGGTCTTCTGCAGTGTGGACCACTTGGTAAATGCTGCCTCCAACAGCCTTCTTGATTGCGTCTGACCATCTCACCGGTGCTCTGCCTTGAGCGCGTTTCCTTACACTGGGCTAGTAACATAAGCCTGAGCCAGAAAGCATAATCATAAGCCAGAAACTCATTTGATACGTTAAAATCAACTTTTCATACATGCAAAATAGTCTGTCTACTGTTGTATAGGAATTTGATTGGTCGTTTTTAGTAAATACTTCAACATTAATTTCACTAACTACTCTAAAGCAGTGGACAGTAAATCGAAATGTAGCAATTAGTTTCTGACAATTACCGAATTTGATTCATTAGCTACTACCACTGCTATAGAGTTAACTAGTGTAATGAAGTTTAAGTAATTACTCTTTATTTTAAAAAACTACTAGAACTATTGGACCCACAACTGGAAAAGATTGCAGAGACTTTAATCCAAAGAAACAATACTATTGTTCCGTGATAGACTTCGAATCTTAACCGAACTTGCTTACACGCAGCTCAAAGCACAGTCACAAGAAACAAACTTTATCTTCGAACATTCTTTAAAACTAAATACTTTTGAATCACTGAAGCTGTTTAGTTTCTTTGAATCCAAGGACTTTTGTGGTTCCTTTTAAACTGGTGAAAAGAAAGCAAATAACTCCACATAAACGTTTTCGATATGTGGAAGCTCCAAACACTTTGCAACAATAGGTACTACGCTACAATAAAGCACTTGACTACGTATAAAAAAAAAAAATATTTTTAAACATAATTAAAACCGTGGGGTATAATGTGCTTGATGAGTCAAAGCGTGCACCTCAACTGCTGACGTAAAAAAATCTAATTCTCAATCTGCAAAGTACAGTAAAAGCTCATTATAAAGTTCAAAGCGAAGATTACGTGAATATCATTGCAATTTTTTAACACAAAAAACAATTATTACATAAAAAACTTTTTTGCAAAAAATTAAACCGACGAAAAAAAACTGAAAAGCAAAAAATAAAAACTTTTTTGCAATAAAAGCGAAAAATAGAAAATAACTATGTATTTAGTGACAAATTGATGACCTTCAAATAACAAATTTTGAGGCGGCGCCTAAAACACATTCAACGAAGATCTATCAAGCTAACATTTTACGCTTTATGTAATTATAATATGTTTGTTTGGCGCCGCCTCAAAATTTTTTATTTGAAGGTCATCAATTTGTCACTAAATACCATCGATCACTAATAAAAAACTAGATACACAATCAGCGGCAAAAAATGTCCTCACCGAATGAGCACCCACTTGAACATTTGTGCGCTATTTTGATTTAGTAGCATTCGAACGCTCCGACGGTAAACACGCGACATAGTATCGGTCGTAAAAATTTATTGCTTTTTAAACATATCTATGTGAAATAAACGTCAAGCATTTCGTTTAAGGTTGAATTTACATTAATTTATATTTATTTCAACTATTATTACTTAAACACAATTTGGTGCCAGTTTTAAGAGAACTTTTGTTTGGGATTGTGTATCTAGTTCTTTATTAGTGATCGATGCTAAATACATAGTTATTTTTTATTTTTCGCTTTTTTTGCAAAAAAGTTTTTATTTTTTGCTTTTCAGTTTTTTTTCGTCGGTTTAATTTTTTGCAAAAAAGTTTTTTATTTTTAGCTTTTGAGTTACCATTAACCGCCTGGCCACGGGACATTCGCTACAGCGAAAATTCGCGCGGTGCGAACGGCGAAGCGTCTTGCGACTAAAACAAATGTATAGAATTTTGCCCCGCAAGACGCACCGCCGCGCCGTTCGCGCCGCCCGTTCCGTAATGTTTGCCTCAACCTCTGACCGTCGTTGACAGTCATACCCCAGCTAGGTGTAAAGTCCTCATCAGGGGGAATGAAATAAGCCCAAACACGATGTAGCTGCTGTAAACTGGTGAGGAGCTCTCGCGACTGTCTTCTGACTCCATCATCAGATCAACTCCAGGCCTATAGTGTGTAGTTGTGTCATCAGAACTACATATGTGTGCGAAATTACAACAGAATCGGTTCACAGTTGAAAATTCAGTACGTGAAACATCAATCAACCCCAATTTTTTTACACTTAGTCAATTTTTATTTTTTATGGGACCAACTTCGAGGTATACCCTTCCCAATAAAAAAATAATCGTTCAAATCGGAACACTCAGTAAAAAGTTATGCGTGGTCATACATAAAAAAAAAAAAACATATACGTGTTGAATTGAGAACCTCCTCCTTTTTTTTTCGTCGGTTAAAAATAAATTATTATGAAAGATTTTTATTATAACATTTCAATGAGCAGAAAGTGACGTTGCCAGATAATACTTGCATATAGGGATGTCATAACATAGATAGTTACCTCTTAAATAGAACAAAGTAAATTAAAGCATTGTTAAAATTCTGAAGATGTTGGACAAACCCTTAGTAGACTATTTTATCGGCCGCGATGAAGATTTATAAGTCAAACATTTTTGAAATAATGATTAACAAAAATGTCAACTGCTCTTAGCAGTTTTTAAATTTTACTTACTCACTGTTATACTTGAAATGATCATAACTACGGTAAGTGGGTAATAATATTATAAAGATGTTTTTATGTAGTAATTTAGCGTAATTTTCAATCAAGGAAAAACAAATATTGCGCAAACCAAAGTTAAATTCATCTATGTATATTCAGCTTGAGCGGTTAATGAAGCACAAAATGCCTTAAATATACCCTATCTAAACAAGGAAATACGAGAAAGTAAACAAAACCCTGCCCGGTTATTGAAATACTTTGAAAAAAATAGGTTCGCAACCCCTGTTAAAAAAATAACAACTCTTTTATCTAACCGCCGTTACGCGGGACTGCGAGAGCCAACACAATAAATTAATGTCAGTGAAAATCGCATTATTATGAATTTAATAATTATGGAGTAGATAGCACTAATGAAATTGGTCAGTTAATTAATCAAATTTTGGTTAGTTTTATTCAATTTAACCTTTATTTTAAGCTTGTATTAGCCGATAACTTGTTTGTGTGGTGTAAACTATGAATATTGGTTATCAATAATCAATCATTTAAAAAAAATGTTGAATGGCTAAGCTAATGTAGTTACTTTACCTAATAATCGGTCACTGCTACAACCTTAGAAGACTACTGAATTAGTCTTTTAAGGGTGTTTTAAGGGTGTTGTATCATTTTTTTGTAAAATGTACTCTACAACGACTGTTTGTTGTACAGTAGAGTAGATTATACATAGAAAAAAACTTTATAATATTATTACCCACTTACCGTAGTTATGATCATTTCAAGTGTAACAGTGAGTAAGTAAAATTCAAAAACTTATAAGAACAGTTGACATTTGTCCAACATCTTCAGATCAATTTCAACAATGCTTTAATTTACTTTGTTCTATTTAAGAGGTAACTATGTTTTGACACCCCTATGCGCAAGTATTATCTGGCAACGTCACTTTCTGCTCATTGAAATGCTATAATAAAAATCGTACATAATAATTTCTTTTGTAATAATTGTTTTTGTGTTAAAAACTTGCAATGGTATTCAAGTAACTACCGGTTTGAACTTTTTTTAAATCTACTCTACAACGACTGTTCTTTGTAGATTTAACAAAAAAAAAATGCTTTTTATTCTTTATAGGGTTCTGTACCCAAAGGGTGCCAAATGTAACCCTATTACTAAGCCTCCGCTGCCGCTGTCCGTCCGTCCGTCTCTCAGCGGGCTGTATCTCATTTGATAGGTAGACAGTAGCAATTTTCATAGATTGTGTATTTCTATTGCTGCTATATCAACAAATAATAAAAATAAAATAAAAAGGGAATTTTATACTAAAGTACAAAAAAAAAAAGTATTGTTAAATATTGTACGGTGACACGGAACCCTTCGACTCGCACTTGTTTCAGATATTCGAATAATCCACTTGCGTCGCTTTGCCCAAGTTCTGGCACGTTTTCATCCAATGGGGAAAAACTAGTTTCGTAGCCTAGTCTCTAACAAATTAACTTTTCTTTCATTTAATTAGACGATGATCCTTTTGGGTCTGCCGATCCCGTAATATCCTAATTGTATCACGTTTTGGTTAACTATTGGCATAAGTTTGGAGAATACGTATCTGTGCCTGCTTTAGACTCAGGAACTGTTTGAAAAAAAAAGTAAAAATGCTTCAAGTGCAAAGTGGTCAAGCTAGTAGGTATAAGCATAAGCTTTATCAACCTATAATGTTCCCACTGCTGGGACACAGACCTCCTATTATTGAGACTGAGTAGGCCGTAATCCACCAAGAGGGTCCAGTACTGGTTGGTAGATGTCACATATCTTAAAATTTTTGGTTCTGGGACATGCCGGTTTCCTCTTTTTGTTTTCGTACACCGTTTTGAGAGCAGTTGGTGATGAAATAATTTACACAAAGTAAAGCGCCTTTGAGGGTTCGAACCTACGACCTACAACTCATAAGTCGCGGCCGTTAAAACTGGGCCACCACTGGTCTTGTGGGCAAGCTAATCTCGCAAAAATGATAAAATTACATAATTATGTGTTTAGTTTAAGCTGGTCAGAGTCGTAACCATCGCCAGGACAGAAGAAATTATTATTATTACTATTTATTTAATCATCAAGTAACAAGACTCATAAGTGCTAGTAACAAAAAACTTACAAAAATATGAAATAATAACAATAATTTTGAATTTTTTCAGTAGCAGCCCGGAGTCTGGATTTGTATCCAATTGTTTACAATATTACATATTACATGGGACCTAAATATAACTAGCGAAATGTGGGTGTACTATAGGTATAACTCTGCCCGACTCTTCGGGGAAACAAGACGTGATGATAAGTTAAGAATTTTACGAAAACTGTCCATCTAAATATTTAAAGAACTGCTGTTAACTGAAACAGTCTCAATCAAAATTCCCTATTCAAATCACTTTCCACCATATTTTCAAAGAAAAACGCTCAACAGTCCACAGCCACGGTGAGAATGGCGCAGTTTTGAAGCGCAGCCTACCGGAAACAGGACGTGCTAGTGACGTTTGCCTGACTACACAATGCGGCCTCCGCCGTGAAACAACTACAAGCAATACAATAGCTTCACATCTTTAAAGTGTCGCTATTCAGCGTGTTATATGACAGCTAGTACTGCGACAAGGGAATGTGATGTAACATGATTGTAGTGCTATAAGATAAAAACACTGTTTTGTTTTTTTTGTTTTGTGCTACTGATTTGCACTGTTATTGGGTCCACCATTGTGAGGGTTCGACTTCGATATCAGATTGGTCGCACTTTTTCACCAATTCTTTGTTTGGGGGAGTTTTCTTCATACCAGAATAACTTATGAACCTGCTAAGTTGGAATAGAATAGATATCCGAAAAAGGCAAAAACCGATATACAGAACTTAACGTTTGACAAAAAGCAACTAATAGATACCGACATAGACAAGGGAAGGTATAAAAATAAATTATACAATAAATAAATGAGAGTAAAGACATGTGAAGATAAAATAAAACAGACCGACTTGGTCAACCTAGGTCAAATAAAACAAAAAAGATAAAAATACTAAAACCAAGTTTAGTTCCCATTTTTATCTACGGATTCGGATCTGTAAAAGTTATTATCAGCTTAATCTCTTAACTTCCTGAAAGTTAGATCTCGGATGCGAACTTCAGACGTTCGCAAGAAGTGCTAAGTTTTCAATTTACGTAATTGGAATCAACTTCGCACTTAGTATCAAGTGTTTATCATTCCACGAAAATTATAGGGAAAGCTTGTATGTTTTAACCTCTCAGGCCGGGCGACGCGATTTTGCGACATTTTGCGACACCCGTCAAGCCGCGCGACACGATCGCGGCGCGTCAGAGATAAGAGCTCGCTAATATAAACAAAAACTGAGAGCTTTTTGTTAAGTAAATAGTCTTATCGTTAATGGTTTTGGGTTCCTGATAAGACAAAGGATTTTTTATAATACTTAGAATCTTTGTAAGCGAACGCTAGTATTGATAAATAAACATTCTTATAAGATTCTTATAAGAAATTCCTTTGTTCATTGTTTTGATTATTTATAATAAAACTACTGGTTCGATTCACATGAAACTTCGCAGGATACATTATGAATACATATACTATCGGTCAAAACCATTATTTACGGACAATAATAATAAATAAAAACACATATAAATAAAAAAGTTCAATAAATCGTTAACCGTATCATTACGTAACATTATTTAGTTGACAAAAAAATATTGAACTCTTTTTCTTTCTGTATTATGCATTTTTATTATTTATTAGTTATTCAAGAATATAAAATAAATGACTTACCAGCGATTACATACACAAAACACACACAAAACTCAAAATTTCACATCAACACCTTTTTTCACTACCGAGTTTGTTTACATTTTTTGATGGGTCCGTAATAGGTAATTACGATGTTATTTTGTGCAAATTTTATCTATATACGATGACGACACTACTTAATTATTGAAATAACACCATTTCCCGTCGATTTACACTTAAAAAACAATAGAAAACAAATAAATAGAACGCGGAGTGCAGCGCGCTGAACGCATGCGCAGACGCCATTTTGCCGTGCCAAAAATGTCCAATTTTTACTTTTTTCTAGAATTGTTTCTGCATATTTTGACGTTATGGTCGATTTATTCGACAGGTATATTATCCTACCATAAATCAAAACCAACCACAGACCATATCAGCCCGTATATTACATATAAATAGAGCTGCAATCTGCATGAACGTACTGTGTTCCCGGGGACGCAACGAGGCTTGACGGTATTAAAAGTTTTCGTGCGCCTGGGGCTTCGGTCCGGACTTACCGGACTTGTGATTTGCCCTGTTTTGTGGAACTGGTGAGTAATCTTCACTTATTGGGGAGTAATTATTATTGCTACTGCCGCCGCGCCGACTTCAGCCGCTGTTTCAAAAAGCCCATATTTGACGAAGTAATCGAGTTAGAGTGTTATCAAAGGTCGTTGCTTTACTAGATTTTGATTGGAGTATTCATTCAGTTATAATAAATGATCACAAAATAAATGAGTAATATCAAGAGCTTATTACAGGGGATTTGACACCAGTAATAATAAAATAAAGGCACGTGGTTAGTGGTTACTTAAATTTCTAAGTTTGCCATTGGATATTGGCCGGAGAAGGCATCACACGGGGAAGACTGGAAAGCTATGGGGAAGACCTTTCCCAGCATGTCCTTCTGCTGGGAAAGATCTTCCCCATAGCTTTACATATACATACATACACAGAGCCTGAATAAAAATAAGTTTGTCATTAAGGAATCTTGCCAATTTTTAAAAGCTAATGTAGTGACATCGTAATACTTTGAGCTCCAGTGAAACCTCTCCTTTATCAGAATTTAGGTAGGTCGACAAGGCATGTACAGGGCCTCAAGCTCCTAGCTGCAGGGGCTGACATTTTTTTCCGAACCACCTCACCATAAAATTTGTAATAAAATATCTTGGCTGCCATACGACGGTATGTGGTTCCCACGGCAATAGGACGAATGCTGCCATCCCTCTTGCGACAGGGCCCGTAGATTGGTCCCGTACAGAACGTCGATGACGGCCTCATTCACCATGCCGGAGAGCATAAGTGTTTCCTGTTCATTGTTGACCTCATGTTCATCCTATATTTTCTTCTCTTTGCAAAACCTTATAAAGAGGGCAGGTATTTATTTCTTACAGAAACATTTTTTTTCTCAAAAGAAGAAAAACAACCCTTCAGGACAACAAGAAGATTTACAGTTTCCTTTGCTAAAACTTAAGGTAAAGGCTTACTTTGGGAGACGATAAAGTATTTTGTTTTGACAACCACCCGTATTTCATATAAAGCCAAAGTCCAGGGTATTTACATAAGTATTCGCGCGTGGTTCAGCAACTATGTGGGCGTAGCTAAGCTCCATATTTTCTGCTGTTTCCTCTTAATAGACACGCGGACCTCCCAGATAGAAACAGATTCTTTTTTGTTTGTTTTTGTATTAAGTAGGTACCTTTTTTTGAATCACCGACGCCAATGATATGTATGTGCCTACTTAAATCTTCTAACGAAGGATACTAGTCTCCACGACACAGGGAGTCCCAGTGTGGAGGTTATTTGAATTTGAAATGCAGAGAGCATTTCTAATCCAGAATAAAGTTCTTATTTATTTACACATAACATCATCCCTGTCCTCCCCGAAGGGTTAGGCAGAGGTGTCCTTTTGGTACACCCACATTTCGCCAGTTATGTTTAAGTCCCATGTAATAGGGGTCGAGCCTATTGCCATCAACGGGGCACGAATCCAGACTCCAGGCTGCTACTGAGATATTCCAGATGGAAAAACCCAATAACACTTTGCCCGACCCGGGAATTGAACCCAAGACCTCATGCCCAGCAGTAGCTCTTGCTACCACTAGACCAACGAGGCAACTATTTTTTTTTAAATCAGTTCTGTCTTTAAAATCATTAGTAATAAAACCATTTCAATATTTGTAAAGCTTGTGACTTTACAAAATGCACGAAAAAGAATAGCAACAAACTGCATGTAAGAGAAACTTAGCCCTTTTATTGGTAGGTACTACAAAGGTAAACTAGTGTCAACTTGTAATTAGTATACCGATACTGAATCCTTCCCATAGTTGCTGTAACTCCAAAGTTCAAAAACTTAAGCAATACTACGTCTTAAGTGCATGCCACACAGCGAGCTAAGGTATGGACGTTTAAAGTGCAAATTCCACCGGTAAACTATGAGCTAACATGCCTAGGAGGAAAAGGAGCTGTAAGGCCAATTATTGTTCTTAAATTGTTCATATTCAAGTCGCAATCTCATTTCAGCGACAATTAATGTCAAAAACTAGACAAAAATGTAGGTAAAAAGTAGAGATCAGAATGCAAACGTTTTTTAAAACTGACTAAGTCTGCGTGAAGCACGTGTTGTCAACGCAAATTGTTCACGAGTCTAGCTATTTTCGGCTTTAGTAGTTTTAACAATGACAAGCTTTGTAAAGTCAGAGCTTTGTCTAAGCCCAGGAGGCAAAAGCGAGTTTTTAACGCAACGATTTTTTATGGCGCACTGAATTTTCTCTAAAAATTTCGCTTTTGAGTCGAGCATTGAGAAGCCCCATAGAAGTCATCCCAGTGCGTCAAAAAACACTGTTGGATTCTCAACTCTCAACACTAAGCATTGCGTTGAAAATACAGTGCGCGAAAAAACATATAACGACGGCTGAAACTCTCTCGGCGCCTACGTTTGTGCTCGCGTTTGATGTGACGGTGGCTTTAGTCTGACGCTTGAACTATCTTCCGTTAACAAGAACATATTATATTCATGTTGTTATATTCCGTAGTTCAAATGTTGAATACTGTTTGCACTTTAGCTTACAGTAATAATACTATATAAGCTCTATATTATATTGCTTGTAGTTTGTCTTACGATGTTTCCATGTGTCTTAATATTAATTTTACTCTGTAGCTATGTATATTCGAGCAAGTTGCAGTATGTAAATAAATAGTTACTGTTTCCTTTTGGAATTTAATAGACCTGCCATTACATTATTATGAACCTAGCCTAAGTTATAGCTCCCTAAGGCCCAAACTCTACCAAAGCAGAGATGTGCGGAGATGTCCGAAGCGGAGACGAGAAGAGAATGTTTTTCAGCAAGGGTGTAACCACCAAAGGCTGTGCGGAGATACGTTCTGGCTAGGCAAGACCGAAGATGTGTGCTGACTAGAGCTAGAGTAGAACTGAGCTGTGTTACTGCGCCGATCGCTGCAAGCCGCGCCGATCACATCTCTTCTCGTCTTCGCTGCGCGCCGTCGTCAGTTTAAGAGGCACAGCTCACATCTCCGCTTTGTACCGCCGCCCAGCTCAATCTCGGCGAGGCACAGCTCACATCTCCGCATCGATCGCACTATAAGAACATGATACATCTCCACTCAGTGGTATCCACTGAAGTTGAGTGGAGACGACATGTGTGAATAACGAAATTCTATTGGTTGTTTAAAACATAGCTCTCCTCTTTTCTCGTCTCCGCTTTGGTGAAGTCCGGACCTAAAAAATGAATAATGCCCGTTTTCACGAACTCTAGGTGACACCTAAATGAATGACGGACGCTAGTGATGGCGTCAAACACGTGGCCAAATTCTGGGCTGAGTTTATTTGAATTGCTATAAATAATAATAATAAATATAAAGTTTATTGAGGTAAAAAGGTAAAACACTAAATACAAATTTGCTTAAATCTACGAAAAATTCAGTTGTGTTATGTGCCTGAACTAGGTCATCCTGTGTTTCAGGCGTGGCAAGGTATCATATTTCTAAATAATCACATTAATTATAAAATCTAGTAGGTATGTAAAATGGTGTAAATAGTACAATAAAACTAAAAATCTTAGTACCTATCCTAACTTAGCTAAAACACACTAATAATTTTTCTGTATCTTCATAGGACATACTTTGGAGAGCTTTCTTGAGAGTTCTTTTGCAATTTATATAATTAAGAGAATAAATATTGACACGCTCAGACCTAATTTTTCATAAGTACAAAAGTGACTATCTGTCCTATACAAACAATAATATTTTGTAGTCTATGCTATTTAATTTCATATAAAATTATAATTAAAATCTGTTTTACCTGAAAAGAATGACATTAATATTGCTGAATAATTGTATAAAATTCATTTTTCTCCTTTATTTAGTTTTTAACATATAAATTACATTTTTAAATATTAAAATAAAAATTATAAAAACATTTAAAAATATAAAACATATTAGCCCACCGGTATCGGGAACAGGGTCCAAGCTACCGGCGGTCAGGGCTCCAGAGAGAGGAACCTCCTGACAATGCGAGCCGTGTCCAGGAGTACGGCTTTCTGAATCATTATTAGAATTCATTATTATTGACATTTTAATTTTCATAACTATAATTTCTCATTGTATTTGTACTAATCAATCAATCTTCCTAGCCTTTTTCCCAACTATCTTGGGGTCGGCTTTCAGTCTAACCGGATGCAGCTGAATACCAGTATTTTACATGGAGCGACTGCCTATCTGACCACCACAACCCAGTAATTGGGTAATACGATACCCCTTGGTAAGACTGGTGTCAGACTTTCGGGCTTCTGACCGTGGGCCGTAATCAACCACGCGGGCCCAGTGCGGGTTGGTAGATGTCACATGTCTTCGAATTTTTGGTTCTAAGATATGCCGGTTTCCTCATGATGTTTTCCTTCACCGTTTTGAGAGCAGTGGTGATGAAATTATTTACACCAAGTAAAGCGCCTGCTTTGGGTTCGAGCCCACGACCTACAACTCGTAAGTCGTGGCCTTTACCACTGGGCCACCACTGCTCGGGCTAAATACTAAATAATAAATGAGCTAAATAATTAACACGAACTCAAAATAATAAGGCCTTATTAACTTCATAATTCTTACGCATTAATCCCTGCCACAGATTAATACAGATGATTCACTCTCCATTTTAGGTATGAAGCTACAAGTACGAGGCGGGCTCAGCTTGTCGGACCAATTCAGTGAGCGTAACGTATTCAGAAAATATAAAAGTGACATGATAGAAAGAGAGGCAATTTCTAGGTGAATATAACGGCAGGGAATCTGTGCGACCTGAATTGCACTTTATAGTATCGTAGGAAGAGTCACTTTTTATTTAAATAATTTTGTAGAGTGAATCATCTATATTCATCTGTGTCCCTGCATACACTTCAAAAGGTTCATAGTAATGAGGTATTCTAAGAATAATAGCATTATGTTACAATTATAACGTTATTAATTTGCACTCAATAATTAATCCAAACCTTCAAAAATTAATCATGATTATTCTTGGTATTATACAACATCAAATAAGTAATTTGCGTAAACCGATTGTAACTAATAATAACCAATAGACTTATGAATTCAACATGAATAAATAAAGTTTTATACATATTAAATTCCAGTTTATAATATAGATAACGTAGATAATACCATATTCAACGGAATATGGCATTATCCTTTGGAGAGCAGTGATGGCCCAGTGGTAACGACGCCAACTTACGACTTGTCGTGGTCGTGGGTTCGAACCCAAGCAGGCTCTTTACTTTATTTAAATAATATTATCACCACTGCTCTCAAAACGATGAAAGAAAACATTGTGAAGAAACCCGCATGTTCTAGAACCGATAATTCCAAGACATGTGACATTGACCAACCCACACTGGGCCCGCGTGGTAGATTATAGCCCACTCCCACTTAAAGAAAGCAGGCCTGTGTCCCAGCAGTGGGATCATTATAGGCTGATTATACTTTGGCTTGGGCACGACACAGACGACCGCTCGGTCATTAATTTGATATTGTTGAAGTCGTTTATTAATAATTATATCGTCGTATATCACCGATTTAAAAATATCGTATCTTATTTTTACTGTCCAGCAGCTTTGCTGTGTACCTAATAGTCCCTATAAAAGTAAGTAGAGAATCCCAATCTCTATCTAAATTATAGTTATAATAATAATAGCCTTTTATTCAGATTTTTTCGTTACAATATTTGCTTAATCTAATGATTCTGCACTCTGTCTGTTTGCCCTTTGGCAAAGGCCTCTCCCAGTTGTCTCTACACTCCTATTCCTGGCTGTCCTAGTCCACAAACTTCCTGTCATTGTCTTGATTTCATCGGCCCAGCGTGCAGCGCTTAGATGATCTGACTCGTTTCCTTATTTTACTTTTAGGATACCTATGACCAATTGCTTTCCTCCATTTTTCTATTCCTCTAATTATCTGTTCTGTCCAATTCAGAAATGAACAGGATAGGGATATTTAAGGGACATCAATTTTTTCAGTATTGTTTTAGAGGAAAACTGCGATGCCTATGGTATTGTAGAAGACTACTTACTGGTTCAACTCAGCCTATCACAGTCCTCTGCTGAACATGGGCTTCTCCCACGCTGCGTCACAACATCCTGTCCTGTCCTGGGCTGTCTTGTCTTGTGTGTGTACTGATTTTCTACCCAATAACATAAAACAAAAACAAAAGCAGTACGAAAAAAGACAAACGGATACTGTTTTTATAAAAATTAGTTCCTTGTTTTTATTTTCCACGCTGCATGCACCTACGATCTATATCCACACGATTGACGCTTCCCCAGATTCATTTCCATTGTAAATCAATTAAAATTCAAATGAGATTTTTCATTGCCCGGTTACCCTATCCGCCTATCAATGAATTTATAAGCAATCAAAGAGAAATCGATTCATTTATTTTGTTGTTTTTTCTTTTAGCATTTTTGCAGCTTTCCATGGAAATTTTAATTAGTTCGTTTATAATAAGAAAAGGAGCAAAAAATGCTTAGTTTTAATAAGTTTTCCAGCAATGCCGTCCATATTGCTTGATTATGAGGGTTTTGGCTACTATATAAATATGTATTTTATGCCTAATGTCATTTGTTTTTGTAATGTGTGTTTTGTTTGTGCTTTCTTCTTTCTAGATGTTAAATTATAAAGAAAGGAACATTTATTTAGCAATGACTAAAAACCACACAATTATATTATACAGTAGAAAAAAAAAGTATACAATGTGATGTAAGAAATTAGTAGAGGAGTGTGCCTTACAGCTGCACCGAAAAGGCCGAGTTCAGCAAAAATGCCAGACAACTATAAGTGCCTGACGCTGGTTTTCATCTGGACCTGAGAGTGTGATATGACGAATGTAAAGCAGTGTGACGTGTAAGCATACTTAAATAAAATAAATTTGTGTGAAATAAAATAATGTGCGAAATACCTAAAAGCAGCGGTGGCCCGTCGTGGGTTCAAACCCAAGCAGGCGCTTTACTTTCTGTAAATAATTTCATCACCTCTGCTCTCAAAACGTTGAAGGAAAACATCGTGAGGAAACCGGCATGTATTAGAACCAAAAATTCGAAGACATGTGACATCTACCTACCCGCACTAGGCCCGCGTGATAGATTACAGCCCACTCCCTCTCACAGAGAGGAGGCCTGTGTCCCAGCAGTCATTAATAGGCTGATTATAAAGATAAAAAAATACGAATATATAGGTTCATAAACGATATTTTCTTGTATAAGTATCAAGTACAGATTTTGTAATTACTAACTGATTATCTGCAGTTGTCTTTTTAAGAGGGATGCGCCAAGGTAGCCCGCGAAATTCGAATTTTCTTACGTTTTTTTTGCAATTTTGGTCAGTGTCAGGTTGTATCTTGATAAAAATATGATTTGCGAATCCTCCCTTTGGTGCCATACACCGGCGATCTTCTGAATACAAATTAAGTGTTACTTGGATTATAATTAATTGCGGTTTCAAATATTATTAGTGCATTATGAACACTAGCTAATAAAACATACTGATCCTTATCTTTAAATTAGCACTAAACCTAAATCTAATTTTCTCTAAATCAACCACTAAGATCTCGTAACATGAACTAAGACCGGGGAATCCTGCAACTATTATTCCATAGTGCGCTATATCTAGATTACTTCCCAGCTCAGCAAGTTGCGGCAAACTGCTCGAGTCTATCCGGCTGACGCACAAACTGAGGCACGAAATCTGTCTGGCCGGGCCAAATTGAATTTCTGGTGTTTAATAGAATTGCCCAATCAATATTGTAAGGATAACGCTTGGATGTTCTGGAAATTTCGTACAAGTATTCTTTTGAGGAAGGATGCACATTTCTGGGGTAAGGATTTTAGAAAGTTCGTTCTTTTCGGAGGTTTGGTTAGACAAGGTGTTTCACTAGCTAACAGACCATCGACAATCGAAATAAATCTTGATGATTTATTTCGATTTGGTATACATGCATTGACGAATTCAAAACATCCTTCTATTTCCGTCAATCGTTTCAAGATAACCAGAGACATAATGATATTTTAAATGTTTAACGTTAAATACATTGTGATTACTGGTGAAAGTGGGCATTAGAGCTTGTAAGGATTCACCAATCTATCTAAACCAGAAAAAATGGTACCGTTTATGGTTTTAGGTCAGAAAACTATCACCCCGATGTACCATGCTTCGATTTATATATTTACTTAGAGTAACTTTATCCAGATAACAAACTGAGAATGAATAACTGAAGGTACTTCACACAATCTTTGATTTAATGTTGTTTTGTTCCTATATGGAATCATCCAAGTTTCGTTATTTATGACTCAAGTTCTATGAACTTATCTACGGGTTTAATTATTATTATACTTAGGAGAAATTCGGGTTCTAGATGATCGTTTATTCGGATAATACGTAGGCTAGTTCGATTAGTGTGATTTATTGCGATTACTGAGAGGTGTACCTGGTATTAAAAATAGGCAGTGTATAGAGTGCCACCAGTGGCACTCTATCCCTATCGGATAAAGTGCCACTACAGGCACCCTAGTAACACCGCCTCGGCTCGGCCAAAGTGCCGCAAGCATTGGATTGTCATTGTCACTTCGCCGACCGCTACCGCGGCACCGCTCGCTATGCTCGCTCGGCTCGTGCGTTGTGTGGTCACAGTTTTAGAACTGTTGCGTGAGCGTTGCATTGTCACTGTCACTTGTTATTTAGGTTAGCCTAAATAACAAGACAGTGACAATGCAACGCTCACGGCACCCTAGCCGGGCCGAGGCAGCGACACTAGAGTGCCACAAGAATACTCGCGGCACTCTATACACTTCGTTAAAAATAATGCCAAAATGAAATTTCACTACAGGCAATCATCGGTCTGGAAATGATTACACTTTTCGCATGTTTTTTGGTTCAACTAGAGACGTGTCCGAAGTAATTTTTGAGGATGCGCGTTTGGACTAGAACAGATAGACGCTTTTTGATGCCGAGTTCTTGGCATATAGAAGTGTTGGTGTGAAACTCGATCCACGATACCCCAAGCATTTTTCTCCAGCACCTCATTTCCAGAACGTGGACTTCTTTTTCTCGATGTCACGATTATCTACTACTACTCTAGCAGAGTGTAGGAACATAGGAGTAAACCAGTGTTTGAACAAGCTTGATCTTAGTGCAATTTATGATATCTCTGCTATAATAGGATGGTAGCTCTAATATTTTAACATTAGGCATGCTTCAATTAATTACCTACTAACAGTTTTTATTGGTTTTTGCCTAAATAATGCCCATAATTTTCTTATCAATGCACTCGGGGCAGTATCAAAGCAAAATCAATGGGGTTGCAAGAGATTAAAGATTGCAAGTGATTTTTTATCTTTTCATGCCACGAATTACCTAATGCACAATTTTCACTGTTTCGAGCCCTTACCAGTTCCAAATTTTTGAATAATGCATCTGGCAGTGCATCGATATGGCTACCGATACTCGTCTTTCATTTCCGGGTAGCCCTCGTGGAAATTGAGAGTCCATCCGATGTCGATGCGTCCATTGGTTCGCTCTGGATGACATGTTTTGTGACCAACGTTTTAAAAGGATCTAATTGTTATCTGCCGTGTTGGAATTTTAATAAGACTAAAGAAAATGATTAATTGTTTGAAATATTGTTAAAATTATTACTTGACACTTTCTCACCGATTAAAAACGTGTAGTTGGGGGACCCCCGTCAGGTACAGGTTCCTTGTTCATAATCAACTGACTAATGTTCTCACTGCTGAGACACAGGCCTCCTCTCTGTGAGAGGGAGTGGGCTGTAATCTACCACGCGGGCCCAGTGCGGGGTTGGTAGATGTCACATGTCTTCGAATTTTTGGTTCTAAGACATGCGGGTTTCCTCAGTTCCTTCTTACTGGCATCCTACATCGGCAATTGTAAAAACTTGTACAGTAACCATAAAATTGTAGCATCTGACAATACATACCTACGCTGGAACACAGAACCAGGATAAAAGGCCAGGATAAGACAAACACCTACGCAATAAAAGCATATTATGCATAGAATCTTCACATCTAATGGGATTTTTTGGGATCAGCATATTATTTGGAACATCAAGTCCTAAAAGTAATTCCTAAATCAGCTCCAAAATAGCACGATTTATTGTGAACGGTACGGTTAACAAACACATAAACATTCACAGACTACCTAATATTTTTATATTAAGATCATGTTATTCCATAATCCATGTAGATACATAAATATTTGAATTGAAACATTGAATCTATCGAAATAAACAAAATAATTTGCAAATAAGCTTTTATGTCAACGTTGTATAAGAATGCTCTTGGAATTATCGATGAATACAGAATTTCAATTCATCCAGGTCGACATACATATGAAAATTAAATTAAAATGATTGAAACGTGAGCGCGCACTCCTAAGCTGTAATGAAATCTTATTATGATGGAGTTGTGTAGGATTTTCAAATTATGTGCGTTTCGATTAAGGCTTTGCATATAATTATAGATAAAGCAACACAAGGTATCCATGACATGGTAGAAAACGATGAGACTCCGAATTCTGTGAAGAGAAAAAGTTCTACGAATTTGTTTAAGTCAAATTAAAGCAGTCTAATAAAACTTCTGAGTAAACATCTCTCATTTTCTTTTAAGGAGACACGTAAATCTTTTAATTAAAAAGTAAAAGTCAACGTTCATCACCTCACAAGTTGGCAGATAACCAAAGAAGTGCGAAATGAGACACGTGTGACGATGCGACGTGCGTAGTATATAGGTCACGTTCCTTTGCTTAAAACATTTGCCTACACTAACTATAAAAGCAGCGCAGTCACTAAAGCTTCCAGAGTACCCACGCGAGATACCTATTATTGTCATGGCCTGCCCCAGAGTGGGATTTTGTTTTATAAAACTTTTTGCTTGTTAGCGGCGGGAGCGAGTGCATTTTCCTGATTCCACGCCTAATGTTATGGAACTCTCTCTGGCGAATTTACCCTAGAAAACACTCGCACATTCACAACGTACTTAGAATGCTTTTTGGTTTTATTTTTACTTCCACGTTTTAGGAGGGTTGGGTATGCAAATGAGTTAAAACTGTGCCGCCGACAGGTAAAGAAAGAGTAATGAAAGGCGTCTAAAAAGCCAATTCGGCTCTATAAGAAGAAGAAGTAACGTTAAGGGTGAAAAATAGAAGTAAAAGGTTAAAAAAAATTTCGTACTGAATCCTCGCAAATGTTTGTCCAACATTCAATAACATTATCCTAAAATGTGTAATCGAACAGAAAGTCGAAAATCACTTTCAAATTAACATCATAAAATGACGATCAGAATCGACAGCAATATTGGCAGCACCACGTCATATCCTGTCGTATACATCCATTTCCTTCCATAAAATTCGCCTTATTTGAATGTCGAGTTCAAATCATATTAATGACAAAATGCAAGTGAAGCGTAGAATTTCGATTTCTCGATCGGAGTGAATTTTCACAATGTCTGCACTCTGGCAGATATTCAACGTTTAATATTCATGTCTAGTGCTACGGCAGCTTTGCTTCCTTACTCAGAAATTAGATATTCGTTTCTCAGCAGAAACTTCGACATTAGCCACTGAATACCAAACTTTGCTTTCGTAACGCATGTTCTTTGTTCGTAATCATTGTTTGTCTCAGTGTCCTCCCATGTGTATTAAACTGTAGACATTACTCTTGAATTACTTTTGTGTTTTCGTCCTTCAATTCAGATATTACCAATTCTAGTTCTAGTATGAGTCTTACTTAATTTCAACGGCAAACAAACTGTGAAACTGCGAGGCAGTACTCTTTACAGTTCCACGCGTCCAATATTCAACAAAATATAAGTTTTAAGATGGTTCACTTTTACGTCAAAAGATCAGATGAAAACGTCCAGCCTGAGGCACTGCGATATGAAAAGGAATAAAAAATATTCGCCATATAGGTCTGCGAAGCAGAAATCCAATTCACTTGAATATTCAGACATGTAATAGGTATCATAGGTATGCTATTTCCATAAGAAGCTACTGTAAAAAGAATTTAAGAGCATACATTTTCATAAATTGAGATTATACCTGCATTTGCGTTGGCTACCTTTCAATGTTATTTGACTACCTACTTTATCTATTTGCTAACTCAGAGATTGATATGAAATACATTCTCGTCTATTCTAATACTCGATTTAGATACGTCTATTTGCATATGAAAATATCAAGAAATATCAAATTAAAAACCAAATATTGAAAATATCAAATATAGTATAAGAAAGTTCTTAACCTGTGCCTCGTTTTAGTACATTTGTTTCTTTCAAGACACTTTATGTTTCTTAGAAAGTAAGACAATAAATTCACTCATAACTTATTTTTGTATTAAACAAGACATCACAGACAGACAAATTAAAAAGGAAAAAATCGAACAGATTACGTGTCATGCAATGGCTAGCTAAAGTTGACCATATCGTTTAAACGTCAATGTCAGTACTGTAGTTTGGCTACATCATTAATGTAGAGAGAGTATCCATGGTTTAAGGTGTAGTAAAAAAATGAAGTAACTGCGACCAACTTGGAAATAGCGGTGGGTCACAGTTCTAACCTATCCTAACCTACATACATAAATAAATTATACCTGTCAAAATCGTAACCCTCCAATTGCTTCGCCGTAGTTGGGTAAAAATAAATTTTCGGAAAATGTGTTTCAAGGCAAAACACTGACGGTAGGAATAAGCAGCATAATATGAGAACTTAACGAGGTTACAGCAAAAATAATTAAAAAGCACTTAATTTATTCATCACCACCTGGTTCAAGCCCCTCCATTGTTCTATATTATTTGTCGTATATCTCACAACCATACGCAAAATGAGCATTATCTATTCATATTTTGCACTTTGCGAATCTTTTCCTGAAAGCGCAATGTATAATGTTGTTTACCTGTGAAATTGAATTTCCGTTTATAAAACCACCTACATCTTGCCATTTGTACTGTATTTTATACAAAACCCTGATGAAAAATGGCTCAACGACTACGAAATGAATACACTTAATGATTCAAAAATTCGACAACGGTATGAACACAAAATGATATCGAATGGGGAACAAATGATCATTCGATGACAGTGCGAAAAGGCATCGATATTGTTCAGGGAAAGCTATTAGATGTCGTGATCAATCTTGCTCAATATTGATCCCTGCGAATCATCACTTGTTGATTGTTTTGTGAAATGAAAATAAATGATAATATATTTGCTCTTAACTCAACACTTAAGCCTCACAAATTGTGTCTCATTCATTTTTGAATGCCTCGATCAAGATTCTTGATCTAAATTCGAATGGTAGTGAAATATTAGAAAGGAGGTGCTGACCAGAATATCTTCCAGCTTCTGAAAGCCGGATAGCAGACACCGTTAGTGCTCATTCACACTAATCCGTCAAAGACGATTCGTGTTTTTTGACGAATCGTCTTTTTTCACGAATCGTTATTTTGATTTGTATGGGCGGCTATACATTTTAATTGCCCGTGTTCACACTATTACGGAATCGTGAAAAAATGACGGATACATCTTAAATGACGTTTCGTCTTTTTTCAAAAACCTTCAGTTTTAAATCACGAACCGTTATGACGGATCGGTCGGGACGACTTGCCTTGCACTGAAGTCTGAATCACGAATTCAGTGTGAACATCTATTCGGATATTTTGATGAATCCTGAAAAAACTCGATTCCGGATGCAATGTGAACGTTCATCCGTCATTACGTATCGTCTTTTTTGACGAATCGTCGTTGACGGACCCAGTGTGAATGAACCCTTAGGTGAGTAAATTACACAACTTGGTTTCAACCAGTTACTACGGATCATGAGATAATTATGTTCATAGCAGACAACAGAAAGCCCATATGAATCTCAAAAGCCCGGTTTAAAATGGTAACAATGGAAAACAAACGTCTCTGGTTAGCAACGCAAAACAAAATAGCGACCTTTGATATTTTACTATAATTTGGGATTTAATACCAATAAAGGTGATATCCGTTAATGGGTCTGTTCCCTATCTCAAACTGTCCATTTCTTTATGACAAGCGACCTTGAACTTTACGTTACGTTAAAACGCGTAATTTTACGTTTATTTGACAAACGAAAAACTCTAATTAACAGACTGAAGAGGGAATTGTCAGTGTCATCTATTGTAATACATTTCTAATGAGCCTGAAAGTTGGGTTTATGACCCTTAAGAGAATTAACGGCTCACGAATTGTACTTATAATACAGGCTTAATCAAATAAAATGGGGTGATAAACAGCCATTATTGTAATTTTAAATCAGAATGAAATAAGTTTGTTTAGAACACTGATTAATATAATTAAAACTGTACAAACGGACCGACAATTATGTTAAATATGAGGTATCTTCATGATAAATGATTATTCTGGTGAACTTTTATTTACTGCCTCAGCGTTTACGATGCGGCCTACGAAGTTTTTGTTCAGGGTCACGTTTCATTTTCATTTTATTCGATTGTAAATATCTGTACCTCCATCGCTTTATACTGCAGGATAAAGGCTCCTCCAAAGGGGTAAGTAATATAAGATAATATTTACAAGATGTAACAACTGAATCTACAGGGTGTTAGGGTAAACACCGTTATCCTTCAAACCAGTGGTTTGGTTTCGTTTATAGAACATAAATTCAATGGAAAATCACAACTTTTTAAGCTATTGCATAGCTTCTATCGCGGGCCTTGAGCGTGGAGACCTAATCCAGAAATTTCGTAACGAAAATACTACCTAAGAAAAGAGTGTTTTGTATTGAAAATTATGTTTAACTGCTTGACAACAAAGTTCAAATTTACTTAAACGAATGATACGAGAGTGTTGTATTGAAAATTATGTTTAACTGCTTGACAACAAAGTTCAAATTTACTTAAACGAATGATACGAGAGTGTTGTATTGAAAATTATGTTTAACTGTTTGACAACAAAGTTCAAATTTACTTAGACGAATGATACGAGAGTGTTGTATTGAAAATTATGTTTAACTGTTTAACAATAAAGTTCAAATTTATTTAGACGAATGATCCTTGACTATTAATAGTTAAATTAAAACCTTTTTATTAGTTTGATGTTCCCGGCCATTACGTTGTGTCAAGTTTTAAAAACTATAAATGTGAATAACAGTTCCTGTCAATGTCATCATTGCTATTTCTTGTATTCGGGTTAATATTTTACAATTGCGTAAGTTGATAAAAAATTCTATGCAATAGCTTCGCCGGGGCAGTCCCCGAGTGCCACACGTCTTTTTTTTTTTTAAAGATGTACATTTAGAATCGTCACGCAATTCCTAAGGTAGGTATTTTTGCCTGTCTTAAGCCAGGAAAAGGTTGTATTGTATTTATTCATGTGTTGTGTAGGTAGGTAGGACGGGTGGCGATCGATTACGTCACTCGGGCGGGCGCATATCCATGAATTTGCGGACGGTGTCGGACAATAACCTTTTTACTATTTGTTTAAGAAAATAACGTAATTTTTTTTTACTCGGTTTTTTTATGTTTATATTTAAGCCAACTACCCATAGTTTGAGTGACAACGGTGTTTACCCTTCCATCCTGTATAATTTCATTTGATATAATGATCAGTTAATATAATAAACGATTGATATAATTTCAAAATAACATATTTTTATAATCATAACATACATTTAATATAAAATCGTTTGATATACCACTCAAAAGACATAAAACCAATTTATGTAATTTCTATCATAGTTAGTAACCTGAGTAGATATACCTAGTAACTGATTACCACCTGCCAAATTATAACTCGCGACGTTCGCTCGCTTTCGCGCGTTTTTGGTCACTGTTCGGTAATCATTTAGGTTGGGTTGGAACAGTGTATCAACAATAGAGGGGATCTGGCACGCGGCGGCCGCTGCCGCGGCACGCTCCCTACGGTCACTCGCCTTGGTCACTATTCTAACCTAACCTAACCCAAATGATACACGAACAATAGTGGGGATCTGGCGCTCGGTGGCCACTGTCACGGCACGCTCCCTACGGTCGCTCACCTTCGCGCGTTAACCTAACCTATCCGAGTCGGATTGCTTTTAGTCGGGGTGTTAACCATTAACCATAGTTATCAATATACATTTTAAACGATAGACCTAATGATTTTCGATTAAAATTAACGTTATAACCAATAACAATATACGAAATAAGTTTAAGAGTATTTATAAATGTTTTAGGTAAAGAAATTATATCAACAGTTGGTATATCTCACGTTTATTATATCTTGTGAACGTTATTGAAATAAAAATATACCAAATAACTTTATATGATATGAGACGCACCCCCACAACTCAGCAACGCGAATACCGTTCGCTGACGCAGTCCTCACGTGTGCAGGTGACAGGGCATGCGGTACACTATAGGAGGTGACTCATTGTTTGAGGAGAGACACCGCATACACAGTATACACACCGAAGTTCTGAGCTGTCCATGAAGGTCCACTTGTGGAGGTTGTCCTTGCTGCGGAGTGCGGCCTACTTAGGTACAAAGTACCTTAAGTTGGTGTAGTATTTACCTACTTAATCACTTTAAAATAACGTTGAAACTTTTGGACATTGTCATATTAAACAGTGTAGGTAGTTTGTCAATGATTGTCATCACTTGCGAATTACTTCGTCGCGTTGACGTCTCCATTTGCATGGCAGAAATTGCCATCGTTTTATGTAAAGCTTTTTCTAGGCTGACTAACCAATTAACCATAGTCCGTTTGATTGCCATATTTTTCCATATTCGTGTAGTGTAATCTAGTTACCTATTGTCACTTCAGTACTAGCTCACTATTAATACCTCTACTACTCGTAATTGGAGTACAGCCCACATTTCACTTGAAAAGCCGGTTACCCTCGTTATTTTGTTACCTCAAAATGTTGCCTCATTTTCACGTTTAGGTAAAATAGGGACATTTAGTTACGTGTTTTCAAGTGAGCTGAATCAAATGAGAATGAATAAAAGACTGCGATACTAATGAACTAGGTACTACACGATTGTAATTAAAATGTTCTATTGATATAGGTACGTTTTTCACCAGCAATGGATTTCATTCATTGACCCCAAAAAAGAAATCATTAAATCTTTTGCACGACTCATAATGCAGCATTAGAGAGTGCTTTGCGATCGAAAAATTTGTTTTGCCCCATTTCTGCATATGTTGCGGCATGTTGTTTAGCTAACGTTAAGTTTCCAAACTGTGACGAAGCTAATCGACCAAAACCTGCCATACCAGCCTGGCAGTGCAGGATCCAGCGACGTATCCATGGGGCTAGGGTACTCATCGGCAAACTATACTGCTTCAGGGAGGACAAACCACGACCACGAGTGATGCGCTTTGTAAGGCGGGCATTCTCGGAGACTGGAATCAGTCCTTGAGAATACATGTCCCGTGTCACAGAGCGCATCGACTTTCTGAAGCAGAAAGTTTGTGCATGGGCGAGCCGTATTCGGCGGTATAAGTGGCGGGTTGATCGATGTACGCAGAATCGCATGTTCTAGAGTGATAAGAGGTGGGTATATAGAGCTTGGGAGCGACCTGAACAAAACAACAAAACAAAACACGCTGAGGCTGACTGGATGCATGATATCGAGCGAGTGAGTGAAACTATACCAAAAATGGAAAAAGCATAAATTACGCCATTAGATGTGGCCAGAGCAGTCCGTCCGTTACCGAATTGGAAATCCCCGGGAACGGACGAACTGCACAACTTCTGGCTAAAATGGCTAATTAGTTCACACACTGGCCTGGCATCGCAGGTCCAGTCATCCTTAGAGTCTGGGTCGCTACCACAGTTTCTAACAACAGGCCAACTGTTCCATAAGTTAGGTAGTCCCGCGAAACCCAAGAACTATAGACCGATTACATGTTTGTCGACGGCTTACATCCATTTTGAGAGCGAAAATTAGCACACATAGAAAATAATTCGATTGTTTGCCTCTCAAAATGGATGTAGACTCGTCATAGACATGGCAATAAGCCAACAGGTTCGTCGATCCCACAAGGATCTGTCGACATGCTGGATAGACTATAAGAAGGTCTACGACTCGGTGCCGAAAAATCGTACCGTAACAGCAATTGTCAGCCGATATCTGTTAGACCACAGTCTATGGCTAACATTGACATATATATTACTATCAATGATGGCTAACCAAGCAATGTGGTTTTTTACAAAAACTTCGCATACGCAAAATAATTAATAATAACATTTTTTTTTTATCTCTTTTACTCTTTAGGATCCACATAGGACAGAAGTGACTGGACCTAATAATAACGTCCGTGGCTCTTTTGTTTATTTATATTTTCTTTTTCTGTTTTTGAATGAGTGCTATGAATCGTGCAATTTTGGATTTTCCAAACAATTTTTTATTGTATCGTGTTTAGGTACCTATCACGTCTGGGGAGTTTCTCTAACTAATTTAATTTGACGGCCGCCGCTACTGGTGGTGCCGACCGGGCGCACGCGGTGTGCGCTCAAGCAGATTGTGCTTGAGCGCACACCGCTGACGCCGCCGACGCGCGCGCTGTGCACGCTCGACAGGGTAGCTGATAAAATTGACTTGTTTTCTGGTTCTCTGAAAGACTCTACTTTGGCGACCTCTAGGGTTTTATGTTATAATTTTAGGTTTTTTGTTTGTTTAGTTTATTGTGAGGTGTTATGTTTGCTTAGTTTATTATGAATTTAGTTTAGTAGTTATATAATATTATAGTTTTGTGGTTTTTATTTAATTTAGCTTATATTTAGTGACTTACAAGTAAAGACGACTGAAGACTTTAGAAAGTATGAAAATTTATATGTAGCCTAAACTATCGTATCAGGGCAACCTGTAAATATAGATTTGATGGCTACTACACACGGCCGGCGGCCATGCCGCCGAGCGCGCCCGGCACTGCCGAACAAAGTAACGCAAAGGAAATGAAGGCGCAAAAGCCGGAGGCACGTGCCGCGCGGCAAAAGGCAGCCGGCATGTGTGTAGTAGCCATAAGGTGTTGTAATAAAGTTAATTGACTCAGGCGTGACTTCGCGGAAATCCATTATAAAATACATTAGACGACGTTATTTAGTAACCTAA
The DNA here is from genome assembly GCA_948150665.1 of Conistra vaccinii. Classification (NCBI taxonomy): domain Eukaryota; kingdom Metazoa; phylum Arthropoda; class Insecta; order Lepidoptera; family Noctuidae; genus Conistra; species Conistra vaccinii. The sequence goes on from OX411318.1 coordinate 16,086,445, forward strand.
TCCGCTTAACTGGACTTTCAGAGTCACAAAAAACCCTGTAACAAATAAAATAAAAATATCCATCTTTATGCTAGACTGGCACACCCTGGACAGTCAAGCCCACCACCTTGCTGACTGACATTTTGATCTCGGCATGAGTCCTTACTAAACCAGTCGCTCTGCTCTATAAAAACCTTGGGGCTTGGGTGAGGTGACCTTGAAGTTAGACGTCAGTCCACCTAATACACCTAATACAGGGATTGACACTATTATAGCTCACTTGACTTAAATTTGCACGTTGAGATTTTTGCACATTAGATCAGCTAGACTTATATTTGCCAACCCGCCTTGAACAAGCGTGGTGATCAATGCTTATGTCTTCTCTGGATGACAAGAGGCCTTTTATTTGTTTGATCTATAATTATTATCTCTATTAAGTTGCGTACCATAATAAAGTGAAAACTCTTTGGTTGAGCAGTACTTTAATAGAAAAAAAAAAGTTTTTTTATGGTAATATGATTTTTTTTGTGTAGGTTCCAAATTCAAATTACATTATGCACCAGCAAGCACCCGTCATAATGAAATTCAGTACAATATTATTATTGCCCAGCTAGAGTCTAGGGCTTTAATGACTTGCTTTAGGTTAGGTGGATGTACTATAGATATAGGTACCTCTGCCCAACCCTTCGGGGGAACAAGGCGTGATATTATGTTAGGTTTGCATGCAGATGGTGTGAAAATGATATTTATTTCACGTTTTTATGAATACCATAACAAGAAATACGGTAAAAGGAGTTACGGAGTTCAGTAAATTAAAACTTGAGCAATTTAACTTTTTGTGGTTCCTCGATTCTTAAAGTTAGTTGGCGCTTAATCTTTAACAAGTTTATGGAAGGAATTTGTTTTGACACCTTCCTTGACATGAACGAATCTTCGTGTCAGGTAGGTATATACCTACTTAAATCACAGCTATGGAAGAAAAATTCGGCCAAATAAAGTGTGCGAATTACTTTATATAGAAATATTTTTCATATTTACGTGTGGTGCACCAATACTTATTTATAAATATCAGAGGTCTTTTACGAATACGTGTTGTGTTCAGTAATAATGCAAAACAAAAAAATAAAATAAAGCTATTTTACACAAAATCCTTAAATTTTTATGTATTTTCATAAATACCTTGCTGCACATTCAAATTAGAAATAAAAGTTGTTATATTATGGGTTAAAATAATTATTTTATCAGAACCCCTGTTTTTTCTTTATCCGTTGTTTTCCTCAATTCCAGTGCCAATCACATGACACTCTTATAATAATATTTTTTTTCGTGACTCCATTCAGTTCTTCCACATTTAAATCAGTTATTATATACCTATGCAATTCTTCCTCTATCAAACCCAGCTGTTGTTCCAAACATTATTATATAGCAGTAATACATGATTAACTTGTGATAGTACTTACCTATCTACATTCAGCCAACGTGACAGCTGGTGTCATGTTAGACGTAATGGTTTCGAATTTCGAACGCTGTGATTAATGCAAGCTATACTTCAACGTCAATATTGGATAGGAATCTTGTATTCTGATTGGATAATAGATATAATGACGTTGGTATGTCAGGGATAGATCAGTGTTTGTATTATGGCTCATTTAAATTTTTTCATCAAATGCACATCAGGTGAATGCTTTTATAATGAAATTGCGAATCGTAGGACATAGTCATTTTCGTGTTTAGTAAGAGGTCTACGTCCAGCATTTTACTGTATTTAATTTAAGAAAATGATATTGTAGCTTTCCGTGGATATTATGAACTTTTATTTTATAGTAACATAAAATGAGGACTTATTTTCAAAAGCATTTTTCACGGAACGAAAGAAAAATCCAATCACAGCGACATACTTTCACTCAAAAACAATCTCTTGGTATGAGAACCTTACTTTCGTGCTTGAAAACCTCCCTTAGTTATTCAGTACGTTTCAAGGCATTCTTCTCAACTAAAACCCTTAAAATTTTAAATTTTTAGAGACCCTTCATCCAGAGCTACCAACATGAGCAGAAAACTCATGAATTAATTTAAAAATACCTCGCTTAAACCATACTAACCAACAGAACCGTAGGTTCTAAAACGGAGACCTCTTGAGTCACATTTTACTGTAAGTGTCTATAAAAATAATTAACCCTAAAGTTATATTACATTAAATTCGATGAGTGTTAAATGTTTTTTCAGTTAGGTATTTAAGCGCGTAAGAAACTATATACTTACGTGTATCACCCAGTATCCCATTAAAAAAAAATTACAATAAACGACGTATATTCAGTAACCTAATCCTCAAGAAATCGACACATGTTTCAATTCTCAACGAGGCATCCTCAGGATGATGATTGACTTGTTGCGAACCCGGACACGACATGTTGCCACGACAAGCGCCGAACGCAGAGCGATAGTCGCGTGAATACACGATCGTTCGAACTTTGTGTTCAGTGAATCTGAACGAGTGGTCCCGCCGACATAGGGCGCTTTCCGGTTTTCCGAACAAAAAGTGACATTATGCACGCAACCGATCACGTAATCGCGCGACGATCGCTTTTAAATTGGACGCGGCCTTAGTGTAAAGCTTCATAGAATTCTGGCGTAAATGAGGCCATGTTTGTATGAAGCTGCTGACGCAAAAATGCGTAACGCTCGTGTTCACATACGTCAATAAGTACACGCTAGATGAACGCACAAACAAATATTTTAAGTTAGTATAAAAGCTAAAAACATACGACCTTATGACATTTACGAAAATAAATGTTCAAACGTTTAGTCATATTTCAGAATACCAATAAAAGTTAGAGCACAGACAAAAACTTATCTCTATAATGGAAAAACAAAAAGTTCTATAGTTATTGTACTAAGGCATACTATTCATTGTTGTCGCACGATTATAAATCTCCATTTATCAGGAATATAAAAGAGACTAGAAACGTTTCCAGTCCATTAATCGTATAACAAGGGAGGCCGATATTTCGTTCCTCAAGTAATTCTGTAAGGTTTTAAAGAAACAACTTTTTAACATTTCCAGCACTTGGTATTTTAACATTTCATTCACGTATTTCATGGATCGGGACAAACGTGATTCGGGTCTTATTGAAAAAGAAACTGTTTTTTGAGTATTGAAAACTTGTGGTCGACCGATTTGTTTTCCAAGCTGTGTTCTTAAAGTTTGAGGATAAAAACATATACAAATGGAGAGACATTATGTCCAAATATAATGTTATAAAGTTTCCAGTTAAGGTCAGTCACGGGAGGAAGTCAGGGATGGACGGTAGAACTGGAATTGCGGGCGGCGGGAATTTAATCCCCCTCGATATTAGCTTAGAGTTTTTGTCGAACATGGCATGGTGGCAACATGTGAATGCACTGATTGTTCAATTTGTCTCTGAACTTTTAGGACTCGTGTAGACGGCACCGTAACCGCGACGACACCGCTCCGCTAACCATGTAGACTGAACGCTGAAGCGCCGCAGCCGTGACGCCGCCGCGGCGACGTCGTCACCCTGAGCTCTTTCTAAACAAAAGAAGTACAAAAAAAAAATATATATGACAGGAAAAATATTGAAGCTTATGTTAATTACGTGTCTAGATAAATTATGGATGCAGTTTAGCTATTTCTAAATAAACCCTTTGGTGTGAAAAGTGTCTGCCGGTAACATAACATCACTTTTCAGCAGGAATACAAAATTAAGGTATAAACAAAAAAAATAACTATGGCTTTGAAAACTTGATTAAGATATTTCCAACCCCATCATCAGCTGTGATTTCTAATTAAATTAAAAAACGAACAAAGTTCCTTCTCACGTTTGATTTTAAGCAAAAACAAAATCAGCCGCCATATTTGATTTTCGTTTTGACTTCACCATCGGCTTAAGCAAAAACCATGAAAACGACTCCCATGACAAAAAACTCGTTAATTTTCGCCATCTTGGATTTTCATTTTGAATTCGAAAGAAGGAAGTGGGACGGCATACAAGTATGAACGCTTTTTCGCGTGCCGATTTCTACTAGTAAATTCCTACCGCAAGCCACGTTAAACAACTTCGTTCCAAAACTTCGTTCCAATAAACACAAGTCTTAATTACATTAGCAAGCTTCGCAGAACTGACATCCTCAATCACTTTGAGCGAGCGCGTTACAGGTTTCAGCCTTAATTGAACATCGTGTCAAACCTGATATTTGCCATCCTCGAATGTAACATCAAGCTAGAGCATGGGTACCCAACCTGTGGGCGCATCTCACTTAACCAGGGGTGCAAAAATCTTGATTTGTTGAAATCAAGATTTTTTTTCTAATGAGATAGCAGTGACCTGTATGTAACCGAATCAAGTTACTTTATGACTGGAAGAAATTTGACAGAGTAGCATTTGATAATAATGTAGGCTGGAAATCTCTGAGCTAGAGTGAACAGCGGATTTTCCATTTCTTTGATTTAATTCAGCATAGTAAATTATTATGTATTTAGCTGATTCTGATTCGAGCGTGCTCTAAAATTTATTCCAAGTTTTTTCTAAAATTTATTCCATTTTTTTTAGGTGGGTTATAAGTTTTTTTATATTTCACCTCAAAAACTGTTCTTAGTTTATATGACCTCAATTTACACTGATATTATAATTTAATTAAGTTTCAGGTAAACTTAAACTACTTGAACAACGATGAAATAACAAACTTATCTGTCGGCCGATGCTTTGACCTAGCACTAAGGCCTTGTTCAAACTTTGACTTAAAGCATTTACAGGGTGTTGTTAAGCAATTACATTATAATATAATTTTGGAGCTGAAACTTGGGACTAGCGTTCCTGAATAATAAATCAGATTTCGTTGCTTTTCTCTGGAATAATTTCCGTAAAAAGAAAATTAATAAGCTACTTTTTATCTGGCTTTTTGATTTACATTCTTCATAATTATAATATAATCCATTGCAATGAATCAAGGAATGAATGTTTCAAGGAATGAAATAAATATTTTTCACTGACATGCCCGCTATGTACAGAATGTGCACTATGACTTGTCTCTTGCCGCCATATGGGCACCATTGCTTGTCAAGCTTAGTTCTAATACTAATAGAGTTCAAAATAGCGACTGACGGATAAGCGCTACCAATCGCGTCACGGGACAACTTATAATGAACGTAGTTTATTGCGCTCCTTGATCGTACTTATTCCTATGCACTCTAGTCTGGATTGTTAGTATAGGAAGGCAGGATGCTGAAGGCTGTTATGGTTTGTAACTTGAAATATCTAAGTACCTACCTATACTTAAGTAAGAAATAAAACGATACCAGATTCTTATAATATCGAAATATACGACTGTCTCGATAGAAGTTGATTTAACAATACCAAATGGCAGAATAGATAAACATCGACTATTGTTTGTCTTGAGGAACAAACATGTTAACATAAATAACGGTATGAATAAAGGTATCTATTACAGATTTATATCGTAGAATGCCTATTGATTCAACTTTGAAGAACGATTTAGGAAATGTTTAAATCATCAATCAGGATTGGTCGATATCCTTCCATTAGGTAGGACATCGGAACGAATCGGCGTTTTCATTAGACCCCGCTCTACAGCCGGCCGAAAGGCGATTTAAACAGCTTTTGTTTTGATGGAACGACATCGCCATGCAGAAGAAAACCACTTTATCTCCATCGCCCATAAAAATATAGATTTTTAAGCGAAAATAAAATGCAGATTTTATTGTCTTGGCATTTTAGAATACCTACATAATCGATTTCGTAATATTTCTTCACTCTCGTGGGGAAGTAAGGCTTGATTTTACTATCACCATTTGTATAGGTACCTGCCTTAGTTATATCCCTATCCTAAGCCAGTCGTAAAAGCCTTCTACAGATAAGCATACCTAATTAAATCCCTAGTTAATTAATACTTAAGCACAACAATACCCCTCACGCCTTCTACAGGCGCAAAACGGCTTTTGCCAGTAAACAGAAATACTTGTAGGACAGCTTCTAGTATAGCATAATCAGCCTATATACATAGACCTCCTCTCTGTGAGAGGGAGTGAGCAGTAATCCACCACGTGGGCCTAGTGCGGGTTGGTAGATGTCACATGTCTTCGATTTTTTGGTTCTAGGACATACCGGTTTCCTCACGAAGTTTCCCTTCACCGTTTTGAGAGCAGTGGTGATGAAATAATTCACACAAATTAAAGTGCCTGGCAGGATTCGAACTCGTAAGTCGCGGCCGTTACCACTGGGCCACCACTGTTCTAGAGCTAGTCTAACTCTAGCTTCTAGTGCTAACTTTTAACTGTGCCACAGAACCACTGAGGAAATTAACTTAGTGTATTTTTTACAAGTACACAAAATGGTTGACTCCCTTTGAGTTGAATATTTCTCTCTCTTTCACACCGTCAGCTTTCATTGATCAGCGTACATACCGTTTTTCATGCAGTTCCTGTACGAATTTGAAGCCATTAGGTTTAAAGGTTTTGTGTTGTGGCGCGGAACTGCGATAATGTAGGTAGGTATGTTTGTCGCTGCCGTTAACCATTGTATGAAAATGTCCAACGTTTACAATGGCGTTCAAAAAAATAGCCTAGTTTAGAACATAAATGTTTTTTTTTCTATACAGTTTGATATAATTATCAACGAAAGTTTATACCTGCAATTAATACAAGTTACATCTACTCGATTTATTTTCCCATTAATGGCATCTATTGCATGAAAGTTATCTACAGTATTTAAAAATAAATTACATAGTTCAATCAATAAAACACTGTTTCAAGCTTGCAAAACTAAAAGCAAAAACTTACACAAAAAAACGTCCTTCAAACAAGACCCAACAATAGCTTTTTGACAACGTGGAAACTCATTTATGTAATGAAAAAGCTCGGAGGTTGCACACCTATTGTAATTTCCAGCACAGTTTTTCACGCTCTTTTTGTCAGCGTGCATTTAGTAGGGACAGCATTTCCGTAAGAGGTGGGGCCGGGAAAAGCACACTAATTAAACTAGACGGGTTCAGAGAGCTGTTCACAATGTGCAATGTAATGTTAAAAAAGCCATCTCTTTACCTGCTGGACCATTGTGCGTTATTATGCAATACTTTCGTATTTGTCAAAATAAAATAGGTTTCGGTCATAATAATAAAATAGTATGTCTTATGTGAAAAACCGAAACGTGCCGGTGCCGACGGTGCCGAAACGTGGACACTGACAGTTGGGCTGGTCCACAAATTCAAGGTCGCTCAGCGCGCTATGGAGCGGGCTATGCTTGGAGTTTCTTTGAAGGATAAAACAAGAAATGAAATTATCCGGAAAAGAACCGGAGTTACCGACATAGCTTGCAGAGTAAGCAAACTGAAGTGGCAGTGGGCTGGCCATGTCTGTCGAAGGACCGATGGCCGGTGGAACAGACGAGTCCTAGAGTGGAGACCGCGTATCGGCAAGCGTAGCGTGGGACACCCCCCAGCTAGATGGACTGATGACCTTAAGAAAGTGGCCGGGACAGACTGGATGCGGAAGGCGGAGGACAGGGTGTTGTGGCGCAGCTTGGGAGAGGCCTATGTCCAGCAGTGGACTGCGATAGGCTGAGTTGATTGATTGATGTGAAAAACGTATTACAGCAGTGAGCAGCCTTTCATAATCACTGCTTACAATAAAAAAAATACTTCTTTTTTCAAAAAAACACTTAGATATCAGACAAACATGGAGACAAACGAAACAAAAATGGAAAAGCTAATGAGTAATATGCTTATCAACGTTAATCACGCTTGAATTTGCTAAATGCATTAATTAATCTGCCAAAATTGCTTCCCAAAAACAACATTAATGAAATTGTTGATAGCTGCTTTTATTGCACCGCAAGTGTAACACGTCCGTCAGTGACGGTTACAAACATGGGCGGGACGCAGTGCCTGGTCCCGCCACCTCGAATAATGAATGCCAACGACTTCTATGCCATTGTAATGCCCCTGACATATTCACCCAAATTACCCCCATACCCACTCACGAGCCGGAAGTGAAAAAACACGTTCAAAATCACCCAACATAGAAAAATACGTACCTACTCGCTCTTGTAAATACAGAGGGTCGGGTAGAAAACGTTTTTTCCTTTTTTTTCTTCTACACAAGATGAGATATTGTCGTACACGACTTTAAGCGACAAAAGAAAATAAAAGATTTGTTACTACTCAAGTTTCCGACACAAAAGCTGCTCTTGCATGGAGAGAGCGTTCCAATAGTCTTTGAAACGCAGCCAGTTACATGAGACCTAGGATCTTTAGTTAATTTACCCTTCTTTTATAGCTTATTAGAAGGAGAAGGAAGGGGTAGAGAGGTCAAGATGACTGGTGTGCTCACTATAAAACGGCAAGCCTTGTTATCACTAGAAGATATTATAGCCTCAATGCAGAGTTTATGTGCCGTAAAGCACCATTCGTTAGCAAATGAAATAAATAGTAAGTGATACGCGAAATTGTTATTCTAGTTACATAATTTGTTTCAGTGATTTATGCGGTGGACTATAAATTTTGCTCGCAAACTTACGTTCTACATTGTGCAGCTGAAATCTTAGAGGTATTATAATGTTACAGTACATTTTAATGGATATGTATGTCCCATGTCTTCTTATATCACCACAATCATACTATTATAATCATTTACAAATGAATACTAATTCCATTACTATTTCACCTAAGTTTAGTCAAATAATTGTTTATTGATTATTAACTGGCGTTTACTAATTCTAATTATTACTGAAATTAGTAATATTACCTACTCTCATTTGACATAATATTCAAATTGGTGTACCTAATAAAATTATTGTAGGCATAAGCGTAATAGAAAAATACAGTCTGATGAATTCGGAATGAAAAAAAAACCTAACAGATAGAAATAATTCCGTATACGTGTGTGATTTTTACCGCTCTCCCAAATGTTCCTTCTGTTTTTCTAAGAATTTCTGCTCTTTCCTCGTCTCTTATGTCTGGTTTTTATTACGCATATTATTTGCTCACCTTTCCATTTTACTGACACGAACAATAATAGCTTCAGATGAGTGGTTCAAATGCAAATTGGTAACTACAACGTGAATATGAAAATTTTATGTAATGTTCACGAAAAAGGCGAGAGGGGAGATATAAAAGAATTATTCATAAAGCTTCTGGCAAGTAGATGCTGGCAGGAGGCGCCGCCGGCCTTTAAGAGGGCAGCATGCCTCTTCCTTATTTTATACCTCGCTTATCTCGGGAGCTGCAATTCTTCAATTTGCCCATATTACAGCCGGTTTGATAGAGTGGTGAAATGCGATAGATTGTATATTACAATCGGCTTGGTTTCCGAATATTTTTGTTTGAGAATAAAACTGCAATGCAATGCACTATTGGAATTTGAATTTTGCAGATAGAATCATGGAAATATCTTCTAAATTCAGATAAAACTATGGCTTACGATACGATTTGCGTCCTTTTCTATCTCGGCTCAAATAGCTTTTGGATTTTCTTCTATCCGAAAAGCAGTGGAATTAGAATCAGTTCAGAATTGCAATGCCGCTGAAACTACAAAAAAAAACTTCACTTAGGTACTTACCATTTTATTTTTTTTCATACATTTCAACATAATAAATAACGACAAAATATATGCACAATTTGAATAGCAATATAATAAAAGAATATTTTAAATAAATCACCATGCTTCCTGTTGTTTTGCACAATACAGGTAAAAACATAAAAATATAGATAAAAATAAATATTACCTAACATCCTTTACATAAAACTAAGATCTAGCGACATTGGCATTGCGCGTGCCGAAAAGTCAAATAAACTTTGCCGCATCTTGCTCATACGCTCATTTTTTCGAAATCTTCTTTTCGCGTGATTAGTGACTAACCTCGTGTCAGAGATTTAAAGCCGCTCATGGGCTTCTGACTTTTTCGAGATAAACAATTAGAGTAAAGTAAATGCAAAAATAGTAAAAGATTTTTTAAATAATTAATCACCATGCTTCCACAATACAGGTAAACAAAAATAGAAGAAAAAATTGATAAAAACAAACATCAGTAAATATCCTTTACATAAACCTGAGGTCTACCTTTATTTTAATAGGTCTGTAGCCAAAGATTTAAATAGTTAGATGTGCCCCCACCGTACTTGGATCGCGCGAAAAAGTGTTGAGAGAGAAATTATATCTAACCTAATTTAAACCAATTGGTCAGGGTGCCTTAGTTACTGCGACCGATTTGGCATTAGAAGCCACACCAATCGCTTATAGTGACTGCAGATACGCCATTCTGTATTAAGTTTTAACGTGGGTAGCAGTTTTGTTAAACGTAACGCGATGACAATCCAGCTGAACGTTGTTCAGCTATTTTACCTAACGTAGCTGTTTTGTAAAACAGCTAGCGGCTACGTAAAACAGCGAATTTGACAATAATCTGCGACATTTACACTGAGCTCGCATATCCCGCATGGAACGAGGTGATTGTCAACGAAACAGAAACGTAATAATTTTTTGACGCGGTATAGCGGATCTTACGATTTAAATCTTTGCCTATAGCGACATTTCCGAGGTCATCCAAATATTTACGTCCACGTTCCGATGAATGATTTATTCGGGTATATAGGTAAGGGTCCCCTCGCTAAACAAAAATGCCACGATTACCTTAGTCGGGGTTTCCGTTAAAAGCTCTCGTGTTAACCGTTTAATCGGAAGGTATTTTGAGTTTATTTTTACGCACCTACCAAAAAATTTGCCTAACGGAAGCTCCAATTAATCAAATAATAATGCGATGAAAGGACCATGCGTCATTTTGGTACCAACGCTCAACAGTGATGAAACTCATGCCATGTGAAAGCTTTTGGGGTATTATTTAATTCATTCTATGGCAGCTAAGTCGAAATCGAGCGCGAACATGGTGTTTTTTAACATTAAAAAAGGTTAGGTTATGTTTGGTCAGGATAGGTTAGGTTAGGTTGATCTCATGATTCTCGGTCTAAGTGTGGGAAGGGAACAATGGGGTGGTTTTTAGTCAGTAGGATTCTGACAGATCCCTTCGTCCGCCCCAGGGCGGGGGACTTCAATAAGGATTTTTCAACCCGGAAAAAAAAAAAACTTAGGTTAGGTTAGAGGGTATGTAGGTAGATAGGGTAGGTAGGTATGTAGATAGATAGGGTAGGTAGGTATGTAGGTAGGTAAGGTAGCAAGGTACCCTTTTTGGTTAGGTTAGGTTAGGTTCACCGTGCCGTGCGGAGGAAGCGGAGTCCCGGGGCAGGGTAATGTCGGCGGTGTCGTTGGACATCTCCAATGCAATACCCATGCGTCATTTTGGACGCGACTTTCAACAGTGATGATACTTATGCCAAGTGAATACTTTTGGGGTATTATTTCATTCATACTATGACAGCTAAGTCGAAATCGAGCGCGAACATGGTGATTTAGAGCATACAAAAAAAGTTAGGTTAGGTTAGGGATGAAACCATGCAATGTGAAAGCTTTTGGGGTATCATTTAATTTAGGTATACTATGGCAGCTAAGTGTTTTTGAACATTCAAAAAAGGTTAGGTTAGGTTAGGTGGGATGAGAGGGCGGAGCGCATGCATGAGAGGGCGGAGGACATCCACGGGTGGGCGGAGGACAACCATGAGGATTTTCAAGGTCGTTTTTATAAGTCGTTCGCGCGGATTTGTGTGACGTCATATCTTTGATGAGTAGTTAGTATGTGGCGGTGTAACCGCTACAATTTACTTAATTATACTGTTACGCAAGTAGCAATCTACCTTATCGCCTTTCCCTGCCCCTTCCCCTCCGGCTTCTAACATTACCATCAAAAACAAAGATACTTTTGTTACCTTAAATGTTATTAGGTATTTTCTAATGTTAAGCAAAAATAATTAATTACTTAATTAAGCGTTCAGAGATGTTATTATTATTTTCATATATACAATGCTTACTGTTTTATTTGTCCTTCATTTTATACTTTTTTTTAATGTTCAAAAACACCATGTTCACACTCGATTTCGACTAAGCTGCCATAGTATAAATTAATTGATACCCCAAAAGCTTTCACATGACATGAGTTTCATCCCTTGATATGCTTTTTTGTTGCGACCTTGAAAATCCTCATGGTTGTCCTCCGCCTACCCGTGGATATCCTCCGCCCTCTCATGCATGCGCTCCGCCCTCTCATCTCACCTAACCTAACGTAACCTTTTTTGAATGTTCAAAAACACTTAGCTGCCATAGTGTACCTAAATTAAATGATACCCCAAAAGTTTTCACATTGCATGGTTTCATCCCTAACCTAACCTAACTTTTTTTGAATGCTCAAAATCACCATGTTCGCGCTCGATTTCGACTTAGCTGCCATAGTATAAATTAAATGATACCCCAAAAGCTTTCATATGGCATGAGTTTCATCCCTATCCTAACCTAACCTAACTTTTTTTGAATGTTCAAAAACACCATGTTCGCGCTCGATTTCGACTTAGCTGCCATAGAATGAATTAAACAATACCCCAAAAGCTTTCACATGGCATGAGTTTTATCCCTAACCTAACCTAACCTAACTTTTTTTGTATGTTCAAAAACACCATGTTCGCGCTCGATTTCGACTTAGCTGCCATAGTATAAATTAAATGATACCCCAAAAGCTTTCACATGTTATGAGTTTCATCCCTAACCTAACCAAATTTTTTTAAATGTTCAAAATCACCATGTTCACGCTCGATTTCGACTTAGCTGCCATAGTATAAATTAAATGATACCCCAAAAGCTTACACATGGCATGAGTTTTATCTCTAACCTAACCTAACCTAACTTTTTTTGAATGTTCAAAATCACCATGTTCGCGCTCGATTTCGACTTAGCTGCCATAGTATAAATTAAATGATACCCCAAAAGCTTTCATATGGCATGAGTTTCATCCCTATCCTAACCTAACCTAACTTTTTTTGAATGTTCAAAAACACCATGTTCGCGCTCGATTTCGACTTAGCTGCCATAGAATGAATTAAACAATACCCCAAAAGCTTTCATATGGGATGAGTCTCATCACTGTTGAGCGTTGGTACCAGACTCCATACAAAGCCTCCATACATACCACTCCATACATACCCATGGTCCTTTCAGTTAAAAGTTTCAGTGACTATACTTTTGACGTCATTGCTTCCATACTATCATTTGATGATAACCATGACTTGTGGCCTTATTTCAGATAACTGTTGCTTTCCTACCCATAGAATAACAGGTTTAAGTTAGTTTACAGAATAACTGTAATTTCTTTTTGAGCTAAATCTTATTTTCATCATAAAACAAGCCAACTCAACTGTAAACCTGTACGAAACATCTCGGCGTTCTATAATTATATCTTATTATAAATCTCATTTATCGTATGACACATATTTATTATGTTACCTGTTCATGTATATTTTAATTATTACAGAGAGACATGGGATCTCTCAAATATTTTGGTGAAAGCAAATTAATTTCACCTACACTCACTTTAAATATGGGAGACATGTATGGCGTAAGACGAAATTAAAATTTTACAAAAAACTTGTCAAAAACATATTTCAGTCAACACGGTTAAAAATATACATTTCGAGTTTTGGAATAAAATTGTCACACATGTTCGTTCGTTCGTTCGTTTTCACAAAATAATCGTGAGGAAACCGGCCGTGCCTGAGAGATATTTCTCGACGGCATTCGAAGGCAAGACCCATAGGCAGCATAAAAGCTCCGACACCAGTTTAGCCACAAACCACACCGAAAGGAACGTAAACCCACATGGGTACTTATGAAACGTCAGAAGCTATGTGTACGGTTATTATACCTAATGAACAGAATTCAAAATTCAAATTCAAAAGTATATCGTTTCACATAAACCCAAATAGACATTTATGAAACGTCAGAAGCTAGGTGCACGGTTCCAACTGGTCGTTTCCTACGGAGACGAACTAGCAATAAAGAAAATTATTCAAAAAACAAAAAACCCGACTGCAAAAACACATAACTGAAAAGAAAAAAACAAGCATTATAATCTATAGAATTTTGGTATCGCAGGCCCCCCCAACAAAAGTTAGGTACACCATATTTCCGGTTATTATTTTTATATTATTATTGTTCCGCCTGCGATACCAAAATTCTATAGATTATAATGCTTGTTTTTTTTCTTTTCAGTTATGTGTTTTTGCAGTCGGGTTTTTTGTTTTTTGAATAATTTTCTTTATTTCAAGTTTTTTAGTTTTATTAATATATCTTAATTTGGAATTGACTCATTACCAGCTTTTATTCGATACCAATATTGATGAAATTTATTTTAAAAAAATCCTTCCCCTCCCTTTTTTTTGTACTTGCAGATGCAATACATAAATATTATATAGCCTATGTCACTTCTACGATTAAGACAAATCTAACGACACCTCCTATGTTAAAATCCATCAACCCGTTTAGGCTACAGAGCGTGCAAAAGAAATAGACATACATACATACATAAATACTCTCGAAAAACATTACCCTCCTTCTGGGGCAGTCGGGTAAAAACTCCACGGTTACTCTTTTCAAAATAATTATCACATATTGTTTCTTTAAGATGGTGCCACTTGAGTGCACCAACGTGTTGACCTCCAAATACTTTCGAAGTCTTAGTCGGTTTGAAGTAAAGCCAACTTTTTTTAATATTCTGACTTTTCCGCATCCCGACCCTGAGTTCGACGAGGGCCCCAATATGACAGGGGAAAGACCTTCAGTAAACACTCGTGGTAAACACTACAAGATATCCGTCATACTCAAGTGCTTTATTTACAAAACTGTCACACAAGGGAAGACAGATTTGGTCAACAACATCCGTAGTTGGGGTGGTTTCGAACCCCCCACGAGACACCTACTTAAGCCATAAGAGTAGTCGTTTATGTCTTACTAATTATTTTGAAAAGAAATATTAGGTAAAATTTAATTTTATTTAATAATAATTCCATTTCCATAGCCATTTATTTTGACCACTTAGCAATAACATAACTGGTGAAATGTAGGTGTACTGTAGGTATATCTCTGCCCAACCCTTCGGGGAAACAAGATGTGATGTTAGGTTATGTTAATTTTTCAAAAATAAGAAGCATGGATTATTAATTTCCTTCAAAATCCTTCGAAATGTGATATACGTACAGTCTGTGCGCAGCTGCTGGTGTGACCAATTGCAACACATAAATTATAATTCTACCGATTTTTATAAAAAAAATCCCGAAACATAACGTCTAAAGATATGATATTAATAGGTACCAATTCTTTACAAAGAAGAATAAATTGATGAACATAAATAATAAAATTTTCCATCGAAAGAAATCTAATTTCATAGAATATTGTAAGCATGACATCATTGTTGGATTGGACATTAATTTATTTAAATATTAAAAATGTATGCACAAATAAAAAATATACCATACAAAGGCGGACATAATGCCTGATGCATTTTCTACCAGTCAACCTTAGGGTGATGCAGGGACAAAACATGGCAGGTGCAACATACGGGATTAATAACAAGAAAATAACTATAGAATACAAGAATAAATACATAAATATATACATACATACATAATAAACAGAATAAATTTTGTCAAGAGAAATAACGATCGGTAGAGGAGAAATAACGATCATTAAAAGGAGAGAACGAATCCAGCAAATCACCGCTGTAATACGACATGTACCTACAGTCAACCTCAAGAAGATGTATGCATCGACGATACTAATTAATTATCTACAATCTTTGTTCTATCATATTTTATCAATGTTTACTAATGTATAGCCATAAAACATAATATTACACTAGCATAGCATAATCAGCCCATAATGTTCCCACTGCTGGGACACAGGACTCCTCTCAGTGAGAGGGAATGGGCCGTAATCCACCATGTGCGCCCAGTGCGGGTTGGTAGATTTCACATGTCTTCGAATTTTTGGTTCTAAGACATGCCATTTTCCTCACGATGTTTTCCTTCACCATTAATATTACATGGGTAATCGTTAATTGTAGTACAAAACTGGTACAGTATTTTTTTAAACAAATTGTAGAGAATCAAATGAATTCTTGTCATGTTTTTGAGATTGGTTGTACTCGGTAGAATAGTCCGTAGTCTAATAACTAAGACTCATAAGCTATTTATTTATTTTAATTATTTCCTCTGTACGTCTACAGTAATTAATTTTCTTTGATCAGTCTTACGGGATCGTCACGTATTTACGTACGTACTTTATTTTTTGCTTTTACATGGGTTCCTAACTGTGATATTTATAGGCAGTAATGCTATGCTGTGATGTGATTTTAATTGCCGAATAGAAGCTTAAAAGATGTATTATTTATTTCGTTTATTTATTTTCATACTTATTAAATATATCTTTAAATATTTTTATAAAATGCATCCGCTGGTTTCCGGAGCAGGGTTCAAGCTACCGCTGGTTAGGACTCCAGAGACAGGAACCTCCTCATGATGCGAGCCGTATCGAGGAGTACTGCCTTCAGAATCAAACCCTTAATCCGACCACCTAAAGTTCATTATTGTAACAGTTCCGCTCCACTGCAGTAACGCCCCGTCACCACCACAAAAAATCTAGTCGTCAACGCGCCGTAAGCAAGGCGACCGCTAGTCGCCAACGCGCCGTAAACAAGGCGACAGCTAGTCGCCAACGCGCCGTCAGCAAGGCGAGCGCTCGCTGCAGATATTTCATCCGTATAAACCTTATGCAGGTGAAATAAATTTTTGAATTTGGAAAAGCAGGAATCGATTCTTCGTCGATACCTTTATGATCAACTACCTTTTAATAAGAAAAGATGATAGTCCTTTTGCTTCAAATCTACAGTCTTGGCAATATTTTCCAGTCCAACAATTGAAAATGCTATGTGCATGACTAGCAATCCTGGCAGTAGGCCGAGAAACTATTGAAAATTTCAAATAGAGTTACGAGTATCGGTACAATATATCGCATGTCCGTATTAAAAGAACCATTGTAAGCTGGCCTCTGATTCTATTGAAACACCGTACTAAACTAAGCCAACTCAAGTTCAAAGTCTCACTGACGTGCGATCAACTGTACGTACACAATCAATGCCGCAATATGTCGTCCAAGAACTTGAACGCAATGCGAATACACCGAATACATGACTTGATGCATAAAGATGCTCCTAAATGAAGAATCATACAAGCGAACGATTTTTTTTAAATGAAGGGTACTGTCATCCTACCTGACATTAGGAATTGATAGCTCACTTCAAACTCACTTCACATATTATGTTGACGCTGTGAAGTTTTTACAGAATAGCACTGCAGAATAAATTATACGAAGTGTATAGAGTGCCGCGAGTATTCTTGTGGCACTCTAGTGTCGCTGCCTCGGCCTGGCTAGGGTGCCGTGAGCTTTGCATTGTCACTGTCACTTGTTATTTAGGTTAGGTTAGGTTAGAACTGTGACCACACAACGCACGAGCCGAGCGAGCGTAGCGAGCGGTGCCGCGGTAACGGCCGGCGAAGTGCCAGGGTCCGTTTAGGCACAAGAGAATGTAATGTTTTGGGAATGTGGTGTTTTACAGCGATCTAACCTCGACAATCAAACAAAATCTCAAGTGACGTGACTTAGTGACAGTGACAATGACAATCCAATGCTTGCGGCACTTTGGCCGGGCCGAGGCGGTGTTATCGGATAAAGTGCCACTACAGGCACTCTAGCCTGTAGTGGCACTAATTTATCCGATAGGGTTAGAGTGCCACTGGTGGCACTCTATACACTGCCTAAATTATATTATTAAAACGTTTCCATTTCTCTACTACTACAGTATATACTCGACATCCAAACAAACAAGTACTACAGTGAACATATTACATACGAACATTATTATCGAAAGGACATAAATAGTCCAAAGTAATGAGATCGTACAGCCTCAATGGAGTTCATAAATAAACATAAACAATTACTCGTTATTGCGAAAAGGAATTTATTCTTTAAATCTGATATGGTAGGCATACAACAGTATTGGTTCTTTCTCATTGACTTACAAAACAAGTGTTGATAGCCCGAATCCCGTTTTCGCATCACGTAGTAAGTTTACTTTTTTTTTTCTATCTTCTTTGTTGGATTCAATTACCAGTTGCAGACATTGGCGGGGTAAACGATTTCCCCAGAAATGGATGACTTAGTTTCTTCAGTTAGTTCAAGTTCATAAAACTTACAATGAATGTTACTTTTACAGGGTTTTAGCGAGAAATTATTTAGGCTGATCTACATATTTATTTTATGTTTGTGAAGTTTCCTTTGATTCTGAATATTTGTGAGGTTGTTGTTATGCTACGAGTTGTAAATCTTACGTGGATTGGATACAGGGGGGACTCTTCGATGAAAATGATATTTAATTTGCTATTTCGAATTCTTCTTTTTAACGGACTTAAAAAAAGGAGGAGTTTTATTGTGGCTGTAATCTAAAATACAGATCCAAAGACACCGACTTCCGATTTTTTTTTCACTTTGTAGTTTCATTTTTTGGAAGTCGTCATTTTTTTTTTTTGTAAGTGAAAACTTCTTTAGGCGCTTTAAACACTTTTTGGGTGAACAAAAATCGTGATCACGTTTCCTCTTAATATTTTTTTGTAATTTAGGTGAACTCAAACATATATTCTACAACCACAATATTTTCCTAGCAAAGAGTTCAAGTCCGTAGTTTTACAATAATACTTTAGAAGGCGTTCCTAATTATTTTGACATCTGCGTAGAAAATACGTTTTTCTCAAACATGCTTGGAAATTCGAACATTATTTTCACAACCTTCTTCGTGATAAATCAAAATTGTCGAATACATGCGAGCGCCCGGCTGGCAATGTTTGTATGAAAATCCATAACTGTCACGTTTAGCGGCCAAATAAATTATTATAAAAACTCATATCAAACATTATTTAAAAATGGAACGAACTTCTTACTTCAACACATGGCAACCAAGGAAGTAACTTATTAAAGAATTCATTTAAATTTCCATTTGGCTTGAAGATAGAGCTGTTTAAAATAAAGAAGAAACAAATGACCTTATTGGCGCCTGTAAAATTATCGTTATTCGTCATTAATTATTCTGGAATTTATAATGAATTTATTTAGTTCGAGTTTCCGCGCATTATTTGTGAAAAGTACTATACAAGCCTGGGCTGCCAACAGGCAGGCAGGCATTGATGGACTTACGTATGTTTGCCTTAGCTTCGCCTCGGCCCACATTTACAGATCATCTTGAATCGTCCATCAATGCCCCAGTTGCAGGCCGCCACAGCAATGTACTAATTTCATTAAATTTAGAATTTTGTATTAGGTTATGAATTTAAGATACACTGTAATATTATTTTACAAAGTAAATCTTTAACACGCCAATTTAATAATTCCTTTAGAAGTTTATAAAGGTGTCAGCTGTTAGACAACTTATTAAAACTTTAGTAGTTGGTGTCTAGTTTACTAATTAGTAATTTATTAATTTCAAGAATTTGGGCTTTAAAATGTTGATATTCTAGTCTTAGATTATTTATGAGAACTTTTACATAACATCACACCTGAAATCCCAAAAGGTTATGCAGAGGTGTACCTACAGTAGGTACACCTACATTTCGCCAGTTATATTTAAGTGTCGCGGCACATCTGCGGAACGTACAGCGCCGACACTTCAGCGACTGAATTATCGGTCGTAGTATTCGGTTGGCATGACACACCGGTTGGCGACTTTCGGTTGCGATGCGTCGCGTGATGTGACGCTTGCTCATAAACCCGACGTATGTGTCATAGGGAACTTGAAAAACACTACGAGCGTATTCAACCGAACGTTCGCGCCGTACGTTCTGCAGATGTGCCGCGACCCTCAGTCCATGTAATAGGGGGCGAGCCTATTGCCATGAACCGGACACGAATGTAGACCCTGGGATGTTACTGAAAAGTTCCAGATGGAAAAACTCAGTAACATTTTAATCGACTTGGGAATCGAACCCAGGACTTCATACTTAGCAGTAGTACCTACCTTTAACTCACAAAATATCTGACTGAAAATTTTAGAGATTACTTAGGGCGGATTTCTCCAACGCAATTGATCGTGATCAATTCACGCTAAACTCAAGTTAAAGCCAAAACTGAGTTCCGAATTCTACTTTTGATTTCTACAACATAAACGTGAACGCAGTTACGCATAAACCAGTTTAAACTCTGAACTCCGGATTTTTGGCGTTCAAGTCTTTAACCCGAGTTTAAAGAGCTGCCAACATGCTGTCAGTGTCGACGATATTATTTTTTGGCATAAATTATTAATTTTGATTTTGTGGTTAGTAGGCTAGTTAAAATGAAAAGATTATTGAGACTATGTTATGATGAAAGTTGGGATGAGGATGAGTTCATTGTTCGTCGTCCAAGATGGATACGCGAGAGAGAAGAACACTTCGAAACCCTGGATGATCAAGACTTTTTGAAAGATTTCGTCTCCCAAAACCTACAGTTCTGTCTGTATTGGAGTCCACTGAAGATAAAATAGAGTTTCCTTCAAACATGTAAGCACCAAAAGAAGTTTTTTTAAAAATTAATATACCCTATGCATAAAACAACTTCTTGGTCTAATCCAATTATTTGTATTTCAGAAACCACAGCATATCTCCAACCCCCCACAGCATATCCTTTTCAGCGCTTGACCTTGGGGCTAGTATTATCTTATGCTATGGGGTATCAAGCGACATTTAAGAGATCCAGTTGCTATGTGCTATACGTTTCTAGGCAACTGGGTGCTACCAGATGACTGCTGCGGATCTATGTGGATTTAGCACTTCAACTGCACACAGAATTGTGCACAAAGTCATTGCTGCTATTGCCTCACTCCGACCACGCCACATTTACTTTCCCGAGTCACCAACACCACACGATATCCACCAAACACAAATAGAATTTTATAGGAAAGCAAAATTTCCGCATGTTATCGGTGCTATAGATTGCACTCATGTGAAGTACACCAAATCACCAGGTAAAGCATTATTCTTATAGTATTACAACAGATGGAATCGTCATTTCATGAAAATTTTTGTTTTTTGTTGTGAGAAATCTCTGGATCCTCTCCACCTAAAAAAGTTGTTAGTATTAAATTGTGTCCAGAATATTGATTGTTCAGTTTAATTTAAAACTGCATGCCCCTCTAATAAATTATGTACTTGATCTTTTACTGTGTGTTTTAAATGAGACGATCCAATCTGTTATAATATTATAAATATATGCTTTACCTGGTGATTTGGTATACTTCACATGAGTGCAATCTATAGCAATATCGGTGCATCATCTGGTACAACCCAGTTGCGTAGAAACGTAGAGCGTGATTTTAATGTCAAAATATGTGTATTTAAATGAATAACATGTATGTAATGGTGTGGTATGTAATAAATAATAATAAAACAATATTTAAATGATTTATTTATTTAAACAATAAAGTACATTCCTAACAAACAAAAATAAGTACTATTTTACCAACTTTTTGTTATATTTGTGAGACCCTCCCCAAACCTCCCTGTACACAAAATGCTGGTTGCACAAAGTGTGTGCCTGGTTGACCCTTTAAAAAAAATCCCAACAGTTTTTAAGACCCATCCAGTCTCGTGGTTGGATGCTGGGAATCGCATTGAAATCATTTGACATCTTCTTCCATTCCTGTTGTTTTGTTTCACATTCACGGCATCTATTTTTTTTAATTCTAGCACTCGAAAATGTTGATCCACCACCTGAATCAGGGCTTCTTTTTCACGGGCTACGAAGGTTGGATCCCTTGTTCGTTTCAAAGACTCAATAAAGAATTTAAATATTACCGCGACACGAAGTACGAAAATGTCAATGTCAATTGACGCAACCAAAGAGACGAGAACAGTTTTTACCAAAGATAAACTAAACACTCTTTGGTTTTGACAACATAGTTTGACAACTCGGCATGGACTTACCAAGTCCATGCAACTCGGTACCCGCGTTTAGTAGTTTACTGACAATTTTTTTTGTTTTAAGTGCAGTAGGTCGCTATCGCATGTTGCAAATGCTAAACGCATTGCGTTCTATGGCCACGGAAACTTGGTTTTCGTGAACACGATCAAAATGTAGCTGGAGATATCGGTTGGACGTAAATCGCGATCAATAACAACATAATATAAACTCGTTTATGAAGAACTTAGTTTCCATAAACGCGGTTTTTGATAGGAACGGAGAAATCCGCCCTTAGTAAGCAAAGGTAGCAGAGGCCGGGGCACACTAAATCCTGCGTTTGCAACATTCCACACAGCAAACCTTACAATGTGGACACACCTACGTGAAACACGTTGAACAACATTTGCTGCGTTTAAACACGTCTGTGTTCCCAGCCTTTACGATTACACATGTAACAAAATGGGTTATTAAAAAAAAAACAACGGGTTGCACAGTGCACTCCAGGAGTGCCGGCAGAAGTGAAAACTAGAACATTAACGTTATGCATTTTTGAATAGTTAGGAATGGTTAGGGAATAATTTCGCAGGAATTGCTTTATTTATCAGTATAAAAGTACTATCATTTATGTGGTTAAATACAATATTCATTAATAAATAAAATAAAATAAATAAAATATACTACTACTACAGTAGTATATTTTATTTATTAAAAAAAAATAGTCTAACAAAATTAAACAATTTATTACCCACTTACTTTGTCGGTTGCTAGGCAACGGATCTTACAGTCACGTCCTGACGCTAGTTTAAAAATTTTTACCCATCCCAAAAAAAGTGCACAACGCCGCTAAAGAAGTTTTCACTTCAAGAACAAGATTTTATGTCCTCTAGAGCCCTTTGACAATTGATTATAGCGCCATAATCAATTTAATACGATTCACACTTCACTTCACACAGCCTATAACCAGCGCACAACCAAGATGCTTCCAACGATACCTCATTTGTCAAGTTATGATGAGCAGTTTAGAAGTTATGAAGGAACAGATGTATACATTGATACATACCGATCAAAATCATACCTCTCCGCCGTAGTCGAATAAAAAATCATTAAAATTCAACCTTTATTTCGAAAGTCTAAAAAGCAACAGAGCAAGCCTTGTGTTCTTATGCTTCATTTCACGTCAAAAGCGAAATCAAACAGTAAAACCCGCTTCTTTTTGCTTTTATATTTTCAATTAAAGAGCAAAGTTACATGACTTGTACCGGCTTCTTTTTTAGTCTGTTAAAATGGTTAACGAACCGCCGAATGAATTACAAAGCAAACGTGCCTTCGCCGCATAATGTATTCACTTCCAAGTTCGTATAAGTAACGAAGCTTCATGTTAAAATCACACAGGATCAAATTTATGCATATTTATGCCCTACGGAGTTAATTTCGAAGTTGTGTGGATTTTTCTTGGCCATTAAAACTTACTTCATATTGTATTTCAAAATATTTTGCTTATTGAATTTCAGGAATACATTGTTATTGATATACTTATCGAAAGATTACCTAACATAACATCAAGCCCTGTTTCCCCGAAGGTTAGGGCAGAGGTGTACCTGTAGCAGGTACACCCACATTTCGCCAGTTATGTTTAAGTCCCATGTAATAGGGAGCGAGCCTATTGCCTTAACCGGGCACAAATCTAGACTCCGAGAAAGACTACTGAGAAATTCCAGATAGAAAAACCCAATATCACTTTGCCCCACCCGGGGATCGAACCCAGGACATCATGTTCAGCAGTAGCGTTTGACCACAAGACCAACGAGGCAGTTATCAAAATATCTTATTTATTATTACTTATTGTATTTACAATTGCTGATGGGCCTCTTCATTTACACACAATTTTCCTGTATGTTCTATTACTGTCGTCCTACTGTTACGAGCCACCTTTTAAAAATCCTCGCTCCACCTAACCTGTAGTAAGGTTTCCTACTCTTCGTTCATTAAATTATCAATAGTTGAACGCGCCGCGTCCCGGGTACACAGGGTACGGGTTAGCCCAAAATCGTACTGGCGACGATTGCGGGAAAGCTGGACTGCCCCTTCATCCGGAATTGTTCCAGCAGTCATGTTGCTCTATCAGTGTCAGAGAAAAGGTTTTTTTTTGTGTATTTCTATTTATTTTAATTTAATTTGATTTATTTTGCTTCCATTTCATTAGATTTTTTTATTTCGATTTAACATAATTTAATTTTGGAGAGCAGTGGTGGCCCAGTGGTAACGGCCCCGAGTTACGAGTTTTAGGTCGTGGGTTCGAACCCAAGCAGGCGCTTTACTTTGTGTAAATAATTTCATCACCACTTCTCTCAAAACGGTGAAGGAAAACATCGTGAGGAAACCGGCATGTCTTAGAATCAAAAAATTCGAAGACATGTGACATCTACCAACCCGCACTGGGCCCGCGTGGTAGATTACAGCCCACTTCCTCTCACAGAGAGGAGGCCTGTGTCCCAGCAGTGGGAACATTAATAGGTGATGATGACTTTAATTTTATTTGTAGTTTGATTTGATTTGATTTTAATTGATCTTATTTGTTAATTTATGTTTGCGGCTATGGGTGTTATTTACCTGAAATAAATGAATTTATTTTATTATTACTATTAATTATAGAAAATAATTCCAATAATGATTTGCCATTTTCAGTAAGGCACCATTCAAAACAACAGCAACCGAGCTACAGGTAAGAAAATCCATTGCTAATACAACAATTCCTAGCATTACTCTATCTACAGGTTATAGTGCAAATTCATCAGAATAGAGGCACTTCTGCTATATGTAGACACAAAGCCATGAATACCATGTGGCGTGGTAGTTGAAATATGGCGCAATATCTTACCTGCCCACCTTACGGCGCCTTACGATCGGAGGCCGTTTATTAAGACACCAGAGGCTTGTAAAAATATAAAAATATGCCTGAGAAAGAAAGATTTATGTTGGAAATAGTTACGTGAGACTCTCAAATAATATAAGCAGGGGATGGTTTAATAGAATTTATGTGTACCTTTTTATATTGACACCACAGTCTAGGTCACGTGGGTCTAGTGGTCGCAAACGCTAGCGCTGAGCATGAGATCCTGGGTTCGTTTCACAGGTCGGGCAAAGTGTTATCGTGTTTTCCCACCAGGAATATCTCAGTAACAGCCCGGAGTCTGCATCTGTGTCCTGTCGATGACAATAGGCTCGCCCTCTTTTATATGGGACTTAAACAAAACTGGCGAAATGTGGGTGTACTACAGGTACATCTCTGCCCAACTCTTTGGGGAAACAAGGCGTGATGTTATGGTTATATTACCACAGTCTAACTAACTACCATACCGTAAGTCGACGGGAGTGTTGTCGCAGAGCAATCATGTGGAGGGTAATGGGGATCTCCTATACGTTCAGGGCATAAGTAGGTCTAATGTACTAAGGTATTCAGAAATGTAATTTTTTTACATTTGTCATATGAATGGCGATGAACCACTGGAAGTAAAGTGCTTATAGTATCTTTAGGCGCGCGAATGACTTTGACAGGGAGACGCCTGTCGCGAAATTGTTTTCTATACGCATACTAATAATACTAATACAAAACTTATTACAAAAAAAAAACAACCGACTTCCAAAAACACACTACAAAGTTTACACACAAGAAAACTTTAATATCGGAAGTCGATTGTTTTTTTTTTCTTTGTAAAAAAAAAATATTTTCACTTTTTAGTTGTGGTACCTACCCCACACAAATTCGAATACCACTACCTGCTATAGCAGTGACAGCAACCTATCATCCACATAAGCTAAGTAGGAAAAATACTTATTAATGAAGCTAACTCAAAAACGATCTAAGCAAAGTTAATACAATTTATACGGAACCACCTCTAAAATATGACCTACCAAACAAAAAAAGAATCATCAAAATCAATTTATAATTGGCGGAGTAGTCGCGGAACAAACATACAACAAAAAAAAAAAACAGTCGAACCTTTTTGAAGTCGGTTAAAAATATTATGAAGAGGTAAAAGTTTCTTGTTTGTTTGTTTGTAAGTTTGTACGTACGGGGTAATCTACGGAACTACCAGTCGGATTTGAAAAAATGTTTTTGCATTGGATAGTCCAATTCTTGAGGAAGGATATAGGCTATGCCACATCGTGCTATAACCCTTAGGAGCCTAGCAAAAAGAAAAAAATCTGACAGAACGCTAAGCGAAATCGAAGTAATAGCGCGGGCGGGGCGATACGACGCGATATGGTTGTTCGGGGGCCGAAATTTCACGCGGACGAAGTTGCAGGCATAAGCTAGTATGAACATGTTGAAAAAACAAGATGGCGTCATCAGTTCCGGTCTTGACCACGCGCCAAAAGATAACGTACTAATATTGCGCAATTTTAGGGCAACTCAAACATTAAACAAGATGATTTATCTACTAAATCCTAGTCTGTCTAGAATTATTATATAGTTTAACTATTTATAGCAATAGTTTGAGGAACAAGTAATACGAATAAATCATTCTAGCAGTCTCGACGCTTTAATTATAACATAACACAGTAATTGCCAACGCAAGATTAACAGTGAACAATGTAAGAGCAAGACTAATAGAGTTTATTATCTTTTTCGTAATATTGTCGCTGCGACCTGTAACTGTTTAAAGGTCAACTATAATAATCTTCTTTGTGACCTTTGATATGGAGATTTCACCTTCGTTTCTTACCGTCCTTTCTTTGGTATTGTTCGTCGAGTTGAGCTCCACGATTACTGACAAATGCTTGCACTGACTGGACAGGTCCGCTCAAATCTGTGTGATTCGTTCCTCAAAAGACCATTTCAAACACTAATCTACATGGTTCTCATATGGCTGGACCAAGATTAAGTATGGACATTAAAAGAGCCTGCGACCTTTTGAGTTTGTTTCGGCCTTTATTCTCAGAGTAGTCAGATATAGGAAACGCCAACCTCATTTAGCTTATTTTTAATATTTTTTAATATGACGAGTAAAAGGGATTCCGATAGCCTATTTACAAAATAAACAATTTTATTTCATATAATTGCAAGTCCCTATCCCACATGTTAAGTCTTGAAGTGTACGAAAATGATGTCCTTTCTACGGCAAACATACAGACAGACTTTTACATTTATAAATTACTAGCTGACCCCTGCCCACTTCGTTGGGCGGTAAACATAAATATAGCCTATGACTCTCACAAATAATGTGGCTTTTTATTGGTAAAAGAATTTTCAAAATCAGTTCAGTAGATCTAGAGATTACCCCCTACAACCTCACAAACTTTACCTCTTTATAATATTAATATAGAAAATTACTAGCTTATGCCCGCGGCTTTGCCTGCGTGTTTCTCATGGGAACGCACTACCGGGACACAAGTACACCTGTGCGCCAAATTGCATCAAAGTCTGATCCGAGAAAGACAGACAGAGAGATAAAGTTACTTTCTCATTTTATAATATAAGTATAGATTAACTGTCGAGAATCAAGTGTGCACTTCGGGATTTCTTAGAAAATAAACTAAAACCCGACTTACTATCATGACACTTACTGTCATACTAAATATTACGACAGTTGAGACCATAATATCATGTTGATTCCACCAACCATATTGAACTTCCCTTGACGTAAACCCACTTTGAATCAGGGCAATCCTACTTTTTTTTCGAAATCAGTTCAATCAAACAAACATATCTGCTTACTTAACTCGTGTGACTCATTAATCCTTCCTAGTAGCCATTACCTTTATCAGATAAACAAGTTCAAAAGTTAGCCCCAGAATAAGATCCTAAACTTATTTAATTAACTGAACACCATGCGCTAACAAAAACTCGCCTGAAGTCTCTAAAATTGCGAACTGTGAGGTGGTCTACTACTAAATAAATGAATTAAATTGAATTGAATTGAATAATATTTATCTTAGAGCGTTAATCTCAATCGGGGTGGATGCATAGATGAAATTAAGAAACGTATGGTGAACGGTGATAACTAAACCATCAATCAGAACAAACTGAAAAAGTGTAGAGGAACAGAGACATTATAAAAGCCACTAAGATCCGGCTTGTTCAAACACGGTTTTTCCTATGACGTGGACGCTGCGTGACATCGAGAAGAAGAAGATAGACGTTCTGGATATGTGGTGCTGGAGAAGAATGCTTGGGGTATCGTGGATCGAGTGTCACACCTCTATACGCCAGGAACTCGGGATCAAAAAGCGGCTTTCTGTTCTGGTGCAAACGCGCATCCTCAAATACTTCGGACACGTCTCGAGGCGTGAGGGTGACTCTAGAGCGCCTTGTCGTGCAGGCCCGTGCAGGGTAGAGTGGAGGGCCCTAGACCACGCGAACGCTCACCCATGAGATGGACTGATCAAATTAAATCCACAGTAGGCGAACCCGTGTATGAGTGCATAAAAAATACCACAAATCGGAGTAGATTGCGAGAAATCGTGAGGCGTATCACATCAGCCCCTGGACAAGAAACTACATGATGACTACGACCGCTCTGACAAAAGTGCTACGCAGAAGAAGCCACCATGAGGACCCAAAAGTTGCTTGACAGAAGGTCAAAGTAGGAAGATGTGATTAATTTGTTGAAATGTATATTACACACTCATACATTTACACATTTTACATGGGACTCAAAACAAAACTGACGAAATGTGGGTGTACTATAATAGGTACACCTCTACCCAACCCATGGGGAATACAGGCGTGATATGGATATTTAGGGAAACATGTCGTTTGGTTTCCCCCTCTTGAAAAACCTTAAAAGATATATTGATAGAACAAAACAATCATTTTACAACAGCACAATTTTTATTTCTAATAGATATACATATTACACACAGTTACAGCACGACACAAGTTAGATGTAGCATCGGCAAAATTCGTAAAACCAATCGTGCGCTTTCAAAATCACCAATATTTATACTATCATTCATCATATTCATAGATGATTAGGTGAAAATGATCTTTACGCAAACACAATAACTTGCACAGTCATATAACCAAATACATTCGTAAAATTGAAATAAATATTGCAATTTTTTTAATTTATGCTACATATAAATTGTGTCGTACTGTGCAGTTATGTTTTTATTTTTTATACTTAATATTTAATATAAGCTTAAGCTGTTGATTCGTTTTCAATATTGTAATTATACAATTTGAGAACAAAAAACACCAAAGAAAAATCATATTGCTTAAAATGTCAACATAGTGTCTATTATTCTTTATCTTCCATGTTTATCTCGACTACTTTCGGAATTTGGTTTTCATCATTGCACAGTGTTTCCGTCGGTTTTAGTCTAATTATAGTTGATCCTGATGAATAAATGAAATTTCCATTGCTTTCTATGGCAATGCCATAAGTATTGTCTAGTTTAGCCAAATACTCAACTTGCTTTGTTTCTTCATTAACATAGTAAATTCCGCTTGGAGTTGAGAAGTATATGTTACCTTCAATATCAGATGTGATTCCGTTGGCAACAGCATTATTTAGAAAAATGGTTTCATTTTTAGCTCTGTTATACAAAAACACACCAGAAGAATTAGAATACACAAGATCATTGTCACTAGTAGCAGCAAGTAACATGACTTTGACGTTTTCTAATGCAGGCACTTCCACGACTTGATTATTTTTGTAGAAATACGCTGTCTCTTCTGGGTAAGTAGTAAAATATAATCCATTTTTGTAGAACATTTGCCAAATATTTGCTTCCTTGATGTGTAAATTAATTGCAGTCTTAGTATTATAATTATATGTGTATACACCATCTTCACCACCCATGTAAACAGTGTTACTCTTACTGTTTACAGCGTTTGCAAAACCTCCTCGAATGCCATTGACTATGCCATAAGCACCAGTTTTCAAACTGAAATAGGCCGATTTAAACATTTCGTCCGTTCGTGACGTGTAACTGAAGAACAGTGTATTCGTGTCATGATCGATGACTAGCTGGTATGGACTGTCAACATCGATTTTAAGGACTTCCATTTCGTAACTTGTGCGCCGAATAGTAATACACTTTGGGTCACCACCATTGGCATAGGCAATTAAGATTGCCACAATGAAGAACTTCATCTGAAAAAAGAAAAGAATAATTATGAGTGCGATAATTATATAAATATTAGATTACTGTACTGTAAGCTGTAGGTACTGTAGTGCGGATCGGAGTGGAGTGGGGCGCGTCTTCGTGGATGGTACATCTATAGTATATTGTACACTAACGGCCGAACCCAATAACCTATCTAACACCTGTTTTGGCATACTGGAGATAGAAAAACCTATCTGTCTATCTTTTTAACGTCTCAATAATCAGTCAGAGAATAAAGAATCTTACGTAATTGTGGGTCGATATTCAATGATAGATAGAATTATACTGTCTACCATCAATACCGATATGTCTTTTACTGAAAATAGGATATTGGGTTCGGCCGTTAAACTAATAATAGAGTAAGTCTACTGCGATTATTGAAATAAAGCCTGTGTAATAAAGCAGGTTGCTTGTTGCTATCTTATTATGAATGGCATAGGTAATATATAATATACAGCGTGTGTGAGAAACGTGTGGTCATATTTAAGGGCGTGGTACATTACAGACCATCAAACTGAACAACTTTCTTCATGGGACCAACATAGACAATATAATTAGCCGTCCCATACATACGGGTCGAGTAAGAATTGAAGTTTTATATGGGACAGATAATATTTTTTTTGCGATTACGATGTTGGTCCCATGGAGAAAGTTATTCAGTTTCATGGTCTGTACCATACTCTTCCAAAAAACCCGACATCTTAGTGCTCCCCTACATAAAACATTATAAAAGGTAGCCGTGTGCAAAATTGCACGTGCCTAGTCCCAGTAATTTCGGCTCAGTGGTCAGTGAGTCATAGTTTCCTTTATACAAAAAGAATAGAATAAGAAAGATAGATTAGTTAGGATAAATAAGTGTTTTTAAAATTGAAGAAAAAAACTCAAAATATTTAGTGCGACCAAAGAAAATAAAAAATAAAATTACTAAATTATTCCCGTTCGTCCCACTAACAAAATCAGTGGGACGAACGGGAATAAAAATATTATTTATTAAAAAATATTTTGGTAGTAATTATTTGGTCATATTTAACTGTATTCCCTTTCGTCCCACCAGGACCACAATGGGACGACGGCAGTGTGCAGTGGAATGAACGGGAGTACACGTTAAATATGACCAAACCTTTCTGGGGGCCTACCACCACCTCTAAAAGCAGTATTATTTTAATATTACTTTAGTGTGGGAAAGAGATGAAGCTCTACAGGACGTAAAGCTCCATCTCTTTCCCCCACTGAAGTAAGATTAAAATAATACTGCTTTTAGTAGTTGTGGTAGGCCCCCTGATTCATGCTGTATAGGTTTATAAAACACCATTGATTTATTTAACTTGCTATACAAATGAAGATATTTCTATATTGTTCAAAAAGAATGCGACATTGTTAAAGCAGTTGCTTTTTTTCAATAAGTATAGCAATGTATTATTAATTTGTAGTCATAATGTTTCAATTGTTATTCATTGATTTTGATTTTTCACGAGGAGCTCGTGGTTAAGTAATAACAAGCCGCACGGGTCTATCCATCAGGTAAAGCTACGCTTGCCGGGGTTGGTCAGTGGATGGGTGACCATCTTCACATACCAAGACTCCTCCGTGCCTCGGAAAGCACGTTAAGCCGTTGGTCCCAGCTGTCATTCGTGGATCTTTGACAGACGTAACGAGTCGTCAGAAGCCCGAAAGTCTGACACCAGTCTTACCAAGGGGTATCGTATTACCCAGTTACTGGATTGTGGAGGTCAGATAGGCAGTCGCTCCCTGTAAAATACTGGTATTCAGCAACATCCGGTTAGACTGGAAGCCGAACCCAAGAAAGTTGGGAAAAGGGTAGGAAGATTGATTATTATTTGTTATTCAATGATTTTCATAAAATAGAGATGTTGACAAAAAAAATCTTTTATTCGTCTTGTACCTAGATTGTAAAAAAATATATGACACGTATTTTTTCTTTTTTTACATAATCAAAATATTAGGGCAATACATTAAGTTAAAATGTTGCATGACGTCACTCCCTGGTAGATTTTATACCGACTTGTGATGTAGCGAGCCCCCACTCCCCAAATTTAATTCATTTTATCTAAACCATTCTTTAAGAGCCCTATTACATTTCGACTGATTTCGACGGTGATTTTTGCGTTAAATAGGCAACTTTGGCGTTCTTGTTCTGAGTAACTGAAAGACTTGAACAACTATGACTTATTGAGTTGTGGAGAATTTTGTGATAGCCCTCTTAATAATATGAGTAAATATATTTTTTATTTAAATTATTTTGAGTCTGCTTCCGAAACTAAAAATATTATATCTTAACCTAACTAAAACTATTATCTAACAGTATGGCGTCGAAAAATTCCTGCTCATCGTTATCGACTGGTAATGTACCCAAGAGACTGGCGACATTGCCTCGTTGTATGGCAATGCTTAGTCGTCAATATGATATTATGATCAAGCAAACGATACCTACGCGTCTCAAATTATTTTATTATCTGACTGACGGACGAAGTACTTTTTTTTTCCTAGTAAACCTCCATATTAAAGGCCTGTTTTACAGACAGTGTCGCATGAATGTATCAGCCAAAATTTTAATCTATTCCAAGCCTAAACTAAGTCAAGCTAATTTTATAGTATTTCGACATGTCAAGGAAGAACTATTAAACACAGAATCAACACGTCTGCGAAGTTTTGTTACCTATACCTAAACTGTAACAAAATGAGATCATCGTGTGACCAAGCTGCATCACAAGAAATTAAATAACTATTTACAATAAATTTAATTTTTATTTTCCTTGAGTGTTATTCGTTGGAAATCATCTGACATAGCATTAAAGTAACTACTAGTAAACAACTCATAATAATTATTTTCAAATTTGGTATCCTTTTTTTTTTTTGGGTGGGAAATCATCGAAAAACTTCTCCCGCTCTGGGCGGAGCGGGAGGGTATATCAGACTCTTACTGACTAAAACCCACCCCTGTTCAGGGAACACGGTAAACCTTTAAGACTTTCCCGCAACCCCGGCAGGCATCGGCCCTAGCAGACCCCGTCAATTGTGCTGACTTCTCTTTAAGGCGCGCGTGGAACACAACGCGCCGTCGACCCCGCCTGGTCCTTATCGGACGGCGAGCTACCCATTGGTCTCCGTTCGCAAGCCCGTGCCTACTTTGGCCGGAAATCGGCTCTCGATTCCCGACGCCCAGGGCGTCTCCTGCGGCGGCTAGGGGTGTGAGGGCGCGAAATCCGCCTCTCCCTTACGCGCTCTGCCTCCTCCTTCGCGAGCATTACTGCTTTGCAGAAGGAGGTGACGGCTTCCAATGCCCTCTCGCTCCGTATCATGGCCGGACGCGAGAGGTCACCGCCGCTGATCGCCTCCACGAGGACACGGCTGTGCTCCGCCCAACCCGAGCAGACCTCCACCGTATGCTCCACCGTGTAATCTGGTTTTCCTTCCGTTCTAATTGTACAGTCACGGAAATTAATTGCTTAGCAAATTGACCCCCTACGTCAGTTTGCCGAGTTATACATACCTACCCATTTCATACCACAGATAATAAAATTGTGATTTTTATTGATACGGACAATTTAAGTTGGTGGTTTGGGTCGGTTGTTGGTTGGTTGGTTATTTCTCTACAGTATGTGAAACCAAGGAAGAGGCCCATGGGCGGTAACGGCTTAAAAACTCTGAAACCAGGTTACTCACTAACCACATGAAAAGAAGGTGGTAGACAATTTGCTTAAAAATAAATGCAGCACACTTCCGCCGCAAAACCGTTTCGTTGCTATGGTTTTGCGGCGGAAGTGAGCTGCTGGCGTTTATGTTCGACTCGCAACAAAACAAATAACTGAAGGCTAATTCTCGTGCTTAAAAAACGTTCACATTCAAGTCGCAGTATGACAAACTTGACAAAAAAATTGCTGAATTGATTGTATTTTTGACAGATTGCGAATGAGATGCGAATGCGAACGGTCTTAAGAATTACGGGAATTACCCCTCTGTTGTTTCCAAAGGGACTTGAAAATTTTTCTATGAAAGCGTAGTCACCATTTTGTTTTTTTTTTTGCGAAATGACCCTTCAGGACACCATAAACCTGGACATTTTTATTTGTTTAATAGTCCCCTACCCACACACCTTCCTACCTAATTAGGCTTCTTTCATCGCACACCACAACTTTGAAGAAAATTTTGAATTGCGAATGAGAATATTCCACTTAGGTTCTTAACCCTGTAACCATGGTTAAACCATAATACAATGTCATACAATCATGGCCCCAAATACACACCTTGAACATGCTAAGCAACTTTGCATTTAGTTGATAGATCTTTGGTAAATACCTACTACAGTTTGTCATTTATAAATGTTTTAGAGGGTTAAAATGACGGAACCTGGCAATTACTCTCATTTATAGAGTTTTCTCGGTTACCCAGTTCTCAGTTGCTCAGGGTTGACTGTTCGAACCTGGATAAGCGAGAGTTCAAGTGACTTTGATCTCGTTTTCGCTTATGGAGGTTTCTCGCTAACTTGAGTTTCTAGCTTATTATTGTTATAAACCTAAGAAAGTTGCTTACAATTTGGATGGATAAGGAACACATTAAATTAAACCACCTAAGTATAGGCCTCTCGTTAGTGGTAACAAAACTGGTATAACTTGGCATAATCTATTGAAACTCCTTACTACGCTAGGCCAGCTCAAGGTATATGTTAACACTAACGTGCGGTCGACTGTGCCTATAATATAACAAAATTAGGCAATTGACAAGTAATTTGTTACAGAAAAGAAACGGATGAAAAATTAGCAATAGACTACAATATGGTGATAAAACAAGTCTCTGCATCACCCAAAGGTT
This sequence comes from Conistra vaccinii, assembly GCA_948150665.1. Lineage (NCBI taxonomy): Eukaryota > Metazoa > Arthropoda > Insecta > Lepidoptera > Noctuidae > Conistra > Conistra vaccinii. The sequence goes on from OX411318.1 coordinate 16,121,315, forward strand.
GATTGGAAGAAAATGCCTACGGCATTAAGTCTGCCTCTGTACACTTGTGTGCTTAAAATATCAAATAAATAAATACATGTTAGTGATAATTATGTCTAAGTAATTCACAGTAAGGGATTCAATAAACGAAAAAATACTCTAGGCAATAAAAATACATACCATAAACATTATGAGTGCCGCAAATTTACACTGATTATTTTTATTCGTAACCAACACCTTTATACCGATGACTTCGAAGCAACACTAATGGTTTATTTATGAATTGATTCATTATTTATGGTATAGTAATTATTATTGCAAAGTTATTGCAATTATAAAGAGGTTATAACAAGTTATCAGAAATGACTGTCCTGTCAACATTACGGACAATATAGAGTACCTACGTGCTGATAAAAATATTATTATTACGTGGGAACATGAAAACTGTATTATACTGAGAATAATCTATGCAAACTATTCCACTATTATGGAGAGAGTTATACTTGGAGAAAGAGTAATCAAAGAAGAAAGAGATCAGAAATGAAGAGATCCGCAGGAGAACCAAGGTAACCGACATAGACTAGATGCCTGCCATAGAAGAATTGCCAAACTGAAGTGGCAGTGGGCAGGGCACATTTTTTGCAGACTAGATGACCGATGGGGCCGAAAGGTACCGTTGGAAGGCCTCCCACAAGGTGGACCAATGAACTTGTAAAGGCTGCAGGAATCAGCTGAATGCGAGACACACAGAACCGGTCGAAGTGGCGGTGCTTGAGGGAGGCCTATGTCCAGTAGTTGTCTTTCGGCTAAGTTCTGATGTAAATTGAAAACTCTTTCAGTCCCGCAAAAGATTTTAAAAAGAAAACCAAATGTCTGCTCTTTTAGAATATAAACTAATTCCCAACACTAGAAGATGTTGGATAAAATATTTTACCATTTTTTCGGCGTGATTAATAATGTATACCCATGCCAAATTACAGCTTTCTAGTACAAAGAGTGTCTAAGCTAAGCCGCAGACAGACAGACGGACAGACAGACATGGCGAAACTATAAGGGTTCTTACGGAAAACTAAAAATGCTCAAACAAAGCGATCACGCTGGAGTCGGTAGTGGCGAAGACATCATTATCTCCCTAGCATTTTCCCAACGGTGTTGCGATCGATTTGCATTCTAACCGGATGCAGTATTTTACAAATACGGACTGCCTAACACACGACACCCCTTGGTAAGACTGGTTGTGAGACTTTTGGGCTTCTGACTACCCGTAACGATTGTCAAATATCTATGTAAGCCAGCCGGGACCAAAGGCTTTACGTGCTCTCCGAGGCACGGAGGGGTCTCGGTATTTAATAAACGGCCACCCATGCGAGGCGAAGACAATCATGATTTGAAATCCAAACTAGAGCACAGTATGTGTTCAACAAACGCTGAAAATAGACGTTAACAAGCCATAAACAGATTAGTTTGTGACAAAAGGATTTAGGTAGCCTGTATAATAATTGAGATATTTTACAAATATTTTTTGCTGCAGGTATGTGTTACATTTCTCAACACTACAGGGCAGTACTCATTCAGGCCATTGAACTAAAGACCTTATGAGAACAAAAACATATTGGGTTATTTACATTTCGGAGATAGGTACCTAAATTATCACAATCTTTTAACACAAACAGCAGACTAATTAAACATTAATAATATTCGTGTAAAATCCCCGAAAAATTGTTATTAAAATATAGAATCCATCAGATTTCATTATATTCAAGAAAAAATTAAAAGAGAAGGAAAAGGAAAGACATCTACAAGGTGTTATCAAAATAACTTAAACCCTGAAATGAAGTCATTGTGCTCATCATTATGAATGAATAACTTTTATTATGGGACCAAGTATGAAACATGAAAAAAGAAATCTACTATTCTGCATACATTTTATCTGGTTATGCGAACAAAAATGTATGGAGCAGCTGATCTTTTTTCGCTATTTCTGGGTTGTTCCCATAGAAAGCTTTCGTACCCACGGGCGATTTTTCACGTGGTGATTTTATCGTGCACTGGATTTTCAACGCACTGTGCACTGCTTAGAGAGTTAAAAACAACAGTGAACAGTATATTTTGGCTAACGCGCTGGGCTGAACTCTGTCGTATTCTCAATGCAAGGCTCTCTATTTCACAAAGCGGCGTTTAAAATCAAGTGCGCGATAAAATCACCCGTGCTTTTCTGGACTAAGAATTTTTCATAATGATGAGTACAATGACCCCTTTTCGAGTTTTCGGTTATTTCAATTACTCCTTGAATAAACAACAACGAGAACTAATCTGTAGAAGACAAGAAACATTAGACCATACATTTTCTAACTCTCAATACACACTGTCCGGACATAACGAAGTATCTAGAAAGCAGGGGCACAAAATCGACTGCGCGCGATAATATAGTAATTTATTGCACCATATATCACCCAGCGTGGTCCGGTGGGACCCTTGTGACGACCGCTGTGCTGCGAATCTGAAATGCGCTGAAGATATTACGTGTAATGTTGGGTAAATACGTTGTTTAATTATGTTCACCGTTCCTGATTTTATCAATATCTATTTTTTTCGTCAATTTAGATTTACTGTATGTATTTTATTCAAATCAGAATGCGCGAGTGTGGTCCTTCGAGGCTTGCCTGTATCAACGAAAATAAAAATGATTCAATGATGAATGATATATTAATGATGTCATGACTCGAATTCTTTAGGTACTATACTTGACTGTAACCGGAATGCAGGTTTTATTAGAACCACCGAAAGCTTTGCACCACTTACACAATGCTCAATTTACAGATGCAAAGGCCAAAACTCATTGAATTGCATATGAATGCCTGAGGAGAATGCCCTTCTACACCGCCATTTAAACCCACCCACAACATAAACGGTTAGACAGAAAATCTTAAATCACAAGAAATATCACTGCAACATTTTGATCTCCCAAGTAATTTGCTGTGAAAACGTACCTATCAAATCTTATGAACAAGATAGATTGTTTCACGCAACACAAATCTCTCAGACATTTCTTCACCGACAAATACGGACTCCGTATTGTCTCATCCATCATTTCTTGACAACTTATGGCTTTGGTGTTCCCAACTCGAGTAGTCAACATAACATATCGTCTACAAATCATTCCATGTTCTAGATTCGATCACTGTTTTCTTGACAAATGTATGTACGTATATGTTTATGTGTCTGCGTAAAGGAAAATAGGTTATCGAATGTTGTAATGATTTATCTAGGGGAAGCACCAGTCTACGTTCGATAAGAGATTCTACTTCTCTTTATATCGGCAAGAACAACATGGAGAAAAGAAAAGGCAACAAGTTAGTAGAGGAACCGACAGCCCAAGGTGTGCCAGATGTCCCGAGGTACCCTAAAAAAAGAGATGATTAGCTGGTTCATTCTTAGAAATCAACTAAAACTTTTAGTAAGCACTTGGCCGAACAATTTAGGCCCTAAAACAACTAACTACCGTTACAACTTTACGGTAACAAACTTTACGAAAGAAAAGAAAACGAACATTTTATTTCGATTTCTCTAGGGAGCAATGTTAGTCGTTGTACTTTCGTAGTGAATGGTGATTATCTTGAATCATAAGTTCATAACACATGATACACTATTATAATTACGACTAGAGCTGTCTAATTAATAGATGATTGGAAGAAACAAAGCCGAGTAGATAATAATGAGACTGTAACATAATATGGTTTTATGGTTTAGCATGAAACCTCCGCAGGTTTATCCTAACTAAGGCTGCCTGTCCACTGGAGCGGAGAGGAGAAGAGAGGAGCACAGATGTGCCAATATTAACCAATAGAATCGCACTTGTGGAGCGGAGTTTAGATTTTATTGGTTAATATTGGCAAATCTCCGCTCCTCTCCTCTCCTCTCCGCTCCAGTGGACAGGCAGCCTAATATTCCTAATACTATAAAATGCAAAAGTGAGTTTGTTTATTACTCTTTCACGCTAAAACGGCAGAACGGATTTGGATGTAATTTGGCACATAAGTAGACCATGACCTAGAAAAGGACATAGGCTATGTTTTATCCCGATATTCCCACGGTATCAATACTTATGAGAATGAATATGTGACAAACATAGATTTTTATTAAGAAGATGAAAAGATCCAGTCGGCTCCCCAAGCTGACGAGAGCATGTCATGAAAAAGAAAATGTAAAACGTACATAATCAATTTTGTTTTTTGTTTTTTTTTTATCTGCTGTGTAATTACATTGCGTGCTTTTTAGTCCGTGCTAAATAAATGTATTTTTTATTTATCTTTCTTTCTTTTTATATTTTGAATAATTTCGAGTTATATCACAAGCAAGTGTTTGACTTACAATCCGGTACTATAATTAGAAATCTATATAATAAATTATAATATAATACGGTAAAATAAATTTCTAAATTTATGTCTGTAATTTTTATATTGTACATAAATTCTCGATCCGGTACTATGATAACAAATCTATATAATAAATTATAATATAATAATATGTTAAAATAAGTTTCTAAATATTTATGTCTGTTATTTTTATGTTGTACATAATTATATCTATCAATAACGGACAGTTATTATAGTACCTATTTGTCCATTAGAGAAATACTTAGAAGGAAAATAATATGTTTATAATAAAAGACTATTAGTTGTGCTGACATCTCTTTGAGGACAAAGTTGAAACCTTCTAAATACGTGAATGTGTTAGTAATTGCATTGATTGCCTAAGATTTAACTAGAACAGGATTTGTTTACACGTACGTAACAGGCACCTACATCACATGAACTACGTGCAACTTGTAAAAAGCGAAAAGGTAAACAAATTACCAGCTTAGCTAACCACTGACTAAAAGGCTTATTGGTTATTTTTGGCCTTCAATGTCTGGAAACAAGTTGCATTTCCGCAGTGCAGTCGAAATGCAAATTTAACAGCGTAGTTGCAATTAGAGAACCCAATCAAATTCAACAATGCATAGACAAAAGGGAATCTCCGCGTCCAATTAACTTTATAATTTTATTGAACGAAACAAAAAAACTGATGGAATGCAGCGTTTTGTGTAAATTATTGGTATTTTCATATAAGTCCTGGCAATAAGCCACGTGAAAGACAATTTAGGGGTTCAGAGGCCTTACGGGGCCTCTGCCCCGTAAGGCCTCTGAACCCCTAAGTTGTCTGGGATGATTTCCGATATGCACCCGGGCGAAGCTGCAGGCAAAAACTAGTAAAATATCGTTCCAATTCACGTAACGTATACGTCGTGCGTGCGTGCTTAACCTTAGCTTTTGCCTGTAGCTTCGCACGGGTGCATATCAGAAATCATTCCACGGGAACGTACTACGGGGATAAAAAGTATCTTATGTCTTATTCCAGTTCATGGTCTACCCGTTTAACAAATTTCATCCAAATCCGTTCAGCCGTTTGAGCGTGCAAGCGTAACAAACAAACAAAATCATTTTCATATTTATAATAATTAGTTAGTATTAAGAGCGTTTATTCTCAAAGTGGGTAACGTCGCAAATAGATAACAAATATTTCCCTGTTTTGATTAATTTGGCAATATTACTGTATGGATATAAGAAATATGGCTAACTAGCGTACTAGAATATTGATAATGAAATGCAGTAATTAATATCTTAATACCGAATATTTAGTTTTAGATATAAATAATGTGTTTGGAAACCTTCCAAATGCCTTTTTTTACAACATCAAATTCAGTGTTATAAATGCAACTAATTATTGATATTCTACGTACTTAGTTAACCACATTTCTTATTTCAATTCAGTAATATTGGCGAATTAATCAAAACAGGTAAATATTTGACAGCTATTTGAGACGTTGCCAACTTTCAGCGTAGGTAAACGCTCTTAATCAAATTAGGTAAATATTTGGCTACTATTTGCGACGTTGCCAACTTTTAAGATAAAAAGAATAGTACATAAATAACAATGTGACATTATTTGGATTAATTTGCGACAAGCACAATAATGTCACCCATTGATACGAATAAAGTCTTTACGTCTTTAAAAAACTCTCTCTCCAGGCATGTTAGGTATCCGAACTTTCCTTAGAGAAAGTATTTTAGGCATTTCAGCTGACACTGTAATTTATTTGCATTTATGCCCAAGCGCAGCTGAAGTTCTTTTTACACAATACCATAGTTTTGAAAATGGTTTGTTTTATTTAGATGTATAACAACCTTATTTTATTAACCATTCCGAAAACTTTTAACCTAAATTCCTAACTATGATAGTTATATAGGAGACCTCGCACTTATCCATGAAGATCACGTGCCTCCATTGTGTTGGCGCCTTGGACGGGTTACCAAATTATTCCCTGGTCCGGATGGAGTTTCAAGGGTGGCCGATTTGAAAACTACGAGAGGCATTCTACGATTATAAAGCTGTGTCCGCTACCCACTGCTGAAGATTTACTGTTGAAAGACAAGCCTTTCAACGGGTGGGAGGATGTTTAGGCGCCTGCGGTCTATCTATTAGTAGTCTGCGTCTACATACATTGCCAACAGCTCTCGGCAAGGCGCATTTATTATGACGGTGTGCGTGAATAATTTTTATGAGAAACTCACTTAAAAACTAACCGACCGCACGAGCGGTCGAAATAATTTTCTGTCCTATTGTTAATCTAAATTAAAGTAGTTTCCAAAAGTTCTATTTTTATTGAAGAAACCAAAATTATCTAAATTTATTCCTTTATGTAATAATATACATAAAAATTGGCCTACTCCTCATTTCTACTTAATTTTAATCCGAAATTCCTAACTATGATAGTTAAAGATTATAAATGCGAAAGTGAGTTTGTTTGTTTATTTGTTATGCTTTCACGCTAAAACGGCTCAACGTATTTGGATGAAATTTGGCACATAGGTAGACCATGACCTGGAGAAAGACATCGAATACCTTTTATCCCGATATTCCCACGGGATCGACACTTATGCGGGTGAAACTCGGGGCGCAGCTAGTACTAACATAAATCGTAAAGCAATTACTATTAACTAAAATCTATTTTCAAATATATTTATTTAATTAACCACATGAATTTCATTAAGTTCTAAATCGTGGTTATATTATACCTACTATGTAACCTCTCATTTTCTAATAAAAAATATGACAAATAATTGCCAATAAAATTCAAATTCTCATTACTTACATTAATTAATAATTAATTGAAGAACATCATAAATCTACCAAGTAAGATTAAGTAGTTATTACATTCAATTTAAGCTCGGTAAAATAATATCTTGGAATAAAATTAATAGTCAGTCAGCTACTCTAAATTCATGACGTGACTTCGACTGGGAGTCTGTTTGCGTCACATCGATAACTTGATGGAGAAAAATATATTCAGTTAACTGAAATTTTTTCATTTAATTTTAGTATTTTCCTTGGAGTTTACTTTGTATCAAGTCGCGATTCTACATCGATACAGTCGCCAAGCTGTAATTATGTATGAAGAATCCTGCGCGATAGTAGCGATGCAGAAGCACGTTTACAGAACGCGCGACAGCATCGCTATAAAAAGTCGCCGTGGGCGAGGGCCCTATAATCAATAATTATAACGTCATCTACTTCTACAAGTTAACAGTAACGTGAGGCCGGTTTCGCAAACATGTGTGCACTTAGTGAGGTGTAATTTGATTGTAAATGTGTGCGTGTGAGCGTGTATGCACAGAGCGGAGGTTTAGTTTTGGCATGCTTCACTGTATTGTTCGCAGCGCTATGTTTTGGTGTTCATTTGGTCGGAGAGTTGCACTAAAACAACTGGGATACAAAATTTTACGATATAACAAGTTACCTATATTCCACAAAACACTGAAAAATTGCTACAAACAACGAACAACATGAGAAATTGACAAATACAAATACAGCGAGAGCGAAACAGAACGAATCCATACTACGACCCTCACACGTCAGAAATATGTTTATACAATGGACAAACTGGAGCGCGATGAAAATCGATGTTTCCAGCAAATCGGGAACACATTGACTGTGACGACTTACCTAGAAATAGCAGCCAGCCCGCTATCTAGAATTTAAACATGGATTTTGAAAATATTAGAGGGAACTACGCTTTTATTTTCTGTGAATCGGTTTTCGATTGAGCAAACATGACGCTATTTTTCACTCCTATCTGAGAATGAGGATATTTAAACTTTACGTGTTTTCTTGCGCGATCATACATCACACGTATCAGACAACTTGTTCGTTTCCTCTTGAATATTTCCGGGTTAAAATTTCTTTTTCCCTTTAAAAATGCCTTTGTGCTTCAGTCGCTTTCGTTACACGTTCAAGGCTCTGCACTGCAAATGTTTCACGACAGGGTATGTAAATTTAACACGAAACACGAAATACATCATACGACTAGATTTCCCTACGGGTTGCAAAGGTCAGATGGCAGTACAACCAGCCAGGTATTAACCAAGAATTAAGGGGCCTAGGGCTGATTAAATGTACTTACGGTAAATAATAATGAGTAAAATAGCTCTGTTGCAAAAAGCAACAGTTAACATCAAAATTTACAACGAAATATGAGAATTATTCAGTGCTATGAAATTAATTCGTCTCGTTCAGCTATTCTGAAAATTCAATTCCAATTACCAAAACATACTTTAGTTGAGTTTACAGAATTAATAGGAATTCAATTCATTCGAACTAATTGAATTAAAAACGAGGAATTTTCCTCAATCATAATACATATTATTATTTACTTTTGATAACCCCCCATATTTAAGTACAGTCAGGAAAAACAATTGTTTACAAATCAAATCAAATCATATCCATTTATTTGCCAGAATGTAGGTTTACAACGTATCTTTAAACTATAATGGCCCTTTTACATTCTACCATTACCTATGGTGTGCAAATATTAAATTTTATCCAACAGGAGAACCAAGGTAACCGACATAGCCCGAAGAATTGCCAAACTTAAGTGGTAATGGGCAGGACACATTGCTCGTAGAACAGATGGCCGATGGGGCCGAAAGGTTCTGGAGTGGCGACCGCGTACCGGAAGACGTAGCGTTGGAAGGCCTCCTAAAAGATGGACCGATGACCTTGTAAAGGCCGCAGGAATCCGCTGGGTGCGGGAAGCACAGAATCGGTCGAAGTGGCGGTGCTTGGGGGAGGCCTATGTCCAGCAGTCTTTCGGCTGATATGATGAAGATGATGGTCCAATAGGAAACAAATACTAATGCTCATGCTTTATTATTTTTATGGAACAAATTAATTAATTGTTATAATGTCTAGGTATATTAGGTCAAGATATACAGGGTGTTAGGGTAAACACCGTTATCCTTCAAACCAGTGGTTTGAAGTTTGGTTTGGTTTCGTTTATAGAACATAAATTCAATGGAAAATCACAACTTTTTTTTTTAAAGATGTGCATTTAGAATCGTCACGCAATTCCTAAGGTATTGTTGCCTGTCTTAGGCCAGGAAAAGGTTGTATTGTATTTATTCATGTGTTGTGTAGGTAGGTAGGACGGGCGGCGATCGATTACGTCACTCGGGCGGGCGCATATCTATTAATTTGCGGACGGTGTCGGACAATAACCTTTTTAATATTTGTTAAAGAAAATAATGTATTTTTTTTTTACTCGGTTTTTTATGTTTATATTTAAGCCAACTACCCATAGTTTGAGTGACAACGGTGTTTACCCTTCCATCCTGTATAAAGTATAACAATTGGTTTAATTAAGAATATCTAAACAATTGTAAATTGTATTGTTAATGTGATAAATTATTATAATTTTCTATGATAAATTATTATTGACTGCCTCGTTGGTCTAGTGGTCGCAAGCGTTACTGCTGAGCATGAGGTCCTGAGTTCGATTCCCAGGTCGGGCAAAGTGTTATTGGGTTTTTCCATCTGGAATTTCTCAGTAGCAGCCTGGAGTCTGGATTTGTGCCCGGTTGATGGCAATAGGCTCGCCCCCTATTACATGGGACTTAAAACATAACTGGCGAAACGTGGGTGTACTATAAGGTACACCTCTGCCTATCCCTTCAGGGATTACAGGCGTGATGTTACGTTTATGTTAGTATTATAATGTCAGAATGTTGATTCAGTAAGAACAACTATTATAAGGTAACCAAGGTAGGACCAATACTATTGATGTCAGTTTCCTTCTCTGCGATTTGACATGTATTCATTGAGGTCGTAAAAGCATTTTTTCTTCCATTGCGTTACCTTTTTTAAGCATGGTCAAAGGTTGACAAGCGCCAAAAAAACAGGTTGACAAGCGCCAAAAAAGCCGTAATTGTGTGTGTAACACAGTATAATAACTATTTTACAAGAAAACCATGACAATTACAATTTTAATTTACGCACAGTTTAAGTTGTTAGTAATTTACCCACACACAGTTGCACAAAAACAAACATTACGTAATGGATTTTTAACGCTAATGATTTCATTAATTTGTTCAAAGGCCCATTAAAATCGAGTCTAAAGTTGCTTTCTGCAACAAGTTAATGGAAGATTAGTATTTAATGACAGCTTTAGAAGTTAAAGTTCGTTTCTGCAACTGGCGGTTAGTTATCATTTTCCCTGACCAACCCTAGTAATATTGCAACTCACACTAGATTGGTGATTCCACAATGTTATTAGTACCTCACTTCTTACGAGACCCAAGGGAGGAAATAGAATGGTCTAGAATCCTAGATCACATTACAACACACATAAATCTATGTAATAAATAGGTTGTATAACACTAGACTTAGTAGTTGGTGGCCCAGTGGTATTTATTGGCCGCGACTTACAAATCGTAGGTTAGTTCGGACCCAGGCGCCTACTTTACTTTCTGTTTTCATTTCATCACCACTGCTCTCAAAACGGTGAAGGAAATCGTGAGGAAACCAAAATATCCTAGAACCAAAAAATTCGAAGACTTGTGACATCTACCAACCCGCATCTACAGTCCCTCTCCAACAGAGGACGCCTGTGTCCCAGCAGTGGGAACATTATAGGCTAATTATGATATCACTAGACAGACTAAGCTTATTAAATATAAAAGAGCCAGGTATTGCCAGCGATCCTACTTAAAATATTATGTAAAGGAGAAAATGCGTGTTGTCAGCGCTAACGTTCATGCTTCGAATTCCTGTTCTAACACAGGTAATGATTTACCTGTGTGCTGTGTGCATCGAAATCCTTTCAGCCGTGAACGCTAAACTTATCCTAAGAAAAAGGATTGCGTCCATGATGCGCAGAGTGCGTGGGAGCGTCAACGGCATTCTGAAGGTAATTAGTGATAAGCCGTGTTGCGCCATTATGGCGCATTGGGTGCATGTACATGTGCATGTACCCGGTGCGTTGGGTGAGTGCAGCAGATTAAATGAATTAATGTTTTTTTTTTTTGTACCTATTACCTTGTTACTAACATAGCTTATATATAGTGTGTATTACTAACATCATATGGACGGAAGGGTCTGAAATAAAGTTTTTTTTTTTTTTTTAACATAGTTACTTTAGCATTAATAATAAGAAGTGTATGGGTTCCGGGTATCCCTGTCGGATAAAGTTCCGCTATTTCAGGCATAATAGTGGCTCTACCTTGTCCCCGCTAAAGTGCCGTAAGCATTGCATTGTCATTCTCACTGTCAATGTCACTTGGTATTTTGTTATTGTTGAGGTTAGTTCTGCCCTTTGTATAGATTGATCGTATTTGTTTTTGATAATTATATGAAACTAGTTTTCCGAACCGGGATAAATAGTATCCAAAATTTTAATCCAGGTTATATAATATCTGTGTGCCAAATTTCATCCAAATCCGTTTTTGCGTGATTGAGTAACTATCATCCAAACATACAAACTTTCACATTTATAATATTATTATTATATTAATATTAATAATGTGACCACACAACGCACGAGCCGCGCGAGCGAAGCGAGCGGAGCCGCGGAAGCTGCCGCTAGTGGCACTCTATACACTACCTTAATAATATTGATATGGAAGTATGTTTATGTTGAAATTATTTTACCGAGACTCGATTTTATGTGCGTCAGTTCTGTAGCGAAATATGGGTGTACCTCTGCCCAACCCTTTGGAGCAACAAGGCGTGTGTGTTACGTCATGCAGTCTAATGTTTCATCACATGTTAGTTTTAGTCAGTACATAACAAAATATATAATTATGCCTTTGTTCTTACATAATTTGATTAAATCTAATAAATAGGCATGTTTTTGATGCAAAACGGATTAGTAGACAGAAGAAGAAGATGAGGAATATATCAGACAACAGGAAATAATCCAAGTTAATACACAAAGCGATAATCATGACCGCCATTGTTCGTTTGTAATGCTAATTCAAACTGTTGATGGCTTTATGAATTCGAAATTAGGTCGCCAAGAAAAAGTAAGGGATAGGTACCTACATTAATAAAAAGCGCCCAAGTGTGAGTGGGACTCGCACAAGAACGGTTCCGTACCACAGCACAATATTAAACAATTTTTTTTTAAACGCCGAAAAAATCACGATTCTTGTATGACCTCTTTAATTTTGAACTTATGCAGCCATAGTAGTACACACTCTGTGAAGTGTTCAAGTGTCTACTTATTACGGTTCAAAAGATAAACTCTGAAATAGACGGACGGACGGACGGACAGTGCAGCCTTATACAATGTCGTCAATGGACATGTGCCCGCCCGTATTTTTTTAATATTTTTGAAAAATTATCGAAATTAAATTTAAATGGATCTATGAGCTTGTTGCTTATAAATACTAAGATGTGTCATAGGACGCATGGACGCATACCAAGTAGGTAAGACATCTAACACGTCATAGCAATTACTGAATATCCTAATAAAAATAGTGACAGATTGAAAGGCTACGGAGAAAAAAAAAAAATGATCTTTAATATTTTTCATGTTAATCAATGAATTATTTTTCGAGTAGCGTTTGTGATATCTCCGATGTTATTGGTTCGATTTGGATACGGGCGGGCACATTGTATTATAGGGTCCTATTGGCACCCTCTGGGTACAGAACCCTAAAAAACTGTGACGTGACACGGTGTCCCGTCAACTTTTTCTTTATAACTTAAGGACCTTTTCATTAGTTCGCATTCAGTGGCGGCTCGAATAATTATTACGTGCGGTGAATACTCTTCAATAATTAGCGGCGACACTAATGAGAGAAAGCGTGGCTCCCCAAAATCGTCTAATGGAAACACAATTATTCAATTAATTTTAACTTATCTTAATTGTCTTGAAACGCAAAAGACTCATTAAATTATAACGAGGACGAATAAACTGCAGACGCGAATGATCGCAGCTTTGAAGACGTATTTTGTTGATTGAGATACGAATAGCGATGTTGACTGGGGAAAAAAATAAAAATAAACTATTTACACCGCCAGTCAGATAATAAAATAAAACAAGGGTTGCACTCCGGCAGTGCCGGCAGAAGTGAAAACGTTGTGCATTTTTGAATAAACACTTTTCATGAAGTATGTTTTGACTGCTTTTTTTTAACCCACCATTATGGGTAAAATTTCTTACCTCGCAATCTTTACGTAATGTCAAAGACTATTTATTGTGATATTTACTTTGTTGGTTGCTAAGCAACGGATCTTTCGTCACGTCCTGACGCGAGTTTCACATTTTTTACCCATCCCAAAAAAAGTGCACAACGCTGCTAAAGAAGTCTTCACTTCAAAAATATTAGATACGTATTTTTTGCTTTATCATACTTAATAAAGAATGGTTGAGATAAAAGAGTGGGGGCTCGCTACGTCACGAGTCAGTATTAAATCTACCGGGGAGTGACGTCATGCCACATTCTAACTCAATGTATTGCCGTATGTAATCTTTTCTTAACGTAAAAAAAAATACAAACATCAAAACATAACATAACGCCTTGTTTTCTCGAAGGGTTGGGCAGAGGTGTACCTGTAGAAGGTACACCCACATTTCGCCAGTTATGTTTTTTAAGTCCCATGTAATAGGGGGCGAGCCTATTGCCATCAACCGGGCACAAAGAAAATATTATACGTATGCAATATATTTTAATAATAAACCTGGCGGACAAAAATATATTTTTTATCAAAACCCCTATACGTAAGTGTAAAGAGTTTTTTTATACCTGATTAGTTCCTACTGCTTAGGGTTCGATTCCCAAAGCACAGTGTTATTGGGTTTTTTTCAAAAGGAATTTCTCATTACCATAGCCTGGATTTGAGCCCGTACCCTAATTACGTAATACACAATCAATTCGTTTTGAAACAGATTACTAATCCATTGCTTGATAAGTTCGAAATTTAATTCTGCTCTGCAACGTAATTATCGCATTGAATGTTGTTGAACTGTCAAAATGAAACAAATGATCTCTATCGCATTGCTTCTGCAAGATAGGTAATAGCCCTGCCGGTTAATCTCAAACTCAAATTCAAAGCATTTATTTCAATTAAACCATTTACGGGCAAAAAGTCGGTCAGTTAGTCAGAAAGCTGAAGCTAGTTGCCCACAGAACAGATAAAAGAGTTGCCCATTCAAACATCTCTATGGAAAAGAACGGGCAATTCCAATGACAGAATTGGCAAAAGGCTGTCTTCCTATTACTAGGCACTTAAACATAACAAAAAACAAACAAACATGTGGATGTCATATCTGGAAATAAAAGATTTCATTTCATTTCATTTCATTTCATAACTGGCGAAATATGGGTGTACTTACTATAGGTGCACCTCTGCCCAATCCTTCAAGGATTACAGGCGTGATGTTTGTTTATGTGTTGGTTAGTTGTCGCATGAAACAAGCATAAACCCAAATAGTACTTCTAGAAGCAGAACAATAGAATACAAGGATACGAAAATGAAACAAATATTTACCTTGAAATGATAACGGACACAGCACATTCACCTTCACTGTTCTAGAGTTGCACAAAAACTACAACCAAGATATATTATATTAAGAGACCTAGTCGTGGAACACTCATCAATATGAATCAATGTTACAACAAATTCATGCGTACTTTAAACATCATAATATTATTAATAGTAAAGAGAGAATGAATAGCTTATAAATCACACCGAAATGTGACGCGAAACGACGCTGCGCGCACTTTTTATGGCTTATGGTTGAAGAACTTTATTTTCTCAAAAAGAATTTCATTCACTTGTATGAGAAAAAAACTTATTTCTAATTAGCTTACATTAGGCGACGCGACAATTCACACAACAAAATTTTTTTAGATTAGTACAGTACTCGCAGACAGCTTAAAATTTTAATTCCGCTGAAATGTGTTTCTTTTTAAGATAGTGATACAAAATATAACTTTATTTACTACTCAAAAAGATACACATTTAATTAGGATAATTCAAAAATGCCTCGCGGCGTCGCGCTACGTCGCGCTGCGCCTCGAGATGCCTCGCGGCGTAGCGCCATCATGAAGCAGCGATGCTTGGCCGGTAGGCGTGGCGTGCAATAGCGGCGCAGCGCAGCGGGGCGAAACGCGGCGCCGCGAGATGCAGCGCGAAACCAGTCCTCTTTGCCTCATCAAGCATCGTCGCGTCGCGTCACGTCTCGGTGTGAACTGACCCTTACGTACTTCATTAACTTATATTATTCCCCTTTTCCCTCGTGAAGAATAGACTGCAAGTCACTGACGATTTTTGACGTCAGAATTGCATTAACCATAAAAATACTTAGAAATACTATTATGTTTGAAATATGTACTTGCTTTACTCATTTTACCCGCAGAAAGTATGTGCAATTCAATGACTCTTAGTTTAGTTTAGTCAGAGGTCCATGGGCGGCTTTAAAACTCTGACACCAGGTTAGTCACTAACCACACGAAAAGAAGTAGTCAGGTATTTTTTTTTTATTGGGCAAAATTGAGTCCCACAGCTGGGATTCCTTTTCTCTTTCCAAATACAATTATCATAAGAGTAGAATAATATTATAAGAGTAGAATAAATCTTTCATTTAAGCAATTTGCTCTTTGCGTAAAGACAATTTTATATCAGCCATGTTAAAAAGAAACATTAAAAACATTTTCTTACGTCATAAACTCATAACTCAACGAACATTCCGCTTTGTCTATTCCACCAGCACCTCAAATTAAACGGTCCAAAACCAAATGTACGTCGTTTGTGATTACTGAATTGGCAGCATGTGATAATTGCTTCCATCAGTTCCATCATACACGGATTATAAAGTTCTGATGCGAAATTATAGCGATGATTTGGTGAAAATTGTTGTTTAGTTCGGCATTTATGTTTAAGGCCCACTGAAATGAAATGAAATTGTTTATTCTGTAAGTAGGATATTGGAATCACTTTTACACGTCATATTAAAAAAAATATAATTATAAAAAATTAGCTAGATGAGTTCGGCGTTTCCTATCTGACACTTGCACCGCAGGTCACTAAACAGATTTAGCGCTAAATTAAAACATAGTTCTGATTCTATCAAGGGTTTTAAGACGACAGAAACAGAACGATGTAACGACTAAACACTAGACGTATTTCGTCTATTGTTTAGTGTTCAAAAGGGGCCTTAGTGTGAAACGAGTAGTAGGTACCTATTTGTTTAACTTTTATTGCAGTGTTAGCTTACACCTACATGGCTACGCCGGTTTCATAGCTACCTCTTATGCATATTATATCGGTAGTGATGAATGAAGTCCCTTGCGGTTGCTTGAAAATTTATTGCCTCAACAACATAGTTTCCCATGGGATGAGGAAGCGGTGAGTTAGAAATTATATCAACAGAATGGGTAGTAGAAAACACCTGTGCAATAATATACCGCGATCAGTAAGCCAAGCTTGGCTTGGTATATTTTGTTGAATCATCTGTCTATAGGGATTAATACGAAGCACTGAAAAAAAGAACAACGAAGAATCCATTAAGTCTGTTCCCCACTGAACCCCAAGCGGGTCTACTCCCAAACAACAAGCTCCGTTGTTTCGGCCGAAGTTACGGGCGTTATCTAATCCGTATCACTAATGCTGCGGCCGCATCTGCGTATATTGTGACAAAGCAATGCGTGCCGATCGTATGTCTTGTCGCTAAAAAGTTATCGCGTTAATTCGGTGGTCACATTAGCGGCTTCGCCACGATTATTTTGTACCGCTACCCGGGCGATAAGTGCTACGCAGGCCGAACTATCGCGACAATAACCAATAATGTTAGTCACATCTGCGTGTATCGTATAGACGCAGATGCGGCCTCAGCATTTTTTAGATAAGATTACTTCGGGGCTCGAACTAAGAATGAATGACAACACGATTTCACAGTTGTCCTGACTACCGATGTGTTTTTGCCCGTCCAAAAAAGTTAATTAAGCGGGTGTAGGGTTCACTCTGAACTATCGGAACTATTTTCCGAGGTTCCTAGAGAACTTTTCTTCATTATTAATTTCTCCAAAACTTTGTACCTTAATTCTTCGCATTTGGTTTTCAATGCTGTCATAATGTAGACTTTAACTTTCTTTGCTAAAAGTCTAAATAAATAAATCACAGACTCTAAAGCATCCATACTGAAGTTACTTTTTGTAGAGCAAAATTTTGCAACATGAAAAGAGTAATTAGCTTTCTTTTGCAGCTTTTGCTATAAATTTTTGTCAGCCGTTGTTGCCCAGTACCTAACACTTGCAAACGTTGCTTCACAAAAAGTAACTCTGGCATGGATGTACCTTAAAAAATAATTTGTTTAAAAAAGTGAATGTAAAATAACGTAGAGTAAATTTTGCTACAGCTAAATTCGATATCTAATCTTGAAGTTTACCGACGAGAAAATTTAATAAAAATCTGATTTTAATTAAAATAGAGGATAACATCACTTCAAGTTATCCGGACTAACCTCTTGCTCATAATATTATATCCTACGGGTAAGCAAAGGCCGTCCGTTTGCTCAACGCCTTCTGATTAAAATCTTTCATCTAAATTAAAATCCTGCTATCTTTAGCTCCGTTCCAGTTTATCTAACTTTGAGAAATGATTAGAAAATTTAATATGGTCGTGTATATTTATTTTCAAGTTTACTTACGTTTTTGCCTTTTAATTTTCGCGGCTTCTCTTGATTTTTTATATGGGTAGGTATAAGTCTTATAAATTCGATGGTGAATGAACGTGTTTGTGTGTGTGGGTAGGTTCCTACATTTCCCATCGAACTTAGTCACCTACTTGACTTTGTGACACATTACGACAAAAATGCATTATTCACTTTTGTATACCTACATATCATTACGTCACCCCATCACCAGCGGGGTATAATGTAGATATTTTATACAAAGCCACGTATGTATGACGTGCAATAATATGAACTGCGGATTTCCAATACAATGTTCACAACATCAAAAATACGTATTTCCGAAATAGTTTGTTTTTCTCAAGCCCATTTGGATCATTCTATCAACAAATTACAGGCATGATTTCGCCATACTTAGTCTTATTTAGTTAGCACTCACCTATATACAACTGTAAAATTGATTTATCAAACCCGATAGCAAAAGATCTAAAGACTATCTTGACTCTGGAAGTAACAATGTCCTGTTCCATACACGTGCAAAGCGAAATTCTACTCGTTTCGAAGCAAATATGCTTTGCTTTTAAGTAATCTAGTGTTACTGTTCGCAGTAAATTGTCAAGTAGCTACATGTTTACCTAAATAAAATATGCATTGTGAGCGAATGTGAACATCTCAAGAAAATAACCCTGCGTGTTGGACAAAAGCTTTTAGAGAGCTGCAGCTTCGCATACATATTTGTGGAGTTAGGGGCCTGCCATACTGGCCGTGGCATCGGGTTACCGCAAACTTTATATAAATACGTGCTCCGTGTTCAGTTACTATAAAATTCAGCGGTTTAATAGGACAAAAAATATGGAGTCCTTCTCGCTACCAACTTCACGAAGACCATAATTTTTAGGATTATTTAATTTACGAACTAACTTTTCTGACGAGCTGATTTTTTAAGTTAGCTTGTGACTTGAATAGCTTTTGTTCATTATAGTCTGGTTTTAAGGATACACAATATTCATGAATATTTTCTGTACTTTAAAATTTTACCAAAAATACTGAAATTACCTACTTTGTAGTAACAAGACACAGACACAAAAGGACTACAAAAGTGTAAAACATTTCTAAGAGTAACTGCAGACTGAATACGAGTTTCGACAGTAACGTGTGGAACATCTCTAGCTGTGAATACGCGACGACCAAGTACATTTTCATGAATCACATTTAAATGACACTCTCAGGCGATGAATGACTTACACTTCGCCTCCACTCCGCACTGAAATATTTATTTGTCTGCCGGCGTATTCAAATGTTTATGTGGCGCACAGAAGAGTACCTCAACGGTATCAAGCTTTTTACACGTGTTTAAACACGAATGTATCCAACCGTCTTCTGTGTGTATTTAACCTCCAAGTCTAGCAAAACTCTGATTAAATTGTTCAAAGCAAAACGTTACACTTCCAACACACTCAATTCTCTCTGTGGAATCTAAATTGAATTAAAAAATTAAAAACAACTTCGTACTTTGCAATAGTGTGCAGCGTTCGTACACTTCATAAGACCTGAGTACCACTCAATGGAAGGGAATTCTGTGAACTCGGCGGCATAAAGAACTATTCCTCGGAGAGTTTTTTTTTTTGTAGTCGAGGAAACGCTGCGACAAGGATTGTGGAAAATGATGACAATTTCCTTTTCTGTACAGTCGTAACTGTTTTTACTCCCATTCAACACTCGTCTCTTGCAAATGCTTGGAAACGACTCCTTGTTTACACAAAGTTGAATAACATCCAGTGATCCTGTACTTTGAGTGGAATGTTTGTTTCAAGAGTTTTTTCGTATCGTAAATCACGCGTTGGATCAAAAGTTTACCATTACGTGAATTTGGTTAGCTTTCGAAGTGAATTTGTCACCTTTTGCTATAAACATGCGAAGAACTGATAGCATATTCTAAGAATTTTGTTCCTATGAACTAACACTTTAGAAGGTAACGGCTTTGCGCCAATAAATTCAGATAGCAGGCGCAAAATTCCAATATCGAGACGACATTACGAGTATTTACATGCATAGCAGAGAAGTTTTCAATAAATACTTCGATGGCAGATAGAAAATTTATTGTACTCGTGTCTACATTCAAGGCAACTTTTTTTAAGACTATATTTTCCTCTTTGGATTCATAACCACTTCCATTGATATTAAATGTTGAAAAGTTGCGTCAGCACATTATGGTAGACAAAATTAAGGTTAAATAAGACAAGTCATGTCCGTGACAAGTGGGTTGATGAGGTTCTGGTAAAGCGACGCAAAAAACATTATTACCAGCAAAGATTGAAAAAAAATCCCAATTCATTTTTAGTTCTAAATCCCTGTTGATAAAATACAGACAGGTAATGATGGCGCAAATCCGTAAACATCTCAAGCCCATCAAGGAAATCACACAAAAAGTTCAGTTTGTAAGGATATAAGTTCTCAATTTAAAACTAGGATAATAAATACGTTTCCAGAACAAACACTTCTGAGTGCAGAGTCAGACGCTGGTCCTAAGTAACTCTTGCCGAGAAATAAATTGAGTGCAGGAATAAATCAAGCGTAGACGCAATCAGGGGTTCCTCCGTGAGAGTGAACGATACCTCCCACGTGTGCGCTTCCAACAGATTTACAACCTTATTTTATAATAGCCACGGTCTTCATTATAACATAAATAGTCCTTAAACACCTTTATAGCCCTCACACAATTTGTATGAAGTGCCCCCGAGAGGTCAATATGTTTATAATCCTAAAAGTCGACTTAAATTCCTCTTTCATTGAGGTAATGTGTTCCGTAATTCGAGACAGTTCAATCTCTTAAAACTGGCAATTAGTGAAGAGACTAAATTGTAGAGAATAAAAACAAATAGTTTCAGGTGAACAGTTAGGACCAGCTATCCATAAATATGCAGGGAGCAGTGATGGCACAGTGGTAACGACCCCGACTTACGAGTTGTAGGTTGTGGGTTCGAACCCAAGCAGGCGCTTTACTTTGTGTAAATAATTTCTTCACCACTGCTCTCAAAACGATGAAGAAAAACATCATGAGGAAACCGGCACGTCTTAGAACTACAAATTCGATGACATGTGACATCTACCAACCCGCACTGGGCCCGCATGGTTGATTACAGCCCGCTCCCTCTGACAGAGAGGAGCTGCCTGTGTCCCAGCAGTGGGAACATTAATAGGCTGATTATGTTATATGTTATGTATCAAAATGGTGAAGGAAAACATCGTGAGGAAACCGGCACGTATTAGAACCAATAATTCGAAGACATGATTGTGATATCTACCGACCCGCACTGGGCCTGCATGGTAGATTACAGCCCACTCCCTCTCACAGAGAGGAGGCCTGTGTCCCAGCAGTGGGAACATTAAAAGGCTGATTATGTTACCTATATGTTAGGTATATACATATAAATATAACAGTGATAAAGCTTTTTGTAAGCTTCTTAAATTTTTCGTTCCAAGACCAATTTAAAAAACTGTTAATGTAAATGCATTGTGAATTGTGCAAAAAAACAAATAATAAAAACACATCAATAAATGTAGATATACAGACAGTTATAAATATACGTTCGCACGATACTGGACATCCACAGTTCGCGCGAAATCGATGTGTAAAAACGTTCCCAATAATTAAGTGAGGGGAGAACGAACGGTTAACTGACAGAAGCGTTACGCTTAAAATGTGATTCGGATCCCAGCGGAAATTACGTTTTTCTCCATCTTTCTTTACAAGTACTTGTTTATTTCAGGATTATTTATTGAGAAGCTGCTTCACGTGATTTCTTATTTATTTTTGTCAATGGATTTGCTGTCATTTCAATGACTATCCGATAATGGAGGATGTATACGACTATGTTTGTTTGGTGGATTAATACAAAGTTTTTTTATCATTTGCTGTTCGAGACAGTTTCATTCTGGAATCTAATAATTATTTTTGTCAAACTGAAATTAGTGGCGTTTTAGGCCTACCCTGCAAAACACAATAAGCATATCAGCCCACTGCTGGGACAGAGGCCTCCTCTCTTTGAAAGGGAGTGGTTTGTAACTTACCACGTGGCCCAGTGCGGATTGGTAGATTTCACATGTCTTAAAATTTTTGGTTCTTATAGGACATGCCGGTTTCCTCACGATGTTTTCCTCATCTTTTTGAGAGCAGTGGTGATGGAATTATTTACACAATTCAAAGCGCCTGCCTGGGTTCGAATTCACGACCTACAACTCGTAAGTCGGGGCCGTTACCACTGGCCCACCACTTCTCCTAAACACAATACCTAATGAGTATAATCTTCTTAATTCTTTAAAGACATTGAAGTTACCTAATTTGACCTACTGTTCGTTGTTCTACTGGCCCACATTCCTGTTGTCAACAAAAACTGCAATGCACCTATCCTTACGTGCCATAATCAGATCTCAATATATTGGTTCTGTGTACCGGAAGCACGGCCGGAAGGTTACAAACTGTCGCATATACCCCGCACCACGGTAAACTAATTCGACTTATTCAGCACACTTGGAGTTAGCCGGCGAGCCATCACGTACGTAAAATAGTATGCTCAGTGGAAGTTATAGCACTGACATGACGTCACGTGCAACAACAAACCATCCACAGGGAACGCTTAGCTTGCAAGCAAAGGCGTTTGCAGCCTTAACACGCGCGTTAGCCGTGAATACTCACAGCGAGCAGTTGCACGACGCCGATGTCTGTACGCGATTTTAAAATCCTGATAACATTCTTACTAATCCATACTTATATTATAAATGCGAAAGTTTATAAATAATAACAGCCACACGCGATTATCTTCAAGGTTAAGAGGGAACAGGGCCTGCGAGGAATTTGAAAAATAGGTATTTGAAGAAACTATTGCCGTCGTCTTACCTCAAGTCTGCCTCCGTAGAGTGCAATCAGCTGCAGCTCAGACCAATTTTAACAAAAAAATATTGACAAGATCGACGTTTCGTATTCCCCTTTTTTCTTCTCAAAAACTGAGTCGATTAAATTATTTTTATATTAAAATTTTACGAAAGAGTATGTCTTTGTTTTGTTTGTTTGAGTTTGTGTTGGTTCCTATTATTTTCTTTTATGTTTTCAAAGTCTGGTAGTCCTCTAATCACGGCGGTAAAAATGGGGCGTTTTTGTAATTAAAAAAAAAGTCATACCTAAGTGTCA
Source organism: Conistra vaccinii (assembly GCA_948150665.1). Classification (NCBI taxonomy): domain Eukaryota; kingdom Metazoa; phylum Arthropoda; class Insecta; order Lepidoptera; family Noctuidae; genus Conistra; species Conistra vaccinii. The sequence goes on from OX411318.1 coordinate 16,144,495, forward strand.
TAACAGGGACGTGTCTACAGCAGATCTTGATTTTATGAAAAAAAAGGACTTCTCTAGAGGCATTATTCAAGAAAAAAAAGGGGAATACATTTGTATGGAGAATCGCAGGCCCTGTTCCCTCTTAAGTAACGCTTGCTGAGGTCGGTCCGTGGATCGACCATCCATAACATACAGAGACCCCTCCGTGCCTCGGAAATCACATTAAGCAGTTGTTTCCGGCTGTCATTCGTAGACGTTTGCGAGAAACCCGAAAGTCTGACAACTGGTCTTGCCAAGGGGTATCGCATACCTAGTAACTGGTTGTGGAGATCAGATGGGCAGTCGCTCCATGTAATATAGTATTTAGCTCCATCCGGTTAGACTGGAAGCCGACCCCAACATAGTTAGGAAAAGACAGGTGAAGAAATGCGAAAGTAACTCTTGTCTGTTACCCTTACGCCTAAGCGGCTGAATGGAATTCGACGAAATTTGGCACACAGGTATATGACCTGGGTTAGAACATAGTAAACTTTTGTTCCCGGTAGTATGTTTCCAGCGTCCACGCGGGCGAAGAGACGGGCAAAAGTTAGTCTATACTATAATATTAAATTAAAAAAAAGGTAATTTTTTTTGTAAGTTTATATGTAGGGGGTAATCTCCGGAACCCGGAATTGTTTTTTTTTTTTGCATTGGATAGCCCAATTTTTGAGGAAGGTTATAAGCTCGTAGATGAAGTCGCAGGCTGAAGCTAGTTATTTATAAAAATAAGCACGAAAGTAATTATTTAAAGTGAGAGAACTAATTCTTTTGAGACTCGAGTTATATAAAGAAAAACAAACGAAACAATGAACCTGAACGGGTACAAAATATTAAAAATGTAACGTCTCAAAGCCATTTGTTTCAGTAATGGCATTTTCCATCACGAAAATATTGTATTGAAGTGAAAAAAAAATATTGCTTTTGAACTGATTACATTCTGAATACTAACCAATATTTTTTGGTCCTTGGAGCCATTTTTTTTCGTAGAATCATAACATAACATCACGGGTTGTTTCCCTAAAGGGTTAGGTTAGGTTAAAGGTAGAGGTACACATAGGAAGTACACCCGCATTTCGCCAGTTTAAGTCTCATGTAATAGGGGGCGAGCCTATTACCATCAACCGAGCACAAATCCAGGGCAACAACTCCCATCCACCATACAAATCCCATCTCTTCCCCTTCCCATCTCTTCCCCTAGGCGTTTGAAAGAAGAAAGAAAGAAAGAAAAATATTTTATTTGGGACAAGCACAGGAAATACAAACAGTAATAAAAAACTAAAAGGAGCATCTAAAACTAACAATAAAAATAGTTCGTATAACCAAAAATAAAGAAAAATTAAAAACTATTAACGACCTGTGCGAGGCCAAAAAGGCCACTATTTCAGCATTTGCTGCGATATTTAAAAAATAAATACCGCAGCGCTGGTATTCTGATAGGGCCCGTTTATACAAGAGATGGGAAATTTTTGTAGGTATAAACGCCTAGGGGAAGAGATGGTACTAAACCAAATTCAGAATACTGAAAAATTCCAGATGGAAAAACCCACTATAGATGGGTAGTTTTTTTTTGCAGATAATAGTATTTCTTTCTTTTTCAGTTTGTTTTTATGGTGCCAACGGTGGTGTGGTACATAGCTTGCTATGTAAACAACAGTGACAGGAAGTTATAGCCTCATCAACATACACCTCAAGTGGATTAAAAACGTATACTGGAACTAACTCAAAAGTTACCCAAGCAAAGTTCATATGGGACCACCGCGCGAGTTTTCTTTACCAAATGAAAAAGAATTGCGTAAGGGTACCTTCGCACTATGCGGTTAGCCGGAACGCGGCTGGACGGATCGCTGTTGGTTGGCCAGCAGCCACATCGAAAAAAATAAAAACTATTTTCTCGTACATATTTTTGATTGCAGTCAATCGGACGGCTTATGAAATTAATTTGAAAGAAAATAAAAACGGACAAGCATTAAAAAAAATTGTAAACACATTAGTAGGCCTACTATTTGTTATCGTTAGTAGGCTGCTCTCAAAACGGTGAAGGAAAACATCGTGAGGAAACCGGCATGTCTTAGAACCAAAAATCGAAATCGAAGACATGTGACATCTACCAACCCGCACTGGGCCCGCGTGGTAGATTACGGCCCACTTCCTCTCACAGAGAGGAGGTTATTTCCCAGCAGTGGGAACATTAATAGGCTGATGATGATGAGTAAGTAAAGGACCTAAGGGCCAACAAAATAAGAATGTTTTGGTCACCTAAAAGACAGTGGGCAAATGTGGTCCAAGAGCGGCCACGGAGCGTATTGTCTGATTGCACAAAAAGGGCCTAGTTGAAGTCATCTTTAGATTTGCAGAAGATTAAAAAAAAAGACGTGTGGCACTCGGGGACTGCCGCGGCGAAGCTATTGCATAGCATTTTTTATCAACTTACGCAATTGTAAAATATTAACCCGAATACAAGAAATAGCAAGTATAGGTATAAAAGAGGGGGGGCGGGAACAATCATAGGCCATCAAAAAATTCGTCCGCATCGCTCTCAACAGGAAAGGTGCCCAAAAGGCTGGCAGCATTGCCACGTTGTATGGCAATGCTTATTCTTTGGCCGAAGAATAGGCCGGCCCTCTGGTCACGTGAAGAGTCGACCAACCGCTTGGCGATGTCTTGAAAAACCAAGTGGGCACTCGGACCCCATGGACCAAGTGTTTCAACCCCAAACGGCTCAAACATATAATTCCCAATAAGATTGGAATATTAGCGCCGTTTGAGGTTTTGCGCACCTGCAGCAGCAGCCCCAGCACAGCTCGCCGTGCTAGGAAGATGGGATGGCGCAAGGGTGTCGACACACGTTGCATCCCACACCGAAAGCCTACCTACCTTCCAAGGCATTATGGTCATTTCGTCTGGTCTCTTCCCATCGTCGCGTGCCAAGCCATTGGGTTCTAAAACAGCTGGCACCCCGGCGGTAACAATACTTGTACATATTATTATTATTTATTTAAGTCTGTTAGGTTTTAAATCATGTAAATACATAATCTATTATATAGAAATAGCAATGATGACATTGACAGGAACTGTTATTCACATTTAAAGTTTTTAAAACTTGACACAACGTAATGGGAACATCAAACTAATAAAAAGGTTTTATTTTAACTGATCATTCGTCTAAGTAAATTTGAACTTTATTGTCAAACAGTTAAACATAATTTTCAATACAACACTCTCGTATCATTCGTCTAAGTAAATTTGAACTTTGTTGTCAAACAGTTAAACATAATTTTCAATACAACACTCTCGTATCATTCGTTTAAGTAAATTTGAACTTTGTTGTCAAGCAGTTAAACATAATTTTCAATACAAAAAAACACTCTTTTTTAGGTAGTATTTTCGTTACGAAATTTCTGGATTAGGTCTCCACGCTCAAGGCCCGCGATAGAAGCTATGCAATAGCTTAAAAATACAGGAATTCAAAAGGAACGATTTATCGCAGTAAAAAGAATATTATATCATAATTCGACTATTACTCAAAATCTCTCGGATGGATTTTGAAGCCGTTCTGCATAATTTATGACCTCTTCATGCCCTTTCATTTGGCACATGTCTTCATCGTGGCCGGTTTTGACCAACATTTGCCGACTGTCTTTTGATATCGGCTAGTTCCTACATACGGACAGGACCGTTTTGTTAGCAGACCCGCATCCATTTACCAAAGTCTACCGAGACGGTTCAAACTCGTTCACCCTACATATTTTATACGATTGTTAAAATGTTTTATTACGAACATCGATCAGACGTTTAGGAAACTTGTTAGATTGAATCATCCAATTGCAATATAATAACTGAGCATAGTTCAATTCTTACGGTCGTGTGTTCGAACCCTAGCAGGCGCTCTACTTTGTGTAAATAATTTCATCACCACTGCTCTCAAAACGGTAAAGGAAAACATCGTGAGGAAACCGGCATGTCTTAGAACCAAAAATTCGAAGACATGTGACATCTACCAACCCGCACTGGGCCCGCGTCGTGGATTACGGCCCACTCCTTCTCACAGAGAGGAAGCCTGTGTCCCAGCAGTGGGAACATTAATAAGCTGATTATGTATGTATAGTTCAAAAACTTACATAGATAATAGAGTTACTATTGGTGCGGTCGCGGCGAAAGAATTGTTTATCAAATTGATACACTACATCAATTTGCCGTATTATAGCCATTTCGTACAACAGTCGTAGAAAGCTGTGATTTAAACATACGTAAAATATTTAAGTTGTTAGTCTATTTGATAACCAATTTATTTGCCTGACTTTACCTAAATATGACTTTACGTTCCATAAGAGTTAAGGAATCGAGTGTTCAATAGGTAACATAGATCATTTTTTTAGTTAGCCTATACTCTCCTTCTGCCAGCAAAGGCCGCCCCCAAATCCTTCCAGGAACTCTTTTCCCGCACCACCTCAACCCTCGCGGTACTCGTCCAGGTCGTCTCCTCTTTCCGGGGCGGCTTCGGCGGCGCCGTCCATCTTCAGGCACCCATAGGTACTAGAAATTGTTAATGATGTCGGCGGCCTGTTGCGATTTTTGAGTGCACCGTGCACGGATCAATCTAGCTAATCGCTAAGAACAGTAGGTTTTGATAGGACAGTTCTTTTTTTATTGTTTGTTTGAAATTATATTTCATTATGTACTAGTTTATTTATAAATATAATAATTTTATTATGTATTAGGTAAGTTGAAACTGTTTGTACTCCCCGTCATGGTTCATTTAGAAAACCACCGTCAGACAGCATATGTCTAACATTAATGCTGAAATTAACCTTTTAGGCGCAGCCGTAAGGCACATACTATTGTTGTTAAAACATTATTTTCACATTTTTATTGTGTTATTTGTATTTCGTGTTTCACGAACTGTGTCCAAATAAAGCTACGAGTACCTATCAAGTAAGTATAATCTTAACACCTATGGAAGAAAAGAAACACGTCGCAGTGTAGTTTAGATGAAATTTGAAACAAACCTTACCTATTAAGTTACATGACATACATACATAATCAGCCTATTAATGTTCCCACTGCTGGGACACAGGCCTCCTCTCTGTGAGAGGGAGTGGACTGTAATCTACCACGCGGGCCCAGTGCGGGTCGGTAGATGTCACATGTCTTCAAATTTTTGGTTCTGAGACATGCCGGTTTCCTCACGATGCAGATGTTTTGCTTCACCGTTTTGAGAGTAGTGGTGATGAAATTATTTATCAAAGTAAAGCGTCTGCTTGGGTTTGAACCCTCGACCTATAACTAGTAAGTCGGTGCCCGGCCGTTACCAGTGGGCCACCACTGTTATTAAGTTATTCATTCATAAATAAACATAAACAGTTAAACAATGTTTCTAGAGAAAACTTCTCAGACGAATTAAGTAGGTATTAAAACAACAAACTTAAAAAGAAAAAGATTGCTCATAAATCTACCTTCGAAATAAATGTCTAAAGCATCTACAATTTTATTATGTTTCACTTGAAACTAAATAAAAAACATATCTTTAAAGATTAGAAAAGATTTCTAAATTCTGAAACGGCACACGAAACTGTTTATACCTATTGAGATTTCTAGTCGTATTTCACGAAAATATATTTTCTTAAAATATTCATGATAGACGGGACAACATAGTTTAGCTAAAAAAAAGCTGATAAACATCATAGAATAATAATTATGTAAAGTCGTAACAACGGTCATTCGTGTTTGTCGCTGAAAAGGCACAAAAAATATTGAAACTTTACAATGTGTCATATTTATTTACTTCATAGTTTTTTCTTACTTTACAAATAATTTTTTTACCTTCAACCGTTTACAAAAAAGTAAAAATATCCTCATGAGACTTAAATAATAAGAAACAAAGATCGTCTGTCGCATTTAACGATACAAAGCTATTATTGTTTCTTACAATTTTTAACCAGTACAAAAATCAACTTATTGTGATTCCTCTAATAACGTGGGGTCTTCCTTCACCGCCATTTTGAGCTGAGAGATGAAAAAGTCAAATTGTGACGTCAATCTATAGTTAGCCCTGAATTCTTCACAGTGTTTTAAGAACACCGGATATAAATGCCTCAAAAGAGCGTGGTCCAATGTCGGGAACAGATGATGCAGTGCGTGGTCACCGAAGAAAGTCATCACTTTGAAAAAGTTGTCGTTGATGTCATTGCGATCCATCACAGCTTCGAGCTCGTGCATGCCCCAGTCGATAGTTGGTGACCTGTAAAAATATAAGATATCAATTAATGTCAAATATTCAGTAAAGAAGGTATTAACAACCAGTGAAACGTCCAAACCATTTGCTGGTGTGGTCGTTGCTTAAAAACTGATTCTACTGTAATTTCCTTGTAAGCTACGTAAACTAATTAATTATTATTTTGATCAATGTCATGTTGAATTCAGTACATATTGCATGCTATTAATTTTAAGATCTTTGACTGACCTATATTTTGTTTTGTCTCTCTCTCCTAATTTATTAATATGTAATGTTAATTTATTAAAATAATTATTTATATTGTATGTCTAAAAGACGGGACATAGCCGATCTAATATATTGCAGAACACCTGTACCTTTTTTTGTACCTATGATCCACAATAAACACATTGATTGATTGATTTATTGATAACTGAATCAACTTACCTGACTTGATCACCATCTTTGAAGATCTTAGGATGATGATGAGCAGCATTGGATCCAATCGTGAAGAAGATAAGACTAGCAGTGCAGTTAATCCACAGCCACATAGTAAAAGCATGGTAGAAGGTAGAGCCACTAACGATATACATCCAGACTGGAAGGAGGAGACCGATGCCATCGTGCCATCTGTAGTGGCGGGTAAAAAAGTCCTTGCGAATGAAATTACTGAGGAACCTGAAAACAAACATAAGGGTGTTACAATCGGAAAAGAAAGCTCTCTATGTCTAAGCACGAAACTTAAAATTATATCTTACCTCTTTATGAAGTTGATCATAAAGATGAATGGGAACGCCACGCACTCAATCAAGAGTGTCAAGTATACGTACGACGGCTTCTTCCTGGGATTCCAAAATACCATAGGCTCGAGTCCACTAATCTCCAAATCTATGAGAGTGTTGGGATAAACGTGATGTGAGAGAGCGTGTGATACTCTGAAGTCCCTGTAAAAACAATTATTATAATTAATTATTATCGCATTTGATAACCGAGTCGTTGTCAAACTTTGTGTATAACTTTTTAATTTAAGAAATCTTTTTATTTTCATGCTTCTTCTGTAGTCTTATGTCAAGGTGCTGTGCACCTTTCCATTTCGAATTAAAATCGCTTTTGGCAGCATTTATCTTTTGTCATCATAAAGTTATTAAAAACAATAAGATTATTAATTACCTGTAGGACCATAAACTGAGATTAAAAAGGTACATCCTCCAGTTAGTTTTTCTATGGATATAGTTGTGTGCGGCGACGGTGTTCCATGCTAAGGTAAGAGATGCCACCAAGTAAGACGCCATCACAACCCAATAGTCGGTAGCCCAACAAGACAAAGCCGATGCTAATAAACACGTTGAAAATAATCCATCAATAATCAGATTTGTTCGTCTTTTCTCAGTTGGAGGAATTTTCTTAAGCTCCTCTATCACCGATCGTTTTAATGTCTTGTAAAATCCATCCTCTTCGAAGGTAAATGGCGAATTTCTAGGTGTTTGGGCGTCTCTAATGTAATATTTTTCTTTAATTTTTTCTACAACTGGATTGAAGTGGTGGCTCTCGAATGCTTCTGTAATGTCTGTGCCCTGCAAATGGTAAAATATAATTCCCTCTAGATTAATTTCCAGATCTAATGCAACATATCGACAAATCAACAATAACCAAACTATTATATTGATCTCAATCAATCTGCCTAGCCTTTTTCCCAACTATCTTGGGGTCGGCTTCCAGTCTAACCGGATGCAGCTGAATACCAGTATTTTACATGGAGCGACTGCCTATCTGACCTCCACAACCCAGTAACTGGGTAACACGATACCCCTTGGTAAGACTGGTGTCAGACTTTCGGGCTTCTGACGGCTCGTAACGACTGTCAAAGATCCACAAATGACAGCCGGGACCAACGGCTTAACGTGCTTTCCGAGGCACGGAGGAGTCTCGGTATGTAAAGTTGGTCACCCATCCACTGACCAACCCCGGCAAGCGTAGCTTAACCTGATGGATCGACCCGTGCGGCTTGTTATTACTTAGCCACGAGCTCCTCGATTATATTGATCTATTTCAAGAAAAAAATTATCCGTACTAGAATATAATTATATAATTTATTAATTATTATTATATGATTATCCTAACTAATTATTATAATTATAAATACGAAAGTGAGCTTGTTTACAAGGGATTTAAGGATTTGGAATTATAATCATAGTCCGTATGTTGAGGTTACATTTACCCCTTTATTCAGAAACGATGATTAAAGTTAAGAGACGTTAAAACGTCAAAATTGTAAAAGGTTAAACAGACGCTAATCAATACTTAACTTTAAGCATACTATTATAGCAATAAGAGGGTAAGTCTTTATTTAATTAAAATCGGGCCACTCGGTCAAAAGTTATTACAATTTAAAGTCATAAAATAACCTTTCGAACTTATAGGTTCAAAAGGACGTGGTCAATGGCAGCACTAGAGTAGGTATTACAAATTAATGGTCATCATAATATTAAAATGAATAATTATTATTTTACGTAAGACATTTATAATCATAAAATTTACAGTACTGACATTGAGAGAGAGCGAAGGTCATTGTTTGTACGATGTTAGTTGAGTTAGTTGCAGGTTTGCACAGTATACAAAAATGTTAAATTAGTAACGTTGTTTAACGCGGTAAGGAGCAATATGCAGGCCCGTAGGCTTTTTAGAAGATTGGCAATATGCACATTGCCAATCTTTTTACTTGAGCGGCATGTGGGTTCGGTATACGCAACGAGCCTACAACGTCCTGCGTATTCAGTATAATAATGCTTTCAGAATGCTGTTGGGGTTGCCGCGGCATTGCAGTGCGTCGCAATTATTCGCAAATGCGCAAGGGCCTCACCCCGCTCTCCTTGGCTAAAGCGAATTGGCGTAAGCCAGAAGTGCTTGACACTAACGACCGCAGGAAGGTGTTGCAGAGTAAGGAGCTTCACTGACGCTATTTCCAGGCCCTACATAAACCGGCAGGGCTATTACCTATCTTGCAGAAGCAATGCGATAGCGATCATTTGTTTCATTTTGACAGTTCAACAACATTCAATGCGATAATTACGTTACAGAGCAGAATTAAATTTCGAACTTATGAAGCAATGGATTAGTAATCTGTTTCAAAACAAATTGATTGTGTATTACGTAATTAGGGTACCGATGTAGATCTTGCTAGCGTCCGTAGCCTGGCTGCGTTTTGGTGACCTCTTTGGGGAAACCGAAGGTTTTATCTGTGCAATTATGGATGAAGTTATCATGCCGAACCATTACCGGAGATTTATTGTGAAGGACGACATGATTGATATCTGTCGGGTATGCCACCGTCCGGGAGAATCAATCTGAAATATTATCTCCGGGTGTTCTTGTCTAGCTAACAAAGAGTACTTGCATAGACACAACCTTGTAGCCAGGATTATCCTTCAGCAACTTGCTTTGAAATACAGCCTTGTTTAATCGGAAGTGCCGTAGTATATTTTCATTTTAGAGAACTGGGTCGGGCACATACTTGTATGTGCCCGACCCAGTTCTCGAAAATGGAAGTGTCATATTGTAGGTACTGGTACTATCCGTCATTACTGACAGGACTATTGTTTCCAATAAGCCTGATAGGGGTGGTGGATCGAATAGAACTACGCGCAATGATTATTAACATAACGGTCCCGCATGACGGGAACCTCGCTAAAGCCGAGAAAGATAAACAAATCAAATATATTGACTTTGCTCGCGAGGTTATCTCCATGTGGGAGGTGGAGTCAGCGATCATTGTGCCAATAGTCGTATCAGCCAATAGTTTAATTACCAAGAGCCTCGACCAACAGCTAAGGAGGCTCTGGTTGGGCAGCTGGATCAAGGGCTTGATTCAGATAGAGGTATTTACTCCAAGACACGGATCGCATTGTCAGAAGGTTTTTCTCTCTGGAGCCCTGACCGCCAGTAGCTTGGACCCTGTTCCCAATACCAGTGGGTTACTATTTTTTCTATTTTAAAATGTTTTTTTAATGACTTTTATAAAAATATTTAAAAATGTATTCAATAAGTTTATAAATGAATAAACGAAATAATAAGACCCTGTTTTATTTATTTAAAAAAACCGTCGTTTCAAAACTGTGCCAATTCCGGATTAACGTAACTTTTTAGTTGAATAATAACTTTTAATAGAGTGGAGAGGACCGATTTGAATGAAATACAGACAATTTTTTTATTATTATGAGATACGGAACCCTAAAAAGATTATTTGAATTTATTATCTATCTATTTGTGACCTTGTCATGCCTTAACGGCTGAACCGATTTAGATGAAAGACATACGAATAGGCCATGTCCTGGTTTAGGACATAGTAAATAATAATTTCCGACCTATACGCGGGCGAAGCCGCAGGGAAAAGCTAGTCTTTAAAATGAATTGAGCAATGTATTTAATTGCTTTTTTATTTTACATTAGACAACATTTTATCATTATTCATGAAATAAATACACTTTAAACATACCTTGGAAAGTTCCAACCACTCCTCGCCGCCAGGATGCGTCGCCATAAACTGTGTAAAATCGTACAGTCCATTCCGTATCCTCCATAATCCTTCTGCTCCATCGTCCATCGCTTTTCCTTCCAGCCATTGTATGGGATCCCTAAACCCTCCATCTCTAAGCGAAGGGTACTTCAACTGAGGGAAACTCACATGAGTCTTCTTCTCCTCAGCTGTTTTATGTGCCCACTCAATGTATCCCGTATCTTTGGGAGCCATTTTAAATAACTACACAATTGCCACTTCTATATTTTTCTCACTTAACTGCACCGAGATGTGTACGGTCCAAAGTGTGGAGACAGATTAAATTGGGGATTCATTCTCGCCGGTTTATATCACCATATTTTTGTAAACAGCCAGTTATCTATCTATACAAAACATAACAAGTGCGTGTCGGACCACGGAAGGGTTCCGTAGTTGCGCTGAATTTATCCCAAGAACAAACTTAACATTGTAGTTGAAAAACATGTTCGCGCATACTTTCCAACTGCAAACGTAAATTTGTACGCACAATATTGAGAGATTTGCCATGTTCCGCACTCAACATGTTCAACTTCAAAGAGGTTTTCCTGTACCTTATCTATTGGAATGGTCCAGTATATTCGGAGTAAATTGGTTGTGAGTGTTGTGACACACGGACAGACAACCTGCCAGCGAGACGAGTGATGCTATAAGGCAGGAGTCACCAAATGTCAGACCGCGGTACAGATTCGGACCGCCGACCTATTTTGTGTGGTAGTAAACAGTAAAATGTATTACTAAAACTTAATATAAAATTAAAATTTTGAATTTTGCACCAACTTTACTCCAGACTTCAGACAGATAGTGAGTGTAGTGTAGTAAAGTAAAGAATGTAATTTTTAACATCAAAAATAATCACTTACTACTTCGGTTTAGGTATACCTTAGTTGATATTTTTAAACTTGGTGGCTAGTACCTAATCGTTTACCAAACGGACCGAAACAGAAACTCTTAAAAAACTAATTGCTCATCGCTGCTCTAGGGATTCCGTTTTTTCATTCGGATGCACGGAACCCTAAAAACTAAATATTTATTACTTATCTACTTCGAATAAGAAATGGCCAGGTGTAAGTCGTTTTTTCGAAATCGTGTTCCGTCGTAACAGTTACTGCGTCGTTACGGTGTTTGTCCACCGTAGCTGTCACCGGGACGTCAACGACGAATGAGATCATTCGAACCTAACGTGACGTCCCGACGTTCGGTTGACAGCCGCGACAAAACAAAAGAGGGCGAATGGCATCGCGACGCCGCCGCCGCCGGTGCGACAACAGTGTACGGACAATATCAAATGTGTTTTGTATATCCGGCACATCGGCCCGTCACAATCTCGGACCGAGTTCTAAACGGTTGCGCCGAACTACTGGAAAATTCGGGGGCCGGAATCTCCGGCGGGTGGATGATGGACGTGCGGTGGACACGCAGCCATAGTGAATGTATGTATCACTACATCGGCCTCGTCATATCGTTCTCGATGAGGCCCCGTTGACGGTGTCGGTGGACAAACACCCTTAAGGTCGGTAACGCAGGAATTCCTCTTTTTTCTTATGCCTTTCATGCTGGAAACGCACCGGTAACCAACTAGTATGAATGTCGCCGCCGTATTTGGGTCCGTGGTCGTTCTAGAAAAAGCGTAAAAAAAAGCGTGTTTTAGATAGATAGAATATTCTTTATTATGTACACCATAAAAAGTACAGGTATAAATGTAGAAATTTTATATAGGGTGACACAATGGGCGGTCTTATCGCTAAAAGCGATCTTTTACAGACAACCTTTGGATGGATTAAAGTAAAAAGGAGAGACAATACTTATGCCAAACAATTTGCCATTGTTTTGCCAATTTTTATATGGAACACTAAAAATATTCCATTCAGCGATAATCCTATCTGGGGGCACGAGAGTAACAAAGTTAAAACAAAGTTAATTATTTATTTCAATTTTGCCATTAACATGAGATATTGCTAAGAATAAACCCAGTATAAAATGAAGTTTTGCAGGAACAAAATCGAGCAAGAAATGTCATAGTACTTTTCATTTTAAAAATCTAACGGTATTCAAAAAAATGCGGTATAATTATTTTACCGTATGTAAAACCTACTAGGAAATAGCAGTTTATTCAATCATATACCCGGGAAATCTAAAGAGGTTTTATTTTGAGAAAACACAGATTTAGGCTGCCTGTCCACTGGAGCGGAGAGGAGAGGAGAGGAGCGGAGATGTGCCATTATTAACCAATCAAATCTAAACTCAGGGGCGGAGTCAAGATTCTATTGGTTAATATTGGCATATCTCCGCTCCTCTTTTCTCCTCTCCGCTCCGGTGACAGGCAGCCTTAGACCTCTGATTTCGTGGAATTAGTACTAGCTTTGTATTTTCTTCTTTATTGAATGGAAATTAATAATATATTATTAGACTATGTAAGAAAAGACTCGGAGGTACAGAATTTATGTACCTAACAATCCCAGCTATCTCACTAGAATTTTGACTGAACATGTTTGTTTATTCTTTTTAATAAAAATCACAAAAATTGTTTCTAGAGAGAAGTTTATATAATTTTCAAGCTGAGATATCTCTTAATTAATTGTAGAAGGTCAGCCAGTGATGAAGATGTTCCACTGGGTTTAATGGTAGCGTTTGCAACTAAACCGGCTTAGCGTTTGTAATTTAACGGAATTTGTGTTCCAGGTATATCAACTCGGCTGAAATATCAAGCTGTAGAAGAGCTTTATGTAAAGCTGCGTTTGTCCGCAAAAGTAGGTTTTACCACCATTTCAATTCCTGCAAGCAACATCGATGTGTTCTTGTTTAAGGCGGTTTACACACGGCACCGCACACCGCCGCGGCAGGCGGTGAAGCGGATCTCATGTCGCATTGGCCTCTAATAAATACGTTGATGCCTAACACACGTACAGCGCCCGACCGCGCGGTCGAGCGCTGCTAATCCCTTTGCCAAAACCGCCCTCCGCGGCGGAGCGCGGTGCTGTGTGTGAACCGCCTAAAGGTGTCTTGTGCCAAGTGCCAGTGTAATAACCTTCTTCTTCGTTGTGTTGATGGCACGATTATGTATGATTTTTTTGTTGGCCCATAAAGGATGATTTCCACCAAACGGCTCGCATCGCATCGGATTGGAAAGGATACGAATGTATGCGGCGACAACCGATCGCGTCCGGCAGGATGTCGACGCATACGATCGGCTCCGTACCGTCGCTTGCGAACGTATCTGCGCCTAGTCAAATAGTTTCATTTCTACGGTAGGAATGAAACTAGTTGAAAGAAGCGAAAGCCGGCTAGAACGTCGCAATGTAAACTACAACCTATAGCTACTTTAGTTATGTTTCTCTTTAAGTGAACTGTAATTTGTTCTTTGAGAAATAAATGTCTTTAAACCGAAAGCCGAAAGGATCCGATCAGATACGACCGACGACAGGCGAACGGAACCGATGGCGCGTCGCAGCATACTTTCGGCTACGAGCGTGTGTCGCGGAAGGCGCCCGCGGTCAAGCTGCTCTGCGCGGCTTGGTAATATAGACTTTAAATACTGTGTACACGAATTAATATCGTTTGAAGATTTTAAAATCTGTTCCGATACGATGCGATGCGAGCCGTTTGGTGAAAACTTCCACGGCATCGTCGGTAGCACCGCAGAGGTCGATATGGCTGCATTTTAAAACATAAAATATTTAACTACTTACAGACACATGAGACATTTCCTGCCATGCCGCTGGTATTGCCGAAGGCGAAGATGTCTACTTTCTGCAAAGGTAAACATCTGAACACTACAGATACTTATGCCGCCTCCTTTTTGACATCCAAAAATATAAAATGAAAAATTCTTGAAGCCTCTAAACCAGGAGTCACCAAATGGTGGACCGCGGTCCGCATTCGGATCGCCGACGTATTTTGTGCGAATGTTTAGTAAATTTCAATTTCGGCTTACCGATGAACAGCTCCAAGTTTTAATGGCAATAGCTTGCACCAACTTTATTCTAGACTTCAAACAGCTAGTACAAAGTAAAAAAAAACATTTTTAATATTAATTAAGTACCTACTTATTTTGTTAAAACTATTCAGGTTTATTTTTGTTATAATTCTTAAATTATTTTTATAATTTTTGTTGCTAGTAATCGTCTTCCAAACGGACCGCGATAGTCATATTATTTAAAAAACGGACTTCTAATGAAACTAATTGGTGATCCTTGCTCTAAACCCTTGAAAAAAGACAGGATTTTAACAATAGTTACAAATGGAAGGCATAGCTTGCAGACTAAGCAAGCTGAAGTGGCTGGTCATGTTTGGCTTTGTTTTGGTTTTGTTTGCCGATAGCCGGTGTAGCACATGACTCCTGTAGTGGAGACCGCGTATCGGCAATCGTAGAGTGGAACGCCCCCAGCTAGATGGACCAACGACCTTAGTGTAGCGGCACACCTGCGGAACGTTCGGCGCGGAACGTTCCGTCGCGTCATGTGACGCTTGCTTATGAACGCGACGTAACGTTCGGCTGATGTGTCATAGGTAACTTGAAAAACATTAGGAGCGTATTCAACCAAACATTCCACGCCGTACGTTCGGCAGGTGTAGCGCGACCCTTAGAAAGGTGGCTGGGACAGACTGGATGTGGAAGGTGGTGGACAGGATGTTGTAGCATAGTCTGCGAGGGACCTATGTTCAGCAGTAGACTGTCATAGGCTGGTAATACCAATTAACTCATTAATTGACAAATGGAAGGCATTACCATCCGTTTTACGTTTTTTGGTCGAAATAAAAAATCGTAGTTAAGGATGTATTTTATTTCGCTTTCCCCTAACAATTTTTCTGATCCTCTATAAACAGCTTTATTGTAAGGAAAACATGATTGCAATAAATGATTTATTCACTGACTCTTGATAAGCGAAGTCATAGCGCAAACAAAAGGTCGAGCTTATCTCTCATACCTATATACATTTGTGAAACAAAACATTGCAATATTGATTATAACTAAAGACATTAGACTTCACAAATTAATATAACGCTGAAGAAATCTTATTTACTCTTGTTATCGGCCAATCAAATTTTTTTTGTATATAAAAATTGTTTTAAGACGTAGTTACTATCTTGAAGCTAATTAATATTATTCTGTTTAGGACAATGACAGTGACCTTTAGATCCCACATGAATAGATAAGTAGAATAGATATGTATTTATTTCAATAACTAGCAACCCGCCCTGACTTTGCAGGGTTAGCAGACCAAATATTCAAAAAAAAAAAAACTGTCTTTTTGTCGTATCAGCCTGTTGCATCGTGCATGTGAGATAGATTAAAATGTTACTGATGTTCATCCTACTTAGAGTATACTAAATGAATTTCCAAACCCGCAAATATTTGTAAAAATAAAGAATAGAATATGTAAGTTGTTTCATATAAACCGCGTAAACCAATAGAGTTATATGAAACAACACTACTCCTATTCTACTCATATTCGTTCGGTAGTTTTTGAGTTTATCGCGTTCAGACAGACAGATAGACGCGACACCCCGGACTTTGTTTATAATATGTAATCTTACATTTGATAACTCTGTATAACCAATACCAATAACAAAAAAATATTAAGTAATTTCAAAGAAACAGTTACAGATTAGTACATAATGTTGTAATCAGCGGTCTTTATTGCATAATGCGAAGTATAGATACGGATATCAAGAAGATCCACGAGAAAAATCTACAATATACTTCTTCTTCTACTTCAGCACAAATATTTATAACCGAAAGGAATGGGCACTAGCAAAATAAAGAATTGTGTGGAAAAGGGAGAGGGAGACATTTGCCTTGCAGTGGAACATCATCATCATCATCAGCTTATTAATGTTCCCACTGCTGGGACACAGGCCTCCTCTCTGTGCAAGGAAGTGGGCTGTAATCTACCACGCGGGCCCAGTGCGAGTTGGTAGATGTCACATGTCTTCGAATTTTTTGGTTCTAAGACATGCCGGTTTCCTCACGATGTTTTCCTTCACCGTTTTGAGAGCAGTGGTGATGAAATTATTTACACAAAGTAAAGCGCTTGCTTGGATTCGAACCCACGACCTACAACTCGTAAGTCGGGGCCGTTACCACTGGGCCACCACTGCTCTTCTGCAGTGGAACAATACAGGCTAATTAGATTGGATAAATAAAATATGAAACTTTTTCGAAAATATTGTTTTTTAAAAATAAGTACGGATTACACTGACAATAATTTTGTTAACATTCTTACAAACTAATAAGAGTAAAATATTATTTTATTACATCTTAAAATTAATAAATGCTTATACGAGTTCGTATATGTACACACGGCTACACGTCAAGCTATACATTTCCAGTTTAAGCTGACCTCGCACTGTACGGAAATCGTTTACAATGCGAGATCACCATAAACTGGAAATGTATAGCTTGATGTGTAGCCGTGCGTATATCTACAAAGCACATCGCAAACGATGCTCAACTTTTCATACTTTCAAACTATTCCATAACGAAATTATTTCGATTGAGCCAAGACATTTGGGTCTTTTTTTACAGCCATTCTCAGTTGCCCAATAAAAAGGTCAAAGGATGACGTCAGTCTAAAATTAGCCCTGAACTGTTCACAACGCTTTAGGAACACAGGGTACAACCGTTTCAGAGTAACGTGATCCAAAGTGGGGAATAGATGATGTAGTGCGTGATCTCCGAAGAAAGTCATTGACGTGAAGAGACTGCTGTTGATGTCAGTACGGTCCATCACGGCTTCGAGCTCGTGCATGCCCCAGTCGACAGTGGTGTCCCTGGAGAATGATAAATATCGCTTAGCTTCAAGTACCCAGTAAAGAAGTTTAAAGTTTTATGGCGAAGCTATAAAGTTGTCAACTGTTTCTGTACGGTTGAATAGCTTCAGTGAAAACATTGCTGTTTTAAATGAAACAATAAAAAGTATTATGAGAATAATAATTTAAAACTTTCTGATTATTATGCATTCATACATTGTAGAAGAAGCTTGTAGTAGTTACAAATAAATTGACCTCAATTATTTGCAATGGTTCCTGATGTGACATGCAATCATGTAACAGCAATAAAATGATTTTCCTTGAGTCTATTTTTAGATACAGTCTCATCTCATTATAAAGATAGTCGGCAAAACATCCACTGACAGCATGATGGATCCATTTCAGATCATGACCTTCTTTAAATTATTATGCGATTGCTTTTTATATCCTCGTTATAAGTTTCTAAAACCAAAACAATACGACATAACATTATCTAGCTAGGAAACATCATAACTTTACTACTTTAAATTCGAAAGTGAGTTTGTTTGTTTGTTACGCTTTCAGGCTAAAACGGCTAAACAGATTTGGATAAAATTTGGCATATGGGTTGAGCATTACCAGGGTTGGGACATAGGATACCTTTTATCCCGATATTCCTGCGTATTCCAGAATTATGCGGGTGAAACCGCGGGGTGCAGCTACTTAAAAATAATTTACTTACTTGAGTTGATCACCATCTTTGAAAATGTCTGGGTGATGATGTGCAGCATTTGTGCCAATAGCGTATATTATGAAACTGGTAGTACAAATAATCCAGAACCACGTCGATGCAGCGTGAAAGAAGGTAGAGCCGCTGGAAAAGTACATCCAGAGGGGTAGCAGGAAGCCAATGCCATCATGCCATCTGTAGTGGCGGCTGAAGAAGTCTTTGCGGATGAAGAGGCTGACGTGCCTGAAAAATAAAAAGCATATTTTTTTCAGAAACTACTTTTTTTGTGTTGGCTCGAGTAAGTAATGGGAATAGCTCATGGCGTAGCAGTATAAGTCATATAAACGAAGAATCCCAAGCCCTGATCATAGGAATAGGGCAAAATGCAACCCACAACAATGCAATAATTAAGTACCAACAATTTTTAGTTTAGTTAAATAATACGTTATAAATTGAATGTCATAAAATCTATCTTACCTCTTCAAAAAATTTATAATAGCGATGAATGGGTAAATCACAAGTTCAATCAAAAAAGAAAAGTATGAATAGAAAGACTTTTTTCTAGGATTCCAGAACACTATTGGCTCAAAAGCACTGATTTCCAAATCCATTAGTGTGTTCGGATAAAGATGATGAGAGAGGACGTGGGATACTCTGAAGTCCCTATAAAACACAACAATACCATTATTTACATTTCTAACAATTATCGTTCCCATTTACTGCTATGTACATAGTAAAAAGAATTTACTCTTCAGGACTACTGGATGTACCATTCACGGGATCATGGCACCATGTCATGTCTTTCATTTAGTTACATAATTTAAAGTATTTTTTTTTATAAAAAGAGCTCAGCAATTCAGGATGTTGCTTTCAAATTTTTATTTAAAGACCTTTCATTATTTTAACAAATAGCTCACCTTCCAGCTATCAACAAGTTTTATGTTTACCTGTAAGACATCATAGTTAAATTGAAAAGGTACATTCTCCAGTTAGTTTTCATGTGTAGGTAGCTGTGTGAAGCGACGGTGGTCCATGCTAAGGCGAGAGATGCTACCAAGTATGACGTCATCACAACCCAGTAACTGGTAGCCCAACAAGATATGGCTGACGATAACAATACCGTAGCAAAAAGACCGTCAATAATATAATCAGCTTGTTTACGCTCACTCTTTGGTACTTTCTTTATTACCTCCCGAACGTCTCGTTTTAACGTTTTATAAAAACCATCTTCCTCAAAAGTAAATGGAGAATTCCTGGGTGTTTTAGCGTCTTTTATATAATACTTTTCTATAATTTTTTCTACAACGGGATTTAAGTGATGACACTCGAAGGCTTCTGTTATGTCTGTTCCCTGCAAATATTACGTTTGTTAATAGATCCCAAAATATACAACACAATAATATAATATAAAAAAAGGATAAGATAAGATAAGATAAGATAAGATAATTTATTTGCGTAAAACATGGTATACATAGGTGTTATTAAAGCTTAGGAGATCATACATGTTTTGCTTAAAAATTAAAGCATGCAAAACTTCAACGAATAAACAAATTTGAATTTACAAACATTATAATTATTTATGTTCAAAAAAATCCTTAATATTATAGAAATTATTTTCATTCAGCCATTTATATAATTTTATTTGGAATAATCTGAAATTTAATATTTTTAATGCATTGGGTAATTTATTATAAATACGTACACACATAGCCACACAGCTTTTATTATATTTTGCTATCCTAGGGAGCTCATCTAGTACAAGTCTGTATTAATCACGGAGACTTCGGGAACTTATTTCGTCTGCTGTTTTGAACAATTCTTTACATTTCCTAACAAACATACATGCTTCATACAAATATAATGAAGGTAGCGGAAAAAAATAGACAATGGTTAGAGGAAAAAAATAGACAATGGTTTAATATTCATACACAATAATTCGGTCCTAACTTCCGCGTAAATAGAATAAACAATCACAAATATTGCTTTCGCAGGACAAATTGACTTTCTTATTTTATTACCGCGGGCCTAACCCTACTTTGCTCACAACAAAAATATATTCTAACGGTAATTAGGTTACCTTAGAGAGCTCCAACCACTCGGCTCCGCCGGGATGCTTATCTTGAAAGTCGTCGAAATCGTAAAGCCCATCACGTATTCTCCATAAACCTTCTGCTCCATCATCCAGGGCTTTTCCTTCTAGCCATTGTATAGGATCTTTTAACCCTTCATCTCTCAGCGAAGGGTACTTCAATTGAGGAAAACTGACATGAGTCTTTTTTTCGGCTGCTCTTTGATGAGCCCACTCTATATAATTTTTACCTTTAGGAGTCATATTTTTTTCAACTATTATTATACAATAATGATTTGTTTGTTATTAATTCACTCTGATGCGCACTGCCCAAACTTTAAATACAATTTAAATGGGAGAGTCCGTAATCACAGTTTTATCATAATGTAAAGAAATTTAATGACACAGTTGATATGTTTACAAAAGATTAGATTACATAATTTTGCTTTACTAGTCAAAACAACACATTTTTGTGTCTGTTCATATATTATAATAAAAAAAAATAAAAGAAGTAGTTCACACAAAAATCGGTTGTGACAGAACATCGAAAGAAAAGAACCGATAGTTATGTTTTTCGAACAAAAGGACACCACTGTGCTCTCCGCTCGGTTGGAAAGTGACTGGCACCTAGTTTTAATGTCAACATTGTGTTTATGGATCTCCACAGTTACTCTAAGTACCGAAGTAACATAAACACAGAAGGTAAGATGGTTAACAAAAGTAAAGAGTACCTAAGTACTCTTAAAAAAGTTTTGATCCCATAAGGCGAAAAGCACATACGCCAGCCTCAGTTCCGTCGGTGTGGGCGCCAACCTTGAGGCTGCAGCCAACCCGCCGGTTGCACGCGGCCCAAAGGGTCATGGCCACCCGGATAGTGCGGGGATACCGCACGATCTCCGGCGAGGCAGCGAGCCTCCTTGCCGGAACGCCGCCATGGGATCTGGAGGCGAAAGTCCTCGCCCACATCTGGGAGTGGCGCGAGGAGATGAAGCGCCGGGGTGTAACTCCGCTGCCGCGACAAATCACGGCACAGCGGACAGAGCTCCGGCAGGATCTCATGGCGGCTTGGAGAGTGCGATTGTCGCAACCCAGATCTGGGCACGCCACAATTGCGGCGATAAGTCCCCTCTTTGAGGAGTGGCTAGAGAGGCGCCACGGCGCCCTCACCTACCGCCTGACGCAGGTCCTCACCGGACACGGTAGTTTCGGGAGGTTCCTGTTTCAGATCAGGCAGGAGGAAACGCCCGGGTGTCACCACTGCGTGGATCGCCCGGAGGACACGGTGGAGCATACGGTGGAGGTCTGCCCGGCTTGGGCGGAGCACCGCCGTGTCCTCGTGCAGGCGATCGGCGGCAATGACCTCTCGCGTCCGGCCCTGGTTCATGCCATGGTGCGGAGCGAGAGGGCATGGCAGGCTGTCACCTCCTTCTGCGAAGCAGTAATGCTCGTGAAGGAGGAGGCGGGGCGCGAGAGGCAGAGACTAAGGTCGCTCCCTCGAGCCCCTAGCCGCCGCGGTAGTAGACGCCCCGGGCGTCGGGAATCGATCGCCGATTTCCGGCCACCGTAGGCGCGGGCTTGCGGACGGAGAGTGATGGGTAGCTCTCCGTCCGATCAGGACCAAGCCCGGGTCGACGGCGCGTAGTGTTCCACGCGCGCCTCAAAGAGTTGTCAGCGAAGCTGAAGGGGTCCGTCAGGGCCGATGCCTACCACCGGGGTTGCGGATAAGTCCTAAGGGGAAACCGTGGCCCTGGTCTAGGTAAGGGAAGGAACACGGGTGGGTTTTAGTCAGTAAAAGTCTGACACGCCCTCCCGCTCCGCCCAGAGCGGGAGAAGTCATTGGATGATTTCCCACCCAAAAAAAAAAAAAAAAAAAAAAAAAAAAAGCCTCAGTTCCGTCACAAAATATTGACTCATAGTTCTCAAGAATCTTAAAACATACCTCCCAGAACGAAAGTTTTACAGCAAGACTTACGTATAAATTTGAGCCCTGAAATGTGCTTTTTACGATTCTTGGCCTTTTTCGAAGAACCATAACCACAAACTGAAAGCGAGTCAGCTGGCAAACGTCCTATTAGATATTCTACGAGTGAAATAGAATATTTTATCGTACCTAAAACTATGTGCTAAAATTATGCACTTAAATTCTTTGTATTTTTCAATAAATAAGTAGGTAGGTAGGTACTATAAGCTAGATAATAATATGAAAATATCATGGTGATATATCATTTATTATTCCCATCTTACATAAGTCTGTAAACATGATGGCTTATCAGCATAGGTCTTCACACAATCATCGCCACTCTATCCGAACAGTGTCCGTATGGATTGACGAGCCATGTCTCGCTGCCAATATTTAGTAGTAAATTAGCCGATTTTGTATTGAATTTGTAGCAAAACCCTTAAAAAAAATAACGGGACGTTTAAGGCAAATATCCATACCTTCATTATTAATTTAAGTTTTTTTTTTATAAACCAGTTGAGTGCTTTATTTAGTCATTTAAATGTTAATTTATAACCAGTAGTTGTATGATGTTTTTTTGAATGCATAAACATTGTGAAATAAATACAGATAGGTACTTATCTCATATAGGTTATCCTTATGCACTTGAAGTTATATGATTATTAAGGCCTTTGTATACTAGCCGTAAAATTTAATATTTTTATTTGAAACTACTAGACTAAGCTGATAACGTAGAGTCCTGAGAGCACCAGGTAGACAAAAGTTCTACCGGAACATCAACGATAAGTCGTTAGAAGAACGCGCTGCGCGCTCTCATTTACTTAATCAAGTAAGCGAGTACCTATTAAAATAGTCCAGTCAATTATACCTTAAAAGAGGGTTAACCTGAAAAGGGAAATGAGAGATAATAAGCTCATAAAATATCTTGTGTGCGTCAAGGTGTGTTATTCAAGGTCAAAGGTCACAAAAAACGGTTTTCCACGATTATCTAGATAGCTTCAATGATGTTAACATCTATTATAAAAATATAGAGAATAAAATTTACGACAAATTTTGGCACAACTTTTTTTAATACCCTCAACCGTTTTTAACATAGAGGGCTGAGAGCGCGCAGCGGTCAGCCATACATACTGTAATGCAAGGTCAACTGTGAACTTCAGTGAATAAAATACCTTGTATAAAGTTATTAAATCATTTAAATATCAGTAATGAATAATTTGTATTACATTATATACATAACACCACCCACACCTGTATTCCCCGAAGGGTTAGACAGAGGTGTACTTATAGTACACCCACTTTAGCCAGTTATGTTTAAGTCTTATGTTATAGGGGGCGAGCCTATTGCCATCAACCGGTCACAAAACCGGTACCCTAATTACGTAATACACAATCAATTCGTTTTGAAACAGATTACTAATCCATTGCTTGATAAGTTCGAAATTTAATTCTGCTCTGCAACGTAATTATCGCATTGAATATTGTTGAACTGTCAAAATGAAACAAATGATCGCTATCGCATTGCTTCTGCAAGATAGGTAATAGCCCTGCGGGTCGCTCTGAGCAATTACAGATGGAGAAACCCAATATCACTTGTCCCAACCCGGGAATCGAGGACCTTATGCTCAGCAGGGTCCGCTTTCGACAACAGGATCAACGAGGCACTCTGTGGCATCAGCATTAAAGAAATGCTATTACATTACGGTCACATGTTGAGTGATGTTCAACGCTTTAGAGCGTTTACGACAAACAGAATCTTTTAAGGATCTTGATGTGAAAAAAACTGCTGACCTTTGGGGATAATCAGTACATACCATGTCTTCAATAATTTATGTTATTTCACCCTTTTTAGCAATTGTTTTTAACTCTTGTATTGCATCTGGTGTATTTCCTGATCTGATGAAACTTAGCAAAGTGATTCCACTGTTCAAATCTGGCAGCACAACTGATCCCACAAATTTTCGGGCTATTTCGATATTACCTACTTTGAGTAAAATCTTTGATAAATTAATTTTGAAACAAATGTTAGGACATTTCAATGCACTTAATTTACTACATCTGAAACAGTTTGGTTTTACAAAGGGTCGTTCAACTACAGACGCGGGCGTGGAGTTACTGAAGAGCATATTCGAGGCCTGGGAGGAATCGCAAGATGCTCTTGGCATTTTTTGCGACTTGTCCAAGGCCTTCGATTGCGTACATCATGATACACTCATCAGGAAACTGTACCACTATGGTATGAGGGACAAGGCTCTCGACCTTTTGACTTCTTATCTGAACAATAGAATTCAAAGGGTCGATGTTAATGGCAAGAGATCTTCAGGATCCGCGGTCACCATGGGCGTTCCGCAGGGTTCAATTCTAGGTCCTTTCTTATTTTTGATTTATATAAACGACTTACATCCCATATAAGGGATAATCACAAGATCGTATTATTTGCAGATGACACTTCCCTTATTTTTAAAATCGAACGTCAGTTAGTCAACTTTGAGCAAGTTAACGATGCACTCTCTAAAGTGGTGCATTGGTTTAATGTAAATAATCTTCTCCTGAATGAAAAAAAGAATAAACTCATTACATTTTCAACGCCAAATGTCAGGCAGCTAACTACCAAGGTTCAAGTTAATGGAATAGAACTGAACCCTGTTGAGTCGACAGTTTTTCTTGGAATCACTATTGACGGTAAATTGCAATGGGGCCCACACATAGAAAAATTGTCAGGAAGGCTAAGTTCGGCCGCCTATGCTGTTAAAAATAGTTTGGAAAATCCAAAAGTGCACGCCTCATACATAACACTCATTCTTATACGAAAAAGAAATTCAAAACATAGTTTTTAACAAAAATGAACAATTTATCACTTTTCATGAAGTCGTAATGTCAAAGACTGACAAAGATATTTACTTGGCGGTTGCTAGGCAACTTACGGACAAAGGTTGGAAATATTTAGATAAAGATATTATATTTTAGTTAGTATTTTATTAATTATAATTAAACTACTTTGAATAAAAGAGCCATTTTCAATAGGATTCCTTCCACGGCTGAAACGAATGTACAAAAAAAAAATTGACTCAATTAATTGATTTTTTCGCAAGCTACAATGTTTTCAGGGTTCATAAATTGACGGACAGGATTTTTTTTTCAACTATTTTGATGCTTTTTCCATTTCTGCTGCATTAAATCAATTGTTAAAAAGTACAGTATTAATCTCCATTTAATCATCTATACAATGGTATATAAATTAAGTAGGTTCTGTGTACTAGCAGGAGTGTAACAATAAAAACAGTTACAGAAATGGGGCAAAAAAAAATTTTCGATCGTAGAGCACACTCTAATGCTTCGCATTAAGAGTCGTGCAAAATTAGACAGATAACGGACATTTAAGTTATTTTCATAGTCTTATGTCATATGGGATTCTTCTCTGGGGAACCTGTTCGGACATTAATACTATCTTTGTTCTACAGAAAAGGGCTGTTCGAGCCATTTACAACCTAGGTCCGAGAGATTCCCTTCGAGAAAAATTCAAAGAAATAGGCATTCTGACTGTACCTTCTCAATATATATTAGAAAACCTATTGTATGTACAGAAAAATATATCAAATTTTAAGAAAATGTTCGATATTCATAGTTTAAATACCAGGAATAAATACAACCTTGCTGTACATCACACTCGTCTCCACAGAGTAAGCAACTCGTTCATGGGTCAATTTATACGCTTTTACAACAAACTTCCCATTGACATTCGAAACTTACCCATTAAACGATTTAAAAACTTCATTAAAACCAAACTTTGTAAAAAAGGGTATTATAGAATTTCCGATTATTTAGAAGATAAAAAAGCATGGGATTGAGCTGCTCGCTCTGCTAAACCTTGTAATAAAACCTTGAAAATTGACATTATAATTATTCAGTAAAATCATCAAATTATACCAGTTTTATATAAACATTGACATTGTTGAATATTACATACAAAATGACATGATTACTTTGTAAAGTATTATATTATTTTAATTATTGTGAATGTGAGGACTATGTGGATATTTTTTTTTCTCTTCTCTATTTTCTTTTCTTTCTCAGTTAGTTTTAATGATGGTCTGGCAGTTTGAGTAGTTTATGCGGCCTACCCAAATGTCCTTTCTTTGGTACTGTTCGTCGAGTTGAGCTCCTTAAGTTCAGAGTTGAGCTCCGCGATTGCTGACAAATGCTTGCACTGACTGGACAGGTCCACTCAAAGCTGTATGGTTCTTTCCTCAAAAGACCATTTCAGACATTAGTCTACATGGTCCTCATTATGGCCTGACCAAGATTATGTCTGGACTTTAAAAGAGACTGTGACCTCTGAGTTTGTTTCGGCCTTTCTTCTCAGAGTAGTCAGATAGGAAACGCCGAACTCATCTAGCTAATTTTTAACATACATTTTAATATGACGTGTAAAAGTGATTCCAATATCCTATTTACAGAATAAACAATTTCATTTCATTTCATTTCAACAGCATTTCATACAAACTTTCAAGCCCTTGATTTTCGAAATGACTAGACCGATTTAAGAACATTTTCGAAGAATTGTGTTACAGTCAAATTAGACCAATTTTAAATTTTCCATAGAAACAGAGATTTCCAGATATCTGTTTATAAATAAGACATTTCGAAAATGTTCTTAACTAACGTTTTAGACCTTTGTATCCTGCTTATGCGAAAGAAGTTTAATTAAAATCGGTTCAGTCATTTAAAAAAATAAGGGCTTGAAAGTTTGTATGAAATGCCGTACAACGTAAACGCTCTTAATTAAGATTTGTATTAGCTAATAATTAATGTTACGTGTCAATTAGATAATGAAATAAATAAAAAAAAGGTATTTTTTACGTCGGGTTCAGTAACTTGTTCATTTATTTTTCAGTTTTATTATTTCGTAACAATGATCAATTGATCATTCACATATTGAAATACAATAGACGATTTAGTAACTTAATCCACTTAACTGTTCTTTAGAGAACCCTGTAAGAAATCGACACGTATTTCGCCTCTCAGCGAGGCATCCTCAGGATGACGATTGACTTGTTGCGAACTCGGACACGAAGTGTTGCCACCACATGAGCCGAACGTAAAGTGAACGAAGTGAACGTAAAGTGAACGAAGTGAACGTAAAGTGAACGAAGTGAACGTAAAGTGAACGAAGTGAACGTGGTTTCTTACAGGGTTCTCTAAGACTCTTTAAGAACAGTTTAGCGAATTAAGTTACTAATTAATATACATCGTTTATTGTATTTTATAATATCCGCAAAGTCACGCCTGAGTCAATTAACTATTCACATATTGATTAATAAACGTTCTTTTATGTTTAATTTTGATGTAAAACCGTAACAGCGTCAATTAAATTCAGGATGTGTGTTTTTGTGGGTGTGTGTGTGTGTTCATTAAAAAAAAAACATTAAAATGGTCTGCACCAGTGTCATTAATACCTACTTCTGTAAGTTCAACTCTTACTGGGCAGTCAGTTCGACCCTCTTTCAATTATGTGTAGGTCTGTACCTAAGTACCCTATTTCGGATAGGGGTCCGATAACATGTCGTAGACCTTAGCTTACAGATAAATTATAACTAGCCAACAAGACCCGGCTATTTTAATTTAATCTTTATGTCAATTGCGAATAAATGCCAAGTTGTTGCGCAAACACTGAATGTTTCAGTAATTTCTTTCATTTGAAAGGGCTGTGAATTACGTCCTTGCGGCCATCCTAATTTCTTCTGACCGCAGGTGATAACCGACCGCTTCTGAGTGCAGTGTTTCTTTAGGCTTATCTAAAAGATGTTCGAATATTCGTAGTCTTATCTCAGTCTCATTCCGTCAAAAATACCTGCTATCTAATTACGCAACACATTTTCGTAAACGATTTCCGATTAATATGTTTCATTTTGACAGTTCAACAACATTCATTGCGTTATTCACGTTGCTGAGCAGAATTAATTTTCGAACTTTTGAAGCAATGGATTAGCAATTGATCGTGTATTACATAATTAGGGTACTGTTGTGTTTTGACAAATTTTTGGCATCGCCTGTTGGTCTAGGTCTGCCTCCTTGTTCTAGTGGTTGCAATCGCTACAGCTGAGCATTAGGTCCTAGGTTCAATTCCCGGGTCAGGCAAAGTGTTATTGGGTTTTTTCCTCTGGTATTTCCCAGTAGCAGCTCGTATTTCTGTTTGGCTGATGGCTATTACCACCAGCTAGACACAACCTATGGTTATTGTTATGGCTATTAGATTGGGATTTGTGACCGGTTGATGGCAATAGGCTTGCCCCCTATAACATGGGACTTAAACATAACTGGCAAAATGTGGGTGTAGTATATGTATGTACACCACTGCATAACCCTTCGGGGATTACAGACGTGATCTTATGTATGTATGTAATGCAAATTATTCATTTTAATGATATTTTAATGATTTAATCCTTATCCTTACATATTATAAAACAAAGTCGCCTGACTCGTCTGTCTGTCTGTCTGTCTGTCTGTCTGAACGCGATAAGCTCAAAAACTACTGAACGGATTTCCAAACGATTTTCACCATTTGACGGAGTGATTCATGCGGAAGGTTTTAGTGTATAATTCATTAAGGTTTTGTGTAAATTGGCTGAAATATGAAAAATCATGCCGACTGGGAGCTTTACTGGCGTGCGCCGCGTAAGCCGTGAGAGATAAATCAAATTTATGTTCTAGAGTATTGTATATCTTAAAAAGTTCAACAAAAAAGTCCGCGATGGCATATGTCTATCATCTAAGGGTGACCCACAGTAACTTTTTTATTTTTCAAAATTGTATAAAATTTTCATTGTTATTTCCGAAGCTATTTTGACCGGTATCATATTAATCCTTATCCAAAAAAATATTTTATTTAAATTGAGCATTCAATTTTGATTAAAATATGCCTTTACATCACATCATTTTAAAGAATATAATTAAGAGATATCACAGTTTCAAAATTACGCGTAACAAAATAATTATGGTTGACGGCAACGCGGCCGCTGCCTGTAGCCTACTGCGTCCGCTGAAAGTTAGTCAATGATCTTTTACTCGGCTATTAGGTATGTATTCCCGGTAGAACGTTCCCGTGGGATATTTTGCAACTTCCACGCGGGTGAAGCCGCGGGTAAAAGCTAGTAATTTTATAAAAGGTATCATTCGCCGAGATTCACGGTTGACCTTGCATTACACTATGTATCCCTGAGCGCTGCGCGCTCTTCGCCCTCTATCTCAAAAACGGTTGAGCGCACGAAAAAATATTTAACATATTTAACATTTAACATAATTTGTCGCAAATTTTATGTTTTACAATTTTATCTTAGATATTAATATCATTGGAGCTTTGGAAACCTAGAAAATCGCGAAAAACCAATTTTTGTTACCTTTAACCTTGAATAACTTACGACGCAGAAACGAGATTTTATGAGACTTCTGAGACAACTTTTAGAACGCTAAATTGAAGGTGAATACGAGTTTTCAGCTTATTATCTCTCATTCCGAGGTGAAATGCTAAACCTAACTTAACTAAAATATCAAGCCAGTTCATGAGTTCTTTGTACTTCCTTTTTGGTATAGCCTAAAATTATTAAAAAAAAAACAAAAGCTGTTTCCAAAGCAAAGTGAGGGTACTCGAAAATCTTGCATTAAATTACACTCCCATTTATTTAAATACTAGCTGCATCCCGCGGTTTCACCCTCATAAGTCTCGATTTCGTAAGAATATTGGGATAAAAAGTATTATATGTCCTAACCCAGGTCTACACATGTGCCAAATTTCATCCAAATCCATTTAGCCATTTTAGGGTAAAAGCGTAACAAACACTCACTTTCGCATTTTTATTACTAGTTAGAGTATTAGTTATTTATTAAAATCGAAATGCATCACAAAGTTAATGTGTGGGTAATTTAATGCACTATTCTATTTACAACATCAAAGGAACGAATCAACTATCTATTATTTGTACTAATGAACTAGTCATTTAATTAATAGATCTGTCATTGATGTTGAGTTTCGTGCAGTATATATTACTGGCCAGTCGCATATTGCACGAGGCCAACTTGAAAAGTGATTTAAAAAAAAATATGGCCCCTAATTCGGATTGGGAAGAGAGGGCTCAGCAAAGAGCGATAGATAAAAATACTCATGTAAGTTTTCCACAGTTAAAATATCCATCTTTACGAGATGATTATATGAGAGACCCAGTTCAATGGCTCACTGGAAAAGCCATGGATGACGGGGCTGAAGGATTATGGCGTATTCATGACAAACTATACGACATGACGAGGTTCATAAAGAGACACCCGGGTGGTGAAGAATGGTTGGAACTAACCCAAGTAAGTGATACTTAAATTTTTATTTTTAAAGTCTTTAAAACGGATAGTTAGGGACCCTACTGTCTAACCTCCTATTTTTATTTGGAGTGCTCTCCTTCATTTTTGAGACGTTGTCAAATATTTAGTGGTCATTTCACTTCACGGCCATTTCTCCGGGCAGAAAATCAGAATCTCCATTTTACTTTACTACTTAGTTGTCATTGATTTTAAAGAACATTTTTGATACGTGAACGGTTTTACCTGTCTAGGTAATTAACTTTTTTGTGGTGCCTGCATTTATATTATTTTAAAGCATATTCATCGTGTTTAAAATACACACATCAAAAGTGTCTAGGGATCAAGCATTTTTATGCGGATTTCTTGAGATTGAGATGTGGCTTTGTAATAAATTTATGATTTTATAAATTTATATGGATCCTTTTTGGTGCATTTCATAATTTGAATCAGGAACTGTGAATCAAATTCGAGTAAAAGATGAAAATCAGCTGTCAATATTTTCCCTATAAAAACATACAACGCATTGAAGACATTATTAGTGCTACTGTTTCCCTACTACTGATTAAAACCAACGTTATTATGGAGCAGCGACGTCATTTAAGCAGGGAAGAAATGCTCAGAGCCGTGGGAATGATAGAAGCTGGTTCCCGGCAACGTACTGTGGCTTTAGCTCTGAATACAAGTCAGAGTGTTATCAGTCGACTTTGGACACGTTACCGAAGCACTGGTACCGTGGCTGAGCGCCATGGAGGACGGTATCGCTGCACCACACGGAGACAAGACCGATACATTCAAATCTTAGCTCGAAGAGCTCCAACAATAACCGCCATGATGTTAGCCGTGAGGCTTCATCACTCTTCAGGGAACTTAATTAGCGACCAAACAGTCAGAAACCGCTTGCATGAAGTGAACCTTCATTCCCGAAGACCGCTACGGGTACCACCTATAGCAATGCACAATCGTAGGATTCGATATCAATGGGCTCTTGAACACAGAAATTGGGCAGAAGAACAATGGCGTTTCGTGTGCTTTTCTGATGAGTCTCGTTTTGGTATGAGACCGGATACAAAACGTATACGACACTGGAGAACCCCTGGACGCCAACAGCGATTAAAATCCTGCCAGGAAGTCCATCCTTATAGTGGTGGAACCATCATGGTATGGGCGGGTATTTGGATCGGCGGAAGAACTGAGTTGATTTGGATTAGAGGCAACCTCAACGCTCAAATTTATGCTGAGACGATTGTATCAGACGTCATCGTTCCTCTACAAGTGCAAATCGGTCCCTTATTTCAGTTAATGCATGATAATGCACGACCGCACACCGCAAGAGTTGTAAGACAGACTCTCGCCGCAGCTAACATCAATGTCCTGCCCTGGCCTGCTCAGTCGCCAGACTTGAACCCGATTGAGCATGCATGGGATATGCTACAGAGAAGAGCTCTGCCGAATATGGAGGGTATCCAGTCGCAAGAAGACCTTTTTTTGTTGTTGCAACGAACATGGGCGGCCATTCCACAGCGTGATTTGGATGAACTCATTTTGAGTATGCCAAACCGATGTTCTTGTGTTGTTAGTGTTCGCGGTAGAAACACGGATTATTAATTGTTTAAGTTACCCAATAAAATTTTAAAGAAAACTGTTATTTCAGTCTTTTTTTCGAACTTTAATGTTAGTGGTTCAAATGTCAAAAATCCCTTTATTAGGAAAATGGCAAATTTCTTTATTAATGCAAAGGTGACTTGGTTTATCGTTACTGTGACAAACGAAAACACTTTATTTGATGAATCCTTAAAGAAAATTTTAATTAATATCAATCAGGAGAAAAGTTATTGCAAAAATATATGTTGATCCCTAGACACTTTTGATGTGTGTAGTTAGGTACACTTAAAGTAATTTAAATTGTAAAACTATATAACTGCTCAAACGTTACCATTAAACTTTTATTCCTAAACCAATACAATTTAAAACGTATGTTTTCAGGGAACCGACATCACTGAAGCTTTTGAATCTCATCACTTAAACCCATCCACAGAGAAAATTCTTACACAATATTATATAAGGGATGCAAAGACTCCTCGTAATTCGCCGTTCACGTTCAAAGAAGATGGCTTTTATAAAACGCTAAAGAAAGCGGCTTTTGAGCAACTCAAGAAAATCCCTAAGGATGCATCTAAAACTGCAGATAATATTACAGATGGGTTGTTTTTATCGCTGCTTATAAGTTCTGCTTTAGCCTGTTGGGTTACGAATAGTTTTGCAGTAAAATTTTGGTACACTTATGCTTCGGTCAACTTGGCCTTTTTGACCGTGGCGTGCCATAATTTCATACACAGAAAAACTAATTGGAGGATGTATTTGTTTAATATGAGCATGTGGTCTTACAGGTGAGTATTATTTGAATTCTTCAGCAATCTATTTTGTAAAAGAGTAAATTAAATGGAAAGAAGATGTAGTGACATTTTTTTAAAGAGATCTTGTTGAGAGGATTATTGGAAGCACAACTAACAAAAGCAGATGTGACTGAAAACGCCGGGAGTGGACGATATAGGAGGAGATAATTATAGTGACCTTTTTGGTGACGTTCTTCAGAGAGGTCAGGTGCGTAGTAATCGCATCTAGCGTGCATGTATAACCAGATGTTTGAACGTAAACAGAGTAAAAGGAGTATGAAAGGGTTCTGTTCATACCCTTCCCTTGGGAAGGAGTGAATTTATGTACGCGTGTAGTAAATTATGCAGGCAAACAGCAGACTGCTCTTATAAGTATTGGTTGTGCAATTTTATAAAGAAGGATGCCCATTTATGGCCCGAGAACGCCCACCAATTTACGTTTATGTAAAAAAAACATCGTTATTTCTAGTTATCTAACAAGATATTCATTTATCCGAACAAGATGGGAACATTTTTGCACAAATAAAAAGTACCGAAACGATAAATACGTGAAAATAATTCCCTTTTGTGGATAAAATCAGCAGTGTTGCCAATAATTATTAATTCCGTTCACGAAATAATCGATTATGTTTTCATGGATGTTTTACTTATAATATCAGATCCGTAATGCTTATTATTCGATGTATTCAAACAAATACGTTGTTATGTTTTTACTATTGATACTAAATGAACAAGCGAATTGATAGTTGATATAATAATGAATGCATAGGATCATAACAAAAACGCTACTACACATTTTAATTACATATAATTCTTTAGCTGTTCAGCACAATAAAGATAGAATATGTTAAAGAAAACATATTTACAAAGACGTTCATAACTTCTTAACCTTTAAACTCCCGAGGCAGCCGCAAGGCTGCCGCAAACTATTTGTCCTTCAAACCCCGAGGCGGACATACGGCCGACGCAGGTACACACGGTTTAAATCTCTATTTCTACTATGAAATTAGGGCTAAACTGGTCGGTGAGCAATTTAACTCTATGGCCTGACGGATATTCTCGTCAACTAAATCATTTAATTATTAAATTCCCGTTCGTCCCACCAGGGGGACGACGGCAGTGGGACGAACGGGAATACACCCTTTTTTAACGATTTTTATCATAAAAACCAATATCCAAAAATATCAATAGCCAACATTGGAAAAAAATGTTGAAACTGACTGATGTCGCACGTCACACGCAGGTAAAACGTTATAGTCACGAGTGCGCGCTCGGCATCGTATTTCGTTATTTTTTATTATTTTTGTGTGTAAATCGACGGGAAGTGTTGTTATTTCCATAAGTAGTTTCTACATACATCGTGGTAGATAAATATTTGCACTAACTAGCATCGTTTATTAAATACCTATTTTGATCCGACCAAAAAAAACGTCGGGAACCCGTGAGTGAAAAAGTGAATGTGATTATTTTGAGTTTTGTGTGAGTTTCGTGTCGTGTAATCGCTGGTAAGACTTTATTTTATTTTTTAATATTAGGTACTTAATCGTTTTATTATTTGAACTAAAATACACTGTTTATCCATTTTTTTTAACCAAATAATGTTACGTCATCAGAGTTGACGTCGTTAAGATTAAAGAGTCACAGTGGCGATTATAATTTTGTATTAAAATTAGGATTCGATAAAAAAATCGATATCGATCTATCAATTTTTTGTGTGTGGTGTGGCAACATTGAATTATGCCGGCCGCCGGCCGGCTGTCAAGTCAATGTCAATGTCAAATCACAAATCGACTTTCTTTGTTTTCGTTTGCTTAACTTTATTTTCTTGCGAATTTGTTATTTTAACCATCGAATACGCTTATTAAATGGACTCCGAAGATTCTTTGAACCCTGAGCCCTGACGACCACGGCCTGAACATGGATTCCGCTCCCGCTTCTAACGATAACCTCAGCACGAACTTTGACTCGATATCCACAAATTATGAAGACCCCGGCATTGTCGCTGGCCCGAGTACTTCCGTTCCCTAAGTAATTCATTCAAAAGGTCATTTACGCTGTGTTAATTGTGGTTTAAACGTCACGAGAATACGAAGGCATTTCTTGGAAATAGCAGAAAGAGCAAAATGTTATACAACAATTCGACACAACAGGTCAGTATCATGTCTTCCTCTGAGAAATGATTTTTAAATAAATAGACAGAGTACCTACTATCAAAGTTAGTGTTGTTTTAGGATATCTAATAATTATGACTTGTTTATTAGGTACAAGTGTCGAGTGACAGTTTAGTGTGCGAACAACAAAATGTACAGATCATGGACAAGTGTGCATCAGCTGCGTGCGGCAGATTGCTTTTGAGAATAAGATCACATACACTCAGGTCTGATTCTCCACATGAACAACTCGAAATGATTGCCTGTCAGATTGTACCAAGAGCGGTAAGTTATCAACAGTTTAGAATTAATACAAGCGTAGTTCTGAGATTTGATACTGACATACTTCTGAGTCTATAGTGTAATATTCAACTTCTTTCGTGTCCGCACAAGTTATATTTCACATAGTACAGATTGTCTAGAAACTTGAGAAAGATTTTTTAGAAATTAATTAATAATAATATAAAATGTGATAGATATTTTTTTGATTGTGTATTTATTTGTACCAAAACCACAGTAATTCACGTTTACTGTCTTTATGCACTGAGCTTTAATTTTTATTATTATTTCAGTTGCCATCATCATCTCGTTAGAGCAGTTTAGAGCAGCATCATGTTCAAATACAGAACCGGAATCTGAACCATCCAGTCTGCCTATGGAGCAATTTGAACCATCCAACCTACCTTCGGTGCAATCTGAAGTAGCTGACAGTGCATAGCAAGCGGGACAAAGCTTGAACACATCCAACAGTATACTGCTGCCTTATTATGTAAGAGCACCAAACACTCAAAATCAATGTTTCTTTCCTGGCTGTAACAAGACCAATCGGCTCGCTGTCCCGTCAGCACTGCGGGTACATCTTTTTTGTAAGTACAATTACTATGTACCGCCGGATTGTAGAATCTGTTATTACCATTAAAGTAGTACCTAACCCCTGGAATCTACTTTTAGAATCAATATATAATCATATTAAAACATATTACAACATTAGTGCAGCACAAATTGAAGATTTTGCCTCATTGAAAAAAAACGATTTTATCTAAATAACCCCAACTTTTTTCTAAACCAAGACCTTGACCGTTTCATTATTTAAATCGCATATTATCCTATCCATATACTTTGAATTGTGTGCACTTGAGGCCGAAGTGTCTATGGAGAGTTGGCATTCCCCTTTAATATATTTATATATTTTATATATTTAACCAATCACAGGCACTTTTGAATTGTTAAGGCGTCACGTCGGTCAGTAAGATAGATGAAGCTACTTGCCCATTCTAAAGTGTAGTAGGTTTCTATGGAGAAGAATGGGGTAGAAACTCCATACACACGTTTTCGTTTTTTCCAAGCATGTTGTTCACTAATCACACGCACAACTTCCTTAAAAATCAGGTGTCGTAAGCCGCCATTTTGACTTTTTCCCACCAAACAAAATCTGTTAACCAGCATGATTTCTCGAGCGAACTTCAAACTACGTAGTTTAATTATGCTGATGAGAAAATTGTAGAGTTTTTAATCAAGGCGAGACGTCTCGCCAAGAAATTAAGGACTTTAAGCTTTTGAAGTTTCTTTAGACGTCTTTTACCCCTTTGATGTGTTACAATTTACCTTTTAACTGTTTGACGTCACGATGTAGATCTTGTTTATTCTAATTAGGAATATTGTATACCCTAGGTGTAAGTACGCACGAAGGGTTCAGTACTTTATTAAGATCGAGCTGAAAACGTTTCTTGTATACCTCCTTTAATTATTAACTTCATTTAATTTTCATTATTTATTGTTGTAGCAGCAATAAAAATACACAATCTGTGAAAATGTTAACTGTCTACCTATTACGGTTCATGAGATACAGCCCGCTGATAGACAGACGGACGGACGGACAGCGAAGGCTTAATAATAAGGTTTCGTTTGGCACTCTTCGGTTACGGAACCCTAATAAGGTCTAGATAAGCATCATCAACAAGATAAATAAATAAAGAAAATTATTCAAAAAACAAAAAACCCGACTGCAAAAACACGTTACATAACTGAAAAGAGAAAAACAAGCATTATAATCTATAGAATTTTGGTATCGCAGGCTACTGGGGGGACAAACTAAAAACCGGATATATGGTGTAAGTTTTGTTTGTGCCCCCCGCCTGCGATACCAAAATTCTATAGATTATAATGCTTGTTTTTCTCTTTTCAGTTATGTGTTTTTGCAGTCGGGTTTTTTGTTTTTTGAATAATTTTCTTTATTTCAAGCTTTTTAGTTTTATTAATATATCTTAATTTGGCATTGACTCGTTACTAGCTTTTATTTGATACCAATATTGTTATAATTTATTTTAAAAAAAACCTTCCCCTTCCTTTTTTTTGTATTTGCAGATGCAATATATAAATATTATATAGCCTGTGACACTCCTACAATTAAGACAAGTCTAACGACACCTCATATGTTAAAATCCATCAAGCCGTTTAGGCTACAGAGCGTGCCAAAGAAATAGACATACATACATACATACATACATACATACATACATACTCTCGAAAAACATTACCCTCCTTCTGGGGCAGTCGGGTAAAAATGGAACAGCAAATGTGTGATAAATCAACCAGAACTTCTCTGGAAGTAGTGAACAGAACAGACCAAAAGTGTTTAGATAGGAATTTATAAACTGGAAGATTTTGGAGTAGGTTCTTAGTTTCTACAAACTTTTTGATCATACTCCTCAAACAAACATTACTGAATTGGAACGGAACCAAAGATCAATTCTTATAGGAGGCCATTACCTTCCATTTAGATGCCTTACAAATGAATAATGCTCTTAACTTAGTCAAAATCGTCTTCTGTGTTCACCAATAAACGTTGTGTTATTTTATGGATATTCATACATGTAATAATGGTGTTCTAAATAACAAACTTTGCCTACATAGCGCGCTGATCCCTATTTCATTTCATAAGTTACAACGCTCACCCTATACCCTGTTTGAACTCATCTGCGTTCCGAATAACCGAATAACTGTATCTTGTAGGGGCATCAATTTTTATTAGGTATATATACTTGACAAATCTTAAATATAATATACAATCTAAAACAAAATTAAATAATTATAACAATATTAATGTACGAAAATATAAAGACAAAATTAAAACAAATAAATGGAAGAGCTGATTACGCTTTAAAAATCCGTCCGCATCGCTGTCAGCAGAAAAAGTGCCCAAGAGGCTGAAAAATTGACCAGCCCTCTGGTCACGTGAAGCGTCGACAAACCGTTTGGCGATGTCCCGAAATACTCGATGAGCACTCAGACCCCACGGCCCTAGTGTTTCTTGTAGGTCATTTCTAATGACATTTACATCATCGTATCTAGGCGAACCAGACAATTAAGAAATCAGAGCTAAGTAACAACAATATTATTATTAATTTACCTACTTATCTGTACTTATATATCCAAGGTTATAATGAACCGTACCTTTTGATAAAGCATTTCGCTGTCTCATTCCAAGTGGGAATTATTAGAATGTCACGGGAAGGAAAGTATGTTTTAGGATAGAGCCGCTGTTGTCAAGCAGTTTTAGAACCGCTTGAACCACAAATCACTAAAAACAATTAGCGCTAAGTGAATTTAAAACATCATTCAGGTTCTATCAATCGTTTGAAAATGATAAAGACAGATGTTTATTTATTTATTAATTTATTAGAACATGGAAGACTTCCACCCTAAAACAGCTGAACAAATAAAATCATAACAAACGGGACGCCAGAAACAAGCCTTCATGTTTTAAATATGTTTAACGCTTAACACATTTAGTGATGTGTGGTTCAAGTAGGCCCTAAGGTTTAACTCAGATGCGAGTGATAACATTCTCTATCCACACATTTTCTAATCAGGCCTTTCCTGGCTCTGAATTGTCAAAGTGTTTTACACCAAAGCATGCTCTTTAATACTGACAGCCGCAATGGCACAGTTCCGTATATAGATTCATTAACAGAAATCTTTTCCCGTCCTTGACGAGACACTGAGCCTGGATAACTGGACGAGTCAGTAACGCCCTGACCCTGATATAATATATCATGTATATTTTTTCTGTTCCAGAGATTTCCGAGTATCCCACGTGCTGTCTCATCATCTTTATACGAACACCCTCATGGACTTGGAGATCAGTTCTCTGGAACCATTCCTGTTCTACAATCCTAGGAAAGATAAACCACTGCACGCCAAACTTGGATTCATTACTGAGATCTTTTTTTTTCCTTTTGTCTTCTTGTTAAGCTTCATTAAGAGGTAAGATTATAATTATCTTTTAATAAACTGTTGTCTAATTTAAGAATATTACCACATTCGACCAACGGCGGTGGATAATATACCTGCTGCAATCGCGATTTAGTTTCTAAACATGTAAACAAGTAGGTACGTGTTTTGACAACCTTAAGACCCATACATAAAGTACAATATTTGTTTAGTCATTCTGCAATTCTGCAATCAACTCAATTTACACTAGTATAAAGTTGATATTCGTTTAAGTGGAAATAACATCGATTAGAAACAAGGACTTGAACTCTAGGTCGCTTGGGATCGACGTAAGTTGATCTTTTTATTATAGATAGTAATATAATCACTCAACGTGGTCAAATCGCGTAACACCCTCAGATGGACTCGCCAGCAACAGTTATGTCTTCTATCCAACTAAAACTTGACATTTTGACTATCATACACAATTTAAATCATTCTGCAAGAATTCATTTTAAAATTATACCTATCAAATTCAACAACATTATCAGTTTTCGTTTTAATCTTTAATACATTACGCAATCATTATTTCTCACGTTGAACATAAACATAACTATATTGTATAATAATCGTGATAGCAGTATATACCACATTTAATTTGTGTACCTAACTAAATATCACAAAAATATTGGATTTAAAAATAGTACCTATTTGATCTAAAAGACCTGCAACAGTTTAGTAAAGCAGAAACTGAATCTACCAATAAAACTATTAGCGATTAATAAAAAAATCGTTTATTTATTCCAGGTTTCTTTCAATATTCCTTCGTCAAGGGTTTTTCAAGAGTCATTACCGTTGGCACGATGCCATTGGCTTACTCCTTCCCGTATGGATGGGGCTCGCCAGTGGCGCCCCCATACTCGACGTGATCTCAACTTGGCTATGCATCAATTGCACTGGCAGTTTACTTTTCTACTCCATCGGCGTGAATGCTGCTCATCATCATCCTGATGCAATCAAAGATGGCGATCAACCTGCGTAAGTGATATGATTAGATCTATATTTTTATCTTGTGTTGGCATGTACTCTAGTATCATAATTTATATTATCGTTGTAAAAATATTATGCAATTACAAGGTGCACTGAATTTTCTTCAGTACTCTTGGATATCATACCTACAGCTTTCATCTCATCGTCTGTTAGATGAAATGGATTTTACTAAGGCCAAATTATAAATAAGAAGTTTGTCATGTGATTTTGCAGTTCGCACAGTTATCTAAAGCAAAATATAACTGAATATTTCTGCTGTGATATCAAAACAAAAATATTGTTTTCGAGACAAGTTATCTGTTTTAATTCAGTTGTTTATATTAATGACAAGATGAATTTAAATTGTTTCTCTTATCTATGTAAAAATCCAATATTACAGTTGTATAATAGCTACAGCAAACGAGCCAATAAAATAATAAAATAAAATTAATTAAAAACGTACACAGTTTTTCCTACGAAATCATACTATTAAACTTCATTGTGCTTATTAGCATTTTATGTAGCATAAAATTCACACGTCCAATTACAAAAATCATCTTGTAAGAATTAATTTAATCACTTCAGGAGCGTGACACCAGACTGGGGAATGCACCAAGTAGAAGCGCTTCTCGATCGAAAGGATGTAAACGGCAACGTCTTTGCCGTAATGACGCTGTTCGGAGACCACGCCCTGCACCACATGTTTCCTACTTTAGACCACAGCCTAC
The DNA here is from genome assembly GCA_948150665.1 of Conistra vaccinii. Lineage (NCBI taxonomy): Eukaryota > Metazoa > Arthropoda > Insecta > Lepidoptera > Noctuidae > Conistra > Conistra vaccinii. The sequence continues at coordinate 16,185,621 of OX411318.1, forward strand.
TCAAGTACATGCATCCGATCTTCATCGACCTTTGCGAGAAGTACCAAGCAAACTACCGAGTCTCCACACAGTTCAAAATGGTCCTCGGACAAATAAAGGAAACAATGCGCACAGATTTTAAAACCAAAAAATAAATTCGCACCTAATTTCACTGAAAAATAAGGTTGTAATTCTTGTAACATAAAATGAAATTAATGTCCCGTAAAACAAGCTTATCATAACATTCTCAGTTAATGTAATGTTTAGATGAGGCTCCAGATATCATTCCTGGAACGTAATATTTATTTTTTTAATAAACTCGCTTTTGGATTTATCCTTTTGTTTTTATAAAGATGATAATGTACTCGACATTGAGTCCTTATGTTATTCTTTTCATACATGTCTGGCGTCGTGTTTCTGAAAAAGTTATTTATTTATCTATTCACAAGCGAAACTTTGCCTGGGTTTATTTAACTGACTATCTATCTTTTCAATATACCTGATTAATTAATTAAAATTTTAATAATCAATTTTCATTTTCAATTTTCATCCTGAGGAAACCAGCATAGTTCAGAGATATTTCTTGATGGTGTGTGAAGCCAAGTCCAGGTTAGTCATTAACGGAAAAGAAAGAAGATCAATTTTCAAAAGATGTCAATGTATTCTCGGTTTATTTGACCCCCTCGTATTCAGGCATAAGACAGTTATAATATCTAACAAACCGAGAATTTGCCAATATTAAACAGAATAAAATTCCATCCACTGCTTGCCTTTCTTTAGCAATCTCCTCCCGAATCAGAGTCACTTTCTCCTAATCTGTCCATTGCGTCTCACCATTAAAGGTACCACTGCCGACCCCATTAAGAAAATAGAATGACAATTTAGCCCTTAATTCTCTTTACGCGACCTTTTAACCCCTAATTTAAATTCACGCAACAATTGCGAGAGCTTTCGGATGGTACGATGGTACTGCACTTTAATTTGAATTAACCTCGACAGGAATGTAAAAACCCCGTAGCCGAGTCGAGGGTTCGAACCCTAATTTAAAACGGGATCAGACGAGATGTCGATACCACGCAAACGTATATTACACGGGCTATAAATTGTAAGCTGGGTTAAAAGATGCATGCATTTAGTGTGTGGACGAAGCTATGGGTATTTATAATTCCCTATTAGAAATATGATGAACTAATACCGACTAAAATAAAATGCTAAGTGTGACTAGCTTTTTTGTGAGGAATTCATCCTGGATATGAAATGAAATGAAATTGTTTATTCTGTAAATAGAGGATATCGGAATCACTTTTACAAGTCATATTAAAAAAGAAAATGTTTAAAATAAGCTAGATGAGGTCGGCGTTTCCTAACTGACTACTCTGAGAAGAAAGGCCGAAACAAACTCAGAGGTCACAGTCTCTTTTAAAGTCCAGACATAATCTTGGTCAAGCCATATGAGAAACATGTAGATTAGTGTCTGAAATGGTATTTTGAGGAAAGAACCACACTGATTTGAGTGGACCTGACCAGTCAGTGTAAGCATTTGTCAGCTCAGCAGCAGATAAGCTCCGTCAATCACTGCGCGATGGACTAGATGGACCAACGACCTTTAAAAGGTGGCTGGGACAACTGGATGCGGTCGGTGTTGTGGCACAGCCTGAAAGAGGTCTATGTTCAGCAGTGAACTGCCTAGTTTATGGATTGAAGCTCCGCCCGTCTGGAAGCCGTAGAGTTGGAAGGTCGCCCACAAGGTGGACCGATGACCCTATAAAGGCCGCAGGAATCCGCTGCATGCGAGAATACACAGGACCGGTCGATGTGGCAACGCTTGGGGACGCCTTTGTCAACAGTGGACTTCTTTCAGCGGGAAGGATGAAACTTTGTCCGGGGAAGGTGGTCGTCAGATCTGCAGCGGAACGCACTGTTGCTTCCGCGCTATGCTTTTGGAATGAACATTACGGATGGGGGACTAGTGCCTACTGTTATTAAGTTTTCCATGTTTTGTGATTAATGATACAGTTTTCTGATGCACTATTTGTTACTTTAAATTGAGCATAATCAGCCTATAAAGTAGTAGCCACTGCAGGGACGCAGACCTCGACCTTGTGAGTAGGAGTGGACCGTAATCCACCACGCGGGCCCTGTGCGGGTTGGTAGATGTCTAAGATGTCACATTTCTTCAAATTAGTATTTTAAATGTAAAATCACCTCAACCTGCAGCATTCGCTTCATTCGTTCATACACTCACTCACTGATTGCAGTCACAACAAAATTGGAATTAGCATAAAATCTCAACATGTATTAGTTCGAAGTACGTTCTCTAAGAGACTCGTACTTCATCATGTAAATTAGACGCCTCTCGCGAGGATTGTAAAGAGTTTGTTTTTTTTTTTTTTTAACTAGGGCATCTCGTAGCTGGCCTCTGAGGCCATGACTACTTAACCGGACATTCCTGCGGCTGCCTTAAGCTCCTAAAAACTTAAAGCCTCCAGCCAGGGGCATAAACTATTCTAATTACAAACTAGGCGAACGCTCGCTAAGGGCACCCCCTGTGGGGTACGAACCTCGGCTTAGGGCGTTCGCTAACGGGAGGACAGCAAGAGGGACAGGCTGGATCAAATTTAAATCATTATTATTAATCGGGGAATTTAAAGCTACAGGCTCAGCAACAACGCGGGCTGGCGCATCGTTATCGAGCAAGGGTCGGGGGGGAGTATCATTTACTCGGGTGGGACGCGATCGCGGACCTCTACGGTGAGGTCGGAAAGTGTGTCGGTTTGTGCGTGTTTTAACTGTACTGGTCTCCCTACTGCTCTCCTGGAGGAGAGTTGTGGGATCGTCTGGATCTAAAAGAATCTGCCTAGGGCGGCGGTTCGAGCTAATCTGACTGGGGACATAACTAGCCGCCTCGACAACCAGAGGGTTGCGGTGAGTGACGGCCCTATCAAAGTAACGCTTGGAGTTGCGTTTGAGAAACTGATGAATAGTAGGGAATCTAAGATCGAGATGGAGATTGATATTCCTGACATACCATGGGGCCCCGGTGGCCTTGCGGAGGAATCGATTTTGGAGGGTTTGCAACCGATGGATATGATGGGATTTCGCGTGTGCAAAGACGGCTCCCGCATAGGTCATGATAGGGCGGATACACGCCGTATAAGTGCGCAATTTGCACTTGAGCGACATTTTACTCTTTCCATTGAGGATGGAATGGAGTCTACCTAAAGCGAACGAGGCTCGCGAACGCGCCTGCTTAATATGCTCTCCGAATGAGAGATGCTGATCTAGAACGACACCTAAATATTTGGCTCGCTTCTCCCAAGGGATAGGCTTGCCGAACATGGTGATTGGACGGGGGAGTGGAGTTTTCCACCTTGAGCGCTTTCTCACAAAGAGAACCGCTTGGCTTTTATCAGGGTTAACCTCTATCCGCCACTTTCTAAACCAAGCGCCGAGCTTGTCGACTTCGGTCTGGAGAGTGCGGCGTATCGAGTCAGTGCCTGCTCCCTTGTAGTAGATGGCCGTATCGTCTGCGAACAGAGCCAACTGCGCCTTTCTACTCTTTGGGATATCGCTGGTGAATAGGGTGAATATGAGGGGAGAGATCACGGAGCCCTGAGGGACTCCGGCGCGAATTGAACGGGGGGAGGAGAGAGCTCCTTCGATTCGATAGCGGAAGGTGCGGTTCGACAAAAAGTCCCGTAAGATGAGCACGAGACGATCCGGCACACCGAGTTTGTAAAGCTTATACAATAAGCCGTTGTGCCAGACTTTGTCGAACGCTTTCGCAATATCGAAAAATACCCCGCCGGTCATCAAACTGCGTTGGAAGCCAGCGCTTATGTGTTCGACAATCCGGTGGGCCTGATGCACGCTAGAGTGCTGCGATCTAAACCCAAACTGTTCGTTGGGGATGAGGCCCTTGGACTCGGCATAGTCTTTGAGGCGCTTATAAATAAGCCTCTCATAGATTTTTGCCATGACCTTGAGCAAACTAATGGGACGGTAACTAGAGGGGTCGGTTTTTGGCTTGCCAGGCTTGGGGATACCTATAACTATGGCCTCTTTCCACGCTTGTGGGAAGATATTATTACTAAGGGCAGCATTGAAGATGGTGCACAATAGCAGTATCAGGTGAGTGGGAAAAAGTTGGACCACCCTATTGGTGATTCCATCTGAACCGGGGGCTTTACGAATTTTTAGACCTTGGATGATGTCCTTTACCTCGTCTGGGGTGACGGGGGGTAAGGGGTCATCCGGGTCTTCAACGGGAGGGAGAGAGGCTCGACGTTCGACTTCCGCGTCAACCTCTAAGAGGTGAGCTTGGTCTACTGGTTGCAAGCTGGGAGAGCATTGAGCCTCGAGGCTGTCTGCTAGGCATTCTGCCTTATCGATGTCCTCAAACGCGATGGACCTATCAGGACGAGTTAACGGGGGCATAGTGACTGAGTCCCGGGACTTGAGTTTCCTCTGGAGTTCCCAGAAGGCTAGATGAGTTGGCTCGAGATCGCTAAGCATCTTTCCCCAGTTCGCGTCCCTCAGCTCCGCTATGCGTGTCTTTACAGATCTCTGTAAATAGCGCATATGGGCTTTGTTAGCGTAGGCACGAAAATTGCTGTAGGCACGAATGGCCGCGTTCTTCTCAGTCAACAGATCGCGTACATCGTCAGGCAAGCTCCAGCGTGGGTCTTCCCCCACTGGAACTTCCCTAGAGCAATCGCTCAGGACTGATTGTACGTGATCCGTGAGTGAGTCGATCGCGGCCGTTGTGTCAGCGACTGAGTCAAACTTATCGGGAATGGAATCTAACTGGGGGGACGTGTTAGATTTCAGCAGAGTGCTTACTTTCTTCCAGTCCGTAACCTTTTTAGTGATCGCGGGTTGATTGGGGTCAGCGAGACCTATGCGGGGGGCGAATTTGACGACTACTGGGCGGTGGTCCGAGTCGAGCTCGTTTACCGCTTCGATCGATTCTAACCTAAGGTTGACGTTCTTAAGGAGCGCCACATCTAAGATATCAGGGGTATTGCCTACTATATGCGGATAGTGGGTAGGATTCATCGGGGCGATGACGTCAAAAGTCATAGAGTTAGAGAGGTCGAACAATTGTCGTCCTCTGGTATTAGTCACGGTACTATTCCAGGCCGAATGCTTGGAGTTGAGATCCCCTGCTATGATCACAGAGTCACTCAAACCTAATAAGATGGTGAGGTCGTTCGCGAGGGATACGGTTCCATCGGTTGCCGCGTAGGGAGGAAGGTAGGTCGAAACTAGCGTGATCGGTTGATGACCGGTCATGCCTAGTTGACAGATAGAGACTTCTAATCGCGAGAGAGTAGGAGGATCTAACGGGATACAATATAGTTCCTTTTTATAATAAATGAGAGTGCCACCTCTATGGCACCGCGTCCTGTCATTGCGAACTATCCGATAGTTGGCAATTGACGGGGTGCGGTGATGGGGTTTGAGGAAAGTCTCTTGGACCAGGAGAATGTCAATTTGATGGTCACGGAGGAACGCCGTGATCTCATCGCGTTGACCCTGGATGCCATTGGCGTTAAAGTAACCTAACTTGAGGGATCGGGGTTTAATTCTAGCTATGACGGCGTTATACATGATGGAGTTGGGGAGGGGCGGTCATAGTGTGGGTCAGAGCTTGCGTAATCTCGGGATACGCTTGATAAATAGCCTGAATCATATGATGATTCCCGGAGGCTTGGGCGGCTAGGATCTCGTTAGCCATTTGGGTAGCTCGGGGGGAAAGGAAAGCTAAGTATGTGGAGCTAATCACATTATATACCTGGTTTTGATTTTGTCCACTGATGGTGGCTACTAAGGGACGCGTTGCTTGAGGAGCAGGGGCGGATCTGACATTGTTAGGGGGTGCGGGAGCGCGGGTACGAGGGTCCATCAGGGGGGGTATTGCCTGAGCCTGAGTCTGAGGCTGAGACTGTTGAGTCTGAGGCTGAGACTGAGGCTGAGGCTGAGACTGGAAGGGGGGTTGTTGCGCCTTGAATTGGGATTTGTGGGGCGCCAGGCTTGGGAAGGCCTGTTGGTGATGGAGGTAATTCCAAGGAGAGGGCCTCTGAGGCGCCAATCGTTGGGGCATCTGTGCTGAAGGCATACGATGATAGGTTGAGGGGGCTTCCCTCTTCTGGCGAGCGTTGAAACGGTTCGCCAGTTTGGGAGAGGTCGATTTAGGGGCTTTCGGGCAGCCTCGGTAGTTAGCCGGGTGGCCTACTTGCCCGCAAAGGACACAGCTAGGTGGATCGGGACATTTGGTGTGGTCTTTGGGACGCGGACAGTCGGAGGTGCCATGCTCACCCAGGCACTTGACGCACCTGGGTTTCGCATTGCAGTTCCGCTGAGAGTGACCATAGAGCTGGCACTGATGGCATAGACCTATAGCTCCGCTCTTCCACGGTTTCTCGATGAGGAAACCAGTGAGAGAGCAGAGTGTCCTAACTTGGAAGATAGGGTGATGCCCTTCTACCGGACTACAAACTACGAGTATCATGTCGTATGCGTCGCCGTGTTTGCCACGGTGCATACGATGTACCTCATCTACGGGGATTTTTTGGGCCAAGAAATCGGCTTTAATATCGGAGGGGGAAATCTCCTTGGGGATACGCTTAATAACTACGCGGATCTGACGTTCCTCTGGCAGAGCGAAAGTGTGGTATGACACCTTTCGATCTGTCAGAAGCCTAGTTAGGTTCCTAAAGTCCGTCGACGTGGGGACTTGTACCTTAATACCCTGTTGGGTGCTACGGGCGTTGGTGTAAGCGATCTTTTGATCGCAACACCATTTGGAAACATCCGTCCACTTTCCCTTGTCCTGAATGAACACGGGAGGGGGAGTGGGGACTTTCTTAGTACCGGGGGTAGGTGGGGTGGGGGCAACCTGCGCGGAGGTTGACGCTATCGGGCGGGTGGCGGGGGAGGGGGAAGCTACCGTAGCGCAACTCGCGGCGGGACTAGCACTAACGGGGAGCGGGCTGTAGGGTGAGTCATCGAACGCGACTACCTTACTAGCTTGCGCGGAAGACTGTTTCTTGCTCTTCCTTTTCCTCCCTTTACCTTCGACTTGGGTGAAGCCTTCGTCGTCGGAACGGGAGGAAGAGGAAGCGGAAGCACTGCCTTCTAGGTCAGAATGAGAATACGGAGAGACGGGGCGCTTTGAGGAAGCTTTTATCGGTTCACTAGTGTCCATAGACACTAGCGGGCTAAAAGGGTTTTCCAGCTCGATGACTGGAAGAGAGGACTCTAATGCGTCGGAAAAATCACCGACGCTGTCAGAGGGACTTAACAGAATTCGCTTTAAAGCGGCGAATTTCGCTCCCCATTTCGCTGCAAGCGGGGGTTCCTCGTCCAAGACGGACTGGAAGAATTCACAGAACGCCGTGAGGCGGCGGTCTGCCATATCGAGCTAACTAATGGGCAAAGGTACCTATTTTTCCCTATGCCTAACTCCCCGGGGGAAAACCGGGGATGTGTGAAACCCTCCCTGTCGGGTGTAGACAGGGAGGTTGAGTGCCTAATGGTGAGCCCTAAGCTTGCTTTTGCCCGTTGCCTGTCTTATTGTGCAACGGGGTCCTACCAGTCTAGATCGAAGGGTGTAGACACACCCAACCGTTCTAGGTGAGTAGCTGTGGAAGGAAAACTGTCATCCAGTGCCGACTAGGAGATCCCCCAAGGCCGAACACTGGGACCCGGCCAATTAATTGCCTCGACCCTGAAGGGGCTTCGGCGGGTGTGTTGGGTCAACACCCCACTCGGTTTCGTTGGCACCGTATGGTTTCCACCGAGGACCACGAAACTGTGGATTTTCCCTGAAGGGGGATGAAAAAACGCGACGGGAGACGTTTTACGACAGAATCGTTAAAAGAAATAGACGTTAATTGTGTCTTGAAAAAGACAAACAATTAACGGTCGACGATAGTCAAAGACTATAGCAGGCACGGTGTCTCAGGAACACTTGAGCCGCAATCGGGGAACTCGTACACACAGCAGGCGCAGCGAGCAGCGTGACCGTCCGCGTCGGGTGCCGAGCGCAGAGTGAAAGAGTTTGTTCCTCGTCTATGACAAATAACTTCGCACGTGTCGGCAGCGCTATGAGAAATGTGCAATTTTTTTATACATGTAAGTTCCACGAAACCGTAACAAAAATAATAATAATATGTAAAAGTAGATGGTTGAACTCACGTAAACAGGCTAGAAAAAATATTACTGCTAATGGAAAAATGAATACGTATTTGGTTGTTTGGTGGTGTTATATTATTGTAGCTTCAAAATAATTATTTCTATTGAAATTCTTGACGAAATTCTGCGTATTATTTCTTCGTCAAGAAATAATACGCAGAAACGATTTTGATTCAACAAATAATAAAGTCTGCGAGGACTTATTTACTCCTTCGGAATCCTAACTTAATTTAGAGCAGAAATAAATTCCTATTGCCTATGGAACTCCCATAAAATCTACATGTTTTGTTAGTTTATTACGTAATTTCCGTAACCTGCAAATCCCCTCTTATTTTGAATGTGCAGGTCGAAGTTATCTTCAGATCGGGCAATCCATTCCACGCAAATTGGCTATTTATCCTGACTTAAGCGTGAGTTATTGTGGACCGTAATTCGTATGTCCTGTGTAAACATCTTTATTTGGACATCTTAGAGGATTTGGTAGTAGTACCTAACTAAGAATAGATGGAATTCCATCGATCAGTCGGAAGCTAACCTGATTTTTTATTTATGTAACTGAATGTTGGTCACCAGGGACCGAAACCAGTATGAACGATATCGGTATTTTTTCGGTTACAACATTATTATTTTTACAGGTATTTTTAAAGGTTACCTTAAACTGTACAATTAGTATTAATACCGGTTACCAAAATAAAAATCACCTCTATCTTACACGAGCCGTCGACATTAGCCAAAGGGCGCGCATCGCCTGTACGTGTGTAAACGGTAACCTAAATGAGATATCTTACATGTTTTTTCTTCTTGGTTACCCAGATAACGGTAACATTAGTCGTAGAAGTAACCAAAATTCCTCGATACCTGTACCGTAATGTACCTATAAAGGGTTTCGGTGCCTGCTAGGAACTATTGAAAAATGTCGCGAAAGGACAGTTGTTCTTATTGGTTTGAAGACTGTAGAGCGCCTATGTCAGTTTTGTCTATGTCATGACTGCTTTCTATCATGGATAACCTTGCTTGTTTACAACCTCATAAGGTTTGTAGGTGTAAAAAGTGATTCATGCAAAGAATAAAATCATCAAGAAAGATAAGAATGAAAAATGCACCAAAGAAGACGAAATTATATGTTAAAAACATATAATTATTTCAGAAGCTTCATAAAATAACAGCCTATGCAGCCACCTTATTTCAAACTATTGTAAAGTTTTTATTCTTAATAATGTATTTACCATCTTAACTTATTCTTGTGAAGGATTATAATCAAAACAAAATCAACATTTTATCTAAGTTTGCTGCTCATAAAACAACTAAAGTAAACAGTTTAGTCATTTTATAAGCCGTTAAGTTATACAAATTTAATATTTATTTATTTGAGTAGTGAGAATCAGATTTTTAATTAATAAAAACTTTTTAATTCTTTGAAATATTGTTGGGAATTAAATACGCTTTTGATATTTAAATGTAAGTATTAATGTTTTTAGGGTTCCGTAAGCAAGCGGTGCCAACGGGACGCTATTATTTACTAAGGCTCCGCTGTTCGTCCGCCTATCACAGGGCTATATCTTTGAAACCGTATTAAGTAGACACTTGAAACTTTTACAGAGTGTGTATCTACTACTATGGCTGATATAACAACAAATAAAGAAAAAAATTAAATTAAATTAAGTTTTTTTTTTCACTTTATTTGTAAAAAACCGGCAGTTTTAGCAGTGATAGTCAAAGGTCTCGAGTTCGAATCCTAGGCACGCACCTCTGACTTTTCACGTTCATGTGCGTATTGTATAATTATCACTTGCTTCAAAAACGGTGAAGGAAAATATCGTGAAGAAACCGGCATGCCTGAGAGATATTTCTCGAGGCCCATGGGCTTTAAAACTCTCACCAGTGTAATCACTAACCTCACTAAAACAAGAAAGGTTTTTTCGGCGTTTGATATGGAAGCCTTCGACTAAGAACTCACGGCGCGGTTTGCACCCGCGCCCGCCGCGGTTGCGGGCCCGCAGCTTCTGTAGGATGTAGATTTATATGCAAAAAGTAATAGCACATTTCACGACGCGTTTTTCACCCGCGGCGGGCGCGGTTGTTTGCGGGTCCCGCGGCACCGGCGGGCAACTTGTAGAATCGTGCGGGCGGTGGTCACCCTCCTCCTCTGGCGGGCGACCGCAGTAGCTGGCGGGGCGGGGGGTACAGAAATCCGACGCCATTTTTGCACCCGTCTAGTGATTATCGTTTGCGGGTCTCTCAACCGCGACGGCTGCGGGCAGGCTCAAGAACTCACGGAGCGATTTTCACCCGCGCCCGCCGCGGTGGCGGCACCGCAAATACTCGTACGAACACATACAATTTAGATATTAATTTTCACGACGCGGTTTATGACCGCGGCGGGCGCGGGTGAAAACCGCGCCGTGAGTTCTTAGCCAGTGTGCGAGGCCGACTCGTACTTGGCAACTTTTTTGGATGAATAAATAAGTAAATATTATAATATTTACAAGTAATAAGTAAATATTATAATATTAACAAGTAATAAGTAAATATTATAATATTAACTGCCTCGTCGGTGTAGTGGTCGCAAGCGCTACTGCTGAGCAAGACGTCCTGGTTTCGATCCCCAGGTCGGGCAAAGTGTTATTGGGTTTTTCTATCTGGAATTTCTCAGTAGCAGCCTGGAGTCTGGATTTGTGGCCGGTTGATGGCAATAGGCTCGTCCCCTATTACATGGGACTTACACATAACTGGCGAAATGTGGGTGTACCTGCTACAGGGACACCTCTGCCCAACCCTTCGGGGAAACAAGGCGTGATGTTATGTTATGTTATAATATTAACAAGTAATAAGTAAATATTAATTATAATATTAACAAGTAACAAGTAACAAGTAAATATTATATTATATTATTATTAGAAGAACTTGTATTTTATGTTCATGAATAATTTCAGGCTAAAATGGGTGGCGTTTTAGATAGAATAACTTTTATTACGTACACCATACATTTTATAAATATAAAAATGTTACATAATGTGACAGTAGGTTGTACTGCTTTCTGAAAAGGCTTTAGACTACACACTAGACACTCAAACACCAAAATCGAAGCTTACTTACTTTGGATAAAAACTATCCGCTTCAAAGCATAAGCGCCAAAACGATGAGACAGAAAAAAGTACAATATTCTGTAATTCCCAAACAAATACAGAATATATCCGTTTAAATAAAAACGAGTCCTACTGCCAAACGACTACTTGCTAGATCCGTTCCAGCCAGTCCTTTGCTGCTCCAGTAACGCCCGAAGCTGAGGTCACCCTTAGCGTAAAGTAGCTTAATTCATAAGTTTTGTTGCCCTGGCTAGAAGCCTTTTTAATAACATAAAGCATCCACAAGATAGCCTGGTTCACAACCTCCTAGGTTGACCTGCGAGATGCCTTTCAGAAAAAAGAAAACAAAACTGTACGAAACATTTAAAGCCAACTGACAACACTAAGCGACAAGGCTTGTGTTTTTCGACTCATAAAAAAATAAACTGTGCAAGTGAAACCCGTGTACAAAGGACACAAAGGGCGACTGCCGACTGCTCTTTATTGTTCGCCCCACAATATAAAACTTCCTTTCACGCCAGAAGTCTTGAACCACAAAAACGATAATATTATTTTTTGTAAAATATACGAATTATTTTCTTTCGCAACGAAATTTAGCAGCACCTGTAAGTGACAAACGGGATTTCATTCAGAAAAATAAAGATAATCTTTTGAACACGTTACGTCTTCCTTGTGGCTAAGTAATCACAGCCGCACGGGTAGGTTCAGGATAAGCTACGCTTTCCGGGGTTGGTCCGTGGATAGGTGATCATCTTTACATACCGAGCCCCTCCGTGCCTCGTAAGCACGTTAAGATGTTGGTTCTGGCTGGCATTCGTGGGTCTTTGACAGTCGTAACGGGTCGTCAGAAGCACGAAAGTCTGACAACAACAACCAAGGAGTATCGTATTACCAGTTACTGGGTTATGGAGGTCTTACAGGCTGTCGCTCTATGTAAATACTGGTATTCAGCTGCATCCGATTAGACTTCAAGTCGACCCCAACATAGTTGGGAAAGGCTAGGCAGATTGATTGACGTCTTAAGAGGGTTTATTCTGAAAGTTGGCAACGTCGCAAATAGATGTCAAATATTTCGCTGTTTTGATTAATTTCATAATATTTCTGTATGAAAATAAAAAATGTGGCTAACTAGCGAACTAGAATATTGATTATGAAATGCAACAATTAATATCGTAACACCGAATAGTAAGTTTTAGATTTTTAAAAAGTATTTGGAAACTTTCCAAATGCCTTTTTTACACCTAAAACGGGTACAACATCAAATTCAATGTTTTAATTGCAATTCATTATTAATATTCTAGATAGTTAGTTAGCCACATTTCTTGTTTCCATACAGTATTATTTCCAAATTAATCAAAATAGGTAAATATTTGACAGCTATTTACGACGTTGCCAACTTTTAGGATGCACCCTCTTAACGTCTTTACATATTTTCTGAAAGAAATAACTTACATAGATCGTATTATGATCGCTACTGACGAAACCAGCTACTTCGTTAGTTTATCTGTCATTACTTGATTTTTAATACTGCCTATCTGACCTCCACAACCCAACCAAGGGGTATCGTGTTACCCAGGATACCCCTTGTTAAGACTGGTTTTCAGACTGTTGGTCTTCTGACTACCTAAATATAACGATTCTCAAAGATGTACGAATGGCAACCGGTACGATGGGCTTTACGTGCTTTCCGAGACACGGAGGGGTCTCGATAATATGTAATGTATGGTCACCCACGAGCCCTTCCAACAAGATTGTTCTAATGATATTTCCCTACACGATAAACCTTAGGCTCTTTAAGCTCTTTGGCTCTTAAGCTTTAAGCTCTTTGTAATAGACCCTAGATTCGACTACTACAGCTTGTTGAATACAATTTACTACTACAAATGGAAAGCAATCACCATCTTAATTGCGTAACACCCTCGCAATAGCATTAGCTTCCGTTTTGAATGTACAACCATATTCATTGCATTTATCTAGTTGTTAGCTCAAGACTGTAGACGTCTGTTGCTGACGTTTGTAGCATATGGTGCAGTGAACAGCTAAATGGAAGCGAGTGTGAGTGTGTTACTTATTAGGGCTGCTCATCATGCTGCATGGTTCTTTCCTCAAAATAACATTTCAGACACTAACCTACTTAGACCCAATTTCACCAAACACAAAAATTAGCTAACAGGTCATTAAACTCAGGTTACTGCTTTGATTGGCTCACTGACATGACAACAGCCAATCACAGCAGTTGACATGTGTGTTAACAGTCTGTTATATCTAACAGAGTATGGTGAAATTGAGTCTTAGTCCTTACATGATCTAACCAAGATTATGTCTGGACTTTAAAACAGACTGTGACCTCTGAGTTTGGAAATACCGAACTTTTATAACTTAATATATTTTTGACGTGTAAAAAGTGTTTTTACAAACCTACTTACAGAAGTAAAACTCTTTATAATTTACGGTAGACAACTTGATCATGCATTTATAGTGTTACTAGGTGGTTATAGCAACCCACCTCTACTTCTCTCGGGAATGGAGATATGTCAAAATATAAAAATTTCTCGCATAGAAATTTTAAAACCTTAATTTAGGTTAATATTAATGTTTTAAATTACACAAAATCTATCGAAGTTTAGAAGATCTAAGCGGTCACACAGACAGAATTTTAGACTATAAACATAGATATTTTAGATATAATGTGGTGCCTAGCAACCACCATGTGGTTTTTAGTATGTGGCAGTCTAGCATTCGGTTTAAAGAACTATATTTCTCATATGAACTTCAAACTAGTTCGCTTATAATGAGATACATAATTATGTGATTTTTAACTAGTAATATTATATCATTAGTAAGTTACCTCTAGGGTGTTGGAGACATTATTTATTATTAGCATTTAAATAACATATTAGCACGTTTTATGTTATTTCAAATGTTGTGATGCCTTAATCGGCGCTTGAATATGTTTATACTGTCACATTTTTTTGAATCCTCCGGTAAACTGTTATTATAAGTGTGCGTGGAACTACTTGGCCGCTCATCTCATCACAAATCATCTCTCTTATGTGTGTTTTGTCTAAACTAGCCGGAACTTTCACTTCGCGACGGCAACACGCGTTGAAAATACCGGCTAGTTTAGACAAAACGCACATGAGATTGGAATATCGAGATGATTTGTGATGAGATGAGCGGAAAACAAATTCCGCGCGCACTATAGCATTACCCTCTGTCATCCCCAGACGAACAACCATTAGCCATTAGGAACCCACACGAAAAAGAAGCAACGAAACGTGAGGATTCAATTAGGTACCCATGAGGGCAACTTTTCTGTTACAAAATTTTAAACCGTGGTCCAGTGTTTGGAATTATCTATAATTCTATACTAATATTATAAAGAGGTAAAGTTTATGAGGTTGTATAGAGGGTAAACTCTGGATCTACTGAACCGATTTTGATAATTCTTTTACCAATAGAAAGTCACGTTATTTGTGGTGTCATAGGCTATGTATTTATGTCGGCGACGGCCACGGTTGTTAGCAGTGCCACGCGCGCGAACCAACCTGCTCAGTAAAGCGCCCCGACGCGAGCCTTGCATATACTGAATGACACTGCTGATTAGGATATATTTATTTAATTGCTCTTTGAATGAATTCACAAAGGTAACATTGTTTATATTATGTTATGCTAATATATAACTAGTAGCTTTAATTGTAATTTAGAATGTAACTAAAGACCACGCTACCGCATTAGGATTATTGCCTGTAATGATAGTTGTGTTTGTGATAAATAAATAACTAAAATAAAATGTTTACCGCCCAACAGGGCAGGGGTCAGCTAGTCTATAGTAATATTAGAAGAGGTAATATTTGTTTGTTAGTATGTTTGTTTGTTTGTTTGTATGTATGTAGGGGGTAATGTCCGGAACTACTAATCGGAATCGAAAAAATATTTTTGCATTGGATAGTTCTAGTCTTGAGGAAGGTTATAGGCTATGTAACATCTCGCTGCGACCCTTAGGAGCCGAGTAAAAAGAAAAAATCAGAAACAACGCTAAGCGAAAACGAAGTAATAGCGATGGAATGCGACGCGATGTGCAGGGCTGGGATACCGAAACCGCAGACGAAGTGGCAGGCAGAAGCTAGTGTTCAATAAAAGGCAATAAGGTAATCCTTTTTAACATAGTCTAAATAACGATTTAGGATTTGAGTGTTTACTTCAGTTTATCCTATTTTTACAAACTTCGCTTCTTGTCCTTCATGTATTTATGTACTAGCTGTAAAATTGGAGATCATTTAATAATAACATGTGCTTTTAATAATTTGTCACCGTAATGCTGTTAAGTAATTTTCCCGCATAACCGGGAAATTAATTACGTTTGATAATATTTGTCGACCAAAAATATTAATATGACATTATTTTAAACACGTTGCAGCTTTAATCATTTTAACCCAACTTCGTTAGTACCAGCTTGCAATCTAATCAGTTGCGGTCGTTGCGTTGCGGGTTTATAAGGAGAGACTTGAGCGATCAGCTACAACCAATTTTCTGTTACTTACCTACCTGAAGAGTAAATCTGAGGGTTCGTAGCTAAATAAATGGGTCAATCTTCCAGGTTAAGCAACGCTTGCCGAGGTTGGTCAGAGGATGGGTGACGATCCATTGCATACCGAGACCCCTCCATGCACCAAAGCACGTTAAGCAGTTTGTCCCGACTGTCGTTCGTTGATCTTTGACAGTCGTTACGGGTAGTTAGAATCCCTCAAATCTGACAACCAGTCTTACTAAGGGGTATCTTATTACCCAGTAACTGGGTAGTGGAGGTCAGATAGGCAGTCGGTCCATGTAAAATTTCAGCAGCAATATTCAGCTTCATCTGGTTAGATTGGAAGCCGACCCTAACATAGTTGTAGTAAATATGTCGCCTTACTGTGATTGTTTGCTAAGAGACAACATTCATAAATACTCGTACACAGAAAAACTGTAGAAACTCTTAGGGCCTATTTCACGATGTCCGAATAGCCACTACTTACACTAATTTGTATAAAATTATCTGCCAAGTAAGTTAATAGGAACTTAATCGTAGGTGGTGTAACCGGCTCTTACTCTTTTCCTTACGCGTTATTTTCTGGATACTTCCAGATTTGAAAAAAAATATTCTTGGGCGTTTGCCCACTTATCCGGTTCGTATTCGATTCGTGTTCGATACGTGAAAATGACGGACGGGAAATTCACGTCGTAGCGTTAACGCACTTATTTGTTTCCGTATTTGAATCGATTCGTTTTGTTTGACCTACTCGGTTTTGACCGTCAAAAAACGCCTCAAAGTGAGAATTCACGAATCGAACACAAACCGAATATCAACCGTATACGCATGAGTGCACAAAGATCCATACAATTACTAGAATGGCCAAACCATGAACACGAACCGGATAAGTGGGCAAATGTTAAAAAAAATATAGAATTGCAGATAATAATATACCCGATAAATGGTTATAGAAAACAGACAGTAAGGTCAAATTGCAAAAACAATTATAAGATAAAGTTAACCATAAACACGCTACTTATCATGTGACCCATGAGATAGTGCTGGACCCATAAACTAGGGGGAACAAAATATTCTCTGACGTCTTTAATTATCTATACTTATCTGCAAGTATAATATCAAGGTTAACCAACATGGTTTTATAAACTTTGCCAAAATAATGACTGTTTTAAGAGCATGATAAAAATTAAATGAAATAATTTACTAAAAAGAAAAAAAAACACCCTTTTTGTCATTGAATTTTTACGTAACATTATTTTTTTATATTTTTATCTCTCTATAACTAATATATGAATATCCTCTTATTTTAAAAGGTATTTTAGCCGGCTTTTATTATACGTCTGTAAAAATAAAAATTCTATTAACAATAAAGATAACGAGGACATTTTTATTTGTCTAGACCCCACAGTTCATACCTCATTATTTTATAAATAGGTCTTTTATCCCCGTAATGGATATAGGTCATAACACAGACTCTCTGGAAAACCTAATTTTATTCATACTACAAATGACCGCTTATACGTTGGACCTCATATTTTTTCCAACTTTATGTGATGACATGTATTTATCTCTAACGTCTGTGTGTTTTTAGGATGATTACCGAAAAAACCTATTAGATAAAAGTACGGTATTCATTACATAACATCATGCGTTGTTTCCCCGAAGTGTTGGGCAGAGGTGTACCTATAGTACCTACACCCACATGTCGCCAATTATGTTTAAGTCCCATGTAATAGGGGGCGAGCCTATTGCCTTCAACCGGGCACAAATGGTCTGCATTTGTGCCCGGTTGAAGGCATCCGAGCTGCTACTGAGAAATTCTTGATAGAAAACCCCAATAACACTTTGTCCGACCTTGGAGTCGAACCGAGGCGCTCACGCTCAGCAGTAACGCTTGCGACCACTGGACCAACGAGACAGTATCTACTCTCTACTTACGACACCAAAAAAATCATATTCGTATTCTTACCATAGAAAATAGATTGAGCGTAGTCTCACAAAAGTGACCACTCTCTAGAAAGAGACCAAGCGACTGTGCAGCCAATATAATGTCTCTTTTCCGCAAGCCTTGAATAACAAAGACTATTTTTAAAAAATAGGAAAAGCATTGAAAACTATAGTGGCTAATAATAGAAAAAGTATTTATTTCTATATATTAGTAATAATTATTTCGGAGGAGCTCGTGGCTAAGTAATAACAAGCCGCACAGGTCGATCCATCAGGTTAAGCTACGCTTGCCGGGGTTGGTCAGTGGATGGGTGACCATCTTTACATACCGAGACTCCTCCGTGCCTCGGAAAGCACGTTAAGCCGTTGGTCCCGGCTGTCATTTGTGGATCTTTGACAGTCGTTACGTGTCGTCAGAAGCCCGAAAGTCTGACACCAGTCTTACCAAGGGGTATCGTATTACCCAGTTACTGGGTTGTGGAGGTCAGATAGGCAGTCGCTCCATGTAAAATACTGGTATTCAGCTGCAACCGGTTAGACTGGAAGCCGACCCCAAGATAGTAACTATCTTGGGGTCGGCTTCCAGTCTAACCCCAACTGTTGGGAAAAGGCTAGGAAGATTGATATTTTGATATTAGTAATAATTATTTCTAGACTTTACTGAATTAGGTTCAAGACTGTACGATTTTATTATTTCACAAAAGAAATTGAGACGATTAACGAAATTATTTTACACAAAGTAAAGCGCCTGCCTGGGTTCGAACCCACGACCTACAACTTGTAAGTCGGGGCTGTTTCCATTGCGCCACCACTGCTCTTAACAGCCTAATTAACTCAAATTCTCAAATATTAGCCCAACTAATATTAGTTTCCATAATCGCTAAGTAGACCATTAAAGTGAATGAATCCATAATGCTTTAAAAATAATTTTAATGAGCAATCAAGGAAGGCGAACCGACCGGCCATTACTTGGTATAAGCCCCGAGATTTCCTACTTTTTCTTAATGAGCAGACTCCTGATGCCGCAGAGCCGCTTCGGCTATTTGAATTAATAGTATGACATGAGACAGTCTATCAAACTGCTTGATGGGCTGGCAATTAGTGAAATTACAACTCGCATTTGGATTATGAATGGTCTAACTAATGTAAATTATGATTATGATAATGAAATATGATTGTGATTATCTAATCTCAGCTAACACTAGGTATTAGATACGCTCCAAAATGGCGTCAGGATGGCATGACATTTCGACCTATAGAAAATGGTGAATGGTGGTGGTGGTTTTTTTAGGCTGAGTAGCCGTTTTATCAGAGCTATGTAAGTATAAATTTCTGCTTTTATGTAAAATATAAATAGCATAATCAGTTGTCCCCACTGCTGACACACAGGCCTCCTCTCTATGAGAGAGAGTAGGCCGTAATCCACCACGCGGACCCAGTGCGGGTTGGTAGATTTCACATGTCTTGGAATTTTTGGTTCTAGGAAATGCTGGTTTCCTCACGATATTTTCCTTCACCGTTTTGAGAGCAGTGGTGATGAAATAATTTACAAAAAGTAAAGCGCCTGTCAGAGTTCGAACCTACGAGCTACAACTCGTAATTCACGGCTGTTACCACTGGGCCACCACTGCTCTCAAAAATATAAACAATATATTCTAAATAGTTTTTATAATCCCCTTTTGACCAGAGCATTATAACAAATACGATAAAAAATACGATACGTTGCGTAACAAAACGATCAATTTTTGATCAAAAATCGTATCCCGCAAAAGAAGTAGGTAGACAAAAATATCGTCCTCGGTAAAATTCAATTTTACCTCCTAATCAAGAACTCTGAATTCTGAATTCTCAAGTCTCGATTTCAATTGGACCGGTCCTTCCCTATAAAAGGATAACAAGGTTACTGTCAGCTTCAATGTAAAAGCAAATCGAATATTAGGTTACAGCCGTGGAACCTCCCTAATGGAAACCATCGTACACTTAGGTCCCATACATAATTGGGATAAAAGGATTTCCCCTCACCACAATGACTTGTCACTTTATATCTTCATTGATTCTATATAAATCAGCTTAAACTGTTACGTTGTTTTCAGGGTTCCGTACCTCAAAAGGGTAAAAACGGAACCCTTATAGGATCACTCGTGTGTCTGTCTGTCCGTCTGTCACAGCCAATTTGCTCCGAATCGAATGGACTGATTAATATATATTTTTGTGACCCAAACACTGACGTTTAGGTAATGTAAGTAAATGAATTTTGAATATGGCGATCACTTTTAAAGGGGAAAAGGGAAAATAAAAAAATACGTTTTACAAACTGTACCGTGTGACATATCAAATGAAAGAACTTGTTGTGAGTATCTCATTTTTTTTTGTTTTAATAATTTTAATTTTAATTATTTTAAAGCTATTTAATAAAATTGAAAATGGACCATTCCTTTACCTTATTTCCGAAACTACTGAGCATAAAGTTATGAAAAAAAAATCCGAGAATGGTTCTTTACTCATAGATTGCAGAAAAACCTATAAGAAGTATAGACTTCTTCTAAAGTCTATAGAGACTTAAAATAACATGGTAAATATCTCAATATTGTGCGTACAAACTTACATTTGCAGTTGGAATGTTGGGAGAACAAGTTTTTCAACTTATAATGTAAAAATTTGTTTTTGGGATAAATTCATCTCAACTACGGAATCCTTCATTGTGCGTGGTCCGACACGGACTTGGTCGGTTTTTTTTCTTGTATATATCTGCTCTTTATTTATTTTATTTATTTTATTTTATTTTTATTTTATTCTATTCAGGAAACTTACAGCTAACTTACACAGTGGTCTTAAACAATACAAAACTGAAGGCCATTTACAAGTTTCCACAGATAAACACTAACATTATGAAGGCAATAGAGGATTTACCAGGGGTTATGAGGGACTTTAATACTTACTTGAGTCCATACTTTTTTCTTTGGAAGCAGGTAAACATAACTCTAGAGCCCTATGCCAGAAAAAATTACAAATAAAAAAATTGTAAATCTTATACCTAAGTGTCTGAACCACAAAACGCTAAGGATTTCACTAATGAAATTGAACGCGTCCAACACACCTAAACACGTTCAAGAACTGTCAGTGTACAATATTCCATAACAATTTTGACACTGACAGCTCTTGAACGCGTTTCTGAAATGCTGATCGCTTTCAGTTTCTTTGGTGAAATCAGCCCTTAGTCATTTAATTGTAACGGAAAAAGTTACAAATATGTAAATTGTAGTGACAAGTCTACAAATTACATTATTTGTTGTGTTACCCAATATTTTCTACAATTTAACAATTTTGTAGATTTGTAGAACTTGTAGACTTGTACAGTTTTGAGGTACCTATAGGGCCCTGATGTCCAAAAGTTTTGGGCTTAATTTATTTACATGTATTTTATTGTACACCAGAAAAAATATAGCAAAAAATAGCTACAAAACATACAATGGGCTGCCTTATCGCTTACTGCGATCTCTTCCAGGCAACCTTGGAATGGACAGTGATTGCGTGGACATGGGGTTGTCAATTAGGTCAGTCGATAAGAACGGACGAGTACCTCTTTTAAAAAATAGGCCAACGATCTTTACACATATCGTAAAAATTAATAAAGTTTAAATTCAAGAGAAAAGGACCAATGCCCGTTTTTACCTTCACTAAGGGACACTTGAAATGAATCCCTAAATAAAAGTGCACTGTCGGATTTTCATCTCTCAGCACTGAGCCTAGCGTTGAAAATCAGACAGTGTACTTTATTTAGGGATTCATTTTAGTGTCACTTAGTGAAGGTGAAAACGGGTATTATCTTGTTTTCCATAAAATTATTTGTACTATTATTGTTTTCCATAATCGTCCCCACTCATAATATTTACTTGCACTATTATCATTTATACTAATAACGCTTGCCATATCAACTTATTAGTCATAACTTTTATTTGCCATAATATTAGTTTCCATAATAACATGTGTCATACATAATCATTAGATTCTATATGTAACACATTACATAATCGACACTTGACATAAGCAACATTTAACATAATTTAGAAACGTTACAGACAGATGTACTCAGTATTGTATTATATGATAGGTATTATTCCGAATGTTCATTTATATACATACATACTTACATTTGCAAAAAATTTGGTTTTAGTGAAATACTGACAGAAACGAATCGCTGTAAATCCGACTCCACGCAGTCTTGTCTGCCCTACCCCTAGAGTGTAATTTAAAATCGCGTAGGCGCGGAGGGGCGAGGCGGCCCGCGAGTTGAGGAGCAGGTGGTTGTAACGCTCGCCGCCGCGGCTGAGGCTGGCAAGGCAAGACGAAGCTGCGGTGGTGAGCGTTAAACCATCTGCGACGATAAGCTCGCGTGGGACCGCCGGAGCCCCGCAGCGCCGGAGCCGTGACAGAAACCATGCCTGCTGCATGTTTGCTTGCATGTTGCATGCTCGCTTGCATGTTGTATGCTTGCTTGCATGCTTGCTTTCATGTTGCATGCTTGCTTGCATGCTGCATGCTTGCTGCATGTATGGTGTATGCTTGCTTGCATGCTTGCTTACTTACATGTTGCATGCTTGCTTACATACTACAGCATCAACTGTGAATATGATAATAACAAAATTACCCACATATTACAGTAACTGTGAATATGTGGAGTAAAATTATTCGTTTTGACATGATCATAACATCAAAATTGCAGGCGCTTGTACTGAACTAGTATTGTGATTTGTGCTAGTATGGGCAAAGTGAAAATGATTTTATGTCATTTCACTATTATGGCAACTGAAACGTTATTTACTAATGAAATTATGGCATTTTAAATTATGGCAAACATTAGTAAACCGTGAAAACGAGCATTAGGATGAACTTACTGCAATTATCAATTAATTTTCCAAATACAGTGATCTTGGCAATGTCCTCATATTATTGTAGATTTATGATCAAGTTCATCAATGAATGATCACAATGATACAAACGATTCAAATTCTGTGACGTAATGTATCAGACTCTCTCTACAAGCTACTGTAATCTGCAAGATACATTCGTTACAAAGCACAATTCATATCAGTTGTTCGTCCTTCACAAACAGTCAATATTTCCATTAGGTATGTGTGAATTTCGATATTGTATCCACGGCCTCCTTACGCCGCGTAACGTTTCCATCTATCATCATTTGCTTAGCCTTTTCTCATCTATGTTGTTGTCGGCTTCCATTCTAACTGGATGCAGCTGAATACCAGTATTTTACATGGAGCAACTGCCTGTCTGACCTCCACAACCTAGTTACTAGGTAACACGATACCCTTTGGTAAGACTAGTTATCAGACTTTTGGGCTTCTAACTACCCGTAACGACTGTCAAAGATCTATAAATTGCAGCCGGGACCAACGGATTAACGTGCTTTCCGAGGCACGGAGGGGTCTTGGTATGTAAAGATGGTCACCCATCGACGGACCGACCGCGGAAAGTATAGCTTAACCTGATCGATCGACCCGTGCGGCTGTTATTACTTAGCCACAAGCCCCTCCGTAACGTTTCCATCTATACTGATAAATAGTATTGTTACATAATAGTTGAAATAATAATAACAATCGATTAAAAATCAATCAACATCACGTGGGTGCATGCCCGTTTTGAAAAATAACTTTGTAATTTCTGTTGCCAAATTTAAACTTTCAAAGCCTCATATTATCGTTTAAATTATCTTCCTGCCCTACTTGTAAATAAATGAGCAACATACGAGGTTGTTGTAAACATACATTTTTAATTAGCACGCCACATTAATGAGGAGTACGGCCTGTAATCGTATTTGTTGGCCCCCCGCCTATCCGGTTAACGGATGCCCGGAAAACGTATCAGCTGAAAAATTTAACAAGTTTTACGTTCAACATTTATAATTTAATGAGAGCTCTAGTCAAAAGCATTTTTGAAAAAAGAAGCCTGAAACTAAAATGAAATAAGTTGTTTAAAATTTTACAAAGGCTTTCTTGCAGACATCTTAATATCCGGTTGTCTTACAGCACAGCGTAATTTTATCGTAACTATAAAACTTGTTGACATAACTGACGTCAAAAAAGTTTGTGATTCCTATTCCCACGAGTTGCTAGTGATACCAAGCGGTTGTAAAAAGTTTAGTTTATTGTTTACTTCGATCTTGTTTTGTTTTAGTACATTTCCTTTTTTGTAAGTACAGGCGCCACAACAACCTACTCTAATCTGTCAAATATTCCCAATCAACATTGAACCTTATTCTTTAGCGATAAAGTTGAAAATCTATTAAAGAAATGTGACAGATTGTAGTAACTTGATGTGCTGGCGACTGTACGTCTATGACAAGTTTAGTTTATCTGCTTGAAGTTCGTGCTAAGAGTGAGATTGTAAATGGATATTGACCCAGTCCATCCATAATGATTATTATGATATTATGTCCATTGTTAGTTTATTTGTTTTCATATGTGTCCATTTGAGTCCGACATAATAATTATAAATTGTGTCAAATATCTCACTACGTTTTCTGCTAATTAAGACAGGAACATGAAATTACAAAAACGTATCTACTAGGTATTAAATATTTCAGTCGGCAATTTTTCCTATGAAAAAATCTTTCAGCAAAGACAGTAGCTTCGATTCTGTAAACTTAACTTTTTAATATAAATAATAACTCATTAAAACACTTTAATTCAGGAAAAATCAAGTAAATGAGTCAATATGTGACAACATAAACACTGAGGTGTCTTCTATCATTCTTTTTTAACTCAAACTCTTCAACCATTTTTTTCTGTTAGGTATTTGTTGAGTTTGCAAGAAGAGAATAGTAAAGCTTAAATGGATAAATAGAGTCTTAACTAACTCAGTTCAAAAGTCTGGTTCCCGTTAACTGACGCCGCATAGCGCGACATACACCCTGTTCTAAAACTTCTTGATTAAAGTGTAAACCAATCTGTTCAAGTTAAATCCTTACTAAGTTTATCACTCCTGTATTTCAAAGGTTTCAACTTTCTATCTCACCAACTTTTCCAATATTTATTGTTTGAATGACGAGGAGCTCGCGGCTAAGTAATAACAAGCCGCACGGATCGATCCATCAGGTTAAGCTACGCTTGCCGGGGTTGGTCAGTGGATGGATAACCATCTTTACATACCGAAACTGCTCCGTGACTCGGAAAGCACGTTAAGCCGTTGGTCCCGACTGTCATTCGTGGATCTTTGACAGTCCTTACGAGTCGTCAGAAGCCCGAAAGTTTGACACCAGTCTTACCAAGGGGTATTGTATGACCCAGTTACTGGGTTGTGGAGGTCAGATAGGCAGTCGCTTCATGTAAAATACTGGTATTCAGCTGCATCCGGTTAGACTGGAAGCCGACCCCAAGATAGTTGGGAAAAAACTAGGAAGAAGAAGAAGAAGATTGTTTGAATGACATTTATAAACTGTAATTGAAAAATCGTTGACGATAATTGCGTTGACGTTGTAGGTACGTTTCTTAACCTATTTCTTTACATTTTCATCAAATCGTTTTGGAATTGATTATACCTACATATTGTGCGCCTCTTGCGCCCAGAACTGTCAACACCGTTTTCCCGTATCCTTTACTTCTTACATACTCCATGTTAATTACCAGGGTCTGCCAAATTTATTACTGACCAGACAAATTTGTCACGGACGTAACTTTAATTAATGACAGCTTTGATTAGTGCTCATTAAATGCCGTGTGGCGGTTTGAGCCTGATGTATTATTTTCTGATTGAGCAACGAACGTCATTGCTCGTGAATTAGTTCATTTAGGATTCGTGTTTGTTGTTGACATGCTCCTCTGTTTCATTTTGATGGATGAATTTGCAATGTTTAGGTGGTAAACAGATAAATTACTGTTTATGCGTCTGTCTGCAACGTTTGGGTGTTAGAATTAACTATAATATAAAATAAGTGTTAAAGTATTTGTTATGAATATCTCTGAGTTATGGGACGGGGGAAAGAATAAGTCTTTGTGGAGTGAATTTCACTATAGTTAAGCAAATAGGTAGTACCGAATTTTTTCTGACATCAAATTTTAAGAAGCCGCCGTGATTTAAGGACAGCCTTTAGTGAAAACTTGGCGCTTCCTTTCCATTGCAGCGTTTTCATCAATATTTATATTTACAATTACAACAGAATCCTGTCCCCGCGCCCTTAAGGGAATTAACATAACTTCAAACATTACCTACTTCCACTGCATTAAGAACGATGACGTCACAACACATTAAATACAAATTCGAACCAGATAATTAAGTCGTCCGCAAATGAAATCAGTCCGGAGAAGCGCGAGCGCGGAGCAAATTGCTTAGAATTACCGACGACGCCGACTCGACGCGAAAAATGACGTAAACTCCACAATATTATGCTACAACACCAAGATAACCTCGCAATTAGAGCTTCCACTTAATAAATATTCGACCCACGTCGGCTTATTGTTGTTGCTGTGTTATAATGCTTTTATTTTCCATGAATTTATGTGTAACGCGTATTTTTGGACCAAATTGGGTGTAATAAAAAGTAATATACGCGTTTTTGAGGAATATTAACGGAGGTAATCATCCTTCTTGTGATACCAGACTTGATAATGAAATGTAATTTGAATCCTTCCTCGTGCCTGTGTATGATTAAAAAAGTTCTTTAGAACATGACAATACCTACCGGACCTACTTGCCTTAGTAATTTGTTGCATCTTACTAACGTTTTTTTGTATGTAGAACTAAGTATTTGGCAATGTATGTATCTTCGAACTTATTTATTTATATAATTATACTTTATTGCACACCAGAAAATACATAGCAAAAAAATAAATATAACACTACAAAACATACAATGGGCGGCCTTATCGCTTTCTGCGATCTCTTCCAGGCAACCTTAGATGGACAGTGATTACGTGAACATAAAAATGGGGTTGTCACAACTTACAACAATTAATCTGCCTAGTCTTTTCCCAACTATGTTGGGGTCGGCTTCCAATCTAACCGGATGCAACTAAATACCAGTACTTTACATGGAGCGACTGCCTATCTGACCTCCACAACCCTGCACGATACCCCTTGCTTACGAAGGGGTATCGTATTACCCAGTTACTGAACTGGACTGTTATTAGACTGGTTGTCAGACTTTCAGGCTTCTGACGACCCGTAACGACAGTCAAAGATTCACGAATGACAGCCGGAACCAACGGTTAAACGTGCTTTCCGAGGCAAGGAAGAGTCTCGGTATGTAAAGATGGTCACCCATCCATGGACCAACCCCGGCTATCGTAGCTTAACCCGATGGATCGACCCGTGCGGCTGTTATTATTTAGCGACAAGCCAGAAGAGCTTCTACGTCTACGTACGTACGTATTATACGTATTGTACGTAGTCCACGCTCTTGATTTAAAAAAAACAATTGCTCTGAGTGTAATGTATTTATTCGCAATAACTAACCCTGCTAAACACCAATTTATTCGTAGCAACCCCATACAACCATTTCTGATATCTTACTCAGCATATTGTTAACTAATATAGCAAGATCCGATCCTTGAAACCAATGTTCAAGAAGTTAAACGGCTAGACTTGCTCGAATATAGAACAAGCACTTGAAAACTATGGCCAACATGATCGTATTACATAGTGAATGCATCGTAAGATTACTTACGAGACGTGTACGTCGATTGCATCACGAGAATATAATGATCTATTATGGAAAATAGGATGTTATATAGATTTTTTTGTTTATGGCGATCGTTATTGTCGCTCGGTATGATGTGTTTTGACGATCAACAAGATAATATGTCAGCTTCTAACAGGTTTGTTCCATTTTATCGGCTTATTGGTGACTCGCCCGAATAAACTGGTACGAATCCGGACGAATCGACTATTTTAATAAATATTAGTTTTTCTTGAGGCCATTCGTACGAATTCAATTTATATCGATCGTAACTGTTACCTGTTAACGATCGATTAATATCAAGCCGATTAATATCCACTTTAAAAAATAGAAAGCACTTGCTGATTTATCGATCGACAAAAATGATGCACAGTGGCGATCGGCAAGAAATAGGATGTCGATCGTCAGTTGTTTCATCATTATCATCATTTTAGCCAAAAGACGTCCAGTGCTGAACATAGGCCTCCCCCAAGCACCGCCACTTCGACCGATTCTGTGCTTCTGGCATCCAGCGGATTCCTGCGGCCTTCACAAGGTCATCGGTCCATCTTGTGGAAGGCCTTCCACCGCTTTGTCTTCCGGTACACGGTCGCCACTCCAGAACCTTTCGGCCCCATCGGCCATCTGTTCTACGAACAATTTGCTCTGCCCATTGCCACTTAAGTTTGGCAATTCTTCGAGCTATGTCGGATACCTTAGTTCTCTTACGGATCTCTTCATTTCTGATTCGACCACGTAGAGAAACTCCAAGCAAAGCCCTCTCCAATGCCCTTTGGGTGACTTTTAGCCTTCTGATAAGGCCCGATCGTCAGTTGTTTACACATGTTTAATTTTTTATATTCCGAAATGGGCTTGCTCTTGACCTCGATCTCGCCTGGTAGAAAGCGGTGGGTGAATTATATGCTGGTACGAGCAAGCCCAGAAGATGCCTGTTCACTCTTGCTTTGAAGGCTGACGGGTTAAACGTGGAAGGAAACACAGATACTGGCAGAGAGTTTCACACTTTGGCCATGCGCATTATAAATGTGTAGGAGACCTAGGAGAAGCACTGAGTAGGACTAGTCGGTATATCGACCAATTACGGGTACGGCCCTGCAGTACCTACGTCTGGTAGTCCGGAAGTAGAAGAGAGCTGATGGGTGGTGGAACTTCTGCGCAGACTCCCGCCTCTCCAAAGTACAGTCTGTAGAAGACCGTCAGGCAACCGACATCACGCCGATGAGACAGGTAGCCCCCAGCGCTTCGACGCCTATGAGCCTTTACCTAGTCGATTAATTACTGGATATTCTTTGATTACATGTGTCGATAGTCAAAAATCGAGCATATCTGTAAGGGT
Source organism: Conistra vaccinii (assembly GCA_948150665.1). Taxonomy (NCBI): domain Eukaryota; kingdom Metazoa; phylum Arthropoda; class Insecta; order Lepidoptera; family Noctuidae; genus Conistra; species Conistra vaccinii. The sequence continues at coordinate 16,214,390 of OX411318.1, forward strand.
ACTTAGATATAGGCACTTGATAACCTTGGCACGAACATACCGGGTTATACCTATAGATACTAAAAATATTTAAAAAATTACAATAGACGATGTATATTTAGTAACTTAATCCGCTTAACCGTTCTTAAAAAGTCTATATAAGTGGGGTTATCGGGCGGTTGTAGCTCACTTTGCGTTCGGCTCTTGTCGTGGCAACACTTCGTGTCCGAGTTCGCAACAAGTCAATCGTCATCCTGAGGTTGCCTCGTTGAGAGGCGAAACACGTGTCGATTTCTTACAGGGTTCTCTCAGACTCTTTAAGAACAGGATTAAGTTACTAAATATACATCGTCTATTGTATTTTACAATGGATTTCCACAAAGTCACGCCTGAGTCAATTAACTAACTAAAAATATTTCAAATATTTATGAGTTTGCTATACAAACTTAGTAATATGTTTTCATTCATTTAGACTTATTTCTATATTCGGTTAATTATAACATATTGGCATACTGGTGATATTTCTCGACGGCATGTGAAACCAAGTTAGAGGCCCATTTGCGGCTTTAAAACTGACACCAGGTTAGTCACTAACCACACGAAAATAAGGAGAAGATAACAAATTGTCTCGAGTAATACCTCGTGTGATCTGCTCGTTCCTATACCTAGGTCATGGGGTACCAATTCGAACAAATTATAATTAGTCTTGAAAAAAGATCATAGATGGCAGCATAGGTAACAATTATGAAATTAACAGTCACTAAAAAGCGATAAACGGAAGATTTTGACTGAAGTAAGATTAGTAAAAATCAAAACTTCTTTGTTTAATGCTGATTTATCTATTGTAACTCATAAATCTCGTATTTTTAACAAAAAAAGATAAAACATTTTTGTTTAGGGCTCTTTGCAATATGGCGTTTTACATCACTGTACCACATTTATGCTGTAGCCAGACAATAGCCCGACTTAGGGAGGTCGCATTTCTTTGTATGGGATTGGGTATCTGTACGTAGTATTATATTATCTGTGCCTAGGTACTTATAGCGTATTGTGCAAGACATAATTATTATTTACATAAATGAAAACACTCAACTGGCTGAAAAAAACCATTCGTTATTTAATATTGAAACTGGACAAATGATGTTATGTTCTCTAAAAAGCTACCACTCTCTAGGTAAGGTCAAAGGAGCCTTATGTAGGGTAATTGGGTTTTTCTTTTAGGATACTCTCTGAAGACCGGTGTTGCTAGCCGGAAAAGTTGACTTTATTATGTATATTGTTACTTTACCAGCGCTTTTGTTTATTATTTTAAGAGTATGACGTAGAAAGAAAGAAAGAAAAGAAAAATATTTTATTTGGGACACGCACAGGAAATACAAACAGTAATAGTAAAACATAATAATTTAAAAAAAAACATAAGGGAGCATTAAAAAAATTCAAAACATAACGACTTGTGCGAGGCCAAAAAGGCCCCTATCTCAGCATTATGCCACGATATTTAAAAAATAAATAATTAAATACCGCAGCGCTGGTATTCTGATAGGGCCCCACGTAGCTAGTGATAGGTTAATAAAAGACACGATTGTCATGGAATTAAACCGACTGAAATAAGGTGTTACCTACTATCTCAATAAGAGACAAATTATACCTAAATCCAAGAAATGTATTAAAAGTCAAATTCAACAACCACTCAATCTGCCTAGCCTTTTCACAACTATGTTGGGGTCGGCTTCCAGTCTAGCCGGATGCAACTGAATACCAGTATTTTACATGGAGCGACTGCCTACCTGACCTCTACAACCCAGTAACTAGGTAATACGATACCTCTTGGTAAGACTGTTTGTCAGACTTTCGGGTTTCTGACGAGCCGTAACGACTGTCAAAGATCCACGAATGACACCCGGGACCAACGACTTAACGTGCTTTCCAAGGCATGGAGGAGTCTCGGTATGTAAAGATGGTCACCCATCCACGGACCAACCCCGGCAAGCGTAGCTTAACCTGATGGATCGACCCGTGAGGCTGTTATTACTTAGCCACAAGCTCCCCTCAAATTCAACTACTACTACTATAGTTCTGAATTACTTGCTTATTCCCTATTATTAAAAAAATATCTTTTTACAGATTAAATGGTGCACTAAATCATGAATGAAAACTAGAGTCGCCAGTAAAGCCGTGTCCTAGGTGGGAGGACGCAGCGCGACGCGTACTAACATAACAAATGTTTACCATGGACGAAGCAACAATGTGGGCTTTGAAAGGACAGAATACTCAACTAGTTTATGGCTTTGCCGCTTAGCATCGACCGGGGCAAAAGGCAAGGGAATGAATGATGCAGTTTTAACGTAACGCGGGGGAACCGTTTCTTTTTCGGCAGGCGGTTTTCATTTAATTTTTTTTTTTACTTAGCTGCTTTATAAATCAGAGAATTGTAAATAAATAGGTAGTTGTGTTTCTGGTTAATTTATTGGTCGGTATTTTCACTTCCAAGCTATTATTTCATTGCTTCTGGAAGCGGAATAATAAAAATTGGAAAAAGACTAAAGTTTATACTTATTTAGGAGTATTTACGGCTACACTCTTGTGCATTTTATAGGAATTGCCCTAGTCGTTCGATTGAATTCGAAACTATTTAGCTCAACGAAAAGCTACCATAGTATAAACAGACTTGGGAAAGTATTTTTTAGCACTACAAGGTTTTTTCGGCATGTGATCAAAATGACAGATTGTTTTCACGACCATTGACGGGACGACGAAACTTTTAATCGAAGAACGATAGCGCGACACAATTTTTACTCGACAAACTAAAGCGCGAAAAACATTTCTATAATTTTTTTTTAAGTTTTAGGTTCTTTAATACATGGTTTTCGCTTACCTTGCTCGTAACTGCACTCGCGCACTGCAGTCATTTAACATTGACAATAAAGAATATTGCCAATAAAAACATTAAAAAGGAAAGTACTTAGTACTTCACATTTTTTTGTTATCTGCTTAATAGCAACAAACAAAAAGCAACAAAATATTATAGAAATGTTTGTCATGCTTTAGTTTGTCGAGCGAAAATTGTGTCGCGTTATCGTTCGTCGATCAAAAGTTTCATCGTCCCATCGATGGTCGTGAAAACAATCAGTCGCACTAACGTTCGTCGATCAAAAGTTTCGTCGTGTCGTTTGTCGTGAAAACAATCTGTCGCGCTAACGTTCGTCGAGCTGATGTGCTGTCGCACCGCTGATGGTCGACCTATCATACTGTCGCTCCAGCATTTGTCGCTCATTTGTTTGTCGCAACTTTGATACGGAGTCAAAAAAACCTTGTAGCAGTGTAGCGGCTTATTGGTCGATTAGCACGAATATTTGGCACATTTTAAATTTGATCCAATAAAGTTAAGAGAAACACTTGGAACTATATTTGCCAATTATTTTTACAATAAAAATAAAATTTTAAATGTGCCAATTGTCCAATAGGATATATATTTCTGAAGTTGTCGATTCTCCCACAAATAAATTAACTTCGTGCAAATCACTTACAGAAAAATGATATTATTTCAAAATGACAATTCGCTCGTTTCAGGCGAGTAAATTCGTGCATGCGAATCGACCAATAAGCCCGTGTCGCTTATAATATTTGGTAAACTTATTTGTATCCTTAGATTAAACATCTGTGAAAGTTATTATTAGGAATCTAATTAATTGGTGGCATAATATTGGGCGGCTATTCTTGATTGGCTTCCTTTTTCTTTTTGTGTAAGAGCTCCTTTTGTTAATTCACTAAGCCAAAAAGAAAGGTCAACATGACCTTTACTATTTTCTACTCGGTCGGACAGTAATAAGGCCCATCTTCCACGGTTCTACTCAACAGTAACGTGTTACAAACTCATGAAACTCGGAACATCAATGAGTACCCAGAATTTCCCAGCACAAAAATGCGGGATGATCGGAACTTATCGTATGCCGCCGTCTTGTCGTTTATGTAAGGTATGAGTATACATATAAAGATTTCTTTTGACTTGCAGCGGGACAACATAAGCCTTAAAATAAATAAGATTAATAATAATTATAAAGATTAAACATTAATATAGATTTCATATTTTTTTTGTTATTTAAGCACGCCACCAGTCGCGCTCAGACTTATCTTGCACGCACTCTCACTCTCACTCACTACTAACCTGTCATAAAAATACTAGTGCTGTGACATTCAGGCTACTTTGGTGATTTGAGTTTAAAACGTGTTACTTTTGCGTAGAGTGTCGTGAACGATGGGCCTAAGACTATAATTATTTAATTTCGCTTATTTACTTATAAGTTCGAACAAACGTGAAAATGCTTTCTGAAGTATTCAATATAATTACATGTACACTTATTAAATTAACAACAGTTTTTGTTCATTTTGCCATTTATTTTGCAATCATTGAAGTTTTTCTACAATAATTTGTTAGAAACTATCGGAGTAAGCGTTGAAAGTACGCATTGGAATGCAAAATGTATTCGGAGTACGTTTTGCAGTTTCGTTGTGAATGCCCAGCCGTATGAATTGGCACGTCTCAAGCATTTACATAATGATATTAGTCTGGGGTCGAGAGTCAGCTGGCCTAGAAGTACTAATTGACATTGACACGTCATTTCTTTGTTTTCTCGAGTGTACATAATGTGTTAAAAAGGTTTTCTTTATTGAGACTTACATTTGGGGTTGTTAGTCTGACGTCTGAATGTAATTGCCAGACATAGAGCATTATGTCTTTGTTAAATTTAAATTAGATAACTTTCGCGAACTTTTAAAAAGTATGTGAGCTCACTTAAAGAATCAAATAATACCCAAGGCTGTTGTCAGTTATTGATAAACGATAATAATTTTAGTGAAGGACAGTATTACCGGTCAGATTTTTTAGTCCCAGTACTTACATTTGGGACGAAAATCCTATTTACTCTTCACCAAAATCGTAACGTTTATACTTTTATAACGCTCATTTTATACAGGACCGTACCAAAATAAATCCTGTCAGCAGACACATTGGGTTTTATTATAATCTTTACTGCCCCGTCCTAATTGGCCCCCAGTTCTTTAAACATCACGATCTTAACTGTTATTGTGTAATAGAATTAATTACCAAAGTTAAAACGTTCACGTAAGTTATGGAATCGTATTATTACAATGAGGTAAAATGGTGTTTGCACTCCATGACAGAAAACTAAATCAGTGAACCTGATTTTTAGAGTCTTCAATATGTATATTACTATGAGACAGCAGCTGACAAAAATAAGTTACGAAGTATGTAGGTAATAAATAAGAAAAACAACTCATTATAACACATCTAAATGTATAATAGGTATCGCTAACTCAAAGCCGAAGGAAAGTCAAATATCCTCGAAAGCCGACACCTTTTGTCAAGTTATACTTGAAATAACATTCCGTGAAATATAATAAAACTTTGCCCATTCTAAATTCAGAATATCATCATTAAATGAAGCAGTGTTTCCTTCCCGAGTACTCTGGTTTGTTTATTTGGAGTGCAAAATGGCCATCTCTCTAGATTTTATCGAAGTGGTTTTTAAAGCGAAAGTGATTCCTTGTCCGATTTCCGTTACTGAAGAAAAACGAGTCTCCCTCCATGAAAATAAAAGGTTCCAACGATAAAAGCAATTCCGATTTTTGACATACATCTCGACAAATTGTAAATAATGATAGGAAGTTGATGGTTTCTGAATAAAATAGGGTTGTTGTGTTTGATATTAGGTAGTATAATTTCGAAGGATTTTTAATAAATGACTAGTAGGGTTTTTAGAAGAATAAAATTTGACAATGTTTAAAAGCGTTTATTCTGAAAGCTGGCAACGTCGCAAATATATGCCAAATAATTCGCTGTTTTGATTAATTTAGCAATATCACTGTATGGAAATATGAAATGTGGCTAATTAGTGAACTAGAATATTAATAATGAATTGCAATTATAACAATGAATTTGATGTTGTAATCGTTTTAGGTGTAAAAAAGGCATTTGGAAAGTTTCCAAATACTTTTTTTACATCTATAACTAAATATTCGGTGTTACGATATAAATTTTATTATTGCATTTCATAATCAATATTTTAGTTCACTAGTTAGCCACATTTCATATTTCCATAAAGTAATATTGCCAAAATAATCAAAACACGTAAATATTTGACAGCTAGTTGCGACGTTGCCAAGTTTTAGAACAAACGGTCTTAAAATCTAAAATTATAGGGTCCCTATATTTAATTACATCGAATATCCAATAAGCACTAAGCAGCATTATTATTTCGCATGTATTTACAGTGTCATAACAACATATTTTGTAAGCGGTTTACGACCTTGAGAATTTTCAAGCAGCAAAGATATTTCCCGACGAAGGACCTTGGTAAGCGGCTTAGAGCTCGCTGAGGCACAATTCCGACTACTCTTAACGAATGAAATTGTAAAAACATTACATTTCATGTTCTACGAAAGGCTTAGAAGTAGATGATAGTTGTATATCATTAAACAGATTCAAGTTTTATGTAAAGGAGATCTCGGTGTATAAATCAAAGTTGAGATCAAAAGAAAATCTTCAAGCAGACTTGCAAATTTGGATTTGTGAACCCTTTTAGGTAATAGTTGGTTTGTAAGGGTAAATGCCACAGTAATAATTCAACAAAGGTGGGTAGCATCGGTCGTTCGTCAACGTCGCTTGCCTAATCCACTTAGTACTACGTAGCAGAGTCCAGTTCGGCCACTGACAACGAAAATTTGGTCAACAGCAGTTGGTGCATAAATTTTTGGTGACGTCTCCTCATGCAATTTTCCATGAATAAGTCGCACGCATGCAGTGTCAAGCCACAGAGATTAATTGTGGACTTTGTGTATAAACAAAAAGCTGTTTTTGACACGCGCTTTTGTTTACTGTTTTTTAAACAAGATACACTACGAGTGTATAGTAATTTGTGGTTACAGCTTGCCGTTGACCTGGAATCATTTCAGGATTCTAGGTCAACGGCAAATATGTTTTGTTTTATTTGCGAGTATCAAAATATGTCACATAAATGACCGTATTTTTTTATTGCGTTTACTTACATACAAGCTTGAATTTTTTTGAGCTCCAAGGCACCATAGATTTACGTATTTGATATTAATTTTAACTTGATACCTCCACGCGTTCCTGAGAAAAAGGGTCTTCACAGACAGACAGACAGACAACGAAATGATCCTATAAAGGTTTCATTTTTTCCTTTTGATGTACGGAACCCTAAACATTGAATTTTTTTGTTTGTTCCTCTGTCTGTTTGTTCCGGCTAATCTCCGAAACGGCTGGACCGATTTTGACGGGACTTTCACTGGCAGATAGCTGATGTTATATGAAATAACTTAGGCTACATTTATTTTAGAAAAATAATTAAGGTCCACGCGTACGAAGCCGTCGGCAGCAGATAGTTGGAAATAAAGTCGTGATGGTCGATGTTTAATAACGAACGACTAGAGCAAGCGTGTCTTCTGTGCCCGTGAAGAGGCTTTTGCCCTTTAGTGGGAGAATAATAAGCTGGTATTATTATTGGAAATAAGAAGCTGCGTGGTATTTTCATGTTTCCATATGGTAAGTTACAGAGCGCGATAGCAAGTTATTTATATTGCATATAGGAAATTGAAAACTTATATTGCAAAGTGAATACTGCCGTGTCATATATGGCTGTAATAATTCATCTTCTTTAGATTTAAGGCTCCCGCAAACAGACGCGACGCGATGACGACACGCGACACCGGTAGAACAATTTTCTTGAAGTTTTCATAGATACTGTTCTACCCGACTTGCGTCGCGGCGTCGAGTCGCGGCTATCTGCGGGAGCTTTTAATAAGTATGTCTCATTCATTACAGAAGTCAAGCATGCCTATAGCATAATTACCTACATATACAGTGTGTCCGGACATGGACTAGCGATATTCTAAATACTTAAATATAAACTATTTTAAAGTACAATTACACTCTAGGCTTGTAATAATTATTAGTTGAATTGCATAATTTACCTTTTTTTTTCTTGACTTTCACATTTTTTTTCAAAAGGTATGGAATTGTGAACACATTGCTTTGTAATGCAGATGGTAGACAATATTATTGCCTTTCGAATAAGCCTATTTTTATCTCAGTATGACTAAAACTTTGAGATATATGATATTTTTTGTAAAAAAAAACAAAATGGCTGACACATAGCGGGGAAGTGTATTGGACCCAAGCCTAGAGTGTAATTGTACTTTAAAATAGTTTATATTTAAGTATTTAGAATATCGCTAGTCCATGTCCGGACATACCTACTGTATAAAGCCAAACAGTAAAGCCGATCTTGGACATATATATGCCTCCTACTGACGGTCTTTGACTGAAGAGCAATTCATTGATAATTTTTAATGATGATGATTCTTGATAGTTTTTACTTATTTATTCCATTTTAATTTTAATTTTTAATTTATATTTTTTGTATATGGGTATTTTGCCTGAATTAAAACACAATTTATTTTATTTTATTATTTTATTTATTGTAATTAAATCCCTCACTCTAATTGCATCCATACTTATGGAAGTGTAGCGGTTAGACCGCCACATACAAAAACTACGAAACAAAAAGACATGACGTCACACAATTCCTACATCTCGCAGTTAGAGTTTACTGAGCGAATAACATAGATAAGACTATCCGAAATCAACATATGGGCAGTTGCCCGCCAGACATAATACCCGTCTGGTTGGAGGATCCTCCCTTTTCTATGGGGGATGAGTGAACTTTACACCCTGTTCCTCATACCCCTAAATTGGTGACCCCGACGTGATCGTCAACGCAGCCTTCGTGCAACTACTTCAGCGTGACGTCATCATCATCACTCCCGCAAGCTTTCGTGAGGCGAGTTACACAGCCAGCCAGCACCCACGGCTTCAACGGGTATCCTGACCACCAGCATGCAGCGAACGCGCATTCCTGGTCATCACCCTCAGCCTCATCAGCAACCTTGGCACAGCACCTGCACTTCCGGCCGGTCTCACAAGCAGAGCCTATTCTACCCTCTCCTGGTCGACGCAAGCAGTCAGCCAAAAACCCGGCGCTGTACCACATCCGACTCACTGGATGACGACGCAGCGCCTCCCCGACTCACTGGGGAATCACCGCACAGTTCCGACTCACCGTGAACTATGCGGCACCCGGTTCCGACTCACTGGAACCACAGCTGGCACTGTGAAGCATCGCAAGATCCAAGACTCAGCCCACTATCGACCTCCGGTCTCCGGAGGGGAGTGATGTAGCGGTTAGACCGCCACATACAAAAACTACGAAACAAAAAGACATGACGTCACACAATTCTTACATCTCGCAGTTAGAGTTTACTGAGCGAATAACATAGATAAGACTATCCGAAATCAACATATGGGCAGTTGCCCGCCAGATATAATACCCGTCTGGTTGGAGGATCCTCCCTTTTCTATGGTGGATGAGTGAACTTTACACCCTGTTCCTCATACCCCTAAAGAAGTATGAATATCTATGCCACCCGTGTGGTATGGACCAATAAATACGAAAGTAGCTCTGTTTTTCTGTCGGTCTATCTGACTGTCTGTTACCTTTTCACGCCTTAACGGCTGAACAGTTTGATATCAAATTTGGCACACGGATAGACCATGACCTAGGTTAGGACATAGGATACTATTTTATCACGGTACGAGTAGTACGTTGTCACGGATGAAATCACGAGCAAAAGCTAATTTTTTACACCTTTTTATTTTGATGCGCTTTGTACCCAATCGAAAACCAGTAGAGGCAAAATAGTAGAAGAAATATCAAGGTCTTTATTTCCATTTATCTGTTATCCATTAACTCAACTACCTCATAATTGAATTAATCGCATAATAAACGAATTTATAGTCGTTGTCACAGAGGCATGCCCTTTCAACTTAATTAACTGCAAAGTGCAGTTTTAAGAGCTCAATAAAAATGATAGTTAAAAGGATAGCTCGACTGAGTGCTCTAGAGCTTGAAATACAAAAGGTTTATACGTTACTGTATTTTTCAGATGACATAACCCTTTATATAAAAAAATTAAGAAAGAAAATACGTTTATTTGCGGTAAATATGACACAAAGAAAAAACATAAACACAAAAAATAACAAGTTGGGGGAAAATATGTGTCACATCCTCGGAAAGCGGCCATCGCTAAGCATAATGCTGCGACCCTATGCGAGACAGAGCCCCAGCGCAAAAATGTTATAAATATGCTACCTCAACAATCATGAGAAGGAAACAGTTAAACATTCGTTTTGAGAAAATACGTTTACTCAGAAAACTTAGGCCGTAGCGTTACGTAGCCATGACGAGCTCAACTGCGTCGTTGTTCTAGTGGACGCAAGCGCTACTGCTCAGCACGAGGTCTTGGGTTCGAATCCCGGGTCGAGCAAGTGTTATTGGGTTTTTCCATCTGGAATTTCTCAGTACCAGCCCAAAGTCTGAGTCTGTGTCCTGGAGCGGCGACCGCGTATTGGCAAGCGTAGTGTGGGTGGGATGCCCCCCAGCTAGATGGACCGACGACCTTAAAAAGGTAGCTGGGACAGACTGGACGCGGAAGGCAGAGGACAGGGTATTGTAAGAGCCCTTTGTAGAGCAGTGGACTGCCATAGGCCGAGTTGATTGAGCCCAGAGTCTGCATTATGCCCAGTTTATGGAAATACGCTCGCCCCACATTACATGGGACTTAAACATAATTAGCGAAATGTGTGTGTACTATAGGCACACCTCTGCCTAACCCTTCGAGGGTTACAGGCGTGCGTGATGTTATGTGATATTTACTCAGAAAAACGTAGACCGTAGCGATACGTAGCCATGACGCAGTAACTCCGTAGCAGCGTAGCTCGTAGCATGAAAAACGCTTAGCGTAGCCGAAAAAGTGCTACGAACAAAATAAAAGAAATATTTTATAACCTTGCAGCTACACTGCGTTTATATATTTATTTTGTTGCTACAGCTTGGAACTCTGCTTACTCTGTGAGAGAGCGTGGAATGGAACATGTTGTAAATTAATAATTTAAATTGTTTGTGACATGTACAATGTTGGAGTTTAACATTTTGTGTCATGTGGGAGGTTCGTAGTCACAAAGTTTTGTTTGGTACAGTAAATGTAACGTTTCCAAGTGAATAAATTGTTATGATTTATTGTATATTGATGGTGAAGGTTTAAAATCAGGTTATTTTTAGCGTGTCATAGATTACTATGCAATTTAATGCTTGGTCAAAAATTTATTTAAATATTAATAATGGAAAACTTACGCATCTAAAAAAAGTAATTTACATAATACCTACCTAATGTAACATTAACTTCGAAAAAAGTAATATTAAACATTAATTAATTAACTAAGCCACAATAGAACTGTGAACAAATTAAAAAACTTTTTAAATTTATTTATAACTCCAAGTTTGCCACCCGTGCAAACATAACCCTTTGTGCAATAAATGTTCTTTTTCATTTTTGTTTCTTGTTTTTGAAACCCTTACATTTTCGTGATGGTTATATTATGCGCCTTTGTGAAATAAAACAGTTCGCGAGTTGAGTATTAAAGAGCCGAAAAGGGTGCATAATATCCTATATTTATTCTGGTCTCCTTTTTAAGATGAAGCTGTGTTATCTATTATCCTACAAGCAGCTATACAGTATGTTAACTAACAGAGGGCGTTCCCATTAACCCGCAATAGCATAGCGTCCATACATGCTAGAAAAAATATTCAAATCGAAAAAAAAAAAACTTTTTTTATTTTTATTTCTCAAAAATTTTTCAAAAAAATATTAATTTCATACGTAAAACAAACACTCTGTACACCCGCCCTTGTCGCACTTGTCTTTCAACGTTGAAAGAGAAGTGCCCGTGTACAGAGTGTTACAATTAAGCATCAATTTTTAAAAAAATTAGAAATTTTTATAAAAAAAAAAAACTTTTTTTCTATTTTGTAATTTTTCTAGCATGTGTGGACGCTATACTATTGCGGGTTAACGGGAACGCCCTCTGTTAGTTAACATACTGTATAATATGTATTTTAATACATTTTTCAAGCTTAAGGCCCCTGCAGTCGGGAGCGCTGCGACGGTGCCACGCGACTCTGTTGGCACAATTTCTATGAAAACTTCACGGAAATTGTTCTACAGGGGTCGCGTCGCACCTTTAAAAACAGCTTTTATTTGAGTATTTTGTTTTGACAAAGCAAAACTTTTTTTACTTTAGCGCGCGCACTGTCTAATGGCTACTACACACATGCCGGCGGCTTTTGCCGCGCGACACGTGCCTCCGGCTTTTGCACCTTCATTTCCTTTGCGTTTGTTTGTGCGGCTTTGTGCGGCAGTGCCGGGTGCGCCCGGCGGCCAGGCCGTCTGAACGCCACAAGACGCTGACGTCGACGTGTGAAAGAGACCACAACAGTACATTTCTATAGTAAGCTCAGTAAGCTATAGAAATGTACTGTCATCATGACGCGGAGTATAATACGGCGTGACGCTGTAAACGGCCGGCGGCGTTTTTATGAGACCATAGCCCTATGGGCTAGGCTAGGCTGCAAAAATTATGACAATAGGTACTACTAGCTTTTAGCAGAAGCTAGTGCTATTCAGTAGGTTTAAAACAAAAACATGAAAACTTGATGTGGTTGAACATTTTCAATAGGGATAACCATTGCGATTACATTTTTATGCCTCTCAAACACAGATTTTTGTACTTACTAAAGTTATATTTTATCATCATTCTACATATTTGTATTTTTCAGAGGTTTAAATTTTAATCTAAATAATTGAATCTGAAACCTAGTTAATGAGTTTACCAGTAATAATTTCAACATTTAGCAAAACCGAGACTACATTTTACGGTATAACAACCATAGAAACGGGTTTTCTACGGGTTTTGTCTTTGGAAGAATAGACAAAATGACAGATTGTGATTATTTATCTGTGTTTTGTCTATTCTTCCATCGACAAAACCCGTTTCTATTGTGCTCATGCTAAGCGTACTGATGGCTTGACTAGTTTGTGTATATAAGCTTAATAAGGCAACTAATTATAGACCACACCTAATTAGATCATTAATTAGACGGTTTGATAACGTGTTGACGTATGAATATTACCTTATGATGTGACGTATTACCTAATGTCGTTAATTTTCAAATTCACATGAATCATATTTGAAATCAGAACAGCACCATTTGTGTGACATAAAATAGTACTGGCCACTCCGTTATGAACATAACGAATGGATTTATTTCAAATTGAATACTACAGTAATGGGGACACTAATTATTATTGTAGTACGCCACTTCCTCTTCCGCCCTCGCCTCCAAGGATAAACATGATAGGTTGTAATCTATACCATCGAAACTATAATAATATTATAGAGAGAAAAGATTAGATTTTTTGTAGGTATATTTTAATCTATTGCATAGCTTCTATCGCGGGCCTTGAGCGTGGAGACCTAATCCAGAAATTTCGTAACGAAAATACTACCTAAGAAAAGAGTGTTTTGTATTGAAAATTATGTTTAACTGCATGACAACAAAGTTCAAATTTACTTAAACGAATGATACGAGAGTGTTGTATTGAAAATTATGTTTAACTGCTTGACAACAAAGTTCAAATTTACTTAAACGAATGATACGAGAGTGTTGTATTGAAAATTATGTTTAACTGTTTGACAACAAAGTTCAAATTTACTTAGACGAATGATACGAGAGTGTCGTATTGAAAATTATGTTTAACTGTTTGACAATAAAGTTCAAATTTACTTAGGCGAATGATCCTTGACTATTAATAGTTAAATTAAAACCTTTTTATTAGTTTGATGTTCCCGGCCATTACGTTGTGTCAAGTTTTAAAAACTATAAATGTGAATAACAGTTCCTGTCAATGTCATCATTGCTATTTCTTGTATTCGGGTTAATATTTTACAATTGCGTAAGTTGATAAAAAATGCTATGCAATAGCTTCGCCGGGGCAGTCCCCGAGTGCCACACGTCTTTTTTTTATTTTTGTTACGCTTTCACACTAAACCGGCTGAACAAATTTGGATGAATATTGGCGCATGGGTACACCATGACCTAGGTTAGGATATAATAAATTATGATAAGTACTTTTTTATCCCGATATTCTGACGCGATCGAGACTTATGCGGGTAAAAGCGTGGCACAGCTAGTCATATAAAAATATGCCGGATACCTCAATAAACACTTTTATTCATCAACCAAACTTCATTACAACTACTGCTAACATTCACTTTTCCCTCAACACCTATTATTACTCCCGTAATAAGGAGACCGATACCCGATGCATAGGTTAATTTAGTAAGATGCGCTCTCTTTATATGTAACTAGCTGCCCGCCCCGGCTTCTCACGGGCAAGCACTACGGCGCACCTACCTACCCTAACAAACCTACCTTCATACATACATACATACCTTCCTATCTACTTACCTACACCTACCTATATACAAACCTACCTACCTACCTACATTACTTACCTACCTACCTACCCTACCCTACCTACTTACCTACACACTTACTTACCTATACATATCTACCTACCTACCTACCTACCCTAGCTACATAACCACTTTACCCACATACATACCTACCTACATACCTACCTACCGTACCTTCACCTATCTATCCTAAGAACCATCTCCTTACTAAATATAACAAACACAACAAAAAAAGAATTAGCGAAATTGGTCCAACCGTTCACGCGTGATGCCGTGACCAAGGAAATAGGGATTCATTTTTATATACATAGATTTTATAGAAGTCATTTTTCAATGTATTATTTTTAAATCCAAAATAAATTCACCTACTCCTCTTCTTCTTCCGTCCCTATTACCGTTATTTGGGGTCGGATCTCCTCACTTTTCTGCGCCAAGTTAGTCTATCTTGGGTTATCAGGTCTGGCAAATGGGCTTTCTTGAGGACTCTTTTTATATTTGACTACCAGGTCAAAAGCGGGCAGCCTCTGCAATAAATTCTCCTACCTATTAGTTATTTGCAACCAATGACCAGGCGAAACACAAAAACCAATACGCGCTATCCACGCTCAGATGGTTTACAAAATGGCGCGCACTATAATTTGAAATCACGCGAATGCGGGTAGTTTTGCAGTGACGTTCATGAGTGTCAAATAACGAGGAGTGAAAGAACACTAGAGTAGCAGTCACTCGTACGAAACGTGAGCATTTCAATGAGCACCGAGCACTTTCCGAGTATGTATCTGCAGCTTTAATCATAGCAACATCATGAATATTCTGTAAGGGTATGTGTATATCGACGTATGTATATATCAACGTATGTGTCTTTTGCAGATGCAATGTTCCGTTAACGTGACGTTTTCCTCTTTTTGTAACTTGCATTTTTCCGTCGGTCGTATTGAGAGATCCCTTTGATACGTCTCCTATGGAGAAATACTACATCGATGGCTATGATAAGAGCCGTGCCATTAAAGAGACTTCTATGTATCCAAAAAGAAGGAAGAAAAAGATAACAACATAACATATCATAGCTCCTTGTTTCGCCGATGGGTTAGGCAGAGGAGAACCTATATGTATGTAGTTGACCCAAATTACGCCAGTTATGGTTTTAATTTAAAAAATTAACCAGCTTTTTAAAGTTACAAAAACACCATGATCGGTATTACCAATAGGCCACAAAGGTAAGTAAGTACCTTTGTGGGTACCTTAGTGGGTCTTTACTAAGTAGTAAAGGCTTCTGACAAAATACATAAACGAATGCGAAGTCAATAAATCTACTAAATAACTAAAATAACTACAATTCAAACTTTTAATATAGACGAGACACACTTACTCAGTATAAAGCATGGCTCTCAAAGCGTTATATAATTTGATGGCGGTACATAAATACCGTTCTCAGAACATCCTATAAACATTTTCCACGTAAAACGTTCCGTAGTTAACGTTATACGCCGTTGCTTCCAAAGACTATCAGGATATTTAATTTAGCAAAGAGATTGAAAAAGTTTAAATTAGAAAATATCAAGGAAATTGTCAATTTATTAGCTGAAGTGTAGGAAGCTGAACACCCATTGTTCAGTTAGGGGGTGGAAGTAAATTTAAAAAGATTTTGATATCCTGTTTAGAAAAATGTGAGGCTTCATTATTTTCCTAGCTAATTTTCTCACACATTCTCATATGGCATGAGATAGCTAAGAACCGAAATATCTTAAATAAAGAAATATCTTCTGGACAAGTATACATAATATAATACAACACCACTATAATGAAAACTACTGATAACTAACATAACAAGGAAAATATTCAAACAATAGCCAGCAAACACACTGTAGCAGATAACATTAATACACAGAACAATATACACAACGATTCATCATTCCCCAACAATGTGCACCAACCCTAACATTAAGATAAAGACAAATAACCCTCACATCACACGGTCCCTTAACTTCGGACGTTGTCGGTTTCAACCCTTACGATTTATAACCTATCCTATTCTGAAAGTCAATAAATGCCCCATTTCTTGGACCGTTAAAGTTCAATTAACGTGGTCTATGGAGCGTAGGATGAAATATAAAAATGAAACCATCACATTCAGTCGTAAATTCCAGTGCTGTGTTTTATGCTGTTGTGTCCATTAGTTCAGCGTAGGTGAGGATAAAAGCTATGTACTTGTTGCTGCTGTATGTATTTGTTTTATTAAAATATTAACAACTAGCTTTCGCACGCGGCTTCGTCGGAAATTGTACCACGGGAATGTACTACCGGGATAAAAATTATCCTATGTGTTAATCCAAGTTATAAACTATCTGAGTGCCAAATTTCATCTAAATCCGTTTTGCAGTTTTTGCGTGATTGAGGTACAAACATAAAAAACTTTCACGTTTATAATATTATAGTAGGATATTAGGATATACATATACTATAGGATAGGATAATAATTGTTATATGTTATAAGTTTCCTTCTAATTTTAATATCCAGCACCCTAATTGCGTAACACACGATCAATCACAATCTGTATCATTTTGGCAGTTCAATAACATTCATTACGTAATTTACGTTGTTGAGAAGACAAAATAAATGTTTCGAACATATGGATTAGTAATATCCCTTTAAATGATTCAGATTGTGATTAATCGTGTGTTACGCAATTAGGGTGCAATTTATTGACGGCTAGAGGATTTATGGTCAACCTTGGAGTCAAAATTAAAATTACATATGAAAGTTATCTGAATCTGAATCTGATGCTCTTATGTCCATATTTTGGCCTGTACGAATGCTAATAGAATAGAATAGAATAGAATTTTCTTTATTTCGGACACAAATGTCCATAAAGTGTTAGTAACATATAAAAATTAACTTATTGCCTAGTGTTAGTAAAAATCAACCTCCGCACAAACTGCTGTACAATCGGAGTGCCGAAGCTCTCGGCTACAGTTTTCAGGAACGCGGTTTCGGGGTTTTCGGGTTTTCGGTTTTCTAATAACTGGCATCCATATTTAACAAACTGGGACAAAATATTGCTGTTTCGTACCAGAAATGGTCATGATGATGCAGTGGTAAGTACACCGAAGAAGCATTCTTACGAGGAAGTTTACCTACTAAATGAAAGTGTCTTTCCTTGTGTAAAGTTTGATAGGATAAGCTACAAAATCTGTGCCACAAACCCGTACCCTAATTACGTAATACACAATCAATCAGAATCTGAATCGTTTTGAAACAGATTGCTTATCCATTGCTTCATAAGTTCGAAAAAAAAACTACTTAACAACGTAAATAACGCAATGAATATTGTTCAACTGTCAATGAAACAGATTAGTCGGAATTGTTTACGAAAATGTGTTGCGTAATTAGATAGCTGGTCAGCTTTTATAAAAGAGCTCATTCACACGGGACCCTTCATTGACGATTTGTCAAAAAAAACGATACGTCATGACGGATGCACGTTCACATTGCATATAGAAACGAGTTTTTTCGCGATTTGTCAAAATATCCGAATAGATGTTCACACTTTATTCGTGATTCAGAGTTCAGTCATGGACGAGCGTTTCAGCGGATCCGTCACAAAAAAATCACGATTAATGTTTTTTGACGAACTGGATTTTTATATACGATACATGATTTGAGACGTGTCCGTAATTTTTCACGATTTTTGATGCGTGTGAATAAATGTGTGGGTATTTAAAAAGAAAAGCCGGCGTCAAAAAAAAAAACGTGAAAGAAGACGATTCGTCAAAAAATACGAATCGTCCTCGCGTGACTGAGCCCTTAGTATTACAATAGCCTATATTTTATTCACAGTACCTCGCAATCTTTACGTAATGTCAAAGACTATTTATTTTGATATTTACTATGTCGGTTGCTAGGCTACGGATCTTACGGTCACGTTCTGACACAAGTTTAAAAATTTTTACCCATCCCAAAAAGTGCACAAGGCCGCTAAAGAATATTACACTTCAAAAAATTAAAAATAATAATAAATCGTTCAATAACGTCTTCCTTATTCACCATATGCCAAGGGAAAAACACTTGGTAATTGATTCAAGTGTCCTTTATAATGGTCAGCACTTGCACTACAGTAAGTTATGTTACCATCGTAGGTATTGGCGCAGCGTCAGGCCAAACAAAAAGCGAAGCAAGTGACACCTTTTTACTTGATTGAACTTTTACTCAAACGATATTCTCAGCGTCTATATCGACTGAAGTTGAAACACTCGAGACTGTCTGTTTTCAAGTGTACTTGCATGTGCAAGTACACTTGAAAACAAAAAGTCTTGGGTAAATACATATTTGCCATAAAAGTAATTTCATTCATTTCAGCGTAAAGTCAAGCAAAATGTAACTGCTTTATTTATGTATTTATTCAAAATCTGTATTAACAATAAACCTATATAAAGTCTGCCAAACTGCTTGTCGGCAGTTTTTCTCGTCTAACAATGAATTAATACAAATGTTGAAAATGAATGTGCAAAAAATCTTAACTAAGTAAACCAAAAAATAATAATAATAGTGAGGTTTGTTACAAATATATATATGGATACAATGAGAGATAATGTTTCTGTACAATTTTTTTGAGTTGGTCCTTAGACTTGACATCCTATGCTAAGCAAATTGACTGCCAACTTAAATTGTTCGTATGCCTATTCAAATCACAACTGTCTTTCTTTGACAGTTGTGTGAAATGGCTTTAATGTAAAATATCAATTTGTTAAACAATTCATTTCCCTGACTGTACCTGATATCTACTGACGAAGACTTCCGAGTCCTCTTAAGAGAGCCAAGAGCCTTTATATCCTACTGTTTACAATTAACTGTATGCCGCAACTGGTTCTAGGCAGACTTAATTCCTCAGGAACTAACTATGCAACCATAATAATATTATTATCAATGCAGAGACGTCTTGACTAATACAATAAATTATTTCCAAGAAATTCGTAGAGATGGGAACAAGTTCTCCTTGTTCACGAACATAATAAGCCGTGCAGTTTAATTACGAACTACCGAGTTCTGAACCAAACACTCGGTATTTACACGGAATAGTCTCGAAGACTTATGAAAATCGACTGCACTGAATATAATAGATTCTCGTTTCGTTGTGCACCCAACTGCGCTTTGGTGCTGGTATGGCCATACTCAATTACAGTATAAGGGGCATACACGAAACAATTGAGTTGAACGTTCTACTAACATTTAAATGTAACGTTAAAATTCGTATGGCCTACTTTTTAAGCGACCTTAAAAAATGTGGGTTTTTAATCATCATGCCATATTATTAATAATAATCCAACAGTTTGTAGTTTCAGAAGTTGCTTTGTTTATTTGTAACTTTTTTTGTTCTGCCTTAATCAACACTCTGCGATTTCCATTATTTTCATCTAATAAATAACTTCTACTACTATTTTCTTCACAAATAGAACAACAACTCTGATTAGCAGACTTTGGGTTCTATTAAATCTTCGCACGATAGGCCCTAGAATACGTGAGAAGCTTTCACAAGAACAAATTCAATGCCTACTTTAGTAAGAAACAAACCTAACTTAACATTGGCAAAAATAACGGTTCGTTTTTGAAAATAGAAACCAGTCATTCGTAAATCGAACGACTCGCAAGTGCCTCATTAATAATTTCAATTTCGGAACGCTATTCCTACTGATAGTTCACTTCTGCATCAGGTTAATGCAAGTCTCCATTTAATGTGCACTCATGTGCCCGTTGAATAGGCAAGGCGGCAGGAGCACCCTCGTGCGGGATAATAATGGCATGCTTAATCTCCCAGCTAATGTTTGCCTTTTCAGATGTGCCATCTAGCTGCTATATTCAATCTTGAGTTTCAGCTGGCAGTTTCGTGTTCGTAATTTATGCAACTATTCACAAACTATAGTAGGTACCTACATAGATTTAAGAGCAACATGTTTTTACATTTCAAGATCTTTTTGAATATCACCACTTTTGATTAAACTATTAGTCTTTTTCATTATTCGTTTCGTTGAATAATATTAGAAAATAAAATCAAATCAGGCTACAAAAATCTTGGATTACTCTAGAAAGTTTGGGATTATTGTGACTTTGGTAATATTATAAACATAATATCTTTGCTAACCTAAGCCACCGACCCATAACAGGCTAGTAAAATTCCGATATTACATTGCGACAATCCGACCCCAATGTAGTCCAGCCAGACATAACGACGATAACAATATGTGAAACACTAATCAATTCGAAGGTTCCAATAAGGCCCGTAGTCCACGATTCTTCTCAAAAGTAACCAGTTACAAACTCAAACTCATCAGTTTTATGATTAGTTGCGCGATTACGAACTGTCATTAAAAGGCTGTGACATTTAGCATTACATATTTAGTAACCTAATCCGCATAACTGTTCTTAAAGAGTCATAAAGAACCCTGTAAAAAATCGACAAGTGTTTCACCTTTCAACGAGGTATCCTCAGGATGACGACTGACTTGTTGCGAACCCGGACACGACATGTTGCCACGACAAGAGGCATTCGGGGATTAGGTTACTAAATATACGTCGTCTATTGTATTTTATAATGGATTTCCGCAAAGTCACGCCTGAGTCAATTAATTATGAAAGTAAGTTGGTACAATTTTTAAGGTAATAATTGTAACAATGTTAAAATAAAATCTTATCTTAAATACCAACTAAAGATTCTAGAGAGCGTTTGTTGACACCGGTACGTCAAATCCCGCTGCCAACATGTTCATGACAGACCGCTCTTTTATAAATTAAACCGTAGCGTCACACGTTACTTTTAAATAGAGTCGTGGCCGACGGGCCTAAGAACAGATCCTTGTTTTGCTACCAACAAAACAATTGTAGTACAATGTCTAATAAGGGAACAATAAATCACTCGCGTTGCCCCGGCTGCTGTAGTCATGTGCTTAACTTCTTTCCGTTACTCATTAATCAATTTTTTTGGTACTTTAATTTTCGCTGGGTTCAACATGTTCGTGATTTTTAAAATATTAAAGTTTTAACCAACAAATGTTGATACTCGTAATAAAATACAGGGTGGATTTTTGAGATGGGGCAGCAAGTACAGCTACCTTAACCGTTATAGCCACAGGAAAACGGTTTTAGGAAACTGTCCTTAACTTTTTGAAACATTTTGATCTGCAATCCCAGATTTTGAAAAAAAAAATACAGTCAGCAAGAAAATGAGACTGCGAATTGTACATTGTTTTTGGTAGTTCCGTTATGAAAAATAGCCGAAAGACGTTTACCGGTTTTTCATAATTACTGAACTTTATCACGCAGAATTGCATAAACGTTTTGCATTTATCAATGCAGCGGGTCGACGATTAGAGGTTGTGTAAATCAGCTTTAAATGAATGGGGTTTACTTATAAACGTTGTTTTAACTTAAGTGACGTTCAACGTCAAAAATGTATGGTTAAACACTTGCTTCAACGTCGCTAATCATTACTTAACTTTAAGCAACGTTTATAAATAAACCCGTAATTAGTTCCAAATTTTGTCGCTCGTGGCTCTGTGTGTCATAAAAAAAATGGCGTCCGAAACTGAAATAATTAAACGAACAAGTAATATAAGTGAAAATGACCCTTACTCAAATATAATAATAAATAGCCAAGTAACTGCGACCAACTTGGAAATAACCCGTTTGGTCACAGTTCTAATCTAACCTAATCCAATTGGTCAGAGTGTCCCAGCTTAGTTACTGCAACTAATTCGGCTCGTGCGTGTCGTGTTGGTCACAATTCGAACCTAACCTAACAAACGCTTATTGTGACTGCATACAAGCCATTCTGCATTACGTCTTAACTTGGATATCAGTTTTGTTAAACGTAACACAATGGCAATCCAGCTGAACGTTGTTCGGTTTTGTAAAACAGCTGATTCGGCAATCCATCTCCAACATAAATGTATGTATGTTCATTTGTTCCCTCATAACTCCTAAATTACTCGTCGTATTTTGACAAATGGACCGGATAACCGCAGTCACGCGTAATTACTATAAATAGCATAGATTGTACAGATTACGTGTGATTCCGGTTAAACGAAAACGGATGTTATTCGGTTACGATGTCTTGTTTATTCCTTTTTAGTTAGCGTTTTTGTCGAAGGTAGGTTTTAGCTTATAAATTGTATTATGTATATTTAATTAATAAAGTTACTAACAGATCATCAGCCTATTTTGAAAAATTTAATAACTTTTGTAGTTTCTGAAGCGCCTAATGTGGCATAAATAGCAAACACTTCTAAACGATTTAGCAAACCTTAAGTTTTCTTTAAGTGAACTAAGACTTAGTAAGAAAGTTTATCAAGTCTAGAAAGTTTGAACCTTAGTCTGTGTTGTACAAAAAATAATTATATTTTATGTAGAACTTCAATTATTTAAAATGCACGCGTTGTTTTTACAGCTAAGTGCTCTTAGTTGGTTGTAAGCACCAACTATAAATGCAATTGTAGTTAATTGGAATTGTATTTACTAAGGATTTTTAAGATACTTAACTATTTGCCTAATCTTGCTGCTAAATAAAGTGCCTTGTATTGACAAAAACAAAAGACTGACAAACAATCAAACTATGTTTCAAAAACCGCTAACATTCGTTTACGAGATCCATCAACATCAACATTGTGTTACTCTACAAAGACCTACATAGGTCCTGAAATAGCTACTTAATAGAAGTTATTTCAGACACGTATTTCATAAACATACTGAAAGTCGACAGACGCCCCTAGGCATAACAAACTTTTACGCTTTGAAAATCTATTTTGTCAGAAAAGACGACAATATTAAGTTCCGTTAAGTGTCTGTACGAAGGAAACCCCGAAAATGTTTACATATGAAAATTATGAAACACTCAGCCTAAACCCTAAGTAAGGAGTAATGTAAATTTATCTACAGGCTGGTGGGAAGTGTTCAATTTGAATTGTAGATTATAAATAAGTTTATAAAATGGCTACCCTAGTTAATGGAGCTGAATCAGTTCATGCCTTACCTTTGAGGCTCTTAACTTAATGGTCGATGAAATTAATTTTGTTTTTTTTTTTTCTGGGACTAGATTGTATTTTTTTTTCGAGGAATAGCTAATTGTTTGACAGCGTAGGCAGTAACAATCTATTACTAGAGTGTGCGCCACGAAAGAAGGCCAGCGGAAAATTGTTAAACTAATTTTTTTTAATACAATGTGATGCAATGACATTGACACTAGCGCCGCCTCAAAAGGACTTAAGTGGCGCGGTCTCTAAAGCCAATTCCTGTGTTAAATGGAGAAAATATTATGTAGAGCCCAAGCCCGTCTTAAGATTTTCTAAAATGTTTCTGACAGCAATAATAACCGGTCTAGGCACAAGGCAAAGAGAATTTTGATAGAGAATAGATCAAAAGAGCACGCTCAGATGATATTCACAAAGCTTGCACTATTAGGTAGATTATTAATTTTAGTGATATTACGAGATAGCTTCGTAGAAACCATAGTTGAATTCTAAAAGCAGCTCACGTAGCATAGTTTGAAATGAAAATATCTGATGAAATTGAAATGATCAAAAAAAAAATCTATGAAGTTGATTTAATTAAGGCCGCCTTTGTACAGTACCCCCGTGTCCCCCGTGTGTCTGTCTGTGCCATCGTAGCTCCCAAACGGCTGAACCGATTGTTTTTTTAGTTTGAAAGGTGACTTGATCAAGAGCGTTTTTAGTTATGATTCAAGAAGCTCTTTTCTAGTTTATGAATATATGTGAGCATCTTCCACAGGTCATCGATTTGAAATTTGGTATTCTGTTACTTCAATAATATCAGAAGAACGTAGTAACTTTGAACTGACGCTGCAGCATCACCTGGAATTTGCAAGATACCGTTTCCAACTTACGGCATGTAGGTAGCGTGTTTGGGCTCATTGGAATGGTCTCAATAGATGGTGAACAGGGTCTGGTGATGGACTAGGAAAGAGAAATGAGGAAATCTTTCTGTCGGGGATTTAAAGTCATGAGCACACTCATTGTGAACCCCGCAGCAATTTCGTTTTTGACAAACACTCCCAAATGATTTCAATTAATACTGAACTGCACAAAAATATAAATCATACAAAAGCTTAACAACATAATTCTTTAAACTTTTAAAATTAATGATCTCATTTTCTAAGATATTTAAGCTATTAATTAGTAACTTCTCAAGTGCACTTATTAAAAATCCTTTTAAAGCGGGCAATAATTTTTTTGTTCTCTTAAAAACACTTTGAAACATACAAAGTTGAGAAGAATGTTTCGCTCGACTTTCGTCATCTCACGGTGCTTATTAAAAAGGACAATTTCGAGCAAGACAACTTAAGATTACTTTAAATAAGTAATGTAATAATTTATTAATATTTTTATTGAATAAAAACGTTTGCAAAAAGTTTACATTTAGTAAACAGTAAGATTTCCCAAACAATTATAAAAATAAACTAAAACTAAAATATTTTAATGATGTTTCAGAATTAGGTACTATTTTAACGGTAACGACCCGCCTGATCTAGTTTATTTCAAACCTGTGTTTTAGGTTGCGTGTTTTTCCGGCCAAGAAACTTGGTCGTACACAAGAAATAAGTCTTTATTCTTGTATAATGCAGTTCCATAAAGTAATGCGCTCCTTGCGAAGTTTTTGTGGCGTGACTATGAATGATAAGCTGAAAAATGATGTAATATTGCAATGGTGCGGTTTAAAAGAAGATGCACCTAGTGACTATTTAAAAGAGTATGCTTAGACGGTTTGGTCATATTGAGAGGATGAATGAAAGGTGACTAACAAGGCAGATGTGACTGGAAACGCTGGGAGAACGCATAGTGGCCAAATTGGTGATGTTCTTCAGAAAGTTCCAGTGGGTAGTACTCGTAACCAGCGTGCGTATATGACCAGATGTATGAACGTTAACGAAGCAAAATGAGTCTATAAGGAACGTAGTAAGTGGCGCGATGGCGTACTCCCATGGGAAGAAAGCGTGAATTTATGTATATTTACTTTAAAAGTTTTCGGGTTGTGTATTGTTTCTTATCCTACTTCTGTAGTTTATAATATAAAGACGGATAATTTTGACGAACAGTTAGCACCTAACTTAAAAACCATCCTAAGAGGCATCTTAAGGATACCTTCCAGTTCTATAACAATAAAAACAAAAGAAACTAACCACCAACACTTTGAAAACAATAAAACATTCAATACAACTTCGGATCTCATTCGTGAGCCGAAAATGTCTTCACATTTATACCCGGGGGCGGTGATGAGAAAAACAAAAGTGCACTTAATTCTCAACAAGTCTAGCGGATTTACGAGGAGAGCGCTTAAGTGAAAAATTTCTACCTTTTATTATATTTTCTGTGCGATCCACGGACGTTCGATACGCTTTGTTTTCCACTTTACATGGTGATGGTGATGTTATGAAGCTACTCTACTTCATTCTTTTTTGCTGTTTCTTTTTTTTTTGCGGTATCTAGTAAGCTGCTGGCAACAAACGGGGTAATTCTACAATAAAATTATGAATAGTTATTATGTGATGTATGTAGTTTTAGTTATTGTGTGTGTGTCTGTTTTTAAATGTGTGTACATAAATGGTTAAATAAATAAATATGTTGTAATCGTCAATACCCTGCTCTAACATTTTTCGGCCTGCTAAAAGGAAACATTTTCGATTTGATACTGCCATTTTCCACAAAACCAAAATGGACTGGTGCGGTGAACTACTGTCCGCTCCCTCTCTCATAAAGGCTGATTTGTATGTACATTAAATTCAAATTCAAAAGTCATTTATTCAAACTAGGCTGAGAATCAACACTTTTCGAACGTCAAAATTACATAAGACAGTCAGTCTTTTGCTGGGAAGAAGAATTGCGCAAGAAACTCCCCAGCAGCACAGCTGTCTGTTCAGTTAGAAAAACGCTTGATTCTATAAATAAATCTATAAATAATTTACATTACTCAACACAAAACATTAAATAAAATATATTTGCCATAATGACAACTAACACACGCCAATGTACCAACAAAAACATCGAAATCTAAACTCAAGCGAAAATAAAAACTAAAAACGTAAATAGAACTTAGTACCCGAATTATAAAGCCTCCAGGCATTAAGGGCGTGCCAAATTACATATACCTAATAAAGCTGTAACTCGAAGTCACATAATTATGATAAACTAGAACCATCGAAGTAAAAATAAATCAACAGTTAGGCAAGAATAATATTATGATCTACTGTCGAGGTCGCTAGCTAACCACATATTGCAATATAACTCATAAAAAAACATTGTAATGAGTAGATTATGTCCATAATAAATGAAAATTAAATTAAAATAAATTGACTTATACAGTCAAATAAAATAAACTAAACTATTATACAATGTGTCCCAGGGATAAGTGACCGCCCGGCGTTTTTTGAATATTTGTACAAAATTATTAATAATTACATTTATATTTGTGACTTAGCGGCTTTAGTTTTTTTTTTATGTTTTTTTTTCTTTTTTTTTTGTAAAGACGCGTGACGTGCTGCAGTTTTTTTACGATATTTCCTAAGTTTGTTCATCTTTGAAAAAACTGAAAAGAAGAGTTTTTTTTTCTTCGAATTTTAATTTTGTTTTTTATTTAATAAAGGTTTTACTACATTTTAGTTATGTTTAATGATTTTAATTGATAAACTATGATGTCGGCTAGTCAGTAAAAAAAAATAATGGAAAAAGATGAACAAACTTAGGAAATATCGTAAAAAAACTGCAGCACGTCACGCGTAGTGTTGCCCAAATGCAAGACCAAGACGAGACTTAGCTAGTCTTGGTCTTGGTCTTGCGTCAATACACCTGGTCTTGGTCTTGGTATTGCGCTCTCAGTCTTGGTCTTGGTCTTGGTCTTGCAGCAAGAGTCTCACAAGTCTTGCAATTACCTATTAGCCTATTGCTATTTATTAAAGATCTTCAAGGTCATTTCATTTTATCCTCCTGTGCCAACCCTACCAAAATAGGTAACCATTTTGTATGCCTCTGTCCGTACTCTGTGGCGGGCGGCGCGCGGTGGCAATCAAACAGTGTCAAATGCTGTGATACACTTGTCGCAGTCTTTGATTAAGCAGCGTCTTTGTCGGTAAAATATCAAATAAGTAGGTACATAAACACTGACCGACCATTGGTTTATTCGCGTAACGTAATTTAGAGATAGACCATACCATAATACCTCGTTAACATTCAGCCATTGCCATTCGTGTTGCCGGAAATATTTCCCTAAATATTGATGTGGCAACGTCAAGGGAAATGTGTGTTTACATTGCCGCTTCACATGTCTTTCAAAGATTCAACACAAACACGCATTCCCATTCGCGTTACCGGCTCTTTGATGTCCGCCAAAAAACCGCCAATTTGGACCCGCCCAAATCTCAGTTTGACTTAACTGCGAGACGCAAGAGTCTCGCAGGCTTAGTCTTGTTCTTGCTTAAATCTTGCAGGGTCAGTCTTGGTCTTGGTCTTGCTAAAATAAGTCGGTCTTGGTCTTGGTCTTGGTCTTGCAAAAATGCAAGAACAAGACCAAGACTGCAAGACCAAGACCGATTTTGGGCAACACTAGTCACGCGTCTTTACAAAAAAAGGAAAAAGAATCATTAAAAAAAAACTAAAGCCGCTAAGTCACAAATGTAAATGTAATTATTAATAATTTTGAACAAATATTCAAAAAACGCCGGGTGGTCACTTATCTCTGGGACACATTGTATAACTCATTAATTTATCCTGTCAGCAGGTAATTTAATTACGAGTATGTTCCACTATCACCCGTGTTATTTGACACCTACAGCAATCCAATCATCTATTCCTTTCCAACAAGCAAAACACATCCAACACATTCGCTTTTAGCCATGACTATCGTAAACAGCACCGCCCCGCTTCAAAGAGGGTCGCACAAATGAATCGCGTATTCCCGGCATTCACTAAAAGGTACACTGAACAAATTCAATAAGGTGAGCAGTGTAAATCTCAATTGTGTACCCGACTTTATCAAGATAGTGGACACGGATCTCGTGAATTGCTACAAATGTACTGAATGCAGGCTGTGTTTGTTGACAAAGAAGGTTCTAATTCTTGTTTCATTATGGGTAAAGAACGTATTTTCTTGGTGAATTCTAGTAATAAGGCTCGTGGGTAAATGATAACAGCTGCAATGGTCGATCGGAGGTTAAGCTACGCTTGCCGCGGTCGGTTCGTGGATGGGAGACCATCTATTTCATACTTGTATAGAGACCCCTCCGTACCTCGGAAAGCACTTTAAAAGCGCTTATCCTAAAAGTTGGCAACGTGGCAAATAGCTGTAAAATATTTACCTGTTTTGATTAATTTGGCAATATTACTGTATGGAAATATGAAATGCGGCTATCTAGTGAACTAAAATAATTGATTACGAAATGCAGTAATTAATAATAATATCGTAACACCGAATATTTAGTTTTAGATGTAAAAAAATATTTGGAAACTATCCAACTGAGTTTTATACACCTAAAACGGTTACAACATCAAATTCAATGTATTATAATAATTGCAATTCATTAGTAATATTCTAGTTCGCTAGTTAGCCACATTTCATATTTCCATACAATATAATTATCGCCAAATTAATTAAAACAGCGAAATATTTGACAACTATTTGCTACCTTGCCCCCTTTTAGAATAAACGCTCTTTAAGCCGTCGTGGGTCCATGGGGCCTACCACCACCTCTAAAAGCAGTATTATTTTAATATTACTTTAGTGTGGGAAAGAGATGAAGCTCTACAGGACATAAAGCAGCATCTCTTTCCCCCACTGAAGTAACATTAAAATAATACTGCTTTTAGTGGTTGTGGTCCCAGGCTGTTATTCGTAGACCTTTGACTGTCGTTAGTGGTATTCAGAAGCCCAAAAGTTTGACAACCAATCTTACCAAGGGTATCGTACTACCCTTTGACTGGTACAGTCGCTTCATGTAAAATACTGGTATTTAGTTGCATCCGGTTAGACTGGAAGCCGACCCCAACATAGTTGGGAAAAGGCTAGGCAGATTCTTTGAATTTTAGTAATAACTGAGTAATTTTAAAAGTCATAGGATCAGTTAAAAGCTCTTACCAATATAGCCATATTGGTAAAACAAGACTGCCTCGTTGGTCTAATGGAAGCAAGCGCTACTCCTAAGCATGAGGTCCTGAGTTCGATTCCCGGGTCGGTCAAAGTGTTATTGGGTTTTTCTATCTGAATTTCTCGGTAGCAGCCCGGAGTCTGGATATGTGCACGATTTATAGCAATAGGCTCGCCCCATATTACATGGGACTTAAAACATAACTGGCGAAATGTGTGTGTACCTGCTATCACACACCTCTGCCCAACCATACGGGGAAACAACGCGTGAAGATATGTTACGGTAAAACAAGTAGGTTAATGAAGAAAGAGAGCAGTACGAGTATCTGAAACATTGAGGAGTGCATTCTTGACATGTCGTAGTAGGGTTGTGGTGACATCTACGTCGCCACATGCGAACTACGCATCACATTGACGTCACGCAAAATCCTGCATCGCGCATGCAGTATTTACCGCACGACTGGCGACCATACAACGTCCCGACATCAAGCGTCGGGCAGTAGCCCACTAGACAGAATACTCGTCTGGTCGGAGTTTCCTCCCTTTTCTATAGAGGGTGACTGAACTTTATACCCTGTTCCTCATAAGTCTAAAGGGTAATTACTAAAAGCTCGTAAACATTCATTTCATGGGATTCCAAAGACTGCTACCATAAAATGGCTTTTTTACATTTGGTAGATGGATTAGTGGACTCAGTTGTTCCAAGGAAACCATAAAACATATCGATGTCTTTCGTCGAAAACTACACTAATGTATCCAGTGTTACAATAAATGAATTACATTTCTATCCAAGTAAATAACCGAGTAATTTAGTCGTAATATGTCAGCATAAAATCCTTGTTAATCTCAACTTTCTTTATTTTAAAGACTCAGCAGCACCTAGCGAATGCAAAACATTTTTCAATAGCTTTGCCGGCGGCGCAACGCTTTTACAAACTTCGCGAAACGTTATGAAAAAGGTTTTCAAGGGTCGCATTTTAGGCACAACTAAAAGAAAAAGAAAGTACTCAAGGAGAAGTCTAAGTAAATAAAATAAAAGAGAGAAAACTAAGCACATCGTTGGCCATTGTAATTCCACAGCCGTAGGTCGAATGTAATCCGTGGAGCTTATGTCCACGACTCGAAACATGGTTCTTGTTTATTTTTAATATAATATTAGAATCTTATTTATATCGTAAATACTGAATTTATGTCTCTAAGTTACTCGAAGGACAAAGGACTATTATGTGCCAACAGTTTTGTCCATTATTGCCTCCAATATTGATGCATGGCACGCAAGGTTTCAGAGCAATGTTTGGGACGACATGTGCCAACAACAGAAGTAGACAAAAAAAAACAACGGGTTGCACTCCGGGAGTGCCGGCAGAAGTGAAAAATTTACTGCTTTTTTTTACCCATCAATATGGGTAAAATTTCTAACCTCGCAATCTTTACGTAATGTCAAAGACTATTTATTTTGATATTTACTTTGTCGGTTCCTAGGCAACGGATCTTACGGTCACGTCCTGACGCGAGTTTACAATTTTTTACCCATCCCAAAAAAGTGCATAACGCCGCTAAAGAAGTTTTCACTAGAGAATTACCTTTCCTAGTTCCAACACTTTCAGAACGAAACAAAACTAAATCAAAGTTAACATGATTATTTCGGTGCTTCAATTGATGGAAAATTTTCAGTTCTATTTTCCAAACATACTCGTAATGTCTGTGGCAACTCTTGATTGAGTGCACTAGTCTATCGAGT
Organism: Conistra vaccinii; assembly: GCA_948150665.1. Classification (NCBI taxonomy): domain Eukaryota; kingdom Metazoa; phylum Arthropoda; class Insecta; order Lepidoptera; family Noctuidae; genus Conistra; species Conistra vaccinii. The sequence continues at coordinate 16,245,716 of OX411318.1, forward strand.
GCCGAGGATCAAATGAAATAAATCCAAAGTGTTCTCACACCTAGGTATCCAATTTATCGACTCAAATAACGCTGGTGATTTAGAAAATGGACTCCGTTAGTATCGTAAACTAAGTTTTATTTTTTGCGTGTATGCCCATATTCACACTCAATGTACCACGAAATGTTCAAGCGTTAGTTCGGTTTATCAGAATTGTGTAGTGTTCTGAATTTACTGGAAACTAGATCAAATTACGTATTTTCATTTAGGTATAACTGGAATTTCGTCTGAGGGTTTGACATTAGAGGAACAAGAATTAAATTCAAGTGACTGAATCGCTGGAATTATTATTTTGGTTTCAAGATTTTCAAACCTTAGGATAAAGATAAAATATTTCCAAGACAAGACAAGTCAGAATACTGAAATTGCAATTTACGAATACATATTTCCCGAATACCAAAGGGTTGGGCCAAGTTCTACTTACAATTCATAATTCACAGAAGGAAGAAACTTCAACTGTGATGGCCACAAGCACGAATTCATTTTACATCTTTGACGAAGTTCGGGTAATCTTGTTAAAATACTGACTTTAGAAGCGACCTTATTTGAATTGAATGGGCTGATATTCCGTCTAGTTTCTTCGACCTACCTAGTTTCCAAATATAGGTCCTCGCATCTCTTATGCTGATGGAAATATTATTTACGAAGAAGTAGGTAGGCGTTTGTAGCTAAAAGGTTCTTATTCGATTGAAAATAGAACGTTGAGGGAATATCCATACATGAATAACATGAATATATTTTAGTTAAAAGCCAAGTTCAACATGATGAAATTAATTAGTTTTTGCGTTCCTGGAAGTAAAACTTAAATGCCACAAAATCGCGTATTCACTAGATCTACAACCTTTTTTAGGGTTCCGTACTTCAAAAGGAAAAAACGGAACCACTTATAGGATCACTTCGTTGTCAATCAATGAAATCAAAAAAAAAAACCGCCTTTTATACGACATATATTATTTTGATACTCACACCTAATAAATCAAACCTATACAGGGTACTTCCAGTTGTGCCTGAATCATGAAATTTGGCAAGAAGCAAAGTCTCACAGCAGATGTAAAGGAAAAAGTCCGAAAATCGTTAATTTGTAGTTTTATCGCACAACAAATATATCTTTGCGATTACAAACTTACATTAGCAGCTGGAGAATTGACGTATAATGTGTGGGAGAACATGTTTTTCAACTGCAATGTTAAGTTTGTTTTTGGTATAAAATCATTGCAACTACGGAACCCTTCATTGTGCGTGGCGACACGCACTTGGCCGGTTTTTACTTATTCGACTGTAGACAAATGGTAGGTTTGATTCCGAGTGGTTTTCGAATTGATCAAAGAATATAATGATAAACACTATCGCTAGCTGTGGAGGTTATGGAATAGTCGGTAAGCAGTTTTATCTTCATAATTTTGTAAAGAATCGCACCTTGAAATAATCAGTAAAACTGGAAACAAGAATAATAAAATTTACCTTTATTTACTTAGTGCAAGGACAGCAGTTTAACATCAGTTAGGTATACCTACTTAAATATTTTAATTACTTAAACGGTAATAAAATAAAGTCAACATTGTAATTAACCTTAAAACACAGTCAGAATGCAGTGGTATGACTGTTTGAAAATTATATTTTATCTTACACAATTTTCAGTTGCTATAGCGGTGCATCCTAAAAGTTGGCAACGTCGTAATTAACTACCAAATATTTACCTGTTGTGATTAATTTGAAAATAATACTGTATGGAAATAAGAAATGTGGGTAACTAGCGAACTAGAATATTGAATATGAACTACAATAACTAATATTGTTACACCGAATATTTAGTTTTATAAGTAAAAGATGTATTTATTCCAAATGCTTTCTTTACACCTTAAACGGCTGCAACATCAAATTCAATGTTGCAATTGCAATTCATTATTAATATTCTAGTTCGCTAATTAGCCACACTTCTTATTTCCATACAGCAATATTGCCAAATTAATCAAAACAGCGAAAATGTGACAGCTATTTGCGACGTTGCCCACTTTCAGAATGCACGATCTTAATCTGCGTTCGCAATATATTTGCCAAACATGTAAACGAACATGACTTTTAGGAAAAAAAACTGTAATGCCTATACATAAGGTTCAGTTTGCGTTCATATTTTTTATGACTTTTTCGTCTAAAATCTAAATATAATTAATTAATTAAGTTGTTTAAGTGAAAATAAAATCAATTGACGAACCAACGTGACGAACGTGGTTTGTATTATTTTTATCTGAAGTATCTTTGCAACAGAAAATATGCATAAGAAAATATGCAAAAAATTAAAATATTAACAAAATTTTAACGTTTTCCCGGCCAATATGCTTGTGTTCTCTTAATTTTTACCTACTCAGTAGAATTGTTATTCATATTATATTTTCAACCTATATTGTCCCACTGCTGTGCAAAGGTCTTCCCAATAGTTCCCCCATTGTTCTTATTTCTATTCATATTGCTTTCATATATTGTATGTTGTTTCAGAATTATCGATGTCGACAGCCTGATTTTCGCGCCTTTATTTTTGTATGAATCAAGTTGTTTTTATCCTTCACAGTCCTGAACAAAAACTAAACTTTTTACATATTATTTACGAACATTATTATTATGATAAATCACCATTCTAACCCAGGCAGGCGCTTTACTTTGTGTAAAATAATTTCATCACCTCTGCTCACAAAACGGTGAAGGAAAACATCGTGAGGAAACTGGCATGTCCTAGAAAAAATTCGAAGACATGTGACATCCACCAACCCACACTGGGCCCGCGTGGTAGATTACGGCCCGTTCCCTCTCACAGAGAGGAGGCCTGTGTCCCAGCAGTGGGAACATTAATAGGCTGATGATGATGATGACCATTCCAAATACAGATTCAGCTAGAATACAACAATGAATACAGCTTCAAAACATTTACTCCACTATAATAGGCTAGCTGTACCTACTTGGGTAGTATCATAACAAGTTACATCAAACAAGAGAGGCCAATGCACATGGCGTTCTTCAAACGCGCCGTAAATGCACGTATTGCGCGCTGCAAAAACACCTAGGCATTTTTCAAGTAGTTTTCAAGCAAACCAGAAAACGTGCTATAGAAGCGCATTCGACACACGTTAAGGCGGGTACATACATTGCGAGGCATGCGCAGCGCACGGCCGCGGCGCTCATCGCATGCTTCACAATGTGTGGACGTTCATATTCGTGTTGAGGCAATATAAATTTATATCGAGGCGTGCATTGCGAGGCGTGCGCGGCGCTTGCCTCGCAATGTCTGTAGGGATACAGACATTTAGGTACATGGCAAGCGCGTTGATGACGCGTATAAAAAAAACGCAGGCTCTAAAAAGTTACCATAACGATATTTATGACTTAACTTTACGCAGCGATTATTAGTTGCGTTGTGCGTTTTCATACCATTATTCGCTAGAGGACGGTATCCCTGATCTGCAGAATGCGTGACAGCTGCAACAAAATCTTGAAGGCAGTTGCTGATAGGGTCTCATCCCCGCTTTTGAGGTCCCTTGTAAGGTCAGTCATCTGACTTACTTGGACTGACTCAGACTTTTATTTTTATTATTATCAATTTTTCAATTTAATTTTAATTTATTTTCTATTATTTTTTTCAATTTTATTTTATTTTATTTTCTATAAATTAAGTAATTATTTTTCGAATTTTATGTTAAGCCTCAAACCTATATGAATTAGTAAGGGGGCTACTGTTTAACATGAACTCAGCTTAAGCTAGATACCATCCATAACTGACTAAGCTCTAACCGTCTTATTACAAAACACGGTCTAAATTTGGTACCGGGGTTAGTACTAGCTTTAGTACCATGATTAAATAAAACGTTATTATAAAATGAAGTTTATCTCTAGTTCCAGAACTATGTATGGTGCTAAAGTTAGCGCGCCGAGTCCCCTAGTTTATCTGTGGTACTAATTTATTTGACGTTTGCGTTGATTATTATTGTTGTGTCAATATTACAAAAGATTAGTACTAGCTTTAGTACCATGATTAAATAAACCGTTATTACAAAACGAAGTTTATCACTAGTTCCAGAACTATCTAGGGTACTAAAGTTAGTCTGCCGAGTCCCCTAGTTTATCTTTGGTGCTAATTTATTTGACGTTTGCGTTGTCGTTTTTTTGTTGTTTGTGTGTGTCTATTTTAATAAAAATAATTAAAAATGGATATTTATATGATGGATTTGGAAGATTTGGATATGCTGAAGACGTCTCGGCAATCTTACAGACATCGTCATCGCGTGAATCCATTTGAATTGAGTGACGAAGATTTCAGATATAAGTATAAGGTCACAAAACGTTTTGGAGAAAAGATAGTGGATGTTTAACGTGAGGATTTATTCCACGACAATCGAGGATGCACATTGAGTCCAGTACCCTAATTACGTAATACACGATCAATCAGAATCTGAATCGTTTTGAAACAGATTGCTCCATTGCTTCAAAACTTCGAAAATTAATTCTGAAAAAATGTTGTTGAGCTGTCAAAATGAAACAAATTAATCGGAATCGTTTACGAAAATGTGTTGCGTAATTATATAGCTGAAGTGCAAGTAGTTTGTGCATTACGCAACTGGGCTCGCCATGAATTATGTGACCTTGGACAAAGTTAACCTACCATTAGACAATATTAAAAAAATATACTAATATTATTGTTTTATTCATAGATTCGAGACGATAGGTACAGGTTATTTACATTGTGTGTCTCAACCAGTTGTCAGCAAAGCATGTAAAAACGAAGCATATATTTTGTGACAAATGTCCCGAAGATTGAAAAAATGCCTATTACTCTAAAATTTAGAGCAATTTAGAGTCTAAATGAACATGAGGAAAGCATTAGAAAATTCCGCAGTATTGCTAATTTTCTTATAGTAATAGGGCCAATAGAATGTACTTATAAAAGAGTAAAGAAACTAGATGCTTGTGGGGGGTCAGTTATATATTAATAGAAAAAGACTTTCTTCATTTTATACAAACTTTAAAACATTTTATTTGCCAATGCATCACCATCGTAGTCATTTAACACCACGGCTGTTTACCCCAAAGGTGCTAAAGTTGTTTCCAGAGATGTTCTTTTGTCCGTAACGTAATTCTGTTCACGTATGTAGGTAGCGTAGCGTCGCGAATGTCGCGATCCAAGAACCGTAGTTTGGACGCCCGACAAGCACCTGCCTTGTGTGTATATTGAGTTTTACAGTTATATTAAGAACAATAAATAAGAAGTGCATTTATTATTAATAATGTTAAACACGTAACATAAACATTCATCTAAAATAAAGCGCCGCCGCCGTATGAAGTCGCTCCACTTCACGCACGCTAGAGGTTGTCCAGCAAGCTCACGACTCGTGAGCTTCCTGGACTTGCGTGAGATTCGGCGTTGGGCGCTGGGCGCTCCGTGAGTCACGAGCGCCCAGCGGCAGCGTCCATCGCCGAATCTCTGGATGTTTTTTTAATGGATATTTCAGGTTCGATTAGTGGAATTGATAATATTCAGGAAATATGGTTAGTAAAATTTCACGTTTGGTTCAGTCAACTTGATAGCTTTTTGAAAATTAACGTTTCGTTCTTAAAAGAAACCTCAACAGAGGTGTTCAAAAATAATTACAACATTATTAAAAAAAAGCACGTCAAAAGTACAAGTTATGCTTGTTCAATATATTGTAACCTAAACAAAGAACAATTTCGGACATATTTTTGTATTAATAAATAATTATTTAAGCATTTCAAGAGTTATTATATTACTTATCAACATTTAGATAAACAGAACGTTGCTTCAAATAAAACCTGCGTGAACGTTTGAAAGAATGCCAATTTTGTTTCATATCTATGGATATTATTTGAACCTCAGATTTGAATCATGAATTTCTTTGGTACTAACTGATCCTCGAATAGTCTTCGTTTTGTAATAAGAAAACATTTTGAGCCTGGTACTAGCTTTATTACCGTAACAATCCTAGACCTTTTAGTCTTGGTTTAACCGTATAGTTCGGAAGCGCCCCGAATTGGATGACATGCGACCTCAGACCAATAAAAAAGTTACTTCTTTATTGGTCTGAGCATGCGACACACTAAATTGATTATGTAAATATTTATTATGATACCCATCTAATCTTATGAATGTGCGAATCTTAAGAGAGCTGGATAAAAAACTTATATGATAACGCTATTAAATCATTCATATTTAATGCGCAAGTTAATTAATTTACCTTTATAAAATTTAAGCTCGTAAATGCGATAATCGCCATTTTGATGACAGTGGTGGTCGAGGCTAAAAGACATAAAAATTGGGGATGTCGAACATCCAAACACCACCACAGGGGCAGTGAGGAATACATCATTTAATTATTTATCGAGTTCATCCATTGTTCAAGTTAACTATGTAGTGGTAATGAAGTTTTTTGATATCCAAATTCGAAGTTTCGCGCAAATCGTTCGTGTTTACATTTTTACTTTTCACAATATCACACATACTGTCACATACACAGTCATGTAGATACGATTTAAAATGTGACAAATATTATTTAAAATATTATAAACAACTAGAAAATGCCCAGATGTTAACGTAATATGCGATCAAAGGTCTAATAACACGTAATATTCATTACCACTACTCAATTTGTGTCCAAAATCTCCGTTAGTAATGTTTTTTTTATTGTAATGATGTGCGAAAGCGATTATGCCAAACGATAGGTACGTCATTTATTTAATTTCGCGCCGAATTGTTTCTATATTTGAATTTAAATTCAGAATGCGCTCGCTGTTTTTAAATTATTTTAATATATTGGACAATTATTTTTATTGAAGATCTTATTTTTGATACTTTCTGATAGTTTGCTACAGAATGCCCAGTATACATTTTTTAGGTAGGCATTATAGGTAAGTAGGCATCATTGTACATTGTTTGGGAATGATGATAAATTAATTCTATAAATTGGGAAGGTATTCCGCAAACACTATTAATTAATGACGTTAATATTTTTCGTTAGTTGCATATATTATGTGTAACACCTATGTAACAACAATATTCTTACAAATAAATTTATTACTATTACTAAACTTGGTAGTTTTTGTTTCTATTAGGATACTCAAGTAATCGTTTTTTGTTACAACTGGATTATAGAAAGCGCGTCAAAAGTACAAGTTATGATTGTTCAATAAATATATTGTAAGCTAATCAAACAAAAATTTACGACATATTTTTGTATTGATAAATAATTATATAAGCATTTCAAGTGTTATTTTAATATCAACATTTAGAGAAACAGAACGTTGCTTCAAATAAAGCCTGCGTAAGCGAATGAAAGAATGTCATTTTTATTTCATAACTGTGGATATTATTTGAACCATGAACCTTCTTTAGTACTAACTGACAGATTTTGAGCCTTACTAGCTTTATTACCGTAACAATCCTAGACCTTTTAGTCTTGGTTTAAACCATTACTTAGTCCGTGTTTTGTAATAAGACGGTAAGAGTCAGGCCGACCGATATATTATAATATGCTCTTCGCCGGCGTCCTACGTGTGGACCGCTAAGCTTTATATGCAGACAGCTGAGCTGTCCCTCTTATAAATGACCTCCTTAGCTTCATGCAGAGCTTGTTTCACTACTAATCCAGATGGACCGTGTAGCTGAAAGCATACTGCGTACTAGACTTTGGTTTCACTTTAACTTGAATATTCATTTGTGAGAAAAGCAAAAGGAAAATATCTATTTTGTGCATGCAAGAATAATTTCAGATGAAATAAAAAGAAACGTCTGCTGTTGTCTTTTGGCTGAAATTATGATAATTATGATAAATTATAATTAAGATTACTCTTTAACTTGCAAAACAAAACAATAAAATGAAACAGGTACAACTGCAGTGGATTATTTTGTTGTTTGTTATCGCAAAAGTGTATCAAATAGTCCAGTAGCATATTTAAATAATATAAATAACAAAAAGACAAAAACTTTTTTTTTCTACTTACTTTAGTATAAGGATAAGGTATATAATTTTGTTATTTTTGTTGTATTATGTATATGTATGTTGTTATAAAATAATAATAATAAAAACTGTTATATTGCAGGATAATACACATTATAGTACACATTATTAGTACTAGGCTATTCAAAAAGTAATGATAATTCAAATCGTTTATTTTTCTTTTTGCTCGGCGCCTGAGGGTTCTAGCGTGATGTTAAATAGCCTTTAGCCACAGTAATACTTTAGCCTTCCTCAAGAATTGAGCTATCAAAGGCAAAAAGATTTTTTCAAGTCGGACTGGTAGTTACAAAAAACTCTTCAGCTTTATTATTAGTATAGAAAATATGAACCGATTATCATTACGTTTTAATCAGCCTAGTAGACAATTTGTTGCCGCCAAAAATGCGATAAATATAAATAACATAACATCACGCCTTGTTTCCCCGAAGAGTTGGGATGAGGTGCACCTGTAGTATATCCACATTTCACCAGTTATGTTTCCGACCAGGGAATCGAACCCAGGACCTTATGCTCAGTAGTAATGCTTGCGTTATATTTTTAAGTCCCATGTAATAGGGGGCGAGCCTATTGCCATCAACCGGGCACAATTCCAGACTCCGGGCTGGTACTAAGAAATTCCTGTTGGAAAAACTCAATAATACTTTGCCAGCCCTGGGAATCGAACCCAGGACCTCATGCTCAGCAGTAGCGCTTGCGACCACTAGACCAACGCACAACGAGGCAGTCTTATAAATATTACAACTACGACAGTTAAATTGATATACTAATACTACTATTTATTTTCTCGCAGTCAATGGTAAAAAGAAGAGTACACAACTTGTAAAAATTTGTCGCGGACCTTGTATCCCTCGCTCCGCTCAGGATTCTAATCTAGAATACCTCGGTACGCTCGTGATTCTACTCTAGAATCCTTCGCTGCTCTCGGGATCCAACTTAGTCCCTCGAATTAAATTCCCTTTTTTTTCACTTGTTGTATAATCTACTATTATTTACATTAGAATAAAAACACCTTATCTATGAAAATAGAAAGTTAACCTGCTTATAATGCCAATAGGATCTCAGCTCAGTTGAACTTAATGTCAGATGAAAACACAATAGGAACACCTGAGTTCACCTGACGCTGATTTTAACTACATCCCACAAGTCAAATACGGTCGAAAAATAAAAACATAGTGAAGTACAGGTGGTCCATTTGAATAAATTTAGAAAATAAATTATAAATGATAATATAAAATAGCTCATAGAAAATCAATAATTTTTAATCATTTTATAAAGTTGTCTCTAACCCTATTCAATAATTACAAAATCAGGTTTTATAATGTAAACCTATTTGTATTTTATGTAGTTTGTTTTCTAAGATACATCAGAGTCAGAACCAATTTAATTTTAAATGTATAAAACCGTAAAAACGAATAACAAAACACTCAACCACAGATTAATACAGATGGGACTCTCCGCAAAATCATTTAAATAAAAAGGGATTCTTGCTACGACACAATAAAGTGCGATTCAGGTCGCATAACGCTATTTACCTATAGTACAAGTTGCCTCTCTTTCTATCGCGTAACTCTTATACCTTCTGACCACGTCAGGGTTGACATCTTTTAAAGAATAATTAGATAATTAAGTAGGTATCAGCTCTTGGTCTATTATATTTTTAAATGTACCACCAATCCTTAAGTAACCGACTGCAGGCGACTTCTTAAAAATGCGATTCGATTTCTTAAAAATACAATAGAAACCAGAGTGTCGCGGCGGGCGGCGTCACGTCTCCTGCTGCTGCCGCCTGCGGTAAACGGACACTAAACAAATTAAAATACGTCGGTACTGTAATTTGTTTAGTGTCCATTATTTATTTATATGTACCTACGTAACTGGGCAAATAAAAATTATGTACGAATACCCTGTTGTCTACATAATAAAACATTTACTAAGTACATAATATTTAAATATGGTTTCACTAAGTTCGTGGTGTACCCACCACGGACACCACCAAACAAAAATATTATTTAATTATGTACTTTCCTACCTATAATTTATGGAAGCCTGAACCTGACCTTGTAAACAGAACTAGTAAGTACCTTGTGACGTGACTTATATTAGAATAACAATTAATGTAAACGTTTGGTACCTATACTACCTACCAAACGTTTACATTAATTGCTATTCATAGGTCATTACTAATTACTTAAAGGTAGACGTGCATTTCTTTACCTTTTCGTGTCCTTTGGAAGTGAGAAAAACGTGAGGTTCGGATTCTTATTATTATATATAAGCAGCCAAATGGGATGCAATAAACTGCTGCCTTCATTTTAGTATTTTTAGTTTTAATATCTTGCGACAAACGGCGCGCGGCAGCCCTACTGAATAGGAACAGTGAGACGAGCCCGCTGGGTACTTGCAGCTTCATACCTAAACTGCGGAGTTTCCCATCTGTATTAATCTGTGACTCAACATTAATAGGTTAACGTAAAAAAATCCAACAACACCAACTAAAAAGAAACAAATTGAAAAATTAAATATGATACCTATCTACTTAAATAACATATATTTTTTTATCACAACGTGGATCCTTTTGGCCTGCATCTCACGTGATGATCAGGCTGAAGGTCGACGCGAGCTTCACCTGGAATCCTCAATCACAGAGGAACAAGGAACTGACTATGTTACCTCTAACTACCGAATATAGGCTATTAACATTGCAAATATGGCGACAGACTTAGATAAGATGGTGGTAGCTAGCCAGGCGGACTTAGTCCAAGCCCACCAACCAAATTGAGCACAAAATTTTGCTCCCACTGGGAATCGTTACCGGGAGCTCTGGGTCTGAGACAGGTTGTCTAACCACTAGACCACACGGTTAAAACTATAAACTCAAAATATTTTTGTTACCTACTAAGCATAACTAACATAATAAAAAAGCCCTTTTCTTTCTTCTTAAGGCTCCGTGCACGAAAAAAAACATTTTTCGTCAATAACTTATCTAATTGTAAGAAAGATTGAAATAATTGAAACGATAAGTTTGTGTAAGTTAAGTACAGTTTTCGTGGTGTTAAACTATTTGATTCAGTCACAGCACCTGTAAATAGTTGCATCACTGTTGTGCTCTCGAAAATATGGTATAGTTCGCCTTTGATTTACATAATGAAGATATTGTATAATCATAAAATAAAATATTAATTTTATTTCAAGAATAGCTGAAGATGTGTGTTGTTGTGAGCTGTATGTGTGATGTTTAAATTTATTGATATGGTTTGCTAAATAATAGAAAAAAAGTGATCAAATGTCAGTCTCGCGTCATTTTTCGGAAAACTTGTTGCGAATATTTGTGATTTTCCATGAGTACAAAAAAAAAACTTTCAGCCACATGCATAACAAAAACTCGACTTTTCAAATCACAAATAGTTTTTTTAATATATTTTCCCTTTCTCACAACAAATGAACAAAATTAATCAAAATCAGTTGATTTCGTGCACGGCCTCTTAAATTACTTTCTCTTTGATTCACACTCGATGCACTCTTGAACTACATTGATGTAGGTAACAATGCCATTGAACCGCTTTTGGGTCGTTCTTTCTCCAAAAAGACACCAAAGTTCTAAAATTGCTGTTATAAACACGAATGCATTTTTAAAGTACAGGAAACTTCACAACGTAACAATTTAAAACAAAACTTGGTTGGTATTTATACTTATTTTGTTAAATAATACCTAACAATGTATTCAGTATTCATAGCTTAGTTAGTGAAACCTAAGCTAATAAATAATTCATAATTATAATAATATCAATTACAGTGCAATTTTATAATCATTCAATCACGTGCTGGTTTTATTTTGTTTATAAGCAACATTTATAATTAAGAAGGTATCTACTGACCAATTTAGAGGCTTATTGGTGATTCGCCCGGAACGACCGAATCGACACGATAAAAATAAATGATTAAAACTGAGGCGATTTATTTTAAGAATTTGTTATATTATATTGTATAAATTAATTTCTAAAACTTAAGCTTCAATAATTATTCATAAATAAAAATAGAGAGGAGTTTGTGACTAAGTAATAACAGCCGCATGGGTCGATCGATTAAGCTATGCTTGCCGCGGTTGGCCCGTGGATGGGTGACCATCTTTACCAAGGCCCCTCCGTGCCTCGGACCCTCCGTGCCTCCGAAAGCACATTAAGCCGTTGATCACGCTGTCATTCATGGATCTTCGACAGCCGTTACGGGTCGTCAGGAGCTTGAAAGTCTGACAACCAGTCTTATTACCAAGGGGTATCGTATTACCCAGTTACTGGGTTATGGAGGTCAGATAGGCAGCCGCTCCATGTAAAATACTGGTATCGAGGTGCATCTGCATGTTGTGGTTAGACTGGAAGCCGACCCCAACGTAGTTGGAAGATGATGAATAATAGAGAAGATCTAAAATTGTACATTGAGTGAGTAAACAACGAAAATATATGTTTTCGAACAAGTTGTTTTCTGTTATTTTAGTTAGCTAGATTAAGTTGATAACATGTCTGCAAAGTTATCTCGAGAATTATGTTTAATCAGGAAGATAGTGTAATCATCTTTCGTTACCTAACCTGATGTAATTGCAACTGGATTCTGATCAATAATCAAATCAGCCATAAGCCTTCCCTGAGTTGCATCATGATGACCGGTTACTAGGTCTTCCGGCAGTTCATCCTAGATATTTTCATGTCACTGGTGCATCTTGCTGCATTTGTCCAAGTTATCGTAGACTTAACTAGTTTTAATTTGATAACTAGCTGTTCCTCGCAGGCCTTCTCGCAATCATTTGGAACTACTTCATGTATGCATGCATTTGTTTTTTTGTGGAATTCTTTTACATAGCCTCCATCTGGGCAGAACGGAGGGTTATGTTGGACTCCTTCTAACTAAAACCTCTCAGTTCGGGTCGGGTACCCGGGAGCATCCTAGGTATCCAGGACATTAACTATTTAGATATTTATGCCTTTGATGCAAATCCGTCTATTTCATCTTCCCTAACTTACATTCATTATAGTAAAGAGTTATTCAAACTTTGTGTTCAATGTGGTAATGTAAATTATTTTTTGCATAAGTACTAATTATAATTATAGAATCAAGTTTTTCCAACTAACAGACAGCTGTGCTGCTGGGGAGGTTGTTGCGCCACTTCTTCTTCCCAACAAAAGCACTAGGAAGTGGTGAAGGGCGGGCGTTTTTGGGGGACTGTCTTATATAATTTCGACGTTCGAAAAGTGCTGATTCTCAGCCTAGTTTGAATAAATGACTTTTGAATATTGAATTTTGAATCGTCAACTGAGTTGAGACGACGATTAACCCTAACTTCTCTTGCAGTTGCCATTGACAGTTGCAGAGCAGTACATTCAACTGCTGTAGGTATCTTCATCAACAACCATGCTACATTGTTGTTATCAACAAACTAGTTTCCTACAAATACTTTTAAAACGTTTCAAAAAGACAAAGTATTCATCGAAGCAGAACCAGTGATATAAGTAATTACGTTCGGTAAGCGTAAAACTTGCGTATCATAACTCGATCGCCGGCGCGCGCGCAGTCAGGGCCAACGGGCGCCGATTGGCGGACGGACTCACTTTCTTGTTCGAATTTTTTAAAATAACTGTGATAACTTTGTGTTTATTGTGATTGTAAACTACAACTTTGGCGGAAGCACCGGGAATTTGAAAGGTTTTTTTTTGAATTTTATTATTTGTTATATGTTATATCGAAATATTTTGTGTGTACTTTGGATTCGCGATAAATAATTCTTATCTATGTTTTTGTGAAACTCATTTGGTAAACAAATTGTATATCAGGCATAAAATTTCAAATACGCGCGCGTAATTAACATGTGACTGAAGATGAAACCTCGTTAAAAGTTAGTATATGTTTCAAAAAATATGAAACCAGTTTCAGGAAACAAAGAAAGTACCTACTACCACTAAAGCAAAAGAAATGGTCATCCAAATAAAACTTAACAGAGGTTCGGTTCATTTGTTCTAGTTTATTTGCCCTCAATTCCGCACTATCGCATCGAATTGTTGCAGCTGCATGAAAAGTTTTCAGCCCTTGACATAATTTTATTGGTTACAAATGAAACGTAATCATCATATTGGAACGAAGAAGAAGAAAAAAAAATTACAAAAATAGCCAAAATATTGCCATTTCCTAACCACTGTAGAGTTGAGGTTTTTTCCAAAGGTTCCAGTTTTTTTTGCTTGCGAGTTACCTCATCATCCCCAAACCAACTTCGCCCACTGCTGACCATATGCCCCTCTTTTCTTGTGCCAACTGTGTCACTGTCTTCCAGTCTTTCCAGACTCGATCCCTGCCTTACACCACCTGTCATCACGGTGCCTTGTCAGATGTCCTGCCGAACTCCATTTGAGTTCCTATAACTCGTTTTCCGATATCGTTAACTTTCGTACGTCTTCGGATCTCGACGTTTGGTACTCGGTCTATAAGTTCTATACCAAGTATGAAAATCTCCACTTAAGACGCAGATATATGCCAATGACTTTGAGTGGTAGGCTTGCGTGTTCTGTACTGACCTCACGCAACGCGTCGTACGTCCAGCCAGTAATAGGACTCGCCCATCAAGGATGTCCCAAATTATACGCAATATTAATTTATTATACATAAAACAAAAGGTTTTTTAATAAAAAAAAAATGGTGAAGGTTTCAGAAAAATACGTTTGATAGATTTTGCGTCATTCTCAGTTTTTTATCTGCGTTAGTTTAAAATAATTACACTATGTAATATAAACATAATCTAAAATATTCCTATATTAAGTTATTAAGAAAATGCTCTAATTTAACTATGGTTTTTCCAAATCATTAAAACCACTCGCTTAGACGTGATCTTCAGTAATAAAATCATTAAACGTCGGTTATCGTCGCCTTAATTAAACATTTAAATATAATTTAACTACACAATCTTTATTAAACTGACTGCTTCGTTGGTTTAGTGGTCGCAAGCTACTACCGATCATGAGGTCCCGAGTTCGAATCCCAGGTGGAGCAAAATATTATTGGGTTTGCCATCTGGAACTTCTCAGTAGCAGCCCGGATGGGCCCGGTTGATGGCAATAGGCTCGCCCCCTATTACATGGGACTTAAACATGACTGACAAAATGTGGCTGTACAATAGGTTAGGTACACCTCTGCCTATCCCTTCGGGGGATACAGGTGTGATGATATGTAAATTACATTATTAAAATGCTCATTGCAGTTTTATTTTCACAGGTAATTTGTATTAATTAGAATGCAAAACCGCTATTAAATTAATAAGCATAAACAATATTCAACATTGATAGCCTTAATTAGATATACTCGAGCACCTATCTATTAAATTGTAGGTAACGTAGATATACGTAAGATAAATACATATCATAATCATAATCAGCCTATTAATGTTCCCACTGCTGGGACACAGGCCTCCTCTCTGTGAGAGGGAGTGAGCTGTAATCTACCACGCGGGCCCAGTGCGGGTTGGTAGATGTCACATGTCTTCGATTATTTTGGTTCTAAGACATGCCGGTTTCCTCACGATGTTTTTCCTACACCGTTTTGAGAGCAGTGGTGATGAAATAGTTTTACACAAAGTAAAGCGCCTGCTTGGGTTCGAACCCACGACCTACAACTCGTAAGTCGGGGCCGTTACCACTGGGCCACCACTGCTCTCAGATAAATACTATTTACTAACCCCCTTACTAATAAACGTTGTATATCGCCTGTATAGTTACACACCGATTTCTCTCTTTCAGTCGTCAGTAATTTGACATTCGAAAGAAGAAGACAAAGCGTTGTGTAACTAAGGCGATATACAACGTTTATTAGTAAGGGGGTAAGTATCTAACTATTATTTGTCCACCAGAACCATTACTATCTTATTATTCGGATTATTCTAGCGTGTTTCCGGTCGTTTACCGAAGTGCATTTAAGACACTGATAGCACCTACAGTTCTTAATGTAGACACATGAACACTTAGGCCAACGCAGATTAGGGCAAGCCACACCACATAGCAAAAATCCTGCAACATCTCTTTCGTAAGGTACAGGCAGACCACACCGCCCTTTTTTTGTGTTTAAATGCGATGCGCAGTGGCCTGATGCTGCTGTAATGTGCGCTTAACTTTATAGAACACTAGCTTTTGCCCGCGGCTGCACCCTCGTGGATGTCGGAAAATATCCCACGGGTACGTACTACCGGGATTACATACCTAATAGCCGAGTATTTTTATTTTATTTATCTCCCACGGTTTACGCCGCACACGCCAGTAAAGTTCCCAGTCGGCATGATTTTTTCCGACATCTACAACAAATAATCGTCAGACCTGAATGAATTATACACCAAAACGTTCCTCATGAATCACTCCGTCCATTGGTGAAAACCGTTTGAAAGTCCGTTCGGTAGTTTTTGAGTTTATCGCATTCAGACAGACAGACGCGGCGGGGGACTTTGTTTTATAAGTAAATATTATAGAAGTACTAAGTGCATCTGTAGAAGCAGTTTCCCTATCACAATTGAGTTTCTGATCATTAATGTCATGTCCTTAAGGTAAACAGGTTTCTTTAGTAAGTGTGTGTAGGACTGGTATAAGTGCTAACCGCATTGCATTTTAATTAACTATAGCAAGTTTAACCTAACCTTTTAGAATACGTTCTTAAACCTATCAGTTTCCTACCAACGAATATGTGTTTTGCAAATTTGATCTTTCAACTCAATCAGGTATCACGAACGCATTATCTCGACGACCGGACTGTACAGCTTGTGAGTCACATGAAAAAGTGTTAAAAAAACTTTTGTACTAAAAAAAACAACCGACTTCCAAAAAAAAACACTACATAGTGAAAAATAACTTTAATTTCGGAAGTTGGTGGCAAAAAACGAAAATACGAATCCAAAGACACCAACTTCCGAAATTAAGGTGAAACAATTTGATATTTTTTCCATACAAACTTCGGAGGGGTTTTACTCCACTGTCTGACATCGTACATTCAAAGTTTAACATGATATCGTTAGGTCTCATTATTAATTTTGTCTGTACGGAAGCAGAATAGTAAAATAAAAAGCCATTAAAAAGTTATAAGCCAACAAAGATTCGTTTTTCTTGCTAATTTTAACGCAACTTTGGGCGTAAATAAGTAATACAAAAAGTGTGAAATCTCGAAAACAAAATCCGTACCGACACAGAAAAATTATCGAAAATTTCAATAAATTTTATTTGTAATTGATTTATGCAGTGGTTTTTTCAGAAAAACCTTTTTTTCAAAGGCCTTTTCGTAATTTTTGACGCGCTCCTTTTACTAAAATTGGTCGGTACGGTGTTTCTGTGCGTGCGAACTATACGTTGTCCATGTAGACCAGCTTCTAACTGCTCATCACTGATACTATCTCGGTCGGACACGATGCCAGGTGAGACAGCGTGGTTTTTGGCCATGCCCACCATTGAGTTCGAGCCCGCGACTAGTTCCACCTTAAAGTTATTTTTCATTTTGTAGTGTTTTTTTGGAAGTCGTTTCTGAAGTCGGTGTGTTGTTGTTGGTTTTGTAATTCAAAACCAAAGACACCGACTTCAGATACGAAGTTAATTTTCACTTTGTAGTGTTTTGTAAAAAGTTTTTATTTTCATTTTTTTGTACAAATACCCCACACAAATTCGAATACCACTATCTGCTATGTAAATAACAGTGACAGGAACTTATCATAAAAATATCCAAGCAAAATTAATAAAAAATTATATGGGGCTACCTAGAGAGCATACATTACATGACATACCCTTTCATACAAATAAAGAATTGTCAAAATCGGTCGACAATTGACGGAGAAATCGGTGGACATACACAAGAAAAATAAAAATATACGCGACGAACATATAACCTCCTCCTTTTTGGAAGTCGGTAAAAAATGGCTCTTCTTTCTTTTCGTGTGGTGAGTGACTACCTGATGTCCGAGTTTTAAAACCGCCCGTGGGCCTCGGACTTGACTTTAAATGCCCTCGAGCAACATCTCTCAGGCATGCCGGTTTCCTCACGATGTCTTCGTTCAGCATTAAAAAAGGTTAATTAGTAGAAACCAGCTGCGAATTCATTTTAAGGGCCAACTATTTTCTCAAAGCATCTTGGCATAAACTTTAGGAACCCGATGAAAATAATCTCATATGCTCTTTATGGTAAAAGTGGGAGAATTTGGGTGAAAATGTCGGGCACATCCTGCCATGAACAGTTGTCATCGCTATCACCTTACTGACACTTGGGCCATCTTCCATCTTGCGCCGCATACCGTTACCTGTGCACTTGATGACCTTAAGACTGCGTCAGTGAGTGCTGTTCACGTAGCTGAGTTTTGGGCCCAACATATTATATAAACTTTTTGCCATCGATACGCTGAGAACCTTGCTGATTGGACAATATTTTGACCATAGTTTGAGCTTTTCTTAAAAATTTCGTACCGCTACGAGACAAAAACGGCGGTTATGAGGTTCTTAACTGCTAATCATGAATTATCTAGCCTCGTTCCAACTACATATTTGCTATATACATAGATACATAAACTCACGCCTTCTTCCCACGGGGGCAGGCAGAAACTACAGAACGCCACCTACTACGATCCTTACATACTCCTTTTACCTCGTTTATGTTTATACAATCATCTGGTCATATATACACGCACGCCGGTTGCGAGAACTACGCACCTGTCCTTTCTGAAGAACATCACCAATAAGGTCAGTATATTATGTCCTCCTAGGGCGTCCCCTCCCAGCGTTTCCAGTCACATCTTCCTTGTAAATACATTTTGTTAGTCGCCTTTCATTCATCCTCTCAACATGACCAAACCATCTCAGCATACCCTTTTCAATGTTTGTCACTACATCGTCTTTTAACTCACACTGTTGTCTTATCACATCATTCCTCAGCCTATCATTCATAGTCAAACCACACATGCTTTACAAGGAACGCATTTCCACAGCATGTATTCTACTTTCATGCTTCTTCTACCACACCCATTATTCACTTTCATACATAAGCGTAGGCACCAGCACACCATTGTGAACAGTCAGTCGTGCCTTACATATTTGCTAATCAGCCTATAATGTTCTCACTGAAGGGACACAGGCGTCATCTCTTCGAGAGGTAGTGGGCTATAATCTACCACGCACACAATTCCACAATTCTTAAGTATGGGCCGTTATCACTGGGCCACCACTGTTCTCCCTGGGCCACCACTGCTCACCCTGGGCCACCACTGTTCGCCCTGGGCCACCACTGCTCTCCCTAGGCCACCACTGCTTTCTGCTCTCCAACTATTTGAAGTCAGCGAAATTACCTAATTGTTTATCGAATTGTCTACCAACTTCAATGGTCCGTATGGAAAAATTACTATAACACGGCAAATTGATGTAGTGTGTCATTTGATAAACAATAAATTTGCTTGACTGTGTTGTTGTCGGTTTTACCTTATTTCGCTCTTATGTTTGCTTCTTTAAAATCATAGATTACCGGTACGGTAGGTAGGTATGGTAGGTATGGTAGGTACCTGGTTTGGTAGGTACCTATCATAAACTATTTATTACTTTGGTTATGGTAATCAGCTATAATAGACTTCCAATTACAGAATAAATGGGAAAAACCACTCGTCGCTAAATTAAAATATCAAAACAAAAACAAGGTGTAAATTATGCTATTACACATCTGTTTTTATTTTGATATTAAAGGTAGCGACGAGTGGTTTTCTACGATAAAACGGTCTGGAATAGTATTTTCAACATAATTTATTTAAATATGTTTACGAAGAATTTAACTGACATTGTTGTCTCTATTCTTATTGATTTCAATTACGGAAAACCCTGATATTTTTAAAAGGTTCATCCAACGTTCACGTGACTGCACAAACTTGTTTATAATAACCAAAACTGTGTAGGTAGGTATATTATTTTTGTTAGATAACTATAATCCATACTAATATTGTATATGCGAAAAAAACTCTGTCTGTCTGTTACCTTTTCACACCTTAACGGCTGAACGCCACACAATAAACGATGGCCTGGGTTAGGATAGAGGATGCTTTTTTATCCCGGATCTACGTTCTCGTGGAATAGTTTCCGAGCTGCTCGCAGACAAACTGACGAAGCATGCGCAGTCGCATCATGTAAAATACTGATAATCAGCGACATCAGATTAGTCTAGAAGCCGACCCCAAAATAGTTGGGAAAAGGCCAATGAATGCAGATGATTATGCACACGAAGGATCTGGTACACTTGCGCGAAAGACATTTCCTCGAAAGACATGCGCGAAATGACATTTCCGCAAAGAATTTTTGCGCGAACGGTCTTTTGCGCGAAGGGACGCTTGCGCGAAAGGCACTTGCGTGAAAAGGCACTTGCCAAAGACACTTGCGCAAATCCACTTGCGCGAAAGGACAATTTTCGCAATGGCTTCGCGCAAATGTATTTCACGGAAATGTCTTTCGCGCAAATTTCCTGCTACAGCACACGAAGCCCGGGCAAAGGTTAGTATTAAATATAAATTCATATTATAAAATTATATTCAGTCTAGACCACAAAATTGAATAGATTTCTATTTTTGGACTAAACCATTATTTATAAAACCTGTTATGTAAGTAGGTGTTATATTAACTGTGTTGTACACGGTTACATAATAATACCTATTATATATGCAGCTGTAAATATAAACAAAAACAAAATCAAAAGTGATATATTCAAATTAGGCTGAGAATCAGCACTTTCCGAACGTCTAAATGGATGCGATTTCGAGCATTATTGAGAACTGTTATGCTCGGTTCTCCTCACTCACTGATTTAATACTCGAATCTGAACTGTTACATTTCAGGAGAATGCTCGCGGTGAGGGTCAGTCTCCCAAATAGGTTACGTAATTAGGTTATATTTATCTAAATGTATTAATAGTATTTTAAGAAAATATCTACCTACTTACTAATACGAGTACTAGAATTATTTATGTTATTGTTATTGACTTTTTATGCGAATGTTATTTTATTATTCAGTTTTTATGTACAATTTAATTTAATTTTTAGTTTTCTACGACTTAGAATTTTAATTTGTAAGCAATAGCTATGTATTTAAAAATAATTTTTGCTGTGCCCTGACAGGGTCTACAACGGCTCTTAGCTGTCTTTTGTGAACATCTTGTTTTACCGTGTGGAACTCAAATAAATGAATATGAATATGAAAACGTCCGAAATTCACCACTTCCTAGTGCTTGAAACAATTCTGAACTGGGATAGTTTTCATATTGAGATGCATACATCGTCTTTTAAATGTAGCTTAGGAGTTAGTGAAAACAAAGCTTTCTCATATACCTACTCACATACAATACACAGATTTTGTGAATAATAATAATAAAATAATAAATTGTTCTGCCTCGTCGGTCTAGTGGTCGCAAGCGGTACTGCTGAGCCTGAGGTCCTGGGTTCGATTCCCAGTTTGGGCAAGGTGTTTTTGGGTTTTTCTATATCGAATTTCCCGGTAGCAGCCCGGAGTCTGGATTTATGCTCGGTTGATGGCAATAAACTTGCCCCCCCCCTATTACATAGGACTTAAACATAACTGGCGAAATGTGGATGTACTATAGGTATAACTCAGCACAACCCAAGGGAAACAAGGCGTGATGTAATAATAAATGTTTATTTATTTAGGGTCGTTAATTTCAGACCATTGCCCGAAAAAGGATCATAACAGTTACCGTTTAAATAAATATCGATTGACCTGTTAACGCTTTTAAAATTAAAAATGTTTTTAAAAGGTAGTGTCATTTAACCACAAGATGCGAAAATTTCATATGTTAATGCATTTTACACATTTAGTGCGAATTTCACCAATGAAACTGAACGCGTTCTAGACTTGTCAGTGTCAAAATTCCACAGAAAATAATGACATTTACATGTGATCGCGTTCAGTTTCATTGGTGAAATTCACCCTTATTATTGATCTATTTCACCAATGAAACAGAATGTGATCAGCACATCCATTCCACTTTCAAGAGCTGTCAGTGTCAATATTCCACAGAAAATAATGACACTAACAAGTATGTGCTGATCGCGTGCAGTTTCATTGGTGAAATTCACCTCAGTAGTCCATAGATCGATCTGGAAAATTAGGGACTTATCCCGAACAGAAATATATTTTTCCCCTAGCCAGGGGCGCCCCTTAGGGTTGCTTCAGGGTATAATTGGTAATTATTGCGTCATTTTAATATCATCATCTCAGCCAAAAGACGTCCACTGCTGAAGCTAAGCCCCAAGCACCGCCACTTCAACCGATTATGTGCTTCCTGGATGGACAAGTTCGAACTAGACATGGGCCGACTATGACATTGGTCGACTAACCAACTAGCCGACCAGTCGGCTGCAAAATGGACTATTAGTCGGCCAAGCCGATTATTGCTTTCGGTTGAGTTCGAGTGACATCAGCAATGTTCGTGACCAGACACGAACATTGGCGGACATTTTGCAGCCGACTAGTCGACTAGTCGGTTAGTTGACCAATGTCAAAGTCGGCCCATGTCTAGTTCGAACTTATCGATAAGGTCTGGATCTAGCTAATAATAATTATGGTTTGACTTTGCACCAAACTTCCTAATTCTATCAATAACTTAGTCATGTAATACAACTTAGGTGCAGTCCTAAGAAAAAAAACCGACTTCCAAAAAAACACTTATAAAAATAACTTTAATTTAACAGTGTCTTTGAACTCCTATTTTCGTTATTTGCCACTGACTTCCGAAATTAAAGTTATTTTTCATATTATAGTGTTTTTTTGGAAGTCGGTTGTTTTTTTTTTTTTGTAAAAAATGTTTTTATTTGTCGCTTGTTAGTGTATATAAAAAAAATACCCAAATCGCTATAGGTGCGCCTATAATATTTGATCCATCAGGTGCTGACCTGATGACAATGGGACCATCTCGAAAGTATAATACCCTTTCAAACAAAAAAAGAATTTAGCAAATCCGTCTGTCTATACACGGCGGAGTTATGCCCGAACATACATAAAAAATAAAAAAAGTTTGGAAAATCCAAAAGTGCACGCCTCATACTTATCACTCATTCATTCATAAACGAAAAAGAAATTCAAAACATAGTTTAAAAATGAACAATTTATCACTTTTCATGAAGTCGTAATGTCAACGACTGACAAAGATATTTACTTGGCGGTTGCTAGGCAACTTCAAGTCGAAGGTTGGAAATATTTAGTTAAAGATATTATATTTTAGTTAGTATTTTATTAATTATAATTAAACTACTTTGAATAAAAGAGCCATTTTCAATAGGGTTCCTTCTACGGCTGAAACGAATGTATAAAAAAAAATCGACTCAATTAATTGATTTTATCGCAAGCTACAATGTTTTCAGGGTTCATAAATTGACGGACAGGAATTTTTTTTCAACTATTTTTATGCTTTTTCCATTTCTGCTGCATTAAATCAATTGTTAAAAAGTACAGTATTAATCTCCATTTAATCATCTATACAATGGTATATAAATTAAGTAGGTTCGGTGTACTAGCAGGAGTGTAACAATAAAAACAGTTACAGAAATGGGGCAAAAAAAATTTTTCGATCGTAGAGCACACTCTAATGCTTCGCATTACGAGTCGTGCAAAAAATATAAACATCCGAATTGATAACCTCCTCCTTTTGGAAGTCGGTTAAAAACAATTTTATAATTAAACTTCAAAGTCAATTCCAGTTTGTTTTCGCTTAGCTCTGTCTAAAACCCTGTTTATTAAATTCATTGTAATCAAAGTTAGTTCAAACAGGTTAAACTCACACGCATTTAAAATTCTAATTACGTATACCTACTTTAACTTTAAATACCTATTATAGTTGTTATGAATTGTATGGGCATCATCTCACAAAAAGTGGCCCAGCAAGATTTCGTGGAATTATTCCAACGTCATGAGAATAACATGGATAATTCTATTAAAGTACAGAGTTAATATTGAAAGTAAAAAAAGTATGATAATTGTATCGCCGTATTGGGGGTGTACTATAGGTACGCTGCCAACCCTTCGGAGAACACAGGCGTGATGTTATGTTATGTACCGCCGTAACCACAACATGAATATTTTTCATGACCTATTTTATTATTATATTTACTATGTTATGTTATGTACCGCCGTAACCACAACATGAATATTTTTCATGACCTATTTTATTATTATATTTACTATGTTATGTTATGTACCGCCGTAACCACAACATGAATATTTTTCATGACCTATTTTATTATTATATTTACTATGTTATGTTATGTACCGCCGTAACCACAACATTAATATTTTTCATGACCTATTTTATTTATTATTATATTTACAATTTTTTATCTAAATGCAAACGTCATGACATGTATTTAATGTAACCTCAAATAGTTCCCATCCTGCTTTACTAAAAATATTATTACATACATAAATTATTCAGTCTATAATGTTCCCACTGCTGGGACACAGTCCTCCTCTCTGTGAGAGGGTATGGGCTGTAATCCACCACGCGGACCCAGTGCGGATTTTTAGATATCACATGTCTTGGAATTTTTGGTTCTAAGAAATGCTGGTTTCCTCACGATGTTTTCCTTCACCGTTTTGAGAGCAGTGGTGATGAAATAATTTACACAAAGTAAAGCGCCTGTCTGGGTTCGAACCTGCCTCCTACAACTCGTAAGTCGCGGCCGTTACCACTGGGCCACCACTGCTCAAAAATAGTATTAAACACTTTAAAACAATGAATGCCCCTCTTTTTGTGAACCTCTAATAATTCCTATTTTAGGGTCTTAAAAATACTAAGTAACTGTGACCAACTAGGATGTAGGGCTCGCCGGCCGCTACCGTGAAACCACTTAGATAGGCTCTCGCGCGGTTGTTCACCGTTCTAAACTAACCTAACCCGTCTGGTCGGACACCTTAGCTTAGTTACTACGACCAACAGCTATGCGAAAAGGCCAGAGAGTTAAAGAGATACTCATTCATTTAAAAAAGTGTGCATCATTGGAAGCCCAAAAAGTATTTAGAGTTAATTTAAAAAAGCAAACATCAATAAAAGGTCAATAAGTTTTGAGAGGATCAGTTAAACATTTCCCAATGCGAACTATACAATTAATTTTCTAATTGATTTGCTTTTCTAATTCGCAGTGACAAGACAAAATGGCGCCCAATACAGAAAGACGTCAGATTAGCTTCCCCCAATTGCAGTATCCGTTCTTTAGGGAAACGATGCCAAAATCTGCCCAGACCTGGCTGAAAGCAAAGCGAATGCAAGATGGCGCTGAAGATTTGTGGCGGATACATGACAGCTTGTATGATTTAACGGACTTCGTGACTGCGCACCCTGGAGGATCCCATTGGATTTCTGTTACTAAGGTATGCTTGATGACAGTTTGATTAGAACCAAGTTCCTTTGCACGCTTTTAAGCTATTGCATAGCTTCTATCGCGGGCCTTGAGCGTGGAGACCTAATCCAGAAATTTCGTAACGAAAATACTACCTAAGAAAAGAGTGTTTTGTATTGAAAATTATGTTTAACTGCTTGACAACAAAGTTCAAATTTACTTAAACGAATGATACGAGAGTGTTGTATTGAAAATTATGTTTAACTGCTTGACAACAAAGTTCAAATTTACTTAAACGAATGATACGAGAGTGTTGTATTGAAAATTATGTTTAACTGTTTGACAACAAAGTTCAAATTTACTTAGACGAATGATCCTTGACTATTAATAGTTAAATTAAAACCTTTTTATTGGTTTGATGTTCCCGGCCATTACGTTGTGTCAAGTTTTAAAAACTATAAATGTGAATAACAGTTCCTGTCAATGTCATCATTGCTATTTCTTGTATTCGGGTTAATATTTTACAATTGCGTAAGTTGATAAAAAATGCTATGCAATAGCTTCGCCGGGGCAGTCCCCGAGTGCCACACGTCTTTTTTTTTTTGTGTAGGTATTTCTCTCTTTCCTACGTCATTAAGTTAATTGTGTCAAACTTCCGCTTGAGGGAGATGCGCTAAGGTAGCCCGCGAAATTCAAATATTTCTTCGTTTTTTGCAATTAGCAGGTAAGGTTGGCAGGTAAGGTAAGGTTGTACGTTGATTAAAATATGATTTGCGACTGTAACAAATGTTTATTTATAGAATTTTAATCATAAAAATCATCAATACTACTCACATAAGTTCATGTAATGAATCCTATTGAATGACTAATTGATGAAATCATGACATTGGGGATTATGCTAACTTAAGGAGTTGTATTGCTGATTCTAATATGTAAAAAATCTGTAAAGCCATATTTGTTACGGTCGCAAATCATATTTTAATCAAGATACAACCTGACATCATTGAAAATTTGAATTTCGTGAGCTACCTTGGCGCATCCCCCTTATCGAATATTGTCCACAGTTAAATTGAGTCAACAAAACATAGTTTTTTAATATTATCATAGTGGCCAAAACACTCACCTAAGTCGGAGGCCTCAAAATGCGGTACATATTTTTTTAATAAAAGTTCTTCGTTATAACCATTTATTTGTACTTTAGACATTGCCTGTCTCTAAAATTCAGATAGTTCCGATAAATTTTTTGAAGTCCTATCAAATCTCAAAATGTTTTCCCTTCTATTGAAGTTGGACAAAACCGTAAATGGTTTTTCTTTTTCAATGGACGATAAAAAATGACCACTACTGACCGGGCTGGGATCCGATCGCGATAAATGGCGACAAGCTCCATTTCTATCACATTGAGACCTGATACTGTCATTTGCGAACTGCGAGTGTACAATAAATAATACAGCTCTGTTACGGACATGTCCTATAAACTATAACTGCTATTTATTCAATTTTCATTCTTATTTTCTGTACAATATAATAAATCAAGATAAATTCTGTTTTAAAATATTTAAAGGGAATCTCAGACTCATTTATTCGTTATCAAATAAAATGGGTTTTCGGCAAACTTTATTAACCTAGTAGGTATCGGTTAAAACAGTAGTGCTTATTCGGCCTGACCATCACTTACCATCAGGTGAGATGCAGGCCAAGAGCATACCCGTTGTAAGTAAAAAAGCGAGAAGAAATGTATTCTATGTCGGTAGTTCATTCTGTTTATATGTATGTTTGTATTTATTCTTGTAGTTTACAGTTATTTTCGAGTGTTATCAATTCGATACGTTGCACCTGCCATGTTTTGTCTCTGCATCATCCTAAGGTTGATTGGTAGAAAATGCCACTGGCATTAAGTCCGGTTTTGTACGGTTTTTTTTTTACTTGAGCATAAAGTTTTATTAAATAAATATTCATGTATTAGTGACACGAACAGGCTTATAAAAAGAAATAAAATATGCCTTTTATTTCTTGCAAAAAAATAACTAGATTAATGACTATTTCCTATGTTAGTAAGGTATACTTGTGAGTCAGATATATTTGAATTTAGGGTTAGATGTACTGATGAACCTATAACTACGTAGTTTTATATTACATTAATTTTAAAAAGAAAGTGAATTTAACTAAGTTTGAAAGAAAATTACTGAGTTCAATAATTTTTTTTTTTTTTTTGGGCGGAGCTGGAGGGTGTTTCGGAGTCTTACTGACTAAAACCCATCCGTGTTCCTTCAGTCGCCTGTACGATGCCAGGGGCCACGGTATCCCTTTCGGACTTTCCCACAACCCTGGCAGGCATCGGCCCTAGAGGACCCCGTCAGTTGTGCTGACATCTCTTCGAGGCGCGCGCGGAACACAACATGCCGTCGACCCGGGCCTGGTCCTTGTCGGACGGCGAGCTACCCAATGCTGCTTCAGTTATTCAATCAGTTGTAACAAGGGGTTCTCAATTACTCTCTCGAAACACTTCTGACTTACCAAACTCGGTTACAGAAACGTCTCATCCATTTATGCCGTTACATAAATAATAGACTTCTCTGTTTGGAGTGAAACCTGTCTTATTTACAATATTAGGTATATAATAACTCGGCATTTGACAACACGCTTTACCTGGTCCATTTAATTATTTATGAATTTAGCAGTTGATTATGTTAATTAGTTGTCAATTCCATTTGTGTTCAAGCTCGTCATTTGTTCAACGTAAATAATTAACTAATGACTTATTCAATATTTGGGGAATTTGGCCTAAAATTAGGTTGAATAGTTAGTTTGTCTTGGAAAAAATAAATTGTAGGTAAGCCTACAAATTAGTGAAGAATAAAACTGACACGATAGTATTAAGTAAGACAATGTTAAAGAGAGAATGAAAATTTATGAGAATTCATGAGTTGGGAACAGCTGCCTAATTATGAAAGCAATAACTGTTTAAGAGTCATACTGAAATGTATGTTGATGAAATTCTATATGAGGTCGAGAATATTAAAGGGACTGAATGCTTTTATATTATAAGAATACATTATAGAAACAGTGCACATACAACTTAAATAGGTGATTTATTACCATTTTAATGTAACTGACAAATATTTTTTTGGTGTTCCACAGGGTACAGACATAACAGAGGCCTTCGAGACACATCACCTCAAAGGAGCTGCTGAGACTTTTCTACCAAATTATTATATAAAAAAAGCAACAAAACCGAGAAACCAACCGTTCACATTTAAAGAAGATGGGTTTTACAAGACCTTAAAGTTGAAAGTCATGGCGCAATTGGCTGAGATACCTAAAGACATTAGGAAGAAGAGTGATTTCGTTTCCGACTCCTTATTATTTGCTCTGCTTGTTCTAAGTCCCATGAGCTGTTGGGGCTGGACTCAGAGCTTCGTTTTAGGAGGCTCTTTGACTCTCTTGAACGGATTGGTTCTAAGTTCCATCGTCACTTGTGCACATAATTATTTCCACCGCAGTGACAGTTGGAGGATGTACTTATTTAACTTAAGCGGGATGTCGTATAGGTGAGTTTTTAACTAGTTTGACTCGATTTTTACATTAAAATTAAATAATTAACATGAAAATTAATTGTTTATCAAATTGATACACTACGTCAATTTGCCGTGTTATTTCCATTTCATTCAACTGTCAATGAATAACAGTTGTGATTAGATGAAACGGACAATTTGGTAAGCAATTAATTTCCGTGACTTAACAGACATATTTGGGACTACGTCCTATGACTACTAAATCTTTCTAGACTCGTTCGACTCCACAAGCAAATTATATTTAAAAAAACATGACATGCTATTAGAATTCCAATATTTTTTTACTACGGATTTTTTTTTTGACATCTTATTATAAAGGCTGTTTTCAATAATTAGTAAAGCAATAGGTACCTACTAACTACTTAAACCGGAAAAAATCGAATTAATTCAAACCAAGAAATAAAACGATTATAAATTATTACGATTGCCTTGGACTTGACCTCGCAACTAGAAACCACAGTGTAACAAATAATGATCAACTAGTTGCGGTGTCCGTGTACCAACCGTTTGTGTCTAACTAAATGCATTGCTACGAGTATTTGAAGACTCTGTGTTCTTGCTTTTTCTTTTTGAATCTTTGTTATTGTGTAAATGGCTTAAATAGCAACTGTTTTTTTTCTGCAACTTAAACTCATATTTTATTTTATTATATCGCTGGCACTTCTGATTTGTCAAAGAGTCTGTCAGTCAGAAATATGCAGTTAGTTGCCCATTTCAAAGCGTAGTAGGATCCTATGGAGAAGAACGGACAAGAAACTCCATGGACACTATTTTTAATCAAAGTATTATTGTTATATTCACAGTGTAAAGCATTTTGAAATATAACGTAGCCAAGAGACGTATTCATTCCTTAAGATGACAGGCAATGCAACATAAAGTTTGACTGCAGAGTACGGATATTGCGCGCCATAAACTAACATTGCTCGGTTGTTGACTTATGAAAACTTTACAAGATATTTTGCTATTGCTTACTAGGAATGGGTCACCCCCTATTACATGCGACTAAACATAACTGGTTAAAATTAAATGTGGGTCTACCTACTATAGGTACAACTCTGCCATACCCTCCGGGGAAACAAAGCGTTATGTTATGTTAAAAGGGTATAAAGCGCTGAGCAGAGACTTTTTTTTTCTATTTATTTCTTTCATAAATAGCTTTACTTAAGCCGGTCATTAAACTTAACTGTTTATTATTTAATATGTTAGTCTCATCAAATAAAAGTAAAACAAACATTTCTCGTAAGACATACATTAAACTTATTCTACATGTTAGGCGCTGAGCAGAAGAAAGACAATTTGCCCGCGGGCAGTTTGGAATGAGTGTGTGAACATTTTATTCACATACGCTGGGATTTTTATACTATTCCAAATTGTCCGCGGACAAATTGCCCATCGTCTGCTCAGCGCCTAAGATGTAGAAAAGTTTAATGTAGGTATGTCTTAGGAGAAATGTTTGTTTTTCCTTAACTTAAACTTCTGTGTTCCTAATATCGTGTCGATCGTGAGACGTGAAAGTAGGACAAACAAACATACAGATTCACTTCCACATTTATTTTTATTTGTAAAGGATTGTGACTCCATATAATTGATATTATCACTACTTATTAACACCCTAGGAGCGTTTACTGCTTGGACGTGAACTGCAGTGGTAAAGTAATTGATTGAGTACGTTCCCGGATAGGCTACTGCTAACAATGAAAATTGGAAAAATTGAGTCTTCAAGCCCTGTGCATACCCAGTGCAATTGTATTCTAACCACAAGGTGCGTGCAAGATGCGTGCTAGAGTGCCTATAGATACATTGTACTTCAGACGATCTGCCACTCTGACACCGCGATAAACATGACCACTTGCACCAAGGAGATTCGTGTTACCCAGTAACTGAGTTATGGAGATCGGATTGCCTATCCAACCTCCACAACCCAGTTACTGGGTCGCTCCATGTAAAACATTGGTATTCTGCTGCATCCGGTTACACTGGAAGCCGACCCCAACATAGACTTTGGGAAAAGGCTTAGCAGATTGACTTGTAAGGTTCAAACCATTTAAAATATAGTTATTGTTGATGAGATAAAAATATCACTATAATTTTACCTACAGTTACAAGTAATCTTGTCATGTCTACCGCCAACTCTCGTTAGGTACACTTTTCATCCTATCAAACTCAATTCAAAGCGCTTAATAATCGTGACTTGCTTGAGATGTAACCGGTTTTAATTGTTCAATTAACAGTAATTGCTTTATTGTCTGTGGCTTAAAATAGATAATATTGAAATACATAGGGAAGTTAAATATTTTTTTTCTAATATGGATCATAGAAAATACAACAGACGACGTATATTTAGTAACCTAATTCGTTTAACTGTTCTTAAAGAGTCACAAGGAACCCTATAAGAAATCGACACGTGTTTCAGTGCCACTGCGTTCTGCGCTTGATGTGGCAACACGTCGTGTCCGGGTTCGCAACTAGTCAATCAGTTCAAGTCAGTTCTCTCTCAACAGTTAAGCAAATCCTCTTAAGCGTTCTTAGGTTACTAAATATACGTCGTCTATTGTATTTTATAATGGATTTCCACAAGTCACGCCTGAGTCAATTAACTATGGATGAAGTCTGATTGTTTCGACATAATATTTTTCTAAGATTCTAGCTCGCACTAGTATAAGGCAGAGAAGCCTGTATCTTAAAACATATAGGGTTATCCTTAATATGTCGGCAATCCGTTAAGGAAATTTATGAGGGATAAAAATATAAAATGTCAAATTACTCGAAAATGTTTGACAATGGCATAGGAGTCATATGAGGTCATTTGGTTGCAAATGACCTCTCCGACATCTCCTTAATTATAATGGATTGCTGTCATTTATCCAATAACCCTGTATTTAAGTTCCATTTTGGGATGGTCGGTTAACTAATAAAAGCCGAGCTAAATCAGTTTACTTTATTTTTTATATTAAAATGAGAGAAAGAAAGAAAGAAAAATATTTTATTTGGGACACGCGCAGGAAATATAAACAGTAATTGTAAAAACTAAATAATAAAATAAACTCGTATAAACAAAACGAAGTATTTATGAAATTTACAAAATATGTGCGAGGCCGAAAAGGCTCCTATCTCAGCATAATGCTGCGATATGCGATGCTGCGAGAGGATATTAAATTAATGAACTATACCCCAAAATTTTGACAAATAATTCTGCGTGTTACTAAAATGTCGTTTTATTTTTCTTTTACTAATTTTTTGTATTCTTCTTTTCCAGTGACTGGCGCGTCTCCCACGCGATGTCCCATCACTTGCACACAAACACAGCTCAAGATGTTGAGCTGTCCATGATAGAGCCGTTCCTACAGTTCCTACCGTACAAGGACAAACCCATATGGGCTCAAATGGGGGCCTTCTACTACCCCATTATTTATGGAGCCTCTTTATTGACATTATTAGTTACGGAGTAAGTAATAGGTACCTTTGCCTTCTTTGAATTATTAAGGCCTTGCTTATTAGAGCCAACGATGAAATCATATTTTGCTAGTACGATATTACTTGATATTAATATGGGACAAGGTCCAATGTTATCAAGAGTACATTAAACGTTACGCGAGGTTCATCGACTCTTAAATTGATAGTAATTAAAATAGCTGTATCGTTTACTACCATCAATAAACACTTTCAATTGCTTTGATTTCAGTCTAAATTAATTACAACGATTGCTGTTTGCAACTAACCATTCTGATTTCTAAACCAAGCAGCCTTACACTTGTACTCGTATGTTTCACTCCAAACTTCACAGATGTAACAAAACGGAATTATATAGGTAGAAACCGTTCGTATTCCCGAACAAACAACTTCTGTACAAATATCGGTTTTCGAAACACTTAACTCAAATTACCGTAACAAAGTGGAAAATTTTAACAAAGTCGTAGATATTGGGAGAACTGCGACGGGATTATCCTGTTGGCGTGTTATTTGATTGTATTGTACAGGTAGGTAGTTTAATTGGGTCCAATAATATTTGGAAACAAGATAAGTTTTTGGTTTTAATTAAATCCGGATTCTGGGCACAATACAAGGATGTCATTGGTTACAGATTCGAGTAATTAAATACATTGTTTAAAAAATACGACTCTTTAACTTTTTGTAACTACGTATACAGTCGAATTTTATTAAAAACACAGGGAATAACTGTTTAAAAAAACAATTATTTTCTATAACTTTGAGTTTAGAAATTCAAAATATTTTCATAATTCGTGTTAAAGTATATCTATCAATGAATTATATCTTCAAAATCATGCCTTATTGAAGATGTAAAGAACTGTTGATAAATATTTTTTTTAGAAAACAAATGAAGTTTACTTTAAACAGAATCGAAAACTATAAATTCTAATACCATCATTGAACAACTTTTAAAAGAATTAATGTCTAAATTCCAGGCTAGTTCTCTGCGCAACTAACCATGAAGGCAAGTCTTTAAGTTGGAAGAACTTGATACCGTTCACGATACCAGGCTGGATGTATTTAATGGGAGGCCTACCCTTCCACTGGACCATCGCTGTATGGCTGCTGACTATGATACCAGCCAGTTTGTTCTTCGTGCTGTATGGATTGACTGCAGGCCATCACAGTCATAGGAACTTTTTTGAAGGCGATGTGCCGAGGTAAGAGCATTTTGTAACTGGCAACATTACGGAATTTTAGAGAAAGGAACGCAGAACAAAAATAATTGGACTAGTCATGACCGGTTAAACTATTCTGACTAGGACCAAAATCAAAAGAAAAGCTTTTCAGTTTTCATTCCCATTTTAAATTGGCTTGGTTGACGGACAGACAGACTGAGTCGCACCATAAGGGTTCCCTTTTACCATTACTACTTTTCGGTCTGTATTTACTGCACAACTGAATACGGAATCATCAGTCCATTCTCTGTCTATGGTTTTTTAGTACCTACCTCATCATCATCATCATCATCAGCCTATTAATGTTCCCACTGCTGGGACACAGGCCTCCTCTCTGTGAGAGGGAGTGGGCTGTAATCTACCACGCGGGCCCAGTGCGGGTTGGTAGATGTCACATGTCTTCGAATTTTTTGGTTCTAAGACATGCCGGTTTCCTCACGATGTTTACCTACCTACATGAATTCAAATGACCTTCGTGTGCTTCATTATAATAACTAAATAATGTATATTTCAATTATACTTAATACTCATTTCAACAACCACAAAACTTATAATAATTGACGTGAAAGAACTGCGGCTACCTTTTTGTAAAACCTCAATTTAGCTATTGTTCTTAGCTGATGTCATTTGCATTATATGTTAAGTTTTTTTTTTTACTTCACACGTCATAAAATTTAAAAACGCATACGCACGCCGCGGCGCCGCGCCGCCGCCGCGCCGTGTACGTAAAATGCGATAGTGGAACGCGTCATTTTAGACTGGACAAGCTTTACTAGACTATTTCAAACTGGACACATGCTGGTCCTGCTCCATAGGACAATTTAGAGTCTAGACAAAATCAAACTGGTTGCTTACTTAATTGTATTTATTTTTTATTATATGACATTGATTTTACATCCTGTGATTACTTCCTCACACACTGACTTATTAATTGTAATTTTTTTGTAGATTCGTCTATTTTTACAATGTTTGTGAATATGTGAACACCATGTATCTACCACATAATTAATTTGTCTGTCGTTTGCTCCACTTTAAATTATTTTTACTTTATACAGTAATTTTATTCTAGGTGCATCGTCTTCACATAAAATTATATAAATAATGTACCTATAGAGAATATTGTAAAACATTTTAAAAGAGTAACGGTGGAGTTTCTTGCCCATTCTTCTCCATACGAAAACTACCTTTTGGAAGGGGCGACTAGAATCAATACAATATTTTGTAAATTTTGACGTTCAAAAGTGCCTTCAAGGGCCTATTTGAAATAAATGATTTGACTTTGACTTTGACAAGCTTTATTAGACTATTTTATACATAGAAAGACCAAGGTGGTCTTTAGTTTCTTCACCTCTCTTTATCAAACGTTTTAAGCTTCAAGTAAAACAGAAAATAAATTCAAAATGAACACTCTTTATTAATATTGTCTTAATGCTCTTGGACATTAACGAGCAATTTTTTTTTTATTTGTAACCACAGCCAAAACAGATCCCTCGGTAGGTACGTTAACTGACCTTGCTTTTGCAAAAAGTTTGTAAAAAATCTACACAGCTAAACAATGGTTTTAACTACCTACTCGTTATTGTAAAAAAACGCTAATCCTCATAATATTATACCCGAGAAAACTTCACATGCAGCTGGAAAGAAGCCTTATTCATAGATTTCCAAATATGTTCTTGGCCACAGTATCCAAAGAAAAAGTTAATCTACGCATTTGGTTTTTGTCTTAAAAATATGAATTATTCAAAGTACCTACCTAACCTTTAAGCTTCGTGCAGACTAGCGCGACGCGACAGCGCGACGCGAGACTGGCTATTGTTATACCGTGAAGTTTTCTTGGAAATCGTATTGTTCGTGTCGCGTCGCGCCTACCTTAGATACCTTAGGGTCGCGCCACACCTGCCGAACGTTCGGCGCGGAAGGTTCGTTGAATACGCTCCTAATGTTTTTCAAGTTACCTATGACACATCAGCCGAACGTTACGTCGGTTCATGAGCAAGCGTCACATGACGTGACGGAACGTTCCGCGCCGAACGTTCCGCAGGTGTGCCGCTACACTTAAGGCTGACTGTCCACTGGAGCGGAGAGGAGAGGAGCGGAGCGGAGCAGTGCCAATATTAACCAATGGAATTGAATAAAATCTCCATTCCGCTTCCGTGGACAGGGATTTGCGAACTTGTTTAAAAAATCATGCTCAAATTACTCGTCGCGTGAACTCGGCCTAGCTTCGTACAGTCCGCAACTCCACTCCACACTAACTTGCTCCGCATCAATGGACAGGCAGCCTAAGGCCGTTTGTCCGCCGTCACGTCAACGGGACGTCAAAGGAACGTCAACGGGACATGAACGAGATGATGGCTCCAAAGTAGCGATACATACATTTACTATGGCCGCAGGTCCACCGCACGTTCGTCATAGGGACGTAACGTTCGGTTCGAATAATCGTTGTGGCAAGCAACCAGTGTAATGGTTAAAATATGACGTGGATGTAGATTTCATTGACACACAATGTGTGAATGAATCACAAACTTTCTTTTGCATAGTTTGTGCAGTTTCATACACTACTTTATCTACTCTCATACATTGGGATTTAACCTACTAAATAAGAGATCAAAGTTAAAAATCAAGATAAAAAAACCCACGAAATTCTATTTTTTTAAACCCACTACAAAAAAAATTGAATTTTTGAAGCTCCGACAGCAGAAAACAAACAAATTACAAAAAAAAAAACTCGCAAACTACAAAAAATCGCGGAACATAGGTACATGGGGTGGGGTAGTTTCGGATACCCCTAGGCATGAGAAATCATTATTTTTTTATGAAGTCACTATTTGTTCCACCCTATATAAATAAATAATAATAAATAACTTTAGCTTCGTTCTCTGCGACAAACTGAACTTTACACCTATTAGTACAATTTAGCTGAGAGTCGATATTCAAGTTTTATCGTCAGAGCCTTCCGGTTAAACGGAGGCAACTTTTGGCCGGTCCCAAACTACACCTTTCACGCAATTACAATTAACTTTTACTACGAAACTGTTTCAAACACCCGATTCGGCGAAACAATCGGTAAATGTGTCATTAATTTAATAAACTATTTAAATACATGTGGCAGTTTAATATGGGAAATATTTTACTGATCCTCTAAAACTTATTGACCTTCTAATTGATGGACACTTTTCTAAATTAATGAACCTCTAAATAGTTTTTCGCTTCTAATCATGCACACTTTTTTTATAATACAGCCTTTTTTTAACTTTTTGGTCATAACTCAGCTAGGATACCCCGACAAACCGCGCGCGAGCCGAGCCGGTCTAAGCGATTTCGCGTCAGCGCGCAGCGGCCGGCGAGTGGTACATCGCACTCGCAGTTACTTGGCTATTTAGTATTTTTAAGACCCCAAAATAGGAATTATTTGGAGTTCACAAAAAGGGGTGCAATCATTATATTAGAGTGTTCAAATATTAATTAATATTTTTAGGAGGGCAAAATGGGAATGCCGTTTTGTAATAGTTCTACGTAATATTTACTCGAAATATTTCGTCAGGCGGAAATTACACGTAAGTCCGTTACCATCGTTAAGTAAACTGATGCGAAAAATAATAAACAAAGCGTATTTCGAATTAATCAAATTGATAGATGGCTTCGACAGACAATAGAGACAGCAATATAGAGAATATTACAAAAATCCAAAGTCCT
Source organism: Conistra vaccinii (assembly GCA_948150665.1). Taxonomy (NCBI): domain Eukaryota; kingdom Metazoa; phylum Arthropoda; class Insecta; order Lepidoptera; family Noctuidae; genus Conistra; species Conistra vaccinii. Next base: position 16,283,076 of record OX411318.1, read on the forward strand.
TCAATAATTCTTTGGACGAAAATAAATTTTCTTAATCCTTTTGATGTCAATGTCTATTGAAAGCATTGACATGAAAATAATTTATAATAAGTGAGCACAAAAGATGGATAATGGACGAAATTTTTTTCAGAATTAAATGAAAAATCGTATGTCTTGCGGTTACTTTGACGTGCGATACGTATTTTTATTTATTACAAACATTAACTGATTAATTTAAAGCTATATTTGTCTTTTTTCAGAGACGAAGATATTGATTGGGGTCTGCACCAGCTGGATACGATAGTCGAGAGAATCGATTACGCCGGCAACCATTTTAAATCGATTACTCGGTTTGGGGACCATGCGCTACATCACTTATTCCCCACGTTAGATCACGCAGAACTGAAGTACTTATACCCCACACTATTCGAACATTGTGAAAAGTTTGAATCGCAACTAAAAACTAACACTTTCTATGAAGCCATAATAAGTGCCAGTAAGCAATTAATAAGAAAACGTCCAAATAATTTTAAGGCTGGCAAATATTCAAATAAGTTAACAAAATAATATATAAGAATTTATTTTTACCACAGTGCAAAGCTAATAAAACGTTGTAAGAAAATTATTTATTTACTGAACATAAAAAATCAACAATACCTATATTAAATCGAAATATGGAAAACATTATAGACCATACATGTGAATTTTGTAAGATTTTACTATTCAATTAAGAATATGTTTTAAGAAGAACGTCCTTTAAGTGATACTTTATGAAAAAAATTCAACTAATTTGGCCAAATAATGTCAACTTACAGAATATCTTTACAATTTAGTATTATGATGGTGAAGGTGTAAGAATATGTAGATGGTCATTTAGGACGACTAAGAATGGCTGTGGATGTGAAACAAAGAGACTGCTTTATTTACTTAACATTGTATTATTTGTATTTTTTTTTAAGTTTTCCTTGGTTTAAAAAGAAAACAACCAGAAGGCTCACCAGCACGAGTAAGGGCATGACAACCATAGAAACGGGTTTTCTACCAATTTTGTCGACGGACGAATAGACAAAATGACAGATTGTGATTGTTTATCTATCATCTTCTCTATTCGTCCGTCGACAAAACCCGTTTCTATTGTGGTCATTCTAAGCGTCCTGATGTGGTTACCGCCTCAAAGGACATCTTCAATACCAAAGGGTTACGTTGCTATCCCAAAGACAATAAAAAACCGGCCAAGTGCGAATTGGACTTGCACAAGAAGGGTTCCGTACAATATTTTGCAAAAAACGCCGAAAAAAAACGTTTAATTTACCTTTTTTTTGTTATGGCACTAGAAATACACAATCTTTGAATTTCAACTGTACCTAATACGGTTCATGAGATACAGCCCGCTGATAGAGAGACGGAAGGAAGGACAGCAAAGACTTAGTAATAGGGTTCTATTTGGCATCCTTCGGATACGGAACCCTAATAAAATAGACCGTACTCCGGACTTCATCATCTGGACTATTTTCCATAATAAGCTATATGTATGCTTGTGAACATGAATTTAACTCCGTCCTAAACTGTTACCTAATTGCGTAACACATTTTCGGTACATGATTACTAATCTGTTTTATTTTGACAGTTTAACAATATTAATTGCGTTATTTACGTTGCTCGGCAGATTTCTTTTTTCGAACTTATTTCGGCATGTATGAAGCAATGGATTAGCAATCTCTTTCAAAATTATTTAGATTGTGATTGATCGTGTTTTACGCAATTAGGGTGCTGAAAATCCATTAAACAATAAAGTAGCGCTCAAGTTTCAATAAACAATACAAAACGAAGTACAAAAACTGAGATCACTACTTTCAAGCAAACTTTCATGAAGTTAACCCCCAAATAGTTGCAGATACAAGAAATCCACTTGCACAAGTTGCAACAAATGTTTAATAAATGTCGGGCATCCCACAAAAACTTGCAGCAATTCTTGCAGAGTTGTTCGCAGCACTCGCGCAGTTGACGGGACACATTTGTAACACGCCGCAAGTCTGATTGTACCGATCCTCCTCTCTGGTCGGCGAAGTTTGGAAATTGCTTTACACGCTCGCTTTTAGTAAACTTACATAGGGTTATATCGGGCACTTATTTATATCATATATTTGGTATAGAGATGTATTCGGAGAAATAGAGGTGTAACAAGGAACCGACGGTATGGTGGGATGCCCTAATTATACCAATCTTACATCTACAACACTAATATTATAAAGATAAAATATTTAATTTTTTGTTTGTAATCAATAAACTCTAAAACTACTGGACTGATTTTAATAATTACTTTCACCAGTAGTTTGCTACTTATTTGATCCTCACGTTCCTACTCATTTTACTTCGTCCACTTTCATATTTTATTTCTAATTATTGAAACATACAGGGTGCAATTACCCACCGTTATGAATTTGGCTATCCCTAAACCAAAAACCTTACTAAGTCTCATGAGCAATCGTATCATTTTTGCGCAGTGTAACATTATATTAATGCGATATTCTAATCTTACAACCAATATCTCATTTTTGCGCACTGTAACCTCCTAAAACAACTTTTTAATCTCCTTATACTCCATTTAAAATAAGATTAGACATTTAAATAAACCTTTTTTACAGTCCGTTCAACCGATTTTGACTTCTATACCGTAGGCATCAAATGCAAAAAACTGGTTACAATGCCAACTGTTTTCTGCAACTGCCGTTTGTCATACCATGCAATCAACGCAATAGAAGTCAAAATTGGTTGAACGGACTGTAAAAAAAGGTTTATTTAAATGTCTAATCTTATTTCAAATGAAGTGTAGATATACTGAACCAAACAGAATAAAACATAATTAATGTTTTAGTTAAATAATTCACGTGATACGACCTAATAAATGACCAATAAACGTTAAGATAGTGAGGCAGACGTTGCGGGCTGTGGCTTGCGGTGGGTAGCCACAAGCCACATGGAGCAGGGCGACACTTGTACGGGTAGCCACGAGCCCTGGGACAACCACCCATTTTATAAGACCCTGTCGTATATCTTTGGTTAGCAGGTAATGAAATACCAAAATAATTATGTTACCAACATTGAGAATCTAATTTTAACTTGGGTTAAATTTAGCTAAGGTTGGATAATATGGTGGGTAGTGAACCAAATAATAATTGGCTACCCATATTATTAAATGGTGAAAAATTGCTAACATAATTAACGTACCTTTGAATGCTGTAGTGTTATTCAAAAGATCACTTCGAAAGAATGGTGTCGAGGTGTAAATCTGCGATTTTTTTTTTTTTAAACAAATGTGTTCGCTTTCGAATTGTATTAAACTGCGTCCAGATTTATGTTCTTTTGTCCGTACCGTGACTCCGTTTCGTATCAGCGTCGCGATCCAAGAACGCTAGTTTGGACGCCCGTTCGGTACGGTACGGTGGTACGACGTCTCAATACGGATACAGGTACACTCCGATCCATCTCGAGTCGCTTTTTTGCGCCACATTCAAAGGCGATACGATACGGCGTTCAGAGTTTTTGGATCGCGACGCTGATGCGAAACAGAGGTACGGTTCGGACAAAAGAACATATCTGGACGCAGCTTTAGGCACTAGAGTGTCGTTCGAAGTGAACATCACGAAAGAGCTCTACCGGTTGATTTAATTTATTTAAAATTTCATGTTGGTTAATAATTTAATTTCATTCACTGAAACAATATGCAAACAGAAACTATTATTAACATTGCAGTTAATGAGTAAATCAATTACAGCAGCCAATCCCTGCGTAACAAAAGGTCTGTTAATCAACGAATAAAATATGGTTAACTAGCCTCCACGAGCGGCTTCGCCCGCATGATATATATATTTATAAATTACTAGCTTCTGCCCGCGACTTCGTCCGAGCCTATGACATTACTCAAGAATTGGGCTATCAAATCCAAAAAGATTTTTTCAAATCCGACTGGTAGGTTCGGAGATTACCCCCTACTTACAAACTTACAAACAAACACAAAAACAAACATTTACCTCTTTACAACATTTTATACAGTGTTTTTTTTATATCCCATAACTCTAGGGTATTAAGCTGTTTTCAGACCAGCGCGATTTGTCGCGCGACGTGACACGAACAATACAAAACTTCACGGTATAACAATAACCGGTGTCGCGTCGCGCGACAAATCGCGTTGGTCTGAAAACAGCTTTAATGAGACCATGTAAAAGAATCTACTAGCATATTTTTTTTGATAATTTACCGCTAGACTCTCGATGTGTGTATCTAAGTTTCATTGATAAATACGAGTAAACCATTTTCATTCAAACCAATTATTCATATTTAAAGCTAAGAAAATGCGACGTTGACATATTTTCTTTTTATGAACAAAAATAGTCTGAATTAAGTAATATTTCACCTGAGGTTTTTTACATAAATAATCGTGAATCGGCGAATTAATTATACAATTAATTCGACAAAAAAAGAACAAAAATACAACAAAAAAAAACTCAAAAAGAAAAAAAATACGCCAGTTGATTCTTTGATATGGTGTCATCATAATATCCTAGAGTTATGATATGGGATATCAAAAAAAACACCTTGTATATTATATACTTATATACAAGGTGTTTTTTTTTATATCCCTGGTATCACTGTGTAACATAGGCTATCTATACTTATAGATAGCCTATGTTACACAGTGATACTGACATAATATAGCATTCAACGGGTGAAATATTTTTTTAAATCGTTCCAGTAATTTTGAGTTTATTCATTACAAACAAACAAACATACAAAAAATGAAATCATTTCTCTTTGTAATATTAGTTTAGATAATAGAATTAAACTTTTAAATAAATAGAAGTTTAATGTTTGAATAACTAAACTCAAATGCAGACAATAAGCTTCATTTCTAGGTATTTAAAATAGCTTACAGTTGAAGCGAAACTGCTTTCTGAAATACCGAGAAAGAACAAAGTTATTGTTTCGCAACGAAACTGAAATGTTAACAATGTTCACAATTGTTTGCGAATTAAATAAATCCATTTCCATTGAAAAAGGGCAATTCTGCAACTCTCGCAAAACTAAGCAGCAAAACGAAATAAAAAAGTGAAAATGCATTATTAGCAATTTTTCACCAGAAAGTAGGTGTTTACATTCGCAAATCTGGCCACACACTTTTTCGATCCATCACTATTCCAAATTCAAAAGCGCCTGACATAACTACAGGAGTTCTAAACCTACATTGTTACAAGCCAATTGGCGCTCGAATGATGTTGTCAGGGGGCGCATTTGTGCCTCCTGCCGAAGGCTCTACGCGGGGGTCGTGCGGTCCATGACCCTTTACGGGGTACCGGTGTGGACGCGTTCTTTGAGGCGGCGGCCAGGTAAACAATGGGTAGCTCGCCGTCCGATAAGGAACAGGCCCGGGTCGACGGAGGCGATGTCAGCACAACTGACGGGGTCCGCTAGGACCGCTGCCTGCCAGGGTCGCAGGAAAGAGGGTCCGAGGGGATATGGCCCTGGCTACACACAGGCCACCGAAAGAACACACGATAAATGATAAATGATTTTATTTCTGTAAGCGTCAATCATATTTTTTAAACTAGATGAGGTCGGCGTTTCCTATCTGACTACTCTGAGAAGAAAGGCCGAAACAAACTCGGAGGTCACAGTCTCTTTTAAAGTCCAGACATAATCTTAGTCAGATCATGTGAAGACCATGTAGATTGGTGTCTGAAATGGTCTTTTGAGGAAAGAACCACACAGATTGAGTGGACCTGTCCAGTCAGTGCACGCATTTGTCAGTAATTGTGCAGCTCAACTCAGAGTTTAAGGAGCTCAACGATTCGACGAACAATACCAAAGAAAGAACATTTGGGTAGGCCGCATAAATTACTCAAGCTGCCAGACCATGCTAAAAGCTAACTGAGAAGAAAAAAAAACTAAAAAGTATAAATGAAAGGAATGACCCACATCGTCTTCATATTTACAATAATTAAAAGAATATAATGCTTTAAAAAGTAAATATTCATTGTATACTTAGTATATTAAATACATGTCAATAAAAAATGCACGGTTTTAATCAGTAAAAGTCTGACACGGCCTCTCGCTCCGCCCAGAGCGGGGAAGTTATTTGATAATTTACCACCCACAAAAAAAGGGGGCGCAGCAGCTGTTCATAACATTTTTCAAAAAACAAGATGGCGACTTTAGTTCCGAATTTAGCCACGAGCCAAAACATCCTTGTATGCGTAGATGTTCATTATCCTTTCGTCCTTATACCGTCCCTGGTTAAGACATATAGAAGATTACTACGTCACAGTGGGCCCACACGTCGTTAAACAGAGTCCAAATAGTCCCAACGGTACACGAGACCCTAACAACATTTGTGACGTAATGAAAGAACCAACATATTCGAAGAGAGAGCCGGGAGGGTTGAACTTGTGACCGATTAGTTACAAATATTATTTAGTTGGGCGAACTTCAATGTTTACTCGATTCCGTTCGTTGTGTACAAGGAATATTAAAGTAAATGAACTGTTGAGTATCAAAAACTTTTTAAGCTCAATTCGTAACCACCTGAATTCGATCCTCAGTATTTTCATTTGAAAATTCTCAGTGGTAGCCCAGGGCTGGGATATGTGCTCGTATAATAACAATATTATAGGCTCACTCACTATTACATGGAATTAAAACATAACTGATGAATGTGGGTGTACAATACATACACACGCACCTCGCCTGTGCCTACTTCACCGGGGAAAACAGATGAGTTATAATGTTACTTTTGCTTTAGTAATATTAAGTTCACAATGCTTTAACGCACACAAGGTTAGAAGGCGTCAAAGCATTTCAGCTTCTAGAAATCCCTAGAAGCCGCAGACATTAATCTTACACGAGTTCTGGGAAACATCAAAAGCCGTATAAGAGAGAAACTCGTTTCCATATTAAATAACGCGTGATTCCCAGAAAACTTTAGAATCCTATGGAATTGGACAGAAAGTTTACGTGGGATACAAAAATTGAAATGTCTGTATGGAAAGCTCAGATTAATGACAAACTAGGTACGTATAGGTACCTACATTTATTTTATACCTATATAAAATATAATATCACGCCAAAATCCCCGAACGGTTAGGCAGAGGTGTACCTAGTACACCCAAATTTCGCCAGTCATGTTTGAGTCCCATATAATAGGGGGCGAGCCTATTGCCATCAACCGGGCACAAATCACAACTCCGGGCTGCTACTGAGAAATTCCAGATGGAGAAACCCAATAAGACTTTGCCCAATCCGGTAATAGAACCCAGTACCTCATGCTCAACAGTATCGTTTGCAACCACTAGACCAACGAGGCAGTACTAACCTTTTATTAAATTCGCATTATATTTGGTTTACTTCGTAACCCCGACTATGACCATTCATAAGTATGTATTCAAAATTCAAATAAATAAAAAAAACAAAATTCAAAATTTTATATCACATATACCTTACATTTATGAACTGCAATTAGAAAGGTAGTATGCTTATGCTCGTTATCACCAGCCTAACTTTAAGGGATCCCCTTAGCATCGTTAGGGGGCTGTTAGACTCACGTGGAGTCTTCTTGCCCATTCTTCTCCATACGAAAACTACCTTTTGGAAGAGGCAACTAGAATCATTTTTTTTTTTTTAATCTTTGACTTTAAAAATAAGACCTTTTTATGTGCCTAATTTAAATAAATTATTTGACTTTGACTTTGACCCACCTTCTAACAGCCCCCTAACCATGCTTAGGGGATCCCTAAATATAGGGGATGTCGGTGAAAACGGGCATAAGTGAGTAATAGAACCCTAAGGGCCAGTTTCAAATTGACAAGCGCGCGTAAATGTCCTTACCTAGGTCATGGTCTACCCATATGCCAAATTTCATGCAAATCCATTCAGCCGTTTTAGCGTGAAAGCGTAAGTAACAAACAAACAAACAAACATACTTCCGCATTTATAATATTAAGTTCGGATTGAACATGGACACAACGAAGTTTCTAAAGGACATCACTCTAATTTGTTGCAGATTAGAAAATAAATGGGTAACATTACTTTCCTTTTAAAAGTTCTCGCGGTGACCAGCGTTGAGGGAACTTCGATACAAAACGAGAACTTGTTTCGGAACAGTTTTAGAATGTTTACTGAAGTTTTATTGAAGAAATTATAAAGAAAAGTGTGAAATATTATTAAAGGATAAACGGTGAAGGAAAACATCGTGACGAAAACATCATGCCTGAGAGAGAGATATATCTCGACCGCATGTGAAACCAACTCAGAGTCCCATGGGTGCCAAAAAAACTCTGACACATGCACGCGTAGCATGACAACCATTAGAAACGGTTTTCTACGGGTTTTAGGTGCAGGTTAGTCACAAATCACACGAAACAGAAGAAGAAGAAAGGAAAACACCTGAAAATTTAATGTTTTCCAGCTTATAACAAGGCTAGCTTAGCTCTAACTATGACAGTAAAGCGATGTTATTGGTTAGTTTCACACACATCCCTCGCTACGCATCTTCGCTCATCTCTGGTGGAAATGCAGCCTTAGGCTGCCTGTCCACTGGAGCGGAGAGGAGAGGAGAGGAGCGGAGATGTGCCAAAATTAACCAATAGAATCGCACCTCTGGAGCGGAGTTTTGATTCTATTGGTTAATATATATTGACACATCTCTGCTCCTCTCCTCTCCGCTCCGGTGGACAGGCAGCCTTAAGTTGCGGTAAGTCCTGCTCTATAGTTTCTGTGTCTCTATAAATAACTACACAACTTTAATTACTTACTTATAGGTACATATTTCCACAATACCGCATTTATTTTGAATAGGCACACAATATTGTTTTCGTTATAGGCCTCCAACCAACGTTCCATTAATGAACTATTCGCTGTAATTAATCGGATAACAGCTGTAGTTAGGTAGTTACAGTACAAAACAAAACTCTCAATCAGAAACTCCAGTACCTATATGATATTAATTACAACTTGATACCTCCACACGTAGGCGACCGGCGGCAGTGACCTCTCGCGTCCGGCCCTGGTTCAGGCCATGGTACGGAGCGAGAGGGCATGGCAAGCCGTCACCTCCTTCTGTGAAGCAGTAATGCTTGCAAAGAAGGAGACACACACGTTCCTGAGAAAAAGGTTATTGACAGATTAACAGACAGTCAGACGGACAACGCAGTGATCCTATAACGGTTCCATTTTTTCCTTTTGAGATACGGAACCCTAAAAAACGAAATGTTCGTCCTTACAGTCCCCAACAAAACCTAAAATCACGACCTAATCAAACAAAATTTACAATCAACGGTGTAAAACTCGCTAATTACCGCTACGTGTCATCGGTCAATTCAATAAGAGGTAATTGGAGTAATCACCTCCAGTCTGGAGGGCGCTAATTACAAACTGAACATGAAACCACAAAATATGATAGGTACAGAAGGCCCAAACAACGAGGGAAAACGCACGCAGACAAAGACACGCTTCACATACATAGTTGCATCTATGAAGCGCAGTCGCGACGCTCATTCGTTTATGGGTCGATTTAGAGTTTTGTCTACGAAACGAACATTTTACGATAGATAGGAGAAGAATGCTGTTTCTCTGTTTACACAAAGAAATTTTAAAATGATTGCCTCGCTAGTCTAGTGGTCGCAAGTGCTACTGCAGAGCATGAGGTCCTGGGTTCGATTCCCGGATCGGGCAAATTGTTAGTGGGTTTTTATCTGAAATTTCTCAGTAGCAGCCCGGAGTCTGGATTTGTGCCCGGGATGGCAATAGGCGCGCCCCCTATTACATGGGACTTAAACATAACTGTCGAAATGAGGGCGTACTACAGGTACAACTCTGCCCAACCCTTCGGGGAAAGAAGGTAATGCTATGTTAGGAGGAGAAAATGAGCATTGTCTCGTTTTATCTAAACCAACCTTTAGTTTTGAGGTCCGTACTGTGTGTGCTCCGGTTTGCTCGTCCGTTGTATGAAGCTGACCTTCTGTATCTATTTATTTTGTGGCGAAAGACATACACGGTCGGGAAGCGCAAATCCCAGTTATTTGCAATCAATTTTATACGGACTTTTCAGCAGCTGAATACGTTTATTTGAAGTGGGATTTCGAAGTTAAAAATGCGTCAAAGTGACGCTCTTTGAGCGATTCGATAAGTTTTGTAGAACATGGTGATTATTTTAATAAATAAATGTTTTTAAGTTCTATAGCTTTATAAATTGAATGTGTACATACACAATTCTGCACGATTTGTTTTGGAAAATCAGTTTGATCATTTGATTGCGGACATCGTAAACTGTGTCTGTTCAAGTAAGGAATTACGAAAGTTTTTTTGAAGTGAAAACTCCTTTAGCGACGTTGTGCATTTTTTTGGGATGGGTAAAAAATGTTATACTCGCGTCAGGACACGTGACCTGATCGAAAATTCGTAAGACGGAGAGTTTTTGTTGACAACGCACTCACAGCGCACTCTGTTTTATTTTTTTGGAACTTTTTTAATGGTGCTACAGCTTTCGTTCTTGTACTGACAGCAAGCCACATAAATTTGACATTTTCGTTAGATTGCGTTACTTAGTGTTTACTTCCATCGGCAGTCTTCAAAGACTGCCTCGCATGTTTTTTTTTTACAGTCGGTTATCCTAAAACTGAAGTCAGTCACTCAATATTTCGGAAGTAGAGACAAAAAATAACTTTCAATTTTTGTTCAGCACCGGCAAACCCTCTCCAAATTATTTGCCATGACGAACTGTTTCACAAAAACCTCTTTAGGCTGCGTTTCCACCAGAGATGAGCGAGGATGCGTAGTGAGGGATGTGTTTGAAACTAACCAATAACAACGCTAGCTTGGCTCAAGCTATGACAATGAAGCGATGTTTTATTGGTTAGTTTCACACACATCCCTCGCTACGCATCCTCGCTCATCTCTGGTGGAAACGCAGCCTTTAACTGCTACATACGACGGATGATAATGATAAAGTATAAGATGTTAACCTAATGTAAATATTTCAGAAAAAATAAGAGTCTTGAGAAGGAATAAAAAGCGAATGTTGTACAAAAAGTAAAACTTAACAAAATAATCGTAGCCTACATGAAAACCGTATTAAACTTCGTTCTAACATGTACGTAGTCAAAGGGGAAATTACGCCGGGAAGTAGTCCACAAAATACATTTAATATTAAAACGCCTGTAAAATAACTTTGAGCAATAAACTAGAGGACATCCTTGCTATAAGTAATTTTTAAGTACGGGGACACATTTCAACTTTCGTTTAGACACTAAAACCCTTTTACATAAAATGTGGAATGGAATCTTCTTCACACATAAAATTAAAGTATGAGGGGGCAAAGTTGAACGCGTTCGTGGCACCCTCATTACGCTGTCTCATAATTTCCACACGCTAATACAGCATAACCCCGACAAATCACCTGTTATGGAGCACAAAAGGAATTTATTCAGACAACTATAAATTCGGGTAAATTCAGACGTGATGGAGTAAAGTTGTAAGGTGTAATATAGTGGGGAGGTACCTTTAGTCTGTTTTACATTGATGAGTATGGATTGTGTCATGTCATTGCAGCGTGTCGTGTGGTTCGCATCGTCGTCAGTCGTCAGTTGTAGTCTAACTGTGCGTTTGCACTGGCGAAACATGTTGAAATCTCTATTTTCTGTCAATGTTCCATACAATTTTTGACAGGAACGAGAGATTTCAACATGTTTTATTGTGATGTTTCGCCAGTGCAAGCACAGTAACATGTGTTGCACAGGGAGGTTTCAGGGGGTGGACTTTCAAAAAAACATGATGCCATGTGGTGGAGGTTTTAGTGAGATAACATTTGGTAAGGACCTAAACTCCTTGGTAACTATAATCTCCAAGGGCGTCATAAGACGAATACCCCTCGGAAATATAAACGGTCGTCTCTTATGGGAGGGTCATAAGTAGCGTCGAAGAGTACCTACCCTTATAACAAGAGCAGGAATGGCGAAAAGAGAAGAGTGTGTCTGTGGATCAGACAAGTCCAATATTTGTCTAGGAACCTTTCTGCCCAACTCCCAAGAGAACACAGGTGTGATAGTATATGTTACAGCACCGAATTGCAGTATCAAAACTTTATGAACAATGTAATCTGCATCGGAGATACTCCCGTACGTCTGAATATACTTTACCCGCTCCGGTATAAATATTCATCATAGTCTTGAGTTCTGGACTGCTCACCTCACGTTCCAAGTTGGAATATCAAATAGGATTGGATTGTGGTGAGTACACAATACATTTGCCGTTCTACATACTTATGTTAAATTGTTTTATAATAGAAGTGCATATCTAGCTGTCTTATGCAAGTGCTTTAGTTACTTACTAGCTTTTACCCGCGGCTTCGCCCGCGTGGATGTCGCAAAATATCCCACGGGAACGTTCTACCAGGAATACATACCTAATAGCCAAGGAAAAGATCATTGACTAACTTTCAGCGGACGCAGTGGTAGGCTACTACAGCGCCCGCGTGGTCAACCATAATTATTTTGTTACGCGTAATTTTGAAACTGTGATATCTCTTAAAATATGCCTTTACATCACATCATTTAAATGAATAGTTCATTTAAATGATGTGATGTAAAGGCATATTTTAATCGAAATTGAATGCCCAATTTAAATAACCTATTTAATTGGATAAGGATTAATAAGATACCGGTCAAAATAGCTTCGGAAATAACAATGAAAATTTTATACAATTTTGAAAGATAAAAATGGTTATTGTGGGTCACCCTTAAAAGATAGACATATGCCATCGCGGACTTTTTTGTTGCAATTTTTAAGATATACAATACTCTAGAACATAAATTTGATTTATCTCTCACGACTTACGCAGCGCACGCCAGTAAAGCTCCCAGTCGGCATGATTTTTTCCGACATCTTCAACAATAATCGTCATATTTCAGCCAATTTACACAAAACCTTAATGAATTATACACTAAAACCTTCCACATGAATCACTCCGTCCAATGGTGAAAACCGTTTGAAAATCCGTTCGGCAGTTTTTGAGTTTATCGCGTTCAGACAGACAGACAGACAGACAGACAGACGCGGCGGGCGACTTTGTTTTATAATATGTAAGGATTAGCAAATAATTAATCTTTTGTTAGTTGGAATAATTATTAGGATGCACATTGACAGAGGGGCCTTATTAGAAGGCTCAAAGTCACCCAAAAAGCAATGGAGAGGGCTATGCTTAGAGTTTCCCTACGTGATCGAATCAGAAATGAAGAGATCCGCAGGAGGGTAGGGTAAACGACATAGCCCCAAGAATTGCCAAACTTAAGTGGCAATGGGTAGGGCACTTTGCGCAGAACAGATGGCCGATGGATTTGGAGTGGCGACCGCCTATCGGAAGACGTAGCGTTGGAAAGCCTCCCACAAGGTGGACCGATGATAATGTTAAGGCCGCAGGAATCCGCTGGTTGCGGGAAGCACAGAACCAATCAAAGTGGCAGTGCTTGGGGGAGGCCAAATGATGAATGATGATTATGATAACGTTGACAAAGGAGTATGTAAGTGTTGAAACCTACGTTTTATGATAAACAAAACACTGGCCTATTTTTAGACAGATATTTTTAATTTTATATTGACTTTTCTATTCTGTATTGATTTTTTTTTCACTCACTTGTACTTTTGTTGTCAATGCATGACTGTGCATCTGGGTACCTGTTTTTCTCCTAAAAACTTACATAACTGCTTCTGCGACTCTTTGTGGGCTCCTAAAAGCCCACAGGTTATGGGCCCAGCTCGTAAGTTTTGGGGAAAATAAAGACAGCCATATTCGTCATGGCGGGAGACCTGTCATCGGTGCAAACACCACAGACTTCCATGATTCGAGACTAATCGTCGGTGCCACCACCACAGCTTTCATCGACATCAGTAAGGATAGTAGCAGGTGGCGTTCTGTAGTTTCTGCCTACCCCCATGTGGGAAGAAGGCGTGAGAGACATGATGGTATTATTTAAATATTGGAATAAGTCTGTTGAGTGTTTTTTTAAATTAATAATCAATTCTAGTGATTTTTGATACATCGACGCTACTTAATAAATCACAAAATGTGATTGATCAATGATAGACTCAACGGTGTGAGACAGACCATGACAAATGAGTGAATTCAGAGAATTATGAATAACTCAAATATAATATTTTATACTGTTATTTGAGCCAACAAGCTATAAGTGATTGATGTGAATTCAAATTAAATAAATTAGCAATGAAAGCGCTTTACGAACACGATTCTGCCTCCCTGTAGTCTGGACTTTAATTAAATATTATATGTTAGGGGTTTATACCGATTTGTTGAAACAAATAAGTTATGGTCGGACCTGAAATCCTATTTTGAATTTTGGGTATGACTCTATAAGTGAATATTTTTTAAATGAAAACTTTTTTAACGGCGTTGTGCACTTTTTTTGGGATGGGTAAAAAATGTTAAACTCACGTCAGAATACGTGACCTGATCGAAAATTCGTAAGACAGAGGGAGAGTAGAAATGTTGTTGACGCAGTGCACTCTGTTTTTTTTTTTTGATGTAGCTACAGCTTTCGTTCTTGTACTGATAGCAAGCCACGTAAATTCCTAACATTTTCGTTAGATGGCGTTACGTTGTATCAAAAAGTTACTTAGTTTTCACTTCTGTCAGCAGTCTCCAAAGACTGCCCGATATTTATTTTTTATTTTAATTAATACAGTGTGCTAGGGGTGGGGTTTCTATGGAGCCCACTGTACGTACTTATCCCAACATAATAAAAATGCGTAAGTGAGTTTGTTTCTTTGTTACACTTTCACGCCAAAACGGCTGAACGGATTTGGATGAAATTTGGCACATGGATAGAGCATGACCTGTACTTTTTATCCCGGTAGTACGTTCCCAGGGATAAATACCGACTTCCTTGCGGGCGAAGCCACGGGTTTACATCAGTTTATTTCATCATCAATAACAGCCAGCGTGGTGATCAATGTTCTTGCCTTCTCTATATGGGAAGAGGGTATTGCTCTGCAATTTTGTTTTTTTTTTTTCATTCTTGGAAGTATTTAGTTTTATCTAACGATGCACTTTGAGAATATTTTTTTAGTGATAAACATGGGTTTATCCAATGATATTATAAGTCAAAAGAGGTAGATAGGTTATACCCGCTCCGCAAGTGACTCGTCAAAATTTGGCTAATTAGCCACATTTATACATATTCTTCGTCTTGTCTTTTTTTCGCTCCCGATAATTACGTCATCGTCATGCCGTCATATCTAATAGTGTGACATTGTGCCGTTTTTGAAGATCGAATGCTGAGTAGATAACCTATCTACGTCTTTTTACTTATAATATCATTGGGTTTATCCAACATTATCCAAACAATGCTACTCTCGGTAGTTCTTATATAAACCAATGAGTACCTACCTATTGTAATTCTTATTCGATTCCTAGTCTCTTCAACGGATTTCAACCAAAATATAAAACCGAATCCGCCATGGCCGAGTCAGAAAATAGAAGAAAAAGAAGTAACTACATACGCGCAACGTTGCGTTGATTACAATATGCTCTGGTGGACCAGCAGTCTGCCATGTCTGTCGTGATTACTTCCGCTCTTCGCTTCACCTTGCTATCTACCGTTGCCTGAAAATTACTTTTAGGTCCAATTTTTGGCTAATATGAAAGCAACTATGCTTGTAAAGGCACCGTTTTTATGAAAACTTCAAAAGGATAGAGACTATACAACGTGTGACAGAATGAACGCATTGTCCTAAAAGTAGTTTGTTCAGAAGTGACTACAGACTCTATTACAGGAAGTTTTTCCATGTGTTAATTTAGTATGAAGATAAGTATTCATTTATAAACAGTGCCATTTTGGTTATAGTCACAACTTTCATTCACCCAGTAAAAATGTATCCCATTAAAAACATAACATGTAAAAAATACAAGTTTCACAACGCAGTTCTTCTACCGCAAAAAGATGTGAGATCTAATTTAATCAGTACCTATCTATGGCAGCATCTATTCAACAACTTTGTCAGAAATTGTTACCTAATTAGTTATCTAACAACATTGTATAGGGACTGTGTCATTATTAGACATCTTTATTTCTTTAATATATAGAATGACTTGCCTACGCCGCGCCGCTGTGTTCGCGACAGCCCCAACCACTATTTAGAGCGTTCGCTGATAGGTTCCCACTCTTTGATTTTGGGGCGGTGGATTGACTGCACACGCAGTTAAGTAAGCATTCCCCGGGATCGGCGTGCCTCTCGCAGCTTAGAATAAATGCTACTAACACTACGTTATAAGTTTACATTGTTTCTCACAAAATATTATAGAGGTGATTCTGAAATAAACGTTTTTATTTATTTTCACTACTCTTGCTCAAAAAATGCGTCATTGTAGCGTACCAGAGCGAAGATAAAATAGCATTTCATCCTCTAGGGGCTAAAGTAAAATTTTTTTAATTTTTGTCTGTTGCCAACGAGCCTACCACCCAAAAACGAAAAAGTCTTTATACCATTCCTCCTCTAAAAAGCTTCTTACCTATCTTACCTATCTTACCTATCTTACCTATCTTACCTATCTTACCTATCTTACCTATCCTACCTATCTTACCTATCCTACCTATCAGACCTATCCTACCTATATGAATAAAAACAAAAGAACTTTTTTTTTTTAAAGCGGCATTCTCTTCGGTAGAATGCGTGCATTGCGTTGCGGCTACAGAGGAAATAAAAAAAAGACTGGTGCGATATCCTATTTCTAAATTATTCTCCAATAAATTGCATTGGTAACCGTAATATGATTTACAACAAATGTCATCATCTAGTGAGAATGGAGACCCTAATTTGGAGATGGATGAGAAAGGAAAAGAAATAATTTTATTAATTTACTATTTTATTTTCTCGCAATCGTAGTGAAAAGTAGAGTGTAACACACGGCGCTAAAAACCCATTATACCTCGGTTTCTGTTTACTCCCTCGCTAAAGCTCGGGAGTAAAACTACCTCGTTATAATGGGTCATTTTAGCTCCTTGTATAACAATCTACTATTATTTAATAGAATCTACATACAAAATTTAACTAATATTAGCGCTGTGAGCGCTTTATTTAATTAAGACTATTCAGTATTCATAAATACTTAAGTGATTATGTTGCCGTGGGATGGCGTATGGCTTTATCGCCAAGATCTCAGTCTCATCGCTTGCCTTCGACACGCTGCGTATGCATTAGTAAAGTATAGGTATATTAAAAGAGACATCGTCGGTGACTTACTATAACTATCCACTATTTACCTGTCTTCTAATCTATTTAGGTAGTGACGAAAAATTGCATGAACCTCAAAAGTAACTTTGTAATCGCATTTTTTTTATAGGATTGCAAAGTTACTTAATATGCAGTTCGTATAACTATAAAACGGGAATGAAATAGCGGTAATTTTTTTTCTTGTCTTTATAGGCTAACACTAATTGTGTTCAAAATATGAAGCTTTTCTTTCTGCTAGAAGTACCTTAGAATTTTTATGATCGGTGAGTGAGTATGTCAGTGACAAAATAACTTTGACATGCAATCGTTCTTAAACTACAGGTTCATATTTAATGTTATTTGGGAATATACTTAGTAATACTAAACCCTCTTGGTCACAAAAAATTCAGACTTCTAGCTTTATCCAAAACGAAGTTACAGGGGGATCGAAAATGTCCTGAAAGGCTTCGAGAAAAGATGGTACGGCTGTGTCTTTGTTTGCTTATTTTGCACGACTTGGCGGGGAATACCGTGCCTCCAGATGTCCACAGATTAACTTTATAATAAAAATAGGTTTGGTAAAAATTTAGATGATAGTGGTCACAGTCTTGCATTTATTTCATGTTACAAGTAATGAACGAAATATTCCAGACAAGTTTTATTAGAGAGAGTCTCGTTACCTCTATGTAATATACTAATGGATTCATAGCAGGCAGCGTAGATTTATAAAGACAAAGTCAGGGGAATTATTTGTATAGCAAATTGACTACCAACTTAAATAGTCCGTATATTGAAATCACAACCGTTCTATTAAGGTGCAACTAGTCGCGGGCTCGAACTCAATGGTGGGCCTGGCCAAAAACCACACTGTCTCACCTGGCATCGTGTCCGACAGAGATAGTATCAGTGATGAGCAGTTAGAAGCTGATCTACATGGACAACGTATAGTTCGCACGCACAGAAACACCGTACCGACCAATATTAGTAAAACGAGCGCGTCAAAAATTACGAAAAGGCCTTTGGAAAAAAGGTTTTTCTGAAATAAGCACTGCTAAAAACAATTACAAATAAAATTTATTGAAATCTTCGTAAATTTTTCTGTGTCGGTACGGATTTTGTTTTCGAGATTTCACACTTTTTGTATTACTTATTTACGCCCAAAGTTGCGTTAAAATTAGCAAGAAAAACGAATCTTTGTTGGCTCATAACTGTTTAATGGCTTTTTATTTTATTATTCTGCTTCCGTACAGACAATTTTAATAATGAGACCTAACGATATCATGTTTAACTTTGAATGTACGATGTCAAATAGTGGAGTAAAACCCCTCCGAAATTTGTATGGAAAAGATATCAAATTGTTTCACCTTAACAGTTGTATGAAATGGCAGACACGGGCAATTGACGCACGATGTCAATTTACTAACCAATTAATTTCCCTGACTGCAAATTTGTTTCAGTTTTGTTAAAGTTAAACAGATAAGTAACTAACTAACTGGATTGAGCATACTTACTATGAAAGCGTGCTCGTAGTCTGGTAAAATGTGTATGTTAGACAGTTAGCAACAAACATTGCGAGTTGTATATTGTTGTGAATAAACATGACAAGACACAACTTATGTAAAACATATGTATGCTTAGTGTATATGCGAATAAAACTAATTCCAAAGTGTAGCAGCAACTGTAGGTAGCGCGCAATTAGTAGGCAAAAACCCCATTTACACGATGCAAGTTTCTTGCCTGTGGCACTTGAAGCAACAAATGACTTGCATCGTTTTATTGCTGTTGCTGCAACTTTCACTGTTGCTGCAAGTTATGAAGTTATAATATGCCAAAGGCAATTAAGTCACACAGTTTACATTAGGTTATGTTAGAACAAAGTTGAGAGCTGAGGAGTGGAGCGTCGGAGAGCAGTGGTGGCCCAGTGGTAACGACCCCGACTTACGAGTTGTAGGTCGTGGTTTCGAACCCAAGCAGGCGCTTTAATTTGTGTAAATAATATCATCACCACTGCTCTCAAAAAGGTGAAGGAAAACATCGTGAGGAAACCGACATGTCTTAGAACCAAAAAATCGAAGACATGTGACATCTACCAACCCGCACTGGGCCCGTGTGGTAGATTACAGCCCCCTCTTACAGAGAGGAGGCATGTGTGGGACACAGGCCTCCTCTCTGTAAGAGGGGCAGTGGGAACATTTATAGACTTATTATGAACAACGTGTAAAGCGTTGCCTATATAGGTACACAATATGTAAATAAAACCTTGTCCGATGCAAAAGGGGCATATAGGTAAGTACTGCAATAACATTACCAAAATTTTTTTTTTAAATTATTGTTGAAAATTAAAAAGTTTATTGCTATTTCAAATTCACATTTTTAGTACCAAAATGTATACAAAATGTATAAAAATTTGCAAATTTTCAACAGACGTCATAAGTTATAAACTTATAACTTGTAGACACCCTCTAAGCGACGGCCGCCCGCGTCCCATTCTAATAACCCGGTAAAATTCCCCTTTGTAAAAAAAAGGTGGCGATTTTATTTTCTCGGAAAATTTTCTCATAAATATACTCTCAATACGATAGCTGACAACAGCCTCACGGATCGTACAAGGTTTTTTTTTACATGTTGCATACAGGGTGGCAGGGTCATCGACGCGAAAACTGTTACCATGTATTCAGTACGTCATTCTGAAACCCCCTGCGTTGAAATTTTTCGTCGGTTATTTAAAAAAACCAGCTGTTTCATAGAAAAGTGCAATATCTACGCGGTCAAAATGGAACAGCAGATGTTGAAATTTCAAAGCAGGATGTTCAGAATCATGTACTAAATCTATGGTAACAGTGTTCGCGTCGATGTCTCTGCCACCCTGTATAGTTATAAAATTCGCTAGAACAAATTGTTATAACTTTATCCTACCGACTAAATTCTATGCTGATGTAGGTATTTGGGTTTTTCAAGAAGATATTATTCAAATCTCTGAAGGCTGTCTTCACATTAAACTGTTCGCTATCCATCGGTTTTACTCTAAATGAAGAACCTAGAGTACATAGGTGTCCTATTTTCATGATTAGTAAAAGCAAAAAAATTATGATAACTCTAGAAATTGTAGTAGGTAAACATTATATTTAAAGCATCGTACAAAATAAAAGAAATCAAGAAAAAATGTTTATTCTGCACAAACTAAACGCACATAAAATAATTACATAAAAATAATACTCGTTTACAAATTAGCCAAAAGCCTCGTATTCAACATTCAAAAGTACTAAAAGTTTAACAAATTTTGTCCATTGCTTGATGTCAGGTCCGTGTCAGGGCCGTCAGCTACGGCCGTCAGGGCCAGAGACCAAAAACAATTTATTCTACATTACGTATTGCAAATTGTGTTGCAGTGCTGCCAGTTTAGAGATAAATAAATACCCAACAAAATTCAGCAACACGTATTGCAGTAGGTAAATAAATTCCTTTCCTTTGGAAAATGAAACCCATCTGTGAGTAGGTGGACACAAAGTTTTCTTTCCACCCGGGCACCCGTTGAATATTTTGTGTTGCCCGTTGTGTCAGGAATCCCAACTTAGCAAAGGCATTCTTTTGGCTATTGCTGCAACCTGCACCTGAAAATAAAACCAGGGGTGTTACATTCAGTGTTTCTCTGCTGAAGCATTTGTTGGTGAAAAGCTTCTTTACGGAAAAGTTATTGTTAGCAAAATATGATTTTTCGTTTGTTATTTATTGTGTATGTGTGTGTGTGTGTGTTGGTGTGCGTGTTGTTCGTGTGTAGGTATTTTTTTCCAATGTTTAATAGATATTTTGTATTGACCTTTTTTTCGGTTTTATTTTTAGTGTATTATCAGTGGAAACTTGTAAATGGCCTTCAGTTTTGTATTGTTTAAGAACACTGTGTAAGTTAAGGTGGAACTAGTCGCGGGCTCGAACTCAATGGTGGGCATGGCTAAAAACCTCGCTGTCTCACCTGGCATCGTGTCCGACAGAGATAGTATCAGTGATGAGCAGTTAGAAGCTGGTCTACATGGACAACGTATAGTTCGCACGCACAGAAACACCGTACAGAACGATTTTAGTAAAAAGAGTGCGTAAAAAATTACGAAAAGTCCTTTGGAAAATGGAGTTTTATGAAAAAACACTGCATGAATCAATTAGAAATAAAATTAATTGAAATCTTCGATAATTTGCACTCCCGGAGTGCAACCCGTTGTTTTTTTTTTCTTATGTTTGTAATAAACAGGGACAGAAAACCTTTATAAATTACTGTACAGGTATGGAAGAATTTTGGTTACTTCTACGACTAAGGTTACCGCTATCTGCGTAACCAAAATGAAGAAACATGTTACTATTAGGTTGCCATTTTAATACCGGTGACACACACAGGCAATGTGCGCCGTTTGATTAATGCCGACGGCACGTGTAAGATAGAGGTAATTTTTATTTCGGTAACCGCTATCAATACTGGTTTTATTTAAGGTTACCTTTAAAAATACCTGTAAAAAATATAAATGTTGTAACCAAAAAAATACCCGTATTAATCATACCTGTTTCGGTCCCTGGAAAATTAAGTTGGTATAGATAAATAAATAAACATGGTAGGGCCTAGATCGCCTTTTAACTAATAAGTAAATAAATACTCAGAAAAATTAAGTAAACTTGTAGCTACACTGTTTTATCGAGGAAATCTAAAAGCCTTACGCCGACGAATAGCACCCTTCAAAATGGCTAATGCATTTGACGCCGCAGTTTGGTCGCTAAGTGTGTTATCAGCCTAACGGTAGACGCCACAGGCGTTACTCGTACTCGTATAAACACGGGCCTAAATAAATCCGCTGAGCAGTTAAGCTTATCACACACAGGCACACTATGAAAATAGTGGAGATAAAGCAATAAACTGCGACTTTTTCTTTTTACGACAGTAACCGTAAAGTTAAGCTGTCTCTTCTAGTTATTATAAGTTCGCATGGTTGATGTTTTCTTTTTTCTTATGCGGTAAAATTATCACGTTTGACAGGATAGTTTCTGAACGAAAATTCAAATTAATAAAAAAGTGAGAGTAATTTTATAGAAGAGCAGGAATTACGAGTAGAGGTACGATTAAATAATCGTACCTCTAATACTCGTAATTCCCATTTTCCGCTCCTAAAAATATTATTGAACACCCTAACTAATCTAATATAATGATTGCGTCTCTTCTTGTAAAACTTAAATAATAGGCATGTCTGCTGGGAAAAAAAACTATTTAGTCCGTCAGTCAGATAATAAAATAATATTAGACACGTATTTTATGCTTTATCATATTAATAAAAAATGGTTTAGATAAAACGCATTAGGGAACTCGCTACGTCACACAAGTCGGTATAAAATCTACAGGCCAGGGACGTCATACTACATTTTAACGTACTGCCATACTCAATGTATTGCCATAATCTTTTGATTACGTAAAAGAAGAGAAAATAGGTTTTTAAGATTTTTTCATAATCTACAAGACTAAAAATAATTTTTAGTCAACATGTCTGTTACTATTTTGGGGTCCTAAAAATACTAATTAGCCAAGCGACTGCGACCAACTTAGATGTAGTTTGATGCGCGGTTGGTCACAGTTCCAACCTACCCCACAGATTCAAGCTTTGTGCAGACCAGCGCGACATATCGCGCGACGCGACACCGGTTATTGTTATACCGTGAAGTTTTCTGAGAAATCGTATTGTTCGTGTGGCGTCGCGCGACAAGTCGCGCTGGTCTGCAAAAGCCTTAATACAGATGGTTCATCCCGCATTGGGTAGGTATGAAGCTACAAGTATCTCCCCGAACATTGAGTTTCTGCATTATCTCACTGGGTGGGGTGATTTAGGCTACTTATTCCTTTTTAGGGTTCCGTACCCGAAGGGTGACAAACGGAACCCTATTCATAAGCCTCCGCTGTCCGTCTGTCTGTCAGCGAGCTCTATCTCATGAACCGTAATAGGTAGGCAGTTGAAAATTTCACAGATTGAGCATTTCTATTGCCGCAAGAGCAACAAATAATAAAATTAAAAAATAAAGGGGGGTCGCCATACAATAAAATTAAATTTTGAAAAAAAAATTATCTGACCCTGGCATGTGGGGTATCATTTTCTAGAGCTCATCGAGTAGAGAATAAATATAATTTTTATTTGTTTTTATCTTCAAAAATGATGAATTAGGGGGCCGTAGAAGTTGTCTGTTTTAGACCATTTTTGTACGAGCTCTATCTCAACAACTAAACAAATTAGGAATTTGAAACTTGTGTGTATCATGTAACATATACTGTTCATAATCAACAAATACTAAAAACGCCGATTCATAACGTATTTTATATAATATGGGCGATTTTCTGCAACTTAAAGTAATAATTTTGTGTCATGCTAATATTATGCGATATAAATTCCACAGATAACTATTTAATAGTCGGAGTAATGACATGGAATTAGTAAGTACCTACTATCATGGCAGCATATACTATTTCGATCATTTAAATTTCGATCATCCAAAAAGGTCTACAAAATAAACTTTCTTCACACTTTTTGAGTTTAAGAACTTTATCGACTTTTTTCAAAGTATCCCTAGACGGTGTTGATGCGTTGATGTGTGTACCTCATGTTAAAACTACACTCCAATAGACAATATATTCAGTAACATTGAAATGAATGCTGGCACATACAGTGTACTATTCAGTTACCTAGCTTAAACCGTTGTGGATACAATTTCATATTGAGAAAAATTATTGGTGTAAAAATATTCGGTCATGGCGGCCAATCTCAACGGAGACTGGCCTTCGGCGCGGGAGATATTATAGTGCACAAGTGTGTGCGCAGATACGAGTGCACTCTCTCTTCCCTCACTCTCATAGTCCGATGGGATGTGTAAAAATAATAAGTAAGAAATAATAGATTTCTGTATGACTATCAAAAATAACGTAAATAAATACCTGTATTGACCCGTGCGTTTGCACTGGCGAAACATCACGACAAAACATGTTGAAATCTCTAGTTCCTGTCAAACATTGTATGAAAAATTGACAGAAAATAGAGATTCCAACATGTTTTGTTGTGAATGTTTCGCCAGTGCAAACGCACAGTTATAATTAAAATTTGGCGTACTACTTACATTCTATTTTGTACAATATAGTCTGATGTAGCAAGAGAAATCCTTTTTAACCGACTTCCCAAAAAGGAGGAGGTTCTCTTATTTATAAGTAACTAGCTTTACCCGGCCTGGCTTCGCACGGTTAGCACTAAGTACTTATCTACGGCGCATCTACCTTTCCTAATTAGGTACCTATTTCTACCTAATTACCTACCCTACCTACCTACCCTACCCTTCTTACCAGGGTAGGTAGGTACCTAACCTACCCTACCTACCCTACCTACCCTACCTACCCTACCTACCCTACCTACCCTACCTACCCTACCTACCCTACCTACCCTACCTACCCTACCTACCCTACCTACCCTACCTACCCTACCTACCCTACCTACCCTACCTACCCTACCTACCCTACCTACCCTACCTACCCTACCTACCCTACCTACCCTACCTACCCTACCTACCCTACCTACCCTACCTACCCTACCTACCCTACCTACCCTACCTACCCTACCTACCCTACCTACCCTACCTACCCTACCTACCCTACCTACCCTACCTACCCTACCTACCCTACCTACCCTACCTACCCTACCTACCCTACCTACCCTACCTACCCTACCTACCCTACCTACCCTACCTACCCTACCTACCCTACCTACCCTACCTACCCTACCTACCCTACCTACCCTACCTACCCTACCTACCCTACCTACCCTACCTACCCTACCTACCCTACCTACCCTACCTACCCTACCTACCCTACCTACCCTACCTACCCTACCTACCCTACCTACCCTACCTACCCTACCTACCCTACCTACCCTACCTACCCTACCTACCCTACCTACCCTACCTACCCTACCTACCCTACCTACCCTACCTACCCTACCTACCCTACCTACCCTACCTACCCTACCTACCCTACCTACCCTACATATCTACCTGCTTACCTACCATATATACCTATTTATACCTACTAATACTATGTTAGTAGCAAATAAATAACTTTGACTTTAGTTAATGCATGTTACTGGATAAAGTTAACTTAATATTTTTCTCTTAAAATAAATGAAATATACTCCTACACCTATATTTTAACACAACAACATTTTCTCATTAAAATTAGACAATTTCTTTACAAATCTTTGTTTTTTTATAGCGCCTCTGTTGTTACCTTTACGAAAGTATTACAAAAATTCATAGTGTTAAATCTTGTACGACATGGTATGGAACCCTTCGTGTGCGAATCCGACTCGCACTTGACAGATTTTATTTTTTTTGTTGTATAACCTAGTTTTGTCTACTTTAGTATTTTTTAAGCTATTGCATAGCTTCTATCGCGCGCGGGCCTTGAGCGTGGAGACCTAATCCAGAAATTCCGTAACGAAAACACCTGAACCTAAGGAGAGTGTTTTGTATTGAAAATTATGTTTAACTGCTTGACAACAAAGTTCAAATTTACTTAGACGAATGATACGAGAGTGTTGTATTGAAAATTATGTTTAACTGTTTGACAACAAAGTTCAAATTTACTTAGACGAATGATACGAGAGTGTTGTATTGAAAATTATGTTTAACTGTTTGACAATAAAGTTCAAATTTACTTAGACGAATGATCCTTGACTATTAATAGTTAAATTAAAACCTTTTTACTAGTTTGATGTTCCCATTACGTTGTGTCAAGTTTTAAAAACTATAAATGTGAATAACAGTTCCTGTCAATGTCATCATTGCAATTTCTTGTATTCGGGTTAATATTTTACAATTGCATAAGTTGATAAAAAATGCTATGCAATAGCTTTGCCGCGGCAGTCCCCGAGTGCCACACGTCTTTTTTTTTTTTTGTTTGTGTTGTTCATAATTTATCTGTATTAATTCTGTTTTGATTTTGTTTTAA
This sequence comes from Conistra vaccinii, assembly GCA_948150665.1. Classification (NCBI taxonomy): domain Eukaryota; kingdom Metazoa; phylum Arthropoda; class Insecta; order Lepidoptera; family Noctuidae; genus Conistra; species Conistra vaccinii. The sequence goes on from OX411318.1 coordinate 16,309,336, forward strand.
TCTAGGTTAATTAATTTATTAATCGACAACCTTCTATCGTAGTATTTTATTACAATATTTTTTATTTTTTTATTAAAAATATCTAATTGCTTCTAAGCAATTTTTTTTTAACCCACAACGTAGAAGCTCTGATGGTAAGTGATGATCAAGCCAAAGGTGGAAGCGAGCTTCACCCGGAATCCTCGACCACACAGGAACTGGCTATCTTATCTCTAACTGCCGAAACACAACAATGCTGCTAACATTGTTGTTATGGCGACAAACTTAGATGAGATGGTGGTAGCTAGCCAGGCGGACTGAGAACAAGCCCTACCACCAACCAAACCGAGCAGAAAATTTTGCTCCCACTGGGAATGGAACCTAAGACCTCTAGGTCTGAGACAGGTGGTTTAACCACTAGACCACAGAGGCGGTTCATAGGTTTTATTTACAATCATGCTTAGTTTTCTGGAACCCCATGGATCCAAAGATTAAAACGTACTTACAATACTTAAGGCATAAATTATTTACATTTCTTGAACTTACTTAATTATGAAGCTACACGGTAATAAAGCGTAATAAAGCATTACAGTATTTGCAAGGATAACATAAAACGTAAATAAAATTAAAGATGTCGCCGGTCGTTGTAGCTATTAAGTTCCCTGGCGTAATTAAGTCGGCGCGTAATTTGGACCCGTTGTCTGTCACGTCTGGCAGGGAAACGTTCAAATATCATGAAAAATCTTGAGCTGCGTAAAATCACACACACACACAATCGCGTACAGGTTCTAAGTTCTAATACTGTATCCATAAACATATTAGCATTTTGGGCAATTATACAACGAAGTGTCTAGTCGTCCGCTAAACGGATGAATAAAAAAATAAATTAATCATCCGACTATCGGACGAATAGATAACCTATTCGTGCGATAGTTGGATGACTAATTTATTTTTTAAATTTTATCGGACGACTAGCAACAGCCATTTTACAAACATAAGTTTTCGTAACATTTTTAGTTCCAATAATTCGTTGCCAGCTGGCGTTTAGACACCGAATGGTAAATAATAATCACTTAATTAATTTAATTCATTGTCCTATCTAATTAATTTTTATTTTGCTCTGTGCTTTTGACATTTATCTGTTACTCATATTTTTACGTCATTTAATTAACTTTATATATTTTTTAATCTCTTAACTATGTATCACTTATTTAATTGCTTGCTTATAAAATTGACAAAATTGTGTATTGTTGTTCTTATTTCATATGGGTCAAGGAACTGAAATAAATGGGTTTTTTTTTTTTCGAATTAAATACTTGTTTTAATAGTGATAGAACTTCACAAGTTAATTTCATTTTTTCAAAAGTTCATTTTATCACGTACTTACCCTGTAACCGATTATTACATTAGAGTTTATCTTTTCTTACCTAACTCTGAACCACTGTCTTTGTAAGTGTATAAATGTCTGTCATTCTTCTGAAATTCATCAACTTTATTGTTTCAGTTCAAAAGCCCGAAACTTGTTTCCATGGACTCCAAAATTTATAAGACAAAACTCACACCGACAGCTCTTAAACACTCACCATCTAAACCCCTACATTGGAGGCAGCAACCTCTGTATTGCACCTCACTGCAAATAAGACCACTCGACTGCAAAGTCACAACATATCCTGAAAACTACGACCTAAAACGTATGTTTCTGTGTTTCTAACAATTGGCTCAAGGCAGATAAACCGTCTTACTTTATCTAAACGGATCTAAGCCAACCCAGTTCGAGGTTAAGCTGTCAAGAACGTTTTACAACATGGACCTCCATATATAATACGGATTTATATTCGAGGAATTGTCCTCTGTTGTGGAGATATCTAATCTAACTGTCACCGGGATGCTGCGCTTCAAGTGTCCCTCTGTCTCCGTGATTAATACCTTTCATATACAGGACCGAAATTTACTAGTTTAGAATAATACTGGCCATAATATATACTTACTCGGCCGTATGTAAATATGGCACAATAACGAATGTATGTTTTGTTAATTTTTCTTTAATTTTTGCTGGCGCCGCCTATCAAGGATACCATAGACAGCCCACCACACAAATGACTCGATCCTTAAACAACTCAAATTAGAGCAAGCACAACAAACTTTCTTTAACCTGCTCGCAACTGAGATTCTTCGGCCACATTGATCGTAGAGGTACCCAACAACATGAAACGTCTAATAGTGACTGGAAAAATAGAGAGCAAAAGACCAAGAGGCCCAAAAAAGTGGTCGGATCAAATATCAGAGCATTTGGCGATACCTATCAGCGCCGCACTCCACCAGGCCACTGATCGTAACAGATGGAAAAAGACCGTTGATAATTTGTTACGGAGTCACGATTCTCAGCAGAGTGTATTTCTGTTGCCGCTGTAACAACAAATAATAAAAATAAAATAAAGTAAAAAATTAGAGGGGTCCCCATACAAGAAAGGTTTTATTTTTACAAAAGTAAAAACGTAATGTTAAAAATGGTGCGGTGGTATATATGGACCTTTCGTGTTTTTTGGCATTTTTTTTAAAATTAATCCTTTAATTGCTCACTTTTAATCTGATTTCCTCCACAACGAGTTCAACGAAACAAAGTCAAACTATTGTAAAAACTTAATGTGCCATATATACGGCAACAGACTGTAAGAGATAGATAATTTGAAGGTACAAATCAATTTAGTGACCAACCGAAGGTTCGGTTTCGGTTTCAACAAGAAAATCTAGTTTCGGCAGAAAATCTGCCAAACGTTGTCGCCGGAGCTCTCCGTTCGTAAATTATCGCGCGTCGTTCGGCTGACTTTGGATGAGTCCGTGGATAGTGTGTCACCCGCCATCATCAGCTTTTTGTTACTCACAAATTTTTGTTCCAAGAAGTAGTTAACATGTTCTGATAAGTTTTGAATTCGCAAAAAAAAATATATTTATATTCACGTACTTCAATTATTGTTTCTTCTTTCATTTTAAACATGTTAACTGTCTGTTTATGTGTAAAAAATAAACCAAATTTCAGTAAACAATAGGTTTTTAACATGTCTAATAAAGTTTCGGTTTCGGGTTCGGTTTCGGCCTAAACTGAGATAGATACCAAAGATTCGTTTTCGGTTTCAGTTTCTTTAGAAAGCCCTATTTCGGTCGGTCACTACAAGTCATAATATTTAATTACCGTGTCTAGACACGTAGGTTAAACCGTTTAAACCCTAATGTGTTTCACTATACGAAGTGATAAGGTTAATGTTACCCTATTTGGGCGGTTACCCCCAATTTACATAAATATTTCCAGGCTATCAATCTTCTGTGAGGTTAGATCGAATCAATGGCGGCTGAAATTATATGAGGTAAGAAATTTAGGGCTGCAAAATCAGCAGTCAACCGTGTATTGATTTCATCAAGTCTGATTTCCACAGGGGCCTTTAAAATTGTTGGACTAAAACCGAAATTCTTATAACATTTTATGAAGATAATAATATACATATGTTTAAAGCGCCTACTTGAAAACGGTTAGTCAGTTACATCAGCCCAGCACAATATAGAATCACAAAGAGATTGTGCTATCTCCGGGCAGGTAGTAGATAGGTACTTATCTTCTATCTTAGATAAGTGATGTCTTCCCGTGGGTATCGTAAAAGAGTGAGGAGCTCGTGGCTAAGTAATAACAGCCGCACGGGTCAATCCAACAGGTTAAAGCTATGCTTGGCGGGGTTGGTCAGTAGAAGGGTGACCATTTTTACAAACCGAGACTCCTCCTTGCCTCGAAAAGCACGTTAAACCGTTGGTCCCGGCTGTCACTCGTGGATCTTTGACAGTCGTTACGGGTGGAGAAGCCATAAAGTCTGACAACCAGTCTTACCAAGGCGTATCGTATTACCCAGTTACTGGATTGTGGAGGTCAGATAGGCAGTCGCTCCATGTACAATACTGGTATTCAGCTTCAACCGGTTAGACTGGAAGCCGACCCCAACATAGTTGGGAAAAGGCCAGGCAGATTGATTATTATCGTAAAAGAAGACTGAACATGATGACATAACATTACATCACGCCTGTGATTCTCGAAGGGTTAGGCAGAGCTATACTTACAGTACACCCACATTTCGCCAGTTATGTTTAAGTCCCATGTAATAAGGGGCGAGCCTAAGGCCATCAACCGGACACAAATCCAGACTCCGGGCTGCTACTGAGAATTTCCTAATGGAAAAACTCAATAACACTTTGCCTGACCTGGGAGTCGAACCCAGGACTTCATGCTCAGCAGGAGCGCTTGCGACCACTTTAGACCAACGAGCAGTCAGAAAAAGACTAAAGAATGTACTTAAGGTGCAACTAGTCGCGGGCTCGAACTCAATGGTGGGCCTGGCCAAAAACCACAATGTCTCACCTGGCATCGTGTCCGACAGAGATAGTATCAGTGATGAGCAGTTAGAAGCTGATCTACATGGACAACGTATAGTTCGCACGCACAGAAACACCGTACCGACCAATTTTAGTAAAACGAGCGCGTCAAAAATTACGAAAAGGCCTTTGGAAAAAAGGTTTTTCTGAAATAACCACTGCATAAATCAATTACAAATAAAATTTATTGAAATCTTCGTAAATTTTTCTGTGTCGGTACGGATTTTGTTTTCGAGATTTCACACTTCTTGTATTACTTATTTACGCCCAAAGTTGCGTTAAAATTAGCAAGAATAACGAATCTTTGTTGGCTCATAACTTTTTAATGGCTTTTTATTTTACTATTCTGCTTCCGTACAGACAATTTTAATAATGAGACCTAACGATATCATGTTTAACTTTGAATGTACGATGTCAAATAGTGGAGTAAAACCCCTCCGAAGTTTGTATGGAAAAAATATCAAATTGTTTCACCTTAATGATCCTCCTCCTTCAATCATCACCCATCCATTTTCCTAGCATTCATAGCAATATCCCTTGTAATAAGCTTATTGCAATATGTACCTATGTGTGCGGTTCAATACGTGATTGAGAGTTTGATGGCACTGTAGCGGTTATACCGCCACATACGAACCACGCAGCAAAGACATGACGTCACACAAATCCTACATCGCGCAGTTAGATCTTACCGCGCGATCAACATATATAAGACTATCCTAAATCAACTTAAGGGCAGTTGCCCGCCAGACATAACACCGGTCTGGTTGGAGGATCCTCCCTTTCTGTAGAGTATGAGTGAACTCTATACCCTGTTCCTCAACCTGTACCACAAAAAAAAAGAAAAAAGTGCTCTGTTGGATTTTCAACGGTAGGCTCAGCGCTGAGAGTTGAAAATCCAACAGTGCACTTTTATTTACGGATTCATTTAAGTGTCACTTAGTGAAGGTGAAAATGGGCATAAGTCCTACAAAAGAACGAGTAACTTTCAATGAGTCAGATTAACAAAATAATGAGACTGAAGGTTTCAGAATCCCAGAGTGCAAATAAAAAGAACGCTTCAGTTTCAAGCCTCACTAAATCAAACTGAACAACAGAACCAACTCAGATAATAAAGAGCGAGTTTTCAGAACACAATTTACCATAGTAAACGGCTCGCAAAGTGAAATTAGAAAAAATAATGGCGCTGTATATGCAATTATCCCTTTTCATTGGGCTGAAGTCGTGACGTGTTTAGAAGTAATAACATCGCCGCACCACTTCCACCACAGAAGAGTGCAGAAGGTCGAATCGATTCGAAGAGTAAAAACAAGTAGGTACACACCCATAGATTCGTATACAGGGTGTCAGGGACATCGACGCGAAGCCAGTTACCATGGATTCAGTACATGATTCTGAACACCCCTGAGTTGAAATTTTTCGTCGGTTATTTTTAAAAAAATCTGCTGTTTTATAGAAAAGTGCAATACCTACACGGTCAAAATGTATGGAACAGCAGATTTTTTTTTTAATACCGACGAAAAATTTCAACGCAGGGGGGTTCAGAATCATGTACTGAATCCGTAACCGGCTTCACGTCGATGTCCCTGCCACCCTGTATACGTAGACGTACGGCGATCTCTACCTCATTATCAGTCTATTGTTCCCACTGCTGGGACACAGGCCTCCTCTATATGTGAGGGAGTAGGCCATGAATCGGGCCCAGTGCGGGTTGGTTGGCGCAGTGGTGGTTGGCCAGAACCAAAAATTCGATGACATAAATGATAAATCTTCATTTATGTCATCGAATTTTTGGTTCTGGGACATGCAGGTTTCCTCACGATGTTTTCCTTCACCGTTTTGAGAGCAGTAATGATGAAATAATTTACACAAAGTAAAGGGGCTATCTGGGTTAGAACCTACAACCTACACTGGTAAGTCCGGGCCGTTACCACTGCTCTCCCTGGGCCACCACCGTTCTCCCTAGGCCACCACTGATCTCCCTGGGCCACCACTGCTCTCCCTGGGCCACCACCGCTCTCCCCGGGCTACCACTGCTCTCCCTGGGCCACCTCTGCTCTCACTGGGCCACCACTGCTCTCTACATATCTCAGCCGAAACAGTCACGAGTGCGCTTGTACTTGTTTTACGTGAAGCGTGACTATGTGTGCATGCGTTTTCCTTTTTTTTTTCCTTTTCCTTTCAGTGCATGGAGTCGACCTTCTGTACTCTTCTAAAGCCCCACCCATACCATGCAAATAAATCCTTAATAGCTGGTGGGGTTCTTCGCATTACATTTATGAGCCCATTTTGTTGCGTAAGCGCTTGGAAAGCGCATTTTTTAATGATACGTGTGATAAATATTCTAGGGTAACTGAGCGTACACATTATTTATTTGCGAGAGATACTGTTTAAATAGGCTCTTAGATTTCTTATGCTATTCGAAAGTTATTGCTAAGGTTTTCGTTTAGCATGTCTGAATTCTGAAAAGACAGATAATGTACGAGTATAAACGTTTCCCCGAAATAATAACTCCTAATTTTGGAGACCTCACTTACCCTTGTTTTACTAACGTTCATTATTAGGTGTTCCAAAGAGTCTTATACATTAAAACTGACTCTACTGGTGATGTATGTCGCCCCTGCCTAAACTGTCGACCCCTACTGTCAATCTCGCTAACTGGTTTATCTGTCTACTCAGCTCTTTTCGAAAAAATCGTTCTAATACCTTTAACAAAAGGATTATTTCAATGATCTAGCTGTCTTAATATGAAAATAGTTAGTTACTAGCTTCTGCCCGCGAGCTTATAACCTTCCTCAAGAATTGGGCTATCCATCCAATGCAAAAAGATTTTTTACAAATCCGACTGATAGTTTCGGAGATTACCCCCTACATACAACCTTACAAACAAACAAATTTTACCTCTTTATAATATTATTAGTATAGATAAAGCATACAAAATCTCAACTGAGTTCCGGGATAGTGACTTATTGGAAAGCAGCAGTCCTTTACAGCATATTGTAGTTTGCAGTCCCAACGGCAAGCACTAACAGACGCGCAATTCATATTAATATTCATGCACACGCTGACTAGAACAAAGCGTCTAAATGCACGAGAATCTCTCCAGTTTAGACAATAAACTCTATTGCAAAACTAATTTTATCAATGCATTTGTGGCAAAATGTATGTTCATAGATTTATGGTCACGCTTGTTTTTTGCAACAGAGGTGAACAGTGTTCTACATCCCAAAATAACAGCGTCATAGCAAAATAATGACGTACATAGGTTAGCTACACCCACATTCCGCCAGTATGATGTCCTATATATGGGTCTACAATTGGCATAAAGTAGCCTATTGCTATTAACCGGGAACCTAGAAAGCACTGCATTAGTGGTAAAGTTATTGGGGAAGTAAATAATGTGTTTTATGGTTACTAATCTTCTTTTCGTGTGGTTAGTGACCAACCTGGTACCAGGGTTTCAAAGCTGCCTCTGACTTCGCTTCAAATGCCGTCAAGAAAAATCTCCCAGGCATACCGGTTTCCTCACGACGTTTTCCTTCACCGTTTTTGAAGCAAGTGATAATTATACAATACGCGCATGAATCTGAAAAGTCAGAGGTGCATGCTTTGGGTTCGAACTCGAGACCTATGAGTTGGAAGTCTGACGGTCACACCACTAGGCTATCACAGCTTATTTATTAGAAATTATGATTAATTTCGTTGTAGACAGTTCAGTTTCTTGTGGACTGTTCTAGAACAGTTCAGTTCAGTGCATGAAAACTAGCAATTATAACAAAAATCTATCATTTATAGAATCTGGCATTTATAGAATTTGGCATTTATAGAATCTGGCATTTATAGAATCTGACATTTCTAGAATCTGGCGTTTATAGAATCTGACATTTCCAGAATCTGACATTAGTCGACTAATCCGATTAATTATCTAGTAAGTACTAAAAACTACTATCTCCGTCATCCTTTTAGCCCCAGCTAGAAATTCCTGTAACAAAACACTGTAACCTTATCAGAAATAAATAGAGTAATTTGTACCCAGGAATGCTTAAGCCTTGTTTAGGGCCGAGGGCACGACTTAATCACAGGCATTAAGTCTTGGGGCCGACACTTTGCGTGACGAGAAGCCTAGACCTTTCTTGAGATGGAATTAACAATATCATGTCGCACATTCTGATGCCTACGTGTCTAGCTAAGTATATTTTCTCATGTTGATGATAAGTTGGTAGGCTTTATTGTTTATTTTCCTTACTAAATAAGGGTTTCACGTCCACTTTATTTTTATTTTTTTGGTTGGGAAATCGTCAAATAGCTTCTCCCGCTCTGGGCGCGGGAGGGTGTGTCAGACTCTTACTGACTAAAACCCACCCATGTTCCTTCAGTTGCCTGTACGTTGCCAGGGGCCACGGTAACCCTTTAGGACCTTCCCGCAGTTTCACGTCCCCTGAATTAAATAACGGCTTTAGGGGACTGTCTTATGTATTTCTTATGTATTTGACGGCACGGTTGGCGTAGTGGTTAAGCGATTGACTGTTGCGCTGCGTGTCGGTGGTTCGATTCCCGAACGGAACAAATATTTGTATGACCTACAAGTAGTGGTTCCATGTCTGGCTGTTTGTGTATGTGAGTTTTAAATGTTTGTAAACGCACCTACAATACAGAAGAAATTCCTAGTGTGGGGCAATGATTAAAAAAATAATTTGTAGCTATGATATCTATAAAAACAGGTTTTTTTTTACATTAGAGGTATAGAATTTAAATAAAGTTTGAGTTCTAAAGTTACACATAGGTACGGTTTTGGTATCTCTATTAACAACTTTAAGTTTTAAGTAAATACAGGATACAATCGACCTTGCATTTACAAGAACGATACTTCTAGTTGTGTTGTGTAAATTGAAGATTGATTTAAATAATTTCATGTTTAGTCAATATTTTCAACCATATGTAAAGATAATTGCTTAATTAAATGTGCCTTACTATTAATATTTGCATGCCAAAACATGGTGAAATGTGTCATCGTTCATGAATACTCATATAACACCTTTGTATAACCGCATTTAAAGCAAATAAATAACTTTGACTTTGACTTTCGCCCCCAGTCCCTTCGTTTAACTATCATTTAAGCCTCTGGGACAGTCCACCTCGCTGACCGACTCTTTTCATCACAGCATAATCTGCTCTCGTAAAACCTGTACCGACATCGAAATACCAAACCTGCATAGCTATTTACAAACATTCGAGAGGCTATCGAATCGAAAATGATACATTTTCAATTAGTAATTTACCTTACCACCTACAGCAAATCGCTGTCGTAAGAATGGCGATCGTGTATTTGATTTAATCCGACAACATTTTCGTGTTTTGGATTAGCCAGACTTTTGAGAAATGTGTTCAAATCAAATCAAATCTTTTTATTATGGGCATATGTTATACAGACAGATGTTAGGTAAATTACAGTGCCATTATGTCCTGCCTCATACATAACATAATCAGCCTATTAATGTTCCCACTGCTGGAACACAGGCCTCCTCTCTGTGAGAGGTAGTGGGCTGTAATCTACCACGCGGGCCCAGTGCGAGTTGGTAGATGTCACATGTCTTCGAATTTTTTATTCTAAGACATGCCGGTTTCCTCATGATGTTTTTCCTTCACCGTTTTGAGAGCAGTGGTGATGAAATTATTTACACAAAGTAAAGCGCCTGCTTGGGTTCGAACCCACGACCTACAAATCGTAAGTCGGGGCCGATACCACTGGCCACCACTTCTCTCTGCCTGCCTAATAGGCATTCAATAATTATGCCAATATGCAGTTTAAAAAATTTCTTAGGTATCACTTATAAAGCAAATCTTACAAAATAATAATTAAGTGTATGGTGAAAGATTGTAGTAGGTACTAATTATTAAGAAAATCTTACATTGATTGATGTTGGATTCGGCGTGGAAGAAGCGTATCGGTTATAAATAGCCTGGCTTGAAAACCAAAACACAAAAAAATACAACAAACTACAATGTTGAGGGATTAAAACAAAGTAATAAAGTTCATTCAAATAGTATTACTAAAAGGTATTTACCTCGAACAGTCTGTAAAAGCAATAAAGTGCTGTATCACCCGTAGAGGCGTAAAACTTTTTAATCCGTATAACGCTTGCATGTGGACCATGGGGTTTGTGGCGTAGGTTTGCGCACATATTGGAATTTGGAAAAATAAGGAAAAAACTTTTTCAATTTGCTTGCGTACAAAATATTTTTGAGAATCGAAAATAGGACAGTTAAACTCTTTAGAAAAGAGAAGGATGGCAGGGTGATTTCTATAGAGAGAGTTTGTAAAATTCTTCGTAAAATGGGGAGCGCTTTCTTTGCACAGTTAGCAGTAGGTACCAGTAAATATCTTCAGCTCCCGTATGTCTGGCTCTAAAGCAGCGCATGTGACCTATTACCGCATTAATTTGGTAGTTACAGTCACAATTCGTAATTAAACGTTTGTGAGCTAAGCCCCAAAACCGTTTAAAGACGAAGCCAGTGTGTGGGATTAACCCACAGAAAGATGAGCATGTTGTAGCCGACTTACAAGAATAAAAACATCATCCGCCCGCATCCGAATTTATTACAGGACGGTCTGTTTCAGGGCTCGGATAACGGTATATTTTTCGAAACGGTTCGTCTTAAATATCTAAGAAACGATTTGTTTCGGTAACGTTATAATTTTAAAACAGATCGTTATAATTTAATAAAGTTTTTGAAGAAGAACAATCGTTCTCGGTTAATAAAAGATTTTTTATTTTTTTCATTTTTGGGTTGCACTATATAGGAAACTCGCAACACAACCCTTACAATGCAAGCGCATTGGAATCAATGATGTAATGCATTGAAGATAAGTTACAATTTAACTAAACGAGTTCATGCATTTCGGAGCAGGCGCCGTGCACGGCTGCGTCTTGCGGTTTTTGTTTTGCGGAATAATTTCGTTTTCGTTCAAAAAAAATGTTGTACAAAGAATTGTGAGAAACATTTTTAAAATGTTATTTTAAATAACGTTTCTGAGCCCAGGTATGTTTCTCAATATTTCTACTACCAGTCATCTCAAAATTCACTCAAATTCTCTTAAGGTGCATACACACCGAACTTACTTTTCGCGGGGCAACGTTTGCAAATATTGGGCAACAACGGTTAACAAGAAGTTATTAAGTAAACTTACTAAAAGCTCCACTACTACGAGTAGCAAGTACTGCTTCGTTGGTCTAGTGGTTGCAATCGCGACTTCTGAGCATGAGGTCCCGGGTTCGATTCCCGGGTCGAGCAGTGTTATTGGGTTTTTTCGTCTGAAATTTCTCAATAGCAGCCCGTAGTCTGAATATGTGTCCGGTTGATAGGCTTACCCCCAGTTACAAGGAAATTAGGCATAGCCGGTGGAAACGTAGGTGTCCTGTAGATGCACCTCTGCCTAACCTACGGGGAATACAGGCGTGATGTTATGTAAATAAAACTTGTAGAAACTTATTTAATATTAGCAAGTTGGTGCACCTTTAGAAAAACCAACTTCAACGCATCATGAAAAATCTTCACAAACAAATAATACAAATTATTACAGAACACATACTTTCACATAAACCATGCTATACTGGCGACATAGCGTCATAGTTGTTAGTAAGTTCACGTACAGCCGGATTGGCCTCCAACATACAGATCACGTCAGGCGGAAAAGTCAACGGACTATCATATCCTTGTTGTAATTCTGAACCAGATGCTAAGCAAGATACGGGAATGTATGTATAAAGTTATAAGAGACGACAATTCTTTGATATAAGTCACGTTTATATTTTCTGAGTGAATTTGGAGAATGCGTCCGATGCCTTCAAATATACTGATATTTACACACCACTAAGGCGGAGGACATAGTGGAGTACGTGCGCAAAAAGACGAAGTACGCGCCGAGGGTGCAGTTACTAGAATCTCGATGGAACGTCAACTTCAAGGCGTTCGTCGTGCGTGTACCGAACTGCTGACCCTCGTCATGGAAGAAGACTTTTGGCCGCAGGACGTGGTGTTCCGTCGCTTCCGCGGACAAGTTCCACAAGACAGCACAAAGTCAAGCTAGTGCACAGTGAAGTGCTACTAACATAGTCTAAGCCTTATTTATTAACACTAGTTTTTGTTTATATTAAAATATGTAGGTATGTTTAGGTTAAGGTATTTTTCTATGGGCCTGTGTCGCCTGAAATAAATGATAGGTATTATTTATTTATTTACCAAATGTCCTAATTGACGGTCGTGCGAACATGCGATTTTTTCTTTCAATTTTCTTCGCACGATTAAATTGCATCGCATCATCGGCTTAGACCCCATCTCTTCCTCTTCCCATCTCTTCCCCTAGGCGTTTATACAAGAGATAGGAATTTTTTGTAGGTTTAAAAGCACGCCTAGGGGAAGAGATGGGACTAAACCGCATCATCGCGCGAGCGATGACAATAGGACGGCACCTTATTACTACACGTTATAATTGTAATAACTTTACAAAAACCTAAAACAAAACAATAAAAAAATGTTTCTGCTATAACTTTATCAGAATATAGCAATCTTAAAAAACTAACAAACAACATTTTACATTGAAGTTTTTCAACATCTTTAAAAAATTCAAGCTGCAACCAAAAACTATAGGTGATATCCTATTACACTGCCCAACCATAAACTCGCAGACACGGTTTGCAACTGAATGAAGCAGTTCCCTACAACCGCCAAGTTTTCTTCCAAACTATTCCCATTCTTGAGAACTTCCAAAGTCTGGAAACTTTAATTAAGTCGGTTTCTACGTACAACATGTGTAATACATAGGTCTAAAGGGAAAAACTCTCTAATCTACTGACTCGTTTGCCCCGTGACCCTAAAAACGCGTAATTAAGATATCTCCCAAGAGAGCAAACTGAGCCTTCATGAATAAAATGGTATAAGCGCGTTTCGTGTTTTTGGCATTAATAACATAACAACTGGGTGATATAAAAAATAAAATTCGAACGATACAAAATAAATCTGTAAGCATACAAATCTGTAGATTCCTGCTATAGTAATAAAAAAGGCTTAAAATACGTCAATTGCGAAGTGTTATTTTGTATTTCAGATTATGTATCTATTCTTATATGTTATTTTACGATAGAAAATAATTTTCCAACTAAGGCAGTGCCAAAAATTCGCATCATTCAAAACAACTAGGTCGATCATACAATACGGTAGTTCACAAAAATGTGTGATCAAAACAGCCGAACAAGGAAACACAAAACATGGTGAAGCAATGGAGGACTCGTCCACGTAACGTTTCCTACAACTTTAGTATAATATGGAGTTCTACTAACAGCTGCCGAAAAAATCCGCTTCTCTTTTCCGCTGGACAGAGCCGTAGCCAGGAATTCATTTCGGGGGGGGGTTTGGTTTGAAATTTTTTAAGTATTTCTGATTTGGAGAGTTTAAATTAAGAGTATAGATTTATAAAAAATTGTATTATCGGGGGTCTGGCAATCCAAATGGGGGCCCGGGGCCCAGGTCTGCAGAAAACTTAAGGAACTAGCGAGCGAAGCGGGCTCGAAAATTTTGCACCCTACATTTATATTTAGAATACATAGAACCCATAAAAGGGGGCGGCAGGTGCGGTCCGCAGGGGCAGGCGCACCTGCCGCCCCCTCTTATTCCGCTATGGAGAATATAGGATGCAAGAGCGAGCGAAACGAGCTCGAAATTTTCAGCATAATATTCCACTCGAATAAGTTAAGTTTTCTATGTCTTTGACCGTTTGTACAGAAATAGAAGTAAGTCTAGTAGAAAAGTTTGAGAATATAGGATGCAAGAGCGAGCGAAGCGAGCTCAAAAATTTTTGCACCCCGGCTTGTACAGGTTAGGTTAGGTTAGTACTCTCAGAGAATGCTGAAGTTGCAGGAATTCATTCAATACCAAGTCAGACTCGATAAAAATACAGACGTACTGCTTTTTTGTAGATTATAAAGTAGGTACTCCAATGCAAAATAGATTACATTATTAGATGTATTATAGCACGGAGGTACCCTAAGAGGGTCGATCTCTGGATTGAGATTCTGGTTTCTCACATTTCGGGGCCCCGGTTTGAATCTGCATACGGCCCTGCCGCTAGATGTCCTATACCAGTTCACTCCTGAACATAGGTCTCTAATAGCACCCTATTTAAATCGATTCCCGGCCGCTTTCATGTACCATGGGAAGATCGTCACCTAGCTTGACCCTAGTGTAACCCTACGTGGGAGTAAAACATTGTATTATTATACTTGGGCAAGAAGTGTCCATAACAAATAGATATAACAATAGTCAAACTTTTTCAAATATGATGACGACATATTTTTCTCATAATTAGTCATTGAAGAATTCCGATCAGTTGTGAACGTCCTCTTATCCATATTTTTCTCATGATCAAAATAATGAGATCAGTCAGATATAGTTTTGATTTACAGTTCTCAAAACAATACCTCTTTTATCACATGATATTATGTAAACTTAAATAAATAATAATAAATTTATTTCACTCTCAAAGAACAACAAAAACTTAATCTGTGAAGTACAATTTTTAAGGTGTTTGATGGTTGTACAGCAGCACGAAATATTAATGATATACCAACTCCCAAACTAAGTCATTTTAAATTAAATCATAATAATAATAAATTAAATGTATTATTATTATTATTTACTTAATAGTCACAGTCAAAGTTCATCGCTAGTATTCACGCCACACCTCAAAGCACCTGTTCGCACTCTCCCACGAAATTAACCGACAATTGTTATGGGTTTTGCAAGTGCCACTAGCTATAATAACTTTAAAAAAATACGGAATTACACGCACACGTCGTAATAATACAACATCGTAACCACCTATTCGAATTAAACTAAAATTATACACTTTCTAAAATCTCCTCGCATACATCTGTCACTATTAAAAACTTTAACATACCATTTGATGAATCTATAGTTATAATTAACAAAGATAATTCGCATAATATAAAGATTTGTGGACTTTATTGACACTTAATCAGATGAAAGTAAAGATTAATTGGTATGCAGATGTTCTAACGAGAGTGATGAAAATTATATTGACATGTTACGGAAGGTTTACTCAAGAGTTAAGTGCTAAAATGGACTGTATTATGGTTTTACATAGAGGTATTTATGTATTAAGCTAGTGGATTGCCATTCTTAGAAGACAAATTGGACTAAATAAAGACAGGCTTACGAAAGACCTTGAACAATGTCTCGGATTTGTAAGGATAAAGAACTGTAATAAATTCTTGCCGGTCTTTTAACACAATTATTTTATCCGATTCTTTTACTTGGAAGAACACACGAAAAATAAATCATAGTAACTAATATCATTATAAGTCTGAAGATGATGAGAAAGAAGTTCTGACACTAAAAATGGAACCTGAATTTGTTAACTAAAGTATGAGTGATGATGCTGACAATGGTGAAAATTATAAGAGAATGAATTTCTGCAAAAACGGTTCCAACGTGAAAATTTCTCGTTATGATGTCTGTACGAAAGGTGAAGCCGTAGGTGGGAAATGTAGTGTTAAAGACACATAAAAACTGAAATATAGGTTTATTCGTCCTACGGGAGTAACTAAGGTACTGAATAACTTGAGTTTTCACAGGACTATAGTACAACTTAGTAGCAATGGGTGCCAAACTACCGCGAGTTGAATAAACTTACGAATATCAGAATGGCCAACTGTTTACATATTCATGATTCACCACGCTACGAAACGTTTCTAAAGGCTGTTAAACTGCAAATAAATAATGCACTGTTTTTCATAGCTTTGCATCACTAAGAATGCTTTATAATTTTGGATAAAACCGTGAATCGTCAAAGTATGCCAGCCCTTTATATAAAAGCCGATATCCCGGATTCTAAGAAATTCACTCATTCCGAGAACTTTGAGGCAGTTCTCGGAATATAATTAGTTGACCCTCTCTAGGTCGAACTTTATTTTGGAAACATCTAACGATGAGCAACGGAAAGGAAATCTTTGTAATTGTCTCGAGGGTTGGAGATAACAATAATACCTATTTAGAAGCCTTTTGTTTTGAAACGAAATCATTAATTGTTGAACGACAATAACAAAGTCACGAACTTACTAAAGTAACTACTACCATCAAAGAACTAAATAAAAACTGTTTGTTACTATAAGAAAAACTCCAACAACACTTGAAGTGATTAATGAACCGATTATTACACAACAAACAGCGTTAATTTACCAGAAAATATACCGGAGACGCGTAATTGCTAAAGTTAGTGCATGAACCTTACGTAATCGGGATACAAAATTAACTAATTTGATGGTTCCAAACAAAACTCCCGTGACATAATTAGCTAGCTAATCAGAAGGTAAAAGTAGTTTTTGGACAATGTAGCCAAACTTCGTAATTAACAAATTGCTGGTTTAGCAAACTTCCCTTTCACACTTGTGATGCTTGTGAAACAGACATTTTGTATCCTTACGTTGGGTCGGCCTCGACGTTTTGAGTACAGGAAATCCCTAAAGGCATCAGATCTAAAATTGTACACTAGCCTTTAATGTTTGAAACTGGCGAATGCTGGCGGCATATTTCATTAAATCTTCAGCTACATGTTGTTTACATTACACATTGTTTTCCGTATTATGGCCTAGTAGACGAACTTATGACGTTCACTCCATTTAAAGGACCTACAAGTTATTTAACCAAATGGATCCTTCAGGCTACTAAAAGCCTTATTATGTAATTGCTTTGAAACAACCTAGTCTTTATTTATGTCGCTAATTATACAGTTCTTCATGTCTCTTCGAAGTTTATTGAAGTTCGGTCCTTCGGTGTTTTCGAAAAAATGAAGTGCCAGAGTTTACTAACTACTAAGTACTAATTAATCTATACTAATATTATAAAGAGGAAAGATTTTTTTGTTTGTTTGTACCGAATAGGCTCCGAAACTACTGGTCCGATTTGAATAATTGTTTCAGTGTTAGATAGCCCATTTATCGAGTTAGGCTATAGGCTATATATCATCACGCTAAGACCAATAGGAGCGGAGTACCAATGAAGAATGTTTAAAAATCGGGGGTTTTTTTTAGCGTTAGCCCAAAGTAACTATTCCACGCGAACGAAGTCGCGGGCAGAAGCTCTAGTGATTAATAAGGTCATATTAGCCGTAGAACTGATCTTCTTCTTCTTTTCGAGTCGATAGTAAACCATGTGTTAAACGAGTTGGGCACAGTAGGTGGCCAAGGAAATCGCGGCATCAGTGGAATTTTTTAGGTCCTCAGAAGTGCAGGTGTGCAAGTGCAAGTGTCGGTTTCTTTTCACAAAAAAAAAGAAACCGACTTCCAAAAAAGACACTACAAAGTCAAAAATAACTTTAATTTCGGAAGTCGGTGTATTTGATTTAGAACTTTCGTTTTTGCCACCGACTTCCGAAATTAAAGTTATTTTTGACTTTGTAGTGTCTTTTTAGAAAGTCGGTTTCTTTTTTTTGTAAAAGGTTTTATTTTTCACTTTTTAGTTGTGGTACCTACCCCACACAAATTCAAACACCACTACCTACTACATAAATAACAGTGACAGGAACTTATCATCATATCATCCATATAAACTAAGTGGGGAAAATACGGATTATTGAAGCCAACTCAAAAACTATCGAAGCAATGATAATAAAATTTATAAGGAACCACCTCGGGAGCATACCCTTTCAAACAAAAAAACAACTTTCAAAATCGATCCACAATTGACGGAGAAATCGCGTAACAAACATACAAAAAAAAAAACATACAGACGAATTGAGAACCTCCTCCTTTTTGAAGTCGGTTAACAAGGTCAAACTCCAAATAAATATTTATAACCCTTTCTACCCTTGGAGGAGTAATATGAACAGAATACAAAGCTAAAGTTGTAAGCAAACCCGTATAGGCATTTTTCCTTAGTCAGTATTATCCCGGCTAAGTGGACGGGTCCAATTTATATAAGGATGCGACAGTGCCGTGAATTATGGTGATCGGTTACCGGTCGACGTGATCCCGGGATTCTATAGGCTTTTTAGCCGCTATCGACCGCTTGCAGGTTCGCGTGCAAAATGTTTTTGTCTGGATTAGGAATTGACTTACGGCTGCAATATGAATTTAAAAAGTTTTAGTGTAACTGTAGAGCAATAGTTTGCTTTGAAGAATCAGGATTTTCTAGAAACAAAATAATGAATAAAAAGTTGTTCGTGAGTGTGACATTGTCTTAGTTTCCGTATTTTTGGTGATATACCGACTAGTTTTACTCGTAACAAAGAAAACACATCGGATTGCAGTCCACATATCACACACTTTATATTTCGCTGCCACAAGCACAGCATTAAATATATACTTTACGCACCCCCACAAAATCTTTATCTTTATATTGCAATTTTTCCCTTTCCCGTACAAATGACGTCACCTTTTAAAGTCTTCCCATTCGACCGTGTCAGATCAGTATCAGGTCCACACAAGTTGGATCAACATTCATGGTTGCACCATAAAAAAAGCATCGAACTACGTTCGGTTCGTTATTTGGACCCATCCGGGTCCCCTAATCGGGATCGGGGTCCAGAATGTAGGTCATCGTACTTCCGCATCCCATATTCAAGGAAATGAGTGGGTTGGAAAAAATCTGACGTCACACATTACATATTATGAAGATATAAAGTTTCCCCTTTGATTCATGATCACAGCCCAGAGATTTGCAGCAAAATGTCCTTGTGTTGTCGACTGATAAGAGTTTGTGTTTTAAGATATTTTTGAAATAAACGAGGCGTGGAGAACAGGATGAAGGTTCTTTTTTATGCCCTGAAAGGATGTTATGTTCATGTTTATATGAGTAATACATGTTACGCGAAAGTTGCCTGAAAATTAAATTGAGAAAACGGCTCTACCATCACTCAAAATAATAATTCATTAACTTACTGATAAAATTAGATACTCGAAGCCCTTGTATTAAGTTACTAATTTAGTTACTACGTAGAAATTTGTGTCCTTTTCGAATACGGGAATTTAATTATATTTCAGCGTAATGAACGCCAACTTCTTAGCTTTTATGAAAAACACCTGTTGAGTTTAATTTAGACCTTTATTGTTATATTGTTTCATTATTTTAAAATGTGTTCTATTTTAGTTCAGTGCCATTGCTATTCACATGAAAGTTTACAAATTAAAATAATTTTGACATAGAGGTAGCCTTGCTTGACGAATTATAAAAGTATTGCTTATTTAGAAACTAAAACCACTTTTTAGATTGCAGTGAGTTTAGAGTGGGGTACTATAGAACCCTTTGTCTTTCCGATAATAGTGATTACATGTGGTTTTATTAAATTTATTTATTTATTAAATCTATAATTATGCACATTGCACAAGTAAAAGTACTGGTGACATTTTCTATCAGGCTACTGTAGAGTGATGCAGAGACAAAATAAACAACATGCAACCTCAGACCAAATAAAAAACCAAGACATAGCGCTGCGAACAATACAGTGAAGCATGCCAAAACTACATGCATGCACGGTCACATGCACACATTTACAACCATTTACAATCAAACTACACCTCACTAACTGCACACATATTTAAGAAACCGGCCTCTCGTCACTGTTGACCTTATGTCTGTTAATGTATGAGGGTGGAACATAAAAAAAAAACCGCAGATCAACCAGAACCGCCCAAAGCGGGAGAAGTTATTTGATGACTTAACGATCAAAAAAAAAAGAGTGCAACCTGATAAAAATTATGATGATTATTATCGTTTATTTCAAATATTCATATTTAATTTCAGGTGCAAATCTAAAATCGATACCTACTTTTTCTTTATTTCTTTTACCTATAATCACCACGCCTACCGTTGGTGGTCGCCAGTTGTTGTAAGCACTTGCTGGCCTTACACGGTTGGTGTACATCCTCTACACTTAACGGTTTCGTGTTTATGGTATCCTTGTGGCATGAGTCGTCGGCCTGAATAGTGACGTCACGGCCGGGGAAAGTACCACATTCTTAACCTATTGTCACATATGTGCCACTTAGGATGGCTCAGGTAAACGCTCATTCATGTTAACTTACAATCATATTTGCTTAGTTAAATGAGATATTAATGGAAATATGAATGATATCTACACTTTGGAATAGAGTAAAATATTGTTTTAAGAAGTTTATACACAGACTCATGAGTCTATGTATAATTTTTTGTAAACCATTTATATACTAATAAATGCGAACTATTTGTGTATACAAGGTGTTTTTTAAGCTATTGCATAGCTTCTTTCGCGGGCCTTGAGCGTGGAGACCTAATCCAGAAATTCCGTAACGAAAATACCTGAACCTAAGGAGAGTGTTTTGTATTGAAAATTATGTTTAACTGCTTGACAACAAAGTTCAAGTTTACTTAAACGAATGATACGAGAGTGTTGTATTGAAAATTATGTTTAACTGTTTGACAATAAAGTTCAAATTTACTTAGACGAATGATCCTTGACTATTAATAGTTAAATTAAAACCTTTTTATTAGTTTGATGTTCCCATTACGTTGTGTCAAGTTTTAAAAACTATAAATGTGAATAACAGTTCCTGTCAATGTCATCATTGCTATTTCTTGTATTCGGGTTAATATTTTACAATTGCATAAGTTGATAAAAAATGCTATGCAATAGCTTTACCGCGGCAGTCCCCGAGTGCCACACGTCTTTTTTTTTTATGTCCCATAACTCTAGGGTATTATTATAATTGAGACCATGTCAAAGAATCAACCAGCATATTTTTTTAAAGATAACGTACCACTAGACTCTCGATGTGTGTATCTAAGTTTCATTGATAAGTACGACTAAATCATTTTCATTCAATTTGGAAAATTCTTTTTTTATTTGAAAGGATTTACTTCCCGATTGGTCCCATTTTTATCAAAATTTAGTTCTGATGATGGAATCCATGACAAATTGAGGGAACTCCTTAAATATTATAGCATACACATAGCGATTTCGGTATTTTCAGCAACCAGTTAAGCATTTGCATTCAGAAAGTATCATTTAGTGAAGTGGAACTGATGAAGAAGTCCACAGATGGCCACCGGAACTTCTCAATGATAAGTATTTCACGGGTGGCGTCATTTATGAACCGATTTAGAAAATTATTTTCTTATCTGAAAGGTATACTTTCAGATTGGTCCTATTTTGATCAAAATTCAGTTCTGATGATGAAATCCATGACAACTTCAGGGAACTCCTCAAAAAAATTTATAAGGAAACCAGGATCTGCTGATGGCATCCCAGACAAATCGAGGGGAACCTTCCAAAATCGTAGTGGCGTTTGTTATTTTTTTTCATTAAGCATTTTAAAGCACTACTATTTAATGAAGGTCTGGAGTCGATCTGGTGATGGAGCCGAAAGACAGTCGAGGGAACTCCTCAACGATTTACAGCAATTACCTGGTGTTTGGGCTTGATTAATTTGTATTGATGAGAACTTTACACCTAGATGGGTTGTGATTGTCATTAGGGGTTTGATGATGAAGACGAAGGACAGTCAAGGGAACTCCTCAACGTTTTACAGTAGCTACCTTGTGTTTGGACTTAATTAATTTTAAGGATGATAAGATGATAACTTCCTGTCACTGTTAATTGCGTCGCTGGTAGTGTTATTCGAACTTGTGTGGGGTAGGTAGGTACCAAAACTAAAAAGTGAAAAATAAAAACTTTTAACAAAAAAAAACAACTGACTTCCAAAAAAAATACTACAAAGTGAAAAATAACTTTAATTTCTGAAGTCGGTGGCAAAAAAACGAAAATTCAAAACCAAAGACACCGACTTCCGGAATTAAAGTTATTTTTCACTTTGTAGTATTTTTTTTGGAAGTCGGTTGTTTTTTTTTTGTTAAAAGTTTTTTATGAACAAAAATAGCCTGAATTAAGTAATATTTCACTTACTTTTTACATAAATAATCGTGATTTATCGAATTAACTTAATAAAAAAAAATAAAAAATACGCCAGTTGATTCTTTGATTGGTCTGATTCATATCCTAGAGTTTAAAACACCTTGTCTATATATTTGTAATCACGTTCTCGAAAACGATTTCGATGATAGTTGCAATTAGGGGTTTATGGGGTGCAAAATCGATCTGGCTAGGTCTTATATCTGGGAATATTCGTTTTCTCTATTTTCACCCGAGCAGAGCTCCGTCGCCCAGGTACTAATACATTATATAGGTATATTATGAAAGGCTTTCGTACGTAAATAAAACCTCACAGTAGCTTATTTGTTTAAACTTCAATGAACAATGTTAGTTCTTTTATTGAAACAAAATGTACCGAGGTTTTGTGTATGTTTGGATATTGTTCGTACGTTTTGGCATTGACCTTTTAAAAGTTAAAATGGCGGATGTATTTATAAAACAATTTTGTAATATAAAATTCATGACTCATACTAGCTTTATGTAATATCTAGCATACATTAGAGTTCAAGTTTGGATTGTCTATTTTTGATTACAGCATTTTTCAGCGAAAATTGAATTTAGCTACGAGATACAAGTAGTCTTTGGAAGTCAAAATATTAATAAAATATTCTGTTATTTAGTATTTTCAATATTCTAGTCTTTATTTGTTGGCGTGTGTGAGTATGCCGTTGTCTTTCGCGTTAAGTTGAATATTAAATATGTAACCCACAACTGCTTAGCTTGTGTTTGTCTGTACGGATAGTAGAGGCGCAAGAGTGTGATAGTGGATCGGGGAAGCGTTGCTGTTCAGGTTACCGGTAAAGTGATAAATAGTGTTGATTTAAGAATATTGTTAAAGTTGAGAATGAAAAAGTTTTTTTTTGAGAAATAAAGAAATGGGAATTTGCTGAGAAACTGAATTGAATTTAATTAACTGAGGATTTGAATTCTTATGATTTGTTCAGGAGAGCTATTTAGTATTGTAGAACTCAAAACAAAAATAGGTACTTAATAATGAACGTCACAAGTGTCACATCTTATATTGTCCAAAATCCGTTATAAACAAGTTCCAAAACAAATTAGCTCCAATGAAAATATCGCCACTTTAAATTAGTCTAACATGAAAAGTAAATACACGTGCATCTGCATTATCTTCTACGCCTGAAACACGTCGATGGGCGAAGTGACGCACACTGACGCAGCACTCGTAGCGGTGTGTAGGTAACCGTAGTCTCATTCTTACCTGCGCACGCGCGCGCGTCGTCTCGAAGAAAGCCTCAGTGCTGAACTGGCGGCCGTCGCGACCGCACTGGCCTGCCGACATGTGGCAAACCTTGTGACTTAAGTGTTGTGAATTGTGTACAAGCACAGTGGCCGTGCGTTAACCCCAACCCCTGATAGTGCTTAACCGGATTTTTAGTTGGAACGCCCCGCGGCGTGCAAAAGGTGGGTCTTTAATATTATCTAGACGTATCAGTGCTAGCTCAGTCGAGTGTTAATTTAAGGTAATGTGAAAGTTGTGACGATCGATCGCCGAGTTCGAGGAGTCAGCGCTGTTGACACACTTTTGGTTCAGGTGTGGTTGCTAGCAGGTGGGCGCGCCGGCTGTATGTCAGTACTACGTGTCCGACCAAAATTCCGATCTCGAGAGACCGCTTTTCGCTGAACAACTTTCTTCCGGCCGAGGTTTTTGACTCTAGCGTTCTGTCAGGCTATTATGTCGTTGTCAATGAAGACGAACGTTGACAAAAGTCTGAGGTAACAGCCGAATTGCTCGTGATAATAAAAGCTCGGTATTATGCCTTCAAACGGAAGACATCAACGCGCTCCGCTGTCTTGCATCTCAAGTGCTTTACATTGTTATAGCAGTTTGTTATCTTGACTATTATCTGGAATCGGGTAATTGTGAGATTCAGCTTTATCATAATCTTAACTTATACATATTTTAGTTTTTAAATTTACCTACTTGATTAATGTAACATCTAATTATCTATGAAGCAAATAAAAAAATATCCAATTCTGAAAATGTGTAATTAAATTAAATTAGTTTTATTAATATCATAAACAATTTTGTTTCTGAGCTTAACATATAATTTCACTTTAAGGCGAAAATGACTAGGTACCCATAGAGTATCTACTTACAAAAAATAGACATGAAACCCACGACAAATTAATTCATATCTAGCAAAAAATACAAATTTCTGCGACCTCAAAATAACCCACTACTTACGGTACTAATTAAGAAAATACAAATGAAGTATTTTATGGAAAATCAAAATTATTGCACTATAAACATAAAGTGGAGGTAAACGGGGACAGAGCTGAGTATACTAGTGACGAGGTTGAACCGGTCTCCCCCCTCCCCCGCCGCCCCACGGTTCCCTCCGCACCTCCTCACTCGTCGCCTCGGTAACTCGCGATGCGCCTGAGTGCATCCCTCGCATCTCTATTTTCATAAATTATGATAAATCTCTTACATATTCTCTGTTGATTACCCAAAACAAAAGCTTGCCACGAACGTAAGAAACGAAATTAGAACCTTCACTTGTTTTTTTATTCTATCCAAACATCTCTAGAGTTTGAAACAAACGAAAAAAAACAAATGAAGATTTAAAAGAAGTTCTATAACCAAAAAAGGAATGAAAAGAGCACCACATACCCCTGGTCACACAAAATTATTGAAACTAAGAACGTTAGAACTTGGCATTACCTCAATTAGTACCGATAATAACTTAATCAAAGAAGACAAATAAATAAGCATAAATAAAACCACGCTTATGATCCCTACAGTTAGTGCCAAAGCACCAAACAGTGCCAAAAGTGGTTCACATTTGGCACAGCCCAATAGGATCCTGTTCAAATGAATCTATCTGGTAATCTAACAATTTAAATAGGCTTATCTATTAAGGTTTAACTTCCAGGAAGACTTTAAAAAGATTAATAAAAAAGATCAAAAAAAAAAAAAAGATTAATGAAATCCTAACACATCTCTGGAAGTCATTTAAAGATAAGCGATGAAATTAAC
Source organism: Conistra vaccinii (assembly GCA_948150665.1). Classification (NCBI taxonomy): domain Eukaryota; kingdom Metazoa; phylum Arthropoda; class Insecta; order Lepidoptera; family Noctuidae; genus Conistra; species Conistra vaccinii. The sequence continues at coordinate 16,334,709 of OX411318.1, forward strand.
CCATGTAAAGTCTATATCTTCAACACAAATCCTTCTAATCACTTCATAATTACTGCTGAGCTTCCTTCCAAGAAACTGGAACGATTATATTCTAGCTTAACTGGAGAAGTTTCTTCATATTTGAAATCACAACCTCTCAATTACACATAACTCCTTCGTCAAGTAGAAAATTGTCGCAACCTTCCACTTCCCAGGAGCTCTTTCATTCTCATTCCTCAGAGACTTTTTATTATACGAAATGAAATTAATTATAATAAATATATTCAATTTTATATCAATCGTACTACTAAATTAGGTTTGTGGTACGGATAGGGTGTTGCCGCGCTCTGATGAATAAATCATTTTCTGGGAGAAATTCGTATGACTCGACCCGAAGGTTGTTCACAAATATCCTCTTGTGCAAAGAAATTGTTATTCTATATGATATGACTCGAGAATTCTTGATGAATACCGGAATATATGTAATGAATAATATTCAAATGAAGACTAAGTATATTGAAAATGATGTAATCATAACTGATGACACATTGAAACTCACACATTCTAAAGACATACCTCCAAAGAATGCTAATTCTACATTCGCTACAACAATGAGACTGCTAAATCTACTGAAGCCCATTCAGAAATAAATCTGATGAAACAAGAAATATGTCAAACCTTCCTAGCAGCAGCAAGAACAATGACAATGAGCAGGAACTAGACGAAACCAGAAACGCTTGATAATAACGCATTACAAGATGAACTAAAATCCCACGTTAGTAAAAACCTGCACATTTTTTATGTTGTGCTATAATTATGAACAAAGAGAGCATTATAAGCAACGTCTGGCAAAAAAAGGGGCAGACAGGTCATTGGGGGCAAAATAAAACTTTATTTGATCATCGCATAAGAATCCAAAAAAGAGGTTCGTGATCGTTGAGTTTGAGATATTCAGTTGATAAGACTATACGCTCATATATAGTTGGCATTTAAAAATTGAATGAAGTAGGTATGACATTATGGATTGACTTTTTTACATTATTACAAAATAATAATAGTGTTTGTATTGGAATACAAAGAATAATATTATGAAAGTGCACTACTGTAAACTGAAGCAACGATCATACCGATCAGATTTGATGGACCATTAACAAGTGAAGAAAACCTATAAGAGCATCCCGATCAGCCAAAACGTGAATAACTCTGCGATTGAAAGTGTTTTATTACTTACAAGTACATGAGTTCTGCACTTAATTTCTTACTATTTTTCCACGCTCTCACCTATAAAGATTATCTGCCAGCGATATACATCGAAAACTATTTCAATACCAGCTAAAAACCCATCGACGTATATGCGGATATACCCATAACCCATTGCTTTGAAGATATTGAGCCAATTACTCGATTCATATATGATTATGATGCTCTAATTGACTAAAAACCATACCTGTAATTATGCTACCAGATTCGTGTGCAAGGAGAAAGTGCTACATACGCCAAAAGATTCTTAAATTTTCACTATCCACGCTACAAATCGACCCGCATGGAAAGTAGAGTACCTGCATTTTGCACCAAACAAAACTACGATTGTTGCAAAAACTGCACAAAGTAAAACTGTGTCTAATTGTTGCAAAAAACTCGTTGAGAGTTATATCTAAATGTTCTTCGGATTCTTTACAAAATTTATTTTTCAATGTTTCTTGGTTGGAAACCAAACTAAGTAAGCACTGGAATTCTTAAATATTTAAACCGAACAACCGGTTACCGATCAGTTCTTGACGTCATTTCTAAATTTGGTCGAACTGGGGACTGCAAATTAAGTAGTATCTTTATTCAAGAATATCTAAATCGGTATCGCATAATAACATGACATTCAGCAAGAATTTTTATGGGTTCCTCTTCGTTTGGATTACTATTAGAATATCTTTCATTGCCAACTTAGCAAAAATATGGCATACCAATAAATACTTTTACTACTCTCCCAAAGAACTCATCACCAGCATTCTGTACTTCGTTCTTTGCACACACCTCTTAACTCAACAAATTCTTGCTAATTAGTAAATATTGATTTTCCACTCTCGAAATTTTCTAAGGTCCGTGTCTCCCACGTTTGGCCCTCAAATTACTCAATAGTTATATAACACGAGCGGCTAATACCGCAAACTATACGTCTGGCTCCGAAGACGTGAGCCGAGCCAACGGTTACCAGTCCGTTAGTGCTAAGGGGGTCATGCGCGCTCGAGTCGCGTGCGCGACTTTCAACACACCCGACATTACTTACTATTCGACCTGGAATACGCGAATATTTTCTTATAATAGGAAACGTGCACTTACAATTGTAACGAAATCGATTCGACGGTAACTTTTACTTGAATTTTAGTAGTCATTTGGCGGAATATAGAGAAATCAGTCTAATTTTAATATACGCGTAAGTACATGTTATAAGTTTATAACTTACCATATTACGACAATTAAGTAATAAAAATGCCAAGTGTGTAAGATGATATTCGAGGGACGCATTTTTGGAAAGTTTTCAGTGGAAGTGAAAGTTCGGAAATGGCATTATGCAGAATAGATGGCCGCCATAACTCGATTATGGAAGTACATAATTTATTTAAAGGGATTTTAATATTACGTAGTAGAGAATTAAACACAAAAGATAAACCGGTACAGTAAGGGAAAATCTTTTGAAGAAATTCTTCGTGTAAAAGCAACAACTCTAAAATGGTGCTCCCTGTATATTTGCAATTCTCGCTTAAAGATAGAACCATTCCAAGAATTTATTATTATAAACCGTGACAAAAACTAAGAAGGTACAAAATACTCTAAACGACTGTATTTTATCTACTTCAATATATTACAAGTCAAAGAAATTTAATTACGTTTCATCTTGCACAAGTTTCTATCTTATTAAAAGATTATCGCTATGGCTGCCTTATGAGAAAAATATCAATATTAAGATAAGGCCGTGTGCTAGAAATTGCTATTAGCTCAGGATATTTTCTTTATACTTTTTCATTAAACCAGTTTTATTTATTTTGAGGAAGCTCCCGTAGCTTTCCTTCGATTTCTCCTCAGTTACCTATTAATAAAACGATTTTATCACAGTCACTTATAGCTATAGAATTTAGTTTATACGAATCATTAGATGAAGTTATTTAAACTAAGGTTATTACACTTAACAGTAAAAAAACAAGTTATATTCGAATTCAGTCACCTTTTGCCTAAAATTATTAAGTGTGAAAAAGCAAAGCATGCATATACTGAAACAGTTTCAGCAATGTCGTGACTCGTGCGTGACAAAGATATAAAGAAAAATAACCTTGACCAAATTGATTTCCAAATCGAGGGACAAAATTGTTTTTGCCACGACAAAACCAGACTTATCCAATCTAAATTTTTGAAGATAGTATAACAAGGTCCTGTGGCGCAACGGATAACGCGTCTGACTACGGATCAGAAGATTCCAGGTTCGAATCCTGGCAGGATCGCAACTTTTTAAACATGTAAAAAAGATTTTTATGCATTTCCCAGATTTTTTTTTTTTTATACCTTTTTTATATATTTTTTTAAATTTATCGAAATTATTTTGGTGAACAAATTGGAGCTTCCGTTCTATTTATGATGGCTCAAAGACTGCTAATTTGAATTCGATTATCCAGACAATTCGCTTCCGCATACGCTTCCGACCATTCAATGTAACTAGACTGAAAGTACAATTTCCCTTGAACAGTTTCTACTAAACTTGTAAACCTGCCTTATTGCAAGGGTATAAGGCAAAAAATCAAATGATAATATTGTGACAATTTAGACCTAATAGAATTAAATGGTCGATGTTGGTTATGGCGTTTTCGTACGGAGTTTACAAAGCACCTAGTGAATTGGTTCCGTGAGCTAGGACGTACATAGGTGTGTATATTCAAACTGGTAAAATATCTAAATGTCTTGCCCTACGGGGGCTAGATATTTTTAGATCGTATTTAAAAGTATAAGTTACCAGAACATTCTAATCCTGTTTTTAAAATATGTATGATCAAAGTTGTCTGTAAAGCGAAGCGAAGCAAAAGGAATATGTAAGGATCGTAGCAGATGGTGTTCTATAGCTTCTGCTTAACCCCATGAGAAGAAGGCGTGATGCGTATGTGTGTATGTTGGTGAAATTAGCTTTTCTAAACAACATAATTATTATAAGAGAGATAAGTACGATCTTTAATTTCTTGTTGACGTTTAAGTTCTTTTAGCCGAATATTGCCAAGTCACTTGCTTCTAAAACGGTGAAGGAAAACATCGTGAGGAAACCGGCATGCCTGAGAGATATTTCTCGTCGGCATGTGAAGTCAGAGACCCATGGGTGGCTTTAAAACTCTGATACCAGGTTAGTCACTAACCACACAAAAAGAAGAAAAATTAAAATACTTAAAACCTAAGGTATAATATACTAGGCCTATATAAAGCTAGATAAATATAAGAAAATTGTAAACATCTGCTGTAGATAAGTAATAAAAAACCAACATATGAAACTACTAAAGGGATAATATTTTCTTGCCTTCGAGAAACTGGTGTCATTATCAAAATGCCAGCATAAGGTCAAACTGGCGATTCAAGAGTAACAAAAGCATTAAAAGTTTTATAAGAATAAAAACTCAAGATTCCAATTTTGGACTGAAGAGATCCTATAATTAGTGATACTTTCCATCAGGTAGTGACATCTGCAGATTTTCAAAGTAATGCAAGAAAAGATGAAAAATATATATGTCGGATCGTCAGGATTTATTCCATTAGATTCAGATATCATGTGGGCAGAAGATGGGTTTCGTGCAATGACAACACACTGGATACGATACACGCTGTTTATTAAAATTACAAATTATCACAATGATCACAAATTACAATTAACACCATTAACTACAACGTACATAGCACAACGAATCGAATACAGTTCCGCGACGTCTTAACTCCATTGCTATCAGACACTATACCATACGACAACTAAACGAAACGAAGGACAGTTCCTAGACTGGAGGCTCCGTTCTCCAGAACGGTTGGAAGGCGAGTGTTCTCGCCCCGGCGCCCCAGTAGTTAGGCTCCGTCGTAGCACGAAGTAAGCCGAGTGTTCGTTTTCCCGCCACTCGGTTCACGACGTGCCGCGCTCCGTTTAGCGACCGTACTATTGACCGTCTCCGACACGGCCATCCTGCGTGCACACGTCCTCGTGTGTTAACCTGTAACCAAAACTCAACAACAGTGCCTGTTCGACTCGGCCAATTCTGACCATTTACGGGTTCCAACTTTTAAGATTAGGAAACTGTAATCCTCAACACTTTATTGTTTTAACAAAACAATACTACTACGTCTCAATTAATTAAACCACCTTTGATTAATCATAGCAAAAATCATCAACCAAGGCCATGTACCATCGTTTTCCAAACTAACAGTCGTCTTATTTTTTACTAAGAGCCTTAGAAACCCACACACGAGTAAACCACTCTAACGCCACGGCTCTCTAGCCGACTAGCAATCACATTGCTCTCACACATGGTCTCTCCGGACCCCGACCTCCGCCAGAGAAACACGCCCATCGCTTACCCACGGACTCTTGAGTTGCCTCAAGAGACACCGATTTCTATCGGGCTACGACTACGTAATACGACTACTGGTACGGTCACACACAATACGGCCGATAGAGAACCCTACTCGCGTGGTTCCCATAATATAAGCTTGCTCATCACCACCGTGATGACCATCTACTTCGACTGGTACATGACCTACTGGCATCTTTATTTAATCTTTCGTTAGCGTATTTGTAACTACGGTTAGAATTTGAAGCTTTTAACGTATAGCAATCACCATTTAAAACTTTCGCTATCTTAAACGGACCTCTGAACTTTCGATTTAACTTAATCTGATTTCGCTTTTTGTTTTCACACAAACAAAATAACACAAAATTCGCAATTGATAATTTTGTTCTAGCTGCTTTTATCCTTTCAAATCAAGACTTGTCATATTCAGCACTACGTTTAATATTCTCTGACGCAATCTCGCGGACTTCATCAATGTCGACTTCAGTCTTCATCAGTGTCCTATCATAATATTACTTTGCAAGTTAGTGTCGGGAAGCACATCACAAAATCAAAATAAACAAAAACATTGCAGAGTTCAGAGGATTACTTACTATTTGATTCCCAAATCTCAAGATCACAAACTAAATAATCAACAAAGGTGCATGTGTTGATGTGTCTCTAGTAACCTCCAGTTACTCAATCACTCATTTGCGCATCCCCCTCGGATCGCCAAGTCACTCCCGGACTTTATGGTTTCTCACGAAACCCCACATTTACCAGGGTTGACTGCCTACCGCGTACTCACGGACTACTGTCTCCAGCAGACACCGATTTCTACTGAGCTACGGCTTCAAATCAACCTCTGATCCAAACTATCATCAAACACACAACACACACAACTTAATTTACTCAGTTTCATCAACAAAACTTTCACTTGACTCTCCCTCAAATTCGTCAGTAGGTAATACTCTGATCCCCTAGCATGCGTCTTAGCTTCACATGAGCGTACTTGTAAGTGCGCCTTGAATTTTAAGGCTTTTAGGGTATAACGATCTACAAGAACCTTTACAACCTGAAATGAGCCCTTATACTTTGGGTCTAGTTTCGTTTTGTTACGCTCTTCATTTTGAATCAAGACAATGACCCCAACCAAAAAAATGATTGAGTTTTCCCTTTGTTATAAGTAACGTTAAAATCAAAATATTACAAATAGGCCCAGCATCTGTGAAGTCGCGGCGTTAGATCGGTCTTTTTACGTAACGAATTTGAAAAAGTAACTGTCTGTTACTACTGTAAACTGTCGACTGTGTAATTATTGACATTGAATTATTCGACTGCATTTATGACTGCCCATGTTCTTAGTAAAAGTTCTTGGCTTAAAACTGATGCTAACATACAGGTTATGAAACCTTTAGTTTAGGGTATTGTTTCAAAAGCTTTAAAAGTTCGGGTTTCCATTCCAGAGAAATGTCTGTATCAACAGAAATTAAAATCGTACGTACTCGCGGAGTCGAATGTGGGTAGTGTAATGTTGTTTACCATCCCTTAGAAATGGTATATTGAGTCATGGTCATAATATTAACACTCCTAGTTGTAAAATTTCACGTTCTAGTAAAATCTACTAGACGTCAGGCAAAATATGTCATATCATTTCCATAGTACTATTGTCAATTTCTACTACACAAAATCCAAACGGGACTTATGAACAATTGACTAACTAGTGCATTTTAAAGTTACAATATTTTGTTTACGTTTCCCATGAAATAGTGCCCTTACTTTGACCAATACCAGTCAACGCAACAACGATATTAACTAGTTTGCCACTTAATTTGGCTGCACAACTCTCCTTTACTAACGAGCATTTAGCACCAGAATTGTAAACAAAACAATACAGCTCACCTTTTTATTCTAACGTGCTTGAAGGTGCGACGCAAACTTCTAACTCGTCGCTCACTGCTGCAGCACATGCTCCATCATCCGATTGGCTGCCACTGCACGTTCGTGCACCAGGCCGCGAATGTCTTGGTTTCCTCCACAAGACTCGCGCGCAGACTGCCGCAGACTCGTGCGCAGACTCGTGCGTAGACTCGTGCGCAGACTTGTGCGTAGACTCGTGCGCAGACTGCAACTTCTACTTCGAAGACGCCTTGCACTGCCGCCGCTACGCGCCCTCGATCTGACTTCAGCTGTGTGGCGCAATTTACCCCCAATTGGGATTGACAGGCGCCGCGCGCTAGTCCCTTGATCGCGTGGCATGGTTCATGATAACCTACACAAAAAAACCATAAGAAAACTTTTGCAGGGTATTTCGCTAATATCTCAGAAACGGTGCGTCTGAGCTCAAAAATAACCAAATTTTAATACCCTTTTAGATACCCCACGTAAGTGATAAGAATGCTAAATTCACAAAAAAAAATATTTTTCTGTCTTACCCTCGAATTTTATTTTTCAAAAAAAACGGCTCGCCAACGGTCACTTTTAGCGTTTTCATTTTGCGCCTGAACCAACACGAATCTGGCCTTGAACAGGTCCCATGTCGTACCTGGATAGGTTATCTGCGTCAGCCATGTAGATGCAGAGTCCTTCAATTCCTTGCTTATTGTCAAAATAAGCTGGCTTCCTTCCACTGCCCTCCCGTCGAAACATAAGTCAGCGGTTGCGCACTATGATCGAGCATCGGAATCAAGTTTGTCGGGCTCGAATTCTGGCCACACTGGTGTACCCTAACTTGCTATTCACTGGCTTCGTTTTTAAAGTTTGTTAGTAACAGCGCGTGCATTTGTTGGTTTTGCATTTCAAAAATTAACCGCCACTGATTAATATTGTCACTGTCCCGCGTGTGATCTCATTAGCACGATTTGATCCCACTTCTGATGTCGGATCGTCAGGATTTATTCCATTAGATTCAGATATCATGTGGGCAGAAGATGGGTTTCGTGCAATGACAACACACTGGATACGATACACGCTGTTTATTAAAATTACAAATTATCACAATGATCACAAATTACAATTAACACCATTAACTACAACGTACATAGCACAACGAATCGAATACAGTTCCGCGACGTCTTAACTCCATTGCTATCAGACACTATACCATACGACAACTAAACGAAACGAAGGACAGTTCCTAGACTGGAGGCTCCGTTCTCCAGAACGGTTGGAAGGCGAGTGTTCTCGCCCCGGCGCCCCAGTAGTTAGGCTCCGTCGTAGCACGAAGTAAGCCGAGTGTTCGTTTTCCCGCCACTCGGTTCACGACGTGCCGCGCTCCGTTTAGCGACCGTACTATTGACCGTCTCCGACATATATTAACGAGTAAAATCAGTGGGGAGCAGTGGTGGCCCGGTGGTAACCTTGTAGGGCGTGGTTCAAACCCAAGAAGGTGCTTTACTTTGTGTAAATAATTTCATAACCACTGCTCTCAAAACGGTGAAGGAAAACATCGTGAGGAAACCGGCATGTCTTAGAACCAAAAATTCGAAGACATGTGAAATCTACCAACCCGCACTGGGCCCGCGTGGAAGATTACAGCCCACTCCCTCTCACAGAGAGGAGGCCTTCGTCCCAGCAGTGGGAACATTAATAGGCTGATTATCCTATGAGCAAAATAATGGTCTAAATACTCATTCTAACTAGTAGGTAATTAATATTATAAATGCGAAAATGAGTTCGTTTGTTACGCTTTCACGCTAAAACGGCTGAACGGATTTAGATGAAATTTGGCATATGGGTAGACTATGATCTGGAGAAGGATATAGGCTACTTTTCATTCTGGATCGCAGACGAAGTCGCTGGCAATAGCTAGTAAAGTCATAAACGGAAGCTAGGTGAAGGTATCACTATTGAACAGTCTCTGAGAATATGACTACTCGTAACTAACATAAATAACAAGTCACAGAAAGTATGAACTGTGCAGAAATACGCAAAGTTTATCACAGACACTAACTTTTAAAGTAAACTAGTTGCACAGCACCTTCCTTTTCGAATGCTGTAACTTAAATTAATTTCCTAGAGAGGCTAAGTGCAGTGGGCCATTCTAACGAACTTAATTCTCAAAAGCATTCAGAGAGTCATCTCCCGTAAATGTTAATATTTTGTTAACTGATCAATGGAGTGTTTATTTAAACAGTTTGTTGCTTAATTCAGCTACAGTTTCATGCTCTTAAACATTTTCTTAAAATATTGTTTTAATTTTGAAATTATACCAATATCACTTGAGATTGAAAAATTAGATAGATAAATATTTTGAGAATTAAATATCAGATAAATCCAGTCGTACAAAACCGAATCAAATGAATATCGTCTTACTCAATGCTCGACAACACAATCTGAAATACAATCGTTGCCTAGTCAATTCAAAATCAAATCTAATAAGAATACCAAAATCATCGTCGTAGCAAACAACGTATTTTTATCCCTAGAACACAAAATCTACATTAGCTTAGTTGATACGAGTTGGATGTTTCCACGATCGCTGGTCCACATACAAAACTTGTTAATTTGCATTCGTGCCATCTCGCATTCAAGCGGCATTATTTAGGAAACGCCGAGGAATCTCTGTGTAACGGTTAGCCGACCTGTCGTGGAGGCGAGTGATCGTGCGATACTTGGAGAGCTACTGATTCAATTTGATCACTTTGAATTCTCTTTTGATCATTTAAGATGTTTTAGCTTATAATTCTTCAGGCCTTAGGTTAAGGATTCTGTCCATGACTTTTTTGTTTAAATAATGTCTTTCAAACTACGTAGTATGGGTAATATTTCGGTGTTTAACTAGTTTTTTTTGTTTTGCGTATAAACTTCCAAACTCGAGTTTTTCATTTACTATGTTGAATACTATCGTAACTTGGTTCTACGTGTTACCTTGATCAGAAGTTTCTCAGTTTTTTTCGTACCATGAACAATAAATTGAGTCCGATAAATATCGTCAAAGTAGAGTGCGTTTCAACAAATAGGTAGTTCCTATACCGCAATGTTGGCTGCACTGTTAAATTAAAAAAAAAACAGACCTATTAGGTAGCGGGGGCGTAGCGTATTCTTTCTTATTAGTCTTACAACAATGGAGCCAACATTACATTACAGTACAATATTTTTGTATCCTATTTTATCCAGTGTTATCTATATTTATTATTTATAGTCGATACAAAATACTGATTTAGTAGCAGTTAACGTTTATATTGAATTTGTAGGTACACTTGTAAAGAAAGCTTATCCTAATGGTGTAAATATAGAACGATCGTGAGCATCGGATGTCGCTAGAGATTAAGACTTATTAAATATTTTCTACGAACTAAGTCACAGACGACCTTATTCTCCAAATTGTTTGTTTTATTTGTCTTAATCCTAGAGTTTATCGTCTCATTGTTTTTGGGTCTTCAGAAATTTTCTTTGACCATAACACGATTAATTCTTTTTCAAACTTAACGTCATGCAGCGTCATACTATATTATCTAGACAAGGCTCGTTTAATGAACCAGTACTGGCACAAAAAAACATTTGTATACGTTTAATGCACGTGGGCGTTAATGATAACCTGACCACCACTCAGACACTGGTTTATAGATAAAAGCATGACTTATATGATACGTAGATTCGTTTGGCTCACTAAGCCAGTATGCAAGTAATTTATTTCCATAATAAATTGCAGTGGTAGTCTCCTTGACTCTTTATAACTTCCAGGGTCGATGTATACCCAGGTCGAGCAAAAAGTATAATTGGGTTTTACGTTTTATTCACCTCTTTTTATTTCTTGTTAGCAGCACATCTCGTATTCTTGTTGTTGAAAACCAGTTTCGAGGCAGCTGCAAACAAATATAAGGAAGTAGGTTCAAATAGCTGAGAAGGCGTTAATATTGGTTCTAGAATATGCTCGTAGACACGTAGGCTTAAGTCAGGGTTGACACGAGTTTCTTGAAATATATATAAACAGTTATCTGTATCATAGCTGGTATGGTATTGACCAATATGATATAAAGGAACTGTAAAATATATTAAAATATCATTATAAAATTTAGCGCCTTTAATTTAATCTTCTACATCATCGCTGATTTTCCAGAGCTTGTCGAGGCGCTCACGTTCGGCTGAAAATAATACTACTCGTACTTGAACGGGCTAAAAAAACAATAGTAAACATTAGCTAATTAGCTATAGTCGTAATTCTAAATAGAGCGTCGACCCTATTTCAGGTCTCCCTTCACAAATGACCTTGTGTGGTCGCAAGGCCTGCTGTCGTTCGCCTCGTAGGAATGCGAACATAATGCCACCATGTTGACGAACCTTAAGACAAATTCCTGCATAGAATACATTTACCCTACTAGTTGTGAAAACTTATTGAGAAGCCTATCTATATAGCTTTCTTAATGACGGTGCTGATGCGAGCTTAAAATATATTTTATTTTAAGCTCGCATCAGCACCGTCTACCACATCATCATTTATGGAATGAGCTGATAGCTGATTATACCGTTAACAAAGTCTGTGTTTGTAGAAATCTTTAAAGATATTAGTGACCAGTGGAAGGTGACGATAAAATACACAAATTATTTTAAAATCTATCTTCTTGGTAGCGTGTCAGGTTAGAACTTAACTACGATTCTTCCATTAATGACAACGTTCTAGTCTATCAGTTCCTGGAAAGAATCAAGGCATTAGCGTTTGTAAAGTGATTGAATTGATGTAAAGTCCCATCGTTTGCGGTACAGTACCTACCAGTAAAATAAGCCTTTGTAGGAAGATGATATTGCGAAACTTAATTTTCTCAGAGCTTGTCAAAATGAAATCGTACACCGACGTGACCTTTCGATCTGTTCCGTGCATTATTGTTATTATGTCGTTGTGTCATTCAGTCTTGAACTTTAGAATTTAAAGTAGAATCTTATATAAATACTAACTCGTTATCCACCTACCCGTCTTACAACTTAGATCAAGTTTTTAAACTAGTTTCAAACGAAATTGGACTGATCAATGTGACTAATGCAAAATAACCGAATTTTATGATTCAAAATTTCTAACAAATTTTTTAATCTGTGACTTTCATCATAACGGATATCAAAATTAATCCCTTTTATAGAGGTAACGAAATAATAAACTAATGATTTTATTATGTATTGAAGTCGACCTCCATCGGTAATTTCGAACGTTGCTAAAGAACCGGTCTTGTAGGAATCGAAATAAAGCTCGCTCCTAATAACTCGTGAACGAAACTGCAATTGGCGCAATCTACGTTCAGAGTGACACTGATTTCATATTATTGTGCCTACAGCAGAACTAACATTTGTTTTAGAATAAGGTATTGTTGAACGTAGTAATAACAAAGCATTTGACAAAGCGTGTGTTGGCATTCATTCAATACGTGATAAAACTTAAATAGATAATTCAACGAGGTCTGTCTAGCCTAGGAATTTTAACGTTTCAAGTTTTCTTTACAACAAAATACCGATTATTACCCAGGGCCGGCAGTCTCGCTCGACATAGATAGCGATCGCTATACAACCGAATTCGGTCGCAAAGTCCTAATGGCGTCCCTAGACGCGTGCGACGCGCTTGAAAAGTACGAAAAAATCACGCGCTTGACAAGCACGTCTCGCGCGTCTAGGGACGCCATTAGGACTTTGCGACCGAATTCGGTTGTATAACGATCGCTATCTATGTCGAGACTGCCGGCCCTGGCATTAGTTTAGAAAGCCAACAACATACACATCGTTTATAAACGAATACCAAATTTAAACTAACAATTACAGAAGTACATGCATTTTAAAGAAGATTCTTATCTCAAAGACAGTTCAGCTCATGAATAAAATTACGTTCGCAACCGCTCTCGACGCCTCCAATGAGATCACAAAGGCTTTACACAATATGTTGAACAACTTATTATTCGACGAAACGGGTTGGCATTGTGTTCCAGAACACAGTAGGTATCAAACCATGAATTCAAGGTGATATTGGCCAAAGATATTCTAAAGCATGTCCGCACTTCAATCAACTTGGATTTACAGCGTCTGAGCCGATATTAACCATAATGTATTGTCGTCGAACGCTTTTGGCAACTCTCGTCGAACTATATTACTGTTTTATGATATTAGTTGCCGATTTAATAGGATCGTGGTGAAGATATCAATGATAAGTTGGGCATTTCTCATAATATGGTTAGATACATTCTATAGATTCTCCTTGCCCCTTTACAAAGAAATGAATATTTTTGTTAAGGAATTCTTTTATCCTCTTCCCTAGATATTAAATTTCGTTTCCTCTCAAATTCACTTTGCAGTGTTTGGCGGGTTTTGTTTTTACAAAAAAGAAAGGAGAAAAAAGTGACCGTAAAGTCCCCGCTTACTCACAATTCGTCGGCCGTGAATATTTTCGTAGAAATAAATATACAAAAACTGTATTCCGTGAACAGGTTTGAACGCTTGTTACGAAATGGATATCGTGAAATCAAATTTGCGAACCTAGTTACTTGACAAGTCGACAGACAACTGCCTGTTAAAGTATACCACTGGTCTTTGGTGGCGAAATCCAAAACTTACTGTTACCGTTGTCAGTATGATCAACAAAATCTCGTAAAAAGCACATAAATTACATCCTTTAACGCAAAATAAAAAACCGTTCAACATCGTACAGTACTAAAACTGCATTCTTTGCTGCTGCACTGACTAATTACTGACTCGGTCTCATTCAAATAAAACCTTCGAATAGTCTGGTCGTAACCGCAAGCACTGCAATGAACTCGGAACGCCAGAAAAATAAAATTGAAGCTGTAAACGAGAAAAATCCTTCCATTTTATTTCATTCAAGTGTTCACGTAACTGTGGGTAACATTCTTTAGAATTATTTAATCAGAAATCTATCACAGACCACAGTCGCTACTTATCAAAATGCATAGTTGAGCTGCCAAGAATTTGGGTCAGCGTTAATACGTGCATAGTTACTTCTAACGGCGTGTGACCAATATATTGAAATAAAGCTATTACGTTAAAACACGTAACGTTTCATGCTACTGATTTCATATTTAGGAAATGTTAACAGACTCAGCACACGCACTTACCTTACAACCAGAGTTTTAACCAGAGTTACAAATAAGTAAGCAAGGTAGCGTATTATACAAATATTCTCACGTATACCAGTCAATAACCATTCGTGTAGATTACGTGACTGTCAGCTCAGATACGTGTTATTCCCGAGAAATATATTATTATCAAACAAATATATATAAAGTCGTAATTGACAATTTCTTACTGAACGTCTGTCATGCTGAAGATATGTCAGTTAGAAGCGTTAGAAGAAATATTTTTTGGTCTAAAAATAAATGCAGAAATTCCAATAAAAATTAAGTCTTCATACGTTTATGAATGGTGCTTAACGTGCTCATATTGTAACAAGTGGACTGGAAGAGCTACATTACAAGTAACCATTGAAATTCGAATAGTTGCAAATCCAAAAGATGCTATTTACGCAAAACTAACACACTTGAGCCAAATATTTCCTAAGCCCGTTCAAATCTGAGATTGAAGTCATAAAAATGCTTATTATTCTACAGCCGTCTTGCGGCCACTTCCAGAATAATAAATGTTAACACTACACAGCCATTCGCCAAAGAAACTGACGATATCACCGCAGCACTTTCGAACGCCATCGGAATATCAAATAACATGAACCTAGCGCAGGTAACAGTTATATCTAAACCTTAAAAGCTAGATAATTGAACCAAATTTATATTGTGGGCGACCTCGATATGACGCCCATTTAGATTTGCAAAACGATTGGATTTTATCGTTATTGATATTCGATATTTCATCATGTTTTGCTGTTTCGCGGCTAGATTTACCTGACCGGCCATTGCGTTGTGTCAATTGTTTTTCAAACTATTAGCTATTCCTATTGTAATATCATTAGTAAATATTGCAGTTTTTACGCTAGTTTTTGTATCGATTACTAGTTTGACATGACACGCTATTAAACTGGCAAGTAAGTCGACATTAATATCTTTTCATTTTACATAAACACTTCACGGCCTGAACTTTTTGTTTGCGTGTTCGTAATTACTAGCTGCCTGTCTTACCGCAAATATCTGCACTGGCCATGTGTTAAAAATAAAAAGTTAGCCAATCATAATTACTCTGTGAACTTCAAATATTAGAAAAAACCCGAGGAACTGTTTCAATCCAATTTGTCTTCACAACCGCAGTTGGATTGCAGAAGTTTATCAAGTCGCGCGGAGCAAGCAAGGTTGTCACAGCACTCACAGCCACACAACTTCTCACCACTCGTAAAAAATAACAATTATTGTCAATGTTTTTCATCGGTAATCAACTACATGCAATAACAGTAAGATTTTATACTTTAGTATGCAGCGGCATTATGAAACTGTATTTAAGTAAGCGGCGAGAACTGATATTTTTCTGGTTATAATAATCATAAAATCTTATTTACTTATAATCCGTCGTTAACGTTACCTCACTCTTATATCATTAATTGTATTTATGCACTAGCTTCTGCCCGCGGCTTCGCCCGCGTGGATGTCGGAAATTATCCCACAGGAACGTGTAACATGTCCTAAATCAGCGGGGTAATTGCGTAGCACTTACAATAGCAATGGGTTTCATTTTGAGAGTTCAACAATTAATTGCGTTATTTACGTTATTTCTCGAACATAATTATTAAGCAATTATAGCTTCTACTTGGCGCTCTGGCGCGTCATCCCCTGGCTGGCCCGCCCCTCCACCCTCGTTCTGTGCGCCGTCGACTCAATATCGCAGGTCATTCTTATCGTTCTAACTTTTAAACTATTTGTCCAAATTACTTAGTGTAAAAGACAAATTTTATCTAAATTAAATACCAAAAGCGATGAAGGTAAATTAAGAATTAACTAAATACTCTAAAATATGCAATGTAAAAAAAGTATTTAATTTAACTGTATTTATTGCTCACTATTTTGGTTATAAAGGCTTCCACATAAAAGGTAGATATATGCTGTCGCGGACTTTTATTTAGAACTCTTTAAGACAAACAATCCCACAATACATTTTCTTCATGTAACTCTAACGGTTTAGGCAGCGCACGCAGCATACGGTGGAGGTCTGCCCGGCTTGGGTGGACCACCGTCGTGTCCTGGTGGAGGCGATCGGCGGCGGTGACCTCTCTCGTACGGCCCTGGTTCAGGCCATGGTGCGGAGCGAGAGGGCATGGCAATTTTTTTTTCGCGACCTCGACCATTCGAGAACGATTTGAACTCAGTCGAGATTCCCGCTGAGTCGAAGTTTCTGCAGCACGAAACCTAGCCTGATGTTCCCGAGTTGCAGAGAGCCTTGCCTCATGAGTCATGACCTTCCTCAGATTCCTGTGATCGAACTTATCTCATCCTTTTAGCATTTCTGCTACATTGGGAGAGGTTGGATCTTCTTCGAGGCATTCTTACAATAAAATAGTACTTACTACTTAACACACAGTTATTTAGTAAACACGTACTACTACTACTCGTAAACAATTAAATTATAAATACTTACAGATTATTATACAGTCTAAAATTGTCACAGTTTAAGTAATAAGTGTTAAGACGTGTAAACCAAACGTACTAACTTTATAAAACAAAAGAATTGCTAGAAAAATTAATTACTAACCTGAGCTAATAAACTTATACTTAATAAAGAAAATCAAGAAAAGAAATGCCTAACCTATACCAAATACTTATAATATTTATATACAAACCCTAAATAAAAATTAAGATAAGTATACCGAAAATCAAGGAAAGAAATGCCTAACCTATAACAAATGTTCGATGTGATTCTTTAAATTGACATAACTTTTTTATTTATGAACCGATTGACATAAACTAAACACTAAATGTTAAGTGAAGCTTACTACAATATATTAGTGAAAACCGCATCTAAATCGAATAAGCCGTTTCTGATATTAGCGTGCACAAACACACAGACAAACAGACAAACAGACAAACAGACAAACCGACAAACAGACAAACAGACAAAAAAAAATTTAATTACAATCTCGGGTTCAGCATCGATATAATAACAACCCCTGCTATTTTTTTTTCATTTATTTCCATTGTACAGACACCACTTTTCTACAATTTTATTATATGTATAGAATAGATTGCGTTCTAGTACGTGATAAAAACACACACACATGAATTTAACGAATATATTGTACCTATTCAGTATCCTAACCCCTCATGGTCTCACCTCGCCAATAGCCACACCATGAGTAAATACTTTATGGTTGACAAAATTAACTGTGACAATTCGGGTAGTTCAGCAGCCCTAGAGTAGTTGGCAACGGTGGATGGAGGCCGGTCGTACCTCTGCGCCATGCGACGTGAATGCATCTCCGGTGACATCTTTAAACTCTTCTACTCCCATCAAAGGAATTGTGCTTTGACAACATGAAACTCCCAAACTTTTCTTATTTCTGGTCCTAGCTGCATTTTTTACTGAAGCCAGATCAGATTTGTCTCGCAACTGATGTAGTTAACGGGTAGTTAGTCTTAACGGGTAATTTTTCTAGACTTTGTTAGCTAGGAAATGTTGCAGCATGTTTTACTAGAAGTCAAGAAGTAATTATGGGATTATGGGTGGTCTGAAGGATATCATTAGGAAACTTCTTAATGCACTCACAGGTCGAAGACCTAAGTAAACATAAACGATGTAAATGCACATTAAAAATGTATTAGTTCGCCTGTCCAGTGTCCCGTGCTTCTTTTGTGGACAACGTACACAAAATATTCGGCTTAGTTACATAGTCCAAGTTAGAGGGCAATGTTTGGCCTCATCCGCCAACGTTTTTATGCTATAAACAGCTAGTAAAGTGCAGAAAAAAACGCTGAATAAAATTCATTACTTTTAATAACCACACTTTTTTTTCCTGAATTCAACCATCATCAGCAGCTAAAAAGGGAAAATTATCTAATTTTCATATCTCCACAGTAACATTTAAGAGCGCGCACGCAAAACGTGCCAAATGTTCTTTGCGCGAAAACAAAACACTTATTGTATTTGTTTATAAGAAATGCGCGGACGTCAGCGGAAGGGTTGCATGCGCAAGGTCACGCGTCGCGCCCGACCCGCGTCCGTACGCGTCAGCAACTTTACACTCAAGTCTGCTTTAGTAGTAAACTAAGACAGACTAATACTTTAATCATTTAATCTCGTGAAGACAAAAGTTTTGTTTCTTTACGTAAAGTTGACACAAAAACTGCTGGAAGAATCTGGGAGTTTGCTGTGTTAGTTAAGGAACTGTCCAAGAAACTCTACCTTACTTAGATATTTATGTAGTGATAGGATAAAGACTAGAGTAATGTTATTATCCCTTCTATATTATACAATCTCAGTTTGGCTACAAATCAATTTGGCTACGGGCATTCACCTCTACTTGTTAGAGGTGCGCAGCAGTAAACTGCAAAAATTCACGAGAAAAGTTTATATGATGCAGTATTAAAACTTCTTTCAAATTATGTTGAGTAAAAATACTCCTTGCTCCCAGACGTTTCATTTAATTGCACGTTTAATTTAATGTGGAGGTTCACGAACGAAGCGTAGTCATTATTAATTTAACTCAGTTTTGCTTGAATCAGAATCTGGAAGGCTACTTTTACTCTTTTCCTCATTATGCCAGATTCCCTCTCTTATTGAAGTTGCCTTTGTTGTGATTAATTATTAATTTTAATTTGAATGGCTATACAATAATCTTGAATATAGTGAAGTTATTTTTGGGAGTGTAGAAATTCGACTATCAACCGAGTTTGTGATTATTGGTATTAATGAATCAGACTGTTAAAATTATGTAGAATATTAATGAATAAAGTGACTAAAATCTTTCAATTCACAATACAATAACTATCAAAATAATGATACCTCTAAACTAAAGAACAAAAGTTAATCTCATCTGATTCACAAAACACAAATTCTTCACAGATTTCTTCACCTTATTGATGAGAATCAAGTTTCAGCGATTGTCTAATGTTTATTCAATGGCTCGTTAATGTATGATGTAAGTACTTACATTGCAATACGTTTGGTGTTCATCATACCTTGAACTTTTCGCCTCACGAGAGCTCCGCACCGGTTAGGTCATTTCGAAACCAAGTAGTGAATAATTCACTGCATATTTTTCATATACTTGTTGCACGATCGTGGAATATTATAAGTTTATTGCTGTAGTACTGTTGCTGTTTTACTGTCATGGTTTTATAATCACCGTCGTCGTATTTGATAATTCGAAATTGCCTGAAAATGGTTGAAATAAATGTTTAAGTTTCAATTTAATAATGAAGGAAATGTACGGGTAGTTATTATTATACTCTTACATATCGTATATGTATATTCTTATGATGTTACCGGTATTGTAATCTAGCGTGGTAATTATTTTTACTTTCACAATTAATTTCGTGTTACCAACTGACTACGTTGTGATCAACTGATCAGTAATAGTTGGATAACTCCGTCATTGTGTTTCAGTTATGGATAAACGAATAAAAGACTATTCAAATACTTACATCATTTTGTTAGTCATCTATAAAAACTGTTTCCTTTATATTATTTGAGAAGGATATAACTTTGTGTTTCTCTATTACTAATGAGACCTGCTTTATCTAATAGCGTAAAAAACAATGACGAAGAAGCGTACTGAAGTCCGTGAGGTAACAAAACATGAGGTCTATGCAAAAATATTTGAAATCATTACTAAGATTCTGTCGACGTGACTCATGCAGACTATTGAATAACTTTATAATTATATTATAGTTAATCATAAATATTAATAAGCATATTCTCAAGCTCTTAGTCATATCATTCGTAATTTAATTGTAAATATAAGTATTTCTATACATACTTAGTTTGCACCACAACAACACTTGGTCCTTCGCATTCCGCATTCAGTCTTTCGCGGCTAACATCATTTTCTTGACTATGGGGACTTCAGCAAACTAAGTAGAGAATAATGATGTAGGTACTTGGCTTCATTCAAATTAAAATACCTTTCAAAAATTTACCGGCGATAATAAGTGTATAATTAAATTCTTTGTCCATTGTCTTACAAAGAAACTCTTAAAGATCTCATTATATTAACAGTCTGCAAGTCCGCCAAATTAAATAAAGTTGTATGAATTAATTTCGGCACAACACATTTCATTATTTAAAATTTCTAGCGGAATAGTAAATAAACCCCAAATGCATTAGAAGCATTCAGTTCCATGTACACGTTCCTCGTCTCCTCCATACTCATTTCACCGCTAATGCGCTTAAAAACGCAGTGCACATATAAAGGAAGCACTATGGAATTTAATACAAAAGGTGTGCTAAATGTAAAAGATCTTTTCTGGTGCGCCTCACAAAACAGCGGGCATCATTCGACGACTGTCTCGTTAGCCCCATTCAAACACTCCATAGTTCTACGGACTCTACGAGCTACGAGACTTTTTGTTGCTCATTCAGCTGTTGGCTTTTTATTTTTCGATGTTCCACTAGGATTTGGATGTTCACGTTTGGACCACTACTTCATGAATCTTTGAGGACAATCAAGGTTCTTCCGGTATCATTATTTTAATTTATAATATAGTTATAGGTACCCTGATCAGGTAACGTTTGACGCATCGACAAAGTGCTCTGTACGACAAGAGCACAGATTAATTAATTCAGAATAAATAACCAACTTGATATCTACCTAAAGGAAATGTGCCAAGGAAAATCCCAACGATTAAAAGCAACATATTTTTGATGACTCCATCACTCCAACCAGAATCGGTATTTTAAAAGTGATCGTTAAAGCAAAGATAGTGAGGGTAATAAAAATCTTTTTAGAGGGATACCTCAAGTGTGTATACTGGGACCGGTTAGCCTTGTCCGTACAAAACCTCAGCCCATTATCAGTAATCTGCCGTTCCAAGCGAAGCTTCTGTTGTGTTCTGTTTGCGTTGACTTGATGAGATCTCGAAACGCGTCTTCATTTTAAATTTTTGTGGAACTGTTGCTGACTGAACAGGATTTACAGTTTAACGATTTCTCTTTAACTTGCAAAGATGTTACGGTTAAACTTGTTGGGTTTCGTTGTACAAAAAACTAAACAACATTATTCACTTTTATTGTAAATCGAATTTTAGACAGAAGACGTTCGGCTAATAAGCGTAACTTCTCCATGGTGGAATATGACAATAAGCCGGATACCCGAAGACAAAAATGAAGAATACCAAAAACGAAACAACGAACTTTTTCACTAAACCCTAGCCTTACCAAGTAAATCCTCATTGAACACGTATCGCCTATACACGTACGAACAGGTCCCGAACAAATACAAAGAAACAACAATAAATTACACAGGAATCGCTTTCATAAAAATGTATCACGAGTTACCTGCGTTAGAGGTCAAGACATCAGAAATACCACGTCTCAAATAGCCGGGGACGCCATCCGAATATAGGGATTAGGACAAAAGCTTTCTCGTGACTCAACATCGCAGGTAGAATTTTTTTTCAAAGCTCCGTGTGTCCATTCGGAAAGTAATACACGGTAATTATAGCAAGAATAGTTCGGCATTATAGTTTTCGGTGAAATTTTTAAGCGTTTGTTAGTTATTCCATAAATTACCTGTTTAGACGTGAAGTAAAAACCTATTTTATATTCACAGCGACATACCACACTTGTGATAAAAGCCGGTTCGTTGTCTGACTCACTGGACATTTTCTTTTGAGTAGGTAGGTATTGCTTTTTGGTTATTTATCCTTTTGGCGTACTTAATGCTTGAATATACATATTTCATTCTTAGGAGATGGTCATAAGATTTAAAAAATAAGGACAGCCTGTATTCTTACTTTTTGACAACACCATTCAGACGTAGCGCGCAATCTCTAACAGCCATTCCTCTACGTGGTGGCATAAGATATTTATGTGCAGTTATACTTATAACATTAGCTGAATATAATCACGAAGTATATAAAATCATTATATAAACCAGTCTCACAGTTATTCATATAAAAACTTCTGCTTTGCATGTCCACTGGGTGTCGGTTAATGTTCGTACATACAGGCCACCCGGTCCATCCAACATTTATTAGTTCACTTCGACGATAACAGCCAACAAAAAATCTAAATTATGACTTAAACATTCCTTTCTCTTAGATTCGGGATAAAAAGACCTCTTTCAGAATGTCAGTGCAAAAGTTACGTCGCATTTTATGTAAGTCCCTTTTTCCGAACAAAAGGCCTATTGACACGTAACCCTCCCGAAATTAGACGATAAAATATTTGCTCCACCGTTTTTCAGGTGGTTTGTTCATTTTATGAGAACTTGTTCGTTGAACTCGGCATCAATCTGTCCGCTGGTTTGAGCGAATCAACCGTCCGTTAGGAGAACAACCGACGCGGAAAGAGGGGTTGGAACTCATAATCTGGAACATGTCTCGTGGTTTTTAACATCGCAAGGTTTTCATGATCAAAGATAACATCCAGATGGAAAATTGTCGTACAGGCCGAGAAAAAATATCTCCAAATGTGCTTACGAAAACTAAACGACATTCGTGAATCCAGTCAAACCCGTTCTTGTCGAAACGCGTGAAGAAATTCTTCGTTTCTAGTATTAGCAAGATTGGCAGATACCGTGATGTTTAACGGCCAGTGTTATTAACATTAGACACCGGTTGTGAGCAATTAGAAACGTTTTCATAATATAACCCGATATGTGGAAAAGGACATTGCATTGGTACTACAGACAGGTAGAAAACATTAACGTCTACGATAAGAATACTCGATGACAAAGCAGAAACGGTAATAGTTTCTCTATATTGTTTTTCGATGATAATTTTGTGAAATGGTGAAAGTTCCTTTTGTTAAACACATTGTCAGTAAACCGCATCAATCACGATGGGCAGGGCAAAGGAAGCCGAGATACCTTGCAGTTAACTTTAAGTGTCATTCAACCATCTCGGGGCACCACGTAATCTCGGTTTCACTTTTGCCATAAAACAAGACAATTCCGCGCCGCGACGCCGACGACGCCTCCCCGCAGGAATACAAAATGGCGGCGCAAAAAAAGCGCGAAACCACAAGCGCGGATGCGTTCATAACTGTCTCATTTGAATAACAATGTTGTAGCATTATTTGACTTTTAACTCCAATTGCAAAATTATTATTTTCATGTTACAGGTTTATTAAGTGCAATTGTATCTCGTAATACGTTTATACACCTGTCACTGTTATTGAGAACAGTTCGGACACACATCGCACAACCGTTACTGCCTCCTAAGAGAAGCAGTAACCAATTGGCCAATTGTTATTTGTGTCATGTCGTATGGCAGCCGCGAGAGCTAAATGCGTAAACGGAGTAACGGTGTCGGTTCAATGGACGGAAAGTGGTACTATTAATAATAATCATCACCTGCTCTTTAAAGGAAGTTCGAGCGAAGTGCTCGCCATATTCAGCCTATCCTTGTAAACGAGGAAGTGCAGCGGGGAGGAGGGGGGAATGTCGCTGCCAATATGGCGCTACTCCGATTATTCTAAGGTCGTTACTGCCTTTACCACATAATTGGTAAGCCAACTAACACTGACTACTACTAACGCTAATATTTTGAAGGAATGTATAAAATTTTAATCTAGAGTCTGAATGTCTTAATGATCTGTACCTAATTTAGCCTATTCAAAACTATTTGTAATACAACAACGCGTCGTTAATTCCTTATGCAACTTTACAGCGTAAACAAGGACTTTCAGAAATAAAGTAATAAAAGTAAAATCTGGTGGGGTAGCGTTAACGTGCATTATGTCTCCCACCTGACCACGAATTTCGCTTCGTGCTCGGAACTGGGTTTTTGTTCCGACGACCACTTGCTAGTCCAAAAGGCACGACCCGCACGAAACAATCTCCTAAAACACTCATTACGTTGTGTACTTTCGTTTATTTCTCCACTTACAACTATTTACACATAACTTTTACTTTTTTGGAACACGCCCGGCGTGACTCATATGACAATAAAACTTCCTAGATCCGTCTTCAAATAAATGAGTTAGAAAACTAAAAATACTCTTACTGAGATCATACTTGTACAACTAGTTTCCAACTGCTGACTTCCCATTTTCTAACGAGATTTTTTCTCTCGATAGAAGCGCACAAGTCGTTCAAGAGTTGGGCTTCTTCCGCACCACTGCACACTGCAGCGAGTGGAAAAAGCCACTAACATTACGCTCCAAAAACTTAAGTTCCTGACCAGTGTTCATTTTTATCCAGCACTCTGATGTATGTACTAGTTTTTGTAGAAGTTTAATAGTCAGGGCGAAAGATAACGGCATTGTTTAACGCAATTGTAATTACGGTTGCAGAAGACTATTAACAAGTTGCAAAAGATACTAATAATATTTCAACAAATCACAAGATTGGAGGGTAGGTCATGCTCTACTATCTTCGGTTTATTCCTTAATCGGTTCTTCAAAAGAACAGCGTAATGTAGGTAACTCTGAAGTTCAGGTCAAAAACCGAATGTATCAATCAAGAGATTTCACCAGAAACCATTAGAATAGAATAGAAGAACAATTGCAATTCTTTAGCGTCAATAACTTTCCCGCGGTTCACTAATTACGCTCTGTCGCAGCACTTGAGTCCACATTTCACGTACCCAATAAGAAAGACAAGATAATTGTCGCAAAGCCATTCAGCCAATCACAGGAAGCTGGTACATGTTAACATGACATACTAACCGACTAAGTCCTTTAGTCCCTAGTCTCGTCTATACAGAAATTCCAACTTAGTGTCATGTTTGCTTTCTCGAAGCTTATTACTCGCTGCGGACGGAAAACACCTTACCTTTACTTCAGTTATTATGATACAGGTATGCGGAGTCATGAGGATAATCTTCTAAATGAATCATAGCTTGGATCCGGGCCAACAAGGTGTATTTTTTTGAACCGCTGATATAATACAGCAATAAAAATGCATAGATGTCAATGCCGTTTAATAAAACTGCGATAATAATATTGAAAAGTCTAGTGGTGTCAACTTTCAGTGACCGTTCTCAGTAGCTCTTTCACTTTGGCGCATGAATATTAAAGTCGCGTACATCACCATTTAGGGAGGGGAGGTATAAAAGGTTGTAACTGTTAAACAGTCAATGGACGAGTGACACTGGCAATGAGGAGCCGCGTTCCGTTTTAGGCAAGCATCACGTATGCGACGCGTATCTACGTACGTTTATCGTATGTGACCGACCCGACCGGCTTTACGTACGACTTTCCACCGCGTCACACACAAAAGAATCGTGAAAAAGTTTTATTCTGTTTTAAAGATTCAATAGGCTCCCTATTGTTTTCTGTATTGTGTATTTTGTTGGCCATTTTACAAAATTGTAAAGCCTGTAGTTTCACGGCTGATCGGGCCTTTCCCATAAACCGCAATCACAAAGATTTTCGAGAAAACAATGCCACAATTACGATTGACAGGCAAATTGATGACTGCATTATGATGTCATCAATGTACCGGTCAATGTGCTGTTACGTAATATAACTAATTACTTAGTCACTAAGTAGAGGATCTAAATAATCCTGTAGACAAGTTCCTTTAACAAGAAAATCTACTTACTTAAACTATAAGAAGTTGATCAATGGAAATCATATTTACTCGTAGTTCAGATAATTTGAAGGTAATTGAAAATAGGCAAAAGCCATTACCAAATAGAAATTCATCATCACCATCACTGTGTACATTCAACCCAACTCTTCCAGGAATTAATTCTCCTAGGTCTTCATAATCTAGTCCAGACAAGAGTTATGATTAAATAATTGTAGTTATATGCAGTTAAACTTGATAACCCGATTATTTTTAATGCCTTTCCTCCATATTTAAATGTAGATGCAATGTAATGATATCGTAACTAACTTCCGCGAAGCTGTGGTTCGCTCCATGGCGATCGCATTCCGTTATACGCTAGCCTCTACTTAGGTCGCCAGCCTGAGTAACGAAGCGACAAGTAGCGATAAGTTTGAATTGTTTACTAGTCAAATAAAAAGACCTGAAGAAATTACTTAATTCTGTCAAGAATCAAATACAAAAGAAAAAGAAGAGTATTTTGAAGACGTTACAAAATCACCAGTTATTATTTGGTCAGACGCACAGTATCAATAAATCATATCTCTAAATCACTGAACGAACATCGTTACAAGAGAACCGACTTATTGCTTTTTTCAACATTGATATTTCGACTTAACTATACCTTTATTGTACCAGGTATCCATCTTTTTTACTCCTATTAACAACCAAATAGAAGAGACGAAACAAAAAAGTTTGCGTGACTAAACTCAATCGAACATCGCCGGCCAGCTATCAGCGAAGCTTTTCATAAACAGTAAATTTTTTCGTCGGGTCCAAAATATGGCGATATTTCGAGTTTCGATGCCGCGTTGATTGCTTGCTCGATTCAACGGGATCGAGACGATCAAGTAAACGATGCTTCGTGCAAAATACTTTTTAATATAGCCCTGTAATTCGATATTCGTCTGGCGGATTTATCTTTACTGAATTTCCTTTTTTTAACGAGTGTTGTAATTGTAATCAAGCTTAATCAAACTCTATGCCAATAGGCCATTTTGATTCACGTATGGAGAAAATAATTAAAACATATTTTATGATCTTTTATTCAATTTACATACTACAGCTGTTCCAAACAAGACACAAAATTCATTAGCATCAAATGAAAAAATATAACCTGTAAAAGACGTCACTAGATTTTGATAACTTCAGTATTCCTCACACCTTATCACATAAAATCTAACAGAATCAGTTAATCAATAGCCACATTTCATCGTTAGCTATTTCTAAAACATCGCAGTTAGGTACTGTTACGCGAACTGGGTCACAAACAGTTTCATACCGTAAAACGATAACATCTTCGCACAATGAAATGCTGCTATGCGCTTTATCGTTGCAACTACACGGAATAAGAAGTAGATGGAGTGCTAAGACGCGAATAACCGCGTGCTTTTCGCACAATCCAACTTACATAAAAATGCTGAGTGTGCAAAAAAATATATCTGGCATTGTACAATCGCAAGTAGCGACCATTGTGACGCAGCTGTTTCTGAACATTTGACGTTGAAACTATGTTACTGAAGATAATCGTTGAGAAAGCAAAGTACAGTTTCCACCACCACAATACTGCTAGATTTTCGATCGCAGCTTGCGGTAATAAACACATAGGAGTCCCTTGTTTGATTGATTACACTAAAACCTCTTGACAAGAAATACCTAGTCCTCTTTTTCAATAGATAGAAAGAACGATAAATTCGTTTATTTGTCACAGAAACACGTACATACAAAAAGATAATTAACTCGAGTAGAACAATAAAACACAAATGATTGAAATATAATCACGAGCACAAAACAGAAATAGTCGGCAGCTGCTGGCACGTCATGACTGTGACAAGAAGGCTTCCACTCAGCATGATGCTGTGCTAGGTCAACTACCCACCCACGCGGCCACGCCACTACCCACGGGAAGTTTGTTGGTTAGCTTAGACAAACGGTCAGCAACTAAGAAAGAAAATGTATTTATTGAGACAAGCACAGGAGATCACAAACTGATCTTAGACACATTGCGACATCAATTAAAAAAAAAAAAAAAAAAACAATAAAATAAAACAAAGTAAAATTAAAATAGAAGCAGTCCTATGCGAGGCTAACAGTGCTGGTAACTTGGACCACTGTCCGTACCCGGACCGCGAAAGGTCGGAACTTGGACCGCCAAATGTTGTTAAATGACTTACCTACTATTCAATTTAAATAATATTCCAAAATCACTGCCACGTGGAATTTAATTTGATTAGTTACCTTTAGTAGGTAGCCACAGCTGCTATGCTGTGCTGCGTGGCGCAATTAAGAGCGTTTGAGTGCGGGAGTGCGGGTGCAAATATGTATAAAACTGCATATGATACCTTGAACATAAATATTATTTAAAAATAAAAACAACTAGCAATGAGTTTTTTTTTTCTGGACCTCGATAAAAAATTTCAACATTATCCAGACCACACTTAAAATTACTTGCCGACCCCTGGCTTAGACCATCCAGTATATCGCGCTGTTCGCTTTTCATTCCATTGGCTCCTTACTCTCTGTTCCATCTTCCACCACTACGCTCAGCTTTGCAAGATATCAAGTTTTTTTATTAGGCTTGTTTGTTCAGTTGCTTCAGCCAGTTATATTTACCCGCATGTTTGTATCAAAGGTTCTGTCAAAGTGAAGCTTTTATCGCTGGCAGGGTTCGACCTAACTTTGTATGGAGAACGAATGTTTTGCAAAAGATACAGTCTGAATGTTGATTGTATTACTCTCGTCTCGTGAACATAAGTTAGTTGTTTAACATACAAGCTCTTCAATTAATTAGTAACAGTTTTATGTAATTTATTTTCAGCTTGCAGCCTCTATGGTCTAGTGGTCGCAAGCGCTACTGCTGAGCATGAGGTCCTGGGTTCGATTCCCAGGTCGGGCAAAGTGTTATTGGATATTTCCATCAGGAATTTCTCAGTAGCAGTCCGGAGTCTAGATTTGTGCCCGGGCAAAGACAATAGGCTCGCCCCCTATACAGGATGAAATTGAAAAAAAAAAACAGCTGTTCCCTACATTTTGATGAGCTATGCAAATATAAATGTAGGGAACAGCTGTTTTTTTTTTTCGCGATTTCAGGGTTGGTCCCATAGTGAAAGTTGTTCATAATGATGAGTAAAATGACCCCTTAAGAGTTGTCGCATGTTTTCAATTTCATCCTGTATATAACATGGGACTTAATTAGACGAAATGAAATAAAATGAAATGTAGGTACTATATGTACACCTCTGACTAACTCTTTGGGGTTTACAGGCGCGATGTTATGTTATGTGTTATTTTCAGCTTTTTATTGACATTACAAACAGACACTATAATCATAATCTGTTCCCACTGCTGGGAGACAGCCTCCTCTCTGTGAGAGGGAGTGGGCGGTAATCCACCACGCGGGCCCAGTACTATAATATTTACATATTATTATATCAGTTAATTAACTCTTATAATATATTCTAATTCTAGTAGGTATGGTATAAAGTCGTATCATAATTTGTTGGAAAGAAAAATGATGGTTTGACATTATACAGTACGAATTAATAATGTTAAATATAAGGATGCATATCCGGTCTGGCTCGCTAATCCTTCCTGATCCCGAGGACACGTTCTTCCTTACCATTACCGCGCCCCCCGGTCTACCCTCTGATATGCATTGGCCTCTGTAACCCCATGCAACATGAGGCTTCATGGGCTAGTGCAAATCTTGGGGTTCATTCGATTTATCGAGTCTGGTTAAACCACGCTGGGATCGGTGCATTTCATTCATTCATTCATTAAATGTATTTAAGTTTAATTAAGATAAAGTGATCCTGTGAACAACTTCTAAATGAAGTTACAATCGTAACTTAACCTACTTAATTAATTTAGTTTAGTACTTTGGCGACCTCAATTTGAGTGAAATATACGACCAAGATAGAAGTAAAAGTTAAATATTACTAGTACAGATTTCTATAGCATAGTTTGCAATCGTACTTAATTTTTAATCGTTATGTTCTCTTTACAGGTAATTGCCATCTCTATCTCACCAAAGTGGAATAAATCGACAGAATTGAAAGAAAAACAGGTAACAATAGATTATTTTAAGGTGGGTTTACATTATGAAACTAGTGTAGTAAAACAGTAGTTTGACTGTTCCGTTTCAAGCTATAAGCCAACACCCGGTTTTTAAAAAGCTGAAAATATCGTTAGTTGAATTTATCATATTTCTTGTAAACTGCTCAGATTAGTTAGCTGAAATAATTGTTATTATTTCTCTTAATGACAGCGTGTTAGTTGAATTTATCAGCTTTTCAAAAACCGGTTGATAGTTAGCCATAGCCCGAAACAGAACAGTCAAGCTTCAGTTTCACGACACTAGTTTCGTAACGTAAACCTTAAACCGAATTTACATTACCAAACTATGTAGTTGCACAAACTTAGTTATTCATTGATAATTTCACGTGTAAGTAATTATGTATTGAGACGAGAAACTATCAATGAATAACTAAGTTTGCGCAACTAGTTTCGTAATATAAATTCGACTTACCTATGTCAAGTTTAAAACTTGTTTCGTCATCAATGCAAAAAGAAGATACTTGCTTGTTCTAAAAGCTTAAAACAAATGGCATAAAAAGCACTGAATTTCAACTCAGCTTTGAAATACTTGATACCAAGAAAACAAATAAAGAATTCCATTCATGATTTATCCCGGACATCTAGAATGTACTCACGCTATGAGCCGGTCAGCAAGTGCACAAACAATTTGAGTAAAGAAAAAGTTACGCCTCTCACTTTCTTCGAAACATATCTCAAATACAGACCCACGTGCGGGGCTGAGAAAGTGAATATTCGTCGGCAGACACTATTCACTACTTCTCACCTATCATTTATTGCTAGCCAGTTATTGCTATTGATTGTCCGGCACAAACGACTTTCCCATTAACATTGGAATTTAAACAATCTGATTATGTAAAACTAATTTGTTCGGCAATTTTCTACTTCTACTTAAATCTACTGAACACCTGTTTTGTTTGAGCAGCTTTATTCGTTAAGTAAATAGTTGCAAGTGAGAATTCGCGTTTCTTCTTAGTTCACAAACAATCTTATTGAAAAGTTTTGCGATATAAATAACTCAACATATTTCGAGGATCTACTCCATTCTTGTGGATATTAGTTGCAGCGTTTTTCATTTAAAACAGCAACCAATTTTATAGTCAAAATAAAGTAGCAGTACTGCCAATCACGTTTATTAAACTGCGCATTTTTTGAGAACACGCTGTGTTTTAGGTTTACAATGATGTTTTTTTTTAATATTAATTTTTTTCTCTTTGATTGTTTCAAACTGATACTAAATCCTCTCTAAAGATTAAAGTCTTTAAGTCGCGTAGCTTGTGTAATAAAATACCAAGTAGATGTATACACAGTGATTTATTAACTAGATACAATCATTATTTCCCAATACAAGGTTTTATTTAATGATACTCATTGTAAGCTGTTATTGGCATCATTCAAATAAGTATTAATTTATCACAGAAACCAATGAGTAATTAGTAAATTTCACCATCAACAAATAATTAATTGAACCGCGTCAATATTATTTTATTAGCTGCAATATTATTTTGAATTTGTGATCTGAATGCAGGCCATATTTGAAAATGAAATACGAGCATTCGACCCACCATCCACGTAGAAGAGAGATCTCTAAGAAATAATTTGCAAAAAATGTATCTTATTTAAGTGTAGTTTCAGGACAATCTTCCCATTTACCAAATTACATCCAAATCATTTCAGCCGGTTAGGCGTGATTGTCTGACAAAACATTGAAACAGCACTACAGAAACAATATTATTGTACGCTTTATCGTGTATTCGTGTCACATTGGAGTTAATTTGTTTTAACTAATTCTCGAATATAATATTCATTCATTAATTATTCTCATATTCCAAATGACTTCTTGAAGCTAATTGTACGTAACATACTGGCACACTTGCTTTCGTGAACGAACATTAAACACATTATTAAGTAATTCAGTTTCATTCAATCTCAATCACTTTACTTATTCACACACAGATCGCATTATCGAGGACAAAATAAACGGATTTAACAAACCAAATAAAGTTCACCTGTTAATATAAATTGCTTGTTGAGTGATAATTGAAATAATTAATTGGAATTTGTATTTATGCTTAAATATATCGTTGTTACTGCTCGAGGCCTGGGATTGATTCCTATGTGTGATTGAGTAAATAGGTTTACCTTGTTTTTTTTAGTTTCAGCCTGGTATTAGGAATAGTATAGTTCGATTCAAAGTTAATGGCGGCTCGGAATTTAGCTGGTCGCAGCGCAGTACCCCACCCCTCACCCCCCCGCTGACCCATGAATTTGTTACTGCGCAGCGACTCGCCTCATGTTCCAAGCCGCCATTAAGTTTGAACCGAGCTGTATCAGTCAATATTTCCCTCCTTCTATTTAAAACTGAATACCGAGTTATTTTTTTGCAAAAAGACTATTTTTTTTTCAACTGATATATAACGCGTGAGTTTATGCATGTTTGTGTCTTTTCAAGTTTCAGTCGTCTTCCAGTCAGTTTCAAGCCCCTTCAAGGTTAGCATTACATTAGAAGTTTGAATTTTACTGAAAAAGTATATATAAAAAAATCTGCTGTTCCATACATTTTGACCGCGTAGGTATTGCACTTTTCTATGGAACAGCAGATTTTTTTTTAATTACCGACGAAAAATTTCAACGCAGTAGGCGTTTTTTTTTTAAATAACCGACGATAATTTATCAGTTTTCGCGTCGATGTCCCTGCCACCCTATACATATATACTTTTTCAGTAAAAATCAAACTTCTAATGTAATGCTAACCTTGAAGGGGCTTGAAAGTGACTGGAAGACGACTGCAACTTGAAAAGACACTCAGTTGAAAAAAAATAGTTTTTCAGAATCATGTACTGAATCCATGGTATCAGTTTTCACGTTAATGTCCCTGCCACCCTGTATACATACCTATACAATTAACTTTTGACTCTCTTACCCATCAAAACAATATACAAAGAAAAGTGTCGTGTCCAATGAGTCATAATATTATTATAGCGGTAAAATATCAGTGCTATTGACGATAATATTTAACATACAAAATTAATATTCAGGACATACCTGACGACTTTCCTTTTACATGGTCCTTTACACATAACGGGCACTAATCGCTATATTGGCCTTAATTTGTATGTGTGTTAAGAACTAGAAATCTTAGCACTACTTTGTCAAATGCGCTTGGTTCTAATAGAGTTAGCACTATTTAGTGTTAAGACCTTGTTAAGGAATGTGACCTTTTTCATTCGTTCGTTTTTTTTTTTGTAATGTTGAAGAAATAGTTATTTTTTTATTAAGAATGAGTCTACAAAGTTCAAGATTACGTATACTTCGACACAAATTAGATAGTATTTTTATGATTTTAAATACCATTCGATTCGAGTCACAGTAAATTAGTTATGTATTTATTTAAATAAACAATTAGCATAAATCTAACGCATACTTTTCGTTAGAAATATATGAGATTTTTTTAACTTTCATAAGAGTCGGTATTGGTACAGGTTTTCATCATAAAGTAGACAGAATACAGCTGTTGCTAAGGTATTTCTAATAAAAAATCTATTTATAAGTGTCAGCCGTGACAGAGGTAAAACCAGTATAAACGGATTTGCAAAATATGCCTGTATTATTTTTGCAAATCCTGTGTCACTTACATATTATAAATAAAGTTGATCTGCCGCGTCTATCTGTTTGGAACCACTCACCTCAGAAAGTGCTGTACTCTCTCTCTCCTTTCCTAGCCTAATCCCATTTCATTTGGGGTTGGCTCTCCTAGTCATTCTTCGCCAGATGTTCATATTATGTTCATATTGTTTCAGAAAGTGCTGTACGGATTTTAATAAAGTTTTCACCAATGGATATAGTATCTGTTAGAAAGGTTAAGGCCACCCGTGCGTTAGCCATTATGAGTCAGATAGTAATATACAGTTATACAGGCATAGTTTTGTGTTTTTATTAAACCGCACCTTCAGTAAAAAAATTTTTCATATAATATAGGTATTGGTATATAACGCATTGTCAGTTATAAAAACAAGTTACTTCGTATGGGTGCAACAGAATATCGTAATTTCTTTATTATGTGTAAGTTTAATATTAACATTATTTATTATACACATAAACCTTCCGGAATAATTTATCTAAATAATCGCATCAAAATACGTTGTGTAGTTTAGAAGATCTAAGAGATCACACAGACACACGAATAGCCACTTCAATTTATAATATGTAATAGATAAGGGCCCAGGCCCAGTTTGTATCACAAACAATTAACAAAATCTTCTAAGGACCTTGACTTTAGCAGACTCTTGGGACAAGATTAATTAAGGATTTTTGAAAAGAGAATCGTGCTTACTTTTATGATGCTCATCTGTTTTCGCATTCACACTGCGAGAAGCCATCTCAACCTTGACATAGATTTCAAAAAAGCTCTTGAAGGTGAAGAAGCTCATATAAGGTGGCCTGTTAATTAAGTTTAATCAAAAATAGACAAAAGATAAAACGAAAAAAAAACTATGCATTAAAAGAGAGAAATAGGGAAAAGGTTATACAGGGTGTTTAATCTCTTATTAATTTTAGATTGCAGATCTCATTATTTAATAATCGGAAGAAACATTTTAAACCTTGTTACATTATTTAATACCAAGATCAAGTATTTCTAGCACATATTTTCATCTTACAAAACACTTTTAACGCTAACTTTTCCATTTTGAATTAGTCATCAAGAAAATCCTAACTAATTTTATAAATGCGAAAGTGAGTTTGTTTGTATGTTAGTTTATTTGTTTGTTACGCTTTCACGCTAAAACGGCTGAACGGATTTGATTGAAATTTGACACATGGGTGGACAATGACCTGGGTAAGGACATAGGATAATTTTTATTCCAAAATTCCCACAGGATTGAGACTTATGCAGGTGAAACCGCGAAGCGAAGCTAGTTTTTTTTCATACGAAAGCGTAATTACACCTATCCGTACCCATATATTATTGATCATTGTTTGCATAACAGTGTGTACAGCATAGAAGCGTGAGACGCTATTTCGACAAACACCTGTGATTACCAAGCCAATAAGCAGGTCAGTTCAACACAAGTTTCCCATTATGACAATGGTCAATTAAGTAGACCATCGGCCTCACGTGGGAGAACTCCAAATTCCATTTTTATAATAAAAGATCGTAATCTTTTTCACACTAACAAGCTTAGTCTTACTCACACTAAATTTTTTAATGTATGGACTGATGACATACAAGCATACTTATAAATATTGTGCCACATACAATAATTGTTCTGCTGAATAAACAGAGGCCTCAGGCCGTAGACGTCCGTTACTAATTTAGGCCTCCAAGTTCAATTGATTAATATTATGATTGTTCGACGTTTTGATTGGTGATGGCAGTATACTGTTATAGAAAACTATGAAACCATAATAACTCCCAAAAAAAACACCCATTCATATTCGGTAGATCCTACTTCCCTACTATAAATAATATACATTATATATCCTACTATGTAATAAATATATATATATATTTATAATAATAATTTTTATTATAAAATATGAAACTTTGTATGTTTGGATGTTTGTTACTCAATCACACAAAAACGGCTGAACGGATTTGGATGAAATTTTGCACAAAGATAGTGTATAGCCTCGATAGTACGTTCCCGTGGGATAAATTCAAACCTCCACGCGGGCGAAGCCGCGGGAGAAAGCTAGTATTATATAAATCTGTAAGCGTTTAGTAGAACAAAGGAAAGACAACAATAGGTACACAAACACAAAACAGCCTACAAATCTAAATTACATTCATCTATCGCAATAAACATGCGCTAATCAAACTCTACCTCAGGCTCATACCCTTTCATTCGGCAATGATACCAATACATCGAAATCATAATAAAATCAGCAATCATTTGACAAAACAATAGCGGCCCGCATTGTTTTACATACTGTTTTATCTGCTAAATTACCGCAGAGGTGCTCAGCCGAATACAATGGAAGTGTCAGTCTAATTCACCCTTATCTGGGCCTTGCACGTACCTAAATAATTGGGCTCCGAGGAGAAGAATAACGAATGAAATTTCTTATACGTATAAGCTTACGGCGTATCTAGAAGGATATTAATAGTTATTAATCTTCGTTTGTATTATGTTCTATATTTTGACCCTAAAGTTGTTGCTATATATGGATTTCTGTCCATACAATAATGAATAACAACCTAGGAATGTAACGGTACCAGACATTCATGCCCACTTTCATAGCTCCCCTAGTTTACAATGATACTGCGACCTAAATAAACATTATTACTCTACATAATTCAACTGAATCGTAAACTTACAGGCCGATATTCAAATATAAATCGTAAATATTGTGTATGTAAAATAATCAATAAATTGTAGCAATAAATGTTTATTGTTATAGCAGCCAGAGCTAGTTGTACTATACAGAAAAGATTAAAAAGAATAAAATACATAGTATCATCATGGATACTTTAACAAAAGTCATTAATTTTGGACGAGGCAACACTGATTATGTTAACAGTAAAATAACTTGTAACACAGAAATCCCTAATGATACAACAGAGTAACCCACTTTCGCTTAAATAATAAAATTAATTAGAACGGAACAAAATAGTCTTATCTGTTCAAAGATAGTGGCATCAAGCATCAAACCGTCAAAGCAATCTCACGGTTGATACCGGCGCAGACGCAACTTCTAAGACAATGGGGAGGTGGGGGAGGAGAGGTGTTGGCGCGTGAGAACAGGCCACGGGGGCATACGATACATCACGAATTATGAGGAAGTTGTTCC
Organism: Conistra vaccinii; assembly: GCA_948150665.1. Classification (NCBI taxonomy): domain Eukaryota; kingdom Metazoa; phylum Arthropoda; class Insecta; order Lepidoptera; family Noctuidae; genus Conistra; species Conistra vaccinii. The sequence continues at coordinate 16,371,711 of OX411318.1, forward strand.
TATTGGTCTCGTTTCCTTCACTCGAGATTTTTTTGTACCGTAATCATCATTAACGCAGCCGGAAGCCGTGCGATGCTGGAGCCGCAGCACTTTAATGTTGGTGGTCGTAGATTTGAAATTCTAGATAGCATTAAGAACTTAATTTATTACCTAACAGAGAAGGAAATTGCTTAACATTCCCGTCAAATTAATGACTATTCAACAAACAGTATTTTTGTCGTACAATCAGCATCTAAGTTATTCGCAGGTGTGTTTTAATTAGTCATTTAACTGATAGTAAACGCAAGTGATTCTCAGTTCGCATAGTCGGCTATACTCAGTAATCAGCACGCAGGTTATAATAGTTGCACGACTTGTTCCTTTAAATAAAACGAGATTCAGAAGAGAGCTGTGAATGGAAATAGGTACAGTTTAAAAAGACGACGAAGGAGTAAATTAAAGCTCCACAGGTGACCTTTCTTTTGCCCTCTCTAACAATGTGTCTGCACATGAATTCTTGGTAGCAAATTAACCCTCGTCAGCTACCCAGTAAACGATCAACGAATTTGACCCAATCCATCCACACCAACTGAAGCCATGCAGGAAAACGTATTCGTGTTTCCAAAAACGAGGGATCGGGATCCAATCCACAGTTAGTAGGCAATCGATATAGCAAATACTATTACGTACAATCCGAAAATATTCATGGGAGGTAGTTTTTCCGTGAGTGAAGGAAAATAGGATGTATGCTTGGCTAATCTTTCCGCCCTACTAGCTTTCTCTGGGAAAGGTTATTTGATGCTTGTACGCAATGAACTGGCAACATGTCATCTAATGCACTTGCAGTAGATAAAACAGACACATTCGTTTTACTTGACTGAGAGGTTTGCGGAACTTTGTCTTATTCTGTTTTTTTAGATATCTTTTCTGAATTTAATCCCCAAGATTATTTTAAATATAATGATTAACTCAATCTCGTTGGATAAGTAGCCAACCCCAGCAGACTTGGTAACAAACTCATGCAATAAGGTTAAAACTCTCATTTGCTTCGGACCGCTAACTCTCCTGCATTTAATGCCTAGAGCAACGCAATTTAGTTTTTCTGTTGGGAATCCTGTTATGGACCGGAATTGGTAGTCACGATAAATGGCTAGAACTTGTTCTGGTGGCTATACACGTAATGCCTAAAACCGAATATTGAAACAAAAAGATATATAACCTTACTAGCTGCGCCCCACAGTTATACCCGCATAAGTCTCGATCCCGTGATAATATCGCGATAAAAGGTATCCTATGGCCTTCTCCGGGTTATGTTCTATCCATCTGCCAAATTTCATCTAAATCCGTTTAGCCGTTCGTAACAAACAAACTCACTTTCGCATTTACCTATGTTTGTTTATGTATAATTAAAGCATTTATAATATTATTATAAAGTAATGATTAGTTTGAGTATTTATCTTTTTACCCGTTAAGAGCGTTTACCCTGAAAGTTGGCAACGTCGCAAATAGCTGTCAAATATTTCGCTGTTTTGATTAATTTGGCAATATTACTGAATGGAATTATGAAATGTGGCTAACTAAGTACCTACAATATCAATAATGAATTGCGACGTTGCCAACTTTCAGCGTAAACGCTCTTAAGATGACTTTATCCACAGTGAAGCATAGGACGTCTCATGTAGCGCCATCTCCATCCTTTTTGCTTGCAAAATTGTAGTTTATCAACTTCTGACTAGCTAATTGCAAGTGAACTAAGTTTCATATCAAACGCTACCTGCTCTCTATTTTTTACCTTTTCCTACAACGTAATTGGTTAAATTATAACGAGTTTCTTATTAACTAGCGTATGACTGTTGCAATATCCCTACAGTAATATGGCGTCTGGTAATATCGATTTCCTTTCTTGCAACACTACAATATCCACTTCAAACATTCTTGAATATATTCAAACTTTACTACCAAAAGTTGTCATGTTTTAAATTACGACCTTGTGATCGAAAATATTTATACTAAATATTTTTGAATAAAATCAACAGATTTTATTTGTTTATAAGCAATTTCGAAGTTATCAGAATCGTATAATTAGTAGGATTAATTTAATTATTTAGTAAGATTAATATTTGCAGAAGCTGTTCTAATAGATGTTTTTGAATGCTAATTTCTATTCATTCCACAATCTACGTCTAGTCTTACTTCATTTCGATTAATTAAAAAAATCCTCAATTTTTTAACTAGGATTTTTTTTGTTGCATACCTATATACAATTAACCTTCCACCCGAAATTTTGTTGAGTCTTGATCTATACTTACCTCTTCTTCATTTTAATCGAACCCTGACTAAATGAATTCTTCGCGGGCTCGTTTAAGTAAGCCACCACTAGGTTATTCATCCGTGACATAGCGATATTCAGGTTTTAAACCAGGCGATTGTCTGACCTCTTCAACCCTGGCAGAAACCTGATCTTCAAGTATTAAATTATCAATATACAGGTGGAAGCTTCCTTTCTTTACTTACCTACTTAATTTGAACCTACTTTATAAAGAAGAATTTCTAGATTCGTGTAAATATATGGACAAAGATATTAGACGTCGTCGGCATAATTGTCTTTCTATGAGTTATAACTTTGTGATTTGAATGAATGTGTTCAATTACAACATAATAACTTAACATCCTAAAAGTAAATAATGAGCCATCTCTTATTTACATTTTCTAATTTGTAAAGCACGTTAAGCCGTTGGTCCTGCGCCTGATCTCCCTCCGGTCGTGTCGGATTGTCGTCCCATCCGACTATGAGAGTGAGGGAAGAGAGAGAGTGCATCAGCTGTGCGCACACACTTGTGCACTATAATATCTCCCGCGCCGAAGGCTAGTCTCCGTTGAGATTGGTCGCGGTGCCCGAAATACGGTCTTTAAATATACATTTTCTAATTTGTATATTCTTACTTTGTAATTCCCTCACCACCGTCTTAAACACAAGTGATCAAAACCTGTATTAATATAAAATATTGTATTGCGATTCGACTTTATGTTAATTAATCGATTGTTAACTTCAAAATAGTACAATCGAATCCGGACACGAATTATGACATCATCGACAGACTTCTAAAGGTTACTGCAAAGTTACTGAGCAACATTATTTTTGGAGGTACCTTGTCCGTTAATTAAATTAAATATACCTAACCATCACAGTCATTCGTAGTGTCGGTATAAATATTTGAAGCATATATTTTATATTACCAAAGTTAAATAAACATCTCTTACTAAATCCCTATTTGATGACTTGGGTGAAAAGAGAAACCTTGAAAGTCTGGAACATTCTCATTAAACTTCCTGCGACAAAATTATGTCATAATAAACTTTAATATAACTTCCTTATAAAACTAGTCCTTAAATCGGTAAGTTCGTAATATAACTGGGATTATTCGGAACTCTCAAGTTGGTATATGGACGCTAACTTTCATAACTTAAAGCACACCGATTCAGTCGCCGCGGAGTCCTAAGTTAAGATATCGATTCTTGTGCGTCAAATGCATAAACTTTAATGTCACAATTTTATCGATTTCGTATTTATATCTGCTATTAAATTACCTCTTCATTGCTTTTAGTCCGTTAAGTCCCGTACGGTTTATGGGGTGCTATCAACATCCATTTTTGTGTCTTCTCCGTCTATAATATTGCTTTCATCAACCCATTTGTCAGCAATATTTAAAATACTTTTCATTTTAATAAAAAGTATAGAAGAACCACAACATCCTTTTTCCAGTATCCCGGTGGTCCATTATATGAGAGTAGACTAGTATGTTATTATGTAATAATCGTGTACATTACGCCACATATGTAGGTACCAATCATTTCTGTTCACCGTTACAAGGAACCGGGCAGTTCCATTACACTTTTTATTACTACCCGTAATGACATCAAAACGTGCGTGCGCATAACTTTATATATGCAATTTCTGATAGGATATATTTGAATTATTAATGAGGTTTAGTGTTTCTATCGACTTACGGCCGAACTCAATAACAATAAAAAACCACCAGTTTTGGCATACTGGAGATAGAAAAACCTATCTATCTATGGTTTTAAGTTAATAATCTGTCAGAGACTAGGAATGCTCTGAAATGTGACAGTTAAATGACATATCGAATTATACTGTCTATACCATCAACAGCGATCTGTCTTTTACTGGCAATAGGGCGGCCGTTATAACAATGCATTTAGATTGAGTTACAAAACGTCTAAAATTTGTTTCTATTTGAATACTTTCGTCATTCATCTTAGAATTTCGATTGTTCTATTTACAAAACAAATTATACATATGTCTTCGTTTGATGATTATTTATCACGCGTTTCATCATCATTACTTTGCCGAAGAACGTCCTCTTCCGTAGGTACATCCCCTAGTATCGCAACATCGACCGGCCCTGTGCTTCTTACTAGGCTGATCAAAAAATAATGATAATCAGTTCATATTGTCTATATACTAATACGAGTAATAAAGCTAGAGTTTATTTGAAGTGAAAACTTCTTTAGCAGCGTTGTGCACTTTTTTTGGTAAAAATGTTAAACTCGCGTCAGGACACGTGACCTGATCGAAAATTCGTAAGACGTTCAAGTTTTTGTTGACAGTGCACTGTTGTATTTTTTCGTTTTTTTTTTAATGGAGCTACAGCTTTCGTTCTTGTACTGGCAGCAAGCCACATAAATTTCTGACATTTTCTTTAGATGGCGTTACTTAGTTTTCACTTCAATCGGCAGTCTCAGACTGCCTCGTTTTTTTGTATGTTTGAACGCGCTAATCTCTGAACTATTTCGGTTTTTTTTTTTTGCATTTTATAGCCCAATTCTTGAGGAAGCCTACAGGCTATTTAAAATCACGCTAGGACCCAAAGGCGCCGAGAAGAAAAAGAAAAATAACCGATTATCTTTATTAGTCCTATTAGTTTTTAGTTATCCAGCGGATTCCATCTCGTGTATAATAAGACTAGCTTCTGCCCGCGACTTCGTCCGCGTTGAATAGTTACTTTGGGCTAACGCTAAAAAAACCCCCGATTTGGAAACATTCTTCATTGGTACTCCGTTCCTATTGGTCTTAGCGTGATGAAATATAGTCTATAGCCTTCCTCGATAAATGGGCTATCTAACACTGAAAAAAATTTTCAAATCGGATTTTTCATTCGATTTCAGTAGTTCCTGAGATTAGCGCGTTCAAGCAAATAAACAAACAAACTCTTCAGCTTTATATAATTAGTATAGAAGTATAGATGTATTTCCTGCTCGAGTCATTTCTATATTCAATGCAACAGCAAATTGATTTCTCGTCCAATCAAAACCTTAAGACCATCGAACACTGCCCTTGCTCTACTTACCACTAACGCTAATCAACTGCCTGCACGTATTTAGTCTCTTGCGCACACGACGGTATTCGTTGCACTATCATAATGAAACAGGTTTACACAATCACCTCATTGTGCTTTGACAAAGCTTTGTTATCTTATCTTTTAATTGTAGTGTACTATTCTCATAATTTTTACTTACGAAAAAATGTTGCTTCAGTCCCACAGTTGAGTCGTGGAACCAAAATAGTAACGCGATTCGAATACTCGTTTAGGAATTGTTTTTGTCTTGCAGTTGAAATTTTGATTATGTTTGCTTATGGCCGACTCCTTTAATTTGCGGACCGTTATTGGTATTAAGAATTATTAAGAATCTTGTATCTTTACCAATAATTAAGCAAAAACCTCATAGCTTTGCATAGTAGACCCTCCAATTTGTAAGTAGCTAGCTATCACAGGTAAAATTAGCTTACGAATCTATTTATATGCCCCGTTTTGCAATAACAAGATTACAACGATTCGTTTTTGTTTATAGGAACCGAACATTAGGCTGCCTGTCCACTGGAGCGGAGCGGAGAGGAGAGGAGCGGAGATGTGCCAAAATTAACCAATAGAATTGCACCTCTGGAGCGGAGTTTTGATTCTATTGGTTAATATTGACACATCTCCGCTCCTCTTTTCTCCGCTCCGCTCCAGTGGACAGGCAGCCTTAATGATGCTGTAAAACGTTCTTGCTTGAAACAATAATCCAACCTAATCTAATTAATATCATTTTCTTAATAACCTATTAGTTAATGTAAACCTTGTTGAAGTGTTTGTCTGGTTACAATCAACATTAGCCGTCTAACCTAATTTGATGGGTTTTTTTTTTTGGGTGGTAAGTCATCAAATAACTAGTCAGGTCGAGGGCGTGTCAGACTCTTACTGACTAAAACCCACCCGTGTTCCCTTCAGTTGTCTGTATGTTGCCAGGGGCCACGGTATCCCTGTCGGACTTTCCCGCAAATGGGTTGCAATTACGTAATTTTTTCTTAAAATATTTCAGAATTCACAAAATTTTTGGGTCATATACAGAGGTAACAAACTGATTTTAATGCAACCAACTTCTATGTCTATCTACCCGGCATTGTCCACACTGTCAATCATTGTGTCGCAAGTTTCAAATAACTGACACAGCTACCAGCGAGAATTTACAAAAAAATGATTGGATTATGATCGATTTCCGGACACGCTGACAGAATCTAAATTACAAAGCCAGCGAACGAAACTACAGATTCCAATGTTCCTCTATAGATGCATATCTACATTGTTTTGTTCCCAGTGTTGATGTTTGCAAAATAGAATGCAATTGCATTTGCAAGTACAAAACCATCCCGGTATTGCATAAACAGTACAACTTAATACCAACTACGAACTTGTTATCATTTTTATGTAGTATACTCTCGCACTCGAAGCACTCGAAGGGTAGGACTATTCATTCCGAGTGCAATTTAGTCTAACAATTTAGACTAAATGTAATTTTGTAAGATACACAAAATGACATTTAATATTACCTTGGTATATTTAAACGCAGTATGTAATGAGTTTTCATCTGTAACCCTTGTGAGAAAAGTTACAGGTTTAAGAGCTTTCATTCTAAAAGTTGGCAACGTCGCAAATAGCTGTCAAATATATATTTACCTGTTTTGATCAATTTGGCAATATTACTGTATGAAAATATGAAATACTGCTAACTAGTGAACTAGAATATTATTATTGAATTGCAATTAAAACTCTGAATTTGATGTTGTAACCGTTCTGGGTGTAAAAAAAGCATGTGCAAAGTTACCAAATACTTTTTTTTACATCTAAAACGAAATATTCGGTGTTATGATACTAATTGTAATTCATAATCAATATTTTAGTTCACTAGTTAGCCGTATTTCATATTTTCATACAGTAATATTGCCAAATTAATCAAAACAGCGAAATATTTGACATATATTTGCGATGTTGCACCCTTACAGAATGCACACTCTTAAACACACGCGATAAGTACTACCAAAAATAAATAAATAAGGGTTTCCAAAAAAATCAAATAAATCAGGATTAAATCAGGATTACTCATCTGAGTACGCAGACGGATTGCAAACAGCCAGATTAATTTAAACCGAACATTTGCCGAAAAATACCAATAACCAATTTGTGATGATTTCATACTGACACAACTAGGTACTTATTCGTTCAAAGGGTAAATGTGGGAGTGAAAACCTTTCATTTCAGTATTTCACGAATCCCAATTCAATTTCGGAATCTCTGTACAAATATGCTGACGTTAATTTCAATTAATACATAAACGGGTAGAGAATGGATTTTTGTTATTTTACTTCATAAATATTAATCAGTGCACGGAGTTTCGTCGGCTTTTTGATTATTTAACGACTGAATTGCTGAAAAGCACATGACTTCGTACATATATTAAAGTAAGTACTTGGTCGACCGAGCTTTGCTAGGGTGGAAATAAAGAATGCTCATTTAATAGTATGGAATAGTTCATACTAATCCCATGTATAGTACATACTAATTCCATGCTGCCATGTCATTATTCTAAGGTCGAGCTCTGCTCGACTGAAAATACGGAGAAAACGAATTTTCCCAGATATGAGACCTAGCTAGATCGATGTTTCGCCCCCGTAAACCCCTATATATTGCAACTTTCATCGAAATCGTTAGAGCCGTTTTCGAGAACGTGATTGCAAATAATATATGTAAATATACAAGGTGGAGACGACAATACAACAATAAATGAAAATACTGGCACTACTAATGCATAAAAGTATTTTGGAACTGTCAAATAAATCCTAGCTTCGAAATTAAAAAATGAGTTATTCAAACAAATTAAATGTAATGTATGCCGGATCCACCCTAAGCCTATAAATTCTGTTTATCCAACTATGCCTAGGGTGGATTCTCGGGCATATCTTTCCGAATTACCTTAGGGTGGATTTCAGGGGTGGATAAACGGAATAACCAGAGCCGACTATGGATTTTGCCGACCTATATTGACTAAACTATTGAATATATTCAATTGAATTTTTGTATGCAGAAAGGGAATGTCATTACGGACACGCCGTAAATTTTTTTGTTGTATTTTCGTCTCCACCTTGTATACAAATTTACCTCATATAATAGTATAGGATAGGAAAGCATGATATTTACTTTCGCTACAGGGGTTGCATTTAATGGATGTTATTTTACACTTTATACAATCTCTGAAGATGAGGGAATTTTGCCTAAAAATCTTTTATAAGCTGCAAACTACACATATACATTATACACATAAAATCACGCCTTGTTTCCCCAAAGGGTTAGGCAGAGATACTTGTATATCTCTCACTCCCACATTTCGCCAGTTATGATTAAGTCTCATGTAATAGGGGGCGAGTAAGCCCCCATATGCACATGAGCATGGACTATTGCTTTAGCAACCGGGCACAAATCCAGACTCCAGGCTGCTACTGAGAAATTGTAGATAAAAAAAGAGAATCCCAATAACTTTTTACCTGACCTGGTAGCGTAAAGCCAATCCCTGTATATGAGCCAACACTGGATGGTGTTGAATAGTACACAGACATTGTTGTGCACAATTTTGAAAACAATCATACAAATCTGTTTCGAGCCAACACCTTAGTTGATTGGTTTTTAACGCACAGAGTTGGCCCTCATAACTTTGCAACAGGAGTAGGACAATCATGTTCGCTCTCAACACTTTTCTAAAGCTACGCGCGATACCGCAACATGATTGTCCGATAAAGAAAGTAAGGCGTCTAGGAATAAATCTGTGCCGAATATGGAGTGAGTTAGAGCGAGACAAGTGTATTGCATCATAATTTACTTTCGTTTGTTATTATTTCGGTCAGTTGAACTATGACATTGACCTCGGCGCTTGTTGAATTAATTTCTTTCTGATAAACTATCACAATATTAGTGTTTGTTTCCGTAATTTCGTGAAAAATGATGAAATTGACGGAGGAAAATGACTTTAAAAACTTTCAAGTGTGGTGTGTAAAGAATATCGTATTATAAACTACGAATCAAGGAATATCGATAGTTTTGGCGCGAAAATTCTGTGCAAATGGACCGAAAACAAAGGATCGCCGCTGCGTGATTGCAAGTACTTCATTGAATATTTGTCTTCTGCTACTTGTACTAATAGGATTGTAAAGAGTAGACCGCTGACTAAAAGATTTGAATTTAGGAAAACGTTGGCTTACGTTGATTTCACGTATAAAAAAAATAAAGATAATTCGAAACGACGAGAATTTACAACATGGACTAAATGTGATCGTAAAAACTAATTTTATACATTGCCACAAAACTGAAGTAGCCAAAGCCTACAATTTACTGAGATGCAAAGAAGACACAAAATTGTTTTTTTTTTATATTTATTTTTGAAAATATTTACATAAATTTATGTACAAACAAACATACATACTTCTGAAAAGATACTACATACTTTCTTATATCAGAAAGGAAATTATAAATAATATTATCAGTAACCATGAGTTAATTCGTAACAGCTTTGTCCATTAGAAAATTCATAATATACATAAAAACGGGGACGCAAAATGTTGTGGCTCAACGCCTAGAGCGTTGGTTCATACACAGATATTGGCTTCACGAAAATTCATAACATACTTAAGAACGGGGACGCATAATGTTGCGGCTCAACGCCTAGAGCGTTGATTCATACACAGATATTGGATTCACGCGACCTGGTACTCGAACCCAAAACCTCATTCAGGCAACTCAGGCTGCAAAATTTACATTATCCATTTGAAGTTTATGACTCTCGTGGAGTGTACTCGTTTAAAAGAGATACTGCCGCATACCTTGGTTACATAACATAACATCATGCTAGTATTTATTTATTCAGTACAGGCTTTTGCATTTCAAGAACAAGGTACATAAAGGTATCTAACAAAGTGTGTTTAAACTTTTCACAATAATTACTTTAACCATATAAACTTAGCAGTTTCAGAGCATTCACATTGCAAGTGTAATAAAACATTCATGAGTTTTCTCTTGCAACTCCATTTTTACGATTATAAGTCTGGTCATGAATGACGAGAGTGCCTACACACGGCAAAAGAGTCAGGTATACAGGCAAATGAATGAACTTATATGTACTGTACAAGCAACTGTTTTACATTTAAAAGTCTAGATGTGATGAGCAATGAAAGGCTAGTGGTGTGAGTGTGTGTGTGACCCTCATGCCCGATTCAACTTCACTAAGTGACACTTAAATGAATCCCTAAATAAAAGTGCACTGTTGGATTTTCAACTCTCAGCGCAAGACTGCCAAGTCATAGGTCTAGCCTAAGGCGCGCACCTCAGACTTTTCGGATTCATGTGCGTATTGTATAATTATCACTTGCTTCAAAAACAGTGAAGGAAAACATCGTGAGGAAACCGGCATGCCTGAGATATATTTCTCGACTGCATGTGGAGCCAAGTCAAAGGCCCATGGGTGGCTTTAAATCTCTGACATGAGGTTAGGCACTAACCACACGAAAAGAAGAAGAAGAAAAGTCTAGATCAGATGCTGTAAGATTGTAGTTTTTAGTATCATAAAGGGAATCATTGTTGTCAGACAGAAACTATAGAACTTGATGTGCTACACAATACATAGGTATTCCATCAAACGTATGATTGTATCGAGTTGGTAAGGATTGTATCCCCTTTGTAGTTTGATGTGTATGGAGTAGGTAAGGACTGTATAATAATATGTCCTTTGTAAACGGACATGGTGTACTCTCTATATATGTATTATGAATGTGTCAACTAATCCCCAAGTAGATGTGATATTACTACAGCACCGGCCTTATGTTGTTCCCTTCCCTGAAATAATTGACATGTGGGGTGATTGAGTAACTCACTAACAACTACAATGTCGTTTATTTTGATATTTCGACATCGAGATTTTTTCAAACATATGAAACAATGTAATTTCCTTCAAAATCCATCAGATGATGAATGTGTGTTATACAATTAGGTGCTGCATACTTTTCTCTTTCGCCAACTGTACCATTTGGTACAAAGTTCTATTCTATAACTGTATTCTGTGACTTCTGTAAGTGGTTAAGAAAAGCTAAGCATTATTATGTTTTGTCCACAGATTTACGATGTTGATAAGGTGTCCGGCGACACTGTGTGTCGTCGTGTTCCTACTGGTTGCTGTGCAAGCCGGCTCAGAGGTAAGCTTTTATTACTTCTTTAATTTTCCTTAGCTCAGCATCTTTGTACTTCGTACAGAGCTTGCCATTTCTTGCACAATAAAGTATATTCTTTCTATTTTGTAAGCGCGTATCTGAAGGATGTCTTCTTTGTGAAGGCATAAACTATAATTAACTGCAACACCCACAGAAAGAGATGGCATGGCTGCTTTATGCCACATTTAATCAAACGCTTGTCTTGACAAATAATCTATTTTAACTTTTAGCTGCTAGCGAATAAGTGTTATCTTTACTACTGACTACAATGTAGGATATTGTACTAAGTCATAAAGCTCACGTATTTTCTGATAAAACATTTAACGCCCAGACTTTATTCTTAAAAGTGCCACCCGGTTCGGTGGGAATATTCATAATCCATTTTAACTTATACTTTTACAAAAGCAATTTGGATTATTCCGTTCAAAGTTACGATTTTTTTTATTGCGACACAATATAAATCTGGGCGATTAGATGGATTAGTCTGCTGAAGTCGAAATGCCATTAAAATCAGATTGACTCAATGAAACCAATATCGAAGCTATTAAGGACTAATAGATATATCGTTTTTAAGGCTGGCAGGTGCCCTAAAAAAAGAACAATAAAGATTTAATTAAAAACTGATCAAAGAGTAAAATGGGATTGTTTGGCACAGGCGGATGTACATACAGCCTTCATCATATTAGTGGAACATCTCATTGTATGTTAAACAAACTGTTTATTAAGACAATGCAACTTCGCAACACTATTGCAATGTTGATTACTTTTACCGAATTATTCGCAAAGAAAATACTTATTGTTCTTTCATGTTTTTTACGGTGCATTATCTTGTAATACAATTACAAATTATTATTTTGATATAAGACCTAAACACTGCCACTATAAGTAGGTAGGTACAGTTCTCAGATTACCTATTAGCCCCATATAACATAACATAAATTTAAAGTGATACTGATAATAACTATTCATTTGCCTAGCCTATTCCCAACAATGTATTGGGGAAGGCTTCCAGTCTAACCGGCTGCAGCTGAATACCAATATTTTACATGGAGCGACTGCCTATCTGACCCAGTTACTGGGTAACACGATAGTAAGACTGGCTGTCAGAATTTCAGGCTTCTGACGACCCGTAATAACTGTCAAAGATCTACAAATGACAGTCGGGACCAACGGCTTAACGTGCTTTCCGATGCTCGGAGGTCTTGGTATGTAAAGATGATCACCCATCCACGGACCAGCCGCGGTAAGCGTAGCTTAACCTAATCGATCGACCCGTGCGGCTGTTATTTCTTAGCCATAAGACTGTCAACCCGTTCTGTGACTGAAAAAAAATCATCAACACGATATTGAATGTTTTAGAACCTATATTTCAACATGGAGTCGTATGTTGATAATATTTTAGTAAACATTGTTACTAAGTATACACTAATCAGTCCGTATCTGTTCATATGATCATATCTGTTTCGACCACAGTCATTAGTCGTAATCACTGTGTACTATCCATAGATCACTACCACAGTATAAATATGATCAGTATGGAAACTAGGCCTATTTGTTGAAATAATTACAAACGCTCTATTTTTAAAAAGATCGCGGCGACCACTCGTCTCGAAGCTGCACCCGAAACTGAACCGACAATAGGGATGTTAACTGGAAAAAAAAACAATTTAGTCAGTCAGTCAGATAAAAAAAAAATTATATTCACGTATTTTTTGCTTTATCATATTAATAAAAAATGGTTATTTATTTATTTATTTAACCATTTATGTACACACATTTAAAAACAGACAAGAAGAAAAGAACAGAAAAATACGTACAAACATAAAACGCATTAAAGTTGGGGAGTTGGGGCTCGCTACGTCACAAGTCAGTATACAATCTACCGGTGAGTGATGTCATGCTTCATTTTAACTCAATGTATTGCCGTAATCTTTTGATAACGTAAAAAGAGAAAAAATACGTGTCCAATTTTTTTTTACTAATCTATCTGACGAACAAAACAAATTTTTTTGTCAACATCCCTATCGCTTGGAGTCTCGTCAATAAGCGCGTCTGTGTGAGTGTGCCGTTTCGAACGTTTACTACGTAGTTTCTGTACTGTCCATATTTATACTGTGTCACTACTGTGGCCTGTTAGTTTTGTAGGACCGCTAATAACGGTATCATTTCAATAGCAACACCACTCTGATTGGGATAATTAATAACCGTAACATGTCAATGCCGCAGAATTGCATTCTAATTAAATTATTACCAATGATTTAGGTCATTCAATAGAGATTCGATAATTGTTCAAAATTGGATACAGCAACCGATTTTATGAGCTACAACGACGTAAATTACGCATGAAATGTTTATTAAGGGGGATGCGTTACGGAAGCCCGCGAACTTAAAATTTTCTTACGTTTTTTGCAATTTGCATGTCAGTGTCAGGTTATATCTTCATTAAAATATGATTCGCGACCGTAACAAATATGGCTTATAATCATTAGTATTTCTAATACAACTCCATAATTATGTTAATAATCCTATAATGGCCTAATTTCATGAAATAGGCATTCAATAGGATTATTTGATCTTAGAGAGCTGTATTGATGATTTGTATGATTATAATTCTAATATAAATACGATACGGCCGCGAATCATATTTAGATTAACATACAACCTGATACTGACCTGCAAATTGCAAAAATCGTTAGAAAATTTGAATTTCGTGGGCTTCCCTGACGCTTTCACCTTAATATTGGCTGGTAGGCACTATTTCTAGTCTCATAACAAAATAATAAAGTCGAGTTGCGTAACTTTGTCAGCGGGTTCTGAGCAGCTCCGCGAGATCGATTACAAGTTGATTACATCCATTACACCCAGAAACCATAAACTGTCAGAATACATTAACTTTCATGTCACCGAGTGTCATGTTAGTACAGATTGGCGGCTCTGTGATTTTGTAAGTAGTTAGACAAACATTGCGACTGCGAGTTTACGCTTTCGACACAGTCTGTTTGATTTGGTAAAAGCAGTGACGTTTAATTCCCGCATATATTTGAACGCATCGCTGTTATGTGATATTGACTTAAATTAAAATTCAGCTTTTCAAGTAAAATTTAATAACGTTATGACTTGCTACAACGTTGCAGCGCGGTGACAAAACCGCAAAATCGAATCGACAAAATTCTCTGAAATAAAATTTGAATCATAAATTCTGTAATTTTTTTTTCCCTATCGTACATAAAAGTTCCCGGCGAACATACTTAGTATACTACGTCAGTTTTAAGTGTTGGAGAACATTGTTGATTGAAAGTCACACTTCTGTTTAATAACGACCTGTGGTTACTCCATGAAATGTACTTTCTACGTGTTGGTATTTGAATCTCGGCTCTCACCATCAATCAGGAGGCAGTCTTACCTAACAATTAAGTGGAATGCTTCGTCGTTTTATTAATTGTTTTATTCTATAGAACTTATTGTTTCGTTTAAAACTGTTTTATTCGGTCACGGGTGGCGAGTGTCCTCGCAAACCCACTTTCCCCAGTTTGGCAAGCCACTCGAAATGTTTCATTCTGTCACGACCGCCCGTTATATCAATTTCCGAATGGAAAACTGTGAAACTGACCACATTTCGGATTTGTTTCGATGTGTGCGGTCTAGGAATATGAATCCATTTGGTTTCTGGTAATTTTGATAATTTTGCCGCCGCCGCTGGCAGACGAGCGAAACGTGTCAGTTAACAATTACTAATAGCTTTTATTTAATCCAATAACAGGCTATTCATTACAAATTGAATTTTTATAATAGCAGTTGCCGCAGTACCTACACGTGTTATTAAAATGTTGCCTAAAACGAAAGCGCTTTACGTTCACCTTTCAAACACAGTACGAGAAAGTAACAAACTATTTCATTTGCCGCATTTATTTCGGGATTTTCCTATCAAAATTAATTTAGCGTCCAACCTCAAACTATATTGGTACACAGTAGCCCATAACAGAGATTCATTGCCGTAATGTTGTCACATTCAAGCTAAATTGAGTGGCGGTGTAACGAGATTCCCAAATATGGGCTCGGTAATATGACGGGCGTCCCACACAAAGTTTACTTCAGTATAAAGGGGGCAACAAAGCTAGCCCATATATTAAGATACAAGTACATTAGTTGCCTAGATAAACGAAGCAGTTCCTATATACTAGGGTTGCCAACCGTCCTGTTTTCCCAGGACATATCCTGTTTTTTGGGATGTCCTGGAAAGTTTTTAAGTAACGTCCTGGGTTTTTAAAGCATCCTAGTAAAGTCCTGTTTTTTAAATTTCGCTCCTTATTTATTTATTTATAAAAAAGGTACAAAGGCGGACTTAATGCCTTAGGCATTCTCTACCAGTCAACCAAGGGTGGTGAAGAGATTTGATGGCAGGTGCTCTGTTTGAGAGGAACAAAGAAAAATTTTATTAAACATTTTTCATAACGCATTATAACCAAAATAGTTACAAAAGTACATAAACAGGTTATAAACTACATACACATACATACCTACATATTACTATAATATACAATATGTAACAAAAACCCTGTTGTTCCTTCTACCTACGTTTTAAGAATCGGTATACATACGTAATAAAAAAAGTCATTTATAAAAAACTGTTCAACAAAAATAATTAAAATAAATATTTAATTATAATATTTGAAATGTTTAACTGATTTCTTACCTCTGCAATTCTGCATGAAAGCGATGCCGCGAAATCAGAAAATAGGTAAAACATTCCCGCCACTCTCTTTGATCGGTGCCGCTGCGCCCGTGCACCCGCGCCGCTCTACCTATTTTTCTGCACAAGTTCGCGACCTTGTCAGCTGTTGTTTATCACTGAACACGAATGAATCTTTGAAAATGTTGGTTTACACGGTATTTGCACAAGCACAATTGATAATAATTGTTAAAACTACATTATTTTAACACTTTTACATAAAAAGAAAAAAAAGTCAACGCGTCTGTCACATAAAACCTTATGTAGGTACCTAGGTACCTAATTTATTATGATGTCTACTTGACGGCCACGGAGATGCTGTTCAATATGACCACCTTGTACCTCGACACATTTGTTGCAACGCCTAATCATATTTTCACGTACACTTCGCAGAACGGACGTATCGGACTTGATGTGGTCAAATGCTGCTACTATGCGTGAACGCATTTCGACCTCCGTATCACACGATTTTTTGAACACCTGTTGCTTAACAGTGCCCCAGAGGAAAAAATCTAATGGCGTCAGATCAGGTGATCTTGCGGGCCAATTGATGGGTCCACCGCGACCAATCCATCTCTCTCCGTATTCAACATCTAAATAGCTTCTCACAAGGCGGGAGAAGTGTGGCGGCGTGCCGTCATGTTGAAACCACATACGTCGCACGATATGGAGCCCTAATTCCTCAAGTTCATCACTCAGCTGTTCTTGCAGGAAACGAAGATAGTTGGCGCCGCTCATTGTTTGGTCTAAAAAACAAGGTCCAATAATTTTGTCACCAATAATTCCAGCCCAAACATTAATCCTCCACCGATGCTGGAAGTGACTTGGTTTAATAGCATGCGGGTTTGTGATCGACCACACGTGCTCATTGTGCGAATTGAATACACCAGTGTGGCTACCATGAGTTTCATTTAACCTTCTCGATCAAACGCATCGAGCGCGTTCGGCGTTCCGATTGGTCCTTCACCGGTGAAGGCCGGCCGGCTGCCAATCGGAGTGCCAAACGCGGTCGATGCGTTTGATCGTGATGGTAAAATGAAACTCATGGTAGCCACACTGTTCTAACAAATGAGCACTCGTCGGTGAACAGTACCTATCCAATTCAAGAAATCACTATCTTGTTCGATCTTGTCGAGTTGTACCCATCTACTGTATTCTATTCTTGGCTCATAGTCGGAGGGAAGTAGTGATTGGACGCGACGATAGTGAAATGGGTGCTGGCGCCTGGCCATCTTCTTTGAGTACTCTCCAAACGCGCATATGGTTTACCCCTAGTTCTCGTCCCACTGAGCGCGTACTTCGCGTTGGATCGTGCTCAAACAAATCCAGGACTTGCTCCTCGATGTCACTGTCTTGAGTCCTCGGCCTGCCTGCGTCAGCTCGATGTTGGTCTCGTCCGTGCACACTGCCGGTATTGTACGTACG
Source organism: Conistra vaccinii (assembly GCA_948150665.1). Lineage (NCBI taxonomy): Eukaryota > Metazoa > Arthropoda > Insecta > Lepidoptera > Noctuidae > Conistra > Conistra vaccinii. The sequence goes on from OX411318.1 coordinate 16,389,431, forward strand.
TATGTGCAAACGTTGGAATGCCATCGCCGACGGTAATGGTAGACTCGCAAAACGTTCTTGGTAGAGTCTGCGTGCTTCTGCATAATTGCAGTCACATTTCCCAAGACACATCAACATGTTAAAATATTCTACGTTAGAATAAGACATGGTTAACGTTAACGTAAAAAAACACAAGTCACTCACTCACTACGTAGGTCAAACTCAACAATAACATCCGTTCGGAAGTAAGCTGCGCGGGAGACTAAGGAAGTGATTCGCAGGGCGGCGGGTGGCGGGGTAAAGGGGTAGGTAGGCACGTGGGGTAGTACTGACCCGCGGGGCACGTGCGCCGGCCGCGGTAAGTTTTGGCGGCATCTTCTGTCGCATCAAAGAAAGCCGCCGAGCTCGTAGGCTATTTAGCGAAATAAAGATATACTTGTAAAATCAGATACTCCAAACATTTTTTTGAATGTGTCGTTTTTAATAGTTATTTGATTTTGACCTCTCCACTAGCCAATGTTGAATTTTTTTTAATTATAATTTCATCAATGTTGTGCTCGTAGGTAAATGTATACGTTCCTAAAAGGAACAACAGGGTTTTTGTTACATATTGTATACCTATGTTATATATATACGAATTCAAGGGAGAGGTGTTGAAATGACTCTACTCTATTTATTTTGAAAATAACTCCGCAATTTCCGCTTAAATGCATACCGACTGCGACTGGTGGCCGTCCTGAATGTCCTGATACCAAGAGGAAGCGCATTCCAAAGAAGAATGGACTGAATATGAAAGGAAGAATGAACAAAGTCAGCCTTCAACCTTACGTTTATCGTGCGCTCTGCTTATTGTCTCTTTCTCACTATTATTTTAGCGCTTAGAGCTCTCTCTATCTAACTGTTAGTTCTAGTGCGCGAAAATTGAGTTTCGTTGAACCTGTTTTCATTGCGTGTTGCTATTAACTACTAAGTACTGCAGGTTCTTATACTGCGTCCTGTTTTTAAAATTTGGGGATGGCAACCCTACTATATACAAAGCTGCCTTACTGTAATATAACAGGTTACGCTGCCTGCATTGGAAAGCACATTACATAGCCGACTTAAGTCAAGAACGGTGTCTCTACCTTATAGATTACGTTAATCTCTAATCTTGTACAATAAATAACTTCATTCGGAATGAGACCAAGAATTTAATTAGTCAACAGCCGGTCGTTATAAAGTATGCCAACGAGAACTTTTTGTGAGACTGTCGTTTTTTAATATGCGTAAAATGTCGTGATTTCGTGAGTAAGGCCGTTTGTCCACTGTACCGTGAACGGGAACGAGATGACGACGACGTACATTTACTATGGCTGCGTAATCTCGTTTCTCGTTGACGTTCCCGGTGCGGTGGATAAACAGTGTAAGTACCCGAAATTCTCGTGGCTAAACAAAAGCCAAACTAATCGGTCGCATTGCTGCGAAAACTTGATGGCATGAACCATTCTTTATACTTCAAGGTCGCTCTGCATCGGTCCGGTTAAGTTACTAAACTACGAGTCGTTATGGGTCGTCAGAAACCCGAAAGTCTGACACCAGTCTTACCAAGGGGTATCGTGCTACCCAGTCACTGGGTTGTGGAGGTCAGATAGGCAGTAGCTCCATGTAAAATACTGGTATTCAGCTGCAACCGATTAGACTGGAAGTCGACCTCAATATAGTTGGGAAAGGGTAGGCAGATGATGACAGGACTGGTTGAGTCGTCATGAATTATAGTTATCACTATTCCACGTTTTATGGGGCTATAAGTAATCTGAGAACTAAGTAGGTACTGCACCTACTTATAGTGGCACCCAACATAGTTCGGAAAAGCCTAGGCAGATAATTTTTTATTTGTTATTTGAATAAATGATTAAAATATTATTTTAAAAAATTGCGGTTCGTCTAAAAATACGCCATTCATCTCTACGCTCGTGGGTGTCGACAGGGATAATCAGGTGGATGAGCAGCTTTGATCCTGCTTCCAAATTAGTTATTCATTATGAATTTATTCCCTACAATCGGTAACAGTATTTACCGATTCACAAATACTTCAAAACTCTTCGAGATCAAAGTAACGCCAAATGCCTGTCTGAAACATTTCATGAAAAGTTTTAAGTGAAAATATGTAATAATTTTGTTTTTGTTCACAGGGCAACCTTTTCACGTGTCCAAATGGTGAGTGAAATCTCTTTATTGTTTAATATCTACTTATTTACTTCACATAACTTTTGCCAATACTTCGGATAACTTCGGTGGGGGTCGGATTTTATATTTAATTAAAATCAGGGCCAGTGCTCACTTTACCTTTGGGAAATATAAAACTTGCTAACATTGTTGTTTTAGCGGTTTAATGAACAACATGTACATGAACTTTCATTGTTTTATTTTAGAGTGGTTTTAAACATACGACTTGTTGTTGTTGAGATTAGGTACCACTCTATAATTTACGAAGTAGATTGAGGTTAACTTCCAGTTTATTCAGGACTAGCTTGTGCCCGCGACTTCGTCCGCGAACTTTTCAAATCCGACTGGTATTTCCGGAGATTACCCCCTACATACAAATAAACAAACACCTCTTTTTAATATTACTATTAGTATATTATGTAGTATCAGTGTACTAGTACATTAGTATTAGTGTAATAGTATATTAGTATCAGTATATTGGTATTAGTATATTGATACTACATATTAGTACTATTACTGGTATTACTAGTATTAGTATAGATTTAGACATAGATGTGCGACTAATCTGAATTAGCATTTTGTTATGGTGATATCTTTAAATCTATTTAGCCAAAGTGATATCTTAGTTCTGAATAATATCCTCGTCTTTGTCCTTAATAAAAAGCCTCCCCTGATTACACGAAACTTAATCTGCGAAGAAATTAGTAGGCGCCAGGGATACTCAGTAACTTCCTTATATTGTAAAGTAGGGTGGCCAGAAAGGGTCTCATTATACTGGATTATACCCAACACTAATGAAGTACCATCTCCTTTATTCGTATACACTTGGAGTATTAAAACAACTGCATATAGGGAGGTGTGCTTTTTTCTTGGCAGCTATAGTCGGCTTACTGTGTATTGTCCAAAAGTATAAACAAAGGATTAATAAATTAAAAAAACGATTCAGGTCATATTAATCTGACATATAAATCCTCGCCAGTTTTAACAAAATAGGTTTGCATCATCATCATCATCATTTCAGCCGAAAGACATCTTGCTGGACATAGGCCTCCCCCAAGCACCGCCACTTCGACTGATTCTGTGCTTCCCGCATCCAGCGGTTTCCTGCGTCCTTCACAAAGTAATCGGTCCATCTTGTTGGAGGCCTTCCAATGCTACGTCGTCCGGTACGCGGTCGCCACTCCAAAACCTTTCGGCCCCATCGGCCATCTGTTCTGCGAGAAATGTTTGGCAATTCTTCGAGCTATGTCGGTTACCTTGGGTCTCCTGCGGATCTCTTCATTCCTGATTCTATTTCGTAGGGAAACTCCAAGCATAGCCCTCTCCATTGCCCTTTGGGTGACTTTTTAGCCTTCTGATAAGGCCGTAATTATTTTGATAAGGGGTTTGCATATTGCAATTTATTATTATTACTACATGTATTTTTTGTGAATATTATGTGATTCCTTTCAACAATCATTTGTTTTCATTGTTGCACAGCACAGTGAAACTGAACTATACAGCAGCAGTAAACCTTAATCCTACGTAAACTACCAATTAATATTCAGACTTTAATATAATGAAGTAAATGGTTCAAGTACGTAAACGGTGTGACAATTAATCACGTCTATTAACGCATAACGCTACAGTATTTAGGCACTAGCTATAATTAGGGTTTCTGTTCAGTGATAAGCGGAAGCGAAAAATCGCGGGAAATGTAGCAGGCATTCAACTGATAGAAAATTGAAGATGAATTTGAAAACGGAATGTGTCGAGTTGGAAAAAAGTTTGTATGCTGTATTATATTTTAGTTCGGTATAAACAGACGACTGTTCAATTGTTAATACAGAGGAAAAAACTGCTTTGAAAAAAAATACCAAAGAATTCGTTAGGAATAACCCTACCTGGGTTATTCCTAACTACCTAATTATTTGGTATTTTTGTTCACGTTACAATTCCTTTGAAGTGTTTAGTAATTTAATCTGAATTACTACAACCTTGTACACATAAACATCCACTCAACCAATTGCTGTGTTAAACGGTTCTATGCAGAATGAGTTCTTACTACTTCTTACCGATGGTTAACTTAACTGCAGTATTTATTTTTTCGGAATTCATGAGTCAGCCAGCTATATATATATTTTTTTGCATATTCTGCTCTCATAGCGCGCTTTTATAATTTCTAACGTGACGATATTATCGTGGATGTGCACGTCCATAAAATGAATGGAAATACGTACACGTTATAACGTTATCGTGGACGGAAATTTAAAAGCGTCTTCATATATCTACTATACATTGTAACAGAGAATCAAACACGCCCTTAGGACCTAAGTCAATTTTTTTTTATATTCCAATTGCTCATGCGTGACCTAAAGAGATGCCATAAAAAATATGAATGAAAAATATCGACTAATTAAAAAGTTATGCAACAACGCGAAATTTCGCGGGTATTCTGTTTTCCATACATTTTATTATCCTGTGTTATCGTGATACTGTGACATGGGCATTCACGACTAGGCCACCATAGAAATAACGTTGCTTTAATACTCCAAGTGTATACGTAAATCTTTCTTCCCCATTCAGTCCGTTCCCGCCCCGCTTCTCACTAAAAGTACAACCTTACCATGTACTTGTACGTACAGTGAGTGCGTAATTATTAAAGCTGCCTACGTCGCTTAGAACAATGTGTTACGAAACTCGTGACGCAAGCTTCTCGTGAGCTTACAAAGCAATCTTTTATCAACTGGTTTCATTATTAATTGCAATGCAATGAGAAATAAATCGCATTGAAATGAGTTATTAGAGCAGGTTGTTTGAGCTAATGGCGGCTCATGATATTTCCTTTAATGGTGGCATCAGATTTACAGCAAAAAAACTCACTTTTTTTCAAAGTCACCCTGTATAACAAAATGCACATTGATGTTTCTAATATTAGTCAACAATTCTGTAGTATAAATAAATTGATTTAAAAAAATATCAAATTATTTATAAATAAATTGATTTAAAAAAATATCAAATTATTTATAAATAAATTGATTTAAAAAAATATCAAATTATTTATAAATAAATTGATTTTAAAAAATATCAAATTATTTATTTCAGAAAAAATAAAACGTTGTTTTAGTCATTACAATAACGCTAAATCTTTTTTAGAAGGATTATGTGCGCTATCAAAATATATTGCGTTAGTCACAAGCGACAAAACGAGCGATTTAAAACATTATTGAATAAATAAATGATAGTGTATTGCTGCCTACACTATTCATGTCTTGGCATGTATTGCATGATACACAATACTTTTTCATCTTGTCTCTTTCAGACAAGATGAAAAGTTATTGTGTACTACGTGAACAAAGCCTCGGGCAAAATGTAAGCCAATATTATCGACTGCCTACAATATGATGTTCATGCAGTTCGATTTCATAGCGGTTTCTAACGACCTTGCGCCCGCGCATCCGCCTGTCTAAGCTAAATAGGCGGTGACTACATCTTGTGGAATTTCGCGTCGCTTTGACTAACGACTTGAAAAACTAACCTAACCACTATATTTCAAATAATGTATGTTCTTAGTTGTGTTGTAATGAAACAGGTAAACGTAGTGTTGAAGTTAGTTATTATGTGCTAAAGTAATAATTTTCTCAATGGCTAAGATACCGTACTCGATCGAGAAATTACAACCGAGCCTTGTTTTACTTACTATGGTGAAAGATTTCGCAAAAGGAGGCATAAATCTTTAGTAGGTAATATTCTATGGTTTGTTTGTTTGTTTCTTTGTAAGTTTGTATGTAGGGGGTTATCTCCGGAACTACCAGCCGGATATGAAAAATTATTTTTGCTTTGGATAGTCCAATTCTTGAGGAACGTTATGGGGTCGCGGATGAAGTCACAGGCAGACGCTAGTCTTACTATAATATTATTATACCCAATGCATTTGATTGAAGGAAAACATTGTGAGGATACTAGCATGTTGTAAAACCAAAAGTTCGAAGACATGTAACATCCACCAATTCGCACTGGGGCCGCGTGGTGGATTACGGCCCGCTCCCTCTCACAGAGATGAGGCCGGTGTCCCAGCAGTGGGAACATTATAGGCTGATTTATAATAATCCTAACTTAATATTATGAATGCAAAAGTGAGTTTCTTTGTTGGTTTGTTTGTTACGCTTTCACGCTAAAACGGCTAAACGGATTGGGATGAAATTTGGCACATGGATGGTCCATGACCTGGAGAAGGACATAGAGTACCTTTTATCCCGATATTCCCACGGGATCGTGACTTATGCGGGTAAAAACGCGGGACGCAGCTAGTATACTATACTTATGCATTGCATTTATTAAGCCAAAGATAGCACAGTCAAAATATTTCATAAGAATTTGCTTAATTAACCTAATGATCAAAAATTACCAATGATAATTATTCTTAATAGGTGTATTATGCACAATTACCTAATAGAATTATGACATAACAAAATAACCCTTACCTTTGTATGCCATAACATGCTGAAGGCACTCAAGACTTTTCATTTTGAAATAAAATTGGACATTTCACTAAACCTTTTTTACAGTCCGTTCAACCGATTTTGACTTCTATTGCGTTGGTGACATGACAAAAGGCAGCTGCAGTAAACAGTTGGTATTGTAACCACATTTTTGCTTTTAATGCCATCCTTATGCCTACGGTACAGAAGTCAGAATCAGTTGAACGGACTGTCAAAAAGGTTTGTCTAAATATCTAATCGTTTTTCAAACGGCGTATAGTAACAATATGGTGAAGACACCCAAGAAAGTCCATTTTATCAAGTAACATGGAGAATCGAACCCAGCAGACGACAACTAGATTAATGATGCGGTTCTGTAACATATTATGTTTACTTGCTCTCCTACGTGTTAAGTTTAGATAACTTTAACGTATTTTCCGCGTAGGTATGCAAAGAGAAAAGAAAGTGCTTTTCTTATTCGCAATGAGTTTTCTAAGTGCACCTATTGCATATCAAATACAATTTTCTACCATAACGGACTTAGGTATGTTAGCATTGAATAACAGCGTATTTACATAGGATAAATTGTCGCAGTCTGCAGGTAGACAAAGTTTTGGCCTCGGTTTTCTAAAAGTCTATTTTAATCTGATGGCCAATTCTCCTATAAAAGTGACTTATTGGTGATTCGCACGAATTTACTCGCCCGATACGAGTGAATCGACAATTTTAAATGATATAATTTTTTTTGTAGCGGTGCGCACGAATTTAATTTATTTGTAGGCGAATCAACAACTCCGGAATCCAACGCCAATAAGCCTTTACAACGTTCAAATTCAAGTCAATCTAGGTACATTAAATAGAGGTATTTTTGTTAGATTTAGACTGACATCGGAATGCAAACGGTGTTAAAAATACGGGAATTACCGCTCTGTTGTCAACTCTCATGTCACTTGATTTGATTGGCTGTTTTTATTTCTAGTTACAGTGCGTTCATAACTTGTCCCGTGACGCGATTGGTAGTGCTGTTCTGTCAGTCGCCATTTTGAACTCTATTAGTATTGAAACTAAGCTTGACAAGCAATGGTGCCAACATGACAGCAAGGAACAAGACTCCGTAATTCCGTATCATAGTTGCTACAAACAAATACGCGACAAATGTTAGGGTGACAGTACGGTATGTCGACCGTCAGTGGTGCGACAGCACATCAGCAAATCAGCATCAAGAAATTTAAAATATATTTTATTTTTATCTTTAATACATGTTTTTCGCCATGCTCGTAACTGCACTCGCGCCGCATTGTATTTTCTTCTTCTCTTCACAACACCAATGAAACAAATCACCCGCCCCTGCTTCTATCAAGAGAATATAAATATCCATTATGAAATAACTGCTTCTCCCCGTTTTGAGATGTTTGAAACACACATGCTTGTTGAGCGAAAATTGTGTGGCGCTATCGTTCGTCGATCAAAAGTTTCGTTGGGCTATCGTTTGTCGTAAAAACAATCAGTCGCACTAACGTTCGTCGAGCTGGGGGCCAAGTCTACTAATTTACAAACATCAGAATGGTCTCTCGATGGTGAGTTTTTGACAGATTTGCCATACAAAATCTGTCAAAAACTCAACATCAAGAGACCATTGTGACGTTTGTAAATTAGTAGACATGACCCCCTGATGTGCTGTCACACCGCTGATGGTCGACATATCGTACTGTCGCCCTAGCATTTGTCGCGCATTTGTTTGTCCCAACTATGATACGGAGTCAAGGAACAAGTTATAGTGAACGGTCTTTACCTCCATGTTTATGACAATGGTTATTTCTGTAACAATCAGCTTTTCATCACGTTCTGTCCAAACAGTTCCAATTCAATCAATTCTCAGAGAATATAATTAAATTACTTTTGCAATTAATTATGAAAGAGAAATGAGGTCCTTTCATAGCTGTAATTTTATGTCAACCCTTTCAAGCTGTTTGACCTACTAAAGGATTCTATTTTCAATCAAGAGCCGAAACGTAGGCGAAATGAATTGAGTTTGTCGCTCCTCGGTCGGTTTTCATTCGCCACATAATTAGCCTAGGAAATTGCCTCCAGTCCCGACTCACGTGAACGTTGACAAGCTTGTGTAATCAAACGTTGAGTCCCTACTTCCCTACGTCATCGTCAGAGTGTTAAAATATTACCTCTGATTGGGGAAGGGAAGGGAAATGGAGACGAAAAATGCAGTGTTGATGCGAAGAGAGATGTTGTTGATATCGAAAGGGTTATCAATCAATTAATAAAAGATTATTTTTTTAAGTTCTTTTTTTTCTGGTTTCTCATATAAATAAGTAGCACAGATCCAGCTGCTTATGACTTTTTAAAATTAAATTGTGTGACTTTAATACGGATAATAAAGCAATTAAATTTTGCAGGTCATCATAAGTAATAATGAAAAATATTAACCCAGATACGTAATATATGGGATTGATCATTAGTACGTTTTTTGTTAAATTCTCGAGCATCATTAAAAGGTCATTGACTCCATTGCATTATCTCACCTCACCTATTTCCTTACAACGTAACACCTACATAGTTTAGCATCTGGGTTATTCAACAGAATTCTCAAAGAATCCAACATTAGTCTTACACAACATTGCACAAAGAGTAAGGTACGGTACTTACAAGAACAACAAGAGCATAATAATTATTTACACATTACATTTTACACACATTTTTTTTTTGCATTTTTTTATTTATTTACGTACACATTACAGTTTACACACACTTACATATTTTAGATGTAAGATTAACACTAGGGCGTTGCCACAACCTGTTACTCCCATTCCTGTAATTTAATTACAAGGATATTGAAGCTAGAATCGCAAATCGCGATGTTCCTGCAGACAGATTGAATCGAAATTCGCTCCAAGCCGGAATTAACGCGGCTGACTTGTGATTACACGTAATTCGATGGAGTTAATCTCTCAAGCTGTTGTTTAGAGTTCTACAAGTACATAAATATAGATATAAAGCCTTCGTTACTCAAACAGCATTAGACAACAAAGTTTTGGCGAAGATGCTTGGCGTGTTCTGACACAAAATTACGCCTTGTTAATTACTTATGGAAACAAATTATGAATAAAATCTTATTTGATTACAAAAACTTGTAATATACAGCTTGATTTGATTGAGATAATTATTAAAGAAAATTATAGGAAACTTAGAACCAAGGCAGAATATAATAAAATAATGATAGGTGAAGCCACAATAACACCAATCAATGCAAAAAAATAACAAAAGCGAATTCATCTAATCTTTGAATAAAGAATTAGGTTTTAAAAAGCGAAGGCAACAATGGCTGACGTCACTTTATCGATCGCGGCTGTGAAATACTGTGAATACGTTAATTTTACTGACCGAGTTACAAATCTGTTTATTTGTTTACCTCGAAAGTAAGAGCTAATTAGAACCTAAGGAGGATTTAGTCGAGTTGTGTAATAGTGATCATAATGGGCGTTAATTAGTTATGCCTGCTGGCTGGAAACTTGACGACAGGGTTTATTCTGAAAGCAAAATATTTGACATATATTTGCGACCAACGTTGCCCCATCACAAATAAATGTCAAATATTTCGCTGTTTTGATTATTTTCGCAATATTACTGTATGGATATAAGAAATGTGGCGAAATAGTGAACTAGAATATTATTATTAATAGTGAATTACAATTATAACACTGAATTTGATGTTGTTACCGTTTTAGTGTAAAAAAAAGCATTTGGAAAGTTCCCAAATACTTTTTTTACACCTAAAACTAAATATTCGGTGTTACTATAAGTATCAATTATTGCATTTCGTAATCAATATTTTAGTTCACTAGTAAGTCACATTTCAACTTTCCTTATAATATTGCCAAATTAATCAATACAGGTAAATATTTGACAGCTATTTGCGACGTAGCCAACTTTTAGGATACGTGCTCTTAAATCTCTGAGAATACAAGCGTTATTGAAGAAGTGTTGAGAATACACATCTAGCCGTTGATTCTTCGTTATGAGGAATTTAAGTGCACCTGAAATAATAAACATTAGGTACATAAGACATCATCATTACAGCCGAAAGACGTCCACTTCTGGACTTAGGCCTCCCCCAAGCACCGCCACTTCGAGCGGTTCTTTGTTTCCAGCAGATTCCTGCGGCCTTCGCACAAGACATACAAAAAGTAATTTCGATCAGTTATTTTTATAATAACTACTATGTAACCAAAAAAGTTCCCAAGAAAAGCTTTAACTAAGTACACTCAATTTGCATAAAAAAGTAATATACAACTCAAATAAATCTGAAAAGATAATTTAAAACTCAGCTTCTCAAGTTCTTAGCCAATAAACGTGAGATGCTTTAGATATATGGTATGATAATCCTTATTATTTACACTCTCTGAGATAAAAGTGAATTATATTATTCATGAAAATGTATGATTCTCTCTCAAATTTCAAATATCTCATGCTTTTATCTATCTCGCTTGGTTTAACTTCAGATTATTTAATAGTTACTATAAGAAATAAGTTGTCAAAACCGATTTTTTTAATAGTTAAGTGGGTAGGTCCATTACTGATGTTTTCTCTTCTTTTTAAATATATGCACACGTTATTTACGCTCCGTATCGGAACGTCTTCCAATATTTTAAAATGTCAAACTATTTTTATTTGGCAACTGGAGAATTTTAAATATACGTATCTTCTAATGATTATAATTCTGTAAATACATATGTATTTGTTATGGCCGCGAACCATATTTTGATCAAGATGCAAACTAACACTGACCTGCTAATTGCAAAAAACGTAAGTGTATTTGAATTTAGCGTGCTACCTATAGAATAATAATAATAAATAAAATACGGCAAAACCTCCTTGCTATCTTAATTAAATGAGATTACCATAGAGCACACAAAACTTCTATTATCAAATCAGCCAATCTTTGCTCTGGCTGTTTCGAACGCGATTTAAAAATGCGGTACACCCACACGTAATTACGGAGGTCGCCAACATATCTGCATATATTACCGACAGCTCTCCCTTTTGTTTGTTTTCCGAAGGTAATGAATGACAAAAGGTCAATTTGTGACATCAAATAATTTTAACGAATAGCTTTTCATTGAAAATAAATAATTAATATTGCGAGTCTCTTCGGATCACATTCAAAAAGCTTTCATTGTTTCCATGTACCTAGTTGCTTTTTGTTATAGGTTTAACTTGAATTAACTTGATACAGGCTTTTTATTTTTGAATAACTATGTATGAGTTGAATAGGAACATTAATCATAGTAGGTATTTCTTTTGTTACATTTCCACTTCCAATAAACCAAAATATCTTTTGAGTTGTTGGTAAAAGTCATATAGGTAGGTAATTCTTTTTTCGCGCCCTCTTTAAAAAAATCAGTTTCGTCTCGTGGTAGCTAGAAATTATGTGCCTACGAAGAGTATTGCGTGAACAAGCATTTACATATTTATAATTATGTGTAGGTAAATATTCAAAAATTTAAGATAAATATGTAAGTACGTACGCTTATGTTTACACAATTAATATTGTTAACCAAACATGAATTCAATTTACCTACCGATCAAGCAATTACATATTCTGGGAAGACAGCCATTCATTATGGTAGCCTAGAATTAGGGTAATTATTCATTAGTGCAGCTCCCAACTATTACACGAATTTAAATGACAGCTGTAGTGAATACTCAGAAACCCTTAAGGGGGATGCGCCAAGGTAGCCCGCGAAATTCAAATTTTCTTAGGTTTTTTGCAATTTGCAGGTCAGTGTCAGATTGTATGCTGATTAAAATATGATTTGTGAGCGAAAATTTGAATTTCGCGGGATACCATGACGCTTTCACCTTAAGTCTGACAATTGACCTATTAACCGTAGAATTCGGGCATTCCACAGTGATTGCATAGCGCAAATAAGATGGCATTCGCTTCATGCAATACACTGATATTCAGTTGCACTTGATTACAAATGTTTTTGCTAAATAATTGAAAGAAATCGTCGGTAAGCAGGTACCTATCTGTCTAGCTAGAGTAACGACGGTTTCTTTCCTTGCTTAATGGTCTGCGCCACTTGGTAGGAATACAAATCCGGCCCGAAAGATTGACTACCACTGACGGCCGTCTAGTCTACACGTCTACAGAGACAAATTAATGCTATATTCCACTGAGACAGTGCGAACACTAGAAAGGTGTTTCCATTGCATTGCATACTAATAGTAACTTGAGTGTATGTCGATTCTATTGACAGTTCTGTATTGTAAGCTGGACCTATCACTGTCACTGGATCTATATACGAGTCCTTCAGAACGTATTTCGGCCTCTCCGGGCTGTTACTAAGAAATTCCTAATGGAAAACACAATAACACTTTGGCCGACCCGGGAATCGAACCCAGAACCCCAACCTCAGCAGTCGCGCTTACGACCACGAGACCAAGGGGCATTTAACCGGATCTACTAACGCACAGAAGGTAAATCGGTGAATGGGTGCGTAATTATGAAACTTTGCTATTAGGAAATTTATTTAATTACTTTGCCACACAAAGAGGTCCTGAATTTAATTTACAGATCAAACAAGAAGAGAGAAATTCATTATAGCAGCCTATAATTTAGAATGACATGGGGACTGGTATTTATTCATTAGTGCAGGCCTCTACCTAGGACCTGCACTAATTAATAATTACACGAATTTCAATGACAGCTGTTGCGGGTGCTCAGAAACCCTAAAGTCTGACGACTGACCTATCCGTAGAATTTGGGCATGTTCCAGTAATTGGGTAGCGGAAATCAAATGGCAATCGCTTTGTGTATTATGCTAATATTCAGGCGCATTTGATTAGACTAGAAATACCGTTTTTTTTTGTTCCTGACTGGAAAATCCTCTTAGATGTCCTCCGCCCTGGGGCGGGAGAATGGCTCTGTCAGACTCCTAGGACTCCTACTGACTAAAAACCATCCCGGTGACCCTTCCCAAACTTGGACCGGGGATGTTATTACATAGCCACCAGCCTCTCCCTCGCTAAGGACAAATTGAGAAACGAATTATATAATGACCTGTCTTATGACCACATATAAATAGAGCCTTATTTTATATACAGTTTAATTTATGTTGTTCCTAAATGTTGTTAACAATACGATGTTATAAAACACGATGTGCAATATATGTCAGCATTGTAATTTACGTTGGTTTATGATTGAGCAACATTCACGCCTAAGCAACGCCGACATACTACATCTACATCTTGCCACGCTGCCTTGTAAATCATAGCTGCATTTGAATGCTGTGATTAAACAAGCTTTACTGATGTGCAAGGTGATGTTTTATATTCAACGATGTGGTTGTATATATATTACAAACTTAAATTCTTAATTACATTATCTCCTTTATTTCATATAAGTACATATCGTTTACATTTTTAAATATTTTTATAAAAACAAAAACAATTAAAAATATAAAAAATAGTACCCCACCGGTATCGGGAACAGGGTCCAAGCTACCGGTGGTCAGGGCTCCTGAGAGAGAAATCTCCTAACGATACGCACCGTGTTCAGAAATACCGCTTTCTCGATCAAGCCCTTGATCCAGCTGCCTAACGAGAGCTTCCTCAGATATTGGTCGAGGCTCTTGGCTATTATGCCATTGGCAGTCACGACTATCGGCACCATGACTGCTGTATCCACATCCCACATCCCTTAATTACATTATTATGTCGTTTATTCATTTATATACATATTAATTTACATTTTTAAATATTTCTTAAAAAAGAGATATAAAAAAACATTTAAAAATATAAAAAATAGTGATCCGCCGGTGTCGGGAGCAGGGTCCAAGCTACCGGTGGTTAGGGCTGCAGAGACAGGAACCTCCTCACAATGCGAGCCGTATCGAGGAGTACTGCCTTCTGAATCAGGCCCTTGATCCAACCGCCTAACGAGAGCCTCGAGAGATGTTGGTCGAGGCTTTCGGCCATCAGGCCGTTGGCCGTTACGACAATCGGCACAATGATAGCCGAGCTCACATTCCACATGTCGACAACCTCGTGTGCTAAGTCGAGATATTTTATTTGTTTCTCTTTCTCAGCTTTCACGAGGTTCCCGTCATGGGGAATGGTAACATCGATTATCATTGCGCGGCGCGCTAATCGGTCTATCACCACTATATCAGGCTTATTGGCAACAATAGTCCTGTCAGTAATGATAGACCGATCCCAGTATAACGTGACATGGTCATTTTCGAGAACTGGGTCGGGCACATACCTGTAGTACGGTACCTCAGAATCCACAAGTTTATATTTCAAAGCAAGTTGCTGGTGAATAATCCTAGCCACTTGGTTATGCCTGTGCAAGTACTCGCCGTTAGCCAGACGCGAACAACCAGAGATAATATGTCTGATGGACTCACCCGGACGGTGGCATGCCCGACACACGTCAACCGTACCGTCCTTCATTATATGTCTCCGGTAGTTATTCGTCAAGATAACTTCGTCCATAATTGCACAGACGAAACCTTCAGTTTCCCCGAAAAGGTCACCGAAACGTAGCCAGGATACGGACGCTAAGAAATCTACACCGGGCTCATGGAGAGCCCGATAGAAGCGCCCGTGAAGCTCCTTGCTTTGCCATACCTCCTTGCGGTCATCTGTAGTAAGTACTACAGGTTTGCGCCAGTTCTCTTTAGCCATGGAGAGCGGGGTGAGTCCCTTGTCATACCCACTTCGGCTTTTAGGAAATATTCCCTGAGGCTTCGCGGTTGTGGAGGATCTTCGCATTTAAAAACCCTCTACCCCCGCACTTCCGCGGGATGTACAGTCTCATCACCGTAGAATTACATTATTATTATTAGCGTTATTGGGCTTTTCAAACAGGAATTCCAGGATCTGGGCCGGGTTGATGGCAATAAGCTCGCCCCCTACACACACACATACACACCCTACATGGGACTTAAACATAACTGATGAAATGTGGGTGCAATATTATAGGTGCACCTCTGCCTAACCGGTCTTGAATAACGGGCATGATGTTTGTTATATTTGTGTATTATTATGATGAAGTTTTAATTTTGTATTTATTAGATTCATGATTTATGTTTGTGTCTATTCTTGAACATCCTCTACAGTCAAATGTAACCAAAAATAAATAAACGTGCATTGTTTGACGTCCACTAAAGAATTATTATCAATTAAATTCCCATCACAATTTCTTCAAGCAATATCCGTGACGTTATCGCGATGACAAAGCAAATACTTTAGACGTCATAAGCGAAGAAAATTAACTCAAAATGTTGGACAAACAATCGTGACTATTGTTCAATAAGGACGGCTGAATTCCAGCGCTTTCACCGCTGCACCCGAGTTATGAAGCGCCAAGATAAATGCAACCAACAGCGCTGTGCTCTCTTTACCCACTCTATACGACACGACGTGTTTACGATTTTCTCATAGAGTACTTTGCGCTTTATGGTTTTTTGAAGTAAATACTATCTTCGTCTCTGGCCAGCTGGAAATTCAAATGAGTAGAAAGCCGTCTTTTGATCTTGCCACTTATAACGTAACGTATTTAGACGGTTTACGATTGAAACGTTTATTTTTTTTAAACTTAACAATCGTTTGTTTTAAAAATACTTAATACGAGTAAAGGACACTAAACAACAGAACATGAGAGAAAACATAAATTTTCCATTCCTGAAATTAATTTAATTTGATCAAGGTTATGATCGCGCAAAAGCCTTCTAAATACTTTGATTCATTCAGGGATATCATCAAAGATATTTATTTTGACATTTTTGTTTATATTATTAGTTTTTAAGTCACTGATCAGCTAGACAGGGTTATTTTAAATTGAGTAGTAAACTTCGCAGACATGATGGTTATAAAAATAGGGAAAAAGGGGAAGACAGGCAAAGAGATGGATAGACGACATAAGAAAAATTGGAGGCGCTACCTGGTCTAGAAAAGCTAGAGACAGAAATGAGTGGAAACAGCTGGAAGAGGCCTATGTGTCACAGGACAAGCTGATCACTAAACCGGAAAACCTGATGTGCTAGATTTAAGTTTTTATAATTTTAGAATATACTTGTGTTTAGTTTTTCAGCAATAAAGGCTTAATAATAATAATGATAGCGCAAAAGCCTTCTAAATACTTTGATTCATTCAGGGATATCATCAAAGATATTTATTTTGACATTATTGTTTATATTATTAGTTTTTAAGTCACTGATCAGCTAGACAGGGTTATTTTAAATTGACTAGTAAACTTCGCAGACGTGATGGTTATAAAAATCAAAATACTTCTTTTTTTTAATAGTGTTTATTTTTTTGGGAGGTCTATGCCCGCTGTAAGGCCCTTATTACAGAATCTTTTGATTGGTTGAAACTACGTATAGTTTTAAGTAATGCTTGAGTCTTGAGTGAGGTTCTGTAAATATCTTAGGCCCGTATTACAGAACCTCACTCAAAACTCAAACATTACTTAAAACTAGTTTCAACCAATCAAAAGGCTTTAAACGAGTTTTAAGTAATGCTTGAGTTTTGAGTGAGGTTCTGTAATACGGGCCTAAGTGTTATAACTAGAAGTATGAGTTGAGAAAAACAGTTTTCTTGTGTTTTATCGTGTTAAGATATCGATAACATAACGTCTATGAAGTTTACACAAAAAAAAAAAAACTGTAATTTTAAGTCAGAAAACATGTAATATTTTTTTTTCTTTTTTTTTTCTTGTTCGTATCGATACTTATCGCGTCTGCGGAGTTAAGCTAGCCAATTTAAAATAACCATGTACCCTAGTCGTCAAGAATAAAAGTAACCCCATAGCCATATAGCGAATGAATGCTGTGTTATCGATCTTTAGTAATTGCAGCCCCCAGTTTTCTATACTGCCTGTATCTAGGCTTACCGTTAGCTCCTGGCCTACAACTGGGCTAATCATAACCACAGCACAGCTACCTACTCAGTACATTAATAGCTGACCTTCTTTAATAGGCTTTTGTATGTGGCTAATGTGGGCTAAGTATGTATCCCTGGGGCATTCTTGTATATGTTCATATCTGTGACAGGTTTATTATATTTGTTGGAAGTTTAACAAGTGAGTGAACTATGGCCTCAGTTGGTCTAAGTCTTTGAGACTGTTTGGGTGTAATATTTGAATGTGAATAAACTGTGGGTACGCCAGAATAAAATATGATAAAGTCGAGAATAAGATTGCAATGTAGCAGCAAAACGTGATGAAAATTCTAAGATTTCTGTTTTATAAACAAAATTCACCAAAGCGCATCTGAACAGACCTTCAACTTAGAAGGCATAATATCAAGTATACCTACACTGAAGACAAATCCAACTTTTATATTATATTATAAATGCAAAATTGAGTTTGTTTGTAACGCTTTCACGCTAAAACGGCTTAACGGATTTGGATGAAATTTGACAAATAGATAGCCCGGTACGTGGAGAAGGACATAGACAGACTACTTACATAAAATTAAATATTTCTAACACAACTTAATCATTGTCAATTCTATTGTTTATTCGACAAAATGTAAGTAATGTTTAGTTTGTTTTGCTTACATCAGAGAATGATGACTTAAGCGAGGTGACCTCAAGTTGCTTCCGTGAACAATTTATAAAAATAATTTGTCTGAGAAAAAACGTTAACGTGAACTTGGAACTCTAATTTGTTCAATAATAGCCGATTTCTATATCGATACGAATAATAGTCAATTTAACAAATAATTAATTATTAAATTAATTTTACGAATAATAGTTAATAGTCGATTTTTATCTAGTAAACGTAATTCGTAAAATTAACAGTAATTTTAGTTTACCGAACTATGTACTTCATGGCTTTTCATTGGTTCAAACTCTTTCTAACTTTGGCAGATAATCTTAGTTTACGAGAAAATGTGAAATCACCCGAAACTTAAATCAAAATTGTTACTGAAGATAATATGCAAGCAGATTTTTAGGAAAACCTATTCTACCAGAAAGACATTTATAAGTCTACTAGCTTAAGTTTTTTGTAGAGGCGAAGAGATTTGAGATTACGTAACAGATGGAAGAGTAACTTACATTCTCAATTTATATCAAGAATTTTCGTAATAAATCATAAGTCTCGGTTAGTGGATTTTGTGGAAAGTCACTAAGTACAATTTCGCCAATATCTACCTACTATTATGGACCATCAAACGTATTATACGGTTTATTCAGAGAAAAAGACGAAATTACATTCAATCTCGACAGCTGTTTCCCTGACGGTACTTTGATTACTTATCTGTCAAGTACTGTCACATACACGTCAGTTGCGTCAAGCATGGTCTATAAAACTATCAAGTGTATTCTAAACTTGGCACGCATCTGCACGACATTTGGAGCATCACAATCTGGGTCAGTTGCTTAGTAAGGCGTGCTTGCTGCTCGCCTGGATTCGCTGCCAGTAACAATATGTTTGATCGTTCAATTACGAGCTACAGGATTACCTAACTAAACGTTCATTTCATTATGAATCCTCTTAAAATCATAATCCAGGTTACAGCTACAGTATTAATTTTGCACGAAGCAAGAATCGTCTTTTATGGTTAAATCGATTTACTATAACTTAGACTACCTACCATGTCAGCATTATTTGTAACTGTACGCGTATATTACGAAAATGTAACTTGTTTGTAGACGCCTTGGGTTGACCTGTTAAGTCTACAAATGTTTAATAAATAAATGTAATTTTTCTGAAGACAAAATAAATAAGACAGTTTAAAGTTGTCTTTGGTCTCTTTGATTTATGTTAATTAGATTAAATTCGGGGTGAGAGCCTGGTGATTCGCCACACAGGGTATCCTAGTATAGACGCCAGTCTCTCACAAAGAATCATATTTAACGCATTTTCGTCAAAATGCTTAAATTCTTGTCTCTATGTTTATAACTGTTTGATCCGAGCCTTTTTGAAGAGAGAGAGAAATAAAGATTGTATTTTTCAAATTTTTGTAAAATTGCAATTTTTAATTTCGAGATTGGATTTCGAATTCACAAGCTGTAAACGTACCTACATGTGTATGTCGTAACGGAACACGAATATCATTGATTGATGTTTTTTATCTAACGAGACAATGTAGGCTTTGTATTGCTATAGTCAATTGAGCGGCAAACTGGTAGCCTTGGAGGTTCACATTTGTAATGAGTGAAAGGCAGCGCCTCGATCATACATAGCCGGAACGTGACTCACAGATGACGTTTTATTTACGAATATATCAACCTCTGTTCCTTCAACTTAGAATAGCTATATAAGAGATACTGTATACTTGAATTTGTTAAGACCGTGCATTCTGAAAGTGGGCAACCGTCGCAAAAAGCTGTCACATATTTCGCTGTTTTGATTAATTTGGCAATATTACTGATGGAAATAAGAAATGTGGCTAACTAGCGAACTAGAATATTAATAATGAATTGCAATTGTAACATTGAATTTATGTTGTACCCGTTTTAGGTATAAAAAAAGCATTCGGAAAGTATCCAAATACTTTTTTACATCTAAAACTAAATATTCGCGGTTGCGATATTAATTATTGCATTTCATAATCAATATCCTAGTTCGCTAGTTAGCCACATTACTTATTTCCACACAGTATTATTTAAAAAAATATCAAAACAGGTAAATATTTGACAGCTATTTACCACATTGCCAACTTTTAGGACGCACGCTCTTAATCATACTTATGATCAGTCGTACACGTCACGAAATAAGTCCCCATCCACAGATGTACAGAAAAGCTATGACAGAAAATAAGGTCACGTAGTCACTACGTACCTACGCTGATACAGGATAGTGAGCAGATATGAGTAAAATATAAATGAAAACATATTATACGTCTTCTAAGATCTTTTTATTTTATCTACCAAAGTAGGTAAAGCAACTTTAAATCAGAGAACAATACAACTCGCTAGAAGAACTAACAATTATTAGGAGTAACAATCTCATTAAAACAAAGTTTGAAACTTCATTGCGTACGATTGCATTTTTCCCACGAACGCTCCGATTAGATTCACAGATAACAATATAAAAATTAACGCTGCAGTCTGTTGCAGCGCTATTTATTCAAACAAACGTTCTATTTTCAAATCATTAATCTTGTTATGAGGGCTGCACAATGCAGTTACGGTACAAGATCATGCTAAGCCACAGAGTAGGCGCATCTCGTATACTTGGGATCTAAATAGAGCAGTAAGTCAATCTCCGGTGCAGAGGCATATCCGTATATCCTTCAAAGGTTTCAGGTTCGCCCCGCTAAGAGGCACTCGACTCGACACAATTGATCGGCAGCCACCGTGTCGACGGCCGGTCGACATTGCTCTCGTCCCGTTTGGCGAAAGCCTTATTGACGCATAACTATTTAATATGCATGCTTTTTGTAGCGTGGGCTTTAATTATTGTTCGTATTGAGTTATGAGTATTGTGGAACGAATGTCTTTTATAGAGGCGTTAATTATTTCTGAACCAATCCAAGATTTTTTTTCGTCGCTTAACTAAGTCTAAGTCTATCTAGTCCACCTCAAGCAACTTCAATGGATTATTTTATTCCAACTACCAATATTAAATATTCTACATTTTCTAATAACACACCGATTAATAAAATAAAATAAAATATAAACAAATTAAGTTATTATGTTGTAAGACTTATTATTCGTGAGCACGAAGGTCCTGAGCATAAAACTATGTGATATTTTCTCTTAATTATTCGTACATTATTTTGCAACATTAAATGTCAATGATGTGGTAACTCCATCCATATTACATACACGAATATCTAACTAATCGATAATATGTGCGTAATCGATTAAAAACGCAGCTTTCTCCAATGAGAAAAGTAGTAAATTGGTATGATCCGCGTTGATTGAAAGCCTCGTATCTCGATATTCAACGGTTACAAAAGCTCAGTCATCCGAAGCAGTAGACATGGGAAATGAATGCGGTCCCCGATGTAACCCATTAGATATGATAAACATAATGTAATATGTGGGAAAGTACGTATAAGGAGGAGTAACTGTTGTTCTAGTAGGTACTATACAAGAGCAAGCCTCGGAAATGCGACAGGACCTCATAAATGAACATACCTAATACGTTGAATATTTGATTTACTAATGATTCTAGCCTCTCTCTATTCTATTATTATATCCCACCCCACTTTTAGTTTTGTTATCTTGAATATAATTTTTACTCTATTTCCAACAGCGTTTCAAAGTACATTCAATATCCGTAGAGATTTATGTAAATCTAATAACGTTTCACTGAATATTGCCTGTGATATTGCTCTCATTACGGTGGCGGATATTGGTCTATAGCGATTTTCCGTACCCGCAATAAGCTACAAAATCAATGGATCCATTCGCTTTGATCGTTCCTTAGCTATTCAGTAAAACCCAGTGACTTTGTCATTATGCGGGGTAATTACGTCCAACGCGCGTAACTATGTGTTACCTGCATATGTCGGTGTTCTCTCGCGAATAGTTTCATGCAATACGATCATACGAACAATATTGTGACGTTTCGTATCGCAATTGTATGATCGTACCGTGGGCCCGTCATTGTCTCCATATTCCTATAGTAAAGTATCATAATTTCATGTCCGGAATCGGTTAAAATTTCAAAACCGTCAATTACTCACTTCTATGCAAATTCATTCAGCTTCAAAGCTTAAATATTTGTGCCATTGGCTCGCCAAAAACTGTTTCCTCTCTCGACTAAATTGCTAAATTGCACGGTCGTGTTTCCGGATACGATTTGCGAAAAAGGCGGGCTATAAAACGCGGAGTTTATGTTTACAGTTTTAGGCAAAAGCGTACAATATACTCGTATACAGAGTGATTGCATTTCGCTGCAGTAACATAACTAGCTAAGTGGGTCAAACACATTGCATCGTGTTGCGGGCGCGGCGCGGTGAAGCGTGGACGCGCCGCGGTCTTCGCGATACTTCGTCAAACTCGCACGCTCTATTTATGCCTATTTACTTTTTTATCTTGTACGATAATGCGCGGAAATTGAATGAATATACAGGTTTTTCTCTTAGTTTTATTTGTCCTATCTTTGAACTTGTTGTCCTATCGGACTCTCTGAAATAAAACTTGAAGGCAAGGAAATTATAGAACATCCAGATTTTATCTTTGTATACTACGGAAAAACCCATAACAGGAACGGTGTTGGATTTTTAATAAAAAAGGAATTGAAAGAAAACATTAAAGACTTTGTACCAGTCTCCGACAGAGTAGCAAAGTTAAGCATACAAATTGAATTTAAAACTATTCATATTATTCAGGTGTACGCTCCAACAGAACAATCATCATTAGACGAATTAGATAAATTTTACGAGGATCTCAGAAAAGCGATGAAACACACAAACAAAGATACATTGATCATGGGCGACTTCAACGCACAGATTGGCCTGCCCACTAATGATGATAAATATGTTATGGGATCGTGGGGATACGGGAAACGGAGTCCAAGAGGTCAGTTACTAATAAGTTTTTGTTTTGAACATCAATTACATATTTCAAATACCTACTTCAAGAAGAACCCGAATCGTCGATGGACTTGGATGCACCCTAATGGCGTTACGCGGAATGAAATCGACTACATTATAACAAAGAACAACAACAGTATCCATAACGTCGATGTCATACCTACTACTCATCCTACTGATCATAGACTGGTGCGTGCATCACTAATACTTCACAACAAGCGCATTACTTCTAGAAAACATTTTGGAGAGAAAAACATTATGGATATTGCGCCTCCTGAGCAAGAGTATTTGAAAGAAGAATTTTCACGAGAATCGAAGAACATGGAATTCATAAACATACAGCACACCTACTCTACCTTAGTCACAAAAATTAGAAACAGTAAAGACAAACTAAAAAACATCAAAAAGTGTAATAAACCTCTTATTCAAGAAAACCTAGAAAGACTTATAAAGGAAAGGACTCTGTTAAAAGAAAAGAAAAATAAAACGACCATAGAAAAGAAACATTTATCGGCATTATACAAACTTATTAGAAAACAATTACAAAAGAAATCAAAAGAAGATAGATATACCATCATTGAATATGAACTAGAGAAATTTTCTTCACTCAAAAGGGCCTACAAAAGACTAGATTCCAGCAAAAAGTGGATTACACAACTTACAAAGGACAGACACCAAGTAACAGACAGAAATCAAATATTAAAAATTGCGACTGAATTCTATACAAAATTATATGAGTATCCTGCCTCTCACGAAAACTCAATACGGGACATGGAGCCAGTTGATTCAGACAGTGTACCGGAATTTCTGGAGTGCGAAATTAGCTACTCCATCCAACAACTGAAAATGAAGAAAAGCCCTGGAGAAGATCGCATAACAAATGACATGCTAAAAGCCATTAGAGAGCCAATAACACCCATTTTAACCACTGTATTCAACGAAATCTTGAAACAAGAGTCGATACCACCTGACTGGAATACTGCGGTTATAACCTTACTCTACAAAAAAGGGGATCCAGGCAAAATGGACAACTACAGGCCACTTAGTATGCTTCAGACACTTTATAAACTATTTACCAGCCTAATTTTAAAAAGGATCTCAAAGACATTAGACGAAAATCAACCAAGAGAGCAAGCAGGATTCAGATCGGGCTTCTCTACAAACGACCACATATTCACGATAACACAAGTAATCGAGAAGTACAATGAACACAATAAAGAGCTCTACATAGCTTTTGTAGATTACTCCAAGGCATTTGACTCTATCTCCCATGAATCTCTATGGTGCTCTCTTCGTGAGCAAGGAGTCCACATAAAGTATTTAAACATCTTGAAAGAAATTCATAAGAACAGCAAAGCAGTTATTAAATTAGAGAAAAAAGGAGAGCCATTTAACATCCAGAAAGGTGTTCGGCAGGGTGATCCCATCTCACCAAATTTATTTAACGCAGTTCTGGAGTACATCTTCAGACAGCTGGATTGGCACAATGTCGGGATCAACATAAACGGCGAGTTCTTGAACCACCTTCGCTTCGCAGACGACATTGTCTTGATAAGCGAAACACATTCAGATCTTGTGAGCATGCTGAAGTCACTTGATATAGAGAGCCGAAAATGCGGTCTTCACATGAACGCTGAAAAAACATGTTTGTTAAGTAACAGCATAAGAGTACCAACGGTGATACAAGACACACCAATTGCATACGTAGACAGTTGTGTTTATCTCGGGCAGAGCATTTCATTTAAAAAACCTACTGAAAATGAAGTAGATCGCAGGATAAAGAGTGCATGGAGAAGATATTGGTCGTTGAAAGAGGTATTTAAATCGCGAATCCCTATTCGCCTGAAAAAGAAAGCTATGGACACCATCATATTACCTACTCTACTCTACGGTTGCCAAAGTTGGACACTAACAAAGGCAGTTACAAACAAACTTCAAGCCTTCCAACGAGCAATGGAGAGGAGTATGTTAGGAATTAAACTCCGAGACCGAAAAAGAAGCAAAAACATACGACTATGCACTAAAATAATAGATGCTGTGGAATTAGCTTGCAAGTTGAAATGGCGATGGGCAGGACACGTAGCCAGAGCCACGGATGGACGCTGGAGTGAGCGGGTTCTCCATTGGTACCCTCGCGATGCACCACGCACCCGAGGCAGACCTCGGCGCCGGTGGTGCGACGATATTGTGGTCGTGGCCGGCCCCACCTGGACTAGAACAGCCAAAGATAGAGACGAATGGCGAAAGATGGAGGAGGCCTTCGCCCTTAAATGGGCACCCAATATAAATTAATCATTTTGTAGCTAATTTATTTAATTTAATTGAAATTGTTAATCAACTTATTTATTATTCTATTTTATTCACTTAATTATTGTTAAAATGCATGCTTATATTTTTAAATGAATGAATATTATTTTTTTTTGTTATATTGTAATGAATGATGTTAATGTACCCACCTACTTTTTGGGAAATAAAAGGCTTAAATAATAAAAAAATAATAATCTTTGAACTAGTATAGCCTGGCGCACTCTGGAAGTCGGTCTATATTATATGCGACATATTTTACTATGAAGCAACATCTTGAGATACTTCGCATTACAGAAGTTATAACTATAAGCGGAAGATTGTTACATAGTGCCCATTCATTAAAAATAGTTTAGTCGTGGATAGTTACAGAAGTTGATGACTTAACAAGTTAAGATTTCTGCAACAACATATTTTTTATTACTTAAGTACTTCTTTAACAACTTGAAATCGAAACGTTAACTTGGATATAATTATCATCTACATTGGAACTTTATCAAGAAAAATCGTAAGAATTTTGCAACAATGCTGTTTTCTATAAATTCCCATTTTACAATCATGTCATTAACGATACAACTTCAGCTATCGTAAACGTTGTGGAAAATCAAACCATTTCTTCTTAGCATAGTAACTCAGTTTATGTTTTAAATTATGTACGTACACTAGTTGTGGTTTCATGTGTAAATCCTTGTACAAAGCAGTGAGCTTTCTTAACTTAAGCTCCTCCTGACGTACATAATGTTGAGCTCCAGCTTAAGAAAGGACTTCAGGGCACGTCAACAAACCGACACATACGAAAACACAGTCTAATACTATTAACAAGAATACAAGGAGCTTCTTGCTAAACAGAATTCTCAACTTAATTTCTATTAAATTTAGGAAACGCAAACATAGACTGAGTAAATAATGTTATGAACACTGAATTTCTAACGAAGTTAAATACTGCTTTCCAATTTCTTCAAACACAATTAAATACTTCGCTACGAATTGTTCCGTAAATTCTACAATCTCTAATTCAATCTCCCATTCGACGAGTTTCATAGGCTAGTTAAGCACACCTGTTGAATCACTAATTCCGAATTAGTAATCGCTTTAGGCTGGTTCAACTTCACATTCAAGACGCACTCAACTTCAGCTTGCGAAAACAATTCGATCCCTCAGCGAGTTCCTGAGTAATTCGGCGTTCACGATCCGTCAAACAACAGTGCGGTTACTTTATTACCTAACGTAAATTTTTCGTCAAATTGTTTCCCGGTACTCAAATAGTTTCAGCACACAACGGCACACAGTATAAACACAATTTTGTATGTATTTATGGCGAACTGAATAGCTTTCACCGAAAGCCCTTTGAAAGGAGAAAGCCTTCACTTAATACCTGTTCACGTTCACGCAAAATTTCTAATCTTATTACATTTTGTATTCTTTGCATAAATATACGCTAAGTAATTTGTATAGTCAACATGCTTCTTTGTAAATAAACTTCGGATTTCTCCTTTACTTTAAACTTATTAAAATCTTGTTTTGTCTTTGTTTTCAGGATGGGAGTTGAAAGGCTTACACTGTTACAAATTCTTCAACATCAGGCATTCATGGGAGAAAGCGGCAGAACTATGTCGAAGGTAACTAATTAATCAAATGTAAAATTGTTTGCAAGCTTTCTGCTTGTCAAAGTTACATATTCTAACAAGAAAAATATGTTTCAGGTATGGCAGCGAACTCATGGTTGTAGATAGCTATTCAGAAAACAACATGACTGCCAACATGGTGCCAGCCAGTCCCAGTAACAACCACTACTGGCTGGGACTCGCGACGGTCGACGATCTAAGAACGAACACACTCGAATCAGCCGCCGGTGCTCTAGTCTCGCAGTATGCCGGTTTCTGGGACCTGCGACAGCCAAACCCTAAGGCAGGAGAATGTGTCGATGTCCACGTCACATCCGATAGCCAGTCGTGGGAGCTAACAACCTGTGAAACCCTTCTGCCATTCATGTGCCGAGCTACCGCCTGCCCTGCCGGTAAGCAATATCAACAGACAGTTGTTTATCAATAAACTTTTGCATGCTCAATTACAAGCGTAGTCATACAATGTTAAGGTTACAGAAAACAATACTCACACAATTTAAATTTGTTTTAGGAACCTTCCATTGTTCTAATGGAAAATGCATCAACGCAGCCTTCAAATGCGACAAGCAAGACGATTGTGGTGATGCTTCCGACGAAATGGACTGTGCTTCCGACTGTCACTTCTACATGGCCAGCAGTGGAGATGTAGTCGAGAGTCCAAGCTACCCTCACAAATACCCTCCTTTCAGCGATTGCAAGTGGACTCTCGAGGGGCCACAAGGTCAAAATATCGTCTTACAGTTCCAAGATTTTGAAACTGAAAAGTCTTTCGACACTGTTCAAATTCTGGTTGGCGGCAGGACCGAAGATAAATCTGTGAATTTAGCGACACTTTCTGGAAAACAAGATTTATCTAACAAAATTTACGTTTCCGCTTCGAACTTCATGATCATCAAATTCAGTACAGATGGTTCAGTAGAAAGGAAAGGTTTCCGTGCTGCTTGGAAAACCGAGTCATCTAACTGCGGAGGCATGCTTAGAGCCACGCCTCAAGGCCAAGTACTAACCTCGCCTGGTTATCCAAATGGTTATCCTGGTGGCTTAGAATGCGTATACGTTATCGAAGCTCAACCAGGTAGAATAGTGTCATTAGAGGTCGAGGATCTCGAATTAGGAATGAACAGGGATTATATTGTTATTAAGGATGGTAATACTCCATCTAGCCCCGTGTTGGCTAGGTTGACTGGACCAGGCGAAGAAAATCAAAAGGTTGTGGTATCGACGACGAACCATCTGTATATGTACTTCCGAACGAGTCTTGGCGATTCCAAGAAAGGATTCAATATGAGATATTCTCAAGGCTGCAGAGCAACAATCATTGCAGCAAATGGTACCGTTACATCACCTGCTTACGGTCTTGCAAATTACCCGAATAACCAAGAATGTTTATATAGAATAAAGAACCCTAACGGTGGTCCAGTATCGTTGAAATTCGACGAATTTAGCATTCACCCATCCGACGTAGTGCAAGTTTTTGACGGAGTCAGTACAAATGGTTTAAGATTGCATTCTGACAATGGATTTACTGTAAAACCAAGAATAACACTGACTGCATCCAGTGGCGAAATGTTGATACGATTTATGTCTGATGCTTTGCATAATGGAATAGGTTGGAAGGCGACGTTCTCGGCAGGTAAGCTATTCACGCTACGACGAGAACAAACGTGGAACAAATAGACGCGAATTCAATTCTTTTTATCGTACATTTTATTTTTCAGATTGCCCCTCTCTTACCTCCGGTCTTGGCGCTTTAGCTTCAAACAGAGATACCGCCTTTGGGACAGTTATAACATTCTCGTGTCCGATTGGACAAGAATTCGCCACAGGGAAATCTCGTATCACAACAAAATGTTTAGACGGGGGAAAATGGTCAACTACTTACATTCCTAGCTGTCAAGGCAAGTATCAAACGAGGAATGGTGGTATTGCACAATGCAGTATTACTTAAGGTTATATAGGGATACTTATGTGATTTTATTGTTACTTTACAGAGGTATATTGCGGTCCGGTGCCACAAATCGATAATGGGTTTTCAATTGGCTCTACAAACGTGACTTATCGAGGTGTTGCAACTTACCAATGTTATGCTGGATTTGCTTTTCCAACTGGACAGCCTATCGAAAGAATCTCGTGCTTAGCTGATGGGCGATGGGAGAGAACTCCTACTTGTCTGGGTAAGTTAAAGAATACATTTCTTTGATATTCCTGTCTGATTGCGGCTTGAAGTAGAAGAAAATTAACAATAAATACTTTTATGTTTTGTCTGACCGTTAATTAATTTCTGCTTTTTTTTCTACAGCATCACAATGCGTTGCCCTTCCGGACTCCCCTCACGCCAACGTTACAATTTTGAATGGTGGCGGGCGAAGCTACGGTACTATTGTCCGTTACGAATGTGAACCTGGTTACGTAAGATCTGGACAGCCAGTACTTCTGTGTATGAGTAACGGAACTTGGTCAGGAGATGTGCCAACATGCTCCAAGGCACTGTGCCCGAAATTCCCAGAAATCAAGAATGGGTTCATCGTTGACCAGACTAGGATTTACATGTTCGGTGATGAAGCTCGTGTTCAATGTTTCAAGGGTAAATATTAAACACTTTATTATCCATGTACTAATAAGACTGTTCCTATGAAAATAAGGGTGATTACTTATATAAGTGCCTAATCACTACTTTATAATTGTAGGATACAAACTGATCGGACCAAGCGTGCTCAAATGTGGCACTAACCAAGAATTTGACAACCCACCGACCTGCGAAGATATCAACGAGTGCGCCAACAGCCAATGTGACACAGCCTCGACTGAATGTAAGAACACCCAGGGTAGTTTCTTCTGCCCCTGCAAAACTGGCTTCGCACCAAGCTTAGACTGCAGACCTGTTGGTGATTTGGGACTGATCAATGGAGCTATTCCTGATGAGTCCATCATAACATCTGCTCCAGAACCTGGATATGCCAAAGGAGTAAGAATTATTTATCTTATTTTTAATAAGATCTTAATTTTTGTGTCATAAAATATTTATATTTATATTTTTCTGCACAGATGGTACGATTGAACAACGGAGGCGGCTGGTGTGGTAACAACTTAGAGGCTGGAGCCAACTGGATCCTCGTAGACCTTAGAGCACCTACAATCATCAGAGGATTCAGAACTATGAGCGTCATGCGCGCTGACGGCAACATCGCATTCACTTCCGCTATCAGAATTCAGTATACCAACGACTTGACTGACGTCTTCAAGGACTACACGAACCCCGATGGCACTGCTGTAGAATTCCGTATATTGGAGCCTACTCTATCTGTCCTAAACTTGCCCATGCCAATTGAAGCACAATACGTCAAATTCAAGATCCAAGATTACGTTGGCGCACCCTGTCTGAAGGTTGAAATCATGGGATGTGCGAGATTAGATTGTACAGACATTAACGAGTGCAGTGAAAATAATGGAGGATGTGAGCAGAAATGTCTAAACACGTAAGTAATTTCTTAACTATCTGATCAAGCATGTTTATTTTTGACGTAAAGCACCAGATACTTAACGGAGTTACTTTTTTCTTTCCAGACCCGGAAACTTCTCATGCGCTTGCAACATCGGCTACGAGCTTTATTCTACCAACGGTACAGCTGGATTTGCGATTGAAAAGTCAGAATCTGGTGAAAGGGATGGAGACACATACCAAAGGAACAAGTCTTGTGTACCAGTCATGTGCCCACCACTTGGACCTCCAGAAAACGGAAAACTGCTGTCCACGAAGGATGCTTACCACTTTGGAGATATTGTTCAGTTCCAATGTGAATTCGGATTTGTAATGTCTGGATTCTCGTCACTTCTTTGTACTTCTAGTGGAACCTGGAACGGAACTGCACCTTTATGTCAATGTAAGTACAAAATATAATAAAGTTCGTTGGGTCAAGGTGGATCATTATTTTAATAAGTCTTGTACTATTCGATAATTTAACCATTGAAATAATATTTACAGATGCCCGTTGTGTTACATTGTCTGACGATAAAAACGACGGCCTAAAGGTGATCAGAGATGACCCCGAAAGCGTGTTGGTTCCATACAGGGACAACGTTACGATTACTTGCACCTCACCCGGAAGACAGTTGAGAAACACTGTATCCTCGTCCTTCAGGCAGTGCGTCTACGATCCTAAACCGGTGAGCCTCATAATTTACTACAACTACATTTTTTTTTTCTATTATGAAATAATTTGAACATAGGTATCATTAATGTATTTAAATTTTTCAGGGTCTACCCGATTACTGGTTTTCTGGAGCTCAACCGCAATGCCCCAGAAAGGACTGTGGTGTTCCCATGCCTACACCTGGCGCTGAATACGGTCAATACGTTGACACCAAATACCAAAGCTCTTTTTTCTTTGGATGCCAAAACACTTTCAAACTGGCTGGTCAAACAAGCAAACACGATAACGTAGTCAGATGTCAAGCTAACGGTATTTGGGACTTCGGAGACCTAAGATGCGAGGGACCAGTGTGTGAAGACCCAGGCAGACCAGCCGATGGTTATCAAATCGCAAGAAGTTACGAGCAAAGTTCCGAAGTTCTATTTGGTTGCTCCAGACCTGGATACATTTTAATCAACCCAAGACCAATTACTTGTATACGTGAACCCGAATGCAAAGTCATCAGGCCTCTTGGTCTTGCCTCTGGAAGAATACCTGACTCTGCTATCAACGCAACATCAGAAAGACCTAACTATGAAGCAAGGAACATCAGGCTCAATTCAGTAACAGGCTGGTGTGGCAAACAAGAAGCCTTTACCTATGTAAGTGTTGACTTGGGCAAAGTATACAGAGTAAAAGCTATACTAGTGAAGGGTGTCGTTACATCTGACATTGTAGGCAGACCTACAGAAATAAGATTCTTCTACAAGCAAGCTGAAAATGAAAACTACGTGGTTTACTTCCCTAACTTCAACCTTACGATGAGAGATCCTGGAAACTATGGCGAACTGGCGATGATCACCTTGCCTAAGTTCGTACAAGCTCGTTTCGTTATTTTGGGTATTGTGAGCTTCATGGATAATGCTTGTCTCAAATTCGAGCTGATGGGTTGTGATGAGCCAGCCGCAGAACCTTTGTTAGGTTATGATTATGGATACTCTCCTTGCGTTGGTAAGTAGCTCCTATATTCTACATATTATAACATGTGTTTTGCTGAACAAATAACACGAATACTATTAAAAACCTCTACCTTTTACAGATAACGAGCCACCAGTTTTCCAAAACTGCCCTCAACAACCAATTGTAGTACAAACCGATGTCAACGGCGGTCTTTTACCAGTCAACTTTACAGAGCCCACAGCGACTGACAACTCTGGTGCTATTGCAAGATTAGAAGTCACACCACAGCACTTCAGGACACCTCTCCAAGTTTTCCACAATATGGTCGTGCGATACGTAGCATTCGATTTTGATGGAAACGTAGCCATTTGCGAAGTGAATATAACAGTACCAGATTACACTCCTCCAAAACTCAGTTGCCCCCAAAGTTACGTTATTGAACTAGTAGACAAACAGGATAGTTATTCCGTCAACTTCAATGATACTAGGAGAAGGATCAATGCAACAGATGCCTCGGGCGAAGTCTTCCTCAAATTCATTCCGGAAAGAGCCGTCATTCCTATACGTGGCTATGAAAATGTAACTGTTATCGCTTCCGACAAATACGGAAACCGAGCTCAGTGCAACTTCCAAGTAAGGATATTTTTCTACTAAAACGTATTTCAGAAAAATGTACGCAAATGGATATTGTTTAATATTTTACTTTTGTTCTAGGTTTCTGTGCAAGCAACTCCTTGTGTAGACTGGGAACTTATGCCACCAGCACATGGTGCTATGAACTGCCTGCCAGGAGATAGGGGAATTCAATGTATTGCCACATGCAGTCCTGGCTTCAGATTCACTGATGGAGAACCAGTCAAAACATTTGTTTGCGAAACTAAACGTCAATGGGTACCCACATCTGTTGTGCCTGATTGTGTTTCAGAAAGTATGTGTTTCGATAAGTAACTAAGTAAAATAGTTTTTTAAATACAGAATAATCTTGTAATAACTATGTCATACCTTTATTACAGATACCCAGCAAGCCGCATACCACGTTGTTTCCACCGTTCAATACCGTGCTCTTGGAGCAGTTTCCAACGCTTGCTTGCCGCAATACAAAGACTTGGTCGCTCAATACGACAACGTACTGAACGACAGACTTACCCAACGTTGTTCAGCGGTCAACGTCAACATAAACGTAACCTTCATTAACGTAATACCGACACTTCTTGACGAAAATGTAGTCAAAATGGACTTTGTGTTAGCCATCATACCCGCTGTCCGACAAACTCAGCTTTACGACCTATGTGGCTCAACCTTGAACCTTATATTTGATTTGTCTGTACCATATGCTAGTGCTCTTATTGAACCAGTACTCAATGTATCATCTATTGGCAATCAATGTCCACCATTGAGAGCTATCAGAAGTTCTATTACTAAAGGATTTACATGCAGCGTCGGCGAGGTATTGAATATGGATACGAATGATGTCCCAAGATGCTGTAAGTATACCTGTATTTTTGTACGATTTGGCGGTTTTTTATTAGAGCAATTATCATTATTAATTTAAATTTCAGTACATTGTCCTGCTGGAACCTTTGCTGAAGAAAAACAAAAGACCTGTACAATGTGCCCACGTGGTTTCTTTCAAAACCAAGCTCGTCAAGGGTCATGCCTCAAGTGTCCTCAAGGAACATTCACTAGAGAAGAAGGGTCCAAGGATATCAATGATTGTATACCTGTTTGTGGATACGGAACATACTCACCAACTGGTTTAGTTCCATGCTTGGAATGTCCTAGAAATAGCTACACAAGCGAACCACCACTAGGAGGATTTAAGGATTGTCAAGCTTGTCCAGTAAATACATTCACCTACCAACCAGCTGCACCTGGAAGAGATAGGTGTAGGGCTAAATGCGCACCAGGAACTTACTCTCCCACAGGCTTAGCTCCGTGCTCTCAATGTCCAAGAAACTTCTACCAAAACCTTGTCGGACAAACGTTGTGTATGGAATGTCCTACCAACATGAAAACTGTAGGAACTGGAGCAACAGGCTTAGAAGAATGTCTACCGGTAGAATGTTCAAACAGCGCTTGCCAACATGGCGGGCTATGTGTACCTAAAGGACATGGAGTTCAATGCTACTGTCCTGCTGGTTTCTCTGGACGCAGATGTGAACTAGACATTGACGAGTGCGCAAGTCAGCCATGTTACAACGGCGGTACATGTACTGATCTTCCACAAGGATACCGCTGCTCTTGCCCTACAGGATATGGAGGCATCAACTGTCAAGAAGAAAGATCTGATTGTAGAAATGACACCTGCCCTGAAAGAGCCATGTGCAAAGATGAACCAGGATTTGATAACTACACTTGTCTATGTAGAGCAGGATACACGGGCATTGATTGTGACATCACGGTACGTATTTGAAATTATTTTGTATCATGCATCAACTTCTTAAATCACATCTTTGCAAAATCAGTAGCCCAGAAATGTTATTAATAACTCGTCTTTTTTCAGATTGATCCTTGCTCGGCTAACGGAAACCCTTGCACGAATGGTGCAAGTTGCATTGCACTCCAACAAGGCCGATACAAATGCGAATGCTTGCCAGGATGGGAAGGACAACTTTGCGAGATCAACACTGACGACTGTATTGAAAAGCCTTGTCTCCTCGGCGCACCTTGTACAGACTTAGTTAACGACTTTAGTTGTGGATGTCCACCAGGCTTTACAGGAAAACGTTGCCATGAGAAGATAGACCTCTGCTCAAATGAACCTTGCAAACATGGAATATGTGTTGATAGACTCTTTATTTATCAATGCATCTGCGATCCTGGATGGAGTGGTCCTTCTTGTGATATCAACATAAACGAATGTGTAAAATCTCCTTGTGAAAATGGTGGGCAATGTATTGATGGCATTGACGACTTTAACTGTATTTGCGAAACTGGTTACACAGGCAAGACATGTCAGCATACCATCGATGACTGCGCTTCTAACCCCTGCCAGAACGGTGCATCGTGCGTTGATCAAATAGACGGATTTATCTGCAAATGTCGTCCAGGATACATTGGACTACAATGTGAGACAGCGATTGATGAATGTCTAAATGAACCTTGCAACGCCGTGGGAACAGAGCGGTGCATTGATCTTGATAACAAATACAAGTGCGTCTGTCGTGAAGGTTTCATGGGAGAGACGTGTGAAACTAACATTAATGACTGTGCTTCGGACCCATGCTTTAACGGCGGATCCTGCAAAGATGACATAGGTGACTACAAATGCTCCTGTCAACCTGGATGGACTGGCAAGCGTTGCGAGAATGACATTGGTAACTGCATGAACATGCCCTGTCAAAATCATGCTAAATGTATCGATCTCTTCCAAGACTTCTTCTGCGTGTAAGTATTTTGTCATAAATAACATTCAACTTGAAAAAATAATACATAGATATGAATATTGTAATAATTGTTCTGGTAATATTTCAGATGCCCAAGTGGTACCGATGGAAAACAATGTGAAACTGCTCCAGAAAGATGTATCGGCAGCCCATGCATGCACGGTGGAAAATGCCAAGACTTTGGTTCTGGCCTCAACTGCACATGTTCTCTGGACTACACTGGAATTGGTTGCCAATACGAGTTCGACGCATGTGACGCTGGTCTCTGTCAGAATGGAGCGACTTGTGTAGATGAGGGTGAAGGTTACAACTGTATTTGCGCTCCAGGCTTCCAAGGAAAGAACTGTGATGAAGACATTGTCGATTGCAAGGAGAACTCTTGCCCGCCTTCCGCAACATGCATTGATTTACCAGGCCGCTTCTACTGCCAATGCCCATTCAATCTTACCGGCGACGATTGCAGAAAAAGTAAGAATTAGTCAAAGGTCTTTTATTTAACGATACTAATATCAACTTCACTTTGCGATATACTCATTAATATCAAATTATTTTTATTCCAGCAATCAGTGTAGATTACGACCTCTACTTCAGTGACCCAATGCGTTCAAGTGCGGCTCAAGTGGTGCCATTCGATACAGCATCGGCTGATAGTCTGACTATAGCGATGTGGGTCCAATATACGCAACAAGACGAAGGAGGAGTGTTCTTTACTGCATACAGCGTTAGGTACGTAACATACTGGCACACGATAGAAATTGAACATAATTATATCTAAACTTCTTTTATATTTATTGACTGATTTTATATTTCCAGTAACTCCCACATTGCTCTAAATAGAAAGCAAATAATTCAAGCCCACTCAAACGGCGTGCAAGTTTCTCTGTTCCCGGAACTTCAAGATGTTTACCTCAGCTTCGGTGAATTCGCAACGGTAAATGACGGACAGTGGCACCATGTTGCTTTAGTCTGGGATGGTAACAACGGCGGTGAATTGACACTTATCACTGAAGGTTTGATCGCCAGCAAGATTGAAGGTTATGGCAGCGGACGAACACTACCACAATAGTAAGAATTTATTAAGAAAACTGCAAAAAAAGCCTTAATTTAATCATTTTTAAATGCAATGAATTAACTTTATCCTTTGTTTTCAGTGTTTGGGTTACACTCGGCAAGCCTCAATCTGATAATCCAAAGGCGTACACGGAAGCTGGATTCCAGGGTCACCTGACTAAAGTACAAATATGGAACCGTGCTCTCGATTTTTCCAATGAAATCCAGAAACAAGTTCGTGACTGTAGAACTGAACCTGTTCTGTACAGCGGCTTGGGTCTCACTTGGGCAGGATATGACGACTTAGTTGGAGGAGTAGAGAGAATAGTGCCATCTCATTGCGGCCAAAGAGTGTGTCCCAACGGTTATTCCGGTTCTAAATGCCAGCAATTGCAAGTAGACAAGGAACCACCGCGGGTAGATCGTTGCCCTGGCGATCTCTGGGTGATTGCAAAGAACGGATCTTCTGTAGTCAGCTGGGACGTACCCGTGTTCAGTGACAACGTTGGAGTTGCTAAAGTTGTCGAGAAATCTGGTCATAGGCCTGGATGGAACCTTGCTTGGGGTGCTTATGATATTGCTTATATCGCGTATGATCCTGCTGGCAACGCAGCTACTTGCACTTTCAAGGTTACTGTTCTTGGTAAGTTTTCAAGATTTCTTTAATCTAGTTATTTTTTTTTCATTTTTGAAGGATAGCTACTCATAATATTTCCTTTTTCAGCTGAATTCTGTCCACCACTACCTGATCCGCTTGGCGGTTATCAATCCTGCCGCGACTGGGGTGCCGGTGGTCAGTTCAAGGTGTGCGAGATTGCCTGTCGTGACGGT
Source organism: Conistra vaccinii (assembly GCA_948150665.1). Taxonomy (NCBI): domain Eukaryota; kingdom Metazoa; phylum Arthropoda; class Insecta; order Lepidoptera; family Noctuidae; genus Conistra; species Conistra vaccinii. The sequence continues at coordinate 16,426,881 of OX411318.1, forward strand.
CTTAGGTTCTCGCAACCTGTGCCACCATTCTACACATGTGGTGCTGAAGGGTTCTGGCGACCAACTGCTGATCCTACCCTACCATTGGTTTATCCTGCTTGCTCACGTAAGAAAATTCATAAATTCATTCTTCTTTTTTTCTATTTGTTCTAATTATGGTTTATTAACATATTTCTCCATTGTACAGCGGCCACACCAGCTCAGCGCGTCTTCAAGGTATCGATGCTGTTCCCAAGTTCAGTACTTTGCAATGATGCTGGTCAAGGAGTACTTCGCCAGAAGGTTCGCAGCGCCATCAACCAACTTAACAGAGACTGGAACTTCTGTTCTTACGCTGTTGACGGTACGTACTCAGATAACAAACTGTGATCTGCTCTTAGAACTATCAAGTGTTTCTTCCAATCTTCTGTTGACTCTCCAAATTACTGAAGGATGACCTTCAACTCCTTCTCCTTTGTCCCACCTTGGGACAGCTTACTAGCACTCGAGGCTCCGGATCATTCGTGAATGAGCATTGAACCAACGCGCATTTTCCGGACGTCTTGCCCATCATTAAGTCTTCTAAAATGAATGTTGAACACAGGTACCCGCGAGTGCAAGGAACTGGACATCAATGTGAAGTGCGACCACCGCGCGAACAACAGACAGACGAGACAAGTATCCACCCCTCCCGCCGTACCTGCTGAAGATACCTACGTACTCGACGCCATTATCCCCGTCGAAGAGTAAGTTCAAGTCCATCACTATTTAGAAAAACCCATTATAACCCGTGCCGTTGAAGAAACGAATTAACAAAATAGCGGCTCAAATCATTCTCTCATCATCTGCCTAGAATTTCCAAACTATGTTGGGATCGGCTACCAGTCTAACCGGATGCAGCTGAATACCTGTCTTTTCCATGGAGCGAGTGCCTTTCTGATCTCCACAACCCAGTTACTGGGTAACACGATACCCCTTAGTAGACTGCTTGTCAGACTTTCGGGTAACATAACACATAACGACTCTCAAAGATCTACAAATGGCAGCCGGGACCAAAGGTATAACGTGCTTTCCGAGGCACGGAGGAGTCTCGATATACCATGTAGATGGTCACCTAATCATTCTCTCTCACTCGCACATTATACTGTGTGAGCGAAATAGCAACACAAACTCCTTCGTTGGACCGCCATTTTCAATTTGTTTTTTTAATCGCACGGGTTTTACAAAGTAGGAGTCGATAAAAGGTGACGGCGTAGTTACACAAATATTACGCAAAACTTGTAATGTAAAAAATCTCATCTATGTAGTGCACATAAAGGCATATTTTTGTATAACACAGTACAGAAAGCACTTTGGTTTCGTAGCAAAATTTTGACGTTTTCATTCCAGAAGCACTTTAGTTTCGTAACAAAATTTTGATGTTTTCATTCCAAAACAGCACTTAGGCTTCATACAAGTAAAGCATGATGTTCTTCTATCACAAATTGCATGTGTTTTTGTGGCACTTAGGACTCGAAGCAGTAGGGAGGGTCGTCAGGCTGGCGATACGTACAACGTTGAGATCTCTTTCCCGTCTGTCAAGTAAGTTGGTTGCATGGTTTGGAATAGCACTTAAGCACTTGTTGTAACATAAAATAAAGGTTTGATTTGCTTGAATAAAATACTTACTCTACCCGGTATTAATATGGTACATCGAGTTTTAGAAAGAAACTAGCAGTTCAGACTACGCTATACTATTTCGCTAAATAGTAAAGCATATTACGAAAGTGCACACACAATGGGAAGCTAGCGTGTAAAGCTCACCAAGCGATGACGATGATATGGAATTTGACTCCATTTTATTACTGATTAATTGATAAATTATAACAGAACGGGGACTGGAGAATCTTATGAGAATCGGTCAAATTTATCGCGTACTGCAAGGCAATACTTTTTATATAGCATAGCATTGTGTAAGCGTGTCCATATAAAATATAAGCTGAGGCACATAGTTGTGCTAACAACCCGTACTAGTCTTTCAACGTGGAAAGTGCGACAAGTGCGCGTGTTGTTCTTATACCCCAGTAGCACACCTCCGCCGTGAAACCGCGGCGTAGCAGCGAAACCGCAGTAGTTCAATTCAACTGGCTCGCGTCATGTTCCGGTTCTTTTATTTCGCGTAGCGGATATTTTTGTGAATAGAAAGATAGATAGAATATTATTTATTATGTACACCATAAAAAGTACAGATATAAATACCAATACTACTAACTACTACTAAATAACTACATACTATACGAGTACACACACACTAATACTAATACTACAACTACAACTACTGAATACTATATTAATAAAATAAAATTGATCTTTTTTCATGTGGTAATATTTTTTTTTGTTGTAGAGCGTCCATCCGACGCTTTACTATTGCAGATTAACGGGAACGCATTTCGTTAATTAACATATTGTATATTATATCGTAATCTGAACTGTCCTTTACACAGGTATAACTGACATAGACGTCGCTCTACAAATGTAAACTTTAACTAGAACTAGATGTGCCATATTTACAGTCGAATACTGTAGTTATAATAATATATTGCTTGTTGACATAATTACATTTTTAACTACGAATTTTTTACTAACATAATCTAAATAAGGTAAACTAATGAATGTTAAAACTCACAGCGACCCAGTCATCCATAATGGAAACAATGAACGCTCCACTGTGCAAAGATTATTGGAGAAACTGATTCTTGAAGACGAACAATTCGACGTAAGGAACATTCTTCCTAATACCGTGCCTGATCCGGCCAGTTTGGACCTAGTTTCGGACTATGCCTGCCCTACTGGACAAGTTGTTATGGCTCCTGATTGTGGTAACTAGAAATTCTTACTTATACCGTCAGTAAAACAAGTCGTTTTAATTTTTTTTAAACCTTAACTTTAATTCACCAAAATGATAAAAAAACGAACAAAATGAAGAATAATAAATATACAGGGTTTTAAAGCGATACTGAATTCACCCTGAAGCTATGGCACGCTATTACTTTAACACCCTGTATATACAATTATATTACAATAACACAAGTTCTTGTTTCACAAAATACTGAAAAACAGAGTACGAATAGTTCAGTGTTAATTTAGATCATTTTTAGATCTTGTAAAATTAACGAACGAACTTTCTTTGCTGACCATACAATGCGGTACAAAAACCGAGTACGGTTACTAACCCCAATTTTCTTTTTACAGTGGCTTGTGCGGTCGGTACATTCCTGGATGCTGCCAGCGACACCTGCAAGCCTTGTCCACAAGGCACATACCAATCTGAAGCGGGACAAGTGCAATGTACTGCTTGTCCTGCCATCGCCGGACAATCTGGTGTCACACAGTCTACTGGAGCCCGCAGTGCTGCTGACTGCAAAGGTAAAGATTTCTGGAGTCTTTGAACCTTTTATTTTAATAACATAACATCTCAAGTTTACTTATTTCTCAAAGGCAGACGCAGCCCCCGATCTAGGGGAGGACAAACCTGTGTCCCGGGCGCAAACATTAGGGGGCGACAAATTCAAGGGTACCACCCAGCACACCGCAACTATGCAATAAATGAGACGCGCATCACATATAATATTTCTATTTCTTTCTTTTTTCAAACAGGCGCCCTTGCCAATCCTTGTGCAATTGGCACATGTTTCTGCCAAATCCAAAATTTGAATTTCTAGAAAATTTGAATTTCGCGGACTGCCTTAGCACATCCCCCATAAAAGGATTGGCGGGGAGCGGCAGACGGCAGTTTTTGCCCCGTCTCAAAAAAAATCTAGATCCGGGACTGGGCAGGGCAGACGTAGAGACTCACAATAATTCTCCAGTTATGTTTAACTCCTATGTAATTGGGTGCGATCCTATTGTCATTAATGCACAAATCCAGACTCCTACCGCTACTGAGAAATTCTTGACATTGTCTTTTCTTTTTGTTTTTTGGGTGTTTTTAGTTTTATGCGTCATATTAGGCGCAAATAAACTTATTATCTTTCTTTCTTTACTTGGGAATATATATTATACCATAGAATATATTCTGGTTCTAATATCTGTATTCTGTTTATAGAGAGGTGCGCCGCCGGAAAATACTACGATGCTGAGGCTGATCTCTGCCGTCCGTGCGGTCACGGCTCATACCAACCACGCGAAGGAGCCTTCTCTTGCATGGCCTGCCCTAGGGGACAAACTACTCGAGCTACAGAAGCCGTATCAGCTGCTGAATGCAGAGATGATTGTCCTTCAGGTAAGCACGTTTAACTACCGAAAATGTTTCCGGATCTGTTTAACCTTTCACAGTTTTGGTAAGGAGTTCCTACCATTCACCTGTAATTCAATGAATGCTTTTTATGTCTTTAGGTGAACAACTAAGCAGTGATGGCGGCTGTGAGCCTTGCCCTCGTGGAACGTGGCGCGCCAACGGATCAGGCGCAGCATGTGCGCCGTGCCCGCCCGGCACCACCACGCCGCACTCCGGAGCATCGTCCGCCGATCAATGCTCCCTTCCCGTCTGCCGACCTGGTAACCACCTTTCCGATATTAATAATTCTCGTCCCAAAAATTCCGCACAGAAACGATTATAAAATTACGAATTTACTTTGAAACAATCCTCTGAAATGTTAAATATTTCAACAATGGAATTCTGATCTTCTGAACTTGAGAAATCCGGTCTAATCCGATTCCTATTGTTGAATATTGGAGATGAAAATTCTGGATATTTATTGTAATTGAAATCTTTTTATACTCGTAAGATAGAAATGTTAAGACATTTTCTTGTAATTTCCAGGCTCATATCTCAACGTCACCTTGAACACATGTGTACAATGCAGGAAAGGAACCTATCAATCAGAGGCACAACAGACAGTCTGTGTTCCTTGTCCAATCAACACAAGTACGAGAAGCTCTGGTGCTGTAAGTAAAACATACTTATCCTTAATAACGTCCCAAATATATCTTGAGTGGCTTTTTATCATCGTCGAAACGTTTGGGTTGACAATAAAAAATAAGAGCGCTCTTCTGAGATATTTATTCGAGATCAAAGCACATGCCAAATTGCTCAACTTAGGAGTAAAATTGCTAGAAGGTTGTTGTGGTTTATGCCCTTGTGAAATAATTAACCTTCGAGGAAATAGAAGATTTTCGACTTTCTATTTTCAGTTATCCTTGTACGTTATTTAATCAGAGATTGACTCTTTTATTTTATGTATTTTTATTCTTTGATTAAGTAGATATGTGAAACAAAAACTTAATAATCATATTACTCGGCCGTCATTGTGTCGATTGTCGTAACGGCCAATGACCGAACGGCAGAAAGCCTCGACCAACAGTCTCTCGATGCTCTCATTAGGGGGTTAAAACAAGGGTCTGATTCAGAAGGGAGTAACTCCTAGATACGGCTCGCATTGTGAGGTTTCTGTCTCTGGACTGCCCTATCCACCGGTAGCTTGGACACCGCCCTGCTCCCGACACGGGCGGAACACTATTTTGTATATAAAAAAATGTATTTTAATTTATATAAAAAAAAATATATATATATATGAAATAATAACTTAATAATATATTACTTTCACAGACATCGGAATCAGAATGCACGAACCCATGTGAGATGAGTGGCCCGGGGATGCATTGCGATATTAATTCCTACTGCCTTTTGATACCGGAGACAAGCGAGTTCAAATGCCAGTGCAAGCCGGGCTTCAACGGCACCGGAAAAGTTTGTTTAGGTGAGCAAGACATTTTTATTCAAGGAAACTAATATTTAAATCAAGGCTTTACAAGATTCTTCAAAGAACTTTGACCTGAAAATTAAGCTTCTATTGGAAAAACCTCATTTGAAACTTGATGCCCTGTATAATGGACTGAATTTTTGTACGACAGCTAATTTGTATTCATCGTGGAAAGTATTCAGCTGAATCGCCCAAATTTTCTTATACCTCTCAAAACTCTGAATACTGGAATTGATTCCACATCAATTTTGAAAGAATGTTGTGACCTTTGACGCTAAGCCTTCCTGAAAATTGTTGCTGAAATTTGTCGAAATGTCATTATTTAAGTCTGTTATTCGTTTTGCTCCTAAACATTGAACCCCGACTACACTACACGCGAAGTTGTTTCGATGAAAGTACTCGTCGAAGTTAACTAAAGTTGACCGAAGTCCAAAGTATGTGACTCTCAGGTGACTACACACGCAGTGCACGAATGTGCGAAGAACTACAGGACGCTTCGATTCCTTTGACTCGGGAGCAAAACCTGACAACGATTGTCCGAAGCGAGCGGAGATTGCACGAATCGAAACGAAGTGCCCTTTTCACTGTCATATTCGCTTAACTTCGATCAACTTCGCGAGTAGTATATTGCAGGTTTTAGGATTTTCTTTCAACACAAACTAGCTTTGCTTGGACAAAGTTACCTTTACCCATTCTCGCAAAGTTTAACTCCTACGTACGTACCACGTAAAAAGCCGATTCTTTTCCCAGTTTAGTTCCTTTCTTCTTGCGGTCACTTTTAATATTTCCCCTTAGCGTTTTTTCACCTCGAATATCATAAATTTCATATTTTCGATATTCATTAAATTTACGTACTTATAGCCTCGCTTGTATGCTTATTAGCTTGTTTGCCTGCATGATTGCTCGCTTGCTTGCTAGCTTGCAATTAGACGAAGGCTTTTTGTTTTAATAGAAAACCTAGGTTTCTAAATCTAGGTACGACTGCGAATGGGAAACTAGGACAATGTTAATTTAGAACACAGAGTTTGGTGAATTCGACAACATATCACGGACAAGAGATGAATTTTAGATTTTCTATGAACGAATTATGGAAATAGGATCAAACATTTTTTTTTTTCCTACATTATACGGTATTTAACCCCTTTACAATTTATCTTCAGACGTATGCGAGGACTTCTGTGACAACGGAGGTGAGTGCGTGAAGGACGCGCGAGGGGAACCTTCGTGTCGCTGCACTGGCTCGTTCACTGGCCGCCATTGCAGGGAGAAGAGCGAGTTCGCGTACATAGCGAGCGGAGTCGCGGGAGGAGTCATCTTTATTATATTCTTAGTGCTGCTTGTATGGATGATTTGTGCGAGGTTCGTTTTTTCTGTTTTTTTTATGTTGGTTGTTTCTTCTATATAAATACATCATGCCAAGCTGGCAACTTTGTTTTCGTAACTTTCTGTGAAGTTTCGCCAGCTAATTTATTTATTTATTATGTCTTAACCAGTCCCTAATTTTCGATTCAAACTTCACCAGATCAACAAAGAAGAAGGAACCAAAGAAGACATTAACACCAGCTATTGACCAAAACGGCTCCCAAGTGAACTTCTACTACGGAGCGCATACGCCGTACGCGGAATCTATAGCACCATCGCATCATTCCACGTACGCGCACTACTATGACGACGAAGAAGACGGCTGGGAGATGCCTAACTTCTACAACGAGACGTACATGAAGGAGAGCCTCCACAACGGCATGAATGGAAAGATGAACAGCTTAGCGCGATCAAATGCCAGCATATACGGGACCAAGGAGGATCTCTACGATAGACTAAAGAGGCATGCGTACCCGGGTAAGAAAGGTCAGTATGTTAGCACTTAGTTAGTGCGCACTTTCGTTATTGAGAATGCAGCTTTTGCACGTTTTGCTTGGTAGTTGCGTTAACGCTATGCTAATTTACTGTAGAACGTAGTATAACATATTTTTAATACGCTCTTCTTCATTATTTTTGAGCACTGCCTATTATACCACCGAAAATCATCTTTACTATGTATTTCACAAGCTCCCACATGATTGTCTTTGGTGTCTATTTTACATTTCTCCCATAGAGAAAACTATTCTAGCCTTTTTTCCCTCCACCTCTGTTCTATTTGTTATTAAATAATAGAATAATTATAATAGTTTGCTTTCAAATGTTCTATGTCATATAACAATGAGACCCTTGATTTATTTTTAATAATAAACGTGGTAACAAAGCCTTTAGGCCTTTGTTTTAAAAATAAAGGTGAATGTGCAATTCATAAAAGACAATAATCAGAATAAAGCAATTGCAAAATAACGTCATTCTCTTTGTTCTAAGCGTTACAAGCATCAGACAAATGCCTGATGTAAATAAACAAAGAAATGAACATTATCATATATTGTTTGTCTTACGCATATACAAAAATTCCACTAGCACGAACATTATTATAGGTCACTGGCGCACATGCAAAACAATTTAAATAACAATGATGAAATACTAATAAGTACAATTATTTTCGTTACAGATAAGAGTGACAGCGACAGTGAAGGTCAGTAAGGGTAATGAGGGACTGCGTTTTGTCGTATTCTGGTCAATCTTACATAATACTTCGTACTAGTTTCAATTCTCGGTGTACCCGGCGGTAATAGATCATATTATTGCATACTAAATAGACGGCGTGGAAAATATGTAGCGCTCGCGACTACAAGCCGAGGGTTCAGTATGTTATTGTAGAATGTCGTATTCTATTAGCTTTATTAAGAATTATAGTTGTAACGTTATGTGTATTAACACACTCACTGTTTAAATTACAGCCCCCACCAAATATACTTTATTTAACAAAAAAATCGTCACAAATGTCAAAAGTTTATTAATTAAAGGCGTTACAATATTTTGAAAACAGTGAATGTGTTGATGTTCTTAAATATTCATCAACGAACAAAATGCTCAAGTACTATAAGGCACACTGCCATATCCGAAGCAGGGAGTACTCACAATTTTTCAACGAATATTGTATAAAATTACATTCAAACAACATTCCGATTTAAAATCGTGTAAATATAATGCTATAAAATATTTTGTATATTTTTTTAGAACACTGTTCTTGGAATGTTAGTAATAATTACATCTGTAGAACAGTATTTAGCGTATGATTGATTATTACTAACATTAGGGATGACTAGGTAATATAAATTAACGGTTTATGTTTGTATTATAAACTGGACTGTATTATTATAATTCTGTGTATGAATGAGAGTGAGTGTTAAAGTGACAGTGAAATGTATAGAATGATATTTTTTATAATTATCACGTGAATATATGGGACATGTATTATATATACGTTTTGTATTAAAGTATTTTTAAGCTGATATAATTTATAGTAAATATCATAATCTTCCTAACACTGAATATTGGGACCGTACTAGGATCGACCGTAACAAAATATACATATATGAGAGTTTTAGACTACTTCTATATGACATGTATCAATTATGTACGTACCTAAAGAAATGTTTTATTGAAATACTCAAAGAATCTCCATCGGGTGGTCAATATTCCATCACAATCTATTACCACATTAGTGATTACATAATAAAGATATTTTTTTACAAAAATTTTAATGAAATAAATTTTAATACGTATATTTATTAAGAATTTTATTTTATTTATAAACTACCCTCCTGAAATCCTACAAAATATACCTCATCATTTCAGCCGAAACATGTCCACTGCTGGACATAGGCCTCCCCCAAGCACCGCCACTTCGACCGATTCTGTGCTTCCCGCATCCAGCGGATTCCTGCGGCCTTTACAAGGTCATCGGTGGCCATCTTGTGGGAGGCCTTCCAACGCTACGTCTTCCGGTATGCGATCGCCACTTCAGAACCTTTCGGCCCCATCGGCCATCTGTTCTGCGAGCAATGTGCTCTGCCCACTGCCACTTAAGTTTGGCAATTCTTCGGGCTATGTCGGTTACCTTGATTCTCCTGCGGATCTCTTCATTTCTGATTCGATCACGTAGGAAACAAAATACACCTAATTGCAATAAACCGGTTTCATTATCATTCTGATAAAAATACAGACCCTTTTTTGATGAAAAAAAATCCTGGGTTACATGATAACGAAGATCGAGCCAGTTACTAACTATATACCTACGGCTCGGGGTCAAATCTATCCATCGAAAAGTCTCGCCGAAATACAAATAACATTCAACAAAAACGTTACCTAACAACAATCAGTTGTGTCAATAAAAACACTGATTACGTTTTTCGACCCGAGACTGCTTTCAATTAATGTCATCGGTGTCAACTATCGAAATAAACTAGTTTGTAATGTAATCTTTAGAGGCCAAATTATCACACAACAATCACATGATCGATGTTTTGTTTGCCGGCTGGTAAAAGACGTGAATTGTGTCTTTTTATCAAATGTATGACGCATTATAATTATTATTATTTTTATAAAGAGTAAGTATTGTTTATGTGGGTTGAAGTAATCTCACAAACTCTTAAACCGATTCTGATATTTATCTCACTGTTCGAATCGATCGCTTCGATACAAGATTTTCATAAATTCTAAGAAAAGTATTTATGAAAATCTTAGTACAACCCTATTCATCATTCACTATTGGGACTATCAAAGAAAAGAATATATAACTTAAAAAAAAACTATAATTTATTCTTCAAAAAGAATTTCAGCACAGCCAATACATTCAACTTAATTTATTAGCCAAACAATATGCGATATTCGCCGACAAAGTATACTTAGAAATAGAATACTCTTAAATAAGAAATAAACTTAAATTACTTGGCATGTTTCTTCTGGAACTCTTTCATGTATTTCGATAGAGTTTCCACTTCTTCAACCGTAACGGCGTTGTAGATTGATGCCCGAATACCACCGACATTCCTGGAAATTAAACAACAAGATAATTAGTTTCCATTATTTAACAAGGAACAAGGTGAAATGTGAACGCCCCAGTGGAGCAGGATCAGTCGCTGTGGCGATTTTTGGTAGTAAAACATGTCTATTGGCTAAAATGATGACGAATCAATAAGCTCAACTTATAGGTACTATCGGTGTCTTCGAAATTACGCCACCCCAGCCTATTTCTACCTGACTACGACGAAGCAAAAAGGAGTTATTATTTTGACCGGTATGTATGTATGTATATATGTTGGTCTGTTCACTCTTAACTTTCAAACTACTTATCATAATTTGACAAATGTGGTATCATTGCAAGCGTCTTGATCGTCAGCTGGTCATAGACTATGTGACGTCAAAATAAATGGCACCCTCTAGAGGACATAAATTCCTGAATTTAAAAAAAATTGTTAGGGCATAAATCGAACATATTAAATGCGATTTTTATTTTGGATTTTTAATTTGTCTGTCTGTGATGTCTTGTTTATACCTTTTTATTTGGCGTTATTGTAGTTGGGATTTACTTTTTGTAATCTGCATCCGATCTGCTTCAGCTACCTATTTCAGGTAATAGATGGGGTTTATTTTGAAACTACTGAACCGATCCTGACACCGTAAGGAAGCCATCGGAAAGATGGAGCGACTTGCAGCCGAACACAATCTGGGAGCTGCAGCCGAACACAATCTGGGAGCTGCAGCCGAACATCCCAAAATATAATCTTGTTGATTGTCTAAAACTTGTGCGTGTCCTGATTACCACCCACAAAGTAAGTTTGGTTATTTAACCGGCGGTTATGCCCAACAAAAAGTATTATTTTCGCGAACACTCGTAACGTTGATTACAAAAACATAATAAGCACGATATTCTATATTTACCTGTGTCCTTTCAGCTGAATAAGTCCCAACGCCTCAGCGCCCTTCAAGAACTCCTTTTCCAAATCATCATTGGGTGGTGACCCAATTCTGAATGGCACATTCATTTTACTCCTCGCATTCTTGGCTACGGGAATTGAGTAGAAGCCGTTGGATTGTTCAACTGTTTCGTAAATCAGTGAGGCCTTCTTTGAGGCTAATTGGGCCATGCCTTCCACGCCTCCATTTCTCTCTACCCATTCTAGAACTCTTCCCATAACATAGATACTGGAATAAAGAAATATTATTTTTAATATATGTGTCTAAATTTCTATAATTTTATATTGTAAAGTTTTTAGGGTTTCATACACACGGCTGACCTCGCATTGTACGGAAATCGTTTACAATGCGAGATCATCATAAACTGGAAATGTATAGCTTGATGTGTAGCCGTGCGTACCTAAAAAGGAAAAAACAGAACCCTTATAGGATCACTTCGTTGTACGTCTGTCCGTCCGTCTGTCTGTCTCGCTGTCTGTTAAGACCCATTTTCTCAAGAACGTGTGGAGGTATCAAGTTGAAATTAATATCAAATACGTAGATCTATGGTGCCTTGGAGCTCAAAAAAAAATCAAGGTTCTAAGTCAACGCTACAAAAAAAAACGGAAATTTATGTGACATATTTTGATAGGTGACCTAGAGTCACAAGTAAAGAAAAAAGACCAAAGAACTTTTCAACTACAAAGTCATCTTAGTTTTTGGGATAAATTCATGCCAACTACGGAACCCTTCATCGTTCGTGGTCCGACACGCACTTGGTCGGTTTTTTTAATACTCAATTAAGTGAAGGACATGAATAATCATTATTATTAGTTAATTATCGGTATTTAGGGGTATGAGGAACAGGGTGTAAAGTTCACTCATCCACCATAGAAAAGGGAGGATCCTCCAACCAGACGGGTTGTTATGTCTGGCGGGCAACTGCCCATATGTTGATTTCGGATAGTCTTATTTATGTTTTTCGCTCGGTAAACTCTAACTGCGCGATGCAGGAATTGTGTGACGTCATGTCTTTTACTGCGTAGTTCGTATGTCGCGGTGTAACCGCTACAATCGAACTGTTTTACAAATCACTAATATTATGGCATTTTATCGTATTTGCCATTCATTTACCTCCTCATATCAACTTTAAATTGGTTTACTGAACATGACCTACCCCAATGACAATTTATAAAAACACATAACAACTTATTTTATAGTTCATCATTCACATGCTATCAGAGGTTATTTATTGGTCGCTATCAGATGTTATCTATCTCACTAAAAGCCTCATAAAAACCCATTGTGGTGATATCTATTTTTAGACGAAATCAGGCGACAATTTGGCATAAAATAACTAAAGTACTACTACTAAAAGTAGGTAGGTACTATGAAATATATTTTTCCGTCAAATAATCAGAAACAAAGTACATTATAATCTTTATAATATGTTCAGGTTTAATACAATACCACATAGTACTGGTGATTATTTTTATGATAAAGCTGGTTGCTGAGGAAATTGATAGACAACGTGTAAGATATTATTAGAAAAACATGATGGTTATCTAAGTATATAATTTCTTTGTTATTTGTACTTATTCACATAGATAAATATCTCTCTACCTATACCTGATTTGTGTTTATAAATTCAAAATAAATTGTATACTTAGTTCTTGATGGCAATCAACCAGCCAGCCTACCTGATTATTAAGGCGACGATAACCGACTTTTAATGATTTTATACTGAAGATCACGTCTAAACGAGTAGTGTTAAATAAGAGCATTTTTTTATAACTAATTATAGGAATATTTTAGATTATATTTATATTACATAGTGAAATTAATTTGTAAAGCTTTGTCTAACGCGGATAAAAAACTGAGAAACACGCAAAATCTATCAAACGTATTTTTCTGAAACCTGCACTATTTTGAAGATAATTTAATTATTGATCTTTTTGTATACGTGTTTTATTTAAATCCGTTTTGTTTTATGAATAATAAATTAATAATACGGGATCTAATTTGGGACAGCGCTCGCTCCTTGATGGGTGAGTCCTATTACTGGCTGGACGCACGACGCGTTGCGTGAGCTCAGTACACAACACGGAAGATAACCACTCAAGGTCACTGGCATGTATCTGTATCTTAAGGGTCCCCGAAACGATCACTAGCAATTGTCAATTTTAACGTGATTGATACAAATTGATACGCAGAATGGTCGACAATGACACAAAGATGCGCTCATTGACGAGACCCGAAGAGATTGTCGTGGTGCTGTCAGTTGCGAGTGCCGTACCGAGACGAATGGTTGCCGCGATCTTTTAAAAATGGAGCGCCTAGGTTATTTTTTAAAACAAATAGGCATCGTTTCCATACTGTCCATATTTATATTGTGCTATGGATAACATAGGCATTGTAGGTGCGTTGCTAACCCAGGCTAAGGTGAAATGTCTCGTATGCCTGTATATACACCGGCCCTTTAATGCTATAATACAAAAGATACTTACGCAAACATAGGTGGAGTGTTGAGAATAGAATCTGCCTTGACATTTGCCGTCCAGTCGAATAACGAAGGGCATATTGGCAGCGCCTGATTCAGCAGATCTTCTCTTACGATGACTAAAGCTACGCCAGACGTACCAATGTTCTTCTGTGCACCGGCGTAAATTACTCCGAACTGGAAGAAAGAAACATCGTTTAAGGAATCTCTTGATACAGCCATAAAACGATTCACGTTAACATGGACCAAGTGTGTTTAGGTGATGATAAAGGTCTGGCAAAACTGAGAAGAATCTCGCGCGGAATGCGGGACGAAATTCGTTCGCGTTGTCAATTGTTACAATTAACTTCTATGGACGTGGTCAAACTGGCACGGATAGTCTCGTGACATCTTAATAATTAACAAAAGACGCACGCAGTCGCAACCAGTCCTGCGCGGGATTTCGCTCAGTTTTAACAGTCCTTGAAGCAGTAATTTGATGACTGGCAACATTCGCTCTCGTATACCATTAGATGGATTTATACTTTTACTAGTTGTTGCCCGCAACTTCGTCTGCGATCCAGGATGAAGCCTATGTCCTTCTCCAAGTCATGGAGTACCCATGTGCCAAATTTCATGCAAATCCGTTTCAGCAGTTTTAGCGTGAAAGCGTAGCAAACGAAAAGACTCACTTTCGCATTTATAATATTATTAGTTAGGATACAGAGACACAGTTCAGCAGAGAGCGTCTCGTCTATCTACCATCTGCCGGTATTTTGAACAAAAAACAACATTACGTCTGTGACCCCCAAATAATAAGGTCAACATTTATTTATCGTACGCACTAGTGCTCCTTATCGGACATCAGTTCAGTATCTTATCATTTCTTAAGCCCATAACTATCGTCCGACTGATAAAAAATGAAGACAGAGGCAAACCTCAAATTCATTCTCAAAACACGACTTGTGGAATATTATCTTTAGTCATAAAATACTCCATTTTTTATCTGCCTGCTTAGCAACCATTATTCGCAAGCGGGACTTCTCAATGTCTGCTTAATCCCCGGGTAGGGCAGTGGTATTGAGTATTTTTAATGAAGAAATTCTTTGTATCATTCTAGTCTACAATTTTGAACGGCTAATGACATCAAGGTCACTCTACTCTATTATATGGGACTGACATCATAACTGACAAAATATTCATCTCAACTGTATTACAGTCACCTCTACCTACACCTTCGAAAAAATAAAGGCGTGATGTTATGTTATGCCCCTTATCGAATAGAGGTTAATCACTAAACCACCTCTCTTATTGCTATGTAAGTTGGCGCTAAGTACAATTGAAGGCGGAGCGTACAACCGCGATCCGTCCAATTAGTTGAAATTCTATGCACGTGTGTAGTAGGTACTTGTACACACGTAAACGTGAAAATTATAACTGCACGAGACGCATGCACTTAGTGCGCCCGCGTCATACCTAATTATGCACAGTTGTGGCGGCTTGCGCAGAGGCCGTATCTACTAGACGCATGCCTAAAAATCTAGGGCTACTACTTTGAAATTTGAAATCCTGGCAAAGAGCTGGACAGTTTACTTTTAAATCTTTATTTTTTAGTTATATTTTCAAAACAAAACTTCATAAGTAAAAAAGTCCTGACAAATGATAACACTGGAGAATTTACGGACAGGGGCTAAAAAGCTGGATATATCCAGACAGATGGTAACCCTACACATGCAGAAACGACAAATATTTCATCAAGCCAAGAAATTGATAGCAAAAATTTCATAATGTTATTAATGAGACCACTGGTTATCTCTAAGAATTAGTATTAATAGCTATCAGTTTTAACTGGTTTGTTTCATATAGCAACTGATTGAGTCATTCAGAAAAATGTTACTTTACTATAAGTACAAAGTTTACTCATATGAAACAGAATATTACTAAATAATTATTTTTGTCCATAAAAGTTTTAAGTATCTAGTCTAGTTCACATCACACTATACAATAGATAAATTGCCATTTTGTATTTCTGAGTATTTGGCTGATATTGAAATTGCATTACAAACATAAAATTCTAAGTAAAAATTCCTTACCTTAGAAACATCAACTTTCTTAGACATAATATTTGAAGACATGTCAGCAACTAGAGGTACTCCCTTAGTGTCAGGAATAAAATCAAACTCCACCCCTGAAACATAAGAACATGATCAATGCTCTTGCCTTTTCTATGAGAAGAAGCCTTTGCGTTGCATTGGGACAATTATTAGGCTGGTATTATTATTATTTCCTATATGTTATTTCATTATATAAAATATATTTTTTAAATATTAGAATATAAAATGATTACATTAATTAGTAGCAACTTGTTATTTTTAATGTACAAAAGCAAATAAAAATTGAATCATTCAGGCCTTGTGCTAATTAAGATAAATTATCTCATTGAAGCTAATAACAAACCTACTCTCTCACACTGCTATTGCAATACGTAATTGGGGTTATTTCAGTGCAAATGTACACCACTTTCACAAGGATACAGAAATAATGGTTATAAAACTATGACATTACAAAAATAGCAGTACTGTTGAAGCATAAAGTTTAATTTGTTAGTGCCAATAATATTTTGTTGTTACTAAGCCTCTTATCAGTAATTATAATTTTGCTTTTGATATGCTTTTTACTGATGAGGCATTAAGGTTACCTACTCCCAATTTCTTAAACAAATAAATAAAATAAACTTATCTACACAGACATATCAAAAAAATAATAATAAGGATATAGCAAGATATTAAAATAGATAAATGTTAATAAAGCAAGAGATAATAGTAACATGTTATCAGCTGATAGATACCGTGAATAGTTTCATTGGTACAAATATGTACATATGATGCGTTAGGATCAAGATTCCACTTGGATTGATCAGGGATGTCAACAAAGCGATCAACGGGAGGCAGGACCAAGTTCACTTTGCCATATTTCTTTGCTTCTTTTGCTGCCTTTGCTGACCAGTCACCTAAAAAAGAAGTAAATAGTTAGTACCTACCTACCTATATGGGCTTGCTTAAATCCTAGTTGTGTTGTGTCTTTGTCCTTGTTTTAATTAATGGTAGAATTGTTTATTGGAATGATAATGGTCAGCTGTGTAAACAGATTGGATGCTGATTAAAACAAGAAACCAATGCTTAAAAAGATTGTGGAAGTAGTTTTTCTTGCAGTTAATCTTAGTTTTTCTTGACTCTTCAACATAATATTTTTTACTTTTTGGGACGCTTTAATTAAAGGTCCATAGTTTATTAATTAAAAGTCCATATAGGTGTGCAGTGTGTATGAGTTTTAAGTGCACGAAATTACAGTTCATTAACCGCTAAAGTCATAGCGAAACCAATATTATTACGAAACATAATAAATATTTACCAGTTACGACATAGTCCGCTGTTCCGGTTCTGGAGATCAAGTTAAGAGGAACTGCAGCAAATTCACCCGTTCCACCACCAGCCATAAAGATAATTTTGTAGTTTGCCGGCACATTTCTGAAATTAACATTATCTTGATCTTGAATTTGGAAAGGCAGAAAGTTGCTTTCTCCGTAGACAGGAATTGGTAGGTATACGTCGTAAAATTATAAAATAAGATTTTTTATAGAATAATGAAATAAAATTGTGGTAGTCCTATTGTTTACTTTGAATAAATTATATTTAAATATTTACGAAAACACAGTCATGACAAATCAAAAATGTCTGTCAAATAATTGTCAACCATGTCAGGCGTCATTGTCAAATAAATAATTTATTTGACAATGACGTGACGCGCCTTGAAAAGTTGAAAATTCCAAAATTCCACAGATTTTTTTTCGTTTCATTCTGAGGTTCATTCGCTCGATTCAAACAAATCATTCACAAAGAAGTACATGACAAGGACACTAAAACCAAGGCAAGGACATGCATGGACTGTGCCATTGAGGTGCCATGGGGTGCAGAACTATCGAGTATCGGCTAAAAGTAGGTACAAATAAATTACAATAATTTTTAATACCTACAGTTAATTTTTCAAAAATTTGGTGCGCACGATAAATCAGACCACGTTACGCGGGGTTTTCAAAAATATAGGTACCTGAGTTAATAAATTAACCAGCAGTAATTAACTATGATTTAATAAACTAGCATTAGTTACCCATTAAATAGGTACTAAGAATGCAAACGTTTTTTTTAATGTAATATTAGATATTAAAATAAATACTCACAGTAATCTTCTCACAACATTTTGTACTTCTGTATTAAACTGCATGTATCCTTTAGTTCGATGACTTGTCTCAAGTAAACTTATACCAGAATTGTCGAAGTTTGTTAGTTCTTTCCTTATGATATCGTATACCTGACGAATCAAACATTATATTGTAAAATACTCAAGCGTACCGACGCTAATTAAGCATACAGATTTCTTAAATAAAGTTAAAAGTTATAAAATCATTGATATATGACTTACTTCTTCTGGCATTTTGGCCGGGCCAGCACCAAAGTTGTGAATTTTCGGCATGTTTTTAATTAAATAAAGAATGAAGGTAGGTACTAAATACACGAGTAATTTTTCCGATTTATCAAACCACACTGTCTCACGGGGCTCGCGCTGTGCGTCGCGTCTACTCAAACTGAATCGCTGGGTTATCGCCCTGCCTTTATTATGTGTGCGACGACCGGTTTACTGAGCACATGAACGACATTCATTCGTGTGCAAAACACTGAGATCGGCACCAAATTATTTACTGAAGTTACGCGTAATATTGCACCCAATGTTGTTGAATATTTTTGGCACTAACAGAAACATAATCGCACGATTTATCAGTATTTTTGTTTACTTTAATAAAACAACCAATTGTGGGTATTTTTTAAAGATTTCTAACTAAGTAGGTACTAAGCTTAGAATAATAACGCACTAAGTTAGTGAAAACATCTGTAGGTAAGACATTCCGGTAATGTGCATTGTAGATAATTTTATGCATAGGAAATCTAATTACTGTTTAACTAGTAACTAAGCAGAGTTTTCCACACCAATCGTGGTGCGAATAAATAGTTCACTCCTAAATAATTTTCACTTTTCGTCATTGAAGCCGATCACATGCTAAGTATGCTGCTGTATGCTGTTCGTTGGTAAGTGCATCATTTCGGAACGGCTGAACCGCCTGGACTGATTTGGTATTTTTTTATTAAAAAATGTCCGAATTAGGTTTTTACGAAAAGAAAAATTTGAAAATAGATTAAAAATAAGTACCGACCTTCGCCTACCCTACCCACAGCACCTATATATTATTATCTGCGATCCTGGACAAATAAAGTGGGTAAATAACGAGAATATTGATGCCTGAATATCTCTTATTGTTTTTGCAGGGTAGGTATCTACCAGTGTTGGGCAAAAGTTAATTGTGAAAACAATTAACAATTAAATTTACAGTTTAATTGCAATTAACAATTAAAATAATTAGTTGTAATTGCAAGAAAGACAAATAACAATTAATTAATTGTATTTGCAAGAAAGACAACTAACAATTAATTACTTGACTTGATTAATTACTTCTAAAACTTTGCAATTAATTAATTAATTGTTTGATGCATGTTTACAATTACAGTTAATCCTATCCTAATTCCTACTAATATTATCTGTTTAGCATTCTATGTTTTTGAACCCTGGATAACACATAGAATACTTTTAATCCCTTGAGTAGGTACATTCCCGTGCGTGAGTTTTTACATTCACCAAATAGTATTAATTGTTATAATAAACAATTGACGATTAAGTTAATTGTAAGTAACAGTTAAATTTTTAATTGCAATTAAATTAATTGTGAACCACAATTAATGGATTTAATTGCAATTGATTTCAATTGTATCTCACAATTAAAATATAATTGAATTAAATCAATTGCAGTTAGTTTAATTGCAATTAAAATTATAATTGTTTGCTTCTACAATTAAAAAAATAATTGATTGTGCCCAACACTGGTACCTACCTAATTGAGGCCAACTAAACAGCCAAAGAAACGTCTCATAGTCTCTCATCATCTGACTTGATTCTTCAATTAGAAATAAGAAAAAGAGGGAGAGAATAGGCACACGATTACGAAGAATAAACGTCCGCCTTAACACTGGTTGATACTGTATCATTCTCATCAGCACTATAATTGCGTAACACGAATCAATCTTATCATTTTGAAGGATATTGCTAATAAGCTAATATTGCGTTGATGCGTTCAAAAAATTTGTCTGCACAACAACGTAAATAACGCAATAAATGAAATTGACTGTAATTGATCGTGTGATGCAATCAGAATGCCTGCTGATGAGATGTGAATCAATTGGACAAACGCTAGTATATGAGAAATAAAAAAGGAAAAATTAGGGAAATAACCTGACAAAAAATGTAATCTATTTACCTAACATGGATAGGTTATCAGCATGAATACTACACCCGTCTGTAATTTTGAAAGTCAGTCCAAGGAAACAAAGCATTGATCCGACTTTGTGCGAGTACCTACCTACCTACAGACTAGTTATGAAGTTATACAGAACACCTACGTATTAATTTATGTATTTTCAAAATATGTACCCAGTTAAGTACTGGGTACATATAGCTTTTTTTTTGGGTAAGTAATGTAAGTATTATAACTTTGCCATCCATTCGGCTTCTTGTCAAGAATCAATGAGTAGTAGGAAGTCTCATTCCGTAATAATAGTCCTTAACGCCCATCCCGGAATATTAGTTCTTCTTCTACCAATAACATAATTATCTCTTATTCTTTCCTCCCATCTCTATTGAGGGACCTATTCAGAAGGCCAGAACCTATATCTGGAGCGAGAACTTAAGGTGCCTCATATTTATCACACAGCAGGAAAAAGTGGGTGCTAGGAAATTACCTTCAATCACAGTTTGCACTGCAAATATAACCCAGTTATAACAAAGTAGATACCGTACTTCAGCTGTCATTAACGAGACACAATAGAATTTTAATTGATAAGTCCACTGGAAAGCGCAGGCCACACCGCCAGCTTAGCGGGCGGAGCGGGCGAAGCGAACGAAGGAAACTATACAAACTACGCGAAATATTTAGCTCGCGGTGTGAACCGAAGTATGTAAAGAGGTGAAACGTTCGCCCGCTCCGCCCGCTAAGCTGGCGGTGTGACCTGCGCTTAACGGTCAAGCTCAAGCGGTGAAGCGGTTCTGTGCACGCAACTCGTGATTGATGGATTTCAAACTCTTTAACTTATAATGTGTTGTATAAACGATTTCTTTATCTATTTAAATCCTATAGCTGTTCCTTTTGGTGTTCTCTGTATATCCCGGAACAGGTTTCGACTTTGAATATTTAGTAGGTAACTATTTGTCGCTAACATTCTTCTTTGCTGACTGTTTCTATGGTTGTTTCCACCTACCTAAAATAGAATCTTCCCATTGACTATTTGAATTAGAGTGGGAACAATAAGGGGGGTATTACACTATCACATATAATGTGATCATAGACCTCGGATCAAAGTTAGACTGAAATTGTAAAATAGACATAATAATAGTATATCGGGCTTGGGGGATATTACACTGTCATATTATATCATATTCCTATCTACGAAGCTCACAAATTACCCATAATTTATTATGTCTATTTTACCATTTGAGTCTAACTTTGATCCGAGATCTATATTGGTTCAAAACTCTCCAAACCAAAGTGGGCTAATTTGTGATTTTTTCATTCATTCGGTCTCAACTTGTATTGCCATACTGTGTGCCATAATAATAATAGAGTCTGGCTAACGAAAGTTGGCCCCAGATTTAATGGCGGCAAATTTAAAAAATACATGCATGACAACACTAAATACACCAGAGATACCGAACGACAACCTTGTCAAATTGACGTTCACGTTCATACAGAGTTGCTATATAAAAAGTTCGCAAATAATTCCAGGGCCAACTTTCGTTAGCCAGACTCTAGTTTAGCTTGTAAAATTCATAAAAAGAGGGGAGGAGAAGACTGCAGAATACTGACGATTCATGTTGATGTTAGTTTTTGTTTTCATGATAAATATGATAATCTTCGATTGATACATCAACTAGACGAACGCTGAAATGTTGACCCTTCAATAAAAATACATAAAAATTGATCATCTTTAAATTAGATAGAAATTCATATCACCAAAATTCCAATCATTTTACTATCAATTGACATTAGTCAAACAAAGGCGATGAGACCACAGATGAGCCGTCAGGCAGGAGCCGGAAGGTCACGGCCGCCCGGTGGTCTTGACTTCTTGAGTTCTTGACAACAAATCCAGATATTATTTCACAGCGTGAGTATTGGCAACCCAATCGTACAGAAATAAGTTGTAGCGGTGGTAAATGGTAACACTACACCACTTTCCTCTGTCTTTATTTCAATCATTTCATTCAATTCATTCGTTTCATGTTCATTTCATTCCTGTGTTTCATTCGGTTTCGGTCGTTCGGTCGCTCTCGCTCAGGGGGTGTCGACTCTATACGTCGAATCAAGGACATACCTAAGTGGGCTATTTCAAGTGTGGCTAGAGTGAAAAAATTAAAAATGAAAGCTGGAATACCAGACTAAAAAATTACATGCCACTAATTAGAATTTCTTTAGAAGAATTAAAATTAGAATTAGAATTTCTTTATTTTGCATAAAATATGGTACATAAAAGGTCTTAACTTAATTAAAAGAAGTTCCACATATTTTGCAAATCTCTAATGTCACTGACACTGTAGTCTGTGGTCACTGATCATGACGTTGACGTGCTTTGATGGTTTTTTTTTTCAAAATGTCGGTTTATTAGTTTTTGTTGTTGTTTTTCCTATATTTCGTGTGATTTTCTGTTCAAAGTGCGTCGAATTGAGTATTTTCCGCCTTTGCATCGAAACCCCGCATAAATGCAATGCATCACAGAACATTATTCGGCACTGGTCTTACATCGTTTTCCGGAACCAGGACATCATCAGATGTAAGTTATCTTTTTTATTAAGAAGTACTAGTCCTAATAATATTCATAATAGTTTTTCAAATACGGCTTCAGGGCTACTTAAGTTTACTTAGAATTTCATATTCCATTTGTCATAAACTTAGTCTTAGGTTAGGTTAGAATATGTCCATGATAAATGCTACACAAGCATATATATATTCTAAACACAGAATTTTTAAAGAACAAATTAAATTGACGCCCTTAAGGCGCCCCACCGACCCTTGAATTACGAAGAAAGTCTTAATAAATCTATGTGAAACCAAATCACTTAATTTGTCCCTAACTCTGACTTACTAAAACCATATTGTCTTTACACATACTTGGATCAGATAATAAGAATTTAACGCCATTTTGAACTACATATGTAAAATATAAACATATTAGATATTAATTTAGTTTTTCATCACTTTAGGGTTGTTGTTATGTTATTGGGTGTGGTTTCCACACTCAGAGACTTTAGGCTTTTTTTGATCCAACATAATTTTACAATGCATTACAAAACAAAATATATATAAATATTGAATTAAGATTCGGAGTTATTGTCTCAACTATACCTTTTTAAGACATGTCAGTTCTACTTGAGTATTTGTTAGTTGTTATTAAAATTAGCACAGCAAGTTATGATTAATCGTATTTAGTTAGTTTCTATAATAAGGAAAAAACTTCATAGGCAGCACTTATCCTTACATTTTAATTTCTTTCACTAATTCAAATGGTTTTGTCTGTTTTAGTACAACTTTGCGTGGAACTTCAAATGCAACTAGTTCAACTATTGATATTATACAGACTCCAAACTCATATGTTGTAAGTAAAATGTATTTCATTATTTTCCATACTAAAATAGCTTAAAAGATCACTGATGCATCCGTCCGTCTAACCGTTGTTGTTGTTTTTTGACCGACGAAGTTCTCAAATCAAGTTGTATTGTGAATATCTAAGATAAGATATGTTTATTAGTACGCACGGCTACACATCAAGCTATACATTTCCAGTTTATGGTGATTTCGCATTGTAAACGATTTCCGTACAATGCGAATGCGAGGTCATCTTAAACTGGAAATGTGTAGCTGTGTGTACATAAAAAAACAACAACACTGTACATAGCATATGGGAACAGAGGGTTGCAGTACTACCATATTTAAAATTATAGTCAGCTTCCCGGGTTCCTAAACTAGGTACGCAGACCTGTGTCTTAGGAGTCGGATATTTTGCGGCTTTAATTTTTAAAATACTAGCTGCCCGCCCCAGCTTCGCATGGGTAGCACTAAGTACTTTTCTACGGCGCACCTACTTATCTACCTACCCTACCTACGTACCCTACCTACCCTACCTGTAGGTAGGGTACATACATACCTACATTATCGTGAATAATTCATGCAAGCCTAGTACTTTATGTTAGATTACTGCTCAGAACGGTCTTGATAAATCTACCAGTGGATTTTCCGATACTGTCGTGATTTCATGCAAGCCTAGTACATTTTTTTGGATTTAATGCATTTATACCGGGAAATCATGCAATTTTTTTTTAAATACGTGCCTACCCTACCTATCTAATCTGCGTTCGCAATGTATTTGCTAAACATGTAAACAAACACGAGTTTTCCACTTAGACAAACATCAACTTTATGATACTGTAAATAAACTTTATTTCAGTACTGTTAAAAAGTCATTAAAAAAAAATGAAGTTGTAGCGCAAACTGAATCTTATGTGTAGGCATTACAGTTGTTTTTCCTAAAACTCGTGTCTGTTTACATGTTTAGCAAATACATTGGGAACGCAGATTATGTTATAAATTATAGCCTATGTTACTTCCTGATAATTTAGCTTTCTATTGGTGAAAAAATTGTTGAAATCGGTCCAGTAGTTTCGGAGTTTATTCGGTACAAACCAACAAAAAAAATCTTTCCTCTTTATAATATTAGTATAGACAACCGTGACTTTTCTGTTTGTTTAAACTGATTGTTAACACAGCAGATGGAGTGAATGATTGTGTTTGTGTATTAAGAGTGTGTATGTTATTTTTACATTACAAACAGACACTTCAATTTTATTTTTTGTATATAGTGACTACACAATATTTTTATTAAAATTTCAGACTGAACCTCAACCAAGTGCATCATATTGTCAAGTGCAAGTTTTGAAACCATAACCAGTACCAAACTTAAAACACTTGAACCTCTACCTGGGACTTCGCATGTGATGCATGCTTCATTAGAAGAAAATAAAGTGCTGAGTGAAATTAACCCTCCATCTCAGACATCAACGAATGTAAGGCAACCTAAAACTCCAAAAACGCGGACGAAGTTGCGGTTTATACCGCGACTTCGTCCGTGTGGAATTCTATAATTTTATTTTACTTTATTTGTATAGCTGGTAGTGAAAGTTTTGAAGTAGTGAAAGTTTTCGGAAATTGGCTGGTACAAAAAGCCAGACAATTTTTTAATAAATATTGTGTTTTTGTTGCATGTACCGTATACTTTCACACACATTTAGTAAAAAGCTGTTTAACATCCAGATAATTATCATAATATAATATATTTACATCACAATATAGATGATGAAAACAATAGGGTTTTGGAACGAAGAAAAGGTTTCGTAAATTATATCTTAGTGAGCTGCACAGCTGACGGATGACAGAAGAATTTTGTCAAAAAAGGTGCAAGTCGTCTGTTTTTTACCCAGCTTCTAGAACATTCCAGCTAGAAGCTGCTTCTTATTGGACGAGTGGATTGTAGCGGAAGCGGTTCGAAATAAGTTCGCATTATATCCTCCCCATTTTGAGCAGGTTATGACCCCATGCCTGGTCAAACAAAGTAAGAAACGCACGCATACTTCCTCTTTTGACCGGTTCATGTCCTCATGACCGGTCAAAATTGTTATTTTGACATTACAAACAGACACCTCAATTTTATTTATTTGTATAGTTGTATAGATACAGATATCATGGGTTTTATTTTTTTTGTGCAGAACCCTAATTCTCGTTCTAAAACAAAAGTAGTTACTCCTTATAACATCAGGTATCTGACAGTGAAAGTCCCATAAAAAAAACACGAAAAAGCGAAAGTAACACTGTCTGCTACCTAGTACATAGTTAATTGTTAGTCTACGTGTGAAAACTTGTAATTGGCCATCATCATCTTAAAACATTGTAACCATGGTGTCTGATTAGCTGTAGGTAAGTTTTCCAAAAATGATAAAATAAAATAAAATAAAATCGGATTAGCAGTTTTAGAGATTAGCCAGAACAAACAGATGGACGGACAGACAAAAATTTAAATAATTGTGTTTGTGTTGTGACTTTCTTTACTTTCATATGCATTTAGTAAAAGCTGTTATTTTGACATTACAAACAGACACTTCAATTTTATTTATTTGTATATTGTATACTAACTTTTTCCCGCGGCTTCGCTCGCGTGGAAATCGGAAATTATACCACGAAAACGTACTACCGACAAAGTGTCCTAGGTGTTAATTCAGGTTATAAACTAACTGACTAGCTTAACATAATGATTGAATACTATCGTGAAGCCGTATTGGGTACATATCAACTTATAACTAATTTAGAAAAACATAAAATGACAAACATTATAATTTCCTTAGTATATCTTAGTTTAGTGTAGTCTTAGTTCTTAATATAGTGTATATTTCTGTAGTATTCGTGTCAAGATTCAAGTTTATTAACTCAAGGAATAAGATTTTCATACAAACAAAATTCCTCTTTTCACCCTCTTATACAGAAGCTGTTGGTGTACCTTAATAAATTAATAAAAGTTTAATTTACAAAAACCCCTACTTAGTGCTCCCTTACATTATAAAAGGAAGCTGTGTGCAAAATTTCACGTTCCTAGTCCCAGTGGTTTCGGCTGTGCGTTGATATGTCAGTCAGTCAATCATTCAGTCAGTCAGTTTCCCCTTTTATATAATAATATATATATGTAGAGAAAGTATAAAGATCACTACAACAATATTTTTATTTAAATTTCAGACTGAACCTCAACCAGGTCCGTCATATTGTCAGGTGCAAGTTTTGAAACCACCTGGGACTTCGCATGTGTTGCATGCTTCATTTGAAGAAACTAAGTGCTGAGTGAATCAACCCTCCATCTCAGACACCAACAAATGTAAGGCAACCTAAAACTCCAAAAGAAAAATATTTGTTGGCAAAATGCAGAAAACTTTTAAAACATATTTGCCAATTGCGAAATAGAATAAAAAAATTAAAAAGAAAGAATATACCAGAAGAATTAATTAAATTGAGTCAATTGAAATTTTGATGAAAAAATTAACTCCTACATTTGCCTTGTTGCTGCAATCACAGGTTAAAAACTTAAAAAAAAAAAACAAAGGAAGAAGATGGATTACTGATGAAAAAATTATAGCTCTGAGGTTGTATAAAAGATCACGAACATGCTATAGACTGATGAGAAGATTGTTTTGTCTACCAGCTCAATCAACTTTAAATCTTTTGAGTCAATTTTCCCTCGAAGTGGGAGTCAATAAATGTATTTTCTCTGTTTTAAAAAGAACAGCAAAACTTCAAGCTGCATCCGACAATGAATACATTATCATGTTTGATGAAATGTCAATAAGAAAAAATAGAATGTATAACCGAAAGACAGATATAATAGAAGGATTCCAAGACCATGGACTTCAAGGCAAATCGCCACAATTAGCATCACATGTGCTAGTATTCATGTTAGCTGGCATTCGAAAAAAGATGAAGCAGCCTATAGCTTATTACTTATCAAGCGAGTATGTAACAGCTGACCGAGTAGCAGTCTTGCTAAAAGAGGTAATGTTATCAAAGCAATGCAAAATACTATAATTTTACTGCTTACTATGCAGAACTCTATTATAATTGTACTGTTATCTTTCTTAAGTACTCTGTACACAGATAACGTGTTTAGAAGATGTAATTTGAAACATATAGATTTTAAATAACAATTTTACTAACTGGATTTAAACAAAACATAACCCAAGACATGTTCCACAAAATAAATAAAATAATCATGTGTTATTGTATTAATTGTCTTTTTTTTTTCAGATAATACGTGAATGTCGTGAGGTGGGCCGCAATGCTAAGGCATTGCGGCAACAGTTTGCGATATGGATGGGGTAAATCGACGAGCTTTGTCCATCTTGGGTTCCACTGTAGAAAAACCCTCCATTACTACTGATAATATAGAGATTATCAGTATGTATGACCCGCCATCTTCTAAAATATTTCAGAAATTTATTTATGAAATATGACATTCAATGCACTACACAAATAACATCAAACAACAAAAGTGGAATAGGTAAGAACTAAGAATATTATAGAACTAAGAAGTGTTCTCATTTAGTAGATAATAATGATATTATATACCTAGTACATTTTATTTGCTATGCATATATTACATAAACTTGTTTATTTTAGGTGTTGCAAAATGGAGCCATATAAACACTTTTTGTGAACTGGACTATCAGAACCCCAATTTTGTTTTTGCCCCTGGCTTAAGATTGGAACACCTCAATCCTAACAGCAAGCAAAAAATGAAGGTTAAATTGACGGCATAAACCTTGAGCCATACAGTTGCTGCTGGGATGCTGGCCAAAAATTCAGAAGGTACATATGTTTTAAAAATATTATTTCAATCTATTAACAGAACCCTGTTACTAAGCCTCCGCTGTCCATCTGTTCATCCGTCAGACGCACACACAGTCAGACAGTTGAAAACTTCACAGATTATGTATTTCTATTGCAGCTGTAACCACAAATAGTAATTTTTTTATAAATTTTATAATTAAAAGGGGGTCTATACTAAAATAAACTTGTGATTTTGAAAAATAATACTCTATTAATATTATTCCTTAACATGTGGGGTGTCTAGAGCTCATCGAGTAGAAAACAAATATTTTTGGTTTTTTTTAATCTTCAAAAATGAAGAAATAGGGGCCCGTTAATGGTGTCAGTTTTAGACCATTTTTGTACGAGCTCTATCTCAACAAATAAACAAGTTAGGAATTTAAAACTTCTGTAGATCATGTATCATAAATACTGTTTATATTCAACAAATACTAAAAACGCCGATTCATAAGGTATTTTATTTAAATATTGGTGATTTTCTGCAACTGCAATAAATAAACTTTGTAATTCACAGTAACATTATCAAAATAAAAGTTCGTTTTTGCGCTTTTTTAAATTTAGGATGTAAAATAATAACAGTCTTCGTTGAGTATTTTCATTTATTTGATAAATATTGTATGGTGGTACGGAACCCTTCGTGTGCGAGTCCGACTGGCACTTGCCGGCTTTTATTATTTGCTAAACAATAAAGTAATACATGTTTACTTACATTTTCAGGAACACTGACTTCAGAAGCAGCTGTAACTGCAGGTGCCATTTCAAATATGGACGAACTATTTGATTCTGTCAACAGCGACTGCTCAGATTTGCACCGCGGGAAAATGCATGCGACAAATTTAAAGTCGACCACACCGCATCTTCAGTTATTTAAGGAAATTAAGTTATTTTTTAATACTTTCACTTTTGTAGACTGCACACGCACACCACCTTCAAAAGAAGGATGGGTGTGGACCCTGAATGTAGTTGAACTTTTATGGAATAAACTCCGCAATAAGCATTCAATTATTCAAAGTCTTGCCACTCGCAGACTACAGCAGGACCCACTAGAAAACCTGTTTGGCTGCATTCGGGGTAATTGCGGTGCAAACTGCAATCCCACTGCTGGACAATTTGTTGCAGCCTTAAAAACTTCTATCTTGAGCAATCTAGCTCACCTAAGCACAGGAAATTGTGAAAACGATTACTGCGAAACAATAAATTAATAACTACAAAGAGTTATTGACCAAATCCACGAACATATACACAAATACAATTTTGCAGAATCAACTTTGCAGAATTGTTCATATTCCTTAGAATTCTCTGAGGAACTTGAAAAATTTGTGTAATGCTGCACCATCACGTGATGAAGCTCAGGCATGTGCATATGTTTGTGGATTTTTAATTAAAAGACTTGATTGTACTTGCACAAGCTGCGATAACATTTTAATTTCCAAGGAAAAATGTTTAGTTGAACATTTATTCATACAATTTAAAGAATACAATTCCGAAAAGCAGAGCTTAAAGTATCCTCATTTAAATGTTATAAATTATGTGGAATCCTGTGCTTCGGTGGTAAACAGAATGTTTAAAGAAATAGGACATGAAAAGCATGTACTTAAATAGTAATACAAAAAATTTAAGAATCAGTTGATAATGAGTTTTTAAAGGCTTGTCCAGCACATTGGGAAAAAATGTCAATTATTTTATAGAAATTATTTCATACATTTGAGTAAAGAGACACTGCATTAAAAAATCGTCAGTTCTCAGAGGACGCTTCGAAAGCTGCGTTAAAAAGAAAAATGGACATTCTAAAACACAAATAAAAATAATATTGGTGTTGATTTTCTTGTTCGAATTTTTTTTTTTTTATTGTACTTCAAGCAAAAATGTTAACAGCAGTTTGTTTTTGCATTAAATTAAGTACCTACTTAATTAAATATTTTAATACGCTATCCAACAAAAGTAAACATCTTGTATTAGCGCAAGGTATCAAAGTTTGTTTTCAATAGCGGTTCAGGAATTATAGGCGCTATCTCACATAATTATCTATCAAAAAACTTTTAATAATATCTTGTGCTAGTACAATATGTTTTATTTTGTTGGATACTAAATTAAAATATTTAATTAGGTTATTTGCAAAAAGCAGCAGTAGAGGAGCAGTGGTGCGCAGTGGTTTCGGCCGCAACTTACGAGTTGTAAGTTCGTAGGTTGGAACCCCGTCTCGCTTCGAACCTAGGACGTACAACTCGTACTTTACTTTGTGTAAATTATTTCATCACCACTGCTTTCAAAATGGTGAAGGAAAACATCGTGAGGGCAGCATGACTTAGAACTAAAAATTCGAAGACATGTGACATCTACCAACCCGCACTGGTCCTGCGTGGTGGATTACGGCCCACTCCCTCTCACTGAGAGGAGACCTGTGTCCCAGCAGTGGGAACATTATAGGCTGATTATGTATGATGGTATGTAATGCAAAAAAAAAACGCTGTTAGCATTATTGATAGAAGTACAATTCAAATATTTCGTAACATTATTTTTATTTAAATGTCTAGGAAAATGTTTAAAACGCCTGCTACACGGTCGCCAACCGCATCCCCGACAGAGGTGACCCTGGTTGGCGACCGGCAAAGTAGTTCAACGTTTGGTCGTAAACCATCATCTACACGGTTGTAAACCGCCAAAGTTACCTCTGTCGGGACGCAGTTGGCGACCGTGTAGCAGGCGTTTTAAACATTTTCCTAGACATTTAAATAAAAATAATGTTACGAAATATTTGAATTGTACTTCTATCAATAATGCTAACAGCGTTTTTTTCTGAAATAATATAATTATGTTTTAACAATGTTTTACATAATGCAAGCAAAAAATTTCTGTTAACTATTTTGCTTCTGTTTTTATTCACAAAATCGCATTTTTTTTTTAACTTAATGCGACCCTTGAAAATGTTTATTTTTTTATATTAGTTGAAGAGCTGTTCAAAAACAATTAAGAAAAATATCGCAGTTAGGATTTAGTGCAGGGTTCAGACCTAATTTACCCGGTCTTATAACTAATACTACTAATTATAAGAAAGGGATGGCTAGAATTTAAGTGCTGTCAAATTAATTTACGTGTTAGTTAAGTTATCAGGAGGAATTGAAACAGACCGTCACTAATAACCTAATAATATGATAGCAAAATAAACTAATATGACAGCACTAAAATTAAATGTTTTTATGTTTTTTTTTATATATTAAAAAAAGTATTTAAATAAAGAAAATTATTATAATTCCTGAGTTTAATTTGCTAATGTTTTGTAAAGCAAAGTAGGAAATGAACGAGAATACATTTTTCTTTCTGGTTGTGCAATAGAAATGAATGTTATGTCAAATTAGCATTACCAAACAATTTTAAAATGAAAGAAATAATGTCATGTAAATAGTACATGTCATTATTTTTTTCATTTTAAAATTGTTAATTTGACATAACATTCATTTCTATTGCACAACCAGAAAGAAAAATTCATTTTAGATATTTCGAATTTCCCGCCCTATTCACGTCCTTCACAGTAGTGGGCTACCACTAGATGGCGTACAGCAAAAATGTCTTTCCTATTTTTGTTCTAAGTCGACCTTCTTCTCGTAGAGTATATATGTTCTGTGCTCTCGCTTGTCTTCGATTTTCACTTGAAAAAGAGAGTAGGATAGTAACTATCGTATTTTGTTTTAATTTACGGTTACGGAAACGTATTTGTAACAATAAAAAGTTAATAAAACTGTGCTGTTAAATTGTGCAAAGGATATGCCTCCAGTAAAAGATGAGTCGATAAGAGAAACCAACTGTTTAGAAATTATAAACATTGTTGAGAAGAGTCCTGGCAAGAGTACTCTGGTTGATGTGAGGGCTTGCAACAAACCTGCCGCTAAGGTAAGAAATAACCTAAGACCTAAATTATCGTTTTTATTTTATAAAAGACTGCCGTGTCAACAGTATCGATTGAGATACTCCGTCCGTTGGGATTTCTGTACGAACGCTACTATGGATTTTCCGTTCGAAATTAGTTTTGGTCACTTTAGTAGTTCCTTTGTTTTACTAAAATAATAGATCAATATTTCAAAAGTTGATATTCTTTTACACTTTGCACTTGTCGTAATTAGTACTACATGCACGAATAAAAAACACATGCAACACTACAGAATTATATCAGCATGTTATGTAGTTTTTACAACACTTTCTCATCAACTATTTACGGTTTGTCTTCAATTTACCTTGTAGCTTTACAGCTGTGTACACTTGCACAAAGTTTTCTTTTTTATAGAAAAACTGTAAAAAAGGTCACATGGTTTGTCAAAATTAAATAAATCACATGTAAAAGCAACCGAAAATATTACCAAGAAAATCCCATGCTGTGGTACAGAATAGACTAA
The DNA here is from genome assembly GCA_948150665.1 of Conistra vaccinii. Classification (NCBI taxonomy): domain Eukaryota; kingdom Metazoa; phylum Arthropoda; class Insecta; order Lepidoptera; family Noctuidae; genus Conistra; species Conistra vaccinii. Next base: position 16,459,923 of record OX411318.1, read on the forward strand.
ATTAATTGATTGACCGGAACCATGTGTTGTTTAATCAAAGCTACAGCTGGTCACAGAATTTGACAGATTAAATTTGAGAAATAAAATACAACAATAACTATGTAAATCAAATTAAATGATAAAAGGAATTAATTGTAAATCATAAAACAAATAATCCATTCTACACATGCTTCTCTATTATTTGCCAAGATCGTGGGAAAGTCATAATTCTTGTTGAGTTCTTTATAAAGGGTTCAACTTCTGTATCTTACCAGCAGTGCTAAGGGAAACTACTATGACAAGTCTTATGAGGTCTGTTCTATTTGAAATAATTCCATGCCATTGCAATTGAAATGTCGAGCTTTCTCTTTTTGCCTCCCCATAAAAAGTTGGTTCAGTAATAATTAATCCTAGCTCAGCAAAATAAGAAGCTATGGTTAGAGACTTTATAAAGCACATCCATCTTATAACAATGCTTCCAAAGAGTATGAATAAAATGTATCTCAAAATAGAATAAATCTATATTGACTTATACTTGACTAGCTGCGCCCCGCAGTTTCACCCGCATAAGCCTCAATCCCGTGGGAATATCAGGATAAAAAGTAGAAGTGTCCTTCTCCAGTTCGTGGTCTACCCATTTGTCAAATTTCATCTTAATCTGATCAGCCGGTTTAGCGTGAAAGTATAACAAACAAACTCAGTTTTGCATTGATAATATTAGTTAGGATACACATTTTAGCCATAGCATTCTCCTTAAAATAATTGTATGATTGATTGTGCATAATATGCGTTAGCATTTTATTGAGTGGCACAGTTGTTGCATATTGCCATCAGATTATGTAGAGTCATTTCTTATCAAGGATCAAACAACAACATACTTATCATGCATTGACACAATGTTTGTAGACAAGAAAATTACAAATAAAGCAAAATAAAATTAAAAGAATGCCAAATAACATTCAAAGCCTTACATTCCAACCTGTTCCATTTGTGTCCCTTGATGAAAATAATATTGTAGATATTGCCCTTCATAAATTAATATTATGCAGGGTTAAAATAAACCACTTGGAGTCAAAGCACCTATTCAAAGCAGATTTGTTTAAATGAATAAAAACCATATATATTTTACAGTAAGCATAATGACTAGAACCTGTCCTAAGGGCCGGTAACATCCTTACCAAAAATACCTTCTTTTAGTGTTGCTCTGTAGGTATATTGGAATATGTTATTTGAAAATGTTGTGAAGTCAATAATAAAAGCTGACTCAACAGCATATCTATAGTGGTTTGATATTAATCAGATAAAACACTTTTATGCTAATCCCTGACAAGGCAACATAACTTTCCCATGTAAAGGTATGATACAACTTTTGAGATAATAATTATTTTGAACAATAGCATTGGTTCAAATTATGTAGGCACCATTCCCAGGAGGCCATTAAGCATTTGGTTAAACATAGTACATAACAGAATGTAATTAACTTTCTATGTTCATTTAGCAGTAAAAAGGTTGTAAGGTTGACTGTACAGTATTTTTCAATAATTTTTCAAAAAAGTAAAGTTTTTCAAGGGACTATCATACTTCAATGAGAACTAGTACTAAACTATACTACTACTACTAACTGTGTCATACATGTATTTTATTATGTCGGAGGAGCTCGTGGCTAAGTATCCATCAGGTTAAGCTACGCTTGCCGGGGTTGGTCTGTGGATGGGTGACTATCTTTACATACCGAGACTCCTCCGTGCCTCGGAAAGCACGTTAAGCCATTCGTGGATCTTTGACAGTCGTTACGAATCGTCAGAAGCCCGAAAGTCTGACACCAGTCTTACCAAGGGGTATCGTATTACCCAGTTACTGGGTGGTGGAGGTCAGATAGGCAGTCGGTCCATGTAAAATACTGGTATTCAGCTGCATCCGGTTAGACTGGAAGCCGACCCCAAGATAGTTCGGAAAAGGCTAGGAAGATTGATTTTGATACATGTATTGTATTTTATTATAATATACTGAAAATAATAGATTTTTAATTATTAATTTGATGCTAAATACTCTGTTTACTATGGGGCATAAGTACAAGGTGCAATATTATGTAATACTACAACATCATCGGCAGCCTTGCAGCCAGCAGCTGAGAATAGGCCTCCTCTCTTTTATTTATGCCATGGTTCCTTGGTCTTAACGAGTCTCATCGGTCCACGACCACCCACCTGACCATTGGCCTGACAAGGCTCTTTCTACCATCTCTTGGCAACCATTCCTTTAGCTTGGCTCCATTTACCATCACCACGTCTAGCCAAGTGTCACTTCCATTTCAGAGCCACTATCCAGAGTCCGGATTCCGGAACCTTAGTCTTAGTCACGGAGTCTCAGTTATGGACTCCATCTTTCAATGATAAGCCTAACATGGCGCGCTCCATAGGTCTTTCTGCAACATCGACTTTCTAGACAGTCTCTTTAGTGACCATCCATGTTTCGGCCCCTTAATATGTCATGGTAGGCAGGACACATTGTTCATACAATTTAGGTTTCAAGCATTGTGGTATTTTCCGATCCCAAAACATCATCCAGCTTGCCAAATACCGCCCAGCCCAGTTGAATGCGAGACGCATTGAGAGACATTTTCTTTCCCAGATATACTTACTGGTCCACCACCACCAGCGGCTTGCCACTAATTGTAACAGTTGGTTATACGCCGCTGGTGATTTAGTCGTCACCATGGTCTCGGTGTCCATCTTAAGGCAACGGCCCACCTTTAGAGAGGAATTATACAGATCTTGCAGCATTAGCTCGAGATTATTCATTTCATGGCTAACAAGGATCACATCCTCAGCTAACCACGCGTATATAGGTGTGACAAGTAGACCCCGTTGATGTTTACCACAATTTTGCCCCAATCAAGCTTCTTTAAAACTGCAATAAATAACTTGGGTGAAATGGTGACTCTATGCCGAACACCTCTTTATTGGAATCGAGCCAGTTAAAAGATGGAGCCGCTCCTGTATTGTCACCGACTTGTACAGCTCCCGAAGACATCCACATATCGTGCATCGAGCTGACAGCGATGAAGAGAATCAAACACGAATACAAACATCATATTGTTTAATTATTACTCTTGACAACAAACGTACCTCAACAATACAATATTGATTTTGTGATGATTGAGAAAATATCAAGAAGACTGCTAGTGAGATTTACAAGAAGCCTACAGCAAAGAACAGATGCACCGATGAAGCTGGATCTGAACTGGCCTGGCGGCGACGCCATAAAAACATACGCATCCATAGATAAATATAATATGACACGTCTCTCCAATATTCAATTTCCTACTCAAGGATGCATATCCGATACGGCTCGCAAATTCTTCCATATCCTGAGGGCATGTCTTCTCTACCAGTACCGCGCCCCCCGGTCTACTTCTTGATATGCAATGGCCTAGCTAGTGCAAATCTTGGGGTTCATTTAATTTATCGAGTCTGGTTTAAACACGCTGGGGTCGGTGTATTTCATTAATTCATACAATAAGTACCTACAACATATTTTTTTTAAACAAATTATACAAAGTCAATCAATCAACTCAGTCTACAGTTCACTGCCTGAAAATGGGGCTCTCTCTTACAATTTTATTCGCCTTCCATGAATATAATGAATTAATGATACATCAGAATCACACAATACATACTACCAAACTTTATAACCACGCAAGGAAGCGGTACAAAGAAATCATCCTTACAATATCTATGTTTACTAGAAGTGATCTCATAAAATCACACTTCAATTCAAACCATGACATAAGTGGTAAGGTAGGCCACTTCTGTTGCGCTGGTTAGTTTACTTTACTTTACTGTAGTCATTCTTTATGTTACGCTTCGCTGACTATCATGTAACATCCTTATCTTTCGAATGTACCCAGTCGAAAGTGTTACATTATTGCTAAATATTTTGTTTGAGTCATACTGCTTAATTGTACCACTTATTGTGTTTGGCTTCGTGAAGCTTTATTATCAATTTAATCGTTTAATTTTGTTCTACAACTCTACATAAAAATGGCATGACATTTAAATTTTATATTATAAATACAGTAACATTTTGTGTAAGTAAAATAACCAAATTAAAAATTATATTGATGATATAACATTTGATTCTATTAGAGGCCGAGTCTAGCGATGATGTGGAGTTAATATTGTAAACTTTCCTAATGCCATTTAATTTACATACATTCATATTATATAACATAGTTACATAATTGGTCGTATTATTTAATTGATGTTCTATCGACTATAATGAATTTAAATTTCTCTGAGAATCGACGACAACAACGACTTTGTAACGAGTGTCTTTTCACTTTTTTTTCTCGCGCCATTCGAGACACGCGCTTCTGCCGTTAACTTCGTACTCGGAGACCGGAGTATCATTTGGTAGCGACCTAGCGCAGGTCTGCACGACTATACAGAACAGACACAGACCAATCTCAGTATTTATTATATTGCACATTTTGTTTATTTTGTATTATGTTTTAATGCATCCTTTTTGTTTCTTTGGAACTTTCAGTGTTAAGGTACAGTGCATCATGTTGTGGGCAGCTGATTTTTATGTTATTTGTGTATACGATTATTGTATGTAAAATGCACAGAACTGTATAGTTTTGGAGTGTGCCTCTATGTAGTGCATGTATTGATATTGCACCAGTAGCGTGGACATCATGACTAATTCACAGGTATTGTTTTTTTTCATTGCACATTTTTATTTGGTATCTTAGACCATGTATTTAGATATACATGGAATGCTTTTTTATGCTGTTTTTTTTTGTAGTAATAAGTAGTGCGAGTCGTGAGACTCGACTATGGGAAATAGATTGCAATTTGGTATTAGTTATTTCTTTATCTACCCTATTGTATCGCTTCTGATAGTGATAGGGTTGTCAGACATTCGTTATTGTCTCGATAATACTGGGTCACCCCGTATACATATTTCCCACCTAACTCCACGAACCTAACTAGTCCTTCATGTCCTTGTTACTCCAAAACATGGCGGGTTGATGTTTGTAAACGTGAATGAGTAAGCCAATAAAAATACTTACATGGCCATGTGCGCAATATATTACGTTCAAGTACCAAATTATGCAGATATATGACACAATCGATCATTAGTACACGTACTACCTACATCATTAATTGATACACTATCTTATAATAAAACATGACAAATAAATGCTAAATAATATGTAATTGATTTTCCATGTGTAACTAAATATATGATAAATTTTTATGTGTGTCAAAAACTATAAAATAACAAATTATAATAATTATGCCAACTGCTCACTATACAGGCTGTTTCATAATTTTCGTTTTTTATTTCCTTAAAAATATTGTACCAACTTATTAAAGTTTTATTTTGATAAGTGGGGAGCTACTTAAAAAGAGTTTTCTACTTTTTACATAACAGCCTGTATATCGTTATTCAATATTTTTTGTAAATATGCAGCTTGATCGCGACGCAATCGCTTAACGATAAATCATAGATGAGTTAATAACGTTTAAGCTCATTGCTCCACTTATAAATGTGGAGCGTGTGTATAAGACACTTGATATTAATAATCCGTTACGCAATTATGGTTATTGCTCTTAATTCCCGCGGCATACACAAGACAGTTCATAGACAATTTAAATAAAATTGTTTTTTCTCGACGTTGCCGTTGTTTCAATTTGATTATGATAATGATAGTACTTGATCAAAACAGGTTATCAATTTTCTATTTGTATTTCTTTTCTCGCAAAAAATTTGCATATTTTCTTAATGTAAATGGTTAACATAACAATCGACTATAAAGCTCGTAGTATAATTAGAGAAATTGATGCATGATGATAAGTCGTTAATAGGTTTTTAAAACATACCTACTTAGATGATTATATCTTTCAAAGAGTAAGAGAAAGTTATAACTTTTAATTATTTATATTTTCTTTTATTATTGATATTTTTGCAAATATTGTGCGCCAATCCGCACTGGGCCTGCCTGGTGGACCATGGCTCACTCCACACTAGACCTCACTAATCTACCTCAGAAAGGTAGCTTATTTATTAATCTATTTACTCCTAAAAATAAATACATTGTAGAAAAAAAGATGAATATTACGGGTTCATTATTTGAGCTCTTGAAGTAGTACTTAAGTTTTTTTTTAACTCCTTATTTTTTGCAAAAATATAAAACTAGGTTAAAAAAAACTGTATGTTATATCTACTGTAACATTTTTATCACAATGAAAGAGATTATATCAGTGATAATTGAATAATTCATAAGTTCAGATATTATCTCATATTTTCTCTTATTGCGTGCGATTCTAATGTCTGACTGTATGTAATGGCAACAATTAGTAAGTGCACAAATGTAAGTGCCAAACTTATCAAAAAATACTGTCACTTTCCTTTGTTCAACTAAGTGTTTCGTTTACAAAAATGTAATTACTTTTAACTCACGTTAACTGTACGTCTGTTATTTTTGTCAAATTAGTTCTGATAGGTAATTAAATTCGAAGTTTTTAATTTGAAGTGGCCATGTAGGTAATATTATATTTAACAGACTTCTAAAAACGGAGTAGATAATGCATTCGGTGAAACCTGTCTTCCCTAACCTAACCCAACGCTAACCTACCCTTCTAACACAATCTTTCTTCCTTTCTTTTTGCTTACTCTTTTTCGTATGTTTTTCACCGAAAAAAAAAAGAAAAAGTAAAGTAGTGAAGTACCTATGATGTACATTACGATGATAATAAAAAAAAAAAATCTAACGTAATGAATGCTATTCGTAAGTGATGATGACCGTTCATAAACGGATAGTCATGGGAGGCATAAATAACAAGCAGATAATGATGTCGTTACTCTCACTCAATGACGAAACCATGTAAGAGCTCACTAGGTGTTGTCATTGCATTCTTGAGATATCTTCTTTTTTTACGTAACAAAACTAAACTTTAACCGAAATATTTTTATTTTTTTGTCAAAAACATTGTCCTCCAATACTCCTGCATTCGGGTAAAAATATCTTGCTTTTTTTTTCTATCAAACCAATCTCAATTTTTATTAGTTATAATTATAAAGTTAAATAACAACACTCTTGTTTTTTAAATGAAAACTACTTGCGATTTCATAACCCGTCACGCGAAATACACTTATGCCAACTTAGGTGGCAGCTAGTAATGTTATTAGGTAATTAGTTAACTTTCGCGCTGTATGTATGTATAGTATAATTAGTATGTATTAATAACAATATATTTAGTAGAAAAAATTTTTACTATGTATATTCTATGCTTTGGTTTGCAATGATTCTTGCTTTTTTGTTTCCCAACAGCTCACACTGGAAAACGTTTTTCAGGTATGGTTCCGTGGCGTGAGAAGCTCCAAATTCCGCCACGTGTACGGCGTTCCTTTCAAACGGGAGCGTTGCTATGACAACATAAAGATCACTAGGAATGCGCACGATTCTAATTTCTGCGCTGTCAACCCTAAGTTCGTTGCCATAGTAACGGAGGTGGCTGGCGGTGGGGCCTTCCTTGTTCTGCCATTGGATCATGTAAGTATAAAAAAAAAAAAAATGTGAAATATATTTTTAACACACAAGTGCACCTTGCTTGCCCTTTTAGATATTTTTTCAATCAAGCGCAAGGTGCATTTTTAATTACTTTTTTCCTTATAAATCCAGACTGTACCTAAGTAATGGCCATTGACCTTTATCATAATTATCAAAAACATTCGAAGATAAATTGCATTCAGTGATTGCTGGTTTATTCAGTCGTTGCCGAATCAATTTTATTTTTATTAATAACCTAGACAAGTAAAATAGTATTATGAAAGCGAAGCACGAGAATGCGATGAATGCTTCTTAGCATCGAATAGAATAGCCATTTGTTTTATGTTTTCTCCTATTGTCACATTATTACAACTATTACAAGACTTGCTGTTATTGCCGTTTCTGTTATTCAATCCGTTTCTAAGCACTCATTTTTACGCAGACTGCAATAGAAATATGTTAACTTTCAAAAGTTTATTTAATACCAGTTATCAAGGCAATGCCAACTCTTTTTTTTTACATTAATTAAAAAAAAACGAAATAATGGAAGTCTGGCTTTGGCAAGATCCGAATTTAAGATTATAACGCCATAAAACTTAGTAGATGTTTATCAATCTTCTATAGAGTTGAGAATTCCTCAAATTCAGTTACTTATTCTAGAGCTACTGCTAGACCACATTTCCAAACAACGGAATTCTGAATAAAAATCACAGATTTGAGCTTTTGTCACCTCAGATCAAGCCAAACCCTTTAGGAAAAGTACGTTGTTACCCTTGGTGGACGTCATCGGTTCGCCAAACACCAATATTTGCTTTTCTTTTACTGACATTGTGTCTGAACCACCCTAGTTTGTGCCCCCATAAGCTTTGTATACACAGACCATGTTTGTACAAGGTGTATAACCAAGCCAGATTAATCAATTTGATAGCTTATCAGACTCAGATAGTCAGATAAAAACAATAAAAAAGAGTTATAATTAAGTCAACAAACCTTTTTGTTTAAGTTGAGGTCGCGTTAATTTGTCGTTTCCACCTGCCAATGCGCCATGTAACCACACCAATCTCTTAATTTTTTATACGTAATATCTTTCCTCTCGCTCTCCTGCAATCTGTGGGAGTGATTTCGTGAAAAGGGACGGAAGTGTGTAACAGGAAGCCGAGGTAGTGCGCGCTATTTGATTTGACCAATGAGCGCCACGCGCCCTCATTGGTGCTAGAGTTGACCGTCAGATGGTACCAACCCATTTTCCGACGAGGTTGGTACTGTCAGCCAAGATGTCAGATGTTACACATCTTATGCGACTACTGCAAGGCTCGGTGGATTTTTTTAAAGTATTTTCCTATTCTTGAATTTCTTAGTCATCTCTCCTTTTTATAGGGCACATTAATAATACACTGAAATAATTAAGTCATATTATAGTGCACATTAATAATACACTGAAATAATTAAGTCATATTATAGTGCACATTAATAAAACACTGAAATAATTAAGTCATATTATAGTACACATTAATAATACACTCAAATCATTAAATAATATTAGGGCAGTCACCTTTTTAAACACCTGATTAAATAATGTTCTTTACCTTGACACTTGAATAATTTACTACTATCCGCCCATGGTGGAGCATGGGCGGATGGCGGATAGTAGTAAATTATTCAAGTGTCTCATTGCGTTCAAAAGTAGGTACAAGCGTTATTGAAACATCCGCTGTGTTATCAAATCATTGCAATCCAACTGAAAATGAGCTGTGATTGCTAATAGCGTGAGAAATGTGTATCATTTTTGATGCATTTGTAACAAAACTGCGCCGTTGCAACATTTCCTTCAGTTTCGCACGTCTGGCGCAAGTGCTTGCAAAAGTAATTGTTTGTTAAAGCGGTCACTTTGTCTGATGTAAAATGATATGTTTATAAAGCAGAACCTATTATATTTCTTAAACATTTATTATTAAATATGTTAAGGCTCGTATTTTGAAACAAAGTACAGGCATGTCATGAATCGCGATTTAAAACTAGAGAATTGAGATTAATATCAAATCTGACAGTTTTAATCAAGATTCATGACTGAGCAAATAGCAGCTAGAATATGGGCCAAGTTGTACTTTATAGTACATACTAATTCCATGGGGCCAAGTGAGGGCGTTGGACAACATTTAGGATCATTTTCCATATTCAAAATTCAAATGTTTTATGTATCTTTTCCAGACTGGCCGGTTGGACTTCAACGCAAGTCGAGTGACGGGCCACAAAGGCCCCGTGCTCGATATAAAATGGAATCCTTTCAACGATAACATCATAGCGTCGTGTTCCGATGACTGCACGGTAATTTCGTTTGTGCCAATTTTTTTTTCTTTTTTTTTTGTATCCGCAATTTGTTCATGGTAATTGATGCCTATTACCCGGGGATGTTCCGTTTGAACAATTTCTCGCTTTTTGTTGGTATGAAAGCGTGTAGCCTGGTTGTCAATATATTATTGTATGTTGCTATATTATTACGTGTAACGAGCATTGATTATATTATCTTATCAAGCAGAAGTAGCTATTTTGTCGATTGTATTGTTATATTGTCATCATTTGTCTGGTGTCGTGCAAATAGGTGATATAATTTAAATTACTGCGGCGTTCTGTATTCGTTATCATAATGTGTGCATTTGATTCGATCGTTTTGCATTCCATTTAAAATCCTTGAAACAATAATAGCGTTTACATAACAAAACGACACGAGAACAATATTAAGTATTATTGATTTGTTGTTTAAGAATCTGACACCAATTGACTGCCTAATTGGCTGTTCCACTAATACTTATCTGATATGATGCTTCCGCTTCATCGAAGATTCTATACACTTTTCAGGTTGCGTAAAAAACAAAAAACGTTGTGAAATAAATGTTAAAAAACAATAATTCATTACAGTACCTATAGATAACAAAACCATTTTTATTGGAATCGATTAAAGTTGCAGGGTGTATTCAGTATTATTTACCAAAATAATAATATAAGATGGTGTTTGCAGCACGCAACGGGTATTGTTGACGGAAGAATAGACAAAATGACATAAACAATCACAATCAGTCGTTTTGTCTATTCTTCCGAGTACAAAACCCGTAGACAACCCGTTTCTATGGTTGTCATGCTACGCGTGCTGAACTGATTTTAAATCTATATTATTATAGGCAGTGTATAGAGTTCCACTAGCGGCACTATCCCTATCGGATAAAGTGCCGCTACCGGCACTTTATTAACACCGCCTCGGCCCGGCTAAAGTGCCGTAAGCATAGCATTGTCATTGTCGCCACTAGTGTGCCGCAAATATTCTTGCGGCACTCTATACACTTCCATTATTATATTATCAGCCAGGAGCCGCTTTTGATCTTCTTCATTTGTTTTTAAACCTCATGCATCAAATCGTAAACATTTTTATTATCCACAGGTAAAACTATGGCACATTCCGGACGGCGGCCTGTCGATGCACCTGACGGACTGGCTGGTGGAGCTACACGGCCACAAGCGACGCGTCGCATACATCGAGTGGCATCCTACGGCCGAGAATATACTGCTCAGCGCTGGATTCGATTATTTGGTCAGTATCACTTGTTTAGAAGGCTGCTCCTGCTCGGTTTGGCTTACCACCAGGTAAGATGCAGGTCAATAGCTTCCCCGTAGTGAAGGTGCTTTGCGGAAAAGATGACACTGCAGTGTCCATAGTTTGTAACCCTACAAAAATCTTTATTTAAGACTTAGTTTCGCTCGCGTAGAGGTTGGAACTTCGGAAGCTATCTCACGGGAACGTATTACCGGAATAAAAATTTTATCCTTTCAGCCGTTAAGGCGTACCAAGTTAACATACAGACAGTTACTTTCGCAGTATGTTTTTTTTTTAAATACTAATGTATGGTAAGTATAGATAGAGGAGGTCGTGGCTTAATAATAACAGCCACACGGGTCGATCCATCAGGTTAAGCTACGCTTGCCTGGGTTGGTCAGTGGATGACTAACCATCTTTACATACCGAGACTTCTCCGTGCCTCGGAAAGCACGTTAAGCTATTGGTCCCGGCTATCATTCGTGGATCTTTGGCAGTCGTTAAGAATCGTCAGAAGCCCGAAAGTCTGACACCAGTCTTACCCAGTTACTGGGTTGTGGAGATCAGATAGGCAGTCGCTCCATATAAAATACTGGTATTTAGCTGCATCCGGTTACACTGGAAGCTGACCCCAACATACATAGTTGGGAAAAGGCTAGGCAGATTGGTAAGTATGGATATGAATCCATTCACGAAGACGAGCCCCATTCCGCGATTACTGTACTGTGAGCTGAGGGCTTAGGGTGAGTTTCATTTTACCATCTCGATCAAACGCATCGACCGCGTTTGGCGCTCCGATTGGCAGCCGGCCGGCCTTCACCGGTGAAGGGCCAATCGGAACGCCGAACGCGCTCGATGCGTATGATCGAGAAGGTTAAATGAAACTCACACTAGGCCCTCTGTACTTTAGTACGGTAGTAGTTACGGAGTGAAGCAAAGTGGCACACGTTTTTGTGGATGGCAGTATCTATATGGATTAATCCCTGTATCCCGATTAGGTATAGATTACCTACATATCGAAATAGTTACGGTTTAGCCAGCTTCATCCACTATATTTACTTTGTAGGGGTTAGTTACGTAATTGTGTAGCATTTTGAAGACAAAAGGCGAAACCGCTTTGTCCTTAGTGAAGAACAATCGCAGTCATGACATATTTTGATTCATTTTAAGACCGTTTTTATCGAAATAAAAAAATATTATTCACCATTTACTTATGAATAGAAAAACTCGCCAAAACCCCCATTGTTCATAAAAAACAATTACAGTTATCAAAATGTTTTGATTCATTATTGCAAATTCTTTCACTAAAGTAAACAAATTCATTCACCAGTAGATACTTGTATGATATTGTTTTTTATGACTAGTGATCGGATGTTCGGATGCATATTTACCTAAAGTTGAGGTGTTGGCTATTATGGAAAGCATTTTTGTACCCGGTTTTCTGGGATCGACAAATTTTGAGTTCTGATTACAGAATCGAATGTATATTTACTTACGTGCTAATATGGAATGCTTTTTTGTATCGATCGCAAATATCTCGTGATTCCGGAATTGATTTATTTAGTACTTTTTGATTATAGAAATGCTAGCTAATGTTGTAAAGTAGTTTGCCAAATTGGCATAACACATAGCCACAAACAATTTGGAGCCTTGAGTTTCGTTAAAAAATGTTTACAGTAGGTATATAATTTTTTATGTTAACACCGCAAAAGTAACCTTCATAAGAGGGCTAATAAATCGTTTCCATACCATGTATCTAATCCCGGAACGCAATCAAATCCGGGATTTATATAAAGAAAAAATATATATTTAAAGCCACTGCCATAATTTCTTAGCCAAAACGTAACTTTAGGTAAACTAAATATGCATCCGAATATCCGATCACTGTTTATGACATAACTGAACTTGAACACCAAAATGTGAAGCATGCAAGCATGCATCAACCATAAACACGTTGTTCTACAAATTGAATCCCAAATTAACATGAATGCTCTTGAATTCTTCACACAGTGTTTTGTTCTGATTTATGCACACTTTCGTACTCGCGATTGCCGATACATACAGAACTTGATATTATTTCCGACCGTCACGCGAGTCTCGATGTATACGGTCGTTACGACTCTTTAGTTTTGCGTGCTCCATTGCTATCAAAATACTAAATGTTGGGGACCGTTTGCAGAACAGTTATTTATATGACTTGGTGAAGCGATGTTTTAAAATTGATAACTGTCTTTACTGTTTGTTGCTGTTATTTTTCGTAGTTGATGTACGGGTTTTAGAACTGTTTATAAATATTTTATAGAAAAATTATAGTGTTGTGCAACTAAAAACGACTACTAAACTACGCAACGGATTTTGATGCGGTCACCATCATATAGAAAATTAATTCCGGAAGGTTTATGTGTTACACTGTATTGTATAAAACTCAGGTACATTTATCTATATATGGTAAAAATAAATTCATCAAGTCGCATAAACCGTGCGAAGCAGGGGTGGTTCGCTAGTCTACGGTAATATTATAAATAGAAAAAAAAATGTGTTTTTGTATGTTTGAAATTTTGTTTGCAATGAATTAACTCAAAAACTACTGGACCGATTATTATATTTTTCGTTCACCAGTAGAACGCTTTAATATCACTGAGTAGCATCCTAACTAATATTATAAATGCGAAAGTGAGTTTGTTTGTTTGTTACGCTTTCACGCTAAAACGGCTGAACAGATTTTGATGGAATTTGGCACATGGGTAGACCTGGAGAAGGACATAGGATACCTTTTATCCCGATATTCCCAAGGAATCAAGACTTATGCGGGTGAAACCGCGGGGCGCAGCTAATAAGATATAATTTACGCAGGCGATGCCGCTCGCGGAAGTTAGTAAACTATATAGGAATAAATCATGCCGTACCGTGGTAAAAAATATTTGCCAGTAAAAAAGACTGCCCTTCTATTGCACCCCAAAGTTTTTAATAAAAAATTTAATGCCTAAGTATGCTATTTGACTTTCGAACCGTTAAAGTAAACAAAAGGTCACACAATCTTCTTAAATTAACAGAATCATTGTGCCGCGTGCAATCTCGTTAAACCCGACTTGTTTTTATTCTTATCGTCACCTTGATCTTGTATACTTCTGTTATCATGGTGAACACGGCCCGCTCTAACTCAAGGTATTCTAGCTAAATGATTCACTGTGTGATTGACTGGCGGACTTCATTAGTTTTTAAGTACCTACTAAGTATTATTACTGACTAGCTTCCGCTATAGGCTTCGCCCACATGATAAATTTATAAATGATAGCTTACTGTATTATGCATGTATTTTACACATAAACCTTCCCCTTGAATCACTCTCTCTATTAAAAAAAACCTCATCAAAATCCGTTGCGTAGTTTTAAAGATCTAAGCATACATAGGGATTAGGGACAGACAGCGGGAAGCGACTTTGTTTTATACTATGTAGTGGTATTCTTGGCAGACGGTCTGGTGGGATATATTTACTTACTTATTATAGTCTATGAACCTGTGGTGTGGTGGCCCAGTGATAGCGACCCCGACTTACGTGCCACAAGTTCGAACCCAAGCAGGCCTTTTACTTGTAATTTATCTCATTACTACTGCTCTCAAAACGGTGAAGGTAAACATCATGATTAAACCAGCACGGCAGTCCTCGAATTTATGCTTCTATCAAAAATTCGAAGACAGGTGACAGCATCAGCAACCCGCAGGCCCACGTGGTGGATTATGGCCCTCTCCCTCTCGAGAAGGCTTATGTCCCAGCAGTGGGAAGAGTATAGAATAATCAGTCTATAGCATAGGTAATCATGCTCCGCTTCAGTGGACAGGGATTTGCGAACTAGTTTAAAAATTCATACAAAACCGGCAAGCGGAGTCAGCGGAGTGGGGAAGTGGAGCGGGGAAGCGGAGTGGTGAAGCGGAGCGGGGAAGTGGAAAAAACCGACAGCTGGCTCAAACAACTCGGTCCAGCTCCGCACAGTCCGTAACTCCGCTCCGACAGGCAGCCTGTCCACCGGAGCGGAGAGGAGAGGAGAGGAGCGGAGATGTGTCAATATTAACCAATAGAATCAAAACTCCGCTCCAGAGGTGCGATTCTATTGGTTAATATTGACACATCTCCGCTTCACACTAACCGCATTTTACGCGTACGGTAATGCGGTAATAGTGTGGGTCATTTCAGAGTGGACAAGCTATACCCGAGGTGACTGCTAATATTACCACCATACTTATTTCTGCCGCCAAGCAGCGATGCTGTGTCTCTGGTTGAAGGGCATGGCTGCCGGTGTAATTAGATTAAGCACTCATGATAGCTGCGCTGCATATCAGCTTTCTTCTTCTTTTCATATGGTTAGCGACAAACCTGGGGGCCAAGTCTACTAATTTACAAACGTCATAATGGTGTCACGATGGTGAGTTTTTGACAGATTTTGTATGGCAAATCTGTCAAAAACTCACCATCGTTTAAAAGCAGCCCATGGGCCTCTGACTTGGCTTTTCATGCTGTTGAGAAATATCTCTCAGGCATGCCGGTTTCCTCACGATGTTTTCCTTCACGGTTTTTGAAGCAAGTATAATAATTATAATTATTATCAGCTTTGTCTCTGGATTTTGGGCTGACAACGCACCCGCAATGCCTCTGGAATTGCAGCTGTCCGTACATTACGCGCCACGAAAGATGAGACTTTACCGCTCCTTCCGCGCCTCCCGCGCTCTTTCCGCCGCCCCGATGACACCCCGGCACAGACCTCATACCGCTAGAGAGACTTATGAATCGTCTACTGCACAAGTCAAACCACGTGGTGTGTCAAGTCTCATCTTTAGTGGCACGAACTTAACGTGGTAGTGACCATTTACCGCAAAATGAGCTGCTTCTTTGTTTGCTACCCAACAACAGTAAAATATATCTTCTCTTGCAGATCTTCGTATGGGACGTGGGCAAAGGCGAGGCGGTGAAGGTGATAGACTGCCACACGGACGTGATCTACTGCATGTCGTTCAACCGCGACGGCTCCCTGCTCGCCACCACCAGCAAGGACAAGAAGCTGCGCGTCATCGAGCCGCGACGAGGCATCGTACTGTCTGTAAGTGTTGCTTTGAGTACTTTATAAAGGTGCTAAAATGGGTTGGTATGAGGACCTTAGGCACCACAAAAATTTAATAACCAAGTGCTTATTTCCATCAATGTTACAGGAATCAATATTACCTTTCCCGTCCGCACGATCAGTCTGTTAAGATTTTGCCTAGGGAAATTTGTACTCAACCAAACAAGAAAATGTCTTACCAACATACTAAAAAACTTTTTACAAAAAAA
The DNA here is from genome assembly GCA_948150665.1 of Conistra vaccinii. Lineage (NCBI taxonomy): Eukaryota > Metazoa > Arthropoda > Insecta > Lepidoptera > Noctuidae > Conistra > Conistra vaccinii. The sequence goes on from OX411318.1 coordinate 16,476,372, forward strand.
AATTAAACCGACTTCCAAAAAAAAACCACTACAAAGTGAAAAATAACTTTAATTTCGGAAGTCGGTGTCTTTGTTTTTTAATTTTCGTTTTTTGCCACCGACTTCCGAAATTAAAGTTATTTTTCACTTTGTAGTGGTTTTTTTTTGGAAGTCGGTTTAATTTTTTTTTGTAAAAAGTTTTTATTTTTCACTTTTTAGTTGTGGTACCTACCCCACACAATATCCAATACCACTAACTGCAATAAATAACAGTGACAGGAAGTTATCATCATATCGTCTATATAAACTTAGTGGGAAAAATATGTATTATTGAAGCTAACTCAAAAACTATATAAGCAAAGTTAATAAAATTTATATGGGACCACCTCGGGAGCTTACCCTTTTAAACAAAAAAAATATTTTCAAAATCGGTCCACAATTGGCGGAGATATCGGTGAACATACATAAAAAAAAAAAAAAAACATACATAAAGTCGAACATAGAACCTCCTCCTTTTTGGAAGTCGTTTAAAAATACAGAATTTTTACGCAACACTCCGCCTAGCCAGCAACATGTTTCCCGCTACACAAAAACATATTGCTGAAACAATGCTGCGCAACCTTTGTTTTAATTACAAGGCTTATATCGAAAACCCCAATCTCTATAGGATCTGCCATTTTACTATTAAAAATATGTTTTTGGATGGTAAAATGAAATTGCAATGTTTCCCTATTACAGGAAGGGCCCTGCCACCTGGGCACCAAGGCCTCGAAATGCACATTCCTGGGCAGCCAAGGCAAGGTGCTAACAACTGGATTCTCTCGCTACAGCGACCGTCAGTATGCCGTGTGGGACCAACATGATCTGGACAAGCCGCTGGTCTGTGAGACCATCGACAGCTCGTCTGGCGTGGTGTTCCCTTATTATGATTATGATACTAATATGGTAAGTCTGAAATTGTGATTTTGGTATGAATGTGTTGGCTATAAAAGTGGGGAGACCAAAGAAACGATGTATGGACTGTGTGGAAGATGATATGACAAGAAAGGGGGTGACTATTGAGATGACGACTTATAGAGAAGTATGGAAGAAGACATGTTGCGCCGACCACAAAGGATGAAAAAATAAAATAGAAACTAAGAATAGTTGAGTATTTCAGTTTTCTTCTGTTAGTGACTGCTGTTTGACCTTCACTTTGCAAAACCTATAACTAGTTATTCGTTTAATGAAACCATTAGATAGATGCTATCTACCTGATAAGAACCTTTTGTCGTCGCTAAACGTTACCCTTGGGAAGAGGTGCGGCCTTTACCGACGTTTTTATTGCTAACTGTTATACTAATTGTTTTCTACTTTCCAGGTGTACCTAGCTGGCAAGGGTGACGGGAATATCCGATACTATGAAGTGGTGGACGAGGCGCCGTACGTGCATTTCCTCAATCAGTTTCTATCTGGTAACCCACAAGTAAGTTGCATTAGCAAGTCTAGTAAGATTAGGGATAATTTCAACAATGAAATTAACCCTAATTGGTGGTTTAGCTTGACCGATACTGTTGTACCGCGCCTCATGGGGAATTTACACGGGTCAATTTTCGCCGTGCGGCTAGTCGCTTCACAAATTGAAAGGAAAGGTTTCCTTTGTTTTGACCTAGCCGAATTACAATTTAGACGGTCGATTTACGCCGCGCGGCGGTAATCGTATGGCTTTAGTCACCCGTGTAAATCCAGCATTAGGTATCTAGCCGCGCACATAGGAGGTGGGGGGGAGTGCAGGCCGCTCATTCGTCAACGCTCACGGCATTCCGCCGCTCATTCGTCAACGATCACAGCGTCCCGCCGCTCATTCGTCAACGGTCTCGGCGTCCCGCGGTCATTTGAAAGCTCATTTGTTTTATCACATACGGTATTCAATATAGTTCTCAGTCACCACTCAGGATTAATGAAAGTTAAACTTACTACAATTACATTCATGTTGGTACTATAATATTTTAGATCCAACATGAACCCTGTAATGCAAATCCAACAGAAATTATTTCTAAATTACAATGTTCCTACAAATAAGCGTACGCAGGGAAGATTTTTTCCCGAGGTGACTTTTTTCGCACACTGGGTTTTCAACGCTCTGCTTAGCGCCAAGAGTTGAAAAACCAACAGTGTGCTTTTTCGCCGCGCTGAGTTGCATTCGTTTGCATTCTCAACGCTCGGCTCAATACCGAGAGTTGAAAATCCAGTGCGCAATAAAATCCCGCCGCGATATTTTTACGTCCATGAGGACGTGCGCTAAAAGCAAACAATGAAACAACTATACTGTCCTTGAAACACAAGTACAACCTTATAATTTTTATTGTTGAACGATATTGTTATTCGTGAAGCGTATATGCACTCTGAGTGATTGATGTAAGCAAGCATTATCAATTTGACATTAATGTACTATGCATACAAATCAAGCTGCCATAATACTATCAATGTGTGACTGGAGTTATTAAAAACCTAAAGGACATTTGTATTGGTGTTGAGCAAGAAGTCTAGATTTTTAATTCAGGCGCCCAATTTCATTAACAAAATCCATCATCATCAAAACCTGTAGAAAAATCTAAAAACCCGACTGCAAATAAGTTTTTTTTAAACTTTTTAATTGCAGTCTGTTTTTTTTTATGTTTGTATTGATATTTTTACGACATCTAAAATACGCCATATTTATTTAAAATCAATCTAGCCGATAGGATGTTTCGAAGCTACACACAAAGATACATGGATACGCATGAAAAACATAACCCTGTCTTGGCTGCCACGCAGTCGGGTAATAACTATTACAGCTAAACAGAATACTCAATCATGTATTTCATTTACAGCGAGGGCTAGGGTTCATGCCTAAACGCGGCGTGAGCACTGCGTCGTGCGAAGTGTTCCGCTTCTACAAGCTGCATACGTCGCGAGGACTGTGCGAGCCCATCTCCATGATTGTGCCACGCAAGTCTGACTGCTTCCAGGTAAACAATTGATTTATAAAACCTTACCACCTGAATACATACACAGTATAGTTCACAATTTTTGTCATGATTATATTATTGTACCTTGCATGTACATATCTAATTTATAGGAAAGCACGGCACTATTAATTACAGTACTTGATCATTATGTATATGAAAATATTATATAATAATTTTAAAATGACATGCAATATAGATTTTATAAATATTCAATAATAATAAATCAATAATATTTTTTTGATTACTACATTATAGCTTATTAACACGTCTAAGCTTTTCTTTGGGAAGAGCTAGTGGCAGTAATAACAAGCCGCACGGGTCGATCCATCAGGTTAAGCTACGCTTGCCGGGGTTGGTCAGTGGATGGGTGACTATCTTCACATACCGAGACTCCTCCTCGTGCCTCGGAAAGCACGTTAAAGGCGTTGGTCCCGGCTGTCATTCGTAGATCTTTGACAGTCGTTACGAGTCGTCAGAAGCCCGAAAGTCTGACACCAGTCGACAGTCTTACCAAGGGGTATCGTATTACCCAGTTACTGGGTTGTGGAGGTCAGATAGGCAGTCACTCCATGTAAAATACTGGCATTCAGCTACATCCGGTTAGACTGTAAGCCGACCCCAAGATAGTCGGGAAAAGGCTAGGAAGATTGACAACTGAAAATATGTCATGGTTCGAGTCTAGGTTTTAGAATGCAAGGGTTGATTCATGATTGTATAATTTTTGTAGGAGGACTTGTATCCTGACACTGCAGCTCAACTACCCGCCCTCACCGCCAAGGACTGGCTCAGTGGAATGAATACACCGCCACTGCTCATCAGTATGAAGACAGGTACAATGTTTATTGTATTTTACTTCGTTCTAACAGTAAGGCAACAGTGCTATAGAAATTATTATGTGGATAAACTTTACGCCTACCAATCAAGCAATTAAGACTGTCGGACCTACACCTTCTCCTATTTTACTTAAGTTCTGTTAGTCTTACTGGGCAAGCGATTTAAAAACACCTTGTTGTTGCCAATTTATCAGTTAGTTTCAGAGGAAACTGTTATATTTTCTCTTTAATACCACTGGTATACAAATCTTTTAAAAATCCCTATCTTATTTCCCAGGAGTAACAATAACAACTCACAAGCCGCGCACAAGCAACAACGCGCCGGCGATGCAGCCTCAAGACGCCAACAACAGGAAGAAGTTCGCGTTCCTATCGCGGGAGACCACGCCCGACTACCGGCCGCTTGGCACCTGGCAACCCAACGAGAATCATAATAATGAGAATGAGCAGGTAGATGTATGTTCACATTTCTGTAATTATCCATTATATTTAAATTATGGGTGAATATTCTAAAGGTGCTTGAGATCTGGACATCATCATTCTCCTCACACATGGGCCAGGCCTACATGGGGGCCTCCAATGAACGTGCCTGTATTAGCAACTTGGACTTGGATTGGTCTGCGGGGTTTTAAGGGCCATTTCCATAACACGCCCTGCGCGCCCCTTGACGGACGTGCGAGTGCCCAGTCATTCTCTGCCCTTATCCCAATTAATTTGGAGTCGGCTCTCTCTTCTTCCATGATCCTCTATTATTCGTCTCCTGGATAGGTACTCCCTTTCTAGCCATATAATTCACTCCTCACGACATTTTCCTCATTTCTCCGCATAACATGCCTACACAACTTTTCAGTAGCTGGTGCCACTTTCAGACTTCCCCTTATATCATCATTTCTTATCTATCTCACGTAATATTTTTTTTTTGTGAAATGACTTTCATTCATCATTCTTTTTTTTATTAATCATGGTGTGTGTACATGGGAGGGATATTCTAAAGGCGCTTGGGGTCTGCACAAGAATCAATAAAAACCATTTTTTACTAACTTTTCTCCTCTCATACCAAACTTAAAAACGAAACTTTCTAACAGGTGCAAGTGAATGAGAAATCTCAAAAGACAAGCGCCAATCAGAACACAAAGTTCCACCAGCTGCAGCGTATGTTCGGCAAGCAGACGGGCGACGCCGAGCCCGTGCCGCTGTACAAGCAGATCAACCAGGGAGACGTGTTCAGTACTGAACATGAGGTATGTATACTGGACAAGTGAATTTGATTTTTTTTTCCAAAATACAAAAAAAAACTTCTATTTGAAGATATCCCAAGTTTTATGTGTAAACTATTCAGGAATTACTAGAAATCCAATATAAGCAGCATTTAACCAAAAATTCCTCTCACTTGTATCAATGAATTACGGCAAGGCAAGGATTTTTCCGCAGGTAGTTTTGATAGCAAAACCAAAATGCGACATTTGTGTCTTCAGCTTTACCTATTTCCATTTTCGTTTCCAGTTACGCCTCGCATTCAACCGCCAAGGCGAGGAGTTACGGATCGTGAAGAGGCAGCTACAGAACAGTCAACAGCGAGTTCGCGAGCTCGAACAATTAGTTGCCGCGCTACAAGCTAGGCTGCAACGCGATGGCTCATAAGCAACCTTGCCTCAAAACGTTTTGTCTTATCGAGCGAACACACGCTTCAGAATGACGGACAAGAAATATGGAATCTCGCGCAACACAGAAGGTTCAAGACTACTGGTCGCTTGACAGAGATGCTTGAGGCTTGGCCTTTAGTATATTTTGTGCCACACTAATAATATAAGCGACTGGAGACAGGAAAACGCGCGATGGAAAATCGAATTTCGCCGAACGTCGGGTCTACGAAACCCAAAATTACATGCGACCAGTGGTCATGTTCTTAGCTTACATAGCGCGAGGTAACCGAATGTTCGTTATAAATGCTTGTAAAACGTCGATCAAGCTTTAAGCACTTGATCTGTTCTCTTAGCCTTCTATTCTATTATTTTAAGGTTTAGTTGTCATTCCCTAGTCTAAACCACGTCTTAATGTTGTCACAAGTTAAAATACTAATGTTGAAGTTAAGATAGAGTATGTATAAGGAATGCGTTGATTCGCAAGTGATGTAAGGATAAAATATTTAAGAGTGGAAGAGAAAGCAGGATGTTTTCTTCGTGGTATTGAATACTAAGCCTGTAGTGCCGGTACTCTTCAGACATTCACCGATCAGTGATTATGTACAGCTACGCCTTATAGCAGTCTATTTATAAAGACTTTGGGTTTTACATACCCATTTTGTATTGTTCATTTATACGCATTTTTTTGCAGTTCTTTTTTATATTCGCAATTGTTTTCCAGAACGCTTTTGTTCGCAGATCATGACATTCGCGAGATAATGTTTCATATTATGGGATCAAAATTAATCATTCCAAAAATTGCTTTGGGCTAATTCGGCAGCTAAGCTTGAAGTATTTGTGATTTATTTGAAATGTTACATTTTAGGCATCTAATTTTTAAGGCCTATGAATTTTCTTATGAACAAAAGTCGTTGTATTGCTTTCGTTTTAGGAATTTAAATGTGATAAAACCATGACATTCTACATAAATGTTCATGTCACAAACTTTTGTTTTTTTTATTATAATTATTACTTTGTGTATGTGATTTAATTATTTTCTATACAATTATGTATATGCAATCAAAATCAGGGTTATGGTTTCAAAATTATTGATGTGATGTGATCAATGATCAACTTGCCTAATCTATTCAATCATTATTATCATTTTCATTTGTCCGTTGAGGTCTAGATGAAAATATGTCTCTTGTAAAGAAATCTTGTTACAAATTAATATTAGGTTGCTGATCTCGTGAAAAGCACTTTTTTATGTAGCACGTCATAAATGTTATTCCCAGTTTTATAGTTAAGTTGACATCTTGTTTGTTAGTGATTGTGTTAATAGTCTGATTTATGTAATAGTGTTACCTGTTATTTTAATATTGTGTTTTGTATTTCCTATGTATTACTATACATTTTGACTGCATTATTGTTTTATACCATTTTACGACGATCAAGCATTTACTTTCATTACTTATAAAAACGCTAGGTGTATTCATGTATCGTGATTCCTATGTTGCGAATGAAATTGTACAAAAAAGTTACCTGTTAAACTTTTTCTGTACATAATTATAGTTAGACTAGATTTCCGAGCTAGCATCATAGAAGTATTATACATAGGTGCTAGATATTCTCAAAAGACTATCGAGCTGTTTTGATTTGCACAATTTTATGCTTAGATTAATTAAAACGAAAATTAATTCATTATAATATCGTGGCTTTAATAATTGTATGCAACTTGTGTATGAATTGGAATGATGCCACATAAAGCCTAAAAACTTATATACTTAGTGACATTTAAAATTCAATATTATTGAATGATTTTAATCATTACATTCCATGTTCAGTATAAAACGCATAATGTTAGTGTGGTAAGTGAAAATGAAAGTATTATTGTGCATTAGCTGGATTATTTACTTGGCTAAGTCGGTGTTAATATTTATTATTATGTATTTTTATATCATGCTTGTGTAGCACAAATTTTCAATAAATGTTTGGATAGTATTTTGGTTTTTATTTAATTAGGACAGATCTATTTATAAACTTATTATCTATATTTTAATTATTTAATCTATACATACAAATAAATAAAATTGAAGTGTCTGTTTGTAATTTCAAAATAACAGCTTTTTACTAAACGCATATGAAAGTATATACGACCCATACAACAAAAATACAATTATTATTTTTTTGTCTGTCTGTCTGTTTGTTCCGGCTAATCTCCGAAACGGCTGGACCGATTTGGACGGGACTTTCACTAATAGATAGCTGCGGCCACTGGGCGTAAAATAGGCTACTTTTTATCCCGATATTCCCACGGGAACATTTAAGGGAAATCTCCTAAATGGCTGGACCGACTTTGACGGAACTTTCCCTGTAACATGCTTATTTCATAAGGATTAAAATAGGCTACTTTTGTTTCAGAAAAAGACTTAGGGATTCGCGCAAAAAACTAAAACCCATGAAATCTGTATCTACATAATATCTTCTTACATCTTCTTCATTCTTTTCTATATCTTCTATATCTATACATATAATAAAATTGTAGAAAAGTGGTGTCTGTACAATGGAAATAAATGAAAAAAAAAATAGCAGGGGTTGTTATTATATCGATGCTGCACCCGAGATTGTAATTAAATTTTTTTTTGTCTGTTTGTCGGTTTGTCTGTTTGTCTGTGTGTTTGTGCACGCTAATATCAGAAACGGCTTATTCGATTTAGATGCGGTTTTCACTAATATATTGTAGTAAGCTTCACTTAACATTTAGTGTTTATTTTATGTCAATCGGTTCATAAATAAAAAAGTTATGTCAATTTAAAGAATCACATCGAACATTTGTTATAGGTTAGGCATTTCTTTCCTTGATTTTCGGTATACTTATCTTAATTTTTAATTAGGGTTTGTATATAAATATTATAAGTATTTGGTATAGGTTAGGCATTTCTTTTCTTGATTTTCTTTATTAAGTATAAGTTTATTAGCTCAGGTTAGTAATTAATTTTTCTAGCAATTCTTTTGTTTTATAAAGTTAGTACGTTTGGTTTACACGTCTTAACACTTATTACTTAAACTGTGACAATTTTAGACTGTATAATAATCTGTAAGTATTTATAATTTAATTGTTTACGATAGTACGTGTTTACTAAATAACTGTGTGTTAAGTAGTAAGTACTATTTTATTGTAAGAATGCCTCGAAGAAGATCCAACCTCTCCCAATGTAGCAGAAATGCTAAAAGGATGAGATAAGTTCGATCACAGGAATCTGAGGAAGGTCATGACTCATGAGGCAAGGCTCTCTGCAACTCGGGAACATCAGGCTAGGTTTCGTGCTGCAGAAACTTCGACTCAGCGGGAATCTCGACTGAGTTCAAATCGTTCTCGAATGGTCGAGGTCGCGAAAAAAAAATTGCCATGCCCTCTCGCTCCGCACCATGGCCTGAACCAGGGCCGTACGAGAGAGGTCACCGCCGCCGATCGCCTCCACGACGACACGACGGTGGTCCACCCAAGCCGGGCAGACCTCCACCGTATGCTGCGTGCGCTGCCTAAACCGTTAGAGTTACATGAAGAAAATGTATTGTGGGATTGTTTGTCTTAAAGAGTTCTAAATACAAGTCCGAGACAGCATATATCTACCTTTTATGTGGAAGCCTTTATAACCAAAATAGTGAGCAATAAATACAGTTAAATTAAATACTTTTTTTACATTGCATATTTTAGAGTATTTAGTTAATTCTTAATTTACCTTCATCGCTTTTGGTATTTAATTTAGATAAAGTTTGTCTTTTACACTAAGTAATTTGGACAAATAGTTTAAAAGTTAGAACGATAAGAATGACCTGCGATATTGAGTCGACGGCGCACAGAACGAGGGTGGAGGGGCGGGCCAGCCAGGGGATGACGCGCCAGAGCGCCAAGTAGAAGCTATAATTGCTTAATAATTATGTTCGAGAAATAACGTAAATAACGCAATTAATTGTTGAACTGTCAAAATGAAACCCATTGCTATTGTAAGTGCTACGCAATTACCCCGCTGATTTAGGACATGTTACACGTTCCTGTGGGATAATTTCCGACATCCACGCGGGCGAAGCCGCGGGCAGAAGCTAGTCTTAAATAAAATTGAAGTGTCTGTTTGTAATTTCAAAATAACAGCTTTTTACTAAATGCATATGAAAGTATACACAATCCATACAACAAAACACAATCAAATTTTTTCTGTCAGACTGTTTGTTCCGGCTGGACTGATTTTGACGGGAGTTTCACTGGCAGCTTTACAAAATAAATACAGTTGATGTATAGAATTCCACGCAGGCACAGTCGTGGATATCTTAAATAAAATTGAAGTCTGTTTGTAATGTCAAAATAACAGCTTTTTACTAAATGCATCTCCGAAATGGCTTTTCGACGGGTGTCTCACTGGCAGCTATGCATAAAGTTGATGTATAGACACCATTGCGGACGAAGTCGCGGGTAACAGCTAGTTTATTATATAAAGCTGAAGAGTTTGTTTGTTTGCTTGAACGCGCTAATCTCGGGAACTACTGGTCCGATTAGAAAACATCTTTGTGATAGATAGCCCATTTATCGAGGAATGCTATTATATCATCACCATCACGCTAAGACCAATGAAGAATGTTTCGAAATCCCCCGATTTTGAAACATTCTTCATTGGTCTTAGGGGGCGAGCCTATATATTGCCAAATTGCCATCAACCGGGCACAAATCAAGACACTTTTTAGCGTTAGCCCAAAGTAACTATACCACGCGGACGAACTCGCGGGCAGAAGCTAGTTAAGATATAAGTCCGTACAAACAGGGACACATTCGTTACAGATTGGTAGGAGAGGTGAGAGGTGGGTAGGCAATATTTTGGTAAATAAAACCATTACAGTTATGTAAAAGTTTATTGTACAAAAAGTATGTACAAATTACAAAGACTTATTTTATCTTCTAGTCAGTCAATGTAAGTATAACAGAAACTAAAATATATTGAGATTCATATATCTAGATAAAAAGAGGTATATTATATTCTTCATAATAAAGTAAAAAAAATATTTGATTTTCACACTTATTCTTAAATAATTATGGAATGTGATACTGGACGGTCAAATTGTAAATGTGCATACATTTAGTTACATTGCACTGAACTTCAATATAATATTTATTTTATATAACTAAATAGCTGTCTAGTTTGTAAAAAATTATGTACATAATATTATTACTACTTCTGTAATTAATATTTAGGCACTACATACTTTGAAGACTACATTCTAGGAATAATAAAAGATTCGTAGACTACATCTCTATACTATCTACTGCATTTAGTTCGAAAAGTGCTGATTCTCAGCCTAGTTTGAATAAAGGACTTGAATTTGAATTTATAAAGGTCACTGAAAATTACATAAAGTAAAGCCACATCTCAAAAAAAGAAATAGCTGTAGGTACAATTTGATTGTGCTATTATTAGATGCTTTGTATAATTTATATGTTTAGAATCTAAACATATATAAAAGATCTAAACTTTAGTTCTTATAACACAAAACATTTGATGATGAAGAGTAATATTAAAGACAAGACCGATGTCTTAAGGCTTGTGGCGGCATTGCATCCATCTGAATTACATGTGAAAATACAAGTCCTGTACTCCAGTTTGTCTCCAGGCTGTTGCACATAGTTGCAGTAATTCCCTAAATCTAATGATGAACAGTATCTCTTTGTGCTGATGCCCCCTGAAACATAAATTGGTTGCATCATTTTATGAATATTGGTATCCATCTTAACTTAATATTATAAATGCGAAAGTGAGTTTGTTTGTTACATTACGGATTTGGATATAATTTAGCACATTGGTAGACCATGACCAGGGATAGGAGTTAGGATACTTTTTATACCGATATTCCCACGGGATCGAGACTTATGCGGGTAAAACCGCAAGGTGCAGCTAGTAATTCAGTAAAGACAACACTTATTGAGGGACAGCATTACATAAAATCACATTAGTATTAAGAATCATCATCACCCTTTGGAAGTCCACTGCTGAACGTAGACCTTCAGAATGCCAGTTTTATTTATTGTAATAATTTTACTTAAATTACCTCAATGATATAATTGATGGCATTATCTACATAAATAAAAAGTGAATGAGGTATTACCAATGATAATAATATGAAACTGCATAAACATTTAGTTTTGGCCTTTTTTTACTTAGACTATGGATGTAAGGAAAAAATTAAGAAAAAGTGTAAAGTGCAAAACTCACCAAAATATCCACACCAAGTTAGTCAACCATTTATTTAGTGCCCAGTGCTGTAAAACTTAAGAGTCACCCAGTGCATAAATAGGTGTGATTAAAACTATCATAAACAAATTTAATAAAATAATACTTATATAATAAATAAATAAAGATTACCATGTTTAGTGTGCTACAAATATAAATACCCTCTTGCTTGAATGCCAATGAAAAATGAAACATAAAATCGCCTTACTAAATCATTTATGATAAAGCTGCTATGACACAGCCATCTTTTTGGATGCTTGCCATTACTTACTTGCTTCATAGGCAAACATTATTGTTGTACAAAGCAAACTTTGGCATCAATATGTACCATACCGGTCACGCATTTTTCGCACACAATGACCACATCTGTTTACCGCCCCATTGTTTTTTGTAGGCATGTGTTACTATAGCGGCTGAGCACTGCAAGTAGGAATAGTCCTTACGGTGTTCAAATAAGCGTGTCCGCTATAGTACATTAGTAAACAAGCAAAGCACCATATTGTTAGTAGAGACCTGTAAGTTTAATGCAGTACTGAGCATTGAACACATGCTCGCAAGATGATGGCTGCAGTATCCCACCATCTAAGGTCATCAGCCCGTCACCACACTCCATGGTTGATGAACTGTTGCACTGATAGCACTCTAGTGCTTCACCTAGGTCATTGTTAATAGGTATTTATAAGAAGAATCATAGAACCGAAAATAATAATGAAATGAATGTAGGTAACTCCAAAATAACCCAGAGCCAGCTTTTGTCCTATAATGATAATTTTAAGGCCTAATTATTAAAAAATTAAGAGTTAGTAATAGTCTATCACCTTCATCTATTAAGTATCAAGTTGGTAAGTATTAGTAAGAACATAATGGCTTGTACCACCCCAATAAAATAAATCTAACAAGCATTATTAGGTTCACTTAAATCTATACCATTATCAGTTATTTCTACATTTATAATGTACCCATTAGTGAGGTTCATGCCTTTTATCTGCGAACTCTAACCTTCGTATCTCCCGACGTGCTTGATACAGTACTGAGCATTGTGTATCGTCGCACAGTCGATAGGTAACAAATCAACATCATTCTCTAAAAACTCATTACACTGAAACGGATCATTCGAATCCGTCCCTGAACACTGGTAGCAGTTTATGGAATAAACTAAAAAAAATAAAAATAAAGATAAATCAAAATAACAAACAAAATTAGAATTATCAACAAGAAACAACGCCCTAAAACTCTTACCTGATTTAAATGTAGCGAATGATACGCAAAGATAAAGGAATACTTTTTCCTGAAGGCTCATCATTGTCGTGAAAGCTTTTTATTCATTTATCTGTATGTACTTATTTAGAAAACAATTAAAAATCAATAAAAACTCAAGCCAGCAAACAACAATATTCTCGTAACGACGATTTGCCAACCAACTGTCAGTCAAAGTCAAACAAAAAACAGTGTGACCAGATTTAAATTGAAAATTCTGCCAGATGCTCGCCCAAATTCTGCAAAATTCTGCATTTTTTTTTTTTTTGTTGTTATTGCCAAAATTCTGCCAATGAATGAAATCATAATTTGACAATTGTAAGAATAATAAAAAATAAAAAAAGACCTGTGGCACTCGGGGACTGCCGCGGTAAAGCTATTGCATAGTTTTTATATTGTAATTGACCGAGCGAGCGTAGCGAGCGAAGCGTCTCTGCATCAACTGGCAAAATTTTCTTTCGTGTGTCAGTTTGTACGTACTCGTGTACAGGTCGTATTTTACAACCGATCTGGATGAAACTTGGCATACAGGTATTATGAATTATCAGGATCTTCGGCATGATGAGCAGAATACCTCCTCAAATGCAGTAAATTGCTCGCTATTTATTCAAACCTATTTGTTAATTTTTCTAGCTGGCCTACAAATTTTTTACTCATAATTTTTCTGGTTTTTAGGGTTCTGTAGTACACAATAAACTGATTTAGTTTTACCATGTCCGTCTGCCTGTCTTTCTGTCTGTCAGCGGCTTAGCTCAGAGAATCTTAGTACTAGAAAGCTGTAATTTGGTAGGTATATGATTTTGACCTGCAGGAAACAAACACAGGTAAACATAGAACTTTAATATTTTCTTAAAACCTTGAAATGTGAACGTCGTTCTTTCACTTTAAGATAAAGTGCCTGCTACACGGTTGTCAACCGCGTCCTCGACCGAGATGGCCTTGGTTGGCGACCGGCAAAGTTGTTTCAACGTTTCGTCGTAAACCTAAGGTCACCTCTGTCGGGACGCGGTTTGCGACCGTGTAGCAGGCACTTAAGCCTCAAGCTAAGCGGTTAATTTTTCCCAAAAAGTTTGTGCTCGCGAGGTCTACTGTTCGCAGAACTACTAGTTTTACTTTTGACTTAGGAAAGAGTAAAACTCGCCGTGCTACTTAAATCACTGGTGTATACCTGTGTTCACAGAAATCAAACGAATTTAATGCTAGAGTTAAATATATTTCAATAAAACAAACAATCACTTCTGTGAAAATATGTCGATTGAGATTTATTATTAGCCTGCAATCTTAACTGAAAATAAGGAATAACTGAAAATAAGGAAATTTGTCCGGAACTAAAATTGGGCACTACAGGGTCTTCTGTATAGATACCTCGTACCGTTATATCTCCTTATATGTAGCCTCCTATGTTGGCTCGATTTGAAGCATTTTTCGTCGGTAAATATTGTCGTACTTCAATCGTCGTTCAAATGCATGCGTGCATATTCCAAGCGTGCTGGCTTATGAGCATCAGTCAATTTCGTTTGCGTGTTGTCTATAATGCAATCCCATTGAGTGTAAGGCGTTTCTTATTACTCTTGGACAAACTTCATATATTTCAGCATAATAATTGGTTGACACAAAATCGTTATCTTCATATTATCGTCTCATGTCAGCTCTTTGTGCAGCACTAAGGAAGGGGCGGCGACCAGAATTATGACGATGATCAATTAGTTCACGTTCTTTATTCACGAAACTATAGATTTATGGTAACTGAAATAAGAAACATAAGTTTGAGACTTGATATCTTCTAAATATAACAGATCTATATTTTCTTTCACTATTTTTTCGTGACTTTCTTCATTAATAATAGCTGCTCTTTCTTGAATATTTAAATTTCTCGGCATTGTAAAATATTAACCCGAATACAAGAGTGACAATGGTGACATTGACAGGAACTGTTATTCACATTTACAGTTTTTAAAACTTGACACAACGTAATGGCCGGGAACATCAAACTAATAAAAAAGTTTTAATTTAACTATTAATAGTCAAGGATCATTCGTCTAAGTAAATTTGAACTTTATTGTCAAACAGTGAAACATAATTTTCAATACAACACTCTCGTATCATTCGTCTAAGTAAATTTGAACTTTCTTGTCAAACAGTAAAACATAATTTTCAATACAAAACACATTTAGAGTGTTTTGTTTCTCAGTCATTTTCGTTACGAAATTTCTGGATTAGGTCTCCACGCTCAAGGCCCGCGATAGAAGTTAAGCAATAGCTTAAAAACACAGATATATAGAAACGCAATAACCAAGATGAAAAAATTGGATACTTCTCCCACTCAGTACTGTTCTAGACTTCTAGTCATATTTTCTTTACGCAAAAAAATAATCTACACAAAACTCGAAAGAGAATACACATTTCCAGGGAATTCTCCTAAAATGTATTTGAGGGCAGCCAGTGGAGTAAGAAAAATTTGACATTTTTCGAGAATGATAGAATTCTTTAAATATTTCTAGCTAATTTCCTGCGGAGGTTTTATAAGATTCTGCCAAAAACTGCTAATTGCTATCTTTTCAATATTTCATTCTGCTAAATCAGGATCCCGCCTGGCAGCTAACGCATTCCGGAAGCTTTTGTTCGTCACTATGCTGGTCATACTGACAAAAAAGTTTTCTAATGAGCTCTAAAGGCCCGTACCCGCATGATGATGCACTTTTTTTTCCATGTCCATCCATATTTATTAAACCTACTTACTAATATTATAAATTCGAAAGTAACTCTGTCTGCCTGTTTGTTACCTTTTCACAGCAATTTTTTTGACCATTGGTTACACTAATATTTGATCAAAAAACACATTTACGAGGGTGCATTAGGTATGGGTCGTTACGTGATTTTCGCGAAACGTAACGTAACTAGTGACTTCGAACGCGTCACCTGTTTTGAAAACTAGTGATTTTAGTAACTAGTTATTTTTAATTTTATTCGGTGATTCAACATGGTGATTTTAACGAAGTGTTACAGTTATTGGTGAATCGAAAATATAAATGGTTACTTATGTAATACGTTACATTACGTTACGTTAGCTTTTTGAACGAATAAGTTTTTGTAGCTACTTTTGCACTCGTAACGTACTTTTGTTTCGTTTCTCGCTTTTCATTCGATCACTGCATTGTAATGTAACTAGTTACAGAAATCACGTGTTTCTGTGTGACTCGAAACTAGTTATTCGGCTACATGCCCTGTAGCCAGTTATTGTAACTAGTGACGTGAAATAACGCCCATACCTAGGGTGCATCCTAAAAGTTGGCAACGTCGTAAATAGCTGTCAAATATTTACCTGTTTCGATTAATTTGGAAATAATACTGTATGGAAATAAGAAATGTGGCTAACCAATTGACTAGAATATTAATAATGAATTGCAATTATAACATTGAATTTGATGTTGTACCCGTTTTAGGTGAAAAAAAGGCATTTGGAAAGTTTCCAAATACTTTTTTTACATCTAAAACTAACTATTCGGTGTTACGATATTAATTATTGCATATCATAATCAATATTCTAGTTCGCTAGTTAGCCACATTTTTTATTTCCATACAGAAATATTATCAAATTAATCAAAACAGCAAAATATTTGACATCTATTTGCGACGTTGCCAACTTTCAGAATAAACACTCTTAAGGCTGCCTGTCCACTGGAGCGGAGAGGAGAAAAGAGGAGCGGAGATGTGCCAATATTAACCAATAGAATCTTGACTCCGCCCCTGAGTTTAGATTTGAATGGCACATCTCCGCTCCGCTCCTCTCCTCTCCGCTCCAGTGGAGAGGCAGCCTTACCATTTAACCATTAGTTACTATTTTTTACTATTGGTTGAGTTTACTACGGATCAAAAAAACGGGCCTAAACCACTGAACGGATGTCGATAAAATTTGGCAAGGAGATAAATGGCATCCTGGAGAAGGACATAGGGTACCTTTGTCTCAAAAGTAATCCTGGGGTGATAGGGATGAATGTTAGGGATATGATAATTCAAATATATCGCGTTTTTGTAAAATCATCCCCAAAGGAGGGGGTAAAATAGGGGTTGATTTTAAAATTCACATAGATACTGTGTTATTGATGTTTTTGTGCATGGGCGTACCCAGGGGGGGGGCAGGGGAGGGCAGCTGCCCCCCCCTGGATTTTGTATGAGTAGGTACTGTTGTCGATAAAAGTTAAGTTACAGTCACGATAAGACTTCCTTTACAATTACAATATATTGTTTTGAATTAATTTTGGAAAAAAACCGCGCTGCGCGGCTTTTCATAACCGATTTATAAAAAAGGACGACGTTCTATCTCCGACTGTTTTTTTTTTACTAAGGTTAACGATATGTTCGTCAATAATTGTGAATCAATTTTGAAAATTCGTGTATCATTTAAAAAAAGAAAATTATATTCGGTCCACAATAGACAAAAATATCGATGAAATTAAATGAAATGAAATGAAATTGTTTATTCTGTAAATAGGATATCGGAATCACTTTTACACGTCATATAAAAAAAAATGTTTAAAATAAGCTAGATGAGGTCGGCGTTTCCTAACTGACTAATAAACATACTGATAAACATACATATAAAAAAAAGTTTAATAAGTTCATACGTCCTTCTTTTTTGAAGTCGGTTAAAAATACACGAACGCAGCAGCAATACCAAACTATGTAAAACATGTGGTAAGGGGCAAATTTTTGATTTGCCCCCCCCCGAGCCAAATTTCTGATTTGCCCCCCCCCTGGGCCAAAAGCTGGGTACAATTTTGTGTCTTATTTCTAAGAGATTTAATATAGTCATAGTCCGTATCTTGAATTAACATTTAGTCTTTATTTAATTAAAATCGGCCCTCTCTGTCAAAATATATTTATTTACTTATTAATTAAAGTCATAATAATATGTACCTACTTAGGTATTACATGGTCAATGGTGGTACCGAGTAGGTATTATAAATGAATGGTAAATTCATTGTTTTATTATTTAAGTACTAAATGTTTTTTTTATGGGTAGTGTACCTACCTAAACCACAGATTAATACAGATGGGGCACTCCGTAGTTTAGGTATGAAGCTACAAGTACCCGGCGGGCTCGTCTCACTGTGCCTATTCATTAGGGCTGCCGCGCGCCGTTTGTCGCAAGATAATAAAATTATTAAAACTAAAAATACTAAAATGAAGGCAGCAGTTTATTGCATCCCATTTGGCTGCTTATATAATAATAAGGATCCGAACCTCAGGTTTTTCTCACTTCCAAAGGACACGAAAAGGTAAATAAATGCACGTCTACCTTAGTAATGACCTATGAATAGCAATGAATGTAAACGTTTGGTAGGTAGTATAGGTACCAAACGTTTACATTAATTGTTATTCTTAAATATAAGTCACACGTATTTACGTAGTTCTTAAATATTCATTATTATTATTATACTTAGTATAGTTAGGTACTTACAAGTTCTGTTTACAAGGTCAGGTTCTGACTTCGATAAGTATAGGTAGGAAAGGTACACCACGGACTTAGTGTAACCATATTTAAATATTATGTACTTAGTAATTTTTTTATTATGTAGACAACAGGGTATTCGTATATACTTTTTAATTTGCCCAGTTACGTAGGTACATATTAATAGATAATGGAGACTAAACAAATTAAAGTACCGACGTACTTTAATTTGTTTAGTCAGTTACCGCAGGCGGCAGCAGCAGGAGACGTGACGCCGCCCGCCGCGACGCTGGTTTCTATTGTATTTTTAAGAAATCGAATCGCATTTTTATGAAGTCGCCTGCGGTCGGTAACTTACGGATTGGTGGTACATTTAAAAATATAATAGACCAAGAGCTGATACCTACTTAATTATCGAATTATTCTTTAAAAGATGACAACCCTGATGTGGTCAGAAGGTATAAGAGTTAAGCCGCATAACTTACGCGATAGAAAGGGAGGCAACTTGTAGGTGAATATAACTGTAGGTAATTAGCGTTGTACGACCTGAATCGCACTTTATTGTGTCGTAGCAAGAATCGCTTTTTATTTAAATGATTTTGCGGAGAGTCCCATCTGTATTAATCTGTGCCTAAACGAAGATTTAGGTTAGCTTTATAAAAATGTGTACCGGTCTATTTCTTTTAGTAGGTAATACCTACCAAATTTTTAATATTTTGTTACTTAAGTACCTACTTATCTAACGATTTTGTGCGGGTGGGTAGGTAGGTACCTATTGTTATCCCCACGCACCAAATGTATTTTCAATAGTAGTAGCGTAGCGAGTAGGTACCTATTGTTGCTTTGCTAGACCCAAAATTGGGAAATTGTAGGGGTGAAACCTGGTGAAACGGACACCAGTAGCGCATTGAAAGGCCTTACTTGTCCTGTGTCCAACATCTCCCGAACATAACAATAGTTAGTTCCGAACTTCCGATTCAGATGGTACAAGACAGTAGGCAGAGTAGATGTATTCGCTGGTACTTTTTTGACAGTGGAAAAAGTCTATGGTCCACAGTCCATTTTCACAGTGACTAGGACTACTACGCTGCGTGCTACCATGGCAGTAATAAATACGAAGTGTATAGAGTGCCGCGAGTTTCCTGTGGCACTCTAGTGTCACTGCCTCGGCCCGGCTAGGGTGCCGTGAGCGTTGCATTGTCACTGTCACTTGTTATTTAGGTTAGGTTAGGTTAGAACTGTGACCACACAACGCACGAGCCGAGCGAGCGTAGCGAGCGGTGCCGCGGTAGCGGCCGGCGAAGTGCCAGGGTCCGTTTAGGCACAAGAGAATGTAATGTTTTGGGAATGTGGTGTTTTACAGCGATCTAACCTCGACAATCAAACAAAATACCAAGTGACGTGACTTAGTGACAGTGACAATGACAATCCAATGCTTGCGGCACTTTGGCCGGGCCGAGGCGGTGTTACTAGAGTGCCTGTAGTGGCACTTTATCCGATAGGGATAGAGTACCAATGGTGCCACCATTGGTACTCTATCCCTATCCATGCCACCAGTCTGGTGGCACTCTATACACTGCCCCATTTGAAGAAATCACGCGCACAGTGAGTGATGAAAATTATTTCACAACTGGTTCAGTGGTAGTCTATGCGAGACGTTTGGCTGAAAGCCTTAATTTGTGATGCTGTCTTCTTGGTAGCGGATAATTATTTAAAGAAAGGTCTAGAAGAAAGATTTAAAAATATTGAGAAAACTAAAACATTTTCTCTCTCCCGTCTCTTGGATCCAAGGTTTAAATTAAAGGCTTTTGAAGACTAGTCAACGGGTGCTTCGACAAAAAGCTCAAAGAAATGATGCAATGCCAAGTAGGTAGGTAAGTATATAAAAAATACCTCCACCGGACCACTTCAACCAGTTCCTCCGGCCAGTGCCGATTTAACACTAACAGCGCCCGGGCTAGATCAGTACGGCGCCCCCTTGGCACCCCCCAACTGAACCCATACGAAAAAGGGGAAAGATATAATGAAATAACCATTTAATAAAAGGAATACTTATTATTTTATTATAAAAATAACCGTTTATAAGAAAAAACTAATAAAATTTTCATTTTCTGGCCTTTCTATCAGCGAACTCTTTTATAAGGTTATCAAAGTCGATGTTTTCAGCAATTTCGTTTTCAATTGACAAAGTTAGCTAAGTTTGTCAATCTAGATTGAATAGGTTTTTATCAGCTTCAGCTTTGAAAAACTGCTCCCCCCACTAGCAATAGTTAATAACTATCTTCTGCCCGCGACTTCGTCCGCGTGGAATAGTTACTTTAGGCTAACGCTAACTTTAACTCTGGCGGATCCACCCTAAGCCTATAAATTCCGTTTATCCAATTAGGAAACGTATACCCGAGAATCCATTCTCGGGTATACGTTTCCGAATATCCACCTTAGGGTGGATTTTTGGGGTGGATAAACGGAATAACCCGAGCCGACTATGGATTTTGCCGAGCTATATTGACTAAATTATTGAATATATTCAATTGAATTTTTGTATGCAGAATGGGAACGTCATTACTGGACACGGCATTAAATTTTTTGGTGTATTGTCGTCTCCACCTTGTATTGTTAGAGTTAAGTGATATTGGAGAGCTCCTAAATTCAAACCTACACTCTACACATTCAAGTGCTGCCAACATAAAGATTTTTTCGCTAAAGGGAATTTACGAGTATGTAGACCTCGAACTATGAGCGATGGGCTACAAAGGAGCGCCTGCGCGGCGCCCCTTTTATCCGGCGCTCTGGGCGATCCCCCAACCGCGCCCTACCCTAACGCCGCTACTGCCTCCGGCTCCAGTAGAAACAGCGGGCAGGGACAAAATACTCGCCTTTTAATATTTTAGACAATACCATTGTCACCAACCACGCTATTGGAACTCCTTTTTCGAAGGCTATCAAAGAAGTTGACATGTACCTACCTACCTATCTTAACACTTTCGACTCCACCCATTTTCGACGAGCTCATAAGCCATGCCGCCATAAATATTGCAAGTGGACCCTCCGGGAGGGTTCCCGGCATTACGTTTGCGCTAAAGTTAACCATCGCAGATGGTGGATGATGATGGATGGTGGAATGGTGGATGGTGGTGATGGATGGTGGCATTAGGTTTAAAACTGTGTTATAAAACACTGTAAAACGAAGTGAAATAGTGTTTTCTGGGGGTATTGTCACTATATGTAGTTTCTAACCTTTTAAATTTTTTGTGAATATTTTTAACCGTGTACAAAAAATTCAAAAATCTAAGTCTTTGATTTGAAAACCAACGCATATTCTAATAAATCTTGTTAAAATATACATCTGATTTTATTTTCACGGTTTAGAATGCTGAATTCGCTAAGAAAAACCTACATTTAAAATGAGCCCTCCGCGAGGGCTCCCGGCATCCCATATGCGACTAGGGGAACCTTCCAGGAGGGCTCCCGGCACTGAACGTGTGACGACCCACTTACCCTTAATTAAAGCACCATCGGGAGAGTTAAACGATCCACTCAAGTGGTGGAAAATTAATCGAATTTATCCGAATTTGAAATCGATACGTCCGCGATGGTTAACTTTAGTGCAACGTAATGCCTCTGAACCGTCCGGCGGTTCACTTCCAATATGTATGGCGGCATGGCGTATGAGTTCTATGAAAATGGGTGAAGTCGAAAGTGTTAAAGCTTAATAGGTATTGCGCAAACCGATCCCTGAATCCAAAAATGGTTTTCACATACACAATATTTTTGAAAAACATTTGGAACGACACTATGGGAAAGATGAGAAAAATAATTGAATTCTCCGTAGGTACCCTTAATTATGCAATTTATTACCGACTTCAAAAAGAAGGAGGTTCTCAATTCGACTTATGTTGCTTTTTTTGTGATTGTGCCGCGATTACTCCAATTATGAATAGATTTTGATGATTCTTTTTAGGGTTCCGTACCCGAAGGGTGACAAACGGAACCCTATTCATAAGCCTCCGCTGTCCGTCTGTCTGTCAGCGAGCTCTATCTCATGAACCGTAATAGGTAGGCAGTTGAAAATTTCACAGATTGTGCATTTCTATTGCCGCAAGAGCAACAAATAATAAAATTAAAAAATAAAGGGGGGTCGCCATACAATAAAATTAAATTTTGAAAAAAAAATAATCTGTCCCTGGCATGTGCCTTTGTTCGCTAAAGGGCAACTTCTCAAAACGGCAAATTCTCATATGGGCAACTTCTTATAATGGCAAATTCGCATATGGGCAAATCTAATACAGTAACCTACACAAGTTTTAGGTACACATTTGTACCCGTATGACTCATGTAAAACAAAAAGTGTAAACCTTGCAGTTGAGAAATCTGTAAAGAGGAAACCTCCTGCAAATCTAAAGAGGTTTAATTACACTGGCCACTTCATGAATTATTATTTTATTTTATTTATTAAGAGATAATAAACAACTACAACATAATTATATAAAACATAGGGTTAACAAAACTTTATGTTACAGTCCACTGCATTATCCGCAGATACGACATATTTTAAGGATCATTGGTTGCCACTAGCATTACTAAAATTAGCAAATATTTTAAAATAAATAAATAAGTTACTATAAAGCTAGCTATAGAAATTATTATTGTTATGTTAGTGATTTGAAAAAAAATTATTACCTATACATTATTATCTAAAATAAAAGAATTTTACGATATTTATTCTCGTTGATTTTATAGTAAAAAATTTTTTTATTTTTATTATTTTAATAATATTGGATGCAGTGGCTAGTTCTAGTTCCGAACGATGATGTTGATAAGAAGTTCATTAAAAGTGGAAAAGGTATACCAGTTTTACTTCATAACGGTTAACTTGTGTGAGAATATGTTTAAAATTAAAATAAAAACATGTATTTATTTTACTACTTTGTCGAAGTGACTAATTAATATGTATAACCATGCCAATTATTTTTTTAATAATCCTTTTTATTTCACCAAAAAGCTCTTAACAATATCCATACAACTAAAACATAAAAAGGCTTAATACAAAACTCAATATTTAAATACTCTGACGACTGACTCCTAAACTAGGTGTAGGTTCCTGTGAGTTAGGAGTCAAAAATTACAGCTTTCTAGTACTAGCAGTCTCTGAGCTAAGCCATGGGCAGACGGACAGACAGACGGACATGACGAAACTATATGTGTATGCGGCATATATACAAGAAACCAAAATCAAACAAAATAATATTCACTGTAGCGACAATAAACGCAGGTCAGAGGACATAATTAAAAATACAATAATTACAAAAAATATTAACGATCAAATTAAGAATTTAATTACAGTAAAAAAATGCTTAGAACGTTTGTTATTAGTTTAAGTGCAAGTGTCAAGTTGGAGAATGCTTATAACGAATGTATAATTTTCATTATTTTAAAACGACTTTCATTTTAACTGTACTCTTGCCCATATGCGAATTTGCCATTATAAGAATTTGCCCATATGAGAATTTGCCGTTTTGAGAAGTTGCCCTTTAGCGAACAAAGGGGCATGTGGGGTATCATTGTCTAGAGCTCATAAAGTAGAAAATAAATATAATTTTTATTTGTTTTTATCTTCAAAAATGATGAATTAGGGGGCCGTAGAAGTTGTCTGTTTTAGACCATTTTTGTACGAGCTCTATCTCAACAACTAAACAAATTAGGAATTTGAAACTTGTGTGTATCATGTACCATATACTGTTTATAATCAACAAATACTAAAAACGCCGATTAATAACGTATTTTATATAATATGGGCGATTTACTGCAACTTAAAAATAATATTTTGTATTTCATGCTAATATTATGCGATATAAATTCCACAGATAACTATTTACTAGTCAGAGTAATGACATGGAATTAGTAAGTACCTACTATCATGGCAGCATATACTATTTCGATTCTTTAAATTTCGATCATCCAAAAAGGTCTACAAAATAAGCTCTCTTCA
This sequence comes from Conistra vaccinii, assembly GCA_948150665.1. Classification (NCBI taxonomy): domain Eukaryota; kingdom Metazoa; phylum Arthropoda; class Insecta; order Lepidoptera; family Noctuidae; genus Conistra; species Conistra vaccinii. The sequence goes on from OX411318.1 coordinate 16,500,772, forward strand.
AAAGATTTTAAAACCGGCCAGTATTTTTTGAGTTTAAGAACTTTATCGACTTTTTTCAAAGTATCCCTAGACGGTGTTGCCGTGTTGATGTGTGTACTCGTACCTCATGTTAAAACTACACTCCAATAGACAATAATATTCAGTAACATTGAAATGAATGGTGGTACAGGGTACTATTCAGTTACCTTAAACCGTTGTGGATACAATTTCATATTGAGAAAACTTATTTGTGTAAAAATATTCAGCCACGGCGGCCAATCTCAATGGAGACTAGCTTTCGGCGTGGGAGATATTATAGTGCACAAGTGTATGCGCGGACACGAGTGCACTCTCTCTTCCCTCACTCTCATAGTCCAATGGGATGTGTAAAAACAATTTTTATTTTCGCTTGAGTTTAGATTTCGATATTTTTTTTTGTTGGTACATTGGCGTGTGCTAGCTGTCATTATGGCAAATATATTTTATTTAATGTTTTGTGTTGAGTAATGTAAAATATTTGCATACTATTGTATAGAATCAAGTTTTTTTTCGTAACTGAACAGACAGCTGCGCTGCTAGCGAGTTTGTTGCGCCACTTCTTCTTTCCAGCAAAAGCACTAGGAAGTGGTGAAGGGCGGGCGTTTTTGGGGGACTGTCTTATGTAATTAGCCTAGTTTGAATAAATGACTTTTGAATTTGAATTATGACTATCAAAAATAACGTAATACCTGTATTGACGGAATGTTGTAATTAAAATTTGGCGTACTACTTACATTCTATTTTGTACAATATAGTCTGATGTAGCAAGAGAAATCCTTTTATTTATAAGTAACTAGCTTTACCCGGCCCGGCTTCGCACGGTTAGCACTAAGTACTTATCTACGGCGCACCTACCTTTCCTAATTACATATTTCTACCTAATTACCTACCCTACCTACCTACCCTAACTGCTACCTAACCTAACCTACCTACCCTACATATCTACCTGCTTACCTACCACATATACCTATTTCAATCAATCAATCTTCCTAGCCTTTTTCCCAACTATCTTGGGGTCGGCTTCCAGTCTTACCGGTTGCAGCTGAATACCAGTATTTTACATGGAGCGACTGCCTATCTGACCTCCACAACCCAGTTACTGTTACAACACATATACCTATTTATACCTACTAATACTATGTTAGTAGCAAATAAATAACTTTGAATTTAGTTAATGCATGTTACTAAAATAAATGAAATAGACTTCTACACCTATAATTTAACACAACAAATTTTTTTCATTAAAATTAGACAATTTCTTTACAAATCTTTAAGTATTTTTTATAGCGCCTCTGTTGTTACCTTTACGAAAGTATTACAAAAATGCATAGTGTTAAATCTTGTACGACATGGTATGGAACCCTTCGTGTGCGAGTCCGACTCGCACTTGACCGATTTATTTTGTATGGTAGGTCATACTTCAGAGGTGGTCCCATATAAATTTTATTAACTTTGCTTTTATGGTTTTACGTATTTCTCCCACTAAGACTATGTGGATGATAATTATGATGATAAGTTCCTGTCACTGTTATTTACATAGCAGGTAGTGGTATTCGAATTTGTGTGGGGTAGGTACCTCAACCAAAAAGAAAAAAAAAAAAAAATTACCAATAAAAAAACTACCGACTTCCAAAAAAGACACTACAAAGTCAAAAATAACTTTAATTTCAGAAGTCGGTGGCAAAAAAAGGAAATTTCAAAACCTAATACACCGACTTCCGAAATTAAAGTTATTTTTGACTTTGTAGTGTCTTTTTTGGGAGTTGGTTGTTTGTTTATTTGTAAAAATGTTTGTTTGTTAATGAAGCCGTTCAAATGAACTTTTTTGACAAATGATCAATGTAAAATCATTATTTTCTCGAGGCGGTTCCTGAATCCGAATCGCAAAATTGCTGGTGCTCTGCTGGTTTAAATTGCTGGACTAATCTTTAAATCCTGTTTCAATATTTTTTGATGTGATCTCCTATGGATTTCCAGCTGAGACGAACACCTACTCGTTGATGTTTCCAGGTTCTTCTACACACTCATTGAACATTTTCTGCACCGTCGAATCATGGGCTCTGAGGGAGAAATTATACGTAGGTAGGTACATAGAAATGGCGGCGATGTGCTCGCTGGGTTTGAATAATCGACCAATGATGTTCAAAAAAATATTCTATTATTTTGGTACGTTGGATTACGGTGAAATTATCCATGATAAATCTCCAAAATTTATTAGAACAAAAGAATAGTGAGTATCAGTGAAAAAGTCATATTAACACTTTGAAGGGCTGTAAACGAGACACAATAGAAGTGTTATGACGCCTAGGCTATGTGCGTATTACCACAGATAATATAATACTACGTAGTATTACTGTCCTTCGTGAGTTTTGCCCCACCCAGTCTATCAATGCCGTATGACAATTTATAGTGTATAATAAATATAATAATGCAAGCAATTTTTTCAGTAGTTAACTTACATTGATATATTTTTTGTTAGTAAAATCTTTAACACTTTAAAAACTATTAAGAAGTTGGGTTTTGTTATGTGTTTGCTTAAATCTCTGTATATAAGTAATTAGTGGAATAAAATAAAATACATTCTTAAGACTTATTCAGAATATTTATTTCCAGATTGTTTTAAATTCACAATAAGTTTATATAAAAAAATATTTAAGTTTATATAATAATAAACGAATTTCTATGAATCGTTCACATTCCTGTTAAGATACGTCTAATATAATATTATACAAACTACGGACGTCTTAGAGTCGTTATATTATAAACATTAACTTGCATTCCAATTATTTTACACAGACATCTTTTACAAACATTCATTCTTAAATTTTTATTAAAACACCTAGACGTAATAATCACAATATGCATGAGCTGTACCTTAACTCATGTAGACTTAATTTGTACATTATAATTCTATTTTAAATGCATAACTTAGTTTATATCTAACTATAGGCAGTTTGAAAGTTTAAAATATTATTGTCATTAGATACTTAAAGCTATTATTTTAATATTATATTCATTATGGAATGTTTTACATATCAAAATTAGGCATCTAAATATCAAACAAGTAAATATTTTATTTGATGGAATACTTCTTAAGACATAATTAAGTATAAAATAGGTAGGTACATATAGATTTATTGAGTAATTTATTGGCACTTATAACCACAGAAAAGGATGAGTACAGAAGTACAGTATATAAATATTAAAGAGTATAAGAAAATAGTTTTATAAAATAAAGTAAAGAATATAGTATACAAACGCCGATACAATACTTTGTATAGATTTCGATGTCATGTGATCATACATACGTAATTATGTATTCAGTTATTTTTCCTATAATTTATTATATTAAGTTAGAGACACAACAAGACGAAAACAGGTGGACAATTCTAAGAAATAATTAAACTATTCGTTACCGTCACCTCAATAATATGATAATACAGACATTCGAATCTCGAATTATGATTGTGGCACCCCAAAAATAAGTCACTGACAATTGATAAAATAAAATAAAAAAATACAAAAACAAACAGCAAGGTACGATAGTTGGGGATACCATGATAAATATTTTTATTTAGATGGCGTCACTATTACGTAAGATAACTGTCGAAAATTAAGATAATCGATTATCACTGCTTTACAAGTAAAGAAATGCTTACACAAAATTGGCACGATATCATATTTAACATTACGTAGTATCTTACGTATTAGTGGCGCTATCTAGTGTTGATTGTTTTTCTATAGAACTGCCCGGTGATGACGCATGAGTTCAGTTGCTGAGGTTGGGCCGGAGCGGTAAGGAGCCTTCCACCCAGAAGTTGGGTCGCTGCATCATGGTCTGCCACAGCGTCACCTCTTTGCCCACGCTGTCCATCCAGTTGACGTTGGCACCCATGTAGGTTCCTGTGTCGACAAAAGTTCGATTATAAGTAATTTATGCATCTGAGAATATTTTTAATACAGATTTATTTAAATCCGTGTACGTTATGACTTTATGAGCTACATCTTATACTTTATACTAAAACACGTGGTACTCGCAGACTTAAGCGGTCCCTAGACGATCATGCGGCATGCTGCATGACCCTGTGGGTCCATCATAGGTCATGCATTTTTCATTGCATGACCATGAACCATGACCATGAAAAATTGTCAATCAACTGCCAGCACGTAGTTTGCATGTTATTCACATCATACACAATACAGCTAAACTGTCATGCATGCATTGTCATGCATAGGCATGATATGCGTTACGTCACACGTAAAACTATATACCGAGTCTGGTGTCTTCTCGCTCTCTCTTTTTATGACCGCTGCTGTCGAAAGTGGTCATGTATACTAACTTGCGGCTTGGGTTATTCCCAGCTTTTTTGTATGTCTTAGATTTAAAGTATGTCAGTAAATATTAACCAGTGCCCAGCGACAGGCGCACGCCGCCCATGAAGTCGTTGGAGGCGAGCCGGTCGCGGTCCCACAGACTGAGCTCCAGCGCGCGCGCGCCCAGCTCGGCCAGCGCCACGCCGCGGTACGTGAAGGTGTGCTCCCAGCGCGGCGCCAGCGTGCGGCGCGACACGCCGGTCTTCTGCTTGGCCAGGCGGCCGCGCTCGGGGAGCAGGTAGCTGGGACAAAAAGTTGGATTCATATAGATTCAGTTTATATCTAACCCTAATTAACATACTAATATTATAAATAGAAAAGATTTTATTTTTTGTATGTTTGTAATGCTTTCAGGCTAAAACGGCTGAACGGATTTGGATGAAATTTGACACACAGGTAGACCATGACCTGGCTTACGACATAAGATACTTTTTATCCCGATATTCCAACGGGATCGAGACTTATGCTGGTGAAACCGCGGGGCGCAGCTAGTTTAAGGATAAAGGTAATTACAGTAAAAAAAAACTAAGTTTCGTCTACTTATCGACTAGTAACGGTAGACTATTAACAGTTCTGATCCCTTGATTTTTTTTTGTGATCATGGACGCACACTCTATGGCCTGGTTCTCATGACAGAAAAAACAGAAGCGTATATTCGAAGTGCTAGCTCCTTACTGAGCCCATTTACATGAGCACAATTTTTAAAATAAGAATTTGGCCTAAGGTCCATGCCATTGACAGTTGCAAACTTCTTCTCTTAACGTGTCGATGGTAATATAAATTGAGTCGGCCCAGAATTTGGCTTCGAGTTTGGTGCCTTTAGCAGCGTTCATCAGTTCCTGTAAAGTTGAACTACTACTACTACTAGCGGAACGAAGGATTCTAGAGTAGAATCTTGAGCGCAAGAGCTTAAAATTGTGTAGCTCCCAAAGTGGAAACTACTTTCTATCACCCTCTATGAGAAAATAAGTAAGTGTAAGTTATGAATAAGAACCTACATTTATTTATATCATTCTCAATATTTGAGGAAGACACACTAATTTTTTATAAAAACGGTAAATCTGAATTTGAGTTAACACTCGCGTTTTTATTTCAATAACTTTTTATTTAATTTGGCTCGCGCGTAGTTTACTTTATCATTCAGCCTGTTACTTGTTCATACAATGTTCGTGATTGATCTCTTTGGTGATTGGAACTTTTACTAACAATATCCACATTCAAATCATTTTTAGTCCCTAGGGACAGACTGAGCTCCAGCGCGCGCGCGCCCAGCTCGGCCAGCGCCACGCCGGCCGAGCTGGCTACTTTGGTCCCTGTTTACGAAGAATAAACTAGCTCTTTTTGAATAGATGTGATATATATATACTTTGGCAATGCTACTTTGGTCCCTGTTTACGAAGAATAAACTAGCTCTTTTTGAATAGATGTGATAAAAAATTAAATAAAGCTTACCTCTTGCAAAACACATCAGCGAGTCCGCTAGGCTTGGTAGCGACGAGGTTCTTAGCTTCCTTGACGAGTACATGTAAGGTTCCCTTCCCACGCGCGCCCTCCGACAGCTCCAACTTCAGGCCTATGATCAGGTCGCCGCGACTGCCTTGCTGCTCGTCGAATTGTTCCGTCTGGAAATTGAGGGTTTCTATTTAGATATGTGTGTTCTATTGGATTATAGAAAGCCTTTAACACATTCTGGAACTAGGGGGTCTTTTAAAAGAGGAATTGAAATAATATTAATATTCTTGAAAAATTACAGGTCCAAATAAGTTAATGACAACTCTAGCAACCGTAGAAATACAGCCTGCTACTTATTTTTCTGGTTAACCTAGAAAACTACGTGTATGTGCAAAATCGTGTATGAGCAAATCTTCAAAGATATTCTTCTTCTGAAAATCAGCGCTGTGCTGTGGGTCCCCCATAGCACAGCATTATGCTGAGTGGAAGCCTTCTTGTCACAGTCATAACGTGCAGCTGCCGACTATTTCTTTATTTTGTTGAATATTGTCTCTTTATATGCACGTGTTTCTGTGACAAATAAACCTATTTTTCTTTCTTTTCTTTTCTTTCTTTCTAAGCTTTGTTAGCCCAATTTATTTGTGTCGACGGATCGTGTATTTTTTTAAGGTATATTTCTATCAGCCATCTTTCACACACAAATTAATGTACGGTATACAGAGACGAACCTTTGAATGAACCAGCACACGTAGGATGACAACCATAGAAACGGGTATTCAACGGGTTTTGTCGACGGCAGAATAGACAAAATGACAGATTCTGATTGTTTATCTGTTATTTTATCTATTCTTCCGTCGACAAAACCCTTTTCTATTGTGGTCATACTAAGCGTGCAGTATTCACCCCCTTTCGCACAATCCATCCAATCCACGATTCTTTGGGTTTCTACCATAACATTAAGCTCGTACTCACCCTCTCATGCAACTTGTACCACATGGGCGCGGGGTCGTCGAACACGACGTCGGCCAGCGGCAGCGTGACCTCTCCGAGGAAGTCGTTCCGCCCGAACATGTCCGCGTGCCACACGCTGAGCCACAGTGTCCGCGCGGACAGCGAGGCCAGCGGCTGAACGAAGCTCAAGGTCTCTTCGAACACGGGGCTTAGGGTGTTCTTCTTGACCTTTGTCTTCCTCTTGCCAGCTTTGGACTTGTCCGGTAACAAGTACACCTGGAAATTAGAGAAATAAGATGTTTGTATATCTGTCACACAAGCTGGTTTGTTCATTGTGCTGTGCTGTTCACAACTGCGCAAGAGCCGATTTCAACATTTTGCTGTTCTAATTGTTTATTTAAATTAAGCCAAAGATGAAGTTATTTTTAAATGATTTCACGAAAGAAATAACTTTTCTTCTGCTACACTAATTAATAAAATTCAACTAAAATTAATTTTCAATTAAAAACGAATAAATCCTCATTCTCAACATGAGATAGTGTTGATTTTGACTTTTTATAGTGAAAGAAAAAATAAGGAATCCCTAATCTTCGGTTAAAATGTTTTCTGACAGTATAATTTACTAAATCATTAGGACTTTTGGTTTCCACGAATAGTGCGTGCACTTTGGATGCGTTTTCGTACCAATTTCACTCGTGCGTAAACGTACGAACGCGTACGAGTACGACCACGCACGAACGATCCCGACCTCCCAAGTATAAAGGGAGCGCGCAGACTGGGTGCGACGTCGTACGTATAGTTTCGACGCCCGAAAGCAATTTGTTATAGTGAAATTCGTACGAAAACGCATACAAAGTGCTCGCGGCCTATTGAATACCACAGCAGCATATACACAGATATAGTGAGCATATACGTCATGTTTAATTGTTACGTAATAATAACAACTGGTGCTAGTTGCTACTACTTGCTACCTAGTTAAAACGCACTCGTGCTATATAATAGTTCGTATTAATATTCTCGTTGTGTATGTTAATCAAGTTTGTCGGTTAGCCGGCCGTGGCCATGGGATTCGTAAACTCGATTATTTTTAGACAGGTTTATAGTAAGCCATTAATATTTAGCACCCGAGTTTTGTGTTTATTGAATTGTAAAATTATTCCGTGACATTCAATATCTAGCGCGTCACCTGCTTCTATATATTTCGTATCTTTAACAACGAAATTGGTAGGTATTTAAAATTCACCTGTTCGGGAAATACCGTTTATGGTAATATTCCATGGTAGAATTAAAGTAGACGGAGATAAAAGCGTTAAAGTTATAGCTACAAATAACGCGATATGCATCTAGAACCATAAAAAAATTGCGGTAAATTTTATTTTGCATTCAAAAGTGAAGGTTTTTTTATATGCTGGTATTTATGGTGCACGATTGCATATAAGCCTAGCACCGAGCTAGACATTTGGAAATAACTTTGTAAGCGAAAATCCTCGTTACTGTTGATCGATTGGCAGCTATGTACCTACATCTCGGCCCTAAAGTCGACAGTTGTTTGTCAACTGTAATCGCTAGAAATATTGAACCGATAACAAAAAATCTTTCACTATTCTCGACTGGCATAGGATAATTTGCATGCCAGAAAGATGTACAGATACTATGGAAATTTCCATGCGGGGGAACCGTGGGGCACCGATTACAGCTGGTCTATTCTGTAAAAATGTCAATCCATTGTCACTGTCATTCCACCTGACACCACAATCATCCTGACAGCTCACTTCAGCTGTTTTCATGGTGAGATTTTTACAAAATAGTAGGTATCTTAAAGTTACCCACCTTAACGTAAGGATCGGATCTGTTTCGCTTGACGTCGACGGACGCGAGGTCGCGGCACCGCTTCACGCCGACCTCCAGGGCCCCCAGCCTGTAGTTGTACAACAGCGAGATCTGCACCTCGCCTCTGATCGTCACGTTAGCTCGGGTGCCCTCGCCAGCACCAGAGTACACTGATGCCATGGATTCTGAGCGGACCTGGAAATAGAGAAATTGGGAACGATTAACAGGATAATAAAGTCAACCATTCAGCCTTGAATCTTTGTCAACATGACATAAGCTAAGCTAACATTAAGCTTATTTATTTATCTATTTAAAATAGGTACGCCAACAGCATATACAGTTCGCGTCAAATAACTTTGCAGGTCTGAAGTAGGCTACAAATGACTGCGCAGTAGTCAATCTGCCTTATAAAACAGTAGTGCGCATGCCAGCACGCATGCGCAACTTAACTTCAGAGCGGCAAAGTAATTTGACGCGAACTGTATATTAAATATTAAAGTTATGGTATGGGTTCTTATCTATACCAATTACAAGACTAAGTGTACTCGACATTCACAAACAAAGCAACCTTCGTAAATTAAAATTATATAAAATTAAAATATGAATTAAATAGAAAAATAAATATATAAACAAAACAGCTGATAAATAGGAAGTAGTAACATGATAACAAAATCTACATCCCTAGATTCTCACCATATTCTTGCTCTCACCAAAATTATTAATTCGGATAGACATCTCCATACATTAAAATGAAAGTGACGAATTAAATTCTATTCCGGGAGTAAAAAGCTAACGCGGTTGTTCACACGGAATTAGGTCGAATACTATCTATAAATAAAGTAGTGAGAGAACACATTGCACATTTTGCTATGACACCGCGATCACAACTGAGCTACAATTACGGTGAACCAACCAAACGACATGGTTTTAATTACTTGCATTATCATTAAGCCACTCGATACTGTCATTCCTGTGTGAATACTCGTGACATTTGTTCTATGTACTTATATTTTGTTATGAAATATTTACACTCCTTTTATAATACCTAAGTATAAAAGGAGTGTAAAGAACTTAGTTGCTAACTAAGAGAAGACAGAACACCTACGCAAAAGTCTCCTAGACAAGCAATAGGCCAGGATAATCAGTACAAAACATCTAATGCCTTTGTAGCTTTATCAACAAAAGCATCAGGCAATAAAAACAAAAGGACCGTATCATTATAAATATTGATCCTATCTCCTCCCCAATCTCCTTTGTCTCATCACAATTAAGATTAATTCAATTCCCTTATTCGAAACAATAGGCAAAAAATGTAGTCCACTCGGGGCTTGGGCCCACGCAAGTCTTGGAAACTTGTTTTGCGTAGGGGCAGGCTCATTTTTATGCCCTATAAAGCAACACGCATTCATGTCAAGTTACCTTAATAAGATCAGGAAATCCATTTATTGTATAACAGATCATTTAATCTGCATCAATATATTATGTTGTCATGTAAGTTATGTTGGATTTTTGTTATTTATTGAATGACTTAACTGAGCACGTTATTCAGCAAATTAAATGGTGAGGAGTCTTCTTATATGGCTTGTTTTATGAGGAAAATGTAGTTATAAGTTAAATATGTCGTGGTGATGTGCTAAATATAAAGCAATAGAATGAATTCTGTTCAAGAATACATTTAAATGCACTTTTAATGTTTTTTTTGGCTTTTTTAATTATTTATTTACACATACGTGACCAGAGGGCTTTCCTGGCCTATTCTTTGGCCTAAGAATCAGCATTGCCATACAACGTGCGTGGCAATGCTCCCAGCCTTTTGGGCAAATTTCCTGTTGACAGCGATACGTACGAATTTTTTGATGCCATAAGATTATTTGCGTTGCCTCCCCCTTTTATATACTTTTACATATTACTATTATTATTTTAAGTCGGTTAGTTCTATCATGTAAATACTTTTAATGTTGATTTACTAGCCTTTTTCCATTATTCAATCAGTTTAAAAGATTGGCTGATTATTTAATTGCAAATGTCATATTCTGGTGTTTTTAAATTTTAATATCCTGCATAGATAGCATTTGAATGTCACTGATCTAATTAAGATAAAGTTCGTTTTAAATTGTGTCTCATACAAAGAAATAAAAGAAACGGATACAGAATAAACAGACGTACAAATTATCTTTATTTCCTAGTAAAATAGCGCAAAGAATAATTTTCTCGTACTAAAATCTTTTACTGAATAACTGTGTCAGCACCGCAAGTAGAACATGTTATTTGTTAAGTCTTCATGTCTGATTTTCTAAAGCATTGCGTGTGGAGTAAACGCAATAATAACGGTAGGAGTACTATCAAAGTACGTAAACAACTTATTTACTAGCAGTATGTGTATACATCCGTTATTTTGTAGGTATAGATTTGAATGGCGTTGAATTTTGTTGTACTTTTTAAGCGTTTACCTGTTTATTTGTTTTTCCAAAACAAAGCCACCACTAAACCACTTGAAAATGGAAGGGTTTATTTTGCAAATAAATAGGAAAATACATGCGAGTATTTGGTTCTACGTATTATGTTTTTATACCTAGGTACAGATCTACAGATTACAAAGTAAGTGAAGTACGTATAGAGTGAGCGAACAGACATGTGAAACGGACCAAACGGCCGCATATGGCATTGAGTAATAACGTTTTATCGTATCTACCCACACTACGACACTTTATAAGGGATTAATATTACAACATTTCGAGTGTAAACTACGATATGCCAAGCCCAGTGTGAATTCATTCTGTTTTAAAACATAAAACTGTTTGTCGCTTTAATCGTTTCCCATTGCAATAAGTTACAGCCAGAGCTGGGCAAAATACATGCTTTGCTTTAATTAAAATACAAATTACAAAATACTATCTCGCACTTATTTAAAATACAAATTACAAAATATTTTTAAGTCGTGTATTTGAAATATCAAATACAAAATACAGTATTTTGACTATTTTTATTTAAAATACAAAATACAAATTACAAAATACAGTCTGGTGTTAGGTTAGGTATATAAATAGAATAAAACTAATCCAGCCCAGCCTAAGGCAAAGGGAATATATTCTTACCATCATATTTTACAAAATGGCGACCGCTAAATATGTCACAGCATTCACAGGATTCACTCCGTATTCACTCCATCGCCGAATGAAAATTACAATTTATTGACAAGTTATGTAATTGACAATTTGACGTATGTACTTGCAGTAAAGACTACAGTACAGTTTAAGTGCAGTGTTGCCAACTTTAAAGATTGACATATTTAGCGGTCGCCATTTTGCTTACGAAAGCTATCGAGCGCTATTTTCTGCAGATCGCACCCATTCATAAGATCGCTAAATGTATTTATGTTCAAATGTATTTTGGAGCCATAAGTATTTCAAATACTAACTACAAAATACCTCAGCGTCAGGTATTTGAAATACTAATTACAAATTACATTTATAAGAAGTAATTGAATTACAAATACCAATTACGTATTTGTATTTCAATTACGTATTTCAATTACAAGTAATTCAAATACTGCCCAACCCTGGTTACAGCAAGCATTTTAGTGCCAGATTGATCAAGTGTGCTGTGCAGTAATTGGGCTTTATAAGGATTTCAATATCCTGCACCCTAATTACGAAACGCAAACTCAATTTTAAATTGAAACCAATTGAAAAAGATTGCCAGTCCATTGCTTCATAAGTTCGACAAAAAAATTAAGCAGATTCTTTTTGTCGAACTTATGAAGCAATGGACTGACAATCTTTTTCAATTGGTTTCAATTTAAAACTGAGTTTGCGTTTCGTAATTAGGGTGCTGCTCTTACTAATCGTTTTCAACTTCTCTATGATATGTCCTTTACTAATTTCCATGATTCTAGAGTCTCATCTTTGTCTGCTCGATATCCATAAACTGTACTCGATATACATATCAAGTCATAATTAAAGACACTTATACGTATATACTGTACTCGTACATATCCGGCCGATCAGCTCAAGCGTCAAGTTTAACAAGCCCGAGAAGGGGCGTGTTGCACGCACTATCACTATTCATCACATGAAATGGCACACTAACCTAATTAAAACATTAGCTACGGAGACATGAAAAAGAACTTGCTACATTAGGTACTTCTAAACTCTTTGTCTAGCTCACCCTGCCGTTTATACATTCAGGTATTCGTTCAAGTAAACGTTTTGCAAAGCGTCGTTGTTCGCGAGCCATGTTGCAAGATGAAGTAATATAATACAATGGCCAACGCGGTCATCGAGACAATACTCCTACATTTACTGCATCTACAATACATAAAGGCCCTAAAGCTTGTTTCGAAAGGTTGCTTTTTGCTTGCAAAAGTAATTCTAGAACCACAGAGACGTGGAAACATTTATGCGACACGGTTGATGTAAAAGTAGGTGATTCACGGTTACTGTTGGACCAAAATATTGATTTTGTTGATCTATTGTGGTATTTAATAGATCGTTTTGAGAAATATAAGGATAGTGGCATAATATAGCAAACTGATCACGTAGATACAATCTAAAGACTTCTAAAATGGTTTGATAAAACGTCACTTAAAACATTAAACGACTTGATTGAATTAACGTAGGTACTACCTCACAAGAATGCTAATGGATTTCGTGACGCAGCGCACATATGGTTCGTCGTTTGTGGTGCGCAGCAGCTTAGCCAAGACGTCAACAGTCCGTGAGGCTAAGGCAATGGAGTGATATGATCAAAATACTGAATGATATTTACCTGTAGCCCACTCCTATTGAGAGAGAACCTATCCCTGTCGAGCATATCTCTTTCGTGGTGCAGCGGTGAGTTCGAACGCCTCGGTAAAGTTGCATGGTTGGGTGACACCGAATCGGACATATACACCTCATCTGGAAACAATACAAAACAACCGTTATCATCATTGTTGCAAAATAGTACGAAAATAAACACGGTTAAATATTGTAAAATGAAACAGACGTCAAACCTACGCGAATAACTAACGCGGGTTAACTTTTGTTAATTATGAATTTAACAAAAGTACAGAAATATACGCAATCATCGCATTGGCAGCCGTGATTTTGTTTCAGATAAAGGAAGTTCAGATATTATTAATGCAACAAAAATAATTTTGATTAAAACAGAAGTATAGATGAACTTGAGGACAAGAGCCTGATGTTAGAAGAGATCGTGAATTAATTTTGCTTTTCAGAAAAATATTTTGAATCAAATGATTAAATAAAACACAGCATAACACTGTTAGTCAGTGCTTCTTCACGTGCTTAAATCAAGATGTGGAGTTAGTAGTGCAATAATTATTTGTGTCCCAGAAACAAGGCGTGCCTCAAGTAGTCGAATCTAATTTCGGTACCATCGTTCTTCAGTTCTAGCCATTCGTCGGGTTTGACGAATCGACACTTTTTGCTCCTCGTCAAAGAATTATCACACCACTCCAAAGACTTTAAAAAAGAGTCTCGACACGATAAAATCTCTCGAATGAATGAGATTTTCTCACCAGATTTTAAGGTACTGCAGCGACTGTTGCCGTCTAAATCCTGAGAGGACTCACATGGAGCCACTTCCATTTTTTTGAACGAGTAGTTCTGTGCGCCTAGATTTATTGCACTTGCATTTCGTTCAGAGGTTAGCAAAAGCGTCGTAGTAGAAGTAGAAAACTCATCATCCAGCGGCCTAGTGACAATCAATGAAGGGACACTTGTTTCTTGTACTACACTAGATTTTGTTGCTTCGTCATTGAGAGTGTAGGTCCTGCCAGTAGGTCCTACGAGAGCTGATGATGGATTATCTACGGGCGAGTCAAGTTCATCATCAGAAGTTCCTTTACAACACAAACACCGACTCAAAAACGCACACAACGTCATTTTTTTATCACTTTTAACAACAGTCCTTCGGTAAATATCCACGTGCTGATATGTGCTGGCATTTGTTTCGTCAGGGTTACAACTTTTATGTTCAATAGACGAATAGCTTGGTTCCGATTTATAACTAATTGAATAAACCATTATTTCGCAGTTTATGCCAACGCGCAACACGACTGCATGTCACTGAACTAAATCACTTTATTTTAATTCCACATAAAATCCGTATTTTATCGTATCCTACATGTCATGGTCGTTTCCTGTTGTTTTAGTACACATAAATTGTGTACGTATGCTGGCATAGCGATACCAGTAGAGATAGAGCTCGTTGCAAAAAACTGTTGTAAATTATCCACGTTGTTCACAATGCGTAGGATTGAATCAAACCGGGGAGACCTCTCAATAATGTGCTGATTGTGTCCATAAAGCTGGACGGACACTGTGTAATTGTCAGACATGCATCATACTAACGGGACGGACCATTAATCTTATTATTTTCCTTAATATTGAATCATTGTATGGGATTATTAATAACAATGATCTATAAACGTCACCCTAGGTATTTATAAATTCACACTTATTCAATTTTAGGAATAAGGAAAAACAATACAATTCGATAAACTTAGGAAGACATTGATTTATTTAAACTTACGAATAGTTAAAATGTGCAAGTAAAACTGATAGATTACGTACCATCGAGACGCGAGGACCTATGCGGTAGTTCAAGTGTACTCCAACGTAAAGATTTCACGGGTTTATGTTCTGTATCACTGGTATCTCCACTTAAAGACTTGGTGGACTTTAAAATGTTTCTTTTCTGTGTCAAGTTAAGCACCGGCAAGGAAGATTTGAAATCTTCTCGAGAACTTTGTGTTTGACTAAAAAGGGTCGGAATTAAAGATTTACTGCTTGCTGAATATT
The DNA here is from genome assembly GCA_948150665.1 of Conistra vaccinii. Lineage (NCBI taxonomy): Eukaryota > Metazoa > Arthropoda > Insecta > Lepidoptera > Noctuidae > Conistra > Conistra vaccinii. Next base: position 16,516,203 of record OX411318.1, read on the forward strand.
TCGTTGCACCCGCCACGTTTTTATTTAAAGAATCGATGTCATTTAAATCTCGAATAGATGATCCCTCATAACCTGATTCTGAATTATTGGAGCTGGTGACATCAGTTTTTTCGCTCTCAGTTACGCTTTCTTCCTTTTCAGAAATTGACATATTTTGAATTCTTCCTATGATCCTTCTTATATCATATTCTTTGTTTTTTTTTTCTTCTGGTATGTTTGTTGTAGAAGGTTGCTCACAGATCTTAATATCTGTTATGTCAATATACGTTTTAGGTGTAGAAGTTTCAATTTGAACCTTGTATTTGATTTCGGAGTCATCTTTGCTGTCGGTTCGGTCTTGCGACGGAGTACTCGGAGATTCTAAAGACGTATTTTGTTCCTTTTCTATTTGAGTACTTGAGGTCTGAAAGTCTTCCTGATCGTCGTCTGGCAAGGGAACATTTAAGCATTCTAAAGGCACACGGTCTTTTTTGGCAGTTAAAGTAGATTGGCATTTTGAGTTTTCCGAGTCTTCTTTACCTAGTTCAGGCAAAGTAATAACCGGAGATTCATATAACATGTTTTGTTGCTTAATTATTGGAGTACATTTAATTTTTGAAGCAATTTTTAATGATTCGATGGAGACATTAGATTCCTTTTTGATTTGGTCATACCTTATTGAATTTGAGATTTCCGCGTCCTCCATATCATGTTTAGGCAATGCAACGTTTTGTTGTTTTATTATTGGAGAACCTTTAGTTTTTGAAGCAACGTTAGACGACTCCAAAGAGACATTAGATTCCTTGTTGATTTGGTTATTCTTTATTGAATTTGAGATTTCCGCGTCCTCCTTATCATGTTTAGGCAATATAACGTCATGTTGTTTTATTATTGGAGAACATTTAGTTTTTAAAGGAACGTTTGATGATTCGAAAGAGACATTATATTCCTTATTGATTTGGTTATTCCTTATTGAATTTGAGATTTTCGCGTCCTCCATATCATGTTTAGGCAATGCAACGTTTTGTTGTTTTATTATTGGAGAACATTCCGTTTTTGAAGCAATGTTAGATGATTCGAAAGAGACATTAGATTCCTTATTGATTTGGTTATTCTTTATTGAATTTGATATTTCCGCGTCCTCCATATCATGTTTAGGCAATGTAACGTTTTGTTGTTTTATTATTGGAGAACATTCAGTTTTTGAAGCTATGTTTAATGATTCGAAGGAGACATTCGATTTATTATTGGTTTGGTTATATTTAATGTTAGATGATTCGAAAGAGACATTAGATTCCTTATTGATTTGGTTATTCCTAATTGAATTTGAGTTTTCCGCGTCCTCCTTATCATGTTTAGGCAATGTAATGTCATGTTGTTTTATTATTGGAGAACATTTAGTTTTTGAAGCAACGTTTGATGATTCGAAAGAGACATTAGATTTATTATTAGTTTGGTTATATTTAATGTTTGAGCAGTCTTGTCCGTCAAAACGCGAGGTAATATTTGAATTTTGAAAAGAAGGCGAAGTGTTTTCTTCTGTATCCGTTTGAGTAGATTCACTTTTAACGTTTTCTAAATCGTCCTCGTCATCTTCAGGCAAAGCAATATTTGCTGCTTCATTAGCCATAATTTGCTCTTCTCCTACTTGAATACACACACTTTTCTTTTTTTTAGATTCTTTGATTAGTTTCTTTTCAATTTTCTTGCCAACAACATAATTTTCGCGCACTTTCTGTTTTAAGGGAACTGTTTTAGGCATCGACACTTCTGAAGCCAAAATAGAATATAACTTAAACTTTCCCCTATTTACTTTACGAATTTTTGATAACGGAACTTCTATTTCACTCTCTTCTTGTTTATCATCTTTATCTTCATTTTCTACATTAAAACAATTCCAGCACGACACTTCCACATTATTTTTCTTAACAATTTGATTACTAACACTGTTCTCAGTCATTTTATATAAACTAGTGTAACACAATAAAATTTAGAGCAGGTATTAACCCTCGGGGAACATAAGCTTGACTAAACCTTGTCAAATGTGTCGAATGCTTAAATAACCTGATCGTTAGGTAGTTCCATAATGTATATTAATTATTTTTAAATATTCATGTTAAAAAAATATTGCGCAACCTTATTTAGAACAACGTTCTCGAAGACTATTCCGTCTGGTTTTAAAATGTTATGTAATATGTAACAAACAACAACCTTTAAAATAATCTATTCATAATGATAACGAGGAAATAAGATATACTTGCTTTTGTTTACAAAAAAAAAAAAAAAATTGTACGCACAAAAACTAAAGCAAAACACAAAAGTGGTCACACTGGTTTGATGCACACCCGACAACCAGCTAATTGTTGTTGACGCGAGGTCACAAGTTCATACAAATTAGTCCCAAGCTTGATTTGTATAACGTAGTAGTGTTATTTTTACCGAATAAATGTAGGAAAATATTTTTAATAAATTGTAATGGCCGATTTTTTTTCGGTTTTTAAAACTTACATGAATGTGTGCCAGGGCTAACCTAACGATTCTTGTAACCATATAAAGGTTTCAACAAATATTTTTATGTCACCAAATTAATTCAATTTATCGGTCTTATTTGCATAAATAAAAATTAGCATAGACGGAATGATCATGTTATTTATGTTTTTATATTAAAACTATAAATAGAACAGGTTATATTCCTGACTATAACATCCGTAAGTAAGTACTTGGTCATAGGAATGCGTTTAAGGTCGTAAGTAGAATTTCTGGTTGGTGTTCTCATTAATAACATAATCAACTAGCTGCCCGCCCCGGCTTCGCACGGGTAGCACTAAGTACTTATCTACGGCTACCTACCCTACCTACCCTACCCTACCTATCCTATAAACCTTCCCTGGACTACGACAAACATTTCAAGACCAAAATCAGCCAAATCGGCCCAGCCGTTCTCGAGTTATAAAATTACAACGAAAAGTGGCATTGATTTTTATGTTAGACTAGCTTTTACCCGCGGCTTCGCCCGCGTGGATGTCGCAAAATATCCCACGGGAACGTTCTACCGGGAATACATACCTAATAGCCAAGGAAAAGGTCATTGACTAACTTTCAGCGGACGCAGTGGTAGCCTACTGCGCCGGGTTGCCGTCAACCATAATTATTTTGTTACGCGTAATTTTGAAACTGAGATATCTCTTAAACTATTCATTTAAATGATATGATGTAAAGGCATATTTGAATCGAAATTTAATGCCCAATTTAAATAACATATTTTATTGGATAAGGATTAATATGATACCGGTCAAAATAGCTCCGGAAATAACAACGAAAATTTTATAAAATTTTGAAAGATAAAAATGGTTACTGTGGGTCATCCTTAGAAGATAGACATATGCCATCGCGGACTTTTTTGTTGAATTTGTTAAGATATACAATACTCTAGAACATACATTTGATTTATCTCTAACGGCTTACGCGGCGCACGCCAGTAAAGCTCCCAGTCGGCATGATTTTTTCCGACATCTTCAACAATAATCGTCATATTTCAGCCAATTTTCTCAAAACCTTAATGAATTATTCACTAAAACCTTCCGCATGAATCACTCCGTCCAATGGTGAAAACCGTTTGAAAATCCGTTCGGTAGTTTTTGAGTGGTGAGTGACGCGGCGGGGGACTTTGTTTTATAATATGTAAGGATTAGAATTTGTTTATGTATTTATTCATTTATTAGTTTTTAATTTAAATATGGTCTAACAAACATAGTGTTATTATTTTGAGCGGCTATTTGTTAAAAAGAGGATTTCTTTAAATATTCGGTAAAATAAAGATTAAGGACTGAACAGTAACTTTAAATTAATTCCGCCTTATTGGCACTTTCTTCCGATAGAAAACTGTGCGATCTTCGCTTTCATTCAAGTTTCCGTTTTAATCAATGAATTCTTTTTGTCTCACTGTACGTTTATGAATGTAAGAATGAGTTTAGTGTGGTTAGTGTTAAGGTTGAGTTTTGAATGGTGTAGAAAGGAGATCAGAACAAAAACCATGTCACGAATGTGTGTGGACATAGGTATTGTTCGCATAATGTCCGCCGTGGCATGCAGCAGGTCCAAAACGATGTCATTGTCACTTCACAGTATGTTGCTCTCTCTGACAGACATGTTACCTTTCTAATCATGTTTGTTACTCATACCAAATCATCAATCAAGATCTCATTACGCCATAAGTATTCAACAAGACAACTTGTTAGTTTCATAACTTAATGAATGTAGCACAGAAAAAAATGTAACGGTGAGTGATCGTGTTCCTAATATCGTGTACTGTCATCTAGAGACATTATCACAAAAAGAGCGTAAAATTGACATATTGCCTGTTGGACACTATATTAGTTCTAATGTAGATTTACTCTTTGTAGTTAGCATATCAATTATACTGTGGTTACAAGTATTCGATGACTGTGTCCATGAGTATGATTGCATCAAACAAAAATGTCAGCCATCAATAAAGCTGTTTTCAGACCAGCGCGATTTGTCGCGCGACGCGACACCGGTTATTGTAATACCATGAAGTTTTGTATTGTTCGTGTCGCGTCGCGCGACAAATCGCGCTGGTCTGAAAACAGCTTTAAACGACAAACTTTTTAAAAGCTTCGCCGTTGTTTAACCAATATTAATTACAAAACCAATTAAGGTTGCTATTAGTTTATGATTGGCCCAAAAAATCCGTTGACATAGACTACATTAAATTACTAACTTCATCTTTTAAGAAAATGACTGCCACTAAAACTAAGCATTACTAACGAAGTAGAAAAATTTACAAAACGTGTGAAATCTAAACATTATCTACGTCGTCGTTGCCACAATGTGTTTGTTTCTCATGAGAAGGTAACCAAGTATATTCACTTTCCATTATTCGATTACAACAGTAGTAAGCGAGAAATAAACCGTGCGATTATTGTAGCGATATGCAAAAGCATAGTATTTGTGCAACCTGGTGCATTACCGAGTCGAGACTGCGGCGATAAGAGTTACGAAGTTGATTATTTTCCATTACAAAACACTATAACAAACGATTACATTAAGGTGGATCTGCAGTTGTAGCCCGGGAAATTCAATTTTTTTTCATAAAAAATAAAATTTTCCCTATGAAATTTGTTCTTATGGAACAAAACCAACTTAGAGATATCATATTAATGATTCCAGTGCATTTCCAGTGATTATAATTCTGTAAATACATATCTGTTATAGTTGCGAATCATATTTTGACTGACCTGCGAATTGCAAAAAACGTAAGAGTAAGCGTAAGTAACTTAAGAATTATATGCAATTCTTCAAAGAAGAAAGTGTTTCATTCAACAACTTCTTTTGTTCAAATATTAATTTTGATCTAGATCCGGTTTAGTTACCCGTTAGTGTGTACAGCGAATAACTTTCAGAGTTTAGCTATATACTTACTATTACTGTGTGAACAAAAAGCCATGCTTTCAATTGAATGGATATTATTATTTCATGTCTGGTTGCACAGTTAGGGGTTTATTTATAAATGTAGCTTAAAGTTAAGATCAGCTACTGTTTAACTAAACATTTTAACGTCACTTGAACTTTAAACAACGTCCGTAAATACACCTGTGTGTCCAATTTACAAGTGAAATATAACGACAACAATAAATACATTTTCTCTTCCTTACTGCGACACCTAATTGAAAGACAATTGTCTAAGTAAATAGGTGCTACAGTGAAAACTTAGCATTAAGATTTCACTATGCAAAACATTACTCAAGTCTTAGCTAACAATCAAACATTTACAAAGTTATTATTAGTAAACGTTTTAGCAATTCTTCAGCCGAATATAATTTCATCAGCTATCACACCACGCAAAATGCTAATGTGTTGTTTAAACAACTGTTACTGCTGCTGTGGCCATGGCCTGGAATCGTTATTGACCTTAAGAATAGACGTAATTACGTCAAATACTATTGTAGCACCTTAAGCTGCTTATGATTCGGAGATAGTCATTATTTTATTACGTTATGCCAAATCTATATGTCGCAGTAACATGGTTATAGTCGTGATATATAAAAATATCACGCCTGTATTCCCCGAAGGGTTAGGCAGAGGTGTACCTATAGTACACACACATTTCGCCAGTTATGTTTAAGTCTCATGTAATAGGGGGCGAGTCTATTGCCATCAACCGGGCACAAATCCAGACTCCGGGCTGCTACAAACGGGGGGAAAAATTAGGGCACTCCGAGAGTTATTAACCTCTGTCATATAACTATATTACGGTATATAGCTATATGCCTAGGGATATAACTATATCACGCGGCCATAACCATCTTACTGCGACTTATACATAATTATCAATTGAAGTCGCTTTTCGTGTCTGTCTGTCTGTGTGACCACGTTGTTCATCTAAACTAACGGAACGAATTTTGATACAGTTTTCAACATCCTTTAGAGAATTTATTCCGGAAGGTTTATGTGTATAATACATTTAATGTTTAACTTAAAAATCTTCATGTTTTTCCAAGTCGTAAAAACAAAGTGGTCACAAGTTAGAACAGCGTTTACAACGTTGCATCTTATCTCATTCGATCATCACGGTTCGCAATATACTGTATCCTTGTATCTATGTAATACAAATCTTGATGGGGTTCTAAACTTGGTATATGACATCATACAAAAGCCTGTTTGTCTTTGGGAGGGTCAAACAAGCTTCTTCTTTGGCATTTTAAGAAGACATAATTGATTTAATAGTTGTTTTATTGTTCCTTTCCATTAAGATTTTCGTCTATTACATAGTTCCAGAGGTTGAAAATTAGTTGATGAATTATGCAGACGTGGAGTTCGGTTTGTTTTATGTATCAAGAAATTACGTCATCAGCTGCTTAGCCTTTAGAAAATAATAGAAAAGCAGGCTTTATTCCATATTATTAAAGCGTAATCGTATTACAAGAAGCAGCTAAACTACAGTAAGCATTGTCTAGAGTTCCAGAAAAAAACAAAGTAAGAATGGTAAATGTTCACCAGATTGGAACGAGAAGTAAAAACTCACCTAAAGTAATTTACGATTACTTACCAAAACGAGTTTACTGTTAGCATTATAATTTTATACATATTTTTTTAAACAATAATTATAGGTAATTAATATAACTAACGATGTTTTGATGTAAGGTTTTGACACAGACTGCGATAAAACCAAAACGTATTAAGATATCTAATGGATTATTTTATTGATAGCATGCCGAAAAGTTATCAGTTTTATTCATTTACCACGATACCTTTGCGTTTACACTAACCATTATTATTTTAATAATAGGTAGTTCATTGATTACATTCACCGATTCACCTTTATTAAAACATGGATTGTGTCCTATTCATTCACATCACCTTTGTTCTTTATAACAAAACTTACTACCATGCTATTACGTATAGCACTATATATGAAGTTGTTATGTTCTAATCTAATACCACTGACGTTATCGAAATGCGTGGCGCGTGCTTCGAACGCATATACGACGTCCAACTCGTGAGTGACGTCAGCCCAGGTAGTCACGTTAGCCAGCTACCTTGACCCTGCAGGCTTAGCCAAGTTGACAATCTACAATCGTTATCGCTAGTAGAAAACTAATCAAATGTATAGGAATGACATCATCACAACGTTAAGTCACGTGGTCAGAACAATCGAATAGAAAATTCGTAGACAAGTTTACAATCGTTCAAAATGTTAGAATGAATGTAAGCGTTTCTACAACGTTGATCGCTACACCCATAGAAATGGTAGCCATGTTACAGTTTTGACAAGCGCTAACGAAACGATGTCGAAGTTTATGAACGATAGCTAAGCGATCACCGAGACCCAAGAGTAAACGATAAAAAAGGCGTCTTTATGATACAGCTGTGTTGATACCGAGAAGTGTTTTGTTTATTCGCCAAATTGGACTATATTTACCATTTAGCATATAGTCGGTCAGCTTTTATTCGGCCTTGCGGACCTTGCTGGGGTCTCGTTATATTATTATCGCCATGTCTAGAACATAAGTTAAAACTATTTCAGAGAAACAAAGGGTCTATTGATTAAGTAAAGGGTCAAACACAATTCTTTTGTTTGTTTCTTACGTATTAGTTCATGGCGCGTATCACGTCATTGTTTATGTCTCAAACTTTCAAGCGCCTGAGTACCTATGATAGATTTACAAATAACAAAGGATGATATTTACGAAATAACTAATAATTTATGTACCTTTCCATGAATTCCAAGCTTACTCGAGATCTAGACTCCATCCTATAAAAGTTATCAGTATCTTTCATTCATATTATGCAGAATAATAATCATAACATTTCAAGACACAGTAATGTTTCAAATTACAGTCCACACGGTGATATTATGATAAACCAATTATAAGAAGAACTTTACCATAATTCCCTTAATTTTTTATCACTTTGAAACAATAAATATCTGCCCGCGCACAAAGTACAAGTACACAACTGCGACTTTGACGTTTGTAGGAACGCTCACCATAGACTAAAGTATAGGTTTTTTCTAAAGACGTTGTAGAATGAGCGATCGACTCAGTCGTGTCAATTTGGCTACCAAGTTATCGTTTTCTACAATCGCTTACGCTGAGGCGTTAACGATTGTAGAAAGAGATTCGATACGAAACGTTTGTAACTTGGCTAGGCCTACTGAGATGGCAAGAAGAATTGTATATTCTTCACTTTGCGAAAGGAAGTACCTAGTCAATTTAACCGTCACGAATTGCTTCTGAAGGAGTGAAAAGGCTTTTATACCTGGGTTTCTTAAGACGCAGAGATAAGTAATATGCCAGTGACATTGAGTGCGTGTTCTGTACTATACTTACGGCTCACGCAACGCGTCGTACGTTCAGCCAGTAATAGGACTCGCCTATCAAGGATCGCTGTCACAAATTAGGCGCATTAGTAATTTATTATACATAAAACAAAAGATATTTTAATAAAAAACGTATACTAAAAGATCAATACTTAAATTATCTTTAAAATGGTGAAGGTTTCAGAAAAATATGCTTGATAGATTTTGCGTGATTTTCAGTTTTTTATCCGCGTTAGATATAATTTTACAAATTAATTTCACTATGTAATATAAACATAATCTAAAATATTCCTATATTAAGTTATTAAGAAAAGGCTCTAATTTAACATAATTTTATTTATTTTTTTCCAAATCATTAACACTACTCGCTTAGACGTGATCTTCAGTATACAATCATTAAAAGTCGGTTATCGTCGCCTTACGGTCATGGAAGAAGATAAATCAGTCTCAAATCAAATATTTGGATAGGATTATGAATTGCATATAGAGAGAAAGCAAGTTCCCAAGCAAGCAAGGAAGCGAGCAAGTTGCATTTAGAATAAGTTCCCTAAACATAGTTATGACTATCGTTGTAGCGTACCTAATCACGATGTGTAACGAAGAAACATTAAGGTTTTAGTAGTATGAAAAACGTTGGCTATTACCACACTAATGCATTAACGTAATACGATAGAGCATCACATAAACAAGGAAATGCTGTCATAGCTACAGGCAATTAAGTCCAGAATAGGATCCATTCAGTAGAAGAAAGATCTAATTAGAAAAATCTAGCTGAAGAGACGGAGAATTATTTAAAGAAACACATACATAACATCACGCTTGTAATCCCCGAAGAGACAGGCAGAGTTGTATACACTTTTATAAAATTCATATCCGCGTACAAGGTGGCGAGAATATTGCCATCAACCGGGCACAAATTTTGGACTCCGTATCAAAGTTGCGACAAACAAAAGCGCGACAAATGCTGGAGCGACAGTACGTTAGGTCGACCATCAGCGGTGCGACAGAACATCAGTTCGACGAACGTTAGCGCGACAGATTGTTTTCACGACAAACGATGGCACGACGAAACTTTTGATCGACGAATGTTAGTGCGACTGATTGTTTTCACGACCATCGACGGGACGACGAAACTTTTGATCGACGAACGATAGCGCGACACAACTTTTACTCGACAAACTAAAGCACGACAAACATTTCTATAATATTTTGTTGCTAATAGCAGATAACAAAAAAATGTGAAGTACTAAGTACTTTCGTTTTTAATGTTTTTATTGGCAATATTCTTTATTGTCAATGTTAAATGACTGCAGTGCGCGATTGCAGTTACGAGCAAGGTAAGCGAAAACCATGTATTAAAGAACCTAAAACTCAACATTTTTTTTCTTATCTGCTATTAGCAACGAAATATTATAGAAATGTTTGTCGTACTTTAGTTTGTCGAGTAAAAGTTGTGTCGCGCTATTGTTCGTCGATCAAAAGTTTCGTTCTCCCATCGATAGTCGTGAAAACAATCAGTCGCAATAACGTTCGTCGATCAAAAGTTTCGTCGTGCCATCGTTTGTTGTGAAAACAATCTGTCGCGCTAACGTTCGTCGAGCTGATGTTCTGTCGCACCGCTGATGGTCGACCTAACGTACTGTCGCTCCAGTATTTGTCGCGCTTTTGTTTGTCGCAACTTTGATACGGAGTCCAAATTTTGACTACGAGCTGCTACTACGAAATCCCTGATGGAAAAACCACAAATAAAACTCAACCCAGCCCGAACATCGAAAGCAGGACTTCATGCTCAGCAGTAGCATTTGCAATCATTAGACCAACGATGACAGAACTGTGTGGCTACCATGAGTTACATTTTACCATCTCGATCAAACGCATCGACCGCGTTTGGCACTCCGATTGGCAGCCGGCCAGCCTTCACCGGTGAAGGGCCAATCGGAACGCCGAACGCGCTCGATGCGCTTGATCGAGAAGGTTAAATGAAACTCATGGTAGCCACACTGGAAATAGAAGCGTACGTTTTGAAGTGAGAGACCGGAACGCATGCTACATGCATCTATTTCTACATTAAATACGATTATATGACGTGTGCCGTCGTATGCTGGATGGAGAGGGCGAGCAATCGTATAGTTTCTCTTTTCTTAGCGCGACTGTTTGTAAATACTCGCTTACAATGCAACAGAACAATGGAGCTACGCAACTTCTGTTAGATAAATGGTTGATGCTGCTTATAATCGTTTTGAGCAGTGGATATCAAAACATTAATGAATCATCTGTTCATTTAAATGAACTGGAATCAAGTATGTATAAGTAAAGATGAACGATGATTCATCTTTCAGTTTCATCCATTTCTGAAGCAATAAATAATCTGGAAATCTACATAACATCAAGCCTAAGGGTAATCACCCAAGGGTTAGGCAGAGTTGTAATCTGGACATCTACTCGTACTGGGTGGAATTTAATGTGGTTTATCCCAAACCAATAAACGAATCAATTAATAACCACAAAATCATAAAAGGAAACGTATACACTGATGTTTATTTAATTTTTTTCCTCGAAATGGAATGGTGAATCAAAAGCAACCTCGAAATGGTTTAGTTCAACGGTCAGCGAAAGGTCGGAACTTGGAACGCCAAATAAACAAATATTTCTGGATCTGTTAGAAATAGTCGATTTTTGTACTCTTATATCTCTTTGATATTAAATGGCGGCTACTGATTTTTAGTAATCGAGAAATATTTAAGTACAGTTCTCATGAATAAAGTTACTCATGGAAAGTAAAGTTGACCGTAACTTACCTATTATTCATTATTTCTATATAACTGCCACGTAGAATCTAATTTGATTAGTTAGTTTAGCTTTAGTAGGTAGACACATAAGACACAGCCACAATATCAGCTGCAGCCTGCAGAACAGTTGCTATGCCGTGCTGTGTGGCGCAGAGAGAGCGTTTCAGTGCGGGGGTGCGGGTCTATAAAATTACTTTTTATAACCTTGAACTTAAACTAGAAAGTATAATGAGTTTTTTTTTCCGGACTTCGAAAAATTATTTTGACAGTAGCCGGATCCCACTTAAAATAACTTGCCAACCCCTGGTTTAGTTGATGGGTGATGATTAGGATAAATTGTACCGTATTCAACCCAGCAAAGTTACCGGTGATGGCGGTAACTTGAAAATATATCAATCAATCTTCCTAGCCTTTTCCCAACTATCTTGAGGTCGGCTTCCAGTCTAACCGGATGCAGCTGAATACCAGTATTTTACATGGAGCGACTACCTATCTGACCTCCACAACCCAGTAACTGGGTGATACGATACCCCTTGGTAAGACTTGTGTCAGACTTTCGGGCTTTTGACGACTCGTAACGACTGTCAAAGATCCACAAATGACAGCCGGGACCAACGGCTTAACGTGTCTTCCGAGGCACGGAAGAGTCTCGGTATGTGAAGATGGTCACCCATCCACTGACCAACCCCGGCAAGCGTAACTTAACCTGATGGATCGACCCGTGCGGCTTGTTATTACTTAGCCACGAGCTCCTCCCAAAGAAAAGCTTAGACGTAGCTAAGATAAGCTATAATGTAGTAATCAAAAAAATACACCTGTATAATTATTTGTATTGGTATATTTTCGAATATACCAATACAAATAATTATACTCGTGTCAGGTAGAAGGTTACATGCGTTTATTGCACAGTTACTGCAATGTTTTTGTTTTTATATTGGACAGGTTACTCACGATTCACCGTTAACGAAATCATTTGAAATCTGGCTCGGAGATTCATTTAGCAACGCATTCAAATGCATTTTTCTTGAGCATTTTCTAGATTATTGTCATGGTTTGATTTGGTTTAAGGCTTAGGTCGTGCGCTTACTTAAATTATAGCTTAGTGCACGATCGATTATTTTGTTTAGGATATTCTCAGATACCTACTGTTTTTTCTGGTAGTTCTGCAATCTAATGACGATCAGCAGATTCGTTTTTTCGGTTAGAGTTGTGGTGTCTAACCGCAGGAAATTGATATCGTCAGATAAAAGCCCATCTAATCCTTGATAATAAACTAAAGCCTTTTTTGTGTTAATTTATTGTGTCTTAGACAAGTTCTCTCCTAATTTAAAAAGTCCTAGCTATACCACATGGAAGACGCTTTATTTAAGTACGAGCACTTGCAAAGCTGATTGTGACTGACTGATTGTCGGCGCAATGCCTTTAGATAAAGCCTGTTTTTCTTGGAAAATGTCATATTACCTGGTATATTTTAGATAAGAAAAAATCCTTTGTATGTTTGTAAATTCTTAGTAAGTAATATGCAGACAGACTTTTTTGTAGTTCCTCTTTATCTCAGTTCTTTGTTTATTCTTATTACTTTTTGTGAACCAACACTACATTAATTATAATTTATTCATTAATAAAACACCAGGAAGGGAATGAACTCGAAATGAGGCGTACGAATTGTTCGCACACGTACAGTTAGCAAACTGAATCAGAGTACAGTTTGTAATCCACGGAGCATGGAGAAGACAAAACTAAATTGTTGACGAGTTTAAAAATATAAAACGAATGCTTACAATAGTATGGGCAAAAAGAAAAAGTCGTGTTAGTACTTTTGCATGCTTTTTATTATGCTTTCGAAAACACAGCTAAATTCGAATTAAATAGTCAGAAGCAATAGCAGTTTTCCTTGAATATAAAAGCGTAATGTTTAAAAAAAAAAGGCAGTCATGGGGACAGGAAACCGAAGTGAAAACTTAAAACTGGTATTAGCGCCATCTATGTTCTACAGCCTAGCACTACGCTATTCCATGTTTACCCCCAACCAAAAGTAGCTAAACGCGCCTAGAGAACTTTCACTCACACATTTTTACTGCCTGTTTTCATATAGCAAAATAGATTAGATCAATTAATTCATTAATTAATTCAAATACTGAAACAAATCGCCGATATTTTTATGACACAAAATGTCAACCCTTTTAGCTCGTTGAAGTCTTTTGTTAGAAGGAAGATAGGTATGTCTTAAGTTTCTTCATAAAAGTTTTCTATGTATAGCTTGTATAAAAATTTATCCAGTATTTTATTTTTATTATGATTGATTCCTTTTTTTAATGTGGTTAATTAATATTTTAATGATTCGTTAAAAAAAAAACTAAAACTTAAATTAAGCATTTTTTTTTAATAAAAATCCGTTTACTGGTTGGTTGCACACAAAGTAAGTTCTTCCTTACTAAAAAACAACGAAAAGTCAATAGGAGTGGCATACAACTTCGAACAAAAACTGGCCATTATTACCCCGGCTCCCATAACACAAGTTAACACCTCTAATTTAAAGGTACCTACGCTTTAACGACATTAGGTAGTAAGTACCACCTCAGCATCAGATAGAAAGTAACAGAGACGTAAACATGGATGAATGTAGTTTCCCATGGCTAGAAAGTGGTCTCACAACAAACCTTTGCCGACATCCATCAAAGTCGGCTGTTACAAAAATTATGTAGTTACACAGACTCATTATTATTCATAGTTTAGTGCTAAGAAAGTAACAGTCTACTGTTATGATTCACGTAATCTTATTGCTGATACCTCTCTCAATTTTCGCGATGAAATCATCTTCAAGTAACGTGTAATTTTTATTATTACATTGTCTATCTGTACTGTGAACTATTCTTTTCCTTTGTGAATTAAAATTGCATGTTTTCTAACATTAATTTTCGATCGGCGGGAATAGAAAGCTAATCAAGTGATTATGTATGTAATTACTTTGATAGCTGTTTGTTAATTGATTATGTACGTTTTATAGACATGCGTAGAAATAACCATTTGGTGGATAAATGTATAGAATACAACCTCTATTAAACATAAATACTTTTAGACATGTAAGTAGGTAGGTAACCTTACATGTATGTAGGTAAGGAGCTAGTAGCCGTAGCCAGATGTGAGTGACTCAAAGCTCATTACTGTTAATGAGCTAGCTGTTAGCTGTTTCTACAAATTTTGCACAAAACAGTTGGAAATCATCATTTCAAAAATCCAGAAACTCAACTGTTTTCTGTGCTAGCATTAGCCCTATTACGTTCAGACTCAAAATTGCTCATTGTAAACCATGTTTTGGCCTCAGCTTTAATTACAAAACATAAGCACCATTGTAAAACAAAATACATATTTTAATGTTACAGATCTCGTTAAGCTGAAGGTCCCTTATGAATTATAAAGTTGAACAGAAAGTTGCGCCAGGCACTATCTCTGATTGCTCTTAGATAGCGCGACGCGTGGGTGGTGTAAACATGTTTCGTAACTTGCATGTCAACAGACAGCGACTTTTTTCAACAATTAACATACACTCGATATTTGTATGACCACGCATACTTATACGTTGTTACCAAACTATGTAGGTATAGCTGTAAGAACTGCATAGTTATCTATGAATTAAGTCTATACTCTATTTGAAATAAGATTAAGCATTTAAACAAATCCTTTTTACAGTCCGTACAACAGATTCTGACTTCTATACCGTAGGCATATGTGACGTTTTGCGATGTGGCGTTTTCAGAATATGACATTTTGCGAAATTCCAATATGTAATTTTGCGAATGTGGGCATTGTGCGCCGAATCCCATAAGGATGGCATTAAAAGCAAAAAAGTGGTTAAAATAGTAACTGTTTACTGCAACTGCCATTTGTCATGCCACCAACGTAAAAGCAAATTCAAAATCGGTTGAACGGACTGTAAAAAAGGTTTAGTTAAATGTCTAATCTTATTTCAAATGCATATATAAGTATAGTTCTCTGCAATAGGTATGTAATGTAATGTTTAATAACACACATCTAGATTTAGTAACAAAATAGAAAATAAAACGTGTCGATTTCTTGTAACACATAACATAACGGTGTAACATTCAAATGGATTTTCTACTATCAAGAATTTGTAAATTAAAATCAAGCAGTAATTTAAAATTGCACGTTTCGAAAGTTATTTCCATAATCTAAACTGGTATACGACTTCGAATCAGCGGATTTGTGGGCTAATAGGTAAACTTGTAGATATTTGTTGTCAATCAATATTAATTTATGCTACGGCTTGTTGAGTCTCGAAAATTGTTATTTGAAGAAGGCTGTACAATAGTTCTGGGAACATCTATAAATTAAAAACCAATCGGTTTCAACAAGTAAACTTGAACTAATCGCGATTAAGGTGACCCGAGAACCAACTAAAGGAGCTGTCACAAAAATATCGGAACATTATATTAGAAGCGAATACTGTGAGTCAGATTTCAAAAGTTGTTTTCATCTATTGATGTTGTGGAACCTAGTTCAATACAATTTGAGATTTATTTGTAGAATCTCAGTTAGTGCAGTGAAGGAAGGTAGCTTTATTGTCTTAGAATGAACTCATCCGGAGTCTTGCGTCATTTGGACGTACAAACCGGTTGGCCTCGCGTCAATCTGCACTTTTAGATTTTTCCTTACAGAACAATGTTAAAAAACTGCTTCAGTTAACGTGTTACTGATTAGTGATTACTGTATCTTAACTGAAGTAAATACTCCAAATCTTTGTGAAATAGAATGCTTGGATAGATCAGTGTTTACAAAAACAATAATGAAGTTGGCGAAGCAACTAGCAAACAAGCAATTGCTAATGGTGTTATTACTATGAACGTGGACCACGGTCCATGACCACCCCTCTGCAATTTCCCGACAATTTTCTTTCAGAACAATTCCTTCCTGTTGTATTAGTATGCATGAAACCCTAAGTAAGCAAAGCCGCTTTGTGCTAAACGTTTGCGCACGCTGATGCGTTGCGCGTTACTTCATCGTTTGTACTCATTCCTCGTCTTGGTGCCGTGCTCACGACAATACAGGTATGCCTGTTTACAATATTACAATAGAGTTATATTACTCGACCTTTCATTGGTTGAATGCCATTTCGGCTATTTTGAAACTCATCGTGACAAATCGCGCCTTGATCGATTTTAGAAGAACTCGTCTCGATAGTCAGCACTATCCAGACGGGTTATTCTTCGTCTTGATAGTTATTGACATTACTTGGGCGTGTTTACTTAGCATCGTGGGATGTAGGTATGTTACACAACGAAGTTGTGGATATCGGCATTCCGTTTAAAAAACTGGTATAAAACTATGCGGTTGTACTATAGAATAGAATACTCTTTATTATGTGCATATAATTTACAGACATAAATGTGTGTATGTGTATCGTATTATGGAGCTAACTATCTAATATTGCACCAAGTATTCATGGAGAAACATTATTAAAAAAAATCAAAGAGAAAACATACATGGAGAAGATGGTAACATCCACATGCATTTTCCAATCTAGCCTAAGGAAGTTATGTTGTAACATTCTGTAATACAGGCTCTTCATTACCATTACCTACGATCAGCTTATTAATATTTAACCGTAATTACCGACTTTTTTATCCGCATACTTCGACATATCGGCAAGAAATAGACAAAGTGAAAGCATACAGCGTCGATATAGTCATCGACAACAATTGGTCACATGAAGTCGATAAAAAAATAATGCGGCCGTGCACAATGGTTTCCGAGTTTCATTTCTCTGTGACATGAAATGTGTGTACATTTGTATGACATGGATAGAAATCACAGAACAGAAAAAACCACTACAACAGATAGAAATAAATAGATGTAACAGTTTCAAGCGATTTTTTTTTCTGTTCTGTGATAGAAATAAATAGATGTAACAGTTTCAAGCGATTAACCGACTGCAGTTCGAGAAATCGATGCTTTTTTATTTCGACTATTTAATAAATATTAATTTGATACGAGCAGCATGTTTCTGGACCTTGATATGATCTAGATTTGTTTAAAAGTTAATAATGTACATGTGAAAATGCAACTTGTATTTAAACAATCTTTTTATCGGCAAATCTAAATAAACAAAATTCACTGATGTCTATCTCCATTATCAGATTTTTGAATCTCATTAATTAGCATCCTGTTATCATGAGACGTAATTATAATTATATTTCAGGTATCTGCACAAATTGTACCTACATTATAATCCTTGTGCGTATTTTATGGTTAATAGAGAATGGAACAATATTAAACATAATCCTTGAAAACCTTTCTTGTATTTTTAATTAATTACACTTATGTGTGTAAAATACTTCGATTGTGCAATATTTCACTTGTATAATTATTAATTATATAATAACTTCGCAGGTTTTGACCATGTCTTTAACAGTAGCCATCACGAACAATTGTACAAACAAAGTCTTATGAGCAATAAACATTACAATGTTATGTGACAAACTACAATGACAAGTTTGTTATTAATGTTCAAAATCTGTAACTATTTCCGTTATATACACGAACAATGTTGTATTTGAAGGTCTTGATTCGGTAATATGGATTTTGTTTAGAGGTCTGCGATTTTACGTTGACCTTTGATGATGCGACACAAACTGCAGAACCTAAAAATAATATGTGTTTTTCTGCAAAGTAAAGTTATTTATGACATTACCAACTAGGTACTTTAGCTAGGCAAGACATAGATAACCAACAGTCTATGCAATGACTAAAAAACTTGCACACAAAAACCTGCCATGTACAAATAAGGGAAACCGATGCATTGTTTCAAAAGCCAAAGGTATCAATGAATAAAGTGTCGCTTGTGCCCTATGTAACCGGATGAAGCCAAATAGCGACCAGCCAGCGTGAAACCACCATTGGGTAAGCGGCCAAGATACGCCATGCGTACTTACTGCTCCAGTCGGTAAGTCGGCTCATGAAACTGGACACAATCGATTTCTTGTCGTAATTTACTGTAACAATTGGATTATTGTTTTATAAAATAATGCTATTATGGTCGAAGCGTTGTCAATAAATAAAGAATTGAGATGTTATAAGTGTTTATAAGCAGACTCACTATTTTAAATATTGTTTACATTACTAACGTTCGTTAGAGGGTTATAAATATTTACTACCTAATAAAAATAATTGATAGATCTATGGTAAATGTCTAGAGACAAACTGTGTGTTCTCCTTGTCATTGTCTTCGTGAATTAGTTCTCTTACGTCATGTAGTCATCTTTACAGCCAAAAGACGTCCACTGCTGAACATAGGCCTCCCCCAAGCACCGCCACTTCGATCGATTCTGTGCTTCCCGCATCCAGCAGATTCCTGCAGCCTTTACAAGGTCATCAGTCCATCTTGTGGAAGGCCTTCCAACGCTTCGTCTTTCGGTACGCGGTCACCACTCTAGAACCTTTTGGCCCCATCGGCCATCTGTTCTACGAGCAATGTGACCTGCCCATTGTCACTTAAGTTTGGCAATTCTTCGAGCTATGACGGTTACCTCGGTTCTCCTACGGATCTCTTCATTTTTGATTCGATCACGTAGGGAAACTCCTAGCATAGCCCTCTGTAGTATTTATCTCTAATAGATTATAATATTTATCACTATGATAATTCAGTTTACCATTAAATGTTATTGCAATGTGGAGCTTCAAGGTTAGCCATTCAACATGTGGCATTTTAATATTCTATTCACGATAAACTTTACATACCCAGTAATAATACGTCAAAGTTCCTTTTAAACTGTATTTACTTTTGGACGTACTATGGGTCGAGACTAAATAAAATTATTTTGGCCATCGTCAACTGATTCACAACTTATGTATGAGAGAGAAGGTTGAGATTTCTGATATCATTTTACATACAGACAACGAAGGGAGTACTTGTTTAGTAGTTCTTTGAAGTAACAATAAATAGAACCCTTCCCTTCAAGACATAATAGAACTTAAGGAACGTGTGTAAAAAAAATCTGGGTCTTTCAAGCTACGTTATGGCACCTATATTTATGCACAGAAAAAGACAAAATTTTTATCAGCTACATAATCAAACAACTTTTATATCACTAGATGGGATCTAACTGGATTTGCAAAATGTCAATGTAATTAAAAAGATAATTTACAATAATATTTTTATTCCGTCGTAAAGGGCACTAGCCAGATTAGTTTTGTTTAGACGCAAACAAAAAGAAAAATCTGTCAAAAGATATGCGCAGTGTCATCGTCACAAACGGTTAGATATCAAATAAATCGATTCTTTATCAAGATGATTAGGTTCGTATTTTCAATAATTTTTATTACTCGTAGTAACTATAAACAGTATTAACCATTATATTTTTATCGACTGTAATGTTGAAATTAATTATTTCTTTGAACTGCTATCAATCTTTGTATTTTTGCCGTTAGCAATCACCGTTAATCTATTTTTAAAGGCGATGGATGCATCAAGTGTCGGTTAGTAAGTTTTCTAAATATATATAATTTTTAATCTAAGTAATAGGGATATGCTTTTATTTATCAATATCTGTATTCTATGGCTGTAATTTATAGTAACGATTAAAAATTTTAATATTTTTTGGTTGTTCCTTACAAAAGTTACTTCTACTCAGCATTTAACATACTTTTTGTATATTATTTGATGCTTCTACAACAGTAACAAACTGAAAGGCCTTCCAGCAGATTTCAGTGTTTTCCTTTCAATTGCTGTTTTACTTTTATGCTAAATCAAAGGTCATTTTAAAGGCCGCAAACGATAGTAAAGTGAACAGGATACCTAAATCGCATACGCAGTCAGCTAAATGTTACGTCAACTAATCAATAGCCTAGCAAATATACCGAATCAAGCGAGAATTGGACACATTATACATTTACTGTTAAATTAGGACAAGGCCAGTACTTTTCGTTGCTTAAATAGTACTTAGTGCGTAAATGCATCGACCAATGAGTGAATGGCAGCGGTATAGAACTTTGCATTCGCTTGCTACAAAATGATTACGTCCGATAAGCCGGAAACATTGTAGTGAACAGGTTTTCGAAGTTTTGAAAGGTGTTACTTGGGTTACGTATGAAGTGAAGTATCAAATTATGAAATCTATTTAAATAAGACTAAATGCTAATGAGAGTGATATTTTAGTTCCGTTATAAATATTTATATCGATTATCACAAATTATCTCACGGCCTGCTGATTGTGTGAAACATGCATTCGGCTTTGTTTACCTATTTATGCGCAAATCATGTAGGTTGCAATATCTATCAACCTACGCATCGTAAGTACTGTGTCTTGAACAAGGTTAAAAAACAACAAACGATTTTAAATAAAATAAACTTTAAATTTCTTATGCGTCATAATAGGTACACAAATAATTTAAAAAAAACTGTCAGTCTTTGGGGACTGCCAATAGAAGTGAAATTGTGAAAACGAAGTAACTTTTTGATTCTCGCGTTGATGACTTTTGTTAGGTGACGATGACGCGAGTTCTATGATTTTTATTCACCCAAAAAGTGCTCAACGGGCCTAAAGAAGTTTCCACTTTAAAAAAAAACGACTTTAAATTGTCAACAAAAACCTACCCTACAGCCTTGATGACCCTAAAACAACTCACTATTAATATACTAGGACTAATACACTATTACTTACGTAGGAATATTTTCCTACAGCATATCATGAGCATCTTTTTCTATAGCCAATGTAAAATGTAAGTTAACACGAAGACAAGAAAGACATCACAGAGCTCATGTAACTTATGCCGATGCCACCACTCGAAATGTCTTATTGCTGTGCCGATGAGGAAGCATTAAGGTCAGCTGTTTACCGAGGAATGTAGTCAAGAACGGAGAAATACTCTGTCTAAACAGTTAGGCCTACTTTTTAGCAAAGCATTCGGTGCGGACCGTGACGCTACAGAAACAAAGGAGGTTTACCTAATGACGCGTTCAATTCATCAAGTTCTAGAAACAGGAATTGTAATAGAAATGTTTTAAAAACAGCTAGGTTTCAAAGTAATTATAACTAGAAATATCTAAGATAATCAACAATGCAGTTGCGCGGGAATAAGCATTACAAGTAAATATCTAAATAGAGGAAAGAGGAAATCTAAATCTAATGAAGACTTGACTTCAGTAAACAATGATGGTTTTTTTTTTTTTTTTTTTTTTTTTTGGGTGGGAAATCATCCAATGACTTCTCCCGCTCTGGGCGGAGCGGGAGGGCGTGTCAGACTTTTACTGACTAAAACCCACCCGTGTTCCTTCCCTTACCTAGACCAGGGCCACGGTTTCCCCTTAGGACTTATCCGCAACCCCGGTGGTAGGCATACAGAATTGGATATACTTAAAACGAAATCATGACATTTAGCTATTAGAATTCGAAATACGAGGGACCAAACAACAGACTGCACAAGCGTTATACTAATAGGTCTACAGAATGAAGTTCTTAGAAACCCTTTAGTATTCCTGGAATCCATATAAATTCCGTAAAAGCATTCTGTTGTCCGTCAAGCGCTCGGTCCATGTGTACCTACGGTTTGTCTGCAATTTCTTCAGTCCATTAACCCGGACTTCTACAAAAGTTAATTAAAACTAATCATCAAGACCATAGGATAATCGATTATGTCATCATAAGGAAGTGAACTACTTCCTTCATACAACAAACATTCACTCACAGTTGTTTTCTTTAATCGATTCATACGTAATCGAAATATGGTTTAATATAGCTGTTTGCTATCACAGAAAATTAGTTAAGTAGTGATGTAAGTAGTGAAATTAATTAATGAATAATAATGAAATAAAATGTGATTTCAGCGACTTTGTTTTTAAACGTCTTGTCTTCTTGATTTCACTGAGAAATTCTAACTGTTCACTTTTTTAACCGACTACGTTGAAGCAAAAGGGAGGGTTATGATTTTGACCGGTATAAATGTATGTATTTTCATCTGTTACCTCATAACTTCTAAACTACTGATCGTTATTTGAAAAAATACGAGGTATCGTTGGAAGCGTCTTTATCCTATGTGTTAGGGCATAAATCAAATAGATTATGTGTGACTCCGGATTTTTTATCAGTCTGTCTGTGATATCTTGTTTATACCTTTTTAGTTGACTTTTTTGTCGTAGTTGTTTTTATAACTTTTTTTTGTATAGGTTTAGGTATAAGTACATATACCAACACTGGCAACTGAAGACTTGTTCAAAATTGACTCTAGTTGAAAAACATTTAGTTTAAACTGCAACTACATTGTCAAAATAGAAAAAAATAAATTACGACCTAGTAAGGCGTTTTGTTCAACGATTTAACCAAGCTTTCATATTGTACCAAATACCAAAGGAAATTATTACAATCTGGAATTGAATAGATAAAGTTACATCACATACCTACTATAATTCAATCTTTATTAGTCTTGCATTACTACCTATTAAGATTGCGCATAACATAACCATTATTCTCAATTTGTATTTACACCGTATGTGCACGTTTTAGATTCTGTGCATTTTTTCGTAAACACAGCGAAAGGTATGCGGTGCATTGAACGTGACATTAAAACCAATGAGTTGCACATTTCGATGAAATTGCTCACCACATTACGTCACAGTAGGTATTCCGAATGTTAACTGTGCCAATTTTCTGTGATATACGGAAGGATAAGCTTAATCGCAGTTGTAGATTAGATGACGTAGAGGTTTTGCCAGGTTCTCTTGAAAATATACCTGTTTATTTAATAAAAACATAGCTTTTGCCAGAGGCTTCGCCGGCGTGGATGTCGCAAAATATCCCACGGGAACGTACTACCGGGATTACATACCAAATAGCCGAAGACATTGACTCCTACCGCTGCGCCCGCGTTGCCGTCAACCATAATTATTTTGTTACGCGTAATTTTGAATCTGTGATATTTTTAAACTATTCGTTTAAATGATATGATGTCGAGGCATATTTTAATCTAAATTAAATGCCCAATTTAAATAACATATTTTAATGGATAAGGATTAATACCCGTCAAAATAGCTTCGGAAATAACAATTACATTTTTATCAAATGCTAAAAGATAATAATGGCTACTGTGGGTCATCCTTAGAAGTTAGACATACTATTTTGTTGACATTTTTTAGATGAACAATCTTGTAGAACATAAATTTTATTTATCTCTCACGGTTTACGCAGTATACGCCAGTAAAGCTCCCAGTCAGCATGATTTTTTCCGACATCTTCAACAATAATCGTCATTTTTACACAAACCCTTAATGAAATCTACACCAAAACCTTCCTCATGAATCACTCCGTTTATTGGTGAAAACTGTTCGGTAGTTTTTGAGTTTATCGCGACAGATAGATAGACAGACGCGGCGGGGCCCGGGGGACTTTGTTTTATAATATGTAAGGATTTTAAGAACTATTATTTTGTATCTGAGGGACAAGAACGTAAGAATGCAAGTACATTCGAGAACAAAGCGTTGTATTCAATAGTAGTTTGGAGTTGATGGGAAAACAGTCACGCAATACTTTAAGTGGGTTAAAGAAATACGAATGCAACAATGATACTTTGTAAACGCGAGTGATTTGCTCCGGTCATGGACACTTGCGAGCCATGGGAAATTGAAGAAACAGCGGCTCATGTTTGTTCGAGCAATTTCAGGTGCTTCCTGACTTAAAGAAAGGTAACTTGATGGCATTGAAATATACGATGTTTAAATATCAAACCAGTTGTTTTAAAATAACTACTACCTACCAATGTTTACTGTAATTGTTTCGTGCGCAAGCAAAACATTGAAGGTGTATATTTTTCATAACAATTCATACATGGGATGAACTAAAAGAACTTACACATTTGTTTCGTTACACAACCTGTTAAATTGTGCACATACTTACTTTGAATAATAAATGTCGTCGTTTATTTCATAACGAGGTGGTTTAGTTCAGAGTTAATGAGCTGATTGTCAGAATGCCTCATTCATGTCATTGAGTGTGAGTGAAAATAACTTTTGAAATTGTTTAGAAAGTATAAAGCACAATTCATCAACCCATTAACGAGGTTGATAATTAGCTACCTTATTACGTAACCAGCCGTTAATTAAGTTTTAGCTGTTAGTTACTGTGACATCATTTGCACTTCCATTGTCTTTTTGTAAAGACAACTACAACATGTTAAATTGTCATGATAAATGAAACTTCCAACACATTAAGAGGCTCGTTTTGCGCGAGTTTCAAGAATAAATAAAATTTTGTATTATTTTCCGTATAAAGCTGTTTCTCATGACCTTACATGCTAGCGAAGTGAGCACATAGTATAATAAACCACTGCTAGTTTAGTTTTTTCATTTTTATAACTTGAAGTATGTATAAGGTCCTGTTTCACCACCTTTTTTTTTATTATTTTTTTTCCACCTACGATTAAGTTCCTATAAACTTACGTGACAGATAATTTCATAGTAATTCTGTTCCATTTTTGAATTTATTCGTTAACGCCACTACGTCTATTCGGACATCGTGAAATAGGCCCTAAGTCAAGAAAAACCTTTTCTGTGGAAACGGATGTTGTGTTTCACGGACGTGTCTGTGATAAAGGACTATTTTAAACTCATTTTAAACAAAGTCAAGTACTGTGCTGTAAACTGATTCTTTTCCTCCATTAGAATGGCGTTTAAAATCTTGGAGTCCAAACCGAATTTAAAATTGTGCTTTTTTATCGTTGAGGTTTTAATAAGCTCAAGATCTTCTGGATTCGAACGTTAATTGAAATCAGGTCTGTTGCATGGTCAGTCAACATTTCGTTCTGCTTCAGCATCCTATTATTCTTCTTTCAGGCAATTTCTAAATATAGATAGGTACCACAGAATATAGATAAAATACAGAAGACGCTAACGATCCAACAATCACCTGAGCGTCCGCTCCTCTTTTCACCCGCGGAATATAGCTAGCGGGACAGTTTTAGTCGCATTAGCGGTTTCTGGTTTGTTCTGTTATCCGAGACTGATACACAAGCTTAAACAAAACATAACTCACCCTGTAGGCTAGGTGCAGACGCAGGCGCAGCGGGTGGCGGCTGCAGCGGCGTAGGAGGCGGCCTGCGCCTCCTAGGCACATGCAATCCTGGCGCAGACGCCGCCCGAGTTGCCGTACGGAACCCGGGCGCTCGGTACCGGGCTGACTTCACCGGACCAGCCGGCACTGTGTTCGTGCCCGTGATGGACGGCAGCCGGGGTAGGGAACCGGCGCGTTGTTCTTCCTCCGACTGGAAGATAGGGTTGTGTTAGTTTATCTTGTGTTAGGATCTTCTTTGTGTTTAATTAGGTAAGTATATGAGTGCTTTGGTGGAAGCGGTGTTGACTGTCAACTGCTACAGGAACAGTATGAGGGAGTTATGGGATACAAGGTATATCAATGTCAATCTTAATTATTTTTAAATGCGAAAGTAATTTGTTTATTTGTTACGCACGCTAAAACGACTGAACAGATTTGGATGAAATAAGGCGCATGGGTAGACCATGACCAGGGTTAGGACATAGGATACTTTTTATCCCGATATTCCCACGGGATCGAAACGTGTAGCATGACAACCATAGAGATGGGTTTTCTACGGGTTTTGTCGACGGAAGAATAAACAAAATGAGAGATTCTGATTGTTTATTTGTCATTTTGTCTATTCTTCCGTCGACGAATCCCCTTTCTATTACGGGCACGCTTAGTGTGCTAGTTCAGCTGCAAAGACTTATTAGAACAGACTAGTGGGCTACAATAATTAATTTGAAAAATCTCTCTACCATGGTAAAATATCAATTATAGAGATAGATAGAATATTCTTTATTATGTACACCATAAAAAGTACAGGTATAAATGTAGAAATTTTACATAGGGTGACACAATGGGCGGTCTTATCGCTAAAAGCGATCTTTTACAGACAACCTTTGGATGGATTAAAGTAAAAAGCAGAGACAATACTGCAGGTAGTCAGTGGTGTACCATTTATGTACATAATTACATATACAATAAATACAAACACACATAAAGCATATACTTATCTATATATATATGTATATATATATACATACAGATAGTACTTCGATATCCTACTATTCTAGTATCTACTAATCTATCTACTATTAATAAATATTATAAATGTGAAAGTTTGGATGTTTGTTACTCAAGCACACAAAAACGACTGAACGGATTTGGATTATTGTTTATAACCTGGATTAACATATAGGATACTTTTTATCCCGGTAGTACGTTCACGTGGGATAATTTCCGACCTCCACGCGGGCAAAGCCGCGGGCGAAATCTAGTTAAGAACACTTAAGTAATTAGGTTAAGTATATTTTAAGAGGTGATTGCTATTAGTTGAGTCATTTCAAATACTGCAATTTAATTATGTTATTACTAATGATGATAAGATTATTAACTTATCTGTAAAATGTCGAGTACTACTTAGCTCCAATTAGAAGTTCTGTGCAGGTGCCACTTAATCCACCTGTCAGTGTCGCAACTATTTACTAAGTTATTAGGTTGATAGTTTAGTTTACTGAATCTGAACACTATTTCTTCTTCTTTCACTTTATCAAACTGTAATATTATTTTTACCTTAGAAATTCAAACTCAAAGCATTTATTTGAATTAAACCATTTACAGGCACTTTTGAATTGTCAAAGAGTCGGTCAGTTAGTCAGAAAGTTGAAGCTAGTTGCCCATTCCAAAACGAAGATCTCTGTGGAGAAGAACGGGCAAGAAACTCCAAGGACAGTCTTCTAAATAAAGATATTACAAAATTCTGGGTACATTATTCTTGTTCCTTCTATATGTGAGAACAATGTAAAAAAAAAAATTTAATTTAGTTATAAGATTTAAACAATAAGCCCTGGCACATAAGAGATGACCAGTTCAACTTGATGGCGCCCGTTCACGAATATGACTCGTGGATCAGCACCATTCAGCTCAACCATTTTTGTAGGGAACCGAATGATCCAACACACAACAATGCGAGACATTTAAGTGAGCATGACATACTCTCAACTGCCATGCGATTTCAAGTCAATATACATCATACATAATAACATGAAACGGCTCTATGCTGTTCACATTTACAACCATTTAAAAAAGCTTTTAAATTATACAAAACTATAGTTTGCAATTTATTTGAGAGATTAATAGAATTATACTGAATTGAAATACTTTCGAGGAAGAAAGTTCAGTTTAATAGAAAAAGTCAACTTTAATATGGCAATTGACTGAGGCGATGGTGGCACAAGTAAAAAGGAAATAGTGTCAGATTAAAAAGCCTATTGCCCTATACTTTTCCTAGAAAATCGTACGTGCTTATCAACGACAATAATATACATAGTACTCACGTACGGTAGTGTGTATTACAATTACGTTCAATATTTACTAACACTGTACATACCTAATGCAATTGTAGATTTGTAGCCTAGGTTCAATTTTATAGAAGTATAGCACTTTAAGTACCGATTATTACTATTCCTAAGTACAAACATTATAGTTAACTGGCACTTAGATAAAAAAAGTGTGCTAAGTATAGAGAATTTTATGTCCTAATTAAAAAGTAATAATGCGTGCTTGAAATTACATTTGTTTCGTTCTCATTATGAGTGACACATTTACTTACAATTAGCTATTAAATTATCGATGTAAGAAATGAAACGAAATTGTTTATTCTGTAAATAGGATATCCGAATTTTACACGTCATAATTTTTTTAAGTGAAAACTTCTGTAGGCGCGTTGATCACTTTATGGGTAAACAAAAATAACGGAATTCGCGTCATCGTCACCGAAGGCTATATGTATCAAACGGAAAACATCAACGCGAGAATCACCGAAGGCTATATGTATCGAACGAAAGACATCAACGCGAGAACCAAAAAGTTACTTAGTTTTCACTTCTATCGGCAGTCTCCGAAGACTTTTTTTTATTGAATATAAGCTAGATGTTTTCGACGTTTCCTATCTGACTACTCTGAGAAGAAAGGCCGAAATAAACTCAGAGATCGCAGTTTCTTTTAAAGTCCAGACTTATTGAGGACTATTTAGATAAGTGTCTGAAATGGTCTTTAGAGGTGCGCGAAATTAAAATTTTATTAAGTCTTTTGCAATTTACAGGTCAGTGTCAGGTTGCATCTTGATCTAAATAAGATTACGTGACCATAAAAAATATATATTTCTATTTACAGAATTATAATCATTAGAATAATTTCATTAATACATCTCTCGGTTAGATTTGTTCTTTGAACTCTTATGGAAAAGTTCAGCAAATAGCAAAAAAAAAAAAAAAAAATTCGCGGACTACAACTGCAGATCTTCCTAAAGTGGTAAAAGTCAGACGATTATTGTGTATTTTAACAGAACTTAGATTTGCACATATAAGTATCTGATCTTTTGAGCACCAGGAAAGAAAGGTCTTGGAAAGCTGTAATCTATCACAAGAGTTGGGCCTTACTTTGACGATTTTTTGTTAGTAATCATTTTGGTGTATTTAAGGAACTGAATAGGCTCACTACTAAACTTTACAGAGGTACCTTTAAAAGCTTTTCAAAAATACATATTTACGTTTTCCTTAAAAAGCAGATTATAGTGAATGTAAACAAGTTTTTACACCAAAGTAAACATGTCAGGAGACTAGGAAACGACTCGCTCTACCAGACACTATCAGTCAAATATTTATTTATTTACAAGCCTACGGCATCTCTTATGTGATTCACAAACAGCTCTCTTAGGCAATCTTTTATCTGCTAACGCTGTAGTATCTACATGACATTGACATTTTCGAAACTATTGCGTCCCAAATAAATAGATATGAAGAACAGCCTTGAATTGAATTGTCGTCGATGTTTTGTAAAACCTCACTACGTACGTGACAGAAAAATGTAAATACACAAATGAGTAAGTGTCTACTTTGTGTTTCTGTGTGCATGCATGCTAATGTTTGTTTTGATTGCATTTTGTTTTGTGGATGTTATTTTTATTGCGTAATGTGGATGTTTATTTTGAACATAAGATTTTGCTGTCTTACCTCAGCATCTGGCGCGGAGGCTCGACGTCTTCCTCGCCACAGCCTGTCCTCACTGCCTCCGATTGCTCCACAACTCCTCGAATGCGATTTCTGTGCTGCCAAATCAGCTCCCGCGGGCGAGCGACGGGATTCACCACCACCACCCAACGTACCACGAGAATCGGCCGCTAGAAGAGCCGATTCAAAACTACCACGCCACGAAAACCTTTCACAATCACTCGCGACACTACCCCTACTCGCTGTTGGCTCCAGTATGTCATGAGATCGACTCCGCGCTAACGCCCCCGGCTCGGACGCACTGTCGTCATCGGTGCTTGGCGATGCACCACCCGACACTTCATGCATTAATGCCACTAGCCTGCCACCGATATGCCTCATCACTTTGCCGAACATCGGTGGTGAACCTTCCCCAGCCCGGCCCAGCGTCGCCGCCAGCCTCCGATACGCTCCGACTGCATCGCGCTCTAACGAACCCGCATCGTTATTTCCTCGATCGAATTCATCAATTATTTCGCGGCAGCTATCCGATATCTGTTTTCTCAGCGCAGATCTAGTACCAGCTGTATTGCCCTCTAAGTCAGAACCAGCGTAATCGGAAGAGTCGTATGAATCACTCCACGTGTCCTCACTCGACAAATACTCCACTATTTCACGCACTTCTTCGTCCCGTATACCCGGAACTGTTTTCATTAGCCTCGTTAATTCACTTTCAAAGTATAGAAGTTGAGGTGGCTTCGGGGGACGGGAACTTTCTGTTGAGTTTGAATTAGACGATGCCGGAGTAGATGTCCGGACATTTGTCGTGTGTATCATTGTTTTGAAAAATTGTCGCATTTTTGTCATCATAAGATTGGTTTCCTCATCAGACGACCAATTGTTAAAACTATCTTTACGTACTAGTGGACTTTGAGGCGGGTGGGATGACGGTGGAACTTCCACGCGTTCTTCAATATCAGGTCGGATTTCTTCGATAATTTCTTCTAATTCTATTTTAGGTTCATGAGATCGTGTAAAATCAGAACTAGAATCTCCATTTCTTAGTAGGTCATCACAGCTACCGACGAAACCACTATCCCTACTTGTTTGTTTTTTAGATTCAGATAGTTCAGATCCAAGCGGTGGGAATTCAGGTCGGGGTGATAGTCTACCGTCTTCACCCTCCGAAACAGATCTAGTATCATCACGTGTTTCTTCGGTAAACTCAGCAGATTGTCGTCGTTCGTCAGCGGGTGATCCACGTGGCTTTTTGTTTTGTTTTTTTCTCTTCGATTCGCCTTGCATGTCAAGCCTTTCAGAGGAATCATGCCTGTCCTCCGTTTCTGTACTTGAGGCGTCAGAGACTTCCTGATTATCCTGCGAAGGTTCGTCCCCCGTTAATAAATTGTCGAGTGAATTTGAATGTGACCGCGGAGTTCCACGGGCACGAACCAGCCTTTTTCTGCGTTGTTCAGGACTTTGTCTGCCTTCACTATCACTACCGACGCTTCCAGAACCGTCTGAATCACGCCTTTCTTGATTAAATCCCATGAAACCAGAGAGAAAATATTTTTCTAACCGTGACGACACTAGATCATCACTATCACCACTTCTTTTCGGTTGCTCGTTATCAACAATAGATTCACCACCTTCACTGCACACACTTGATGTTTCCGACACTGCTTCCTCATCATCGCGAACATTTCTTCCGTCACCCAAACCGAAGAAAAAGTATTTCTCTAACTCCGTTGCGGATATAGGTCGTGGTTTTTTTGTTGTTTGTTCCGTTTCGCTTTCTTCGCAACTTTCTTCGACGATGGTGTGTAAAGTGAAGTCTATGGAACGCCTACAGTAGGCGAAATCCTCTCCCCGCATGGGAAGCGAGGCTTCATCCCCGGAATCGGTGTCAGAAGGTGAGGTGGCCTCGTCCTCATTGTGGCTGACGTCCTCGACCCACGAGTCATCGTCTGCGAGCCCCTCCTCGAGGCACACGACCGCCGAGAGAGTGTCGGCATTGCTAACAACAGTCACTCCGCCCGAAGGCTGTGGCGTTTCGTCGTCGGATATTCGTTCGTCAGTTTCGTCTTGTTGCACTTCCGGGCTAGGGTCCGATTCACTTTGTGAATTGGTGTGGTGCACTATAACTTCCCGCATGAGCCGCGTCGTGTCTGACGTGACAACGGAGACGCGGTCGTGCGTTATCATAACGCGGCTAGTGAAGCGCGCGGAACCGTCCGCACAAGCCGTACGCGAGCGGCAAACTGTTGTCGCGGCAGGTGCGCACGCGCTCCCCTCCGCGTCGGCGCAAACCGGCCTGCCACCGTGTATTTTCTCCTCCTCTTGGTCCTCCATTAATTCTTTCTTCAATAGTTCACTGAGAGTGCGTTCAATACCTTTAAATAGGTCTATTTTTTCCGCGGACGATGAACTTGTGTTTTCGTGACCGGGCTCCGGTGAAGGTGCTAATTTACTTAATGAATCCGGTTGCATTTCTGTAGAATTTAATTCGTTATTATTATGTCGTTCGCTAGTACCTAATTCTACCGAGAATTTTACTTTCACGTCTGCCAATGAATCGTAGTCGGTGTTTTCAGATGATATACTTTGATATCGATTAACGTCACTATCTGTGTTATTTTTCTTATCTAGATCATTACTCGAACTCGAGCTACAGCTTGCATTAAAACTGTTAAATCTTTCACACGTTTCACTTTGAAGCATATTTTCGTCACAAAACTTAAAGAAGTTAGATTTTCTGGATCCTTCTTGGCTGCTGTCTTCATCACTGTTATTTTCGTACGGAATAACGGAATATTCTTCTGTAAAATTAACCGAGTCCAAAAGCACAATGTTTGAGTTTTCAGATCTTGGTGAAAAACTTTCATTTGATTCGCCACTAACATTTGCTTCATTTTGCCCAGCCACCTCAACCGCGATTATTTCTAAACTATCGGATTTCTTGTCATAGGAATCATCACAATCTATGCCACTACTGTCAGCGTTATCCTCGAGGTCTGAAGATGAGTCAGCCGGGTTAACAACAAACACTCGTGAAAATCTGCCGCCGCCACCTCCTGAGTCATCAGAGTCCTCGTCTGACGTAGCTGGTTCCTCAGGAGCGCCGCTTGTGAGGTCGTAACTTCTTCGAGCGACGCCTTGCTCTGAGTCACTTGAATCAGCTGACTCGTTCGAGGAAGGGAATGCTTTCTCCGCTTCCAAGTGATCCGGCATAGCATTTGCTGGATCAGATAACAACGATAAGGAGTCCTCCTCGGCAATCACCTTGATTCCGACTGACGGTTCATTTTCACCTGGCCGTTCGATATCCTTATCGTTGTTATCGTTATCGCGAGGCTCCGGCGCTTGTGACGCCACGGACTGTATCGCTTTATCAGTTCTTTCGACGGTGGTCATCTCGAGTTTAATAGTCTGTGGTGCAGCAGCGGAGGCGGTGGCGGCGGCAGTGACGGCGACGGCTGCGGCCGTGGTGAGCCGAGCGAGGGTTGCGGCATCGAGAGGCGCTAAGCCGGGGTATGTGTTCCAGTGTGGCGTGGGTGGTGTTTGAGTGGGGAAGGCGAGTAGAGCGGGCCAGAGGGCGGCGGGTACGGGTACGGGGACAGGCACTGGGACCGCGACTATTCGGGGCTCGGCGCCGCAGGAACAAGGTCGCGGGCAAGCCTGTGGCACGTGTTTGGCAGGTGGTGGGATAGGTTGCGCCGCCGACGCTCCCGGCTCGAAGTAGTCCCAGTCGCAGTCGTCGGGCGCGGGCGGCGCGGCGGAGGAGGCCGTGGATGACGAGTCTTCCGTGTCCTCGCGACACGACGAGTCTGAGCTCAGGAACACGAGGCGGTAGTCCTCGGGACGCATGCGACCGGCCTCCGGTTCGCTTGCCTCGCCAGGTTCACTGTTGACGCCCCACTCTGAAAATGTAAACAATAAGTTAATTTATTTGTGGCATTATTCATATAATTATATATGTATGTTGTACCTGTTGATAGGAATTAAGTAGAAATAATGAACATCGTAAAGGGTAAATGTAACATAAAACTCTCATTTCGCTTGTCCAGAAAAGATTGCTAGTCGTAATAAAACACGTTATACTGGTAAGTTCAAACCAGTTCTAAAACTTGTATAGAATACATACACTAACCTGTTGTTCAAGTGTGTATGTACAAATGTACATATGTATTTATTTATTTTATTACATATGCATGTTTTATTTGTACAAGATATGTGAGCTGAAACAATAACAAACGCCTCCAGTTTTTTCCGAGCAACGAGTGGACGTCTTGTTATACGTTATGTGCAAACCATAAGGCGTTTGGGATCGTACACGATTAGAAATGTTTAATGTAAATAACCTTGAAAATAAAGACAAGGTAAACCAGACCTTAAAAAGTATACAGACAATTCAATATTTATTCGACACATAAGTCAAAAGATTAAGCCGATATCTGCCTGCCCACCGTAACGAACTCGTATGCAAAGTCCTCGATCGCCTGCTAGTACTAACAATAGAAATAGAACAGCAAGTTCAAGAGTCCGGAATGTCATGTTTGAGATTGCAATCATGCTAATATTGAATCTGTAGAAAGCACAACGGATGGGTGGCCCGAGCCGCGCCGGCGCAGCGCAACGCGTGTCGTGAGTCGAAAGCAACGTTTTACACGAACCTATCTCAACAAAGCGGGGTGTTTTATTTGTCAATTTCTATTTAAGAAAAACCAAAGATCATGTTTTGCCTGGACATAAGTAAAGAAAAATATAATAAGGAAAAATATAATTATGTTGTCGCTCTTCGTTTAAGTAAGTAGATAAGCTGAGGAACACACTATCGTTCTAGGATAAGAAGCCTATCATAACAAAATTACTAGAAACATCTTTGACAGATATATAAGTAAAAATCTGGATCTAAACTGTATAATATTTGTGTTAGCATTTGAAGACGCTTATTTACTCGACAATAAAATGTAATCAGGTACCTTTAATAAATGTTTTCACAACTTTTTAGGGCTTAGGGATAATTTTGGTCATTTAATGCAATCCTGAGATAATTAACAAACATACGAGTACATAACATCACGCCTTGTTTCCCCGAAGGGTTGGGCAGAGGTGTACCTGTAGCAGGCACACCCACATTTCGCCAGTTATATTTAAGTCCCATGTAATAGGGGGCGAGCCTATTGCCATCAACCGGGCACAAATCCAGACTCCGGGCTACTGAGAAATTCCAGATAGAAAAACCCAATAACACTGCCCGACCCGGGGATCGAACCCAGGACCTCGTGCTCAGCAGTAGCGCTTGCTACCACTAGACCAACGAGGCAATCATATACAATATAATTAATAGAACGTGGGAATATCGGAATAAAAAGTATCCTATGTCCTAATCCTAGGTCATGGTCTACCCATGTGCCAATTTCATCCAAATCTGTTTAACCATTTTAGTGTGAAAGCGTAACAAACAAACAATTTAAACAACCGAACTTTCGCATTTATAATATTAGTTAGGATATCGCCTGCGGCTATGCTGGCTATACTTAGAAAGACTGGAAAATATTAGCATTATTAGTTTTCAAGATTTCGAGATAAACGGCATAATAATATATTATAATAACACCGGTATCGTCCTGCTGGCACTATATAGTGCCAGCAGGACGATACCGGTACAATATTAATACTTGCACTACCTGACGGGTTAATAACATTTGACTTATTAATGGTTCATAATTCATTTTTATTGCCGATAAGAGCAATACATAAATTAACTTTCTAGGATGGAATCAGATAAAAAATTTTTTTTATTTTTTTTTGTACTTAATTTTATGTTATTCGTCTGTGTATATAATTAAGCAATAACTGGGGCCCTACCAACATCTTTAAAGAAGTATTATTGCACGACTCATAATGCGAAGCATTAGAGAGCTCTACGATTTAAAAATAAATCGGTCAAGTGCGAGTCGGACTCGCACACGAAGGGTTCCATACCATGTCGTACAAGATTTAACACTATGCATTTTTGTAATACTTTCGTAAAGGTAACAACAGAGGAAGGAGAGAAATGTTGTTGTGTTAAATTATAGGTGTAGAAGTTTATTTCATTTATTTTAGTAACATGCATTAACTAAAGTCAAAGTTATTTATTTGCTACTAACATAGTATTAGTAGGTATAAATAGGAATATGTGGTAGGTAAGCTGGTAGATATGTAGGGTAGGTAGGTTAGGTTAGGTAGCAGTTATGGTTGGTAGGTAGGTAGGGTAGGTAATTAGGTAGAAATAGGTAATTAGGAAAGGTAGGTGCGCCGTAGATAAGTGCTAACCGTGCGAAGCCGGGCCGGGTAAAGCTAGTTACTTATAAATAAAAGGATTTCTCTTGCTACATCAGACTATATTGTACAAAATAGAATGTAAGTAGTACGCCAAATTTTAATTACAACATTCCGTCAATATAGGTATTTATTTACGTTATTTTTGATAGTCATAATTCAAATTCAAATTCAAATTCAAAAGTCATTTATTCAAACTAGGCTGAGAATCAGCACTTTTCGAACGTCAAAATTACATAAGACAGTCCCCCAAAAACGCCCGACTTTCACCACTTCCTAGTGCTTTTGCTGGAAAGAAGAAGTGGCGCAACAAACTCCCCAGCAGCGCAGCTGTCTGTTCAGTTACGAAAAAAAACTTGATTCTATACAATAGTATGCAAATATTTTACATTACTCAACACAAAACATTAAATAAAATATATTTGCCATTAATGACAGCTAGCACACGCCAATGTACCAACAAAAAAAAATATCGAAATCTAAACTCAAGCGAAAATAAAAACTAAAAACGTAAACAGAACTTAATACCCGAATTATAAAGCCTCCTGACATAAAGGGCGTGCCCGCTTACATTATATACATACAGCATACAGAAATCTATTATTTCTTACTTATTATTTTTACACATCCCATCGGACTATGAGAGTGAGGGAAGAGAGAGTGCACTCGTGTCTGCGCATACACTTGTGCACTATAATATCTCCCACGCCGAAGGCTAGTCTCCATTGAGATTGGCCGCCGTGGCTGAATATTTTTACACAAATAAGTTTTCTCAATATGAAATTGTGTCCACAACGGTTTAAGGTAACTGAATAGTACCCTGTATGTACCACCATTCATTTCAATGTTACTGAATATTATTGTCTATTGGAGTGTAGTTTTACCATGAGGTACACACATAGGATAGGATACATGCTAGGGATACTTTGAAAAAAGTCGATAAAGTTCTTAAACTCAAAAAATACTGGCCGGTTTTAAAATCTTTTGAAGAGAGCTTATTTTGTAGACCTTTTTGGATGATCGAAATTTAAATGATCGAAATACACACATCAAAAGTGTCTAGGGATCAAGCATTTTTATGCGGATTTCTTGAGATTGAGATGTGGCTTTGTAATAAATTTATGATTTTATAAATTTATATGGATCCTTTTTGGTGCATTTCATAATTTGAATCAGGAACTGTGAATGAAATTCGAGTAAAAGATGAAAATCAGCTGTCAATATTTTCCCTATAAAAACATACAACGCATTGAAGACATTATTAGTGCTACTGTTTCCCTACTACTGATTAAAACCAACGTTATTATGGAGCAGCGACGTCATTTAAGCAGGGAAGAAATGCTCAGAGCCGTGGGAATGATAGAAGCTGGTTCCCGGCAACGTACTGTGGCTTTAGCTCTGAATACAAGTCAGAGTGTTATCAGTCGACTTTGGACACGTTACCGAAGCACTGGTACCGTGGCTGAGCGCCATGGAGGACGGTATCGCTGCACCACACGGAGACAAGACCGATACATTCAAATCTTAGCTCGAAGAGCTCCAACAATAACCGCCATGATGTTAGCCGTGAGGCTTCATCACTCTTCAGGGAACTTAATTAGCGACCAAACAGTCAGAAACCGCTTGCATGAAGTGAACCTTCATTCCCGAAGACCGCTACGGGTACCACCTATAGCAATGCACAATCGTAGGATTCGATATCAATGGGCTCTTGAACACAGAAATTGGGCAGAAGAACAATGGCGTTTCGTGTGCTTTTCTGATGAGTCTCGTTTTGGTATGAGACCGGATACAAGACGTATACGACACTGGAGAACCCCTGGACGCCAACAGCGATTAAAATCCTGCCAGGAAGTCCATCCTTATAGTGGTGGAACCATCATGGTATGGGCGGGTATTCGGATCGGCGGAAGAACTGAGTTGATTTGGATTAGAGGCAACCTCAACGCTCAAATTTATGCTGAGACGATTGTATCAGACGTCATCGTTCCTCTACAAGTGCAAATCGGTCCCTTATTTCAGTTAATGCATGATAATGCACGACCGCACACCGCAAGAGTTGTAAGACAGACTCTCGCCGCAGCTAACATCAATGTCCTGCCCTGGCCTGCTCAGTCGCCAGACTTGAACCCGATTGAGCATGCATGGGATATGCTACAGAGAAGAGCTCTGCCGAATATGGAGGGTATCCAGTCGCAAGAAGACCTTTTTTTGTTGTTGCAACGAACATGGGCGGCCATTCCACAGCGTGATTTGGATGAACTCATTTTGAGTATGCCAAACCGATGTTCTTGTGTTGTTAGTGTTCGCGGTAGAAACACGGATTATTAATTGTTTAAGTTACCCAATAAAATTTTAAAGAAAACTGTTATTTCAGTCTTTTTTTCGAACTTTAATGTTAGTGGTTCAAATGTCAAAAATCCCTTTATTAGGAAAATGGCAAATTTCTTTATTAATGCAAAGGTGACTTGGTTTATCGTTACTGTGACAAACGAAAACACTTTATTTGATGAATCCTTAAAGAAAATTTTAATTAATATCAATCAGGAGAAAAGTTATTGCAAAAATATATGTTGATCCCTAGACACTTTTGATGTGTGTAGTATATGCTGCCATGATAGTAGGTACTTACTAATTCCATGTCATTACTCCGACTAGTAAATAGTTATCTGTGGAATTTATATCGCATAATATTAGCATGAAATACAAAATATTATTTTTAAGTTGCAGTAAATCGCCCATATTATATAAAATACGTTATTAATCGGCGTTTTTAGTATTTGTTGATTATAAACAGTATAATGGTACATGATACACACAAGTTTCAAATTCCTAAATTGTTTAGTTGTTGAGATAGAGCTCGTACAAAAATGGTCTAAAACAGACAACTTCTACGGCCCCCTAATTCATCATTTTTGAAGATAAAAACAAATAAAAATTATATTTATTTTCTACTTGATGAGTTCTAGACAATGATACCCCACATGCCAGGGTCAGATTATTTTTTTTTCAAAATTTAATTTTATTGTATGGCGACCCCCCTTTAATTTTTAATTTTATTATTTGTTGCTCTTGCGGCAATAGAAATGCTCAATCTGTGAAATTTTCAACTGCCTACCTATTACGGTTCATGAGATAGAGCTCGCTGACAGACAGACGGACAGCGGAGGCTTATGAATAGGGTTCCGTTTGTCACCCTTCGGGTACGGAACCCTAAAAACGAAGTGTATAGAGTGCCGCGAGTTTCTTGTGGCACTCTAGTGTCACTGCCTCGGCCCGGCTAGGGTGCCGTGAGCGTTGCATTGTCACTGTCACTTGTTATTTAGGTTAGGTTAGGTTAGAACTGTGACCACACAACGCACGAGCCGAGCGAGCGTAGCGAGCGGTGCCGCGGTAGCGGCCGGCGAAGTGCCAGGGTCCGTTTAGGCACAAGAGAATGTAATGTTTTGGGAATGTGGTGTTTTACAGCGATCTAACCTCGACAATCAAACAAAATACCAAGTGACGTGACTTAGTGACAGTGACAATGACAATCCAATGCTTGCGGCACTTTAGCCGGGCCGAGGCGGTGTTACTAGGGTGCCTGTAGTGGCACTTTATCCGATAGGGATAGAGTGCCAATGGTGGCACTCTATACACTGCCTAAAAAAATTGCCCCATTTCTGCAACTGTTTTTATTGTTACACTCCTGCTAGTACACAGAACCTACTTAATTTATATACCATTGTATAGATGATTAAATGAAGATTAATATTGTACTTTTCAACAATTTATTTAATGCAGCAGAAATGAAAAAAATGCCAATGTTTATTTCCCCATGTCAGTTAATTTTTAGTCGGTGACGGAAACCGACTCTGTTTCGGAGGAGGAGGGAGGAAGAAAAAAAAAGCCATTTCCTAGTAATTTTCTACTCAATGGACTCGTTTTAAGGCTCCCGTAAACAGGCGCGACGGGACGGTGCGAACAATTTCTATGAAAACTTTACGAAAATTGTTCTACCGGAGCCTTTAGAGTTTAGACATTCAAGTGCCTGTCAGATAATAATATGTACAAAGTGTATGTAAGCGCCTCACGTGTGTTATATCTAAGTAGCTAATCTTCATGTACCTACACCACCTACTCTATAATTGTTTACGAATACACAACACGCTACTGCCTTTTAGAGAACGACATGCACATGATGTGAATGTAATTACTGTTAATGTACACACGCTATGGTTTTTGTATCACTGCAGATGAGACTTTTAATTGATTTTATTTCATTTAACACTAGTGAAACTTGAGTGCTTGCTTGATGGCTCCAGTAGGTATAAGATTGATTTTAATGAGCTTCTAAGGTGGTACAATAAGGTGCATTTATTTCTCTAAAGCATATCGCTGTCCAATCCTGAGCAATCAATCTAGCATTCAGCTGCCGCATTTACTTAAATATATAGGGTTGATTTTGGAAATGGGGCAGTAAGGGCAGCTATCTTAACCGTTGGCGTTGTAGCTACAGGAAAACAGTCTTCGGAGACTGTCCT
This sequence comes from Conistra vaccinii, assembly GCA_948150665.1. Lineage (NCBI taxonomy): Eukaryota > Metazoa > Arthropoda > Insecta > Lepidoptera > Noctuidae > Conistra > Conistra vaccinii. The sequence goes on from OX411318.1 coordinate 16,556,691, forward strand.
TAACTTTTAGAAACATTTTGATCTGCATGCACAGATTTTGAAAAAAAAAAAAACAATGATCACCTGATGACGTTAATTAAATTAATTAGAACTAAGCTAATTAAATGTTATGGTTCATGCAGGTACATTACCAAACAACAATTATAATTTATTAATAAAATTGCTTCATAGATACTTACGCACAATAGATTTTACTATCAGTTTCCCCTTATAGGGCCATAAACTGCAGCTCACGACTCTGCTGGCCTCAAAGCGGAATGAGACCGTGAAGATACATATCTTCGCTCTTATTACGTAAGTTAATAAAGTTATGGTATGCATTAAAACAATTACCCTCCTTTTATAAATATAGTGGTCGAGCAAAAATGTCAATCAATGATTTTCGTTTTGAATGTGTGTATTTACACACATTCAAAACGAAATTCATTGGATGCATTTGCATCCAGGGAAATAATGGTTGTTGTGAACCAATAAATTATTGGATTTGCTAGTTTTTAACCGACTTAAAAAAGGAGGAGGTTCTCAATATGGATGGTTTTGCACTAATGATTCGATGTAAAGGCTGAATTTGGTTGACAGCCCTTACTGTCGAATGAAACAATAGCAGATGTTTAAAAGGTTGTCAGAGGTAGAGATACTAGAGGAGCTCCTCCTAGCTAGCTAGCTAATAGGAGCTCGTGGCTAAGTAATAACAGCCGCACGGGTCGATCCATCTTGCCGGGTTGATCAGTGGATGGGTGACCATATTTACATACCGAGACTCCTCCGTGCCTCGGAAGGTCCCGGCTGTCATTCGTGGACCTTTGACAGTCGTTACGAGTCGTCAGAAGCCCAAAAGTCTGACACCAGTCTTACCAAGGGGTATTACCCAGTTACTGGGTTGTGGAGGTCAGATAGGCAGTCGCTCCATGTAAAATACTGGTATTCAGCTGCATCCGGTTAGACTGGAAGCCGACCCCAACATAGTTGGGAAAAGGCTAGGCAGATTGAGAGACACTAGAGACAGAAAATATCAATTGAGCTTAATAAAAAGCCTATATTGTTATATGCAGTTGCATTGGGAAATCTATGCAAATCAATGATCGTGTATTTTTTTAAAGTTGAAAAGGCTCATGATATAGTTTTGTTATATTCTTTAGCCTGCCTGATAGCAAAGAAACAACACATATTTTTTGGCAAGACGCTTGCCAAAAAAATATTATTGTTGTTTGCCTAAATAAAAATGGAGGCTACTCCACATAGGGAATAAACACCATCAATCGGATGGCCTCATTGTAATCAAATCTGCATTCAAACGGACAATGAAAGTAAGAGCTGGGCATACGTTGGCGCCGGCTCAAGGCTCGGTTGCCTAACTCGGCGCACGTGGGATGCGAGGAGGTAGCGAGGCCGTACCAGATACAGTTCGTACATGTCCTTAACCACAAAACATTACAGTGTGTTACTTAATACGAGCACAGCACTAGTTCCAAGTGTTATAGATAACCTATATGATATCATAGGTAATTCAGACTACCCTAATTTGGCACCACTATCGAGTCTTGCAATCGTGAACGCCTTGAGTGCTATTTTGAGTGGAAACGCAGTTGATTTGTCGAAAGTATTAATATGTAGCAGGTAATCAGGGTGTCGAACTGAACCTGAAGTATTATTGGCAATACAATCATCGTTTTACTTAGAATAGAACAATAGGTTTAGGTTTCTTAACAATATACCACGCGGGCTTTAAATCTACCCAAAAAACCTGCTTGGTTTCTTACCGAATACTTACTTCTTAATAATCATTATTTGGAAAAAAGGGTGATATAGCCATTATTCTTTTGCTCATTTTTCTGAAGAAGGACTTGAGGTTTTTTTCTTAAATATGATGAATTGGAACCCCAATTAGCAGTTTGGTTTTAACCTTAGCCGGTGAGTTTGAAGAATTGGGTAGAAAATTCGTAATCTTTAAGCTTTTTAAGGAAAAAGTTTAATAAACAAATCACGTGTTATTTTATGTTACACCAGGATGAATCATATATTTTTGGAATTTTCCCTTTCCCGATTTATCTACATCAAACTTTTTTTTTTTGGCATACTCTCGTGTTAAGAATACGAAATTCCTTATTTTGTATGCAGGTTGGTTTACTCATAGTAGTAATTTATTTATTTTCTTCAAGAGACCCAAACATCTGTGCAGCCCTGGCTCTTGTACTAGGCGTTACTGTATCACAAGAGCCAGACCCCTCAAATGACAAAAAAAAAAAAACACATCATAACTACCAACTTATCTGAAACTTTGCAGCATTTGTAGGTATGTTAAAAAATACCCTTTTTGGTTTCAAGTGATTCATTAAGTTTTATAGGTTATAAACTCATAAGGTAGGTACTTCAAACTTGCCTCCTTCAGTACCATTATAGAAACACCCCACTAAGTATAAATAGTTTAGTTTCAGACCAGTTCACTATTACGAAACCGTTCGCTTAGCTAACCTAGCCTACCTTTGAATATCCTATTGTTTCACACAATGCTGCTAAATACAATATATGTGGATCAGATGTTATCGATAGACTTTCTAGTGTTCGTGGACTGAACTTATCTGGCAATAAACGCTCCGATGCTTCAGATAGTTCTGAACCAGTGGGGTTTTATGGTGCGCCATATTTCAACACTGAAACGCACTAGAACTGTTTAAGGTTGCATTTAGATTGCACCTAAATTAACACGTGCTTTAGAATGTGTATTCGTTTTTGCGAATTGCAAGAACTAGTAATTAGGTATACCTAGTATATGACAAAATAGACAAATCAATAAGGAATAGATTAACCTGCAAGTTGAAGCAAGCCAAACAAGAGAATACAAGAGCAAGAAGTTATGGGTTTCTTTGTGGCAAGCAGTCCAATTCAGGTTAATAATTCCATAATCGTATTAGACCTTCAGCATTCAGAATAGATTATGTAAAGTGAAAAGTTTTTACAATTATGTAGTTTGGAAAATCACGATGCTAAATCTTCAGGAATCACGACATTCAAGACCCTCACAACAACGCGAATATACAACGCGAGACTAAACCAATTGTCTCCTGCAAATAATCGTCGACGACCAAATTAAAACTCATAGAATGGGAGGAGGAGGACATCAGAACACCTACTTGTTAGTGCTAATATTATGTTCATCACTGCGAAATGTTTTTGTTACGTTACGGATATGAGGTGGTTTTAAGTTGTAAGGAGACCCGTATTCTACAGTTTATGACTGATAATAATAATGGGCGTCGGTGTGTCAAACGATTAGTAAAACGTTCAGTTGTACTCAAACTCACTTGAGCACACGTTCGTTTGCCTGCAACCGTAGCTAAAATGTGCATAGTTGACTAATGAATAAGCAGTCATATTTTCATTTCGGTCAAGGACCTATTTATGACTTACTTGATCATTTCGTATAATTATGATTAAAAATTAATTATACAACTTTTGCTGAATCAATTAGCAAGTCAAACTGTCATAAAATTAAAAACACGTAATGCCAACTAATCTGTGGTTAATGGTCGTTTGATGCAGACCATTTATCGAGCAAGAAATGAATTTCTTTCGTTATCCATTCTAGAAACATCATGAATAAGCAATGGATTGGAGATATTACATTTCTCAAGAAACAATTTCATGTTAGAATTTGCTACAAACAACACAGATGATTTTAGTGAATGATGATTATTTACTAACATTCTTCGAGACTTTCTTTTTACTTTGTGCAAATAATTTCATCACCACTGCTCCCAAAACGGTGAAGGAAAACATCGTGAGGAAACCGGCATATCCTAGAGCCAAAAATTCGAAGTCATGTGCCATCTACCAACCCGCACTGGGCCCGCTTGGTGGATAGTGGATACAGCCCACTCCCTCTCGAAGAGAGGAGGCCTGTGTACAAGCAGTGGGAACATTAGGCTGATTAGGTTATGCTTATAGTACACTCTTTGAGACCAGCAAAGCCTTAGTAGTCTGATAGTATGATGCAACAATGTGACCGTCCACTGGGCTTCCCAACAGACCGTTACAATTAACGGTCACGAGGGGAGTTATATTGTCGTAAACACCACGCTTGAAAGACAGTTTGGGGATCACAATTTGATTACTACATAATATTTGTACCTGTACCAACCCCTACACTTTACTGCGTTTTTTTCCTGTTCAGGGTATCCTTTAGTCGTTTACCAAAGGCGATACCTAAAACAATTCAGCTTTTCTTTTAACTCATTGTCTCTTATGAAATGGAGCGTTACACAAAAATACGCACGTTTCTGAGATTAAAATTGGTAAAAAGTTAGGTATACTATGATTGGCCAATTATTTGCTTTTAATAATTGATTGATCAATCAATGCTGCGGTTTCTGATTTTCTAAATATCTTTCTGCAGATTACGTTTGCTTATATTGGTTAAGTTTATGACTTAATAACGTTGTCTCACGTTTTTTATTGAAATGGTAAATCTGTTGTTTAATCTTATCACGATAAGTTTTTGACTGAAGTTCATAGTTTAGTAAATATACTCAACAAATCTTGAATTTAATGTCTAGTCTACTAAGACGATTCTCAAATTCAATGTGAAATAACGGAATCAAACAATCTCTACGGGCAAAATAATGATCATTATCTTTGTATTTTTTGTGCACATTACATTTAGGAGGCATAAGATTAGGCTGAATTTTAAAGCCTTGACTTAAAAAATCATTCGTGATGTGTACATTATATGGAGCCTCAATAAATTGAAGACTAGAGGGATAAAAACTGATGTTGAATAGCTAGACTTTTTATTAAGTCATCGTGACCATCTCGATATAAAGTTAGAAACAATAACCCGTCTGATGCTAGGCCAGTTCCTAACCTTACGTCATCTTCAGCCCATGTCGAATTGATTCTTAATTTTACTTGTTTGATTTAGCATGAAATAGAACTGTTCTAGCTTCTATGCCAAATGCTGAGAACTCATTATATTTTGTACTATGTTTACATCTCTTACTAACAGACTATGGTGTGTTAATAAAGCATTAAGTTAAGGAAAGATAAAATACCATGTTTAAAAAAATACTTTTGCTATTACAAGATTAGTAAAGACGTTGCGTAATTTGATAGTACGTCTAATCCATTAATCCGCTTTTCGATATCCAATTACTTCCATACCCTTAGCTACTTACCTATTTTCGTCAGTGAATTGCTGAGGCTTCCTCGCAAGGTTTCGGTTAAAGTTCACAACACGGGCTGTTTTCAAAAACACAGTTTCAACCGTTCATTAAACTGGCCGGAAACTTGAAACTTTATTGTTTTAGCAAACTATAATGAAATTATGAATTGGCGGCACTTGTTGATTCGTTTTTTCAAAATTCGAACACATTGTCACAGATAAAACACTTTTCGGTCGTTTTTTTTCGGGTTTTTGTTATTTTTTTGTTAGGCAGGTTAGGGCTCCGGTGTGCGGGCGCGGGACTGAACGCGCAAGCGGATGTGCGGAGCCGGCCGGCCGACTGCTGCGCTCGACCGACACAGTGTTGCCCCCTACTCGATTGTTGGTACTGTCGAGTTTTTGTCGAGCTTGTTGTAAAATGTGAAGTGTTTATTTTGATAGATGGTGTTATGTTGAATGAAAATTGTGAAATATGGTTACTTGGATGCTAACCTTTTTTTACTAGACATTTTGGAGCATTTACAATATTGGTATGTTATAGTATAAAACCGAAGCAATAATATTTATTGCTGTTTAATAGACTGGACTGATTTTAAAATAACAAGTAGTTATCTGTAAAACATTTATTTACTTACCTAAAAATACTTTAAGTTGTAAAATATCTAGTTCTCTAGTGTTAAATAAACTTTCCGGCGATTCCACTATTGTCTTTAATGAAATACTTTTGGATGTTGAATGTTTATCGATAGTAAATATCGACTTTTACGTGTACTAACAACGTGACTCACCTCGCGTCTCAACGCCAACAACAAAACGTTTACCAGAACCACAATGACGTAAGTGACCGGTACCGAGTCGACAAAAACGCTTTACCTCTGCCGAGGGCCAAACTTCAATACAAAAAACAGTCGACAAGCGCCTGGCGTTTACGACCAATGTAAATTAGGTTCCTCCGAACAATGAACTTGCACTGGCGAACTAGACCAAACACCGCGACCACCACTTGTATATAGAACAAGTTCGTTTTAAAAAGAATACTTGTGTGTAGGTATAGGTACGTAGGAGGCTCTATGTACCCACAAACACACGCGTAACAGTTAACTGAGTACCCAAAACTAAAACAAAAAACTTTAACTGTACTAACGACACGATGTCACAGTTTCCTACCATTCAACAAAGCGTGAATGCTTCAATGTTTTTCAGTCAAAAAATTACTTATAATTCAAGAATATAAGTTTTTGTAAACCGTTTTTGTCGTGTGTAGAGACAAACCTTGTGGAGTTTGGAGGTCATGAAATCAAATTAAAAGTGAACGAAGCTGCAAAAAGTACAATTAAATGCTATTAAAGCTATGAAGTAAGTATCATCCGCATAAGTACTACCAAATAAGCAAAATAATTGCGTGTTTATTTAAAACCAGAAGCAAATGATTAATTACAAAATAATGAGTTATTACATCCAATTTTAATAAGTGATGTTATCTGAAATTCTGTTTTATAATATACTTTGTTTGCAACAGAGGGGTAATTCCCATAATTTTTAAGAACGTTCGCATTTTTAATCTCATTTCGCAATCTGTAAAAAAATACAATCAATTTACCAACATTTTTGACAACTTTGACAGATTGCGATTTGAATGTTAACGTTATTTAAGTACGAAAATTGGCCTTCAGATTAATGTACATTATTTCGATGAGAACATCTTGACTACTAAAAATCCATACAAAAGACATCAACGATCTAGAATATTTTGCAGCTACATTTTCGAACGTAACTTTTGTGACTGGAGCAAAACCAATACAAGAAATAGTTAATAATTACATCTTTATAATGGAAAGTCAAGATTACAACACTATTAGCACGCAAAAATATCTTGACGGTTGTCAAAAGTATCGATAGTGATAATTTACGCTTATCTTTCAATAACATTGAATTTGATATTGTTATCATAGTACTGTTGTGTATTTGGATCCCCTAGTTAGAGTACTTAGTTATGTTGTTAATTAAAAAAGAGAAAGAATAAGAGAAGAGATTCTTGAAGATTCCAAACAAAACACTTCTTACAAAAAAAAAAACAACCGTTTTCCAAAAAATACACTAGGTACATAGTCCAAAATAACTTTCATTTCGGAAGTCGGTGTCTTTGGTTTTGATTTTCGTTTTTTGGGACCGGCTTCCAAAAAAAAAAAAGCACATACAGACGAATTGAGAACCTCTTCCTTTTTGAGGTCTGTTAAAAAATGAATTCTTAGCTAATATTGAGTAGGTCTCATGTTATTTAAAGGTGTCTCCAAATCTTCAGCATGTGGGTAGGGGACTGTTTAGTAAGTCAGCGGGCCACCTAATCAGAGACAAAACGGAGAAATGGGCTAAATTTGTAAAAGGAAGAGAAGACAGCCGACACGAAGGTGGGACGACAGTCCTTAGGCGACAGCCGGGCCAATGTGGAAGAGGAAAACCCATGACTGGAAACTCTCGAAGAACATGGATGCCTATGTTAAAGTAAAACAATCTTCTGAAACCGATTTCTGAAGAATTAACGAAATAATACAGGGTGGCAGGGACATCGACGCGAAGCCGGTTACCATGGATTCAGTACATGATTCTGAACCCCCCTGCGTTGAAATTTTTCGTCGGTTATTTAAAAATTTGCCACCCTGTATGAAATTAGACTGTTAATAAAGGCTAATATTATTATCATATTAGTAAGTAGGAACCAGAAATGTGTCTGCTTTAGGTACTCGTACCTACTATAAGACTTATAAGAAAATCGGTGCAAGAAATAGATAAAAAAAATATACGAGTATTTTGATTATCTTTTTCTATTGAAGTGATAACTTCATATGGGAGGGTAAACCGATTCGTAACGTAACGCGTTACGGCGCCAGTCTGTCTGGCTTCCCTTTCTCTCACGCATACGGCAGCAGTAGGCAGGCTCAACTTTGATTAGTTTTAGTTATCACTTCTGTCGAGCATCCCAAGACACGCATGTTCTTGAGACTTGATCACATCTCTAGGGCGTAATGTGCTATAAAAGTAAGGCTGAGTAACATCTAGAACAAAAAGAAAACTCTATTTTGTTTGACCTCATCTAAATCATCAGAGCAGATGCTCAAAAAAAAAACCGTCGCTGTTAATAAACGCCTCGGCAATAGTGATACACGCGGCATTGACATTAGCTGCTCATTCATTACTATCATTACATCCTACATTAGCATGTGGGTAGCCCCACAGATGGTAACCGAAGGCTGTACTTCCGTTCGTATTGTTTGCTCGCGGCGCGGCGCGGCGGGGCATCCTGCCACATGAGGGGAAGTGTACCGATACAGGTGGGTAACATGTTAGGGGCTTGAATCACTTTAGTTTGTTTTGAATAATTACGACAGACAAAATTAAACATAGGTAAAGAGGAAAGATTTACCATCTGTTACTTACTGTTCGTTCAATAATTGTATTTGATTTGTGTTGAAATAAATACATACAATTGTGAATACGGATTTAAGAATTTCAAGATTTCCAAGCATTAATTGGTCATGAGGATTGGGATTTTGGTGCGGGATTGGATTCCCTAAATCAAATCCCGCACCAAAATCCCATTCCCGCAGGCCTGCGGGATCGAGGTCATAAATCCCGCGGATTCGCGTGATTTGCGGGACTGCAAAACATCATACTTTTTGTTCTAAGTAATTATGTTCATGCATTTATGAAGTTAAGTATGTGAAATAAAAGATTCTTACAGATACAGATTTTAATTTAAAAAAAATTTGTATTTCCGATGAAAAGATAAAATTACTAGAGCGAGCAGAGGTCTTTAGCATAATTTACATGTAGCCGAAAGACCATCATCTTCCGACCTTCAAATTGTTTCCATACTCACTCGAGCTCAAACCACACTGACACTCAGTTTTAATGATAGATACCACAAGCAATTTGCTGCTCAATATAGGCTCTAGAGTCTAGATAGTACTAGTCAAACTTAGTTTAATTTTATTTGGTTTCATTTAATTATTTCTATTAATGTGTAAATGTCTGGCAATGGGTGTTATTTTACCTGAAATAAAAGAATTTATATTATTATTTAATACACAAAATACTTTGGTTGAATTTTAGTAATTTGTGAAATTGACATAGGCCGGGATGAATAAAATATTTCTTCGAATGCGGATCACGCATGTGTAGTCCCGGAAAAGTGGTGCGGGATCCCGCGTGTGTGTGTGGGATTGGATTCCCTAGTCACGAGTAAGTGCTTAGTCGTAAGCGAACTAATAACGAGATAAAGACTTTTTCTCAAACATTCTTGGAAATGCGAACTTGGATATTTTGAAATTCGTATTTTGTTTCCATGATTGTGTGTTTTTATTTTAACACTAAGACTAGCTTTTGCCTGCGGCTTCGCCCGCATGGATATCGAAAAATATCCCACGGGATCGTACTTCCGGGACATAATAGCCGAAGAAAAGGTAATTGACTCCAACCACTGCGCTCGCGTTTCTGTCAACCATAATTTATTTTGTTACGCGTAATTTTGAATCTGTGATATTTAAACTATTCATTTAAATGATAAGATAAGATGTCAAGGCCTATTTCAATATAAATTAAATGCCCAATTTAAATAATATATTTTATTTGATATGGATTAATATAATACCGGTTAATTATTACTTTCGGAAATAACAATGAAATTTTTATCAAATTCTGAAAGACTCTTCTCTTCTGAAGATTCTGGTTACTGTAGATAGGACATCCTTAGAATGCTGCCATTCTTATGCCATCGCGGATTTTTTTTTGGACTTTTTAAGATGAACAATCCTGTATAGAGCAAACATTTTATGTATCTTTTACGGTTTACGCGGCACACGCCAGTAAAGCTACCAGTCGGCATGATTTTTTCCGACTTCTACACATATTTAAGTAAATTCACACAAAACCTTAATGAAGTATACACTAAACCTTCCTCATGAATCACTCTGTCCATTGAAGAAAACCGTTTGAAAATTCGTTCGGTAGTTTTCGAGTTTATAGCGTTCAGAAAGACAGACAGACACGGCAGGGGAGTTAGTTTTGTAATATGCAATATAAATGATAATATAGCATGCTACTCGTGAAATATTTTTTTTAATCGGCCCGGTAGATTTTGAATTTATTCATTATAATTATAAACAAACAAACATACAAAAAATCAAATCTTTTCTATTATAATATTTAATTTTAGTTTTTACACAAATCAAATATTAGAGTGCAATTAAACCAATAGTTAGTACAGTAACATGGTATGGGACAACGAAGTTGGCCGTCAAGCTCCGCTGACGTCCAACATCGTTGTGAAAATCCGAAGGACTCAGTGAACACAACCCGGTTCCCACAAACAGTTCATTTCATTATCACTGCGCTATTTAAGTTAGTGTTTCGAAAAGACTTAGATCCGGACAATCTTCTACAATCTTCTCGGATTATTCCAGTTACTTTTGAATAGCACTATGAATGGTGCCATTAGCCTTTCCTACAAGTTTTATATTACAACACAAACTGTAGAACAAACTATTCACGTTATGATCGACTCCAAGCGCCATCTGTGATTACGGTCGTACACTGATATACTGAATACGGAGGCATCTGGGTTGTTAACTTTCGCTTTGCGAAGATAGATGGCAGTGCTCGCGTCTTTGAAACAAATTGAGTCAATAGTTTCAATTCATTGACATCGTTTGTTTATAAGTAGAACATAATTAGTTTAGTCACCTAATCACATTCAGAAAAGAATAGAGATGATGAGTAAAATTATATTTTTTGTCCGTCTTGTAGATTATTAAAAAATATTGGACAAATGTTTTTTCTTTTTTTACGATAACAAAAGATTACAGCGATACATTGAGTTAAAATGTGCCATGCCGTCACGAGTATGTAGATTTTATACGTACTTGTGACGTAGCGACTCCCACTCCCAACTTAAATGCGTTTTATCTAAGTCATTTTTTATAATATGATAAAGCAAAAAATACGTGTCGAATATTTTTTTATTATCTGATTGACGGACTAAATAGAATTTCTTTTTTTTGACCCAGGTATCATCCCTATTATGGGTACAGCAAGTTTTCCGGACTGTTATTCAGCGCCATCTATGAAACCCTCACAGTAAATAATGAAAACGCCCATAGATGCCGCTACGTTCTCATCTAACGCACTATACGATTTTCTTATGATAATGTTCTAACATGTTGTTATCACCGGTGTAGATAAAGTTATTTCGCTTTATGCTTTATTTAACATTAGGGCGTGCGTTTAAACGTATCTTAACTTTAAGCAACGTTTATACGGTAAATTACAATGGAGAATGAGCAAACTGATAACGTCACCGTCAGAAAACTACAACGTTCCACTTCGCTTTGTAACTTGTCATCAAATCAATCCCTCTTTGACGCAACAATGTTAAGTTTACCAAATACATCAATGAACGAATCTCAAAACAATATAGAACTTCACGATAAAGTTAATAAATTACAAGAAGAACTACTAATTGCGAACCAAGAAGTAACTAACCTAAACTTAGAAAACACTACGTTAAAGCGAGAATTAGAAAAATGTAAACAAGTAATTGATAACTATAAAAAAGTCTGTACAGCCGAAACAACTATTATTCGCACACCAAAACCAAAATCAGTCAAAAAGAAATGTGTTTCAAGGACTTCGAATTCATGCAATACACATCCAATAATACTGCCTGTGAACAATGAACATCCATTGGAGAAACAGGTATACTCAACATCACATGAAAGAGTAAATATAGGAGACCCCTACCCTGTCTTAAACACAGACAAACCAAAACCAAAATATACATTAAAACGAAAGATATGTTTACTCAGTACCAATAATAAAAACGACGTATTGTCAATAGCTGAAAGCAAGTTCCCAAACAACTGTAATCTATGTCATTATTTAAAACCACACGCAGATACAAAACAGCTTCTAAGCGGTCTGGAGACAAAATTACTAAATTACACCATGAACGACTTCTGCATTATATTGCTTGGGGAAGAAGACTTCACGAGGACTAATGATTATTATGACGCTATTTTCCATATACGAGAGGTACTGCAAGCTGTGCAACACACTAATTTAGTAATTTGTATGCCAACATATAAGTATCCATTTGACACTAGTTTATTCAACTGTCGTGTGGAGACATTTAATAATCTCTTATACTTAGATATACTGACGCATGGACACGCACTCCTTTTGGACAGTAATCGGAATCTGGAGTATGACTGCAGCATGTTTAATAAATACTCTGGCAAAATAAATAAACTTGGACTACGTATTATATTTAAGGATTTAATGGACTTAGTTACTGACATTATGCAAAACGTTGACATACATGACAATGTGAATGACATTGATAAAACAGAAGAACATTTTTTTCTTGACTAAACATCTATACATCATGCATCAAAACATTGCAGGCCTGCTAGCTAAATGTGATACTCTTGCAGTCTGTCTCAATGAATTAATTGATAGAAACATAGGCGTGGATGTATTATGCATTACGGAGCACTTTATGATGGAAACTTATGAAAAACACCTGAATTTAAACAACTACTGCTTAGCGGCATGTTTCAGTCGGACAGAAACCAAAAGAGGTGGGGCATGCATATTAGTAAGGTCCGGTCATCAGTGGAGAGAGCTGCCAAAAATAGCAAAAATATCTTCAAGTGGTGTCTTTGAATGTTGCGCCATTGAACTAATAACCCACAAAATCGTATGTGTTTGCATTTATAGAGTACCAAATGCCAATAATTTCAATGAATGTATTAGTAAATTAGAACAAATATTACATATTTTGCTGAAACATAATTGTAAAAACATTGTTCTGACAGGAGATTTTAATATAGATGTACTGAAACGAAATAATCAATCGATTGAATTCGAAAATATGTTATTAAGCTTTAATTTGAAACTGGCGATTTATCAACCGACTCGTCTTCAGAGCAAAACATGCATTGACAATTTTGCGCATAATTTTAACAGATTCTGTAAGGCTTCAGTATTAGAGTTAGCGTTGTCGGATCACACAGCCCAGTTACTGAAATGCCCAATTAGCACAGTATGTACTTTTAATCGATGGAGTAGGAGAAGACGTGACTATCATAACGATAATATTATTAAATTTAAGGCCTATCTGCGGAGTCTGACGTTTTCAGAAGTGTATGCAACACATGACCCAAATGTAGCATTTAACACGTTTTCAGAGATTTTTTCATTTCTTTACAAACAGTGCTTTCCCGAAACTACCATTTCGGTAAATGTTAATAAAAAACAAAAATGGGTTTCACGTGGTATCAAAAAATGCAGTGCGAAAAAACGGGAACTACTGTGGCAATTCCGATTGAAACCTACTCATCAGAATAAAACGCGATTTAAAAACTACACAAAACTGTTTAAAAAGATTATTAATTTAACTCAGCGAGCCCAAAATAACCACAAAATAAAGACATCCAGAAATAAATCCAAAACAACATGGCAAATTATAAATCAACCAAAGTTGAATATTCCAAGGAATAATATTAATAAACTTAGAATTAATAATAATGAAATTATCTCGGATCCAAAATGTATTTCTAATGTATTTAATAATTATTTTATTGATAAAATTCAGCCCATTATTAATTCGGGACACAGAGTCACAAAACATATTTTAAACAGAAAGGATTCAATGTTCATGGCTCCAAGTTTGCCAAATGACGTATTAAAAATTACTTTAGCTCTAAACAACACAAATAGTGTAGGTTACGATGGCGTTTGCACAAAAATACTCAAAGCAGTAGCCGAAGAAATTTGTTGCCCTTTAAGTTACATTATAAATTTGTGTATAAGCGAAGGTATTTTTCCAGATGCCCTTAAAAAATCTGTGATAAAGCCAATGTTCAAAAAACAAGATAGAGAGTTAATGGAATACTACAGGCCTATTTCATTGATACCAATATTCTCTAAAATTATTGAAAAATATATTTATAAAGAACTCAATTCATATTTAGAAGCGCATAATATTCTTTGCAATGAACAAAAAGGATTTAGGAAAAACAAGACAATAAACATGGCTATTTACGACTTTTTATATACAGTTATGACAAATATGGATAAAAAAAATCCCGTGTGTGCCATATTTTGTGACATGACCCAGGCATTTGATTATGTGCAACATAATATTTTAGTTAAAAAACTTGATGCTTACGGTGTAAGAGGGAATGTCCTTGAGCTCTTAAAATCATACTTACACGATAGAAAGCAAATGACGGAATTAAGCAGAATTAATATAAGCACCAAAAGAGAAGAAATCTTTCTATCAGAGGAACGTAACGTTATCTACGGCGTTCCACAAGGAAGTATACTAGGACCACCGCTTTTTACACTTTACATTAATGACTTTCCAATGGCAATCAAACATCCGATGACATTGTTCGCGGATGACAGTACAATAACTATACCTAGTAATCAAAGGGATTTTTATAAAGAGGACATAATTAATACATTAAAAGAAACTATAGAATGGTTAGACAATAATAATTTAAAAATAAATTTAAATAAGACTGTAATTATGCATTTTAGCCAGCGCGCATTGACTCTTTCAAATCTTGACATAACATACAATGACATTAAAATTGACACAGCTAATACAACTAAGTTCCTAGGACTTACAATAGATCGAAATTTAAATTGGAAGGCGCATGTAGAGACCCTGACTAAAAGAATAAGCAGTAGTGCGTACGCCTTGTACATTCTGTCCCGCACTGTTAACATAGATGCGTTACTAACTGCTTACTACGGGCTATCGGAATCTGTTCTCAGATACGGTATTATTTTTGGGGTAACTCAACTAACAAAGAAGTTGTATTTAAAGCACAAAAGAGATGCCTCAGGGCCATGTTTAAGTTAAAAACGACCGATAGTTGTAAGCCTTATTTCATACGGTATAAAATATTGACATTGGCATCTCTATATATTCTGGAATCAGTAATGTTTGTAAGAAATAATAGTAATATATTTTCGCGAATGGCAGATAAATTTCCCAGAAACAGGCGTGATCAAAGTCAGCTCTGTCTGCATAGAAGTAGGACTGCACTTATGCGCAAAAGTGTTTTTTGCATGGCTCCCATTATATATAATAAGTTACCGAAAAGTTGGAGGGAGCTTAATAATGTACAATTGAAGAAACAACTAAAGTCATTTCTAGCTGACAAAGCATATTATAATATTAAGGAATTTCTGACAGAACCATTTATTTTGACATAGATTTTATGAATTATTTTTATTTACTTGTCATTTATAATTTATTAATGTTTTGCTAATTCTAAAAATATGATAAATTAATGCAAATGAATGGACTTCCTAAATTATTAACAATCATAATTATTCATATTTGCACGCCATAATATGTGGCAAACATGTCTGAACCTTTTTTTTTTGTGTTATCTTGCATGCATGTTTTTATTTCTGTATGTGTACACATGTTTGCGCAAATAAATATATCTATATCTTTATCTTTATCTTTATAAATAAACTTATTAATAAATGTTTCTTCATAAATAATGTAATGTATGATTAACGTTTGCATATTTTTGACGTCTAATCATAATTATCTTGACTTTAAGAGATGTTTATAAATAAACCCTATATAATTAAGACATTATTTTCCATTTAGTTGAATTAATGATGTATTTTCTTGCTGACTTTCATTTAAACATTTTTGATAGATAATAGCTGTGGCTGATTGAGTGACTTTTTCTCATCTATTACAAAACCAAAAGGCACCTTGTCTCATTTGCAATGTAATCAAAATTGCATGCAAGCAATGCACGAACTATGTCATTGTTAGATCGTAATGCAACTATGCAAAAATATATTGCACACAACTATTCATTATAGCTCTAAGTTATAATGTAAGTAACGCAATCGCTGGTAATCGTATTTTAATAATCTTTATGTAACTTCGATTTTTCGATTTTCATCTAAAAGTCTAGAGAGCCGCGGTTATCAGGAAATATTGCCTTGACTTGAATAATTTTATTTCCAAGAAAGTTAAGGAAAAGGCTGATATGAAAATTTTATAGACGCTAAGTTACTTAAATTGCACCTTAGAGGAATGCCTTCTACATTTTCCGCTTTTCTTTATGGGCTCTACACTCTAGCTTTCGGTCTTTGGGTACCGTTCAAAATTTTCCTTTGAATTCAGTTCTTAGGACGAAATAAAGACCTCGTTTGTTGATCCTGGTTTAGTGCTGGTACTTATTAGAAAGTCAGTGTTAAGTCAAATTCTGAAGTTGAGTTAAGAGTGTGGTGTCCATGGTGGTGACTAATCACTTCTCGTAAATAGCTAAACTTATCAGATGTCTCCATAGGTAAAGCACTGCGTAAGACTGAAAACTTAGGAAGGAAGATTTTTTACCGCAAGATTGTTATAGCTGTGCTGGTTCCAAGTACACGGAAGACTACTTAGCGTGACATTGCAGCAGATTTTTTATCTCCGTTTTTATTTACGTGGAATATACACAGCTTCAAATGATATTATAACTACTAATTTACACTACACTCAGTCACGTGTAGAAGTAACGTGCTACCTTAAAGATATTATCTACTATTTTGCATAAATATTAGCTCGGTGCATATCAAATGTTAGCAACATTTGTTGATTTGTTCCATTTAACTTCCTTGAAGTGAATCATCATGGACTCTCTCTCTTCATTGGAAAAATAATTGTGTCAACATTTGCAAAACTGAGTAGATGCGTCCATTGTTCTGCTCGTAATGGAGTGTCGGACCTAAATTGTTGGCCGCCGGCTTTTGGGGCAAGTACGCCAATTGCGTGGGATGATGAACAGCTAACTTAATGTTTTATTCGAATGCGGTACTTAAAAATAAATCTTCGAGATCCAGCACTTTCTCGTCGATTCAAATTACTTCATAGTTTGGCCATCACGTTGACAATATCGTTCCGAAAGCATCCAGAAAAACAACTAGCGCTAAAATCGTAAAATGTTCTAAGCTAAGTATATACTTGTATGTTGTATTGTATCTTCACTGAATGGCTTTACTAGTTGTCATTGTATCTGGTGAGTTTTAAATAAAAATAAATATATAAAACAGTAAATAGACGCAATCACATGAACACAGCAATATCCATAAGTGATTCCATACATAATGATATTCATTTCCTGCGCCAAGTATAATGTAACAAATAATGTCAATGACAATAAGCAGCACATTTTCTTACACCAACCTTGGCTATAGGTGGCTATAGTAATTATATACCATTCTATGTAAACAATTTACATTTTCTAGTATAATAATGTTGTTTATACATAGTAATTTCACGTGTCGGATGCAAATGAATGACTATTATTTGTTAGCATGTAGGTCATGAAGCTGTGATCATGAGAGAATATTGAAATCACGAGAACTTTAGTAGTCACTCGACAGAAGGATGCAGAAATCACAACATAAATGACAGGGACAGGTTGACGCCATTTTCTGGAGGAAAGGGCGGGAAATGTCGGATAGTTTTCCGTTACGCTACGGACTAGCAGAAAATAGCACATTGTGTCCTAGCCTTTCATGCTAACTTCATTTCATGTTCGTCTTTTCATATCGTTAGTGACTAACCTGGTATCAGAGTTTAAAAGCCGCCCATGGGCCTTCACTTGGCTTACATGCCGTCGAGAAATATCTCTCAGAAATTTCCTCACGATGTTATCCTTCACCGTTTTTGAAGCAAGTGATAATTATACAATACGCACATGAAAAATCTGAGGTGCGTGCCTTGGGTTCGAAATCAAGACCTATGACTTGGCAGTCCGACCTATCGTATTTAACCAGTTTCGTTTAACAAGACACTATATCCACCGCTATTTCTTTCAAAATTGTAAATTTTTACACAGCGACGCATCGTTACACAAACACACACGTAAGGCTGCATTGATCTTATCTTAGTTACGTTATGATTATGACTAGAAGGTAATTAAACTTGTTATCAAATAAGAAGTTCGTTACGTTATGCAAAAACCTTGAGTAGACTAGGCTTCGTTCATACTCATTCCTAGTTTGAATTCACCCGGTCCGTTGTACCCTTGCAGGATAGGCATAAATAAAAGCGGGCGAGTTTGAACTAGGGATGAGCTTGAACGAAGCCAAGTAATAAGAAAATTAAGAACTAACCTGGGTTTGCTGGCGTCCTGCGTCGCCTCGCAGACGCTCTCTTGACGACTGTCGACACGAGAGAGTCCATTTCACTCCCAGAGTCCCACCGCGACCTCTGCGGCGCTGGCCGTGACAGACGTCCATCATCCTCCGTATCCCTATCACTACTGGTAGGTGGCAGATTAGACTCGTCACTCTCCGGAGGAGGATCCACTTTAACACTTCTATTGAACACACCGATCATGCTAACATCGCGAATATCGTCCGAACACGTAAACGGATGGGTCAAAGTTCGTCGTATGTTACTTTTCCTATGCTTTACTTTCACTGACCCCTCGGATAGCGAGCGCTTTCCATTGCTATCCGTTTTTGCGTCTCCCCTAGTGCATTTTAAGTCAGATGGCGATAGGGATTTCTTTCTAGAATTTCGCCTTTTGTTACATCTTTTTTGCCTGCTTGATTCTCTTGTTGTCTGCATGGTGGTTACATTGATGATTGCTGTAACAAATAATACGATATGTTATGTGGTGTGGTTTGAAAGTATCGAATTCTACACTAAAAGAATTTGTTAAAATAAAGTGTAAAATGAACTTTTTTATGTAAGTATTTCAGTTTTAAATTAAACTATTCCAACTAAAGTCCATCAAAACGGAAACAGCGTAATGCTCTACTTCTTCACATTTTTTCGCTTGTATCAAAACAAGTTTGCAATATCGGGTTCACCAAAGGTGATAAAACAAAAAACCGTTCTTTTAAAATGGCAAATATTACAGTGGAGTTTGGAACTGAAATCTCATTCGCTAAAGGTCAGCATAAACATGATGGAATTGTGAAAATGAGTGCAAATACAACACCGGTCTATCGAGTTAGCACCATTTGCATCTAATGATAGAATGCAAGTTATCAATTATTCATTAATTCCACTTAATATTACACCATTTTGCATTGGTACTGCAGATTTACGGAAAAGACCAAGCGTTATGCACCTGTAGTGTACAGTAACCTAAATTATGGTTGCTTATCAGTCCCTCAACGCTTATCATACTAGTAAACAGAGGGAAAGGGTTTCTATAGCTACCCCTTATCTACAGGTAGATAAGTATCATGTGAAAGTGTGAACCTGTAACCTATGGCAAAAATATTTTTGTTGCTTCAGAGTTTTTGGTTGCTGTACCCACGCCGGAACATCAGAACAGTGATCCTGTGGGAGTAAATACATATGTAGGTAAGGCTGTAGAGTTTATCTCTGGGGCCCCCATAGAAAAGTTCTGTGGTGCTTATTACGAGAACCCGCAAGTTTTCCAAATAAGTTTAGAGAAATCTCAAGTGCAAGCACCATAACACTTCTTGACTCAAATTCCACACTATCGGCCATCGCAGATAATGCACTCACTTGAGTGAAACTATTATAATTCATAACGTCAGACTACATAATTCTTTGGGCACGCCACAATTACGGCGATAAGTCCCCTCTTTGAGGAGTGGCTTGAGAGGCGCCACGGCGTCCTCACCTTCCGCCTGACGCAGGTCCTCACCGGACACGGTTGTTTCGGGAGGTACCTGTTTCGCATAAGGCGGGAGGAAACGCCCGGGTGTCACCATTGTGTGGATCGTCCGGAGGACACGGTGGAGCATACGGTGGAGGTTTGCCCGGCTTGGGTGGACCACCGCCGTGTCCTCGTGGAGGCGATCGGCGGCAGTGGCCTCTCGCGTCCGGCCCTGGTCCAGGCCATGGTGCGGAGCGAGAGGGCATGGCAAGCCGTCACCTCCTTCTGCGAAGCAGTAATGCTCGCGAAGGAGGAGGCGGAGCGCGCGAGGGAGTGGCAGAGGCCGCGCCCTACCAGCCCTAGCCGCCGCCGCCGTAGGAGACTTCCCGGGCGTCGGGAATTGATAGCCGATTTCCGGCCACCGTAGGCGCGGGCCTGCGGACGGAGAGCAGAGGGCAGCTCGCCGTCCGATAAGGACCAGGCCCGGGTCGACGGCGCGTCGTGTTCCACGCGCGCCTCAAAGAGATGTCAGCAAAACTGACGGGGTCCATTAGGGCCGATGCCTGCCGGGGTTGCGGGTAGTCCCAAGGGGAAACCGTGGCCCCTGGCATGGCAAGGGAAGGAACACGGGTGGGTTTTAGTCAGTAAAAGTCTGACACGCCCTTCCGCTCCGCCCAGAGCGGGAGAAGTCATTGGATGATTTCCCACCCAAAAAAAAAAAAAAAAAAAAAAAAAAAAAAAAAAAGACTACATAATTCAAGCAAGGTGCCCTCGACAAGCGACTGTTATCTCAAGCGTAGAATCGCATTTTTTCTGGCCATAACATGAAAAACCTGAAATTATTCATTTAATTTTTTCTGGTGGAGGTTTTCTGACATTTGAAGTAAAAACATTTTTTTTTATCATAAAGAATTATGTAATGAAGAGTAAACAATGATTTTTGAACACGGATTTTCCGGCAACATTTTCCCATGCCATGATCTCAAACAAACAATATAACGTAAGATGAGTTTTAGTTCTGCATATTACAAAAATATTAAGGTTAATATTTAGGTTGGACTTCGTAATAATTATTTAAGAGGTACCTAATTAAGTAAAATAAAAAGTTTGTTCAGTAGCTGGGCTGAGATACTTTAAGGTGCGTTTAACATTTTATTCATGAGAATTTTTAAATGGCGCAAAAAATTTATCAACTGGTAATTATTAAAATAACATAACAGGTTCTTAAGTAAAATTTATTTTCATGGCAATCGTAGTAAAGGAAAATAAACGTGGCTTTAATATATAGTTTCAGAAACAAGTCAATGACAAAAATTTGTTACTTACAGATTGTTTCCAGTTTCGTTTGAGAATCGTGCTCTGGTAATAAGTATTAACTTAGTGTCAAAAGACAAAGGGCCTATTTCACAATGTCTGATATAGCCACTACTAGGAACAGAATTTGTATCATTCAATCAATAATCATTTATTCTCTCTTCACAAAGCTTACTTAAAGTTAATGCGTACAAAAAATGTCTCCGCTGTATTCCACCTTTGTGAAAGACTGGTGCCTGATATAGGTTTTGGGAAAACCTGTGTTACAGATCACGGTCGGTGTATGAAATTATCTGCCAAGTTAGTTAATAGGAAATTAGGAACTTAACCGTAGGTGGTGAAACAGACCCTTCTTAGTTTCGATTCTCAAAACTTAGGGTTAAGCTTAAGATAAGCATCTCGCAAAAAAACAAGTAAATTAGATTAAAGATAATCAAAAGATTATAATTATTGTAATATAAATAATAAAGGAATATTAAATTAACATTGAAATAAATATACCTCCGACGGACGCAACCGCAAACCGAGGAAACGTTATCTACACTGCATAAGTGTGCTTAGTTGGTATCACAATTTCGTATTTCACTAAACAAACACACGACCGCATAAATTTATCTAATGCGAAAATTTAAAAAACAATCACGAATTTACGACACAGATAAGAACTTTATTGTTGACGTTGTTTTGGCGCGAATACACATATTGTTTTAAACCGAGCGAAGGCACTGCTGCGTATTCAGCCCAGCGGTTTTTGAACGTCTTGTTCCACAGTGCACGCGCGGAAAAGGCGTCTGTTTCAGACGGGTCTGCAAACCAAACTGCCATGCCATGCCATTGCTCCGATTGCTCGCTGCTTGTAGGCACAGCACAGACAACATTCAGATTAAAATTGAGCGCGAAAAATCTTTGCAATATAAAAATTCCCACAAGTGAGAAGTTACAAAATTAACATGTGCTTGTAGATCACCTAGTAATTAGTACATAACTACCTACTTTGCTAAAACGTTGGGTACCTAATCAATAATACAGTGCGAACAGAATATTAGTTACTCTTTTCTTAAATAAATAAATGAAAGCGAAGTGTGATGATTTTAATTAAACAAGGCATACTTACTTACTTATTTCGTTGCAATATTTTAACTATGCTATTGTATGATACAAACTAAAATAAAATTCTAGTATGATTTTATTGGCAATTTATTTTAATTGTCTTTATAATTACCTATTTGATCAGTTTAATTTCAAATTACTGAGAGCAAAGTGGGGCAATACACACAATATCAAAATAACAGCAGTACATAATCCATTAATTAATCAATACTAATGGCCACAGTAAAATTAAGTGCTTACAGAAACGGAACCAGCGGTCTTAGCAAAATAAGTGGCTTGTCTTGTTGCACGCGAAAATACAATAAATTATTGTGATTTTCTAACAAGTCTCTGTGCAGATTTACAAGAAAAGAATATTTTACTACCTGCCCAGCAAGCACGGCCTACTGTGACATGGCTTTATCACATATTTTATCACAGTATGGGCGATAAAACAGCCGTAACTGTGATAAAATATTTGTCTTAAATGCTAGCAAGGGTCAACCATGTGACATAATCTAAGGCACGACATGTCTTTCCTGTTCGAGACTATACATTGTGGACTTGGGGTAGGTATTTCTTATGTAAAATAATTTACAGTTGTTAAAATAATATTTTAGATTTTAAAAGCCGCATCAAACGGTGCGTGAAATTTGACCTTACGCCTTCAGTGCAGTTTTTACTACAGCTATAAATAATATCTAGTCTAGGGCGTCTAAACATCTCGTCACGCTTGAGATTACCGAGGGAGTCATGCACAGAGGTGCACTTTCATAATTTGTAGACGTCAAAATGAAGTGGTCCTATAATACCCATTGGTACAGTTAATATTTATCAATGTATAGTTTAAACCCTTCGTAGTTGGAGATAAGGGACAAGCCTGTCCACATTTTATCGGGCGTAGTCCCAATTTCAGGCTTTACGGATCTGGCGAAATATATCAATCTACTGTCGGAGTCCCAAATTTTGACCGATTTGTTTAGAAGTGGTCTTTGAAACCATCTTATATACCAACAAACAGCACTAAATGATCTAGGTTGTCCATAAAGATATGAAAATGTAGGTTACTCTTTTGTATAGACGCAAGAAGCTTGAAACCGTACTCTTATGTCCCCATACTAGTAAGTAATAACATAAAACTGATAAGTCTGTAATAATCAGAGTATTCGCAGTATTACCGGACCGTGGAGATATGTTGAAGAATTCTTCATAGCGATGCGATGTGATACGATGCGGTCGTTACGGCAAGGAAGGTTACGATAACAGAGAACTCTGTACAGTTAAACCGCTTCCCATTAAATACGCATTTCATCGAGAGTCGACTGTTGACCCGAATTACGTGATATTGCGAAACATGCACTGTTGTTGGTAATATTGATAAAATCGACAAGGCTGATAACTATTTTCCCAAGAGTTTTTACGTTGACACGTGGTCTGCTTGGGTCAGCTGTGTGTGTATTTTTTAGGCGCAAGTGAGTGACCAGATTTGTATCATCGTGAATCATCTTTTTGCGAGCTCTTATTTGAACATGACTTTTATTTGACTGGTATATAAGTTTTTACCCAAAAGCTACGCATCAATAGGTATTACTAAGGATTTTGGTGATTTCCTTTGCGCCAATTTGCATGAAATGCCATTATCATCAAACACAATTATCGTCTGATTCGTTAGATAGCAGATAAAATTCAAAAATTCCCCAATCCGTAAAAAACATGATAAAAGTTATTCAAATGCATTTCAATTTTCAAGACAATCGACAATTGACCCGATTCTGAAGATATTGTGAAAGATACGCATTTTGAAGTGTACAGAAAACACTTGTGCCAGTACCTAGAGACAAAAGTAAAGGAGAATGTTCGACGGAACCAAAACCTTGTGTTTAACAACGACGATTACGTTGAAGGCTTCCAAGGCAAACTATTAATTGATTTATATGTGTATAAGGCTTAACTACACACATCAAAAGTGTCTAGGGATCAAGCATTTTTATGCGGATTTCTTGAGATTGAGATGTGGCTTTGTAATAAATTTATGATTTTATAAATTTATATGGATCCTTTTTGGTGCATTTCATAATTTGAATCAGGAACTGTGAATCAAATTCGAGTAAAAGATGAAAATCAGCTGTCAATATTTTCCCTATAAAAACATACAACGCATTGAAGACATTATTAGTGCTACTGTTTCCCTACTACTGATTAAAACCAACGTTATTATGGAGCAGCGACGTCATTTAAGCAGGGAAGAAATGCTCAGAGCCGTGGGAATGATAGAAGCTGGTTCCCGGCAACGTACTGTGGCTTTAGCTCTGAATACAAGTCAGAGTGTTATCAGTCGACTTTGGACACGTTACCGAAGCACTGGTACCGTGGCTGAGCGCCATGGAGGACGGTATCGCTGCACCACACGGAGACAAGACCGATACATTCAAATCTTAGCTCGAAGAGCTCCAACAATAACCGCCATGATGTTAGCCGTGAGGCTTCATCACTCTTCAGGGAACTTAATTAGCGACCAAACAGTCAGAAACCGCTTGCATGAAGTGAACCTTCATTCCCGAAGACCGCTACGGGTACCACCTATAGCAATGCACAATCGTAGGATTCGATATCAATGGGCTCTTGAACACAGAAATTGGGCAGAAGAACAATGGCGTTTCGTGTGCTTTTCTGATGAGTCTCGTTTTGGTATGAGACCGGATACAAGACGTATACGACACTGGAGAACCCCTGGACGCCCACAGCGATTAAAATCCTGCCAGGAAGTCCATCCTTATAGTGGTGGAACCATCATGGTATGGGCGGGTATTTGGATCGGCGGAAGAACTGAGTTGTTTTGGATTAGAGGCAACCTCAACGCTCAAATTTATGCTGAGACGATTGTATCAGACGTCATCGTTCCTCTACAAGTGCAAATCGGTCCCTTATTTCAGTTAATGCATGATAATGCACGACCGCACACCGCAAGAGTTGTAAGACAGACTCTCGCCGCAGCTAACATCAATGTCCTGCCCTGGCCTGCTCAGTCGCCAGACTTGAACCCGATTGAGCATGCATGGGATATGCTACAGAGAAGAGCTCTGCCGAATATGGAGGGTATCCAGTCGCAAGAAGACCTTTTTTTGTTGTTGCAACGAACATGGGCGGCCATTCCACAGCGTGATTTGGATGAACTCATTTTGAGTATGCCAAACCGATGTTCTTGTGTTGTTAGTGTTCGCGGTAGAAACACGGATTATTAATTGTTTAAGTTACCCAATAAAATTTTAAAGAAAACTGTTATTTCAGTCTTTTTTTCGAACTTTAATGTTAGTGGTTCAAATGTCAAAAATCCCTTTATTAGGAAAATGGCAAATTTCTTTATTAATGCAAAGGTGACTTGGTTTATCGTTACTGTGACAAACGAAAACACTTTATTTGATGAATCCTTAAAGAAAATTTTAATTAATATCAATCAGGAGAAAAGTTATTGCAAAAATATATGTTGATCCCTAGACACTTTTGATGTGTGTATAAAAGTGCAGAGAAGCTTTTGTAGGTGGTTAGAGGGTCAATCAATCTTCCTAGCCTTTTCCCAACTATCTTGGGGTCGGCTTCCAGTCTAACTGGATGCAGCTGAATACCAGTATTTTTTACATGGAGCGACTGCCTATCTGACCTGTGATAAGAGGCTATCGTCTTAAAAAAAACAGATTGACCACCTTTCTGGCTATTCATAGAACCATCTTTTGTCCTAAAGTCAAGACAGGCAGATATAAACAAAAAAAATAAATCGTGTGGCACTCGGGGACTGCCCCGGCGAAGCTATTGCATAGCATTTTTATCAACTTACGCAATTGTAAAATATTAACCCGAATACAAGAAATAGCAATGATGACATTGACAGGAACTGTTATTCACATTTATAGTTTTTAAAACTTGACACAACGTAATGGCCGGGAACATCAAACTATTAAAAAGGTTTTAATTTAACTATTAATAGTCAAGGATCATTCGTCTAAGTAAATTTGAACTTTATTGTCAAACAGTTAAACATAATTTTCAATACAACACTCTCGTATCATTCGTCTAAGTAAATTTGAACTTTGTTGTCAAACAGTTAAACATAATTTTCAATACAACACTCTCGTATCATTCGTTTAAGTAAATTTGAACTTTGTTGTCAAGCAGTTAAACATAATTTTCAAAACAACACTCTCGTATCATTCGTTTAAGTAAATTTGAACTTTGTTGTCAAGCAGTTAAACATAATTTTCAATACAAAACACTCTTTTCTTAGGTAGTATTTTCGTTACGAAATTTCTGGATTAGGTCTCCACGCTCAAGGCCCGCGATAGAAGCTATGCAATAGCTTAAAAGTTTAATGAAGAGTTACACCTACAGCAAATGAGAGATAATTTGCTTGGAAACCATAGGTTGTGCTTCTTGTAGTTAGGACTAGGCGGTGAGAGAATATTTAATCGTTTACAAACATACTACGGTGTCAATTCGAAATTGATTACATTAAACGAAACAGAAGGCGGCGTTAAATGCTAGTGCAGTCATAAAATTTAAAAGTTAAATGAAAGAGAAAACGGATTTAAACGAGTACCTTATTCTGAAGAGTGAGATTTGTATTGCATGCATAAGTTGTTTTTACTTTGGATACTAAGTACATTTTCCATTTTCCTCTTACGTTATTGTTAGGCCTATTGTAAACTTTTTTTGTCTGTTCTGTCTTTCACAGCTAGTTAAAGTACAGGAGACTTTTTAGAAATGCAACGCGGACCAGCGCGGAAGGTTGATATGGGAAGAACAAAAGATACATAGATACGAGTGTTTTATTCTACATCTACAGCAATATAGCTCATTAATTATCATCAGGATAGGTTTCACAAACCCGGTAGATTGAACACAACAAACGATCATGGCGTAACACGCCAGAATTCCAGGTATCATCAAGGAACTTGAGACGTCTAAGCCGCTTTACTTCCATCTAATCCGCAGGGCGGATTGTATAACGGATATACACACAATTTATAGAATCATGTTAGCTAACGGTTGAGGCTTCAGCTTACCTCATCTATCATCATAGCTATCAATATACCGTATGCCGCATAAGGCTGCGTTTGCGCGACCACGGAGCGTGCAGCGAGTAGGAATTACTCACACTTTCCTTGCTAAAATTCGTTGCGCACTCGCCCATCCTGACAGCCTCAATCGTCAGCCTTAGCCAAAGCGCGGCTGGTGAACGTTAGGTTGTTCCTCAAGACACATGTGGAAAGAGAGAGAAGAGGATAGCTCCTTCAAGCCCCTCAGACATTGCAAGTGCAACCGGCAAAGATCTATTGAGACATCCGTATTACGAGTCTGTCTCACCAATCGTGGTTAACATGCGTAACGTGACATGTTATGCAGTACCGCATTACGCAATAAAACTTCATAAAACAAGTTCATTAAACAGTTATGTCTTTAATGATGGGGAATGCGCGACAAGTTCAATTTCCCATAGCTAGGTGTGGCGTTCCCATGGCCCCAGAGACAATGGTAATGTAACGTTATCGCGTTATCTGTACTTGCTATCGTTAGTTAGGGCAGAAGTAATATAAACATACATCAGGGTTAGCGAACCTCCGGCATGCTATGGAGGACTCACGACAGAATGGTAGAGGTAGGAAATCGAGGTTCATTTGCTAATAAAATGTGCACAAGGACTACTTTACTGTAGGAGACAGCAAAAACTCTCACTATAGAATCGTTTCGATTCTTGTTTCAAATATCAATGCAATACACGGAGCAGGTTTTATTATTGAGCGAACACCAGATACATCTACTTATTAAATGGTTAGTCTGAAAAGAGAAAAATATTATTAGGAATGCAAACATTTTTATTAGTATATATTATGTTGGACATGTTCCATATTAGAAATATTGTAACGTTTTTGATAATAGATTTTGTGGCTTTTGAATTTGAACATATTCTGTCCACCGACTCATTGAACGTTATCTTTCTTCTTGGTGGAAAGTAAAACATGAAGACTAGGTATTATAAACGAGCTAATCAACAACAAGAATGCAGAGAATGTCACCTTTCGAGACGAGATATTGGTAATTTTACTAGTATGGTGGCCTAGTATTTATGTTAAATATTAGTTGGGCACCGGTCGCACTATGGACAAGACTACTCGCTGATAATCTTTTAAGAAGAAGAAAGTTCTTACAGTTGACAGATTAATTAAAATTGATTATTTACAGATGGAACGTGCCGAGTTAGAGATTTGGCTACAGTCAACAAAGGTTATTGTGTTTTTAGGCTCAAAAACGTGCATGGAAGTTCTCGGTGTTATCCGTATGACGATAATACTGCGAATTTAAGATTCAACAAACTAACGGACCACTAGTATACCTATAATACATATATACAACTCAATTCTAACTCGGGGATCCAGTAACCATATCAGAATCTTAATGAATCAATCACGCAAGCCAGCCGTATGTAACATGATCAACAATGATCGACCGACAGGTGTCTGAATGATATTGCAAATATTGTGGCGGGAACGTTCCCATGCAAGTCTATTGCTTACAATACAACACGTTCATCAAAGTTTAATCTAACAATAACTACTTAGCTCTTAAGTCAGTTTCAGAGCCCTTCGGAACTTTTAGGTACATACCGTATTAAAAACTATAGGTACCTATTTATAGCTTCAAGGTATACCTATAATTTCTGGCTTCGAAATCAAGACTTCACGCACGACTTTCGAGCTAGACTTGACTAGGCCAAATAAGCGGCTAATCACTATTGGCGAACCAATCGATCGTCTACACAGGATAATTACAAAGTCGTTCGGTCATAAATCTTATCTCAAACAAAGCTCCCTTCACATCAGTTTATCGTGCTTTATTTCAAATAAGCCTATTATCGGGTTAGCTGCCTGTTTGATCCATTACTATCAGAGCATAGGCAGTTTCACTACATTAGGTTAATCGATATTTGAAAGCTACTTTCCACTTTACTTGTATGTTATCTTAAAATCAATAAGTGACTTGCTGAATTCAATAACACGGTACTCGCACTTACACACGCGGAATTTGTGAACAATGAGTAGTTAGGATTCAGACACCTGCTTATTGTTTCAGAATAACACCAGTTATGTAACTAATATTCATTTAAAAGAATGCGCATGCATATAAGAATGATGAGCAATCAATTCAACTTTTAAAATAAAGGTAGGTTGATATATATTATCTAGATAAAGATGCTAGTATTTATAGCAACCGTAGAGTCTTTTAACGGTATCTAATTAATGTTAAATTGGAAACTTATTCTTAACTTAAATCTATATTTGGCAAAACTACGTCATTAAACGGTTACTTTTGGTCTTAAAGAAGCAGTGATACAAACGATGGATGATTGGACAATCACGAAACCACGACTTAATAACCTTTTCTTTTGAAGTCCGCTCCGTTCAAACAGCTCTCGTACCGGTAAAGTATTGGTCGATGTTAAACTGAAGTACGCAGCGTGTCCCAGTTCTTACAAAACGTAAGATCGGCACTCACTTGGACGACTTCGAGCTATGTGGGACAGGCGAATGGACTCGCGACTACTCGCGAGCAAGAAAACAGGCTGTTATGAAAATAGTTATTAAGAAATAAAACATGCACTTAGTGGTTAATTAAATATATTGCTGCGGCTTGCCGTACCCCTTTGATGTTAAAAGCTATACCCTGCATATAATTTTAATGTGCTTGATCAAGATCACGTAAAGAAAAAGTCTAGTTTGGGATTTGCAGCCAAAATATTAATGGACATTAAAGATCTAACGTCTCCGACTAACGAAACAACAGCTGCGCACAGTCACAGCAGCTGTAACTGGCCATAGGAGTTACAGACAGTCCGCTGTGCAGAGCCTGCATGCAGGACGACGAGACAGCAGCTCATGTGCTGTTAAACTGCCCGGTGGTCGCCACTTACAAGGCAAAGTACTTCGGTAACCCAGGTACCCTACGTGAGATTGTCAGTGACACCAAGGCGTTGCTGGCCTTCTTTGGAGCTGGGGTGGATCGAATAACCTATTTTCCCACCCGTACGCGCTTTGACGTGGAGTTGCGGATACCAGCCAGTTTTACCTATTACCTAAGATCTAACGTCAGTCAACGTAAACAGAAGTCATCCAACTAGAGACCTAATTGTTCAGTCTACCTAACACAGCGTGCAAATTCACGATTCTCTCTTCAATCTCATTGTTAAGTTTAATAAACAATTTCATCTCAATTACAACTTCATAGAATCGATCTAGGTTTATTGATATAGATCTTTTTGTGGTTGTAGGAAAGTGGAACGAAGTACAAATGATCTTAAAAATGAAACTGTCTTTTGTAGTCACGAGCGTACTCTTTGTTACTTATGCTCTCACTTAGATCTTTTATGTATGCTTTAACTGTGTATAGCACACAGTTAAAGCTCTTTTCCTTTAGGCAAAGGCTTATGTCAAGCTGTGGATGTATTTTGGATGTGATGATGATGACAAACTCGTCACACCAATGGTCATAACAGGAACTAAGATGAACTTTAAAATACGAACACATAGTAAGTAAATATCCCCAGCCAATTGGATCAACAATGACCTCGTTCAACATCTGATGTGCTCTCGGTATTTTTTATTGTTGTGTCTAGTTCCGATTACCAAAACTTTTGGCTAAAACCATTTCTAAAGATTTTAGGGTTGAACACACCCTGCAGACAAAAATAACTGAAAAAATGCATCAGATGCACGAGAACAACAAAGAACATGAGTTCACAATTTCAATTAGAACAAATTGTATCGTAGGAGTTAATTAAGGAAATAGGTTGCTGGCTACTCTACTATCAGTAAATTGTAGGGTTAAGATTAGAAATTACTCGATATAAATACAACAATAAAATTACAGCACCACCGCGCTGTTCCCACGAGAGAAAGAGACCCTGGCACCAAAACCGCAAGGATTGCAACAAATCAAAGAAGAAACAGTTACACGATAATTCTCGCAATATAATCTATTGAGTCCACTGACATCGACATTGAGGCAGTAACGAAGTGTGAAGATCGTAGCATCAGATACAATTACAGCTGTTTTACTTATAGTTTTTGTTTGTCGCTCGCACGTCACGGCTTTGTTGGGGAAATTCACTTCCTACTGGAGGACGTCACATTTCTTACTTCTTACGATAATTATTAATTTTACTCGCCGCACTTGCACAAAGGCTGACTTGTTAAAACAACTTTCCCATAGTATGCTAAAGAAAACGGCGTCAAGTTGGCCGGTTATTACCCCTGCATACGTCGGTTGGCCAATACGAGATAACCTCTAGAAATTTAAATCCACTACCAACTCGCTCTCTCGTAGTTTAATGGTTCACAGAGCAAAGGAGCAATGGACAGTACTCGTTTCCGTTGCATTTCTAAGCGATACGTTCTGTAGCTAACTGATTTTCGTTTTGTTATGAAAGGAACGTTTCTAAATAAACTCAAGTATTTTCACATGATGCAGTATGTATGCAATTCGTGTAAGGTAACTGAACCGTTACTGCCACACAGTCATGATTTTAAATTAAGAGGCTGATGCAACAGTGAATGATTCTTCGGAAGAAGATGTAAGAATATCTTAAATTCGTAAAATCGTAATGATCGCTATCACATTGTGCTAGTAATTGTTCAGTCGGAATCGTTTTAGAAAAGTTTTAGACCATAATAGCTATACTTACTGTTGATAGACAGATATACTTTCTGTCACGAAAAGCATTTATTTAGGCTAGCATTTTGGATAGCTAAGGCGTCTTATATCGGTGATGAAGTCTAGAATAAAGTTTTTTTTTTTTAAAGACTTCGTTACTAGTCGTAGCTACAGTCCAGCCTTGTGCCAGTAACAGATAAATGACAATTAATGATTTCCTGCGCTCAAAGATACCTGAACGTTAGCTAACGTATGTCACCGGCACAGGCGCACCTTTCCATATCTTGAGTTAATAACCTGAAGTCCGGTAGGCATAAATTAATGTATAGTGATTTGGATACGGGGTATGTACTTCAAAGGTAGTGAGGGACTTGTAATAATATGTTTTAAGAGGGTTTATTCTGAAAGTTGGCAACGTCGCAAATACATGTCAAATATTTCGCTGTTTTGATTAATTTAATAATATGTCTGTATGGAAATAAAAAATGTGGCTAACTAGCGAACTAGAATATTGATTATGAAATGCAAAAATTAATGTCGTAACACCGAATAGTTAGTTTTAGGTGTAAAAAAGAAATGTGGCTAACTAGCGAACTAGAATATTGATTATGAAATGCAAAAATTCTTATTTCCATACAGTATTATTTCCAAATTAATCAAAACAGGTTACTATTTGACAGCTATTTACGACGTTGCCAACTTTTAGGATGCACCCTCTTAAGATAATGTAAGTTTTTGGAGTTTAGGTGGGCATAGAGCCGAAGAAATTGTGATATAAACCAATTTTCACTGTATTTTCAATATAAATTATCGATTAATAGGTAGTTTAATGAATGAGCCACAACTAATCATCCTTCAGTGATTACAAAAGTGGTGATATTTACACAATTGGAAACATATGTAAAACTAGTCTCAGTCAGGAACCGAAATTCAAATATATCTGATTTTGCAATTGAGTAGGTAAATGGAACTTAGAGCACGATACAACAAATAATATTAAACAGATATAAGTATAAAACATACAAACATATAATATTAAAAACCCGCACATTGTGCCAATATGTCATTTCAGACAAAATAATACGATTTAGATTGCCTTATGTTGTTGAGATCAGTATTAGGTTAAATCTATACGTGGGTTAGAGCAGTGGTGGCCCAGTGGTAACGGCCCCGACTTACGAGTTGTAGGTCGTGGGTTCGAACCCAAGCAGGTGCTTTACTTTGTGTAAATAATTTCATCACCACTGCTCTCAAACCGGTGAAGGAAAACATCGTGAGGAAACCGGCATGTCTTAGAACCAAAAAATTCGAAGACATGTGACATCTACCAACCCGCACTGGGCCCGCGTGGTAGATTACGGCCCACTCCCTCTCACAGAGAGGAGGCCTGTGTCCCAGCAGTGGGAACATTAATAGGCTGATGATGATGATGATGATACGTGGGTTTACTAGCTATTAATATAACAGGTAGTCCATTAAGTAAGGTAATTATTCATTTTACTGGTGCAGTAATTACTTGTACGACATTTTCAAGATCAGGAAAAGAAGTCGGAAGGAAACGATCATAATGTAGTGTTGGTATTTCTTGTTACATTCTCGAACATACAATGTTAGTCGGTAGATAATGTATTAATCCTATTTCTAACGATACTTTAACCAATTAATATACAAACATACACATACACATGTAATATACAAACACACATTTCCCGGTAGCAGCCCGAAGTCTGGATTTGTGCCCGGTTGATGGCAATAGGCTCGCCCCCTATTACATTGGACTTAAACATAACTGGCGAAATGTAGGTGTACCTACTAATAGGTATATCTCTACCCAACCCTTCGGGGAAACAAGGCGTGACGTTATGTTATGTGTTAAATAAATACATTATGAGATTCATCTGTTACGATAGAATTGAAAACTAAGTAACTTTTTGATTCTCGCGTTGATGTCTTTCGTTCTATACAATATAGCTCACGGAAAACGATAGGTGACGATGACTCGAGGTCCATGGTTTTTGTTCACCCAAAAAGTGTTCAATGCGTCTAAATTTTCACTTCAAAAACAAAACATTTTTTGTAAAACTGAATGCTGTGTGCATTTATGATTTTTTTTTGCCGGAGGAGGAGGAGGTTCTCAATTCGTCTGTATGTTTTTTTTTTGTATGTTACGCGATTTCTCCGTCAATTGTGGACCGATTTTGAAAATTGTTTTTTTGTTTGAAAGGGTATGCTCCCGAGGTAGTCCCATATAAATTTTATTAACTTTACTTGGATAGTTTTTGAGTTAGCTTCAATAATACGTATTTTTCCCACTTAGTTTTTATGGATGATATGATGATAACTTCTAATCACTGTTATTTACATAGCAGGTTAGTGGTATTCGAATTTGTATGGGGTAGGTACCACAACTAAAAAGAGCAAAATAAAAACTTTTTAGCAAAACAAAAAAAGAACAACCGTCTTCCAAAAAAGACACTACGAAGTCAAAAGTAACTTTAATTTCGGAAGTCGGTGGCAAAAAACGAAAGTTCAAAACCAAATACACCGACTTCCGAAATTAAAGTTATTTTTGACTTTGTAGTGTCTTTTTTGGAAGTCGGTTCTTCTTTTTTTGTAAAAAGTTTTTTTGTTCATCCATACGGAAGGGTCATTTGAAAATTCAACCAGAAATAACAAGGGATCGATTGCTTTTGTTGAAAATACGTTTATGTACTTATATGAATGTAAAAAAAATCACCTGTACAAACATAATTTTTTGTTGAAACAGTTTGCGAAACAACGAGTAAATAATATTTACATAAATCTGCTATTAAGTAAATGATATTTACGTTGGAAGTTGGAAATACATAATTTGAGTTTAATGAAACACACATATCATCATGCCTGTATTCCCCGAAGGCCTAGGCAGAGGTGTACCTATAGTACCTACACGCACATTTCGCCAGTTATGTTTAAGTCCCATGTAATAGGGGGCGAGCCTATTGCTATCAACCGGGCACAAATATAGACTCCGGGCTGCTACTGCGCAATTCTAGATGGGAAACCCAATAACACTATGCCCGACTCGGGAATAGAACCCAGGACCTCATGTTCATCAGTCAGCAGTGTCGCTTGCGGCCACTGGATCAACAAGGTAGTTTAATTAATTTGTTTTATTATTCAATCTTCATGAACCAGTAGATGCTGATTAAACATAAATGCCTACCTAACACCTTACAAAAATATTAGTAGAGGTGACTTCAGGCTCGAGGTAACTTGAAAAAAAAAATCGGGCCGTATTCCTCTACAGGTCACTTACAAATTTACAATAGATGGGTGTAAGTAAACCCACACTAGCATTGTTCCATCAATGTCACCTTGATCAGTCGCCTCTCTAAATACAAGGCGCAAGGTTGCAGCCGCATTAAAAATTATTAATAACTAGGTACCTATACCTACTTACTTACCTACATGATTGGCAAACTTGATGGAGTTACTTGTAATTGATATTAAAAGGTTCCTAACTAAAATGTACCTATAAACATTGTAACAGGAAGTGACAAGCTAGAAAACAAGATATACAGGGTTATTGGTTATTATGTCGGCAATCTGTTAAGGGGGATGTAGGAGAGGTCATTTGCAAACAAACGACCCCTGCCAATATCAACCGTTTTCGAGTAATATGACATTTTAAAATCAAAATGACTCGAAAATTGTTGACAAGTGGAGTTAAAAGGGTTAACTTGGTTGTAAATGACCTCTCCCACATGCCCTTAATGGATTGCTGAAATATAACAGTTAACTCTGTATGCAGCTATACAGCTGATTTATATTTGTTGATTTAATTTATATTTGTAAATTGTACCTCATGCTGAATAGAAGTAAAGGCAAAGGGCTATATACTCGTACTATTAACTAATATTTGCATGCCAAAATATGGCAAAATGTGTCATCGCACAAGAATTATAAATTAACACCTTTGTAACCGCATTTAGAGCAAATAAATGACTTTGACTTCAGTAAGTTAAGAGGGTTTACGTCGTACGGCATTTCATACAATCTTTTAAGCCTTTGTTTTTTTAAATGACTGAACAGATTTTTATGAAACTTCATACGCATATGTAGGATACAAAGTGTGAACAAAAGGATGCAAAATGAGTATGTAAGGATCGCAGCACGTGGCGTTTGTAGTTTCTGCCTACCCCCATGGGCAGAAGGCGTGGTTGCGTGAGTAAATCTTTAAAAGTAATACAATAGCAGAGATCATTTATAATTAACCGCTGAACTTTAACTTTTATATTTCGTCAAAGGTTTTCTTTGGCGTCATTCTATGACGAAGTTTCGTTTGCCTAGCAGCACGACCTAGATACAGCCTTGTTACTTGCCCTTTTTATTAAAAGTCAAGTTATGGGTTAACGGCAATTTGTTTCATTTTGCTGTGCACCAAATTATAATTACACTAGCTTCTGCCCGCGATTTCGTCCGTAATATGACATATCCTATGATAGTCAGCAATACTGAAGCACCCATTAGTGAAAGAATTTTCGGAATCGGATCAGTAATTCCGAAGATTAGGTACCTATCCCTCACATGCAAACTCTCATTTAAAAAAAAATCTGTATGTTCATAGAAAAGTAATACCTACGCGGTCAAAATGCAGATTTCTTTAAAATAAGCGTCGAAAAATTTCAACGCAGGGGGGTTCAGAACATGTACTGAATCCATGGTTATAGTTTTCCCGCCGATGTTCCTGCCACCCTGTATATAAAATATTATATAAGACGTTTATTTTCTCTACACAAGTTATGAACTTAATGCTAGTATTTGACAATAGTCGTGCACTATTGTACAAGGAGCTAACTTTGTGAGAGACTGAAGTAGGTTTAAATAAAAACCTGTACTTATTACAGGTCACCATAATATTATAGGCGAAGAAGTAGAGAAAGATTGGTACTTAGATGCAACAATAATTACAATACCGATGCAGATAATCCGGCTAGAGATCTCTTTAGTTGATGTTAATAATCCCACAAATCACAATATTTCTAACGTTAATTGGATGTTCGGAATTCTACTTAAACAACATCGCATTACTTACATTAATAAATATTTGCCTGACATTTAATTAATTGCGTTTACATTACCTCGAGAAAGTAGGATTGCTTTCCCTGGAGCAAGAACCTCGTGAATGGATATTATAGTATCTGTTTTATCGTAATATGCAAATTGAAATTGCTTATAGGTAATACATAGAACTAGGTACCAGTACTTACTTGCTACTTTCATCTACCTTAATAGCTTATCTAGTGATTGCATACTATTGCCACAGTATAAAAACATACAGTAGGAAATCGCCTTTGAACTCGTTGTAAATGCCGGCAACGTCGCGACAGTTAGCAGTTCGGGAACGCGTCTCGCCCCTCACGCCCCACAACGTAGCAGTTCGGTACCCGTCTCGCCCCGCACGATTGCTCTGTCTAGACGTCTTCGTGAAACGACTGTATGATGTTTAGACTGTGCTATTGCTAAGAAGAAAATATCAAGATAATAAGAAATAAATTATGACCAACTGACTTGCTCATTCATCACGAAATCACCGTGACTATAAAGGTTAAAAGTTTGAAACTATTCAATACCTAGGTGGAATCTTTTTATAGAATGCAGGTATCTACTCAGAACTTCTTGACAGTAAGTAAAACCAGCTATCTAATTGTTTTTCGTAAACGATTACGAGTAATCTGTTTCATTTTGACAGTTCAACAACATTCATTGCGTTATTTACGTTGTGAAGCAGTTTTTTTTTCGAACTTATGAAGCAATGGAATCTGTTAGAAAACGATTCAGATTCTGATTAATCGTGTATTACGCAATTAGGGTACTGAACCATCCCAAGTTAGTAAGGATAGTCAAGTCTTCGTCAAATTTTGCTCGGGCTTTAAATCTACTCTTTGTTTCCTATAATCTCTGTCCAGTTGAAATTTTTTCTTGTATCATACGAGTACTAGTATTGATAGCAAAAAGTATTCAAAAGCTTGTTCGTTGACCTGTCCAGTCAACAGTCGAAATAGTGGCGCCAACATTCAACACCGAACCGCGATTGCCATGAGTATCGTGTTTCAACAACATTAGTTCACTTACACCTCAGTTGATATAGAAATAGGTATTATAATAATATTATAATTACTTGTCTAACTTGTCCCCAAGGTTATTAAGAGTGCGGTGAGAATGGACCCAAATAATAAGAATCCTGTTTTGGAGTCTCGAGTGCGCCAATTTGTGGCCAGTTGATCTTTTGAACGTTCGGGGTTATTAGAAATTGTCCAAATCTTTTGACATAAATATTCACTATATATTTCATAACTATTGAAAAAAAAATGGTTTTTCTTTATCGTAGGGCCTTAACTTGTTACAGAAAGAAAGCTACATTAGACTCGATTTTAATGGTTTTTTGATGAAATTAACGAAATCATTAGCGTTAATGATTCATTACGTATTGGAGCATTAATGTTTGTCTTAGTGCAATTGGGTGATATTGTCTTAAAATAATCACAAGCATTATTTATCGACTAGGGCGTATCTAGTCATTATCTATGGTTGATTGATTGAACGTCTATCCCTCAAACATTAAGTCAAAATCGTGACGATCAGCGCGTTATAAATACCAGGTTAACAGTACACGTAGGCGGTTCGCCTTGCCGTACTTGTCACGTAGAAAGCCTGAGACAAAGGTCTGTCTACCAGTTCACTTGCGTAACTCGAAATCTGCATGTCTAATGATCGCTTTCGGGTCTTACTATGATTGATTGAGCAGTTATGCAAAAGAGGTTCAGAGGGCAGGCGATTCTATTCAGATTACGGTTAAACGTATGTTGAACGTGTGAAATTAACCGTTAAAGTACTTAACTAAGTATTACTTTACTTTGCAGGAAGAGGATAAAGAGGATGACTGTATAATGTTGTGTGACAATCGGGCAGGTAACACAATAAATATTGAATTCCCTGTTACTTTCACGCAGACGTTATTAGCCTCGAATTGGCACAGTATGGTACTCATAGTAAGTCTTTAATGGATGTAAAAGTGTTGCATATGCAACTGGGTCTGACCTAAATTGTAGAACGGAGCTCGGAACACACATGGTTTGTAGTTACCTACGTGTATTCCGTGTTTCCTAATGCTTTTTTATGTTTGTAGAAACTTGCATTTAGCGTTTACTTAGGTACTTGTTTTACATTCCATATTATCTATGAAATCATCCCAACTTTTCGAAGTCCTGTCCTGGGTTTCAACATCAATTCAACTGATTATCCACCAATACCCCCGGTTAGCTGGCCATATTTTTATAAAAACGAAATAAATTGTAATCGATTCCTTCAAGCTTTTCAAAGCATTTATTTGCTTTATATTGATTTTTTTTTAACTAATAATATAATATCTTAACCTAACGACATCGTGGCAGGCCGAGACGAAGATGGCGGGACGAGCTCGACTCTTACCGAAAGGACTGGCCGATACTAGCAACAGACAGAATTGTGTGGAAGAGGGAGAGGGAGACCTTTGCCCTGCAGTGGGACAATACAGGCTAATTAATAATAACCTAAAACTAAAACTATTAATAAACTAAAATATGGCGTCGAAAATTCCTCCGCATCGCTGTCAACTGGTAATGTACCCACTAGACTGGCGGCATTGCCACGTTGTATGGCAATGCTTAGCCTCTGGCCATGGTAAAAGTCAGCCTTAGGGTTACGGGAAGTGTCAACCAGTCGTTTGGAGATTTCATTGAACAGACCAGGAGCACTCGGGCCCCACGGCCCTAGGGTTTCAACCCCAAACAGCTCGATAATATAGTTACCAATGAGGTTATTATACTTTCGCCGTTTGAGGTTTTCTGAACCCGCAGCGGCAGCGCCAGCACAGCACGCTGAGCCAGGAAAATGGGATGGCGCAAGAGTATCCACACATGTTGCGTCCCACACTAAAGGCCTACCCACCTTTCATGGAAATTCCTTAAATCAAATAGGTACCTACTCTTAATAAGATTCCCGTATTAATCTTTCAAACAGCTAACTCTATGAACCACATTCTTACTTGACAGAGCTCTAATTGCAGGCTTATTTTAACGTCACTAATTAACATAAGCAGCAGCATTATTTGCTAAGATATTTAGCATACATACCAAATGAAGCGGGTGTTAATTATAGCCGTAATTACAGCCAATGATTATATAGACTGACTGGACTGATGGTGAATACTATGAACGTACGACCTAGCTCATATTAATAAAGTGATCTAGATTCTAGATCATAGTTCGCAACATGATTGTCACAAGCGAATATATAATGAAGTATCGAAACTTGTAGCACAGGATAAAGCTTGGCTTGAGACAAGTTAAAAACTGGAGTGGTTTTACGAGTTTTTTTATGTCGTGTATTTCTGATAATAGGTGTAGCGACCTATGTTTCTGTTCGCATATATTGACGGGTTTCTCAATCAAGCGCAATTTTTATTTGAGTAAAAGTGTGACTTAAAAACGTAACTGGGGAATTGTGGGTGTAGGTATTCTAGGTGCACCTCGCACCCCGAGGAACCCCTCGGGGAATTCAGGCGTTATGTTATGTGTGTATGTATCCGGTATCGATTTTGGAGCACTAGGTACTTACCTAAATACTGCTTTAAGGCTCCCGCAGAAAGGTGCGACGCGACTCTGGTGGGACAATTTCTCTGAAAACTTCACGGAAATTGATTGATCTACCGGTGTCGCGTTGCGCCCGTGCCGTCGCGTAGCGCCTGTCTTGGAGAGCCTTTATTCAAGATTGAATAAGATCTAGGTTTCTACCATCACGCGCGGGTACCCCGAATTCATAGGCCGTAAACGGAATACACCAAATAATAATCATATAATTTCTACAATTTCATCAGGAATTGCCTTTTTATCCCTTTTTACTTTCAAAAGAGTTATTATACGAAAACGAATACCGATCAATTTATTAACGCCTAAATTCGCTGTGGGACATGACGAATCTTCTATGAACTATCAAGCCTTTATTAGTATCGGTTATCGACAGACAAAATGGTAGGCGTAAGAAATGGCTACACAAGGATGCAAGTAACGAATTACTTTCAGGGGAATACAGCCTGTATGCATACTAGACAAAAGACGATATTCCTATGAGTGCAACGGAAAGGAAGGATGTGTTAGTATGCGCACCGATTTGTAGGAAATAACGGAACGACCAGTTGGTTGACGACTGTCTAAAGTTCGCTATCTATAAGTTTCTAAGAACTCGTTTGAATAAATATTCATTTTAAATTAATTATTCTATAATCTAGGCACTTAAAAGAATTAAGTTTGTTTGACTACTATATTACATTGCTTGCACAATGTTTATAAAATATACTTGACACTATAAAATTTTTACTAAAATTTTAAATAGGGCCGATGCGATTTATGTATTGTCTTGAAGGCCTGTAAGAGTTTACGCCATACCTACAAATATTTCGATTTGAGGACTTGTCTACCATAAGCATACAGGCATGTACATAATGTGTAAGGCTGAAAAGGCATGCAACACCACATTTTATTTATTTATTTAATACTTAAAGCACAGAAATGTACAGAGGCGGACTTAATGCCATAGGCATTTTCTACCAGTCAACCTTTGGGTTATGCAGAGACAAACAGTGTTAAGTGCAATTGCGAAAAATTGAGAAATAAAAATAATATTATAAAATATTCAAATACTTTGAAATAGGTATTATGTGTAAGATACACATATACCTATTTCAAATATAATATAAAAGCTTAATCATATATACGCAAATAATCACTAATAATAATATATATAAATACTTGAATATACTAAATGAAATAAGACAAACAATGGGAAAACATTAACGTTGTGATGATACTGCCAGCTTCTTACGAATATGCTCGCGAACTTTAACTTTAAAGGATAATCGGTTGGTCATTTTATCATATTTTTTTCTAGATTCTGAGAACTCATTAGCTGAGGTGCAAGCATAAGAAGTATATTTATGTATAGGTAAGATACCTAAACAGAATAACTGGTATTTTGAATGGAAGAAGAGGATGAATTCTTTAATAGGTGCATCATTGTTCTCAAATACTTTAAATTCCCGCCCTAATTGAACACAGTTAGAGCAGAATTTTGGTTGAGTCCATTCAATAACCATTGAGACCACAGAACTAGGGAATATGGTCTACTAGTTAAAGCAGTGGGGTAGAGCCATGCCACCACGGCTTGGGAGGACTAAATGAAGGAGTGAAAATTAAATCTGGAGTAGGCTTTCATGTGAGCCCAAGTGCTAATGAGTTTTCAGTTAGAATATTTACAGCAGCAGCTCTAGATTTTGCATTAAGTTGCAGACCGTAGAACCTTACTCTAGTTCTTATTTAGGTGAAACTCACTTATACAATAATATAATTGATGGTACCTACCTAAATACCTCTCACAGAGTGGCCTGTGTAAGCAAAAAAGCAAAGTCACCCAGCAGTAAGTGGCAAAAAAATGTGGTGAAAAGTGGTGTTTTTTTTTAATATATAATATCAATTAAACGACATTGAATTAATTAAACAGCCATTTTCACGTCCATAGATACATTTTTCTTTATTATAATATGCATTAAGATGTAAATATTTTTTTTCTACTTTGTTAGTGTACTCATCAAGTATAATGCATACTTATGAGGCAATCAAAGTTCAAGACAGCACTTGTTTTTGACAACTTGAGAGTATATGAGGCGTGTAAAAGCTCACTTAACATGAGATATACAAATAAATCATGCAGTTATATAAGGTAGCATAATGCTTTTTATCTCTAGGCATACTTGCCTAGAGACAAAATTACTGCAACACCTCCTGACATTATAGTGTTTTGGTACAACATGCAACCTGGAATAGTCTTGACCAATTAATATTCTGAAGTACTAAATATACTTTTTTTTTGTATCCTTGCCATATGCAGCGTTACACAAGTTCCCCAATACCTTATTAATTTCTTAGGAAAGTAATGAACCCATAAATAAATTACTTTGTAGTTAATTTGTTTTCAGAAATCTATCAGATCATCATCGGCCAGGTACAGATAATATTACAGTGGCCAGGGCTTTTCCCAACTATGGAGTCGGCTTCCAGTCTAACCAGACACAGTTGAATACCAGTATTTTACGGGTCTGCCTATCTAACCTAATCCAGTTACTGGGTAACAGATAGTCTTACAACTAACAAATATTTAAATATAGAATCATTCAGTATTCACACCAATAACATGCAAATTAAGAAAATACCTATATTGATATCACACCTGAAACTCATATTGTGTAGAGCTGAAATGGCTCAAACCAAACCAGAACATTCAGCATGCTAATTTATTTCATTCATGGTGATGATATCAATTAAGTAACATTAAAGCTACCATTAATAAGAACAAGCATTCCATTCATCATAATTAAATATGTAAACAAACCTGGTATCTAATTGCGTAACACATTTTCGTCAATGACAAATCTGTTTCATTTTGACAATTCAACAACATTCATTGCGCTATTTACGTTGTCGAGAAGATCTTTTTTTCGAACTTTTATAGCAATGGATTAGCAATGTCTTTCAATGATCTCTTTCAGATTGATCGTACATTACGCAAGTATGGTGCTGAAATATAAAATACCTACCTAAACATGTTGGTGAGGTAATTCTATTAGGTGCCTAAAATGTTTGAATTTGAAAGAAGTATTTTGAAACACCAAAGTTGCTGTTTGGAAACATTATAAAGTTAAAGAACACTTGTACACCTAAATCCCCATCAATAATTATAATTGGTGCCAACCCTTCTCAGAAAAGACTGAAGAATTTGCCCAAAAACACTTTGTCTTAGAATAATACTAAGACTTTTAGTATTTCGATTCTCAATAAAATAAGTTCTGCTATGTTCTTTTGTACAAAACAAAACTAACAATTTCATTAAATGTGTTTGCACCTACCTGAATTTAAGGAGCAGAAGTGAGCGAGCATCTG
The DNA here is from genome assembly GCA_948150665.1 of Conistra vaccinii. Classification (NCBI taxonomy): domain Eukaryota; kingdom Metazoa; phylum Arthropoda; class Insecta; order Lepidoptera; family Noctuidae; genus Conistra; species Conistra vaccinii. The sequence continues at coordinate 16,600,637 of OX411318.1, forward strand.
TATTTTGGTTTCTTTTGTTTTAAAAGGAAATCAGGAAAGCGGAAAATCAAAAGTGTCAAACATTTTTGAGTACAAAAAGTAAACAATGAATGAACTTTTTAGCAAGTTGAGTTGACAACTTGAAACTATTTGAAAGCTCTCAGAAAGTGTTGCCAGTAGTTGGCTATTAAAATAATACGAAAATGTAAGCTATGAAAAACCGCGTATCACTGGCCGGGTTTAAAGAGGTGACAGACGGGCGAGCAAGTCCGCGGTCTTATGGCTCAGCGACCTTACTCGCCCGTGTGTCACCCTAAGTACGCGTACTTTAAAACCGCCGAGTAAGCTCGCCGGGCGATCCAACAGGTTTGAAATTTTGCTCGTAGCCCGCCTTGGTTCGTAGTTTCGTACGTCTGTCATTGCCGCAAATCGCGAGCCAGCATTTTGCGTCGTCATTCGTATAATTTTTGTTTAGTTTGGTTCAGAAAAGTCGAAAACATCGCGATACAGCGTGAGAAATCTGCACGTGTGTCACCGACGCGGACGGCGAACCGTGCAAGTTGACGAGCTTAAAAACCGCGGTCTTTAAATACGCATTTTTTGCCCAGGGGAGGGGGGCAACTCAGAAATTATCACCCTACCCACCCATATATTTTACCTTACACACTACACGAAACATGAGTATGTAATGTGTAAAGTTACATGTTCTGTTCATCTGTTGTAGTGTGTAGGGGAAACAGCCGCAGGAGATGATCTTGCTTTAAAGGTAGAAAAATAATAAACTGTGTGCTTGCTTGCTGCGTTCGCGTATTTTGCGTGATACAACATGACCCACCGCGCAGCGCGGTTTAAAAAAATAATAATGTATAGAATTAAATATTTATTAGAAAAAATATGTTAGAGTCACGTTAAGACTTACTTTATAAGTAAAGTAAGTCTTAACGTGACTCTAACATAACTTTTATCGACAACAGCAGGTACTAAGGCCATAGGCATACAAAATCTAGGGGGGGCAGCTGCCCTCAATGGTTACGCCCATGAATATACCGTTATTAAAGTACTCAAAAATGGTTCAAATAAAGAACAGTCATAGTTAGGCAGGTTTTTTTGTAGGTCTCAGATCCAGGAGTTCCCTGTTCCCTGTACTATGTTTTTGTACTATTTTAAACTGCGATCACCTGGCAACACATTCTGATTTCTGCCAGCCTTCAAATTCAAAAAAATTTCAATTCGTTCGCGAATCTTTTGTTTCCAAGAAACAAAACAAAAGAAATCAGCCAGCTTATTGCAAATAAATTAATTAAATTCAGCGTCATGCGTTATTTTCATTATCTTTAAAATATTCGGTGTTACTTTGTTAAGAAGTTATTGGAGTTTGAATAGAATGGCAACTAAGTATCACGGTAATTATGTGTATTTTCTTTTATTATTTACTTTTCCATTAATTTATAGGCACAACACCCACTGACCAATAACTTTTGATTGCCTCAATGAATGGCCGGCCGCAACATACTTTTTTCCTTACCTAACATTATTATTTTCTTTATATTTCAGGTTTGTTTTATTTTGAATCGAGATGAAAATAATTATCGCTTGAAAAGAGCCCCTAAGGCTACTCACCGACCGAGAGTTGCTTAAATTTTATCATCGCTAAGAACTAAGCTTGCATGCTGCATGGACTGCTTCAGCTTGAGATTGCACTGTTTCAGCTGCCCGAGTTTCAAGTAGGTAATATTTATTTACTTTTTTTTATTGCTTTTAGCCGGGTAATTGAATAATGTATGTAAATCATACAGTTTTGAAACTAAGTACCTCAAATTAAAATTAATTAAATACTTCATAGGAACATAGGAGATATCAGTCCCCAATTTAGATGAACGAACTTGGAACTATTTATTGCTGTTATCTTATCCATTTAGCAGCTACCTATATTCCTGACTCTGCTAACTTTTTCTGATTACTCAGCTGAAGGATAAACCATGATAAAATATATTAAATAATTGTCGGCTTATAAAAAAATTAAATATACTCAATATAAATTGTACGTATCAGAGCCTTTACTCAGTATCCTAACTATCATTGATGTATGACACCAGTTTATGTTTTAAAATTAATTTGCAGACTTTTACCTTTTACCTATTTAATTGCCCGGGGCAATAATACACTCCAGTTTCTTTTTTTATTAGCCTATTTTGTTTTATAATGTCCAAAACAGAGCTTGTGACTCTTGTCTACTAAATCATAGTTTGGGATTTAGCTCTGAAGTTTAATCATAACTTCTTAAGACTCATCTGTATTAATAGCACAGATAATCTGTGATAATTTTTTTTTTTTTTTTGTCATAATAACATCTTGCGATCGGCTTAAGAAGCCCTTAGCAGATTTGTTGTGCGAGTTTATTGACTGGAAAGAACTGTTCCTCCAGTGAGGAAGCTGTCTCTTATTAAGTTAGGGTTTGTTAGTGAACAAGGTCCCATATGTACTGTCTTTTGAGCCTTCTGTCTTTTATTGGTTCACATAGCGCTGTTGCTAGGGTGTTAGTATGGGCTTTTATACGGTCTTTGTATGCTTTTACTCTGTGTTCGACTTCCTCCTTAACTGTTTTCATTTCAGTGTACTCATGCAGTTCATTGGTTCTGATAAATAGAGGTGCATTAGTTATCATTTTGAGTGCCTTATTCTGGAACCGTTGTAGAATCTCCACATTCGAGTTTTTTGCTGATCCCCATAACTCTATGCCATATGTCCAAACCGGCTTGATTATGGTTTTATAGATGAGAATCTTATTTTCCGTGGTGACGTGCGATCTTCTGCCTATTAGCCAGTTTTGGTGTCTGAGCCGTATATTTAACTCGTCGCGTTTTTTTTGGATATGGGGCTTCCATGTTTGCCTCCTATCAAGATGCATGCCTAGGTATTTTGCTGAATCTTGATGGGGTAGAACATCGTTTCCAAGTTTAATTGGGGGGCAGTTGTCCTTTCTCAGGGTAAAAGTGACATGCACTGATTTGTTGGAGCTGGCCCTGATGCGCCACTTTTCCATCCATTTGTTGACTTTGTTCAGGTGGCCCTGCAAAACTAAAGACGCTACACTGGGGTTTTCATGGTTGCAGAGTGCAGCGGTGTCATCAGCGAATGTGGCAGATAGAATATCATCCGTTGTGGGTATATCTGCAGTGTATATTAGATATAGAGTAGGGCCCAAAACGGAACCTTGTGGTACACCGGCTTTTATATCTTGAAAGGCGGAGTAGGTGTCATTGATTTTAATTCTAAATATTCTATCCTCCAAATACGACTTTAAGAGCACGTAGAAGTTATGCGGAAGTCGGTTCTTCATTTTGAAAAGCAGGCCCAAGTGCCAAACCTTATCGAATGCTTGTTGTACATCGAGAAAGACAGCAGAGCAGTACTGCTTTTTCTCGAGAGCTTCTCTTATTTTGTTGACAACTCGGTGAACTTGTTCTATAGTCGAATGGCCAGCTCTGAAACCAAACTGATGTTGAGGAATGAGATCGTTTTCGTTAAGTATTCGTGTAAGCCTTCGCAAGACGATCTTCTCAAACAGTTTCGATAGTGTTGGTAGTAGACTAATTGGTCTATAAGAAGACACAAGATGCGGGGGTTTGCCAGGCTTCGGAATCATGACTATCTCTGATATTTTCCATATCATTGGAACATGTCCAACCCTCATTATGCTGTTAAAAAGGTGTGTTATGCCGACTATAGCTTTTTTAGGAAGTTGTCGTAGTATTTCAGCTGTTATCAGGCAGAAGCCAAGAGCCTTGTTTAACTCTAGACCTTTTATTTCTCTTTGGACTTCGCGGGGTGAGCAGCTTTGCATTGGGAGGCATAGTTGCAGATCAGTTTCTAGGTAGTCTTTTATTTCTTTTTCAGATTCTATATCCCCGCCATTCGGAGTGAAGACTTCGTGCAAGAATTGTCCAAACGCCTCAGCCCGTTCCTTGTCAGTTCTAGCCCAACTGTTGTTACTCCTTTTGATGGGATGCTGTGCAACCTGAGGGGCCACCTTACTACTTTTTACCGTGTTCCAGAGTGAGTACTCGTTTTTAGCTTCGGGATTCAAGTTGGCTAGCTTATTCTGTAGGGTTTCCTCTTCAATATCTTTAAGGTACTGTTTTAGGTCAGCGGCTGCTTTATTAAACGCCCTTTTGTCTTGGGAATGTCGACTACAATGCCACACTCTTCTGAGTCTTCTCTTCTCCAGAATCTTTGTTTTTATATCCTTGGGTACGTTCCTACCACCTTGTTTCAATGTGGTAACTGGGGTACATTTCCATGCGGCTGTTTGTATTAGGTTTGTTAAAGTTGTTGCATATTTTTCAATATCGTCCTTTGTTTTAAGTGTCACCTTCAAGTTGAGGTTTTCGTCTATGTTGTCCCTGAATGCATCCCAATCGGTTTTTTTGGTGTAGAGTCGCTCTTTTACTGGTCTTTCAATTATGGTGGTACTTATTGTGGCTATTACTGGTGTGTGGTCTGAACTGCTATCTAGACAAGTCTCAACACTTAAGTAATGATCTGACAATCCTTTATAAACAAAGAAATCTAGAAGATCGGGTGTTTTATTTGGGTCTGTAGGCCAATACGAGGGTTCACCTGAACTTAGTGCACATAGTTTATTTTTGTCCATACTTCTTTTCAATTCTCGGCCTCTGGTTAGAGTTAGTCGTGATCCCCAGTGAACGTTTTTGGCGTTCCAGTCACCTCCACATATGAATCTATGTCCAAGAGTTTTGAAGTAATTTGTAAACGCTTCTTCCTTTAAGGTATGCTTTGGTGGACAGTATACAGCCGATAATGTTATAGATCCTTGTTTATCTTGTTCCATTATCGTAGTTGCTTGTATTGGCTCTGTTTTGTACTCCTGAAGAATCTCGTGCTTAATATGTTTCTTGATAATTACAGCTGTGCCTGCATGAGCAGTTCCGTCTGGGTGGGATGTCGCATATATGCAGTAATTTTTTAACGTTGTGTTGTGATTTGGTACCAAATGTGCCTCAGATACAAGAAGTACATCAATACTTTCATATTCCAATAGAGTTTGTACGTCATATTTGTGTTTAATTAACCCGTTTGTGTTCCACGTTGCTACTTTCAGAGTGGCCATTTCAATGGACAAGTTTGTTAATTACTGTTGTGAGAAGGTTCATCATTGTTGACATTTGTTCTAATAATTTATCTAGCTTTACAGCTTGTTGTGTGAGTAGGATTTCTAAGTTATTATTATATGTTGTAGGTTGCGTTTTTATAGCTTCTGAATAGGATTTTGCGTCTATGGAATCATTGTTTGAATTTCTGGATTTCTCAAACAGTTGGTATTGTTGTTGCTGTGGTTCTGTTGTAAGATTTGGGTGTCGTACATTATTTGGTTTATTTTGTGTTGTAGTGATATACGTAGGAACCTTTGCTAGTTTTTGTCTACCTGTTTTTCTAGATAGTATTTCTTTGTACACCTCACATCCTTTGTAGTTAGCAGGGTGTGCACCTTCACATAACGCGCAGGTGGCGGGGGTGTTTCGGTCCTTTTTAGGACAGTCGGATGTTTTGTGATCTTGTGCACACTTTACACAGCGGTATGGCCGCATGCAATAATTTTTAGAATGACCGTATTGTTGACACCTCTGACATTGTGGTATTGTGTTTATTTTCTTAGGCTCTTCAATTATAACAATTTGATTGTTAATAGATTTTATTGATTTAGCAGCATTGTTGTTTGGGCCAGCCACGAGATTAATAAAGAATGTCGACGTTGGTTTTTTTTCTGGACCATACTTTACATTAATAATTTCTCCTTGTACTTTATTTCCAGTTTTTTCGACTTCTTCTATGATAGCACTGTGCGGTGTTGAATGATGGAGTTTTTTTACTACTAGCCGGCAGCAACGTTGGTCCTTTATATTAAAGGTGTGGCCTATAAGTCCATTTTCACGAACTAGGGTAATAATTTTCTTATATGCTTCTATATCTCTGGAAGTTATTCTTAATTGGTTTACATTTACAATTTTTAAGAAGAAATCATCTTTATCAGCAACAGTGTTAACCAATTCAGTTAATTTATTTATGTCTTCAATTCCATATAAGATAATCGGTGGAGGTTTGTTTGGGCGTTTCTCTTTAGGTTCGGGTTCATCTTCTGTCAGGTCAATCTGCAGGCCATTGTACCTATTGCTAGTTTTGATTGTTTCAGGAGATGGCGACTGCGATATCTTCTTTCGCTTGTTGGCTCTAGTTGTTGGAACTCTTTGCCATTCAGGAGGACAAGGTGTGTTATTAGTTGGTGTCTGATTTTTCTGTTCTTTTGTTGAGGGAGCTGTGTTGGTAGCTTCAAGCTGTGGTCTATTACCAAGGGATTGACTTCTTGGTCTATTCATAAACAAACTAGGGTGGAAGGCTTGTTGTACATATTTTTTGCTGCCAGTAACATTCACTACCACGGAAGCCTGGTCGCCTACTTCCATGGAGTCTTCGGTAATCAATTTCTCACCCACCGGCCCGGATACCGGAGGGCGCCGGGTGTTAGCCGGATCGCACGACAAATACTCGCTCTTATTATTCGACATTTCATAAAAGGGGGGGTTGGGAGATAATCTCATAGCAGTTTCCCAAGGCACTATGGCCACTCTTTTAGAAGGTATTTAGTTCTTCTTGGCCAGTGGAGACCAGTGGAATCTGTGATAATAGCGACAACATATTTTTTAATCTTGGGAGTGCTTCATACTATAGTCTTAATGTAAAACAGAGGTCATCATTTCTTTGGATATTGTGTCTATTTTTCATAGTTTCGGATTTAGTCCTGATGTTCCATCGTAAAAGCTCAGGCCTGTATAATAGCGATAGCGACTTTATAATCTTGGGACTGCTTTATAGCCATAGGTACTGTAGTCATAATCTGAAACGCACCTGATAACTTCTTTGGACTTAAGTTTGCTTATCATAGTTTCGTTTTAGTCCCAGTACCTCTACCTTGAGTTGTCATCGAAAACTTACTCGCATTCATGGTAGAGGTAGGCTCTACCATGAGTTGTCGCCGAAAACTTACTCAAGTTCCATAAACTCAGATTTAGTTCTGAAGTTTAATCGTAAAAGGATTAAAAAGTCATCGCTATTTGACGGGGTGAGGTGAGTATAATAGCGACAACGACTCAACATGGGTCTGCTATTTATGTACCTACTGTACCTACGGTACTTAATCTAAAATTAAAATAATCCGATCTATCAATAAGGTTGCTGGCTGGCTGCAAACAAAACCGATACTATCTACTACCGTCACCACATTTACGGTTATAGTTTCAGAGCTGCGGTTATCGACACAAGTGTGTCAAATTATAATATTTATTTATTGTAAGCGTGTGTTGTACGTGATGGACGGGTATTGTGTCGGCCTCATACTTGATTCAGGTCGAGGGTTCGCGCCAATGTAAATTGAATGACATAATAAAAATAATTAAAGAGGAAATTCATATTTTAGTGTCAGTGTTTTCCGCTGCACAGCTGCTTCGCTTGTTAAAGCCAGTAAATGTTTGACTGTTTATGGTCTGTTCTGAATTTTGAATCTGGTTTTGGGTTTGACCGTCTGCTATAGGTAAATAATACTAATTAGTACTTATTTGAATTTTACCGGATTTTGTTTACTTAGTATAAATGTGGCTAAGACATGAGTTGATCTGTGACGAGATAGAGAAGAAATAAAATATAATATTAGTCTTCTTTTCTTTGGAAGATGCTATTGCAGACAATCAGCACTTACAAAATAGCACATTCTTATTTCTTGTAGAAAGGGTTCGAAAGAGAAAGATGATATTGATTGTTTATCCATAGAAACGTAACATCGCAACTAGATCTCAAAACAAGAAACCGGTCAAGCGGGAGATAGGTAGGTGCAGATATATTTCGTTTTGCTTATCTTCCCGCGCAGGTTGGAACTCGTGTGTATCAATCGTGGAAAACGGGTTATTCTGGTGTCCTGTCCATAGACCCACAAGCCACATACAGCATAGTTTACATTAATAGATTATGTGGTTTTGTTTTATTGTGTATACCTACCTATACTTATTGTGAAATAGTTTAATGACCTCAAATTGCAAATTCTCCTCTCTCTTTAAACTGCTTTGAACATTAGGTACTTGCAGTTTAAAAGTAGGTACCTATATCCTCCAAAAGGTAAAGAACATTAAAAAAAATATCAATATACTATTTATTCTTCCTTCTTACAAATTCAAAGATTGCATTCACTGTCCCTGTGTCAAAGTAAGCAGAGTAGACTGGTTCCTAAAAAAAATGTGCTAGTTTACTTTGCAAAATGTTTAGTTTACCGAGAGATCATATTTATCGGTGTCGTTATCGCTTGAATTAATTAATCGAATGCGAGAGGTTAGAAACCGGTAACTTTTTTCCTTTTTCGTATTTTTAGAGCTAGATAGTTTTGTTTTTGAATTTTGGGCTTTGGATAGGTAACCTACTGTAGAATTTGGTTGTTGTACCTAGAATTCCGAAAATATTCCATGTCTGTTAACTTAGGTCAGATTAAGTCTGTGAATACATGTAACGCTTGTCATGTGAATACATGACAGGCGTTTTCAGACTTAATCTATTGCAACAATTATACTTACAGCGAGTTGCTTTCATAACTCGCAAGTTGATTCAATTGAGAATCTCCATGCTTTACGCGATTTAAGTTTTTTGAGTCTAACACTGCACAATATCTGAACTCGTATTTATTTATTTGTAGGAGAGAAGAAAGCATTTTATCCTGCTATCTAATTACGCAACACATTTTTAGTAAACGTTTACGACTAATCTGTTTCATTTTGACAGTTCAACAACATTCATTGTGTTATTTACGTTGTAGAGCAGATTTTTTTTTCGAACTTTTGATGTAATTAGCAATTTGTTTCAAAACGATTCAGATTCATCATGATTGTATTACGCAGTTAGGGTACCGGTTCTAAGTAGTCTCTCTCTAGTAGTAATGTTAGCAGTAGAAGATAGCAATAAAAAAAAACGAGATTGAAGTGTCCTATCATAACAAAAGATGAATGAACATTTTAAGACTAGGTACAATTTTTAATGAACCAATAAATTGAACTACCTATTATGGTTTCGATAGCAATAGTACAACACCTCTTTGAATGCTACGATATTCGATATACGTACAGCGAACTGATAACTTTTTATCCAGGTAGGTTAGAGACACCTATTATAAAATTAAATAGAAAGTGTTAGACGCTTTCACATAAAGCATAGAATTTACAGTCGACTAAGTAACAATGACACGGAAATATGGGATTTCGCATTTAACATACCTATCTACTGGAATTGAGAGTTTTGCATGGCAATTATAATTATTTTTTACAAAACTATTTGCTTAAAAATTCTGACCAACTTGATTTTTATCGAATCATATTTTGTGAATGGTTAGATGGTTTCGTATTGTTTGGAGCCTCTGAATTAAGAATTCAATTTTTAATTTACTTAAATTAAAATTAAATATATTTTTTTATTTAAATTAAACTGTCGTTTTTGCTTACGGTGTTCCTTTGCTGCATCAAAGTAGCTTAAACCTCACACTCCTTCGCCATTTTTGTCGACATAAACCTTACAATCGCATGGGTAGTAAAAGAATCTCTGTCTCCAGCCCAGACAGGACAACGCTCCCTAACTGAACCTCCTCTACATTGTTTTATTTAAGTCTTGCGCATCCTCAGTGTTCAAGCACGATTTGTGTCTGTATTCCCAATAAAGAAGGACAGGAAATCTCATTTCCTTGAGTTAAACTAGAATGTTAAAGATGCCAATAAAACATTTTAATCGGCTGTAATTAAAAGTCACTGTAGTCTTACCGCCTTTTCACCTAGAAGGTTTTTGTGTCAGATCTGATCACACGTACTATATTAAAATTGTATCTTTCATGCAACTGATCAATCACTTATTTTTAAGAATGCGCATCTTTAGCGGCGTTGTGCACTTTTTTGGGATGGGTAAAAAATGGAGGACACGTGACCTGATCGATAATTCGTAAGACGGAGGGAGAGTAGAATTTGTTGACAGCGCACTCTGTTTTATTTTTTTGAAATTGTTTTATTGGAACTACAGCTTTCGTTCTTAAATTCCTGATATTTTCGTTAGATGGCGTTACTTAGTTTTCACTTCTATCGGCAGTAACCAAAGACTACCCCGCATTTTTTTTTGTACCTTCTCGTTGGTGTATCAATCATGAAGATGTACGTGTTACAAAATCTTCATCTGCACCTACACATCTCGCTTAGATTTATTATCACGTTTATTCACGGTCATAAGCCACACGTGAGGTGGGGTGCGTGACAAGCCAACATTTTGTAAAGAATTCCAACGCACGCGCAGATATTGGAACTTGAGTGAAACAACTCATCAACAGGAACAATTAGAACTTATTAAAAGCTGTCTTGTCTGTGTCTAGCTTGTTCTTAAATTATAGGTAAGGCAACAAATTAATATAGGTGCTCATGTATCTGCCTCTTACGGTCGAATGGTCATAGACGTGTGGAAGGCAGCGTGAGAGGCGAGGCGGGTGCAACGTCCTGCGCGCAAGTCGCCGCTGACTGGCATACGTAATGCGCCCACTACTAAGGGTCTGTGCCACTTACACGATCAAACGGATAGTTTTACTTTTATCGATAGTTCTTTGAATCAATCGATCGTACATTGATGTGGGTTTGATAAAAATATTCTTAAAATACTCATCGTAAAAACAATAAAATAATTTTATAATCGCCGAAAGTGAGAAGACTGCACCCTAGTTGCCTTGCGTAACACACGATCAATCACAATCTGACAGTTCAACAACTTTCATTGCATTATTTACGTTATTGAGCAGACTTGAAATTATGAAGCGGGTGCTTGCCGCTGGCTATTACTCCGTGGTTAACACTAATCACAATAAACGTAATAAGGTTTATCTGCTGTGTTTTAATTATTATACATTAAGTTCATCTGTGATACAAATCACTCTATAGTGTTGCTCTTAATCATTGTGTATTTGATGATCTGGATAATTAAATAAACCCTACCTTAATTAAAGTTAAATTTTTGTTTAATTATTGTACATTTAATGATCATTTTAAATATAAACCTTACCTTATTTTAACATTTATTGTGATTATCTATTTCAAGAAATCATTATTAATTTGGTGCCTCAAGTCTTAAATAAAAGCACTTTCAAGATCCGTTATATTTTTTATTTCTTTTTACTTTTCTTTAACCTGACTCCTGAACTATACGCGAGACGAGGGTAGGATAAAAATGTCGCGTTCGTCAACACTGTTAACCAGTAGAACGCATCATTCCCAGTAGTTAATAGTGTTAACCACGGAATATTAACCAGCGGGAAGTACCCTATGAAGCTATGGATTAGCAAGATTGTGTGTTACGCAATTATGGTGCTGGTTCCGAAGTCACCAACTCTCTCACCTAGTGTGTGGATATAAAGTGCGGTGATAAAATTAGCGACCTCCCTTTTTGGTTGGGGCCAATGACTGCGATTGACAGAGCTAACTGTTGATGTAAAAGGTTCTAAAATATAAATTAATAAAAAGCTAATAAAAGTCGCTGAAGTTGATTGACCTCATAATATTATGCTAACGTTTATTACGAAACGTCTTGTTCAAAAACGTCAAATCGCTTAGCGGTATAAATGTTTATAGTAATTCCTAATCCTAAACAAACTACCGACATTTTACACAATTCACACTGAGCAGAGATATAAAAGGCTATATAATAGGTACAGATGAGTACTTCAGAAAATATCGTAATATTTCTAGTATAAATACCTGTGATAAATACCGATTAGAATACCTACTCTAGTATGATGCAAATTGAATAGTATGATGCAAATTGAAGGTTCACACGTTCGCTTCATCATTTGCGTGGCTGTTATTACTTAGCCACAAGCCCCTCTTAAAACTTATTGAATTTAAATTAAATTAAGTACCTAGCTTTAATTAATATACCTACTCGTGTTTCTTTAACATTAAGAAAGGTTTTACTTATAAATTGAAACCAATTGAAAAAGATTGCCAGTCCATTGCTTCATAACTTCGACAAAGAAAATCTGCTAAATTTTTTTTGTCGAACGCCAGATAGTAGGTAAGGGCGCAGAAAAGCCAAAACCGCAAAATAAAATGTTAATGCATTTTATTATTGAGTGATTGAAATTAACACCAAATACTAATTGAATTAAATATAACCTGGGGGACTGGTTATTTCAAACGAGTTTGTCATGAGTTTGTTTCTTGCCAATAGGCTCGCCCCCTATTACATGGGACTTAAACATAACTGGCGAAATATGGGTGTACCTACTATAGGTACACCTCTGCCTAACTCTTCGAGGATACAAGGCGTGATGGTATGTGGGTCATCTTTTTCGAAACGGTAGTACGTACAGTACGACACAACTTAGATGTAGCATAGATTTGAAAATTTTCATTTATTCATTTCAATTTTACGAATGTATTTGGCTATAAGACTTCACAATTTATTGCGTTTTCGAAAGATCATTTTCACCTGAAGCAGTAATAAAGATTGGTGATGGCGAAGGCGCACTCAGTTCGGATGGTGATCGGTTTTACGAATTTTGCCGATGCTACATCTAAGTTGTGTCGTACTGTACAAGTGATTAAAATCTAATAATATTTTTGTTATCGTAGTTTGTCAGACTGGTCGTTAAGATAAACAATGGAACTCAACGAAAAAATAACTAAGCCACAACTCCAGAAAGTGCACTAGGTCGTCGGCGTGACGTTGCCGGTCTTTACGATAACGTCACAATTAAGTCGCCTACAGTCTCATCAGTTCACTATTTAGACCCTTACAATAATTGCGTAATACACGATCAATCAGAATCCGAATCGTTTTGAAACAGATTACTTATCCATTGTATTTGTATCATAAGTTCGAAAAACAAATCTGTGCAACAACGTAAATAACGCAATGAATGTTGTTGAACTGTCAAAATGAAACGGGTTAGTCGTAATCGTTTACTATAGCTTATTGACAGCTATTGTATTTGCTCTAATATTGTAGTTCCGTTAAAAAAAGAATTTGATGTGTGTTCTGTACCCCAGTTGCGTAACACACTTTCTATCATGATCCGAAGGATTTTGTAGGATATTTCTAATCAATTGTTTCATATGTTTGAAAAATTCAAATAAAAGCATTGCCATTGTAAGTGTGTTACGTAATTAAGCCGCAGTTCCATACATATCCATATATTGGTTTACATATAATTTTCATTAATGGTAGGTATAGGTGGGTAAATCATATACATAATTATGTAAACGCAAGTTATAATAGTATTGTATTTGTATTTATTTGTATACATAGTTATTTAGTTAAATATTTAATTTAGGAGGTCGTCCCTAGTGTAAATAGTTGTATAATATAATAATTATTTATAAGCATTTTTTTTTTCGAACAAATAAATAAGAAAGTTAGGATAGCTATAAACTTATAATGCTAATGAAACAATGCGAGTTTTAGATAGAAATGATTTATTTTTCTTAAAACCTTCAAATAAACACTCTTTCAGTTTAACTAGATGTATAACCGCTTATGATGTCGAAATATTCACGGTTTCTTCACCTGTGTTTGGACTTATGGATTATACAAAATGGCGATATTCCTTCGGAGTCTTCCGAAGCACTGGCTGTCATCTTAGTTTCAATGTTTTTTGTTGCATCTTCTTGAATTTGAGCTTCCAATGCTAAGGTTATTTTGGCGTGTAGCCAAAATCGAAACTAACGCCACAATCTTGTTTTGTCAATATTATAGAATTTCTGTGACATTATTTCACAAATGTTTACAAACAACGCCTCCCTGGCAATGCCATTCAGGCGCCAAAATATTCTTGTAGCACTCTACTTTGATAACTACATAGGTACCATCGCAGAAGTTCATATCTATACACCGTAAGGACTGTTTCTGCTTGCAACGCTCGACCGCTATAAAACCGGGGCGGTAACAGATGTGGTCATCGTGATCACGGAATTTTGATTTCAAACTGCTTAGATATGAAGTTTTTCGATAGTACCTACTGTTTAAGTGCTGGCGTAACAATGTTTTAGTATTTCAATGCCTCTCAGCAGTAACCACTTCTACTGAGGATTGGTTCCCAGAGTTCTTATTGACAGTGAAGTCTTTTTATCGCAAACTTCTCGAACTTGATTTGGTAATTAATTGATTTTTCGTCTAAATTAATAAGAGTATCCTCGATGTGCTGCATAATGAAATCCAGTTTCAACATCTTTTCACTTCACAGCAATAGTCGACAGTGATTTTGTCCCTTTTGCATTTCGTATACTACAAGCTACCTAAGACTTCTGTTTGTCTTTTTTGACCTTTTTTTTCGGTGGAGAATTGTCGGTATTGGTAGCTTTGCTTCGTACCGTTTTCTTTAGATTTACTTGGATTCCAATTGATCTATGACTAGAAGAACCATCGTATTCGATCTTAGGTACATTATTGACTCCAATTGGATCTACCTCAGTATTATCATTTATTGAAAGACCAGGTTCACATTTTACGAATTCTACCGGATTTTCTACTAGATTTTCGTGAGAATTATTTGAATTACTAGCTCTTTCAAAACATTCGACTTGTTTTCGTTTTTGGTATGCAGACAGTTCTAGTAGAATTATAACCTCTTCTTTCTTTTGGCAAGCAAACTTGTGCGGAAGAACACCTTTTTTCAGTCTGCATGGTCCACCCGTCATTTGAAATCTTCTGTAGTCTGCCATATCCGTTTCAATCTGTTCGAAAAAAAATAAAAAATAATAGGTATAAAAATATTCAGTTGTCGATAGATACTGCATAAATATAATACCTGCCTTCGGCCCGGGTTAAGTACTTTAGTTAAAAACAAATACATTGTTATATGTATAGATTTGCATAAAAAATAGCTAAAAACCACCCCAATTAAACCAAACACCTAATTAAAAAACCGCATTGAAAACGTACCATTTGAGAGGTACGATGCCACAGACAGACACACAGATACACACACACACAGAACGACAGCCGTCGAACTTACAACACCACTATACGACGGGGTTTAAAAAATTGGTTATCTCATTGAAAAATAATTGTCTTTTTGAAATCAAACATACTTACGTCAAAATGATCTTCACAGCAGTGTAAAGCACTTTTGTTTGAAAGAGGAGGTTTATTGTTTCTCTTCATTACATTACTCCATTTCGTTCTAATTTCTGCATTTCGCGGAACTTGAAAAAACAGTTTGTTGGGTGTCACAGCTGTCGTACTGTTACATTTAGGCACAATACAATGTTTATATGACGGCATTATTATCAATTCGTAATCACACAAGTGAAAAAAACAAAATAATCAACCGTTTAGACGAGAGCACTGCGAACAACTGAGGACGACAAGCGGGCGGGGAGTGGGGTAGTGCGGGGGGGGGGGCGCGATTGCGGCGCGCGGCTGTGTGGCCGCGTCGGGCGACGAAGGCGACATATGACGTAATACCCGCTGGCCGCTGCACACTTGCACAGTGTCTCGTACGCCTATTCGAGCACATCAGTTTATTTTATTGGTCACAAACGGATTTCAGTAAACCGTTGAGAGGAAACTGATGTATGTATTTGTTTACATAAAGAGAAAAAAAACACGGCTTATAATTAATTATCTATTGTATCTAAATCAGTCTTGCAACCACTATTATATTAAAAATAAACCTAATAATTATTAGGCTTACTATGTAACCAGTAGATTACTGATATTCAATCTTTATATCTTTTTATCTATTTACTACTCAGACGTATTTTATGCATTAATTAAGGGAAATGCTTCATACATGCTTATAATATTTCCCAAGATAAATACAGCGATAAAACAACAACATACCTACCTAATACTGACGAAATGCAAATCATCAATTAAGTTTTAATTAAACAAACATTTAACATTACTGGTAATCGCGTAAGGAAATAAGAATTTTACGGAATAGAATAGACTAAGTACTAGAGGAATTTCAGCTTGAATATGTTTTGAATACAGGTGGCCAATAAGAAAGTATAAAACTTTAAATTAAGATTTATTTTTATTACAAACGAAAATTATAGGATATTATTCTATAAGTAAATTACTCGGGCTTGGCAATTTTATACTGTAAATAAGACCTGCCTAATATGCTCCTGTTTTATTCTTAAAAATGCGATCGCTCTTAATCGCATTTTTCCTTAAATTACATAATTTTCGCATACTTTATTAGGTATCCCACTAACAAAGTCACAAATATTCTGCTTTTCGTTCAAGCTTGACTACGATACGTCCCTTTAGATAACCCCTCAGAAAAAAAGTCAGGACGTGTCTCGAAATCCTCAGTAATCGAAATGATATTCGTTAAGTATGATTTTTTTTGAAAAATTGGGGCGTTTTTAACTTCGTTTAAGAACTTCAGGATAAAATTCATGGAAATATTGCGGTAGTCATGGTATTAAAGACTGTGCGTTAACTAAATTAACACCAAACACACTGCAATATTTGGCGTCACATCAGAATGGGGCTAAAAAAAGTTGTATATACTTCTTAAATGGCCACCCTGTGCTTTTATGAAAGTATCTACCTACTGTATATTGGTATTTTCCGTGGAGGTCCATGCGTCACCGATTAACCTTGTCTGAATCATTGGACATTCGTTGTGTTTTTAAATTAGGAAGTAGGTGTGTGTATTCTTTAAGTGAAGTGCGGAGAAGAAACAGATATTTTTTATTATTTGCAAAAATACAAGTTCACATACATACATGAAATAATTCTGAATTCCATCAGTAACTATAACTAAATTTGTATTATAAAACAAGGTATACAGGGTGTTAAAGTAATTGCGTGCCATAGCTTAGGGGTAGGTTCAGTATCGATAAAGGAAACTAGGAAAAATAAAATATAAATACAGAAAAATATTAAAAAAAAACATTAAATAAAAATTGCAAGGTAAACCTAATTTAGTAGGTACCTACTAACTTAAAATAGCAATCAAATAAACTTAAAACATGAGTAAATAAGTTTATTTTTAATCTTTGTAAATACCTGATTCCAAACTAAATTAGGTTGACCTTGCAATTTTTTTTTATTTAAAAAAAATAAAATATTTTTCTAGATTTTTTATTTTATTTTTCCTAGTTTCCTTTATCGATACTGAACCTACCCCTAAGCTATGGCACGTAATTACTTTAACACCCTGTATATTATTATGGTAGTGTTGGTATAGATTGTACCTACTCACTATGGTGCGTTTAAAGACTGGATTGCAAGCTTAGTTTCCGGTCGTCTGATTCTCATTCCGGTTATACTTAATCACTGTAAATACCTGGATATAATGAGGACCATAAAGTCAAAGTAAAATAATTCATTTCAAACAGGCCCATAAAAGGCACTTTTGTAGGTCGAAATTTACAAAAAAAAAATGATCCTCGTCGCGCCTCTTCCAAAAAAAATGTTTTCGTATGGAGAAGAATGGGCAAGAAACTCCACCGTTATCGTACCCTACTAACTTGGTGTCTGTAGGTACTGTATCTGTAATAATAGTGAAGGGTTTTTTGTTAAATGGTAAAGAAACAAATAAATATCTAAAATGTTAGTTCTGTTTTATGCAAAGTATTGGTAAGACTTGAAACTGAAGAGAATAAGCAGAGTAAGTTTTTAATAAACCGTGGTTATTGCGACTGCGCGAAAATACGGTGTGGCGATGCATGATTGGATAGTAAACTACAAATGAATATGAGCGATGAGGCTAGAGCCATAAAGGTCAGATCGGCATCGACGGTTTCTAATTGCTTATAGAGTTCTGTGGATATATCACATAAAGTTATTCAGTGTAGTGTAGTGTCATCTTCTAAGTGATAAGTTTAAAGTTATTTCATAGTTTATATTATTCGACTCTACCATTCAGCAGCAGAATTTTACAGGTATGTTAAGTAAAGGAATAGGTACCAGTGGTTTTATTCTATTTAAAAAGACAGTTTGCGATAGTTATCGTTTGTTGGTGAAGCAAAGTTAATAAACATTTACTGTTGTGTAAATTTACAAGTCTTCTGCATTCCATTAGGGCTGCGAGGTCATTCTGCAGCGTTCACTGCTTGTTGAAACATTAAATAATTCGTGTTGGTTTACCTCAGTAAATAAAGCAATGCCCTTAAGTTAGAATAATGATCTGGTTTGGGTCATTGAACATCGATTGATTTGCAACAAGTAGGACAATGCACGACCACACAGTTCATTGTAGTTACAGAAGTCATTACCATCTATCATGTCATTGTCCATGAGTAGTAGTGGTGGCCCAGTAGAGTAGTGGTGGCCTAGTGGTATCGGCCCCGACTTACGAGTTGTAGGTCGTGGATTCGAACCCAAGCAGGCGCTTTACTTTGTGTAAATAATTTCATCACCACTGCTCTCAAAACGGTGAAGGAAATCATCGTGAGGTTACGCCCATGTCTTAAAACCAAAAATTCGAAGACATGTGACATCTACCAACCCGCACTGGGCCCGCGTGGTAGATGACGGCTCACTCCCTCCCACAGAGAGGAGACCTGTGTCCCAGGTACCAGCATGGCAGCAGTGGGAACATTAATAGGCTGATTATGTAAGTATGTTATGTATATTGTCCATGATTGGCTTTCCAGATACTAATACTTACGCAAGCACCTGTAACCTTTGTTGCATTTATATAACCATGGCCAATAGCCAACCCTATACCTGTCGATGGGAGAGAAGACTTTCGCAAGGCTTAGCGATAAAAACGTAACGCACGATCGTCACGATTCGTATCATTTTAAATGGTTGTTGTTTTAAAATTAGGTTTTGCAATGGTTGAGGCAGTTTTAAAGCGACCCAGTGTAGTTACGAACTCTTTACCGTTGCAGAGTATGCAGTTCAGTTCAATTTTGCAACAAGTACTTAGTCGATAACCTGTGTATAGTAGGCAAAAACATTACCCTGCCTTTGCTGTCGCGTAGTTGGGTAAAAATATAACGGACTCGGTCTCAATAGCTTTAGCTGTGTGTTTAATGAATCATATACTTCTATATAGAGTGTAACTAGCGTAAATTCAAATGTATGTGAGCTTTTGCAGTGTGACGACGCCGACGCCTATATACCATCCTTACACGGAATTTACCACTTTTTCACTTCCATTATTGAAATGCATCGATTCCAAAGTCCAGTAAGTAAATGGTCTTCCATGACTAATCTTCTTACGATGTCTGTGGTCATCGCAGATATATCGATATCCATATAGCATCGTGTTGTTTGCGTGTTGATTGCTCATTATTATTCAAGTTCTAACTGTGATGCCAGCTCCTCGAACGTATTTGTTTGAGAATCCAAGTGAAGAAGGCGAAAAAAAGTCTTTCAAAAGCGAACTGCTTGATTTTTTTTGGTGGTTTCTGTGAGCACCTGTCTGACAGATTGGATTTACGTTGCCTATAAAGACATGGGGAATTGGGGATAAAAATAACGGGAAGTCACTTGTTTATTTTTGAAGTGAAAACTTCTTTAGCGGCGTTGTGCACTTTTTTGGGATGGGTAAAAATTTTTAAACTCGCGTCAGGACGTGACCGTAAGATCTGTTGCCTAGCAACCGACAAAGTAAATATCAAAATAAATAGTCCTTGATATTACGTAAAGATTGCGAAGTAAGAAATTTTACCCATATTGATGGGTAAAAAAAAGCAGTCAAGTTTTCACTTCTGCCGGCACTCCCGGAGTGCAACCCGTTGTTTTTTTATATATATTTTGATCTTTTTTAGTTGAATATGTATTCAAAATATTTGGTCTGTTCTGAGAATTACAAATTCACCTCAAAATTAAAGAATACTAGAATATAAAAAAATATCTTGGTGTATAAAAGCCATTCAAAACAGGATTTGATAATATTGACCTAGAACATTGAGCACAAGTTTGTATAGAGATTTTGGCAATCATTAAATTAATTGTTCACAAGCACGAAGAAGACTATGAAAATGTAGAAGGCAATAGTTTTAGAGGTCGTTGGTTCCATGATCATGGTGTATATCTGCGAATAGGTACTTAAAATCAATTTCCAAAACCAGTTTTTACAAAAAATTATATGTATATAGACTCTTAAGCATCATCAGGGAACATATTATATGTTTCTCAGTCTGAGGTCACTACTTAATAGCTGCATTATACTTTTGAACATATTGAACGTCTTCAAAGACTTCCAAACTCAAGGAAATTCAATCGTATAGGTAGTAAATAGCAATGTATCTAACGTCTAACGGTAATACTTATATATATCTAGTGTGAATCAAGATACTCATAAATCATATACCGTAAGTAGACGGTTGGCGTCTAAATAAGTACATAGAGTACATGTGTAATGTCGCCATTGTTCGGCAAGTGCGAGTCTTTGTCTGCTTTGCTTTATTCTTGAAGATGAAGGTTATTGATTTGTTAAACATGATACACTTGGAGGCTCTCTACACTTCTGATAACGTTGTTTATAAAATAAGAGACGTAGGTACCTATGACGACTTGTGACGTAGGTAACTTAGTAAGATTCATGTATAAAAACATTTGATTGCAACGTCTTGATATCCGCTGCAGTTAAAATATTTTGTTTTTAAGTTGTTTTCATGATAGTAACTATTCCAACCAAACTAGGCCAGTTCACATTAGAAAAGACATGGACAGTGAAAACCTGTTTACCAGTGAAAATGATGTGTCGACCTTTTTAATTGTATTCATAATGATTAGCAATAAATGTCTTAGTACTATTAGTCATCAAATAATGCAATAACGTAAAAATTTATATATCGTTTACATTCGTAACTAAGTATAGATACTATTTCTCAATAAAATAAAATGAAAATGTTGCTTTGGTATTAACTTGGTATAAAGTGATACATAAGGCCTATCTTTATGTTTAATAAGAAGGACGGTATTTGTGCTTAAGCATTAAAAAATATAAAAGGGGCAAACCTCTTCGCAATATTGTTGTGTTAAAATCCACGTTCGCCGAAAATGAGTCTTATGACATCTACCTGCTGATAAACCAACCCGACCCTTGCGCTACCAAAAAAGTCCAAAAAGACTTCAAAGCAAGATAAGATTCTTAGAATAGTATACGTCGCAGTTATATTCATGAAAGTGTTGCAAACACAAAGAGCGATGTAGGAAGCGTTATTAAAACTCTTGTAGGACCTACTATATGAGGAAAATATATCTATTAGAAAATGTCAATCATTCTTTATGTCAGCGCCTTTGTATAACGTCTTACGGCTAATATTACTATCAGTGTTAGTCAACATGAATGAAAATATGTATAATAAAGGTTTGGAATGCATTGCCGTACATAACATAACAATTATTGTTATCTTAGTTTTCTCACCGAATTATGTTAACTTACCTTTAGTCAATAAGTCAGGCACTCGTTGCAGTCTCGATATTTAGTACAAAATACAGGAATAGGTCGACTAAACAAACACAAAAGCTACTTTCAATACATTGAGGACTTAAAATCTGGTTCCGCGATACCGCTATGCACTTAAGGAGAAGTTTACGAACGCATACCTCTGCTGTTTCAAAACCGCGCGCACTCTACCGCACTTGTGTTTAAAAACTGTCTTGTTGTTCGTTGTGCTTAGAATACAATATAGTTCGTTTGACGGTGGCGTTCGTTCGATCGTTTTATCGTTGAACCGGTAGGACGGGGCGCGATACCTGCCGCGGGCCCGTCGACTAATCGACTGTCTGCGCTATAGGGCACGTGTTTACGTGAGATCCATTGGTGTGTGTGCGTGCGAGAAGGCTTCGCTGCGCGTGCGAGTGTGCGGTGTTGCCAGCTTAATAATACTACCAACAATCGAGTAGTAGTAGCTACTAAGAGTTGCGGACCGCTTAAAGTTCTGGCAAACCAGTACGTCATTTTGGTATTTATTTGAATCGGTGCAAACTTCTCCCATTTTTACCCGACTGCCCCAGGAGGGTAATGTTTGTTTACCCGACTGCCCCAGGAGGGTAATGTTTTTCGAGAGTATGTATGTATGTATGTATGTATGTCTATTTCTTTGGCACGCTCTGTAGCCTAAACGGCTTGATGGATTTTAACATATGAGGTGTCTTTAGATTCGTCTTAATCGTAGAAGTGACATAGGCTATATAATATTGATGTACTCGTATTGCATCTGCAAATACAAAAAAAAAAGGGAGGGGAAGGTTTTTCTAAAAATAAATCACAACAATATTGGTATCAAATAAAAGCTGGTAATGAGTCAATTCCAAATTAAGATATATTAATAAAACTAAAAAACTTAAAATAAAGAAAATTATTCAAAAAACTAAAACGCGACTGCAAAAACACTTAACTGAAAAGAGAAAAACAAGCATTATAGGATGATGATGGGAAATCATCAAATGACTTCTCCCGCTCTGGGCG
This sequence comes from Conistra vaccinii, assembly GCA_948150665.1. Classification (NCBI taxonomy): domain Eukaryota; kingdom Metazoa; phylum Arthropoda; class Insecta; order Lepidoptera; family Noctuidae; genus Conistra; species Conistra vaccinii. Next base: position 16,623,081 of record OX411318.1, read on the forward strand.
GACCGGAAGGGTGTGTCAGACTCTTACTGACTAAAACCCACCCGTGTACCTTCCCTTGCCTTGCCAGGGGCCACCCACGGTTTCCCCTTAGGACTTCCCGCAATCCCGGTAGGCATCGGCCCTAGCGGACCCCATCAATTTCACTGACATCTCTTTGAGGTGCGCGTGGAACACGACGCACCGTTGACCCGGCCCTGGTCCTTATCGGACGGCGAGCTGCCCATTGCTCTCCGTCCGCAAGCCCGCGCCTACGGTGGCCGGAAATCGGCTACCAATTCCCGACGCCCGGGACGTCTCCTACGGCGTTGGCTAGAGGAGCTAGACCACTACCATTGTCTCTCCCTCGCGCGCCCCGCCACCTCCTTCACGAGCATTACTGCTTCGCAGAAGGAGGAGACGGCTTGCCATGCCCTCTCACTCCGCCGCACCATGGCCTGGACCAGGGCCGGACGCGAGAGGTCACTGCCGCCGATCGCTTCCACGAGGACACGGCAGTGCTCCGCCCAAGCCGGGCAGACCTCCACCGTGTCTCCAGGCGATCCACACAGTGGTGAAACCCTGGCGTTTCCGGCCCGCCTTATGCGAAACAGGAACCTCCCGAAACAACCGTGTCCGGTGAGGACCTGCGTCAGGCGGAAGGTGAGCACGCTGTGGCGCCTCTCTAGCCACTCCTCAAAGAGGGGACTTATTTCCGCAATTGTGGCGTGCCCAGCTCTGAGCTCGAAGGTAGAACAGCCAAGACATATAAGTTGTCGATAGGTTAGTGCTTCAGACAAATCGGTAGATTACCCTTTATTAGCGTTTTATCCATCCATAAGCTTTTCCAGACATTGATAGGATACATTGATTTGGCAAATGACTTTCCCTGTCCTGCCTGTTTTCAAAAGAAACTAAAGCTCAAGTAGATAGATTTTAAAACTTAACTACTCATCATTTAATGTATGTATTTCCAGCATATCAACTCGGACCCGTCTGCTGCTATTGGTTATTATTTAAGTCTTATACAGACTGATTTATCGCATGGTCAGTAGCAAGTATCGTAGGCTATTAAATGTCCAATAGTATTTCTTGTTTACGATTTCCACGAAACTGTCTTGCTGAACACAATGACAAAGTCGAAGTTAAAACTTAATATCAAAAATCATTTTAAAATTATATTCGGTAAGTAGGTATAAGTAAAATTTTCTTTTTAACTCTACGTCTTTACAAAGTATCGAGCAGTCTTGGTTTACGCGTTGGCAACATCGATAACTTAGGCAGCTACGTATACAAAACTGGAGGAGCTTTAATAAAGCACTGTGAGGTATCCTTCGGGTTTAGTTTTATTTTCGTTTATAAATAGCCCACATACTGGTTTAACTTCTGCGAAGACAACAGTGTAATGGCTGAATTTCTCAAAACATTCCATCATGTAAACTTTTATAATTAGGCATCATTTTGAACACTAAACAGGTTTATCTGGTCGTTTCTGATGTCCGTTCGTTGTTCTAACTTGATTTGTCAGCTATATCATTTGTATACATGTGTATGGACTGGTGAACATGTCTTTCCTGGTGAATTACTGTTACTGCGACTACGCTGGCGTTCACCCACTGGAAGTCTCCCACCCAGCCTAGTAGGATCTCGCCAAACATGTTCAGTATCCCAATGATAGAGATCAGCATACTGGACTGCGACTCGTTCAAGCCCATGACCTTACATGCCGTGACATTGGCATGATGAGGAGTGATGATTTCTAAGCCTACCATTACTCACTGATTGTTTTCGCTATTTCCTTTTAAGTGAGAAATTGTGTAAGTAAACTGTAATGTACTATTGTATTTTCTTTTGTTCTTTGTTCAAAAATCTTTTAAATGATATCTTACGTAATATTTAGTCATCTCGCTTTGAACGTGGACAACAACAGTTAGGTAGGTGTTATATCTATTGACGATCGATCTATAATTGTGAAGTTAATTAAAAGGTAAGTAAAAATTAAATGAAAGTCACACATTATAATTTTTAGATTTATTTTATTTTCAATAACATAAAAATGTTATGTTTTTTCATTTTACACATTTCGAAATGAATTTAGTGGGTACCAACCTGATTGCTAAACTTTTCACATAATGTTCAAATGTTAAATACGCTACAGTACAGTTTGGCTTTGCATTAACTTCTGAGTCATGGGTCGCAAGTTACCTTATTTAGAATTCTTTTTCACTTATTTCCAAATGCTGCTTATATTTGTACGAGCACAAAATCTACTTCACAGCAGTTCATTATAATATTCAACAAAATATATAATATTGTAATTATTTACTCACTTGGATGAATCATTCGATTCGACTTTTGCTATTTTTTATAATGTGATATGCTATAAATTTTTTGTGATATTTTCAATTTTTATATAAACAAATTCATTACTTTTAAATTACCTAAAATAGGTAAACATGTAAAAAATTACTATTTGGTCACACAAAAATCGTTGCGATGATCCATCCAACAGCAATATTTACTACAATAAATAGATCTAGCTAACTGGAATTGAAGGTCCCTTAAAATTATGTAATTTATGCTAAAGCAGTGATCAACTAGACACACAATCAATCAACCACGAACGTACGACAACAAAAACTTGACAACAATTCGTAAATTATTTCTAACTTGTTTGAATAATTGACCACGGCTTTGTATAATACTAATTTTATTGTTTTTTCGTAATAGTTTGACTAACTCTAAAGAGGCGTCCATATTCATAGCATGAAGTAAAGATGCGCAAATCATCAATTTACATAAAATAGTGAAAGAATCGACAGTTTTACATACAACTCTAAGTAAGAGATATCTTTCTAAGCTGTTATTAAAAATGTTATTAACCGTAAGTTATGTTTGAAAATTTTACAACATCTAAAATGAATTATGGTGTCATGATTGTCATATTTTATGGGAACTTAATTCCATTTAGAAACAAAATGTTTTTGACAATTTGCGCTGTGCGTTACTCTAAATATATAGATATATAAAAAATTAAATAAGTTACAACAAATATAATTGATTTTGCTTACGCAACATTACTCGAGACATCAAAATGGGAACCAAACATTTGAAAATACGTGAAATAAGATTTTGTCAATTCGTTGCTCATCGCAATTTTTATTCCTATTTAGTGTATACTTAAATACTTTAAAATATTCAACTATTTTAAATAAAATTTATTTTATCAGCACTTCATTATTATTGCTTCTATGTATATCTGAGGTGGGCAAAACGAAACAAAATTAAGATGAGCACGGATGTAACACATTTTTCTATTAATGTTTATATTGGCGGTTTGCACTTGTAAATAGAGAAACGTTTCAGAGCACAAATACAGTACTATCAACTTAAACTTATGTTATAATGTGAATATAATTAACTATTGAATGAAATTGAAGATGTGCCAGAGATACAATTTTTGTGAAAAAAATAATTATACCTAATTTCAATATAACTCAAGTAAGAGGAACTTTGTTTCATAAAAAACCATGCAATACAAAGGGACTAGTTCAATGATACTTATTAAATGTTGAAATTAATCCAAAAGTTTATGAAATAGGTCTAAAAGTTGCAGTTTTTCAGAGACATTCAAATATTTGAAGCATGAAGAGACTCAACAGTTGAAAGGAAGTTGTTAGCTTACTGTACTGGGCTCCAAACGCGTAGACTTGTATAATAGGTATGGTAATTTTGTATGTACATGTAAAACCATGTGTAGATTTTTTCTTTAATTTAGTAATACTATACTAAACTGGCCGTCATATAAGTATCTGCCATGTTCTTCTCCTATATATAACTAGGTAATATAATATTCTTATCTAGATTCATATTTACAAATAATACAGTTCATTACTATTTATATAGAAATTAAAATATATTTCTATCATTCTTCGATTCACATAACGCAAAATAATTTAACAGAGTTCATTTTTGCACTCACATTTACAATATACTTTTGTAACTAATTTGTTACCATTTATTTGTTGATTTCAAACAACTCATTTAGAATATATCACCCAAAAGCGAGTAGCGTTATACTCACGAATCCTATCATATCTTACCATTTAAAAATGCAGAATATGCGAAAACTTGAAGGAATATGTTTACAGTAAATGGCAATTGAACATTATAGTTCGCTCGCATCCAATAGGAACTATAAGATTCACAATGCCTCCGGACGGGCCGGCCGCGCTCGGCTAGGCTATACGTACAAGGAGCTGCCCGGCCCCGCCCACAGTACACAAAACAACTAGCACAAATAAAATAACTCCTCTTTATTATTTACACCCGGTGAACTATTCACAAATTATGGACACAAATCAAAAAACTCTAATCGATTACAGTTATATCGAATAAGAAGTTGAATTATTAATGAAAATTTGTGTTACAGTTTATGCTAGAGTTTAGAATATTAAAGGAGCTCAGTAGCGCCACCGTATGTGCGGCGGTGCGAGGAACTATACATGCACAACACCGCAGTGTCTATGGCCGTTTGCCTCCAATACTTTACTTATATACCTAATAAATGTTCTCCAACACCATTGTTTCAACAATCGATGCCTCGGTGTGTCGCTGTGTTCAACAAGACAGCGAGATCGGAACTTCTACTAGACGATAACACCTTTACAAGGTGACAGAGATTCTGAAGACATCTACTGTTCGAGCGCTCTGCGATATTCAACCCAGCGACACGTGGAGAAGGAACTAAAATCTAATATCACAATATCGGGCTTCTGGCTACATTGCGAGCTGAACAAACGCCTAGTTTGACTCTCAGACGAATAAATCTCTCAGTGTAACAAGCGAGTTATGTAGACGGTTATAGATGTTACCAAGTATTTTGTCCTCTCAATAATAATGAACGGATTAACCATGAAACGGGCGAAATAGAGTATCTTCTTTTAAGTACAAATCGAGATCTTCAGTTTCCTTTGTGGTGGTGATTTTAATTGACAATCCGTAATCCCGTCTACGTACTTCTCGGCAGGTCACCGTGTGTTCACTCGAACAGTGCCAGGAGGTCGTCGGAGGAAGGCGCACGCGGTGGGTGGCTGCCCGCCGATGACGACGACGACGGCGGCGTCGCTAATAGCTCACCAAGCGCAGGTGCGTCTAAGTATGACAGCAGCTCCATCGGGTCTACACTTGTCTCCGGCAATAACTGGAATAAGAAAATAACAGTCAGGCATGGCTTGCTTTTACAGGTGTTGGATGCTTCTTAGTAATTTTTGCTTGAAAATATTGTATCCCAGCTTAATTTTTGATTGTTTGCTGTTGTCTAAAGTAAAGCGCCTGCGAATACGTTCAACAAGGGTACCTAGTATTCTTTTATTGCAATATCTTTCCCTGTTCTATATGTAGATCCCATGACTGTAATGTGCTAGAAACGACTAAATTCAAACCAGTATAATTAATTGATTGTTGTTTTGCTTTTCTATATTTGCTGATGTAAGCCTATCGATACCCGTGTTTTGGTATCCCGAACTTTATGCATCAGTCTCAGATTATAAAAAAATACTCACATTGAGATTATCTGTCCCTTCTCCATCTATGACGGCAGCGGGATCAAAGTTGAGGTCGGCGGGTATGTCGACATCGGTAAGCGAGTGGTGGTCCACGGAGGGCGGGCCCGGCGTGTGCGACGAGCCCGGCGTGTGTGCGCCGCCGCCGCCCGGCGTGTGCGCCGAGCCTGGCGTGTGCGGTGTATGCGGCGTATGTGGCATCTGGACAATACATGAACTCTAAGCTACAAATTCTGCTGAATTGGCAAGTATGGGAACACTTAGTTTTAAAGTAACCCCCTTACTAATTAGATTATGTGACCATACATATTTTATGTTTTAGATTGTCATAGCATAACAGCAAATATTAGTAAGGGTGTAGATTTTATTCTCTACATGAGTACAAGTTTGCTCTCAGTATACCCAGATCGCTAGTCGTAAGAGAAACAACCATTCCGCAAGAAAATAATTTCTACTAAAACATTTTACTTTATTTGTGTCAAAGATATAAAACAATACGCTAACACAACAAACTTGTAGAATCGGCTAGAGTGAGATTCGAATTTGTCGGTTCCAATATGTGTCCACTTATCTTCGTTTAATAAACATGTAATATTTGTTTACCTGATCGTTAAGGCTCTTCTCCATCGCGTTGAGAGGATCTAAGGAGTTTACGCTGTCATTCAGATGCGAAAGAGGTCCGTTTCCAGCGTACTCGTTACTGCCAGGCCCATTGTTCATCCCGAAGTCGTAATTCTGATTATTCGAACTTGAATTTCTGTTCTGGCCGTTTTGGTTGTACGAAGAGATCATTGAGCCGCTAGCGATAGTATTCATGTCAGGAGGAAGGTATGGCGATAGTGCTTGGTTCATATCCCAGTTGTTCATTGTAGGCATGTTCATCGAACCCGGTGATACTGCTTTACTGCGCTTTCCTACGCTGCCATCACTGCTATCTTCTTCTTGCTGCAAAAAGAAAGAGCATGGCTTAAAACATTTATCAATTAGGTAAAAGTTTAACATAATGGTTTGTGTAAATAATAAAAATGCATTAGTCGTGTGACAGATACTCACCTTAATGCCAGTATTGTTAGCAATTTTAGTTGCCTTCCAGTTAGCACCACTGTCAATCGTGACTTCGTCTACATCTGAACTGTTCAACGTGTTAAGGATACCCCACATGTATTGGTCAACTTCTAAACCTTCTAACTGTGCTGGTTTACTGTAAATAAATCATCTTGTTAGAAATTTGTACCATAAAACAAAAATATGATTACGATTAGAATGTCGGGAGCAAAACTTACTTGCAAACCGGACACCGCCATGACCCTCGTTCACAGTTCAGTTGTAAATAAGACTCCAAATCGAAGCATTGTATATGTTTGCATTCGTGGCCGCGTGCCGGTAGCGTGATCTTCTTAAACGTGATGGGACATTTTAACGATACTTTTAAAGCTGTTTGTTCAACGCTGTCCCTATCGTTAGCTGTGTTGGATCCATTGCTACCATTCGTCGGCGTCTGGTTGAAGTTCATCTTGATCTTCGCGATGCAGTGGTCTGCTGTTAATAGGCGCTTTCTTAATAGACCTTGCAGCACACTTCGTACGCTCGGTCGGTGAACTAATTGTAAAACAAACAGGTGCGACTGAAAAAAAAAGGAAGATTATAATATTTGTTGTTTTCTGCTGCTGTCTATTAAACATTCCTTCACCAAGTTTTTAGTATGTAATAGTAGACCATTCTAGAGATTGGTTGCTTAATGCTTTGGTTAATTCCTGTTTAATATAAAATACATTAAGAGATACTTACACAGCAGCAGGCTGAGACAGTGATTTGTATCGTATTTCGGCCTGGCTGGCACACTTCTTTCAGGTACAATGGTTTGTGTGATGTTTTGTTCTCTCCTCTATCTATTTGTAATGGAGTCGCGTTGACTGACACTTGAACACTCGCTGGCCAGTTTGTGTTCATCTGCCTATCCTCGTGGTGGAAGCATTTTAATTGCAACTCAAGGTCCGATCTGTGAAGAAATAAACAAGTTAAAATCCTTGCCCGATACGTTTCACTTTTACTTTAATTATGCATTACTTTATTACAATATTTACCTCCATATTAACGTTGAATGGACCGTGGGTTTTAATTGAAATACATGATTGCTAACTGCTAAATTATGTTCTAATCTAAATGGTGGTAATATAATACCATCTCTTACGGGGAATGTTAACCGGAGCTCGTCATCTGAAAATAATAAGAACCGTTAATGGACTTGTTCTTGTTTCATACACATAGATTTTTTATTCCACAAATATTTTTGCAGTATCCTTACTTTGCATGCCCATGGCTGGTTTGAGCTCGTTGAAGTGGGGTTTCACATCACCATTAGGGCTGATGTAAGGGGGCATACTGCTGGCAGGCGTCAGCGGCGGCGTTGGATTGCCAGGAACTGGACTGTGCTGATAGCTCATGTTAGTGCGCATGGCGACTTCCTGAGCAAATTGTCCGCCGTATTGCCCACCATACTGTGCGTTGCTACTCTGATGCTGAGGGAACTGGCTTGGCACGCCACCATTGAAGTACTGCCCTTGGTTTGAGTAAGGGGGCGTTGTTTGCCTCATTGTTCCTCTCATTGCCGCACCGAAGTTACCGCTAGGCCCCAATGGTTGCTGCGGCGGGTATTGCCCCTGGAAGCCCGGTCTGCCGCCGTACCCTGCCGGGTACTGAGTCGGTCCAAAGCCGGGCTGCCCAGTCATGTACTGCGTTTTCCTCTGACCCATAAGCATGGTGCCGGACGGATATGGCGTATGTCGCCTTTGGTATCCCGGGCCCATCTTTGCTGAGCTACTCATTTGTCCAGGCCCCATCTGCGACGGCATCATGTTGGCGTGCATACCCATGTTGGCCATCTGCGCCATGGGGTTCATACCGTTCATAGCGGCATTTCCCATCTGCCCCATGCTGGTCATTCCGTTCATCCCGCCGTTGCCTCCCATCCCCATCCCGGTCATAGCCGGATTATGGCTGCGCTGTTGACCGTAGCCGTTCATCGCGCCATATTGGGGATTTCCCATAGTCATGTTGTTTTGCATCTGAAAAATGAAAATAACGACGTCTGTAGAATTGTATACGTGACTGAATTCACGTTTCATTTGTAATAGGCAATAGCTTTCCAAGTCCTTTTGATTAATTGATTAATATTCAGTGAGGTTTGCTTTGAGTGTGTGCTTAATTGAAGGTTATGATTTCATAATAATATGAATTTATTCAAAATGTAATGATTTCGTCGTAAGATGAATAAAAGATGTAATTTTTGGATAAGTAATACTTATTGCAATTTGTATGTATGCAACTTCAGTAGGGATTATGAGGGATGTTTTACCTGCGAGAAAGGCTGCGAGTCCTGCATCGCGGCCGTGGTGGCCGCGGCGACCATTGCGGCGGTGGCGCCGAACTGCGCGTTCTCGCCCCCGCCGCTCATCGCGCCCGAACCGCCGGCGCACCCATAGCCGCTATAACAATATCAACACAATCACGTTAACTACTTAACAACAAATGTTGATCTGCACAACATATTATTACAGATGTTTCGGAAAGCATTTTAATAAACAGTTCGCTAAAAGTTTACAAATGTTGAAGTTACCACTCTTAAACAGAAATAATTACTTCTTGTAAAATGGATGAAGTAGATACACGTGTACATATTAAATGTGAAATCGGTCCAGTTAATATTATTTCACTCACGATACGAGCAGTTTCTATTGCAAGCGGCCTTGCAGAATCGAACATTCCACACGTTAACGCTTCGATTATTAATAAACTCAGACTCAATATTCAACCCAAATTCTATCGACGCAAGATCTTTTTTTAATACGCGCCGTGATTTTATTATTTTACTAACAATGAGAGAAAAAATCAATATGGACGTATAGTGACGCGTTGTAACCCCTGTGTTTCTCTCGGGATGTGTTTGATTTTTTGTACGGCGCCGGAGTGGGAGAACGGTTCATGTGAACTGCTTTTGGGGCGAATTCCCGAGCCTTCCCGGAGCCCTTTCTAATAATTCCCATTCGACAAATGCACGACAAACACTCGCACGGGCTACCCATTGTTGCGAGCATCTGTAGTGGAGCAACAATATTGGCCCTTTGTGAACGTGTATGAAATTATTATAATGAATATACGTGTGTGCGTTTAGTATGTAAGTACACAAAGAGTAACTGATTACGTACGAAATTAATTGAGTAGTAAAATCTGCCTTTATATAACAGTTTTTTAAAATTAGTTTGTTAGCTAAGATTACATTGTTATGTAAATTAAGTGTCACCTAAATTGGTTGTATAGTCTTAATACATCTTGCCGAAGCGGCAACTCCTAGATACTTAAAGTATTCTCGTAAATAGCTTAACAGACACTTAGTAACGTCGACAACCAATAAACACACGAGTCAACAACGCTCATCTCGACATCGTCTCTATTCATCGTCGCTGCAGATGATTTACAAGGGTCCTTCCTTAGGTAAACTTGGCCCGGCCTGCACTTCTTTTTATAGTTTTGTCTGGACCTTTTTCTTTTTGCCGACCGAAATGTGTAGTCAACAAAAAATCTGTGTGTTCTGTATCCTGGCACACTTTTTGTAAAAGTGGTACCACATCCGAATAATCACTTACGGTCTGTTCAAAATATTTGGGTTGTTGAATGCGAACGCTGGTCTCAGGCATTCTTTTGGGACAATTCTCGGAACACCTTTGTTAAAGACTTATGTTTCGGCAAATGCGCCTGCACAGACGTACCGACTATTTTCGAAATGGTACTGGATCGTAAGACTGTTGATTTGTGCAGAGGATATGACACGATCTATACGTGGGCGCGTTACAACCGTTCTTCGATATACGAAACTCCTAAATAAATCAATATGAATGAGTAGGCAAGCCGCTATTTTGAGAAGCTGGAAGGTGTTTGGCATAGTATTGAGAGATGTGCGAGTAACGCGTAGGTATTTTGATACATAGGCTGCAGTTAATTTTAGATTAGTGCGCAGACGTGTCGGATTCCTGGTTAATTGGCAGTCGAGATAATCGTGTATTGAATCCAACTGCTTAAAATCATGCTTTTACTTTCGGTTCTGTAACTTTAATTATAAAACAGGCATTAGCATTTTATTTTATTATTGTAGCAGTACAAGAATACACTTGAAAATTTTTACTAATCATATAGTTTTGTAAGCGTGTATAACTGGATGTTTAATTTTATTTGAAGTGAAGTGTTAAATAAGGCATTAATTGTGAGTCTCGTATAGATTACTATCGCGGTAGCGTGAAGCCGTGGCGTGTTCCACCCCTGTGTTTCGACGACAGTTGGTCACCCCCATTTAAATGCCACTTCACATTGTGGCTTGTGCGCACACTGACATAATAAAAAGCGTTAACTAACATTAATATTACGGGATCGATGAAGTTAAGGCGTCTTAAAACTGTTGTCTTTTAAAGTACGTATATTGATTAAAATTACCTGTTATCATTGTAAAAGTACCTGTTCCATTATTATTGATTAACACAAACGTTACAATATTAGGAGGATACGAAAAATTTTGAAACTGTTTTGCCACAAAAAAAAAAAATTACACTAATCAATAGTAATCTACAACACTATCTATCTCATTCTCATCAATTGACGCGGGGTCCGGAGAATGAATCATGCTTCAAGGAGCGGATTCCGGGGGTTTACAAATGGAGCCGAGCGTTCCGGGGTAAATACGGTACAATGAGCGGGGAAGGGTCGGCTACGTCGCCTAGGGTAAGTGGGGCCGGTCACGTCAATATGGGGTTTTATTACGACGACGCTCCTGATAATAATTTGTTTGGCTGCGATGATATTGAACCGAAAGGAATCGCCGATTTAACAGCATAGAATAGATTAACACGTGTATTTACAAGAATATGTTTTTAGAACTTGGTGAGTAAGTTATAGTCACTTCGTGACTGAAATATTATAGAAACATTTAAGGTTTCCATTGAGAATCCGTTCGGGCATGCCGCACGTGGTGTAATGTATGTTGTGTCAGTGCATCCGCCCCCAGACGTCTCGCTCGATTCAAACTGACGTTTTTTCCCACGATCACTTACTAACGGTTACAAATCTCTTTATGTTACAGCTCGCTTTTAACATTCTTAACACTTCATGATTTGATATTAATTTAATTAATGATTATTCTTCTATTATTATTTAGTTTAATTTCCCTCACTTCCCTACCCTAGAAGTTAAGTAGACTTCCTGTGTTATGTTCACACAATCTCGCTGCCGGTCCCCACTTTTATTATTATTTACTTATTGGTTTTGTATAAAGGCAGGCTGCCATCAACAATATGTCGTTTGTAAAGGTGACTACTAAACAAAGCCGTTGAGCGCTTCGACTTAACACCTGCTCAGAATTTTTTAAACATTGTAATTTAGCTCATAATCTTTGATCAAAAACGGTTATAACAATCTTCTATTATTTGTTATTGAGAACAGTAACAGTTGAAAATATCAAAGTAGAAAGTAGAAACGTAAAAAAATACTATTGGAATGATTCTTAACTGTTCGATGCTCTCGGTGTTGCTAGTTTAAATGTTTTGTTTATTTGTGTTTATTGTAAGCGCTAAAGTGCAGTCACCGCGTGCATTCCCATTATGCGCCTGTGTGAGAGTTTCGTAAATGTGTGCGTGCGTCTGCACTAGTGTGAGTGCAAAGACGTGCGACTGTGTGAGTGCTGGGTGCCCTAAAGCGTTTGTGCGTGTGAATGGAGGAGCACATTTCATTTATAATTGCAGCGATGCGCGGTCGACAATGTCACACTTGTGTGTACTTTTAAACTTATGTTTGGTTTATTAGGGGAAACTTAATGCTCGTTGATTAAAAAACGTTGATTTATATTTTAATGCTTTGTCTTATTAGATATAATTTCTCAGTCAATTTATTACATGAATCGTAAGGTAGTTTAAGATATTTACGTAGATGGTATATTTTTGATTTTATAGCTTGTTAACTACGATAAGGTGGCACAGGTAAGCCGAGTCACGTTTCAGCGTTTTGTTGAAATGTAAACAAACTTGTTCCGGATAAGATAAAAACAGTAAAGGCAATAAAGTAGTACCTACACAAAGCGTCAAGTTTTGGTTACTGATAACAAATTAGAGACCTGTCTACTTATCATTTTCGAGTCGTAATTTAATTGCTAAAGACACATTTCGAGTCTTCAACTTATATCAAAAATACTAAGTAGACATAAAAAAAATATTTTCACTTTGAAACCGGAAATTCCAATTACATGGAGTATCAACATTATTGCGAATACTATCACTGCCTGTTTTAATGTTCTATTATTTCTAATTTTTTCCTGAATTTTACTGACTTAAAATTTCACTTTGGACATATTTTTGCATTGTTACGATTGAGATTTAAGTATGTACTTAAAAACAAATATTTTCGGACTCACCTAGGGGCGTTGACTCTGTATCCAATGGTCCCTTGCAATGGGTTGTGTTTTCCACTATCGGGAGCTTGTGCTCCCCCGTAGGTGATGATAGAGCCCGCGTACCCGGCCGTACTATTGGAGTGCGCCGTCCTGCCGTTCCAAGGCACCCCCTGAAACACGATGCACCTGGTTTGTTGCGACCCAAAAACATCGACGTCAGCTCGTAACTGACATCTTCACTCGGCAATAACTCCACAATATTTCCATTATTGCAAATTCTACTTTTGTCCAATATTGTACTCGTGTCAGTCGCGAGCGTACGGTCGTATTTTCTGTTATCACGTATCGCGCGTAAATTTCGCTCCAGCCGTTCGTCGAACGTCAACAATTGACGAAACGTTCATCGTTTACCTTTGTGAAAATTTCATCGCCGTCATCAGTCTATTCTGAATCACTTCTTGTCCATAATTATTCCAAGTCTGATTTTTTTTTAAATTTTACTACCAATTTCAATAACTTAACACATTTTGTAAATCAAGTAAAAATCATAACTGATATGATCACGTATAGATTTTTCATGGTTCACAAGTTTTCTTTCACATTTTATAATCTGTCAACGATGAACGCTTCGCGAATTTATTCCGTCTTCGAATCAGCTGAGGCTAAATCCAGCGTGTACGTTTTACGACAGGTGGTGTGTCCTGGCTTTAAACACCTTTCCACAAGTTTTTAGTTTTTATTCAATATGTCGATAATCGAAAAATATTTTTTTTCTCTATATTTTCTTACGTTTGTTTCCAAAAAAATATTTTGAAAACTTGTAAAAAGTATTAAAACCAGTTCAGAGAGTTTAGGATAACACTTGTATTTACTTGAATGCCACTTTCACGTAACACAGTTCTTGAATTCACTGCAGAAATATTTAATTCATAATCCAATGTTGACACTTAAAGGAAATCCTTTTTTGGTGATCCACTTCACTGTTTGTTCAAAAATCCAAATAGTCACTTATCACAACTCATCAAAATCCAAATCCAGGGAGTAATGAGATCAAAACTTGTCACTGTGTTCCAGCATTCGATAGCCAATAAGTTATCGTTCACTCACGAGTCCGACTTTGAAGTCACCGAAACATCATAGACGTGTTGCACGAGTGTCGACACCGACGTCACTGGCTACGACGGCGAACGACCGCGCATTCGACCGTCAAAGGTAACACTGGATGATGGCGATGGCGAGCCGGCGACGGTGAGTGAGAGGTTGCGGCGCGGGGCGCTCCCACCCCGCGCGACGTTGCCAGCTCGCCGCGATAAGTGGCGCACCCCCGCGTCCCCCGCTCGTAAGTCGTCGTCTCGGCACTCGGCGATCGGCCGTGTTCGGGCGCCATCGTCACCGTATCGGCTCTCTGCCCCACCCCGCGCGCTCGACGTTTTCACGTAACGGTCCTCAATCGAGCGCGATACTGCCACTGCGATAGTTGCAATGTTCTGCCGTCATTGCGATTTCAATGATTGAAGTAGAGCGCCTTCAATAAACATGATTATGAATGTTTAATAAAATTGCCTAAGAAACTAAGTCCTTTTTCGAAAATGTTTGATGATAGGATTTAAATAAATCATTTCGCCTTATTCTCAGGTAGATATTATGTATCTCAGTTTTTGCGCAGCGGCTCGACGCGCTGCGGCGGTCGACAAGCGTCTGCGTTGGGGCATAATAATTAGCAACGATAAACAATGGGCTTGTCGTCCTCTGGCCGCTACCTGCGCATGACGATAGAGGACGGGTGACTTGTCCTGAGATGTCCTTGCGGTGTGCCGCCTTGCTGCTGCACGCATACATCTTAAATGATGATTATTGATTACTCTAATTGTCGATTTATTTATTTTGACATACTTCATCTTCACTTTAGAAATTAGTCCAGTGAAGTATTACCCCTGCTAAGTTTCATCGTCAGTTCGTCACATAGATAAAACAAACAAAAAAATTACACGTTTTGTTAAAATGAACATTGTTCTTTGTCATTTATTTTACCTAATAGATACAACTAGGTAATTGTGTGATAAATAACATACCTGAAAATTATTAAAAAAAAACATATAGGTAATCAATGTTAATAGTATACTACAAAAACTGACGCCTTCTTCCCATGGGGGTAGACAGAACGCGACCTGCTACGATCAACTACCGTACCTATTTAAGTTACAATAAATAAGTACAAAACTTAAAAAGAAAAAAAGAATTGTTTTTGTACCCGTAAATTATAATTTTCCATGAGACTACAGCTTCCTAGACTGACAAATAAGTATGTTTTAACGATAGTGTGAAAAATGATAAGGTAATATCAACATTTGTAAAATGGTCTACATAAGTTTTGAGCGGCACGCACATCGCCTGCACCGACTGGAAAGTCGGGAAAGCGAACGTAGAGCAGCGCGCGACGCGTCTCGTCCGCGTTCCGATGCGCCCGCGCCGCCGCCGCCCTCTACTCCATTCATAAAAATAATTAACTACCTATCCGCTCAACGGGCTCTAAATATAAATGTTGTGTAAAAATAGTCATTTTCACATTTATTTCGTAGTTACTGAGAAATATAATATATTTTTTAAAGTAGTTTTCGTATACTTCGATAAAAAAATCTTGTCCTAAATTGGTTTTAAGCTAAGTAACATATCCACGTAATGTATGTTGATATAAAATTATGTATTACGCATAGTGCTACGTAGACCGTACGCAGCCATTAATATAACGCCAGAGTCGGACTCAGTAGTCGATACGATAAGTAACCCAATTTATTCCATGTAATTATATGAAATAATTAAAACAGAGAATGATTGAAACACAGACTCTGTTTACTTACATCAATCCTGGGAACACAAGCGCACTATCTTTTACGGGGTCTCCGAAGTTACTCGCGTCGTCTCTCCCTTAGCACTTTGCAGGAGACAATTACAAAGTTTAAATTACAAATTAGTTTCAAATATGTACTAGTGTGGCTTGTTGACTATAGATTACTTGAACATAGCGACTAGGAGTCTCTCTTCATTTATTTTTACTACCTACCTGTTTGAGAATCAGATACGTTTTGTCACTGGAATAGTTTTGCCGTTTTAATAAAAGTTGTAGGTACTAGATAAAATAAAAGGAAGTGTATAGAGTGCCGCAAGAATTATTGGGGCACTCTAGTGGCGCTGCCTTGGCCCGGCTAAAGTGCCGTAAAGCATTGCATTGTCACTGTCACTTGTTATTTTGTTTCATTGTTGAAGTTTGTTTCTTTCATCTATAGCCGGCTAAACTTTTCATCTATAGCCGGCTAAACTTAAGTGCCATAAGTAATCCCTTGGTTTAGGAAATGAAAATGGCTGAAAGGTAGGTTAGGTTAGAACTGTGACCACACAACGCACGAGCTGAGCGAGCGGTGCCGCGGCAGCGGCCGGCGGCGGCGTGTGCCAGGGTCCGTTTAGGCAATGTTTTACAGCGATCTAACCTCAACAATCAACAAAATACCAAGTGTGGTGACTTAGTGACAGTGCCAACGACAATGCAATGCTTACGGCACTTTAGCCGGGCCGAGACGGTGTTACTAAAGTGCCGGTAGTGGCACTTTATCCGATAGGGAAAGAGTGCCGCTAGTGGCACTCTATACACTGCCTAAAAAAAATATCAGATTGAGACTAGTTACACAAACTATGAGAGCAATTCTTTTTATTAGGTTTATGTAATGCTTTAAAATTTTGTGACAGGAACAGCATGATATTCGAGCCAAAATTCTTGAAGCCGGAAAATTTAAACCTTACAGTTGTGATTAGTACGTGTTTAGTTACCTTTCTTCCGCAGAACGTTATCAATACAGATAAAGTTCGTGACGTAGGACAAAACTGATAAGAAGCATATTCCATAAATATGTGCACATTAACACACGTAGCATCTATACTTACCTAAGTACTGATATTATTGTTATAGGTATTCACATTTTTCGGTGCTACGTGACTTAACAAAAGCGAAGGTCAATAAGAAGTATTGGAGGAATCTAATCAGTGTAGATCTATACAATTTGTAACTTAATACACAAATATAAATTATTACGAAGGTATTTTGATTGTAAAAAAATAACATTCGCAAGAAAGGTTTCGTTACCTATTTATTAACTTCTCTCTCAACCTTGGGCGGGCGGCCGAAATTCCTTGCTTGCCTATTTATTTGCCTATACTTCATTCGGTTTACGTAACTAAATACTTATATTAAACTTAATGGGTCAATAAAGCAGATTTTTCCAATTTTGTCTGTAATCATTGATTCTTTAGGCGGCTGATATCGCCCCGTGGGCGGTGAATGAGAACTCGAAGTTACTTTCGAGGGACGATTTGAGGGTGTAGACTTGTAGACGTAAAAGGGCAACACGAAGGCGGAAAACCATTTGATTGTAAAGCATAATTATTTATTTGGGAGTACGAAAATGTTGAAATGTAGATTCATTTTAATAAAATCTATTAATGAGTTTTATTTTAGCGTTTAGGAAATAAAAATAAGATTTGATTCGTAAAAATATTAAAATACCTAGCCATATTATGTCTGTAACTATGTACGGTTATTTCAGTACTTATATAAAAATAAGATTACATAATTCTTTAATCATTATATCAGCAATTCGTATTTATTACTCGGGTTTTTCAAAAATATTATCATTGTAGCGTCGTTTGTATCGCGGCCATTACTTCTGAAACTAAACGACATAGAAACAGAACGACTAAGATAATGTGGCATTTACATGCTACGCGTGTTGTTTATTTACTACATACTGATTATTGTTTATGTTTAATTGGCTTGAGGATCAATTCAGACGTTTTCGCTGTCTAATTTATATGTATTTCGTAAGTAAATAAAAATCACGCACGTACAAGCATTGCTTTAAGTAGATACTTAGTATTTATAAACAATAAATATATGGCTTATCAGAAAACTAGTAAAAAAAAAAGGAATTGTTCTTGAACCGGTCGTAAATCTTAGATCTACTATTCGAGATCATAGAATTTGTTGTAATAAAATAATTTATAGAAAGAACACAGCTCTGCATAAAACAAAAAAAAAACAACAAGTTAAATTTGTTTATTTTATAATGATTTCTAGTCTCATCATCGAGTAATAATGTAAGTTGTGGAAATTAAGTGCCGCAAAGCGTAGATAGGTACTTTAAATAACATACTATCTAAGATACAGATTAGTGTAGAGGAGGTCACGTGCGAGCATGCAATTCCACTCGGTAATACAACAATAGCTCATCATCAAAGCGTTGAAAGCGGAGAATTAAAAAATCAGTTTTTCCTCATATGTTGACAACAGAAATAAATCACAGTCGCCGTGTTTATTTTATGATCCAGCTATTATCGTCAACTCCGGCGGTTTTGCAACGTGGCCGCTGCGCCTCGGAGCTGAAACGCGGGTGTAGGGTTGTCGAATTACCAACACATCCGCTTGTTTCATACAATCCGTAAAAAATAATGATAATGCTCATTTTCTTTTAGTAATCGATTTGAATCTTCTTTAGCCATCCCTGTCTCCAAGTTTATTTTAAATAAGCTTTACACGTAAATCTATGCCATCCCTACGTTCGTAGAAGTCGTAAAAAATAGATATATTATATTTGTACATGCATCAGCTATTTCTGTATCGCTCTGTACTTCCATTCCTGTGTTTCGCAGCCACATCTTATGGTATTTAATTTTGTGCAGCAATGTTAATCTTACTCAAAACGAAAGAAAGACCTACTTATAGATTTGGGAATAGGTAGGTAATAATGAGTAACGAGCCATTTGTTTATTAATTACTACAAATACCAATTTTGGTTTTTGTTCAAAACCCTTAAAAAAGCTGTGGAGACTTCTGGATATTTCATTAAAATATTACCTACCTATGCTAATAATACCTAACGTTAGGAAATGAATTATTAGCATGCATGATTTCGGGCAGGAACTGTACTCTTATCGCAAGTGAGGACAGTGACAATGATAACGATTACACGCATTATTAGTAAAGTAATGTCACGATATGTTGCAATTATTGTTCTTGTTGATGTCTGATTTTACCGCTTTTTTGGCGATCGAATGAATAGTTATTGCTTAGTTAAAACAATTTCCTCGCTGAACAATAACGGGCAAAGTATGGGTCCTTGTTGAACCCTCTCAAATAGCCCCATATAAACCATTAATTCTGGCTCTATGTGTAAGATTTCTAGCTGGATGAGGCATTACTACTAGGATCTTTCAGATCTTTGATACAACTTTTTCGCCATAATCATTATCGCCAACAAACGTTTTAATGAACATGCACAACAAACATGGTTGCTGTAGTAGGATCTATTAATGATCTACAATTGTAAAAGAAATGATTTATTACCCTAAAATCTTTGAAATATCCAAATCCTTCAAACATTACTATTGAACATAAAACTAATAACTTTATTGGCAATATTGTCATAATAAAAGCAGTAATCTACTGATCACCGTCTTGAATAGCGTAGGTAGGTGTCTATTGCCGAGAATTTTACTAAGGTAGCAAATCTCTTATCATTTGTAAATCGGTAAACTCCTAAAGGCATTCTATTTTTGGAACTTTTCACAAATGGTGACTTTTTTATTGATGAGCTTTTATATTTTAAAACAACTCGATCGCTGTTTTAATTTTTAGAATAACTCTGATTAATTTGATCTTCTTTGGTTTCAAGATATTTTGCGTCCATCTTTCTTTGAATGTCTTGGCGGCTATTCTATACCTACCCATTTCTAGTCATCTCAGTTATTAATATTTGCTTTAGTTTATAATTGATATGATATAATTCTTGTTTTCGTGTAAGTTAAGATAAAATTAATTATGTTAGGTAATTGTAAATTTATCTGAATATTATTATTGATTAATGGAGGCGGCCAAATTAGTGATGCTTGATCATGATTGGAACTGGAATGATATACTACTTAATTTGCAGTTCATTAGTAACAATGATTTTTTGGATGAAATCATCTTATCAAAAATCTATCAGTTTGAATATTCCGTGCAGACATGAATTTGGAAGTTTATTCATAAACATAAAAAAAATTACACATAGCAATAGCCAACGTTGCTGATTATGTGTTTCAGTTAGAACTTGTGGAAGTTATAGTTCGCGGACAAATTCATAACGGAACTTGCGCTCGGTTTACTTATCACTAGGCTTCAGACGCAGTTTGGCTTTATGTAAGTAAGCATTTCTAGTTTGCAATGGACTTTATTTGTGAATAAATAATAATATTAATAAAATTGTAGGTAAATAATAAATTAATATAATTAAAAATTATATGATTAATTTGCTATATTGAACGATTCGATTTTCAGTACCTAATATAGCGTAGTTATTATAATTTTTAAATTAAGTAAGAAGGAAAGTGAATGTTTCATTGGGTATTAACTCATTATCTAACTAAGTAGAATGTATGAATAGTAAGAAATCGCAAGTTAATTATGTATTGTAATTGTGCTTTGTGTTACTATTTACTACTAGTGCATTCAGCGAACGACTGATATTTTTTTTCAATACGTTGGCACAGTAGATACGTATATGTATATAGATAGAGACGTTTATATTTATTTATTCTCACATTTAGGGAGGGAATTCCTTCATAAACGTACAGTACGACACAACTTAGATGTAGCATCGGCAAAATTCGTAAAACCGATCACCTTCCGAACTGAGTGCACCTTCAAAATCACCAATCGCTATTACTGCTTTAGGTGAAAATTATCTTTCGAAAACGCAATAACTTATAAAGTCTTATAGCCAAATACATTCGTAAAATTGAAATGAATGAATGAAAATTTTCAAATCTATGCTACATCTTAGTTGTGTCGTACTGTACCTACCTTTTAATTTGTAAATCCTGGCAAATATTTTATTTCGAATTGAGCTTAAAGGGTATTTGAAGTAGGAAAAGGTACAACATAATATTAATAACATAGTCGAATAGTTAGAACGTTCGCAAGTGGCACATAACGCGGTGTAGCAAGCAGGCGTATCGGCTGTGAGTTACATGCATTTAGGGTTACCATGACAACTACTGAACATCAGAAAGGTCTGGGCCCTATTTAAAATAACTGACAATACAAAATATTTGTCAATAAATGACAAAATTGACACATTTCAACGACTGCTTTAAAATACAGCAGAAAACTAAGAAATAGTCTTGTAAAATTGTCTTACTATAGATTTCTTCTAAATTATTCTTGTAGAATTGTCGCCTGACGGTTTTTATTAAATAGGCCCTAGGTCAAGCAGTGGACAGATAGATGAATGGATGAAATAAAGAAAAATAAAAACTTTTTTCTGTCTCGACAAAACAATCTTGTTGTGTGGAATAGAAATCTATTGATAACATTTAGCAACAAAATCATCAATCAAAGGGCTGAAAGCGTGTTTCAGCTTTTTGATTTAATAATTGAATGTCTTGTTTTTATTCGAAGTCGGTTCCTACTTATTTTTTAGGGTTCTGTACCTCAAAAAGGAAAAAACGGAACAGTTATATGTCGGATCACTTCGTTGTCCGTCCGTCTGCCTGTCTGTCAAGCAAGACCCTTCTTCTCAGGATCAGTATCAAGTTGACATTAATATCAAATAGGCACTATGCTGGGTGACACCACTTTCCGGCTCGCTACAAGTCTGCGTTTGGGCGCTCCTTACGGGGCTCCGCATCGCTGTCAGTGCGGTGAAGCAGTCGACCGCCTCGGACACCACGGCCTTTCCTGCGGCAGGAGCGCTGGTCGTTTGGCACGGCACGCAAGCATTAATGACATTATCCGTCGGGCTCTTGTCACCGCCGGGGTGCCAGCTGTTTTAGAACCCAATGGCTTGGCACGCGACGATGGGAAGAGGCCAGACGGAATGACCATAATGCCTTGGAAGATGGGTAGGCCTTTGGTGTGGGATGCAACCTGTGTCGACACCCTCGCGCCATCCCATCTTCTCAGCACGGCGGGCTGTGCCGGGGCGGCTGCTTCTGGTGCAGAAAACCTCAAGCGGCGGAAATATAGCAACCTTATTGGTAGCTATATTTTTGAGCCGTTTGGGGTTGAAACACTGGGGCCGTGGGGTCCGAGTGCTCATCGAGTATTTCGGGACATCGCCAAGCGGCTGGTCGACTCCTCACGTGACCCGAGGGCTGGCCTATTCTTCGGCCAAAGAATCAGCATTGCCATACAACGTGGCAATGCTGCCAGTCTTTTGGGCACTTTTCCTGTTGACAGCGATGCGGACGAATTTTTTGATGCCCTATGACCGTTTCCCCCCCCTTTTTATATACTTGTACATATTACTATTATTATTTTAATTCTGTTAGATTTTAAATCATGTAAATATCTATGGTCACTATTAATAGGAAGGTCTACTAGCGTTAAAGCTTCCAAGTCAACGCAATAAAAAAATACGGCCATTTATGCGAAATAATTTGATACTCGCAAATAAATCAAAACCTGTAGGGTGCTTCCCGTATACCTAATCATGAAATTTGGCAAGAAGCAAGGTCGCACAGCACAAGTGAAGGAAAAAGAAAATCCGAAAATCGTTCATTTGTAGTTGTATCGCTTTTTTTTGCGTTTATAACCCTACATTTCATTTGGAGAATTGAACGTGACGTATATCGAACGTATGGGAGAACATTTTTTCAAATACAAAGCTAAGTTTGTTCTTGGGATAAATTCATCCCAACTATGGAACCCTTCATTGTGCGTGGTCAGACACGCACTAAGCCGGTTTTTTATTAAATGTTTTAATCTTCGGTACTGACTTACTAAGACTACTTCCGCAAGCAAGCGACATATTAGATTTTCTCATATTATGAGAGGAAGATTGAAGTGTTCTACAGCACCATATTTCTATTAGCAGTTATAAAAATCCTGATTGTTGTTCTGATGATTAGTGACATGAAAGTCAGCATCTCTACGTGTGGTGTCCCTACATTTGCCTCGACGCAAACCTGTTCCGCACTTCGGGAAATATGTCGCCGATCACGCGTGCCCACCGGCTTGCTCGCTCTTCGTTACTTTGTTATGCATTTTTTCCGCGATTATTGTTTATGTAAGCTTGCACTTATTAAATGATATTAAGGATCAAGATTTTTCAGTGGTTTAGTTTTTCTCACTTCGTCTAGCCCTCGATTGTTTTTGATGTAGGTAACTGTGGCGGCTTTTCGGGCGCGTAAGGAAAGTGGAGCATGTCAAATACATTTCCACTCTTTTTTTCAGCGCTCAAGTGATAAAGTTTTTCTTCGGGAGTTTACTCATACTTATGTGGTTACATCGCTGCTGAAGAAATTATGAAGTTCTAAAACTCGAATAGATGCAGATTCCTTTTATTGTGTTGATACAAAACTTTATACCTACTATTGATAAGTATGAATGTTATTAAGACTTGGTATTCTTGTCTAGCTCTTGCTCCCGCTCTCTCTCTTCATTTGTGCCGCACAGTGTCGAGTTAGACATAACGCGCGTCTATATTTATTATTTACAGGCGAGCGATGATTTCCATTCTTCGCGCTTGATGTCGCGGCTACGAGACGAGAAAGCCACACAACATGAAAATATCACATTCTTCACTCCACAAATGAGTACGTTCTAAAAAAATCACATTGTTTATTATTATCTACACCGTTTTGTTTGACCTATGATTTTGACACTCATATTCCTTTTTCATCATTATCATTCTCATTAAGTATTTTTCTTACAAAAGTAACAAGACATTATTCTTAGAATTTGCCCTTGACGTACCTGCTTATGTCAACGTCGTAAACATCAGTTTATTAATTGTCTTGTTATGTACGTCAATTGTGTTTATTGTACCTACAACAGCTACACTGTGAGACATGTACTCACCTACCGGACGCAAAATGACTTTAACTTACAAGACAACGCGGTGACGAAATGAATTCATACGCCGTTGTAATTTTAATTAAGCACTACAATAATTAACAAGAGCGGAGGTAATGAAACAATGATGCGCGTGAGATGGAGTGTTTTACGAAAATAAAGGCAACAGAACGGGCACAATGACTCAGATGGAATTCAGCTTTGCCCGCCATACTGAGCTTCGTCGGAATCAGAAATACAATCCTAATTATAATCGCACGCATCCGTCCAGCACCTCAATCGGTCGCTAACGTTCCGACTAAACCGCACCGTGCTCCTGGACGCACTCATCTCTGTGGATTGTGTGCAATGAACGTTTAATAATTATTTTCGTAATACACGTCACGTAAAGTTCAAGCGTCGGCAACACTGCGAGGGAGCCGCACCATGCTGCGCCGCATTCGCTTTAATAAGCTCGGAGAATAAACACGCTATTGATATCTTGTTAATTCTTATAATAGCTCCACAATATTGTTGACTTACTACATTAGTGACGAGTACAACGTTATTAGCGACTTCTCATCCGCGATTATAATGGACTAAACATACTCAAGTGATTCGCGATTTAATGTAGACCTTCACCTATTTGTTTATATCTGACAAGGTTATATTAAAAATTTATGTCGTTCAAATAGTCTAATCTAATGCGTGAACCGCCGATTTCTTTAAAGCGATTCCTCTTTATGCGATTCGAAGTTATTCTTTTAGAATAGATACCTGATCTTCCGTTGTTTATTGTGATCGTTTATTGCATCTAATATTTTTACGTTCGTTTAAACGATACATTTTATAAATACGGTGCGAGTATTAGCCGACGAAGTGGTTCATAATAACGTATGTGTACATAGGAGCAACATTGCCGCATTGCGGTGGGCCGCCCATATGTCGACATATCACTTCTGCCCTTTACTGGAGTGTGCCATACTCAAATACCTTTTAGATCGGACCGCGCGAGATTACTAACTTTTTCTTTAGTATAAATTTATTTGACAATGCTTGATCATTGTTTTATGTGCTGTGCATTTTAATTAATTAAATAAGTTTTCATTAACCCGTACGTAAATAAGCGTATATTCGTATATTTGTAAAGTATAAAGGTTACACAGTAAAAGTTATGTAAAACACACACAAACATGATGATATCCTTTGTGTCATATAATATATTGTAGTATAACATTAGTTTATTTAATATCAAAATAAAAATAGGGTCCGCTCATTATCAACTGAATACTAAAGAAGTGCTTATCGAGAGCTCGTTTCCGGGTCAGGTAGTTTTGTTCCACACAATGATTTTGAGCACTTTGGCGTTAACCGAATAATAAAACGCGTTAAGGAATAATAAAATATGTATAAAGTTTTTAGTTGTTTTTAGTTTCACGCCTCAGACGCCATGTATCGGGTTTGTAATACATTAGTCGGGCGTTGATTTACACGGCTACATATCGTGGGCGCGTCTATTCATAGTACTAATGTACTATATTTAGTAGCGATTCCCTATTATTTCTCGCGACTGACTCAGTATGTGAGTTGTTCCGCTTTCAAAAATGGGTTTTAATTTAACAGATTTATTGAATTTTTCTTATTCCCGCAATACCGATAACCCAGGATCCTACCCTTCCTACTCAGTGCTCGAATCTGCTAATTAGGTCACAATCAGTAACGGTATGTTAAATGTTGAATTTACATGAATTATAAATAAAATTAGTATTTTCTATGAAATTCTCATTACAAAGCTTGTGGGTACTTATTTATTAAAATTAATTAAATATTAACAAATATATTTAACTTGGACTTAACGCATAGAGTTGTTGTTTCAAGGTCGGTGGGTCTATGTAAATAGCAAATAAGCGCATATGGAGAGGCGCCGATGCAGGTAGAGGCAGCAGCGAGCGGCGAGTCGGCTGCGTTTGCGCACATCTGCCGGTGAGCGCGAGTGGCGCGGCGAGGCGCGTGCCGGCCGCTCCTAGCACCCGTCCCGCCGGCACGTAAGCCACGAGCGACATACCGAAACAATCATGTCGGTACGATGATATTTTGTAGGTGTGGCAATTAATCCGATGCATGGCTGCTGCATTAAAATTCTGTAGGTACCAAAAACATTCTGAAGTCTGAAGTCTAAAGACCAAGAAATCTTAAATCTGGTTTATTTATTGTATGTGTACTTTTGAACGTATGTATTTATTCTGACACAATAAAATGATAGATGACTTGCATACATAGTGTCCTTTCCGTAAAATTGCGTGTAAACAAATGCTACATCGTACATTTATCATTAACACCTACGTATCGTAATTAATCTATGTTCCGCCACAGGCCGCCACTTAATATATGACTGATGTGTTTACTATTTAATCTTGCACGTAGCTGTAAATTATTTTATTTTAACTAGTCCCGCGAATGCTACAGAATAAATAAAGACCTAATACTTTAATAGATGAGTTGTTAAGATGTCGAATGCGGGAGTTAAATCGCTTTCGCTTATGAAATACACCACTTGCTGTGGGTTGGCAGCGCGGCTAATTATAATCTACTAAACATCATCGAGTGCTTGTAACTTAGGGTCGCACCTCGTGTATGTATTTTTAAATACATTTTTCTAGTCTCGTATGCACCGATTTAGAAGTTAAAATTAAAAGAGGTGCTTTGTTTAAAATTGTAATTAATGCGATAATATGCTCCTGCCAATACTGCGTGCTGCTTATTGTTTATAAATAAGTTGATATTAACAGGCCATAGGTACTATATTAATAAAGGTATACCTAGGTTTGAACAGCCCTAAACCGGTGTACGAAGGCGGGCATGCAGCGCGGCGCGCGCGGCGGGCGGTGCGTGCGACCCGATCACCACATCGCACCTTGTTGAAGACTGCACGATGCGTGGCGTGGCGTATTAGCAACGGTATTAGCATTATTTATTTATTGATTTGTACACCCTCGCGTTCCACATCAAGTTATGATTATGTTACGTCTGCTGTTTCAATCAGCACGCGCTAAACTTTTACTAATTGCTCGACGTTGACAACATGATAAAGATCTTGTTATTTAAATGCGTGAATATTAAACAAAGTCATGTGTCATAATAATTAATCTGCCTACTCGTGCTCTATTTAAAATTATCTTGGGTAGATGCCAGCTATTCTAAATACCATACGTGGTCGCGTTCAAATTTGTCTATACTCTATAACAATAACGAAGAAATTCACATGAAATAGAAAGGTAATCAAATTCGTGGCAAATTGCATGTATTCGAATGGCTCCGTTGCTGAGACTCGCGACTCCATTGTTCAGTCCGTAGCGTGAAAATCAAACTTCCGTAGGTACAGCTATTAAAGATATTACAAACATTTGTAAATATCTATTGTAGTCTGTGCGATTTTCAACAGATAGGTAGTACCTACGTTAGTTGTTAGAGTATTTTTAGTGTAACATTCGCGATTGTTATTGATGTAGACAGGTATGCCACCTACACTGTTTCGCCAAAAATACAAGGCACGTGATAAATCTAAAGCACAATCGCTGCTTCTAATAAATGACGTCAAAGCTAAAGCACACTAAAATAATTATGCCGCCGGTTTGGTCAAATCGGCGCGGGCGCACGGCGCGACGTTTGACGGTAGATTATCCAGCACCGAATGAGCGCGATTTTTTAATCTGTCGCGCGTTTCCTTGTAAATCTTAATTCGTATGTTCCGTTACAGTAATTCCAGCGTGAGGGCATGGACGTACATTTTTCTCTCTGGAAACGTATCACCTTGTCGTCGGGTAGCCGGTTACTTACCTACAATTAAAAAGCGAAAAGAGCGCGGATTCCGAGGCGAATTTCGAGAAATATCGACGGGGTCAACGAACCATGTCGACGCATCGTGGCCGCGTCTCCTCACTTGTTTTTTTTTACATTTTGGTATTATACGGACAATTTAGGATGGAGTTTTATCGACGTGCTTTACTTTTAAATGAGCAATCAGAAACATAACTTCTATGAATAATAAGCCTCTAGTTTTTCAACTAGCGGCGCTAAGCTTTTTCTCTACTGTCAACCTACTGTGGTCTGTGTCACATTACATGTTATTTTTAAGTATCCGCAAAATAAAATCTTACGCCTTCAACAGGCATATTATTATCTTTTATAAGAAGTCTAACAATCCTACTTTTTGTTAAAGTGCGCAGTCGCTCGTGATTCGGAGTCATCAATTTGGAAACAAAAACGCTACTAATTGTGCAGGTATCGACCGGCAGGCTTTGAAGGGTTAAACGTACACCAAATATTAGGCCGGATCTTTTCGATCTGGCCGGTTTTAACTTGGAGATATGTATTTTTTGCGCGCGTCTCGGAGTAAGCCGTGATCGATTCTCAGTAGCTTACGCGGGATGAGACCCGTACTCGTCGGAAATATATTACCAATTCGCAGATAGCTTTGTTCTTTTAAACTTTTATATACATAAGTGATGCATATTATTCGGTTATAAGTTCTTGAATTCAAGTTCGAACTAGGAGGTCTTTAGAATGATTTACCATTTCACAATTCTTGTTTTTGATCTTTTTGGAACTACATGCTTTAAGAGTCCAAACACTGAATGTGTCTCTACACTTTATCTAAAATGTAAATGCCCCCCCCTCCCCGCATTGACGGCAATACACATGTCATTTTATTTCGCGCAATCTATTTTGTAAACAATTCCAAGTGCCTGTATGTTATTTTTAGAACAGCATAAATATCGAGAAAAGGCTAGCCAGCCTACTTAACATTCCATTAGCACGAGCCGTTGATTGCAATTGCATCTGTAGCTTTCTATTGAACTTCTGTGTTGTACAGTAGCTTACAGAAAACTTTAAGATCAACACCAATTCATATTTTATTAATCATTAAGTCAGTTATTTTTTAATCATAACAGCATCATAGAATGTGATCGTATGTAGACAATTCAGTTGACGAGTGCACATAAAAAGGTGCACACACTCGCACCGCATTTCATTTGTGACCGCCATCGCTTGCGAAGGCGAACAATAAAAATATCACCGACGATGAAATAAATAAAAAGAGCAGCCGGTCCAGGTGCCGCAAGGGCAGGTGGAATAATTGGCAATTCTTTGTCTCAACCCATACACCAGCTACGAAAACCCACTTAAATGTCTCAAGCCGATGTCTTATTTTTGAAAAAAACTTACGCATTCTGCATATGACGATTAGATAAAGTCAAGAATTACCCATTAAGTAAATACGGTAGCGTGATCGTCTGTCAAGTTCTTGTTTGCCATTGTGTTAAAAGATATAAGTGGATAAAGAAAATTTATCCAAAATAATTCGTGTAGATGTAGAGCCACGTTTTGGAATAACAATATCTACCAACATTGTTGCGAACTTGCGATAGTCATGTGTAAGCTGAAAATAGTCATGTTTTTCATACGCATCAAGAAATCGTCGTTGAGTAGGTAGATATAGAACGGATCTTACCTACATTTATGTATTAATTATTCTTTTCTGTTCGCAAACTAAATTAGTGGATCCAGGAAGGGTAAGTGAAAGGTAGAAATAATTAAAGCGACTAAAGATCTATAAATTGAGAGTTATACTGAGATCGATGAAGACAATTTCTAGGGTACTGGCGACGTCGGTAACCGTAGCAACGGTACGTTTTGACAGATCGTGAAACTGGAACTCAGATGCACACCAGATTAAGCATCAGTAATGGTTCGCGAAGTAGCCAGTTTAAGATCTGTCCAAGATAAATACGCGAGAATTTTGAAGTTAAATAATTATTTGATACAGTTAACTGATACTTTAACTGCAGTCAGATAAAAAAAGGGATAGTAAGTAATTAACAATGAATTGCATATCGTTAATACCTACTACGAAATAGTAGCGTCACAATAATAAATGTTCAGTGATAAATAAAACGACTTGCGAAAATATTTCAAGTAGGTAAATTTACTCTAATCGCTTTAGCTGTTTGGCTGCATTGCTAATTTCCATTTAACAACGGCGCAGAATTAATCTGATGGACATCGATAAACACAGTCATTGTATCAGTACATTGCAACTGTCAACGTGAGTGAAATTCCGGAAGGCAGGAATGTGGGTGAGGTAACCCCATTCGGTTTGTGCACATGCGCCATGTTCGCAGCGATTTCTGTTATAACCCGACCGAATCGAGAAGCGTGCCAGTAACCGTAGTGAGACGTTTACCAAGTTTTTATTTACAACTTGGTTGGATATTAACCTCATTGTGCGAGTAGGTAGCGCAACCCGGTCACTTAGCTAGTACGCATATTATCTCCATTTGCATAGCGCGGACAAGTAGCGGTGTCGACTTACGCGCCACTGCCGCCTATAATGCAGTTGCCTTCAACTGTATTATATAGAATACACAGAATGTATCATCTATGGTTCTCACAACACAACACTCTTAATAACATCCTTCATGCCAGCTATCCCAACGGATTTGTTTAATTCGCTTCTGATCCCCGATTCATTGCAAAATGAAGAATTGTTACCGAATGTCCATGCAGTCTTGATTAGATAGCCTCTTGGTCGGATGAAGAGTGGATTAGATTAGATTTTACAAAATATTTCGTTTTAGTCCCTGGTTTGTTCTACAGTCTTCTTTCGCTTTCGTGGCGATTATTATAAACACGTACCTAAAATGTTTTATCTCCATTTCTTCTATCTTCTTACGTCCGTCCAATTTCACTCGAAAATGCTGTTCCCTGTATAAAATCCTAACTAATATTATAAATGCGAAAGTGAGTTTGTTGTGTTAAGCTTTCACGCTAAAACGGCTCAACGAATTTTGATGAAATTTGGCACTTTGGTGGATATGACCTGGAGGCACATAAGCTAGTTTTCAGTCACGTGTAAGTCGCGGGCAACAGCAGTTATAAATAAATCAAACATAATTTCCACAGCGTAAAGAAGATAATAGTATGTGTAGCACTTATAAAGCAGCGACATTGAACAAAACACGCGATCACAATAGATATGAATACGTACCCGGATAACGATGTTATTTGCTTTTGCCTTCCGTCATCGAGGATCATTGGCGTAAATACGGACGGTATATTTTTGCTCTTAACTCGTTGTACTAAAAACGACATCTTTGATTATAAGATTAAATTAAATGTGGTTTTGTGTAAGTAAGTAAATCTACATATTAGCTTATAGACTTCTAATTTATTTTATCATGTTAAAGTTGACGCATGGATGCTGATAATTATTCCTTTTATACCAAAAAATTATTACGGGAAATACCAAATATAAAATGACGTACCTATTATCGCTATAGATGAAGTTTATTTAAAAAAAAAAATGTGTAACGTCTTTCGTCTCGCTTTCCTTCAATCAAAATCAAAATAATCCAATCTGTGGGAGCGATTTCGTGAAAGGGACGGAAGTGTGTAACAAGAAGCCGGGGAAGCGAGCGCTATTTTATTTGACCAAAGAAAGCGCGCGCGTAGCTTTAGTTGGCAGATGGTACAAACCCATTTTCCGAGAGGTTTTAAACAGGATGATGATGATGATGACGGTGATAGTTATGATGATGGTTATTGATTATACATATATAAGGTCCAGCGCTGCCAATCGCGGGGAAATCCCCGATTGAATTGAGGGTTAGCGCGGGGAATGACAAAAATCGGGGAATTTCGGGGAATCCAGACTAATGTTTTCGGTGGGCTAAAACAATTTTATGTCGGGTAATACTTACAACTAAAAATCATGTTCGGAATTGGCAGATACAGCTCGACACTACTAACATAATTTTGAATGGCACCCCACTTAAATGCCTGCGCAAGTGTCATCTGTATGGTTGACGATTTTTTAATTGGTGCGTACGGTTGAAATTTTCTATAAAATTATGGAAAAGTGGTTAAAAAGTGCAGGAATTTTGTATAAAACAGTGTTTTTGTTCCAAAAATATAATTTTGGGGAATTTGTGGGGAATGAATAAAAAAGAAGCGGGGATTTGAATACTAAAAAAAATCGGGGGATTGATAACGTAGACGCGGGGAATCAAGAAGTTTTTATTGGCAGCACTGATAAGGTCCCATTAAAATATGTAGATGGACAAATTTTAACACAGCGTTCAGTACGTCTAACTAAATATAGGTATCCAATAAAAAAAACTGTTTTTTTAAATTAAAAGTAAATTTTATTTTGATCTAAAATAATAAATGACATTGGATAACCAACATTTTTAGTATATTTTCGTCAGCTGACTTATTTTTCTTGTAAGTATCCCGGTCGAGAGGATCCCAGGGTCATCATGCAGGCCGGACGCTGTTCCGTCACAGGCGACATCATGAGAGCAATGTAGCTTGAACCTTATATTAAGTTAGAGTAGATTTAATGCGTTTTTCTTTTTACTTTTTTACCATTGTTCTTATTTTGGTGGTCTGAATGATTTCTAAAAGTTTGTCCATCTTTTAAATTGGAACTTATATTATCATTATATACGTCAGCTAAGGGCCAAGATGATCGATCAGATGTATCATATGCGACTACTGTAAGGTTCGTTCGTTTTTTAGTAAATGACGCTAAATGTTCCTAATAATTTTAATTGCACGTCGTTATCTTAGATAGATGCATAGATACTTTCATGTGTTATGCCTACTTATATACCTACCTATATTAAAATAGTGACTCATCAACCCAGTCACTCGTTTATCACGATGACAGCTTTAGATGTAATTATATCATGTAGATATTTTTATCTTTCACAATGCGATATATCGTTGCGTAAAATACGAAAGGCTTGAAATTGTATACCTAACTAGAATAATTTGATGTTTATGTGCATTACTATCACGCTGATGAACTCACAAAAAGAAGTGCTCTACAATTACATCTAATTTATGACGGCATTACGCACTTTCATGTGATTCTCTAATCCTCTATCACTGTTTAAACACGATATATCAAAACTGTATTCTTCGACAAAGAAAACGTATACCTACTTAGCTTGAATTGTAAATTGAATCTAAATCTCCGCCAATCTTGCAATTCCAATAAAATGGAGTCACGTATTTTGAATTAATTGCTTTACCTAACAGATATTATATTGGCGACCAGTGTCATTGTAAAGAACGATTAATATTTGGACCTTCGTACAAAGTCTAAAAGTCGGCGTGCATTTTAGTAAAGTTCGTTGAATCTCCTATATTTATCCGCCCTTACATAACTAGATAGAGCGTAGAGCTTGTTATAGCGTTATTAATAATTCTGGTAAAAATAAAAAGGGAACCGTGAATGACGTCATTCGTCATACATAACTGCTGTATCCTTGTCGTGTGTCGGGGTTGTTTCAAACAACAGAACGGATTTTAATGAATAAATGATGTATGTAGGTGCCTACCTACTTCTGTACCATGAAGTCTAGTTCAAGGTACCCAGTTACCCATCTCTCAAAACGGAACAGTGATGGTGACTAGGAGCCGTGCCGTCAGCACACAAACTATTGAAACAAGAAAAATTGTTTTATGTCAATATATATTTTTTCATTTTCATATTTTTCATCAGTCCACTTGCGAGTCTTGCGACTTCACTCCCTCGCACACCGATTGTTAGAGTATAACTGTTCTGTTATTTTTCTATCATCGAGCAGGCTTATGTACTATCATGAAAATACATATCTAGTTTTAAAGATAATAGCCTATAGCTATTATGGGCATAATTCAGGACGTTACCATCTGGTTCTGTTTGTCTAACTTCCCTGTTGTATGACTTCGTATAAAAAACTAAACCTGCTTTATCTTAGATAAACGAACAGATCTTGTTCTTTGAGTGAGTGGATCCGAAAATTTTCAAACTAAGCGAGGTTGATAGCTATTAGTCATCATGGGATGTTGTTTTTTTGAATAAACGGAAGAAGTTTCTCTCATGACCATAATTATCGTTCATACCATACAGTCGAAAACCTGGTCATTCGTTTAAGCGAGATGATGGGTAGCCCATCTTCTTGGACTATTTTTGTTCCTTACGTCCACTGTAAACACAAAGAAACTGAAAATAATATTAATTTTATTTATGTTTCTTACCGTACCAAACGGGTAGTAAGTAAATGTCATTGGCGTAGGTTGGATTTGATTAAGGGGAGGTTTTCAAGGTAGCTTTGCAAGGGAAGGGGTTAGATCGGCGTTGCTGATGCGTATGAAATACCTACAAATAAATCAATACTGGATGCATCAAAAAAGCTTCTACGTAGTTATAGCGTTACTTTACATGAACTGCCCGGTTTAAGTTTCTACCTTCTTACATCTTTATTTTTATATAAACGAAAGTTTGTTCATGTACTTACCTACCTACTTTATAAAATTACAGTCTTCTGTCAATGCAATATAACTGTTGACCTTAGCCGATATACAGGTTGTCATTTCATCTTCACGCGCATAGCCTTTTCCATTATGACTGAAGTATTAATGTTTTTAATTAGTTCTTAATCGGGTCAGGTTCACATTGTGTCAATACTATGTGCCTTGAAAATGTCCGCTGAGTACATAATGTGTTGGTTCGTCACACTATGGGCGTCCTTGTCACACTGGCCAGCGTGTATGAGTGTGTTGCGACGCCCGCGCCGATTGTTATTGTCAAGTATGTGTAAACAAAATCGAATCATGCGCCGATGTGACAGCGGCGCGATATCCACGTTACGTTATAAATCAAATTACAATCGTATCTAAACATTTTTGAGTGTGACGTTAATTTACGTAAAAATATAAGTACTTATGACATAATTTTGTCAGTAACCAATTATTATCAACAAGGCATAGTGTCAATTATTTCAATGATTTAGAAATTACTGAAACTATAAATTAATTCTTAAACGTGTAAAACGAAATAATTGAAACGCGATTTGTTTATAATAATGAGTGACGTTAACCAAAAACAGAAGCGCTACCTAAGAAGTGTAGGTTGTTGTCATCGGAATATAGGATGGTAATCGATACGGTATCAAACTGATAAAATGAACGTTTGTATTAATTAGGTAACGATAGCATAACAAAAACTCAATATGTTCAGTAAACAGTAAAGTATTAAAAAATTAATGAATAGGGTAAAAAGAGCTGATTTTGAAAACCCAGATAAAACAAAGATTTGGTGACTTTGGGTGTTTGCTTAGTAATATCTTTATTCTAAAAACGACTGTAACCGTATGAGGTCATATGGTTATTTGGAAACATTCTGGTTATCATGACTCACCAAATTCAAGGTACGGGGACATCAAAGCTCAACCGTGCACTGGCTTCGACACACACCGGCAGCAAACACATAATTAGAATTGTATTATTGATTTACCTGCTTAATTATGCATGCCTATGTGGTCGCTTTGTCAGCGGAGATCTACGACTTTAGATAATAACTGATTAGTGAAAAGTAAATAGAATTTTGTACGTGATTTGCTTAGAAGAATAGGAAAAACAAGAAGTTTTCTAAGTTTCTGAATATTAATAAAATTCAAATAGGAAGTCAGTATATTCAGAGGATGAATTTCATAGTCCCGAGTTCCCGACAGCCGACAGCCTTTGGTTCCCTGCTAACCCACCCCTTTTTAAAACAAAGAGCAAGCAGCTTTACTAGGTGCAGGTCCTGGGTTTTGTAGTGCAAATAGAAATAATTTACACTTTTTATTGTGTTTTAGAGGTATGTGAACAGGGTGTAAAGTTCACTCATCCACCATAGAAAAGGGAGGATCCTCCAACCAGACGGGTATTATGTCTGGCGGGCAACTGCCCATATGTTGATTTCGGATAGTCTTATCTATGTTTTTCGCTTGGTAAACTCTAACTGCGAGATGCAGGAATTGTGTGACGTCATGTCTTTTACTGCGTAGTTTTTATGTCGCGGTGTAACCGCTACATCACTCCCCTCCGGAGACCGGAGGTCGATAGTGGGCTGAGTCTTGGATCTTGGGATGCTTCACAGTGCCAGCTGTGGTTCCAGTGAGTCGGAACCGGGTGCCGCTCAGTTCACAGTGGGTCGGAACTGTCTGCAGTGATTGCGGCGATGGTGATTGTGGTTCCAGTGAGTCGGAACCGGGTGCCGCACAGTTCACGGTGGGTCGGAACTGTTTGCGGTGATTGCGGCGATTGTGGTGATTGCGGTGATTGAGGTGATTGCGGTGATTGAGGTGATTGCGGTGATTCCCCAGTGAGTCGGGGTGATGTGGCTGAGGGTGATGACCAGGAATGCGCGTTCGCTGCATGCTGGTGGTCAGGATACCCGTTGAAGCCGTGGGTGCTGGCTGGCTGTGTGACTCGCCTCACGAAAGCTTGCGGGAGTGATGATGATGACGTCACGCTGAAGTAGTTGCACGAAGGCTGCGTTGACGTATCACGTCGGGGTCACCAATTTAGAGGTATGAGGAACAGGGTGTAAAGTTCACTCACCCACCATAGAAAAGGGAGGATCCTCCAACCAGATGGGTATTATGTCTGGCGGGCAACTGCCCATATGTTGATTTCGGATAGTCTTATCTATGTTTTTCGCTTGGTAAACTCTAACTGCGAGATGCAGGAATTGTGTGACGTCATGTCTTTTACTGCGTAGTTTTTATGTCGCGGTGTAACCGCTACAGTGTTATTTTATTTAGTGTAAGTAACAACTTATTTTATTTACCTATTAATCTAGTAAAAATTCTGTGTTCCAGCTTTGAGCTCTGAAGTTGACGAATTACGTATGTACCTATGTCTTAAAAATGAGTCGACCCGAAACCACAAAGACAAAAGACTTTGTTTGGTAACTATGAGTAATGATTTAAGGAATTGGTATTTCTGTACCTACCCACTGTCATGTAACCAATAATGTTGCAACACCCGCAGTTACATATTGCTAAAAGCTAGTTAAAAGATGATTTGTACATAAAATTTTTTGAGTTTCATAATTTTTTGTGCACAAATGCTTCTTTATTTTAGTAAGACGTGCTAGTAAAATATGAAACCTCACCAAGACCTAAGCTGAATTTACACATTCATAATATTCGATTGGTTTCTCATTTTGGAGTCTACAGTGCGGTTTTCCTTCTCTTTCCTATTAAATAATTATTAGACTATTTAATAACAAGAAATTAATTTCACATACCGCATGTACTTAGTAAGTTTTCTTGAAACATTATCAAAATTATGTATCATGGAGGCGAATCATGTTTTGTTCCTTTGTTTCAGGTGACGGGACCCGCTGGAAACTTATTGCACTCAGGCTTCCCTCCGTTTATCAAGACACGAAAATAGTAATTTACAACAAGTAATTTACCTAGGATCATAATATTATTTTATTCATTCCAGTCCCATGCTTTAAATCTTCGAAAGAATACATAATATAGCTACGTGTACTATATAACTTCCACTTTTTTTTACTAAATTTAACTGTCATCGGGTGCCTCGACCACTGGGGGCCTAAGCCACGGACCCGTTCCTACTTCCTACAGATGTAGTTGGTTCTACGCATGTCATAAATTCAGTTAACTATTTCATGATTGTGATTTGTAATGCGCACAAGATGATGCCGCCACGTGTCCTCTTTTACTTGTTTATAACAATCCTGAAGTTGTATTATTAACTTAACAGTTTAATAACTTCACTGCAAAACAGTCTGGAAATGAGTCATTAGCCGTTGTGTTCACAACTTATGAGTGAATTATCGTTAGTGTGTTATCGGTTTATGTTCCTATTGCTTTATTTTCTTGTACTTTTTCTTTTCCAAAGTAAGCTAAATGTAGAAAATCGTTTTCACCTACCTGAAAGGATCAGCTCTAGTTGAGCGTAATTAATCATTCCACTGATCTGCACGCTTAGCATGATTACAATAGAAACGGGTTTTGTCGACGGACAAATAGACAAAATGACAGATAAACAATCATAATCTATCATTTTGTCTATTCTACCGTCGACAAAACCCGTAGAAAACCAGTTTCTTTGGTTGTCCTGCTATGTGCGCAGTAGTAATTCGTAAATTTTCGTTTCCCTACTCAAATGCAGTGCAGCCAATAACTGATTCTGCTGTCCTTTATCCTAGTCTAACTTCTTAAGGATAAATTTAAAAAATAATCATGTACATAGGCACTGCACTGCACCGCATCTGCATTGTCCAGAGATAAACTTGCAAAAATAAAAAATAAATGGAAAAACCTAATAACTGTTCCCGTTCAATGACTACTCACAGCACGTTGGCGATAAGAAGCGTCCGTTGCTATTTATTGGGCATCGTGCCGGGTTTAACTGGGAATATTTTAACCAGGAAAACCCCTCTGTTATGAACTCTGTAGGTATACCTTTAGTATTTGAACTGCTAGGCTTTTTGTCATGCATTTGTAGATTCTTGCAAAGAAAAGGTCTTGCTCACCTATTTCTACAAAAAATCCGGAGTTTGGCAGACTGTTTAGATAAGTTTAGTGTTGAGTAGCCTTTTAGAAATAAAGTGGTGTTAACCTTTTGATGGGTAGCTCGGTACTTATAAGAACTCACAACAAACGCAAAGACGCTAATGCGTTAGTTATTTGTTGGTACGTAAATACTATAATGTATCTGATTTATAAGACTACGCTAAAAATGGTTAAAGGGTGTAATTTGTAGAGTACGTAAAGTATGAGAGCTTTATTAAAGTGTGTTTTATCAGTTCATTTCATTTATGTGTACGTCAATTTATTGGCTTATTTTGCAACGTACTTATGTTGCTAGTAGGTTTATGTGCACTAGCCCAATGTAAGTCCGTACCTATGACATATCGATATAATAATATGACTAGATTTAGTTCTATGTGGGAAAAAAGATTAGGCACTTACTTTCCTTTACTTTTATTTTTGAAAGAAAGGTACTACAGAAATGACTCAATATCAGACATCCGACATCATCCGGAACGAGATAAGTATCCAGTATTATCTACCTAATTCAAAAACTCTTTCCAA
The DNA here is from genome assembly GCA_948150665.1 of Conistra vaccinii. Taxonomy (NCBI): domain Eukaryota; kingdom Metazoa; phylum Arthropoda; class Insecta; order Lepidoptera; family Noctuidae; genus Conistra; species Conistra vaccinii. The sequence continues at coordinate 16,661,862 of OX411318.1, forward strand.
TCTTTGACTTATTGAAGTATTAAAAAAATAACATACCTACTTCTACATAACCAGTAGGTAAGGTACCTAGTTAGCTACGTACTTAGTCTTTTGATAAGGCGAGAAAGCAACTAAAACACAAAAAGAAATAGGATTTGAAAACATGAAAGAATTAGTAAATGCTGTAATTTAAATAACCTAATGTCGAAACTACAAGGCACGTGTAGCTACAGAAAAATACAACAGTATTGAGTTGAAGAAATAAATATTAGCCCATGTGACGTGAAATTCTTAACATTGGATGTAGTATGGAGGAGAAGCACCCAATATCCTGCTTCCTACAGATGTCAGCTCGATTGTACTCGTTGCTTCCTATTACTAAACGAAAAGGTTATAACTACTTACTAGATAGATAGCGAGATAGATATCCTTTCAACTTTTCAGTTTACTATGTAGAGGCATACTTTATATACATATAAAAATCAAATGGAACGAATGACAACAACACAGATAGACTTATTAGGCATCATTTTGCCAAGTGTGGTACAGCATTTTTCGTCATGAATATAAAATGGAGAGAAGAAGGAAATCAGAACGGAATTAGAGCATCTATTAATAATATATAAGGAAGTGTATAGAGTGAGCTAGTAGCACTTTATTCCTATCGGATAAAGTGCCACTATTTGCGGCGTAATAATGGACACTGCCACGGCCCGGCTAAAGTGCCGTGAGCATTGCATTGTTTTTGTCACTGTCACTTGTTATTTTGTTTGATTTTAGAGGTGAGTTTGCCACCCTTTGTATTGATTGATCGTATTTGATAATTATATCAAAAGTCACTACAATGACTGAATTTACAAAAACGAAGTATTAAGTAATGAAGAAATGAAAATGGCTGAAAGGTAAGTTAGGTTAGAACGGTGAACACACAACGCACGAGCCGAGCGAGCGAAACGAGCGGTGCCGCGGCAGCGGCCGGCGAGTGCCAGGGTCCCGTTTAGGCACAAGAGAATGTAATGTTTTGGGAATGTGGTGATTACAGCGAACTAACCTCAACAATCAAACAAAATAACAAGTGACAGTGACTCAGTGACAGTGACTATGACAATGCAATGCTTACGGCACCTTAGTGGAACCGAGGTAGCGCTACTATTGTGCCGCTAGTGGCACTTTATCCGATAGGGATAGAGAGCCGCTCTATACACTGCCTTAATCTAATTAAAAATTAATTGTTAATTTATTTTAATATGGATCTGGTTATTTTGCTTAGATTCCTATAATTATATTAAAAATAATAAAATCTCGATGACCAAAGCGCAGAGTAATAACAAATACAAATGGAAGAATAAATAATGATTAAAAATAAATGTGTACCTACTATATTTTTTTCCTAAATTTTACAAAACTACAATTTTTTTGCAAGGTTTTGTGAAGCCAACTATTATTCTTTAAAAAAAGGGGGGCAAGCGTACACTGAGTTCTTATTTACAAAGCTATCGAAGCTGATTACAATTCTTGATGCATTTATTTTCACTGCCTTAGAAATTATATCTTTCGACGGGCCGGCGCCATATCCGCTACTATGACAAAGAGAGGTCAATCAAGAGTTCATTGAATTAACGAACATGTATTTTAATTACTGTTTATGTAGGACTTATTATAATTACTGTAATACATTGAATGGTACCTACTTACCTTCCTAAGTAGTTATCTACATTTATCTGGCGCAACAGGCTTCGCGCCCTTATATTTACCGGGATTATCATTAAATATGCCATCAATTCATAAAATATTCGGGAAGGTTGCATGATAAAGTCATGCAGTCTAAAACCTGTACAGTATCTACCTATGGTTAACCCACCAGACTGTTGTCGCATTTATCATAATTGAAACATAAATTGGATCAAAATGTTTGTTTACGTTATAATTTACAACTATTTATGTGTGAAAACGAAACGTCAGCTTATTATAATGATTTCCTATAAAAAGTGCCAAAACAAGTATCTAAATGCGCTATTTAATATTAAAATATGCACTATAAAAGTCAGAATATGCTAAACGCTGTTGAAGACTGTATTAAAAAAAATTAAGTTTCGTATCGTATGCTTAGCACTAGCACGTTGTTATGTCTCCAATAAAATAAATACTTGAAAAAGTTACTACAAACAAGTAATTATGATTCAACCTGCAACTACCGCCTTACTAAAACTAATTAAACCATCAATATTAATAACGTTACAATCCATCCACATGCATAGCAACAAATTGATTCGTAAGTGAATTAATTATTGCAACTCCTATCCAATTATCAGCATATTCATTTAGGCTAAACAATGGACATCATTGATACCTGCACGCGTAGCATGACAACCATAGAAACGGGTTTTCTACGGGTTTTGTCGACGGAAGAATAGAAAAAATTACAGATTGTGTTTATCTGTCATTTTGTCTATTCTTCCGTCGATAAAATCCGTTTTTTTTTGTGCCCACAATGGCGTAGCTCTTGGCCGGCATCTCACCTGATGGTAAGTCAGATCAGGCCGAAGCTGGAAGTGAGCTTGACCTGGAATCCTCAACCACAGAGGAACTGGCTATCTTACCTCTAACTGCCGAAACACGACAATGCTGTTAACATTGTTGTTATGGCGACAGACTTAGATAAGATGGTGGTAGCTAGCCAGGCGGACTTAGAACAAGCCCTACCACCAAACAAACCGAGCAGAAAATTGGAAAAATCCCACTGGGAATCGATCCCGGGACCTCTGGGTCTGAGACAGGTGGTTTAACCACTGGACCACAGAGGCGGTTCTATTGTGTTCATGCTAAGCGCCCTGAAGAGGATTTCATCCCATCAACGCATAATCAAATCTACCGACAAGACCTGCTTATCACAATGTCTGTAGGTAAGTAGGTATGAGTGTTTGTTATCTGACTGAAACATTCTGTAAGTAGGTAGGAAGAGGTACCTAATCTAATTTATAAGCCAAACAATCCTAGGATTAGTTTTTTTCCGACTTTTGTTACGATTATATCCAGTCTAAACGAGACGCAGATGAAAATCAGGATTTTTCACGGTTCGGTGGCCATGTGACCTCTTCAACCCAATTAACTAGTGGAAGACACTGATGCTACCGGTTAGACTTGTTTTCAGACTTTCGGGTTTCTGACAGCCCAGGCCAACAGCTTCCTTTCCGTGCTTTCCAATGCTTATAGGTATATAAGTCTCGAGTCTCGACATGAAAGGAACAGTTAGTCATAGTAAGTACTTTATACTTACATAGAACGTTAAATAATCTCATTGCGTACATTAAATTCTATCGAGTCGGCACAATACTCACATATGAATGTCTTGTTTGTGCTTTGTAACAGTGGTTACGTGAGCTTAGTCAAGTTGCGAAAGCACAGTTCGCACTGAAACGAATTTAGCGCGAGTCGAACAGGAAGCCAAATGCGCTGTACTATTGCCGAGTTATGTTCTACTAGATGTGACTTGATCACATACAAAATAAGTACATATTATACACTGTCCTTCTGTCTTTCTGTCTCAATTTCCGATCAACGACCCGTTTTTATTTTTATTTATTAAACATCAGGTCTATGCAACTTTTGCAGATAAAAAACCTGAGAAAAACTTAAAGTTGCTTTGGTTTATTTATTTATCTCTACATAATTATGATTAGGAAAAGTTTTTAATTAAAAAAAAAATGTCTCATTATGTACTTATTAGTAATGTGCCAATGCGGCTGCGGGTCTGCCTTCATGCTTAAGGTATACCTATGTACTGCTATTGCAAATGAACGTTGCTTGCTCACCGTCATTTCTAGTCTACATAACTCTCGGTGCATTTGGTAAGACGCTCAGTGAAAGTGATTGCGCGGATGTCGCGTGCGACGGCGCAGGCGCACCCGCCGACCTTGCCATATAGGCGGCGCGCGCGACGCATCGCGTAGTGCGTAGCTACCGGTTGTACATCGTGCGAGGCTAAGCAGGAATTCAGGGTCTTTTAAAGACCGGTAGCAAAAATGTTGAGGGTCAAAACAAATATAGCAATTTCGTACGCCTATTTAAAGGGTCAAACATTCATGCGTGAACTATTAAACTCAGGTGTGACTAAATGTTGAATCAGGTTAATAAGTGCACAGTTCATGTTGTAGCACCAAAGGAAGGTGCAATACTTATTCAAGGGCCTTTCTATAAAGGCGGCGCATGTTACCCCACGCCTGCCCTGAATAGACATGGTACAGATTATAACATAGACAGATTTAGAACCTATCTTATAGAGGCAACTTTACTAAAGGTACCTACAAGCTCAGTACATTCTTATCTAATATAAATATCTATTACCTACCGTAGATAGATACCGTATGTATCATTGCAAGCATGCTACAGCTCATGTTAGACTAGACGGTTGGGTCGTTTAACATCACCTTAGAATAGGCAATCATTCAAAGCCCAAACACCAAAGATACTATAATAAGTAACTACCTAGTACAAACTATGCCAATATTTTGTCACGTCTAGTGAGATTGGAAACTGACCCAAAATAAGTAGGTAGGTACCTAAAAGGCCGAAACAATTTCAGGGCAGTTCAGGGTAATAAAACTTTTAGTATGAATATTTCTGCAGTGCACACGGTTAGTTTCTCTCAGTCAGATTTCCCTAACAATCGTAAATAACAGCCTTTACGAGCTTGTACTTAGATAAACATGCTCAGTTTTGCAATTACAATAGTAAAATAAATACTGAAAGGTTTACCTCATCGCTTGAGAGTACCGGGTGACATATTTTTCCGTGACTTCAGCAATTACGCGCAGAGACACGCCTGATACGATCAGGTAGTTTTTGTTCCGGAGGTCTATTAATATTTATGAATATTATACAATAATTGTGGCGTTGTTCAATAACTGAGGAGCTCGTGGCTAAGTAGGTAATAACAGCCGCACGGGTCGATCCATCAGGTTAAGCTACGCTTGCCGGGGTTGGTCCGGGAACGGGTGCCCATCTTTACATACAGAGACTCCTCCTTGCCTCGGAAAGCACGTTAAGCCGTTGGTCCCGGCTGTCATTCGGGGATCATTGACAGTTGTTACGAGTCGTCAGAAGCCCGAATGTCTGACACCAGTCTTACCAAGGGGTATCGTATTACCCAGTTACTGGGTTCTGGAGATCAGATAGGTAGTCGCTCCATGTAAAATACTGGTATTCAGCTGCATCCGGTTAGACTGGAAGCCGACCCCAACATAGTTGGGAAAAGACTAGGCAGATTGCATTGTGGCGTTGTTCAAAGTGACGTGTCGGCCTGAATCCTGGCAACTCGTAACTTTATACGTACAGAGCTGCACTACTTACCTTGAGACGGTTTTTGCTTCTTTTTCCATAATCAATATGTCAGTTGTCGTGTTGCCACAGCCCGGTGCTACACGACCGGCCACACATGAGCACCACCCGTTATTAATTTCCCTTTGAAATTACGTTAGTAGAACTAAGCACTAAACGGTTCATTTTAATATGGGTTAGTCGAGTACTTTATCAAGTCGAATAGATTATAATACGTAATGCCAATGCAAAATAGATATTCAAATAAAGTCTTGATAACGTCGATAATGACTCTCACAACTTGTGGAAACATCATTTTTTTTAATATTTTAATAAAAACTGCGGCTCCCGTGCTAATTGCTATTCACTAAAGTTTGTAGGTAGGTACTTATCTATCGAGGAAGTTTTTACGTAGGTACCTACTTATGTTATCTAATTTTCTTCTGCCCAATATCACCTTGACCTTTATGTGGAAGTCCATTTTGTAATTTTTGAAAAGTGTTGGCAATATTCAGGTGTGAATATATCGTAGAAGACTCGTGTCAACATATTTAATTAGTATTGAGCAGGGTGATGTACATATTAGTTTGCGCATGTGCTCTGCTGGTATTTATTGTTGTATTTGTCCACGCGGTCACGTGCGCCTTCGAGGACACCCCCACTTCCGTGAAGTAGATTTGTTTCATTATTAAATACTAGTTCTACATACCTAACATTCAAACTAGTTACGAACTAACTTGCATCCAGATCTAGTTTTCACTTAACCGAAATAACTGGGCATATATTTTATGCGCTATCGTAAATTCTAGCGATAATGACGTAATGCAGTTTTGTCTAACAGCATTTCGGCAGTTAACCTTAAATGTAGCTGGTAATAAAGGTCCGGCAGTGAAATATTTCAACAAATCAGATTAGGCGTGTTGCAACACATTAGTATAATGCATTAGGTTAATTCATCGAGTAGATACAGAGACACAGTATTGAGATGGACGCGTATTGGCAAATAAGTGCGCGTTTGTTTGGGGGCCGCCGTGTTAGAACGGGCGACCTCTCGCCTCCGCGGCCCGCGTTCTCCTTACAACTACTAGCATTGAGGCATTTACCTTTCTTAGGTCGGACTTGTCCTCAATACGGGCTAGAAGCGTTGATTTATTACGATGCACGGTATGCCGGTTCAATTTAGAGACAAATTTTGTGCAATATGCGCCCAATCCGCGGTATGTTTACATTCTAGTCCCCGCGTGGCGTCAACATTAGCCCCGTTGGCCTGATATGTCGATTGGTAAATATTCTCGGGTACAAATTGGTGGCAAGTACCTAAATACTTTTATATGTATTATGACTAATCTTACAAGGCTGTTTACGGATAAATTGCTTTTAGAATCTGGTCTGGTCTGGTTGATTTCTCACATAATTATATAGACAGGCTGCTTGTTTCTGTAACTAAAGTTCCTGAAAGCTCTAAAATTAATATAGTTATTAATCCCGATCTGCTATAGAGTTATAAGTATCCAATTTTGGTTATAGGCGCCAAATCACTACTAAAACTTTTAATTTTGCCCTAATTTGGACGTTTTCGTTCTGTAACATTGCCAGTTCGCCCACGTTGCATGTACATATTGTTCAAAAATATGTCCAAGGTTGTTTCTAAAAGACCCTGGACAATATTTAAGTAACTTTTAGCTCAACAAAGATGTGCGATAAGGTCCAACAAATGAAGTATGGCTAATTAGCACATTTTTTTACAGACGTGTTTTGTGGAATTCGAGCTCAACAATTAAGTGGCTACGAAATTATTTCTACTAATTAGTAATGTGTTGTTACCTGTTTATTAACTTAATAAAAATTACGCTGATAGATAGGTACCTTTCTATTTGATTTGTAAGTTTTTTTCTGAACCATTGTTTTATTACAATGGTGAGCCACAATGCTCAGCACTAGAGATCAATCAATCAGCCTATTAATGTTCCCACTGCTGGGACATAGGCCTCCTCTCTGTGAGAGGGAGTGGGCTGTAATCTACCACGCGGGCCCAGTGCGGGTTGGTATATGTCACATGTCGTTCGAATTTTTGGTTCTAAGACATGCCGGTTTCCTCACGATGTTTTCCTTCACCGTTTTGAGAGCAGTGGTGATGAAATTATTTACACAAAGTAAAGCGCCTGCTTGGGTTCGAACCCACGACCTACAACTCGTAAGTTAGGGCCGTTACCACTGGGCCACCAATGTTCTAGAGATATTACGAACAATTTCTTAAACGTGTCTAAAAATGTATAAAAACTACAATTTACGTCAAAACGCCGAAATCTTAGATGTTTAAAGTCAAGGTTGTGTGATATCGGTGAGGCATCATTATTGTTATCAGCCTAAGTGACTATTTACTGTAAACAGATTGTATCGGAGGAAGCGATCTTTGTCCTCTTTGAGGCAGTACCTTGTAAACGCTTTGCCGCCTTCCTGTGACGCTAGTTATAAAGCTGAAGCGATTTCTAGAGCAATTCCGTAAGGAGGTCGAAGTACCGAAGCTTGTCTATATCTATCTACTATCGATTTCTTTGTTTTCATAACTGTAATCTTATACTAGAAAACCTTTTATCTAAATTTTTTTAATTTTTTGTAGCTCTTACGTTTTTAATTTAGATTTGTCCTTTATCAGTATAGCACCTATCTATATGTAAAATACAAGAATTACAACTTGATTATTTGCATAATGTCTTAAACAAAACACTAGTCTTAAAACATATATGTTACACAAGACATGAGGAGACTAAAAATGCTTAAATCATCGCGTGACAGCTATTTATTTTCTTATCACGTTCACTGCTAAACGTGATGCTGTTAATGACCGCGATAATATTATCTATTAGCTTTTGGCATAATCACCATACATAGTAATGGGATAGGTGATCGTAGAACTTATGTACGACTAGGTTGGCGGACTGTTAATATCAGACACCAAGAGCATCTTGATAAAACTCCCTTGGTCAATTTCTACCACGGAATCTACAGAAACTATAGAATCTACCAGCTGGGCAATACCATAAATCCTAGTTGGAAAAATCGAAGCTGTCAGTCGCGCTCGCGACATCTCTTGCCTTACATAGCTCTGACGTGGGTGACATTGAACGCTCGACCCGATTAAGCATAAGCAGACGATTCGCGAGGTCGCATCGCCAATGTCCACACTGTCCACTGGCCTACTCTAAAGATTTATTGTTCCATCATTCTCACACCTAATTACAGCTGTATAATCATTGGTTCTTCCACAAAACTATGCCAATGTAATTGAGACGATGCATTTCCTTTAATATCGTGATATTGTCACTTATTAAATTGCTAAACATTCATTTCAATGATTTCACTCTAACACCAATGTTTACTAAAATCAGTAATTAGAAAATAACGTTTATGTAGGGCTCTTGCTTTAGGTAGGTACCCAGTTATACAAGGTCCCATTAAAATAGACGGACAAATTTTAACACAGCGTTCAGTACGTCTAACCAAAGATATCCAAGCAAAAAAAAAAGTGATTTTAGTTTGACCAAAAATACTAAATGGCATTGGGTAACTAACATTTTTAGTGTATTTTCATTAGCTGATTTATTTTTCTTGTAAGTATCTAATGCGTTTTTCTTATTTATTTTTTTACCAGTGTCCTTATTTTGGTGGTCTGAATTAAGTAATCATTGAAAAAAATGAAAAAAAAAATTGACCATTTATTTTAATGGGACCTTCTCTATATGGCAGAAATAAGATTTCAATCACTATAAAACAGTGCAAATTTACTTGACTTTCCCTCAAAGTAGGCAAGGTTATAGTTTGAACGTTAGATAGAGAAATAAATACAAGTTAGCCATTAAGCAGTTGTAGTGCTTCTAGTTCAATTAACGGCACATGACTGTTAAGATAGCGATCTAAGTATACTTATATATTGTCCAGTATTGAGGTGTAAAGGGTGAGTCGCACGCGACCGACTAGAACCTGCGACACCGGTTGCGCTCGGACCATTTCTGATGGGCTCATTGTCGGTCACTCAGTGGGCAGCAAGATGCCAAGTTATTAATACTTTGCTTGTAATAGTTTTTTGAAAGGTGAAGAATAAAATACAAATATAAAGGGCAAGAAAGATAAGATGTTTATTGATAGGAGTAAGTTGAATTATTGTACAGGAGCATCAATAAATTAATTTGAGATAATTATTGTGTAGGGGGTAAGCGGCTGAAATAAGGCCTAATATGCATGACGACTTTAATAAAAATATTAATTGAACTAGAAATAAGCATCCAGTTTTTTTTAAAATAATTAGTAGAGTCCAAGTGATTGCTAAACTTGGTTTACAAATGTTGTTAAACCCTGAAGAATCGCACCGTACTAAAGGGATTTTCCCTCTCACCGAGAGGAGGCCTGTGTCCCAGCAGTGGGAACATTATTAGGCTGATGATGATGAAAGGGATTTTGTATGATAAATCGCGCATCTGCTGCTGAATCTGCTGATAACTTATTTTCTTTAAACTACAGAGATTAATTTTACTCACCTAACCTAAACTTTACCTACAAAATTAAAGCAGAATACGAACGTTTGAAATAAAACAGAAACCTACGAAAAGTTAATCGCATGAACGTAAATGGAGAATCTTTAAATCTAAACTAGGTAATATCCTATTATTTAAAATGCGAAAGTATAAGTTTGTTCGTTTGTTTGTTACGCTTTCACGCTAAAACGGCTGAACGGATTTTAATGAAATTTGGCACATGGGTGGACTATGACTTGGGTTAGGAGTGTTAGGACATAATGATACCTTTTATCGCGATATTCCCACGGGGTCGAGGCTTATGCAGGGGTAACCGCGAGGCGCAGCTAGTGTGATATAATATTCCACCTTTAGTTACCTAAGATTTCAGTCCAAATGTTTCAATTTCAATGATAAAGGTTCATCGTAACATAGACTAGAAAGAGGTCAAACGACGCGTCGAACAACTTAATTTACGACGTCTAGGCCAAATAATGAATTCAATCCAAAATCAACAAATTATTATAACATTTAAATAAACAAACGGCCGAATCGTTTGGTGCCAAAGTTTCATTTTTATGGTTTTTAGGGTTCCGTACCCGAAGGGTGACAAACGGAACCCTATTCATAAGCCTCCGCTGTCCGTCTGTCTGTCAGCGAGCTCTATCTCATGAACCGTAATAGGTAGGCAGTTGAAAATTTCACAGATTGAGCATTTCTATTGCCGTAAGAGCAACAAATAATAAAATTAAAAAATAAAGGGGGGTCGCCATACAATAAAATTAAATTTTGAAAAAAAAAATATCTGACCCAGGCATGTGGGGTATCATTTTCTAGAGCTCATCGAGTAGAGAATAAATATAATTTTTATTTGTTTTTATCTTCAAAAATGATGAATTAGGGGGGCGTAGAAGTTGTCTGTTTTAGACCATTTTTGTACGAGCTCTATCTCAACAACTAAACAAATTAGGAATTTGAAACTTGTGTGTATCATGTAACATATACTGTTTATAATCAACAAATACTAAAAACGCCGATTCATAACGTATTTTATATAATATGGGCGATTTTCTGCAACTTAAAGTAATAATTTTGTATTTCATGCTAATATTAAGCGATATAAATTCCACAGATAACTATTTAATAGTCGGAGTAATGACATGGAATTAGTAAGTACCTACTATCATGGCAGCATATACTATTTCGATCATTTAAATTTCGATCATCCAAAAAGGTCTACAAAATAAACTTTCTTCACAAGATTTTAAAACCGGCCAGTATTTTTTGAGTTTAAGAACTTTATCGACTTTTTTCAAAGTATCCCTAGACGGTGTTGACGGTGTGTACCTCGTGTTAAAACTACACTCCAATAGACAATATATTCAGTAACATTGAAATGAATGCTGGCACATACAGTGTACTATTCAGTTACCTAGCTTAAACCGTTGTGGATACAATTTCATATTGAGAAAAATTATTGGTGTAAAAATATTCGGTCAATGGCCTTCGGCGCGGGAGATATTATAGTGCACAAGTGTGTGCGCAGACACGAGTGCACTCTCTCTTCCCTCACTCTCATAGTCCGATGGGATGTGTAAAAATAATAAGTAAGAAATAATAGATTTCTGTATGACTATCAAAAATAACGTAAATAAATACCTGTATTGAATTGACCCGTGCGTTTGCACTGGCGAAACATCACGACAAAACATGTTGAAATCTCTAGTTCCTGTCAAACATTGTATGAAAAATTGACAGAAAATAGAGATTCCAACATGTTTTGTTGTGAATGTTTCGCCAGTGCAAACGCACAGTTACTTATAATTAAAATTTGGCGTACTACTTACATTCTATCTTGTACAATATAGTCTGATGTAGCAAGAGAAATCCTTTTATTTATAAGTAACTAGCTTTACCCGGCCTGGCTTCGCACGGTTAGCACTAAGTACTTATCTACGGCGCATCTACCTTTCCTAATTACCTATTTCTACCTAATTACCTGCCCTACCTACCTACCCTACCCTTCTTACCAGGGTAGGTAGGTACCTAACCTACCCTACCTACCCTACATATCTACCTGCTTACCTACCATATATACCTATTTATACCTACTAATACTATGTTAGTAGCAAATAAATAACTTTGACTTTAGTTAATGCATGTTACTGGATAAAGTTAACTTAATATTTTTCTCTTAAAATAAATGAAATATACTCCTACACCTATATTTTAACACAACAACATTTTCTCATTAAAATTAGACAATTTCTTTACAAATCTTTGTTTTTTTATAGCGCCTCTGTTGTTACCTTCACGAAAGTATTACAAAAATAGTTTGGAAAATCCAAAAGTGCACGCCTCATACTTATCACTCATTCATAAACGAAAAAGAAATTCAAAACATAGTTTAAAAATGAACAATTTATCACTTTTCATGAAGTCGTAATGTCAACGACTGACAAAGATATTTACGTTGGCAGTTGCTAGGCAACGGCACCGGATCAAGGTGGAAAATATTTAGATATTGATATTATATTTTAGTTAGTATTTTATTAATTATAATTAAACTACAATGAATAAAAGAGCCATTTTCAATAGGGTTCCTTCTACGGCTGAAACGAATGTATAAAAAAAAAATTGACTCAATTAATTGATTTTATCGCAAGCTACAATGTTTTCAGGGATCATAAATTGACGGACAGGAAATTTTTTTCAACTATTTTGATGCTTTTTCCATTTCTGCTGCATTAAATCAATTGTTAAAAAATACAATATTAATCTCCATTTAATCATCTATACAATGGTATATAAATTAAGTAGGTTCTGTGTACTAGCTGGAGTGAAACAATAAAAACAGTTGCAGAAATGGGGCAAAAAATATTTTTCGATCGTAGAGCACACTCTAATGCGAAGCATTACGAGTCGTGCAATTCATAGTGTTATATCTTGTACGACATGGTATGGAACCCTTCGTGTGCGAGTTCGACTCGCACTTGACAGATTTTATTTTAATTCTACAATTTGGCAATGTAATTTATAAGAAAGGACGAATTAGTATTCAAACATACGAGTGGCCGCATAAAAATATAGTTGGGTAGGTACCTACTTAGTCGTATGTTTCAATACAACTGTTACTGACTATTACGCCATTTGTTTTGCAATTTGCTGAACACAATGCTTGTGGTCGGTGGAACGTCTGCTGGATTAGTTCATAGCCACAATGTTACATTTTCAAATTATCTGCACGTTATAGACGTGATAAGCCTCTTCGGATTTCAATTACAGTACATTTTATAGAATAATTCATAGGGTACTTTTGTAGGGCTGCAGCTGTATCATCTACATAATATTGTACCTACTCAGATAAACAATCTCATTGCCAAGTGTTTATTACAGACCCTTTGTTGAAGTTTATTGTCAAGAAATGTAATGCCATGTATGCAAATGCAATACAAACTAATCAGCGTGTTCTTTCTCAACGTCATTTCCACGTGTAACGGAAAAATAACCGCAAAACTGATTATAATTGTAATCCGATAAACACTATTGATTTACGAAGCACACAGTTGAGTTTCCAATTTGAATCCATCCGAGGAATTGACGTGTGCGGCCAATTATTTGTTAACGTTAAAATAGGAGTATATAATAGTGCTTGTAAATCAATAGGACGATAATGTAAATCGTCTTGATTGTGATCTCGGCTGTCGCGAGCATGATGTCACTTGCCTGTGCGCAGCGACAAGGCCTCGAGACTGCCTCCTTAGTTTGAGCTACACAGGTAGACACATGAATTTATAATGTGATATATTTATATGTTTTTGCCTATAACATTGGAGTTGAATTTTCAAGTTTATTTTCTGTTCATATTGTGGAAAATTGGCACTGTTTTTAAGTCGCATCTTTGATAAACGTAGGTATATTTCATCTGCCGTACTACATCTACTGTACTTACCTACGTAGTCTTTTGTTTGGTACTCACAAAAAAAAAACGCAGTACCTATCCATTGGCAACGTCCGTTCTTCCCGAATTTGATCCATTTTCCCGAATTTTCCCGGCCTTTTTGGAACTAGAATTATTACAAACAGTTGCTAGATTTTACTCTATCCTTACAAAGACGTGTTTTAATTTAACAAATTTAATTGAACTTAGGTTCATATAACAAATTAAAAGTTTTCGATTCAAACGTTTTCTTTTATAGCAACGTCGTGAGAAACATTATGATTTACGTTGCTCAGTTGCACGACTGTCAGCTCCATCGATATGACATATTATTATTTTAATATAAATAACAATTACATTAGCATACCAGTTTGACGCCATCAGACCCAACTTCCAGTACATCCACACATTCTCACCATATTGAGCGTAACAACTTAATTTAGAAGTTTGTGTGCTCAATTTGTGTTTAATTTTTAAACGGATCTCTCTACGTGTTGAGAGGCTGCCAACCTGATGTCATAATCATGGCTCGTTATTATATAACGACTGGTTTCAAGTATTTTTTGTGTTCTTATTTTGCTTTGTTACGCGTTTATGTCAAATTGTTTGACGGTCAGCCCCCTATTTGTTAGCGATTTGAAAACATCTTTATAACAATCCACGAATGTTAATGAAAAGTTTGCTTTTTTATTGTATCTCAGAAGAGTCGGGAGAGAGTGCGTGGTGGTCATTGCTAGGCAATTTTACTAGTTTTGAGTATATTATAGTAAGTGAACTACGTATCCAACAAAAGAAAAAAAAAAAATTGTATCCTCCTGTTATTCTTCTACCTATTATTCTTTGATATACACCATTAAATGATGCATCAATAAATTTTATTCTATAAAGACATCATTTCTTGACTCACTTATTTTATTCATGCGATGTTGTCAAGCTTGTCTTTTTAACGGGTTTATTGTGCATATCAATATTGTAATTTGTCGATTATTATGATTTAAGGCTTTATCGTGCATGCTAAAGCGATGAGTCCAAAACATTCTAATCTTTATTCATAAACTAGGTAAGAAATACCTTTATAAATTATGATGGATCCTGTTTTTTAGGCCAAGCATAATCTATATAAGTATAGTGTATCTACCTAGGACAAAATTAGTAGTTATGTCACCTACGAATATCAATTGGCACCTCATTAATCGAAATATGCTAATTGCAACATCCTCGTTTGTTTAGTCTAAGATTTGAATAGCACTGTTAGGCGTGGGGACTGTTCCATGTCGAGATAAAATAATTTATTTTTGTTGGGAGCTGCCACTTCGTTGTGTCCGTAATGTTAGCCCAAAAATACCCAATGATGAACAGGGGCTTCCATATGACTGACTCCTACGAATAAATGTCTAAGGGGAAATTGTTGTATTCACCTTGCTTCACCGACTGGAATTTCATGTTGGTAGATGCCCAACTTCTTGATGTAGCTAGTTACAAGATTCGTTGAACTATCATGTTGTTATTCACAAAAATTTAAAAAATGCCAAAAATCTAAATGAGTTTTTTAAATAATTCCGGATTTTCATCCTGAATTTTGTGGCTATACATACCTCCTCTGACCTGATTTAACTAGTGCCCTCGCAAATTTATTTGCCTTAAGTTTATAAAAACTACAGATTTTTGTTTCTGGTGTTTCCTATTGTTGCAGCCTGACAGCGTGAAGAAGCTTTTTTGGGCTTTTTTCATTAATTTACAGAAAATCATTGTAAATAATTATTCACACGACTTTATTTATATGGCTCCTTATTAAATTAGGTGCTTCCTATTATTTTCAATATGTAGTTAGGTTATTGGTAAGTTTTTACGTGCTGTTCAGTAGAGTATGCGCTTCAGCAGTAGGTACGTAAGCTGAAAAATGGTGGGTGTAGAATGCGTTACAGCACATGACAAAATACCTAATTCCGCAATATAATCTCAAATTAGGTACCAAATATTGGTAAAGATAAGATATTTTAGTTCGTTACGTACTCGTAATATCTACGTAAAATTGTGACGCTTAGAACGGTTAATATTTGAAAATCATGGTTACACTTTATTACTTAGGTAAGTATTTGTTTTGTGTTATTAGTAATACCATTAAAAGTACAAATCATACTTACCTAGCTTATTTTATTTATATTAATGATTATAATATGCTGAAATAGTCTTTTGGCATTATTAGCCTCAGTGTAGGCTTCGCTTTTTGGCCTTGTTTGAGTTCCACCTTGGTGTACTTCCATACTATAATTAAACCACCGTACAGTACGACACCACTTAGATGAAGCATAAATTTGAACATTTGCATTCATTCATTTCAATTTTACGAATGTATTTGGCTACCACTTGGCGGGTGACCACTGAAAATCAGCGCTGTGCTGTGGGTGTGCATTATGCTGAGTGTCACAGTTATGACGTGCACTTTTTCTGTTCTCTATTTTGTTTACTCATGTCTTTTTGTATGCACGTCTTTCTGTGATGAATAAACCTATTTTTCTTTCTTTTCTTTATATGACTTCACAAGATATTGCGTTTGCGTAAAGATAATTTTCTCCTAAAGTAATAATAAATATTGGTGATTTTGAAGGCGTAGTCAGTTCAGATGGTGATCGGTTTTTACGAATTTTGCCGATGCGACATCTAAGTTTTGTGTCGTACTGTACCAACCTTATCGCTAAATTGTTTTAACAAAATATTATTATTTCTTGTTTCATGTAAGGTTTCTTGGGATCAAGCCCAAAACCCGCCTCTTGGGGCGGCACAACCTCGCTTAGTTGTAAACATAACTACATTACAACTTCTCGAGTTAATTCGTTGTATAGTAGGGCGTTTCCCGCCAACGCCTCTAAAACACTTGTGTGATCATGTAGCAAATCTCGGGTAGCTTCTGAAGCAGCCCTGACCTCTCGTACACAACCATTTAAATTAATCCGAGGATATATGATCATAACTGAGCAATTATGCCCGTAATGTGTCTGTTTTGTCTGGAAACTTGTTATTTTGTTAATTGTTTTGCTATCTGCGTTAATGTCTTTATACAATTGTGATATCTCTGTGTTAATGTACTCTTCTTATATCAACTCGTGAGTGCCTGAACTTTTACTTTGTATGCCCGGTTTTCTATTTATCACTGACTTGTAACTACTTATAGTTTAATGGTCGTGTGGGTGTTATGGACATGATTAGTAATTAATTCAAGTATATCACAGACTTCGGTATGTGGGTGTTGGTATTCTGTAATAAAAATGGCGTCCATTTGATGTTACTATTAACATCCCGCTCGGTGTTGCATCAAGTGAAATGTCACAGAGTTACTAAAATATTTATTGATAAGCCACTTGAAGGGTCAAGTTACTTTTGTTATAACATTTTTAATCATTATATTCTTGAAAGGGTTATGAATTTGTGATTAACTTCTAAGAACTGTCTAAGGTGGTCTGAATAGAGAAGAAGGACTTGGGTACTTACTATAATTTAAGCTCCTACTTTTTTAGGAACGGTCTTCACTGGTTCATGTATGTTGCGTCCAAGAAAAATATAGTTGCACATCTCTGCAATCGATTTTTTTTGGAAAAGCAATTTTTGAACTTGAAGAAGTCAAATGCCGTATCCAAAAGTCAGTAGTAAGCAACCTACGGTGGGAACTTGTTGTGTAGGTGGGCGTGCTCGGTCTACTAAGTACAAATAGCTGGCCGCCTCGGTCAACGCGTGTAGATACACCACCGAATGATCTCTCGCTCCTCTACCAATGCAATGTACATTATAATTTCTAGAAAGCACCAACTGACTCGTGTTCATTTGCTTAAACTTTCAATTTGATATGAATTTATGAACGAGTCTCTGTTTTCTCTCGATACTTTCTTAGTTTTACGATTTACTCTATCAACCAGCATTTACAAGATTAATTAATTTTAAAAAGTGGCTGCGTGTACCTATCTTGATTCTTGATATGGTAGATAATATTTATTGGAACTGTGATTGGCGGTTACTGTTGCTACACGTGTTAATTTCCATGTTTGTTTGTTTGTTTAAACATAATAGTCTCTTGGTGTGTAGGTGTATATTTACATACGTTTAATACTTAATCGATTTGGCGTTCGCTCAAATGGAAAATTGATGTTAAAATCAAACAGACGGAAAATGAAACAGGATTATTATTATTTTCGGAAAACTTGTTTTTTTTGTCCACTTTGTTTCATGTAACATGCTGATTTATTCCGTATGGAAACAGTTGCTGCTCGCGCCCGAACGACCAAAACTATGTGATATCACGAACTGTTGTGTTTACAGACAAGATGCCAGACCACTTCCTTAATCTTAAGCGACGGTAACATTTACTAAAGATAAAATAAATTAATGATAATCTCATACAGAAGTGTTTGCTTTTTAAAACGCTACAAAACTGTAAATTACAATGGAGCGCGATGAAGAGTGTGTATAAATTTCGCTGGCATTCCCACACACTAACGTCACCCGGCCGCGTACCTACGCAGATGTCCTGTGCGTTTGTGTGAGTGTACGTAACGTAAATACACCTCCCTTGATTTACTTACCTAACATTCTTTGGACTTTATAACGATCCAGTAAAGTCCATTTTAGCGTGTGTTTAATTTAACAGGTACATGAATAAGGTTGTGTTACTGTACCGTATTGTTTCACGTTTACGCGTCTCTGTGTGGCGAGGTTAAGTAGAGCGGCGTTATCTTAGAACAGAGATTCCGTGGAGTCTGGATTAACGATAAAACAATATGTTGATGTAATATTTGTTTGTAATTGCCTACCTACAAAATTAATTATTTTAAATATTTTTGAATATACACTTACTATCAGAGGCAAAATAGCTACGTAAGTACTAAACACTGACGTAGCAAATCAGGTAAGTGGTGAAGATAAATTGTTACCTAAAAATTAAGTTTGTAAATGGTTTATTTTTAGGCAGATCTACTCTAACGTTCTTCAAATAATCGTGATGATTTCACTTGATTAATAAGTTACGTCACACCATATACCTGCTACACAAATAATTACGTTTCATAATTACTGAGGGTTTAGAGCATTGTCCGTACAGTCTAAATGTCATCGAACGGGGTTTCGCAAGAGCGTCAATCACGGACGGTCACCTACTTTCGCGATCGACTCGAGGCGATTAGTCGACTACATTCACCGAGGCCTCGGATCACCTCTACGCAACAATTGTTTCTGTAGGAATCTTTTATTTATGGCAGCGTGGAGTTGCGCCTGTGTGAGTGGGCCGTAAGCGACCGTGCCCGTGTTTTACCTGTATGATAAAAATCAACATTAATTTCAACCATATTCATATCGCGATAGAGTCTTAATTCTGTCGTGCAAAACAGACACAGAAATGCCCTACCGGCAATAAGTCAACGCTCGAACTCGCCTGTTTGACAAGATTCCAACCGCGTCTGTCCTGTTTGTTTATTGTAATCGGTTTGACAATGAGCTTAAGGTGCGGTTTCGAGTGATCTCCTGGCTCGCGCTCTCTTGTGATTGTTCTCGGCTACTCGGTGCGAGACTGTGTTTGTGTTTGTATTATACGTCATGTATACCGGCTTACTGTAGATTCGCCTCTTAGCATTCATAATTGCTTGGCGACCGAGCGGCTTTTAAAGCTTGCCGTTGATTGGTTTTTATTCGCGGTTTGAATTCAGTTTTTATTTATCCGTAATTATCGAAATCGTTACAACGAGTTAGGTTATACGCGTTGTTATTTGATGAGAAAAGGTGAGGTTTTAGTTGAAAAGACAACATAAAGCGGTAGATAAGTCAAAGACAATCCTAGTGCAGATAACGGAAGGTCAATGAGGGATACGTCAGACGATTGAAATGGCGCGCTTCGGCAGTTGGTTTGATGTTGCGTCGCGCGGGAGGAGCGTGTCGCGGCGGCATAGCGGCATCTCTGTCGCGCGCTCCAGCGACCTCCTTGGATGTGCGGCCTGCAAGGTCGGCCGCCTTAATTAATAAACTCACCGTAAAGTATTTGAGGTCGATCGGAGAAGCGTCTACAATCTTACTCGAACCTTTGTCTAGTTATTGACCCGTACGCGTCGAACGATGAAGGCTTTTTATTGCTCTATTCTATGTATTGTTGGACTAAAAATAAATGCTCAGCTAATTAAATATTTTATTCAAACATTAGTGTTTATACATGCTGGTTATTTGAGTTTAACTCGTGCAGTCTGTTTTCTTATTGTGTAATGCTCACATTATTTTGTTTTATTGTGAGATTAAAGTGAACGATATCACTTTAATAAACGTGCTTGTCGTTTATAAAAGGTATTAAATAGTCATAACAATGCACAATCTATGCAAATTGTATATAGCATAGAGTTCCCAGTGAAACTGTTAACGGTGAAATAAAAAAAAGAAAGTTTTTTTTTTACTTACCCCTGCGGTAGTGAATTAAGACGTTTCGTCACATCCGTGTCTGATTAAATCTTTAATGCATTGCTCTGTCGCAACTATATATTTATTAACTGGCTACGAACGTTACTATCACTTACATGTTTTTATTAAAAGTCACGTGATAGTAAGTAGCCATCTTTTTTATTTTATGTTTGCATGTAAAATTATGATGATACGATTCGTAATTTTGAGTATCATAAAAATGTTTTTATGTCTAACAAAACCGCTACTAATTTAACCCATGGAGTCGTATTAAAACAGTAATGTAACACGGTTACACGGTGTATAATATCTCACATAAAATAATATAATCTTACTAGCTTCTGCCCGCGGCTTCGCCCGCGTGGATGTCGGACTTACAATAGCAATGGGTTTCATTTTGACAGTTAAACAATTAATTGCGTTAATTACGTTATTTCTCGAACATAATTATTCCATTCGGCGCTCTGGCGCGTCATCCCCTGGCTGGCCCGCCCCTCCACCCTCGTTCTGAGCGCCGTCGACTCAATATCGCAGGTCATTCTTATCGTTCTAACTTTTAAACTATTTCTCCAAATTACTAATTGTAAAAGACAAACTTTATCTAAATTAAATACCAAAAGCGATGAAGATATTTATTTTGATAAGAATTAACTAAATACTCTAAAATATGCAATGTAAAAAAAGTATTCAATTTAACTGTATTTATTGCTCACTATTTTGGTTATAAAGGCTTCCACATAAAAGGTGTCGCGGATATGCTGTCGCGGACTTTTATTTAGAACTCTTTAAGACAAACAATCCCACAATTAATTTTCTTCATGTAACTCTAACGGTTTAGGCAGCGCACGCAGCAAACGGTGGAGGTCTGCCCGGCTTAGGTGGACCACCGCCGTGTCCTCGTGGAGGCGATCGGCGGCGGTGACCTCTCGCGTACGGCCCTGGTTCAGGCCATGGTGCGGAGCGAGAGGGCATGGCAAGCCGTCACCTCCTTCTGCAAAGCAGTAATGCTCGCGAAGGAGAAGGTGGAGCGCGCGAGGGAGTGGCAAAGGCCGCGCCCTACCAGCCCTAGCCGCCGCCGCCGTAGGAGACGTCCCGGGCGTCGGGAATTGATAGCCGATTTCCGACCACCGTAGGCGCGGGCCTGCGGACGGAGAGCAACGGGCAGCTCACCGTCCGATAAGGACCAGGCCCGGGTCGACGGCGCATCGTGTTCCACGCGCACCTCAAAGAGATATCAGCAAAACTGACGGGGTCCGCTAGGGCCGATGCCTGCCGGGGTTGCGGGTAGTCCCAAGGGGAAAGCGTGGCCTCTGGCAAGGCAAGGGAAGGAACACGGGTGGGTTTTAGTCAGTAAGAGACTGAAACGCCCAGAAATCATTGGATGACTTCCCAACAAAAAAAAAAAAAATTGCAGCGCACGCAAAGATAGATCTCAGAGGGCAGGAATTTTTCCGACTTACTTGATACTTATCGTTATGTTATGGTCAAATCACATAAAATCTTTATAAATTGTAGCCTATGTGTTATTCTAACGTATAAGCTACATTATTGTAAAGTTTCTTCAAAATCCGTTCAGTAGTTTTTGTGTGAAAGAGTAGGTAACAAACATCCATCCATCCATCCATCCATCCTCACAAACTTTCGCATTTATAATATTAGTGGGATTAATGTAGGGCAGTGTTTTTCAACCTTTTTCATGACTCGAACCCCTTAGTATAAAAAAAATTTCGCGACCTCGACCATTCGAGAACGATTTGAACTCAGTCGAGATTCCCGCTGAGTCGAAGTTTCTGCAGCACGAAACCTAGCCTGATGTTCCCGAGTTGCAGAGAGCCTTCCCTCACGACCTTCCTCAGATTCCTGTGATCGAACTAATCTCATCCTTTTAGCATTTCTGCTACATTGGGAGAGGTTGGATCTTCTTCGAAGCATTCTTACAATAAAATAGTACTTACTACTTAACACACAGTTATTTAGTAAACACGTACTATCGTAAACAATTAAATTATAAATACTTACAGATTATTATACAGTCTAAAATTATCACAGTTTAAGTAATAAGTGTTAAGACGTGTAAACCAAACGTTTAGTACGTTTGGTTTACACGTCTTATCTAACTTTATGAAACAAAAGAATTGCTAGAAAAATTAATTACTAACCTGAGCTAATAAACTTATACTTAATAAAGAAAATCAAGAAAAGAAATGCCTAACCTATACCAAATACTTATAATATTTATATACAAACCCTAAATAAAAATTAAGATAAGTATACCGAAAATCAAGGAAAGAAATGCCTAACCTATAACAAATGTTCGATGTGATTCTTTAAATTGACATAACTTTTTTATTTATGAACCGATTGCCATGAAATAAACACTAAATGTTAAGTGAAGCTTACTACAATATATTAGTGGGATTAATGTAGGGCAGTGTTTTTCAACCTTTTTCATGACTCGAACCCCTTAGTATAAAAAAAATTTCGCGACCTCGACCATTCGAGAACGATTTGAACTCAGTCGAGATTCCCGCTGAGTCGAAGTTTCTGCAGCACGAAACCTAGCCTGATGTTCCCGAGTTGCAGAGAGCCTTCCCTCACGACCTTCCTCAGATTCCTGTGATCGAACTAATCTCATCCTTTTAGCATTTCTGCTACATTGGGAGAGGTTGGATCTTCTTCGAAGCATTCTTACAATAAAATAGTACTTACTACTTAACACACAGTTATTTAGTAAACACGTACTATCGTAAACAATTAAATTATAAATACTTACAGATTATTATACAGTCTAAAATTATCACAGTTTAAGTAATAAGTGTTAAGACGTGTAAACCAAACGTTTAGTACGTTTGGTTTACACGTCTTATCTAACTTTATGAAACAAAAGAATTGCTAGAAAAATTAATTACTAACCTGAGCTAATAAACTTATACTTAATAAAGAAAATCAAGAAAAGAAATGCCTAACCTATACCAAATACTTATAATATTTATATACAAACCCTAAATAAAAATTAAGATAAGTATACCGAAAATCAAGGAAAGAAATGCCTAACCTATAACAAATGTTCGATGTGATTCTTTAAATTGACATAACTTTTTTATTTATGAACCGATTGCCATGAAATAAACACTAAATGTTAAGTGAAGCTTACTACAATATATTAGTGAAAACCGCATCTAAATCGAATAAGCCGTTTCTGATATTAGCGTGCACAAACACACAGACAAACAGACAAACCGACAAACAGACAAACAGACAAACAGACAAAAAAAATTGTAATACCAATCTCGGGTTCAGCATCGATATAATAACAACCCCTGCTACTTTTTTTTCATATATTTCCATTGTACAGACACCACTTTTCTACAATTTTATTATATGTAAAGATAATCATCGCACAGGCTCGTGGTGAACGCATCAGACCCAGAGGCCGGCTCAGTTTGGCTGGTGGTAGGGTTAGCTTGTTCTAAGTCGGCCTGGCTAGCTACCACCATCTTATCTAAGTCTGTCGCCATGGCAACAATGTTAACAGCATTGTTGTGTTTCGGCAGTAAGATAGCCAGTTCTTTGGGCACGCCACAATTGCGGCGATAAGTCCCCTCTTTGAGGAGTGGCTAGAGAGGCGCCACGACGTCCTCACCTTCCGCCGGACGCAGGTCCTCACCGGACACGGTTGTTTCGGGAGCTTCCTGTTTTGCATAAGGCGGGAGGAAACGCCCGGGTGCCACCACTGTGTGGATCGCCTGGAGGACACGGTGGAGCATACGGTGGAGGTTTGCCCGGCTTGGGCGCCGTGTCCTCGTGGAGGCAATCGGCGGCAGTGACCTCTCGCGTCCGGCCCTGGTGCAGGCCATGGTACGGAGCGAGAGGGCATGGCAAGCCGTCACCTCCTTCTACAAAGCAGTAATGCTCGCGAAGGAGGAGGCGGAGTGCGTGAGAGAGAGACAAATGTTGCGCCCTCACGCCCCTAGCCGCCGCCGTAGAAGACGCCCCGGGCGTCGGGAATTGGTAGCCGATTTCCGGCCACCGAAGGCGCGTGCTTGCGGACGGAGAGCAATGGGTAGCTCGCCGTCCGATACAGACCAGGCCCGGGTCCGCTAGGGCCGATGCCTGCCGCGGTTGCGGGAACTCCTAAGGGGAGACCATGGCCCCTGGCAACGAACAGGCAAGGGAAGGAACACGGGTGGATTTTAGTCTGTAAGAGTCTGATACGCCCTTCCGCTCCGCCCAGAGCGGAAGAAGTCATTTGTTGATTTCCAAACAAAAAAAAAAAAAAAAAGGTAGGCAGTTCCTCTGTGGTTGAGGATTTCGGGTAAAGCTCGCTTCCAACTTCGGCCTGATCATCAGTTGCTATCAGGTGAGATGCAGGCCAAGAGCTTCCCGGTTGGATAAAAAAAAAAGATGCTTCCTACCTACTTTCAAGATAAAAAGCTACTACAGTTGTTCAGGACACTAAAGTAAAGCTTTAGAATTTTCTGAGATCACCTAATTGTCTATCAAGAAAAGATCTTATATGATGCCGAAGTCCAAAACCGTTTTTTAAACTATGGGAAAACCTACGCCCCAAAACCTGGTTTTACTAGTTTTTGTTTGGCACTACTTGTTTGCATGCTTATGAATGGACCACATCCTCTTGGAATATCAAGTCAAATACTTAGTTCCTTTTTAAAGTTTTTCAACAACTAAAATTAAGTAGAATCAATCTAAAGACAGCACTTCACTGACTTCCGTTTCATGATTGCTTATTAATGAAAAAACTGCATGTGCTGACGCTCGCTGCTTTGTAAGCACAGCACCAAGTGAAGGAAATAGCTTATTGTGCTTACGACTCTGTCGGCAAGTCTTTATTTATGCACTATTGTGACGTATGGCCTAACAACTTATTGCACATGGCTTTCAAAGGTGCCGACGTTGTAGCTATTAGGCCTCGATTCCATTACGCTTACCGACAAACTTGGTGACATGTGGCATAATGCAATTTCTGCTTGGAAAATTTAAATAGAGCTGGATTTAAGTCTGCTTATATATATGTTCCGGTTCTGGCTCAGCAACCGGTTTGTATGAATGGGAAGGAGGCTTTGGCCCCCAAAATTTTGGCGACACATCACAGGGACAAAGAGTGGGTAGGTAGTTAGGTACAGCGCGTACGACGCCGTACCTAACCAAAAGCAAGAATTTTCCGATTCCATACCATTAACACTTAAGCTCCTGAATATTAAGCACGCACTTGTTTGTGTCAATATCAATTAGCACGTTTTTATTAATTTGAGAGTCATTTTTGTGTAAAGTTTTAGACTAGTTAATAGCACTTCCGGTTGTGTGGAAGGGACGGTGAAACGGTCGGGCGGTCATAATGGGAACGAAGCCTTGTTAGGTACTGCTCTTAGATTTAGTACATACATAAGTGTCGGTACTTACTAAAAGGAAATCAAGTATAGAATAATGTATTTTCTGTTATCATTACGAAATGCGTCATTCATTAGGAATACATAAAATTATATCAGTTGTAGTGATATATTTTATTGCTTTGATAAGAATGTTTTTATTTGAGTAGGTACCTACAGCTACGTAGAAAGATTAATTTGACTTTGAAATTGTTGCAGATTAGATTATAAACAAATTTCGTTTATCTTCACTTCCTTGACATCTTTGAAGACTTTTTCCTCGTATTTATTTTTAAATCTTTATCAGAATAAGATGAGATTGATCTACGAGTGTGTTTATGGGATTGCTATAAATAGCGGTTTTGCAAATAACTGGACTGACGCGGGAACCATGGCCGTGTCGAGACGTGTATTCTGTATAATTCCCATAGATTAGTCCGCAGATACGAGTTTAGGTATAATAATTTTCACCGGTTGGAATGTTTGGATTAATTGAAGACCAAGTGATTTTATTAATACGGTTCTTCATCCGGTGTTTTAATTGTTTTGAGATGGATATTTAGTAACGTATCCACATTTTTAATAGTTATTAGGAAAAATATTTGTAGGTACCTAAAATAAGGTTCTATATAACAAAGATTTCGTGGTGTATTCTTCAGTTACCGTGCTTTGTATAGGTAGGTAATTAACTGACCTATGTGTTAAGTTTCGAATGTGGCGTCACCCGTCTGCGTTGACAAATCATTATAATCTATGCGTAGCGTTCGGCGCTGGCACATTGTTGCCTGCTTATGTAAGTCGGAACGTCTTCCACTTTCGAATCAAGTTTATTGACACGGCAAGCTCGACAAACGCAGACGCTTCACAGTTACATCGGCATCGCTTTGATTCTCGAACTTACCAGTCCCGGACACCGAAATACTCCGTATAAATAATTTGGAATCACAATTATGATTCGATGAAATATTCGATGCCTATTACTAGTTCCAAATTTCAGTGTACTTAGCACAGACCATAACTCATCTGGGCGGTAAACATAAGCTGTTAATAAATTAATTCGCGTACAATTTATATACTTGTATTAAGATGTTTTATGTTAATTTTATGTATGGTCCGCCCCCAACTGTATTAATTCTAAAGACTTTAGTCGAAGCGCACTCATTAAGTTTTTTATTAGCAATAAATCTAATAGCGTAAATGGTTTTGTCGCTTCACAATAGCACTTGCTAAATGCTGACTAATCGCTGATTAAATCGCTAAGCTGCTTTTCATCAGCAACAGCATCTACGTGCGGTCTACCTGTGACGAACGCGTAAAGCGTAAACCTCACACACACACACACATTACAAAAAAACTTGTTTTTCAGTTCACCGTTCACGTTTCCGGCATGAAATATAATTAAAACTATTAGCAAACAATTAGTTAGGTAGATAGATACCTACTTTCTGTAAAATTCGACGTAATTCCAATTAATAAATATTCATTGACGTAACGTTATTGTTCAGTATTGGCTTACATAATATAAAATAGAATTGCCAAAAAAATCATTGTGTGGAAAACGTGTAGTTCCTCATCCTACTTATGTATCTATTTTTCGAGACTTTGATTGTTTTGAAGTTCATAGTATACGAGTCGAAATTTCAAATAACTGAGCATGTTTTGGTGAACTCTGCTAACCGCAAAGTGTGCTTAGTGTATCACTTGAATACAACTCGGGTGTTATGATAAATAAAAATTGTTGGGTCATCCATATCATACGTTGTTTGGATGACTATGAGTGTGCTAAGTGTGCTTATTGCTTAGCATCTGGTTAGACTGGATTCCGACTTGTATGGGAAATGCGATTGAGCTCCCCGTTCATATAAATAGGTAATTATTTACTTTGGTTAAACTGTAAACGTAGAGCGCCGTTAACATATTGCAAATATTTCAAGGATGACTTACATTCGATTCAATCAGTTGATTAAGCTAACGTTTAATAGCCTGTGTACACAATAGCCGATGAGTATCCGTAAAGGTAATCAAATAGTGGATATTATGAACATCAATGGCCGAATACCATCGTACATTATAGACTCATGGTTTTATGACATCTAGCCACGAAAACGTTTTGCAATTTAATCTAATGCTGACATTTTCTGATATCTCATTACCTACCTACTACGTTGGGACATGAATATTTAGTCAATCTGTAGCGTAAAGGCTGGTAGCTTCAGAGGATGTAGATCGACAGATTATAATGAGCGGCTGCCGACTAGCGTCCTGTTAATATCCGCCCCTTTATTAGAGGTTACACCAACTAATATATCACGACGTGTTCCATACCAGTATCTTGGACAACTACACTGCTTATGAAGGTCAAACGGCACCCGCTTCATGGAAAATCCAGATATTTTACCGCATCTGGTGATGTGTCGACCCCAACAAGAGGAAATACTAAAAGGATACTCTTAATAAAATACAAGTTGAATAAACTTTTGCTGAGTAAATAAAAAATTAATGAATCCCCTCTTGAATATCAATTAGCATGTGATTTTACACATGAGGTAAATAAAAATACTTTCACATTGATTTATGGTCTAAGTAGGAGTACCACGCAAATACGCCATGCCGTAGTGTAGGTCAACGACCTACGCGTGCCCGAGGAAATAGTTTCAGTTACTGTACTACGAATGCGATTGATACACTATTAAAAAAAATTGCTATCAAATCGTTTATTTTCCGATTACTTAGAATATAAAAGTCACTTTATGTAGGACACAAAAACTGGGAACGTATTATATTATATCTTTTACGTTTAATGTTCTCTTCTAAGCGGAATTCTCGGAAAGTAAAAATCCGTGATTCTTAGTTGCTTAGTCTGTTGACATGATACAAATATCAAAGGATTTTCGGAAGCGAATTATGTGATTGTGATGTTGAGTATAAGGAAAATGTTGCCATGGTGTTATTTGGCTACACAGATTTCGATGGAATTGTCTAAGTAGATAATAAATTTTCCAAATATTAATGATTCGTACTCATTTTTATTTTGGTAATCTACTTATTAAAAATATTCGTGAGGCCAAAGATCAGTTTGGAGATTTCAATTGAAATCTAATACAGTTTTAGTAGATATACCAAAAAACGCTAGATTGGAATGATAATAACGACAAATCGGTATAAAAGTTATAAATAGTTAATTGTATGGCACATAACACAAATGATTGGAGCTCGGGTGAGTGAATCCACGTATCTTTCACACATACGTACACACACGTACGTAATGTTTAGGTATATGTGTATATACAATAGTCTGCGGTGGAAGCGTGTTTGTAAAGTAGACTGTAATCGTTAGTCACTGACATCGAAACGCATAGCCGAGGCAAATCTTATAGATGTGACACTTTTGTGTGCCATGTAGTTCGTACATTACTAAACCTATTTACTAGAGTTTCTAATAATTTAAATGCAAACTAAGTACCTACTTGGGAATCGCCTATGTCTAGGCCATACATCATACCTATCTAGGTAGTCCATATTTTCTTCAAATCAATGTAAATCCACTGTTTAGTTAAAAAAAATTAAATTGTCTTTCATATTTATATTTAAATCCACAAATTTTATATTTATAGTGTTAGGTTAATCACACGGTCCATCATACTAGGTCAAAATGCAAATGAAGCCAATTTGAATTTCAAATAACAAAATCAACAAAACACTCGTTTAGTTAATTATTTTAATGCATTGAGCGCTTTATCATAAAAACAATGAATGTCAATTCTGCGCCCGCGTCATCTTTGATATCATCTCGAAAGCGTACCGAGCGTGTAGGCATTTACATAGATCGCGCCCACTCGGCTTCATCCACCGCGATTTTTACTGAGATACAAACAACTATTACACGGCCGAGTTGTTGTGTTAATAGAATATGAGACAATGTACCGAGCGCGGGTGCTCCTTAACTCGCGAGTGTTTGATTTCACCCGTTGGGACAGGTTTGAGGCCGGAATGCGCGCCGTGCCGTACACCAGAGGTTAATAAAGCGCGCACTTGCTCGCTACTTTATTGCTTTTTGTGGTCATAAATAAAAACGCTTTCGAGAAATAAACAATTTATGCATTATCGAGTCTGTCAATTTCGGTGCCCGGAACGTTGGATATTTATATGGAGTAAAGCATTACCAGTGTCCCTAATTAATTGAATATTCAGTTAAGAAATATTTAATCATTCTGGATGGACTGCTTAACTGTATTCTTTATAAAAATTTAATGAGATGCATATTATACAGAAGACACTATTACTTCGAGTGTTATATTTACGTATAACCTTACACGGAATATTTTATATTGAGTCCAAAGAACTGAGAACATAAAAGCGGTGAAGTACACATGAAGCTTGTGGAAGTCAAATAGAATAGTTATCGCCTTCCTGTTACCGAGGAGCATGCCTACGCAGAATCGTAGCGGTCGTAGGCGCGCGCGTCACTCTGACGTCACTGCCCTACGAGGCGCTACGAGAGCTACGCGGCCCACGCGATGACGCGACACACCCTCTGCTTCTACCTACACATTTAATAAAAGTGCTAATAGTGGAAATATTCGTAGCACCCGCTTAATGAAAGTTATTTTTAACACTCTTGTTGGTCCTGAGAATATTCCACCTTCTCTTCTTCGAAGGAAACGGGTTCTTTCAGTAAAGTAGTAAAATAACGCTTTTAGTATTGGATTAGAGTCACATTTCACCACTACTTATTTCATCGAAAGTTAAGCGATGATGGGGTCCATGATGATTGATGGTGGTGCAAGCTTGTCTAGTAGTAACTTCACTGCAGGGTATTATTAAGTGAAGCCAACCCCGTAACTTATAAGTAGGGTTGGCAACCATACTGTTAAAAACAGTATTATATTACTTTGTTTCATTCTGAAAAAAAAGTACTTTTATATATAGGTACGTAATACTAAAAATAAAGAATAATTATGAATATACTGTTTTCACTGACAGAGCTATACCTACCTATTTAAAAAAATCATATACTACGTAACATTGTGCATGCACCTGGGCATGGCCGTAGTGGTTCAGAAAATCGTAATTTCAGAATGAAACTGTTAATGTCTTGAATTTTTGTGACAAAGTAAATAGATAATTGTTATCAGAAAACTTTATAAATACTAGTATTATAATTAAGTCGGCAACCTGAGTATTCACAGATGAGTGATTTTAGTGACGAATCCTAAGCGATGGGACGACAGAAATACAGCTTCAATACAATCAATAAAAAAATTGCTCCTCGTCTACTTGGCTGAGGCTTACAAAACCTTCAAAATTGGTACGAGTTCCGCGACCAGCACTAATAAATTTAATTCAGGCAAAACCCATATTACATAAAAATAAAATTTCACAATACCTGAACAAAACTAAAAATTATGCTACTAATGAATTATGTACTTATTTATTTAAATAATTAAATAAAAAACTTAAAATACTGTTTATTTTTTCGAGATACTGTTTATTTTTCCGAAATATTGTTTATTTTTTTCACGTTGACCATAATTAACTTTTTTTCTTGTACAAAAAGTTGGCAACCCTTTTTACATGGTTAGTGCACTGGGCCTATTTCTAAGCTCAGCTATAGTTTTTTTTAATGTTATAAAATGCTATCACCAGATAGCCTGTATATATGTAAACTCAGAGTAAGTCTTCATCACTGAAAACTTATGTCTGTAAACGCAGTATCACTATCTCTTCATACTAGTGGTAATAAATAGGTGGAGCTTCCTGCGTAAGGTCCTAAGTTTTGTTTCCAGTTGAAACAAAGCGCTAATAGATAATTCAAACATAATTAATTAATTATCATAACATCATTAATGTATTCCCCTAGCTAAAAGGCAGGGAGTAGTAGTACTTTCCTAATACTTACATAGGAAAGTACATACCTATATTTACTTACCAAAAAAAAATAGTGATTGTTATACAAGGGTCGAAAGGAATTGATGTCTTTCACCCGTGTTAAACACTCTACTTTTCATTTCGAATATAAGGAAAGTAAAAAATAGTGTTTAAAATATTTATTGATATTAACATGAGTAGTAGTACCTATTAATGAACTGCGAAGTAAGAACAATTTGTGAATGGAATATGGAACGCCTCGCGTCACCGCTGCGGGCCGTCCCGCGTATTAGGTTTTTTTTTTATTCACACTGGGTGTTTATAGGTGTTTATAAACAGCCAGTGTGAATTAAAAAAAATCCTTACAAGACCGGAGCCCAGTGTTTCCACTTTTAGGGATTTCTCCCTTTTTTAGGGAAAAATGGCCAGTAACAAGCATGGTTTAGGGATATTTTATTTTGGCAGGGATTTAGGGAATTTTAGGGAAAAATTTAACTTAAGTTGGTGCACCCGATGTACTTCTTTAAGGCTTTTGCAGACCAGCGCGACTTGGCGCGTTACGCGACACGAACAATACAAAACTTCGTGGTATAACAATAACCGGTGTCGCGTCGCGCGACAAGTCGCGCTGGTCTGCACAAAGCTTTAGGTACTCTATGGTACCACCGATTGAATAAAGGGGATTCCCTGAAACTTATAATAATTGTAATTCGTCTAATTTTAGTTTACCATGTTATTGTTAATAGTAACTTACCTACTAAGCAAACTAACGAAATAAGTCGCATTATACCTAGAGTTGGTTTGTTTTGTCTCTCTCAATTAATAATGAATGTTTTCTAGGTATTTATGCGATAAAAATGAAAAATACCCTAAACCAAGGAAATTTTATTTTTTAGGGAATTTTAGGGATAATTCATTAGGAAACTGGGGAAAAGCCAAAAACCTTTTTTGTTTTTATTCTATTCGATATTTTTCATGTAAAAAGTTTCGTAGCCGACTACCT
The DNA here is from genome assembly GCA_948150665.1 of Conistra vaccinii. NCBI lineage: Eukaryota > Metazoa > Arthropoda > Insecta > Lepidoptera > Noctuidae > Conistra > Conistra vaccinii. Next base: position 16,694,292 of record OX411318.1, read on the forward strand.
AACCAAAAGTTTTATTTTTAAAATTCATTCCCGCCCTAGGGTAGGAAGCAATTACTATGAGTTTTTCCCGCCCTAGAGAGGGAAGCAGCATTTTCCACCCGCTACTCGGATCAAACAAACACTACTTTCCGAGCATGAAAAATGAAAAACAGTTTTGTTATGTCTATTGTCATTATTCGCACACTTACCTAGACCACGGGCTGCTACTGAGAATTTTCTAATAGAAACCCAATAAAACTTTTCAGGTGAATCCGCAGTTGCAACCCGCGAAATTCAAATTTTCTTACGTTTTTTGCAATTTGCAGGTCAGTGTCAGATTTTATCTTCATCAAAACATGATTCGCGACTGTATCAGGTATGTATTTACTGAAATATAATCATTGGAATCATTAATACATATCTCTAAATTAGATTTGTTACATATTAACTTTTCTACAAGTTTGTTCTTATATAACAAATCTAACTTAGAGAGAGGTATTAATGATTTTTTCACTAACTCTTTACAAGACTGTAATATAAATCTAAGAAAAGTATTAAAAGTTATGTTCAACTACCCAATGCTGCAGTGGAGCAGTGTTGGCCCAGTGGTAATGGCCCCGACTTACGAGGTGCAGGTCGTGGGTTCGAACCCAAGCAGGCTCTTTTCTTAGTGTAAATAATTTCATCACCAAGTGGCTCTCAAAACGGTGATGGAAAACATCGTGAGGAAATCGGCTTGTCTTAGTACCAAAAATTCGAAGACATGTGACATCTACCAACCCGCACTGGGCCCGCGTGGTAGATTACAGCCCACTTCCTCTCACAGAAAGGAGGCCTGTGTCCCAGCAGTGGGAACATTAATAGGCTGATTATGTATGTTATGTATGTATGTACCTAATGCTTGTTGTTAAAAAAATAATGAAACTGCCTCTTGAAATGAAATTTTCTACTCTAGTTCAAACGTCCGTTTCTGTCGCGGTCATGATGTGACGTCATTGGGCACGTTACTGCTTTGTTTGCATCTGTTTTTTAGCCCCAAATCATTATAATATATTATATTAAATTGTTTTTGTGCTTTATTCAAGCATAATCGCACTTACAAACTTACCTTAGACAGAATTGTTATTCAAGCCTTTGAGGTTTCGAAGACGACGCGTTACGAGTTTGTGTTCCGTTCCACCAAAATAACAACATAAAATAATGAATTTAAAATAAGTAAAGCATTAAAATGACAAAAAAAAGGAATTTGTTCTTGACTCCTTTACAATGTACCTATACTTATTTAAATAATGAATAAATTTTGAATTACGTGCGTGCCTATTCGCTATTATGAATGTGAAAGATTCCCGCAATTGCTGAGCGATTGACTGCTGGGCAGTGCTGGGCTTCGAGTCTCGGATTCGATTCCTGCACGGATTACACAGAGGTGCTGACTTAATTTAGTACCTTATTTCTATGTCAATTATAAAGCTGTGTTAGAAGAAACTTTCATAATTTTTAACAGTATGCATAACTACAATAACAATTTTATAAAATACCTAACAAGTAAAAACTTCTTACAACATGCACCATAAACATTCGTGTTGATTTTAACATCACATCATTATTTGACATAAAATGTCATACTACTTAAATAAAAAAAAATTTAACAAAAAGATCAAATTTCTAATAATATTTATTTCTTAAATAATTAAGTATGGTTAAGTTAGTATGTATAACGTTCTTACAAATAATACAAATATTACAGAATAAGTTTGTGTTTATGAATTTATTAGTCCGCGCAGTGAATGCGGTATCAAGAAACAAGCTCCGCGCGCCGTCCTCCTTCCCCCCCGACACCCGTTTACGAGTCGCGGCTCGCGCGCGTCATTCTCCGCGCCACACTGTCGTCGTACCGAGGGAAGGATGGGAAGCGGGGGACGGCTAGCGAGCGAGCCGGCCTCCCCGCGCGACGCCATTCAGTCCCCCGCACATTGTCATAAGCATAGCACGTATTTACGCCAGTAAATTTAACGCTCGCCTATTTTAACTTTTAACATCCAAATATGCCTCCCAAATCAAAATGGGCATGGACATGGTTAAAAAAAGATAAAGCATATATCGAAATGATGAAAGAATATGAAAGTAATGACAAGTTCGGTAAGAAGTACTCAAATCAAAAGGACGTCTGGGAGGAGATATCGATGAAAGTGGGAATGCCAGGTATGTTATATCTAAATTTATTAATTTTATTGTTCGCTTAAACGAATTGCTTTTTAAAGGCTAAAATTTACTTTAAATGTTTTGTAAGTACCTACTTTACGATTAAATTTTCCGTTTTCATTTAGGTCGAATTTCATCAATGCAAGGGCCGTTCAAGTATTACGTTAGCACTATAAGGGGGCGGGGGGTCTTCGCTTTGCTTATTTTTGATGAAATGGCGGGTGGCGGGGTCTAGATGGTGATTACGTCAGCAGTCGTTATTTACTTTTTTACACATAATTATGCCAACCAACATATTGTCTATGAATATTTGTACCTTACTCTATGTTGAATACCGTGTCAATAAAGTTTGTTTAAATGAATATTATGTGCGTTAAAGTCCTCTATCCTAAGCCTATTTTCTTATTTCTAGAGTTACCTATATCTGCAGCACATGAACCAAAAATAAAACAGAATAAGTACATTAAAAGAAAAATGCATTACCAATATTTAAGTAAGCAAAGGGGGGGGGGGGGGGGTAAGAGCTTTGATTACTTTTGCTGACAAGGGGGAAGGGCGAGCAAAAATAATTGTAGTAAATCTGCATAAGTAATACTTGAACGACCCCAAACTGAACGCGATCAGCACATCTGATTTAAAAGTTTGTCACTGTCATTTTTATTGTGGAATATTGAGACACACGTCGTCCTCAGCATATGCGGTGTGCTGATCGCGTTCAGTAAGTTCAGTTTCATTGGTGAAATTCGCCTTTAATCTGTCAAACTCACTATGCGTTTTTAACTTAGAGTATATTTAACACTGGAGAAGCCTTAAGCGTAATATTCTAAACAAAAAAGTCTGTTACTTTTGGCGGGGGACGCGGTTGCTTCTACGAATAAAAAATAGCTGCTCGCCCGGAAAGAGGAATACCATCAATTTTTTTTATCGATATCGATATTTATTCGGAATTTTGCTTGAACCCATGAAATAAAATAGCTGTTGCATAAAATAGTTAAATTTTAATAAGAAGAGAAAATAAGTACGATTAAATAAAAGTAACTAAATTCTATTAATCTCAATAATAAAACGGGACAAGTAAAAAAAATTGTCAAACCATTTCAGTGGACATATAAAACAGAAAAATTAAAAAAAACTAAGTAATTCATAAAGGTGCTCCCACACAGCAGTTATATAACGTTATATAACATAGTTTTTAAACAGAACTGAACCTTAGTACTTTAAAAAACTATGTTAGAAAATGTTTGTTAACATTTTATAACAGCAGTGTGGGAGCACCATATTAAGAAATTATCGACATATTCAAACATGACCTCAACCCTACGGCAGACTCGCTATCATTTTTAGACTCGCTATCATTTTTACTAAAGGACATAATCGCGTGTCAATTTTGCTGATTTTGCGTATATTTTCGTAATGCAAAAGAAAAGCCAACTCAAAAGTACTTTTGATCTTTATGAACATAAAAACGAGATGTAGGTAGACGATGTGACTCGGTGACGTCACAGAAGCAATGTGAGGGAAATACTCGATTATTGCCATGTTTTAGGTTGAATCATGGTTGGATCGAATGAAAAATCGAAACCTGCTCAAAGGTTGAAAACTCAAAGGTTAAGATTTTTAATTTCAATAAAAACATGGCTAAATATTATTAAAAAATATTAACATAAGGAAGGTTATTCAGTTCTTTACTTAACTTTGACGTATTTGAACAGCACAGGCATAGGCTAGGCATTTACACGGAGCTCCGCGCGCCCTTATAACGATTTACGAAGTGCGTTAGAATCGATTTCAAAGCAGTTTTTATGAACGTACTAGAACATGGTGTTGTTCTTTTACAGAGGGGAAGTGTTCGTAAGGCTTCTCCAGTGTTATATACTCGGTTTTTAATGATTGTTAATTCTAAGAAAGATATAATGCACGTGTATTCTTCGTCGTGCAGTCGTGCTTGTTCTGTTTATTATGGCGACAGTGACGGCCGCTCCGCGCCTTGCCCGCAAGCGCTCTCCGCGGATATGACTTGATTTCACACCGGCCAAGATTTTAGATTACATTTTGTATTTTTAACCAACTTAAAAAAAACAAGTTTATGAAATAACAAGTTGAAATGTACAGTAGGCCGCACGTCAGAGGTAACGAAACCAGTCTAAGCTGGACTCTTAAGGTTCATGCACACACATCGTCAGTCTCGCGAAGCGAATTTCTTCGCCGACGCGTTTCGACTGGAGTCGGCGCGTCTCAGGCGACGCGGGGAATCGGATGCACACACGAAAACTTTTTGTATTTATTTCCTATTTTTCACTTCTTCATCAAAAAGTATATGAAATAAGAAAATTTCTTCATCCGAGTTGTCCATCACGCACACACGACTTTGATAAATAGTAAGTTGCGATGAATAAACGTTTCAATTCGATTCTGCTGAGATGGACGCACAAGGAATAAATGCGACTCGACTCGAATCACTTCGATTCGACATTTCGACGCGTTTCGTCTGTAGTTGACGCCAGGCTTTACATACAATGTCTTAGCTAGTTAGCTTAGCTATACAAGTTTTGACTTGCCGGTGATGCGATGTCGACTGAGACGCACCGGTAGTGACGTGGCTGATGTGTGTTACCAATGTCCTCCAACTTATACGTAACTATATTTTTTGACGTGACTGATCGGCGACTTGACGTTGCCGTGAGTGATGTTTGTGCATGAACCCTTATTTTATTGAAACTGCGCACTACACTGGTCCAACTCAGGGTCAAAGTGGCACGTCGTCGGTAGTAACACTTTGACCTTGAGCTGTCCTAGGGTAGCACGGAGTTATAATAGAATAAGAGGCCAGCTTATTCTGGTATTGTTACCACTGACGCGTGGTCAGCTGTACAGTGTACACACGGCTATATATTAAGGTTTACATTTCCAGTATAAGCTGACCTGTCATTGTACGGAAATCCATTACAATGCGAGATCAGCTTATACTAGATAGGCAAACCTTAATATGTAGGCGGCGTGTGTACGCTCAACGCAAATATTAGTTGAACCTTTATAATCTAACCAAAGCACCAACACTTAAGATTTTTGTTTAATAAATTGTACGTTTGCCTTTTCTTTTCAGCGAATTATTGTAGAAGAAAGTGGATCGGTATAAAACATAACTATTTGCAATTAAAGTACATGATCCATGTTGGAAGAGTGACAGAGGATATGGTCCGGAAGCATATAAAAACCTCTAAATATTTGGATGGAAGGCTTGATTTTCTTGACCGATATATGTTTAAATTACCTGAAGCGCAGTTATCTTCGACCTCACGTAATTTCTTCGATTCAGTGTTTGGGGTATTTTCATGCACACAAAGTGGTTCAAGCGTTGAAAAATTAATACAAGTAAAAGAAAATAGTGTTATAGAAGTAATTAAGGACTACAAACATGAATTAGGAATAGAGCCTATGAGTATTCTGCCAAATGACGAGATTGATGAAAGTGAAAGTAGCATTACTCATTTTAAAGAAACATTTGTGAATTTTGGAACAGACCAGACAATAAATGAGGTTTATCGAACCGATGACGATTCAAATGACGTAGAGCTCATGGAACCTGATATTTTACCAAATATACAAATAAGTACGAGTGCTAGAGAAGAATTTGTGAATTTAGGAATGGACCAGGCAATAAAAGATGACTTTCGAATTGATGACAATATAAATGACATACAGTTCGTGGAACCTGATAATATGTTACCAAACATACAAATACAACAGGAAGATCCAATAGGTGATAATGTGGTAACGAACGTTACTAGTAGCAGCCTCTTGAAAAATATTTTGATGTCAACTAAAAATGAAGACACAAAATCTACTTCAAAGAAAAAATATGGTGATTTAGCCCGCTTTTTAGTCAAATACACCAATACGACAATAGATAGAGAAAAAGATGAAGATTGCAACTTAAAAGAATATATGAACGATTTGGCAGAAGTGTTGTGCAAACGATTGGCGCCTGGAAAACGCAAGTATTTTTTAAGCCAAATTGATATAATGGTAAGTGAAATATTGGAGGGAACATAAAACTTGATGCTATGATTTTCTAATTTTAATTTTATACATAAGTTTATTTAATTTAAATCTTAATATGTGTATTTGTATTTTAACGAAAATTATGAAAGAATCAGTCTGTTTGGTTGTTGTCTTGGGGCAAACTTATCATATTATCAGGCCAGTTTCCCTGGAAGGTAGGCAGAGGTGTATGTATAAGCGAGCTACCGAGCGCGCCATCGATATCGTTTATTTCTGAAAGGCCTTAATAAAACACCAGCATTTCGCCAGTTATGCTCAGCAGTTGTGAGCACCAGACCTGTCGTGGGCCAAAGGCCCTTCCAAAATATAATGTATTCTTGTTCTGCTTCTGTTCTATACCTGTATTTCAATGGAACAGCGTGTTTTACTCAGATATTCTGTTTTTGTATGTTTACCAGGAAATAAAGGTGATTTTTGTTACGGGGAATGCTCTAAGGTAGCCCGCTAAATTCAAACTTTCTTTCGTTTTTTTGTATAATTTGCGGGTTATTATCAGTTTGTTTGTTAATCAAAATGTGATTCCGACCGAAACAATTTGTATGTGTATTTACACAATTATAATCATTAGAATCATCAATACTATTCTCTAAGTTAGAAATTGGTGTTAAGTGTCATGATTTTATGTAGTCATGCAAGAGGGTATTTTGAACTTAGAGAATTGGTTGGGTTTTTTTCGTGCACATACCCTTAAGCTTTTCTTCCTTAGTTCCTCTGAGGAAACATTTATTTAGGAACTGACTGTTGATTTAATGTTAATACTTTGAACTTGCTGATTTTTACTTGTTATTTAATAAGTAAGGGCAACAAATGTTACCTTCGTCTAGCAGCGCACGTCTTGACGAGGATAGGTAATGGAAATACAATTAATAATATGTTTGAAAATATAACGTGTTTTATTTACTTGTTGATTTTTCTTTGGAATCAATTAGAAATAGGTATAACTTGCCATTATTCGTCGTGAGATCTTACTCTTATTGCATACATTGTGCATTATTGCATACATTGTGCATAAAAATAACAGTGTGCAATGTTGAAATATCAGATGTTGTTTGTTAGGAGGAGGCACAGAATGCGGCGCTCACAAGAACCGTGACGGATTGGTCGCCGTGTCTTTCAAATCGCCGTTTCAATTGTTGTGAACTGGTTGTGGCTTAATATTTGTGTTACCAAATTTCTCTGCCCACGAACGAGCCGTATGTACCGTAAGTGGTATGGTTCACCGAGATACAATCAAATGGACTTATGCTTACTACAATGAACTTTCTAAACCATATTTTGTACCTGCAAAACGTTTCGTCAATTTTGTTTTATTGAGTGTTTATTGAACTTACGAAGATGCACATTGTTTTATTTAAAGCAGACTACAAATAATTAATTTCGAAAGTTTTATCAAAAAGCGGTCGACTTGTAGTTAAAACGATAAAGCGCGTCCAATCTCCCCTAAATTGTGTGTGGCATAAGATAACGCTGCACTAGGTAGGTAAATATTTCCCGTGATAAATGCTTTACTTACCTGTCGCGACCGCAGCGCGCGTTTCAATAATAACCGTGATATTGCGATGATACGGACTGGAAAAACTCGTTCGGCGGATGTCGATATCCTTAACGCGCACAAATCGACCGCTGATTCATACATGGACGAGCTTTTTATTTCATACATGGCGGGCTAGACAGAAGGTGCGTGTGGGAAGAGAAGAGTATAACGCGCATTGTATGGATGGCATATCGAGGAGGTCGGTGTTTATTTGGAGTGTGGCTGAGCCGGGACGATCATAGTGTGCTGTCAGTGAGCGGCTTTCATTCATGCCGCCTCGGGCCACGTTCCACGAGATCTCATCTCCCAATTACCAACTTTGCTCGAGTGTTCTGTTCCACGATTTTTGTCATTTTTGCTCAATTGATTGTTCCATATTTTTGCAGATTCGCGATGTCGAGTCTACTTTTATTTTTGCCGTATTTAATTGATAGCCTTTAGTGTTTTCAATGCTGTTCTGATCTTTAATTTTGTTCTCTCCATAGGGATTAGCAACTAAAACTTGCTTCAATGTCTAGTACTTAAATAAATTTCAATTCTGAAGCAGAAGGTTGCTGATTGACGCATAGCTGTTATTGAAGGCTTGTTTCAACACAGGTGAACATTTTCGAGGGCCAGCTGATTTGGTGGAGCATTGTGCCGGTGTATTACACAAACAGTACTGAGCGCAATCGCTCAGCGTTTCACAATCGCGGGTTCGCCGACCGACACCAATACCTAAATTAATTTTCTTTTCGGTCCCGCGTCGCCGCCGTTCATTGTTCAATTTGGGACTCCGATTTTGGAGCGCCAATGTACTATTTGTTGACACGGAATTCGTCTAGAAAGTAATCTTCAAAATTGTTGACGACAAATATTTTCCTCCCATAACGAATTCGAAGAGAACACAAAAATATTAGAATTTAAATTTAAAAGTAACGTATTATATGTTCGAGTTGATACATACATAGGTACACACAAGTTTGTCTCACATTTTTTGTTTACGATAGCACTAACCAGTTCGGGTTGCTCAAACACGAGCATGACATTTTATAACTGTAACAAGGTCATTTACCGTTCATATTGGGGAATTACTATATTATAACGTAGACCTCAGTATTGTACACGGTCGAAACGAGAATCTCTGATGGATTCGAATGTCAGAGTGAAGGTCTGTGTACATTTTTGTATCCGCTTTGCTCGCGCATATCATTAAAATATACGAAACAAAATTCGTTCATTTGAATGTTCAATAGCATTCATCCTTTCTTTATTTTCGGTTATTTTAAATTGATTTTATGGCATTGTGACAGTATTTGGATCCAGGGATCGAAACTATATTTACTACGCGGCGAATTGGACATCAGAGCTGGCATAGTTGAGATTCCCGTGTGATTGGCGGAATTATGGTGCTTTCCCAGCGATTTGTCGGTTGCGTCGGTTGCAAGGAGCGCGGCCTACGCGAGCTTGCGACATTTTGGCAATCCGCGTTTACGTAACGGTGCCGCGACAGTCGCGTTACTTCTTTACTGCAATGTTTGGATTTACATTTGGTTCCGGGGTGGGTTTCATGGATTTAACAAATCATTCATGCGAAAACTAGTAGGTAGGTACCTACTTACAGTTTACTGGAATTCATGTTATTATTTTCGGCAGTCTTAAATATGCACTTACTATAACTACATAAAAGTGTTACGCAAATGTGTATAAGTAGAGACAATAATATGTCATGTATAAAATCCTTATTAACATGACAATATCATGAAGAGTCTGTTAGTAAAGTCTCTTTTGTATTTTGTACTATTCATGAGTAATTTACAATATTTTACGATCTAGCGATGCAAGGTAGGTACGTAGGCACTCATTTATTGTTTCTGGTTATTACCTAATGAGCGCTGGAATTACTTATTGAAACAAAACTTGTTTAAAATTTACGTGAACATTCGTTAATATTTCTGTACGTGGTAGTTTATGCAATGTTCGTGTTCCTGTTACGAGGTGTAGTACCTACTTGAGTCACTAGCGTGCAAGCGCGGCGCCGCCCGCCACCGCGTGCGCCCGCGCCTGCACTGCTCGCATCAAAACAAACGGAGAAAGTCACGCCATATTATTTATACGTGCGCTTCGCACTATTTCCTACTTCCCCATGAAGCAAATAATTGTAATAGAGAATAGAAAATTAACAATAGATGTTCAAACTACACAATTCTTACACGCAGCGAATGAAATTACACATGTTTTCACTTACGAATGTTTGATGCACATTATTTCGACTGCTCTTCCTTGTTTTTCGATTTGACTTACTAAGAAATAAATAATTGAGAAGTCTTAATCGTATTTATTCGTTTGTGCGATAGATGCAGCCTACGGTGAAATTAGAGAAAGTACCTATCTAAAACTAGGTGTCTTATTTGGTTAGTGTAGTGAGAAAAAAAACAATCTAGCATCAAGAGAGCGTACCTATGAGTAATTATAACTTTTTCAGTAAATTACTTATGATCAATTATTCAAACAACGGGCACAGGTGATTAGTTGTTTCGTTTCGGAGCAACATTGTGTAATGTTGGCGCGATTAGATTACCTTCCACCGAGACGTTTCATAAAACGATTGTTACTTTCATTTCACTTGCCGGTGCAATAGTCAATTACCACTACCATTGTAGTAGGTATCGAAGCTTACATTTCAGTTTTATTTAATAAGCAAGTATAGGCACGCAGGTACGGTCAAAGAATGATAATGTCAAGAAATTTTCAATTGAATTTCTTTCGGTCATACCGAACTATCATTTTTATTCAATGTCATCTTTTCGAATTGTCATTTTCATTCAAATGTCACCTGTTTGAACGGTCATTTTTATTAAAAAAAATATTATTAAGAAAAAAAAGGCGCAAGTAAAAATGTAAAATATTATGGTGTTTGACATTTATTCTTTGATTGTAAGTATAGTTACTTATAATTTGTAAGTTTACCCTGTAATTGCAAGTTTTGTAATGTAAATAATGGTTGATATCTAACATTAATTTGAACATAAGCTGATCTTTATCTTTAACGTGCAAATAAGCAAATTATGGCGATGACTTTGGTGTCGCACAAATTTTGTCATTGAGGTGCAATTGTAAATTATGATTTAAAACACGGATAAAATTCAAGGAGATCTCGGTTTTGCTATTTACGGTTTGTTTGGCCTTAAGGCGGTCTTCCTCGAAAGATTTTTATTACGTAAGTATAAACAAACAAAGTAAACATCATATACCAATTATTCTGGTTCCTTTTTCCCATATGCATTAAGTACCTACTTGTTTAATTTCGTTTCTCTTCAGGAGTCTTCTTAATGTCATATATTTTCATTGCAAAATATCCTAAAAAACGAATGCCAACGTCATTATGCTAGCTGCAGCACTGGACCTGCAAAAGTGCAGCAACCATGCTGTTACTTTAGTTTGCGTTGTCAATAACTGTGCAATGCTCTCGTTAAATACGGAATATAGATAATATTGTACATATTTATCGGCTTCGGCTAGCACCATACATCGGCATAATGGTAGGGGCAAGTCCATATCTGTCAGCCACATATCGACTATGTGTACCTGCCTACAGCTCAATTATTGTTTGTATATTCGTTAGTCATTCGTCACGGTTGCCAATACCAACGGCTTACATATATTTGTGTTCGAACGGCTTTCTTGAAGGCCAGTTACAAATAAATCATTTACGCGTTTCTATATTCTTATGACGTGCAATTATCTAAATTATTGTAGGAAAATTTGATAAATACTTTTCAGTGTTCTGTTTTTAGTTAGACAAAAACGGCACTATTGCTGATTTGATATTTTTGCGTAAAATGGAAACTAACATTAACTACTTATGTAGATTTTATATAATTTTCTTTACACACGTAACAACTCGTTTCACTATGAGTTGGTTAAAAATATGTTAGAGAATTTTGGGAAAAAACATTTTTATGATGAGTAAAGTTCCACCAATACTTGCTAAAGATTACGTGTGACAAAACGGCTATTATGTAAAATAAAATGACAAAGGCCATCTTATGTAATACGAGTACGTATTCGCAATATGTTTTTTTGTCAACTCTCACGCTGCGACCTTAGGTTGCAAGGAAGTTCGATGGCAGTATTTCCCTTCTAAAGTGGGCTACAACTGGCAACAAGCATAGTAAATAGAGATAACAGTATTGTCACTGCGAATAAGTAACTGATATCGGCGCACGCACATAGGCCGCCGCGGATTCTAAGCTAGTTTCACTAAGAAAAGTTTGTGGCGCATTGACATATATATTACTTTGTGGCGACTCGCACAGCGATCACAGGCTCGTCTCTATCCCTGTTTATCAGCAACTGTACAGTGACAGATACCTACTTCTATTGATTGGCTAGTATTATTTCGACCAATCAGAGGTTAGGTAATACAAAATTTGACAGCACATTCACTAACTTTTGCTTTCAAAACCGGAGGTTAATTTCTGATGAAGCGTCTTCAGTAGTTGTTTCAAAAACATCACGTAGTTGCGCTACTGTTTACAGATTACTATGCTACAAGTAAGCGTTAGCCTGCGAATGGTTGGGCTATTAGTCACTGAAAGCATTCCTTGCGAGCCGATGGTCTGGCCCGATCGGTTTTGCCGGAGGGACGAACTGAGAATCGAGGGGAACGGCCAAAGAAATGCAGCTCTTTGTTCGCTTTACCAGCAGCGCTGTATTTTCCACAAAATGTGCTGTGTTGATTTGTTTATGTTCGTGTTAATGCTTAGTGCTTGCTGTAGATGATGTGTGATTATTTTGGGTTTAGAAACTTATTGTAATTGTGGTTTTTTACTTCAGACTACAAACCCTTATATTTCTTTGCATAAGCTTGATTTCAGTAATAGCTTTAGCCTCTTTGTATTTTCAAGATTTGCTACAGGTAAGCTATTCGGCTTCGCTTTTGTTTTTTGCTTATGATTAAAAATACGCTTCCAATCACGCAAACGATGTGGGGAGTCACTCAGCCGACCTTTTCTGTCCTCAATTTGGTCTACATTTCTTTCCAACTCGTCTGCTACTATAATAAGTATCGCACTAACTTAATAAGCCAAACAAAGCAATTGCTTCTAATGTTTATCTGACGAAAGGCGTCAGGAAGCAGCGGCCCGTGAAGGTGGTGACACACTGTGGCGGTTACTCAACGTCAACGGCGCGAATCGCGGTGCGCTGCGCTGGCGCATACCGCCCGTCCCCGATTATTTATAGAACCAATGGGATACTAGTTTTAATAATTAATTTACTATGTGGAAATGATTTTAGATTTTGGTGAATAAGTGTGGTGGTTTTGACAACTAAGCGTAAGAGTAAGAATTTCCTCATTTTGGCCGCATTCATGTAGAAAGGGCGAAGGGTCGTTATTTCATACGTGTCAAGATCTCAGCTTTATTGTGTGTTATTGTGTATCTTTAGGAAGGTTGCATAGAATTAGTTTCATGATAAGTATCTCTCTATAAGATCTCCTGAAAACCTTCAATTTCTTGGCTAACACAACTGTTAAGCCAGACCAACAGTTTAGTCATTTTATTAGCAGAATCTAAAGCATTACCTAACACTACAAACAACAGGTCTAGGTAAATCACAGTGCGATTCAAGCCAACAAGCTGTAGATAAACGTTGAACGTGCACAGCCGGCATCTGCATAACTGAGTCGCTCCGTTCTCATTAGCCGGCGCCCGTTAGCCCGACCCAACTCCCGCGCACAACGGGACTGCCCGACCTCGTCGGTGCGCTAGCTGCCTTTAGTGTGTTTACTACACTTTACAATCATAGAAACATACTTTAATGTTGTTGTTTTGAATGAGAATTGAGGTAAGTTTTAATGGATTTCTTGAAGGTTTTGGAAGTAACCGAAAAAAAATTACTTATTGAAAAGCTTCACAATTTCAGACGTGGGTAGTTCAAGAGAACGTCACAATAATGGAAAATTGTGACTATCTTCGTTTCTTTTCAATTAGAGCTAGTGGGAGTGTTGTTAAAATGTCAATTTATAAATAGCAGCGCAATTTATGCACGACCGTGCCACGGGCACGCAAAAGTGCCACAAATACTGCATCGTAGTAAACAAGCCCTGTGGAGGTGCAGGTCAAAGGCTTTCTCCGTGGGCAGTTAGGTATCATAGGGGGACAAGAGAGGGAGGGGGGAGGCAGACGCACGCGCAAATAGAAAGTCCTTAACTCATTGTTTTCTTCATTACGACATTTATCAGTCGTCACTCCACGTTTGCTTATTGCATTTTATATGCAAATTAATTTGAGCCGGGCTTGATTAAACTCGGAGATCTTCGACCTTATTGAAGAATGTAGGTAAATTTACGTGTTTTACTGCTTTCCTTAACGTTAAAATTAGTAAAATTGAATAATTTAATTCGTTTACACGTTTGAGCATTCATAAATTTTCTAAAGTGTGAAAATGTTAAACCACAGACTGTTAATTGTAGTATTAATATTGATGAAGCATATTAAAATAAATAATAATTGTTTCAAGTATGTTGCACTCACAAGATACGAAGCGTTCTCGAAGGGCGACCACGGACCGGAAGGCGAAGCGTGGGACGGTGCTCCACTAGCTGGACTGACGACCTGGGAAGGTCGCGGGGAGCCGTTGGCCGCAACTCGTCCAGAACCCTTCGTTATGGAACTATGCATGGGATTAAATATGAATTTGACTACTGAATCAACTGGGATTCTTACAGTGTATTCTCAGACTCGGTATTTGATAACGCAATAGATAGTTCATTACACAGCCGGCACTAATCTCATAACACTATTAATATATCTAGCTACATAATAAAAGGAAGCCGTACCAACTAACGTATATACTAAAGTTTTATAATAGGTATCTAAGTAGAAACTACATAAGCGCTTCATTAAAGTGAAGACACGGTTGCGTAAAACGAAACGTTAATTACGAAAATAAAATCGACGAATGAATAGCTCGATCACATTGTTCGGGAGTCGACTCGATCAGGGTCATGAGAGAGACGATTTCGAGAATAAATAAAAAAGGTCATCGTCTAACATAGAGTTTAAATCTCAATTCGTTGTCTGTCGCATGCGAGGAGGCAGACCGTAACCATAGGATTTCGGGTAACACATCATTTGTAGTTGCCAAACAGATTGGGTCATTCTTTTGTCCGCGTGGGAATGATGCAAATGAGCCGCTTCGCTATTTCTTTGTTTGATTTCGTGAAAGTTTACACGATCGACGAGGAAACGCGGTCGACGACGGCCCGATGTGAACGCCATTTTTATGTAATTGTTACGTCGTGATGTACGCCGGGCGTAAGTTAGTAGCGGGCCGCGAGAGCTCTGCAAACACGCATATCTGTAGCTGGTATTTGAGTTGAAGTATTGTTGGATTTTAAATGCCTGTTTTGGACCTTAATGTATTCTTGTTTGATTACTCCCCAATCATTTTAACTTTTTGGGAACCAATGCATTTAGTAATTTTAAAATAGTGCACTCGTCTTTGACATGGGAATTATATTTGAGATGAGCAGTTGTATTTACCTGTATTCTTATGTAGCAAACATTTCGCTTACTTAAGTATTTAAATCTCCGCAAATATATTATTAGGTACCCGTTACTCCGAAAACTGGGGAGTTTTGCACAGCTGTAACAATAATGCCTAACCTAACAGTATTGTCACTAGTTATATGTCGATTGTTGATGGTTCTATTCAGTAGTGTAATGCGTTGTCACTTAATAATCATCACCAAACATCACAAATTAAGGCTTTTGCAGACCATCAGCGCGACTTGTCGCGCGACGAGACACAAACAATACAGTTTTTAAGAAAACTTCACGGTATAACAATAACCGGTGTCGCGTCACGCGACAAGTCTCGATGGTCTCCACAAAGCTTTACTTTATTAGTTAAAAACTAGCAGAAAAACCGCTTTACTCTTGTCACCTACATCACCGCGCGCTGCGGAGGGGAACGCCCTTTATGAAATCAGCTGCACTCGGTCAAGCAGACGGATTTTCGTGCTTTAGGGAATCAAATAATATACCTGTTATTATGTCTCATTGTTTATGGACAACCAACAACATCTTTTCTTATGGAACTCTCCATTGAATGCAGAAACAGTTATCTGATCATAATTTTTTATGCTGTTCACAGAACCCACGGTGGTAGTTTGTTGTCAAATTGGTTTCGTAAATAAATTTTACGCCGTTCAAGAGCCAGGGATATACCTAACCTATTGTATAATAAACAGCTACAATTTGACGATAGCGGAAGTACCTACCTAGGCTACGTCTTATGACCCCATATGACAACAATTTAACTTTCCAAAAAAATAAACCGACGCTGGAACTTTCTTTTTAGTCAAGGGATACCTTTCGAAGTTTCTAATAAACTTCGATAAGTATTAATAGAGCAATAGAAAGTCACGGATTAGCAATACAAAAATAATTTCGATGCTAAAATAAACAGCGATGTCGCTGCTTATTTTATAATCCTAATCTAGTAATGTAATTTACTGCATATTACTTTTAAGCTTCAATAACCGCAACAGTATAATATCAACTTCACTTTTTCGCAGAACTCCAAAAACAGGCCCGTACATCTTACATTGAATATTACATATAGTTCATTACATATCACGTGATATTACGCCAGCATGATCTTTAAACACAAAAACTACACAAACTGCATTCCCAAGCTGCTGCTTAAAAACTGGCTGTTTCTTCACAGTATCTCACCTCTAGTACTTGTAATGAATGACACAATGTTTGTTTTCTCAACTCTAAAGGCTTACTTAAAGCTATCTGCCATGAAAATGGAGCATGCAATTAATCGAGCATCGTACGCTTACGAAATGATCGCCAAGACGCCATTCCGTAATATACAACGCAGTTTTTAATACGCTTTACACTTGTGTACTTTCTATTACTTGGCCGAGACTATACACTCTCTTATCCATTCGTTGTCAGCGCGCAATCTACATGCTGTTTCAGTAAAAATATCGGTGGAATGAGGTGACCCTTTGGTGTATGCATAGAAAAAAATCTGCGAACGGTATATCACGCGTTTATCCACTCACTATGCTTGTAGTTTACTTGACTTACTTCATTTTCGCAACTGTTCCTTTTTTACGTTTTAGTAATTTTTTCCATCGATATTTTTCTTGAGGAAAACATGGCTCCGTTGACCGTAAATGGTGTTGTTATCGCTAGGTCAACTCTTTGCAAAGGTGATGGTGGTTATCTTCAAACTTTGGCAATACTTCTTTTTGCGTCCCCTGTTCCCTGTTCAATCAATCAATCAGCCTATTAATGTTCTCACTGCTGGGACACAGGCCTCCTCTCTGTGAGAGGGATTGGGCTGTAATCT
Organism: Conistra vaccinii; assembly: GCA_948150665.1. Lineage (NCBI taxonomy): Eukaryota > Metazoa > Arthropoda > Insecta > Lepidoptera > Noctuidae > Conistra > Conistra vaccinii. Next base: position 16,711,426 of record OX411318.1, read on the forward strand.
ACCACGTGGGCCCAGTACGGATTGGTAGATGTCACACGTATGTCTTCGAACTTTTGGTTCTAGGACATGCCGGTTTCCTCACGATGTTTTCCTTCACCGTTTGAGCAGTGGTGATGAAATTATTTACAGAAAGTAAAGCGCCTGCTTGGGTTCGATCCCACAACCTACAACTCGTAAGTCGGGGCCGTTACCACTGGGCCACCACAGTCACTGCTCCCTGTTTGTGTTTACATAGTGCTTATATCCATAAGTAGGTACAGTACGACAGAACTTAGATGTAGCGTCGGCAAAATTCGTAAAACCGATCACCATCCGAACTGAGTGCGCCTTCAAAATCACCAATCTTTATTACTGCTTCAGGTGAAAATTATCTATCGAAAACGCAATAACTTGTAAAGTCTCATAGCCAAATACATTCGTAAAATTGAAATGAATGAATGAAAATTTTCAAATCTATGCTACATCTAAGTTGTGTCGTACTGTATGTCTTAATAGGCTACCTACTGTATGATTTTTTAAGGTACTCCAAGATTACTCCAGCTAGCCGTCAATATTGAATCACTCGCCAAGTCAACATAGATCTTTGAAGGTCGGTTAGACCAAGGGCCCTTTCTTCACTTAATATGTCTGCAAATTCTTTGACACACCTTTGAGGAGTGTATTGATCAAGGGTTAAGGACCCTATAGTGTCAAGATCATGGCCAGCAGCGTTTTTATAGTTAATAAGTTTCCAATAAGGCATTGCTGTATCTTTGGCTAAACTGATAAATCTAGAACAAAATAAATACCTATCAACTGTCTCGCCTGAGCCAACTTATAGCATATAAAGCACGTATGAACGAGCTACATAATAAAACGACGCTTACCTATAATTAAACAATTTACAACAATGTCAACGATTGTATGCGTTGCGTTATCATATGGACCACGCTTCAACCTTGGATCGAACTGGCACACGCTGTGATTACCTGCCTGAGCCGACTCCCTGACCTAATTCCCTATTTGTTGCTAGAGAATATCATTCTGTGACATGAAGTCGGTATGTAAGAATATCTACCTACTTACTTATACAATATCTATGAAGAAAAAAAAACGAATAGTGTTTCATTACTTCATCACCCTTGATGAAGCAGTGATAGCCTAGTTGGACCGTTGGACTGCCAAGTCATAGGTTTCGAGTTCGAACCCAAGGCACGCACTTCTGACTTTTCGGATTCATGTGCGTATTGTGTAATTGACTCGTCAGGAACAGGAAACCAGCATCCCTGAGAGATATTTTTGGCGCAGCCGTGAGGCACACGGTACTATTGTTATTTTTTTATTTGAATTTTTCTGTTTTTTTTTTTGTGTGAATATTGTGTGCCTTAGCCTGAGTCAAATAAATTTATTTTCTTTCTTTCTTTTCTTCATATTTCTCTACGGCGTGGGAAGCCAAGTGAGAGGCCCATGGGTGGCTTTAAAACTCTGACACCAGGTTAGTCATTAACCACACGAAAAGAAGAAAAAGAACTCATCACCCTGTATTGTGAATAGGATCATTGGGGGGGTAGGTGCCTAGGTGGACAGTGGAAACCAAACAACAAATTACTAGAATTGTTAACCATTTCCTAACAAACCAACAAGGATTTACTTTTCTTTTCTACTTATATATTGTTTGATTTGAGTATCGGAACCAGAACTCACTCAACACACGGCAACCTAAGTAGCCTTTTTCTAATAATGACTCATACAAGACATGATTCTAGAACAGAAATCCAGAAATTCGCAGTTTGCAGAAATAACAAAAAAAAAACCGAAGCAGTAATGATGGCAATTTGTTAAAATAATATCTTCATACATATTCGGCCATAAAAACAGAAACATAAGTTCAAGTCAGGTCATGGGCTTTCCCCATGGCGCAAGAACAAATATATTGTTTGTGCTATTATCTGACGGATTGGTGAACGAATTGGGTATTATTATCGATCGATTATTGATCGATGAAATTAACACTGATAAAAATGTAGATAAAAAATACTTTAGTTTCCATTTCAGGTTCTAAGTATATCGCAGAATCCTGAAAGCCTATTATATCTAGGTAGATGGTACTTTTAGGTACCGGTGTAATTATTACGGCCAGCACACAAGACATTATAGCCTCAGATATTGCGGATTTCCATAGGCGGCGCTTAGGTACCACTTATCACCACGTGACCTATCAGCCTATAAGCCACCCAATAATATAAAATTGTCTTATCTTTAGCACGACAAAAATAAAGAATTGATCTCTATGATGTTATTAATGTTGGTTTCAAAAATGATCTGTAAGCTTGAACAATGTCTTCTATGACCGTTACAACGGATGGTTCTGTCTTTCTGGGGGGTGTTACCAAAACCACTATGCTTGCCAAAATATTGGTGAGTGCAGTATGTTGTGTAATGTACTGCCTACAGGAGGACGCATTTATTTTGTGAACAAAACATGCCATTATAAAAGGAGACTCAAATAGGAAAAACATATTGTTTTCTAAAACGGAAATGACGGTGCAAATAAGTATGGTGATACGAACCTCAGGAATTATTCCGTACAGTATTATATTAGCTGATATCAAAGAACATTATCGCCACAACACAGTGATATTGATAGATTAGGCGAGTTGCACACATTCACACAATTTCCTGATTGCGATTAACATTTATTAAATAACTAGATTTTTTAAACCTTTTAAAAGTAATCCATGTAGGCCACCTTAGCTGGCAATAAACCTAAGTATAGTAAGCGTAACATTTTATGGCGGCTCTGAAGTGCGCTACTCATTGCGCAGTATCGCACCCCTCACCCCCGCTGACACGTGAATATGTTTCTGCGCAGCGATTCGCCTCATGTTCCGAGCCGCCATTAAGTTTGAACTGGACTGTAGGTACAGTTCGATTCAAATTTAATGGCGGCTCGGAAGTTAGTTACTCGCTGCGTAGTGCCCCACCTCTCACCCCCGCTGATCCATAAATTCGTTACTGCGCACTTGTGCAGCGACTCGCGTCATGTTCCGAGTCGCCATTAAGTTTGAATCGGGCTGTACCTCCAACCAAAAAAAACAGGATCGATAAGTCATTGAATCAGAAACAAACAGATTACATTTAAAACGTTGATAAGCTAAAAGGATTTAATTTCGTCTGTGAATATCTAGATTTCTGTTCTAGTTAATGTAACTGAATTATGCATTATTTACAAGCCGTCAAGGTGCCTCGATAGTGAGACTAAGTCAAACTAGATAATTGAGAGCAAGAAAATTTGAATTTCTGTTATGAGGCCGACTTTAGTATATAAACGAAAGTAAAGTTGGTTTTGTTGCTAAATAAGAGATAAGTTATTCATATTGTAGCTCTCATTCAAGGTTGTCAAGTCATGTCATGCGAATTATTTTTATCCTCTCGTAGCGGAACTAAAGTTTAGCCATAGAATTAACATACTTACCTACAGTTTTAGAGGTTTTATTGCTATAACTAAGTATAAACATGATAATGTGATACTTACTTAAAAAACCTGCTGGAAAAATACAACTGATTCTGGCTAAGCGAGGGCGCAAGTAGTAAATTAAAGGTTTATTTTCAGACAGACAAGACCAAGGATATGTGACTCGCCATCCAATTATCAATCATTTCGCGACAAAATAACACATCACGCCTTGTTTCATCACCCGGAAGGGTTAGGTAGAGGTGTCCAACTGTTATCCCACATTTCGCCAGTTACATTCAAATCCAATGTAATAGGGGGTGAGCCTATTGCCATCAACCGGGCACAAATCCAGACTCCGGGTTGCTACTGAGAAATTCCAGAGAGAAAAACCCAATAACACTTTGCCCAGGATCGAACTAAAGACTTCATGCTCCGCAGTAGAGCTTGCGACCACTAGACCAACGCCACAGTTACAAAACCAATACAATACCAATTTTTCGCCAACGTCAAATCGCAACCTGTAACAACACGTAAAATCGCATCATCGTATCATGGTAAGCCAGCCTAAAACTGCATCGATTATTTGATAAATCGTATTGTTATCGGTACATAATAGCGGTCGGAGCACGTGCACACGTGAACTTAAGCCTATCACTCATATCACACGTTATCGCTCTTGTGACCATACGGGATGTGTTTGTAGGACAATGATTTGCATGTTTATGTGAGTTTTTTAAGCGTTAATACAAGTAGGTTTACCTCAGGCTTTTGGGCACTTTTCCTGTTGACAGCGATGCAGACGAATTTTTTGATGCCCTGTGATTTTTCCCCTTTTTATAAACATGTATTTGTACATAATAATATTCTAAGTCTGTTAGCTTGTTATATTATGTACAGACGCCAGCACATTAAGTTACTACTATCTGTCAAATTTCTTTAATACCTAGCTTTTCAACTTTATCGTTAAAGAATAAGGTTGAATTGATTGGGAAAATTTGACAAATTGTAGTAGGTTGATGTGCTGGTGTCTCGTCTGTACTTAAATATTATCTTGTTTGAAAAGAAATAATACAAAACTATCCACCCTAAAGCCCATGATCGACGGGCGAGTAAGACCGCGGTTTTAGGCTGCCTGTCCACTGGAGCGGAGAGGAGAGGAGAGGAGCGGAGATGTGCCAATATTAACCAATAGAATCTAAACTCCGCCCCAAAGTTGCGATTCTATTAGTTAATATTGGCACATCTCCGCTCCTCTCCTCTCCTCTCCGCTCCAGTGGACAGGCAGCCTTACGGGTCGTCGGTAAAGCTGGTCGGTGTATCATTGCAATACCGTGGTTTTATATACCGATGAGACTGGCTCGCGGCTCGTCAGTATGTGTTATTTTTGATTCGGCTTGCCGCACAAGACCCGTCGATCACGGTTGGCAAGCAGATTCGGCAGTTTTCGGCGACAGCACTAGCGGATGGACTTAAGCGTCTATTTTTTTATTATTGGATCTGCGAACTCTTTAAATAATGGATTTTACATATATTAGAATTTATAGATTGCTTCAGAGACTATCCTTTTTTATGAAAATCTACATCGACAACACGTACAAAAACAAAGCAATTCAGCTTACAGCTTAATAATATACTAAACTCGTAGAGATCTTATAAAAAATGAATCGAATGCAACTATAACTGATGTCAAGAAAAAATTTTTGTCATTGCGAGCTTCCCACAGGGAAGAAGCTCGCTAGTCGATCAGCACCAAAGAGCCGCTAGTAAAAACCGTCGTTCTAAAACCGCGGTATAAAGGATCGTACCTACGTCGATCACCCATGTGTGGGTGAATGTCACTTTGGTCTATTTGTTTATGTTAGACAGTAACAACCTCAATGTAGTTTCAGTTTACTGAGAATTGTTGTCAAAAGTGGTAAATCAATTACGTGATCGGTTTTACCTACCCGATCTGAGTGAGTCAATGTTGCACTCTGAACCACAATATTTGTATTAACCCTTACAAAACCTATACAAACATGCAAATCTTTGTTGATTATTGATATTCACTGCATGACACCTCCTTAGGATGAGAGTAATCGCCGAATGAAGATTTCTAGAATCTATCGACTGGTGTTATTTTCTACACCAGTCCTTAGATTTCAACTTATAGACACTTATGTAGGTAGGTACTAGGTATGCAGTGTTTTCACGAAAACACTCGCCACTAAAATCAAAGATCAAAGAGGGTAGAAAATAAATATAAACCGTAGTCCTTACAGTAAACATCAATACTGAATTTGGTTGTATCCCTCGGGAGTCCTAGGGAGTCCATCTAAAATAATTTATATCTATGCTGAGAAAATTGCGTACAGCGGTCGCGCTTGAAAAGTGGTGGTAGAGAAATTTTACACTAATAAAATCAACCATGACAGAATGAAAGGCAAAAAATAAACATTAATGTAATTTTTTTTGTGTCCCTTATTTATCTCATGAGTCGTGGTCATATTATTATAGTATCACCGCATAGACGTACCATTATCTCAAGTGCTGGCAGTCGAATTTTATTGAATGTGAATACTGTGAAATGGATTCCATTATAATTTATCATTTACTAGCTGTTCGTGCCCGGCGTCACCCGGCTAATTTCAGACTTTAAGACAGATAAAAAAATCTTTCGTGTAAGTACTTCAACCTTTTCCAAAAAATTGCAAACATTCTTAATAATAAAAAATCTGCCATATCGGTCGAGCCATTTTCGAGTTTTTCCGAGACTAACGCATGGAAAATTGATTTTTATCTATACCTAATAGGTATGGATTAATTTTCTGTATGCTTTCTTTTGTGCAATATTTCATAAATAAAACATATTGCGGGTTTCATAAAGTAAATAAATACACACGACGTACAAGGCCGCATTTCGTCAAAAAATATATTTAATTAAAGTAAGTAGATTTGAGCCTGTTCCGAGTACCAACAAACGTACAATTTTTTTTTAAAGTTTTTAAGTAAGTAAGTAGAGCTGTCACGCACGGTAATCGAACCCAAGATCTGCTTATCAATATCGGGATGGCATGGCTACTATTGAAGTATTCTTCCATAACTAAGTAATCAATAATCTAATTAGTACTTTAGTACCAAAATATCTTATCTATATGATAAAAATGCTATAATTAATTTAGATCTAAACTTATTTTGAACGGAATCAGGAAGGAAGAAGACTTTAAAACGGGCTGTATTTTACGACGTTTGATTTATGTATGAGATATATAGGTAGGTACATTACCTAATTTATCAATTCCGTACATCGTTATCAATCTATTTCCGTGCAGGCTAATGAGGAAGTAGAAACCCGGCCACTCAAACGTTTTAAACGACACAAATTAATAAATCTAACACAGAATAGTACCTATAGATTGTAAACTACAGTTGTCGACGCAGAAATGACGAGACAATCTATGGCCGTGGTTATACTTAAATAAATTGTAAACAAATGATTGTCGAACAATCTGAATGCAAAAGTTATCAATTAACTAGCTACGCCACTCGGTTTTACCCGCATAAGTTTGGATCCCGTGAGAAAATCGGAATATAAAGGATCCTTATGTTATAACCAAGGTCATGGTCTATCCATGTGCCAAATTTCATTCAAATATGTTTAGCGGTTTTAGCGTTAAAGCATAACAAACAAACAAAGAAACTAACTTTCGCATTAATATTAGTTAAGGATGAACAATTTGTTTGATTTCTTTAGACCAGAAAACTTAATTGCAGGTATCTTGAAACCGAGTCGACAAAGTGGTAAGTTCACCTTGTGAAAGATCATGGCAGGCTTGATCAAAAGTCTTAAACTGCCAATAAGAAAACGTGTCTAAAGAAAATTTTGCCTTTACTTCTTGTGGTTAAATTTCCCCATATCTACTGTGCTAGGTTTTGCTGTGCAGCTGCATGTCCGTCTTGGAGTAAGTATATCTGTATAGCCCAGAAAATTTATGAGTTAAAGAATTTGATTTTAATTTAAAAGTCAACCAACTAAGACTGCACAGAGACACAACACAACCACAAGTACATGCTAAATCATACACGAAAACACGCACATCGAACACAGTAGCAACTAAAAACTTAGTACAAAAGTGAGCTGTAACTACGTGGGAAACAGCGTTTTAACGCGTGAAGATCATCGGAATTATTAGCAACCAAGGTGGCGCGTGTGCACAGCAACCTTGCGAATTAGTACGAGTCTACAGCCAACCGCACGTCAGTAACACTGGAACTACGGAAACCACCCTTACTGCTACGAAATAAAGGCGCTGTCAATTACATTGACTATACCAGATAGGAACTTGCAATCATGTTCATATCATTGTTATGACGAATAGATGACAACAGAGTTTAATATGTAGGTACGGACGTAATTATATACAAGGTGTTACAGTAATTGGACGGTAGGAGATTGAATGATGGATCTGATTCTGTAGTGTTGAAAACATGATGAATATGTGCACGTCACACCTGTATTGACGGTAAGTAAGCATTGTTAAACAATTTATCAGACACAAGACTAGGTACCGAACTTCGGGTTTCTGCTAATCTGGAAACCAAACCAATCGTCCTCCTATTTGACAGCTGCACTTGCGCCCCAGCCCAAAATATACCCAGCTCTTCAATTATAACAATGTTTTGTTTCAGAAGCTGGACGTGCAGTGCCTCGCCTTGACTGATAAAGCTAATAACGTAATCCGACAACCGCTGCTCTGAAAAGGATACCCTTGACCTCTAACTGCCCAACAATTTTTCAAAGGCCAGATTATTTTCTTTCGAATTTTTCTTTCTTTTGCCTATGATACTTTAGCTGATTCATCATCACCAGTTCATATCAATTCAATTTAAGAACTTATGGTTTGAATAGGCAATTAGTGCTAAGTTCATTTATAGATGCTACTAATAAATGAGACAAAACTAATTTACTAAAATCACATTCACGCGTATTTTCAAATACTAGAGGTCAATTAATTAACTGCTGATATTTTGAGCTAATTTTAGATTAATTGGGATCAATATGGACGTTTGAACTACCTTGATATTTACACGAGGGCATGTCCGAGAGCGTAGTATGTTGTTATTGTTGCATAAAAGCTTGCTGTTTTGTACTGACCATTGTCATAACCTATAACCATTCACCCACTACTACTCCACCAACAGAACTACGCAACGGTCAAGAGGGTCCTTTAATCAATTAATAGGTATTTATCAAAATTACCAGTTCACGGCAAGTTGGGAGATGCGGCATTGAAGTCGGTGGGGTGCGGCTAAGGAACCTCGGCTTCGCTGACGACACTGTCGTATTCTCCTCCACGGCGGCGGCACAACTGGAGCTAATGTAAACCAAATCAATGATGCAAGCCTTGCGGTTGGACTGGCGATGAACATGTCAAAGACTAAGCTGATGTCAAATACCACTAAATATAGGATTACAGTAAATGGTGAGGAATTGCAATATCTCCATGAATACATCTACTTGGACCAGTTAGTTTCTTTCCAGTCCAGACAAGTCAAGACTTCTTTTATTGGTTCTAAAATAAGTACAATATACCATTGATAGCCAGAACCATGTTCAACAATCAACCCAATAATTAAAACAGACGTGATGCTTTAACCTACTATTAATACAGTTTTTCCACAGTCATGTCAATTGATTTGAAGTAGATGAGGAATAAAACTAATATGTATCCGCCGCTAAACCTCCCACGCAAGTCGTAAGAGTTAATTGAAAGAAATGGGTCATATGTGGTGGCTGGGGAAGCGGTCCGTTTGTTTGTTACACATCATTCACTCTTGTGTCTTGTGGCAATTTTTTGTTGGCCTCAGTCGGATTCGTAATATGAAAGTCAAATTGGTATTAGCTTTATTGCATTAGGTGCAGTTTTATGTTGTAATTGTTTTGCTTTTGGGTTAGGATTTAGTAAAGTTTTTCTTTATTGTTATTCGTTTACTGAGTATAATAATTGTTGTGAATATGGTTTCAGCTGCTTCAGAATACCTTCTATCATACCAGCTTCCTGTAACGAATCAGTAATTTGCATAGTTCATGCGTAATCAAGAAGGCTAGAACGCACTCAAAAGGCAATGGAGAGGCCTATGCTTGGAGTTTCCCTACGTGATCGAATCAGAAATCTAGAGATCCGCAGGAGAACCAAGGTAACAGACATAGCTCGAAGAATTGCCAAACTTAAGTGGCAATGGGCAGGGCACAGGCGAAGGCCTCCCACAACATGGACCGATGACCTTGTGAAGGCCGCAGGAATCCACTGGATGCGGGAAGCACAGAATCAGTCGAAGTGGCGGTGTTTGGGGGAGACCTATGTTCAGCAGTGGACGTGTTTTGGCTGAAATGATGATAATGCGTGATCGTGTTTTTTAATACTGAGTTTTGGCAAAAGAGTAAACGATGTAAGTATGTTACTAGTATTATTAGAAAAAGGTCGCTCACCTACCCTATCATTAGATCAGCAACAATAGATACATTTATCCGTTAATTTCTCAAAACAGAGCACAGTTACTCGTGGGTAAATCCTTTTACAATCATCCTAGGAGCACGCGTTAAAATATGATATCATAGTGTAATGTGATTATTATGTGATTCATGTTTCTTTTATTATAGAATGAGATAGCGGGAGATCAAGGGAGTGCCCTGAGTGACCCAGGATCATGATAACATAAATTATAGTGAAACAGACAAAGGATTTTATAAATGGTATTAATTTTTGTAATATTTAGGATCTATTTCATAATTTCGAAGCCACCAGATATATTAAAAAATGTAACAGAATCTGTATGAAATTACCTATTAAATTAGATAAGTTAACAGGACTTACATCCGGAGGTCAAACCGACCATTGGTTATTAAATCAATAAACCTACATAAAATACAAAAAAAAACCATTCGTAGTGTATTTAAGAATAATAATAAAATTAGTAATAAAAATAGGCCCGTTACGATCAATCAGTGGTTGGTACTAAACAGTGTGGGAGCGCAGATGACCCGTGAGAACTGCGCCGGAGCATTGTTTCTAGTTGCGCCCGCACATGAGCTCATTCTGACTTCACTACTTGAGCCGCCGATTCGAGGGTGAATGTGTGGGTTAATTCGACTACAATGGCTCTATCGGACGTTTTTAATTTACGTTTGTATTTGTTTTGAAGGAAACTAATGTTCAAATCAATTACTTCTTCTTCATATCGAAATGAACATAAGTATAGCTCGAGGTAAATTTTGGCAATCAGTCAACCACCTTGGTAGCTGTGCGTTGGACCTGCTTATAATTTTATATTGCCATTAGGATTTTCAATTTCATATTTTTTATAAGTTTCATCGATCAGCCTCCAAGCACGAAAATCAAGCAAAAATGCTTAGTCATCGTTAGTAGTGGTACTGATAACGGTACACATAGCATAAACATTTAGGAAAATGCCGTGTTGTCCCAGTTATCTTGCCATCATCGACGATTTTTAAATAATATTTGTAACAGTTTTGTGATTTGATCTAAACAAGTTCCATATGGGAATTTTGGGACGAAGCTATCCTTGGGTACCTGGGTGCTTAGTAGTAGTAGGTACCTATTTAAAAGTAACTGAGAAGTTAGAACAATTTGTGAATTTTTTTAAATATTGAACGCACTGCGTCTGCTCCGCGGTTTAGGTTTTTTTTTTAAATTCACACTGGCTGTTTATACTCTCACAAAACCGCAGCCTTTTTATTTTTATTCTATTCGATATTTTTCATGTTAAAAGTTTCGTAGCCGACTACCTAACCAAAAGTTCTATTTTTAAATTACTATGTAAAAATAGCCCTAGAGAGGGAAGCAATTACTATGAGTCTTTCCCGCCCTAGAGAGGGCAGTAGCGTTTTCCACCAGCTACTCGGATCAAACAAACACGAGAAACAACTTCCTAGCATGAGAAATGAAAATAATATTCCTTGAAGTTCAATGACACATGTTTTTGGTGTAGTCACTAAACAAAAGCGTACCTACACTAGCGTTCTCCCACATTTTGCCAATGACAGATATCAATCCCATAATGATAGGGGCCTAGGGGGATAGCCTGTTGTTGCCGTTTATTGAGCCGACAAAACTTCGGGCACTGGGAATATCCATGAAGATAAACCAACACCCTTCAAGAATCCTACTTCTCTCATGATTAGCCAGTCAGCAGGTTGGTAGTGCGTCTGACTGACCCGTCTGCGCTAGTCAAACGCACAACGCAGCGCACCGCGCAGTGTTCTGACACTTGTAAAGGTTCTTTTATTTTACCTTACAAAGAATTAGATACCTACGTTCGTACGCTTAGCAATCACAGTCGCGACCGCCAGACTAATCAATCAATTCTAAAAATATCCAATCCATTTGTCAAAAGCGATTCGTCAAGTTCTAAGCTCGTGCATAGTCGTGATCGTTCGCGGAAGTTTGTCATCTATCGAGGTCTTCAACATTTACGTGTTAATTGCTCTCGTTATTATTAAGCAACTGGTTTTGGCGCCAGGGCTCGTCACTTGGATGACGCCTTATCGTTCACAACATGGCGATGTGTGGGGCTAAAATTGCGCTTTTCGTCTGCGAATTTTCCATGTCAATAAAAAAGAGGCATAAGGTAGAAAAGATGCAGAATCTGGATTGTGTGCAAGATGATATGGATAGAAAAGAATTGAAGACCGTGAGATGACGACAAACAACGGGTTCGCAACAAGTCAATCGTCATCCTGAGGATGCCTCGTTGAGAAGTGAAACACGTGTCAATTTCTTACAGGGTTCTTTATGACTCTTTAAGAACAGTTAGGATTAGGTTAAATATACGTCGTCTATAGTTTTTTTTTTGGATATGGAAGTAAAATATTTACCTAAATCGATCCCAAATAAATTAAGATAAGGACAAGATGATGATGATGATGAAGGTCAATTTTCCATCTTTAGGATAGGAACTTCGTGGTGGATCGGAGGATAAAATATGTAGGTGCATAGGTTAGGTTTGTGTAAAAGTAAAGGCTAATCTTCAATGAATTATTTAGTTAAGTTATAAAACAAGATGCACTTGTTAGTTAGTAACACACGCCGGGATTTAAAATAAGTAGCACTATAACATAATCGTCTCTACTTAAGTTTTAAGTATCGACACTAATCAAGCGTTACTTCGATAAAAACTACTAACATAAGCAATTAAATCGATTTTATTTTTCTGACACAGTAAACGAAGTATCGGTAATTATTTACAATAATTTTGCTAAAATCCAAAAAGCGATAGTTTAATAAATATTTTATAGGTATAGACGGCACGAAACTTGGGAAAGTTTTGGTGTAGGTATTGGCAGTATGTTAGCGCATGTACGAGAAGTGCAACAAAAAAATTTACACTTTTATTGCATGTCATTATTCTATAGTTATTGCCATAATTTATTATTGAACATGTCTGTTAAGAAAAACAAGCGAAATTGAATTGTGCGCATCTACGACTCTTGCCATGTTACGTGCCGGCGACTATATACAATAAGAGACATGATAAGTCAAATGAATATGACAGCAACATTTTAGTGCATTAAGTCCGTGGTCAGTTCTATCGACGGCCGCTTCTACTCCCGCTACTGAAGTCGCCTACGCGATTCGTCGACCAATCACTAAGACCTCATGTGACTACTCAAAGACTACCTTCTAAAACTAATCAGACAGACCAACTTACATTGGCCGCTCGACTCTTATCGCCTACGCCGTCAATGTTACTATGGCGCCTTTTTGCTCACTAATTAAACCTATCGGTCTTTGACACCCAACTGATGTTTGAACAATAATTTAACTTGTCTATGACACATACTTTCGTCGGTAGCCTCTTCATGGTAATTTTGGTGAACGCGGCGTACAATAGAATGTTTCTGTGTTGATTAAAGCACTTGTGCATGGTAAACATATAAAATTTGTGTAGTATTGTTGTGGCAACATGTTTTTGTGTTTCTGGAAACATGTTAAATGAACATGGGATAGGGGTAGGTATTGGATGTAATGTTGCCAACATGTTTTCATGTTGGCAACAAAAGTTTCGCAACATTGTTGCAACACAATGTTTCGAAACTTTTGTTCGCCATATAAACGAGGCTTTAGAAGTCATGTTAAGGATTTTGTAAACATGTGTGACTTGTGTCATTATTGGGCATAATTTTGTAATGACGTACTGTTTACGTCTGTTAACTTGTATGGTTATTTGCAGATTATCTTGCGCATTCGTGTAGCGCATATAGGATGCGACGAAAGTTATACGCTGATAGCGATTCTTACTGACTATCACAAAACATACAATTCTTAGGGTTTAAAGTAGGTCATTCAATCATACTGCGCCCTTCGCGTTCAATACAATGACACATTCAGGGTGCTGATGGGGTTGCCTCGATACTGCAGCGCATCAAGGCTCAAGCTCGTGTTGACTGCTGCTACACTGGGATGCGGAAGCGGTGCGCATCCTTGGTTAGTAGGGTGCGGGGCAGCACCAACAGCATCCTGTCTATGGTAGAAAGTAGGCTAGATTGTGCGTTTGTGAGCCACTGCTGCAAGGTATCGGCTGGGCCTGTCACTGCTGCAAGCAGTAATGTACAAATTGTTTCTGTGTTAATGTTTTACCAACACATTTTTGTAAATAAATTTTTGTTACTAACACTATGAGTCTTGTTGCTTGAATAAAATTATTAAATTAAATTAAATTGTAGGTAATGAGTAGCTGAACATTAAAAAGACATAGATAGATTCCTCCCCGAATTTTTAATACTTAAAAATTTGAAGTAATAATTCTTCATTAGTTCGTATTTCTTCGTAATTGTTTTTCATATTCACTACTTAATCTTTAATAAATCGCTTGAAGGTCATAACTTGTGCAAAGCGTCAGATATGAGGTCTCCGCGCGGCCATGACCAGCAATTGTGCCTCGAAGTATGTAGGTGACCTCTCGGGCGAACCTTCGAAATTTCGGTCTTTATACATTGACATCCCGCCAAATATATTTATGACCTCAAAGTATCTCAGGTGACTGTAGCGTCAGTTCATAGACTTGGTAGTTAATACGAATCTGAAAACTGAATTTAAACTCAAATGTGATGGATGAGTATTTATTATATTATGTATATAGGACGTCAATTTAGATTTCATCGAAGGTGATTTGCTTGCCTACAAACCTACAATATTTTCTATATGAATTGTGCAAAAATGAAGTCAGAAGTAAGTAAATAAATAAATATTAGCAGTTCAAATGACTTGTTAATAAAAGTAAATAAATAAATAAGCACTTTAAAAAGGTTTATTGGTCATTAAAACCGTTTCCACACGATGTGCCGGCGAAGAGTTATAAAACCTAATTTTTAAAGTAGAATTTTAATTAATATGGCTTTTCAATCATCACTGGCTTGAAAATAATGTTTTTATTACGAAGTCTGGAATTATTGGTAACATTGTAATTATTAGTAAAATTAACTCTTGTTTGAAGAAAATTATTAATTTTGGAAACAATAACATCTTTACATGAGACTTAAACTTCACTGGCAAAATGCGGGTAGGTACGCGAGTACTACCTATTCAACTCTGCCAACCTCCTGTGAATTTATACGGGCGTGATGTTTTGGTAATAACTGTCAGCTTGCAGTTCAATAGGTTTGCACCCTGGGATAGTGTGATCTGACCTTGTGCATGATTCTTCATCAGTGGCAAATGATATGATGTAGGTACAGTCGGAGAAATTAATTGGTAAGTAAATTAACACTCTATGGCAATTTGTTTTTTTAACTTTTCCCCACACTAGTAATTTCTCCTATATTGTTGGTGCGCTTACAAACATTTTAACTCGCATACACAGCCAGACACGGAACAACTACTTGTAGGTCATTCAAATATTTATTCCGTGCGGGAATCGAATGCGCGACACGCAGCGCAGCAGTCAATCGCTTAACCACTGCGCCAACCGTGCCGTCACGAGGAACTAACACGGAGTTAACTATGTTATAGGCATTTCAAACAACTATCAAAGAATTACAGTTTTGTAAACGCAGCAATTATATTAGTAGTATAAAAAAAATGGGCGATGAGGCCGAAAGGTTCTGGAGTAGCGACCGCGTACCGGAAGATGTAGCGTTGGAAGGCCTCCCACAAGATGGACCGATGACCTTGTAAAGGCCGCAGGAATCCGCTGGATGCGGGAAGCACAGAATCGGTCGAAGTGGCGGTGCTTGGGGGAGGCCTATGTCCAGCAGTGGACATCTTTCGGCTGATATGATGATGATGATAAAAAAAATAGATTTGCCAGTCACTGAGGTATACTGTCCGGGGTGCTCCTGATATTCTCAAGTGCATTCTCTTTAAGCTCCTTTAAAAATGAAATAGGTATTAAGTTTCTTTCTATAATCCTTTATTTCTTTCTATTAACACGTCTCCTTATTCCTGCGCACTTAAACACAATAGCAATGTTATGTTGATTGAACAACGATAACACATGCGCGAGCGCGACTCTAAAGGTCGTTATTACACTTCGTCCCCACTACAGGCGTACAGCGTAAAACGTAGCTCATTTTTTCAAGTCTTCAATTAAGTACTGACAACAAAAGAAATCAGTTGGCAGTTAACTTGCAACTTCCCGAAAAGACCGAACTCTTGGCGAAGGACGCTGTGTTCCGCTGGATGCGGGTTACGCAGAATTGGTCATTCAGGCAATACTTGGTGAAGGGCTCATATTATCATCAAATCTTAGACAGCACGTCAGCACTCTTTTGAGTGTTTCTTGACTTTAAGTTTTTTTTTTTACCACAGCGGCGTAGCTGCATCTCACCTGCTGGTAAGTGATGATCAGGCCGAAGGTGAAAGCGAGCTTCTCCCGGAATCCTCAACCACAGAGGAGGCCACCGAAATGAATGCTGATAACATTGTTGATACGGCGACAGGCTTAGACAAGATGGTGGTAGCTATCCAGGCGGACTTAGAACAAGCCCTACCACCAATTAGAGAATAAAATTTTGCCCCCACTGGGAATCGAACCCTCTTGGTCTGAGACAGGTGGTCTAATCAATAGACTACAGGGGTGGTTAAAAGCGGAAGTTACTAGTGGTCACAAGCTTCACAGCTGGAAAATTTCGGCTTCGATCGCCAGGTTATTAAGAATTGCACTAGAAATTTTTCAGTCCGGAATCTGGATTTATAACTAATTGGGATTTAAACAACGTAACAGGCGACAAAAAGGTTTACTATAGGTACGTCTCTGTCTATCCTTTCGGGGAATAACTACAGGCGTCATCGTCATGTTACGTTTTTATTTTTTGCCTTTTGCTAGGCAGGTTGTGTAATACCTAACTCTTTTGTCGACCGTACTGGAAACATGGCCGACCGCGGTGACATGTGCCGAAGCCACGTGACCACTGTCGCACGTGCTGCACAAATCTGTCGATTCTCGGCCATTACCTGAGAGCTATAACTAAGGTTAGGCGTTCTGCGCGCTGTCAACTTATTTGTATGGAAAAAATTGGGTTTGTTAGGATTATAGTATTAGGTAGGTATTATATTTTATTTATTACGTGAATACTTTTAGTATTTTTTATAACAATCATCCCTGGTTCTTGTAGAGTAAGATAGAGATGTAATATAGTCGTAGATGGTATTTCCTGTGCTTGAAGATGCGTTTTTTAGGGTTCCGTACGTTCGAATGAAAATACGGAACCGTTATAGGATCACTGGTGTGTCTGTCTGTCTGTCTGTCACAACCATTTTCCTCAGAATCTAATGGATCGATTAAGTTGAAACTTGGTACACATATGAATTTCTGTGGCCCAAACATGGACGTGTAACGTAAATAAATGAATTTTTGAATATGTGGGTCACTTTTGGGAGGCAAATATGAAAGTTATAAAAAAAAGGTTTGCAAACTGTACCGTGTCACATATCAAGTGAAAGGGCTTATTGAACAAAAAAAAAAACTTTACCTATTTGTTCTATACTTATAGATTACTTACATTAAAATAAGCAGGGTTGGTACGATAATCAATACTTAATCCTTTTGATTTAAATCACGTTTTTAATCACGATTTAAAACAAATGATTTTTTTCAATAAAACTTATTATTTGAAATGATTGAGATGATAAGAAATCTTAAGGTTTAAAAAAAAATGGCAAATCTCTCAATATTGTGCGTGCAAACTAAGATTTGCAGTTGGAATGTATGGAAGACCATGTTTTTCAACTTGTTCTTGGGATGAATTCATCCCAACTACGAAACCCTTTATTGTGCGTGGTCCAACATGCAGTTGGCCGGTTTTTTGGTAATATTTGGAATAGGGGGTTTCCTCATTTAACAGCCTAAATTCTAAATATGTTTATAGTTATTTATGCAACTGTTGTATAATATGGGGTATTTAAACAGGAATGTGGGTTTATGATGATAATAGTATCACATGAGTGTTTTAATACCTAATTATATCAGTTGCATACAAGACTTTGTCTACACCCATGTTAAGAATCCTCTATAAACAACAACAAACAACAAAGTAATAAAAAAAAATATAATTTTGGCAATACTAATATCCAACAAAAATGGCGGGATACATCATGAATTCGAATATTCGAATAACCTACAAGTTTTTTTTTTTTAAGAACGGCACTGTGGTAGTAAAACGCACATGCATCAGTGCATTACAATGTTCTTTTTTTGAAATTCATAAAGATACCATGAGAATGTGACTGTTCGATGAGTAAAAAAGGAGTTGCGTTATAAAAATTTAGTACAACATTATAACACCCGTTTGGATGTTATTATGGTTACTATGACACTGGCTGTTTTAATGTTGGCAATAACCTAACTGTTTTAGAAACTTTTATAGAGGATTTATAGCATGGGTATATTAATAATAATGCTCCGGACATAATGTCATTTCTTCATGAGTTAAAGTAACATGACAATATAAGTACACATAATATAATATACCTGCCATGAAATGTACCAATTTATTGACGGTATGCAGCGAGCCTAAGGTTATTAATAATACCGCTTTGATGTCTTTGGAAACTAATATGCGAGATGCAATAATTGCGACGTGATCCGCTGTATGTCATAGTTCTTGGTAGTTTCTCGAGGTGTTATGCAGTACAGCTCCTGGAAAAGCTAAATATACGAACATCCAACTATGTTCAACGATATGACTTCAATATCACCTTTATTATATAGTTCCGACAATTTCTCGGCTCTCCGTCCATAGATTTTTAATAGGTTTGTTGCAGGCTGGGTTTCTAGAAAATCTAAGGGTCTCATAGGGTTTGTCCCTCGATATATTACGAATATTCACTTTGAATTTTTGGATTAAGTCTACTATGAATGTTCTAAATCGGATTTAGTCAACATTGTAACGTTTTTATTAATAGATAATAATACGATAAGGAAATATATTTGCATTTTAAGATGATATTATTATCGCAAAACATTTATAGAACTATGTAAACAGAGGCACACCCAGATAATGCGGTCATCTGGAAATTCTCCTTCTCTTATTATTACGTAGAGTTAACTTATTTATGTAGGTACTTTAGTCTATATGATATGACTCAGGACTATCCTATAATATTAAACGAGCAATATTTGTAAATATCCGACGAAAAATTTCATCGCAAGGTGGTTCAGAATCATGTAGGTACCTACTGAATCCACGAACAGTTTTCGCGTCGATGCCACCCTGTTTATACATATATATAATATATATTTTGTATAAGGCTTTTTGGGCGTGAAAAATAGATCTAGTCTCAGTTTTCTCCGTGTTTTCACCGGAGCAGAGATCAGTCGCCCAAAGTTAAGAAAAAGAAGGCTACCTTAGAATAATGACCTGGCAGCATGGAATTAGTACGTACTATACATGGAATTAGCAGGTATGAAGTATCCTCTATTTTCACAATTTTCCACCCGAGCTCGGTCGACCAGGTACCAAGAATGATAGTAGGTATCGCAATATTGATATTTTGGAACTGGTTGTCATGACAATGAACATGGTTTGAAATGTGGAAGAACGGCAGTAATGTGGTGAAGAAAAGTTAGTACAAATGTGGATAGCTGTAAGAATAGGGGAAGACCACAGAAACAGTGCATGGAAGGATGTGAGAAAAGACAAAAAAAAGAGGTGAATGCCTACTGAAATGATGTCCTACTAGCTGCGTCCCGCGTTTTAACCCGCATAAGTCTCGATCCCGTGGGAATATCGGGATAAAAAGTGTCCTATATCCTATTCCAAGTCATGGTCTACCCATGTACCAAATATCATCCAAATCTATTCAGCCGTTTTAGCGTGAAAGTGTAAAAACAAACTCACTTTCGCATTTATAATATTAGTTAGGATGTCCTTCACATACGCCAATCCGCCGCTAAAGGGACAGGAAAATGATGATTTCAGTATGAGGATTAAGCAAACATGTACATTAAACACCGCTTCTTTTTTTAACTTATTACAATAACTAGGTATTATCTACGTATTTAGGTATACCAACAGTTTTAATACAATGTAAGCCGTTATATAGGGTTGTGTCGTTCTACACCGCAAGCACTAAAACAGTTATCTAAACTATAATAATTTAATTATTTCGTTATACGATCGAGTCAAACCAGTATTGTAACCTTATTGATGTCTTTATCGAACAGGTTACCAGTTTTCAGTTGGATTGTAAAGTTGGATTGTTATATTACTTAATTGGTAAAAAAAAATCGAAAGCAACGTGAATGGATGTTATCTTTATATTGTCGACATGCTCATCGTTAGATAAATCAGAGCATAACAATTTGTAAAGACAATCTTACAATCAATACACAACAATCTTAAATTACAATCTTACAATTGTAGGTAGGTAAAGACAATATTTCAAGATCAGCCCATGTTTGATTCTTATTGTGTTCATTGACGATAGCAGCTGCAACCATGTTGATTGAAGCATGGAACCTATTTTCTGTTGTAGAGCATTTCACTTAAGCAGAACCTATTTTCATAAAATATTATGTTTCTTTATTATTTGCCTGTACACGTAGCATGACAACCATAGAAACGGGTTTTCTACAGGTAATGTCGACGGAAGAACAGAAAAGGACAGATTATGATTATTTATCTGTCATCATTTTGTCTATTCTTCCGTCGACAAAATTCGTTTCTATTGTAGTCATACTAAGCGTGCTGAAAACGTAAGTTTTTTTTATTACCAGAATAGCTAGTAATGTAACCAGTGGCACCCAACGCATTGTATTCTCAACATACCTTAATTTTATACCTACATAATTAGTTCAAGAAACACTTCAAAGCGACAGCACTTAAAACTAGACACATCAAATTGAAATCTGAACTTTTTTGATGATATGCCGATTCAGAATCATTTAGTTTTTACTTCCTACTTGATTTGACGACGGCCTTGTTACTCCCGATTCGCGAATGTTACAATGTTTTTACAACGGCGACCGTTTATTGTTGATACGGTGCTAACAAAAAAATTATAAGCGTAAATGACCTTACCGTGAGATATTTTTGAAGTTCTCAGCGATGCTAAGAGGCTGGACTGAGGTTTATGTCTGTTTTTGGATACCAAGATTGGTTTTTTGTTTTTCAATGGCGTTGTTACAGGTACTACTGATAGGCAAGACAGGTCAATACAATTAAATCAATAAATTTTATATCAAGTTGCATTTTAATTAACTTATTTTTTTCGAATCGGAACATTGCAATAAAAAGGCAAATGTATATAAATAAATATTTGGGCGGAAAGGTAGGCGTCATTCAAAATTGGCAAGCATACCTACTCTATGTTTCCTATATAATCAGTAAGAATAGTAAAATTATCTACTTGGCAACAATCTCAGTTACAAAAAGTTTGAAGCAGACGAAGCCCTCATCACCCTCTCAACTCATAGTTTGTAGAGGCATCAAGTGGTTCTTTCATTAGGCCAATTAATCTACCTAATCCCATGTGAAGAGTTAAAGTTCAAGTGTAATGACTATTACACAATGAATAACTCTGGCCTTTTGACGTGCTCACACTAGCGCGTCGCTCGAAGGCGATTATCAAGGGGTTTCCCGACGTGATTGAGGTACCTGCTATCAAAAATTGGTCAAGTGTTGAAACAGCTGTAAATACCCACAGTCATGAAAATTGACTTTTGACCAAATTGACACACTACGACAATTTTCCGTTTTATAGCCATTCTATAAAACTGTTAATGACAGTCTGTTGTGATTAATTGAAAAACTGACAATTTTAGTTGGTAGTCAATTTGATATCCCTGACTTAGTTAAAATCTTTATTATTTGCTGGGATATGCCCTGGGGTATCTCAGGGCAGGAATCGGCAGGATGTCTTCAGATGAAGTGATAAATCTGACAATAAATCTTAATACATCGCATTCAATTTCCTGGACTTTTAACTCATTGATTTCATTCGAAATCGATAAAACTTTCATTTTGAATGTTCGATACCATAGCATTGATTTGCAAAGTTATTGAGAAGGCGATTTTGAGAGGATATGGGCTGCAATCATAAATATTAAAAGTCAGTATTTATTTTAAGTTTAGTAACGCAGTTACGTAGGTGGCATATCTACCCCTCTGTCATATTGAGTTGAGCTCCGCGATTACTGACAAATGCTTGCACTGACTGGACAGGTCCACTCAAAGCTGTATGGTTCTTTCCTCAAAAGACCATTTCAGACATTAGTCTACATGGTCCTCATATGGCCTGACCAAGATTATGTCTGGACTTTAAAAGAGACTGTGACCTCTGAGTTTGTTTCGGCCTTTCTTCTCAGAGTAGTCAGATAGTAAACGCCGAACTCATCTAGCAAATTTTTAACATACATTTTAATATGACGTGTAAAAGTGATTCCAATATCCTATTTACAGAATAAACAATTTCATTTCATTTCATTTCATTTCATATAGGATAATAATAATAACTTTATTGACGAGCCCCTGCTCGTCAATAAAGTTATTGTCAGATAGTAGCTCTGCTCTCTCTTCATGGTGCGGTTCCGGTATCTATTGATCGATTAGGTACTGACAACTTTGATAACTGACTTGTATACGAAGGAACAGTAGACGCCACAATTACATAACTTCATTAAGGGTGTCATATCGCTGTGATCGGTGTGATCACCAATGTTGGTATCAAAACTGACAAGGATGTGGTAGTGGAAAATATAGTTGGGTTATTAAATACGATCAAGAATTTTTCAGTTGCAACCCTATCCTAGTCTGGATTTGATGTCCCCTTAAATAGCATAAAGCAGGCGAAATGTGGGTTTACGTTTTTACACCACTGCATAATAATTATGATATAATTCGGGGATT
Organism: Conistra vaccinii; assembly: GCA_948150665.1. Classification (NCBI taxonomy): domain Eukaryota; kingdom Metazoa; phylum Arthropoda; class Insecta; order Lepidoptera; family Noctuidae; genus Conistra; species Conistra vaccinii. Next base: position 16,734,207 of record OX411318.1, read on the forward strand.
AGACGTACAATGTCATGATGAAAACATTTGGAAATATTACGAAGTAAAACGAGTAATCAATAAAGCAAATTGGCCTGTTCCATAGTGCATAGGCCTGGCCGCAAACATTTGGTATCTCATCAAGAATTCCGGCTCAGGATTCCTGTACCAATTTCCGGATGCAGCATATAATATCATTGGTTATTTGATTCCACCGCAAAGCATCCGTTTCGATTTTGTTATGGACCTCATGAATTCACAGTTTGTTTTACTGCAGCTTGTTATTCTGCTACTTTGTAGTATTAGCTACATCAGATACCAAATATTGTGTTGGAATTTCCTGCGTGATTTCTACAAAGTCCCAGCTGTAAGGAAAACCATTCTTTGCCTGTTTCGTAACCAACGACATGTAGATTTCCGATTGTTATAATTATCAAGAATTCCTTCTTCCTCCTGTGTGGTAAAAATAATGGCAGTGCTAATTCTGTCAGTATTTTTCGGAGCCGTTGAGTAGGAAAACCACTTTCAGCTTTTGTTTAAAGGTTACAGTTAAATTAATATACAAAGCATTGAATTAAAATAAATGTGAGCCACAAATTAGACGCCCCATTGTAAACGTTAATGTAAAAAAATAGAAGCTTTTTAATGAGATTAAGGCAAAAGTAATGTTCAAATAAAACTTATTAAAATTATTTTATCAGATCATAATCATGGAAACAGAATGAGCAATACAATAAGTTCTCGAAATACAAAGAAAAACAGTAACAGTTCCGTTTGTACCAGTATAAATTCTTATTTAATACACTATTAGTAGTCTAAGTGTGTGTATGATAAAGTGAATAGCTTATTATCAACTTGACAACATAATAATGGTTATGTAGTAAAATAAAAAAAAAACGAAATATTTTCTGTTTTATTCGTATTATCTACTCAGCTAAAACAGAAAAAAAATACTGACTAATTACAAATACGTATGTGAAAGAGGTACTCTACAACAGGATTTGAATAATCGCCAAGAGATTATTAACATTACTAAGTCATCAGATAGAAAATTAGATTCGAAGACTGGAATGAGATTCAATGTACTCAGAACGGTAAATATTTAGACAACAATTATCAGTAAAGCGTGATCCTCTAATAACAGTTGCTACCTCTTGATTCATCGCGAACCTATCTCACTTGAACATTTTCCAACGCTTCCTTGAGATCGGAAAATGTTTTGAAACGTACTACAAATAGCGTAATGGATATACAGCAGTGCGAACTGTTCTACTGGGTAAAACATGATCTGTTGCCGTAGTAACTGGTTTGATTACTACGTAATCGTCTGGTGTTGGTATGATATCATTTGTTGAACATCGTGGTCACGCCCGCAACGAGATTTCAAACGCACCAAGGCTGATCGCTCACTTGGGCACTTGCCTCACTGCAACTCGACTTATGTCGATATCCAAAATATTATCATTCATTTTAGTTGTATCTGTTACAACATCGTTTAGCAAACCAATCGGTTTAGTTATTTTTGCGTCGTATTATTGTGAACATATCTTAGTTACTCCGCATGGCATACTTAGTTGTTGTTGTTGCGAAATGGAACTCAACACTGATCTTTCTCGGATGTTTTCTTAATAATATATGTCTAGACCTGCGGGGTAATTATGTAACACACTTACAGCAGCAATGGTTTTCATTTTTGACAGTTCAACCACATTCATTGCTTTGTTTACATTGTTGAACAGACAAATTTTTCGAGCATGTGAAGCAATGGATAAGCAATATCCTTCAAAATCATCAGATTGTAATTACAAGTGTGTTACGCGGCGTTATTAAAAAGCGGGTGTGTTTTCAAATTGTCCAATTATTACAAGCTTATAATGTTAGATCATAAGAACCATGTCTTCATCAAAAGATTTGGAATAATCAAAACAAATATTTTGGAATAAATTTTGGCCAACTTCGGGCCTCAAAAATGTTAGCGGTTTCCTAATACGTTTTGATAACTTTATGTCACAATTCATAGTTAGGTGTATGCAAATATCTTATCAACATCCTGCCTCGTGCATGGCATTCAGAGTGGAGTTAGCTGCTAAATATAGTCGGCGACATAATCGTTGATACCGTCGTGTCTCGTTCCACATCTCAATTGTTATTTAATTAATGTCGTCGCCTATATTACTACGGTTTCGGTGTATGATCACATTGCCTTTTGTTTTGGATGCTACAATGACATCTGCTTCTGTTGGTTTCGTATGTTAAGTTTATTTATTTTCCTGTAGATAGTTTGAAACCAACTTCTTTTTTCATCTTTTATTCTTGTGTCATCCTCATCAGATAGCATTTTTCTTTTATTATTTCTTTTATGTTTGTCGTTTTTTCAAAAAAATCTACCTTCTTAGTGAAAATTATGGAGCTATTTTTGGTTGAAATCCTGCAAACACCTTCGGAATGCACTGAAATGGTATGGAGACACAAGTGACTCATTCAAACTATTGGTAATAAGCAAATTTTCCATAGTTTATCTTGCAACAAAGTAAAACTTCTCTTTGTGTCTATGACATTTATAAGAGCATTACGAAGTGTATTGCACATTAAATCATAAACGAGTCTGTTCGCGATTGAAGTCAGTAATATTGTTCAGTGTGTAAGTAGGTTTCTGTTATTGTATTTCCTGATGCTAGAAAGTAATCCGATTACGACACCTCAATGTTAGTTATTGTTATCTTTACGCTATCGTTCTGAATGTTCTGTGTTGATTCAAGTTCTTTTTCAGGAATATAATAAACAGTAAAACACCAGCAATCTCTTAAGGGGTCATTATACTCATCATTATGAACAACTTTTACTATAGGACCAAACAAGAAATGGCGAAAAAAGAAATCTGCTGTTGCCTACATTTTGACAAGATAGGAGAACATAAATGTAGGGAACAGCAGATTTTTTTTTCGCGATTTCAACTTTGGTCCCATAGTGAAAGTTGTACATAATGATGAGTACAATGACCACTTAAGAGGTTGCTGGTGTTTTACAAATAACCCTGTATAGAAAATTTTTTTCCTCAGGAACCTCAAGATTTCTTCTTCTTAATTAATATAAAGTTCGTTGGTTTTATATGTTCCTACCTAAGGCCCTCTCCTCACTAGTCGTTACGTCAGCGGTGCAGGATCAGCATGCTCGGTATACTCGGGGTACGGTAAGCTTACCGAGCGCCTATATTTCAATGAGCGTTTCCTGATTGGCTCGGTATACGCGGGAGCCGGCGGTATTGTTTAGGTATACCGAGCATACTATACCGCACTGCTACTGACCGACCAATGAGGAAAAATGTAAGCAGTGCGGTATCGTTTCGGTATACCGAGCGTACTATACCAAAACGATACCGCACCGACAAATTAGGCAAAGGCCTTATTCTTAATAATTATGAGCAAAAATGTTTTCAAGAATGATGATAGTCATTTGTTTTAAAGGAAGTTATCGTGTCAAACTCTATTTGCGGCTTACTTATCTGCCAACATAAATAAAAACTATTGACTTTGACCCGCTGTTTGGTATGGTTCACACGCAAATGTCCTTGTGTATGTGTTATTGGTCGTAAGAAGTCGTCTCGTATTTGATTGGCGGCAGGTTCCGCGTCACATCATTGGACCACACAAGATGCGCGAGCGCAGGTACCTGCGCCTTACCGATTGCCCTTTATAGCCGCTGGGAACAGCCTTCCGATTTCAATCGATCGTTCCGATTAATTAATTGTATCGATTAATTATGTCAGTTCCTGATGTAGTAGACTGAATTGTACCTAAGTAGCTACCAAGCTGTATTTTTGTGTTCCTCAACTTATTATTTGGTGGATTTTAAAGTCATAAAGTAGGCAAACATGCCGCCATGATAATAACCAGTATTTTGCCAAATCCTTCCAGTAATTCTTAACCGCGGCAACCGAAGAACAAACAAAAAATATTTAAAGACGTACCTACTAGCGGTACCTCTGACGAATCACATACAGACACAGATCTATAAAGTTTTAATTTTAAAGGGAGCAGGTAGTAAAAAAATGTCTTACGGACACCGCTCCGGTGTCGGCATCTATCAAAGTACAAGATGCTCCCACGACACTATTTATAAAATATCAAGAGATTTTTAAAGGTTTTACAACTCTTTTTGTTGCTCCTCATATGTGACTAGTATTTATTTGTTTTTTGCGCCGCTTGTTATAATAGAATTGGATGGGCTCGCTCTGGTATGTAATCGGTGTGTATACTTGTAGGTACATAACATTTACAATAGAACTACATACATAATGCATGTTTACCTACTCGAGATCAACATTGTGAATTTGCTGCTTCACTCGGGATTAGGGATCGCATTTGACACCTGTTCCAATCCAAAGACTTTGTTGCTGAACTCCTTTGCTAAATAGAGCCTTTGTCAAACTTGTATGGGAAAATAACAAGTTAGTAGATAAACACTTTTCAAATGAATTCTAAAACCAACTATTTGGTAACAGAATATTTTGAACCCGATGAATAATGTCTAAATTCCACAGCGAGGCGCATCATCATCATAAGCCACAATAAAATAAACCACGCTTACTAATCGTTGCAGGTTAAAACCGGCTACAAATGGTAATAAAATAAAGGTACACACATACACGTGAAGTGTCGAAACGCAGTTCTCTCTTTCCGATATAAATAGTGCGAGGCGAGGCGAGTCGAGCGCGGCGCACTGACCGACCATCGACAGCGATCCCGATAATCGGGCGAATGTTTGAGTTTCTCTATTTTCAAATCGGGCGACTGCGAGTCCCTAAACGGATACAGAGGTAACGCGCGCGTTTGCGTTGTACGCTTCGCGTGTGTTACTTGCGCTGGGACAGGTTAACGCTCGTTACACGGATGGTGTGCGGGAAGGGTATCGCTCGACCGGGCGGTCGTGTGAACGCGCCGCGTTAATTGGCGTGCGGAGTGTCCGGCTGTCTTCGCGCCACGCGCCTGCGCGCGCTGTTCATCTCGCGCCCGTTTATATTTGAATTTAGAACAATAAAATATTATTTTATTACGGATAAAATGTAACTTGCCTATATTTTTATGGGTATACCGTATAAAAAGCATGAAATGTTCAAAATCGTAGATGTAACAGTCGGAACTAAGATCGTTATTAAATAAAACGCGGAGCTTTGTCGGCGTTTATCGATAAATCTAATGAAATAGCATGATACTGAACAAAAAGTGTATGGGTATTTTGGTAAACAGGCACGCTTATAGCAATTCGTTATCAGCGCAGAGCTGTTGTTATCGATGCTGTAAGTCGAACAAGGACGTCGATAGCACACCGCACTCGTCCTGTTTGGTTACAGAACGTATCATATAGGTACCATCTGTACATACCTACCTACCTTGTTATCAATATTTTAGAAACAATGGTATCTATCGTTACGTACCTACATACCTAATAAAAACATAGGTATGCCTACTAAACAGCTTGATTGAAGAAGTTTCCCTAAATCCTAACTAATATTGAAAATGCGAAAGTGAGTAAGTATGTTTGTTTGTTACGCTTTCATACTAAAAGGGCTGAACGGATTTGGATGAAATTTGGCACACGGGTAGAAGGATGCTTTTTTTCCCGATATTCCTATCGATCGGGATCGTGATCGAGACTTATGCGGGTCAAATCGCGGGGCGCAGCTAGCATATTTTAATAAAAGCTTCTGTAGGTAATATCAATAGTTAATTATAACAAAACAAAAAAATAAAAAAACTTAAAATACAGTTACCTACATTAGGTCTTTAGGGGAATTTCCATTTAAGTAACAAATATACTTGTGTTAGGAATTCCGTTCTTCCACTGGTTACAATTAACAGTATAAGCCATTGAATAGACATTCCAATTTGGTAGGTATTAGGAAAAAAGTGATAATTATACAAATCTTGCCACAATACCCATAAAAAGTTTTGCAAACTTATTCATTCTCCCTAAATCGAAATTCCTAATACCTCGTTCAGGGGTATAAGGAACAGGGTGTAAAGTTCACTCGTCCTCTATAGAAAAGGGAGGATCCTCCGACCAGACGGGTGCCGTGTCTGGCGGGCAACTGCCCAACGATTGATGTCGGATAGTCTTATACATAGATACTTATATTATTAAAACTATCTATGGTCTTTTATATTACGTCGTTTGACTGCCCCGTTGGTCTCGTCATCTCGTGTCCTGGGTTCGATTCCCAGGTCGGGCAGTGTTATTCGGTTTTTCCATTAGGAATTTCTTAGTAGCAGCTCGGAGTTTGGAAGTTGGCAGTATGATACTCCGGTGCCTCGTAAAGCACGTTAAAGCCGTTGGTCCTGCGCTTGATCTGTCTCCGGTCGTGTCGGATTGCCGTCCCATCAAACTATGAGAATGAGGGAAAAGAGAGTGCACCAGTGTCTGCGCACACGCTTGTGCAATGTACATAATATGTCCTGCGCCGATGGCTAGTCTCCGTTGAGATTGGCCGCCATGGCCGAAATATGGTCTAGAGGACTTAATATGTCGTTCGCGCGGTAAACTCTAATTGCGTGATGCAGGATTTGTGTGACGTCAGGTCTTTGAAGAGTAGTTCCCATGTGGCAATGTAGATGACGCCACACTCGTACCTACCTAACACCTAACTACTGTACCTTACAGACGAAGTGCATGTCTTGAAAATTTGTCACTTTTGCGGATGCCTATTCTAATATTTTTAAACATAACTGCTGAGTTTGTATCAGCTAAGAAAACTTTTCATCATCATCATCATCAGCCTATTAATTTTCCCACTGCTGGGACACAGGCCTCCTCTCTGTGAGAGGGAGTGGGCTGTAATCTACCACGCGGGCCCAGTGCGGGTTGGTAGATGTCTTGAATCTTCGAATTTTTTGGTTCTAAGACATGCCGGTTTTCTCACGATGTTTTCCTTCACCGTTTTGAGAGCAGTGGAGATGAAATTATTTACACAAAGTAAAGCGCCTGCTTGGGTTCGAACCCACCTGCTACAACTCGTAAGTCGGGGCCGTTACCACTGGGCCACCACTGCTCTCTAAGAAAACTTATAAGTATAGAATAGGGTGAAGAGAGTTCATTCTCGTGTTACGTAAATTACTTGGGTACCTATTATTTTAAATTGCTATAAAAAGAAGGAAAAACAAAGGTATTTTGTATATGCTTAGGGTAATACATAATAGCCCAGGGCTAGATAAAAACCAATTTTTAAACACAACGAACCAGTATACGGTTTACTGAACCCACCATGAAATTCAGGCTTTTGACTAACAAAATATCTAAGTTTTTTTTTTATTTATCAGGAATTACGGTAAATCTGTGTTATTATAAAGGTGCTCCCTCACCGGGAAGATTTGCTTGTAATGTAACGTTACAGATTCTATTTTGAGCATTACATTACAATACTGCCTCCCTGACATACGAACATTCGGTTGTAATGTAACATTTCAGATTTAAATATTACAGAAATTGCGTACTGTAATCCTCCGTTCGCTTCCAGCACTGATGTAATGCTCGAATTGTATCATTCAGGTTGCGCACTGTAATGCTTGGTTCGCCTCCATCACTGATGTAATGCTCGAATTGTATCATTACAGGTTGCGCACTGTAATGTTAGGTTCTCCTCCCTCTCTGAGGTATCTAATGCTCTACTCTGAAAAAAAACGTCATCATTTCTACATATACACATCACAAAAAGTTTGTGATCACTAGCAGAAGCTAATATATTTTTTACATTTTACTTTATCAAGAAAAAGTGTTCACGTTATATATTTTTTTAAATACCACTGCCACTGCCTGAAATAATCTAAAAAGAAAAATAAATTATAATATAGACTACCGTAACAAAAAAGATTTCGATTTTTCAAATTGATCGCAAACTTTTTTTGATGTGTGTACTTACAAGGAAAATAATTTCCTAATAAACAAAAGTAGCAGTAGCTAAGAACGAAAATAAATAATTGAATTACCTATATGCTAAGTTCTTAATAAGTACTCTGGTCGTTGACCACACTGGCTGGCTGGTTGGTCACTGGGTACGTATTTTCTTTTGTTTAGCCGTAAGAACATAGTTTGTTAATTTGTGTCAGTAACTTTGTAGGCTTGCGTTGTATACCTACCTACTTGCTATTTCGAGTCGGAATACAACCTCTGTCACAATCAAAATAACCAGTACCTAACTAGTGGTACTTTGCTTAAGTCATATTGAAACAATTTGATCTACTTAATGCAGGTACAATTGAAAGTTGCCCCAATAATCACATAGGTATCTGTGCTGTGAAATATTTGTCATTCAGCTGCTACTCAGACTTTCATTCAAACTAAATGGTATTATCGGCTTCATACTTGAAAACTAGTTATTAGGGTTGATGAACGTATACAGAAAAGAACATCCCTCATCATCTGCCTATCCTTTTCTCAACTGCTTCCAGTCTAACTGGATGCAGATACCAGTATTATTCATAGAACGACTGCCTATCTGACCTCCACAACCCAGTAACTGGGTAATACATACCCCTAGGAAAGACTGGTTTTAAGACTTTCGGGCTTCTTACTACCCGTAACGATTGTCAAAGATCCACGAATGACAGCCGGGACCAACGGCTTAACGTGCTTTCCGAGGCACGGGGGGGTGACGGTATGTAAAGATGGCCACCTATCCATGGAGCAACCGGGGCAAGCGTTGCTTAACCTGATTGATCGACCCGTGCGGCTTTAATTACTTATCCACAAGTTTATTCCATGAGAACATCCTTAACCATGATTAATACAAATTAAGAATGATAAATAGGCATATTTTATTTTCAGAAGACAATAAGCCAGAAAAATATTCAGGGAGTCTTAAAAGGACAGGAGCCAAGCCTAATAAAATTGTTGCAAAATCATGCAAAATATGTGAATCAACAAATAAATATACGAAATTGAAGCTAAATAAAACCTTTTAAAAAACAATACATAATCGAACGATACGTTTCGGATGAATTACGTTATCTGATTAGTGATTAAGTATTAGGATCCAATTAGTGTGATTAAGATCATTTCCGCACGTTTCATTTCCACGTAAGTAAAAGTACCTATATAATAGGGAAACGAAATACATGTTCCGATAACAATTACGTGACTTGTTCTTTTTGTTTCCAGATACAAGAATTTAAAGCAGTTTATTAAAAAAAAGAGGTGCACAGCACTAGGTACCAGTGAAACACCCCTCTATATAACCAACGCAGAGTATGCCTACAGAATTTTCCCGTAAGACTCCACAATAAGAAATCATCAGCCCCTAAGCCCAATAATCCTGTAATAATGAAAGCGTATTCCGAATAAAAAAGTGTGAAACACAGACGGTAATAACAAAGATATTAAAGTCGATAGATGTAGGTGGTCATGTGGAAAATAACCAAGAACAGCTCCTTTGTATACGTACGTATTGAGTCTGTATGACGCAGCGTCTGGGCGCGATCGGGATACGGCCACTGATGCTGCGGTGACTTTGGACTATCGGGAATTTCAGTGGTTTTTGTCAGGAAGTAGATATTGATAACTGTGTTTTTGTATATTTGTTCAGTACCTATTCGAATACACTCCATATTTTTATATACCTTCATTGTGCAAATAAAGACTAGGACTTGAATAGGAGTTTGAAAGATTGTGGTTGGTTGAATCGTGGATATTCTTGGTTCATTCTAGTACCGAATACGAAAAACAATCTATGTTGATGAGTTACTAAAATTACCTTTTTCTCTGATTAACAAGGGAATAGTTAGCGTCTGAGAGTGACTGTTTTTCAAACCTCGTTATTTTGAAACTTCGAGAGGTCTTTCCATCAAAACTAACTTGAAAGCGATAAAATTATGTAGCAGATTTTCTTTTGTCATGAAAACGAGCACACGCAGTGCTCAAGTCCACACTTTACGCAGTAGTATAACAAATACTTGTAGTGAAGTCGGTTTTGTAATCTGTATATTGAGGTATGTTTAAGTTCAGCCAGTCGTTCACAGAAAACTGAAGCTATTTATATTGATGCAGCCAATTTTGTACTATTTGTTGTGGCGTATCACTGTGATTCGGCGCTAACTTTATCATTTATTTACCCAATGTTTGTTATACGTACAAAACAGATGTTTCTTAAAAAAAAAACTGTGTTTTTCACAGTATTATTTGAAGGCTCTAACTTGAAATCATGGGTGTTAATTCGGTCGATACACAGTGTGATTCATATGGACGACTGGTCGATTACAACTGTCTCACACTGTATATAGGATACATGGATAGATAGATTATGTACTTAGTCATTGTACACATAGATATATTGATAGGATCAATTACTACTGTAATAAGTAGAGTCATTGCGAAAAGTTCATTTTTGGTAACTTTTTGTTTAGTTATTATCAATAAAAAATTAAGTATACTGAAGCGTATAGCGATTTGGGAAGCCATTTTATGACATTATTGATTTACTGTTCCCACCGAATGTGCATCTTTGTTTGTATGCGCAGTTTTGTGGCCTTCGATTATTAAATTATCATCCATTCCAAGCTGATTCTACATAATAAATGATTTTGTATATGAACAGGGCAATAATATTAGTATTGTGCATGTGTGTAAATGAGCGTCATTGGCGATTCGTGCAACTAGTTGCCGGCTGGCCACTTGAAATAAATTTATGATTATTTTGAAGCGCCGTGCCAACGCGTCGTTCAAAGAAGGATGGAAGACCACAATGTAAGATGAAAGCTCCAATAGCTTGGATGTGATAATCGTCACATAATCTTTATATGCCAAACAATGTCGTGTGTGTTGCCAAATCTCGTTTTATGACACTGTTTATTTACTTTTGAAGTTGGAAAACGTATTGATAGAGATTCAATGAATTTCCTGGGATTATATTTGTTAGAATTATTTTGTGTTTTCGTACTAGCAGTAGGCACCTGTTCATATATTTTATTTCAGACTTTTCTAACAATTATTAGTTTACCCGAATAGTTTTCATTTCAGTTGCCAGTAATTGACCGAGTGAGCGAAGTGTGCGGTAAGCGTCTCTGCTTCAAGTCTGGCAAAATTTGCTTTCGTGTGTTAGTTTGTTGGTACTCCTCTAAAGGACAACTGATCTGGATGAAACTTGGTATTCTAAACATGTTTTACGACTTCATAGATGTTTTTTATCATCGGGGATTTTTGATTCTAGGGGGGGTACTTCCTCCAAAAAGGGGGCTACTGGATTTCTCTGCTTTATGAGATGCGATTTCGATGATTCTTTTTTAATTTGAAAGGTAGTAACTTTACGTTGGTCTCATAAAATTTTGGTGAAGTTCTAATGAGGATCTTCGGCGTGGTGAGCAGGACAGCTCTTCAAAATGTAGTATAATGCTCACTTTTAGATTTCTTCCAGTGGAATCGGCCCTTTCACTAACAAGTAGGCATTGATGTAGTACCGGGACCATCTTGTTATCACAAAACTAGAGAATATTCCGTTTTAAATGACTTTAGTGGTATTTTAATTGTTGCAAAAAAGTTTGTGCTTGCGAGGTCTACTGTTCGCAGAACTACTGGTTCATAGATACTACAAAGACACAATTCCATCATGCACATTATACGATAACAGAGAAACAAAACGAAAGTTCCTGCTACACGGTTACCAACCGCCTCCCCGACAGAGCTGAACTTGGTTGGCGGCCGGCAAAGTTGTTTGAACGTTTGGTCGTAAACCATCATATAGACGGTTGTAAACCACCAAGGTTAACTCTTTCAGGACGCGGTTGGCGACCGCGTAGCAGCCGTTTTAATCACGTAAAGAATGAAAAATGATCATGAAAAATGCCTTCTCCATTTTCACGATGTTCGTAACAAATTTCACACATGAACGGCGCACAGTATTGACGGTGCGCAATTCTGTTATAGTTTAACGACGAAGCTGACATTTTGTGCATAAGGAGATCACCGCCGGATGCGCGTGGAATACGCTCTAATACTCATGATGGTGAAATGTTGTTGTTTAACTATGAATCTTCATTAGATTATTATGTTATTGAAGGACTATAAAAACTCCAGTCGTTTTTCCTCTGTGGATCTAGAGTGCTGAAATTTGAAAATCCAACGGGCGCGCTTTTATTTAGGCACTAGTTTTTGCCCACGGCTTCGCCCGCGTGGATGTCGGAAGTTATCCCACGGGAATGTAGGTGCTACCGAGATAAAAAATGCGTAACAAGCATCCAAGCATCCAAACATACAAACTTTCACATTTATAATATTACTAGCTGCCCGCCCCGGCTTCGCACGGGTAGCACTAAGTAATTATCTACTACCTTCCCTACCTACCCTATCTACCCTACCAACCCTACCTACCCTACCTACCTACCCTACCTACCTATCTACACTACCTACTTACCTACATACATACCTACCTGGTAATATCTTACCATAACTGTAAATATCTATGAATGCAGTTTTTTTAAATTTTTTATACAAATAATGTTTTCTTTCAGTAAAATGTTCCATCTATAATATTCAAGGTACTTTCCCTCCATGTGGTATATCCGTGGGACGCTCTGTATATACAGGGTGGCAGGGACATCGACGCGAAAAGTGTTACCATGGATTCAGTAAGTACATGATTCTGAACCACAGTGAGTTGAAATTTTTCGTCGGTTATTAAAAAAAACAATCTGCTGTTCCATGTTCCATACATTTTGACCGCGTAGGTACCTATTGCACTTTTCTATGAAACAGCAGCTTTATTTTTTAATAACCGACGTCGACCGAATAACGGTTCAGAATCATGTATTGAATCCATGGTAACAGGCTTCGCGTCGATGTCCCTGCCACACCCACGGTAGATATATCTACAGCAGGATTCATTTAGGTGTTGCTTAGTGCTAGTCAAAATGGCCTCGTCAATAGCAGGTATAATAAATCAATTAATTTTTGCATAGAAATGATTTCTTTATGTAAAATGTTACGATCCCTACGTGATTTCGATTGCTATGCAAAACTGCGTTTGTCTACATTCTCCTTATCATTAAAAATACTGATAAGTTTTAATCTTTTAGTGAATTAAATAAATGCGTGCGAATGTGAACACGTTAAATATAGACGTTAGGTGCAAAAAAAAAAAAAAAAGGTGCACTATTTTTTATAAATTATTAATAGGTATTTATTTAGTTTTTTAAAACACAATTATAACACCTTTACATACTGATCCAAGGCGATTTTATAAATCAACAAATCAATCAGTCAATGTTACTATGCCATAAAATTCTGGAAAAACCGAAGTACTTACTTAGCTGATGACAATTCCTGAAAACTTTCATAACATACTCTCAAATTGCTATCTGGGATGATAAATGTTATTCATTGTAAAATAAATCAACACTCGATTTTAATTACCAAAACTGCGATATTATTTATTTTATTTATTAAAACTTTATGCACAAGTACAAAAAAAAATTAAATACCGTACAAAGGCGGACTTAATGCCTGAGGCAATATCTATTCATTACCAAAATAATGTTTTTGTAATGCCTTACTTTATTATTTTAAATCATTCTTTTTAATTAATAGAGCGTATGTAATAAGCAGATCACAAAATTTTCTGGGAATTGTGTCAGTACTTACTTAGCATAATCAGCCTATAATGTTCCCACTGCTGGGACACAGGCCTCCTCTCTGTGAGAGGGAGTGGCCCGTAATCTACCATGCGGTCCCAGTGCGGCTTGGTAGATGTCATATTATGTCTTCGAATTTTTGGTTCTAAGACATGCCGGTTTCCTCACGATGTTTTCCTTTACCGTTTTGAGAGCAGTGGTGATGAAATAATTTACACAAAGTCAAGCGCCTGTTAGGGTTCGAACCTACGACTTTAACTCGTAAGTCGCGGCAGTTACCACTGGGTCACCACTGCTCAGTACTTACCCATGATTTATTCCAGTAACCCAATACCACAAATTAGGATACTTATTGTTAAAAACATTTAAAAAATTCACATACCTAAGTAGGCAATAATGTTACATAATATTTAGCAAGTTACATACGTTGTAGTTTCCTAGCTAATCTGAGTATAAAATAAAAATATGCGACCTTATCAGCTGTTTATCAAAAGAGTAATTTGAAAGAGTTAGTTGCATAAAACGAATTGTATTGCTGGCATTTGTTACTAACAACTATATTTCTAATTCAGTCAATAAAGTGTTGGTCCTTATTAGTCCTTCTACTGGCTTTTATGTACCTATACAGTGACATTGTTGTCACCAATGAATTTGTCATACGTGATAGTTAATTAGCTATGTAAAGTGGTCTGGGTTGGTTAGCAACCCAGGTAGCAACAGGGCAAGGGAAGGAACACGGGTGGGATTTAGTCAGTAAGAGTCTGACACGCCCTGCCGCTCCGCCCAGAGCGGGAGAAGTCATTGGATGATTTCCCAAACAAAAAAAAAAAAAAAGGTAGCAACATAGGTTGTTTAGCAATAGATATTTAAGAAGTTGTAAATAAAAATGTTACTTGAATCGTAATAAGCCGCATTTGGAAGCGATAGTCTCTGTTATCGGTGAGTATTGGTTTACATTTGAAACTACATTTTTTTTCATTAAATAAAAGTAGGTGTCGTTTTTACTACGATTTCTGCCAGAATCCCGACCGTTGCCAATTGGTAACGGTGGGCTCACGCGGCGTGTCTCACTATTCTCACCGTTAAATAATGGTCAATAACGTCTGTGGGCTGTTTTATTATATGAGCTGACATATATTATCGTCAATTAGACTTAAAATAGTCAAAAAATTACAGGTAACACCGAAAAATTCTGAAAAATTTCAAAAGTGTCGTAAAGTCTGCGTGACGTCAAATCGCCGGGGCTCAACCGGAAATTTTGTTTTGTTTACCCTTCATGATAGCGGTTGGGATTTATCCATCTCTTTAGTGAGTGAATCACCGCTCGTACGCAAAGTATCACGGCAACCTTATCACGTTTTTCTACGCAAAATTATCTGTCAGTAACAAATCAAACATTCTTAGTAAATAAGTATAGGTATAAAACATCGTTGCATGTGCTTATCGCACACTACGTGACTATGTTTCTACGTTTATGCAATAGGAAATTTTACATCGTATAGAAAGTAATGATTTCTAATCTCATTGCCATTGTTATCTTAATATGTTCGCCAGATGTACGAACCTTTGCTTGTTACTCAAATAAAACTATTTTCTTGTTGTTTGTTGATAAAATTCATGTGCTAAGCGGTAAACCTTCGCCTACTTATTAACTCTGCCTTGCCTTACAAGCGATGCATGCAGTTATTATGCCACATATTAAACGTTAGATCAATTATAGCGTGTTTTATGGAAAATTATTGACTGAGTGTTTTTCATATTATAGGTAGGTAAGTAAGTGCAGTTACTACTTGCCGACAGCTTAAGGCGACGATAACCGACTTTTAATGATTTTATACTGAAGATCACGCCTTAGCGAGTAGTGTTAATGATTTGTAAAAAATTAAAAAAACTAAGAATCACGCAAAATTTATCAAGCGTATTTTTCTGAAACTGAATTTGAATTGAATTATTGATCTTTTAGTATACGATTTATGTACAGTAAATGAATAATGCGTTTAATTTGGGACCGCGCTCCTTGATGGGCGAGTCCTATTACTGGCTGGACGTACGACGCGTTGCGTGAGCTCGGCACAGTACACGCAAGCTAACAAATCAATTGCACTGGCATATATCGGTGTCTTAACTGGTGGAAAGTGGATATAACAGCCGAAACATCTGGAATATCAAAAGGTGGCAGAATGCTAAATGGTCAATGAATTGCTAATCTTACGCTAGGTATAAAGGTAGATAAAAACTGGAATACAACAACTCTTCTTAGCAGAAGAATGGGTATGGTGGCAATACTTCCTAGCACAAGGCATGTCTTTCAACATGATTGTGACCCATCAGAATGACAGCCTTGTTAGACACCGTTAAGTATATTATGCCTTTTTTCTTTCCCTTTCACCATGCTTCCTTGCGCTAATTCAATTCAATTCATTTGCGATCTTTCCTTTGCAAGTGGTCGGTCTATCTAGCTTCTAGTCTTCCAATACTTCGTTTGTATTCTTGGTAATATAGGCTATTTTATATTTATATTGTGATTATCTCTTATAGAGCAGTGGTGGCCCAGTGGCAACGGCCCCGACTTACGAGTTGTAGGTCGTGGGTTCGAACCCAAGCAGGCGCTTTACTTCGTGTAAATCATTTCATCACCACTGCTCTCAAAAACGGTGAAGGAAAACATCGTGAGGAAACCGGCATGTCTTAGAACCAAAAAATTCGATGACATGTGACATCTACCAACCCGCACTGGGCCCGCGTGGTAGATTACGGCCCACTCCCTCTCACAGAGAGGAGGCCTGTGTCCCAGCAGTGGGAACATTAATAGGCTGATGATGATGATTGTGATTATTGTGAACTTTAAAAAAAAAAATGTCAATTTTCTTTTTCCTGTCATCTGTATTTCAGTCTGAACTAGTCGTTTCTAGTCTAACTGCCTCGTTGGTCTAGTGGTTGCAAACGCTACTGCTGACCATGAGGTCCTGGGTTCGATTGCCGGGTCGGGCAAAGTATGATTGGGTTTTCTGGAATCTGGAATTTCTCAGTAGCAGCCTGGAGTCTGGATTTGTGCCCGGTGGATAGCAATAGGCTCGTCCCCCATTACATGGGATTCAAACATAACTGGTGAAATGTGGGTGTAGGTACTATAGGTACCCCTCTGCCTAGCCCTTCGGGGAATATAGTCGTGATGTTATGTTTATGTGTGTGTGTCTATTTCAGTCCTCCATATCTTTCGTTTTTCCTTCTTAATTCGTATCAGCATTATCTTATAACTACTAGAAAAGGTCGCATATTACAACTAAATAGCATAAGATTTCTACATTACCTACAATAGAATCAATCGACTTGTATAAGCATAAGCAGGTTTTTTTTTTCTTACTAGCCTATGCTGTCTCACTCCTGGGCAAAGGTCTCCCTCCACTCCTTCCATCGTTTGCGAGCCCGCGCGTCCTCCTTTCAGTTTTGACGGAACCTATCCAGCTCACCCCGCCATCTCCTACGTGGTCTGCCGCAACCTCGCCTCACTGTCTCAGGTCACCAGTTCTGCGCTCCATTGCTCGCTGGCATACCTTAAGTTTAGACTTCTGCATGTTAGTCAAAGACCAAGTTTGTGCACCATAGGTTAAGACGGGAAGAATACATAGTCCATGAGCCTGCGTTTCAGTGTCATAGGCAACTAGGTACTATTTGACATTTTATTACATTCCTTCCTTTTTAATACGCAGTTGCTGTGCTGATATTAGCATAGCTGTCAAATGCTTTTCTCTTTGTGTAAAGTAAGAAATGAATACAAGGAAGTTACTTCTTGTACTAAAGTATAACTATTTTTCGACACCCACAGCAAGAAAGAAGGTGGGCAACTCCTAAACTACGCAACAAAATAATAAATACGTCAACAAGCGTAAACAAATGCAAAACAAACCACAAATTCCTGGGAACATAAAACCGCGAACAAAACAGCGAAAAAATCCTCAGTTGCGGTGATATCGATAATTGAGTTGCGCCTGCGCCGTTATCAGTAACGTGTGTAACAATTAACTATGCTGTTAGAATTGACATGAGTTTTACCTTAACTTCAGTAGTTAAGGCGACTATTGTGCGAGAAGTTATGCGTAAATCGATAGTTTTCATTTTGGATTATTTTCAGCGTTAATTTTTTGAATGAAGAACTCCAATTGGAACCGTGGTATGAAAGTCAAAGGAGAAAACTTTGACCCCTAACATAGGTAAGAGGGCCTGAAATAATCGAGAGTAGCCAGTATGGGCACTTACCCATAGCGGACGGAAGACTGGTTAATTCTGAATTCTACTTTAATCTTTATGTTGCAAACGTTCCTGGAAGTGGGCCATATTTTTCATAGTAAAGACACACTTGACGAGCGACAAAAAAGAAGAAGAGGTATCTATCTCAAGTGACAGGTCGCGTGAACTTCAACCAAGCAATACAAACCAGACAGCCTATTGGTAGTAGGATTAGGTAACTATACACTCCAAATGCTCCAGGTCAATGACGAGAAGCAGCCTACCAGGGCGAAAGGTCAGGCTCTGCGGTCATAAACCCATATGCCGACCGAAGTGATTACCGTCATTATGTCCTTATTTGGAGGTGTATGTTGAATAGAAGAGTGCTATTGGCTGAGTTGGGTGATTGATGATCATTACTACAAAGAATTGTTGAGAGTTATACCATAGGTGTGACTTGTTTTAACCGGTACATTGACGAAAAATATTTACTTAATTTTTTGTTGTTGCAAGGACTTCCAGTTTTTTTCTATACCTACCTACTTCAAACAACTGATCTAGTATTTAATTTAGTAGAATATTTTATATATTTTATAATGAAGTTAATCTCAAGTTTCTGCAAGGCTTGATCTTGTTTGAGCAAGATTTGTTTGACTGTTGGTAATTTGGTCAGCCAATCTCACAGTCTGCTAACTAATATGTCTGTTGATTAGCCTTTCAGAAACCACCCGGTTTCCTGGTTTAATCTGAAAGCTTGTTAAAGCAATGGCAAACATTATATGGAGGGCAATTAATGACGGATTAAACAAGACATCAAATGGCAAAATGCAAAATTAATTAACTCAACCATATACAACCGATTGATTACACTGATGAATACAATCACAAACGAAGTAAATCCGACATCGTTTAAGTACATAAACATTGGAGAGTGTCGGCGTTTCACCGTTGTCGGCATAACGCGATCTAATTCGAAAGCGATACGCCTTTCACCTTCCGACCGCGTGCGTTATGACTCGAACTGAATACTTACGTGCAGCGAAGCGATGCGTTGGCGACGGGATCGGGGTTTGGGAGAGAGATAATTAACGTATTATTTTTCATTAAAAAGTCAGATGAGTGAACGACCTACACAGAACGGGGGGTAAGACCAGGATGAGACTCGCACACAGAACTGGGAAGCATGCCATAAAAGGAGCAGACGTATGTATACTAGTGGGTGGAACCAGGCAGTCAATGATGATGATAATATAAAGAGAAGGACTTCAGAATTTATAATTATTTACCTCCAATACCTAGAATTTCCGTCGATTAAGAGAATTGTAAGTTCAGCAACGAGAGTAGGAGACGAGGACAAGATGGGATGTCAAAGATTATGGTTTTGTAAATTGAATTAGTCCTCAATGTATTATTATTTAAGGTTAGCAAAAAGGATTTTAAGGAATTCTTTGACTGATAATGTTAGTTCTAATCCAGGAATAAATCGGCTTGACAACTGGGAACTGAACCAGATAGTCATTTGGTTTATGAATGGACTCAAATTGTGCGACACTTCTTTTTCGCCTATGACTGTACCTACGTAGAACTAGTGACTCTTCCGCTCTTCAATAGAATTGGGGCTAATTCTGAATCAATCAAAACTGTTATCAACATATTCAATCAGGGTTTCCCACACCATTGCTCTGCTTGCAACTTATGCTGAATAATAAGAGTGTCATGCATTGTTTTACTTTCACTTTCAGATCTGGGTAGCGGTCTTTTGCTGGTCATAAATCTTCTAGACATTCGTGATTTTCCATTCTAATGCAAAAAATTTCTTCATGACAGGTCGGGCGATTTTAACTCATTTCAGCATTTTTTTTGCGATATCATTATGAACTAGGTACCAAATATTCCTTATTATGCTACTTGAGGCTCAATTCTTCTTCTGTGTTTAATTTCTACCTTTATTTTTTTTGCATCGATCCGCTTTGATGCAGTTTTATCCAGTTTTTCTTTCTTCTGTTTACATTGCCAATCCCGGAAGATTTTCAGCCCCGAATTCGAAACAGCTGCCAGCCAACCATCAATATAAGATGAACAATATTAGCAACGGAATATTTAAAGTGTTCTAATAATATATAGCGATGGAGCGTAAAGCGCTAATAAATCTGATGCAGGAAGCGTGGGCCGATCAACGTAAGAAGCAATAACTGGACTGAGTTACAACGGAACTTATGTACGTAACGTTATTAAGTATAACAATGCAGATGATTTCTAGGAAGTAGGAAAAGTTTTTGGGTTAAGTGAGTCGTTGATACTGATTGTATTAGAGATGGGTAAGTACGGTTCGGTGTTGAATTTATTAAGAATTTGTCAACAGATTTAAATACAAGAATACTTTCCCGAATTGTTAAGAGGATGTAAAATAAAAAAAACTAGACAAACACTGACTTATTATTGTTAAAATTTTAGAATCAGAATCAGAACTTTAGGAATATCGTATACTTTACAATACAATGTTTACATGTCTTACAATGTTTGTAAATTAATTATGTGATATAAACATTATACTACATCTAAATTATGTGATGTAATTAATTATGTGATATAAATATGGTGCTCATAAGAGCACCATGTTACTATCACATAATTAATTTATCTGATGGAGTTTCTGACCAATTCTTCTACATACGAGTACGAAACTACCTTTTGGAAGGGGCGACTAGGATCAATTTTCTTGTACGTTTTGACGTTCAAAAGTGACTGCTATGTGCCTATTTGAAATAAATGTGAAATGTGTTTGAAAAAAATGAACTTTGATACCCTACCTATTTAACAAACACAATAATATACTAAATGAACATACAAGTACTATTAAATAGATAGAGGAAATAAGCTCTGAGCAATAACTAAGAATATCAATAGGCTGACAGAGACAATAAGAAAACTTAAAGCCAAGCACTAAACAATTATTTATAGTATGTTTTTAGCGCTGCGCAGGCGCTTCCGTAAATACGTTCATAGAATCCATACTCGTATATACGTTAGAAGTACATCGTCTAATTATAACCTTATGTTTGACTTTGACGTCGGTCTCGATGTAACTCATTGTTAGAATATGACACGATTCGTTGGAAATTCGCGTAGGCAGATCCGACGCGTGGAAATTCAATTGACAAGGTCGAAACACTCGCAACGTGAGGTTATAACTTACTCAGGTAAATGAAAGGGTTTATAAATAATATACAATTAAAAAGAAACAAATAAATGAATTAAGTGACGAAAGTGCATTCGAAAAGATAATAAAAACGCTGCTGGTTAGAAGAAAAAACAAACATAGATGGTAAGGAAATGGCCCCATGGTCGAAAAACATAATTTTTAAGGCGTGCAGAGACAAGTACATAGAATACCTATAGAAAACCACAAGAGATCCAAAGCTTCTCACCGAGTGCTCCACATTAGAACAACTTGTATTATGGTTGCTATTACACACACAAATCATTCAGACAAACATTACATGAATGTTTACGAACAATCATCTCTGTAGACTATACAAATATCTTTTCCTGAAAATCTTACCTGTGACCTTGCAGAACTATGCCACTACGTCATCTAGTAAATCTGCTGAAACTTTATAAAAGCCACATTGAAATTGAGTTTTAGTCAGATGAAGTTGAATATTAAACTCGTGCAACGGGATGACTTGCTACAAATCCCTTTCTTTGACATATGAGGTTTCTTTTAGAGGACATAACCTGATTCGATCAAAGATAGGATATTCTAAATAGAACAAAATGTAGCACTTTAAAAATGTCAACATAAGATAGGTGGACATTGATACATTGAAAGATATTTTTCATTTTTGTGTTTGTCTTATTCGTCAGTCATACATAGATACATTTTTACTGGAGTTAAATATTTTATTATATATTACCAGACTATTTGATAGACTACAGTGCGTAATAGAAGCAAAAATAAACTTTTATAGGTGTGTTTATTTATGTGATTACTGCTCGCTTAGTAAAAAAACTCAGCAGCAACATCGGGTGATCTTAAAGCACAATTTTCCGATTTATACGCAGTTTTAAATTTGTCAGATTTTAATGTCTTTGAATTTAGGTGACGTCAATCGACATAGAGCACATGTTGGTCGAAACTAATTACGTTTTCGTAGTTATTAATGAACGTCGCAAGTTTAATCGAAGATATTGGGACACAGAAGCGTCTGATGACCTACAAAACGTTGGTTTATTGGCTATTGCTACTAATCGCTGTTTAATTCGTTGTGCAATGCGTCTCTATTATTAAGGGAACTGGGTTTTGTTGATGAGTTTTAAGTGTATTTGCATGATGAGCTATGGGTTTATTAACTTTTGTTGGAGAAAATTGAGTTGTTGAGTACCAAATTTGATTTTGGGAGTGAAACGATTTATAATAATAATATAATAATAATTTTATTTCGGAATAAAAGACATACATAATTTGGTAGTAAACATTAACCTCAATAACTATGTTAGTCAACATGCAAGTTGGAGGATACAAGCTAAAGATGCTATTTAGGTTTATTTCATCGTCCATTATTTGTGAAGATGAAGATGATGTGAGATAGAAGATGGCTTAAGAAACTCTATGTAAACCAAGAAACCAGAATTCTAGGAATAAAAGCTGTTTCTGAAAGCTTTCCTAGCACAGTAAACTCCCAACAATCACCTAGTTTACTATA
Source organism: Conistra vaccinii (assembly GCA_948150665.1). Lineage (NCBI taxonomy): Eukaryota > Metazoa > Arthropoda > Insecta > Lepidoptera > Noctuidae > Conistra > Conistra vaccinii. Next base: position 16,756,729 of record OX411318.1, read on the forward strand.
TAAATTCTGAATATTAATATTTATAAACCATTTCTCTGAATAATTGTGAGTTGTTTACATGTAATAAAACTAGACCCTTAGAATCAAATGAGGTGTGATATACTAAGGAGCGAGCATCGACTGACTGAGTGAAAGTCCACTTTCTTGCCGCCTTGTCTCAGTTGCCGATGATAAACGCACTTACTTCTGCTGGAAGAGACGTTTAGATATTGTGACCAATTGTTAAGTGCGTCGGTTGAGTTTATGTTAGTATCTTTAGAAAATTTTGCCTACTTGACGTGACATTTCTAGGCGATCCTGGTCTAAGAAAATTTTGTTTCATGAAGACTTATTTTCAAACATTTTGGTATGCTAAAAGTCCACTTAGCGTCATACACCTGCATACAATTTGAGAGTCTTCTGACGAAATAAATTTTAGATAACAAAGTATCGAATTGAAGCTACAGATCTTGTCTTCCATAACATCATTTTCATGAACGAAATATTCAGCAGTTGGTTCATATAAATTCATGAAAACATTTTTCCTTTCTTTTAAATGCTTCCTCAGTTAATTAGCAAGAAGTACAACATCTAGCAGTTCTAACCTCATGTCGTTCACTATAATTGAGCAAAACTCGTGTGACGGTTTTCCCTACGACACTGTACTCTGTAGGTTAATGTATTGTCGCTTTCTTACCTGCGTCCACGCATCTCTAATTGTAAGTCTTCACCCACTAATTTAAATCTCCTACGTATTGGTTTTAGAAAATGTTAAACCAATTCTAGTTCGGCGTAATTGCTATGTTTCACTTGCATGACCGGTGTTTTAATTAGAGAAAACTTTCATGCTTTTGATACGTTTATTTAAGTCGTTTAAATTGCTTGGTAATATTTGCAGGTGATACAGACGTAACAGCTGGTGTTTCAATGCAAAAGGAATATAAAACAACACTGGACCATTTAAATGACAGATTGATAGGTGCGACTCGAAATAATAAAGTGCCGAGTTGATTGGTAAATTATTCGGACACAATAACCATCAACGGAAAAGAGATGTCATTGCCGAAAATAGTATTGATCTGGTAAATTTACAAACAATAAATTAACAAAACTGAGGTCTCTCCGTCGATTGAAGTCCAACAATCATTGGCATGGATTCAAGTACGTACGGTGTACTAAATATTTACCTGTCTGCACATATTCGGTGTGAGTCAGCTGAATTACGTGATCACCACGCCTCGTTCGATCGCTTACTGATTCGTTGCTTCTTTATTTAGACGGGTGTTAATGCGAGCAGTACTTTTTTCTGATAGCTGTTTATAATTAGAGTGCTGGTGTTTGGCATACATTTCATTGAATTCGTCACGTTGGCGGGAGTCGAGAATGTTTACAAATCGTGGACAGGTTGCCAGGCTATTAATTTTTCACCTTTGTATGTCTTCCCTATCATCGGACGACGTTTGCTTTCAGCGTTTGGTTTAGATTTGACATTGTGGACATGCAGTGGAACTTTACATACCTACATAACTACTGTACACAAATGACAAATTGTAGTTTGACATAATTCTAATATTCAATTCTTTCTGTACCTAAACGTTCTTTGCTTACGGTTATTTTTACAGAAAAATCTGGTGTTTGGGAGTGTTGTTTGACCCCATTTTTATTACAAGGACTTATGATGAAAAGAAATGTTGTTTTTCATTTGTTTTCTCATCGAAAGTTCGTTTCCCTTTATCCGGCTTTCTCGGTGATAGCTTGTAAATAGAACAGAAGGATGGACGTGAAGGATTATAGGAAGAATCGATGGACAATGAGGTTATGAGCCGTAGGCCCGAATAGCTCATGCGTCACTGTGTGCGACCTGGTTGAGAGATACAAGTTGGCTTAGCTCTTATAAATATAACAGACTGTGAAATAGATACTAAACTAATTGAATATGATTAATATTGAAAATAAATCGTCTCATGTTTATTTATTTTCACAAAGAGAAAACTTTAATAAGATCATCTAAAATTAAAAATAGAGTAAACTCCCAAACCCTGTCTTTTAGAACGTTATTTATATGTTCCAAATCCATCGTGCTACTTACAGATTTAAAGAGATCGGACGGAAGTGTTCGGTGTTCCTCGTAGTTCAGTATTCGATCATCTATCGTTCAGAATATGCGAAGTGTCTGTGTATTAGTCACGTTTATATAGGTATAAAGTTGAATTACTGTGTATGTATCAACTGGTGAAGACGAGTTGTAATAAGGTCGCGGGCGCGGCTGCGTGGCGCCGCAGGTCGACGCCCCCTCCTACTAAGTGAATTATATTGTAATCTTTACATATTTATTATTTTGATCATGATTGTATGGTTGTAGAATGTTAATACAGGTCATGTAATAGGTCCTGGATATTCCTGGACTTGTTTCTATATGCTGTTCGTTTTGAATTCAGAATTATAAATTCCTTAAACGCGATTTGGGTTCCATTGAGGTCCAAAATTTTTAAATAAGCTTCGAAAAATAGAGCTATTTATGGAATTTCGTTTTGTACGAAATCTAAAACATGTTTCTTGACCTTGTAAATAGTCTTGTGGCTAAACTTTGTAGCAAATTTCAACAGATGCACCGACACGCATGCTCCACGAGGAAAATTTCGTCAACGACACATCTATTTTTCTCATGCTCCGATTAAAACGTCTCTCAACGACCTAGTCTGACCGACGGGACATAAATAATCATATTAAAATAACCCGTCTTCCGTCGATTAGAGGTGAGAAATAATTTCGCCCACATTATGTCTTCACAATCGTTTGCCGACTGATGTATGAGCAGCCAACTGGAGAACAGTAGCTTTCATATGTTACACACTCGTTACATATTTTTCTTAAAATTTTTTGCCTTTATAAATATCGGAGTAATTAATCTAGAATCTAAAGTCGTATTCCATCTAGAAAAATAATTAACGCAGTTTATTTTGCATTCCATTCTTAAGCAAGTGTAAAAAAAATCGAGGTTTTGATGTAGCAATTTATTGACTATAAAAATAAATAAAGACAACTTCCTGATATACGCAATGGAAATTGATAAAAATAAATTCCGATAAATTAAATAACATCTTACATAACAACGAAATATAGGACAAAAGACAATCGTATAACTATTTGCTTATTCAAAACTGGGCGTGACCGGCCATTGTTATTCTTGGTGTATTGCAAGCTGCTTGCAAATGACATCTTCGTAATCACAAATTGGGTTCCATGACCTGCATGTGTGGAACCCCACTTCCGGCGACGAGGCGCGTGCGTCGCGCCCGCCGTCGAGATCACTTCCGGGCCGCCACTTGCGCGCGCGCCACTGATAATGATAAGAAACTGGGGCACCTACGAGTAAGTGGTGTTACCTGTTCATTTATTCGTGTTTGTAGTTTTTTCGCGACTTGTGAAGACGTGTTGGCACCTAGCAACTGTCGGATGTTTTATTTTAGTTTACACGTGTTGTTTTTATTTTTGCGGGAACAGTTTTCTTATTAGCATTGATTAGATACTTTAATCTACTCCTAGCCTAGCAATGTCAGTATACCTATGTACCTACAACTCCCAAGGACGTACAAATTTTCGTATCACCTTCTTTGGTTAGGGGTCATGACCTCCTAACTTCACTTTTTTAATTTCTACTTAATTCAAAACATTATGAGTTCTACGTATAACTTACGCAGGTATCTTCTGTATGACGATGATGGCTCAAAACTCGTGATTATCGGTACATCCTGGAATCATCGAGTTCATGCTAAAGGCATGAGTCATTGGGAAGCGAGCCTTACGGTAATGACTAATGATGACTGAGGAGCATCGGTAACTGCGGTGAGTAACTCAAACTTACATTTTGGGTTACACACAGAGTCCGTTACATATTTTGGTTTTGTTATTTTGTGATTTGTAAACAACAATGCAATACAAAAACAACACACCACAACATACAACACAACAATTTCAATTACATTTGAAATGGTTTCCTTGGTATCAAATTACTGTGTACCTTTTAAATAAAAATAAAATAAAATAAAAATTATTTATTTCAGACGTTACAGTCCATAGATTGTTAGTAATTAGTTAGTAACAATTTGTGCTTACCTGTTATGTTAGTAATGTTAGTGAGTTTATTTAATTAACTTGTTACTTAAACCTAAAGCCACCTCCACCAGGTGCCTCTGGATGCCACAGTCTGGTCTCGCAACAATCATTTTCAGGATGCCATTCCGACTGTTACGTAAACGTTGTAGTAAGGATGCTGCTTTCTTGCGCATAATGGCATGAAAGCCATCCGTATGTGCTTCCGCAAACATGCCTGACGCACTACAACGCCACGGCAGCCGCAATAGCATCCTGAAGGCGTTGTTATATTGCACACGCAGGACGTTGTAGGCTCGGCTCGTGTGTGACACCCACAGACCGTTTGAGTAAAAAGACTGGCAGAACGCTTTAAATAAACTCACTTTAACGTCTACCGTACATCGAGCAAACCTGCGGGCAAGCATATTTCCCCTCACCGCCAACAACCTTTTACAGCACTGAAGCAATCCATAAAGAAAAACTGTTGGTATCGTAAAAGGTAATTTTAAGACTACATCTAGCAAGGCTACTACGATCACCAATATGTCTACTAAGCGTGGTGATTATGCAGGATATACCTTCGCATAAACAACATAAGGAATCCATAGGTATTCTACCACTACAATCTGTATAGCCTTTTCCCAACTATGTTGGTGCCGGCTTCCAGTCTAACCGGTTGCAGCTGAATACCAGTATTTTACATGGAGCGACTGCCTTTCTGTCCTCCACAACCCAGTAACTAGGTAAAACGATACCCCTTGGTAAGACTGGTGTCAGACTTTCGGGCTTCTCACGACTCGTAACGACTGTCAAAGATCCACAAGTGACAGCCGGGACCACGGCTTAACGTGCTTTCCGAGGCACGGAAGAGTGTCGGTATGTAAAGAGGGTCACCCATTCACTGACCAACCCCGGCAAGCGTAGCTTTAACCTGATGGATCGACCTGTGCGGCTGTTATTATTTAGCCACGAGCTCCTCCTCCATCCTCCATATTTCACCACTAAAACGTCAGATATTATTATCCGTCCTTCTAATTAGTCACCAAAAATAGTAGATAATTAATATTTTCCGGGTCTTCCCCTCATTGTTTGATTTTCCGTGTAATGTGAAGTGTTGTTATCTTAGCGTTTAACTTCCTGTATTATGGGTCCACACAAGTATATTAAAACAAATGAAAGAAAAAAATCGACCATTAAAATGGCGTATGAGGAAAAACTGATAGAAATTATGTCGGTAATTAAAAAATATGGTATAAAAGCTATGTTAAAAATTTATTTATCCTATGATGGGAAAAGGATATTCCAGAACTTTCAGGCAGAGTCAATCAGTTAGTAAAAATGAGGAAAAAATATAATGATATAAAATATATATAATTATATGGTTTGACAGATTTGACCCAGCAGTAAGGAAAAGATTTATAGGTAACTAGCTGCCCCCCCGGTTTCACCCGCCTAAGGCTCGATCCCGTCGGAATATCGGGATAAAAAGTATCCTATGTCCTAAGCATTTATAATATTAAGTTCGGATGACTAATAATCATAATAATGACATGATAAAGAAATAATTATTATTGCAGTTATTATTCCGAAGATGAAGTGAAGGTAGCACTATAAAATATAATTAAATATCGCAATTAGTCCAGTCATATAAATCTCGATTTCGCGGCTAAAGAAGCGAACATGCGTCGATCTTACCAACTTGCTAACATACTAATTCGATAATTTTGGGTATTTAAAATTAGTCTGAAGAATAGTTATTAGTAATAGTATACACTTTATGCCTACAAATGTACAGATGCGGCCTTATGCCATAGGCATTTTCTATCAGTCAACCTTTGGGTGATGCAGAAACAAAGTGGTAGGTCATCGAAAATTGTGGAATAAATATTTATTTAAATATAAGGATATACATATATCTATTAAAACTATATAATATAATATAAGAACAAATAAATACACGAATATCATCATTATCATCATCATTTCAGGCGAAAGACGTTCACGTCCACTGCCTCTCCCAAGCACCGCCACTTCGACCGATTCTGTGCTTCCCGCATCCAGCGGATTCCTGCGGCCTTTACAAGGTCAACGGTCCATCTTATGGGAGGCCTTCCAACGCTACGTCTTCCGGTACGCGGTCGCCACTCCAGAACCTTTCGGCCGCATCGGCCATCTGTTCTGCGAGCAATGTGCCCTGCCCATTGCCACTTAAGTTTGGCAATTCTTCGAGCTATACACGAATATACTTAAAACAAATAAGACAAACAGTCGAAATAAATCAATAGATCGATCAATAGTTTTAAACCATTATTGTCATTATTTCAGCGGAAAAACGTCTACTGCTGGAAATCATCCCCCCAAGCATCGCCACATGGACCGGTCCTGTGCTTCTCGCATCCAGCGGATTCCTTTGACCTTCGCCAGGTCAGTTTTCAATCCTTTTCTATAATTCGTATACGCAGTCGACCACGAATGTGTATTTACCTATCTATCCTACTGTCAATTATCGCTAGGCTGCGGTTTTCAGTGTGGAGTAGGCTTTACAAAGTTGTCTAGACATTTTCAAAGACTTTCGACTAGCACCGACCACACCTAAACTATTCAGTTAGTTCAGATCTTCATTATAATTGAAGTAGATAAAGTACTATTGTATTCATGAAAAGTAGAGTGGAGCAGTTAGTCTAGTGTAGCAAGCAAGCAGCCAAATCTGGGAGCTTAGGTAAAGTCAGGGAAAATTCTTTTATTTGAATTTGACTGCCAACTTAAATTGTCTGTATATTCAAATCACAACTTTAATTCTTTGAGAGTTGTATAAAATGGCTATAACACAGCAAATTGAAGTAGTCTATCAGTTAAACAATATATTTCCCTGTCTGTACGCACAATAAGATTTCGTGTCACGGGTTATTGGTATACCGTAGCTAGAGCAACCTTCTACTTAGGCTAGGAAGTCTATCTGTTCATCTGACAAGATTCTGTTTCAATAGCTTGAGGTTTTGTGGCATGTGTCTTTATTAAATGGTATATACGCAATACTCAGTGTAAAAGTAAGACTGCGCCGTTTCTTTTCTGTCCATTTGGAAAATGATACTGGGAAAACCTATATTTCTGAGATCTAAGTTTGATCGATACCTAGTAAAATACCTATTACAGTAAAGTGTTAAACCATAAACTGTATTTTAAGCGGATGTGCAAAGGTGTATGACGCATGGTTTGATAAACTTACAAAAATATAACGACATTAACATGCGCACATCCGGCTTAACATTATGAAAAGTAAATGGTAATTTTAGCTAAGTAATAACAGCCGCACGGGTCGATCCGTCAGGTTAAGCTACGCTTGTCGGGGTTGGCGAGTGGATGGGTGACAATCATTACATACCGAGACTCCTCCGTGCCTCGGAAAGCACGTTAAGTCGTTGGTCCCGGCTGTCATTCGTGGATCTTTGACAGTCGTTACGAGTCGTCAGAAGCCCGAAAGTCTGACACCAGTTTTACCAAGAGGTATCGTATTACTCAGTTACTGGGTTGTGGCGGTCAGATAGGCATTTCCTCCATGTAAAATACTGGTATTCAGCTGCATCCGGTTAGACTGGAAGCCGACCCCAACATTGTTGGGAAAAGGCTGGGCAGATTGATTGATTGCTAAGTATTGAATATTGTTTATTTGGTTTTCATTTCTGACTAGTTAGATATTATCACAAAACAGTTAAATAAGGCAGTAAAGTTCAATAACCTACCTACTTACTTAATCCATACTTAAGTTCATATTAGTTACGATTAAATTGATACGCAGCTTTCGAAACTGTTTATTTCCACTAGCACTTTTATTTAGTTTTCCATAATTTATCAAGCCGATTTTTCATACCCAAGATGGATATATTATCTAGCAGTGAACTTGCAGTAAATCAAACTTTATCAGTTTTTCATTTCACTTGAATTTGTCGATGATTGATAACTACTGTCTGACAGAAACCGATGTAATCATCCAATAGGAACCGTCAGTAAATACCCAGAGGCTCGTCTGCCACATTCACGAGGATAAGACTAACCGTATGCTGAGACGCAGGTCCACGCAGCGCAGGGCAGAGAAGATTTTGTTATGCATAAACGTCATGCGCCATGTATCTGTACTGCTCTGTGTCTCGTTGTAGTGCCGGCACAGATTTCTGCGCCACGCATGCAGGTCGTCACTTGTTTTAACCACTTTTTCATAATTTTGTTTTAATGACAGATTGTTTGTACTAGCTAGGACGCGAATGTGTCAGTATAGCTGCGTGTCGCGTGCCCTGCAAAATCTGTACTGTGCTGTTCTGCATCACCTGCGTTTCAGCATACTACGCTTAGCCTAATGTTTAGCGCTTAGCGCTTGGCTAGCTTTGGTTTAGGCTAAGCGTGAGGCGTAAGCGTGTGGTAAAATAAAAAATGTTGTTTACATTAAGCTGTACTATGTACAGTCTAATGTAAACAACATTTATTTTCGTATCGCCTACGTCATTGTCATGTTACGAAACAAATTGAATTCATTCTATTCTTGGTACGTCATAAGTTCGCAAGTAAAATACGTAAAAACCGTAGGCGTCATTCTCATTACGTAAAGAATCTTACGTCGAACTGTCGTCATTCTTGGTAAAGGGATGTGTTCTCCGAAACGTGGTTACCTAAATGAAAATCGATTTTCCTCGAGTGATTTTTGTCGGTAACAGGATGGTAAAGTTATTGATAAAAACTTATTTGCGTAAGTATTTTATGAGTAAGTTTTCCTTGACATACGCGTGTACTATGTTATGGGTAGGAGGTAAGTTTTGTGTGTGCTATAAATATTGAATGATATGGACGGAAAATCTATTGTTGACAGTTGAACTAGCGACCCGCCCTTGCTTCGAACGGTTTTTGCGAGTTGACACAACATCCAGATTTCTTTATCATTTCTAAAATCATTAGTCATGTATTTATTATACACATAAACCTTTTGGAATAAATTATCTAAATAATGGTGAAAACCGCATCCAAATCTGTTGCGACACAGACAAACACAAAAAGCGATTTTAATTTATAATAAATGTATAAGTTTTAGTTAAGTGCTGTTCAGTAGAGCACTATCATAAATGTTATCTGGTAGGGATTATTACGTGTATTTACATTAATTTTATATTCATTTATGATTTTATAAAATGAAGCAAGGATTGATTTTGATCCTGCAGAATGATGAACTTTATTGGGGTTATATTTTATTCTTCTATATAATTGATTACTTGTAGTTGATCCGATTTAATGGTTGTCCCGGTAGAATACCTTCCAGTTTTCCTTTGTCTATCATTAGGCACGGAATGTAAAATTATCTAGTCAGGAATTACCCCTAGGCCTACTAGGAACTAGATACTTTAAGTAAACGACACACACACATGTAAATATACAGAGTATCTTGAGGAAAACACATCCATTTTCCTGTGTTTATGAGTTCAACGTTGAAAAAAAGTTGGAAAGTAGTTGCCCAGGTCTAATATTGGGAAAAAAAAAACTATAATAATAATAATGAATCGTGTGCATTATTAGTGAGCGATCATATCAAGGATCGTGCTTTCGTCACGCGTCGGTCGATTGAGTCATTGCTTGTCGAGTTCGCTTTAACTGTGTCAGCGCGGCCGTCGCGGAATAGAATCAAGGCTGCACGATATGGATCGGTACGCCGTAAAACACCTGTGTACGCCATTTTGGATCATTTTTGGGGGTTTTTGACATGATTTTACGTCATGCTTGTTTTCCTCGAGGGTAGGCAGAGGTGTATAGGTGCCTAAAGGCGCGAGTCCATTAGGCAAGTTACTTGTATGCAAGTTGCAAATTGCATACAACTTGAACAAACCTGCATACAAGCTACAACTTGTGTGAGGTAGTTTGAACTTGTACATTTTTGAATTCAAGTGATGTGTTAGTTGCACATTTCGGATTTCGAACGAGTGACGTGTACGCGCATTTTTATCTACAATTGTTGAAAATCTCCACTTGTATGCAAGTAAAACCTGTATACAATTTGCACACTCTCGTAAACATGTTTCCAATGCAAGCAACTTGTACGCAAATGTGACGTCATACTTGCATGCAAGACTTGCCTAATGGAAAGGCGATTCTACTGCTAGTGCCATTGACAGGAAACAAATCCAGACACCAGACCGCTGTTGCAGATATTTAGAAGAAAAAAAAGAAAGGTTTTTAGAGATCTACTGATATTTACTGAGGTCGCAAAATGTTAGGATTTATAAATTACGAGCTGACGACCGACGTTGTCGTATCCAAAAATTGTTCATAAGAAAAGCCCATAGAAAACAGGACTTTCCATTTTTCCCATTTTCCGGGAAACTATGTATTTTTGGAACACGTGTTATAGTACTTTTTGTATTATTTTTACTTATATCATATAACCTGGGACATTAAAACACGTTGTATATGCCGTGGGTGTAGCATTTCCTCTTTATTAGTTGTGTTTCACATTAGTGCAGCCAACTGTTCACTGATAACAATGTATTGCAATAATCTTGTTTTGATAAGGCGTGTATAAGAAGGCTTCAGAATATCAGCTTACGCTGTACGTAAGCTGAAATTCTTTATTATTATGGTTTGACAAATTACAAAATTCTCTGTCATGAATATGATTATAATATAAAAAATCTTAATAATCACTTTATTCGGATGGCTGTTAGATAATTTAGCCCAAAAAATAATAAATAACATTAAATAAAGTGTTGTTCTACATAAATTCTAACAAAAAGTTAATGACATTAAATAAAGTGTTAGTTGTTCTGCACAAATTCTAACAAAGTGTTAATAACATTAAATAAAGTGTTAGTTGTTCTGCAGAAATTCAAAAAATAGGTTAATTAAGTACCTCCTACTTAGTTTATGTTTATACTGCTACTAAAGATGTCAAAATATAATATTTGGCCGTTTTGATATTTGAGACAGACCCTATAGAAAGTGGCTTGAAAGAAGCCAAGGTTGAGGCAAGTCACATTCTAGATTCTTTCTCAAAAAAAAAAACGGGCCTATTATACTACATTATTATACACTCATGGACAAATTTAGAGGAACGCAAAAAAAAGTGTGTATAAGACAAAATAACATGGATATTTGTGACAATTAAGTATATTCATTCGGATTTTGTTTATTATACGTTAATTTTAAATTGCAAACGTTAAAAACCAAACGATAAATCGACAAAAATTTACCAAATCATGAAAAAAAGAAAAAAAAATACTGGAAAGCAACATTTTTGTACTTAACATTTTATTCATTTTTTTCATAAATGTTTAGGGAAGGCTTTAACGTGGGCTTTATTCAGTACTTAATGTTGCCCCCTTTAGCTCTTCGAACTGCTTCCGGTCTCCTTGGCATACTCCTAATCAAGTTATCGAAAAAATCTTGAGAGATTGCGTTCAGTTCTTCCTGTAATGCGTTTTTAAGACCTCTTAAATTAGCGGGGGCAGGATTTCTTTTCTTAATTTGTCTTCCAAGCTTATCCCATACATGCTCTATGGGATTTAAGTCGGGTGAGCGCGCTGGCTACCCCATAACATTGATTTCAACTTCTCGAAGGTATTCGACAACTACAGCGGCAGTATGGGGACGTGCATTATCATGCATAAAAACAAATTTATCTCCTATAAAAGGGGGAAATGGCGCTGCAATTTCTTCCAAAATCTCAGTTACATATCGCGCCGCTGTTAGTGACCCATTCTCAATGACGCAGAGTTCCATACGTGCCCCCATACAAATACCTCCCCATATCATAACTGACTTTCCACCATACGCCTCTTTTTCAATGATGTTGCACTGAGCGTACCTCTCTCCTGGGTATCTCCATACTTTAATCCTTCCATCATCTGGCTTCAGGCAAAATTTGGACTCATCTGTGAATAGAACTTGACTCCAAGCTTCGTCATTCCAATTTACGTGAATGCGGCCAAAATTAACTCGAGGTACTCGATGGGATGTGGCAAGAAGGGGGGCTCTGGCAGGCAAGTGTGAATTTATTCCGGCTGATTTCAGTCTTCTTCTCACAGTTTTTGTGCTTACTGTAACCCCTCGAACTTATTGGAGCTTCGTTCTTACATCAGAAGAAATTAAGGTCCAGTTTTTAAGCACGCTAGTAACAATGAACCTGTCATCTCTGGCCACAGTTTTCCGTTTACGTCCCTGTCCTGCAAGTCTTGTATAATGCCCGTCCTGCCGATACCTCATGACAACTTGGTGTACCACAGATTTTGATACTCGTAATGTTTGGGCCACATGTTTGTAGGTTAGGCCCTGTTTCATTTAAAGCAACAGCCCTAATAACTTGAGTGGCGTTTAGATCTTGTATTCTCAGTTTATTTGCAGTAACAATTAACGCTTATCACGATAAACAAGGCAGCCAAGGCAATTTTTTAACAAAACCTGAATTTAAACTCAAATTAAAAAATTTGCAATTTTCTTCGCAGTATGAAAGAACGCAATATTCCGCACTAATTACATAAAAACAAATGAAATTCGGAAAAATAAACATTCCAAAACTTTCCTTTTTTTAATAGAAAATACTAATGTTTGTGGCCAGTACGCACGTTCATTACAACAGGAATAATTTAACTTTTTTTTTGCGTTCCTCTAAATTTGTCCATGAGTGTATTTACGCTACATTATTATACTTTGAAAACTATAGACAACAGTTTCTATCAAAAAATTTTTTTTAGATTAAGTATAACAAATTGTAGGAGCATATCTTCAAAATGCAGCTAGCTTTCCGCAAAATTATCAGTGAGCATGCAAATCTAACGGAACACAAAGATCCTTCGCTCAACCCGGGACAGTCACCGCGCGACCTCAGACCTCGACCTCGATTCAATCAAGGATACACTCGACACCACCGCAGAATCAGTCAAAGTTAAGGGACTATAGGACCTAAATGTGCCTAAACGCAAGTTTCATAATGGCTAAAAGTATTATGATGTACTGCAGTAAACAAAATTTGAAAAGTATATAATATTCTTCAGGATTTATGCTAGGAAGATAGCGTGTTGAAAATATGTTTTCAACACGCTATCTTCCTAGCATAAATAGAACGAATTTGATACGATAGAAAAAAATCACAATGATTCCTCTAAAAATTCTATAAGTAACATATTAGTGTAATAGTGTTTTAATTTTTTAGTCCATTCAATAGATTTTTTGTAAATAGATAATTGCTTCATATATTGCAATAAATTACCTGCGTTGTGTCATCGTGCTTCTCCTTCTTTTCTATGCAGTCCGACAGTGCCTCGTAAAATGAATGTATTTATCATTTTTTAGAAATTAATAAACAAACCGTAATTTAATAAACAATAGAATCAATAAACAATAGAATAGCGTAAATAAATGAATCGGTAGAAATGCCAAAATACATTGCAACTGGATTATAATTTCAGAGTAATTTTAGAATTATGTCCAGGTTACAAAAAACCAAACAGATTTCAAACATAGAAAGAGCATCAGCGTTCTTGAAGAGATGACCTTTTTCTTGAAGTTAAAAATGAGAAGATTACATAGAAAAACTCGGTGGAAACAGTAGCGTTGGTTGATTAGCTCGCTCGAACAAGTCTGCAAATGTCTGACTTTGTCACTTGGTTAGTCTCCCTGTTAATATTTGAAATATGTAGGTAGGAGAGGGTATTTATAGATATTTTCGGCGAGAATCCGGGTGGCGGTCGAGGGTCCCAAGATTTATGGCAGAGCGGGTGAGTCCCATCCAACAGGGATCTTCGAGTGTGGGCCACAAGCTACAGGCGGAGGAGGGAGCGGTGAGCAAAGTAGATTTTGGAAAGATTCCGCAGAGCATGTAGACTTATTCGAAAGTAACTTTGATACAATGTCATATCAACGCACACATGCCATGTGCGTTTTCTTTTTAAGAGAGTTTCTAATTGATTCTTTTCTCCATTTAATTTAGAGCTCTTAAGAACGTTCATTCTAAGAGTTAGCAAAATAGCTATCAAATATTTACGTGTTTTGATTAATCTGGAAATAATACTACATGGAAAATTTAAAATATGAAATACGGTATAAATAGCTAACTGGTAAACTAGAATATTAATAATGAGTTGCAATTATAAAACTGAATATTTATGATGTTGTAACCGTTTTAGGTGTAAAAAAGGCGTTTGGATAGTTTCCAAATACTTTTTCACATCTTAAAATTACTCAAGTTCTGTTTTTTTTCCTTTTCTATTTCTTCTTCCCCACGATAAGTAGGTTCTGCGGTAAGTCACTCACAGCGTCATAATATGAATCGCTGTCAACATTAAATCGCCCTCTGCTCTTCACCTACACCACAACCCAATCTCGTCTGCCTCACACCCTCTCGAAGTAAGGGCAACTCATCTCGCCGCTCAGTTCGGTGCTATCTGCGCCCCAAGATATTTTTCTTTGTAATGCTATTGTTGAAAGAAATTGACGACGATTCTCATGAACCTCGTCGTTTACGATTACTTTGTGTATTGCTGAGTCAAATGAATTTATTTGCTAATCAGCGATATAATTATGGAGACAATAATCTTGACCAAAATTACGTAAGTACCAAACTCTTCTGAGTTTAAAATAGTCAAGCAGTTTCAGATCTGTGATAGAACAGGCGTCTTTATTTGAAGTATAACAAAGATAAGGTTCTAATTGTTATGTCAATACAAAAAACAACAGAATGTCGAGGATAATGCCAAGGAGGTGCGTTGTTAAAAAAACCGGAGTACAAGCTGCAGTCGCACGTGGCATTGGGCCTTTCCGCTCTTTAACAGGTAAACATTTTTTACAACCAAATTACAATTTTGGGAATATTCCAGACGGGTATTGATCGAGTTGTGGATTTCCATTCAAGTGTAGCGGATTCCCACATTTTGTGAGAATTTGAATCGCCTTGTTACATTGAGGAGGTGGTTTTGTGTCGCGCAAGCTTCTTTCCCACACGGCGAAGATCACGTTCATAGTGTGCGCTTAAAGTTTTGAAGAGGAGTTTAGTTTGCCATCCTTTTGATCCTTTTAACTTTCTTGGTCTGCAAGGTGCTAAAGATAACTTGTAATATTATTAACGCAAAAAGCAATATTTTTTGCTACTTCTCCCAAAATTTTCGAATACTCAAGAACACGTCGCTTATCAAGAAACATCGTCAACACATAATAAACCAGTAATACTTGAACATCAATTACGGAAACAAGGCGCCATCGCCGCGGTGTATAACCGAATAGTTTCCGATGTTTTTTGCATGATAAAGTTCCATCAATCTAACTTGAGGCAAGGACAAAAGGGATGCGCCCTGCTTCGAGGCTATAATTTCAACGATTTATAATAAATGCCCATCTTCATGTTACGGGTGCAACATTCCGATGCCGATTCTCTAATTTGAGGTCCTTTCTTTCTGTTTTATGTTTTTTGCTGGCAAGGGTGGCGGTGTGGCTCCAAAAGGCTTTTTTGCTCGTGTCGACAAAAGGCCGCCCTAACGGTATGTTGCCTGCGCCTGAGCATCAGAGCATTATTCTGCTGATAGTCCGTCAGCAAGGCTGTTAGAAATATGTGAAATGGTTGCACTGTGCAAACAGAAATAAATCAAGTTATTGAACTGCAATGTGCCTGAACTAACATTGTAATTTACGGATACCTGTTACTTGTTAGCAATGTCATTGGACTTATCGTTGTCTCAAAATATACGAAAACTAAGGTGCTTTCTGTGTAAACAAATATCTTTTACATAATACAAGTCAGGATTTCGTAATAATTCGTTCTAATAATATCTACGACATAAATCGTGGGCGTTCTCACAATAGGCAATGCCCACAGATATAGATAGACATAGATAACGCAAGAGCAACTACTTCGCGTGCCCAGCTTACGTACAATAATCGTAAGCTGCCACTTTCGCGCTCAGTCTGCATCGTTGTGCCACGCTAGACGGACGTCAGTAAAATAATTTAAAATGGTTAATTGCTCAGTTATACATTGTAAAAACTTTACAAATGTGAGGAGAAAAAATAAAGGAAACGATTCCTTCCATCGATAAGTCATTTTGTGATTAATATTATGCGTATTTAATATTAAAATCAATTATTTTTAATCTAATACTCTCTGTAATACCAAATTTGAGAAAAACATAGGTCATCAAACGTAAACTGAATATTCGTATTACATTGCGGCTTTTACTTGAAGCGGTTGATGCGACGTTTTATTTTAACAAGTGATGAATATCGAAGCAAGTGATACTATCGTATATCGCATCGGTTTCGTAGTACAGGAGCTTTTATCATTTTTCTGTCAATTTTAGCGATTAGTGCTGTTTATCGTATGCAACACAAATCGATTCTCAAGAATCGATTTCGGAAACAGAGGAATGATTTTGTATTTTATAGGTACCTAGTAATTATGTAGACAATTTTAATAAATTATCGTAACGTTTAGTGATTTTTTTAGTTTCCCACATGAACCCAATTTAAAAGAAAAATGGATTGAGGCGACGGGAAATAAAGATTGGTTCCCAACAAAGCATAGCATTATAATATTTGTTAAATACATTTTGAGGAAGCATGCTTTGTTGAAGGGAAAAAGTAACGAATATTAACAAAAGCAGCATATCCGACTATTGATGTACTGATGATCACAACTTTCTTTATCTTTTTGCTGTTGTAGCTCAAGTAATTTTGCATCCATTTTAATTTTATTATATCGCATTTTACTGGGTTTTCGTTTACCTTCTAAAATTTCTTCTCTGGTTTTTTTTTTGTTTCTGAAAGATAATCTACAACAATTACAAGGAATAAGTAGGGAAATACTAACAATTTAAAGAAATTATAAATCCCTTACTGCCTACTAAGCAGATCAGAATTTTTTATTTTCCTCTGTTTATCTCATTCCTCTGTCTATCTCATTCCTCTGTATATCTCATTCCTCTGTCTATCTCATTCTTCTGTCTATATCATTACTATGTCACAAAATCGATTAATTAATCTATTTAAGCGATTCTCAATAATTCTTTACTGTACACGATTACTCAATAAATAGAGAAATGGTATAATAAAAAGTTAAATTTAAAATTTAAAAAACCCCCGACACTAAAAAAGAAATCCTATAGAAAGCTATAGAATAAAATATACTGGCCCTTTATGTTTAATATAATTTGTAGTTAATATTTTGTCGTCGCGTCGGGGGACGGCGAATGAAAAATTGAAAATATATTTTCTACAATATGCAAGCCGTCCCCCGACGCGACGACAAAATATTAACTACAAATTATATTAAACATAAAGGGCCAGTATATTTTATTCTATAGCTTTCTATAGGATTTCTTTTTTAGTGTCGGGGGTTTTTTAAATTTTAAATTTAACTTTTATTTCTTGCTTTTTAAACTTTATATACGTATTACTAGTACATACGATATGATCGACACGTGCCTCGCTTAAACCTGAACAGCTGTACGTATTGTTCCCACAGCAAAATTAGTTACTAATTTACCCTGTTTTCTTTTTGCTTCTCCATCATTAGACCCTGATAAATATATATCTATAACCTGTTCATTGAGACCATTCCAATGAGCCCAAACACGATACTACTGCTGTAAATTGGTGAGGAGTTGGGTATCCTGCAAATACCAGGTAATGCTGCAGCATCAGTTCAAGGTTACTATGTTATTTGAATACCATTAAAGTAACAGATTACCAAATTTAGACTCAAGCAGACCTGTAGAAGATGCTCAAATCCATTCATCAATTAGAAAAGAGCTGATAATCTTCAAACGGCTGAATAGATTTTCTTGAATCATAGCTAAGAACACTCCCGATTAAGTCACCTTTCAAACAAAACAAAAATAATCGAAATCGGTTCAAGCGTTTGGGCGCTACGATGCCACAGACAGATACACAGATACACAGATACACAGATACACAGATACACAGATACACACGTTAAACTTATAACACCCCTTCGTTTTCCGTCGGGGGTTAAAAAGGCGATCTTTATTCAAAATTGAGATGAAAAAGGGTAGAATCTCGTTGCTTTTGTAAACATTAGAACTAAATTGAATATAAGGTATTTCAATCGAATATTCACGTATTTATAATGGTAAACTTACTTGAAATTTTGGAAAAGGTATCCAAAAACGACGTGTGAACGTCGACGGAACGCGCACGAGCACACAACCTCAGAATGCGAAGACTTTTAGTTAGCGTACTGCTGGCTGGGTGAGCGAGCAGTATCGATTCAAAGATAATAAAATCGATTCAAAGACGCTGCCGCGTGCGGCGGATTTTATTTTCCCATCACTAAATAATGCTTGTGACGTCATAGTAGGTAGTCAAAAAATGGCACGCTTGGTTTTCATACAGATCGTGATACTTGCGTTATCTATGTCTATCTATATCTGTGGCAATGCCCATCCTGTTATTTGGTTTTTATGAAATATTTTACCTCAAAGGTTAAATTGTGTATCTGTATAAAAATAAAAATAGACATCATTATTTAGCGATGTATAAAAATAAACCGAGTTGAGATTAATTTATTTACCGTGGGGAAATCGGATCGGTTCGGAAGCGTTCCCGAAGGCATTCAATCGAGTCTAGACGTAGGGATGGTTGATTTTCAGGACTGACTTCATGCCAACTACGACTAAACGTGGGCTCGGCTCAGGGCTGTGCTGCGATTTATTTTCTTTTATATAATAAACAAAGTCAAAGTCAAGTAATTTATTTCAATTAGGCACATAAAAGGTTTTTATGAACGACAAAGATATACAAAAAAAAAAAAATGATTCTAGTCACCCCTTCCAAAAGGTAGTTTTCGTATGGAGAAGAATGAGCAAGAAACTCCCCCGTTACTCTTTTAATATGTTTTACAATATTTTCTATACATTCTACTACTCATATAGGTGCTCGTGGCTAAATAATAACAGCCGCACGGGTCGATCCAGCAGATTAAACTACGCTTACCGGGTTTGGTTAGTGGATGGGTGACCATCTTTACATACCGAGACTCCTACCGTGCCTCGGAAAGCACGTTAAGCCGTTGGTCCTGGCTGTCATACGTAGATCTTTGACAGTCGTTACGGGTCGTTAGAAGCCGGAAAGTCTGACAACCAGTCTTACCAAGGGGTATCACGTTAGTAACTGGGTTGTGGCGGTCAGATAGGCAGTCAATCCATTGTAAAATACTGGTATTTTGGTGCATCCGGTTAGACTGGAAGCCGAACCCAACATACATAGTTGGGAAAAGGCTAGGCAGATTTTGATAATATACATTCATTGTTTTACATCTATTTCGTTATATAAAAAATCGTTTTGTTTTTAAATCTTGAAGGGTTTTTAGAACGAACGTTTTACTAATAATAATTTAATAATGAATTGACACAAAACTTAGATATTTTCTTTATTCAAACCTAATTAATTGGTCAAAAGATAGAGACCGTTTTAAATGCACATAAAAAATCCTTGACGTACAAAGAAAATCAATTACCTTCACAGGAGCTAATAAAGTGTTATATTTTATTTTATTTATTCGGGAAAACAAACAATTACACATTAAGGATTACTAAAAGATAGGATACAGAAATGATACAAAAGTGAAATCAACCACGTCCTCCACAGATACACAATGAGACAATTTGGTAAATTTTAAGACTAGCGTTGTGAAGAATAATAACAAGGAATATTAATGATGACGACTGAAAGAAGACCCTCACGAGATAAAATCTTCACCAGAATGTTATCGGATGCTTGTTGTATTGAAAATCATCGGCTTTCTCTTCTGTGGTTTCTCCCGCCACCCGGTATATGGGAAGGACTGAAATAACTTTATTAGTACACAAATAGAGCCGGAGTGATCGCCCTCTTATTACTATTTTCAGTTTAACACTAAAATAACTACGCACTGTTAAACGTAGACAAAACTGTAAAGTACCCGGTTACTGTTTGTACCGACCGGTCATTGTAAGAAGCAGTAATGTGGGGGTTAAGATTTTAATAATAGATCTTTTAGATGTTCATTCACAACTTCGTTACAATGTATTTCGTATTGGTGTTACTTATGATACTTTGGACTAAATCTCAATCATTATTTATTATTTACAAGCATACCCATAACTTAGCTATATCAGCGTAAAGTGGGGTTAACACACAGAGTTATCCCACTAAAGTAATATTATAAACGCAAAAGTTTGTGAGGATGGATGGATTTTTTTTTTTTTTTTTTACTCTTTCACGCAAAAACTACTGAACGAATTTGGATGAAATTTGGCACACAAATAGTTTATAACCTGAATTAACATATAGAATACTTCTCATCCCGATATTCCTACGGAATCGAGACTTATGTGGGTGAAACCGCGGGGAGCTGCTAGTAAATAATATGCAACGTCTACTCTTAAAATAAATGGATTATGTAAGGTGTAAAAAGTACTTATGTTAATACAAGGTAGTATATACGGACCCCTTTTTTTAATAATTTAAATGCGTGAAGCTACCCAATTACTGCAGCTGTCGTACAGAATGGTCAAATGTTTACAAAGTTACTTCTACCAGATACAGACTACAAAAAAGTGATCGACGACGTATAAAAGGTGCTTTAAAAAAATACTAGCCGTTTTAGCAAGTTCATTGTATTGACAATAGCATTATGAAGTATAATTGTCTCAACATGTGAAAAGGACGGCTATTAAAGAAGTATACTGAGTAAAGGCATCCGCGTGAATAAGCGGTACAAAAACAGACGCCACGGGTGTTGCTACAAATTCAGTGGACGATGTGGTGCAAGTTTTAAGCGAAGGCGTGTTTTTGTTGACTCCGTATCAAAGTTGCGACAAACAAAGGTGCGACAAATGCAAGGGCGACAGTACGATAGGTCGACCATCAGCGGTGCGACAGAACATCAGCTCGACGAACGTTAGTGCGACAGATTGTTTTCGCGACAAACGATGGCACGACGAAACTTTTGATCGACGAACGTTAGTGCGACTGATTATTGTCACGACCATCGATGGGGCGACGAAACTTTTGATCGACAAACGATAGCGCGACA
Source organism: Conistra vaccinii (assembly GCA_948150665.1). NCBI lineage: Eukaryota > Metazoa > Arthropoda > Insecta > Lepidoptera > Noctuidae > Conistra > Conistra vaccinii. The sequence continues at coordinate 16,777,856 of OX411318.1, forward strand.
CAATGTTCGCTCGACAAACGGGTCGGTTTGGGTTATTATAATAAAACCACGCAGTGAGAAAATAAAAGCACGGTAAAGCAGAGAGGAAAGATTTGACACAATAGTCATTTGACATTGACAATAAAGAATATTGCCAATAAAAACATTTATTAAAAAAAAAAATCTTATCTGCTATTACAACAAAATATTATAGAAATGTTTGTCGTGCTTTAGTTTGTCGAGCGAACATTGTGTCGCGCTATCGTTTGTCGATCAAAAGTTTCGTCGCCCCATCGATGGTCGTGACAACAATCAGTCGCACTAACGTTCGTCGATCAAAAGTTTCGTCGTGCCATCGTTTGTCGCGAAAACAATCTGTCGCACTAACGTTCGTCGAGCTGATGTTCTGTCGCACCGCTGATGGTCGACCTATCGTACTGTCGCCCTTGCATTTGTCGCACCTTTGTTTGTCGCAACTTTGATACGGAGTCGTTTTTGTTTCCTTGTTTTCGCTTTCTGTTGCTTTAACCGGGCAGCTGCTGATTGCTACACTTACCGCTGATGTAGTCACATGTCTATGTCTCAGCAGGGATAACCTAGTCTGACAGTCGGACTGCCAAGTCATTTCTCGAGTTCGAACCCAAGGCACGCACCTCTGACTTTTCGGATTTTTTTGCGTATTGTCTTATCACTCGCTTCGAAAACGGTAAAGGAAAATATCGTGAGGAAACCGGTGTGCTAGAGAGATATTAAGCCAGAGACCCATGGGCGGCATAAAAACTGTGACACCAGGTTAGTCACCATAATATATCCGTGTTAGTCACTTACCACACGAAAAAGAAAGAAGGATGGGATAGATTTTTCCAACACCTAGGATTAATGGTAATGATTCGACAAAAATACCATGGTTTGGTTCTCATTTTGAACTTGTAGCGGTTAGACCGCCACATACAATCTACGAAACAAAAAGACATGACGTCACACAATTCCTACATCTCGCGGTTAGAGTTTACTGAGCGAATAACATAGATAAGACTATCCGAAATCAACATAGGGGCAGTTGCCCGCCAGACATAACACCCGTCTGGCCGGAGGATCCTCCCTTTTCTATAGGGTATGAGTGAACTTTACACCCTGTTCCTCATACCCCTAAATTGGTGACCCCGAGTATGAACGTCAACGCAGCCTTCGTGCAACTAATTCAGCGTGACGTCATCATCATCACTCCCGCAAGCTTTCGTGAGGCGAGTCACACAGCCAGCCAGCACCCACGGCTTCAACGGGTATCCTGACCACCAGCATGCAGCGAACGCGCATTCCTGGTCATCACCCTCAGCCTCATTAGCAACCTTGGCACAGCACCTGCACTTCCGGCCGGTCTCACAAGCAGAGCCTATTCTATCCTCTCCTGGTCGACGCAAGCAGTCAGCCAAAAACCCGGCGCTGTACCACATCCGACTCACTGGATGACGACGCAGCGCCACCCCGACTCACTGGGGAATCACCGCAGACAGTTCCGACTCACCGTGAACTATGCGGCACCCGGTCCCGACTCACTGGAACCACAGCTGGCACTGTGAAGCATCGCAAGATCCAAGACTCAGCCCACTATCGACCTCCGGTCTCCGGAGGGGAGTGATGTAGCGGTTAGACCGCCACATACAATCTACGAAACAAAAAGACATGACGTCACACAATTCCTACATCTCGCGGTTAGAGTTTACTGAGCGAATAACATAGATAAGACTATCCGAAATCAACATATGGGCAGTTGCCCGCCAGATATAATACCCGTCTGGTTGGAGGATCCTCCCTTTTCTATGGTGGATGAGTGAACTTTACACCCTGTTCCTCATACCCCTAAAAACTGTTACTAAAATGGGATTTTCATGAAAAATTTGTGGTTTATGTCTATGTTCCAGGAGAAAACAAAAAAAATCAAAGAAAAAAAAAATGCAAGGATAAACCTTGCTATTTTTTCTGCTCAAATATCACTAGTGAAAACCGAGTATAACTTCTCTTTCGACATTTAAGTCTTACTTATTGAGAAAATTATATTCATTTTTAAATTAGGCGGTAAATACATGTTATCCCAAAGCACTATTCTACTATATAATATTATAAATGTGAAAGCTGTGTATGTTTGGATGTTTGGTACTCAATCACGCAAAAACTGCTGAACGGATTTAGATGAAATTTGGCACACATATAGTTTTTAGCCTGGATTAGCTTAAAGGATACTTTTTATCACGATAGTATGTTCCCGTGGGATAATTTTAAACCTCCACGCAGGCGAACCCGCGGGAGAAAGCTTGTAGGACATAAATTCAATCACTTATCACTTACACCAGACAAATAATAGGCGAAAAAGTCCAACTTCCACTGTTTTAAAACAAGTTAATTAGTAGGGCGATATTGTCAAAATAAGCGATCAGTGACGGACACCCCGTGGTCAAGGGTCGCTGTCATTCACGTTGTTCCGAAACAATTGCTCTTTCATGTCAGTTTCGTTGTTTTGCCGGACGTTTGGGTGTTTAGTAGCGATTTCACTGTTCCATTGAAGAGCATTTGTTATTTTTATGACCATTCACTTTCGTCAACTAAAATTAATTCGTGTTGTGGTAATTTTCGCTTGTTTCAGCAAAGTAATGGGTTCCACAATAAAGAAGTTTGTGAAATGGTCTCATTGAAAATCTGGAGCACGCAGATTGCTTTAAGGGTTAATTTAAGACGTACCTTCCTTAAAAAAAAACCAAAAGATTTAGGGCGCAGTAATTTGATAAATAAATTTTAATTACGAACTGCGACCGCGGCGGTGTCTACCGGAAAAACGAGAGCTAAATAGGGCAGAGAAATGGGAAGCTACCTAATTGTAAATTAAAAAGTTCGCGGAGTTACGACACCACAGTCCACAATGACACCCCACTGGTTGAGCGGGGGTGGGCGCCCCTCCACACCCCCGTCGCCCCCCGCCGGGGGTGGGAGCAGACACCCGTGGAAAGCGTGTGACATTTTGTTTTAAAATATTGTCCGCGCGAATACATTCACGTGGATCATTTTTAATCGTCTCTTTGCTTTTTCTTTTTCGTCCGTTTCGCAAAACAAAAAACGATACACGGCAAAAATGACACATTTCAGCGTTTCCATTTTTTTGTTGACTGCGATATGGTTCAGCTTTTTGCATTGTCATAAAAATATACAGTATTTTAAGGGAAATTTTCTGAAAGTTTAAAAAGTCAGTACTATATCAAGTCAACTCGACACAAGTTAGTATAACACGCGCAACCGCAGGGTCTTAATTACCTACCGTGCAGCGATAAGAAGCGCCGGCGCATTGGGCGTGAAAGCTCAATAACTGTATACGTCACCCTTATGTCAACGATCACAGAGTGGGAAACAGCTATCCAGAGAACTTGAACCGCTGTCGCTCTGACTTTGATTCCAAGTGAACTTTTGTGGTCTGTGTATATTTAGGTAGGCGCACCAAATATTGTCGTGTCAAGGCCGTCGGCTTTCCTCCGGCATTCCGTTCCCGCCGCCCACAGGGATATCTCACGCTCATGTTATGTAACACCTCACCAAGATTCGGTTACAATTGATGTTCCTACTAAATGGTGGTTCTACGGTCACTTTAGGTATTGTAATGCGGATCGCACCTGTATTATTTGAAGTATATTCCGGAATACAAATATCAATAGCAATTTTTTATGAGCAATAAAATTCGCAGGTCATACGGAGACGAGTTTGTCAAGGTTGAATAAAAACTGACTTCTAGCTAAACAACTGACTGGCGACTAAACTTTGGACCGTATAAAAAACGTCGTGATGAAGAAACAAAAGAATATTGAATTTAGAAGTGTATTAGATTGCTACTTGTGCTGTTAAAGCTGGGGTAAATAAAAGAGACACAATTATCCCTAACGGTATTTGAGTCGGTGCGCCTGTTCACACCCTTCGACCCGTGGAGAATCTCATCTCCTCGCAGCGACGGTGTGGCCATATTATGGCATGCCAAGCTACCCGCCAACGTTTTTAGATCGTAAACGTTTTTTTAAATGACATTTGATGTATTGACATCAAATGACATTTATAAAAACGTTTTCGATCGAAAACAGCGCTTGTTAATAATTTTATTAAGATTATTTAAACATTAGATCTAATGTACTGTAGGTATACAGTAACTGTAAATATACCTGAAAACAAATAGAAAACTGAAAGAGCCCAAACATGAAAATTCGCAACGAGAAACTTCTGCCACTTTCTTTTTGAAGGAACTTTCGCGGTTTAATAAAGATTTCATTAAATAAATATTTTAAGTTAAAACTCATTAATAATAAATATCTTCCGTTACAACAATCTGGTAAAGTAAAACCAAATGTCATCGTTTTACCCCATTTCGCGGGAGATTTTCTCCCCGTCCTCCTTGGTCCAGTGTTACGTCGAGTAGGCAACTTGGGGCGGCCAATGCACCTTATTGACTGAGACCGACCGCAGCCGACCTCTCCCGACTCATCCCGACCGTTTACGACGATAAGGTTGTCACTACAAGAGTTTAAAGTTATTTGAAAACTTTGTTGTGTTGTCCCTGCGCTCGCCGAATTACTAATTAACTTGAATAGTTCGTTAACTTAAATTAATAGGTTAATTGAAGATAGATTGTTGAGGAGTTGCGTAAAAATGGTGTAATACTATGAGGTGATATTTTAACGAGTTATTAAGACTGTGACGTAAAAGTTATAAACAAATAATTACAAAAATTGATAGATTCTATCTAGAACAGTATTGCACCCACAACACTCAATTCGCTTATAATTCGAGATTCATAGCGGCGGCTTATTCTCATAAAAAGTTGTTCCCTTCAAAATGTAGTAATTTCACAGAGGGTGGGCCACCCCTTGCCTCCTCCTCCATCTACTCGGGCTAGCCTTTTAACGTCGGAGATATTGTCTCTTTAGTTAGATCTGTATTTACTACAGTACAAGCAAGATTCGCAGAGAAAATCGCGTGTGTAATGTTACACGTAAGGTATAAGTACGTCTTGGAATGTGAATGTGGTGAATATATGATAATATTGGTTACATATACTTGGTGTTAACACTGGTTTATTTGTCTTGATGTTTATCTTTATTTATTATTGTTGGCAAGGGCCGCAGATAAACTATAGTAAATTGGTTTTTATTAACTTTCAGAAGCTGCCTACCCGCTTTCAAAAATATTTAAGAAGGAAATTAAAGTACCTAATAAAATAATATTGTAGATTAACCAAATAAACTCCTTCCATACGACCTGTGGTTATAAAAATGAACCAAAACAGTAGACAGATTTTCTCAAATATCCTTTTCATCGTAGATTTGGACGTGAAAAGTAAAAAAAAGTATAATAAAGTAAATATACAAAAGTAATTAATAAAATTCCAATGACAGTCATTGATTTTCATAAAATGTGTGTTTAACCTTTTGACTAAAGAGTTAAATTAACGTATGATATAAAACAATATAAGTCGTTGTGAACCTGTAGCGCCACGACTCATGAATTGAAAACAGCAATAATAGAAAGTCATGTGGTACACACGGACGAATAACTTGTACAACTTGGGAGTTTTCACGTCATGGTCAGAGCGAATAGGTTAAGTACTTCTAATTCTATGCGAGTTTACACAATCGGCGAACACGCATTATTACTTACCATGACGTCGATAGTGGTTCATTTGCGTAGTCTTTTCCCAACTATGTTGGGGTCGGCTTCCACTCTAACCGGATGCAGCTAAATACCAGTATTTTACATGGAGTGACTGCCTATCTGACCTTCACAACCCAGTAACTGGGTAATACGATACCCCATGGTAAGACTTGTTGTCAGACTTTCGGACTTCTGACGACCCGTAACGACTGTCAAAGATCCACGAATGACAGCCGGGACCTTATACTTAACGTGCTTTCCGAGGCACGGAGGAGTCTTGGTATGTAAATATGTCCACGGACCAACCCCAGCAAGCGTAGCTTAACCTGATCCGTCCAGCTGTTATTACTTAGCCACAAGCTGCTTATATCAGATAGTGGTCAAACGCCAATATACATAAAAACACCTTCAGTTAAGTTTAATTTTATAATAAAGATTCTCTATAACTACTGCTAACAAGAATCAGCACTTCACTGAAAATCTTGAAATGTCCTTGCCTTCTTGGCATTGTGCTCACTTTCTGTGATTCATCATCAGACAAATCTGTAATTTTGACAAACTGACTATGTCACGTCTTCTTGGGCATTTTCTTTCGCTTCTTGCAATCGTTTTCGTTCGGTGCCGATTTGTCTTTCTGGAGATACTACTGCGAGTCAATATCGTCTAGGCAATTTTCTTTACTTAATTTAAAAAACCGAACTATAATTCCCTTGTTACTCACTACATTTTCGCCCATTAAGTTAGAAATCTGTAAATACAGTGTGTAGTCAGCCTTTACAAAGGACGAGTCTGGTCGAATTTTATTGACCTCAAAGTTCATGACTTTATACGTGTTAGAAAAAGGTTGCGCTCTTGTAGTGGGGGGATCGTCTACAGAGGAGACGCATAAGTTACTTTTATATCATAAGTGCAACTCCTGCACACCCTTTATTTAACCTTGAATATCTTTGCAAAGGAATCGTTTTGAAGATCGATTAAGGTCATCTTGGCCTAGAAGTTGACTCACAAAATAACTTACTTAATGTGGTCCTGGTACCAGGTGAAGGAGAGAGTAGCATAATAATAGTCTATAATGTTCCCACTGCTGGGACACAAGCCTCCTCTCAGTGAGAAGGAGTAAGCAGTAATCCACCACGCGGGCCCAATGCGGGTTGGTAGATGTCACAAATGTCTTCGAATTTTTGGATATAGAATATGCCAGTTTCATCACGATGTTTTCCTTCACCGTTTTGAGAGCAGTGGTGATGAAATAATAAGCGCCTGTCAGGGTTCAAACCTACGATCTACAATTCGTAAGTCACTGTGGGCTCTCCACTAAGAGAGAGTACTTGACATTAATCCGACCTCTGCTACCAGTCTAGTGGAAGAAGCTTGTTATTAATGGTGACGGAAGTTGAAAGTTATAGGGTTTTTTAAACTTCTGGCTGGCTGAAATGACTGCAACAGAATTAAATTCTTCGAGGTGCTGTCTCGTGGTGATAAAGTTGGTCCCCCATCGAAAATTTGACAGGAACGTATCCTAATGTTGTAGATCGATCAATACCTATTTAGAGTATGGGTCGATCTATATTCTGTAAGACAAGATGCCCTCAAAAGTTAAGTGTCCTTTTTATTGTTTTATAATTCTCAGTCACCTTACCAAAGCCTGTTAGGGTTCAAAATAAGGTCCCACAGAAAGTTCGTTCGGTTCCCACGGGAAGTCGTGGCTTATTCTCAGTCAGGGACTACACGGCGGTATCCCAGATCTGTTGCACAATTATATACGAAATATATACTTGAAAACTTTGAAGGAAAGCTTTAACAATCATGGTTTATATGATCCTGACGTCACCCTTCAGAGGTCAGAAAGCCGAGAACAAGTAAAACTCTTACAAATTTAATTAAATCGCCCAATTTATAATTAAGTTGAGGCGCGTTTCAAAGTGAAATATTTCTAAAACTTCAACAAGTTTATATCTCGGCTCACTGGAACAGTTCGGATAATTTTAATCTTTACTAATCATAGAATCGTTTGAAGTGTTAGATTACGTTTAGTAGCTAGAACAGTTGTCTATCATCGATCTACAATTATCGTTGATGATAAGTCATCAATATTATCTGATTATATTATTATTGTATTGACAGTTATTATCCAAATGTAACATGATTTTCAACAACGACATGCTATCACACGTTACAATATTCCAAAATCTAAACTGACATAATGTCAGTTTAACGGAAGCCTATTCAAATTAACACGAAATAAAGTCATTTAAACGTTTAAAAATCACGTTGGTTAACTTTTAAATCTGTCCCGAAGCTGGTAATACGTTATTGATATTTGTGAAAAGGCTGGATAATAATATTTGTATATTACTTCCCAGTGTAAATTGAGCCGATTACCTTCCCGCGTAAACTTTAAAGGGGATCACAGAGGGGGATGATTGTATTTCGGGAAGGGTCAGGATATTCTGGACACGTTATAGTGGTGTCCACAATGGATGGAGTGGTAGGGTCGCGCCACAATGAGCCCTGCCGCGTAATTGTTAAACTGAACGGGGGTTGAGCGCCCTGTCAACTGTTCCGTCACAGAATAAGTAATTGAGAATGTTTGGAGATTTTGTGCCTACAACCTGGTTAATTAACGGGCCTTTGTAGGTTAGTTACTGTTTAAAATTTGATATTTAGGTCATCAGTAGCTTCGGTTTATTATTTCGATTAAATATGACGTTTATGAGTAAAGAAGGCGTCATGAAAAATAGGTAGGTGGCCCAGAAATTAGTGTTGTCGATGTTATCGATACGTGATCTTTGACATCACTAATAGCGACATCAGTGTGCCGGTTCATTCATGGAGCCGGTTTAGTTAGCAAGTAGAACTGGCGTAAAATTATGATCGCGTGAATAAAAATATTAGTTTATGTTGGTTTTGCTAATAATTTAAAATTATTAGGTGTGTTTATTTACGATTTCAATCTGATTATATTGCGTTAAAATAAAAACCATTATTTATTATGTGTTGTAAGCAATTAAGTATAATTATTCAAAACTTTATTGATACAATTTACAATGTAGGCAAATACGAATAATTTTCATTGAAACATTATTCTCCAACACGCAATTTGTGAACCTTGTAATAAACTAAACAATTCTCATCGGTACAATAGATGTTAAACAATAAACGAAATACCTAAGTGCTAATATTTTAATTAAACAATGCCGCCGCCATTACCCGTGAAGATGGTAATAAACTTTATCGTTACCTTTTTAAATCTCGAACGAGCCGAGTGGCCCGATACCGATCACAAACTCCCGCTCAACAATACACTTCATCCCTTATTAATTATTTTATTGTAAGCATAAAGGATGTCGTAATCGTCAGAATAATAATATCATCGTGCCGCATAAAGAACCCCAAGTAGCGACAACACAAGCGTAAAAATGACACGCCGTGCCACCAATATGTTTGTGTGTAATATTAGATTTATTCGACTGGGTCACGCATACAAGCGTAGGCAGGCTACCCCGAAGCGGGGTGCGCTCCGGTGTGGGGGCACAACACTAGCACAAGCAGGGCTGCCGCTTGCCGCCCGCCAGATGGTCACGCACACAGGCGCGCCGCGAAAGGGAAAGCTACACTGTGTAAACAAATCGCGGGAGCGAGTGCCGTCCCTCTCGGTTACAAAGCCCGTGTGTGTCACATCATTGTGTGCTGTCGACGCGATCCGACGTAGATCGTTCTGTGAAATTGCCAGGTAATAGGCCGAGGGACTATAGCATTACACTTACTTATCGGTGGGTTTAGACGCTCAACGGCCTAATCGAATTGAATATTGGCGACGTATTGACTTTTTGAATGTTTAAAGGATTGAGATTGAGGCGTAGTTGTTTCAGGTTGAATTGATTTACCATGGCTTTGATTTGTGAACAAAAAATTTTCAGCACATTATGTACTTATTTTTTTTTATTTGTGCACTATTTATTACATTACCTACGTACACAAATAATTCAAATCAAACAATGCCAAAACCAACGTTCAAGTACATTTCAAAGTTATTACTTAATCAAATTATAAATCTACCAAAAAAACAATTTGTTCTCTTAAATTAACAACCAAAAACTCCAAAAACATCCGTAATTTGAGAAGAACGAAGCTCAGTTATGATTAGGTGACGTAAATATTGATACAGTGGATGTTTGGTCGAAGTGTCACGGCGTGCCGCTCCGGGCGTGACGACAGAGATTAGAATTGATCCGAGTAAGACGCCAGTGGAGCCCAACTCGACACCTATTCGTGTATACGTTATTGCCGTCTGAGCAATGCCACCCCTGAATTAAGTGGCGTACGCTCCGTCACTCGGATAGTGACGTACTGTTACAAGGACTGGTTTTATCGATAGTTTTATTTTGATAACATTTTTGACATTGTATGATGGTTTTAAATTAGTATAATGTAAATGTTAACAAATATTGGCGAAGATGAATAGTTATAGGTAAAAAGGATTAAAGTACTTAATTGTCTTCTTTAATTGTATTGGCTATTGACATCGATGTGGTTTCTCTGATTGTAATAATATGTTGCCACTAAACAACACATTTATAAAAGTGTGTCATAATTAATGCGTTTGAAGTAAATGAATCGTAAACTACCCACCTAATGGTTAAAATGACATAAAATATTAAAACAATCGTCAAACATCCCGATGAGTGCGCCGCAACAGGCTCGCGAATTATTACTATGGTATTGTTAATTCAGAATCGTCCCGAAATTTATTATGGGTCGACGAAGCGAGACAAAACATACCATCGATACGCACTAATGAGGGAGACAGAAGACGGTTAAATGAGGGGGTGTCGTAAATAAATTTTTGCGCTTATGTTTCAAAGATCTTTAATCAAGGGCTGTGTTGTGGTAAATCCAACTTTGTTTTGGTTGCAGTAGAGTTCATAATCAATTGTTTCACAAAAGCTAAAGAACAATGTGGTAGTCTAGAAAGAGGAAACGGATTACGAGCGAGTGTCGGAAGCTTTCACCGTATTTAACGTAGATTACAATACTTTTTCGATATTATGTTTACATAAGTGTTGATTGTTTTGTTGATTAATTTGTTAATTACTGGTTTATGTGCTGTAATAAAACCACCCATAAAACCGGATTTAATGGGCTCAAGTTGCCTTATTCGACAGATTTTTTATTTATTGCCAATTAAACTACACACGTATACTTAATGTGATCAAAAGTAATGTTAGTAATGTTTTAAACAAATTTACGTATTGGGTCCTGAATTTTGAGCTTTATAATTGTGTGAGGTGTCAACTCAAAATTAAAAAAAAATATGGAATTAATTTGTAAGACAAGTTCTGGTAATAAAACCTTACCTGATTGAACTTACGCGGTAAGGAAATCTAATTACCTATTTAGGTATTGAAAATCTCGTCACAACAAACCAAATAAAATTCAAAAGGATCAATTTTTACAAGCTAACAATTTGAACTTAGAACCCCTCATTGTCGAACGATCACAAGGGACGATTCTCAAATCCGATAGGTGCTAATCACAAATCGAATCTCGACTGGATTCAAATGAAGCGATCAATCAGAGCACAGCGCGCGGTGACATGGCGGCAAAAAACCGTCTTTGTCCTAACCAAGTTTTTTAGAGGGGTGCTGTGTTAAATACCTTATTATTGAACAGATTTAGCGAATGTTATGAATGAGTAAAAAAAAGTGAATTCTTGGAACAAAAAATAAAAAGCTGTTAAAAATGGGGCCAATTCATTAAAAGTTTTCAATCTAGTAAGATATCAGAAAAGTTAGAAATGAAAGTTACTAATTTTCAAAAACAGACTAGAACATTTAAAATGCTTTTACCTTATAAAGTCAAATAATTCTATTAAGTAACCAAAACAGCTCGCTTCAGAATCTTTTATTCCTAAAGGTTGAAAAAATATCTGCACGTGACTGGAAGACCTACTTTAGATACTCCAATAATTCCTGGAAAGGAAAACTTACAACGACCCAGACGAAAACAACAAACTCCTCCATGATATTACAATAGGCTACACCAAAGCACTCAAAGGAACGAAACAAACCTGTGACGTAATATTGTTAATATAAAATATCTAAAACAATATGGTTTATTTTTTCTAGATGTAACTAATGAAACAAATAGCAGCATGAAGACGTCTACTATTGAACTTGCTGATGCTCATCGGCTGAACAAAGGTACTGACCATGGAAATGGTGCAGATAATAGGAATGGATAATAGCAATTAAAAAGTGGACGTGATTTGAGACACGCAGGAAGGGGGACTTTACTAACACGATATAATACCGAAGTAGAAACTCACAAAAGCATTAAAAAGATCAGATATTCACCAAAATGTTTTCAATGAAGACAACAAGATACGCTGAAATATTCTTTGTTCAATAAATCCAAAGAACTGCACTCAAACCGGTAAAGAAGAACAATGGTAAGTGCAAGCAATGCTAACTATTTTCATTGCATTTCCGCATTACTCCGGGCGTCATCTCAATTAGCCAGACAGCTTATAAAGCGCTATAATCATCGCTGTATATGGTATAATGAATCTATTTAAGCTTCAATCGAGGTGAAAACTATTTTGCTTTTGTTTCTTGTTTATATGCATTACTTGTATTATAAATTATACTGTAGCGACAAATCTGTTAAATTATTAGATTAGCTGATTCATTATTTAAGGGCAGATCACATGATTATCCTTTAAGCCTCTGTTGGTTTTTTTTTAAATTATGGTATCTTGCAGGTGACAGTTACGACTGGCTGGCTGGAGGCTTTTAGTGTCGAAGCTAAAGGCAGCCCTTTAGCTTCTACACTAAAAGCCTCCAACTAGGGGTCCGCTGTTGCTTAAAATTACTGTGTACTTTATAGATATGACTTGTAAATTTTGCCTAATTTCTGTTTTAATGGTAGTGTTTTTTTTTGTGTACAACATCTTTCCTCTCGTTTCCCTTCAATAAAAATAAAAATCGAAATAATGAAACCAAACAGAAAGCCAGGGACGTGTGCGCTATTTGGTTTGACCAATGAGCGCGTGCCATGCTAGAGTTGGCCATCAGAAAGGGCCTTGACGATGCCCCCCGCCCCTTTAATGTTGTTGTTGTCGTTTGTTGTTTATGTATGTTGTTGTTGTTTGTTGTTTGTCTGTAATTTTTATGGTGAACTTAAATAATAAAGAGTATTCTATCTATCTATGTTTTTACCTTAATGTTGCTTAATTCCAAGGTGATATGTCAGATGTTACACATCTTAAGTGACTACTTTCAGACTCGCTCGTTTTTTCAGCATTAATATTTATCTATTCACGAATTTTTCGTATTTGTAAGTAGTTCGTTTCTTTATGTCAACGATAAGAACAATGGTTATCGGTGTACGAATTATCATATCAAATAGGCAAATACAACTTGGTGTGAAAAACACCAAATCCAGTTAAACGTTGGTATATTATGTATTCACATTTTTCCAGTACAATCTTATTGAGCATTAACGGTATTGCAAGTGACAAAATAAGTACTACTAGTAAGTAAAAATGTCATTGACACGTACTTAGGAAATACCGTAAGCACCATTGTTATTGTAGAAAGTTGTTTGTATTTAAATAAGTCTCCGTTCGTACAATGCACTGTATGCAAGTATACTCCTCGAAATAAAATAAAACAACATTTATTAACAAAATTTTGCATTGGTGCATAAATTATTTTTATTTACAAATAAATTCTAAAGTGTACACTTCTCACAAAACTTCCACTCGTTTCCATTGGATTTTAAACAATAATAATTAAAAAACAGTATTATTTTTAAACAGGTCTCGAATCTTCTCATATGGCATATTTTGTTTTATTTGGTTCTGGCTTTCTGATGTTATATATATTTTTGATTCATTTATTGATTTGATATCATAGTAAAGCCATCCATAAATATAAATTGCCTTGATTTGACTCTTTCAAACCTCACATTTCTTATAAATATTCAGATCATATTATCCGCCTATTCGTAGTGCTTGTAACCTTTGCGTTATCCAGGAATTGTATGCAGATACTCTTGTGTAGACGCCGGGATAATTGGTATTTGCGCAACCTTCACCCCAGGATACTACACCGACAAGATGGTTCCCTACTACCAGTGGTCCACCAGAGTCCCCTTGGCATGCATCTCGTGGTGGGTTACTGCCGCTAGCACACACCATCCCTGTGCTGATAGTGGCAATACGCAGGTATGCCCGTGCGCATGTTGCTTGTGAGATGACACTAACACGCGCTGCCATCAGAACCTCAGGTGACGAGCCTTCGTACTGAAATATTGAAAGAAGTTTCTTTGTAAGTTTCAGACACATCCGAGAACTGTCATAATATGTTTGAATTGAAGTTGTGTGTTACATTCTTAATCGATATCTGTGGTAACAAGTAATGACATATATCTTACCGACGTAGTCCCAAACCCAGAAACTAACGCTCCAGTTCCAGCTGGTAGTACAAAATGTTCGGAAGCAATTGCTATCGGAGCAACATACTGACTAAACTCAATAGCTTTTGCAGTCCCAAGTAATGCAATGTCGTGCTCCAAGGTCGTTGTAGAAAATCCTTCGTGGACATAGACAACGGAAACATCGTAAGTCTTGCCTCCAGAAGTTCGAAACGAAGTACCAACCGTGACTCGTATGTTAGACGGCTGCGATACGTATCTGGAAGTTATGAACATTGAGGAAATTATTATCTGTTCATTGAAAATAATAAAATCTAACAGCTCAGTAATTAACATTAATAACGAATGAACAATTAATGGAGGTGCCATAAGAGATGATAAAATAAAAGGACACATCAATCCAAATAATATCAAAGATTTATCAATATCCGACAATGGAGACGATAATCTAGCCTAGTATAGTTATCAATCTTTCTAGAAATGCGAACTGCGAATATTTCATTGTAATGTTAATCGATCATTAGAAAATCATTATTAAGTACTTACGAATCAGCACAATGGGCAGCAGTTAAAATGCCTCTATCGCTGATTACAACTGCACCACACATGTGAGCCCATCCTGATAGTACCCTCTTTCTTATACTTGCTTGGTACGGCACCCGAGTGATATCCACCGCTTCACCATTCACTATCCTCGCAGACTCAGCAGTATCAGGTACGGGATTCGATAGCACATAGCTGAAGCAAGCTGGAAAAGAAGGATTTCGGTTTCTTTTACCAATATATGATAGAGTGGAGATACATTGGAAAATCGTTCAAGTTTAAAATGTATATATACGATTTCCTAAAATCAAGTGACACACAGAATAAATACAAAACAATTCCTAATAAATAACCACAAACAAGGATACTGTACGATACTCACTTACCTAAAAAGAATATAATTTCAACCGACAACTGCATTTTAGCAAACAAAAGAATCGACTAAACAATGATATCGATGTACGACATGCCCAAATATAAGATATTTTATCTCATATAGTCAAGATCAAGTGTTTCTTATCTTGGGATAAACCAAATTATTTTATCTTACCCACTTAAATATGGGAATTCTGTTTGGAAATTGTGCTTCGTGCACATTTTCTGTGTCATTAAATTTACCTGTATCTGTTGTCTTTTGGTATTCCTGCCTCTTATGTAAAAGGAAACTCACTAACGGATGTTTCCTTCATGTTCATTTTTGCATCAACTTTTAATTTAATATTAGCAGCATTTGAATTCAAGCGACTTATTTCCAGTGAAACAGAGTTGGGCATTCCCGATTTGTTATCAAGAGCTTTATCATCTACTGATAAAAGGATAAACGCACGAACTTGTATTGTGTTGCACTTGTTAGGTTTTCCCTAATAGTTATTTATTATTGTATAACTACCTATTTTGTTTATTAATACACAAGTTTGTAAATTTTTATCTTTAATGTAAAGCTATACACAGGTTACACAATATCCTTTAAATATCCAATTTCTGAAAACAGACTTTCCTGTAACTTAATAGAGATACGATCTATTGACGTTACGACATTACCTTTTCTATATTTAGAATTTGGGATCGTAGAGTTTTAGGGAAAATTATATTGACCTTTGTTAAAATTAGTCTTACAACCTAGCATTGGCGTCGATAAAACCTAAACCACTATACTATTTATAGGTACAGCCTTCCTCACAAAACACGCACAATTTTCAATCATTACTTCATCAGTTGAAGCCTAGTTTCAGTTTAAGCAGGCATTAGCAGATCATTTACATGGAGATGCTACCATCTTATCTTCATCATCTTATTACTGGAAGATATAGATGTTCTGTATTACGTTCAACAGTTTTCGGTACTTAGAATTTAAAATGACAATTCCAAATAAGAAACAGCCTTAATTCCATCAACCACCACCAAGTTACGAAACCCATAAGATCTAACACCATGAAGCGTTAATTTTCCATGTTATTCTCAGGACGAATTCTCGATCATTAACGAGGTGCAAATTATATTAACAGCTTTTTAATACAGAACTGCCGTTGCGGCCGAGGTTTTATCGGCAATCAAACCGTTGTCCCGGACTCAGCAAATTTATGGACACATTAAACCATCGGAAATTGCTCGGTAATGAGCTTCATTGAGCATAACTTTACAATATCGTTTAGAGGCAACATACTCGATACTACACCTCTCTCATTCATATCTGCTCTTTTTGTGTGGTATTTGGATATATTGATGCTGTTACATTTGGGGTTTCCTTTTGCAAGGGATTTATTATTTATTTTTATCTGACTGACTTTATTTGACTGCCTCGTTGGTCTAGTGGTTGCAAGCACTACTGCTGAGCATGAGGGTTCGGTTCCCGGGTCGGGCAAAGTGTTATTGGAATTTTCCATCTGGAACTTCTCAGTAGCAGCCTGGAGTCTGGATTTGTGCCCGGTTGATGGCAATGGGTGCGCCGCTTATTACATGGGACTTAATCATAACTGGTGAAATGTGGGTGTACTATAGGTACACCTCTGCCTAACTCTTCGGGGAATACAGGCGTGATATTTTGTATGTATGTATGTAAATTATTTAATTTAATTTATTTAACAGTTTATGTACACATATATAAACAGATAAAAAGAAAGGAACAGAAAAATACGTTCAAAGATGATGCTTATTTCTAAAGATATCTCTTCCAGCATACCTGCGATAGGAAAATAGATAAGGCGACGTAGACAATAATTATATGTGCAAGAGTAAATAAAATACATTTAAAAATAAAAAAGAATAAAAATAAAATTAATTTAAATAAAAATATTTAAAAATGTACTCAATAAGTGTATAAATGAAATACCGATATTTAAATAAAAACATACAATTTTTAATTTTTTTTATGTCATTGTTGTACGTAGACAAGTTGATTGAGAAGATTAATTGTTTATGTCAGTTAACCTGGTTGTTCTTGGATTTAAGATTAATAATATATCTCAATTTTCTCTTTGATTTATGTAGCTGCTGCGACTTTTCAGCATGCATGTAAAACAACTATTGGTACTGTTCAGATTAAATTACTACATATTGCAATCTAAATCTTTACTTAACCACTGAAATTGGAAAGAGAAAAGGGTACCATAGAAACCATTCAAAGTGTGTAACGAAAAAAAAAATTCTCAAGTCATTAATTCTAAATCTGCATTGCATTCGATTCCTGAAAATTTGGAACAGAATCCAATACAGTTCATTCACATAATCCATGAGAACCAGTTATCTCAATATTAATATTAATGTTAAACACATTGATGTCAATCTTAACCTCATTATAAAATCAAATAGTCTGTTATAATTATTTAGTACTCGATCGGCCTCAATGAAGTGTATACAAAAATGAACCGAGCACACGCGTGGCGCCATCTGTTATCGGTTTAATGCACGATTTATATCGCAATTATTACGAAAACCCATGTAAGTATAATTTTAATGTTCTATTTTACTGTAGATTAATTACCCGATCCGTTCGATATTGCCCCAAGCTCCGTTGTTTCGACCATTAATTGGATGAATCAACCACGAAACGCGTAAAGTGAGCGTAATAAGCCTATTGGCTAAGATAAGATAGTGTTCATTAAATCAATAGAAAGCCGTGTGCTTGGGAGTGTATGGCGGTGTATGGGATCGGTACGTCCACCCACGCGGGGCGCATTCCGGTGGGAGCCAAAGACCTCTCGCTTCCTGGATGGCACACAAATGCATAGTAGATCAATTTTACCGATCTCTAAAACTGGATTGTTTTAATGTGGCCTGTTTGAACGTTATGTGGGGACACCTGTGGTAATCACGCGCACAGTATTTGAACGATATTGGGACATGATGGCTGCTTCAGATTCTGTTAGATGCATTTTACACGTGTTATGCGGACCTTGGTTGTAGAGGTCAAACGTAAGCCGTTAAAGTTGTAAAAGGTAATTAATTTTCTGCTGCATCTTTCCGGGTTTTGTAAACAATAGGATGACCACGAATACACCTTTCAAAGGCAGTTAATTAGGTAATAAAATCACTTCAGAAATTTTCATCTATTAAAGAGCATCACTTTTACAGGTTTTCAATTAACTGAGATCTATCGTCATTGGAATTTTTGCTAATTACGGCATGACTTTTATGGAAAAGGATAGCTAGGTACTTTTTGCTTTACACCGCAAGATGATGACGCTGATAATGAAGTCAGCGTATCCGGATACGGATTCGCGGATATTCCAAAGAACCATGGATCGTCAATTAAATATAGATACGTTCGTCAATACTTGTTAACGCATTCACACTATGATTACTATTAATTAACTACTGTATTACTGTATTATTTCTATTACAAAGGGAAGCAAGATTGAGGCTATCTGTTACGATCATAACGATCATGTGCATGTAAAGTGATACGGACTTATGTAATTAAGGAAATAAGTAGGTACATGTTTAAATGCTTAGCCGTTGACGTCAGGGGTTTAGTTGTAATGAGAAATAGAAAACAGGTGATTAAAACAATGCTGTTATTTTACGTATGTATGTGTATGTATACGTTGCTATGTGCATGCGGCGTGTTTCGCGTCTCGCCCGTTCAGCCGTGAAGGACGCTCGCGCGCCGCGATTTGACGGCCGACTTCTAACCGCTGCTCAGCCGTGGTGCGGGACAAGTCGTAAGAGACAGCGGGACTGATAAAATTAATTGTATAATGCAGTTATTGTCTACTAGCTTCTGCCCGCGACTTCGTCCGCGAGCCTACAACCTTCTTCCAGAAATGGGCTATCCAATGCAAAAATAATTTTTCAAATTCGAATGGAAGTTCCCGTTACTCCTACATACAACCTTACAAAAAAAAATTACCTCTTTATAATATAAGTATAGATTTACCCTCTTACTAATAAACGTTGTATATCGCCTGTATAGTTACACAACGCTTTATCTTCTTCTTTCGAATGTCAAATTACTGACGACTGAAAGAGAGAAATCGGTGTGTAACTATACAGGCGATATACAACGTTTATTAGTAAGGGGGTTATTATTTATTTAAATAACAAAAAAGTTAAAGTTAAAAAAAGAAAGTTTTTTTTATAAGGGATTAAGGCGAGTCATGTTTTGAATGTGAGAGATATTAACAATATCTTAATATCGTTGATTGATCACACTGCACAATAGTTCAGTTATAACTTATAACTTTGCATAGTGTACAATATCAAAAAGAAAAAACCTATCGATAAAAACTCGCGTCTGCTATGAATGTCACTGAAAACGTCAGTAACGATGTTACAGTTTAATTACGACAACTACTAATAAAATAAATTAAGAAAAGAACATTTGTGTTAAATCGGAGGAACAGTGGAATCAGGAAAACTTAATTGTATTAATAAATTAATAAAAGTTATCTAAACTAAAACTAACTGTTTTGTAGGTTGAGAGAAAAAAAATCAATTTCATAACCTTCATTTTATAACTACTAAGAAAAATAACTAAATCTTAAACCGCTTTATTCTTATAAATTACACTACATCCTAACTCAGGTATCAGATGTCCAACAACTTGTTAGTATTATCGTTATTGCGACTGTTGGACGTTTTATTGACAGTTATTATGTTATTTTGTCATATAAAACTTGCTTTAGATTTATTTATTCATAACTTAACGTACCTATTTAAATCTATCAGCGGGTTTTGAGAGCAGTCGAAATTGTGCACAAATCACAACATGTAGACCACCCAATGTTTACGATGTGGTGATTTTATATGGCTTGATTATGATATTTATTAGAATATTTTATTTTTTTAACTGTATCTTGTTCAAGATTTCTTTTATTTTCTTTCATACCAGTAGGTATATCGGAAATAAAAGTCTTTCTTAAAAAAAAAAATGCGGGGCAGTCTTTGGTTACTGCCGATAGAAGTGAAAACTAAGTAACGCCATCTAACGAAAATGAGGAATTGTATATAATTATTTCAGGAATTGGTGTGGCTTGCTGTTAGTACCAGCCGTCATACGAATTTTCGATCAGGTCACGTGTCCTGACGCGAGTTTAACATTTTTTACCCATCCCAAAAAAACTGCACAACGCCGCTAAAGAAGTTTTCACTTAAAAAAAACCAAAAAGGTTCCCCCAATTATTTTTTTTATTTCCAAAATGAATATTAGTCTTGATTACACCGGAAAATCAAATTACGGATTTAGATACAAAATGACATGCGTAACAAAACATATAATAACATTGAAATAGTAACTAAAAACAATAATTGCGTCGTTGAAACTGAGCTAATCACCTGACCAATTACTGTACAGCATTATGTACAATCACGATGTGTACGCACTGAACATGACTGGAATATTTATAAAGTAACCTTTGTATGAAACGTAAGACTCAATGATATTGTCGCGCTCCAACGTATCTTCCGTGTAATTAACTGTCGCGTTATGATGTTGTCATACAATAAACATAATATTATTGTGATTGGATTTCATTTTTTTTTGTGTTTTTTTGCACAATTCTGTTGGTTTGGTGCGCGTATTTTATTGGCGTTGAATGTTTATTTAAGGTGTTCAATGATAGAGTTATATTTGAGGTAAATGTAATATTTGTGAAGCTTGATTCACTAAAACAACTCTAAGGTCCGTATTACAGAACCTCACTCAAGACTCAAGCATTACTTAAAACTAGTTTCAACCAATCAAAAAGCTTTAAACAAGTTTTAAGTAATGCTTGAGCTTTGAGCGAGGACCTAATACGCCTAAGAATCGGCTGCAAAGAAAACTGAAAAGACTCTAGTCTGGACTGACTCTACCAATGCCTGTTAAGTGATTAATGGATCGAATCACACTTAAATCGATCTGAAATGGCTGAGAGAACCATCATCTAATAGCCAAAGTAGAAAAGTGCACAAGATTTGAAGAAAGTATCTGGGATTTGCAAGAATTGACGCGTAGCATTGCATTTCATTTAAGTACAATTTATTGATTTTACGTCTAAAGTAGCCGTATTATTGTAGATACCTATATATACATACATATCTCCTTTGTGTTCAAGTTGGCACTAAAGCTAAACTAAGCTATTGGTTTGATAAAAAAATCTACTAGACCATCAATATTCTCCGTATTTCAACGAGACCTCCAATTATTTAGCACTTTTAAACATTCGAAAACATGTGCGAGTCGAATTGCATACTCCTCCTTTTTTGTACATTGAGACAAAAAGGTCATTGTTAGGTACGTAACAACATTCTTGAACGTACGAATATAATGTCAGAGTGTAAATAAAAGGTTAATCTCGTCAAGTAACCGCGGTGAATTCAATTTGCATACAAAATTACGATTTTCATGTGAAACTCTGGTTCTTAGTGAATTATTCGAGCCAGTGGAGCGACGATTTCCTATTTATGCCTCTCCGCTATTGTACCTTTATTTGTATCAAGGTAGTGAGCGTAAAGAAATACTGAGTTGGATAACTTTTACATTACGACCATGTAAAACACCAGCTTCACTCTGTCTGCTGAAAAACGGCAGCCTTGTACAAAGTTTACACCTTTAAACATATTATTTGAATGTGTGTAAAAAAAAGATAATCCTTGTGTTGGTATTGCTCATTTTACATTAATTGGCTTGGACTTTGTCGTCCTTGCTCTTTCGGCGTTTCGATTACCTTTATTGCAATAAAACTGTCAATGGTAAAAGATATTATAGTAACAATCTACAAAAGATCTTCTTCCTTATGAACACAGAATAAACTCGACTCAGAAACAGAAAATAACAATTAGGGGCATAACGAATATACTCAATGCAATGTAGCTTACCTTAAAAAATATTTTTCAAAATCAAGTGCATTTTAAGTTCTTTTGAAGTCACTTAAATCACCATACTTAATCTAGACATTAGCTTGTGGCTAAGTAGTAACAGCCGCACAGGTCGATCCATCAGGTTTAGCTAAGGTTGTCGGAGTTGGTCCATGGATGGGTGACTATCTTTACATACCGAGATTCCTCCGTGCCTCGGAAAGCATATTTAGACATTGGTCCTGGCTGTCACACGTGGAATTTTGACAGTCGTTACGGGTCGGCAGAAGCCCGAAAGTTACACAACCAGTCTTACCAAGGGGTATCGTATTACCCAGTTACTGAGTCAGATAGGCGGTCGCCCTATGTAAAATACTGGTATTCAGCTGCATCCGGTTAGACTTGAAGCTGACCCCAACATGGTTGGGAAAAGGCTATTATACTGGATGGATGGATATTGACTTAATCTAGACAAGGCTGTACTTATGGCAATTGGGCGGTACAGTTACGTAGTCGATGTTGAAATTTTTTTAAAGGCTTAAAAGTTTCATTAGTAAAACAAATAAACAATAATGTTCCGATGTCCACAGTTTCAGCAGTATTCAGAGTGGGATCGGCCGATTCGCTCTCACAAACGTAAGCGGCTATATAGTGCATGGCGCATAGCAGGAGGGCGGCCGATGTCTCCTCATACTCTCACGCCACGCGTTTCTAACATTATATAGATAAGTCATTGTGGATATTGCTTTTAGTATAAAATAATGAACACTGTCTCGGTTTTCAGGCGTATTTTGAAGCTGAAAGTGGTCTAGTATCAAGTTTAGTAGTGGATGTTTTCAGGATGATGAAGATGATATTGATTAAGACTTCCGTTACATTAGCGCGTTTTAAGTACTTGTCAGTTAAAGTTGCGCTAGACTGAAAGCGATGCCAATTACAGCTACTTCAGCACGGCATAGCATGACAACCACAGAAACGGGTTGTCTACGGGTTTTGTCGACGGAAGAATAGACAAAATGACAGATTCTGATTGTTTATCTATCATTTCGTCTATTCTTCCGTCGACAAAACCCGTTTCTATTGTGGTAAAGCGTGCTGAAAAATCTACTGAAAAAATTTTGTAGTGAAATATGGTTTAATCCGACCATAATGTTTTATTCTGACGTGTTATAGAGGGAAATACTACAAGTTGGACCACATCCAATCGCACATAATGAGAGACAGAGACACATTAATTACTGTAAAATGACTCCTAAGGTGCTCGTCGTAAAAGGCAAAATTTTCTAGTATTCCTTTTCTAGAACTTTCAATGGATGGATTTATTTATTTTAAATAGAACGAAGCCAATTACTCTATTTAAAGAGAATGTAATTTAGGAATTATAAATAAAAAACGTAAACTAAAATTATCCATTACTATCCAGTGAGTAGTCTGTCTACAAGACCTTCATCCCCTGTATCAGATCGAATTATATGACGATAGCTACTGTCATGGTTATATTCGTCAGTCAGATGGATTGTATGTAGTAGAGCTGATCGTCTTGAGGCTTTTTTGATACCAGTAGCGTATCTAAATAACCTCCTTTGCAAGATGTAATTGTATGTTGTGTTATGATTTGCCTGAATCTGTGTTTACTTACTTTCACTCTTACAATGATATTGTAATATAAAAAATAGCATCTCTCTTTGACATAGACAAGCGTCGCAGTCCAGACACCGTTCATTTCATTTTCAATAAAAAAACGTCCAAGAGAGATGTGTCTAAATCCTTTTTATATAAATCGCAGGACAGTTTAATGGAATCACACGTCAGATACTTCCTCCATAGCATAAACGGTGACAGTCTAGTTATTTACATATAGAACATTGTACACCCACACGTTTTCTATTTTTCAATCGCGCCGTTCCGCCTTTCGATAGTTTCCTATACTAATACATGCACTAAACCAGGTTTGCTTGACCTATCCGGCCCCTCTTATGCACCTAGTACAGATAGTAATGAAGAGAGTAGTAGTGTAAACTTGGGGGTCTACGGTGAATGGTTATTTGGTAGCGGAAGGCGCCTGGAGTCCGGACAATGGCCGCTCGGCGATCACTGCTACGTTCCCAGCTCATTACGTATTTACTACAAAAACTTCTATTAGTTTAGACTTAACTCTTTATACATTGAAATAGAGTCATGTAGAGTTAAGTCCTATTTCCAAATATGTTAATAGCTATGTCTTTTTTACACGTTTTCTTCTGTATGTAGTTTCCTCGAACCGTCAATGATTTATTATAATAATATAATGTTGATTTATGTAAGATTTGTTTTAAAGGACAAAAGTCTTCCGTGATTGTTCATATTTTGTTAATTTACAATTGAAAATAAGAAGTAAAAATTACATTTTGAAGTTAAAATACAGTACAGAAAAGCCAAGGATGTTGAAGACAAAACAGTTTTACAATCGTTATTATTTTTCACCCATGTGTTAAGTTAAAGGCGGGTTAGAGGTTATATCTACAAGCTGGTTAACAGCATTCAACATAATTGGCTCTACTTCGCCTTTTTTTCGTAGAAAGAGTTCCATAATCTTTTTTTAATCGACCAATATAGACCAATTGTTTTTTCAGACTTCTCGGTACTTTTACCCCTGCGTCAACACCTCCACTCTCCAGCAACATCTTAATAAATCAATCAACTGCCATGAATTAATATTTATGCTAACATATATACCTACGTGGGTATTACTATGCGTTTTGGTAATGAAATCCTTTCTTTAATAAATCAAGTCCTGTGTATATCATGCATTTAGTCAATATAAATGTTGGTAAGTACCTACTTTCTTCTCAGCTAAAGCACTTATAGGAAGTGGTGAAGGGCGGGCGTTTTTCGGGGACTGTCTTATGTAATTTTGACGTTTGAAAAGTGCTGATTCTCAGTCTAGTTTGCATAAATTACTTTTTGAATTTAGTTTTTTTTTCCATGAAACTTTGACTGAAGTTCGTGGTCTATGTAACTGTAGCGTATTTGGCCTGTGCAACCCACTCAAACTACCTGACTGCATTGACGGTCTGATCAAACACTTGATTATGCATTTCGTAACTGCAGTTAAATCGATTACCGATCACTCGGTATACTAATCGGTAATCGACTCGATTTTAATATTCTTGTGTTTGTTTTAAAAATTGTTTCGTTATTTGTTTATTAATTGTGATGCTTAACTAACCTACGCGAAAGTTACTCGGTTCTATTAATAGTTTTAAACATTTCCTGCTTGTTTTTTTCAATATTTTATAATAGTTAAGTAATATTATTTTCGCTAAGCATTCTATTTATGGGTTGACAGAACACAAATTATAGTACTGGTCGATTGGATCTGGAATATTGTAATGGTAATTATAGACATACTAATTAATTATACTAGTAATATTATGGCCAGGACTTCTGACGGGTGAGCACTTGGAGTATGTTTTATCCTCCCACTGTTCGCACACACCTAATGCTATGAATGATAAAACAATGTCGTTGAGGAGGTCATTGTTTTATCTATTTTTATGTTTCTGAAGACTCCAACACATCCCAATTGTACTTTATCATTGAAATTATGATGAAAGAGCATTTAATTAATAATCCTAATCCTAACTAATATTATAAATGCGAAAGTGAGATTGTTTGTTTGTTACGCTTTAACGCTAAAACGGCTGAACAGGTTTGGATGAAATTTGGCACACGAGTAGACCAGGACCTGGGTTAGGACATAGGGATCGAGACTTATGCGGGTGAAACCACGAGGTGCAGCTAGTATAATTATAAATTAAAGTCGCATTTCGTGTCTGTCTGTGTCACCGCATTGTTCTTCTAAACTACGCAACGGATTTTGATGCGGTTTTCACTGTCATTTAGAGAATTTATTATCGGTAGGTTTATGTGTATAATAAATTATTATTAAACTTGCATATAATAAAAAAATCTCGATGTTTTTTCTAGTCGTAAAAACCATGCAAAGCAGGGCCGGGTCTCTAGTTTAATAATATAATACGAACCTAACGTTATCAATGATAGAATATCATTGTTTGGACCCAGATTAATTCCTAGCTCTCTGGCTTTTAGCCATTTATATACCCCAGTTTTAGTTACCATCTTATTTTTTTCAGAGAAATCCAATTGCCCGTAGAGCTACCTGTCAAACAGAATAACATCAGGAAGCCCTAGATTTTCCTGGAAACCTGCTGGTTTTAATTTCTAACGCAAAATTGTATACACTTTTATCCTTTGCGGATATTTTTTTAGACACTACTCTTAAATAAAAAATGTACTGACGTGAAAGAACCTTTGAACATTCAAGGGTCTTCACTTTATTATTTTTCCGAATACGTCATTGCAACCTTTTTGAATGAAAATGACAGTTCGAAGATCCGCAGAGGAACGATCTTTACCCATCTGTTTAATAGATGAAAAATATTTTATATCAAATTTTGTATGTTAAAAATTATATCGCCAGTTGGCTAAAACCAGACTTATGATAAATGAAAAATTCAAAAATGAATTTTGTTAAACATATTGCACTCCTATTAACGATTGAATTAGTTTTAGTAACAAATGTTTCTTCTAAAAAGCACTATCCATTGATACATAATGATTAATGACTTATGGCTATTAACTTTCCTAAACTTAGGTGGCCAAATAGTCACCTATTGGGTCATTAACTCTGCATTGACTAACAATATTATTGGCAAAAGTCGTGTTAGTAGCAAAGTTTCTCCTTGTAAAGCTCTTTCAATTGGTGTATATCTTGTAATGTTTAAAAAAAGGTATTTTTTGTATTTTTTATTTATCCCAGTCTGACCAGGAATTTTTTAGCCAACCTACTCGCAATATTTATTTTCTAACGTACTAAATTTGATTTAAAATACTTGGCGCAGGTCGTTCCTCTGCAGATCCTATGTTAAAACGCTGACATGTGCCAGTTGTGTAGAAAAAGAATTTGTTTGAAAATTGCTTAACATGATAGCACCTATCTACTACTACCACTCATAGCCCTTTACCACTCATAGAACTCAGGGAGTTAATCAACATTGAATAAGTAGGTACTGAAATATAGTTTATTATTCTGTGTTTACGAAAGGCGGTTTGGAATATTGAAGAATGCTAAACTTGGATGGCCTCTCCAATGTCCATCATAATTAAGATTGGCGTGATCTTTCGAATGATCCATTCATAAACTTTAATTCAGTTCAAGGTTGACGATTACATGCAACATTTAATTGATCTTTGGGCTTGCCAGTGCTAACTAAATAACTGCAAACAAAAAAAAAAACAAATGACGACGACGACTTATTCGTCGCTGCCAGTCGCTGGTGATTCGGAAGAAGTTAAAAAAGTAAAAGCATTAGTCAGTTTATAGAATTAGAGTTTTTTTACAACTGATAATTTCTCGTTTTTTCTCTAAATGTTATTCTTTCTTAATCTGAATTTTCTAACTAAGATCCTTTTGGAAACCAATTCTAACTTAAAAAGATTTGGAAGTGTCTTGAAAGTTTCACCGTAGTACATTTATTATGTTAGCCATTTCGGGGATCACAGTGCTTGATACTCAAAATGTGTCTGCTATAATGTCAAAGGTAAATGCCAATTAAGTCAAGTCACAACAACCTATTGCAGTGGTTATTAGACCTGACAGAGACGAGACATATCAAAACGTTGGCTAATGCTGATAATATAATTAACGCATATCTTCGGTTGGTTGGTACTTTCAAAAGACCCGTGGTTTTACCCGCATAAGTCTCGATGACGTAGAAATATCGTGATAAAAAGTATCCTATGTGTTAATCCAGGTTATAAACTATCTGTGTGCCAAATTTCATCTAAATCCCTTCAGTAGTTTTTGCGTGAAAGAGTAACAAACACCCATCCGCAGCAGCAGCAGCGGAGCGGGTTTCAGCATTATGCTGAGCCTTCTTGTCACAGTCAAGACGTGCAGCTGCTGTTCTCTTTTTTATTTACTCTTGTCTTTTTGTATGTAAGGGTCTCTGTGACAATAAACCTATTGACTTTAACTTCTTTCTTTCTTTCTTTCATCCATCAATCCGTCCTCACAAACTTTCACGTTTATAATATTCATAGGAAGTAGGATAATGGTGCTCGCACATATTTTTTTGGCAGTGTATAGAGTGCCACCAGTGGCACTCCATCCCTATCGGATAAAGTGCCACTACAGGCACCCTAGTAACACCGCCTCGGCCCGGCCAAAGTGCCGCAAGCATTGGATTGTCATTGTCACTGTCACTAAGTCACGTCACTTGGTATTTTGTTTGATTGTCGAGGTTAGATCGCTGTAAAACAACACATTCCCAAAACATTACATTCTCTTGTGCCTAAACGGACCCTGGCACTTCGCAGGCCGCTACCGCGGCACCGCTCGCTACGCTCGCTCGGCTCGTGCGTTGTGTGGTCACAGTTCTAACCTAACCTAACCTAAATATGAAGTGACAGTGACAATGCAACGCTCACGGCACCCTAGCCGGGCCGAGGCAGTGACACTAGAGTGCCACAAGAAACTCGCGGCACTCTATACACTTCGTATTTTTTTTTACTTCCAGCACGCGTAGGATGACCATGTCAATGGGTTTTCTACGGGTTTTGTCGACGGAAGAATATACAAAATGACAGATTGTGATTGTTTATCTGCCAATTTGTCTATTCTTCTGTCGACAAAACCCGTTTCTATTGAAGTCTCCCTACGCTGGAATTGAGCAGAACGTTTTACACGAAGAAAGAACTGTAGTACAGTTTAGATTTTGAATATCTCAGAAATTCATCACGAGACCGTTACGTATCCATGAAACAAACGAAATAAATAATCTAAATGACCTAAAATTAAAGAAATAATAATAATATATCGATGACAGTGTTGCCGATGAACAAAACCTACACGAATGAGTAATGGTGACCAGTCGATATGTTTACTCGTTAGCAGTTAATTGGAATAGAGAAGTCTATTGAACTCAAACGGTAAGTAGCTGTTGCTTGTGTAATCTAGCTTGTAACATTGTTGTGCCTTTAGTTCGGTGATTGGTTTGATAGTACTAACCTATAATTTATTAATTTGTGGAATATGACATATCATCACGGCTGTATTCAAGGAAGGGTTAGGCAGAGGTGCATAATAGGTATCTATACTCACACACATTTCGTCAGTTATGACTAAGTGGCATGTTAAGCAGGCGAGTCTACCAGTTTCGACTTCGAAGTGCTACTGAAATTCAGGAATTTCAGTCAGGGTGAATAAGATGATGAAACTGATGGAATCAGGAACTCGGCAGTTGCGCTTGCGGCCGTAGATATTATTGATGTTAATACACTATTAGTACTGATTGTAACAAAATGAGTTTGCATCTAAGGAAAATAGGGCAGTGCTTTAACATTATTTATATTACAGTACAGAGTCGAAAAAGTTCAGATTGCCAAATCCAAAACTAGGAGATGTGGTTAAAACTCCACAAAGAAGTCAAAATCCAAATGAGAAATGGAGATCTGGTAGGTAATGAATTTTGTCAGAGGCAAATTAATATTAATATTTAGAACATTTTTCTACAAATTAATATTTATATAATTAGCAGCACACACATCTAACAATCAAACATCTAAACCCAAGAAACCAGAACAACATTACCAAAGCTTTTAATTACATGTGCCTACCTACAACACACACGTCAATATTTTTTACTCTATGTACCATATGTAAATGTTACGTTTTACGTAGACTCGTTAAATCGAGAGACGAAGGTGCCACAGAGTGGGCGGAGGTAGCTCACTTAATGAACCGCATTGTCTTATTACTTTAAATGGCTGTGCAAGTTTTTTTTTCCGTCTTTACTTTGGACACATGTAAATAACGCCGTGGGCGGATCGTATCCGCTATCATAAACGTAGGTAGCGAATTCTGTATTTTATTGTACCTTTTTAGATTTTGAAATGGTTGATGTATCACTGATTGGTAAGGTAAGGATGCCTTGTAAAGAGGAATTGTCTCCAGTTTCTTAGAAGTCTTTGATTGCCGGCTGCCATGTCACCATCCTCCTTGACTTTTTCCATCCTCTGCTGGATATAGCCTTTTCTCTGATGACGCCAAAAGACTTCTTGCCAGCACCACCATCATCATCATTATTTCAGCCGAATGACACCCACAGCTGGACGTAAACCGCCCTCTAGGCGTGATCACATCGACTGGTCTTTTGATTCTGTCAGTAGATTCCTACAATCTTCACCAGGTGATCCGTAACAGAAATTTGCCGGAACATGTATAAAAAAAAACGATACATTATTACAAACAATGATAAGTTGGTACAGAGTTTATTGAATCCTCATCAGCTATTATTTTGTATATGTTCTTCCCACATTTCCCAATGTTTTGTATCCTCTTGTCAATTCCTAAAAAAACATTTCAGCCAGTATATTGTTATTCTCGCAACTTTTATGAGCTGTAAGTTATTTATCATTGTTTAAATGGAAACGATTAAAATCATTTTAATTATGACTACTTACTTCTAATTACAGTGTTGTGTCTGCGGATAAGTTTATGTTTACACGTGTCTTGTCTACGAGATCAAAAGATGGTATTTATTTACACCTTTTCATACTTTAGCCTTGAGGATAAAGTCTTATTGTAGTTAGATTGTCTTTAGATTTTTGTTTGGTTCTTGGTAATAATGAAGTCAATGATACCTATCACTGAAGTCCTTATGTTGTTTATTTGCCTGTGTATTCCTTCATTTTTTTGGGAATCCACTTACAAGAATATTATTTAGCTTTCCCATGTCAAACATTAGTCTATTTATTTCATTTGTTTGTACTCTTTACTCATAGGTTTCCTAAAGGAAGCATTCTGGGCCCTGATCTTAACATAAATAGTACATTTCCTTTCAATGTCTTAACTTAATTTAATTTACCTTAAACAAATAAATCCGTGAACAACACCATGTTTAAACAATGTCAACAGATTTATTGGTCGGCTTCACAAAGGGGTTATGTAGTTGATATGCCAGTGAGACAATTTTGCCCAATATGGTCCGGGACCTTGGTGCCCACACGAGTTGGTATTGGATCTTTTAATGTACGTAATTGCGGTCATATTAAGACCCAAGTCTGCTCCTCCCACGTTTGACAGTCCAGCTAATTGTGTTTTACTTTTTTATTGGTATTCTTAAGAGACGCGAATGGAAGTGTAGGAACTGCTTAACAGAGATGGCCTTGCAGAGATAATATTGCAAGTTCCATTGCACTGTTTACTGGTAGGTAATTGTTTAAATCTGAATCATCTGTTAACAATTCATCCAACAATGAAGTTGAGCGCATATTTATGGTTTAACTTAATGGGTAATTATGGATTAACTAGCTAGGATAATGTAAGTAGTTTGTTCTACTGTATAGGTACTTATCATATATGTAGGTTGGCAATCAGACGAGTCACCAGCTGCCAACCTAATAGGAAGTGGTTATTGCCCCGTATATATGTCGTGGCCAGATCTTAGAATTGATCATTTCATGTTCGACCATTTCATGAAATGGTTGTGTTTCATGAAATGGCCAGCTAAAATTGGTCATATGGTTTAAACGTCAACGTTTAATGATATGTCAGTCGACGTTTGGCCATATCATTAATGTAGGGTATCCATGGTTTAAGGTGTAGTAAAAATTGCTAACTGCGACCAAATTGGAAGTAGCGCTCGCCAGCCGCTACCACGGCACCGCTCGCTTCACTCATTCGGCCCGCGCGCGGTTGGTCACAGTTCTAACCTAACTTAACATATTTCGTTGGGGACTCGGGGTGCCATAAGTTGCGTGAATTTTTAATTTTAAGTGCTATGTTGCTCACCACACCGGTTGTGGTACCCCGACATAGGTTAGGTTAGTAATTTCCAAGTTGGTCACTTTCCCTAATATCACATTCGGAAAACCAATACAAAAAGTCCATCGAGTTTCCTTGCTTGGTCACCCTACTTTGTTTGATTTGTTGTATGCCGCCGCCATGATGCCCAACAAAAACAAAACGACATCAACGCCTCTACCGGTGGATAAGCTAACTATTTTAGGATATGATCACTAATGTTTGGCCACATCATGAAGTAGTCGTGCGTTTAACTGTTCATATCGTCAAACGTTGAGTATTCAATGATCTGGCCAGACCACATCATGATGTGATCAGCGGTCGATGTTCTATTTCATGAAATGCAACCATTTCATGAAATGGCCGAACACTTCATGAAATGATCAATTTTAAGATCTGGCCACGACATATACACCTGCAGTAATGAATAAAACGTAAAATAAAAAAAATAAAAAACAGCCATCATTTCTACAATAGCATAATTCTGCATTATTGCTAGGTATAAGCCTCGTCTGTTTTGCGTTTTCCTATTTATTTAGAGCATTTCAATGAGCCCAAACATCTCAACCTCTACCCTAAGTTGGTGAGGGAGTTGGCTATCCTGCAAATTCCAGGTGATGCTGCAGTAGGTATCTGTTAAAGGTTACTATGTTCTAATATCATTGAAGTAACAGAATACCAAATTTCGACACGATCAGACCTGTGGAAAATGCTCAAATCCAATTATTAACTTGTATAGAGCTGATAAACTTCAAACGGCTGAACTGATTTTCTTGAATCATATCTAAAGGTGGCCATTCACGGGCACTCCATTTCCATGACTCCGCGCGTTTTCATTCAATATTATTTACCAGTCCTCCAAAAATCTCACGTCAAACTACGTAAGATTTTTTGACCTGAGCACTCTCGGTCAAGTCACCGTTAAAACAAATAAAATCGGTTCAGCCGTTTGAGAGCTACGATACCGCAGACAGACACGGAGATACAAAGATACACACGTTAAACTTAAAACAGCTCTCTTTTTCCGTCGGGGGTTAAAAAAGGAGTTTTCCGAAGCTCTCGAAGTTGCAAAGTTTCATATGCTGCGGTTACCTTTACAGGACATTTTCTTCGAGTACTTAACAACCCCCTCTTTACTTTACATTTCGTCGCCTTAGAGTGAAAAACTCGGGAATGCAATTTTGGTTATTTTTATTTTATTAATTTTTTGGAAAGAAAACCTCGCAACGCACGTCCTTTCACACTTATTGCTTTTAGTAACCTGTAACGCCATCTATGACGAGTTTGAAAAACTCGCAAACGAACATACGAGGTTTTCAATTTACCAACACTTAGGATTTTTTTTTTGTATTATGTTTAGGACTTTTTTGATGATTATTTTCCACACACTTCGAGTGTTACTTATTATAAGTTATAGTTAAGTAAGGCAACGAAATAAAACGGATTAAAAAAGTATATCGATTTTTATTATACTATGTTTCATTGATAAACTAGTAACTGCCACCAGTAAATTATATTTTTTTTAAGAAAAGCTCTCGAGTAGCGTTTTATGCTATTAAAATGAAATATGTATCTTATGCATCTGAAAATGTATCCAAATTGCACACTGAAATACACATCTTTGAAGAAGCAGTGGTAAGAAAATTTTAAAGGGCGCAGTTTTTTGTTCCTCCTGTAAGGTTATCTTTTTCGCATATACGAGGTTTTCACTCTAAGGCGACGATTTGCGCATAAAAAGCAGTAAACTAATCGTATAACGAGCCCTCTTATCAGGCGTTAGCATTTTTATTTCTTAATTTGCACCCCATATTAATGTATGTACTTTAAAGTGTTTATTATTTCAAAATTTATTAGCCATTAAATAGGCTGTACAGCACGTCATAAAATTTAATTGAAATGATACAATAATTTATATGATTACTCAGTGTTTAAGTTATTACAAGTGTCAAATAAGTTGTTAAGTTTTAATCAAGACTTGTTTGTTTAAAAATGTTTATAGTACTACAGTCATGAAATGTGTTGTATTTACTGGTTTTGGTTCGAAATATCCAAGACCACAGTTCGACTACGCCAGCCAAAACGAAGTTACAGCAAATTCAATTACCTAAATGTCACCTAACATAACATCACACCTGTAATCCCCGAAAGCTTAGGCAGAGGTGTACCTATAGCACATCCACATTTTGCCAGTTATTTTTAAGTCCCATGTAATAGCCAGTCGTAGCAAGGGGTGCCGTATTACCCATGTTACTGGGTTGAGGAGGTGTCAGATAGGCAGTCGCTCCATGTAAAATACTGGTATTCAACTGCATCCAGTTAGACTGAAGCCGACTCCAACATAGTTGGGAAAAGGCTTGGCAGATTAAGGCGACGACGATAACCTACTTTTAATGATTTTATACTGAAAATTACGTCTAATCTAAACGAGTAGTGTTAATGAATTGAAAAAAAAAAGTTAAATTAGAGCATTTTATTAATAACTTAATAAACGAATATTTTACATTAAGTATGTTTAAATATTACATAGTGAAATTAATTTGTAAAGTTATGTCTAACGCGGATAAAAAACTGAAAATTACGCAAAAGCGTATTTTTCTGAAACCTTCACCATTTTAAGGATAATTAAAATATTAATCTTTTAGTATACGTGTTTTATTAAAATACCTTTTGTTTTATGTATAATAAATTAATAATGCGTCAAATTGGTGACAGCGTTCCTTGATGCGCGAGTCCTATTTGTTCGCGACGAGGCGTCACCGTCAATTTTAGCTTGTTTAAAATCATTAATTTTAACTTAGCTTAAAAACTTGTATGTATAGGATAAGTATTTCTTCGCAATATGCGTAATAATAGCATGTAGTATGTAGATTCCTTGTTATACGCAATAATGCGTCATCAAAATATTTTGTTAGAAAAGACCTTTCTATTTATCCGGATGTTGAAATACCAAAAATCTGCACACCTATAAAAGAAAAACTAAAGTTGCAATAACGCAAAACAAAATAATACAAGTTGTGGGCAACGCCTATACTAACTCAAATATGAAAATAGTATAGGTATTAGTAATGCTATCTAGCAGCTAGACACCATCCAAATATCAAAATTTGACTAAAAAAGGTAAACAAAGCCCTTGCACTCCTTGATTAGGTCGGTTAGACAGATATAACGTAAAATCATTTATGGCATCCAGGTCACCTAGACCGAGACCTAGCCCTGGACCTAACTTCTAGAAATCTAGCCCTTCAGGA
Organism: Conistra vaccinii; assembly: GCA_948150665.1. Lineage (NCBI taxonomy): Eukaryota > Metazoa > Arthropoda > Insecta > Lepidoptera > Noctuidae > Conistra > Conistra vaccinii. The sequence goes on from OX411318.1 coordinate 16,812,887, forward strand.
TACCTACTTAATCGAGTTAGAATGCCGCAAAGCGGATTTGTAAAAATAAAGGCTACCCTACCTGTATTCAGAGGCCTATAACTGGCTGAAAAATCTAGATACAATAAATAAAATACTAGATTTCTCTAGAGGAATAGACTAGCCCGAGTGTTCTTTTGGTATGGTGGAAATCGGATCAGAACTTTGTCTGAAAAGTCACTTGCAAATAATTAAATATTTATTTAATCATTTTAATACCGATAATCCTGAAATATCTTTTCAACAGGAATAGTCAGAATCCTGGAAGAACCCTCATTAGAAAGGGGGCAATTTTGTGAATCTCATGATGTATAACATGATGTATATAGCTATTGAAATAAGTGTGTTTAGCTATAAGAAATGTAATTTTATAAGAATTTTGAAAATAATAAAGTTACGAAAACAGGAGGCGATTCATGGGTCTCTATAGGGTAAAGGGCGCTACCAGCTAAGCTAACACGCCATCTCTAGAAATTGTAGTCATCAACATGGAAACTAGTTCCACCTAACAAGTAATGCAGTAGTCATGAGGAGTCCTGAAATCGTGTCCTGAATAGTTATGAAGACTTATCAATAAACAGTGTAATCATTCCTGCCGAGCCCGTTTTCCTTCAAAAGGTCGAGTGCATATCCATGTGAGTATTCGAAAATAGCTAGCAAAAACTTCGGTACAGGACGTCAGCGCCGCTTGGACCAGGATAGCCTTACAACCTACCTGAACCCGTATCCAGCGATCACGCCCGTCCGGTATATCTGCTGGTCCTTCGAAAGCCGGATTATTTTCGAAATCCTGGAGAGCTCAATTGAAGACTGAAGGATTACCGAAGAAGGAAGATTCCTGGAATAAGAAAATCGGTTCCTGAAGAATTATTTTTGGAACCTGAAGACTTACGGCTGAAGGATTATTTTGAAACCTGAAGACTTACGGCTGAAGTATTATTTTGAAACCTGAAGACTTACGGCTGAAGAATTATTTTTGGAACCTGAAGACTTACGGCTGAAGGATTATTTTGAAACCTGAAGACTTATAACTGAAGAGTTATTTTTTCCTGAAGGATTATTTTGAAGACTGAAGAGTTATTTTTTCCTGAAGGATTATTTTGAAGACTGAAGAATTATTTTCGAATCCTGAAGACTTATAACTGAAGGGTTATTTTTCCTGAAGGATTGTTTTGAAGACTGAAGAACTATTTTTGGATCCTGAAAACTTATTTCCTGAAATTTTTTCCTGAAGGATTATTTTCGGTTCCTGAAAACTTTTTTCCTGAAATTTTTCCTGAAGGATTAATTTCGGATCCTGAAAACTTTTTTCCTGAAGAATTATTTTTGGATCCTGAAGACTTATTTCCTGAAGGATTATTTTTGAACTTTGAAGAATTAACATTTAACATAGAGAAAATAGTTTGACGTTTGAAGATTTGTTTTGAAGATAGAAGAAACAACTTGGAACTTTGAAGATTTGTGTTGAGGATTACAGTATAGTGCGTTTATAGTGAAGTGACGTCCCCGAATCTAAACCAACATGCCGATCACAAGGTCACAAGGCAAAGCGCCTGAAGCATGGACGGTGGAGCTGGACAGAACGCGTACCTCTACAGCTATACGTCATGAGTTACCTCCACGTTCGCCGTCCACTACGGAAGGGACTGAGCAAGTGCCACCACCACCACAAGCCCTAACCGGGGGTGAAGACGTACCTATACCAACACAAACGAAGGAAACAGAACAAATCGAACAACCAACGACTTCCAGGAAGGAAACCAGACTGGAAGGAACTTCAGATAGAACATTAAAACCTTCAAATAAATCAGTGAATCCGAACAAAATAGTGAAGCCATCAGCTGACAAACGGGATGGAACTTATAGAGGAATTATTCCGATGACTAGCCGGGGAGACGCCCGTTACCCACGTAGACCGCCGTCGACAATTAAGACGACGCGGTCCCATCTAAAAGTAATGAAAGCTCGTGAAGACCTATTGAAAATTAGGTTAGAACTTGCTGAGATAGCACTTCAGAATGCCGAGGAAGAAAATTCCGACGGATACATGGATGACAGAGATTCCAACGACGAGTACGTGAGATCGTGGCTAGAAGACGCACCAGCGCCTGAGCCATTGAAGGAAGTCCCTTCTGCAGAGGTGGAGAACCACGATTGCGAGATAAGCGATCAAGCACTTTCTGTAGACAACGCCGCTGAAGAGAACGGGAGCAATAGAAGACGGGACGCCGTTGCTGCTCCACGCCCCTCCAAGGATGTTGAACCTATAGTAGACTTCCATCAAAAGCAAGTACCCGTGTTACCTCATCCTATAGAAAAAGAAGTGAAAAATGTAGTACCATCGAAGGATTCGGGGGAAGGTCAACTCCGTTCATTTATAACGGACTTGACGTCTGCTATAGCGTCGCTAGTCGACAAGAGAATAGATCAGTGGACAGTAAATAATCCCTCGGCGTCGAAGGTCATCATGACCCTGCCAAATTACAGTGGGGCTCACACGGAATGGTTATCGTTCCGTGCCATCTATGAAACAACTCGTCGATACTTCAACGATGTTGAGAATACAGCTAGGCTGAGAAGGAGCCTGCGCGGACGAGCACTGGAAACAGTGAGTTCAGAACTCATCGGAAATGCCAAACCAGATGACATCATGAGAGAACTCGAGCTGCAGTTCGGCCGTCCAGACTCGATAGCTCAAGCTGAAACGGACAGGCTCCGTGGGCTGCCGCGCTGCAGTGAATCTCCGAAGGATATCTGCACGTTCGCCAGCCGAGTAAGGAGTGGTATAGTCACGCTACGTGCGTTGAAAAAAGAACATTACTTAATCAACGCCGAGTTAATGCGATTGTTGACTGAGAAGTTGCCAAACTCCCTAAGGGTACAGTGGTATAGAACCTATACCGAGAAGTACCAATCGCTGCCAGATTTATCTCTGCTCAGCGACTTCATCACCGAACAAGCCCGTTTCTGCAGTGCTTTCGCTCCGCCCGAAAATATAAATCCCGGCGAAGCGACAGCGACTAGGCGTGTCACTCAAAGGACACACACAGCAACAGACAAGACGGCTTGGAAATGCCGTGTCTGCCAGAAAGAAGGGCACGATGCTTATGACTGCAAGAAGTTCAAAGAAGCATCCACAGATGAAAGATGGGAACTTGCAAGGAAACTGAGACTGTGTTTCCGTTGTTTGCGAGTCCATCGGTCGGATAAACCATGCAAAAAGAAAATGTGTGGGATCAAGGAGTGTATAGGCACTCACCATCAGCTTCTTCATAAAGAAAAGAAGAAGCCTGCTGCAGAAAGTACCGAGAAGCCTGATGCCCCAGTAAAGAAGGAGCCTCAGGAAACGGTAGCCAGCTCGAGATCAACGTCAGACCAGACGTACTTGAAAATAGTACCGGTCCGGGTAATCGGACCGGCGGGAGAAGCAGCAACATTTGCGCTGCTCGACGATGGGTCAACCGTTTCGCTGATAGACGAAGACATCGCAAAGGAAATCGGGGCAGAGGGCCGCATCGACCCTCTGAAGATAGGTGCGATTGGCAACACTACGATTGACACTCCTTGTTCGCGTCGAGTAACAGTCGACCTTGCAAGCCAGCTGAGAAGCAAAGTGCCCTTCAGAGCGCGCACGATACCGAAGCTCAACCTAGCACCGCAGTCAGTCAGCGAAGAAGACATCGCCCAGTGCAAACACCTGAGCGATTTGAAGGAACAGCTGACGTACGACGTTGGCGCACCGAAGATCCTCATTGGCCAAGACAACTGGCATCTGCTGTTGGCCAGTGAGATACGCAGAGGTCCGAGGCACCAGCCTATCGCATCACTTACCGCAATGGGCTGGACCCTGCATGGCGCGCACACCAGAATCTTAGGTCAACAGGTACACTACGTCAACCGACTGACAACGAGTGATGAAGAGCTGAACGAGCGACTTCGTGAGTTCTTCGCCTTAGAATCGCTAACTATCAATCCGAAGCGACCAAGCTCAGATCCCGAGAAAAGAGCGGAAGACATTTTAAATCGTCACACTCAGCAGCTAGAAGATGGACATATAGAAACCGCTATGCTTTGGAATAATGAAAGCATAGAGATGCCCGATAGTTACGGGACAGCGCTCAAGCGGCTAGTCTCAATCGAGAAGAAGCTCGACAGCAACCCTGCTCTTCGAGACAGATATACAGAACAGATGGACTCGCCCATGCAGAAGGGATACGCAGAGAAAGCCCCCACCACGAGCACACCAGGTAGAACATGGTACCTACCACACTTCGACGTATTCAACCCCATGAAGCCAGACAAGCTCCGTATAGTACATGACGCTGCCGCTAAGTCGAGAGGACTGTCGCTCAACGACTTCCTTCTCACAGGACCAGACCTGCTGCAGTCACTGCCCGGCGTCATGATGAGATTTCGCCGACACTGCATAGCCATTTCCGGTGACATAAAGGAGATGTTTATGCAGGTAAAGGTGCGAGCTCAGGACCGAGACGCACTCCGGTACCTATGGAGAGGCAACAAGAGAGAGGGAGCGCCGGAAGAATACCGTATGACGTCCATCATATTCGGTGCGGCAAGTTCGCCGTGCACAGCCATATTCGCAAAGAATTGGAATGCGAAAAGGCACTTCGAGGAGCAACCCGAGGCAGTGAAAGCTATCATCCATAACCATTACATGGACGACTACCTCGATAGCTACAAGACGGTCGAAGACGCAACGCGCATCGCAACAACGGTGAAGGACATACACCTGAAAGCGAAGTTCGAGCTCAGGAAATGGGTATCGAACAGTGCGCAAGTCATACAAAATATAGATCCGTCACAGATCCGAACCGAAGTTATCAGTATCGGAGATGCAGAAAACACCGAAAAGATACTTGGTCTAATATGGAGACCGGGTGAAGACGCGCTGGGCTTCAATCTAACGCTCGCGCGCCTACCGAAAGGTGTTCTAGAGAAGGAAGCGCCCACAAAGAGAGAGGCACTGAAAATTGTGATGTCGCTGTACGACCCGCTCGGACTCGCCTCACCAGTCACAATTAGAGCCAAGCAAATACTGCAAGAGGCATGGAGGCGAGGAGTTGACTGGGATCATCCACTAGATAAGGACCTGGCAACTCAGTGGAGAAGTTGGATACAGCACCTGCAGCAACTCAAGAATATCAGCATACCAAGATGTTACCCTGGATATAGTGATGCTGTGGAGACACAAATCCATGTGTTCACCGACGCAAGCGAGATGGCATACGCAACAGCAGTATATTGGCGGGCCACATCGATGGAAGGCAAGCAGCAAGTCAGCCTCGTCATGGCAAAGGCGAAGGTGGCACCACTGAAGCTGCAATCTATACCACGCCTCGAACTGCAAGCCGCGGTGATGGGAACCCGCGTGGCTGCAGCCGTGATACGTGAGCACGACATCAAACCCGCATCGGTGACATACTGGTCAGACAGTAAGACCGTCTTGACATGGATCAGGAGAGGAGCACGGGTATACAAACCATTTGTTGCTCATCGCATAGCCGCCATAGAGGAAAACAGCAAAGTAGAAGATTGGCGTTGGGTACCCACCAAATTGAATATCGCGGACATCGCTACCCGTGATGTACCGCGTGACTTTGACTCACAGCATGCGTGGTATTCCGGCCCTAGCTTCCTATACGAAGAACCGTCGTCATGGCCTGCAGAAAAACCTCCCATCAAAGAGGAGACAGGGGAAGAAAGGACCCTCGTTGCCGTCGAAGAAGCTAACACGCGAAAGCTAGCAGAAGCCATACCAGATCCGGCCAGATTCTCGAGATGGGAACGGTTACTCCGTGCGACAGCGAGTGTTCTTCGCTTCATTGCTCTCTGCCGAGGAAGAACAGAGAAAACGTTCTACAAAAGAACGAGGAAAAACGCAGAGAAAGATCCAGATTGGCGGAAAAAGAAGACGACCCCAAGTCCTCCGAAACAGACAGCAAAGACGTCTGAAATTCAAATCGTGAAGCAAACCTTAGAAGCAGAGTATCTCCACGAAGCGGAGAAAATACTCATTCAAGTCGTGCAACAGCAGTCTTTCGCTCATGAGATAGCGAAACTGCGAGAAGAGAAAAAGTTGGAGAAAGATAGTCGTTTGCGGCCACTGCAGATCGAAGTAGTGGACAATATCCTACGGCTAAGAAGCCGGATAGCCGCAACAGACGAAATATCAGATGACGTGAGACATCCGCCGATATTACACGGCGACCATCACATCACCCAGTTATATATAGACTGGACACACCGCAGCCTACAACATAGTGGAGTAGAACTCACTATCAACGAGGTGAGACAACACTATTGGGTTGTCAAGATGCGGCCGACCACGAAAATGGTGCTAGCCAGATGCCTACAATGTCGCATTCGCAAGGCACAACCACCCGTGCCTGCGACCGGCGACCATCCGAAGACGCGCCTCGCGCATCACCAGAGGCCGTTTACCTATACGGGGCTTGACTATTTCGGCCCGCTGTCCGTTACTGTCGGACGCCAGCATCAAAAAAGGTACGTAGCACTATTCACTTGTCTAACCACCAGAGCCGTCCACCTTGAGATCGCCGCCAGCCTCAGCGCAGACTCCGCCATACTGGCGCTGCGACGATTCGCTTCTCGCCGAGGTTGCCCGACCGAGCTGCACTCCGACAACGGCACCAACATGCACGGTGCCGACAAGGAGCTCCGAGACGCGTTTCAAAAAGAGGCAAGTCGAAGAGGCATCGTGTGGCGCTTTATAACGCCATCGGCGCCATTCATGGGAGGCGCCTGGGAGCGTCTCGTACGCTGCGTGAAGTCCGCATTGTACACTGTGTTACTTGAGAAACACCCACATGAAGAGGTGTTGTCCACACTATTGTGTGAGGCAGAGTACACAGTGAATAGCCGTCCACTGACACACGTTTCAGTGGACAGTGAAGACGACGAGTCGATAACACCGAACCACTTCCTACTTGGTGGGTCGGCCAGACTCCCAACACCCGGGGTATTCACCGATCAAGACATAGACAGCAAGAAACTATGGCGGCGCTCACAGATACTAGCCGATATGTTCTGGCGCCGCTGGGTCCGGGAGTACCTGCCGGAGTTACAAAACCGGCGGGAGCCGCATAGCCGCGGACCAGACCTGCAGGTGGGTGACCCTGTTCTCATTGCTGACGGCCAGCTGCCTCGCAACACATGGCCGCGAGGCCGCATAATCGCCGTGTTCCCCGGGGCTGATGGTGAAGTCCGGACTGCTGAGGTGCGCACTGCCGGCGGCACCCTGAAGCGTCCGGTGAAGAAACTCGTCCCCTTACCGAAGTAACGAGGCGTCGAGACGGCGAGCGTCGCGGCGGCGAGCGTCGCGACTACGGTCGTCGCTCACCGGTGTGATGCAGCGCCGTGCCGACGTCGCTACTAGTCGCCACTGCACTGCATGGCGGGAGAGATGTTCGCGACGAGGCGTCACCGTCAATTTTAGCTTGTTTAAAATCATTAATTTTAACTTAGCTTAAAAACTTGTATGTATAGGATAAGTATTTCTTCGCAATATGCGTAATAATAGCATGTAGTATGTAGATTCCTTGTTATACGCAATAATGCGTCATCAAAATATTTTGTTAGAAAAGACCTTTCTATTTATCCGGATGTTGAAATACCAAAAATCTGCACACCTATAAAAGAAAAACTAAAGTTGCAATAACGCAAAACAAAATAATACAAGTTGTGGGCAACGCCTATACTAACTCAAATATGAAAATAGTATAGGTATTAGTAATGCTATCTAGCAGCTAGACACCATCCAAATATCAAAATTTGACTAAAAAATGTAAACAAAGCCCTTGCACTCCTTGATTAGGTAGGTTAGACAGATATAACGTAAAATCATTTATGGCATCCAGGTCACCTAGACCGAGACCTAGCCCTGGACCTAACTTCTAGAAATCTAGCCCTTCAGGATACCTACTTAATCGAGTTAGAATGCCGCAAAGCGGATTTGTAAAAATAAAGGCTACCCTACCTGTATTCAGAGGCCTATAACTGGCTGAAAAATCTAGATACAATAAATAAAATACTAGATTTCTCTAGAGGAATAGACTAGCCCGAGTGTTCTTTTGGTATGGTGGAAATCGGATCAGAACTTTGTCTGAAAAGTCACTTGCAAATAATTAAATATTTATTTAATCATTTTAATACCGATAATCCTGAAATATCTTTTCAACAGGAATAGTCAGAATCCTGGAAGAACCCTCATTAGAAAGGGGGCAATTTTGTGAATCTCATGATGTATAACATGATGTATATAGCTATTGAAATAAGTGTGTTTAGCTATAAGAAATGTAATTTTATAAGAATTTTGAAAATAATAAAGTTACGAAAACAGGAGGCGATTCATGGGTCTCTATAGGGTAAAGGGCGCTACCAGCTAAGCTAACACGCCATCTCTAGAAATTGTAGTCATCAACATGGAAACTAGTTCCACCTAACAAGTAATGCAGTAGTCATGAGGAGTCCTGAAATCGTGTCCTGAATAGTTATGAAGACTTATCAATAAACAGTGTAATCATTCCTGCCGAGCCCGTTTTCCTTCAAAAGGTCGAGTGCATATCCATGTGAGTATTCGAAAATAGCTAGCAAAAACTTCGGTACAGGACGTCAGCGCCGCTTGGACCAGGATAGCCTTACAACCTACCTGAACCCGTATCCAGCGATCACGCCCGTCCGGTATACTATTACTGGCTGGACGTACGACGCGTTGCGTGAGCTCAGTACAGAACACACAAGTTTCTCGGACCTCTGTATTTCAAGATCACCCATCCACTGACCAACCCCGGCCAGCGTAGCTTAACCTGATGGATCGACCCGAGCGGCTGTTATTACTTAGCCACAAGCTCCCCCAACGGCTCTCGAAGAACACTATTATATCCAATAAACCAAAATATATAACACAGAAATTAAATAACACAAAAATGAATGCATTCACACAGGCAGGTAAATACTACGCAGATAAAAGGAGACCGCCTGATATTTGCATAAAACCCATTGTAACTATGATCGATTACCTGAGCCTATGTGACGTCACAGTTAGGCAACACAGCCCGCTCTAAAGGTCGTCCAGCGCATCTAATCATTCAGCGAAGCGTGGTTCTTGCGCAAAAACCAGTTACAAATATGTACCGAATGAATAATTCTGTTTTGACATCTTTGTTCAACAAGGTGCTATAATTATATTACGTACTTAACCGTGTTGTTTTAACAAAGTTAGTTGTGCAAGTAGGACGGACGAGACCAAAAATAGTGGCGTGTGCGTAATCTGTGGAGATTCGTGTGACTAAGCCACTAGTTATACACAATTTATAGTTGTGGTTAATTATTAATACCTACTTAAATATTCTGCCTTTTCTGAAACGCCATTTACTTAAGGGGGATGCGCTAAGGTAGCCCGCGAAATTCAAATTTTCTTTTGTGTTCTGCAATTTGCAGCTCAGTGTCAGGTTGTATGTTGATAAAAATATGATTCGCGAGCGTAACAAATATGGCTTTACAGAATTATAATCATTAGAATTAGCAATACAACTCCTTAGTTTAGCAAAGGTGTCAAATGTCATGATTTCATGAATTAATCATTCCATACAGTTACATGAACTTAGAGAGTTGTATTGATGACTTTTATGATTATAATTCTATAAATAAACATTTGATACGACCGCAAAAAAAACGTAAGAAAATTTGAATTTCGCGGGCTACCTTGGCGCATCCCCCTTAAGGGAAGCCTGCATCATCTCTCTTGAACTGAACAGTACTTGTCCATATAACCTAATGTCATTATGTAGAAGAGAAGACTGTCCATTATTGAAAAATAATGGGCAGTCTTCTCTTCTACGTAATGCATTTCTTGCTGAAGAGCAAGTTTACAAATGAGGTATCTAAAAAAAAAAATGTATTAAAGTATACTTTAATGTAGGTATCTATCGCGGCATAGTAGCGCGACTATTTCGCGTTAAATTGGCTCCTAATTAACAGTCATCGGTCGATCATCGACATATATGAGCAGATAGTAATCAGTACGGCGTCTAGCATCAGAGCAACACACATCCTAGGAGTCTGGGTCGTCATGCGGATTCAGAGGCACCAATAGGGTATAAATTTCGTTATATTATGGAATTGTTTCATAAATATATCTTTAGTGATTAGAATTTTGGTCCCTGTTTTTGTAATTATATCCAAAACAAATAGGTTGGTTTCTAGTTTAGGTTCAAAATTGCTGCTCAAGTTATTATTTGATAAATAAGGTAAAAAAATTCTTGAGTAATAAATAAGTTACCTAAGAATTTGGTAAGCCAAGTATATTTTAATCGGAAAGCAGGGCGTAGAGGTCCCTACCCATACTAGTGGGGAGTATATTTTTAAAGTTCATAATCATCGTCATCATTCAGCCGAAAGAAGGACACTGCGTCGCTGCTGGTCATAGACGATCCCCGTCTAAATCATCTTACATCTAATAGATCACCTCATGTCTTTAATTTTCCTTATTTGTTAACGATCAACTTACAAAGGTCACTATAATCCAGTCAAACCGGGACACTACCGCTTTAAACTGGCGCAGGCGCAGGATCTACCCACAACATGGCGACACGAAGATCTATCTATCATCAGTGGTATGCAGTGTATCTTTGTTATGATCCTTGTGTGAGTTATGTGATGGTCACGCGCATCGTTTTGTGTCATTACCTGCCTCACGGGACCCGGCGACCGCCACCGACGCGCGTCGCGTTTCATACGTGCGTTTTTAAACGGTTCACGAATTAGCATGTTTTATTATAATTGTTTTGCGAATAAGAGCAAGGTTGGTAATGCGAAATTTAATCCTCTATTTGTATACTTTTACCTCGCTTCACCTTTTATTATGACATGTTTATAAATATCTTTTTATGTTTGATTTAAATTAAAAAATGCTGTTATAAAATTTTTGAATAAAATTATATATTGCTGTTATTACCTCAATGGGGTGGCATGTAGGGAATGCAACCTCGAATCGAGATTAGCAATTCGAGAGCTCGCGTGCTAATCTCAAGTCGAGATACGCCATTCAAGATCAGGCAATCAGGCGAGATCGAGATTTCGCCTAGTTTTTTTTTATAAAACAGTTTTTTTTTTAATCATTAACTTAAACTTGGTACTTCTACTTAGGGTAATCATGTTAAATTTTGTAATTAAAATTACAATAATCGAACCTCGAAGCGAATGAAATCAACTTTTATTTAACCGCTAAAGATTCGTGACTCCAGCGCCACGCGCGTGCGGAAATCCAGCGAACTACCCACCGGCGCAGCGGAGATAAGAGCTCGCTAACATAAACAAATACTGAGATCTTTTTGTTACGTAAATAGTCTTATCGTTAATGGTTTTGGGTTCCTGATTAGACAAAGGATTTTTTATAATACTTAGAATCTTTGTAAGCGAACGCTAGTATTGATAAATAAACATTCTTATCAGATTCTTATAAGAAATTCCTTTGTTCACTGTTTTGATTATTTGTAATAAAACTACTGGTTCGATTCACATGAAACTTCGCAGGATACATTATGAATACATATACTATCGGTCAAAACCATTTTTTACGAACAAACACAATAAATAAAAACACCAATAATTAAAAAAGTTCAATAATAGGTATCCGTATCATTACGTAACATTACTTAGTTGATAAAAAATATTGAACTCCTATTTTTTTCTGAAAAATGGCATATATAGTATGCAATAACTAATAAATAATATAAAATAAATGACTTACCAGCGATTACATGCACAAAACACACACAAAACTCAAAATTTCACATCAACACATTTTTTCACTACCGAGTTTGTTTACATTTTTTGATGGGTCCGTAATAGGTAATTACGATGTTATTTTGTGCAAATTTTATCTATATACGATGACGACACTACTTAATTATTGAAATAACACCATTTCCCGTCGATTTACACTTAAAAAACAATAGAAAATGAATAAATAGAACGCGGAGTGCAGTGCACGGCACGCATGCGCGGACGCCATTTTGCCGTACCAAAAATGTTCAATTTTTACTTTTTTTTAGAGTTGTTTCTGCATATTTTGACGTTTTAGTCGATTTATTTGACAGGTATATTATCCTACCATAAATTAAAGCCAAGAACAGACTAGATCTGCCCATACATAGAGTAAAATCGGCCGTTGCATCGATGCCTATACACTGACGCAGTTCTGCCTCGTCGGGGCTTTACGGTTTTGGGTGCGCGTAACAGATCTGTCGTCGCGAGACTTTATCGGTAGTAATAATAACATAACACAACAAATTAGCACATACACATCAAGCACACTATAAATCCAGTATTATTGTAAGTATTGAAAATGGCTTCTCCTAGACATATAGTATAGTGTGCTAAGCCGCGCGCGGTCAGCCTCAAAATATCGTTCAGATCTGAAGAAGAGAAGATGAAGAAGAGATATGAAGAGAGAGAACCATAATTTTGTTTTTTTTTGTACCCAATCTAAAAATATAAATGAAATTGTTTTTTTCTATTTTGAGTGATACACCTCATAAAACACTTAATTCTTTAGAACTTGTTATATCTAATTACCTACTCAATTAAATATAAACTATTCATGAGAAATTCCCCACAGAAAAAGGTGTTAAATTAAAATTTAAACTAACAATAACAATTTCAAGGTTGGTATATTTTGATAGACTTACTGCGCTTTAAAGATACACATTTAAATCATCTTTTAAAGGTAGATGTGTCAGTTTTTACTTTAGTCATTATTTTTATTATTCTGAAACATTCACTTCATATGGATATCTCTTGGATTTGGTCACTAATATAGATTAAGCAAAAAAATCTAATCTATAAAGATCATCCAGCAATTTCCTTGCGCGTTTGTCGCGCGTCAAACACACGCAAGTGTACCACCGCCGAATTTGTCTTATTGGGCAATGAGAACGATATGCAGCAACAAAAGGGTTCCGAGAAACACCCGTCCCGACTTGTCCGTCCCATTGACTCATACTTACGTGTTTGTTAATAATAACCCCGCTTCCTTTAACAGTCATTTCGGTCGGCTAACTATTGTCACGCTCCGTGGGATGTTGCAACGCAAAAATGCTACCCAAACGTGGATTCGTAACGAAGTTAAAAATCTTGAATACGATATGTAATGATTACGTTAAGATCTTTAATAATCTAGAGTGTTAATTGGTGTTTTAATTAAAAAATTCTATCTCGACTTTTACATTTTAAATATAGACCTCAATTATGCTAAGTACAAAATTGTTGTTTGGCTTGCTAGAAACGGAATTAGATATTTAGCGCATTTTCTCCTTTTCGTGTCTTTATCTTAGTTGTTACCTAATTAAATCAGTTCTTATAATTACACTGATTCCAAATAGCTAAAGTAGGACTAGGCGAGAGAGAGGTACGGTCAGCTTGTGACGACAGTAAAGTTAATTTAGGTTGAAAGTTCTTTATACTGCACAGGTGTCCAGTGGGGAACCCTTTAACTTCCGTAGAATGATAAGCAAGTGACACTCTCCATGTTTCATTCCTAATCGGTGTTAAATAAATCTTTTCTGACATCGGCGACATCCAAGTGTCTCATTTACTAAAACAATCTCTACAGCACGTTATTATTAAACAAACACGAGTAAATAATAATCATTAAAACAGTAAAGTCGTGTTACTAAAAGAAAAAAAAATAGTTTGGAAATTCCAAAAGTGCACGCCTCATAACACACATTCATAAACGAAAACGAAATTCAAAACATAGTTTCTAACAAAAATTAACAATTTATCACATTTCATGAAGTATGTTTTGACTGCTGTTTTACCCATCAATATGGGTAAATTTCTAACCTCGCAATCCTTACGTAATTTCAAAGACTATTTATTTAGATATTTACGTTGTGGGTTGCTAGGCAACACGATAGGTCAAGGTTGAAAATATTTAGATAAAGATATTATATTTTAGTTAGTATTTTATTAATTATAATTAAACTACTTTGAATAAAAGAGCCATTTTCAATAGGGTTCCTTTTATGGCCGAAACCAATGTATTAAAAAAAAATGACTCAATTAATTGATTTTATCGCAAGCTACAATGTTTTCAAGCTTCATTAATTGACGGACAGGAATTTTTTTTCAACTATTTTGATGTTTTTTTCATTTCTCTTGCATTAAATCAATTGGTAAAAAGTACAGTATTAATCTCCATTTAATCATCTATACAATGGTATATAAATTAAGTAGGGTCTGTGTACTAGCAGGAGTGTAACAATAATAACAGTTGCAGAAATGGGGCAAAAAATATTTTTCGATCGTAGAGCACACTCTAATGCTTCGCATTACGAGTCGTGCAATAACACAAAAAAAAAATTGGTATGACTTCATTCCTCATATTCAAGAGGTTTAATGCGTTCAAGCATAAAAAAAATATATTCGTAACGCCATCTAACGAAAATTTCAGGAATTTAATATGTGGCTTGCTGTCAGTACAACAAGCCGTCTTACGAATTTTCGATTAGGTCACGTGTCCTGACGCGAGTTTAACATTTTTTACCCATCCCAAAAAAAGTGCACAACGCCGCTAAAGAAGTTTTCACTTCAATAATTATTGTAAAAACAGAAAACATTTAAAAAAATAAGCAGTAGCAAAATAATAAACTTGGTTGGACTTTACTCCTCATACCCAAACTTCCATTCGCTCTTATGACAAACTGGTTACTAAAGTCAACACCAACTGAATCAATGACATTTATCTTAATTAATCGACCTAATAAGTCACAGTCAAATCTATTCCGTTCTATTATTGTATTACAATGGTTTATTATCAAGTCAATCTATCAAAAATATCTCATGACATTCTGTGAAATCTCATATTGTTTATAATAATAAGATTGGTTTGTATTACTTGTTTTTCGTCTACATTGTGAACTATTTCGTATTTTTATTTTCCAATTAGTAGCCAATTTCATCAGGTCTAGATTTTTTTACCGTCTGGGTGATATCAAAAAACAAAATGACTTGGAATTATTTACAGATCGAATTTGAAAAAAATGATGTTGCAAAACCAGGCATTACTGACGTCGGCTTTAAGTTTGCCAGGCTGAAGTGAGACTTGGCGTTTCACATCTGTCGAATGCAGCAGAGCTGAAAACGACACGCAGTGGGTTCCTGAAGACGGGCGTTGCCTTTCTTAGTCCCTGACTTGACATTGAATTTTTTTGATTGGCCAGAGTAAGCCAATGTGAGAGACATGAGAATTGTGTGAAAGTCAACGGGAAGAACTTAGCCTATCAGTGGAACAGACAGACAAAGTAAAATAACATATTTAAAGCGAACATTAGGTAGGTACACTTCTTTACGTGTTATTTTACCCTTTTTTCCGACCAGAAAGTATGCGCTTGGACAGCTCTATCATTGAAGGAATCAAATCCTGGAAGGTACCCGTGGTTGTGCGCACATGATGGGCAGGAAAGGAGTTCAGGCATATCCTGTGAAGAGGCTCCAAACTGGCATTTCACTTACACTTATTAGACACAATAATAAGATTAGATACTTTAGGTTTATCAAAACGTCATAGAATTGTAATACCTTGCTAAATTTTGTTGATTTTTATAGTAGGTAATCTGAAACAAAAATTAGTAGTTACTTAACAATTCACAAATCATTTTCCATCCCATTTTGTACATCGGACTCCTTCACTAACATCGATCACTAGATCGATGTTCACTAAACAATAGACAACAAAAGGTTCCTTAGTCCTACGTATAAAATACTAAAAGGTTTCGGTTCATAAATCTTAATTTGCCTCATAACATTATCACGATGCAAAATGATACAATCTATTATTTTATCGATTTTGAGAAGATCGATTCCGGTGTCCCTTCCGATTTGATACGTCAACAATCCGTAGGTAACTGTTTTGGGATATTGGTCACCATTGTTTGATTAGTGACAGTAATGACTGTGTTGATATCCAATTAAACACGTGAGACACTGATGGTCACCCTTGGTATAACTAGGGAATGCAATACCAGGATACCAGAATCCCGAAATACCGGGATCGCATGTGCCTTATGCAGGACTAAACTCGATCGAAAACTGAGTGGGATCCCGTGGGACTGGAGAGATCACGGAATCACGGAGAAACAAAGTTAGAGTATGAAACGTTCTGGATCTGGAACAACGGCCCAACCTAGATCCAGCAACAGTAAAATTTTGCTAAAGAATATGAACTAAATCGAGTCGAATGGATTAAAAGGCACATATCTTCAATTCACTTTTATTTCATTAATAACGATTGTTCCTACTAGCGTAGAAGCAGAAAAAACCTTTTCTGCTGCTGGCTACCTAGCCTGTAAGGTTAGGAGCCGTTTAGTCGACGAAACAATAGATATTTTAACTTTTTTGTGCAGTTATTTTCAAAATAATATTGAATTTTCTTGTGTTTTCTTGAGATGTTTATGTTACTATGTCTTAATATCTAAAACAATTTAAAAACTATTGTAATATGTACCAACAACCTTGTTTAATTTAAGGTCTTTATTATGATTAATTTAAGAAGTCTACGTCCACCCTGCGGGATCCCGCAAATACCTCGATCCTGCGGGATTAAGAAAGGTCAGTCCCGAAAATACCGGGATTTAAATCATCTTTCGGGATTACTTGGCATAGGTATTAACCAACCTTGATATCGCCTACAAGTGGAGCTCCTTTTCAGCAAGTGAGAAGCTTTTACAAGAAGGTGGTGAAAGAACCGCTCTTACAATTAAAATAATGTAGTTAAAGAATTTCTTCTTGTATGTGCAATTAATTCGATAGAAAAACAAAAACTTTTTCCTTATTTTTAGCGGAACTGTCAAACAAATTGAATCATACCTACAAGACTCTGTACATGCATTTTTATTCATCTAAGCCTAGAGCTATTGCCTAACACTCAATTTCTTAGGGCAGCCATCTTTATCGCGATTACTTATTATTTCCTCACACGGCAGCTACGGGTGGTGTTAATTTCTCGCAATCATGGCAACACTACAGAGGGCAAGGTATATAGTTGCCAGTGTTTGGATATAAAAGTCCCCACATTTGCACTTTTGGACGAAAAATGTTTTTTAAACAGACTCCTTATTACCAGAAGTATAGATACTTTGTTTCACTCAGGGTAAACATCTTTGGGAAACTAGCTTATATTGTTCTAGCAACAATTCAGGCATCTACTGATTCACCTAAAAATTTTACGTGCAATATACCTATTCAGAAAGCTGTAGCACTTCAGGTCAAAGAAATTGAACTAAGAAGTCACCACGTTGAGAAAGCAAATCCTTGGCTACTTAACACTGTAGGTACTTGCTCCACAATATAATCGCAACTGTCCCAAATCACTCAAAAACTTTCAATCTTAATGGAAACGCACTTAATCTTGCAACACTATCCGTCAATTCTGTGATTTGCGGTATATACGGCAGGGCGCTTACGCAATCCACTTTCACCATGCGTTTAAGCGAGGAGAGAGTCCCTCAGATTGCCTATTACTAGATTACCTTGTGAAGTCGGGAAAATAAGAAAGTGTATAATGTGTCCTCGTCTGTATAGGACGTAAATGCTGATTTCACCAACTAAACATGCAATGAAAACTGTTTATTTGTATAATCAAATTGTGTATTTGTATGCAAATGTCGACGTTCTAAACAGTATGGTGAGCTAGGCTTTATAGCTATACCAAGTAAATCATCCTCAATATTGATTGTGATCATGTGATCCAAATTCGACTAGTTTTACAGTCTCTTAAAACAAATATTTATTTTCTTTTCTTATCTGAACTTTCTTAAATTTCACTGGTGAAACAATTAATCTAGGAAAGTCCTGTCATTTTGATTACAAAATAATTGACAGCCTCGTTGGTTGCAACCGCTACTGCTGAGCATGACTTCCTGGGTTCGAATCCCAGGTCTGCTAATGTGGTATTGCGTTTTTCCATTAGAAATTTCTCAGTAGCAGCCCGGAGTCTGGATTTGTGCCCGGTTGATGGCAATAGGCTCGCCCCCTATTACATGGGACTTAAACATAACTGGCAAAATGTGCGTGTACTTCCTATACACCTCTGCCTAAACCTTCGAGGAAATAAGGCGTGATGTTATGTTACGTATCAAAAACTATACTCAATCCTCGATTTAAGAAATATTGCTATATAATTCGGTAAATGTGTTGTGTGTGCTGTCTAATGTATTACAACCCCTACAGTATATCAAAAAGTCCAGTCAGAGATGAAAGTGACAGATCTATGAAGGAAAAGTTATTTCATTAAAGACATGTTCCCAATAATATGTTATTAGTATCACACTCCAGATCTGTATTCAAATGCAGCGTTTAAATTAGACGTATCTTCGTATAAATGCTGCGATCAAAACAGTGTGGGAGTATTCCGGTAGTAACTAACTAATACGGGTGGTCTGAAGAAAATAATTGACAGTAAATAATTGAGTCTACGACAGAATGACGTCAAAGTGAAGAGTTTAAAAGAAGTATGTGATTAATTTATGTACAGACGCCAGCACATCAAGTTACTACAATCTGTCAAATTTCTTTAATAGATTTTCAACTTTACTGCTAAAGAATAAGGTTCAATGTTCATTGGGAAAATTTTACAGATTGGAGTAGGTTGATGTGCTGGCGTCTGTACGTCTCGGAATTAAACACGAAAAAACTGTCATTAACAGACAAATAATCTTGTTGGAGTAATAAAAACCATGAAATATATTATGTAGCTAACAAAAAACTGACTACTACGCAACAGTTTGGTAGGTGAGGTAGGTGCTGCATACAGAGCCTCAGGATTAACCGAATCAATATTAACAAGTATAATTACCTATATGTATGTTTAAGTATGTTTTATTTTTCATGACATGACAAATAATGACAAAAAGTGTTTACGTTTATTTGGGTGGCGACCTCTGAGCGATGAGCAAGGTTGTTCCGCTCCGCTCTGGGTAGGAAGGAGGAAAACTGATTCTCAGTGTTGCCATAAGCGGCAGCCTTGCTGTGACACTGGCCATCGCGATGCACACTACACAACACACTTTATTTGGCTGGCAACCTCTTTCACCCACTCGATTGTGCCCTCTGCTATTTTTAAACCATTTAGGTAATGAAGCTTCGAAGTTGCAAAAGGTTTAATGCGTTTCTGTGACAAGTGAGACTTGACATTAAAAGGTTTTACAACAAAAGATTGTGTGAAGAGGAAGAATGCATTTTCTAAAAATTCGTAGCAATTTTGCCCTAAATACAAACAAAACTTCTTAGGTGCCAGTATTTACTTGCAATTGATATTCTTAACTCGCTTGCAAATTCTGTCTAATTACTAAAAGCTATGCAATTGGACAGTCTGATATCTAAATGCTACCTAATTATATATTATGTTCTGTCGTATTAATTACCAACACTTTGGTGGTATTTGTACAGTATTTGCCAAGTTATCGGATAGTAGTTATCATAAAATTAGTTGGGGTGATAATCAATAGTCTGTAACTGTTTGGCAAGATATCATAGGTTAGGCGAAACTGGTTTCTGTGACAGTTCACAGAGGTGGTTTATGCACAAAAATCGTAATAATGGTCTTGTTAATCTTTTAAGGCATACATTCTGATAAAAATTGACTCTTTTGAGGAAGAACCATCCTACCCACGACAAGTACATAACAGGAGTTGCAGAAAACCAATTTCGAAAATAACTTGACCTTTAACTAGAAATTCAATTTATCTAATTGGCAAACAAGGCTACAGAATTTACAGCGTACAGGTTTTAATCCCAAGAAAACTGGTCCTAGCAGTCGCAGCACTGCCTCCGCCACAAATATACCTATGTCTCATAATATTAATTAGACAGGTTATGTCTAAGACCTACATTTAATACGAGCCGTGTGTGAACGTACAGGCCTCTTTACCTTAAATTGAATACTTACATAGCAATGCGCTTGCACATACTTATAAGCGGGTCGCAAGCGCAGATGCCGTATGACATTTCGTAATATCATCTACATGCTGACTATTTTATAGGATTATTTACTGCGCAATTCTATCTGGAAGTCTGTGTTTGACCTCATACATTAATGAGTTTTTCTTTGACATATGGTGATAGAGTTGACACTTGAATTATTAGGTATAACGTCATTTGGTGTTTAGCATTCAACACTGTGTCTGGTTCTGTATTCAAACATGAAAATTCTAAAATAACGTTGGTAAATGATTGCTGAGCTACTGTAATAATGAATTAAATTTGAATTGAAGTATTCAGAATCAAAGGACCGTATTATATTATACCTACTCCTCCTTGGATTCCGAAAACGACCCAACGACACGGACGCAGTATGGTTAACGTAATGTGTCAGGCGTCAGGCAGGTATTGTAGTGTAAAAGGACTTTGACACTGTGATACTCTTGCGCTTGCCAATTGCCCTTTTAAATTATTCAGTAAATATAAAATACCTATAACGCAAAAAAATATGTAGTCATGTTCTGATCTCTGAAAAGAATATGCGCAATAGTCTCGTTAATTTATGCAGCCTCGATGAACATTAGGAATCTTTAAGTGTTTAAAGCCGTAAACAATATTTCATTTAAATAACAATGCATGTTAAAATGTTTGATGTTAAGTAAATAAGAAGTTGTTGTAAAAAACAGCTTTGAAAATCGCCGTATTTGTCGGACCGTAACATTTTTGTTTTAAATTCGGTTGCTGACATTGACCTTGAATTGAGATATTACATTTGGGAGGTTCCAAATCAAGGAGGTATTAAAGAGCTTGATCATATTAATCATAGTGCTTGACATATGGTTATGGTGATCGATCGCAGTATGGTGTGATCAGGGTATCAGGCAGTTTTTGGTGTCCACCTACACGAAGTGTGTTTAACCCTACAAATAACCCTTTAGTCGTTTTTGAAAAGGAAGGCTCGGCTAAAGGTGATAGGGTGCCATTGAATGTAGCTAATTCGTTGATGTTAAAATGGCTTATTTTAATCTCGAAACGCTACGATATTTTACAAGTTAAATAACGATCAAGGTATTTTAGTTAGTTCCTGTTAAAGTTTCTAAAAGAGTAATAAAAGTTCTACCATTTAAATTAACTCGACATCGGTGAAGATCCGTATAGATTCAACTTTCAATCAACAATTGTAATGCTAGGCAGACATATAAATTAAGCCTTCATAATCAGCTTATAATCTTCCCACTGCTGGGACACAGGCCTCCTCTCTTCGAGAGGGCTTGGGCTGTATTCTTCCACACGGACTCAGTGCGGGTTGGTAGATGTCACTTGGCTTCGAATTTTTGGTTCTAGGACATGCCGGTTTCCTCACGATGTTTTCCTTCACCGTTTTGAGAGCAATGGTGATGAGATTATTTAGAAAAAGTAAAGCGCCTGTCTGTCTGTCGGAGCCGTTACCACTGAGCCACCACTGTTATGCCTCAAGCTATATCAATCTCAAAATTTCATTATCTTATCCTGATGCAAGTTGCAAGTACAATTGAACCGACATTTATATTTACAGTTTATGAAAGGTGATTGTAATCTCAGTCGACGGACCAACTCTTTGAAGCGTGACGACTACCGTAATATTTTTTACTTAAACTAGCGGGTCATAACGTGGATATTAAAAAAGTTGTTTTATACTGAGATAAGGCCGTCTATCTCGTGATGAACTGGGAGCTAAAGTAGCTCTTTTCTGTTTAAGGGCGTGTGAACGAAGATTTGAATGCTTTATAGTTTTTGGGGTGAAAATAATTCGTGTTTTTAAACTGCAAAGTAACTTCTTTAGTGTGTTATGTGTAAATGCGATTGTACTTAGTTGAACGAATCTTAATTAACTTAACGAATAATTAGCGCTTACTATAATCATGTAATGTTTCCTCAAAGTCGATAGAAATATACAATGATGATGATATATACATCTAGTATATCTTTTAAAGATGACATTTGTCAACAACCCTGAAACTTACAAAACCTTCAAAGTTAATGTTAATAAATGTCATATTTCATCTGTCATCTAGAAAAGTATATGCCTGGAAAAATCCACAGCCAACCGGATAATTTACCAATAAAGAAGTAGGCACAACAATAGGCCTTGTACACGTTAACGCAGGTAGACACAAGGCTCACTTACATACAATGAATTAACAGACGTACATGCATGCGCGTCAAATATACAGATGTCACCGTCACAGCTCTCTTAACGAAATATCGGATTCTCACGGTCGAAGCTGATACGTATTCGCGGCCGAGTCTGATATAGGTTGTGAAATGGAGGAGATGAAAAAAAGATGAGATTTTTACGTAGATTGCCAGTTAAGCTGACGAAAGGTATAAGGGAGCCAGGACTTAAATGACAGAACAAAATATTAGTACAAAAAAGCCCGCATTTTGTAAAATTACTCTTGGTTGTTCGTAATATGTAATACATATAATTGTAAGTCAAATCTTTGTAAGCTAATATAGCTATAACTACACTATTATACTAAGTAAGTCTGTGATGATAGTTGTATGTGTTTAGTTTTAATAAAAATAAATAAGAAGAATGAAGGAGCGGTTCATTAGGTTCAAATTGGAAGCTAACTCAAACATAGGAATGAAAGGCCAAGGCAAGGATTGTGATAACAAAAGACGTTGCGACAAAATGGCAATTATTATTTTTACTAATGTATATAATAAAAGCGAAAGGTTTGTTTGTTTGAACGTGCTAATCTCTGGAGTTACCAGTCGGATTTAAAATATTTTGTTTTGCATATCCCAATTCTAGAGGATGGATCGTTTTTAACACCACGATACGAGCCTTAAGAGCCGAGAAAAAGGAAAAAAAAGTCAGAAATAACGTTAAACAAAAACAAAGTAACGTGGCACAGCTATAGGATAGGAACATTTTATGTTAAAACAAGAAATTTTACGCGGATGAATCAGCAGGTAGAAGCTAGTCTAGTAAATAAAAATCTTAAATTCAGTGACAGACACGCACAGCCTACCACTGCGTCTAGAAACATGAAATTTTTGACAAGAGTTCCATATATTTATAACGCAAGATAACACTAAGAGTAGGATGTTATTGGGCACTCTAAGCCACCTTACGTTCCATCGGTTCACTTCGTTCACCTCGTCACTTCAGGTGGCTTAGATTGCCCAATAACATATATGAAATCCATTCTATTCCACCTGATGAACAGAAGGTGGAGTACGAATTTTTGCATAGTGCAGTAAAACAGGTGGCTTAGATTGCCCAATAACATATATGAAATCCATTCTATTCCACCTGATGAACGGAAGGTGGAGTACGAATTCTTCATATCAACCACTTACCTCGATTAACAAAAGCAGATCTACGGTTTAAACTTTGTTTCACTACACTACTTTACTGTCATTCTTTCATAGTTTCACTACACATTTCACCACTACTGAATTTATTCCTAATTTTAATCTATATGAAACGTGGTAAGCTAAACTTCAGGACAGATTGCCTCATGCCTCTCCGCAAAGTTAGAGATAGCGCATTACCACAAAGGTTCAACGCACACTCAGTTTATGCGACCAGATTGGTACCGAGGGCATCTGAAATTTAGAATATCGTATATATTAAACTAAAACTTGGGACAGATTGTCACTATGCCTGTCCACAGAAGAAAGAAATAGCGCATACCCATAGGTGCACACACATTCTATTTCCTGCGGCTAGACATCCGAAATTTTAATTTAATTTCATTTCATATAGATGAAAATTTACATGTTTATTAAACAAGTAAATGCGTCGGCTGTCTGAACCGATGACCTAAACTTCAGGACAGATTGTCCCTAGTCTCTCCACAAAGTTAGAGATAGCGCCTTACCACAGAGGTTCAACGCGCACTCAGATTATGCGACCAGATTGGTACCGAGGACATCTGAATTTTAGGCTACCGTAAACATTAAACTAAAATTCAGGACAGATTGTCTCATGTCTCTTCACAGAGCAAGAAATAACATGCACAGGCACACGCTTATTCCAAGTCCATGACCCCAGATTGGGCACCAAGATACATCCAAATTTTAATTTAATTCGTTCATACAGCTAACACTACCAAGTTACACGCTAACAATCAACGACTGGCTACTCTGCTGTTACTCCACATTTTAAAATCTCAAAGACTGCAAAATTGCATTATGTAAATTTGCTGAATTCGAACTTTATCGTTATTACGTGAGGTGTATGTGTGAGTAACTTCCATGTATTCAGCGATAACATTGTAAGATGATCGTCGCGCATGTTGCAGTCTTTTTAATTATCAATTTAAAGTTTACTACAACATACCTGTGAACATACTTTATGACACGGGTTCGTTTACATATATTTATATGTTTATAATAAGGTGTTAGTTCTATCAATCTAGGATTGTTTGAAAGATGATTCTTAATTATCAATTTAAAGTTTACTGCAACATATCTGTGAACTTACTTTTTGACACGGATTCGTATACATGTATTGTACAGAAAAAAAAAAAAAAAAAAAAAAAAAAAAAAAATAATGCTTCTAGGATATTTTACTTTCGACTCATCTTAACTTGCAGATTTTTTTTATTTTTTTTTAATTTCAGATGGATTTATGTTATCATACAGAGTTTTTCTAAGACGGTTTATTAAACAAACATACATTCTTTACTATAATACATATTGTATACATTATAAGTAACAGCCCGGTGTCGGTTTCGCCTGTCGGCGAGCGTTAAAGCTGGTTTTGTATTTCGTTTCTCACGATAAAATTGCAATTTGACAGAAGCTGGTTTTGTATTTCGTTTCTCACGATAAAATTGCAATTTGACAGAAGGGTTTTCAATCAATGCGGTTTAATTTGTCGTAAGTAACATAATTTAGTTATACACCTGTGAGGACATGTAGTTAAGGTTTAATTTTGATATGAGATAAATATTGCTGAAATTGTATTTTTTATGTATATAAACCAAGCAATTTCGATCATATAATACATTCGCTCCAGTATCTTCCAGTGATTCACTTACCTTTTTCGTTACATATTACGTCATCCTACAACTATAAAATGTGAGTAAGTACTACTAAGTTTATTGAATATTTTAATGTTTAATCGGTACTCAGCTACGGACCTGGTTCTTGCCTGCCGGCTGGTGTAACTCTCGTCATTTCTTAATGTGTTTAATTGTTACCCAGCTACGGACCCGGTTTTTGTCTGCCGACTGGTGTAACTACTCGTATTATCATTTAGAGCGAGTTTTGTAACCTTCTTTTAATTCATAGTAGCATAATTATAAAATTAATCTTTCGTGTTCCATTAGGTTTGACTCCGAATCAGAATACCAGCAGTCACAGCGCTCAGCTGCTGTAGTTGAGGTTACAAAGGTGCAGCCGAAGAAAAAGGCGACGAAGCGTAAAGCTTCTGAAAGCACCACCACACCTTCAGAATATAAATCAAGGTAATTTACATTTACTGCTTATATCTTTCTATATACTACTATTTTTATGAAATGTAAGTAAGTACTCTATTAGTTTACTGAATTTGCAGTAGAACGTAATTGCTACCCAGTTACGGACCCGGTTTCTGTCTGCCGGGTGGTGTAAATATTATCATATTCGAGCGATTGATATTTCTTTAAATTTCTTCTGCAATTATTAACGTGTTCATTTTATTGCATCAGTCTTCTTTTAAGTCATAGCTGCATAAAATTTTAAATTAATGTTTTGTGTTCCATTTCAGATCTGACTCCGAGTCAGAGTACCAGCAGCCACGGCGCTCAGCTGCTGTAATTGAGGTTGCAAAGGTGCAGCCGAAGAAAAAGCCGACAAAGCTTAAAGCTTCTGAAAGCACCATCAAGCCATCAGAATATAAATCGAGGTAATTTTACTATTACTGTTTATATCTTTAGATACCTTCTTGTCGAATATGATACGTTAATTTCAGTGGTTAGTGGATTTATATATAAAAACAACTTTAGATTGTATTTAGCAAAACATACAATTAGTTCAAGAGGTATTTTTCTTTTATTTTGACAGTAAAAGATGCAGCTCGAACCTCTTTGGTTTGGAGGAATGCGATAGCGTTCCACCACCAACCTCAACCGAAGACTTCGCTTCGTCCCTCGTAAGCCGTGTCGCCAACGGGAAAGTGCGGCGAACGGCGGACTTGACTGGGGACTTTTATGTAGAGGTTAAAGTATATAATAAGAGCGAAGTTGTCTCCACTCCTAAAGAGGATCGGTGGAAGAAGGCATCGGTTGCACTTAAAGTGCAACTTAATAGAGACACTCCACAGTGGGACGGGCTACAAATATTTATGAGACGGACTCATCAGTTATTTGATAATTCTGAGCCAGTTTTTTATAGATACTGATAGATAGATAGGAATAAATAATATAATTTCTTTTTCGATATTGGGGTACCAAGATAATTTATTATTTGATATCTTTTGCGATCTTAGATAATCCATATTGCGACATCTTATAGTAAGTCTAAAATTATTTTAACGTACAGGTTAGTTGACATAAAATAAAACTAAAATGCCTTTCTGTACCGTTTGTAACACATCTCTTGAGCGCAGTCACTGGACAGGTCACTTACGTAGTACTAATCATAAAAACAAAAATATTTCGCATTTTTGTGAAGGTGTAGAAATAATACATTCTGCATTTCGTAATCGTATAGCTTCCTATAGAATTGTCGACCCGTCTGAGAATTGTTCAACAGAATCATTTTTAAATAATATTCGAAACAAAATTAAAACCTTAATCGACATGACTATTAAAGAACACATTTGTCTAAAAGTTAACTTCGAATATTTCGCTTTGTTTTTAATGGTTAAAAATGATTCTCAAGAAATGAAATCATTTGCCACAAAAAACTTTACTTTGCATCAGAATTATGAATTGGATTCATTACTGTCTCAAGTCAAAAACACCTTAACAAAAAAGATAGAAGAATTTCAGGATCGAGATAGTGGATGGACGTTCTTGAACAATTCCCATTTGGAAATTAATGTTAACAAATATCAACCTTTGCGCGGTTCAGGTTTTATCGAATTGCCTGCATCATTAAAATATAAAAAAGCATGTGTTAATATCCGCAATAATGATGAGTATTGTTTTTTATGGTCAGTTATTGCTGCTTTATATCCAGCTAAAAGTCATCCTGAAAGAGTATCGTCTTACCCTGATTTTCGAAAAGTCTTAAATGTAAAGGATATATCATTCCCAATTAATTTCTCAGATATTACGCGGTTCGAAGTGAATAACCCTGAAATTTGTATTTACATTTATGGTTTAAAAAATAATACCATCGTAGGACCTCTATACAAACCAAAAACCTTGAACGGAAAGGTGATTCATTTACTTTATTTAGAAAGTGATGATTTATCACATTACTGTCTGATTAAAGACTTGCCGCGACTTGTTAAGAACCAAATGACAAAGCATCACGGTAAACTATACTTTTGTGATGTTTGTTTAATGTTTTTTAATTCTTGCGATATTCTTAGTTCACATAATTGTGGAGGTGTCGCCACGGAACTACCTCCAAAGGGTTCTTTCATACAGTTTGAAAATTATAACAGAAAGCAAATTGTACCATTTGTTGTATACGCAGATTTTGAAACAATGTTAGAACGGTATGAATCTTGTAACCCCGATCCTACTAAGGCGGGTACTGTTACGCGGCAGCGACATGTGCCTATAGCTTACGCATATCATATTACGTGTGTGCTAGACGAAAACTACAATCGTTACGTTTCTTATCGCGGCTCGGATTGTGTATCTAATTTTGTGAAGTCTATTTATAAAGATGCCCGAAAAATTTACGATATTTTAAAAAATAATATTCCTATGATATACTCAGATGACAATGCTCGCGACTTTGAAAACGCGATGACTTGTCATATTTGTGATCACTTCTTGTTCGGCGACAGGGTTCGCGATCATTGTCACTTGACTGGTAAATATCGCGGCGCAGCTCATTGTTATTGTAACATGCAAAATAAGCTACCAAAATTTTTGCCTGTATTTTTTCATAACTTGTCTGGTTATGATTGTCACCTTTTTATAAAAGAATTAGGTGAAGCTCCTGGATCTATTAAAGTGGTACCTAAAACAAAAGAAAACTACATTTCTTTTACAAAGTTTATTCCTATTTCCACCGAGGAAAGCATGCAGGTTCGGTTTGTAGATTCTTTCAAGTTTTTAGGAACAAGCTTAGAAAAACTAGCTAGTACAATGAAAAAACAAGAGTTTAAACAATTAAAATCCTATTTTCCTAATAAAACACAATTTGACTTACTTACCCGTAAAGGTGTTTATCCGTACGACTATATGTCTCAATGGAAACATTACGAAGATACGTGTTTACCTCCTAAATCATTTTTTTTTAACTCTTTAACTAATGAGCCAATTACTGATGAAGACTATGAACACGCTCAGTCCGTTTGGTCAGTATTTAATATTCGTAACATGGGTATGTATACAGATTTATATCTCAAAACAGACGTACTGTTGTTAACAGATGTATTTGAAAATTTTAGAAAAACATGTAAACAACATTACAATCTCGATCCCGCGTTCTATCTTACAGCACCAAGCCTATCTTTTGATGCAATGCTTTTAAAAACAGGAATACAATTAGAGTTGATTAGTGATATTGAAATTTTTAGGATGATCCAAAAAGGTATTCGAGGTGGTGTTTGCATGTGTTCCAAAAGACATGTCAAAGCCAATCATAAATATTTAGATACTTACAACCCATCTCGTTCAAATTCATTTATCATTTATTTAGACTGTAACAATTTATACGGTTATAGCATGTGTCAATCCCTGCCCTATTCCGATTTCAGTTTTATGAATAGACAAGAAATAGATAATTTACAATTGAATTTGGCGGATATTAGCGATACTGCGGAAAACGGTTATATTCTAGAAGTTGATTTAATATATCCAGATAATTTACATATTGACCATAATGACTTTCCATTTTGTCCAGAAAAATGTTTGCCACCCGGTGGTAAGAATAAAAAACTAATACCGAATTTATATGATAAATATCACTATGTTATTCATTACATACATTTAAAAACGTGTTTACAACACGGTTTAATATTGAAAAGGATCCATCGCGCTATTGTATTCAAGCAAAGTTGTTTTTTAAAACAATATATTGATATTAACACTCAGTTACGTCAAAAAGCAGAGTCAACGTTTGAACAAGATTTTTTCAAATTATTAAACAATAGTATTTTTGGAAAGACTCTGGAAAATAATGAACATCGAATAGATGTTAAGTTAGTAAACAAGTGGTGTGACTTGAACAATAAAACAAAAAAGACTACTTGTGCTGAGAAATTGATCGGCAGTCCATATTTTCATAGCGCTTCTGTTTTTTCTGATGATCTAGTGGCAATCCAAATGAAGCCTTCGCGTGTTATTCTTAATAAACCAATATATATAGGATTTACCGTATTGGAATTATCTAAGAGTCACATGTATGACTTCCACTATTCAATAATAAAACCTTTTTATGGTAACCGAATAGAATTGTGTTATACTGATACGGATAGTTTAGTTTATGATGTAAATACCGACGATGTTTACGAAGATATCAATGGTCATTTTCTAAAATATTTTGATACCAGCAACTATGACATAGACAACGAATTTAACTTGCCAATTATTAATAAGAAGGTTCCAGGGCTATTTAAGGATGAAATGAGTGGCAAAATTATCAAAGAATTTGTAGGACTGCGCTCAAAGCTTTATTGTATTAAAACTAACGACAAAACAATTAAGAAAGCAAAAGGTACAAAAAAATGTGTTACGAAAAATTTAAATATGTTAGATTATAAAAACGTTTTGTACAATTGCAATGTCATTCGCAAAAAAAATGTCTTGTTTAAGTCAATAAAACATGAAATATTCACTCAGGACGTAAATAAAATAGCACTATCAAGTAATGATGATAAGCGGTTGCTATCGTTTGATAAGGTATCTACTTTAGCCTGGGGTAATGCAACTATATTTAAGTAATGCATTAACATTATTTTTAAATGTAAATAATTATAGTAGATACATTTTTAATGTATTTTAGAGGACGTCTTAAATGTAAAGATAGGAAATATTATGAACCTACTAATGCTTATTACCTATAGCAGGATCCAGACATAAGTAATGGGTAATGTAATTGTAAAACATTTATTTTCTTGGTGCCCCAAACAAATATTATTTTTAGTATTAAATAATATTAGAACTTATTTAGTACTTAATTAATTTTAAAAGCGTTTATGTGACATAGCATTTCGTAAAAATGACTAAAATATTCTCTACTAACTTTTTATATCGTATCCTGCTTAGACGTCTAAATTTTAATAAATCATATTATTCATTGCCAAAACTTTAGATTTTAAAATTTGTATGAAATGCTGTCCCATAAACGTGATAAGTTTTCTTTTATTTGTAGTACGTAAATGTAATAAATAGTATTTTATAATTATAATTATATCTGTTTCATTTCTATTCCTGATTGATGACAAAGCATACAGCGCTCGCAGCGAGTCGCGCATGAGGATACAGGCTCTAACTTGATAAAACATTGTAATGTTCATTTTTGATGACAAAGCACGAAGACGAAGCTGACATAGCTCGAAGTTCGGACGCGCGCGGTGTAGAATTCGACACCGAACAGGTGCTTATGCACGAGTTTGAACATGTTGAAACATGAAATTGAATCACAGCACAGCGTAAGGCTTTATAGAGCGTAATTAGATATTAGCCACGTTCCACATTATTATATTGGGTAGAACATCCATCATTAGACAGTCAACCACTCAGCCGGAGCGGTCATATCACGTCGAATAAAAACGAAACGAATTGTAAGTATTGTACAAGTACCCATCTACTTATAACATTATTTCATCATGTTGTTTATGTAATTATAATTAATTATTATTTCGTTTGTTTCAGATCATTGATAATGTGTGATTCTCCAGATATTATCGACTTCTCACAATACGCTCAAGGTTTTCCGACTCCGAGTCTAAGCTGGCATATCCCAGATTTCCCAGAACAAGAAAGACCTGTCAACAAGGAGCCTAGACCAAGACAAAACTGCGGACCTGCCATCAAAAAACCTAGAACAAGACGGGAGTGTCTAAAACAGAAGTCATCTCTGCATACATGTCAATCATTCGTTATAAACAATGAGAAGAAAAAAGGTTTACGGCTGATCCAGGTACAAGTGTTGGATATTAGTGAACAAGAGCCTGCAAGTGACAATCAGGACGGGGTAATGTTAAGTGCGCAGTATGTAGTGACTGAATCGGTGGATCATGTTATGGAGGAGACGCAATCGTTAATTAATAAAATATCAAAAAAACTTTGTGGGGACGGTTGTTATTATTAGCTGATAGTTGGTGTCATTATTTTGTAAGTATTTACTTTATAAGATTTTAGTAATAAGCAATAATAAATTATGTAAGTTATATTATAGTTATTAGAACATATTATTTGTTTTCGTATTTTTTACTGTTTAAACATCTTAGGTTTTTATGTTGTATAAGTTTTGAATGTAAGTATATCTAAATTATTAAAATGTTAAATATGTAAGTTTTATAGTAATTAACCTTTTGTATTTTATCCTGTACATAGTCTAAAAATTATAATAATAAAACATAAAATAATTATAATATATAATGTTAAGTTCTTTGTTTAATTTATTTGCGATAATGTTCATACATCACAAGTTTGTAAAATTAAGTATGTGGAGACAATTATTACTATTATTGGGTAGGTAGGTATAATTAGTTTGTAATACTTGTAAATAATATAAAAAATAAATAAAAATACATTATTTTACCATTTAAATTATGTTTTATTTTGTATTACTTATTTATACTCGGACTCTAAATTAGCTCTAGTGTAGTGTATTATAGGTTATTTTCTTTCAGTATATTTTATTAGAATAATTCATTTAAAATCATAGTACATTTGAAATTATATATTAAAATTTTTAAGAAATAATAATTTTGCTGCAGCTAATTTAAAGTTTGATAAGTAGGTTACCCTGATTATATTAAATGAAACACTCTTAAGTAGATAAACATTTTTTATTAACTTTTCAACACAATAATGAATTAAAATAAATTAAAAACAGACATATTATTATCAACATACCATTTTCTAATACACACCGCATTATTTAATGCACAATTCATTTTATGGTTCACACAATTAAAATCAGTTTTATTTTTACAAAACTTTTTTTTTAATATTGCAAAATTAGGACATCCCTTCTCACCTATGTCGATCACTTCACAATTTGTACATAACTCTTTAATCCACTTAATCTTTTCCAAACCCTTGGTAATAATTTTTTTATTTTCTAAATATGGTAAAATAACGCGTTGAAACTCTTTGTAGTCTATGAACCCCTCACTCCAGTAAATTCCTCGATTCCTTTCTAGCCACCTCACCTGCTTTTTTTCTTCTGGTGTTAGGTAATGGAATGAATATGGTGGTTTTACCAAGAACGTCTGTGTATGATCCTGACTCGCAATGCTTAATTCTTTGATAATAAAATTATTTATAGAATCTTTAAATCCTTGGAGTTCCACTATAATGGTATCCGAGTTCATGATATCTTCTTAACAATGTTACTTAATGGTTTGTATTCAACAATGCAATCGTTCAGAATAAGACAATATGCTGAAGTTTGATCTGGTATCTCTGAATCACTTTCAATTTCTACTCTCACATCCACAACCGGACCTGTCTTTAGATTATCCGCTTGTCTAGAGCAATCGACTACAAACAGCGGTGCTAAATCTCTAAATTGTTTCTCACTTAGTATGGGCTCCGAACGACGTCCGTAATACGACTGTTGAAATCTGGTGTATTGCTCGTATAATAAAGCGATTCTGTTATCAGCAAAACTCACATTTAAGCTTTCGTATGGAAAATACGTTGAATTAAGATACACTCTAACGTCTCGAATATGACAGTGATCGAATTGAGACATGTCGGAACTTGCATTGTTTTTTCTATTTGTCTGTAGCCCAATAATAATGTATCTTGGTTTTTCTATTTGAGATGAAGTTTTGATGGACCAGGTATGTTTTGTAGTTTTAGGCAAAGCTGGATATTCGTACAGATCCCAATTTCTGTATATCATTTGAAGTGGGCGATCTTTTTCTAATACTTTTAACAAACCAATTTTTTCTTTGTCTGATACTTTAACATGCGGTACGCGCCATATGATTTTGTTAATCTGAACATCATCCACAACTTCGCCAGTATTAAGTTTTACAGCGTTCAAATTAGTATTACTACGTAACAAAATCAGTTCATGTCTACTATTTATCACGACTTTTTTAAAATCTTCAGCAAAACCGAGGAGGTTACGAAGTGGTATAGAAGCAGAAAATCTTCCTCCATTTATATTTTTTATGCCATCAATATTCCAGCCCCAGGCATTAGACATTTTTGATTCACTTTCGTTCATTGAAATGAGTGATTTCATGGTTGTTGTTATACCTGCATTTTTTATTTTATCAATCTCCACACCATTTAGCTCATACCTAATGTCTTGGAACAAGTAGAGTAGAGCATTGTTCGTGAAATTGATACTAGTAGCTTTGTCCTTCGTATCTTTTTTGCTAACGATAACAGTTCCTTCCAAATATAGGGTGCTAGCTGACGGTAATATGTACAAGTCCTGTTGGTTGATAGGTATGCGGATTTCATCGTTCCTGTTAAAACTCGTTACATAGGGCTTGTAGGAATGAAATTCGATTCCTTCTATAGTATTGTCGTATGTCGGAGCGGATAAAACATCTAAGATATTCATTTTAATAATCCGATCGCTCTAAGGAATGCTTTATTGTCTTTAGTTAATTTTATTTTCTTCTTAAAGAGAGGTCTTATTTGAGAGCTAGCTCGAGCAGAACTGATATTCTTTACTTGTTGAGACACATTTTTATTGTAGTCAATCATTGTTTTCTTCTAAGATGCAGATATACCTGCACTTCTTCACCTCGTAAATTGATTAATCGTTTGTTTATATCTAACAGCCTGATATGTATGCAGCTTATGTTGTTTTGATTGATTGGAAAGTATATTGCGTTTTTCGGGATTTCTATGATCCTGTATCCAGGTGGCACATTAAGTGCAAATTCGTGAATAATATGACTTGGTTCACCGTTTATATATGAACCGCTTACAATATCACATTCAATCCTGACTACGGTCGTATGTAGAATGTTGACTGGAGACTGTGACACATGCCATTTATTTGCTTTCAAGATTTGTTTGTTAAATCCTAACAGTCTTCTAAAAGAGTCTTCTTTAATAAAATTAATGTCTTTTGTACAGAATATTGTAGTTTTTAAAGTATTATTATTGCACCGTAGTTTGATCGCTGCATCTTTTATTTCAGATTTTAAATAATCGCCGATATCTTGCAATTCATAAGTGCCTTCCGGTATTTCAATAACTTGATTAAAACCATAATAGAACTTATTATTACTTATATCAATGTTTGGAATAGAATTAAATGTTGAAAAGTGCAATAAAGCACACTCATACTCTCCATCTAGTTGCAATGTATTAGGATAGTATGTAGTTAACACTGACGAGTCTCCAGTTATCGACAAAGTGAGCGACATCTTGCAAATGATTGAAATGAAAGAAAAGCATATATTTTATAATACATTTTTATTCCAAAAAGTCCACAAATAATTTAAACATAAATGACCACAATTAACTGCGTTAAATTTTTGATATCTTGTGTAGTTATAAAACACATTACAATTTTTAAAATATTGCATCAATTCCATTGGAGGTTTTAAATTTCCATAGCTATCAAAGTATTCACAGTGATTGTATACTTTAGCATAAGCTACCCAATGCGTTCCTTCGTTCTTAGAATCGTCTAAGTTAACGATACCACATTCAATGCATTTCGGCTTCCGAGGTAGTCGATCCTTCATGTAGACCCCACGAAAATATGGGATGTCACTTGAAAACTTTCGGATGTCTACATTTGTTAGAGGGCGTTTAGGTAGCATATTTTTCAGTTTTTTGAAGATGTTATAAACAATCCTTTACCACTTTTATACGACTTAATGTATAAACCCTTACCCAACACTAATGCCTCCATAGCTTTATTATGACGTTCTGTTTCTTGCAAATTTTGTTTGCTTGCTTTGTAATCATTGACGGTTTTTGCAATGCCAGCTGCACCACCAGCTAAAGTTCCTAAAGCTGATAAACCAGCGAAAATTGGAATTAAAGGTAAAACTCCTCCAGTCTTTGGTATGGGTATTACTCGGGGTACTCGAATTCGATGATGAATGTTTGGAAATAACTTTTTTGCGGTTAAGTAAGCTGCTTTTATTAAAGTCTTATTATCTTTGCGTTTGAGTTTCTTAATTTTTGATTTTATTTTTGAAACTAAGCTTTTAAATGTTTTAATGCCAGATCCCGACTTTAGTTTCGCTTTCATAACTTTGTTCACTACCCAAGAGCTTAGTTTTTCACCTTTCCCTGCATCTTTTGATTTAAGTCTTTGTTTAGCCATGTTAAGTAGTTGTAAATCGGCTTTGTGACGATTTGATAAGTCTGTATAGTTTGTATACGCAATGTCGTGTTGCATGCAAGCTTCGTCTAGCTTATTTACACCTCGGTCACCTCGCGCTAAACGTTTCTGAAGTTTGGTTCCTGGTCCGCAATAATTGTATCCTGGTAAATGAACTTCGAAAGGTAGATTATTAATTATGTTGTTAACTAGTCCACCCCCTTGCATTACTCAAATAATAATGATAGGATTTCAGATGAAAAATGGTTATATAATAATATTATTCCATTATTGCAGCTTTTTCAATCCAACTATTTTCTGCGCTGTTTAGACCTAACCATTTGACATACAATTTATTACCTTTCTTTCTCAAAACCTTTTCTATCAAATAAACATCAGGATAATTCGATTTTTGTAGTTCTTGTTCGTAAAAAGCTCCTAATATGTTTTGCTTTCGTTGATCTTCTATGTGATAAGTAACTGGTAAGGTTTTATTTACTTTTTTTATAATAAATAATTCAGTAGACCAATTAGGAGTGTAACCTTTCTCAAAATTATGTTTGTATTTACTTATACGAACACAATCACCAACTTTGAATTTAGGCTTCCACTGAACTAAATCATGTTTGTTAATTTTTTTTATATTTTCTTTGATTATTTGTTCATTATATTTATTCACATCAACCGGTTTAAATCGAATAGTACGATGTTTTGTGTTGTTATATCTCTTCAATGTATCTTCCAATGGTAGACCTAACCACTTATAGTTTCCATTGAGACTAAAATATTTATATAATTTATTTTTTACAGTTCTAATCAGTCTCTCTACAATTGATGCTTTTTTAGTAGAAAACGATGAGTAATGGTTAATGTTGTGCTTTTTCATAAGCGTTTGAAAAGTGATGTTATAAAATTCAGTTCCCATATCAGTTTGTAAGTTCATAGGCTTATTACGACTACTAAGCAATATATGTTCGAATGCACGAGTAACATCGAATTTATTTTTCGATTTTAACGGTTCAGCCCAGGCATACTTCGAGAAGCAGTCAATCACCACTAAGATGAAATTGTAACCTTTGTTATACTTTTTCAGGTTTTGCATGTCCATCAAGTCTGCTTGCCATAAGTCGTGGATTCCTTTCAGAATAACAGAACGTCGAAGGAAATTTCTTCGTGCCGCTTTGTGTATTTCATTTACAATCTGCTGTTTTACCATTACGGAGTTTTTTGAAGTAATTTATCTACCTCTGCTTTAGTGTAAAACTTATCTTGCAAATGAGTTGAAACCTCTGGTAACCTTGTTTTTAAAGTAGCTTGAACTGTACCCTTTGCATCTTTTATGATTTGAGAACGCAAGATACCAATCAGATTATTAACTTCTTTAAACATATTAGCATTCAATCCATCTACATAATCCTTGTTCACACCCAGATTCTTTAATTCTTTTAACGTGTTAGCATTCAATTGATCTACGTAATCCTTGTTCACAGCATCGTCAGCTTCTACTGGAGATCTAATTCCTCTCAGTCTTGATGTTTTTATATCGTAATCTCCGTTTTCTGATTTTAACAATGCATTCTCATTAAACTCAAATAACTCTGATAAACGCATTCTTTTGTGAATGTAGTGTCCGAATTTGTCTACGTTCATGTTTAAGGTGTATTGTATCGAGAGGCTGATAGTAAAATAAACACATTTTTAAATATTTATTTATTTATAATTTTACTTTCCCGCAATTCTTCAATGATAGATATAATTTCATTATCTAATCCTGTGTTGCCAGCATCTCTAGATGCAATTAATAATTTCAATCTTTCTACTAATTCATTAGGATTATCCCAGTACACTAAATCTACGTTTTTTCTCCACTTTTTTATTAACGGTAGACCCTTTCCTTGAACTGTATTCTTCAGTTTAAAAAGAGGTTTAATAATTTGCATATATTTTTGCCCTTTATTACTTTTTATTGGTTTACTTGGATCATAATCTCTACGATGTGCATTTGTATCAAGTAACATCGACTTATAATTTTGCATATCATTATCTGTAACCAAGCTTAAGTCTACATCTTTCTTAAGCAACAACTGTTTTAAACCAGGTGTATTTCGGTATTTACGTTCAGCTACGGTAATGTATTGATCGTTGATCGTTATGCAAGCAGAACCTAGCATCAGTTTCCCGCGATCTGCTCTAACCCCAAATGGAATATCTACCAACGCTTCTGAAGATACTGACCAGGATGATGTATCATAATCTTGATTCCTTTCAACTACTGATTCATAAGAAGAGTCACTGTTGATATCGGATTCATATTTGTCTTCATCGCTATTATTATCATTACTTTTTGCGCTGCCAGTTCCTTCTTTCGACATAGTTTCGTTAGTAAACGGAACATCAACAAAATCATTACTAGCACCCAGGAGAGCAGTTTGTTTACTAGCATTAGCAATTAGGTTGAGAGGATCTGTAACAGGTTTGAAAACAGTTTCTAGTGCTTGTTTATTATCAATCTCAGTATCTCTCATTTTTCGTACTTTTATCTTTACAGCTTCTGCCGCATCAACAATTTGCCGTTTCAATGATTTTTCCATATTGGTAAAATAGGTTGTAATTGATCTAGCGTCGTAAGGTGAATAATAATGTTTTGTAGGTAATAAACCTTTTATATGTATTCGTGTTCTTAGTCAAAGACTACAAACGTATCAAATTTATTTCTATAACATCCTTTGTTTTTGGAACAATCTTTATTAATTACAACATAATTGAAAGGTATACTCCATATTTTTGAACACATTTCCCGAAATTCAGTCCATGTCATGTCAGTGTTGACGTGTTCTTCATAAACATGTCTCATATTTCTTTCATCTTGTTTAAAAAGTACGATTAGGTTTGCGTTGTCTCTTACTAACTGTTTAGGGATTTTACTATACGTCTGATTTAGATAAAAACAATCGATGGACTTGTGTCTCCCCATAGCAAAATAATCACGTATACTACTTTGATTTTCACAAGCAACATCATCAAATACAATTACAGAATTCGGTTTTGCGGTCTGAACACTCAGTACTTGCTCATTTTCATGATATTTCTGAAATGAAACGCCTGGTACTCGTTGCAAGACTTTTTCTAAAAAAACGTACTTGGGTTGTTGCAAGGTTTTCGAATAAACATAAACATTTTGAAATCTTAATCCATTCTCGTGTATAAGAAGACCAATTAATAAATTAGTTTTTCCACAATTTGACGGCCCGCAAATGATACATCGTACCGATTTAGGTAATAATTCTCCATGGCGAAAACCAGTCTCCTGAGAATTAACACAAAGTTTGTTTATATGTAACGATTGTGGTTGTTTTACAAATTTCATGACAACTGCTTGAAACGGATATATTAATAATGAGTCGATTAATGTATTACATTGACATTTATAACTAGTTCCATCGGGTGGAATAGGCGCTGAACCATTATTTTACTGCACTATGCAAAAATTCGTACTCCACCTTCCGTTCATCAGGTGGAATAGAATGGATTTCATATATGTTATTGGGCAATCTAAGCCACCTGTTTTACTGCACTATGCAAAAATTCGTACTCCACCTTCTGTTCATCAGGTGGAATAGAATGGATTTCATATATGTTATTGGGCAATCTAAGCCACCTGAAGTGACGAGGTGAACGAAGTGAACCGATGGAACGTAAGGTGGCTTAGAGTGCCCAATAACATCCTACTACTAAGATTTATAAAAATCTCTCTAAATGGGTAAATTTGCGGATGAAAATTGTATAAAAGTTCGTCACTGAAATCCCATCAAACACACGGCTTGTTAAAATAATAAATGATTTCGACAATTTTACTATACTTAACGTTCCATTCCCAAACAATTCATCTTCACCTCATTCTTTTCCTGAAATAATTAAATAATGAATCGTTGTATTCGGTCAGAATATATTATGTTCGTTGTGTTCTTTCAAGCCGGAAGTAGGGAAATCATTTTCCATAGCCTGGTAAATAACACAAGTTTTGTTATAGGCAGCTATAAAAAAATCTTCCTTGTTATTCATATTCACCGCATCCATAACATTTGCAAGTGAGTGTATTTCCCGCGTAGCTGCGCGTACGCCTCACAACGTTCTATCTGGGTTTATTTATTTAAATATGCGTGAACTGCGCTTGCCAGTGCTCTTTGTCTTGGTACCTTGGTACTAATATAGCCGGCTTCCTGCTCATCTCGGTAGCTTTGTCGTTATTTTGCTTCGAGGCTGTCTTTTTTAATAAGAAAATACCTGCTATAACGAAGTAATAATATTTTTTGTCGTGATTTACTAAATAGAGCGAGACACTACGAGAAGACACGTCCAAATTACATATTTTCCACTTCGTTTCCATTTTCGGTGTCTCATAATTTGGTTTAGGAGAAATATTTGACTAAATTCGGGCGGGATCTATACAATAGTGAGTTTTACGTCCTAATTAAGTAAGTATTTATGTAAATCGATAAAGAAAAATGCTGATTTTGTAATGTGGCATTCAAGGAATGATCCCAAATACATAACCGAGAGAGACACGCAAGCCTCACACAGTTGAACCATAAAATGCTTTGCATACCGAAAATAAAATAAGACGCTCGAAGGACCAATATTATGAACACGAAACAAATGAGCCAACTTAGATTTGCCAGTACGCTTTTGTTTTACCTGGCCCTAAAAACAACATCATAAGGCCCAAATTCGTATATCAGGTCCAGAAATTTGTTAGGCGGGAATTTTCGAAACGGAACAATTGCTTTTGCATTTTGCGTACTTTCTCAGCAATACTCACGTCAGAGATATGCGTTTAAAGGGTTTCTTCGGAACCGTCACGTAAATTAATGAATACAGAGCTTTGTAAGTTGCGCAAATGATCCAATGGTTGCGGTAACTCATCGTGGTTCGCTCGTAAAATCGGCCGCGACAATCATGGTTCGGCTTATGGAAGGAAGGTACGTTTTATTTCTCTTTTTTCAACTTGGCAACCCTGGTTTTGTACCGCTTAATTTTATATGTATTTTGAATTTCGCTGGATGGTGACGTCACTTCAGTTTCAATGAATTTTATCATCAGGAGGTTGGATTTTAAAATATGCATCCCATATTGACGTGACAAACACGACTTAATTAAATAACCCATTCCTGAATATTCAATAACTACTTTTATAAATGATTGTGATTATATGCGCTTTAGATATTAAATCATATAAAGTTAAACATTTGAAAATAATTTACATAAAGAATTATTTTTGTATGTGAGAACCGCTGTGTGTTATATTTTTGGTTTGGTCTACAAATTGTGGACAACGACCACGACCAAAACTGCCTATAAGGCTGGTGATGCAGAATACTACCGGAACTGAGGGGTAGCCCAGAAGATTACCACCCGTAGCTAACTACCACACGAAAAGTTTGGCAATACCATTCCATTTTTTGAATTTGAATTCTGAATTTGAATTTGACAATAGACAGCTTAACGAGACGTTCTTTAAATAAACATATAAATCGAGCACTAGCACCTTACATGCGCGGTGTCTTTAGATTTTTTTTACTGTGATTATCAATCCGCCCCCATAATAATTTGTTATAGCTACACGATTTGATTTTGATATATCTACAGAATATTAACTTGTTATGTTTTGTATACAGCTAATAACTTAATAGCGGGACTAAACTAAATTACTCCTCGACATTGTTAACTCGGACTTTTTATAGGTTTTTTTTAGCGACATGATTCAGAGCGGGCATTTCGTCTCCGGGTCATATACCCACAATCGTTTAGCTGTCTTTGTTATTAACCTCAGTAACATATTCCTTATATTTTACAACTTATTTTTAAAGCCTCTTAATATCTGTTTAAGTGTTAAGTGTAATGTTGTATACGAGTACGTTAAAAGAGCTGAATGATTTTATGGCTAATTAAATTTTCTTAATGAGATGTTTGTCATCATGTTTTGAGTAGCATTTAATATTTATTTCCTTCTTTCTTTTAATTATTATAGAGTAATGTGGCTTAAGGTTTTGTTTGGCAGTTATGATTAATCCATTGTTTTTCTTTTTATCTGCAAGCATTTGATGCAAAAATGTAAGCGCCGCCGCTCTAAATATGATTTTGAGTGCATTTATAATACCTTTAGTTTCCAACATGAATAAATGTCATTTTCACAATGTAATAACAATAAAATCTTTAGCAATATGCATTTGAATGTATTTGAGACGTGACAACATTCCAGGGTTTCATTGCATCACAATTTACAGCCTTCGTCGTATCGTCACCTATTCGCGTGTGTCCCACACCCATAAGCATAAAATCGGCTACGATTATTGCATCCTGGTGAATGTGTGGGTGAATATTATTGGCAGGTCTCCGACACGACAAACGTAAACCAACCATTCACTAGCCGACCGATTTCTGAACCCCATTTGCTTATTTAACTCTACCGTACCGAAGGTTCGTTTTTGAACAGTAGGAGAGATCGTTTTGTGCATAGGAAGCTTTAGTCCCCTCTGGATGCAGGAAGGCTCCACAAATAAAATATGTGACTTGAAGGCGACGGCGAGGTGCCGTCGAGATGAGGCTGCGCAAGCTGGTGGGAAAGGGACGGATGGCAGTGTCCTCATAAGTGGGAGTGAGACAGAAGCACGCTTGGCTATCTGGAGAAACGCGAGCACCTCATTTAATCGGTACGCGCTTC
Organism: Conistra vaccinii; assembly: GCA_948150665.1. Classification (NCBI taxonomy): domain Eukaryota; kingdom Metazoa; phylum Arthropoda; class Insecta; order Lepidoptera; family Noctuidae; genus Conistra; species Conistra vaccinii. The sequence goes on from OX411318.1 coordinate 16,855,242, forward strand.
GTTTTGTAGGATAAAGGAAAATTTGCGATGCTTTAGATACGTTGATATTATGCGTGTGGGTGTGTGATAGAACATTACTGTTATCGCTACATCGTCTGTCCAGGGTACAATCAGTCTATTTAGAAGGAATAGAACGCATACGATAAACCTCTATTTACTCAAACAGCTAAGAAATAACCGTAAAGTTTTTACAAGCAAGATTTAACGCGAATATGCAAATGTGTTAACTGACATCTATTCGTCGTTTCATAAAATGTCACAGTGAACGTCTGGCGGAGTAGCATTAAAAATATCAAATACATAGAAAACATTAAATGGTCCACTAAATCAAATAAGCTTACATTAAAGTATAACTTGTAAACTAGGCTAATTAAGTAGCTTGCCTTCTGTGAGAGCAACTACATTTTATTAACCTAATAGTTAGCCTCTGTTTTAGTTAATTCGAACTTGCTAAGTGCTTTAATTATTTCTCCCTCATTTTGTGTTTTCTCTCTTTAAAATGTAGATGCTGAAGTTCTGCATATTTATAACAGGGATGATGTTTTTTTTTTTTTTGTGAATATAGGTAGATTATGAAAAAATATCGTACACATATTTTTTCTTTTATTTCCTGTATCAAAAAAATACGACAGTACATTGAGTTAAAATGTGCTATGACGTCACGAGTATGTAGATTTTATAATTACTTGTGACGTAGCGACTCCCACTCCCCAACTTCAATTGCGTTTTATCCAAGTATTTTTTTATTAATATGATAAAGCAAAAAATACGAGTCTAATATTTTTTTGTTATCTGACTGACGGACTAAATAGAATTACCTACTTTTTTTTGACCCAGGCATCATCCCTATTATTGCATTATTATAACATTTGCAATAAAGCCTTACTTACCTCTTTAAAATAAATAACAATTCTCTACGTTTATACACACCAAGCCCAACATTGTACCTATCACGGCATATTTTTTTCACGAAATATATTCAACACTAGGGGCTGAAAAAATGGGTTACAATGTTGGTCGGCGACGCCGCCCTAGCGATTCATAGCTACACACCACTAAAAATCGTTACATTTCTTCTTGGCTTTCCGGGGCTTTTAGCTGTGCTTATACCATAACCATTAAAAGATGAGGCGTTGTGATATTCAAACACTATTTTACTCATTCCAGACATTGTTGTCTACAGCTTCTAAAAACCGTTATCCTACGAGCAATATTTGTATATATATATATATATATATATTTGTTATCACGTTCTCGAAAACGGCTCTAACGATTTCGATGAAAGTTGCAAAATAAGGGAAAAATCGACCTAGCTAGGTTTCATATCTGGGAAAATTGGCCACAAGATGGCTACCTTAGAATAAAGACATGGCAGCATAGAATTAGTAAGTACCCTACTATAATGGTAGCATGGAATTAAATGAGCATTCTGTATTTTCACCCTAGCTGAACTCGGTCGACCAGGTACTATAAAATTATATGACTGTAAAAAATATATCAAAATGTATGTCACATTTTCAAGTGTTCTATAGTTTTAAACGCTTACCAACAAACAAAAGTAACTTATTGCCCGATGCCGACGGCCGGGCACAGGTTACATTATTGTCATAAACCCACACTCGGATGCTCGGCGTAACTCGACCAAATACAATCATGAGGAAACCGCACTGAATCACTGCTACACCAAGCGCCACATAATTTAGTCAGGTTACCAATAATGATATGTACTGAGAAAACTAAACGTGTCTAGTAATCTTCGTTTCGTTTGTACCTTTGCTTATTTTGAGCTTTCGACTTTCAAATGTTAATGAATAGGTTTTGGGTCACAATTTTCTTCTTGCCTACTTCTCAAATCCTGGTCAAGTGGGTTGTTTTACATTTGTATAAGTTGTAAATTGGCTTTGATGTCACAGATATAATCATAAAGTAAGTCTCTAATATGGCAGACTTTTCTGAAATTTGATTACCTACATGCTTTATACAACCACTTTATGGCTACCATACGACTACGCATAGATACATTTTCGCGTTAGTGTTCTGCAGAACCCACTCATACAAAGCTTTCAGGAAGTAAATGAAATAGTGCAATAATGAAAATCACAAAACGAAACTATAATTTCGATTCACATAACCATGAGGGTTCATAACGCGGCAGTGGCGGTTATTCGCCTAGTCGGCACCATTAGACGACACACAAGATATTTACTGCCCCTAGCTGCTTTCATTTCGTCCCTATTCCAGAGTTATGACTGCGTTTTACTTAATATTTTACTAGCCTATTAAATTGTTTCCCTTTATCCAGGATAGCGGCCGTTTGGGTGCGCGCCCAGAATTAATCAGCAAAACGCTTCCTGGAAAAATTGGTAATGAGGATCGTACTAGATTCTGTTTAGCAGTTTGCGAGATTTCACTGACGGGTTAAGTGAAAAACTTCAGATTATAACAGGCATGTAATTATGTGACAACGGAAGCATTTTCTTGCTCATAAAACTCTTTTAGAAAGTGGCCAATTATTTGCTTTAAGTGAGCAATATTGCAATATAATCGGGAAACTGTAGGCTGACCGGCTGTCGCTATACACAATAAGCACGAGAAATTTCACCACATGATTGACGGCTGAGCACATTGTGTGAGAAAATAAAGCCATATCATAATTATGTGTCAATCCGTGGCCACAACTTAAGTACAAGATAATGTTGTTGTAGTTACCATTTTTGGGTTATCCACCAAATAAAGGGCTTGGGTGAACAAAGAGGTCGGATCAATGGTACGGATGCATGCTAATGTGGGATAAATACCGACGCATAGCTTGTTGTCCGACCCACGCACACAGCTACCAACACAACAACACATCCAACTATGTTCGTGTGTGTACGAAAGCTTTTACGCACACTTGCGCAATTTTGCTAGGGTTGAACATAATTTTGCGAAATTAATTTTGTGAGCATATATGTAACGTGTTGGCGAAAGATAGTGATAATTTATCTGTTGGGTAATCAGGTTTATATTTTTGGTGTTTAGGCCGTTTAAAATGTTGTAGGTACTGTTGATGATGATTTCATTTCATTTCATTTTATTTCATTTCATTTCATTTGTACTGTTGATGTAACGATCGAATCATTACAGCCTGTAAGCGTCTACTGCTGTAAATTATCATGAAAGAATTCTACAACAGACAGTTGTACACATAATTTTTGGGCTGTCGTTTCTGGAGCTGGCGATGACGATCCGATCTTCTGTTGTACCTACATCCGATCGACGAATCAATTAGGACGTCCAAGCCGATTCGATCGATAAGATCCAGATCAAACCAATATACAAGCGAAACTGTATCGAAAACAGAAACAAGGATAGTGAATACTTTGAAAAACTATAAAAAGTAGTGTAAAGTTCTAGTTGTTTTTTTTTTCTTGAAACGACAAAACTTAAAAGGCAGAAACGACAGACAAAACTTAGAACTAAGCAATCTCAAAGTCAAACCAGAGCTTTTAAAGTACAGTGCTTTAGATATTTTTTTTGTAGATTTGAAACCACATAAAATTTCGTTCTCGCAAAGCTTTTCTTCTTCCAAACTGGTACGTGTTCTAGCCATTGTGCTGTGTTGTGTATGATCTGATGCCAAATGCATTACTATTTAAAGAAAAACTGTTAAGATTAGGTAAACAGTACGCTGACGTAAGGACGTCCTAGATGTTTACTAGTACTTTGTCTTGTACAATATGCCCTTGTTTCATATTGTCACAAGATTTTCCTCAACTCATGTCGTTGCTCACCGGCATTGAAATATTAATAACTTCGACGACAAGTCACTGAAATAGATAGAGCCTTTTTTGTTTTTCATGCTTTTTATTAACTGTTTCAGTTTTAGGTGAAAAAATGATTAACCGAATATAATAATAAGTCTTTGGCTGCCAAAGCTTCTGTTGTGTGTCAACCCTGAAAAAATATCGTGTAAAATGGATTATTTAAAACAAGAAATCAATTGTTTTTGGCAAATACAACCAATATTGCAAACAATTTTAATACAAATTAAACTTGCCTTATTCTTAAGTAATTTATGAACTAATTAAAGACAAATTTTGGCTCGTAAAAAGAATTAAAATACACGCAGATGACACGATCGCAGTTTAAAATTTCTTGTGTGGCATATGGCAAACGCTTAATGCAAGAAAGCTCAGGTAACATACGCGATTAAAACGACTAGAACGACATCCATTGCTAGCGTGATACAGTAATCCTTTATAAAACCCCGAACAAAACCTGCAATGCAAAAGATAAACAATTTTATTTAGTTTTTTACGTTTTTAAAGATGCATTTAGTAACTCACGTCGCCAACCTTGCAGATTTACTTTTTTATCTGTTTTTGAGGACACACATTGCCATTTAACAACATCAAAGTTAAAGTCCACTTGTCATAATTTTTTTACCTGTGAGTGGGGACTTGTGGTGGATAGGTGCCATTTTGTTCTGACCTGACCTTGATAGAGAGGTAGCAAGGACAAATGATATTGGTTTTGCATACATGTATTTGGGTTGCTACTGGACTACATAATGTGGACGCGACACTTTCGAGTTTCAATGAGGGCTGATTTCTAAAGATATGTATGTGAGGATATGATGATGAGATAATGTATGTGTGTGGGGCATATGCATAGAAGAAATGCAGGAGGACAATAGTTAGGTAGTAGTAGTTATCTAAGACTGTTGTCATAACAACAATGTTCACAGCATTGTTGTGTTTCGGCAGTTAGAGATAAGATAGCCAGTTCCTCTGTGGTGGAGGATTCCGGGCGCTTTCACCTTCGGCCTGATCATCACTTACCATCAGGTGAGATGCAGGCCAAGAGCTTCCCCATAGGTAAAATTGTTTTGAGACTAAAACAGGAAAATTCTGTAAACAGAGCAGTACGAACAAAATGCTTGGCCATTGAACTTTAACTCCAAGTTATTCAAATCCTTGATACATAAACAACAGCAACTATTTATTATAGGCAAGTGCATGTAGATTAGCGCGTGCAAGACAACACCGATAGCACATAATCCACAACGGTGAACGTGCAAAACAATAAATAGCGTGCTCGGCGCCACTTCTAATTTCCTATGCTCTAGGCGCGTTTGATCCTGAATCGCGATTCCGTATTCCCTGGGAGTTCGGGGTCAGCGAGCTGGCTAGCCCGGGAGGCAAACCAGTTTTAAACATTTCAATATCACACCCAACCTGCAATAAAGTGTATACAATAAAGTTTACAATTTATTTGTCACACCTCTTTATGTTTTTCGGAGATGAATTTTAGGGCTTTCTGATTGAGATTTTGGACGTTGTGATTGCATTACAACGTCCAAAATCTCAATACCTTTATTGAATAACTAGCTGGGCCTTTCGGTTTTACCCGCTTAAGTCTTGAACCCGTAGGAATATCAGGATAAAAAGTATGTCGTGTCCTAGTCCAGGCCATGGCCTACTTAGGTGCCAAATTTCATCCAAATCTGTTTAGCCGTTTTAGCGTGAAAGCGTTACAAACAAAGAAACAAACTCACTTGCGCATTTATATTATTATTTAGGATTAGGATATTTTTTCGGTATCATTTTCAGTTGGTATACCTAGGTAAATGAGTTTTCCTTTTTTTAGCACTAATTTGTTGTTCTTTCATAAGACTACCTACATAACTATAGAAGCTTGATTTAAACCATGTCTAATGCCGTTTCCTACATAAAATATCGTGCTGTTTGTCGCATTACTGTCTGATAAGAGTTTCAGTATTAAATTCAGTCATATAAAATATCAAAATATGAAGCGAAGCTCTAAGCTTAAAGATTCTCATATATCTCAGGAACAAGTGTACCGAGAACAGTAAAACTGAAATGGAAGCTTTCAGATAAATGCGAATTTATTTACTTTAAAGTAGAACTGCTGTGGAACTGCGCTACTGCTGAATATGAGGTCCTGGGTTCGATTCCCTGGTCGGAAAAAGTGTTATTGGGTTTTATCATCTGGAAGTTCTCAGTATCAGCCCGGAGTCTGGATTTTTGCCCGTTCGATGGCAATAGGCTCGCCCCCTATCACATGAGACTTAACTACTAGGTACACCTCTGCCCAATGCTTCGGGGAAACAAGGCGTGATGTTATGTCAATCAATCTGCCTAGCCTTTTTCCAACTATGTTGGGGTCGGCTTCAGTCTAACAGGATGCAGCTGAATACCAGAATTTTACACGAAGCGACTGCCTATCTGACCTCCACATCCCAGTTACTAGGTAATACGATACCCCATGGTAAGACTGACTCTCAAAGATCCACGAATGACAGCCGGGACTATCAGCTTAACGTGCTTTCCGAGGCACGGAGGAGTCTCGGTATGTAAAGATGGTCACCCATCCACGGACCAACTCTAGCAAGCGTAGATGGATTGGCCCGTGCTGCAGTTATTACTTAGCCCAGACCTTCTTCCGAGATGATATGGAAAGTGAAAAATATGATTCTTCTTTCTAGTCTTATACTAGTAACTTATTTACTCATAGAAAGCGTTATAGGATTATAGGCCTTATAGGATTATAGAAAGCTTGCATTATCGTATCCAACATGATGTGAGTTTCGTGGAAATAGATACTATAAGCTGATTTCCAGATAGTAAAGCACAAGTTGATCTGTTACGATAATCCAAGAATTAGAAATGATGTTCTTTGCCATCCACAGAATGATCATGAAGGACTGCATACATCCGAAGTCGACGATCATATGCCACTAAAGTCAATTAGCTATTGCGTAGAGATTGTATCATGTAAAATCAGCGCTCTCTGCTACCGCTTCAACTAAAATGAGAGTCCTACCGCACGGGATGCATTAATAACCGCTAATTTTCTCGTACCCATTCGCGATCCAATAAGTGCTCGAAATGATCGACCACAAATTAATTACTAGAACCAACACAATGATTACTCAGTGAATGTTTGTAGACCCTACAACTCTCTAATAGTTGGTAGAATGTTGATGTTGTTAAACCCTGGTCATTTCCAAACCAGTTTTTATTGTTAATATAAAATGTGACGCCTTCGTTGTTTTACGATAGATCTTAAGAAACGTATGTAAATTTCGTTTTCGTCTGATATTCGAACCTCGGTACTTGCGACCTCTATGACCATAAGCTTACAGTCTGCACCGTTACACTGCAGACATTCTCATGTTCCTATTATTTTGATCTATTTGTTTACATCAGTATAAACCTGGGAACAGTTATTTTGAATTTCAACACTTATTTCTCAAGACTAATAAGGTTCAACAGACTTTTGAATTGTAAAATTTTTGTTTTATCTACCTACTCTTTTTAATTCTGGCACGTGTATGTCTGCCTTCATTTTTTACTCGAGTAATACCGTTGTACCTACTACTGTTCTGATTTTAGTTCTATTGTTTTACTATTGAATATAGTTTAGTCTTGAAAGAGGATCATCGATTTTGACCTATCAAATAAATTATGAAGACTGTTTCTTGACAGTAACATGCGCGAAAAAAACATTGGTGGAGTTCGTCAATATGGAGACAAAAATGACGATGGAGCATCGATTTTGACCTATCAAAGAAATTATGAAGACTGTTCTTGACACTAGTATGCGCGGAAAAAACAGAGTCTTGGAGTTCGTCAACATGGAGACAACAATGACAAATGTAAAGAGACACAAATGACAATGGTGTCGTCTCGCCGCGTCCACGATTCGATAATAGTGAATAAACACGGCGATGAGTTATCGGCGGCAATCTCGGGTCGTCGGCCGCAGTACCGTTCCACTTGCCCCTGGACGACGAAACTAACGACCACGAGGTAGGACGCTCAGGGGCAGCCGTGGATATGGTATTGTTGAAAGCTGTGAGTCTCAGTCGTAGATTACAATGATAACTTGGTATCATTGTAATCTACGACTAAAACTTTTTTAACAAACCACGCAGTGACGACGGCGATGTAGCTTCCCTACGACTTTTTTCAATCCAGGTTCCAATATTTTTCTATGAAAGTAATTATTGGAGTAATTTTGCTGAAGTTTTATTAAAAAGAAGTTTCTTAGGAACTGGAAAAAAATCACATAAAAAAGAAAGCACAAATACTAGTTTAAATATTACTATGACATTAAAAAAAGTTAATATTATTTTAATTATAGACCACAGCAATCATATTATAATTATTATGAGTTTTTATAATTATAATGATGTCAATAAAAACTGTAACTTTCTAGTTTCTACAAACAGATGTAAATATTGATACTGTAGCGGTTACTTAATAACTATTATTTAATAACTAAAAATACAGTCACATTGGTATTTAATAATAAAATCGTCTGGAAATATTGGTGAAGTTATCCGACTGAAATTGAATAATATCTCTTTTATGTGCATAATGAGTCACTTTCAAAGTAAGGAATGCCGCATCTACTAGCCACGATATTCAACATACCTCACAGTTTTCACTATTAACGTTCATAGACGAAATCCGACGTGACTATTCCGCTAATCAAATTTTGTAACTGCGGTATTGTAACCATTAGTTCTCGAACCTAAACTTTTTTCAGACGCCGTCAATTATGTGTTACCGTTAAGTAGGAACCGACTATTGCCCCGAACTCATTCGGACATTTAAAATAATGCGGTGAGATGAAATAAAATCACTTTGTACGAGTTCAAAAGTAATACTTCGGTAAATTAAGTCGGTGAAAGCGTGGCATCCATTCTTATATCTATCCCCTTTTGATGTGGATCATAAAGATTAGTTACGGATAAAATTAGCACCTCGTTCTATTCGTAATTTACCTTGTAATGATTAGATAAGTTGGTTCTGGCTATTTATAAGTTTTGAGGCCAAGTTTGAGGAAATAATTTATATAGAGGCTTTTTTATTTTTTTGTATTTACCGTTAAAATCTTATTTTGTCGTATATTTTTGCGTTGGTCTGTATTAAATGATTTGTTGTTGTTATTTGGTTCATGCTGTCCTATTGTTGGACTAACGCTTTTCTTTGAGTCGTTTATTTCTTCTTATTGGCAGCTTGTCTCGTGTTTCTGCTAAAGGCCTTGACATCGCCTTACCAACTTGGTTATCCACTCCGATACCGTCTATTAGTCTTTATGGCATGACCATGTGACAGCTATGCGTCGAAAATGTAGGTATTTTAGTAAAAATAATAGAAAAGTTGAACGAGAATGTGACAAATAAAATATATGAGATTTTTTTTCTTTCGTAACAGTACTGACAACTTATACAAATTTTCCTGCTTGATTTTAATTAATGCTACCAAAAAATCGAGTAGCAAAACAAACAAGGTGTTAAATAATGCATTTGAAATTTAAATTTTGACCGTGTGTTAAGATTATTAAGTAAAAACATACAAGGTCTGTAATATTAAAGATTTTGTGTATTTTTACTGCGTAATTCATTTTTTGCTTGAAAGAATTAAATTGTGTAGTTGGTTAATAACTTATGAACTGACAGTATGATAAATATTACTGCAAGGATACTGTCGTGTTTCCCCCTGAGCGCTCGCGCAGTTTGCCCATGAAATCTTTATGTCTATTGTTTAAGGTTAATTTAAAGATAAATTGCAGCATAAATTGTTATTCAATAGATATAAATTATGTAACTAACTTAACCTCAATGTTGGTATTAGCGAGTAATTATTTTTATTTTTTGCTTTTTACGTGTTCGTGTTTAAAAATGGGGTCTTCTCAGAAATACAAAATTCTTATTCTACCGATTAATGAAATTAATGACACACTTATTATAAACACCGGTGGTACTGGTTGCAAAAACATTATTAATTACAAAGAAAAATAGAAAGTCGACTGTCAAAAATAAAAGTAGGTATACTCAATATTTGAATTAAATTGTCAATATATTTTTTTCTGTCGATTTATCTAGAATTTCGCGTTAAGTGGGCAAACGGAACGCAGCCGTAACTTTACGGTTAGCTCAATCAGATGACGCTGCGCCGGCGCAACGCGGAAATCAATTGAAGTTCCCTTTATCATTTATGGATTGCGAACCCGTGGGCATCACGCTTTAGTTACACAACTTTGATAGGTTATGGGTCCAACTCTTCTGCCTTTTGTTTTCCTTTGTTGAAAAAGATGGTAAGAACAACAAATACTGGCCTGAAAATGTTCCACTAGTAAAAGGCTTCTCACATACAGAGAAGGACTGACCATAGACAAAAAAAAAACCTGGTAAATTCAAAAGTACCTACTGTTTTCTCAGTCTATTGTTTTGTTAACTAACGTAGGTAGGTACTTGTGGCCTAAACAACACATGTGAAGAATTCAGGTTAATGTGATGCTCAGTGGCAGGCTAACAACCCCACACTTTTCACTTGTTACTTTTGACCTTACACTTCGTCACTTGCTATTAGCATACATTGTCAGAACAAAATCATCGACGAAATATTTTATTTGTCGAGAAAAATACATTTTTTTTATGTCCCACACATTCACATATTGGGCAAAGATCAATAGTAGCGATAGATCTCTTTATAAAAAAAAATTGCCCGATTTCTGAACAGGCCCGCAAATTTTAATCCGCGTATCTTTATCCCTGCATCTCCTGTACCTCCTACGGACAGGTTCAGAGTCGCCGACTAAATTGAATGTCAGTTATTTTAACACGGCACTTAAAACAAATAAATTAATAGGCAATTGCTCGTAAGGCACTGCTTTGGGCCAACAATGGGCGCAATAAGAGCCATAAACGTCACGATGTTTGGCGTCCTATGGTGCACGGGCTGATCTGTTAACGAGAACGAAACACGTCCTAGTGCTACTGCCATAGAGTATAAAGCTGTAGAGGGGACTTGACGAAGGGCGTAGTACTTCCGTGTGTGAGAGGCAGGGGTGGAAAAGGTAATGAAATTTAATTTAAAAAAAAATATTCAAAATATGTGTTTTTGCAGTCGGGTTTTTTGTTTTTTGAATAATTTTCTTTATTTCAAGCTTTTTAGTTTTATAAATCTATCTTTTGGAATTGACTCATTACTAGCTTTTATTTGATACCAATATTGTTATAATTTATTTTTAAAAAAAACCTTCCCTTCCCTTTTTTTTGTATTTGCAGATGCAATATATAAATATTATATAGCCTATGACACTCCTACAATTAAGACGAATCTAACGACACCTCATATGTTCAAATCCATGAAGCCGTTTAGGCTACAGAGCGTGCCAAAGAAATAGACATACATACATACATACATACTCTCGAAAAACATTACCCTCCTTCTGGGGCAGTCGGGTAAAAAAATAGAATTGATTCTAGTCGCCCCTTCCAAAAGGTAGTTTTCGTATGGAGAAGAATGGGCAAGAAACTCCACCGTTACTCTTCTAAAAATTGAATTTAGGTTGCTGCTGAACATAGTTGATAGAAAATCATATTTTTTTAAACAAAACAAAACTTTTTAACTCAAAAGGGTGAAATAAAGTAAACCTTGATACTTAGATACAATTAGACAATATTTGGTTACGTAATGTTTGGTAAATATCTATAGATTAGACCATTTTTTTTGGGACAGCCCGTCACAGAGTTTCCCACCGTTGTAGGTAAGCTAGAATCTACTGTGCAACCACCAGAACGCGCGAAGAAAATATTATGCTTCACATAATTTAATAATACCCACTAATTTTGACTAACTAACATACATAATTAGCAATCACAACAGGCTATAAAAACAAAGAGCACCATCGAACCATTTCTACCTACACACACATCTACGTGGCTACCTATTCTACCGAACAAGTCTGTCGAGTAGGGCGACGACAGGCGCGCGCGCAGGTCGCCGCGGGGTCATTGACCGGCCCGTTACGCGGTTACGTAACAACGTAGCTTACGGCTACGCGTTCACGACAACCCCGTAGCAGAGCGTTTAGCAACTAATCGCGAACGCTGTAATAATCGTAGGTAATTATTTATTTATATATATGCAAGTGATTTTTTTTTTGTTTTTTTTTGCCTTTTTGGAATAACGTTTTATTGTATTTTAGAATTATTAAAAATAATTTCAGGTACTTATTTATTCGTCCGTGATAGTCGTTACGAGCCGTCAGAAGCCCGAAAACCTAACACCAGGCTTACCAAGGGGTATCGTATTACCCAGTTACTGGGTTGGTTGGGAGGTCAGATAGGCAGTCGCTCCATCTAAAATACTGATATTCAGCTGCATACGGTTAGACTGGAAGCCGACCCCAACATATTATTTGGGAAAAGGCTAGGCAGATTGAGTTATTATTTATTTATATGCAAGTGTATTTTTTATTTTTTTTGCCTTTTTTGGAATAACGTTTTATTGTATTTTAAAATTCATAAAAATAGTTTTAGGTGCTTATTTAATCGTACGTGTAAATATATAACCCCGTTATTTAAATCTGTGTTAAAAAATCTTATCAATAACTTGTTACAAACACGGAAATTCCAAAGTAATTAGTGAGTGCTTTATTTTTGTTAATGAAACCATATTAATGTAACGACTTTCCGGAACACGTTTATTTTAACAGTTAGATTTATTTTTAGTTAATTGAGATGGAGTTTATGGTCAGACCATATTACTGGAATTTCGTACCTGCGTATTTTGAGTTCTGATGTAAATCTGGGAGGCTGACAATATGGTATCAATCTGGGAGGCTAATATGGTATCATTAGCTTCTGTCCTGAAATCTCGGTCACTGACTTCAGCGTCAGCAATTCTCACGATCGATCCAAATCTATACCTAATTAATCAGCACATATATCTACGATGTGGTGATAATGACTCTTAGCAAGAAGGCTCAAGGTATATAGGCATTTATAACTATAAAGAGGAAGAGAATAGTTCCTACTTCCCAATAAACTCGGTTTCATCTTCAGCAACTTCTTTTTCTTCTCCTAATAAACCTTCTTCTCCACCACGCTGAGCAAGCTAAAAATTTACAAAATTAGCACTCCAATTGCGTAACACACTTTTAATTACAATTCAAAGGATTTTGAAGGAAATTGCTGCCTCGTTGATCTAGTGCATGAGGACCTGCGTTCGATTTCTAGGTTGAGAAAAGTGTGGGTATGAGGTTTTCCTATCTGGAATTACTCAGTACTACCCCGGAGTTTGGATTTGAGCCCGGTTGATGGCAATAGGCTCGCCCCCTATTACACGGGACAAATGACTGGCAAAATGTGGGTTTACCTGCTACAGGTACACCTCTGCCCAACCCTTCGGGGAGACAAGGCATGATGTTATGTGTTGTGTGTTTATTTCCAATCCATTGCTTCATAGGTTTAATAAACTCGTCTGCTCAGCAACGTAAATAACGAAATCAACGTGGCTGTAATGTCAAAACTAAAGAAAAAAAAAAAACGATCAATTGTCTTTTTATGTGTGTTACGCAATTACTCCGCAGGTATAAGAAATTATTAAGAATGTCATTCTTATCGTGCTGTATCGATTTGCTCGGGTCACCGATTCGATACCAAAATCTTGCCGCTTCTCGGATCAACTCTACGGACATGCCCCGCCATCTATCGGTCACTTCACGTACCACATTTTGTGTGTTTGAGTAAAAATTAACAAAAGACGCAATGCTAATTACTTCACAACGCTTGTTATGATATAATGGTTACTTTTACCGGTTCTTAGCTATTTTTGTTGTTTCAAATTAATGTTAATTCAATATGCTTGTACTTATGTAACGAGGCCCCGGAAATAGCGATTTATGATATAATTTGGGAATCGGTAACGATTATTATTGATGTTTGACGATTGTTCTTCTTTTTCGTGTAGATAGTGACTAATCTGACATCATGAACAGCCTAACGCACAAACGTGTCTATCCTTTCCCAACTCGACATCAAGACCCGATTGTGTAGTCTGCCATGCCTACAGCGTATTTTAACATATTTTGGCCACATAATGCGAAGGGGAGATAGCAGCCTTTAAAAACTGGTCATTGTTGGCAATACCGAAGGAAAAAGAGCACGAGGCCGGTCGCCAACACGATGGTCCGACCAAGTAAAAGAAGCTACGGCCTCAAGCAAATTTCAGCAGGTGGTGATGGCCACTTTGGACCGGAACCGATGGAGGCAGATTGTCCGTTTAAAGGGGTCCAGTGACCACGATCCTCGGTAATGAGGGACCGATTGAAGAAGAAGTGACTAATCTGGTATCAGAGTATTTATGTCGTCCATGGGACTCTGACTAGACTTCACATGCCGTTGAGAAATATCTCTCAGATATAGCTCCTTTTCACACTTTATCTTCACAATGTTTTCCTTCACCGGTTTTGAAGCAAGTGATAGTAAATTATACAATAGGTACCTACGCACATGAATCCGAAAAGTCAGAGTTAGGTACGTGCCTTCCAACTCGAGACCTATGGCTTGTTAGCCCGATGGTCCCACCACTAGACTATCACCGCCTGACGTTTGTTGATAAACTTAGATCAGGGTTTAGCCTTCATTGTTTTGCGATATATTTTTCGCAGTCTTCATTTTCCTGCCCATACCAATTTATTTGAGGTCGGCGAAACATATATTTTTTCTTCCATAGTTCTCTATCGTCTTCTCGGTAGTCACCCCCTTTCTAGCCACACCATCTTTCACACAGCAATAAGTCTGTTAAGGTACCATTCCGTATGTAACCGCAGGCGGCAACTGCAAGCGACGTGTAGCTGCAGTCATGATTCAGAACACGACTGCAGGCGGCAGCAGCCCGTATTCCAGTCGGTAGATAGAAGATAGAAAAACGTGTTATCGCTCGAGCGTTGGCAGCACTACTGGACGTGTCGCTAGCTACGGAAGGTATTTTATAGAAATTCATAGAAACCAGTCGTGTCGCGGCTACACGTTGGTGTCGCCTGCAGTTGCCGCTTGCGGTCGGGTACGGAATGGTACTTTTTTCAATATAGTCTGAATCAGTGGCGGATCCAGGATTGTCGTTTGACCCCGTTGAGGGTAGGTTTTGGCAAAGTAAACACAAAAAAACTTGAAAACATAATACTTATGATGACAATTGTACCTACCATAAATATGTTAAAGGTAAAGGCAATTTTTTTTAATTAAAATAATATCAAGTTCACTCTAAAATTTCTCACGGAGGAACTCAGATGCTTGAGCCCCTTAGCCCCCCCCCCCCCTGGATCAGCTACTGGTCTTAACTGAGCAGTATTTGGACCCATAATATTGCGTTGATCACCATATTTAGTTACTGATTGTTGATCACCGTAAGGTAGTTAATTATAGCTTAGGTACTTACCATATCTGTGGTACTTACCAATAGGAAGATATTGCCTTCTACGTCACTCATGGGTATGACAAGGAAATGTAGATAGGCAATAATTGTAATCCGGAAATATGCATACCGCTTTCTCTTCCTCGTGACAATACGATCAACCCAAGAATAGTTCATGTTCAGGTAACCGGTCAGTAAGTTTGGTACAGAACTTCAAGCAAGCCATCTTGGGCAATTCAGCCCCGCGGCAGACTGCCTAAGGGCCCGATCACACGTACCATAACCGTACTACAACGACACCGCTTTGTATTAAAATGAATAGTCTATTCACACGGATTACATTTGGCTGTCAAAATCCACAGTGTGGGCGATACCGACCACATCAAGGCGACGTCGCAGCCACAACGCAACAACATCGTTGCGTCGACGCGATGACACTGTCATAGCCTGAGTAAATCTGCCTGCAAGCAGTGCCACAACGTAACTACATCGCAACTACTAGTGACAACGTTACCACAACGCAACTGCAACGACATAAAGTTGCAACAACACTATTCACACGTAACCACGGTGCTTGCAGGAAGTGTTGAAATGGGTATTCCACAAGGCACTATTGTTGGCCCGTTATTCTTCCTCGTGTTTATAAATGATATGCCTTCAGTGATCGATTATGACACCACACTTTTTGCAGATGACAGCACTGTTTTGTTCACAAATGACAATTCCAATAATCTAGAAAATGACATTAATCAATTTTTGACAACTATAATGAATTGGATGAATAAAAATAATCTTAGGTTAAATATCGAGAAGACAACGGTTATGAATTTCCGTATAAAAACCAGCCGTACCCCCTCTTTAAATATTAGATATATAGAGAATCACATAGCAGAAACTGAAGTGACAAAGTTTCTTGGGTTAAATATTGATAATAAAATTAATTGGAAAATGCATATTGATAAATTATCTAAAACATTAAGTCAATACTCATTTGCGCTCTATAGATTAAGGAAAGTGGTTAACAGGTCAGTGTTGTTAACAGCGTACCACGGATATGTTAGTTCTACTCTCAGATATGGCTTAATATTCTGGGGAAACAGTGTAGACAAAGAAAGAGTGTTCAAGGCCCAAAAGCGCTGCATTAGGGCTATGTTTAATCTGCAGCAAACCGATTCTTGTCAGCCATTTTTCAAAAACCTGAGAATACTAACATTGCCTTGTATGTACATATTTGAATGTGCAGTATTTGTAAAAAGTAATATTCATTTATTTGAATTTCGTAGCCGAGTGCGGCATCGGGATAAATTATGCACAATCGCGACTAAAACACGCTTTTTGCAGGAAAGTGTTTTTTGGGTTGCTCCAACAATATTTAATAAAATTCCAACCAACATTAGAAGCATTTCAGAAATTAAGTTATTTAAAAAGAAACTTCATGACCTGCTAGTTGATAAATCCTACTATTGTCTAAAAGACTTTTTGTCTGACAAGTCTCTTTGAGTTATATTTTATTTTGACCAATGCAGCAATGTCATGTTGAGTTCAGTAGGTACATATTGCATGCTATTAATTTTAAGATCTTTGACTGACCTATATTTTGTTTTGTCTCTCTCTCCTAATTTAATAATATGATGATTGTAATGTTAATTTATTGAAATAATAATTTATATTTATATTGTATGTCTAAGAGACGGGACATAGCCGATCTAATATTATATTGCAGAACACCTGTACCTATTTTTGTACTTATGATCCACAATGAATACACTGAATACTGAATATTGAATATTTATTATTATACCTAATTAATTGTATTGCAAATGTTTATTATAAAAACTGATTGTATTATTAATATTGAATTTTTTTGTTTAATTTTATGTAATGTCGATTTTAAATTCTTATAATTATTGTTGAATAGTGTATGCCCTAACGGGTAGTTTTTTGAGTTACCATAACCTAAATATAAGACCTATTGTATCACCAAAAATCACACTAATAAATACTTTGACTTTGACTTTGACTTTGCCCACATTTTATTGCTGCGATATGGTATAGTTGTGTTACGTATGAACGGGTCCTAAGATGCATGGGACGTGCTACAGTATCGCCGCATTTGACACTGGCAGCATATCTTTTATTTATTTATTAACTATGGAAGACTTACAGCTAAAACAAACAGAATAGAAAATAGTATGTGAGACTGACAGCCAATTAAAAGTCTTCACTTCTAAGAACAGATTGGAAAAAAAGAGTGTGAACAGCACAACACAACTATCAAAAATAAACAGTAAGTATAACATTCAAGCTTAAAAAAATCACATTTCAAAAACAAACCAATATTAAAAATCTGAACATACACAATTTTAATTAAAAAAAATCAAGGCTCATGCACTTTCTAGCCGAGGACACACCCGTTAAGAACGGATCAAAATCATGCTGTTTACACATGCTATTAAAGTTACGGCTTGCACGCACTATAAATGAATTTTGCCTGTAATTCGTAGAGGTAAATGGAACACGCAACGGTGTGCTCCATCGCTTCGACCTTCCGGGAACGTTAAAATAGAATTTAGATAGAATATCGGAGTTATTAATTGTATTATTGAAAAGTTTAAATAATGAAATACAGTCAGAGATTGCTCGCCGATTAATTAGGGGTAATATATGATACTTCTTACAGAGGTTGAGGTAATCTTCAGACCGGTAGGGCACCTTCTGATGATAACACAAATACTTGATGAATCTTTTCTGGATGCTCTCTATACGATCAATGTACCTGTGATAACATGGATTCCAGATTTTAGACGCGTACTCCAAGTG
Organism: Conistra vaccinii; assembly: GCA_948150665.1. Lineage (NCBI taxonomy): Eukaryota > Metazoa > Arthropoda > Insecta > Lepidoptera > Noctuidae > Conistra > Conistra vaccinii. Next base: position 16,873,283 of record OX411318.1, read on the forward strand.
GCTTCTAACAAACGTACAGTAAAGAATTTTTAAGGTCTTGGCTTGTGTGAAGCACCTGGACAGCCGCATTATGAAACCTAGTGCTTTAGATGCTTTAGCGACTATGGCATCGACGTGAAATTCAAACGTAAGCTTGGAATCGTGATATACCCCCAGATCTCGGATGCAATTCGTTCTAGGTAGTACTTGATCACCCAAGATATACGATGAAGGTATAATTGCATGCTTTCGAGAATATGTTAGAACCGAACATTTAGCAGGGTTAAGATCAAGCTTACTCCCACGACAATAAGCCTCCAGACGACGTAAATCATCCTGAAGTGCAATCACGTCCACATGTGATGATATTGTGGCATAAATCTTCATATCGTCAGCAAAACAAAGCAGTTTGGACAAAATCAAGCAAGAGTTGATGTCGTTTATATAGATAATGAAAAGTAAAGGGCCGAGCAATTAACCCTGGGGGACTCCACTGGGGACAGGCACCAAACCAGACATATAATTGCTTAATACTACTGCTTGGGACCTGTTCTCCAGATAAGATGAAAACCATCTGAGTAAATCACCTCGTATTCCCAAACCATATAACTTAGATAGCAAGATCTCATGGTCAATCCGATCAAAAGCTTTACTGTAATCAGTATAAACGACATCAACTTGCTTGCCAACCTGCTTGCCGTTATCCATGGCGTCAGTCATAAAATCATTGAGCAGAATTAAGTTGGTGACTGTAGACCTTCCCTTCAGAAAACCATGTTGAAAGGAGCTAAACGAATTTTGAAGAGCACTGTACACCTGGTTATAGATGATCCTTTCAAAGATTTTTGCCACAATACAGAGCTTGGAAATCGGCCTGTAGTTAACAATATCGGTTTTGACTCCTTTTTTGTGGATAGGCGTTATGAAAGCCAATTTCCAAAGCTCAGGTACAACACAAGTATCCAAAGATTTCCTGAAGAGAATCGAGATAGGTTGTGCAATCGAAGTCGAACATCGTACCAGAAATTTGGATGAAATATTATCTGGGCCAGCCGCTTTAGAAGTATCCAACTTGCGAAGCAAGTCAGAAATTTCCTCAACGTTCACCACAATGCTACATATATCAGATAGGCTGGAAGATTCAGTAAAAAGAGGGGATGAAGAAATTCCATGACTAGGGCTAGTATCCAAAAATGTAGAGTGAAAGTACTCAGAAAACGCTTCGCATATTGTTTCTCCGGTACGCAACGCTTCGCTTTTAAAGTTTAAAGTGCTAGGAACTGCATTTGAGTTATGTCGTTTTTTAACGAAGGTCCAAAAATATTTTGGGTTTTCTTTAATAGATTTTTCGGTTAAATTCAAGTAGTCTTCATAACATTGCGACTCTAACATCTTAGTAATTATGTTTTATAAATTGATATTTTTTGGCATTATTATTGGTGCAAGTTCTGATAAAAAAAAAACAAAACACAAATATCGAATACAGTACCGGTCAACTACCCTAAATTCACCAGCGTCCTATATTTGCCTATAATGAAAAAGCTGTAGGTAATATATTTTTCACTTTACTTGTGTGGCAATCGAAACTTTGAGTTTTAATAGAGAGTTTTAAGTTCGATCGTCTTACAAGTAAAATGCAAAAAAAAATTACATATTTACCATTATAGGCAAACATAGGACTTCAGGTGAAGTGAGGGCAGTTGACGGTATGTATTTTGTGTTAACCCTACAGAGGGAAATGATTAGAAGATACAAATAGGAACAATAAAACTTTAAAAAACGGTTTCTCGAATGTTAACATAATCACCGCTTGTTTCGCTGCCCTACAATCACGTTTTCCTACATCTATTTAATTTAATTAATTTCACAATTCACACACTGAGTGCGGATGAGAGATGTTTTTGCGTTAATTACTATGAGTTATTACATCCATTCTTTGTTCACTGTTATTGTAAGCCGTTGACTTCATTAACAACTAATTAATGTACACACGATACGAATCTAATCTCTTTCTGTTTGTGTGTACGTTAATATTGCACTAAACGAATGTTGAGCATAAATTATAAAACTGTTGTTTTAACTGATTGTTTTATCGTGTTAATCTATATAACTACTGTAGTTTTGTTAGATTTAAACCCTGATCTACATAACTGAGCCGTGTAACTGTTATCGAGTTTGTAACGTTTTCACGCTTACGTTTTACACCCGTTAGTTTTAATATTTTGACAACTTTTTACTACCATGTTTTGACATTGAATAGGCCTTTATGACAGTTTATACAGAAAATGGGCAACGTTGCAAATAGCTGTCAAATATTTCGCTGTTTTGATTAATTTGGCAATATTAGGTACTAAACTAGGTAAGAAATATGGCTAAGTAGTGAATTAAAATATTGGTTAAGAAATGCAATAATTAATAACGTAACACCGAATATTTAGAAAAAAAAAGTATTTGGACTTTCCGAATGCCTTTTTTACACCTAAAACGGTTAACTTATAACATCAAATTCACTGTTATAACTGCAATTCATTATTAATATTCTAGTTTAGTAGTTAGGCATATTTCTTATTTCCATACAGTAATATTGCCAAATTAATCAAAACAGGTAAATATTTGACAGTTATTTGCGACGTTGCCAACTTTTTGGATGAACGCTCTTTTAATGTACCATGGAAACATTATAAAAGATTTTGTGGGATCACCATCAAAATGAACAATAAAAATCTTTATTTATTAGGTACACCAAAGATCTCGTTTTAATTCGAATATAGTACAAATTAACCATTCGTCATTCCGGTTTGGCAAGTGTTGATGTGCGAAACTTCAATTTAAATTAATGTACGTACTATGATTCATACAAGAACCGGTGTGAATTAATTCAATGTATCGTTTATTTTTAATTTGTTTTTAAAAACACTCATAGCGCTTTATTTGTTTGTTTAAACGTAAATGATCTGAGCATAAATCGTGGGCCATGCATTCATCATTTCGTCCCTTTTATTAAGACAGTGGACCAGCCGACTCAAACTATTATGGGGATCAATATAGTATACAATGGGATTGTAAAAGGGGGCTCATATTTTGATATTCACAAAAAAAAACTAACTCTTCCGCGGGCACCCTCTCACGTTCAGTAGCGTATTTATTTTATGTTGTTTTACTTTGTATTAAGAGCGAATATTGTCCAACAGGATATTTTTGTTGTTCACGATGTCAGGAAAAAATCATATTTTCTTCCGAATCAGATATTTAACCTTATACTTAGGAAGCTAGGGTTTGAATTCGCGCTGTAAGATGGGAAGAAAGCTTTTACATCATCTAGTAACGTGTATTGATTGAAGAGACTCCCGTTAGGTTTTTACATAATATCTGTCTTCAATAGGGGGTGGTAGTACATGGATGTGAGCTACACTTTATATTTGCTATTTTGTGTCATTTTTATGGGTATTTTGAACTCAGTTTGTTTTTCCGGTTGGAAGGGAACGTATATCATTTATTTAGTAACGATATCCTTTCAAATAAAAGGGTAATTTGTTAACAGATTGTCGATACATCTCGAACAAAGCATCAACAACAATAAAAATCCTTTATGTTATGATTTTTGATGTCACCTTTTGGACCAACAATAAATAAATTGTTTAATTTGGAGATGATGATTTATTGTCAGGTAACCCTTCACTTGTCTGGCCAAGTTAAATATTTTCTGAAATTTCCCCTCTTGTACAGTTTACCCGCCATCTTACGGTCCATACCAGAAGCTTCCCTACCAAACACAACGCAACCGGCGCGGGCGTCCGTCCAGTCATACGCAGTAATATTTATTAAACCCATAACATTAATATGAGAATGTTGAAATTTAGCTAGTCCAACACATAAATACCCTCAATGACGTTGATTATGGCAAACGCGAGGGCGCCAGCGGTCCTCTGCGCAATTTTTTACTGCCCCTTTTATTTATTGCAGTGAAGATTGAAAGGGGACTGCGAGATGATTGTGACGGCTCGGCCCTACAACGTTGCATGCGTGCCGAATGGGTTGAAAAATATTTGTAGGTATATGGAATAAAATAGTTATGAGACTGACTGACGACGCAAAGCTGTGCATATAAGACAGAAAGTGATGATGAAGTTTCTTAGAGGGTAAGGGGTAGTATAGAGTGATTTTGCAAAATTCAACCCCTATTAGTGCGGTAAGCAATAAAAGAGTGGACTGTAATTTTAGGCAATGGTTTATTTTCCGTGCTTATTATGTACAAACTATAAAACTGTCCCGGACAAACAATTAAGGATTAAATTAGGAGAATCACCCGTCGCGGTGGAGTCCGTGGAAGCGAGTGTCAGTGATCGTCGGGCCGAGCCGAGCCGCTGCGCTGCCACGACGCACCTCTGTTAGCCGATGACGCGCTGATTTCGATGCCTGCGCGTGCAGAGCGCGCAAAGTGTTATGTTAGCTTCGATTCCTAACAACACCTTAAGAAGTAAAATGGACTGTTGCTGTGTGCATCAATTTGAAAATAGGTCTAAATACTAAATATTTAAAACATAATAAAGAACACGCACCTAAATATATTTGGAGTTCTGTAACAGCCTCCTACAACAAAGCATTGAAGTTTGTTTGACCAATCAACTGTTTAGCGTACAAAGTCACGGCCTAAAGCTAGCTTCTTATATTGGCACGACACGTGCGATGCATGAGATGCGTGCGTTACGTGCTAATATTTTAATACCGCTGCGGTGACTTCGTTAGTTGAAGTTATACGCTTTGATCTGTTTGGAGATGAATTACTTTGTAATTGAATCGCTTTTTTGATTATATGATTATTAAGGGTTAGGGGTGCCAGCCGGGTGACTCAAGAGTCATGTTACATGTTGTCAGCATTTTAGTTGTTTTGGCTTATATTGTGATGAATGAATGAAATAGGGAAGCACGAAAAGTTAGACGAGTAGACGCAGTCAAACCAGATGGAAAGGACTCTTTAAGTTGATTGGGAAGATAAATTTAACATTAAATAATGCTTTTTATGTGCGCAATTGAAATAAATGACTTTGATTGTCAAAGATATGAAGGTTAGTAGAAAAACATTTATTATTAAAAAAAAATGATCTGGCAGAAAATAATTGTTGTGGAGGTTTCAGGAGACCCTCTAAAACCCCCAAATAACCACATTATTTTTAGCGAGGCGGCACGTTTATAAACCCAACCCGCATCCAGCTCATTTTACCTTTCTCCTTCTTATTCTGGTTCCTCTACAAGAACTGAAAGTTGGATACCAACTTACCACCGTATATTTTTCAGCTCGGCAGCTCTCGTGACTACGCTCCGGTCCATTCTCGAATAATTCTCAACCTTTACTTTTGCAATGTATGGTCTTCTCGATTACAGTCGCGAAAAGCGATATCCTTCTTAAATTCTGAAAAAGACAATAAGTCAAACCAGAGCAATCAATTTGTTCAATAAACTTAATAATTATGAAATTACCTACTTGTTTTATTTTAACCACACATTCCCATCACTACAAATAAGCGACAAAAACACAAATGAACATGTAATCAAACCTGTTAATCCGACAATCTGCAAAATCAATACGTTGTATCAAAGTACCTATAAACGGGGTGCACTTTCCCAAATTTATGTACCGAGGGTGAGTCCCCATAAAGTTCACATGTGCAATAACGAGTCGGCCAGTTTAAACCGCCGATATTGCTCCCATGAAATATTGATGGTTTCACAACGAAGGTACACCATTATCATGTCAACTAACGTACTGGTTGGGATTTATTTTTATGTCTCCATTCAGAGTCGTGATTGGATAGTTTGTTTGTCTAGTTTGGAAGATAATTTGCAGTTAAGTTGGTGTTTTGATTTGTCTAAAATAGTCTTCTGTGGTATATTAAAAAGGTACATAAGTTGGTTCTGTCTTGATTATGGGATCATTATAATGTGTAGGTACTGTGATGCTCATTAGAGGGCACACTGGGTGTGTCAAAAGATAGAGCAGCAGCATCACAATTTTTCTTTGTTTTTTTCATGAGTAGAAGAAATGATGATTCTATTTTTATCTGGAAGTCACAGTGGTCTTTCAGATTGTCTTTTGTTTTTAATCATATACTTTCAGCTATTTGTTATAAAATACATAAATAATAGACCACTATTATCCACAGCCGGAGATTATTTACTACCAATGCTTACTGATTCTATAACTTATGTTTTATTAACAACAAACTAACAAGCTTCATTTGTATAAGTTATATTATGTTATTATTCAAAATGAGTTAGTACCCTAAACAAGTTAGCGTGTTTGGTGCGAATACATGTTTCATGCGAAGTGGCTGGGGCGATACAGGTTTCAAATGCCAATACTGCTCTGCCTGAATGAAATATAGAAGCAATGCGCGCATAGATTCGAGCGTCGCAGAAGCGGCACACTGTATTTTCAACTTACGCGCAAGAATTGGTAATTAAAACTTTGTCGTTGTTTTGTGGAGCATTGAGTAGCTTATTTTCTATAACGAATTTATAGGTGGTTTTCTGTAATTTATTGTCTTAACTTGGCTCAAATGATGAAGTCCGTGAGGATTAGATTCCTGTACATCTGACCATTGAAATGAGTGCTTCTATGGTTCGTTTGAAAAGTATCTAATGAAGATAAAACAAATGTGATGTTGTGCTGTCTTTTGTGTGCACTAAATAAATGGTTTATCTATCTATCTATCTATCTAAATGGGTCAGAAAGAGTAGACCTGTGGATGCCAACTTGTTGTGCCACTAACAAATTGACTGCTTTGATTTTAAACCCAGAATTCAAATTTTAGATCACCTAAAGATGTTTTCGATTTCACAATTGAGGTCAATTTTATAAGCTCAATTTTCATCGATTATTTTTAATTTTATTTTTTTTGTTTTTATTTTTAATAAGTAATTAATGTTGTTCAAAAAATAATATAAGCATAAAAACATCATCAGCCTATATTGTTCCCTCTGCTGAGACACAGGCCACTCGGTGAGAGGATTCAAACAATCATTGACGAAAAAGTGATGAGATTGAAACTTTCTAAATACAGATGAATGTGCTACTAATTTGCTTAATGAGTGATTGCGTAAGAATTTATCTTGGACAGGTTTAGTTTACACATTGATCAGAAAAGTTCATACTTTTGGAACAGAAATTAGTCACCATGCACACATTACTAGCGCTGCCTACCTGTTGACAGAGCTAATCTTTTCAAGCCAATGTTTCTGCTTTCAGACCCTTGGGTATCCTTAGTAACAAATGGAATTATTTGCACTCTAATATTACCATTTCATAGCAGGAAGCAACATCTGTGTGGTTGACATAAATATTTGACATTTAGAAAATATCGAATGCCAAAATCAAAGGAGCACGTGCGATGTTGGTAAACAACGTATTTATAATTAAACCTATTGCAAACGTGCACTGTCTACGTAAACCAACAATGCACTAATAATCTTTGGCATTCATAACTGGATTAGCGTCCGCCGCGCGTATCGGCGTAATATATCGTTTCGATTGAGTTTTGGTGTATCATTCGGAATTTGAACTTCGAAATGATTCGGAGATCCCCCTCGCCGCGGGTGACATACGCATCTTTGGGACTTTTGTGGTTGTTCACTTGAGGATATTGGGGTAATAAGGTTCAATGCATTGAATGAAAAGTAGTTAAGATCGGTGTTAAAGTATTTTTGAAAAGAAAATAGGAAACATGCGCCTCTGTTTACACTTGTAAAAATGTTCTACAACTGTTGCTAGTTAGTTATTTTTTCAAGCGTATATACTAACAGCTTTTACATAATTGGCAAATCTATCGAAGTTTTTTTCATAATAAAATGAAATCTTTCCTCTGTATGTTTAAAACATTTCCACAACAGCTGCATCACTCAACAGGAAAAGTTCAAAACAGACCAATACAAGCGATTTATGAATATCAAACCACCAAACTGGAAAAGCTTGTAAAAAAAAACGATCTCATTGAAAACTTGAATCAAACAACGCAAGAGTTCTGGAAAGTCTGTGATTGTTATTTAACACGTGCACAATAACACATAACGTGTGAATCCAATGCACGTGCGTGCGCGAATTCTGTGCACATGCCACGAAAATAGAAAACTAGCGGATGAATTCTCTACGTTTTGAATTTACATATTCGTGTAATGGTTTGTAGTATTATTTCATTCATATATACCTGGTAAATATAGTTTTTACTTTCTAAATTCTACTATGTAATATAAACATACCTAATCTAAAATATTCCTATATTAAAAAATGCTCATAATTAACATATATTTTTTCCAAATCATTCACACTACTCGTTTAGATGTGATCTTCAGTATAATACATTAAAAGTCGGTTATCGTCATCATAGTAATTCCATACCAGACCTAGAGGGGAATTACTATTCTTTGCTTCTATTATAACCTACACTAGTATGAGAGGGTTGACGTTTTCTTTGCTTGGATTTACTCGGAAAATTTTGTTAACATCTGAAAATTTCCACTGAAAAACATTGGCCTTCTGTGAGTCACCTTGACTGACGGTCATGTGACTGCGATCTTTTAATTACCACTCTTGGCAGACATATTTGTGGCTGCAATATGATGTTATTAGCTTCCAACTAGTACCTAGTCGTCTATTCAATATGATTTTCTCTGGTCACTGCTTGTGTAACGTACTTTATTTACCCCAGGATCTTCATAAGAGCATAAACCAGATTTTATTCTATATCCTTAAGGCGAAAATGTCAGGGTAGCCCGCGAAATTCAAATTATATTACTTACGATTTTTGCAATTTGCAAGTCAGTATCAGGTTGTATGTTGATCTAAATATGATTCGCGGAAGTATCAAATGTTTATTTATAGAATTATGAACATAAAAATCATCCATACCAGTCTCTAACTTCATGTAATCCTATTGAATGACTATTTCATGAAATCATGACATTTGAGGAATGATTATAATTCTGTAAAGCCATATTTGTTATGGTCGCGAATCATATTTCAATTAACATACAACCTGACACTGACCTGAAAATTGCAAAAAAAACTAAAGAAAATTTGAATTTCTGAGCTACCTTAGCGCTTAACGCCTTGGTTACTGAAAGTCTGAAACACGTGCCTTTTAGTTAGTCTGACCTTGCCCAACTTTCCTAAAACGTCAACATTCCTATCTATTTACAAAAGTTTACCAATCATTCCAATAAAAACACTTCTTTGTTTAAGTTAAACCAAAGTTTTATTAGTATTAAAAGAGCTAAAGCATTAGGTGTGGCTAAGCGTTCGTCTGGATGCAGAGACAACGATTTAAAGGGAACAGTTCGTCAATAAGTCTCGCCTCGGATCGGTCAGGGTTAGTAATTGACGGGGGTGGGTGTACCTACGTAGGGTTGACAGTACGAAGAATGGAGACTGGTTTGTTTATGTGAAGAACGATTTGAAAAGACAAAAGTTATGATGCTATACTGAGGTCTGTTTAAATAGCATTCTTGAAAATAAGATTAGCGTGGACTTATTAACAGAAAGGCGATAGCACAGCTTTCACAGTTTGAAGACCTTTTAAAAAGTTATTTCATTTCTAGTACACTCATTCAGATGATGGAGAGTTATTAAAATTACTTTTTCTTGTTTGCACCCATTATTTTCCAAAGCAACAAAGTGCAAATTCGAGTAATAAAAATAATTTACATATCGCGTGAAATGATTTACGCTGTCTCGTCGCGCTAACCCTGCGCTGCTAGGGCAGTTACAACGCCTTCCCTAAAACATTGTCATCTGAATTTGTGCCCGGAGTAAATAAGAGTCCCGGGGAGTTCTCCGCTCTAATGGCGGTAGATTTATAGATTTTCCCTGGATGCCCCGCCGCGCCAGGATTAAATTACGCCTGCCGTATTGGCCGGGCGGAATATTAGCACTTCTATTTGTTTCGGCGCTTTGGTTTCAACTGATTTGAATGGTCACTTCATCTGTGATTTTAGCTTACGAATTAAGAGGATTAAGCGAATTAATTGATCAATTATTTGGGTGTTTAACGATGGCCCGTGTTTATAATCATAATGTTCCTTTTAATTTTTCTTTACCTGTTTTAACCTAATATTGCTGTATTCATGCATGCATTTAATACAGGAAGTGGGCTGAGACCAATGATTTAAGTAACTTGTTATATGCAAGTCACGTTAGACATAAATATGCCGTAAGAGATGTTAAAGAAAACAGTTGTCTGTTTACAGGAAAATGGTAATTATTGTCGTATTTACGATTTGTTTATCCGATTAGTCGTTTATTATCTACGTATTATAAGAAACATTTTTACTATATCATGTTCATTAGTTAACGACATCGACATCTTTGAGCTTCAACGAGGAGAAAAGCTAGTCCTGTTTCTTTCTAAATATCTGAAAATATCTGGCCATGTCTTTATGAAATACACGTCTAAAATGTCTCGTAAGAACCTGACCAGAAAATCTAACATTTGATTTTTCACAAAAAAACATCGACTGAAACCTAATTTATTCATACAAATTGGACTCATTATTATTAAAACTTGTAAATTTCTAAAACTGAAGCCTTGTAACTAATCTCTCGTGTTTTTTAATAACAGTTTTCTTCGGGTTTGTCCCCTGTCCCCACTCTCCATCGAGACAGGGGGAGGCTCGGTCGCAACGGCCCTCTCCTTCTGATTTTTAAAATCGCAGACGGGTTAAGTCGCGGGAGCACGGCGTATAAAAGCTGCCCCCCGTCCCCGGTTGGTAACCGTTGACTGTGCGTATCATATTTTGCTCTGTCTCTCCCTATAATTGTTCGTATTAAGTACTTGTTTTTCAATGCTTGAGCACGTTTTTAAGGCAAAAAAGTAGTTCATTAGTTAAGTCTCATTGTAGGTATTTTGCAATTGGTCTGATTGATTTTACTGTGTGTATGAAGGTATTTATTGATCTTTATTTCTTTACTTAAGTTTATTCAGTATCATCAAGTTTTGATATAATAAAATAAGGGTGATAAAACCAAACAAATATAACGTACTCAAAACTAAAATGTTAACTTTTACCATCGACCCTCTTTTTTTTAAACGCCAAAGCACCCAATATTGTCTCCCCTTTTGAGTGTGCCGTCCAATTTACATACTATTCTTGTACACAGCAATTGATATCAGCACACATTTCGATGAAATGTAGGGACGTCAGATTTTTCCTTATGCGTTTTCCCCGAACGCCGAATACGTGGTTCTTGCGCAGTCTTTTGTTCCAAATGTTGAACAACCGGGAACGAAATCAAACCGTTGTGAATGGACACCTCTTCATTCAGCTTAAAAGCTTTCTAGGTCTATTTTTTAATCTCCTATTGAAACATTTACATTTAAAAAACGGCCCGTGAAATTATGTGTGGAATGTTTAACTGCTAACCGATTGTTCGCAACTTTTTTGTTGTCATCAAAATCAGTAAAATATTTTTTAGTGGTCGTTATAATTATGTTTACGAGTTGCGCCACACGCCACCACATAAAAGTCCTTTGAGCGTGAGTTTTACTGTTTGCAGGTTTTGTTCAGTAGACTTTACGACTTGCTAAATTACGATGCGTTATAACAGCACTCTTTCTTTTTATCTTGATGATTATCAGTCACTTTTTCCATTTAGAACGGTTTAGATATCGTCCAGAATTTCAATTGATCTGGCGCCGGTTGTCATGCCAATAATTTAGCTGTGTCAGAAGCCTGAAAGAGTATGTGAACTGGTTTAACCTTAGATTACATACGGATCTGTCATTAGTTCGGTGGCTCTGGTCCAATATCACTCAACTCAAAAATAAAATGATTGTAAAAGGCATGTATTTAATGCGGCAACTAAGTAAAATGAATATAGGTTTAAAAAAAAAATAGAGTGGGTACCATATATAATGGGTTGGCAGCTAATAAGGAGTATCGTAATAAGTAATAGGTAGCATATTAATATATCAGTAATAAGCTCCGTTTTAATTTAAACTAGCATCAAGTTTTTCTTTTGGGAACAGAATTAATATCTAAGCGGAAACTTAATGGCGAAAATAAAATAGAAAATGGGCATTCATAAATAATATAAATCAGATAAAAAAAAAAAAAACTAAGTAAAAATAAAAATATTATATATAATCTAGTCGTTTCTGGCACTCGCCGGCCGCTACCGCGGCACCGCTCGCTTCGCTCGCTCGGCTCGTGCGTAGGAGGTCACAGTTTTAACCTAACCTAACCTAACCAATAACTACCTAAACCTAAACATTAACCTAACCACATACGAAATAGTTGGTAACATATTTTCTTTGCCACCCTACTAACATTATTAGTCGCCAAGTCATTATTTATAGCTCCTCGCCTAATATTTTATTTGACTGGTATAGTTTATTTGCTACCTAAACGCAGCTGCTAGTTTTTAGTTTTTATAACACCTTTAATTTTGAACCTTACATAATATAATAGTCGCGAAAATATTTAATCGCTGGCAAGTTATTTTATTTGTTGCAAACATTTAGTCGACTTTTAAGTTATTAGTCACTCGGAAAATAATAAGCTATTGTAAAATAAACACCTCTTGATTTAATCACTCCTTCCTCTTCGTCACTTAATAAGTCCCTGGAAACAGAAATATAAAGCTCTTTTTATCCTTCTCTCTCTGTTTTAATCATCAACTAACATTTGTAAATGTTACTCGAGTAACATTTACAAAAGCATACGAAGCTTCGGCAGACATTGCTTTGTCGCGATAGAAGCAGATGCGGCCGCAGCATTAGATCTAATGCTGCGGCCGCATCTGCTTCTATCGCGACAAAGCAATGTCTGCCGAAGCTTCGTATGCTTTCCTCGCTAAAAAGTTATCCCGCTAATGCGGTGTCACATTAGCGGCTTCGCCATGTGTAATATGTACCGCCATCGCGCCACCCGGGCGATAAGTGCTACGCAGCCCGAACTATCGCGACGATAACCGATAATGATTGGTCACATCTGCGTGTATCATATCACTGTGCTTCGTCACTACAGACGCCGATGCGGCCGCAGCATTAGAGCTATATTGCACTGGAATACCTTGAAGGTGCAACAATGGTTGCGCTTCCAACAAATTGTATAGGTACAGCTTTATGGTGGGTATCGCACCTGGCTACTGATTTGTTGCGCGACCAACCATAAAGCTGTATACATTTTGTTGGCAGCGTAACCACTCCACCACGGTTCCAATATAATGTTACTTACAGTGTACAAAAAAGCATAATCATTTCTATCTATTGGGGCCTACCAGTGTCCGCTACTGACACGGTCATGATACTGGTAACTACTGATTTATTAATGAAAACTATGTGGAAAAAAGCTTGAGTCACCAACAATAGTATGAGTGGCATCCATCAATATTGAACGACCTTGACGAAAGAGCTAGAATACTTACCGAGCATCAATCGATTCATGATACAACTGGACTTGAATTAATAATCGATGTTTTTGTATTATCAGATTTGTTTTCTATGTCACTATTTTGTGCCACAGTTATACCTATGTATTGTACCTATTATCACGCATAATTAGCCCAAAACATTTTTTCATGTTTTTTTTTCAGATTCTGTGGAATTCATTGGGGGTCTCCCAAATGAGTTTCCACATGATTTTCACCATGCCTGCCAATTTTTGATTTCCGTAGTCCGCACCGCCCAGATTTACTTTTTGGAATTATTTATATATCAGCTCTGTCAGTTACTCCAACAGAATTGCGCAAGCGACGGTAATTCAGCTTATTTGACGGATCGTGTAAAATGATAACATAAACTTCAGCTGAAAATAGATACACTGGAACGTTTTGAAAATATCTCCTCCTCATAATAAGCTTATCCTAATCTAACTAATATTATAATGTGAGAGTGAGTTTGTTTGTTTGTTACGCTTTCACGCTAAAACGGCTGAACAGATTTGGATGAAACTTGGCACATAGGTAAAGTATATATATATATAGGTACTTTTTATCCCGATATTCCCATGGGATCGAGACCTTTGCGGGTGGTACCGCGGGGCTCAGCCAGTCATAAAAAGTTTAAGGAAAATATTGTAGATAATCTATGTAGGTAAGTAATAGAATTTCAATCTGTAGGTCTAAACTATTGAAATTAAATAAGGTTTTTCCTTATAAATTATGGAGCTGATAACTTTTTTTATCATCAAGGCGCGTTATCTAAAATATATTAGGAGTTTAATCAATATGCAATAATATAGATAACTTGTGAGTGAATGTCCGATTGTGGATAGAAACTTAGACCTTGATTATTTTACATCCGTCACATAAAGGTAAAAACAGACTTTTTAGTAGATGTTATAAACAATTTTTGTTACTTGATAACTACAATACCTAATTTGGAATTCCTAAACTGTAAGCCCAGGTACGCACGGGCGTGTTTTTATCGCGGCGATTTATTTCGCGTATCGGATTTTAGACGCTCTGCTTAGCGCCGAGAGTTGAATATCCAACAGTGTGTTTTCTTGACGCGCTGGGATACGCGCTACATGCGCTCTGTTGGATTCTCAATGCTCGGCTCAATACCGAGAGTTGAAAATCCAGTGTGCGAAAATTAATCGCCGCAATAAAAATACGTCCGTGCGAACGTGGGCTAACTGGACCCGTTTACCCCGAGTCAGAGGAAGCTCTATTGATTCTTGTCCTAGCTAAAAGGTTAATTAATCTCTTCTTCCGTGTGGTTAGTGACTAACCTGGAATCAGAGTTTTTTTAAAGCCGCCCATCCCCATGGGCGGCTTTAAAAAAACTCTGATCTGGCACGTCAGAGGCCCCCGCCTCTGACGTGACTTCACATGCCGTCGAAAAATATCTCTCCACGATTATAAAATGGTTAATAATTTATTATACTTAACAAATACTTTTTCTCTTAAACTATTTTAAGCATTCCGTTGAACATCTTTGATTACTAAAGTTGGGGTCATAAATCAAAACAAGAGCATCGGTTCCCAATCTCTTGTTGCTATTACATGGAGGTACAGACACATTAATCATTTACAATTACGTTAAACGGCCCAAGGATCCAGTGGAGGAGACTCCGGCCGCATTGTGAATAGGTACTCAACTGACAGTGGACAAATAACAAAACTGGGTTAATCTTTTGCCTCCCGCATCGGCTGGAGGTGGAGGATCACCCCTCTCTCCCTCTCGCTCACCCCACACCCAAACAGAAAGAGACAAAACGCCAACATCCACAGCCAAAAGGCTTTAGACCAACAAACTCTACGCCTCGCTTGACTCCTATTCACTAACAAACTAAGGTCCTTATTGGAATGCACCTTGAAATTTTTACCTTCGGAATTCAAAAAAGATTTATTCTATCAAAACAATCTGCACCCTGTATTACGTACAATTGAGTCGGTTTTTCGATACGCTCGAATAAATTCTAGATTTTTAGTATTATATTCATTTATTTGTTCCATCACGTCTGTGCTGAGAGATGAAAATGCCATGAAAATTTTGTCCCTCTTTTACTTATCGGATTGAATAGAGAGGGGACGATATAACATTAAGTCACTGTGGAGTGTACGTATTGCTACCATTTACTTTGTTTACTGAGAAGGTCTTAGCACTAGAATTTTCGTATGAATCTAAGTAATTTTTGTTCACCTTCAAAAGTCCAGACGATTGTTGCTGCAACTGTAACGACTTTGAAACTTATTTTCATATTGAGATACATGATCGTACTCTTTATCTTAGATTACAATTACGATAATGTTGCTCTTTTAAAAAATCTTCTCTGCTACCTACTTGGCAACCTACTCTAGGTTGCCACTGTTGCTGCAGCCTAATTTGCCTAATACGCTCATTATAAAGCGCACGATCATTGTATCGTCTGAGTTACCTAATAGGTTACCGTCAACCATCTGCTGATAGACTTGAGCATTCACTCGCAACAGAACATCGACCATTCGCCGTTTTTAAATTTATCGAACTTAACAGAGTCAAGCATAGAGCCAAACATCGTTACGAACATTCTAGTCAATGTTTGTCAAAAAAATATTCTTTATGAAGATGGAAACAGAACAATGACAGAATGGCTCGGCTCGGCAAAAAGCTCGAAGCTTTACTGTCCTTTCGCTAATGCTCAATAGAACGCTCGCTAGAATGCTCATTACAAGTATTCACTAGTAATGAGCATTCTAGCGTAGCGAGCGTTTCAAGTCAGCACCTTTAGAGTTCATCCAAGTGATGTGTAACCCAGTGTGGATTGAAGTTCAACAACTACAACAGACAGACTATAACCGGATTCGTAAACTACAAAACATTTGAATCAATGCTATTTTCATACGTAAAAAGAAGAACAAGAAGAAAATCTTTCACACAATCCAGTATTCAGGTTTGATTTACCTCCCCATGAGAAATTAAAACAAAGACTCAAGCTTCCAACGATAGCGATTAATTTGGTTTCGATTTTTTTTTTTGGAAACCGCTTTTTAACCCGTCTAGACCCTCTAAATTACGCCGAGACGAAACCGATTCAAACAATAAAAAGCTAAAATTCCACAAACGGTATAGGATGAGATGTATTGAAATATTATAATACGCTTCAACCTATAATTTGATTAAATTCGAGGCGAAAAAGAAAAGGAGTTGATTCAAATGGGTCATTAGAATTCGGGTCGGTAATGATCGGACGCGCACCGCCAGTTTTGTTTATTATATTAGCGTTCTTAAAACGCTCAGGTATTTTATCAAGTGTTTGGAGGACGTGCTCATCGTTTCAGCACTACCAAGGTTTACGCACAACTCTTAGGCCCGTTTTACAGATCCTCACTCAAGCCTTAGGTACTTAAAACTAGTTTCAACCAATCAAAAGGCTTTAAACGAGTTTTAAGTAATGCTTGAGTTTTGAGTGAGTTTCTGTAATACGGGCCTTAGATAGCTCTATTAGTAGATCTTTCATTATTCCAGTTTCATCCAAGTCGCGACCAATAAGATCAAAGAAACATTACGTGAAAAAAACCTACAAGTGCCAGATTCATCACTAACAAAATTACCCAATTACGGCAATTACCTCGTTATTAAGCGCTTATACAACAATCATAATTATTGAATCGTCGCTACAAGTAGTTACGTATCGTACAGCGCCCGCGCAGCTTACGTCAAAATTGTAAAATTCAGCAAATATTTTACATAAGCATGCGGAACTGTTATTATTTTGATGCTCGTAACTGTTTGGAACTTTCTCAGTAATGTGCTAGAGAAGGAAAGAGATGTTTCTATTACTTTCTAGAACTTTGTTATCGAAGTGCATTACGAAACGTTGTTGACTAAGGGTTCCACTTATGATATAAGCCGCCGGCCGGTAGTTTTGAGTTACTCAAAACAGACTGAAATCGTATAGTGGTACAATGAAGGGGTAGTGGTGATGAAAGGATATGGTAATAAAAAAACACGTTTTAAAACAATAATAACTACCATTTATTGGTTCCACCAGCAGTATGGAAGCTGTCCATACTGCTGGTGGAACCAATAAATGGTTGCTCCTTGCTCAGCATTCGTACTTGAAGCAAGAAATTGGCAACAATGAACATCGATCACAACATCTCGATGATGATGTGATTGATGTACATTTCAGAATATATATACATAGATGTATCTGACTGAAGTATAGATTTAAATGCATACAATTTCCACGACTATCTTTCCCTATTTCACACTAGCAACAACATCACAACATCTCGATGATGATGTAATCGATGTACATTTCAGAAGATATATGGATGTATCTGACTAAAGTATAGATGCAAATGCATACCCACGAGTATCTTTCCCTATTTCACACTAACAACAACATCACAACATATCGATGATGATGTAATCGATGTACTTTTCAGAAGATATATGGATGTATCTGACTAAAGTGTAGATGCAAATGCATACCCACGACTATCTTTCCCTATTTCACACTAGCAACAACATCACAACATCGCGATGATGATGTAATCGATGTACATTTCAGAAGATATATGGATGTATCTGACTAAAGTATAGATGCAAATGCATACCCACGACTATCTTTCCCTACTTTACACTAGCAACAACGAACTTTACAACAATTAGTCCGAAATGTGTCCAAACAACAATGGTAGGAACGTTTACAGGATCGGACAAGCCAAAACGTATTGAATATGTTGGTATTTACGCCTTACATGTGGGTATCCATGTGCGTATCACACCCAAGTATTATATGCAGTGCAACGGTATCATTGGTACGGTGTACGGCAAAAGCAATTTCGAGCGGAGACTATTGGCAACTGGCCAGTAGAAATAAGCTTGCTACGACACCCGGAGAGCACTACTACATGCAGCCTGTGATCTAACCAACTTAATTTATATTTATACTTTTATGATTTCGTTACTAACCGCATTTTATATACTTTCTATCAAATTAGAGATTCGTGTCTACAGCCATATAAAAGCGTAACTCTTCATCAATTTCTTGGATGTTTGTTCTAATGTTACCAAGTGAACATTGACAAATTACAGGTGTTTTATTAGTAGATACTATTAACGATCATTTTTATTCAGTGTTGCTAATGCGTACGCGCATTCTTTGGCACCTGTTAGTAGGAATGTTATCTAAATTCCTATTCTCAGTCACCTTATGCAAACTCAGGTTTAAGTACTTAACATGAGGCAACTACTTTAGTAGGTAGTTTTGATAAGAGTCCTATAATGACTCTGTATGATTTTGAATGAATAAAACAGAATAAACAACATACACACTATTTGCCTTAAGTTCATATCTATGCACCAAAAAAAGTTGTGACGTTATTCCCCAAAAGCATGTGAGGGAGAGGGGTGGAACCAATTTAAACCAAAGTAACCTGGCGAAAAGCCAGCCGTCCAACGGGTCTTAGGTTACGACAATGCTAGGCATCGCAGATAAGTGTTCCAGCTACCTATATCATCTCTTACTTAAACATCCGTTTCACTTTGATCTTTAATGATATTCGTCTTTTTGTTAGTCATAGTTTGCGGTTTATGTTTGAAACATGTATTCTATGAAATATGCGTTAGCAATTTCAATTCTACCGCAAGTAGTATCTGCATCTTCCTTCGAGTTAGGTTTCCTTGTCTTCGTTATTGCTTTTATTTCAAAATCCTTTGCCAAAACCACTCCCAATTCAGTCCGTTTCCTACAATTCACAAACGAGTCCACGTATAGTTTATTTGTTAACAGACTGAACGGAACAGTGTACCTTGCAACAACTTCCATATTGGTGTTTATTAGGATCAATGATCCGGGTCGTGTAGCTAAGCAAACAACTCTAAATTATTCAATAATTGCATTGCAACTACTGACCGAAAATTAATTAACACTCCTAATGCATGCAACGGGAGCAAAGAGTTTTGGTACAGCAGCGGCAAAATCAATTTGAGGCCGAAGTATTGGCGAGTGGCCAGGCGGCGTCCGCTGTCCGACAACCACAAACCTGCATATTATACGTAATACCTACACTACGTACATCAATCACGAAACGTTTAGAGTGCATCTATTTTGATTTATACAGGTGAATCGTTTATAGAGTCCTTGTGTGTTGCGGTTGCGCGGTACAACGCGAGTGAATGTGTGATCTCTCTTTGTTAGTTTGGGCTAATGATAGGAAAATCTTACTTACATATAAGTTATAAAATAAACAGTTAAATTATCTGCACTTTGTTTCTTCTTCTACAAGATCATCTGTACCAAAAAAGCTTTTTTTTACAATGACTAGAAGAACGAAATCAACACTAAAAGAACCCAAAAACGGAAGGGTCGTTTAGAAAATAAACGAGTTGCAAAATTTACAAGAAACAGTATGTTATAGAGTTTCGAGTATGCTGCACCAACTTAATTTATTTTTTTGGAATGTGGGAAAGTTACCGGTGAATCGCGACATTGAGCCACTAGCAAGGAAGCTCAAATAAAGAAAAACTGTCAGCTTACTAATGTGGTCTACGCGAACGAAGTTGCAAACAAAAGCTAGTAATTAATAACGCAAGACAGACTTCCTCCTCGCACACAATAAACATTAATAAAACATGTTAGTCTCTAGTTACAAAATGGAGTGAAACTCGATATATTATTAGCCGTGACTAAATCGTGTCATTTTGGAGAAACTCAAATATTTCAAAAACGTGGAAGACCGAGAGTTAAGATTAAAACTTTTTGTCATATATAATTCAGGTTGTCGCAAAATCATCAAACTTAAAGATCGAACAAAATTGAGGTAGCAAATTAAATCTATAACTAATTCTATGAATACATTTGCAGTGACACCATGAAGACAAGATAACCCTGGTTTCTAGGCCAAAATCTAAAGGTAAAGCAAATAGCTGATCTAAAATTGATATTTATTAAATTATAGAATAAGGTTTCTTAACATGCAGTTAATAGCAATTCTAACAATAAAGATGAATCAATCAGTTACTAGTCAATAAGCATGTTTACGATATAATTATAACATGATCTTGACACTATTGTCGCTTAATTTTATTAAATGCCTTCTTTATTGTAATGCAATCTTAATAAAATACGTAAATAATAGATAGAATAGAGACGTGTGTGTAATCATAGAAATCATTATAGGACTGACTTGACTCTATGTTATATTTTCTGTATCTACAAGCACTTGGATACGATGTTTCGATAGCGAAACATGTTACGAATTTCAACTTTTGAATTGGGAAACTCTCTCTTATTTATCTTTGAAGTTATTTCTTTATTTTTTGTAATCTCTTCAACATGTTTTTTCTTATCATCTTCCCTGTTATGTGAATCCTTATTGTTATGTGAATTACAAAAAATGAAGGCGAAAATATTAGTAACATTGACATTTTCTTTATTACGCCTCTGTTTATCATAGGTTCCACTTCCTACAAATCATACCATTCTAGTGACTACTTCTCTGTTTTATTTACTACCTTAATTTGACTTGGAGAAACTCCAGCTTAAAATTTATAAGTATGTAGATTAAATTTACTACTATTTGCTAAGTTTTCTTCTGTTACGGTTTTATTCCTTTAAGTCTCACTCTTCTGTGTAGTTCTTTTCGTTTATTTCTTATTCATTGAATTTTGTCATTTATTTTCTTTCGTTCATAAGTATTCACATATGTATTAGTTTTATTTTTATCGAAACCGTTCCTGATAAATATCAATCTTCACTAGTAGTACTGTTATGTACATATGAAGTGTTCCGAAAAGTATTAATTTCAATGGATTTGTTTTACTTAAACAGTTTTCAATAAATAATACAAATAATGATATTAAAACAGTTAAACCGAGAAACAACAAAATTTCCAATAATTCCTCGAAGGCTTATAGGCTGAAATTCGATTAAACATTATACAATAAACGAAATAAAAATGATGCAAATTGGAAGGCGAAAGAATTTACATACCCATAAGGCATGTTTGTCATTCATACATAAATTCTGAATATTCGTGTTTGTGAGATATGCGTGCATGAATCTGCTTCTTCGGAAGCCAAAGGTGAAGATTAGCTAAAATGAAAGCATATAAAATAATAAATTTTATGGGAAACGTAATGACTCTCTAATTAGTTTACGAATTCGAAATGTGGGAAAATACGATCGCCATTTTAGATTTTTTTTCAACGTTTTTTTAATAAATGCAAAAAATCTCGATTGATTTCCTGTGAAACGATGGCATATTTCTGAATTAAAGAAAAGGAAACTTATTTTCACTTTTCCTGAAAGTTACAAAAGCAAAAACGTGTATTCACAATTATCTCATTCTGCTTCAAATGATGAAAATAAAAGGTATGTTTTCTCCTCTATTTACATGGAATAAAATCCTACTCGTGTTTACTACTACGTATTGACTAAATTCATCTTATGTAATAGTACTTTAATACGAAGTCTTCGTAAAAGGGCTCATCCTGGAAAAGTAAGTATACCACCGCTCCATACCCGTTTCGACGTCTAAGATTTCGGCCACCATGCTGCGTAGCTGTGTAGTTTGAATTCTATGGGTGCAGGTTTAATCCGGCCACAGGAGACATTTCAGCTTTGTTTCTGAGATAGCTACTAACCAACAACTAACTAACAAAAAACTATATGTAATATTTAGGGACTTTTTGTGATTATATATTTTGATTGGTTTTTAATCTTACGATACGTTGTGTGTGTATACTAAATCTGTCAATAATGTAAGACATCATATTCTGAGTATATAAAGGTCCTGAAATCAATAAATAGCTCTTAAAATAGATGAAAGCAAGCAATTTTTCTCAGACAGGCAATGCTCTGTAAATGATACTTATGTTAAAATACGCGTTCAATCGACTGATTGGTCGTGTCTTAGTTTTCTTTTATAGTTTCAGTTTTCAGTTAAATATTTTCTTAGTTTTGAATTTTTTTAACCTTAAGGTAGAGTGAAGTTATTAGTTGAGTTTTAAAATATTTTTAATTGGTTTATTAATTAGCATCACTATTGTTTTGTTTTTTTTTTTAATATTCCACTTTTATAAAAACAATTTCGTCCAACTTACCCAAAGTTGGAACTTCTTACTAATGTTGAAAAACCATATCACAATTACGAAGATTTTAATTAGTTTATACAAATAAAATGTTTAACAACTATATACAGAATAGCAACAATGTAAATAACAGCTGTGTCCGAGTACCTACTTAAAGGTTTTATCAATTGCTATATGTGACCATCATAATGACTCATTTTCAATTGATGACACACAGGGCTTCCGAATGATATGCTAAACATTGGCTACAGAGGTATGTACCTACATCATTATCCATATCCAAGCGTATAATAAATGTTTAAATGAACCCAACCTCGATGATGTTCAGTCATCTTTTATTACCTACAGCTCCAAATATATATCCCCGTATGTTTCAAACTCTTCAATAATTCCCTATGAGTCGTTACGTCACATGCCACGTGCGCTCAGAAAAAATCTTACACGCGACCACTATCGCCGATAAAGGCGAAACGTTTTTCTCAATCGGTACTCCATCGATACTTTCTGCGCATTTATAACCCGATATACACCCAGAACATCGATTGAAATCGTTCCGGTACTTTACGACTTTATTTCTGGCGAGCATGTTTTCTTTGACTGCGTCAGTTAGGTTGGGACCGAAGCATTCGGCTTGTATCGGATAAATATTAATAAAGCGCGCCGGCCTCGTTTCTGGGAAGTTGGGAGGATCTTATTATAACCGCAATAGCACCTATAATTAGCAACATCCAAATTACTCGTGGCGTGTACGTGTTGCGCCAGATCGATGTTACGTGTGGCTACTCGATTCGGACCTATCGTTTTGTTTGCTGGATCGATCCTCTATCCTTTGTTAGCCGTATTATTATTCACTTTCCGGCGATTAATATAAATTAGGTTTTGACTAACTGATCTTGGAAATCAATTGTCTTAATATTAATATTTTGACTTCAAATAAATTATATCAACAAAAACAAGCAGGGTGTTGGTAACATTGTCTTGGAATATTTCCCATTTTTTGTTTGTCGAAGCAGCTAGAGGCGTCTAATTTATTGTATTAGATTAATCACATAGAGAAAGGGCAACGACTTTATCTGTTTAGTTTAGATAATTAAAGCGAGAAATTATGATGGAAGAAGACAAAACTGATTTTAGTAATGCAGTTAAACCTAATCCAAATTTGATTCTATGCTCGATTTAAATGTTTGGTGAGTAAGTAAAACAAAAGAATGAGTCAGTAGATGCCAACGACCCGTTGCTCCAGGGTGATCTTTTGAAATTCCCGAATAATTGTCGACTCGTAAGGTGGCGACGAAAATAACGTGTGAGACGAGTGTCGTTCCCCCGCGCTTTCTTACAAATTAATTTTATTTATATATTGATGAATTAGGTTATTTGTTTGGTGTCTTAGAACACCTCGGTCCTACATACTTATATATATTTGATTTAATTTGGATCTAGCCCAAGACAACTCTTCGCGTAAGTAAAGTGGTTTTGGTAACGTGGCTATTTTTTATAAAATGAGTAGGCAGGTAACTCATTTGTATACGTCGTATTTGTATAAGTATGTGGTTAATATACACCATCAAATGTATCAGTATTCCTCCAGAGATTATTTTTCTATTAAGAAATCTACTACCGCAATGAATAGTAACTTTGGAATCTGTTTTGTAAAGTTATTTAGAATACATTGAAGTTTATTAGATTAGAAATAACTTCTGAGTGCAAACAGAAAGTATTCAGCAGCGAAGTTTTACTCTATAGCGTTTATTCTTTTACAATAGCCCAATCTGCATCTAGGTATTATGTAGAACGAGGCGTTTTAGCAATAAATATGAAAGTATAATGTCGGGGAGCATGATACCGCTTTGAATGCTAAACCCGTACTGAACTACAAACACAGGCCAATAAGGGGGGGCAGGCGATGTGACGGCGGGGCGGGAGGGGGTAGCACACACTCAACTAACCGTGGGAAAAGCCTGCGTATACGGTGTGAACTGTATAACATATAGCATTCATTTGTTATTTTGATGCGAATTCTTTCGCACTTTTGTTCCAGAATTACGTGTATATTTTATCAACCTATTCAAACACTCATCCAACTGTCATCACCGTTGCCTAATTGTTTGTAAACATGTAAACAATGTTATTAGAAACCTCTAATTGGTTTATAATACAACTTCTTTCATAAAATCAAATCAAATCACGAATATTGACCGTTCGTCTCGACTTGGATATTCATTTGGATAATGATATTCTTCGAATTACTCTGTGTTTATAACCATAATGCCTCGGATCGTAGTGTGTCCAAATCGAGGTTACACACAAACAAGCGTCAGACCACAGTATGCCTTTACGTGGCAACAACGAACACATAGTTACAGTGTAACCTGGCCAGACGATTCAGATCTTTGTGGAATCGTATATTTTCACCGAGATGGCGTGAAAAGCGTAGGTTTGCGGGAGGGGCGGAGTTCTTGGGAAACTGGTCGATGAGGCGTGCGGCAGACGTCACTCCCACACATCCACAAGTCACGCACACAGCAGGACGTGACCGTGGCATTCCATCGGTATCCACACATACACGTAGACAGCGTACCTTATTAAAACGAGACGCGAATCGACGACTTATCGGGCAATTAGTCGTGGCTCACGTCAAATATAACAACGACGCGGAATCTTATTTGCTGTACATTGACTTCCGTCTCCAAAACTTAATTTCAACAATTTTATATCACTAATGATTGTGTAATATTATGTTTAAGAAACTAGCAATGTATGACACTATAAAAAAATAACAATAAAACTAAACAATTAAGAATTTATTATTATCTAACAGCGTTATTCTTATTAACAATGTGACATAACAAATGTTAGTTTAGTATTAATGCGTGATTTGTATGCGTAAATCGTTGATGAAAATGTTAACCGTCAATGTAAATCACGTTCATCGAAAGGTTTGTGAGTGTGGGTGGTTTGTATGTGAGTGTGGTACGCGCGTGTTGGAGTCGGCACGCGCGAACAAGAGAGCGATCATACTGCGCAAGTGCGCCTGATAACAACTCGCGACGCGAATTATTCACGTGCTGTCAACTTATGAATTATTATTCTGTTAACAACACCGGCTTAATGTTAAAACGTCGTATGCTCCGTAATTAGACTTCTTGAGATTTTGATTTTGATTTTTAATTACAACGCTGATTCATTCGTTTCGTTCTTCAGCCTTAGGAGGTAAAAGTTCTGAGTAGCAGTAACTAATGTTTTTGTCCGGTTCGAAGTCAAATAAAAGTTAAAGATGCTGCGACAGAGCAATGACAGATTAAAAAATGTCTCATCAAGTCACCGCCTACATACTCATAAACTATTGTATTCTCGTGTCTGTGGGACTTGGTCATTTGCGCGGGAATATAAACAAGCGTTGATACAACCTCACAAAGTTGGTTTATGAGTCCAAAATTTGACAGCTGTCATTTACTGTTTGACGGTTGCCTACTAAAACGTAGTATCACGATTTACGGACTTAAAACAACATCCAATCAAACTCATAATTATGTCGTATTAATATTAATTAATAAAATAATTTAGTTGATTTAAGATAAACATTGAGATGTGGTTCTGGGTTCTGACAAACGGGTCGGTTAATAGAAACATAAAATTATGCATATTGGCCGTAGCAACACCTACTAGACGGCCCCCAATGGCGGATGAAGCTATCATAATAACAAATGAAGAAAAAAAGTAACTGATACTGACAAAAGTAGACAAATAAGCCATAACATAACATGTACACATCACACCTGTAATCCCCGAAAGGTTAGGCAGAGGTGTACCTAAAGAACACCCACTTTTCGCCCGTTATGTTGTTATAGGGAAGAGCCTATTGCCATCAACCGGGCACAAATCCAAACTCCGGGCTGCTAATGAGAAATTTCAGTTTTGGAAAGCTCCCGAACACTTTGCACGACCCGGGAATCGAACCCAGGAAGGACCTTATGATGACTAGACCAACGAGGCAGTACTAACAAAAGAAGACAAATATGTCATTGAACAAAATAAAATGACCCTGTAAGGCAGGAGACATTAATTTAATTTCTATAATATGCGCGAACGTTTGCAGCACTTGAACAGCTCTTCTCTAATAACATTGTTACGAATATCATTGGTATAAAAATAACGAGTTATGTCAATAAATA
Organism: Conistra vaccinii; assembly: GCA_948150665.1. NCBI lineage: Eukaryota > Metazoa > Arthropoda > Insecta > Lepidoptera > Noctuidae > Conistra > Conistra vaccinii. The sequence continues at coordinate 16,899,954 of OX411318.1, forward strand.
CGTAGATATGCAAATATAATGCCAATTATATGTGTTTTTTATGTAAGCTATTTCGAAACTGCTTTGTTGCAAATGACAGAATTATTTGGCTTCAAGGATGACGAGTTTTGAGCCTTGGCCTCTAACGCTTGACCGACGTTTATTTTTTTTAATTAACTTGTAATTCAAAATAGTTTGGTCTAAAATGATTTATGTCATGTTAACGCAAATTATATAATTATGTAATTATCTGCTATAGTACCTAGATATAAACTTTTCAAATTATTGCAATAATCGTGAAATAAACAATTAATAACTAGATAATACAGTTCCCTTGAATGAAAAATTTATAAAGTTAAACGCACTTGTTTATTGAAAGTCATATTATTTTTACATAACCCATATGCCTTTCATATTATAATCGTTTAGTTGCACACATTATCTGACATACTGATACACAAAAACAATAGTATTTGTTTAACGGACAATATGCATGATTAAAAAAATACAAGATCAATACGCGCACAAACAATTATAAAGACAATTTACAAAGAAATCGTAAGAAAATAAAAGCAACGTCAAAAAAAAAACAGTCTAAAATATAGTGTAGGTGTAATAAACTGAACCATTTGCTAAAGCAACAAAATGTTAAGAGTAATAAATTATTCGCTGAATAATCGATGACTTTATTATCCACTATAAATAACACTTTATTCAAATAGTTGCAAATATAACACATTAATTACTCTGACGTTAACAAGAAGTGATCAGCAACGGCTTAGTTTCGTAACAACACCATCTTTTTAAATAATTTATGAGTTTATTTAATTTTATCTTCACAAAAGCTGTTTACGTTGAATTCAATATTTTCGCGCCATTTTCATAATATTTCGTTGATTTGATATCACAACATTACAGTATTTTAAATAATTTTAGCAAGAAATCGTTTTAATTATGTGAAGCCAGTAATATATTATTTATAAATAAAATCAAATCTGTCGACTTTATAAAAATTATTAAAATAAGAAAAATAATAAAGTTGAGCGTCAGCGACTACTAACGCCATCTATTGAGACGGGTGTGAAAACTGTGACACGTTTCTTGAAATATGTTTTCAGCAAAGTTGAATTTTTCTGTAAAATATGTTGTTTATTTACCCAATGTTTTTAATTGAGAATTTATTTACCTATTAAACGATATGATATTCCTCAATATTTAGGTACCTATATTAGATAAAAAAATTGCGATAAAACAAAATATTGATAATTTTTATTCTATATTTTAACTGAATCGGTATTAGGTATTTCCCTATATCATACATCTTTGGTTGGTTTCTTACTTCCATTAACAGTACCATAAACTACATCTAAGTACATCCGTACCGAGTGTGAGGTAGGTAGGTACCTACTAAATTCCGTATAATTATGTTAACAATCGCTCAATCGAATAATTTAACACTCAGTCTACCTAGTTATATAAATAGCACGTTTTTCCGTGAATTTGACGATTTGTTACATCGCGTTGCCTCGATTATATGACCAAGTTATGTGACGTTGTACAGAAGCTATTTTTGGCATTGAATTTACCTACTGAAACGCGAGTTTGAACAATCTGTTTAAAGTATCCTAAAAGATTATTAACTATTATTGTCCTAGGCGCAATATCACGGTGCTATAATAGCGTATCTGTTTTTCCTTTATTAGAAAGTATAAAACAGGGAAACACATTCGGTCGATCTTCAGAGTAGGCTATAAGAAAGCTCAAGGATTATTACACCGAAAGTTTACGCTACTCTCCGCTTGGGGCGTTGTCTCGTCAGGATGAATACAAAAACGCACGCGCATTACAAAAAAAATGTGTAGCAATGTAATTTTAGGTACATACTTAATAAATACATAGGTACTAAGATGTTACACATGAAAAGTAACATTCAGAAAAGTAGCTTATGCAACGTTTCCCATAACGCCTCTAGGGGTCGCTTTCTAAGTGAAACTAGCGACATCTATAGCAAAAGATTGATGATCTAAAAACCTCCAAGCACCCACTTATTGTTTTAAATTAAACATTAATGTAATGCAAGTCGCTTATTAAAACTCGAATAAAAAACTGCTTTAAGTACCTACGAAATAAGAATCTGCATAAAAAAACTAATTACAAACGCAACAATTCGAATAAACCAACACCACTACCACTAAACAAAGCAGCTAATGTGTAATATTTATACGTGCATGAGATAGAAACTATTTTATTAGTACGGAACTCAACGGACGAGATATAAAGTAGCCGGTAGACTTGGTAGGAAATATCCCTGTGTTTTGAATCTAGAATCTTCGTTGGCTGCGGAGAGCACGATAGGACATCGCTCGTAAACTCACAACGGAGACACAAACACAAATGACTTCGAAGGACTTCAAGTCTAGTAGAGAAGACGGCGTTTTTAGTGAGCTCGGTTCTGGATAATAGTTTCGAGGGATGTTAGATGATGCTGAGTTTGTTTTTAATCGTAAAAGGAAAAATGGAACTGCTGACATCACAGAGGTTTTTCTTGAGACCCAAAATTCAAACTCGTACGTTTCATACAACGTAGGAGTTTGTATCCAATATTCTGTTGAATTTTGGCATGATGACAATGACGCATAGGTACACAGATAAAATACCAAAAATATTGTGCTTTAGATTTGTTTTATTATGTCATTTATTCAGTTTTTTACATATAACACACATACACAACACACAACATAACATAACAGTTTTAAATATTTTTTTTAAAAACGGTACAAAAATCATTTAAAAATAGCTTCAGTACAATAAATCACAGGCCAGGAAAATTACTTGAAATTTGATCTTCATGAAAATTCAAAGTTTTATTTTCATGATCAACAGACGATTGATAAATTATCCAAGTACTTAACAACTGTTTCGGAAACTCGATATCGAACTAAGATTAGGTATTTATAATTTCTACTTCTATTGTTTCTCAGGCCTGATTTAAATATTCCTAAAATATCTAATAAATAATAGTTAAGTGAAATGTTACTATCTTATTCGCGATCTCCTGACTTTGATTATATGTAAGATAAAAGTTGCTCCCACAATAATAACTAAATGATCTCCTAAAACAGGGCTACCTCTCTCCTACTCTTTTGCTGTGCCCTACAGGGTCCATAATGATCTAAATTGTATAGTTACCACCTAAGTACACATTATGGTAAAGCAATAAAGATATTGAATATCTTACACAAAACTTTCATAGTTCTATGGTATTTTGTTGCACGTTTTGGTCACCTAGAGGTAGGCTCTGGCCGGTTCTCAGTTGTTGCACTAAATATATATAGAAAGGCTTTCTGTCTGAATGTAATGTGTACTAGGGCCCGGTTTCTAGACGGAGCTAAACTTAATCAACAGGTACTTACTTCTGTCAAATGATTGTGGAATACCGTAGTGCGCTGCTCGCTGAATTGGGGTTACTTTCGGAGAATATTTCCTTACTTACTTGCGTTCCAGTAGGTACCTATTAAAATTTGTATTACTGTAGTGCTACCTACATATACCAATAGATCAAGTTATATTATTTTATTTATTGTGAATGTGAGGACTATGTGGATCTTTTTTTTTTTCAATTAATTTTAATGTTGGTCTGGCTGGCAGTTTGAGTACTTTTTACGGACTACACAAACTCCTTTCTTTGGTATTGTTCGTCGATTCGTTGAGCTTCTTAAGTTCTGAGTTGAGCTTCACGATTACTGACAAATGCTTGCACTGGCTGGACAGGTCAACTCAAATCTGTGTGGTTCTTTCCTCAAAAGACCATTTCAGACACTAATTAACATAGTCCTCATAGAGCTAGACCAAGTTAATGTCCGGATTTTTAAAAAAGAGACTGTGACCTCTGAGTTTGGTTCGGCCTTTCTTCTCAGAGTAGTTATTTTTAATATGACGTGAAAATTTATTACAAAATCCTATTTACAGAATAAAAAATTTCATTTAATTTCATTTTACTTAATTAATTTTTTCATGTTAGTCGGAATCGGAAGTCTGAAAGTTTATTAAGTATTCGTTTTTAGACTTTTTTAGGACTTTGTTAGGAAATCTTGAGACTTTTTTATTATCAATAAAATATCAAAGTACCTACACCTATAGCTTGCTTTCCTTAGATATTTCGAATTTTATAAAGTCCCTACACACAAATAACTACTAAGTTGATATCAGGTTTCACCATAACCCTCACATTATCGACTAAACTTTGAACTACACAAGTAGCAGTAGCGTCTAACATCGAAACGGGTTATTCAGTTAGTCGATAGTCTGTGCAAGCCCTAAAAGTGTTAAAGGCCGATCAACTATCGATCGTTTTGATTCGCCATTGTTTCGGCATGCGGGATCAGACCCAAATATCGGTCACCGGTCCACTACAATATGTAGTACCTATTGTATATTTGACATCATTATTGTTTAACCACAGTAATTCGCTGCCGAATAAGCTTTTATTTCATATTTTATTTGGAATGAATTCAGGAACGTTTAATAAATTGTCATTTACAGTGTTCTACTTTGGGGTAACTTGTGTGATAAGTATTTTATTTATTGAAAATATTCAGATCATTAAATCTTTTGACAAGGACACGACCATAAAAAAAATGTAAGGGCTGCAGTTTTCACAACGAGACATGAGCTTTGCGCTTGAGTAGTTAAGCTCCCGTTTCGACCAATCACAGCGAAGTAAGACTGCGCTAGTGCGCATGCCGCCAACATTTTAATATTATGTACTTACTTTTACCGCCTACTCACCTCGTCTCATGTGTGGTTGCCTTGCCAAACCACGTTGATGCACAAGCATATTCTGCAGGGTTCCTTATACCTTTTTATAATAAGTTACCAATAAAATTAAGAAAAACATAATTATGATTGTTTTTATAAATACTTAAAAACAAATACATACGGTACCTACTAACGAAATATTACCATACTATTCGATTAATGATTATTTTGGAGACACCCTAGAATGACAGAATTTTACTTTCTTTTTGGGGTGCCAAATGAAACCCTATTACAGACTCCGCCATCTGTCCGTCCGTCCGTCTATCTGTCAGTGGCCTATATCTCATGAACCGTAATAGGTAAACAGTTGAAATTTTCAGAGATTGTGTATATCTATTGTAGCTATAAAAAAAGTTTAAAATTAAAGGGGTTCCCGATACAAGAAACCTGTTTTTTAATGACGTTTAAAAAAAAAACTGTGTTATATAATTATATGGTGCAGTGTTACGGAACCCTTCATGTGACTGCGAGTTTGACTCGCACTTTGCAGGTTTTTATTTTAAATATCTGTAGAAAAAAATAAACAATATTCTATTCTGTTCATTGCTTCACTGCTCTGTGCTGGACACTTGCCTCCCGTATTATCAATATCATCACCGCTTACCATCGTCAAACCATCACTTACTACGGCCATAATCTAAACTAACGACAATCCTTTCAAAGCTCAACTACAGCATTCACACACAGCTCTTCGCCACTACTGGTTAATTTATTTAACGGAGTCGACATTAGATAAATGGCTATAACAGTTTCATCATTACTGAATCGTTGGCCGTTGGAAACAATAAGGTCCATGGTTTGGTACCTCGCCCACAGGCTGGGAGATAAATTTCCTTCTTGTTTCTATGTCTCCTTTTTACATTGAAGCACTTTATACGCAGTAGGCTCTCGGTTAGATGGGGTGTGGTGCAAGTGACTAGCGATTAATTTATAATACATCATGCCTTCTTATGGGCTAACCTTTGTGTGTTTTACGGACTAGCTATGTTATAGCTGGTCTGTTAATTACGTAAAATATGGTAAATAGTATAAAACATTTTTTTTTTAAACGTCCTACACTGGGAATTTCTCCTGTATTGTTTGTGGGTGCGTTTACAAACATTTAAATTCACATACACAAACAGCCAGACCCGGAGCAACTACTTGCAGATCATACAAATGTTTGTTCCGTACGGGGATCGAACCCGCAACACGCAGCGCAGCAGTCAATTGCTGAAACAACTGCGCCAACCGTGTCGTCAAAATATGTCTTCAACAATATGTAACAAAACCCCTGTCCGATCCGAATTAAAGGGGCACATAGGTACTGTAATAACCTTACCAAAAAGTAGTTATAAATCTGAAAATTCAAAAGGTAATGCTATTTAAATAAAAATAATTAATAAAAATAATAAAAATTAAATTAAAAATAAACCAAAATTATCCAAAACCAAAAATAAGTAATGACTTGTAGACACCCACTAAACGATGGCCGCCCGCGCCGCGTGTACCCACCACCGTAAAATACCCCATTAATATAATTATAATTTAAAAATATCGTTCATAAAATTCAGCAGGCTGGTGAATGACTAATGTAAGTTTTAAGGGGTGATTTCTCTTTTCTTGCTATAAATAGAAATGAAGTATAAAAAGAAATTTTATTAGACACATAATGATCAATATAGAAGAAATGGGAGCACAATGATTGTTTTGCCCTTATTCAACCCCTTTACAAGCCTGTCATCTAATCTTGAGTTTGTCTGATTACAATAAATCGATTCAGATTACAAATCATATCAAATATCAGTGAATCTCACTTTTGAACCTCTATCAAGCATCTAAAGCAGCTTAAATACTTTAGACTGAGCTGAACGTAGCGTAGTGTAGGCCACCCCCCAGCTAGATGGACCGTGGCTGGAACAGACGCTGCGGAAGGCGGAGGACAAAGTGCTGTGGCGCAGCTTGGGAGAAGCCTATGTGCATCAGTAGACTGCATTACGCTGAGTTATTTATTTATTTAAACTTCTCGCACACAATGAGGTACAAAAGTCGGACTTAATGCCTTAGGCATTCTCTACCAGTCAACCAAGAGTGGGGTGGGTGAATTGATTGTTGACTGAGCTTAAAAGCTTGTCAAACTCGCCCGCTGCCCTCTCACAACTTAGATCCGTCTCTATGCTAGACATGCGTATGTCTATGCAGGACACAGTCAATGAACTGGCAGAGGTCAGGTGAAATTATCTCGTACGGTGCGTCTTACGCGACGTGTGACTCACAATAGACGGATACAGCTTTATCTCGCTTCTGATGCCCGAGAATTTGGTGACAACTTGCTTCAAGTTGAGGCAAGCTTGGAAAGTTCGAGAAAGAAACTATAAGTATAATTTATTTGTTCAAAAATATACAATTTAATTATTAAAATTATTATTATATTAAATCTGTTCATAGAAACAAGTGTCCTATAGTGTATTACCACACTATAGGACACTTGTTTCTATGAACAGATTTTGAACATCTGTGTCTGAACTAGATATAAAATATCTGTATTTCTGACATCAGCGCTTAGTACATTTTTAAACTAGTAGGTACTTAGTGCATTTTTAAATGATAATGGGATTGAAATCCAGGACGGAAGTTATGGCGTGTTTAATTAATGCTTCGATTATAGGAAAATTTTAACCACTGAAAAGTTTCTAGAGTAACCCAAGTTACGTAGGCTTGTAACTTTTAATACATGTCATGATTTAGAATTTTGGATATTCTTCTTAATTTTTCTATTTTATTTAGTTCGGTACCCATAATTTAACCTTGTTTACATCTTAGTACGAATACATGTTATAGCTACATTGCATATTAGCACCTAGCACCAACAACTACAATAAAATTTATCGTTTAATCTGCCAAATAAAGTGACACGAAAGTCATTAGGGTGCCCTTAGTCTCACATTGTATTTTGCATTCGTTAAGATTGCAATAAGCCGGTCCACGCCAAGACGTTCAATGACACTCTGTGAGGGAAGGGGGGGGGGGGCTGGAGGGGGTTAGAGGCTGCGACAGTGCAGCCGACATCTCGCCCGCTATCGCTCGGAGATCTGTCCACATGAGTATTTGTTGAGCTGTTGGTAGTGTGACAAGAATCGTTTTAGTGTGACAATACATTGTAAATTAATGTCTACTGAATTTCAATCTTTTTATAAAAGTTTTGCCTTTGTTAGAAGGTTGCAATTCTATATCTCAGACTAACTACATGGAGAACTTGATGTAATTTAGGCATATTACACATTTTTCCTTTATGCCCATAAAATAGGTAGGTACCTAACTATTGATTGTGTTCGGTTTTTTGCGTATGTCCGCTATCTGACCTGATTATAAGTGGTAATGTGGTTGACAATGAATCACGCTTTAATAGTGTGTGCTAGTTATCTCGTGTAGGTATTATTTGCATATATGGAAAATTTTACAGGGTTTTTTTAGTGAGAACGGTTTTTAATTCAATTAGCTGTTTTTTTTTTATCCTGAAGTTTTTGCTTTTAGGATATCTATTTACTCACTCGGTCATGTCATGTTCTTAATAGGTTGCTCAAATTAAAAAGCGTAAGTAAGCCATGTGATTATTTTGCTTTTAATAGATGATGACCCAAATTGTCACTTTCATCCTATTAACATGCTATGAGGGAAAGGTAACAGTAAATATTTCCTGTAAGTTACGTCCATTTCAAACTCAAAGCATTTGTTTCAATTGAATTACCTAATTACAGGCAGTTTTGAACTCAACTCAAGGAGTCAGTCAGAAAGATGAAGCTAGTTGCCCATTCACAAGAACGGGCAAGAAACTCATTGGACAGTCAACCCCAGGGCTCAGTCAAGAAACAAATTAATATCATACAAATTTTATATAAAATGTAAAATTTATATGATATAAATTTATATCATACAAATTTTAAATTTTATGTAAACTTTGTATGATAATATGTTACACCAGCTACCATTAGAAGAGATTTAAGACACCGATATATGGCGGTCACCGTTGACTAGTTAGCTTGCGTGTTCTGTGCTGAGCTCACGCAAAGCGTCGTACGACCAGTCAGTACCAGGACTCGCCCATCAAGGAGCGCTGTCCCAAATTAGAAGCATTTTTAATTTATTATACATAAATCAAAAGGTATTAATAAAACACGTATACTAAAAGATAAATAACTAAATTAACTTTAAAATGCTGAAGGTTACAGAAAAATACGCTTGAAAGGATTTGGGTGATTGTTAGTTTTTTCATCCGCGTTAGACATAACTTTACACTATGTAATGTAAACATAATCTAAAATATTCACAGATTGAGTAATTAAGAAAATGCTCTTATTTAACATTTTTTTTTCCAAATTATGAACACTAATCGTTAAGTGTTAGTATTAAATCAGTCTTCAGTATTAAATCATTATAAGTCGCTTAGTCACTCTGTATTAGATATTAGTTAATAGGCGCACAGTGAGGCGCGGAGTCTGCGTCGATAGCCGATGCGATTCGACCGCCCGTCTCATACGCGCTGCTCCTTACACACGTTTGTATATTACGAAGATAACCTCGAAGGATTAGCTGAATACTTAGAAACACTTAAGAGTATTGAACTGCTAAATCTTAGAACTGACTGAATAAACAGTCTGAGGGATGAATCTCAGAAAACCCATCAAAGTTTAAAACGTTTTCTAAATTTCATGATAACGAAATTAAACCGTAAAATGAAATGATAAACTACACACGATTTCAAATAAAATTTATATATACTTCTTCTTATTGTTGGAGCCCAGTTGGTGACCGCGATAATAATATTAAATCGATATATTATTATACTACAATATGACTAGCTGCATCCCGCGGTTTCACCCGCGTAAGTCTCGATTCCGTGGGAATATTGGGATAAAAAGTTTCCTATGTCCTAACCTAGCTCATGGTCTATCCATGTGGCAAATTTCATCCAAATTCGATAACCGTTTTAACGAGAAAGCGTAACAAACAAACTCACTATCGCATTATTTTTTATTATACTCGTACTATATAGGAAGTTAGGATATAGTTACGATTGTTAAGGTTAGGATAATGCTGATAGAAGAGTTAGTTTTTTTGAACGCGCTTATCTCTGCGGATTGTCGGATTTGAAAAAATATTTTTGTATTTTATAGCCCAATTCTTGAGGAAGGTATAGGCTATTTATATCACGCTAGGGCCCTTTTTTTTTGGGTGGGAAATCATCAAATGACTTCTCCCGCTCTGGGCGGACCGGAAGGGCGTGTCAGACTCTTACTGACCAAAACCCACCCGTGTTCCTTCCCTTGCCTGTGCCAGGGGCCACGGTTTCCCCTTAGGACTTCCCGCAACCCCGGTAGGCATCGTCCCTAGCGGGCCCCGTCAATTTTGCTGACATCTCTTTAAGGCGCGCGTGGAACACCAAGCGCCGTCGACCCGGGCCTGGTCCTTATCGGACGGCGAGCTACCCATTGCTCTCCGTCCGCAAGCCTGCGCCTACGGTGGCCGGAAATCGTCTACCAATTCCCAACGCCCGGGGTGTCACCTACGGTGGCGGCTAGGGGCGTGAGGGTGCCACATTTGTCTCTTCTTCACGCACCCCGCATCCTCCTTTGTGAGCATTACTGGTTCGCAGAAGGAGGTGACGGCTTGCCATGCCCTCTCGCTCCGCACCATGGCCTGGACCAGGGCCGGACGCGAGAGGTCACTGCCGGCGATCGCCTCCACCAGGACACGGCGGTGGTGCTCCGCCCAAGCCGGGCAGACCTCCACCGTATGCTCCACCGTGTCCTCCGGGCGGTCCATACAGTGGTGACACCCGGGCGTTTCCTCCCGCCTTATGCGAAACAGCAACCTCCCGAAACAACCGTGTCCGGTGAGGACCTGCGTCAGGCGGAAGGTGAGGATGCCGTGGCGCCTTTCTAGCCACTCCTCAAAGAGGGGCTTATCGCCGCAATTGTGGCGTACCCAAATCTGGGTTGCGACAATCACACTCTCCAAGCCGCCATGAGATCCCGCCGGAGCTCTGTCCGCTGTGCCGTGATTTCTCGCGGCAGCGGAGTTACACCCCGGGGCGCTTCATCTCCTCGCGCCACTCCCAAATGTGGGCGAGGACTTTTGCCTCCAGATCCCATGGCGGCGTTCCGGCAAACGCTAGGGCCCTAAGGACGCAACCAAAAAGAAAAAAGTAAGTAAAGCGCGGGCAGGCGATGCGATGCGACGGGGTGGGGAAAACCAGTCGCGGGCAGTAGCTAGTAGGTATCACATATGTTTCCATTTTAATATATCTACCTACATAAAGGTACTTAATTTTGGGATTTTCCAGTACTGGACTTCTTTCAGCTGAAATAATGATAATTAATCTAATTTTAGAATTGTTTTTATATTTTTATTACGGACGCTTTTAACGTGCATGTCTTTCTACATTGTTCTCACATGTATAATTTCAACATGAATGATGTAACCAATATTTTGTAACAATATTCTGATTTAAAAGAGTCCGTGGAGTTTCTTGCCCGTTCTTCTCCATAGGAACCTACGCTTTGGAATGGGCAACTAGCTTCATCTGTTTCTGTGATGAACAAACCTATTTTTCTTTCTTTCTTTTTCTTTCATCTTTCTGACTGACCTTGACAACTCAAAAATACCCGTAATTGGTTTATTTGAAATAAATGCTTTGAGTCTGAATTGTTTTTTTATCGATCCCAGCCAGAGTATTAAATCGATATCCAGTAGCATCAAATTTAATACTGTTAAGCAAGCTCAATATACTGCCTTTACCTTCAGATAGTTACGTAGTCATGAATTCTCAGAAACGAAGGCATGCAAATAGTTGAATAACAGTATAAGGTATCCTACCTACCAACGGGAATATATACTAGACCATCTCCTCCAGGAATGTAATCCACTAATTGGTTCTGTAGTGGCCTCTTAGGACATCGATGACGAGTGACTTATTGACTTAGCCACAACAATCCCGTCAACAATTTGCAAATGAAACTCCATTGGTACCCCTTTGAAACCCTATTGATCTACCGTAGAGTAGACAGTTTTTTTTTTTTAGGCGAAAGCGTCAGATGTTCCCGCGAAATTAAATTTTTCTTAGGTTTTTTGCAATTTGTAGGTCAGTATCAGGTTGTATGTTAATCTAAATATGATTCGTGGCCATATCAAATGTTTATTTATAAAATTATAATCATATAAAAATATTTTAAAGAGGAAAAATTTTTTTGTTTGTTTGTTTGTTTGTACCGAATAGGCTCCGAAACTACTGGTCCGATTTGAAGAATTCTTTCAGTGTTAGATAGCCCATTTATCGAGTAAGGCTATAGGCTATATATCATCCCGCTAAGACCAATAGCAGCGGAGTACCAATGAAGAATATTTCAAAATCGGGGGTTTTTTTTAGCGTTAGCCCAAAGTAACTATTCCACGCGGACGAAGTCGCGGGCAGAAGCTCTAGTCATCAATAAAACTCTCTATGTAATCCTATTGAATGACATTTCATGAAATTATGACATTTGAGGATTATGTTAAGAGCGTTTATTCTAAAACTGTCAAAAATTTACATGTTTTGATTAATTTGGCAATATTACTGTATGGAAATAAGAAATGTGGCTAACTAGCGAACTAGAATGAATGAATTGCAATTATAACATTGAATTTGATGTTGTACCCGTTTAAGGTGTAAAAAGGCATTTGTAAAGTTTCCATATACTTTTTTGACATCTAAAACTAAATATTCGGTGTTCAAAAATTTATTATGGTATTACATAATCACTATTCTAGTTCGCTAGTTAGCCACATTTCTTACTACTTTCAGAATAAACGTTCTTATCTTAAAGAGCTGATTCTAATGATTACAATTCTGTAAAGCCATATTTGTTACGGTCGCAAATCATATTTTAATCAACATACAACCTGACAATTGCAAAAAACGCAAGACATTTTTGAATTTCGCGGGCTTACTTAGCGCATCCCCCATAATGGTATTTGGTACCATGGAAAAAAAAAAATTGAATAGCAAGTTGAGTCGTTGATGCAGTTTCATACTTCATGAATGTCTGGTAACAAAACTGTTTAAAAAGTAAAAAAAACTGTTCTTCACGTGTTTAGAATGCAGGTCATGCCCATAGATTTTATTAAAAAGAGGAGCTTTCTCTTTACATAATGACGGCTGGCATCCATTCGTTGACGAAATCAGTGCAGTGCAGTCTTTCACTTATGCAACAACTTTGGCAAGCATACGTGGAGAGTACTAACAAACAGTTACTTATGAAAGCAGTGTAATAATCCTCTTTGTGCCGTTTAAGTTCCTACATAAATAGTGGTTGGTACATAAACAAAATATACTTCGTTTTACGTAACGTATTTTAGACGTTGTCGAAATCAAACCTCCCTACTCTATTCTACCTAGATAATTTGTAATTGGGCATTTCAAAATAGGTTGCTCATCCATGAAACTCTTTTCTGTGATTTAGATGAGAGGGTGGGTACTAAAATTCCGGGAAAAGCCTATAAAACAAAAGGTTCAAACTGAAACCAAAGCAAAAACGGGAAAAGAGTGATGAAATCAATAAAGTAACGTAAGCGGATTTAACCGGATCCTAGCTGCCGATAACTAGATCATCAACTCAACACCTCGGATGGACCAAGAGTAATAAAGGCCATAGTACTCCATTATTGTCATTATTCATAATCGTATTTTCTATACCACAGTAGTAGGTCTTACCCATTGTTATAACATGCAAACCCCATTATGTAGGTATCGCTTGAATAACACATAAGGTCAACTGACAACTCAGTTGTGGTTGTAAATATAAAGAGATGCGCCAAAAATGTATACAAAAATAAACGGCAAAGGTTTTACGGAGCGAAATCTACGTGGAAATATCAACGCGGCTCTTGCTCTGATGACGAGTGCTAGTGTTGGGACGTGCCGTTCCAAAATATCGATATTTGGAACCGAGATTGTTGACGAAAAGTCGATGGTCGAATCATAGCGTGATTTTCTGGAAACGTTTTACTGTAATCATGAACAAGGTACGCTATAGATTACGTCATTGTGGGTGCCCTTCAATAAAGTTAAGTGCAGCGTTTAATATACTATTATGTCGTGTACACGTGTAGTGCTAGCAAATATTATTAAAAAGACCTACCTGAAAGACTGTGTTCTTTATATGTCATTGAAGTTTGTCAAACTACAAATTCTTTACCTAGGGGTACCTATGTCCAATATGGGCTAACTGAATATCTTTTTTATCGTCATATATAAAGGCTTATTGGTGATTCGCACTAATTTGCTCGACCGAAACGGGCAAATCGACACTTTAAAATGTTCTAACTGAACAGCTGTGCTGCTGGGGAGTTTGTTGCGCCACTTCTTCTCTCCAGCAAAAGCACTAGGAAGTGGTGAAGGGCGGGCGTTTTTGGGGGACTGTCTTATGTAATTTTGACGTTCGAAAAGTGCTGATTCTCAGCCTAGTTTGAATAAATGACTTTTGAATTTGAATTTGATTTAATTTATTTTAGGGGTATCGATTCCCGGCCTTGTCGATTCGCCTACAAATAAATTAGCTTCGTGCAAATCGTGTGATTCGCCTGTTTCGGGCGAGTAAACGTGCGAATCACCAATAAGCCCATATAAATAAAATTTCATAACATTTTATGGTCAGCGTCAGCACGAGTCCTATCATTCAGTATTCATTTAACAGCTCAAGAATAAATTAACACTTTGTTTAACAACTCTATCACATGACCTGAGTGTCGTAGCATAATAAAAAAAAACAACAAAAAAACCCGAAAATATACTCATTATCCTCCCATGAATACTAAAACAGCTAGAAGATACTATTTTACGACAGCAACAAACATTTTGAAGTGTAAAACGATGATTCAATTTAAATAATTTATAGTTTACTTGTTTGCCAGCGCTTAAGACAATGAAGGTGACTACAGCGAAATAATTGCTATTGTATTTCTCACACCCAACGTTCTTGACAATAGAGTGTCATTGCGTCCGATATAATTCTTACCTCACTCTTGAGACCGAGCTAGCAGACGTGATCCGATTTATTAATCATTATTTTCGTTACGGATCAACCTTCGGTGGCTCTCGAACACTTCATTAAGCTAATTATAGCCTGTCCAATGTTCCACCTAAGGTAGATGACTCCCAAGGTTCGTTAAATGAAGCCATATTTTTAAAGCACTCATTTAACTCTATGTAAATTAATTGTACCCACTTTGCACTTTAATTAAACCAGACTATGCATACATAGTGCTGCAATTACATGCCGATCTACATTAAGTTATGTTAAGGAACAAGAAGGGTATAAAAGTACATTCATTTTCTTCCAAAATTATGGTAACGTTCCAGAGTCGATCCCCTCACTATAGACAGTTGAGTTCTCCGTTGTTGCTTTTTTCCCATTTACGAGTTTCACGGCGACCGTTGCCTGAAACTTACACGTACCCAGAATATAAATGCTAAGCACCATCCCTTTTCCACCAGTACATACAGACACGCTCCGTCTCGTTCTTCCCACAAATAAAAATGTGTAGCCACCTCAATGTTCAAATAGAAATTGCAATATCCATTTTCTCAACGCGTTTGAAACTGAACCTTGTTTTTAGTTGTGCTAAGGCTGTTATTTAAGTATCTTAGGGCAACATTTTAAGGCACTTTACATTTGCGAGAGGAAAATGTTGTCTTTTTCGAACCAGTTGCAGTTAAAATCCTCCGTCCCTGTTGCCTGCCCGTTGTGGCTGGGCATATCTAAAATCATCTGGACCAAGTAAAGCGATTACTTCAGCAGCGACTTTTTGAAAATGTGCAAACTTATTAATTCTGGCATTTAAGCGGCAAATTGCGTTCCCAACAAATTACTTTGGAATTAAATAACATCAAACAATTTAGAATAGGATCCTCTGGTTTATGATGTTCTATATTTATGAAGCGAATGAAAAGTGTAGGTAGTGCGTCTACAACACAAGTCATCATCCCACACAAGTCGTAACTACCTACTGAGGACAACTAAGATTATTACACTACCTACGTGCTATCGGAATGTATTGAACGTAACTATACTTAAATACGTTGTATAGGTAAGTTAAGGTTAGATATGGCTCAGTTCCCTTATTGCTCAACTAGGAAAACGCCTTACATAACATAACATAATCAGCCTATTAATGTTCCCACTGCTGAGACACAGGCCTCCTCTCTGTGAGAGGGAGAGGGCCGTAATCTACCACGCGGGCCCAGTGTGGATTGGTTGATGTTACATGTCTTCGAATTTTTGGTTCTGAGACATGCCGGTTTCCTCACGATGTTTTCCTTCACCGTTTTGAGAGCAGTGGTGATGAAATTATTTACACAAAGTAAAGCGCCTACTTGGGTTCGAACCCACGACCTATAATTTGTAAGTCGGGGCCACTGGCTCTCCAAAAAAAAAGAAAAGGAAAAGGCCTTACCATCATGCATATGCCGAGGTTACTAAAGACACAAAAATACTAGTCTCTGAGAGAAGAGTCCTATCGCAGCGAATATTAATAAAAGGCATTTATTCTCAAAATGTGTGTATATACTCCACGTTAAATCTATAATCCGAGATCATGAAACCTGTTTATTTTATCGTAATGTACCCGAAATATTTTGTAATTATCGTTTCTCCACGGTTGCTCCAAAGCAAAACAAATGTCGCCCTACGCAATAAGAACAAAAGTTTGGTCCACTAAAAATTCAGAAACAGCATAACTCGTGGCAATAAACCATTGCCTTAAAAAAGCAATGTTAACGATTTTCGAAGCAAGAACCAGGAACGTTTAATTTGCAAAATTCAAATCTCCCGCGCGTCGAAAAGTCCAAAGCGAAATAGTGCAATTGAGTGCGTGCGCGCATCCAGGAATGTCGGGACTCAGGACATCGTCCCGGACCGGTTTCACACTTCACCGCTCCAACTTACCGTATTGCACATTCAACTAACTGGTGAATATCATAATGATGTGATATTTTCTAATCATTATATCTTGGAGCTGATAATTCGAAAATTAATTGTGATGGAAAGTTATTTCTTGATCTTAAAGATCGATGGTAAAAAATATTCGAAAAAAATTGTGACCTTAATGAATAGAAAAACTATTCAGCATAGCAACTTACCAAACTGAATGAATTAGAATAGTAACGGGTATCCGGGTTCACCGGATTTGGGGCTGCCAACACCATCATAGATGTCTGCCTGTTTGAGGATACGATAGCCGTGGCCGTAAGACTGCCAAGTCATAGGTCTCCAGTTCAAACCCAATTCACGCACCTCAGACTTTTCGGATTCTTGTGCGTATTGTATAATTATCACTTGTTTCAAACACGGTGAAGGAAAACAGTGTGAGGAAACCAGCATGCCTGAGAAATATTTTTGGAAGACATTTGAAGCCAAGTCAGAGGCCCATGGGCGGCTTTAAAACTCTGGCACCAGGTTAGTCCCTAACCACACGAAAAGAAGAAGAGGATACGTTCAATGCGAATAAAAGATTGCTCAGGGATGTGTTGTTGGTACGGGATGCCTATTAAAAATCTCTGAATATTTGAAAACCATGCATATATCGATCAGCTTTATCGACTGCAATCATATAAACCGGCAAGGAATGGACATTCCAAATGTGAAACGGTCATAGCAGATTACTACAATCAACAGCTAGACTTCATTAACTTTAACACCACCACTGAAACGGACCCTATTTCCTTCAAAACTTCAGCTACAAATTGCATTACAAAGCCTCAACGGTTTCCACGTAGACATTAGCAGGCATAAGTTGCAAGAAATACTAATTTACCCGTTGACATTTGAGTACTAAGTAATGCATTCAACTCACTAATGAACTAGTATTGATCTTCCGTCGCCATTGTGCAGGCCATGTACGTGATTATATACAGGGTGGCACACTCACTCACATACCTATAATCGAATTAGTAGTGCCTATTAAGCTCCGACTCGGATGGAACTGGTATTGTTAATTAGTATAACCCTTGATATTCTTGGTTCATTTTTTACTGTAAATGCTAACTTACACGTGGACGAAAATCTTGGAGGAAATTGATATCACAAAAAATTTAGCAAACATAACATAACATTTTGGTTCAGAGCCCTAAAAATATAAAAAAAAATAAGAAAAGACGGGAATTTGGTTTCTTATTATTTTGGGTTTTGTTGAGGAGCTCGTGGCTAAGTAATAACAGTCGCACGAGTCGATCCATCAGGTAAAGCTACGCTTGCCGGTTGGTCAGTGGAACGGTGACCATCTTTACATACCGAGACTCTTCAGTGCCTCGGAAAGCACGTTAAGCCGTTGGTCCCGGACTCCCGGCTGTCATTCGTGGATCTTTGACCGTCGTTACTAGTCGTCAGAAGCACGAAAGTCTGACACCAGTCTTACTTTGTTACTGGGTGGTGGAGGTCAGATAGGCAGTCGCTCCATGTAAAATACTGATATTCAGCTGCATCTGGTTACACTGGAAGCCGACCCCAACATAGTTGAGAAAAGCCTTGGCAGATTGATTTATTTTTGGGTTTTGCAAGGATGGAAAAGGTATGAGGTGGCTTTGTGATTTTCAGGAGCATCTGGTTGGTTGAAATTCTAATGGCTAAGAACACAAAGCAGTCGAGGAGCAGATGATTTACCGGTAGATCTGCTCCTCAACTTTTTTTTTTTTTTTTTTTTTATTATTCTCAAACTTAGGTACATTATTTTGTGGCTTTTATAATATATCTCGCCAAACTTTTCAGTTTGATGGCGAGAAGCGCTTGTTATCAGAACTACACAAATAACGTACATAATATAATCAACCTTAAAACTACCAACTATTCACTAATTTCAGTCAAGGATCAATCACACCGGAACGGGCAGATTGCGGACGAGTTGCTTTAGTGAGAGAGAGAACTGCTTTAGTGAGTTAATGAAAGTACCCAAAAGACTAGCAGCCATGGTAAATAATACACCTCTGCCGTACCCTGCGCGGAAAACAGGCGTGTCGTTATGTTATCCTAATTTATCCGTACTATATACTATACTATACTAATATTATGAATTCGAAAGTAACTCTGTCTGTCTGTATGTTATCTTTTCACGGCTAAACCATTGAACCGATTTCCATAAAATTTGGCAAGGAAATAGATGATATCCTGGAGAAGGACAAAGGGTACTTTTGGTCACAAAATTTCCACGGGATCGAGACTTAGGCCGCTTGCCCATTGGTCGGTATTTTACTGCTTATGTTTGCTCACTGGTCGGTAAGCACTCTGTACCGAATCGGTACTGCACACAAATATAGATATACCTAGATAGCGCAAGAGCATCTACTTCGCGTGCCCGAACGTGGCTCAGTGTGTCTCATTTTATATAATATAGTCTATGGTCTGCGCCTGTCCGCCGCGCTAGTCGGACATAAATAATAAAATAGAAAATGCCTATATTCGTAATACTTTACAGCTTTTTACTAGGAACGGTTGATGTGACGTTGAGTGTTAATAGGTTATGACTATCGAAACAAGTGATACTATCGTATTTCGCTTCAGTTTCATGGTATAGGCGCTTTGATCATTTTTTTTTAATGCCACGCATGGTAATCATACAGATTGTGATACTTGCCTTATCTAGGTATTATTATATATCTATATCTGTGTACTGCACTGCTTTCATCTAGAATTCCAAATTCAAATTAATTCAATTAGTACGAGAGCGCATGACCAACATTTTTGCCTTATCGTTTTACGAACAAAATCGTATAAAAACGATAGATTTGGTTATTCTTAAATTCAAAAATCCTATTTTCAGAAATTTTCCACGTCACATCTTCTGACCTGACCGCATTTTTAAATATGTCGCTAATTCTTTTTTGTCATGTTTAAAAATGATAGATTTTACATAAGTACCGAAAACACCATTTTCAGAAACCAGTAGCTTCGAGTACGTACCCAAGAGACCATTTGAGAAAATTAAATATGAGGCAAACAATAAAACCCGTATTCAATCCATCTGAAAATGTTTTCTGGTGAACATTGGTCAGTTGATTCGAATACGTCATTTTTGGAAATGTGCTCAGGCCACATTTGACACGCAAAGTGACGCAAATGAAATATCTGAAAACAAACTTTTTAGTAATCAAATTACGAAATCTTTGTATATTTTTATTATCAGACATATTGTGATGAAACCGTCTGCCAATTTTTTTTGACATAGCAGAAATAGGCTCCCATAAAACTGTAACGTTTCTGACCGGTACTGTACTGCCCACTGAGTCGGGTTCAGAATCATCAAAACGTAAAGATTTTTTTACAATTATTCCAGTAAAACGATGTGACATGGTTTTGGTCATGGGCTCTCGTACTATATAATTCACTTGTTTTTTGTTTTTCCCCAGTTTGAATGAATTATCTCTAAATTTCCCTAAAAATCTTCAAATTTCCTTGGTTTAGGGAGCATGATTATAAATAATAAGGTAATGGCACAATTAACATGGTAAATTTGATGAATTGCATTCATTATGAGTTTGAGTTGAGGGAATAAATCGGTGGTGGAATAAATCGAATCCTTTAATAAATCGGTGGTGCCATAGAGTCAAGTCATATATTGGGTGCTGCCTACTATAAACAATAAGGTTACCAACTTAAATTCATATTAACCCCAAAATTCCCCAAATCCCTGTCAAAATAAAATATCCCTAAACCAAACTTAGTATTGGTATTTTTTCCCTAAAACAGGGAGAAATCCCTAAAAGTGGAAACACTGCGCGGTAAGCATCCAGTACCGATGCAGTAAAATGCGTGACGTCACGCAGTACCGAAACGATATCGCCCCGCACACTTACCGACCAGTGGGCAAGCGGCCTTATGCGAGTAAAACCGCGGGGCGTAGCTAGTAATATTATAAATGCAAAGTGAGTTTGTTTGTTTATTACGCTTTCACGCTAAAACGGCTGACCAGATTTTGATGAAATTTGCCACATGGATAAACCATGACTTGGATTAGGTCACCGGATCTTCGCCTTATCTGGGTGAAACTTCGGGGCGCAGCTAGTGGTAAATAAAAGCTGAGTAGCGCAATATTCCGCGACGCGTACACAAAGACCAGCACCAGCATCCAGGTCCTCCCGTCACAAAAGACCACATTCGTCAGTCCTTCGAATAAGTACCCTTATAAAAAAAGCTAGTGCATATATAATCATCGATCATGAATTCATAACACATGTATGTACATAAATATTTGAGCACAACATGTTAAGTGGCACAAGCAGGCTCGCGGACAAGATTAACGTTTTAGCCTCCCGCTGTTACGCTAGCCGCCTCCCTATACATTATTATGTTTAGTTTTAATAAATTATTTTGCGTCTTGTAAATTACGCTTTATGGAGATAACGAGGACTGGTAGCTAAGTGTAAACTAGTGTACCGTTCAGATATATTAAAGGGACTAACAACTAGGTATGCAATTAGGATTATTTCATTCCACCTGCCCTTACAATGAAGGCTTTGGACGATGGAATTTGATTGATATTTCTCGCTGACAGTTTTTCTGCTGGAATAGGTATGAACTTAAAATTGTACCGTTTCACATCACATTGATTTTCAACAAAAAAAAACCGTTACAGGGAAAACCCATTACATTTTCATTGACTAGCGAATCAAATCAGAACTTTCGGCCAATAAACCAAAAAATCTAGAACTATTTTAAGATAGGTAATGGACTCAGGCGTGACTTTGCGGAAATCCATTATAAAATACAATAGATGACGCCTATATATGGCAAACTAATCCGCTTTAAGAACTCTGCGCACCGAGCATGGCCTACTGTGAGATAGCTTAAATCACACATTATATCACAATTTGGACGATAAAATAGTTATGTCACAAATGCTAGCACGGCGGCGTGAGATAATCTCTGGACTTGTGACATAACTTCTTGACGTTTATTTGGGATTCTATGTCTTATTTGCTACTATGGGCGCACCAATTTTGTCACAAATGCCACACAATGAATGTCGTCCGTACATCAAAAGTGAATTAGTTCACAACAAAATTAAAAAGTTGTAAAACTGTATGAACCTGCACTTTATAAAACGTATTATTTCATTTGGTCGCATATTCACTGATCATAGACATTTTAATTTTTTAAATTTACTGTGTCACACTATGAAGTTAGCAACAAGAAAGGCATGTCGCGCCTCAGATTTTATCACATGGTTGAACCGTGCTAGCATTTAAGACAAATTATAAGACATGATAAAATTTATCATGTCTTGTCACAAACGTCTTGGGTACGCCTGTGTTAGCCCCGCTGTAAGAAATCGACACGTGTTTCACCTCTCAACGAGGCATCCTCAGGAAGACGATTGACTTGTTGCGCCGAACGCAGTGCGTTTGGCACTTGGCGTGGCAACACGTCGTGTACGGGTTCGTAACAAGTTAATCGTCATCCGGAGGATGCCTCGTGGAGAAGTGAAACACGTGTCGATTTCTTTCAGGGTTCTTTATGACTCTTTGAGAAGAGTTAAGCGGATTAGGTTAGTAAATATACGTCGGCTACTGTATTTTAGAACTATTTCATCAATACCAAAGAGAGCGAAGAAAATAATTAAAATGGCGCAAGCTTGCATTTCTTAGATTTTTATATTGTCCAAGTATTTATAATGAACAGCAAAGTACAGAGAAGTTAAAATGTGAACGAGAAACCTTCCTAGAAGTGATGATGGTAGTTGAAGTACATCTATTCTACTTACTTAACTTTGTACTAGAAGCCGGAAACTTTGTAGGTCACTAAGAGCTTTCTAGAAAAACTACCTTTAAAACTTTGTCAAAATCTATCTAATTATTTGTCAGTATTTCCGGAAACTTTCCGGTATCTTCTATTAATTTCGCGGAGGACGATTTCGCGAGGAGAAGCTTGTTTTTTAATAAAAAAACATGCGGGGCAGTCTTTGGGGACTGCCGATAGAAGTGAAAACTAAGTAACGCCATCTAACGAAAATGTCAGGAATTTATGTGGCTTGCTATCAGCACAAGAACAAAAGCTGTAGCTCCATTAAAAAAAATC
The DNA here is from genome assembly GCA_948150665.1 of Conistra vaccinii. Taxonomy (NCBI): domain Eukaryota; kingdom Metazoa; phylum Arthropoda; class Insecta; order Lepidoptera; family Noctuidae; genus Conistra; species Conistra vaccinii. The sequence goes on from OX411318.1 coordinate 16,922,831, forward strand.
CAAAAAAATAAAACAGAGTGCGCTGTCAACAAAAAAGTGCTCAACGCGCCTTCGGTGACGATGATGCGAGTTCCATGATTTTTGTTCACCTAAAAAGTGCTCAACACGCCTACAGAAATTTTCACTTCAAAAGTATTTAAAGTCAAATTCTTATCATTTAAACCAAGGCAAATACCAAAGCTAACACAATTCGGCTTCCTCATCACACAACAATACACTAGGTACGTAGTTTATGACTACATTAATTATGCTTAAGCATATCCTAATTACTGTAATGGTATTAGGCTGAAAGGGGAGGCGGTCAGCGGAGGGGAGCTCACGTGCTTTGAAACACTGATGTGAATTCCGTATAATTATGTGTATAGACATAAATGGGTACTTGGTATTATGCCGGAAACAAAGCGATTTAGTAGTGGTGAGGTAATTAGTAAGATCATATTATCGTCAGCTGTTAATGAGGAAGTTAGTTGATCGTGCGACGCACTTAGTAATCTGTGATTTTGGGAAATGGAATTTCATGTTTAAGATTGAGTATTTCAGGAATTAATTTTATAATTGGTTCTTAATATCTTGAATGTGGTCCTTTGCTCCTAACTAAGCAACATTGAGGTGTCGCCATAGCATCGCCACGTCGTCGTCCCCACCTTCCGCCTGACGCAGGTCCTCACCGGACACGGTTGTTTCGGGAGGTTCCTGTTTCGCATAAGGCGGGAGGAAACGCCCGGGTGTCACCACTGTGTAGATCGCCCGGAGGACACGGTGGAGCATACGGTGGAGGTCTGCCCTGCTTGGGCGGAGCACCGCCGTGTCCTCGTGGGGGCGATCGGCGGCAGTGACCTCTCGCGTCCGGCCCTGGTCCAGGCCATGGTGCGGAGTGAGAGGGCATGGCAAGCCGTTACCTCCTTCTGCGAAGCAGTAATGCTCGCGAAGAAGGAGGCGGAGCGCGATAGGGAGAGGCAAATGCCGCGCCCTAGCAGCCCTAGCCGCCGCCGCCGTAGGAGACGCCCCGGGCGTCGGGAATTGGTAGCAGATTTCCGGCCAACGTAGGCGTGGGCTTGCGGACGAAGAGCAACGGGCAGCTCGCCGTCCGATATCGACCAGGCCTGGGTCGACGGCGCGTCGTGTTCCACGCGCGCCCCAAAGAGATGTCAGCAAAACTAACGGATCCGCTAGGGCCGATGCCTACCGGGGTTGCGGGTAGTCCTAAGGGGAAACCGTGGCCCCTGGCAAGGCAAGGAAAGGAACACGGATGGGTTTTAGTCAGTAAGAGTCTGACACGCCCTTTCGCTCCGCCCAGAGCGGGAGAAGTCATTTGATGATTTGCCACCCAAAAAAAAGGTGTTGCCATAGCATTGTTATTTAAATCGTCAATCCACGTCAAAGTCCTTTTTGGATAAGCTTAAAAAATCACTGAAAAAGATTCTATGATGTCAGGATTTTTTTACAATTTTAATAGGTACAACTTTACGGCATTTTTCTGCATCATCATTCTCCTGCCCTTATCCCAATTTATCTGGGGTAGGCCCAACACGTCCCCTTCTTCCATCTATTAGTCGTCATCTCAATAGCTTTCTAGCCATATCATCTTTTACACAGTCCATCCATCGTTTCTCTGGTTTTCTCCTACTCTTATAGTTATAGCCATCCACATTCATACTCAAAACTTTCCTCACGAAATTTTCCTCATTCCTCCGCATCACATGCCCATATCATGACAACCGATTTCCGCACAACTTTTCGGTCACCGGTACCACTCTGACATTTTTCAGCTTAAAACATTATTATTACGCCAACATTTTTCAAAATTACACGCATTAGCTAGAAATTGGCGAAATTGTACAGTGATTAATTAAATAGGACGTTTCCAATGAGCTTTTGATGGACTTATCAACCAAATGGATGTTTTATGGACATGTTTCGTAGAATACTTACGTAGAAGTATGTTTAAGGACCTTTAAGTATTAACAGAAGTAATTAATTATCACGTGTCGGATCTGACCTTTTAGATAACTAAATATCCACCGACCGCTGATCACCTGTACAAGTACATCGTACTGGGCCTGCATTTAGACTTACTCAACAAATTTTCGGTAGAAACGACTTTTTCCTGCAATTATTCGGTACTCACACATACATTTTTAAAGAGTTATGGTGTGAGGAAAATCACACAGTGTGTCGTCTTTGTAATTAAGCAAAGAAGGCGTCAGAAGACGGGGGGTTGCGCCGAGGAGAATGTTCTCGGATCTCATTTCCATGCAAATGAGGGTAGGACTTGTTATACATCAGATGACGGTAGGCAGACGCGATAACAGCAGTGCCGGGCGTCGAAGCGACGTACAACTCGGTCGGGTTATACTTGATCGATAAGTAATACGTTATGATAATGAGTTCGACATGCCGCACACTATTTAGATTTGATACGAGGATACGAATGTTAATGAAAAACAAGTGAAACTCGTTCAAAATCGAATCTTCACAGAGTTTTTGAACTGCGAACTCTTTGTCGTTAATCGATGAAAAAGTAATATAAAATTCAGACCAACTTAATTAGCGAAACGGTGTAAAATCTTCGGGCTGAAGTTTACAACTCCTAGCTCTAATGTCGGAACTAAGTTTTTCTTTTAAAGTCTCTTGGTTTTTGATGAAGCATGGTAGCGAAGCTTTTGAGAATTTATTTTTGTTGATATAATGACGTACCTACAGATCTATGTTTGTAAAGTAGGTAGTAAAATTAATCAGAAAGCCACGAACAATAAAGTTTCAGTCATTTATTAAAAAATATGAACTAACAAAAAGGTGCTTAGAACTTAAGCAATTATTATTATTAGAAACGCCTACCTATCTACAAAAAAAAAAAAACTGTTGAAATCCTCTTTCACGTCTCCTTTTCTTTTTCAATTTCATCAATTAACTGCAAGATCCCCATTTTGAGCTTCCTCTTCTCCCTAATTGTAAAATTCCTGATATCTGGTAAGATACTTTTGAAAAATGTCAAGTCTTCATTATCATCCTCTATGTCAAGAGAGAATTTTCTTTTTTTAATTCTTTCACCATATGGTTCACTACCGCTGCTTCTTGCGGTCTCTAGATCAAGTGTTTTATCTAGTCTGCCAGTAACATCTGGTTTTATTTCAATGTGATTCCATTCCTCTACAGAATACTCGGTTGCTTCTTCAATACCATCTACGTTTACGTAGTTACAAGTTTCGTTCATTGATGTTTCAGATTTGTCTTGCTCTTGTGCTGATCTATAAGTGGAAATGAAGTGATTTTTATTAGTTACTCCGTAAACAAACCACATCTTACAAACGTCTCATCCGTCATCTCTACGTCATCCCATCTCAATGTTCGTCATCTCATTAACGTCAGATTGTTGAAACATGATTATAACACAAATGAGGCGTTCAAATTATTGCAATTCAGCATGAAATGTAACGGAACTACTAGCCGAATTTGATTCAACATGTGTTACAGTCCATGTTTCATTTCACCAATCTGTACCTGCATTACAAAGCTAAAATGGTGTTGTACATTTGGTTGCCCACTAATTTATCATTTTCGTACATTCAGTATAGCTTGTCCACTCCGAAATGACGCGCCCCACCGTATTTTACGTACACGGCGTCATTTCGGATGGACAAGCTATACTTCAGTTCTAATATTATCAATAATAATTACTTTTTATTTATTAGTCATGCCATTTGGAAAATTAGGCTAATCAGGATCGGTAGCAGAGGTGCCTGCCCCCGGGTGCTCCCGCGTTTTTTAGTATCGACATAAAAATCTTAATAATTGAAAAATATATAATGGGAATTTGCTATCTTTAACAAAGTAAATATTAAACTTACCCTTTTAGATTACATTTTAAAAACGGTTCTAAAAATCTTAAGTGGTCATACAGGTAATATTTCTTGCAGACACTGTCATTTTGAATTAGATTTATCCTGGATCTGTATCTGTTGTATGAGGACCGTATACCTTTCCATTTCACCTTTAGTTCCTCAACTGTAACAAAGTAATGAGAAGAAAAATAAAAAAGTTATTTTTAATTATTTTTGTATCTCTATGTTTATAAAACTGTGAGTGAATCGACCCCGACTTGCCTCAATGATGAGGTCGTAAGTAAAAGTTTCGTTCTAGTTTGAAAGCTGCATATTGTCCGTTTTCAATAACACGTGACACCTAAACGAATGCCTAAATAAAAGCGCGCTATTGGATTTTTGAAGTGATAACTTCTTATGTAACGCGTTACGGTGCCAATCTGTCAGTTTAAGTTATCACTTCTGTCGGGGGTCCCGAGACAATTTTTTTTTCGGCGCTGAGGTGAGCGTTAAATAAATCTAATGTCCATTTAAGTAAGCAGGTCAAACATCACTTACGTGTGCATTCTTCATTCAGTTCGCTTCTAACTTGGCTCGCGACTTTTGCCCAGGCCATTTCCGAAAATCTGGTTCTGTACGTGTCCAAACTGGCATCGTAGATTTCTGGGTATCGTTCTATTATTTTCACGAATTCAATCATCAAGGTTTGGTTGTCTCTCATCGTAATTTTCTGTTGAAATATGATTATTTTAAATAATAACCCGGAAATAGCCCTTTTGGTGGTTGACTGGCACTAGATATGAGAGGCCTGATATTTAGCAGTGGATGAAGATTTTACCTATTTTCTGGGTAGTTTTTAGATGGGTAGGTACCTACTAATTAGTAAGTACCTACTATTACTCTAGTAATGTAGGAGATACCTGAAAAATTTCTTATGCGTGTGAAGTTGAGAACTAAGGGATCACACTGGGATTGGAAAAATAAATATTCTAATTTAGTAGGTAGTAGACTAAGGTAGTAGACTTAAAACAATTGTAGAACGACTATGGGAGTTTGTAAACAAATATATTAAAAACTGTGTGGTCCCTCAGTTCTCACAGACCATCCAACCAAATCTCAGAAAGTATCTTAAAAACACGTCGTACTTCTTTACTTCGGCATCATAAGTTGTATGAAAACGAGTGCCTTGATATAAAGTGTCGATATGTTTCCGAAGTCTATAAGTGCAACAAACCTACTGTAAGATGCATGGTGACTACAGATACAGTCAATCGTAAACATTTATGCCATACTCTGGAGTACTAGAGTAAGCGATACTCTGACACGTGCTCAAAGGTCGCTGAAAGTAGGAACTGTTTTAACCGATTTAAAAAAAACGAGGAGGTTCTCAATTCGTCTGTATAAATAAATTGTTTTTTTTTTTAATAAGTATATAATTATATTCATTGATATTTTCATGAATTGGGGATCTTTTAAAAAAGAAAAAATCATTTAGTAGAGGAAGCTTGCGCCGTGGGCCCATATGAATTTTATTAAGTAAGTTTTCTTTGGCAGTTTTTGAGTTAGCTTCAATAATACGTACGTATTTAATGCACTACTTTCTTATAACATGTTCAACATGTTATAAGCAACTAGTACTTATACGAATTGATCTAAAAAGTGAAAAAATAAAAACTTTTTTACAAAAAAAGGTGGAAATATAAAAATGAAGAATATACGAATATTTTAGATTATGTTTACATTACATAGTGAAATTAATTTGTAAAGTTGTGTCTAACGCGGAAAAAAAACTGATAATTATGCAAAAGCTGTCAAGCGTATTTTTCTGAAACCTTCACCATTTTAAGGATAATTAAAGTATTACTCTTTTAGTATACGAGTTTTATTAAAATACCTTCTGTTTTATGTATAATAAATTAATAATGCGTCAAATTGGTGACAGCGCTCCTTGATGCGCGAGTTCTATTACTGGCTGGATGTACGACGCGTTGCGTGAGCTCAGTACAGAACACGCAAGCTAACCACTCAAGGTCACTGGCATGTATCTGTTTCTTAACGCCATCGCAAACTGTTAGCCTACTCTGCAATCACATCTCATGTACGCAATGATTGGTTGTTTTTATTTTGGTGAACCAATCACAAGTAGTGATTGATAAGATTCACAACAGGTAACGTGACACTTGACAGTGACAGTTGGTTCACTGAACCATCGTTTTCGTTCAACATTTAGGTTAGGGACCTAAATATGTGGCTAAACCCTGCTTATTATCTAAATAAAAGTAATAAGATAATATAAAACTTACGTTGGCAGTTCCAAAGTCGTTATTAGTGAAAATATTTGTTTACACGATAAAACACTGTGACCTTACTCTCAACTCGTAGTATACTGACGCGCCACACGGCCACGCAGCGCTCCCTCCATCTTACTTTAATTCATATGCCAGACAGAGACAGAGCGTTGCGGTCGCGCGACGCCACAGCGACGCGATGTTGCCACGCCGCTCTAACGTCACCTACATGCCAGATATTTGTTCGACACACACATTTTTACGCTCATTGTAAAGTTAATTCAATCACCATCAAATAAGACTCAGATTACAATGAAGATTTTCTAGAGATAAAGTTTGTAGCCGTTCGGCGCGAAACTCTTCGTGACTCACGTTCGTATGGCTGCCGACACAGTCACTTGTCAACGAGTATTTTTAGTGTTAATTATACATTCATGGATAATCACGATTAGTGTTGAACCTACTGAAAATTATATTGTATTATTTAGTTTTTTTTAATTGTCAGCTTGTTTTGTCACGCTTTCTGTTCGTGTTAATTTATCGCAGATTTTTAATGTTGGAGTTTTTACTTTTTACATTTTTTATATTTTTATTTATGTTCTTTACGGCCAATAGTAGTTTGTTCTTATTTTTATTTTTATTAATATTGCTTCGTTGATCAGCTGTGGGTAAAAGAAAAACGTGGAATGTATCAGCTGCTTATGCACAGTGTAGTCGTCTTGAGGGAAAGGTTTTTTTGCTCTAGCAGTAGCAGTTAGGCAATCGACTACAAGCCTGTCATTACACCGTACGATTTTATCAACTTTCAGCCCATCATACTTATGCTGAACGCGACTTTAAGTACTTTTAAGTAGTGCTTTGACACTAAATGGAAACTCACCCATTATTAATTCATAATACGTAAACGCATATATTTATTTATTAATCTCTCAATCTCATGTGATTAAGGGGTAATTGCAGGTGAAGGGTTAAGAAGGTATACAATAATATGTTTAAGTAATGTTAGTTAGGCGCCTTACGGTTGCCCGTTAAGAATAGGGCCACCCCATCGCTTCCCAGGGGTGTCGTAGAAGTAATAAGGGATTATGCAGGGGTAGACAACACCATCTTACTTCAAACTAATAACTTGACGGTTACTAATAATGTTATTCTCGGTAGTCACGTGGATTTACTAGGTGATGACTTTAGGAATATCTGAAGGCTTCTAACGACGTTTCAAATAAATCATAGACGTGCATATCTCAGCTGGTAACAAATTGACGATAGATCCTTCCAGAAATATACTGCACCCGCATTTCGGCATCATACTGTGCAAAAAATATCTATAATTTTATAGAATCCCTTGACGAACACTCAGAAAAAAAAACAAAAGTCAAACCACAAATCGTATTTCACCATAAAATTAGTTGAGCGTGTGCTGAGCTTATACCTATTGATTAATTGCGTATGTTTGCGTGTGCACACACATGCAACAGTCGCGACATCTGCCGGAGAGGCGCGCACGTGGCTTGAACACCTTTTGTCTACCGTGTGCACACTGTGCACCCACCTTTTTACCAATGAAACTATTTTTAAACTGACACAGTTCTAAAATTAAAATTTTATAGTGGATTGTGCGTGAGCGGAAAGTCAAATAGCCACAATTAATGCACAGGCTGGCACCTTAAGTCAAAAATGGCGATAAATTACATGGTGAACTGGTAATGTGCGTAAATAATGCCTCTTTTTGCATAGTGAAGACTAATTGAATTTGTTTCAACATTCTCTTTATTTTGTTTATCAAATGGGTAATCATTTTTGATGAACTTCTTGTTTGGTGTGCAGTGTGCAGGGCAAAAGTTTTTGGCATAAATTATAATTTGAACAAAACGTACCTAGGTTCTTAAATGCAAAATGCATTCAAAGTACATTCGTTTTATTAGAGCTAACTTTTATCTAAATAATAAAATGGCGGTTTGACAGCTGTGGTATAGGTACCGTAGCTGTGGTGTAGAAAATATGTCAAACCGCCATAATTGTACTTCAAATAAAAGATAACCTGAAGATTATAAAAATCGGCCCTAGGGTCAGACGAAAAAGGTTTACTCTAAATAAAAATCGTAACTTTTGACTGTCGCATCAAATAATGTATCTTTAATTTTGAACTAATTATTTATTTCTTAGAGATGACCTTCAACATTTAATGTGACAATTTATAAACAACTGCACACTGCAAATTGTTTATAATAAAAATATATTGACTGTTGGCTCATTTATCCCTGTGATGTATGTTTCCATTTAGCGTCCGTCATCCGACATAACCGGTCCTTTCCGAGTCCGAGCGTAAACAAAGGCAATTGGAAGCAAAGGGTTAATCCTTAGGGGGGGTTAGGGGTTAAGACAGTTAGAATAAGGATATTTAAAAAAAAACTCTTGTGCACCGCAGTTGTATTTATTAGTTATTCTAATTTCCTAATAGGCATTAGTTTTTGGTTTGATCCTTATGAGTTTGGAGATAGAGTTGTAAATAAATTAAAAACACTGCAGCAGTGGATCAAGAATTCAAATATGTAACATAACATTCCAATAATAACATTTGATGATTTTAAGAATCGAAATGATATAAATCAGGTTAAAAGTCAAACTATTTTGATTTGATTTGAACTAAAAATGACTATGATGACTTCAACATAGTAGGCTACACTGATACACACTATGTAGTATGAAAGAGGCAGGGGTAAAATCACCGAAAATATAAAGAAAGCCCTCAATTGGGGCTTTCTACATTAATATTTTTAAGGTTTGTCCTACTTGCCTTATTAATATTAATGACCAATATTATAATAATATTATTATTTATATTAATAAGGCATGTATTTGCCGATAACAAAAACATCCTTATCTTTTATCCTGCTCTAGGCCAAGGCGATAGTCTCTCCAAATGAAGTCTTCGAATGGAAACGCGCCACTTTTCTCGGCGCGCGGCGTTTCGTCGGCAGGTGATTATATGACAGGTGCTCTAAACAAAATAATAACTTGCAGCCATACCTACGCATCGTAATATTTAACGAAATCCTCATACTTTTTTTGCAAACCCTATCTTGTATCATTTGTTTGAAATTGATAATAAACTAAGCTATTTTAAATAAACTGCCCTGAATTCTCACTGTTATTTTTTCAAACATACACATGTACTTAATGAAAAAGTTATTTCCTACCTACATTAGCATTAAAAATAAAATAGTCGGCGGCGCGTAGCTAAATAATAAACAGCCGCACCGGCCAATCGAAGGCTATGCTTGCCGCGGTCGGTTCGTGGATGGGTGACCATCCATTAAATATCGAAATCCCTCCGTGTCCTGGGAAAGCACGTTAATAATCTGAGGACTTACAGCAATTAGATTTAAAATTTCTGTGTTTTAAATTATATAAATGGATTTCGATTTAAACAAAGGTACTTAATGCGCGATCAAATTGTGGAAAATAAATAAAAGATTATTTCATATTATGCAAAATCATCATATTATCTAGTTTTCACATTGACATTGATGAATATTATATAAAAACTTGTATTACTTTGTAAAGTATTATAATTATTATATTGTAAGTGTGAGGACCATGTGGATTTTTTTTTCCTTTCTGAGTTAGTTTTAATGATGGTGTGGCAGTTTCAGTACTTTATGCGGCCTACTTAAATGTCTTTTCTTTTGTATTGTTCGTCGAATCGTTGAGCTCCTTAAGTTCTAAGTTGAGCTATACGAATTACGATTACTGACAAATGCTTGCACTAACTGAACAGGTTCACTCAAATCTGTGTGGTTCTTTCCCCAAAGGACTATTTCAGACACTAATCTATGGTGCTCATATGGCCTGACCAAGATTATGTCTGGACTTTAAAAGAAACTTTAAGCTTAGTTTCGCCATTTCTTCTCAGGGATAGTCAGATAGGAAGTATCTACTCCATCTTTTTTATTTTTTATATGACGATTTTATATGAATTTTTTATATGATGATGATTTGTTACCATTTTATTTAATTTAATTAAAACATATATCTACAGCGTGGGAGGAGGTCCAAGATGCTATAGGAATCTTTTGTGACCTCTCCAAGTCATTTGACTGAGTTAATCACGAAACCTTATTCTTGAAACTTGAGCATTAAGTACAAAGTAAATTGCGCTCAGTTTAGTAAAATCTTATTTAAATTATAGATAACAGCAAGTTCAAATGAATGGTGTGAATTCACTCGGTTTAAAAGTAAAAATGGGTGTTACACAAGGGTCCATATTGGGTCCTTTCCTGTTTTTATTAGTATATATTAATGATCTACCCCATTTATTAAAAAACCAACCACAAATGGTGTTATTTGCTGATGATGCTTCCATAATTTTTAACAAAACAAACGTGCATCAAATCTTGACGACATAAAGAACGCCCTACTGCAGGTCCAAAATTGGTTCACTGCTAACAATTTAGTATTAAATGGGAAAAAAACTAAATGCATAAGATTTGATTTACGATTCTCTAAGGAAACTGTTTAAAGATATTAAAATCATGACGGTACCTTGTCAATATCAATATCTATGAAAACATCATCTATGTATCTAAATCTTATCAGTAAAAGAGATGAAAGACACAAATTATAGAACTAGAAATAGGGACAAATTAGTTCAACCATGTTTCAGACCCGCTTAAGTACACATCAGTATTGGTACTACTATAACAGCAGATATCCCATTAGTAGGAACACAGACTATCGACCTCACTGCCCCCAATCAATCAACTGACAATCATAACTAAAACTAATCAATAAACAATTGAAATCGGTTACACTTTGAAAATAGCAGACATATGTTCAACACCTTTCATAAACCGGTCGGACGAAGGACATCCGCTTTTTGGTGGTAAAAAAAATCGAGTTCAACATTCTCACAGGAACCACTGTGTATCCGGTGCGCGGGCGCAGAATAAAAACGATCATTTGTTAATGTCGGAGTATTGGGCCACCAGGTAACCGCGCGTCGACTTTGTGCACGTTTGAATTCGTCAATGTCATACGTGCACAAAACTGATGTACGCATCTTGTGCTATAAACACATTTGTGGTTATCATGCTTATTCACCAATGGTTTGTTGTTTCATTTTCCTTAAGGCCCAAATGAGGATTCAAAGATTTGTTTTATTATACCAGCATATTATTGTTGCCACTGCAGGGCAAACGCCTCTTCTCATATGGAGAAGGCACACGAGTATTGATCAGCGCATTTGGTCGAGAGGGCTGGCGATTATAAACTTATATTAACTATAGGTCCAGGTTTCCTCACGACATTTGTTTATCCGTCTTGAATGTAACAAGCCCACTTGCACTTGCTGCCTAATAGGTATGCTGCCAGTTGTCCTGCAGCACTTTTGTCATTTGAGGCTTCCGTTCTAGTTGCTTTAGTCTCCGTTTGTTTTAGTCCTTCAAGCCATATTTAATGTTCTAATCGAATCAATTTATTAAAGAAGCGATTCTTGTTAACGAAGGCTACCTTTAAACACAAAACTGGGATTTTTATTAATGGAACTTACCGTTATAACAAAACTGATTTATGAGTAGCAGCTTTTAACTTTCAAAAGTAGTGCAACTATGTCCATGTGTCAACCGTCTACCAGAAATAATGTAAGAACTCTCTATAGAACGGTATGATGACCTCTAATCTACATACATACAAATGACTTCCACGCATGGACAACAACAATAATTCGAATGCTTCGCCAACTTACCTATACGGCTGAAATTTGAAGAACCGACTCTTATGACGAAGAACCTAAAGTTCAAAATTCAAATGCAAATGAATTCAAGACTGGTAGAATCTGTTTCGTTTTTGACGTTTGGTAATAGTTAAGTGAAAGGCTGGATACGTGAGAAAACCGACGCCTATTCGAACAATGCCATATTTTGCCGTCATCTGGGCCAGTGATCGATCTGAGTAAATATTTTATTCCCACTGTTGCATGCAAAGTGATTGTAGATTACTATGTTACCATTTTTTAAGCTTTTATACTAATAAGCGTTACGTATGCAATAGAAATTCACGGTTTTCACTAATTACACGGTGAAAGGAATTCGTAATGGAAAACATTATGGCCTTTCTGTTACCTTTCGTGAGCAAAGAGAATGTTTTTATTGAGATAATTTATTAGTGAGATTGGGTTACAAATTCGTATTTTACTACTACATTAAATCAACAATATAAAAACAAAAACAGAAAAACAATGAAGGTTTACTTCGACATTGAGTTGACCTCATTCGTCACATACAGTTACGTGGTGGGAACAATGCAAGAGAGGTCTCCAATAAAATAATGAACAATAATGTTGAAGTAAATCATACCAGGAAAGGCATAATTAAAAAAACCCCTTATGGACTTGATGCCAAAATGTTGCAGGAATTTGAATTAAAAGCAATAACAGGATCACTGCACACAGTAACGAGAATTCATCAAAATAGTCACACTGATTCTAAATGAGGGGCAAAACTGACGAAAAATTCAACATTTATTTCGCAAAATGTGATAATTATTCGGGACCTAAGGACCATTCCGGGAACTGAAGTAAGAACAGAAATAAATTATACTTTTCAGTTAGAGTTCTATTCCGCTAATAGAGCCAAAAGTGGATCTAGGACATTAAATGATAGTATACATGCTGTGAAAAGAGTAATTTATTGACATTAGTCAACGCAAATAAGTAAGCTTTCGGTAACGGAAGCCAACTTTGCATTTCTACGTTCACATTGTTGGTAGTCATGCGATCCTATATTTAACATTTCATTGTGACCTGAACTAACTTGACCTTTTCAAAACAGTTCGAGGACCGATTGTTCACTTTGAAGGATTTTTAGAACTTTATTCACATTTGTTTTGTATGTTATTGCTCGAGTGACTTTAGATGTCTCAATAGTCATTGATATTACCTATAGTGTGTGAGGATTCAATTGGTAGGACAAACATTTTAGACAATGACATATTTTTACAATAATTGCAAGACACACATACACACACAGACACTTACACAGAGAGACACAGAGAGGAGGCCTGTGTCCCAGCAGTGGGAACATTAATAGGCTTATTATTATATGCAACACACGTTTGAGTCAATGCACTTTAAAGATATCATTCCGTACCCGATCGCAGGCGACAACTGCAGGCGACACGTCGTGGCGTCATGTCGCTGCAGTCATGATTTCGAACCTAACCGCAGGCGGCAGCAACCCATACCTATTCCATTCAGTAGATAAAAGATAGAAAAACGTGTAATCGCACGAGGGTTGGCGGTACTACTGTTCTGCGGTCGGGCTACACGTGTCGTCTGTTGCTCGCCCGTAGCTACAAACGATTTATCTCTCGCTACGTAAGGTATTTCATAGAAATTAATAGAAACCAGTCGTGTCACGGCGACACGTCGCCTGCAGTTGCAGCCTGCGGTCGGGTACGGAATGGTACCTTAATCGAAACATACATAACCCCTTTGGAACACTTAAGTTCTAAGCCCTAAGCAGATTCAACACAACACGATTCGTGCCGAAATACTAACGATAACCCTTAGTAGTTGAAAACTTGGTTTTCAATATTAGCTCAGTTTGTCCCATAACTTAAAACATAAATATTAATCCCTTTATGGAAAGTCATCACTTGGGTCAACCTAGTTGTAGTAAAGGTAAGTAAGGTAGTAAAGGGTTTGCAAGCCTCACCACCAGAGTGTGTAGACATTCGCCGACAACTTTAAAGCGTTTTTGACTATAATATATCACTCTCACCTGAAGTGATGTCATCTACGTGGAAATATTGAAATACAGTCGAAAATAATCCTACAGCAAACTAATTACATAAAAAACACGAATAAACCGAAATAAAATCCAATGAGAGTGTTAAAAATTTGTCGTTCGGAAGAAAATAACGTTAGAAAACGATAAGGCAAATCGTACAATTACAGTGTTATGTAATAGTTCATGAGCTGACCATGAAGGTTGTTTGCCATTCGACTCTATTGTTGCGTAATGTGTCACGTTAAGAAGTATTAATGCCTTCGTGTAACAATATACATACATAAGTAGATTTCTATATAAGTACATTATTTACACGTGCCCACACATCTTTATCAGGAAGCGGTATTATTAAATCGTAAGTGAAGATTTAATAATACTAGGTAGGTAAGATCCGACCGAAGGTAAGAAGTCCGTGCTGTGGCTAGTATACGCGTTTCTTTGAAAAATATTCGTATCTGGAAAAATACTGGAGTCACCGATGACTTACAATATAGCTTGCAGAATTAGCAAGTTTAAATGTGGGTGCATAGGCTGACATGTTTTTCAAAGGACCGATAGCTGCTGGACCAACTATCTAATCACGTAACAAATTTAATCTGTTTTACTTTGACAGTTCAACAACATTCATTGCCTTGTTTACGTTGTTTAGCAGATTTTTTTTCGAACTAATGAGGCAATGGATTAGCAATCAGTTTCAAAACGATTCAGATTCTGATTGATCGTGTATTACGCAATTAACTGACGAGTGAAGACCACCATTCTCACCGCCAATAGACGAACTTTGAGACAGTCGTGTTGTAGTACAATTTGGCAGAAATCTATGTCCACTGCTCAATTGATTGGATTCTAAGTCGAGCATTCATCCCGATCCACGACGATCGATACCAGTGAATTCTTCAGTATTGAACAACACTGATGACCGATAGATGTGTTCTTGAGTGGAGACCACAAATCAGCAAACGTAAGGTAGGAAGCCCTCAAGCTAGGTGGAAGGGCGATCTTTGCAAGGTGGCTTGTAGCAGGATGAAAGTTGCCGAAAATGAGATTGGAGAAGCCTATATCCAGGAGCGGATTACTCTACAGTAGTCCACTGTTGGACAAAGTCGGTCGATCTTAATCTGGTGTAGTGGGACGACAGAGGATTGTAAATTTATCGATATAATTTAATACAAATCCAATCGATGTAAGGTATATTTCGATTGGAAATCGATTGTAAGGTATACATGAAGGTACTCTACAACAGTCAACGGTACAAAAACGAAATTTAATATACGCATTCAATTATGATAGCCCGTTCTAAAGTTCACCATGATCTGGTTGCTGCAGAAGAGGGAATTCCTCAACAGTCAACAGTACAGACAAGAAAGGGGATTGCCCGTGCTCCATAGACACTTTGGCCTCAAATGCACACAATTCAAAGTATATGGATAGGATAATATGCGATTTAAATAATGAAATGGTCAAGGTCTTGGTTTAGAAAAAAGTTGGGGTTATTTAGATAAAATCGTTTTTTTCAATGAGGCAAAATCTTCAATTTGTGCTGCACTAAATGTTTTAATATGATTATAATATAGGTATATTGATTCTAAAAGTAGATTCCAGGGGTTAGGTAATAACAGATTCTACAATCCGGTGGTACATAATAATTGTACTTACAAAATAGATGTACCCGCAGTGCTGATCGGACAGCGAGCCAATTGGTCTTGTTACAGCCAGGAAAGAAACATTGATTTTGAGTGTTTGGTGCTCTTACATAATAAGGCAGCAGTATACTGTTGGATGTGTTCAAGCTTTGTTGTCCCGCTTGCTATGCACTGTCAGCTACTTCAGATTGCACCGAAGGTAGGTTGGATGGTTCAAATTGCTCCATAGGCAGACTGGATGGTTCAGATTCCGGTTCTGTAGTTGAACATGATGCTGCTCTAAACTGCTCTAACGAGATGATGATGGCAACTGAAATAATAATAAAAATTAAAGCTCAGTGCATAAAGACAGTAAACGTGAATTACTGTGGTTTTGGTACAAATAAATACACAATCAAAAAATATCTATCAATAACATTTTATATTATTATTAATTAATTTCTAAAAAATCTTTCTCAAGTTTCTAGACAATCTGTACTATGTGAAATATAACTTGTGCGGACACGAAAGAAGTTGAATATTACACTTATATAGACTCAGAAGTATGTCAGTATCAAATCTCAGAACTACGCTTGTATTAATTCTAAACTGTTGATAACTTACCGCTCTTGGTACAATCTGACGGGCAATCACACTCCTTTCGAGTTGTTCATGTGGAGAATCAGACCTGAGTGTATGTGATCTTATTCTCAAAACCAATCTGCCGCACGCAGCTGATGCACACTTGTCCATGACCATCAATCTGTACATTTTGTTGTTCGCACACTAAACTGTCACTCGACACTTGTACCTAATAAACAAGTCATAATTATTAGACATCCTAAAACAACACTAACCTTGATAGTACTCTAGTCTATTTATTTAAAAATAATTTCTCAGAGGAAGACATGATACTGACCTGTTGTGTCGAACACATTGGTCGGTGGGTCGCCTTAGATTGTTGTATAACATTTCGCTCTTTCTGCTATTTCCAAGAAATGCCTTCGTATTCTCGTGACGTTTAAACCACAATTAACACAGCGTAAATGACCTTTTGAATGAATTACTTAGGGCACGGAAGTACTCGGGCCAGCGACAATGCCGGGGTCTTCATAATTTGTGGAAGCGGGAGTGGAATCATGTTCAGGCCGTGGTCGTCAGGGCTCAGGGTTCAAAGAATCTTCGGAGTCCATTTAATAAGCGTATTCGATGGTTAAAATAACAAATTCGCAAGAAAATAAAGTTATGCAAACGAAAACAAAGAAAGTCGATTTGTGATTTGACATTGACTTGACAGCCGGCCGGCATAATTCAATGTTGCCACACCACACACAAAAAATTGATAGATCGATATCGATTTTTTTATCGAATCCTAATTTTAATACAAAATTATAATCGCCACTGTGACTCTTTAATCTTAACGACGTCAACTCTGATGACGTAACATTATTTGGTTAAAAAAAATGGATAAACAGTGTATTTTAGTTCAAATAATAAAACGATTAAGTACCTAATATTAAAAAATAAAATAAAGTCATACCAGCGATTACACGACACGAAACACACACAAAACTCAAAATAATCACATTCACTTTTTCACTCACGGGTTCCCGACGTTTTTTTTGGTCGGATCAAAATAGGTATTTAATAAACGATGCTAGTTAGTGCAAATATTTATCTACCACGATGTATGTAAAAACTACTTATGGAAATAACAACACTTCCCATCGATTTACACACAAAAACAATAAAAAATAACGAAATACGATGCCGAGCGCGCACTCGTGACTATGACGTTTTACCTGCGTGTGACGTGCGACATCAGTCACTTTCAACATTTTTTTCCAATGTTGCCTATTGATATTTTTGGATATTGGTTTTTATGATAAAAATCGTAAAAAAAAGGGTGTATTCCCGTTCGTCCCACTGCCGTCGTCCCCTTGGTGGGACGAACGGGAATTTAATAATTAAATGATTTAGTTGACGAGAATATCCGTCAGGCCATAGAGTTAAATTGTTCACAGACCAGTTTAGCCCTAATTTCATAGTAGAAATAGAGATTGTACCTGCGTCGTCTGTTAAACCGTGTGTACCTGCGTCGGCCGTATGTCCGCCTCGGGGTTTGAAGGACAAATATGGTTTGCGGCAGCCTTGCGGCTGCCTCGGGAGTTTAAAGGTTAAGAAGTTATGAACGTCTTTGTAAATATGTTTTCTTTAACATATTCTATCTTTATTGTGCTGAACAGATAAAGAATTATAGGTAATTAAAATGTGTAGTAGCGTTTTTGTTATGATCCTATGCATTCATTATTATATCAACTATCAATTCGCTTGTTCATTTAGTATCAATAGTAAAAACATAACACCGTATTTGTTTGAATACATCGAATAATAAGCATTACGGATCTGATATTATAAGTAAAACATCCATGAAAACATAATCGATTATTTCGTGAACGGAATTAATAATTATTGGCAACACTGCTGATTTTATCCACAAAAGGGAATTATTTTCACGTATTTATCGTTTCGGTACTTTTTATTTGTGCAAAAATGTTCCCATCTTGTTCGGATAAATGAATATCTTGTTAGATAACTAGAAATAACGATGTTTTTTTTACATATACGTAAATTGCTGGGCGTTTCGGGCCATAAATGGGCATCCTTCTTTTATATACGCATAATATATAATTATGAGAGTACGTTCTAAAGTCCACCATGACCTGGCTGCTGCACCCAGGATTGGATCCAGACGTCAATGGTCGGTGATCGAGCTTAGAGCATCGCGATCACCGAACATTGAAATAAATACCTTATTTCGATTGGATAAATATTAAATTCAGTTAATACATTTAAAATCCTCTGCCGTCCCATTCGCCAGTCTGCGCAGACCCTAATTCTAATACTGGAAGCATACGACACACCTTGGACGTCAAGCAACTATGACAAATTAATCTCAAATAAATAAACTGACGCAAGCACTAAGACGCATGTCAGTACACTCATTAGTAACAAAGAAGTTATTAATCTTAAATTGGTTATACTCATATTTGCGCGCTTTTGCCCGCGGCTTCGCTCGCATGGCCTTAGACTTACGCAAAATACTTTTATTGCTCAATTCGTTTTGAGTGAAGTGAAAATTTGTACCCTATTTGGTCACATCGACCTCATAGATTAAAGAATCTTTTGTTAATTATTCAGTCTTACTTAATAGTAGTTTCGCTGTTAAATTTTTGACCGGCAATAAAAAATTTGCGAATATTTTGTAGGTTTTAACGGGTGACCACTGGTAATATTTTTCGTGACTTGCAAAGCTTCTGTGTGGGGTAGAAGTAGAACATAAACGAATAAAAACTTTGCAGCCGCATACTTGTTAGTTAGCAATAATAATGAAACGGCCCCTTATACATAGGTATACACGCAATTTTACTGGTTAAGAGTTGTAATCTGTTCTTGTTGTAATCGGTCCTGGGTACGTATTATGAGATTGCCTGGGGAATATAACTAGCTAATATTAATATCCCGTAAAGAATGGAATGAAAAATTTATGAAATTACATTCCATATCATGTGTATAAATGGGATCTTAAAGTAAGTATAGGCATGGAATGTAACGTTACTTTCAGTGTGATTATTATTGGTAGCAATTTTTATAACAAGAGCCTTATTCCACTTTGCTAAAAAAATCAAGGACTCCTCTAGCTACATTTTATTATTCTTTGACAAACCCCTGACGCACCTAAGCCGAGGCACGTATGTCCACGCGGGGCGGTACGAAGGAGATCGAAAATAAAAACTCCCCCGCGCGGGGGGATTCATCCCCAAACATATTACGGGAATGTTGGTAGGTCGAGGTTCCGGGAGATCCCGATTTTTTTGCGATAATCAACCGCCCGTTTACCGCCGCAGTTTATTGCAAATTGTGGCTAAAACTGTAAATGTGGCCACTTGAATTGTGTTATAAAATCTAATTCTGATGATGATTATTTTGGAGGCAATCATTTGAGGCTGAATATCATCATCGATATCGTTCTGGGCCTTTATCTTAGGCACTTTAAAAATATTGTCGTGATGTTTCTGAATCTTTTGTTATCCATTATTTCCAGTAAATTAAAACAAAGTCCTTTTAGTAGTGATTTCATCACCAGCAAACTAGTTTTGCAAACAGAGTACAGGTTTGAAAGTTTCGTAGAACGAGGTGACCCAAAACGTTACGAGGGATGTTCACCTAAAATGAATGTATATCTGCGAAATCCATCAACGGACGCAGGTCAGCAAATAGGGACCGAAATGTCTATTTTCACAGTTAACGTGAAAAACAAAATAATCATTATTCATGGTATAAGAAACAAAAAATCATGATACTAATCTTTTAAATCCCTCTCTTTTTATAAGCAATATAAGCAGGTACCCATTCAACTTTGTTTCACTTCCGATCTTAAAAGCGGGAGCTTAATAAAAATGGGAGCTTGGCAGCCACATGAACATCTTTACGTACCTACCTATATTAAGCTGGTGTTTTAACTTCTCTCAGGTAAATAAAATGAAGATAGCCGTGATAGCGAATGCGAGCCGTATCAACAGAATTCGTTCGCGGCCCCGAAATGGCTTTTCTATTCAATTTTCGATAGAGATTTTTTACCTACCCGCAGTTTTGCGTACGGCGGAACCAATAAATCTCCTCTCGAGGTAAGGGGCGAATTAATCAGTTGACTAGTTCGACGACCGGTCCAACAACGGATCCCTTCCTCCAAACAAATGTGAACCGAAATGTGTCACGGAATAGGTTGATGTTCCGTTGTACAGCCCATTTTTATTTACCGCAAGCAAGGTGAAAATAAGAAGTGGGAATAAATAGTAGGGCCTCCGCCGATACACTCTGAGGAGATTAAAGTGTTCTGGTGGTTAGGGATCAGCGGTGTAATATAAATTAGGAAAATGTTGATGTTTGTTTGGCTCGGAAAGTAACGGTCAACTTGTGTAAGCACGGCACGCGAGCGGGTTCCGCAATTCCCCGATTTAATAAATAATAAAGCTAATTTTACACGCGATAAAATGAAAAAAATCACTTGATTAAATTTTAGGAAAGCCCGAAATTTAAAAGCCGTGTTGTTTCCCGCCCATTAGGGTTAGGGAGGGTGGCGGGCGCTGAGCGGGTGGATATCGGGCACGAATTAATAAACAAGCCGGCCAAGGGCACGGGCCACATGACCTTTTGGGTCTCTCCTTGTCCTCTTTACCTGTTACCAAGTACTGATTATTTACTTTACATACTTGATGGTAAATAAAATTTAAAAAAGAAACAAAGACAAGCGGCAGCGTCTTCCTGTAAAAGGGGGAAAGCAAGCTAGTAAAAAATATGCATTAAAGAAGCTGATCGTTACAAGAGCAAATCCTCAATTCGCTATAAAACGTCGCGCTGAGAGTGGGTGCTCCCGCGCGGCCGAGGAAACGTTGTCATTCAAAATCAGACCACGTGTACAATATTTCATCATCAGGATGGGTGGCGGTCCCCCCATCGGGCCGGCTATCCCTTTCCCCCTCCCCTCGCGCCCGACCCAAAAAGTCTATCTGCACTTGACACGGGAGGAAACGGGACAGATTAACCGTAGTGAAGGGAACAAAGCTAAATATGTTTCAAGCTGATACTTACCCTTGCACAGTATATACTTGATTTACAGAATAAGGATTTAAGATGCTCAAGTAGACGATGCGGTGAAAATTCGTAGTAGGGATTGGCCGTTGCTTGTACCTATTTTATTTGAGTATCTCATTGTCTCACTCATAACAACTGAATTAATATTGCTGAAATTATAAAAAGGCTGTTTGATGAAAATACTGAAAACTTTTAAATCGGGATAAAAATCGGGAAAATAAATAACAAGAAAATATTGCAATATTTACTCAATAGAATATGTGAATTTCTCTATTTACTGTAGCACCCCGTATAAAAGTAACACAATGCTGAAAAAGGATGGAGGAACGAAATGATGGAACCATTTTCAGTCCGCCGTGAGATACGCACACACCCTAGCGTATTTACACAGCGTTTCACGCACACACGGGTACAAAACTGGCGTGAAAAGTTGAGCAGTAATTTATATGACGGTTTAAATAATTACTTCGCGTTTTCGCCTCAATTTGTAGATGAGCTTGGGCCGTATCTGTGTTGCTGACATTTATTCGCTTTACTTTTGCAGTGCGGCTTGAATATGATGACGTCACATATTTTACTGGTAACTTTATAGCGTGTGGAGGTAGTGTTAATTAATATTGTTGTGGAAATTATATTTTCGCTTTGTGTATGAATACCTATAGATCTATTATTAAAAGTCGTGCGTATATTTTAAGATTAATTAATGTTTTCGTTTACCTATGAAAATTTCTAGTTATTTGGTATTCATTTTTAGTCTAGTCAACATATCTAATCATTGTTTATTTAAAAATAATATTCATGAAAATGTCTAGTTCACAGAAAATTATTAATGAGACTTAATACTGTTATCGTGATAAAATTTCACCTTCCTACATGAAGTAAATGGGATGACAAAGCATTTTTACTTTAATATGCTTTCGTGTTTTCCGCTACATAAAAGATTCCTTACTTCCATTGCCATCTGCTTTGAAAATAGATTGCTTGTCAATAAAAATGTAAATTCGCCGCTTCAGCTCTCGGCTAATTCATTTCCCAATGGAAAATCCGGGAGCGAGTCACCGGAGATCGATGGACCGTTCATTTCGACGATATTTTTTGCTTTTTCACATTTCATATTGACGAGACGACCAGTTAGTTTGCATACAACGTTCGGCTATGACAATGTACGAAAACGCTACCATCCGCACGGCTCCGCACGACTCCGCACGATCCCAGCCGGCCATTCTCGACTCAAACGACAAGGTCGCGCTTTTTGTACAGAGTTCAGATATTAACGTCTTTTTCGATGATTTATAGAGGTCCTCTCCCATGAAAGAGATGAAGGGGCTTTCAGGGGACTCGATATGAATTCTAATACGGCTTTGCGATGACAACTATTGTGTTCCGACCTCTTTACTCTAGTAGCGTAGTTTTAGCAAAGTTAAATAGAATAAAAAATATGTGTTTGTTAATAAAAATAAAAACAATTTCACGTCAATTTACGAGGGCGGCTGTATAAGCAAAAAATCGAAACACGCAAATTTTATCCAAAACCTCGGGATCCGCGCTCACACTCTCGCGGTGATACGCCTGACACCCTAATCAAATAAGTACCTTTTACCGGGACTGTGTTTGCGACATTGTAAACTGAGTCTTGGGCTATTGTTTTAGAGATTGTATTACGTTGGAGCGGTGGAGTCTGACTGGCTTCCGCATAAAACGTATTTGTAGGAAGGACGACCCAGAAAATGGGTATAATATACTCACACTACCGCCGCTTCCTCGCCTTATTCTCCCGGCACGTCCCCCAGGAGTCTGCAGAAATTTATATAACAAGCTATCTCGTCCGGGCTCGGTTATTGTCGGGAAAACACTGCCTCAGACATTATTTTTAATTAAACACAAGTACTGTCCGCTAACGCCCTCGATCCGAACCGCGATTTCCCTCCCCGTCAATTGTAAATCTTTTTTTTTTTTCATTTTTGCGGAGATTGTCAACTTGAAGAATGTTGCTTAATTGCCGTATTGTCTGGTAGAAAGGAGTGGAATAAGCGAGTCCGTTTATTTTAAATGGCCCTGGAAAAGGCTGCAGAACGTCTCTTTGATAACTTCCTGGCAATTTTCAAATAAAAGAAAACAAAACAAAGAAAGAAATCTCACAAATCTTCAAAAACAAAGAATTTCTAAAATCAAAGGCGAAAATAATCGTTCAAAATCCTAGTCCATACACCGGTCTATAAAAAATAACCCTTAAAAAAATGTGATCTTTTAACAATTTCTCATTCAATCACGTAAAACGAGTGGGGGGTGGTCACCCCTCCCCCGGCCCGATATTCGTGTCGGGGCCGACGTAACCTACCCCTACTACGAGTTCTATGTTCATTTAAAAATACATCCAAGCTGTTCTATTGTTAGTACTATCGTGTTATAAAAATCTGTAGTAGGTAGGTACCTACTTGGGTCCATTTACATGATTGCGGTCTGTGGTGTAAAAATAACTTAACCCTACTAAGTTTTCCATCGACAAGTAAATTATTGCTCATATATTTTTTGCCAGTTTAATTAGTTGCTGTAACAATGGAAACGATTTTTCATTTTTTAATCGGCTTAAAAAAAGAAGAGGTTTTTGGCATAGGCATTTGGCGATTCGAGTATCTTGTTTCATCTAAAGGTCGGTTTAAGAATAAATGAGCGAATGGTCATTCTATCGCCACTACACCAAATTCTTTTTGTGTAAACAGGGACAGATAGTTAATTGACTCAGCCGTGACTTTGCGGGAATCCATTATAAAATACAATAGACGACGTATATTTAGTAACCTAATCCGTGTTTCACCGCTCAACGAGCGCCGAACGTAAAGTTGACTGCGTTCAGCGCTTGTCGTGGCAACACGTCGCCGTCGTGTCAGGGCCGCCTACTTCATCAGGGTAGAGCGAGATTTTCTTTCAACACCATTTGATTGACGCTGGCACTTCACGTAAATTCTACTTCGGTTTCATGTTAAATGAATAATAATTACCAAATTTTCAAGAATTAACTTGTGTCGCAAATATCAAGACTTATTGAAATTAAATTAAATAGCTAGTAGCGCGTCCTTCTCTGCGTTCGTCGCTTGGCGTGGCAACACGTCGTGTGCGGGGTCATCCTAAGAAAGCCTCGTTGACAGGTGAAACACGTGTCAATTTCTTACAGGGTTCTTTATTACTCTGTAAGAACAGTTAAGCGGATTAGGTTACTAAATATACGACGTCTATTGTATTTTAAACAGGGACAGAACATCCTTTCCTTGACCTATCCATACTAAAATGTCAAAAACATCAAGAAAATAATGCTCTTGTTCTATGTTCGCTTGGTCTTATCCACCTTTAAATTTTAAAAGCACTTACTTTATTTTTAAAGTCTATTTTGTTATGGTGTACATTAAATTTATAAAATAATATGTAATAAATACAATACAGTATCGACCCTGAAATTTTAAATAGTTAAACACTCTCAAGGACTCCATGAGACAGGCTCGACCTAGTATGGAGTCCACAAGTTAAAATATTAAAATTATGTTTCCTTTACCTATAATAATAATTTTAGGAATAGTTTATGTGTACTACTTTTAAGGAAATGTAAAAATTCTTTATTTGGTCAATAAACGATTTTAATTTATTTTTTTAACTTTATTATTCTTGATTATACAGGGTGGCAGGGACATCGACGCGAAGCCGGTTACCATGGATTCAGTACATGATTCTGAACACCCTGCGTGGAAATTTTTCGTCGGTTATAAAAAAAATCTGCTGTTTCATAGAAAAGTGCAATACCTACGCGGTCAAAATGTATGGAACAGCTGATTTTTTTTTAAATAACCGACGAAAATTTTCATCGTAGGGGGGTTCAGAATCATGTACCGAATCCATGGTAACCGGCTTCGCGTCGATGTCCCTGCCACCCCGTATGGATTATATAGATTTATTTACAAACTACGAACTCGTACATTACTAAAAACGAACTTAAAAAGCATTGTCTGTAATGCCTACCAATCTATAAACTCACTTCCTATTTCTTGAACCAATAATGAGACCTTTAAATAGTAACAAATCATGAGACGGAAAGCTGACAGCATACAAATTAACCTAAAGCAAAATTGCAAATAAACTATCCACAAGACAGGAAAGAACGGCATACTTATGAAAATTTCTAACAACTCTATTAATCATATCGCAAATGCATTTTTTGTACCACGAGATTGACTGGTCAATATCCGTTTGTCAAAAAAACATTGACAAGTATGGACAATGTGTTAATGTTACCACAAAATTGATATTAATTATGTTGCGGAACTTTTACTCATGCCACTATATAGATCCGTTACCTGTCTACTCGCCCAAATAACTACTGTAAATAAATAAGAAATTCAAAGTAGACTACGAGTTATATCATTATCATCTGGGTCAAATTATATTAGCGTCAGGGGCGAAATTGAAATTTTCTTACGTTTTTTGCAAATTGCAGGTCTGTATCAGGTTGTATGTTAGTCTGAATATGATTCGCGGCCGTTACAAATATTTGTTTATAGAATTATAATCATAAAAATCATAGTACAACTCCCTAAGTTCATATTATAATTGAATGACTATTTCATAAAATCATGACATTTTAGGATTATTCTAACCTATGGAGTTGTATTGCTGATTCCAATGATTATTAGATAGATAATTCTGTAAAGCCACTATACTGTAACCTGACACTGACCTGCAAATTGCAAAAACCCTAAGAAAATTTTAATTTCGCGGGTTACCTTAGTCCTTCCCCCTTAATAGGAATCAAATTTTGCTAAACCTACGTGCTGTGAGTTCTGTTAACCCACATTAGATTGTAGGTGGTGACTTTTGATGGCCTATCTCCATGGATGTCTTATATTACGGCTGATTATAATGATGATGCTATTAAGAGGGTTTATTCTGAAAGTTGGCAACAACGCAACTATGTCAAATATTTCGCTGTTTTGATTAATTTGATAATATTTCTGTATAGAAATAAAAAATGTGGCTAACTAGCGAACTAAAATATTGATTATGAAATGCAATAATTAAAATCGTAACACCGAATAGTTTTAGATGTAAAAAAGTATTTGGAAACTTTTCAAATTTGTCACCTAAAACGGGTACAACATCAAATTCAATGTTGTAATTGCAATTCATTATTATTCTAGTCAATTAGTTAGCCACATTTCTTATTTCCATACAGTCTTATTTCCAAATTAATCGAAACAGGTAAATATTTGACAGGTATTTACGACGTTGCCAACTTTTAGGATGCACCCTCTTAAAATCCCTGGTCTAACTAGTTGTCACTATACGCATCTATGATTAAGAACACTATCATAATGTGTCCGTCTACAGCAACTTTCTACTATTTCCGGTTTGATTTTCCATCAGCCTTCAGAAGCGATGGGTTAAAAAAGCCCTAGCTCCTATTTTGTAACTTTCAGTTCTGCACAATTAGCATTGACCATAATAGAAACGGATTTTGTCGACGGAAGAATAGACAAAATGGCAGATAAACAATCACAATCTGTCATTTTGTCTATTCTAAAAAATCTAAAACCCGTAGAAAACCCGTTTCTATGGTTGTCATGCTACGCGTGCTTTCCTATTATTTGTAGTAGGTCTGTGTGGTAGACTGGTAGGGGATAACTTGACAGAAGGCTAGAACTTGACGTCATTTCTAAGCAGTAGGTACCGCTTACATTATGACGCACCATGAATACTAAGGTGTGACCTATACTTCAAAGAGGTTTAATTAATGATTGATTTGCTATGGTTTTGAATAAGAGCAAGATTACTCATGGAGTATGAGTGGTATGACTGTTACATCAGGTTAGTGGGTATTCATGTCTTCCAGTTTGACAAATTTATTCACTAGGTCTATTCTCAAAAACAATTCGTTTCAGAAAAAGTTTTCTTATTTTATTTTATTCATTTCTGCTTTTGCCATCGGGTTCGCCCGCGAGCATATCGGAAATTATACCACGGCAACATACTACCGGGATAAAAAGTATTCTATGTTCTATTCCAGGTTCTGGTCTATCCGTGTGCCAAATTTCATCCAAATCCGTTCAGCCGTTTTAACTTGAAAGCGTAACTAACAAACAATCTCATTTTTGCATTTATAATATTAGTGTAACCAAAAACATATTCCACGAAATACACATAAAAGACTCTTTACAAACCATGCTTTAACTAAAACCTACAAACCACAATAATTTATGTTAAGAAAGTATTTTTTTGTGCTAAATAGTTTAACAAAAGTAGGTATATTTAACAACAATTTTCTTGACCTGGGTCAGTGGCATACATGGAAATGCCCCTGACATTGCGGCTCCGGTTAAGACCGAAACTAGTCGGAAACACCCGAACCTGTAACAAATACTGTTTACCTCAAATTCACGACCAAATGCTTCCATAATAAAAAGATCAACAAAACTACCAGTTAATTATTTAATTCAGACCTCAATATTCGCCCAGACTTCGAAACAGATCATTTATATTGTCCTCTAAGATTCTGAAGAACGATCGGTTCGATGAAACACTTAGCCATAAAATATGGCCCCAATATTATACTTTCGCATTACAAGCCCTATAATAGCACAATAAATAAGTTAATTTATAAGTCTATTCGCTGCGCCCCACGGTTTTACTCGCATAAGTATCGATCTCATGGGTATTTCGGGATAAAAAGTATCCTATGTCCCAGGTGATGGCCTACCCATGTACAAAATTTCATCCAAATCCGTTAAGGGGGAAATTCAAATTTTCTTTCTTTTTCTGCAATTTGCAGCTCAGTGTCAGGTTGTATGTTGATTAAAATATGATTTGCAACCGTAACAAATATGGTTTTACAGATTTATAACCATTAGAATTAGCAATACAACTCCTTAAGTTAGCAAAGGTGTCGAATGTCATGATTTCATGAATTAGTCATTCAATACAGTTACATGAACTTAGAGAATTGTATTGATGACTTTTATGATTATATAATTCTATAAATAAACATTTGATACGGCCGCGAATCATATTTTTATCAACATACAATACTGACCTGCAAATTGAAAAAATCGTAAGAAAATTTGAATTTCGCGGGCTACGTTGGCACATCCCCCTTAAGCGGTTTTAGCGTGAAAGCGTAACAAACTAATCAATAAACAAACAAACTCACTTTCACATTTATAATACGTAGGATGTCATTGAGATGGTATTCGTAGACCAAGGACGGCTACTGAGTTAGGTAAACATATAAACAAAAAGCTATAAACTATTAATAAGTAAAAGCCTGGTTTTTACGGGCTTGCTCAGTGGCCAAAAAATAATATTTATAATGTATTACGTTAAATGTGTGAGCAGTGGTGGCCCAGTGGTAACGGCCTCGACTTACGGGTTGTAGGTCGTGCGTTCGAACCCAAGCAGGCGCTTTACTTTTTGTAAATAATTTCACCACCACTGCTCTCAAGACGGTGAAGGAAAACATCGTGAGGAAACTGGCATATCTTAGAACAAAAAATTCGAAGACATGTGGCATCTACCAACCCGCACTGGGCCCGCGTGGTAGATTACAGCCCACTCTCTCTCACAGAGAGGAGGCCTGTGTCCCAGCAGTGGGAACATTAATAGGCTGATGATGATGATGATGACTTCAAATGTTACGGCGTACCTAGGTATTTCCCCTAATTTTATTATTTACACAAAGTAAAGCGCCTGCTTCGGTTCGAACCCACGACCTACAACTCGTAAGTCGGGGCCGCACTTTGACTTCGCACACATTCGTACAAATACTCTCAAAAGATAGATCTCGGTCAAATTAAGAAAAAAGGTAATCATGGCATATTTTTTATAGGCTAGGTTTCGCCAGAAAAACGTTGTTTAAAGAGCAGAGGGGCAATTCCCGTAATTTTTAAGAACGTTCACATTCGCATCTCATTCGCAATCTGTTAAAAATACAGTCAACAACATTTTTGACAAGTTTGACATATTGCAATTTGAATGTGAACGTTTTTTAGGTACGAGAATTGGCCTTCAGGTGGCTCCTTATAAACACACTCCGTGACAGTAAACCAAAGAGTATAATATGCGGTTATCAGTGTATGACATTCAAAGATGGCGGAAATGAATAGTTCCAATAACAGCTACTGAAGGCAAATGTGGCACTAGTAGCTGACTGTATATAAAGCCCTCTACACGGCCCTTTCAGCCAGAGATCCGGTTTACTTATCAAAAAGTCAAGCAGCGATGCTGTGTTCCAATTTGAAGAGTACGATTTTCAATATTATTACAGTCAGACGCAGGCAGGCTTTAGGGTGGCAATACACCTACGATGACACTGGCATTACAGATGACCCTGCTGGCGGTGGCAAGTTACTTTCAGGCTTGCTTTTTTGCCACCAAAAAACATTCCATTAGTCTCCTAACCCTGAGGAATTTTCGAAAATAATTAAACCTTATTATCATCATTTTCCTGCCCATATCCAAATTGATTTTGGATCGGTACAACATGTCTTTTTCTTCCATACTTCTCTGTTAGTCGTCATCTCGGTAGTCACCCTCTTTCTAGCCTTATCATCTTTCACACAGTCCATCCATCGGTTCTTTGGTCTTCCCCTATTGGTATACAGGATGGAAGGGTAAACACCGTTGTCACTCAAACTAGTTAGTTGGCTTAAATATAAACATAAAAAACCGAGTAAAAAAAAAATACGTTATTTTCTTTAACAAATATTAAAATGGTTATTGTCCGACACCGTCCGCAAATTATATGGTAACCTACACAACACATGAATAAATATAATACAACCTTTTCCTGGCTTAAGACAGGCAAAAATACCTACATTAGGAATTGCGAGACGATGATAAATGTACATCTTTAAAAAAAAAGTTGTGATTTTCCATTGAATTTATGTTCTATAAACGAAACCAAACCACTGGTTTGAAGGATAACGGTGTTTACCCTAACACCCTGTATATAGCCATCGAAATTCGTACTCAAAATTCTCCTCATGAAATTTTCTTCATTCTTCCGCTTCACACGACATAGGATACTTTTTATCCCGATATTCCAGCGGAATCAAGACTTAGGCTTCCTCGCTACGCATCCTCGCTCATCTCTGGTGGAAACGCAGCCTAATGCGGGTGAAACAGCAGGGTGCAGCTAGTGAAATTTTTTTTGTTATGAAATTAGAGCAGCACACCCTTTGCCGCAAGGGTGTGGAGGAATCAAAACGCCTACTCATTGTATGTCCATAGAGCCAACGCTTTATGAATACTTTATCAGTATCGAAGAAAACAGAACCTACCTAATGAGTCTGAAAGATAGGTATATAGATAACTATAACATCACGCCGAAAGGTATAGCTATAAGAGGTAAGCAGAGGTAGTAGAACCACATTTCATCATTAAAAGGACATGAAAAGCAGAATTTATTTAGTGAAAACTTATCTTTCCTTTCTCAGTTTCCTGATCATTTAGACTCGTGAAACTTACTTATCTGTAAACTATAGAATATAACAAACGCAAAAACAAAAAATATTTGCTGCACATTAAACTTAGGCAGGCGCCCATAGCCCCACTGGTTATGTCCTTTAAATCGCATGTAAGTAATACTGGATGAGTCCATATTGCCATTAATCGGGCATAAATACTTACAGATTCTGAGATATCAGAATCCAACGATCCAACGATGTAGTTATAAATGTTTCAAAAATAAAAGCAGACTTTAATTTTATTACCGTAAAACGTCCAAAGTAGGTAAGCTACATAATATATTTCATTTTTTTGCAGCAAATTGCTTAGTTTTGAAATAATAGTTGGCATCAAAGAATTTTTGTCATTTCTGCGTATAAACTTTTTTTGCAAAATAAACATACTGCTTAGTTATCTATATTGTAAATTGTTCAAACTCACCTTGTTTGTATAAAATGAAGGTGAATCAACCTGTTTGGTTTCAGTTCATTTTGTTCGCATAGTTTGACACTGCAGGTGGAAAAGTTGTGCTGTAAAAGTTGACGGTGAAAAATAGAAAACGTTGGTCGGGTCATTTTCATTGGAATTTAAACTTTGAGTGGCATAGGGGCGCCAAACTATTTCAATGTTTCATGAATGTTTTGATTTTAATGATCTACGATGA
Organism: Conistra vaccinii; assembly: GCA_948150665.1. NCBI lineage: Eukaryota > Metazoa > Arthropoda > Insecta > Lepidoptera > Noctuidae > Conistra > Conistra vaccinii. The sequence continues at coordinate 16,954,151 of OX411318.1, forward strand.
AAGTCGAATCATCGTCATGTGGGTTTTCGTATCCATAGCCCGACTTCGCCCTGTACCGGGCGTCTATCCTGTTTTATACAACCAACTAAATAAAACAAACGTCAAAATTTTTACTTTCTGTTATATAAGTACCAGTTATATACAACACACTTTATAATACACAAATGTTAGTTACGTGACCTTTTAAACATCTTTAAGTCTAATTGTCCCTTTAATGACGTGACATCATGATGATTTTATGAGCAGAATTGTTTTTAAAATAATATTCTGTTTTATCTGAACATCTTATTTACGTAGTTACCTGCCGATTAAAGGTCATCGCTCATTATAACATCACCTCTCCAGTGCAGTAACGGCCCGGCACCGCCTCAATAAATATCCATCCGCTTGTCGCCAGCGCGCCGTCAGCAAGACGACTGCTCGCTGCTGGCACGCCACCGGTGAGGTGAAAGCTTGTTGTTCATGCGCCGCTCACTAGTTGGTAGCTCACCGTCCACGCGCCAACGGGTTGTCAGCTTACAGAAGGAATGGTGTGCAGGCGAGACGGGGAGACAGCCGTGCGAGTGGCGCGACGACCGCGCGCGTGCAGCTAGCCGTCATCAAGCGGGCGGCTCACGCAGGCTGCATTCCGCCTGCAGGCGTTTCTTCGCCGAAGAGCGGGTTACTCGCTTGAAGCGTGCTGTCAGCGTGACGTGTGACGCGCACAGCCCGCGAGCTGTCCACTTTTCTGTATAACCATCGTAAAATTGACTAATTCATTATTTTAACACTATCACCACACTTACTCGCAATCAAATCTTCTGATCGAAAAAAAGGCACACATTTTATCGATGTGACTCTCGATAGTATGAAAAGCTTTCAAAACATAATTGCTTTCGTCTTATTTTCAATAGAAACTAACAGATTTTTTTTGCAGCCAATAAGCTGGGTGCCCTTTTTTCGACCTGCAGACGTTCTCAGTACGAAATGTCATACAGATTATCGACTGACGGCGACCCTAACTGTGTGTGGGGAATGTTAAATAATTAGATTGCATTGTTTTCGTTTAAACTCTATCTTTTCGTTTATTTTTTATTAAATATTTTACGCCTAAATCCTTTAAATGAACACATTAATTTACGTTGATTTAAGGCCAAAAAAAAATAAAGACTTTCCTCCTTTCCCAAGTGGCTTTTCACATATTTCTGCTAATACCAAGGCGTTAAGGTGAAACAATTTGATATTTTTTCCATACAAACTTCGGAGGGGTTTTACTCCATTGTTTGACATCGTACATTCAAAGTTTAACATGATATCGTTAGGTCTCATTATTAATTTTGTCTGTACGGAAGCAGAATAGTAAAATAAAAAGCCATTAAAAAGTTATAAGCCAACAAAGATTAGTTTTTCTTGCTAATTTTAACGCAACTTTGGGCGTAAATAAGTAATACAAGAAGTGTGAAATCTCGAAAACAAAATCCGTACCGACACAGAAAAATTATCGAAGATTTCAATAAATTTTATTTGTAATTGATTTATGCAGTGGTTTTTTCAGAAAAACCTTTTTTCCAAAGGCCTTTTCGGAATTTTTGACGCGCTTGTTTTACTAAAATTGGTCGGTACGGTGTTTCTGTGCGTGCGAACTATACGTTGTTCATGTAGACCAGCTTCTAACTGCTCATCACTGATACTATCTCTGTCGGACACGATGCCAGGTGAGACAGCATGGTTTTTGGCAATGCCCACCATTGAGTTCGAGCCCGCGACTAGTTCCACCTTAAAGGTCGTTTCGCTAATTTGACTTGAACTTAAAACCACAATGTCTCCTAAAATCCATAGAATGAATGGCATTTACCACCCACTCGGTGATTAGTCTGGTTACCTGCGGAATAGAACATTAATTGCGAAAATAAATTTTAAACAAAAGAGAGGTTGTTGGTATGAAAGTGGGACCTACCTATAAATAGCAAGATAAAATACTTGACCTTCGAGAATTATAAATAGACTCCACAATCAATATTCGGGAACACATAAAATATTTGAGGAATTAGTAGCTGCTTAACGAGAGCCTCCTCAGGTGTTCACCTGAGGAGGCTCTCGTTAGGCATCCAGAAAGCGGTACTTCTGAACACGGCGCGTATCGTTAGGAGATTCCTCTCTCAGGAGCCCTGACCACCGGTAGCTTGGACCCTATTCCCGATACCGGTGGGCTACTATTTTATGTATTTTTAAATGTTTTGTTTTTTTTTTCAAAAAATGTAAATCATATGTTTAAATAATGAAATAAAGGTTAATAATAATAATAATTACCCCACCGCCGTATCTCTACGTTGACGTCGTGGTGGGGCTTGCGTGCTCCGAACTCTGGGTTTTTGCCGGTAGAGTTTACTTTGCTGGAACAGGTCTAGGATAAGGAGCCAGACCAAGAGAGATACAAAAACCCGCAGGGCAGCATGTGGCGAGCTGTTGGGCAGTAGCGACCCCACGGACCCTATCTCCCGGGAGAAGTCCTGTTCCTCACCTCTGGCTTGCCTTTATTGGCCGGCTGGAGTGAACACTGACGAGGAACAGAGCTCCCACCTCATTCTTGCCTTTATTGGCCGGCTTGAGTGGAGATTCGCAAGAGCAAACGTGCTCGGAGGAAGGAAGTATTCCAGTAAGATGCTGGTAGGGATCTTGACCGTACTTCCGGGATTGTCCTGATAGCCGTGGAATACCGCTCCACTCCTCATAAGCACCTCAGGACATGTTGCCCCCTTGTCGTTACGACACTTTGTGCTAGCGACCGTTTTCGGGGGCCCATTATTGAGTGTGCAAGTCACCCCCTGCCATTTTACCTGTGTTTGTTATATAAAATATTGGTCAGGCAGGGGCCATGGTCTTTCCATAGTTCTAAATAACCAGTTCACTTAGCCATCCAAACCCATAAACCAATATCTTTGTTTTCATATCCAGCAATAGTCCTGCACTAACCGGGGGTTGTCCTTGGGTGCACTAACATAGTGCGAACAGGGATAATCGTCGGTTAGTGCCTCATTTCATTAAACACGTCTAACGGGCCTCTGTGAGTTGGCTTCGGCCCTTCTTACGCCTTCCAAAGGTCCGGGACCCTAGGGTCCCGAGAAATGTCAAAGACGTAAAATAATAATAATTATATATCCACAATTTTGTGTATTGGTATGGGCATCTACCCACATACATGTACCAATATGAACGTATGGATGATAAACATTTAACCTATCGCCTACGAGTGTTACTCTGACCTTTAGCTTTTTGATTACCACCCTGTTGGGACTGAAAACTTAATTAACTCGTGTGATTTGCGTTTGTAGGAAGAAAAATATTTTTCAGGAACTGAACTCCAATGAGGAAAGGTCATCGTAATTCCATTTTCTTTTTTAATAGCTTATGTAATAGGTGTGAGAGGCGGGAAACAGTTCCTGGAAGGACTTGCCTAGCTTTGTACACCAGAAAATACATAGAAAAAATAAATTACACGTATTCTGCGATCTCTTCCAGGCAACCTTGGAATGGACAGGCTTGGAATGGGCAGGCTAATGGATAGGCAGGATAAATGGGAATGCGTGCTAAACAAAAAAAAAACTATATACTTATAATATGAATACCTACCTATGTGCCCTTTCTACATTATATAAATTGTCGCTAGAGGTCAAAAGGTTCAAAACGCCTAAATAGGTTATTATGTCTGCTGTTTTCGGAGAAAAACGATGTCTGGTACCTAATTGGATTTTTAAGCGATTCGATTATGAAAATAATATACCTGATTTACCTTAAACAGAGTCATGTTTTATTTAATTGTAATACGACCTAATCGGTTTGTTTCATTCATCCTGAATTATCTCCCTGTTACACCAGATTTCCTCGTGCTGTTTCACTTTAGCTTACTCTTTGGTAAAAAGAAGTATACTATTATTTCCTTTATTTCAATTAAATATAAATTATATTTTTAAATATTAGAATAAAATAATAACATACAAATTATATCACGATCTTTCGGAAGCCAGTTTTTTTTTTTAAACATTTAAAAATACAAATTCCATGATAGTAGGTACTTACTAATTCCATGCTGCTATGTCATTATTCTAAGGTAAAAAAGTAAAAAATAGTAGCCCACCGGTATCGGGAACAGGGTCCGAACTATATTATTATTAGCTAACCTATTTTGTCCCACGGCTGGGCAAAGGGTTCCTCCAAAGGCAAAAAGAAGTAGGTATACAATAAACTCAAATTGACGACATTAAAAATCACTTTATTATGTTTAAACATCTTCCTGAAATATCGAACATTGCCTTCACAAGAAAGTCCGAACATCTCGTACCAAAAAATCAGTAACATATTGTCCTGTATTTAGTGAATACATGTGTGTATATTGGCTGGGCTCGGCCCATACGCAGATTAGCCCACTTTTTGTCCATCGTCGTATTAAAAGCTTTCAAATAAATTAAATAGCATTTCAGGCGTGCCTGTGACGTTGAAGTGTTCGGATATTGATGTAGACCTAACAATGTACTCGATTTACCAACGAAAAATCTGGTAGGCTAGCCATACCAGATTTTATTCATAGTTTTTTGGTGTTTTCCTGCTGATAAAATGGTTTTAGATAAGTATATTTACGTCCTTACGTAATTATGCTATATTTTCGTCTCAACCAGTCTCAACCAATCAATGTAGCTACGCATAAAGCCTTATTGTATTCTTCATTTTCCTGCTTCACTTATTTGCCTTTAGGCTTAAACCCTGAAAATGAAACCTCTTTCATATCAGGGTTATAAGGTCTCTCAACAGGGTTGAATTGAACCGAGTGCCAATGACTACGTAATCATATTTTTTCTTTATTTGCAACATCTTAAACGTACATTTTGTTACTAGAAAATAATTGATTTTATTATTATAGTACCTGGTCGACTGAGCTCTGGTCGACCGAGCTCTGGTCGACTGAGCTCTGGTCGACCGAGCTCTGGTCGACTGAGCTCTGCTCGGGTGAAAATACAGAATGCACATTTAATAGTATATGGTACTAATTCCATTTTGCTATGATAGTTGGTACTTACTAATTCCATTCTGCTATGATAGTTGGTACTTACTAATTCCATGCTGTCATTATTCTAACGTAGCCCGGTGGACACGGTGGAGCATACGATGGAGGTCTGCCCGGTTTGGGCGGAGCACCGCCGTGTCCTCGTGGAGGCGATCGGCGGCAGTGACCTCTCGCGTCCGGCCCTGGTCCAGGGCATGGCAAGCCGTCACGTCCTTCTGCAAAGCAGTAATGCTCGCGAAGGAGGAGGCGGAGCGCGCGAGGTAGAGACAAATGTTGCGCCCTCGCGCTTCTAGCCGCTGCCGAAGGAGACGCTCTGGGCGTCGATTTTTTGCCCCCGTAAACCCCTATCTTGCAATTTTCGTCGAAATCGTTAGGACTATTTTCGAGAACGTGATTACAAATATATACAAATATTACTCGTTTGGATTAAATAATGGATTGGATTACATGGACATAATACAACATAACGTACGTGTCATCATCATCATCATCATCAGCCTATTAATGTTCCCACTGCTGGGACACAGGCCTCCTCTCTGTGAGAGGGAGTGGGCCGAAATCTACCACGCGGGCCCAGTGCGGGTTGGTAGATGTCATATGTCTTCGAATTTTTGGTTCTAGGTTTCCTCACGATGTTTTCTTTCACCGTTTTGAGAGCAGTGGTGATGAAATTATTTACACAAAGTAAAGCGCCTGCTTGGGTTCGAACCCACGACCTACAACTCGTAAGTCGGGGCCGTTACCACTGGGCCACCACTGCTCTCGTACGTGTACTCATGGCTAAATAATAACAGCCGCACGGGTCAATCTATCAGGTTAAGACACGCTTGCCTCGGTCGGTTCGTTGATAGATGGGTGACTGCATCTATTACATATCGAGACCGCTCCGTGCCTCGGAAAGCACTTTAAGCCGTTGGTTCTTGCTGTCATATGTAGATCTTTAACAGACAGTCAGAAGCCCAAAAGTCTGACAACCAGTCTTAACAAGGAGTATCGTATTACTGGGTTGTGGAGGTTATTTTATGCAGTCGCTAAATGTAAAATAACGTAATAATAATGTGTAATAATGTAATGTATTCAGCTGCATCCGATTAGACTGGAAGCTGACCCCAAAATAGTTGGGAAAAGGCTTGGCAGATCGATTTTGGGTGTACTATCAAACTAAACTTTATTCATGCCCCTTTCTTTTTTTAGACCAGACCCATTCTTTTTTCAAACCAAGTCCTGTCAATCAAACCAGCCTGTACTCTTCCACCGTTCGATTTTCAAACGTGCCTCCACACAAACATTACGCTACACGTCAAAACAAAACGACGTTGTACAAACATAATTTGAATATCGTGTTGGCAAACATTTTTTCCGCTTCTACGCCTTTCAAGGTCTACAGTTGCAAGGAAAATAATCAGTTAAAGCGTTATTATTGGTTAACAGAATGATAAGCGGGTACGATAACGTTCGCCAGTTATTAGGTACTCGTGGGCATGCTTTTAATTGATTAAAAGCAAGGTATTTTTAATGTTTTTGATGAAAAATTTGTATTGTTGTTACATCGTGATGATTGGGATAAACACACACCTCTACGAAGCCTGATGAGAGCCATAGTGGGCATACGTTTCTTGTTCACAGGGTCTTACGCTGTCATACGTTGAAGAATATTTATTTACATGTAGGCCGTTGGACAAGGAGTAATTACATTACCTACCTACATTAAAAAAAATCTTAAGGTGTGTCCAAACATTGAGCGCCAGAAGCGCGGCAACAACACGCGGCGTTTGCAGGACACATTTCTACTCGCTTTAAGGTGTATAGTAGGCTCACTGACCTTGTGCATGTGGGCGGAGCTAAACGCCCTACTCTCCAATACGTAAAACGTGCAACGGTGGCGCACTACACTAAAACGACGATCAAAGACTAGACAAAGGCGCAGACATGCGCACGTATGTCGCATTTTTTGCCTAAGATTCCTAGTCCTAAGAGAAGTAATCGTAGGCAAATCTGAAATTGTACGCCGACTACCATATTTTGACCCGCATATTATTTTAAATACTTTGTTTGTTTTTTAAGAACATTCCTGGCAATAAATAAAATATCGGTGTGCGTGTGTTTGTAATTCTTCTTATGCTAAATGGCTTGACTGATTTAGATGTTTTTTTTTCAATTCTTTTTGTGTCACTTGGATGGTTCTTAGCTATAGTTGGACGCGCTGTTGGGAGGCGCTGTTGTCGCATGACAACGTCTGCCTACCGGGTCTGCTAGTTATATTTTGGTGCCGATTCTCTTGTCACAAATGCCTCTAAACTAGACCAAAAATAGATTGCACTGAGTTATTAGTTTAGTGAAAATGGCAATTTTGCTATTCTGAGTTTGACGTTTTTCACCTAAAAATTTGGTGTATCCAACTAAATCTGACTATTTTTAAACGCGATTAAAAACGTGTGGAATAAAGTAAGTTGGCATGAACTAAAACCCCAACACTTCGACCTCAGTCCAAAAACAGTATTGTATTTTTTTTTCTTTTGCTTATATCTCGAAAATGGTGTGTCCTATCGCAAAAATAATGAAATTTTCGACCCCCTTTAGGAAACCCTTAAACCTCTATATCCCAACATGTTGGTAATAATTTTTCATATTTTCCATACAAAAAGTGAAAAATTCCATATAAAACACGTCGAGGCTGCCAACCCCTGCGCGCCTCCGGCTCTAAAAAAATTCACGGGGTAGAGCAAACAAGTACTACGTGGAGTCGTCACGCGATTGTCAAATTCGATTTTAGATGTGTCAAAATATTTTTTTCATTTAGAATTTTTTTTTGTCAGAATGGCTTTAAGATTCTCATAGCCAAAAGTAAGGAATTTAAGTGATTGTAGTTAGTTTAGTTCGGTGTACAAGAGAATCGGCCTTTGACTGTAGAAATGTTTTGTAGGTATCATAGTTTTTTTTTTAGGAAAAACTTCTTTAAGCGCGTTGAGTGATATTTGGTAGGGGCAGCCCCGGATCTAGAACGGAACGGATCTTTCGAGGCAGGGCAAAAGTGCAAAACCTATCGCCTGACCCCGAATCGTTTTTTTTTTTCTTAAAAAAAAACCGTAAAATGCGCCAATCCAACGGGGGCGCCAAAACTGTGGTAAAAGTTAAAGTAAGTCGTGTCACAGGCGTCGTCGGCGTTGACGCAAGACGCCCGGCACCGCAAAACTTAAAAAATAGACCACAGAAACGCTCATCGAGTTCCTGGTAGAATACAACTGCGCCCGCTCACAAGTACTCACAACCCGCTCAGACCGTTTGACGACCTAAACCTACGCTAATCAGTAATTTCCTCAGTGCACCACCCTCAGAGAAAGATTATAATTGTTGCGCGTCTCATTTGTTGCAAAGTTGCGGTGCGCTGGGTGGTGCACTTGTCTGTCATGCTCGAATTTGGCGCCCCCTAACGGTGTCGCCCGGGGCACGTGCCCCGTACCCTAATTACGTAATACACAATCAATCAATTGATAACACGAAAATAACTAAAAAAATACAAGAATAAATTATAATTAATAAATACATATTATACATAATAAACAGAATAAACTTTGTCAGGAGACATAACGATCGGTAGAGGAGAAATAACGATCAGAAGAGGAGAAAACGAAACATGCAGAATGCAGTTATTAAGAAGGCGGTCTAGTTATTGAGAAGATCTGCATTCAGGTCATAGTAACACACATCATCATAGTCAATTATGGGAAATATTAGGGACTGTACAAGCATTGCCTTTATGTGTGATGGGAGAAGGTTTTTCTTATCGCAAAATGGTGCGTCCTATCACAAAAATAATGTGAATTTCGTCCCCCTTTATGAAATCCATAAACCCCTATAACTCAGCATATCATCATTATCATCATCATATCAGCCGAAAGACGCCCACTGCTGGACATAGGCCTCCCTCAAGCACCGCCACTTCGACCGATTCTGTGCTTCCCGCATCCAGCGAATTCCTGCGGCCTTTACTAGGTCATCGGTCCATCTTGTGGGAGGCCTTCCAACGCTACGTCTTCCGGTACGTGGTCGCCACTCCAGAACCTTTCGGCCCCATCGGCCATCTGTTCTGCGAGCAATATGTCCTGCCCATTGCCACTTAAGTTCGGCAATTGTTCGGGCTATGTCGGTTACCTTGGTTCCCCTGCGGATCTCTTCATTTCTGATTCGATCACGTAGGGAAACTCCAAGCATAGCCCTCTCCATTGCTCTTTGGGTGACTTTTAGCCTTCTGATAAGACCCATTGTGAGCGACCACGTTTCAGTGCCATAAGTCATCATTGGCAACACGCACTGGTCAAAGACTTTCGTCTTGAAACACTGTGGTATGTGGGACGAGAAGATATTGCATAATTTCCCGAACGCTCCCAGCCGAGTCGGATTCGACGATTGACCTCTTTCTCGAAGTTGGACCTACCTAGCTGGACAGTTTGTCCTAGGTAAACATACTCGTCTACAACTTCGAGCGTAGCGTCACCGATCTTTATGAGGGCGGGTGTTACATGGGCATTTGACATGACCTTTGTCTTGTCCATGTTCATTTTAACACCCACTCTTTTGGAGGCTCTACTGCGGTCATCGAGCATTATACTGAGGTCCTCCATGGTCTCAGCCATGATAACTATATCGTCGGCAAACCGAAGGTTAGTGATATACTCGCCATTGATGTTGATGCCTAGCCCTTTCCAGTCCAGTCGCAGTCAATTCCCGACGCCCGGGACGTCTCCTGCGGCGGCGGCTAGGGCTGGTAGGGCGCGGCCTTTGCCACTCCCTCGCGCACTCCGCCTCCTCGTTCGCGAGCATTACTGCTTCGCAGAAGGAGGTGACGGCTTGCCATGCCCTCTCGCTCCGCACCATGGCCTGGACCAGGGCCGGACGCGAGAGGTCACTGCCACCGAAGTTTGACAGCACTAAGAATGCAATGAGTTATTAACTTAGTAGTTTAGTGAAACAGGGAATTTTGTTATTCTGAATTTGACGATTTTCACCTAAAAATTTTGATTATTCAAACTAAATTTGACTATTTTTTTTTTACGCGATTAAAAAGGAATGGAATATAAAAATTAGTTGTCATGAACTAAACTTCACACCAACACTTCAGGTGCAAAAACAGTACTGTATCTTTTTTTTTATTTTGCTTATAACTCGAAAACGGTGCGTCCTATCGCAAAAATAATGAAAATTTCGACCCCCTTTAGGAAACCCTTAAACCCCTTTACCCCAACACAAAGGTAACAAATTTTCGTATTTTCCATACAAAAAGTTAAAAATTCCATACAAAACACGTCGACGCTGCCTCCCTGCGCGCCTCTGGACCTAAATAAATTCACAGAGTAGAGCAAACAAGTACCACGTGGAGTCGCGAGTTCGCGACGCAAATTCGATTTTAGATGTGTCAAAGTTATTTTTTAATTTAGAGATATTTTTTTGCAGAATCTCAGATTCTCATCCGTTTTCGAGATATAAGCAAAATAAAAAAAAAGATACAGTTTTTGCAGCTGAAGTGTGTGAAGTGTGTGTTCATGCCAACTAATTTTATTCCACTCCTTTTTAATCGCGTTTAAAAATAGACTGATTTAGTTGGATAATCTAAATTTTTTGATGAAAAACGTCAAATTCAGAATAGCAAAATTGCCATTTTCACTAAACTAATAACTCAGTGTAATCTTAGTGCTGTCAAACTAAAATATAGTTAAGTTGTGTCACCTTAGTCTATTTCAGAATGGGAAATGCTCGTTTGACAGGACTAAACAAATTTTAGTGATTTAAAAAAAATTTACTTTAGAAACTTTAAGAGGTGCTTTAGACCATCAAACTGAATAACTTTTACTTTAACTTTGAAATCGCGAAAAAAAAAACAGCTGTCCCATACAGTTTAGAACAGTAGGTATTAAACTTTACTATGGAACAACAGATTTTTTTTTCGCGATATCAATGTATGTCCCAAAGTAAAAGTTATTCAGTTCGATGGTCTAAAACACCTCTTAAAGTTTCTAAAGTAAATTTTTTAACACCTTATATAGGTACACCTCTGCCTAACCCTTCGGGGAATACAGTCGTGATGTTATGTTATATTTTACATTTACATTTTTTTAGTTTATATTATAAATTGTTAATTTGTATGTAATTGTCAATGTAAAAAAGTATTAATAATTGTACATCAAAGAACAACTCAACAATAAAGCGCCTACGCGCACAATCGATTTGGACTCTCTGCAGCAAGCTCGTCTATAAACGCACACAAATACAATAAGTTCATAAATATTCGCACTAACACATACGTATGCGCATACTCGGTCGATAGCCGGAGCGGACCAGCGAGCGACACAGCCATCCCGTCTCAATGCTCACGGGCGACTGCCGCCCGCGTCCCGCGCAGAGCCCCTCTGAACCTCTATCTCTAAATGGGGACATTTTGTTTAACAAATATTGATTGATTTACAAATGCAGTTTCAAATTTGTAGTACCTTTAATCAACAATTTTTCAGTGTAATTTTTTTTCCAATTGTCAAAGCCGTTTAGAAGTAGTTACGAATATTAGCCAAAAATAGCGTTATGGTAAATATTTTTTTAAGGCAAAAGTATTAGTCATACGAAAAAACCCGGTTTCAGATATGTTGTAGATGAATCTATAGCAAACATATATTTTTTTCAAATCATTTACCTAAGCCGTTAAGGAGAAGATAGCTTTTTAAAGTGACCGTTTTACGGTACTAAACGAGACGTAGGCCCTTAATTATGTATATATGTGTGTCTAAACCAACGAATGTTTGCGTTTAACAGAAGCGTTCGCGTGCGGCAGTCGAACAATCGCAGCGCAGCATGACGCGCGCGGTAGCCGCACTCGATTGCCGCTCTATGTTTGGACACACGGCAATAGTGCGGCAGAAACAAGCGGCGTTTGCAGGACACCGCGTTATAGTTAGGAATAAATCGACGAATGTTCGCGCGGCAGTCGTCCAATCGTGGCAGGCTGCGCACGATTGCCGCTCAATATTTGGACACACTATAACACATGCTAACATTGCTAACAAGACCTTAATTACTAATAACTGTTTATTTTACTCTCAATACATTCCTACCTACCTTCCCAAAAACACAATAAACAGTAAAAACACATGATAACGAAATACCACGAAACAGGAAAATGAAACTAATTACAGTCGATAATTATGAGCTGAGTACAGCACGAGCCGCAATAACGTCGGAACAGCATCCCGGCCCAAATACGTGATCTGCAGTCTAATAACTTATCTTAGGACGAGGAAAACAAAGAAAAACACACATTTATAACAACTAAGCAGCGTAAACTTGACTACCCTATGATGGCGAATAATCTTTCCTATTTATTTCGTAATAAAATCTCTGAAATACAACAAAGGGCTGATGACGTACGAAGACTTTTTTTTTAGGTACTATGGAGCTATTTATAAATGAAGACAAATATACTGAAATAAGTTTGCGACGGGAAGGGTCGAGTTAGAGTAACGAGATGTAGCTATAAAAGGATCAGTTTTTAGGGAAATGTGGGTAGTTCGGAAAGTATCTAGTTTGAAGGACTTTATGACTGTGTAGACCTTTAAGTCCACTTAGTAATTGAGTACCGTGAGGTTCTGTATGAACTTCAACGTTGTAGGCCGTTGAACTAAAATAGCTTACGTGATGCCGAGCTATTTGCCAAAGACACATTCTAAAGAAAATTTATGTCTAAAATATTAAAAAATAGGTAATTTTATTAGTACACTAGCTTTCGCCCGCGGCTTCACCCGCATGGAGGTCAGAAATTATCCCACGGGAACGTACTACCGGCATAAAAAGTATCCTATATGTTAATCTAGGTTATAAACTATCTGTGCTCTAAATTTCATCCAAATCTGTTCAACCATTTTTGCGTGATTGAGTAAAAAACATCCAAACATACAAACTTTCACATTTATTTTAAAATTATGATGGTATAGGAAAGTAGGATAAAGCTATAATAATAAGTTTTATTTGGGACTTTCTTTGACAATTATAAAAAGAAAATAATTATTTATCAAAAATATGAATAACACATAACATAACATCACGCCTGTATTCTCATAAGGGATAGGCAGAGGTGCACCTATAGCTGGTATAGGTGTGCTCTCAAAACGGTGAAGGAAAACATCGTGAGGAAACCGGCATGTCTTAGAACCAAAAATTCGAAGACATGTGACATCTACCAACCCGCACTGGGCCCGCGTGGTAGATTACGGCCCACTCTCACAGAGAGGAGGCCTGTGTCCCAGCAGTGGGGACATTAATAGGCTGATTATGTATGATGTATGTATGTACCTATAGCACATACGTACATACACAAAAATATAAACAGTAACTGCTAATAAATATAAATGAGTGATCTAAAAAGATCATCATAATTCAGCTGTAAGACGTCCACATGCAGCAGCATAATAGGCCTTCCACCATCAGCCATTTGTAAAAAGATTACAATATCAATCTGCCTACCCTTTTCCCAACTATGTTGCGGTCTACTTCCAGTCTAACCAAATGCAGCTGAATACCAGTATTTTACCTGCGATTACCTATCTGAACCCCACAACCCCGTAACTGGGTAATATGATACCCCTTGGTAAAACTGGTTGTCAGACTTTCGGGCTTCTCACGACCCGTATCGACTGTCCAAGATTCACGAATGACAGCCGGGACCTAAGGCTTAACGTGCTTTCCGAGTCACGGAGGACGTCTCGGTATGTAAAAATGGTCTCCCATCCACGGACCAACCCCGGCAAGTGTGCGGTTGTTATTACTTAGCCACGAGCTCCTCCATTTGTAAAAATAATGTGTAAAGTTATTACAAACCATTTCTGCTGGGGAGTTTGTTGCGCCACTTCTTCTTCCCAGCAAAAGCACTAGGAAGTGGTGAAGGGCGGGCGATTTTGGGGGACTGTCTTGTGTAATTTTGACGTTCGAAAAGTGCTGATTCTCAGCCTAGTTTGAATAAATGACTTTTGAATTTTTTTAATTGAAAACCAACTACCGACGCGTTCCTATAACACCTGAAACTATCCAATAATTACAGATTAAATGGAAACGCGACACCAATTCCTACACAAGCTATCACCATTAGAATTCCATTTTAACGATTGAGCCACGGGGCCCATAAACGTATAGGAAAGGTCAGACGTCAGACCAAGCCACTATGACCTAAATAAACTGCGAACATCGTCGTACCAATTCAATTCAATCCAATTACGAACATGGGTACAAGGTGCGTGTTTATATGCACGTAAGTGTTCGGCCACAATACTACGGCGGGCGGGCGGGCGGATTTATGTGGACGCGCGTTTTTCTTTGGGAACCTTTGCAGAAGCGTATAAAACTAAATGTTTTACGTCGAAGATGCAATAATTAAACTTGTAACGTCTAAACAGTGTTTAGAATTCACACTCAAACTCAAAGCATTTGTCCTATACTGGTACTTGTTGATAGGCCTACACTGCTACACTGTCCTCAAATACATAGATTAACACTGTAATTTAAAAAACCATTTATTTTTAAAAGAGTAACCGTGGAGTTTCTTGCCGGCTCTTCTCCATAGGAAACGACCATTTGGAACCGTGCACCTAGCTTTTGACGTTTCATAAGTGCCCTTGTTAGTTTATGTGAAATAAAATTTATTTTGAATTTGAATATAGGTACTATTAAACGAGCAATATTATTGTAATAACGTTTTTACAAGCTTGATATTAGCTTGCTTCGTTCGTGTTTCCAGTTACTCCAATTGTCATCCATTTTTCAAGCACTTCCTGGCATTAGATTGAGCTGAAACTTAGCATACTTACATAACTACGGAGACTATGTTTTTATAACAACGGAGATATAAAAAAAATATACGTATATATGAGCCCGAAGATGAAAATAGGAACTCCTCAACTAAATAAGATAGCGTCGTTGAGTTTGAACTCTTTGGTCAAGAACTGTAGTCTAAGATGGTGGAGCAGGAAAGTGGCCATCGGAACTCCTCAATCAAACAACATAGCAACATCATGTTTGGACTCATTGGTTATGTATTGACAAGTACTATTACACTAGGTGGTGTCCAGAGTCTGATGATGGAGCCGCAAGGTGGTCTCGGGCACTTCTCAACCAAACAAGATAGCCCTGTACCCTAATTACGTAATTCACGATCAATTTTAAATTGAAATAAATTGAAATAAATTGCTAATCCATAGCTTCATAAGTTCGAAAAAATAATCTGCTCAATTTTTTTTTGTCGAACTAATGAAGCAATGGACTATGGACTTTTTCAATTCATTTCAATTTTAAATTGATCGTGCATTACGTACATAATTAGGCTGCTGTTTTGTTTAAGCCGTTTGGAATTGGTTTTACAAGTAGGTACGTTATCCCAAAGTGTAGTCCAGCATCTGGATGGAGCTGGAAGCTCGTCGTGGAATTTCCTCAACTAAACAACTGCCTCTTTGTGATTGGGTTCGTTTGTTTTTTCTTGACTAAAACTATAGCCAAAGGTGTAGTCCAGGGTCTGATTATAGAGGCGGAAGGTGGCCACAGGAACTCCTCGACTTTACAAGATAGCCCTGTTGAGCTCGTTGGATTTGTGAAGGTGATAGAACAGATATTTTAACAAATTCTAATGCTAAAAAGTACAAAATATAATATATTATAAGTAAAAATCTTTTTTAAAACAAGCTTTCAATGAACTTATAAGTATTAAATAAAACTTACGTAAACATAGACGTATATTTTTTTTTTATTTAAACTTGTGATCTAAAACCGACCCTAATAACTATCGCCCTATCGCACTGTTACCAACTGCATCTAAAATCTTTGAGAAGGCTATGTGTGACCGCGTATACTCTTTCTGTGAAAAATATAAAATACTTGACGACTGCCAAAACGGTTTCCGTAAAAACAGGTCTACAACGTTAGCAGTCTACAAATACGTACAAGAGGCTCTAACTATTATTAATAATAAAAACTACGCCGTAGGTATGCTGCTCGATATGACCAAAGCCTATGATAAGGTGCAATTTAAAATACTATTAGACAAGTTACATGGGATAGGGATACGAGGAAAAGCTCATGAATGGTTTGCATCATACCTAAAGGATAGGGTACAACTAGTGGAAATTGAACATTTCGATAAGAACACGAATGAAATAATTAAAATAAGATCCGACAGTAAAGCAGTTAACGCGTCAATTCCCCAAGGGAGTGTAGTGGGCTGCCTCTTGTTTCTTATCTACATAAATGACCTCCCTAAAATGATAAATGGACCATGTGTTCTATTCGCCGACGATATCTCTCTGCTCACCGCATGCCAGAACGATGACAATATAAACGCCAAATTAAACTCACTTCTTTCTACAGCTGTAAACTGGATGGAAAACCATAATCTAGAAATTAACTTTACCAAAACAAAATTAATCACTTTTCATCCCCATCAAAAATCCCCATTAAAACTAAATTTCATTTTTAATAATACAAGACTTGAACAAGTAAATGAATTTACTCTTCTTGGTTTGTCTATAGATACCCACATAAATTGGAAATCCCATATACAGAAAATAAGAGCTAAACTTTCAAAATTTTCATATGCCCTACGTGAAATTAAAAAAACAACTAACCTGCAAACTGCACTTGTCACTTACTATGCATATGCCCAAGCATGGCTCAGCTATGGGGTCATGCTGTGGGGTAACAGTACAGATTCACAAACCATATTTATTTTACAAAAGAAGTTAATTCGAATAATAACCAACATAGAACAAACAGATAGCTGCAAACCACATTTCCTAAAACACAAAATACTCACACTTCCCTGTTTATACATGTTTGAATTATGTAAATTTGTCCGAAATCACCCAGATTTTTACACTACTTGCGAAGAAACACAAACAAGATACACCTTTCGACACAACAAAAACAAAATAAACATACCTCAATCCCGACTCAAAATGCACTCAACCAGCCCTTTAGTTATGTCTATAAAAATTTATAATAAATTGCCAAATGAAATAAGAGAAGTAAGCAAAACAAATATATTTGTTAATAAATTGAAACAATTCCTAGAATCAAAGTCATACTACTCAGTAAAGGAGTTTTTAGATGACAAATCGATTGCAAAATAAAATTATTCTTTCTTATACACGAAACATTATAAAATGGACATAAATAATAATAACATAATAATAATAATAAAAATACTTCAAATAATTTCATAGTAATTACCTGCAATATTCTTAACAATACATAAAATAAAAATAACTAATATACTTACTATACTTTTATACACAAACCCAATATTTTTATATATACCTAGTTATACACCCAATTAAACAGCTCAAATTTATATTGACATTGAATTGCTTGAATTGTTACTTAGCCCTCTTCCTCTCTCCTAATCTTGCTGTGCCCGACAGGGTCCATATTGGTCTTTTACTTTGTTATACCATCTATGTAATACATATGGAATGCAATAAATAATTGAGTATTGAGTATTGAGTAAATGTCCTTCTTACTCTTAAAAGGTAAGCCTAAAATACTACTAATGACGTTCCCAGTCTGCATACAAAAAATCAATCAAATATTATCCAATATTTTATAGTCACTATATAGCTAGTCAAAGATTGGTAATACCCAAAACCAGGGTTTCACTACAATTTAGTATTTTTTTTTTAATTTTTATGTTAGCATATATAGTTTCAAAATACTCCTACGAATTATCTTTTCATTCATTGTCGTACTGGCTACGCCCCGCGGTTTCACCCGCATAAGTTTCAATCCCTTGGGAATAACGGAATAAAAATTATCCTATAGCCTAACCCAGGTCATGGTCTACCCATGTGCCAAATTTCATCAAAACCCGTTCAGCCGTTTCAGCGTGAAAGCGCAAAAAACAAACACACTCACTTTCACATTTATAATATTAGTTAGGAATAGTTAGGATAAGTTAGAATTATCGTCTCCACATGCAGAACACAACAGAAGGTCGACTAAATACGTATATCAGTCATAAAACCTGTTGCTCAATTCATAATTCGCTTATTTCCGCCTGAACAAAATATTTGCAACGCAGTCCGCTTCCACCATACACCTTTAAATGGCTTTTACGTCGCCGTGAAAAATAATTAATCACAGATGAAAGGTTTATAAACGATTCCAACCGGACGGTGATTCTGTCATTTAAGTACACAAGTAATTTAAAAATCGTTTACCAATAATATATTTACAAAATTGATTTATTACTTGTCGAGTCGCTGCGGTATTTAAAAGGCTTGCATTTATGATATAATAATAAATTATGTCTTATTATGATGGTGTTATTGATACTTTTGGTTTTTATACCTGTTTTTATTTATTATTGAATGAAGCTTGATGAATCAATTCAATAATAAAATGATTAATATAAGCGGTCTGAAAAAAACTACTGGTCTGGCCTCGACTCGCGTCTTAGTCGCGTCGGAAGTTTTTTTTCAGGCTTTACTGAAACAAAAATATATGAGACGCAAGCCCAATACCTAAAATAGAAAAATTATAAAAAAATAGTTATGGGGCTGCGGAGTAACCCGCGAAATTCAAATTTTCATATGGTTTTTTTGCAAATATGTAGTCGTGGCCAGATGTTAGAATTGACCATTTCATGTAATGGCCAGCTAACATTGGTCATATCGTTTAAACGTCAACGTTTAATGATATGTTAGTCGACGTTTGGCCATATCATTAATGTAGGATATCCATGATGTCAGATGTAGTAAAAATAATTGCGACCAACTTGGAAGTAGCGATCGCCGGCCGCTGCCGCGGCATCGCTCGCTTCGCCCGCTCGGCTCGCGCGCTGTTGGTCACAGTTCTAACCCAACCTATCCCATTTGGTTGGGGTGCCACATAATCGGCTAATTTTTTTATTTTTTTACACATTTTTAAGTGCTATGTAGCATTTCACGCCGCGGCAGCGGCCGGCGAGCGCTACTTCCAAGTTGATCGCTTTCAATAATATCATATTTGGAAACCCAATAAAAGGCCATCGACTTTTATTGCGTGGTCACCCTACTTTGTTTGATTTTTTGTATGCTGCCGCCATGATGCACAACAAAAGCAAAGCGACAACGTCTCTACCGGTGGATAGGTAATCTAACTATTTTACGATATGATCACTAATGTTTGGCCACATTATGAAGTAGTCGTGCGTTTAACTGTTCATATCTTGAGTATTCAATGATCTGGCTAGGCCACATAATGATGTGACCAGTGGACGATGTTCATTTCTTGAAATGATAAATTTTAAGATCTGGCCACGATATATAATATACAGAATTACCTATAATCATTTTAATCAGCAACTCTCTCAAGTTCAACTTGCCCTATTGAATGACTATTATCATGAATTCAAGAAAGAAGTAAATTATAACATTGAAGATTTTAATGATTCAGTTAATATATATTATTACGCAACATACGACCTGATCCTGACCAGCAAATAGCAAAAAAACAAATAAAATTGTAATATCGCGGGCGAACCTGGTGATTTCGCCTTAAGGAGTATTCTTCCATGAAGAGGTTTAAAAATCATCAGACATAAATAACGACTAAGTAACAATCTAACCTTACAAAATTATTACATACCTAATCTATGACTGCTCTATTTTCGACCTAATCAATTACATCATAAAAAATCGATTCAATAGAATCTAATTCAAACGGTAATGATAATAGGAAACAGTGGGTTCAGTTACTATAGCTCTTCAATAACAAAGTCTGGAGGTGAAATACACAGGGGTCAACATACGACGACCTAAATACTCGGACTATAATCCAATTATTACGATGTGAACGAGGCATATATACATAGAATAAGGAAACCGTAGCTATAGAAGCGACACTTTGGCTAAGCGTATGCTGAGACGCAGGTGACGCAGGTCCACGCAGCGCAGGGAAGAACAGATTTTGTAATGCTTGAACGTACTGACAGCTGCGTACGTTGCGGCGGCGCAGGCACGTACGATGCGGACATGTGTCTGTTCTACTCTGCGTCTCGTTGCAGAGCCGGCACAGATTTCTGCGCGAAGCGTGCAGGTTTCCGATTAAAAAAATAAATAGACAACCTACATCAATTTGCCATGCTATAGCCATTTCAAAGAACTGTCAAAGAATGATAGTTGTGATTGGAACATACAGACAGTTTAAGTTGGCAGTCAATGGGCATTTACAATGCATCCAGAGCGGTGGTGTCGCTTCTATACATTTTAATTCTATGGCATAGGTTTCTTTCGTGCTAAGAAAGAACGAAGACGCCATTTTTCTTTTTAATGTATTCGAAGATTGAGATTCTAATAAAGGGTGGTGCTGTTTGCGTTGAAAGTCATGTGAGGGTGTTGGAATGTATGCAAGTTTTTTCAGTTTTGACCTGAATGACCGTTTGTATGTTATTGTACTTTTCAATCAAAGCTAAGCAATTCTTTAAAAGTACCTAGGAATACGTTCTTCGAAGGATTGTATAATTCTGGTTCAACGTCATAATACTGGTTCAATTTATAATCTGACAGACTAGATTCCTGACGAATTGTGTAATAAACACCACTCCATTTTGGTAACCAACAAGAAGATAGATTCAATTCATTGAAAACTTGATGAATGGTATATTTGTTTAATAAATTATGGATTACGCTTGACAACCAAGTCGATTTATCTGATTCTATAATCTTGTCTATTTAACTGTTCCTATATTAATATACTTTGGTAGGTTATCCAAGAAGTATGTATGTAGGTTTGGAATATACATTATAATAAAGAGAAATACAATGGCGTAGCTACCGAAGGGCTAGACGGGGCCGTGCCCCGGGGCCTCCAAGCTCAGGGGGCCCTCAGACCCTGACCAGCAAACCTCGTATTGAACTAGTTTAAAATTATCTCACCTTCGGAATGTCAATAAAATAGGCAGCAATATGACTTTAATCATGGCAACTCCGTTAGTCTCCATGTCCTTTCACTGCAACCTACCCATTTCAACATCTCCGGCGAGGACACTTGGCTCGACCTTATCCTTACTTCCAGTCCCTCTCTTGTTTCCTCTCATGGTCAGTGCCCTGCTCCTGGTTTTTCCCATCATGACCTCATTTTCCTCTCGTATATCCTAAAACCCCCTAAACCTATCCCAAAAGTTCTGCACATGCGGTGTTTTGCGCGCATGGATGTTGAGAAGCTTCGTCAGGATGCGTCTGAACTCAGTTGGGAACACCTGGTAACGGCGACAACGGTAGACGAAAAACTACGTATTTTCGATCGGACGGTCCTTGCTCTCTACGACAAACACGCTCCTGTTAAGAAGATTAAACTTCGGCGTCCTCCTGCTCCTTGGATGACGACAGGGGTTCGGATGGCGATGAGGCGCAGGGATCGGGCCTTTCGAAAATTTAAAAAGGATCGCTGTGAGGAAAACCGTATCTTTTTCAAAGCTGCTAGAAATCGGTGTAATCAGATGATACGCAACGCTAAACGCCGCCATATTCTCGAGAACATATCTTCTTCTTCACCTGCTGATATCTGGAAGTTCCTTGGGACTCTTGGTATCGGCAGACCACGTCATGTGGATTTTCCTAATACGATTGGCCTTGATGATATCAACCGTCACTTCACAACCACTTGCCATTTGGATTCCCAAATATTATCCCAGACGGTCGATTTCATTACTGGCCTAGCTAGTCCCATCATAGAGCCATTTCATTTCTCTCCGGTCACCTTGGATGAAATTAAAAAGATCATCCTGTCCATAAAATCCAAGGCTGTGGGCTATGACGGCATCAGTCGTGGTATGGTCGTTTGGATCCTAGATAGCCTTCTCCCTCCGATTACCCACATCATCAACTTTTCTCTGGATTCCGGACAATTCCCTTCCCAGTGGCGTATGGCCTTTGTCCGCCCACTTCCTAAAATTTCAAATCCCTCCCTACCCAGCCACTTTCGACCTATTTCCATTCTTCCATTCCTGTCTAAAGTGCTTGAGGCCTGCGTACATAAGCAGTTTGCAGGGTTTGTTCACCACAACAACCTTGTTAGCTCCTTTCAGTCCGGTTTCAGGCCTGGGCACAGTACAGCCTCCGCTCTCCTTAAAGTGACTGGTGACATTAGAGAAGCGATGGAGGATACCAAGGTTACCGTTTTGGTATTAATTGATTTCTCCAATGCCTTTAATGCCGTCATCGTCATGATATTCTCCTCTCTATCCTTTCCCATCTTATGGTTTCACCCGAGGCCCTGGAATGGTTCTCTTCTTATCTTCGGGGACGTCAGCAGTCGGTTCGCGTTGACGAGAGCTCTTCGAGTTGGCGCGACCTAGATGCTGGTGTTCCACAAGGCGGAATTCTTTCTCCATTGTTATTCTCAATCTTCATTAATTTCATAACTCACTGTCTTCGGTGTTCGTATCATCTATACGCTGATGATCTTCAATTGTATACAGCTGAGCGGGTGGTAAGTTTATCGGACGCTATAGCAGATGTAAACCGAGATCTAGATTCAATCAAAAGGTGGTCTGATAGTTTTGGGGTGTCAGTAAACCCCACAAAGTGTCAGGCCATTGTAATTGGAAGCTCGCGCATGATGGGTAGGGCGGCACTTAGCTCTCTCCCTCCTATTATATTTAATGGTACCGTCATACCCATTACTCCCACGGTGAAAGATCTTGGTTTGCATCTTGACTCGACACTTAGCTGGCAACGCCAGGTTTCTAGTGTTAGTCAAAGGGTCAACGGTACTCTGAGATCCCTGTATCGTCTGAGGAGCTTTTTGCTCGCTAAGACGAAAGCTATGCTTGTGCAGACTTTAATTTTCCCTATCATCGACTATGGTGACGTGTGCTACTTTGACTTGAATGCAGTTTTGCTGGATAAACTCGACAGACTGCTCAACAATGGTATCCGGTTCATTTTCAACCTGAGGAAATATGACCATGTGTCGAGCTACAGGTCCGAGCTCAAATGGATGTCCATTCGCCAAAGAAGAAGTTTACGCGCTTTGACCACGCTTTTCTCCTTTCTGAACTCTCCCACCCCACCTTCTTATCTTATGTCTCACTTCCAATATCTTTGTTCTTCACACGCTAAGAATTTGCGTTCTTCCAACAATCTTCTTCTACTTTGTCCTTCTCATACTTCTGACTTTGTTCATTCTTCCTTTCATATTCAGTCCATTCTTCTATGGAATGCGCTTCCTCTTGATATCAGAACGGCCACCAGTCGGTATGCATTTAAGCGGAAATTGCAGAGTTATTTTTAAAACAAATAGCGTAGAGTCATCTCAATTACCTCTTTTTTTACTTGTATCCTATATATGTATATATTATAATGTAGGTATATATTATAGTTAATATGTGTGTATGTGTATTTTAAGCTTATAACCTATATATGTACTTGTGTGCCTATTTTATTTATAATGCATTTAGATATGTTTTTAATAAAAAAAAAATACGGTTTCTCCTCTTATTCAGAGCACCTGCCATCTTATCTCTTCACCACCCTTGGTTGACTGGTAGAGAATGCCTAAGGCATTAAGTCCACCTTTGTACGTCAATGTGTGCGAGAAGTTTAAATAAATAAATAAATAAACTCATTTAAAGGAATACAGAGGAATTCCTAACAAGTTTCGAGTGCTGTTCGAAACTTGCGGAAACACACAACACATTACCGAAATCAACAAAATCAAAATGTAAACAAAGGCGTCGCCATTAAGACTTAAAACATTTCGGCGCGAATTAGTGTCAGATGTTTGATATTTGATTTTATATGCCTTTTCTGTTCTTTTTCCTACACTCTGAAAAAGCTAGAGCAGCAATGGTATATGGTTAGACAGGTAATATTTCGCTTAAATTCCACCCGGAACGCGCAGACTCAATGAGTCCTCTGACAGATACGCAGTTTTTGACGGTGGACACAATGAGTATAACTAGTATAATAAAGTAGTAGTAAAAAAGTTATACTAAACTACTACTAGTATAACTTTTCATAAATTAGAGAACTAAAATCATGGATAAAAAAAGAATAGAAATGGTGCGGTTAAGCTCAACGCCAGGAAAGAGAAGCTGTGGCTAAGTAGCTTTGAATCTTTAAAGTATTTATATATATTTATAGTTTGAGTTAATAAAACCTCAGTTTAGTTAGGGCCCCTCGAATTTTTTGCCCCAGGCCCTTTGGTTATCTAGCTACGCCTCTGGAGAAATAGTACATTACTGTCGCGGCCTGTAACTCAGGCATTAATGGACTATCGGTCCATCAATGCCTGGTTGCGGCCAAGGCTTGTATAGTACTTTTCTCAAATAATACGCGGAAATTCAAATTGAGTAAATTAATTATAAATTACAGAATCAATGACGAACAACGAACATTTTTCACGTGCCAATATGTTCATTTGTTTCTTCTTTACTTTAAACAGAAGGCCAATTCTATATTCAAACTCAAACTCAAACTCAAACTCAAAGCATTTATTTCAAATAAACCAATTACAGGCACTTTTGAATTGTCAAGGGGTCGGTCAGTCAGAAAAGATGAAGCTAGATGCCCATTCCAAAGCGTAGTAGGTACCTATGGAGAAGAACGGGCAAGAAACTCCACGGACACTCTTTTAAATAAAAATTTGGTTACAAAATATTGGTTACATCATTCATGTTGAACTTATACATGTGAGAACGATGCAAAACGTTAAAAGCGTCCGTAATAAAAGATAAAAACAAAAATAAAACAATTAAAAAATTAAATCAAATTAAAATAAGCCATGGCAGCTATGAGATGACCAGTCACAACTGACGGCGCCCGTTCACGAACATGACGCATGGATTAGCACCATTCAGCTCAACCATTTTGAAGGGAGCTAAATGATCCAACACACACGCCACCGTCAGCGTGACATTAGAGTGAGCATGACATACTCTCAGCCGCCAGGGCACATTCAAGTCAATGAAAGACATACCCAGTACCTAAATGGTAGCTTTATAGTCTGTACATAGTACTCACACATGTGCTATGCAATTATACAATGCTAAGAGATTGAATTTATACAATGCAAAGATAGTTTTTAAAATCTTCCGCAGCTATTTTCAGTTGCTATACAATTAGTTTATGTGCCCTTGTGGAGCAGGACCAGCGTTGAGCCAAGCATTTTTATCAGCGATGTAATCCCCCAACTTATAATATGCCTGACTGCATAGTGTGCGTTTAATATAAGATTTAAATTTCGTTTCATTCAGCTGAAGTATGTGGGGAGGTATTTTATTGTAGCATTTTAAACAGTACCCCATGAATGATGAGTCTACTTTAGCCAGCCTGAAACCCGGTTGAACTAATTGGTCCCTATTCCTAGTGATATAATTGTGTCTTGAACCTCTTTTACTAAAAAGATGTAGATTTTTCCTTACGTACATAATGTTTTCATAGATATATTGACAAGGTACCGTCATGATGTTAATATCTTTAAACAGTTCCCTTAGAGAGTCGCGCCTGCGGAGGCCATATATCGCTCTGATGGCTCTTTTCTGCAGAATAAAAATAGACCCGATGTCTGCAGCCCGTCCCCATAGTAGAATACCGTACGACATAATACTATGAAAGTAACTAAAATAGACTAGCCTCGCGGTATCTACATCCGTAAATTGACGGATTTTTCTCACAGCATATGCTGCCGAACTTAGTCGTCCTGAAAGGGATGTTAAATGAGGACCCCATTGAAGCCTAGAGTCGAGCGTGATCCCCAGGAAAACAGTTTGATCGACGAATTCTAGTTTCTCTTGATTTAATACTATCTCACAATTACTACTTTTGACATTTGGTAAAGAAAATCTTATGCACTTAGTTTTTTTCTCATTTAATACTAAATTATTAGCAGTGAACCAATTTTGGACCTGCTGCAGGGCGTTATTTACGTCGTCAAGATTTGATGCACGTCTATTCATTTTAAAAATTAATGAAGTATCATCAGCAAATAACACCATTTGTGGTTGAGTTTTTAACAAATGGGGTAGATCATTAATATATACTAAAAAGAGAAAAGGACCCAATATTGATCCTTGTGGTACACCCATTTTTACTTTTAAACCGAGTGAATTGACACCATTTATTTGAACTTGCTGTTGTCTATCATTTAAATAAGATTTAACTAAACTGAGCGCAAGTTTTCCAAGTCCGTAATGCTCAAGTTTCAAGATTAAGGTTTCATGGTCGACGCAGTCAAAAGCCTTGGAGAGGTCACAGAAAATTCCTATGGCGTCTTGGGCCTCTTCCCACGCCGTAAATATGTGTTTTAATAAGGTGACACCGGCGTCAGTCGTACAACGTCCCTTGGTGAAGCCATACTGTTGATCATGTAAGATTTTATTGGTATTAAAATGATTGAGCATTTGATTAAGCATAACCTTTTCAAACACCTTGCTTAATACTGGCAACACGGACACGGGTCTATAATTATTGGTATCTTTACTGTCCCCGGATTTGAAAAGTGGTATTACCTTACTATATTTCATTAGATCAGGGAAGACTCCTTGATCCACACACAAATTAAATATTAAGGCTAAGTACGGCGCTATAGTCTCAATGATGGAGGTACAAACTTTGATTGACATTCCCCATAGATCTTCGGTTAATTTGATCTTAATTTGCTTGAAAGCTTTTAATACTGTTATGGGGTCTATATGCTTGAATTTAAATTCAATCGGGCAGGATGAAACGTTGGCTCTTAATAAATCAATTGAACGCGAGGGCGAGGAATTTAAGGTTTCAGTAGTTTTAAGTGGGATACTGGTAAAGAAATTTACAAATTCTTGAGCAACTTCTTTGTTAGTGCTTATGACACCACGTGAAGTTTCTAGTGTGAAATCACTGTTATGTCTTTATTAGTTATTAGAAAACGTTCACATTAAAGTCGCAATCTGCCAAACTTGTCAAAAATGTTGGTAAATTGATTGTATTTTTGACAGATTGCAAATGAGATGCGAATGCGAACGTTCTTAAAAATTACTGGAATTTATTTATTTATTTATCTTTATTGGAATTGCCCCTCAGGTTTTATTTGGAAGCCAATTCCAAATTTAAATAAAATCTTTGATAGGTTACCTCCTTGGTTGCCATGTGTTGAAGTAAAAAGTTCGTTCCATTTTTAAATAACACGACGAGTTGAGTTTTCATGGTAATATAATTGGACAGACACGACAGATAAGGATTTTCATACAAAAATTTCCGGCCTGGCGCTCGCATGTATTCGACCAGTACCGCAATTTTAATTTATCTCGAAGAAGGTTGTCAAAATAATGTTCGAATTTCCAAGTATGTTTGAGAAAACAGAATTTTCTTTCATATTTACAGAGTCCACTAAATAAAAATATTGTAGAAATATTTTTCTGTTGATGTAATATTCGATATACGAAAACTATTAGACCGAAGGGTTATATGACCTATATAAAGGTGGTAAACAGTTATTCCTAGACCCGTAATAACGTATATGGGACATGTCCATGTAATTTATGTTTTATATTTTATTACGAAAATAGAATGTACATAAATGTATCTACCCTTTATTTTTATTCCTGAAAGTAAAATAAATGTTGTGGCAGAAGAAAGAGTGATAACTAAATAATTTTGAAATAAGAACAGCTGACTTTTCAGTTACAAATTAAAAGATCTACATCTATAGGTAACTGAAAAGTCAGCTGTTCTAATTTTCAAAAGCGTATTATAATATCTTCAGAAATCGAAAAATGGTCATCTGCATTTAAACATCTCTAATCTCTAGATCCTCCACCTCACTCATCCAGCAATTAGTACTATATTAATAAGGATAGAAAGCATCAATATGAGAAGAATTATCAAGTCTTCAACGGAAGGCATGATAATTTTTCTCGTGTTTTTTTTGGCATAACATATCTTCTAGACTAAGTGCGGATTTC
Organism: Conistra vaccinii; assembly: GCA_948150665.1. Taxonomy (NCBI): domain Eukaryota; kingdom Metazoa; phylum Arthropoda; class Insecta; order Lepidoptera; family Noctuidae; genus Conistra; species Conistra vaccinii. The sequence continues at coordinate 16,982,134 of OX411318.1, forward strand.
ACCAATGAAATTGATCGCGTTCAGCACATCTAAACGCATCCAAGAGCTGTCAGTGAACAATACCTATCCCATAACAATTTTGACACTGACAGCTCTTGAACGCGTTTAGAAATGCTGATCGTGCGAAAAGAAAACTGAGATTAAATTCCATGAAAAAATTGACGCAGGGTTCATTAAATTTATTTTTACAAGGCATAAAAGATGCACAACACGTGATTGTGCAATAAAAGCAATCAGAACAAAACTTATAAATATTGATCTGACGTCATCCACCACGTCACACTGAAAGTCACCATATATTGTGAAACAATATTGTTGAACCTTAGTGCCGTCACCCATGCCCTTGTACACACGACTTGTCCTAGACAATTTATTGATTAACATTGAGGGAAATGTCAAATGAATGTATGCTTAGAACTGTACAATGTGGTAAGTTTTTGTCATAAAATCCTGTATATAGTCTGCGAAAATGCTGGATCGGAAAAATCTGTCAAGAATATCTTACATCGTTTGTGTAATGTTGCATGTACATGTCTTTATTTCATAGATTCTGCAATGGCATACAATTATTCAAGCTTCTACATTAAACCTTAATTAACCGAACTAACCTTCGAACTACACTAAGACGCTGTAAACAAAAAAAATCCTTGACACGGCGCAGTAGCATTCGATATACACTTACTATTTCACTGGCTTAGCCAGTAGCTCGCTCTGTTGTTAATACATCAACCAACTCTCCTCCATTCACTACACAAACTTTTAGAATAGATTTAATTTGTTAAAATGTGCTATAAAATAAATGAATTTATTCGGATTATAAATTTAAATCAAATAGAGATCTTTATCTTTGTAAATTAATGCTGATTTACAAAGTACCTACGTTGGCTTTAGTGTAAATTATTTGATTAAAGCAGCAAAATGTACAAATCAAGGCAATATTTTAACGTTAAACGGTGACTCGTTTGCATAAATAATTTATTATATTCTACACCTAAGTTGGATTTGTTTGTATTGATGTTCTCAAGAAAACATGTTAAATGTTAAATCGACGAGTTCGTTTCTAGTTTATTAACCGTCAATATTTGAATATGTTAAGTTAATCTTTTTTGTAGCAACACATGCAAAGTTTACTTTAAAATTGGAACACTTATCTAGTTTTAGTATTACCCAAAAGTCAACAATTCCGTTACACTGCAATGGCAACTCTATATATCTCCAAGTCTACCGCGCTTGCAAGGACGGGTCCGCTTCAAATATTCATACTAAGATCGATATGAGTAGGTACGGCTATGCGCCTGCTTGAGACCCGAGGTCGAACTACACTAATCAAAACGTAATTTTGATCTAATATTGTATGCGAGCCAATATTAGGTGGCGTAAATGTTAAAGGTAAAGTTAAAGAATTTGATCCTTTCGAAATGCAAGTGTTTGAGTGACATTGTGTTCGATGTGTGTGAATTTATCGCGAGTGTGTGCCTTATGTCTTGCATTATGCACAAAAGATTAAATATTGAATTAGTTATGTAAAACACACGAAGCTTGTAAGGCAGGTTTCAAAAATGATTTAGAAGCAGGGCCATAGATTTTCGATACTGACCAGAACAATTAATCTCGGGAAAATCCCTTTCTGTCTTAAAAGAATGCTAGTGACACATTATGCGCCTGAGTCTGCCCTAGACGGAACGATAGAGCGAAACGAACGAGCATCTACTCCTCGCACGACTTACACCTTCCACATATATTTATTTACATTCACATACTGACATGATAAAATTAAGTCGAATAACAACTCAAGAAATCCTGCTGTAAAAAATCCGCTTTACATACTAAATAAAAACAAATAATTTAAAAAAATTCAAAAACATAACTGCCCTGCCAAAAACGAACTTAAAAGTAAAAAAACACTTTTTAATCTAAGAGGTCCCCCGACTGCAGTAACAATTTTATTTATCTGTTTAGTCAGAGAGTAAATGAGTGACTTCTCGCTTATATACAGATTAACTAATACAGCTTGTTTTTTTTACTTTTAAGTTCGTTTTTGGCAGGGCAGTAACAGTTGTGTTTTTGAATTTTTTTTTATTTTTTATTTTTTTTTTATACATTTTAGTGACAAGTTTTATTTTTGAGTTTTATTTTTTTCTAATAATAACGCATTCATCTGCGAAACCATTCAATCATTTAGACATTCGCAGTGCTACTGATTTGCAGCCAAAGATGAATTATGTTTGTTTTGCATTTACTCCCTAGTTAAGTAAAATGTATGCCAATAAATTATATAGTTTTGGAATGTGCTAATCAAGGCCTTAAATTGGATACCCATATTGTAAATAATTGTTTTTTTTTTTTTTTTATGTGGCCATAATGCCGCCACAAGGATTTTTAAAATATAGCCTATGTCACTCGGGATGATGTAAGGATTCTAACGATACCTCATACATCCAAATCTGTTCAGGCATTTAAAAGTTATGTTGGAACAAAGAAACTCACATACATACATGAACCCTGAACACATTACACTCCTTTTTGGGCAGTCGTGTAAATAGACAAATCACCAAACTCCTTGAAATAGCTTTGTAATCGAATTCTAAAACATCACAAAACTGCGCTGTCAAATGCACTCCGTAGTTATCTATTAAAATATTAAATAACCTTCCACGTTCCGACACCCCCACAAGAGGTCGAAGAGTCGTTACTCTCCTCCCACGTGGAACCCTCAGATGCTTGCCCTTTACCCTGAACAACAAATTTCAAGAAACCAACGAGTGGGTGTTTTCGTGGAAAGCTTTAATTCGTGGGGAGCAATCGATAACTATTATATCTGGAAATTGTAAAACCTTGCATGATTATAAGATACTCGATACTTGATTTTTAATTTACCAGTATCGTCAGTATCGTTTTTATGGGCCCTTCCAATAGAAGGCTTTTCTAGTGCAGTGCTGGACATAGATTGGTGTTGGGCTTGGTTTTTGTTCTATGTCCCATCGTTGTGCTGGAACTGAAACTATATTAGTCAAAAGTATTTTGGGCAGTGTCAAAATAAAATTGGGCATGATCATTTTTGCCTACAAACCCTCATATCTCATAGCCGAACAGAATTAATTCAGTAACAAATTTTCTTCAGAATGAAATGCTCTCAAACCGAAAAATAACTCTACCGTAAAAGGTCAACGAATTGTGACGATTAAAAAACTGACCTTTAAGAGATTACCACAGCCAATAAGTCTTGCCAGATCCATCAGGGACAAGGATTTGCACAAGTTGGTATACCAGCTCCTCTCGACTAACCAATAATTAACTACTTAGCAAGACCGAGTTAGGAAGTTCCCCGCTTTCCTATATAACGTTACGTATTGACCACCGGGAATGTAAGACTGAGACAAAATATTGATGTTGTATACTACCTCGTTTGTCTTGTGGGGGGAACTGATAAAGGTCCATCACTTGCATCACGCCATAACTTGGGAAAAAAATTTAGCAGCCTGAGTTTGGATTTATGCCCGGTTAATGGGAATAAGTTCGCCCCCTATTATTGTACCAGCGCAATGTACGTGTATTACGTATACATTTCCCCCTTTCTCCTCCCTCCTTCCTCCATGACTACACGGTCAGTCCCTTGATGTATGAAGTATGTGTATTTTAAATTCTTCCTTTTTATTCTCTTCTCTTTCTTCCTGTAGAAATCATCGAGGGATGCCCGTAAGAGCAGACAAGTCATATAGTGAAGACGGCGCAAATCGACAAACTGAACAAAGGACCTCAAACCGTTATTGATAGCCACTACACAGTAGCGAACAAGTGAAGAGAAGAAATATGGAGAACCAATGATGATTGTCCTCCTTATGATGATTATTAGGACTCGTTGGAGTGGTCGCAACCACGACTGCTGAGCGTTATGTTCTGGCTACGATTCCTAGGTCGGGCAAAGTATTATTCGATTTTCCCATTAGACATTTTCCCAGTGTCAGCCCGCAGTCTTTAATTGTACCCGGTTGATGACAATAGGCTTGCATATTATTACATGGGTCTTAAACATTTTATCTTATGTTATTACTAACTTTAAGTCATACACTGACTTATTGTTAAACGTTTAGGAATATCCTATACTTCTACTATGTTTGTAAATATGTGAGCACCGTGAATCTATCACATAATTAATTTATCTGTCATTACTTCATTTTTAATTCTTTTTACTTTATTGTATTTATCAATTTTATTCAAAGTGCATCGTCTTCACATATACCTAATTATATAATTAATGTACCGATACAAAATACTCGTATTGTAAAACATTTAAAAAGGGTGATGGTGGAGTTACTTGCCTTTATATATTATTCTTCATACGAATGTCCAGTTAAAAAAAACGTGTTTGCGGTCGGAGGACCCCGTCAGGAACGAAGTTCCTTCTCACGTATTATTTAAAACAAAACCAAAAATTTTCAGCCGCCTATCTGGATTTACACTTTGTCCTCAGCACCTTCGAAATCTATGAAAATGATGCCCATGTGGAAAAATTTGAAGATTTTCTCAGCCGCCATCCTGGATTTATATTTTAATGTCACTATCGGCTTTAGCACCTTTGAAAACTATGAAAACGACACCGATGACGAAAAATTTGAAATATTTCGCAGCCGCCATCTTGTATTTTCATTCATCCAAATTCACACTTTCTCTCTCTCTCTCCGGCATGCAGTGTGCTCTGGCCGATGTGTACAATTTTAACTGTAATCACTTTACTCTTTTTTTTTTTCTGCCGGCGTTCTCTCTCTCTCTCTTTTTTCCCTTTGAATTAGAAGAAGACAGTCAAATATTAACACTTTTTAGCGTGATGATTTCTGAAAGTTTACAAGCCGCGTTAAAGAACTTCGTTTCAATAAATTATTTGACTTTGTATAAATATATAGTTGTCATTAAAACCATAAATGGTGAAATGTGGATTAAGGTGGCTAACTATGTAGAGACGCCAGCACATCAAGTGACTACAATCTGTCAAATTTCTTTAATAAATTTTCAACTTTGTCACTAAAGAATAAGGTTCAATGTTGATTGGGAAAAAATGACAGATTGGAGTAGGTTGATGTGCTGGCGTGATATTGTGTGACGATTGTTATAGAGCCACTATTTTTTTTTTTTTCTTTGTCAAAATTTATCTATTCTAGTAAAATAAGTCTTTAAGCTTACCTATGCTAAAAGCACTGGGAACTGCTGAAAACCTCATGTAACAATAATGTCTCCCACTTTAGTCTGGCGTTTTGTTGGCTCAATGCCAAGAGTTCCAATGTTTAAAGAAACTATATAAACTAGGTTTGTATGATAGTAATACCTACATCATGTTAGTTTATTTATTACTTCAAGCATATAAAGTACAGAGGCGGACATAATGCCATAGGCAGAATATATTGGTTCCTACTTCTATTAGTATCATGGGAGTTATGCAGTACTGCCAATTTAAGTTTGGTGATTTGTTAACAAGGCTAACTTTGGTCACTTAAAATCAACTTCTTATTATGATAAACCTAACTTAGATAATGTTAATATTATAAATGCGAAAGTGAGTTTGTTTGTTTGTTTGTCACGCTTTCACGCTAAAACGTCTGAACGGATATGAATGAAATTTAGCACATTGGTAGATCATGACCCGGGTTAGGACATAGGATATTATTTATCCCGATATTCTTACGCGATCGAGACTTATGCGGGTGAAACCGCGGGGTACAACTAGTTATATAGTAAGTTTTAGGAAACTTTATTTCAGTACGTAGCATTACGTAACTATTATACAGATGAAAAGCTCTATATTTATCCTTAAGTCGTAAATACATCTTAAGGAAAACACAACATCTATTTTTACCAGAATGCCACAAGGCTCAACTTGAAACAAAAAATAAACAACAACATAACCTAACTTTTCTAATGCAACGCTAAAATTATCGGTCGAATTGTTCGCCAAATGATTCGGCGAAGTATCCGCGAACTAATATGACGCGTTAACATAATCGAATAGCCATTTGAATCGCACCAAAAATCCAACATAACAGTAAACATTGACAAAAACAAATGAAAAATAGAAAAAGTAGAAAAATATAGATATTTTCGTTCATGGCTCGGTAATAATATCAGCAGAACATTAAGTGAGTATAAGGTAAGCCTCCAGTGTTGCAGTAGGGACGTAGGCTGGCGCCTCGCCTCCAGAATTAATAACTTTCTCGGCCCCCACAGACGCTCAACCCCTAACTCCGGCCTCACCCCATGGCCCTACCACCGGCACCTATCTCGATTAATAAAATATCCCTTACATCACAGTTTACCGTACTAAATGCTCTTTTGACACCAGAATCAAATAAAAAGAATCCATTTAAAAAAATCTGTTGTTTTTTGTTTTTGGTGTTACATTTTAGAAAGAAAGTATCGATACCAAGCAATAAACTACAGCACACGAAATGGATGTTGTCTCATTTAATTATTTACAAAAATTCTTTTGTACTTTTTGGTATCCAATACCATCCAATTTTTATAACCTGTGTTCCAACATGTCGACATATACAAACAAACAAACAATTGACTCAGAGGCAGGCGTAATATTAATGATTTTTATTTGTAACTAGCTGCCCGCCCCGGCTTCGCACGGGTAAGCACTTATCTACGGGCACCTACCTACCCTAACTAACTACCTACCTACCTACCCTACCTACATACATACCTACCTACCTACCCTACCCTACCTACTTACCTACCTACCCTACCTACTTACCTAACCTACATACATACATACCTACCTACCTACATACTTTACCAACATACATACCTACCTACTTGCATACCTACCTACCTACCCTACCTTCACCTAGTTCACCTACCTATCATAAGAACCATCTCCATACTATAACAAACACAACAAAAAAAGAATTAGCGAAATTGGTCCAGCCGTTCACGCGTGATGCCGTGACCAAGGAAATAGGGATTAATTTTTATATATATAGATACATTTTATGATTTTAATTTTATAATATCAATCTTCCTAGCCTTCCTAGCCTATCTTGGGGTCGGCTTCCAGTCTTACCGGTTGCAGCTGAATACCAGTATTTTACATGGAGCGACTGCCTATCTGACCTCCACAACCCAGTTACTGGGTAATACGATACCCCTTGGTAAGACTGGTGTCAGACTTTCGGGCTTCTGACGACTCGTAACGACTGTCAAAGATCCACAAATGACAGCCGGGACCAACGGCTTAACGTGCTTTCCGAGGCACGGAGGAGTCTCGGTATGTGAAGATGGTCACCCATCCACTGACCAACCCCGGCAAGCGTAGCTTAACCTGATGGATCGATCCGTGCGGCTTGTTATTACTTAGCCACGAGCTCCTCCTGATTTTAATTTTATAATGTTAATTTAATTAATTGTTTTTATTTATATATGATTGGAATTTTAATTGTATTTCAAATGTACAACATATAAAGATCCTAAATGGGTTGAAATAAATGATTTTTGTTTTTTTTTATATCTATACAACTGACTTTAAAATATTTTATCATAGCTTCAGCATCATTCAAAAATAAGTCATCAAATTCACTACCTTTAACCTAACATTTTAATCCCGCCAATAATCTCTTAATAAAATAAATCTCTTGTCGCACATCCATAGTAGGGGCGAGCATCTTGCATCTCCCTCTAACGGCCGGAAAGCCTTCGGAAGTTTCAGGAGAGTTCGGTTTGCCTCTTTGACTCTGTTTGGGAGTGTAATGATTTGGCGCGCGTGTAATTTGCTGAAAAAATGTCCTCCCGTCTTTTAGGCAAGACTTGTTACATCATGTTCATGATACCCCATGTTCTGATTATTGCTATTATTTCTATTATTACCAGTTTGTTGTGTTATTATGGTATTATTTACGTAATGTTAGGGTTGGTGTATAGAGCTGTTTATTATTATGTTTTATATACTGGTTGTGTAATGTTGACGGCGTTTGAAGATGAAATATTATGACGCAGGACAGAAATACTTTTTTTATAAAATTGGCTTGTTTGAAATTATGTAAGCAAGCATAATAAAAACCAAATAGAGGTCAGCAACCCAAGCCAAGTGAAGACAAAGGATAAATAAAAACATTCTTGGTGATTGACTAGTCAATCTGCCTAGCCTTTTCCCAACTTTGTTAGGGTCGGCTTCAGTCTAACCGGATGCAGCCGGGACCAACTTAACGTGTTTTCCGAGGCACGGAGGAGTCTCGGTATGCAAAGATTGTCACCCATCCACGGACCAACCCCGGCAAGCGCAGCTTAACCTGATAAATCGACCCGTGTGGCTGATATTACTTAGCCACGAGCTAGTGATACCAGGAAATTATATTATTTTGTATGTAGGCGCTGATGCATTACAAAGGATAAGTTGCTTCGATTAACCTGATATTTAAATGATTTAGTCGTCTTTTAACTTATTTATGGCTGCAGTGCGAAGTTTCTGTTAAGTTCTTGTCGTGTGCCGTGTACAATACAAGGTGGGGCCTCTATCGGTACAATGTTGTTCCATAAAACTGCCTTTGTTTGAAAAAATAGGTCAACAAGTATCTATTAAATATTAAATTTTTATAGCATTCGTCTAACACAAATATTCCTTTAAAAATAAAAGCCTTTTTTAAAATAATCCACCAAGTTTAAACAATTACAACAACCAATCTAACAAAACAAAACCCGATACATCCAAGATTCACTTTATAACATCGGTGGAAAAACTTTGTTACATCGCGAAGTAACAGAGGCCCGCCCTGCGACAGTCCCTCACCCTAATAAATCTACCCTGAAGGTTTGCCGCGCGTCCGATATTTGGAAACGCCGGATCAATGCTTTCTACATAGTTATTTTAGGGTAAGTACCGTTATCCGCGTCCTAATGCAAGATTTGGGGTAAACTAAACAATTGCTCTTACGGGGGTACTAAAAGACTGTGTATGTGTAGGGATTTTAATTGATAAAGTTCTGTTTGGGATCTACAAATTCACTATGTGAAGCTATAACAAAATACATTTTAGTTAAAAAAGCAACGTTTTCGGATTCATATCTGTTTTATCAGGCCTCCTCTCGGTGAGAAGGAGTGGGCCGTAATCCACCTCGCGGGCCCAGTGCGGGTTGGTAGATGCCACATGTCTTCGAATTTTTGGTTCTAGGACATGCCGGTTTCCTCACGATGGTTTCCTTCACCGTTTTCAGAGCAGTATCTGTACTATAATGCATATCTATCATATTTACCACCAACCAATACTCCTTAAATATAAAATTACACTTGACCAAAGAATAGCAAGATGAAAAATAAAACAGATACTACCTACTCCTATATTCCATCAGGTAGTAATTTTTTAAGGAAAATTACTAACTTTTAATGTCCATATTATTTAAATCACAATCCTCATTCTTTGACAGTTGTATTAAATGGCTGTAACACGGAAAAATTTGTGTGTAAATTTTTCCCTAATTACTTAATAATATAATATCAGTTTCCACAAACCTATAGAATATTAGAAATCATCAGAGTTTTGTACCAAACATTGATTCCATTGAACTTTATTCAGTACTCCACTGGGTGTGCGAATCTCGTAGCGTTCGTAGCGGCTGTTGGCGTAGCAGACTACATTGTAGCACTGTCGAATGTGGCAACCTCTACGCGGTACTAGGAAAAGATTTGCACCTGTGATACCTTTGCTTTGTGTAGCTTTTGATGTAGTGGAAATATCTTGTTTTTTTTTAAACTATTGACTTACATGCTGCCTGAAATGTAACCTATCGAAACTAATATTATGAAAAGTTGTTTGTTAGTTGGTTATCCCTGGAAGACCTGATCCGATTACAAAAATTCTTTCACTAATAAAAAGCTACACTATTGCCAAGTACCATAGGATAAAATAAAGTCAGTTGACTCAGACGTGACTTTGCGGAAATCCATTAAAAAAATACAGTAGACGACGTGTGTTTAGTAACCCATCCGCCTAAATGTTCTTAAAGAGTCCAAAGAACCGTGAAAGAAATCGATACGTGTTTCACCTCTCAACGAGGCAACCTCAGGATGACGATTGACTTGTTGCGAATCCGCACACGACGTGTTGCCATGCCAAGCGCCGAACGCAGAGAACGACGCGCTCTACTACTAGCTATTTAATTTAATTTAAATGCAATAAGTCTTGATATTTGCAATACAAGTTCATTTTTGAAAATTTGGTAATTATTATTTATTTAACATGAAACCGAAGTAGAATTTACGTGAAGTGCTAGCGTCGATCAAATGGTGTTGAAAGACAATCTCGCTCTACCCTGATCAAGTGCTAGGGTCGGCGTTGGTCGCAACCAGAAGCACAATATACTGTGCCAGAAGCTCGACTTATATAATTATAAAAAATGATAACAACATGCTAGATAATTTTAATATTAAGTTCATTAGGATACCCAGTGTCAGTAAGAAATTGACATTTTTTGCGACATTTAGAATTACCATTATATCCACCAAAATCTGCTAAAAATAGGCTCCACTGACAGATCCACTTACTCTTTACCTACACAATATTTTTATCGAAAATCTGAGTATTCCAGAACATATGCTTACATTATGTAACACGATAACGTAACTGGCTTCTGTAAGCTTAACGCGAGCCTCGAGTTCTCTCGTACATAGCATCGAGATTGATATTAATATATAATAACTAGTGTGGTTTGGGAGTTACTACTCGTGTTAAGGAGTTATTATAGTTAACTGTAGATATGTTGATATGTTTGTGTTTCAATTTAAGGTGGTTATATTTTAGGTTTAGTTGCTAATTACGGGTTTCTTGTTCCTCGTAAAGAATTAGTATATTATTAGATTTTTACAACAGTGTGCAATGTGTGTGTTTTAATTATGTAAATATAATATCCGCAGGAATCCGCTGGATGCGGGAAGCACAGAATCGGTCGAAGTGGCGGTGCTTGGGGGAGGCCTATGTTCAGCAGTGGACGTCTTTTGACTGAAATGATGATGTTGAACGAATGAGCTGTGAAGTTAAATCGTTTTTAAAAGGTAGGTACAGGCTCATCAATTTTTCTTGTAGCAATTTACGAGATAGTTGAATTTAACAGTAGATGTTAAAAGCTTAAAGACTTTGTTCACCAACATTCAAACCACTGGTTAGGGATTTTTAAAACAGTTGGTTTACACCAAATATCCTAAGGAAACTTTATTGACCGAGCGAGCGTAGCGAACAAAGCGTCTCTGCATCAACTGGCAAAATTTGCTTTCGTGTGTCAGTTTGTACGTACTCCTCTACAGGTCGTATTTTACAACCGATTTCATTGAACTAAAAAGTACTAAATAAAACTTACGTAAACATAGAACGTTAATATTTTCTTAAAAGCTTGAGGCGTGATCGTCGTTCTTTTACTTTAAGATAAGCCTCAAGCTAAGCGGTTAATTGTTGCCAAAAAGTTTGTGCTTGTGAGGTCTACTGTTCGCAGAACAACTAGTATATAGAACTGATTAAATATTTAATCATTTAATTTAATTGTTGGTGAAAACAATGCTAAATAGTGCATAGGATCAAGAACAGTCTTCTTCTAGCTTTTGAAAATCTGCAAAGTGCAAGCAAACTTAGTTGTTACTAATGAGGCTTAAGTGCAGTTTCAGGGCAACTAATTTACTTTAAAAAAAATTGGCACTCTGAATGGGAATTGCAGACAGAAGTGAAAACTTAAAACTGGTATTAGCACCATCTAGTATATCTATACTACAGCACTACAGTACAGCACTACATAGCGAGCATGTCGGTGACGCGAATTCATGAGATTACCCCTTACCAAAAATCACTAAACGTGCCAAAAAAGCCACTTCAAAATCACAATCTTGATTGATTAATTTATTATTAATCTTGCGGATGATTATTGTGCTTGATATTAGTAACGTTTCCAAGCATATTTTTGATACACCTATCAACAAAACATTATCGCCTTCTAAACCAGAATACTCTCAAGCAATTTCACAAAATACAAGAATAAATAAAACAATGAAACGTCTGTTTTAAAAATCTTAAAGGGAAAACTAAGAAACAAAGGGCTCTTAGCTAGTGACGTGTAATCAAGCCTCTTTTGAACAATGTACTCCTTCTTTTTTAATTTCACCGCGGAACAACCAAGGAGGTTTTTAAGATTTTTCCATACTGCTTTGTGTATGTATCCTTTATTATTTTCTTTCTAAGGGCCCGACCACACGTACCACAACCACACCACATCGCAGCAACAAAATGTGGACGAGCAGTGGTTACATGTGAATAGTGTCGCTGTAGTTTTTTTCTTTACCAACCACGGGTAAACTCTTGGCCTGCATCTCACCTAATGGTAGGTGATAATCAGGCTGAAGGTGGAAGCGAGCTTCACCCGGAATCGTCAACCACAGAGGAACTGGCTAAGTTTATCTCTTAGCTTCTTGCAGCTGCGTTGTGGTAACTACAAAATTTCGATGTGGTTGCGTTGTCGCTAGTAGTTGCGATCAGTGTATAGTGTATACATACATTGTGTCTAGTGTTTGCAGACAGATCGACTCCGGCTGTCACAGTGTCGTCACGTCGACGCAACGTTGTGATTGCGTTGTGGCTGCAACGTCGCCTTGATGTGGTCGGTATCCCCTACACGGTTGATTTTGACGGCGAAATGTTGTCCGTGTGAACAGGCTATTCATTTTCATACAAATTAGCGCCCGACCACGTGTCGTTGTGGTGTAGTTGTGGTACGTGTGTTCGGGCCCTTAGATAGCAAATTAAATACAGCTCTTGTTAATTTTTCTCTTGTTGCTAGCTTGCAAATGGTTTGTGTTTAGTTTTAATGTGGAAAACTGGAAGTACGAAGAGGAATGTAAAGGCGTTGTCAGGATATTGTGAAAGTCGATAAGAGGACTAGTGATGCGATCGGAGAGGATGTACAGGTTGATGGTGAAAAATTTAATACTTTTTTTTTGTTCTATGCTTCCAAAAAGGTATTACGTTGCTGGTAATATAACCAACTTAAGGTCATTTTTAATGAGCGTGTTGACTCCGCATCTTCGCAAAGTTTTCTTAAGAAAACTTTGGATATACCGAATTTGCTTAAGCAAATTCGGTATATCCTTACACTTTAACGCTTCATCTTACAATAAATACAAACAAAGCATCTCCCGCCTATTTGAGACATTATTTTTCGACTACCCTCTACTCCGTTGTTTGCAAAGATGCATTAGCAAATCATACGAATATGTACGAGAGAAGTAAACATAAATCCCATCTCCCCTGAAATTCTCATCTAACCAAGCTATATTATTACCTGATACATTTTCCCCCGAACAGAAAAACACCCTTTAATTTTACTCACACAACACCACATCTTGAACTCACAAGAGCACAAGCGCCAGGCATGTGCATTGAAATTATGAACTTATCTTCAACTTAGTAAGGTTTAGATTCAAATGAAAAAGGGTTACCTTTTATGATTTTCTTTAATAGATACATGCGATATTGCTATAGAGATTCAATGCAAACCATAGTGTCTTTTATTCTCTTTTCAGATTATAGGGACACGAATAGTCTTTTAAAGTGAAAAGCTGTTTGCAAAACATCGAACGTTTTTAATCGTTCGTTGGTAATTGGTGAATTAACTGAATACGTTGAGTGGTTAATTGATCAATTAAAAATAAGGTATTTAATGAGAGTGCGACAGGCTTTTCAAGTAATTACATATTATAGCGTTTGTACATTACCGAAGTTTCTGATTGATTAAAAAGCGGAATGCCTTGTTTTTCAATTAAATAGGCTTAATGAGCGTAAATAAAGATTAATAGGGGAATTGTGAGATAGTCTTATGCTAATTGGATCGCAGGGAATAAATGCCACGCCTAATTAACAGATTGTAAATGCATATCAGTTAAATTATTTTAGTTATCAAGGCAAGTGGAGTTATTAGTGCCTCAAAAGATTGAATCACTGGTAGTAATTTTCGCAATAAAAAACTGCAATTATTAATCCATCAGACAATCGTGGGGATATCACAATAGTCAGATGTCAAATAACATGATATTACACCCTAAAATAAACTATGTTATGAGACTCACTAAATACAGCTATGATAGCCGCGCGTTGAACTCTTTCATTCGGGACCCGGTTCCTTCACATAAATACTGCTGAAATACTAAATTAAATGCAAATTAGTAAAATCATTTATTTATATACAAAACCCTTTATTTCCACTTAAGTTTTTAACTGACAAAATCTCAAGGTCATACAAGGTCATGCGCTGAAAAAACTGTGGAAACTTCAGCGTAAACAGGATTTCCCGAAGTCATCATATTTTTTATATATATTTGAACGGAGAGTGTTCAGTGTAGGTACCTATAAAATATATGACATACATTTTTATTAAAAAGTCACGAACTTAAAAATAATTACTTTAAATACAAATGACGTAAACTGTATTTGAAGAAGTTCTTTACTTCATCACCATCAATCTTCACTCTACTATTCTGTAAAGTGTTAAAAAAACATATTTCAAAGTACTAAGCCGTAAGTTTAGGCAGTAGTCAGCGTACTTTTATATCCCTTTAAGCATAATGAACAAAGACAAAGACGGCAGGTAGCGGTGAGGGGGTGCGCGGTGCGGCGGCAGGGGGACACATATGCACCACCATAAGTACAACGATATGCATCACTGCAGTCGCAGAGCTGCATTCCTGGTGCTGGCGAACGCGGGATTAGGGTGGACATTACCTTAGACTGACCTTTTTAGCTGAACTGGGTGAAATGGATCCCATGTCGAGACTTATACTTAGTGTAGCAGCACACCTGCGGAACGTTCGGCGCCGACACTTCAGCGGCGGAATTATCGGTCGTAGTATTCGGTTGGCATGACACAAACGCGCCGAACGGTCGGCGGCGTTTACTTCAGCGCGTTACGCGACGTAACTTTCGGCTGATGTGTCATACTCATAGGTAACTTGAAAAACACTACGAGCGAGCGTATTCGACCGAATCTTCAGCGCCGTACGTTCGGCAGGTGTGTCGCGACCCTTAGTAGGATGAGTCATATAGAATTGTGTTTAGGAGGGTTAATTTTCTGTCTGGATTTTGGCCAAATTCAGTGCTTTTTGGTTGAGTACAAAACCTTCTTTCTTATCAGTGTTTATTAGCAGTGGTTTCATCTTCTAAAGAGTATAGTCATTAGTGGATATAAATATAAGAAGCCCCTTTTAGGGCGTCTGGTAGGACATGTATTTCAAGCACATGCTCATGCCAATCGATTTCAATATGGAAGACATATTTTGTCTACAGTTTCTATTGGTAGAATCACTAAAAAAATATAATTTTTTTTTATTACAAATTATAAATAAAAAATAGGAAACTCGGGAGTGTCGCAGAAAAAAATAGTATAATAAGTATTCGACACGTATTTTTTTTTGCGTAATCAAAAGACTATAGCAATACATTGAGTTAAAACGTGGCATGACGTCACTCCCCGGTAGATTTTATACTAACTTGTGACGTAGCGAGCCCCCACTCCCCAACTTTAATGCGTTTTATCCAAACCATTTCTTATTAATATATAGCCAAAAATATGTGTCTAATTTTTTTTTTATCTAACTGACGAACTAAATAGTTTTTTTTTTTTCCCAGTCAACATCCCTATTATACAAGTTGCATATGCATGCAGATTTTTAGACAAAGATAGATAGCTAAAAGTCGAAATAAATGAATGCTGTTTACATAAAGCTCTTGCATCCGATCCCACGGTCGCATCCACGTTAAGCCTTTCGTGGAGTCGCATCAGTTGAACTCCTCTTAGTTATAGTCCGGTCGCTCTCTAATTTACTTGCCGGCCGCCGGTGGACTCGATGCCACAATAATACCGCCAAGTATTAAACGTCGCACTGTGAGCTAAACACGACCTGGTTTTTGAATAAAAATTATTATATGCACCAATTTAGACAGGTGGTTTGGACATTGCAACTTCGAACAGTAACTTACTAGATAGTCCCTCATATCGGGTTCACACATTTCGATTTTAGTTAATCAAATTCAGAGTTGAAAGCGATTTGATCCGTCTTAACAGACTTGCAATCAAATTGAATTTCAAATTCAAAGTATGTTTTGTTAAACAACAAAAGTTGTTCAACTAAAATCGGACTAAGACACCATTTCAAGTCTAGGGACACCCTAAGCAGTATTCAAAGCCAGTTGTACCACTCTTATTTTTTAAATATAAGTTAAGTAGTCATTTAAATTGATTAATTGATGCTCGTTGTTAAAAAAAAAAATGCTTGCTAACAATACCTAAACGTTTGGTGACCCGTTTTCAGTTCAATTTCTTTAGCTTCTAGTATTGGTTCCTCCTAATAAACAATACTACGTTACGTAGCCCTTAATACTAAAATTATAATTAAATGCAAAAAAAAAACGTCCGTAATTAAACATTTTCTCCCGTCACAGTAGTGTAACGCACCACTGTGCATCGCCTGAACTTTTTAAACGTATTGCGCTTGCGCAAGCTTTTTAAAAGCGCAATTACGTTTACGTAAGTTAACAATCTTTAAGATCAATTGTTGGGTAATAGGGGCTCATTTGTGACAAATGTGCGTGTTATAAGGTGAAAGATCTCGTATTTATTTGTAGCCTTTCAGTAATAAATTAAATAAAGTGTTTTGCTACTTTAAGATGGACCCGGGTGGAATTTTATTGGAATTTTCGAATAACGCTGACAGAGACAGTATACAAAGATCCGATAAGCCAGAACAGCAGAGATATAGGAAAAGTGCCAGATGAAGATGATTTCTTCTTTATTGCATTTAACAATTAATATCAGAGTGTTATCACCATACCACATATCAATTTATAATAACAGTGTTTTCCAATATCTTATTCTAAAATTTTATATTTTATGTTTCAGAAGAAAGTAAAAAAATTACGCATCCACAAAATGTCTCCCAATAAATTGTCTCGCTAAACCGACATATCAGATTAACCCTAACAATGCCTGCACAATAACCCGGAACAGCGTCTAACTACCTGTGTCCCACACATGCCGTTTGACCCTATGTATGCAGCCGAAAGTACCGATAAACACTCCACATGTCAATTTCCATGTTTGTTGTTTGTGGTTTTAATAAACCACCTTTGTTCCACACGTGGGTATCTTTTGAGGTAATGCTATAAAGGATCATAATTATCAAGAGATGGGCAACAGTGGCCTTGGAGCATCTGTGACCTTTTCGGCAGCAGTGGCCTTTTGGCAACAGTGGCCTTTTTGGCAACACTGGTTTTTTTGGTAACAGTGGCCTCTTTGGCAACGGTGGCTTTTTTGGCAACAGTGGCCTTTTTGGCAACAGTGGCTCTTTTGGCAACAGTGGCTTTTTTGGCACATTGGCCCTTAGTGGAATAGTGTTTTTTTTTTGCAGCTTCTTGTAAGCACCACTGTGTGATTTTCACCAAGGATGGTAATTATAGCGCTTTTTTCAAAAGACCGTATTTATAGTGGTAAACGGTAGGCCCAAAGTTCAGCAGAGATTGGCCGATCAAGTAGAGATGATAATGTGGTGATGATGAAATTTCATAAAAGTAATTAAGTATATAGTTTTATTATTAACTTAAACTAAGTTAAACAGACTGTCCAGCTAATCCTAAATCCATCAAAAGAAAAATTCAATTTAGTATTGTTGCTATGTTGTCAGCCAAAAAGCCATACTGCGGCCCACTCCAAATTGTGATTAAACCAACCTAATACACACAATTACAGGTCATGCTACTACCGACACCCGTTTTTGTGCCAAATAGAAAGATTATAACCCAACTAACAACCTTACTTTCAAAACCAACCTTAGCTAAAAAAAATAGAGTTGAAATTCCAGTGTGCAGATTCTGACGAAACCCGCTTCGCTTGTGTGCCGTCGTGAAAGCTACACATTTCATTTATAATATTAGGTACAATAGCAGACGTCATACTGTATACACTTCTACTACTGTACTCATAAATGTTTCATATGTGTGAGCACAATCGATGGTAGAAAGGCCGTAAGTGGCGCGCAAGCAAATTTGTACTCTACCGAGAAGAATAATGATTGGTTTTTCTTTGTTTAAGGTAACGTATTAAGGCAATAAGTGTATGTTTGCGTATGTGTGCACCGCAACGGCTCAAACGGAGTATCGAAGAATGCCGAGCGTGAATTACTGTGTTTAGGGAGTTGTCACTTTGACAATTTGCTCTTGTAAGGATTCGCGCCGCTTGTTCAGATTAATAAAAGATTAAAACTGGGTTGGTGATTAACACGTTTTAATACTAATTCAATTGTCTTTGTTTGTAATTAATTAGCTGCTAATCTAGGCTAATTAAAAATCTACAGAAGTTACAATGTTTTTTTAATAAATCTGTATTTTTTAAGCTGAAGATTTTAGATTAGGTAGTAAAAAATGTTTTATTACAGGCACAGTCAAAAGAAACACAGATAATAATAAACAAACGTTTTTAATTACATTACAATAAGCATTAGGTGAACGTTGATGAAAAGTAATAAAGTCAACCGACAACGTATCAATTACTAAATTGAATTAAACGCTATAAACCGCGCGGCGCTCCACAATAAGCGATCACAGCGCATCGCATTAGCTACTGACAGCCCGCGTACGTGTGTATACCACGCTCGTTACGTTTACGTGACGCGCACACACTAAGACAAACTTATAACTGCCAACAACACAAACAAAAATAAACCTAAACACTCACTACATAAGTGCTCTCTCGCCATACCTCAAACTCGCCAGTTTATTGCTTGCTCCCGCCACCACACCGGGTGGCGAAGTCCGGCAACGTCGCGCCCAAATTATTGTGACATTTATACCATACTGCTTGCAGAACGGAACCGCTAGCGACATCTATCCACGCTCTCGGAACTAAACACTCGGCTTCTAGAAAGAGACGGATGTACTTGACAATATCACTTTCACGGTCTCGTACTTAAAGCTAAGCGGTTTGCTGTACTGTTTGTTTGTGTCTGTAAACAGCGGCCTGGCGAGGTGTATCGCGCATGAATGAAATGGATGACCGCGCGAGAGAGACAACGCTCTACATTATGTCTGGGTGGGAACGGGATAGGTGAGGAGCGCGAAGCGTGCAGAATACATCGTTTATCAGATTACATGCGAAGTATCGCGAGCGTGGCGATGTTTTGACACGCGATAATCACAAGATAATGCGAGCGATCTCAGCGGCGTTTAGGTTTATATTGGCTTTTTATAGCGCCGAGTTAAATGTAGTAGTGGAAAATATTAAACATACAATAATATCAACGACTGCTCAGATTATTTTGTTTGACTTGTGACGTCAAGGATTCGCACGAAATTTTAGCGCGCCATTTGCGAATTTTCGTTTTGAATGTTAACTTCAGATTTTTGTTTTATTTACTGAACCTGTTAAAGATAATGTTAATTGTGAGTTTACTAATATGAATTAGGTGTGAATCAAATTAAATGATTATAATGTCTGCATTGTATTAAATTTGATTTTTTATAACGTCATCAAAATTAAATATGTAGGTAAACAGCTGGCTGTTATGTACAGCAATAAAATAAAAATCTACATGAAGTTTAACAAATACAAGCAAGACACAACAGTAAATGTAGACAAGCAATTAAGTACCTACATAAAAACTTACGGAATTATAAAAGTCCTTTAATTTATTCAAAGTAACAAAAATGACCAATACACAAACCCTCAACACTAAACTAAGCAATTAGTACGTCGAAAGTGTAGAGCTTTCGCAGAAAATCCGAGCTTTCCAAACTTGTCGGGGGCAGCTTGCCAAACGAATGTAGTGTGAAAACTTGGTAGCAACTTGTGAAATGGGGGAGGGGCAACACTGTTACCGAACTGACTACTAGCGCCATCTAGTAGCGAGTAGCTAGAGCTCTGATTTTAAAATGTTTACGTTGTTGTTAGTTCTAAAGATTTCTGTTTGTATTTTTTTGTTTATGTTTAATAGATTTTAGGACTATTATTCATTTTATTTGGCTAGAGAATGATAAATGACAATGACTATAATACAAATTAAATGACTCTATGACGAAAATTAAATAATAACAAAATAAGCCAAGGAAATGATTCACCTAAACAAAATACTGATATATCAATTTCCAATTTGTACAGTAGAAAACTTAAATAGAAATCGTAGACAAGGTGTATGCATTCTAAATACCTTGACCAAACGTTATTTCTGGAGGGGCAATGTTTATCTTATGGCAAGCGTTAACGCTGCGTGTTATTTCAGTATCGGATTCGTTTTCCTTTATTTCAGTAATTTTATATGACTTCGAGTCTACTAATCGATTTTTAATCGAATCAAAATGTATGTAAAACACCCCTGCTGAGTTGCAAACAACTCTTGCTGTTTATTTTCATAATGTGTGCGCTTTTAACCTGTACCTAATGAAAGCGTTGATGATGCAATAAATGAATAATTCCATTTTGATATTGGATTCTCTTTCATTATTTGGCAATTCAATTTTGTCAGAATTATTAATGGTCGTTCTCTTAAGATTTAATATTATTTTGGAACCGTTCTTAATAAACATTATTATTTTCCTTAACTGATACTTCCTTGTAAATTAAAAAAACAATACTGTGAAGTCATGTCACAAGTGTCAAAACTAAAAATTTTGTTATAGGAAACATCAACCTGACTTACGAGTACTTCCCATGTCCAGCTTTCCATAATGGCAGCTTACATAACTTATTCTTCTTACTTGAATATTCTGACAAAATTCTAAAGAGAGAAAGATCTAAAGAAGAAAAGTCTAAGAAATAAACAGCAGGAATCGACAGGAATCCGACGCAGACGTTGGCGTACGTCAAGGTACCATACTGGGGCCATTGTTAACTTTATACTGAAAAATATGAAAATGTCTACTAATTTAATATTAGTTTAGTAAATAGAACGTTATTTTATTATTGATTTTAATTGAGTTTATTCTTAATTTTTTCAACTCTTTGAAAGTTGTTTGCGGCCTTCTGTACCTAGTTTCGTTAGATCTTATAATGAATCACACAAATCCCAATATTCTATTGGTAGATATTTAAAAATAGTCAAACAACAAGGTAACTCTAGTCGCAGCTTTATCGTTAGCGCACACAACGTGGACGTAAATCTTCCCTTGATTTACGGATATATACATAGGCACTTTAATTTACAGCTAGACCGTTTTAGCCGACTTTCATAAGTAATAAACACTATACAATTGAATATCTTGTAGGTGGGACTTTATTGTACAACTGACCATTGATCTGGCACTTAATATGTGTCACTTTCAAATCTGCCTATCTTCAAGATCTAATGTGTCTTTTATTATATTAGAAAGAAAGGAATATTAGACATTATATTGGGCGCGGTCGCTGATCAAGAAACAATTACCTATGTGAGTTTCCCGATACAGATTGTTTTTTAGATTTTCCAGCGAGCTTTCTTAGAAACCATGAAAAACCACAGGTGGAGAGAAATGAGGAAAATTATTTTGTATTTTCCTGTCTTCATTTCTAAAAAAGTTTTTTAGAAATCCCTAGGGATTTCTAAACAGCTACCTACGATCGATTGGTATTATTTGATAGTAAAGTTTCACTGGTAAATGCTTTTAGATCCGGACACTCTCCAGGGTCAAAAGCAATTTCACATTAGTCTCCTTCACTGGGTATGGTTAATTTTTCAAACATGCATGTCTCAAAATAATTGCATTCATGTTTCCCGACAGCTTAATCAAAACTACAATTAGTATTCTAGCACTTGGAACGTCGTTGACAGAAGAATTGTGTCGGTTCAAACTTGATTACATTGTTACATATGCTTCTGTTTGATTCATCCTTCAGCATTTTAAAATTTTGTCCTTCATAGGTATCTAATGAAAAGGCATCTCAACAAAAAATATTTTGAACGTAACGTTCAATGATGCTTTATTTCCAAAATCATCTAACAATCGATAAATTCTTTCTATTCTATACAAAGTTACGCAAATTGTTTTAAAATTCGTGGTAAACATTCCTATCGTGACCATTAAACTCCTACACATCGGTTTTCCGAAAAATAATCCAGAAAGCTGTAAAAGAATTGAGGTGAAAACCAATGCGATGTGCTGAATAAGCGAGCCGACCTACTTCGACACTTCGTTAGTGTTTTTCGATATTCAACTGTGATTTATTATAGATATAAAATCCACCAGATGCCAGATCACACCGACCACATATTGGAAATACGCGGCCGTCTCTTGGGTGGTCTATCTATGGATCATTGTTTACGAAATGAGACGAGATGCGTTACTTGTGTGACGTTGAAAGTTTTATTGCGAAAAACATGTGTCTATGTGAAAGAATAAGTGCGAACAAACACAGTCTAGCGGTCACATGGAACAGACTACGAACGTGAGAAATGTATCTGCCGCGCCCATGAAGGTCGACGCGTGAAGATTTGTGGCTGTATACCGAATAACGTATTTACTTAGGCCGGCCCAATAATATTAAGAGGTAATCGGTTCAAATGTTAAGTCAATAACACTCGCCTTTGGGTTAAACTATTTCAAATAGGTGGTTAAAACGTATTTGTGTAATTATGTCATCGCAACGTTTAGATTTTTTTAAGGCAAAGTATGTTTGTTTAATTTACTCTAATACTCGTCCGTAACCGTGTTTCACCGTGACCTCCCTGCTCGTAATATTCGTTTACATTCCCAAATACGTTAACAGGTACAACCTCCGGGGTCGGACCACGGTAGGGGAATTGAAAAATTGTAAAACACACCTCAGGCATTGTGGTGTGAATAAATTATAAGCGAGCACAAGTTATCCGTGCCCAGTACCACTTGACCCCCCGTGTCTCTTTCACCTGTGGAAAACACTTCAGTTGCTTGGAAATGGTAAATTTACGTGAGACCTACATATGCTGGTCATTGCGCGACCCACTTACGCTTGGTAGTCTCAATATTGTTGTACCAGATCTGTACTAGGTTAGCGGAACCCTAGTTCTAGGATTATTAACTTGACTTAATGGAAATTCATTCCGCGTAAATTGTTCCTATGACATGAATCTAGGTTATTGTAATGTTTCGTTTCTCTTAGTTCAAAATTACATGTATACTGTTAGTTGAAAGTAGGTGTAAGATTTTCTCTCATACTTATAAAAGAGACGCAAAATTTTTACGATTTGAGTTTTCTTTTGGCAACGGTTTCTTCTGAAAATTGCAGCCAAATGTCGTCGTAGAGATGCGACTATCTTCCTATAAAATATAATTTTTAAAAGTAGGAACTAACTGAGTTTACAACAATATTTTTTTATAATAATTATGTCCAAATCCTGTAGTCAAACAATGGGTTTTTTCTATATTTAAAATGCACATTGCCATTATCATCTTCCTTGTTTGTCTAAGATAACACAATACAATTACACATTCATACCTAAAGTTTTGCAACTACTTAAGTAGGTATATTAAAATGCAAAAACATTGTGCAAATAGTTTCATAGTGTTGTCTCTGAAAAACTCAAAACCGTCATGATTTGCACAAAATTCTACTTACCTACAATAAATGTACCATCATGATCCTCAGACTCCTTATCTAATCACATAAAACGTGTGACGTCATCGAGTGGGTAAAAACATACGACCTTTATACGAGGGATTTGTAATCTTTACGAATTATTGGACTGATAACTTTGGGACGCTACTGGAGAAATTATTTTGAGAGTTCCATTCACACAGGTGAGGATTTGGAAGATTTATTAGATCCTTAGGTACAAGACATCGAATACATTATCAGCCAGTAGGCATTACTATTCAGCATTCTGAAGAGTTGCTTTCTCATAGTCGACTATAATCAAAGGCTTTCATATTCATCATATTTGCCATAATTTTATTATGGATCGATCATTGCAGGATCAATGTTTCCATCTTACCGTGCCAGACGAAAACCATTGATAATGCAATTATCATGTTCTCAATAAAAAGGTGTGTTCTTGATTTAACCTAACCACCAACCACACAGACAGTTTATTTCTATTATCAGTGTCTTCTGTCTTCACACGTATTTCAGTGGCTTCAGTCGACCTAGAAAGAAACTTCTTTAAGTAAAATAAACGGACATCAATATCACTTCAAGTTCTCGAAAAAGTTGCAAAAGAATTTCATAATATTTCGATTCAATTACTTAACTCCAAAATTACTTAACGAATTCCAAAATGACAGTTCCGCAAAATTTTGAAATTAGTATCTCTCGCTTATTCGAACTGCTAACGCCATCTACCGGTGCTGAAATAAGTTAACTCTACGCACAGAAGATACGTTTCAAATTTTTTACATATATTTTTATAAGTTCTTTATGTTTATAATACTTAATATTTATTATGTAGTAGGATAATCATTTAACACAACAGAATAATTTACCAGCCTATCTTTCCAACTTGATATACACAGCCCTTGAGGGCACATCCCTTACCTAAATAGGACAAACTTGGTGATCCCTCCGCCCTTCCATCGCACACCCGGGGTCCCGGGAAGAGGAATATCTAAGACGAAACCATTTGTATGTAATATTTAATATAACGGCACATTCACCGTTATACAACAAAACTATAGGTACCTAGTTGTGGCACGTGCTCACAACATCATAATCTGTTTTGTATAAGAAGTGAAACGCAACTAAGTACCTATGTAAGTACTTAGATGAGATTATTCTTAATCGTTTAATACATTAAAACACGACGAAAAATAACGGTCACATTTTTTGTTGATTATTTCAAACTCACAAATGTCAAGAAGCCTTGTACGCAACAAACACAACCTAATTGCTATACAAAAATAAACCTAAGATAACAATCAATGTACAAATTCACTATTATTTTGTAACATAAACTCATGTCATACTCATACATGGCGTGAATAGTACACACCATCGCATTAAACTTTCAGGGAGTTTACCTACAACGCTATACCTACGTGACAGCCGAAATTGGGTCCGAAATTACTCGACAGTAGAATAATGGCGTCTGTTACTAATATACGGTTATCCGGAAGTGGTCTGAGCGGCGGAATTCGTACCACAATATGTATGTAATTTATTCAGACGATACCATCGGGCGCTGTCGCCACTCGTCAATAGATGGCGCTGTACTCAATTAAGGTGAGGACATAATATTATCTAGTGCAATCCGGTGCGTTTATGTACAAATGCATTAGTGATTCCACTGCAGCGATGTTATTGTGGTGATGATGTATTCATTAATGTTCTACTAACGATATACGGGTGTTAAATAATTAATAACATTGAATGTGCAATACCAGCGCTTTCAACTATTTATTAGGTAATGGAGCTTTCTTTACTGATGATTCGGTTTGTTGAACTAAATTGATTATTTCGTGATAATTTATTTTTGTAAAGAACGTAACAGTAGTACAAAATATTTTACGGTTATCCAATAAGCGCCAAGACATATTCACTCTATAAACACGGAAAGCTTTTAAAATATCGCAGGAAAAGCTATTGATGTAACGGTGTGCCAGTTTTCTGCTTCCTAGATTTCTGCATAAAACTCATTGTGCGCGTTTCCTGTGAAATACAGCGGCCGTACCTTTCTCTCTAACAAAGTTAGGTACCGTCTAAAGTTAGTTTTTACCTCCTGATTCCTGCACACTCGCACAATAGGTACCTACTAATGCATTAGTAGGTTATTTTTTTTAAACAACGAAAAAGTTTTAGAAAAATACGACATTGATAGTAAAGTACCTACTTATTTTTAGCTAACTACGAATAGGTACTTTACTATCAATGTCGTATTTTTCTAAAACTTTCTTTTTTATAATCCTAAGATTATTCAAAGGATTAATTTTAAAAAGATTAGGTAGGTAGGCACCATAATACTGAAAAGATACAAGACACCAAAAATATCACCGAAACATCATCTAGTTAAGGTAAAGAAGATCCCTGTTATTTATAAGGCACTTAACCTCTTTGTTTATGACGAAGCTAATTCCGTATTGAGACAACGCGGCCGGAATTAGGATGTTGAAAATAAACACCACCACAGAAGAGGAAATTTTAATTATCTTAATGTTACTATAACAAACATTGTAACCGGAATCTTTGATACTCCTTGGATATTTAGCTAAGCTTAATCGTGGATTCTTTGTGGTGTGGAGAGCAACATACATGTACATAATAGATCAATGATCAACCGTCTTAAAAAGTGTCTACGACAATGCAACTATTTTTCTCAGTGCGGAGATCGATCCTATCATTTGATGTGATAGTAGACAGTACCTAAGATGTTTTTTACTGCTACCCATCTTCCAGACAATGACATATTTTTTATATAAAATCAGCTACATAGTTGGGAGCTCAGACCAAATAAAAAACCAAGACACTGCAACAGTGACGTGAGGCCGGTTTCGTTAACATATGTGCACTTAGAGTGGTGTAGTTTGATTGTAATGTTATCGTAAAAGGTTGTAAATGTGTGCGTGTGAGCGTGTATGCAAAGAGCGGAGGTGTAGCTTTAGCATGCTTCACTGTATTGTTCGCAGTGCTATGTCTGTTTTTTTATTTGGTCTGAGGTTGAGAGGTAGCCAATTCGTTGTCGGAAGCCACACTGTAGAACCACTATGATAGATACCATCTTAAAAGAGAAGAAAAGTTTACTTAGCTTAGAACAGCCAGCACATTTTTCTTCTACTTCAAACTTGTAGTTACTTCATTCTATCCGTCAAGAATTCGTTAAAATTATGTCTGTCCTTGTCGAGCTATCCGCCAAAGTTTTCCACAGTGTTTATAGTGTTGGAAAACTTTGTCATTGCAACATTGAAAATATTTCAAGTGATATCCGTTGACGTTGCCTGTCTATCTTGTAAAAATATTTTTTATTAAAACAAGCCCCCCAATTACGCAATACACGATCAATTTTAAATTGAAACCAATTGAAAAAGATTGCCAGTCCATTGCTTCATACGTTCGACAAAAAAATCTGCTCATGTTTTTTTGTCGAACGTATGAAGCAATGGACTTGCAATCTTTTTCAATTGGTTTTAATTTAAAATTGATCGTGCATTACGTAATTAGGGTGCTGGATAGTAAGTAGATCCTGGAAGACTATTGGAACATACGAAGCGTAGATATGACTCGCGTAAAACTCTGGCGCCAAAACTTTTGTGACCCAAGTGTCTTTGTTTGCTGCCACCTACTCGGTAGAAAAGCATCAATAATATTAATGGTCTATTAAACGCTATTGTTTAAAAGTCTCACTTCATTCACTCACATCTGACACGTTTTCTCCAACCACACGTTCTGAAGGGTTAAAATCAATTAGTATACAAACAAGGTATACAAAGAGCGACGTATCTAGTGTAATGACGTCATCGGTACCACGCTGCGCCGGCCCGCACCCTCGCGTCATCTCTCTAATCGAAAATACTGTTCAGTAACTATTCTTTATTTATATCTCCGTCAGTGTCTGGAAATGTATGGTGCGGAGCAAATTACAGATTGTCTATCTATAGACGCAGTGTTTGGATCATACCATGATCTTTTAAGAATTGTTTGGGAGCATACGAGATTGAAAACGAGAAATACTTTTCCGATTCTTCTAATTGTTCATTTCCTTTCTTACCTTAAATGGTATCTTGGGCAATAAGATTTATTTCATAAAAAACTTCGTAAACTCAATAAAATATCAAAACAGAAACAAAGTGTTATTTTTCTTCTTCTTGGCGTTATTCCAAATTATTAGTATGGGCCACTGCATCTTTGTCTTCTAAACTTTTCTGCGTTTCGTACGCAGGTGCATCTTCGCTGAACAAAACTGTGACAAAGACAACTACTTCATAATAATCCACAATTATGAAAAATCTCATCACACAAAGCCCTACTCTTTAATATATTTCAATTACTCCACTTTATTTACAGATATAACAATTTGTTGCCGGCACTGCTTCTATGTATGTAAATCGGTTGCTTATGCCACATTCACACTGCAGGGGCGTCTGCTCTTTTAACAATTAAAATATGCAAATGGGAGATATTACCCACTACTTTTCATTCCGGCTCGATGGAGTAGGTATCAATGGGGTTGCGAGGCTTCTAGCCGCCCCTAGCTGTGATGACGATGTCAAAAAATATGGATTGAACAGCACTCCCATAGGGCGAGCGACGAGACTGTTTGTTTATATTATCACTTACATAGACACCTGTAGTTAACGAGGGTACAGGGAATTTAAATTGTAATTCTATTAGGTGTGTGAGGTGTCTGATTTTGTTTTGTTTTGAAATGAAAGCAGAGATTATTACCTATGATATCGGGTTTAAATTCCTCTTTGTTTCATCAGCAGCTTCTGGCTGCAAT
Source organism: Conistra vaccinii (assembly GCA_948150665.1). Taxonomy (NCBI): domain Eukaryota; kingdom Metazoa; phylum Arthropoda; class Insecta; order Lepidoptera; family Noctuidae; genus Conistra; species Conistra vaccinii. The sequence goes on from OX411318.1 coordinate 17,010,511, forward strand.
TGCATTTTTTTCCGAATTCAATTGATTGACAAATCTGATGAAACATTTTAAGTTGTCATTAAATCATAAATTTTAAACTCTTTTTCATCGTATTCCTTCTCCTTTTTTTCCAAAAAATTTCTTGAAGATCTAAAAAAAAATATTTGTTCAAAAGTACTAGATAGGTATAAATCAAGGTCTCATACTACTTTTTACACCATTACTCATAATGCGTCACATTACTATTGATCCCAATGTCGTTGACCGTCCCTATAACCGTGTCACCAAATAGAGTGATTACGTTGTAGGTCGACTAACTATGAGACAACGGCTAAACAGCCAAACAGCCAAATTACACAGATTGTGCACCGTCGGGGTTACGTTGCTATGTAAATTAATAATATGTAAATTTCCACGCCCGCCGAACAGTTAGGGCTAAGCTGACGTTTACACGGCACTCCTAAGCGATACATACTGCCTATAGATTAATTTTAGCGACGCCTTTTTAATTGAGTTCTTTGGTAGGCAGTTTTTGGAGGACCCTCTTGGCTGTGTAACAAAAGGGACTAAGTTTTACGCAAAACCTGTATAGATATATCTATTGTATTGGATACCAGTTAATATACAAATTAATTACTTAATAAATTTTTCAATTTCTTTGTTCTGTACATATTTTTCTCCCTCAATAATATTGTTTGCTTTCGGTTTGGCGTTATCTTCTTTCTTTTCATGATTTTCCATCAATAATCTCAGTTATATTGTACCTAAATATTTTATTAATATTTAACCACGTACAGTACGACACAACTTAGATGTAGCATAGATTTGAAAATGTTCATTCATTCAATTCAATTTTGCGAATGTATTTGGCCAGGAGACTTTACAAGTTATTGCGTTTTCGAAAGATCATTTTCACCTGAAGGAGTAATAAAGATTGGTGATTTTGAAGGCGCACTCAGTTCGGATGGAGATCGGTTTTACGAATTTTGCCGATGCTACATCTAAGTTGTGTCGTACTGTAATATCTCTTGATTTAATCAATACATAACGCGCTGAAGCCGCACGAGCTTAGCTTTAATAGTTAATACCAAACATAATAGATGGCGCTACGCGTATTTGAATCATGGAAAGGTAGAGAGTTTGGTTACCAAAGAATATTTTACATTATGATTAAAATTAATCTTTATGTGAAGAAAGCAATAAATAACTTACTTATTTGGAAAGAGACCGAACAATTTGTATAAAAACACAACTGTTAAAAAGAAAAAACCGTAAGTAGCTAATAAAGTTTAATAGTTAGGCAGGTGGTGCTAATTTCAGTAAGTACTACCGGATTTGTGATCACTAGCAAAAGCTGATAATTATATTTTTAAACTTTTTCTTTATCAAGAAAAAGTGTTTACGTTATGTCTTTTTTAAATAGAAATACACTGCCTGAAAGAATCTAAAAAGAAGAAGAAATTATAACATTATAGTCTACCGTAACAAAGAACAAAATTTTTCAAACTGATCGCACACTTTTTTTGATGTGTGTACTTATATGATTTTTGTTTTTCATATTTTATGATTGAATTTAATATAGACAAAACAAATGGAAACTAAAACAAAAGAAGAATAAGGTAAAGTTAGTAAAGTAGTAGGTAGTAAGTAGGTTAGTAGTACCTAAGTAGTAGTAGTAGGAAGTAAGTTATGTTTTTAATGATGTCAAAAGTAATTATTTACTAACAGGAGTCGCAGTTCTGTACATTTATTTAAATAATCGTTTAATCCAAACTCCGTAGAGTGACGTCGACGCTCCCCGAGGCGATCAATTACTGCGAATCAACTGCGAATCAACTTTCATGCGCCTCCCCTAGCATTGGCATTGCGTACTTGAATGCGAATCGGTACACCCTAGTCACAAACTGCATGCAAATCTAGTGTAAATTATTCCGAATCATAATATGAAGACTTTAATGAATTGAAACGGGACTTTAACGCTTCGTTTTGTTTAGGAGATGAACCGTTGAGGAACGCTTATAAACAAGTTAGAATAACAATAAAATCTATTACTTACGGTAATACATTTTCACAATCAAGTATCAATCACATAATGTGCTGTGGAAATTAACAGAAAGTATAGGATTTTCAAATAAGAATGTGATGTGCCACTGAATAATTAAGCTATGCCATAATTTTACCTAGGTATTATAAAATAAAACTTCAAATCCATAATGATATCATCGATATGATTACATTTTATTCTTTGCCTCAACAAGCATCGAAGCCGCAACCCTACTGGAAGTAAGTCCGCGACCCTTGAGCCATTGGGGTTGATTCGGCGTCCCAACGTCCGCCCGTCTTTGTTCAGGGTTGCGCTTTCAGTTCCCGCACCCAAACAAATATCTAGCGACCAGATTACAAGTGTAAATAATTTAGTGTATATCATTTCAGCATATTGCAGATTCTAACCAAATCATATCGAATATACTATAAAATAACAAAGATCTGTATCTGATATAAGTAATAATTTTTATTTATTTCTCTCTGCACAAAGGTTCACATACTCGTAGTTATAAACTTAAAGACAAGAATTATAGCGTTTTGACAAAAAAGCATACAATATTTTTGACCCAGAATTCAATCTAATTAACATTACAATTGTCAATTTCAAACTCTAGACTAATTATTAATTGATACGGGAAAAAATAAATATATAGAAATATTTAAATTAATTAACCAGAAAAAAGAACTATTTATAGATACCGAATAAATGTGAAAAAGCTCTAATTATTCCCTTTGTTTTTGTCAAAGACAGTGAAACAATAGACAAGACAAAAGAAAAGCAATAAAAGACGCGAAACCAAATTAACAAGAAACAACACTGATACAGAAGGAAGGATTAACCTAACAAACATAAACAAATGAGCGTGTTCCCAATTTCGGCAGGAGACAACGCTTAATTACGTTCGCCTGATACAGACAGGAAAGGGTAAGCAGTTATTATAAATAATTTAGCAAATAGGCCACCCGGGTCGCGCGGCCATGATTACACGAGAAATCTATGTATTTAACACTACATTTTTGGCTGAAGTAACGAAAATTGCTTGTAGTTCTGACCTTTTTTTCCTGAAGACGTGCAGACCTGTTGCCATGCCAGATTTTTCTTTCGATATTTGTCTTCGTTTTTGAGCATCATCTGTATTTAAATAACTTTACAACTATTTTGTAATTTTATTTAAATTTTTTGTTATGAATGAATGCATGCGTGATCCCGTGAATTTCGTTTGCATTAATTAAAGTTCAGCTTATCTGCACTGGTCTGTCCTCCTGACTTCTACATACTTTTGTTTGTCATTGCTTGCCCTGTAAGGTAAGGTTAAACGAAAGATTTGGAGTACATGTTCAGACACCTTAACGTCAATGGCGTGCAACGAACATCAAGGTCATGTATTGTTTCACAGAAAACGTTTCATGTCAACGTTGCATGTGTTTGCTAAACTATCCTTGGCTTTAAATAGAATTACTGTTAAAGGTGACAATATGACTTGTGCTGTCAAATCTTCACATTCATCTACGTCAGTAAATTCGACTTTAAACGCATTAGAAAGATCTAAAAGCCCATTTCATTCACCATACCTAATAATACTTTTTGATCAAATACTATTGACAATGCAAGGCTTTCAAAGACGTGTCGGGTATACTCGTATTCATAAATTGATCCGCTGCGAGGTCAGTACTCGGAGGGTTGGATGCAATATGTCTGGGGACGCTCACGTGTCGAAGGGTCATAATCCGATGGAAAATATAGTGTGTCGTGTGTCCGTTTTAATTGAAAAAGTTAAATACATTGGTATTATACGCAGTAAGTGTATTGCTTAGATTAATTGTGTAGTAACGCTTTGTTTGATCAAAGAACTAATTCGGGCCCATCTGTCTATGTGTGGTCGACATCGCCAGATTGGAGGACTGAAATTCTTCTAGTTTAATCTTTGTCCTACAATAAAGTGTTACAGATGAGCGTATGTTTTCCCATTTAAACTTACTTCATCTACCACAGTCTATTCATTAATATGTCAACGCAAGAGTTCGGTAACAAGATTAATAATAATTTTCTTTTCATAAAACTTATTTTAAATTAACTCAATTTCTGTTTCAAGTGTCTACAACCCTCTTTAAGGGCTGACTGGACCCCTATAGGGCTCCAGCGTCTAGACTCAGATTGCACGACGCACTTAGCATATTAACATACTAATTACATTTATCCTTTCCGCATGTTATTCTGACGCTCGCCGCAAGGGGAACCCGTAGTAAATCTCACAAACAGGTTATTTACCGGAGATGAGGATCATAGTAAAGGACTATGAACTAATAGAACGATGGGCTCAATTTGATTCTGCACTCAATTAGAATATGGTTTAAGAACTTTATTTCTCAAAAAGTCACACTTACAGAAGGCGATCTGGACATGGAAGTATAGGGATCAGAGAGAAGAGACTGTTGAGAAAAAGGAATTCATGGCTTGTAAATATTAGACACTCGAATGGACTGGTCTAGTCAAGAAGTTTGTAGAAAAAGCGTTTAAAAAATTTAAAGAGCGTCGGTGGAGTTGATGACCCAGCTTTTGTAGTGGAAAGCACAGCAAGATAAGATAAACAAAGTCAATCAACACAACGGAAGATGACAATAAAAGTAGCACAAATAATCTGCCTAGCCTTTTCCCAACTATGTTGGGGTCGGCTTCCAGTCTAACTGGATGCAACTGAATACTTTACATGGAGCGACTGCCTATCTGACCTGAACAACCCAGTAACTGGGTAATACAATATCCCTTCGTAAGACTGGTGTGAGACTTTCGGGCTTATGACGACTCGATCATCGTAACGACTGTCAAAGATCCACCAACGGCTTACCGTGCTTTCCGAGGCACGGAGGAGTATCGGTATGTAAAAATGTTCATCCATCCACTGCCCAACCCCGGCAAGCGTAGCTTAACCTGAAGGATCGACCCGTGCGGTTGTTATAACTTAGCGAGCTCCTCTAAAAGTAGTACGAAAACATAAAACTAAATCAATTCAACATATTTTTACTCAAAACCGCTACATAATGCCACTATCCACACATAATCCATTTACCAACACACGCACGCGTAAAATGACTGCATTAACCCGATGAGGTTCGATTTCAGACATTAATTACCATTATTAATATCTGTAATTCACGTACGTGCATTGTGTGGAACTATATAGTGCCTACGGCTAGTAGGTAATCCGCAAACAATATTAGAGAAATCAGCAGCGACCTGTGACGTATAGATGGTAATGGTCGCATGCCATTGGATGGACGCTTTTGGTATGTCGGTTACGGAATCAAGCGTGTGATGTATGTGTTAAGAGGGTCAGTTATAATTAAAGAGGTGGTAATAACAATGACTGTAGTAAATACTTTTTGATGCGATGGACTTAAGAATTATAGTCCGGCCGTTGAAAAAATGCGTTCTTGACACCTGTCAGTTAGTGAGTTTATACATGACATACTAACGAATATGTGTTTTGAGAATTTGATCTAAAGTCCCCGTCACGAGAAGCTATAAATTTTGTCAACAAAGAACTTCTACTAAGTTACGTAGCGAAATAAATAATCCCAAATTCAATCAACTCAAAATAACATTATGTGTATTAAGAAACTAACGAGCAATTTCACTTGGTCGGGTTATATTTTGGCGATATAAAGCGCTGAGGTATGTTTTGTGGTACTGGAACTCAGACGCGCTCAGTAACAATACTAGAGCTTTATATCGCTAAAATATAACCCGACCAAGTCATATTGCTCGTTAGTTTCGTATTACACGTATGTTACTTTGGGTTGATTGATTTTGGGATTATTTGTTGTTGATTGGATTGTCGCTACGTATGTAACTTAGTAGAAGTTCTTTGTTTACAAAATGTATAGCTTCTCGTGACGGGGACTTTACTACTAGAAATTGCCCAACTGACAGGTGTCAGGCAGGAACGCATTCTCTCGACGGCCGAACTGTAGTGTACATTATCTGCCAAGATTTTATGCAGTAGATGAGAGAGGGGAGAGAAACCTTTTACTCTCTAACAAAGTACACGGAATCATGTCTGGATTTATCCCAAAAATAGTATATTATGCAACTAATGAATAAAGGACGGATTTAAAGCGAGGGCCATAGATGAATCACGATCAAGTGAAGGATTCTAACGACTGAATCACGACCGTAGGGAGTGATTCATGATGATTGAATCACGAGCGCAGCGAGTGATTCAAGTGTTAGAATCCTGAGCGACGCGAGTGATTCATGGCCCTCGATATAAATCCGTTTTATTCAAGAGTTGCATACTATACTTTATACCATGACTACGAGAAAAAGAAAGATTTAAGCGAAAATAGACATTTAATAAAAGGTTAACACGTTTTAGTGTCGGGAGCCCTCCTGGAGGGTTCACCTACTTGGATATGGGATGTCGGGAACCCTCGCGGAGGGCTCATTTAAAATGTAGACATTCAGTGTCGGGAGCCCTCCTGGGGGGTTCACCTACTTGGATATGGGATGTCGGGAGCCCTCGCGGAGGGCTCATTTAAAATGTAGACATTCAGTGTCGGGAGCCCTCCTGGAGGGTTCACCTACATGGATATGGGATGTCGGGAGCCCTCGCGGAGGGCTCATTTTAAATGTAGACATTCAGGGTCGGGAGCCCTCCTAGAGGGTTCACCTACTTGGATATGGGATGTCGGGAGTCCTCGCGGAGGGCTCATTTTAAATGTAGACATTCAGTGTCGGGAGCCCTCCTGGAGGGTTCACCTACTTGGATATGGGATGTCGAGAGCCCTCGCGGAGGGCTCATTTTAAATGTAGACGTTCAGTGTCGGGAGCCCTCCTGGAGGGTTCACCTACTTGGATATGGAATGCCGGGAACCCTCGCGGAGGGCTCATTTTAAATGTAGACGTTCAGTGTCGGGAGCCCTCCTGGAGGGTTCACCTACTTGGGTATGGGATGCCGGGCGCCCTCGTGGGGAGGTTTCACTTCCAACTAAGAATAATAAAAGTCATAGACTTTATGGCGGAATGATGAGTTATGAGTTCTATGAAAATGGGTGGAGTCGAAAGTGTTAAGGAGGTTGTATAGCATTGATATACGAGGTCGAATACATTGGTGTGTTCTAAATTCAAACACCAAAATAGTGATTAAAAGAGCTTTTTATTCACTGTTTTCAGTGAATAAAATAAGCTTTTTAGAGGGGGAATGGTATAAAGATTATTTTTTTCACACTTGTGTGTTTTTTGGCTTGGACCCTGATCAAAAGCTCTTTGTCTAGTGTAATGTTGTTGATCCTTTTGAAAATTTTATTAGTTATCTTTTATCTTGGTCACCTCTTAGCGCGGATTTCACTAATGAAACTGAACGCGATCTGCTGATCGCGTTCAGTTCAGAAACCGCGTTCAAGAACTGTCACTGTCATTATAATATAGGTTTAGTTTTAGTCATTGTTATTGTATTTGTCTATCTGTGTTATTATGTTTAATGTATATTGTATTAGAGTATGTGTATGTATGGTATGGGTTTTAAATTGCCTGAAATAAACTATATTTAATTTAATTTAATTTAATTATTGTTATGAAATTTTGACACTAAAAGCTCTTGAACGCAACTTAGATTTTTATTGATCGCATTTAATTTCATTGTTAAAATTGGCAATCAGTCTCTTATTAAAGAGGTAAAATGAATGGGTCATTCATTCCTATCTGAGATTTTTTTACTGTTGAATTTATTGACACATAATTTGTTAAACATTACCAATACGTCACTAAATCACTGTCGTAGATAACGGGTTTACCAGAAACCCAATGAATTCCTTCCATAACGACATCGATTAGCGTTTCGTTATACTATTTATCGAACTTCCATACTTCCAAATGGATATTACTATCATTTTATCTGTGCATAGGTAGTATCTAATCTGCTTGAATTGAAATATGTCGGTTCAAAGATATAAAGTTACATGGAAGTTTCCCTTAAGTTTTTGAAAACGGAATGTCGAAGTACTTTATTGTATGCTTGTGGGTGGAAGGCCTATGTTAACCAGTGGACAACTTTCATGAAGATTATGAGGGAAGAAGTTCAGTCTGGTACAACGCTAACTATATCAAGCAATGTAGGTACCACGTCTTGCTGCTAATGAAACCATTTTTTTTTTTTTTTTTTTTAATTAAAGACATGGATAACCCACCTATTCTAATGTATGGTCTGTTTTGAACTCGATCAATCTGCCTAGCCTTTTCACAACTTTGTTCGGGTCGGCTTTCAGAGTAACCAGATGCAGCTGAATACCATTATTTTACATGGAGCTACTGCCTATCCGAGCTCCACAACTCAGTTACTGGGTAACACTATACCCTTTAGTAAGTGGTTGTTAGACTTTTGGGCTTCTGACTACCGTACGTAACGACTGTCTATGTCAGCCGGGACCAACGGCTTAGCGTGCTTTCCGAAGCACGAAGGGGTCTCGATATGAAAGGATTGTCATCCATCCACGGAATGACCGCGGCAAGCGTAGCTTAACCTCTGATCTAGTAGTGAGCTAGTAGTCGTTGTGATATACAAGGTGTAATTTAAATAATTGAAAACGTCGTATGGAGTCATTGGTCATACTCATAATTTTGAACAACTTTTTCTATGAGACCAACCCTAAAATCGTGAATACATCAGCTGCTCCATACATTTATGTAACTTGACAAAATGTTGACAAAGCAGCAGCTGCGTTTTTCACGATTTTTGGTTTGGTCCATAGTTAAAGATTTTTTTTAATGATGAGTAGGTACAGAGGTTTTTAGTTATTTAGAAAAAAAAATATTGCGGTAAACATGACGCAATGATAGAACAGTAAACAAAAAAAAATTAATTACACCTTTTCCACCATTCCATTATTTTCTTTAATAACGCACATCATTTTTTTTTTTGTTTTTAAATGAAAATAAGGGTGCGTTCAAAGTGTCCAAACCACATCTAGTTCGGCCACACATCGACGTATCATCGAATCCGTCGACAGACGGGGGCCAATCGAATTATGTTCCCATTATTATTTGGGGACGCTTTGCACCGTCATAACAGGGGTGACATGTGTAGTCAAATCTGCGAACGGTTTGTGTATTAATTAGGAAACCAATTTATACATTGGCTATACCTGTAAATGGAGTTTAGTGGAGATTTTGATAGGGTTGATTTTGTATAGCCATCTTTTGATTGGTTATTATTATGGAAATAATTGCCTTTTTGTATTTCAGGAGAAGATGAGTTCTGGAAACGGTGAAATGACAGACGTAGCGATACGCCTGAAGCAAAGACCTGATGAGGTGGTGGGGTTAGACTGGAAGCAAAAGGTGAGAAACTGCTGTCTGCTCCTTATAGTTTTATTATCACTAAGTGCTATAAGTTTAAGAATCCTAAAAATTTGTGTGTTTTTTGTAAAGATTTTACATGTTACGCAAAATTCTGAGCTCGCTTGCTCTAATCCTTGATCAGCCAACGGTAAAGATGATGACGTTCCTTTGTATATTGGAGATTTACCTGTTTAACCTAAGATTATAAGATATCGCAGATTTTGAATAACAGTGCGTGGCCAAGGTGTGGTTCAAAGTCACTGAATGTGTAGGTACTTGAAAATATACCATAATCCTTGTTGACGTAAAACAGCGTCTTTTTTCATATTCTCACCAGGCGCCGCTGGCAAGTTCCATCACTTTAACCGTAGTTTCCGCGGAGCTTCTACGCGAGTATAGGAAACGGCCAATAGGAGGTTTCAATGTTTAAAACAAACACGTCGGTCTACGAAAATGGCGGCATTTCAAAACCTCCAGAAGAACAAGAATGATAAGTTTTCTAACCTTAGTAGGGTTATATTACAGAACGTGATAGTTCACGTTTTGTAATTTTTGGGACACCAACCAAGATGCAATCGATTGTTGTACAAATATTGATTTACCCCCTAAAAATCTTATATAAATAAAAATCCTTATTTATTTTTCTTTTTCTTTCTTTTCTTTACTATTACAGAAAATCTCTCAATTACAAAGTAAAAATGATGTAATAAAGCAACTGGATCTGTGGATGCCGCTACCCAATGTTTCTGACGCCACCCGACTGCCGCGCCAAAGATGGGCCACCCCTTCTTACCCTGAGCCGGCGACCATACGCCCCTGTGAAATAGGGACAGGACCATGGGACATTAAGTGCGTCATATTCTTTAGGTAAGTTTGTTTTATTTTTCTTTGTTCTGCTCTAACGTCCTTAGATTGGTATATGGTGATACTTTTTACCCAAGTTAATTTTTATTTATGAGTAATGCAGGCATAATAAATATTTAAAAAAAATATGATAAAAAATTCCCTTTATACCTACCTGAGTACATTTTTTGATGAACTATATTTTTCTGTTCAATTGAAAACAGGCGTTAGCGAAGTACAACAAAGCCAGAGTAAAGATATTAGGCATTGGTACAACAACAAAAAATCGTCAGTCGCGACGACTACGCAGGCGACATAAATCACCGTTCTACATAACTAAAACTCGCCCAAAGCGCCCTCAATTAGATTAGTCAATCGAGTAACGCGTAGTTGAGCGAGTCTCGCCGAAGTAATGAAGAAGTAAACCCGGCATCGCGTGCCTCCTACACCACCGATACCTATCTACCGACGTCAATAAAAACAAATATATCACTAAACACACCAGAACAACCCCCCACCACCCACCACATATCGCCACTACGCCCTAAATACCTTATATAATTACATATCACGCTTCATTGTCGTGATAAATACTTTCTCACAGTTATCATTTACCAAATCTACGCCACTGTCCATTTTAGATAATGGTGCGATAGGGACGCAGCATACGCAGCCGCCGGGAGTAAGAATGGAGTGGATATAAAATAACATATATTATTATAGTGTCCACAAGCCAAGCGGATATTGATTATCTGCCACAGCTGAGAGCCACGGAGCGCCCCGCGTGCCCCTACCGGCTTGAGCGCCCACAAAACTTATGTTGCCGCCATCTAGAGTAAATTTTCCACCCTAAATCGGTTTACAGATGGTGCATTTTCCTTCTGCTCCTCTCGCGAACATAACCCGTTTTCGCAATCTGCGCGATATTCAATATTTGATCTCTGTCTAACCGACTGAACTGCGTGTGACTGCAATATCCCCGTCTCGTTCGAGCACATTCCATAATAATTTTCGATGCATTCCCTTGCCATGATTTTCCAGCGAAACTCGGAGTGCGATTTTACTAGTAAGCGCACTTGTTATAAGAAATTGGCAAATATTTTTAACGTGAAATATAAATTCAGCTGTAATTTATAGCTGTGCTGGTATTTGCGCATAATTATGTAACTGCTATTTAAAATATTAATTCCATAAAATATTTTTGCGTTGTTACAAACTTATTCCACAACTAAATAAACAAACGATAACAAAGTACCGAGCGACACGAAAATGCTATTTTGCTCATAATGGTTTTTGTGAAAATAATTGAAATAATTGTATGTACTATGACCCAGAAAAGTTGTTTGCTAATCAAACATAAGCAAAACATTTTCAGTAAAAAAATACTTACTTAATAATTATGCGAAAAATAATTAAACATTTAATAAAAAAATTGATACTTATTTGTTTTAAGTTCATGAGAGTCTGGAAGGATTCACCTTTAACTTAAAAACATGGCATGTCTAGACACTACTAGTGAACAAATTCTGTACTACAAAACTTTTCGTGGGGCAAGGGACTCACTACATTCGTCTTGCTACGCTTGTGTGCGTCGGTGGAACCTGTGAAAAATTGCTTTTATCCCTGTGTGCGGTACACACAGACACAGAAGTGGGTGAAAGGGGAGGGAGATGTCTATGTGTGAGAGGGGGACAGGGCAGGAAAGGGGACCGACTCGTGAACTAAATAGCTTAGTGTTAACACATATTGACATCAAATTTACCGCGATGTTATCATTTATTCAGGTAGTAATATACTCATTGTTCTTTTAGTTTTGAATACTTTTGTGAAGTCACCAACTTTTTTGTTAGTTGTAATTTTTAACCCGAGCATGTCAACGATTAATTATTTTTGCCGCTTTGTTTAACTTTCGTTGACTTTGGAGTTATTATGAATTTAAATTGCTCGTTGGAGCTTCCAATTTTTAGACTGCCATTTTTATGACCCGAAAAAATGGCGTAGGCTGTTTTAACGTGTTAACCATTATATAAAATTAAATAATGCTTACATTTTCTTTCTAATTTTTAAGTAAATGAAGAATAAACAATAATTTAATAACCCTGATGATCACCTGACTAAGTGAACTTTTAGGTAGGAGTCTCATACATACGTTAATAAAGAAGTACCTAAAAAACCAGGGAGCCTTACAGTAATCGTATAATTATGATATAACATCTGACATCATGGCTGAAAGTACCAACCTCTCGGAAAATTGGTTGGTACGATCTGACAGCTAACTCTAGCAGCGCTCGCGCTCATTGGTCAAACCAAATAGCGGGCGCTTCCTCGGCTTCCTGTTACACACTTCCGTCCCTTTTCACGAAATCACTCCCACCGATTGTAGGAATGCGAGAGGAAAAATGTTACACCTCAATAATACAAGCTATAGTTACGTGAGCATAGCTCAAGTTACTGCAGAAACTGTAGCTAAAAGTATAAAAGATGCAGACTGCGCACTTGATGACAAATCACCTCGTGAATACAATATTATCGACTATGGTGGATGTATACCTTTATGAAGACCAAGTATAGTACCTTACTTCGTTCTTGATAACTTCTGTTATAATATTGGATAGGAAGAAGATTACATGGCAGAATCTTTTTTAAATCATTTGTTATCATATAATGTAATGTTGTCTCGCAGGCACCTGCTTGACATTGGCAACACTGCGAACATTGCTGCAACTTGGACAGTAAGTAGCAAATCAAAACTACAGCGTATAACGCGCCACACCCTTCCCTCCAATGACAGACGTTCCTTTGTCCCGCTCTCCCCGCAAGTTGAGTGATTTGAATTTAAGAGAGCAATATGCGAGTTAACACTCTGTTCGTTTACTACTCTGTGGCGTAATGGCTCATTTACATGAGTCGATAATTCGGTTTCAGCAAGCTGCTAGTCCATGCATTTAGGACATTGTGAGGTCCTTTCATGTCCCTAAATGCGAGTGTTAACTTACAGCTAAATATAGCTTTTAAATTCGTCGTTGGAACTATGTTGGTAAATACATAAAATATAATATAATAGGTAATAAAATAAAAAAATCTCTGCCTACTTACTGCAGAAGGGGTTAGTTTTCAGAAGTAAAAGGTACTCAAGCGAGCCGTGGTGTAGAAATTGTGTGCTTAGAAACCTATTCCAATATCCAAAACACGTGATTTAGTTGACCTACTGATATCGTAAATGCACATAAACCTGCGAAATAATTCAACTTTACCCAATATGTTCAATAGACATTAAAATTAGAAAGACTTAGGACGAAAATTTGCATTATAAAGTTACCGTCTGTGGCTTCCAACTTGCTGCGCGTGCGTCATTCGCGCGGTAAGCTCCAATTGCGAGATGCATGAATTAAAAAAATAATTTGTGTTTGTACCTACATATCACCAAAAAAAAATTGAATGTCTGAGTAGATATGCTGATCTATCAGTGCCTCCTGTTTAAAAAGTTATCGCGCTTAGTTAACCGGACCATGCATAGAATGCATTTACAGCCGATAGTGGCCTGAACAAGTGCACACAATTCCAATAAAAATGCCTCACCCCTAAGCAGCTTCCTGAAAGTGAGGATAGATGGCGCTACAATCGGTTTACTATTAAAAATAATTGCAATATTTTTTTTGTTTTAATATCCCACGTTGGTTATTAAAGCTATCATTATAGACACATTGTTAGTGAACGTCCAAACGTTAGCCTACGTTTTCAGGTTTTTCATGCGTCAAACCCATGTTGCTGTTTTTCTTTGTTTACACATTGACCCAAATAGGCCGAGAGCCAGCCAGGGCGACTGACTAAATTGTTTTGATATATCAATGACGCAACCGCCCTTTCAGGTAGAACAATCTATCCATGGAGTCGACAACTCACTGTAATGTTTAATAAAATTAATTATTAATAATTAATTATCATTTAGAGTTATTCTAGGATTTAGCTATATTTTAACTTTTTTATTTTACTGTTTTCATTCAAATAATGGCGAAGAAGACTTTAGAAATCAGAAAACAATTACTTTACTTGTACTATTAGAAACATACCAATTTTTAATCAATGTTTTACAGCTAAATAAAGAGCTATACAGCTTTCGTAAGACTTTACTGTCGAACATTAAAACCTTAGTAGTTATATATACGATGCTTCAGCTATTTCTAATAAGTGCTTTAATTTTTTTTTTATTGACCAGTATCTTGCCCGATAGTAAGCAATGATGCAGTCGACGCTGGTGCACGCTTGCCCATAAGTGTAACCTATTCACTCGACTAGGAAACGTAGACTCTGGCAAGAAGTTTCAGTGTTTAGCCCACGTACAATGAATGACCGTTTTGCCAAATTGTCCATATGCGTGGAATAATGATATCCACATTTCATATTCAAACTATATTTCCTGATTGACGATTCACATCAACAAATTTAGAAATGTTAAGTTGACGGCCGCAACGGGGTCTTAATGAACTTGTAATAAAATTATTGGCCACACACAGGGCAGCTCAGGCAACGCCCCAGGACGAGTTAACCTGTTTAGTGATGTGACATGCAAATGGTATGCGTTTATCGATAGTTTTAATTAGATAAGTTTTATTTTCGATGGTGGATTTTGAAGTAATGAATTGTGTTTTATCAAATTAAATAATTGTTCTTTAAAATATAGTCCACCAGAATACCAAAAGATAGGAAGCAGAAAGATGTACTGCTTGAGCGTAAAATTTATGGTACGTAAAACTCAAAATTGTTATGGAACAGTGATAAAAATAGCATCTTCTAAAGAGAGTTTAACCCCATTCCGTTCAACGATTTTATACAACAATTTATACGACGCCTTAAAATCCGTATTTACATTAAAAGTGTTCAATTTCAAAGCTTTATTTAAGCCCAAACTTAAACTGTAAACATTTGCTATTAAACTCGCCATCCAATCCGGGCGCAGTAACTAACTACATACAACAGGAAAAATAACAGCGCCATTTACTACGTTTATATCGACATCGATAAACCGACTCCACTCACAGTCAGTAGTATCTAGAGAGGCAAGCTACAATAAAATGTACCGAGCTAGCTACAAGCCTGAGCAGTTACTCGGGTATACCCCACCGCCCCCTCCCCCATCCCTATACGCCATATGCGCAGTTCACTCACACATACACAACACACGCAAACACATCACCTGCAAATCGTGTCCACACATTTGATTATCAATAGTGACGTATGCAACTGACATTCTGTCGATAGATGCTAAGTGTCCGTCTATCGACAATTATGCGATTAATTGATTTCGAAATCCTTTTTTTTAATCGATTCAGAATTTTCGTAATGGAAATCAGAACTCATGCTTGATTATAGACGTTTATGTGATATCATAGCGCTAGGTTTTCGTTTCCAAAGTCTACTTTCCTATTTAATGCGATATCTTTCTTTCTAAAACCTTCAATTTCACCCCAGCTCGTGAATTTTGAACAGATTTTGACTTATACATATGAAGCAAACATTGAGCCAATTTAAATAAATCGGGAAATTCCCGAAAATTGCAATTGGTTCCAACCTTTTAATTATATTATTCAAAAGCCTACATTTATTTGATGGCCATCTTCTCGGCATAATAAATATTTAAATCCTTTTCAGGCACTAGCTATTTAAAAAAATCGGGAAATTCCCGAAAATTTCAATTGGTTCCAAGCTTTTAATTATATTATGCAAAAGCGTACATTTATTTGATGGCCATCTTCTCGACTTATTAAATATTTAAATGATATTCAGGCACTGTGCTCCCGGCAATTTTGACTCATTAACTAAAAGTAATCAAGTAGGTGTGTAGTATTATGTGGGAAGTACAGAACTGGTCGAAGTGGCGGTGCTTGGGGAGGCCTATGTCCAGCGGTGGACGTCTTTCAGCTGAAATAATGATGATGAATCAAGTATAGTTTTTA
The DNA here is from genome assembly GCA_948150665.1 of Conistra vaccinii. NCBI lineage: Eukaryota > Metazoa > Arthropoda > Insecta > Lepidoptera > Noctuidae > Conistra > Conistra vaccinii. The sequence goes on from OX411318.1 coordinate 17,026,669, forward strand.
TCACTGAAATAACGATAATAAGCGTCCTATGCCGTGTTGAAAAGTTCAATAATCTTTAATTACAATAAACACAACACAATTACAAAAAATATAGCATAAGTCTAAATATAGAGTATGTAAAGTACAACACTGGCTGCTTTGTTTTAGTGTAACTGTATTTCTGATAAACTCACTCTCATCTCGTCGCGATGTAAATAATAATAAATTAATATTCGTTGAAACCTACGACTTTTTAATCTTCACAAACAAATTAGAAACATGAATTCTGGATCTTGTGGAAAATTAGAGCAATTCAATTTTAATGTCCATATTTTTCGATTAGATCGGAAAATGTGGTTGTAAATCGGGTCGTCTGGTGGCTAGAGTTGAAAACTAATTTTGAGCGTTTTTGGAGGTTATTATTAGTCCAGCTTAAAGAAAATTATATCGGAGCAGAATTTAAGGGAAAGCTGCTCTATTTAGCCAAAGATCCGGCCTAGAGAAGACCTTCACCCATCTGTCTAATGGATGAAAGTATTTTATAACAGTATGTAAAAAAAAATATCGCGAGTGGGGATTTGGTTAAAAAAATCCTGGCCAGACTATGATTAATTACAATAAAAAAATGACGTATTCCAAAAATCGCACTCACTTGTTTAATAATTAATTGTTTAATAATTAATTTCTTTTAAAAAACACTATCATTTGATATTTCACTTATGGCTTTTGGGCGCCAAGAATATTCCTAAACTTAGGTGGCCAAGTAGTCACTTATTTAGGTCATTAACTCCCAATTGACTAGAACAATTGGCAAAAGTCGAGTAGTAGCAAAGGTTCTCTTTGAAAAGCTGTTACTATTAGTGTATAACTTGTTTTTTTTTTAAGTCTTTTTTAATTATAATTAATCACAGTCTGGCCAGGATTTTTTTAATCAACCCACTCGCAACATATTTTTAACCGACTTCCAAAAAGGAGGAGGTTCTATGTTCGACTTTATGTACGTTTTTTTTTATATTCACCGATATCTCCGTCAATTGTGGACCGATTTTGTTTTTTTTTTTTTTGAAATGTTAAGCTCCCGAGGTGGTCCCATTTAATTTTATTAACTTTGCTTGGATAGTTTTTAAGTGAAAAATAACTTTAATTTCGGAAGTTGGTGGCAAAAAACGAAAATTAAAAAACAAAGACACCGACTTGGCGACTTCCGAAATTAAAGTTATTTTTCACTTTATAGTGTTTTTTTGGAAGTCGGTTTTTATTTTTTTGTAAAAAGTTTTTATCTAACATTTATTTAAAACACTTTTCATCTATAAAACAGATGGGTGAAGGTTGTTCCTAGATCAGATCCTCTCCTATTATTATTATACTGATTTTTCTACTCCTCTACTTAACTTTAGAGAATAAGAAAAATCAGTAGCAGTAAAAGCAGTTTTTAGCTAAATGAGCGGAAGGTAACGAAGTAAGGCGAAGTTCTCCTTTCTCCCATTGCAGAACAAAAGCTGCTCTTGATAGTCTTTACAGTAGGAGTCAAGCGCCTCCTTCCATCTTCTTTGTCTGCGGATTGTACTTAACTAATATTTAACCTCGATCTTTAGAATTATCAAGAGAACTTAACTTGACCCCGTCACACAATGAGTATATACCTTCAGCATCATCATCTCTTGTCCTATGCTACGTGGGATTTGGCGCAACACGTTTTCTTCTTCCATTCTCTCCTGTCAATAATCACGCTATTACGTGACACCACGGCGCGGCTCATCCACACTCCCTGCTGCCTTCCTACCTTCCTGCCTTACTGCCTACCTGTCTGTTTGACTGCACGTCGGCCTGGTCCTGATCCCGCCTATCCTGGGGGCCTACTCCCTAAGCCAAATCGTTACGGGCGGCCGTCATTATGGGCGCTTCGCTCTCTGTCCAACTTACGGTATGTCCGTAAGTGAGACGGAGAACGAAGCGCCCGTAACGACGCCCGTCCGTAACGATTTCGCTTAGGGAGTAGGCCCTCAGAGCATCCCACGTCGTACGAAGCCGGCCCTTAACCCTTTTGCCTTTTCCTAACCTAGTTATATTCTTAGTCCTTAATTTTATCCTCTTTATTTTATTTTGATTAACGTGACTTACGTTTCTTTCTTATCATCCCTCACACAATCCATCCATTTTTTCTTTGGGCTTCCTCTCTCTTCCCATCCATCCACATGCATTATATACATCATCTCTCTCTTTTATGTACCATCAGCACCACCAACAAAGAATATTTTGGCAGCCCTGCTGTCTAATCAAGGTTCATGGTAAATCGATACGAGATAACAGAATTTACGAGCACCTACATCTTTTCTTATTAAGATTGAATGGACGTCAATAATCCCAAGTAAAGAAATTGCGACAATTTATTGACCACTTATTACCAACAAAAGAAAGGTCGCGCCTTCAGTTTATTTTAGATGTGGTGTGAACTGGTGTGGGTGGCACCACTGGGTGACGTCACTGTTACGTGCCTGTACGGTTTATTGAGGAAGGTAGCGATGTTGTTTTATAATCTGATGTTGGTATTACTTGTGAAAATCAATATTTTCACCATTTCGTCAATCTTTGAAACGTGCAGCTATCTTCTGTGAGTGCAGTGTGTATCTGCCTATTTCTTCATCCCAACTCAAAATACTTAAGTTTAGCTGCTCCGACACCAATGTTTTCACAATACTCCAAAATATTGCTTATCCAATTAGTAAATCTTGCGCAGCTTTTAGGAACATACATGTCTGACTAAGAATATCTACAACACTGGTGTTCTGAAATTCAATCCTACATTCTTGTCTACTTTTCTACAGACTTTCCCCTTGTTAGTTCTAAGAATTAATCTTATTATACTGATTTAGTGATGAACTCAATAACCACACCCCGGATACACTTAATTACTTACCATTCTTCCATAAACAAGACCATGTTTGTATACATTGCTAATTTACTAAGTGTGCGTGAATAGCTAGGGTTGGCAACACTGCTTTCATGTCGAGCAGGAAGAATCTTACGATATTTTATACACTTAAAATTTCACTATGTGAATAAACCAATCCGTAGAAAATATGTATTAGCAGATCAATCAAGCACAATCGCGCAAGCCACAGTTTTATAAAAAAACTAAATAATTTGGACTACGTATGTGGAATTTTCAAGCATTCATTTTGCCATTGAATGGAAATATCCTAACACAATAATTACCCTTTTATAAAAGACCTGTGTGAGAGCAGTGGTGGCCCAGTGGTAACGGCCCCGACTTACGAGTTGTAGGTCGTGGGCTCAAAACGGTGAAGGACAACATCGTGAGGAAACCGGCATGTCTAAGAACCAAAAATTCGAAGACATGCGACATCTATCAACCCGCTCTGGGCCCGCGTGGTAGATTACGGCCCACTCCCTCTCACAGAGAGGAGGCCCGTGTCCCAGCAGTGGGAACTTTAATAGGCTGATGATGATGATGATGAAAAGACCTGTGAGAGTCGACTTTCAAGTTTTGATGTGTAACATCTTTCTTTTCGTGAAAAGAGACGGAAGGGTGTAACAGGAAGTCGGGGAAGCGCGCTATTTGATTTGACCAATGAGCGCGCGCTGTGCTAGAACCCATTTTCCGAGAAATTGGTACAGTAAGGATCGCTCAATTTTTTTTTTTTTTGGTTCTTTTCGGAGTAATCGTTCATTCACAACCACAAGGTTATTCAAATGTCTCACTTTATTTACTACTTTATCGATACATTTGTCAAAGTTTGAAATTTAAATACACCTTCATTGATCACCTCAATGTTTCCACAAACATACATAAACTCACGCCTTCTTCCCATGGGGGTACGCAGAAACTTCAGAACGCCACCTGCTACGATCCTTACATACGCCGGATGCGAGTACTAGCACCTGACCTTTCTGAAGAACAGCACTAACTTACATCATCACTTTATGTCCTCCTAGGGCCCTCCGTTTCCTCATATACTCAGTTACTTCTCTTCACACTATATTACCTGGTCGACCAAACTCTGCTTGGGTGAAAATAGACAATCATATCGTCCAGGTATATCGGCGTTGTATCACATTCCAGAGACTGTGAAAATAGAGAACACGAATTTACCCAGATATGAGACCTAGCTAGATCGATGTATTGCCCCCTTAAACCCCTATATTGCAACTTTTATCGAAATCGTTGAGCCGTTTTCGAGAACGTGATATTTATATCCTGTATATATTTTTTTATATCCTGTATATATTTTTTGTAATCACGTTATCGAAAACGGCGGTAAAAAAAAAAAAATTGATTCCTTATGTCTAGGGGTATTCGAAAATACCCCATGTATGTTCTGCGATTTTTGTAGTTTTTATTTTCGAATACCCCTGGACATGAGGAATCAATTTTTTTTTATGACGTGTATTTTTGGTCCACCCTGTATATGTATATATAAATATACGAATATTGCTCATTTAATAGTTTAAGATTGGTTTTTCTATTTTGGTTTTAAACACTATTAATATAAGTGCTTATTTCAATTACTTAAAAGATAAACAACAAATCCAAATCGTCAGATTCAAGATTCCAAATATCTCATAATAAAAACTTTCAACCAAGCATTTACCAAATGAAGTTTCTCTAGCTCTACTTAATATTATTTCTTCGCGCTGTCTGCAGATACCTCTCGTTCTGACTTTAATCTGCAGCAAATAATGTACAATGACATTGGTTGCTCGTCGCATTCTTTCTGTCTCGGGGTATGTACAGTGGTACACCCACCCCTGGTAGACGGTTCGCCGGCCGTCAGACGGACGCCGTTGAACAAGAAATCTTAGGAGGTGACATCCTAATATTATAAATGAGTTTTTTTTGTTTTTTTTTTGTTTGTTTGTTTGTTACGCTTGCACGCTAAAACGGCTGAACTGATTTGGATGAAATTTGGCACATGGGTAAACCATGACCCGGAGAAGGACATAGGCTACTTTTCATCCTGGATCGCAGACGAAGTCGCGGAAAACAGCTAGTAGATTATGAAATGGCATGACTATAATATTCTAAGGCATTTAGTCCGCCTTTGTACCTTTTATGAGTGCGAAAAGTTAAATAAATATTATACATTGGAGATATTTGTAACTTTAATCCTCATTTTACTGTATTTTATCTTTGTATGCCTTCTGCAAACCACATTTCAGCAATGGTCCCTTGATTTTGGGTCCAAAACCAAAGCCAAAGTTGATTATAAAAATTACGTATTCTTCTTCTTTCGTATTAGTACAAATAATATTTTGAAAACAACTAATACCGTTTTAAAATAGTCGGCAAGGTGATGCAGCGGTGTCCCAGTGATAACAGCCCCGACTTACGAGTTGTAAGTCGTGGGTTCGAACCCAGGCAGGCGTTTTACTTTGTGTAAATTATTCATCACCACTGCTCTCAAAACGGTGAAGGAAAACATCGTGCGGAAACTGGCATGTCCTAGAACCAAAAATTCGAAGAGATCTACCAACCCGCACTGGGCCCGCGTGGTAGATTACAGCCCACTCCCTCTCGAAGAGAGGCCTGTGTCCCAGCAGTGGGAGGAATATAGGCTGATTATGCTAAAATGGTAGTGAGCTGACTCCCTAGACAGTTAATTGACTCAGGCGTAGATATACATCGTCTATTGTGTTTTTTGACTCCCTAGACACCAGATACAGTCAAGTATCACCACTGGTTGAAGCTATTATCAGTGCACACTCGGCCTTAGTTCCAACAATGCCGTATCCATCTTTCTTACCTTTCTTAGCTATTCGCAACTCTGTAAGTGGTCAGCCCAAGGTGACATTATTATAATACAAGATGTTATTCACATAGAGGTGAACGAATACATTCATTCATCATACGATTGAAGATTCAACTTTTGCCAAATTATTTAAAGATTTCTCTTTAAATAATTTGTTTGTTTTTTGTTTATGTGTTAATCTTCGTATTTATTACCTAACCTTCTTTGTTGGTTGTGACACTATTACATAATTTGGAATTAAGACTAGGAGATTGTACTAGATAATTATCCTGGTTGTATAACTATTTAGGCAACTTAGTTTAGGCACTAGTCTTCCACAAATTAATTGTATAATTGTGTCTGTAGACTACGTATTTAATTTCTCTGTAGTTTGTGGTAAGAAATAAACAAATATTCTATTCTATTTGTTCGTTTGTGATAATGGGAGCTCGTTTTCCTTCTTATTTCTACTTTTGAAAACCGCTGAGATGATATTGTTGAAGCTTCAGTGCAAAGCTTCTTCTATAAGCATCTGTGTTGGGTGGGACCTAATTCCTTCTAAAATATACATTAGTTTTTTTACCCTTAACGTAGGTAAAACAACAATTCCTGAGGGCCTAGACAAAGTAATATCCTATCAGCGATTACGATGGCTTTTCTAGTCAAAAATGTATGGAACTGTAAAGCTTGTATATAATTATGTCAATTCGATTCGATACGAAATGCTTTGAAATTGTCTCTAGTCCCTCTGGTGTTGACCAAAGGGTCTAGACACAATTTCAAGGCATTTGATGGCAAGGTAAGGCACCATTGATGATTTTAGCAAAATCATCAATGAAAAAGAAAAATTAAATTAAATCATTAAGCTAATCTTTGTCCACACAGGGCCATAACTTATTGGCACTTGGTTTCGGCACAACGTCTCGCTAAAAACAAAGATTGGAGAGGGAGACAGTTGTCACTGTGTCGCCTAGCAACAGACAGCGACAGTATGTCTCAAGGTACGTCTGACGAATTATCTTAAGACAAACAAACAATAAAAATACGAGAAATAAATAAGATGGTCCAAAAACAAATGAGGAAAAATGTGTCTCTTTAGTTTCAAACGTGCTAAACGAATTTTAAGCATTGTTCTATTTTTATGTCAATCATTTGAGCATGAGAGCCTTGTGGCTAAGTAATAACAGCCGCACTGGTCGATTGATCAGGTTAAGCTACGCTTGTCGCGGTTGGTCCGTGGATGGGTGACCATGTTTACATACGAAAACCCCTCAGTGCCTTGTCGTTGGTCCCAGCTATCATTTGTAGATCGTTGACAGTAGTTAGGGGTCGTCAGAAGGCCGAAAGTCTGATAACCAGTCTTACCAAGGGGTATCGTGTTACCCAGTAACTGGGGTTGTGAAGGCAGTCACTCCATGTAAAATACTGGTATTCAGCTGCACCCGGTGAGACTGGAAGCCGACCCCAACATAGTCGGGAAAGGGCTAGGCAGATGATGATACTTGAAGATGAAAAGCCAGAATGACGTTTTAAGGCTCCCCACAAACAGGAGCGACGTGACAGCGAGACGTGCCTCTAAGAAAACTTCACGGTAGAATAAATACCGGCGTCGCGCTAGTCTGCACGAGCCTATAAATACGTGTGATTTGAGTGGTGGTGCAAGTGGGGTCCCTAAATCTCGGACGCTCTACCCAGATTTCTTGTTTCAGCATTGCATAAAGCGCCACTTACATTCTGCGCTCCTGGTACAAACAGAGTACTTTGCAACTATAAAGGGTTACCTACAACATTCAATACGCGGAAATCCAGAAGCAGCGACGCGAGCATCTCTTTCCACACCACTGACCCACAAGTGATATCTACAATCAAAACGACATGAATTTTATCGCGAATTCTTCAATCCTACCTCAGATCTTTTCATCGCACGTTCCGACCATCATTTTGCGTTTTGCATCACTCCAAGTACCAAAGGATGAAAGAAGTTCAAGCGTTCTTGTAGAGGCCACGTCCTTGGGGAGAAAGGGGAAAGGGGGAATCATCGCTGGAATCCGTCCCGGAAAAATAACTGGAAACTGAGAGGGGAGGGGAGGGTCGCCGCTTAATGATCAAAACGCCTTCAATATTGCGAAGGCATGAGACTTGTCATTATAATTTATTCACGGCAAGCAGCTGAGAAACGTCTTCCTTCCCACCTCCCTGAAGGACAGAATTAATTTTCTTTTCAGGAGTTTGATGTAAATAACGATGTCTTGTCCCTGTTCACAGTTATGGTGGAAGACTTTCCCTCAGTCTTAGCCGATGTTAAATTATTGCCACTTATGTAGGAAGGCAATATTCAGGTGACCTCTATTTTGTTTTTGTTCTAAGTAAATATCTAATGCAACCTAGACTTTTTCTTTCAGACTGCATTATCATTCATTTCAAAACTTTACCACCATGTAACGTATGCATATCATAACTGTCCATATAAACACAAACACAACACTATCGTTGTCATCACAAAGTTGAAAATCGATTGAAAGGTATCGCCGTCTTCCTTATCTGTATTCCATACATCACAAAGTTAACGTCAATAAATCAGTTGACTAGCACACACTCTCCGGAGGCCTTCCTCTAATAAAGGCTGTCCCGGTCTATAGGTAGCCGCTTTGTCTACAGCCTCATCGGTCGAAACTTTCCTTTCTACAGTCAAACTTAGATCAAGCTTGGAATCTTGGAGGAAAATTATTAGAGGCGTGAGCGAAGTGTGTCTGGTATCATTTTGGTGTTACAGTTTTCATGCTAGAAGATTGATTTTGAAAATATCTGAAAGGTATTCTCCCTGTATTTTATTTATATAAAGACCAATTTAATATTCTTTCATTTCATCTTGCAGCAAAAGAAATAAGTCCGGGCGCACTTTGGACGCGTTTTCGTACGAATTTTACTCGTGCGAACACATACAAACACGCACGAACTATCCCAACCTTCTAAGTACTGAGGGAGCGCGCAGACAGTGCGTATAGTTCCGACATCCGAAAATAATCCGAAGTTGCTGGGATTTTTCGTGCGTTCAACGCGATAGTTTACGGAGAAAAACGTAGGTATTCTGTGTGGGCACTCAACTCGTACGACCACGATCATAAGTTTACGTACGATATAAATTCTCCATAGTTTTTGCCCCGAAAGTGTTTACTGGAATTCACATGAATATAAGTGGACAATCTCACCTCTACGGTAAACCTACTCAATAGCTAATCTTCACAAATAAAAAGGCCAACTTCTACTAATCTTATTTACCAAACAAAATCTAAATTACACTGAATTATTCCATTCTCATAAACAATGCACACTAACAGAACGGCGAGGCGTCTTAATTAAACTTATATACTTGCTCTATATACTTACTTATGTACTCAATCTCACTCGTGGAAGTTAAGAAAGGTTAAGGGGGGGCCCCCTCCCACCGCCCGGGCATTCCCGAATTTTCCGAAAGTATCGTTTAATGCAAGTTTATTATCTAACATCTTGGCGCGTTAATTAATTATTTTTATTTTGATTTAAAGACTATTTGTTACTAAGACTATGTTTGATTTTATTAGAAAGGTTTCTTAACTGGATTTAAAAACTAAAGACGTTTCAGATTTTCATAAAAAAAAATATGAGATCGAATATTTTATTTATGAAAAACAAAAAAAAATCTTATTTATATATTTTTCACAAGTCATTTTTCCATACAAATAGTGATTAGTACGAATATTTTGTGTCACATTGTTTACTCACAGTATCTTATTTTATTTTTTGTAACTTTTACGACCGTCTATATAAAAACAAACATTGTATTTGACATGTTACAGATTTACAAGGCATTTAACATTTGCGCACTGGATCTCGTCTCAAGCCGCCGGTTCAAGTTGGTTTAAGCTGAGAGTCGGCACCGATCAGCCTAACAGTAAGCAACCTAAGTAAAAAGCATTCAGCGTAAAAGTCTTGATCTCATCAGAATCAGGGAAAATAATGGTCCGTATATTCAAATCTTAACTGTCATTCTTTGACAGTTGGCTGACATGGCTCTATCATGGCAAATTGACGTAGTGTATAAATTTACGTATCATTTAATTTCCCTGACTGTACCTAACAAAACTGTTTCCTTTATTAAAACCACAATAAACCCAAAAAAAACATAACTAAATATAAGACTTAAAAAAAAAACTATTATAAATGCGAAAGTGAGTTTGTTACGCTTTCACGCTAAAATGCCTGAACATATTTGGATGAAATTTGGCACATGGGTACACCATGACCTGGATTAGAACCTAGAATACTTCTTATCCCGATATTCCCACGGGATCGAGACTCACGCGGGTGAAACCGCGGGGCGCAGCTAGTATTTTTATATTATTTAGAGTTTAGAGAGAGAACCAATATACACTTAGCAACTTTTTAATGTGATTTGCTCCCACTGTGTTGATTGTTATTTTATGTTGTTACGAATATAGTATTTTGGAACCCATATTAATATGAAATAGGCCTTATCTCAACGTTTCAGTCAAAATTCCCCGAGAAAATCGCTTTTGAATTTTCCTAAGTGGATACATGTTGGTGCTCGTTACTGTACAAGACACCTAAAATAAACCCCACACACTGTTCGTAATTATCTCATTTAAAACCGTCATACATTCCAATGTAAATAATATGCTACAAATTCCTTTTAACATATTAAACTGTGGTAATAAGCTAAGTGAAAAGCGATCATACACTCAACTGTCAAAAATAATCAACAATCTAATTCCACGTATAGAACAATACTTATTTAATTTATTCACTTCACTCTAAACCATTCAGCTAAACATTTGCCTATTAATGTTAATTACATAATATTCGATTGTGTTGTCCCAAAAGGTAAACAGTAATGACGTAAGTCACTAGCGAAAAGCATTTTTCCACCAAAAAAAAACATGTTAAGTAGATTGCCAAGATTTAAGTAACACTTTTACGTTAAAAATCAGATCTAATGTAAAACCAAGCCCCTAACTCTACAAGGCCTAACTCTACAAACTTTACATCTTGGTCAAAATGTACGGCTTGGCCGTTTCGCGGCTGTCGCATAGATACTCTAAAACAGTAATGACGTAAGTCACGAAAAGCACCTTCCCACTCAAAAACATTTCATGTAAAGTAGGTTGTCAAGATGTACGTAACGCTTTTACTATTAAAAACTTATCAGTTCAAATATAGAGCCAAGCTCCTAACTCTACAAAGTTTACATCTTGGTCAAAATGTACGGCTTCGTCGTTTCGCGGCCGTCGCACAGACACTCCTCACGATGGGCTTATGGTAAGAAATTAAGTCACTGATGGTTTTTAATGTTGTGTCATGCAATACTCCAATAAAACGGCCAAGGAATAAAATCTCCCTATTTTTATTTACTGCAGTCTCTCTCTAACCGCGGACTCTCGTGACTTGAGCCACACGCATCACCGACCCCTATTAATAACGGACGTCGATCCTAATTATTATTAATACATCTATCGATGTCTGCGATCAGCTCAATTTGTATACCTCACCGGTATTTAGGGAAACTATTGTTTTCATTTACATAACCACAAAAAGTGATCATAATAATTTTGTGCATGGCAGTATTTAATAAGACTAAGTTGAGTTAACACTGGCTTCATAAAACCCTATTTAGAAAAACCTAAAATAACACACTGTTAGTGTAATGTAATGTAACCTTACGTAAAGCCTCCGAAGGGTTAAAAATAGCTCAAAATTACAATATAAATAGATTATGTGGAGGCTCTACTTGGGAAAAGCCGCACGCCATTTAAGTATTTAGCGTACTAAAGAATTAAGTAATCGGTCGGGAACAAGAAAAAAAAAAAAGTATGATACTTTTTTTACTATTGCTAGTGTGGCAACACATTACGCAATTTATCTAAATTGTCTTTGGTTGGCCTCTTGCCCTGACATCAAGCAATAGACAAAATTTGTCATACTTTTAAATTATCTAATATTGAATACGGATAATCTGTAAAGGGGTAGTAATTTTTATTTTTTTTGTAAATTGGTGAGTTGGTGCAGAATAAACGATTTTTCTTTCTCTTTTTTACTTCAACTGATCCACATGGACAATTTCTTGTTAAGTTCAATGTCAAATTGATAGGACCAATCTTGGAGACCAACACTAAATATTTGTTCAAACATTTATGTTGTATCCCACCAAAAGATCATCATAATGAACGCAAATGTCCACTTCAGCATGAGTCTCCCCCATAGACAGCTACAGCGGGCGATCCCAGGGGAAACACTAGAACCACCCCACTTCGCAAGCGGACCCGAGGTCTCAATATAATGTTATTAGTAAGTATGCTGGTTTTGATTCTATTGCCCCTTGATACACATCCCTTGTAAGTGTCATAACGTGTTTTGGTCACCATCCTCATATCATATTATTTTCATTATATGTTGAGGGTAGTAATCAAATAATCACGCGGTCGTAATTTAAATATAATTTTTGGAAAACTTTTTGATAAAGCACTGTCCCAACACCTAAATAATATTTAACAGACATACCTAGTGTTTTTGACAAAACTTTTGCTAAAATAGTAGAACAAAATATTGTAGCAATGCAGTTTTCATTGTTTGTTTTGTTAACACTGTGATCGGACGAAGTCATGGAGACAAAGGATCCATGACTTCGTCCGACTCACAATTTCCTTCTAAATTTTCTTGTTCTCATTATCTTTTTACATCAACTGTCACTACAATTTCAACTCCAAAAAAAGGTAGATAACCATCAATACCGTTACATTTATCTTCAAACACAAATCACAACTAATCAAATTAATCGGAAGACGGACCGATATCAACATTATTAGGGGCCTCACCCCCTCTCCACCCGTCGGCGTTGGTCCATTCCACCGTCTTCTATCTTTTAAGAAAGAGGACTGTCCTTAAAACTCTTGAGTTGGGAGAGAGGCTTTGCATCATGGCTTTTTTGTAACGGTACTAAGATTTTATGGATTGAAAAAGCCATGTTCCTATGAAATAAGTATTGTTTGTGTCACTGTCAAGTTGCATTTTTCTGTTGCGTGGTACCATAAACGATATAGAGAAGTCCAGTGTGAGGATCAGTCTATCTTTGAACAATAAACTTATTTTTCGTCACATCCTTGTTGAGATAAATAATATCTCAGCATGCATGCTTTCATAAATATAATATATAGATCATAAATATATATAAGTAATAGATATTATAATATCTCAACATGTTTATCCGGGGATGTTTTGCGAATAAAAATGCTTATAGTATAAAAAATTTGATGATTTATTTCAAACCTCATCATTTGAAAACCAATAGTAGCTATTGTCAAAAAAGTATTTAAATGAAAATAGACAGAACATCTGTAAAAGCTCCTATATCCAATTTATTTATTATTGTTATATTATTAATTTTCCTTTCTTCCCGGAACAATATCGTTTTACATAATATTAGTTATATGTAGCGAAAGTAACATTGTAATTAACTACGACAAATCATCTAAAAACTTAAACATTAAGATTAACAAACCGTGACAAAAGTTTACTCTACTCCTGTTGCGTGAGCGACGAAATCCATTCTTACTTTATTACCGTTGTTGACTGTGCCAATTAACTCCATCTGCCCTTTTCTCAACATATTAGGGGTGTTTATTGTGGAGAAATGTGTTTTCAAACTGCAAATCTAACGTTGGCTGGATGCCACGACTGCTATCTTCAATTTTCGCATCTTCATCTACGGTTGCATCCTTATCGTTCAGTAATAAGGTTGTTATTTCGATGACTTTTGCTTTTTCCTCTGCATGTTTTTGTGGTTTCCCAAGCGGGGACTGGCCGCCCGCGCCCCTTACCCCAAACTCCACATGTTATTTACGTGTGAACACAACGCCGTGGAGGGTTCAATTTATCTGACCTACTGGGCCTCCCACTAATATAACGCTCGGAATTGCTTGTACCCCTTTTCAGTGGTCATTTTTTTCTATTTTGTTTATATATTTTATCAAGGAAGCCTTTGTTGCTATGCTCCTGTTTTATTTTTCTGGATTTAGTCAAAATAAGCATTCATCATCAATAAAACGGCTGGAAAGATACTCTTTATTCAAAAAAAATTTACCGGAATTTTCTAGTTTTCTAGTTAGATTTCAACTTAAAAATCATGCAAAATTCACAACAGATTCTCGCGACAAATAATGACAAAACTTTGAAAGACAAATTTTTCTCAAACATAAAAGTAAAATAAATAGACATCTAAATAAAATACTTTTTCCTGACCTATCCCATCGACAACACCAATGAAAACAAACTGAAAGCAGCAACAAAGTAGCAACGAAATGAAAATTCCATTATGCATAACAAAGAAATAATCCCTACACAAAAATATTGAGTTGACATCGAAAGTGAAGGGGGCATAGCGACACCTCCATCCGTAGTAGAGCGTCCAAGTGGCGGGGCAGATTCACGATTACAGCCATTTGAGGGGACGCGCCCCGAACTGTATGATGGACTGGAAATATTCCATAATATCTAAAGCGTCGTTACAATGCCTTAGCAGAATATTTTTCTTGGGCAGAAAGCCGATATTCCCCCAAGAGTTACGACATTTCAATTTGCCAAGGCGGGCGGAAAATGGAATTACGATTGAAGCGAGAACGCCCGAATGTCGACGAGGGCGTCCCGCTCTTCACCGATTGTACCCGAACAGACCCGAAGCGAAACGAGTGAACAACGCGCCCGTCGCGCCGCACCAAGCCGTGTATTGATTAGATGCGGGACGTCCGATGCCATATAAATTAGGCCGCACAGAAAAACAGACTTAGTAAGTACATATTTACGTAAATACTAATCTTTAGCTGAGACTACAACTCGGAGTTTCATCTAGAAATATTCTTAAACATTTTTTTTAAGAATTAAAAACAACTGAACGTATTTTTTTAATCTATCGACATACAATATGCATGCGTAGATTTTAGTTCTGAAAGTTTTGACGGAAGTTGATTTTAAGCTGCGCTCTATAAAAAGAGCGGCAAAAATATTGAAGTTGTCATGTCTTAAAACATTATATTTTGCTTAATTGTTAATTTCGGGTACTCCTTTATGTATACAATGGAATTTATAACTCATTACGAAGTGTCAGTTAAAAAGGACAATAATAATGGTTTCATTTTCAGCCGTAATTAATATAAAAGCGATCCTATTTGATGCAAGCCGACATCGAGGCCAAAATAATGTAGACGAATAAATATACATTACATTATTAACGAATGTTGGCCTCGTTTCTCGCTCTCTTTGTTCGTTTCACGATTTTCCGTGAGAATTAATTGAAAATAAGTTTTCCTCATTGCGGTTTCAAGGTTCAAAATAATTTGTTGGGTGGAACATTTTGTTCCCGGCGATCGAGCGAGAATGTTTACCTAATAATCGACCTTAGAGAACGGAACATTAAGTAGAGTATTGTATGTAGCATATGCGATGGCGCTTTTCATGATTTGTGAGTTTATAGCAACGGTGAAGTGTCGGTGGTTAATGGTGGCAGCGCGTGGCTCTCGCCGGCCGCCATATTGAAAAAGTTTGGCGCGAAAAAAGGGCGGTAAAAATATAAATCGATGATGACAATATGAAGTTAGATTCTTATCGTTTATTCACTCCCATGAGAGTGCAGTTATGATTTCTCCACATCTTGGTATGTAGACTGTGGGAATGTACACAAAATAAATAGTTAAGTTGTTTATTTTATTTTCCAAGATCTTTTATTTACTGCTTACAAATAATAACCGTGTACAAATACATTTGGGAAAACATGGAAGAGTTTGTCTCATCCCAAACATCTTTTCGGTAATTCACCTCAGAATCCCTCGTTCGGGAGATTTAGATGGAATACCGCCGCCCTCCTCTCCCCAGGGCGACCCAGAGGTAAACCCGTTGTTTCTTGGAGAAGTTCCACTTGAGCCAACATTTTCCCTGGTTAGCAACATTCTGTATTAATAAGAAACGCAGCTTTAATGGAATGGCGTAAGGTTGATATTCCTATAGGTTTTATAGGCGGGTAATACCTTTTGCAGTATATTATTTATTGGCACCTTTTCAGGTACTTAAGGTCGGATCGCCGCGTAGGGTTCGCTGAAGATTCGGTCTCGCATATTCGTCAACAGAACCTCTACTATGTGTTTGGTACACTTGGGAACTTGTTAAACCGACTTTTCAATAAGAAATTGGGATACGAATTGACTCTCTAAAAACACAGACTAGATTTTTATAGTTTTCTCGGAATCAGAATATATTTATCACACGACAATACACTTAGCTAAGGAAGAGTTAGAAAGAAAATTCAATAAATAATAATAAATGAAGTATTTATGATATGGAATAAAATGAGATTGGCCACTGACCTGATTCATGTACCACCGTAACCCTATCTTACAAAAATAACCAGTGCATCATTTGACACTGTTGACATCGACAAGCTTCTCGTAAACAGGCAACCATGGGCACCCCAGTATGGATTTAATTCTTATCCAGCTTTAAAAACAATAGCCAAGGCCAAGAGCAAATTCTGCTCATATGAGAAATGTTTAATATGGAATGTTTAAAGAATGGAATGCTACAAGGCAGTGCCTAGGCTCTCATTTTGTCTTTTTGTTACAACCATGACCAATCTACTTTTCAACACCCTGAACTGTTCCTAAACAAAACATAAAATTTTCTGGCCTTTTAAGAAATAATGAGATAACTAATATAATTTTGAAGTGACGAACCAGCCCTATTTTTATTTTCCGTATTAAGATTTCCGGCAGATAAAGTAACGAATTTATTTCTTCTGACGGACTTTTGGTTTATTGTTTCTTTCAACCTTCAATTGGCGTTTAGGGGTTGCGCATGTTTTCTGCTCGCCGTTTAGCCCGCGCTTACATTCCTTTTGTGACCGAACCCCAGCAAACTTCTTAACCTTGATCAACATTGCAAATAGATATGCCACTCAAGGTTAAATAAAAAAGGGATCACAAAATCTTAATAATATATTTTCATGTGAAGAATTTACCCTTGAAAAAAAAATTACTTGAAAATATTCCGTCTTTCGTTTAAAGTAAATAAGAAGTATTGAATAGGTACTTACTTAGTTATTTATTTGTTTATAATAGGTAAGTACGCACCATAAATACATTGTACATTAAATATTTAAAGTTAACAGGTAAGAAAAGAAAAGAAAGAAGAATAGGTTTATTCATCACAAAAATACGCAGGTATAGGTTCTTATGTACTTTATAGTGCTAAGCAGTCTATTTTAAATTGTGCACCTTCTGTGGGAACCTGGGCTGGCGATCCTTAATACAGGTTACCATGTAACCTAGCTAGGACGCCAGATTCAATTCTGTTTATTGTTACTCTTTTTTGATTATCAGTAAATTGAAAAATTATATTGTTTTGTAACAGACTGTACCACACTTTTTTGAAAATAAGTAATTTGAATTTGAATTTATGTATATATACAATTACAGGTGTACACGACATTCACATAAAACAAAGCAACCTTCGTAAATTGAAAAACAAAATTATAAACAAAACAGCTTTGACAGTTTAAGTTTAATAAAAAAGAACAAACAACTGACACGCAAATATAAATCCCATCAACATGATACAAAATGCAAGTCTCGCAACACAGCTCGCTTTGAGATCCAATGGAAGAAATGAAAGCATCTATCCAACAACTTACTTATGTAGAACTTAAGAAGAATCAGCAATCTATAAGTTTTATTATTTCTATAAAATTTCAAACCTTACAAGTGAGTACACTAGTTCAAGTGACTTGCGCGGCTTGCGCCAGTGGTAGGGGAAACAGTCTATTGAGCACTGAAGGAATTGTCCGTGTAATAAGTTAACGAAACCGACTACGAGTCTACTAGAACTCTGGTGGCAAGCTTCACCCCTACAATGGATTCGTTATTATTAATTAAATAGCCCGTTTGAGAGCTTCTTGAAATTAATATGAGGTCACGATCTTATAGATTCATAAATATAGATAAGTACATGAAGTAACCGATGTTGATCATTTGTGATCCAATGCTCATGGAGTCAAAGCTGGGGATTAAAGAGTCAGTAATGTTGAGTTCACAAGTAGAAATACTTACATATAGAGATACAATTTTAACAGGACCAAGGAAAGCAGACTGCCACCAAGCATGCTACCACTACGTCGAAGCCAATAAAATAGTACTTATTCGATACTAAATTACGTAATTCGGGCAGTGTCATTTTAATCAGTAATAGAAACATCAAATTAAGAAGAAACAATTTAAAACTGAAAGCTTTCCAGTCAACAAATACAAACTGAAAAAATCTTTTTTAATCTGAAAAGTATTTTCCCAGCACTAGCAATTGTGAAGCAAGTGTTACTTCTCGCTCGTTTGGATTAATAATAATCGAGTCTTAGTAATCGAGACTTTGCAGACATTGTACCGATAATCGTAACGGTTAATGGCCTAATAGTGGAGAACCTCGACCAACACCTCAGGAGTCAGGAGGCGCTCCATGCGCGGCTGGGTTTGGGGCTTGATTTAGAAAGCCTGGACACTGCACGCAGTTGTAGGTAAGTAGGTAATATGGAGATAATCGAGTCTTAAATAAACTAAACACGCATCACTATAGGATACAATAATAAATTTTGTAAACAAGGCGTCGCGTCGTACCAAATTGGCCTACATTCAGGCCTTTTTTCAGGGAATTAGTTCACAACAGCAGTGCTGCCATCTGTGTGTTGACACCGGAGTTACATGTAATGGGCGGGCGGCGCCACGCAACAGCGTCGATAAAACGAACCAGTGTGTTTACTTTGTGCTAGTAGTCAACCAAGCTTAGGGTGCGTACACACACGAGCACTTATGTGTACTTATACACTTTGCAACTATTAGTAGCAATTTTTTTCGTGAAATTACGTAGGCAACTTTTAAATATTACTGGGTTACATACAATTTTATAAGAAAATAAAGGCGAAAATCGGTTTTGAATATTATTAAGTGTATACATACACGCTCGTGAATGTACACGGGAAACTTTGGACGCAGTTATGTAGTTGACGCGATGTGTCTACGGGTGCCGCATATAGCTTTCGGGCGTTCGCTGTTGTATACGCACCCTTAGCGTGGGGGGAGATTCAAAATGTAGTAACTCTGGAAATTATCCTGGTCGGTTCTGTTGTGTGGTTTGTGACTGGAAAAAAGATCTACTTAAGGTTGTAAAAAGAACTTTAGACAGATCAGCATCAGCAATCAAAGATATGTCTGCGAACATAGAATAATGAATAAGTAAGTAGTACCTACGAAAGCATACAGAAGAACTCTTCTGTTATTATTTTATAACCTTTTTTCCTTTTTATGAAAGGCCAACAATTATTGGCCTATCCAAAAAATAAAAAAAAATGGAAATCTAATTAATAATAGTTGTTTATGGCATCAAATTAAAGGTTGGCGTCAATGCGTCGAGGTAGCAAAATATTTCCCGCCTACAGGCGGCGCGGCGGCGTCTTCGTCTGCTTCAACGAAAATCGCGACGCGCGACGACGGAATGGGCGGCGAGGCTAGGTGACTAGCACCGGTTCAATGCTCGGCAGGTAAATTTTGATAATTATATTTTACTAAATAAAAAGACTGGTTTACAAAAGAAGTAACAATCGATGAAAGTGTGACATTTGCTTTTTGGTATTTTTACCAAAAAGCAAATGTCCCACTTTCATCATTGTTACTTCTTCTTTAACTCCTCGGCATTTGAGTGGAAAGTGGGAATTTCATTAGTGCACCATAAGTTTGACCCTAGACAAAGGTAAAAAATCAAAGTTAAATAATAATTATGGTCCTTATTCAGATACTTTTTACAGACTAGGTAAATAGTAGAAAGTAAAATGCAAAAATTTTAATTACTAGGTATACCCAAATTCAATGAAGGTTTTATTCCATTAATCAAAACACCCCAAGTTGCATCTACAAAATTACGAAAGACATAAAAATAACAAGTGAACACCTAAACACCGCAATATTGCGTCGAAAAAACACACGGATGTTGGTCGTTATAAAAATGTAGGATCTAGGGAAAAGATCATCCTTGGCGTAGAGTGGGGGTTGGGGTGGAGAGACCC
This sequence comes from Conistra vaccinii, assembly GCA_948150665.1. Taxonomy (NCBI): domain Eukaryota; kingdom Metazoa; phylum Arthropoda; class Insecta; order Lepidoptera; family Noctuidae; genus Conistra; species Conistra vaccinii. Next base: position 17,046,541 of record OX411318.1, read on the forward strand.
CTCCTGATTTATGGTAACATGTCGCGAGAGCAACCGCGTACGCGAAACTCGCTTTTTGTCATTAACTGATTTTTATTCTATTCCCTCTTTTTTCTGTTTATTTTGTTACATCTAGTATAGAGGGCCTATTATTGAGATCAAGTAACTACCTATTACCAAAATAAAAGAAGGTAGGTGTGTTCTATTTACGTCAAAGTTAGCTTCGGTACTAACTGTCTGTATTACGCAAGCCCATACGTAACGTTATGTATTTTCATAAAAGGTATACGTAATATGTACCACATAATACAAACACATAAGTTTAGGCAGTTATGTAAACTGTAGCACAAAACTTTTCGAAGTTAATTCAATCTAAGATACATGTAGCGCCATCTGTTGTCGAGTAGCGTTAACTACAGAAATAGAACTTTTTTTTTTGTAACGAGCATTTCCCGTATCGGAAAAACTACAAAAACAACTAGTTTGTATTAGTAATAAAAGGAAATTTTTGATAATAGCGAAATATTGGTTTTAGCAATTCGAAATAAATAATATCAGTGTAAATTCGATACTGCTGCCATCTCGTGTGCTTTTTTTTGAACCAATAAGAAAAGTTAATCTTGAAGGAGTTGTTAATGTCCACCGGTAGATGGCACTTTCAAAGTTATATTTATGTATTAGAAAACGTAGGTAACTGAAGCGTTTCTATTACAATTTGTGCAAAAGATTGTTTTTTTTTATTTATTTTACCTAGAACAAAGGCAGCATTAGGTATAAGTTTGCGGCTTGTGTAAAGTTAGATGCTTGTGTAAATTAGATGTGATGTGATGAGTTTCATTGGTGAAATCCGTCATGATTTCACGAAAGAAACTGAACACGAACCTTTGCGTTCAAGAACTGTCACTGTCATTAAATTTTTGTTTTGGAATATTGACACTGACACATAGGAGATCGCAGTATACATGTGAATGAGATTGCGTTCAGTTTCATTGGAGAAATTGGCACGGTAACTACTAGTTCATGTCATTGAACTGCTTGCTCCTATTTGAAACACAGATATGTAGATAGATATTACCTACCTACTTATTAGAAATGGCTAAAACGAGTATTACCTACACTGCACTGAGTCAGGGACCACTAAGTGAGCACAACCTAGTTACCCTTACTCTTATTTCACCTCTCTTATGAAGGGTTTAGCGGCCCTGATTCAGTGTATTGTAATACCCGTAGTCAAAAACCTGGATTAAGTACAAAACATGATTCGTAAATTGAGGAGTAAGTTGTACTTATTATTCAAATAAGTAAAATCTCGTGTAACAAAAATAAGTAAGTACCAGTCAACTACCCTAACTTTGCCTGGCATCCAATGTTTGCCTAGATGAAAAAATATGTAAGTAATATCTTTTTCATTTTACTTGTATTGTATGGCAAATGAAACTATGAGTTTTCTTAGAGAGCTTTAAGTTTCGATTGCCATACAAGTAAAATGAAAAAGATATTACAATTTTTCATCTAGGCAAACATAGAACGCCAGGCGAAGATAGAACAGTTAAAACCAGTTTTCAATAAATTCTGGATCTCCTACCTGCGGTATTTACAGCAACAAACCGCTGTCGACAATGTCAACAGTTAAAGCGGTTTGCATGCAATCTTACGCAATTTACTCATCGGTTAAAATTCCTGCCATCGTGATTATGCAGTTGTATATATTCAATATCAGCTTTGTTTAGCCCACATGTTTCAGAAAAGGTCAGAACCTGCCATGATTTTGAGACCTCTGGGCAATAAATATGTACCATGGTTTTCATAACCACCGATGGTGCCGTGTTTTTTTTTTTGAACATTTTGTAATCTTATAGCAATTTTTCGCCCTACTATGATAGCTGTATGATTGATGTATGTATACAGAACAAAAAAAAGTTGATGTGAAAAGAATGAAAGAAAGAAATTTCGAAGAAAAATAAATTTATGTTGGTACCTAACAGTTTGCCGAAAATAATAGATAACTACCTAGAACCCAAGGTTCTACGCATCCGTGCATATGCAGTAAACATATCCACTTCCTAACTTCATCGTCGACATTGCCAATGACAACAAATAGGTACAAATCTACTCAGCCTAGTCTTGAGAGAAAATCCGTATGAAGCTTTCATACTTGGCCTCATTTGTAAGTTTCGCCTAGCGCCATTATACGAGTAGATACCTACCTACCTAACCTACAGTTCGCTATTAGAAAGACATATCTATACCTAGTTGTATTTCCCTGAGTAGAATGACTTTCAATATTCCATTTAAACGCTGAACAGAAAGTGTCCAATGTCGCAAATAGCTGTCAAATGTGTCGCTGTTTTGATTAATTTGACAATATTATTGTATGGAAATAATAAGTATGGCTAACTAGGTGAACTAAAATAATTATAAAGGACATTGCCTAATTTTGTATGGAAGTTGGACCAAGTGCTGCCTAGAATACTCACATAGTGCATTTTGTTCCTCAGACCATCACTAATCTGTATTTCAAAGCGCATAAAAATCTATCCCAGGAGTCCAAAGAAAAACAGTCTTTTGTTTTAAATATTTTTATTGGAAAAATGGAACTTAATAGCAACAAATGTGATTATTATTGTGTCTAGGGGACACTAGTAGTACTACTATAGCAGGACACCTAATCACGTCTTGGTGCCTAGCAATCCCAATAAACCAGACCAAGCACATATTGTGCGCGCAACAACCAATTTTCAACAAAATGTGTGAAACACGTACAGCAATAGTTTTTTTATGGCCTTCCAGTCCACTATTGTTTGCATGACAACTATTATAATTATAGCAATGGTAGATTTTTGAGGATATAATGTCTACTCTTTAGGTTCATAATTATTTATATATAATCTTGTGCACTGTACTTGTGGCCCTACTGCTCTCCTGGAGGAGGGTTATGGAGTCATCTGGGTCTGAGAGAATATGCCTTGGAATCAGAATCAGACAATTTGCTGCGTGCATTCATAACGTAGTGGAGCCTACCGAGAGCGAAAGCTGGTCGCGAGCGAACCGACGACGTCCAGAATTACACCTAGATATTTAGCTCGCTTCTCCCAAGGGATCGGCTTGCCAAACATGGTGACTGGTCGGGGGTAGATAGGTCGAGAGAGCCCGGTGGGGACACGGTTGCGGGGGTCCATAAGGGAGTATAGGGGGTATTTGGGGGAGGCGGGGCTGGTGTAGCCATCGTTGGGAATGCCTTTATGGTGTTGGAGCTAAAACCAGGGGCTAGGCCTCTGAGGGCTAAGGCGCTCAGGAATCTGAGAGGAAGGGATCGGGAGGAAGTCTAGACGCTTGTAGACCAAAATAATAACTTAATTGGGAATGATAGGGGCACCCTGTGAGGAGGATGACTCAGTCGGGCGGGAGTAGTCGGGTAACAAGTGACGCTTATCACCGCAAGTGCAGGTATACGCTCGCGAGGGATCGAGACATATAAAAAAATAAAAAATTGTACAAAACAGGTTTTTGACTTCGTACGACGTAATACGGTACGATTTTATTGTAACTGAAATACATTTTTGAGAAAAAATATCTCAAAAACGTTGTTAATATGCAAGGTTATTCATTATCACAAAAACTGGATTTATTTATTTTTCCTGGGACCAATTTTTAATTTTTTAATTTTTTATTGCTCGTATGCTACAGTACCACAAGACCAACTCACATTCCTAGGCAGCACTTGGTCCAAACCTAGGCAATCTCCCACGATTACTTGTAGTTTCCTCCATAGAAAAAAAAATCCAAACTAGGTAATCTCTAAAAAACAAAATAAACCTTTTTTTTTTGGGTGGGAAATTATCAAATGACTTCTCCCGCTCTGGGCGGAGCGAAAGGGCGTGTCAGACTCTTACTGACTAAAACCCACCCGTGTTCCTTCCCTTGCCTGTGCCAGGGACCACGGTTTCCCTTTAGGACTTCCCGCAACCCCGGTAGGCATCGGCCCTAGCGGACCCCGTCAATTTTGCTGACATATCATATCATGAGGCGCGCGTGGAACACGACGCGCCATCGACCCCAGCCAGGTCCAACAAAATAAACCTAACTGTCATGCGGGTATTACACTACACTGTATCAGGGTATTTAAACCCTTATTCAATCAATCAATCAATCAACTCGGCCTATCGCAGTCCACTGCTGGACATAGGCCTCTCTGCGCCACAACACCCTGTTCTCCGCCTTCCGCATCCAGTCTATCCCAGCCACTTTCTTAAGGTCATCGGTCCATCTAGCTGGGGGGCGTCCCACGCTACGCTTGCCGATACGCGGTTTCCACTCTAGTACTCGTCTGCTCCACCGGCCATCGGTCCTTCGACAAACATGGCCAGCCCACTGCCACTTCAGTCTGCTTACTCTGCAAGCTATGTCGGTAACTCCGATTCTTTTCCGGATAATTAAACACTTATTATGAGATATTATACGTATAAGAGTAAGGCTCCTTAACTAGGTTGTGCTCACTAGTGCTCCCTTAATTCAGGGCCCTGATTCAGTGTAGTGTAATACCCGTTTAAATACTAATTCACGGAATGTCATCAGTACCCTTATTACGTAATACACGATCAATCGGAATTTGAAACAGATTGCTAATCCATTGCTAGTTCGTAAAAAAATTCTGCTCAACAACGTAAATAACGCAATGAATATTGTTGAACTGTCAAAATGAATCGTTTACGAAAATGTGTTGCGTAATTAAATAGCAGTTTTTTTTTATAAACTACCTACATGTTTTTTGAAACGTATACAAAAAATGTGTTTGTTTTAATGTTACGATGGAAATATCTAAAATAGCGCGCGAAATAAAACTTGAACAAAATTTTACCCATCCTGGGAATTGAACCAAAGACTTGACGCCCAACAGTGATACTTGTTACGACTAGCTCAGTGAGGCAGGACAGTAACATACCACGTTAAACGCAGTGGTAACTGGTAGCCCGCGAAATTAAAATTTTCTTCCGTTTTTTGCAGGTCAGTGTCAAGTTGTATCTTGATCAAAATATGATTTATGACCTTATTAAATATGTGAGAGCGGTGGTGGCTCAGTGGTAACGGCCCCGACTTACGAGTTGTAGGTCGTGGTTTCGAACCCAAGCAGGCGCTTTACTTTGTGTAAATAATTTCATCACCACTGCTCGCCAAACGGTGAACGAAAACATCGTGGGGAAACCGGCTTGTCTTAGAACCAAAAAAAATCAAAGACATGTGACATCTACCAACCCGCACTGGGCCCGCCCGCGTGGTAGATTACGGATTTACAATTGAATTCGTACGAATCGCCTCAAGAAAAACTAATATTTTTTTAAATGGGCGATTCTTCCGGATTCGGACGAGTTCATTCGGGCGAGTCACCAATAAGCCGGATTTACGGCCCACTCCCTCTCACAGAGAGATGTGATGATGATGATGAATAAATATGTATGTACATAACATACATAATCAGCCTATTAATGTTTCCACTGCTGGGACACAGGCCTCCTCTCTGTGAGAGGGAGTGGGCTGTAATCTACCTCGCAGGCCCAGTGCGGGTTGGTAGATGTCACATGTCTTCGAATTTTTGGTATTTAGACATGCCTTGCTTCCTCACGATGTTTTCCTTCACCATTTTGAGAGCAGTGGTGATGAAATTATTTACACTAAGTAAAGCGCCTGCTTGGGTTCGAACCTCCAAACTCGTAAGTCGGGGCCGTTACCACTGGGCCACCACTGCTCTCAATATGTATGTATATTAATATAAATGCGAAAGTAACTCTGAATGCCTATTTCACACCTTTCACACCTTAACTGCTGAACGGCTTTGACTGATATTTGGCACGCAGATAGGAGACCATGAACTAGGTAAGGATATAGGATACTTTTTCATTCTGGTGGTACGATCCCGTGGAATAATTTCCGAGCTCTAAAAAAGACATATTTTCATTTCACAGAACAGAAGTCGCTTTCCGGTTGCTCAACTTTCACTAACATTTTGTCAAACTGAGCATAAAGTACTTATTTGAAGTGTGGCAAGGTCGCCCGATAGCCAGCTGAACTTCTTTTGATAATTAGTTCCGTTACACCAGTTGCACCATGCAATAAGTAGTAGGCGCAAGCATAAGCAGCGTGCCATAACTTTCCCACTGTTGGGACACACACAGGCCTCCTCTCTTCGGCTAGAAGAAGTCGGCTGTAATGCAACAGGCGGCCCGAGTCAATCTTCCTAGCGTTTTCCCAACTATGTTGGGGTCGGCTTCCAGTCTAACCGGATGCAGCTGAATATCAGTATTTTACATGGAGGGACTGCCTATCTGACCTCCACAACCCAGTAACTGGGTAATACGATACGCCTTGGTAAAACTGGTTGTCAGACTTGCAGCCCGAGTGCGGGATGGAAAACATTCGTGACATATTTTTATTTATTTTTCCCACTACAGAGAAGCTCTTGGCCTGCATCTCACCTGATGGTAAGTGCGATGATCAGGCCAAAGGTAGAAGCGAGCTTCACCCGGAATCCTAAGCCACAGAGGAACTGGCTATCTTATCTCTAACTGCCGAAACACAACAATTATGGCGAGGGCGACAGACTTAGATAAGATGGTGGTAGCTAGCCAGGTGGACTTAGAACAAGACCAACCAAACCGAGCAGAAAATTTTGCTCCCACTGGGAATCGAACCCGGGACCTCTGGGTCTGAGACAGGTGGCTTAACCTCTAGACGACAGAGGCGGATAAAACATGTCATCTAGTCACAAATGTCTTAGACCTTTTGGTTCTAGGACATGCTGGTTTCTTCACTTCGTTTTCCTTCGCCGTTTTGAGAGTAGGGTAATTAAATAAATTACACAAACTAAAGTATCTGTCTGGGTTCGAACTCGAGGGCCGTTACCACTGCGCCACCACTGCTCGGGCGCAAGGGACAGATGCAAGGGATTGGGGTCAATTATGGAAAAGTGCTTGTTGACAGGGCGCTTGGTCGATGACATTTGTCGAGTATTTTGCTAAAAACACAGATAACATAACATCACGCCGTATTTCCCCGAAGTAATGGGAAGGTGTACCTATAGCAGGTACACCCACATTTCGCCAGTTATGTTTAAGTCCCATGTAATAGGGGGCGAGCCTATTGCCATCAAACGGAAACAAATCAAGACTCCGGGCTGCTACAGAGAAATTCCAGATGGAAAAACCCAATAGTGTTATTATTTTGCCCGACTCGGGAATCGAACCCAGGACCTCAAGCTCAGCAGTAGCGCTTGCGACCACTAGACCAACCGTGAGACGAACGAGGCAGTACTAAGCTAGCTAGCTTGCTAGTTTCGCTAAAAACTCTTGCACAATAAATTCATGAATAATCGTTCCACAAATCTGACCATTTTTGGCGGATGTTCTTTCGCAATCGCCTTAAGACCTCATGACGCCTAATGATACTCGATGAGGTCGAGGAGCTCGTGGGTAAGTAATAACAGCCACACGGGTCGATCCATCAGGTTAAGCTACGCTTACCGGGGTTGGTCCGTGGGTGTGGGTGTCCGTGGTGGTGATCTTTACATACCGAGACTCCTGCGTGCCTCGGAAAGCACGATAAGCCGTTGGTCCCGACTACCATTCGTGGGTCTTTGATAGTCGTTACATAGTCAGAAGCCCGAAAGTCTGACAACCAGTCTTACCAAGGAGTATCGTATTACCCAGTAACTGGTTTGTGGAGGTCAGATAGGCAGTCACTCCATGTAAAATACCTACTGGTATTCAGCGGTTAGACTGGAAGCCGCGAATCTGCGTCTTAATAAAAAACGAAATTCAAAAATGGCCCACCCTGGCTGGTTTAAACCTGGTTCTAAAGATAAACCTTTGTTTTGTAATAAAGCCGATTAAGTTTTGTACCTCGTGCCCATAAACCTTCGAGCCATCACGACATACACGACAATTTAAAATGAAGCACTAATTTTATTGAGATTCCATAAGAGTCAAGTGACAAAAGGGCAGAGAGCACCAAATAAGACTCATGACCTCACTAGTCTTATTGACAAGTACGGAACTCGGAACCATGCGAAAGGTGAGACCTAGCCGTGAAAGGCGATAATTTATTTTCATAGCTCATTTGTAAGTACTTACTTATTGTATTATTTATGAAGATCCTTCTGCCTGTCTTGAAAATTATGATATATTTTTTTTTAATTATAACATAATTTCATCCTAATAATTATACAGTGTGTCCGGACATGGACTAGCGATATTCTTAATACTTAAATATAAACTATTTTAAAGTAAAATTGAACTCTAGGCTTGGGTCCAATACACTTCCCCGCTATGTGGCAGCCATTTTGTTTTCTTTTTTACAAAAAATATCATATATCTGAAAGTTTCAGTCATACTGAGATAAAAGTAGGCTTATTCGAAAGGCAATAATATTGTCTACCATCTGCATTACAAAGCAATGTGTTCACAATTCCATAACTTTTGAAAAAAAATGTGAAAGTCGAAAAAAAAAAATATGCAATTCAACCAATAATTATTACAAGCCTAGAGTGTAATTCAATTGTACTTTAAAATAGTTTATATTTAAGTATTTAGAATATCGCTAGTCCATGTACGGACACACTGTATAAATGTGAAAGATGTATGTTTGTTACTCAATCACGAAAAACCGCCGAATGGCTATAGTTTATACCCTGGATTAACACACATAATACTTTTTATCCCGTTAGTACATTCCCGTGCGATAATTTCCGACTTCCACGCAGGCGAAGCCGCGGTCGAAAGCTAGTATATAAATAAAACAGGCGTGATTTTATTTTTGTACGGACAAACATAAAACAAAGATTAGGCAGAGGTGACCTAATAGTAGGTAAACCCACATTTCGCTATGAGGGGCTGTACCATCAAATCAATCTTCCTAGCCTTTTTCCCAACTATCTTGGGGTCGGCTTCCAGTCTAACCAGATTCAGCTGAATACCAGTATTTTACATGGAGCGACTGCCTATCTGACCTCCACAACCCAGTAACTGGGTAATACGATACCCCTTGGGAAGACTGGTGTCAGACTTTCGGACTTCTGACGACTCGTAACGACTGTCAAAGATCCACAAATGACAGCCGGGACCAACGGCTTAACGTGCTTTCCGAGGCACGGAGGAGTCTCGGTATGTAAAGATGGTCACCCATCCACTGACCAACCCCGGCAAGCGTAGCTTAACCTGATGGATCGACCCGTGCGGCTTGTTATTACTTAGCCACGAGCTCCTCTGAGGGGCTGTACCATGAACATTTTAAATACTTTCCAAGTACAGGACAGGTCAACTTGACATGTAGCCTGACAGGTTTCTATTCGTACCATGAGCATTTCAGTCTGACCTGCAATGTATCAACTTCAGACCTTCTACGTTATCGTTGACCGGTACGCCATATTATAAACAAACGTCCGGAATTACTTTTTCGGAATGTTACCGGTTTTATGGTTAAATATAAAATTAATTTAATAACAGTATAAAATGATCAAAAAAATAATATAAAAAATGTTCCGTAGCAAAAAATCTTATGTAACACGATTATGACGTTGGAGGCCCTTTTAGATGTAAAATAAAGGGGGTAGTAATAAAAGCTCCGACAAAAAAAGAAGAATTGTCCTTACTCAAAATATTAAATGTACTGCCTAAAATACTAACTTTCCGACTACTTTTGTCCGAATAAAAATGACGAAACGACCGAATGAGATACTGAAATCTTCGAAAAATAAACATGACTATTTATTGTGATAATACTTTTCTACCAGCATAAATTACGTTCTACTGAAAACTATGCTTTGTAATTTTTATCTTAACTTGCCTACTATTAATTCATAAATTACCTTTCATATTTCATAGACTGTGGTGCTATTTTAACTGTAACATTATACTGAAAATATTATTCTGAGTGGTTATACAGAAACTTATAATAAATATAAAAATGTACTTGAAACAATAACTTTTACTTCCATCATATATCATGAATTTTACTTACCACGGGTATGCTTCGATATCGGTATCTTTATTTTTATTTTTTATTTTTTTCTCGGCGCCTAAGTTGCTTCTGCATCGTCTCCGGCGCTGCGGGAAGTGCAACCCCTTCGCCCTTACGTAACAAAGGATAGGCACCCATGCTCACCTCCGCAGCTTCGGCTTGCTGGTCACCTCCGGCGACCAGCCTCAGCCGCTACGGCTCGCACGGGTTCCTATGCTTTGTTACAGCGGGCGGGGGTTGCTCTCCCTCCGCGCCTCCAGTTTTTATATACACTCTAGGGGTAGTGCCAAAAGACAACGTAAAGTCGGGGTGCCCCGATTCGGTTTGCAAAAATTCAAAAACTTACACTAATACTACTAAAAACCATTAAAATCCGCTGTCACTTTGTCTGAACGCAAAACGGAACAACCCAGGAGTGAAATTCGTACATTATCTAATTAAATAAAAAAATATGTTGAATTTTGCAACCCGAACCCGATCGCGTAGGCCGAACAGTTGAGGTACTTTCATCATTATTGAGAGTTAAAAAATAAATTTGATAACCAACAATAGAAATTAAAACAGTTCATGCAAGTTGTAAAAATATGATTATTTTGACAAACCCTCTGTTGTCGGTAACTTAGTAATTTTGTCGGAGGTTCAGTATTCTATTTGGAAGTTTAGTTTTGTTATTCGAAGATCCATTTTTTTTTAGGAGAAAATGTAATTTGAACATGCTCTTATTTGTTGTTAAATTGGATATTTTTATTCGTTTATATTTTGGATTTTTTGTCGGTAATTCATTAAAACGCTGGTTAATTAGAATAATAGTCGGCCACAGATCGCTGGAGATTAATTTGTTTTTCGGAACCATTATTATTTCCCAAATAAAGGTACCACCAACAACACCAACCTACTTGAAAACTTACCGTCATGTCTTTGCTGCGCAGTTCGTATGTAACGGTGTAACCGCTAGTGCTATCGATGATTCAAGAGGCTGGGCAAGGCTGGGCAGCTGTAGTTGGTTTTTTTACTAAGACTACGAATATTGTCTTTACCTAAAACGTCTATTAAACATTAAATTGGTTTTTATTTATATGTATTGGGTTCTTGATTTCTATTTCTTTCACATATACTTACTCGTACCATTTCTACAACATAACTTGTACTTATTTGTTGAATATAAAACTTTCCTTTGGATTTTAGCGATTTGTTTCACATTGTTTTTTAACACCATTCTCAAGAAACTCAAATATTTCATCTTCCTCATACATCTAAAATAAACAACAGGCCGCAACAGGACAATCAGGACGCTTCCAACGATACCTCATTTGTCAAATTATGATCAGTGATTCAGTGGTTTAGAAGTTATGAGGTTACAGATGAACATACATACATACATACCGGTCAAAATCATAACCCTCTTTTTTGCTTCGCCGAAGTCGGGTAAAAATAGCCCGACAGTTCCCTTTCCGTCGAAAACTGACCTGCTATAAGAGTGCATGGTAAGCACCCAGATGATGGTGGCGGCCCTATTGCCATCAACCGGACACAAATTAAATACCTACATCAATCGGAGCACACATTCCGAAAGACAGTCAAGTAGGTGAAAGCGTGATAAAAAAATATAAAACGAATTAAGAGATCGATCGAATATTTTAAATCGATTTATCGATCTTTAAAAATCATGACAGGAGTCTTTCACAAAGAAGTTTTGTTATGAAAACATTTCAGGTACCCACAATCATTGCACAATGGTTTCATGGAGAAAAGTTAAACATCCGTCCCCGAAATATCAAATTGAATTCTCATCCGCATCATTAACACACAGCTGTTCGATATACCAGAAGGTCGTTTCGTACATTTATCAGCATAACTGTAAATGCATCGGAAGCAGCATTTTTTTCCCGGTGCAGGTAAATGTTGGGGACAATAGCAACGGATCTACTTACCAACTTTCTGCGCGGGCCGGCAAGCAGTTGCTCGGGAGTCGGTTGCGCGCGCCATCACGGTGCGCACGCGAATACGATTCGACGAAAAAAATAAAACTTCAGTGTGCATTCTATTCTACTGTTTATTACAACTTGAATTAAATTGACGTGATCTTTTATTATGTAAGTATTTGTTTTATTTAAAATCTGTGTTTATTATATTTTAGAAAACACGCGTGTTTCAAATAGATCCGCGCAAAGACTGCGGTTTTCACTTACTAACGATCTGTCGATCTCACTTGCGTTTAAGTTTAACTAGGTACACTTAACTATTGACATTATTATACGAATACGAGAGAAAATATGAATATACACTTACAATAAAACCGTTAATTTATTTAATCAACTAACCGCAATATATCGTAGTAGTTTCACTTCACATATCGCAGCTTTATGCTGAGCGATGGCCGTTTTGCGTGGATGTGACGCATATTTTCCCCCAACTTGTCCCCCAAGACCCAAAAAAGAAATAAAACACGAAAATATCGTGTTTTATTTCTTTTTTGGGTCTTGTTTACCGCAAATAAATGTATTTTCTTTCTTTCTTTCTTTCTTTCTTTCTTTCTTTCTCTCTTTCTTTCTTTCTTTCTTTCTTTCTTTATTTCTTTCTTTCTTTCTTTCTTTCTTTCTATATGCACGTAGAAATATTCGAGTTAAAAGTTACAAGTTATAATTCTATAAAAAATTACTAGGGCATTCGTTTTAATAATAAATTGGGTAAGAAAAAATTCCTGCTAATTGATAATTTGGACCGATTAACAATGATTTCGACATCATATTACTGCGGTGCATTATTATTTGATAGTTCAATATAATTTATAACGATCTTTGACGCCTTTCTGAGCGCTTGCGCATATAGTTGCTTCACTGCTGCATTCTGATGCAGTTAATGTTTAACGATCGATAATGTCTATAGGAGGGAGGAGCTCATGGCTAAGTAATAACAGCCGCACGGGTCGATCCATCAGGTTAAGCTACGCTTGCCGGGGTTGGTCCGTGGATGGGAGACCACATACCGAGTCTTACCAAGGGGTATCGTATTACCCAGTTACTGGGTTGTGGAGGTCAGATAAGCAGTCGCTTCATGTAAAATACTGGTATACAGCTGCATCCGGTTAGACTGAAAGCCGACCCCACAAGCTAGGCAGATTGATTGATTTTTGATTGGTATGTTGTTATTACCCGACTGCCCCAGAAGGAGGGTAATGTTTTTCGAGAGTATGTATGTATGTTTGTATGTATGTATGTATGTATGTCTATTTCTTTGGCACGCTCTGTAGCCTAAACGGCTTGATGGATTTTAACATAGGAGGTGTCGTTAGATTCGTCTTAATCGTAGAAGTGACATAGGCTATATAATATTTATGTATTGCATCTGCAAATACAAAAAAGGGACGGGAAGGTTTTTTTTTAAATAAATTACAACAATATTGGTATCAAATAAAAGCTGGTAATGAGTAAATTCCAAATTAAGATATATTAATAAAACTAAAAAACTTGAAATAAAGAAAATTATTCAAAAAACAAAAAACCCGACTGCAAAAACACATAACTGAAAAGAGAAAAACAAGCATTATAATCTATAGAATTTTGGTATCGCAGGCGGGACAATAATAATATAACAATAATAACCGGAAATATGGTGTACCTAACTTTTATTTGTCCCCACCTGCGATACCAAAATTCTATAGATTATAATGCTTGTTTTTCTCTTTTCAGTTATGTGTTTTTGCAGTCGGGTTTTTTGTTTTTTGAATAATTTTCTTTATTGACTCCTATTTATTGTTTTGCATCAACAGAAGTTGATAAAAAAGGCAAATTTTAGATTAACAAGATTTTCCGTGAAAATCTATCCAAAGAGCAGCATTTAACCCTTTGCGTAATTATTAATAAGTATCTGGGTTTCATGAAAATACTGGTATTCAGCTGCATCAGTACCCTAATTACGTAATACACAATCAATCTGAATCTGAATCGCTTTGAAACAGATTGCTAATCCATTGCTTCAAAACTTCGAAAATAAATTCTGGTCAGCAACGTAAATAACGCAATGAATGTTGTTGAACTGTCAAAATTACACAAACTAATCGGAATCGTTTACGAAAATGTGTTGCGTAATTAGATAGGTAGCTAATTAGATGCTGGGAAAAGGCTAAGATTGATTGATCGATAATGTATAATTCCCTTCAATTATTATGTTGAAACTGGGATAAATCTTCAGGTAGGTACATTACCCGAGATGAGTCAACATCAAGATAAACTTTTTTTATTTTTTTTTATTTACCATGTTTGCAACAATTAACACTGTCCAACGATAAGTAGGAGTTTTCTGAACTAATTGTTAGGCAAGAGTAACTACATTGAAATGAAATTAAATGAAATTGTTTGTTCTGCAAGTAGGATATCAGAATCACTTTTACACGTCATATTAAAAATAAGCTAGATGAGTTTGTATATTACCACCGACCATCATTATGCTGAACATCAGGGGGTGTATTTATAAACGTTGCTTAAAGATAAGTAATGATGAGCGAATGTTTAATTAAAACCATACATGTTTGACGTTTAAATGTCACCAACGTTTATAAATAAAACCCCAGATGAAGAAGGTGTCAAACGCGTGTCTATAATTTGCAAAAAGTATAAAAATATCAATGAATTTGGTTCGTTGCCTACAGTTTATCTCGTTGGTCTAGTGGTCGCAAGCGCTATTGCAGAGCACGAGGTCCTAGGTTCGATTCCAGGGTATGGCAAAGTGTTATTGGGTTATCTGGAATTGCTCAGTAGCTGGCGGCGTCTGAATCTGTGCCCGGTTGATGGCAATAGGCCTCTTTTACATGGGACTAAATATCTGGCGAAATGTGGGTGTGGGTACACCTCTGCCTAACCTTTCAGGGAACACAGACGTGATATTATGTTATGAATTTGGTTAAGCTCACAATTTTTTGTAACCGTTGCACTATACTTAATTGCCTGCGTAGTTTAAGAGCGTTTTCCAAAAACTTGGAACGTCAAAGTCAAAGTTATTTATTTGCTTTAAATGCGGTTATACAAAGGTGTTATACGAGTATTCTTGAACGATGACACATTTCGCCATATTTTGGCATGCAAATATTAATAGTAAGGCACATTCAATTAAGTAATTATCTTTACGTATGGTTCAAAATATTGACTAAAACATGAAATTATTTATATCAATTTTCAATTTACACAACATACCTAATTATATAAACATTTGGCACAACATAAAAATTAACAGAATAAAATAATATCTACAATCACAGATTTTATGTATTCAAATTCAAATTCTTTATTATATTGTATTGTATTATATTGTAACTATCGTTTCTATAATTTTAATTTACCCGCGCTCATTCAAACGCGAGTGTCAATGACCGATATGATAGATCGTGGCAGGAATGAATGAATGACTTTGGTGAACAGACGTCACGGTAAAGTTGCTCATAGAAAGTAAAGATGCCACCGTTGACGGTACCTACCTTATATTTGCACGTCACACTTGGCAGAATGTGATGAACTGATGATACCATTGACTAATATTAACAAAATCAGCCTTTAATGTGCCCACTGCGCACTGTTGGGACACAGGCCTCCTCTCTATGAGAGGAAGTGGGCCGTAATCCACCACGCGTGCCCAGTCTGGGTTGGTAGATGTCACATGTCTTCGAAGTTTTAGCTCTAGGACATGCCGGTTTCCTCACAATGTTTTCCTTCACCGTTTTGAGAGCAGTGGTGATGAAATAATTTACACAAAGTAAAGCGCTTGTCAGGGTTCGAACTTACGACCCAGAACTCGCAGGTCGAGGCCATTACCACTGGGCTACCACTGCTCTTAAGAAGAGCAGCTTGACTAATCTTAAGACCGTATAATGTACCATATTCTGGCAAATAAATGATTATGACTGAACAGCCATCCATTGACAACCTCCTTCTGTACGAATTCTGCCAAAATAGTCTATTGGCATGTCCTTGAGCTATTAATACATAGTGACTGGGAAGTGTTACGCATACCAAGCCACAGTTTAGAAAGTCTTGCAGTGCACCGACTCATTGTTTTATTCCTTCCGTTGATTACTTCACTAGTTCGGCGATCCGTTAATAAAAAAAGGTATACTGAATTGAATCTAGGGCAGGCTGTAACAATGGCCAATTTAGAGATGCAAAGAGGTTGGTGGATGTTGATCTTGGGTGTTCAGAATTTGATAGACGCCCTCACTGTCGCTGATCATCATCATTCGGCGTCGGCGGAGCATTCTCCTTCTCCCATTCGTCTCTATTAGGTCGTCATCTCAGTTAACTTTCGAGTCATATCATCTCTCACACAACACAGCCCATCCGTCATTGTTTTGGGCTTCCCCTACTCTTATAGCCATTCAAATTGATACCTACTCAAAATGCTCACGACAGTTTCCTCACTGTCTACAGATAATACTGGTAGGTACTTAGACCATCTCAATGAATCCCCCTTTAAACATTAAAAATGACAATCTCCGATCAAATGTAATTACTGAATCATCTATGTAGGTACTAAAACTTGTCTAACAATTCATCATTATTAAAAGCTTTATGAGCGTTTATAATATTTACAGTACGACACAACTTAGATGTAGCATAGATTTGAAAATTTTCATTCATTCATTTCAATTTTACGAATGTATTTCGCTATAAGACTTTACAATTTATTGCGTTTTCTAAAGATCATTTTCACCTGAAGCAGCAATTAAGATTGGTGATTTCGAAGGCGCAATCAGTTCGGATGGTGATCGGTTTAACGATTTTTGCCGATGCTACATCTAAGTTGTGTCGTACTGTACCTGTTTGATTAATTTGGCAATATTTCTGTATGAAAATATGAAATGTGGCTAACTACAGAACTAAAATATTGATAATGAAATGCAACAATTTATATCGTAACACCGTATATTTAGTTTTAGACCGATGTAAAAAAAGTAATTGGACATTTTTCAATGCCTTTCTTACACCAAATACGGTTATAACATCAAATTCAGTGTTATAATTGCAATTCATTATTACTATTCTAGTTAGCGACATTTCATATTTCCATACAGTAATATTGCGAAATTAATCAAAACAGCGAAGTATTTGACGTCTATTTGCGACGTTGTCCACTTTCAGAATAAGCGCTCCTAAAATAAAAGTTTATTCGTAGATTTATTTATGGCAGCATTTTTTTAAATTTTTTGGTTTAGTTTGCTGAGGCGTGGGTGTAGTACTCCCAACCGGCGAGCGTGTATGACCAGAAGTATGAACGTAAAAAAGGGAAAAAGGAGTATGTAAGGATCGTAGCAAGTGGCGTTCTGTAGTTTCTGCCTACCCCCATGGGAAGAAGGCGTGAGTTTATGTATCTGAGTTTAGCTCAGGGTACTTAAAGTTGTCATTACTTGTCATGTCTTGTAATGCCGACATAGGATTTACATGAATAAGTTAGTAGTAAGACTTACCTATGAGGGATCAATTTGTTGTTGTGTGACAACTTCGATTTTACAATATTATTATTATCGTTATTGTAAACGTGTTATTTTTGTGAGTTTTTTTTACAAAATAATTGCCAAATTAAAATGAAATGTTAAACGTTGTGTGTTGGCATAGTGTTAGTATTGTACTTATGAAGACGAGGGATTACTTAGGTAGAAAACATGTTTTCGTTTTTGCATTCAAAGTATATACTTCGCTATGAAAATTAATAAAAAAACTTGACATTTCCCTGTACTTGCTTTTTGGATTGTCATCATGATTTTTATAGCTGTGTTAGGCTCGTTAAAAATTACAAACACGTGTAAGTAGGTAAATAGACAAAGGCAGAAAACTTAGAATCACTTAACATAATAAAATGTTATGTTAGACAAGCTCAAACACGAATACTAATAATTATGTAAAGGTAGGTAGTTAGGTAGGTACCCAATGAATGATCTGCATCGCGAATAGAGGAATGAATACCTACTACACTGGTTTTTTCTCGAACTCTAACCGCATGAAACTTTTTTGAACAGTCCGTTCCTAGCATTTGAGGGTTCGTAATGTTTTTCTTTTTCAAACTAAGTAAGCCCAATCAAACTTAAATCCTAATACTATCCTATCCTATGCTTCATTAGGTAGGTAGTTAAATCCTTTAAAGTTATTTATATAAGGTCCCATTATAATTGATGGACAAACTTTTAGAAATCACTCAGACCACCAAAAAAAGGACCATGCCTAAAAAAAATATAAGAAAAACGCCTTAGATACAAGAAAAAAAATCAGCTAAGTAACGAAAATAAGTACTCTAAAAATATTATTATTATTTATTATTATTTTAGGTCTAAATAGTTACATCAATTTAATCAGTGTTTTTTTTGCTTGGATACTGAACACTCTGTTAAAATTTGTTCATCTAATAGGGGATCTTCTCTCTTTGATTGGCTCTTAGACATGTGTTTTTATTCCGTCAATGAATTTTTGAATCATACTTTTTGATATTGAAATTAAAATCTTAATATCGATGATCTTATTAATGATGACATTAGCACTTTGACATTATTATAAATTCTTGTACATTCTAATTATTATTATTTTTTTTTACTTTGACTTTATGATTTATATTTTGACATTATGATTTATTCTTTGACATTATGATTTATATTTCTGACATTATGATTTACATTTAAAAAAAAAAAAAAAATTAAACTATTAATATTTTGACATTTTATAAAGTCCATTTTTGATGAATGTATGATGAGTCCATTAATTTGACATTCAAACTTAACCCAAATTTTCATAATTTTATATAAAATTCATAAAATGTATGTACTTAGTAACCTAGTTCTGATTTGCATGTACCTAGCTTATTTTTGAATATTTCTACACCAGCAATGGTAGTATGTGTGAAACAGTTTTATAATGTAAGATCTTAATGTACCATATACTGAGAAATAAATAAATACAATACAATACAATCTTGTATCATGAAGTGGTTGTGAACTCAGGTAAGTACTTAAAGAAAGTTATCAAGAAAGTTCAATCAAGCGGTTATTACTGAAACAAAAGCCCCCCATCCATAACTATCTATCTAGCCTGTATTTTGTAACTGCAGACCAAAGGCCTTTTTCCAGAACACATCCTTCTGTTGTTCTGCTGCTGAAGCAGGCCGGTCCTTTTGGTAGGAGTCAAGAACTTCCAGTTACTTCGCCTTGCTCCATAAATAGCATAATCGGCCTGTAATGTTCCCACTGCTGGGACACAGCCCTCTTCTCTGTAAGAGGAAGTGGGCAGCAATCCAGCCAGCACATAGGCCCAGTGGGATAATGCCCCATTGATAATCAAATATTACGATACCTCGCTATTCACATACTAACTCAAAGTGTGAAATTCTTAAACTCGTTTCAGCTCTAGGGACCAAATCACTACGTTTCTTGGCAAGTCAGCTTCTTCAAATATCGAATAAAGTGACACAAAAACGTCATCAGCAAACAATTCTACTGTTGATCTACCGTGCAGTATGTAATTGAGAAAACACTGGCAAATTTCGCAAGGAGCCTAGCCTTACCTTAGCTTGACCAACTTGCTTAGCAATCCGATTGCTTCATGGTCCCTATACTATAGGTACCGCACCGCACTGCGTAAGTTTCTTCACCTGCGATTTATCTCCTGTCAAATGTGCTGCGGTATGTGACTTAGAAGTTTATTGCGTTATAAAGTTTAAGTTGATATATTTACGTAAGTACATACATTTTATTTTAAATATTTTGTGGCTTGTAGTCACAAGCTCGGAAAGTTTGTACTTCTAAACATGTACAAGGTGGAGACGACAATACAACAAAAATGAAAATACTGGCACTACTAATGCATAAGAGTATTTTGGAACTGTCAAATAAATCCTAACTTCGAAATAAAAAACAAATTAAATGTAGTATATGACCGGATCCACCCTAAGCCTATAAATTCCGTTTATACAACTATGCCTAGGGTGGATTCTCGGGCAAACGTTTCCGAATATCCACCTTAGGGTGGATTTCTGGGGTGGATAAACGGAATAACCCGAGCCGACTATGGATTTTGCCGAGCTATATTGACTAAACTATTGAATATATTCAATTGAATTTTTGTATACAGAATGGAAACGCCATTAGGGACACGCCCTTAATTTTTTTGTTGTATTGTCGTCTCGACCTTGTATGTAGGTATTTATTAGATACTAGCCCGCGACTTCGTCTGTAAATCTAACCTGCTTCAAGAATTGGGCTATCCAATTATATAATATTTAATATTTTTTCAAATCCGACTGCATATAAACTTTAATATTATTATAGTATAGTATAAATCACTGAATTGGGGTGATTGAAAAGATCTAAGGTACCTAAGCATGGGCAGTAATAATTTCAACGGTCTGACGAATTCACAGTGAATTCACGCCGTGAGCGAGTTCATTTCTTCTCTCCCCTAAGGTTGGAATAGTCAAAGGCTGCTTGTGAGGCCCGTGGCTAAGTAATAATAGTCACACGGGTCGATCGATCAGGTTAAGCTACGTTGCCGCGGTCGATCCGTGAATGGGTGACAATCTAGGTATACATGCCAAGACCCCTCCGTACCTCGGAAAGCACAATAAGCCGTTGGTCTCGGCTGTCATTCGTGGATCTTTGACAGTCGTTACGGGTCGTCAGAAGCCCGAATGTCTCACAATCACAACCAATCTTACCAAGGGTATAGTGTTACCCAGTAACTGGGTTGTGGAGGTTTCCATGTAAAATACTGATACCTATTCAACTGCATCCGGTTAGACTGGAAGCTCAACATAGTTGGGATAAGGCTAGGCAGATGATGAGTCAAAGGCTGCTTGTCAAAAACCTGTTTAAAATCTCTAGCAGTGAGCAAGCGTGCTGATCAATGCTCATATCTTTTATGTATAATAAAAACAGACTTTTGCCCCTATAATCGCATGCTTACAAGCAAGATATTACCTTCTTAGTATAATTATTCTATAAGTACCTACCTTCGTCTTTGTACAGTACTCGAGTAGTACCTATTAGTAAATATTGCGTTAGCCCTCAATGCCAATACAGTTAACAGTAAGTAAACGCCAAATACTGATTACCTACCTATAAACGTACCTACTTACTTGTAGTTTCGGGTACATCCTTCTGTAGTATTACCAAGGCCCCTGGCTATAAGAAATCATTGAATTAACTTTAATATAAAGTAGCTAAGTTATTGTTCTGCATAGAGAAATGCAGTTGAATTTGAATAAATAAATAGTGAAAAGTGTGGCTCGTCGCCAAACGGTAACTTACTTTTCTTTTCAATTAGCATTCTTATACTTGTGTGAGGAAAATGCTATGCCCTTGCATTTCTAAGGCTTCCCCTGAATATAAGAAATCATTGAATTAACTTAAATATAAAGTAGCTAAGTTATTGCTCTGCATAGAGAAATGCAGTTGAATTTGAATAAATAAATAGTGAAAAGTGTGGCTCGTCGCCAAACGGTAACTTACTTTTCTTTTCAATTAGCATTCTTACTTGTGTGAGGAAAATGCTATGCCCTTGCATTTCTAAGGCTTACTGCCAGTATCTACTTACTTTCATCGTAATAATCATCATTTAGTTTATAAAAAACTTATTTTATAGTTTGTCTTGCATGCATCTCTCTATCTACAGGGTGATCCAAATAGTGACGTCATAAAATAAAAATGAGATTCCTCATGCCTAGGGATATACGTAAATACCCCATGTATGTTCCGCGATTCTTGATAGTTTTCGAGTCATAATTATTAATTTGTTGAAGATTTTATGGAAACCGTTTGAAAAAATCTATCTTTATTTTACACGGCTTTTTCATATTAGTTTTTAGCATTTTTCATTGTTATGGAATATTCTTTCAGACCTAAAATAATTATCTTCAAGTCCTATCATTAATTCAAGACACAAAAATTTTGATCGAAAGGGAGGAGATGAGGGATTTTAAAGCGATATACAGTTTCAAAAAAAAAAAATTATAACGTAAACTATCAAGAATCGCGGAACATACATGGGCTATTTTCAGGTACCCCTAGGCATGCGGAATCTAATTTTTATTTTATGACGTCACTATTTGGACCACCCTGAACATTCACCATCCTTAA
Organism: Conistra vaccinii; assembly: GCA_948150665.1. Taxonomy (NCBI): domain Eukaryota; kingdom Metazoa; phylum Arthropoda; class Insecta; order Lepidoptera; family Noctuidae; genus Conistra; species Conistra vaccinii. The sequence goes on from OX411318.1 coordinate 17,068,631, forward strand.
CCTTGTACCTTAACCTTACCGGGTAACTTTTTCATTGTCAGGCAATTTTCATTGTAAACATTCATGCTTATTTTTTACCTTGCTAGTGATGTTAGCGAAAGTAATGTTGTTTACTTTCTCATGTCTCAATTATTGTTTGTTCATCATTAGATGTTCCGACTTGTCTCTCCCTTGTAAGTATTTGCTAATGACTTCACTACTATATCATTTCGACAGTTAAGTCATGTTCAATGTTCATTGCGTTATTTACATTGTTTTGGAGACGATTTTTTCAAATATATGAAGCATTAGATGTAGTGGATGTATAGATGGATACTGCAGGTATGAGGTTAATAGGCCAAGACACAGCGCTCTGAAATCGCATGATGGTTATCTTGTTACGGATCATGAGCATCTTGCACATGACTTCCCTTGTAAAAGACTCAGAAATTACCTAGGTAAATTAGAAAAATGTGCAATTAGTAATTACCTACCTACCTATCTACTCTACACGAGCATAAATACCTTATATTTACGCAAGATTCAAAAGCGATTTTCTCCTAAATTATTGACAAAAATTGTATGGTGTTACGCAGCAAGTATTTTCGAAACCATACTATTTCGAAATAGGTGTTTTCTCGAAATTGTAATCGTTATTTCAAGAGAAACTCCGTTTTGAATTTTGCGTAAGTGTAAAGTATTTAAGCTCGTACATCTCGTGACCTTAGCTTCGTCGTCGTTCCTTCAATGCTGAGGATCGTGACCACATTCGACGCGTCTCCAAGCTATGCGGTCTTCTCCAGTGCGGACCGCTTGATAAATGCTGCCTTCCTTCTTCCAACTGCCTTCTTAATCGCATCTGATCATCTCGCCGGTGGTTGTGCCTGGTGCCTTGAGCCCGTTTTCCTTCCACCCGGCCTAGTATGGTAAACCTGTCCAGTCCAGACCATGCTGAGGGCACGCTCCCGGCATATTGTAGATAGACGCTCGGTGATGTTGAGTTCCTCCAGTATGGATTCATTCGTTCTCATGGCGGTTCGTGCACGAAGTAGCCTCCACCAACTCCACATCTCGAAAGCATCGATCTTACTGCTTTCGCGGCTTTTAATGCACCACATTACAGCACCATATAAAAATATGGAAAAAGCCAGAGCACGGGTCAGTCGTATTTTGGTATTTTGACGGATGCCACGGTTCCTACAAAGGTTCCATAGACTGGCACTTTTGACACGACGAATGCAGAGCTCGTGACATACTCGGATTCATATCATGCATCTCCCGTGTATTTAAGACACCGATATGCCAATGCCCTTGAGTGGTTAGCTTGCATGTTCTGTGCTGAGTTCACGCAACGCGTAAAACGTCCAGCTAGTAATAGGACATCAAGGAGCGCTGTCCCAAATTAGACGCATTATTAATTTATTATATATGAAAAAAAAGGTATTTTTAATAAAACATGTACTTATACTAAAGATAAATAATTTAATTATCTTTAAAATAGTAAAGGTTTCAGAAAAATATGCTTGATAGTTTTTGCGTGATTCTCAGTTTTTTATCCGCGTTAGACATAACTTTACAAAATACAATAGATGACGTATATGTATTTAGTAACCTAATCCAAGATTAGGTTAATCCGCTTAACTGTTCTTTAAAGAGTTGTAAAGAACCCTGTAAAAAATCGACACGTGTTTCACCTCTCAACGAGGCATCCTCAGGATGACGAATGAGTTGTTGCGAACCAGGACACGACGTGTTGCCACGACAAGAGCCGAACGCAAAGTGAGCTACAGTGTGTGTGTTTTGTATTTTATAATGGATTTCCGTAAAGTCACGCCTGAGTCAATTAACTATCATAACTTTAAATAAAAATTAATTACAGTACGACACAACTTAGATGTAGCATAGATTTGAAAATTTTCATTCATTCATATCAATTTTACGAATGTATTTGACTATAAGACTTTACAAGTTATTGCGTTTTCGAAAGATCATTTTCACCTAAAGTAGTAATAGCGATTAGTGATTTTGAAGGCGCACTCAGTTCGGATGGTGATCGGTTTTACGAATTTTGCCGATGCTACATCTAAGTTGTGTCGTACTGTACACCATGTTATATAAACATAATCTAAATTATTCACAAATTATATAAATTATTAAGAAAATTGTCTTATTTAACATAGGTATAATATTTTTTCCAAATCATTAACACTGCTGGTTTAGACGTGATCTTCAGTATAAAATCATTCAGAGTCGGTTAGTGTCGCCTTAAAACGCATGAATGACAAAAAATGCTTTGATAATTTACTAAGTCCTAGTAAGTAGATAAGTTAATAGGGCCAATAGATTGTAGGTATTTGCTCATACTTACAGCTGATAGAGATTATATATCAATAATTGTGAATCAGTCGTGTAGCTCTGTACCTATTATACCTACTTGATGTTTATGTTATGATAACATCTACACACGTGCACGAATGCTCTTTGTTCGAAATATATAATTTATTTAAAAACCGATTATTGCTTATCCGAAAAACTAACGTAATTAGGCAGAAACTGTATAAAGACTATTCAAATTCTTGTTACGAAAAGTGAAAGTTGTATTTTAAAACCACTATTATGATGGCGTTAAATGTTGACAGGTTAAATGCCGTCATTATTGTGGTTTATATTTTTTGCGTCCAAATTATTGCAACCATAATTAATATTTAAAGCAAAAAAAAAAATTACAGGGTTACATGTACAAAAATAGTAAAGAAACCTAATAAAAAGCATCAATTTTTAAATAACGCTGATTTTTTTTGTGTGAATTATGTGAAAATAACAATAAATATCACCTGTCTCTCCACTATTCCATTGCCTACTCTAGGATGCATATCCGGTACGGCTCGCAAATCCTTTCTTATCCTGAGGGCATGTCTTCCCTACCATTACCGCGCCTCCCGGTCTACTCCTTGATATGCAATGGCCTCTGTAGCTCCATGAAGCATGAGGTTCCAGGGGCTAGTGCGAATCTTGGGGTTCATTCGATTTATGAATCTGGTTAAACCACGCTGGGGTCGGTGCATTTCATTCAGTCATTCATTAATTCATAATTATGCGAAAATAACAAAAAATAATTCTGAATGAGTATTAGGTGCCCGAGATTTTCCATCGGCAAAGATGATTTATTTCCATAAACTTTCAAAATATATAAATATTTTTTTGAAAATATACTGTTAAGAAACCTTCCTCAATGTTCACTTTCGCTATAATATAAGGAATTCTTGTGCAAAATTTCATGTTTTTTTCTACCCAGCTTCAGACCCAGCGGTTTAATCTAACAGTGAGTGAATTTAAGATTTTAATTAAGTAGATTTATTAATAAAATAATACAAAAAGAAAAAGCCTTTCAGCGGTGACTAAAGTACAGATTCAAAGACCCCCTTGACGAAGTTCATTCACCCCTGAAAGTTTTCCTAGCAACTGAAAAGTTAAGGTATTGTTTTTTATACCTACACTATATATCCATGTTATCTTCAACAAACGTAAGTAACAATTATCTAAGTACAGTGTAATCTACCACTTATAATTAGTATGACAGGTATAAATACATACCTAATTAAATTAATCGTCTAGAACATTTTTTTACACAAAACTAGTGCTGGATTTCGGATTTACCCCACGGTGCACGACGGCGACGAGCGATTACTCGCTGATATGCTATGTACCATCGAATAACTTCATATCTATAATGCATCATAAGGACTATTTCTGCTTGCAGCGTTCGGTGGCTATAGAACCGGGGCGGTAACAGATGGTACACTGTCTCACGGGATTTTGTTTTCAAATTGCTTAGATATGAACTTCTTCGATAGTGTTATGCCTTTTTCGGGCACCAGTCTCTCACAAATGTAAACCCGATTTTTTTAGATTAAGCACTTTCTGTCCAAATCAACATTTGTGATGAGATAATAAATACATAAATTATTACTATTAAAAAAAAAAACTTTTGTATTTTCTTGAGCGAGTAAATCGTAGATAGCTAGTCGCTTCCTCGTCGGCGCGGCGGGCGGGTCAGGTGTCAGAGAGTGCGAGGTGGTTCTTGTCTATGTTTTTCCAATTGATAAATGATATTATTATTAATTTCTGTACATTGGTTCAAAAAAACACTTGAACGATAAAAATAAAATGTTTTTTAAAACTAGATGAGATCGGTGTTTCCTATCAGACTACTGTGAGAAGAAAAACAGAAACAAACACAGAGGGCACAGTTTATTTTATTGCTATACATCTATCTTCCTTTATCAAAATTGGTTCTGCGGTTTAGCCGTGAAAAAGTAACACAGACAGACTGACATGCAGAGGCACTTTTGCATTCATAATCATTAGTAGTTACCTACACCATGGAAACTGTGTCGATGGTGACTGTTTTGTTTGATGTTCGTGTTAGCGGTACGAACTAGTAATTATTATCAGTACCTACAGCTAGTAATAATGAAATCCAAACCTTGAGGCTGAGCATCCGGCATGGTTTGTTCGTCGCTTCATTATGTATTAGTATTTACTCATAGGTACTGATATAGAAGATATTGGACATATTAAGTTGGTAATCAATAGCTTTATTTAGGTAATAAAAAGTCAATTTGCCGTGTTACAGCAATCCCGTATAACTGTCAAAGAATGGCAGTCGAGCAAATTGAGTTAGTACTCAATTTAAATTATCTAACAATTAATTTCCCTAACTCTAGGTACCTACTTACTTCAATATACAAAAACAGCATTGCGGGTTGTCATATGAAATCCGAAATCCTGAACACCTGTAACTTTAGCCCTGTTCCTGTTTTTTTTTTTTTTTTTTTACCTTCTGCGGGGTAGCTCTTATTTATATGATATTTGGCGTATAATTTGGAACTATTTAAAAATATTAATGAACTGGTATTCAAATTAAATAAAGTAACATTGGCATACGTATCAATAATATCTATACAGGCCATCCTCCTTACTTATCTCTTCCTGTTGATGTTGTATAGTAAATTCGGGCAAGTAAATACAAACTAACTAATAGGTCAATTTTCCTCAACAAGTACGTACCTTCGCTTTTGTTAATGGTGATATTTAAGAGTCATTTATAGATTTAGAATGTATCCTTCTAATCATAAAACATATTTCATAAAATAATTATTACGAAACAGAGAGACAAAGATCGATAACAGATAACTCCACCTAATTGTGTACTAAGTATCGTTATCAAAATGACTCTACCGATATTTTAGATTTATCATCACGTATTTATATTGCACAAAGACATATTATGAGTAATGTTTAAATAATTACATCTAATTAGCTGATATTAATATGCAAGAAATGTAAATATTCCATCGGATGATTATTGCAACAGAAAGTATTAGCGAAAACTTTGACTTCTTTCGCTAAAATAGATTATGGAAAATTAAATATTTAAATACTCTATTATTGTCCCAAACGGAGATCAGAATAATTGTTTTAGCAATATTTTCTTAGGCCTTTTGGGGATAAGTATGGCGCACGCCAAAATTATTATAAAATATTTTTTCAGTGTATGAATATTTATCAATTAGGTTAGGTATTAATAAAAAATAAATAAGGCACGGAACGCAAGCAGCGAAACACGCAAGTGTACTTTCTTCTAAGAGAAAGTTCGTATTTTTTTATAGTCCATATCAAACACCAGTTGAACTTTGAGCACGCCAACGCGCGGTGGCTCGTAACTCTACTAAACTCCTACCAAACGTTACGCGTGTAGAAGTACGTATCTTTTATTTGATAATGTACTATCTAAAACTAACGTTAGCGTAACGCAGTGTGTTATCGGATGCACGTAGGGTAACATTATAAAATGATAGGGTCAATTATTGCTCTATACATTTCGTGTTTCAATGCGTCTATCAACTTTTTTACCCGACTTGTGTTGATTTTGCTGACGGCGTGTGTGTATCATGCCTTCGTTTTGGCTGAAGTGTTTTTAAATAGTTATAATTTAGTGTATCCGCCGTATTTGGCTAAGCCTTTGGCTAATGTTTTAAGTGTGGTTTCCGATGTAGTGAATTATTTCATAAGGATTTCTGTTATACAGGTAAGCTATACGCGTAGCGTGACCTAAATGAGATCTAGTTTGGTCTAACGAGTTTGGTGCATGCAAATGCATTTCCACACTTGAAAGTTCAGTTAATGTTATTGTTTCTCTTTTATCAGTGTCATTATAAATAAAACAAGTGACGTAATGACTGCAGCTGATGAAAATCAGCTGACAAATGTTCGCAGCATTGTTCTATGTGTTAATTACTGGCCATTTGTAAAGAATACATAAAAAGGTTGTCACCGCTTTCAGTTAACGGAAGTTAAAACTTATGTTAGTTACTTATAGCGTAGGTGCACAAATAAATAAATAAATTAAATGTGATTGTAGTTCGCAATTTATTATATTACTAGCTCCCGCCCGCGGCTTCGCCCACGTGATAAATTTATAAATTATAGCTTACTATATTATGCATGTATTATACATATAAACCTTCCTCTTGAATCACTCTATCTATTTAAAAAAACGCATTAAAATTCGTTGCGTAGTTTTCAGATCTAAGCATACATAGGGACAGACAGCGGGAAGCGTTTTGTTTTATAATAATATATTATGTAGTGATGATGAGGCGTAGTTCAATATTGCTGATCTTTTATTAGGTTCTGCCCGCCGCTTCGCCCGCGTGGAGGTTGGAAATCATCCCACGGGAACGTACTACCGGAATAACAAGAATCCTATGTTAGGGATCTGTGTTATCCTGTGTGGGTTATGTACCCAGGTCATGGTCTACCAATGTGCCAATTTCATTCAAATCCGTTCAGCCTTTTTAACGTGAAAGCGTAACAAACAAACAGCTCTCTTTCGCATTTATAATATTATAGATGCTTTCAAAAGTTTCAAAATTGCCGGTTTGTTTACAAACACAGAGTACAATAATACCGGCAAGTCCCAATCCGGTTTCGCAGATAGAGCTCAAACTTCTCAAAATTTATTCGATCGGTATTCGGTGCTGAATAAAAAAAAAAACAACGGGTTGTACTCCGGGAGTGCTGGCAGAAGTGAAAACTTGAACATTAATTTGGTGCATTTTTGAATATTTTGGAATGCTTAGGGAATAATTTCGCACAAATTACTTTATTTATCAGTATAAAATTACTATAATATACGTGGTTAAATACAAAATTCATTAGTAGTAGTAGTATATTTATTTATTTTCAAAATATAGTCTAACAAAAATAAACAATTTATTTAAACACTTTCATGAAGTCTGTTTTGACTGCTTTTTTTAACTAAATTATGCCCATCAATATGGGTATAATTTCTTACCTCGCAATCTTTACGTAATGTCAAAGACTATTTATTTTGATATTTACTTGGTCGGTTGCTAGGCAACGGATCTTACAGTCACGGATCTGACGCGAGTTTACCCCATCATTTTTTACCCATCCCAAAAAAAGTGCACAACGCTAAAGAAGTTTTCACTTCAAAAAACATTTCCATCCATAACCGCCTGTTAACTCACTTAAGATATTAACATCAAGAGTGTAAAATTCAACTAAAAAATTATTCAAAAAACAAAAAACCCGACTGCAAAAAAACGTAACTGAAAAGAGAAAAACAAGCATTATAATCTATAGAATTTTGGTATCGCAGGCGGGGGGACAAACAAAAGTTACACCATATTTCCGGTTATTATTGTTATAATTATTATTGTCCCCGCCTGCGATACCAAAATTCTATAGATTATAATGCTTGTTTTTCTCTTTTCAGTTACGTTTTTTTGCAGTCGGGTTTTTGTTTTTTGAATAATTTTCTTTATTTCAAGTTTTTTAGTTTTATTAATATATCTTAATTTGGAATTGACTCATTAGCAGCTTTTATTTGATACCAATATTGTTGTAATTAATTTAAAAAAAAACCTTCCCTTCCCTTTTTTTTGTATTTGCAGATGCAATACATAAATATTATATAGCCTATGTCACTTCTACGATTAAGACGAATCTAACGACACCTCATATGTTAAAATATTGGTATCAAATAAAAGCTGCTAATGAGTCAATTCCAAATTAAGATATATTATTAAAACTAAAAAACTTGAAATAAAGAAAATTATTCAAAAAACAAAAAACCCGACTGCAAAAAAACGTAACTGAAAAGAGAAAAACAAGCATTATAATCTATAGAATTTTGGTATCGCAGGCGGGGACAATAATTAAGACGAATCTAACGACACCTCATATGTTAAAATCCATCAAGCCGTTTAGGCTACAGAGCGTGCCAAAGAAATAGACATACATACATACATACATACTCTCGAAAAACATTACCCTCCTTCTGGGGCAGTCGGGTAAAAAGGGGTGCAACAGGGTATTGAACTTTATAAAAAATCTTCTTATACGCCGTCACTGCTCGCGAACCAAGTTGCAGGTTTAACAAAAAGGGGATACGTTTTGCTTATTTTTTATATTACTATGGCTGGTAACAACTTTTCCTATATATGAAACATGCGCAAGCGCATGCAAAACTGGGCAAACGAGTGAGTACTGCAAATAAAACAGAGTGAAAATGACCTCTACCTTCACCTCGTTACGTGAGATCAACATTTAGAGAACTCCCGCGCAGTGTGGACTTTCACGACTGTTGCTATAGAGATATTATATGATCATTATTCTATAGAGTGGCCATGATATTTATTTAACCCGTCTAACGATCGCCTACTAAAAGCCCTTTGCATGTGCTAAACCGTTTTCACGTATTATATACTTATTGTCGTTTCGAGAGTAATTTTCTTATGAACAAATGTCGTATGAACCAGCGCTTTGGTTGATAAGACATTTGTCGGGTTAATACGCCGATAGGTGAATACTCGTATCAGTTCTCATAAAGGGATTACCGTTGGCGAAGCCTGTTGCCACCAGGCTTAACAAGACTGATAATTGCGGCTGTGTTCCCAGCACGCTTGCAAAACAGATATATTTTAATTTATTATTAATATTTTATAATAAGTAAGTAAAATAATAAAAATAAATGATACCATAATAATTATACTACATTAATAATAATAAACAAATTTTTAAGCGAGTAAACAAATAAGCAATATTAAATATAATTAAATAAATAATAAACGAATGGATAGACCTGCATATAAAATATAATAGAATAAGTGAATGAATGGAAATATAAATACATAAATCATAGGTTATAAATAATTCTTAATTTAATACGAGGAAAATTAATAAAGCGCTCTTCCTCTCTCTACCTATTTAAAAATTAAAAACACAGGGCCCATAATTGTTTCTATTATTTTTTATTTACCTACCACCTTTGTACATTATGGTTTGCAATAATCGCTTTGATTTGATTAATAGAAACGGGTTTTGTCGCCGGAAGAATAAAGCTTCGTGCAGACTAGCGCGACGCGACACCGGTTATTGTTTATACCGTGAAGTTTTCTTAGAAATTGTATTGTTCGAGTCGCGCTGGTCTGCAAAAGCCTTAAGACAAAATGACAGATAAACAATCACAATCGACAAAACCCGTAGAAAACTCGTTTCTATGGTTGTCATACTACGTGTGCGGAAGGGAGATTGATCCGATCCAGTCTATCCCTTGCTGTCCTTCCGCAGCGACGGCCCCAGCCGAGATTTGTACCTCACGGGGCGCCCTAGGTGTGTAGGTAGTCGCTTTGTTTATAAGTTTAATGCCCTCCGATTTTTTGTGGTTTTAGTGCACTCATACACGGGTTCGCCCACTGCGGATGTAATTTGGTCAGTTCATCTCATGGGTGAGTGTTCGCGTGGTCTAGTGCCCTCCACTCTACCCTGCAGGGGTCTGCACGACAAGGCGTGTAGAGTCACCTCACGCCTCGAGACGTGTCCGAATTATTTGAGGATGCGTGTTTGGAGTTTTGGACCGGTACCCTAATTACATAATGCACGATCAATAATAAATTGAAATGAATTGAAACAGATTGCTAGTTCATTGCTTCATAAGTTCGAAATAAAAATGCTCAAAATCTGTTTCAATTCATTTCAATTTATTATTGATCGTGCATTATGTAATAATAGTACAGAACAGAAATACTCTTTTTGATGCCGAGGCGTAAACAGGTGTTGGTGCGAAACTCGATGCACGATCCACATTCCGGGCCGCTACTTACTTAAAAATAGCAGAATGAAAACATCCAAAAACACTGCCCGACATGGGAATCGAACCCAGGCTCAGGCTCACCAGTAGTGCTTGCGGCCACTGATCAACGAGGCAGTACAAGAGAATAGGATATCTATTACCCACAGTGAAACCTATTCAATACCACAATTTCTTTTGTTTCCAGACAATCATGATGAATGCGTTCATGCGAAGATTCCTCCGGTTCTTGGTGTCACTGCTCGCCATCATCGTCCTGCCTGTGACCTACCTGCTGAACATCAGGAGGAACAAGAAATGTCCGCCTCCCATGAACCCCTTACTGTTTAAGTCCGCTACTTCGTTAGCTGCGATGATAAGGACTAGACAGGTAAAACAAAGTATTTTTTATATGATTAAAGTTGGTTGGTAAAAAGGCTGAAAGGCTGGCCTACTTTATGGAAACTGCCGATAATAAGACACCTGCAGCAAAAACTTGGCAATACTGCGCAAATGTGACGCTAACTCTCCGTCAAAGCGACGTTGTTTTCTACACAATGTTACCGTAGCGCTGCGACTACGTGGCGTAGCACAGCGACCACGCGGCGTAGCAAAACGACTACACGATATCATCAAAGACACAGAAATGAAGTGTCATGAGTGAGCAACTGAACACCACGTTTTTATCAAAACGGAATAACATTTTAAGCATATTATTTAGCCATCTAGTGCCTCGCTATGATCTTAATAGGAATAGAATAGCGTTATTTTATTTGTACTCAAATTAATTTATTACAATTACTTTTACCTACCGTTTAGTTCTTGCTCGTGCCCGTGCTGCACTGAAAAACGCTACAAAGTGAATAATAACTTTAATTTCGGAAGTCGGTGTCTTTGGTTTTGCATTTTCGTTTTTTGCTACCGACCTCAAAATCAAAGTCATTTTCGACTTTAGACCACTTCTGAAGTATGACCTGCTACACAAAAAAGATTCATCAAAATCAATTCATAATTGGCAGAGTAATCGCGTGACAAACATACGATGGGAAATAGCACCGTTAATAATAATTTTGGTGTTAAAATAAAATTAACCTCACATAACATGATTTTAAGGCACCGCCTTTACTGTCATGTCATGATGTGAAAATAAAAAACCAGTATAGTAGGTAGATAGCTATGAATAAATTAAAATATAAATAAACATTGACAAGACACATCGAAATAACTTCCGAATGCAATAAATCACAGGTACCTTAAAATGTCACGTTTAAAAGCTCAATAAAATTCTTCCGACGATAAAGTATAAAAAGGTTGTTAAAAAGAAAGGTTTTTAACCTTGTAACGAAAAGGTTAATTTGACCTTTATAGTAACCGTGACCCTCTCATCTTACTGCTTTGGCCATCGACTTGGTACTACTTGCAAGCAGGTTGCTTCGCGTTCCGCATTCCTGTCTCGTTGTATGCCTGATGCTGATGATAGTTGAATTTATGATGAGAAGATTTCGTTAAGATAATGTAGGTGACATTTTAATAGCTTTATTTACATTTTTTTTTTTTTTTTTAACAGGTTTGTATAAGAACATCATGTTGAAGTATTTAGCACTAAGACAAGTAAAGTTCACGCAGACATTTAATTTATAAAAAATAAACCGATGGAAATAACATCTAATTTAACCATTATTTAGATAGATAGATACATCATTTCTTTAGTGCGTACAAAATAAATAGCACAATAAACGATAACTAAGTACATGAATAGGTATAAAGGAAATACGCAAGGTGCCAATTACAACAAAAGCTACCTTCGAATAATATAAACTAACAAGTTCAATTTTAACAATTAAAATAGCTTGTTTTTGTCCATATCTTATCTACTTATTAGAAAACCTTTGGAATCCCCACGCGTTTTATCATTAAAAAAAATATTGGGTGATAAAAATGATAAAATATTATCATTGGAGATGTGCCGTCGAATTAATTAGTATAGAATCCGAAATGAATCATACACATGCATGTATTAAATGGTGTTTAGAACAGGTTTAGTGTGAACTAGAGCCTAAGTTATTATTAGAATATTATGTCCTTATAGTAAAAGTGTAAAACGTATCGAAATTATTTAGGTGCGCTAATACACTTCTTTAGGTGCGCTGCGCTGCGCAAGTGCCGCATTAAAATTACTGTCACTAACCGATTGTTTGTTTTTTATTATTATCTATTTCGTAGTACTTAACTTCTGACCATTAAAGTTATGAAAATTGATGGGCTGTGGATCGGTAACCATATTTACAAACCGAGACCCCTCCCTGCCTCGGAAAGCACGTTAAGCCGTTGGACCCGGCTGTCGTTTTTGGATCTTTGACTGCCGTTATCTACGGGTCGTTAGAAGCCCGAAAATCTGAAAACCAGACTCTTACCAAGGGGTATCGTGTTACCCGGTAGCTGGGTTGTGGAAGTCAGATATAGGCAGTGGCTCCATGTTAAATACTGGTACAGTACGACACAACTTAGATGTAGCATGGATTTGAAAATTTTCATTCATTTATTTCAATTTTACTAATGTATTCAGCTATGAGACTTTACAAGTTATTGCGTTTTCGAAAGATCATTTTCACCTGAAGCAGTAATAAAGATTGGTGATTTTGAAGGCGCACTCAGTTCGGATGGTGATCGGTTTTACGAATTTTGCCGATGCTACATCTAAGTTGTGTCGTACTGTATTCGGCTGCATTCGGTTGAAATGGAAGTCGACCGCAATATAAGGCTAGGCAGACGATGATGAGAGTCAAGAAAATGGTTTAGGTATAGTTATAACCTCCCCCTGTCTGCTTGTTATACAAAACTACGAAACCAATTTATTGCTAATCTTTGTAGAGCAATAATTTAGCGACCCACTTTTTTAGCTGGTAGCGAGTGACAACACGATATATTCTTTCCATGATATTTATAGGTAATTAAATGAAGATCAAATTATTCCGAGCCCAGACCTCAACAGGAAAAAAACGATATTAAAACATGTTAAATTTATCTTTCAGATCACGTCAGAGCAAGTTGTAGAAGCGTATATAGAGAGATGCAAGGAAGCCAATCCATATTTAAATGCTATAGTCGAGCCAAGGTACGATGCCGCGCTCAGAGAAGCTAGGGGCATCGACAAGATGATAGCATCGACTGACAGAACGCCTGAAGATCTGGAGAAAGAATATCCGTTGTTAGGCGTGCCAATGACTGTGAAGGAGAGCATCGCTGTTGAAGGTAAGGCATTTGTTCCAATTTATGCGCAGTGTGCACACATGCGTACAAGCAGTGGTGGCCCAGTGGTAACGGCCCCGTCTTACGAGTTGTAGGTCGTGGGTTCGAACCCAAGCAGGCGCTTTACTATGTAAATAATTTCATCACCACTGCTCTCAAAACGGTGAAGGAAACTGGCATGTCTTAAAACCAAAAATTCGAAGACATGTAACATTTTACCAGCCCGCACTGGGCCCGTGTGGTAGATTACAGCCCACTCCTTCTCAATGAGAGGAGGCCTGTGTCCCAGCAGTGGGAACATTAATAGGCTGATTATGATGATGATGCACACATTATTCCTTGGAATCATTGGTATGCAAGCACTCAATCTGTTCGCCTTCAAACGTAAACGAGATTTTCTAATAGAAAATGCGTTTCCTTTCCTTTTTTTCTCCAATATATTTCATTGCTGAAAAGTTTCTACAACTACACAACCGTTGGGGTTGTGTTTGATTTTTCGAACTTCTGGTAAAATCTTGCTATCTTGCCCGATGTCCATGATTATAAAGATTAGACATTTAAACAAACCTTTTCTTACAGTCTGTTCTACCAATGTTAACTTCTGTACAGTAGGCATAAGGGTGGCATTCAAAGCAAAAAAGTAGTTACAATACCAACTGTTTACTGCAGCTGCCATTTGTCACGCCACCAACGCAATAGAAGTCAAAATCGGTTGAACGGACTGTAAAAAAGGTTTATTTAAAAATGTCTAATCTTATTTCAAATAGAATAAGAAATTAGAAAACTTCTATTGTTACAAATACAACTATTCAATTTAAAAAACGCAATACAACATTAATTTCATATACTTACCTACAACTCTTAAAACAATTAAACTTGCAATAACGTACTACACATTAAGCATATCAAAACCTTAGACCTAATAAATAAACAATTAAAATTCCAGGCATGAGCAATGACTGTGGTACGGTGTACCCATATAGGAATCCTGCGAAGAGAGACGCGGCCGTTATTAGGCTCGCGAGGGCTGCTGGGGCCATTCCTATTGCCGTGACGAACACTCCACAGCTTTGTATGAACTGGGAAACTTATAACAACGTTATTGGGATTACGACGAACCCTTATGATCAGAAGAGGACTACTGGTGGGTCTTCGGGAGGAGAAGTAAGTTTTACAAGATACTTAATTTTGAAGAGGTTGTTAAAATTTAGCTTTCTAGACAGCAGGTTCATCTATAACCAGGGTCTCGTTTACAAATAGGATAGGATTTAGCAAGTACCTAGGTCTTCTTCTTTTTGAAGTGAAAATTTCTTTCGGCGCGTTGAGCACTGTTTGGGTGAACAAAAATCATGGAACTCGCGTCATCGTCATCGAAGGCGCGTTGAGCACTTTTTTGTTGACAGCGCACTCTGTTTTATTTTTTTTGAATATTTTAATGGAGCTACAGCAAATTCCTAACATTTTCGTTAGATGGCGTTACTTAGTTTTCACTTCTATCGACAATCCCCAAAGATTGCCCCGCATGTTTTTTTTTTCATGTAATTAGTGACTATGACTAACCTGGTGTCAGAGTTTTTATGCCACTCATGAGCCTCTGACTTGATATCTCTCTGGCGTGCCGGTTTCCTCACGATGTTTTAGCAGGTAATAAAGGCTTGATTTCTCCAATGCTCCAACATTGATACCTTCACTACGGCATTTATTTTAGGAAGTGATGAAATTTTTTGAGAACAGGCGTTATCTATTGACAAGTGACAGAATTACATCCTAATCCTAACTAGGTATAATTTAAATATTATAAATGCGAAAGTGAGTTTGTTTGTTTGTTACGTTTTAACGCTAAAACGGCTGGACAGATTTAGATGAAATTGGACACATGGGTAGACGATGACCTGGATTAGGACATAGGATACTTTTTATCCTGATATTCCCATGGGATCAAGATTTATGAGAATGGAACCTCGGAGTGCAGGTAGTTTTAAATAAACAACTTGGCAAACGGATTTATGACCGATCAATCGATAGACTATTAAAGAAAATTCTCTCTTGTCTGCTCTCTCTCATTATATTTTCTTTTACTGGTGTATTCTTTTTGTATTCGTTACGCCACTTGAACATTTAAAATTTGACTCGGCCATTGTCAACAACATAAACCATTAGGTAGATTAGGCAAGAGTTAACTCTTCAAACCGCTGGTCAAAACCAACAAAACGCAATAGTCACGACTATTTTACGTAATAAATTCACTCAAGTGTGCAATTTAATTTAAGTAATAAATCTTACAAAGTACTTGCTTAAAGTGACATACAATGTGGCTCTATGACAGCACCAGAAAAAGTGACATTTTACAAAAGAACGTCACATTTGGATGATGTCATCAGAATTATTTGCAACAATGTGAAAATCACTTCACAAGTTCATGAAAAACCCTCATACGATTGTAATAATTTTAGATGTAAACTCAGACCAATAAAGAAGTATTTAAATCGCAACCTATAAAACAGTTGCCACAATATTGCTAAACTATTTCAGTAATTTCTTTGACGATGGTTATTAGAATACACCTCTGTATCTTACCGATCTTACCCTTAACAATATTTGTTTGTTTTCAGTCGGCGTTGATCTCAGCAGCAGGTTCCATAATCGGCGTCGGATCAGACATCGCTGGATCACTACGACTGCCTCCCATGTTCACTGGAATATTTGGACATAAACCTACACCCAGACTCCTCTCAGTTGAAGGTAAATAAGAGTAACGAATAGTATAGATATGGTCAAGATTAAGCCAATGATACATCTTAAAATCTCTACTGTCCACGGAATTCATGGGGCACCAATAGGGACAAAGAGTAGAAAAAATTTCAAAGCAAACGGATGCTGTATCTTGTAGTAACATGAACCCAGTACCCACTTGAATTTTTATTGCATTTCGTTCTTCACTCTTTCGAGAAGTGATATTATATCGCCAGCTTAAATGTAATTATTATTAAAAGCCTGTAAGGCTGCCTGTCCACTGGAGCGGAGAGGAGAGGAGAGGAGCGGAGATGTGCCATTATTAAACAATCAAATCCAAACTCAGGGGCGGAGTCAAGATTCTATTGGTTAATATTGGCACATCTCCGCTCCTCTTTTCTCCTCTCTGCTCCAGTGGACAGGCAGCGTAACGCCCCACTGCAGGGCAAAAGCCTTCCTACTCTTTATCCACTTCCCTCTGTTTAAAGCTGCTAAGGACCCGTTCTTGTTGAAGGAGTCCAGCACATCCCCCATTTCCGTCTGGGCCTGCCACGATGTCGCTTACGCTTGCCATTAAGAGGGCCATTGGGTCGTAAGTTTGGCCCATTAGTCGTCTGACATAATATATGGCAGATATGTTCAGCCAAATTCCATTTTAGAATGGCAGCTTTTCAAGTGACATCAGTTATCTTTGAATGGAAAAGAATGGTGATTTGATACCCATATTACTCCGGTCTATAGCCCTCTGGCAAACCACGAGCGTGGACCTTTGACGATCAGTCAAAAATCATGTTTGAGAACCATATCCTCGCAGGATGGGAAGTATACACACGTCAATGGAGACTTCTCTTAAGGGACGAAGGAAAAATGACCTTCATTAGAACTTTCATAGCCCAATAGCTCGTGTATGTAATGTAATGCTTACAAATTAACTTAAGCATAACTTGGCTCTTCCAGGCCACGTCCCAGACTGCTTAGATCCTGATTTCGAGGAATACTTCACACTGGGACCTCTTGCGCGCTACGCAGAGGACCTCACACTACTCTTGAAAGTTTTGAGGCAACCAGGTGGGCCAGACGTACCTTTGGACAAGCCAGTAAGTTTTAATCAATGTTTCATGAGAGAACATCACCGACTAAGTAGGTCTCTGTCTCTTCATAGATGAAAGAGAATTTTGTCCGAGTTCTTTCATATTTATAGCCACAAATCCCTTGGTTTTGAACGCTCGAGTGCAGTATCAAAGGATCGAATCTTCCTGCACGAAACGAAAACTGCACCCTAATTGCTTAATACCTACACGATTAATTACAATCTGAGTCATTTTGAAAGAGATTGGTAATCCATTGCTTCAAACTTCGAAAAAAAATCTGCTCAACAACGTCAATAACGCAATGAATGTTGTTGAACTGTCAAAATTAAACAGATTAGTCTTACCTAATCATTTACGAAAATGTGTTACACAATTAGATATTTAGCTGATCAAATATCGTAAGCGACCTAATACCCAAAATCAAAAACATATTAATAACAATATTCCCTTTATTTAGAAATTTTGCTAAAACATAAAGAGACGTCTTCAAAAATGTACCTATACGTTTTTAAGCCCACTTTAATCATAACTAGGTATAAGCAACGTTTATAAATAAAAGGGCATGTGCCTAATCTTAAGCCAACAGTGACCTATCTAACAGAATATGTATTCACAGGTCGACATTTCAAAGTTGAAGTTCTACTATATGGATGGAGACGGCAGCAATGTATCAGACTCTATAGGCCCTGATGTTAGGCGAGCAATGGAGAAAGCCAAAGATCACATCAAGAATACTTATAATATCGAAGTTAAACCGGTCAGTACTAAGTACTACTAATAGTATTAATTAAGTACTACCCACGATACCATTTGCGTATTGTTCTAAATTGGTAAGAAAGGGAACTAATATCGCTCATAGTAAAATGCAATGATTGCTTTCAGAGTCAAGCACAGACAATTCAGTGACCCTATTTAATATAACTGACAATGCGACATTATTTGTAAAAAAATAACATAATTGTCGCATTTTCGCGACAGGTGCTGTATAATAAAGTAAATGAAACAACCATTGTCACATTTTCGCGTCGGTGCTGTATAATTTTTTTTTTAAATCTACTTAGTTTGAAAAAAACTCAAAAATGTTTTCAGATTCTCGCCTGTCGGTTTTATTACAGTACGTTTCATCAAATAACTCCTTTGCCGTAATATTGGCTCCACTGTTAGGCTGGTTTTCCTCTCACGCTGACCGTCGTCGGCGCTGACAAGACAATGTATATAAAGTTTAGTATTCTATGAAATTACACCAACCGCTCAGCGCTGACATCTGAAGTTCATAGACTGATTTTAGTCTCACGCTGACCGTCGTCGGCGCTGACAAGACAATGTATATAAAGTTTAGTATTCTATGAAATTACGTCAACCGTTCAGCGCTGACATCTGATTTTCACTGTCAGCGCCGACGGTCGGCGTGCGGTCAGCGTGACTCTAAAACCAGCCTTAAACTTTAACAACGGATGAACGGACCTATTAGGTAGCACCGTAGCGTATTCGTGTTCGTCCTACAATAGTAGAGCCAACATCACGGCATAGGACCTATTTAATGAAATAGGCCCATGAGAGGTTTGTTGTTGCAGCAGTTGCAGTCAGTTCCGATTAACCTACAAGAAGGCTATTTTACTTTTGGCTCCCCTTTTTTGGAAATAACTCTTTTTGTGTAGTATTTGATACCTTGGCAAAAGTCTGGCTTTATTTACAGATACTTCGGCTGACACTTCAAACTCTAAATCCATTAAATCGTGTCCACAAACTGGGAGGCCTTTCAATTTCTATTCCCTTTTCTTATGTGATAAAGCTCTATTTGCCTACTTCTAATGCTTTTTCTCATATTCCAGCTCAAAATCAAAAATATAGAACACATGTGGGAGACAAGCATCAGGATACTGTTGAACATAAAACACGTACAGAACATTTACACGGACCCAGAGAAACGCGACCAATTGGTGTCAGTCTGGCCAGAAGTGTTGAAGACATTAGTAGGCCTATCAAACCACAACTTTATCTGCGTATGCTACGGACCACTGACGAAATTCTTCGATGCATTACCAAAGAGTTACTACAAGAAGCTGCTCTCCATTTTTGATGAAATTAAGGCTGAATTTGAAGTAAGTGGATTAGGTATGACCCACTCTCTCTTTCACAGAGAGAAAGCCAGTGGGAAAATTATAAGCTGATCAAATGCGTTAGTCTTGCATTTAAGAAGCGCTTCCGAAAATTCCGGCTTAAATCAAATCCTAGGACTAAGCATCTTCCGTAACAGTATAATTACATGATGCCCCACCTATCCTCAGAAAAATCTCTTCTCGCCAAGGCAAGGAGTGAGGACAACCGTTCCATATCCTCGAATGAATATTGTGCTTATCCATTATTCTAATTTATCTATTTGATTACAGAAACTGCTATCAGGCGACGTCGTACTACTACACCCAACGTTCCCAACACCAGCACATCTGCACTACAGAATCTACTACAAATTCCTCAACTGTGGGTATCTCACGATATTCAACGCCCTTGGATTGCCCGTCACACAATGCCCAATAGGACTCTCAAGAAAAGGTCTACCTGTAGGCATTCAGATAGCTGCCAACAAATGCAACGACCACCTTACAATTGCTGTCGCAAAAGAATTTGAAAAGGCCTTTGGGGGATGGATACCCCCTAACAAGGAACTGGCCAGTAACATAAAGACTGCGTAACGATATTAGTTTTAAAATGATTATTTTGGATTGAACTTTTTCGCCTTTATGTACCAAAAATTAAGCTCGAAATATGCTTATCTTTTCGGGAGCTGACGATATTCTTATTGGCGGTAGCAATTTTGAATACAGGGTTTGATATACATACAGGTTATGGTATAAACAGGAACCTTTGTACAGAGTTCATAAATGATTGGGGAGTCCACACCGACGTCATTTTTCCCAAAAGTGTTCTTTTAAATCTCTGACATCGGAGAGGAGAGAAATGAGTGATTCTGAATTCACTACAGAATACCTACGAAATTCAGGTTTGTAAGTAAGATTGTTGAGTGACTTAACTTACCTGTGGACCTCTTAGTAGAGAGGTATACCTATTCTTTGCTGTGGACTTTCTTAAAAAGGAATATGCTAGACTATATATTATGTCTCCTTGAAAAAAGTAATAATGTAAGATTTTAATTAGTTGTTGTTGTTGTTGGTATTGTTTGCAATTAGTTCTTATTTCTTATGAATATGCAAGACATGCCTGTTAAACTAAAATATTGATATTTAAATTTACTATTTAGTAGTCATGAGGTAAGATACAAATGTGATATTTAAGACATCATCTACCTAAATGATTCGAATAAATTATTTTATTAAATAATGATTGTTGAAAATACTTGCATCTGTTTTATTTTGAGACACCCCATCATTGACCAACCCAGTAGGTATGCATTTTCAAACTGAGAAACATCGACCCTGCACCCTACACGACCGGGAACCGTGATTATGAGTAACGAGACCACAGAGGCGACGTCGATGAGTAATGCTAATTTGCAGTCTTTTAACACGCACTTTTTGTCAGCAGTACCTAATTTACGCAATTAAGAATTAAAAATGAATTTAAAACTTAATAAAATATTTAAATAAAGAAAGTGCGTGGCACCCATCCACATAAATTCCTTGCTCAGCAATCAGCTTCATCTTAGGTACGTAAATTGCCAACCTTCAGACTCGAAGACAACATAAATAGTGTGTCCCTGTATGCACTATGCAAGTGCACCCAAGGACAATCCCCGATTGGTGCAGGACTATTGCAAAAAATGAAAACCAAAAATTTTGGGCTATGGGTTTGAGTGGCTATTGGATTGGTTACTTAGAACTATGGAAGGTCTATGTCCCCTGCCTGATCAATGTTATGGTATACACGGATAAAATGGCAAGGGGTGACTTGCACACTCAATAATGGGCCCCCAAAAACGGTCGCTAGCACAAAGTGTCGTAGCGACAAGGGAGCAACATGTCCTGAGGTGCTTATGAGGAGTGGAGCGGTAATCCACGGTTATCAGGACAATCCCGGAAGTACGGTCAAGATCCCTACCAGCATCTTACTGGAATACTTCCTTCCTCCGAGCACGTTTGCTCTTGCGAATCTTCGGCCAATAAAGGCAAGAATGAGGTGGGAGCTCTGTTCCTTGTCAGTGTTTACTCTAGCCGGTCAATAAAGGCAAGCCAGAGGTGAGGAACAAGACTCGCCCGGGAGATAGGGTCCGTGGGGTCGCTACTGCCCAACAGCTCGCCACATGCTGCCCTGCGGGTTTTTGTATCTCTCTTGGTCTGGCTCCTCATCCTAGACCTGTTCCGGTAAAGTAAACTCTACCGGCACAGACTTAAGAGTTCGGAGCGCGCAAGTTATTATTATGTCGTTTATTAATTTTTACTATACATAATAGTAAAAATGAATAAACGACATATTAATAACTTGCGCATTATTATTGTTTACATTTTTAAATATTTTTACAAAATTCATTAAATGCAGTTACAACTCGGTTAGATAGGAATTGCTTCTAAGGCTTTTTCTTAGATGATTTTTTTTTACCGCCTCTGTGGTCTAGTGGTTAAGCCACCTGTCTCAGACCCAGAGGTCCCGCCCGGGTTCGATTCCCAGTGGGAGCAAAATTTTCTGCTCGGTTTGGTTGGTGGTAGGGCTTGTTCTAAGTCCGCCTGGCTAGCTACCACCATCTTATCTAAATCTGTCGCCATAACAACAATGTTAACAGCATTGTTGTGTTTCGGCAGTTAGAGATAAGATAGCCAGTTCCTATGTGGTTGAGGATTCCGGGTGAAGCTCGGTTCCACCTTCGGCCTGATCATCACTTACCATCAGGTGAGATGCAGGCCAAGAGCTTCCCCGTTGAGGGTAAAAAAAAAAAAAGTATTAATTTTCCCACAATTTTAGGCCTTTATTTCGCAAATGTTTGTTGGCATTCAGGTCTTGAAGGCTGGGCACTTCGTAATGTTCTGTTAGTACTTTGTATGTTTCAATGAGCCTACCCCTTTGTCTACGCTGTTCCAGTGTGATAAGAGCAAGGTCTTTGAGGCGCTGTTTTAAGGTAGATTACACATGGTGCGGATCTAATGATTACAATTCTGTAAAGCCATATTTGTTACGGTTGCGAATCATATTTTTATCAACATACAACCTGACACTGAGCTGCAAATTGCAGAAAACGAAAGAAAATTTGAATTTCGCGGGCTACCTTGGCGCATCCCCCTTAAACTTATTCATAGAAATACTTGGTCAGGATGCTCTAAGACCACGGGCCATATTGTTGCGTAACTAACAGAGCATAGGTACCAACAGGAAAACTACAAGACATCGCCAAAAATTATTTAGATATCCCTCTTAAGCCTACTGCTGTAAATAATTGTCATATTATGGACGAGCAGTACCTCTAACGCCGGGTGTCACCAATGTACCGGAAGCTAGTGGATTTGACACATGAAAGGGCTTGTAAAAGAATCAATGTAACGAAAAAAAAGTAGTAAAGTTACAATCAGCCCAGTTTTACACGCATCTAACTATACCTACAAAGAATCAATGTAACGAAAAAAAAGTAGTAAAGTTACAATCAGCCCAGTTTTACACGCATCTAACTATACCTACACAGTCGTAGTACACAGTAGGTACATCAAGCAAACTTCCTTTTTCAAGGTTAATCTCTATGTCTAGGACAAGCACACGACATTGTGCGGCAGCCGAGTATTACGTTAAGTTTATAGGGCTTCTTCATGCACCATTACTGGAAATCATGCTGTTTCTATGTCATATTAATTAATTATTGAAAATTTATACAGTAATTTTTTAATAAATGTCTCAATGACACAGGACCTCTGGGATTGAGTAGTATTTTGATAATGTAAATGTGAATAAAAAACAGAAATACTAATGCAATTTGAATAAAATATTGTAAGTTTTTATTTTTTGATTCGATATCGATACACAACGATTACAAATCGATTCAAAAAGGCCTTGACATGCCTCGACGCTAGAATCACGCAGTGTTGCTGAGTTATATGTATAATTGTCCCTTCCCTACATCGATTTAATAATTATGAGCACTATTAGAAACAGCAAAATATGTATGTACTGGTATTTATATTTTATCCTTTTATGTATAAATGACTAAATAAACAAAGTAAATCACATGGACCCAAAACTGTAGTAGTGTATGTCGTATGTGGTAGGGAAAGACGTGCTGGCCTGAAACTGATACGGTATTGGTTAATCTGATAAAAATGCATTTTGGAAATATCAAAACGCAGCAAGTAATGTTGAAAAAATGTTATCATCGGTGTTTCTAATTGTACAATTTTGCGCTGGCAACTACAACATCACATCACGCGTTCTATGGCCGAAATCAAAGACAAAATTATGTCTTTTTTTCAGAGCTTTCAGGCTTTGGCATTTCAGTTATTCAGTAGTAAAAAGACTAATTCGATACAACATAATAAAAATTATGTTAATATTATATACTTAACTCCAAAAATCAAGGAAATTGTTAAAAAAATCATTGTTATCATTAGTCACTCAAGGAAATAAAATAAGTGACAATTGAGTTGACAGAATCTGTCAACCAGTTTGACGAATATGAAAATTAGATTGATTTTCATTTTCAATAAATCAAATTTATCGAGACTTGATCAAAATTTATAACTTTACTAATTTTTGCAACGTTCCATCCAATTTTAGTCTATTATTTTTTATTTGCTAATACACGAACAACGCACGCGCAGAACACCCATCGCCCAAAAATCTCCGAGCGCCATATTGAGAGGCAGACGTTGTATGACTTGAGTGATTAATCGTGGTTAGTGCAATAATTTGAAGTGGATTATTTGATCTTGCCCTATGGATATACTCTCGGGTACGTAAGAAGTGCAAAAGTGTATTTACAAGATGTTAATACTCACCCAGTGAGCCCTGGCAAATCACATCGTAACCTAGACATAGGCCGTTCTAGTTATCAGTAGATTACCTAGGTATCATCAATCCACTGTTTGCTCACAGTTTTAATCTTATTAATAACACGTGTGTAGAATAGCCATAGGTTTCTTGAATCTAGTTACATTAACAAGATTATGCGATCGCTTCGCAAGGTTCCACGCTCGTATATAAACGGATTTCGATGTGTTTATGTCGGCAGTTGACAGAAGCGTTTATGTATATGACCGATCATAAGTCACCACACCCAGTGACCGGATTGTCGGTTTTAGTATTTGATCGTTTTTATTTCGAATGATTGTTCGCGCGTTGTCGCGTCGGTGCGTGTTTTGTGATATTAGTGTCGTGTTTAACGTGATACAGTGAGTGTAATAATAATGTAATTTCTAGGAGTGGTGTGCCTCGGTTGAAAGGCCTGCCGGAAGGACAAGGCTCCACACAAGAGGAAGGACTGCGGCACTCCGCTCTTGGGCATCATGGAGTGCTGCATGTCGGAGGAGGCGAAGGAGCAAAAACGAATAAATCAAGAAATCGAGCGTCAGCTTCGGAAAGACAAACGAGATGCTCGACGGGAACTCAAATTGCTGCTGCTTGGTAAGTGCATATCATGATAGCAACAGAAAATAAGTCCTCCCATGTCTAGTTCTAGAAAGACCTAATTGTACATAAAACCCATACCAAGTCAAGCAAGCTGATTGGTCTGTTTACCCATAATTTTCTCCATAATTTGCATACTGAATTTAGATGCCCTACATTTGTCTGAGGTCAATATCAAGTACATGAGTATGACTTTTAAATAGTTAATGATGCTATTAGTTAAGAGAACTGAGGTGAGTCAGATGATCCCGTGCCAATGTTCACACCTGATCAGTGCACTTGTTGAGCAATACTTACTGGAAAGTTAATATTAAGTACAAAGGTTTTCTGTGGTTAAACTAGATGTACCAACTTATATGTATAACTATTGTTGTGTCTGTCTGTTAATCCATCTGTCGCTGAAATGTATCCGTCCTAATTTTTCACGACCAATGTACTAAAATAGTTTTTAAAATTATTTGTATTGTGCCGTTTCAACTAAGGCTTTATTTTGACATACTACTTTTAGATAATGAACTTGATAGGACAAATATACTGTTTTAGCAAATGCTGTCAGTTAACGTCACAAAAATTTATTAATTTTACATACTACTTTTAGATAATGAACTTGATAGGACAAATATACTGTTTTAGCAAATGCTGTCAGTTAACATCACAAAAATTTATTAATTTTAAATTAGATATAATAGATTCATAATTCAGTGATCACATAGATACTAACAATGTTGTCCTTTATATATGTACGTATTTCATTTGCATATTGTAAACATTCATGATAAGAGTTAAGATGCTTCAAGCAAAGCCTGCACAGCTGCATCTATTTAGGCTGAAGGCAATACTGACCATAGTATTGTGAATCTGCCTAGGCTTTTCCCAACTATGTTGGGGTCGGCTTCCATCCTGACCGGATGCAGCTGAATACCAGTATTTTACATAGAGCGACTGCATATCTGACCTCCGCAACCCAGTAACTGGGTAATATGATACCCCTTGGGCAAGACTGGTGTCAGACTTTCGGACTTCTGACGACTCGTAACGACTATAAAAGATCCCCGAATGACAGCCAGGATCAACAGCTTAACATGCTTTCCGAGGCGCGGAGACGTCTCGGTATGTAAAGATGGTCGCCCATCCACTGACCAACCCAGGCAAGCATAGCTTAACCTGATGGATCGACCTGTGCGGCTGTTATTATTTAACCAAAAGCTCCTCATTATCACTCCTTATATCAGAATATGCTAGAAAAATGATTACTTGAACTAAAGGTGTGAGATTATGCATGCATGTACAATTACTGGCATACTTGCAGCAAACGGCGTGCATGCTTTTCTGTTCTTTGCTACATTCTACTGTTTCCCAGTTTTACAATAAGGCACACAATCACACATTGGGTATTAGGCCCATCCTTGTGAGATATCATTACTAATTTTTACTTTCAGATAAACTGATTTGGTACCATTTAACTAAAAATACCTACAATCAAACTATAATGCAATTCTATTTACCTATTTAAAAAGCAAACTGTGATAAGTATTAAATAACCTCATGGCTCATGTGATATTTATTTTTAATACCTATATATTTAAAAATCGAACATCTTGTTCTTTTTACACATTTTCAGACATTTCTCCTCATATTTGAGTATTTCCTGTGAGATTATGCATGCATGTACAATTACTGGCATACTTGCAGCATACGGCCTGCATGCTCTTCTGTTCTTTGGTACATTCTACTGTCCCCAGTTTTACAATAACACACTGGGCATTAGGCCCATCTTTGTGAGATATCATTACTAATTTTTACTTTCAGATGAACTGATTTGGTACCATTTCACTAAAAATATCTGCAATCAAACTATAAGGCAATTCTATTTACCTATATAAATAGCAAACTTGTGTGATATTAAAATAACCTCATGGCTCATGTGATATTCATTTTTAACACCTACATATTTAAAAATCGAACATCCTGTTCTTTTTTAAACACATTTTCAGACATTTCTCCTCAAGTCATTTGGGCATTTTCAAACACAAATCTGATTTGGGATTATTCTTTTAAAATCGAACCGGAATTCTATAGGCTGATTTTTCCAACAGGATACTGCAACCAATAACTCTAATATCAAGCATGAATGTAGATATTTGATAACATTCCAACTTTCTTATCACTATGAATCATGTTGTGTTTAGTTCTTTTTTTTCTGTCAGAATCAAATTCAGGGTTTTTGCTACTTATGCCTGAGCTATGCCAAAAGTACGTATTTTTTTTTTAATCATTAATCCTAGATCTACTTATATGATAAAAATAACATTATGATATTAACACAAATAACACTTAGAAAAAAACATATATAATGTAAGTTCAAAATAGTAATGATATCATCATCATCTGCCTAGCCTTTTCCCAACAATTTTTGGGGTCAGCTTCCAGTCTAACTGGATGCAGCTTAACACCAGTATTTTACAAGGAGTGACTGGAGTACAGTTCAATTAAAATTTAATAGCGGCTCGGAAGTTAGCTCCTCGCTGCGCAGTACTCCACCCCTGACCCCTGCTGACCCATGAATTTGTTACTACACAGCAACTCGCCTCATTTTCCGAGCCGCCATTAAGTTTGAATGGGGGAATGTTTGAATCTGACATGAAAATAGTAATAGTAATTTATGATAATTCCATTTTTAGTTGATAACATAATTAAAACCTATAAAGAAATAGTAGTGTAACTTAGGTTTAAAAACAAGGATGAACACTCACTTTCATAAAATGTGTCACGGGTGCCTTGACCTGCTTATGAACATTTATTATTTTTACGTTTTCATTAAGTACTAATAGGTTCAGAAAATTAGGTAACTATAATAATTAATCACTACATTCCTCATTAACAAAACATTTTTTTTTTTCAATTAAATCTGCATAATAATTAACTTCAATTTCGATGTCCATTAATGCAAATTTATGGAAAGTCTATAAAGATTTAGAGCTTAAAAAAGACAACCACAATAAAATTGTTATATTTATCTAAAATTAAAACCAACACTAATAACTAACTCTTTTATGATCATAATTATATTTTGCATAAAATTAAACCCCTAACTATTCTAGCCACTAGGTCGACAATGCCTAACAAAAATAAATATGGAAAAATACCTGTTATTGTTCATTATCATCACTTGGGTTTTTATTAGTTTTCTAGGGTTTATTCATGTTCCTTTACAAGGTAAAGTAAGAATTTGTGAGATGTCAAAATAGTAAACCATAATGGATAATTGTATACATTAATTTATCATAGTTTACCTTTACACAATAAAAAATAAAATAAACATAACAATATAGATATTTATAGATATTTACAAAAACAAGGAGTATGATAACTTTTAGGTAAAGGAAAGAAGTTTTATTTTAAAATTTCTAGTAGTTTTTCCTTTTTTCAAACAATATTTCACACCAGATAATATAATATGCCGTCGTGGTTATTATGTTATGTGATTTATCTAAACCAAATAATCTGTAAATGCACAAATTTATTTAACTGGGGCTTTTAAATAATTTAATTCCTCATTTGCGACCTCTGCCTAAAATATTAGAATTGCCTCATTAAATAGACATTTATTATATTATTTAAAACTCATCTTTTCTCTTTTAAATATAATGACAAAAATACATGTTGTAAATCCAATTTTTTAATAGATTGTCTATTTTTTATTTAAAAAAAATTGCCATTATTTGCTATGTCATTACAATATTGCTGTGATTGATTTGCTTCTAAATTAAATGCCTAGCACAATCACAAAAAGCTATTAATAGTTAATGTACTACTGAAATAACCCGTTACATCCCTATTGTTTACCTACCAATTTGATTTAAATTACTATTTTAAATGTGAACATTGTAGTATGTTTGCATTATATAGGAACTTTAAAAATATCTGCCGTTATAATCTGAGTATGTACGTATGGTATGAAGTGTGCATTCATAATTATTAATCGCAAAGTTTAAAAATACCTTCCTTTTTAAAACTAGTTAGGGCAAATGGTATGTTTATTCTGAACATGACCAGTTGTTGTCAAACATAATGTTCTCATATTCTTACCGACAAACAAAGGTAGGTACTAAAGCACTGAATCTGGCATCCTGGAGATAAATTATATAAGATAGAGGAAAACCTAAACACAAATCCAGATCATTGTTTCACTGTCATTCTAAGATGTAGAATAAAAAAAGATGTTATAGTTTTTGCATATACCAAACTCAAGTAGAGTAGTAGGTAGGCTAGTAGAGCTCTCTGTGAAGGAGGTCCTCCAACGAAGCACCACCATCATACTTATTTCTACCACAAAGCAGTGTTGCTGTGTTCCAGTTTGAAGGGTATGGGTGCCAGTGTAACTAAAGGCTTTTAACCGCCTCTATGGTCTAGTCAGACCTTCTGTCTCTGACCCAGAGGTCCCGGGTTCGATTCCCAGTGGGGGCAAAACTTTCTGCTTGGTTTGGTTGGTAGTAGGGCTTGTTCTAAGTCCGCCTGGCTAGCTACCACTATCGCCATTGCCATAACAACAATGTTAAAAGCATTGTCGTGGTTCGGCAGTTAGAGGTAAGATAGCCAGTTCCTCTGTGGTTGTGGATGTTTTCACCCAGAGAGTTTTTTTACCATCAGGTGAGATGCAGGCCAAAAGCAGTAGTGGTAAAAAAAAATTACACTTAAGGCATTTCAGCCCTGTCTCTAGGATGGCAACGCATCTGCGATGTCACTGGTATTGTAGACGTTCAAAGGCAATGTAACCACTTAACATAACGATGGAATGTCGGGTTGTTTGCCATCCAATATACCTACATTTTCAAGCCCAGTTCTCATGACAAGAAATCTGATGAGATCACTTTACAACCGTTCACATGTAACGCGCTCTGATGATAACCGGACCTTAACTTTATTTATTTTATACTTTGAAGTGAACATCGTAATTGCTTTGCCAGTTTTGACAACAATGCCTAATAAATTGAAACTTTACTAAGGTTAATCTCTACCTATCACATAGACAAAAAGACAATGTCGTTATATGAAGTGCTGCAAGTGTCATGTCAACCTTAGGGTGATAAAGAAATTACGAGGTCGACTATACAAGCTTGAAGCAAACATGCTCAAATTATTCTGCCTAAAAATGCAGGTCAGACGGCTGGCTCCAAAACGCTCCATAGCATTTTCAACAGTTAAGGTTGGTAGGTATAAAACAGCCTTTTTGTAAAAATTTAACCAGCCAGCAACGCTAGCAGGGCTCTTCGCCCAGGGTGCGTACGCCAGACATACACGCCACTTCTGTGGCTGCAACTACATTGTTCTTATTTATAAGCAATGAGGTTAACGGCGATGCGCTAAGGTACCTCGCGAAATTCAAATTTTCTTATGGCTCCTACACTCAGTGCCGGCGGCATGGCCGCCGGCTTTTGCCGCGCGGCACGTGCCACCGGCTTTTGCGCCTTCATTTCCTTTGCATTTCTTTCTGCGGCTTTGTGTGGCAGAGCCGGGCGCGCTGCGGCTTGCCCGGCGGCAGTGCCTGTGTGTAGCAGCCATTTATAGGTACGTTTTTTGCAATTTGCAGGTGTGTCAGGTTGTATGTTAATTAAAATATGATTCGTGACCCACATATAGCTTTATAGATTTATTATATTATCATTAGAATCAGCAATACAACTCCGTTAGAATAATCCGAAAATGTCATGATTTCAGGAAATAGTAATTCAATAGGATTACATAGAGAGTTGTATTGATGATTTTTATGATTATAATTCTATAAATAAATGTTTGATACGGCCGCGAATCATTTTTAGATCATCAAACCTGATACTGACCTGTCAATTGGAAAATAACGTCTTAAGAATTTTTTTATTTCGCGGGCTACCCTGACACTTTCGCCTTAAACAACATATTAATATTTATAGTCACTAATTTCCTAAATAATCCAGAATTTTCGTTACGATTGGAAATTTTTATAAGTACTTAAGTACCCATTTTTAGTCATTTACTTTTATGGGATTGGAAGTGGTCAACTGGTCATTCATTCTAAATCAGGGATTTAAATACTCTATCACCAGGAAAATGGAGAAATGTTCAGTGTTAGCCAGCGGTGGCCAAGCGGGTATGACAACGGTACAAAATTATTCTGCCTTTTTCGTGCCCGCAGCCGTAAATTGACTAAAAAGAATCACTTCTACTCGTCAAAAACAAACTATGTTTTAAAGCTAAATGAGTTTGGTATTTCCTATCCGACTACTCTAAGAAGAAAGACCGAAACAAACTCGGAGTTCACAGTCTCTTTTAAAATCCAGACATAATCTAGGTCAGATCATGAGATGGTTAGGTTAGGTTAGTAATGAATTTTCAAGGCAAGGATATTATTAATAGTTTAACACATGAACATGATACTCCTATGGTCCGTATTTGTAGCTAAGGTATTGAATGTGGTCTGCAAGTCATGAAACTCATAACATCACGCCTTGTTTCTCCAAAGGGTTGGGCAGAGGAGTACACCCACATTTCGCCAGATATGTTTAAGTCCCATGTAATAGGGAGCGAGCCTCAACCGCGCACAAGTCCGGACTCCGGGCTGCTACTGAGAAATTCCAGATAGAAAAACCCAATAACACTGCCCGACCTGGGAATCGAACCCTGGACCTCAAGTTCAGAAGTAGCGCTTGCGACCACTAGACCAACGAGGAAGTCTTCAAACTCTTACAACAATAACTTACTTTCTGAAATAAACAACTGCTAAATTGAGCTTTTGGCAGTTTCTTGTGTTCTCCAAAATAATCCTCGGGAGAGCTTGTAGCACCATAGGAGGTATAGTAGCATTATGCTGAGCGATGGCCGTTTTGCGTGGATGTGACGCATATTTTCCTCCAAATTGTTCTTTTTATGTTTTTTATTCATTCTTTGCGTCATGTTTACAGCAAATAAATTATCTTTCTTTTTTTCTGTCTAAAGGCATTTTGTCATTTGCGTAAGCCGTTCGTGTCCGCATTCGCAACAAGTCAATCGTCATCCTGAGGAAGCCTCGTTGAGAGATGAAACACGTGTTGATTTCTTACAGGGTTCTTTAGGACTCTTTAAGAACAGTTACTAAATATACTTACGTCGTCTATTGTAGTTTATTTGAGTAAGCTTCGAAAAAGCCATTGCTTATCGTTGTTGGGGAGGCCAGCAGTGGACATCATACGGCTGAATTGATGATTATTGGTATTGATTTTTGTAAAGGTGGCGGAACCCATTCTCCGTCAGTTTGGCCGTCAGAATCATTGCCAACGTATTACAAAAATACCTGGTTGTTGAATACACACCAAGTTATTCCCTTATGCCCAATTCCTATAATTTATGGACCGTTATTGGTTAGAAATCATCGAATGACTTTTCCCGGTCTGGGCGGAGCCGGGAGGGCGTGTCACTCTTACTGACTAAAAACCCACCCGTGTTGCTTCAGTTGCCTGCACGTTACCAGGGCCCACGGTATCCCTTTTGGACTTTCCCGCAACCCCGATCAAGCAAAGACCTCAGCTTTGCATAGTAGCCTCTCCCAAATGAAAGTAGCTATCACAGGTAATTGTTTCTTACGAATCTACTTCCCAGTTTGTCAATAAGACATCCTACCATTGGTAAGGGAAACGATTCGTTTATGTTTATAGGAACCGAGCATTAATCATTAGCCCTTCACTAAGATTCCATTGAATTATTAGCAATGGATCATGCATGATAGAGTGGCATTCACAATATTATTTATTTATTTACTTATTGTTGGTAATCATAATAATATTGCATTGCTCAAATGACTCATTAGTAGGTAGGTACTATAAGTACATAATTATCCTCTTATGCATTCAAGATAAATAATACAGCTTCACATTAATTAGATCAAGTTTATAAAGAAATATGTTAAGTTAGCAAGTTCTGTTACTATCAGCATGAATTCCGGTACAAAGTCCTTATTATTTCACCTGACAGAGACTAAAACACTAAAAACTAAATTTACTGAACCTGTTCACAAAGTGC
Organism: Conistra vaccinii; assembly: GCA_948150665.1. NCBI lineage: Eukaryota > Metazoa > Arthropoda > Insecta > Lepidoptera > Noctuidae > Conistra > Conistra vaccinii. Next base: position 17,101,430 of record OX411318.1, read on the forward strand.
AATAGTTTATCTTTACAGGCGGTAGTAACAAAGTAGGAAACTATAACAATTTTTGGCGAATGGCTGAAATCACCTGCCGAGACATTGAGAACTCTAAAAACGGGGCGCGTTATAATTTTCGGGGTCGACTGTGGCAAAACTAGCACGGCGTCTGTCATGTGACACCCTTAATTCTGCACGCGATGTACCAACGTGAATAGCCGCAAGGGTGTTAATAAAATAATCTAATTAGCCACTAAGTCAAATACTCCAACGAATAGATACCTAGGTACTATTATCCTCGTACATTCAAGGAAGCCACAGATGTAATTTTAAATTGAACAATTACCTAAATGCTACATGAGTCATTTTGGTACATGACCTCCTATCACTGACAACGATCAGTATTCATTCAGTCCATCTTGAAGCTTGATAGATTTTCTCATTATTAAAATCTATTACATAGATAATAAACTAAAGTGCATAACAGTAACTAATTAATTGATAAATCTAGGGGCTAAATATATACTTAAATCTTATTATCCGTTATGGCACAGACTTATCAATCATGTAACGTAATCAGTGGTTAATGAAGAAACCTACCTACTTTACACTACTTAGTATCTACTCGATCGCATAGCATTGCTCGGTATAAATCTAATTCTAAACATCTGAACAGTTATGATATTTTATGATTTTGCACATTTTATTGTAATTATTTTTTGAACCGCCTATAAAATGATATCATTTGCCTATTACGCCCTTCCTTATAGATAGTCTACATGGCCATGATACAATTTTGGTCCTTCAAAACTGCTTGGTAACAACCAAGCGCACAAGGCAATCTTCTCCCAAAGATTCCTTGATCAGTTCTATCTATAAGGCCTGTATTACAGAACTTCATTCAAGACTCAAGCATTGCTTAAAACTAAGTATCAACCAATCATAAGGCATTAAACGAGTTTTAAGTAATGCTTGAGTTTTAGGTGAGGTTCTATTGCCAGCTTTGTTACTAAGTTACTCACTTACAATTAGAATGAATTCTGACTGAATATGTAATCTCTTTCTAAAACCCACGTCAAAAGGAAGTCCTATGATAAACTCAGTCAGATAATAAGTGGCGTAAAAATTCAAAATTCAATAGTCATTTATTCAAACTAAGCTGAGAATCAGCATTTTTCGAACGTCAAAATTACATAAGACAGTCCCCCAAAAACGCCCGCCCTTCACCACTTCCTAGTGCTTTAGCTGGGAAGAAGTGGCGCAACAAACTCCCCAGCAGCATAGTTCAATTTTAAAAAAATTGGTTCAATTAAAAAAAAACTTGATTCTATACAATAGTATGTAAATAATTTACATTACTCAACACAAAACATTTAATAAAATATATTTGCCATAATGACAGCTAGCACACGCCAATATACCAACAATTAATGGTTTTTTTTTTTGCCATGTCTCAGGTACTGGCGAGTCAGGGAAGTCGACGTTCATCAAGCAGATGAGAATTATCCACGGCTCCGGCTACAGCGATGATGACAAAAGGGGATTTATCAAGCTCGTATACCAGAATATCTTCATGGCGATGCAGAGCATGATTAGGGCCATGGAGCTCCTTACCATCCAATATGGAAATCCGTCCAACAGCGTGAGTATTATTTCTATCTATGACATACTAGCTGCGCCCCGCGGTTTGACCCGCATATCTCTCGATCCCGTGGGAATATCGGGATAAAAAGTATCCCATGTTCTAACCCAGGTCATGGTCTACCCATGTGCCAAATTTCATCTAAATCCGTTCAGCCGTTTTAGCGTGAAAGCGTAACATACAAACATACCAAAACTCAAACCTTTTCTCTTTATAATATTTTATAATTATAATTTATAACGTACTTAGATAAGTTTAAATTTTTGCGTAATTCATAACAGTTAAATGGTTTGGATTTTCATTTCATGACAGGAAAGAGTTCATGAGATAGGTATTTAAAGTAACGGGAGGAAGATGATGTTGTACTCTGTTTTCCTACACAGATTAGTACAGATGGGTCACTCCGCAAAATCATTTAAATAAAAAGCAACACTTGCTACGCCACAATAAAGTGCAATTCAGGTCGCACAGCGCTAATTACCTACAGTTAGAAGTTGCCTCTCTTTCTATCGCGTAACTGTATTATCTTCTGACTACGTTACGCCCACTGAATTCGACAAGTGGAGCCCGCTGCGTACTTACTTGTAGCTTCATACTTAAAATGTGGAGTGACCCATCTGTATTCATCATTGGGGCCAGGGGGCCAAGTCTACTAATTTACAAACGTCACAATGATCTCACCACTGTTTGTTTTTGACAGATTTGCCTTACAAAATATGTCAAAAACTTGCAATGGAGAGACCATGGTGACACTTGTAAATTAGTAGAACTGGCCCCCTGGTTGAATGGTTACTGGGAAACTATTAATGTCCCAAACATTTGGTTTTTCGTTCTGGATATCCACTTTTACAAAAATCGGAAGTATGGTTTATGTTGCATTACATATACCTCCTTACACACAACTCTAATACTGAATTCTGATATTTTCACAATATAAACTGAAATGAGCTATGCGATGACTATATGCAAACATATATAGACAATACATAAACTGCAAATAAATGATTGAACGTCGACGAACTTCAGCCACTGCAAGTAATGCATCAATTTATAAAGTCCCTTTTGTCCTGATGACAAACCACACATGGGAATTTACAATGATGACAATGAAGCGATAGCTTTTACAAATACAAACGGCGTGCCATACTGAAATGAAATTGTAAAATTCCAGGGGCAGGCGGAGTTGATATCATCGATCGACTTTGAGAGTGTGACAACGTTCGAGAGTCCCTATGTTGAAGCCATCAAGGCTTTGTGGGCCGACGCAGGCATCCAGGAGTGCTACGATCGTAGGCGAGAATACCAACTCACCGACTCCGCCAAATAGTAAGTTGTGTTATAAAACCTAAATAGAACTTAACAATCATAAAATACCATCTCTTATGTCATCTATAAAACATGTTTACACAATCTGGAATATGATCAGTGATTGAATACTGTATTCATTGGTATTGTATCTTATAATAATGGCATCACAATGATTCATATGTAGGCATTTATCACAAAAAATTAAATATAATTTCCTATAAAGCCAGTAACACATTGACTCATCGCATTATCTGCAAATCCTGGTTACAGGAAACTCAATAAAGGTCGGGAATGTCGAATAAAACCGCGAAAGATTGCTCCTTCTGTATAACATGATGTCATAATCCAAATTAGCAATAATTCAATAAGCTGAGTGGTTCAGAACGTTCACCTTCGCTATTGTCTCTGTTGCCTAGTTTCTTGGGAATACTTAGAAACACGAGTCATTCTTGGTAATAAAAGTAATAAGGCGTTAATGCTTGTAAAGAATAGCCAGTTGTTGTACCAGAATCGTGACAGCAGGGATTAAAAAAAAGGGTTTGGAAAACATTGTGAGGAAACCGGCATGTCATAGAACCAAAAATTCGAAGACATGTGGCATCCACCGCACTGGGTGGTTTATGGCCCACTCCCTTTCAAAGAAAGAGGAGGCCTGTGTCCAGCAGAGGGAACATTATAGGCTGATTATCTTAAGGGTTTAAAGTAACAAAGTATGTGTGTATTGACATCATTTTCATCTTCAATTGCTTATGAAGATGTCCAAAGACCAATACTTTGAGTTTGTCTATTATTCTTTATAACAGAAAAGTATATATGCTGGTATGAAATGTGCAATTCTTCACGATCACGAAATTCATAAGAATCGGTTCTACAGTGACGCCGTGAAGTCTTAACAATTACGCAATTTAGTTGTGTTCATAATATTAGTACAGAGCAGTGGTGGCCCAGTGGTAACAGCCCCGACTTACGAATTGTAGGTCGTGGGTTCGAACCCAAGCAGGCGCTTTACTTTGTGTAAATCATTTCATCACCATTGCTCTCAAAACGGTGAAGGAAAACATCGTGGCAACAACTGGCATGTCTTAGAACCAAAAATTAGGTACAGCCCACTCCCTCTCACAGCGAGGAGGCCTGTGTCCCTGCAGTGGGAACATTAATAGGCTGATAATGTTGTTATGTTATAATATTAATAAATAACAAAGATCAATATTATTTAATTGGTATAAATTGTTTTTTTTTTTTATTGAACCCACACTGAGAAAAGATATTTCTATAGCTACTTGCAGGAGATTGACCGCGTGGCGGCACCAAATTACTTACCAACCGAACAGGACATACTACGCGTAAGAGTCCCAACAACGGGCATTATAGAATACCCATTTGACCTGGAAGAAATACGATTTAGGTAAAACTTGAACATGTTGGGCTGTGCATGTCTCGCTTTAACTGTGCATGGTAACATGGGACTTTACTGTACCGTCTCCATACTCTTTCATTTTGCAACTTTATTTTTAAGTGTGTAACAGGGTTTATTATGTGCATGTGTCTGCGTACTGGCTGTTAGCGCTGCATGATCTATATTTCAGCTATTTAAGTGATTTGGCGAGAATCGAGAAAGACGATTACCTCCCCACCGAGCAGGATATCCTGCGAGCTCGTCAGCCGACCACCGGCATCCTTGAATACCCTTTCGATCTTGACGGGATAGTGTTTAGGTATGTTCAAAACCACAGGATTGTTTGGTGCGATTGAAGAACGCTAGTAGTATCCTGAGAGCTATTTCCCCTTGACGTAATATTGTGAAACTGTACAATGTACATTCCATATTAACGCTATGAAACAATTGTTTACCTTAGTAACGAACACAAATCCAAAAAACCGTATTGTTTGAAGTTTTTCCCTTTAAAGCTCCAGGTGTGGTTTTGATATCCTAATTGACGATCGTCCCTGCTGTTTATATTTGCTTTTTTATTATGCTTGAACAAAAACTGCCAATATGTTGAAACGCATTTCATACTTCTTGGTGTGTTATGTCATTAATTAATGCTTCTGAGCACACTGCTTCGCTTATTGCTAGGTTTCGGTACAACATACATTTGAAGGATGATAAATATCGTGGAAAAATTAAAGCTGTGTCATTTTTCTTCATTATTTTGTGGCAGAAACATGGTGACGAAATTACAATCCTCAATTAAAGCTCACTTTAAAAGCGAATGCACGTGATTATAACGTGGCGGACATTAATATTTGTAATGATTATGGGCTATTTTGAACAATTGATAATCCGCCAAACATTAGCAAATTAAGACACGGAACTTGTTGCTAATATCGGTTCCCATTAAGTATTTTTTTCTGTAATATTTTTAGAAAGGCACTTGTAATTCTTGGCTATATGTCTGCCCTTTAAAATGAATCACAAGCAATAATCATTACAAAAAATTATGAATTCTGTAAAATCTGTTATGTAATTGAGTTGTACTAGTTACCATTGGTGTGCCACCGTCAATCAGAAAATGTTGTTCGTCTACATCACCATTTAGCACAAAAAAACCACCACTTTTTTATAAATTTTAATATCTTACGCAATTTTTTACTTATCAATGTTTCAAAACACATCTCCTTTTTATCATTGATCTTGCAATTTAAAAAGGTAGATTTAGGAGGTGGACGTAAGAGCGTGCATTCTGAAAATTTACAATGTCGCAAATAGCTGTCAAAAATTGCGCTGTTTTGATTAATTTGGCAAAATTACTGCATGGAAATAAGAAATATCGATAACTAGTGAACTAGAATATTGAAATGCAATAATTAATATCGTAACATCGAATATTTAGTTTTAGATGTACAAAAAGTATTTGGAAACTTTCCAAATGCTCTTTTTACACTTAACATAGTTACAACATCAAATTCAGTGTTATAATTGACATTCATTATTAATATTTTAGGTCACTAGTTAGCGATATTTCATATTTCCATACAGAACAGAACACAAAACAGCAAAATATTTGTTAGCTATTTGCGACGTTGCCCACTTTTAGAAAGAACGCTCTTAAATTAAAAGTGAAACTCTAATATTTTTACACTTTTTTGAACTCTTGTTTTTTTTTGTTGTGGCATTTGAACTTTTTTTTCATTAATATCACTAAATCATCTAAACATTAAATTCTAGCATGTTTGGCGTGGCGAAGATGCCAGTTTTGATTAGGTCAGAAACATTCTTAGCACTTTCACTGCTAATCTATCTATGAACTTATCAACATTGCTATTTACTATTGCTTGTCATAACATTCAAATATCTGTAATAATACCCTTTATTTTAACACTATCGTCCTTCTGCGTGATTCGTGAGTTTATTATTCATACAATTTTAAGTATTTCATTTATTTTAAAAGTAGAAGTAAAAAGATGTGACCGATTAGCTTGTTTTAAAAATTCCGCCCCAAGCCCGCACTGCGTAGCATTTTGTCTTTCGAGGCAAACTGGCACCGAGTGAGCGGCCATTTTGAAAAAAAGGTAAGTAATAATAAAGTAAACCACGAACAGCAGAAGAACACCATAATAATCTATGTTGTAACCCTATCCTGCACTTAGTCTTAATAACAAGTTTCTTTATTCCGGCTTGTCTAATTATCCATGTTGTATTATTATTAATTAATTTTGTATATCTCATACAGAATGGTCGACGTCGGCGGACAAAGATCCGAGCGAAGGAAGTGGATTCATTGTTTCGAAAATGTGACCTCAATCATATTCTTAGTAGCTCTTAGTGAATATGATCAAATTTTGTTCGAATCGGAAAACGAGGTGAGTAAAACATCTATATTTTCATACACAGTAAACATAAGACTCCTTTTCGTAGTAGTAGAACTCTTTCGAAGTATATCTTGGTCATTACATCAGTAAAAGAAAACATCGTGAGGAAGCCTGGACTAAAGTAACTAGCTTTTACCCGCGGCTTCGCCCGCGTGGAGGTCGGAAAATATCCCACGGGAACGTAATACCGGAATAAAAAGTATCCTATGCGTTAATCCAGGTTATAAACTAACTGTGTGTCAAATTTTATCCAAATCCGTTCAGCCGTTTTTGCGTGATTGAGTAACAAACATCCAAATATACAAACTTTCACATTTATAATATTAGCAGGATTACAGTAGGATATAAAAAAGTCTGGATTCGGGTGAGCAACCGTGGTGATCAATGCTTGTGCCTTCTTGAGAAAAGGCCCTAGTGGGACATTAATTGGCTGGTATATTCATTATTTATAGAGCACTTTATCATGGAGCTTGTCTGGAGAAGAAGTACTTCTGCCGCCAGGTCTCGTTGCTATGTTCGAATTTGAAGGGTTATATGTCAAAATTAAACGTCATTAATTTCAATTAATTAGGCTGAGAATGGGCACTCAAAATTACATAAGACAACATGCGTAGCATGAACACCGTAGAAACAGGTTTTGTCGACGGAATAATAGACAAAATGACAGATAAACAATGACAATCTGTCATTTCGTCTATTCTTCCGTCGACAAAACCTGTTTCTACGGTGTTGATGATACACGTGCAGCAGGGCTAACATGACAAGCGCGAGATTGCGCGAGATAGCTATTTTTGTCGTTTTGTCTACAATTCTGACGTCATTCTAATCCCTAACATGACCGTAAACGACGAGATAGCTCGAAAAAGGCACTTTGACATTTCTATATCTCGCGCGAGAGACCGATGTTGCAAATTATAAAAAACAAATCATTTTTATGATAGTAACATTGGCTTGAGATACCGTTTCATTAATTCAATGCCGATTCTCTTGTAACAAATGCTTCTAAATTAGACTAAAAATTACCAAAACTTTTTTTTTCTTTTGCTTATATCTCGAAAATGGTGTGTCCTATCGCAAAAATAATGAAAATTTCGATCCCCTATATAAAACCCTTAAACCCCTAACACTCAACATGTAGGTAATAATTTTCTTATTTTCCATACAAAAGTGAAAAATTCCATATAAAAACGTCGTTCCAGTAAAAATTGTAGTTTAAAACAAAGTATTTTAATTATATTGAAACATAAATTAATGATGACTAAGATTACAAGTCCAATTATAAAATAAATAATTTAAATAAAATAAATAAAATAAATAAAATAAATAAAATAAATAAAATAAATAAAATAAATAAAATAAATAAAATAAATAAAATAAATAAAATAAATAAAATAAATAAATAAAACAAATAAATACAATATATAAATGAAATAAATAAATAAAATAAAATTTATTCAAGTATAAAGTAACATTATGATTTAAATTAATTAATATTATTTTTTTTATGAAACTGCCATGTTATTTTGGAGTTTTTTTTTGTATCATATTTTTGTCTACTATTCTCGTCGTCAAAATCGAGGACGAGTAAATAAGACTAAATGACCGAAAAATCACAGATTATCTCGTGTTGGATCGTCAAAAATCGAGATAACTAAGGTGCCATGTTAGGGTTTGTCGACAAAACATCAAGTTTGACAGAACGAGTCGACTATTTTGTATGGCAGCGCTGTCAGAAAACGAGTAAAGTGCTGAAATAGACGACAATTACTCGCGCGAGAGAGAAAAATTGTCGCGTGTGTCATGTTAGGCCTACAGGTGTGATTAGGCACAAGAGACATTTCAGCGTTGTCTCTGGGATAGCAACGTTCCTGCGATACATGTAGTGTTGCAGATGTCCCAGATGTCCATAGTAGTTGAAATGGGTTTTGTAAACGGAAGAATATACCAAATGACCGATAAACAATCACAATCTGTCACTTTGTCTATTTTTCCGTCGACAAAACCCGTAGAAAACCCGTTTCTATGGTTGTTATGCTACGCGTGCTGACAGACATTGTCCTGTCCAAATTTCAATAATTGACACAAAATTTCCATAGAAAATGCACCATTTTTCCCGGCAACTTTTAAAATTTTTGTTTTCGTGAGATACTGATTCGGACTTTACGAGCATTTTAAAACAATAAATAGCCCAATCGGTCCACTAGTTTTGAAGTTATGTTCTTACCAACGAACATCATTTCATTTTTATTATAAGAAGACTAGTTGCGCCCCGCGGTTTCACCCGCATAAGTCTCGATCCCGTAGGAATATCGGGATAAAAATTATCCTATGTCCTAACCCAGGTCATGGTTTACCCATGTGCTAAATTTAATCCAAATCCGTTCAGCCGTTTTTGCGTGAAACATACAAAAAATCAAATCTTTTCGCATAATGTTAAGTTTAAATTCAGATTATAAATGAGTACGTTTTCAAAATTCGTGTCACATTCAGTACAGTACAAATAGCTAAAAGTAGGTATCTACTCGTCCATATTATATTTGGAATTCTCCTTAAAACACAAGTTTCCTCTCCCGGCTAGCATTGCCCATACAACGTGTGGGGTAACCCCAACATCTACCAGAACATTCCGTCCTCTGTAAAAAAGTATTTATATCCAGACAAAGTTTTGTTTTTTATGAGGTCACATAACTTTGTATTACGTTTGATGAAAAGTATTAATTTCTGACGTATTGTTTACCTTGCTTTCTTCAACTGGAGTTTCCATATACGTCAGTGTATTTGTTTTATTGAGCCGGCAATACTTGTTGGCCAATTCTCAGCCAACGTGAGCGTAGGCAAATTGATACAAGGCGAGTGCTACGGTCTCCATGTTGGCGAAGTTCGAAAGTGACCAATGCCAACTGCCAATATTCATGAGTTTTTGTGGAGCTATCCACGAGCGCCTTTGATTTGTGCAGGAAAACCGACACAGTTCCGATGTGAGACGAGTGAACGATCCCGAGTGGTGGCAAGGCACGTCAAACGACCCGAATACACGTTGGCGCTCGCCTGCACTCGGCCAGCTAGGCGAGCATTGACGAGCAATGGCGAGAGTAAACAAATGGGCTGTCGCTCGGCGAGCTATGACCAACATATTGTATTGCCGGCTTTTCAATAACTCTGTGTTGAATTCAAGCCGATCTTGAATTACCTAAGTATTGATTTACTATGCCCGGGCGAGTATTGTGGCGTAATTTGTGAGAGTTCTATGTCTAGCAGTGGACTTTGAAAGACTGGGTTGATCGATTGATTGAGGACGATCATGACCTCTTGACCAGACTAAACGCACGTATTTTTTTATATCAGCTGGCTAAGTACAGAAAGAACAGGCAGGTTCTGTTTGAAACAGGCTCTCATAGTTATGAAGTCTCGGTGTGTTAGGCAGATTTGGTTGCAGTGTAGGCTCCGAAAAGTACAAAATACGTTGCAATTGTTTTTTTTTTTCAGTAACATGCAATATTGTTATAATAAAAGCAATTTTTTTGATAAAAGTACCATTCCGTACCCGACCGCAGGAGGCAACTGCAGGCGATGTGTCGCCGCCGATTGGTTTCTATGAATTTCTATGAAATACCTTCCGTAGCTAGCAACACGTCGTTGGCAGCTGCGGGCGAGCGCCAGGCGATACATGCAGCCCAACCGCAGACCAGTAGTGCCGCCAACGCTTGAGCGATAGTCTTGTTTTTCTATCTTCTATCAGTCTACCGACCGGAATACGGGCAGTTGCCGCCTGCGGTCGGGTTCGGAATCATGACTGCAGCGACATGACGCCGCGACACGTCGCCTGCAGTTGCCTCCTGCGGTCGGATGGTACCTTTAGAAGGCAGTTTCCATTTGAATATCTATTCAAAGATTATAAAATTAATATATTTGGCTTGAAAAGGATATGAAATTCAATGAAAAAAATTTTTACTTTTTTATTATTTATATATAGGTACTTTAATGTACACCAGAAATATATAGAATATGTGTTGTATTTTTTTAGGTTTTAAAATTTTGAAATTATGTTTAAAAAAAATTTTGTATAAATTAATAGAAATAAAATTATTTCTTAAGTTTTCAAAATAAATTCTTATAACACACCGTGTGTATGTGCCCTTGCGAAAACGTGACATACGCCCTTTGAAATACCTCAAAAAAACCCATGCATACAGTGTTGACCAATCCATACCAACATCGTGCTGTGCTCGGGTACTATAAATCAACTTCAGTTACTATATTCTTACATTTCTCCTTTACAGAATCGAATGGAGGAGTCGAAGGCGTTGTTCAAGACGATTATCACGTATCCATGGTTCCAGCATTCATCTGTAATTCTCTTCCTCAACAAGAAGGATTTGCTCGAGGAGAAGATCATGTATTCACATCTTGTCGACTACTTCCCTGAATACGACGGTATGTACTCTTTGGTTTAAATTTTTTTGCGATCAAAAGACCCATAAATTCAAAGGTAAATCAAGGACAAGGGGACTAAGGGGGGTAAGGTGGACTTCAGAAACTTGAATAACAAGAACTTGCAATTGACTATTCAAATTCTGACTCACTATATTGACGACTAGCTTCCGCCAGCGGCATCGCCCGCGTTATATCTTTATAAATTATAGCCTGTGTTACTCAGTGATAATATAGCATTCTACTAGTGAAATAATTTTTTAAATCGGTGCAGTAGTTTTGAGTTTATTCATTACAAACATACAAAAAATCTAATGTTATCTCTTTATAAAGTTTATATAAGGATACTCAGAACCAATACCTGTACTGTAATTTTTTATGTCCAGAATTCATTTCAAAATATGTAAAGAACTTTATTTACAGAAATATCAAATTTTCCTTGCTCTTTGGGCTGATTTCACCAAAGAAACTGAACGCGATCAGCATTTCTAAAACGCGTTTAAGATTTGTCAGTGTCAATATTGTTATGGAACACTGACAGCTCTTGAACGCGTTTAGATGTGCTGAACGTGTTCAATTTCATTGGTGAAATCCGCACTTAGTGAGAATGAAATCTTCTGTAATCATCATTGTATGAAAGTGGCAGTGAGGTAATATGTGACAGCAAATACATAATGGGTATGATTATCACATTTCGATTATTGATAATAATATACACGTAGATAACCCAATCAGTAAATATTACCTATTTATTAACCTGATTCATTCTTGAAATCGCTTTATTGTATAAATGATGGTTTACTGATACCTGATTTACGATATTTGAACACTGCTAATCAGATTAATTTATGAGCTGAATCAAGATATCCATTTCACGAACTCCACTTGAAGGACTATCTTGGAGTTAAAATGATAAAATAAAAGTATCTGAGATAATTTACATGAGACATGAAATAACGTGACATTTAGTTAAATTATGATATCTGTCATGCCGTCATAGTTTCAGAGGTGTGAGAAAATATTGCACACCTGCAAAAAAGTGCATACCATTTGGAAGCCCCATAAAGGACACTGTTATAGACACAATTGAAAGCACAAACCAAAAACTTAAATTAGAATAAAGTTAAACTAAGTATACCTTTACTACCTCACAACTGAATACTAAAATAAATAACAATTTTCTCAACAACTAGGTCCAAAGCTGGATCCTGTACCAGCATTAGATTACATTCTCCAAAAATATCTGAAAGAAAATCCGGATCCTGAAAGATCGTGCTATTCTCACTTCACCACTGCCACAGGTTGACAAACATATCCTGTGTGGTATATAACGCTAGATTGCGCTAGACTTTGCTAGAGTTGGCTAGGCTCCCGTGTGATAAGCTAGAAATAAAGTAATCTTCATTGGTACATGATGTTGAAAGTGTACATAGACAGAATATTCGAGAAACAAAATATTAGCGACATCGTTTCTATAATAACACGAGGATATTGACGACATGGTTAAGACTGGGCAAGTCTCCTACGTTTGACGTTTTGATTGGTTTGCACACGAGTTTTTTAATTTTTTTATTGATAACAAAAATTACTAAAGGTTTTAGGTATTGTGACTTACAGAAGTGCACAGCACTAGCATAGAATGTAATGATTAAAGGACGTGTATGATACTGTTCGTTGTATTGGTTAGAAGTTACAAAATAAAGCGAAAATGAGCTATGTTCACAAATACAAACGATGGTAAGCATTTAACAGAACAATTTAACAAAATAACAAAAAAAGACGAGAGTTATCAGCCAATCAAAACATTAGACGCAATTCTAAGGACATTGCTCGTATATATTATATATTTTCGAGCCTTTAAATTTTAACATAGTCCCAATGAAGATTACTTCGCAATGTGTTTGTAAAACCGTAGTGCTAGATATGTGTATGTTGTCCCGAGCACAGGTCCGCAACGCGATGCCAATACAGCGCGCGAGTTTATACTGCGAATGTTTGTGGACCTCAACCCGGACGCGGAGAAGATTATCTATTCTCACTTTACTTGTGCGACAGGTTAGTACATGTTATTTTAATCTTAATATACAAAAACTTAAGGGGCAACTCCCAAATTTTTAAGAACATTGCATTCTAATCTAAGGGTGAACTTCACCAATGAAACTAAACGCGATCAGCACATCTAACTCCGACTTCGCTCCGACGTCAAGAGCTGTCAGTGTCAATACAAATAAAGTAAAATAAATAAAAACATCGGGCAGTCTTTGGAGACTGCTGATAGAAGTGAAACCTAAGTAACTTTTTGATACAACGTGACGTCATCTAACGAAAATGTCAGGAATTTATGTGGCTTGCTGTCAGTACAAGAACGAAAGCTGTAGCTCCAACAAAAGTTTCCAAAAAAATAAAACAGAGTGCGCTGTCAACAACATTTCTACTATCTCTCCGTCTTACGAATTTTCGATCAGGTCACGTGTCCTGACGCGAGTTTAACATTTTTTACCCATCCCAAAAAAAGTGCACAACGCCGCTAAAGAAGTTTTTACTTCAATAAATATTACCCATTATTGATGACACTGACAGCTCTTGAACTCAGTTTAGATGTGCTGATCGCATTCAGTGTGAAATTCGCCCTTAGTCTCAATCAGTTAAAAAAACCTCTAATTTGCCTACATTTTTGACAAGTTTTTAACATTGAGCTGAGATAAAAAAAAAAAACATGAAATGAAACATACAAACAACACATGAAACAACAACACATGAACATGAATGATGAAATTGCGACTTGAATTTCAACTTTTTTTTTTTTTGTACCAGAATTGACATTCTGGTTTTATCACAGTGTAACTGCTTTAAACAGTGGTCCATCGCCTTTAAAGTTATCAAAGTATTTTCATATTGATACAAATACTAAATGAAAACGGTCGCAATTCTGTCGGTTTGTCACTGGACTCGAAATTGATATTCAGTTTAGGCCATAAGTACTTATGTAGTTTTACACTCAGCGAAAATTTAATCTCCTTGTGAAAATCCTGATGATGTTTGACTGTGCGGCGTTATGCTGTGATATAGAATTTGAAGAATTGAATTTGAATCAAAGTCAGCTGAATCGTCCTATGTAAGCTAAGAAACTAGTAGCAAGCGATGTATGAATATAGATTTAATTTCTTCATTAAAATCAATCTACTCGCGACAAAATAGATTAACTCTTCCTAATGTATTTTTATGGGCAAAATTATTCTTGGTCATGATGCATTTCGCTTACTTTGATTCCACAAATTCACGTTTGAGGCCCGAATGACAAATTTTATTAAATTAATCTTTCACTGTGATACTACATTAATACATATACAATCCCACGGTAATGGGAACCTCAGTTTATCGCATAGTAACAGAAAAGAGAAATTTCTGATTTGTCACAGTCATTTCTGATCAGGTAAGTTTACTACTAACATAAATCTGTTTTGGTGACTCCTGAGTGAGTCAACACCTTTATTTACATTTATAATGTAATTGGTTTCAAAGTTTCTGCACTTGATAAAATATAGGGAAACACAATTATCCTTGAATTTCATGGCAATGAAATTGATTCACTTACTTAGTTGCTGTGGCAACAAATCTAAACATGTTCGAAGGTGATTTCTTTCGGATTTTAAGGTAAACTGTAGTCTTTCAGCTATTTTATTTGTGTGTTATTGCTACTCTTGTTGTTCACTTGCCCAAGCTAATTAATTTGCTTTGTTAAAACCCTGCATATTCGTTAATCAATTACCAGTATATTTATTATTTATTTACACCTATATTTGGGCATGCGTGTTATTTATTTATATTATTTTGAAAGGGAAAACAAACAGTAGTATATTAAAAATAAACACAAATAACAACAATACTACCCACTACATTTTCCATAGATTGCAACATAGATATTTGCAAACGTAACTGTAGTCTAGACAAAATTAATTATATGAACAAAAGAAACTCAAAATAACAAAAGAAATCTGTTATGTATCATATAAATAATGCTTGTTGTGTCGCTTATTTATTTTTGTGTGTATGTGTGTGATTAGTTATTATGTGTGGCAAAGCTTATCGAGTAGTTTATTGTTTGGTTATCTGATATTGAACTTGTTTTACATGAGTAAAATAATTTACCAATTTAGAGCATGTTTTTGCGCTAAAAAAGAAATCTTAGTACAGGCAAACTAATAGAATTACCTATTCAAATAACAGGAAGATCTCAGCCTGTTCTAATTCCTTAATTTGATAATTTCCTATTATATTTTATTTATATTATCAACAATCTTTGTCTTTAGCATCAGCTGTGCCATCTTGTATGTTTTTTTCATGCAAATGCTAAATATACGAAGCAAATCTTTACAAGTTAATGTTTTATACATTTTTTGAGTGTCTATTATTTTTATTTTGGTTTACTTGGCGCAACTTACACTTTTATTTATTTTGTTTATTTCGCATGCTGCCTTGGATGTTTTTAAAGACACCGAAAACATTAAGCTTGTATTCTGCGCTGTGAAGGATACTATCATGCAGTCAGCTCTAAAGGAATTTAATCTGGCATGAATGATATGTGCCATCATCATTTTACATATACGCTGTTGAATAATTAAACATTTATTTTTAATACTAACCTGCATGTTTTATTATTTTATCCTCTTATTTATTTGCGCTTTTGTGGATTTGGTTGTTGAATATTTTATATTTTGTATTTAACAATCACTTTATTACGTACTTATTGCATTATTTAAATCACTTTTTTTATATGTACGCATTCTTCTTTAACGCGGATAAATGTCGCCTTTGCAATTCCTGGTAATTGATCAATAACTAAAAAAAACATATTTTAGTTTTATTTTAGCTGCAAATATTTGCATGCAGACATGTCTGAAAGCATTATTATGTATTTTAATTATATTTACGTTACGTGATAAACTAAACTGTTGTAGCAATGACATAATGAATTATAAATAGTTATGTTTTCTGTGTATAAAGTAAACATTTCTATATATGGGTAATTCTATATATTTAAATCATGTAGTGAAATATGGTATTCTATAATAATTATGTATTTAGATACTAACGCCGGCACAAATGTTGGTTGACACTGGCGACTAAATCTAGTCAAAAGCTTTACAGGGGGCCTACCACCACCTTTAAAGCAGTATTATTTTAATATTACTTCAGTGGGGAAAAGAGACGCAGCTATACGTCCTGTAGAGCTTCATCTCTTTCCTACACTTAGAGTAGTAATAATACTGCTTTAGAGGTGGTGGTAGGCCCCCTGGTCGCGAAATTTTTCTGTTGGTCGCTGTTTAAGTGTTTACCTCCGCTTAGGGTAAATCAAAACATACGTCATATTGTAGCAAATAATATCAAAATGAAGTAGCAATATGGTCGAACATCTTGTAGGTACCTACATCAGTGATTCCTCACAGAATAGGAAAAAAGTGCAGTCATTTTGAAACCCAAAACTACCTTCAATTTAAGTTTCACGGATATCTGATGCATGGTAGCAAGTAAGAAATGATAAGTATAATAAAATAGTCATATAAAACAATCAGCTGACTAAATAAAAAAGTTTCAATAATTTTTCTAATTCCAGACACTGAGAACATCCGGTTCGTGTTCGCCGCAGTCAAAGATACAATCCTACAATCCAACCTAAAGGAGTACAACCTCGTCTAAGCGAAACCAACAAGGTCACTGATAAAAATCTGTGATGTGTGTAAAACACATAATTTAAAGATCATCACTTCACGTCAGAATGTGTATGTAAATTCGCGAACTGAGACCAGATGGACGAACTAATTTCAACTTAAAATGTTTAAAGAAAATAAGGATAGATTGTAAGTCATTTAACCCAAATATAGTTGGGAGTGCGGCGACGCGGGCCCTCGCCAGCCGCATTCCCTCCGACAACATTCGTTCTCGATCCGAACGGATCGTCTCACGACGCGTCAGGTATTTTGACATGTTTTTTTATGATGAAGTTATTCACAATTTATGTATGTGTCTGTATTGGTGAATATTAAATTGTGCATTTTAAAAGTTATGGTGAGTCTTGGCCTTACCATGAGCTGCTTTTAGTCATTGTTTTAGGGTTTTTTTTTTTTGTAAAGTTTGTTGCCATAATATCTTTCTACATTAGTATACATTTTATTATGTCCAGACGGATGGATTTGAACAAACTAGTCCAATTAAACGCGTGTTTAGTATCATCCTCGTGGGTCGAGACGGGACTTCCTACTTAGGTATTGATCGGGATGCTTCTGTTACTATTACGTATTTATTTTAGCTGTGGTAAGTTGTCTGGTAAAGCCGATCGACCCAGAGAAGCGCGTGCGGGCGTTCGCCTTGCCGGCACTCTCTCTACCTACCGATTAAATTCACTAGACGTAATTATAAATCGGTACCCTATTTTCTGTTAAATTGAAAGATTATAACTTTATTACTGTATTTCATATTTCGTTACTTTTGTACATTGGAATTTTTGTTACTTGAATATATGTTAATATTTAAGCTGTTTATATTTAAATATGGTGTTTTTCTACACGAATTGACTTCACGCAAAATGTTTTATGTTAACTGTAGGCTTTGTGTACGCTGTGGTCTGGTGTATTTGGTTTCTTCCTAACGTTATCCGTGTACAATATTCATTAATAAACAGTATAAAGTATAGGAATTACTATGTTAGTTGTTTAAGGAATTTTTGAATGCATTTGATATAAACTTTTTTTACTAGAGAAACCCTCGGATTAATAAAGCGAAACGTGGAATGTAAAAACCGAAACCGAAGTTTTTTGCACGAACGCTTTTACCAGTATGTAAAATATTGTACATTTGGTATAAATGAGCCGTGTGAATTGAGCTGACAGTTCAGTGCCAAGTTTTGCTATTGGCATAAATACTTTTTATCGTAACGTAAAGCACAAAATATATACCATTTTATAATTGTTTTCCATATTTTAGAATATTTTATTGTACCATGCTTAGTTAAGAGTGTTGCTTCGTGTTATTATTTAGTTTTATTAATGTATAAGAAACCAAGTTTCGTTTTGAAGATATATAATTATTTGTATTATTTGTTGTTGTGTCTTAATTTCTCTTCTATTCAAGTTTCTATATGGACCGCTAGCACAAGTGACACTGTCAATAGCAAAACTCCATGCTTTAATTAAGATACAGCTGTCTGATGCTCAAAGTAATGTGACGTGAAACTTAGCGCACAATATTGGAAAAATTTCTATTTGATGTTGACCCACTGAAGTGCAATCTGTGTATGCCGTGTACATAGAAACTACTTTTCTTTTGTGCATTTGTACAGCAATATTGTGAATTAGTTTGGGACCCGACGCGGTTTTGTTCATACTGTGCGACGACACGGCACCGCAGTGTAAGCAAAATGTCATGTACTGTACACGAATACTTCCAAATGTACCAAACTGTCGATACTAACTCGACGCCATCGATGCTCGTCTTCCTATCCGCGTACCTATGTACATAATTACATTTTGATATGTTCGAATGTAACATTAACAATAATAGATACGATTGTATGCTATTACTGGTTCACATTGACATTCAATGCATGAGCTTGAATTTATATTTATTTGCATTAGTCTCAAAACAAAACAAAGCACAATGAAATGTTCCATTGGTGATTAGTTACATAAAAGACGAGCGTCGAGCGGTCGGTACTGCCGTCGTCAGAGCTGTAAGTACCGCCCCTTCGTATCTTCCTTACGAATGGACTGAATATCGTGTACCGGTGTGTGGTTCTTACTTATGTTTCTACAGTTGGGCTACACAAAATATTGCTATAACTATATTATAGTCTAACGTTGCTTTACCTTTTGCGTGAGATTGTGAGAATTTTAGCTTAAGTTCCGACTGAAGATGGATGCCTGAATGAAATATTGTAAATTATAATTTCTCATAAAATATAATTTTTTTCAGCTATACGAGTAGTTTTATTTACTCACTCCTAACTTTTTATTCTAACTGCACCTGAATTATGTTTGTGTCGTTCACAGTCTGCACGCAAATCTATTCCCATTGGCGTGATTGACTAGCGATTTTAGTAGAATGTCATTATAAAACTATTATTAAATAATAGATAAATTGCCATTGATATAAATCTATTACGTGCCATGTCCATTTCCGACGTTGATTACGTTGGCACATAAATGCTGAACCAAATGTATTTACGGTCATTTAACAGTAACAGTTAACAAACATGGCGATAAGTGAGCTAAGCCATAGTTTATATGCGAATGACATAGCCGGCAGTGATTTAGGCAATCTGGCTGCTAAGGTTGCAATACAAAATTTTGATTTACGTTACACAACATTACTGCTTTTCAATTCTACCTTTTGCTACGGTGTCGAAGTATTTTTACGTTTATTTCATTTTAATATGGTGGTTAACAAAGCTACATTTAAACTAAATTCATTGACTCAAAAAACACGACAGTTTGTGATATTTGCAAGTGACTTTGCTAATGTAGAACAATTACTTGATGCCATAATTGAATTTGAAATGGACAATACTGGGAAATTTATCATCATTTGCGAATCACCAGTGTCTCATGAATGTGATGAACACGGTATCATGGACCTGTGTTGGAATTACAGAATAGTCAATATTGTCTTCATCAGGCTCGAATCGACTGAAGCAATTGGTTTCACATATTATCCAGTAGCAGACGGTATTTGTAACAATTTAAAACCAATACAACTGGACTGTAGCAATCAGTATACACATACAGCATATGGGGAAGTGTTCAGAAACAAACTAAGAAATTTTAATTCATGTCCCATAACTGTTTCAACATTCATACAAACCCCGTATATATTGAACATAACGAACGGAATCCCAATAGGCGCTGATGGAGATTTACTTCGAATTTTGATGCAGGGTATGAATGCAAGTCTTAAAATGATGACACCAAACCGCGGCCATGGATGGGGCTGGCGTCAAAAGAACGGCACCTGGTTGGGATCGCTCGCAGACGTTGACGAAAAGTTGGCGAACTTTTCAATGACTTCGGCAGCTGTTACACTGACGAGGTTCTCCGATTTTCAAATATCCTCCAGTTATTACTCCTCGAAAGTGGTGTGGGTCACTCATCCTGCACAGTTACAAAATGTGGCTCTGAAATTAATTCATCCGTTTGAACCAGATACGCGAATTGCTTTAGTAGTGAGCTTTTTCCTCGTTGTGCTCTGTGCTTTTCTTATCAAAACCAATTCTTGGACATCCATGTGGACCAGACTTGAAGACCAACCTACCAAGAGCATTGTTTTCTATGCCTGGATGATATGCATGGGGCAGGCAGTCATAAGATTACCTACAAGGTCAGCATTTTTACAAATGGCTTTGGTCTGGGTGTGGTACTGTTTTCTTATTAGAACAGCATACCAAGTTTATCTGATAAGTTCCTTGAAAGGGAAATTTTATGAAAGTCAGTTTGAAACAATTGAAGATGTGATAAATGCTAAATATCCATTCGGTGGCGGCGCAGCGCTCAAGGATTATTATATTGATAATCCAATTGTTTATGATAATTGGATTAATATAGACACTCCACAAATCTTACCGACTGCTTTGAACCTAACAAAAGGTATGAATTTTGTTCTAGCGATGAATTTGGATACAGCTCAGATGGTTATTAAAACTAATAAAGTCAGCTTGCATATATTGCCCCAAGTAGTTATCACAAGTCCTACAGTGATCTTTTTCAAGAAATATTCCCCTCTTTCGGAATCAATCAATTTGATCTTGAGTCGGCTTGAGGCGGCTGGATTTCCGGATAAATTACATCAAATATATACCAGCGTGCTTAATACAGTGGAAATTGATACTGAGGGAGAAAATTTGAAAATAAGACATTTTACAGCTTGTTACCTAATATTAATGATGGGTTGGATTGTTACAGCTATCTTCTTTTCTTTAGAAATTTATTTTGGAAAAATATATCGACATCCTACCCAGGCATAATAAATCGTCAATATCACCTACCTATATGCATGAAATCAATCAATGCATAGGTATGTTAAAATGTAGGCAGGTACTGATCATATCTCTTATAGGATCGACAATGCATTACGAGCATAAAACTACTAATGGCATAGTAGATGCATGTCCATATACGCCCGTAACATGTAATTCGACCATCAGCGCGTATAATACATTTGTGGTAAATTAGGTACACAAGCTTGCACTTTCAATTTTATGATCATTTGTCATTAGTAAGACAGAATTCGTATCCGTCACCAACGAAGATGGATGTTAGTGGCAAAGAATTGCACAATCATACCATCGGACACTTTATAAACGATGACACAGCGTCGGAGCTCGGGTTACTGGCGGCACAGATAGCGTACTATAACTTTGAATGGCGTTTTTTTACTGTAGTAATGTTCCATACCCTGGAAGCAATAGGTTTGAACACATTTTTGATGAACTATGAGCAATCCGTCATTGTAAAACTGGGATGGTTTCTCCCTGCACGTCGAGTTCCTGTGCCACAGATGGTGATATTCGGTGAAGATTCTTCAGAAATATCAAGGACTCTTCGATGGACTGTCAGATCTAAATATGATAGCAATGGAAAATTTATAATAATTTGCGCATTCCTCAAGCGGGACTGCGATGAACAGAAAATATTTCAAACACTTGAATCTCTCTTCATTTTGAACGTGGTACTGCTGAAAACTTCACTTAAAACTAACAAGTCTTTAGCTTTTACATATGACTTTGTGTCTAATGGAAAATGCAAGAATAATGAACCATATCAGCTTGATTTATTCACGGCTTGCGAAAATGACGAATGTTTCAAAAACCTATATCCAGAAAAATTAATGAATTTCCAGACATGTCGACTTATAATGTCTACTGTAGAACAACCACCCTTTATGTATTTACATAACGGTACTAAAAGTCCTTCGGGAATAGATGGAGACATTATGAAGCTCGCAGCTGACATGTTGAACGCGACGCTAGTGCTGATGACACCCGCTGATGGCGGTGATGCTGGTCACTTCACCAATAATAACTGGACTGGATCTTTGGGCGACATATACTATGGTCGCAGACACGCTTCCGTGTGCTCAGCACCACTAACTTCCAATAAATATGGCAATTTTCAAATATCCTTCACATATTATTCTATGGATATCGTGTGGGCTACCAGACTACCAACACAAAAGGCTTCTTGGGAAAAACTTTTAAATCCTTTAAACATTTACCTTCGGATCATATTGTTATTTATTTTTATTGGTATTGTTTTCTTCAATGCACTTTGCACGACAAATATATGGCGCCAAGTAAGAAGAGCTTTTAAAATTGAGCCTCCGAAGCATAGTTTTCTATTTTTTTCATGGGTATTATTTCTTGGTTTGCCAATACTGAAAGAGCCTGCAAGAAAAAGTTTTCTGATAACAATTTACACTTGGATATGGTTCTGTTTTATCATAAGGAGTGCATATCAAGCCGCTCTCATTAATTCTCTAAAACAGCCGTCTTATCTTGATAATCTCGAAAGTTTTCAAGAAGTTCTTAAAGGTCGTTATCCTTACGGTGGCATAGCTTCCCTGAAGGAGTATTACACTGACGATCGTATTATTTACGATAACTGGGTAGTTGTGGACTTGGACCGGCTATACGACACCCTGGATAGCATATTGGATGGAACAACAGATTTTGTTATAGCGTCAAATAAAGAGGCTATAAAACATCATCTCATGAAATATAACGGTACGAAGCAATTGCAAATCATTCCGGAAAAGATAGTGAACAGTCCCACGGTGGTGTATTTCAAGCGATTTTCTCCCTTGACAGGGCCGCTGAACACTGTTTTGCGAACTGCTTTAGAAGCTGGTTTTATACAGCGAATCCATGAAAAATATTTGGATAATGATAAAAAACTGTTTCGACGAGTACGAAGTCGACAGCCGGAACCGCTCCGTATCAACCATTTTACCGGCTCTTTTTTTTTACTAATAATAGGGTGGTTTGTATCCGCTACTTACTTTGCCGTAGAATATGTTTGTGGAAATCTTAAAGACTAGATAAATTAATCACTTTTTACATCTGGCGTTAGAATTTCTCCAATTTCACTGTGTGTTACCTAATATAGGCAGGTTTTTACCTATATATCTTCTGCTAAAATTATTAATAAATGCTCTTTGCTTCAAAACTCTTATTATTTATAACACCTTCCTAGCTTCTTTAACATTCTCATCTTTGGCAGGCTCTCGTCTAGGCCTCCTTCTGTTAAAGGGCATTCAAATTGCAATACTAGTGTAGAAATCAGCACAAACGACTAAATTCCTACACGCAGTTTATAAAAGGCTGATTAAAACTAAGGACGTTATCAAACGCTGTCAAATCTCACGTTAAATGCTTGTTGAAATACAGCAGCCAACGAAAACAGCATAATTATTAAATTCATTAGGCTTTCTTAATTAAAGCCGACTCCTACATGGTGGGAAAAGGCTAGGCAGATTGATCTGAGGCTTTCATAGTCTCAGGGTTACCTAGTTCCTCCATAGTAAAGAAGATTGCTCTCAAACATTAAACCATCGGCGCTCTACAGCCTTGTGTAAAATGCTACATGGATGTTTTGGCGCTTGAATGACATTGACAGGGGGCGCTGTTCGGCGGCGGTTATCTCTCACGTCCGGCCCTGGTCCAGGCCATGGTACAGAGCGAGAGGTAATGGGAAGCCGTCACCTCCTGCGAAGTAGTAATGTTTCCGAAGGAGGAGGTGAAACGCGTGAGAGAGGGGGAAATTTCGCGTCCTCATGCCCCTAGTCGCCGCAGTAGACGCCCTGCATGGGCGTCGGGAATCCCAGACCGATTTCCGACCATCGTAGGCGCTGGCTTGTGGACGGTGATCAATGGGTAGGTAGCTCGCCGTCCGATAAGGACCAGGCCCGGGTCGACGGCGCATTGTGTTCCACGCGCGCCTGAAAGATATGTCAGCAGAACTGACGGGGTCCGCTAGGGCCGATGCGTGCCAGGGTCGCTGTGGAAAAGTCCGAAAGGGTGACTGTGGCCCCTAGCAACTAAAGGAACACGGGTGGGTTTTAGTCAGTAAGAGTCTGACACGCCCTGCTGCTCCGCCCAGAGCGGGAGAAGTTATTTGATTATTTTCCAAGCAAATAAAAAAGATAATAAAATGGGGCTGCGTTGTTGGTTAACATTTGATAAATTGTTTCGTGAAATTGTATTGAAAAAACAAGATGGCGGCGTTTGTTCTGATTCTGGCCACGCGCCAAAAGATCCTAGTACAACTATATCTGCATCGAGATCGCGAGCCACTGGTGGCCAGCGACAGCGCTTTTTCATATATCTTGAGTGGCCGCCACCGGCTACACGTGTGCGGCGCGACTTTACAATATGAAAAAGTGTGTCGCTGGCCACCAGTGGCTGTGGTTGGTGGCCCGTTTGCGCTGAGCCTTAGAGGTATGAGGACCGACGTGATCTTTACCAGTGTCGGCAGTGTCCTACAGTCTGGGATACTTTTGGTTTGTATGATGATTAGCTACATAATCTGCGTTCCCAATTCATTTGCCAAACATGTAAACAAACACGAGTTTTAGAAAAACAACTGTATTACCTACATTTAAGGTTCAGTTTGCGCTACAACTTCGTACTTTTTATGACTTTTTCAACAGTACCTACTAGTCGGTCTAAAATGAACTTTATTGACTAAAATTAATTTATTTAATAAAGTTGATGTCTAAAACATCAACTTTATGCAAGTGGAAAACTCGTGTTTGTTTACATGTTTGGCAAATAAATTGTGAACGCAGATTAGTTAGGTACCTACCTTTACTGTCGGTTGAGCGAGGGTTAAGCTTTTTGAGTTTAATCTGGAGAAACTTAGGCTAAGCGAAACTAGGAAAAGTATCTACATGTGCAAAAAAATAAGACACGACAAGAATAGTGACGCTTGCGGTTACGACCAAGGACTGAACCTATGGGGTCGACAGAGTTCAAACTACCTATGAGTTATGTACCTATTATGTGCATAGGAATAGTGAGGAAAAACATACCTTTCCTTCCTTTTGTACTTAGAGGTAGCAAAGTGTCCTGATATGATGAACCTACCCAGAATAAAAATATGCGTGGCCCCTAACAAATTACGAAGAGGCAAGGGAAGGAACACGGGTGGGTTTTAGTCAGTAAGAGTCTGACACGTCCTTCCGCTCCGCCCAGAGCGGAGAAGTGATTTGATGATTTCCCAACCAAAAAAAAAATGCACCTATTACAGCAGTAAAATTTTCAGAAAACATCATCGAAATTGCCATAACAATTTAACATCTCTATATTATGAAAGTAACCTAGATTTTTAGCTACTTACACGCGACGAGACAGCTTGTAATGAGCCCGTTATACTTGAAAATAGGCCAGGGATAGTCTTATACAATTTTTTCCTTCGTAATTGCATGATATCGCTGCCAACCCGCGTTATGCGCGCCGTACGATCACAATGACCGATTGCGCTATATCCCTGTTAGGAAGTCGGCCAAATGCATTATTTTTATGAGACAGACAGAGCCCATTAAGTTGCTTCCTTTTTCAACGCCTAGACGCCTAGCATAAGTAATAATGAATTTGTCATAATGCAGTCAAGTTTTTAATGGCTTTTATGAAGCATACAAATGTTTACGTTTGGTATGAACCTAATGTAGGTGGCCGGCTTGCAGCATTTTGTTGTAAAGTTTGTACACTCGAAATGACGCGCCCCACTATCGTATTTAAGCACATTCAGCCTGGCGCGACGCGACCCCGATAATTGTTCTACGGTGAAGTTTTTACCCGACTTCTGGGAGCAAAAAGGAGGGTTATGATTTTGACCGGTAGGTATGTATTTTTAACCGACGAAAAAAAAAGGAGGAGGTTCTCAATTCGACACGTATATTTTTTTTTTTTTTTTTATGTAATTCGTTGTGTTTTATGTGTTTCGTATGTATGACCACGCATAACTTTTTACTGAGTGGTCCGATTTGAACGATTCGTTTTTGATTGGGAAGGGTATACCTCGAAGTTGGTCCCATAAAAAAATAAAAATTGAACCCACCCCTAAGTGTAAAAAAATTGGGGTTGATTGATGTTTCACGTACTGAATTTTCAACTGTGAACCGATTCTGTTGTAATTTCGCACACATATGTAGTTCTGATGACACAACTACACAATAAAGACCTGGAGTTGATCTGATGATGGAGTCAGAAGACAGTCGCGAGAGCTCCTCACCAGTTTACAGCAGCTACATCGTGTTTGGGCTTATTTCATTCCCCCTGATGAGAACTTTACACCTAGCTGGGGTATGACTGTCATCGACGGTCAGAGGTTGACGCAAACATTAAAACCGCCTGGCCACGGAACGGGCGGCGCGAACGGCGCGGCGGTGCGTCTTGCGGGGCGAAATTCTATACATTTGTTTCAGTCGCATCGCAAGACGCTTCGCCGTTCGCACCGCGCGAATGTCCCGTGGCCAGGCGGTTAATGGTAACTCAAAAGCTAAAAATAAAAAACTTTTTTGCAAAAAATTCAACCGACGAAAAAAAACTGAAAAGCGAAAAATACAAAATAACTATGTATTTAGTGACAAATTGATGACCTTCAAATAACAAATTTTGAGGCGGCGCCTAAAACACATTCAACGGTATTCATAGGTATTTTTTTTCGTCGGTTGAATTTTTTGCAAAAAAGTTTTTTTAGAAATTGTTTTGTTAGAGTTGCGTCGCGCCAGTCCGCACGAGGCTTAATGTGGCAGTGGGGCTCGTTATTTCAAGGTAGGTACCTACTTACTTGCCCGTCTTCAAGTATCGACAAAAAATACCTACCTCGTTCTCCGCACCCCATCTACACAGTTGGCAACTTGTCATCTTCGGATTGTCATTGTTGCCACGTTGAATTTGCGATCTTCTTGTTCCAGTTCATACTTAGGTATCAATCCCAGTCCTAACACATCGGCATATTAATTAAGTCAGACCATTAACAGAATCTTGCAGGTATAGTCGATCTCGTAATTACTGTAGGCTGTGTGTGTGTAGGTGTGTTGCTCGTAATTGATCTACTGATCTACCACAATGACATTAAAGTGCCTGCTATACTACACGGTTGCCCACCGCGTCCAAGAACCACTAAGGTCACCTCTGTCGGGACGCGGTTGGCTTGGCGACCGTGCCACAGGCGTTTTAGTCTGTGTCGGTATACCATTCTTGACAACAATTCTTAAGAATGAAATTAGGTATCTGTAACTTTATTTGTACCTACAATATACATACCTACATAGGACTGAACGTTAGCATCACAAAAGAGACCACTCTCTAGAAGAAAACAGCGAATTTGCGGCCATTAGTTGTACCTACCTATGTGGCTATGTCTAATGTTCTCTACAGGTAGATAATGGCCACGTAGTCGCTGGTCACTTGCTGTTAGGCTAACGCTCAGTACTTTTCGTGTATTCACTGCACAACTGAATACCTACGGAACTCTCAATACATTCTCTATTTCTATGGTACCTACCAATTATAGGTAGACCTATGCTTGGAGTTTCCCTACGTAATCGAATCAGAAATGAAGAGATTCGCAGGAGAACCAAGGTAACCGACATAGCCTGAAGAATTGCCAAATATAATTGGCAATGGGCAGGACACATTGCTCGCAGAACAGATGACCGATGGGGCCGAAAGGTTCTGAAGTGGCGACCGCGTACCGGAAGACGTACCTAGCGTTGGAAGGCCTCCCACAAGATGGACCGATGACCTTGGAAGGCCGCAGGAATCCGCTGGATGCGGGAAGCACAGAATCGGTCGAAGTGGCGGTGCTTGGGGGAGGCCTATGTTCAGCAGTGGACGTCTTTCGGCTGATATGATGATGATGATGATAGGCAGACCTACCTAGTTTAACCTAAGTATTGTTTTGTGGTGTGATACCTACCTACCCAATGGTAGCAGGTAACTTAGGCAATCTACTTTTTCCTAAACGTGAAGACGAACCCTATTACATTAAGATCTTATCAAAGTTGATGTAGGAACTAATTAAGATGGAAGGTTTCTTACTAAGTACATATGACGCATAAGTATTTAGGTACTTACATACTACTTACATCTACAGATTCTATGAATCTAAGTTATTTTAGCAAAGAAGCGTGAAGAAATATGCAAGTGTGAGCGACGGTTATGCTGAAGCTTGGCTGCTTGGTGGGGATCCCTTCTTTTCGCATAATGTTCTTTGTCCTAATATACTTCGGCATATCGATTTTGGCACAATTTGTTTTGGCATAATAATACTTCGGCCTAATTTTTTTAGGCATACATTTTATGTTGGCAAAATCATCTTAAAGACTAATTTGTTTTGGCATAAAGATTCGCATAACGTTAGTAGGCCTAATGACTATTAGCATAATAATATTTAGGCATATCTATCTAGATCTGTTTAGGTTAGGATTAGGTTAGGTTAGGTTAGTTTAGAACTGTGACCAACTGCGTGCGAGCCGAGCGAGCGAAGCGAGCGGTGCCGCGGCAGCGGCCGGCGAGCGCTACCTCGAAATATTATGCTTAAAAAAGTTATGCTTTAGAACTTTATGCTTAATCATTATTATGGTTAGAGTAATTATGCTTAAAAAAATTATGCGTAAGCTGTTATGCGTAACTATATTATGCGAAAATATAATTACTTATGCCAAACAAAATTATACTAAGTTATATTAGGTCTTAAAGTTTTCTGCAAATGGATAGGGAACCTGCTTGGTGACCTGCCTTTGTGTGAAGTTCAGAACATGCTCAACATAAGTTAAGTTGCAAGAAACAAGTCTCGGAGGAAAATCTGGATAAAAAAATGGTCATAAAAAACCACCTGAAATCAGAAATTAACTACAACTTCATTTCTCCTAAAAATAATGTGGCATTTTTTGTTCGTATCCACCTAACGTAAACATCAGTATCCTTGAAAAACAATACATAGCCTTTTAAGACTCGACGTTGGTAAGTACCTACCTCCTACCGAGACTCGATGTAAGTAAAGGGAATAATTCCTAGCAACCTAACTAAAAATAACAAAAACTTTCTATTCTGTAAACGTTACCTAATCAATGAATGGAATGGAATGGTCTTACCAATAGTAGCTACATACGTACCTAGGTAGGTATATAAGTAGATACCAAAGATATAAAGATTTATTCCTCGTAGATACACTTTCCTCGTAGAGACACTTTTGAAAAATTCTCGCGTCCGTTCCAAATATATGTCTAGATAGATAGTCAAAGCTGTGAAGTTCTCGAAAAAATTGCGTCCAACTGTTGGCCGATAAATGCACGCACACTAGAAAAGCACAATGACGTGGCGAAAGTGTAAGACGTAGATGTCACGCACACCAGCAAAACAAAGTTGGCTTATTTGTTTTAGTTATTTTGCACCGCGACACTATATCTAGACATACTTATATACCTACGTATAATCAAAGGTGCCTACCAATTTTAGTTTAAAAATAGAAAGGAACGATGTGATTGTTGTTACACAACAGAAAAAAAACCGTTTCAATAAAGGCTCTCACAGGAGCTCAAATGTCCGAAAGACTGATGCAGCTCGATAACAATTAAAATTTTATTGTGTCTCATTAGTAACAGTCAAGCGGACTAAGAAATCTACAATATTGACGACAAAAATCATTTTAGTAGGTACCTACACCTAGCTACCTAAGTATATATAGGTACCTAACGACCCACCTACCTACCTAACAGGTACAGAATAGGTACTTTGGTGTTTATTATAGATAGGTAAAAACGTTACAGAAACCTTCCTATCGCAGTATTATATTATCTGTGCTATCGCGAAACAGAGATTAGGACCAAAAGGGTTCAATTCAACCCTAATGTGAATTTATTTAGGTGTCATTCTCAGAAAGAGGCCATGCTCCACTAAGTACCTAAGTAGGTACCTATATTAAATTATTTGTTTCCTTCAAATCCTATAGAAATAAATCATTTAATTTGAGAGCTCCAACGGCCGCCACATATTTTCCTATTAAGTGCTATTAATATTACGGAAAGCATAGGTAAGGTCTATTTAAATTCTTGTTTCCAATTGAAGTTATTTCTAGTTACACAAACATCAACTCTATGGAAGTGTAATAAAGTTGATTTTGGACCAACTAAGTAGTACTACAGGTACAGTCAGCGACAAAGGCGATTCACACACTTTTACTCAGGGACCTATTGTCTAAACAGACACAAATTTATTCCATATCTTGTATTCCAGCATTTCGTTTTGGTAATAATAATAGCTCAGAGTTAATATTCTTTCAATTTTCTTGTGAATGCGTCACTGTGCTACGTACCTACACCCAAGCGTGGCGTGGCGGACACCGAACTTGTGTCGTTGATTAACGTCTTTGGGGTTCCAGATAGACTATTCGCTCTGGTAATATTCCAGAAACGATGAACTCTCTTCGTTCGACGAGCCACTCATTCTAAACAAAGAACTAAACATGCGCTCGTCGCGGGATCACAATGGCTACTAAAAGCGTACCAACGTGTGATTCATGCGTCGCAAGCGCTTGCCGCAAGCGCCCTTTGATCTGTGTGCAAAAACCGACACTAGACCGGATCGGAGACAAGCGTCCACAAGCTCACGCAAGCCAAGCCAAACGCCCTATTTACACGCTTGTAGGTACTTGTGGACGCTTGCCGATCCTTGGCAAGCATGGAAAGGCACCATTAGGGGTGGCGGAAAGCCCCCAGGTCGTCGAGACGACAAATCTAGGAACCATTTTTTAGGGGTATGAGGAACAGGGTGTAAAGTTCACTCATCCTCCTTAGAAAAGGAAGGATCCTCCGGCCAGACGGGTGTTATGTCTGGCGGGCGGGCAACTGCCCGTAAGTTGATTTCGGATAGTCTTATCTATGTTTTTCGCTCGGTAAACTCTAACTGCGCGATGCAGGAATTGTGTAACGTCATGTCTTTATTGCGTAGTTCGTATGTCGCGGTGTAACCGCTACACATTTCAAACTTAGGTGGGTGCATAGAAGAAAAAAAACAAAAAAATAACTGAAGCGTGTTTACTACCTACCTACACACCGCTCACGAAAATCAATAGATACACACGGCTACACATCAAGGTATACAATGTATATATCGCATTGTATACTAGGATTTCCGTACAATGCGAGGTCAGCTTGAACTTGAAATGTACCTACAGCTTGATGTGTAGCCGTGTGTGCCTGCTGCGATACCTACACTCTACAACATGTCCTGGAATTCCTTAGAGTAACTTGGGAATTAATGTAGGTATGACATTCTTATCTTTTTAGAACAAAATAATGGAGTACTTTGGGAATAACCCAAATTAACGCGCACCACCAAACACCCTAATTAGAATATTATGTAATCATAATACACTGATCATTTATTATTATGTATAAAACATTGTTTATTTATTAAATTAGTTATACTGATTGTAGGAGAAATTTGTGGTCAGAGTCGCACACGTGTAAGGGATTAGCGTAGTAGGTAAGTACTTCGTCCATTTTGGTTTGTTTTGGCTGCCTACAGTGGAAATGTGACTGTTATTTACGTAGTTCGAATTATTTTTGGGATAGATAGATAGATAAATCGTTTATTTGGTGCACACAAAAGAAATAGCACAACATACAAAAACACGATTAAATAATAACTAAATACAAAGTGCCAATATACAAAAAATAAATAAGAAAACAAGACATTGTTATGACACTATTGGCTAAAACACTTTAAAATGCAACAAACAAAGTGCGGTATGCGTCTCAAGGTTGCACCAAATGGGAGTCCAACTCAGCATGAGTCAGGCAAATATACCTGACGCTGATATTCTGCTGGATCCCTGCAGTGACATACGGACGTCGAGCAGATGAGATATATGCGAATAATTAGTGTTGTGTAAAGTGGAATATGCAGAATGAAATTACGTAAGTATACCCGCAATTTAAAAATTACAGAATAATTTGAATAATGTATGTAAAGTTTAGCATTGGAAACGTTCTTGTTCGATGGTGATTGTGTGTTTGATAGGTACTTGATTATATTATATAGTGATAAATGAATAATTAATTATCTATAAAAAATTACGTATACAGGGTGGCAGAGACATCGACGCGAAAACTGATATACCATGGATTCAGTACCTACATGATTCTGAACCGTGCCATGAAATTTATCGTCGGTTATTAAAAAAAATATTGCTGTTCATAGAAAAGTCCAATACCTACCTACGCGGTCAAAATGTATCGAACAGCAGATTTTTTTAAAATAACCGGCGATAAACAACGCACGGGGATTCAGAATCATGTACTGAATTCATGGTAACAGGCTTCGCGTCGATGTCCCTGACACCCTGTATAAAAAATTACGTACCTATCTACAAAATTATCGAAATCAATTTAGTAAAATTTCAATTTAGTTTTTCCATACAACACCGTCACTACGCACAAAATAGTGCGCCACGAGCACGACGCTCCACATACGTTCCCTACAGTAATTAGCGCTATGCGACCTAAATTGCACTTTATTGTGTCGTAGCAAGAGTCGCTTTTTATTTAAATGATTTTGCAGAGTGTCCCATCTATATTAATCTGTGGCATAAGTTACAGATAGATACGTAGGCTAGGTACTCATGTTATAAAAATTAATTATTCACAAAGAATGAGGCTTGGTGTAATTAAGTTATATCATTACTTAGATAAACCTTAATTATACAAAACTACCTACTTATACTTAGTACGTATTACGTTGATCTTGTACAAGTACATTACTAGCTTCTGCCCACGGCTTCAGTCGCTTGGATGTCGGAAATTATCCTACGGGAAAGTAGGTACCTACTACAGGGATAAAAAGTATCATATTATGTACTAACCCAGGACTTGGTCTACCTGTGTGGCAAACTACGAACAGACAGACAGACGGTCAGACAGAGTTACTTTCGCATTTATAAATAAGAATTAGTTTTTGAAAATGTTTTTTATTCGGTTATTTTCTCGCTTGGTCTGCATTAACATCGATCTAGATAGGTCTCCGTTGCATGGTGAGAGTATGACTCCGTTCCAGCTCGACACAGACCGTCTCACCAGAATGAGTTTCGAAAACTACAATCAATAACTATATCTATTTAACGGGTGAAATTTAATTTACGGGTATCCTCTTAAGGCGACGACAAGCTACTTTTAATGATTTTATACCAGAAATTACGTCTAAACGAGTGGTGTTAATAACTTGGAAAAAATATATGTTAAATAAGAGCATTTTCTTAATAATTTAATATACAAATATTTTAGATTATGTTTACATTACATAGTGAAATTAATTTGTAAAGTTGTGTCTAACGCGGATAAAAAACTAAGAATTACGCAAAAGCTGTCAAGCGTATTTTTCTGAAACCTTCACCATTTTAAGGACAATTAAAATATTAATCTTTTAGTATACGAGTTGCATTAAAATACCTTCTGTTTTATGTATAATAAATTAATAATGCGTCAAATTGGTGACAGCGCTCCTTGATGCGCGATTTCTATTATTGGCTGGATGTACGACGCATTGCGTGAGCTCAGTACAGAACACGCAAGCTAACCACTCAAGGTCACTGGCATGTATCTGTCTCTTAAGGGGTCATTATGGGACCAAAACTGAACCAGCTGTTTCCTACATTTTGACGAGCTATGCGAACATGAATGAAAAGAACAGTAGATTTTTGTTTCGCGTTTTCTAGGTTAGTCTCATAGTGAAAGTACTTAGTCTTCATAATGATGAATGTAATGACCCCTTAAGAGAATGCCCATGGATTAAATTTCACCCTATAAGTACATATATATCTGTGAGGAGTTCGTAGCTAAATAATGACAGCGAAAGATCGGATCATGGCTAAATAATGCGATCGAAAGTAAAGCAACGCTTACCGAGGTCGGTCCATGGATGGGTGACGAGATCGAGACCCCTCCAAGCCTCGGAAAGCACGTTAAGCAGTTAGACCCGGCTGTCATTTGAAGTCAGTTGTTACAGGTAGTTGGAAGCCCAAAAGTCTGATATCCAGTTTGCCATGGAGTATCGTATTACCCAATAACTGGGTTGTGGAGGTCAGACAGGCAGTCGCTCCATGTAAAATACTGGTATTCAGCTGCATCCGGTAAGACTGGAAACCGACCCCAAAATAGTTGGGAATAGGCTAGGTAGCTTATGGTACTTACATTTATAATTCACTTTACGTTTTCAGTTACCAAGAGGACATGGTGCCTACGTTTATAAAATTCTTTTCAACCTAGAAACTTTGTTAGGATAAAATTTCAATTTAGTAAAGCTAAGCCGCTGTAGTCCCACAGCGTCGACGAACTTAAACTGCATTTTATAATTCAAACCACCTTTGTAACCGCTCAATTGTCGAGGTTGACCTGAAAGAGGTTTAATACCAGGAAGTCTAGGTAATTCAGCTGCAAGATTTTGTAACTTGAGAGGCAGTGTAAAGAAATACTGGAGCTGAAATTCAGGTTTCTATAGTTCCTAAGCTGCTGTATACCTACCTGAATAATAAATTGACATACCTAAATTGATCCATACGGCTTTATTAAGACGCAGTTATGTGCCAGTGACCTTGAGTGGCTAACCACTCAAGGTCACTGGCACATAACTGCGTCTGGTAGCTTGCGTGTTCTGTACTGAGCTCACGCAACGCGTCGTACGACCAGCCAGTAATAGGACTCGCCCATCAAGGAACGCTGTCCCCAATTTGACGCATTACATATAACAAAAGGTATTTTAATAAAACACGTATACTAAAACATAAATATTTTAATTACCCTTAAAATGGTGAAGGTTTCAGAAAAATACGATTGATAGCTTTTGCGTAATTCTCAGATTTTTATCCGCGTTAGACATAACTTTACAAATTAATTTCACTATAAATATAATCTAAAATATTCGTATATTAAATTATTAAATATACGAATATTTACTCTTATTTAACATATATTTTTTCCAAATCATTAACACTACTCGTTTAGACGTAATTTTCAGTACAAAATCATTAAAAGTAGGTTATCGTCGCCTTAAGTGAAAAATACTGCCTTCTTCGCTGTCCAGTGGTGGCAAGCGATAAAGACTGCTGCGCGTGGTGTCCAGTACGATTTTCAGGTTGAACTGTTATTGATAAATGATTATATTTCTGTAAGTAAGTATATACAAACACTTTTACACGTGAATCATATTTTTTTAAACTAGATGAGGTCGGCGGTTCCTATGTTACTCTGAGAAGAAAGGCCGAAACAAACTCAGACGTTACAGTCTCTTTTAAAGTCCAGACATACATCTTGGTCAGATCATGTGAAGACCATGTAGATTGGTGTCAGAAATGGTCTTTTGAGGATAGAACCACACAATTTGAGTGGACCTGTCCAGTCAGTGCACGCATTTGTATAATCGTGTAGCTCAACTGCTCAAGCTCAAATCAGAACTTAAGGAGCTCAACGACTCGACGAACAATACCAAAGAAAGGAAAGTGTTTTACCAATTGACTCTACCCCTACCTATTAGGTTCATGGAAATTTTAAATTTAAATATAATTTGCAATACGTGATCGTACACTTATACACCTACTCTGCCTACTCTTTCCAGAAATACAGGGTTGATTTAACCGTGTTGTGTGTTACGTATGTGAACGAAGAACAATTTCGTCCTCGTCATTAAATTCCTACATAGTTAACTGGGGTTATTTACTTAATAATTAGTTACTCGAGTTTGTGCTTATTATTATTTCGAAGAACACTGTTGCCAAGTTGAAACCACAGCCAATTAACCTATCTGGTAATTGGCAAACAACTGTTTTATGTAGATGTATCAAAATACCTACATAAGAATTAAATAATACCTAATGTAAGAAATAAGGCATTAGATATGATTTAATATTTAAGAAGGTATTTTTAAATACCTAGTTAAAATAATTATTTGTGTTCCAATTTAAAATTAGTTTTTACTTAGCTTGAAACAGAATATTAATTAATCTAATTAGGTAAACTTAGTTTAATTTATCGGCTTGTAGGACCTTGAACCGGTCTGGTCTTCAAAAAATGAATCGTTTTAACGTTCACTTTAAGGCGAATTTCACCAATGAGACTGAACGCGATCAGCACATCTAAACCAAGTTCAAGAACTGTCAGTGGCATCATTATTGCGGAATATTGACACTCACAGCTCTTAAACGTAGTTCAGAACTTACTGATCGCGTTCAGTCTCACTTTTTCTGAAAATATTTAAAAATACGTTATTATCTTTATTATCAGTGCTAAATCTATACCTACGTTAAACAGTCTGTTCCCAAATGGCCACTCATATTTTGTGTCCACAAAGTTGCACTCGATATAATCTCTTACGTAGGTAAAGTTAGTTATAAAAAAGAAAACTTAGGTCGACGAATAAAAACAAACCAAGCTTTTGAAAGTTACCGATTCGTCCATCCATTTCGAGTGACAAGAAAAACGAGCGCAAAATCATTTATTTGCTCTAACACAAATGAAAGAAGAAATTCAAACAAAAAGCTAGACCACTAACGATGGAGAACCAATAAAACTATCGTTTCTCTGAAAGCTTTTATGCACACAAATCGTTGTATGACTTCAATCACTTCAGGAGGTACGGGCACCGACAGGGATACTAGTTTAATTCCACAGAATGGATAGGTCTAGTTAGAAGGTCTGCTCCATACTTTTACCGAAAGTAGGTCTTCGCACTCATAGACGCGTAACGCATACGTACGGCCGCGATTTCAACTACTTATCTCAAACAAATGCCAGTCGGGGTGCGCTTGCACGCACTGTACTCGAGCTGTGTCTATGCGTGCGTACTTTCTTGCTCTCTGTATGGAGCCGACCTTCTGCTCCTGTCTATGTTGTGTTTGACGCGTGCGCGGTTCTTGCAGACTTTTCACTCAGCAGCCTGGAATTTCGGGACAGCCACAGCCAGTATCGGTTATGAACTCGACGCTCGCTCTCGTTGACTGTACAGAAAAGTGCTCCGAACGAAAGTTTACGTCACCAGTCTGAAAATAAAGTACTGAATGTGCAAAGTATTAAGTTATTTAAAAAAAGTTATTGTGTTGCAGTGTACTTTTTGAGTTTAAAAAATGAGAGTGGTGTATTTGATTGTACCTGTGTTGTTGTTTTGTATAGTTTATGCGAAAGGTAAGTTCTTAAAACTTGTACATACTTTAATAGAAAAATATGTTTTTTCTTGTTTTTTTTTTTAAACCTGTTCATTGGAAAAATTTTTGTTTAAACTTTCATCCAAGACTTATAAGTACTCACCAATATAATTAACATTATTTCTAAAAGACTTTCAAAATTCTCACATCGCTACTTGAAAATCGTAGTTACCGCAGGCAAGTCATAGTTACTTAAGTTTTTATGAGTTAACAAACTGATTAAAAAGTAATGTGCCATAAAAAGGAGTTAAAAAATCCTGAATTTTTCGCTCTGACCCCGTTTTGGTTTATTACACTTCCCCAAAGACTTAATATATTAACTAAGTTTCAGTGATAAAATCTAACTTTTACATCTGGATTTATAACATACTAATTTAAACTTTATCCGTTATTTATTGGCTACTTAAATGAGAGCTATTGATTAAACCTGCGAACGTTCTTAGATAGACGAAAACGAATTACCATTGACCTTTAAATTCAAATTCAAATAGCCTTTATTTTCTGACACTAAGGACATCTTTCACCTCCTACGATTAAGTTCCTACTAACTTACTTGGCAGATAATTTTATACAAATTCTGTTCCATTTTTGAATTTTTTCGGTAAGTAGTGGCTATTCGGACATCGTGAAATAGGCCCTTACTGTACCTACATGCGATTTCATTTCCATCATAAAAAACAAATTGAGATTTTCTTACTTACATTATTACAAGTTATTACCCAATTCAATTTTAATTTTATTTACTTCATTCATTCACATTTCATGCATTTGTTAATTATATTATTATCTAAATTAGAATAAATAAGTTGAATAAAAATTATTTGGTTTTATTAGTTATTGTTAAATTATTATTAATCATCGACCACCATTGACCTACTAATTATTAAATTGGGTGGACACTATCAAAGTAATCAAATAGTTGTGTTACAGTCAGAAAATAATCCAACCCCTGTGCTTTTTAGGGCTCCGTATCCGAATAGTGCCAAGCGGAACCCTATTACGTGTCCTGCGTGAGCGACGAATACGACGCGACACTACACGATGCAATGGTTCGTGGCGTCGCGTGTGGTCGCCCTCAAAATAAACACGTACAAATACGTCGCGTCGCATCGTATTCGTCGCTCACGCAGGACACCCCGTAAGCGTCTGATTCGGCGTCGTCTCCGTCTGTTTATCAGCGGGCTGTATCTCATGAACCGCAATAGGTAGACTATTCTGTGCATTCAACCGCCTCTATGGTCTAGTGGTTAAGCCACCTGTCTCAGACCCAGATGTCCCGGGTTCGATTCCTAGTGGGAGCAAAACTTTCTGCTCGGTTTTGTTGGTGGTAGGGCTTGTTCTAAGTCCGCCTGGCTAGCTACCACCATATTATCTAAGTCTGTCGCCATAACAACCACGGAACAGAGATAGCCAGTTCCTCTGTGGTTGAGAATTCCGGGTGAAGCTCGCTTCTACCTTCGGCCTGATCATCACTTACCATCAGGTAATATGCAGGCCAAGAGCTTCCCCGTTGAGAGTAAAAAAAAATAAAAAAAATTGAAATTTTCACAGATTTTGTATTTTTATTGCCGCTAGAACAACAAATTATACAAAATCAGCCTATTAATGTTCCCACTGCTGGGACACAGGCCTCCTCTCAGTGAAAGGGAGTGGGCCATAATCCACCACGCCCAGTGCGAGTTGGTAAATGTCACATGTCTTCGATTTTTTTTTGTTCTAAGACATGACGGTTTCCTCAAGATGTTTTCCTTTACCGTTTTGAGAGCAAGGGTGATGAAATTATTTACACAAAGTAAAGCGCCTGCTTGGGTTCGAACCCACGACCTACAACTCGTAAGTCGGGGCGGATACCACCGGGCCACCACTGCTCCAAATAATGAAAAAGCTGCAGTAGTCCATTTTTTTAAATCTTAATATATATAAATCTCGTGTCACAATGTTTGTCCTCAATGGACTCCTAAACCACTTCATCATCATCATCATCATCAGCCTATTAATGTTCCCACTGCTGGGACACAGGCCTCCTCTCTGTGAGAGGGAGTGGGCTGTAATCTACCACGCGGGCCCAGTGCGGGTCGGTAGATGTCACATGTCTTCGATTTTTTTGGTTCTAAGACATGCCGGTTTCCTCACGATGTTTTCCTTCACCGTTTTGAGAGCAGTGGTGATGAAATTATTTACACAAAGTAAAGCGCCTGCTTGGGTTCGAACCCACGACCTACCACTCGTAAGTCGGGGCCGTTACCACTGGGCCACCACTGCTCTCCACCTAAACCACTTAACCGATTATAATAAAATTCGCACACCATGTGCAGTTCGATCCAACTTGAGAGATAGGATAGTTTAAATCTCAAATTATAGCTGCAATATTATTTTATTGCAAATTAGGGCTACCCACCCATGCGAAGCTGGGGCGGGCAGCTAGTATTAATATAAATTCTCCGAATTCCCTTAAATGAATGTTTCACACAGTTGATGATCTTATATTATTCATCTGAAATAAACTTTTACAGTTCCCAAGGACTTCAAATATCTGAATATCTAAGTAAATTCCTTCACAAGTTTGAGCGCAATCTATTTTGGTTGTGACAAAATAATTGAAATGTCACATGAGAACGTAGCTTCGTAGCACCGTAGCGGTCGTAGCCCGTAGCGTTCGTAGCACCGTAGCACTTAGAGAAATTGGTATCTTAACTGCTACACTAAACGTTCCTTTATGAATTTTATATTTAGCATACAAAGCGGACATTTAACTACCCATTAGGTTTTCAATTTAAATGTCTCACTTTTGAACTATAAAATACTTTGTTAGGTACTACATTGTGAGTTGAAGAGTTGTGTAGCTACAACTTCGAAAGGCTCCAATACAGTATTCTTAACAATAAATTCTGTTTAACGTGAGTGACCGGTTGCCTCCAACTGCATGAGATTGTTGTGGAGACAGAAATTGGTCATCTTGTTTCCATCTTTTATAAAGTTCACTATTTCGCAGTTAGGTTTTTAATTATTTTTATTTACTTTATTTTATTACATTTTCGTCCTCGTGATTTCCGCACACGGCAGTTTATCTTAACAATGCTACGATAAAATAGCCATACTCAACGCCCTTGCCAAGCCAATTTAGTCATGTAGTTCGTTGTTACCATACCAAACGAGAAAGCATTTGTCTGGATGATACCTTCAGGAAAAGAAAGTACATAAGGCTAAATTTTATATACCTACAGCATAATTAAGATCTACATAGTTTTAAGTAACGTAGTTACCGGTCACTTACTGGGGAATAATAATAACGTAGGCTTTTATAACCATAACAACAAGCGTATGGGAACCCCCATACGCTATATACAGGGTTATTTGTAAAACACCAGCAACCTCTTAAGGGGTCATTATACTCATCATTATGATGAACAACTTTCACTATGGGACCAAAATCGCGAAAAAAAAAATCTGCTGTTCCCTACATTTGTTCTCATATCTTGTCAAAATGTAGGGAACAGCTGATTTTTTTTTCGCGATTTCAACTTTGGTTTTACAAATAACCCTGTATATATGGAGTAAATAAATCAAATTAGTGTGTATTGTTGGAAAAGTGTTTTGATAGGTATGCAAGGTTCAAATTGTCAAATGTTTATATTTTTTTAAAGGTACACGAAAAAGAAAAAGCACATTTTTTTCAATATATCACCGGCAAGAAACTTTCTTGCCTGTGGCTTACAATAAAATTGAAGAAACAAATGCCTTGCATCGTCTAAACAGTGTTTAGACAGTGCTAATGTTATTGTTGCTTCAATTTATGGTCTGCCACAAGCAATTAAATTGCACCGTTAATATCAGGCTTTAGTTAGCAAGTTTTTCTCATACGGCCGAATTCTCAAAGACCTCTCAATTTTAAGTCGTCATTCAACGACGACTTTAACAACGCGATTCTGGTAGAACAATTTCCATGAAGTTTTGTCGTCGCGCCGGTTTGCGAGAGCCTTTATTAAATTGAAGTATTGTAGTTTTTTTTTTATGTTATCAAAAGATAGATTAAAATGTGGCATGACGTCACTCCCCGGTAGATTTTATACTGACTTGTGACGTAGCGAGCTCCCACTCTCCCCATCTTTAATGCGTTTTATCTAAACCATTTTTTATTAATATGATAAAGCAAAAAATACGTGTCTAATATTTCAGAGCAGCTCGTGGCTAAGTAATAACAGCCGCATGGGTTGATCCATCAGGTTAAGCTACGCTTGCCGGGGTTGGTCCGTGGATGGGTGACAATCTTTACATACCGAGACCCCTCCGTGCCTCGGAAAGCACGTTAAGCCGTTGGTCCCGGCTATCATTCGTGGATCTTTGACAGTCGTTACGAGGAGTCAGAAGCCCGAAAGTCTGACACCGGTCTTACCAAGGGGTATCTTATTACCCAGTTACTGGGTCTGGAGGTCAGATAGGCAGTCACTCCATGTAAAATACTGGTATTCAACTGTATCCGGTTAGACTGGAAGCCGACCCCAACGTAGTTGGGAAAAGGCTAGGCAGATTGATTGGACTAAATAGTTTTTTTTAATTTCCCAGTCAACCTCCATATTGTAAGGATGTACCTGCTCCTACCTACCTATATTAAACACGATTGACTGTGTTTGATCTAATCACGACCAAGATACTTATGCATCAAGGTCATAAACCATTAAAAAACAGTTTACCGGGAAATGTAAAAAAATGTTACGGTATAAACATATTCAAGCGCAGATTAAGGCAATAAATACATCACAACAACTGAAATAACATAAAACGTGTTTTGTTGTTTCAATGCTAATAATGTCTCGCAACACCCTAGAGGTAATTTACTAATGATAGTTTTACTAATCTGTGTTCGTAATTTGTTTGCCAGACATGTAAACAAGGAAGAGTTTTCCGCTTAGGCAAACATCAACTTTATGCAAATGTAAATAAAGTTCATTTTAGACCGACTAGTACTGTTAAAAAAGTTATAAAAAATGAAGCTGTAGCGCAAACTGAACCTTATGTGTAGGCATTACAGTTGTTTTTCCTAAAGCTCGTGTTTGTTTACATGTTTTGCAAATGAATTGCGAACGCAGATTCGTTAAAAACCACATAATATGTATTT
The DNA here is from genome assembly GCA_948150665.1 of Conistra vaccinii. Classification (NCBI taxonomy): domain Eukaryota; kingdom Metazoa; phylum Arthropoda; class Insecta; order Lepidoptera; family Noctuidae; genus Conistra; species Conistra vaccinii. Next base: position 17,143,965 of record OX411318.1, read on the forward strand.
CATTATAAGCGAACTAGTTTTAAGTTCTTATGAGAAATAAAGTTCTTTAAACCGAAAATAGTTTGTACCAAAAGGTAAGAGGTACGAACTATTCCCAGAGGTATCATAGGTATTAAGAAAAACAATGTTTGGATCAAAGAAAAGGAAATTCCCCAACACCTCAAAGGCAGGTATTTGATCATTGTATCCTCTGTTTCCTATTTCTTTTTCTTGGGAAAATACCTGGAAATCCGCAAAAAAACATTTGTACTATCTACAGGATGTTTTGTTTTATTATTGTCCCCAAAAACGTCCACTTGACTGGACATTAACTCTCTCAATGCAGGATTTTTCTGAACATTATAAAGAGGTATTTGTGAGTTAGAGCTAGTAGGGTAAGGTAATTTTCAGAACACTAAACCGAAAATTCTTTCACTAATGGTAGCTATTGCCGTGTGTCATCCCAACTAGAAATAAATTATTATGAATGCAAAAATGAGTTTGTTTGTCTGTTACGTTCTAACGCTAAAACGGCTAAGTCTTTATCCCAATTAAGGTCATGGTCTACCCATGTGACAAATGTCATCCAAATCCATTCGACCGTTTAGCGTAAAAGTGTAAGAAACAAACATACAAACTCACTTTTACATTTATAATATTAACATAACATAACCAGCCTATTAATGTTCCCACTGCATGGACACAGGCGTCCTCTCTGTGAGAGGGAGTGGACTGTAATCTACCACACGGGCCCAGTGCGGTTGGTAATAGATGTCACATGTATTCGAATTTTTGGTTCTAACAAATGCCGGTTTCCTCACGATGTTTTCCTGCACCGTTTTGTGAGCAGTGGTGATGAAATTATTTACACAAAGTAAAGCGCCAGCTTGGTTTCGAAACCACTCGAAAGTCGCGGCCGTTACCACTGGGCCACTACTGCTCCAAGATTAATTTACGTTAAATAATTTCATGTTTAGTAAATATTTTCAACTTTATGTATAGATAATTGCTTATTTGAATATGCTTTACTGGCATAACATATCGATATTTATAATATGAGTTAGGATTATTTAACTGATATAATTACTGGCGAAATTTGGATGTACTAAAGGTACATCTGTGCCTAACCCTTCGGGGATTACATTCGTGATGTTATGTTATTTTTATAATTATTATCCTCTCCTTTTTCCCTTGGGATAATACAGTAGCCTGTTATTAGCTTGGAATAGATTTGATACCGTTATATTGATACATGTTTTTCACACTGTAAAACACACCACACTAGTAACAACTAAAAATAAAAAATGGTATGCTTCTGGAAGAAGAAGAATATGAAAGAAGAACATGATGAGGGAAGAAGTTCAGTCTTACAATGCTAATTATTTCAAGCAATGTAGGTACAGTATGACACAACTTAGATGTAGCATCGGCAAATTTCGTAAAACCGATCACCATCCGAAGTGAGTGCGCCTTCAAAATCACCAATCTTTATTACTGCTTTAGGTGAAAATGATTTCAAAAACGCAATAATTTGTACAGTCTTATAGTCAAATACATTCGTGAAATTAAAATGAATGAATGAAAATTATCAAATCTATGCTACATCTAAGTTGTGTTGTACTATAATTACTACGTCTTGCTGCTAATTAATACCATTCAAGACAAAGGCCTGGATGACCCTTCTGTTCTTAATTTATGGTCTGTTTAGAGCTAACTTAATCAATCTGACTAGCCTTTTCTCAACTATATTGGGGTCGGCTTTCAGTCTAACCGGATGCAGTTGAATACCAGTATTTGACATGTAGCGACTGCTAACTGGGTAATACGATACCCCTTGATAAGAGTTTTTGTTAGATTTTCGGGTTTCTGACGACCCGTAACGACTGTCAAAGATCCACGAATGACAGCCGGGACCAACGGCTTAAAGTGCTTTCCGAGACACGGAGTAGTAGCGGTATGTAAAGATGATCACCCATCCATGGACCAACACTGGCAAGCATAGCTTAACCTGTTACCCCGATCACCCCGTGCGGCTGTTATAACTTAGCCACGAGCTCGACCTAGTAACAACTACTAAGTACATAATAGATTCTAAGAAAATTACAAACATACATCATATCCGAGAAAAGTATTATGAGACAATTCATAACAACATAATAATAGATATTAATAATTGTTACTATTTACACAATATTATGCTAACAGGCAACAATATCATATTTATTTGCAAAACAATGCCAGCAATTTTATTGACCCCGGATCCTTTTTGTAACGAGATTGTGAGATTACGGGAAGAAATATAAGAATAAAAGTTAATGCAACTATGGGTCCAATGTTACTTACGATATAGCATATTACTACTGTTTATGTATCAATATTTAACCGGGCAAAAAGAAAATACTGGTGAGTATTTTCTTTTTTTACCTACCTATTTTTGTTGTTATATATTGGCGTGTGTTTTGACATAAGTATACAGGGTGGCAGGGACATCGACGCGAAGCCGGTTACCATGGATTCAGTACATGGTTCTGAACCCCCCTGCGTTGAAATTTTTCGTCGGTTATTAAAAAAAAAGATCTATTCCCATCCAATACCAAGAGCTAATACCATTTGGTATTAGTTTATTTCCGAATTTATTTTCTATTCCCAACGAGTACCACATTTTTTTAAATAAAAAATCTATTACTAACGAATACCAAAGCGTGACTTTTTGTACACTCAGCTACACAAAGTTTTAATCGTAATTGAATGCTAAAACTTTCCAAACTATAGTACGCGCGTTATCATCTGAGTCGTCAGGTCATAAAAGTCAAAAGAGCTAGCTTTATATCAGCTTCTGAAAGCTCTGAAAGAAGACGCAGATTTGCAACCAGTGGTTGTTAATCAATATAATTATGACCAATGCACCTGACGCAAAGCGACGTGCAACGGAAACTATAGCCAGGGTTGGGCAGTATTTGAATTACTTGTAATTGAAATACAAATACGTACTTGGTATTTGTAATTCAATTACTTCTTATAAATGTAATTTGTAATTAGTATTTCAAATACCTGACGCTGAGGTATTTTGTAGTTAGTATTTCAAATACTTATGGCTCCAAAATACATTTGAACATAAATACATTTAGCGATCATAGGAATGGTTGCGATTTGCAGAAAATAGCGCTCGATAGCTTTCGTAAGCAAAATGGCGACCGCTAAATATGTAATATGTATCTTTAAAGTTGGCAACACTGCACTTAAACTGTACTGCAGGTACATACGTCAAATTGTCAATTACATAATTTGTCAATTGTAATTTTCATTCGGCGATGGAGTGAATCCTGTGAATGCTGTGACATATTTAGCGGTCGCCATTTTGTAAAATATGATGGTAAGAATATATTCCCTTTGCCTTAGGCTGGGCTGGATTAGTTCTATTTTATTTATATACCTAACCTAACACCAGACTGTATTTTGTAATTTGTATTTTGTATTTTAAATAAAAATAGTCAAAATACTGTATTTTGTATTTTATATTTCAAATACACGACTTAAAAATATTTAGTAATTTGTATTTTAAATAAGTGCGAGATAGTATTTTGTAATTTGTATTTTAATTAAAGCAAAGCATGTATTTTGCCCAGCTCTGACTATAGCGAAAAATCGGTGGATCACATACGTTACTGACCAACTCCGTGAACAGAAAATTAGCGTTGGTCACTGTTTAGAAAAATTAAGGGTCTAACTTCTATTTGGTGAAATTTTAAAATTAAGCTGATTATTACCTACTTAAAAATGCGTAAGTACTACTTTTAAATGTTAGCAAATTATTTATATTTGACGTCTTTGCAAAAAAAAAATGCTGATTTATTACTACTAAGCTACATAATTATTTTAAAAGTTGATTGTCTGTGATATTTTATAACTATTGTTAGATTGTAAGTAAATTCACCATTTTTGATTGATGAAAAACATGAAAAACATTGTTACATTAATTAAAAGTTGATTATTTGTGATATTTTATAATTTTGTTAGATTTTCAGTACTTTAACTATTCATATTCGATTTTTTGCCAAATTTTTAGGTGATTTATTATTGAGATACGCAATTATATGTGATTTATATTCAAACTCTAATCTTGATTTAAAAACATTACTTAAAATCACTCAAAGCATTTTAATTTTACTGAACCTGACTGTATCTGATTTCTTCAAACTTGTTTTGGTATTGGTTTTAAAATGTGGTACTCGTTGGGAATAGAAAATAAATTCGGAAATAAACTAATACCAAATGGTATTAGCTCTTGGTATTGGATGGGAATAGATAAAAAAAAAAAGCTGTTTCATATAAAAGTGCAATACCTACGCGGTCAAAATGTATGGAACAGCTGTTTTTTTTTTATTAACCGACGAAAAATTTCAACGCAGGGGGGTTCAGAACCATGTACTGAATCCATGGTAACCGGCTTCGCGTCGATGTCCCGGACACCCCGTATGTTGGAAATACGTTACTGAGTTGACTAATCGGGACGCCAGCGCCACCTGGCGCTCGACAGAGTCTACAACATAATGCTCGCACCAGCCGGAGCTAAGCAGAGTTCGTTGGTGGCGGTCAAGCAGTGAACACGTTTAGAAATTGTCGTACGTTCCGTATAGTTGTGTCGTGTAGATACAGTGTGTGTATTGCTAGTGTGATTAATTTGATCTAAACGGTTTTTCTATTGCGCATTAACCAACTCTACCCACAGTACGCCCACAATAGTTAAAATATGCCTGATGTTTTGTGTTTCGAAATGTTAATTACTTTGCATACGTATAGAATCAAGTTCTTCGCAACTTAATAGACCGCTGTGCTGCTGGGCAGTTTGTTGCGCCACTTCCTCTTCCCAACTAGAGCACTTGGAGGTGGTCAAGGGTGGGCGTTTTCAGGGACTGTTTTATATAATTTTGGTATTCAAAAAATGCTGATTGCAGCCTAATTTGAATGAAAGACTTTTGATTTTGGTTTTTCCACATCTGCACCAGCTTGTTTTGATTAACTGAAAAGTTTTGAGTTTTTCTAAACTACGTATTAACATAGCTGTGATGGCATCTACATCGCCACATGTGGACTACGCATCAAAGACCTGACGTCACACAAAATCTTGACGTCACACGAATCCTGCATCTCGCTATTAGAGTTTACCGCGCGAACAACATTTAAATGACTATCCGACTTCAATCGTTTTGCAGTTGCCCACCAGACACGACACACGTCTGGTCGGAGGATCCTCTCTTTTCTATAGAGGATGAGTGAACTTTACACCATGTTCCTCATACCTCTAAATAGCTATAAAAATTAATCTGGCAGAGTTTTTGACAGTTCTTACCGCCTGTTTTCGAGAGCCTTGATCAATCTGCCTAGCCTTTTCTCAACTAGGTATGTTAGGGTCGGCTTCCAGTCTAACCGGATGCAGCTGAGTACCAGTATTTTACATGGAGCGACTGCCTATCTGACCTCCACTTCTCAGTTACTGGGTACCTAATATGATACCCCTTGGTAAGACTAGGTAGTGTAGTTGGTAGTAAGTAGTAGTAAGTAAGTACCAACGGCTTAAAACGTAATTTCCGAGGCACGGAGGGGTCTCGGTATATAATGGATGGTCACTGGTCAGTTGGTCACCCATCCACGAACCCACTGCTACATTCGTGATTTAGTCGAAACATATAAACAAAGATGTGTTTATGAAAAACAACTTTAATATCCACACATAAAGCTCAGTATGCGCTAAAAAAAATACTACAATTCGTAGGATTTTTTTAAATCTACACTACCATAAAGTTTCTATTCACTTATGTGGAAATACCTAACATCAAATGGAAAAAAAGGTTTACATTTCTTTTTTGTGATATTGTAACTAAAAGACAGTAAGTAAGAACGATGCCTAACATAATAGAAGCCAATTCTTGAGAATCAAGACTAACGTCTAGAATTCTAAGAAAACTTGTTTTGTTTTCCTTTATAAGAACAGGCAAAGGACGACTACGGGAAAGCCAAGTGACTGAGCGAGAGCGTAATATCCTATATTATAGTCACTTGAAAGGAGTAGGTTTTACAGGCATATTCCCAAAATGATATGTTGAGTAAGTTATACAAAGTGGTATTGAGATGAAACTGAAACTATTTCTTTAGGCGTATATTTATTCTACTAGAATAGAATAAAATATCTTTATTTTGCATAAAATATTGTACATACAAGGTCTTAAATATAAATAGACCCATATTTTCTTTACTTATTTCTGCATGCAAAAAATACTTTAAAATAAAATAATAAACAAAAACACTTTAATTATTACTACTGAGATCGAAAAAAATACTTTAAAATGAAATAATATTACTAGTGATCATATTTGGAACATTGCTTTTAAATTAAGAATTCACTTAAAGTGTAGCACACATTATAAACATTTTGAAATAATTCTCTGAATTGTTTTAGGTATTTGGTTATAGATTTTGATAGACATATTGTAAGAATTTTTCTGAAATAGTGTACATTTAGTGACAGCCAGTCGAGTTGAAGAATATTTTTTACAATTTCTTAAGTTAATACCTCAGAGTGCTTTTTAACAAACAATCCTACTTCTAATATGTGTAGTAAGTAAGTAAATTTCATTTGTTGAAACATGGTGTACATGATACATTGCATGCAGGATAATAATGACATACAGAAAAGTTCTAACATGTTCAGCCGCTTATCGTAGCGTACAAATTGGTAGGAAGAGATGGTGCATAAACCGTGATAATATTCATCAAAATTACATTTCATCATTATTCATTAAATATTAGGTATAATTACAATTCAATAAACATATTTTTATATACAATTCAATGTCAAAGTAGTCATTAGGTATATAAATTTATCAATAAAAAAAAATATGAATAACTGTCATTAAAAATTACAATTCTAATAAAAAATAAATAAAAAAAATACAATAGATTGCAATAACATGTCAAAAAAAATACAACATTGTCATCTCAAAAACAAAAGTAGAGTTAGAGTGTAGAGTTAGTAATCCTAATTTCTTAAATAAAGGTCTACAAGATTCAAACGTTCTAACCCCACAGATTGCGCTGCCACATTATTTTTGTGTGATAAAGACATTTTTAGACAGAAGAATTAACCCATATTAAGACGACCGTATCTAAGAATTAGCGACGTAGCCGTGGTAGACATAGCAGTTTTTGGCTTAATATATTCATAAGCTTTTTTAGAGCAAAAACAAATGTGTTTAGATTAGAGCTATAATTATGCTACCCAATTACAATGTCTACTTAAGAGTCCTTGATACAAAATATTTAGGTATCAAAACATTTTGTATCAAGGGCTTCTTCAATTTAAATGTTTTTATAGTTTATTTCGACGCATTGTTTTCTATTGTTTGGGTAGCTTTAAATCCAATCGAGTGCTTTTCCTCTAATTCCATATAGCTCGCATTTATTGAGTATGATTTTGTGATCTACAAAATCGAATGCTTTGCTCATGTCAAAGTAAATGGCAACAACTTTATTCGATGTTTTTTGAAAACCATTTTGGTTGTTCACTATTACATTTTTATGTAAGAAATTCATTACTCGTGTCTAGTCTTGCACTTCGTTTTGTCTATGGCTACTAAAGACAAGTTCACCAATATTGTTTGTAAAACTATTAGGTTGCCATCAAACGGACTGCATTTCGACAGGACCGCGCAGTTGGTTGGCAGTTTCGTTGCAGTTATGCATATAAAATATTTTTTTTATTTTTGTTTGGGCGGTTTATCGTCTGAATTCTTCCGCCCTGGGCGGAGCGAAAGGGCGTGTCAGACTCTTACTGACTAAAAACACACCCGTGTTCCTTCACTTGCCTGTACGTTGCCAGGGGTCACGGTCTCCCCTTAGGACTTCCCGCATCCCCGGCAGGCATCGGTCCTAGCGGACCCCGTCAATCACAAGCATTCAAACTGCAATTTTGCAGCTAGCGTGCAGTTCAAATGCAGTCCGTCTGTTTAGGTTCTTAGAGGTGGAGAAATTCATTCTAAGGAACCATGTCGTGAAAAAACTATCTTCAAATCATTTGATAAATCACGGCTTCCTATTATCTGCAATACCAGAGGCATCGCAGACGGTTCTCTACTCTATCTCTACTTTTAATCCTACAAATATTATAAATGCGAAAGTGAGTTTGTTTGTTTGTTATGCCCCGGCCGTATCTGCGTCTATTGTGGCAGAGCAATACGTGCCGAAGCTTCGTATGTTTTGCTCGCTAAAACGTTATCGCGTAAACGCGGTTGTTATATTAACGGCTTCATCATTTAAACGAATTATCATCATTATCATGCATTAATCCAAAATGGCTCTTCATTATTTAGACAGAGCGTTTACGCAGTCCGGTTCGGAAACAAAAATGACCAACGCTAGCCCGACCACTCACCACGCTTATTATGTATCGCCAGATCCCGGGCGATAAGTGCTACGCATTCCGAACTATCGTGACGATAACCTATAATGATTGGTCACTTCTGCTTGTATCGTATAACTGTGCGAAGCTTCGTCACGATAGATGAAGATGCGGCTCCGACATTACGCTTTGACGCTAAAACGGCTGAACGGATTTGCATGAAATTTGGTACAGGAGTAGACCTTGACCTGGAGAAGGACAGAGGGTACTTTTCATCCTGGTTTGCAGACGAAGTCGCGAGCAACAGCTAGTATAATAATACCAGCCTATTACTGTCCCACTGAAGGGCAGAGGCCTCTCCACTCCTAATACAGAGAAGCCACGAGCTACGCTTGCTCAAGACGGGTCAAGTTGGCGATTTCAGAGTTTTAATGTAAACTACAAATAATTTATTAAAGGCAGTGTATAGAGTGCCACCATTGGCACTCTATCCCTATCGGATAAAGTGCCACTACAGGCACTCTAGTAACACCGCCTCGGCCCGGCTCGAGTGCCGCAAGCATTGGATTGTCATTGTCACTGTCACTAAATCACGTCACTTGGTATTTTGTTTGATTGTCGAGGTTAGATCGCTGTAAAACACCACATTCCCAAAACATTACATTCTCTTGTGCCTAAATGGACCCTGGCACTTCGCCGGCCGCTACCGCGGCACCGCTCGCTACGCTCGCTCGGCTCGTGCGTTGTGTGGTCACAGTTCTAACCTAACCTAACCTAAATAACAAGTGACAGTGACAATGCAACGCTCACGGCACCCTAGCCGGGCCGAGGCAGTGACACTAGAGTGCCACAAGAAACTCGCGGCACTCTATACACTTCGTTTATTAAATGTATAACTAATAATGGTCTCTCCAATAATTGTTGAAGTAATAAATAATGACTGTAGTTGTAAACTAAGTTCACTAGTTTATGATAGTTTGTAAGTTGTACCTCGAATGCTAAGTTACTGAGCTGTTCGAAAGGAAACAATTTAAGTATAATACTTTGAAACTGATAGCTATGTACTTTCACAGACGAGGTAGAAACATTTGTCGGGAATTGCATCTCATAATCTCGAATATTGAAATGTAGGTAGGTTTTAATGGAAGATATATTTTGAATGCCTCGTTGGTGTAGTGGTCGCAAGCACTTCTGCTGAGCATGAGGTCCTGGCTTCAATTCCCGGGTCGGGTACCTAACATAACTGGTGAAATGTAGATGTACTTTTCTTTTTAGAAAATATGTTACCACAGTAAAGGAGAAATTCCTAGTGTGGGGCACTAGGAATTTCTCCTTTACTGTGGGTGTGTTTACAAACAATTTAAATTCACATACACAAACAGCCAGACCCGGAACAACTACTTGTAGGTCATATAAATATTTGTTCCGTGCGGGAATCGAACCCGCGACACGCAGCGTAGCAGTCAATCGCTTAACCGCTGCGCCAACCGTGTCGTCAAAAAGTTCTTCTTCTTCATTTAGTGTGGTTAGTGACTAACCTGGTGTCAGAGTTTTAAAAGCCACCCATGGGCCTCTGACTTGGTTTCACATGCCTTTCATATTGACAATGTAGATGTACTATACATGGTGGTAGGGACATCGACGCGAAGCCGGTTACCATGGATTCAGTGTAACCGTCAGGTTGACTGGACCAAATGAGATATGTACATGAGACCATGTGAACTATTTAATACCTGAGCTAGAGCTTCTTAAAGTTGTGTAAAAAATATATGTTAAGGTAGCAAATAGGTAGTAAATATTCACATTAACAACGCGGTTAATACAACGCTAAAACTATGAGAACTTGAAAGTGGTCAGCCAACCTGACGTCAGAATGGCTGACCATTTTATTTCTTTGATATATTTCTTAACGCAGAGGTAGCAAATATTTCATTATAGGGACTAAATAGTAGCAAATAGGTATTAAATAGTGCACATGGTCTCATGCACATATCTCATTTGGTCCAGTCAACCTAACGGTAACGATTCAGTTACCGTACATGATTCTGAACCCCCCTGCGTTGAAAATTTTGGTCGGATATTTAAAAAAATATCAGCTGTTTCATACATTTTGACCGCGTAGGTATTGCACTTTTCAATAAAACAGCTGATTTGTTTTAAAATAACCGACGAAAAATTTCAACGCAGGGGGTTCAGTATCATTACTGAATCCATGGTAACCGGCTTCGCGTCGATGTCCCTGCCACCCTGTATATGCACTTCTACCTAACCCTGTAAAGAGGCATAATGTTATCTTATGTTATTAGATATTTTAATTATACGTTGAAAAACTCTTTCCATCTGATTATTTAAACGTAGGGTCGTTTAAAAATAGATCCAGTAAAAGGGAATTGAGGGCTGAGGTATTTATTGAAGAGTTTTTCAATACACACTTCCGCTCACAATTTACTATAAAACGGGAATGAAAGGCGTCTACAATCATTAAAACAATAGAGGGGCTTTAATAACAGCAATCTAAAGTTTGTATTGTTGGGCAATAGCAAAATATTTGAGTTATAATGAAAAATTATGAGTAATTGACCTATCTTGGTGTTCCTACCTAAATGGGAAATTGACCTAGTTTTTTTTCTGTTCAAAATAAATGGGTACAAAGAACAATGGGTAATTTTGTTCGTAACCCGTACCCACCTTGTAGCATATTGAGACTAGTACCATTCGAAAGGTCTTTAAAAATACATAAAAATGTTGTATGGCGACAACTCTGTAGCTTACGGGAGAAAAGAGTTATTCGTCGTTGAAATAATAATTGCTGAAAACCCATTGTGAATTTCCCCCACGCGCCATTCAACGATCGCGTTAAGACTATCCGAAATCAACTTACGCGAGCGTCGTCGATGTCCCGATGCCCGCCAGACATAACACCCGTCTGGTTGGAGGATCCTGCCTTTTCTATGGTGGATGAGTGAACTTTACACCCTGTTCCTCATACCCCTAAATTGGTGACCCCGAGAATGAACGTCAACGCAGCCTTCGTGCAACTACTTCAGCGTGACGTCATCATCATCATTCCCGCAAGCTTTCGTGAGGCGAGTCACACAGCCAGCCAGCACCCACGGCTTCAACGGGTATCCTGACCACCAGCATGCAGCGAACTCGCATTCCTAGTCATCACCCTCAGCTACATCACCCCGACTCACTGGGGAATCACCGCAATCACTTCAATCACCGCAATCACCTCAATCACCACAATCGCCGCAATCACCGCAAATAGTTCCTCGATCCACCGTGAACTGTGCGGCACCCGGTTCCAACTCACTTGAACCACAGCTGGCACTGTGAAGCATCGCAAAATCCAAGACTCAGCCCACTATCGACCTCCGGTCTCCGGAGGGGAGTAATGTAGTGGTTACACCGCCACATACGAACTACGCAGCGAACACATGACGTCACACAATTATCATCTGCATCGCGCAGTTAGAGTTTACCGAGTGAAAAACATAGATGTTGCCCGCCAGACATAACACCCGTCTGGTTGGAGGATCCTCCTTTTTCTATGGTGGATGAGTGAACTTTACACCCTGTTCCTCATACCCCTAAAACACAATCAGCGAGCGAAAAGGACAGAGATTCCAAGTACAGGTATCTTTTTTATTTTTTATTGACAAGGGCATCTCGCAGCTGACCACTAAGGTTCTGGCTGCTTAACCGGGCTTTCCTGTGGCTGTCTTAAGCTCCTAAAAACTCAAAGCCTTCAGCCAGGGGCAAAAACTATTCTAATTAAAACTAGGCGAACGCTCGCTAAGGGCACCCTCTGTGGGGTACGAACCTCGGCTTAGTGCGTTCGCTGGAAGGATGCAGCAAGAGGCACAGGCTGGATCAAAGATAGATCATTATTGTTAATCGGGGAAATTAAAGCTGCAGGCTCAGTAGCAACGCGGGCTGGCGCATCGTTATCGAGCAAGGGTCGGGGGGGAGTATCATTTACTCGGATGGATCGCGATCGCGGACCTCTACGGCGAGGTCTAAAATTATGTCGGTGTGTTTTTCTGTGCACTGTACTTGTGGCCCTACTGCTCTCCTGGAGGAGAGTTATGGGGTCATCTGGGTCTGAGAGGAGAGGTATCTTTTAGTCCCAGCCCTAATATATCACAGTACGGGCTACAAATTGAAAAGGGCTCCTTATTAAGAAGCCGTATTTTATCCAGGCACTAAATATACTACCCTATCTTTTAATCCAAGTGAATATCCAAGGCAGAGAAGCAATCAAAGCCTATTACTGCTCCTGCATGACAGGTATGAGAACTCTAGGTGCCTTTGCTCATACTGTTAGCATTATATGGTACACACAGCTCCATTATGTGGTTACCCCCCCCAAAAGACATGTGTGTTCAAATCCGTCATAGGCCCAAGTTGGTTTTTGTATTTTTCAAAAACGTTTTACAATAATTAATGTACTTATTGCTTTACTGAATAGGATTAACATTTACGACAAGTTATTCAACGTTTAAAGACCAGAGATCTCTGTCTTTTTCGCTCGCTGATTGTGTCTTTACTTATTATTGCTTGCTATATTGTTTCAAGCGCATAAGTAGTTCGAAAAACAAATTGAAAAATTGCGTTAACGCGATCGTTGAATGGCGCGGGGGGGGAATTCACAAAGGGTTTTCAGCATATTTCAACGACGAATAACTTTTTTTTCCCGTGAGCTACAGAGTTGTCGCCATACAAAATTTCTATGTATTTTTAAAGACCTTTCGAATGGTACTAGTCTCAATTTGCTACAAGGTGGGTACGTTTTGTTCCATGTTCTTTACCTGATAATCTTTCATCTGGATCGCTATCTACTTTATAGGGAGCAAATAGATAGTCCTACTAATATTATTTTGAAAACCTGTAAGAAATCGACACGACAAGCGCCGCGAACGCAGAGACTCTACGTTCGGTGCTTGTTGTGGCAACACATCGTGTCCGGGTTTGCAACAAGTCAATCGTCATCCTGAGGAAGCCTCGTTGAGAGGTGAAACACTTGTCGAATCTTACAGGGTTCTGACTGACTCTTTAAGAATAGTTAAGCGGATTAAGTTACTAAATATACGTCGTCTATTGTATTTTATAATGGATTTCCGCGAAGTCAGGCCTGAGTCAATTAACTATCTTAATGTAGGAATTTTACAAGGGGTGTTATCAAATAATAATATTATGTATTATAATGTAATAATTAATATTATGAAATGGGCGGTCTTATCGCTAAAAGCGATCTTATATGAGGCTTACAACTGCTAAAGCGCGGTCACTGTCGGGCTGCATAGAAAAGAAAGAGAAGCTCGATGACACAACGTATCGCAAAATATGAAGCAATTAGAGAATAGATTTACAAAAAATCTATTTACGTTTAGAACAAAAAAAAAATTATGTTGTAAGTATTATGCTAGCCACACACGTAACGATTTGCTTGCGCAAATTTAGGCTTGCGCAAGCAAATCGTTACGTGTGTGGGAAGAAATTTGCGCAAATTTCTTTGACAACACGTCAAGTTTGATTTGCGCAAGCCTAAATTTGCGCAAACAAATCGATACGTATGTGGCTAGCATTATGTTTTCAATACACTAACTAGCATATATCCTGAAGAATATCATATATTTTTCTGATTTTGTTTACTGCAGTGGATCATATACTTTTAGGCATTATTAAACTTTCGTTTTGCTCATGTCAGGAACTTTAAGATAACCTTTGGATGGAAGATGATCTAATTGGGTTTTTATTCAAAGAAAAGGTCAAACTATCTCGTGCCACTTCGTAATTTAAAGAAAGCATTATTCATTCCTTTTCAAGACTCCTGAACATTGGAGTGACACTCCAGCGGCTTGTAGATGTAGAAATATTATTAGTTGAATTTTTCATCTCGAGGCCCACAGACGACAATTTATTTCATGATTAATTTGTTCAAGAAATAATTATAAATAAATATTTATTAGTCATTCCTGAGAAAATATTTGTGGGTAGACAACCTACGTAGCTTATAATAATTTTGCGGTCCAATGTACTTTTAAGGGTTTATGAAAAAATATGCTAGTGTGGATACGATATTTATTTATATAAAGATCATTAATATTTTATGATCTACTTCATTTATTTGCTTCAGTAGATATTATGCTTCGGGTAACATCCAGTTGAATATAATTAAATGCAAACAAAATCAAATACTTAGGTCAACATCATCATCATCATCATCATTTCAGCCGAAAGACGTCCACTGCTGGACATAGGCCTCCCCCAAGCACCGCCACTTCGACGACCGATTCTGTGTTCCTCCCGCATCCAGCAGATTCCTGCGGCCTTTACAAGGTCATCGGTCCATCTTGTGGGAGACCTTCCAAAGCGACATCTTCCGGTACACGGTCGCCAATCCAGAACCTTTCGGCCCCATCGGCCATCTGTTCTGCGAGCAATGTGCCCTGCCCATTGCCACTAAGTTAGGAAATTCTTCGGGCTATGTCGTTGTCGGTTACCTTGGTTCTGCTGCGGATCTCTTCATTTCTGAATAATACTTAGGTACTTACCTATATTGCCATTTTATATTATTTTAGGACGAAATTCTATGCTATAGCTAAAATAAGGAGCTTACGGATTTAGGGAAATTATAACAAAGCGCTGTACAATCGAAGACATTGCTATTGAAATTGCTGAATAAAGAAAGAATCACATTTCCCTTTAGTACAAAACAAATGAGAGTACCAGCTCGCGTATAATATAGTACCTGAGCTTTCTTATTATTGTATACGAGTATACCTACAAGCTTTAACCGCAGTTCTGCTTTCGTAAAAAGTTTATGAGACAAAAACCTTTTACTATGCAGATCTTAGTTCAAAAAGTGAAAGAAACCCTGTATAGTTTATATTCTTACGCAACCACTTACTAACAAGAATTACTTAGTAACACGATGAAAGTGTTACTTAAATTGTTATTGAAAAATCATCGAAGGAAAGTGAAGTAAAAGCAGAACACACAGAAATATTCATATTGATTACGTCAACGAGGCGAAAATTCTAACAGGTGTAGCGATGACGAGACAGTGCAAATGTCCGAAAGACTGATGCAGCTCGATAACAATTAAAATTTTATTGTGTCTCGTTAGTGACAGTCAAGCGGAGCCGCGTATACCACTAATTCCCCACAGCTACCCCTTCCAGTTTAAGACGCAAATATTATGACAGTGACCTTGAGTGGTTACTTGCGTGTTCTGTACTGAGCTCACGCAACGCGTTGTACTCGTACTTCCAGTCAGTAATAGAACTCGCCCATCAAGGAGCGCTGTCACCAATTTGACGCAATATAAATTAATTATACATAAAACAAAAGGTATTTTAATAAAACACGTATACTAAAAGATTAATATTTTAATTATCCTTAAAATGGTGAAGGTTTCAGAGAAATACGCTTGATAGCTTTTGCGTAATTTTTTGTTTTATATCCGCGTTGGACATAATTTTACAAATTAATTTCACTATGTAATATAAACATAATCTAAAATATTCCTTTATTAAGTTATTAAGAAAATACTCTAATTTAACATAATATATATTTTTTCCAAATCATTAACACTATTCGTTTAGACGTAATTTTCAGTATAAAATCATTAAAAGTAGGCTATCGTCGCCTAAAGCGCGTGCAGTTCCCTGTGAGCGTGCTTTGCGATGATTATCAACAAGTCACAGACACTGAAGGCTGCGGGTGTCGACCCCAGGACAAGCTGCTTCTCACACGGACAACAGGGGGCCTACCACAACCACTAAATGCAGTATTATTTTAATCTTACTTCAGTGGGGGAAAGAGATGGTGCTATACGTCCTGTAGAGCTTCATCTCTTTGCCACACTAAAGTAATATTAAAATAATAGGTACTGCTTTTAGAGGTGGTGGTAGCCCCCCAGGGGGGCTGTACATCGCTTGCTCCCGCGTCACCAGTCTTGATTATCTGTATATGTTGGCTGTTGAGAATAAAACTACAAACGTACGTAGTATAATTGGGAAGTTTTATAAAAATGATGCTGTTATTGTAGTATATTGTGGTGTCTTGCGACTTTCAAGTGAACGAAGTCGCTGGCAGAAGTTAGTTACCTCAATAAAATTGTCAAATGAAAAACATTTAAAATTAGATCTTCGGGGTTTAAGTATTGAAATAATCATAATTTATTATCAAAGCACTCAATTTGTAAGTGGCACTACAAATTGGCACGCACAGGTAATATAGGTAGATCCATTTGTTTACATTTTCATCAGATACTTTTCCAACAGACTATAGGTAGTCCAAACCCCTTCATTTTTGGGGATTCATAATTAAAACGTTACATTTAAAAATTCGTTTGCCCGATACCGTAAATAACGCAATGAATATTAAAAGAGGAGGGTCTGTAAATGTAAGGCATTGTGAAAAATACCAGTCCCTTCCAGTCTAATTTCGCAACACAGTCGCCAGAGTGTTTCAAAATTAGGCTGCAGGATTGGTTTAACATCTATGCTTTTACGACGTGATTGAGTAACAAACACGGTACACTAAAACCAGCCTGATAAATTGTTGTTTGGTGCGGCTTGGGACAGTTAGGTACTTCTCGCAAATAACCGGAACATCGAATATCTAGTACCTACGTTACGATAAATAAAAGCACGGTAGCTCAGTATCTGTGGCTCAGTTTATAGATGAGAAAATAAATAGTAAAATATCAGTCCCATGGTAAAGTTCTTATTTTTTCTCGGATAGAAGGTAATTTACATCTATCCTAGTGAAGTTACTATCAAACTGAAACTTCGTTAGGTGAGCAAACCTACAGTCCAGCCGTCGAGAAAATGCATTCCTGACAACTGTCAGTTGGACAATTTCTAGTAGTAACTAGGATCAAATTCGCAAAACACATTATTCGTTCATATGAAACTGACAGGTGTCAAGAACGCATTTTCTTTTCGGCCCGTTTCTAAGCAGACATATGTAAGCTACCTACTTTTGATATACCTACCCGTATATTTAAAGTTAAACCAGCCTTATTGCAAGACAACAAGTAAAGGCGTCTTCGCATACAAAAAAGGAATAAGCATTAATCATCTCGTTTTATGGCTTAGTACTCATATACCTGCACGAGCGGCACGTTGCCAA
The DNA here is from genome assembly GCA_948150665.1 of Conistra vaccinii. Lineage (NCBI taxonomy): Eukaryota > Metazoa > Arthropoda > Insecta > Lepidoptera > Noctuidae > Conistra > Conistra vaccinii. The sequence goes on from OX411318.1 coordinate 17,161,486, forward strand.
CGGCAGATACAACTGCTGTCGTCGACACCGGGTTGGCGGCAGCCGTAAACGCGTCGGCGGTTGCCGTCGACGCGTTTACTGCGCGTTCCAACTGCAACTGTCGACGCGTGGGCGGCTGGTGTCGACAACGTGCTGATGATGTCTACGAATGACTAATACTTACATTCAACAAAATTATTGAATGAAATTGAAAAAGACACAGTTCTAATCACCCTCACTGAAATACAGTACGCAACATCGATCTTGAAAATTGAGAAGCTGGTTTCTTAATTATTTACTTAATAATTCTCAAATCCCGACATTTTCCTTGCACACAGTTAACCCGTAAACAAAGACGAAGTCTGCAGGCTCGCTACTCGAAACTGAAACTTGCTAACTGTCGTGCTTGAAATGCTCAAATGCCACTCAACTACACAGCCGGCTAGTTAGCCACTGTGACACAAGGACACAAGCCAAGTGGAAGATTAGACGGACAGTCCTATACAGTCAATCAGGACTGGGTAGTCTGACACTGCCTTTGTGCGTAAGGTAATGTGTGAAATGTCAGAACTGTAGGAGCATGCCGAATTTTTATGAGTATCTTTTGAGACTTACAAATCAAATCAAAATCATGTACCTATAGTCGGGCAAAAATAGAAACGTACAAAAAATTTAATCTTTTCTTTTTATGTTGTTAGTTTAGTTAGACTAGGTACTTAGGTACTACTACTAAATATTTTCATGCCATCACTAAATGTCAGAATGTGTCTTTGCACAACTTTTTTTATATGTTTTATGTGTTTTGTTGTGTGTTTGTTTATTTTTTTTTGTGTGTTTTTTATGTGTGTTTTTTTTTGTGTGTTTTGTGTGTATGTATTTGTATGTTTGTCCCTTGCTATCTACCACATTTTGTGCAAATATGGTCCCGGTATTACTATTTCGACTGTGGGGTAATTCTAACTAATGAGAATAACTGCTATTCTACTCAGTCCTCATTAGTTACAATTATCCCACAGTCAAAATAGTAGCGACGCCGGACCATATTTGCATAAAATGTAGTAGATAGGTGAATAAAGAAACGATGATGAAAAAATTGTGCAAAGACACATTCCATCATTTAGTGATGTCATGCAAATATTTAGTCTAACTAAACTAACAATATATACCTACGTAAAGAGAAAAGATTTGATTTTTTGTATGTTTCTATTTTTGTTTGTTTCGTTTTCACCCTAAAACGGCTAAACGGGTTTGGATGAAATTTGGCACATGAGTAGACCATAAACTGGGTTAGAGTATAGAATACTCTTTATCCCAATATTCCCACAGAACGGAGACTTATGCGGGTGAAACCGCGAGGCGCAGCTAGTAGATAATAAAGTAGAGTATGTATGTTAGTTATTCCAACAGTAGACTATAGATAAATCAATCTGCCTAGCCTTTTCCCAACTATGTTGAGGTCGGTTTCCAATCTAATCCGATGCAGCTGAATACCAGAATATTACATAAGAGCGTCTGCCTATCTGACTTCCACAACCTAGTAACTGGGTAATACGATACCAGACTTTCGGGTTTCTGACGACCCGTAACGACTGTCAAACAACCACGAATGAGAGCCGGGACCAACGGCTTAACGCGCTTTACGAGGCACGGAGGAGTCTCAGTATGTAAAGATGGTCACCCATCCAAGGACCAACCCCGGCAAGCGTAGGTTAACCTGATGGATCGACCGGTGCGGCTGTTATTACTTAGCAACGAGCTCCACAACTATTGATAGACATTTGAACTCCATATTTTTTTAAATTATAAAAGAAAGAAATGGATTTCAAGTGTTTGTAAGTATTTAAGTATATCATCGTAAAAGTAAAAGATCTTATAATTTATTTACTTATTTAATATATTACATCTTATATTTTTTCCTGTTATACAGTACTAGCTTCTGCCCGCGTCCGTACGGAAGTCAACTATACCATAAAACATACGCTGAGGCACTCGGAAATAGTGTAGTTTCTATGAGTAAAAGAACTTTAGAAATCACATCAGAAATTCCAGAGATAACCTTTTACTAACAAACAAATAATTTTAGTTACCTTTTTACTATTAAGTTATTTAGAAAAAAGCTCTCTTGAACCGTTTGCTGCGGTTTTTTCAGACAGCCGCTACAATATATGAAGCAATAAAAGTAACGAAAATTAAGTTTCCAGTTTTAATGTGAGTCATTTATATTCGCATATCCTTTATTATAAAAAAGCAGCCAAAACGAAGGGTTCCGTTCCACCGTACTATTTAATACTTTAACTTTCAGATATCACAATATAATATGTTTAACATACATTGCACTCATCACAATATAGATGAAAACACTATGGTTTCGAGGCGAAGAAAAAAGGTTTCGTAAATTATGTCTTGCTGCGCTTCTCAGCTAACGGATGACAGACGACTCTTGTCAAAAATGTGCGCGTCGTCTGTTTTTCACATGGCTTCTAGGACGTTCTAGCTAGAAGCTGCGGATTGTGGCGGAAGCGATTCGAAATAAGTTCGCGTTATAACAAATATAAATACTTTAGTCAAAAACCCCTTTACTGTAGAACTTTATTAATTTATTTTTATATAGCACGGTGGTCATAGTAGTATACATAGAGAAAATTTCAAGTGCCTACCTATTTCGGTTCAAAAGATACAGCTCTGTGACAAAACGACGGACTGACAGCGGGGCCTTAGAAATAGGGTCCCATTATATAGTCCATTCGCGATAAGAAAATAGTGAGTCATCGTTGTCCGCCGGCCTATCCCCGCTCCTCGACCAATCGGGTCGCAAAAGACAAGCGTTTCGTACGACGATCTGCAAACTTTCTAATTTGCTAATTTGTAGCTTTCTGATTTGTTGCGACCCGATCGGTCGTGGGGCGGGGCTACGCCTGCAGACAACGATGACTCGCTTTTTTCTTAACGCGAATGGACTATAGCACCCTTTGGGAACGGAACCCTAAAAACAAGTGCATGCAAAATCATATAATTATTCCGTTCAGTAACAGTTATATTTATGAAGCGGTTAATTAATCTAATGATACTCTATTAGACTAGTCAATTTTTCACCTTGTATAACCGAAATTGTTATTCAGAAAACAAATTACATCAATGACGTTGACTACAACAAATAGTTTATAAATAACTCCATTTATTTTCAGTAAACAATTTTAATAGGACAAACACAATTTATTTGTGTTCAAATTAATTAAATCTAGTTTTCGCCAATTTCTATTTTTGTTGTAGAGCCCAGTGTGATAGTTAATCTACATTGTTTGGTATAATTGTTTTTTTGTTGTTGTTTTTTTTTTGCTAGCAATGTGAGTTGTAAATAACTAGTTATTCTTCCAATTCAATCTGCCCAGGCTTTTCCTAACTATATTGGGGTCGGCTTCCAGTCTAACCGGATGCAGCTGAATACCAGTATTTTACATGGAGCGATAGCGAGCCTATCTGACCTCCACAACCCTAAGTTGTTCGCCTCAATACAGGAAAAAACAAAAAGCAAAAAGAAAATTAGGAAAATCCCAAAACAACAGCCGAAAAATCTAAAAAAATCTTTATTTTGAGTAAGAAGTACGTAAGAAGTTCACCGGGTCATCTAGTGTTTTATAAAATAATTACAATAATTATTGTTATAACAACTAAGTAGTCAAACAAAATCCATCAGGAGTTTTATTCCTCTCTCCTCTCCTACTTTTTCCTGTGCCCGACAGGGTCCACAATAATCATATTTTGTAAAACCTATCACCTCAGTTAACCTACACATGTGGAAACAATATATTGAGTACAACGGCTGCCGACTGGGGATCGAATTCACGATCTCCACCTTGTAAGTCCGCACTTTAATGCTGTGCTATTGTAGCCTGCAGCTTAAGTAATACTACTATTTATTATTTTAATCGATTGCTTTCCTTTGGACAGATGCACCAACATTCGTCGGCCGAGTAACAAACGTCACTGTGGTGCTAGGCAGAGATGCCACACTCACCTGCAAAGTGGAGAACTTACAAAGTTATAAGGTAATGAAGCATTAATTTTATTTTACCATTGGATTCATTATAAATGTTTTTGACTTATTAAATTCGAATTTCACATAAATTTATAATATGGGCACTTATGAAACGTCAGAAAATAGGTGCACGGTTCCAATTGGTCATGTCCTTTGGAGAAGAGCCGGCAAGAAACTCCGCGGTTACTCTTTTAAAAATAATTGGCTTTTACAATCTTTTCAAATTACAGTGTTAATAGGTATATACAATGTAAGCCAGTCAACAAGTACCTAGGTTGTAGACCTACAACGTCCACACATTTTTTTTTAAATAAAAAAGCAAAATTATTATTTTATTACGCTTTAGAAAAGCGTAATAAAATAATAGTTTGGAAAATCCAAAAGTGCACACCTCATAAGTTCATAACTCTCATTCATAAACGAAAAAGAAATTTAAAACATAGTTTCTAACAAAAATTAACAATTTATCACTTTTCATGAAGTATGTTTTGACTGCTTTTTTACCCATCAATATGGGTAAAATTTCTAAACTCGCATCGATATCAATCTCTCTCATATCGACCTCCGGTCTCCGGAGGGGAATAATGTAGCGGTTACACCACCACATACGAGCTACGCAGCAAAGACATGACGTCACACAGATCCTGCATCGCGCATTTAGAGTTTACCACGCGACCGACATAGATAAAACTATCCGAAATCAACTTACGGGCAGTTGCCCGCCAGACACAAACACCCGTCTGGCCGGAGGATCCTCCCTTTTCAAATGAGGATGAGTGAACTTTACACCCTATTCCTCATACCTCTAAAGTTTTAAACTGAAATATGAACAAAATATTTTACGGCGCCATTCGCCATAGACTAAAACATTCAGAAGTGAAGTGTAGGTACAAATAGCTGCCGTTTGTTTTTATGGCGGATTTTTTATATATTAAGTATCTAATATTTTGAACGCTGATATTAATGTTTGTTTTATTATATTATGGTTTATGGTTATTTGTCATCAAATAATTATTACAATTTGTGGCATTTTTCCCTTTAAGATTTCCACGTCCGAGCTCCAGGAAACAAGGGAAAAATGGATAACATTTGTGCAAAAAAATCGTAATAAGCAAACGTGGTTGCCAAGTGAACCATCTCACATAATGTTCATCATTAATAGAATGGAAATTAGAATAATGTTCTGCAGTTAAAACTGTGTTAGGTATCAAGTAGGCAGAAGAAGCAGACTGTGTCGCATCTGCGAGTGCATTACTCTATGAGAATCTCCTCGCAACGCGCATGCACCGCAGTAGTCAAACGTCAAAGCATCCAAGGGACACATTTTTGTTCGCGGTGTCTTCTTTGATAGTATATTTTAGTTAGTATTTTATTAATTATAATTAAACTACTTTGAATAAAAGAGCCATTTTCAATAGGGTTCCTTCTATGGATGAAACGAATGTATAAAAAAAACATTGACTCAATTAATTGATTTTATCGCAAGCTATACAATGTTTTCAGGGTTCATAGATTGACGGACAGGATTTTTTTTTCAACTATTTTGATGCTTTTTCCATTTCTGCTGCATTAAATCAATTATTAAAAAGTACAGTATTAATCTCCATTTAATCATCTATACAATGGTATATAAATTAAGTAGGTTCTGTGTACTAGCAGGAGTGTAACAATAAAAACAGTTGCAGAAATGGGGCAAAAAATATTTTTCGATCGTAGAGCACACTCTAATGCTTCGCATTATGAGTCGTGCAATAATAATAAAAACTGTTTAAACCAAATGACATGATTGTCAATTCAACTGAAAAAAAAAATTGTAGATAATATGTAGTAGGTACCTACACGAAAGTCGATATGCACTTCGCGCCGAAATAATTATCGAAGTGTATAGAGTGCCGCGAGTTTCTTGTGGCACTTTAGTGTCACTGCCTCGGCCCGGCTAGGGTGCCGTGAGCGTTGCATTGTCACTGTCACTTGTTATTTAGGTTAGGTTAGGTTAGAACTGTGACCACACAACGCACGAGCCGAGCGAGCGTAGCGAGCGGTGCCGCGGTAGCGGCCGGCGAAGTGCCAGGGTCCGTTTAGGCACAAGAGAATGTAATGTTTTGGGAATGTGGTGTTTTACAGCGATTTAACCTCGACAATCAAACAAAATACCAAGTGACGTGACTTAGTGACAGTGACAATGACAATCCAATGCTTGAGGCACTTTGGCCGGGCCGAGGCGGTGTTACTAGGGTGCCTGTAGTGGTACTTTATCCGATAGGGATAGAGTGCCACTGGTGGTACTCTATACACTGCCAATAATTATTTGTGTTGAAATAAGTGCATATTATGTATCGTGTATGAAAAAAGCTCGTTCTATACATTAAAAATAAACTTCCAATAGCTGGGGGTAAAAAGATATTAATCTCAATAATTGATGTGACGCGACAATGCGGTTTACTTTGACTATGGTGCACGCCATGCCATGATAAGCGGTTTATAGCTGGTTAGCCAGAGAGTGACCTCTACAATTTGTATCTTCACTCACTCGAGCTCGATACTCATTTTTTTTACTGACGAAAAAAAAAGGAGGGGCTTCGTCGTCGACACATAATTATATTTTTATTTTATATATAATTATGACCACGCGTATATAACTTTTTACTGAGCAGTGTGATTTCAACGATTATTTTTTTATTCAGGAGGGTATATCTCGAAGTTGTTCCCATGTAAAAATGAAAACTGAAATCCACTCCTAAGGGTAAAAAAATGGGGTTGATTGATTTTTCACCTGCTGAATTTTCAACTGTGAACCGATTCTGTTGTAATTTCGCACACATATAATTATGTAGTTCTGATGACACAACCACCTGATAAAGACCTGCAGTTGATCTGATGATGGAGACGGAAGACAATCGTGAGAGCTCCTCAGCAGTTTCCAGCAGCTACATCGTGTTTGGGCTTATTTCATTCACCTTTATGAGAACTTTACACCTAACTCCGTATTAATGGCAAACAATAAAAAGCGTAAAATAAAAAAAAGGTGTGCGTCTCGGGACGCCCGACAGAAGTGATAACTTAAACTGACAGATTTGCGCCGTAACGCTTTACGTAACGAATTGGCTTACAATAAGAAGTTATCAGTTCATGACTTTTTTACAAAAAATTAAACCCACGAAAAAAATTAATGAAAAGCAAAACATAAAAAATAACCTCTACGTGACAAACTGATGACTCTCATATAACAAATTTTGAGGCGGCGCCAAGCACATATAACGAAGATTCATCAAGCTAACATTTTACGCTATAAGGGATGAGGTTGAGGGTTATCAATTTGTCACTAAAAGGTTATTTTGAATTTTTCGCTTTTCAGTTTTTTTCGTCGGTTTTTTTTTTTTACCAATCAGACAAAACCTTTTTTGGTCATGTTGATATTTCAGATTATCAACCCCTTTAAAATAAATACCCATACTTACTTAGTGCACGCCACACTTTGTATCGTGATGTATCGTCACATATTATTACTAGCGACCCGCTCCGCTTCGCACGGTTTTTACGAGTTGACATAACATCGAGATTTCGTAAACGTAACTCTAATGTTAACGTATTATAGGTACACATAAACCTTCAGCAGTAAATTCTTTAAACGATGGTGAAAACTTCGTCAAAATCTGTTGCGTGGTTTAGAAACGCACACACAGATTCTTTACAGAGAAACGCGAAAAGCGATTTTGTTTTTTAATAAGTATAGTTTTATAAAAGTCATTGAGGCTATAAGCACATTTTGTACATACATAGTAAGTACTACATACTTAGTTACATAAACTGACGTTTTTTTCCCTTGGGGGTGAAACATAGGAAAAACTATTTTGTTCCTGACCCCGTTTCAAATTAAATTAATAGGTAAGTACATAATTAGGCACCCAAATATACTAAAAACATTACTTACAATAGTTTTCTTTTTATTCTAAACTTAGCACAGCACCTAAAAGTGCTCAAAATATTATAAGTAAGTACTATAAAATATTATATTATACGGTGGTCATTAAACTTTGTGCCACCCGCCGTCACATTTCATGCGACAGTTTGGTGACACAAGAATATTAAACATTTTATAGTATAATAAGTTGCAATGTTCACACTCTCATATTTCGTGGTAAATAATTCTGTATTGTTTACCATTTCATAATTTTATTTAAAATAATAACAACAACAAATTAACAAAACAAAACACTGTATAACATTTACCTAATAGTAACATTTTTTTAATTTTTTATTAGTTAAGTTACTTATAGAAAATAGTCAAGTTGTACCGACCGACTGTACTGCTGAACTTTGAAGTTTAAAATACCGATGTACTGTATTAATAAAGTTTAAAATATTACGATTTACGTAAGTTAGAATGTAAGTACGCAATGACGAATTACTTTATTGAGAATGTTCATTAGCGCGATGCAGATGTAGATACGTAACTTCGAAATCTTGATATGACGAATGACTAAATTACGAATGTTTACTATAGAAATTCTGAGCGAGTATTTCGCCTTTAAGTGTATAGATGTAAGGATAACTTAATTCATAAGGATGGCATTAAAAGCAAAAAAGTGGATGCAATATCAACTGTTTACTGCAGTTGCTATTTGTCATGCCACCAACGCAATAGAGGTCAAAATCGGTTGAACGAACTGTAAAAAAAGTTTAGTTAAATGTTTAATGTTATTTCAAATGAAGTAAATTATGTAAGTACCTTCAGTATTATAGGTATGTATCCAGCAGAATCTCATGAACATTCTCGTCACTGAAGCGCAGTAATATTATACCATTCCATGAAAACTGGAAAGTTCCACAAAGATGTAAGAATAACTTAATAAAAATTTTGTAGTAATTTTTTAGACATTAACAAGTTAGTACCTAACTGTTATACAAGAATAACATGAACGGAACTTAATTAACCTCTACCAAAATTTTAACTAAGTTATCAATACATCTATACACTTAAAAGCGAAATACTCGCTCAGAATCTCGATGCTAACTAAACATTCGGAATTTAATAATCCGTGATAGGAAGATTTCGAAGTTCCGTACATCGCGATTATGAACATTCTCAATAAAGTAATTCATCATTGCGTACATTCTCACTCACGTAAATCGTAATTTTATAAACTTTATGAATACAGTACCTACATCGGTATTTTATAAACTTTGAAGTTCAGTAGTACAGTCCATATTCTTACATGAAAACATATGATCAGCCACTTCCAAGAACCTTTGCAATTTCCTGTACTTAATAAACTACCGTCGCTTTTCTATCACATTTAACCAGATTAACGAACAATATAAAATGCCTTTTCCCCATGGAGGACTTAATAAAGCCTTTCTATAGAAACTAATGGAAAACAGGATAAGAACGCATCTGATAGCTTTGATGTCCGTTCCTATATTACACCTCTGAGACCGACCCGTTACGCCTCGTCATTCGTTAGGCTAATAGTAACCATTAGTCATTTCCTTCAGTAATGCGTTACCATTCACTAAGTAACGCGTGCTCATAGGAAATGTAATATGGTTCCGTAGATTATGTGGTCACTGGTAACACTTGAGCTGCGAAAACCGCCCTTACCGGCTACAGTTTAAAGGCGTTGTCAAAATCTAATTATTACCATGCACGGTTGTGACGGGTGACTAGGCTCGTGGTCGTAAATATTTGTGGTAATGTCGGCTCTGCGTTTTGTCCTTGAAGCAATTATGAAGGTTCAGTTACAGGAGGTAGGCTGTCGTGAAATATGTCACTCACAGTTTTACATTGTATTATAAAGTAGGTACCTATGTGCAGAACCTAAGCTTGTATTTCGTGAAATAAGATGGGAGATAGTGGGCGTTCTAGAAAATACAAGGTTTTTCGGCCGATGACGGGTCGACTTTGTCTCTACCGCCCATGGTCACACATGCTACAAGGCATTACTATCGACCATTGCATGAACATAGAAGTTAGTCTATTGGCGAATCTTATGTTATGTATAAGCACCACCCCTTACATTTCAAATACGCATAAAACTCAAGAATAACTTGAAATGCGCGTAATGGCGGAACACTTATCACATTTCCACGCCGCAGCGGCCTCATAGCCGAGATCCCAGAGTCTGCAAAATATGAATTGCTTTACTGCCATAAAACATGGTCGTTTTCAACCCAAAGGAAGCAATTTTCACCGAACAAGTGCCTTTGTTGGGCGCCACTTGATTTCGATCCTTAGCCCGTAGGAATTCGCCTTTCATGAAAGCTAAAGGCTAATCGTACACGTACCATGTAACATGAACTTAATCGACTTGAAAGATCCTGCCACAAGTAGGGTTACTATTTCGAAAGGGAAAGACAAAAACTCAGAAATTTGCAAAAAGTCCGGATATTTTAGTAAAACTACTTTCATTTTCTGATTTTAGGGTATGACTAATCCTCCGCTTCCCATCCGTCCGTATGTATGTAGCGGGCTGTATCTCATGAACCCTAATAGATACAGGATAGTTCACATTTTCACAGATTTTGTATGTCTATTGCCGCTGTAAGAACAATATACTTTACAAAAAGTTAATAATTAAGCAGTAAACATAATTATGACTTAAAAAATAAGTATACAACCCAGTATTCTTATTCGTTAAGTCATAAATAGATACTTTGTATATTTTTTTGTATACTTATTTTGTTAATTACTTATTATTGTTCCTTCAAGTAACTTTTTATTTTTTTGCGTTTTTTGCTCGTTCATAAATCGGTACGGAACCCCGAAAATGCGTTGTTTAGGTTTTTTTAATACCTTTTTAGTTTTTTTTTTTGTTTTGCCCCTATGTCGGAAAGTCAAGATTAATTAAGAACCCTGTCAGATCTGACCAGGTCACGAAGTCACAATGGTATAGGAACCAAAAACTTTTCATGTTTGGACAAATTCAGATGCTATTGGTAACCCTAGCTACCTACCTAGAATAATGTAAGTCTTAATTTCTCTCTATTAGATTTATAACTTCGTTGTGCTGTATTCGATTTTCTTTCTGTAAATAAAGTTATTTGCAGAATTTTACGTAGGATTTTCTCCGTAGCGAATAACGAAACACTGGAAACCATTACCAGTATTTATTAAAAGATCTGCTGGGCATTATTGAATCCGGGAAGTGACGTATTTTTTTAATGCTTTTAATTATAAATCTCTTTTCATTTTATTTTACAACTCTAGGAAAGTAAATACCACCAAGGAAGGTCTTTTCTGTTACGACGAAGTAACATAATAATATCTTTTTATATCTGTAGTTGTTATTTAAAACATTATGATGTGGGCAAAATATGAAGTTTAAATTGAAACTAGTTTGAATTTCAAGAATTTGATTGGCTGTATGTCATGTGTGTGTCTATTTGTGTATATATTGTTGTATGTATGTTGTAGTTTGTTTGCATAGTGCTGTTTCAACAAAAGAGCACCGGTTTTCATATAGGTATGCGATGTTAGCACACAGTTTATGAAAAGTGACAGTTCTGATAAATAAAAGTGAACGAGTTCCGTAATATTTTTTTTATTATTCTGAATCAGTATTGTTTATGTAACTTCCAGGAATTTATTTTGAAAACGGGGCTGTTTCTAGTTTTGTTATTCTAAATTCTATAGAACGACAAAACCAATTCATGTGTTATGTCGTTGGTTTAGGCTACAAATAACTACTAAAAACTACTACCAATTTTATTGTACTTACCTATATGTAATAGACAGGGTTTCGTGAAACTGGGTAACTTAACCCCAAAGACGTGATTGGTCGATAAAATAAAAGTTATAAAACTAAAACCCAACTACGACAAAAGTCATCTAAAAAGGTATAACAAGATATCACAGACAGACAAATTAAAAATCTGGAGTAAAACGTGTTAAGGGCATAAATCGAACAGATTACGTGTATTAGGGGGTGCATCCTAAAAGTAATGGCAACGTCGTAAATAGCATTCAAATATTCACCTGTTTTGATTAATTTGGAAATAATACTGTATGGAAATAAGAAATGTGGCTAACTAACTAACTAGAATATTAATAATGAATTGCAATAATTAATATCGTAAAACCGAATATTTAGTTTTAAATGTAAAAAAAGTGTTTGGAAACTTTCCAAATAATTTTTTTACACCTAAAACGGGTACAACATCAAAATCAATGTTATAATTGCAATTCATTATTAATATTCTAGTTAGTTAGTTAGTTAGCCACATTTCTTATTTCCATACGGTATTATTTCGAAATTAATCAAAACAGGTAAATATTTGACAGCTATTTACGACGTTGCCAACTTTTAGAATGCACGGTCATGTGACGTCTAGCCGGGTAGTCGGGTAAAAAGACGATTCAGAATCGGTACCCATCGCGTCTCCGGAGTTAATCTGGCCAATTAGGATAACGACACATACATACATAACATTACGCCTGTATTCCCCGAAGGGTTAGGCAGAGGTGTACCTATAGTACACCCACATTTCGCCAGTTATGTTTATATCCCACGTAATAGGGGGCGAGCCTATTGCCATCAACCGGGCACATATCCAGACTCCAGGCTGCTACTGAGAAATGCCAGATGGAAAATCCCGATAACACTTTGAAACAAACAGAGCACCTGCCATGTTATCTCTTCACCACCCTTGGTTGACTGGTAGAGAATGCCTAAGGCATTAAATCCGCCTTTGTACCTTTAGTGCAAAAAGTTTAAATAAATAACGAAGTGTATAGAGTGCCGCGAGTTTCTTGTGGCACTCTAGCGTCACTGCCTCGGCCCGGCTAGGGTGCCGTGAGCGTTGCATTGTCACTGTCACTTGTTATTTAGGTTAGGTTAGGTTAGAACTGTGACCACACAACGCACGAGCCGAGCGAGCGCAGCGAGTGGTGCCGCGGCAGCGGCCGGCGAAGTGCCAGGGTCCGTTTAGGCACAAGAGAATGTAATGTTTTGGGAATGTGGTGTTTTACAGCGATCTAACCTCGACAATCAAACAAAATACCAAGTGACGTGACTTAGTGACAGTGACAATGACAATCCAATGCTTGCGGCACTTTGGCCGGGCCGAGGCGGTGTTACTAGGGTGCCTGTAGTGGCACTTTATCCGATAGGGATAGAGTGCCACTGGTGGCAGTCTATACACTGCCAATAAATAAATACTCATTGTAAATTTATTATATTAAGCATTTATGCACTTCCTAGCCTGAAGCACAGGTTCAAACTACTCGTAATTCAGGAAAATAAGCAACTATGCTCAATTTTAATTATTAAGTTACTTCTTGTGTCCCTTTTTATAAATAAACGATGTTATTTATTTATATTTATTTTATATCCTAGGTGGCATGGCTCCGCGTAGATACACAGACGATCCTGACAATTGGCCACCACGTCATCACGAAGAACCACCGGGTCGCAGTCTCCAAAAGAGACCAGACCTGGTCGCTGACTCTGCGTGACGTCAGGCCGGCTGACGGCGGACGCTATATGTGCCAGATCAATACTGAGCCCATGATCACGCAGACACATCATTTGCATGTTTCTGGTAAGTATGTAGGTATTATGATCCTTATGAGATACTGGGAATCTGTTTTAGGCTGGAAATAGTGTTACACCGACGTCGGTCCTTGACGTCGTGTCGGTAGCGTAACTTCAGTGACTGATCGTAAGCAACTAGGGTTGCCAACCCTACTATACAGGGCGTCCCACGGATATGCCACATGGAGGGAAAGTACCTTGAATATTGTAGATGGAACATTTTACTCAAAGAAGACATTATTTCAATTTAAAAAACAATTTAAGCTGCATTCATAGATATTTAAATAATTACATGGTTGAACCGGGAATCGAATCCGTTACATGAGAAAAATAATCACCCTGTAGCTTTATCATACCGATCGAAAGGCTTCATCATAAGGATTATTTTATGCCAAATAACATAATGTCACAAATAAAAGGAAGACCATGAATTTTAACCTTTGATGTGAAATTTTGTTCAGAAAAATGAAAAGCTGACATTGCCGTAAGGACATATAATATAAGGTTTTTTTTTTATGGGGTTACGTAAAAAAATTAGTTTACAAGAACCAGTATGAAAGTGTCCACGAGCTACAAGCAGAACTTAGACGTATTATTCTAAATATCCACCACGAAAAGATAAAAAAATTGACAGGGAGCGAAATAATGCGACTTTGTATCAACAGGAAGGGACTCATTTTGAGCATTTAATTTTGATAAATTGATTAATTTTGTATTAAAAATGTTAAAATTCATGGTCTTCCTTTTATTTTTGACACTATGTTATTTAGCAAAAAATAATCCTTATGATGAAGTCTTTCGATCGGTATGATAAAGCTACAGAGTGATTATTTTTCTCGTGTAACGGGTACGATTTCCGGCAACATGTAATGATTTAAATATCTATGAATGCAGATTAAATTGTTTTTTAAATTCAAATAATGTCTTCTTACAGTAAAAGGTTCCATCTACAATATTCAAGGTGCATTCCCTCCATGTGGCATATCCGTGGGACGCCCTGTATAATATAGTATCCTACTTTAATAGAGGCCTAAATACCATGGTATAAGAAAACAAAACAAGGTATGGCATTCCGAGACACAGTGGTCACATGGGTGACACTTACCTACGCCATCACATCTGTGTTACTAGTATTGAGTAATAATAACTCCCCGACCACCTTTATTACCTGTGCGAATCCGATAAAACAATGAGGTTTTAATTAATAATTACGTTGGTATGTTTAAATTGATTTGTTTTGTTTGATTAAACAAACGAAACGCCAGTTTAAATGCTTTGTATATATTTTTAACAGAACGGCGACTTAAAATCTTTCCTTAATTTGTGTTTTGTTGCAATAAAACAACTGGCAACTGGATAGTGACGTAAGCAAGTGTAACTCCTGGAATGCCATACCTTGTTTTCTCATACCATGCTAAATGCTATATGACAAAAAAAAAAACATGTAAAATACTATATTTCTAAAGAAAATATAGTAGGCGAAACTACTATATTTTTATTCCACTACAAAATGGCGAGATGATAGTAGTAAAAAAAATATGCACTTCCAGAATAAAAATGTTTTTGAAACATACTAACTATACATTTTTAATTTTTTCGCCATCTACTAAATGTTTACAGGCAATGGCGTATAACATACTTTATTTAATATATAAAAAATGTCGGCAACCCTATCAACAACTGACAGCGCCAAACACCATCAAATTCTGGCACCCGTGGAGCGAGTTGAGTTACCGTAGGTAACACTTCTAGCCTTAAGAACCATAAGGTCTTTTTTCATAAAACAATTTTAGCATACGTGCTAGGTACTTTATTTGTTTGGTCAGTTAATCACGATATTCGTCAATCGTCCCCCAGCGATGTCGTTCTCGTATAAACTTCAAACTCCCGTTTGACCTGTACCCCAATTACGTAATACACGATCAATCAGAATTTGAATCGTTTTGAAACAGATTGCTAATCCATTGCTTCATAAGTTCGAAAAAAAAACTGTCTACAACGTAAATAACGCAATGAATGTTGTTGAACTGTCAAAATGTAACAGATTAGTCGGAATCGTTTACGAAAATGTGTTGCGTAATTAGATAACTGCACTCGTAACGTACCCAACCATTTTATTCCGATGATTCAACAATTGTCCAATTCAACAAAACAACAATCGGCGTCAACCACCACTTACTCCACCCAGTGCATGTTGTTGAAGGATTGGGCACGCCACAATTGCGGCGATAAGTCCCCTCTTTGAGGAGTGGCTAGAGAGGCGCCACGGCACCCTCACCTACCGCCTGACGCAGGTCCTCACCGGACACGGTAGTTTCGGGAGGTTCCTGTTTCAGATAAGGCAGGAGGAAACGCCCGGGTGTCACCACTGCATGGATCGCCCGGAGGACACGGTGGAGCATACGGTGGAGGTCTGCCCAGCTTGGGCGGAGCACCGCCGTGTCCTCGTGCAGGCGATCGGCGGCAATGACCTCTCGCGTCCGGCCCTGGTTCATGCCATGGTGCGGAGCGAGAGGGCATGGCAGGCTGTCACCTCCTTCTGCGAAGCAGTAATGCTCGTGAAGGAGGAGGCGGGGCGCGTGAGGCAGAGACTAAGGTCGCTCCCTCGAGCCTCTAGCCGCCGCGGTAGTAGACGCCCCGGGCGTCGGGAATCGATAGCCGATTTCCGGCCACCGTAGGCGCGGGCTTGCGGACGGAGAGTGATGGGTAGCTCTCCGTCCGATCAGGACCAAGCCCGGGTCGACGGCGCGTAGTGTTCCACGCGCGCCTCAAAGAGTTGTCAGCCAAGCTGAAGGGGTCCGTTAGGGCCGATGCCTACCACTGGGGTTGCGGATAAGTCCTAAGGGGAAACCGTGGCCCCGGTCTAGGTAAGGGAAGGAACACGGGTGGGTTTTAGTCAGTAAAAGTCTGACACGCCCTTCCGCTCCGCCCAGAGCGGGAGAAGTCATTGGATGATTTCCCACCCAAAAAAAAAAAAAAAAATGTTGTTGAAGGATCAAAATGAATATGATCGTGATTGCGAATGCGGTCGCAAATAAGTATAGGGTCCTTTTTAAATTTCGGTTTTAAAACCATTTTGAGATTCCCGCAGACAGGCGCGACGCGACACTAGTACAACAACGTCTATGAAAACATTATTGAAATTTTTGTACCAGAATCGCATTGCAACGTCGTCACGGCGTCGCGTAGCGTCGTTCTGCGGGAGCCTTTAGTGCACTTTTACGCCCTCTATGTTTAATGGGTTATGATTTGCGTTTCTCAAGCAGTTAGTGAATATTTATTTAATTATTGAAGTGAAAACTTCGTAAGGCGCGTTGAGCACTATTTGGGTGAACAAAAATCATGGAACTCGCGTCATCGTCACCTAACGCTCGAACGAAAGACATCAACGCGTCAAAAAGTTACTTAATACGTGATTTCGTTTGATAATTATTTTATCCATATAGTCTTCATAATTGAATATTTAAAATTTAAATTCAAAGTAATTTATTCAAATTAGGCTGAGAATCAGCATTTTTTAATGTTAAATGAATGAATGTTAATTACATATATATGACAACCCCTAAATGCCCGCCCTTCACCGCTTTCTAGTGAAGTAGTGGTGCAACAAACTCCCCAGCAACACATTTGTCTGTTTATTTTGATGAACTTGATATATGTATACAATAGTAGCTACGCAAAGATAATTAACATTGCAAAACAAAGAAACAAAACGTTAGCACACGCCAAAATACAAATAAAAACATTAAAACTAAACTAAAGGATAAATAAAAACATAATAAACAGAACTCAATTTGATAACTAAATAAAAGCCTCAAGGCATAAAGGGCTTTATTGCTGGATCACAAAATGCAATCAAAATTTTTATATATTTGTAAATTTTTTATCACTCGCGACGCCGGTAATTGTTCTACCATGAAGTTTTCTTAGAAATTGTTTTGCTAGAGTCGTGTCGCGCCAGTCTGCACAAGGCTTTATAGTCGCTAGGCACCTGACGTTTATTATCTTGAGTTTCATTAATTACTGCACACGGAGTTAGCGCCTGGCATTCTCTCCCAAACAAAAGAATTGACAATGCACCAGATATTATTATTGCTCTTTAGTCTTTAGAGAGGGCCATTCAAGGATTTAAAGCGCTTTTGTTCATTCTGCTGTATATTATTAACATAACGGTCTACTTAGTCTAAATGGTTATTAGTCTAATTGAGATGCAGTAATATTAAATGTTGTCTAAGGCCTTTCATACATTACGATACTCGCAATCGCAAGAGACGTACTTCAGTCGTGTACCAATAAAATACTTGTTCGCTACTCGAGGTTCGTACTTTATGCTCTTTGATTTTAATATGCTACTGAAAACGAAGAAGAATCCTTCATTTGAATTTGTAGCCCACATCGCTAGGACCTTTTTAATTATGTCGAGTGATCCCAATGACGAAGAACTTGCAGTGTATCTTTTATTCCGAAATAGAAGACAAAATAGAAAAAAAAAACAAGAAAATATTGGACTCATCCTTACATTACCAGAAACGACGTCATGTCGTATCGTTTCTCATATACGCGTATGTCGTATCTTTACTCATATATTCAGGCAATTTAAAGACATGGATATTTTTCTATCCGTCAACAAAAATAATGAACTGCCGCTTTAGCAGGATCATAGAAAATTTTATAAATCATACAAACTGTCACAAACTGACAATTCATACTATTATATGCGTTCAATTTATATTAGCAATTCATCTGTTTGACAGTTTTAATCATAATGAAATAACATTTTCATCCCACCATCTCGGAAAGAGTATTTTTAATCTTCAATATCTGAGTGGAAAAGCCGTTTTTATTCGCTAGAGGATAAAGTAAATTGAATTTAGAACATCGTGTGCACTAAGTTTGTGAATTAAAAAAAACATTAAACCTATTTACTGCTACCTCTATGGTGCCGAATATATCATACAACTTTTTTTTAATTTTTTTAAAAACTCAGACTCGGAACCTTCTTGGTGTTCTTTTTTCAATTTGCTTTGTACGCGGTTCTTTACGCGGCATTTTTTCACGTCATTGTTAAACCTTTTATTAAAAACAAGAAACTTGAAAACAAGTGAAAAAACTAAAATGAGTGATTCTAGCGACGAGGAAGTTTGCTTGACGCCAACAGAATTGACTGAAACTGTTAATAATGCGCAAATGAGCTTTCTCCCTCAACAATCACGCGAGAAGTATTTAAAACAGTACGATATGTTCAACACGTGGCCACTAGCAAAAGGAGCCAAAACTTTCTCAGAAAACGTTTTGCTGGCATATTTTATAGAATTATCCGAGAACAAGAAAGCAAGCACTCTATGGAGTACGTATTCGATGCTAAAAGCAACAATAAAGATGAAAAAAGACAAACATATCGATACCTATCCTAAATTAGTGGCATTTTTAAAAAGAGCCTCATCTGGTCATCAACCAAAAAAATCGAAGGTTTTCACAGTATCTGATATTGAAAAGTTTCTTAACGAAGCACCCGATTCCGTATATTTGGCGGCAAAAGTAAGTCAGTTGCACATTCAGTATCTACTTAAGTATATTAATCTCAATTAAATAGTATACTTAGTAGATGTTGATAGGCATAATTATGCGTTCATATCAATTTTATTCATTTATCTACTACAATACTCTTTACGTTACAGGTTGTTCTTATTATTGGAATAAACGGAGCATGTCGAACTAATGAACTAACACAACTTAATGTCAAAAACATTGAGAAACATTCAGATGACTTACTATTAATTAATTTACCTAATACAAAGACAAAAAGAGACCGCAACTTCGTCATTAGCAAGGAATACGTAACGATTGTTGAGAAATATCAAGCCTTAAGCCAGCCACACACGTAACGATTTGCTTGCGCAAACTTAAGCTTGCGCAAATCTAAATTGACAGATTTTCAAAGAAATTTGCGCAAATTTCTCCCCACACACGTAACGATTTGCTTGCGCAAGCCTAAATTTGCGCAAGCAAATCGTTACGTGTGTGGCTGGCATTACGCCCGCCTAACACTCCAATCAATCGATTTTTTCTACAGTATCGCAATGGAAAGTGTGTTAGACAGCCTATGGGTACTAATAAAATTGGCAGTATCCCACGAGAAATAGCAACATTTCTTGAACTTCCAGAACCCCTGTTGTACACGGGTCATTGTTTCCGACGAACTTCAGCCACACTTTTGGCTGATTCCGGAGCTGATCTCCTGTCCCTTAAGCGCCACGGAGGCTGGAAGTCCAATGCAGTTGTAGAGGGATACATAGAGGATTCCATCCAAAATAAGTCTAAAATATGTGAAGGCATCGTAGGAGCCATTACACTGAAAGAGCCTCAATCGGATCCTTGGACTGGCCCTTCTACATCAAAAATAAGCCGTTATGAAACACCTAACCATCTCCCTCTCTCTCCAACATTCACGCCAAGGGAATCCGATGAATCGGTACAACTATTAAGTATGACAGATAGTTTACCGAAAAACAGTACACAAGTGACTAACACCAATATTACAGTACCAAACAAAAATATTACACTCAATTTAAATAACTGTAGCAACGTTACTTTAAAATTTTCTTAATTATACCTTAGTATTATTTTGTTATAATTTAAAGATTATTCTGTAATACTTACCTGTTATAATGTAGTAATTAATACCTAAACTGAAATAAAAGTGTACCTATCTTGTGATTGTAAACGTTTTTTTTTTTGCATTTAGTCATTTCCTCGCTGAGGTGGAATGAAAAGTTACGTGTTGCACTCGAGTGCAAAGATTTTTCACCTCGTGCTCTTTTGATTCCCTCGCTAACGCTCAGGCTTCTAATTTTGAATCACTCGCTGCGCTCGTGATTCAATTTTAGAATCCTTCGCTTGCTCGGTCATCAAAATTGAACACGCGGTTAAAAAGCAACTTTGCACTCTTGTATAACAAATAACTATTAAACTGTAGAAATAAAAAATAATAATCTCATTTGAATAATAAAAACTGTAAAGAAAAATTATCCGGTAAAAATATTACGGTCTTTATGCGGCAATATTTACACCAAATATGATTCTGATATGAATTGAATTGAATAATGATTCAGCTAATATAATAATAATGAGGAATTGCTGGAAATTCAGAAAATGAATTGCTTTTAGAGGAATTGCTTAATGTGGCCGTTTTAGGCCGCCCACCTGCTTTTCCGCCGCCATTTTGCCGGCAAACGTAGGAGACGCGACGTGTGGGCGATTAACACTATGGGTATCGCGAGACCAGTAGCGCACGCGTAGTATACCGGTAGCGAAGTGTGTCAATCACCATAAAAATATATTGAGATACTCCTCGGCGACTGTTCTTCGTAAGTATCGTAATGTGAGAATGGCCTTAGCTTGTGCATTATGCACATTATTCGCCATCAAGGCGGAGGAGGCAGTGGGCTGTTGTAACAGCTTGGAATAACGGCCCACCTCCTCTCACATCATATAAGATGAGTCCCATCAGTTGGAACATACAGGCTATTTACGTGTGGTTCTAATTATGTACATGTATTGACCCTTTGTTCGTAACTATCCTGTAATAACAGGTCCATAAGTAATATTCGAAAACGCCATTTGTAGGCACCGTTCTAATCAATACTAGACCGATTTCCCTGAAATGGTGTGTATCATTAAAGCGAATAGATTCGTATGGACATGCTGAACAAACACGACACTTACTTTATACAGGGGGTTAGTTGGGACAGTAATGACGGACAATGATAGACCCATAAATGCCTTGCATATCACTATTTAGATTTACGGCTATCGTGCATTCCTTCCTCATTTGTTAAAGTAATCCTCACATTCCAGAATTTCGAACCCTGTCTTGGACGTTTTAGTAGAATTTCTTCAAACGAAAATTGGCGCCTCTTACGAGTATTACAGGATACATCTGTATGGATGATGCTCCGTAACGAGTTAATTGCACAAACCTATAACTTGCTGCGAATGGTTGTATATTGTCAGACATTTACGGACAATCCGAGCAATAGGAATTGCTAGTGGGAATGTGAATAATGCATCGCCATCCCACTAGGTACACTACTCATATTCGGTGGTGTACTAAGCTGGCACCATATTATGTAAATTATGGTTTCAAAAATGTTCTTTTTTCATTAAGGCTGACGGTCTACTGGAGTGGAGAGGATAGGAGCGGAGTAGAGCAGTGCCAATATTAACCATTGGAATTGCATGAAATCTCCGGTCCGCTTCAGTGCACAGCAATTTGCGAACTTGTTTAAAAATTCATACAAAACCGGGAAGCGGAGCGAGGAAGCGGAGCGGGGAAGCCGAATGGGGAAGCGGCAACAATCGGTCCGCGGGGTATTGCACCCTGCTCAAATTACTCGTCGCATGAACTCGGCCTAGCTCCGCAAAGTCCGCAACTCCGCTCGGCACTACCTCTTGCTCCGCATCAATGGACAGACACAGTCCGCAACCCCGCTCCGCATTACTCCCTTGCTCCGCTCCGCTGTCTCGCTCCGCGTCAATGGACAAGTAGCCTTACCAGCACTTCGAATTTTGAATTTTGTTTTGACAGGTTACGTCAAAACAGTGTGTCTCATATGGACTAAGATTAGGCATGTATCACCTTCGGATAAGAACCGATTAAACTATCAGGCCTTCTCATACTTTGTCTTGTTTAGTGCCACCGGATATCGTGGACTCGGACAGCAGCGGTGAGGTGATAGTGTGGGAAGGGGACAATGTCACCCTCCACTGCGCAGCCTCGGGAACCCCACAGCCGACCATCCTCTGGAGAAGAGAAGACTCTGCTGCTTTCACCGTTGGCAGGGAGACTGGTAGGTAAGGGAGTATAGGTCTCCCATTGCCTGTAAAAGAGAAATTAGTTAGAGAAGTTTAACTGTTGCATAGTGGACAGTGAGTGTTAAGTTCCCAAGGTCATCTTTAATAGACATTTTGTAAACATGCTTGATTTTTTATTTTAACTAGACATTCTAATCATAGATTTAAAAAAATCATAGATTAAGAAACAAAAGGTGTGTTAAAATTAGAATTCAATTGAATAACGTAGAAAATATTGACTGAATTGGCAACAAATCTTAAACGGCAGATACTTTTTAAGGCGAAAGCGTCAGGGTAGCCCGCGAAATTCAAATTTTCTTAAGTTATTGGAATATGCGGGCAGTATCAAGTTGTAGGGTAGCCGCTCTGCTCCCGCGAAATTCAAAGGGGTTTAAAGATTTTGGCCCTAAAATCAGCCACCATTTTGTTTTTTTTTCAAAATTGAGGTGCACAATAAATGTCATATATTTGGATAGGGGACACTTATACAAACATAAAACTTCATATACAATACCATCATAAAGCGTCACGTTTCTGAGTTATTCAAAGATAAAAATAACAATTATTATAACGAATTTATTTATTTATGTTGTAGTTACTTCATGTTGATTAAGTTATTTACACATTAATTAATTGACTACACTTAGTGGATAAAACATACGATTTTGAAATCATATTCGGTATAAATAATATCATTCAAGAAGGCAGCAGGAGGCTGAATAGGATTTTCTTGGGTGTCGCGCCCATGCCATGCACCATATAAGACATATACCATATAACACACGTCCTCATTCGGCGGAGGGTATACATATATTTTTGTCTCTTTCGCTCTTAACTAAAATATTACCCATACATGATGCAATTATGTTTTCATAGTTCAATATACACACATCAAAAGTGTCTAGGGATCAAGCATTTTTATGCGGATTTCTTGAGATTGAGATGTGGCTTTGTAATAAATTTATGATTTTATAAATTTATATGGATCCTTTTTGGTGCATTTCATAATTTGAATCAGGAACTGTGAATCAAATTCGAGTAAAAGATGAAAATCAGCTGTCAATATTTTCCCTATAAAAACATACAACGCATTGAAGACATTATTAGTGCTACTGTTTTCCTACTACTGATTAAAACCAACGTTATTATGGAGCAGCGACGTCATTTAAGCAGGGAAGAAATGCTCAGAGCCGTGGGAATGATAGAAGCTGGTTCCCGGCAACGTACTGTGGCTTTAGCTCTGAATACAAGTCAGAGTGTTATCAGTCGACTTTGGACACGTTACCGAAGCACTGGTACCGTGGCTGAGCGCCATGGAGGACGGTATCGCTGCACCACACGGAGACAAGACCGATACATTCAAATCTTAGCTCGAAGAGCTCCAACAATAACCGCCATGATGTTAGCCGTGAGGCTTCATCACTCTTCAGGGAACTTAATTAGCGACCAAACAGTCAGAAACCGCTTGCATGAAGTGAACCTTCATTCCCGAAGACCGCTACGGGTACCACCTATAGCAATGCACAATCGTAGGATTCGATATCAATGGGCTCTTGAACACAGAAATTGGGCAGAAGAACAATGGCGTTTCGTGTGCTTTTCTGATGAGTCTCGTTTTGGTATGAGACCGGATACAAGACGTATACGACACTGGAGAACCCCTGGACGCCAACAGCGATTAAAATCCTGCCAGGAAGTCCATCCTTATAGTGGTGGAACCATCATGGTATGGGCGGGTATTTGGATCGGCGGAAGAACTGAGTTGATTTGGATTAGAGGCAACCTCAACGCTCAAATTTATGCTGAGACGATTGTATCAGACGTCATCGTTCCTCTACAAGTGCAAATCGGTCCCTTATTTCAGTTAATGCATGATAATGCACGACCGCACACCGCAAGAGTTGTAAGACAGACTCTCGCCGCAGCTAACATCAATGTCCTGCCCTGGCCTGCTCAGTCGCCAGACTTGAACCCGATTGAGCATGCATGGGATATGCTACAGAGAAGAGCTCTGCCGAATATGGAGGGTATCCAGTCGCAAGAAGACCTTTTTTTGTTGTTGCAACGAACATGGGCGGCCATTCCACAGCGTGATTTGGATGAACTCATTTTGAGTATGCCAAACCGATGTTCTTGTGTTGTTAGTGTTCGCGGTAGAAACACGGATTATTAATTGTTTAAGTTACCCAATAAAATTTTAAAGAAAACTGTTATTTCAGTCTTTTTTTCGAACTTTAATGTTAGTGGTTCAAATGTCAAAAATCCCTTTATTAGGAAAATGGCAAATTTCTTTATTAATGCAAAGGTGACTTGGTTTATCGTTACTGTGACAAACGAAAACACTTTATTTGATGAATCCTTAAAGAAAATTTTAATTAATATCAATCAGGAGAAAAGTTATTGCAAAAATATATGTTGATCCCTAGACACTTTTGATGTGTGTACTTACCTGAAGGGAAAAAAACAAAAAAATCCTTGTTTCAAGGTTCAGTTTTCGACTTATATTTCGGTGAATAACTCCGAAACCTGACGCTTTAGCATTATTATGTTATATGACATTTTTTGTTTGTATAAGTGTCCTCTATCTAAGTATATAACTTTTGATGTTCACCGCGATTCTGAAAAAAAATCAAAATGGCGGCATCATGTTAGGGCCACCCTCCATACAAAAATCTTCTAACCCCTTTCTTGAGCTTTTGCAATTTGCAGGTCAGTATCAGGGTGTATGATTCGGAATATTTATTTTTAGAATACAACTCTCTAAGTTCATATTATGTAGGCATTTATCACTTAAAATTAAAAATAATTTTATTACCCTATTGAATAACTTTTTCATGAAATCATGACTTTTGGGCCAATTCTAAGTTAAAGACTTAGAATAATAATTCTAAGGTTAAAGAGTTGTATTGCTGATTCTAATGATTATAATTCTGTAAAGCAAAATTTGTTGTAGTCGCGAATCATTATTTTAATAAACATACAAACTGCTGACGAAAAAACGTAAAAAAAAATGCACTTAAAAAGTTACCATAAAAAAATAACTGAAAATCAAAACTCATCATGACTAAACGGAACTTAGCACGAGCAACACGACGTACAATTTCATATCCTGCCTTTGTCACTGTGCCAATATATCGACGTTTGTCTGCACCGATGCACATAGCACTTTGTAAGCCAACACTTTACAGTCAGCAAGTGGAGCGGGGCCTGGTTGAACATGACGTCAGTGACTCGAGACATGAATGGGGCCCTCCTCTGCATAGCAACGAACGGGGTCCCTCCTTCCGTCAGCAAAAGGATCCTTCTTCACGTTCTCTGTAAGTATCGTACTATCGGATCCCGTGTGCAATCTCCCACGTACCTGACTGAATATAGGATGAGCATGGTACATGTTTCCATTCACCGTGTAGTTCCGAATGAAATATTTTATGTACCTAGTTGTTTGATATACGTGTCCGCAGGTGTGTTGGTCTTAAATATTGCATTTAGCACAGCCTATTCCAATATTTCCGGGTGTTAGCTATGCCAGAGTAGGTTATAAAATATTTCTCTTAAGTGGGTGATAGACATGCGTACTTAAAGACCGCGGTTTTTAAGCTCGCCAACTTACTTGGCTCGCCGTCGGTGACACACGTGAATTTTCTCACTCTGTATCGCGATGTTTTCGAATTTTCTGAACCAAACTAAACATACATTACACAAATGACGAAATAAAATGCTGGCTCGCGACTCGCGGCGATGACAGACGTACGAAACTACGAACCAAGGCGGGCTACGAGCAAAATTTCAAACCTGTTGGATCGCCGGCGAACTTATTCAGCGGTTTTAAAGTGCGCGTACTTAAGTGTGACACACGGGCGAGTAAGGTCGATAAGACCGCGTACTTGCTCGCACGTCTATCATTCCTTTTACAGCTCATTCACACGCGACCCGACATTGAAGATTCGTCAAAAATCGATACGTCATGACGGAAGCACGTTCACATTGCATACGAAATACGAAAACGAGTTTTGTCGTGATCCCTCAATATATCCGAATAGATATTCACACTTGATTCGTGGTTCAGAGTTCAGTCTTGGACGGGTGCTTCAGCGGATCCGTCACAAAAAAATCACGATTCGTTTTTTAACGAATGTGTTTTTTAAAAGGTGATACGTGTTTTAAGACATGTTCGTCTTTTTCACGATTCGTGTTGAGTATGAACGCTGGCATTTAAAAACCATTGCCACCATCAAAAAAGAAACAAATCGTGAAACAAGATGACTCGTCAAAAACACGAATCGTCCTCGTTGTGAATGAGCCGTAAGTTGATTTGTGTTGGTATAGAGTGGTATGGAGCATGCTTCATTTAATAATTTCAATAACTTGCAGCTTCTCGTTTGGAAAGTCGACTATCATGCAAGTTTGTGGCATAAAGTGTCCCAAAAAAATTATAACTAGGTTTTTCAACCTTTTTGTAACCGCTATGTCGTAAGCTTTCTGATCTTGAATCAAGAAAACCAAGTCAACTCTCGCAATTAATAGTGAAATATTAATTATGCCAAGTATAAAGGATTTACTTAAAATAATATAAATAAGGAAATTATAATTAATAATAATGAGAAAGTTATTTTAATAATATCAAATCAAAGAATAGTTAAGTATTTAAACACAGCAAGTCAACTAGATTAATCAGACTAGATTAATTTAGACAACAGACTTTGTTTAAGAATGCATTTAACAGTTTAATATTCAATATGTTGGTATTATAATATGTTCAAAGTAATTTAATATCTTAAAACTAATTACATATTTAACCCTTCTCTAGTAGTCTGACGAGGTCCTTAACTAAATTTAATTACATGCATTCACTGTTCTTCAGACCGTAACCTTCGGATCCTAAACTTCTTTCGTTCAAAGATGATCACTGAACATAGATATTTAACTTGCTTGAGTGGTTCATTAATCAAAGCTTAACTCGCAAAGCCCTTCGAGGTACAAGTATTTAAATTAAATGTAATGTGAACGAACTTTGAACATTTAAAGTTTGTTCTTGATAACAAAATGTATAAGGTAGCTACCTATGTAGCGCCACAAGCATGATCATATTGTTGCTTTAGTTCAAGTTAATAATCAGATTTGAACACGGGCTTAGCTGAATCTCAAGTGATGGTGCCAAAATGTAATTGACGTCTTGTTCAGAGATGTGTCAGCTCTGAAAACAGCTTGTATCGTTTCAAAAGTAAGTAAGTATACCTACTTGCAACGATTGTAAACTTCGGATTCTCATTGGAATCGTTCAATCTTTGCTTTCATACTGTCACAGCCTTTTAGCTTCGATACTATTAATCAACTACCATACAAAATAGTCAACATTGATGTTAGAACATAACTTTAACAAATAATTATGTAATAGCTGCCTTTTTTTACTTCCGTCATTTAAATGGATTCGGATCATCAATCTTCATAGGAATGGTTTTTTACCGGACTAGTCAATTTATTCATCCTCGTTTATTTCGGCAAAAATAAATATATGACGCTAACAATGAAGCTAGACGGAACGACCGATAACGTATTCTCGAGAATCCGCACGCATCCGCACGCATCCTCGCGTATATCCGCGGATTGTTCTGGTGAACCGAGGCTGCGCTTTCTTGCGAGTTACGTTTTGATCAGACCCTTAGAATGTATTCGCACTGGCTGTAGAACCTATGCTCAGGAGTTGGCGTTGTTCTGTACTCTGTATATAATATATCAATGCATATAGGTACGTTGAGCGGGGTCTAGTGTAGTGTAGACGAGATTGTTTTGAACTTCTACGTTTCGTATAAGTTTGATGAATATCTACGTTACACTAACGCTAGATAGCTGACCAAGCCAAGCGGGCGGCTTTAAAACTCTGACACCAGGTTAGCCACTAACCACAAAAAGAGAGAGAGTCTAACGCTAGATGCAAAGACACTCTAGTTGAAGTGAAAACATCAACTAGAGTGGGTGGAATTGTGGGTGAACAAAAATCATGGAACTCGCGTCATCGTCACCGAAGGCTATACTATATGGAGACTACAATACAACAAAAAATTCAAATACTGGCACTACTAATGCTTAAGAGTATTTTGGAACTGTCAAATAAATCCTAGCTTCGAAATAAAAAAATGAGTTTTTCAATCAAATTAAATGTAATGTATGCCGATCCACCCTAACTAAGCCTATAAATTCCGTTTATCCAACTAGGCCTTGGGTGAATTCTCGGGCATACATTTCAGAATATCCACCCTAGGGTGGATTTTTGGGGTGGATAAACGGAATAGCACGAGCCGACTATGGATTTTGCCGAGCTATAATGACTAAACTATTGAATATATTCAATTGAATTTTCGTATACAGAATGGGGACGTTATTATGGATACACCGTTTATTTTTTTGTTGTATTGGTGTCTCCACCTTGTATGTATCGAACGAAAAATATCAACGCGAGAATCAAAAAGTTACTTAGTTTTCACTTCTATCGGCAGTCCCTAAAGACTGCCCGATGCTCTTTTTTATCGTTTTTTTAATATGTATTTATTGAAGATAAGATGCTAAAGAATCTAAACTGAATTTGAAACTGAAGTCAACTATTTTTGCCAGGTAAACCAACTGCTAGAATCTCACAGAAAATGATGGGTGTGTACGTCGGCGAGACGATGCAGTTGAGATGCAGGATCGAAGCCAATCCCCCTCCTACCGTATACTGGACACATATAGATCTAAATAAACTTTATAATGGTAAGTTTATTAAGTAGTACAAGTTTACTGAAAATACCAAAAATTACCAAGCTTCAATACTGTGAATAATTTTAAGCACTCTTTGAGTTGTTGCGGCTCAGTTACAATTTGTATTACATAGAGACATTTTACGTACCCGATTAATTTCAATTTCAAAATGTGTGGGCGAAACCTCAGCAGTAAAATGTGGCAAAGTTTAATATCCTTTGCCTAACCTTTTAGAAAGGCTGTGAATTCTACCACACATTTGAGTTTGGAGTATCAATTTATTGGTGTTCAAATATTTGTTGCTATGCTATGTATAGAATTTGTAGGATGTTCGTGAAGTTATGTAATTTATTTTGTTAGAGATTTAATACAGTACTTTATTGGGGTACGTATTACAATACCGACATTCAAAAGACCGTATTTTAAAATACCTATGGACGAAATTCCGAAAAATTAAACGCCGAATGATTGTTTGGTCGAAAGTTTTAAATCCCGAAAGTTCATTTGCCCGAAAGCTTAAAATCCCGAAGATCCATATCCCGAAGACTAAAAACCCGAAGATCCAAATAAAAACACAATTATTATTTTATAAATATAATAGAAACGAATCGCTGCAAAACCGACTTCACGCAGTCTCGTCTGCCCTACCCCTAGAGTGTAATTTAAGCCCGCGTAGGCATGGAGGGGTGAGGCGCCCAGCGAGCTGAGAAGCAGGTGGTTTGAAGGCCCGCCACTGCGGCTAAGGGTGGCCGGCGTAGCCGGCCAGCAAGCCGAAGCTGCGGTGGTGAGCGTTTAAACCATCTGCGACGATAAGCTCGCGTGGGGCCACCTAAACCCCGCAGCGCCGGAGCCGTGACAGAAACAATGCTTGCTGCAAGTTGCATGCCTGCTTGCATGTTTCATACTTGTTTGCCTGCTTGCATGCTGCATGCCTGCTTGCATGCTGCATGCCTGCTTGCATGATGCATGCCTGCTTGCACGCTGCATGCCTGCTGTATGCATGCTTGCATGTTGCATCCTTCCCCATGTATACTCCCCAGTGGTATAATTCACAATATCCCAATTAAATATTTTCATAATTGGGATATTGCGAAAACCCGGATAAAATTCAAAATTCAAAAGTCATTTATTCAAACTAGGCTGAGAATCAGCACTTTTCGAACGTCAAAATTACATAAGACAGTCCCCCAAAAACGCCCGCCCTTCACCACTTCCTAGTGCTTTTAGCTGGGACGAAGAAGTGGCGCAACAAACTCCCCAGCAGCACAGGTTGGATTTTACTTTAGTTTTAAACGCATACTAAGAAAATGGTGAAGTAAATTCTGCGCGCAACTTGGAAGTAGCGTACGCCGGCCGCTGCCGCGGCACCGCTCGCATAGCTCGCTCGGCTCAAGCGCGGTTGGTCACTGCTCTAACCTAACCTAACCTATTTCACCCACTGATCTACTACTTATACAGACATAAATAGTTCGCAAGTGATGCATCATTTTAGGTATTTTGACCACCATTCGGGATTTCGTCCATTCGGGGTTTCATCCTTTCGGGCATTTGGACATGTCGGTATTTTATGTTTCGATATAACGGCAATCGGTATTTAAAACTTTCGGTATTTTGAATTTCGTCGTTTTGGACGTCGGTATTTCAGTTATTAGAAAATGTCGGTATTATAATATGTACCCCTTTATTGTTGCGGGCCGTGGTTTTTTACCAAAATATTGCCTTTGAAAGGTGTCCATTTCAGTACTTACCTTTTTATTGTGACCTAGAAAATTGTATTTATTGTTCACAGGATCAAAGTACCAGACGGGTCTAAAATCCCAAGGATACAAGTACACAGCTTTACTTCGAGTGAGAAACATGTCCAGAGAAGATATCGGCTCTTACTACTGTTACGCGGAAAACTCGATGGGATCTACGAGAGATGACATCACAATTTACAGTAAGTACTGTATTATAGGACTTGTGGGCCTGGCACGAACGCGCGGAGTAAACGTATCGTAAATTCACAAAAAATAAATATAATACTCAGTAATATTATGTGCGGAATGAGTACATTCAGTAGGCACTCATTCCGCGCGTAAATTCTTAAAACTCAGTTAATATTATATTTACTGAGTTTTAAGAATTTATTCTTATGTGATGCTAATTGTGCTTGTCGCAAAAATTGTAACCATACAAAAAAAAAATAACCGAAATCAAAAATATCTTTAATTTCGGAAGTCAGTAAAAAAAACAACGGGTTTCACTCAGGGAGTGCCGGCAGAAGTGAAAACTTACATAAACGCATTTTCGAATATTTTGGAATGGTTAGGGAATAATTTCGCACGAATTGCTTTATTTATCAGTATAAAAGTACCTACTATAATTTATATGGTTAAATACAATATTCGTTAGTAGTAGTAGTACCTAGTATATTTATTTATTTTCAAAATACAGTCTAACAAAAATAAACAATTTATTAAACACTTTTCATGAAGTATATTTTGACTGCTTGTTTTACCTATCAATATGGGTAAAATTTCTTACCTCGCAATCTTTACGTAATGTCAAAGACTATTTATTTTGATATTCACTTTGTCGGTTGCTAGGCAACGGTTCTTATGGTCACGTGTCCTGACGCCAGTTTAACATTTTTTACCCATCCCAAAAAAAGTGCACAACACCGCTAAAGAAGTTTTAGGGGTAAGAGGAACAGGGTGTAAAGTTCACTCATCCACCATAGAAAAGGGAGGATCCTCCAACCAGACGGGTGTTATATCTGGCGGGCAACTGCCCATATGTTGATTTCGGATAGTCTTATCTATGTTATTCGCTCGGTAAACTCTAACTGCGCGATGTAGAAATTGTGTGACGTCATGTCTTTTTACTTCGTAGTTTGTATGTGGCGGTCTAACCGCTACATCACTCCCCTCCGGAGACCGGAGGTCGATAGTGGGCTGAATCTTGGATCGTAGTTCCAGTGAGTCGGAACCGGGTGCCGCATAGTTCACGGTGAGTCGGAACTGTCTGCGGTGATTCCCCAGTGAGTCGGGGTGGCGGTGCGTCGTCATCCAGTGAGTCGGATGTGGTACAGCGCCGGGTTGTGGTTGAGGGTGATGACCAGGAATGCGCGTTCGCTGCATGCTGGTGGTCAGGATACCCGTTAAAGCCGTGGGTGCTAGCTGGCTGTGTGACTTGCCTCACGAAAGCTTGCGGGAATGATGATGATGACGTCACGCTGAAGTTGTTGCACGAAGGCTGCGTTGACGTTCATACTCGGGGTCACCAATTTAGGGGTATGAGGAACAGGGTGTAAAGTTCACTCATCCACCATAGAAAAGGGAGGATCCTCCAACCAGACGGGTGTTATATCTGGCGGGCAACTGCCCATATGTTGATTTCGGATAGTCTTATCTATGTTATTCGCTCGGTAAACTCTAACTGCGCGATGTAGAAATTGTGTGACGTCATGTCTTTTTACTTCGTAGTTTGTATGTGGCGGTCTAACCACTACAAAGTTTTCACTTAAAAAAATACATTCAGTCGAATTGAGAACCTAGTTATGGAACCACAGCCCTTACAGATTTTGCGTATATAAGCACTTTTGCTCAGCACGATCTGTGTGGTCGCTGAGCTTGCATATTTGACAGATAATGATTGTTTAGTTTAAGTTTTAGTTAGTTAGACTTACTTCGTGACTTACATCCGAATCTGTAGCACGTCTCAATATAGAGTAATTAATTAATTCATTTTTTTATTTTTAAAAAGTCCTTTAAGGCGCTCCCAATCCTGACTGGCGCAGCCGGTAGGATCACTGAGGAAGCTGTCCCGCGTTAAGTGATTTTTCGCGATAAGACTTTTCCCGATTTTCACAACGGTACGCGTGGTGCGGCGAGGTGATCCAACGAACCAAACAAATATCGTCGGTGACGAGGAGTGCTGGGAGGCGAGCTGATGATGGGCGTGGCAGGCTGGTGAGTACGACTTTTCACCTCCTTTATATCCGTGTCCATATCCTTTCGTTAAACTTGGAATTGGAAGTTTTCCATTTTGACTGTTGATGGTTTTCTTAAATAATTAAGTAGTAAGTGTAAAGTAAGAATACTTAACATATAACTGTTTTGTATCATAAGTTTTTATCCCACTTTAAACATTATTACTATAAAAATATTGAGTTCAGAAACACTTAATAACTAGTAGTAATTATTGTAATAAGTTGTATTGGTAGAGTTCATAGAGTTAGTTATTACATAAGTACCAGAATGTCGGAAATAAAACTTATTCCAAATGAATTATACAAAATTCTACCCAGTTTTGATGGTAATAAACGCCATTTGAATTTATTCTTACGCAAATGCGAGTATATTATTGATAAGCTTAAGTCATCGGAATTGCAACAGGAATATTTAATGCATGCTGTGACTAGCCGCTTAACGGGTGAAGCAGCCGCGCTTATCAGCGAGCGTGCAGACATAATATCGTGGGCGGAATTCAAGGAATTGTTAGAGTTACACTTTGGCGATCCGCGAAGTGAAGAATGCTTGGCTATTGAATTAGAATGTTTAAAGATTAAAAATAATGAGAGTCACAGTGATTTTTGTGCACGAATTCAAACAGTAAAATCAGTTTTGTTGTCGAAGGTTAACCAAATTAGTGATCAAAATTTACGAGTAAGTAAGACTACTATTTATAACAACTTAGCCCTGCAGGTATTTTTATATAACTTAACGGAAAACATGGTACGCATTGTGCGTCTGAAAAATCCACGCACATTGGAAGAGGCCTTATCTGTAGTTTTAGAAGAAGTTAACTTCTATGATCAGTATCAGATGCGCGGTAAAATGTTAAATTCAAACCATAATACTAAACCGCAGCCCAGCGGCACAATTGCACCACAACCAATATTTAAATTTGGTTTACCCCCACAACCACTAGGTTTCAGACCGATGCCAATGATGCAACAAAATCAGCCATTTAAATATAATATTGGTGCAACACCTAAATTTAATTTCGGTATTCCACCTAATAGGCCAATTAGCATGCCAGGGCACAACCAAGGTCAATTCGGTATGAGTAAACAAAATTTGGTGCCACCGCAGTTTGGATACCGACCTAATTTTGGTTATAGACCCCCTTTTTATCAACAAAGGATGCCAATGCTTCCGCATCAGTTTGGTAGCAATAACCGTTTTCCGATTCCTCAACAAAACACACAAAACAAACCTCAACCAGACATTACCGATGCTACTATGAGAACTGCTCCGCAAAGAGCACCTCAGCATGGTTTCCCTGTAAACGAATTAGAACTCTACCCATCTTATGATGACTATTTTACTTACCCTGCGGAATACGAATATTGTTATGATTTATCCGAATATTTCCCTAGTGAAGAAAATGAGTTTCCAGTAGACTCAGTATCTGAAAACCCTACTCAAGTTATGGATAGAAACGAACAGATTAAAAATAAAGATAATACTACTGAACCAGAAAACGTCAAAAATTTTTACATGCGAGCCTCCAGCACACACCTGAAAGAATAATATTAAATCATAATACTGTAAAATTAAAATTACCACATATTTACATACCGGAAATAGACGGAAAATTCATGATCGACACTGGTAGTACTCGTTCATTTATACACCCTAGAATAGCGACTACCTATTTTCCTAACGACATATCATACGAACCATTTGAAGTAGTAAGTACGCACGCCTCGAGCAAACATAATCAGGTATTGAAAATTCCTTTGTTTCCTGTATTTCAGAGTAAAGATCACCATAAGTTCTACGTATACAATGTCGGTTCATTATACGACGGGCTGATAGGAAATGATCTTTTAAAACAGTTAGAAGCCGTAATAGATTTAAAGAAACATGTACTACTAACGAAGTCAGCTAAAATACCTATATGCATAGATACGGATATTAATGTTATACATGTTGTATTACTTCCACCGAGATCAGAAACTAGAGCAAAATTACCAACCAATTTATT
This sequence comes from Conistra vaccinii, assembly GCA_948150665.1. Lineage (NCBI taxonomy): Eukaryota > Metazoa > Arthropoda > Insecta > Lepidoptera > Noctuidae > Conistra > Conistra vaccinii. Next base: position 17,196,598 of record OX411318.1, read on the forward strand.
AAATGGGGTAGGAATATTAAATTACACAGAATTCGGTGAAGGAGTACGAATGCCTACTGCTCTTGTGAAATGTGTAAATGGTTTTGCAACAACCATCATACAAAACACTCTTGATAAACAAATAGAATTATGTGTCATCAAACCGTTCATAGTATCTAATTTCGAGGAAAACAAATGCCATGTAAATTCCATAGATGACAAAAATATTGAGACTGACCAATTATTACTTGACAATCTAACTAAATTACGACTAGACCATATGAATGATGAAGAACAAGCATCCATACGACAATTATGTGAAGAATATAAGGATATATTCTATTGTGAGCAAATACCTTTAAGCTTCACTAATCAGGTAAAACATTGCATTAGGACAAAAAATGAAGATCCGATTTATACCAAAGCATATAGACAAGCCCCTGCTCAAGCAGCAGAAATTAATAAACAAGTTGAAAAACTTTTGAAAGATAACGTGATCCAAGAATCCTTTTCCCCTTGGAGCTCACCAGTCCATCTCGTCCCCAAAAAACCAGATGCTTCTGGTGAAGTCAAATACAGAATGGTAATCGACTATAGGAGACTTAACGACATTACAGTTGACGACAAATACCCCCTTCCTAACATTACTGACCTTTTTGACAAACTGGGCAAAAGCATCTATTTTACAACCCTCGATTTAGCGAGTGGGTACCACCAAATTGAATTGAATAACGATGATATACCAAAAACTGCATTTAGCACACAAAACGGACATTATGAGTTCTTGAGAATGCCGTTTGGACTTAAAACAGCTCCGGCAACCTTTCAACGAGCCATGGACAACATTATGAGAGGTCTCCAAGGAATACATTGCCTCATTTATTTAGATGACGTCATCATCTACTCTTCTAGCCTTCAAGACCACCTACAGAAACTTAGAGCCGTCTTTGAAAGACTACGACAGACTAACTTAAAAATACAACTAGACAAATCTGATTTTTTACGAAAGGAAGTTTTATACCTAGGTCATACGATAACAAGAGACGGACTAAAACCAAACAATGATAAAATTGTAGCTGTTATAAATTATCCTCTTCCTAGAACAACAACAGAAATAAAAAGTTTCCTTGGGCTGGTCGGATACTATAGAAAATTCATTAAAGATTTCGCTAAAATCACCCATCCCTTAACGTCTTGCCTTAAGAAACGAAACAAAATTATCATAGACCAAAACTACATAGATGCCTTTGAAAAATGCAAAGAAGTACTGACTAATACTCCTCTGCTACAATACCCTGACTCGACTAAACCCTACATTTTGACAACTGACGCCTCTAACGTGGCACTCGGTGCTGTCCTATCTCAAGGACCTATCGGAGCAGACAGACCAGTCGCATATGCTAGTCGAACCCTTAGCGACACTGAAATGCGTTATAGCACAATAGAACGAGAGCTCTTAGCTATTATTTGGGCCGTGAAACACTTTAGACCCTACTTGTACGGACATAAATTCCAAATTTTTACAGATCACAGACCTCTTGCTTGGCTTTATTCCCTGAAAGAACCCAATAGTAAATTGACTCGTTGGCGCCTCCGCCTTCAAGAATATGACTTCACAATTATTTATAAAAATGGCAAACAAAATAGTAATGCAGATGCATTGTCACGCATAAAACTTAACGCTATAGATTCCGAAGATGACACATCAATGAATGTTAATGTAGATGAATCTGAAATACAAAAAGTAATAAAACAATTAAAGGAACTTGAAAAGTTTACAACTAAAGCTGAAATAGAAAATGAATCAGAAATAGTAACCATTTCAGATTCTGACTCTGACGTGACTACACCTGCAGACCTTTTTCAAGATAACTTCCCTATTCGTTCCATAACCAGTAGCAGTAAAACAGATACAGTAGCCTCCAACATAGAACCAGAATCATTAGGGATCCCAATCTTAAGAGAAGCAATCGACACCAAACCGAACCAAATATTAGTGTTTACCTGGTTTCAAAATAAAATACAAGTTCAAAATTTATCTAGAAAGAATCAAAAAGTTTTAGAAGTATTTCTTCCATTAGATAATGAAGAATTAATTAAACAATTTTTAAAAGAATATGTCATACCCAAGCGTAAATATTTTATTTACTTTGAGAATGACATACATAGACGGCTATTTACTAAAGTTATTATAGAAATTTTTAAGAAAGATTCAGTAGAGTTCTTTGAGTGTACAGATAGAGTCATATATATAGAAGATGAAAAAGAACAAAAGTCTGTTATACTAAAACATCACGAAGGAAAAACGTGCCATAGGGGAATTAAAGAAACTGTGGTTAGAATTCGCAGAAACTATTATTGGGAAAACATGCAAGATACGGTAGCAGCAATTATAAATATGTGTGAGCCTTGCAAACTAATGAAATATGATAGAAAGCCCATAAAACCAATGTTACAATTAACACAAACACAGGATGCCCCTTTCCAAGAAATATTCATTGACTTATTTAATATAGAAAGTAAATATTACCTAACACTGGTAGATGCATTCAGCAAATTAGGACAGGCTATTGAAATTTCAAGTAGGCAAACGACAGAAGTAGCACGAGCCTTATTAAAGTATTTTTCAATATACGGTGTTCCCAGGAAAATATCCTGTGACCCTGGCACTGAATTTAACAATGAACTTATGCGCGAACTTTTGTCTATGTATAAAATAGAAATTCACATAACAACGCCAAACAATCCTAACTCCACTGGTATCGTAGAGCGATTTCACTCCACCATAATAGAGATATATAGGCTTGCAAAATATGAACGTAAATGTACGGACGCCGCTTCCGTCATGACCTATTCCATAATGGCATACAATCATACAATACACTCCACTACTGGATTAACCCCTTTTGAAGTAGCATTTGGACACACCGACTCCAATAAAATATTTGATGTAGACTTAGAAAGGGCATATACACAGCAGTTAGTTAAAGACCATGCAAAACGAACAAAATATCTGTATAAGTACCTAGCCGAAAAGATTCTTAACACTAAACAAAAAGCCAGAGAGAAGAAAGGTGGTGAAATTGAGTTAAGCTTACAAGAGGAAGATAATATATTTGTAAAGGACATTAACATTAGGAAAAGTAAAGATAAACCTAGATATCATAAAGCAAAAGTAACAGGAAAAACAAATAGGAACGTAGTACCAGTACAGATAGGTAAAAGACAAACTAAAGTGCCTCTAAAGAACGTTAAACGTCCTTCACAGGTTGTGGCTGATCATCGTGATCTTGAAACTGACGGTCAAGACCCAAGGCCTTCAACTTCAAGAGATTAAAAATAACCCAGGCATATTACCTGTTAAACAAGGACAGGCGGTTATAGAGAAAGATAAGTGGACCATAGTTAAGATATTAGATTTTAAGGAGATAGATTATGATTTAGCGTTAAATATTAATAGATATAAAGAATTTAGTAATATAGTCGACATTCATAAGCCCTACGCAGATGAGTTCCAAAATATGAAATTACAGGTAGAATACTTACGCAATTCGACAGTCAGAAAATTCAGGCAGCTTATTCCATCAAAACGTTTCAAACGCGGCCTCATTAATCCTCTTGGCTCAATGATTAAAATACTTACCGGTAATCTAGACCACGAAGACGCGATTAAGTACGATGCTCAAATTTCACAGCTAAAAATTGGTGAAACACACGTAAATAAGAAAATAACCATAATTTCAGAAATGCTTGACTCTATTATTAACAAATCTGCATCTGTACAGGACAATATTCTAATTATGGATGAACGCATGAAACGCATAGAAAGAATAGTAAAAAATATTGGTACTAAAGAAAATAACTCTATTTACTCTGTATATGTCTTAAGTATGTTTGATATGTTTATAAGTAATTTTAGGTCAATTTATATTGTTTTAAATGAGATTGAAACTGCATTATCATTTACAAAAGTGTCTGTTGTACATCAAGCCCTTGTTGAGCCATCTGAACTCTTAGCACTGTTAAGCAATATTTCTGAAACTGAAAGCCTAATATACCCTGTTACAGAGAAAACGTTATTAATGTTAGAAAGAACAATGTCTACTAAAGCTTATGTAAAAGAAAACCAAATAACATTCATTATGGAAATCCCATTAATAGATAAAAATAATTATAATTATTTCAAAATATATTCACTACCAATTTTCAATGGAAACGTAACTACCACCATTATCCCTAAATATCCGTTCCTTATGGTGAAAGGTCCTACATACTTACCGCTAGCCAACCCATGTGAAGAGATGGCAGCTAACCAGTTCCTGTGCAAGGAAAACGATGTTGTATTGTATCCTGAAAGTACGTGTATAGAACAATTAATGAATTTTGCTTCAAACCTCAGTTTATGTAAACCCCTTGCAGTTAACCTGGAAAATCTAAAAGTACAGCCTATTGACTTCTTCAACTGGATTATTTACACAAGGAATGAGATAATGCTTACCGAAACATGTGCCGGTGATGTTATCAGGAAACCGATCAAGGGCACATATTTATTGGAAGTTGACGAAAACTGCAGTGTCTATCTGAAAGACATTAAATTACACAAAATGCAACATTATTCAGGGAAAATACAATATCGAGTAACTCCAATCGCGGTTCTACCCAAATTAAAGGAAACATCTATTAATTGGAACAAAACAGTTAATCTAAACAACTTGGACTTTGACGATTTAAAACACCTATCCTACACATTAAAAAGTGAAATAGTGGAAAGTGATAGTGCAGTGAAAACAAATAGTGTTAGTTTAGCAACTGTATTACTCTATGTAATTTTAGTTATAGTATGTCTTAGTATAGTACTTTGGAGGAAATTGTCCTGTATGCGGAATCATCGGAATCCAAATATTACCGATAATTTCGCACTTGGTGAGGGAGGAGTTATGGAACCACAGCCCTTACAGATTTTGCGTATATAAGCACTTTTGCTCAGCACGATCTGTGTGGTCGCTGAGCTTGCATATTTGACAGATAATGATTGTTTAGTTTAAGTTTTAGTTAGTTAGACTTACTTCGTGACTTACATCCGAATCTGTAGCACGTCTCAATATAGAGTAATTAATTAATTCATTTTTTTATTTTTTAAAAGTCCTTTAAGGCGCTCCCAATCCTGACTACCTCCTCCTTGTATTAGTTGTATTCTCGATTCAAAAATCGTTCAAATCATTTACATTACGTTTATGTCACGCGTTCGTGCTAGGACCTCTGTTGTTATAAAATACGAGTATATCCCATGTCAAGGAAAATTAAAGTAGTATTCGTGTAAAAAATAATTTGGGATGCAAACGTATCTACGTAGATGGTTTCAAACACGTCAATAATTTTATTTACTTTAAATACATTCTATCTATCGTTACATTAATCCAAGTTTAATAGTATTTTCAACTATTTTTGTAAGAGCTAAGATGTGCAGACATAAGGCTGCCTGTCCACTGGTGCGGAGAGGAGAGGAGAGGAGCGGAGATAGCCAATATTAACCAATAGAATCGCAACTCTGGAGCGGAGTTTAGATTCTATTGGTTAATATTGGCACATCTCCGCTCCTCTCCTCTCCTCTCCGCTCCTCTCCGCTCCAGTGGACAGGCAGCCTAAGATCCCCGGTAAATAAAAAAAATCCTCTTTAAATGTCACAGTTTGTTACTAATTTGAGTACAAAAAAAAATTATTGAGATCGTTTCGATACTATATTATACTTAACGTAATAATCCCGAATAATCGTGATAATTGAAGATAGGATTACACCTCATTATTTTTGATTATGTTGCTACTAGCTGCGCCCCGCGGTTTCACCCGCATAAGTCTCGATCCCGTGGGAAAATCGGGATAAAATGTATCCTATGTCCTAATCCAGGTCATGGTCTACCCATGTGCCCAATGCCATCCAAATCTGTTCAGCCGTTTTAGCGTGAAAGCGTAAAAAACCAACTCACTTTCGCATTGTTGTAATTAGGATTGCTGCAGTCATGTTACTATTGATATAATTAACACAATTGCAATATACAGCGTATATCAAAAATGTGTGGTCATATAACGTAAAGAAGCAGCAGAAAAGTCCGGTTAAGCAGCCAAGATTAGTGGTCAACTGTGAGATGGCATTAAAAAAAAAAGCGGATGTAGCTCACTTTGCGTTCGGCTCTTGTCGTGGCAACACGTCGTGTCCGGATTCGCAACAAGTCAATCGTCATCTTGAGGATGCCTCGTTAAGAGGTGAAACACGTGTCGATTTCTTACAGGGTTCTATATGACTCTTTAAGAACAATTAAGCGTATGAAGTTACTAAATATACGTCGTCTATTGTGTTTATGAGGCATAGGGAAAAATGAAGAATTACATATGTGTAGCTCACGACGTCATCCACGTTTTAATTACTACATATTTGATTTGGAACTATTTGCACACGAGTGAAACTTAAATTCAAATTCAAATTCAAAATATTTTATTTCACATAAACCTACATGGGCACTTATGAAACGTCAGAAGCTACGCACGGTTCCAATTGGTCGTTTCCTATGGAGAAGAGCCGGCAAGAAACTCCACGGTTACTCTTTTAAAAATAATTTACAATATTTACAACAAAAAAAATATAAAAAATACAGTATTATTAGGTATGCGAGGACAGTGTAGGTCTTTCAACAAGTACCAAGTATGTACTTAACAAAATAGAAGATGGTCAACAAGTGTACAGTCCACTAAGCCTACAGCGTTCTCACATTCACAAAATAGAAAAAAATCTGTATAAAAGATAAATAAATTAATAAAAATAAAAACTATTTTAAACGAAATGACATGATTGCTATTACAACTGTAACAAATCTGAATAATTAACATGTCCACAAAAGTCACTAATAAAGAGTTGAAAATTAAATAGTAGGTATATAATGTCAAATAAAATTATGATTATGTCAAGGAAAAATGTAAATAAAACAAAAATATAAACATGGGCTTAAAGGGTAAAATCTAAAGAAAATTCTTAATTGAAAACTAAACAAAAAAAAACAACGGGTTGCACTCCAGGAGTACCGGCAGAAGTGAAAACTTGAACTTTAATGTTGTGCATTTTTGAATATGAATATTTTACCCATCAATATGGGTAAAATTTCTTACCTCGCAATCTTTACGTAATGTCAAAGACTATTTATTTTGATATTTAGCTACTTTGTCGGTTGCTAGGCAGCGGATCTTACAGTCACGTCCTGACGCAAGTTTAAAATTTTTCACCCATCGCAAAAAAAGTGCACAAAGCCGCTAAAAAGTTTTCACTAAAAAAAAAAACAGTTTTTTAAACAATAATAAGGCAATAAAATATCAAAACTAGAGTTCTCATCTCATTTCTAATAACCGCTGTATAATAGAACGTTTACAATTGAGGCTTTTCTCAAAATAGAGAAAACTTTCGGCACAACCTAATAACGGCAAAATGTCAGTGCCTCATATTGCTCTAATACCGTATTCGGAGCCCTAAATACACATTTTCGTTCAGTTGATCCAAGCATATGAGTAGATCGTAAGTGAGAACTTATAACTGTATTCAACAACTCTAGTTTTCACAAAGAATATGATATTGATAGAGCTGTTCAATTTGAAGCCTTTATGAATGGTTAACCTTTACCTAAAATATGTCCTTTTTCGTCTGGAACTTTTGATTTCATGCGAACCAATCCATCCATGTGAAGGAGATTGAATTGCTAAAAAAAACCTCAATAGATATCAACGACTATATGGTATAGTATGTCTGATCATAATATGATATTGATATATGATATAAGTACTGAATATTATTCAGTTCTCTAATTAGTCATTTATGTTTTTATTCCGTCAATGAAATTTTATATTGATATTGTAATTAAAATCTTAATAATGGCATTATTATGAATTCTTTTACATTGTAATTTTTATTTTCACTTTATGATTTATATTTTGACATTATGATTTATTATTTGACGTTATATGATTTATATTTTTTAATGTTCTACCATTATGGGTAGAAATACCTTTCCTTTACCAGGAACTGCTCACATAGTCAGGCATAAACATGCCAGTAACTCGCACAAAGGAATGCCAGTAGCTTGCATACCATTGCACCATAAAAACTTAGCCTGATTGGGGGATAATGTGGAGATATGTGCTTGCATACCTTTGTGCAAGTTTCTTGCATGTTTATAACTGACTTAATTCTGTATAATTTATTTATTTATATTTATATACAATTTATTGTACACTAGGATAATTAATATCATAAAAACTTTAAAAAAAAAACAACCGACTTCCACTATAAAGTGAAAAATAACAAAAATTTCGGATGTCGGTGGCAACAAAGAAAATACAAAGACACGGGTATTCGTTATATATTTTTTATGAAAAAGTTTTTAGTTCTCTCTTTTTAGTGGGTCGGTTTGTAATTTATCTAAGTTACAATAGCCTAATGTCAACTGATCATCACCTTTTACAAAATATTGCTTTTCCCGATGCAGGGACGTTCATTGTTGAGGAGTTCTTCTGGTACTTCGCCATCAGCTCCTCTTCACCCTATGCATTGTGACGGGCATAAATTGCTTGGCAACCATATTAAAGTAATCGAATTGCAAGTTCGCAACCCGTGAAATACGTATTATTGAGTAGTTCCGGTGGCCATCTGTGGTCTACATCATTAGTTCCACTTCACTAAATGGTGCTTTCCGAGAGCAAATTCAAGAGCTACTATAAAAAATACCAAAATCGCTATAGATGTGCCTATAATATTTCAAGAGTTCCCTCGACTTCTCCAGGATCCTATCATCCAATCCTGACTTGATGTCTATGGGACCAACTGGGAAGTATAACCATGCAAACAAAAAAAAAAATCGAAATCGGTCCAGCCGTCTTCGAGTAATCGGGGAACATACATTAAAAAAAAAATTTAATAAAAAAATCCGACGAACTGAGAACTTCTCCTTTTCTTTAAGTCGGTTAATGAAATAAATGAAACCATCATCCTTTTTACCTCTGCCTAACCCTTCGGCTGACGAGGCGTGTTGTTATGTATTATTTTATCATTTTAAAACTGAAAATAAATATCACGACATTTTTCAAGTATTCTGTAAAATAAAACTTAATTACGTACCAAAAATGTTATACTGCCCAAAAATAATCCCAGCTTTAATTTCTTTATGTAATCAGTTGTTTGTAGCTTTGTTAATGAGGGGATTCGTAATACATTATACCCTAATGAAATTACGTGAAAATACCTTTCCAACAATGGATTATTGCTGATTTGATCAAAATTTCGAGAATTAGGTACTGTATGAATATGTATAGGAATAAATAATGTGGTTTGGAATTATAAAAAACAATTTGTAGGTCTGAATAATCGATGTTCTTTAAAAAAGTTTTTGAAAAGATATTTGTGGTTTTTTTAACAAACTATTGGGCATTGGGCATTATTGTGTTTGGCAATATTCGGTTTTAAAAAAATATTCTTATTAAGAACACAAACAGTTCACTTAAGAGTCCTATTGCATGTTTTACGAAATTCATGATTTAAGACGTTGTAATTTTCAGCAGCAGTAAGATATTTTAATTATTTGATTAGGAATAACGATAGTGCCATTCTCTTTCTTGTCAGTTAGAGTTACACATTCTTTTGGTGTAATTTGCTGTATTGTATGATGAATTTCGCAATATTACTGTATGGAAATAAGAAATATGGCTAACTAGCTTTTACTTCGCCCACGTGGGTGTCGCAAAATATCCCATAGGAACGTAATATGCGGCGGGGGACTTTGTTTTATAATATGTAATTTGTACTAGAATATTAATAATTATAATGAATTGTAATTATACACTGAATTTGATGTTGTAACCGTTTTAGGTAAAACAGGCATTTGGAAAGTGTCCAAATACTTTTTTTTTGCAGGCATTTGGAAAGTCTCCAAATACTTACTTTTTTTTTTGCAGGCATTTGGAATGTCTCCAAATACTTTTTTTATATCTAAAACTAAATATTCGGTTTGCGATTTTAATTATTGCATTTCATAATCAATATTATAGTTCACTAGAGCCACATTTCTTATTTCCATGCAGTAATATTGCCAAATTAATCAAAACGGCGAAATATTTGACAGTTGTTTGCAACATTGCCCACTTTCTGTATCTTAACATTTTTTTCTATTTCATTAACTACAATTATCTTAATTGCTCCTTCGTATAAAGTAGTTTTCTTTCCGTTTAAATGTGATGTTTTTACATAATTGAAATATTTAAATTTTGTTTTCATCCTTAATCATGTTATCATTAAAAAGGATGATAACCTTCCCAATTACCAATTTTTTTAAGTGAAAACTTCTTTCGCGGCGGCGTTGTGCACTTTTTTTGGGATGGGTAAAAAATGTTAAAATCGCGTCAGACCGTGACCGTAAGATCCATTGCCTAGCAACCGACAAAGTAAATATCAAAATAAATAGTTTTTGACATTACGTAAAGATTGCGAGGTATGAAATTTTACCCATATTAATGGGTAAAAAAAAGCAGTCAAAACATACTTCATGAAAAGTATTTAAATAAATTGTTTATTTTTGTTAGACTTTATTTAAAAAAATAAATATACTACTACTACTAATGAATATTGTATTTAACCACATAAATTATAGTATTTTTATACTGATAAATAAAGCAATTCGTGCGAAATTATTCCCTAACCATTCCAAAATATTCAAAAATGCACAACGTTAATGTTCAAGTTTTCACTTCTGCCGGCACTCCCGGAGTGCAACCCGTTGTGTTTTTTTTTTCTATATTTTTGCTAGACCTTACTATTATATACTTTGATTCGCCAGTATTTTAATGTCACTACTCAGAGTTTAACATAGGTTCCCCACATGATTTTACAGTCTCTAGAATTATAGACAAAAATAAAATATTCAAATAAACATTTAACGATTTCTTAGATAAATAAAACATTTATGTTATAGCTCTAGCGACCACTACGTCGACTTCCACGGAGGTTACGACTGCTCTCGAAGATGTTACGACCACACCACTCCAAACATGTGAGTTGAAATAAGAAAATATGCTTTATTTTATGCTATTGCAATGTCTTATATTTAATATACCAATTCCAATAATTTTTTGAGTAGGTACATATTTAAATTTTTATTCCAATTTCCATAGTTTCTAATTTTGTTTTGATATTCCAATTTCAATAACTGAAGATATACTACACAGACAAAATAAGAAAATAGAAGTCAATAAAATACATGGAAATAATTACCTAATAGAGAAGGGTTTAATGTTTCTTTTGAAAACATTGGTACTATTGGCATACTTAGATTAATTGAGAAGCAATTTTAGGAGGTTTACAAAGAGTTTGTTATTCTATGTCTAGGACACAACCCACTCACCAAATTACCTTAGTATCAGTAAGAATACTCCAAAGGTTTTAGATTTTTGGGTTAACTATGCCGCCCACACGATTAATGATCTAGGTATAATCTTGATAAGTTTTCAGAAAGTTTTTTTTTCTTACTTTCGTATCTCGCAATACAAATCTTACAATTAATCTGTCTGTAAAAATAATAGGCATTAGCACAAGTACAGTCACGAGCTTAAATATATAACTATGGATAACTCAGCAAAAATATCTGTCAGATATTTATGCTGGCGAAGTGATGTCAGATATTTTCGGTCACAACGAGGTATCACATTCTTCAGAATTTAACTGAGTAGGCAGATACTTATTTATAACGCAAGACATGTCTGTTATAGAAATAAGTATCAATGCAATATGCATTGATACTTATTTTTGATACCTATGCAGTATTCTATATTTTGGCGTCGCTGGTCTCGCCAGATAGTTTTGGTGTTCCTACGATGTCATATCCTGCCACTTGTATATGCCTTTCACAAATAATCACTTAGGTATATTTGCCATCATATGTTAATGGATGAATCATGATATTAGATATTATTGCCGAGCTGTCTTTAGTAATACATTTTCTGTCCGTCATGTATGAAATATGCAACATCGCATTTTTTATCTTATTGCTTGCAGATACAACGCCGCGATTACACGAGTCATAATTAAATAAATAATTTTACTTATTAGCCTCAATTAACACTTAATTTCCCCAACAGATGCAGAATTAGAAGTAAAGGAGCACGATCCTGACATGCACTTCCCGCACGAGGATCGTATCGTAGTCGTGCTGAGCCAACATCAAATGCAGAACTTAGGTAACCCACCAATCACGATGCTTATCTAACCGTTATCTACTAATCGCCGGTAAGCTTGCAAGTTTGTTGGCCAATCATTACGATTTAGCTCCAGTTGCTTCATTGACACACTAATGATCTGTTCCTATATTTTATTGGTTTGTTTACGAATTGTAATCGGTATGTTGGGATTTACAACACAAGGCATGTTGGGATTACAACACAAGGCATGTTGGGATTTACACAAGATTATGTCTGGACTTTAAAAGAGACTGTGACCTCTGAGTTTGTTTCGGCCTTTCTTCTCAGAGTAGTCAGATAGGAAACGCCGAACTCATCTAGCTAATTTTTAACATACATTTTAATATGACGTGTAAAAGTGATTCCAATATCCTATTTACAGAATAAACAATTTCATTTCATTTTGTCCGGCAAAAATATTTTCACAATCAAGTAAGCTAGTTAGTGCTAGTAGCTAGTTTCGAATAGTGAATGTTCTCACTATTCAGAATTGTTCAGGAACATTAGAAACGAAAAACCTGTAACTCTCCCACTGTAGAGCAAAGGCTACCTTTAATAAAGAGAAGGAATGAAGACTTATCATCACACTAACTCATAGTTTGAAGAAATTGGTCTGAAACGCTATTTCAGACTATTTTCGTGAAACTGTAATTATTATTTTTAATACTAGATAGAAGCAACGTGGATTGCGTATTACTAAGTATTTGAAAGCTAAATATTGTAAACCGCTCTTCGATCGCAGTGTAAACAACCAATATTGTACAGTTCTGCTAACTCTTAATTGATTTACTTCGAGCTACTTCTATATCTAGTTAGTGTAAATTCAGGAGCTCAAGCTTTGTATTTTGATGTCCTAGAATATTATTAATAGCAAAACCTACGTAGCTATTGAACTAAGCAAACTAAACTGGTCAAGTTTTACGTCCGTAGACTGTGTAATAGTATTGTTTTAATACTATATCTAATTTCAGAGGTCAAATTGTTTGTATGTAATGGATCTGGGAAAACTGATCAAATTCCTAAAAATCTTTCACTTATAGAAAGCTACACTATTCCCTAGTAACTTAGAATAATTTTTATGCCTGATAAATAGATGGTTCCTTTGGTGTAGGTTTGGTAGAATCAATACTATATTTTGTAAATTTTGACGTTCAAAAGTGCCTTCAAGGGCCTATTTGAAATAAATGCTTTGACTTTGACTTTGTGTACCGTGCGGCACTGCTAGTACCAAGATAATTTAATAGCAGCAGCAATTAGGGCATTGCGTCGCAACTTCTCTGTCCCCGTTCCGATTTTTTTTTCTCAAGGACACAAATTGATATTATTAAATATGGGCAAAAGTATCTGATCTGTGATCTAGACACTTTTCTGGGAAATTAGTTACAACCTAGGATAGTAGTCATGGGCGTACCCTTTTGGCCCAGGCGGGGGCAAATCAGAAATTTCTTAACGTGGATCCGTAAAGATAGCCCGTGAAATTAAAATTTTCATACGTTTTTTGTAACTTCCAAGTCAATGTCAGATTTTATCTTGATTAAAATATGATTCACCACCATAACACTGAACAAAGACTGACAGAGCAAAGCCTGTCATTGACCATTGTTGATTTCTGCCATGTTTTTCCGCATCTGAGTGTACTGAATGACCATTCAATTGTAGTCGTAGAATAAGGCAATGCTAATAAAAGTTAAAACGGCCGCGCAGTGCGGTTATACAAAATCCAGGGGGGGCAGGTTTTCTCCCCTGCCCCCCCCCTGGCTACGCCCATGATAGTAGTTTAATAATAGTCACGTTTAAATTAGGGCATTGCGTCGCAAGTCGCAACCTCTCTGTCCCCGTTCCGAAATTTTTGTCTCCAGGACACGAATTGATGAAATATTATTAAATATAGGCAAAAGAATCTAATCTGTGATCTAGACGCTTTTCTGGGAAATTGTACAACCTAGGATAGTAGTATAATACTAGTCACATTTAATAATAGTAGCTTTACTATCAAATATGAGTATTGAAAAGACTTTTGCGCTCTCCTACAATGTGATACATATAAAATTATAATCTTCTATAGATACACTTTTTGAAGGTCACGTTTATGTTTTTACCTTCTCACCCCGCTGTGTCCAAGCATACACATTTTATACATGTATATAAAGATGCCTTTCCACCAGAGATGGATACAGCTACAGCTACAGATACAGCTATGCTGCGAAAATGTGTAAACTTAGCTACGAAACTATGTGACCGTTTACACTGATGCTAAGCTGTGTAGCGAAGCCAGTAAGATGTGATATGAAGATGCGCCGCCGCGAGATGGCTTTGCGAGGAAGATGCGCAGCTCGAGCTATGCGATGCATCGACAGTAGAGAAGGCACGGGGAGCTGCTGCTGCTCTGCACATAGCTACACCACACACGCATTCATAACTCCCATCCATAGCACGCATCCATATCGCGCATCCATAGCACGTATTCATACCTCGCATTCTTTTCATATAAAAACATACCATAGTTGAACCCATTTCCACCACTATGTGGACCAGTAGATATGATTGTTGGATATTATACGCATCCATAGCAACGTAGCATAGCACATCTCCTGTGGAAAGGCCCGAAACACGTACATTCCATATCTGAGCCTCTTCCTTAATAAAAGCCAAATTGATTTATTACCACTGAAACTTAGCCTGTCTACCTGCCCATGGAAAATTACTCTCGTAACTTTGTCCTCTTTCTCAATCGGCTGAATATTCTTACGTTATGAAATCTTCAGGGGTTTTTGATTCAATATTTCTTTAATATCTTCATGGGCCAATTGTTACAAGAGGGGCTGCCGGAATGGATTTGTTCTACTTCGTCAGGTTTTAATATATCGTGTTTCTAATTTTTTGGAGAAACAATTGGCCCCAATTATTAAAATTAAAGTCATAAATGCGTTATAAGTTACAGTAAGAACGTACTTTAGATTACTGCTATAATACTCACTGCAAGTAGATATTTTTACATGCTCATTGGCAGAATTCCAGAGGGTGACACTGAACATATTGTCCTCTGTATAACACTCTGTGGTACATTGTCCTCTGTGGTAAATTGTGACTACATTGTTGTATTTGGTTCCCACCTGTAGAAACAAATGTATGTGGTAATAGTAAATAAATATTTCCTGACATATATACGAGCGTGTTATAACTCTTCAAAATGCTCGTAGAATCAGCTTTTTAGTGCTAGGTAAACACGCAGTGACTAAGTCGCTGGCAATTTCAAAAACTCACAAAAACACACAGATTTTGACATCTCGACAAATCTGTCAAAATCTGTGTGATTTCTAAATCGCCAACGACTTAACTCGTGGCGTGTTTACTGTACCTAGCATAATCATGTTTTAGGACCAGAAACCTTGAAAAATTAAACGTAGGTAGATAAGTTGACAATGTTTTAAGTATCTATATTTAACTATAATATATATTTTCAGATTTTTCACCCAGTTCGTGACCTGAGGACAGTTCAGACCAGTCTTCAATATGGTCTTCCGGATCAGCTATCAACTCAAAGACGCAGATTACATCTATTGTCATCATCTCTGTCACAATAATGTGGCAAAGTGCGTAAATAGTATACAAAGGGACTATTAAAAAAACTTTAATATAAGTAACACGAAATTGTGTTCAAGAATTTACTGAAGTTTTTTATAATTAATTAAGTAAGAGCTTATTAGTTATTAGTGGTTATAATAAAATGAGGTATTATCTGCAGAGATATTGCTTTAATTTTCTTTGCATCAAGAGGACAAGACGAGATATAATCGCGTAGGTATTTTTTTATGTGTACAAAAATAAATACTTAAAGATCATGCTATCTACAATACAATACAGACGATATAAGTTGGCAGGTCCGAACATCGTGCAAGAGGCTGCGCAATAAACCGGGATTGCGGGAAGTCCTAAGGGGAAACCGTGGCCCCCGGCACAGGCAAGGGAAGGAACACGGGTGGGTTTTAGTCAGTAAGAGTCTGACACGCCCTACCGCTCCGCCCAGAGCGAGAGAAGTCATTTGGTGATTTACCACCCAAAAAAAAAAGCTGCGCAATAACATTTTTTCGGAACCAAATGGTTACATGAGGCGAGTGTGAGTGAGAGAATATGCGCGATATTTCTTAGTGCCTATTTTCAGAACTGCCAAGTTATATCTGCCGTATAGTACTGTACCTCTACCATGAGTTGCCATCGAAATTTACTCGCTAGCGCTAGCGTATTAACCCGTTCAGTGCCGGGAGCCCTCCTGGACGGTTCACCTAGTCGCATATGGAATACCGGGAGCCCTCGCGGTGGGCTCATTTTAAATGTTGTTTTTTCTTAGCGAATACAGCTGGCATTATAAACTGTGATAGTAAAATCTGATATTATAATTTATAATTTAATTACTCGTATCAATAAAAAAATTGCTCACTGTTACAAAATATTCACACAAATTAACTTCGTTTTACAGTGGTTTATAATACGGTTTTAAACCTAATGCCGTAGACCGTCAGCGATGGTTAACTTTAGCGCAAACGAAATGCCGGTGACCCTCCCGGAGGGTTTACTTCCAATATGTATGGCGGCATGACGTATGAGCTCTATGAAAAGCGGGTGGAGTTGGAAGTGTTGACGTAGATCAAACTGATTTCGATAATGCTCGCACCATGAGTTTTACGGAGTCTCATGCAGGCGCTAAGGTAAGCTCGATAGATCGTGTCACCTACAGTGTGACCATTTCATAAATGGCGAATCTGCCACAGACTGGGCAAAAAAACTGCCAAAATCTGCCACACTTGGCGCCAAAAATGCTAAAAATATGCCTTCATGGAAACGGAAAAAATACACACAAATTCAATGAAATATCATTAATCAACAAAAATATTTAACAATTTTCTTATGCATTATTATACCTAATAATAATAAAAAAAGGAAAATTCTAATAAGGTTATGTGAATTTCCTTGAAGTCTTTTAAATCTGCCAAAATCTGCCACTTTTGTAAATCGTCAGCAGGATCTGCCACAGACAACATTTTGGAGCGAAATCTGCCAAAATGGTAGAAATCTTCCACACTGGTCGTCTAGCTAACTTCATTCTTATGTTTTGTTTCTATCTTTCTCAGTAATAAGAAGAGGGAACGGCTCATATGATCAAAACGTCACATAAGTAGTGATGTGTCGGGAGAATATTCTCACACGGAGAATATTCTCGGATCAGAGAATGTTCTGCAATATTCTCGAATATTCTTTTCGACGGAGAATATACGAGAATTTAAAAATGGAAGTAAAATTGCTAAATTTTAATACAATAAGTTTCGATTTCAAGGTCTAAAATAAACTTCTATTGTTGTTATTTATACTTTACTCGAAAAAACGTTACTGTATTATGTTTCGGACTGGAAATGGCGCCGATTCTCTTGTACACCGAACTAAACTATCACTAAACACTATGACACACTTGTGTCACTTTAGTCTATTTCAGAATGGGAAATCTTCGTTTGACAGGACTAAACTAAATTTTGGTGATTTTTAGTCTAGTTTAGAGGCATTTGTGACAAGAAAATCGGCACCAATAGCGACTCCACGTGGTACTTATTTGTCCTACCCCGTGATTTTTTTTAAAGTTGGAAGGGTGCTGGGGGGCACTCTCGACGTGTTTTATACGTAAGTTTTCACTTTTTGTATGGAAAATATGAAAAATGTTTGCTTACATGATGAGTTTTAAGGGTTTATGAGTTTCATAAAGGGGGTCGAAATTTTCATTATTCTGCGATAGGGCACACTTTTTTCGAAATATTAGCAAAAGAAAAGAAAAAAAAGACAGTACTGTTTTTGCATCCGAAGTCGAGGTGTTGGTGTGATTTTTAAAACCCATAAACCCTTAAACTCAACATGCAGGTAATCATTTTTAAAATTTTCCTTGATATTTTTCATATTTTCCATACAAAAAGTGAAAAATTTCATATAAAACACATCGAAAAAAACCCCCAAAACTCAACATGTAGGTAATATTTTTTTATATTTTCCATACAAAAAGTGAAAAATTCCATATCAAAACACGTCGACGCTGCCCCCTGCGCGCCTCCGGCTCTAAAAAAAATTCCCAAGGTAGGGCAAACAAGTACCACATGGAGTCGCGATTATCAAATTCGATTTTAGTTGCGTCAAAATTATTTTTGATTGTTATTTTGTTTTTAATTATTTGCACCATAAACCTTTCTTATAATGTTGTTTTCTTATTCATTTTATTAATGCTGATTATTTTAAACCCATAAAGTTCGTTTTAATACAGAAATCATACTTTAACATACCTACCTTACCTTACCTTTACCTTAGGAAATTTAAGAGAATTTATGAGAATTTTCTCGAAAATATTCTCGGGAATGTTCTGGCTCAGGAGAATTTACTGAGAATTTAAGTTGAGGTGTAGTTTATTTTAAACTCAAACTTCGTAAAACGTTCAAATGCACTAAAAACTATTAGTCTAAAAAAAATACCGATTCAATACAGTCATCCAATTTTTAAATTCTCATAAGTTCCCTACCAAAAGAATGTTCTCGAGAATTTAACAGCAAAGTTCTCGCAAGGAGAATATTCTCGAGAATTGCCCATCACTACACATAAGGTATCGCTATGGTAACAATGTTATGACAGTCAATAAGTATCATGACAATCCGACTAAATAGAAAGGTTGGCAGTTAGTGCACCTTTTTATGGTATTTAGGGGTTGTTGAATTTTTATTCCTTATAGGTAATAATTATTTACCTCTATTCAATTTGTAATTTTGGTGACAATGTGTGATTCACGGCGTTATTTATTTAAATTTAAAATGAACTATGTTTACAATAATAGTGTTGCGGACGGCAGAGGTACCTACAGTACCGCAGGCAACCTGGGACGATCTCCCACTGATATTTGATGCGCGCTCCCTGCTAACTGACCCTAGGTGAATCCGCTGGCTGCACAACCACCACGGACCCCTGAATACGTACCTAGGTTGGGTACCATAACCCACAGTGACCACGATGAGGACTATCTTGAGGCAGCGAAATAAAACACTGATTTACTATCTTGAATGATTCCGGAGAATTCGGCTTTTCTTGGTATGTTTCTTCTTTGGTGGCTGAGCTCCGTATTTAAGTGTATTATCTAGGGCTGAACTGCGACTGAATTGCCCACAAAATGGTACCTATGCCTTTTATAGTAAGTAAATCCGTTAGGATATTGTGGTGCAAGCCGAATTCTTGGAATTGTGCATTTATTTATTTCTTATTAGAATTTCTTACAATCTTTGTAGATTATTCGTATAAAACACTATACAATTAATTAACTTATGTAGTTAAAACTTTTAGAACAAATCGGTCCCGTCGGCGTCGCCGGCAAACAGAATATTTTGTAAGAGAACTAAATAAGATAGTTTCTTGAAATTTACGTTCTTCCAGTCGTTGGCCTCCAAATTTTGAGGCCACTAACATATTCCATGCTAAATAATCTCTTCCAGACATTATTTTGCCTTTAATAGACCTAAAAACGTATATAATTTGAATGTAAACATGTTTCACACGTCAAAATGGTAGTGAGCAACGTAACTACTATCGCAAGCGTATTTTTCGATAGCGTCTGTCGATTTAGTGACTCATGGTGCCGTTTTGTATGGTGACAGCTGAAAAACGTTAGCGACTATCGAATAGATTACGTTAGGTTTCTTACCTATCGAAAACTATAGTGCTCTTGGAACAAATTTTAATTCTTTCTGTGACCGCTAGGGGCGCTGTACAATATCTTTTCATATAAATCATTTACGGGGACGCTAGCAAGTTTTGACATTATCGAAATGTATTTGATTAACGTTAATACGCTAGCGAGTTTAACGCTAGCGAGTAAATTTTCGATGGCAACTCATGGTAGAGCTACTGATCTTTTTGACAACAAAGTTCAAATTTACTTAGACGAATGATCCTTGACTATTAATAGTTAAATTAAAACCTTTTTATTAGTTTGATGTTCCCATTACGTTGTGTCAAGTTTTAAAAACTATAAATGTGAATAACAGTTCCTGTCAATGTCACCATTGCTATTTCTTGTATTCGGGTTAATATTTTACAATTGCATAAGTTGATAAAAAATGCTATGCAATTGGTTAGTGGTAGCCAAGTGGTAACGGCCGCGACTTACGAGTGGGTTCGAACCCTGACCGAGCTTTACTTTGTTTAAATTATTTCATCACGACTGCTCTCAAAACGGTGAAGGAAAACATCGTGAGGAAACCGGCATGTCCTGGAATAAAAAATTCAAAGACGTGTGACATCTACTAACCTGCACTGGGCCCGCGTGGTGGATTATGACCTAGGTACTCTCAAAGAGAGGAGGCCTGTGTCGTAGCAGTGGGAACATAATAGGCTAATTATCATACTTATTTTTCTATTCAATTGTATTCTATTCAATTTCAATTGTATTCTTTGCACTGACTTTGTAAATAATATAATTATATATTATAATAAAAGCTGCTTGTATCAAGTTATCAAAGAATTTTTATAAAATGCAATTCTTGTAAACCAACAGACACGACTTCTATAAGGAATACAAACTGTATGTTATACATAAGTCAATTACTATTTTATTTTATGTTTATCGTTCCATTCAATAAATAGAGAGTTTAAGACAATTTATGAGTTTTATTAGAACTCCATGTCCTGGTTATAATCGTTACTGTATCTTCGAGTATCCCCGATTTAAATATCACCATCTTCAGCATCCATCGCTTTCCATAAAGCAAGATTGAGGTCAAGAGCAGCACCCTAATTGGGAACCCATATCGCAATCTGAATTATTTTTGAAGTAATTAATTGCTCTATATGTTCGAAAAATTTGTCTGTTCAACAACGTAAAAAACGCAATGAATGTTGTTGAAATGTCAAAATTAAAGCCATTGCTACTGTGACTAACAGTAGCAATGGCTTTCATACTATCACATATCAAACTACCTAGTCTTTTCCCAACTATGTTGGGGTCGGCTTCCAGTCTAACCGGATGCAGCTGAATACCAGTATTTTACATGGAGTGACTCCCTATCTTACCTCCACAACCTAGTAACTGGGTAATACGATACCCCTTGGTAAGACTGGTTGTCAGACTTTCGGGCTTCTGACGACCCATAACGACTGGTGAAATGGTCATCCATCCACAGACCCACCCCGGCAGGTGTAGCTTAACCTGATGGATCGACCCGTGCGGCTGTTATTAGCCACAAGCTCCTCCATTGCTACTGTTAGTGTGTTACGCAATTACACCGCAGGAACATCAGGCAATAAAAAGCATGTCGGTGACGAATAGTTTGCCCCTACCAAAAATCGATCAACGAGCCTATAGAAGTTTTCATTTCAAATATAGATTTCGGATCAAAGGAAACTTTCCTCGTGGCTTCTAGTCCAATCATTATTTCGTTTACCAGAATATTAAATAAGAATTTCAAAATTTAAATGAGGTAGGTACCTTATACTTAACAACCGACTTATAATTAGGTAGTGTAAAATTCCTTTTACGAAATTCATTGAATTTAAATTTAGAACAGTCGTGCTTAATTAAATTAAGGTTACTAGGTAGTTACTATGTTTCAATTACGATAGAAGACTTACCTACGATTAAGTTCCTATTAACATACTTGGCAGATAATTTCATACAAATTCTGTTCCATTTTTGAATTTATTCGGTAAGTTGTGGCTATTCGGACATCGTGAAATAGGCCCAAAGGTACTTAAAAAAAAATTGTGCGTTATTATTTGTAATTAGGCGCAATGTTTCCAAAAGACTGATTTGTTCGAAAACCTTCAATTTTCATTTCAGTGAAATTAGTCACAATAGCTAGTCATAAAAAATAAAGGAGTTTTATAGCGGTCACAGCTGGTGTCGATTCCTAAGTAGGTAACATTGGTGCCAATTTTGGTCATCAATTTAGAGCTATGAGGAACAGGGTGTAAAGTTCACTCATCCTCTTTAGTTAAAGAAGGATCCTCCGACTAGACGGGTGTCGGGTCTGGCGGACAACTGCCCAACGATTCAACAATGTCGGATAGTCATATACCTATATGTCGTTTCACGTGGTAAACTCTAATTACGTGATGCAGGATTTGTCTGACGTCACACAAAAATCCTGACGTCTTTGATGCGCAGTTCACATGTGGCGATGTAGATGCCGCCACAAATTGCCTATATTTAGGATTTAGGTAGGTAGGTACCTACTGAATATCCTGGAAACGTACTAACAACCTCATTATAATGGGAATATCTTGTGTCTGACATTTCGACGACACGAAGCATTGACGTAAGTACTTCGTTTATATTATTTATTTATTTAACCATTTATGTACACACATTTAAAAACAGAAAAGAAGAAAAGAACAGAAAAATTCGAACAAAAGTGATGCTTATTTCTAAAGAAATCTCTTCCAGCATACCTGCGATAGGACAGAGGGTACAAAGCTTATATTATAAGCACTTCTAAAGAATTTTATTAGGTATAAGCCCAGAAAAATCAACTTTATTTATAGTTATCTGCCAAGTCTTTTCCCAACTATGTTGGGGTCGGCTTCCAGACTAACCGGATGCAGCTGAATACCGTATTTTACATGGAGCGACTGCCTATCTGACCTCCACAACCCAGTTACTGGGTAATACCCCATGGTAATAAAAATAAACTCTTTTAATAAATACACTCGCTCCGATTTTGCCTACACTTGACCAAGGGTTTGGCTTGATATTTTTCAACAAAAGATGAAATATTGATGTTTCAAGTGGGCGGCAGTCAAGTAGGTACTTCGCCCATCATCTGGTGGTAAATGGTCATCACATTTACACAGGGTCAATTTAAATTAGCTGGCGAAACTGATTTTCTAAATGGCAGTGTATAGAGGGCCGTTAAGAGCTCCCGGATAAAGTTTACCATACATTAATAAAAGAGGAAACTATTGTAAAAATCTATACTTTTACACTAATATTATCTTTGTTCGATTGTTTACTTGTTTGTTTGTATGTAGGGGGTAATCTCCGGAAATACCAGTTGTATTTGAAAAATCCTTTTTGTTTTGGATAGCCCTATTCTTAAGGTGGAACTAGTCGCGGGCTCGAACTCAATGGTGGGCATGGCCAAAAACCACACTGTCTCACCTGGCATCGTGTCCGACAGAGATAGTATCAGTGATGAGCAGTTAGAAGCTGGTCTACATGGACAACGTATAGTTCGCACGCACAGAAACACCGTACCGACCAATTTTAGTAAAACGAGCGCGTCAAAAATTCCGAGAAGGCCTTTGGAAAAAAGGTTTTTCTGAAAAAACCACTGTATAAATCAATTACAAATAAAATTTATTGAAATCTTCGATAATTTTTCTGTGTCGGTACGGATTTTGTTTTCGAGATTTCACACTTCTTGTATTACTTATTTACGCCCAAAGTTGCGTTAAAATTAGCAAGAAAAACGAATCTTTGTTGGCTTATAACTTTTTAATGGCTTTTTATTTTACTATTCTGCTTCCGTTCAGACAAAATTAATAATGAGATCTAATGATATCATGTTAAACTTTGAATGTACGATGTCAAACAGTGGAGTAAAACCCCTCCGAAGTTTGTATGGAAAAAATATCAAATTGGAAAATTAGCAGAAGCTAAAAGTCTAAAATAAATTATATTTGGTTTTATCGTATTTTTAAACAAGAAAGTGTCATTTATAAAAACTCTTTTTACGATTTGTTTACATTTATTTAACTAACTAAACAGGAGTATAGGTACCTATCTATAGGTTAATTTAGTTAGATCTTGTACACTATCTGTTTGTTCCTTCATAGTATGAGCGTAATCCACTTCATTTACTGATACGAAGGGAAAGACAGTCGTCGAAGCTGAAACGAACGATATTTTCTTTAATATCCGGCCATATTTATTTCCATTTCAATTTACTTTACAAAATATATTTATTTTTATTGTACGTACCTAATTATAACGTCAAATATGATAGGAAAATCGCGTTATTGTAGGTATTTATATAGTAATTTCGAATTACCACACCTATCTACTGAGTGAGTACCTATGAGGGGGAGGACTATGTCCAGCAGTGGACGTCTTTCGGCGGAAAAGATAAACCCTAACCTAAGTTTACCTTACATGTACCTTAAATGTACCTTACATGTACCTTACATGTACCTTACATGTACCTTACATGTACCTTACATGTACCTTACATGTACCTTACATGTACCTTACATGTACCTTACATGTACCTTACATATACCTACGGTATGTTTATTATAGGGGTCTCCCTTGTTTCATCTAAAAGAAATTGACAAATTATCACTTCCCAAACAATTTTCTGCATAATTTCATTTGCCAAATTATTACTTAGCAAATAAACTCTTCACAAATAATTGTAACGCAAACCTAATGTTTGGCAAGTGAACGTTTAAACAATAACTTGCTTACCAACTAGTACTTTTACCAATTTTAATTTAGTCAAACTTTTCAGTTGGTATAACATATGTATAAATCTTACCTGAAAGATAGAAAGGTTAAAGTTCAAGTAAACGGCATAAACTCATTAGGGTCTGAAATGGCAATGGGCGTTCCTCAAGGTTCGATATTGGGTCCATTCCTCTTTTTAGTTTATATTAATGATTTACCCCAATTACTTCAAAATCAACCGAAGATGGTGTTATTTGCAGATGACACTTCATTGATCTTTAAAATCAACCGACGATCGCAAAATCTTGACGACGTGAATAGCTCTATTCTTCAGGTCCAAGATTGGTTTACGGTAAATAATTTGGTACTGAATAAAAATAAAACCAAATGCATTAGATTTAAATTACCTAATGTTAGAAGTAGCGAATGTGACATCATATTGAATGGAGAAAAACTGGAATTTATTAATCAAACGGTTTTCCTGGGAATCACGCTAGACGAGAAATTACAATGGGGACCTCATATAACATCTCTTGCGGGGCGGCTAAGCTCGGCCGCTTATGCTGTTAGAAAGATCAGACAGTTAACAGATGTAGAAACCGCGCGTTTGGTCTATTTTAGCTACTTCCACAGCATTATGTCGTATGGCATTTTACTGTGGGGTCGGGCTGCTGACATTGAATCTATCTTTATTTTGCAAAAGAGAGCTGTCAGAGCCATTTATGATCTCCGTCGTCGCGAATCTCTCAGGGAACTATTTAAAAGGATTAATATTATGACCGTTCCTTGCCAATTCATTTATGAAAATATTATGTATGTAAGGAAAAATCTACATCTTTTTAATAAAATAAGTGATACACATAATTTTAATACTAGAAATAAAGATAAACTAGATCAACCATTTTTCAGATTATCTAAAGTACATACATCTTTTATGGGGTACTGTGTTAAATGTTACAACAAAATACCTTGTGATATATTACAATTAAATGAAAGAAAATTTAAAACTCATGTAAAAAGTACACTTTGTAAACAAGCATATTACAGATTAGAGGATTATATCTGAGATGTTTATACGGAGGTAATGAAAGGCGAGTGTCGATAGCAAGCGTATATTGCGAACTGAACTAAATACAATGTGACACCTTATAATATACAACTGTGATGTTGATGACTATGGAATAATGCGGGTACATATACTACAATTCTCCACCCTAAATAATACATCTCCTTAAAACAAGAATCACTACAACTAGTACAACACAATACCAAACTACACTACAGTACAAGTAAATTTACTACAATACAATTTAATGATTTAATGTAATGCCTTAACAACAATACATCAACAACCTTATTAACTAACAAGTTACATACACTCATAATGATACTAAAATTATTAACTAACTTAGGTACTAGAACGAATTAATGATTACCATATTTCGGTGGTCTTTTTATTCGACATTCCCGTATAGGACGGGTTCGAACCACTTCCGGAACCAGATGCTCAGAATTAGGAGCACTTATACCCGGATCTGGACTGGAAACATTAGGGAGAGGATCTGAGCTGGCCGCGGATGTAGACGGCAACACATCGACCGTAGCGGTTCGGTCCGGACTACACTCTCCTATGCCCTGAGGGGCCCGTGATTCAACACACAGTGGTACCTCTGTGCTAACTGCGGCTGGCATCACCTCCGGCACTTTGGAACGCTCCGCCTCGAGAGAACTCCGTTCTGTCGTACTGGTTGGACAATTCAACGAACTACGCGATCGCTGTCTTAACTGATCAATATGTCTATGTGTTTCTTTCCCTGATTCATCCACAACCCTATAGTCAGTAGTACCTAGCCTTTTTACTATTTGACCTGGAAGCCATTTTTCATTACCTCTATACTGCCTCATCCATATTTCCTCCCCTAACTGTAAAGAACGGTCCGTACCTACCCTTTGTTGCCGCTCCTGAACCTTTTTCACTTTCTCTTCCCTGTTGGGCCTTAAAGCATCTAACTTAGTACGTAAATTCCTACCTAACATTAGCGTCGCTGGGCTTTCTCCGGTAGAACAATGTTCAGTATTACGGTAATGTAATAGGAAGGTACTCAAAAATAAATTAATGTTTTCTTTTTGTTTCACCGCTTTTTTAATTGTTCTTTTAACAGTCCGCACTGCATTTTCCGCAGCCCCATTTGATGCTGGGTGGTATGGAGCCGAAAAGACATGTTCTACGCCATGATTTGATAAAAAGTCTGATAGTTCTTTACTCGTAAATGGGGGACCATTATCCGAAACTATTTGTCGGGGTAAACCCCATCTAGAAAAAACTTCTATAAGTTTTTCGATGGTAAAACTAGCCGCGGTACTAGGTACGGGAAATACTTCTAACCATTTAGTCCTTGCATCAACCATTACTAAATATATTTTACCAAAAATAGGACCTAGGAAATCTAGATGGACCCTCGCCCATGGTCTAGAGGGCCATGGCCACGGCGTGACTGCGTGTCGCTGCGGCGAGTCTGCTTCCCCCGCGCACACCGCGCACCCCTGACAAGTCGCTTCCACGGCCTCGTCGATGCCCGGCCACCAAACATAGCTCCTAGCTGACGCTTTCGTCTTTACAATGCCCATATGGGGTTCATGTAACTCCCGTAACACCCTAGCTCGACAGCTTTCCGGAATCACTACCCTGTGTCCCCACATGACGCATCCTAACTCTTCGTAAAGTTCCTTACGACGGTTAAAATACGGTTGTAATTCCCGTATTTCATTATCCGTGGGCCACATATCCCGAATATAACTTATAACTCTGCCTAACATCGGATCTCTCATAGTCTGTTGCTTAATTATATTATAATCTAGTAACAATGCACTTTGTGCGAAATGTAAATAAGTTTGCTCGGGCACATATGACTCATCGCTACTGCCAGGTACCGGTAATCTCGATAGTCCGTCGGCACCGTTTTGTTTTGTGTTTACGTATTCTATATCATACGTATAAGCAGATAATATGATCGCCCAACGCTGTAACCTACTCGCCGCCATAGCCGGGACGCCGTGCTTGGGACCAAATATGCTTACTAATGGCTTATGATCAGTTCGTAAAGTAAAACGTCGGCCATAAACGAACTGATGCATTTTTTTTAAACAAAATACAATAGCTAACGCTTCCCGATCTATCTGAGAATAATGTTTCTCGGCGTTATTCAATGCGCGAGACACATACACCACCGGCCGGTCCCGGCCGTCGGCGCTTGGCTGTGTGAGTACCCCACCTATACCACGCGCACTAGCGTCACACGTCAACACTAACGGCTTATCTGGGTCATAATGAACTAACACTTCCGCGCCTGTTAATATTTTCTTTACTTTTACCATCGCTTCCTCGCACTGATCACTCCAATTCCAACTTACACCTTTTTTTAAAAGTTCATAAAGTGGTGACAAAATACTACTCAAATTCTTGACAAACTTAGCATAAAAATTTACTAATCCTAAGAAAGAACGCAACTCAGTAACATCTTTCGGCCTAGGAATATTTACTATAGCATTTACCTTATCCGTATCAACTTTTATACCATCTTTTGATATAACATATCCTAAGTATTTAACCTCATCAACCATGAATAGACATTTACTTCTTTTTAGCTTCATTCCATGATCTTGTAACCTTTGAAACACTCTTTCTAAAGTTTCCAAATGCTTACTTTGTGTCCCTGAGGTACTTATGATTACGTCATCAAGAAATACTTCTACGCCTGGTATATCATTAAGAAGATTCGACATAATCCGCTGGAAGATGCCCGGGCTCGAAGACAAGCCAAACACGAGTCTATTATATTTAAACAGACCTCTATGTGTGTTTATTACTGTTAAATCTCTGGAATCATCCAATTCTATCTGATTATAAGCCTGGGATAAATCGATTTTCGAAAAGAACGTAGCCCCGTTTATACTCACTAATATATCGTCTATCTTCGGTAGCGGATACCTATTGACCAGTAAGACAGGATTTAACGTAACTTTATAATCGGCACAGATACGGAGTCCACCGTCAGCTTTACGTACCGGTACCAAAGGTGTCGCCCAGTCCGAGCACTCAACGGGCTCGATGATGCCCGCGCGCAGCATCGCATCCAACTCTGCATC
This sequence comes from Conistra vaccinii, assembly GCA_948150665.1. Lineage (NCBI taxonomy): Eukaryota > Metazoa > Arthropoda > Insecta > Lepidoptera > Noctuidae > Conistra > Conistra vaccinii. Next base: position 17,225,441 of record OX411318.1, read on the forward strand.
GACTTGACCCCTCAGAGCGTAAGGCAGCGGCCGCGCCCGGCAGTACACGGGGGTCGCTCCCTCCCGCAACTGGAGTGTTGCCTTACCGCCTGTGTACCGTCCCAATCCGCCGCTGAATAACTCTTTATACCTATTTAACAAAGCATTTGCAGTATCAGATTTTGTCTTTAAAATATTGCCATAATTAATTGCTTGTTGAAATGGAGGTATTTTTATTTCCATTTCGGATAACCATTGCCGGCCTAGTAACGAAGTTGTACCTCCATTGATCACAAACAGTTCTAAATTTTTAACTTTTCCTTTGTACTGAACTTTCGGTCTTATTACACCTAATGGCTTGATATTACTACCATCATAAAATTTTAACACTAAGTTAAACGGCTCAATTGTTCTAGTACTGAAATACCTATCATATGTTTTTTTACTTATACATGACACAGCAGAGCCTGTGTCTATCTCCATCTTTGTCATCAATAAGCAATGATAAGCTTACCGGGGTATATCCGTTTAAACACAGTTGGTGTAATTCTTCCTCTAGCTCGTCCGAACTAGAATCGCCTCGTAGTCCACCCGGCTGCTGGCTCCCGGTAGCTTCGACGTGGTTCATCCCGCGCCTCTTCCCTCTTCCTGTGCCTGGCCGAGGACACATGCGTCTCAAATGTCCACTTTCCTTGCATTTACTGCATACAAAATGCTTATATCGGCACTCGTCGGTGGTATGCCCGCGCCAGCCGCACGCCGTGCAGCTACCGGCGTCCCTGCCCGTGTCCGGCGCAGCGCGCTCGCGGCCCCCGCGCTTATCACGCCCGCGTTTTGGCCTCAACGCGTATACGTTTGCTGGTCCCTCCGTGCTTGCTCTGTGTTCAACCGCGGCCGCATCTCGCTCCGCCGCTTCCAACCCACAAGCTAGTTTCACTGCCCCTGAGTACGTTAGATTGTCCTCCGCAAATAACCTTTGTCTGATGACGTCACTCTTAAGTCCGCACACCAACTGATCCCGCAGATTCTCCTCCAAATTCCCGCCAAACTCACAGGTTTTTGACAGTTTTTTAATCTCGGTTAGATATTGCGTTATATTTTCGTCGTCCTTTTGCCTTCTTTGACGAAAACGGAAACGCTCCGCCATGACAGTTGGTTTCGGTTGAAGATGATTTTGCAACATCGTAACGGCATTTTCGTAGGTTAACTCCGCCGGTTTGCTTGGGCTGCACAACGTGCTTAGTAACTCATACGTTTGATCGCCAACGCCGGTGATCAAGATCGCCAACCACATGTTCTTATCCACGTTATTGACTTTAAAATACATCTCCAACCTTTCCACGTACAAAGTCCAATTTCCTGACGTCAAATCAAAGTCCCTTATTCTACCGATTTGTCCACTCGCCATTTTAATTTAACACGATTTTTTTTTTTTTTTAAGCACGTGAAATACACCGAATACAATAATTGTAGAACGGTGTTATCCCATCCTCGTCGCCACTGAGATGTTTATACGGAGGTAATGAAAGGCGAGTGTCGATAGCAAGCGTATATTGCGAACTGAACTAAATACAATGTGACACCTTATAATATACAACTGTGATGTTGATGACTATGGAATAATGCGGGTACATATACTACAATATCCAAGATAAGAATGCTTGGAAACATGCTGGTCCTGCTCCATAGGACAATTTAGAGTCTAGACAAAATCAAACTGGTTGCTTACTTAATTGTATTTGTTTTTTATTATATGACATTGATTTTACGAGTACATCCTGTGATTACTTCCCCACACACTGACTTATTAATTGTAATTTTTTAGTAGATTCGTCTATTTTTACAATGTTTGTGAATATGTGAACACCATGTATCTACCACATAATTAATTTATCTGTCGTTTGCTCGACTTTAAATTCTTTTTACTTTATACAGTAATTTTATTCTAGGTGCATCGTCTTCACATATAATTATATAATAAATAATGTACCTATACAAAATATTGTAAAACATTTTAAAAAGAGTAACGGTGGAGTTTCTTGCCCATTCTTCTCCATACGAAAACTACCTTTTGGAAGGGGCGGTAGAATCAATACTTTATTTTGTAAATTTTGACGTTCAAAAGTGCCTTCAAGGGCCTATTTGAAATAAATAATTTGACTTTGACTTTGACTTTGAATATTTTACGCAAAATAAAATAAGCCAAATACTTAATTTCGCTAGTTTTCAATTTATGAAAAAAAAATCGATACGATGTGGGTGTAGTAGGGTGGGGAAACACCATGGGACACCTTAAGGGCATTGTCCTTGACCTTAATGTTATTGACCTAGATGTCAAGGTCAAAATTCTGAAAGTCAACATCCGCGATTCTCAGGAGCAGTAACAGGTTAATATCATGATTTGCTTGCTTCAAGCATGCAGCATGCAAGCAGGCATGCAGCATGCAAGCAGGCATGCATCATGCAAGCAGGCATGCAGCATGCAAGCAGGCATGCAGCATGCAAGCAGGCATGCCGCGTGCAAACTTGCAGCTGCAAGCAATCATGCAGAATGCAAGCAGGCATGCAGCGTGCAAGCTTGCAGCTGCAAGCAGGCATGCAGCATGCAAATAAACATGCAAGCAGGCATGCAACATGCAAGCAGGCATGCAACATGCAGCAAGCATTGTTTCTGTCAAGGCTTCGGCGCTGCGGGGTTTGGGCGGCTCCACGCGAGCTTATCGTCGCAGATGGTTTTAACGCTCACCACCGCAGCTTCGGCTTGCTGACCGGCTTCGCCGGCCAGCCTCAGCCGCGGCGGCGGGCCTTCAAACCACCTGCTCCTCAGCTCGCGGGCCGCCTCGCCCCTCCGCGCCTACGCGGGTTTAAATTACACTCTAGGGGTGGGGCAGACAAGACTACGTGAAGTCGGTTTTGCAGCGATTCGTTTCTGTGTATTTGTTTTACGACAAACAGTTGGTCGGAGACAAAAATTACCAAGACGCTTTTAGCCTTACATAAACTTACAAAGAAGTACGCAAATAACATCGCATATAAATGATTATATTAAAATAAAAGCGCATTTTTTTATTATAATATATAATTACCAAAAAATCTTAATTTTGTCTTTATATTTTTTGTCATAACAAATCGATTGACTAAATGTTTATTGTCTAAAGATAGTTTGCTGTAATAAATCATTTGATTAAAGACCAAATGCCTTAATGACATTATCCTTGGTTATAGTCTGCCAAGTAAAAATTAGACCAAATGAAAATGTGCGTACTAAAATCATTCCAAATATTGCATTGGTATAAAAAAAGGTTGCTAAAATGTGTTTGGATAATGAAAATTTGTCAAAATCCTTTAGGCAAAACGGGGGGATCCCTTATTACAGTCATAAATTATAAGATTATTTGATTGCCTCGTTGGTCTAGTGGGCGCAAGCGCTACTGCTTAGCATGAGGTGCTGAGCTCGATTCCCAGGTCGGGCAACGAGTTTTTAGTGTGTAGTAGTAGGTGTACTACAGGTATACCTCTTCCGGGTTGGAAGAGGTCGGAGAGTTAGGGAAAACAAGGCGAGATGTTATGTTATGTTACAAGAATTAAAATCCTCAATAATCTCGCTACCCAAGGTCTGATTTAATCTAATTAAAGTTAATCTTAAAAGGGTAGTAATTTAATCCTTTACGTTTTCATTAGTTAAAAATGAGACATAATGAAGGCATCAAATTATTTCATAGAATTATCTACATAAATGAAAGTTAACTAAACAGCAGCGTGCCGCTTTAAAATGGCGAAATTAATTTAACACACGTATACGGTTCGGATTTCGCGTTTTCGTTTTAAATAGATATTTTAATTTCATTAAACTTTATTATGTGTTATAAATTTTCTAAAATAGCATCTTGGAGCAACCTGACCCTGTACTTAGAACTGTAGAGCAGAGTTCATTTTCCGGGGTCTGCAATCATAACATCGTATCAATGAAATTAAAACGAATAACGTGCAAAGAGTAGGCGAATTCAAGGAGAGAGAGATAGCTTATAATTTAGTTTATTTGAAAATTTTCAATTACCAATTATTTTATACATATTATTATAATTTTTAATTACTGGCCACTAATCCTACTAGTATATTAAAGTAATCTCACCATTATAGCGGCACGTTGTAAAACTAAAAAATACTCTATAATATGTACTACATGATAGATATCAAATATGAAATTACTTAGTTTCTCTCAAAAGATTCACCCTAAGCATGAATCACTAGTTAGGGCCCTCGCCCACGGCGACTTTTTGTAGCGATGCTGTCGCGCGTTTTGTAAACGCGCTTCTGCATCGCTACTATCGGGCAGGATTCTTCATACATAAGTAATTACAGTATCGCGGCTGTATCGATGTGATCGATACACATGCGCGACAGCATCGCTACTGCATCGCTACAAAAAATCGCCGTGGGCGAGGGCCCTTATAGTCATATTTCTTATTTCCATACAGTATATTGCCAAATTAATCAAAACAGCGACATCTATTTGCGACGTTGCCCACTTTAAAATCAATCAACACGCTCTAAAATCAATCATAAAGTCTCCTGTACCTACAAAAAGGCAATAAACAATTAACTGTTTACCGAAAAACTTGAGTTTCCATCAATACAAGCGCATAGTCATTGCGCCAAAACTTCCTCGCCCCGTATTGAATCCATGGAGTGTTAGCTGAGCTAGCTCGCTGCTCGGTTGCTCCACAATGCAATATCGGCGCGACGAATTGCTCCAATGCTATCTATGAGCATATATGAGGGAATATTTAAATGTTCCCGCGGTCTGAATTCGATCCCCAAGTCGGGTAAAGTGTGATAGAGTTTTTAAGTTAGAAAATTCTCTGTAGCTTCGAAATTGGATTTGTACACGGGAAGACTTGTCTTCTGTTAGGTGCAAATAACTGACAAAATGTAGTGTACTACACGTACACACAGATTGCCTACAACTTCGATATATACAGGCGTTCCAATAATGTTTGAAAATTTCGGGGAATATTTAAATGTTCGCCGCCCCATGTTTGCTATCATCGTTAAGTTTATGAGTAGGTCGTTATGATTATTGGTTCCGTGTTCCATATAAAAAAAATAATCTACATTTAAATTATGTGAAGGTAATAAAAGGCAATATCAGGGAAGCGTTTTATCGGGGTTTAATTTTATTGCCGTGGAATAGCGTTTTGGGAGACACAGTAGGATGCATAGGTTAGTTGGAACGACGATCTTGCAGGATAGAACATTTGGATGAGAATGGTCAAGTAAAGTGCAATTGGAGAGGCTTATCTCCATGGCAACACGCTCAAGCGACACGCGTCTTGCGACACCGACTATAGATATAACAAATAAAACAAGTTGTATTATGTCGTAGGATGATTTGATGACCAACTGCGCGCGAGCCGAATGAGCAAAGCGAGCGGTGCCGCAGCAGCGGCCGGCGAGCGCAACTTCCAAGTTGCTCGCATAAAAGTTTTCACCATTGTCTAATTATACGTGTTTTCGCAATATCCCCTAGGATTTTCGCGGAAATTCGAATTATCAATAAATTCATCCTACGACATAATAAAGCATGCCGCGAGTCACTGCGATGCGATAGTCGGAATCAGGTGACTCGCGCGCAAAGCGTTTGACGCAAGTCGCATCACTCGAGGCCGTGAAGTCCAGCAGTGGACGTCTTCGGCGTTGACGATGATGATAATGATGGTCAGGGTTCCAAGCAACATTTTAGTGCATCTTATTACTTCTTAACAATATACTTTCAAAGTACCTATTCAATTTATGTAGGTTGGTATTCAATTTACTTAGGTCCTAGGCCATTTCAAACGGCTTAATACAAAGTACCAACTAACTTTTAAACTGCGATACTAGACTTAGTTTCAGGATAATCCTTGTTTAAAGGACATAATAGTTTATTCACCAATTAGTGAACACTAACTTAGATAAACTTCGAGGTTGTCTGTGGTTCCACTATGTCTAATAAAGACCGGCTTTTCTCGCTCTTTACGTAATTCTATGATTTAAAGTAATTTCTATAGGTAGTTATAATGAATTGTTTGAACATTTACTAAATAAATTACATACTGCCTCGTTGGTCTAACTGGTGCTACCTTCTCATCTAAATGAAAGTAGATTTACAGATGATTGTAGGAATTTTTGTATACCTAGTGCCAGAAACAGAATGTCTAATAAGTAACTTAATTTCAGTAGCGAGGTCCTGGGTTCAATTCCCGGGTCGGGCAGAGGTTATTGGGAATTTCTCAGTAGTAGCCCGGAGTCCGGATTTGTGCCAAGTTGATGGCAATAGGCTCACCCCCTATTACATGGGACTTAAGGGCCTTACTCTCGTTTAGTACCGTAAAACGGTCAGGCGAAATGTGAGTGTACTATAGGTACACCCCTGCCCAACCCTTCGGGGAACACAGGCGTGATGTTATGTATGTACTTATATAAATTACATAAAGTAGTAGGTAATGAAATTTAATTTTATGATTACTGGCAAAATTCAATGAAACAATCTAATCTAAGTAGATTCGATTAAATATGGGATGAAAGCTATTATGGAAGTTCTTGATTTTAACCCGACTATGGCAAACCCAAAAGGAACGGTTATGATTTTAGCAGTCTATGCATATAAGTAAGTGTGTTCCACGTAGCGCCTAAACTACTGAAGTGATTTTGATGAATGAGTTATCAATAGATTCGTAATAATAGCCGGAGTCACACGTGTTAGGGGATAAATCGAACAGTTAGATGCGTGTGACTCCGAATTTTTGATTTATCTGTCTGTGATATCTTACTCGTATTTATACTTTTTTAGTAGACTTTTTGTCGTAGTTCGGTTTTACTTTTTTAAACTTTTACTTTATTTAAATTGGGGTTATAAAATAATATACATATTTTTGAAATGTGCTAATTAAGCTCTTTTATTTGATACTTTGTGAGCAGTGGTGGCCCAGTGGAAACGGCCCCAACTTACAAGTTGTAGGTCGTCGGTTCGAATTCGAACCCAGGCAGGCGCTTTACTTTGTGTAAATAATTCATCACCACTGCTCTCAAAACGGTGAAGGAAAACATCGTGAGGAAACCGGCATGTCTTAGAACAAAACATTCGAAGACATGCGACATCTACCAACCCGCACTGGGCCCGCGTGGTGGATTACGGCCCACTCCTTCTCACAGAGAGTAGGCCCGTGTCCCAGCAGTGGGAACATTAATAGGATGATGTGCTGATGATGAAGAGTTTTTTGTTATTTAATTTGAACGTGCTAATCTATGAAACTACCAGTAGGGTTAGAATAAAATATTTTTGGGTTGGATAGTCCAATTCTTTTTCACGCTATGGTTTCACGCTACGACCCTAAGGAGCAGAGAACTCAGAAAGAACACAAAGTGAAGATAAGGAAATAGCGCGGGCGACGCGGTGGGTCGGGAGAACAAGAATTTTCACGCGGACGATGTCGCGGGCAATGCTAGTCTTTAAAATAATACTGCTCTTCATTTGATTTATCCGTCATTCTTACCGGCCAGATTTAAAAGTACGTAGTTATGTAGGTACCTAAAGCAAGCAGGTTTTATACCAACATATTTATCAATATTGATATTCCCTATTCAAACATTGCTTGTTTTTCCTCCGTCCGGAAAACAACAATAGCCTGCCTTTATTCCTGTTGTTATTCCTCTGATTTGTATTCCCCTACCACGCAGATTGGAAATTAAAAAGCAGCCACATGCGAGTAGGACTCGCACACGAAGGGCTCCGTACCGTATTATGATCAAACAAGAAACGTCAAAAAACAATTTTCTTGTATGGAATTCATAATTAAAGGGTCTCCCTTTTAATTTTTTTTTTTTTATTATTTGTTGTTATAGTGGCAATAAATATACACAATTTGTGAAGATTGAGATAGAGCCCGCTGACAGACAGACGGACGGACGAGCCATACGGCAGGGCCACGACCCTGCCGCTATCAGCGGTAGCGGTGAGCGGCGCGGCGAGCGGTAAAAACGAATGCACAGAAATGTATGAAGCATGCCACGGCGCGCTTTTCACGGCGGAATTTTTTTAGTTTCCACACCGCGCCGCTCGCCGCGCCGCTTGCCGCGCCGCCAAGTCGTGTCCAGTAGGCCTAACATGCCACACGCGCCAATGTTTATATCTCGCGCGAGTAATTGTCGTCTATTTTTGCACTTTTCTCGTTTTCGGACAGCGCTGCCATACAAAATAGTTGACTCGTTCTGTCAAACTTGATGTTTTTTCGACAAACCCTAACATGGCCTTACCATATGACCATAGTTATCTCGATTTTTGACAATTCAACACGAGATATATGCGATTTTTCTGTCATTTAGTCGTCCTCGATTTTGACGACGAGAAGAGTAGACAATAATTATAAGAAAAAAAAACTCCAAAATAGCATGGCAGTTTCATAAATAAAAAAATAAAATTAATTAATTTAAATCATAATCTTTTTTATACTTGATTAAATGTGATTTCATTTATTTCTTTATTTATATTATTTATTTTATTTGTTTTATTTATTTTATTTATTTTATTTATTTTATTTATTTTATTTATTTTATTTATTTTATTTATTTTATTTATTTTATTTATTTTATTTATTTTATTTATTTTATTTATTTTATTTATTTTATTTATTTTATTTATTTTATTTATTTTATTTATTTTATTTATTTTATTTATTTATTTTATTTATTTTATTAAAATACCTTGTTTTAAACTATTTTTAAACTATTTTTACTGGATCGACGTTTTTATATGGAATTTTTCACTTTTTGTACGGAAAATAATAAAAATTATTACCTACATGTTGAGTGTTAGGGGTTTCCTAAAGGGGGTCGAAATTTTCATTATTTTTGCGATAGGACACACCATTTTCGAGATATAAGCAAAAGAAAAATAAAAGTTTTGGTGATTTTTAGTCTAGTTTCAAGGCATTTGTGACAAGAGAATCGGCACCATGGAATGAATGAAACGGTATTTCAAACCAATGTTGTTATCATAAAAATTATTTGTTTTTAATAATTTGCAACATCGGTCTCTCGCGCGAGATATAGAAATGTCAAAGTGCCTTTTTCGAGTTATCTCGTCGTTTACGGTCATGTTAGGGATTAGAATGACGTCAGAATCGTAGACAAACTACGACAAAACGACAAAAATAGCTATCTCGCGCTTGTCATGTTGTAATAGGGTTACGTTTGGCACCCTAAAACGCAGCCAAATGCGAGTCGGACTCGTACACGAAGGTTTCCGTACCACCGTACAATATTTAACACTACATTTTAAAAAAGACTACAAAAAAAACACGTGTCGCCTAATTTTAATAACTTTATTTTATTTTATTTTTTTGTTGTGTCAAGAGTGTCCTACCTATTACGGTTCAAAAGATACAGCTCTGTGACGGAGGGACGGACACCGGAGCCTTAGAAATTGGGTCCCGTTAGCGACTGACGGTACCCTAAAACCGTAAAATGTACACTAATTTACATCGGCATTGAAATCCTTGTTTCTTTTCATTACCTACATATTTTTATTGTGATTTAAAATGATGTTTATGTACTGTTACCAAAATATTTTCTCAGTCGTTTATTTTATAAAATATACAATAATTTATGTGGACTGGTTACGTATCTATCTTACATTATACATTGTACTTATATTAAGTATTTTTTGGGCGCATTCAGAATGAAATCTTGTCGCAATAAACTCAGACTGACTGTAATGCAAGCATAAACGCAAGTTCGCTACAGACCAATTTGAGCTTTGCGCACTTCAGTTCGAAAAGGTACAATCTCATTCTGATTGTACACCGTTTTTAAGGCTGTTTTTCGTCTAGCAGTAGTTAAGGATGACGTCAGTGGTGCAGGGTTTGAGGCAGCACTCGTCGACTAAGCCGTCCCTCTTGTATCGGGACCAGTTGGCAGTCAGGGACCCGCGACGTCCAGTCCAGGGCCAGTCGATCTCGTTCGTCTTGTCTCCGGGCATGAAGTCTGCTGCTATGGGAATTTGAATGTAAGTAACTAAGAATTATATTCAGTTTTGAACAACAGCATGCAAAGTACAAGAGTTGGCGAATACAAGGTAAACCTACCAAAGAATCTGTTTTGCAGTTCACTATCTCTAAAGCCTGAGTTTGCAGTGCAATTTAATGGCCTATGTGTGTGTTAACTTGAAGAAACAATAAAAGTTGCACGTTCTAAACAGTGTAAACTAAAGTACAATTATCTGTATTTTTTTGGGAAATAAAAATATTTATTTATTTAGTGTTTAAACTATACAAGTCAATTGTTGCTTCAATTTTATTGTAGGTTTGCTACAGGCAAGAAACTTGCATCGTATAAATGGGCATTAAGTCCGCAATCACACTGTGGAGGAACTGGTATCAAATGGACTTTTTAACAATATGTTAATTCAATCAGCAAATCACGATGAATGCACATCTATTAGACATTGCAGATGTCAATTTGCACAAAATTAAGTTGCTAGTTTACTGGTTGTATTTATTTGTTAATTAAAAAAAAATATGGATAATTTAATTTCAAGTAGCATGCATCTAACAAAGAAAGAACTTGCAGTTTTCGTGACGATGAATATTCTGACTCTGATGTTATGCATCTAGTTGAATAAACATGGCCACCAAAAATTACAAATTACAATGCATTGTGTTCTGCATGGCCGCTAGGGTAACTTCTTGACAATCAAATTAGTAGGTACTTGGAAGAAAATACGTAAAGGTCACAGATATTCCTAGCGGGTAGGTGAACATATAAGCTGCAGTGGCGATGAAAAGTTGAAGAACAGCATTTTTTTAATTGCATGAAAAATTAACATTTAGTAGGTGCTATGTTTGGAAAAATATCATCAGACATAGACCTCTTCCAAGCACCGCCACGTCGACCTGTTCTGTGCTCCCCGTAACCAGCAGATACCTGCGGCCTTCACAAGGTCATCGGTCCACCTTGTGGGACGCCTTTCAACGCTACGTCTTCCGGTATTCGGTCGCCACTCCAGAACCTTTCGGCCCCATGGTCATCACTTCTGCGAGCAATGTGCCCTGCCCATTGCCACTAAAGTTTAGCAATTCTTCGGGCTATGTCTTTAACCTTGGTTCTCCTGCGAATTTCTGCATTTCTGATTTGATTACGTAGGGAAACTCAGCTCTCTCCTTTTTGCCTTTGGGTGACTTTTAGCCTTCTATTAAGGCCCATTGTGAGCGACCACGTTTCGATAGATCCATTAACTAGTGCTTTCAACCCTCATTACTAAACTCCATAAAAATATATATAAACATACTTGGCATAGTCCTTGATCTCTTGTTCACATATTCAGCGCCGTAGCAGAGAAGCACTCGGGCGTTGGCCAACTGCCTTCCACAGAGGATGACGGGTGTCTGGTCGGCTGCTGCGTATGCCAGGGCGAGGAGACAGGACACGATGATCAGCCTCATGGTTCAGGGTTCTACAGGAGAACAAAACATGTTGAAAAATGAGCGTTGCAGGATGAATAAGAAATTATTGGCTTTCCATCTGGAGAGAGGATCGCATTGGGAGAGAAACAGAAGAAAACTGTCAATACGCGAAAACTCGTGTTGTTTCACGCGACCAACGAATGATCACCGCCTAAGGTTGTTTTTCCACCAGTATCGTGACATAGAGCGATGCTAAGATGTGAACAATGTGTCTTTTTCCACCAGAGCGAGTAAGGCTACATCGCTTACATCGTTCGGAAATAAGGCGTGCGCGATAAAGTTCAAGGTATCGTCAAAAAACGTAGCTTCAATTAACAATTGTCCATCAAAGCTTGCACTTAACATGTCTCTAGCTTCCTCACACAGCTACCTCAATATGTATTGGTCCAAAGCCAGCCTTTCATTAACAAAATCGCGGTGATACCGCAGCGCATGAGTTCGCAAGAGCTCTTAGGTCGCAGCGCCATCCTGCACTAATTGAATCTCAATTATTCGTTGTGCTCTTTGATTCCCAGCTATTGTTTTCTATGAAAATATCTAAGGAAAATATTTATTTAGCCCTTCCTGAAAGTATTGAATTAAGTTGAATGAATGAATTGAATGAGAATGTCTCCTTATTTAAGGCTCCAAATTAATTCTGATATAAATGTACTAAATACTAATGTTTCACTGCTTCATTTGATTCTAATTACTTAATGAAACGTCAATTAATTACTTCGTGCCGCCTTTTAGACACTTAAATACAGTTTCCTTGGTTCAAGCTTGAGACATAAAAATGTGAACTTCCTCTACGTAATACGATACGAGTACGCCGCTCTGATTAAATTATCATAAAACGTTATCATGTTCCAAATTACTTTCTATTAAAACGTACGATACATTTTAGATAAATATTTAAATAAAATACTCTATAACATGTACACCATAAAAAAATACTGTAGATATTTTTTAAAGTATATGAAAATTAATTGCTGTACGAAATGGCTCGACCAATTTGTATTTTTTTCTTGTTTTGTTCGTTTTTGTACTAAAGTTAGGTTAGGTAAGGTTTAGGAGACAAGAAAAGTTCTAAAAAACTGCGAAACAGCAAAAAAAAAAACAACGGGTTGCACTCCAGGAGTGCCGGCAGAAGTGAAAACTTGATAATTAACGTTGTGCATTTTTGAATATTTTGGAATGGTTAGGGAATAATTTCGCACGAATTGCTTTATATATCAGTATAAAAGTATTATAATTTATGTGGTTACATACAATATTCATTAGTAGTAGGTAGTATATTTATTTATTTTCAAAATATATTCTACCAAAAATAAATAATTTATTTAAACACTTTTCATGAAGTATATTTTGACTGCTTTTTATTTACCGATCAATATGGGTAAAATTTCTTATCTCGCAATATGTACGTAATGTCAAAGACTATTTATTTTGATATTTACTTAGTCGGTTGCTAGGCAACGGATCTTACGGCACAATCTGATGTGAGTTTAACATTTTTTATCCATCCCAAAATAAGTGCACGACGCCGCTAAAGAAGTTTTCACTTCAAAAATGTATAAGTATGAGTTTGAAACATGGTACGAAGTTCACCGAGTCATCTGGATATAGAAATAAATGTAGACATTTTACAAGAGGTGACAATGGGCGGTCTTATCGCTAAAAGTGATCTCTTAAAGACAACCTTTGGATGGATTAAAAGGAGAAGGAGAGTCAATACCTACTGTGAGAAGGAGTCGAGGTGCACATACATACATAAAATATACACTTATCTAATGAATGAAAATATTCTTACCGTTTAAGATGTGAGGTGGTGTTTAAAGGAAACTTTACAGGTGTATGTAAATTCAACGAAAATTCGTCTTATATACTCACTATAGGAAATTTTAGCTGAGGTTACATTGGACAAGCGAGCGGAAGATCTATGGTAAACGCTTGTAAGCGTTAGGATAAAAACTTTCATGAGAGTTTTTCTCTACAGTAAAATTGATCGTGGACATTATCATGACCACGACAAGTTGACGATGAGGTTGTCGTCTATGTCGATTATCGTGTCGTGGTATCCCACGATGATATTCATAGTGATGCTTAGCGATGCTTTTGCTATTATAATACATATGAAAGGGAAAAGCTCTCTTTAAAACATAATAATACAAAAGGAGTAGTGGTGAAGTAGGTAGGTAAGTAGATACTTACATTTTATCCATAAAATAAATCTTCATCATGTTTCACGCCTTGCACAAAAAAAATCTCCTGTGTTGTGGATGCAGATTTGCTTTCAAATCTCAATCATCGAAAGAAGATATTGTAGATCATGATGCTGCATGCAAATATTTGCACGGTATTGGCATCGATCGGTCACTAACGCCCGGTTTCTGGAACGAAAAACAACACAAAAATTTGCAAAAAAATTGTCAAGTGCTCGTAGACTTATGATTCAATTATCATGGGTACGAATTATATTGCTTTTAATTTTGACAAGTAGATAATTTTCTTCCCATTCTTTTAATTTCGACAAGTAGATAATTTTGTTACCGGATGTAAGAACGCCATAAGAGACTTCGCATTGCTTTTCGATTATCACCATGTCCACACCTTTATTCTCATCCAAATGTTTACTTGCCGTTCAACCTGAAAGCTTTTTACCTGAATGAATTTTGATCTTAATTTGAAATGTCATTAATGAATTCATTCTCTTTGGATTTCGTAAATACGTAAACCATGTTACGTCACACATCCCCGTGTTATTTTCGTCCTATTTGATTTCACACGAAGCGCGATATTAATAGATGGAGGATTAATGCATACTTTTTTTTTAATCCATACTTCGATACTAATATTATAAATTCGAAAGTAACTCTGTCTGTCTGTCTGTATGTTACCTTTTCACGGCTAAACCACTGAACGGATTTCGATGAAATTTGGCAAGGAGATAGATGGCATCCTAGAGAAGGACATAGGGTACTTTTTGTCTCAAAAATAACCCCCAAGGGGGTGATATAAGGGATGAAAGTTTGTATGGGAAACTCAATATTTCTAAGTTGGCGATATGGAAATTCAAATTTATGCTTTTGGTAAGAAATAAAGAATTACGCTTTTCAGCGTTTTTGTAAAATCATCCCCCAAAGGGGTAAAATAGGGGTTGATTTTAAAATTCACATGTATTATTGATTATTTTTGTTGTCTCTTATTTTTAAGAGATTTAAGGTGTGGTTCCAGTGAGTCGGAACCGGATGCGGCACAGTTCACGGTGAGTCGGAACTGTCTGCGGTGATTGTGGCGATTGTGGTGATTGTGGTTCCAGTGAGTCGGAACCGAGTGCCACACAGTTCACAGTGAGTTGGAACTGTCTGCAGTGATTGCGGCGATTGTGGTGATTGTGTTGATTGTGGTGATTGCGGTGATTGCGGTGATTGAGGTGATTGCGATGATTTCGGTGATTATTTTTGTTGTCTCTTATTTTTAAGAGATTTAAGGTGTGGTTCCAGTGAGTCGGAACCGGGTGCGGCACAGTTCACGGTGAGTCGGAACTGTCTGCGGTGATTGTGGCGATTGTGGTGATTATGCTACCAGTGAGTCGGAACCGGGTGCCGCACAGTTCACAGTGAGTTGGAACTGTCTGCGGTGATTGAGGTGATTGCGGTGATTGCGGTGATTGAGGTGATTTCGGTGATTCCCCAGTGAGTCGGGGTGATGAGTCTAAGGGTGTTGACCAGGAATGCGCGTTCCCTGCATGCTGGTGGTCAGGATACCCGCTGAGCCGTGGGTGCTGGCTGGCTGTGTAACTCGCCTCACGAAAGCTTGCGGGATTGATGATGATGACGTCACGCTGAAGTAGTTGCACGAAGGCTGCGTTGACGTTCAGTCTCAGGGTCACCAATTTAGTGGTATGAGGAACAGGGTGTAAAGTTCACTCATCCACCATAGAAAAGGGAGGATCCTCCGACAAGACGGGTGTTATGTCGGGCGGGCAACTGCTCATAAGTTGATTTCGGATAGTCTTATCTATGTCGTTCGCGTGGTAAATTCTAACTGCGCGATGCAGGATTTGTGTGACATCATGTCTTTCATGCGTAGTTCGTATGTGGCGGTGTAACCGCTACAAACATTACCTCCTTACTAATAAACGTTGTATAGCGTCTGTATAGTTAAACATATAGTATAGTTACAAAGCTTTGTCTTCTTCTTTCGAATGTCAAATTACTGACGACTGAAAGAGATCATTTTTTCATTTTGAGGTACGCAACCCTAAAATGTGCCTGTTACTTTTTCATGCCGTAAGGGCTGAACGGATTTAGTGGAAAGGCGTATGGTCTTTTAACTAAATCCGTATAGGCCATGATCTGGGTTAGGATAGAGGATAATCTGAATCCCGGTAGTACGGTCCTGTGGGATATTTTCCGACCTTTACGCGGGCGAAGCCGCGGGTAAAAGCTAGTGTATACATATTATCTTTCCTCTCGCTTTCCTGCAATCTTTGGGCGTGAAAAGCGACGGAAGTGTGTAACAGGAAGCCGGGGAAGCACGCAGTATTTGATTTGCGTGCTGTGCAAGTGTTGGCTGTCAGATGGTACGCACGGCTACACATCAAGCTATACATTTCCAGTATAAGATGAGCTCGCATTGTACGAAAATTCTTTACGACGCGAGATCAGCATAAACTGGAAATGTATAGCCGTGTGTACCAACCCATTTTCGGAGAGGTTGGTACATTCAGCCAAGGTGTAGTTGTTACACATCATAGGCGACAACTGTAAGGAGTGCTCGTTTTTTAAAAAATAATCCTATAAAAACTGTACTTAATGATTTTTTGTAATTAATAAGTTCCTGCAGTAAGCCGCCTCTTTATTCGTGGAACATGGATGTTCTGCTCATTTGTTCCTGGAAATCGAGACGAGCTTGTTTAATTTAATTGTTATTTACTGTTATTTTATTAAGTCGCTGGATTGCATTTAATTAATATTCATTAATTATTGTGAAGTAAGAGATTCGACTAGCATAATCAGCCTATAATTTTCCCACTGCTGGGACACATGGCTCCTCTCAGTGAGACGGAGTGGGCCGTAATCCACCACGCGGCCCAGTTCGGGTTGGTAGACGTCACATGTCTTCGAATTTTTGGTTCTAGGACATGCCGGTTTTCTCACGATGTTTTCCTTCACCGTTTTGAGAGCAGTGGTGTTGCAATAATTTACACAAAGTAAAGCGCCAATCAGGTTTCGAACCTACGACCTACAACTCGTAAATCGCGGTCGTTACCACTGGGCCACCACTGCGAGAGATTCGACTACTAAGAGGTATTTACTAGAAAAATAAAAATTCAAGAAATAGGTTTCCTATTATTAGGGGTCAATTGTATGATTTATTTATTTAATCATCATTAAATAATCTTTACAGACTCATCCAAACCGTTGTTAAAAGTCACAATGTCTACACATAACAAAAAAAACACACACAATTATACGATGGGCGTGTGACCAGTATTTTTCTGAATATTCATGAAATATTATCGAAAATTAATTAATTGGATTCTGTTTATTATTTCTAAAAGGTTAAGCTTTTAGAAATAATAAACAGAATCCAAATATCACTTTTCTCAAAACTCTCAAATTGAGTGGATTTCATTGATATTCCATTGAATACCTAATAGCAATACTTGAACTACAATAAAGACCATTCAATTTAAGAGTTTGGAGAAAAGTGATATTTTGTGACGAATTCTGGGAAATTTTTAAAAATTAATAATTATATAAAAGCTGGGTTTTCTAGAATCCCATGAATTTTCGCCTAGGCTTTATGGGATGCTTAATTGTTGCAAATGGGTCACACTACCACGTCCTGTAAGGAATTCCTTTCATTTAATTTAACATGTTTGTTAGAGAGATTTGATTCTTATGATTGACTCTATCGATTGCTGCCTTAAAAGTATAGGATGTTATTTTTTCGGATTTTAGCCGGTTCCATTCCCGAGTGTGGCAAGTGAATTTTCGAAAATATTTGAATGCAGATGATTTTCTTTAAAAAAAATAAAGAAATGTTTCCTTTGAGTAAAATTTGCTATCTCCAGTATTTAGAGTACTTTCCCTCCTGGTGAGGTTCAAAAATTCCACCCTGTATAAGGACATAACTGGTGGGTTCATAGACATCTAGTGACTTATTTTTCAATAGCAGTCAGGCTATCAACCAAATAACCACAGCAATAATTACCAATTAAATAAAAAGGGTAAAATAAATTATACTTCAGATCAGCCAGGAGAAGCAGGAAAACGCTCGATTTGTATTCTAGAGTGGTTCCACGTAAATAATGAGTAAATTAATTTCCTTCGGACCGGAACTGGCACACAGTAATGCTGACCAAAGGCTGCATTAAGCGAATAAGAAATATTCTTACCTTTAAAGAAACTTATTATGTACTACACCAGTTTTCTGTTATACTCCATTTGAATTAAGATTAGACATTTAAACAAACCTTTTTACAATCCGTTCAACCGATTCTGACTCTATGCCGTAGACATAAGGATGGCATTAAGCAACAACCGACTACCAAAAAAGACACTACAAAGTCAAAAATAACTTTAATTTCGGAAGTCGGTGTATTTGGTTTTGAACTTTCGTTTTTGGCCACCGACTTCCGAAATTAAAGTTATTTTTGACTTTGTAGTGTCTTTTTTGGATGTCGATTGTTCTTTTTTTGTAAAAAGTTTTAATTTTGCACTTTATAGTTGTGGTACCTACCCCATACAAATTCGAATACCATCATGCACTAACCTGCTATGTAAATAACAGTGATTGGAAGGTATCGTCATATCATCCATATAAACTAAGTGGGAAAAATACGTATTATTGAAGTTAACTCAAAAACTATCCAAGTAAAGTTAATAAAATTTATAAGGGACCACCTCGGGAGCATACCCTTTCAAACAAAAATTTTCAAAATCGGTCCACAATTGACGGAGAAATCGCGTAACAAAAGTACAAAAAGAAAATGCTCCTTTTGGAAGTCGGTTAAAAAACAATACCAACTGTTTACTGCAGCTGCCTTTTGTCATGCCATCAACGCAATAGAAGTTAAAATCGGTTGAACGGACTGTTTAAATGTCTTATCTTATTTCAAATGGAGTATAGGAATAATTGACCTCGTAATCTCGTTATCATCCTAAGGTTGAATACCACTTCATCATCATCAGCCTGCAGCAGTTCACTGCTGGGCATAGGTGTCTCCAATTCCACGCCATTCAGCTCGATTCTTCTTCTTCTTAGCGTGTCGATGGCAAAAATAACACGAAATAAATACATATATGTTCTAACATTTTTAAATTTGTTTGGCCCAAAACTCAGCAACGCGGATACCGTTCGCTGACGCTGCCATTAGGTCCTCACGTGTGCAGGTGACAGGGCATGCGAAGCAAGATGGGAGGTGAGGCATTGTCTATGGAGAGACGCCGCATACACACCCATGAACCCCCACTTGTGGAGGTTGTCCTTGCTACGACCTACTTGGGCACCAAGTCGATTCTCGATTCTCAACTCTCATCCAGCAGCAGCTGGATGAGAGTTCCTGTATTTTCCTGTAGTGTTCCTGTAGTGCCTGGTAGCAACCAGCTACCCTACGAAGATCGTCGCTCCACCGAGCATAGGGGTGTCCTACCTTACGTTTGCCGATTCGCGATCTCCACTCAAGAACACTTCTAATGACGTCTACCCCAACGGTCATCATCGGTTCTATGCCCACTTCACTTCACTTATAATTTAAATTATGTTTTGTGTTGCGTAATGTGAATTATTTTGCTTACTATGTATATTATATAATCAATTTTCTAACTGAACGGACACCTGTGCTGCTGGGAATTTTGTTGCGCCACTTCTTCTTCCCAGCTAAAGAACTAGGAAGTGGTGAAGGGGCGTTTTGGGGAACTGTTTTATGTAATTTTGACGTCCGAAAAGAGCGGATTGTCAGCCTAGTTTGAATAAATGACTTTTGAATTTGGAATTTTGACTTCAGCTTGTTTATTCGGTGAGTTATGTCGTATCGTATGTCGATAATTTTGGTTCTCTGCCGGATCTCCTCGTTCCGGATTCGATCCCTCAGAGAGACACCATGCATAGTCCGTTCCATATAATGTCACTTAAACGTCATAAAACGACAAAGTCTATTTGTCTGTGACAGTAAGATAGTTTCAACCTATGTTGAACTGGGAATTGTCATCATAATTGGTACAGTAGACAGGGAATTATGACGTCTATTATACTATTCTAGACTTTAATATAGATAGAATATTTTTATCTCACGCGCTTCGTGACGCGGGCTTTACTTGTGGTAAACTGGTAACTAAGCTCACGTTCGCACGGACGTAAAAATATCGCGTCGGGATTTTGTCGCGCACTGGATTTTCAACTCTAGTTGTTAAGCCGACCGTTGAGAATGCAACGCACTGGGAGTCACTCTCGTTCCAGCGCGTTGAAAAAACACACTGTTGGATTTTTAACTTTCGGCGCTAAGCAGAGCGTTGAAAATCCAGTGCACGAAAAATAACGCCTCGGGAAAAAAAATTACAAAAACGCTGAGACAGTGTACGTGAAGATGAGTAGCGTTAGCACATAACACACACTTTCAAATTCTCCATTGTCTCGGACGGTACCGACTTACCAAGAGCTCCTGCACTTACACACACATTCACAGCATGTTTGTACACATGGTTACCACAAGTAAAGCGCGCGTTGCTTCATGAGATAAAAATACAATAACCGCCCGTTTCTGAAAATCGAATTGCGTTTATTGTCAAATATCAAGTAATTTGATTGGCCGTGGTATCTCCGACAGCCAATCACAGCAGTTTAACATTAGATATAAATTGCGTTTTGGATTTTATTTATGTTCAGGAAATCAGCTTTTAATGATACAATTGACATAACATAACGCCTGTATTCCCCAAAGGGTAAGGTAGAAGTGTAACTTTAGTACAAGAACATTTCAGAAGTTATGTTTAAGTTCCATGTAAAAGGGGGCGAGCCTATTGCCAATAACCGGGCACAAATCCAGACTCAGGGCTCACTACTGAGAAATTGCAGATGGAAAAACTCAGTAACACTTTGCCCGACGCGGAAATTGAACCTAAAACCTTAGGCTCAGCACTAGACCAACGAAGCAGTCTGATTCAGAAACAATTTTTTAACTGTTACTTAATAAAATAATGTAGCTTTAGGACTAGTTTCATGAAAAAGCCTCGTCTGCACAATTTCCAACAAAACCTTACTCGTTTTAGCAAAGTTATCTTTGTTTATATCTGTTGCTTATTGTTTTGCATGATAACTCCGAAATGCCCCGAAAGTGTCACTCCATTAATTACTTCTTCGACAATGATATTCCTAAATATATTTTGATTTCTCAAATAGGGTATAATAGGTAGTCAAGCAGTGATGGCCCAGTGGTAATGGCACCGACTTACGAGTTGTAGGTCGTGGGTTCGAACCCAGGCAGGCGCTTTACTTTGTGTAAATAATTTCATCACCATTCACCACTGCTCTCAAAACGGTGAAGGAAAACATCGTGATGAAACCGGCATGTTTAAAAATTCGAAGACATGTGACATCTACCAACCCGCACTGGGCCCGCGTGGTAGATTACGGCCCACTCCCTCTCACAGAGAGGAGGCCTGTGTCCCAGCAGTGGGAACATTAATAGGCTGATTATATATGTTATGTAGGTAGTCAAGGAAATTGACTATCAAGTCTATCAACTTAACTTATCCGTATATTTCAACTCACAACTGTAATTCTTTTATTATATACTTAGTACCTAGTGTAAATAGTTAATTGTGTTAAATATTGTAAAACGTTTTCATTTCTATTCAAATAAAAAACTTACTTCTGAGAAAATTAGAGACGTTGGGAATTGGAGGAGTGACATGGGTCATTCTACCGAAACACAAAAATTTTGTTCGCTTCAAATATATCGTAGTTCCGTAAATTACAAATACTTTCAAAACCAAATTTTTAATCTTCATGACCTTATCTAACATCCCAATTAAGAATTTTAATATTAACTAACATATTTTCTTTATTTTTAGCAGTACAGTACGTGATTACTCACGTCCTGTAGAATGTTCGCAACATAGTTTGTAACATTGAAGTGTATCTAAAAAATATTTAGAAGTATTCGAATGTTAAATCACAACAATTAACATGTTAATTATATCACAAAGAAGCAACCAGTATAATATTAAAAAAAATATCTTATTCTTTAAAAAGTTATAAAACATTCTACAATGTTCGTGCAAAATAATCACGCCTGTAGAAATAAATTACACAAATTGTAGACTTTTTATTTTTCAAATAACAACAATATTTTCTATGCCTGGGAACCCAATACGATGTAATGTCATAATAGTTTCAGCCATAATTTCGCAAGTGATTGCAGTTCAGAGATTTTGAAATTTAAAAAAGCGTTCTACACCAGTGTCAAAGTTCATTCCTCACTCCTGTACTCAACAAAAAAAAGTAAGTAAACAATTTATAAAGCTAGTTTGTTTATGGCCTCATTAATAAGATGGTTAATTATCTAAATCAAGTGAATTCGGATTTCATTACCTCAAATTTTGCACCGCTTACGTATTTTTTATGTGAAAACTTCACCTCTGTAGAACTCACTCCTGTCGATGTAGCTTTCTACAGAAGAGATTTGCTGGTTTTCCTTATATATTTTTTCTTGTTTTAGAAATACACACTTAAGCATATAATTGAACTAACGTAGAATGCTGTTTTTTATTGCGCCGTAATGATTTTCTGCACTGCACAGCTTTTTTACTATCTTTATCGACAGAAGTGACAAATGTTCTCTACAGCACTTCTGTAATGCACGGCTTTTCTTTACTTTTACAGTTATGGCGGGTAAAAGGCAATCAGAAAAAGAGCGTTTGAAAGAGCAAAAAAAGGTCTGGATTCAATCGGCACATTGTGGTGGTTATAAACCCCAAATTTCGTTACTAACTGTAGTACCTAACTACAGTTTTATATTTACATGGCACAGACAAAGATTATATTCAATAATTTTGCTCTATTTCTAAAAATTTGAGACATGATCCAGTTTTGATCTGCGCACATCTCAAACCCATTATTGATCACATTAAAAGTAAAATCCCAAAAACAACCATACATTTCCAAAGCGATGGCCCTTCATCGCAGTATAGAAATAAGTCTCTCTAATAAGAAAACGCAATAAAATGTTCAAATAATTTTCTGAAATGTATTCTTAATAATAACATTGTGTATTCGTCAGACGAAGAAACTATTTTCTAATGTTCCCTTCTTTTCAAATTTTTATTCTACAGGAATGTTATGACTGCGTCATTTCTGTAGATTTTTTTGTTATATTTTTTTAGTACTATATAACTTCATATTACAATTTGTAATTGACATTATATGACTGTTGGCATCAAAAGCAATTCGAACTGATTATTATTTGATGTAAGTTTAAATATGAAGTTAGTAGTTTTAGGAAAACTGTCACTCATGACGAAATTAACATCACCCCTGTCGATGTAACAAAAACAATATGTGCAATTTCTTCATAATATTATTGTGATTGATCTCTGATTCTATTTTTAAGATGATAATTACGTTAAAGCTTATTATACTAAGAAACTAAAAAGTTGATTTTGTAAAAACGAAAAGTTATTTAATTTTTTATCCATTCGGTAGAATGACCCACATACGATTGGTTTAAAAGCTACCTTACTGATCGCGTGCAATTTATAAAAATAGACAATCACTGTAGCCAACAGCTCCCTATAAATTATGGAGTCCCTCAGGGCAGCATATTAGGCCCTACGCTTTTTACGCTATAAATAAACGACATCTCTTCATCTAACTTAGAATTAAATAACGCTGAAATAATCACCTATGCGGATGACACAGTGATCCTATTTCATGACAAGTCGTGGGACCTAGTGTACAGCCGGGCCGAGGAGGGTATGAATTCTATTACAGAGGGACTCGATAACAACTTATTATCACTTAATACTGATAAAACGAAATACATCGCCTTCTCGAAAACCTCAATCTCTAATCCTCCAATCGACCTACAACTAATAATACACTCCTGCCCTCCTTCTTCAGGTCCACAGCCTGCAAACTGCACATGCCGCCCGATTGAACGTCCCTCGTCAGTCAGATATCTGGGCATCACCATTGACTCGAGACTTTCCTTCTGGCCGCATATCTCTGCTTTAGCTGGCAGAACAAGGAAACTAATCTTCATAATGAAGAATCTTCGTGACTGCCTGCCTCCAGATCTCTTAAGAAAGGTTTACCTTGCTATCTGCCAGCCCATCATTCAGTATTGCATGTGTCTGGGGAAGTGCCGGAAAAAGCCACATGATCTTCGTTGAGAGAGCTCAGAGGGCACTTCTGAAAGTCACGTTTAGGAAACCGTTCCGATTCTCAACTGACAAGCTCTATATAGAAATCCAAGTCCTCCGCGTGAGGCAACTTTTCATATTAACTGCAATCATCCGCACTCACAAGACCCTCCCCAAAAGAGCTGACTATAGGGAACTCTTGTCCAAGCGGGTGTTCAGAATTCCAACTCCGCCTGCAAAGTCCCTTTTGGCTAGACGCAGTCCAGCTTACTCTCACCTACACACATTTAACAAGGTTTGCAAATCAGTGGACATCAAAGACTTGCTATCCACTCGCCTTAAAAGTGGACTAAAGATATGGCTTCTGGAACTAACATACACAGAAACAGAATCATTTCTCTAACGTTTCGACAAGCCAAAGTGCCAGCAAAGAACATTCCTCTCTCACACTTTCACCCTCACAGACTCTCACACAAACACACACAAAAACTCACACAACATAATTACACGGTTTACTAAACTTGCCCTGTAACCTGACATATTTATTTCTGCTCAATCGCACTCTGACCCCCAAGATACAAGCCCTGCTTAGTATGGGGGTCCACGGTCAAACCAAACACTGTGATGTACTTATATAAAATATAAACTTAATTGTACCTATGTAAGATCACTGTATGTCATACATTTTTCCTTTGCCAATAAAACTTTTTGTATTTGTATTTTTGTATTTGTACTTTTGTAATACTACACTATGAGAGAAAAGTCTTTCCATTTTTAATTTCCCATGAAATTGAGAATACGACCGATATTGAAAACCTCTTAAAGGTTTTAAACCAGAAGCCAACGGTGCCGTCATTATTATGTGATTTAAGATAGTGGGTGAGTAGCTAAACTTTTCCTAGTACCTGCACCTAATATGAAAATAAATCTCGGGTGTCCACAATCAGGGACATTAGCATTTTTCAAAACTTCCGCTAATATACGGGCTCACTTGCCACCGCAGCGCGCGCCTGGATTGTGAACTATCTGAAATATTTTACGCTCTTAGGAAGAAATATTTCTAACCTAAAACCTCTTTTAGCATGGGACTTATTCAATTTAAATAAAATAATTGAAAAGGTTTGTTAAATAACTATTATTTTATTATGTATCAATATTTCACTTAGTTAGATATAGGGCTGGGTAATTAATTATATTGGCTAGGTAAGATTCACTAAAAAGCATTTAGCTAAGACCACATAGTAAACCGCATGACCGAAAATACCAATTATAACCCACATCATTTAGAACATTCCATTACTATCAAAATATAGGAGAAGCATATCACGCAAGGTAAAATAAACATCACTAACTACATTCAAACCAGCACAAACAGACTTTATTCCAATTCATAATTAAATGATTTATTATTGTACATTTAAACACACTTATAAATAATAATACTCTTCTATGAATTAACTAGTTTGCTGAGAAATCAATCGAATATATCTGGGCGTTCTTGTACGAGCCTCGCATCGTTGGGACAGTACATGATAATATCGGCTACTGTGCAGGGGCGGAGACAGCATTCCGAAGCTACTTGTCTTCGCACTCGCCTCCAGTGACCAGCGTCAACTAATCGAGTTCTACTGGTTTCCTTCTGTAAGTCTATAGGCGCCATTTTTTCTGGAAGGAAGAAACAGTAGGTCTTTACGAACTGGTATTTTTTCACATCCTATTTTAATGTCCTGGACCATAATGTCCTGGACTATAATTTTATTGTCCGATAAATGTGTAAGGTGTTTTTCCAACGTCATCCTTCTAGCTTTTGCGTATAAATGCGTTATTAATATTCTTTATATTTTCTACTAAATAAAACACATTTTTTTTTATATGTATGGCAAACGCAGACAATACCTGAATTATTTATTAAATAAACTTCAATATTGGAAAATATTAATTCTACTCCCTCTTCTATTCAAGATCAAACATAATATTACAAAATAGCAATATTCAGAGTACCTTCTTAAATGAATAAAATATAAAGAGTAACTAGAATTCTCTAAAAACTGGTACGCTTGAGTTCACATAAAGATATTACATTAACTCGCAGTCAATAAATGAAACAAATGTGAACATTTTTTTGAAAACAATAAGGCATAGATACTAAATTATATAAAGTAGATGCTTAGTTTATAAGTCATATAAATATTATAATATATTGGTAAAAAAATGTATACCAAAAGCAATACATAAGTATAAGATATTTTTATTCTTCAGTAACAACTGATAAATTAATAACAATAGAGTATTGTTATTAATTTAAAGTCAGTACATAAAATATCAATTTACCTATCATTGATGAAGTATCTCTCTTGATTATTTTGTAAGTATTATTACAAAAGTTAAATATAATAGTAGACAGCCATCCGCTGCAGCTTAATACTTCATCGTTTATATTGTAGACTATTTCACTATAGACTAAACTTTCATTAATGTATAGTATCATTATTATATACATCTGAAACAAAGAAATAAAATAATTGAATTCACTTTAATTAATTAAAATCGTTATGAAATACATGATAACATTTAATGGGTTTATAAATTTCGATGATTTCTCCTAAGCTTTTGACATGATAAGCTCTAGGATGTAGCAAGTTACATAATTGATGGCTAGTTAATTAAAGGAACATCATGAACGTATGACCATTTAATCACTGACAAATGAGGGACACTAAAACCCGTCAATTAAATTTTAGAGAATCTGCTAGTATTCAGACTTTCAAATCAAGTAACCTTATTTGGTGTTCCCCAAGGAACTATTCTTGGTCCTTTATGAAATTATTCCATATCATTGTAGAGCTTACTAATGACAATACCAATATTTACGACTTGCATAAATATATTATCCCGATTACTATGCATCTTGTCATAATCAATATTAATAAACGATTAGACTATGTAATTAAAATTACCATAACAAATTGCAGATAAGTGTAATATTCAATAAGATAATAATAAGTATCATGAAATGGGAATGGAAATACACAGAGCTATAATTTATAAAGTACAAACAACATTCTTTGGAATAATACTAAAGAGTCATTGTACCTAGAAAAGAAGGCACAAAAGCATACATTACAATAATTATGTTACGATTCTGGTGAGGCTCCCTCGATTCTGCAGCACGTCGGGCATGTTTGCTGACGCAAAAGTCGCCGACGCCAAATTATGCGTAAGAGAACAGCTTTTCTGATGCGCGGGATTCGAAGGAGCGCCAACAGAATTCTAAGGATGATCTCTGATAGGCCAGAGTCTGCAGTCCTTGGTAGGTTTATCCACCTTCACATGCCGTGATGACGCTATATTATATCATTTTGACATGAGTGATTTAATTTTTTATTTGTATTTTAAATTTTATGTATTTTCAATTTTCTATATGATGACTAACATAGTTTTAAGACCTTTGTAACTAAGAATATATGAACAAATCAAGACTCGTGCATACTAGCGCGACTTGTCGCGGGACGCGACACCGGTAATTGTTCTACGGTGAAGTTTTCTTAGAAATTGTTTTGTTAGAATCGCGACGCGCTGTCGCGTCACGCCGGTCTGTACGACGCTTCATATTCTGAATTAAATTAAATTAATTTAATTTAAAAGCTTTTCAGTCCACAATTTTTATTTTCTATAGATACCTAATCTTAATACTGTTAATAAAATTTTCAATTTTTTTTTTTGCTACAATCATTGATTCCAAGTCAATATTCAGCTCATTTTCAATAAAATTACTTTTACTAAAATCCAAGCGTTCATTAACTTATTGTGTGTGTGAAATGTAATTACCAATTTATTAGTTAATATTTAGCAAATTGACAGACTGTGAATAACGTTGATTATTAATTAATTTTAATACTAAATTGCTTGGAGTAATATGAAGTTTATAGCAGCTAGGTAAAAATATTAAGTTTTTGATTAGTATTAACTAGTTTTATACGATAAGTAAATGAATTTATGTATATTTTATAGCAATAACTACAATTTATTTTTCAAATATTATTTTGTAAGTGATGTATCATTTAATTTATTTTTAAATCTTATTTAGTTTAAGTAACTAACAATACTGATTTAAGTGCAAACATGTTACTAACAATTTATGGATATTATTGTATTATTCGAAATAAAGTGTTTTATTTTTTTATTTATGTTTATTTATTATTAAAGAGTCCTAAGATTGGAATTGTGTAAGTTAACTGTTACCTATGCTAAAGCTTATCCATTTCCTAATTAATAGGATTGATAGTCGCCTATCTCTTAAATATAGATCCTATTAGAAATTAATTTATTTAGTTAAATACAACAAAAGTACAATATATAGAGATTTAGTTGACCTCATATTTAAACAAAATCTCTCTGAATCAGAAAAACACACAATATAAATACCAGAACTCCAAAAAACACAGCTCTACAACAACCACTGAACACGGGAAAAAAAACCGTATTTTTTTTCAAATAAAACCAAATTAAATAATTAATAAAAATAAAAAAAACATACTGAATATTTCAAGTTCATCCTTGATATAAATAGTTCACAGGCACTGTTCACTGTTGTTTGTTCCCTCAAACAGTTACCTGATGAATGAAACTGTTATAACGCTGCAGCTCTAAAAATAGCCTCCGTTGGTCCATAGTACGGAATCACTTAAAACTTATTTACATCGATAAACGCGTTTACAAAACATTGTCATGGCAATAAGATAAGAGGATTCTTCTAAACAACACATTAAATATTGAACTGTTACAAAGAGACTAAAGGGCAATTTAGTATCGAAATGTTAATTGGTTCCCTTTTATAAATTAGGTACGCGAGTTTTGTCTGCTCCTTTAATTTCGTCTTTGTTTTATTAATTTGATTGTTTTTGGAGTTGTTGTTGTTTTGTTATAGGTTTAGCTGTTGTTAGTTGGCTGGTTTAGGTCGTAGCTTTCGGTTGAAATATTTTTGCATTTACTTTATGACTTGTTTCATTTTTGAGATTAAACTTTCTGGTCTTTGCAATAATTTTGATAGTTCATTGGGTTCATATTGAATACATTGTCAAAGAAGTAAGAATTTATTAAAACAACATTACCTATAGATGTTTAAACCAATTCAATTCTTAACTTTTTGCAGCTATATTGACATTTATATCAATAAGTGCAAACTGATCAATAATAAACATTAAATTTTTATCGTTTTCGTCATTGTTATTATAAACCAATTAATTGTTAATATCTACAAGCTATACAGGGTGGAATTTTTGAACCTTTAGTAAACTCCTATATCCCAACATGTTGGTAATAATTTTTCATATTTTCCATACAAAAAGTGAAAAATTCCATACAAAACACGTCGAGGCTACCGCCCTGCGCGCCTCCGGCTCTAAAAAAATTCATGGGGTAGAGCAAACAAGTACCACGTGGAGTCGACACGCGATTGTAAAATTCGAGTAGTAGATTAGTTATTCGACATAGCCAATAATATTGACATGCTTAAAAATATTGTACACCCCATCTATGTTACAGTGATACAAAAATGTTAACTGTAAGAACTTTCTTTTTTACCTGTGACAAACAATAAATGAATTTGAATTTGAACCTCACCTGGAGGTAAAGTACGGTACTCTAAATACTGGAGATAGCAAATTTTACTCAAATGAAAGATTCCATTAATTTTTAAAGAAACAAATCTGCATTCAAAGATTTTCGAAAATTCGCTTGCCACACTCGGGAATCGAACCGGTTAAAATCCGAAAAAATAACACCCTGTACTTTTACAGCAACCCTGTACTTTTTTGGTAAGTTTGTTTCCTCATAAAAAAAATCCAAAGATAATTTAAATATTTTTTTTATTGTTAATTAGGTACTAACATATTATAATTAATCTGATGGACTTTTGAGTAAATTACAAGTTAAGATTTTATGATTTTCCTTTCATTTAATGTATCGTTCGCAAGCACGAAAATCTTTGAATGGATATTTGTTTTTTTTTTTTATAAAGGAAAGTTTCCATTGAGTGCTAACTCCAGTATTTTAGAGTACTTGGGACCCTCCAAGTGAGGTTACTTAATAAATTCCACCCTTTATATTGATTTGTATGACATCGTCAATGTCACAACAAAAATTGAAGGACCGAAAAAGCGTTTTTGGACTTTACGTCCAATAAAATTACATTCCTTAACACATTATCTAAGTACACATTCGGTTCACATAGCAACAGAGACGTTATCAGACAGACAGTGACAGGAAGTGGTACACTTACTGACTAAAAATAACGAGTGGGGTCACAGGTCACTGTTTACTCACAACTCTGAGGGTATCTATAATTGTGTTTATATTGTTTGTAATGTCCCACATACTGACAAGGATACTGCTTCACTTCTCTCGGCACTTGTTCTGTTTATTATATTATTTAATTTGGAATTATATTGGGTTGTCTGGAACTTGAAAACGTAACAACAAATTCGGGGCTAGACAATGAAATATAACAATCCTATGTCTTTTTTAGCTTATTCATCAGCAGGTTAAAAGATACATAAAAACCTTTAAGGCTCGTGCAGACCAGCGCGACGTGACACGACCAATACAATTTCTATGAAAACTCCATGGTATAACAAAACCGGTGTCGCGTCGCGCGACAAGTCGCGCTGGTCTAGACGAGCCTTTATCAAACTAAGAACAATAAAAAAAAATGTTTATTGCATTTAAATAAATTCTTAACACACATAAGTTGGAGATCACCTTTTAAGCAAGGAAATGCTTGTGTTAGGTGACTCCACTCTTCCATTTATCATAATAACAGGAAAAGGAAAAATACAAAAAGGAGCGCATTTGTGTGTTGTATGTGAGTGAGTTTTTGAATTTGTGTGTGTGTGTGTGTGAGGATGTGTGTGTGTGTGTGTGAGGATGTGTGTGCGTGTGTAAAGGTGTGAGTTTGGAATTGAGTTAAGTATGTGAGTGATTTTATATTCACTTTAGGTTTCGGTTTAGGATTACGTTAGGTTAGGCCTGCGACAATGTCTTGGGATCGGAGGAAGCTAGGTACTGCTTCCACCACTAACAGTTTCACTACCATGGACAGGTTATGGAAGCGACGATACCAACGCCTCAATGTCGTCATAGGTAGAACCAAATATCAGAAACCTTTTATAAACGACTTCTAAAAAAGGAAGAGTTTATCAATTCGGATGTTTATATTTTTTTTAAACGTGCTTATGTGTCTAACTTAACACCGTCATATTTAAGTAGACGGATTTACAAAATCCTTATTGTTTGAAAGGATATGCTGTCGAGGTAGTCCCATATAAATTTTATTAACTTTGCTAGGGTAATTCTTGAGTTAGCTTCAATAATACGTATTTTTTCCACTTATGTTGTTATATATAATAACTTCTTATCGGTGCTATTTACATAGCAGGAAGTGGTATTCGATGTTGTGTGGTTAAGTTTCACAAATAAAAAGAGAAAAATGAAACGAATTCCAAAAAAAAACACTACAAAAATAACTTTATTTCGGAAGTCGGTGACAAATAACTAAAAATTCAAAACCAAAGACTACGGAATTATGCCCGTGCATACATAAAAAAAAACAACGGGTTGCACTTCGAGAGTGCTGACAGAAGTGAAAACTTGAACATTAACGTTGTGCAATTTTGAATATTTTGGAATGGTTAGGGAATAATTTCGCAGGAATTGCTTTATTTATCAGTATAACAGTACAGTACTGTAGTATATTTATTTATTTTCAAAATATAGTCTAACAAAAATAAACAATTTATTTAAACACTTTTCATGAAGTATGTTTTGACTGTTTTTTTTACCCATCAATATGGATAAAATTTCTTGCCTCTAGACTATTTATTTTGATATTTACTTTGTCGGTTGCTAGGCAACGGATCTTACGGTCACGTGTCTTGACTCGAGCTTAACATTTTTTACCCATCCCAAAAAAAGTGCACAACGCCGCTATAGAAGTTTTCACTTCAAAAGCATCCGAATTGATAACCTCCTCCTAATTAGAAGTCGGTTAGAAAACAACTTATTTTGTCTATTATTAGCACTTCAGTAAACAAGAAAGTAAGAGCAACAAACAGACATCAGGCGATATTTATTAATCATTAGTAAATTGACTAACCTTAATTGGTTGTTGTTGAGTTGTTGATAAGATGTGAGACATCCCCAGCAAGCGGCGCCTGATAACAACTCGACATAAACAAGTCGATCGGTAGCAGGCCAGCGTATGCGCCGCCTCGGTCGCCAGATAATAGATAGATAAATTAAGGATCGATTGACACACATCTTGGTACAAATTATTATTCTCATCGCCACCCGATCTGCCGTGACCCTAATGATAAAGCTTTGTTGACTCATTTGCGAAACATCCTTGTTTTTTAATGATAATAGTAGATTGTTATACAAGGAGCTAAAATGACCCATTATAACGAGGTAGTTTTACTCCCGAGCTTTAGCGAGGGAGTAAACAGAAACCGAGGTATAATGGGTTTTTAGCGCCGTGTGTTACACTCTACTTTTCACTACGATTGCGAGAAAATAAAATAGTAAATTAATAAAATTATTTCTTTTGCTTTCTCATCCATCTGCAAATTAGGGTCTCCATTCTCACTAGATGATGACATTTTCACTGTTGTAAATCATATTACGGTCACCAATGCAATTTATTGATTATTAAGAAATAGGATATCGCACCAGTCTTTTTTTTTATTTCCTCTGTAGCCGCAACGCAATGCACGCATTCTACCGAAGAGAATGACGCTTTAAAAAAAAAATCTTACCTATCTATCTTACCTATCTTACCTATCTTACCTATCTTACCTATCTTACCTATCTTACCTATCTTACCTATCATACCTATCTTACCTATCTTACCTATCTTACCTATCTTACCTATCTTACCTATCTTACCTATCTTACCTATCTTACCTATCTGACCTATCTTACCTATCTTACCTATCTTACCTATCTTACCTATCTTACCTATCTTACCCATCTTACCTATCTTACCTATCTTACCTATCTTACCTATCTTACCTATCTTACCTATCCTACCTATCCTACCTATCCTACCTATCCTACCTATCCTACCTTTCCTACCTATCCTACCTATCCTACCTATCCTACCTATCCTACCTATCCTACCTTTCCTACCTATCCTACCTATCCTACCTATCTTACCTATATGAATAAGAACTAAGACTTTTTCGTTTTTGGGTGGTAGGCTCGTTGGCAATGGCAACAGACAAAAATTAAAAAAAAATTACTTTAGCCCCTAGAGGATGAAATGCTATTTTATCTTCGCTCTGGTACGCTACAATGACGGATTTTTTGAGCAAGAGAAGTGAAAAAAATATTTTTTATCACATCTATTCAAAAAGACGTAGTTTAATCCTCGTAAACAGGGACCAAAATAGCGTTTTAATCCCTAGGGACTAAAAGTGATTTGAATTTGGAATGTGGAAATTGTTAGTAAAAGTTCTATTCACCAAAGAGATCGATCACGAACATTGTATGAATAAGTAACAGGCTGGCAAGAGAGAAAGTGTGAATTAGATCAAAATTAAAATCCAAGATGGCAGATTTGTTTTTTTTTTTTCATAGTTTTTGACTGTGGTAAAGCCGATAGTGAGGTCAAAATTTAAATCCAAGATGGCGGATGCGAAAATTTTCAAATTTTTCGTCATGGGTATCGTTTTCGTAGTTTTTGACGGTGGTAAAGCCGATAGTGAGGTCAATATGTAAATCCAAGATGGCGGACGCGAAAGTTTTCAAATTTTTCGTCATAGGTATCGCTTTCATCGTTTTCGAGGGTAATAAAGCCGCTAGTGAGGTCAAAATTTAAATCCAAGATGGCGGATGCGAACATTTTCAAATTTTTCGTCATGGGTATCGTTTTCGTAGTTTTTGACGGTGGTAAAGCCGATAGTGAGGTCAAAATTTAAATCTAAGATGGTGGATGCGAAAATTTAAAAAAAAATCGTCATGGGTATCGTTTTCATAGTTTTCGAGGGTGGTAAACCCGATAGTGAGGTCAAAATGTGAATCCAACATGGCGACTGCGATTTTTTTATTTTCATAATTTTTTTTATTTTGTATAAATCAGTGAGTAGAGGGGTCGGACCGCACACGTTTGTTTTCTCATAGAGGGTGATAAAAAGTAGAGTGTTCACCTCGGGAGCAACACTATTTTAAGCTCGAGTGATGTACTTTGAATCCCTCGCTGCGCTCAGGATTCTACTTTAGAATCCCTCGCTACGCTCGGGATTCTACTCTAGAATCCTTCGCTCCGCTTTGGATTCAAAGAAACACTCTCGCCTTAAAAATTGGTGTTTTCTCCCTTAGTAAACAATCTACTATTAGTTGCTGCTGCGGTTGGTACAGTCCATAGCGGTTCCAAGTTTTTAGACGTCTGCAATAGGAGAATCATCGTATAGCGCTACAAGGTTATTTTGGCTAGTATAACCATAATCAGTATACAGTGTGTCCGGACATGGACTAGCGATATTCTAAATACTTAAATATAAACTATTTTAAAGTACAATTACACTCTAGGCTTGGGTCCAATACACTTCTCCGCTATGTGGCAGCCATTTTGTTTTTTTTACATAAAATATCATATATCTCAAAGTTTTAGTCATACTGAGATAAAAATAGGCTTATTCGAAAGGCAATAATATTGTCTACCATCTGCATTACAAAGCAATGTGTTCACAATTCCTTAACTTTAAAAAAAAAATGTGAAAGTCGTTAAAAAAAAAAGAGTGTAATTGTACTTTAAAATAGTTTATATTTAAGTATTTAGAATATCGCTAGTCCATGTCCGGACACACTGTATAATGTTCCCACTGCTGGGCGACAGGCCTCCTCTCTTGGAGAAGGAGTGGGCTGTAATCAACCACGCGGGCCCAGTGCGGGTTGGTAGATGTCACTTGTTTTCGAATTTTTCGGTTCTCAGGACATGCCGTTTCCTTCACCATTTTGAGAGCAGTGGTGATGAAATTAAGCGCCTGTCTGTGTTCGAACCCACGACCTACAACGGCTACAACTCGGTCGGATCCGTTACCAGTAGGCCACCACTGTACTAGACCTAAATAGGAACTGACTCCGCCATTTTGTTTTTTTAATACACTTTATGTGACATTTCATAATACACCAACAGTGTTAACGTCATTCGAGCGTCAAAAGAACCTTGAAGGAGTTTACAGATAGGTAGTTTGTAGCACCTAGCATTCGTAGACAGACAAAGCTAAATTCTGTCTTGTCTGTTTTTCCAATCGGAACAAGGATAGATAGATAGCTGAAATGTCTCATGTGCGTGATGGAAATTCACAGGTACCCATACCCTCCCAATCAGAACAAGGCAACGCTTCTAAAGTGATTTAGGTATAGTCCGCGTGCGACTAGTTGGCCGCTCATCTCATCACAAATCATCTCGCTATTGCAATCTCATGTGCGTTTTGTCTAAACTAGCAGGAACTTTCACTTCGCGACGGCAACACGCGTTGAAAGTACCGGCTTGTTTAGACAAAACACACATGAGGATGATGAAAAACATATAACCGAGGCCTAAGGACATCTGTACCAAAAGCATCCGTCCCAGAGACAAAGCTACAATGTGTCATGTAACTTTAAATGATGTAGTTACCTACATCGGCACCCAAAGCTCTCAAACCGAAACGGCAGAAATAAATATGAAACAGAAGTAAACAACATAGTGGTAGAGTGGTACTTTGACGGGAGGGGCGTTGTTAGTAAACATTTGTGAACTTGTCACAGAAATTGTTTTGAAAAAACAAGATGGTGACATTAGTACTGCCGTACTGTTGTACTTCCCTTGGCTGATGAGCTCTCTCACAAATAGCTCTACAAGGTACTACTGTTGCCGGTTTCATAGATAAAGAATATAAAACAAAACTGTCTAATGTTATCTCTAGCTTTGTGTCCTCAATGAATCGTACGCTTTTCGGTATTGGTACTTGACAAAGATTCTCGTCCATTCGATTGCTTTATTTTATTTCATGTTCTGTGAAAAAATTAACAATCTGGCGCAGTGAGCCTTTTAAATTAGGAAAAAAGACACGCATACCGTTGTTATAGTAACATTCTTTTCAATGTTGAAAATGTAACAAACGAAACGGGGCCGTTAATAAAAAACATCTGGCGCATAATATTTTTGAACAGGTTATCAATTCCATGTAAAAATGTATTACATATTTTCAATAGACTGCAAAATCTAAATGAAACTCTGAATGATCAGCGATACTTAGCAGGTTGCGACATTTTTACCCAAAAGTCTGTTCAAGAAAAAACTAAACTTTTGAATTTGAAAGTAAAAAGTCTTTATTATTGAAAGAATGGGTACAGTAAATCTCCATAAAATAAATCTGCAATGTGCATTTAGATATCAAAGGAGTGCTTTGGCACTCGTACTAGGATTACCCTGTATCACGAATGCATCACCTTCTTCCAGACACTAGGATAGGTCTTTAAACTTACTTATGATTTTTTTTTTATCTTACCTACTTCCTTGATATAATCTTTTTATTATTTGAAATTATATACCTTCAATATACATATTTGATTTTTTTTCAATTATATTTGTTACAGCTGTAGCGGCAATCATGCTTTTGGTTTAAATAGTTTTTTATTATTTTATAAAGTAGATTCTTTTTCTTTAGATTTTGTGAATGTGAGAACGTTGTAGGCTTTACACTGTAAATCTGTGGACCATTGTCTATTTTGCTAAGTATCTGGTACTTGTTGATAGGCATAAGATGTCCTCTCATACCTATTAACACTGTAACTTTATTATAGTATAATGTTGCCGTACCCTAACCGGTACCCTAATTACGTAATACACAATCAATTCGTTTTGAAACAGATTACTAATCCATTGCTTGATAAGTTCGAAAATTAATTCTGCTCTGCAACGTAATTATCGTATTGAATGTTGTTGAACTGTCAAAATGAAACAAATATGATCGCTATCGCATGCCGACGCCCTGCGGGTTTCATGTTGGAACCTACCATTACTTGTAACAGCTAAAATGTACACATGAATGCAATAAAGAGTTTGAGTTTGAGTTTAAAAAAACTTAAAAAACCATTGTTATAAACATTTATTTTGAAAAGAGTTACCGTGGAGTTTCTTGCCGGCTCTTCTTCATAGAAAACGACCATTTGCTACCGTGCACCTAGCTTCCGACGTTTTATAAGTGCCCTTGTTGGTTTATGTGAAATAAAATAAATAGAATTTGAATTTGACTTACAATTTTTGAATAAATTCTAAACGAAAATACAATCAACTTATACAAACAAGGAAATACACTAAAGAAGCATGTGTGTGCGTATGTGTGTTGTCGTGTTGTGGCATTCTGCCGCGCAGAACCACAATTTTTAGTCTTCTTTTATGCTACTATACTAAACAAACAACCTTTTGATACCTTACCTATTGACCCCAATATCATTGATGTAACTTCTTTTATTTATTCTTAATAACACTGTTTCCTATTTTATACTACACACATCAAAAGTGTCTAGGGATCAACATATATTTTTGCAATAACTTTTCTCCTGATTGATATTAATTAAAATTTTCTTTAAGGATTCATCAAATAAAGTGTTTTCGTTTGTCACAGTAACTGTGCGTTTGCACTGGCGAAACATTCCTAACAAAACATGTTGGGATCTCTATTTTCTGTCAATTTTCCATACAATCTTTGACATTAACTAGAGATTTCAACATGTTTTGTCGTGATGTTTCGCCAGTGCAAACGCACAGTAACGATAAACCAAGTCACTTTTGCATTAATAAAGAAATTTGCCATTTTCCTAATAAAGGGATTTTTGACATTTGAACCACTAACATTAAAGTTCGAAAAAAAGACTGAAATAACAGTTTTCTTTAAAATTTTATTGGGTAACTTAAACAATTAATAATCCGTGTTTCTACCGCGAACACTAACAACACAAGAACATCGGTTTGGCATACTCAAAATGAGTTCATCCAAATCACGCTGTGGAATGGCCGCCCATGTTCGTTGCAACAACAAAAAAAGGTCTTCTTGCGACTGGATACCCTCCATATTCGGCAGAGCTCTTCTCTGTAGCATATCCCATGCATGCTCAATCGGGTTCAAGTCTGGCGACTGAGCAGGCCAGGGCAGGACATTGATGTTAGCTGCGGCGAGAGTCTGTCTTACAACTCTTGCGGTGTGCGGTCGTGCATTATCATGCATTAACTGAAATAAGGGACCGATTTGCACTTGTAGAGGAACGATGACGTCTGATACAATCGTCTCAGCATAAATTTGAGCGTTGAGGTTGCCTCTAATCCAAATCAACTCAGTTCTTCCGCCGATCCAAATACCCGCCCATACCATGATGGTTCCACCACTATAAGGATGGACTTCCTGGCAGGATTTTAATCGCTGTTGGCGTCCAGGGGTTCTCCAGTGTCGTATACGTCTTGTATCCGGTCTCATACCAAAACGAGACTCATCAGAAAAGCACACGAAACGCCATTGTTCTTCTGCCCAATTTCTGTGTTCAAGAGCCCATTGATATCGAATCCTACGATTGTGCATTGCTATAGGTGGTACCCGTAGCGGTCTTCGGGAATGAAGGTTCACTTCATGCAAGCGGTTTCTGACTGTTTGGTCGCTAATTAAGTTCCCTGAAGAGTGATGAAGCCTCACGGCTAACATCATGGCGGTTATTGTTGGAGCTCTTCGAGCTAAGATTTGAATGTATCGGTCTTGTCTCCGTGTGGTGCAGCGATACCGTCCTCCATGGCGCTCAGCCACGGTACCAGTGCTTCGGTAACGTGTCCAAAGTCGACTGATAACACTCTGACTTGTATTCAGAGCTAAAGCCACAGTACGTTGCCGGGAACCAGCTTCTATCATTCCCACGGCTCTGAGCATTTCTTCCCTGCTTAAATGACGTCGCTGCTCCATAATAACGTTGGTTTTAATCAGTAGTAGGGAAACAGTAGCACTAATAATGTCTTCAATGCGTTGTATGTTTTTATAGGGAAAATATTGACATCCGCATAAAAATGCTTGATCCCTAGACACTTTTGATGTGTGTATTTATTAAATTCCTTTTTGTAAAAAATGTTAGAATATTTTATATTCTAACCGCTTCTATGGGCCCCTGACTTGGCTTCACGACAAACTCTGACACCATGATAGTCACTAACCACAAGAAAAGAAGAAGAAGACCTGTTTATATTGAACCTTGAGCCCAGGACCGGTACGCACGGGTGTTTTTAAGGCCACTGTTTTTATGGCGCACTTTATTTTCAACTCTCGGTGTTGAGCCGAGCATTGAGAATGCAACAGAGTGCATCCCAGCACGTCAAAAAAGACATTGTTGGATAATCAACTCTCGGCGCTAAGCAGTGCGTTGAAAATCCAATGCACGATAAAAAATCGCCGCGTTACAAAATCGCCCGTGGGTACGAAGGCTGAGCTGAGACCCAATGTAGGTTACCGCCTGTGTAGATTGGAGCACTTCGGCTAGGTACAGACGCCAGCATATCAAGTTACTACAATCTGTCAAATTTCTTTAATAGATTTTTAACTTTATGGCTAGAGAATAAGTTTCAATGTTTATTGGGAAAATTTGAGAGATTGGAGTAGGTTGATGTGCCGGCGTCTGTACCATATTGTACCAACCTGGT
The DNA here is from genome assembly GCA_948150665.1 of Conistra vaccinii. NCBI lineage: Eukaryota > Metazoa > Arthropoda > Insecta > Lepidoptera > Noctuidae > Conistra > Conistra vaccinii. Next base: position 17,264,992 of record OX411318.1, read on the forward strand.
AACACTACCTCATTTTCGGCTCGTCATGTCGTCCTTCACATTAATCTTATGAAAAACATTAGGTACTTATCTACTTTGAGCAATGAAACCTTTTTATCGTTACCTGCGAGTCTTCATAAAAATTGTTGATTATATTTAATAGTGAACCGTTCCTTAATTTTTATCAACATAAATGTTACATAGTTTACTAGGAGTAAATGAAACACTATTGATCGGTGTGGGTTTATTTTTATATTTATAGATATAATTCCTGGAGTTTTATATCTATTTAAGGTGACTGGTAATTAGTGACCGATACTTAAACACGTGACTTTACTCATCATTATGAACAACTTTTATTATAGGACCAAACTTGAAGTTGCGAAAAAAAAACAGCTGTTCTTTACATTTTGACGAGTTCTGCGAACATTCAGCGCTGTGCTGTGGGTCCCCCATGAATCAGTCAGGCTGAATGGCCTTCTTATCACAGTCATCACGTGCACTATATCTGTTCTCCATTTTGTTTACTCATATCTTTTTGTATGCACGTGTTTCTGTGATGAATAAACCTATTTTTCTTTATTTCTTTCTATCTTTCTAAATGTAGGGCACACCTGATTTTTCACATATACTTTAACCGAACGTAACTAAAAATATTTAACAAACTAAAATATGGCGTCTAAAAATTCCTCCGCTTATCATTTATTTATATTACATAAAATAACTGCAAAGTAGCTACATCTTAAAATCCAGCCTCTCTAATATATTAACTAGGCAAGGGTTCACTCTAATATCGCCCGGGTCTTTTGGGGAAATTCCCAATTTGTGTCCTTACAGTAAACCAGCACTCACACCCGATATTCACTGTTTTATAGGAGACAGACCTTCAAAACTCATCGTATAATTGTAAGACCGATTTATTAATAATTATACAGAATTATTATTTTCTTAAAATAATAAATAAAATACTGTAAGTAGTAATTGTGTCAGCGATAAGAAATAGATAATTGCATTGTATTTTGTGAATAAATACAGTGTACCCTGGATAAGTGGGATCTCAAGGGACCTAGGATTATTAATTACTTAGAAAGGCTTTTCAATTGCTCAGTTTCCCAAATAGTCGGGTTTAAAATGACAGTTGTCTTATTTACAGAGCCGCTAACGCAGGTCGAAATGTACCATTTTTCATTTATAGAGGTAAACATTTTCATTTTTTATTTCAAATTTTTATTATTTTTATTTGTTAAACATATTTTTGAACTATAAAGTCTCAATTGTAGAGGTAAATATAGAAAGATCTAACAAATGCATTCTTAGTTATAAAGGTTTTTAATTATTCCCAGTAACAGAGGTATTTTAATGCAAAAGAGTCGGGACCTCGTTGTAATTATCAGACTAGAGGTTTCTCACGTATCCAGGGCCCACTTAACCAGCGGTGGGGTAATTGCGTAACACACTTACAGTAGCAATGGCTTTAATTTTGATAGTTCCACAACATTCATTGCGTTATTTACGTTGTTGAAAAGGTAAATTTTTCGAGCATATGAAGCAATGGATTAGCAATATCCTTCAAAATCATTCAGATTGTGTTTGAAGTGTTACGCAATTAGGGTGCAATTATACTGTACTACAAAAGTAAGTACTCGTATTTCTTTTGTCTCTAGCCACTTCACGATTGTACACAAATTGTTTTTATCTTTTTGCTGTTTCTGGTCGGAGGAGTTTTAATTTATTCTGGCTGTGAATGTCGTATTTTTGTTTCTTTCACCCTATTTATCATCAACAGTAGGTATCTGAAGAATAAAATCTAACCCTACGAATTCCAATTTGCTTGAAATTGTTACACGAGTCGATGGAGTAGTATTTTAAATAGGTATTGATTTGAACATGGAACGATATTTAAGTAAAATAGAGAACTCTATCTATTTATTATGACATTTATTTTTTATTTTACTATATTTTATTCCAATACGAATTAAGTTGACTGCAGAAGAATCGTGTATAACAAGAATTGTAATAACTATTGATACATACTTACCTACTTCATGATGCAATTGTAATTAAAGCTAATCAATCTTTATAATGACATTGTTTATCTTTATTATTAGGTATGTACTTAGCATCACTAGTGTATTTTTGTACTTTTGTATGCCTTCTGGTTAAATATGTTGCTATTATATTTTTATGTCACCGTATTTTGTACCCATATTTCCAAAATACCTAAATATCTTATCTTAACTTATCCTGGAATTATGTTTATTTAAAACACAGATTTGCTTTAACAATATCAATCGATTTAGAATAAATAAAATCGTTCATTTTCAAATCAATCTTTCGATATACCTACGCTAACAGCAAAAGTCTATTTTATTAAAAACATAAAATTTGTACCACATTTTTCCCTCGGTTACCTTCGTAGAAACTTTGGCAAATCTTAGGCTCACCGAAAATGTCTTTGGATTTGCCAGTGATTCTGTATCATTATTATTAAAGCCAAAACACGTGTAACCAGAATTCGTCGAATATTTTCGTTCGCTTGGTCGTCAGTGCCTACTATTCGTCAGTGATTAATGTGAGATGTCAAGATATACTCTCGAATCGTCTTGGACGATTAACTTTAGCGTACTCGAGTATCCGTGCTACTTAAACTAATGTCACCGATATCCTGAAAACGAATGGAGCTTTATTTTAATCGTATCACTATTTTCGGAAACTTTCAAGCTTTTTGGGTTATTTATTGAAAACGAAAATAATATATGTAGATAACAATAGTGTCGCACATAGTGTAAAAACTGGATTAAACGATATCGTTTCACATCTTCGCCTTTGCTTTTGGATAGTAAATTTTAACGCTATGAACTTTACTAAAGACTAAGAAAATTACCCCCTTACTAATAAACGTTGTATATCGCCTGTATAGTTACACAACGCTTTGTCTTCTACTTTCGAATGTCAAATTACTGACGACTGAAAGAGAGAAATACAGGCGATATACAACGTTTATTAGTAATTATAGTAGTTATTTTACCATTTTTATAAATGTGTGCTGTGAGGTGCAGATGGGTCGGGTAAGTCTTTTGGCGCCAGGGTCCTCGATAGTACATTACCACATTACTAGCCTAACACATTATTAGCCTAATTTCTTGCAGGTTGGTGTTAGGCTAGTAATGTGGTAATCGATAGTACATTACCACATTACTAGCCTAACACATTATTAGCCTAATTTCTTGCAGGTTGGTGTTAGGCTAGTAATGTGGTAATCGATAGTACATTACCACATTACTAGCCTAACACATTATTAGCCTAATTTCTTGCAGGTTGCTTTCGAATTCAAATTCATATATTTTTATTTGTAGAACATAGGTAAACAAAAAAGTGCCGTCAACGGCTCACAAAATGTTCTAATTATAATTTCAGATTAATTAGTAATAATTGCAACTAAACATTTAAATAAATAAAACTAAATTAGTAAAACCGGCCATCATTGCCCATTTCAAATTAAAACATACCTTTAAAAATTCGTTATTTCATTCAAATAGGTATCATGACAATAAATATAAACCACATAAAAACATTAATGTTCGATTAAATTTAATAAAATAGTTTGGAAAATCCAAAAGTGCACGCCTCATACTTATCACTCATTCATAAACGAAAAAGAAATTCAAAACATAGTTTAAAAATGAACAATTTATCACTTTTCATGAAGTCGTAATGTCAACGACTGACAAAGATATTTACGTTGGCAGTTGCTAGGCAACGGCACCGGATCAAGGTTGAAAATATTTAGATATTGATATTATATTTTAGTTAGTATTTTATTAATTATAATTAAACTACTATGAATAAAAGAGCCATTTTCAATAGGGTTCCTTCTACGGCTGAAACGAATGTATAAAAAAAAAATTGACTCAATTAATTGATTTTATCGCAAGCTACAATGTTTTCAGGGATCATAAATTGACGGACAGGAAATTTTTTTCAACTATTTTGATGCTTTTTCCATTTCTGCTGCATTAAATCAATTGTTAAAAAATACAATATTAATCTCCATTTAATCATCTATACAATGGTATATAAATTAAGTAGGTTCTGTGTACTAGCAGGAGTGAAACAATAAAAACAGTTGCAGAAATGGGGCAAAAAATATTTTTCGATCGTAGAGCACACTAATGCGAAGCATTACGAGTCGTGCAAAATTATATATTAAGTATTAACAAATTAAAAAAATCCTATATAAAAAATGACAAGAAATTATAATTTGTCGACTAGATACTCATTGATTGTGTAATATGCTTTTATCTATTTATAAAATAAAATATATGTAAAAATCTTTTTTAAAACAAGCTTTTAATGAACTAAAAAGTACTAAATAAAACTTACGTAAACGTAAAACTTTAATATTTTTTTTAAACTTTGAGGCTTTTCTTTAAGTTTTTAAGAAGGACATTTACGCATACGCATCTACGTTTACGTAAGTTTTATTTAGTACTTTTAAGTTCATTAAAAGCTTGTTTTTAAAAAGATGTTTACATTTTTTTTTTTTTTTTTTCTTTTAGTATTAGGATTTGTTTCAATATCTGTTCGATATCCAACAAGCCCAACACTCGTTTTAGTTCTACAGTTACAAATAAATCTATTATTTATTCTTTTTTTATTGTATTTCGACCTTCTGGCTCCATCATCAGTCCCTAAACACCAGCTAGTGTCAAAGCACTTGTTAATACATAGCCAATGAGTCCAAACACAATGGTACTACGTTGTTTGATTGAGGAGTTTCTATGGCCAACTTCAGGCTCCATCATCAGACCAGCTCCATGGTATATTTTTTTCAAAATGTCTCGGTAGCTATATAAGTATGCCAAGTTTCAGTGCTTGAAAAATGAATGACAATTGGAGTAACCGGAAACACATACGAACAGAGCAAGCTAATCTTATAAAGCTTGTAATAAAAAAAGTAATTTTTGATTTGTTGGATTTTGTCTCCGAATAGCAGAATTAAAACATCGGAAAAATTCACGAAAAAAAAAGTTATGAAGATAATTCATTTTCTCATACATTTTGTATGGAACGGCTTTTTTATTATATGTCGGTAGATGGATTGGTTTAGAAGTTAATGAATATAGCGCAGTTTTGTGTGGAATAGCCAGTGGCGTATTTACCCTAGGGCCAAAAGGGCCATGGCCCAGGGCGGTAGGCTGCGAGGGGCGGAGCAGCCTAACCCGTCCGAGTCAGGGTGCCCAAAGTCCCAAGCTCACTTCACTCGCCCTTGCATCCAAAGTTTTCCTAGTAGTAACATTGCCTTTTGTCCATACACAAAATGTTTTATTGCGACATAACACTCAACCGAAACACCAAATGACAATACAATGCTTTTTTTTTTTGGGTGGGAAATTATGGAATAACTTCTGCTTTGGGCGGCGCGGGAGGGCGTGTCAGACTCTTACTGACTAAAACCCACCCGTGTTCCTTCAGTTGCCTGTGTGTTGCCAGGGGCCACGGTATCCCTTTCGGACTTTCCCGCGATCCTGGCCGGCATCGGCCCTAGCGGACCCCGTCAGTTGTGCTGACATTTCTTTAAGGCGCGCGTGGAACAAAACGCGCTGTCGAGCCGGGCCTGTCCCTTATTGGCAGCGAGCATTGCTCACCGTCCGCAAGCCCGCGCCTACGGTGGCTGGAAATCGGCAATGGATTCCCGACGCCCAGGGCGTCTCCAGTTAAGAGAGAGGCAAATTAGGTGGCCTCATGACTAGGGGCATGAGGGTTCCTAATTTGCCTCTCTCTTGACTCTCATGTCCTCTCGCTCCGTACCATGGCCTGGACCAGGGCCGGACGCGAGAGGTCACCGCTACCAATCGCTTCCACGAGGACACGGCGGTGCTCCGCCCTAGCCGAGCAGGCCTCCACCGTATGCTCCACCGTGTCCTCCGGGCGATCCACACAATGGTGACACCTGGTCGTTTCTTCCCGCCTTATCTGGAACAGGAACCTCCCAGCCCGAGCCCGCTCCAGTCTGGGAGCCAAACGTCCGAAATGCTCCACGAAGTTCCACCGGTTGTCGAGAACGAGTCCCAAGTACTTTATCGTCAACTCGACGCTGATGTGAACCCCTTCTACCGTTATTTGGAAACCCGACGCGACGGTGGCATGTCCGAGGACCATGAAAACACATGGCCTTGAAATGTGCAGGGCTACCTCGAGTCCCAATTGCCGGATCCTATCGACGATTGTCGCTACCCCGCGTGACGCTAGTTCGGTCTCCGCCTGGTGCGACCTCCCCTGCGCCAGGACCAACGTGTCGTCAGCGTAGTAAACCACGCTGATGCCGCTAGCAGGTCGGCGTGGAGCACCCAGTCGTATCTGATATCCCACAGATGCGGCCCCGATCCCTGTGGGACATCGCAAGACATCCCTCGCCGGTTCCATTCTCACTCGTGACTGGTGTAGATGACGGCCCTGTCCGTCAAATAAGCCTCGACCACACGACAGAGGTAGGTCGGCATCTAGTGATACCGGAGTGCCTCCCTGATGCAACTCCAGGGCAGGGTATTGAAGGTATTGGCGATATCTAGAGATACCGCCAAGACGACCTCACCTCGGGCCACAGCATTCCCTGTCTGCCGCGGCGTCCACCGTAGACGGAAACCAAACTGGCTCTCCGCCAAATCCGGCCCCTCCCGCACGAGCCGCCCGACGAGACGGTCTGCAATGACTCTTTCAAAGTGCTTGCCCACCTCGTACTATGCAAAATTACGGGTTATAAACGGGTCTACGTAGCGCCACTGCTGTGGCACTTTATCCGATAGTGAGGAATGTTCAATGAACACATACTGGGGTTTTATATTATAATATTAAAACTTTTTGCTTTTTTTCGTTAATTTATGGGGCGGCAAACCTTACAGGCCCAGGGCGCTGAATCTTAAAATACGCCACTGGGAATAGCATATATTTGTTGTGCCGTTTTGATCTCAATGCTTGAAAAAAATGCAAGTTTGATTATACAAATACTGCTCTGTATCTGTCTCGTAGGTAGATATAAACAGGGCAAAGTAAGAAGTTTATATTCCTTAAAAAATGAACTATAAGTATCAGTATTTTTTTTAACTTAAACACAGCACGTACACACTTCTTTTGAGCTTTGAAAGAAATTTCTTTGTCAGTGGAATTTCCCCAATACATTATTCCAAAACGTTTATGCCAGCCACACACGTTACGATTTGCTTGCGCAAACTTAGGCTTGCGCAAATCTGATTTGACGGTTTTTCAAAGAAATTTGCGCAAATTTCTTCCCACACACGTAACGATTTGCTTGCGCAAACACAAATTTGCGCAAGCAAATCGTAACGTGTGTGGCTACCATTACGTTGAAGAGTTGTATGCTATCATACAGACTCATTTGTTAGTTTTGCAAGATTACAAAGCGCGTAAGAATACTGGTTAAGTTTTTTACAGACAGTTTCTTAGATTACTGCCCAAGTAAAGTCCTAAAAATCTGGCACTGTTGCTTTCAGGTATTTTTTGGGGGTACTCCTCGAAGCGCACCAAATAAAGCGCACCCAAAGTATTCCTCGAATCGTACCCACGATGAAACATAGAGAAGAGCATGAAGGATTCGTAATAAATGATATCGATAGACGTTTTAAAATTCAACTGTCCTAATTGTTTATTTATTAAAATTTCCAGGAAAGCAGAAATGAACTGGAACTAGGTGCTAAAGCGACATACTACGTAGCTCAATGTACAGCGATCATTAGGCTGCCTATACGCGGAGCGAGGCAGCGGAGCGGAGCGAGGAAGTAATGCGGAGTGGAGTTGCGGACTGTGTCTGTCCATTGATGCGGAACGAGGTGGTGCGGAGCGAAGTTGCGGACTGCGCGGAGCTAGACTGAGTTCATGCGACGAGTAATTTGAGCGGGCTGCAATACCCCGCGGTCGGTTTTTTTCCGCTTGCCCGCCCCGTTTCCCGGTTTTGTATGATATTTTAAACTAGCTTACAAATCCCTGTTCACTAGAGCGGAGCGGAGATTTTATGCAATTCCATTGGTTAATATTGGTACGGCTCCGCTCCGCTCCTTTCCTCTCCGCTGCAGTGGACAGTCCGCCTTAGTCTTTGATTTGATACTCCGACAACGTATCGTGTTGACAAAACATTAAGAAACTGTAACTGATCTGGGTCACTATTATAATCAACAATTTATTTTAAAACTCACAAGTGACGATAAAAATGTTCCATTGCTCAAAGTAGATACCTAATGTTTTAATTAGATTAATGTGAAGGACGATATGACGAGACGAAAATTAGGTAGAGTAACGAGATTGGTACGCACGGCTACACATCAAGCTATACATTTCCAGTGTATGGTGATCTCGCATTGTAAACGATTTCCGTACAATGCGAGGTCAGCTTAAACTGGAAATGTAAAGTTTGATGTGTAGCCGTGTGTACAATATGGTAACCGAGGTACCGCAATCTAGGCAGTTACAGTTACCTATCTTGGGTCTCAAGGTTCAATTTACACAGTACAGGTACCCACCTAGGTGGGTACAGCTTCACTAAAAGATGTTACTTATGTTGGTAATATTTCTACATTACCAAAAATGGATTGTGGTACTTGTAGTCTAATATTTTTTCTCTTCAACACTCACTTTACCTTGCCAAGAGGTATCGTGTTATCCAGTTACTGGGTTGTGGAGATCAGGTCTATGTAAAATACTGGTATCCAGGTGCATCCGATTATACTGGAAACTGACCCCAACTTAGCTGGAACAAAGGTACTCACTTTACCTTGAAATCTGACCTTCCCTGACTTTCAGACGTTGCCTCTAAATTTTACGTTACTATTTTTATAAGTAAAGGCCTTTTACATTCGACTTTGATTGACGATTTCAGCAAAAATGGATAACAATACCTAAGTTCCATTCGGTCTGTTTCATTTGAATGACCTGTTTCGTTTTTCATTTTCGCCGGCGCGTCGGGATCGCGTCGGCGTTCCATTGTTCATCAGTCAGTGTATTTGGCTTTAAAAGAAAATTATTTTATTAAATAACTAGGTATTGCTCGCAACTTTGTTCGTGTTCAAATTCATGGAATAATTACCAATTATTCTCCTAAATATATTATGTCTCGATGGATCAAGCTATATAATAATATATGTCACTCATGGCACTGAAAAAAAACAGTTAAAATGCCTCAGTAGGTGTAAGCATGAACGCAAAACGTAAACTGTAACAATTTTAAAATTGTAAATACTCGTTTCTCACGTAATATTTACTTGGTTTTAAGATTTTATCCATACCTTTGGGTGATATTAATTGTACCTCTGGCAAAAATGTATACAAAAATGCTATAAGATACTTGTGTTTTTGTTTTAACGTTTACGTAGCGCGTTGGTGCTAGAGCGTCTGGAATCTCATAGGTCGTACAAAATATCTGACATGGGAAAATATTTTAGCCTCTTGAAGAACCTACCTAAATACCTAATTACCGTTCTTACGTCTGAACGGAGGGGAAATGGAGCCGTACGTACGGCTATGAACCAAGAAAAAGTTTTAAAATAAATATTCATCTCCTGTATAATAACTGAACGATGCAGAAGGTCGCAGACACAGTATAAATATGATCAGTAACTCAACTAGGCGCTTTTTGCAAAATCAAACACTACGGCTCCAACGGGTGCTAGGGTAGTCAACCAAACTTACGAAAGCTTACTATCAAATAAGTTGCTACCAGTAAATGCACCAGTAGGTATTTGCCCACAGCTTTACCCATATAGCCGCCATTTTGAACTTTTTAGGTGCTGAACCGATAGCTTTCAAAATCGATTTTTGAATAGTCGTGCGGTGCGTATACCGAATTCCAATTTAGAACCTGTTTTCAAAATTGAAAAAAGTGTTGCCTGAGGATTGCATGTTTATGTGCGCAGATTCCGAACATTTGTTCCTGTTTGAAATACTGTATGTTAATACTTATACATATCTACTGTGTCGCAGATCATTATCGTATGATCTAATTTACTGTCAACTGTTAACACCTCATAAATGGTTCGAAGTTCTTTAACAGCCTACATTACCCGACACGACGGGTGTATAACAAAACAGCAAGTTTTAAAAAGTCGTTAAAAGGAGCGATCGTTTCATCAATGGATATTATATTATGATCTCGATTCGGTTTAAAAAAAGTTTGTTTTATATCCCACATCCAATTTGCTAACTTTTAGATGGATTTCCATGGTTACTGGGTTTTTTATAGCCAGGGAGTATCTGTGAAGATTTTAGAGATTGGGTTTATACAGTAGGCGTACTTAGCTACATGACTCAAAAATAATTTCATGAGCTTAATTTTTTTTAAAGAAAATATTATCTAATCTTTTTAGGCTTCGCAGCCGGCAAAAAGATTGAAAGTAGTATAAATGATATATTATATCAAACGTTCCTAAATACTTTCATATCTACTTCTTTTAACAAGGTGAGGTATCAGATATCGTATGCGACTTCTGTAAGGCCAGCTCGTTTTTTTTTTTTTTTTGTATTTCGTTTACTTCTTTCAAATAAGTATCAACAGTAAATAAAATGTACATCACCTAAATCGTACACTCACGCCATTCATTCATCCTTGTTAAGCAGATTAAAATTAAGATTCATACGACATAATCACGTCACACATGTACATACATATTTAAATATCTCCAACTTATGGTACAAGCGCACGCGCGTTAAGTGTACGTCCTACATAAAGTTATTAGTATTACTTAGCTGAACTTATGAAAAGTATTGAACAAAAGATATCAATCTCCGAGGAAAATATACCTACTCGTACATAAAATAAATAAAATAAAGAATTTTTTGTTCGAATAGAATGCAGAAATAGAAGCCGATGTTCATTTATTTTATTTTCTCGTACCAAATTGAATAGTGAATGCTATACACCGAGAATTTTTAAAGGAAGTGTATAGAGTGCCGCAAAAATTCTTGCGGCACTCTAGTGGTGCTGCCTTGGCCCGGCTAAAGTGCCGTAAGCATTGCATTGTCACTGTCACTTGTTATTTTGTTTGATTGTTGAGGTTAGTTTCTTTCATCTATAGCCGGCTAAACTTGGCTTAGCAAATTAAAATGGCTGAAAGGTAGGTTAGGTTAAGTTAGAACTGTGACCACACAACGCACAAACCGAGCGAGCTTAGCGAGCGGAGCGGTGCCGCGGCAGCGGCCGGTTCTGTTTAGGCATAAGAGAATGTAATGTTTTGGGAATGTGCTATTTTACAGCGATCTAACCTCAACAAGCAAACAAAATACCAAGTGACACGACTTAGTGACAGTGACTATGACAATGCAATGCTTACGGCACTTTGGCCGGGCCGAGGCAGTGTTAATAAAGTGCCGGTAGCGACACTTTATCCGATAGGGATAGAGTGCCGCTAGTGGCACTCTATACACTGCCAGTTTAAAAATAAGTTACCAATAAGCGACCTTTGCGTAAAATAATAATAGGAAGAACCATAAGCAACGTATTCATTATTTTGTATAAAAATAAGTTCGAATAACAAGCTAACCCGACGTTGAACTCTGCAGCCCACGCGGACTATCGAAGTACCTTGTTTGTCTACAAGGGATCGAAGACTTTGGGAGGATATCGTTACATAGTGGAAAACTCGTGCCAGTGGAAATCTGTACTCACTGTGATCACCGGTCACAAGGCTGCTTGATCATCACAATCATCACCTGATGCTTTATGGTTCAATCTGCCTAGCCTTTTCCCAACTATGTTGGCGTCGGCTTCCAGTCTAACCGGATGCAGCTGAATACCACATTTTACATGGAGCGACTGCCTATCTGACCTCCACAACCCAGTAACTGGATAATACGATACACCTTGGTAAGACTTGTTGTCGTCCTGATGTTCAGATCAGCGCATTCCAAAAAAATGCCACCTTAAAACTTTTTGTTGTAAAAATACAATAGAATTGTTACATGATAAATTTTGCGTAATGAAAGGTATTCACTTCTTCAATCTTTTATGGACAACCTTTAGGATGGAAATGATTAAATTCTTATAATGTACCGCGTAGCATTGAATTTACCTTCCCTTTAATATGGGTAATGAATGATTATAAGGGAAAGGGGTTTACAGGCGTTATTGAATGTAAACCCACATATCGCCGGTAACGCGATCGAATCCCTTTTTTAGAAGGTTCACAAAATAGTCCCCCTATTTTACCTACCTACCATTACTGCAGGCAGAATTATCAATTCTGAAAGTTTCATTATTCCAGAGAACTTATAAAAGATTACACGAATATAGGCTTAGATCCAGAAATTTTAATTGGAAAACAGCAGCAGCTAAGGACTTTAACCGCCTTACTAATAAACGTTGTATATCGCCTGTATAGTTACACAACGATTTCTCTCTTTCAGTCGTCAGTAATTTGACATTCGAAAGAAGACAACTGTTGTGTAACTATACAGGCGATATACAACGTTTATTAGTAAGGGGGTATATTATGTTTAAAAATATTACAGAAGCCTTACGGTGCAGCTAGACTGGCGCCGTCTATTTTTTTTGTTATTTAGTTACAGAAATCACCAAAAAGGTCGGATAAGATTGACTGGGTGGTGACAGTCACTCTAGCAGAACGTCGCATCGATGGTTGCGTAGCGGCTGTCTTGTGCTGACCAAGATCATGTCATGGCAGCCTATAAAATCTATGTGGGAGCCATTGAGGTATTGTTGTACTGGGAGCCGCTGTCGTATCACGTCCATGACGAACTGCCATATTCCGGCACAATCCTGATGACATTAAAGCTGCTGAACCAATAATATAATACAATAGTTTGGAAATTCCAAAAGTGCACGCCTCCTAACACACATTCATAAACGAAAAAGAAATTCAAAACATAGTTTCTAAAAAAAATTTACAATTTATCACTTTTCATGAAGTATGTTTTGACTGCTGTTTTACCCATCAATATGGGTAAATTTCTAACCTCGCAATCCTTACGTAATGTCAAAGACTATTACAAAGATATTTACTTGGCGGTTGCTAGGCAACACGTAGGACAAGGTTGAAAATATTTAGATAAAGATATTATATTTTAGTTAGTATTTTATTAATTATAATTAAACTACTTTGAATAAAAAAGCCATTTTCAATAGGGTTCCTTCTATGGCCGAAACCAATGTATAAAAAAAAAATTGACTCAATTAATTGATTTTATCGCAAGCTACAATGTTTTCAAGGTTCATAAATTGACGGACAGGAATTTTTTTTCAACTATTTTGAAGTTTTTTTCATTTCTGCTGCATTAAATCAATTGGTAAAAAAGACAGTATTAATCTCCATTTAATCATCTTTATAATGGTATATAAATTAAGTAGGTTCTGTGTACTAGTAGGAGTGTAACAACAAAAACAGTTGCAGAAATGGGGCAAAAAATATTTTTCGATCGTAGAACACACTCTAATGCTTCGCATTACGAGTCGTGCAATAATTAATATCGTACCGAATATTTAGTTTTACATGAAAAAAAAAGTATTTGGAAATGTCTTTTTTTACACCTAAAGCGGTTGAAACATCAAATTCAGTGTTATAATTGCAATTCATTAATGATATTCTAGTTCACTAGTGAGCCATATTTCATATTTCCATACAGTCATATTGCCAAATTAATCAAAGCAGGTAAATATTTGACATCTATTTGCGACGTTGCCAACTTTTAGAATTAAAAGCTTTTATTCTAGAATTTATCATAATAAACAAAATAAGCCAAATGACCTCTGCTGGACCAGTCAGAGTAATGGCCACAACGACCATCCATTAATATTTTCTTCAATTAACAATGACATAATGCATCCATTATAAGACACGATTAATCCACACAAATAACTCTTTGATTTCAATGCTACAATTCCATTTGAGAAACAAAAAGATTTTTGGCAAGGAGTCAGAAAAATGTTATTTGCCGCTGTCGTCCCCTGTGTAATTTGAAATAAGCAAGACCTGCTGAAAGCGAGCTTCAGGTAAAAAAATCACTTTATATAAAAGGATCTGCCCTAACCTTCTTCGCTAACCCAGATATGATTATTGGATCATGATTATATGATTATCTGAATACTTTTTGTCTTTTTGCGCAGACTGCGAATATGTGGGGCTCGGCGAAAGTAATTTGTGGTACAAGCAGATTACATAACCGGTACTTAAATGATAATTCGGTTAGAAATATTTGACTATCAGAATTAGTAGTCTCATACATAGATAGGTACACACTTAAAACACTTCTTTATTTTTCCCCTTTTTCCATATAGGTACATATTATTGTACATATTATTATTATTTTAAAATATATAGTCAAGGCGTTTAGCCATTCAAAATCCTACATAATAATCGTATGTTTGCAGAATCGATAACCTATATTTTTCTGTGTCAGAATAACATCGGTTCTTATGATTTTCGACGAATATAGAATTTATACCAATAGATGTACTATTTCTATAATGCCCGAAATTCTTCTTACAAAAATATTCTAAGAGAATTGGAATTGGCTACATATAGGCTAAAGACAATGAAAATATTATTAGATACGTCAGAAGGATAATAGTTATTTTCCTAAAGAAAATCTATCAGGATGCTACGCGCATAGGCACTCTCCAAATTGCTTGTTCTCATAACACATATTTCTTTACCCAACACATTCTTGTACAACATACTTATCTAAAGCAAGGTAAATAATAAACGTAGTAGACCAGGCGAGAGACCTCAGTCCATAAGATGGTCCAAGTCCAGGCAAACAGTAACATACAACGGCCTAGCTGATGGAAGATGATGAATAACAGGAACAAATTAAGGATGCAACACGTGCATTAACGACAGATAAACCACTATCAACCTATATAAATTTTGACGTTAAATATCCTAACTATAATATTGTAAATGCGAACGTGAGTTTTTTTGTTTGTTACGCTTTCACGCTAAAACGGCTGAACAGATTTGGATGAAATTCGGCACGTGAATACACCATGACCTGCGTTAAAACATAGGATACCGTTTATCCCGATATTCCCACGGGATCGAGACATATGCGGGTAAAACCGCGGGGCGCAGCTTGTTGACTTTTACTTTGCTAGGCAGCCGTACGATTAGTCGTAACTTTGATAGGTACTTAGATACCAAAAACCGACCATCCTACCATTAAACGATATACAGGTTCAAATTAAATTAGCTAGCAAAACTCTGCGGACGTGATGGGTATCGATTTCAAAACAAGACAAAACAAACAAAAAAATACTTACTTCAAATAACAACACTACCGGAGGTTGTTGACCCCAAAAAACAACATCAAATCATTTTTTTGGGTTCCGTAGCCAAATGGCAAAAAACTGATCCCTTATGGATTCGTCATGTTTTCAGATTCAGATTCAGATTCAGATTCATTTATTGTAAAACATAGGTACATTATAAGTTCTTAATAGGTAACAGAGGGCGCTATGTTTTGCCTCTAGGGCGTACAAAAGTAGTGATGCATGCAATATAATTAAAAAAGAAATTAATACCTAAAGACATAATGAACCAATTTTATTTTTTTATTTTAATTTGTCATGTTTAGATATACAGGGTGGCAGGGACATCCACGCGCAACCTGAAACCATGGATTCAGTACAGGACTCTGAACGACCATGCGATGAAATTCTTGGTCGGTTATTTAAAAAAATATGACTGTTCCATACATTATGACCGCGTATGTATTGCTCTTTTCTATGAAATAGCAGAATTTGTTTTATTATATTGGATAAACGATAAAAAAATTCCACGTAGGGGTTTCAGGATCATGTACTGAATCCATATGGTTACAGTTTGCGCGTCGATGTCACTGCCACCCTGCAGATACCCATCAAGTCTGCGGAGTTTCACTAGCATATTTAATTTAAACCTGTATGATTTAATTAGTTATGTCCAACGCACGTTACTAGAACTCTTTGAAAATGAAAATCCAAATCCTATATGAAAGTGTAAATAAAGTTGATTTTAGATTGACTAGTACTGTTGAAAAACTCATAAAAAATATGAAGTTTTAGCGCAAACTAAACCTAATGTGTAAGCATTACAATTGTTTTCCCTAAACCTCACCCTTTGCATTGTTTTTTACATTGCTAGGGGGTGCGGTTTCTATGGAGCCCATTGTAAGTAATTCATGACAGAACAAATAAACAAAATGTTGTCCTGATTACGTAATGAGGCTCATTATCAGCCAATCCAACCCTTATTACAGTAATAGCAACGAGTACACAACTTAGTTCACAAAGTATTCAGATTATCTTCCCAATAAGTTTATCATACATAAATAGGTACCCGAATTCGAACTCATGAATTCGTCGGAATTGACTCTGATTATGCAAACGAGATCTAATCCAGCTTTGTAAAAGGCGTCGAAGTCAAATGGCACTGTATATATGTCCATCTACGACTTCTACGAGATATTTTAGACTTTGGCTCGATGAGAGTAGGTAGAAAAAAGATTAGATTTTCTCTCATTTGGAGGCGAACGTGACCCGCTTGGGTAAGTGATGAAGATATTGTTACAGTGGAAGAGGTTCAGAGGTGTAATGTTCGTTATCCCGGCACGTGTTTCGAACAATTTGCTCAATTGTATCTCTATGGAATTGCTATGCAATAAGGACTGCAGGTCCCTTTTAATCAGGGTTCCGATTGCGGCGTTTTCAAACGTCTTTAGGCAGCTTGTACTTATCTGAATTGGAAACGTGTACATAACAGCATGTACAACAACTTAACTTCCAGATTGCGAATCCATTGCTTCATAAGTTCGAAAAAAAAACCTGCTCAACAACGTAAATAACGCAATAAATGTTGTTGAACTGTCAAAATGAAACAGATTAGTCGGAATCGTTTACGAAAATGTGTTGCGTAATTAGACAGCAGACCGAGTTGTATGTCGTGGGTTGGAACCCAGGCAGGCGCTTTGCTTCGTGTAAATAATTTCATCACCAATGCTCTCAAAACGGTGAAGGAAAACATTGTAAGAAAAGTTCCTAGAGCAAAAAATTCGAAGACATGTCACATCTACCAACCCGCACTGGGCCCGCGTGGTAGATTATAGCCCACTCCCTCTCAAATAGAGGAGGCCTATTTCCCAGCAGTGGGAACATTATAGGCTGATTGTACTTATTTGCTATACAGGGTGGCAGGGACATCGACGCGAAGCCGGTTACCATGGATTCAGTACATGATTCTGAACCCCCCTGCGTTGAAATTTTTCGTCGGTTATTAAAAAAAGAATCAGCTGCTCCATACATTTTGACCGCGTAGGTATTGCACTTTTCTATGAAACAGCTGTTTTTTTTTTAAATAACCGACGAAAAATTTCAACGCAGGGGTGTTCAGAATCATGTACTGAATCCATGGTAACCGGCTTCGCGTCGATGTCCCTGCCACCCTGTATATTCATAATATTTGCGCGTCATAGTATCTGGCAAACTTGTCTGAAATTTTATTTTTTTATGTTATCCTACATGCATTTTAATCAGCATGTTTGAGCAAATAAATATATCATTATTTTATGTTATCTCTATCCAGGAAATGAGCATACACACGGACGCACGTTAACGTTCAACAGTACATCATTTTCTTTATCAATGGAATAGTTTCATTTATTTATTGTTCATAGTTTCGGTTTTTATTTATAGGTACTTGTTTTTCATTCTATTTATATTGCTATCCCATAGTGGGATGTAGTCCGTAGTGTGTCCGTGACATCACAGTGGGCCCTATCAGAATACCAGCGCTGCGGTATTTAATTATTTATTTTTTAAATATCGCAGCATATTATGCTGAGATAGCTGCTTGTGGTGATTGGTCGTCTTGCTGATCATGGTTTTGTTATTGTTATTAGTAATTAACTGTTTATTTATTTTATACTTCGATGGTCCTAGTTTATCATTTATAACTTCCAGTTACAGCTATATGTCAGCGGGCACTCCCTTAATGCCTGGAGGCTTTTATTTAGATATTGTTTAAGTTTAGTTTTTATTTTATTTTTATTTCTGCCTGAGTATAGTTCTCGATGTTTTTGGTTGGTACGAGTATATTGGCGTGTGCTAGCTGACTTATGGCTATTAATTTAAATAATGATTGTGTTGCGTAGTCATTATTTTGCATACTATTATATAAAATCATTATTTTTTTCTAACTGAACAGACAGCTGTGCTGCTGGGGAGTTTGTTGCGCCACTTCTTCTTCCCAGCTAAAAGCACTAGGAAGTGGTGAAGGGCGGGCGTTTTTGGGGGACTGTCTTATGTAATTTTGACGTTCGAAAAGTCTGATTCTCAGCCTAGTTTGAATAAATGACTTTTGAATACGAGCCTTTTTGGCCTCGCACAGGTCGTAAGTTTTTAATTTTTTGTTCTTTTTTTAATGCTCCCTTGTTTTTATTTTTAATTTTTTATTATTATGTTTTTACTGTTTGTAGTTCCTGTGCGTGTCCCAAATAAAATATTTTTCTTTCTTTCTTTACTTGTAACCACCAATCCTCATGAAACATTGGTTTGTTTACGATTGTTCATAAAGGGTCGCAGAGGGAGGTCCTCTTAAATAATATTCAAACACCGCAACATACCCGTTGATAAGTTATAGTAGCTTAGCCGAGGATTTGCATAAATTCAGGTGGCATCTGCAAGTACAATTTGGGTATGATCTCACGGCTCGAGAAACTTTGGATCCTGCCTTCCTCCCTCGAATTGATACCAACTTCGAACCTTACTATGGCTGTGATACGAACTAACAGTTATTTTCGTCGTAATTTTGTATTAATGAATTTTGTTAAATCTTAATGGACACAGTTCGGAATAGGTTATTTTTTTTTTTTAATACTCGTAGAACCTTTCTAATGAAATTTTTCGTTCTTGAAAGTAATTAATTACCAGCTTCATTTATGGCACTATATTATTTGATTGTCATTAGAACAACAACGTGTCCAGATTAAACTCAATTGGGTATATGGGGTAAGTATGAGTAAAATGGGCTACAGGATTCGATTTTACAGATTTAATTTTAGTACTTAAGTAGTTAAAAAAAAAGGCTGGAAAACAAAATTTTTCAATAGTCAGCTAACGACGAATAAAAAATATGGTGTCTTGACTTTTCCATAGAAAAGCACGACTAGATGACCCGGTGAACTTCGTACCGCGTAAGACAAAATTTGGACGACTTTTGGCTGACCCTTTGGGTTTTTCCTAATTTCCTTTTTTTAAACCACCCCAGTATAGAGGAGATGAAAACAAAAAAAAAAACGAGCGAGCCTTACAGTAGTCGCATAATTATTATGTGTAACATCTGACGTCACACCTTGGTAGTAAGCAACATCAAGGTACAAAACATTAAAGGGGCGGGGCCTCGTCATGGTCTTTTCTGATGGCCAACTCTAGCACCGCGTGCGCTCATTGGTCAAATCAAATACCGCGCGCTTCCCCGGCTTCCTGTTTGTTACACACTTCCGTCCCTTTTCACTTCTACAGATTTGATAATTTTTTACAATTTGATTTTGAAAGCGAGAAGAAATATTTTTATTTAAATAGATAGATTGAAATATCGGCCCCAAATAGAACAAAATAGCCATATTCGTTTTTGTATCTCAAAACATCCAATCACGAGGAACGATATAGATGAGAAAACAGGTTAAAATAAAAATAACTTTACCATCGACCTTATAAAAAGTCTTTCCAATACAGAATTTTAATAAGCACAAAGTTTACCTTGCCTGACTTTTGATAAGATAACTTTCTCAGAAAACCTGAAAGCTGAAGCCATTAAAGTATTATTAAATTTAAAAACCAGACAAGTGCAAGTCGTTCCTACTTGCGGAATTAGTTCCGTTCCGTTTTTAATTTTGTTGGAACATCTCGTATGTACGTAAATAACAACCGCAAAATAAAATAAAGTTCCACAGAAAATTATTTTTATTTTATTGTATTTAATATTTTTCATATTATAATTTTGTCGGCAGCCATCACACTATCTCAGTGTCAATGATAAACAACGGCCAACTTCGATTAGTTTTAAAGAATAACCCGTGTGACAGACGGACGAACACCTACGTAATTCCATAAATGTTTTGCATTTTAACAATAGCATCTACAGCTACGAATATTTATTATTCGTAAATCTACAGAGAGTAATTTATATTATTATAGTATTAATTTATTGTCCAAAAAAATTATAAAACTCCAACAATTTTCTACTATAGTTCAACTTCAAACGTCCGTTTCTATCGCGGTCATGGTGTCACGTCATTTAGCACGTTATTTAATATATTATTTATTATTTAATACAATGTAGGACAGCTATGAACAATATTACATTGACCAATCACCGAGCGTGAGCGCCTGTTACTGCTCCCAGTATAAATACCGCGCGTCGCATCGCAGCGCGTTTCCCCTGGCTGGAGGCTTTGAGTTCTTTTAGGAGCTTAAGAGGGTGCATCCTAAAAGTTGGCAACGTCGTAAATAGCTGTCAAATATTTACCTGTTTCGATTAATTTGGAAATAATACTGTATAGAAATAAGAAATGTGGCTAACCAATTGACTAGATAATTAATAATGAATTGCAATTATAACATTGAATTTGATGTTGTACCCGTTTTAGCTGAAAAAAGGCACTTGGAAAGTTTCCAAATACTTTTTTTACATCTAAAACTAACTATTCAGTGTTACGATATTAATTATTGCATTTCATAATCAATATTCTAGTTCGCTAGTTAGCCACATTTTTTATTTCCATACAGAAATATTATCAAATTAATCAAAACAGCGAAATATTTGACATCTATTTGCGACGTTGCCAACTTTCAGAATAAACACTCTTAAGGCAGCCACAGGAAAGTCCGGTTAAGCAGCGAGTACGTTAGTGGTAACCTGCGAGATGCCATTTAAAAAAAAAAAAATAAAAAAAATCGCAGCGCGTTAGTTATTTGGCCGTGCGCACAGCGCGCGGACGTTTATGCCAGCTGCTACACTGCTTTGTTTACATCTGTTTTTAAAGTTTGTTAGCCGCAAATCATAATTTAATTAAATAATATGTTGTGTGCTTTATTCAAGCAGAAGTCACACCTACTTACTTACTTTAGTAAGATTTCAAGCACAAAGAATAGATTTTTATTCACATAGTTTATTACGTCACTTCTGTCATTGTCGAAAGTGACGCCTTTTGCGTTTGCGTTCCGTTCCACCAAAAAAATACAACATAAAATAATGAAATAAAGAGTAAGTAATGCATTAAAAATGTAAAAAAATGTAATTAATAATGTACCTATATTTAAATAGGTAATGAGTAAGTTTTGAATTACGTGCATATTCCCTATTTTGGCACGGAACCCTACAAACGACTTAAGTAGGTACCAGTATTGCTATTTTCTAGTTTATATTTAGGTCTTAACTAAAGTAATTGAAAATAAAATTCATACAGATCCCGTACTAAACTATTCATGGAAGTATTACTGGGCATAATCTGATTCTCAGCAGGAGTAAGGATAAGCCTACTGAGCGAGCATTAAATTAAGCTTTAGGCCGAAGTTGGGGCACACCTGTGTACACTGGCCTAATCTCTCACTTATTGTAGCCGCCAGCCTCCTGCTAATTATAAATGCCTCCTTCAGACTACCGGCGGCCATTATTCTTTTTCATAAACCGGGGATCGTAGAAAAATATTGCTTACCAAAAAATACCAATGCTTGCAAATGGATAATGTTATTATTGTTCCCGAAAGTCAGAATGGAAATATGTAAGATTTTTACGGGTTTAGCATTTTTGTGGAAGTAACAAATTGGGTGCTATAATTTAAAGTGGGTAATATTTATGTAATTGTAGGCAGTGTCTTCAGCTGTAGGTTTTCGTAATGTATTAGGTAAGCTGCGTCCCGCGGTTTCACCCGCGTAAAGTAGTTTTTTCCTTTAATCCCTATGTTCCAGTGGGAATATCGGAATAAAAAGTACTATTTTACGCCCAATGGCCTAAGCTATCTACTAGTGAAAGTCCCGTTCAAATCGGTCCAGCCGTTTCGGAGATTAGCCGGAACAAACAGACAGACAGACAGACAAAAAAAAAAAAAAATTGTGGGAACATTATATACTGCAGCGGCTGTACCTAAGGACGTAGTATTAATTAAAATTTGCACCGGGCTAGTCAAACACATAGCCGTAAAATCTGGACTGAATACGCCGAACTCATTCGCAAAGTTCGTTTGCGAGATGTATCTTTCGAACTACTTCACTTTCGTATTACGTAAGACTACGTAACACCTGTTAACCTCCATACATAAAAAAATAATAATAATAATACCAGCCTGTTACTATGCCACAGGGCACAGACCTCTTCTCATACAGAGAAGGCACGAGCATTGATCACCACGCTTGCACGACACGGGTTGGCGATTTCAGACAAGTTATATTAACTATAAGTCCAGGTTTCCTCACGATGTTTTTCCTTCACCGATGTCAGTAATGTCCAAGATAAACTCAGAAAGAAATTATGAATTGAAAAAGTCACAATGAGACGGATTTGAAACCACAACCTCTTGCATGAGAGGCGAGCCTTACCCACTGGGCCATCACGACATTTTTACGTATAACGGGTGTAAAAAGACGCTTTAAGAAGCCGAGAGTGACAAATTCTGCACAATTTTTTTTTGTTTTTTTTTCACGAAAACCGGTTTAAAATTTATAACGTAACTCTAAATACTCCCACAACTCCTGTACCGTTGCATGCACCCATGCTTATGGGTAAAATGCTTATGAAAAACAGCGATTTTTTACACCAAAAATAAAAGTCGTTTCTCAGCAATAATATTGTTTCTCAGTGTTACTTAGTTCGATGTGCAGAATACGTAGATAACGACTATGTGTTGGGTCTTCTTACACCCTGTAGGTATCTCCTTCGACATTAAAAGGATTACACAGCTAACTCCAATGAAGATACCTGCAAGTCCCTAAACAAACTTTAAGTCCCTTCAGTCTTCCACTCACTTTTTAGGGTTCCGTACACGAAGGGTGCCAAACAGAACCCTTTTAAGATGGAACTAGTCGCGGGCTCGAACTCACAGGTGGGCATGGCCAAAAATCACGCTGTCTGACCTGGCATCGTGTCCGACAGATATAGTATCAGGGATGAGCAGTTAGCAGCTGATCTACATGGACAACGTCTAGTTCGCACGCACACAAACACCGGTCCGAACTATTTTAGTGAAACTAGCGCGTAAAAAATCACGAAACGTCTTTTGGAAGATGGCTTTTTATGAAAAAACCACTACATAAATCAATTACAAATAAAATTTATTGAAATCTTCGATAACTGTGCTGTATTGGTATGGTACGGATTTTGTTTTGGAGATTTCACACTTCTTTTATTACTTATTTACGCCCAAAGTTGCGTTAAAATTAGCAAGAAAAACGAATCTTTGTTGGCTCATAACTTTTTAATGCCTTTTTATTTTACTATTCTGTTTCCGTACAGACAAAATAAATAATGAGACCTAAAGATATCATGTTAAACTTTGAATGTACGATGTCAAACAGTGGAGTAAAACCGCTCCGAAATTTGTATGGAAAAAATATCAAATTGTTTCACCTTAATAAGCCTTCGCTGTCCGTCCATCTGTCTGTCAGCGGGCTGTATCATGAACCGATTGTATACGGGGTGTCAGGGACATCGACGCGAAGCCTGTTACCATGGATTCAATACATGATTCTGAACCCCCCTGCGTTAAAAATTTTCGTCGTTTATTTTAATAAAAAATAACAGCTGTTCCATACATTTTGACCGCGTAGGTATTGTACTTTTCTATGCAACAGATTTTTTTTTTTAATAACCGACGAAAAATTTCAAGAAAAGGTTCAGAATCATGTACTGAATCCATGGTATAAGGCTTCGGGTCGATGTCCCTGCCATCCTGTATTTATATTGCCGCTATAACAACAAATAAGTAATAAAAAATCATTTAAAGTTGTTTCTTGTATGAGGGTACTCCCCCTCATACAAGAAACAACTTTTTTAAAACTGAAGTATATTTTTAAAATATGTTGTGTTAAATATTGTACGGAACCCTTCGTGTGCAAGTCTGACTCGCACTTGACCGGTTTTTGTTTTACGTATTTTGTATTTGCGAACCCTAATCTTAAATTATCTCACCCAAACGTGCCAACCTTACATGATTAGAGTGAGACACTTCCCTTTCAAAGGATGACACTCTGCTGAATTTGGAATATACACGTGCAGATATTCTTGTTGTCTAATTCTTAATGTATTATGTCAAAGTGTAATTTTAGTATGAGGAAACCAGTAAAAATATCTTTAAGCCAACCATACCACCACCGGCGAATAACGAGAAGCGAGTAGAGCTAGCAACGAGAAGCGAGTAGAGCTAGCAACGAGATGCGAGTAGAGCTAGCAACGAGAAGCGAGTAGAGCTAGCAACGAGAAGAGAGTAGAGCTAGCAATGAGAAGCTAGTAGAGCTAGCAACGAGAAGCGAGTAGAGCTAGCAACGAGAAGCGAGTTGAGCTAGCAACGAGAAGCGAGTAGAGCTAGCAACGAGAAGCGAGTAGAGCTAGCAACGAGATGCGAGTAGAGCTAGCAACGAGAAGCGAGTAGAGCTAGCAACGAGAAGAGAGTAGAGCTAGCAATGAGAAGCTAGTAGAGCTAGCAACGAGAAGCGAGTAGAGCTAGCAACGAGAAGCGAGTTGAGCTAGCAACGAGAAGCGAGTTGAGCTAGCAACGAGAAGCGAGTTGAGCTAGCAACGAGAAGCGAGTTGAGCTAGCAACGAGAAGCGAGTTTAGCTAGCAACGAGAAGCGAGTAGAGCTAGCAACGAGAAGCGAGTAGAGCTAGCAACGAGATGCGAGTTGAGCTAGCAACGAGAAGCGAGTAGAGCTAGCAACGAGAAGAGAGTAGAGCTAGCAATGAGAAGCTAGTAGAGCTAGCAACGAGAAGCGAGTAGAGCTAGCAACGAGAAGCGAGTAGAGCTAGCAACGAGAAGCGAGTAGAGCTAGCAACGAAGCGAGTATAACCTTTTATAACAAGCTACCCACTTCTCCGCTAGATTTGCCTTTTAATGCGTTTAAAGCTAAAGTAAAATCCAACCTTTGTTCAAAGGCATACTACTCTATCAACGACTACTTAAACGATAAAAATAGTTGGTCGCTGTGATTAACTCAAGACAATATTTATGTTCTTTCTCCAGAATTAGCTTACCTACTGACAGGTCATATGAGTTATATAATTGTTATTTTATTTGACTGTTTATGTAAATTTATTTTCATTTAATTTTCATTTATTATTGACATAATCGACTCATTACAATGTTTTTGTTTAATTAGTTGTATTGCAATATGTGGTTAGCTAGCGACCTCGACAGAAGATCATTATATTATTCTTGCCTAACTGTTGATTTATTTTTCTTCGATGGTCCTAGTTTATCATAATTATGTGACTTCGAGTTACAGTTTTATTAGCTATATGTAAGCGGGCACGCCCTTTATACCTGGAGGCTTTATAATTCGGGTATTAAGTTCTGTTTACGTTTTTAGTTTTTTTAGTATTAATTTTCGCTTGAGTTTAGCTTTCGATATATTTTTTTTTTTTTGGTACTTTGGCGTGTGCTAGCTGTCATTATGGCAAATATATTTTTTTATTTAATGATTTGTGTTGAGTAATGTAAATGATTTGCATACTATTGTATAGAATCAAGTTTTTTTCTAACTGAACAGACAGCTGTGCTGCTGGGGAGTTTGTTGCGCCACTTCTTCTCTCCAGCAAAAGCACTAGGAAGTGGTGAAGGGCGGGCGTTTTTGGGGGACTGTCTTATGTAATTTTGACGTTCGAAAAGTGCTGATTCTCAGCCTAGTTTGAATAAATGACTTTTGAATTTTGAATTTTGAATTTTGAACGAGAAGCGAATAGCGTTAACAACGAGAAGCAAGTAGTCGCTGCAGCAAACGAGTACTCACCAGCGGTGTGGACAGTCAGCGTCCAACTATTAATATACGTATCTCTTTCACTCACACGGGACCTACAATCTTTCGTACGTTTCTCGAGTGAGAAAATCGTAGATAGCTAGTCGCTTTTGCCGTCGGCAGTGGGACAGGTGCCTTCTGGTTGGTTAAATGATAAATGATTTTAATTCTGTAAGTATGTAGGTCTGTACAAACACTTTTTTACACGTCAAACATTTTTTTTTTAACTAGTTAAGGTCGGCGTTTCTTATCCTACTACTCTGAGAAGAAAGGCCGTAAGAAACAACAACAACAACAACAAGAGTTAATAGTCTCTTTTAGTGCGGATTTCACCAATGAAATTGAACGCGTTCAGCACATCTAAACGCGTTCAAGAGCTGTCAATGTACAATACTCCATAACAATTTTGACACTGACAGCTCTTGAACGTGTTTTAGAAATGCTGATCGCGTTCAGTTTCGTTGTATGCACCTTTGCGTACTCCTAGGATAAATATAGACTTTTTTTATTTTATTATAGTCTTTAAATTAACCGGTACATTTACGTATCGACTAGTGTGCTGAAGGGTTTACGTTGGGCTTTTAGACACTAGTCTAAAGTCTTTCTGCTTTCCCTTTGAATTTACAGAAATGATTATTGTAATGGGCGAAGCAACGGTGTAGCACCCGCTACGAAAAATGCGCGTCGTAGATGGAAACAAAGCGTCCATACAGGGGGCTAAGTCTACTAATTTACAAACGTCACAATGGTCTCTTCATTGTTAGTTTTTGACAGATTTGCCATACAAAATCTGTCAAAAAATCACCATCGAGAGACCATTGTGACGTTTGTAAATTAATAAACTTGGCCCCCAGGTTGGGTGCATCCGCAACTAATGTTAATTGTATGCTATACAAAGAATAAAAATCAATATGTACTAATAATTTGCCAATCAGGTGAATTTTCTTAGTATTACACGTTTAATATCAGGTTCCTAAAAACTATTTTTTTTTCAATTGCTAGATTAAGTTATTTTCCACGCATGCATTTTTATCACCCTGTACCTCTTCCCACTCCATCAGGGAGCCTACCACCACCTCTAAAGCAGTATTATTTTAATATTACTTTAAGTGCGTGAAAGAGATGAAGCTCTACAGGATGTATAGCTTCATCTCTCTCCCCCACTGAAGTAAGGTTAAAATAATACTGTTTTAAAGGGGGTGGTAGGGGGTCCCTGATCTATCAAATTACCTAGGTCTGATAATATTTTTCGACAATAAGCTCGCCCCCTATTACATGGGAATTAAACATAACTGGCTACTGTGGGTGTACTATAGTTACTCCTCTGCCCAACCCTACGGGGAAACAAGGCGTGATGTTATGAACCACCTTGACATAGAGCTGAAACCTAATTAAGAATATAAGGAATAGCATTCTGTGAACTCTTAGCAAAGTTCTACTGAAATCGTTAATATTTTAATTTCGAACGACAACAATTTTACTCGCTGCAGTGTGCGCCTGTCACTTAACTTAGTCTTAAAATGAAACTTGCTTCACAAAATGCCGGGCACCCCGACCAAAAGGGTTAGGTTATGTTAGAACTGTCCCGAACCGCGCGCAAGCCGAGCGAGCGCTACGTCCAGAGGGCTGTTAACTGTTGGCTGCGACATACACATCGACATGAATTCATTTAACGGTCTACAATCTTTGTTCCATAATTATCATAATCAAATACATGAAAACCTATTTTTAACAATCCTGCATAATAGAAATGTAATATTATTCAATGTTGAAAAAATAAATATAACGGAAAGTTTTGGCGAAACAACTTGTAATATTTTTAAACAATTCGATATTCACCTACTCATTTGTTCACGAAAGGGTTCCTATCTTGTAATTAAATTATGAAGTTTTAATTTATTTCTATGGGGCGAATAGTTAGAGGAGGAAAGATTTACCTACTTTAAATAATTTTGTTAATGAAAATAAAATTAATAAATTGGCAATTTTTTTTGCTGAAAACAAGTAAGTATCGCTAGATACGAAATAACAAGTGAAGATACAAACGTGAGACGTGCTAATAAACAAAACAAAATACTGTTTTAGTTTAAATAAAGAAACATTAACAATGAAATGTACTGGCATTCTCCCCTCGTATCGGTAAACTCATACATAAACATGGGGTAGGCAGAAATCGTCTGAATTATGGGAGATGACTGCGTGACTGACATCTGACTGCGGTGCGCCGGTCGCGCATTTAAGAATCGCTATTCCTAGAAGTTCATTCTAAAAGTTGGCAACGGCCGGTCGCAGATAGCTGTCAAATATTAACCTGTTTTGATTAATTTGGCAATAATACTGTATGGAAATATGAAATATCGCTACTATTTAATGAGAATATGAATAATGAATTTCAATTACAACACTGAATTTGATGTAGTAACCGTTTTAGGTGTAAAAAAGGCATTTGGAAAGTTTCAAAATACTTTTTTTCTTCTAAAACTAATTATTCGGCGCTGCAATATTACTTATTGCCTTTCATAATCAATATTTTAGTTCAGTTGTTAGCCACATTTCTTATTTCCATACAGTAATATTGCAAAAAGCAAAATGTTCGACATATTTTTGCGACGTTGCCCACTTTCAGAATGCACGCTCTTAAACAACAAAACCCAGAGTAAGACAAGTGAGTGACGGCATCATTCAAAATTCAAGGAAATATAATTATTGTTGGGCATTTTGGCAAATGGGTTTACCCTGAATACTCTGACTTTAATTGGAATTCATTCGTTAAAGTAGCTTACTTACTGTGAATGAAGTTGATGTAATTTTGGCATAAACTATTCAGTGTTCGCATTAATGAAAGGATTTCGACCTTTTCAGATGCACCGGAATTTTTTATCACTTGGAAAATATGGGCCGCACGTATTATAATATTTTTGGGTTCCATAAAATACTTCAAGATGATGGCCTACCAAAACAGTGTACTATTTTGTTAGTTATTCGTAATTTCCCAAATTACTTTTAGATACGTAATTGTAGCCATTACTTTGAGTATCTTAGAGGTTCTATGGGCTTTTAAATAAAAATAATAAAAGTAGTTTTAATATTTGCAGATCAAATCCTAATTAAAATTATAATTGCGAAAGTGAGTTTGTTTGTCACGCACTAAAAAGGCTGAACGGAATTGGATGATTTAGCTCATGGGTAGACCTGGAAAAGGACAAAGAATACTTTTTATCCCGATATTACCACGAAATCGAAACTTATGCGGGTGAAACCGCGGGACGCAGCTAGTAGGAAAATAATAATTCTAATATTTTAGTAATAAATCTGTTGTATTTTTTCCATTTTTACACAGATATCATTCACGCTCTTCACGCTGGGCGCGTTCTGAATGCAAATGAGTTCTGTAATAGAATTTGATAAAACTTTCTTTTAAACAAAAAGTACGGTACCAAGTTGGCTTTCCTATAATATGATGAAAAAATAAGTTGTTAACGAGGCCAGCGGTAATATTATGGTAATAACGGAAATTCTCTGAAACCAGAAGGCTTTCGTTTCCCCCGGACCATTTAATTCATTTGGAAGGATGGTCGAGAAATAATACTTACTTATCAAAAACCGATTATACGTTCAACAATGTATTCGGCTGTTTTTTCCCCGTTGCAAGTTTAAAATTTCTCTAGAAACTTCACTACTTAAGTCATTTATAACTGAGTAGGTATAATATCATATATCCTCCTGTCAACTTTAAAAATTATTGAGCCTACACCAATACCTAATTCATAAACCTAGAAACCATGTAAGTAATTCAATAATTTGGGTTGCAGATAGGTAACTCTTACAAATTTTGCCTATGTATTTACTAGAGCTACTAACTTAATCCCAAAGCTGGAGAAAAAACACACTAAAACCTGCATGGGCATACAAAATTGGCGTACCCATCCATCACACCAGCGAAGTTGTTTCGTTTTATCTACATTGTTGGAGAGTTGTTCCCCTTGGCCATTATTCTCAAAACAATCATAACAAGGCAAAACTACTGTGTTTTAGAGAACAGGAACTGTCAACTTAATTCGTACAAACGAGCGGGCTAAGCAATATCTATTCGAGCTGCGTTTTCTCGCAACTTTTGTCTACCTCTGGTTGTTACTGAAGAAGTTATTATGTGCGACTTCTAAGTAGTCATAATGGAAATGGTAAAAGCTTACAGTATAATAACATCTCTGCTCATACAGAGAAGGCATGAGTTTTGATCACAAGGAGGGTCGGCGATTTCATTCATTATAATTTTAGGTATCATCATGATGTTTCCCTTCACTTATGACAGTGATGTCCAAAATTGTATTGAAAAAAACACATTGGTACTTGCCTGGATTTGAATCCACAAACTCTTGTACGAGATACCTGTCGTGCAAGAGCTTGTGATTCGTGGCCCACCCGCCATCGAGACATTCTCAAAAGCTAACAGCGTATCAAAGAAATTCTCAATTCTTCTTAGATATAAAACGAGGAAGACTTTCAGTTGGAGCTGGCTCTCCCATTTCACATGAAGGTAAATGAAATGAAATTGTTTTTGAATCATTTATACAAGTCATATGAAAACCAGCCAAGTGCGTGTCGAACCACACACAGTGAAGGGTTCCGTAGTTGTGAATGAATTTATCCCAAAAACAAACTTAACATTTTAGTTGAAAAACATGTTCTCCCGTATATCGATATACGTCAACCCGAACTACCCTATAGGTTTTGATTTATTTGCGAGTATCAAAATATGTCGCATAAATGGCCGTATGTTTTGTTGCGTTAACTTATTAACTTCATTTTTTAGAGCTCCAAGGGACCGTAGACCTATGTATTTCATTATTAATTTCAACTTGATACCTCCACGCGTTCAAAAAGAGTCTTGACAGTCTGACAGACAGACAGACAGACGGACAGACAACGAAGTGATCGTATACGTGTTCCGGGTTTTTCTTTTGAAGTACGGAACCCTAAAAATAAGCTAGATGGAATCGACATACTCTTTCTGACTACCCTGAGAGAGAAGAAATGAAGAAACAAACTCCTGAGTTTGTTTCGCCATTTCTTCTTAGTAAGAAGGAGACTTTGACCCCTGGATCAAAGTCTCCTTTTTGTTTTCTCTTCCAGACACATATTCGTGATCAGATCATGGAGGACCATGCAGATTTGTGTCTAAAATGGTCTTTAGAGGAAAAAACCACACAGATTTGAGTGGACCTGTCCAGTCATTGCAAGCATTTGTCAGTAATCGTGTAGCTCAACTCAGAACTTAAGGAGCTCAACGACTCGACGAATAATAACAAAGAAAGGACATTTGGATAAGCTGCATAAAGTAAAAACACTGAAAAAAAATGACCCACATAGTCCTCACATTCACAGTCATTAACATCTGCCTAGCCTTTTCCCAACTATGTTGAGGTCGGCTTACAGTCTAACCTAACCGGTTGCAGTTGAATAGGTATCAGTTTTTTAATGGAGCGCCTCACATTCCCAATAAAAGATAGGAATATTTTTATAATTTCTTTTAAGCTTGTCTGGGATTCGCCTTTTTATTAACCTTTACAAACAAGACGGCGAGTGTTTTTAACAAGGAGCCTTATTTCGTAAAATTCTTACACGTTTTTCTAAAGGTATAATTACAGCAAACATACAAAGCCCTCAGGATAAAAACGATCTTCCCTAAGTTGAATGGACCGCGACCCACCTAACAAAAACTTCCAAATTCGGGACTCACCTCTTGTCTGTCATAGTGAAAAAAGGGGTATACATAACTGTATTCAGAATACTGTTCAAATAAGAAAAAAACATTCAGTTACAATGGAAATTTTTAATACTTTTATACTAATATTATAAAGCTGAAGAGTTTGTTTGTTTGTTTGTTTACTTGAACGCGCTAATCTCAGGAACTACTGGTCCGATTGGAAAAATTCTTTCAGTGTTAGTTAGTCCATTTATCGAGGAAGGCTATAGGCTATATATAATCACGCTAAGACCAATAGGAGCGGAGCACCAATGAAGAATGTTTAAAAATCGGGGTTTTTGTTTTCATTTTGAGAGCTTCCGCTGCGTGCGCTGCGTAAACGGTGAGAGTTTCGCAAAAATCATGTATGACAGAATTGTTTCCCTTTAAAAGTTCTCAAAAAAAGTCCGCGATAGCATATGTCTATCTTTTAAGGTTGGCTCACTATAACCGTTTTTATGCTAACCAAATTTGTTCTAATATAATGCATTATTTGCGAAGGTGTTTTTATAAACACGACATTAATCCTTATCCAAATAAATACGTTATTCATGACAAATATTTAATTTAAAACAAAATTGGTCTTTACATCATTCGATTTCAATGAATATCTTAGGAGATATCGCAGTTTTAAAACTTTTTACAAAAAAAAATAAAACCGACTTCCAAAAAAAACCACTACAAAGTGAAAAATAACTTTAATTTCGGAAGTCGGTGTTTGTTTTTTAATTTTCGTTTTTTGCCACCGACTTCCGAAATTAAAGTTATTTTTCACTTTGTAGTGGTTTTTTTTGGAAGTCGGTTTTATTTTTTTTTGTAAAAAGTTTTTATTTTTCACTTTTTAGTTGTGGTACCTACCCCACACAATATCCAATACCACTAACTGCAATAAATAACAGTGACAGGAAGTTATCATCATATCGTCCATATAAACTAAGTGGGAAAAATATGTATTATTGAAGCTAACTCAAAAACTATCTAAGCAAAGTCAATAAAATTTATATGGGACCACCTCGGGAGCTTACCCTTTCAAACAAAAAAATAATTTTCAAAATCGGTCCACAATTGGCGGAGATATCGGTGAACATACATAAAAAAAAAAAAAAAAAAACATACATAAAGTCGAACATAGAACCTCCTCCTTTTTGGAAGTCGGTTAAAAATAACAACGCAGCAAAATAATGATCAAGTACTACGCGCGCATTTATGATGGCAACAGGAGCAGTGGTGGCTCAGTGGTATCGGCCCCGACTTACGAGTTGTAGGTCGTGGGTTCGAACCCTAGCAGGCGCTTTACTTTATGTAAATAATTTCATCACCACTGCTCTCAAAACGGTGAAGGAAAACATCGTGAGGAAACCGGCGTGCACTGGGCCCGCGTGGTGGATTACGGCCCATTCCCTCTCATAGAGAGGAGGCCTGTGTCCCAGCAGTGGGAACAGTAGGTAATAGGCTGATTATGTATGTTATGTAAGGCAGTCATGAGGGGGAAGGGCGGTGGCCCCAGTTAGCTCTGCGAAATACCATGCCGCGCGGCTTTTCTTTTTTTTTTATGTGGGAAACCATCAAGCGGAAGGGCGTGTCAGACTCGAACTACAATTTTTTTTTTTTTTCCAAAACATCGTCGTATATATATTACTTTTTAGATGAATAAGTTAGTTTTCTTTATTTAATTAATATTTAATTTTCTTTAGGGTATTGTTTTTGATTTTGTAGTATTTTAGGGTAATTCAGTCGCGGGTGAAAGTTAGCGTTAGCACAAAGTAACTATTCCACGCGGACGAAGTCGCGGGCAGAAGCTAGTACTTTTATAATATAAGTAGCGGTATTTAGTTTTAATATTAATCATAGCTGAAAATGAATTTTTCAAGGCCCACCCAATATTGGCTCACGAAGTCACGACCGGCAAGGCCACCAGTGTATCGCGTGCGAATATTGGTTCGCGACCCATACTTTGGGAACCACTGCTCTAGAAAGTTGAAGTTATAATAACCTTTAATATAATTAAAGGTTATTATAACTTCAACTTTCTTTCACGGCCAAGTAAAGGGTTACCCCTTATGGTGCGATGTTTTATCAACATTGGCAGAGTTTCTCTTTATCCGTGGTACAGCACGTATCTATAGATAAAATACGCAAAATTATTAAGATAAAACGAACTTCAGCAGATTCGTATCTACATAATTGACATGTACCTTAAAATAGCTGTGTGCTATCAAAAAAGATTAGGTGACATTCAAATGAGTGATACTGTAGGTACCTACTTAGCAATAGGTATCTTGTCGAATATACACGGAGAAAAATCTGTAATTCCCTAAAAATTTTGCGCATCAAGCAAGTGTAGTTTTGATTAGTTATAATAAAGTAAGTGCCTACTAGAGAGCAGTGGTGTCCCAGTGGTAACGGCCCCGACTTACGAGTTGTAGGTCGTGGGTTCGAACCCAAGCAGGCGTTTTACTTTGTGTAAATAATTTCATCACCTCTGCTCTCAAAACGGTGAAGGAAAACATCGTGAGGAAACCGGCATGTCTTAGAACCAAAAAATTCGAAGACATGTGACATCTACCAACCCGCACTGGGCCCGCGTTGTAGATTACAGCCCACTCCCTCTCACAGAGAGGAGGCCTGTGTCCCAGCAGAGGGAACATTAATAGGCTGATGATGATGATGATGATGATGAAGTACCTACTGCTGTTCCATTTCTTTTCCAAAGTATATTACAGTCTTGCTGACCATGGTTTTCTCATTTGTAATTAACTGTTTATTTATATTATTTTTTTACTTCGATGGTCCTAGTTTATCATTTGTGACTTCGAGTTACCGCTATATGTAAACGGGCACGCCCTTTATGCCTGGAGGCTTTCATTCAGGTTTACTTTTAGGGTTCCGTACCTCAAAAGGCAAAAACGGAACCCTTATAGGATCACTCGAGTGTCTGTCTGTCTGTCTGTCTGTCTGTCCGTCTGTCACAGCCAATTTGCTCCGAATCTAATGGGCCGATTAACTTGAAATTTGATACACATATGTATTTCTGTGACCCAAACACGGATGTGAAACGAAAATAAATGATTTTTGAATATGGGGCTCACTTTTGGGGGGCAAAGAAGAAAATATTTAAAAAAAGTTTTGCAGATTGTACCATGTGACATATCAAATGAAAGGAATTGTTACAAGAATCTCAAATATTATTTTAAAATAATTTTTAAACAAATATTTTTTGAGATATTTACGAAAATAGATGAAAATTGACCATTCCCCCCCCCCCTTATCTCCGAAACTACTGAGCCTAAAATTATGAAAAAAATTCAGAGAATGGTTCCTTACTCATAGATTATAGGAAAACCTATAAGAAGTCTATGGTCTTAAAATAACATGGTAAATCTCTCAATATTGTGCTTACAAACTTACATTTGCGGTTGGAATGTATGGGAAAATAGGTTTTTCAACTACAATGTTAAGTTAGTTCTTGGGATAATTTATTGCTACTGCTAGTTCGACTAAAGCCCCCAGTACACGTTCAACGGGTTCACCCAACGTGTACTAAGGCGAGGCATCCGTCACTTCTCGTACCTTCCGCGAAGCATTCTGTTTGCCGATTTCATAGTACTATGCCGGCATTGTCGGCAAGCACTGCTAACACATTAGCTTTAATTATAATTGATAATTGATAATTGATAATGTGTTTATTCATATAAAAATGTACATTTTTTACAAGTAGAGTGCTTAATCTAAATTTAAAGTACACAAAAGTATTAGCATTTTAAATTATAACAGTCTGTTCTAAATTCTACCATGATTTGGCTACTACATCCAGGATTGTCTTCAGACGAGGGAACTCCTCAACGGTCAACAGTACAAACAGCAAATTTTATATACGCTTTAATTATCATAGTCCGTTCTAAATTCCATCATTTATGGCTGTTGCACCCAGGATTGGCTTCAGGCGAGGGAACTCCTCAACGATCAACAGTGCAGGCACGAAATTTTATGTACCCTTTAATTATGATAGTCTGTTCTAAAGTCCACCATGATCTGACTGCTGCACGCAAGATTCGCTTCAGATGAGGGAACTCCTGAACGGTACACAGTATAAATTCGAAATATAATGTACGCTTTAATTGTGGTAGACCATTCTAAATTCAGCCATAATATGGCTGCTGCCCCCAGGATTGGATTCAGATGAGGGAACTCCTCAACGGTCAACAGCACAAACAAGAAATTTTATATACGCTTTAATTATCATAGTTTGTTCTAAATGTCACTAAGATCTGGCTGTTGCACCCAGGATTGGCTTCAGGCGAGGGAACTCTTCAACGACCAACAGTACAGACACGAAATTTAATATACGGTTGAATTATCATGGTCCGTTCTAAAGTTCACAATGAACTTGCTGCTGCACCCAGGATTGACTTGAGACGAGGGAACTCCTGAACGGTACACAGGATGGTTTTATATATGCATTTAATTATGATATTCTTTTCTAAATTCCACCATGATCTGGCTGCTGCACCCAGGATTGGCTCCAGACGAGGAAACTCCTCAACGGCCAACATAACAGACACGAAATATTATATATGCTTTAATTGTGATAGAACATTCTAAAGTCCACCATGATCTGACTGCTGCATCCAGGATTGGCTTCAGAAGAGAGAACTCCTGAATGGTTCACAGTACAGACACGAAATTTTATATTGTACGAGTATATGGAAATGTATTGTGCTAATAAACTAGATGGGACTAGGGTCTGATGATAGAGCCGGAAGATGACCATAGGAACTTCTTAAATAAACGAGACAGTACCATCGAAATTGGACCGGTTCGTTTTGTCCTGACAACAACTATAGCCCAAAGTAGCATCCAGGGTCTGATGATAGAGCTGAAAAGTGATCAAAGAAACTTCTCAACCAAACATAATAGTATCATTGTGTTTGCGGTCGTTGGTTTTGTCTTACAAAGTACTGTAGCCTAAGGTGTAGTTCAGGCCCTCATGAGAGATCTGGAAGGTC
Organism: Conistra vaccinii; assembly: GCA_948150665.1. NCBI lineage: Eukaryota > Metazoa > Arthropoda > Insecta > Lepidoptera > Noctuidae > Conistra > Conistra vaccinii. The sequence continues at coordinate 17,301,722 of OX411318.1, forward strand.
ACCATACGAACTCCTTAACTAGACAAGATAGCCCCGTTGTGTTTCGGCCGTTTGGATTTGTTTTGTTTCAAAAGCTTGAGGCGTGAACGGTTTTCTTAAACAAAGATAAGCCTCAATCTTTTAAGAAAACATTAAACTTATCTGTTTACGTAAGTCTTATTTTGTTCTTTTTAGTTTAATAAAAGCTTGTTTAAAAAATATTTTTACTTATATTTTATTCAGCCTAATACAGGACGTAATCCGATGGCAGTTTTAACTCGTGCATCATTGTGGGAACCATTTAGCCTGTTTCTAATGAGCAAAATAATGCGTCAGAGGGATGATCCATTTGACATTTTATTATTTATTACTGCAAAATTTTGGACATTTTTATATTAATTTGACATTGACTGTAATTCAAACGATTTGACATTAAGTATAATTATGTATTGTTATAAATTGTTATTTAAAATTATAATGTCTTTTAATTTGTGTAAATTAAACATGATTTGCATGCCTTTGTGACGGTAGAACATGGAGGACTTTCATAATAAAATATCAATGTAAAAATTACCCATGTTTGCAAAGAAATAAATGATTTATGAATTATGATGATCTGAATTTTGCTACTACATTAAATAATATGGCAACTGGTTATATGAATGACATTGATATTCAGCTTAACATTGCCGTCGAATGCATTAAGAATTCTATCAGTGCACACGAAAAGATTATCATAGCGGGAGACTACAATATAAATTTTAAGGACAAATCAAAAAATGTAATATCGGAATACCTTCTATCACTCGGCGTTAGTCCACGTATTCAAGAATATACGACAAGACAGAATTCAACACTATTGTTGAATTCTATCTTGTCTATACAATAATATTCAGAAATTTCCCTCTACGATCCGGTACCATACATAGTTTTTTTAGTTACTACAAACAACGGGTAAGATAAAAAAAAAATAACATGGTATAGGCGGCCCGCGAGCTGTGGAGCAGGTGGTTTTAACGCTCACCACCGCAGCTTCGGCTTGCTGGCCGGGGCGGCGGTACATATTCATCGTACGGAACCCTCTCCACGCGAGTTCAACTCGCACTTGACCGGTTTTTTATTTTCGATTGAGTATAGATTTCAATGATTTTTGTTATTGTATTGGCGTGTGCTAGTAGCAAATAATTTAATTTAATGTTTTGCGTTGCGTAATGTATACTACATTAGTGTCGACGCCAGCAATTAGGGCATTGATGGACGATCGTGAAAATGTGAGCCGAGGCGAAACCGAGGCACACCTACGTGAGTCCATCAATGCCTGCAGGTTGCGGCCAAGGCTTGTATAGTACTTTTCTCAAACAATGCGCGGAAATTGAATATATCTTGGAATTTATTGTTTCGGAAATATTCCTCTCAAAATTTCGATTATGTTTCGAAACATGGTTTCTGGCTCCTTGGTACTGTGTTAACTTTTACTACAGAATACCTTCCATATTAGAAATTAGATGATTATATTCAAGATAATAATGCTTGGAAACATACTGGTCCTGCTTCACAGGACAATTTAGAGTCGAGAAAAAATCAAACCGGTTGCTAATTTAATTGTATAATTTATTTCCTATCATTTATTTTATTTTTATGACACTAATTTTACAATCTGTGATTACTTTAACTCGCACACTGACTTATCATTTGTTTTTTTTTTCTATTTTTATTCATCTGCTTGTACAATATTTGTAAATGAGCACCAATGAATGATTATATACAAAGGTAATTTATCTGTCATTGTTAAATTTTTTATTCTCTTTACCTATTGTGGTACGTAACCAATTTTTGAGACGGGGCAACTACATAATCGAATCAAATTTTTGGAAAATTGTATCGTTAAAAAGTGTCTTATATGTGCCTATTTGAAATAAATGATTTGACTTCGACTTTGATTTCACCACAGAAAAAAAGGTGGCGTCAAAATTATACTTGTAAAAACAATTATTGGAAAAATAAACACATAGAATTACAAACCAGCATATATTTAAATCTGCCAAACAAGCTTTGAGTACTTACATTTCCAATGAGAAAAAAAAAAACACATAATTAGAGGTGATTTTCACCAATATGTTTAGAAATGTTGTAGGTCAATCTGCCAAGCTGAAAACTCAAATATATAGTACCATCATTAATCAATCAGCCAAGAAATTAACAACTCATGACAGAACATTAATATCTACCTGTCATTACTCATAGCTATCTCGTAAATGATAAATCTTTGAAGCAATAATTCTTTGATATACTCGTATATTATATTTGTAAAAATGATTATACCTACTTTACAATATTTAGGTCTTATTTGGCACAAGAAAACGGTCCGAAAAAGCACCAGTTTTAATACGTTCAGTGCTGGGAGCCCTTCTGGAGGGTTCACCTAGACGCATATGGGAAGAGGGGAGCCCTCACGGAGGGCTCATTTAAAATGTATTTTTTTCTTAGCGAATAAAGCGTTAAGTATAAGCCGTGAAAATAAAATCTGATGTATATTTTAACAATATCTGTTAGTATATTATGCATTAGTTTAAAATCCATGCATTTTTTTTGGGCCACATTTAGAAATGCGGTATTCACAAAAAAAAAACTAAGTTTGGAAACTACGTCATAGCAACAAGACCCCCTGAAAACACAATTTTACTTCGTTCTACAATGTTTTATAACACGGTTTTAAACCTAACGTTGACCGTCCGCTATGAATAACTTTAGCGCAAACGTAATGCTGACAAACCTCCCGGAGGGTTCACTTCCAATATGTATAGCAGCATGGTGTATGACTTGTATGAGTTCTATGAAAAGTGGGTGGAATCGAAGTGTTAATTCACGTAGTGAACCTTTAGTATTGTTTGTCGAGTCGTTGAGTTCATAAGTTGTGAGTTGAGCTACACGATTACTGACAAATGCGTGCACTGACTGAACAGGTTCACTCAAATCTGTGTGGTTCTCTCCTCAAAAGGCCATCTCAGACACTAATCTGTATGGGTCTTAATTAATACGGCCTCACCAAGAGAGAAGAGACACCCTTTTACACGAGAAAAAATAATTAGGTATGTTTTAAAACTAAGTAAATGAGTTCGGTGTTTCCTATCGCTATCCGACTACTCTGAGAAGAAATACTGAAACCAACTCCGAGGTCAGTCTTTATTAAAGTCGAGACATAATCTTGGTCAGATTATTCGACCATGTAGTTTAGTGTCTGAAATGGTCTTTTGAGAAAAGAACCTCACAGATTTGAGTGTAACTGTCTAGTCAGTGCAAGCAGTGGCAGTAATGGTGTAGGTCAACTCAAAACATAAAGAGCTCAACTTTGAAAATGCACTCAAGCATAAAGTATTCATAATCGAGGATTCAATAAAACCATTGCCATGCATCGTCTTCAATTTTGGTTACGATCATTGTGTATAATGTAGATATTGGTTTTCAATTGAGAATTTGTTTTCAATAAACGCGTTTTACATATCTCTGTTAACATCATAGGTATCTATCATCGTGGTTTACAATTTTGATTGTGTTGTGTTTTCGTACCTTACTATACTTACTCGAAAGTGCTTACATTATTATGATTATTTTGAAAGAAAATGCCAAATAAAATGGCTGGATTAGACATAAAAGTGAGTAAATTCTGCATAAAAATACACAATGTTTCAGTTTGTTTGTACATTTCTATTTATAACAAGTAAGATAACTCATTTATAAATTAAGATAAAGATAAGAACGAAACGGCGACCTCAACAGATTTTTCACTAATTATATTGATTTAAAGTCCCAAAACACTGAAAGTAAATGAGCACAAGTGATTAATTTATATAGCAATTTATATTCTACAATTCATTGATCTTAGAAATCAGAACAGAAACTCGTTAAAAATAATCTACGCGCAAAAGGGGAAATTACCTACCTAATAAATATCACATGATGATAATACGCGTTACATAAAATAATGCGAGTTATGCTCTGAAGTCTTTGTCCATCAAATGTCTATAAGTCGTCTATATGTAGTGAGGCAGCATCAGTGCTGACTATTGTCTCCTCGACTAAATAACAAGGTTAAATGTAAATCACCGATGTCGTGTTTCGCACCACTACTCGATGTAATGAGTGACGCGTTCGCGATAAGCATAATATCCTACAAGTGCAGATCTCAGATAACTTATCACCGTACCTTATTTTAATGTATCAAAAATTTTCACAATATTCAGCTCGTGGTTGTGTTGAGTGCGTTCAAATTGGAATTGTTTTTATAACTGCGGTTAAAATATTGTAAAAATGATTGTAAGGTTATAAAAATGTGGAATCGCATCGTTTTTTGCTGTTTATTTTTTGTGTTAGTGTGCGCTGAGATCGGTGATGACGAAGGTAATGTTTTCATATTGATTTTTTTCCTATACATAAGTAGCTAAACACAAGATTAACGCCTAGACTAGATATATGTATACAACAAAGTAAATATTTCAAAGGAAGAGCAAGACTTAAACAATAATGTCGATTCATGTCCTGCCTGCCACGATTCCTGCACATTACAGGAACTGCTAAACTTGTAGCAAACTTCTGGGCTAACACAATCAGTTTGCCATCGAGAAGTTACGAAAAAAAAGAAAAATGGCATTTCTAAAACGTAAAATAGAAGGTAGAACATGAATAGATAGAAGGTGAAGTGAAAGTAATACAAAAACAAAAGAAACTAACCATTTCGACGCAAATATTTTGTCCTATTACCTAATTTTTAGATAGCATTATCATAAATAAACAAAAACATACAGTGTATAAAAGTAAACACTGCACACATCTATAACCGCATTTATTTTCATTGGGCCAGTGAAACATTTATTTACACAAATTAATCCAAGCAGGTAAATTGTGGGTAAATATTCAGTGCGTAAGCACTTGAAATTTCAGTGTATTATGATTATTATATCATTATATACCTATGATTTATATGATTATATCATCACTTCACGGTAAAGAGCCCTCGTCGGTAACTTATTTCCTGTTCCTAAGTCGCCAAAGATACATTTTGATTTTTCTTTGCATATCATTTGCATCTATTTATTTAAACTGTATTGCCTAATTGGCACTGTAAAACGAAATGTAAGGTTCAGGAAGCCGTATATAATAGATACTGACTTTCAAAAAAAAAAAAGTGTGGCGCTCGGGGACTGCCATGGTAAAGCTATTGCATAGCATTTTTTATCAACTTATGCAATTGTAAAATACTAACCCGAATACAAGAAATAGCAATGTGACATTGACAGGAACTGTTATTCACATTTATAGTTTTTAAAACTTGACACAACGTAATGGGAACATCAAACTAATAAAAAGGTTTTAATTTAACTATTAATAGTCAAGGATCATTCGTCTGAGTAAATTTGAACTTTGTTGTCAAACAGTTAAACATAATTTTCAATACAACACTCTCGATAGATCATTCGTCTAAGTAAATTTGAACTTTGTTGTCAAGCAATTAAACATAATTTTCAATACAAAACACTCTCCTTAGGTATTTTCGTTACGGAATTTCTGGATTAGGTCTCCACGCTCAAGGCCCGCGATAGAAGCTATGCAATAGGTTAAAAAAATCGTTTGTCAATTTTTGTAACGTTTCAATATTAAGAACAGTCAGTCTTTAAGCTTCCACAATACGGATCATTGGTTCGATTCCCACATATAGCAGATCAAGTAGGTACTTACTTAGCAGTTATGGGTCTAAGCTTTTGTCCTTGTACAGATATGCACTAATATACTATGACAAACATGGACTAAAACAAGGATTTATCTATACTAACTCGACCATGCTTGGATTCGGCCACAACATTTTTAAATAAATACGATGCTTTCATAAGAGAACACCTAATCTTTTATATTTCAGACAAATGTTTGGAGATAAACTGCTACGGAGATGAATATGAATGCATTGATGGCACATGCTATTGTGCTAAAGGATACATACCAAACCATTTCCAGAATCGATGCATGAGATGTCCGGGTAAGCTGCCATTAACCATTTTTATAGCATCATCTACCAATCACCCTTTTGCAGTCCATTGCTAGACATAAGCCTCTCCACTTGCACGTCACTGAGTTCGATCTCAACTACATGCTTTATATGTGTCGCAGGATATGGAATGTTTGCGGAAATCCTAGGACTTTTGCAAAAAACCCAGTCTGTGAATGAAGATTAGAAACTGCAACGATGATTGGCTAATCCAAGAGTCAATACTTACATAAAATATTTGTTCTAGTTGGTCAGCACATGGCTTGTACATCCGTCAGTGAAAAACGTTCATATCTTCCAATAAGCGTTCATCTCATCGTCGTTGTTTCAGATTATCCTTAAGATAAACTGGTATTTTTCAGAAATCCTATGATTTTCGCAAAGATTCGATCTTTTCAATTATCCTGCAACATATATGTGTGTGTGTGTGTGTGTGTACCTACTTACATACGTAAAATGTTTATATTTAAATGTTGTTCGATCAACTGATGCAAACATGTTTGACTGTTGATACGGTAAAAGTGTGTCAATAATAATTAATAATTAAGCCTTTTACAAACCGTAATTTGCCAACCATTTCAGGCCAGCATTAATTATGAAAGCAAGACCCAATTACAATACACTTTGGAATCATGGAATTCAATTTAGGGCCTCAATTCTGGTCCTAGAAACCACTAGACTAAATCAATGTTATCAGTAAAAAAATGTAAAGAATACTGCCAACCTCATAGTGCTCATAGTGTTGGCAACTCAGATCAGAGTTGATCTGCGGTGCCAACACTATTAAGAGAATATGCCAAGCTTTTTCTCTTCGAGGGTGTTGTCTAGGCCACTAAAGAATGTTACGATGGGGAAACTAACTGGTAATTAGTTAGTTCGTTAGTTCGCTTAGTTCACAGAATAATGCTCAAACTTATCAAGTTTTTACTATTGAGACTCGCTCATTTATTGTTGCGAGACTCCCGGCAGTCTTATATCGCTGTGAATTAAATAATAGCCCACATAAATAAATAGAGGAGGGGCTTGTGGCTACGTACGTCGATCAGGTTAAGCTACGCGTTACGCATGCCGCTGTTGATCTGTGAATGGGTGACCATATTTACATACCAAGACTCCTCCTTGCCTCGGAAAGCACGTTAAGCCGTTGGTCCCGGCTGTTATTCATGGATCTTTGAAAGTCGTTACGGGTCGGCAGAATACCGAAAGTCTGACAACCAGTCTTACCTAGGGGTATCGTATACACAGTAACTGGGTTGTGGAGATCAGATAGGCAGTCACTCCATGTATACTGGTATTCAGCTGCATCCGGTAAGACTGAAAGCCGAGTCCAATATAGTTGAGAAAAGGCTAGGCAGATGATTCAATGAGCAGATGTAAATAAATATACGCAGGCCAAAGGCCACTAAATTATGAACTTCAGTGGGTTATTGTACCTGCTGATAAAGCCTACGAACGCTATCAGTACTTAGCCATTATCTAGTAAAGCTTAAACACACGATCGATTTTTGATGGAACTACCCATCCTATATAATCAGAGGTTTTTAAAGTTAGGTTAGATTTATCTCTAATTCACAAATACACACCACCCCGTAGGGTTATGCAGTGGTGTGTTTAAGTCCCATGTAATAGGGGCGAGCCTATTGCCATACACCGGGCACAAATCCAGACTATGGGCTGCTATTGAGAAATTTATAATGGAAACACCCAATAACATTTTACCCGACCCGTAACGACTGTCAAAGATCCACGAATGACAGCCGGGATAAACGTTTTAACGTGTTTTCCGAGGCACGGAGGAGTCTCGGTATGTAAAGATGGTCATCCATCCACGGACCAACCCGGCAAGCGCAGCTTAACCTGTTGGATCGACCCATGCGGCTGTTATTACTAAGCCACGAGTTTTGTACTGCTGCAAAAAATCCCTGACGAGAAAGCCCAATATCACTCATTTCCACGAATGTCCCGGATTTAAAATCGAACTTAGCACCTACAATATTAGTTTGCTTAGTCCACATAGGATCACATTTGCTGTACATATCGTATTTGCTGGTAAATAATGTCCTGCCTATCATACGGTCTTCTCATTGAAATGTTTATTCATAACCCTGACACAATTTCTGTGTAGGCAAATTCTCGCATGTCTATTTACTTACAACCGTGACAGGTCAAGAATGAAATGAGGTATCTGATGAGTTTAAGAGGGTTTACGTCGTACGGCTTTTCATACAATCTTTCAAGCCCTTATTTTTCGAAATGACTGAACCGATTTTAATGAAACTTCATACGTATATGCAAGATACAAAGGTCTAAAAACTTAGTTAAGAACATTTTCGAAAGATAGTGTAACAGTCAAATTAGACCAATTTTTAATTTTCCATACAAACAGATATTTCCAGTTATCTGCTTTTAAATAAGACATTTTGAAAATGTTCTTAACTAAGTTTTTAGACCTTTGTATCCCGCATATGCGTATGAAGTTTCATTAAAATCGGTTCAGTCATTTCGAAAAATAAGGGCTTGTAAGTTTGTATGAAATGCCGTACGACGTAAAGCCTCTTAACTGAATTTTAAGAAGATTATGATGTTTGTATAGGTATGTAGGTATTTACGTAATATCGTGCACAAAAGCCTTTAGAGTATTTACTTCCTTTCTATAACTAAAGCTTCGGCTATAAGTGTAGGAACAGCGGTTGTAGAGGTTGGCTTGGCTGCCAAATCTGGCGCATTTCTGACTTATATTGGTGTTTATTATCACTGTGTTACGAAATTGCGCCTATTGGAGTTAGAGCCTAGTTTAAATTAAGTATATTGACCATTCTACTCAAGAAAATGTATCTTCATTTTGCTATATAAGGTATCAGATCAAGATGCCCTGGGCGTCGGGAATCGCGAGCCGATTTCCAACCACCGTAGGCGCGGGCTTGCGGACGGAGAGCAATGGGTAGCTCGCCGTCCGATAAGGACCAGGCCTGGGTCCACAGCGCATTGTGTTCCACGCGCGCCTCTAAGAGATGTCAGCACAACTGATGGGGTCCGCTAGGGCCTGCCGGGGTTGCGGGAAAGTCCTAAAGGGTTACCGTGGCCCCGACAACGTAGGTACAGGCAACTGAAGGAACACGGGTGGGTTTTAGTCCGTAAGAGTCTGACACGCCCTCACGCTCCGCCCAGAGCGGGAGAAGTTATTTGATGACTTCCCACCCAAAAAAAAAAAGGTATCAGATCAAGTTATTTGAAAACATTAGACTTAATAAATGACCATTATGTCGAGGCATAAGTATTGCGGTCAACATTTAGTCTACCCAAATCAACAAAAATATATGTTTCACACTTATAATACATACATAAATATGTACCTAATCTACATTCGCAATTAATTTGCCAAACATGTAAACAAACACGAGTTTTCCACTTAGACAAACGTCAACTTTAAGCAAGTGTAAATAAAGTTGATTTTAGACCGACTAGCACTGGTGAAAAATTCATAAAAAAATATGAAGTGGTAGCGCAAACTGAACCTTATGTGTAAGCATTACAGTTGTCTTTCGTAAATCTCTTGTTTGTTTACATGTTTGGCAAATGAATTGAGAACGCAGATTACATCCCAAATAAACTCCTAACTACCCGAAAAACTGAGCTCAAAAGTTAAAACCAACATAGAATCATAACTAACAATAATAATTAAAACTCTGCCCATATTTCAGGCTTAGGGGAGAAGTGCTTGGGGCCGTGTTGCAACGTATACGGGAACGGAACCCTCCAGTGTTGGCAGGGGATTTGCCAGCCGTGTTACGATAACCTCGGTAAATGGACTTGCAGGTTCGCATACACGTTTATAAGCAGGATAACGATATCGATAGCGACAGCAGGATAGCGGACTATGAAAGTGAGGGAAGAGTGAGTTCACCTATGTCAGCGCACACTCTTGTGCATTATAATATCTCCCTCTAGATGGCCAGTCTCTCTGAGATTGGCCGCCATTTTGAAATTCAATCTGGACGAGAGAAAATTGTAAAGTCTTGGCGGGAATGGTAAGGCTGTATGCGGGATTTTTTCGGAAATGCATGTGCATTAGTAGATTGGTTTGGGTAGCAGTGTGGAGGTTCAACCATCCATCCATAATCAGCCTATAATGTTCCCACTGCTGGGACACAGAACTCCTCTACGTGAGAGGGAGTGGGCCGTAATCCACCACGCGGGCCCAGTGCGGGTTGGTGGGTGTCACATGTTTTCGATTTTTTTGGTTCTAGGACATGCCAGTTTCCTCACAATGTTTTCCTTCACTGTTTTGAAAGCAGTTCGGACCTACGACCTACACCTCTTAAGTCGTGGTGGTTAAAACTGGACCACCAATGCTCAGTAGTACTCAGTCTGTGTGAAGGTTATTCAACGCGAATTCGTTTGTCTTAAGCTGTGAATTGCATAACAATAAGATACAACAGGTAAATGCTACAGGGCGTTGCTATGTAAAGTAGATAAGACTACCTATGGCCAGCAACAGTACCTAGGTAGGCAATAATGTAGCTCTAACACGTTGTACGAAATGCATAGGTACAACGTACAACACACGAGTTTGAATAGTCAAAAACAAATTTTGAACAAGTAGAACCAAAACTCGTATATTTACTTATTTGTTTTCAAAGCAGTTCCGTGACTTTTAGGTACTGATTGACATACAGTTTTCTGCCTCCCTACAGCATCAGTGGATGTCAGTTGTCTGTCAGGACAGACAATGCACAGCCGTCCCTGAAGTTAAAAACATTATTATTATAATAAATTATAATAGAGAGCTTGGAAGCTGACGCAGATTTTGGCAAGCCACACGCCATTGCAAAAATCCTACATCAATTTCGTACATTTTGTATTTTTAATTTTTTTTTTATTTACTAAGGCACCAAGTCCCAATAGGTATACTAGTCACAAATAAATACAATCCATTCAATTCATAACATCATTAAAATAGTTTGGAAAATCCAAAAGTGCACGCCTCATACTTATCACTCATTCATAAACGAAAAAGAAATTCAAAACATAGTTTAAAATAACAATTTATCACTTTTCATGAAGTCGTAATGTCAACGACTGACAAAGATATTTATTTGGCGGTTGCTAGGCAACACGTTAGGTCAAGGTTGAAAATATTTAGATAAAGATATTATATTTTAGTTAGTATTTTATTAATTATAATAAAACTACTTTGAATAAAAGAGCCATTTTCAATAGGGTTCCTTCTACGGCTGAAACGAATGTATAAAAAAAAAATTGACTCAATTAATTGATTTTATCGCAAGCTACAATGTTTTCAGGGTTCATAAATTGACGGACAGGAATTTTTTTTCAACTATTTTTATGGTTTTTCCATTTCTGCTGCATTAAATCAATTGTTAAAAAGTACAGTATTAATCTCCATTTAATCATCTATACAATGGTATATAAATTAAGTAGGATCTGTGTACTAGCAGGAGTGTAACAATAAAAACAGTTACAGAAATGGGGCAAAAAATTTTTTTCGATCGTAGTACACACTCTAATGCTTCGCATTACGAGTCGTGCAATAAAATAAGTACAATTCATTAGTTAGATCATTAAAATAAAATATGTACATTGAAATTCAAATTCAATATTCTATACAATCACAAAATAAATACATTAAAACTGAGTAGTCATTAAAATTAAACATTACATTATCATTAACACAAACTAAAAATATCTCATTCTTTATCATCGGTTGGCACTCTGGTGGACTTCGAGCCAATACCTGTGGATTGAACTGATCCAATCCTCACTAACGACCCTAACAGTTGATTTGTCGATTTTCGTAAACAGTTGGAAACAGATGCTATGCGCGATCGAATAGCGGCATAAAAGTCGCCGCACTTTCGCTTCAGCGAACATGCTGCACGCATGGACTTAGTGTACTTAGACCTTTTAAATTTTGTCGGCAGCTGGCATGTGTAAAAACAGAGGCAATAGGCACGCACATAACGTGCTACAAAGGGAAAATCTGCGCGCAAGCATATTGCACCTTACCGAGAGCGCCCGTCTTACCCGTTCTTTGTTGGCGTCATCTGTCAGATCGTCAGTGAGGATGTAACCTAGATACCCCTTACTGGTGAGCCATAAATAAAAACTACTGGGGTTATCTCCGGTCCCTTTTCCGTTTTCATAACATTATAGACTATGTTGTGTATAGCGCTATTACGCGTATTGAACCAACGAACGCACCACACTTTTTTGTATTGAAATGTGATGCGCTGCGGCTATAATGTACGCTTAGCTCAGAGGTGAACGAAGAAACGATGTTTCAAAAAACTATTTCGCGTTGTTGAAGGCTGCAAAGAATTAAATTCCTTGTAGGTACTTACGTTACAGGTTCGACATGGCCGAAGCGGCGTAAAAATATCCAGTGTTTTCAAACAATGCCAAACGCGGAGCAAATCGGTTTCGTTTTGGCTGCAGGCATTCCTTAGATATTTATAGCACAGTTATGAAGACAAGTCTTTATTTTACTACTTTTTATTATTAATTATTGAGATGTCAAAGGACTATCAAATGGGTAATGTAGTAAGGGATCCGTAAAAAAAAAAAGTCTGTAGCAATTTGAACTATGTGTGTATTTTATGCCCTCAGTTCGATTTATCCTAAGACAGCATCATCGATCACTAATAAAGAACTTCTTTATTAGTGATAACTATGTGAAGAAGTTCATTTGGAAAAGAGCCATACCGTGTGATTCTATTCTATGATTTTTACGCAGGAATCCTAATAATAAGAATAATCTCGCAAATGATTCTTATATAACCCTTATAGATGATGAAGGCTGTGCCCAATAGGTTTTGTAGATCAGATTATAAACGCTCCATTTAAAATTGAGATATAGCCAATCCTAATCTAATAAGAAAAAGGCTGGGCGGCTGGAATTAAAGGAATATGAAATACTAATTACATATTATGTAAAGTAAAAATTAAATCTAAAATCGTAAAGGACCGAAATAGTTTGTCAAAAGTTTCCGTCCTCTGTATTAGCCTTTAAACCCGGCCAGCGAGTTTCGTAAGCTGGGGATTTCGTAGACTGCGGCCTACGCCGTAGCTGGATACGCCGTAGGCCGTAGCAGGATACCTCGTAGCAAAAGACTATAACCTTTGTCGTAGGCCAGCGGCAAAGCTTCTTAATATTTACTTTTTTATTCGCTCACGATTCTGAAGTCTTTAGTAAATACCTATTCGTAGGCTAAATATATATATTTTAATCAATATCGCATTTGATGTTACGTTCCAGGGAATCCCTAGAACAAATTCTTCTGATTTCCAGTACCCAGGTGATTATGGGCGCGGCGCTAATCCTGGGGATTATTGCCACGTTCGTACTCCTCTACAAGCTTTGTGCTACCACAGATATAAGGTAACGTAGACCATTCATACAAATACGTACCTATTAGGCAGGTATAGTATTGAATATTCCTTTTTTAACACTTTTGAATCCACCCACTTTTCATAGAACTCATACGCCATGCAGCCATACATATTGGAAGTGAACCCTTCGGGAGGGTTGCCGGCATTACGTTTGTGCTAAAGTTAACCATCGCGGACGGTCAACGGAATTAGATTTAAAACCATGTTATTAAACACTGTTAAATGAAGTAAAATAGTGTTTTCAGGGGGTCTTTTTGCTATACGTAGTTTTCAACCTTTTAAAACTTTAGTGAATATTTGTATCAGTGCCTTTGTACCATTAAAAAATCCTTGATTTCAAAACCAACGCATATAGGTACTAATAAATCTTGTTAAAATATACCTACGTCTGATTTTATTTTCACGGGTTAACATCGACTGTCTGTTCTCTGTCATTGTGGGTCAGTTCCTTCCAGCATAAATACCTATAAGTGCGGATTTCACCAATTAAATTGAACGCGTTAAGCACATCTAAACGGGTAAGTAATATATGGTATAATTACAAAATGACTAATATTTTCTATTTCTATTTCTATTCTATTTTCTATTTACAAGATATAACAACTGAACCTATAATTTTATTTGATATAATCATCAGTTAATATAATAAACGATTGATATAATTTTAAAATAACTAATTTTTATAATCATAACATACATTTAATATAAAATCGAATGATATACCACTCAAAAGACATAAAACATATTTAGTCTAATATGTAATTTCTATCACAGTTAGTATCCTGAGTAGATATACCTAACAGATTACCGCCTGCCAAGATGGTCACTCGCTACGCTCGCTCGCCTTCACGCGTTAATGTTCACTGTTCTAACCTAACCTAACCCAAATGGTTCACCAACAAGAGAGGGGATCTGGCACTCGGCGGCCGCTGCCGCGGCCCGCTCCCTACGGTCGCTCGCCTTCGCGCGTTAATGGTCACTGTTCTAACCTAACCTAACCGAAATGATTCACCAACAATAGAGGGGATCGGGCTCACGCCTTAGCCTTCTAACCTAACATATCCGAGTCGGATTGCTTTGAATCGGGGTGTTAACCATTATGATGGTATCAATATATATTTTAAACGATAGACCTAATGATTTTCGAAATAAGTTTTAGAGTATATAAATGTTATATGTAAAGAAATTATATCAATAGTTGGTATAGGTATCTCACGTTTGTTATATCTTGTGAACGTTATTGAAATGAAAATATACCAAATAACTTTATATGTTATGAGACGCACCCCATCTAAACGCGTTCAAAAGCTGTCAGTGTACAATATTCCATAACAATTTTGACACTTACAGCTCTTGAACGCGTTTTAGAAACGCTGATCTAGTTCAGTTCCATTGGTGAAATCAGCCTTTAGTGTTTTATTTATTTAGTTCTTTGCATAGGTACTTTAACATGTATGAGGCACTTTTTTTAGTGTCGTTTTACGGCTGTTTTTCTTACTAATTAATGACGAAACTTAATTATTGTTATTTTACAGAGGTTTCGGCTCGTCCAACAGTGATGGCCGACTGTCAATCGGAAGTCTACAGCTGTATGTCGACGAAAGATTACGAGACGCCCCGCCAAGGTAATAATTAACTAAGTAATATGAAGATTCGCTCTCGGTATGCCTAGTTGTCAAGCGGTCGTAAAAACGACTCCTGAGCATGAGGTCCTGGGTTCGAATCCCAGGCCGGGAAAAGTGTGATTGGAATTCTATATTATTAAATTCTCAGCAGCAGCCCGGAGTCCGGACTCTACCCTGAAGATGTCAATAGGCTCGCTCAATATTACATGAAACTACACACACACACGCACACACACACCCCTACACACACACACACACACACACACACACACACACACACACACACACACACACACACACACACACACATGACACATGTGGTCTACACATGTAGCTACAGGAAAACGGTCTTAGGAGACAGTCCTAAACTTTTTGAGACATGCATTCACAGATTTTGAAAAAAAAAATACAGTTAGCGAAAAAAAGGGCAGTATTAACCAAAACTTTTTTTGATGTCAATCCATCCTGTTATAAGAATCAAAAAACTATATTGGACCAACTGAGGATTGAGTACTAGAAAAGTCAAAATCGCAAAAATCATAAAAATCCATCCTGTTTAAGAGTACACGACTACAAAACACTTGGCGTGCTGTTATGTTATGTTTGAAGATTGAATGAATTGACTTATTAAACGACCTAGGATATTAGGTACCTATTATTTAGATTCGCTGTATATTATAATTGCTCAGATTCTAAAAAGCCTACCAAAATCTGAGTTGAAAACTAATATATTCTTTGCTAAACAACGCGAACTGCTTAGCTACAAAATGTGATACACAATATGTATATTTTACCTAATCCAAACAATGTATTCAAAATTTCCAATTCGTGAAGCTAGTTTAGGGGTTTACTTATGACCTTTTCCATTCGATAGTTAAGTAATTACAAGAGTTCCCCGCGAACAAAATAAACGCAGATTCTATAAATAAATATAAACATGTTGTACATGTAGTCTAGCTAGAGCTAAAGTTCCCAGATCTGAGCTAGAAGGAAGTTACAGAAATAAATGCGTTTCTACGAAATAAATAAACGAACATACATAATGTACCTAGTACCCTACTTCAAAGATTTAATCCACGACCCCGAGGGCATCTAATAAAGAGGACGGTCCTAGCATGTAGATTAAATAATAATTACAGCCGGTCCATATTAAACGCTTTGGGATTAGGTACTTTCCCTCTACATGATTGCAAGTTATTCCTATTATTAGTAACAAGATATATTTTCTAGTGAATATAATCGTTTTTACATTTTTACTATCAATTGATCGCAATCTTGTCAGTGGTGGAGGTCACACCTCGTATAAAACAATAGAACAGTTAATCAATCTATTGTTCACGCATTATAGTTGGTAAGTACCTAGTATTAGTTTAGAGAGAAGGTAATTATGTAGGTACCTACATAGATGCTTTCTCGCAGATTCATTCTCGCAAATTAATGCGAAGAAAGCTAAGTAGGTACCTAAACTGTTGATTGCGGCAATTCCTATAATCAACACGCTTAGTGCTCATGCTGCTCAAGCTTAACATGACCACTATAGAAACGGGTTTTGTCGACGGAAGAATAGACAAAATGACAGATAAACAATCACAATCTATCATTTTGTTAATTTTTCCGTCGACAAAACCCGTAGAAAACCCGTTATGGTGGAATGACGCACTTTAGAAAATTTATTTTACCTTTGTTTGGTGTGTTGTGTAAATTGAAGATTGATTTCATAATCCTAATCAGCCTATTAATGTTCCCACTGTTGTGATACAGGCCTCCTTACTGTGACAGGGAGTGGGCTGTATTCTACCACGCGGGCCCGGCACCACATTACCCACCGGCATGTCTTACATGCCGGTTTCCTCACGATGTTTTCCTTCACCGTTTTTAGAGCAGTGGTGATAAAATTATTTACACGAAGTAAAGCGCCTGGTTGGGTTCGAATCCACGACCTACAACCTACAACTCGTAAGTAGGTACCACTGGGCCAACACTACTCCGAGATTGATCTGCGTTAAATAATTTCATGTTAAATATTTTCAACTTTAGTTAACTTTATTTGCTGCGCAGTACCCCAGCCCTCCCCCCCGCTAACCCATGAACTTGTTAAGTACCTACTGCGACAGACTTGAACTTGTTAAGTACCTACAGCGACTCGCCTCATTTTCCGAGCCGACGTTAGCTTGAATCGGGGTGTACCAATGTAATTCAATCTTTCTTTGGTTCTGTATTTTTATCGAGTATCTAGGTGCTACTGACAGTTAAACCTTGGCCGACGTGATGATCTAAATTCTAACAGCTCAGTCGCAAAATGCACCCCATGCGCAAAACGTACCATTCTCAAAATGCACCTTTCTGAAAATGCACCTTTCGCAAAACGGACCGTTTCTCTACATTAACTCTTTAACAGTGCCACACACAATGAAAAGGCAAATTAGGGATTGATAATTATATTTATAAAAAATAAAAAATTGTTTTGCGTTTCAAAGGTTGGTTTCAGGTTTTTTATTTTACCGCAAAACAAAAAAAAAATTAGCAAACTGTGATCTTGCTAATACAAGTAAATGTTTCTTTATTTCCAGATATTCACGAGCACCAGCAGCAGGATCTGCAACATATCCTGCCATAGCATTTCTCAACGCTGGATTTGTAAGTACTTGTCAACTCATACTATCGCATCCACAACTGGCCCACTATTTCCAATTAACTAAGAACATTTTATATGAAAACCGATGATAATGCCCCGAGATGCTTGCAAAACAAATGACTGTTTCAATTTAGCAAATAGCAACGTTGCACAATAGCGCATATTTCAATGCAGAACTTGGTTGTTTTTCATTTTCAATTTCTCAACTCAATTTTGAGTAGGTACCTACATAAATAAATAATTGTTTCAAAGGATGATCGGCAAAAATGTATGGAAGCTGGTCCAAGCACCAATAACAACCACACATATGTCATTGTATAGGCATTTTAATATAGAGCAACAACTACTATGGCGGCTCATTTCAAATCGCTGTGTGAAAAAAGTTGTTGCGATGTTTCGCAGGCCTGACCTGGACGGTCGATAACGTAACACTTGAGTATTAATCGCTTCTGGTGGTCTAGTTTGAATATTTTCAAATGTATGCCTGGCGATGATAATACAATAATATGGTACCATCGAGCTGATCTGATGATACTCGTAGACCTGGTCGCTAGCTAATGGAACTCTTGAACAGCTACTAGTATACCCATCGAGTTTGGGCTCATTAGAATTGTCTCAACGAGTCCTATTCATTTTACCAGATGACGAGGACCTAAAGACTGACCTGGTCGCTAGCTAATGGAACTCTTAAACAGCTACTAGTATACCCATCGAGTGTGGGCTCATTAGAATTGTCTCAACGAGTCCTATTCATTTTACCAGATGACGAGGACCTAATGACTGACCTGGTCGCTAGCTAATGGAACTCTTGAACAGCTACTAGTATACCCATCGAGTTTGGGCTCATTAGAATTGTCTCAACGAGTCCTATTCATTTTACCAGATGACGAGGACCTAATGACTAACCTGGACGCTAGATAACGGAACCCTTGAATAGCCACTAGTAAACCAATTGAGTGTGGGCTCATTAAATGTGTCTCAACGAGTACTGTTCATTTTACCTGATGACTGACCTGGATTTCTTTGAATGGCTACTAGTAAACCCATTTAGTGTCGGCTCATTACATGTGTCATAACGAGTACAGTATGTAAAGCACTTTATGATTGGCCTGTAAGGTGCATAACGAAGTTCTGAATGCTACCTTGCACATGAATACTTTTTGCGATGACGTTATGTAATTATAAAACTTTACTATTCCATGTTTTTTGTTATAAAGACTAATGAGCAACAGCACCAAACGCAAAGTAGACAGGGGGTGTGGTGGAGGTTGAATTTGTCCATGAGTACTGAGTAAAATATACCTCGGCCAAATAGTCCTTTCAGACGACACAAGATAAAGATGTCGCTCGACGCATCGAGAAGGCCTAGAAGATTTGTTGGTCAAAGGATCACTTCCACTTTAAATCAAAAGGAAACTCATGGACATGTGCATCCTTCCCACCCTCACGTGGAGCATATGAAGCACAAACGTGGTCATTAATGAAGTGTCAAAAATCCGCAGTTGGGGTCAGCCAGCGAGCAATAGGAAGAAGTAGGTATTCTTGGAGTCAAACTTACTGACCGTATAAGAAACAGTACCAATACTTCGTCACAAAACACAAATTGGCGTAGGCAACACAGCCGTCTAATTAATAAGAAACCGGGCAGCCCACATTTGGGCACATCACAATTATTGGGCAAACGTAGCTACAGATTGAGTTTCGAATAACGAAATCGCTGACTCCTAAAGGATTGGGCTCTAATTGAAAAAGCGATAAAATGAAAAGACAGCAAGGACAGGAAGGCCTTTGCACCTGCAGTAGGTGTCGGTAGAGTTTACTTTGCCAGATAAGCTAGCTGACTAAGCCAGATACATAACCAGCAAGACAGCATGTGGCAGTAGGTTGGGCTGTTGGGCAGTAGCGACCCCACGTACCTATCTCCCGGGAGAAGTCTTGTTCCTCATGTCTGTCTTCTTGCCTTTATGGGCCGGCTTGAATGGAGATTCGCAAGAGTAAACGTGCTCAGAGGAAGGAAGTATTCCACTAAGATGCTGGTAGGTATCTTGACCGTACTTCCGGGATTGTTCTGATAGCCGTGGAATAAATACCTCTCCACTCCTCAAGGGGCCCAATAATGAGTGTTCAAGTAAGCTCCTGTAATTTTTTCTGTGTATATGTATTTATGATATACAGTACACTGTCTTTAGCCACCCAAACCCATAATTTTTGTTTCGATGTCCGGTTGGTGCAGGATTATTGCATCAACCATCACCAGGGATATCGAAACAAAGCTTTTCAAAGATTGTCCAAACAAAGATTGTCCTTGGGTGCTCCTGCATAGTGCATATAGGGATAATCGACAGTTGGTGCATCATCAGGTAATCTTCATCAGGTAAAATGAACACGTTCCTGTTCATTTAAACGGTAAAATGAACAGGACTCGTTGAGACAAATCTAATGAGGCCATACTCGATGGGTTTACTAGTAGCTGTTCAAGAGTTCCATTAGCTAGCGACCAGGTCCATCATCAGAACAGCTCGATGGTACCATATTATTGTATTATCATCGCCAGGCATACATTTGATAATATTCAAACTAGACCTTGATAATATTCAAGTGTTCCGTTATTTACCGTCCAGGTGGCCTGCGAAACATGGCCACAACTTTTTTCACACAGCGATTTGAAATGAGCCGCCATAGTAGTTGTTGCTCTATATTAAAATGCCTATCCAATGACATATGTGTGGTTGTTATTGGACGTGGGGACCATTTTGTCCGGTTCTCCTTTTGCAATAAATTAACAGCGTTGTCTCTTTCTTATCTATGCAGTCCGACAGAGAAGTCGCTTTAGGTCTTAAAATTAATAACATAAAATATAATTGTTCCAGATTCACGATAGCAGTATTCCGCCTCCCCCATACACAGCAGAAGACAAAACCGAAGAAAATCAAAATACGACAAACAACACAAACCACAATACGATAAACCAGAACATAGTAAACCACATTTAAACACCATTCAGTATTGTTTTAAAATAACCTTAGCTTACTGTAATTTAGGTAGATAATTCTTCAACAAGTGATAATAATAAAGTTACTGTTCTTATTTATATTTTTATTATCTAATTTATGTGCGTATTATTTATTTTTGGCTCCTGAATAATGTTTCAACCTACCACGAAGTGCAAAGTTCGACGGCTCATCTTGCTGTGCTGCCGTCACTACATGACACTGGCAGAATAGTCGACATCGGCTCAGATGCCAAAACGGAAAAAAAAAAAATGTTTCAACCTGACTGCGGACGAGATATAAACTTTACGTTATAATAACAACATTACAACAGCATTCAAAATCTTAAGAAATTCAACAATGATTAAATCAACAAAATCACTTTTATTAATTTCACCAGCCAATGAGGCTTTTTAAAACCGACTTTTAAAAAGGTTATAGCAGTAGTTTTTCGATAATCTACCTTTGGTAGCTGAGACTCAGAAAATAATGTAGCTACCTGACGAATACCATTATTTTTGTAACGAATGAACTAATCTATGAAAAAAAAACATGAGGGACAGTCTTTGGGGACTGCCGATGAGAGTGAAAACTAAGTAACGCCATCTAACGAAAATGTCAGGAATTTATGTGGCTTGCTCTCAGTACAAGAACGAAAGCTGTAGCTCCAAAAAAATAAAACGGAGTGCGTTGTCAGTTCCACAAAAATAAAACAGAGTGCGCTGTCAACAAATTGTACTCTACCTCCGTCTTACGAATTTTCGATCAGGTCACGTGTCCTGACGTGAGTTTAGCATTTTTACACATCCCAAAAAAAGTGCACAACGCCGCTAAAGAATTTTTCACTTCAAAAAGGCAAAGGCTATAATAATGTAACCAGTGGACTTTGTAACTAACAATTTCTAACCAATTATGTGTAAAACTTTATACAAATAATCTGTCGAACTAGAAGTATACCTCACGTCACTCACCCCTGTGCAAATATTTAAAAACAAACATCAACAATGCTATTCATAGAGAACTCGAACATCTACATTGGAACTAAACAAATTAATGTTATACACTGATTATACAAGACTTAGAGAGACAAATACCATGCACATTAGTTAAGCATACAGTCTGAACCACTGAAGATGACTAGAAGCACAAAATTTTGAACAGCCGTCCTATAGAGTATTGGTGCACTAAGACGCCATCTGCACGAGCGATAGTATCGCGGCGACAGTCACACCGTCAAATTCAATAGAAACTGTATGGAGTAATCTCCACACGGCAATATCATCGCGGCGAGATTTGATTGCACGGCGAGAATATCGCCGCGATTCTCTCGCCCGTGGAGATAGCGCCTTAGAAAGCATTTGGTGATCCCACAGAGTACAGAAACAGCCTAAGCCTCAGCAGCTACTGCTAGAGACAGTATTGTGAACACTTTCCTCACAAACAAGGGGTGTTAATATTACTTACTACAACACAAACTAATTACGTATAGTCACTGACAGTTTTGAAAGCGGTCCATGACAGAAATGGTGCATCCAAAACACTTTAGGTGCCACAAAATTTCATTAGTACAGCCGTCTTTAGACGCTGTCAGCAAGGCAATTCCGTGCCCAGTGGGCCACCCTCAGTGGCCATTATGGTTTCAGTTTATAAGCAAACCCATCAGTTTCCAATTAATAAAAAATATCTTTCTTTGGATAGAAAAAATCTATTCACTTAAGGTCTGACAATTTGTTTGTTTGTGAACATAGCTTATAACTTAATATAATTCATGTTAGTTTGTAAGAGTAGTCAACGCTGCCACCACGTCTCCCCGGTGCTCCCTTAAAGTTCTTTCTGCTAATGTTCTGGATATTTCCAACTCTTTAACCTGGAAATTGATAAAAATACATTTTGTTTTTATAACATTAGGGTTTCTTTTGCTTTTAGCATTGCAATGTTAACTCTATATAGCCCTGAGATGTGAGCATGCAGCTAACTTTGCAACTAGTCATATACAAACTTGAGATTCTTCGTAATAAGTAGGCAGAGTAGTTTTAGAGTACAAGTAGAAATCAAAACATATCTTCATAAGACATTAGTCACACAAATCTCCATTTTATGTAGCCCTTGCATCTCTATGACAGCCCAAATAAAATGGAAATATTTGCTGACTATATGCTAGTAATATTTGCTGACTATAATGCTAGTGTTTTATTTTATTTATACTTACAATTAATTCTATATCATCCTTTTTCACTGAAACTTTTTGTAGTTCCTTTTCCTTTTCAAGACGCTCAGCAGCCTCCTTGTTTCTCCTGTCACCGATTAAAGACAGCGCCTGGAATTATTATTTAAAATATTTGTTTGAAATTCGTAAACTAAAGCAAAAAGACGAAAAAGACATTAAATCTCAAAGAGTCAAAGTAGCATCAAGTTTTTCAGAAACAATCGAGTACGCTTGAATAAGGCAATCATTTATTAAAGAGATCGCACTTTCAAAGTTTTCTAATGCATTGAGAGCAACAACATGAAAAGATAACCTATTGAGACATATTTCAACAAGTAGTTCGATTTAAATAATATAGTGCTTACCCCAGATATATCCTGAGAGGATATCTCTTTCTCTTCTGCATAGTCTGTAACCTTCTCCAAGTCTGCTACTCCACTATCATGTTTTGCAGTCTTCTTCTGAGTTTTGTCTTTATCGTGCTGGATATCGTCGGTATCACCATTAATTTCTTCGTCAGCCATTCTGTTCGTTATTTATTATTATTCTATCTTGAGGCTACTATTGGAAATTATTTCTACGCAAATTCCAACTAAATAAGCATTTTACAGACAAACAAAACTGTCATAGCAATCGAAAACTACAAAATGAGATCGTTCATTTGAGGTTATTTTTACGTTTCGTTTGGAAATGCATTTACTTCCCGATTTCTGGGCTCGATTCTGTGATTACTCCACAAATCCGCTGCACGCTCAGTTTATTAAGAGTCCTATTACATTTTTTACGGAAATTGATTATTTAAGCTGTAATTTTTAACAGCAGTAAAATTTTTAATTATTTGATTATAATAACGATATTATTTTACAAATAAACACAATGATATAAATTAATATGATATAAAACTTCTGTACCAGTATTATATAGTGCTCTGTGCTTCTGTCTACAATGAATACGTTTCATTAGTTTCCGTTTCTCAATAACTATAGTCAGACAAAATTGCAATAAATAAAATAAAAGTACTTTATATTTCGCGTCAATTCAGCAAATTACACGAAAATAATGTGTAACTCCAACTTACAAGAAAGTTATCGGCACTATAGTTAGACATACATAAATTAGCCATGATTTTTTTCGTACATGATTTTTATTTTATTGCTTTTACAGCGCATCTAAATATAAATCCGTCTGTGTTGGTTCGATCTCAGGCCAAGTAAGAATTAGAATAATTTACAACGTGTTCCATTTGATGTCCCATAACTCTCATCAGAAACCCGAAAGTCTGACCACCAGTCTTACCAAGGGGTATCGTAATACCCAGTTACTGGGTTGTGGAGGTCAGATAGGCAGTCGCTCCATGTAAAACACTGAAGTAAGACTGGAAGCCGACTCCAACATAGTTGGTAAAAGGCTAGGCAAGCAGATATTGACGTAGACTGCTAAGCAAATAAATAAACACGCTCGAGTTATGGCGCCCGAGTGCGCTTCTCCTTTTAAGAAAAATTTTCGCCGACTGGTCGACACTTCACGTGGCCAGAGGGCTAGCTCGTTCGTTGGCCAAAGAATTAGCATTGCCATTCAACGTGGTAATGCTGCCAGTCTTCTAGGCACATTTCCGCATAACAGTGATGCGGGCGAATACGGTACTTCGACGCCTATAGTGTCCGTTATTTTTTTGTATTATTTGTATAAATAGTTAATTGTGTTAATTAAATATAAGTTAATTTATGTGTTTATTACATAGTGTAAATCATAAATAAATTTGAATTTAGCTTTGACGTAGTCGGATAAAAATGGGGCGCTGCTGTCGGTAGTATAACGTAGCAATAAACTGTCGACAGCAGCGCCCCATTTTTGACATAAGTGAATTGACTGATTTGCCGGACAGACGGGCTAACGAGCGTACTACGTGGTCTACGTGTTTTTTTGCGAGTGGCATCTCGCAGGTCAACCTAGGAGGTTGTCAGCTGTATAACCGGGCTATCCTGTATGGCCTCTAGCCAGGGCATAAAGCGACTACAAAGTGGGTGATAGACATACGTATTAAGAGGGTTTATTCTGAAAGTTGGCAACGTCGCAAATAGATGTCAAATATTTCGCTGTTTTGATTAATTTGATAATATTTCTGTATGGAAATAAAAAATGTGGCTAACTAGCGAACTAGAATATTGATTATGAAATGCAACAATTAATATCGTTACACCGAATAGTTAGTTTTAGATGTAAAAAAAGTGTTTGAAAACTTTCCAAATGACTTTTTTACACCTAAATCGGGTACAACATCAAATTCAATGTTATAATTGCAATTCATTATTAATATTCTAGTTAGTTAGTTAGCCACATTTCTTATTTTCATACAGTATTATTTCCAAATTAATCAAAACAGGTAAATATTTGACAGCTATTTACGACGTTGCCAACTTTTAGGATGCACCCTCTTAAGACCGCGTACTTGCTCGCACGTCTATCACCTGTATATCACATTTATGTCGTTCTTCTCGGTATCCAAAATAGAAGGCGATGGTGAGATTTCAGAACGACTAACCAAAGAGAAAAATAATCACTACGTTTAGTTATTCCATTCGTCCTGTTTTTTTGGCCAACTTCGAACAGTTTCAGTTTTCAGTCAGATTTTCAAGAAGATTGTTAATATTTCTAATTTTTGTTAGCAAAAATAGTAATAAAAATCAACAAAATACTCTCAACGATCACAATCAACGAAACTTTTAAAATACATTTTGTTAATGCTACTTTTTTCCTTTTTTTTTAATTATTTCCATCATTGACTTGACTGACACCTTGACACTTGACAGCGTAGGCTTTGCATTACCCCTTCCATATTACTGTATATTTCTTCTTCTTTTGTTTTTAATTCCTTAATTTTAAGGTAGAACGTAATTAATACACAATTTTTCTTTTGAGTTTATCATTTCAAGTGTTTGGTGATCTTCAAAAGTGCGGTGAAAACGGCAGAAATTGGTAAGTGGGTAATTTTAGAATTCGCGAATTGTCAAACTATTAATGGTATTTCGCCCTTGACGTTTGATTTTTAGTACATTTTTACACTTTTACGAGCTTATTTTGTCCTATTTGGTATAAAATTAGAGACATAAACTGTGATTCGTTTCATACACCATTGTTTGGTATTTCAATGTGACGTCAAGGCAATATGGAGAACGTTTTTCTTTGCTCGCGATAGCTCGTGTTTGTTTCACGCACCCTTTGCCTTTCTAGTAATTTCACTAGAGTTCCTTCGTGAAGTTGAAATAGATGTATTAACTAATGTGACTGGTTTATTTTGGGTTAAAAATATTTTAATAAAGTGGTTAGTGACCTTGAACCATGGTGTTTTGAGTGTTGGCTTTAGCATGTGTTAGCTAGAAAGAGTACATAGCTGGTAAGATTTAGTTAAAAACTCACTCATCATTGTAAAATATTGAATACTTTTGTAAACATTGTTTTTCAAATTGATACTTACTTAATAACTTTATTTGCATTCCACAATGCAATGCCTTATATTATACTGTTTCTATTTTAATTATTTACCTACTTAACTATGAGTTGTATACTTACTTCAAAATATAAGTAAAAAAATGATGCCATAGTTTATTCATTGGTATAAATAAACATAATATTTACTTACCTAAATTATTGTAATTAATATTAAAAGAAACTAAACCTTAACCTTACCTACATATTAGTAGCAACAAAATTATTCTGCATTCAAATGATCACAAATTATGAATTAAAATAATGTTTTCAACAAAACTTGCAAGCATTTTAATATCAAGACTGCGTACAAGTATAATAGTAAATATGAACATAATACTAAACAAAAAAAAAATATGACGTAAAACTGTTTGCAGGTACAAAAATAATTCTGAATGCAGACAATAAAGTAATTAGGCAATACTTTATAGGGTTGTATTTTTGTTCCATATTCTATTTTCTTAAAAACTGCACCAAAATATAAAATCAATCATTTAACAATTTGTATGTTTTATAATTAATGTTTATAAGTATAGGTACTTAGGTTAAGACCCAGGCGTAGATGGCGGGACAAACTTGACGCTTGTAGGAGGGATTGGTCCATATTGGCTCAGGATTGATTTGAGTGGAAAAAGGAAACGGAGGCCTTCACCCTGCAGTGGGAAAATACGAGCTAATTATTAATATTATACTTAGGTAGCTATGTTATTTGTCCCATAATATTTTTTTATTAAAATCTCTTACATGCTAAGTTTTTATGATAACAAGAAAATTTTAACAAGAAATTTTTTAAATGCTTAATATCTATTGCATATTTGTAGCCCTCTACCAACGACATAATGGGTTTCAAATATGTCTGCATGTGTCGAGTCGAGAGTATTGATTGCTCCACACACTCTAATTTGGATACAGTGTACTTTATCATGTATGTTTATACTCTAGAATTCTTGACACTATTCCATACTCTCCTTGACCCAGCTCCTGTTGCTGTCATATATACATTTTAATGATGGCTGCACTGCATCTGATTGTATTCAATGAATGTTTTATGTTTTAACCCTTTTACCCTGTCCTATATTGAATTGTAATTATTGTTCTGCAAAATGGTCTGTAGGCACTGATTTGGAATTTTTGAGTTGTGAGAGAAAACCTAATAAATAAATAATTTTTTATTAACAATAATGTTGGTACAATTCATCTATCCTAAACAAAAACACAATATACAGAGTTTTGAGTACTTATATAAAAGATAGAGTTAACGACGATGTCTGTGCTAGTATAAACTGTGTGACAGACACCGGCGCCATCCTCCTACAACCGTGATTTGCTTTTGTAATAATATAATGATTCAAATAGTTCTCGTCCAAATTAAGTTACTCTCATTCTAAGTTTAATTAAAATAATAAAGAATAAATGGAAAAATTTAATTCAATAATTAGATTAAATTAACTTTTATTTATGGCATGCAAGGAAATAAGTGAATGTGTGTGTGAGTGTGTTTGTACAAACAAGAGTATGTGTGGGTGTGTTTGCGTGTGAGTGACTGTGTGTATGTGTGTGTTTTAGGGCTTATTATTTATGATTCCCTAGCGAACAGTCTTTCAGTGTCATCGAAAGTAAGACCCTGAAGGTATTCGCTTACTACGGTCTCACACTTGTATTTTAGGAGGGAATAAATGTTACATGTTTTGTTAATTGCATTATAAAGGCGGCCACTCAGACTCAAATAGTTTCGACTTGCCAAGGCAGTTTTGATTCTAAAAACGATTATTTACATTGATTATATTTAGTCCATTTTGACCAGCTTTGATTTAGTTAGGTAACATTCCTATTGCAAGGCTAAGCGGGCCTGCCTTATGATATCTTTCCGTCCGCGTCGTGGCCATAATTCATTTATTTTAACTCATCTGATCTGACCAACTCTCTCTCAAAACTTAAAAACACTCTCAACTCTCATGTAACTCTAAATAAGGTTAGTTTTTGGGAAAATTATATTTATAAACTATATTTTACTTATTGTTATTAACAGACTCAAGAGAGTTTCAAAATAATTAAATTATGTTTTGTGTAATTGAACTCTGACTCAGTCATGTAGATTTTATGCACCCATGAGTAAGTAAAAAACATGTTTTCATCCTAAGCCAGGTTATAGATCTGTTTAGCATTCCATGACTTAAGACGGCCATTTGATAGAGATTGATGATATAAATAAAGCCAGATAGAATAAAAGATCCAGATAAAATATTTTGCCTTACTTATAGGTCGTCATTTAGCAATGGAATAAAGTAAATTGAATAATTCTAGTAATTAAAGGACGAAACACGTTTACGTATTGAAACCATATTAGCTGGAGTGCCACAAGGGTCATTATTGGGTCCCATGCTCTTTACTAGTTACTGAAAATAGTGTCCGCTCGCAAAAAAATAATATAGATTAATTGCAAGTTTAATTATTTGACGCAGCTGAATTTTTTCGTTTCCACCGTCGCGTCGTCGCATAAAGGGGTTTGAAGATTTTGGCCCTAAAATCAGCCACCATTTTGATTTTTTTTCAAAATCGAGGTGCACAATAAATGTCATATATTTGGATAGAGGACACTTATACAAACATAAAACTTCATATAATATAACATCATAAAGCGTCACGTTTCTGAGATATTCAAAGATAAAAATAACAATTATTATAACGAATTTATTTATTTATGTTGAACTTACTTCATGTTGATTAAGTTATTTACACATTAATTAATTGACTACACCTAGTGGATAAAACATAAGCTTTTTTAATCATATTCGGTATTAATAATATCATCCAAGAAGGCAGCGAGAGGCTGAATAGGATTTTCTTGGGTGTCGCGCCCATGCCATGCACCATATAAGACATAATTATACCTTAAAACACACGTCCTCATTCGCGGTGCCCATACATATATTTTTGTCTCTTTCGCTCATAACTAAAATGTTACCTATACATGATGCAATTAGTTTTTATAGTTCAATATACTTATCTGAAGGGAATAAAAACGAAAAAATCCTTGTTTCAGGGTTCAGTTTTCGACTTACATATCGGTGAATAACTCCGAAACCAGACGCTTTAGGATATTATGTCATATGACATTTTTTGTTTGTATAAGTGTCCTCTATCTAAATATATAACTTTCGATTTTCACCGCGATTCTGAAATAAAATCAAAATGGCGGCATCATGTTAGGGCCACCCTCCATACAAAAATCTTCTAACCCCTTTGTAGAACAAAAGATTACTTATAGAAGAAAATATCGACAAACTCTGAAACTTCCTTCCCTTGCTATAATGTAACTAAGGCGAAATTATTTTCAACCAATTTTTCTGTGACGTCATCACGATTAGGGCGGAAATTATTATTATTTATCCTTGTTGGAATTTTCCGTTTCATTTATGTTCTTCGGAATATAAATACCTATTCAGATATTAGGTATTGTTTGTGTGGAGACTGATTTTGAGTTATAATAATTTTATCATAGCTTATAATTGGACGGAGAGTGATGGGTAGCTCGCCGTCCGATCAGGACCAAGCCCGGGTCGACGGCGCGTCGTGTTCCACGCGCGCCTCAAAGAGTTGTCAGCGAAGCTGAAGGGGTCCGCTAGGGCCGATTCCTAGCACCGGGGTTGCGGATTATTATGAGCCTCGGATAAATATTAGCAATACGAATCTATTCAAAATGCTCATCTTTCGCCAGCTGTTTTTAGGGAAAAGATACGGAAAATTCGTACTTCTACCATGTTTGTGCTTATACATGAGTTTAAAGTTTGTTCACAAGATGGCGCTGCGACCACAGAATTTTAAATAATTCATCGATACGAATTCATTGCAAGTGGAGCGCGTAGGTTGAGCTTTTATTTGCAACTTATCAACGAGAGTTCAAGTCAATTTTATTTGTTTGTTTTCTTGATGTTTTGCAAGTTGCAACCACCTATGTTTTACTTACTTTAACGTAATTTCGACTGACATTTTTCTGCATAACCTTTCTCAAACCACTTAGGCCAAATTCAGCCAAATTGTATCCTCCAATGGATACAAAATTAAATTGTAAGATGTGAAGTTTTTGCCGGCCTTCGTTAAACACGTGTAGCAGAGCATTCTACATTTCTACCACTAGCTAACAAAAGAGTGCATACAAATTATATGGATTCAATTAGCGACACAAATAGCGGCATAACTGGCAATGGCAAAATGTAGTGTACGTACGTATCTCTGCCTAACGCTTCAGGGAATACAGACTGTTATTTTGTAAATTAGCGAAAAATGCCATCTCTCTCATGGTATTTACTAATAAGACTGCGATTTGTCACGAAACAGACGATTTAGTAAAGACTCAAGACTCAGAAGATAAGCCTAAAAAATATTTCACGACTGGTATGTAATATTTTTCTAATTATAGAAAGTAAAGCATCTAACGTTACTTCAACGCGGAAGCTTCGAGTTTTTAAACAGACAGGGGCACATTCAATGCCACTGCTACTTTACGTTGAATCACTGGTTTTTATTATTTTTCCTAGGACACGCGTGATGTGTGGCATTGTAATTTTTTTAAGATCACAGAAGAGATATATGATTTAGATCATTCTTGATAGCGGCTTCGCTTGCATGCAGAGTGATTATTTAGTAGATATAGGTATCGTATTTTTTTTTTCGAAGTACTTACGTTCTGTGTCCGCTTTGTAGTAAGTAGGTACAGTATTCCTTGCCTTCGTACGAACACCACACTTTAAAAATAAAAATATGCGGGGCAGTCTTTGGTTACTGCCGTTATAAGTGAAAACTAAATAACACCATCTAACGAAAATGTCAGGAATTTATGTGGCTTGCTATCAGTACAAGCCGTCTTACCAATTTTCTATCAGGTCACGTGTCCTTAAAAGCAAGTTTTAAAACATTTTATACCAATCCCAAAAAAACTGCACAACGCCGCTAAAGAAGTTTTAATTTCAAATATGTAATATTACGTCCGTGTATCATATTTATTAAGCCATTACATTACCGACCATGGACTTTCAAAAGACAGCTGCAACAAACAACATAAAAACTAGAGAGAAACTGTCATGAAATGATTAACGTTGTAAAGTAGATGAATTAATCCATCCTCTTGTATTAATCCTATCACCGAGGAACGTTCCCTAGATGAGATTATATGTACACTTGGTAAATTAAAACATCACCCTTGAAACAGCATATCATTGGAGTAAAGTGAAACAATCAGCGAACACCTGTCGTTTCCAAGGTGCTTAAAAAATAGCTATCCTCGTAAATACAACAGGTGTGTAGCTGGCAAAGAATGGTGTAGAGAAAACCGTAAATCTTTCGCGATAATGATTTAGCAATCTTCTTAAAATGTCGATGCTGGGTGTCTTATAAACACAAAATAATGAAAGAAAGAAAGAAAAATATGTTTATTGGTCACAGAAACACGTGCATATAAAGAGACAATATTCAACAAAATAAAGAACATAAATAGTTGGCAGCTGCACGTTATGACTGTGACAAGAAGGCTTCCACTCAGCATAATGCTGTGCTATGGCGGACCCACAGCACAGCGCTGATTTTCAGTGGTCTCCCGAAAAAGACGTACGGCTATCAAGTCCGGTTCAGTCATTTGTAAATAATAAATAGGTAACAAAATAAAATAAACAGTAAGTACTTAGAATATAATACAACTATACAAAGAATTATATGAGTAAATATTATTAGATAACGCAAATTTATCCGCAGGCATCACCGTGCATTTAAAAATGCCATTGATTACTGGCAGTGTAAAACACAAACATAAAAAAGCTCACTTATTTAGGTTTGCTTTTTACCTAAGAAAAGAAACTTCTTGACTGCCTCGTTGGTCTAGTGGTCCTAAGCGCTACTGCTGGGTATGAGGGTTCGATTCCCGAATCGGGCATAGTGTTATTGGGTTTTTCCATCTGGAATTGCACAATAGCAGCCCGGAGTCTGGTTTTGGGCTTGGTTGATGGCAATAGGCTCGCCCCCTATTACATGGGACTTAAACATAACTGGCGAAATGTGGGTGTACTATATAGGTTAGGTACCTCTGCCTAATCCTTCGGAGAATACATGTAGGCGTGATGTTATGCTATGTTAGAAGAAACTTCCCAATCATCGTCATGCTGCCGATGCCCTTATTCCAATTAAATTGGGGTCGGCGCAAAAATTTCGCATTATGGCACAGATGAATATTATGGTTAAAAAACTTAACGAAATAACTGTATTGCAAGTGTATATTCTCTTTTCCACATAACCGCTAGATGGCGCTGTACGTCAAACCTGCAAACAACCTGCAAATAATAAGTAGAATATTTTAATAAATAATGACCTCGGTGTTCTTATCCTACTTGATTACAAATTGGTTATAGCTTTCCTATTTTGGGTTGGCCTGGATTTTTTATCGTATCCGCTGAATATGGGAAAAATTACATTTTAATAATGGATGCGAACCTTGACATCATTTTGATATAAAATTCAGGAAATTACTGTGTGGTTTTCGAGTAACCTAAATACGCTCCCGCTTTTTACCGTGGTTGCCATTTATCATTTACGTAATTCGCAACAGAGTTATAATTTTATAAGATAGGTTCCAACTTCCGTCAAAAACTTGAAAGAGCGAGGCCAAATCTGTTTTTATTAACTCGTATCGTCCTTCTGGCACTATATAGTGTCCTTTACAATATTAATACTTGCACTACCTGACGGGTTAATTCGTTAACAAAGTCAAGATGGCAAAAAATTATCGATGACAGCCCGAAGAGATCAACAAAAATTATATGAAATGCTTCGAAGTAATTAAATTAATTCTATAAAAAAAAAATCACATTCAAAAGATGTCAAGAAAAATCTTGACATCTTTTTATGTGAATTTTTTGGGGTCTTAAACGTAACGGTCAACCTTGGAAATAATTAATATGCATAATTTTTGTAAGAAACTGTATAAAATATCTTACGGATCTACTTATACAGGTATCTTCTCACGAGAATTGTCAACCTAATTACTATGCACTTCTTTCTTGTTGAATTTACATACTTACCTAAATATATTTCAAAAGTAATGTGTATTTTAACTAATACATAAATATGTATGAGCACGTTGTATTATGTGTATCTTCTACTCCTATAGTATATTATATGTATACGATAGGTTTAATTTTTTTTAACATAGAATTTGTATGTATCTTGATAAAGTTGACCATAATAAATATGATTCGTGCAGTATATTACTCGTAAATATAATGATGTAGCTACCTATCATAAGCATTTCGTCTGTCTCAGCGTCCAATATGTTTCTGAGCAGTGGAACTCGTAGCGGAGCCGAGCCTATACTAATTTACAAACAAGGCAATGGTCTCTCGGTTGTGAGTTTTTGACAGATTTGCCGTCAAAATCTGTCAAAAACTCGCAATGGCGAGACCATTGCAATGTTTGTAAATTAGGACATTTAGGCCCCTGGAGTCGATTCCCAAAAGCTATGGCCCACCCAAGGTAGTTAATGGCTATGGCTAGGACAGGACTCTTCAAATCCTTAATAAATGTTGCAACATTGTCGACCCCCTCATAGCGTATTGGTGAGATAGTGGTCAAATGCAAGCTACAACATAATAAAATTCTGAAACTATAGCTCATAATTTTTTCTTTTAAAAGACGGCTTCTGTTCTTTTTCTCCGCAGCTGAATTAATTTTGTCGGTTTATACAGGACGATACTTTGAAAATAAAAAGAAGTATTTTTTTTTTAAACAATAAGCAAAATCTGCATCCTGCTGTAGACTTCTTTCATAAACCGTATTTTGCTTAACCTGCGGGATCACACAGGTGTGTCCAAGAACGAATTAATAAAAAAATGTTTTTGAATCGTCATTATTATTCAAATTTTAGTACTGCATAGCTAGTTTGTGTACACGTGTATGTTTAGTTTTGCGTGGATATGACGCATATTTACCCCCAATTTTTTCTTTTTTTTGTGTCTGTGTTCTTTCTTTGCGTCATGTTTACCGCAAATAAACGTGCCTACTTATTTATTTTCTTTATTTTTCTTTTATTTCTTTAGTTTGTGCGTAGATCTCTAAAACATAAATAACGGAGTATTATACATACTTTGAAATAACAAAATACTTTGCAATGACAACGAATAGAAGTCAAATCGCAGTGTATTGACCTTAAGTTTAGTTCGGAGATACTGAGACATTTTAATAACACACCGGAGCAATAATTAATAAAATGTTTTGTTTAAATAATCTTACCTCATATTTAATTTAATTACAGCCAGCATCCTATTTTTTTTTATACATATTTTATGCCCATCTAGATACATATCTAATTTCTCCTCCAATCAATCCTTTCATTCATTCAGCTCAAGCAGTCTCTTGCAATCACACATGTAATTGCATTGGCTGCTTGCTTGGCTCTTGGGGAGGCTCTTCTCGTCTCCATCAATGTAAAACACGCTTCCTCCTTCCTACTCCACCTTTTTCCTTCCTTTCTACATCCATGCATATCTGGGTCATCTTCAATCAGCCAGAACCTTGCCCGTGGATAAATCAGGTGTCCTTTCCATTGTTTAACGCTCTCAAAAGACAACAAGAGCTTCACCTCAATTTGATCATCCACTTACGACTTTCATGATCTATTTTGTTACTAGCCTCAAACAAGGTCGTATTGAATAATATAGTAAGTATACTAGGTACCTGATTTAGAACCGCTGAAGGTTGCATGGGTACAAACTACCATAGCCACCCCTAGCTACAACCTTGGCCTTAAAAGCATACGTAATTTAATAACATTTAGGTACTAGCTACATTTTAATTGGTTACAATTAAGTTAAAAGTAAGCTATTATTTTATTAATGGTTTGACATGAGCTGATGACAACAGCAGGAGCTGACGTCAATGAGCAAAGAGGCATGCATAGGCTAGGCTAACCTTGAGCGGCGGGTAGATGCAGCATTTAGATGATGAAGGCGATAAAACCATGGAAATAGTAACTAAATGAACAGTAGAAAAAAACATACAAAAGGCTCGGTATTTACGTAAAACAAAATAACCTCCGATTTATTCACGTTCTATAAACTTCCGAAGCACTCAATGAATTTATCGTTAAAACCCGTGCCTACCGAAATATTTTCTGTAACCTTGTTACAATAAGCTGAATCCATGGACTGATCGTGCGACTGGTAGGCCATCTGTAATGAGGTGACCTTGTATTGCGTAGCTTCCAAGGACTTTACCCGCCCGAAGGATATTTTCGGGGCTACCGGCCTTGGGGAACTTTTGTCTCAAGGCCTACAGGCTCCAAATGATAAATGACATCATTCCAGTTTCTAGGTCGGCTCACCCACTACCCTGAATACGGAATTTTTGTGTCAAACCTAATCTAGTAAATATCATAATACTTATTATTTTTGTGACTCAACATGGCTGTATTTTCCGGTATCTTTTTATAAAGGATTTGTGTCAGCTTGTGGTTAGTAATATTGGTTTCTGCACTTTCGTGTGCTTTTTCAGCGAAATATTGAATTAATAATAAATTTTTGATTA
Source organism: Conistra vaccinii (assembly GCA_948150665.1). Classification (NCBI taxonomy): domain Eukaryota; kingdom Metazoa; phylum Arthropoda; class Insecta; order Lepidoptera; family Noctuidae; genus Conistra; species Conistra vaccinii. Next base: position 17,337,657 of record OX411318.1, read on the forward strand.
ATAAAATTATATACAATATAGGAAATTGAAATGAAGTTATTTCTGGGAAGCAATTACGAACAATTATGAAAATGTTCTGTTCACTGAAAAGTTTCCAATTTCCTGAAGCAAAGAGGAATTTTATCAAGAATAACATTTTAATTGTAAATAATTAATTTATGTTTTTAGTTAAGTAATAAATATACTAATAATATAGAAATGTCTGATGTCAGACAGCATTACGTATTCAAGAAGTTCTTTTATAAAATTAACAAAGAATCACCTTTTTTTTTTTTTTTGGGTGGGAAATCATCCAATGACTTCTCCCGCTCTGGGCGGAGCGGAAGGGCGTGTCAGACTTTTACTGACTAAAACCCACCCGTGTTCCTTCCCTTGCCATGCCAGGGGCCACGGTTTCCCCTTGGGACTACCCGCAACCCCGGCAGGCATCGGCCCTAACGGACCCCGTCAGTTTTGCTGACATCTCTTTGAGGCGCGCGTGGAACACGACGCGCCGTCAACCCGGGCCTGGTCCTTATCGGACGGCGAGCTGCCCTCTGCTCTCCGTCCGCAGGCCCGCGCCGACGGTGGCCGGAAATCGGCTATCAATTCCCGACGCCCGGGAAGTCTCCTACGGCGGCGGCGGCTAGGGCTGGTAGGGCGCGGCCTCTGCCACTCCCTCGCGCGCTCCGCCTCCTCCTTCGCGAGCATTACTGCTTCGCAGAAGGAGGTGACGGCTTGCCATGCCCTCTCGCTCCGCACCATGGCCTGGACCAGGGCCGGACGCGAGAGGTCACTGCCGCCGATCGCCTCCACGAGGACACGGCGGTGGTCCACCCAAGCCGGGCAAACCTCCACCGTATGCTCCACCGTGTCCTCCGGACGATCCACACAATGGTGACACCCGGGCGTTTCCTCCCGCCTTATGCGAAACAGGTACCTCCCGAAACAACCGTGTCCGGTGAGGACCTGCGTCAGGCGGAAGGTGAGGACGCCGTGGCGCCTCTCAAGCCACTCCTCAAAGAGGGGACTTATCGCCGTAATTGTGGCGTGCCCAAATCTGGGTTGCGACAATCGCACACTCCAAGCCGCCATGAAACAAAGAATCACCTGAGCTTGAATAAATAAAGAAAACAAACTTAAACATAACGTTACAAAACAGAAGCTTTCAACAGTTTCGACAACTTCATGTCATGATTACCTACTTTTCTTTAGTAGAGAACTGTAGAAACTTTATGCAAATAAAATCTTATTGCGTGGGACCCTAGATTCTTAGTATAGGATTGCTGGTAATAGAAAAGTTGTTATAAACCCTGGTCATGTTTTGTATAATACCGCCACAAGTTTATATTTATGTAGAGCATTTCCTGAAATTGTAATAAAATCTAACATTATTTTACTTATCATGAAGTAATTATATAAATATACTTACTTCCAAGTAGGAATCTGATTACCTACATTAGATTCTCACAGTTCAATTATGCGGACGAAGAAAGAGGAGTAAGTAAGGATCGTAATGGTGTTCTGTAAATCTATTGCTTTTGTCGCTACTATGTAGGGTTGCCAACCGTCAGGATTTATCCGGACTTTTCTTCTTGAAAGCAAAGATTCTAAATGACATGGCTAAATGGAAGTATGGGCGACTCCCTTAGCAATGTATAAACATTGTACCTATTAATATGTAATGCTGAATAGCTGAATATTAGTATTGCGTATGAAAAAAGTTTCAGGAACTTTTTATATCGTTACAATCCTGAAAATAAAATCGTAGAAACTCCTACGTCAAAAGGCATACAAACTTGCACAAGAAAAAGATTTTGCTATGAACTGTAGCTAGGCGTTTGTTTACAACCTTCAACAAATAGGTAAAAAAAAAGATTATGTTGGGAAAATCACCCACCGCATATAATTATACGCACTGACAGCCCAGGCGCACTCCGTATTTTAGGTATGAAGCTACAAGTACCCGGCTGGCTCGACTCGTCGGGTCAATTCAGGTGGCGTAACGTAGTCAGAAGATAAAAGAGTTACGCGATAGTAAGAACCGCAACTTCTATGTGAATATAACTTTATGTAATTAGCACTGTGCTACCTGAACTGCACTTTATTGTGTCGTAGAGGCGCTTTTGGTGAGCAGTGGTGGCCCAGTGGTAACAGCCCCGACTTACAAGTTGTAGGTCATGGGTTCGAAACCGAAACATGATGAACCCAGTCAGGCGCTTTACTTTGTGTAAAATAATTTCAGCACCACTGCTCACAAAACGGTGAAGGAAAACATCGTGAGGAAATTGGCATGTCCTAAGTGCATCTATGCATGTCCTAGAACCAAAAATTCGAAGACATGTGACATCCACCAACCCGCACCGGGCCCGCGTAGTGGATTACGGCCCTCTCCCTCTCACAGAGAGAAGGCCTGTGTCCCAGCAGTGGGAACATTAATAGGCTGATTATGTTATGTTATGTACGTTAAGAGTCGCTTTTTATTTAAATGATTTTGCTGAGTGAATCATCTGTACTAATCTGTGCCGGTACATAAACAGAATGCTATTGCAGAAATAAAATAACAAAATGTAGGCACATTAATTATTTAATATGGAGCAAAGCAGTACTAGGGTTTGTGAGACACATATCTATCACATATATGTGTCTCACAAACCCTAGTACTGCGGGGAATATAAAAATTATGTTTTTCAACAAGCATCTTTTTTATAAATCCTGGGATTACATGTAACAGTTATTCAAAGACACAACTATTAAACATACAGTGTGTTGAGGTGTTTGCAGCCCGCTTATAATTTATTTCAAGTTCTAGTAGGTAAAGGTCTAGATGCTGCTTCAAGTTCAGGTCTTGAGTCAGGTCCAGGAAGATTTACTCGATTTCGATCTTGATTTGACTGCCGTTGATGTCTCATCCAACAGGGACACGCATAGTTCATAACCTAAAAGAAAAAGTCAATATAGGATATTTAAGGAGTCATCACTAGCCACAAATATTTATGTGATGAACTGTGAACATACGTGTTTTTGTTGGTCTGGGTGTTTACAAAAAAAAGTATGAAGTTGTATAAGTATTAAATATAAGCTCTACTTAGTTTAGGACTAGATATGGTGCTATGTAAAATATCCAAAATATTTATTATAAGTATTAATATAGTGAAGTCAGCATTGAATCATTATAGGAAATACACATAATATACAACACATAATATTGAGGTCTGGGACAGGACCGACTATTTGCAGGCTGATGAACTGATTATCCGAAAAGGAAGACCATCCATTCATGCATTGGATGGACATTTAAATATGAAAGAACACATTGTAATACACATCATTTTAATTACCTGATAGAAAGCTGGATGTGACCTCCGTACATTCTGAAACATTGAATTGTTCCTTTCCACTGCATGGTATTGTGCACTTCATAACGGCCACAAGTGATGCACATTGTATGCCCAAATAAACGTGCATCAGGAGCTATTTCCGAACTCAGACGTTCAAAACATGGATGGCAAAAGTTGGCATCCCTTGAAACCTAGAATAAAATTATTAACATGAGTCAAGTATGTAACAAATACATAAACATATTAATAATTTATGACATCTAAGGCAACTAGTTTGTCGTTGTTACAATTATAAGAAGACCTGAGTCTTTCTGATTCATTTCCTCCATTGCCATTGAGTTTATATTATATTTTAAGAACTGTGGTAAACAACCTCCAAATCCGCTTTGCACTTAGTTGCTTCTCATATTGAGTAGTTGTAGAATGATTTCAGCTAACTCTAGATGACTTATCTCGATCGATTGTTTACCATCATGCTAAGATAGTGAGTAGAAGACCATGTAAAGAAGAGGTGATATGCCTCCACAGTCTACACCACACACGACTAGTTTATGCATCTCATAATGAATGAATATGCAAGGGAAGTCCATGTAGAGTAGCGGAAGGTCAGTATGAAGATAAGCACACTCAATAAGGCCGACAAATAAGCGAGGGTCAAAAGTAAATACTAAATATCCAGAAACGGCAAAACGAAAAAACGACGTCTGACACACGTCTGGCCTGACTGACGTTTGACTTTTTAATAGAGATGGTATGGAACATCTTGGAATGTAGCAGAATCGATAAAATAATTGAAAATAGAAATACTGTTCTTGTCGATTATTATTCAATCAACATTCTTCGACATAAAATAGTTTCCTATTATTGTGATGGTTATTGGACCATTTGCATAGATTAAACAAAGAGTTTACCAAAGAGTTTACACGTTTTCCGAAGCTTTTGGTCATTTTTTTATTTGGTTCTAATCGAATCAAGTCTATTAAAGAAGAATCGATTGTCACTTTTTAGTAAACAGCACTATTTATTAAGTGCCGTCATAATTTTGTGTGCTTCTTGTCAAACAAAAAACAGGAAAAATACTTTTAATTATTTGATTAGTTCACGAAAGTTGTAGGAAAATAATAAAACCGTAATAATTCATTAATGAATATTTGAATGTTATGATGTAGTGAGAAATGTCTATACATGCTAAAGGCAGTGGCTTAGCCATGTCCTTTATAATAGGTACTGAAAAACAAAACCTAAAACGTTAAATTTCCGGACTATTTATATATTAATACGTGAAGCAAAAACTTACCCGTTTTTACATATAAATTATATTTTTAAATATTAGAATAAAAATTATAAACATTTAAAAATAGAAATATAGTAGCCCACCGGTATCAGGAACAAGGTCCTAGCTATTTATTTATTATAGTATACTATCCATACTTCCATACTAATATTATAAAATAAGTAGTACTAAATCGAAAGTAACTCTGTCTGTCTGTATGTTACCTTTTTTTTTTGTCTTACCTTTTCACGCCCAAACCACTGAACGGATTTCGCCAAAATTTGGCAATGAGATAGATGGCATCCTGGGGTGGACATAGGCGGTTTTTATTTAAAAAATAATCCTACAGGGCGTGATATAGGGGATGAAAGACAATAAATAAATAAATAATAAATTAAAGTTTGTATGGGACACCCAGCATTTCTTAAGTTGGCATATGAAAATAATTTATGCTCTTGGTAAGAAATAAGGAATTATGTCTTAAAGCGATGATTTTAATATTTACATATTTTTTTATACTTTATTAAAAGAAATTTTAGGGATTGGAAATATAGTCACAGTCCGTATCTTGATATAATATTTAGTCGTTATAAAACTTCGGTCCACTTGCACTGGGACAAAAATTATTACAATGAAATTATCTGTCTATTTGTTACCTCTGAACGAATTTGGATACGGCTAGCCCATGAGTTGGGTAAGGACATAGGATACTTTTATCCCGGTAGTTCCTACTTTCCCGTGGGATGATATCCGACATCCAGGCGGGTGAAGCCCCGGGCATAAGCTAGTTAATGGAATAAAAAAATCGAATTTCTTCCACTGGGCGACCACTACCCGATTAAAAAAATACTTTGTAATAGTAACCCTATTGTAATGTCTTCTGTAATGTAATAAAATATGAGTCTGGATGACAACTACTTTAATGTCATAATTAATAGACAATCCAAAACACCTCATTGAATATGTTCTTCGCTCAACCGTTACAGTGGCCATCAGGTGGGCATAACAATTTAAAATCTATTGTGTCTCGTTAATGACACTCGAAGGTCTAAAGGACATTATTATGACGTGTTTCATTTGTACTTTTTTCATTAAAAATCGAAACCTAAACCTACTGAACTGAAGTTTGTATACTAAAAACCACAAAAATTATATTTGACATAATTATCCTTGTAATAACCTCATAGCATAGGCTAAACATGTAAATCATAAGGTTAAAGTATTGATTCAATATCAATTCGTGACGGCAGACGACCCTGCAGACCGTTCATGTATAACAGATAACAATGTTAAAACAATACTTCCTTGTATACTCAACTGATACTCGTAAATACCATTAAGTATTTAGTACCTTATTGTTGAAGCTGCTCAAAGCAAACTGTTTCGCAGTGCCAGTACTAATAGATAAGTTATCACATCCACTATCGCGTTGTTCATCGCTTTACCTCGATCTAATTTCGTACAACGGGACTATATATCTAATAGATGCTTCAGTTTTTAGGGCTATCTATCGCCAAGCGGTTAAGTACGACGTCAGTTAACTGTACAATTTTAGCGCGACGATGAAGCCTAACCTGAAAGACAAATGGACCTTGTTAAACAGTTAGTTACTTTAAACTATGATTAATTAAGTCGTTAGCAACGAGCTGATTCACTAAACTCTTTGTGGTTGCATACGTCATAAAATCTTCTGTTGTGTTGCATTTCCTGCTCATTTGTCATCGAAAGTGTGGCACTTCAGAATTTGATTGTGTTCTAACGACAGTTTTCCCTCATAAACTACTGCGAATGCGCAAACACCATACATACATGTATGCGGCATATTACAAACACCTTTACAATTATTGATTTCACAGCAAATCTAAACTTTTTTACAAGAAGAATTGTTTTTGCTAGTGGCACGTCGTGTTTAGAATAATCATTAAATAGCGTTCCTTATTAGATAGGATTGTTCTTCAAAAATGTTCAATACGCACGTTACTTCCTGCATGAATATGCCGTTGATATCTGCTCGTATTTGAACTTTCAAAGTTGTGGTTGTTCTAACCGGTAGTCCGGCCATTGTAAAACGGACTTTATCCTTATGTGGATCGAGTCGTAAGTGTATTGTTGAGTGTATGGTGCGAGAGGGGTCAGTATTCCGCGGTTAACTCGTCCGCCGACAGGGCGTCGACCTCGGATTGCACGCGGACCAGGCTCTGGACACTTGCATTGTCCCATCAACTCGCATCGCAATAGCCCTGACTACACATACAGCTATATGTCAACGAAGTAAGTACCTACTTACAAAATTTTTGAGCTTCACTATAACTTCCAGGAATTTCCCGATTATGCACCAGCACAATGTGTTTGTTACCTTCTAAGAATTTGTATCGAAGCTTTGCAAAACGCATCACAAGAGTAATACGTCTAACCATAATACCAGTTCACCTAAATTAGTTTATAAATAAATTCCTATGAATTAAGATAACACCACATGTGACACCACATTAGGGATTTGATTAGTCAACCGCGTGAATACCGGTTAGTGCGAGCGGGACAGCTAGAAATCGAGAATCGAGATAGGCGAGGTAATTAAACATTAGTTAATTCGGTTATATCGGGTGAATCATGCCTAGTGTTGTATGAGTAGTGCAAATCAGGTTATCGATTGGTAGTGTTAGCGACACAGGCCGGGCGTCGACCCTCGTGACTGCAAGGCATGCCACTTGTACCGAAGCGCATCGTGACCCAAAGAGGAGCGACGGTGCCTGTCTTGAAAGCATAAACAACGAAGGTTTTACTGAAGCATTCATTGTAAATTCTCAAAATCACGACGTGGTAATTCTTTGATCCAATTTATTGCAGTGACAATACCCTTTTGGGTTGAAATGGGGATGATTATAAACAGGATTAAAAAGTTAATGACACTTTTAAAATTTAATTAAGGAAAAAGGGGTATGAGTGCAGATGGAAATCGCAACGACATTTAAAATCAATTGAAATTGCAAATTTAACCTTTTAATCCCACAAATGTAGGGTCCGATGGGTCCAAAACATTTAATTATAAAATTACTGAGGCTACATTAAAATTTTCACTTTATGGTTTCAACATTGAATATTTTAATGAGTTTCCGCTTTTCACCGTAGATACTATTCGGAATGAAATTAAAGGTAGTCAGTAAATAATTGACAACCTTCCTTCATTTATACAAAAATGTACTTGATTAAAACGAATAATGTGCTTCACCTGTAGCCGCTTCAATAATATTACTACTTAGTACTTAATGATTCCTCGATAAACGATTACCACTTCCGGTTCATTCTTCATTATGTATAGTGCTATCTGGAAAGCAGTAGTAAATACGACGATAAAATTCCTGAAAATACACCCATGACAAACAAACTTCACTTGCATATTGTAAATTGGAGCCTTTTTGAAACAATACATGTTGGAAACGGATGCTTCACTCCACGTTAACGAACTGGCAGATATAAACCCAGCCTCTTTTTTGTATGCGCAGGTACCTATCCAAAAGTTAGAACCTAGAATTTTGTTATCTAACAACGTTTGACGTCGCGGGGCCTCAAATACAACGAGAGGTCGTAAGGGAGGGGGCTGGGTCACGAATTTTACGGGTCCGGGTGCTCTCGACCCCAACCGTGTTGGTGTAAGTGTGCCAGCGATGTATGTAGGTTAACATCGGACGCGCTCGATACGCCACCGCTGCTGCCGCCGATGTCGACCACATAACCTAGATCAGGGTGCGGAGAGAACGCTTATGAAATCTGGCGCACGGTGACTGCATAAATGAAAAGCCACTTTATATGTCCGTTTGAGTTAATTTGATATGCCATTAATGTATTACTGTTGGATTTACTACTGTGACGAGGTGTCACATGATTTTTTTATGAATTCAATGTTCTGCTCATGAATTAATCTGTGTCAACTGGTAACAAAAGATTTTCACTTGTGAGCGTTCCAAATTTCTTTTCTACAACAGTCTGAAAATCAGTAGTCAGATGCATTTTTTCCAAATCACTAACTAGATTGTGATTACTCTATAATTTATCAACTCCTAAATTTCTCATCAACTCATTTCCAAGTATTTGTTCAAACAATTTCTATTAATAGAAATGCTTTGTTTCTCCATTGTGATTAATTTAGAAACGCTCTTTCTAAGCCCACACCGCGAAACTGGCGAAATTATGTCACATTCTCCGTGTAGCGGTTAGTGTAACACGAATTGCAAAAGTCGCGAGGCTTGGCGCACAACGTAGATATGCTTATTAGACGGCTCAACTAAAATTTAAACCATCTACACTTGCATTGAATCATTCCGACGACAATTTTGAGAAAATCTCTAGGACCGTTGCAATATATTGCTGTTGTCTATCATATTCATCTCTAACGGCCCAGAATCTAGAAATTGGAACAGATTTCTTCACAGCCTCATCATGACAAATTAGCACCACAATTAGAGTTACTCATGTCGAAAGTCTATTCAGTAATTCATCGGTAACATTATGTAAGTTTCAATTATCTTTCTTCTAAATACCATTTTGAAAGTTGTCACGATCATCGATCACAGCCAGTAGAAATTCTTTTCATGGCTAACTTTCAATAGTTTTAGTAAAAAGTATACAAAGGAAAGTTTTTACATGGTTAATTTTATTTTTTAGCTATCTCTTCAATGCCTGTTTTTATGTTTTGATAGTTATCGATTACGTTGCATGAAAGTTGTTTGACAAAATGAAATTTTATTGAATGAAAGTCGAATTTTATCTTTGAAATCAAAATTAATTAGTGTATGCTAGTTAGAACAAAATTAGCCTGTAGATAGAGAGTTGGTATGTTGACTAATTTCTGCGTTTCACTCCGCTTTGGGCGGTATATTTTTTGTTGAACTGGGGCGTAGGGGTGGTGTGGCAAAAATACATGACCTATAAAATTCCGAAACCAAGATTATGTTAAAAATATTGTGTGGGGGAAGGGTGGGTTTGTCAGAGGCACAGGAATGCGCAGGCGAGTGCTCGGTCGAGCTGTGCACGCGCACGGTGCAGCTGGTCCGCTTCTGTCTCGATACGGCCAATTGTGCGCGCCGATTTCAAAACGAAAGTACCGCGCATCTAGGACGGTGAACGTATTTCTCGCTGAGATCTCTTGCAATTTACCAGCGAGGTAGGCACTTTGTCAGAGAATGCGGCATAGCCAGATTGTTAGATATTCATAACTTGCAACATATTACAACTAATCAACAGCATTAGAAACTTGCAAAACAAGCTAGTTTCTAATCTAGTACGTTTGTTTATTTAACGTGTGAGCTTTTAGCCTTATCGATGGACCAGTTAGCCGACCCTAGAGACATTCATGATAACTACCTGCCCTATCCCCGTTTCGAACAAGTTTGGTTGTTGCTGTGAACAACTGTTGCTGTGCCAATATTTATAGTTTCAAGTTTGATTGCTACACTTTATGTTATGTAATTAAATCTAGATGCATTGTGAGTTTCTGGGGCCTTGTCATTAACACAATTGCCTTAATATATCTATATATATAAAAGGAGAAACTGATTCACTGACTGACATATCAACGCACAGCCGAAACTACTGGGACTAGGAACGTGAAATTTTCCACACAGCTTCCTTTAATAATGTAGGGGAGCACTAAGAAGGGGTTTTTGAAAATTCGACTTTTAAGGGGGTGAAAAGGGGGGATTTCGATTGTATGCAAAATCTTATTCCTTGAGTTAATAGACTTGAAACTTGGCACGAATACTTATCTAAGTAAATCATAAAGTTTGTCATTTTTAGTTTTTCTAAGCTACCCCCTAAACGGGGATTGGGGGGTGTCAAAGTTTGTATGAAAAAAATTTTACGCAAGGTCCGAATAACTCGAAACTCAGTATTTATACTTAAAATCGAAAATAAAGAATAATGCGTATCAAGGTTTTTCGGAAACAACCCCTAACGGGGTGAAAAGGGTTAAAATATTTTAATGACGGCTGCGATTTACTCATTTTCCGTCATGGGTGTCGTTTTCGTAGTTTTCGATAGTGCTAAAGCCGATAGTGAGGTCAAAATGTAAATCCAAGATGGCGGCTGCGAAAGTTTTCTTATTTTTCGTCATGGGAGTCGTTTTCGTAGTTTTCGATGGTGCTAAAGCCGATAATGAGGTCAAAATGTAAATCCAAGATGGCGGCTGCGAATTCTTTTTTATTTTTCGTCATTGGTGTCGTTTTCGTAGTTTTCAAGGGTGCTCAAGCCGATAGTGACGTCAAAATGTAAATCCAAGATGGCGGCTGCGAAAGTTTTCTTATTTTTCGTCATGGGAGTCGTTTTCGTAGTTTTCGATGGTGCTAAAGCCGATAATGAGGTCAAAATGTAAATCCAAGATGGCGGCTGCGAATTCTTTTTTATTTTTCGTCATTGGTGTCGTTTTCGTAGTTTTCAAGGGTGCTCAAGCCGATAGTGACGTCAAAAAGTAAATCCAAGATGGCGGCTGTGAATTTTTTTTTAATTTTTCGTCATTGGTGTCGTTTTCGAAGTTTTCAAGGGTACTGAAGCCGATAGTGACGTCAAAAAGTTAATCCAAGATGGCGGATGTGAATATTTAAAAAAAAATCGACATGGGTGTCGTTTACATAGGATTTCTAATGTGCTTAAGCCGAAAGGGAGGTCTAAATGTAAATCCAAGATGGCGGCTGCGACAAATTTGTCATTTTTCGTCATGGGTGTCGCTTTCGTAGTTTTTGAGGGTGCTAAAGCCGATAGAGAGTACTTCGTACGAATACTTATCTTAGTAATAAATGGGGATTAGGGGTGTCAAAGTTTGTATGAAAGATTTTTTATGCGAGGTCTGATTTACTTGAAACTCAGTAATTTATACTTAAAACCGAAAACAAAGAATAACGTGTATCAATATTTTTCGGAAACAACCCCTACCGGGATGAAAAGGGTTGAAATATTTTATTTGCATAGCACTGACCTTTATCAAAATACACGTAACGACATCTATTTTTTGGAATTTGCTATTCACAATTGGGCCCGCTGACGGTAGGTGACGCTGCAATCGAAGTTCAAGACGGTATTCTGTTCATGACACGTGCACAATTTCTGAGCAGTACCTAAACTAACCTAACAAAAAGTACTAGGGTTTCATGAATTCACGATATAGTATTTCAATTATTAAACAATCAATCTGCCTAGCTTTTTCCCAATTATGTTAGGGTCGGCTTCCCGTGTAACCGGATGCAGCTGAATACCATTATTTTACATGGAGCGACTGCCTATCTGACCTCCACAACCGAGTTACTGGGTAATACGATACCCCTTGGTAAGACTGGTTGTCAGACTTTCGGGCTTCTGACGACCCGTTACAACTGTCAAAGATCCATGAATGGCAGCCGCGACCAACGGCTTAACATGCTTTCCGAGGCATGGAGGAGTCTCGGTATGTCAAGATGGTCAACCATCCACAGACCATCCACGGCAACCGTAGCTTAACCTAATGGGTCGACCCGTGCGGCTGTTATTACTTAGTTTCCAGCTCCTCTACAATTCTTCTCTCAATTTCTATCAATTCATCAATTTCTATCATTAGACATAGTGCACTATTTCTGAACAGTAACCTAACAAAAAGTACAATCATTACGTTATGCTACTAATAGGATTTGGCGATTTGGATTTAGGCGACAGATAGTTTATAACCTGGACAAAGAATACTTTTTATCCCGGTAGTACGTTTCCTTGGTTTTCCGACATCCACGCGAGTGAAGCCGCGGGAAAGAGCTAGTATATATATATAGTATATAATAAAATAGTAACAAAGTCAAAACAGTACGTTAAATATTAAAAAAAGTAATTGCTACGAGGTGTGGGAACGAGTCTGATGCCAAAACTATAGTTTTTAGAATTGTTGACCTATGTTCCGGGTTGACGCCAAAACGGCTGAACGGATATGGATGAAAGGCACATGGATTATAATCAGGATTAACACATACAGTAATTTTAATCCGTACGTTTTCGTGGGATATTTTCCGAAGTCCACGCGAGCGAAGCCACGGGCAAAAGATAGTAGGGAAATATAATAACATCTAATCATGTTGGTTTTGTGTTTAGCAATGAGTCACCATGAAAATCTACAAAGAGACACACAGCCAGTTACAATTACAGTTCTACCCGACCGAAATATTCGTGGATATGTCAGTGGGCTTTGTCAGGCTTAGCCAATACACAGGATTGTGTAGGCAGAAACGGTTGACAGAGGTATAACAAATAGCTTGAACTGTCCATAGGCATTGCTCAAGGGTTATTTACAAATGCTTTTGGTATAAACGGAAAAAGAAAAGAAAACTTTTTAGCTTTCGTTTGAGTGCGATCGGTATAGATTTGATGGTTTCGAACTTTCGATATAGCCAGTCTTCTTTTATTTATCAAAACAGGAAGCAATCACAAGAAAGTTTCACAGATTATTCTCATAATTTCATTTATTGACCATTCTGTAGAAATTGTGCGTATTTTAGAAGGGTGTTATGAAAGGCGAATGGGGCGTGAAATCGTAGCATAGCTCGACTGTACTGCAATGTACAGCACAGCGGTTATATCACACGAGATATCGTAACTTTTGCTCGTTACTTTTGTTCCATGTTCTAGTAGAAAGTGCACGAGCCTCTCGCCTTTCTGATACTATTTATTACTTAGTCTTAAGATTGGTACATTTGAGAGTTTATTATGCTTGCACACCTGAATGTTTGGCAATCAAAATCTATGCAGATTCTGTGTCATTTATATTGAAATGCTGTTTGTATTTCAGGAAAACAATGCCTGAAGTAATATATACAAAATATTATCTGTAAGATCAGAATTGTATAATGTTGTAACTATTATCAAAGGGAATTGCCCGTGCTCCATAGACACTTTGGCCTCAAGTGCACACAATTCAAAGTATATGGATAGGATAATATGCGATTTAAATAATGAAATGGTCAAGGTCTTGGTTTAGAAAAAAGTTGGGGTTATTTAGAAAAAATCGTTTTTTTCAATGAGGCAAAATCTTCAATTTGTGCTGCACTAAATGTTTTAATATGATTATATATTGATTCTAAAAGTAGATTCCAGGGGTTAGGTAATAACAGATTCTACAATCCGGCGGTACATAATAATTGTACTTACAAAATAGATGTACCCGCAGTGCTGATGGGATAGCGAGCCAATTGGTCTTGTTACAGCCAGGAAAGAAACATTGATTTTGAGTGTTTGGTGCTCTTACATAATAAGGCAGCAGTATACTGTTGGATGTGTTCAAGCTTTGTTGTCCCGCTTGCTAAGCACTGTCAGCTACTTCAGATTGCACCGAAGGTAGGTTGGATGGTTCAAATTGCTCCATAGGCAGACTGGATGGTTCAGATTCCGGTTCTGTAGTTGAACATGATGCTGCTCTAAACTGCTCTAACGAGATGATGATGGCAACTGAAATAATAATAAAAATTAAAGCTCAGTGCATAAAGACAGTAAACGTGAATTACTGTGGTTTTGGTACAAATAAATACACAATCAAAAAATATCTATCAATAACATTTTATATTATTATTAATTAATTTCTAAAAAATCTTTCTCAAGTTTCTAGACAATCTGTACTATGTGAAATATAACTTGTGCGGACACGAAAGAAGTTGAATATTACACTTATATAGACTCAGAAGTATGTCAGTATCAAATCTCAGAACTACGCTTGTATTAATTCTAAACTGTTGATAACTTACCGCTCTTGGTACAATCTGACGGGCAATCACACTTTTTTCGAGTTGTTCATGTGGAGAATCAGACCTGAGTGTATGTGATCTTATTCTCAAAACCAATCTGCCGCACGCAGCTGATGCACACTTGTCCATGACCATCAATCTGTACATTTTGTTGTTCGCACACTAAACTGTCACTCGACACTTGTACCTAATAAACAAGTCATAATTATTAGATATCCTAAAACAACACTAACCTTGATAGTACTCTAGTCTATTTATTTAAAAATAATTTCTCAGAGGAAGACATGTACTGACCTGTTGTGTCGAACACATTGGTCGGTGGGTCGCCTTAGATTGTTGTATAACATTTTGCTCTTTCTGCTATTTCCAAGAAATGCCTTCGTATTCTCGTGACGTTTAAACCACAATTAACACAGCGTAAATGACCTTTTGAATGAATTACTTAGGGCACGGAAGTACTCGGGCCAGCGACAATGCCGGGGTCTTCATAATTTGTGGAAGCGGGAGCGGAATCCATGTTCAGGCCGTGGTCGTCAGGGCTCAGGGTTCAAAGAATCTTCGGAGTCCATTTAATAAGCGTATTCGATGGTTAAAATAACAAATTCGCAAGAAAATAAAGATAAGCAAACGAAAACAAAGAAAGTCGATTTGTGATTTGACATTGACATTGACTTGACAGCCGGCCGGCATAATTCAATGTTGCCACACCACACACAAAAAATTGATAGATCGATATCGATTTTTTTATCGAATCCTAATTTTAATACAAAATTATAATCGCCACTGTGACACTTAACGACGTCAACTCTGATGACGTAACATTATTTGGTTAAAAAAAATGGATAAACAGTGTATTTTAGTTCAAATAATAAAACGATTAAGTACCTAATATTAAAAAATAAAATAAAGTCTTACCAGCGATTACACGACACGAAACACACACAACTCAAAATAATCACATTCACTTTTTCACTCACGGGTTCCCGACGTTTTTTTTGGTCGGATCAAAATAGGTATTTAATAAACGATGCTAGTTAGTGCAAATATTTATCTACCACGATGTATGTAAAAACTACTTATGGAAATAACAACACTTCCCATCGATTTACACACAAAAACAATAAAAAACCTGTTTTACCTGCGTGTGACGTGCGACATCAGTCAGTTTCAACATTTTTTTCCAATGTTGCCTATTGATATTTTTGGATATTGGTTTTTATGATAAAAATCGTAAAAAAAAAAGGGTGTATTCCCGTTCGTCCCACTGCCGTCGTCCCCCTGGTGGGACGAACGGGAATTTAATAATTAAATGATTTAGTTGACGAGAATATTCGTCAGGCCATAGAGTTAAATTGTTCACAGACCAGTTTAGCCCTAATTTCATAGTAGAAATAGAGATTGTACCTGCGTCGTCTGTTAAACCGTGTGTACCTGCGTCGGCCGTATGTCCGCCTCGGGGATTGAAGGACAAATATGGTTTGCGGCAGCCTTGCGGCTGCCTCGGGAGAGGTTAAGAAGTTATGAACGTCTTTGTAAATATGTTTTCTTTAACATATTCTATCTTTATTGTGCTGAACAGATAAAGAATTATAGGTAATTAAAATGTGTAGTAGCGTTTTTGTTATGATCCTATGCATTCATTATTATATCAACTATCAATTCGCTTGTTCATTTAGTATCAATAGTAAAAACATAACACCGTATTTGTTTGAATACATCGAATAATAAGCATTACGGATCTGATATTATAAGTAAAACATCCATGAAAACATAATCGATTATTTCGTGAACGGAATTAATAATTATTGGCAACACTGCTGATTTTATCCACAAAAGGGAATTATTTTCACGTATTTATCGTTTCGGTACTTTTTATTTGTGCAAAAATGTTCCCATCTTGTTCGGATAAATGAATATCTTGTTAGATAACTAGAAATAACGATGTTTTTTTTACATATACGTAAATTGCTGGGCGTTTCGGGCCATAAATGGGCATCCTTCTTTGATTGAGAATTCACAAATTAAAGAAGTCATTAAAATTCAAAATTATGCAGCACTTTTGAGAAAATGCATATTCAATTTTGTATAGTATCGAAATGATTTTAATTTGTATTGATTACAACAACCTTTCTGTAACAAAAAAACCATGTTAAGGTAATGGTACAAATTAAACAGCAACAATCAAGTCTATTACGTAGGTAGGTACAGTCATTATTACATTAATTAATAAAGCAATAATTGCACCATCATGTTGCAGTTTTTATGTCATAAATTCATAGAGTTCATTATTGACAATCACAACACATCTTACACCGATGAGTTAATGAGTCTTTGTGATATACGAGTGTACTAGACGTGCGTTCTCTCAACCTACTTCTTGAATGCCGCCATCTTGTACACAGAAGTCGACTCTATTTTAGAGGATATAAAGATTAAAATATTATATGTTCACTAACGTTCTCAATCCTACATTTAGGAACAGCTTCTGATGTGCCATGGCATTGTGAACTCTATAGTGGTGGGGCAAGGTGTATAATAAGGCACAGCTGACGATTTTAACATTGTACAGTGTACATGTTCCATTCAACCATGAACTCCTTTGAGGAGCGTCCCGCGTTGAGACCTCAATTTTTTAACTCTCTCATTTATTGGTCAATCGGCATGACATTTGTATGGCATGGTATTACTATTATGTGGCTATAAAATGCTTATTGCAAAAATACCTTTACTTATCGTATGTAAGCCGAGTGTTAGTTAGCAAATCTGGCTATGGCTAATTTCATATTTATTCAATTTAAAGAACTCGTTATACAGAGTTAGTGGAAACGCGCACAAGCAATTTTATTTCTATTTATAATTTTGAATTTAGTTCGTGTGTTTATTCTTGAATTTATTTACTATAATTATCATGAAATGTAACGAGTTGAGAATAAAAATTCTATGTCATCTGCATGTACTAGTGTCCTCACAATTAATCCGTGTTTTCAATTATTATTTATCATTGTAACACATTTTATACTGACACACGCATCCGTCGGTCTGTAAAAGCAAACAGTGTCAAGGCGGCTTATATTGATTTCAAGCTTGTAATGAGTACAAAATGACTACACAATTGATTTTATTATTGTATATCATTAGGTTTTGATCTCGATGATAGTGGGAACTATCAACATAATGTAATATGTCATTATAAAGAACGACCTACGTGCAGAGGAGAACTGTTGTGGCACTTTTGTCAATTTATCGACGGGCTCAAATAGACGGGAGAGAAATATTGCATTACCCCCACTCGATGCCAGGATATCGTTTACAATTTTAGTCTAGTAAATCGATACTGGCTGTGCAGTGAGCACTCCAGGGTAAAAATAGGCTATGCTTTTTCATGCACCTGAAGTTGGAACTACTCAATTTTGGGAAATTTGACACTGAGCAGCAGCATGCATCTGTATCATACTAATCGAAGCTTATATCGATAGGCCATTCAAGTGAGATTATCAGTAATAATCGTCCTTACCTTGAGCCAGTAGGAACTCTACTTTTTTTATTTCATCAGTCCAAAATGTTGCGGACAAACTTCTAGACATAATTTCATTGATACCGTTTTGCGTATTTCTTAGTTATATTCAAGTTGGTATTTGATAACCTGAATTAGAAATCCTTTATTTACAGGTATTTCTTCAGAGGCCGTAGATCACCGTAAACTGTAAGTATAAAACGTATAAATATGTAAATTACTATGAATACGTGCGTACCTTAATATCAGAGATGCATGTACGTACGAAGCACCTCGTCCACCGTGTCAATGGTTGTGCAAGCACATTGTAAGCTGATTGCTCAATCAGATGCATCTTGTTTCGTGTAGCCATGCGTGAGAGTCGAATTTCCCAATAGTTAGATGTGTAGAGAAGTCGAGTGCTTGTCGCGGCTGTTTCCCAATAGAAAGTCCTCAGATGCAGGAAGCGCAGTACTGCAGCGCACGTGCATTTGTTCGCCGGCGGCGCCTGGTGGGGCGCCGGCCGATGCACTTTCATGCTGGTGACGTCACACCTTACCTTTCGTCAGCGTCACACCGCAGCTCGTAAGAGCTGTTACGCAATGGACGCACGCCACTCAACTTTCCAATTTCGACAACGCGCTATTGTGTAGCGCTTTCAAATTTTACTATACCATCGCCCGCTTGAGCGGCGCTTTCTTGCATTTCTCTCTCTTTTTAATCACGACTGAAAAATGCTCTAAACTCAGTGCGCGGGCGCAATGTAGAGATGCACTTTCACTGTTGCGTTCCGCCTCTCGTCTCTAATAAATAATATGTTATTAAATTATTAAGATTCTTCTGTAGTCTTATAATGAATTGAAAACTAATTATATACTATTATATTTCAAAAAGTAATTAATGCTTTCAAGGGAGATTCGAATAATGTTTTAATTTATCATTGAATTATTTCATTCATTTCTGGAATGGTTTTCCACGACATTTTGAGTTTACTGAGCTCCTGTTCATTTAGACCTTTGAACTAAATACGAGACCATAAACAGCACATTGAACTAGATGCAAAGGTAACAACGACTATATTGTAGGATTTTCACCGAGACGAGATAGCTAGCTTTCCACGCAGCGAGAGTCGAGTTGAGAGTGAACCACGGCTCTCTCCTTACCTTAATCTCGTATCCATATTAATAATAAAAACATTTAGAACGAAAACACTACATATCGATAAACAACTCTGTAGGCATATAACATCGTTCATGAACTTAGTGCTCTCTATAAAATACTTATTTCTCAATGGCCTCCTTTCGTTTTAATGTAGGTTATGAACTAAAAATTGAATTTCTATATTAATGAATATGATTATTCATTATTTAAAATCAATTTCTCGATTAATTCATAATGAGCCTTTGTTCCGAAATTGTAGAGTATAAATAATAAAAAAATAGATTACTCACTTACGGTGGTTTTATGTGTCACCTGTTCAAATCCAACTTCAGTTAAAATTAAAGTTTTTGTTAAAAGATTTACCCTTTTTTTTGGAGTGCCATAGAAACGAAAGGTCAACTCGTATTGTAAATGAGAAAGTTAATCGTGGAAAGTGCGATCTGCGGCACCTGGTGCAGTTTCTAAAAAAAATATAATGTACCGGGTAGCCTTTCGCCCCGCTGTATGGTGTTGGTGTAAATTGCACGTCGTCCTTATCTGGACTAATAGGAAAGCAGTTAATAGAATTCCCTAGGTTTTGTGTAAAGGAAAACAAATCAAAAGCCAGGGCAGAAAAGGCACTAATCCCATGGGTTCTATGTAAGTAGCGCTTTTGGTCAACTGAATTTTACAAATCAAAACTCGGGCATCTTGCACCAGCTCATTAAAATTTGTTATAAGTCAACACCAAGTGATTATTTAATATATAATACCACTTGATTCAATAAACGAAAGTCAGTTCCATTATCAGAGCAATATCGTTCCTCTTTTCGTACATACGTTTTTATATGTTGCCGAGGGAATCAGCCGACCTTGTTGATAAAAAAAATAAAAATACATACTACAGACTTCACTCTAGGTACCTCATAAACGGAATTTCTTTGATCGGCTTGCGTAACTACAGAGCTACAAAAAAAAAAATGGGATGTCGAGCTTTCTATATCATTTCTTTTAATTTGATTAACTAACATGGCGAGGATTATACGAAAATGTATTATACATAAAAATATATCATTATATTTATGAATTTTCGTCGTTTTAAATTGTATCAATTTGAAACGGACTACGTAATAAATATACTTTCCCTTTGGATATATAGTTTTAGTATTCAAAGAGCTTCCACTTGTGTCGTAAGCGCATTATGTTGGTAATCATCTTCAAGAGCAGCTTTTGATCAGGTTCTTCGAAATGTTTCTATTTTGATGGTAAAGCTTCAGATCGTAATGACAACCAAGAAGGTTTAGCGCCAGAACACAAACAAACACAGTATTATGTAAATTGCTGACGCACGCTACGCATATAAAACCTATGGGTCCACCACCATCGTTTCTTTGTAATATAAGTAGTAAAGCGAATTAACAACCATTCACTTAATATATCCCATTGTATGTTTTACTTTCTGGTGTTCCATTGCACATTTTCAGTTACTAAGCAGAAAATTTTAAAATATGTCCCAGTCTCAAAAACTTACAGTTTACAGCCCCTTCATCTTTATACTCAATTTTGTCAGTACCAGTCACACTATTAAAACAGGTAATGACTCGATAAATCTTAAGAGCATCCTTCAGAAGTCTGTTGGCTCTTGTTTTATAAGCATCTTCACTCTAGTCCTCTTGACTAAGTGGTATTATGCAGTCGCCTGAAATTTGTTTCTATAATAAGGCCACGAATTTAATTTTCCTAGTCATCAACTAAATTGTTAGATATGTCACGTATTTAATCAAGACCACCGTTTTAGCCAAACGTTATTATTTTGTAAACTGCTGAATCTTGTATCGCAAGACGTATTTTTCGCATTTTCGCACGTAATTTCCTTGAATCTAGATGCACTAAAATATTGCTCAGCTTTCATAGATTTCCAACGAGCCAAGTTTGTCATAATCCCTGGGTATATTTGAAATTAACGCAGCTTCGTTTTCTTTCCATGTCATCAATCTTTTCTTTGTCTTCGTCTATAATTTCTTTGGTATGTCTTCTTTACCGACCACGTGTCCTAAGATTCCTGCATAATTTCGCGTTGCTTATTCATGTCAATAAGTTGAAATACGTTAGAAATATTTTTCAAACGCAAAATATCTTGGAATAATGAATTAATCTCACAGATAATCTATTAAAATTTAATAGTGAGAGAGAGTATAAAATCGTAAAACATTTCAGTTCAGAGCAATTCGCTTGAAGAGTAATATTATGTTTAATCATGTTTATTTGGAGCGGTTGATATTTTCTGTACTCAAGCCGAAGCCGTCAAATCGTTAGAATATTCTTCTGATAAAAGTTATCAGACGATTGAAAACATTAGGTACTTATAATAAAAACAATTTTTCCCAAGTCTACAATAATAAAAACCCAAATCATATATGAATATAATGTCCTGTCTGGTAGAGATCTGAATTTCCATAATAAGATACTACAATATTCTTCTAATGCTGTAGGCAATGAGAAGTTTTCTAGTCATTAGAGCACTAAATTAAAATCTTAATTATCCTAAATATTTCATTAGCCGTTTAATATAATGAGCCGACACGTATCCCGAATATCTTCTAAGAAACACAACACCGAAACGATTCAATTCAAACAAAGGAGCAAATAATCTGAGCAGGTAAGGTGGGTTGAGGAATCCGAGGCCGAGGGCTTTTTCCCTTCGGGAGGTTAACCCTGAAGGCTCGCGCCAAGGTCGACGAGTGTTTGAGACGCCTTTGAGGGCGAGATGACTCGATGACTTTGACTAACCCTTGCGGTCATATTATTTATATATTCTGTTGTGGCAGCCAATGCACGCGTTATTACTGCAGCTAACCTCCCGGCCTTACCAATCGACTTCTTTCATTCGCATATCTCTAAATTACTATGTTCACATTATTTATGCATCTCGAGTAATTCAGATTCAAATGAAATTATTCTTTTACTTTGCACTGATGAAGAATTATCTCGACTTTAATTCAACCTCACTGCTGAACAAAGTTTTATTCTCATTATTGCTTAAAACCAAAAATAGACACCAATTAATAAACATGAGGAGAAAAAAAGTGAATAAACAAAGACTGACTATGTTTAAGCACCAATGAAATATCTATTATTTTATTTATACATGTATTTCCATAAACATCCAACAAGAGATTACAAAATGAAAGCATTATTTATGAATCTGCATCATTTATACAGACGTATACCCACCACCAACGTGACATGACCAAAGATGGGTTTAAAGTTCATTTAATAACATATATCTAATTATTTTTCAATGGAAACATTGGAAACTAAGAACGCCACAACCTCGGCATTCAAAGTTATAGACCCTTTCACAAAGTAACCAGACGAAGTAAAACCGAGCGAAACTTTCAGTTTAGCTTTACTTTCTGTTGCAGCAGCAGATATTACCAACACGTGATCCTTTATTTAGAATATAGAAATTTACTGTGGAACTAAGTATAATTAAACAGAAATCGGTGTTAAAGCATTATCATTTGAATGTAATTCACATCTATTTGTTTGCCGTGTCGAACAGGGCGACTCAAGGCTCTACTCGGGGGCAACAACTTCTCCCTACGTGCACTGAACAAAGCTGCAGTCAATGTTCAAGAAGCTTGATATCTCATTGTTCGGTAGGTTAAATATAAAGTAGCAACTGCTGTGTCTGCTGTTATTTACAATACAAACAATGTTACTTTTACACATATGTACCCCGGGGTACATATTTTACATCATTATATCCTTTCTGGATTGGTAGAAGATTTTCATTTAGATAAAAACATAACTAGATCGTTTGTAATGCCTCACCGTGTCAGATTTGATCTAAAATAATTTGTCACGCTAATTATGTAAAATTAGGCGGTTACCCAAGTTGAACTTTATAATCTCGCATCCGTCAAAAAGTCGTGTTAAGCATATGAACAGGCTAAAGCTTTCACCAATACAATAGAGACTGAACGGAGAAAGGGTCTGTGGTGCGCAGCTGTCCCGCGGGCGCCCGTTGTCGGGCGCTCCGCCCTCGCTGACCCCGCGCCTCCGCTCCGCTCTCCGCGAGCGGCGAGAGAAGCGCTCACATTCACATTACAGTCGACTCCCCGAGTCGCGGCATTTGAGAGTCCAGTACAGTCGCGGCAGTCGCCCGTCATTCGTCGAGCACAGCGTACGTCTGTCTCGTCACCGCGCGCAACTTACCAGCCATGTGGTGAAGTGAAACTGTCAAACGTGATACACTTTCGCATACCGGTGTTGTTCGGTTTCAGTGGACTATTGCACTTTTTATTTAAACTTGACTTGTGGTTGTTTGTGATAACGAAGTGGTGCAACTATTTTGGAAAATTGGATTATACGAACGTATAATGGCCTTAGCCAGGTGAGCTATTTTGGTTGTTGGAGTCAACGCGGAACTAGTTTATTTTATCATGTTCATCGAAGGACTTTTCGTCGGTTGGGTCGTTACATGAATTAGAACAGAACACTCACGTGTACGATCACCAGTTTGCAGACGGGCAAGCGACGTTTTCCTTATATGATGTATTAAGCGTTGACACTGATGAATTAAGTATTGTCAGGTATGCTTTCATGATCTCCTAAGTCACAAAATTGTGTTGTTTTGATTATGTACTTACTATCTCTACAATGGGCGAAAGTTGCTTTGCCCCGCACGCGCATTTAACTTTCCTTGTTGTGTAAGCTGAACGTCAAACGACAGGTAGAGGGAGCAACTTAGAAATCGAGTCACTTTTACTGCAACCATTATCATTAGTAATAATGAGTATTTTCTAAATCGTTACATTTAGTTGCGTTACTTCATTATTGAAAATCAAACTTATTTTGCTTGTCACTCCCACAGCCCCTCGAACGCGTTCAGTTTATGGTGTTTCGATGTTTTCTTTTATTCTTTGGAACCCACCCTCATTCGTCACGGCTACCCCAAACAGTTGAACCCCACTGTTGCATGCTTGTCGGCGTGTTTTATTTGGAACGTTATGAGCTTTCTAAGCAACGTTACGTTTCAATATTGTTGCAGTTATTATTGTTTGCATTATAACAAATTCCATGATTATGTCCTCATCCACAGGAACGTTTTTGTTTGGTTTGGTAACCTCTTTAGAAGTTGTGGCAGCTCTTTGTTTATATGTATCTTTGCAACAGATGACCAATGGACTTTTTCTTGCGTTACTTTTAAATCCACCCAAACAAGATCTGTTCCAAAGATAATATAAATAACGAGGTTCCTATAATACAGTGTCATAACGCATGGGTTCGTTTCTTTCCTTTAGCAGGTAGTCAGTCAACCGAGGCCGGAAAGCGCTCACCTTCTGATGTTCCAATAGCCTTTTTTTTTCATTCGTTCATATTCCTCTTTTTGTGAAAGCAAATGTAACGTTCTAGCTTTTGTTAAGACCATAAAAGAATTGAAATTCACGTTTGGCAATTTCTGTATTCCTGTCAACAATATTATTTACTATTTTGAAATATATTAACGTTTCCTTCATTGGTTTAAGTTAATACAAAGTAATATACGTAATCGTCGTAGAAAATGTATTAGTCATCGTCATGCAAATCTGAACCACTCTTCAAAGTAGGCAGTTAATTTCTGCTAGCATGTTGTGTAAGCACATTTAGCACAATACAGAAGATTAACCTACATGTTAATGTAATACATAAGACATTGACTACTAATTTCTCAACCGCTACAATACATTACATATACTCATATTATGAAACCGATTTACGAATCCAAATAGGTACCTATCTACTGTGCTGATATTTGTCCGAATTGCACGCTGAAAACACCTGTCTTCTTACCTTACAGCTTTACAATACATATTAAAATTCGTCGCCGCCATCTTGGGTCTCCCCCAAAATCGTGACGTCTATACAAAGTTAGAATCGCATCTTACTGGGCAGAAAATAAAGATTTGCGGAGATGCTCCTCAGTGCGGGTCGACGACCTTCCTCCGCGCAGAATGCACGGAAGAGCATACAAGTGTGGGTAGATGCCTTCGTCTCGACCCTCTTTACTCTTATTTGTAACGAACACCTTGGAGCCCTCGCACCCCATATTATATTTATAACCATCCTCTTAAACTTCAATTTAAATCACATTGACTTATCGCGGTCTTCAGTAATCCCTCTAGCTTATACTTCCGCTAAATTTATGTTAATGCATTTATGAAGTTTACTTCAGTACTTTTCGTATTGAAAATGTAATATATTTATAGTTCTATAAAACTTCAGACTTTTTTTTTATATCGATTCAACGTCTGGGGAAGATTCTTCATCTTACTGGTTTATTCTGATCTCATTACTTTCCAGTTAAACATATTCAATCAAATGTTTACAACAAGCATTATCTTATCTACCATACACATGCATGTTTGCAAAATTAACATATTTTACATAAAAGTAGTCGTTGTAATTGGTTATCAGAATATATCTTGTATATGCCAAGCGACAGCAAATTTACGCTTTGCTAAATTTAACTGTACGTAATTGCCAATGTAATGAACGGTATTGATTATTTCAACTAAGAAAACTTTACTCGAGAATTGTGGTAATTTAGACCAAGATTCGTTTACCAACCAATGTGTGACAGCCATTACCAAAGTAATTTACACTGGCGCATTAACCGCTGAATTATCTATAGTTGCGTTAGTCATTGTTGTATATCGAACGTATAGCCTAACAATCTAGTATGATTGTTTGAATAAATTGGGCGAGGTTATTTCGCAAGAATGTATCAATTTAGTCCGAGGGCCGGTGAGCGTTTACAAAGCGAAAGATTGCGGCCGAGCCCGCACTCGGTGCTCCTGTTTCGTTGACAGCGGAATGCGATAACTAAGTGGGTTTGCGGCACTGACGCTGAATTTTGGTTACGATAACGCCAGGTTAAACAGAACTGTCCGTTACCCGAATAGAAATGGTGTTCCGCTGAAATAATGAAACGTAAATCGTGAAGAATGCAGTCATTGAAAAGATAAGCTTGTTAGCTCTGGCTTTTATCCAACTTGTGTTAGTGTCTTCTACGTACTCTTGTTTATGGAATGATTTACAGTATATTGTATAACTTTGAACGTGGTCACGTGTACAATCATACTTACCGTACAAAAAAGAAGGTTATTTTAGTTATTTACCTGACTGAATACTGACTGATATTATCGGTATGAGTTTCTTTATTTTAAGTGTCATTGCCGAAAGCATTGCCATCTATGGTAGATCTTGTACAAAGAAACTGCTTCTTATTAGTTTTTGACCGGACGGGCTTCTAGAGAATCTTTGAAACGTACCTAAAATTGCGATTTCTGAATCCATCAACGAATTCACGTTTTTAAATACAGTTTGTTTTACTGGAGCCACGCCTAGTTACATAATGATGTTGATATAAATAGCAAATTTATTGATACAGCGATTACAAACGTATCCAAAGTCTTCCTTATTATCGTGATGTATATTACACAAGGTCAAGGCTATCAAATGTACGCGGCTGAATCTTGTTTGGGAAATCAAATTTATTCTTTTCCGTTTTTATGCCATCGTACAACTTTTACGGAGGAAAACATAATTTAATATTAAACAGTTTCCGATATTAAGGTTGCTTATGCTTGGATTACTTTCGCATCAGTGTGACAAATCTGTTCGAGATCGGGTCTAAGATATCTATTGGATATCATGGTTTAAAGCGATGCCGATAGTAGTAAACTAGAAAGTAATTTGGATTATAAACCTTGACAAAATATTTCAATTTGATCAAAACGTTTACAGCCCATAATATGGATAATATGGAAATGATATAACTCTGTCCAATGTAATAACTCGAAATCACAACGATTTCTCGCTCTACTAATATGTAGAATCGAATTATGATGAAAGAATAGAGAGTAGAGAACTTGAGCCACGCATTGATAGATTTGCTCACACCGACTGGCTTTCATAGGAAAATTTTGTCGTAACAGTATAATATTTGACATTTTGAATAAATGAAACTGCCATCTAACTTGACGATAACCCTTATTTGCCTCTTACGACACCCACGGAAAAAGATGAAGCCATATTTGTAGCGGAGGCTACGGCAAGAGACACTATTGTTAAACTCGTGTTTCTCTTTTGGAGAGAATGGCTGTAATTTGTTTTGTGGCCATTTCTCAGGTGAAACCTCATAATTTGAATATAGCGTCTTTGTCGATGGAAAGTACGCTGCGTCTTTCTTCGGCACGGTGCGTGGCGCTCTTTGTACGATGATCTCGATAGTTTCACCAACATACGACTTGGAACAGCTCACTGCTCAGATTTCTTTTAATATCGCTCTTGTTATGCTATGCTAGTTATGTGGTATCGTTTATTGAGACTAGATGTGGGACCTGCGGTTTTATGTTTATCGGGAGACCATTATTGTAAAATATGTGATTTTAAATAGAGCAAAGGCGTATTTGTAAAACAATAGCTTCTAGTCCACTTCTTTTATTATCTGTGTTTTTTTAATAAGATAAATTATAATGTTGTCTCTTCTATATTATTTCTCGCCTTTTAATTTAACGACTTGGGAACGTCTGACGATTCTCAGGTGAATATAGTGTCGCAACTTCGCCGTAACTCTCGACCGATGTCATTACTCAGCTGAAAGTGGCTCATGAAACTATGACAAGCCCCACTCACGTAAGATCTAAATTATGTGCCCACGCCGCTCCACATAGCTTTCGAAGCCTATTTGTTTTAAACGAATTCAAGTTGATTTAGAGTGAAATTAACTGTTCAGTTCAACATGACTTTTTGGAGTATAAGAGACTATATGAGCAGAATGACCGTAGAAATCACAACAATCCTGCTAGTGTATGTTGATAATTGAATGTCAGGTATATAGCTGTTATTTATTATTTTATCCGTAGCCGATTTGGAGCACAGTAGCGTGAGGCGTTAATTTGCCGAGGGAGCAATTCGGAACGGGGACATCGCGCGCACTCCAACTTGGTCGAAGAGCCGCGCGCGTTGACCCATTTTGTGCGTAAAGCGGTATGGTGCGTAGAGGAATCGATGATATAGCAACCGAATCTCGAGGCCTTCGCCGCTTTACTGATGAGTTTGGATCTGTGTCAGGGTCCTCCCCCGCTCGTCGTCCCTACGCCTTCTGCGCTCGGCCTCCCTCCGGTAGGCAGGCCCTGGCGCCCCTGCCTCGGTTGACCCGTAAAACTCTAGTGTTTGCGTTATACTTTCCGTGGGCTCTTTAATGATTTGGGGTCACTCGTGTTAGCATTATTCGTACCTACCTGCAAAAAATTAGGATAATGCTTTTGGGGTTTACTCATCCCAGAAATCGGTTGGCATGCCAACAGATGCCATGGCATTGAGGCAATCAAGTTTTAAAACTAGGTAGCTAAAAGTTATGGTATCAAGAAGTCTACCTGGAAAGAGTACATCATAAACTTTAACATAATACAACAAAGACAATGATATAATCTATCCATAAAGGTGTAACAACGCGAATATTGCGTTAGTATTGTTTAACTATACATAAATTCTTTTTGAGAAGCTTGAGCTAACAAAACTGAGGTCACTTATTTTGGGCCAATGTATACTTGACCAAGTTTTTGTTATTCATAATTCCTCCATAAAATACTTAGAATAATCAGTTCAAAAGACCTTAAATCTGTACGTGACTGTTTATTTTGTTATCGGTTTAATTATTATATAATAACTCTTGAAATCAATTAGTTTACATTGATAATTGAATGGAAAGGTTATGTTACTGAATATTATGAGGTTGGTAGAGTCATGCTTCAGTAACTGAATCGTGACTAAATTGAGACAATCTAGTGCGCTGAATGAAACCGAGCTTCGGGTTAGCGGTGGAGTGGTGATCGACCTTTGCAGCTCCGTCACCTTCGCAGCAGCCGCCAGCGTTGGCATTGTCGCCTCAACGCCAATAGGAAGCAACGCGGCCACAGATCGCTATTGGGCTTAAGGCCATTTTCAATGCACCATCTTTTACCTTGTGCCCCTTACTGTATAGAATGACCCGAAATCGACTTCGGCGGTTGTAGAGCGCGACGAAGATCTCCATATGTCTCGTTTTATCGCCCAATTCTTTAACAAGTTAATTGTAACCCGTTTTATCATCGAAGATCGTTTATTTAATTCATTAGTGTCTGCTTATTATCATAAACGAAACGTGTGCAGATATAGCATTGATTGTGTTAACCAAAGCGCCATATAAATGATTGCCCTACAAATATAAAGTCGTATAATACACACGTAGGCCTTGCCCAATTTTTTTCAAATGCCACTCTTTTACCATGTAGGTCAAATGCATTACGACGTCAAAATTGACCCGGTTCTTTTTGTGCTTAGAAGAAGGTTTTTTGAAAGTCTTTAAATTAAATATATAAGGTTTCTGAATGAATTAATAAAAGTTATATTGTTTAAAAATAAATATGAACTTGTGATTTAATTCGCACCTGCACCAATTCTTTACTTCCAGACATGTGGTGATTAACGAATTGTAAAGATGTAGGAAAGTAGAACGGGGGCATCAATTTCAAGGTCGAACGTAGCTGAACAAATTTATTTTGAACGGTCAAATTCAGCGTTAACATTAAAACACCTTGGAGAATACATCCCGTGTGACACACGTATGAGGTTTTAGTGAATTTGTATAAAATTATCGAGGTCATCAAACTATTAGGACTGATACTAAAATTGAGCCTTTCTCTTAAATATGTTGGTCTGTGCTTTCAATTATTCTAAACGTACCTATATATATCATAATAAAACATTTCAAAAATGCTAAAAGCAGCCTCATTATTGTGATGAGTCTTCTGCACAAGAATACCTGGAAGGCGTCACTTGACGACAGTTTCACACTTGAAATCACGTCGAAAATATGAGCTTGTGCATTTAGTAAAGTCGAAGTGTTTATTTAAAGCCTTTTCGTAATTGACGGACGGTTTATACCGTTTTTGTCTAGTGTTTCTTAATATACACACCGTGCGCATACGAAGACTGAAAGTGTACGTCCGCCTGTGTGCGCGGCCTCAACCGAGTTTTGTCGATGCTTTCTCGAGCGGCGAACCGGGTCGCGTTCTCGATGCCCCGTGCTCAGCAGGCTGAGCTGCCTCGTACCAACTGCTGCCAGAGCCTCGCTTGACACACGCACACCAGCGCGCCTGAACCATCTACATGCACAGTCCCACACCTACATCTATCTGAGATGTATCGTGTCAGGGCTAGTAAATAATTTTAATAAACGTGCTCAGCGAGAGCTCGCAATAAGAATAATTCAACCTACCATAGATAGTTTGTGCTGACAATAAGTACTTGGTAAATTGCAAAAAGGAGGGCACAGCTATATTTGCATATTTTAAGGTTAAAGGTAAAGATTGAGTTTACCTGTAGACAGATTGCTTGGCGATATATATATTGGATAAATTTGTATTTAATACCCAATGTTTTTTATTTAAATTAGCCATTACAAATTATTGTGTTATTCAAGATTATTTAAAATGACCCCGCTGGTGTAATAGCTTGTATTTGCTAAACAAAGCACAAGGTTTTAGTGTTGTGTTCCGGCTCGGCGTATCTTGTGTAGATGTGCCGGCACTACCGGCCTTGCCTCTTCTCCTTGCCGATATTTAATCCTACTGGATTCAACGTAAACCTTGCGTGCTACATTATTTCAGTTGATGTTGTTGTCTTAAGTGAAACCGGCATATTATCAGCTCGTCAAGTCGCTAGTAATAACGTCACCAAGTCATTACATAGCTTTTAAAATAAAATTATAACCAAAGCATTAAATATCCATTAAACTAAGGATCAGATTATGAATGGCCATCAAAATTGTTAGATAAAAGTAAAGGCAATCGACAGTGACGGCCCTCGTCGGTGTAGGAAGTAGGGTCATGCAATTTATATTAGGCTGAAGTCAAGGTCCCGCCAATCATTTTGGCCATCTAGTAATTCATAGGACAATAAAAGTTGAGGCCATATCATTTCAGCCTTCTTTGTCATTTTAAAATGAGAGGAAAGGACTCTCCGCGCTTCCTGGTGAAATCATTCGTCTACCAACATTATTTTGATTCAAAGCATTAACAACATAAATTCTAATCTATATTATCTATTTGCGATTGCATATTCATGGCAAAACAATGTAGAACTCGTAGGGCCGAGGTGGCACAGTTTCTTGTTTGAGTTATAAATCAATCTGTCCTAGTTAGATTAGCGTCTGTATGTGCTACACCGTCGTCGATGTCTTCGCTTTCCAAAGGCGATGTTGCCAAATACTGATGGTATGGTGGTTGGCGGGGCGCGGACCGTGTTTCTGTTTCGTTTCCCATTCGCCCACCTTTGCGTGCGCTCTTGCATAACCGGCTTCGCAAACTCCTGCTCACGTCACTCTTTGTATTTAAAACGTGTTAAGTGTCGTTGTAATCATTTCAAAATGATTTCCCCGAGAAGTTGGTAACTTTCACGCTTTGTTTGGACTTGGTGCTGGGTCGTTGGCGGTTTTTTTTTGCAATATGTAATCTTTTCAGAATATAATGTCTTAAGTCTACAGTTTAATAGCTTTTATAACATTTAACAATGTTTGCTGAATATGGATAATGATTAAAACACCCAAATATAAAAAAGCTATGTGGGTTTACAACGTAACGGTAGCAAGTAAAACCGCTTCAGTGTTCATATGCGAGGCATTCTGTTTGATTCAGAATTGGCCGTTCGTCCTCGGCCTCGCTCGACCGCTTCCGCCTTACAGCTTATCCTCGCCCGTTGTGCCCATGATAATCTTTTGTAGTATGAGCCTTGATCCTAGGTCTCTTCCAAAGTCACCCGTCTATTTATTACTATAACAATATTGTCATTTCCTTTCTAGGTATAATCAGCAAACCGCGCGCGCCTCTTCGTTGAAGTACGTAATAATTTTTAAGCCATTTATTTATCTTAACAACTTTGATAATTTTGGGTATCTATCCTATTTAACATATTGCTAACATATATTTAGTTGGGTTGTGCATCAATCTAATACTCTTTGAAACACTAGTAGAGAAGTAGAGTCGTAATTGAAAATATTTAGTTGAAAAAAAATCTGTCATACAAGATAAGTACAGTAACGTTTTTCTTCATTTGCAATTTCCATGTGAACAGTTTCAATAATAACGTTGGTTTTATTGTGCCACGTGCAACCAGGTAGGCGTGAGTGCGTCTACGTCACAGCCCAGCCTATGAAGGTCATGACGTAACGGCGTAGTCTCACCATTATTCAGTTTGTCGATCCATCGCTCGATTCTTCACGAGGCCAACCGTTCTATTACTCGACAGCAGAGGTTATGCGCGCTTTTATAATTCTGTCTCGTTTCCTTAACTTCAAGACCGTTGGCGGGCGGCGGCAGTGGCTCCCGACATTAAAGCCTAATAGTAGTCTGATTTACAACCAGGAAACGTACAATCGCCTCGTAGCAACACGACGCCAATGATCACACAAATTATTCTGCAACGACAAGTTAGACAGACATCTCTGTTATCGAAACATATAAGCATATCGTCATATATCCTAGTGTGAATGAAGTTAAATTATAGCGTTAAATATTCCACAGCAGATAACTTTCGTAATATTTGTGTGTAAGAAGCGTTCGCTGATATCGCTCTGGAACCTTGCCAAGTCTTAACCGAAGCTGCTAGAGAAGGTCCGGAATCTTATATAAACACAAGAGATTTCAAGTAAATTGTACTGATATTCAGATCTGTTGCCACGAGATGACCTTTGCAAATTGATCTTCAGTTTTTTGCGGATGCTATGAACATTGTGCAGTAGTTAATTATTATTCATAACAACCTGTAGATACTTACATAATTAATGAAAATCATAGTGTGTATCATTGGTACACTAAATATGATTATAAGAGGTCTTTAATAGTTGGAAAACCTTCGTAAAAGTTATTAGTAGTGTAGTGACTGTTATTTCGTTTCTTTTACAGCTGAAAGCTTTACCACCAGTACTCATTGTGCCATTTTCAGAATTTTCTTTCGTATTCTAATTGTATTTGAATATAATAATATACTTACTTCTTTATGTTGCTGTCTTCTGTTACTTTGTCTTGGTCTTTTCAAATAAGTTCCTCGGTTATATGGCGGAAATTGTCCAAATAGATGATAGCCTTATCCGATAAATGTCGAAAATCGATGCTATATTCTCAGTAAAATTATATTATAGGTGACTTTCATTGATTAATTTTATCTTTCAATGTCATAACGATAAAGCCTCGTTCAAACAAGCTCGATACCGTCTCTTTGCATACAATATTACTATTTGTCTTTGCACAGAAGTGAGCAAATTTTACTTGCGCAGTTTTGTTAGGCAAATTACAATATATCATGAAGTCATCGGTTTATTTTGCAATAGTGTTTATGTACTCGCACTATCGTTTCGTAATTATCATCTCCGACTTCTACACTTATTGCTAATTCGAGATTTAAATGAAGTTTTCCTCAGTCGTTATCAAATTTTTGGAAAAACAGTTCCTCATTGAATAGCCTTCTATTGCAGTTTCAGACAGTTTAATTTCTTGATTTTAAAGCTATTTTAATACGGTTTTATTACATTTGAAGTTTTGTCATGTTTTATAGAGCTTTTTGATGGCCCATGTGTAGATAATAATGCGGAACTAATTCTACAAGAGTTAGATATCAAAGGCACAGCTAACCATACAACGCTACAACGGTATATGTATCGTGTTTGATTGCGGAAGGCTTAACGTTTTATACTAAAGTAATTATTTAATAACTTGTTTGTACCAACGTATAGGTAGGTACTAAATAAATTTTCCTAATCTACCGCTTACATACTTTTTCACGATAAAGTGTTAATTACAATGTACTATGATGTTATCAGAAAATTTGTATCGCCCATTAGCTACCTAGAATATTCACTTTCCGGGTTTAGTTTAAATCTTCGATAGATTTTAGATAGGGATATAACTTTGTTTCCCTAAATTGTATCTCTAAAATTAAAGTTGTAATATGACCCTGAAAAAAAATATATAAAAAATTGGTAAAATTAATTATTTGTTTATTTGTAGTTCTCTAGGTAGGTATGTATTTAGATATCTTGCAAAAATTATGAATTTATCGCACCCATTCGGTCACGTAGGACGATCAACTATTGAAGTCACATGACGTTGCCTCGTAGGTACGTAGCACCTTTGCAGATTTCTCATGTGCCTAAATTAACATGAAATAAAAATCATACGTGATTATCGAGCTCTACTTACGGCATTTTCCTTAATTGTCAGGTTGCCACACGCATTTGCACACGTACGGCCATCATCTATTAAGATGACGTAGCACGGTCACCTTGCGCGTCCTCGCACATCGCGGACAAATAAAGGTGGTGAGCATTTAGTTCCGCGTTCGTTTGCTCGCTCCAACTGCGAAATATATTTTAATTATGTAACAAACAACAATTTACTTATAGACTCTAACAACAGTTATATTCATATTCATCACCTTCTAGACACATATATCAACATTTTTACCCTAATGACCGTCTACGTTCATCATAGACCTGCATGTTTGTTGTTTTTATCATCACAAAGACGTGTTAATGTTATTATCTCCTAGTTTACAAAATCGGTTCTTAAATGCGTCTACAATATTATTCATTTAATTATGAGTGTCGCCAACAAAGGCGAATAATAACAAATAATGTGAAGCGCGACCGCGGGAGTCGTAGCTACTAACATTCAACTGCCAGCTGTTACATTTACAGTGACACTTACTGCTTAGGACATAAGAGTCATTTTTACTATAGATAATGTTATAGTTACTTCTAGTGTCTCTTCAACCCCTCTGACTATTGATGCTGGAGGGTATAGCTATCCCTTTCCTGCTCCATCTTCCATTTCTACCCCACGACGCGGCGGAGATAACCGGACGAAATTGAAGTAATATTTTATGGACTTATACTTTGTAGAACATGCACTTCCACAACTCATTTGTGTATTATCATCGCTTGAAGAGGTTTCACTGTTTATTTTCTCATATTGCGTATGTTACACAAGGTCTGCTTGCAAAACCGCTTTGGGGTTGCATGCGACATATTGAAGACTTTTTCTTTTGCTTGAAACAATGGGTCTGCTCGTAAGCAATAACGTATATACTTAAATGAGAAAAGAACATAGTCGATACACGAGGTCTTTTATAAAGTTAGTTCACTTCTACAGTTCATTGTCAAAGAATGGAATACAGTATAGTGAAAGTCACGCCACCATTCTGATTGACAGTTACATTTAAAAGCATATATAGTTTCAGTCACAGTAAACTAATTACGTGTCAATAAAATATGGTAGTTATTCTGAACTCGCTGTGGTTTTATTGTTATATTTGCAATGGCAACGAGACGATGACGGCTACCGTAACCTTGAATACATCATGTGTTTGATTATTCCACACGTCACAAGTACTGCTGTTTCTATCTGCATCATATAGCATAATCCAAGCTAATTTTGATACATTTTTCCTCTCACAATCTACAACTGTACCTACATAGCACTCTGGCAGCCTTTGTCCATGCTACTACCATGAATATAATACTGTTTTTTTGGCAGCTTATGTTGTATACCAATTAACTAAGTACCGAGTGAAGTAGACGTGGCCAATTATTATAATAATTGATACTTTAATGTTTTATTTATTATACTTGAGAAGAAAATATTTACTGTTACAAGAGACCTTCATAAAAACACTTAATATTTTTATTCCTTTTAAAACCTTGGTAGATTTTCACTACGTACAGATATCCTATGTAAAGAGGTCGAGTGTTAGAAACATAATAATAACTGTGTTATTCCATGTTAATGTTTACTATGTCCAACAATATCTTTCATAGCTAACTCAAACATGTTCGGGCAAATATACCTCATATTTATTTAGCCAATAATATAGACATAAACAATTACTTTAGTAAATCACGGACTCATGAAGAATGATAATGCTTACTAGTTTATCTAGCATCGTTCAGAATGGCTAATTTACGAGCTTGTTCACCACAGACGGTTTTGAGCTGCCTGACCGCAACTTCGTCAGAGAGAATTTAGAACAAGTACGCTTTAATGCTATTGTTCACATTTAATTTCATAAATAGTTACTATATTAATATAGAAAATGTAGGACGATGTATGAACAAAGGACGCGTTTCCATTGTCAGTTATTTATTACTCAACACCAAAATTACTCACCCTACCTCCGGCAAATTAGGTTTTGTCATTTGGAACACTAGATGTTTGTTGTACTTAAGTGACCTCGACATCTGTACTTGTTGCGTCACCACCGGACATGATACAATACCTCTATTATTAAAATGTCACAGAGAATCGCTTACTTGCTTTGTACACAAGACGAGGCGGCCTCGTGTCCACTTAAACCGTCTTCAGTTCGACGCAGACTAGACTTCTGTAGGAAAACTGGCACGAAATCAATAGTACATCTACGTGTATTACGCCCCCTCTGGCTCCCTTTGCACATAGCTACATTCCTGAAAATCTCTTAGGAGAGACAGATGGATACCTAACCCTATGCTTGTACAATTAATTCATTTAAGCACTAAAGTAGTAACATGTATTTTTCCTGCATACCTAATATGGAACGCGTACTATACAGTATGTGTTTTTTATAAAACATTCAGTCTATATTTCAAATAGTTTCCCATTGTGATTGTCACATTGTTTTACCCAACAAAACGAATGTAAAAAATATGTGCAATATATAACGATGCCGATATCGTAGGACTATTTGCTCGCTGTAAACAAGCCGTCCTTCAGATCCCAGTCGAGGACCCTATAATGTCGGGTCGTCCTCAGGGCGTCTGAGTCACAACACGCAGCAATCGTTAAGAGGGCATTGCTCACTTGGATACTCCCCCCTTGGCACGCCCGCTGCATCAGCGAACCACCGTTTGAAAAATAAAACCAGTCATATGCGTATCAGTATCAGTACATTCATTGTTCTATCGTCCTTATTCCGATTCCATTGTCTCGACAAACGTCCACCATTATTATTATTGATTGCAAATTTATGGTTGTACAGCCTTATTGTAAACCTTTTCAGGGTTTAAAATATATAGGACATGTACAACTAATTGTCAATAACATTTTAATGGGCGCGGAAAACCGCAACGTTTGTTATTTAAGCTAAATAAATGTTATAATAATAACACAACCTTAATTCTATGTTAACATATTCACGCTGAATATTATTTTACAGCATAATATACAAATCAGAAATAATAGAGAAAATTCATTGCTTATGAAAATTTTAGCGCTGTAACTAGGTAGTGATTGTATTTGCAATATTTCTTTGTTATGCTAATAATAAGCTTTCACATGACCGTATGGTATTTGAAACACGTAGATGGTTACATAGATAGAGGTATTTATCTCTTAGTGTAAATTCAGCGGCCGTGACACAACAGAAATTGATGTAAATGTGTCGTACGTCACTGCTGAGGTGGCAATAATTCAGTCACCTAAATGCAACAAAGTCCCCGTTCCCCGTTTTTATGGCACCTACTTACGGCTTGAGATTTACCAACCGATCCCAATAATGTAGTGAAACGACGTCGAGAGGACTTAAATATAGAAGAGGATGCGAGCTGGTCGGGTGACATCTATAATAAGACCACGGGAGACCGATCATACGTACTACGTAGATTGCTCAACAAGTCACGGGTTGTTGACTTCTTCATTTCATATCAAACTCAATATTAAACTGTAATGTACCCAATATGACTTACAAGAAAACAGTGTTGTTTTCAATAATGTGCTCCAAAAAGTAAACAAACATACTAATTATTTTCAAGATATTCGTCGTCTAGGTAATGCTGTAGTTCAGAAGGCCTAAATGCAAATTATGATCTTTAAATAATTCTAAAAATAAAATAACCTGACAAATTGTATTAAATTATGGCGTTTATGGCTATGCAAATCCAAACATCTTCTGTCCTTTACAGACTTAAAATGTCAAGAGGGTAAACTGAATAATACTTCATTAACTTCAGGAAATAGAATAATTTCAATCATTTTAACTAGTTTTTAAAAGCATCTTAGACAAATCATTGAAATACATAGATTATACATTCTTAAATCCTTCAAATAACATTATTGAAGTAATAAATCTGTCTTGACAAAAAACGCTATCGTTTACGATACATAATAGTTTTTTTTTATGTCGTTAGCAAGGTGGTCCCAATCCGTGGGTGGTCTACCGCAAGAGCCATCCGGCCATACCGCGACCTTTCCATCGATATCCTGCAATCACCGTGAAATCCATCTCGTCTTACACTAAATTCCGCCATATGTGGGTTATGGCTACATTTTTAAATGTAGGCCAAAAGTAATAGATGAGTTGATTATGATGATTCACCTATTGTTAATCGTCATAGGAGCGGTTTACTGAAGCTGAATGTAGGTCGGTCGGACCGCTCCATTTGCTACAGTGGCAAATTGTTGATCGACCTCATAGTGATCGTTGCTCGTGCGATATCTTATCTACAACCCAACAACGGTATGAAAAGTTATCCACCTATTAAAAGTTGTCCTGAAACAAATATTTAATTTACTTAACTACAATGTGTAATGTTTTGCTAAAATGTTTAACTTTTGATTTCAATTTGTGTTTTACATGGTTACATCATCATGACACATTTTGATTATGAGTTTCGCAATTCTCATGAGATTAGATTGAGGTAAATTGACTGGAATCTGTGGCAACGGATATCTTGAAATGAAAACGAAATGGAAAATAAGGTGTTAAAAATATCTCTTCTTCAACATCACATCACTAGAAGACTCGGCAGTCGCAGTTTCTGGGTCGTGTCGATTAATTCACTTAGCCTACTTTTATTTAGTGCTGTGACACTTTTTTATGTTTGACATACTTCATTTCATTGCTCGAATGCAGACCAGAATTGTCCATTTTATTCCAGCAATTCTTATGTATGTTCCTATCTATGTGCATTCAAATTGGATTCTGTATACTTACTTTTAGTTGGTCATAAATAAATAATTGTATGCGAAGATCTGGAACAGCGTGTGTTTACTAAATATTCCAGTTAAACGGTGAGACAACAATTTGTTTGGGTACACGTACAGTACAATGGAATGATTATGTCGAGTTCAGCAGAAGTCCAGGGCATTCTATAATCATCAACTCGGCATTCAGTGACACCCATTTACGAGTAACAATGTTAGTGATGATAAACTTTGCAACGATAAACTCGGGACCATTTCAGGAGCAGTAAAATGCAGGTTTTATATTTTTCATGTCCTGCAGACAATGCAATAAAAAGTAACTCGTTAGCTCGTTCTTGCTAATTCACTTTGTTTACACTTTTCTCTTCGTTCTAATTGAAAGAGGATGGAAATCAACTGTTACTTTTATTCGTAAACCGAATCAGAAATGTTATTCAGTTTAAAACACAACCTGATGATCTGGAAACAATGTAAATTACATTTAGTGTTTTTAACTGGAACTCATCAAAAATATTTCAGAGTAGATGTTGAAATTTGGCCTCCTCTCGAAATAAAAATCCTCCCGAAATATAGAGCTGACAAAATAAGTATCTAGTTAACTGGTGTGATACGATTATATACCTTCACAAAAAGCGACCGCACGCGGACTGTGAACGGATGCAGTGCGGTGATGAAACTGACACAGATTCTAACGCGTATTTGGTAATCGAAATACAGTTCGTGAAAGTCTCGCAGGACGGTCAAATCTCGCACATTGTAAGTGTCCCACTTCGACATACTCTCGACATTTTGACGGCACCGAAACCCAAAAGCCGAAAGATACTAACGTGTAACTCTTCTTTCGCCGACTCGTCATTGTTCAGCAACCGTCCTCGGTGCGCACGTACCGGTACATACATTTATAAATTGTGTATAATGTATTGTGTTCGCGTCCCAGATTTGGGAAGCGAAACTACGATCGTTGATTGGCGTATTACGACGTTGCTACATTTTCGCCTTGCATTCAATTCTATGAGAATTTGCAGGTATTGCTTATCGGCCACTAGGTCACTCGTTAGCGTATTGTATTTGTTACATTTGGCTATCTACGCAATGTACCTAAAACACTAAAGCTTTTTATCCGTGTTAGAAATAACTAGCACACCTTGGGTTATCTTGGGTAACCCATTTTACTGTGATCTATCTCACGATGGATCAGGTTTGACAGAGTAAGAAATTCGTTTTATGTAGATATTGTACAATGATTATGAAGCGAAAACACTACCTGGCGCTATATATGCACATATATAGCGCCAGGTAGTGTTTTCGCTTCATAATCATTGTACAATATCTACATAAAACGAATTTCTTACTATCTTGAGGATGCACATCCTCAAGATAGGAATCATCTAAGGCATGTGACATAAATGCACTCATCAATATTAGTCAACGCTTCTAAAGGTGTTCTGTTACTTAAGTTTTATTGAATGCTAACTCGTACATAACAATTGCTTTCATGTGTGTATTGCATACCTATTAGTCTTTGTTGTACCTGAGCTATGAAGATACATGCTAGACAATTGCTAGGTGGTTTTCCGAATAAAGCCTTAATGCCAAATTACAAGTTGGTGACATCATTAGCTGATTTACCAGTTGCGTTTTTTCTATTTATTTTGGTTATTCTCATTGCATCATCGATAGATTCTTTATCTATTTTTATTTAGTTAGACCATAAATCACATTGCTGACCTGGTGATAAATCGAGGCGTGTTTTTATGTTATCATACATTTAGATTTTAGGACTAAGCAAACTAGCTTATCGTCTTCTTTGTTTGTCATTTACCAAGTATGTAGTTATTCATTAAAGTTTACATCTATTCCTGTATCGCCAATCACATTACGATAATAAACGCATAAAACTCCATAAACTTAATATCCTGGTCTCTTTAAATTCTCATTACTTACTAGATTGTTCTGTACTCGGTTGATTCTTCATTAGGCTGTCGTTCTCATTTATTACATGTTGGTTAACATTTATATCTAATTAAGTAATGATCTGGATCTTGCCATTACATTATTGTAACTAACACACTTATTAGTCGGTCTTAATTATGGCAGCTATTAAATGACTTAAACCAATTAGGCCGAAGCCAGTCATATTGAGGCATTTCCTCTCAGCCAGAATACTAACATGAGCAGACGAAGTAATTTGGTTCTGTGCGTAATTGAGGCTATTGTATTCAAAAGTATTTTCATTTGTATGGGAAAAGTTGGCAGAATTGTTATCCGTGTAGCGTGAAGTAGCGTTTCCTCTCCTCCCTCTTTATTGAATCGATTTTCACCTTCGTATTTATGGTCTGGCATTTCCTGGTTGTATTTATAGTCCTGGTTGTCAGGCGTGCTATTGCATGATCGAATGGAAACTCCAAAGTGTACCTTATCTTCATCATAATCTCTATGAACTGCTTGTACTTACCCATTATTAGAATGAGAATTTGAGCTTTTTTCTCTTTATCGTTTTGACTGAGGAATTAGATGTTTCTTGATTGATACGAAAACCCACTACCATATTTCGTACCCAACTATCTTTTAGCCAGCCGCATTATTGAAACAGTTCCCTTCTAGGATTCCTTGTCGTGTTCATATATCCCTTCTGCGATTTGATGCATGTGGACTTATGTGTGGTTATGTATTGTTGCAGGCTTGGGGCAGGCAGCGAGTGCGGCGGTGGAGGGTCGGGCGGCGGCGCGGCCGCTCCGCAGTCGGCGCGCGTCTCATCCAACGGCGCCGGCGGCATGGCGGTGAGCCGCGTGCCCAGCCCGCTGCACGACGGCAACACGCCCGTCGCGGAAAACTGGTGCTTCACACAGGTAAAGTATGGTATCTATCGAACTTTTGACTAGTACTTGCCACGCGATTCGAATGAATTAGCTCTTTGTTTAGCCGTTCTGTGCGGTTCTGTCTATCGTCTGGTATAAGTGTGATATCACCTTTATACCAAACTTTACTGAGTTCTGAAAAGGACTGTTGTAGCGTGCTGTCAATTGCTCGCAGTTGTATCTAATATTACATTGGGAGCCTCTTTAATACCAAATTGAATGTATTCTTGAATATTAAAGGTACAATGCTTATTAGTCGGGTGATTTACAAGTGCTTCTTATAAACAAAGGACGTTTGAGAGTAAAACGTGAAGGTTGACATGAATGGCAAGGGCGTTTCATTGCCAACGAACGAACTTTTAACTGAAGTCGGAAAACGGGCCCTGAAAACAGTAGGCTTCAGTCACGCAACACAGAAAAACAACTTTATATAATGAATTCGTCTGAAACGCACACTAAGACTTGTCAAGTATTAATACAAGTCATCTGTTGGTGTGCTGCGAATAGCGATAATAATTGTTTACCAAGGCCGTTATCGGTGAACTTGAAATATGTTGCGCGCATATGCATATTGTGTTAACGTGTACATAAATATTTAAAACTACTAGGAAGAGCTCTGCACGTGTCCGCTTGTTCAAACTATAGAGGTGACTCGTGCGTCACGTTGTGAAGCTATAACTATTACTATACCGTCGCGGTATGCGTCTCGCGAGGCATGTCACCGATTTAGTGATATTAAAAATCCAATTTCAAAACTATTTCTCTGATAAAAGACGTGTTAACTTAGCAATGCCAAGTGAAACGTTCAGTAACGTCAGACGTTACATAATGATCGTTCGTTTGTTCTTTCAGACGTCAATAAAAGGTATTAGTAACCGTATACCTCTTAGCGATAAGAGAATCCATAGCTATCCGGTGAGGTGGTATGTTTTCTGCATCGAACATCGATTAGGTATGACTATGAAAATGCTTATTTCCCGACTGATGGTCACCGCTAAAGTAATTGGAACGACCGTTGTACGACATAGACACACCGATCAAGTATTACCTTTTTTGATACTTTTTGTCCAAAAATCTATTTAGTCTACAATAACGGTGGTTCTTGCTTCCTTTGTGCGACGCTGCCCCACGTAATACCTACATTTATTTAGATCTGTCTCAGGTTTTAATCTTTAGGAATCTGTTGCGTAGTATAAATGTACCGTTATTTAACGGAGTCGACAATCAAATTATGTTGTTAAGGTAAACGTAATGATAGGCACATGTATTGTTAATATTGTAATGATTCATGTTAAAGATACAGCTGTTCTTCTATACTTCCGCGTAGGATTGTGGATAGCTATGCAGACTCAGACACGTGTTGTCGCTCAGCGCTTCTGCTCCGCAGATACTCGAGTACACGTGCCGTTCTCCGATAATCACGTTCTTCATTAGTACTCGGAAACGCGTCAACAATAAACCTCGCATGTTATCGCAACAATTAGAGCTCTCTTTGAAGTTAGCCATACACAAACGACGATACTATGAAACCATTATGTATTGTAAATCACTTTAGTTTGAAACAGCCATTAAAATTACTGCAATTTACTTGCGTTTATCAACAAACTAAGCCTTTGCATTGCAAGCAACACAACACGGTACATTGTAAATGCGTGTTTGTTTGTAATCAGTAATTCAGAAGGTATTATTTCGCGTCTAAATTCTGTCCACGCTCCTGATTTGTCATGATGATTTTAAATGATTAAAGCCCACATATTTTCCTCAATATTGTTAGTAAAACAAAACATGTTTCTCTATAAGAGAGCTGGTTTATAAGGAGCACACATAAAAGGCTTTTATGTGACGGTGGAATCTGCAAACGGATGTTATCTATGTGTCCGCAAATGCGCGGGGATGATGCGGGCGGCCTTGGCGCGGGTCGGCGACCGGGCGAAGACCCCAGCAGCACCGCAAGCCAAGCAACGGTCGAGGGCAACGACCAGAGGCGGCCAGGTTGCGCCCGCGACTTGCTACGTCTATCCTCCTGGCCGACGCCGTAGCCCAAGTGTCCACCCGACGAGACTCAGGGCCCCTGACAATGAGCCCATCACGCTCAACTCGGTCGCACCATGCTAATTATTTTTATTATGAATGAATTATAATCGCCACAGACGTTCTTAAAGCTGCCATAAGCTTGTAGGTACAATATCACCAAATTCGTATTATGGAGATTGGAATTACCTGGAACCAAGATCAAAGACACGATAATATAAACTGTTTAAAATATATACAGGCGACATCCTAACCTTGAATCATGAATGAAATAATGAATGTTGTCCATTTGTTCATGAAATTTTATTTGCCATAAATAAGTCGTTAAACTGCTTGTTTGTTTTTCATGGTGACTGTCGGTGAGGTAATTAAAGACAATGTACAAAGCACTAAGCTGAATAGTTAGGACCCGTCCCAGGGAAGATTTATTGGCACCCACCCGTGGTTCCCTTTGCAAGTGTCCGCTACCTCACTGATTTATACTTTTCCATTATTTATGAAGCATTGTGCATCATTCTGACTGATGAGCGTCACTACCAGTTTTAATTTCTATAGTTCTACGTAGTTTACATTTATGCACAAGAGGATGATGACTGAGGAAAAAAAAAAACTATATAGTCCGTTAGTCAGATAGTAAAAAAATATTAGGCACGTATTTTTTGCTTTATCATATTAATAAAAAATTGTTTAGATAAATCGCATTAAAGCTGGGGAGTGGGGGCTCGCTACGTCAAAAGTCAGTATAAAATCTACCGGGGAGTGACGTCATACCACATTTTAACTCAATGTATTGCTGTAATCTTTTGATTACGTAAATAATGAAAAAAAATCGTGTCCAATATTTTTAAATTAACTACATGAAAAACAAAATTAAAA
Organism: Conistra vaccinii; assembly: GCA_948150665.1. Classification (NCBI taxonomy): domain Eukaryota; kingdom Metazoa; phylum Arthropoda; class Insecta; order Lepidoptera; family Noctuidae; genus Conistra; species Conistra vaccinii. The sequence continues at coordinate 17,382,433 of OX411318.1, forward strand.
AATTGACAACGTCTCTATTATTATCCGCCTCCCTTTACTACTACTTCTGTGGAATATTAAATAATGTATTAATTTATATTTTTCCTTTGTTTCAGGTCAAAGTGGTTAAGTTCAGTTACATGTGGACAATAAACAATTTTAGTTTCTGTAGAGAAGAAATGGGTGAAGTTTTAAAATCATCGACTTTTTCAGCAGGTGCTAGTGACAAGTTAAAGTGGTGTCTTCGTGTTAATCCTAAAGGACTCGATGAAGAGAGTAAAGACTATTTATCCTTATACTTATTATTAGTGTCGTGTAATAAATCAGAAGTGCGTGCAAAATTCAAGTTCTCAATATTAAATGCAAAACGGGAAGAAACGAAGGCGATGGAGTCACAGCGTGCGTACAGATTCGTTCAAGGCAAAGATTGGGGATTCAAAAAATTTATAAGAAGGTGAGTCACACATTATTCTTATATTTTTAAGTGTAGAAAACGTCTTTTTTATATATTTTAAAGAGCAAAGCAATGTTAGTTTTTTTATGCAAATTACATACTTGACAAGTAAATTAATAATAAATTTATTTATTTTCAAATAAGTTACAGACAAAAATACATTATGTAGTTGTTTTAAAATAAGGTAAAAGATGGATGCAATTGGTTGTCATAAGAGTAAAGACAGGTATTTCATAAATAATTATGCTGTAACCACTAGGTCTGTACATGAATAGGGTGAGGCCTGCCTCTTAAACTAAGGTGACCTGTATCTTGTCTATTAGGAAGAAAAACAGTACAGTATCGTTTTATTACGTACTAGCTGACCCGTCAGACGTTGTCCAGCCAAAATTTAAATTTATATTTTTCGGCTGTTCCTTTGGGTTTTCCAAATTACCACCTCCCCTCAACTTACATAAACCACCCTTTAAAGCGAACAAAACAAATAAAATATTATTCAATTCGGTCGAGCCATTTTCCAGTTTTTGCGAGACTAATGCACGGCAATTGATTTTTTTTTATATAAATGGATAGATGTTAAATCAAAACAAATAATGACTTAACGAGGCCAAAATAAAACACAAAACAGTGTAGATTTTGTGGAAAGGTTTACGTAGCTTACAGTTAGGTAGGGGCGGACCCCAAAAACGGGGCAGTCACATAATTTTATTCCCTACTGCTGAAAATGTGGGCTTCTCGCGAGGGCTATAAACACCACATTATGTAGACCCCTGGCTACATACGCGTAATCTTTGTAGCAACAGCTGTTATGGGATCGCTGTGTAATATCGAGGGTCTTGGGTTATTGGTCGCGGTGTAAATCAACCCCTTTGGAAGTCATGCGTTGAATGTATCCGGTGTAGTCACAGAACCAGTCACGATTATGCCCCGAATTTCCTTAATACTGCCGTGTATCGAAAAAATATGGAATTAAGTTCAACGAAGCCTCAAGAACTAAAGTATCCTACACAAATTAAGTACAGTCTTTATCCTATTAGTAATTTTACCTGGCATACATTGTTGGAAACTAGCCTAAATAGATACAATTGGTTCCGAAACCCTTTTTGGGTCAAGGTGTCTGCGATGTTCATTAATCTAATTCTAACAATTTTATCACTACCTGTTGCCCGTTGGCTCGTTCGTGGCCTTTTTTTATTATAGTTTTTCTTAAGGGTCCGGCGAACACAATATTCCAAAATGCGTTTGGAATATTGTTATCTCTGTTCTGTTGTGTTTTTGTGTTGTTGTTGTTGTCTGTGTCTGTTGTGTGTTATGTGTGTTGTGTGTTGTTAGCGTTGTTACTAGCTATCGCAATTTATGATAAATTTGGATGTGTTCCGTAATACCAAAAATGATGAATGAAAACCTAATATTCTTTCATAATTTTTTCTATACTTTGTAACTTGATAATATAAGCTATGCTTCTGCCGAAACAATATTCCAAATATTGTTGTTTATAATACAGAAAAAACAGTACGAAAACATGTCATTTAGCTCTAAAAATTGTGCGAATTTCAATTCGCTTAAACTTTATTTTAGGTAAGTTTTTTTTGAAAAAAAAGATGTAAAAGCCTAGATAAATACTGTCTAAATCCGAATATTAACATAATATGATGGAAATATGCTCAAATTGCAAATGATTTAGGTATTACGTTTGTATGGAAAATTCTAGGGTCGCCGCAGCCTTAAAACCCATCAATTTTTTTGTATGGTAGACGAACTTCCCTATTTTGAATATTTAATCCTAAAAGCCTATGAGTTTTACGTCCTTCTGTATTTTTAAGATTAAGTTTTTGTAATACCGATGCAGTTAAAAAAAATTGGTTTACTTATCACTGGAGAAATAAAAAACCTTTTTCCATGATATGATATTTTACTATGATCTAAAATATCGAGGAGCATCAGTAATTCCGGAACAGTCTTCATTTCGTGGCCAATATAAAAGGGAGCGAGCGCCTCTAACGACCGGCTCCGGGCCAAATCTTCCATTGCGGTGATGCGAATACCACAAGGTTTACTCTCCAACTTTACAGAGTGCTAACGTTTTTACGACACCGTAAAAATGAGAATAAGAACGCTAACCTATAAATCAAGTTACCTTAGCATCAATTTTATTCTGCGTAAAATTTTCTAAGTTTTCGGGGTGAGAAGTACTTGTAAGTCGGTAGAGGTCCTATTTCTCTGTTTAAGGATTTTCTATTACTGTTGTGCAGTTCCCATGAAAATTGGGAATTTTAATACATGCCACCATACACCACTCCATTTGAAATGAGATTTGACATTTAAAACTAAACCTATTTTACAGTCCGTTCAACCGATTTTGTCTTCTATTGCGTTGGTGGCATAACAAATGGCAGCTGCAGTAAACAGTTGGTATTGTTTTTTGCTTTTAATGCCATCTTGATGCCTACGGCATAGAAGTCAGAATCGGTTGAACGGACTATAAATAAGGTTTGTTTAGATGTCTAATATTATTTCAAATTATAGAAAAATTCTCTATATTCCCCGGAAAGGTACACCTCTTGGAATATCAAGCCTATATAACCTTCATACCGTTAACGTAACCATATTTCCGCGAAACACCAGAACTTACTAACAACATCTATTCTGCGAAAACACTGAAAGTAACCCGATATTTCTCCAATTTCCAGAGACTTCCTATTAGACGAAGCAAATGGCCTCCTACCAGAAGACAAGCTGACGATATTCTGTGAAGTGTCAGTGGTAGCAGACAGTATCAACATTAGCGGGCAGAGCAACGTGGTACAGTTCAAAGTGCCCGAGTGTCGGCTTTCCGACGACCTGGGAGCTCTGTTCGACAACGAAAGGTTTTCCGATGTCACGTTAGCAGTTGGAGGAAGGGAATTCCAGGCGCATAAAGCCATTTTAGCAGGTAATTTGTTTTTCTTTTTTATTAATCTATGCTCTGTTTATTACATATAGCATTAGACAATAGTGGGACCTCGGGGGTAGGCACATGAATATCTTTTGAATCATTTTTTCAAGAAGAGTTATAACTCATCTTGATTGATTGACACTGGTAAGGGTTATAAAAGCGTAGTAAAGTGTTGAAGCACAATGATGTTATTCTTCCTAAAAAAAGGCTTATATGTCTTATGTTAAAATAAATAGAATATTTAAATTATATAAAGGTAATGCTCGCGTTTATCACAATCTTATTTATCGTATTCCAAAAATTCTTAAAGCACGTTTCACTGGTTCTGGATATGTGATCGATGTTCCACGTAATAACGAAATATTTTATCACAATTTTTTATCTGATAGGTATTCGACTAGTTGTGTATGCAGCCGTTATTGTTTTCTTTCTGCATCACGCCTCAACAGAACTATAGCTCTTAATTGATTTTTACATGCGAGAATTTTAGGCCAAGGAGAGCACATGACGCTATTTCAGTCCCGAAAACCCCCTGTAGTTTCCTTGTACTAATTTCTAGTGGAATTTCCGAGCGCGTTACAAATAAAATATAACGAGCATTATAGTAAAATTGTTCTAGTTTCATTATTATAATATTAATAATTAGCAGTAATTTTTCAAAACGGACCTAATGGTTTTCCGCTATGACATAAGCATATCGGTTAACTGTACCTAACAAAACAAAAGACCACAGAGCTTAGTAATAAGCCATAAAGGCTATCAATATATTACGTTTATATACACAGGGTCAAAGTACCTATTATGTTGGGAAAAACCGAACTGTCCCGTATAATGTTTATGTAAAAATATGGTTAATCACTTAAAATAACGCGTTCGCGCGTTATAATATTAATTTAATTTAATTATAGTAGTATATTTTCGAATCCACATCACACGATTAGAGATGTGTTACAATACAAATTAAATTCTTTTATGTAGGTTGTGATAACAGCACGGCAGACCTAATGGGATTTCCGTTATGTTTTTCCCTTTGTGGCCAAAATTGTTGTAATTTTAGTGCTGACATCAATAAACACGCAACTTTGAATTAAATTATGTTTTTTCAAGTCGATCGTTTTTTGTTGCGGTCATTGTGAGGCCCATATTCTGCTTTTGGGATGTTTAATCAATATTATTTTACTGAGATCTTTAGTGGATAAAAATAAGTATGTAACTCACCTAATGGTTAATAGGAATTAGTTCTTGCGACTGCATGTGCATCATCTTCTCCTTCTTCGTCGTCCCCTCAATGCGCAACCACATACGACACGTCTCCAAGCTATGTTGTCTTCTGCAGTATAGACCGCTTGGTAAATTAATGCTGCCTCCAACAGCCTTCTTGATCGTGTCTGGCTATCTCGCCGGTGGTCTGCCTTGAGCGGGTTTTCATTCCACCCGGCCTAGTATCATAAGCTTTTCCAGACCATGCTTAGGTGAACGCATAATATGTCCGAAGAAGCTGATGGCAAGCTCCTGGCATTTTGTAGATAGCCGCTTGGTGATGTTGAGTTCCTCCAGTACCCTTTCGTCCAACTGCCCTTTTCGTTGAACAATATGTACGGAAGTGACTTTGAAGCAGTTCAGTAGCACAGAAGACGCCGAGATTTTGATCAAACTCTTTCTATTAATTCTAATTTATACCTTATTACAATGATTTATAAGTTACATTGTTGGTTGGTTTTACATCAAAATTGATCATTCAAATTTGATCGTGAATGAGCACATTTATTAACTAGATTCTATTTCCCCTTTTCAGCGAGAAGTCCAGTATTTGCAGCGATGTTTGAACACGAAATGGAAGAAAGGAAACGGAATCGAGTGGACATCACAGACGTAGACCACGAGGTGTTGAGGGAAATGCTTCGTTTTATTTACACGGGCCGTGCGCCCAACCTAGACAAAATGGCCGACGACCTCTTAGCAGCTGCTGATAAGGTAAGCTAGTTTTATCCCATCTGAGTATAAGATGAGCTGAGGAGCAGTGGTGGCCTAATGATAACGGCCCCGACTTACGAGTTGTAGGTCGTGGTTTCGAACTCAGGCAGGCGCTTTACTTTTTGTAAATAATTTCATCACCACTGCTCTCAAAACGGTGAAGGAAACCAGCATGTCCTAGAACCAAAAATTCGAAGACATGTGATATCTATCAACCCGCACTGGGCACGCGTGGTGGATTACAAACAGCCCACTCCCTCTTGAAGAGAGGATGCCTGTGTCCCAGCAGTGGGAACATTATAGGCTGATGTTCGAAATATTTGTCTGCTTAACTACATAAATAACGCAATGAATGTTGTTGAACTGTCAAAATGAAAGCCATTGCTAGTGATAGTGTGTTACGCAGGTGGCCTACCACCATCTCATAGCAGTCTCATTTTAATCTTACTAAGAGATGGAGCTATAGAGGCCGTAAAGCTCCATCTCTTTCCCACACTCAAGTACGATAGAATATAGTTTATGTTTACCTATTTACGACAGTGGGCAGTCATGAAATGACTGAATGGTCTGAAGGAAAGTTTGACCCCGTCTTGTGTCTATAGATGTCGTCAAATTTAATTAATAAGCTCCATAAAATCAATCAATCTGCCTAGCCTTTTACCAACTATGTTGGGGTCGGCTCCCTGTCTAACTGGTTGCAGATGAATACCAGTATTTTACATGGAGCGACGGCCTATCTGACCTCCAAAAGCCAACTGTGTAATTCAATACCCCTTGGTAAGACTGATTGTCAGACTTTCTGGCTTCTGACGACTCGTAACGACTGTCAACGATCCACGAATGACAGCCAGGACCAACAGCTTAACGTGCTTTCCGAGGCACGGAGGAGTCTCGGTATGTAAAGACCCTCCACGAACCAACCACGGCAAACATAGATTAACCTGATGAATCGACCCGTGCGGCTGTTATTACTTAGCCACGAGCTCCTTTACCCACTCCCTTTAAATATGGAATTTAAAATAGAGTTACTCATCTAAAGACAAACTCAATTGATTTAATTCAAAGTAACTGAAATTGCATTCCTTATAGAGACGTATTTAATAACGTCTTTTATCCATCACGCGATACAGATAAAAAGCGTTGAGCAGAGATAATAAGGCAATTTAAGCCACGTGCATACAAATCGATATAGAGATTACATTCGCACGACAAGTCGCAAATTCAACGTGATGGCTTACCATAGTCAGTAGTGCAGATAACATCACATCATGCTTGTAATTCCTGAATGGTTAGGCAGAGGTGTACGTATAGTACACCCACATTTCGCCAGTTATGTTTAAAGTCCCATGTAATAGGGGGCGAGCCTATTGCCATCAACCGGGCACAAATCCAAACTCCGGGCTGCTACTGAGAAATTTTAACCAATAAGAATGAGTCACAGACCAAATAAAAAACCAAAACAGAACGCTGCGAACAAGTGAAGCATGTCAAAAGTACACCTTCGCTCGTTGCATATACGCACACATTTACAATGACACTACAATCAAACTACACCTCGCTAAGTGCACTTGTTTATGAAACCGGCTTCACGTCACTATTAATACTGCTATGTCTTAGTTTTTTATTTGGTTTGAGGATAAGATGTGTATGGTTCGCAGTTAAATTGCCATTTGTATTATGTTCATATCGTATCATATAATAGAGTATGAATGTATAATGAACCACTTTAGTTTTCCAAGTAGATTTCCTGTGGGTATTTTATAAAGCGATAAGTAGGTTATATTACACACGTTAAGCCGTTGGTCCCGGCTGTCATTCGTGGATCTTTGACAGTCGTTACGGGACGTCAGAAGCCCGAAACTCTGACAACCAGTCTTACCAAACGGTATCATATTACCCAGTAACTGGGTTGTGGAGGTCAGAGCAGTCGCTCCATGTAAAATACTGGTATTCAGCTGCATCCGGTTTGACTGGAAGGCCGACCTCAACATAGTTGGGTGATGATGAAGTGGGTTATTTCAAGATGATTGATTAATTTCACTTGTCGAGGATATTGATGATATTGGAGATATTACTTTGTTTAATATGCTTAGCAGAAGTTGTGTATCGGATGACAGTATTGAACTATAGTATTAATAAACTTAAATACTAGGGAATGGGGGGGAAGGGTTTTGGGGTCTGTCTGTTGTAACTATTGGCGTTTATAAAGTGCTGATTATTGGCCTAATTTTAATAAGTTGAGTTTTGTGGTCGGGGTGGGTCAGGTTAATAGAAAAGGCTTCTGTTGAGGGTTTATATTTTTGTCACACATTTTTCAACATGACGTGCTCATGTCGGGGCCTCTTGGCAAGACCCGGTCATGGCTATCAGGCTGCCACGTTAATGACAGTCCGCCACAGATGTCTGCTAGGACTGCTAGGACTATTAACTTCTGGAAGGAGGTGGGCTGGTTGGAATAACCCCCCAAACGGCCGCCATGGCCTACGCACAATGGTCCACTCGAAGGACTAAGTGCGGAAACCAAACCCTTTAACATAGAGGTCTGCTAGGACGGAGGACTTCGTACACGGTTACACCGCCGCTATAGTTTTGATTTTTCGGCTTTAAGTCTGCCTTTCTTTATTTTTGCGAGTTTAAGTATCTTATAATAATAAAACTATATTTCTTTCTTTCCAGTATGCACTAGAGCGGTTAAAAGTAATGTGCGAGGAGGCGCTATGCCTCAGTTTGTCGGTGGAGACGGCGGCTGACACACTCATACTAGCGGACCTGCATTCTGCGGACCAGCTCAAGGCGCAAACCATTGACTTTATTAACACGTTAGTATTATTTATTTTACTATTTCTGTAGATTCAAGTTCGAAGTGAAGTGAGTATATTTTGAAGGCAGTTCTTTTCTTTATGAAGAGCAGTGATGATTGCCAGAATCTAGCAGTAGTTTTATTTTATTGCAAGAAAAACTTGTTGTGATTAAACAAATATAGTGAATCGAGATCCCTCCAGGGTCTGTTTCTTCAAATTCCCACAGAGAAAGCAGTGGAAGTCTATGGAGAAGACTTTTATCTGGTAGTGAGACAGAACAGGTCGTAAAAATTTTAGTTGACGACTCTCTAGATGTCCCAATTGGGAACACCCAAATACTCCGAAATATTTTATTCCGAATTTCGTTGTTCCGATTTTCAAAAGACCGAATTTCATAATCCCTAAGAAATAAAATGTCTATTATTAAAAATCACGAATTTCATTTTACCGAAAGTCGTAAATACGATTTGTTTGGTTTCCGATTTTCATATGTACGAAGAATCAAATGCTCGATGGGTTCTCGGTCCGAAAAACGACATTCCGATTTTCAATACTTCGAATAAACTACTAAAATTAGGAATCTGATTCAATAGTATAATACGAGTATTAAGTTACGCGTTATAAATTAAAAACTCATAGTTTTTAATTTAAAAACGTCTACTTTGGTCCCCTCTATTGTTGGTGAATCATTTGGGTTAGGTTAGGTTAGATCAGTGACCATTAACGCGCGAAGGCGAGCGACCGCAGGGAGCGTGCCGCGGCAGCGGCCGCCGAGTGCCAGATTCCCTCTATTGTTGGTGAATCATTTGGGTTAGGTTAGGTTAGATCCGTGACAATTAACGCGCGAAGGCGAGCGACCGCAGGGAGCGTGCCGCGGTAGCGGCCGCCGAGTGCCAGATTCCCTCTATTGTTGGTGAATCATTTAGGTTAGGTTAGGTTAGATCAGTGACCGTTAACGCGCGAAGGCGAGCGACCGTAGGGAGCGTGACGCGGTAGCGGCCGCCGAGCGCCAGATACCCTCTATTGTTGGTGAATCATTTGGGTTAGGTTAGGTTAGATTAGTGACCATTAACGCGCGAAGGCGAGCGACCGTAGGGAGCGTGCCGCGGCAGCGGCCGCCGAGTGCCAGGTCCCCTCTATTGTTGGTGAATAATTTAGGTTAGGTTAGTATAGATCAGTGACCATTAACGCGCGAAGGCGAGCGACCGTAGGGAGCGTGACGCGGTAGCGGCCGCCGAGCGCCAGATCCCCTCTATTGTTGGTGAATCATTTGGGTTAGGTTAGGTTAGATTAGTGACCCTAACGCGCGAAGGCGAGCGACCGCAGGGAGCGTGCCGCGGCAGCAGCCGCCGAGTGCCAGATCCCCTCTATTGTTGGTGAATCATTTGGGTTAGGTTAGGTTAGATTAGTGATCCTAACGCGCGAAGTCGAGCGACCGCAGGGAGCGTGCCGCGGAAGCGGCCGCCGAGTGCCAGATCCTCTCTATTGTTGGTGAATCATATGGGTTAGGTTGGAACTGTGACCAGTGTGTTTTGTTGTCTTGCTTTTCAGTTTTACAAGGCCTTTTTATTTCGGAATTCTAATTAATCCGTACTTTAATAATCGGAATTCGTATTTTTGATGTTTTGAATTATCATTAATTCGGACTTTTTGTTATTCGATCTATTGAAACTCGGTATTTTGAGAATAGTAATTATAAACGTTAGGAATACTGAAATTTTGGAATTATAAAAATAGGATTAATGATAAATCGGAGTTGTTATATTAGGGATTTTGAACCATTCGGAATTCTGATAATCGGTATTTTGAAATTCGTATTTGTGACTTTCGGAATAAAGTTTTTCGTATTTATGTAGTGTACCCGTCCCAATTGATTTAAAATCGTATTATTTAACACTAACTTCTGCCCGCGACTCCGTCCGCGAGCTTATAACCTTCCTCAAAAATTGAGCTTTCCAATGCAAACATAATTTTTCAAAGCTTGCTGGTAGTTCCGGAAATTACCCCCTACATACAAACTTACAAACAAACAAACAAGTTTTACGTGTTTTTTTTACGGTTTTACTAATTAAAACTCTGTATTTCTGAATTCCAGGAGTCACGCAACAGACGTGATGGACACAGCGGGCTGGAAGAACATGATCTCGTCGCACCCGCACCTCATCGCCGAGGCGTTCCGCGCGCTGGCCACGCAGCAGCAGCAGATCCCGCCCATCGGGCCGCCGCGCAAGCGCGTGAAGCAGGCCTAGTGCACACACCACCGTGCGCACACCACCCGCCTCTATACCAAAGACACGCCACACGGCACACACATATTCGAATTCTACGGCTGAGGACCTCACTCGCGCATGGCCCGCACCCGACCCGCGTGCGTCGAGGTCGGCTCCAGTCTACGCCAGTCGCAGCCGGGCTCCCCGAGGCGCGGTCGTTTACTACACAAGGCTGCATATATTAATACTATTAGAATATACCCCGTGTACCATAGACTGTGAGATTCGGAGTGAGAGTGGCCGGTGGTTGTGTGCGTATAATTAGAATGGATCCCCGGATCCAGCCCTTCGTTTTACTATGATTGATCTCAAGACGATATTCGATCCTAATGTTTTTTTGTCTCTTGCGGTTAATTAGTGTACCGCTTTTAATAATTACTTTTAATGTGTATGTTATGGAGAAACGCTGGACGCTTTTTGCGCGTTGATGTAGTTCGGATGTAGGCTTCGAGTTAAATATTTTATGTATGTCGTTTTTGTGAACATTCTCTTGCAGCTATGTATGTAAATTATTACTATTAAATATGAAGCTCGTGTCTAAACAACTATCCATGTCATATAAATTTATCATTATATTATTATGATTGTAACATTCATTGGCTAACATAATGGCATAATTCGTTAATAATAGTGATGTACAGAATTCATAATAAAAATTCAAATAATCACACCGATTATTATGCCACAATGCAAATATTTGAATTGGAAAACTCTTGGTGTTTCGTGTTCCCATAGAAATTACAAAAACATTAATGTTAGACATTGTATAACGTAGGCCTTTTGAAAATATTTTGAAGTAGAGTGGTAATTGAATGCAATAAAGTTATGTATGTACCATGGCTTTGTACAAAATTGTTAGTCTTATCTCATATTAAATGTACGGACGACACGACACACATCACATGGCGCTGGGCAGTGCTCTGCTCAGTGGGACAGTTGTGTGCAAAGCTTTGATAACATGTAGGCGCTGTAGGGGACTCGAGTGATTGTATAAGTCTATTGAAATTGTTGGTATTGTATATAGATGAGCTACGATCCCACCATTTAAATATTTCTAAGTACTAACCCTTAAGTGGTATCACAGGTGACACCATTAATTTTTTATTATATCTGTAGGATGTTATTCCAATGACATATTGTGATTTTTCTATCATATTTCCATAGGTTTAAATACACGAACGCTTTTTGTTTTGTTTCATATGTCGATGATCACTGGAATAATTAAAATTTTAATGTATTATTATTGTTGTTGGTTTCGCTTCATCGATTGTACATTACGTGTCATGTCCAAGTCGGCGTCTTGTGTCGCCCTTCATTTTGCTCACTTCATTAAATTGTAAAATTAATATGATTCTAAATTACAAATTGATAAATGTTATTTATTAGTATTATTATCATTTTTTTCATTTTCTATGACAACTTAAACGTGTTTTTTACAATGAGATATTTTTTCTTTTTACTTTGTAAAATGATGGACCTACCCATAAGTACCTATTGTAATATTTACTCAATAGAAATATGTAATATACCGCGGCCAATAAATAATAATATTTAATACCATTTTATACCCACTTCCCATTTTAACACAGCTGACAGCTGTTATCATGTAATAATTGAATATTACAAAATGTCAAAAATAACTGTGATTTTCGAAATTGTCAGTAAGTTGAGCAAATAAATGAAATGATGATGACGATTAATTTTTATTTACATTTTGGGCGAAGAAATTAGTAAAAACGACGGCTTTATTAACCAGCTGATAATTACAATTTGCGGTCTACTCGCCCACTTAGGTTATTAGGATGCTGTATTTGGCCGTATAAGGGCGTTTGCGAAATTATCCGTAAACGGTTCGTGTTCGATTCTGTCACGGACCGCCATCGCCATTCAAAACGTCATTTTCCATAAGTGTCTAGGTGCAGTGGCAGATCCAGGATTGTCGTTTTGGGGGGCTTGACCCCGCTGAGTGTAGGTTTTTGTAAACATTAAAAAAACGGGCAAGAGCGAGTCGGACTCGCGCACCGAGGGTTCCGTACCTTGTGAACTGTAAAATGTTTAAAAATTTTCATCGGTGAGGCCTTTACTCGTCAGAGAATTTTAACACTGCGGCGTGGAATATTGCTGTTTTAGGTCAGCGCCATCTCTTGTCCGGTAGGGAAACTAATATAATTTTTGTTGATTTCTGGAAGTGTGCTATTTATTAGAGACATTATGAGACATAGTTTTATTTTTCCTGTAATCTTTAAAGCCTGCGCATGTGACTCAGGCTGGCTGGACAAATCTTCAACGACGGAGTTTTGACAGCGGACTTTTTTGTCCGCTAAAATAGATCGCTTAGGATTCTCCAAATTTCTAGCTCGCTTCGCTCGCTCTTGCATTGTCTAGTAACATTCCAAAGAAATCTTCAATAATCTTGGTTCAGAATATTTCTATTTTGGAGCTCGCTTCACTCGCTCTTCAATGAAAGCTTATCATACCTGAATCAGTTTTCTAGCTCGCCTCGCTTGCTCTTGGATTCTCTTAGTAAGGTCACAATCACAATGACAGGCCTATGTTTTCGACTCAGGAAGCTATTTTATTTATTTTGTAAAAAAAAGTACCCTCCTTTGAGGTTCGCTATAATCAGAGAAAAGAGGCCCCCAAAATATTTTGATACAGGGCCCCTTAACTACAAGCTACGCCACTGATCCGATCCTTCAAATATCGAATCGTATCGCTAGCTAGAAATGTAGGCAAAATTCCAGCAAACCTTTTCTACTCCACATGCATCTTTAGGTGAAAAACGACGGTTTATAAGACACGTGTGACTTGTAAAAAAAAACTGCTTTGAACAACTAAACAATGTTTATTTATTGTTGTTCTACTATTTACAATAGTATATACAGGGTTAAATAAAAAACAAAGTCGTAGATTCTATGGTACTTTTGTATCGACCCAAGTATGTTTCGTAAAATATCGTATGTATCGATCCAAAATATTGAAGTATCGTATCATGTTGAACGATACTGTGTGCATCACTAGTTCGGTCGGTGTACTGCTTGTCAAGTTGTCTTGTCACTGTCAGTCAGCTGTCAAGTGTCAAATTTCTATTGGAAATCTTTATTTATTATTATTTTACGTAACTTTCTTTTTGTGAATCATCAATGATTGTAGCAAAAGAAATGACCACTAACAAAAGATTATTGAGTAAGGTTAAAACAGTAGCCGTACTTATAGCAAACTTTTCGTCAAAACCCACGGCGTCGGAGGTGCTAACAGCATATTTGACTCAATGCAAAGAGCCTCCCTGGACCTCTTACTTTGTGAAGGTAATATCAGCTACCTAATTGCATTTGTTGGAATGGCATCTCGTAGGTCAACCTAAGGTTATATAAGTATACCACAGGGCTCAAGATTAATCTGTAGAAGATTGCTTCTTCAGTAGAAAACACATTTTGTTCGAGAAGCCCACTCATTACTGTTAAAGGTCCCTTCAGTTTTATTTTATTCAGATAATTTAGACATATTTAGGCCTTCACTGTGGCTTACACACTAGTGCCCAAATTATCTGTGCTTAACTACTGTTTATTGTTTTAAAATAAAGTTAAATGAATGAATGAACGAAATGCACCAACCCCAGGGTGGTTTAACCAGACTCGATAAATCGAAAGAACCCCAAGATTTACACTAGCCTGAGTGAGTCTGGTGCCTCAGTCAAAAAAATTCACAACTTGTTTTATCAACTCTATAGGATTACTATATTCTTGCCAATTTTTTTTCAGTACAGTAGCGTCAAGAATGACCAATTCGGAATGTCAAACTTCAACTGGAAGGTTGGGAGTTCAAACTATCAGATACTGAGGACTGGCTGCTTCCCCTACATGAAATACCACTGCTCTAGGAAGAAAGCTGAAGATTTAGCTGTGTCTGACAAATTCATGAGGTTTATCAAAGTAATTAATTTTGGTACGAATAACTTTCATTTTAAATTAAGCTACCCTGCCTGCATGCTTTGGATATCCCAATACAACCAACAGTAACTCTATGCAGTAAAATTATCATTAAAAGTTGTAAGAAAAGTTGCTGCCTATTCAACCGACACAAATCCTTGCTCCTTATTTACTCCAACAGTTTAACCGACGATTAAAAAAGGAGGAGGTTCTCAAGTGGACGCGTATTTTTTTATGAATAACCACGCATAACTTTTTGTTGTTCTATATCTAAATAAACTAATCTAAACGAATATTATAAAGAGAATAGATTTCATTTTTTGTTTGTTTGTTTGTAATGAATAAACTCAAAAACTGCTGGACAAATTTTAAACATTCTTTTACTTACCAGTATGTTGGCATATTATCACTCATGAGTAACATAAGCTATAATTTATGAAAATATCACGCGGGCGAAGCCGCTGGCGAAACCTGGTGGTTCATAATTTCATACTACTTCCCCTAATCTTACATTTTATGAAATTATTATTATATCGGCCCATGGTATCCCCCCACTGCTGCAAAGACCTCCCATTATTTACGCATCTCATGGATAATAATTGCTGTTGTAGTGCTCATTTTGTGAAATAATTTTAGGAAATTAATCTCGCTCATTATCTCCCTAGCCTTTTCCCAATTATGTTGGGGTCGTCTTTCAGTACAACCAGATGCAGGTGAATACCAGTATTTTACATGGAGCGACTGCCTATCTGTGCCTACATCCCAGTTACTGGATAATACGATACCCCTTGGCTTACCAAGACTGGTTGTCAGACTTTCGCGTAACGAATGTCGATCTACGAGTAGATAATCTACGAGTGACAGAAGGGACCAACGGCTTAACGTGCTTTCCGAGGCACGAACCGGCCTTTGTATATAAATTCAAATTCAAATTCAAAATATTTTATTTCACATAAACCTACATGGGCACTTATGAAACGTCAGAAGCTACGCACGGTTCCAATTGGTCGTTTCCTATGGAGAAGAGCCGGCAAGAAACTCGACGGTTACTCTTTTAAAAATAATTGGGTTTTACAATATTTACAACAAAAAAAAATATAAAAAATACAGTATTATTAGGTATGCGAGGACAGTGTAGGTCTTTCAACAAGTACCAAGTATGTACTTAACAAAATAGAAGATGGTCAACAAGTGTACAGTCCACTAAGCCTACAGCGTTCTCACATTCACAAAATAGAAAAGAATCTATATAAAAGATAAATAAATTAATAAAAATAAAAACTATTTTAAACGAAATGACATGATTGCTATTACAACTGTAACAAATCTGAATAATTAACATGTCCACAAAAGTCACTAATAAAGAGTTGAAAATTAAATAGTAGGTATATAATGTCAAATAAAATTATGATTATGTCAAGGAAGAATGTAAATAAAACAAAAATATAACCATGGTAATTTGAGAGCAGTTAATAGAATCTTACATATTTTGCCGTTAATGAGGTACCAGGGAAGCCACATGTGCAGAGGGAATTATTGCCAAACTTCTTTGTCTTCAACGTAGTCTTTAATTTTATAATATGCTTTCCTGATAAGGACACGTTTGATGTGGGTTTTGAACTTCCCATCGCTAAGTTCTGTAACCGACTTTGGCAACTTGTTATAAAATCGGATGCTGTTTATAAGAAATGACTTGCTTGTTTTAGTTAATCTAAATTTGGGTATCACAATTTCATGTCTACTACGTGTATTTATATTATGGAAATCGCTTCTTATTTTGAAAAGTCCTAAGTTTTTCCGAACATACAAAATATTTTCTAAGATATAAAGAGAAGGCAGAGTCAGTATATCAATTTCTTTGAATTTGTTTCTAAGAGACTCGCGAGGACCCATTTTATATATAGCGCGTATTGCCCTCTTTTGTAAAATGAAAATTGAATCTACGTCAGCTGCCGATCCCCACAACAGAACGCCATAAGACATAATACTGTGGAAATAAGCAAAGTATACTAACCTAGCTGTAGCTATATCAGTCAACTGCCTTATTTTTCTTACTGCATATGCAGCTGAACTTAATCTACCTGAAAGAGTTCTAATGTGGGCGCCCCATTGCAATTTTGAATCTAAAGTAATTCCTAAAAATACAGTTTCCGTTATTGCATCTAGTTTTTTGCCATCAAGTTTTAGATTTAGACCCACTTGAGGTACATTTGGTAATGAGAACCTAATACATTTAGTTTTGTTCGCATTAAGTAAAAGATTATTAGCTGCGAACCATTTCGAAAGAACAGCCAGACTATCGTTGACGTATAAGACATCTGTATCTTTTCTATCTATTTTAAAAATAAGAGAAGTGTCATCAGCAAATAGAATTATATTCGATAAGTTAGCCATCATGTAAGGAAGGTCATTTATATAAACGAGAAATAAAAAAGGGCCGAGAATTGAACCTTGAGGCACGCCCATTTTAACTAGAGACCCCGAGGACGTCGCCCCATTAACGTTTACTTTTTGCCGTCGATTTGATAGATAGGGTAACGGGGTAGGGTATAAAGAGGGTAACCCATCCACAAACCAACCGCGGCATGCGTAGCTTAACCTGATCGATGGATCCGTGCGTGATGGATCCGTGCTGTTATTGCTTAGCCACAACCCCAACGAAATGAATCTCACTGTACTTTATTAATAATAACATTATTATGTGATTTCAGGTATACCATGTCTGCTATACGGCCTGGCAGCAACACAACTGATTAGACATACGGAAATAGTGAACACTGCCAAAGGTCCTGTTACAATATACTTCCTAATGCCAGAAGACAAGGGATCAAGCTTTTAATATGTTCGTGTACTGATGAGCCTGAACACACCCTGTTCTGAACATAGGATGGATTCCATGGAAGATTTTTTTTTTAGAACGTTAGATATAAGTTTATTAATGCTTAGCCGGCAGTATTGATAACTGCAGCATGAATACAAAGGCGCGAGCCGCGTCCGATTCGTGCGGGGCATCGACTCAGAGACGGCTCACAACAGTAAGGGATTAGCATAAAACCTCCTTTAAATGGTACATGGACGAGTTTAATGTTCCACAACAATGTACTAAAGGTGCTCGTGAGTGTTTGACATAATTATCCCGACCTTGATAAACCGGGTATATGTATAGATAAGGAACCGTATCAATTCATCGTTATACCACAGAATACATGATAGTAAAAGTACATAAATTTCACTCCACAAAATCATTTAATTCAATAGCGAATACGACACAGGTCGCACATCGCTAATTACCTACAGTTATATTCACCTAGAAGTTGCCTCTTTCTATCGCGTAATTGTTATATCTTCTGACTACGTTACCCCACTGAATTGACCCAACAAGTTCAGCCCGCCGCGTAGTTGTTACTTCAGTCATATCTAAGATGCGGACTGCGCCTGGCTTGGTTATACATAGGTATTTTTATATCCATTCGCCATTAAATAAGCCTAAATGCAATTATTTAAAATAAAACATAATATATAATAGAATTTTATGTGTATTCTTTATTAAGTACCTATATAAAAAATTCCCACTATTAAAAGGTATTAATAAAGAAAAAGTTGAAAGAAATGGATGCGACGAAAAATTTAAAAGTGGAGAGAATGTAGGTAGAAGTAGTGTAAGAATATACCATTGTGTCGCGTAATCCTGTGCATCACGGTGCAGGTATCATTCCATAAAATTGTAGATTTGCTGAAAAATTACATGTCTTATTTGCTGTATTGTCGCAGCATGTTGAAATAGGTGTACGCCGAGCTCATACACTGAAACGAAAAAGATAATAGTATCACCAATTATGAAGAACATTTGACGAGGAACGACGAAGCTTCCATGTCACTCTTGCCTTTGTTGGCCGGTGGCCGGCTTGAGTGGAGATTCGCATGCTCGGAGGAAGGAAACATTCTAGTAAGATGCTGATAGGGATCTTGACCGTTCTTCTAGGATTGTCCTGATAGTCGTGGAATACCTACTTCTCTACTCCAAGCACCTCAGGATATGTTGCCCCCTTGTCGCTACGTCACTATGTCTTAGCGACCGTTTCTGGGGGCCTTTGAGTGTACAAGTCACCCTCTGCCATTTTATCCATGTATCGATAAAACATTGATCAAGCATGCCATAGTCCTTTCAAAGTTCTTGGTACTTAACCAGTACCTACACTTTAGCCACCCAAACAAACCCATGTTCTTATTGCTAACAGAAAAAAAAACTTATGCTGCAATAGTAGAACTATTGCAGCATAAGTTTTTTTTTCTGTTTGCACCAATCGGGGGTTGCCCTTTGGTAAGTTATGTCAAATCAAACTAAATATTAAATTCCAAAATTGAATTATCATAGACATCATAGACTTCGTATTGGAGCGTAACTTTCGCTTCGAAAGCATAGCACAGTTTCGAAACGGCTTCGGTTCTACTGGTTTATTTTATCAACGGCAAAATTATAACCCTGCATGTCTTTGCTGCCGCGCAACCGGCCCACTGCTTCATTAGAACTAGAAGACCATCAAGAAAATAAAAGAATAATGTGCCTAATAATGGCGCAATACTTACGGAGGAGAAAGTCTCGAGCTGAACTTGTGGCAACCCAGTAAATTTGATGGTGACAGGCTGCTGAGCTCGTAGGATGATGATGATGATGTCAGTCCGAATCATCAGGCCTAATGGCGTCTCGTGCCAGCCGCAAGTCCAGCCTGCATCTCCTACTTCAAATGCCTTGAACATTAAAATTGTTAATACACTGACGAGCAATTTAAAAAAGTCATTTACAAAGTGGCAAAAAAAAAAAACTAAATTTCTTCTAGACCATGCAAGTAAGCTACATGAAGTAACAAAACACTTGAAAACAGTTATAGGTAGTGTATTTAATAGCGCTTAAAAAACACCTATAGTGTTTTTTATGCGCTATTAAATACACTTGAATGTTGCGTGGTTTCGGAAATATTTCATGATAAGTTAGTCTTGTTTTTAATGAAAACTTCTTTAGGCGTGTTGAGCAGCACTTTTTGGGTGAATAAAAATCATGGAACTCGCGTCATCGTCACCGAAGGCGAGTTGACCACTTTTTTGTTGACAGCGCACTCTGTTTAATTTTTTTGGATTTTTTAAAATGTAACTACAGCTTTCGTTCTTGTACTAACAGCAAGCAAGCCACATAAATTCCTGACATTTTCGTTAGATGACGTTACTTAGTTTTCACTGCTATCGACAGTCCCCAAAGACTGCCCCGCATGTTTTTTTACATTGCTCGTTATAATGAATTGCTATCATTTTCAACTAGAATCCTACATTGATCTACTTTTTACTTATTGGATAGATGATAAAAAGGTGATATAGTCAGTAGCGTTAGTATAGTCTACTTACCTACCACTTTTGAGAAAAATGCCCATTTTATTGAAACTTTTACTAAGGTTGAACTATGGTTGAAACTAACTATCAAATAGACAAATATACCTTATCGTTTTATGACGTGCAATGATATTCATTTCAAACTTATGGTGAGAAGGCAATCACGAGGATCGAGCCAGTAGCGGATCCAGGGGGGGGGGGGGCTAGGGGACTCAAGCCCCCCCCAAAATCATCTGGGTTCTTCCGTGAGAAATCTTAAAATGAACCTGATATATTCTAATATCAGAGCTCAGACCAATAAAAAAGTTTTATTGGTCTGAGTATCAGAGGAGGCTTGTTATGCGTTAAGCAAAATATAACGTTGTGTGGTTTTTTTGTGTTTACTTTGCTAAAACCTTCCTACTCTCAGTGGGGTCAAGCCCCCCCCAAACGACAATCCTGGATCCGCCACTGGATCGAGCAGCGATATTTTTTTTGAGAGTTTGTTAAAACATTTTCACTTTCCTATCTGATGAGGAAAGAAACCATGTCATGCCGCTATAATATGTGCCCTATATGGAGATTGGCCTGTTATAAATCGTGACTCAGGTTTTAAGTTAGAAACTAAAGTCACGATAAAGTAACTTTTAGTTTCGACTTTCAGTCCCAAAAATATAGGTAGGTACCGTTTGTATGTTGAAGTTTTGTATGATGTAAGGTTTTTGATGTTTCTCATATTCACAAACCTTGTTTCTTATCATGGTGCCGAGATGGCATGGTATCCAGAGTTGCAAACATGCAGCAATGCCTAGCAGACAAAATAAGATGTCCACTGTGCCGTTGTCAAGTTTCTGAAAAAATTACCTACTCGTTAGTATAAAGTACTTACCTAATATGTTAAAGGCTTATTTATATATAAGAAATAATAAGTACTTAGGTAATATTTATTCGATCGACTTTCAGTTTAAATATTGGGTAGGTATATGAAACGGCTTTCAGAAATACTACCTTCTTTGCCATTATTTCTATGGATAGGTACACACGGCTATATTTCAAGGTTTATATTCCAGTATAAGTTGATCTCGCACTGTATTTCCATACCTACAATGAGAGGTCAGATTATTCTGGTAATGTATAGCTTGATATGTAGCCGTCCTACTTCAGGCTATCTCATCGCTGTCCAACAATGTATTCCACCGTCCCCAACTTAGATCAAAACGTTTTTCGGCAGTCTGTCTGGTCTTCAACTCAAGAAGTAACATAGGAATGTTAGTTCTTGAGTTCCAGTGTGCGTATTTAAAATACGCACTTGTATAGATAGACTCACATTAGTGCCATATCCCATAATCTAGCCGAATATTTTCATTTTCGATTTTGTCGAAATGTTGAATTTATTTCTAACACTCGATTTGTCATTACAGCCTGGTACCTAGGTACCGTTCTAAGATATTAATATTCCGTGGCACTTACGTCTGCAATTTGGTACGCTATGAGGCATATAGCGACGGAACTGCAGGAAACCTGGTACACGAGCGGTAACCCGTACACAGATGACACCGTACTTACAGCGCTGTAACAAATTTTTTGATAAGTAGAAACTAACATCATGAATAAAATTCATATAACTGCTTCGTTGGCTAGGTCGTAAGTAGTTATCATGAGATCTCATATAGCATCAAACAAAATAACAAGTGATACTCGTAGTGACTTAGTGACAATGACAATGCTTACGGCACTTTAGCCGGGCCGAGCCAGCGCCACTAGGTATTATGCTGCAAATACCGGCCAGTTTATCCGATAGGGATAGAATAGAATGCCGCTACTCTATACACTTCCTTGTTTTTATTTATCGTTATTCTACGTCCACTACGGCGGGTCGAGGAGAGGACCTTTTTGTAGGAAGATAAATCTTTGACATATTCATGCACCAATAGAATAGTCACCGTAAGTTAACCGAGGTAAAAATGACTGCAAAGATGAAAATATGAGCGACCAGCTCCTAAATAAAAAGCTCTACGTACAGTGGGTGGTAGACACATGAGTAGGTAGGTATATAATGTGTATATTGTGATAATGTCACCTTAAGTACCTACGCGAACTTTCACCCCAGTAGCACACCTCCACCGCGAAACCGTAGCAGCGAAACCGCAGAAGTTCAATTCAACTGGCTCACGTCATGTTCCGCTACTCTTGTTTCGCTAATCGAATTTCGCGTAGCGGAACATGACGCGAGCCAGTTGAATTGAACTTCTGCGGTTTCGCGGTAAATATCCATGGGCTAAATAAGTCTCCGAATCATAAGTAAGCGAACGTATTAATACTTGTTTGTGCCTCGATCAGCCACGCCAGGTTCACTCGAAAGACGTACGCGCGGCTACAAATCTAGCTATATATTTCCAGTATAAGCTGATCTTGTATTGTAAAGGATTTCCGTACAATGAGAGGTCAGCTTATACTGGAAGTGTATAGTTTGAAATGTAGCCGTGTGTACTACAGCTTTCCTTGTGCAGATATAGATACATATTATAAGTACCTGAACACTGAAAGATGCCAGGTCACAATCCTCCTGATCCTCGCGTTGAGTATTAGCTGTGATTTCATTCTCCGCTCATCATATCGAGGTAGCAACACCACAGATTTGTCCAGACCCTCGAATATGACGCTGAAGTCGATTATTATCATATCCATTATTGCATAGTAATGCAACAGGATGTGGAATAGCGTGTAGATGTACACTGGAAAGTCAATAAAATATTATAGAAGTAGCTGAGTTCTTAGGTAGGTTATATAATAAGTAGTAGGTGTAAATCATCATCATGATCATCGTCACTTCATCCGAAAGACATCCACTGCTGGTCATATAATATTACTCCCCAGCCACAGAACATTGATTTTGATTTGATAGATTTGAGAGTTGCCATACCTAGGTATACAGGGTTATTAGTTTTATGTCAGCAATCCATTAAGGGGATGAAGGAGAGGTCATTTACAATACCAAATGACCCCTTCTGAGTTTTACGTAAATGTCAACAATTTTCGAGTCATACATTTTAAAATATAAAATGTCAAATTACTCGAAAATTGTTGACATTAAACGTAACGCAATCAACTCAGCCCAGTGCAGTCTACTATTAGACTGGTAGCCTAGGCCTCTATCTATCCAGTCAAACAGTGAGAGAGCTCAAGGTGCATCACGATACCCTGAAACAGACCACAGCACTCTAGACGAGACTGGGCATGCCAATCTTTTTATAATCATCGGCCCTGTCCATCAGGCAGGGGAACGCCCAATCCAACACACTTTTGTCGTAGCTAACTGGTACCTATTATTTTTAAGTACAATTGGCGTACCAAATAAACGGAGTGAACTTATGCGATGTGGATGTAGTACGAGATCTGGGAGTTATCTTGGACTCTAAACTCACATTTATACCACATATTGAGAACATAATCAGTCGATCCCAACGTATGCTTGGATTCGTCATTCGTAATGGAAAGGTATTTCAACGTCCACATACTAAATTAGTTCTCTACAATAGCCTTATAAGAAGCATCCTGGAATACTGCAGTGTGATATGGAGGCCTCACTACGCAACCCACTCGCTACGGATAGAACGAGTCCAAAAAAGGTTTATCCGATACCTGGGATACTCAAAGGGAAGGCCATTTAAATATCTCTCCTATCTTGATAAACTAGGCTGCTACAAAATGAGTAGGTACCCTGGAAGCTCGAAGGGAGCTCTTGGATTTGAGATTCGCTCATAAATTGCTCAATAACACCATTGACTGTCCACAATTGGTATGTAAGTTCAATTTCAGAGTACCCCGTAGGCCACCTCGCAAACCTATAACACCCTTAGCTCCACCTTATCGCCGTACAGTTTTTGGTGCTAATTCGCCTATACCCCGCATGTGCAAACTCATAAACGAACGCAGCGAAGCGACCTGAGGGCATAGACAAATGACATTTATTTATTAAAACTTTATGCACAAGTAAAAAAATATACCGTACAAAGGCGGACTTAATGCCTGAGGCATTTTCTACCAGTCAACCTTAGGGTGATGCAGAGACAAAACATGGCAGGTGCAACATACGAGATTGATAACAAGAAAATAACTATAAAATACAAGAATAAATACATAAATACATACATACATAATAAACAGAATAAACTTTGTCAAGAGAAATAACGATCGGTAGAGGAGAAATAACAATAATTAAAAGGAGAGAACGAATCTAGCAAATCACCGCTGGGATGTTTCAGCCAACTTCTTACGTATATGCTCACGTATTTTCACTTTAAAAGAGAACCGACTGGTTGCCATCCTGATGTTCAGAGGTAGCGCATTCCAAAGAAAGACCGCCTGGACAAAGAAAGAAGAGTGAATGAAACCAGAGCGGTGAGAAGGACATCGCAGAAGACGACATTCGCTTCGGAGCGATTCTATTTCGACAATCGCTATCGCTTCAACGACATACCTACACTACGTTTCGCTATCGTCTGATCCATTGGTTTCTTCGATAAAAACTACATATTGTCTCTGGTCTTTCGTTAGCAAGTTATCGTTCGAGGCTGTATGAATGGAATGATGTTAAATATTGTCTAGCTAATTTCTATTCGTTGAGCTATGATCACGTGACGTTTCGATAGCTTTTGTCAATCCCATACATTTTTGACTTTTCTACTAGCGTTGTCGCTAATCGAATGTTACTTTGTCTAGGCCCTCTGGTTGACGTCCACGCAGACTCAATATCGACGTTTGTCAGATGTAATTAGCATAGTATTTAATTTAATATAATTATCTAGAATTTAAGTACCTACATTAAGGGCCTATTTCACCACCTACGAATAGCCACTACTTACTGAATAAATTAAAAAATGGAACACAATTTGTATGAAATTATCTGCCAAGTAAGTTAATAGGAACTTAATCGAAGGTGGTGAAAAGGCCCTTAGTCTTTCAAATTAAATGTATAATTACAAAGAGCACTTTGCATGTGGTGTTTGCCTGTAATTGATTGTGCAGTTAGATTTAAGACACAATTACTTAATGTTCCTATCTATATAATATCTGTAACAACTGTTGGTGAACCTTAATTAAATAAATAAAAAATAATTAAATCTACAGGATTTAAAAAGACCCATCACCTGTTTGTATGGGTCTTTTAAATGAGATAACGGCTATCCGTTATCTACACATTTTGTACATCGAACAGACTTTTATTTTTGATGCGATAAATTGCATTTTGCGGCAGTGCACCATGTTACGCACGCAAAACATTGTGCTTATTGGTGCATGCAACGGTATAATATATGTAGGAATTGTGGGGGCTTAAAGATAAGTTAAACCTACCTACTTAACATTAAAAAATGTTGGAACTTTAACCTTCTCCTTTAAATATCTTCGCAACCAGAAGGTTCCCAGGTAAGGAACAGTACAAAAATAAAAATCACAATATGTACAAGTGACTCTCAACTTCGATAAGCGTCTAACTTACCACAAAAAGTTTGAACAAAAATAAAACACATGGACATTTGCATGACCAGGAACGCTTCATAGATCGGTGTTTTGTAGGGGTCATCATGGGGAAGCCACATGGGGAACTGCAGTGGTCTCACGGTGTTCTCATCAACGGTCGCGAACAGGCTCTGGTAGACCAGACCAACTACTGGGAGCACCATGTACAAACTACCCACAAAGGAGACAAAAATGAACCATGCGAAGCACAACTGCCATATCAGAAGCTGGCCTTCTAAGAACGGTTTTCTGAAAGAAAGAAAAATAAACGCAATGGAAAACTCCGGCAGCTTACAGTACCTATCAAGGCATTCAGGATTTCAAGTTAAAGCGTCGTTCAGACAGGCGCGACGCGAAAACTTCACGGTAGAATTAATTACCGGTGTCGCGTCGCGCGACATGTCGCGCTAGTCTGCACGTATGTACCTACCTACATAATATGCGTTGATAGAATCGACAGACGGAAGATACGCGCATAAATAGGAATCGCTTTACGACCGAATTCGGTCGCAAAGTCCAAATAGCGTCGTCCCAAGACCCGCGCGACGTGCTTGACAAACACGTGTTTTTTTTTTGCGTGCTTGTCAAGCAATTTTGACCGTCTAGGGACGCAATTTGTACTTTGCGACCAAATTCGGTCGTAAAGCGATCGCTATCTATGTCGAGACTGCTGCAATGAGGGTGAACGCCCAAGTGCACCTTTCTCTACATCAGTAGAGGTGCACTTAAGATAAGCCTATAATTTAAGCCTTTATATTATAAATTATAGGCTTATCTATTCATGGTCTTTACGCATCTTCTTTTTCTTACCTGTATCTAGGCCCTAGACCACAAACGAAGATAAAATCCTCGTTCATTTTCACCACGATGTCACGAAGCTTGTCGGTTTTGACCATAATACTGCAGTAGACAGTTGGAATACAACCGAGGATGACCCAGAAGCAAAAGCATTCGGTGGCGAACGAATAGTCCCTTATAGAAACCCCGCGCCAGATATTTATTTCTTCCAGGGTCATCGCAACGACGGATAGTTGGATGCAAATAGAAGGCCAGATGAATCTGAAGATTAAACAAATGGTTTTAATTTTTTTCAGTGATCCTCAAACAAAGGTTATCCAAAGGTTTGTCGATAACGATATTTTTAACCGACTTAAAAAAAACGGAGGTTATCAATTCCGTACGTATCATGTATCTATGTAATACTAATGGAACTGCAATATATTCACCTATATGATAATCTATTATTTATTATTGGCTTATATTTACTTCAACTTAGGGAACAGTGCAAGTTTAATCAAAATCAGTTCAGTAGTTTTCAAGATATGGACTAATATACGTACAACTGTGACGGCCTGGATAATTGATACGAGCTACGGTTGTGGTGTAAAAGGCAAACATCTCAAAACTTTGGTCAACCACGACTAAAAAGTGAAAAATAACTATAATTTCAGAAGTCGGTGTCTTTGGTTCTGCATTTTGAATTTTGGCCACCGACTTTCGAAATTAAAGTTATTTTTCACTTTTTTGTACCTATGATAAATAGATAGCTGCATTAACCAGAGGTAAGTAAGTTGGTGGAGTCGAAGTTGAAAGGGCTCTTGTATAAGTATATTCTACTGGCTGGCACTTATACCATTCAATCTTGAGGATACCTACCAATACCAATACTGCTTGGCAGCAGATACAGGTATGGCGGTATTATTTCTACGAACTACTTAGTTCTTTTACAAAGAGCTTCACTATGACTTCTGGTATCGAATGTCGGAAAAGACATAGAAAAGATACGAGGCATTTTCTTTATTCCAAAGATTTTAATCTTTATCTTTCAACAAGAGAATTAATCTTCTTCAGAAGATTTCTATTTCAAACAATGAGAAATCACTGCTATTCTTATAAAAACATAATTAGGTACGCAGAGTTAAGTAGAAAAAAAAATCAAGTAATAAATGAAATTGTTAGCAAGAGTCGAAGTCAATGTCGTAAATAAGAACAATCTTATCAAACAAAAAATAACTAATATGCAAATCATGTTGGGGTTAACGAACAATATTACTCATACTAATGTGCTATATTGGGATTGGACTATCATCACTCCGGTAAACTGTATACAGGGTGGGAGGGACATCGACGCGAAGCCTGTTACCTTGGATTCAGTACTTACATGATTCTAAACCCCCTGCGTTTTTTTTTTTTTTGTTGTCATGTTACGCGTGCATATATTAGTTAACCCCGCTGCCAACCTTGCTGGCTAGCTATAATACCGTACCATGAAGCTCCATTTTCGCATAATTAGCTTGTATTTATACCGGCCTAAATAAACCATATCCTGCAAAAGTAATTCTCTGTTCTTTACACACCTAAACTACTGAAACGATGGTTATGAAAATTGACAGATAAGTAGGTAGCCTGGAACCTGGAGTAGGAGGATATTTTATTTTTCGTGTTGGATATTTATAAAAAATGAATTACAAAATACAGGCAGGTGAAGTCGCGGGCATCAGCTAGTATATTTTGTATCACAAAGCTTAACGCAAGAGTAAAACAACAGTAAAAGAGAAAACTTAAACTAAACGCAAGAGTAGAGACAAATATTTTCAGCTCAATCAGTGGGTAATTTACACAGAGCAAAAAACTGATGTATGCTCTCCACAAGTCCGCACCACAGATACTGCGAAATTGCCGAATCCTAGGATTTGGCCAGTAAGTTCAGTTGGAAACTTATGTTAGTTCATCAGAAAAAAATGTTTGCTGAAATGTTGCTCCCATCTACGGTATTTCCCTATTTGTTCTTTATTGTCATTTTATTTTATTTTTAATTTATTTAATTTATTATTATATAATATACGAGATTATGTCTATATAACTATTTGTTTATGTGCCGTCTTAATTTACAATAGACGATGTATATCTAGTAACTTAATCCGCTTAACCGTTCTTAAAGAGTTAGAGAACCCTGTAAGAAATCGACACGTGTTTCGCCTCTCAACGAGGCATCCTCAGGACGACGATTGACCTGTTGTGAACTCGGACACGAAGTGTTATCAACCGAGTTCGCAACATGTCAATCGTCGTCCTGAGGATATACATCGTCTATTGTATTTTATGATGGATTTCCGCAAGGTCACGCCTGAGTCAATTAACTACCGTCTTAATTTATTGACATTTTATTATTATTAATAACTGATGTTTGGCATTGAATTAATTGTAATTAATTTGACTTAATATTTTTTATTTTCATTTTGTTAGTGTGACATTTGATTATATTACGTGTTAACCAATTTTTTATGCCCTCTGGCTCCCGTAGCATGGACCGATATTTATTTGTAAAACATCTTTAAAATTTTTTTTACTCCATGTTCACAAAATTAATAAATGAATTTGAATTTGAAGCCGGCGAAAACTGAAATTACCTGCCCTTCGGCAAAAATACGCATGATTTTCCCAGACAAGTTTACCACAGTTATCACAAAGGTGGTTTGACAAATCGGAAATTGTTATTAAGTACGTACTTTGTACACTTTGTTCTAGTTGTGTATGGTCGTAACTAAGATTAAAAAATAACAGACCTGACAAGTGAATTCCTATTGCTAAAGAAAACCCCATTCACAGCAAGAAAAATCCGCAACTGTGGGTGAAAATTATAGAGATCAATATCTGCCCTGTCGAAATCAAAATTTTCCTTTAGAAGGAAATCTCTTATGATTTGAAGACGCATTTTCCAGCTATATTGTACGGAGTTATAGAAAAACTGAATAGGTATGTCCTGATTCCTGAAACTATTGCCTTATTTTATATAATGGCCCCCAATTAGTAATTTGATCGCAATTGCAACTTATGTGCAATTTTCGAGTAGTTAGGTGGAATATTACGGGAGACTAGTTATTAAGTAAATTACTGATATTTTTTAATTTCGAGTAACGATCTGCATATTTTTAAATTACTCGGTTATACAGGGGGATGCAAGATACGGATTAGGTGTACCAATTCGACAGATTGCCAAATATTATATTTGATTGCTAATAGTAGTCAGTTATAATAAGTCAGCTTATAACAGTAATAATACCAGCCTTAGTGTCCCACTGCTGGGCAAAAGCCTCTTCTCATACAGAGATCGCTCGAGAATCAAGCTCGAATCAAGCTCAATCGAGCTTGCTCAAGACGAGCTGGCGATTTCAAACTACTTATTGGTCCAGGTTTTTTCATGATGTTTTTCCTTCACCGTTGCCAGTAATATCCAACGTAAAGTCAGAAAGTAGGTACTTACTTACATACATGAATTTAAAAAGTCACATTGTTTCCTGCCCAGATTTGAACCCACAACCTGCATGAGACGCGAGAGTCTAGTAGTTTTTTTTTTTTTTTTACCCTCAACGACGTAGCTCTTGGCCTGCATCTCACCTGATGGTAAGTGATGATCAGGCCGAAGGTGGAAGCGAGCTTCACCCGGAATCCTCAACCACAGAGGAACTGGCTATCTTATCTCTAACTGCCGAAACACAACAATGCAAGAGTAGTCTAGTCTAGTCTAGTCAGTATTCATGCATAGGCCTGAGGTTGCCATCTGACCAACCTACTTGATACTATTCAACCCCTGCCCTAATTGCGTAACACACAATCAATCACAATCTGTTTCATTTTGACAGTTCCACAACATTCATTGCGTTATTTACGTTGTGGCGTAGACAAATTTTTCGAACATATCAAGCAATGGATTAGCAATATCTTTCAAAATTATTCAGATTATGATTGATCGTGTGTCGAAGTCAAATATAGTAACTGAACAAAATAAATGAATCAGCACTTTACAAAGACACTTTTTAATGCGTCAATGATAAACAGTACTAGGTATTTTCCTTAATAAAAATGGCATGATAACGATAATCACGGACATATGTTTATAAGCACCTACTCGATGCAACTGTCAGATTAAAGAGGTTTGGATACCTAACTTGATAAATATAATAACTCAAACAAATGATTTTGGTATTTTAAACAAAACGTAACAGTTTTAGATCACGTCATTACCGTGTCATTTGCGATCTTGAGACGGTCTGACTGAAGTGCAGGTGTACAACACATTTGGGACGGTAGTAAATGAGACATGGACAAGCCTTGGACTACCAAACGAATTTCGACAAACATACGACAAGATTTAATTTCGACATTATGGAACTCGGACACATCTCCATTTCGACAATACTTTAGTTCGAAATGCCCTACTGTACTCCGTCAAAACGTTTCTTCGACATGGACTAACTAGGAAATGATGCGACTTCGTCGACATAATTAAACTTCTTCGACAATATCTGCTAGTCCGACATGAGTGAATTTCGACGTACTCTACTCCGGCATGCTGTACCTACTTCGACAATATATTTAATCAACGTGATGTATCTGAGACACAATGCTACTTCAAAATTATACTGCGACATTAACCTAACACCTATATTTCTGATTAAGCTATATATTTTACATCATATATATCGTGACTCCTGAAAGCTATAGTTGTATTTTCCATCAGAATAGCAGCCCGGAGGCTGGAAAATCCAGACTCTGATCTGGATTTGTGTCTGGTTGATGGCAATAGGCTGGCCCCCTATTACATCGGACTTAAACATAACTGGCGAAATATGGGTGTACTAGACCTCTACTCTACCTAACCCTACGGGTATTACTGGCGTGATAATATGTTCTGGATAGATATTTGTAGTCTTACGAACATAAGTAGGTATTGTATGAAACTATACTGATATGAAATACTTAGATAAATGATCTAAGTATTTCATATCAGTATAGTTTCATTCTCAAAGTTGCAATTTTAAATATCACGAGAAAAATACTGTTGAATTTAGAATCGAACGGTGACATAACTATTCCGTAAAAATCTCAACATGAAAACTGAAGTAAGCTTGAAGTGAGCTGTCATTCCTAGGGATACACACTTTTGACAGGTAGGTAATTTCAACTTTATTTTTTTTGTTGCTGGGATATCGTCAAATAACTTCTTCCGCTCTGGGCGGAGCGGAAGGGCATGTTAGACTCTTACTGACTAAAACCCACCCGTGTTCCTTCGGTTGCCTGTACGTTGCCAGGGGCCACGGAGAGGTCACTTCAGCTAAGAATTTACGGTTAGATTATTAGATATATAACATGTTAAAAAACTCTGTCCATTCCGAAAAGGGCACAAGGTACTGCTATAACATTACCTAAATGTAATTTTTTTAATATTATTATTGAAAATAAAAAAGTTATTGCTTTATAAAAATCACATTTTTTGTACCAAAATTATCCAAAATCCATAAAAAAATTGAAAAAACAGAGGGTAAGTACAGGTTATGACTTGTAGACACCCTTTAAATAACAGCCGCCCCCGCCCCATTTAATAACCCGGTAAAAATCCCCATTAAAAAGAGCCCAATTTTTTTTCTTTTTAAGCTATTGCATAGCTTCTATCGCGGGCCTTGAGCGTGGAGACCTAATCCAGAAATTTCGTAACGAAAATACTACCTAAGAAAAGAGTGTTTTGTATTGAAAATTATGTTTAACTGCTTGACAACAAAGTTCAAATTTACTTAAACGAATGATACGAGAGTGTTGTATTGAAAATTATGTTTAACTGTTTGACAACAAAGTTCAAATTTACTTAGACGAATGATACGAGAGTGTTGTATTGAAAATTATGTTTAACTGTTTGACAGTAAAGTTCAAATTTACTTAGACGAATGATCCTTGACTATTAATAGTTAAATTAAAACCTTTTTATTAGTTTGATATTCCCATTACGTTGTGTCAAGTTTTAAAAACTATAAATGTGAATAACAGTTCCTGTCAATGTCATCATTGCTATTTCTTGTATTCGGGTTAATATTTTACAATTGCATAAGTTGATAAAAAAATGCTATGCAATAGCTTGCCACACGTCTTTTTTATTTTTTTTTAATGGCCACATAAATAGACCCACAGTACGATATCCAACAACACCCTCGCGGATCGGGCAGGGTTTTTTTTGCATGTTGCATAGATCAACAGGTAATCGACATTGATAGATAACTTTCGATCGATGTCGATTGTGCGAGTACAAAGTTTTAATCGCGTTGACGCATTGTAGGTATAATTATGTAATTATCCACTGCTGTACACATAGATAAAACGAATATGCACCAAAATTACACCAAAATTTAACATAGCTTATAAAACCATAAGTACCAGATAACCTTCGAAAAGATAGCATGCATGCATTGCTTTTTATTTTTTCTTGAGAAAGATGATGGTCTGACAGTTTGAGTACCTAGTTGATGCGGCCTACCCAGATGTCGTTTCTTTGGTATTGTTCGTAGAGTTGAGCTCCTTAAGTTCTGAGTTGAGTGAACCACACAGATTTGAGTGAGGGTTCACTCAAATCTGTGTGGTTCTTTCCTCACAATACCATTTCAGACACTAATCTTGGTTCTCTTAAGGCTTGACCAAGATTATGGCATAAAAGAGACTGTACGTACATAAGGATTAAAAGAGACTGCGACCTCTGAGTTTGTTTCGGCTTTTTTTCTCAGAGTAGTTAGATAGGAAACGCCGACCTCATCTAGCTTATTTTTTATATGAAGTGTAAAAGTGATTCCTACTATTTACAGAATAAACAATTTCATTTAATTTCATTGTGCAAAATCAGGCTATAATGTTTCAACTGCTGGGACACAGTGACACAGGCCTCCTCTCTGAGAGGCAGTGGGCCATAATCCACCACGCCAGCCCAGTACGGGTTGGTGGACGTCACTGTCTTAATTTTTTTTTGTTCTAGGAAATGGCTGTTTCCTCACGATGTACGAGTATTTCGTCACCTTTTTGGAAGCAGTGGTGATTTAATTAAATACATTAAAAATTTATAAAATGTAGGTAATGTATGTTAATTTAAATGTATAAGTGTAAAACTATGGACTAGAGTTATGTCTGAAATAAATAAATGATTATTATTATTATTTATTATAAAGTAAAGTGATTGCCTGAAGTGTTCCAAGTCATGACCGATGATAAAAGTCGGGGCCAATACCACTGGGCCACCACTGCTCTCTAGGAAAGGCTGGAACAAGACAATATTAATTAATTAGAGGGTAAGCAGTTCATGGTGCCAATGAATACCTATATGACTGGTATTTTACGGATATAAATACATACAGAAGTTGAATAAGTATATAATAATATACCACATAATACATAAATTAATTGTAAATACTACCTCACGTTTAATAAAACATACATGCAATTTCTCATTCACATGTTGATAATGCAATCATCGATAATTCCGATAATTTCACGAAGATACGTAATTGATTTAAGATTATGAATATTAAGATACCTACCGCATAAAATTGAATAATCGAAGTCATCGCATTACATGTCTTGTTACCAGCATATCTTGAGACGTCAGTGGCGCTGAATATTCAAGGAAAACAATCGCCGATAATCGAAAATTCTGTACTTTACTTTAGTTCCTTATTCTACCGTGGCTCAAAATACATTGAGCATCCTTTATTTATCTCAGTACTTGTATAATAGAGCCTCTAGATGTTCTTATATTTGTGCAGTTAGTGTGTGGGCCCGCCAGGCACTGTGTCGGTCGCAATTAAGTGCTCGAGAAGTCGAGACACTTAATAATTTCATTATTATTTAACCGGGCGTCGTTAAAGTGGCCTTACAATGATTGGTGCAATAGTAATTGCCTTGTTAATTCCTTATATAATAGTGTATTTTTATAGGAATGCATATAAAAGACCGGATAATTTCCCACCAGGTGAGAAAATTATTTATTTTTTATACAATGTGGAGACTACCATAAAACAAAAAATTAAAATACTGGCACTACTAATGCTGAGTATTTTGGAACTGTCAAATAAATCCTAGCTTCGAAATAAAAAAAAGAGTTTTTTAAACAAATTATGTAATGTATCCACCCTAAACCTATAAATTTCGTTTATTCAACTAGGCCTTGGGTGAATTCTCGGGCATACGTTTCAGAATATCCACCTTAGGATGGATTTTTGGGGTGAATAAACGGAAAAACCCGAGCTGACTATGGATTTTGCCGAGCTATAATGACTAAACTATTGAATATATTCAATTGAATTTTTGTATACAGAATGGGAACTTCATTATGGACACGCCGTTTAATTTTTTGTTGTATTGTCGTCTCCACCTTGTATAAAGATGCATTATTTTTTTGTTTAGCCATTTATGTAAGTAAGTACCTAGTGTGAATAGACAATAATATTAATAAGATTAGTAGGTACCCACTTACCTATATTTTCAATTAATTTTTTTAATTTAGTTTATCTTGACTTTTTAATAATTAGGTCCCTATTTACTTATTAATAAAGAGTTAAAATCGGTGTATAACCATTTGTTTTTAGTTTACACATGATTATTATTATTTTGTTGCAAATATTTTTTCTCAAACATGCTTGGAAATTCGAACATTATTTTGACAACCTTCTTCGAGATAAATCGAAATTGCCGTCCTGGTCAAAAACAAGCGAGCATCAAGCGGCATCTTATTAGGAAAATCCATATCTGTCGTGTAAGTTTAGCGCGTTCACCAAATAAATTACTATGAAAACTCATATCTATCCTGTTATTTAAAAATGGAACTAACTTTTTACTTCTACACATGGCAACCAAGGAGGTAACTTATCAAAGATTTCATTTAAATTTCGAACTGGCTTAGCATATAGAGCTGTGAAGAAACAAAAAACTACCTTGCGCGTGAAAATTTTTCTTTGTTCGTCATTGATTCTGGGAATCTGGAATTTATGAATAATTTACTTGAACCAGAACTTTCTTGTTTGTGGTTGTAATAGAACGCAATAATTTTTGATGCTATCAGCAATGCCATTTATTTACGGTTGGTTTTATAAAATGACTTTTGTGCTTCTCAAGTACGTAAAAACGAAAATTCAAACAATTTTACATTTCGCCAGTTATGTTGCTAAGTCCCTGCATGTAATAGGGTGCGAGCCTATTGCCATCAAGCGGGCACATGTCCAGACTCCGGGACGGTACTGAGACAAATAGAAAAACCCAATAACATGTATTACATAATATGCTACCTTTATGCTATTTTAAGTATCTTAGATGCCTTTAAAGCTAGGAACTTGTGCAAACAACAAAACGTGATGTACATAATTAAAGTGCAGACACATAAAAAACCAATGTCACCTGCTGTTCCAATATTAGCTATTGGCCGTGTCTAGTGGCGCTAATACGTGCGGAAAAGATTATAATTATCATGTATTTATTTATTTGTCGGTCGTGGGTTCGAACCCAAGCAGGCGCTTTACTTTGTGTAAATAATTTCATCACCACTACTCTCAAAACGGTGAAGGAAAACATCGTGTGGAAACCGGCATGTCTTAGACCCAAAAATTCGAAGATATGTGACATCTACCAACCCGCACTGGGCCCGCGTGGTAGATTACAGCCCACTCCCTCACGCAGAGAGGAGGCCCGTGTCCCAGCAGTGGGAACATTAATAGGTTGATTATGTATGTATTTATTTATGTACTAAGTACTAGCTGTACCTCCGATTCCGCCTGCTTAGATGTTTATAAATAAAACAAAAAAAAAGTCGGGAGGTGTCGTGGGACACGGTTAGAACGAAGTTCCTTTCGCTGTATATTATGAACTAGCTTCTACCCGCGACTTCGTCCGTGAGCCTATAACCTTTCTCAAGAATTGGGCTTTATTACCTCTATATGCCGATAATCAGTCGGGTGGTGTGTTTTGTCATTGTTTCAAGAATAACACAAACACAACAAACAAATTACAAACACACAAACAAAACGCCAAACAAACAAACGAACAAATTTAAAAATCTTAGAACATATTATGTACATATATTTATTTCGTTTTATTTTTGCCATCGACACGCTAAGAAGAAGAAGAATGAAGGTGGCAGTGATTTATGATGATAATTGACGTGATAATATTATTATGATAGTGTCTTTTGTTACAAGATTTGAATGTCGTCGTGGACGTCAAAGTAAATTCTGATACTGAGACAGATAGCGGTTAAGTACAATTGTTTTACCTATTTGAAAGTAAAGGGTTATTGGAATTTTCCATCAGGAACTTCTCAGTAGCATGCGCAGCAGCTCGGAGTCGGAAGCGCCCGGATACTGGCTAACTGCCTGGTTGATACTCGCATAGACCAGACCATGGGGTACCAATTCGAACAAATTATAATTAGTCTTGAAAAAAGATCATAGATGGCAGCATAGGTAACAATTATGAAATTAACAGTCACTAAAAAGCGATAAACGGAAGATTTTGGCTGAAGTAAGATTAGTAAAAATCAAAACAGGAAGTTTAATGCTGATTTATCTATTTTAACTCATAAATCTCGTATTTTCAAAAAAAAAAGATAAAACCTTTTTGTTTAGGGCTCTTTGCAATAGATGGCGTTTTACTTAATTTGTCATAACTGTAGTACATTTAGCCAGTCAATAGCCCGACTAGGGAGGTCTCATTACTTTGTATGGGATTGGGTATCTGTACGTAGTATTATATTATCTGTGACCAGACAATCATGGCATAAAAAGGAGGAGGCATTTCCCGTTAATAATAATTTCGTTTTCCGATATCGAAAAGCTTCGTACGTCTTCGGATTTCGACGTATGGAACTCGTACAATAAACCTTATGCCAAGAATGAAACGCTCCATGGCACTCTGTGCATTATGCAATCCTCACCCTGTACACAGCCTCCTGCGGGAGCGTCCACGTCTCAGCACCGTACGGCATGGTGGGCAGACACACTGGTTAAAGAGATTTCAGATATTGTGAAATATTGACTGATTTCAAATTGTCGTCCAATTTGCTAAATGCGGCCCTCTCAAACTGTATTCTTCTCGATATCTCTGTTTGTTAATCCTCTTTGTCAAATGAAAGAATATCGCCAAGATAGACTGCCAATCTGGTCTACCATTTCCGACTTTAACAGAAGGATTTGAATTGCTGAAGATGCTTACCATACTATCTTCACCTTAAAAGAAGCATCATAAAGATTTTGAAGCATTTTCATTTGAAGATCATCGAAGTTTTCTGCGAAAAGGTCATTTGCAAATCTTAGGTGGAACAGGTAGGCATAATTGAGTTTAACATCGCACTATAGTCCCAATGTAGCCCTCCCAGGAAGGGACTTCTCTCTTCACACAGATACCTATAACTCTTGAATATCCATTTGCGTGCGATTATCTTCTTGTCGTTGTTTTTGACAGATATCAGAAAATCTGATAACGTGACCTTTGTCCGGTCATCCTGAAGGTCGTTTGGAATTTTTGCAATAAGCATGAAGATTATGAAGTCATAATGACCGGTTAATTAGAACACGTGCTTTGATAAAAATACAATACGATAGGTACATTGCAGTCTCGTTAAGAAATGTGTAGATAATAATACGAGTAATAATAAAATATATTTATTTTCTCTTACAATGGTTTTGTAGCACTTAACAGTTTTGACTAATATGAATTCACATTGTAAGAGCTGGTGCCAGATGAACTTTTATCATTAGAACACTAAAGGCAACATTTATATTGGATCAATATACTTACATATATATCGTTATCAAAACCATTTTTTCTTTTCTGCATAGATGTGTCCATTTCAAAGAAAACTACGAATGATAGATAATTTTTGATGTACTTAGGTTACGAATATGAAAATTACACACGATCAAGTACTTATGACGTACTAAGTTTCCACATTTGATTTTGCACGAGTTTTAACGTTTTTCATATGAATTCAGCGATAACATGAATCATCAAAATGGCGGGACCAATGTTTTAATCACATAACTTTAATTTGGCACTTACAATTGTATTGAAAACTGAGTATATATCCGTACAAATGTAGTACCTACTAACTGCCTCTGAATAGCGCATCCAAAAGGTGTCAAGATTTCCCTGGTCCCGCCACTTTGATATCAAAGTGGCGGGACCAGGGAAATCTTGACATAATTCCTTTACCTTTAGAGGTACAAATGTCTTGTTTAGGGTACAATTAGTACCTACGTAGTACTAACTCTTGAATGTGATGCATTTTAAATTGGGGTCTTGATCCCGTCAACTTGATGCTCACGACTCATCATAATCGTGTACGATGTCAGGCTCGACGGAAAGTAACAAACCTATAGTTTCCTTCATAAAAGGTTTGGTTATTTTTTTAGGAATGGGTCTCATTCCTGTTTTAATAGCAGATCGGAAGTTCGGAACTAAGGGGAAGCCTGTTAATAACATCCATGTTGCAGGCTTCTCGAGGGCATTTTCTGGTGATACAAACGTATATGTTTTTTACGTGCCCGCAGCTTCTTCTGATAATTGACCAATCCGAAGCAATTGGCAATACTTTATCTATAATTTCAGATTCATGAATCGGAATTTTGTGCAATGTTGGCGTCAGGGGATGCCATGGGTAAAGTGCAACATACTGCTCTGCTGTTTCCTTGGCATAAACAGAAAAAAAAAACTATGTCGATCTTGTGTCCACTCGACAGTGCTTATAAAATTACTTTAAGATAGCATAGAAAATATACATAAATTCCCGTGATTTCAGCAGACAATTCATGATCGTTTAGTCCTCTTACTTAACTCTGAAAAATATTTATGTGGTCGTCCTGTTGGGTTTGTAACTTTTGGTATAAGAAATGTGCCTTGTAGCCATGGTTTATTCATCATTCTCCTGCCCTTATCCCAATTCTATTTGGGGTCGGCGCAACATGTCCCTTTTTTCCATACTTCTCTATTAGTCGTCATTTCAGTAGTTACCCCCTTTCTAGCCATATCATCTTTCACACAGTCCATCCATCGTTTCTTTGGTCTTCCCCTACTCTTATAGCCATCGACATTCACACTCAAAACTTTCTTCACGACATTTTCCTCATTCCTCCGCATCACATGCCCATACCATGACAACCGATTACCGCACAACTTTACGGTCACCGGTGCCACTTTCAGACTTCCTCTTATGTACTCATTTCTTACTCTATCCATTCGTGTAACACCACACATCCCTCTTAGCATTCTCATCTCAGCTGCATGCAATTGCCTTTCATTCATCCCTTTGGTGGCCCAACATTCTGATCCATACAAGACAGCAGGTCTAACCATTGTTTTATATATCTTCCCCTTAAGTTTAAGGGGAATGCGGGAGTCGCAGATTGTTCCCGTGACCTGCTGCCATTTCATCCATCCAGTGTTAATTCTGTGCTTAACCGCCCGATCTATTTCGCCATCGCTTTGCACGAGTGAACCGAGATACCGAAAGTCGGAGCAGACTGGCAGAAGCGTGCCATCAAGCGCTATGGCTCCAGAACTAGAGAGACCGCCGAAATCGCAGAACATATGTTCAGTTTTGGTTCTGCTGATTTTCAAGCCAACACTTTCCAGCTTCTGCTGCCATTTCTCCAATCTGCTCTGGACCTCAGGTTCATCCTCACCGACAAGAACAATGTCATCGGCAAACAGCATGCACCAGGGTGCCTCTTCCTGTAAGTCCGACGTCAGGGCGTCCATAATCAACAAGAAGAGGTAAGGACTTAAAGCCGACCCTTGGTGCAAGCCTACAGCCACACTGAACTCATCAGTATTGCCAGCAGCCGACCGAACGTACGTACGAGATTTGCTGTACATGGCACGAATTAACTCTACATACTTCCCGGGCAAACCTTTCTCTTTCAAGGCCCACCACAACACATCCCGAGGTGGGTCTATCATACGCTTTCTCCAGATCAATGAACACCATGTGCAAGTTCTTGTGTGCACGTCTGTACTTCTCACACAATTGGCGGAGTGCAAAGGTGGCGTCCATTGTTCCTCGACCTGGCATAAACCCAAACTGGTTTGGGGTAATCTCACTCTCCTCTCTCAGTCTTTTCTCTATTACTTTCTCCCATACCTTCATACTATGTGACATGAGCTTTATCCCTCGATAGTTGTTGCAGTCCTGTACATCACCTTTATTCTTGAAGATGGGCACTAGCGAACTATTGCACCATTCTTGTGGGATCCTCCCTTCATGCAACAACTTATTAAAGAATAAAGTCAGCCACATACATCCATCTTCTTTTAAACACTTCCATACTTCTACTGGTATATCATCTGGGCCTATAGCCTTACCATTTTTCATACTATGAACTGCCTTTCTCACTTCATCCATGCTTATTTCCCTGACCAAACCCATATTTACATGTACCTCTTTAAGCACACCATTCCATTTATTCTCTTCGTTCATTAACTTTTCAAAATAAATCTTCCATCGTTCTTTTATTTCATCATCTTTGCACAAAACCTTACCGGCGTCATGTTTTATACATTTCATGTGAATTATATCTCTCGTTCTCCTTTCTCTTGCTTTTGTGATCCGGTAGAGCTCTTTCTGGCCTCTAGGGCTCTCCAGTGAGTCATACAACTTCTCCTGCGCCTTAGACCTCGTAACTGCTACCGCCTTTTTTGCCTTTCTCTTCCATTCTTTATAAATCTTCTTCTTATCATCCTTTAAACTATCATTCCCGTTTTCTACACCCTGCCATTCTTTAAATGCAATTTTCTTTTCTTTAAGTATCTTTTGCACGTCTTCATTCCACCACCATGTATCCTTTTCTATTATACCTTTCCCTTTCGATTCTCCAAACACATCTTTAGCTACTCTCCTTATACAATCCGCCATCTCTTTCCAACATTCATTCACAGACTTTCCTTCCATATCCTTCATTTCAATCATTTTATCTACCACTTGACTCTTAAACATACTGGCGCATTCCTCTTTTTCTATCATACGCCATCTGGTTTTGGGTGGGGGCCGTTCCTTGTTCCTACTGGATTGTGCCTCGGAAAGCACGTTAAGCCGTTGGCCCTGCGCTTGATCTCTCTCCGGTCGTGTGGGATTGCCGTCCCATCGGAATATGAGATTGAGGGAAGAGAGAGTGCACCTGTGTCTGTGCACACACTTGTGCACTATAATATCTCCCGTGCCGAAGACTGGTCTCCGTTGAAATTGGTCGCCATGACTGAAATTCGGTCTGGAGGACTATTATTAATGTGCGCCAGCCTTTATACCTACTTTAAACACACCTTTGACCCAAAATAATGATTGATTACCTAAGGTTAATCTTTTTCTTACTTCCTAGGCCCGCCGAGCCTGCCAATATACGGAGCATTCTGGATCGTTCTGGCGCACGGGTTCTCCGACCTCTCTTCAGCTTTCCGCAAGATTGGAGAGAGGTACAAGACGAAGATCATCGGCTGTTTCATGGGACCAGTTCCTACCATCGTCGTGAACGACCCTGCCTTGATAAGGGAGGTGCTCAACCGCGAGGAGTTTGATGGAAGGCTGGACATCTTTCTGTTTCGACTGAGGTCTTATTGGAAGAAACTGGGTAAGTTATAGATGTAAGGTGTGTCAGAGGAGATACAAACATGAGACTAATTAGGTATAACAAGCTCAAGGTCGCTTGTCAGGATTCGTGAGATGAACGCTTAACAACCTTTAGCTCAATCGTATGTAAATGACCTATATGGTTGTGCTCCTATAAGAAATATAACATTTGGGGCAAAGCACCCTGAGACACAACCTAACACATTGATTTTACAACAACTGGTCTTATAAACTAATACTCTGGAATGACCTTATCAAAATGGTCACATGTATTCCTCTCTCTAAGGTTCTACTACAATTAAACGTTAGCTATATGTATGACTTCAGTTTGTAACTCTCTCTCAGTTTGTGGAATCAAGACCCTTGGCATGGAACAACAGAGAGATCTCGGTGTTCCCACGTACACGCGGCCTGCGGGTCGACCGTAGGAAATGATGACGGAAATTGTTACCTGGATGCGGCGAGACTTTCCTGCACGAGGAACAAGATAGGTGTAAGGCCCTCCAATAGAAAGATGACCACACTGCCAGCACTCGAACTCGTTGGGTCAAACCTCTTAACTGCCAACGGCCGTGGTCAAACCAGCACACTGCCCGCCACTAGTCGGGACTGACGGCTATTTCAACAGACCACGGGACAGCACCAGGCGTCACGTCTCCACACGTTCGTACCAGTTTCAGGCTAGCCTAAACAGCCAGACAGGTTCACTTACAACTGAAACCACATCACTGATATATTTCCAATCAGATTATTGGTCGGACACAGTCTGATCATCACAGAACTGGTGCCTGTCCAATAACATACCTATTCAATCACCATCATCGCGTAGCTTCACCAGGAACGGGAAGATCAACCTTCTCGTCGCAGACGCCGAAACAAAGACATGATCAGTGCTATGATGCTTCGAGACTCTTCCAACCACAGACTAAACAGAATCGTTTGACATAAGTGACTGTCCACTTTTGTTAATCTATGATTTATTTTATTTTAGTTTTAAATGAGACCTTGCATGACTATAAAATGTGGGTGTTTAAATTATGTACGATAGTTAATTTGGAAAGCTTGATTAACATCAATTCCATTATTAAACCCAACAACAGCGCCGTATCTACATTATTGATCAACTCTTAGGTTTCACCGCTAAATGCCGCCTAAGATGTCATTTTGCAGTGTCACAGTGCCCTTACAAATTATGGTAATGATCATACTCAATACTCTATATACAGGGTGGATTTTTGAGATGCGGCAGTACCTAAGGACTTGTACCTCAACTGTTGTCCCTACAAGAAAACGGTCTAAGGAGACTGTCTTTAGACCGCGAAACGACGCAAACAATAGACTTCTACTTTTAAAAAACAAAAGAGAATTAATTGCTTTTTTTATTATCATCTTAACTAATGTCTGGGCTATGCCTGCCAGTATTTATTTTTGTTCTTTCCAAAGAGAATGTATCGCATTCTTACTATTTATTGAACACCCCTCGTACTTTAGCTTTAAACGCATTAAAAGGCAAATCTAGCAGAGAAGTAATCACCTACTCGTATTGTGTCATGTAGGTACCTAATATAACTACGTACTTGCTTCCGTATTCTCGTCACGCATAATTGGCGCCTGTTGCGACTTTACACATTGCATGCATCGCATTTGAGCGATATATTGCCGCGACGGGTGGCGCGTATTGTCATCACCGAACATGTTGTTAGATCGAATGGGTAAAAATGTCAGGCGCAACCTCTTTATAAAATCACGCGTTCATCCCATAGAGGCAGAATAAGAGTGTAGGCAGAAACTAAAGAATGCCCGCGCCACCTGCTACAATCCTTATTACTTACTCGTTTTGTTTCGTTTATATTT
Source organism: Conistra vaccinii (assembly GCA_948150665.1). Lineage (NCBI taxonomy): Eukaryota > Metazoa > Arthropoda > Insecta > Lepidoptera > Noctuidae > Conistra > Conistra vaccinii. Next base: position 17,425,930 of record OX411318.1, read on the forward strand.
GGTTAGAATCGAACCCAAGCAGGCGCTTTACTTTGTGTAAATTATTTCTTCACCACTGCTCTCTAAACGGTGAAGGAAAACATCGTGAGGAAACCGGCATGTCTTAGAACCAAAAATTCGGAGACATGTGACATCCATCTACCATCTATCTAGGTTGTCTGTAAAAGATCGCTTTTAGCGATAAGACCGCCCATTGTGTCACCCTATGTAAAATTTCTACATTTATACCTGTACTTTTTATGGTGTACATAATAAAGAATATTCTATCTATCTATCTATCTATCTATCTACCAACCCGCACTGGGCCCGCGTGGTAGATTACGGCCCACTCCCTCTCACAGAGAGGAGGCCTGTGTCCCAGCAGTGGGAACCTTAATAGGCTGATTATATATGTATGTATTATGCATTAATTTGAGAAATAACCGCGCTGCGCGGCCTTTGAAATTTGTATTGCCAATGCCTTATTCTACGGCTTAAAAACATGGCTGAGATCAACAATGGTCACAGGTTAAATGGGCTTTGCTCTGTCAGTCTTTGATCAATGTTATGTTGTATTGATCAAAATATGAAGATCATTCAATTGAATGACTTTTTCATGAAATCATGACATTTCAGAACAAATCTTGTACTAATGATTTAATTATTTTAATCAAGCTGCAATCTGACACTGACTTGCAAATTGCAAAAAAATAAAGTAAGAAAGTTTGACTTTCGCGGGCTGCCTATACGGATTCTGTTATTATTTTTATTTTTTTCTAATTGCTGCATGGGCCTGCTCTTGACCTCGATCTCGCCTGATGGAAAGCGATAAATGAGGTCTATGATGGATCGAGCGTGCTCAGAAGATGCCTGTTCACTCTTGCTTTGAAGGCAGACGGGTTATATGTGGTAGGGAACACTGACACTGGCAGAGAGTTCCATACTTTGGCTGTGCGCATTATAAACGTGGAGGAGAAGCGCTGAAGACGATTGGACGGGATATCAACCAAGTGCGGATGGTACCCTGCAGTACGACTGGTAGTCGGGTGATAAAAGGGCGATGGTGGGATCAGGTCGTGGAGCTCCTGCGCACACTCTCCGAAGTACAGTCTATAGTTTGTAGCCCACCCTGGGCCAAAAGCTGGGTACGCCCATGAATGAGGCTTTCGCTACAAAAGGTCAAGTTCTAATTTGGCAGAGTGTTACAGTTTGGTGTCCCATAACGAATTTGCGACCTTGAGCGACGCGTCGCCATATAATTGGAAAAATGGTACCAACAACTAGTTTTTCGAGAATATATTCTCTCCAATGCCACCGAGGTTAAAAATAGCTACTACAAACGTTATAGAGCATATTTCCTGCAACTTATATGACAAATATATTTTGATGAGATAAATAGTTCACGAGTTACGGCGAAGTCAAGGTCAGATTTTTTTTACAATTCGCACAATCGCTACATTTTTTCTCAGAATTTCAGGAAATATCGATTACTACCGTTTTTTACTCATTTTCGCACCAATGACCATTTGTAACCTAGATGATGCTGAAGGGAAGATACCTATTCTCAAAAAACTGGTTTTTGGTTCCGTAGTCAACTAGGAACCCTTATAGTTTCGAAATGTCGTCTGTCTGTCTTTTGGTACCTACCGAATGCACAAAACAACATCCAAAACTTTCGCCAGATAAATTGTAAGGTTCTTTATGTGTTTTTCACCAGGAATATTCTTCACCGACGGCTACTTCTGGCACGTACAGAGAAGGTTCTCGCTGCGTTATCTCAGGGACTACGGCTTCGGAAGACGCGAACCCACGCTGGAGGCTGTGTTCTCCACCGAAATCAAGGAGATGCTGGACATGAGACTTAATGGACCGAAGTTCCCAAGTGAAATGGTATGAACTTACTTTTTAATCGACTTTTCGACGACAATTCGACTGTATGTTGTTTTTTTTTTTTGTATGTTTGTTACGCGATTGATGATTCGTTTTCGAGTGCCGGTGGTAGTGTAGTGACTAGAATTTATAGAATTTTGGTGTTGCACGTGGGGACAAACCAATAACCTGAAATATGGTGTAGAGTCCACACCACCAATGAAGTGCGGCAGAAAATTGAGGAACTACCTACATATTTTTTATGCAAATTGGTGCAATGACATAGCGCCGCCCGCGCCGTGGTGTCTATTGAACTTGAGTGGTGGCGCGGACATATTATAATCCTTGTTTTTCTCTTTTCAATTATGTGTTTTTGCAGACGGGTGTTTTTTTTTAATAACTTTTTTATGAAGACGTCTGCCGCACAACTTTGTCCTAATACAGACGAAATTTTATATTATGTTTGCGTTTCCAATCATTTTTCACGTATGTATGCAGAGCCAACATAAACATAATTTACAGAACAATCTTTCCCACTCATTCATATCAGCTGAAAAACATCCGCTACCTATATCCATTCCATTTATAACCTTTATTTATATCTTTGTTTTCAGGAATTCGTCAAGGGCGACCTTGTCAACATGCCCTTCTTCCTCGCCATCCCATTCATCAACGGAGTGCTTCATGTCCTCTCCAGGAGTACCCTCCCAAGATCTGAGTACCACGCACTATGGACACTAGCTAAAGGCGCCCTCCTATTCAACACGAACTCGACGGATATGGGAGGAGCTTTGTCTTTGACTCCTTGGCTAAAAGATGTTCTGCCGAACTACAGTGGATACAACAATCTGGTGAAGGGAAATCAGTACCTGCTGGATTTCTTTGAGGTACGTAGGTACCTACTCTACTATGATATGATAGATATCTCAATTGATGGATTAACTCTTTTTTTTTCTAATGGTAAAGGATATACGTAATTTATTCGTAAGGAAATCTATCCTAACTTAATAATATAAATGCGAAAGTGAGTTTGTTAGTTACGCTTTTACGCTAAAACGGCTGAACCGATTTGGTTGAAATTTGGCACATGGATAGACCATGTTCTGGATTAGGACATAGGATACTTTTTATCCCGATATTCCCATGGGATCGAGACTTAAGTGGGTGCAACCGCGGGGCGCAGCTAGGTATACACTAACAAAGGTTAGCACTAACGAAAGACTTGAAAATTCAACCCATATAGGGGTTAAATAAGAGATGAAAATTTGTATGGTAGCTGGCCGATGACACACGGCTTGTAGTACTATAATGGTTGGTCTTTCGCTCATCAGCAATTTCTGCCAGAACCTTAAAACTATTTCCACAGATTAGATCGTCGGCGCTAGGTATAGGTAGTCAACGTAGGTACATACATAGGTATGGGAAAAAGAGAGGAAGTTTTGATGCTACTAACCTTATAATAATTTAGTAATGTTTTATTGCTGGACCAGCGTTAACAAGGTGGAGACGACATTGCGACAATAAATTAAACTGCGTATATCTAATGACGTTCTTAGTCTGCATGCGAAAATTCAATCAAATATATCCAATAGTTTAGTCACTATTAGCTAGTCAACGATAGGCAAAACCTAATAGTCGGCCCATCACTACTATATTTAGTTTGTTTGAATTTTTTAATTTTTTATTTATGGTTCCAAAATACTCTCATGCATTAGTATTGCCAGTGTTTTCATTTATTGTCGTATTGTTGTCGCCACATTGTAGACCAGCATAGCTTAACCTTGAACAGTGGTGGCCCAGTGGTATCGACCCCGAATTACGAGTTGTAGGTCATGTCGGTTAAAAAGGATAATAGGATGTGGGAAGAATCTAACCTTGTAAAGTTCAATCAAAAATCATCTTTCAAGTTTTTTGTTTCTAATAAAAAGAGTTTATAGCATAATTTGAAGTCACGACACCCACGACCTTTCTGTGGACGTCAATAACGACTAGACATTGCGGTTCTTAACTTTTTGCTGGGCTTCTAAATACTTTATTTGTATTTAAATTTTCTGCACAACGGGGAACTTCTTGGCCTGCATCTCATCTGACGGTATGTGATGATTAGGCCGAAGGTGGAAGCGAGCTTCACCCGGAATCCTCAACCAAAGAGAAACTGGCTGCCTTACCTCTATGCCTAAGCAACAATGCTATTACATAACACTGTTATTATGGCGATAGACTTAGATAAGATGGTGATAGCTGCTGCTAGCCAGGCGGACTTAGAACAAGCTCTACCACCAACCATACCGAGCAGAAAATTTTGCCTCCATTGGGAATAGGGGGACCTCTGGGTCTGAGACAGGTGGTCTAAACACCAAATCACAGAAGCGGTTACTAATCCTTACATATTATAAAACAAAGTCCCCCGCTGCGTCTGTCTGTCTGTCTGTCTGAACGCGATAAACTCAAAAACTACCGAACGGATTTTCAAACGGTTTTCACCATTGGACGGAGTGATTCATGCGGAAGGTTTAAGTGTATAATTCATTAAGGTTTTGAGAAAATTGGCTGAAATATGACGATTATTGTTGAAGATGTCGGAAAAAATCATGCCGACTAGGAGCTTTAAAGGCGTGCGCCGCGTTAGCCGTTAGAGATAAATCAAATTTATGTTCTAGAGTATTGTATATCTTAACAAATTCAACAAAAAAGTCCGCGATGGCATATGTCTATCTTGTAAGGGTGACCCACAGTAACCATTTTTATCTTTTAAAAATTTTATAAAATTTTCGTTGTAATTTCCGGAGTTATTTTGACCGGTATCATATTAATCCTTATCCAATAAAATATGTTATTTAAATTGGGCATTAAATTTTGATTAAAATATGCCTTTACATCATATATCATTTAAATTAATAGTCAGTTTCAAAATTACGCGTAACAAAATAATTATGGTTGTCGGCAACCCGGCGCAGTAGGCTACCACTGCGTCCGCTGAAAGTTAGTCAATGACCTTTTCCTCGGCTATTAGGTATGTATTCCCGGTAGAACGTTCCCGTGGGATATTTTGCGACATCCACGCGGGCGAAGCCGCGGGTAAAAGCTAGTACATTATAAATTCAAGTCAGTCCTGAGAGATGTTTCTCGACGGGATGTGAATCTAATTCAGAGGCCCCTACGGCGGCTTTAAAACTTTGACACCAGCCCCCCAATTACGCAATGCACGTCTATATCCTTACATATTATAAAACAAAGTCGCCCGCCGCGTCTGTCTGTCTGTCTGTCTGTCTGTCTGTCTGTCTGTCTGAACGCGATAAACTCAAAAACTGCCGAACGGATTTTCAAACGGTTTTCACCATTGGACGGAGTGATTCATGTGGAAGGTTTTAGTGTATAATTCATTAAGCTATTGTGTAAATTGGCTGAAATATGACGATTATTGTTGAAGATGTCGGAAAAAATCATGCCGACTGGGAGCTTTACTGGCGTGCGCTGCGTAATTCGTGAGAGATAAATCAAATTTATGTTCTAGAGTATTGTATATCTTAAAAATTGCAACAAAAAAGTCCGCGATGGCATTATGTCTATCTTTTAAGGGTGACCCACAATAACCATTTTTATCTTTCAAAAATGTATAAAATTTTCATTGTTATTTCCGAAGCTATTTTGACCGGTATCTTATTAATCCTTATCCAATTAAATAGGTTATTTAAATTGGGCATTCAATTTCGATTAAAATATGCCTTTACATCACATCATTTAAATGAATAGTTTAAGAGATATCACAGTTTCAAAATTACGCGTAACAAAATAATTATGGTTGACCACGCGGGCGCTGTAGTAGCCTACCACTGCGTCCGCTGATAGTCAATGATCTTTTCCTTGGCTATTATGCCAGCCACACACGTAACGATTTGCTTGCGCAAATTTAGGTTTGCGCAAGCAAATCGTTACGTGTGTGGGAAGAAATTTGAGCAAATTTCTTTGAAAACCCGTCAATTTAGATTTGCGCAAGCCTAAGTTTGCGCAAGCAAATCGTTACGTGTGTGGCTGGCATTAGGTATGTATTCCCGGAAGAACGTTCCCGTGGGATATTTTGCGACATCCACGCGGGCGAAGCCGCGGGTAAAAGCTAGTCTATACTAATCTATACTATCTATACTAATATTATAAAGTTGAAGAGTTTGTTTGTTTGTTTGTTTACTTGAACGCGCTAATCTCAGGAACTACTGGTCCGATTGGAAAAATTCTTTCAGTGTTAGTTAGTCCATTTATCGAGGAAGGCAATAGGCTATATATAATCACGCTAAGACTAATAGGAGCGGAGCACCAATGAAGAATGTTTAAAAATCGGGGTTTTTGTTTTCATTTTGAGAGCTTCCGCTGCGTGCGCTGCGTAAACGGTGAGAGTTTCGCAAAAATCATGTATGACAGAATTGTTCCCCTTTAAAAGTTCTCAAAAAAAGTCCGCGATAGCATATGTCTATCTTTTAAGGTTGGCTCACTATAACCGTTTTTATGCTAACCAAATTTGTTCTAAAATAATGCATTATTTGCGAAGGTGTTTTTATAAACATGACATTAATCCTTATCCAAATAAATACGTTATTCATGACAAATATTTAATTTAAAACAAAATTGGTCTTTACATCATTCGATTTCAATGAATATCTTAGGAGATATCGCAGTTTTAAAATAACAACGCAGCAAAATAATGATCAAGTACTACGCGCGCATTTATGATGGCAACTACAGGAGCAGTGGTGGCTCAGTGGTATCGGCCCCGACTTACGAGTTAAGTAAAGTTAAGTTCCTCACGATGTTTTCCTTCACCGTTTTGAGAGCAGTGGTGATGAAATTATTTACATAAAGTAAAGCGCCTGCTAGGGTTCGAACCCACGACCTACGTGGGTTCGAACCCTAGCAGGCGCTTTACTTTATGTAAATAATTTTTTTATGTATGTTTTCCTTCACCGTTTTGAGAGCAGTGGTGATGAAATTATTTTAATTTCATCACCACTGCTCTCAAAACGGTGAAGGAAAACATCGTGAGGAAACCGGCGTGCACTGGGCCCGCGTGGTGGATTACGGCCCACTCCCTCTCATAGAGAGGAGGCCTGTGTCCCAGCAGTGGGAACAATAGGTAATAGGCTGATTATGTATGTTATGTAAGGCAGTCATGAGGGGGAAGGGCGGTGGCCCCAGTTAGCTCTGCGAAATACCATGCCGCGCGGCTTTTCTTTTTTTTTTGTGTGGGAAACCATCAAGCGGAAGGGCGTGTCAGACTCGAACTACTTTTTTTTTTTTTTCCAAAATATCGTCGTATATATTACTTTTTAGATGAATAAGTTAGTTTTCTTTATTTAATTAATATTTAATTTTCTTTAGGGTATTGTTTTTGATTTTGTAGTATTTTAGGGTAATTCAGTCGCGGGTGAAAGTTAGCGTTAGCACAAAGTAACTATTCCACGCGGACGAAGTCGCGGGCAGATGCTAGTATTTAATATAAATTCTCTAAATGATGGTGAAAATCGCATTAAAATCCGATGCGTGGTTTCAAAAATCTACACGGTCTTCTTCTTTTTGTGTGCCTGTAACGCACCCTAATTACCCAATGCACGATCAATTTTGTTCATTGCTTCATAAGTTCGACAAAAAAATCTGCTTAATTTTTTTTGTCGAACTTATGATGAGCAATGGACTGGCAATCTTTTTCAATTGGTTTCAATTTAAAATTGATCGTGCATTGCGTAATTAGGGTGCAGGTTACAGGCACACAAAAAGAAGAAGACCGTGTAGATTTTCGAAACCACGCATCGGATTTTAATGCGATTTTCACCATCATTTAGAGAAATTATATTAAATATAGACAAATCGTAAAAAAAAGGTAGGCGGGTCGCCAGTAATAAATAAAGCTTACAATAAATTACTATCATTTCAGAAACTAGTGAACGAAACTGTGGAAACCCACGATGAAACTTACGACCGCCACTTCCTGGACATGTACCTCACTAAAATGAAGGAGGAACTCAGCCAGAAAGGACGCAGCACATACTCAGGTAAATAATCATTTGTTTTGCCTGGCCCGGGAATCGAATTTAGGACCTCGTTCTCAGTAGTAGCGCACCACAAGACCAACGAGAAAGTCTCTTTGTTTATTAGGTCAAGTAGCAAAATTTGGTCATGTGAATATCCTAGGAGCATGTATTTTTTTGTCCTATTAAAATCCTACAAACGTTTATAAAGCCGCATTTGGGCGCAGTTTATAAGACCTTTACGCACTGAAGTCGTTTTTTTACAGTCCGATAAAGTGCAGTTTGATTCTATAATTATCTTATTAGGTGCGTTTACAAGATATAATTGTCCTATAAAGATCCGGTAAACGCACTGAATAAGCGGGATTAGTCCTCCAATGATCTGACTAGTGTCGCTACTGGTTTAATTGATCCAACAATTGGCAGCGCGATGCTATTACTAGAGCATTCGTTCGATCATCTTTTTGTAACGATGCCGTGCTGGTAACGTAAGAAAAAAATTAAATATTTTCAAAGGGGAAGTATTCCACATTCTAATAATCTATTTGAAATAGGTAACTTTTGTCTTTTGACTGTAGTATATAGAATGCCTACTCAACTTGCGAAATTAATTTGATTGATGAAGTGTTCGATACTAATAAACATATCTTCACGCCCCTTCAAAACTAAACATATTTGTCATTATTTTATTCGATAATAATTAACAAATACTTAAACCGCCATGGGATCTGGATTACGTGTCATAATATTGCATTATCAAAACTTTTATAAAACAATTTAGTCACAGTTAAGACTACTACAGGATATACCTACTTCGCCACCATATTTAAGTTTTAGGGTTCTTAGTAATACAACAGAAAGAACTCCACATGCCAGTACATTTAAGATAATGTTTTAAACAGAACTAATATTTTCAGAATAGTGTCAGAATTACTTTGAAACGATTTTATATTTATCTATAAAATTGAATACGAAATAGATCAAGAGTGGGCTGTGTAGGGATGCAAACCGGTAATAGCAAATGTAGGACACTAATAAGTAGAATCTTACCTATAAAAATCGGAGGGCATGCTAGTTTGGTGCTAACAATCCATTAAAAGTCACGACTTAGACAAATCAATCCTATAATATCTTTCACCTATAGCAGCTATATCTAAGACGTTCATAAAAGTGCATGTCTTATAGAAGAATGAAACAAGACGTTAACAAGAGCAAATAAGATCACGACTAAGACGAATCAATCCTATAATATCCTTGACCTATAGCAGCTATATCTAAGACATTTATAAAAGTGCATGTCTTATAGAAGAATGAAACAAGACATTAACAAGAGCAAATAATTATATTAAATGCATTTATAGGATCAAAAGCGACACTTTCCTAATTAGTTTTATAACATGCGCTTATACGACTGCACGCTTGAGTAAGAATCTTATAAAGTAATCCTGTAAACGTTTATAAAACTAATTATAGGATCGTATGTACTTGTAGCGCAAATCGTCTTGTAAGATGCTGTTTTAAAATCACTGCCTTAGTCAAAGCGTTTATTAGATTCCTATATGACGTTTATTCTTGTAAGTCGATTACTATAGGATAATTTTGCTACTTGGTAGGTAGGTACTTAGGTATACAAGAGATATAATTATGAGGGGTGTAGACATGGCCACGGGCTTTGGCCCCATCAGGGATTCAGGGCATTATTTGCTGAACTACATCGCAAAGTTCATTGTTCGTTGTTTGTTATTGCAAATTATGACAATAAGTAGAGGATCCGACCTAGGAACGCCCTTCACCCATCTGTTTAATGGATGGAAATTATTTTAAATATCAAATTTAGTATATTAGAAAATATATCGCGAGTGATTGGTTGACTAAAAATATTCTGGCCAGACTATAAATAAAAATATAATAAGTACAGTACGGTCAAGATCTCTACCATCATCTTACTTCCTTCCTACGAGCACGTTTGTACTTGACTATACTCGTAGTTACAATGAAAGTGTTAGGACTATTTACAACTTAGGACAACCCCAATCTATCTAGACCAATAAATACTGTCGTAATGTTAAATGGTTTCTATTAATATCAGGCAGTTAACATCTTGGGTAAAATAAATAATGATATTAGGTACAACACATAAAGGACATTTTATAATGATTTATCATGAACGGAAACAGCAGGTTTATCAGATCCGTATGAAATTTAATTTAATTTAAATGACACCGTATCACATGCAGTTCTCAGTATCGATATACGATACTTCCAATCTATCTTTTCAGGAAATTTACTTTTGCATACTGGTACAATGGTGTTCAAAACTGGATTTTTTACATCATCATCAGCCTATTAATGTTCCCACTGCTGGGACACAGGCCTCCTCTCGGTGAGAGGGAGTGGGCCGTAATCCACCACGCGGGCCCAGTGCTGGTTGGTGGATGTCACATATCTTCGAATTTTTGGTTCTAAGACATGTTGACAGTTTCCTCACGAGGTTTTCCTTTACCGTTTTGAGAGCAGTAGTGATGAAATTATTTACACAAAGTAAAGTTCCTGCTTGGGTTCGAACCCACGACCCACAACTCGTAGGTCGGCGCCGTTACCACTGGGCCACCACTACTCTTGATTTGATTTTTTATAAAGTCTCACAAAAAGAAACGGAACACAATTCACATGTTAGTAAAACAAATGAGGTATGAAGGAAATGTCGTGAGGAAAGTTTTTATTATGAATATGGAGGGCTTTTTAAGTGTATGTGGCCTTGTATAGAATGGAAAGACGCAGCGCCGACCCCAAGTGCCCCCGCGCATTAGGCGGCCAGGCCAACTAATTCTTCCATGATATTAAATGCGCAGCCTACGCAGACCTGCCCCCCAATTACGCAATGCACGATCAATTTTAAATTGAAACCAATTGAAAAAGATTGCCAGTCCATTGCTTCATAAGTTCGACAAAAATTATCTGCTCAATTTTTTTTTGTCGTCTGAAGCAATGGACTGAAGAAATTGAAAATGCATTACGTAATTAGGGTGCGGGACGGCATGGCAAGGGATTTAAATTTTTACCAATGGACATTCATACGTATCGATATAGAAATATGATATAAATTGCTATGCTTTAAAATGATGCCGTGGCATCGAAAGGGATGCCGCAGCATCATTTTAAAGCATAGCAATTTATGTCGTATTTCTATATCGATACGTTTGAATTTCCATATTTAAATCCCTTGCCATGCCGTCCCGGTGTGCGTAGGCCATTACGCGACCAGCGGCCAGCGGCCAGGTCTGGCCGCGCGGCCAACGAAAAACATCGAAACACATACGCGGCCACGTGGCCCAGCGACGTGGTCGCGCGGCCTGGCCGCCTAATGCGCGGGGCCACCAAATCTTCCGTCAGATGTGCGACCAACCCAAACGCTGTCAATCAAACTCACTTCTGCCAGGGATCCTGTATCCTGTACATTTTGTTTCTTGAGGAAGGTTATATAGGCTATGTAACATCACGCTACAACCCGTAAGAGCCGAGCAAAAAGAAAAAACTGAGAAAGAACGCTAAGCGAAAACGAAATAATAGGGCGGGCGATGGGATGCGATGCGGTGTGTCGGGGCCGAAATTTCACGCGGACGAAGTCGCGGGCAGAAGCTAGTTACTTAAAAAACGCTACAAAGTTTAAAATAACTTTAATTTCGGAAGTCGGTATCTTTTGTTTTATATTTTTGGTTTTTAAATTGCCACCGACTTCCGAAATTAAAGTTTTTTTTTCAAGTGTTTAAAAAAAAAAAGTTTTGATTTTTCCCTGTTTAGTGGTAGGTACCTACGCCACATATTCGTATTTATTCGTACCACTCCTTATGGCTCAAATTCAAATTCAAATTCAAATTCTTTATTGCCAACTAAGCACCTACATACAGTGCCGGCTTTTGCCGCGCGGCACGTGCCACCAGCTTTTGCGCCTTCATTTCCTTTGCGTTTCTATCTGCGGCTTTGTGCGGCAGGACCGGGCGCGCCGCGGCTTGCCCAGCGGCAGCAGCCATTATGTAAATAATTACAATGTAATGGTAGCCACACACGTTACGATTTGCTTGCGCAAATTTAGGCTTGCGCAAGCAAATCGTTACGTGTGTGGGAAGAAATTTGCGCAAATTTCTAGGCTTGTGTGATTTTAAATTTTCGATTCCAAGCTTGTGCGTTTGCGCAAATTTGCTTGAGCGTGTGTTCAAATTTCAGTAGATTTCTTTTATCAAATGCGATAAACTCAAAACCTACCGAACGGATTTTCATACGGTTTTCACCTATGGACGGAGTGATTCATGAGAAAGTTTTATTGGCTGAAATATGACGATGAAGACAATTGAAGGTGTCGAAAAAAATCTAGTCGTCTGGGAGCTTTACTGGCATGCGCCGGGTACAATTCGGTAGTTGATCACAGGTGGCAACTGCAGGTGACGTGTCGCCGCGACAGGACTGGTTTCTATGTATTTTTAAGAAGCCGACGTGCTGACGTGTCGCTAGCATCGGAAGGTACTTCATAGAAATTCATTGAAATCAGTCGTGTCGCGGCGCACATGGTTCGGTTTATTGTACCTACGTATATATTTTTTTGTAGCGATTTTTGGTGACCACACACGTAACGATTTGCTTGCGCAAACTTAGGCTTGCGCAAGCAAATCGTTACGTGTGTGGGAAGTTTGCGCAAATTTCTAGGCTTGTGTGATTTTCAATTTTCGATTCCAAGCTTGTGCAAATTTGAGTTTGCGCGCTTGAGCGTGTGTGGGGCATGTGTTCCAATTTCAGTAGTTTTTTGAAGCAAAAACTTCTTTGGCGGCATTGTGCACTTTTTTTGGGCTGGGTAAAAAATTTTAAACTTGCGTCAGGACACGTAACCTGATCGAAAATTCGTAAGACGGAGGGAGAGTAGAATTTGTTAGTAACCTAATAAAAAGTACTAGGCTTGCATGAATTCACGATAGTATTTCAATTATTACACGTTGTGCACAATTTCTGAGCAGTAACCTAACTAAAAGTACTAGGCATGCATGAATTCACGATAGTATTCAATCATTATGTTATGCTACTAATAAGATTTGGATGAGGCAGATAGATAGTTTATTACTTGGATTAACATAATATTATAGGATACTGTTTTCACTTCCATCGGCAGTCCCCAAAGACTGCCCCTCATGTTTTTTTTTTATCAACAATCGAGCTACTCATTGCTCTCCGTCCGCAAGCCCACGCCTACGGTGGCCGGAAATCAACTCGCGATTCCCGACGCCCAGGACGTCTCCTACGGCGGCGGCTAGGGGCGCGAGGTCGCAACATTTGTCTCTCCCTCGCGCGCTCCGCCTCCTCCTTCGCGAGCATTACTGCTTCGCAGAAGGAGGTGAAGGCTTGCCATGCCTTCTCGCTCCGTACCATGGCCTGGACCAGGGCCGGACGCGAGTGGTCACTGCTGCCCATCGCCTCCACGAGGAGTTATGCCAGTCTTTGGGTGCAATTTTCAATTCGATTAATAAGTTGATGTGCGAATAATGCTCTCTTTCCATTAACCAGTCTTTACACCATATGGTTCGGTTAATTTTACGTCTTTGTTTTATTTTTTTGTAGCGATTATTAGGCCAACTATAGCCAAAGCGTCATCAATAATTGCTGCCATTACCGCGTAACACACCTGGACGGTCTCTAAACAGAAATGATATCACAAGCAAATTTGAGCCGTGTGTGGTCAATACCGGCGTCAAGCAAATTTGCGCAAGCAAATCGTAACGTGTGTGGTCAATACCGACGTCAAGCAAATTTGCGCAAGCCTAAGTTTGCGCAAGCAAATCGTAACGTGTGTGGCTACCATAACAGTGACAGGAAGTTATTATAACATCATCAACATACACGTACTGGAAAAAATGCGTATGCGTGCCACTCATCAGAACTTGACTTAATTTAAAGGGAATCAATCTGGAAGTATATCGTTTCAAATAAATACTATTTTTTTTTTAAATTAAAAATAAAATAAAAAACGACTTTCATATAACCAAATTAGGAATTTGTTTTCAATAATGCTTCCTTAGTACTACACTACACTACATTTCCGTGGTTTCGTTCTACTTTTAAAGAACTCTCGCGCAGAATTTCATGCGTCTAAACCCAGCGTTATCTGTCAGTGATTCGTTTGGAAAATACAGGTGACGTGTGTAAAAAAATATTTCAAATACTTACGATTTTCCTTTCTTTCCAGTGGACCAGCTGATACTGACGTGCACAGACTACACATTCCCGGCTGCATCAGCGGTATCTTACACGCTGGCCATGCTTGTGGAGCGACTGCTGCTGCAGCCCGAGATCCAGGACAAGATCCACGAGGAGATAGACCGCGTCGTTGGCAGAGACCGCCTGCCCCATCTTGATGATAGACGGAAGTATGTTGTACCTACTTTGATTACGGAAGTCCAGCCAATCTCAATCTTTGCCCAACTATGTTGGGGTTGTCTCACAGTCTAAGTCCGGATGCCGATGAATACCAGTATTATACATGGAGGAACTGCCTATCTGACCTCCACAACCCAGTCACTAGGTAAAACAATGGGAGTCTCGATATGTAAAGAAGGGTACCCATCCACGGACCAACCCCGGTAAGCACACCTTAACGGGATGGATCGACCCGTGCGGCTGTTATTATTTAGCCACGAGCTCAGAGCAGCCAATCTATTAAGTAACTATCTCACAGTGAAAGCCTAGGTGAAGTGAGCTGTCAATGGTGTCATTTCCTAGCATCAGGAGGAAGGAAAGCTCGTTTCAAACTCTCACCGTGCAACCTTAGGTGAAGTGAGCTGTCAATAGTGTCATTCCCTTGCATCATGAGGGAGGACAGCTCGTTTCAAGCTCTCACCGTGCAAACTTAGGTGAATTGAGCTGTCAATAGATAGTGTCATTCCCTAGAATCATGTGGAATTACAGCTCGTTTCAAGCTCTCACAGTGCAAACTTAGGTGAAGTGAGCTGTCAATAGTGTCATTCCCTAGCATCATGAGGGAGGACAACTCGTTTCAAGCTCTTACCGTGCAAACTTATGTGAAGTGAGCTGTCAATAATGTCATTCCCTAGCATCATGAGGGAGGACAGATCGTTTCAAGCTCTCACCGTGCAAACTTAGGTGAAGTGAGCTGTCAATAGTGTCATTCCCTAGCATCAGGAGGGAGGACAGATCGTTTCAAGCTCTCACAGTGCAAACTTAGGTGAAGTGAGCTGTCAATAGTGTCATTCCCTAGCATCATGAGGGAGGACAACTCGTTTCAAGCTCTTACCGTGCAAACTTATGTGAAGTGAGCTGTCAATAGTGTCATTGCCTAGTTTCAGGAGGAAGGAAATCTCGTTTCAAGCTCTCACCGTGCAAACTTAGGTGAAGTGAGCTGTCAATAGTGTCATTCCCTAGCATCAGGAGGGAGGATAACTCGTTTCGAGCTCTCACCGTGCAAACTTAGGTGAAGTGAGCTGTCAAAAGTATCATTCCCTAGCATCATGAGGGAGGACAGCTCGCTTCAAGCTCTCACCGTGTAAGCTTAGGTAAAGTGAGCTGTAAATAAATAGCGTAAATTCCTAGCATCAGGAGGAATGACATCTCGCTTCAAGCTCTCACCATAAAAATCTAGGTGAAGTGAGTTGTCAATAGTGTCAATTCCTAGCATCAGGAGGAATGACAGCTCGCTTCAAGCTCTCACCGTGAAAAATTAGGTGAAGTGACCTGTCAATGGTGAAATTCCCTAGCATCGCGAGGAATGAATCAGCTTGTTCAAGATCTCACTGTGAAAACTTAACTTAACTCAGTGAGCTGTCAATAGTGTATTAGTAGCTATTCAGCTTGCCCATTACGGTTCTTTACCAGCAAAAACATTGCACAACGGTTATTTACTAGCTCGACGGACATGACATTAGCCATCCATCATCAACTATTGCAACGAAATCGGAACAGTTGTTATGAGTAGGTACGTACCTTGTGCATACACTACCAACAATTTTTTTTTAATTTACTTCTATACGAGGTGCTCGTGGCTAATTGACGTCAGCCCTGCAATACAAACCACCTAAGTGCCTGGGTATTTTGAACGATAAGTAGATGTTAGACCTACTTAGAGAATAATGGCGTTAATTTTGTTAACAGCATGCATTACACGGAGGCGTGTATTCGCGAGACTTTGAGGTTCGACACTGCGGTGCCGCTTTCGATACCACACATGGCCATGAAGACGACCACGTTAGCAGGCTATGATGTGCCAGAGGTAAGATTATTATTCTCATTTATTTCATTTAAATCCTTATGAATAACATTTTTAAATATTAGAATTAAAAAAATATAAAAACTTTTTATTTCATTATCATTATAACTTCCTACAGCCACAAATCCATCACAACAAAGACTAAATTAAAGCGAAATATACAAAAAAATACTTTCCTCAAGGGAGTTTACTGGGACCTCAGTTAATCTATATAATCAAAAAACAAATTCACCTTAGTTTCCTTATGCTGATGATATATTAGGAAAGACTGCTTACACTGGATTAAAGAAATTTTGAAGATGTTCTTAAAGTCAAATTTTAGCTACTTCATAAATGTGGCGGGGGCTTTGACAAAGATCTTGTGAAGATAATGATAAGAGGGCTTCCTGTGATCCAGGATACTAATGCAGCTTTAGTAATTAGGTATCTTTGATTATAAGCACATTTTTTTACTCGTTTTAATTATTTCAGGGCACAATGGTCAGTCCCAATCTGGTGCTGCTGCACATGGACAAGGAGATATGGGGTGATCCCGAAAACTTCCGCCCCGAACGTTTCCTCAGGAACGGCGAGTTGGACCTCTCCCTCGATAAATCATTGCCGTTTGGCGCAGGTATGACCTCTATCATCCCGAATTCTACCCTTGGTTAACCGTTCGTATACTCCAGAAAGTAGATCTACTCGAGACCAGTGGCGTATTTACCCTAGGGCCAAAAGGGCCATGGCCCGGGGCGGTAGGCTGCGAGGGGCGGAGCGGCCTACCCTGTCCGAGTCAGGGTGCCCCAAGTTCCAAGCTCGCTTCGCTCGATCTTGCATCCTAAGTTTTCCTAGTACTCGTAACAGTAGTAACATTGCCTTTTGTCCATACACAAAATGTTTTATTGTGCTAACACTCAACCAAAACACCTAATGACAATGCAATGCTTTTTCTTTTTTGGGTGGGGAATTATGGCCCTAGCGGACCCCGTCAGTTGTGCTGACATTTCTTTAAGGCGCACGTGGAACAAAACGCGTCGTCGAGCCGGGCCTGTCCCTTATCGGCAGCGAGCATTGCTCACCGTCCGCAATCCCGCGCCTACGTTGGCCGGAAATCGGCTATGAATTCCCGATGCCCAGGGCGTCTCCAGCGGCGACTAGGGGCATGAGGGCGCCTAATTTGCCTCTCCCTTGACTCCCATGTCCTCTCGCTCCGTACTATGGCCTGGACCAGGGCCGGACACGAGAGGTCACCGCTACCAATCGCCTCCACGAGGACACGGTGGTGCTCCGCCCTAGCCGAGCAGGCCTCCACCGTATGCTCCACCGTGTCCTCCGGGCGATCCACACAATAGTGACACCTGGGCGTTCTATGTTCTATGTTATGGGGTTTGGTTTCCGCACTTAGTCCGTCAAGTGGACCATTGTGCGTGGGCCATGGCGGCCGTTTGGGGGGTTATTCCAACCAGCCCACCTCCCTCCAGAAGTTAATTAAAACCCCTGGTCTATCTAGAACATCTGTGTAAGATCTGGGTGACCCGAGGGTTTCTGTTCTGATCTGGCTGACGCCTGTGCATTCAAAGAGCACGTGCACGACGGTCTCCTCAGCCTCCATGATGCAAGCCCTGCACAAAGGACTGTCCGTTATGCCTATTATGTGGAAGTGTTTGTTTAGCGAGCAGTGTCCCGTGATCGTCCCCGTCACCAGGCGCAGGCCATTCCTGTCCAGACGTAATAAACGCCTGGTCAGCCTGCTATCCAAGGATGGCATAGCTTCCTTAGACTGCCTGCAACCTGGTGACGAGGTCCACCAGGTCTCCGCTTGTGTGTGGGTGAGCTCCTGTAGCCACCTGCGTATTTGGTTGAAGGGGATGGGTACGATAGGCTCGGGTCCACAGACTGCCGTGCTGGATCCTCGTCTAGCCACTTCGTCAGCTGCGTCGTTACCTAGCGATCCACTGTGTCCTTTTATCCATTGCAGTGTCACCGTGTTGCGGCTAGATACAGTTAATTGTTCTAGTTCATTGTGACATTCTAGTGTTAGCGTTGAGTTAATACATCTTTTCCGTAGTGATTGGAGGACTGAGGCGCTATCGGAGAGTATACGTATGTGCGTGTCCGCAACTCTCCTGGCCTTGAGGGCGTGGACCGCTTGTATGATGCCCACACACTCCGCCTGATAGACGGTGTTGAACATTCCTAGCGGGTTGGATATATTTATGTTGAAGTCGTGTGAGAAGACTCCTACTCCGGTGCCGGAGTCGGTCTTCGATCCATCGGTGTATACTCTCATCTCTTTCGGGCCTGAGTAGTCACAGTCTTCTTCCGAGAGTATTATGTTGTAGTGCCTTTGAAAGTGGTGTGTTTTCGGGGCTTTATCACAGGGTGATGCCATCATTGGTAGTCGTTTGATCGCTTCTTCCCTTATGCGTGTGTGCTTAACTCTGGAGTCTTTGCTTAGGGTTCCTGATAAATGGAGCCTAAAGGCAGCCAGGCACGCCTCCTCCCTCACGATGAGGTGCAGAGGCGGTAGTCCTAGCATCGCCTGTAGGGCGGCAGTGGGTGTAGTTCTCATACTGCTAGTGATTGCGACACAAGCGAACCGCTGCAGTTTTTCGAGTTCTCTTTGAGCTGTACTCAGGTTTGTCCTGGGCCACCAGACCAGTGAGCCATATGTGATGATTGGTCGGATGACTGTGGTGTATAGCCAGTGGGTGACCCTGGGGCTAATCCCCCAGTTCCTGCCAATCAGCCGCTTGCACTGCCACAGGGATATGCTGGCTTTTGTGGTGATATAGTTCGTGTGTTTTGACCAGTTCAATTGTTTATTTCACCTGGGCGTTTCTTCCCGCCTTATCTGGAACAGGAACCTCCCAGCCAATTTCTAATAAATTCTAAACGATCGCTATTTGATTAGTATGTACTACATTAGGTTCATCTTATGATAATTTTCGGTTTTTTTTAAATTTTTTTTAAAGGTTTTTTATTTTTTGCGGGTTCTTTTATCGATACTGAACTCACCCTGAAGCTATGGCACGCAATTACTTTAACACCCTGTATATTATTATAATCAAATTATAATCCTATTATCAAATGATTTATTGTTTTAGTTTCGACACATTTCCTAATATTTCATAATGTATTGTGTATGATATCTAATTATCTGCCTATCTATTTACATATATAAATCGACGTTGCTATGCCCATACAAAAAAGCGTCGATCACACCAAAGCCGTGGCGGAAACTTTCTTGCACGCCACCGCCTGCTTTGGTTTAAATGGCGCTTAACACATTCTGCAATGCAGCGATGTTCTGTAGGTATTAGAGTTTTTAATTAAGGTACTATTTATATGTACCCCTGCAAAAGTTCATGACACTAGAACAGCACCCTAATTGCTTAACACACTTTCAATCACAATCCCAGGGTTTTTAAGGGAATACATGCATACCTAACCAGGTTAAAAAAAATCGTCTGCTCAAAACGTAAATAACCAAGAACTTACAAATTGAAAGGGATTGCGATCAATTGTCATTTTATGTGTGTTAAGCAAAGTGTGTGTGGCTCTTTGGGGTGGAGGTGGTCTTTGGGGATGGATGAAGCTAAAAGTTAATTTTGAACCAGTCAACACAGCAGAAATTATGGCTGATCCGAGCTACTGCGTGCCTTCCATCCCCAAAGACCACCCCCACGTTCACCAGACTTAACGCCACTGGACTATCTTTGGGGTTGGATGGAGCAAAAAGTTCATTTTGAGCCAGTCAACACCAGAGAGCTGATGAGATTATGGCAGATCCGAGCTACTGCGTGCCTTCAGAATGGTGGGGGGGGGGCAAATATTCTACTTTTGTAAATATTAAATAATAATTAATACTTGTTCTTTGTCTATCATTGATCATCAATGTAAATGTCAACACCAATATTTCTTAAACCAATTGTCATAGAATCAAGTTTTTGGTATCATTATTTAGGTAAACTAAATATCTGTTAGACGAGTAGATAAAAAAAGATAGTTCCTGGGTGGATTTCGTAAGGCTGCCTGTCCACTAGAGCGGAGAGGAGAAAATAGGAGCGGAGATGTGCCAATATTAACCAATAGAATCTTGACTTAGGATCACTGATCCAAACTCACTCAGGGGCGGAGTCAAGATTCTATTGGTTAATATTAGCACATCTCCGCTCCTCTTTTCTCCTCTCCGCTCCAGTGGACAGGCAGCCTTATAACCTTGATAAACTAAAAAAACAATGTTAATTTTAACGTGATATTGATCTTTTAGCATTTATTTCAATATGCTGCAGCATTTATTGTCAGTATTTGAGTTATTTAACCCATTATTAACACTTTTCACTTATTAAATTATTTTTTTTAATGATAATTGGACATTAAATTCCAAAGTTAAAGTATGCGATCAAAATACAAAAATGGCTGACATTCAGGGGGGATTGGGTTCCAACCCCCAATGTAGAATAATTTTATTGATAAAATAGAGCAAACTACCTGCCCTTTAAGTTTGTACAGTCCGAGACCAAACATAATTATTGTATAATAAATTGAGAACCTCCTCCGTTTTTAGAAGTCGGTTAAAAACCTTTGCCCAAGAGTATCCATTGAACTTACAGTTTTTTTTTTTTTGGTCACAGGAAGAAGACTTTGTGCAGGTGAAACCTACGCTCGGCAGACAATGTTCCAGGTCTTTACCGCATTCATGCAGGCGTTCAAAGTATCCACTGCTGATGGAAAACCGCTGCTCAAACCTTCCCGGAGGGTTCAGGGCATCATCACGACAATCCCAGAGTTCTGGGTCAAAGTAAACGTCAGAACATGAATGGAAAATGGAATTGTGCTGGAGAATTATGGGTTGATCTCGTGTGTTTGTTATTCGGCTGCAACTTAAATATTTTTATAGTTTATTTTTTATTTTTAGGTTCACAAACAGGCGCAATTATTATAATAGAATGTGATGATTCAATTTCGTATAATAAAGTACCTACCTTAGTTGTTTTAAGTACTTATTTTAGAAATAATAATTTAATAAATATCATACCGTAATTATTTTTATTTTTCGGTTTTAAACAAACTTATTAAAAAAAAGGAGATTTTCTGGTATAAAATATTTTATCATAGTGGTAATACTGCAGGAGTTCCAAAGATTTTTTTTGAAGTAGACGAATGAAATTGTGCCAACTCGACCACATAATTAATGACGTTACCGATAGGTTTTTCATAAATGTGAAATAAATCCGATTCTGAAACCGATGGTTATTCAGATTCAGACACATGAAAAAAATATTTAAATCAGATTCATGTTATTTTAAATGGCTGATGTATGTGTGGTTTAATCAACGCAATTATTTCTTAAAGTATGTTTTATTTAGCTACTTACATTTTCAACAACTCACATTATACCTACTCTCATTCATAGAGATCCATATTGTAAGTACCTATTACCCATACCCATTTCTTGCCATATGTTGGATGAAAACGGCTGTAAACTGTTCCGAGTGGAAATCGATTTTGAGAGGCCTACGTCTAGGTAGCAGTTGACTTAAAAAGGCTTATGATGGTCATAAGCCGCGTACCGCGTCTCCGAAACACTACACAAAACATTGTTTGGCTACGGTATTTTGTTTGCATAGTTCCTATAATAATTAACTTTAATTTAATAGATTACTTAGGGCCGGTTTCACCACCTACGATTAGTTCCTATTAACTTACTGGCAGATGATTTCATACATACTGTTCCATTTTTGAATTTATTCGGTAAATATATAGTGGCTACAGTGGCTATTCGGACATCGTGAAATAGGCCCTTAATAAAAACTTAATGATAAAATGTTTTGATACACTGTCTTGTCATTTTGACAGTGACATTTCTTTGTTTAAATAAAAGTCAGCCCTGATAACTAACTTCGCTGGCTAGATATCTAATACGGATACCATACCATAAAGCATTTTGTGATATACAATATACTAGTTAATTAGTTAGGTAGTATATTGGGCACTTTGTTTATATCACAAAATGGGTCATTCTCATAAAGCTCGTGCCTACGCAAGGATAAACGAATATTAACACCTGAAAATTAGTAGGTAATTTATACAGAGCAACTGCTCTATGCTCTTTGCACCACAAATTGTGGAACAGGAGAGGCTAGGATTTAGCCAGTAATATCAGTTTTCGCCGGCATTCTGCCCTGCGGCAAAAAGTACACATGATTTTTCAACACAGTTGCTCGTAAAGTGGCTCTTATTTAACCGCTTTTAGGTTCATAATGCAGTGTATTATAGACACGTGCTTTTTTCTTTACATAATAGCACTAGTGCGGTAATGTGCGCCATAGATAACTATTTACTAGTCGGAGTAATGACATGGCAGTCTGGCAGTATGGAATTAGTAAGTACTATCAAGGCACGACATGTCTTTCTTATTGCGACTTAATAAATAGTGTGACAAAGTAAACAGGTTTTTGGAACGAAGTTCTTTAACGCGGCTTCATTCTTGCGTCTGTCTTTTTCTAATTCGATAGAGAGAGAAAGAGAAAGTGTGAATTTCGTCAAAATAGAAATCTAAGATGGCGGCTGCGAAAATTTTCTCATTTTTCGTCATGGGTATCGTTTTCGTAGTTTTCGATGGTTCTAAAGCCGATAGTGAGGTCAAAATGGAAATCCAAGATGGCGGCTCCGAAATTTTTCTCATTTTTCGTCATGGGTGTCGTTTTCGTAGGTTTCGATGGTTCTAAAGCCGATAGTGAGGTCAAAATGGAAATCCAAGATGGCCGCTCCGAAAATTTTCTCATTTTTCGTCATGGGTATCGTTTTCGTAGTTTTCAATGGTTCCAAGGCTGATAGTGAGGTCAAAATGGAAATCCAAGATGGCGGCTGCAAAATTTTTCTCATTTTCGTCATGGGTATCGTTTTCGTAGTTTTCGATGGTTCTAAAGCCGATAGAGATGTCAAAATGTAAATCAAAGATGGCGGCTGTGAAAAATTTCTCATATTTCGTCATGGGTGTCGTTTTCGTAGGTTTCGATGGTTCTAAAGCCGATAGTGATGTCAAAATGTAAATCCAAGATGGCGGCTGTAATTTTTTTTTCATTTCTCGTCATGGGTGTCGTTTTCGTAGTTTTCGATGGTTCTAAAGCCGATAGTGGGGTCAAATGTAAATCCAAGATGGCGGCTGCAAAACTTTTTCTCATTTTTCGTCATGGGTGAGGAAAATGCGAAATGAGAAATTTTTACAGCCGCCATCTTGGATTTACATTTTGACCTCACTGTTGGCTTTAGAACCATCAAAAACTATGAAAACGAAACCCATGATGAAACATGACAAAACTTTCGCAGCCGCCATCTTAGATTTTGATTTTGACCTCACTATCAGCTTTAGAACCATCGAAAACTACGAAAACGAGACCAATGACGAAAATTTTCACAGCTGCCATCTTGGATTAACATTTTGACCTCAGTATCGGTTTTAGCATGATCGAAAATTACGAAAACGCCACCCATGACGAAAAATGAGAAAATTTTCACAATCGCCATACTGGATTTTCCATTTGACCAAATTCGCACTTTCTCTCTCACTCTCTCTCAATAGAGAATAATTAGTAATAATTAGCAGCGAAATCTAATTTTTTCAAGTTTCAAATTTTGTCTCCACCTCCGATCGAACGTGATGGTAGGCTGTTCAGCGGTTTTGTCAGTGCCTAGCGCGCGCATCGCTACCCGAAAAAAAATCCAGCGCGCCATTTTTCATAAATATTTGTTATAGTATATGTTGTGTGTTTACTGCAGGTTACATGTATTAAGAAAAATACGAACCGACGTAGAAACGTATTTACAGGAAGTGGATAGTCAGTACCTGGCAACAAAGGTCAGTTGAACTTTATAAATCTAAATGTATCATTTCTCTAAAGTTACGTTATTGTAGCATAAGTTCTTACAACAAGACGGTTTCTTTCCTCGCAAATGTGTTGAAAAACGTCGTATGAAACGCGTGTGCTTTGATCATTACCCACTCGGCTATATTATCGCGCTCGCCTATGGCTCGCGCGAATAATACCGCCTTGTGGGTAATGACCAATACAGCACACTCGTATCACAATGTACTATTTCCGAACGAATTTTTCACAAAGGTGGTTTGTCAATTAGGATATAAAGAAATGATACTACCTATATATAAGTACTTGGTGCACTTTCTTCTATTGTGTTTGGCCATAATTACAATCAGTTTTTAGAGACCTGACACGTAAATTTCTATGGGTGCTAATTAATGCAGCTTCTTTAAAATGTCATTCTCGTCTTCAAATATATTTAGTTGTCTAATGAATTAATAGGTCAGCGACAAACTTTTAGCGTCTAATAAATGATTTTCAAGCGACCATATATTGTAAAACAAGCCACTGTTAATATGACGCAGCATGGTGATAATTCTTAAGCAACAAAATTTTTGATATGTCTACGCATTGCCAGCTTCTAATAAGTGTATCAACTGCATCTATAAAATAATATCAACGTACTCTAATTTCTTAAAGTCACCTTTATTTTTATACGTTAGCAAATTAATTGATGACTGAATCTACTATATTTGAACATAAAATTACCGTGTTATTGTCATCAAATAATGGTCAATGAAAGCTCTAATTTCATGTATTCGCCTATCTATTTATAATGTTACCATAAGTAATTGATGACTTGACAATAGTCAAGTCAGACAATATTTTTATATTGTCATCAAAAACAAACATCTGCAACTCTGTGTTTGTTTGTGTTTGGACACACCTTAGGGAAAATTAAAACTAAACAACCATTTTATTTATAAATCAGATAATTTTAAATGGCAGTAGCATAGGTTTACCTACCTAACCTAACCTCAAAACAGTAAGTTGCTTCTGCATCGTCTCCGGCGCTGCGGGAAGTGCAACCCCTTCGCCCTTACGTAACAAAGGATAGGCACCCATGCTCACCTCCGCAGCTTCGGCTTGCTGGTCGCCTCCGGCGACCAGCCTCAGCCGCTACGGCTCGCACGGGTGCCTATGCTTTGTTACAGCGGGCGGGGGTTGCTCTCCCTCCGCGCCTCCGGTTTTTATATACACTCTAGGGGTAGGAGCCAAAAGACTGCGTAAAGTCGGGGTTTTGGAACAGATTCAACCTATTAACTACAAGCCGGTGTATAATGAGATTGTCGCCTTACGTAATTTCTTTTTAAATTTTATAACTTTAGCGTGTGCACAGTATATTCTTTCGCTTGTGTTGCTAATTTTCTCGAAAAAAGAATATGATTTATTAATTTAGTTGTTGAATAAAAAACTTTGATTGCTAATTTTGAGGCTGGAATTTTATTTTATTAGCAGACAGATGTTGAATCTCTAGAATATATATAAAGTAGCTCACTTACAACATTAGTCGCTGAGTTATCAATTCAGAAGTAAATACATTTATCGGTAGCTGAGTCATATTAATTTACTTTTGTAAATTGACGCTGGTTTTTTTATATTCTGTTGGAATAGTAAAGATGATGAATTAATATAGTTGAAGCTGTTCTATTAACTCGTAGCCTACATATAAAAAAAGACGCTAGGTTGCAGGTGCTAAAGAAAACTTTTGTTGCTGCACTTATTATTTCCCAATTTCTATTGCTAAAGAAAACCCCTTTCACAGCAAGGAAAATTCGCAACTGTGGGTGACAATTAAAACTGTGCGTTTAAAGCCGCAGAAATTGAATAAGTATGTCCTGCTATGATATTCCCTTATTTTATGAAATGGCCTACAATTAGTAATTTGATCGCAATTGCATATATGTGCAATTTTCGAGTAGTGCAGCGGAATATTACGGGAGAATAGTAGGTAAATTACGGATATTTTTAGATTTATCGGAACCTTCTGTATATTTTTAAATCACTCGGTTGTACAGGGTGGTTCGAATGATGGGGTATGAATTAGATGGTCTAATTGGACAGATTGCCAAATAATATAATATTTTTGATTGCTAATTTTAGAGGTTTCGACATTTCTCGGGACCCTGGGGTCCCAGACCTTTAGAAGCCGTATGTGGAGCCGCAGCTAACTCGCAGACGCACGTTAGACGTTTTTAATTAAATGAGGCACCAACCGACGATTATCCCTATATGTAAGTGCACCTAAGGACAACCCCCGGTTGGTGTAGGACTATTGCAGGATATGAAAACAAAACACACTCAATAATGGGCCCTCGAAAACTGTCGCTAGCACTGATGTAGCGACAAGGGTGCAACATGTCCTGAGGTATTCCACGGCTTTCAGAACAATTCCAAAGCCCGGATGATGGTCAAGATCCCTGAGCACTTACTGGAATACTTTTCCTCCGAGCACGTTTGCTTTTGCGAACCTCCGCTCAAGCCGGACAATAAAGGCAAGAATAAGTTGGAAGCTCTGCTCCTCGTCAGACGTCAACGTAGAGGTACGGCGGTGAGGTATTATTATTTTGATTTTTAAATTTTATTTTCTCAGATTAGTTCCTGGTATTTTCAGAATCTCACGGGTGTGAACCAAGGTGAGATTCTGAGAAGGTAAATTGCTCTGTACTGCAGTGAAATTATTATCTAAGTCTAGTTGTAAAAAAATTCTTACTATGCGGCAAGTGTTTAATATGGCAGGTTTTGTAGTTGATAAATTGAGTGCAATTAAACGACTGAATATTTGTTTCGGGATAACATCTTTTGTTGATATTACTATTGGGACTATAGTGACTCTATTCATTTTGCAAACTCTGGTAATTTCCTCTTGATTATTATCGTTTATTTCCAGGCATACCCATACCAATATTACAATGCATTGGAATAATAATAATATCAACCTTATTGTCCCACTGCAAGGCAAAGGCCTATAGAGGTATGAGGAACAGGGTGTAAAGTCTACTCATTTTCTAGAAAAAGGAGGATCTTCCGACCAGACGGGTGTCGTGTCTGGTGGGCAACTGCTTGTCGTTGTCGGGAGGTCGTGTATACAACGTGAAATTTGAATCACAGTTTTGCTAGAACAAACGTTGTTCAGACCATGGTCTACTACCATTCTATAACAATCAATTAAAAAAAAAAGTCAATGGTATTTAAAAAAAAAAACACAAAAAAGACTGATTTATTTATTAAAATTTCGGCCCGCATTGGCCGGACATCCTTGTAGTCCACGTGGACTCCTCATAACTCTTTTGAATGCCATATTGCTACCGCGATGAGTTCTTAGATGTTACGGTTAATGTTTGAACACGTTTGTGCAACATAAGACTTATTTGAGAACGCCTAGTTTAGTTTGTTTTAATAACATATTGGATGCTATAGAATGATAGTAGACCATGGTCTGAACAACGTTTGTTCTAGCAAAACTGTGATTCAAATTTCACGTTGTATAATATGTGACACACATGACACAATATGTAACATATAATATGTGACATCAGGTATTTAATGCGTAGTTCGCATGTGGCGTTGTAGTGTAGCTGCCGCCGCAGTCCTCTTCACATACAGAGAAGGCACGAGCATTGATCACCACGCTTGCGACACAATACAACTATACAAGACGAGTTGATGATTTCAAACTTATATTGACTATACATATAAGTCCAGGATTCCTCACGCTATTTTCCTTCACCGTTGCCAGTAATGTCTAAGATAAACTCAGAAAGTACATATGAATTGGAAAAGTCACATTGGTACCTGCCCGGATTTGAACCAACAACCTTGTGCATGAGAGGCGAGGCCTTTTAACCACTAGGTCATCACGACATTATAGCTAGTGTTTAGGCCAGAGGTTGCTCACTGACCTACTTGATACTTTTTAACCCAGTTTCCGGGCTAATTAAAGTAACATAGCGTAGTCACTGAACAAAATAAATGAATCAGCACTTTACAAAGACACATTAATTCACATTATATTGCATCAATGATAAAAAAATAAAAGTTATAATTTTTTTTATTGTATGTATTTTTTTTTTCTCTATCTGTGATGTCTTGTTTATACCTTTTTAGTAGACTTTTTTGTCGTAGTTGGGTTTTAAATTTTATATTATTTTGATTTAAATTATTTTGGAATTACTTATACTTTTTTTTTAATTTGCTATTAAGTCATATTGCTTTTTACTTTTGTCCTTAATTCCTTATTTCTAGTGTTAACATTGTGAATATCCCTGTTTTTAGTGTAGGTATAAGTAAGTATACACTTATATGTATACTATATAAAATATATAGGGAGAGCAGTGGTGGCCCAGTGGTAACGGCCCCGACTTACGAGTTGTAGGTCGTGGGTTCGAATCCAAGCAGGCGCTTTACTTTGTGTGAATAATTTCATCACCACTGCTCTCAAAACGGTAAAGGAAAACATCGTGAGGAAACCGGCATGTCTTAGAACCAAAAAATTCGAAGACATGTGACATCTACCAACCCGCACTGGGCCCGCGTGGTAGATTACGGCCCACTCCCTCTCACAGAGAGGAGGCCTGTGTCCCAGCAGTGGGAACATTAATAGGCTGATGATGATATAAAATATGCATTTTGCCTAATATTTAAGATGTTGGCGAAGATGAATTGTGATTCCACCGTGAGAATACCAACTTATCTTTAAAAAAATCTCTCAGAGAAACTCTGGCACCTAGTTGGCAAATTGCTCGTACAGCTCGTTTTTGAAGGACAAATATATTTTGAATATCAGTACCGACATAACGCTGTGAAAATAACTAAAACAGACTAACCGAGCAGTATCAACGTCAGTGTATTGTTTTACAGGTACCTAATTACGTAACACATTTTCGTAAACGATTACGACTAATCTGTTTAATTTTGACAGTTCAACAACTTTCATTGCGTTATTTATGTTGTTGAGCTTTTTTATTTGGAACCTATGAGGGATCTGTTTCATCAAATTCTGATTAATCGTGTATTACGCAATTAGAGTACTGACGCTAGGCTCGATATATTATGTGGACCCCACTAAACTTTGGCATCAGCTGTTATGCCCACAAAAACTGCCGAGTTCCACCTCTTCATCTAAGACGATGTTGGGTCCTAGATTTATAACATTCGGTAGGGCGAACTTTACACATTACGTTTTCTTGGCATTGAAAACTAGGTTTTTGTCGTAAACCAGACCGTAACCATTGAGAGTGCACTGTTTACATCGTCAAAATCTTGTGTTTTCCTGTCTTCTTTAAAAATAAGAGAGGTATCATCTGCGAATAGTACAACTTCACAGATACCCTTTAAATATAATGGTAATTCTTTGATATACACTAAGAGCAAGAATGGACCCAGTATTGAGCCCTGAGGTACGCGTAACTGAACTGGTAGCCCGGAAGATTTTACACCATTATCAGCTACACATTAGCACCTATTATGTAAATAAGAATTTTTTACGTTAGGAGTTTCGTTTTGCACACCGTAACGACGTAGTTTACGCAAAAGCAAGGCATGGTGCACGCAATCAAAGGCTTTGATGAAGAGTTTTTTTTTTTTTGTTGGTGGGATATCATCAAATAACTTCTCCCGAACTGGGCCGAGCGGAGCGTGTGAGACCCTTACTGACTAAAACCCAACCGTGTTCCTTCAGTGGGAACATTATAAGCTGATTATGCTATGCTACGCTATGCACATTGTGCAAGGAGCATAACCTTACAATGCAAGATTCAAAAGCGATTTTATGCGAAACTGTACAAGATTATGAAATAGGTCTTTTCCACAAAGTTGCAATTTTTGTAACGAGAAAAACGCTTTTTAACAGACTTCCAAAAAGGATGAGGTTATATTAAGTTCGTAGCGTATGGTTGTTTTTATTACTTTTTATGTATGTCCACCGATTTCTCCGTCAATTGTAGGCTATTTTTAAACGGTTTGCTCTCAAGGTGGTCCTAAGAATTTTATTAACTTTGCTTGGATATTTTTTGAGTTAGTAGCTTCAATAATACGTATTTTTCCCACTTGGTCTATGTGGATGATAAAATGATAAGTTCCTGTCACTGTTATTTACATAGCACGTACATACCTACTGGTATACGAATTTTTGTGGGGTAGGTACCACAACAAAAAAGGGAAAAAACAAAAAAAAACAACCGACTTCCAAAAAAATACACTAATAAGTGAAAAATAATTTTCATTTCGGAAGTCCGTGGCAAAAAAATATTTTTCACATTTTGCCTCATCGCCTGCCTAGCCTTTTCCAAACTATGTTTGGGTTGGCTTCCAGTCTAACCGCATGCAGGATACCAGTATTTTACATGGAGCGATGTACAGCTTAATCTATTTATCTACTTAGCGTACAACAGCCCACTATTGTAAGCATAGATAAATATAAAGATAGAGATACAAGATTATACCTACAGTACAATGTGACAACGCAATTAAAACTTTGTACTGACAAGATCGACATCAATCAATAATAATAAGTACTTAATACTAACGTCGATTACCTGTTACCGTTTGATTACTGTTCTACGTCGATCGTTATGTAATTATGGTCACGAGCATAATAGTACATTATGATACGAGTGTGCTGTATTGGTAATGAACAATGCGCACGCGTTTCATACGACGTTTTTCAACACATTTGCGAGGAAAGAAACCGTCTTGTTGTAAGAACTTATGCTACAATAACGTAACTTTAGAGAAATGATACATTTAGATTTATAAAGTTCAACTGACCTTTGTTACCAGGTACTGACTATCCACTTCCTGTAAAAACGTTTCTACGTCGGTTCGTATTTTTCTTAATATGTAACCTGCAGTAACCACACAACATATACGATAACAAATATTTATGAAAAATGGCGCGCTGGATTTTTTTTCGGGTAGCGATGCGCGCGCAAGGCACTGACAAAACCGCTGAACAGCCTACCATCACGTTCGGTCGGAGGTGGAGACAAAATTTGAAACTTGAAAAAATTAGATTTCGCTGCTAATTATTACTAATTATTCTCTATCGAGAGAGAGTGAGAGAGAAAGTGCGAATTTGGTCAAATGGAAAATACAGTATGGCGATTGTGAAAATTTTCTCATTTTTCGTCATGGGTGGCGTTTTCGTAATTTTCGATCATGCTAAAACCGATAGTGAGGTCAAAATATTAATCCAAGATGGCGGCTGTGAAAATTTTCGTCATTGGTCTCGTTTTCGTAGTTTTCGATGGTTCTAAAGCTGATAGTGAGGTCAAAATCAAAATCTAAGATGGCGGCTGCGAAAGTTTTGTCATGTTTCATCATGGGTTTCGTTTTCGTAGTTTTTGATGGTTCTAAAGCCAACAGTGACTCAGTGAGGTCAAAATTTAAATCCAAGATGGCGACTGAAAAAATTTCTCATTTCGCTTTTTTCTCACCCATGACGAAAAATGAGAAAAAATTTTGCAGCCGCCATCTTGAATTTACATTTGACCCCACTATCGGCTTTAGAACCATCGAAAACTACGATAACGACACCCATGACGAGAAATGAAAAAAAAATTACAGCCGCCATCTTGGATTTACATTTTGACATCACTATCGGCTTTAGAACCATCGAAACCTACGAAAACGACACCCATGAAGAAATATGAGAAAATTTTCACAGCCGCCATCTATGATTTACATTTTGACATCACTATCGGCTTTAGAACCATCGAAAACTACGAAAACGACACCCATGACGAAAATGAGAAAAATTTTGCAGCCGCCATCTTGGATTTCCATTTTGACCTCACTATCAGCCTTAGAACCATTGAAAACTACGAAAACGATACCCATGACGAAAAATGAGAAAATTTTCGCAGCCGCCATCTTAGATTTCCATTATGACGAAATTCATACTTTCTCTTTCTCTCTCTATCGAATTAGAAAAAGACAGACGCAAGAATGAAGCCGCGTTAAAGAACTTCGTTCCAAAAACCTGTTTACTTTGTCACACTATATTAAGTCGCAATAAGAAAGACATGTCGTGCCTTGATAGTACTTACTAATTCCATACTGCCAGACTGCCATGTCATTACTCCGACTAGTAAATAGTTATCTATGGCGCACATTACCGCACTAGTGCGATTATGTAAAGAAAAAAGCACGTGTCTATAATACACTGCATTATGAACCTAAAAGCGGTTAAATAAGAGCCACTTTACGAGCAACTGTGTTGAAAAATATCTTACAGATACGCAAAATTCAAAAGTACTAGTCGGAAGCCCGAAAGTCCGAAAACCAGTCTGTCAGTCAGTTACCCAGTAACTGGTTTGTGGAGGTCAGATAGGAATTTTCTCCATGTAAAATACTGGTATTCAGCTGCATCCGGTTAGACTGGAAGCCGACCCCAATATAGTTGGGAAAGGAAAAGGGCAGGCGGATGAATGATTATGGATACCACATCAAACCGGCCAAGTGAAGGGTTCCGTAGTCGGGATGAATTTATCCTAAGAACAAACTTAACATTGTAGTTTGAAAAACATGTTCCCCATACATTGTAAATGTAAGTTTTTACGCACAATAGTGAGTGATTTACCATGTTATTTTAAGACCATAGACTTCTTATAGGTTTTCCTAAGGTTTTCCTGTAATCTATAAGTATAGAACTAGGTTCCCCATATTTTTTCCAAAATAATAGGATCAGCACTTTTTTGAATTAGGAGCCCCGGAATGGTCAATTTGATTATTGCAAATCTCTAAAACTTTTTATTTTTAATTTATTTAAAAAAATATTTGGAATCCTCATACCAAAGCCTTTCATTTCAACACCTCTCCACCGACCAGTACAATTTGCAAAACATTTTTTATCTTCAAATTATTCCCCATATTTAAAAAAATCCTTGATTTACGTTACACGTTCTTGTTTGAGTCACTAAAAGTGTACCAAATTTCAACTTCATCGGTCCAGTAAATTCGGAGCAAAGTGGCTGTGATAGACAGACAGACAGACAGACACCCAGTCAGCTAGACAGACAGACACACCACACGAATGATCCTACAAGGGTTCCGTTTTTTCATTCGCACTTACGGAACCCTAAAAAGATATTGACATCATTAAATATCCGAAGTCATCTTCGCATTGCATGTGTTGTTACAAACCAGCGTATCTTGAGATCTCAGTGGCTCTGTATATTCAAGAAAAAAATTGCCGGTAATCGAACATTCCGTACATTTTACTTTAGTTCCTTACTCTGCCGTGGCTCAAGATACATTTGGCATTTTATTTATCTCAGTACTTGTATATAGAGCTTCTGGAAGTTGTTATATTTATGCAGTTAGTGTGTGGACCTGTCAGGCGTCGTGTCGGTCGCAATAAGTGCTCGAGACACTTATTATTAAATCATTATTATTTTATCGGGCGTCGTTAAAGTGGCCTTACAATGATTGGTGCAATAGTCATTGCCTTGTTAATACCTTATATAATAGTGTATTTTTATAAGAATGCATATAAAAGACCGGATAATTTCCCGCCAGGTGAGAAAATTATTTTATTTTGTTTATTTTTTTTTAAATATATTTTTTTATTTTTATTTATTCATATATTTAAGTAGGTGAATAGACTATAAAAACATAGGTACTTACCTATCGTTTTCATATCCCTTTTTTATTTAGATGTTTATGTAATGTTATAGAGAAGGCTTGACTTTTTATAAAAACATATACTTATTAAAATGTTAAAAGCGATATGTGACCATATTTTTACACACAAATGTTTTTTGCAAACCTTCTATGAACACACTAGTTTTTGCCAGCACCTTCGCCAGAATTTTTAATTTCATATTTTTTTAATTTAAATATCATACTGATACTGTCTGATACTACTCCAGGTCCCATGAGAGGCCAAATATCTGTCTTTCATAACGTCCATTCAAGCTATACTTTTCCAGTATAAGCTGACCTCGCATTGTACGGAAATCCTATGCAACCGAAATTCTCGAGAATACTCGAGAATTCTCCGGAAGACACGCGACCTGATTTCTGCTCATATCTAGTTTGAACGTTATACACAATAGACATAAAGTTCATTATGCTTTGACCCAATTGACAAAAAAATCATTTCGATTCCGTTCCGGGGCAATGTAAATTGAGTCTTACTTTTGCATTAATAATATCGGTAATTCGTATGGATGAACTGATATACTTATTTGTCACATCAATTAGTTTTATTATCTCCTATCTTATTTATTTTGTATTGTTATGTTAATAATACATATTATTAGTAACTAGATATGATAAGCATTTTGCGTTTCACGTAAGCTTATAATATTAAAAAAATAGTGTGAATGACCTACATACGCATACACATGGCGTGATGTTATATACATAACATAACATCACGCTCGTGTATTCCCCGAAGGGTTGAGCAGAGGTGCACCTATAGGTAGATAATACACCCACATTTCGTCATTTATATGGATTAAGTTCCATGTATTAGGAGGCGAGCCTATTGCCATCAACCGGGCACAAGTCCAGACTCCGGGTAGCTACTGAGAAATTCCAGATGGAAAAACCCAAAAACACGAAAAAAGTAGCGCTTGAGACCACTAATAATGAAAACAAAAAACCATCAATTACATTAGGTACCTATTAGCCATATACTTTGACAGTCACTTGTAAACTGGTAGTACAGACGCCAGCACATCAACCTACTCCAATCTGTAAAATTTTTCCAATCAACATTGAACCTTATTTTTAACAGACTTCCAAAAGGAGGAGGTTCTCAATTCGTCTGTATGTATTTTTTTTTTTTTGTTTGTTTGTTACGCGATTTCTCCGTCAATAATTGTGGACCGATTTTTAAAATTGTTTTTTTGTTTGAAAGAGTATGCTTCCGAGGTGGTCCCATATAAATTTTATTAACTTTACTTGGATAGTTTTTGAGTTAGCTTCAATAATACGTATTTTTCCCACTTAGTTTATATGAATGATATAATGATAACTTCCAATCACTGTTATTTACATAGCAGGTTAGTGGTATTCGAATTTGTATGGGGTAGGTACCACCACTAAAAAGTGCAAAATAAAAACTTTTACAAATAAAGAACAACCGACTTCCAAAAAAGACACTACAAAGTCAAAAATAACTTTAATTTCGGAAGTCGGTGGCAAAAAACGAAAGTTTAAAACCCAACACACCGACTTCCGAAATTAAAGTTATTTTTGACTTTGTAGTGTCTTTTTTGGAAGTCGGTTGTTATTTTTTTGTAAAAAGTTTTTATTTGCGATGAAGTTGAAAATCTATTAAAGAAAGACAGATTGTAGTAAATTGATGTGATGGCGTCTGTTACTATCTTATGTAGTCGGGTAATACTTTCCAAAGAAATTGTGAAATTGTAGTTTTGTTTGGCCGTATGCAAACTTCTAAAATAAGTTCTGAATTGAAAGTTGAAAGTTCACATGCGAAGTTTAGAATTCTATATAATTACCGAGTTGAAAGTTAACTACAGAAATTCAAAAGTAAATGCTTAAAGTCGGTCATAACAGTTTTTATAACCTACCTTGGAACTTGGAAGGTACTACTTGTAAGTCTTTAGCCACACTCCGTTTTTATCCCAGTCAATATTGACACAAAAGGTAAAATTCGCAAACGCATGTGACTACGATTTTTTTTATAATTATGTTGTTAGGTCCCCTGAGAGTAGTTTATACCCAAGTTTGCAAACCCGAAAACCTTGTGCTACTTTCTCGGTGCTGGAAAATCTGCAAAATTCTGGCACTTGTTTCAGATTTTTTTTTTATTTGACTCAGGCGTGACTTTGCGGAAATCCATTATAAAATACAATAGACGGATGTATATTTTGTAACTTAATCCGCTTAACTATAGTAGGTAATAGTAATATTTATTTGCACTTCAAACACAAAAATCTGTGTAGCCCTGGCTCTTGTACTAGGAGTACCTGTAACACAAGAGCCAGACCTCTCGATTTACAGGGAATATGTAACTGTTCTTAAAGAGTCTTAGAGAACCCTGTAAGAAATCTTACATTCATTGGATTTCTTACAGGTTTCTCTTTTCAATTTTCCTTTAAACTTACCTTGCCTTTACCTTACGGACGTGTTTTAGATACCTTTGTTCTATATTTTTGTGAAGAAACTTTTGCTACAATTTTAGCCCACCAAGCAATCTAAGCCTTTTGGTAGCGAAGATACAGACATAGATGATGATATAAAAAATGGATTTATTTTCCAAAAAGTGAAAAAATATCGATATATTATGATTTAGTGCAACTTGTGGGTATCCATCGTAAATATAGGTATGTTTTTTCCAAAGTGGTTGAGCACATAGCTGACTGACTGAAGCATTTCGATGCCATCATCTACCTCTACACTGTGAACGTCCGTTTCTTTTTTTTTACCAAATAATATTCTTTATTATAATTTCATGGATGTTGCAACAACAGTAGTCGGTCTGACCTGGCACATTATCATAACCAAAATATTATTCATGTTTGGATATTTCAAGGAAAATTTAAGTATACAAACCGATAAGTATATTATTATCTCCTACATTCTTAAATACCCTTGAGATTTCATTTTTTAATGGATAGGTGTAGGTGTTTGGGAAATTCCACAGAAAAATGTATAAGAAGGTCCCTCCTCCTTCAGACGTTTGTTGATGCTCATTGCTGGGGGCCTACCACCACCTCTAAAAGCAGTAATATTTTAATATTACTTTAGTGTGGGAAAGAGATGAAGCTCTACAGGTCGTATAGCACCATCTCTTTCCCCCACTGAAGTAAGATTAAAATAATACTGCTTTTAGTGGTTGTGGTAGGCCCCCAGAGCGTCATGATGTGCCCTCATTCGCGTTCGATTTTCGCTTAGAGCAGTTGTGCTACATGCGATCGCGCGCGTACCACAGTGTAAAAGTGCTTACGCATCAAAATAACGCCGTCCAGTCGGATGCACCGCAATGACCTAGTTATTGCGTAATGCTGACGGCTGTCAGCGAATATCATAGTTAAGGCGAAGTTAAAACTCGCTTAACTTCTACAATGGGTTCGGAAAAGCCAACACTGAACACTATTAGCCTAAAATTAAAAACAGAAACTGAACAACTGTTGTACAAGCACTTTTGTGAAGAACGAAAAGAGCGTGAAGAGCTGCAAAAACACGTAAAAGACCTAAAAAGTCATATAGAAAATCTCCAGCAACAGCTGATACTTCAAGCGGAAAAACCACCGAAATCAGTTACTACAACCGCTACAACCACCACTGAGACTTCTTCCCCGCGTGTTGAATATACCACGGATGAAGAAGAGCTAGCTCAAGAAACAGGATGGATACGGCAAAAAAGCAGGAAGAAAAGAAAATTGAACACCTCTCCCGCCCAACCCACTCTGCATGAACACGGAAGTGAAGAGAATAAAGGTAAGGAAAAAGTAATTAAAACTCTTTCGCCACCACCTATTGTAGTCGATGGTATCAAAGACTACCAGAAATTCTTTGACTTTCTATCTGAGAGTCAATCAGCTGACGCGTTCAGCATCAAAATGATGAACGGCGATACAGTCAAAGTAAATGCCAAAACCGAAGATTCGTACAGAGCTATCACAAAGGCTCTCTCACTAAACAATTGCCTCTGGCACTCCTATGAGAACAAGCAAGAGAGACCAATTAGAGTTATGGCAAAAAAATTGCATTTCACATGCATTCCGGAGAGAATTGTTGAAGACTTGCGTGGCAAAGGCTACAAAATTCTAGAAGCAATCAACAAATTGAGTTGGAAGACCAAAGAGCCACTCAACATGTTCATGCTGACATTCTCAAATGATGAAGAAACCAGCAAAATATATAACATCAAAACTATATTGGGATGTAATGTGGAAATACAACCGCTAAAATCCTCAAAGCTGGTACCTCAGTGCAAACGATGCCAGGCTTATGGCCATACGCAAAAGTACTGCTCCAAAGAACCGAGGTGCGTAAAGTGCACAGGCAAACATCTGACGATGGATTGCAAAAAATCAAAAGAAGATAAGCCAAAGTGCGTCCACTGTGGAGCTCCACATCCAGCTAACTACAGGGGATGTATCGTAGCCAAAGAAATCCAGCAGATTCGAAACAAAAAATCAAAGGGCAATACACAACACACAGCCACTCAACAAAATACATCTACTGGAAGAGTCGAAGTAGCCAGCCAATACAAACGAAGTCAAAGCACTCTTAAAACTGTAAACAAAAACGTGTCTTTTGCCCAAGTAGCTACAAAAGGCCTAATAGCCAAGGCGCCCTTGGTTGATATGAACATGAACACTGACAAAAAGTTGGATGAAATCTTAAAGTTAATGTCATCATTTGACGAGAGATTGAAAAAAATTGAAAATGGCAACAAAATTGCTACACTTAAACCAAAAAAATGAATACTACACTAAAACTTATGGCGTGGAACTCAAATGGGTTACAAAAACATCAGAACGAGTTACAAGTAGTATTAGACATAGAAAACATTGATGTATGCCTGATATCTGAGACTCACTTCACAAAGCAATCTCACATTAAGTTTAAAGGGTACAAAGTATACCATGCACTTCACCCAGACAATTCAGCAAGAGGCGGTAGTGCCATTATAGTAAAAGAAAACCTACAGCACTATGAGCAGTTTAAATATGAAGAAAAAGACATCCAATCAGTGGCGATTTGTCTACAAACAAAAAAATATCCTGTAACAGTATCTGCAATCTACTGCCCGCCTCGGTATATGATAAAAAAAGACCACTATGTGAGCTTTCTAACTCGCCTTGGAAGTAGATTTATATTAGGAGGTGACTTCAATGCTAAAAATATGTACTGGGGCTCCAGACTAACGACTACTAAAGGCAAAGAACTACTGAATGCCATAAAAGAGCTGAAATGTGATGTCATATCAACTGGAAAGCCCACCTATTGGCCAACAGATCCAAATAAAATTCCGGACTTAATAGATTTTTTTATAACCAAGGATCTATCAACCAGTTATTTAAAATCGGAACAAAGTTATGACATGAACTCAGACCACTCAGCAATCTATCTAGAAATTAGCGAAAACATTTTGTATACAGAAACCAGACCCACTCTCGTAAATAAGTGTACAGACTGGGAGAGCTTCAAGACAAGATTGAATGATCTAATAGACCTTAAAATACCTTTAAAAACACCCGAACATCTAAACGCCGAAGTAGAAAAGTTTATAATGCACATCCAGCAAGCAGCGTGGGAAAATACACCCGACTCCCACAAGAGGACGAAGGGGAATACATACCCGCTCAAAATCAAGCAGCTTATTATAGAGAAAAGAAGGCAGAGGAAAACGTGGCATCAATCTAGGTGCCCTGATGACAAACGAAAACTAAATAATCTGGCAAAAAAAATAAAAAGATT
The DNA here is from genome assembly GCA_948150665.1 of Conistra vaccinii. Lineage (NCBI taxonomy): Eukaryota > Metazoa > Arthropoda > Insecta > Lepidoptera > Noctuidae > Conistra > Conistra vaccinii. The sequence continues at coordinate 17,465,328 of OX411318.1, forward strand.
GATCCAAGACTTTAAAGACGACTCAACCAATACCTATCTTCAGAGCCTAAGTAACGACCAGAGGACAGATTACTCCCTTTGGAAGGCTACTAAGCACCTAAAAAGGCCGATTACCCAAATCCCACCTATCAAATGTGGAAATGGGCAATGGGCAGTTAATAACGAGCAAAAAGCCAAGAGGTTTGCAGAGCACCTAGAAAATATCTTCCAACCAAACGACGAGGAAGTCATTGAAGATCACACTTTGGCTAATATGGTGTCATCAGAAAATGAAGCTACCATAAAACTAACAACACCGAGAGAAGTTGCACGAGAAATAAAACATAATATAAGTACACGCAAATCACCAGGTTACGATTTAATAACAGGAGAAGTACTCCAAAACCTCCCAAGAAAGGGTCTGGTTAAGCTAACGACTCTCATCAATGCTGCACTAAGGCTTAAATATGTACCAGACTTATGGAAGGTGGCCGAAGTAATAATGATAGCCAAGCCAGGGAAACCGGCTCACGAAACATCATCTTATAGGCCTATTTCTTTGCTACCAATCATGTCCAAGCTATTTGAAAAGCTGTTACTCAAACGGCTTAAACCAATAATAGATAGCAAAAACATAATACCAGAGCACCAATTTGGTTTTCGAGAAAAACACTCTACCATCGATCAAGTGCATAGGATTACAAACGTAATAGAAAACGCCCTTGAAGACAACAAAGTTTGCTCTACTGTATTCCTAGACGTAGCGCAAGCGTTTGATAAAGTATGGCATGAAGGCCTTATACATAAATTGAAGAGCCTGTTACCAAAGCAGTTTGCAGATATATTAGAATCCTATATTCTAAACAGAGTCTTTAGAATAAGACAAGAAGATGCCTACTCAGAACTGAAGGAAATTAAAGCTGGCGTACCGCAAGGAAGTGTGTTAGGTCCGGTCCTGTACCTACTATACACTTGCGATATTCCTGAATTAGAGCAAAACACGATTGGGACCTTTGCTGATGATACAGCCATAATGGCTGTAGGAAACAACCACGAAGAAGCAGTAGAAAAGGTACAAATGGCTGTAAATCAAGTTTATGACTGGACCAAAAAATGGAGGATTAAACTTAATGAATCCAAATCTGTTCACATAGATTTTACTAACAAAAAACCACAGTATTCTCCAGTTTACATTAATAATAAACAAGTCCCATATGAGAATACAGCCAAGTATCTCGGTATGACCCTCGACACAAAGCTACGCTGGAAAGCCCACGTCAAGAAGAAAAAAGATGAACTCGACTTCCGGTTCAAAAGAATGCATTGGCTGATTGGAAGAAACTCCATGCTGTCCGTGCAAAACAAACTACTGCTATACAGACAAGTCCTGATGCCAGTTTGGACTTATGGTATTCAGCTATGGGGCTGCACCAAACAGACCAATAGATTAATCATACAACGATTTCAAAACAAAGTGCTAAGGGAAATTGTAAATGCACCTTGGTACATAAGAAATGATGACCTCCACCGGGACCTAAAAGTTGAGTTCATCGAAACAGTGATCCAGAAACTTGCAGAAGCTCACGAAACGAGACTTCATCAGCATGTGAACGTTGAGGCAATCCAGCTTCTCGACCACACACACATAGTTAGAAGACTAAAAAGAACAAAACCGTTCGAGCTAGTGTTTAGTGTTAGTGAATAGTGTAAAGTACAAAAGTGCCAAACAAACACAAGAACGAAGTGTATTCGCCTTAATAGAGACAATAAGAAAAGTGCTATTGGACACATTCTTAGCAAAGACAATTTAATAGTTTAGGTTATAATTAAATTACTTATTAGTCTATTTATAAGGCTAGATTGTAATAAGATTAGGGTCCATCGTATTTGTTGAACCCTAGGAAAAGGGAAAAAAAAAAAAAAAAAAAAAAAAAATGATGTGCCCAACTAAACTTATTGACAATGTCTCTCTTTATTGAAATAAGTAGGCAGGTACCTAAGTGAAAATAATAATGCAATGTCGGGAAGAATGTGTGACTTTCGGCTTCATGATGGGTCTTTTTACTCAGTTTACGTATTGAATCAATGACATTAGGTATCATAATGAGAATGGTGACGTACATTACATTATTCGTTCTACGATTTACTGATAACACTGTTTGGCGTAACTAGTGGCATATTTTAAGATTGGCTCCCCGCCGTGCCAATAAGGTTTGCCGAACGTGGTAATCACGTGGTAATGGTAGTGATTTTACGGTAATTTTTCGAAAACGAAAATCTCTCTCGAAAATAGCATCTAGTTTAGATTTTGTTTTGACCATTCATACAAATAAAGAAGTTTCTTTGTCAACTTCTGGATGATAGTTTGATAATTAAGAGAATTTAGAATTCAAGAGCGAGCGAAGCGAGCTCGTAACTCTGCTACTCTGCAGCCACGGTGACATTAGATTTTATTTTTACCATTTACACAAAATATATTGAAGCTACTTTGTCGACATAAGCATAAACGCTTCAGAAAAATTAAGAGATTCTAGTTTGCAAGAGCGAGCGCAGCGAGCTCGAAAATAACCTCGCCTTAGATAAGTTTGATTTTTTGGACAATTCACACAGATATACCTATATAGAGCAGTGGTGGCCCAGTGGTAACGGCCCCGACTTACGAGTTGTAGGTCGTGGGTTCGAACCCAAGCAGGCGCTTTACTTTGTTTGTGTAAATAATTTCATCACCACTGCTCTCAAAACGGTGAAGGGAAACATCGTGAGGAAACCGGCATATCCTAGAACCAAAAAATTCGAAGACATGTGACATCTACCAACCCGCACTGGGCCCGCGTGGTAGATTACGGCCCACTCCCTCTCACAGAGATTAGGCCTGTGTCCCAGCAGTGGGAACATTAATAGGCTGATGATGATGATGATGAGGATGATACCTATATAATGTAGACGTTACGGGGCGGCAGGCTTGAAGAGTCGATACTCTTCTTGCTGGCCGCCGCCCCGTAACGTCTACACAAGGACGATTCCTTGTTTCATGAAAATACGAGCCGGCAATGTAAAAATAAGTAGTGCTTCAAGGCTTCAAGCATCAAAACAATAAGCAGGCTACGATTCGAGTGGCGGCTCGCCCCGCCTCTTGCAGTCTACCGCCCCAGGTCATGGCCCTCTTGGCCAAAGGGTAAATACCCCACTGGACGTTAAACAAACAAAAGTAATCTTATGCAATTATCCGAATGTTAGTATGGAATTTTCCTGTCCTCGATTTATAATCTGCAGATATAGCTTCGCATAATGACTGTCGCAAAAAAACTGCAATTTTATGCAAAAAATTGCATTCCACGTCCAAAATAAAGTATAAAAAAGAAACTTGTCCAAAAATGACTTGTATTTCCCATTCCATTAATTATGATTTGCTAAAAACCAGTTGGTATTTAATATTAGATACTTAGATTTTTAATTGGACACCTACGTTTTTTTGGATCCTGTTTTTTGGTACATAAAAGCAATCATTTTCTTATACTTAAACCAAAAAATATCAAAAGTTCAAATGCAAGATTAAAAACTATACTTAGTCATAAAATCGTAGCGGCTGCCCGCGAGGCTCCCGCAGACAGGCGTGGCGCGACTCTGGAGGAACAATTTTTATGAAAACTTCACGGAAATTGTGCTACCGGTACTTATCGCGTCGCGCCTGTCAGCGGAAGCCTTTAGTCTGCATGTATTTTGTATTACGCAATTAGGGTACGGTACCCTCATTACGTAATACACGATCAATCAAAATTTGAATAGTTTTGAAACAGATTGCTAATCTATAGCTCCATAAGTTCGTAAAAAAATCTGCTTTACAACGTAAATATCGCAATGAATGTTGTTGAACTGTCAAAATGAAATAGATTAATCGGGATTGTTTACGAAAATGTGTTGCGTAATTAGTTAGCAGGTTAGCAATAATTATTTTGACAATTCAAAAGCACCATTTCAAATAAATGGTTGTGGAGTTTGTTGCCCGTTCGCACTTTGGAATCGGCCTGTAGGTAGTTGCCTCAATATATTAAATCCTCCTCCTCCAGGGCATAAAATCTAAAAACTAAGCGACTACACGCTAAGGGCACCCCCTGTGGGGTACGGACCTCGGCTTAGGGCGTCGCTGGGGGAGAGCAGCATGGGACAGGCTGGAAAAAAATCCTCCTACATTACTCTTGTAGTTCATATAAAATGTAGGATTATAAATGAACTATCACATTCTACAGCCGCACTACACTTTTTAGTATTGTAATTTTGAATGGGATGCGTAGCGGCCCGATGCGGCTGTAATTTGCCCCAGTGTTACGTTAAACAACACACCTTCGACTCAAAATTGTAGCCTACCTATGTTAACCATAATTTTCTTTCTTCCCAGGGCCGCCAAGCCTGCCAATATACGGAGCATTCTGGATCGTTCTGGCGCACGGATTCTCCGACCTCTCTTCAGCTTTCCGCAAGATTGGAGAGAAGTACAAGACGAAGATCATCGGCTGCTTCATGGGACCAGTTCCCACCATCGTCGTGAACGACCCTGCCGTGATAAAGGAGATGCTGAACCGCGAAGAGTTCGATGGAAGGATGGACATCATTCTGTTTCGACTGAGGTCGTTTTGGAAGAAGCTTGGTAAGTTATTTATGTTAGTGCCCTCACTTATTATGGTCTCTAGGTAATTGGATCGGGGGGACTCTGTCCACCCACTGAGTGACCTCAGGGAAAACGGCGCACAGTGGTCATGTGCTGCCTTGCACACTTGCACCCCCTTTACAATCTCCCCAGAGATGTGCCCTAACAAGCGCTGCACAGAGGGGGTTCCGGATTGGTCTTTTGAGAGGAAACGGTGCCCCTTCCATGTGTAGATGGTGACCACCGGGGTGGTTTTAGTGAGGTAGGAATCCCACACTCCCCGGTCTTATCCCCAAAGACCGGGCCTTTTGAAGGCTAACCCGGAAAAAAAAAAAAAGGTAATTGGATCGGGCCACTGAGCATTTTCGTATAAAAAAAACGGCTAGGTTACCAGCACGCATAGCGTGACAACTATACAAACGGGTTTTCTATTATACGGGTTTTGTCGACGGAAGAATAGACAGACAAAATGACATCGTGATTGTTTATCTGTCATTTTGTCTATTCTTCGTAGACAAAACCCGTTTCCATTGTTGTTGTTGTTGTGTCTTACCAAAGCACACTATAGCACGCTTACAATGACCACATTGTAAGCGTTTGCTTAAATTCGATGAGACGGCCCGCCCTAATCTGCGTCGGCCTTTACACATTTCAATTTGGATGCAACCAAAGAATTTCTTCTTATTTCTGAACCTTTCAATCCAAAGGGATTCACATAATATTGCCAGTAGGTATTTGGTTAAGAAGTCCCTGATTAAATAAACAATCCTTATTATATTATTACCTATATTGTCCCTGACAGGGATAGACGACCTTTTTTCTACACTACCTACAGACCTTCTAAGAGCGTGCATTCTAAAAGTTGGTAACGTCGTAAATAGCCATCAAATATTTACCAGTTTTGATTAATTTGGAAATAATACTTTATGAAAATAAGAAATGTGGCTAACTAGCGAACTAGAATAGCTATTCATTACGAAATTCAATCATTACCTACCTAATATCGTAACATCTAAATATTTAGTTTTAGATGTAAAATAAGTATTTTGGAAACTTTCCAAATGCCTTTTTTACACCTTAAACGGGTATAACATCAAATTCAATGTTACAATTGCAATAAATATTCATTATTAATATTTTAGTTTGCAAGTAAGCCACACTTCTTATTTCCATACAGTAATAAACAGCGAAATATGTGACAGCTATTTGCAACGTTGCCCACTTTCAGAATAACGCGGGACAACGACCGTTTGCACTAACCTAACTTGTCACCTCATACATCATGGCACCTTAATTTAAGGCAAGACAACTACTTTTCAGAGACGATATCCGCATGTGGTTCTTAATGTAAACTGTGCAACACCATATTAGGAGTTACTTAAGTAGATACTTAGTGACGTTATCCAAGTTTAGTGAAAACCGGTAGGTATACTGTAGTCTGGAGAAAACCTAGTAGCATTTCTAGTATCTAAACCGTCGATGTTGACTTTGGATCTTACGAATCACGTGTTATTAGGTTTCCGTAGTAAACAAGGAACCCTCATAGTTTTGCCATGTCCGTCAGTCTGTCCGTCTGTGGAAATATGAAATGTGACTAACTAGCTAACTAGAATATTAATAATGAATTGCAATTATAACACTGAATTTGATGTTATAACCGTTTTAGATGTAAAAAAGGCATTTGGAATATTCCAAATAAGTACTTTTTTACATAAGTATAAAACTAAATTTTTGGTGTTACGATACCTATTAATTATTGCATTTCATAATCAATATTTTTGTTCGCTAGTTAGCCACATTTCATATTTCCATACAGTAATAATTATTACCAAATTAATCAAAACAGGTAAGTAAATTATTAGATAGCCATTTGCGACGATGCCAAGTTTTAGGATAAACACTCTTAGAAGAGACGAAATAATATAATTATGTTTACATTTTTCAAAATTTTCGACTCTAGCTTTTTTGCGAAATGTAACATACCTACATTGTATAGGTAAATCATTAGGTAAATACTTATCTTGAATATTAAATGTAAATAACTTACCTAATTTACATTTTCTTTTTCGCAGTAATTGCCAAGCGAAAGCGAACCGTTACTCTGTTTACGAAAATCATATAAAGCAAGAAAAAATATGTATTACATACAGTAAAAAAATTGTATTTTTTTTTATTTCGCAACGAAATACGCGCAAAAGGCGCTGCCAAGGGTCGGTGCAGCCCTGCGGTTTTTACCATAATTTGAGAATTTATTCCGGAAGGTTTATGTGTATTAGATATAGTATATAGTACAGTAATAACTAGGTACTTAGGTACTGACCAGATAATTCTCGTAAGTAAACATTGTAACATTACCTCTAGCGTGTTATTGAATCATTGTTAATAATACATAACATGATATATGAACACACAACAACACACAACAAGTTTTCAAAGTACTTTCGATTACAAATGTAATAAAGTGGGGCGTAGCTACAATACTGTCTGCGCAATTAGTATCTATAATAGCATTTGCGCAAGTAGGTCTTTGTAATAAATTGTATTTCGTTAGATTTATATCTTAATTTGTAGCTGATGTGGATAACTAGTTTACATAATAATCACCTACCTATGTGTCATGTAGGTACCTATGCTGCCGTGCTTGCGATAAGGGCAGTAAGTATAAATTTTGTCCAAATTGAGTTAAACATAGATTCGGAATCAGTGCAATGAGCTATACAATTTGATCTGACTGCCAATTTAACAATGCAAAACGTACTTACTGCCCTTATCGCAAGCGCGGCAGTATGTATATAAGTATACTTAGTTTAAGTAACTACTTCTCTGTATTGTTGTCACGTATAATTGGCGCATGTTGCAACTTTATTTCACTTATGCATGCATCGCGTTTGATCGATATGTTGCCGCTACGTTGGCGCGTATTGGCATCAAGGACCGAACATATTTGAAGGAATGGATCAAAATGTCAGGCGCAAGCAACTCTACATAAAATCACGCGTTCATCCCATAGAGGCATGATAGGAGTAGGTACCTACGCAGAAAGTACATAACGCCACTTGCTACTATCCTTACATACTCCTTTTGTTTCGTTTACGTTCCAACACAGGTAATACACGCATACTGGTTGCGATTAGGTTGCGACTTCTGATACGAGGGCACGGCGCGGCTCCTTCCATGCGGCACATTCTGCCAGTGTATGCCGCGCCGTGTCCTTCCAACAGTGGACGAAGTGGTGACAACGAGCGTCCAGCTCCCTGTTTATGCAACACAGGTCAGGTACTTCATGGAGGGTTCGAGAGCTATTCGGGCCCCCCGACCAGGATGTGTAAACCCAGCGTCGGCGCCCACATGGGCCCTGAAAGATCATGGCCTCCGACTTATTGAGGGCTACCTGCAGGCCCAGGACCCATATGCGACCCTGTGCGAGCTCCCCGGGCCGTGACCAGCCTGTCGCCGTGACTCCCAGTTGGAGCTCGCCTCTCAGCATCCAGTCGTAACCGATGTTCCACAGGAGCGGGCCCAGGACCGAGCCCTGCGGAACACCACATGTCATTTCGCGCCGGCCCCCGCGATCTAGTCCCTGTAGGTGACACTCCTTTCCGCCAGTTAAACCCAAATGATGTGGCGGAGGTAGAGGGAGCACCCTGATGGTAACGTAGTGTCTCCCGAATTCAACTCCAGGGCAGGGCATTGAACGCGTTAGAGATGTCCAAGGACCTCGCCAGCATCACCCCGCCCCGGGACACCGCTTCCTCTGCTAGGAGTCTCACTCGTGTTATTGCGTCAACAGTGAAACGACCATGCAGAAAGCCGACCTGGCTGTCGTCCAGATCCGGCCCCTCTCTGAACAAGTACAAGGCCGACGAGACGGGCTGCAATTATCCACTCGAACCTAACCTAACTTTTAATGGCGATAAATCGTTTCCTTTCTGTCCTAATCAAATTGGCCACTGGTGGTCTCATATCTTATTTTAATGCTAACATTCGAAACGCTTGCAATATATCAATTATTTAGATAAAAACCTTTACCTACTAATTATTTTTCTTATACAAAGTTTTAAAGCAATTAATCGTAGTTTTTACCAACCAACCAATCTTCGCAAAAACATGTCATCTAAACGACTTTTTGAATTGCCAATACGGATACACCACAAAACGACGCGACATCAAATCGTAATAACTACGTCTTGAAATTGCAGCAAGCATTGTATTTGTAGTTCAACGAAATACTTAGTGACAGTTTTCACGAGGAAACGTTCAAAGATAAAGAAAATTATTCAAAAAACAAAAAACCCGCTGAAAAGAGAAAAACAAGCATTATAAATTAATCTATAGAATTTTGGTATCGCAGGCGGGGACAAACTAATAACCGGTATATGCAGGTGTAAGTTTTGTTTGCCCCCGTCTGCGATACCAAAATTCTATAGATTAATCGAAGTGTATAGAGTGCCGCAAGTTTCTTGTGGCACTCTAGTGTCACTGCCTCGGCCCGGCTAGGGTGCCGTGAGCGTTGCATTGTCACTGTCACTTGTTATTTAGGTTAGGTTAGGTTAGAACTGTGACCACACAACGCACGAGCCGAGCGAGCGTAGCGAGCGGTGCCGCGGTAGCGGCCGGCGAAGTGCCTGGGTCCGTTTAGGCACAAGAGAATGTAATGTTTTGGGAATGTGGTGTTTTACAGCGATCTAACCTCGACAATCAAACAAAATACCAAGTGACGTGACTTAGTGACAGTGACAATGACAATCCAATGCTTGCGGCACTTTGGCCGGGCCGAGGCGGTGTTACTAGGGTGCCTGTAGTTGCACTTTATCCGATAGGGATAGAGTGCCAATGGTGGCACTCTATACACTGCCTAGATTAATTTATAATGCTTGTTTTTCTCTTTTCAGTGATGTGTTTTTGCAGTCGGGTTTTTTGTTTTTTGAATAATTTTCTTTATTTCAAGCTTTTTAGTTTTATTAATATATCTAAATTTGGCATTGACTCGTTAATAGCTTTTATTTGATACCAATATTGTTATAATTTATTTAAAAAAAAACCTTCCCCTCCCTTTTTTTTGTATTTGCAGATGCAATATATACGTATAAATATTATATAGCCTATGACACTTCTACAATTAAGACGAATCTAAAGACACCTCATATGTTAAAATCCATCAAGCCGTTTAGGCTACAGAGCGTGCCAAAGAAATAGACATACATACATACATACATACTCTCGAAAAACATTAACCTCCTTCTGGGGCAGTCGGGTAAAAACACGTTGTCTGCGACTACATCTGCGTGCATTTTGTATTACTTAGGTACATCTTCTTTTTTTTAAACTGCACTCTCATCTCATTCTGGAGAATGGTAGATTTCCTATTTTCTTGTATACCTTTAAAACACTTTATTTTAAAATTATTCAAAAAATATACTGGATGCCCTCACAGCCCTTTCATATGTGTTTTTTTTTTCTTATTTGTCTCTCAAAAGTGACCCATTTAAAAAGTAACCCGTTCAAAATTCATTTATTTACGTAACACGTTCGTGTGGGTCACAGAAATTGATGTGTACGAAATTTCAGCTTAATCGGTACATTAGATTCGAAGCAAATTGGCTGTGACAGACGAGACGGAGAGATTGACAGACAGACATCCACACGAGTGATCCTAAAGGGTTCCATTTTTCCAATCGGACGTAACGTTCAGAACCCTAAAAAAATCGAACCGATGGTGATAATTATGAAAAAAAAAAACATTACAAAAAATAAACTACTAATAATGATACCGGAATGGTGATTCGGATGCTCCGCAATAAAAGGCATAAAAATTTTACCTTTACACTTCTCCAGCCACCCTGTATAGGTATATTTCCTACAGGCAAATAATGGTTTATCTTATTTAATGTATTATCTAATGTATTATATTATTTAAAACCATATTTATGGTGTGAGTGTGTAGGACTTACAGTCGGCTTGTTTTGAACACAAAGTTGTAGAATCGTTAGCTTTTCGACACCTTTCTCTTGGGCTTAATTTGAGACTACGATGCCGGTTCGAATACGTCAATCTTTTAATTTGGGTAAATGACCGGTTTTCAAACGGTTCTTAATATCTTAGCAATTTAATGTACCTATTGCACGCATACGGCATAGCACCGACGCATAGAGACTCTGACGATAACCGATTTTTAATGATTTTGAAAAATTTGGTATTATATGTTAAATTAGAGCATTTTCTTAATAACTATGTATGATTATTTTAGATTATGTGTATATTACATAGTGAAATTAATTTGTAAAAATATGTATAACGCGGATAAAAAACTACGCAAAATCTATCAAGCACGTTTTTATGAAACCTTCCCTTCACCATTTTAAAGATAATTTAATTATTGATCTTTTATTATACATGTTTTATTAAAATACCTTTTGTTGTATGTATAATAAATTAATAATGCGTCTAATTTGGGACAGTGCTCCTTGGTGGGAGAGTCCTATTACTGGCTGGACATACGACTCGTTGCGTGAACTCAGTACTGAACACGCAAACTAACTGGCTCACTCAAGTTCACTGGCCATATATCCTGTTCCTCTGTATTCTCACTGATAAATGATATTAGTCCGACTACATTGTTTACGATAATATGTTATTTACTTTTGATTTATCACGTTAACTCTTCATGACTGGCTCACTATGCTATATATTTGCGTAATAAAATAGCATGACAATGCAATCCCCTGCTAAGTGAACCGGACATAAATTAACATTGGCAAAACTTGTGTTAATAACGCTCTCTCATGTTTAATCTTGGAAGCCTTGTTATTCAGGGAGTCACTTCCTAAAGATTAATTTCCGTATTATGTTGTTTAGTTACAGTATTAATATTATCGCTATAGTTTATCAAGTCTCTATGTAATTACATAGTTTGTTTTCAAAATAAAAAACAAGTAGGTAACAAACAGTAGATAAACTGGTTACTGACTAATGAACGTTAGTTTATCTTTTATTTATTCTGCGGTAATGACTTTATACTAATTCTAAAACTCAGACTTTTGGACTTTCGTGAAAATACCACGGGCTGGCTAGAGGCAATGCATCAGCTTGCCATATGAATTATTAAATTATCATTTCTTTTTGATTGATTGACTGATTACTGAATCTCCTTTGCCGTTAAAATCCGACTACGGGCAAAGGACTCTTATTCTTGCTCCTTGCTGTGTTACCTATTTTACATTCTTAGATTTTTCAGTCTTAACACTTCGGTTTTTCAATTTTGTATTGAGCTAAATATTGAATCAAAATCGCAACAGAAGTAGAATTTAAAAAATTACAATGTATCGAATAATTTTGTGTTCATTTAGAATTAGATGATGTTTAAAAAGTAACAGCGGTATTCAGCTTTTGTTGCTGACCTGATGCCGAAAATACAGGGTTATTGGTTATAAGTCGGCAATCCGTTAAAAGGGGATCTAAGAGAGGTCATTTGCAACTAAATGACCCCTTATGACCCCTAAGTCAATGTCACCCATTTTAGTGTAATTTGACATTTTATAGGTTTTAAAATGTCATCTATGAAATAAAAATATAAAATGACAAATATGACTCGAATTTTTTTGACATTTGCATTTAAAAGGGGTCATTTGGTTGTAAATGACCCCTCCTACATCCCGTAATGGATTGCTGACAGAGTTATAGCCAATAACCCTGTATAGCATAAGTACACAATTAAAAATTTTGCCACATTAAGAAATATGTTAACTAAAAGTCATAATATTATAGGTTTCTTTAAATCACTTTAATGTTTTTTTCTCAGGAATTTTCTTCACGGACGGCTACTTCTGGCACGTACAAAGAAGGTTCTCGCTGCGTTATCTCAGGGACTACGGCTTCGGAAGACGCGATGATACGCTGGAAGCTGTGGTCTCTACCGAAATTAAGGAGATGCTGGATATGAGGCTTAATGGACCGAAGTTCCCAATTGAAATGGTATGGACTTACTTTTTAAAATAACAATACTTTTGTCCGCGTCTTCGTCCGTATAGAAGTTTCAAATTGGAAAACTGTTCAAATACCACCTTTAGAGTGTTAATTCTGAAAGTGGACAACGTCGCAAATAGATGTCAAATACTTATTTCGCTGTTTTGATTAATTTGGCAATATTACTGTATGGAAATAAGAAATGTGGCTAACTAGCGAACTGGAATACTAATAATGGAATGAACACAGGCGCTATCTGTTATGTTTGTGTTACTAATTTATTAACGCTAATGTAATTAACCATAACTTAAACTTACATTATAAAATAGTCCTTCGTACCAATTCTGAATACCAGCTGAAAAACATCCGCTAAGTATACCCATTCACAGGCCATTTATAACCTTTATTTCTATCTTTCTTTCCAGGAATTCGTCAAGGGCGACCTTGTCTACATGCCCAACTTCTTCTCCGTGCCATTCATCAACGGAATGCTCCAAGTCTTCTCCAGGAGTACCCTCCCAAGATCTGAGTACCACGCACTATGGACTCTAGCCAAAGGCACCATCCTATTCCAAAGGAACTCGACGGATATGGGAGGAGCCTTGTCATTGACTCCTTGGCTTAAAGATGTTCTACCAAACTACAGTGGATACAACAATTTGGTGAAGGGAAATCAATGTCTACTAGATTTCTTTAAGGTACTTTTGATATTTATGATAGCTCTACCTATATAAATAATTATATTTACTATATTAAGTCACTTTTAGTCTTTGTCTGTGTGACACCTTGGATCTTCTTAACTTCACAATAGATTTTGATGTGGTTTTCACCATCATTTAGACTCTAAATGATGGTGACAACTACATCAAAATCCCGAATAAAGACTCTAAATTTTAGAGAATTTATTCGGGAAGGCTTATGTGTATAAAAGGTACATTCGTATTTAACTTAGATTATATAGGGTGTCTCAGTAAAAGTGCACTTTTGAATTTTAAAATAAAAACACGTATATATTGAGAGTTTTGTTATATTTTTATTGCATTGTAAAGTAGATATGTTCCGTTTAAGTATGACTCTTATTGAGACACCTCGACGTTTTGACATGTCACAACATCATCAGTACCTACCTACGAGTACATTGCACACGTACGAAGCAGGGACGGGTCGCTAGTAATCACATTACGGCACACGTGATTATTCGTAAAAATATGGGACAATTTAATTAATTACTGGTCGCCGACCCATCTACCCTTTTTTTACGATTTGTCAAAACATCGAGATTATTTTATTATTATGTTAGATAATATTAATTTAGACACAGAAACCTTCCAGAATACATTCTCCAAATGGTGGTAAAAACAAAATCAAAATCCGATGCATGGTTAACGTGCTTTCTGAAAATGGGCAACATTATGAAAATATGAAATAATATGGCTAACTATAGTGAACTAGAATATGAATAATGAAATGCAAGTAATAAATAAAGCTAACAAAAATGTTATCATCATTTCAGAAACTAGTGAACGAAACTATAGAAACCCACGATGAAACTTACGACCGCCACTTCCTGGACATGTACCTCACTAAAATGAAGGAGGAAAAACGGCAGAAAGGACCCAGCACATACTCAGGTATTAATTGTTAAATCGATTTTTTTTTAAACCAAATTCGAAGACTGTTACTTAAAATCGACATCAATTTACATAAACTGTCTACCTTGCACCATTATGGTAGTATCTACTTCCTATAAAGGCGTACTTAAACCGGAAAACTAAGCCATTTTCTCTGCAGGTGATGCGATGACTTCATTTCAAATCTATTCGAAAGTAATGAGACCCATTCAAGGTTCCGGATGTGTGCAGATCTTACAAAGTATCTCCATGATCATATCAAACTCGTGGACGACTTCATCAAATAATCAATGGCCCAATTAGTTACATCTTAAACTCAAAGACATTCAAAGTCCATCAAAGGAAAAATTCCATGCCTAAGTTGAGCTTAAACGCACGATTGAATAATTAGAGTAGGTATCCTATCCTAATATAGGTAACACTTATCTGGTATTTTATTGGCTCAGTCGACCGAGCACTCATCAGTCAAAAAGACGGGCACTGCTGACATAGGCCTCCCAAAACACCGCCACTTCGACCGATTCTTTGCTTCACGCATCCAGCGGATTCCTGCGACCTGGGACCGAGCACTGTTTCTGTGAAAATAGATAAACATATCGTCCAGATATACCAACGCTGTATCACATTCCAGAGGCTGTGAAAATAGAGAAAATGAATTTTCCCTTTTGAGAAAATAAGAAACTTAGCTAGATCGATTTTTCACACCCGTAAACCCATATATATACTGCAATTTTAATCGAAATCGTTAGAGCCGTTTTCGAAAACGTGATTACAAATATACAAGGTGGAGACGACAATACAACAAAAAATTTAACGGCGTGTCCGTAATGACATTCCCATTCTACATACAAAAATTCAATTGAATATATTCAATAGTTTAGTCAATATAGATCGGCAAAATCTCACCCCAGAAATCCACCCTAAGGTGGATATTCGGAAAGGTATGCCCGAGAATCCACCCTAGGCATAGTTGGATAAACAGAATTTATAGGCTTAGGGTGGATCCCGGCATACACTACATTTAATTTGTTTGGAAAACTGTTTTTTTTTATTTCGAAGCTAGGATTTATTTGACAGTTCCAAAATACTCTTATGCATTAGTAGTGCCAGTATTTTCATTTATTGTTGTATTGTCGTCTCCACCTTGTATACAAATATTGTTCATTATTTGAATAGTACTTATAGGATTATTACATAGTAGACAGGGCCTTGGCCCCAGGGCTTAGCAACCAATAGATAAATCTAAGCATAAACGAGAATAATATAATTTGTTGGACTACATCGCAAAGTTCATTGTTCCTTGTTTGTTATTGCAAATTATTACAATATTAAATGATAATGGTTGTTTTGTCGCTATCGCGCCCTAGATATGTATATTTTACTTTACTCGTAAATTGTTTTATCACCCCAAAGTTGATTGTCACTTGCACGTCACAAAACAACCAACCAGCATTCTGACCTCCACCCTAATTGCATAGCATAATCAGCCTGTAATATTCCCACTGCTGGGACACAGGCTTTCTCTTTGGGAGATGTAGTGGGCCGTAATCAACCACGCGTGCCCAGTGCGGGTTGATAAATGTCACATGTCTTCGAATTTTTGGTTCTAGGACATGTCGGTTTCCTCACGATGTTTTCCTTCACCGTTTATGAGAGCAGTGGTGATGAAATAATTTACACAAAGTAAAGTGCCTGTCAGGGTTCGAACCAAGACTTACAACTCGTAAGTCGCGGCCGTTACCACTGGGCCACCACTGCTTTCCCCCTAAAACGAAAAGTTTTCCTCTGCTTATTTTTTAGGGAAAGGTGACGTTACGTTTAAAAAAAAAAAACTAATACTTACTATGTTCCTATTTGTTTCCAGTGGACCAGTTGATACTGACGTGCACAGACTACACATTCCCGGCTTCATCAGCAGTTACTTTCACGCTGGCCATGCTTGTGGAGCGACTGCTGCTGCAGCCCGAGATCCAGGACAAGATCCACGAGGAGATAGACCGCGTCGTTGGCAGAGACCGCCTGCCCAATCTTGATGATAGACGAAAGTATGTTGCACTTTGATTTACGGTTTTTATCTAAACATAAGACCCACCGATTATATTCTGTAGAAATCTCACTGTGAAAACTTAGGTGAAGTTAGTTTGAAGTGACCTGTCAATAGTGTCATTCCTTAGCATCAGAAGCAATGACACCTCATGACCTCACTTCAAGCTCTCACTGTGAAAACTAAAGTGAAGTGAGTTTGAAGTGACCTGTCAATAGTGTCATTCCTTCGCATCAGGAGGAATGACAGCTCTCTTCAAGCTCTCTCTGTGAAAACTTAAGTGAAGTGAGTTTGAAGGGAGCTTTCAATAATGTCATTTCTTAGCATAAGGAGGAATAACAGCTCACTTCAAGTTTTCTCTGTGAAAACTTAAGTGAAGTGAGTTTGAAGGGAGCTGTCAATAGTGTCATTCCTTAGCATCAAGAGGAATGACAGCTCACTTCAAGCTCTCTCTGTGAAAACTTAAGTGAAGTGAGTTTAAAGGGAGCTGTCAAGTGTCAATAGACCATTGACCGGTCGATATAAGACAAGTAAGTACTTATTATAATGACTAATGATAATTTATTCGTAAAGATTTTTTTTTTTACAAAACTACAGGTTTTTATAATATTTTTGTATCAAATAGCTCTTTATTTTGAGGGCGCATGAAATATTTGATGCAAATATTCACACACTTTTACGACTCCGTATCAAAGTTGCGACAAACAAAGGTGCGACAATACAGTAGGTAAACTGATACTCGCAACCCTAATTCACTCATACCTACAGAAAAATAACAAGATTTTAAATACTTACCCGTAGCAGTTCTCACACTCCATGTTCATTTACAGAAGATTTTATTATTATACCAACAGAAATTAAAACAACATTTGCAAATGTTTTTATTTTGCCCTTGTATAAGAGCCGCATTTAAAATATGCGCATTACTGTAACCGGTTTTCTCAGCCCATATAATGCGTTTATCCTGCCGGTAGACAACCAATATAATGCTGATAAAATGCTATTCTAAAACTAAAGTCTCTATAATTTGGGGCCCAAATTAGCATTACAAGAACTGTATAGCGGTTTATAATGCCTAATATTGTAGACTTCTTATAAAGCTTTGAGAATACACCAATTCTATTAACCATCCTGACCATCCATTATAAAGCTATTTTGTGCTACTTGGGCAATTTCTAACATAGACTGTCACTGGATCCAAAGCCATTTTTCAATTAGGACACAACGTCCGTCGTTGGGCTGTCGACGCCTGATAGATAATTATTAATAATTATTCGACAGAGGACGAATAATGGCGGCAAATGAAACACGATATGTGAACACTACTACTTACCAGATTTATTGTCCATATCCACAGGTTTTAGCTTAGAATAATTACATACTTAGGTGGGTACTCTAATTTTAGGCAAGCATAGCTTCAGTTAAAGATACCGTGTCCTTTATGACAATACTAATAACGAGGCTAGTGAACACTTACGTCTGCAAGCGAATTGGACTAACGAATTATGAAAGTGGGTGAAACAACTTACGTTTAGATTCTATCAACTTCCGGTGCTAGAAAGAACGAGAATTTTCCAGCATGTTCTACAGTGCTTCCTCTAGTGTCGAGAAGCGTCCACTACAACATGGGTCTACCCTTTATAGCAGAACTTTTATGTCTTTATATTATTTTGCATAACAGCGGATAGCATAAACTTCATTTCGCAGAAAACCATTTGGCATTCACTCATTTATCATACATTCAAAACTCATAATTTTGTAAGTCAGAATCATCTTTAGGCATAAATTCCATAACCATAACAAATAGAAAGTAGAACCATCATATCGCAGAAAGTTCACAGTCAGAATCGTCTTTTGGCATACCTACCTTTCATATACAGGGTAACAGGGTGGCAGGGACATCGACGCGAAGCCTGTTACCATGGATTCAGTACGTGATTCTGAAACCCCTGAGTAGAAATTTTTCGTCGGTTATTTAAAAAAAACAGTTGTTCCATACATTTTGACCGCGTAGGTATTGCACTTTTCTATGAAACAGCAATATTTTTTTAATAATCGACGAAAAATTTCAATGGAGGAGGGTTCAGAACTTCAGAATCATGTACTGAATCCATGGTAACCGGCTTCGCGTCGATGTCCCTGCCACCCTGTTTAGGATGCAAGAGCGCTCGAATAAGTAAGGTTTTCTTTGTCTTTGACCGTTCGTACAGAAATAGAAGTAAGTTTATCGACTTAAACAGAAAAGTTTGAGAATTAAGAGAATATACATAGGATGCAAAATAGCGAGCGAAGCGAGCTCAAACATTTTGCACCCTAGTCACCCTACCTTGGCTACCTTGGATAGGTTAGACTCTCTCAGAGAATGTTGAAGTTGCAGGAATTCATTCAATACAAAGTCATACTCGATAAAAATACAGAATATACATCTTGTTCTTTTTGTAGATTATAAAGTACTCCTCTGCGAAATAGATTATAATTATCACATATATTAGAGTACGGAGGTACCCTAGGAGGGTCGATCTCTGGATTGAGATTCTGGTTTCTCACATTTCGGAGGGGGGGGGGGGTGAGAACGCCCCCCCCCCCCCCCCCGCATTTGGCCCTGCCCACCACAAATTTTGTTTTATGATAAACGCGGTATATACGGTGGTATCTTAAGGCTGCCTGTCCACTGGAGCGGAGAGGAGAGGAGAGGAGCGGAGATGTGCCAAAATTAACCAATAGAATCTTGACTCAGTTTCACTGATCTAAACTCAGGGGCGGAGTCCAGATTCTATTGGTTAATATTGACACATCTCCGCTCCTCTTTTCTCCTCTCCGCTCCAGTGGACAGGCAGCCTAAACCACCTCTTTTTGCCTCGAGCTGCAGCCTTAGCCGTGTCAACAATTTATCTTTTAAACGAATATTTGTAAGGCATATGTTCTATCTATGTGAGCTGAGGAGCAGGTGGTTTTAACGCAGGGGGGTTCAGAATCATGTACTGAATCCATGGTAACCGGCTTCGCGTCGATGTCCCTGCCACCCGATAGGGGGGATTCAGGTGCGGTCCGCGGGGACTTCCGATGTATTCTAAATATAAATGTAGGGTGCAAAATTTTCGAGCTCGCAGATATATATTCTAATGTTCTTCTAGTTCTTAAACTTTTCTGCATACCTGGGCCCCTGGCCCCGATTTAGATTGGACCGGATCTACGATTATACTATTTTTTATAAATCTACACACCTTATTTACCCTCTCGAAATCAGAAATACCTACTTTAAATCTTCTAAAAAAATTGTCAACCCGACCCAAACCCCCCGAAATGAATTCTTGGCTACGGCCCTGGTGGTGGGCCTAAAAATGAAATGAAATTGTTTATTCTGTAAATAGGATATCACTTTTACACGTCATATTAAAATAAAAAAATAAGCTAGATGAGTTAGGCGTTTCCTATCTGACTACTATAATGTCTTACAATCACGCCATTGCTATTCTAGAAGTTTATGCCAAGTGTTTTATGCCAAATAAATTTCGGAGCATCTAGAATCTAGATTCTGCCAGATAGAGGAAACCCCTACAACATACTGTGTTCATAATTTCATAACTATCGTCCCTCTGGTTTCGAGAGGCGTAAGCAGTTATCCAATATTCCAATCATGCTTCGAGTAAATCATTCATTTATAAATGCTGACGCCCTCTACCAGCGAGTTGCACAAATAATCTTACATTTCTTCCGCCGCTCAACGACAGATGGCGCCACTTTGTATATCGGTCACAATAAATAAATAATATTGCGATAAGTCACTACTCTTATCGCAATTCGCATTGCTCGGCCTCGCACGCACGCAAAAGTAATCGTCTACACTTATTTTTTCTAGACGCTACGTTCCCAACTGAAATTTTGAAGTAGGTAGGCAAGTGAGGCCATAGATAACATATCGACTAACCAATATTATGCCAATGCCAGCGAATCAACGCAGTTCTTATTGAGATAGGTCCTAATCCGAATCAATTATTCGACCATTGCGAAAAACTTATATAGGTACCTACTGTCTCGCCTGAATTTATATGAAATTTTAAGTAAGTATACCTAGCTGCTTTAAAAAAAAATGTTGAAATAGTTGTAGTAGGCAATGCTAAGGATTGAAATTGGGGCCTGTACCCTAATTACGTAATACACGATCAATCAAAATTTGAATCGTTTTAAAACAGATTGCTAATCCATGGTTCATAAGTTAAAAAAAAATCTGCTCAACAACGTTAATAAAATAACGCGAGGAATATTGTTGAATTGTTCAAATGAAACAGATTAGTCGGAATAGTTTCCGAAAATGTGTTGCGTAATAATAGCTGTTTCACTGCTTCGGATCGGCATTACAATCACAAAAAAAAAATTAACCTACCCAATCTATTTATATGGAGGTTATCTACCCGTAGCTGGTGACTAACCCCAGGTCATTAACCTTGTTTGGTTTTGTATCTTTTTTATATGCAACCCAATCGTGACCGAACACAAAAAACAAAATTACAAAACAAAAGCACGACTGCGCGGGCGCCGCCGCCGCCGGACCGAACCTCAGCCAGCTCCTGACATGACTACTCTATTTCCTACTATTAGATTGTACCGCGTACCCGTTATTTTAGTTGCCTTAGCTCTAATTGCGATGGCACAGTTAAACAGTTTGCTTAGCTCTATTAATTGTTTGCAGATAGGCGGCAAATAAATTATTGACCACATGGGCGTACCCAGGGGAGGGGGGGGCAGGGAAGGGCAGCTACCCCCCTGGATTTTGTATGCCTAAGTAAAATGCCTGTTGTTGATAAAAGTTAGTTTCAGTCACGTTTAGACTTACTTTCAATAACGGCGCTGCGCGGCCTTTTAATTTTATTAGCAATGCCATATTCTACGGCTACCAGACGCGTAAAAACATGGCTCAGATCAACAATGGTCCCAAGTTAAATGAAAACCGACTAAATAAAAAAGGAGGAGGTTCTATAATTGGCTGTTTTTTTTTTTGTTTATAATGTTCATCGATATTTTCGTCAATTGTGTACCAATTTATTTATTTTTTTTCGTTTGAAAAACATAACCAATACCTATCAGTCCACAATTGACGAAAATATCGATGAACATTATAAACAAAAAAAAAAATAGCCGATTATAGAACCTCCTCCTTTTTTATTTAAAGTCGGTTTTCATTTAACCTGGGACCATTGTTGATTTAAAAAAAACATACAGACGAACATAGAACCTCTTTTTTAAAAGTCGGTTATAAATACGCGTACGCAGCATTTAAAAAACTAAGGCCGCTTGCCCATTGGTCGGTATTTTACCGCGCAGTACTGTACAGTACTGCGCGGTACTGCTTATGTTTCCTCACTGGTCGGTAAGCACTCTGTACCGAATCGGTACTGCACACAGATATAGATATACCTAGATAGCGCAAGAGCATCTACTTCGCGTGCCCGAACGTGGCTCAGTGTGTCTCATCCTTACATATTATAAAACAAAGTCGCCCGCCGCGTCTGTCTGTCTGTCTGTCTGTCTGTCTGTCTGAACGCGATAAACTCAAAAACTGCCGAACGGATTTTTAAACGGTTTTCACCATTGGACGGAGTGATTCATGTGGAAGGTTTTAGTGTATAATTCATTAAGGTTTTGTGTAAATTGGCTGAAATATGACGATTATTGTTGAAGATGTCGGAAAAAATCATGCCGACTGGGAGCTTTACTGGCGTGCGCTGCGTAAGTCGTGAGAGATAAATCAAATTTATGTTCTAGAGTATTGTATATCTTAAAAATTGCAACAAAAAAGTCCGCGATGGCATATGTCTATCTTCTAAGGGTGACCCACAATAACCATTTTTATCTTTCAAAATTGTATAAAATTTTCATTGTTATTTCCGAAGCTATTTTGACCGGTATCTTATTAATCCTTATCCAATTAAATAGGTTATTTAAATTGGGCATTCAATTTCGATTAAAATATGCTTTTACATCACATCATTTAAATGAATAGTTTAAGAGATATCACAGTTTCAAAATTACGCGTAACAAAATAATTATGGTTGACCACGCGGGCGCTGTATTAGCCTACCACTGCGTCCGCTGAAAGTTAGTCAATGATCTTTTCCTTGGCTATTAGGTATGTATTCCCGGTAGAACGTTCCCGTGGGATATTTTGCGACATCCACGCGGGCGAAGCCGCAGGTAAAAGCTAGTTTTATATAATACAGTATATGGTCTGCGCCTGTCCGCCGCGCTAGTCGGACATAAATAATAAAATAGAAAATGCCTATATTCGTAATACTTTATAGCTTTTTACTAGGAACGGTTGATGTGACGTTGAGTGTTAACAGGTTATGACAATCGAAACAAGTGATACTATCGTATATCGCTTCAGTTTCATGGTATAGGCGCTTTGATAATTTTTCAAAAATGCCACGCATGGTTTTCATACAGATCGTGATACTTGCCTTATCTAGGTATTATTATATATCTATATCTGTGTACTGCACTGCTTTCATCTAGAATTCCAAATTCAAATTAATTCAATTAGTACGAGAGAGCATGACCAATATTTTTGCCTCATCGTTTTACGAACAAAATCGTATAAAAACGATAGATTTGGTTATTCTTAAATTCAAAAATCCTATTTTCAGAAATTTTCCGCGTCACATCTTCTGACCTGACCGCATTTTTAAATATGTCGATAATTCTTTTTTATCATGTTTAAAAATGATAGATTTTACATACCGAAAACACCGTTTTCAGAAACCAGTAGCTTCGAGTACGTACCCAAGAGACCATTTGAGAAAATTAAATTTGAGGCAAACAATAAAACCCATAGCAATCCATCTGAAAATCTTGTTTTCTGGTGAAAATTGGTCAGTTGATTCGAATACGTCATTTTTGGAAATGTGCTCAGGCCACGTTTGACACGCAAAGTGACGCAACGGAAATATCTGAAAACACCCTTTTTAGTAATAAAATTACGAAATCTTTGTATATTTTTATTATCAGACACATTGTGATGAAACCGTCTGCCAATTTTTTTTGATATAGCATAAATAGGCTCCCATAAAACTGTAACGTTTCTGACCGGTACTGCCCACCGAGTCGGGTTCAGAATCATCAAAACGTAAAGATTTTTTTACAATTATTCCCGTAAAACGATGTGACATGGTTTTGGTCATGGGCTCTCGTACTATATAATTCACTTGTTTTTGGATTTTCCCCAGTTTCTGAATGAATTATCCCTAAATTTCCCTAAAAAATCTTCAAATTTCCTTGGTTTAGGGAGCATGATTATAAATAATAAGGTAATGGCACAATTAACATGGTAAATTAAAATTTGATGAATTGCATTCATTATGAGTTTGGGTTGAGGGAATAAATCGGTGGTTGAATAAATCGAATCCTTTAATAAATCGGTGGTGCCATAGAGTCAAGTAATATATTGGGTGATACCTACTATAAACAATAAGGTTACCAACTTAAATTCATATTGACCCCTAAAATCCCCAAATCCCTGTCAAAATTAAATATCCCTAAACCTTAATATTGGTATTTTTTCCCTAAAACAGGGAGAAATCCCTAAAAGTGGAAACACTGCGCGGTAAGCTTCCAGTACCGATGCAGTAAAATGCGTGACGTCACGCAGTACCGAAACGATATCGCCCCGCACACTTACCGACCAGTGGGCAAGCGGCCTAAGTAAAACATGTGCAGGGGAAATTTCTGATTTGCCCCCCCTTGGCTCAAAAGCTGGGTACGCCCATGATTGACCATCCGATCTATTCTGTAAAAAATTCACCGCGTTGTTCCCGTCCCGTCCAAATTTTGCGGCCACTAACATATTCCATGCTAAATAAGCTCTACCAGACATTATTTTGCCTTTTAGTAGACTCAAAAACGTATATCATTTGAATGTAAACATGTTTCACACGTCAAAATGCTAGTGAGCTACGTAACTACTACGAGTATCTAGGGTTGCCAACCATACTGTTAAAAACAGTAATATACTTTTTTTCACTCTAAAATACTGTTTACTGTTCAACAAAAATAAAGTATATAAATATACTGTTTTCAATGTCAGAGCTATACTTAAATAAAGAGTTACGTAGTACATCGTGCATGCCCCTGGGCATGGCCGCAGTGGTTTAAAAAAATCCTAATTTCAGTATGAAACTGTTTCGGGACAAAATAAATAGATAATTGTTATCAGAACACCTTTTAAATACTAGTATTATAGTTAGGTCTGCAACCTGAGTATTCACAGAATGAGTGTTTTCAGTTACGAATGCTAAGTGATGGCACGACAGAAATAGAGATTCAATACATTAAATAAAAAAATTGCTCGTCGTCTATTTGGTGAGGGTTACGAAGTCTTCAAAATTGGTACTCAATTGATAATGCGCGACCAGCACTAATGAAATAAGTATATATTTAAATCATTAAAAAAATAAAATCTTACTGTTAATTTTTTCGAGATACTGTTTATTTTTCCGAAATACTGTTTATTTTCCCACTTTGCCCATAATATACTTTATTTCTTGTACAAAAAGTTGGCAACCCTACTACTATCGCAAGCGTATTTTTTTCGATAGCGTCTGTCGAATTAATGACTGGTGCGTTTTTTATGGTGACAGCTGAAAAACGTTACCGACTATAGAATAGATTTAGGTTTCTTACCTATCGAAATCTATTTAGTGTTCTTCTTGGTACGAATTTTAATTCTTTCTGTGACCGCTAGGGGCGCTGTACAATATCTTCATATAAATCATTTACGGAGACGATAGCGTATTTTGAGATTATCGAAATCTATTTGATTAACGTTAATACGCTAGCGAGTTTAACGCTAGCGAGTAAGTTCTCGATGGCAATATACTGGCAGTTTCTTGACTTCAAACATTATATTCTGAAAGCGGGCAACGCGTCGCAAGTAGATGTCAAATATTTCCCTGTTTTGACAGTAGTTTATTAGGAGTCTGTAGGAGTTTATAGTTATATTGCCAAATTAATCAAAAGTTTTAAGATATACGCTTTTAATGGAATGTGAAGCGAAACATCAGTTTTAATATTAATCTTAGATCTTATTATTTTCACAATGGATTTTTTACGAAATACTTACCAAGATTTTCATTAAACTAGGTATGTACTTTCTCTCTCTCTCTTTCGTTTGGTTACTGACTAACCTGTTATCTACTTACGCAACACATTTTCGTAAACGATTCCGATTAATTTGTTTCATTTTGACAGTTCAACAACATTAATTGCGTTATTTATGTTGCTGAGCAGAATTTATTTTAGAACTGGATGGATTAGCAATCTGTTTCAAAACGATTCAGATTCTGATTGATCGTGTATTACGTAATTAGGGTACTGGTGTCAGAGTTTTAATGCCGCCCTGATGGGCCTTTGACTTGCAGGCTTGCCGGTTTCCTTACGATGTTTTACTTCACCGTTTTTGAAGCAAGTGATACTCTAAATAAAATACGCATATGAATCCGAAAAGTCAGAGGTGTGCCTTGGGCTCGAACTCGAGACCTTACAGTCCGACGGTCAGACCCCGCTAGGCTATCACTGCTGGAGACAGGTTTTACCCGTATAAGTCTCGATCCCGCGGGAATAACGGGATCAAAACCATCCCATGTGCCAAATTTCATCCAAATCCGGTCAGCCGGTTTTTCGTGAAAGCGTAAGAAAGAAACAAACAAACTCACTTTCGCATTTCTAATATTAGTTATGAATTATGATGCACTTACTTACTCTACTAATAATAATAGTTTTTCATAATCTGATCCCGTAACAAAGTTGGTGAACGTAAAATTATGCAAACGACCAATTTAATTAATTATAATACTTACTTAATAACTTCTTAGTTTCTAAACTTTCATTATGCTAATTAACAAAATATATTTAAGTATGCTAAGTATAATCTTAGTAGAAATTACTCGGACTGTCTCGGACTACATAGCTGCGCAGAGATAGCCTAAGTTGTGTGTTTGTCAGACTGCCAAGTCATAGGTCTCGAGTCGAACCCAAGGCACGCACCGAAACCGGCATGCCTGAGCGATATATCTCGACAGCATGTAAAGCCAAGTTAGAGGCCCATAGCTGGCTTTAAAACTCTGACACCAGTACCCTAATTACGTAATGCACGATCAATAAGAAATTGAAATGAATTGAAACAGATTGCTAGTCCATTGCTTCATAAGTTCGAAAAAAAAATCTCTCAATTTATTTTTTGTGTCCTCAATGTCTTATTGATCGTGCATTACGTAATTAGGGTACTGGTTAGAAACTAACCACACGAAAAGAACCAGAAGCTGCGCCACTTGGTGCACTGTTTAGTAACATAAAAAATAATTTCGTACAACAAAGATAATAATATCTTCTTCTTTCTAATCATTGCTTTTGATTGATTCTTCTTTATAAAAATGCGAATGTAGTTTGATTCGGTTTCAAAATACGTAACTATATAAGTACTTAAGTACTTACTACTAAGGGCGGAATTCACCAGTGAAACTGAACGCGATCAGCTAGCGCTAGTAAACCGCGCTCAAGAGCTGTCAGCACATGAATATAGAACCGATGTCAGTGTCAATATTCCATATCAATTTTGACACTGACAGCTCTTGAACGCACTAATTATGTCTGAATATAGCGGAAATCGCAATGACTTGAATTTGAAGAGGACTTAGCACGACCCCACGAAGTAAACGTAGCGTAAAACCGAACGTTCGTGCTAGAATAGAATAGAATAATCATCTTTATTTTGCAAAAAAATATGGTACGGCATTTCCAGATTCTTGACATGTTATTTGATATCAGAAAAAGTATGTTAATACTGATTATGATGATACTATTTGAAAACTCGTATTAGAATACTGTTCCCGATTAGGGTTGCCAGGCCCAAAAATAGAAAAGCCGGACACAGATTCACATTTAGCCGGACATTTTGGCCTGAAATCCTGACACATTGGTTTCTAAAAGAAAGAAAAAACACTTTTAGTTGTGTATTTATTACTATTATTCATTTGAGATACTCTTCTCATATGAATCACATTTGGTTGTTATTAAAGTCATTTGTAACTTTACATTGCATTACAACTAAAACAATCAGCTTTCTTCATTACATTAAAAGCACTTAGTTCAAACAATCAATAATCATGCATCTTTTGGCGGGGCGGGGTTGACCAAATGCCCAACAAAAGTCGAACAGCCGGACTTGTGTATATTTGACCGGACACGATTTTTAAAAGCCGGTCACGTGGCAACCCTATTCCCGATTGCATACCGATTTTCCGCATCATGTACCGATTTGTACGTAATTACTTTCCTATACTTAGAAGTACAATTTTGCTGACTATTCGAAGCAAATTAACGGCTATTCAGCTTGCCCATCACGATTACGGTTTTATTCTATAACAGCTTACGCGTTACACCACAAAACAGTTATTTCACTGGCTCGGACCGTTTTAGCCATCCATCATCAACGATTGCAAAGAAAACGGAACAGTCGCTTGTATGAGCAATAGTAGGTATCATAATATACTCAAAGCAATAGTAGGAATACCTTGTGAATACAATTTTAATTTTATTATTATCTTCTGTACGAGGGTCTCGTGGCTAATGACGTCAGTCATGCAATACAAACCACCTAAGTGCCTAGGTATTTTGAATGATAAGTAGATGTTAGACCAACTTAGAAAATAATGACGTTAATTTTGTTAACAGCATGCATTACACGGAGGCGTGTATTCGCGAGACTTTGAGGTTCGACACCACGGTGCCGCTCTCGGTACCACACAGAGCCATGAAGACAACCACGTTAGCAGGCTATGATGTGCCAGAGGTAAGATTATTATTCTCATTATTTTATATTATCTACCTCCTACCACAACAAACCAAGACTCCAGCGAAATATACAAAGTTGAAATCCGCATAATTTACCTGTTATCTTCGAAATGTGTTGTAATGGATTACTGCAAGGGTGCTCGCTGGGACCCCTAGTTATCCTACAGTCCTACATAGTCAAAAACAAACACACCTTAGGGTCGCGACACACCTGCCGAACGTACGGCGCGTTTGGTGTGTAATGCCAACCGAATACTACTACCGATAGATAATTCCGTCGTTGAAGTGTCGGCGCCGAACGTTCCGCAGGTGTGCCGCTACACTTAGTTAATCCGTATGCTGATGTTTGGAAAAGACTGCTAACGTTAAAGGTGAAAAACTAAGGATGACCTCTTAGTCAAAACTGCTACCATCAATCAGCCTATTAATGTTCCCACTGCTGGGACACAGGCCTCCTCTCTGTGAGAGGGAGTGGGCTGTAATCTACCACGCGGGCCCAGTGCGGGTTGGTAGATGTCACATGTCTTCGAATGTTTGGTTCTAAGACATGCCGGTTTCCTCACGATGTTTTCCTTCACCGTTTTGAGAGCAGTGGTGATGAAATTATTTTACACAAAGTAAAGCGCCTGCTTGGGTTCGAACCCACGTCCTACAACTCGTAAGTCGGGGCCGTTACCACTGGGCCACCACTGCTCTAAACTGCACACTTAGTTAATCCGTATGCTGATGTTTGGAAAAGACTGCCAACGTTAAAAGTGAAAAACTAAGGATGACCTCTTAGTCAAAACTGCTACCATAGCCGGCGGAAATTTAGCACAGATCCTATGAAGATGATGAAGCGGCCTTGTTGTGATCAAGAATACCTTCTTTACGCGACCTTTGATTAAAAATATCAATATTAACTAGTGTTCATTATTTCAGGGCACAATGGTCAGTGCCAATCTAGTGCTGCTGCACATGGACAAGGAGATATGGGGTGATCCCGAAAACTTCCGCCCCGAACGTTTCCTCAGGAACGGCGAGTTGGACGTCTCCCTCGATAAGTCATTGCCTTTCGGTGCAGGTATTTAGCCACATTTCTTATTTCCATACAGTATTATTGCCAAATTAAGTAATAAAAACAGGTTAATTTTTGACAGCTATTTGCGACGTTGCCATCTTTTAGGATAAACGCTCTTAAGGCTCCCGTGAACAGGCGCGACGCGACTCTTATAAAACAATTTCTAAGAAAATTTCACGGTAGAAAACTTAACGGTGTCGCGTTCCACCTGTTTGCGTAAGCCTTTATTTACAACCGCCAAAAGATGCTGAAAGATGCTACAGCATGATGGCTAGGTCTGAGATAGAGTAGGTAGCCTATTTGGTGATGTAAGTAAAAATACCCCGATAAACATACTTGCTAAGGAATGGAAATGCCCTGTTAGTCTATTCTCTACTCTAATAAATGTTAGGTAGGTATTCTCTTTCTCCTAGACTGGTTATGTTTGAAATAGGTATGCCTAAATTTTTATGTTAAATTATTAAAATAAACACATTTTTACCGGTTAGGTAAATGGCACGTATTGCGAGTAAGTACAATCAAAGCATAATAGGTGGGTACATAAGAAATACAGTTTCCACTAGTAAATACGCTAGTTTATAAACCTGTCACAGTTACGTTGTGAAATACGTACTCCACTTTTGCTTAGCAGTGAAACGATTGAAAAATTGCTACAATTATGAGTTAGGCAACGAAAATAGTAAGTATCTGCTTACGAGGCTGTGAATACTATGTATTGCTATGTATTATACCCGGCAAAAGATAATAGGTACTTACCTACTCAGACGACGGATTTTTGACCGCGGACAAAAATCCGCGCTAAAATAGATCGCTTACAACTGTATCTTTTGTACGCGGTACTTTTAATCCCTCGTTTGCGTTACACGATACAGTTGTAAGTACTTGTAAGCGATCTATTTTAGCGGACGAAAAAGTCCGCGGACAAAAATCCTTCGTCTGCGCAGGCTATAAGGCCTAGACCGCACTATAAAATCTCACCACGCGATTTTTATTCGCTTGTTATACATTAGTGTACAGAGTAGGTACGTTTTAGCGCAAATTTTAAAATTACCAAAGCGTGTATATGATACATGAGATACCATGTGTTACAGAATTGTGATAAAAGTTTCGCGAGATTTTTTAATTGCAGTGCAGTGTTGGCCTTAGAGGCTACATATCCTTGCCCATAATGTCACGTAGGTAGGTAGCTAAGGTCTACTCCAAAAATATCGGATAAAATTGTAAACCAATGGATCAAAAGGTACCCGTCTATTGCCACTTAGAAATTTCTAGTGCCACTTAGAAATTGAGTACTTTGATTTGAATATCATCAACACATACTACACTTATCATCATCATCATCATCATATCAGCCGAAAGACGTCCACTGCTGGACATAGGCCTCCCCCAAGCACCGCCACTTCGACCGATTCTGTGCTTCCCGCATCCAGCGGATTCCTGCGGCCTTTACAAGGTCATCGGTCCATCTTGTGGGGAGGCCTTCCAACGCTACGTCTTCCGGTACGCGGTCGCCACTCCAGAACCTTTCGGCCCCATCGGCCATCTGTTCTGCGGGCAATGTGTCCTGCCCATTGCCACTTAAGTTTGGCAATTCTTCGGGCTATGTCGGATACCTTGGTTCTCCTGCGGATCTCTTCATTTCTGATTCGATCACGTAGGGAAACTCCAAGCATAGCCCTCTCCATTGCTCTTTGGGTGACTTTTAGCCTTCTGATAAGGCCCATTGTGAGCGACCACGTTTCAGTGCCATAAGTCATCACTGGCAACACGCACTGGTCAAAGACTTTCGTCTTGAGACACTGTGGTATGTGGGACGAAAAGATATTGCGTAGCTTCCCGAACGCTGCCCAGCCGAGTCGAATTCGACGATTGACCTCTTTCTCGAAATTGGACCTACCTAGCTGGACAGTTTGTCCTAGGTAAACATACTCGTCTACAACTTCGAGCGTAGCGTCTCCGATCTTTATGACAGTGGGTGTTACATGGGCGTTTGACATAACCTTTGTCTTGTCCATGTTCATTTTAAGACCCACTCTTTCGGAGGCTCTACTGAGGTCATCGAGCATTATACTGAGGTCCTCCTTGGTCTCAGCCATGATCTCATGATCTTATCATCATCAACATGTAAAAAAAAACCCTGTCGGGTCGGGTGTCCGTGTCATCTATGGTGGCGGTCGCGGTGGCGGGAAAAAGTACCTTTACCGCTTTCGTCTGATCGGCGCTTTTTTGTATGGGCATAGCAACGCCGATTATTTAAGTAGATAGGCAGATTAGATACCATACCATACACAATACATTATATGGAAAATTTTAGGAAAAGCCTCGAAACTAAATCGTACACGTTAATAGGATTATAGTTAGATTATTTATAATTGGATTAAAGGCTTTAATCATCTATTTTCTATAAGTACTATTGTGATTTTGACCTATTTTACTGTTCATGCTGACTTGATTAAAAAGAATCAGCATGAAAACATTTCTTAATTTTTTTTTCATTTGGTATTTGTACCATTGAGTACCTTATACCTATTTAATATATATATGTTCCAAAAGTGTCTGATGAAAGTGTGAAGCCGTTGGGCGAGCCCGTCACTCGGGTAATTTAGGATACTGGGCCTTTTTTTTTGATGATTTCATAGAAATATAAATAACAGGAGAAGTGGCATGGGGGCGTGTCAGTGTCCGCGCGTCATGATCACGTTGCGCCTGTTCTCGGCAAATGGCCGTCTCCGCGAAGTAGTGCGCTTTCGACCGCGATCGTGATAAAATTTAAGAATACCGTGTTGTTCAGTGGTTTCTTGTAAAAATCGAAGCCAAACTAGACACTTTATAAATCATAGAACCATTTAAAATATATTTGCACAAGTATTTTACTCTATTTGTGTTGAAAATCATGAAAAACAACACATCTTAAAATAATTCATGCCTTTATTACGTTATTTTGATTTTTATGTATCACAGCGACTGTACTATTTTTGCAATAAATACATTGCCGCTTAACCACTACCTAAGTATGTGGTTACGGTACTGAACAAGCAATGTAAAAATCACAAAACGATACTTCATTTTAGCAGTTGCACGCGTAGTACGGCCGCTGTGTCGTGCGACGAGTTAGTGATGTAGTTGTGCAGATCCACTAACGTAGGCTATCGACAACAATGTCGATTATCGTATGAATTTATATTACTATTAAAGGTTATTCTTCAATTTGTCAACAACTATAGCCTGGTTGGAATACCGATGTGAATTCTTGTTTTATACTCATTTAGATTTTCTCATAATGTTCAATTTTTTTTTATTTACTTAATATTTTTTTTAAGTTGCGTATTGTTTATTTATATCATCTTATTATATGTATATCGTTTTTTATTTAAGTATTAGTTTTTCAGGAACTCCCATTTTATTTGATACGATAGTAAATGGGATAATCGATAACTTTACGATTTAGTCAATCACTAGCGTATATGTAAAATAAATGGCTTTTGCACAGCACAAAGGTAGCGATCGATGTTTTCGTGTGTGTGAATTATACGGTGCATGGTAAATGCACGCTGTGTTTGATGGGATAAGGTTTATAATTGATTGTGTAGTACGTTGTGATTTATAAAATGCAAATGTGTGCACGACCTCGTATCTATTGGGTTCACTGATCTGCATGTGTAGTTGTGTGGCGCTCTGGTAGAAGTGGTGGGAGCAAGTGGAGACATTAGGTTCCGATACATTTTCAACTACCGGGCATATCTCCTTCTTTCATATATCTATGGATGATTTGCTGTTTGATTTGCGAGTATTATTTTAAAATACACTGCAATAAAATTAAGTAACAAAAAGTAATAATAAATCTTAATATTATTGAAATCTTAATTTACTTGAAAATAAAAAAGCTATACTTATTGCTATTTAAAATTCGCATTTTTTGTACAAATATTAAAAAATTTCAATAGGGCTCATATGTTATGACTTTATGACTTAGACACCCGCTAAACGACGACCGCCAGCGCCCCACGTAATAATCGGTAAAATAATTACTTAATTACCCATTGAAAAAAAAAACGCAGCGTATTTCTTGTTTTGTTCCTGAAAATTACCACATAAGTAAATCGACTCTCAGTGCGATACTAAACAACACCGGATCTAATAAAAGCTATTCGTTCCGGTGTTGTTTAGTATTGCACTGAGAGTCGATTTATGTGGTAATTTTTTACATGATGTATATTTTATAAACCACCACTGTTTTGGCTTGGATGGCGCTTAGCAGATTCCGCAAAGCAGAGGTATTGCGTAGGTATTAAGTAGAGGTTTTAATTAAGGTATACAAAGTGGCAGGGTCATCGACGCACAACCTGTTACCATGGATTTAGTAGGTACATGCCTGAAACATATTGACGGTTTAAAAAAAAAAACCTACAAAAGTTCAATACCTACCTGTGCGGTCAAAATGTGTGGCACAATTTTTTTTTATATTCCTGTCCCTGCCACCCTGTATACTTGCAAAAGTTCATGACACTAGAACGGACTTAGAAACAGAAGCGAAAAGGAATTGTTTTTTATTCTCCCTTGCCCACGAGTCCTACCTATCCATAAACAGCAAAATTTTTTTCTATCACAGGAAGAAGACTTTGTGCAGGTGAAACCTACGCTCGGCAGACAATGTTCCAGGTCTTTGCCGCATTTATGCAGGCGTTCAAAGTATCCACTGCTGATGGAAAACCGCTGCTCAAACCTTCCCGGAGGATCCAGGGCATCATCACGACAATCCCTGAGTTCTGGGTCAAAGTTAACGTCAGAAAATGAACATGGAAAATGGAATTTTGCTGGTGAATTATGGTGTTGGAACACGTGTGTTGTTAATCGGCTACAACTTAAATATTTTTATGCTATTATAAAGAAACGAGAAACGGATAATTTTTGTAAGTGGCTTTTAAAAGAAGGTATAAAAATATCTAAAAAAAATTGGTATAGGTACTTACTATACTACTTAGTTAGTTGGTATATAATCATGAAGGCTCCTGCGAACAGCCGCGATGCGACAGCGCGACACGACTCCAAAAATAAATAATTTCTAAGAAAACTTTACAGTGGAACAAGTTATAGGTGTCGCGTCGTCGCGCCAGTCTGCACGAGCCTTAATTCGTAAGCTGATATCGGATAAATGTTATTCCTACTAATGCTTAAAAAATGCGTAAAGTGAATTGATTTTGTCAGTTTAACGTGACATTGATGTGATATTATGTTATAGCCGTTTACCTTGACACAAAGGTAGTAAAACCCTGTCAAAGAATTTTTTCAACCTGTTTTGTGGATTATACGATAAGTACTTTAGTTTTTATAGATAAGTATATTATTATTAAACAACAAGTAAGGCGTTTCGTAAGTAAACTTAGAGTAGGTAATCTTGATAGATCTACCATTTTAGGCCATGTTAAAATTAGATAAAACCACCTCCATTACCCTGTGTAAAGTAGGCATAGGTATACTAGCTTCCTAGACATACGCTCACACGTGTCTAATATAATATTGGCCTTTGCAGAACTTTGACAGTCTGACACCCAGTGTCTCGACTTTTCGTTATTCAGTGTTAAGTACCTTATTGTATACCTACTCATTGTTTTTATTTCTTATGTCTTGGAACATTATTAAGATCATAATCAAGATCTATGTATTAAGTAAGTAGGTACCTAAGTACGTATCAAAATTATATTAAAATACAGGGTGTCAGGGAAATTTTACGTCGGTTATTTAAAAAAAAATCAGCGGTTCCATTCATTTTCACCGCGGGCCGCGTAGGTATTGCACTTCTATGAATCAGCAGATTTTGTTTTAAAAATAACTGACGAAAAATTTCAACGCAGGGGTGTTCAGAATCATGTACTTACTGCATCCATGGTAACAGGCTTCGCGTCGATGTCCCTGACACCCTGTATACAAAATTATCTGTAAGTAATATTAAAATACAGGGTTTAAGGGAAATTTTTCGTGGGTTATTAAAAAAAAAAACATTTGTTTCATACATTTTGACCACGTATGTAGGTATTCCACTTTTCTATGAAACAGCAGACTTTTTTTTTTAATAAGCTACGAAAAATTTCAACTCTGGAAGGTTCAGAATCATGTAGGTACTGAATCGTGAATCCATGGTAACAGGCTTCGCGTCGATGTCCCGGACACCCTGTATATTATATGTACCTACTTAATAAAAGTGCCTATTAAAAAACTTTACATACTTAACTAAATGGTTTTCTTTATTTATATCTCGTTACTGACCCAATTAGTTTATTTTATAACTAGCACGAACATGCTTCGCGCAGGTACAATCTACTAATGTGGCGACACTGGCGACATGTCAAAACATCGAAATTTCCCCACACACATCTATTTTCTGAAATAAATTAAATAAATGGTGGTGAAAACCGCATCAAAATCCGTTGCGTAAATTAAGAACAACGCGGTCACAGACAGACACGAAAAGAAACTTTAATTTGTAAGTACATTTCCCGTTTCTAAAAAGATGCTCACGCGTCGCAATCTCGATTTAAAACCACCTAGTACATTAGTTACATTTGAGAAGACGGTAGTATTGTAGTTTTTTTTTTTTTATCTAGTATATGGGATACATGTAGGTACTATAATAACTACTCGTTTAATACACAATTGCTGGTTTGATTAAATACAATGATAACTTGGATAATTATTCCTATATATTAGTCTACGATATTTTACATTTTATATCATGATATCTCTTCGTCCCACATACCGCAGTGTCTCAACACGAAAGTCTTTAATCAGTGCGAGTTGCCAGTGATGACCTATGGCACTGAAACGTGGTCGCTCACAATGGGCCTTATCAGAAGGCTAAAAGGGCAATGGAGAGGGCTTTTTTTGGAGTTTCCCTATGAATCGAATCAGAAATGAAGGGATCCGCAGGAGAACCAAGGTAACCGACATAGCCAGACAAACTGCCAAACTTAAGTGGCAATGGGCAGGGCACGTAATTGCTCGCAGAACAGATAGCCGAAGAGGCCGATAGGTTCTGGAAAGCCGACCGCGTATCGGAAGACGTAGCGTTAGAAGGCCTCCTGCAAGGTGGATCGATGACCATGTGAAGGCCGCAGGAATCCGCTGGATGCGGGAAACACAGAACCGGTCGAAAAGGCGGTGCGTAGGGGAGGCCTATGTCCAGCAATGGACGTCTTTCTTTCGGCTGAAATAATGATGATTATCATTCATGACATCTCTGCCAGCTTGCTAAGCCGATCCTACGACAAACATGGCCTGCCCACTGCCACTTCAGCTTGCATACTCTGCAAGCTATTTCAGTTACTCCAGTTCTTTTCCGGATAGTTTCATTTCTATCTTATACCCAGTAGCGGCGTTAGGGTAGGGCGCGGTTGGGCGATCGCCCAGAGCGCCGGATAAAAGGGGCGCCGCCGCAGGCGCTCCTTTGTAGCTCATCGCTCATAGTTCGAGGTCCACATACTCGTAAATTCCCTAAATTAAGCGAAAAAATCTTTATGTTGGCAGCACTTGAATGTGTGGAGTGTAGTTTTGAATTTAGGAGCTCTCCAATAACACACAGCTATAACAATATAAGTAGTTTATTGATAACACAAATTACAATAATTGGTTGTATGTTGTGTGATGAACTCCTAAGTCTGAAATCCTTTTTGCCTTATCAGGATGTGGATACTCCTATTCTTGTGATTCTTGTTTTAAATTTTATTAAAGATCGCAACTTACAAGAACTATCCAAATGTATGGATAACATTACGCATATTATTAACTACTTATACCTGTAACGGTTGCTAGTGGGGAGAGGAGTTTTTCAAAGCTGAAGCTGATAAAAACCTATTCTCAATCAACAATATCTCAACCTAGATTGACAAACTTAGCAACTTTGTCAATTGAAAACGAAATTGCTGAAAACATCGACTTTGATAACCTTATAAAAGAGTTCGCTGATAGAAAGGCCAGAAAAGTAAAATTTTATTAGTTTTTTCTTATAAACGGTTATTTTGTATAATGTAGTGGTTACACCGCCACATACGAACTACGCAACAAAGACATGACGTCACTCAATTCCTGAATCGCGCAGTTAGAGTTTACCGAGCGAAAAACATAGATAAGACTATCCGAAATCAACTTACGGGCAGTTGCCCGCCAGATATAACACCCGTCTGGTTGGAGGATTCTCCCTTTTCTACGGTGGATGAGAGAACTTTACAGCCTGTTCCTTATACCCCTAAATTGGTGACCCCGAGTATGAACGTCAACGCGGCCTTCGTGCAACTACTTCAGCATGACGTCATCATCATCACTCCCGCAAGCTTTCGTGAGGCGAGTCACACAGCCAGCCAGCACCCATGGCTTCAACGGGTATCCAGACCACCAGCATGCAGCGAACGTGCTTTCCTGGTCATCACCCTCAGCCACATCACCCCAACTCACTGGGGAATCACCGCAATCACCTCAATCACCACAATCGCGGCAATCACTACAGACAGTTCCGACCTACCGTGAACTGAGCGGCACCCGGTTCCGACTCACTGGAACCACAGCTCGGCACTGTGAAGCATCGCAAGATCCAAGACTCAGCCCACTATCGACCTCCGGAGGGGAGTAACGTAGTGGATACACCGCCACATACGAACTACGCAACAAAGACATGAAGTCACTCAATTCCTGCATCGCGCAGTTAGAGTTTACGGAGCGAAAAACAAAGATAGATAAGACAGGATAAGACTATCCGAAATCAACATTTGGGCAGTTGCCCGCCAGACATAACAACACGTCTGGTTGGAGGATCCTCCCTTTTCTATGGTGGATGAGTAAACTTTACTTCCTGTTCCTCATACCCCTAAAATATTAAAATAATAATTATTTCTTTTAATAAATGGTTATTTCATTATATCTTTCCCCTTTTTCGTATGGGTTTGAATTGCAGTTGGGGGGCGCCGTACTTATCTCGCCCAGGGCGCTGTTAGTGTTAAAACCGGCACTGCTTATACCCGCTCTATAGCGCTCTGAGCGACCTTCCGTGAGCGACGTTCCGGCACCCTATGTCATCACGGGCAGGATGCACTGGTTGAAGATGTTAGTCTTCAAACATTGCGGGATAGGCGACGAGGTAACTTGGGTAAGTTTTCCAAACGCTGCCCCACCCAACTGGATCCTCCTGTCAGCTTTTTTCTCAAAGTTGTGTCTACCGAGCTAGATGACTTCCCCTAGGCAATCATACTCCTTCACAACTTCGAGAAGCGACCCTTCGATGTAGATTGGTGTCGACATCTCATGTGAATTGTACATGGCTTTCGTTTTGTCCAAATTCGTGCCGAAACCAACCAGTCGAGAGACTCCATTTAGGCATTATGACGATGTCATCGGCAAAGAGTGTACTCGCCGTTCGCGTTGATACCCTGTCCAGTCCAGTCCATGGGGAACAGTTTCGAGGATATCACATCCCCCTATCTGACCCCTCTGAGCAGTTGGATGGGGCTAGTTTTCTTGTTCTGGATCTGGACAGTCATCGTGGCAGTATCATACAAACGCCTCAATACTTCGACGTAGCGCCGTCAATTCAGTCCAAGACGATCAGGAAAAGTTACTTACACCTATCAAAATTTTGTTTCAGTGCGGATAGTAGAAGCGCTGTTCGAACAAATGCTGTTGAAATCATTGCTCGCTCTGAGTGGAATAAGTACCTCCATTTCTTCTATTGTTTATTTGTATCAACGTTTTTCTTATAATTTTATGCCATGCCATATTATTATAATAACTACAAAAGGTTGTATAAGTTAAGATCTCTCCTACATTATGAAAGTAAGTATATACATTATAAATAAATAGGTAAAATCTTCCATAGCAATTTGCAACAATGTAAGTAAGTACCAGTTTGTGTGGTTAACTCGTTTATGTGCCAGCAAATATCTAAAGTAAACGGCTTCATTATATTCTGTAAACCGGCTTTATGTATTTCTTATATTATTATGTACGTGTCGTTGGGTCATGGTCACAAAGATCAGAACATGACACATAAAACCAACAAATCAATAGATAAAGCAGTCAATGTATTCCTTTGTTTATGTTCACTAATGTGACTATGTAAAACGTTGGTAGGTATGTGATTTTAGCTACGTTCTCATTCAAATAAATATTGTATAAATTTTCCTCGTGTTGTTTTCTCTCACTCTAGGACAAAGGACTTCCTTTCTTCTTTGCACTCGTATTATAGGTAGGTGCTTAGGTAGATACACATATACACACACACATACACAACACACACACACACAAATATTTATTTTGCAAGAGGGATGACGGTGTTAGTAATAAAATATTTTGTATTATCAACAAAGTCACCTAACCTATTTATGCAAAGGTTTACGAACTTCTTCTTACTGCGCAGATAACGTCCCAAGTCCCAACAGTAATTAAATGAATCTTCTATTCTATATAATTATTATCCAAGGTCCCATTAAAATACCTAGATGGACAAATTTTAACACAACGTTCAGTAATAGGTCTAACCAATGACATTCAAACAAAAAAAAAGTTATTTTAAGTACCTACCCTGAGACCAATAACTTTATTGGTCTGAGTAAGTACCTAACCAATATGTTTCTGTATTTTCGTTAGCAGATTTTTTTTCATATATGTGTATCTAATGCGTTTTTCTTATTATTTTTTTTACCATTGTACTTATTTTAGTGGTCTGAAAACTCTGAATGATTTCTAAAAGTTGATCCATCTATTTTAATGGGATACATTTACAAATTAAAGCCACTTTTCGAGTTTGTCTGTATGTTCGCGTTGTTCTTCTAAACCACGCTTCAGATTTCGATGAGGTTTTCACCATCGTTTAGAGAGAATTATTCCGGACGGTTTATGTGTATAATACGTTAGTATTAAAGTTACATATAACTAAGAAATCTCGATGGTTTTAACACTTTTAACAACTTGGCAAAGTTGTAAAACCGTGCGAAGCAGAAGCGGATCGGTGGTGTCTAGTGTGACTGCTTCGTTGGTCCAGTACTGTTGAGCATGAGGTTCTGGGTTCGATGCCCAGGTCAGGCTGTGTTATTGGGTTTTTCCATCAGGAATTTATCAGTACCAGCCCGGAGTCTGGATTTGTGCCCGGTTGATGGCAATAGGCTCGCGCCCTATTACAAGTAATTTCGCAAAATGTGGATGTACTTACCCAATACCTAGGTACTCCGGGGAAAAGGCGTGATAAGTACTGTAGAGGCTTTATTCCATTTGGTTTGAGATGCAACCTTTGTGTGCGCGTATTGATGGCAGTTAGAGGAAACAAACATTAGGTTCATAATTAGAATAGGATAAAATAATAGATAGTCAGCCCACGGCTGTCAGGCCGTTGATTATAAAATATATTGTGAATGTAGTTTCCGCCTCTATAGGAATAATTATGATATTCGAAGCTAATATGCGTTTAATTTAGTATAATCCCGGCACAAGTGAGCAGTAGTGCTCACAGTACCTATCACGTCATCCAACGTTTTACGAGCATCTTAGGTAGGTACTGCGCAGAATCTCTCGCACTTAGCAGTACTTAGTCGTGTAACTTTAACGAATGTTCCTACAGTAGGTACCTACCAAAATGAATTATGTATCAGGTAATTATTTAACGAATCAATATACCTACTCACGTTACACGGAACACATTGGCTTAAGTATCTCTACTATGAAAGTAAGCCAAGTCGGAAGAAGTGAACTCAACAGACCAAGGAGCGCGCTTTGAGCAATATCGCGTAAGTAGGTAATGAACAAAATGTTCTTTTTTTCTATTCCTAAGCAGACTGTTGTGTTAATAAGATTTATGGGTGTTATTATAATTTAATTATGGAGGAAGTGATCGCAATTAAGAACATTGGAGGACAGTATAACTACTGACTAAGTATATACTTGATAATGAAGTAATTTTAATCTTAGGGCAGAGGGCTACCTGCTGATTTTATCACGGATCATGATATCTATAATACGTTACTATACTAGGAAATATACAGGGTGTCAGGGACATGACGCGAAGCCGGTTACCATGGATTCAGTACATGATTCTGAACCCCCATGCGCTGAAATATTTCGTCGTTATTAAAAAAAAATCTGCCGTTCCATACATTTTGACCGCGTAAGTATTGCACTTTTCTATGAAACAGCAGATTTATTTAAAAGTGATATCATCTTATGGGAAACCGATTGGTAACGTAACGCGTTACGTTATCTGTCAGTTCAACTTAGATTAGTTTAAGTTATCACTTCTGTCCGGCGTCCCGAGACGCACACGTTTTTTATAAATAACTGACGAAACATTTCAACGCAGGGAGTTCATAATCATGTACCTAATCCATGGTAACAGGCCTCGCGTCGATGTCCCTGACACCCTGTATTATCCTTCACCAAAATCGCTTCGTCAAACCAATCCTGTATCGCTGTCTTCAAAGCCTCTCAAGGAGCACTTCACATATACAGGAAGTAAAGATCCTATTGTACAATCTGTCAATGTTCACACCCATGTGATCACTGAGGTATTCACAGCTCCAATAAAAAGGTGACAGACTTTACTTAAGTCATTACCTAATACCTTGTCCCCTCTAAAAGTATTGAAAAAAATCTAGCCTTCATTAGTTAAACGTCAGTCCCTGTTCTGCCACAAAGCCTGATTCTGCGATATAGTACCCATATGTGTAGAACAATTTATATGAAAAAGCGCGCGACACTACACACACAGGGTTGCACCGCGACACAAAAAATACTCTGTGTTATCGCGGCGATATCGATGCGACGCCGTACTAACAATTTTTTATGAAAACTTCATTGAAATTGTTCTACCAGAATCGCATCGCACCTGTCTTCGGGAGCCTAAAATGTTTCTTAGGGGTCGCACTGCGCGTCGCGTTGCTGGCACGCCTGCGATATCGCGGCGCGCTAGTCGTGTGAAAGGTGTTGCGTGGCGACTCTACTAGAGTCTGTATGAACCTAAGGCAGAACAAGGGCTGAAGTTTGCATGTAAAGTTGTCGTATAGGTAGGTACAAATCTATAAAATATATAAAAATGAATCCCTATTTCCTTGGTAACGGCTCACGGCATCACGCGTGAACGGCTGGACCAATTTCGCTAATTCTTTTTTTGTTGTGTTTGTAAGGAGAAGGTTCTTAGGATTGGTAGGTGAAGGTAGGGTAGGTAGGTATGTAAGTAGGTAGGTAGGCATGTTATGTAGGTAGATAGGTAATTAGGTAGGTATGCATGTACGTAGGTGTAGACCAG
Organism: Conistra vaccinii; assembly: GCA_948150665.1. Taxonomy (NCBI): domain Eukaryota; kingdom Metazoa; phylum Arthropoda; class Insecta; order Lepidoptera; family Noctuidae; genus Conistra; species Conistra vaccinii. Next base: position 17,507,769 of record OX411318.1, read on the forward strand.
TGTAGGTAGGTAGTTAGGGTAGAATTTATACCTAAAGTCCTACAACTAGTTAACGTATACTCGTATAATTGCTAATGATAAGTGCAGGCAGGGTACTCAATTTGATCACGTTGAGCACACTATTTGCATGACTAATGGCGAGCTAAATCAAATATTGACGACACATAGTAGAGTCGTGATTCGAGTTGAACCAAACCATGGAAAAGAAATTACAGGTGCGGTGAGTCCTCATATACTTAACTTATTTATTTATTTATTTTCTGTGTTATGCTTATGTCTACTACTACATCACTAAAGCCACTGAGATCAGATTTGCAAATTAGTAGAATCGGCCCCCTGGCTTATCTGAACATTTGTATTACCCATATTTCTGTACGCAGCTGAGACGTGGACATTACCGCTGCGAGCGAGCATAGCGCCGCGAGAACTGGAAAAGAAAAAAGTAGATGCTCTAGAAATGTGGTGCTGGAGAAGAATGCTTGGGGTATAATGGACAGAATTCCGCACAAACGTCTCCATACTCCAAGAACTCGGCATCAAACAGCGTCTATAAGCACTAGTACAGTCTTGAATACTGAAGATTTTTGGACATGTCTCCAGGTGGAATAATGACTCCATAGAGCGTCTAGTGGTGCAGGGCAGAGTGGAAGGTAATAGGCCACGCTGAGGTCAACTATGAGGTGGACCGATCAAATAAAATCCGCGGTTGGAGGCCCTGTCAATAAATGCGCCAGACTGTCATGTAATGGATGGAGGGAGATCGTGAGGCGGGCAAGGCAACGACTACACGGACTTTTTTTTTTTTGGGTGGAAAATCTTCAAATGGTGTCCAGAGCGGAAGGGCGTGTCGGACTCTTACTGACTAAAACCCACCCGTGTTCCTTCCCTCGCCTGTTCGTTGCCAGGGGCCACGGTCTCCTCTTAGGACTTCCCGCAACTCTAACTGCACCTGCGATTGGACACAGTTCATTGTGACCACGACCACTCTGTAAAGAGCGAAACGAAAAAGAAGAAGTATGTATGTATGTAGTTATGTATCTACCTACTTACATACTTAACCCAGAAAAAAATACTTACATTTTCGTCGTTTTGACAAATGCTAGATTTTTTTTTTTAAAGTTAAAGGAACTTATCAGTACCCTAATTACGTAATGCACGATCAATAATAAATTGAAATGAATTGAAACAGATTGCTAGTCCATTGCTTCATAAGTTCGAAAAAAAAATTAAGCCGATTTTTTTTTCGTAGGTACTTATGAAGCAATGGACTGAATTCAATTTATTATTGATCGTGCATACAGTAATAACAGCCACATGGGTCGATCCATCAGGTTAAGCTGCGCTTGCCGGGGTTGGTCCGTGAATGGGTGACCATCTTTACATACCTACTTACCAAGAATCCTACGTGCCTCGGAAAGTACGTTAATACGTTGGTCCTGGCTGCCATTCGCTAATCGTTGGCAGTAGTTTCGAGTCGTCAGAAGCCCGAAAGTCTAACAACCAGTCTTACACTCAAGGGTATCCGTGTTACCCAGTAACTGGATTGTGGAGGTCAGATAGGCAGTCGCTCCATGTAAAATACTGGCATTCAGCTGCATCCGGTTAGACTGGAAGCCGACTCCAACATAGTTGGGAAAAGGCTTGGCAGGCTGACTATAGGTACCTAATATGCAGTAGGTACCTAGCTATCTACCTGCTACCTACAACACTGTGATATGAAGGTCCCGTGATGAGGAAAATGTAATTAATTATTAAGTAAGGAGGTAAGTACCTAGTACAATACTCATCCTAGGTAAGATATTTAAATAATAATTAGAACTAATTGACAGACTAATCGTTGGGCAACCGGATTAGTAAATAGATAAGTTACTAGGTATCTAGGAGGTAGTATGTTTAGGAATCTAAAAACTTATCAGCTCGTTACCAACAATAGTAAAAAAAATATTATTATTATACAGGGTGTGAGGGGAGGGGACATCGACGCGAAGCCTGTTACCATGGATTCAGTACATGATTCTGAACCCCGCTGCGTTGAAATTTTTCGTCGTTTTTTTTTTTATCAGAGGGCTTAGTGCGAGTTTCATTTTATACCATCTCGATCAAACGCATCGACCGCGTTTGGCGCTCCGATTGGCAGCCGGCCAGCCTTCACCCGTGAAGGGCCAATCGAAACGCCAAACGCGCTCGATGCGTTTGATCGAAAAGGTTAAATGAAACTCGCACCAAGCCCTCTGCTGTTTCATACATTTTGGCCGCGTAGGTATTGCACTTTTCTATGAAACAGCTGTTTTTTTTGTTAAATAACCGAAGAAAAAATTCAACGCACGGGGGTTCAGAATCATGTACTGAATCCATGGTGACAGGCTTCGCGTCAATGTCCCTGACACCCTGTATAATAATAATGTCAAATAGGTAGCTATTATACGGAGCTTGTGGCTAAGTAATAACAGCCGCACGGGTCGATCCATCAGGTTAAGCTACGCTTGCCGCGGTTGGTCCGTGGATTGGTGACCATCTTTACATACCAAGACCCCTCCGTGCCTCGGAGAGCACGTTAAGCCGTTGGTCCAGGTTGTCATTTGTAGATCTTTGACAGTCGTTACGTGTCAGAAGCCGAAAAGTCTGACAACTCTTACCAAGGGGTATCGCGTTACCTAGTAACTTGGTTGTGGAGGTTAGATAGGCAGTCGTTCCATTTAATACTAGTATTCAGCTGCATCCGATTAGACTGGAAGCCGACCCCAAGAAACAATCCGTCAATCTGTAACAATCAGTTAGGAAAATGCTAAGCAGATGATGATGAGGTAGCTATTATATCTACTAAGATACCTATAATGCCTCGTTGGTCTAGTGATCGCAAGCGCTACTGCCGAGCATGTGGTCCTGGGTTATATTCCCAAGTCGGGCAACGGGTGTTATTCCGTGAAGTTTTCTTAGAAATTAGAAATAGAAATAGGGTTCCGTTGGCACCCTTTGGGTACGGAACCCTAAAAATTATTGATTAATGAGCTATAACAGCCCGCTGAGTTCGTTCATACGTAAGAGACTAACCTTTGCAAAAGTGGACAGCCATAAACTTACTCTTTGTTCACACGTAGGCCACGTTATAAGCAAATAATAGGTAAACATACCTACTTACATATTGGCTATCGACTAAGATAATCCGCATCGCGAGTTCACGTCGTAGTCAATAATATGTTATCTAAGAAAATGTTATCTTTCTAAATACGTTACTATTATTGAGACGTGTACCTAAGGGTTTATGTACTTATCTATACTAATATTATAAAGAGGAAATATTTTTTTGTTTGTTTGTTTGTTGGTACCGAATAGGCTCCGAAACTACTGGTCTGATTTGAAGAATTCTTTCAGTGTTAGATAGCCCATTTATCGAGTAAGGCTATAGGCTATATATCATCACGCTAAGACCAATAGGAGCGGAGTACCAATAAAGAATGTTTCAAAATCGGGGGTTTTTTTTAGCGTTAGCCCAAAGTAACTATTCCACGCGGACGAAGTCGCGGGCAGAAGCTCTAGTAGGTAATATTCTCTATGTAGATAGATCAATCATCTGAATGAAAGCTCCCGCAAACAGAATGAAAGCTCCCGCAGGCGCAACGCGACTCTTCTAATCAAACAATTTGTAAGAAAACATCACGGCAGAAAAATTTGAAATTACTTAAAAAATGTGATCAATGCGTGTGCTAAATACAGTCATTTAAAATACTCTAATATGCGTTGATAATAAAATTAATTGCAGGGTCAGTGATCGATCACTATATAGCAATCAGTAACACGTGTTTGTAATAGGTATTTATCTATCTATTAGTCATGTCATCAGTGTATAATTAAGTAGGTAGATGAAAAAACAATTATTCGGATTTTTTTAAAGTAAATGTGTGAATTGAATACGAACGACCCTGGACCCTTTAGGTCTGTTAGCTCTTAGGTAGATTATTAGATTGGTCTACTGCTTTAATTAAAGTTAATGGTTTTATAACCAAGACATTACTGATTTACATAGATAGGTACATAAACCAGTTTATCTACCCATGACTTAATTGTTTGGAGGCCGTGAGATCAACGGTCGCTACTTATACCTATCTCGCCTTTATTTATAACTAGATGAAAACCCGGCTTCGCTCAGGTGAAATGTGACTCATAATAAGAAGTGGCCGCCGACCAAAAAATTGTCGGCGGCGGCGCGCCGAGAGGAATTGGTCGGAGCTTTTCAGATATACTAAGCAAAACTAAATGAATACTGAAAAATGTACATTATAATTTGAGTGTATGTCATTAGTTCGATCAACAGGTGTGCGACATGTCATAACCTCGACAAGTCGTTTGTTCGACAGGTCGCTTGTGCGACAGGTCGTTACTTCGACAAGCAATGTACGTTAAACAAACGAAAACAACTTCAACTTTTAAGGTTATGGCCTAGTATTCTTTTTTCTATGTTATGGCAATCGGCCAATCTTAGGTTTTAAGAAAAAACACATAACACAGAGTAAGTATATCTTATAAAAAGCATCCAAAACAATACCTTTGCGAAACGAATGAAAAATTGTCACAATTCTTTGTAATGGACACTTTGTTTATAATGAATGGCGCGACGACGTAGCGCGTTTAGTGGCGCTCTAGTATGTTTATTTACTACTCATGGCCGCTTTCCGAATTAGAACATAATCACTCACAGCGCTGACATCAATAATTGCCGTTCCGAATAAGATAACAAAAATTTCATAATTATCATATTTCTTTGTGTATCTTTCACTTTCTTCTTATTCTTGGGTAAGTGGTGACGAACGATAGCCAGAAGCACAATTTCGAATATGCCACGTTAGTCTAAAGATATGATGCGACTCAAAACAAAAACAGCACAACTGTCAATTTTGACAGCGCTCACGGTGATATTAGCAAAAGGTATGGTCGGCGACTCGGCGTTATCGCAAGATGGCGCATGTCATGACGTCATCGATGACGATTCACGGAACATCGTTATCGCGCTCACTCACGCTTTTTCGGAACGGCTTTTAGCGCGCTCAAATCGATTACAGTGTAACTCGGAACGCATTGCATGTCATCCGGTGTCAGTGACGTTTCAATATGGCGACTGCCATTTGTCTGTCAGTACCATTAGAATTTAACAAAATACTCGATAATCCGAATTTTGCGGATATATGTTGTCGACTCGAAATCTTTATTTTTTTATGTTTTATTATTCAGGTAAGGTTTCGATCGAGTCTACCGTACCCCTTGACGAAATTATTAATATAGATTTGTTAGACTGGGCACGCTGAACGAAGAAAATACGAGCAAATTCCGCCCGGACCCTTGGCTTGGCGGAACCAGCATCTCACGGTGCTCCTCCAACTAAGCTTGTTCTATAGGATTTCAAAACCTAATACCTAAATACCTACGTCTACGTGCCTAGTTCTCTGGGATTAGCTACCCTGCTACCCATAATTATTTTTTTGAATAATACAAAAAATAATAAAAATAATATCCTTCCGACCGACACCCTAATTGCGTGACAAATGATCAATCAAAATCCGTTTTCTTTTGACAGTTCAAAAACATTCATTGCGTTATTTACGTTGTTGAGCAGACAAATTTTTTTAACCTAAGCAGCAATGGATTAGCAATATCCTTCAAAATGATTCATATTATGATTGCTCGTGTGTTACGCAATTAGGGTGCTAATTTCGATCACCCAAGTAGGTAGGTGCCTACGCGGGAGATAGGTATTATCGTGCAGATTCGTGCACAAGTGTGCTCAAATACAGGTGCTCCCTCTTCCCTCAGACTTATAGTTCTATGGGAGGGAAGTCCGACCTAGTAATCGAATCCACGACCCCACGTGCAGCAACAGTCGCACTAGCGACCACGAGACCAATGGGGTACCTACTTATATTTTGTCACAAAATTAGCATAAGAACCACGCCCAGTTAGCCACCAGTTCAGTCCGTCATTCTGGTAGAATGATCGTCTAACCCACGCCCACGGAATGACGGACATCGGACTGACGGTCAATCCATACTGATGAAAATTATTATATTTTAAATAGATTTCGTCAATCCGCTGTGATGCTGTGAATGATGAAATACTGATAGAAAACTGATCATGTAAACCACTTGTTGTTATTCTCGCGTCAGTCACCGCCCGCGACAAATGGACCACGACGAACTGTTAGGCACCTATAAAATATGGTTTGAAATTTGCATAGAAATATATTATATATCTTAGATATTCTAAGATATATATCTATGGAAATTTGCAACAAATGATCGTAGCAGGTTTCTTTCGTTCGATAGAAATTTTCCTTATTCTTTTTCTTCGTGTTCTAAAAATTTAGATGCGTGTAATGGCCTCTTCTTTGTAGCCAGCTTCTCATCCATCGCTTTCTTCGTTAGCTAAACGGCAACTGAAGTAATTTTTATCAGTCAGCTGTCAGTCTGGGCTGGCCGTGTAACTCGTCCATCATTTTATCAGTTTCTCATAATTCCGATCAAGGACCAGAATGTAGACCACATTAAACTGAGCGTGGAACCTTGCTCTAAAAGAAGGTCTAAACTATAATCATGAATACCAGGGGCGTAGACTCCGTACAAGCCGATTCCTATCGGCTTCCCTTCGGTAATTCGGAACACAACCACTCTATCGTCATTGAATAATCACACTATAAGTATTTGAATACAATTAAAACATTACAAAACGCCTACATAAAATTTTTTGTCTTTATATCCCAACAACAAAACATTTCGCTCTAAAATAACTCGTAGGCGCGTACGGGTTATCGTGAATTTAATTTCTATAGAAAATATAGTCCGTCTTGACGTCACTCGGTCACGTGACACCGCCCTTTCTTAGCAGCCGAGTAAGCCGGTTTGCAACGAGTTACTATAGGGACAGTAGGCGAAAACGCGCTCGTGTGAACGAGAAAGAACTATGTATTGCTATTACTCACTCGTTCTCGCATTTGATATTCGGTTGTTGTCGTTGAGTATCGTAATGCGTTCGGCTCGGTGTTCGGACATCAAAACATTATTTCATCATTCGATTGACAATGTGTTGGTTTTTGTCGTAATCGCAACCATATAATTTGTTTACAGTAGTTAATTTGCATTTTGTATTCATTGTATTCATTAGTTTATCATTACTAGTACGAGTAATATTTGTTTTCAGGTATAGAAAAGTGATTAAGATAGTGTTTGTGTTATGAGTTTAGTGAAAGAAACGTACGTTGATTGAACTACGTTGTAATTAGGTATTTGGGGTAAGTAGAAAGTTTAATAAGTTGAACTTACATCATTAGAGTAGATTTGAAAAATGATTAGTACTATCAGTAGGATTAGGATGGCGGCAAATAGTTTTGATTGTTGCTTGACGAATTATTTACTTTGTGAGGAAACATGCTTTTCAAGGTTTGAAAATAAGAAACACATAATTAATACTGAATTCTTTATTAATACCTACATTATGAAACAAATTCCATAATTAAAAATACTTTTTGTATTATAATTACATTTGATTTCACTCTTAGAGTAAAATCAGATGTGCTGTCATCTTGTGTTGAAACGCCAAACTAGCTTCACAAATCTCAAAATAGTATTTCTACTCGCCGACAGATGTCGTTAAACGAATCACAGAACAACTTGATTATTTTTCGCTAATTCGCATGAAGCTCCTATAAGAAAAGTAAATCGAAATAGGAATTTAATGAAACGGTTTATTGACACCATTATTTTGTTAGATACACAAGAAGTAGCTTTTCGCGGCCACGATGAAGGTCTGAATTCCAATAACCGCGGTAACTATATCAAAACTTTGTTATATCTGAGGAAATATGATCCGTAATGAACTCGCATTTAGAACTATGATCTTCAGTTCAGAACCCCGTGTTTTCTGGTCTCTCTAGTGATATTCAAAATGATTTAATACATTGTATTGCATCCGTTTTACGAGACCACATTAGGTTAGAGATAGATAAAGCTCAATTTCTGTCTGTAATGATTGACGAAACTCCAGATGTCAGTCATAGGGAGCAATTAACTGTAATTTTTCGATATTTATCAGAAACTGGAATTGAAGAACGATTCCTGGGTTTTTACGATGTTAGCGAAAGTCGAACTGCTGAAGTTTTATCCAAACAGTTGTTAGAAATACTTGACCAGTATCGTTGTAGAAATAAGTTAGTTGGTCAATCTTACGACGGCGCGGCAGTTATGTCTGGCGAGCCACGGTGGAGTACAAGCGAAAATTCGTGATGCATGTCCATATGGCAATGTTTGTCCCATGTTACGCTCATATATTAAATTTAGTACTGAGCCGTTCCCTTGAAAATATTCAGGAAATGAAAACGTTTTTTGGACACGTAAATAGTATCATCTTATCATATAGTAAATAGTAACATCTGCCTGTACAAGACTGAAGAGCCAGAAAGCTAGCCACAAATTGTAAGTAACTGGACTTCACGCACGGCTGCAGCCCCTGGTTTTTTTTTTTTTTTTTTTTTTTTTTTTTTTTTTTTTTTTTTTTTCCTTTTGTTTTGGCTCCGGCTTACCTTTTCTATTACGGCACCCTTCGCCACTGATGAATACAGTCTGCTGCCACTCTGGACTGACCACATAACTCGTACTTCATTCCATAAGTTTCTTATAATTCCGATCAAGGACCAGAATGATGACCACACTGAAGCTAAACTTTGCTCTAAAAGGAGAGCTAATTAAACTATAATCATGAATTTTTATCAGTCTGCTGTCAGTCAGGACTGGCCGTGTAACTGGTCCATAATTCCATCAGTTTCTCATAATTCCGATCAAGGACCAGAATCATGACGACACTGATGCCAAACTGAGCGTGTAACCTTGCTCTAAAAGAAGGGCTAATCATATGTGTAAAATGCGTGTCAGTCACGCACGTTAGCACGTACAATGATTATCATATTTGTGCTAATTTTTAAGCAGATTAATCAAATCGAACAAAAAGTATATCTGTAAATTCATTTGATTAAGTAGGTACCTATTGATCGCTTTAATTTCCTTTGTAATTGTCGATCAGTCAGTGCCTAGCACGACGCACGACGAAATTTTGCCGAAGGTACTGGGTCCTGATTGCTCTAGAAGCCTAGAATATTTATTAAGAATATTGTAGTTCTCTCGTAAATTGAATTCGAAGCTGGAGCTTTACGTGTAAAGAAATGGCCGCACGGGGCAATAACTTGCCCTTGACTTTTTATCTCTATAAATGAATAATAAAAAAAAAACTTGTTTCCTCTGATGATTCATCATTGGGTTCCTATCGTTATGTGAGAGTTATTTATAAATAATGAAATTGGACGGAAGTAGGTGCCCGCACAGCGTCCGTTGCCTACGCGGGAAGTGCTGTGGTGATTTAATAAAGTTATTATTAATTAACTAATATCTGAACTCGATACCCACACAACACGAAGGTATAAGTATTTCATAACAAAGTACCTAATAAATTGTTTGCATTGTTTTTTTTTGTTTGTTTTCTCAGGAGGGGGGTGTCACGCGGGGTTAATTTAGAAAAAAAATGGTGTCGTAACCATTATTTTTTTCTAAAATAACCCCACGTCAAAAGTTCAAAACGTCATAGTCGGGAACTAAAAATTCATATAAAGCTGTTTTCAGACCAGCGTGATTTGTCGCGCGACAAATCGCGCTGGTCTGAGGTCACCTGCTGGTGGCACCGCTTGATATGGACGAGAGCAAACCGCTGTACGACGAGTTACGATAGAGATAGAATAAGTATTGAAAAAATGTGCGATTGAGATCGAGATGGCGGATTATTGCACATTTTATTTAGTTTTCACCTGTTCGTATTGTATTCGATTCTTTATGTTCCTATAATAATTTTAGAATGATACTTATTCATTTCATTTTATTTCTGAAAAACATTGAAAGTTATGTTTGTGTAGTTATAGCGTCTTTTTGGTTCTGCTACTTGACGACAGATGGGTTAAATTCAGTGAAGGAAATATGTACCTATACCTTCTTTTATTTTTAAGTTAATTAAATCATTTTTGCTTTATTGATAAGTAGGTACATATGTAAGTTAAAACCGGCTTCGCTTCGACTTCTATCTTACAAAAATTGACACCCCGACGCTGTTAGGTGGTTTTATGTACTTACGTTTAACAGAGTCATCATATGAGTCATGCTACCTAGTTCAATTGCGCGATCCCCTATTCACATGAAGTTGTGTGCGCCTGGATTTGTGAAATTGACAATGGTTATCACGATTATGCGGAAGTTCGTTTATTGGCCACGTGTTTCTATCTCGACAGGAGCCAAGATACGGATTCTGGAGGTAGGTACTCTGTCTCGATGCGATGACTGTATTGCGATGTTTTACTTGCTGAATTGAATGAATGAATGAAATGCATCGATCCCAGGGTGGTTTAACCAGACTCGATAAATCGAATGAACCCCAAGATTTGCACTAGCCCACGAAGCCTCATGTTTCATGGGACTACAAAAGCCATTGCATATCAGGGAGTAGACCAGGTGGCGCGGTAATGGTAAGGAAGAAGGTGCCCTCAGGATCAGGAAGGATTAGCGAGCCTACCAATATGCATCCATCTACCCAGGGGGTAGTAAGCAATGAACTAGTGGAGAGACGGGTGATATTTATCTATGGATCTTTTAACGTCGTCGCAGCCGGATTGTTTCATGTCCAGCCTGTGTCCAGCTTCACCGGTGCATCTTTTCTCGGAGTTAATCGTATCGCGTCGATGTCCCTGACACCCTGTATAATCATTCTTATACATCGTAAACCTGTTACGGAAACTTGACGTTTTGTCAAGTCCTGAAAAAGGCACTTTTTGAGAGCACAAAGGTATGTGAGCTAAATCGTTACAACAAGATAAAAATTATGGTCTACTGGATTGCATAATTCATTGGATTCTTTCTTGCATATCCAGTTCAACGAAATGGGATGGGATCCATAGACATAGACCACTTTTGTTTTTTTAATTGTAAGGCCCGTTCACACAGCGATGATCAGAACGTTATTTTGTTACTTACTGTATAATTTGGGATCATCCAGCAGTTTCATACTGCATTTTATTTTTATTAACCGTATGAACATTGGGATTTTGACGTGTGCATCAGTGTTCATTGCACCCGTGCGAAGCAGGGGCGGGTCTAGTTATAATATACCTACATATATGAACCCTTTGAACTGCTCTTATAATCTAAATGAATATTGCAGTTATACATAATGTTAACCACAAAATGATTATGTTATCAAAAATGAACGCGATAGGAAGGCGATAGACTTTGTTCATTTGGTGTGACAACTTTGGGGCTCGTCAAGTGCTTTGCAGAACGTAATCTTCTTTGCGGAACCATTTTCATTACCTACTTATTGAAAACCATATACCTAAGTATTTTGACAGAAATAGGTAGGTTTTTTTCTGTTCTCGGAAAATCGACCTTTCTGCTGGGGTGCTTATCCTTACATCCTTACATATTATAAAACAAAGTCGCCCGCCGCGTCTGTCTGTCTGTCTGTCTGAACGCGATAAACTCAAAAATTGCCGAACGGATTTTCAAACGGTTTTCACCATTGGACGGAGTGATTCATGCGGAAGGTTTTAGTGTATAATTCATTAAGGTTTTGTGTAAATTGGCTGAAATATGACGATTATTGTTGAAGATGTCGGAAAAATCATGCCGACTGGGAGCTTTACTGGCGTGCGCTGCGTAAGCCGTGAGAGATAAATCAAATTTATGTTCTAGAGTATTGTATATCTTAAAAATTGCAACAAAAAAGTCCGCGATGGCATATGTCTATCTTCTAAGGGTGACCCACAATAACCATTTTTATCTTTAAAAATTGTATAAAATTTTCATTGTTATTTCCGAAGCTATTTTGACCGGTATCTTATTAATCCTTATCCAATTAAATAGGTTATTTAAATTGGGCATTCAATTTCGATTAAAATATGCCTTTACATCACATCATTTAAATGAATAGTTTAAGAGATATCACAGTTTCAAAATTACGCGTAACAAAATAATTATGGTTGACTAGCTTTTACCCGCGGCTTCGCCCGCGTGGATGTCGCAAAATATCCCACGGGAACGTTCTTCCGGGAATACATACCTAATAGCCAAGGAAAAGATCATTGACTAACTTTCAGCGGACGCAGTGGTAGGCTACTACAGCGCCCGCGTGGTCAACCATAATTATTTTGTTACGCGTAATTTTGAAACTGTGATATCTCTTAAACTATTCATTTAAATGATGTGATGTAAAGGCATATTTTAATCGAAATTGAATGCCCAATTTAAATAACCTATTTAATTGGATAAGGATTAATAAGATACCGGTCAAAATAGCTTCGGAAATAACAATGAAAATTTTATACAATTTTGAAAGATAAAAATGGTTATTGTGGGTCACCCTTAAAAGATAGACATATGCCATCGCGGACTTTTTTGTTGCAATTTTTAAGATATACAATACTCTAGAACATAAATTTGATTTATCTCTCACGACTTACGCAGCGCACGCCAGTAAAGCTCCCAGTCGGCATGATTTTTTCCGACATCTTCAACAATAATCGTCATATTTCAGCCAATTTACACAAAACCTTAATGAATTATACACTAAAACCTTCCACATGAATCACTCCGTCCAATGGTGAAAACCGTTTGAAAATCCGTTCGGCAGTTTTTGAGTTTATCGCGTTCAGACAGACAGACAGACGCGGCGGGCGACTTTGTTTTATAATATGTAAGGACAACGCGGGCGCTGTAGCCTACCACTGCGTCTGAAAGTTAGTCAATGATTTTTTCCTTGGCTATTAGGTATGTATTCCCGGTAGAACGTTCCCGTGGGATATTTTGCGACATCCACGCGGGCGAAGCCGCGGGTAAAAGCTAGTCCTTACATATTATAAAACAAAGTCCCCCGCCGCGTCTGTCTGTCTGTCTGTCTGAACGCGATAAACTCAAAAACTACCGAACGGATTTTCAAACGGTTTTCACCATTGGACGGAGTGATTCATGCGGAAGGTTTTAGTGTATAATTCATTAAGGTTTTGAGAAAATTGGCTGAAATATGACGATTATTGTTGAAGATGTCGGAAAAAATCATGCCGACTGGGAGCTTTACTGGCGTGCGCCGCGTAAGCCGTTAGAGATAAATCAAATTTATGTTCTAGAGTATTGTATATCTTAACAAATTCAACAAAAAAGTCCGCGATGGCATATGTCTATCTTCTAAGAATGACCCACAGTAACCATTTTTATCTTTCAAAATTTTATAAAATTTTCGTTGTTATTTCCGGAGCTATTTTGACCGGTATCATATTAATCCTTATCCAATAAAATATGTTATTTAAATTGGGCATTAAATTTCGATTAAAATATGCCTTTACATCATATCATTTAAATGAATAGTTTAAGAGATATCTCAGTTTCAAAATTACGCGTAACAAAATAATTATGGTTGACGGCAACCCGGCGCAGTAGGCACTGCGTCCGCTGAAAGTTAGTCAATGACCTTTTCCTTGGCTATTAGGTATGTGTTGATGTTGTTTAGGTTCACTTTTGTGAGTACGGGAAACTTGTTAGAAAATCACAAATGCGTCTGTCTTCAATGGTGTTTATTAGCGACTAAATGAATGCTTCTCACGTAGTTACTTAAATATATAAAACTATGTAAACGACACAACATACCGCCCACCAAAGGGACAACAAGGCCCTTTAAAATAATGCTTAGTGGACTGTATACACATATTGAATGATAAATTAAACTTGATTGTGATTAAGCAGTATGCAACGTTTCTAATTATTCAAATACAAACAAATGATTGTAACTACGGTGGTAAAAGGTTCTATGAAATTGAAGTTAAATTATACAATACTATCTACTAATAGACATACATAATGCCTGCATGCAAAATTGAAATGAGATTTGACTGGTTATACAATAGCTAGTTATTAATCAGTTAGTGTCAACAGGTAGGGGACATAGTTTCGTGACAGATCTCTTCACAATGCTATTGCCAGATTTGACGCTGTACACTCGTGTGAGTCCATCATGACCGGGATGCTTGTCTACAATTCGGCCTAGTAACCATTTTCCTGCCGGTAATCCATCAGTTTTGATTAGAACTATGTCACCAACTGTGAATTCTTGTTTCTTCTTATGCCAGACAGGACGCTGTTGTAGACTTGTCAAATATTCGTCTTGCCATCGCCGCCAGATGTCGCCTACGAGCTTTTGAGTATATTGCCATCGTGTTAAGTTATGAATCTTTGTGTCTTTAAAATCTGGAGAGGGCACGACGATTGGGGCTTCATGTATCAAGAAATGACCCATGAAGTCACTACTTCTCAAAATTCAAGTTAGCTTCTTGCCATGCTGCGACTAAATCCTTTTCTGCACCAACAAAGTTTCGCCCTTGGTCGCTCCACATGTGGCTGCATTTACCTCTTCTTGATACAAAGCGTTTGTATGCAGCTATAAATCCTTCTGATGTAAGGTCTCCTACCAGTTCAAGGTGTATTGCCTTTGTAGACATACATACAAATAAAGCAATGTACGCCTTTTGAGTTTTCATGCCTCTTCCCCTTGACATTAATATTTGGAATGGACCGGCATAATCCACGCCACTGTGTAGAAAGGCTCTAGCAGGTGTAACTCTTTCTTTTGGCAAATCTCCCATGATTTGAGTTCGTGCACTAGCTCTTTGCTTAGCACACACTAAACATTTACGGTTGAAGTTTTTTATTAATCCTTTAGCTCGAATGATCCAATATTTAGAGCGTAAAACGCATAACATTAATTGAACACCACCGTGTAGTGTTTGAGCATGAGCATCTGCTATGAGCAAAGGAATTAAATTGTTGTTATGTCCTAATATTATAGGATGTTTGCTTTTTTCGTCTAATCTTGCATGTCGGAGACGACCGCCCACCCTGAGGATACCATCTTGGTCTAAGTATGGGGTAAGTGTTTTAATGTTACTATTTTTCTTCACATTTTTATTTAATACTAGCTTCTGCCCGCGGCTTCGCCCGCGTGGATGTCGGAAATTATCCCACAGGAACGTGTAACATGTCCTAAATCAGCGGGGTAATTGCGTAGCACTTACAATAGCAATGGGTTTCATTTTGACAGTTTAACAATTAATTGCGTTATTTACGTTATTTCTCGAACATAATTATTAAGCAATAGCTTCTACTTGGCGCTCTGGCGCGTCATCCCCTGGCTGGCCCTCCCCTCCACCCTCGTTCTGTGCGCCGTCGACTCAATATCGCAGGTCATTCTTATCGTTCTAACTTTTAAACTATTTGTCCAAATTACTTAGTGTAAAAGACAAACTTTATCTACTTACATTAAATACCAAAAGCGATGAAGGTATTTATTTTGATAAGAATTAACTAAATACCTACTCTAAAATATGCAATGTAAAAAAAGTATTCAATTTAACTGTATTTATTGCTCACTATTTTGGTTATAAAGGCTTTTATTTAGAACTCTTTAAGACAAACAATCCCACAATACATTTTCTTCATGTAACTCTAACGGTTTAGGCAGCGCACGCAGCATACGGTGGAGGTCTGCCCGGCTTGGGTGGACCACCGCCGTGTCCTCGTGGAGGCGATCGGCGACGGTGACCTCTCGCGTACGGCCCTGGTTCAGGCCATGGTGCGGAGCGAGAGGGCATGGCAAGCCGTCACCTCCTTCTGCAAAGCAGTAATGCTCGCGAAGGAGAAGGTGGAGCGCGCGAGGGAGTGGCAAAAGCCGCGCCCTACCAGCCCTAGCCGCCGCCGCCGTAGGAGACGTCCCGGGCGTCGGGAATTGATAGCCGATTTCCGGCCACCGTAGGCGCGGGCCTGCGGACGGAGAGCAACGGGCAGCTCGCCGTCCGATAAGGACCAGGCCCGGGTCGACAGCGCATCGTGTTCCACGCGCGCCTCAAAGAGATATCAAGGATCGAAGGAACACGTGAGGGTTTTAGTCAGTAAGAGTCTGACACGCCCTTCCGCTCCGCCCAGAGAGGGAGAAGTCATTGGATGATTAACCGCCCAAAAAAAAAAAACGCAGCGCACGCAAAGATAGATCTCAGAGGGCAGGAATTTTTCCGACTTACTTGATACTTATCGTTATATTATGGCCAAATCACATAAAATCTTTATAAATTGTAGCCTATGGGTTATTCTAATGTATAAGCTACATTATTGTAAAGTTTCATCAAAATCCGTTCAGTAGTTTTTGTGTGAAAGAGTAACAAAAATCCATCCATCCATCCATCCATCCATCCTCACAAACTTTCGCATTTATAATATTAGTAGGATTAATGTAGGGCAGTGTTTTTCAACCTTTTTCATGACTTGACCCCATTAGTATGAAAAAAATTTTTCGCGACCTCGACCATTCGAGAACGATTTGAACTCAGTCGAGATTCCCGCTGAGTCGAAGTTTCTGCAGCACGAAACCTAGCCTGATGTTCCCGAGTTGCAGAGAGCCTTGCCTCACGACCTTCCTCAGATTCCTGTGATCGAACTAATCTCATCCTTTTAGCATTTCTGCTACATTGGGAGAGGTTGGATCTTCTTCGAGGCATTCTTACAATAAAATAGTACTTACTACTTAACACACAGTTATTTAGTAAACACGTACTATATAAATACTTACAGATTATTATACAGTCTAAAATTGTCACAGTTTAAGTAATAAGTGTTAAGACGTGTAAACCAAACGTACTAACTTTATAAAACAAAAGAATTGCTAGAAAAATTAATTACTAACCTGAGCTAATAAACTTATACTTAATAAAGAAAATCAAGAAAAGAAATGCCAAACCTATACCAAATACTTATAATATTTATATACAAACCCTAAATAAAAATTAAGATAAGTATACCGAAAATCAAGGAAAGAAATGCCTAACCTATAACAATGTTCGATGTGATTCTTTAAATTGACATAACTTTTTTATTTATGAACCGATTGACATGAAATAAACACTAAATGTTAAGTGAAGCTTACTACAATATATTAGTGAAAACCGCATCTAAATCGAATAAGCCGTTTCTGATATTAGCGTGCACAAACACACAGACAAACAGACAAACCGACAAACAGACAAACAGACAAAAAAAAATTTAATTACAATATCGGGTTCAGCATCGATATAATAACAACCCCTGCTATTTTTTTTTCATATATTTCCATTGTACAGACACCACTTTTCTACAATTTTATTATATGTATATAGATTAATCTGTTTATTTCATCTGTAAATTCTTCCCTTTGTACTAGCTTAATGCATTTTATCAATGACGTGTGTAATTCTTCTGTTGTTACATTTCTGCAATTTTCGTAAGTATCCAATTCTTTTAAGTAATTGACGAATCTTCGACAGTATGTTATCACCTTTAATAATTCTTGTAAGTTATCAAATTGCTTAAATTTTGCTGTGAAATTATGTTCTTCTTCATCTTGAATTTTTGTATTTATTTGTATTTTATCCTTTTTCTGTTCCAGGTCAGTGACGACTACATTAGGCTGTTTTAATATTATTTTCCTTTCAGATAACCATTTTGGACCGTTCCACCATAACTCTGATTGTTTCAGTTCATCAAGTAACATGCCTCTCGACGCAATATCTGCAGGATTATCTTCTGATGCAACGTGGTACCATTGGTTGTTATTGAGATTTTCAGTGATTTCTGCGACTCGATTGGCTACAAATGTTTTCCATCTATGTGGGTCACCAGATAGCCATGCAATGACGATTGTAGAATCCGTCCACGTAAACATTTGTGCTGTCGATATTCTCATAGCCTTTCCTATTTGGTTTAATAATCGTGAAAGAAGTAGTGATCCAGAAAGCTCCAAACGCGGTAACGATACAGTTTTTAGTGGCGCGAGTCTTGTCCTCGCTGCTATTAGTTTTGTTGTAATACGACCGTCTTGAGATTCGACTCTAATGTATGCAACGGCTGCATAAGCTTTCATGGACGCATCGCTGAAGCCATGAATTTGTATATCGTTTATTTTGGTGCTGTAGGTTCCAAGCCATCGATCTATATAAATGTTGTTTACATTTCTAAATTCTTCACGAATAGTCATCCATTCTTCTTGTAGTTCAGGGCTTATTATGTCATCCCAATCGAGCTTTTCTAGCCACAGCTTTTGTATAAATATCTTAGCCATCACTACACTTGGCGCAATCCATCCCAAGGGATCGAATAGTCTCTGAACGTCTGACAAGATTGTTCTTTTTGTAATGTTGACAGAAGTTGTTGGTAGTTTCAATTGGTATTGAAATTGGTCTGTTCCCAAATTCCAAATCAAACCTAGTGCCTTTACAGTACCATCCATTTTATTTATATCTAGGTGTGCAATAGAACTTCGTTTGTTTGTTTCAATTGATTTCATAAATTCCGGACAATTAGATGACCACTTCGAGAGTGTGAATCCACCCTTCTTCAATATGTGAGATACTTCTTTTGCAGATGTTATGGCTTGATCGGTTGTATCTTCACCAGCTAACAGATCGTCAACGAGGAAATTTTCTTTGATGATTTTGACTGCATTCGGGTAATTTTGACCTTCATCATCAGCAACTTGATGGAGTGTTTTCACCGCGAGATAGGGTGCTGAAGCTGTTCCAAATGTAACTCGAAGCAAGCGATATTCCTTAATGCTATCATGTTCCTCTTCTCGCCACAGAATACGCTGATACTTATTGGCGTCTTCTGGGTAAACGCATATTTGCAGGTACATTTTTGTTATATCGCTGGCGTAACAAACTCGTTTCATTCTCCATCTCATTATAATATTTCTTAGATCTTCCTGAAGCTGAGGACCAACCATCAATTCATCGTTAAGCGAGACTTGGTTTGAACTCTTCGCAGATGCGTCAAAGACCACGCGAGTCTTCGATGTTTCTTTATCTTCTCGGACGACGGCATGGTGCGGTAAGTATACAACCCTTTCATTTATGACTTCCTTTTCAGGTATGGCTTCCATATAGTTTAAATGTAAGTATTCATTCATTACTTTCTTGTAATTTTCTTTCAGGTTAGGTGTTCTTCTAAATTTTCTCTCCAATTGTAGCAGTCTGTGTTTGGCTATTTCTTTTGTGTTTCCTTCTAGACAGGTTGGCTGTGGTATTTTCAAAGGTAACTTTACCATGTATCTTCCCTCTTCTGTCCGTGTGTGTGTTTCTTCATAAACTGTTTCACACAATTTTTCTTCTTTTGTTAAGTTTCTTTTGTTTTCTGTGTCTATTTCCCACAGAGATTTAAGCATCACATCCATGTCAACTTGGTGATGAAGAACAAGAGCAGAATCATCTTGTGACCTTGTATTTATTTCACCAAAGAGAATCCATCCAAGGTATGTTTTCTGTGCACATGGTGTACCCGGTGGACCCTTGATAAGTTTTTCTTGTACGATTTGAGAGTATTGTTTGACACCTAGAAGTAAGTCTATAGGGCCTGGTGTATCGTAGTTCGAGTCAGCCAGGTTGAGTCCTTCTAGATGTGGCCAGTTATCAGCAGCAATTGTTTTAGGAGGGAGTTTAGTGGTAAGTTGCTTGGACATGACGAATGCTTCGTCATCTATCTTGAAGTTTGTGTTCCAGCGGGAACCGATTTGCAGCTGTACCACGTGGTTTACATTTGTCTTCGTTGAACCCACTCCAATGATACTTCCTCTCGTTGATCGTTTGTTCAGATTGAGCATTTGAGTTGCTTTCTCACTAATAAGTGCTATCTGCGAACCTTGGTCCACTAATGCGCGTAGTACAACAGTGTGGTTTTGTTCATTTCGTACTGTCACTGTTGCTGTCGCTAATAGTGCTATGCCTTGTCTAGTACTGTGGTGTGAGGCGACCGTTGTATTGACAGTAACTTCCTTTTGGTCTTCTACATTGTTTTGAGCAGTCTTCGGTTGCGTGGAGGTCTCTTGTACCGAAGTCTCAGTTTCTTTGTTGATATGTAGAAGGCTATGGTGACGCCTTTTGCATATACGACAGGACACTGGCAGTCTACATTTTCTTGCTGAATGTCCTGGTACTAAACAGTTGAAGCATAGATTGTTCGTTTTTGCATAATTAACTCGTTCAATAGGTTGCAGTTTTGTGAATTCTTTACAGTGGCATAACGTGTGATTTTCATTGCATAGAATACAAGTTTTTCCTGACGGTGGCGTTGACGTACTTGAGACGTGAACAGCACGCTCTTTTGTTGCTTTATTTTGTGTTGCAGGTGTGACAAGCTCCAGTGTTCGATATGTGGACTGAAGAAACTTTTTCAGATCATTCCATTTGGGTAAGTCATCAACATCTTCTTTGTATGCGTATTGTTCCCAATCCTTGTGTGACTCAGGGTCCAATTTCTGAACTACCAGAAAAATAATTATAGGATCCCATGAATCTAAGCAAATATTTAAATTTTGAAGGTTATTTAAACAGTCTGTTGTGGTGTCCAATAAACCTTTAATTAGATTAGGTGACTGAGAACTCATCTTCTTTTGATAGACTAATTGTTTTAACACAGAGTTCATAATCAAACGTTTGTTTCCATATCTGTTTTTTAAAATGTCCCAAGCTTGTTCATAATTTTTCTGTGTTACCTGGATATGTTTCAATAAAGTCTCTGCTTCTCCAGTAACACTACACTTTAAATAATGTAACTTTTGTACGTCACTAATACTTGTGTTCGTATGCACTAACGAGGTAAACAAATCTTGAAACGTAGGCCGTTCTTCATATTTTCCACTAAAAGATGGCAGCTGTATTCTAGGTAACCTTACGAGCGTATTTTGTTGATCAAGATTCGTCGCGATGCTAGTATTATTTTGCGATGACGTCGTCGGCGCTGTTATACTTTGTTCATTCAACATATCACGTAAATCAGCCAACAAAATAAGATATAAGTCTTCATAAATATAAAACTCCTCATTAGCAAAATACGGTAATATTGCCTTTTGTTCCTTCGGCGTTATTTTTACCAAAGAATGATGAGCGTTTTTGAAAGTAGACCAATAATCTTCTATCGCCTTTATACGGGTTTCAATATATCCTTTAGTTAATCGGGATTTCGAGCATTTCTTGAGATTAACTTGAGTTTTTTGCAATAATGAAGCGGTATCTTCCAATACATTTAATAATTCCTTCGTAGTCAATGATATTAAATTAAATATAAATATATAATATAAATATATAATATATAATATAAATTTATTATAATATCATTGTTCGTAGTAGTCATCGATTCGTTACAAATCCTTATCGCTTAGGAATGCGGTGTCCTTTTGTTCTCGCGAGCCGGCCGCTCAACACGTGCGCTCAGGTAACTGGTAATGATCCGGCGAGATATCGACCATATGTTGCTGTTGTTTAGGTTCACTTTTGTGAGTACGGGAAACTTGTTAGAAAATCACAAATGCGTCTGTCTTCAATGGTGTTTATTAGCGACTAAATGAATGCTTCTCACGTAGTTACTTAAATATATAAAACTATGTAAACGACACAACAGTATGTATTCCCGGTAGAACGTTCCCGTGGGATATTTTGCGACATCCACGCGGGCGAAGCCGCGGGTAAAAGCTAGTTTATTATAAAACAAAGTCGCCCGCCGCCTCTGTCTGTCTGTCTGTCTGAACGCGATAAACTCAAAAACTACCAAACGGATTTTCAAACGGTTTTCACCATTGGACGGGGTGATTCATGCGGAAGGTTTTAGTGTATAATTCATTAAGGTTTTGTGTAAATTGGCTGAAATATGACGATTATTGTTGAAGATGTCGGAAAAAATCATGCCGACTGGGAGCTTTACTGGCGTGCGCTGCGTAAACCGTGAGAGATAAATCAAATTTATGTTCTAGAGTATTGTATATCTTAAAAAGTTAAACAAAAAAGTCCGCGATGGCGTATGTCTATCTTCTAAGGGTGACCCACAGTAACCATTTTTATCTTTCAAAATTGTATAAAATTTTCGTTGTTATTTCTGAAGCTATTTTGACCGGTATCATATTAATCCTTATCCAATAAAATATGTTATTTAAATTGGGCATTCAATTTCGATTAAAATATGCCTTTGCATCAAATGAATAGTTTAAGAGATATCACAGTTTCAAAATTACGCGTAACAAAATTATGGTTGACGGCAACGCGGGTGCTGTAGCCTACCACTGCGTCCGTTGAAAGTTAGTCAATGATCTTTTCGTCGGCTATTAGGTATGTATTCCCGGTAGAACGTTCCCGTGGGATATTTTGCGACATCCACGCGGGCGAAGCCGCGGGTAAAAGCTAGTGGTACCTAATCATAGCGTGAAAATGGAAAAAAATATGAATCATTATCCGCGTTCAGGCACTACTTACCTAGCCTTTGTTGTCTTCTCATAATCCGAGCATTTTCTTTGTGCTTGTTCATTGTGGTTGACTGATAATACAGTGTTTACTTACGCAGAAGTAGCTATGTAGAGACCTTCATTAGACTAGCTACTTTCATCATGCCAGTTTATAGCCACTTTTCATATTTATGTATGCCAACAACCATGTGAATCACAGAACAAACCTATTTTCCCAACTTCCTTTTCGGGTGGTTCTACGTTTGATGGGTCGACAACTAAGACAGAAAACGAAAAAATAAAAGTTAAAGTAGGTACTGCTACTTTGACTCTTCTTTTTAACCGACTTCCAAAAGGAGGAGGTTCTCAATTCGTCTGTATGTTATTTTTTTTTATTTTTTTTTTTTGTATGTTTGTTACGCGATTTCTCCGTCAATTATGGACCGATTTTGAAAATTGTTTTTTTGTTTGAAAGGGTATGCTCCCGAGGTGGTCCCATATTAATTTTATTAACTTTACTTGGATAGTTCTTGAGTTAGCTTCAATAATACGTATTTCTCCCACTTAGTTTATATGGATGATATAATGATAACTTCCAATCACTGTTATTTTAGCAGGTTAGTGGTATTCGAATTTGTATGGGGTAGGTACCACAACTAAAAAGTGCAAAATAAAAACTTTTTACAAAAAAAGAACAACCGGTGAAAAAACGAAAGTTCAAAACCAAATACACCGACTTCCGAAATTAAAGTTATTTTTGACTTTGTAGTGTCTTTTTTGGAAGTCGGTTGTTCTTTTTTTGTAAAAAGT
The DNA here is from genome assembly GCA_948150665.1 of Conistra vaccinii. NCBI lineage: Eukaryota > Metazoa > Arthropoda > Insecta > Lepidoptera > Noctuidae > Conistra > Conistra vaccinii. The sequence goes on from OX411318.1 coordinate 17,530,929, forward strand.
TTTTTTGCGTTTCAGTAAGTACCTACTAAGTAGGAGGTAATAAAAGTTCTTCAGTAGGGTACCTAGGTAGGTACTGAAGAACTTTTGCACTGTTTTATTAATGTTCAAGGGTATTAAGTATACGTTAATATCGTAGACGTACCTAATTACCTACATAATTAAAAAATTTGGTTCACGTTGTCGTATCGACCGATCTGCATCCTAAAATGCAAACGAGTTTTGTTTTAAATTATTTTTAATCTAATTTTACAATCACGGCTGAATCATTTTTTTTTTCAGCTAGGACCAATCTGCTGATAAAATATTAAGTATATTTACTTACTACTACTTACCTCTTACTTTGGCACAAAAATTCAGTGTCATAATTATATCCGATTAATCGGCTTACTTGCCTAACTGATTATGATTAATAGGTAGTAATCACTAATATTAAATTTATATTTTATGCAATCCGGAAGTCGGTACATTTTATGCAATCCGGAAGTCGGTACATTTAGTTACTGATGGACATACTTACATAACAATTCGTCAATATACTTGCTACTTTCTAATAATCTACCAGATAACGGATCCTAAATTTGGTACCTACCTAAGTGCTAATGTGATTTTAAGCTATATGTTTCTAAGTTTCAATGAAATATTGAAAACCAAGACATACATAGGTAGTTAAGGCGCCGCGCTCCACAGCAGCACCCGGCTAAGCTAGAGCTAAATTCAAATTGAAATTGAAATGTATTGCTCAACACAGTACATAATTATTCATACATTTCTAGATGTCAAGTGAATGCGAAGTCCACTGTGTTGCACCAATTCAGGCATGCTTGACGGTAGATTATTGAGTTGCTATCACAAAATTGCGTTTTGACAGTTCGAGCGCCCGATGCATCGCATAAGTAGCAATTTGGCAGTTGTAATTATGCTTATTATGAGTTATAAAGTTTTTGTTTTTTAAGTATGCAATTTTAATTTCCTATGAACCAACGTTTATTCTGGTACTCATAAATTTTACGTAAAGATATGAATGTAGAAAGGAGAAATTTACAGTTAATTCTGAGCGTTTTTTATGATTTTTAATTGGATTTTTTTTAGATATCCCATAAATATTTCAAAATTCTGAGGCCGCTATGAACTACAATACTTTTTAAAAGATCTTATTACTCGTATAAATTTTTAATTTCATTTGCTATGTGCCGTCGCGCATTTTTTGAAAAACTTGTTTCGGAATTTTGGCTTTATATAAATAATTAAGAAAAAATTGCAAAAAGCGAGGCCGCTATGTACTATACTAATAACTATTCTCTACAACTCAATAAGTCATAGTTGTCCAAGTCTTTCAGTTACTCAGAACAAGAACGCCAAAGTTGTCCATTTAACGCAAAAATCACCGTCAAAATCAGTCGAACTGTAATAGGGCTTTTAAATACATTTATATCTTTAATACATAGCCAACCATTAGGTAATTTCTTATAAATAAGTATGTGGTGCCATTCCTAGGAAGTTGTTACGGAATACTGCTTTTTTGTGTTGCCTACCGTACCGCTTATTTTATTTTTATGACGCGCACTGTGCAGTTTTTCTTTTTTGTGCTAAACACGTGTACCTACTAAATTCGCCTTGTATGAAAATGTCGGGACCGTCTCCTGTGATCCAAGGTCACTATGAACGAATACGTGGCTGGCAAACATATGAACCGCGAAGCTAACGTGGCAAACCTCTCCGTACACATCGTACGTGGCAGTGGACGGACTTCCCAACATGTGAAGTAGAAACCAGGGTTAGCACTGCAGTAGCTGATATCAGTTTGTTGAACATGGGCTTGCTCACGTTCAGTGCCGGGGGCTCCTGGAGGGTTCACCTAGTCGCATATGGGATGCCGGGAGCCCTCGCGGAGGGCTCATTTTAAATGTAGGTTTTTATTAAAAGCTTTTATTCAACTTGCAATGTTTGTTTGTAAGTTAGTATGTTTGTTTAGGTGGATTCTTGCAAGCTGAATTAAGACCACTTCCTCTAACTCCATGGAGTTGGTATTTTACATGTTGGTTCAATTCCGATGACAATACATTTTTATGACAAACATGACCTGATTGGCTACCCAGGATTGGCTCCAGACGAGGGAACTCCTCAACGGCCAATAGTACAGACACGAAATTTTATATACGCTTTCATTATAATGGTCTGTTTTAAATTCCACCACGATCTGGCTACTGCATCCAGGATTGGCTTCAGACGAGGGAAACTCCTCAACGGTTAATAGTACAAACAGGAAATTTTATATACGATTTTATTATCACGGTCCGATCTAAATTCCACCATGATTTGGCTGTTGCACCCAGGATTGGCTTCAGGCGAGGGAACTCCTCAACGATCAACAGCGCAGACACGAAATTTTATATATCCTTCAATTATGATAGTCCGTTCTAAATTACACCATGATCTGGCTGCTGCACCCAGGACTGGCTTTAGATGAGGGAACTCCTCAACGGCCAATAGTACAGACACGAAATATTATATACGCTTTAATTATGATAGACTGTTCTAAAGTCCACCATGATCTGACTGCTGCACCCAGGATTGGCTCCTGACGAGGGAAGTCCTGAACGATCAACAGTAGAGACACGAAATTTAATATAATATTGAATTATGATAGTCCGTTCTAAAGTCCATTATGACCTGACTGCTGCACCCAGGATTGACTCCAGACGAGGGAACTCCTCAACGGCCAACAGTACAGACACGTAACATTATATACGCTATAATTATGATAGACCATTCTAAAGTCCACCATGATCTGACTGCTGCACCCAGGATTGGCTCCAGACGAGGTAACTCCTCAACGGTCAACAGTACAAGCAGGAAATTTTATATACGCATTTAATTATTATATTCCGTTCTAAATTCCAACATGACCTGGCTGCTGCACCCGGGATTGGCTCCAGACGACGAGATTCCTCAATAATAAACAGGATAAACACGACATTTTATACATGGATATGTATTGTGCTATTATACTTCAATGGAATTCAGGGTCTGATGATGGACCCGGAAGATTAACATAGGAACTTCAAAAAAAAACTAGACTACCATCGAGTTTGAACTGGTTGGTTTTGTCTTGACTAGAACTATAGCCCAAAGTAGTATCCAGGGTCTGATGATAGAGCTGAAAAGAGATGACACATAGAAAGTGGTCATAGAAAATCCTCAACTAAATAAAATCTTTTGTCAAAAACTATTTCCCGAGGTGTAGTCTAGGGTGTGATGATAGTGCCGGAAGGTAGCCACAGGAAAACCTCAACTTTACAAGGTAGCCCTGTTGTGTTGAACTCGTTGGATTTGTTTAGACAAGTGAAAGTGACAGAACAGATATTTTATCAAAATACTAATGCTAAAAAACACAAAATAAAATATTAGTAAAAATCTTTTTAAAACAAGCTTTTATTGAACTAAAAAGTACAAAATAAACCTTACGTAAACCGATAACTTTAATGTTTTCTTAAAAGCTTGAGGCGTGAACGTCCTTCTTAAACATAAACATAAGCCTCAAGCTTTTAAGAAAACATTAAAGTTATCGGTTTACGTAAGGTTTATTTTGTACTTTTTAGTTCAATAAAAGCTTGTTTTAAAAAGATTTTTACTAATATTTTATTCTTAGCGAATACAGCATTATAAACCGTGAAAATATATCAGATCATCATTAATAAATCAGATGTATATTTTAACAAGATTTATTAGTAGGTAGGTTATTAACTCGTATATGCGTTAGTTTTCAAATCAAAGAATTCGTTTTTTTTTTTATTTGTTCGTTTAAAAGGTTGGAAACTACGTACCTATACTTAGCGACAAGACCCCCGAAAACACAATTTCACTTTGTTTTACAGTGTTTTATAACACGGTTTTAAACCTTAGCGCAAACGTAATGCCGGGAATCCTCCCGGAGGGTCCACTTGCAATATGTATGTCGGCACTCGGCATGGCGTATGAGCTCGACAAAAATGGGTGGAGTCGAAAGTGTTAAACAGTGAACAGGGCAGGAATATGTCAACTGAAGACAAATCTAAAGAGTTGAACAGATTGGCGATCGCAAAAAGTTACATAAATAACAAATACACAAGATGTTGCATCGTTGACCAATATTGAACGTTATTTATGGTTTAAAAATAGCTACATCGCTGTTATGTAGGTAACCTTCGTAGCCAATATTTCCGTGAGAGGGAACACTACGACCAATCACAAACGTAACTAGACGTTCAGACAGAACGTCTTCCTACCTGACTTCAGTGTATACTTACATAAGATTAACTAAGTAACAATAATAAAAAATACAGCATATTAATTCATACATGTTAACATGTTAATGCCAATCAAACAGCGGCAGCGAGCTAAGGCAAGCTCACTGACATTAGATGCCCTCATTTAATTTTTTTAAATTAATTAAGTAAGTAAGTACTTAGCTACCTACATCAAATTATTCTAACTGGATAAGTGCATCAATCAGCAAATCATAAGAACACGAGCCGTTCTAAAGCTGGGTCCAGATAATTAAATATGTTCTTTTGTCCGAACCGTACCGCCGCGCCCGCGCGCCGCTCCGTTTCGTATCAGGCGTCGCGATCCAAGAACGCTAGTTTGGACGTCCGTTCGGTACGGACGGTACGGTCTACGGCGTCTCGATACGGATACAAAAATACGCTCCGATCCATCGGTATTTTCCCCGTTCAAAGAAAGTAGTAGCGAAAGTACTTCTATTTTAATTTTTTTTCTTATCTGCTATTAGCAACAAAATATTATAGAAATGTTTTGTCGCGCTTTAGTTTGTCGAGCGAAAATTGTGTCGCGCTATCGTTCGTCGATCAAAAGTTTCGTCGTGCCATCGTTTGTCGTGAAAACAATCTGTCGCACTAACGTTCGTCGAGATGATGAGCTGTCGCACCGCTGATGGTCGACCTATCGTACTGTCGCCCTAGCATTTGTCGCGCATTTGTTTGTCGCAACTTTGATACGGAGTCTAACTAAGTAGGTACCTAAACAAGAATTCATAGGTTCTCCGTCAAACTCTTTCACGAACCAAAGCACGTACAGACGCCAGCACATCAAGTTACTACAATCTGTCAAATTTCTTTAATAGATTTTCAACTTTATCGCTAAAGACTTCAATGTTGAAGAAGAAAGGTTCAATGTTGATTGGGAAAATTTGACAGATGACGGAGTAGATCTATGTGCTGGCGTCTGTACATAAAAAGACAAATGTTGGACGCGTTGGGCAATTCCAAATTGATGATTTGCATGATAGATATTTCCTAAAAAGAGAGTTCTCAAAAAGTTATAACGCTTAGGGTCGGGCCAGACCTGCCGAACGTTCCGCGGCGGAACGCTCCGTCGCGTCATATTTCTATGGACGTAACGTTCGGCTGATGTGTCATAGGTAACTTGAAAAACATTAGGGTCGGGCCACACCTGCCGAACGTTCCGCGGCGGAACGTTCGGTTGGAAACGCTCCTAATGTTTTTCAAGTTACCTATGACACATCAGCCGAACGTTACGTCCATAGAAATATGACGCGACGGAGCGTTCCGCCGCGGAACGTTCGGCAGGTGTGGCCCGACCCTTAGGAGCGTATTCAACCGAACGTTCCGCCGCGGAACGTTCGGCAGGTGTGGCCCGACCCTTAGACAAATCAGTGCGCGCGTTGTCCTAAGATCAGCTATCTTACGCATTATATTTTCGTAAACGATTCCGACTAATCTATTTCATTTTGACAGTTCCACAATATTCATTGCGTTATTTACGTTGTTGAGCAGATTTTTTTTTCGAACTTATGAAGCAATGGATGAGCAATCTGTTTCAAAACGATTTAAATTCTGATTGATCGTGTATTACGTAATTAGGGTACTTACAAGAGTTATTATACTTCTGGCTTCGTTCTCGATATAATATTTACAATGCAGCTTCCTTAACGCATCCGACAACCATCGTATATTTAGAACTGAAAGCAAAAACTAAACGCACAAGTGTAGTATATCTGTTCTATACGTCATCTGTCATTCTTTACGTTTGCGCGGCAACCAGTACGCTGTTATTCCCAAAGAATATTAATTAAAGTGTTTAAAACTAGTTGAAAGTGTGATTAAAGTTGGCATAATATATGTTATCATGCCGAAATGAAAACATGAAAAGGAATATTATCTTCAAAAAATCCGAAGATTAAGTACATGAAACGACACCGGTACAACACCGATTCATCAGAGTCATCAGACTCATCCATTTTTTCTTCACCAGATAAAACAATTGTTTTAAACGTTTTATACAGTAAAACGTGTTTCAGAAGACTTATATACAATTATTATTGTACTACGCGGGTGGTGCACGAGATGCATTGACGCGAACAAATAATTCGGGTCGTTTACGAGATAAACGGACGAATTTTATCATTGTTTGAAACGTTTTATACAGTAAAACGTGTTTCAGAAGACTTATATACAATTATTATTGTACCACGCGGGTGGTGCACGAGATGCATTGACGCGAACAAATAATTCGGGTCGTTTACGAGATAAACGGACGAATTTTATCATTGTTTTAAACGTTTTATACAGTAAAACGTGTTTCAGAAGACTTATATACAATTATTATTGTACCACGCGGGTGATGGACGAGATGCATTGACGCGAACAAATAATTCGGGGCGTTTACGAGATAAACGCACGAGTTTTATAATTTACTTATTTCAAGGTGAAGGCCGAGAGGCTACGCTTAGGTAAGTATAATTATTATGGTACATTATCAGGGTCAATTCTATATTTTTTGCAGACCGCAAAAATTATGAACCAATGAACTAGTTATGGAACTAGGTAGGTACTTGATGTCAGTGTCGAACCATCGGTTCCATTTGACACAAACCCGGATAACACTAATACAGCCATAACTGTAACTGACACTCTACCTGAGCATGACCCATCACCAGAGCTGGGCAAAATACATGCTTTGCTTTAATTAAAATACAAATTACAAAATACTATCTCGCACTTATTTAAAATACAAATTACAAAATATTTTTAAGTCGTGTATTTGAAATATAAAATACAAAATACAGTATTTTGACTATTTTTATTTAAAAAACAAAATACAAATTACAAAATACAGTCTGGTGTTAGGTTAGGTATACAGGGTGTTAGGGTAAACACCGTTATCCTTCAAACCAGTGGTTTGGTTTCGTATATAGAACATAAATTCAATGGAAAATCACAACTTTTTTTTTTAAAGATGTACATTTAGAATCGTCACGCAATTCCTAAGGTAGGTATTTTTGCCTGTCTTAAGCCAGGAAAAGGTTGTATTGTATTTATTCATATGTTGTGTAGGTAGATAGGACGGGCGGCGATCGATTACGAGTGACGTATATCCATGGGCGGGCGCATATCCATGAATTTGCGGACGGTGTCGAACAATAACCTTTTTAATATTGTTAAAGAAAATAACGTAATTTTTTTTTTACTCGGTTTTTTATTTTTATATGTATTTAAGCCAACTACCCATAGTTTGAGTGACAACGGTGTTTACCCTTCCATCCTGTATAAATAGAATAGAACTAATCCAGCCCAACCTAAGGCAAAGGGAATATATTCTTACCATCATATTTTACAAAATGGCTTGACAAGTTATGTAATTGACAATTTGACGTATGTATATACCTGCAGTACAGACTAGGTACAGTACAGTTTAAGTGCAGTGTGGCCAACTTTAAAGATATTACATATTTAGCCGTTGCCATTTTGCTTACGAAAGCTATCGAGCGCTATTTTCTGCAGATCGCACCCATTCATAAGATCGCTAAATGTATTTATGTTCAAATGTATTTTGGAGCCATAAGTATTTGAAATACTAACTACAAAATACCTCAGCGTCAGGTATTTGAAATACTAATTACAAATTACATTTATAAGAAGTAATTGAATTACAAATACCAATTACGTATTTGTATTTCAATTACGTATTTCAATTACAAGTAATTCAAATACTGCCCAACCCTGCCCATCACATGTGCTAGACACTGGGCCTACTTATATTCTGTCCCTGGAAGTGCTGCAAGCATTATGGGATTTGATGCATTAATAATTATGCATATAAAAGAGCACTAAACAACTACTTAGCCCGTATTTGAAATACAATTTTGAAGAAGGGACATTATCAATGTTAATCAATATCAACAATAATGATAGAGATCTCCCCGCTCAGTGATGCTGGAAGAATGTTAACACAAACAATCAATTTATATTGTCCCTGTCCGGCACAAGAAATGCTAAAATCTAAAAAGATAGAGAGTCTTACAAGCTTGCCAAAGAACAGGCCAATCTATAAAAAAGACAACTACTTTTACCACAACCCGTCAGGGAAACTTGAGTGGTTCACTTCGTTACAACCAACAGAGGGCAAATTCGAGGCCGGGACACAAGGAACCACAGTTCTCATATCAAGCAAGGAAATAAAGATAAAGTTGAAATATCAAACAAAAATTCAACCAGTACCAGCCCAAGCCCCACCACCACAGGACAAGACTCCTGCTCGCTACTAGAGGTTAGTCATGCTGGAAGATTAAATCATATATTACCTTGTTGGGAAAGCATCTGTGATGATGTTTCAATATTGAACATGTCAATGGATACTCAATACTTTTAAACCGTTTTACTGACACCTTTTCAGTAATAATCTGAACAGTCATTATAAAATGATATTTTAAATGATCCTGTTATGCTAATAGCCATTAATAATTTGCTGGCATTAGGTGCAATTACTCCTTGCACACCATGTAAAGGCCAATTCATACCTTAAGTGTTTTGTTTCCAACACTGAATGGTCACAAAAGATTTATTCTAAACCTTAAGCCTCGTAACAAATTTGTTAACACATACCATTTTAAAATGGAAGATCACTGAACTACAGTAGCTCTAATTTCTCCAGGAGAATTTATTAAGAGTTCTATTTATTGGTAAATATTAATCCAGCCTCACAGGAAGTATTGATGGTTTCTGTATGAAAAATTATATTAATTTAATGCATTCTTGTATTATGTCTTGTGTTCTGCACCATGTTGTTCTCTAATTATGAGAGCGGTGATTGCATAATTTAAAAATCTATAGGTCACCAATCAGTGCAATACTTTAATGACCTTTTGTGCATTGGTTCTTGTTGTAAATAAAAGACAAGTTAACCAAGACTATTTTTTTTTAAGTACAGATAATACTATTTCTAATAATTACCTATACTATTATTCCAATGACAAGAGATATCTGTCAGCACCTACATACGTAGTATACAACAGGTTCTGATTATAAGATATGGTTGAAAAATGATAATGAAACAATTCCTAAGTATTTACAAAAATTCCAGAGTTGTAGTATTAGAGACCATGCTCATTTAATAGGAACATTGACTGCCAAATGCCTGGCAAGTACATATGTTTGACTTTACACAAAACTATTATAACATTAAATATACCATAAATAACCATAAATATGGTTTACTTTAAAGTAAAAGCAATTATGATATCATTTACCCCAGATATATACTAGACCTACAGCGGTGAGTTGATAATATCAATAGTTTACACAAAAGTATAGCATACTCAAAATATGATTTGAAAATATTTATAGATGTGTCAAGAAGTGGGTGGGGGACCATTTGTAATGATAATAGGGTTCATGGGTTCTCGAAAGAGACTGAAAACTTATAAATATCACATACTTAAATTATCTAGAACTACTCATATTTCGAGCCTTAAAAAATGTTTGTTAAAAATTGGTATATTGTTACATGCTGATAATAAGAATGCCTCATAATATAATTATTAACCATATGGGAGGTATTCAGTACCCACATTTAAATATCTTTGCCAGAAGTATATTGGTAATGGTGTGAAGATAAACAAACTCTTACATAAAATCAAGGGAAAACAATGAAGCAGATGAAGAATCACATAATGTACAGCCAATCCTGACATAAAGTGGGAAATAAATACCTCCACATTCCAGTACATTGTGACTCAGTTTGGTCAACCTGATAGGTATCAATACCTTTTGCTTCAAGAATTAATGCAAAAATGTGAATATTACATTTCCTGGAAGCCGGCCCAGATGCATCAAAAATAGATGATTCTTTTTTCGTTTCTGAGACTAACTACTTTTTTCCCTTTTTATGCCCATTTAGTCTATTATTAAGATGTTTACAAAAAAATTAAGAATTATAAAGCGACAGGCATTATGGTTATGCCATACTAGGTAGTCATAAGCCTGATAGAATTACCCCCTACATCTCCACTGGAATATTATCAGGAAGGCATGGGTAAGCCTAGCCATCAGCAATAAATGTTATGTTAAGTTCAGTTTCAAATAATACCTTGAAACAATACAATTCAATTCAATTTCACCTTTAAATTATGGTGGGCTATTTGTCAAAAACAAAGTAAGTACCTACTTACTTATAGATTCATTTACACCATCTCATCTATACCAATAATTATTATGTATTTTTTTTCTAACCAAGCATTTCAAGATAAGGACCTTGTATGGGGTCTTTAAATTTACATACGTAAAAAAAAAAAAAAAAAAAAAAAAAGAAAAAAAAAAAAAAAAAAAAATGGTACAGTAAGTACAAGCCCAAAGAGCATTGTCTCTTTTTAAAATACCTAGTAACACAGTAAATTATGCAATGTACACATTTCTATTTGCTATTAAAACATCTGGTCCCGGTTACAACCAACTGAACCTGTTTTTACCTATCTTTGAAAAGTCCGAAATTTGTCCAGCTAGTACTATACTCAGTACTATACTATACTATTAAATTAACTATACTCAGTTTTAAGCGAAATAATATTCACTTAATACTTTCATTGTATAAGCCCCATAAACCAGTTTATGCCTCTTCCATCTCTATAATATAGGTAAATATACCTACTCTCTGTTTGCATCATAGAATAATAATTTATTAGTATAATAATTTTTTTCAGAAAATAGTACTAGACATGCCTTGACATCCACTACTAAGGTGTAGAGTGTTAGTGTCATTAGATGTAATACGGCAAACTGGACAAATAGCTCTTCAACCTTTTGCTTCATTTTATAATAGGCCAATTGTGAATAATTCAAATGAATTTGCTCATGCTGTGCTTAATGCTGAACAAAATACTTGATTAAGTATTATGAATATTACGTATAATTATTACGTGCCTAACTAAATTAGACAAGAACTTCAATATTAAGATGAATAACTTGATTTTTTATCTTTAATATAATTTGAAACTTGTTTATAAGTTGAACAATAAGTCCAATATTAAGATGAACGAGACTGGTCATCTATTACGAGTATAGCCAGTTTATTATGTCATTTGTGTCTTAAAACTAAAAGATTTTAATTTGTTATTTAAATACTATTTATTTATAATTTCATCTTTGGAATCTCAATTTTCCTCATAAACTCTTAACATCTGCATTGTAAATATTATATCGAGAACGAAGCCAGAAGTATAATAAGTGATCAAACGAACTTACCTGTTGTGAAGTTCGATCATTATTATACGAAGGGCTTCGTTCGAAGATATAGGGACCCTCCCTACCTTAACCCAGAAAAATTGAGATTCTCTTACTCTAAAATAATGACAGATGACGTATAGAACAGATATACTACACTTGTGCGTTTAGTTTTTGCTTTCAGTTCTAAATATGCGATGGTTGTCGGATGCGTTAAGGAAGCTGGCTGCATTGTAAATATTATATCTTCGAACGAAGCCCTTCGTATAATAATGATCGAACTTCACAACAGGTAAGTTCGTTTGATCACTTAAAATATTTCAATTTGTGTACCAATACCAACCTACAAAGCTCGTTTAAAAAAGTAAACTAACAAAGATTTAGAACACAGTACAATACAAAAACCAGTAACAGAACACATAGGAGCCTTAGGTGGTAGATTTTTACAAATTCGCTGGACCTGAGTCCATTTGCGATGTTATACATAGGTACCTATGTCATTTCAAATCTACCAATGTTTTTTCGATCGCATGCATGATGCATGTGAGTTTTCTAACTGAAACACACTGTGCTGCTGGGGAGTTTATTGCGCCACTTCTTCTGCCCTGCTAACACACTAGGAAGTGGTGAGCGGGCGTTTTGGGAGACTGTCTTATGTACAGACGCCAGCACATTAACCTACTTACTCCAATTTGTCAAATTTTCCCAATCAACATTGAACCTTGTTCTTTAGCGATAAAGTTAAAAATCTATTAAAGAAATTTGACAGATTGTAGTACATAACTTAATGTAAATAACTGGCGTCTGTACCTAATTTTGACTTTTGAAGAGGCCTGAGTTTTTCAGCCAAGTTTTAATAAATGAATTTTGATTTTGTGGTGTCAATCGTAACTCGATTCATGGATGTTGCAGCTGAACATGTAGCGAATTACTTAAGTACCTAGCAACATCTAATTATGTGGGATGGTGCAAATGCTACCGCACATTAGTTCATAAGTACCTAGGTGTCATTCCGTGGTTAACATGCCACTTACAAGCTATCAATTTCACGGTCTAAAGACTGCAGTAAACAGCTGTTTTCAGTAATCATTGCATAAATAATCTACTAGACACTAGATATGAGTGCCGCGCCGGCGCGCCGCAGCCGCCGTCGTGATTGAGGTCGTCAGGTCGTGGTCTGCCTGTGTTCATCGAAATCTGTTCAGACGTAGCCTGAAAAGCGTGAAAAGGTAGTGCAATCTTTATTTTTAAAATAAAATACCCCCCGCGTTGGAAGGTCATAAAAAAGATTTTTTATGACCGATAAACGTACGGTTGAAGGCGCAAAACTTAAAATACTACAGGACTTGAGTCGTTCCACTTGAATGCTTTAAAAAAACCCAGGACGTTACTTAAAAACTAATTAGGACACCCCCAGGACGTCCCAAAAAGCAGGACATGTCCTGGGAAAACAGGACGTTTGGCAGGCAACTCTACATTACCATAGACTTATTTAGAGTTATTTTCGCATTTATACCCAACCAGCTGCGCCACGCGATTTGACCCGCATAAGTCTCGATCCCCTGGGAATATCGGGATAGAAAGTATCCTATGCCCCAATCCAGGCCATGGTCTTCCCATGTGCCAAATTTCATCCAAATACGTTCAGCCGTTTTAGTGTGAAAGCGTAACAAACAAACAAAACAACTCACTTTCGCATTTATAATATTAGTTAGGATACTAGTTAGTATGGATTTCCTGGTATGTACCTATGTATGTCTGTTTTTACCCATCATCAAATTTAAATAATTTGTCTAGAGTTTGAAAACTATCCATTTAGATTAAACTCTGTATGAGAACCTGCCCCCCAATTACGCAATGCACGATCAATTTTAAATTGAAACCAATTGAAAAAGATTGCCAGTTCATTGCTTCATAAGTTCGACAAAAAAAATCTGCTCAATTTTTTTTGTCGAACTTATGAAGCAATGGACTGGCAATCTTTTTCAATTGGTTTCAATTTAAAATTGATCGTGCATTACGTTTACGTAATTAGGGTGCTGGGTGGTCCGTCACAGACGGTATTATATTGTTTTCCATAATATTATTTGTCCTATTATTGTTTTACATAATCGTCCCCACTCATAATATTTACTTGCACTATTATCATTTATACTAATAACGCTTGCCATATCAACTTATTTGTCATAACTTTTATTTGCCATAATATTAGTTTCCATAATAACATGTGTCATAATCATTAGTTTCTATAAGTAACACATTACATAATCGACACTTGACAAACATAATTTAGAAACGTTACAGACAGATGTCCTCAGTATTGAATTATATGATATGTATTATTCCGAATGTTCATTTAAATACATACATACGTACATTTGCAAAATAGGATAGGTTAGGTTAGGTTTTCTTGTTCAGAAAATAAACAGTTTGTCAAATTCGAAACGGGTAGGTTAGGTTAGGTTAGAACTGTTACCAAACAACGCGCGAAGGCGAGCGAGCGTAGCGAGCGTGCCGCGGCAGCGGCCGCCGAGTGCTAGATTTCCTCTTTTGCAAAGCAAGCATGCATGGCAGATTAGGGTTATTTTTAGGTTTTCTTGTTCAGACAATAAACAGTTTGTAAATTCGAAACGGGTAGGTTAGGTTAGGTTAGAACTGTGACCAAACAACGCGCGAAGGCGAGCGAGCGTAGCGAGCGTGCCGCGGCAGCGGCCGCCGAGTGCTAGATTTCCTCTTTTGCAAAGCAAGCATGCATGGCAGATTAGGGTAATTTTTAGGTTTTCTTGTTCAGACAATAAACAGTTTGTCAAATTCGAAACGGGTAGGTTAGGTTAGGTTAGAACTGTGACCATACAACGCGCGAAGGCGAGCGAGCGTAGCGAGCGTGCCGCGGTAGCGGCCGCCGAGTGCTAGATTTCCTCTTTTGCAAAGCAAGCATGCATGGCAGATTAGGGTAATTTTTAGGTTTTCTTGTTCAGACAATAAACAGTTCGTCAAATTCGAAACGGGTAGGTTAGGTTAGGTTAGAACTGTGACCAAACAACGCGCGAAGGCGAGCGAGCATAGCGAGCGTGCCGCGGCAGCAGCCGCCGAGTGCTAGATTTTCTCTTTTGCAAAGCAAGCATGGTACATACTGAACTAGCATTGTTGTGCTAGTATGGGCAAATGAATATTAATAAATGTTATGGAAAACGACATTATTGAAAATAAAAAATATAGCTAATGAATTTATGGATTAAAATTATTATGACACTTGATCGATTATGACCAATGAAATTAGTGAAAATGATTTTATGTCATTTCACGATTATGGCAACTGAAGCGTTATCACCAATGAAATTATGGCAAATAAAATTATGGCATATAAAATTATGGCATATTAAATTATGGCAAACATTAGTAAACCGTCACAGACAGAGAATCCTAGTACAACGCCGATCTCTCACAGAGGATCATAGGTACCTACTTACCTACAATGCATTTTTTTCAAACGCTATAATTGTTTTCTCTCTGTTTATAATTTATGTGAACCTTTGTGAAGAGAGAGGCCAGGGATGTTACGGAAGTCGCTTTACCGGAACTGGAACTGGAATCGGACGTTTTAAATTTGATTGATCGGAATCGAAACCGAAACCGGAACCGGAGTCGGAGGTGGAAGCCGTGGAAGTAGAAGAAAGATGTGATAAGGGAAGGCTTAATGAAATACTAGAAAAAGCGATAACATCCACGGAGACTTCGAGCACGAGCGTGTATAAAATAAACAAATATTAGGTACTCTGGCGACGAGTTAAAACTTTTTTGTACCCACTCTAGTCACGTACGTGCATCGCTGCGTTTCTAACTTCGGTATAGGTACCTAATTCTGACTCAAAATTATCGGAACCAAAGTCGGAATCGGAGGTGTAAAATTAATCGGCAGTTCCGACCTTTTGGAATCGGAACCGAAGCTCCGTAACATTCCTGGTACTCTGACTCTGAGACTGGTGGTGACTACTGTCTCTTAGGCACTACAAACTTAACTAGACTGAAAGGGTAAATAAACGACATTTTAAGGTTATCCGCCCATAGGTACTCGTACCAGAAGATCCGTAGTATTTTATAGTACACAGGTATTTTATACCTTTTTCGGGCACCAGTCTCTCACAAATGTAAACCCGATTTTTTAGATTAAGCACTTTCTGTCCAAATCAACATTTGTGATGAGATAATAAATAGGTAAAGCATGAAACAGCAGTTTTTCTTGACCACGAATTGGTAAGAATGTTAAAAAAAGCCTTGACTGATCGATCTGCCGCCAATTTAATTTATATTAGTAGGTATTCAAATTAAAATACAGGTTGATCTAACTCTGACATAACTGTATTTTAATTTACTTATTACCTACCTACTCTGCTTAGGTACCTATAGTTTTACTTATATCGCAGATGGATCTCGAATCCACTGTTTTACAAAAGAGATCAAAGCGTTCACAACCCAGCACCCTAATTACGTAATGCATTTTCAATTTTAAATTGAAACCAATTGAAAAAGATTGCCAGTCCATTGCTTCATAAGTTCGACAAAAAAATTGAGCAGATTATTTTTGTCGAACTTATGAAGCAATGGACTGGCAATCTTTTTCAATTGGTTTCAATTTAAAATTGATCGTGCATTGCGTAATTGGGGGGCAGGCTACAGAGCGTGCCAAAGAAATAGCAAAAGGTACCTATTTACTAAATCAATATACCTACATACTATGGAAAAACATTACCCTCCCTCTGCGCACCGAGCATGGCCTACTGTGAGATAGCTTAAGTCACACATTTTATCACAATTTGGACAATAAAACAGTTTTATCACAAATGCTAGCACGGCGGCGTCAGATAATCTCTTGACTTGTTGTGACATAACTTCTTGACGTTTATTTGGGATTCCTATGTCCTATTTGCTACTATGGGCGCACCAATTTTGTCACAAATGCCACATAATGACTGTCGTCCGTCCGTCAAAAGTGAATTAGTTCACAACAAAATTAAAAAGTTGTAAAACTGTATGAACCTGCACTATAAAAACGGATTATTTTATTTGGTCGCATATTCACTGATCATAGACATTGTAATTTTTTAAAGTTACTGTGTCACACTATGAAGTTAGCAACAAGAAAGGCATGTCGCGCCTCAGATTTTATCACATAGTTGAACCGTGCTAGCATGACAAATTATAAGACATGATAAAATTTATCATGTCTTGTCACAAACGTCTTTGGTACGCCCGTGTTAGCCCCGCTGGGGCTGTTAGGTAAAAATATTAAAGAATATCCTATGAGCTAGATTCTATAATGGATTCAAAAAGAGTTCAACGAACGGAAGACTGCTGACTATATAATATTCAATCACATATTTTATTGAAACAAAAAACAGGTTCACCGTTAACAGCTACATTAATTTAAAAAACTGGGTTGAAGCCATTAGCGCTCACCTCCGACTCCACCGAGAGGGGAGACGTCGTCCGCGACGTCGTCGGACTTCCATTCCGTACCAGACCGCAGGAGGCAACTGCAGGCGACGTGTCGCCGCGACACGACTGGTTTCTATGAATTTCTATGAAATACCCTTCGTAGCTCTAGCTACGAAGGGTATTTCGACACGTCGGCGTCGTTAGCAGCTACGGGCGAGCGACAGGCGACACGTGTAGCCCGACCGCAGAACAGTAGTGCCGGCGGCGGCGGGCGGCGGCGTGCTGCCAACGCAAAGCTCGAGCGATAACACGTTTTTCTATCTTGTATCTACCGAACTGGAATACGGGCTGTTCGGAATCATGACTGCAGCGAAATGACACCGCAACACGTCGCCTGCAGTTGCCGCCTGCAAGCTGCGGTCGGGTACGGAATGGTACCTTAATAAAATAATAATAATAGAACCAAAAGTAAAAGTAGGCAAACCCAAACTCGAAGCATTTATTTCAATTAAGCCATTTACTTACAAGCACTTTTGAAGTGTCAAGGAGTCGGTCAGACAAAAACATGAACCTTAGCCACTTTTACCAAAGCGTAGTAGGTTCCTATGGAGAAGAACGGGCAAGAAACTCCATGGACACTCTTCATGATATCCGTTCCACAATCAATATCCCCTTCTTTTTGACTAGACAGCAATATTCATTATTGTGCAATGAATTTCATTGCACAATAAGGCTGTATAGTATATGTAATTTTGTTTCATTGCTGCACATAATCATCTACATTTCTGTTTTTAACCGACATCCAAAAAGGAGGAGGTTCTATGTTCGACTTTATGTATGTTTTTTTTTTTTTTTATGTATGTTCACCGATATCTCCGCCAATTGTGGACCGATTTTGAAAATTATTTTTTTGTTTGAAAGGGTAAGCTCCCGAGGTGGTCCCATATAAATTTTATTGACTTTGCTTAGATAGTTTTTGAGTTAGCTTCAATAATACATATTTTTCCCACTTAGTTTATATGGACGATATGATGATAACTTCCTGTCACTGTTATTTATTGCAGTTAGTGGTATTGGATATTGTGTGGGGTAGGTACCACAACTAAAAAGTGAAAAATAAAAACTTTTTACAAAAAAAATTAAAACCGACTTCCAAAAAAAACCACTACAAAGTGAAAAATAACTTTAATTTCGGAAGTCGGTGACAAAAAACGAAAATTAAAATACAAAGACACCGACTTCCGAAATTAAAGTTATTTTTCACTTTGTAGTGGTTTTTTTTGGAAGTCGGTTTTAATTTTTTTTGTATAAAGTTTTTTTAGAATCAAGAGAGTACTTACCTAGATACTTCGTTTTTAACTAGGTACAGAATTGAATTTCCCATTACCTAAACTTTTCATTTTTGTTTCGTTTTTGAGGTAAGATATGATGTACATGCACTTGGTTGGCTGGTTTGATAAAAAGTGTTTACAAACACAATGGTTGGATAGTATACCTATAATATAAGGCATAATAATATGTTTATAGGGCATAGCACTCGCACCGGGCAGCTCGGTCCTGTGACCCTGTTGGCATTGTGACATTGTGGGGCGAATGACTTTATGTACAATATTTTTAATTAACGTAAATTTATAGGTAGGTAATATACTTACCTATTTTAAAAACTAGGCAAATGCTTGCTTTTTATTGTCATTGTGCAAAATTAAATCTTATTAAATAAAATAAAAATAAAAATAAAATACTATACACGCTTTATTACTTATTTGTATTAAAATAATAACAACATGTTGAAAAAAAATTCTGCCTTTTCCCAACTAGGTACCTACGTTGGGGTCGGCTTCCAATCTAACATGCAGCTGAATATCAGTATTTTACATGAAGACTATCTATCTGAACTCAACAACTCAGTAGGTAATTGCATGGGTAATACGATACCCCTTGGCAAGACTGGTTGTCAGACTTTTGGGCTTCTGACGACCCGTAACGACTGGCTAAGATCCAGAGTCTCGGTATGTAAAGATGGTCACCCACCACCACCACGGACCAACCCCGGACCAACCCCGGCAAGCATAAGTACTAATTAACCTGGTGGATCGAACCGTGCGGCTGTTATTACTTAGCCACGAGCTCCTCTGGATGACGGATTTCAAAGTCATTCATATTTAGATACTGCAACATGATAACCATTCAAAAAGGAGGGATAATTGGACGCAATTATACGTAGGTACTATCTAGCTTTATTCTTTGTAGGTACCTACTTCAAAATTTCTGGTGTAATTAATTGAAAAACAAGCACGTAGAACAAGAGCTTTTTTACTAGAAATGTCACAAAATAATACGCATGAACGGAATTATCTACTGACGGGTCAAACAGCAATTTCTCAGTTAGACTGTCGTCATTAGTTAATCAGGAACACTGCGGAACACATCATCAGCATCCTGTTTCGTCCACGTTATCGTTTGATGATACCTACGACCTTCTGTTTCTAGTCAGCTTCCGGAACTATTGTCGGGGTCCGTAATTCCGTGGAATAAAGGGCCCGCGGTCCTACGATCGCAGTGAAATAAGAGCACTGCGGTTGAGTACTTTTAAAAATTCCGGTTTTTAAGGTGGAACTAGTCGCGGGCTCGAACTCAATGGTGGGCATGGCCAAAAACCACGCTGTCTCACCTGGCATCGTGTCCGACAGAAATAGTATCAGTGATGAGCAGTTAGAAGCTGGTCTACATGGACAACGTATAGTTCGCACGCACAGAAACACCGTACCTACCGAACGATTTTAGTAAAAAGAGCGCGTAAAAAATTGCGCGTAATTTATTAATTTCCTAAAATCAGCGTCAACTATGCTTTGCGTTCTATTCATATAACTTGCAAGGCATATTGACGGTGACTGCTTTAGTTTAGCCTATGAAGGTACAGCATAATATAACATAATATGTGAAACAGTGAACAGGGCACCCCTACCGTAACCGCTGTTGTAAGAGGCAATTATGTGATTATTTCAAGAGGATTACAACAACGATATCCCTTTTGACCGTTTTTATTGGTAATCAGGCTCTCATGCCTATCATTTTATGTTTGTGACTTGATGGTATGGCATGCTGTAGTGTAGTGGTTCAAGCCAATTACAATTACAAGGTGTAGACGTGGATATTGCTTCTGATGAACCACCAGAATGCACATTGTAGTATTGGCAAATTACGGTCCTATTTTAGTACCCGAATAAGAAAGATAGCTAAATAAGAAAGTGAAATCTAATAGAGAAGCACCATTAGATCACCTATTTTAATCATGAATGCAGTATAACCATAGTCAACAATTAAGCTCCGCTTAACCACCAAATATTTAAGGCGTAGAGAGAGAGAGTTAAGAAAAATACACATTTCTAAAATTATATTCTATAGGTACCTACTAAAATTATTTACCTAGAGTTATAATTTGTGAGATTGTATGAAGGGGGTATTCTTCAGAACTAGATAGGTAGGTACTGAACCAATTCCGAAAGTTCTTTCACTAATGGGAAGCTACATTATCCCTGAGGATAAGGAATTATGTTTTATGATAAAACGAGAAAATTCACGCGAACGAAGTCGCGGGCAGAAGCTAGTCAAGTTATAAAGACATTTGAAACGAGTCGTAGGTATGTAATGCAATGAAATGATGAATCACGGTGTTCATTATGCTCATGCTATAATATTCGGATCCGCTTGACCGTTACAGTGGACATCAGCACCCTAATTACGTAATGCACGATCAATTTTAAATTGAAACCAATTGAAAAAGATTGCCAGTCCATTGCTTCATAAGTTCGACAAAAACAATTGAGCAGATTTTTTTTGTCGAACTGATGAAGCAATGGACTAGCAATCTTTTTCAATTGGTTTCAATTTAAAATTGATCGTGCATTGCGTAATTGGGGGGCAGGTGGGCATTACAATTAAAATTCTATTGTGTGTGTCGTTAATGACAGGTGAAGGTATAACATGTTATTCATGTACTTAATTACAAATGAAATACCTATCAGGTATTCCTAGGTACTTAGGTATATTGAGAATTTGTAACGTCCGAGTATTATTAGGTAGGTACTTCCTACTTTTCACAAAGAACATCGCCGAAAAAGGTTTGGCGGATGTTTATCATAGCGTAAACGTGTTATTAATTAATTTCGTAATCTATCTTAACAGTGGCAAGGATTTGTAGGTACCTATGTCTGTTGATAATAAAATTGTTGTCATTAGATTAGATTTAAATATCGGCGTATAATTCACATCATTTATTTATTGTAAGGACGTACAATAAATAAACGATATGAATTATACACATTGCAAACATTCATAAAAAATCAGAAAACCTCTCATACCTAAATTAGTCCAAATTGGCAATAAATTATCATGATAACATGTCACAGTCTCACAGACATTGGTAAATACACATAACCTTTTGTCAAATATCAAGGCAATAAGTAGGTAGGTACTTAGGCAGGTATGTATAATAATTGGGAAAATCGTTTTTTTTTGTCTAACATTTAATCCCGTCACAGACGTAGCTATAATATAATTATATTAACTTTGGTCTTGCTTTTTTTTGCGTATTTTTTGGTGCGTACTAGAAACATATAGCTCTGTCTGAGGTCATTCGAAGATTACTATGGAAAATTTATAGTTTTATATGTCTTGCTATATTATATAATTTATTATAGCTATACGTCTGTGATGCACTTTACTGGATCGGAACTCGGATTTAGGCCATTATTTATATTAGGTATTATCTTACAAGCTGCGCTCCGCGGTATCGATAGCGTGGGAATATCGGGATAAAAGGTATCCTTTCTCCTTCTCCAGGTCATGGTCTACCGTTCAGCCGTTTTAGCGTAACAAACAAACAAGCAAGCAAACTCACTTTCGCATTTATAATATTACTAGCTTTTACCCGCGGCTTCGCCCGCGTGGATGTCGCAAAATATCCCACGGGAACGTTCTACCAGGAATACATACCTAATAGCCAAGGAAAAGATCATTGACTAACTTTCAGCGGACGCAGTGGTAGGCTACTACAGCGCCCGCGTGGTCAACCATAATTATTTTGTTACGCGTAATTTTGAAACTGTGATATCTCTTAAACTATTCATTTAAATGATGTGATGTAAAGGCATATTTTAATCGAAATTGAATGCCCAATTTAAATAACCTATTTAATTGGATAAGGATTAATAAGATACCGGTCAAAATAGCTTCGGAAATAACAATGAAAATTTTATACAATTTTGAAAGATAAAAATGGTTATTGTGGGTCACCCTTAAAAGATAGACATATGCCATCGCGGACTTTTTTGTTGCAATTTTTAAGATGTACAATACTCTAGAACATAAATTTGATTTATCTCTCACGACTTACGCAGCGCACGCCAGTAAAGCTCCCAGTCGGCATGATTTTTTCCGACATCTTCAACAATAATCGTCATATTTCAGCCAATTTACACAAAACCTTAATGAATTATACACTAAAACCTTCCACATGAATCACTCCGTCCAATGGTGAAAACCGTTTGAAAATCCGTTCGGCAGTTTTTGAGTTTATCGCGTTCAGACAGACAGACAGACAGACAGACAGACAGACGCGGCGGGCGACTTTGTTTTATAATATGTAAGGATTATAGGTATAGGTTCCGATTTTGCTGACAATCAAAGATCTATCACTAAAGCCAGGGGTCGGCAACATGCGAACCGCATACGGCTCTTTCGATATAAAGTTGCGGCTCCCCAGTTCCATACGCAAAAATTATAGTTATGAGCCTTACCCAAATTTTCAAAATGCACGCAAAGCCAATGCTCCTATTGATGTAACTATCTATTATGAAATTGCTGTAATTATATTAATTTATTTTATTATTCTAGCCGTTAGCTAAAATACAGGTAATGGTAAATACAAATATAGGTAATATATTTTGTGCTGAAAACATTTGTTTGTTTTTATATGAATAAATATTATTTCGTATACTTAGTAGTTTATTTTAAATAAAAAATCAAACTACTATATTATTAATTATTTATAAATACTATATTATTGGCTCTTTAAAACTGGGAAATTATGTAAATTGTAACTTTTGGCTCTTCCTTTTAAAAGGTTGCCGACCCCTGACTAAGGGTCGCGCCCATAGATATAAGAGAGAAGTTATTTATATTTCTATGGTCGCGCCACACCTGGCGAACTTTCGGTGCGGAAGGTTCGGTTGAATACGCTCCTAATGTTTTTCAATTTCAAGTTACTATGATACATCAGCCGAACGTTACGTCGGTTCATGAGCAAGCTTCACATGACGCGACGGAACGTTTCGCGCCGAAAATTCCGCAGGTGTGCCGCTACACTAAGGCAGATAAAACTTCAAGAAGCCAGTAAAGCCGGGTCCGCTGCGCACGTTAAAATGTTTCATGTTCAACCGCGCCCCCAAATCGGTTCAAGTTTAATGTTAATAAAACACGAAACCATAGCGCAGCGGTAGTGGTAACCAATCCGTGGTACTGTGACGTGCTGTCGAAATGGTTGAAAATATGCGTAGCAACTATCAGAATGTGAGATCTAATTCAGCCTATCTTTCACGCCATTTTACGTATCTAATCCACGGTAATCACCTAGTCACTAGAAACCACACGTAGGTACAGGAAAAGGTTTTGTGTTTCAAAATGAACTCTGCTGGACCTACCTATAATATTCAAGTTTGTTTTCCTTGTTCCACCTGGACAAATCCAATACAAAGAGAATTTAGAATATAGTTGATTGTGAAAGTCCTCGGTAAATACAACAGCACAATAGTAGATGATTGTACCCCAGATCCACGACCCGCAGATGACGTAGACGTAGAACTTACCTAAGTTCTTAAGAGCCAGATGAGCAGTAAATTTTTTTATTAAACTACTGGTTTTAGTTTTAACTGCATACCAATTGAAGCTTTTTACTTCGTATCACATAAATGAATAATTGCCGACCAATTAGCGCAAATAACTAAACTTTCGTTTAACACGTACATGAATTCCAGGTTATTATAGGTAATTTTAGATTCGTCAAAGTTATAATTAAAAAACATGTTTTAGAAAGAGACTATAAAACATTTTTATTCTCTGGTATAAATACTTCGACAAAACCAACGTATTAATAAATAATCAGGCACTTGACGAACACATTCGGATTTTAATATCTAATAGAGATACTTTACTACTTAGAATTAATTGATTGGAAAATACCACACATAAACCAGCAGTGTTATATTAATTACTTAAAGTATAATTTGTATTTAAATACATTACAAGCTGAGTTTGTTTCAAGAACTCATTGAATAATAATTATCTTACAACCGTAGCTTTAATATCATTTGGTCCAAAAAAAAAAGCATAATACGCCATCGGACTTGCTCGTTATTTTAACTACACTGGGTTTGAGAAAAGAGCAAACCTTTAACTTTAATAATGCTACACAACAGCCCCATTTCATACTGTACATTTTATTTAGTTGACGACAATTTTTGCAGGTTTTTTCACAAAGTTCTAGGGACTGTAGATAGTTATACTTATCAAGTAAATCTGCAGATTTCAAATAGGAACTGATAGATTTTTAGATGACAAAAACTTCTAAAACTACTTTTATAAATTGTAACAGTTTAATTACCTAACTTATTAACATAGCACCGTATATAACAATACAAATACTTATTATAATCTTAACCGATATGATATGCAAGAAATACAGGCACGTAAACTCACATGTTTGCAATTATTGTTTCATATCTTTTAGGAAAATGACTATGAAATGATACTTCAACGTATCATCTACTGTTTCCGATTGTGACATTAACCCATATAATTACATATTACTTTGTCGCTAATATCAGTTATCACATACAACTGTATAGATTACTTATCACACGTAGGTGTAGACCCAATAAATCCTACAGTATTTCCAGATCATCCATCTTCTAACTGTTTCTCTACAATTTCGTGTTTTCCATTCAACTCTACCATTTCGGCCGTATTTTTATGTTTGTCTGATTTGTACGCACCTGGCCCTATTAACGACAACCCTACTGGTAAAAATATTAAGCCATTGAATAGTCCAAATAATATCACTAAAAGGAAAATCTTAAAGAAGGATTGGAAAGTGTATGCTTTGGACATACTGAGGAGAGACAACGAGAGGAATGTGGAGCCTCCACCCAATAGCACCGCAGATCCAATAGATGTGACCGCTTTGAAAGCTCTCTCTGAGCTAGAACCTTCTGTCAATGTTAAAAATGTGTGACCTACGTGAGCTGCATAATCCACGCACAATCCCGTGGCGAGCTCGAGGCCTATACAACACACTATATCCACAGTCATGCCCCATCTTTGCATGCAACCCAACACATTGAGAATTGTTAATAGGACACAAACAAATATCCACAAACACATTTGTAGATTAGTTATCAAAATAACAGTGCAAACCATTACACAAAGTAGTGCCAGCTCTATGTTCCTTTCAACTTCGACAGCTATGATTTCATCTGTGACCCAGTTCGCGAATACCTTTGACCAGACACTTCGATAACCATCACCACTAGTGATATTTGTAGACTTTACAATATTTTTAACATGATTCATTGCCGGTATGTATTCGTCCGGACCTCTAAATTTCGCAAAGTTAAAAAGCATTGTAGAAGCTTTTATTTGTGTAGCTGGACTGCCACACTCAAAATGTTCTGAGAATTGAAAATTGACTTGAAATCTGCCTCCGATGGGGCTATATAAAAATCTTGATAAATGTCGATTAAATTCATGATCTGTCAATGCCGATGCATTTTTTACGAGATCCCGATCATAATTTTGTAAAACGTATTGACGGAAGTATTCAACCCAAGAGTTAACATCATAAATGTATGTTTCTTTTTTTAAATCTTGGATCATATCGTGTAATCGGATGAATTCTTTGTTATAATTCATTTCTCCCAAAAACACCATGGCCATATTACCTTCTTCTGGATAATAAAATTCATGTGCGTTCAGAAAATCTTTGAAATACGTGTCGTCAGGAATAAACCATTTCGGATCGAACCTCTGTTCTAAATGAAGAATAGCCTGTATACTAAAGCCGGTAATAATGAACGTGAACAAAATAACAACTGTTTTACCGGGAATGGTAAAGACGACGCGTTTGTAGAACTCTTCTAAGAATTTTTGGAAAATTGTTTTATCTGTTGAGACTTTAATTTCTCTTTTATGTTGATAACAAAACAAAACACCGTTTCGGTTATCTTGAATTCTTTTTATGTCTAACGTGAATACAGCAACATAAAAAGTTACTGAATAACAAAATATGAAAAACACGCCCATAGCGGCGTAGACACAAAAAGATTTTAACGACGGAAGTATCGTAATAGCACCAATAAGTAGAGCGACTATGTCCGTGAATGACGTTATTACAATGGATACACCGGCGTGTTTCAGCATGAGTCCTACTTTAACTGGTAAACTTTTTTTGGATGCTGATTCAGGTAAATTATTCCAACAGGCATTCATCACAAACATATCGTCTACTCCAAGACCCATGAGAAGAAATGGTAGAGAAGAATGAATTGGACCAAATGATATACCAAGAACAGAACACCAACCCACAGCAGTTATATAGGCCAATCCTACACACAAAAGTCCTACACTTCCTAATGTTAATCTTATTTCTAGCCAATTATATCGAGATAGACCAAATTGTATGTACAGAAACATCAACAGTATACCCAAAAACAGCTTGTCTAATTCATCAAACATGGCTTTGCCACTAATATCTGCAAAACTTCTCCCAGCCTCATAGTACAACTTTATATCGGTTAAATTATGAGAAATTGACTCCATTATGTCTAAAAAATCATTTTCCCACATAGCTAATGGGACGGATACCCAGTCTTCAGTACCAACTAAATTACCCACCTCATTCACATCAATACTGGTCATATTAACATGTGTAAACCATGTTAAAATTATTGAACCAGCAGAAACAACATCACCATGTTCATCATATTTCATATCACCAAACAATTTTGTGTAATCTGTAGGATGGCCAGTTGTAGGGTTTGTTTTGAACTTGTTTATTTTTTCTATGATATCACTTTTGGTTGCCTGGTTTATTTCTTCTTGTTTATTCTTCCATAAATCCAATATGTTAAGCCGGTAACAAGTATATTGAAAACTTTCTAGGAAGTCACAATAAAACTCATCATTTACCCAAAGTGTGGGGTCAGATAAATCACTATCACTGTTGACACTTGTATTAGAATGCCCATTGGTATCAGGTAATATGTCCAAGGATCTTCTGTCGCGACCTGAGCTATAAAAATTTACAACGGGTACTTTGTAACACAATTCTTTCATAGTGTACACTTCATTTTCATAATTCACTTGGATTGAATTTATTTTATTAGTGAGGTTGTTAATTACAGATAAAACTTCTGGCTCAAGCACGTTATCTGCAGTTATAATTACTTTCTGAAGTCTGAATCCTGTTCCAAATGTATCAATGTACCAGTTTGTATCATAATAGAAGTCTGACTCTGGTGGTACCCATAAATTCATAGGATTCTTTTCTATGTGAAATCTTATCAGTCCAATACAACTCAGGAACACAAAACTGAATGTCAAAATGACTGTCTTCCATGGATGCTTTGCCACAAGCACTCCAAGATTGAAGAAAATTCCTTCAACTAGATGAACTGATTTTGAAGATACACCTTCCCATAGCTGTTGGGGTGATTTAAAACTTTTACTTTTAGGCATGGTTTACAGAGTTTCACACCTTTTTATACCTAATAATATCACTTTCATGAATGAAACTGTTTCTTAAAAAACACAGATAATTTGTTTGTTTCACAATTATTACGCGTTATTTAACCTGCATTGAAAACATTCTATTTTATTTAAAAGAGCTGTTTAGCGCGCGCTGCAAAAGTGTAGGCAGACGGCGTCCGTCCGCCGCTCACCACTCGACTGATCCATTATCTGCGGCAACGCGTCGAGACTCGAGACGCAATTATCAATTTTTTTTATTTGATAATATGCCACTTGTATTGACAGAATACAGACTGATAATAACCAGTGGCGATACAAATTGTTTTATACATTCTTATCAGTGCTTATCATGTTATGCTAAATAATACTATCATCAATAGTTACGTAGCCTCTCAGTTTCTAAAGCATAACAATAAACGGTTAAGTACCTCTTTCGCAAAATTGCCGAAAATACGACGGTACTATAAAAAAGTACAAAATTCATACCGTAGGGTAGGATACGTTGTAGTATCTTCAGTCAATAAAATAAAATAATACTCGCAAAACTGCAGTCGGATCGCCATCACGTTTCAATATTTAATTTTCTTTGTCTAATCTGTCATAATTGACAATTCAATTTCTACTTTTTCCCGCCATCTGTGTGGCTGTCATTGGCGCTGTCAGTCAGAAAGTCCCGACGTCCCGACCGTCCCGACCCGAACCTCAGAGTAATAACCGTAGACAGAGTATTCTAGTAATAACTTATTACTCTGAGTCCCAAACACAGAGGTCCCGAAAACAAACAAAGGACGTCTGCTCATGTCGTGTGGCTTGTACGACCATTGCATGCCATTGACCATTTGACCGCCATTGAGGCATTGACCATCCATCCATGGCACTTGCTTGACAGTTTGGTCCGAGGTACACACGTAGCGACTTCCAGTGCGCGGCGAATCGCTGGCGATTTCAAAAACTGTGTGTATATAGACGTGACTATTATTATGCTAGGTACACACGCAGCGACTCGCTGGCGAATAAGATTGTGGTTGGTATAGCAGGATAATAGAAAATTAGGTTAGCCGCGAAGATTTATTTTCAACATAACTTGACAACAGTTTATGTGAACTTTTTAGTCATCTAGGTACATGATACGGTTTTCTAGAAGAACGGTGACCACTCACGTAGCGTCCGTAATTTACGGGCGAATCCGCGAATGACGTCAGTTTAAAGACACTGCAATTATCTACAATATTATTATGCATTCATTTTAGAAAAAACCGTGCTGTGTGGCCTTTATAGATTTTATTAGCAATGCTACGGTTACTAGACGCGTAAAAACATGGCTGATGAGATCAACAATGGTCACAGGTTAAATGGGCTTTGCTCTGTCAATCCTTGACAATGAGAGAGTAAGGGCGCTTATACACGGTAAGAAAATTTACCGTGTCTGCGGCAGACAAGACAAATTCTTCGTGTACACGACAAGAATTTTGTCTGTTCTAGACACGAAAACTTTTCGTGTCTTCCGCAGACAAGACCAATCGGAACGTGTACACGACACGATATTTTTCGTGCAGTCGGCAGTCGGGCGTAGGGCGCGCAAGTAATAACAAGTCTGATTTAATCATTTTCGTTTATTTATAAAAATGTTAACTACAAAGCAAAAAAGAATGAAAATTGTATATTATTATTATAACAAAATGAAAAAGGAAACAAAAAACAAGAGACTTTACTGGCTGAACCACAGGCTGAACCCTACTACTCCGCCCCCCACCGCTCCGCAACAACGTTCGCCGCGTCGTGTCTTGCGCAGACAAAATTTTTTTTCGTGCAACGCTGCGAGCAGTGTACACAGTTATTTTCTAGTTACGACACGAATTCTTGCGTAGGCCCGGCGTATTTTCTTACCGTGTACAAGCGCCCTAATGTGGAGCGGAGTTACGAACTGTGTCAGACTGTGTCTGTCTATTGATGCGGAGTGACGTAGTGCGAAGCGGAGTTGCGGACTGTGCGGAGCTAGGCCGAGAAACGACGAGTAATTTGAGCCGACTGCAATACCGCGCGGCAGATTTTTCCGCTTCCCCGCTCCGCTTCTCCGCTCCACTTCCCCTGCTTTCTCGATCCGCTTCCCGGTTTCGTATGATTTTTTAAACGAGTTCGCAAATCCCTGTCCACTGAAACGGAGCGGAGATTTTATGCAATGGGGATCCACGCGCAAAGCTCAGCGTAGATGTCGCCAGCGGCGGGATGGCCGCTGTCAAATCATTTTCAGATTGTTTACATTAGTGGTTTTTGCTATTTTTTGTGTTGAAACCGATCCACCATGGTTATTGCTAACATGTATTGTTCCTGGAAGCTTATAGAATTGAAAGACGACCTAAACAAACCAGGAGCAAGGATTACTGGAAAGAAAATGAGACATTATTGCGAGGTAGACTTCTATCTAATAAAATATTTTTAATCAGTGCTAGGGTCTAGATTTGGATCATTTTTTTGTTGTAACATGTTAATTATTACTTGGTTAATGGTAGGAAAATTTACGAAAATTGAGAGACCCGTACTTTAATAATAAATGGTATTCTTTATTGTTTAGGTTAGGTTTATTTTTCATTAGTGCTAGGCTCTAGATTTGGGTATTTTTTTTGTTGTAACGTGTTAATTCTTACTTGACTCATGGTAGGAAAATTTACGAAAAATGAGAGATCATTTACTTTATTAATAAATGGTATTCTTTATTTTTTAGGTTATCTATGACCGATATTTTTATTTCAGCAATCAAAGACCTCAAGCTTCTGAAAGCCAAGCAATTGACGTTCCTGCTGTAGAACTTTACCAAGAGGTTAATAGCTCCGCCATAACTCCACCATATTGCCGAAAATTACCAATCAACACACTCAAAGTTACTTTTAGTTTTACTCTTTTAGTTTTCCACTTTCTATTTGCGTAGTATCTTTGGGAAATAAATTAACACCGGAGTAAGTATTTTAGTACATCGTAGTACAGCACACTTATGCATACTTCGAGAAAATTTTAATTTACTGAATGATAGGTTATAAAATGTATGGAATTGACAGTTTTCAATGGCCATGTCGACGATGCGCCACCTATCGTGATAAAATGGCAGTAAACATCCCCATTCCATTGGCACAGCTACGCTCTGCTCTTCTCCTCGCCGCGCCAGTGGACAGTCAGCCTTGAAGAGCGTTATTGACATCATAAAGCAAACCCTGCCCCCACAGATCGCTAGATTTGCCCTCTAGGCCGGGGAAATGAGGTTTGAACCTTGCACTAAATCTTAACAGCGATGTTTTTCTTAAATCGCGTTTTTGAACTTAGCTCTCCAAATACTAATGGAAAATTAAACATTTTCCAGGACCGCATAAAGGTAAAAAAAAAACAAAAACGCGTTTTAGTGAATAACAATTGAGGCCAAATAGTTAACAGAAAAATTTTGGTTACAATAAATAAAGAATTGGTAAAACCAATATATACAGAATTAAACATTTTCGTCCACGGAAAATTAAATTACGATTTTTGGAACAAAGTTCCCTTTCGCGCGTTGCGAAAGGGGGATAGACGGAAAAAATTGGGACCAAAAGTTGTAACGACCCTTTTTATTTTTTATTATAACGCCATCTGTGAGCGACCACAGGTACTAATTAGTTACGTGCCTTTGTGAGGTTCATTATATAACTTCGTTCCATCCGGGTGTCCCTTTGACACCTCTCAGCTTTTTTTATTGTACTTCAAGCAAAAATATTAACAACGGTTTTTTTGCATTAAAAATACCTAATTAAATATATTTTAATACGATATCCAACAAAATTAAACATATTGTATGTACTAGTGCAAGATATTAAGGACGTGAAATTTTGAAATCGCTGCGTGTGGGCAAGCAGCAGAGGCGACGTGTTGTGTCGTTCGTCGCAACACCACTGGTTTCTATGCATTTCTATGAAGGCGATGTCGCTAGCTGTGGAAGGTATTTTATAGGGTTGTACGTTGTTTTATAGAGAATAGTTTTATAGAATTTCGTTTCAAATAATTTTTTTCTTACATTATCATTTCATAGAACAATCAATACTTAGAATACTTACTTTGAAAAAACTTAAGTCATAGATTTTTGTTTCAAATAAAATAAAAAGTTTCGATATTCGTATCATAGAATAACAAATCAAATATTCTTTATTCTCATACTGTTTAGTTAATACAAAACTTAATCCCTAGAAAATCATTTAAAAAAACATTAATTACAACATAGGTACCGTAGTATAGTTATATGAAAGCGGTACATCTGTCGGAGTGTCCTAACTTTGATACTGCGACCAATTTCGATGTAGCACTCGCCGGCCGCTACCGCGGCACCGCCCGCTTCGCTCGCTCGGCTCGCGCGTAGTTGGTCACAGTTCTAACCTAACCTAACCTATATGGTCGGAATGCCCTAATAGTTGTACTACTAGACACAAAACTACACACACACTATTTTTGTTTATTTATAGCATAGCGCTTATTTTTACATTTTCGTTGAAATAAAATACCACTGAACAAACAATATTCGTTAAAAAATAATTCTACTGTTTGATAAGTTTGTTAAATAAAAATATGTGATAAAAAACTCATAGAATTGTGTTTCTGTAAAATAATGTTTTATTCAAGTAAATAGTCGTTGAAACAATAATATTCCAAATAAAAATATAAGGACTAAATATTATATGAAACATTTGTTGCGAAACGAAATTCTATGAAATTTCTGTCTGCGAAACAAGGGGACACCATTATAAAGAGATACATAGAAATAAACCAGTTAAGATAAGATAAGATAATTTTATTTGTCCAAAACATGAGTAGGTATAGTAGAGTAGGTATACACACACATGGCATGCAAGATGTTATAAAATTATGTTACAGTCACGTTTTGCCTTAATCAAATAATTATAAATTTAACCATTATTCAAATTATTAACAGAATAACAGTCCAAATTAGAAAAATTAAAATGTTATGCGTAATATTGTCAAGAACTCATAATATATGTATAAAATTAGTCAATTGAATGTCAATGTAATTAAGAATACACAATTACAAGAATCGATTAATTTATCATTCAGAAATTCGTCAGTGCTGTAGTATATTTTCTCTAAAAGAAGGTTTTTTAAGCAACAGAAAACAATTTACAGAAACGGCAGTAAATAAAATAAATAAACAGGAAGTAATCTATAAATCAAAAGAGCGTTTAGTTAAATTTGGCGAACCGCAAGGTACTGTCGTAGGCCCACTATTTTTTATTGACCTACCCAAAAGTATAGACCATCCAATGACACTTTTTGCCGATGATAGTACTATCACAATCGCTTGTAAAAATAGAGACACATAAGAAGCTGACATTAACAATTCTATAGAATCTATGGTAAAATGGTTAGAAAACAACAATCTAAAGCTAAATCTTGAAAAAACTAACATTATGCATTTTGCTCAAAGATCAAGCATTCCAAATGTGAATGTGCACTATTGTGATCATAGAATAGATAAAGTAGACACAACCAAATTTCTTAGCGTTACTATAGACTCAAAATTAGATTGGAAAGCACATACTTCCATATGTGCTTTCCAATCCAGTGCCTTAAGCAAAAAAATCAGTAAATCCACATATGCACTGTATAAATTAGCCCCGATGTTAAATGTTGATGCGCTGCCTATCACGGCTTAGTGTCCTCGAACTTAAGATACGGAGTGATTTTTTGGGGTAATTCAACAAATAAGGAAGTCATTTTTAAAACCCAAAAGAAATGCCTTAGAACTATGTTTGGACTTCATGTTACTGAGAGCTGCAAACCATTATTCAAAAAATATAAAATTTTAACCCTTCCATCCATGTACATTTTAGAGACCATTATGTTTGTCAAATCGAATCCAATTTTATTCCCCCTATTATCAGATAAAGTAATTCGAAATAGACGCGACAATAGTAAACTCTGCATTCCTAGATCCAGGACAGCTCTACTGCATAAAAGTATATTCTGTATGGCGCCAATTCTTTATAATACGTTGCCAAAATATTGGAGGGAATTTACAACGGAAAAATTAAGAGAATTAAGAGATTAAGATTGAATAAGGCTAGAGACATTACCTCTAATGCCATATGCTACTAATTTTTCAATCAGTATGTCGTGACGGACATGGTCGAAGGCCTGTGTCATGTCACAGAAGATGGTACATACCGGTATATTCGCATCTACTTTTGGCATGACATTATGTAAAAAATCATACATCGCCAAATTTATTGTTTTGTTCAGTTCGCGCGGCGATACATCGCACATCACCTGCTGCTGCTGCCTGCAGTCGGCTACGGTGTGTCTTGTACCTATGAGGTTGACAGCCACAGAACAACTCCGCTATAATATAAAAAAGGACATGACATTTCTTCTTATTCTTGGGTTAGGTGACAAACGCAAGCCAGAAGCATAATTTCGAAAATGCCACGTTAGAAGATGCGACTCAAAACAAAAACAGCACAACTATCAATTTTGACAGCGCTCACGGTGATATCAGTAAAGCGCAGGCCACACCGCCAGCTAGCGGGCGGGCGGGCGAAGCGAACGAACATCGTTTCACCTCTTTACATACTTCGGTTTACACCGCGAGCTACCGATATTTCGCGTAGTTTGTATAGTTTCCTTCGTACCCTAAATCTGTAGGGGTTTATGCTAGATCAGCACCTTGTCAGCGCTGTCAGCTACTATGTACTTCTTGGCTAGATACGTCATCTTTCTGGTAGGCAGTTGACACTCAACCTTCGTGGCAGACGGTTCTGCCCAAGGGTCTCGCGTATTGTCCTAAAATTAAGAGTGTTATCTTAACCTTGTATTATCCTAAAATAAACTTATTATCCTAAGTTAAATAATTCTTTTTTTTTAAAAGACGAATCCGTGGAGACCTATAACAGTTCGTTTCCTTCGTTCGCTTCGCCCGCCCGCCCGCTAGCTGGCGGTGTGGCCTGCGCTTTAAACGCATGGTCGGCGCTCAGAGTAAGGTCGGCGTTATCGCAAGATGGCGCATGTCATGACGTCATCGATGACGATTCACGGAACATCAATATTGCGCTCACGCTTATTCGGAACGGCTTTTAGCGCGCTCAAATCGATGACAGTATAACTCGGAACGCATTGTTAGTAATATCATCGGCCGCTTTCCGAATAAGAAAATAATCGCTCACAACGCAGCTATCCAAAATCAAAACCTAGCAAGAGCATCTGAGCAAATTTTATAGGAGAAGGAAAAAAACATTTTCTTTGACAAGAACACAACATCTTTTTTGTACTGTTTTCATTTTCATATTGAGAAATACAACTTGCTTTACATTATAGACTAGTTTAACTCAACTTAAGTCTAATTGTACAAGTTATATGTGCCTTACTTAATTAAGTTTGATTTAGGAAATCTGAAATCTAACATAAGTATCACATGAAATCCAAAATAAAAACCTAGCAAGGTAAATTTCTCAGTCTTCAGTTATTGACTACCATCTGTCTTTTGAGTGCTGGCCACCATGCGTTATCAAAAGCACGATTTATTTTTGCTTTTATTTCGGGTTGTAGGTGTCCCACTAGAGCATAGAGGGCGTCCTCGGTGCCGCACTGCTGCGCCGTAGTGTTGGGAGGAAACGGTGCTGTAGTCTGCCTACTAGAAGCTTCTCGACGATTTTACCTAGAACCAACAGCAGACCTATCGGCCTGTACGACTTTGGGCTGGTGTAGTTGTCCTTTCTTTGCTTGCGGAGAATGCACACGTGGGCGACCTTCCACTGTTTCGGGAAGTGTGACAGAGACAAGCACCTGTTGGCTATCACTAAGAACACTTCCCTATCGTTGTTTATTGCCGCTGTGCAGATGTCTGCTGTTAATCCGTTGGGACCGGGGGCTTTTTCGGATTCTGGTTCTGGAAAACCATTTCCAGCTCCGCGGTCGTGAAAGGTGGATCGTCGGCAGACAGACCTTGGGGGTTTTCCCAGAGAAGGGGTCTACCATGGGGGCCACCATGGGGGCTTGGCGTCGTGTTTAGTCCCCCTAGTCCTCCCCTAGTCTCCTAGTAGGAGACCCCGGGGTCTCCTAAATCAGTTTCTTGCATGAGTGGTGGATGTTCTCCGTGTATGAATTGATGATTATCTCCAGAACCTCTGGGTTAGAGACGTCCGAGACTTTGACTGGTGTGATGTCACTTTGTACTAGGCTGATCTTGAAGTGCGTGCTGAAGTCAGACCACTTTGCCTTCTTAGTATTGTAGATACGCGTCGAGATCGGCCTTAAGGGTTCCAAGGCCTTTTCTAAGCGCATCGAGAAGGTTATTGCAAGAGTCTGATGTGGTTCTATTAGACTCCGTTCTACACGCCACTCCTCGACCTTGCCTGGCAGGGACAGCCGGCATGCCGTCACATCGACGATGCTTGTGCACCACCTGTTACCTCTGTAGGTCTCGAACGTCGGTTGTTTAGGATGTGGAGATCTCGCTCATTGAGAAATCAGTTGTACGCTGCCCCGCGAGATGGCTTCAGGCGTTAACGTTTCCTCCCACCAGGACATTGTTTGTGTATAGTTTTTGTGTAGTACTGTGTTTCGAGAAAGTAGGGTTCAATTTCCTGGTCACCCTCAAAATATCGATAACACCCCAAAGCTGAGCTGGTCCACTTTCAGCAAGACGACGGTGATGTTCTCAGCACATACTACAATTATATATAGGGTAGTTCTCAGTCACAAGCGTTCACACTGGTGACTTGGTATTATTTACTAAAGGTAGTCATTGAAAATTTCGTTTCATACTTCAGTAGTTTTGTTAACCAAAACCTAGTATGATACAATTCCAAGTTCTAAAACCAGCATAGGGCCTATCCCAAATTCATAAATCTAGTAAGTCACATTTACAAATTCAAAAACTAAGCACATTTACAAGCCAAAAATCAAGCAAGTAACATTTCCAAGTCCAAAACGCTATCTAGTAGCGTTTTGGACTTGGAAATGTTACTTGCTTGATTTTTGACTTTGTTATATCGGACTCAGACGTGCACTTGCTAGGTTTGGCATTTTCATAACGATAGAAATATGGTTGTTTTTGCATTAGCTGCAGCACAACTTCTTGTGCAGATTGTCAAAAATGTCCCTTGCTAGGTTTTCCTATTTCATCCCATTTTTGATTTTTCATATTTTCAAAATTTTGAACAGCCGAGCGCTGACATCAATATTTGGTGTTCTGATTATGATATCACGATTATGACAGCTGAGGGCCGTGAACAATTCGGAACGCTCGTGAACGCGATGTGCTGTTTTGTTTTGAGTCGCATCAAAAGATTGTGAACAGCCGAGCGCTGACATCAATATTTGGCGTTCCGATTAAGATATCACGATTATGACAGCTGAGGGCCGTGAACAATTCGGAACGGTCGTGAACGCGTTGTGCTGTTTTATTTTCAGTCGCATCATAACTTTAAAACTATTCTGGCGTTTTTGAAATTGTTCTTCTGGCTATCGTTGTCGCCACCTAACCAAAAAAGAAGAAGAAAGTGGTATAAACACAAAGAAATAATGATAATGCAAGTTTTGGCGTTGACGTTGAGCGAGCACTGTCAGCGCGTTCTAGCGTTCCGAATTGTTGACAGCCCTCAGCCAGCTGTCATAATCGTGATAATTATTATCTTATTCGGAACGCCAATTATTGATGTCAGCGCT
Source organism: Conistra vaccinii (assembly GCA_948150665.1). Classification (NCBI taxonomy): domain Eukaryota; kingdom Metazoa; phylum Arthropoda; class Insecta; order Lepidoptera; family Noctuidae; genus Conistra; species Conistra vaccinii. The sequence goes on from OX411318.1 coordinate 17,568,377, forward strand.
CTGAGTGATTACGTTTTAATTCGGAAAGCATCCTACAGCGGCCTAATATCCACAGAGCATGTAACTTTCTTTCTAATGTACTACTTTAACCTTAGTCTGTGCTAATATCATTGACAGTTCATCATAAAGTTGTGTGGTGCAATTTTGTACGATTAAAATGTTGTTTTGAGCATAAAATAGGCATATAAAGTACACAAGATATTAACTTAACAGAAGGCACTTAATTTAAACTTGAACGATGTGGACTACAAAAAGTTTTTTAACCAAAACAAAGCGCGGTAACATAATAAAAGTGAGGTTATATTTTGTCAAGTTTATTTTGTTATTTAACCGTAGTTTGAATATTATTTTAGGGGTATGAGGAACAGGGTGTAAAGTTCACTCATCCACCATAGAAAAGGGAGGATCCTCCAACCAGACGGGTTGTTATGTCTGGCGGGCAACTGCCCATAATTATGTTGATTTCGGATAGTCTTATCTATGTTATTCGCTCAGTAAACTCTTACTGCGAGATGTAGGAATTGTGTGACGTCATGTCTTTTTGTTTCGTAGTTTTTGTATGTGGCGGTCTAACCGCTACATCACTCCCCTCCGGAGACCGGAGGTCGATAGTGGGCTGAGTCTTGGATCTTGCGATGCTTCACAGTGCCAGCTGTGGTTCCAGTGAGTCGGAACCGGATGCCGCATAGTTCACGGTGAGTCGGAACTGTCTGCGGTGATTCCCCAGTGAGTCGGGGTGGCGGTGCGTCGTCATCCAGTGAGTCGGATGTGGTACAGCGCCGGGTTGTGGTTGAGGGTGATGACCAGGAATGCGCGTTCGCTGCATGCTGGTGGTCAGGATACCCGTTAAAGCCGTGGGTGCTGGCTGGCTGTGTGACTTGCCTCAGGAAAGCTTGCGGGAGTGATGATGATGACGTCACGCTGAAGTTGTTGCACGAAGGCTGCGTTGACGTTCATACTCGGGGTCACCAATTTAGGGGTATGAGGAACAGGGTGTAAAGTTCACTCATCCCCCATAGAAAAGGGAGGATCCTCCAACCAGACGGGTTGTTATGTCTGGCGGGCAACTGCCCATAATTATGTTGATTTCGGATAGTCTTATCTATGTTATTCGCTCAGTAAACTCTAACTGCGAGATGTAGGAATTGTGTGACGTCATGTCTTTTTGTTTCGTAGTTTTTGTATGTGGCGGTCTAACCGCTACATTATTAAAAGGTTTAAATATTTTGCAGATTGTTAGAGAACATTATTTACGTGATGATTTGTTATGTGGGTCAGCTGCGTGTAACACATGCCCTCATAAAGACGATGAATTGGTACTGGAGGACAATCCTGAGTCGATATGTACGTTGTTTGACTATCCTCATTATCTGATCCTGGACACTAACGTAGTGCTGCACCAAATCGACGTCCTCGAAGAAGATGCATTGAAGAACGTGATTATACTCCAAACTGTGCTTGAAGAAGTGAAACATCAAAACACAGCAATGTTCCAGAGACTGTTGGAGATTATAAACAATAAAAAGAGGAAGTTTTATTCGTTTGTTAATGAACACCATAAGTGAGTTATGTTTATAGCTAAAACGATCTAAATTTTTGGCAAAATATGTTTTAGATTCTCATTTTTTCCACTGAGTTTATGACTTACCACTCTAAATTCACTTTATTTTGTCCCTAGGGATACATACATTGAGCGAGAACCTGGTGAGAAACAAAATGATCGCAATGACAGAGCTATTCGCAAAGCATGCGCTTGGTACGAATCGCACCTGAGTATCAACAGTGTGGTTGGACAGTTCCCTAAGATAGTGCTGCTTACAGATGACGAGAATAACAGAAAAATTGCTCAGGAAGAGGGAATAGTGTGCTGTACTGGTAAGTAGTCATAAAATGTTTTTTGATCCACTGCTTCATGTCTAAAGCTGTCAACATAAAAGAAAAACGCAAGATATGTGTTTTGAACTGCAACAAGTGTGCTTATGACAGTGGAAACGCACCTTTAAACGTGGGATCATAAAGGTGCTTTCTCACTGCCACTAACATGTGTTGACAAAATTATAGTTCACTTTCACTGTGCATGATACATTGTGTAATTTGTCTTTTATTCTTTTATAAAACTGCCTTGTTGGTCTACTGCTTGCAAGCGCTACTGCTGAGCATGAGGTCCTGGGTTTGATTCCCAGGTCGGGTAAATTGTTATTGGGGTTTTCCATCTGGGATTTCTCAGTAGCTGCCTGGAGTTTGGAATTTGTGCCCGATGGTGGCAGCAGGCTCACCCCCTATTACATGGGATATCCTAACTGCGGCTGGTACCAGTAAATACTTAATACCGTCAAGCCTGGCTGGTTCCATATGGTATCAGCGCACTGCAACTAATTTTAACATTATCTATTCTGCTTATGGTTCAATATCATTTCTGAATGAAACTCTTTGGCGGATAATATTAACAACGTATTAATAATAATAATATAGCCTTTATTTCCCGAACATTTTACATTTATGACTAAAAACTTAAAAGATTAAATATAAAAAAATTAAAACTGCACTTAAATTACAAAATGTCTCTTGTTTCGGTGTGCCTTACAGCAAAGGCCTCCTCCAACTCTTTCCACTGCTTTCTGTCTGCCGCCACTCTTATCCAAAGGGGTCCTACGGTCATTTTCAATTCATCCTCCCATCTTCTTGCTTTGCGACCTCGGCTCCTATCACCATCCCTTGGGTACCAAACTGTCACCTGTTTGCTCCATTTTTTTCTTTTTACAGCGGATCATATGTCCTGTCCACCTCCACTTAAGTTGATCAATACGTGACAGGATGTCTGTTACCTTCGTTTTGCGCCTGATGTCTATACTTCTAACTTTGTCCATTAGTTTTAAACCTAGCATGCTCCTTTCCATACTTCTCTGACCTCTCGCTAGTTTGTCCCTATGGCGTCTCGTCAAAGCCCAGGTTTCACAGCCGTATGTGATGCAGGGTAGAATACACGTATCAAAAGTCTTCTTCTTGGTCTTAATGCCCAGTTCCTTGCTTAACAACGTATTACAAAGTATTAATATTATTATGACAAAGATAGAAACAAGGATGTGAAGGAGATTTACTTTAACAAACAGCCAGAGTTGAAAAGTTAAACATAACTGATGAAATGTGGGCCTATATACACCTCTACCTAACCCTTCGGGGAAATAAGGCGTGATGTTATGTTATGTTCTATTATAAAACAGGTTATTTTCCTTTACAGCAAAAGATTACATTGAAAACGTGACTGGTTTCATTGGTCTCATAGATAAACTGTCAAAGAACGTGATACCGGAGACATGTTCAAAAGATGCTCTGTATCCTGCACACTTAACACCGTCACAGATTCATGCAGGAATTCGGAATGGGAAGCTGTACCAGGGGACATACCGTGCCTCTAGAGATAATTTCTTGGAGGGTACTGCGGTTGTCAATGGGTTTGAGAGACCTGTAAGTATTCAATATTTTGGGATGTTTTTGGTTATTTGGATTGTAGTTTAGATCTAAATTCATGTTCAGTAAACTGTCTGTGCTTGCATACATCATGTGCGGCGGTTTTGTTGGGTTCAGTCATAGAATTTTGAACTATACTGATTTCTAGTTTGTTTTGGATAGCTTTTTTTAAGGCTAATCTAGATTTTATTTAAAATGCTATCTATTTAACAAATGCTTCCTCTCTCCTAACTTACTTATTTTGCTGTGCCCGACAGGGTCCACATTATGTATGATCTTATTATAAGTTTTACCACCTAAGAATACATACATGTGGAATACAATAAAGTATTGAGTATTGAGTATTAATTTCTCTTTTTTTCTGTTTATGAGTTATTTATAAATGAGAAAGCAGTTAAAATAATTATAAAAAGGATTTAATTAAATTCACCATGATATTCTCAACAGATACTGTTACAAGGGCACATTGGAATAAACAGAGCTGTAGATGGTGACTCCATAGCTGTAGAAATATTCTCTGAAGAGGAATGGCGGCGTCCAAGTGACATTGTTTTAGAAGACAAAGCTGATGACCCTGGTGACCAATTAGAAGAAGAAACAGTGCTTCTAAAGCTTGCCAAACCAGTGGATAAGAGTGATGAGGAAGTTACACCAACTGGCAAAGTTGTTGGGATCATCAGAAGGAAGTGGAGGCAATACTGTGGTATATTATTGCGAAGCCAATTTCCAGGTATGTGTTTTTATAAGCAACTAGCTGCTGCTCGCGTGTACGTTCGCGTGGGCCCTAAATTATTTTTCTTTTTTCTAAAATAAATTACAATACATTTGAACTTGCCGAGCTTGCGGGTCTATCGATCAGGTTAAGCTACGCTTGCCGGGGTTGTAGTTGGTCTGTGGACCATTATACATACCGTGACTCATCCGTCTTGGAAAGCACGTTAAGCCGTTGTTAGCCGGCTGTCATTCGTGGAGCATTGACAGTCGTTGCGGGTCATCAGAAATCCAAAAGTCTGACAACCAGCCTTACCAAGGGGTCTCGTATTACCCAGTTACTGTGTTGTGGAAGTCAGATAGGCAGTCGCTCCATGTAAAATACTGGTATTCAGCTGAATCCGGTTAGACTGGAAGCCGAACCCCCATAGTTGCGAAAAGCTAGGCAGATTGACATTGAACGATTAACATCTGCAATGTAATATAACTTGAGCCCGCCAAACAATGTTTTAGTTCTAAAAAAGAATGGAGATCCGTAACAAAACATTGTCAGTTTGACCGTATGACCGGACCTAGTATTGACCCTTGTGGCAAACCTGGTTTATAAGGAACTAGCTACTGCCCGCGGTTACGCTCGCGTAGACCCTAATTCTTTTTATAAAATAAATGTAGCCTAAGTTACTCCTTATAACATCAGCTATCTGCTAGTGAAAGTGCTATCAGAATAGGGCCACCCGTTTCGGAGATTATTCGGAACAAACAAACAGACAGACAGACAAAAATTATAAAAGCGGTTTTTTGTTATAAGTTCCTTATATAAATTAAAAATCTGTCATTTTGAGATTACAAACAGACACTTCAATTTTATTTATTTGTATTTATTAAGCATACGCCTACTGTTTTAAAGTGCCTGCTATAAGGTTGCCAACCGGGTCCCCGACAGAGGTGACCTTGGTTCTCGACCCGCAAAGTTCTTTCAACGTTTGGTCGTAAACCATCAAGTAACCTCTGTCGGAACGCGGTTGGCGACCGTGTAGCAGGCGTTTAAAGCACATTTGTTATTAATGCCAAGCTTAATAGTAGCATTATCTTTTGTGTCACAATAGCTGCTTTAGATTACTTACAGAGGAACTAGCATGCGATGTATACTTTAATTGTAAAATAATAAAACTTGCTTCTCCAGGCGCCGTCCGTCACCTATTCACACCAGCTGAGAAGTCCATCCCGCGCGTGCGCATAGAGACACGTCAAAGCGACGTGCTAGCGATGCAACGGATACTGGTCGCGCTCGACTCCTGGCCGAGGAACAGTCGCTACCCGCTCGGACACTTTGTTAGAGCGCTCGGACCTATTGGTGAGTTTATAACACTAGGTAATGCGGGCTGGTGTCGTATTTTTCGTACGGATGGGAAAATCGATTATTCGATCCTCCCCATCTCCTCAAGGAAGGCCAGCAACTTGGTGTTACTGACTATCTTACGGAGGGTACCTGGTTTACCAAAGTACTTTGCCCTGACTTTGCTCTGTATGTGGCGACCACCGGGCACATGAGCTGCTGTCTCGTCGCCCTCCATGCAGGCCCTGCACAGCAAACTGCCTGTGACTCCTATGACAAAGAAGTATGTATTAGTGAGATAGTTTAGCTGTGCAAATGCACTATCTCACTGGGATAAAATTCAAAAGAAAGGTACTTGAAGAGCTAAATTATTTACTGTTTATTTATGTGAGCAGATAATGTGGGCACAGCGATTTTATTGTATTGTTTCTTATGCAATAAATTTCCGTTACTGAACTCTTCTTAGCTCAGATTGTGATTGTTTATCTGTCATTTTGTCTATTCTTCCGTCGACAAAACCCGTTTCTACGGTGGTCATGCTACGCGTGCTGGGCAGAGTCATCTGTGAATCTCCACCTGAACAGGTCTTCAACTAATTTGATATCTATTTGGCCTTTTTTTTTGCCTCACACCAAAATCAGGATTTTGGTAAAGTATGTCTTGTAGTTATTAACATAGTATGTTCATATTTCAGGCGACAAGAACGCCGAGAACGAGGTGATATTGTTGGAACACGATGTGCCTCACGCTCGGTTCAGTGAAGCTGTACTCGCGTGTCTACCGGCCAACGACTGGACTATACCTGAAGAGGTAAACATTCGTTATAATTATATCAATCATTTAACTTAGTCGGTGGCATACGTTCAGGAATGGACAGATATAACTCATACACAATTTCACTATCTTATAATTGAATTATTAAAAGCTGGAGGGCCTACCTACTTCCGTGGCATAAAGGCGTGATTTCCTTGAGTAAAAGAGATGTTGTTGTTGTACAAGGATTTTTTTTTATTTTGTAATTTTGTAGCGCCTTCTTGACACAACAGTTATTCCTCTTGTGCTATTCAGATTCGAAAATTTGTCACTGCAGTAACATTGTTGTGTGTCCTTCATTCAAAGGCAGACGATATTTATAGTGATTTCTGAATCCCACATAATACTAGTACATTTTGCCCGACCCTGGAATCGAACCCAGGACCCCACGCTCAGCAGTCGCGCTTGTGACTGCTGCTTGCTACCAACGGGACAGTGTTGTTAAGTTTATTCCATTAGGAATATTTTAGTAACAGCCTGGAGTTAGGAAGTTGGCGGTTTGATACGCCGCCGTACCTCGCGCGAGAGCGAGTGTCGGGTTGCCGTCCCGCCGGACCCTGAGAATGAGGGAAGAGAGAGTGCACCTGTGTCTGCGCACGCCTCCACTATAATATCTCTTACGCAGAAGGCTGGTCTCCACTGAGATTGGTCGCCATGGCCGACATTCGGTCTCGAGGACTATTATTATTATTAGATTCTTGTAATAATTCACAGGAAATAAAAAAACGCGTAGACCTGCGCTCCGAATGCATTTGCTCCGTCGATCCTCCCGGTTGTACGGACATAGATGACGCCCTACACGCCAAGTCTCTCCCAGGCAAGACAAGCGACGGCCTCAAACGATACGAGGTCGGCGTCCATATCGCTGACGTCACTTACTTCGTGAGACCGAACACTGCGCTTGATAAGGAGGCCGCTAGCAGATCTACTACTGTGTATCTTGTGGGCAGAAGAATTGATATGGTTCCAGGTTGGTGCTATAAATATTTCATTTAAAAACAAACTTTTTTGCATGTAAGCTTAGCGCCACACCTGCCGAACGTTCCGCGGCGGAACGCTCCGTCTCGTCAAATTTCTATGGACGTAACGTTCGGCTGATGTGTCATAGGTAACTTGAAAAACATTAGGAGCGTATTCAACCGAACGTTCCGCCGCGGAACGTTCCGCCGCGGAACGTTCGGCAGGTGTGGCCCGACCCTTAGATGAAGACGGCAAAAAAGTGTTCCGCTCATTGGCTAAAGAAGGATGCCCATTTATGGCCCGAGAACGCCCACCAATTTACGTTTATGTAAAAAAAACATCGTTATTTCTAGTTATCTAACAAGATATTCATTTATCCGAACAAGATGGGAACATTTTTGCACAAATAAAAAGTACCGAAACGATAAATACGTGAAAATAATTCCCTTTTGTGGATAAAATCAGCAGTGTTGCCAATAATTATTAATTCCGTTCACGAAATAATCGATTATGTTTTCATGGATGTTTTACTTATAATATCAGATCCGTAATGCTTATTATTCGATGTATTCAAACAAATACGTTGTTATGTTTTTACTATTGATACTAAATGAACAAGCGAATTGATAGTTGATATAATAATGAATGCATAGGATCATAACAAAAACGCTACTACACATTTTAATTACATATAATTCTTTAGCTGTTCAGCACAATAAAGATAGAATATGTTAAAGAAAACATATTTACAAAGACGTTCATAACTTCTTAACCTTTAAACTCCTTCCGTTCACGAAATAATCGATTATGTTTTCATGGATGTTTTACTTATAATATCAGATCCGTAATGCTTATTATTCGATGTATTCAAACAAATACGTTGTTATGTTTTTACTATTGATACTAAATGAACAAGCGAATTGATAGTTGATATAATAATGAATGCATAGGATCATAACAAAAACGCTACTACACATTTTAATTACATATAATTCTTTAGCTGTTCAGCACAATAAAGATAGAATATGTTAAAGAAAACATATTTACAAAGACGTTCATAACTTCTTAACCTTTAAACTCCCGAGGCAGCCGCAAGGCTGCCGCAAACTATTTGTCCTTCAAACCCCGAGGCGGACATAGTACGGCCGACGCAGGTACACACGGTTTAAATCTCTATTTCTACTATGAAATTAGGGCTAAACTGGTCGGTGAGCAATTTAACTCTATGGCCTGACGGATATTCTCGTCAACTAAATCATTTAATTATTAAATTCCCGTTCGTCCCACCAGGGGGACGACGGCAGTGGGACGAACGGGAATACACCCTTTTTAACGATTTTTATCATAAAAACCAATATCCAAAAATATCAATAGCCAACATTGGAAAAAAATGTTGAAACTGACTGATGTCGCACGTCACACGCAGGTAAAACGTTATAGTCACGAGTGCGCGCTCGGCATCGTATTTCGTTATTTTTTATTATTTTTGTGTGTAAATCGACGGGAAGTGTTGTTATTTCCATAAGTAGTTTCTACATACATCGTGGTAGATAAATATTTGCACTAACTAGCATCGTTTATTAAATACCTATTTTGATCCGACCAAAAAAAACGTCGGGAACCCGTGAGTGAAAAAGTGAATGTGATTATTTTGAGTTTTGTGTGTGTTTCGTGTCGTGTAATCGCTGGTAAGACTTTATTTTATTTTTTAATATTAGGTACTTAATCGTTTTATTATTTGAACTAAAATACACTGTTTATCCATTTTTTTTAACCAAATAATGTTACGTCATCAGAGTTGACGTCGTTAAGATTAAAGAGTCACAGTGGCGATTATAATTTTGTATTAAAATTAGGATTCGATAAAAAAATCGATATCGATCTATCAATTTTTTGTGTGTGGTGTGGCAACATTGAATTATGCCGGCCGGCTGTCAAGTCAATGTCAATGTCAAATCACAAATCGACTTTCTTTGTTTTCGTTTGCATAACTTTATTTTCTTGCGAATTTGTTATTTTAACCATCGAATACGCTTATTAAATGGACTCCGAAGATTCTTTGAACCCTGAGCCCTGACGACCACGGCCTGAACATGGATTCCGCTCCCGCTTCTAACGATAACCTCAGCACGAACTTTGACTCGATATCCACAAATTATGAAGACCCCGGCATTGTCGCTGGCCCGAGTACTTCCGTTCCCTAAGTAATTCATTCAAAAGGTCATTTACGCTGTGTTAATTGTGGTTTAAACGTCACGAGAATACGAAGGCATTTCTTGGAAATAGCAGAAAGAGCAAAATGTTATACAACAATTCGACACAACAGGTCAGTATCATGTGAGTACCTACTATCAAAGTTAGTGTTGTTCTAGGATATCTAATAATTATGACTTGTTTATTAGGTACAAGTGTCGAGTGACAGTTTAGTGTGCGAACAACAAAATGTACAGATCATGGACAAGTGTGCATCAGCTGCGTGCGGCAGATTGCTTTTGAGAATAAGATCACATACACTCAGGTCTGATTCTCCACATGAACAACTCGAAATGATTGCCTGTCAGATTGTACCAAGAGCGGTAAGTTATCAACAGTTTAGAATTAATACAAGCGTAGTTCTGAGATTTGATACTGACATACTTCTGAGTCTATAGTGTAATATTCAACTTCTTTCGTGTCCGCACAAGTTATATTTCACATAGTACAGATTGTCTAGAAACTTGAGAAAGATTTTTTAGAAATTAATAAATATAATATAAAATGTGATAGATATTTTTTTGATTGTGTATTTATTTGTACCAAAACCACAGTAATTCACGTTTACTGTCTTTATGCACTGAGCTTTAATTTTTATTATTATTTCAGTTGCCATCATCATCTCGTTAGAGCAGTTTAGAGCAGCATCATGTTCAACTACAGAACCGGAATCTGAACCATCCAGTCTGCCTATGGAGCAATTTGAACCATCCAACCTACCTTCGGTGCAATCTGAAGTAGCTGACAGTGCATAGCAAGCGGGACAAAGCTTGAACACATCCAACAGTATACTGCTGCCTTATTATGTAAGAGCACCAAACACTCAAAATCAATGTTTCTTTCCTGGCTGTAACAAGACCAATCGGCTCGCTGTCCCGTCAGCACTGCGGGTACATCTTTTTTGTAAGTACAATTACTATGTACCGCCGGATTGTAGAATCTGTTATTACCATTTAAGTAGTACCTAACCCCTGGAATCTACTTTTAGAATCAATATATAATCATATTAAAACATTTAGTGCAGCACAAATTGAAGATTTTGCCTCATTGAAAAAAACGATTTTATCTAAATAACCCCAACTTTTTTCTAAACCAAGACCTTGACCGTTTCATTATTTAAATCGCATATTATCCTATCCATATACTTTGAATTGTGTGCACTTGAGGCCGAAGTGTCTATGGAGAGTTGGCATTCCCCTTTTAACTCACGAGTACACATTCCAACAATCGACCAATCAGCTTGCGTGGTTGTGTATTGTTTGTTATTACAACTTCATAAGTATACAACCCCGCATATCCAAGTTACAAAACAAAAGTTAAGACTATCGACATCTCAACGATAACTTGAGAAGACTTAACTTTGTTTTGGTTTTCTTGCGATACGATTTAAACACAAGCATTTGAAACATTTTGTTATGAGTATTACTATTGACATCACAAATTTTTTTTTTTAATTATATTTAATCTGCAGGCAATAATATTCTCACTTTAATTTTTTTCAGATTTGCTAAGTTCCAACCTATGTTCGTTGCGAGGCGGTGAGGAGCGCCTGGCGTTCTCTTGCATCTGGGAGATCGATGAGAATGCTAACATTTTACACACCAAGTTCCACAAAAGTGTTATAAAAGTGAGTCTTGTTTGTTCACTTTAGCCGTTTATATTTTAATTAAAAGATTTTTATTTAATGATGTTGTAAAACTAAAACCTTTCTTGATAGAATTCATGGACAGCTAAAATTTTAAACAAAAAATTGATTGCCTAGCTATCTATTATGTTGAATAGCTAACACTTTGTACGGCTAAAGCGTCCCATGACTAATGTTCGGTGTTATTAAAATCTTGCACAACTAAAAGTTTATGCGACCGAAAACGTACGCAACAAAAATTTCGTATATCTGAAAACTTTCCCATAATCCTGTATTTACAGGAATGTGGAAAAAACAGGAACAGTCTATGGATAGTAGCCAGTCGCTTTCTTTACTTACCACGTACCCTTTGCAAGAATTACGATTAATATCTGGGTACCGTTTTTGTTTTTGGTACGTTTTCTAAAAATTAAACCTAGCTAGATCGATTTCTCGCCCCCAAAACCCCCTGCATACAAAATTTCATGAAAATCGTTGGAGCCGTTTCCGAGATTCAGATTATTACATATACATATATACAAGAATTGGTCCTTTAAAGGTATTAGATTCATTAATGTTTGTCTTGTCTTTTACCTCCAGTCTTCAGCAGCGATGACGTACGAGGAGGCTCAGATAGCGATCGACGACAAGTCTCGTAACGACAGAGTTGCGTCGGCGCTGCGCATACTCAACGCGCTCGCTAAGAAACTCAACAGGAAGCGTCTGGATAACGGAGCCTTGTCGCTTTCGTCTCCTGAGATTAGGTTCCAGGTATGTAACGTTACACTTAACCTTATAATTTTCTAGAAACCTTTTCTCGAAGAAGTTAATTCTCCGAAGTTCTAGGTTTTAAGGTCTATTCTAGATAGTTGATTGACTCAGGCGTGACTTTGCGGAAATCCATTATAAAATACAATAGACGAATATTGAGTAACCTTAAAGAGTCATAAAGAACCCTGTGAGAAATGGACACGTATTTCACTTCTCAACGAGGCATCCTCAGGATGACGATTGACTTGTTACGACCTCGGGACACGACGTGTTGCCACGCCAAGTGCCGAACGCAGCGCCTATTCTAAATCAAAGTTGAAAATATTTAATCTTTTGACAAAGCACAGATTAATACAGATGGGACACTTCGCAAAATCATTTTAATGAAAAGGACTCTTGCACACAATAAACTGCAATTCAGGTCGCACAGTGCAATCACCTAGAAGTTGTCTCTCTTTCTATTTCGTGACTCTTAGGTCTTCTGATTACGTTACACTCACTGAATTGGCCCAGCAAGACGGGCCCGCCGCGTAAGTGTAGCTTCATACCTAAACTGCGGAGTGTCCCATCTCTATTAATCTGTGGCCAAAGCCAAAAGTGCCTATATGGTTTAGGATGTTAGATAATGTGTTGATGTAAAATGCATTGCATTCATTTACGAATATTTGACCAAGGAAAAAAACTTGCTAACTTACATAAGGAAAATTTTAGAGCGTTCAAGAACTTTTGCGTTATCTAGACCACTGACTATCCTTTCACTAATAACTCTGTTTTTCCTCAGATGGACTCAGAAACCCACGACCCAGTCGAAGTAGCAGCAAAGAAGATTCTAGACACGAACTCAATGGTCGAAGAGTTCATGTTGCTAGCTAACATAAGCGTGGCGGAGAAGCTAGCGGCAGAGTTCCCGCAGTGCGCCATGCTGAGGAGGCATCCCGCGCCGCCGCCGGCTAACTTCCAGACTTTCCTCAAGGCTACTAAGCAACAGGTGAGCTGATAACGTACAGACGTGATTTAGGACGAATTTCATTTCACCAACGTAACTGAACGCGATCAGCACATAAAACACGTTTAAGAGCTGTCAGTGTCATTATTTTTTTTGGAATATTGACACTGACAGCTCTTGAACTCGGTTTAGATGTGCTGATCGTGTTCAGTTTTGTTGGTGAAATCAGCTTTTAGTGTTTATATGTCATCAGAAATAGAGCAAACGTAGAGAGTAGATAAAATTTATTGGAAAGAAATACCGATGAGTTCCCGTGTGTCGAATTCCCTAATCGTCAAATGAGCAATAGATAGCGGGTAAAAAATAATTCTTTAGGGACTGAATAATTACAATTGTTGCCTATAATGTCATGACATATATTTTGTTATTATTGCTTATATTTCTCCCACAATACGAAAATTGGTAGTATTTGTTTTGTAAGATGTCTGAGAGCCAATTAAGATATTTATGTTATCATGTTTAATGGCTTTCTTGCCTTATTTGACCCTCTAAGAAGCTTCTATTGCTCTAGTTCAGTGGTCGGCAAATTCTCTCCGGCAAACTGTCTCAATACATTTTTCTTAATCCTTAAAACTTCCTGTTTCACTCCACAACGCTTCGTGCCTTCATCATCATCAACATATCGGCTTATAATAATATGATGAAGGCATCTTACTCAGTAGCAACCTTGGAAAACTTTGAAAGGTATGCATGGCTACACATCAAGGCTATACATTTCCAGTTTATGGTGATCTCGCATTGTAAACGATTTCCGTACAATGCGAGGTCAGCTTAAACTGGAAATGTATACCTTGATGTGTAGCCGTGTGTACAGTAAATGATTAATTTCCGATGTCCTGTAAATTTTTGGTGAAATTACTTCGGAAATATATATTTAAAATAGTCATAGTTTGAATTTTGAATAAAACTTGATATGTTGCAACCCCAACCTACGCGCGTATCTACGCTCGTACTTAGCGACATTTGTATGGAGCCGCACTCTATAGGCTAAAGAGAGAATTCTGCTCTAGTTGAAAACTCATCCTAAAATTATTTTTTTCTCCAGGGTTTCGATTTAGACGTATCAACAAACAAATCATTCTCCAAATCGTTAGACGAGGCCGTGATCCCGGGCCGTCCGTTCTTCAACACGCTACTTCGCATCATGGCCACGCGTTGCATGCAGCAGGCGCAGTACTTCTCCAGTGGAAGCAAGACTGTTGAGGAGTATTACCACTATGGGCTTGCTTGTCCAATTTATACGCATTTTACTTCGCCTATTAGACGGTAACTGAAATTGTTTTTTTTTTTATGAATTCAGATGGGTCGCTTCAAATTTTAGGTATGATGCTACAAGTAGGTACACGGCGGCGCGACTTGTCGAATTCAGTGGGCGTAACGTAGTCAGAAGATATAAGAGTTACGCGATAGAAAGAGAGGCAACTTCTAGGTGAATTAACTGTAGGTAATTAGCGCTGTGCGACCTGAATTGCATTTTATTGTGGCGTAGCAAGAGTCGCTTTTTATTTAAATGTTTGCGGAGTGGCCCATCTGTACTTATCTGTGGCTGTGGTGTATTTCGTGTAAGGCTTGTGTGCAAAACTGATGAACAATTCCTGCCTGATAGTTAGGCCGATAACAGACAGTCCGAAAATTTGACAGATTAAACATTAAACTCATGCCTCGGAAAGCACGTTAAACCGTTGGTCCCGGCTGTCATTCGTGGATCTTTGACAGTCGTTACGGGTCGTCAGTAGCCCGAAAAGTCTGACAACCATTCTTGCCAAGGGGTATGGTATTACCCAGTAACTGGCTTGTAGAGGTCAGATAGGCAGTTGCTCCAAAACTGGTATTAAAAAATACTCAGTCGGTCCATGTAAAATACTGGTATTCAGCTGCATCTGATTAGACTGAAAGCCGACCCCAATATAGTTGGGAAAAGGCTAGGGAGATTGAAACAGTAAACTGGTGAGCATGTGAAGTTTAATTCGAATAGCAGATGTTACTTTTAGTGCTTTTTTTTTCTCTAAATAAAACAATTAAGAAAGGTATGAGTGATTTTATTATTTGGCTAGATTCACTTAAGAGGGTTTATTCTGAAAGTTGGCAACGTCGCAAATAGATGTCAAATATTTCGCTGTTTTGATTAATTTGATAATATTTCTGTATGGAAATAAAAAATGTGGCTAACTAGCGAACTAGAATATTGATTATAAAATGCAATCATTAATATTGTAACACCGAATAGTTAGTTTTAGATGTAAAAAAAGTGTTTGGAAACTTTCCAAATGACTTTTTTACACCTAAAACGGGTACAACACCAAATTCAATGTTATAATTGCAATTCACTATTAATATTCTAGTTAGTTAGTTAGCCACATTTCTTATTTTCATACAGTATTATTTCCAAATTAATCAAAACAGGTAACTATTTGACAGCTATTTACGACGTTGCCAACTTTTAGGATGCACCCTCTTAATCTCTGAAAAATATCTCCTGGTTATCTCCCCGATACATGATAAACAGTGCTTTATGTCACTAAATATCGCTGTCTCCGACTTAAACATATCCTAGGCAATTTTAGCTTAATTTGTACATCGCGCTTTGTAGTTAAGTTTTATCCAACAAACTGATATATCTCCTCCCACAGCTACGCAGACGTAATAGTGCACCGCCTGCTCGCCGCCAGCATCGGCTGTGACGTCACGCACGCCGCGCTGCTGGACGTGCGCGGCGCCGTGAAGCTGTGCGACAACCTCAACTACCGGCACCGGCAGGCGCAGTACGCGGGCCGGGCTTCGGTTACTATGAACACACACGTAAGTATACTACTACAGATAATCATTAAAATAATAAAACTATGAGCTAGGGCCCTATTACAATAATGAACAGCAGGGGAGCGCGTCGAGGAGGATCCCTCAATCCGCCAGCGCACACTGACAAGAAAATTCCTCTGCAATATCACGAGCGTCCGCTAGTTTACCGGAGCATCCGCGCGGAGTATGTCGCGGCATCCGCCAAGTAGCCACCGCTCGCCGAGACTTTATTATTCCACTAGCGACTACGCAGTCGAAAAGTTGCTTTTGAAAGAGTGTGGTAGACTCCAGCGCATACCTGCGTTGGGATGCTTTAAGGTCGATCACCGAGCATTGAAATATACACCTTATTTCGATTGGATAAGTATGAAATTTAATGGATAAATTTAAAATCCGCTGCTGTCCCGTCCGCTAGTCTGTGCAGATCATAACTTACGAGGTAGGGCAAGGTTAACAGTTAGTGCGTACATAGTACTAAATCACATGAGACTAACTTCACTTTTCGTCGAATTTTTACCTCGGGGTGATTTGTTTCCAACATCAGTTGGAAACAAAGCATATTCGACATCTACAGATTACGATTTTTTACGTCGGGAAATCCTGACGAACTCATGTTGGCGGGCGATAATTGCTAGCCTAAAACCTGTAAGACAGTTAAACATTACCTACTACTATATCATATATTTTACGTTCACAGATCCTGTTCAACAAACGCGTAGAAGTGGAGGCAGCTAGCGTGTTAGCAGTGAAACGGAACGCGGTGCATGTACTTATACCGAAGTACGGGCTGGAGGGACCTTTGTACTTGCCTTCTGACAAGTTCTCTTATAATGAAGAGGTAAGTGTAGGGGACTTGATTAATATCTACAAGAAAATTCCAAAATAAGCGAGAAGCTCTCTGAGACAGGATGTTTTCAAAACTACATTACAGTATTTTTTTTATTTTTATCCTTTATTAAAAAGAACTAGGTTCTTAATAATTAATTACAATCTAGCCTATACATTACAGTATGCGCCCGTTAATATAGGGCAACTTGTTTTAGTTTTTTTTTTTACTGTGTATCGTGTTGTTTAGGTCACTAACAGTGTCTATCTAAAGCTTAATGTATCAAATTTACACCCACGTTCTGTAAACGGAATTTTATTACTCTTGAATAACTCAAGTGGATGTCTAAAATCAAATCGACATAATGTAATTATGTATTTCAAACGATCAGCATAAAATCTCACCCTGTTCGAAGAAGATCAACCATTTTATATCCCAAATCTACTATCTTTAACTGTAACTTTTCGTCCTCAGGAACACATACAAACCTGCGGTGATGTAGTATTGAAGACATTTGACGAGCTGACAGTACGACTAAGCCTGAACACCACGAACCTTCAACATAAGAAACTGGTCTTCGAACTAGTGAAGCCATACATCCCCGGGTTTAGCGTTGAAATTATGGACGTTGAGGAGACCAAGGAATCCAAGATGGAGGTCACTACAAGTGTCCCTAAGACAGAGGTTCAAGACAAAAAGCGAAAAGAAGCAACCCCTAATAAGAGTGCCAAGAAGAAATCTAAAAAAAAGTAGTACTTTTTGTATAAAAAATTAAAATATAGTTTTTATTTTTATGAAAATTTCGTTTTTATTTCTATCCGACTTTCTTGGATATGCACTATCATTTTGTCTAAAAACCAAAAATATAAAAAAACTCCATTAATGTTATAGAGACCTTTGGCCAGCAGTGGGGTGGAAGGAAATGTATGCAATTTTCCGCGCGATTTTGTGTGAATATGGCACTTGTAATACTTAGCCTAGCGCCACACCTGCCGAACGTTCCGCGGCGGAACGCTCCGTCGCGTCAAATTTCTATGGACGTAACGTTCGGCTGATGTGTCATAGGTAACTTGAAAAACATTAGGAGCGTAGTCAACCGAACGTTCCGTCGCGGAACGTTCGGCAGGTGTGGCCCGACCCTTAGGCTTAGTTTCCCATCGAGACACGACGCGACGCTGCGCTATAGCGAAACATTAAGGATCTTATTTACTACACGTAAAGGTGTATATTTCAATGAGTACGCCACTACGTTGTGTGAAACAGCTCTCAATGCCTCTGAGTGTGAACGGACCATGAGAAGCAAGTATCAATTTGCACGCGATATTTTATTCTCTTGCAAGGTCTAATTAGGTGTCATCTAATTCCAATGAATAACTTTAATATGTGACTGCGCGAGGACATCGTTGTATCACTAATAACTATATTTAATTCACAATATAATAGATACTTATTTTATTCCAATACATTGTCGCGACGGTAGCTGTCGTAAAATAATTCCCGACTTGGTTGCTTGGTATGCACCCTGTCTGAAAATGATTGCTAAAATTGTAAGCATTGCAGGCGAGCCCGTTATGTAAGTTAATAATTTATTTTAGTTGAAATCAAATCAATCAAATTAAATTAACTAGCAAAACTTTACAAATGGGTATGTATTTTTCAAATCATGATAAATAAATAAAAAACTTATTATTTCTAATTATTCGTGAGTCCCGCGGCCGTAGCCCCGACAAGCTGCAGTTTAAATAATTTAATATCAATTATTTTATATCGATACCGGTGATTTCTGTGAAGTTTGGCCAGGTAATTTAATTTGACTGTATTATCATCACCATGATCAAAACAACACTTCCGAATACAGGCCAAACTGCAAGTTCTTCACGTAAATGTCGGCATCATTTCAGCCGAAAGACGTCCAATGTTAGACATAGGCCTCTTATGCACCGCCACTTCGACCGGTTCTTTGCTACCCGCATCCAGTGGATTTCTTCGGCCTTCAAAAGGTCATCGGTCCACCTTGTGGGAGGCCTTCCAACGCTACGTCTTCCGATACGCGGTCGCCACTTCAGAATCGGTCATCTGTTCTGCGAGCAATTATGTCCTTCCCATTGCCTCCAATTCTTCGGGCTATGTCGGTTACCTTGGTTCTCCTGCGGATCTCTTCATTTCTGATTCGATCACATAGGGAAACTCCAAGCATAGCCGTCTCCATTGCTCTTTGGGTGACTTTTAGCCTTCTGATAAGGCCCATTGTGAGCGACCACGTTTCAGTGCCATAAGTCATCACTGGCAACACGCACTGGTCAAAGACTTTCGTCTTGAGAGTCTCAACTTGAGACACTGTGGTAACAGTGTCTCAAGTTGAGACACTGTGGTATGTGGGACGAGAAGATATTGCATAGCTTCCCGAACACTGCCCAGCCGAGTCGGATTCGACTATTGACCTCTCTCTATTTATGAAAGACGTACGTAATTATTAAACATCTACCTTTTTCAGCGGGATTAACGGTCCTTTGGATTATAAGTACATGAAGGCGTTACGTTTCATACTCCGGATCATAAGTGGTTGGCCAGGGAAGGCACTTGGAGAGAAAACATTAAGAATCGAGGGAATGGGCCATGCCTATTATAATACCATTTTGTCAATAGTATATCTGATGTTAGGTTTAGCTTACTTAAAAGTGAATAGACACAGGTTCGATTTCTTAGAACAGGGTCAGTTATATATAGTGCTTCTGATGAATGCGCTGTGTACTGTAAGTATTTTATTTCAAAGTCCTATCTCATTGCAGAACAACTTTAATTGCCAGTAGATAAACTTAAATTTTCTTCATTTGAATCGTTTTAATTTCTTTTTGTAGGATTGAACTATCCTACTAAGATTAAGGTTACAACAAAAAAACTATTGCGGCATCTACATCGCAAGATGTGAACTACGCATGATCGGAGTCTTGCATCGCACAAGCAGGGTTTATCGCGCGACTACGTATTAGTATATTATATCATACAACGTCCCGACAACAATCGTGGGGCAGTAGAGACAACACCCGTCAGTACGGTGGATCCTCCCTTCTCTATGGAGGACGAGTGAATTTTAAACCCTGTTCCTCATACCTCTGTAACTTCATTCTAGACTCAGTTTTTGTATTGACAACTTTAACGAAGTCGAAATAAAGATCAAAATTCTTACAAAAAGTAAATTGATGTTTTTAAACCTGATCTAAAGATAAACCTTGTACACCGCAAATGCCTTTTTATCAAATAGTCCTACTTATACATTTAGGACTATTTGATAAAAAGGCATTTGTGATTAAACGTCTCTATTTTCATTTTATTTTGCAGTCGCGAGCTTTCACCTTATGCCTGTCGGAAAAATACCGGGTTGTGGCAAAAATATTTATCCAAAAAATACATCTGTTTTATTTTAAAGATACATCTGAGTTTGCTATGAACGTGAGTAGGTACCCATTTATATCTTTTTAGAGTTCCGAATTGTAGTGTAGGAGCCTCAGGAGGTTTATTAAAACTTGAATTCCGAGCTTTTTAGCAATTTGAATTAGGTACCTAGGTACCGGCCGACTGCCCTAATTTCGCCTGGCGTCCTATGTAACCTTTGAGGAGGAGCTCGTGGCTAAGTGATAACAAGCCGCACGGGTCGATCCATCAGGTTAAGCTACGCTTGCCAGGGTTGGTCAGTGGATGGGTGACCATCTTTACATACCGAGACTCCTCCGTGCCTCGGAAAGCACGTTAAGCCGTTGGTCCCGGGTGTCATTTGTGGATCTTTGACAGTCGTTACGAGTCGTCAGAAGCCCGAAAGTCTGACACCAGTCTTACCAAGGGGTATCGTATTACCCAGTTACTGGGTTGTGGAGGTCAGATAGGCAGTCGCTCCATGTAAAATACTGGTATTCAGCTGCAACCGGTAAGACTGGAAGCCGACCCCAAGATAGTTGGGAAAAGGCTAGGAAGATTGATATTGTCCTATGTAACCTTTGTTTACCTATAATGAAAAAGCTGTACCTAATATCTTTTCATTTTACTTGTATGGCAATCGAAACTTTGAATTTTCATAGAGAGCTTTAAGTTTCGATTGCCATACACAGCCCCGGATCTAGAATTTTTTCGAGGCGGGGCAAAACCTGCCGCCTGCCGCCCCCCGAATCCTTTTTGTTTCTTAAAGAAGCCGGTTTAAAGAAAAAAAATATACTAGCTCCTACGTGTCGGACATTTATTTTTATTAGGTCTGATGTGCGGTCCAATTTTCGATTTGAATGCAAGAGCGAGTGAAAGCGCTCTGCCTGAGATAAGTTGGATTTTCTTTTGCTTTAGCAGTTACTAGGCTGCAACAGCGAGCGAAGCGAGCTCGAAAATTTTGGCATATAAACATATTAATCAAAATCGATCAAAAATGCGCCAATCCAACAGGGCCGCCAAAACTGTGGTAAAAGTTAAAGGAAGTCGTGTCGCCTGGCACACACAGGCGTCGACGCGGGATTCCCAGCAACGCTACGCAACGTAAAATCGAGTTCCTGGTAGAATACAACTGCGCCCGCTCACAACCCGCTCAAACCGTTTGACGAGCTAAACCTACGCTAATCAGTGATTTCCTCAGTGCACCACCCGCAGAGAAAGATTATAAGTGCTGCGCGTTTCATTTGTTGCAAAGTTGCGGTGCGCTAGGTGGTGCACTTATTGTCTGCCACGCTTGAAATTGGCGCCCCCTAAAGGTGCCGCCCGAGGCACGCACCCCGGTCTGCCCCCCCTAGATCCGGGGCTGCCCATACAAGTAAAATGAAAAAGATATTACACATTCCTATGTGTAATATCTTTTCCAGTCTCAGAGCTTTTCAGTGTCATTTTTTTTCTTTGCCAGGCGACGTTACGGCAGTTGACGGTACTCCTGAAGTTGTTAAGATCTTCCAATGCTGTGTGATAGATAACTGATAATGCCTATGTCTCGTCTTGGAATCAATAGGGTCGTATGGTTAAATAAAATAATTTTTCAGGTACATATATGGGTGCACAGATTATCATTTTTCTCAACGGTATATTTAAGTTTAATGCTATTCGTAGCTGCCTGCATGTTTAACTTGATACCAATGCATGCGAACTACAGTGCGGGGAAGTTTGCGTCCTTCGATAACTTACAGAACACCTCGTACGAACAAGCTATTTCTTGCCTATATCCCTGGAATTATGAGACGAATTTCGCCGGCTACGTTGTGGCAACAGTGAGTGGCTGGTAAAATTCAAATTGAATTAATTATGTAGATGTACTGTGACGTGTTATTAGATTTTGTCCACATAATGCGTTTTAGCACTCATGAGCATGGCTGTTTTTTAAATCCGCGGAAGCCTCGTACGTACGGGCGCTCTTTTTAACGCGACTTTTCTTGACGCGTACTGGATTATAAATGTTCGGCTTAGCGGTGTGAGTAGTAAATTTAACTGGATACTTTTTCAACGCGCTAGAGATAGATTGCATCTCTAGCGCGTTGAAAAAGTATACAGTTGGATTCTCAACGTCCGGTTCGACACCGAGAGTTGAAAATCTAGAGCACGATCAAAATCATAGCGTTAAAAAAAGCGCCCGTGGGTATGTGCGGCTTAAAGAAACGCCATAGTATTGGACTGCAGTTGGATAATGCAACACAGCGCATTAAAAAACACGGCGTTTAATCGTGGGACCAAATGTACCGTTTTCTATTTGTTTCATTCGAGCGTTGGAGCCTATACATTCCGTCCACATTCACGCGCGTTACACTCTGTTCTAACTATACTACGCACGGTTCTTGATACCTACTCGGGACGTGTTGATGCGTCCAGTCCAGTATAATCCACGAAAAAATCCACCATGTGTGTATCAACGGCGAGTCGCGTAGACCATTGTGTGGACTTATTTCGATTGCCCAAACCAAATAAAACTTCGAACACGGACCACGGTGTCCAATAAAATAACTTTGGGTTCATTTGCGCAAGTATATTTCTACCATCGACTTGACCCGTAGAAACAGCAAATCGACTAGACTTCGTGCACTCTTGAACTTACTAATGGACGTCTTCGAGGTTGCGTTTTCTATGCAAGTAGGTAGGTGCCTAGTAATCTCAAAAAGCCGGGGTCGGTTTCCAGTCTAACTGGATGCAGTTGAATAATAGCAGTTATTTAGACTCCCTATCTCATCTCCACAAGCCAGTTACTGGGCAAATCGATACCCCTTGGCAAGACTGGTTGTCAAACTTTCGGGCTTCTGACTACCCGTAATAACTGTCAAAGATCCACGAATGACAGCCGTGACCAACTGCTTAACGTGCTTTCCGAAGCATGGCGAGATCTTGGTATGTTCCGGATGGTCACCTATCCACGGACCGACCTCAGCAAGCGTTGCTTACTTAACCTTGGAGATCGACCACCAGCCGTCAGAGTACGTAATTTCAAAAGCATAAAAGTATTTTTTCTGACTTCTTGTTTCTTTGTAGCTACGGTACAGTGTTATGTGGAAGCAGTGTATCGATGTTTGATCTATTTCTCTGCCTGATGATCTACAATTTATGGGGACATTTTAAAATTCTCATTTATAATGTTGAGAACTTTCCGAGACCTGCCGCAGAGGTGGTGGATGCAACAGGAGAGGGAAGGAGTGGCATGAGAGTTGGATCCGAGATGTATTCACAGACCGAACTGTATGATGTTGCGGTTAAATTGAAGGAATGCATACAATATCACATGCTTATTGTCGAGTAAGAGTTAACCGTTGAAATTAAAAATTTTCTTTCGGTTTTTTATATATTGTACTTATTGATTAGTCTGAAGCTTTCGGTTCAATAATATGGTAAAATACCTATATGATACCGATTATCGAGACGCCCCTACCCTGGTTTACCGAGGCAAAATACTTTATGTCACTGGCACTTGCCTCAATAAAATCCAGTTTTTTTTTTTTTTTTTCTCTAATTTATTTAGGGACTTTTACCGCAATGCGTATGACAGTCCTATCATACCCTAAGCTAAGAATTTAATTGTGATTACATACTTATAGCTTCACAAACAACATGTCGGATGCATTTGGGATGGCGCTGTTCGTTTACTACTCTTTCCATCAAATCACCGGCTGTCTGCTACTACTTGAATGTTCTCAGATGGTGAGTAATTATTCTAAGATATCCAACGCGTTGAAAATGGTTTAAATAGACCACAACGCGTTGTAACTATATATCTGAGGAAGATCACGCAGCGAAATTCACGTCGTGGCTTGACAATAAAATAATTAAAATAAAATATATTGTTCTTAGATTTAAGCGGAAACCCTAAGTTCTATAGACATTAGAACATGTGTTCTTAGTGAGTAATAAAATAGCAGTAAAATTGTTGCACATGGTATGCTAGTAAACGATGTTTACTGGATGGGTCAAACTTCAATAGAGTTTCTGTCATTGTTTTGTATAATATTAATTATTTTAATTGTTCACTGTGTTTTTCAGACTGCTGCAGCTCTGACGCGTTACTTGCCGCTCACTTTTATTATGTTCGGAGAATTGATCCTGCTGTCTATCATTTTTGAAACTATCGGCACTATGGTAATTACTGGTATATCTGATCTGAATGTTTTTGGAATAGCTTTACATTATGATTATCCCCTCGTGTATCAACTGTTATACCTTCTGCTTTAACAATCCTTTAACAAGATATTAAGATGAAATGAAATGAAATGGTTTTTATTTTCGTAAACTGATAAAAAAAAAACACTTTTATAAACTTGATGAGGTTTCTTATCCGACTACTCTGAGAAGAAATACCGAAATAAACTCAGAGGTCAGTCTCTTTTAAAGTCCAGACATTATCTTGATCAGATCATATGAGGAGCATGCAGTCTGAGATGGTCTTTTGAAGAAAGAACCGCACAGTTTTGAGTGGATCTGTCCAGACAGTCCACGCATTTGTCAGTACCTAATCGTGTAAGACAGTGATAACCTAGTGGTGAGACCGTTGGACTACCCAGTCAATAAGTCTCGACTCTCGAGTTTGAACCCAAGGCATCTCTGACTTTTCGGATTCATATGCGTATTGTATAATTATCACTTGCTTCAAAAGCGGTGAAGGAAAACATCTTGATTAAACCATGCTTTAGAGATATTTCTTGACGGTATGTGAAGCCAAGTCAGAGGCTCATCCTATGGGCGGCTTTAAAACTGTCACACCAGGTTACTCACTAATCACACGAAAAGAAGATCGTGTAGCTCAACTCAGAACTTCAGGTGGAACTAGTCGCGGGCTCGAACTCAATGGTGGGCATGGCCAAAAACCACGCTGTCTCACCTGGCATCGCGTCCGACAGAAATAGTATCAGTGATGAGCAGTTAGAAGCTGGTCTACATGGATAACGTATAGTTCGCACGCACAGAAACACCGTACCGAATGATTTTAGTAAAAAGAGCGCGTAAAAAATTATGAAAAGTCCTTTTGAACATGGAGTTTTATGAAAAAACCACTGCATGAATCAATTAGAAATAATTAATTAATTTTGCTGTGTCGGTATGGATTTTGTTTTCGAGATTTCACACTTCTTGTATTACTTATTTACGCCCAAACTTGCGCTAAATTAGCAAGAAAAACGAATCTTTGTTGGCGTATAACTTTTTAATGGCTTTTTATTTTACTATTCTGCTTCCGTACAGACAAAATTACTAATGAGACCTAACGATACCATGTTAAACTTTGAATGTACGATATCAAACAGTGGAGTAAAACCACTCCGAAATTTGTATGGAAAAAATATCAAATTGTTTCACCTTAAGGAACTCAATGACAGATATGGCAACCCTATCTGCTACAATTATGTTTGATTAACTTATTATGTAATCGTTTTATTACAGAGTGAAAAATTAAAGGATGCAGTTTACAAATTACCTTGGGAGTACATGGACACTAAGAACCGAAGGACTGTCCTCATTTTCCTCATAAAAGTTCAGGAGCCGATTCACGTGAAAGCTGGAGGTTTAGTGGATGTGGGTGTCACTACTATGGCTTCAGTAAGTTTTCAAGATGTTTTTCGTCAATGGAGAAACTAATTTTAGTTATTTACAGTATTAAAAAATCGATCAAATCTCTTCACCTAATAACGTAATTAATATGTTAAAACTAACTAATTAAATAGTTTTTCCTATAAATAAACTTGACAAAAAAAACCGACTGTTTACGTTAAAGTATATGCTTCTACTTTCAGATCCTGAAAGCGTCGTTCTCATATTTCGCTTTCCTGCGCACTTTCTAAAAAGGATTTCAAATCCAATATTTATTGCATAACACGTTTCCAGTATTGTTGCAAGTTTTACGTCACAAAGTTAGTCACACCCTAATTATAATCCTATTATATTAAATATAGGTACAGTATCTTTAAGCATGTAGGTATTACATTGTTTCAGAAAATAATAATAAATTTCTTTATTCGTCTATTTTTACTACGCACAATCGCTAGAAGACCATGTCACGAGCTAAGAGTCGTAATCTTGTAGTGCGCTGTAACGAATTGTTACTGAAGCTCATTACTACATACTGACTAAGCAACGCTACAACGCCTACGTGTTACCAGACTGTTCATGTAGCACATTGTTACCAGACTGTTCATGTAGCACATTGTTGCAACGCTACCAGGCCTACGAGATAAGAGTCGTAGCCTCGTAGCACTGTTACGAACTGTTCCTGTAGCACATTTTCGCAACGCTACAACGCCTACGAGTTACGAGTCATAGCCTCGTAGCACAGTTATGAACTGTTCATGTAGCACATTGTTGCAACGCTACCAGGCCTACGAGATAAGAGTCGTAGCCTCGTAGCACAGTTACGAACTGTTCTTGTAGCACATTGTCATAACGCTACAACGCCTACGAGTTACAAGTCGTAACCAAGTAGCACAGTTACGAACTGTTCATGTAGCACATTGTTGCAACGCTACGAGGCCTACGAGATACGAGTCGTAGCCTCGTAGCACTGTTACGAACTGTTCCTGTAGCACATTGTCGCAACGCTACAGCGCCTACGAGTTACGAGTCGTAGCTTCGTAGTACAGTTACGAACTGTTCATGTAGCACATTGTCGCAACGCAACAACCCTACGAGTTACGAACTGCAGCCTCGTAGCACAGTTACGAACTGTTCATGTAGCACATTGTACCAACGCTACAACGCCTACGAGTTACGAGTCGTAACCTCGTAGCACAGTTACAAACTGTTCATGTAGCATATTGTACCAACGCTACAACGCCTACGAGTTACGAGTCGTAACCTCGTAGCACAGTTACGAACTGTTCCTGTAGCACATTGTCGCAACGCTACAACGCCTACGAGTTACGAGTCGTAGCTTCGTAGCACAGTTACGAACTGTTCATGTAGCACATTGTCGCAACGCTACAAGGCCTACGGGTTATGAACTGCAGCCCCGTAGCAAAGTTACGAACCGTTCATGTAGCACATTGTACCAATGCTACAACGCCTACGAGTTACGAGTCGTAACCTCGTAGCTTAGTTACGCACTGTTCCTGTAGCACATTGTCGCAACGCTACAAGTTCTACGAGTTAAGAGTCGTAGCCACGTAGTGCAGTTACCATCTGTTACTATAGCGCATTGACTACGCAACTCTACAAGGTTACGAATCGGTAACGATATGTTACAATATTATTGTTGAAGAAATTAGGTCGCCCTAATTAAATCTGTATTCTATTCGTTTCAAGATCAAGTTTTTGGAAATACTAGGTTGTATTTTACCTATATGTATTAAATTAAATCATTATGAAACATTATAGTACTGCACGATTTATACTTTATCACATTGATACTTTATTATAATAATTCTACTTGCCCTGTCATTAAAGTTTCAACACTAAACTGCTGTGAAGTTTTATTATTTAATGCATTAAGTGACCTTGTAGTAGAAAGTCCTTGTCTTTGATAAGTGTGTGAAAATAACCAATTACTAAGAACAAGATATCGACATTCTATCGTAAGTTTCGTAAAGTTACGACGTACGTGATTATACAGTTTATAAAATAAAATTAACAGCGAATGGGGTATTTTCTAGTTTTAATAATAACAACAATTATTTCATATCCAACAAAAATTGACATGATAACAGTTTGTCATTACATGAGATATAACAACTTATATAATTACGGTAGGTAGGTCTGAAATGTCAACAAAATATAGATCACATTTGTAGTAGGTACATATTTAATTAAAACTAGCCAGTCGTCTCGTATGAGTCATTTAACATTTAACTTGACGTGTCCTAACGTCCACTTTTTTCACCTCTTTCCTTCAATCTCGTTTCGGTAAATTCCTGGCTCGGACTTGACCTTGGCTGGTCTTCTGACCATTTCCGCGCTGAATTTACTTCGCTTAGCTAAAAGCTACTTGTGTTCTAACTAGTTGGCTATGCGTCTGCGCATGGGAGGTGGACTGACAGCCGTTACTGATGGAGGCCTAAGGCCTCCAGAATCTTCTGAATGTTCTCTTTCTGGCTCCTCTTCAGGGGTTTCCGTGCTACTACTAGGTATTTCTTCTGGGGTTATAATCTGCGGTACCGTGCCAGTAGCAAGGTGTGCTCTGGCTGTGATCTTGGCGATTTCTTGGTCGATCTTGGCGACCAGCTGCTCGATGGCTGTGGACCAGCGTGTAGCCGGGATGATGTGAGCTGGCACCAGCCGCGCGTCAGCCATCACTGCGAGGCGTACTGTGTCTGCGTACTGAATTACTGTTAGGGACATACCTGGAAACACAAATGGAACACTTGTTAATTAGAATAATTTAGTGTTGTCCGATTGTTGTCTGGCTTTTTGTATACAACGTTGATACGACGGAGGGGCTTTCCTTTGAACTGCCTATACTAGGTACCATTTTCAAGCTCTGTACCAAAAATCAATTAAATAGGAGCAGTAGTTTAGTCGCAAATGATTTTTTAAGTTTTTTTTTTTGATTGATTGCTTTACGACACGTAATTAAACTTTGGTTGTGTGTGTGTGTGTAATTAAAGTGTGCCTCAGAGTTAAATACAATTGTTGAACTAAAAACTAGGATTATTTTAGCATTTCACAAATTAAAGTGCTTAGCGACAGACAGTGATTAGAAAAATAAATAACAATATTCTCCGTCGGTATAATTTGTGCATTAATGTGAATGGAGGACACAATCTACGTCATCGAGAATTTAAAAATTTTGTGTTTTTGCTGTGATCGTTGTAAGTACTTCAAAGCCGCCGCCCGCGCCCGCGCCACCGCCCGCCGGCCGGGCGGCCGCCCGCTTTGAACATACGCCGCGCTCCGGCGCGCGCGACGTTGCCGCTTTGTTACCTAGGTATCTAAGGTCAGTTAAATTTATTTACAAAGGGTGGTTGCGTTTTACTCTGATTTGTAAGCTATTTAGTTTGTTTGAAAAAAAGAAAAACTCATTTTTGGTGCTTTTTATTTTTATATATATACTATACGTGTTTAGTATTAATTCGATACGGCGAATTAATACTAAACACGTATAGTATACGTAGTGTAATTTAATGCCCCTCTGTCATATCAACCCTGTATAATTGATGATTTACTCATACATGTAGTATTTAGTAGAGTATTTACGATTGGTGTTTTTGGGCGTTTCTTAGCTGCTCGTAGAGCAATGCTATATCTTTGACTGAGCCTGGCCTAACCGCAGTAGCTCAAAAAGCACAGTGAGAAATGCAAAATAAAAAGTAAACTTTAAAACTACAGTGAGAAACACTGACAGGTAATTGTGGTCACTGTGGTTTTTGAGGTTTGCTATTTATTTGAAAGGAAAACATGACGAGTGCGTTCAGGGATAGAGTAACAAATTGATGGTCAGTATTGAGCATGCAATAAGAGGGCCTAGTCCCGCAGTGGATTACTATAAGCTGATACTCACTAATATTAGCCTGCGGCGGCCTCCAGTACACCACGGCCTCCACGTCGTGTCCCCACAGCGTGGCGCGCGGCGGCGCGTGCGGCGGGCAGTCGATCTCCGCGTAGCTGAGCGCGTAGCGGCGCGACAGCACGTTGAGCAGCAGGCGCGCCAGCGGGGACGGCAGCGCGCGCGTCAGCGCCCCGCAGCGCGCCTGCGCCGCCCAGCCCGCCGCCAGCGCGCGCTGGCGCGAGCACGCGCGCCACACGGCGGCGCACACGCGGCGCGGGGACGCGCCCGGGGACAGCGATAGGCACACCATGCCTGGCGGAAACAGTTTTATTAACTTTACTGGTGTCTCCAAGCCTTCTTTATGCCCGACAGAACAGGATTTAACTCATTACACAGTGAGACTGGTTGAAGATATAGAAAAATTCAATTGAGCGCTAGCTTATGTTAGACAGCTGTTCGAGAAACTATAGCATGTCGTAGCACGTCAAAATCTTAATAGTTTCTCAAAATGGTTCAAAATAACCGAATGCGTGTCCCAAACTCTAAAAGTGCTGCAGAAAGACTCGGTCTCATTATTGTGAATACCTATAATTTCTGCACTATAGGATATACACATGGCTACATATCAAGCTATATATTCCCAGTTTATGCCGATCTCGCATTAGATAAGTATTTTGTACAATTAGAGGTCACCTTATACTGGATTTGGAGCCATGTGTACATATTCCTTGTTGTTACCTCCACTTTGTGACTTCTTATGACTCTTCCCGTGTCCCTCAGCGAAGGTGAAGAGGAAATCTTCATGCGCGGCGCGAGCGGTAGTCAGCACAGTTTCAGGTGGGGGTGACTGCGCATTGTCGAAGAACGCCCGCAATGCTTCCGTGGCTGCGAACAGTGCTATGTCTGTTGACGAGACGTCTAGGGCACGGGCTGCGCGCTCCACTCCTGCGCGAGGTACGGGCCGGGACCATGCGGTTACCTGGTAATAATGATGATGATGAATTTTGGTTATAGAAACTACCTCGATGATTTTCTTTTCTAGAGTAGTTTTGGTATTTCTTTAAATACAGCTGTATTTTTTTGCCACAATGTTTAGTCCTACGAATTAAATTATTCAAACTCAAACTCAAAGCATTTATCTATACTAATATTAATAAGAGGTAAAATTTGTTTGTTTGTTTGTGAGTTTGTATGTAGGGGCTAATCTCCGGAACTACCAGCCGGCTTTGAATAATAAAATATTTTCGCATTGGATAGCCCAATTCTTAGAAGATTTTCATTCTAAGAAGGTTATAAGCTCGCGGGCAGAAGCTAGTTTCAAATACTTAAACCAGGCATTTTTGAACTGTCAAGGGATCGGTCAGTCAGAAAGATGAAGCTAGATGCTCATTCCTAAGCGTAGTAGGTACCTCCTATAGAGAAAAACGGGCAAGAAACTCCACGGATACTCTTTCAAACCAAAATATGGTTACAAAATATTGATTACACCATTCATGTTGAAATTATACATACGAGAAAGATTTTAAAAAAAGCTTGTATATCGTACCTTCCGCCCACACAGTGACACAGTCTGCAACAGGTGCTTATGCCCGCCATCCACCCCAACCGTGTCAGTCCACAGCCGGGCCGGCGCGCGGTACACCTCCAGCGCGCCCCGCCACGCCTCACTCACCGCGGCCACACAGAGCTGACCCAGCTCCGCATACTTCCACGTCAGGGTGTCCGGCTGTCTCGCATGACCACATGTTCGTAACTCGCTTAACGCGACCAGCTCGTTGCGGATTTGAAAAGGCAGTCTGATGAACTGACGGAAAGATGACCACGCCGCGCCAAATGCCATGCCCGGCCATTTTCGAGGATCTGCTGTTATTAGTGGTGATAAGATTATCTGTCAATAAAAAAGATGAGTTTGTAGGTACCTCGAGTGTAATTTTTATCGCGTTGGAAAGTGGATTAAACTTTAATCGAGACTTATCGAACATTCAGTAATTTTGGAGTCCTTTCTGACGCAATTTGGAAGGGAAATAGTTACCTTCGGTATGGTTAAATTTCTTCTATTACATTCTCTCTGTATCGCCGCTAACAGCGTCAACGCAGTAACAGGTGCTTCCGAAGACGTGTCTCTTCCATTAGATTTCTTATTAACTTCCCTCAGCGCACTTACTGTCGCTATCAATAACAAGCCAGCCACATGGAACGCTCCAGGCAAAGTTTTTAACGCCCTCGGACTTTCTACAGGATCGTATTCAGACACAAATTCATTCCACGCATTTGATAGGTTCTCGTTGAATTTGCCCCATAACTCTGGGATAGCTGACGGAGTTGGGGATAAGCTTGCCAAAGGACTTTGTTGCGTATATTCTGTTTGTAAAGTACTAATTCTGTCTGAGGGGTTAATCTGTTCCATGAGAAGTAGGTCTCCAATGTTTAGGGACTTCTTTCCTGAGAGTAAGAGATGATGGACGCGAACTAGGATGTAATACTTCGGCTCTGTTGAGACGCAGGGTATGACTACGTATTGCCATGGAGACTGCTCGCTTGAGAAGTATTTTGATACTATGTCGCTGACGAACTCCTGAAAATATAAATACGAGTATAAGTAATTGATGCGTGAATATTCTGTTAAAGAAAAATCGTAGTTTAATTTTGCATGGTGAAAAGTTGAAAACACTGTTTAAATATTGCATATTTATGTGGGTATTTATTTTTAATAGTAAGTACTGATTAGTGCCTTAATGTCGGCCTGTATCATCTCACTGTTGGGCCTCTCCCCATGATTTCCAGCTGTTTCGACCCAGGACCACTAGTCGTTTGTTTAAAGTAAAAATATCCGTCCCGCAACAATAGTTAAAATAAGCTTACCTGAATATTATTCTCCCCAACTTGTCGCCCTCGATACACGGCACTAGCGACTATGAAATGGTTCTCAGTTCTGAAGGTGGCACTGGCATCCCACGCGTAGTTTCCCCAGCGGGACACCAGCTGATGTCGCAGTCTCGGGAACATGAGTCCGCCATTTTTGTCGCGTTTGTTGATCACGTGATCAGTTAGGTGGTCCTTTAGTTGTTCTGGGTCTAGTGTGCCTGAGAAAAAACGGAGGTTTGGCGGAATCAATGGGTTAAAATTCTGGCACATTTATTTTGAGTGGAAGTCATAACTTAAAATATTTGGGGATATCTACTCATGTAGTGGATTTTAAAACTACATCTGGTAACGTTTTGAAGTTCGTAGCAGATATAATCTTATTTAAACGGGAATCGGTGCAATTCTAAGAGTGGTTGTTTGTCAGTAGAAAATCCTTTAAGATCAATAAATATACGTACCTTTCACAGCAAGTAATACATTGATGATTCCTTGGTTTCTATGTGTATCGAGCAAAGAACGAACTGTGTCTGTCCAGATGAATTCTAGATGTGGATATCTGCTTGATAGTAGCCTCAGCCAGAGGTATTTGCTTACTCGAACAACTGGAAAAGTTAAGTATATGATGATTTAAGTTACTGCTTTCATAATTGCGTACTAATAATCCATGAATCAGGTCAGCATCATAAACCATTGACAATGCCACATAAATTGGTCTGAAACCGCGTTGAAATTGGCACATTGCGCTAATTGATTGGCTGATTGTATTTGTAAAACCTCGGTTACATACCGAATACCCGCTGCGAGGCTTTAGATGGCTTGTAGTCATGATGATAGATGAGTAAATGGAGGTTTGAACAAATAAGCAAAGAAAATAACGTTCCCATCCTAATCTCAGCCTTAATCTGTCAAAAATACCTCTACTCTAATTTCCATTCATTTTTGACATTGAAGGACTTGTCACACTGGATGCGTTCTGCGTCCTGCGAGCTGGTCAACTCGAACGTTGCCCGCACCTTACTTGAACTTCATGGTCGGGGCAACTGGTCAGCGAACCGGGACAGTCAGCGATCCGGGCCGGTCAACCGGTTAGCGATCCGGGCACGGTAACCGGTCAGCTCTTCCGCGTCCTTCTCACCCCGACCGCCTGCCCAGTGCGTTCCCTAGTAGCCCCGTGCGCTTGTGCTCGCATAGTCAGATCGTAATTTCATAAAATATTTATAACATGCAAATGATGTTCACAACTTCACATAGGATGCGGGCTGCGTTCGATTTGACCGGACCCTAGGACGCAGAACGCATCCAGTGTGACAAGTCCTTGATTGTCGCTGAGAAGGAGATTGCGACTAGATTTAGAACGTTTTTGTTACGGGAATTGGCCTTCAGATGTTTTTCGCTGTCAATGTGTTTTCTACCATACTGGTTTAATTAATCAACTCTTGCTTAGTCGAGATTTTTAACATAGAACATCGTTATGATTTGGAAATTTAGAAAAATACTTACCAACATAAGAAACAGCTAGCACAGGGAGAGCTGACACAGCGAGCCAGAAGGCGCAATATGTGTAGAACTCTTCAAGGAGGCGCTCGCGCACGCCTGGGCGCTTTGCGATCATAGCGCTCTTGTAGCGGCGACTGGCTATAGATGCAAACAGAACATTACGAACGTTAAAATCAATTATTATTGTTAATACTGAAGAATATTGTTCTTTTTCTTAACCCCGTGGCCACGTTCAGACGTTCGCAACGGACGGAAATAGAGCGCCCAGACAAAGTGTCCTTCTATCAGCGTCATCTATGATGGAAAAGTCAAAAATGTATGAGACTAACATAGGCTATATACCGGCCTACCGAAAACTTTATGTCAAACTGTCAATCCTGCTGAAAGTCCTTGTAGAAATACGAAACGCTTTGAAAGCTATTTTCATATTGTCTACTAGGCCCTCAGGTGACCGCGCGAAGGGGGCTTTATTCCTCAGCCTCTGTTTATCTCCTCTCGGCTCTTGCGATGTTGGTCTTACCAAAGTTACCAAAAAGCCATCGAATCGTATACTACAACTAATAACGTGTCGACATATTTTGTAGTCTTAGACACGATTCTGACGATTCGTATCTAGGAAGATCCGAAGATATCGAAGAAAGGCAAGACAGATGTGATGCTGGGGAGTTTGTTGCGCTACTTCTTGCCAGCTAAAATTCTATTGAAAGCGTCAAGACCCTCCACGAAAATGGGCATTTTTTTAATCTTTTTTTTTTCTTAGTGTCGCTGTCTGCGACACTAGATAGAATAGAACACTAGGGCCGGGGCGACAGATTTCTTTAATTCTTTTATTTGATGTTTTTTCTGATTGTGAAAGCCAGACTGCGACTCGCAGTCTGGCTTTCACAATTGGTCAGACTCAGCAGGTATTGGCTGAATTAATGCTTGTAATTATTTTCTATCTACTGTTGTATTTATTTATCTTGTTACGCCCTAATGGGATCTATCTAAGTCCGTAGGTGTGTCCGTGACATCACAGTGGGCCCTATCAGAATACCAGCGCTGCGGTATTTATTATTTCTTTAAATATCGCAACATTATGCTGAGATAGGAGCCTTTTTGGCCTCGCACAGGTTATTATATTTTGTACATTTCTTAAGAGGGGTTATTCTGAAAGTTGGCAACTATATTTCGGCATAATCCAGGTGATATTGAAGCTGTTGAACCTCTAATACGATGACCACTTCTGATATAGGCTATCCTGCGCAGTTAGATTAATAAATACAAGTCGGAAACGCTTCATTTGGAAAGTTCTCCTTTAAATATCATTGGAAACTTAAACTCGACGTCATCAATTCGGATAAGCATGTTTAATGATGTGTGCATGCGTGTAAAATACTAAGTACACGCAAGAGAATATTATTTATTATATGATTCGGTTCGTCGCGTTGTTTCTAAACTATTACTGATAACAACCAATGCAATTGAAAACAATTAGAACGATAAACAATATTGGTTGCGATTTTCCAAAATACTGTTATTTTCCGATTGAGATTAACGCTGATCTTCAGAACCTGTTTTATTAATTCTTCAAAAGTAAAAAATAAAACTAACCTACGCAAGATAATTAATGCAAGTAGGTAAACACATGTAGGTAGGTATCATAGATGTATTATTTAGAACTAGCGTTATCTGTGGTAGTATATTAAGTAATTTGGGAATTTTTCTGACGTTCTTAGTGTTGAATGTAATTTCAGATTATTTATTTATATTTAGATCAAAATCGTTGATAATAATGATGGTTTTTGTAGGTATACCTTGCTATGTAAAATAAAAACAAATGTGAAAGTGAACTTGTCTGTTCGCCTGGTATGTTTTAGGTAGGTAATGGTGAATTTTGACAGCGTATGACTAAAAAACAAAAAAAAATAACAACCGACTTATAAAAAAACACAAGAATAAGAATAAGAATAAGAATAAATTTATTGGTCCATTGTTACAAAAAGTTTCAGGAAATAGTGACATTGTAAGCTTACTGTAACTAGAATATTTAATTTAACATAGCAATAAACAGTGGTCCCCAAACTAGGCAGCGCCTGTATCTTGGGGGCCTGAGTTGCGTTATCATACATTTTTATTCGTAACATGTTTGCGTTAACTTAAATTTAATTTCAGGATGTTTGAGAATGGACAGGATAGTTAATTAAGAATGGGTAGTGAAATATAGAAATAATAATAAATTGAACAAAATAAAATATTTCTAAATAATGTAATAATGTGTGTGTGAGTGTGTGTGTGGGTGTGTGTGTGTGTCAGTGTGTTCGTGTGGTGGTGAGTTGCAGGTGTGGTTTTTGTGTGAATGATGTGCTTGTTTTTGGTGTTAACTCACTAAATCCTCAGTGTCGTTGTATGACAGGGAGAGAAGCCAACTTTTTAGATTTCTTTTATACGAGTGGGTGTTTAGACCTTTAGTATCACAGCGCTTGTTTATTTTATTGTAGATATGAGTGTGTGAGTAAGAGGGACACCGTCGGGCCAGAAGACTGTTTGCATTAGGAAGAGGGACGTGTAAGATACGTTTTGAGAGCAGGCTTTGGTAGTCAGGTCTGTTTTTAATAGATTTGTGTGCATGCAGTGCGGCACTAAGTATGTAAAGTTGACGTACACGAAGAACCGGAAATTGGTTGTACAGCAAATCTGTCGGGAACCTAAAAGGCTTTCTGAGCATCACTTTAATTACGGCTCTTTGAGCTCTTTCTATTTCAATAAATATGCTTTTCCCGGCTCCGCCCCAAACAGAGATTCCATACTGGAGTATTGATTGGCAGAGGCCCTGGTATATTGTTCGAAGAATTTTAATAGGTGTGCAGTCTCGTAGCTTTTTCATGACGTAGATTAGTTTTCGAACGCGGCCCGCTAGCAAGTGTATGTGGGGTTGAAATGATAAAGATAAACAAGAGAACTTTAATTTCGGAAGTCGGTGTCTTTGGTTCTATATTTTCGTTTTTTACCACCGACTTCCGAAATTAAAGTTATTTTTCACTTTAAAGTTTTTATTTTAAGTACCTTTTTTTGTTTCCAATTGTCACTGTTTAGTTGTGATACCTACCCCGCACAAATTAGAACACCACTACCTACTTTATGGAAATAACAGTGACAGGAACATCATCATCATCAACAAAAACACAACAACATCATCCATATAAACTAAGTGGGAAAAATACGTATATTGAAACTAACACAAAAACTACCCAAGCAAAGTTAATAAAATTTGTATGGAACCACCTCTGAAGAATGACCTTCCAACCAAAAAAGAATCATCTAAATTAATTCATAATTGGCGGAGTAATCGCGAATTTATATTCCTAAAAATTTTATATACTCGCAGTTGCTGCCGAGGCCGCAGGGGCTAAACTATTGTTGCTATGTGCATCACAATGGACTTTGAAACGCATTGGTTTTAGTAATTTAAAAACTGTGAAACTCATAGTCATAACAGAAGATACATATCAAGCTATATATATTTCCAGTTTAAGTTGATCTCGCATTGTTTAGGATTTCCGAACAATGAGAGGTCAGCTTATGTATAGCTTGATATGTGTAGCCGTGTCTACATTTATTTATAAACAATTGTTTCGTATCTACAGAACTATTAGGTAACTTTAAATGTTTTGATTGGTTTTATTAACATACTTTCTGCAATAATGAGATTACAATGATTGACCTACCGGGTCAACCTTGCTATGCGATGTTTCCCGGATCTTTGTTGATATTTGTTTTTATTATACATAACGTTAACATTTCGTTTATTGTTTGCGGAGTAGGTATAATACTTTTAATTAGGTAGCTAATTATTCGTGTGTAATCGTATTGTTAGCCTCAAAACCCATTTGTTATGAAATTACCGGTATCGTAAGCGAAATATTGACTTATAGTGTGTTTTATGAAACATTCAAGTTTCTGCTTCGATGGGCAAGAATCTCTACAATAGGTACTTACCTATAACTTTTTGGTACTTAGGAATAATACAACACTAACTTTTTACCGCGGCTTCGCTCGCGTGGATGTCGAAAAATGTCCCACGGCAACCTACTATAATAATAATAGCCTTTATTCAGTCTTTTTTTTCTGTTATAATATTTGCTTAACCTAATGCTTTTATGTACTCTTAGACTGTTTGCCCTTTGGCAAAGGCCTCTCCCAGTTGTCTCCACCTACTCCTATTCCTGGCTGTCCTAGTCCAAAAACTTCCTGCCATTGTCTTGATTTCATCGGCCCAGCGCTTAGATAGTCTGCCTCGTTTCCTTATTTTATTTTTAGGATACCAATGAAAAATTGTTTTGCTACATTTTTCTATTCCCCTAATTATGTGTCCTGTCCATTTCTATTTTAACTTTCTGACTGCTGTTGTGACGGCAACCTACTACCGGGATTAAAAGTGCCCTATGTGTTAATCAGCAGCAACTCTAGCACTTGATCAGAGTAGAGCCAGATTGTCTTTCGGTGCCCTTTGATCCACGCTTTCGCTTCACGTAAATTCAAGTTCGGTTTCATACCTACTTCATTAAATAATAATTTTCAAATAAAAAACGACAGTTATTGCAAATATCCAGTGACGCACCAAGCCTGTCGGGGGGCCCGGGTCAGAAAAACTATATGGTTAGGTTTTGTTTTGACTTATATTGATACCGAAATAAGAGATACTTCGTCGACACCAGTAAAGCTAAGAACATTAGATGAATAGAGGATGACAGAGCGAGCGAAGCGATCTCGAAAATGTTTGTACCCCGCATAGTTGAAACGTTTTTTTGAACATTTATACATAAATAGGAATTATTTTGTCAACCTACAGAAAACGTAGCATGCAAGAGCGAGTGAAGCGAGTTCGAAAAATTAGAGTCTTTGGTTTTGAATTTTCGTTTAAGACCACCGTGTTTTTCTGAAAGTCGGTGTTTTTTTTGGAAAAGGTTTTTATTTTTCACTTTTTAGTTGTAGTAGTACCTCCCCCACACATATTCGAATAACACTACCTGCTATGTAAATAACAGTGTCAGGAACATACATAGTTTCACGTCATCCACATAAACTAAATGTACTACTACTAGTAACTAACCAAGCAATGTTAATATTTATATGGGACCAGGACCACCTCTGAAGTATGTCAATTCATAATTGGCGGATTACCTAATCGCGTAACAAACAAACAAAAAAAAACGTACAGTCAAATTGAGAACGTCCTCGTTTTTGAAGTCGGTTAAAAATGCTGCAGCGCCTCTCAAAAGACGCTATCAATATTTTATTTTGCGCTGGAAATTGTTTTTCGCATGTAGCTTTTTGGCGCCCCTTGTCATCTGGCGCCTTTTTGGAAACGGGGTGGAAATCCTCATGGATGTCCTCCGTCCTGGGGCGGACGGAGGGCTCTGTCAGTTACTTCCTGATAATTTAACTTTCTATTGGTGGAAAAATTGTTAAAATCGGTTCAGTAGTTTCGGAGCCTATTCGGTACAAACAAACAAACTTTTCCTCTTTATAATATTAGTACCTATAATATATATTATCAGAAAGGTGTGGTTATATGTGGGTCACATCATCAAACTGGACAATGGTCTCCTTAGGACCGATATCGTAAACGACAAAAAAATTACAGCCGTTCCACACATTTGGGTCG
The DNA here is from genome assembly GCA_948150665.1 of Conistra vaccinii. NCBI lineage: Eukaryota > Metazoa > Arthropoda > Insecta > Lepidoptera > Noctuidae > Conistra > Conistra vaccinii. The sequence goes on from OX411318.1 coordinate 17,607,854, forward strand.
GTATTGAAGTATTGCACCCTTAAATGTGACCACACCTTTTTAAAACATGCTGTATATACAACGTAATTTTTTGTTTATGCTAAACCTCTTAAGGGGTCATTGTACTCATCATTATGAACAACTTTCACTATGGGACCAACGCTGAAATCGCGAATAAAAAATCGCTGTTCGCCTATCTCGTCAAAATGTAGGGAACAGCAGATTTTTTTTTTGTATGAAATTATCTTATGAGGATTAGTTTAAAAAAAAATAACGTTGTATAAAACGAGAAACTGACTGACTGATAAACCAGCGCACAAGGCTTTCTTTTATAATTTAGGGGTTAAGAAGGGGTTTTTGTAAATTCAACCTTTATTTTTTATTTTTTTGGGTGGGAAATCAAGAGGTGAAACGCGGAGATTTTGTTTGTATGATTTTTTTAATTTCTTGGGTTAATGAACTTTAAACTATGGCGAATACGTGACTAAGTAAATAACAAAGTTCGTCATTATTAGTTTTTAAAGTTTTAAAAACTAATAATGACGAACTTTGTTATTTTTGTATTTTTTTTGTTACTCTACTACTAAAAGAGGGTTTAAGGGTTGTTAAAGTTTATAATATAGAAGAATTAATTAACGCGCGGTCCGATTAATTCAAAATTCGGTATTACCAGTGCTTTTGACGGAAAATAATGAATTACGTGTTTTGCACGGCAAAAAGGGGTTAATTAAGATTTTGATGAAGAATATATTGCATGGTTTGGGTAACTAAAAACTGGTTTATATAATCTTTAAGTCAAATAATGGAACTATGAAAACGAACCAACGGATTTTTTAAATTTCCTCCCCTGTGGAGGTGACAAGAAGGGGGGAGAGCAGTTTTAAAGTTATTCCTTTGATATAAAAACTTAAACTTGGCCCGATACTATCTAAATAAATAATTAACTTAATTATTTATTTAGATAGTATCGCAATGGTTAATTAATTTTCGAAAAGTACATTTTATAAAATAGAGGTGGAGGGGGGGGGAGGGTTGCAATTTATAGCAGAAAATAAAAAAGCGAATGCGAATGAAGTCAAAGGCGAAGTGCTAGTAAACAATAAGTAGGTAAGTACTATAAATAGGTAATAGGTTCTTTCGTAAATCGAAAGTCGACCGTGTGTAACAAATCATCACACGCATGAAACACATCAGATGGACTTCATAAAAAATATTATTTTTAAAGTGAAATATTTTTATTATTGTAATAAAATTTCAAAACCTGCTCTTGAACTTGCTTCAACATTCACACACATCTTCACTTAAGGTCTCGGAGTTAGCAGAGAGGCTGAGTATGGACCTCTTATGTCACATAGCTTTATGCTCTCATGTAGGGTCTGAAAACGAACTAACCTAACCTTTTAAAAGTCCATAGCTATTTTGATAATGAGACACTGTTTCTTTCGACTTAAGTTTAATAACGTCCTTCCGCTTTTCAAAAACTTGTAGAAACTGAACACAGATTATAGAAACACACAATCTAAATCCGCTTCAATCTATCAAACAATAAACAAATCACCAATAGTTTTTCATTGAGCGTTACTACAATCAATTAATTTAAATGTTCAGGTCACTATTTGTCCACTGCGGTCCGTAGTTAACTGACAAACGACTCTGGTATCTCAGCATTCACTTTCTCCATCGTCTCAAAATGGTGAAAGGTTCGTTCATAAAATCAAGAAATTCGAAGTATGATATAATTCAAGATCAAAACATTCCTTTAGCAAACAATAACAATAGGAGTCAAAAGTCAAAATATTCATTGTGAACACCGATGAATTGAAACATTTGATTATATTTCGGTAACTACTCGTCTACTCTAATATGGGTAAATAAGCGAAAGTGACGTTATGTAGATAAATTGTTTACAAAGTCAAGATCTACTTTTACCGTTTACTGTTACATAAGAAAGTAAACTTTACGTTTTATTCTGGTTAGTTCTAAATTAGTTATTGTATTATTGTTTCTTTTATCTTTGTGTAATTAAATATGAAAGGTCAACGGCCATGATTGAGACATACTTACGACGTTATCTTAATCTCTGTTATCAGTTCTTCTATTGGGATTAGATATAATAATAATAACTTAGTATTTTTATATTTTTAAATGTTTTTTATATCTTTTTTTTATGAAATATTTAAATGTATTTAAATGAAATAAAAGAATATTACTTAGTATGATTATTTTTGTCGCAGTTTTATTACTACTGCAAGGAGTAAATCTTTTAGACCATGATCCTCAGGTCGGTAAATTGTTTTTTTAAATAATCGCGTAATTTGAAGAAAACATTAAAAATGTTTAAAAATCATTGAAAACATATTTACGTTAGGTTTTGGTCCCAAATTATGTTTAAAAAAATTTTAAACCTTGGAGTGATGTCTCATCTAATGAATTACTTAATTATTTACGTCAAATAAGTTGTGTTAATTATATTCACATTGTTTCAAACAATAATGTAACAAAAACAGCGACGACGCTAAGTTCGATTCCCTTTGAAATTATTTTATTTATTTATGTATTTATTAATGGAAATTTCAAAGTTTAGCAAGTTACAATATTAAGAGAAATAATTACTTATTATATTAAGCTACTGTTTAACACGGTTTATTTATAGTGAGACAGATAATGTGTTCAAACAGCATGCGATCTGTTTGTAGCTACTTCATAAGTTCTTACAGATGTCTGTAAACAAGTTCCTAAGGTTTGCCGCAAAGGTTGCAGAATAGCCGCACATCAGTCAGATTTACGTAAATATTTATTTATTTAGAAGTCGGACGGACGTCCACGCCGGTCTTGACTCCTCTCTATCTGTGCTGACCCTATTGCATGCGATAGTGTACTTATCACCTACTGTCTCATCCTTTGTAATACGTAACACAGTTTTAATTTATAGATAGACGTACCTATGATGTATTGCGGAAGAAAACAGCTGCAAATGACTTAATAGTTTGGTTTTTCAATAAATAATAGGCAGAAGGCACATACATTTTAATTAAATGAGCATTGTAATAGGCAAGTAGTTGTATGTACTTTAATTGAGTTTTGGTCACTGAAAACCCTCCTTGGTGTTGGTAAACTTTTCTTGTCCTTATTTAGAGACGGTTCTAGTTTCACAGCACTCAAAAATAAATAAATTAAAAATCCAGTGAGTTCACTGAAAATTAGATTCCAGACAACAAACTACTCGCGTTTATCAACGGAAAATTATGCGAATAAAATAATTAAAACATATAATATACCTACCTTTTATTTTTATCAGCGTCAAGTCATCAAAGTACAACACACACGTCCGATTTGGTTTGTCAACTTCAAATGTGAACTTCAAAATGGCGGGAACGCGCGGTCGGTGCGGCGCAAGCGCGGTGCGGGTGGCGAGTGAGTGGCGATGTATGGCGCGCACCCTGCATCACAGCCACAGCCGTGCCCGCCGACCGACACAAGCAGACGTGATTCCCGTGCTTATCGATACTCGGCCAAGGTCCAAATATAAACAATTCCAATGTGCTCTACAAGTCATTGTAAAATCATTATTATAGAAACGAGGTGATTGTGTCGTGGGCTGTAAGCTGTAACATCAGTGGAGAGTACTAAATAGATCAATAAGTACCTTGTTGTTGATATCGATAAACCGAAATCTGGAATAGTTCGCACATCGCCACTAGACTATCCGACATCAATCGTTGGGCAGTTGCCCGCCAGACACAACACCCGTCTGGCCGGTGGATCCTCCCTTTTCTATCTAATAGAGAATGAGTGAACTTTATACCCTGTTCCTCATGCCTCTAAATTGGTGACCCCAAGTATGAATGTCAACGCAGCGTTCGTGCATCTACTTTAGCGTGACGTCATCATCATCATTACTCCCGCAAGCTTTAGTGAGGCGAGTCACACAGCCAGCCAGCACCTACGCCTTCAACGGCTATCGTGATCTCCGGCATGCATCGAACGCGCATTCCTGGTCATCACCCTCAGCCTTATCAGCAACCTTGGCACAGACTTTGGCACAGCACCTGCACTTTCGGTCGGTGTCACAAGCAGAGTCCATTTTTATTCTGTTCCATCCTCTGCTGGTCGACGCCAGCAGTCAGCCACAACTCGGCGCTGTACCACATCCGACTCACTGGATCATGACGCAGCGCCACCCAGACTCACTGGGGAATCACCACATTAACCATAGACAGTTCCGACTCACCGCAAACTATACGGCACCCCACCCGGTTCTGACTCACTGGAACCTCAGCTGGTACTGTGAAGCATCGCAAAATACAAGACTCAGCCCACTATCGACCTCTGATATCCGGAGGGGAGTGATGTGGTCGTATCTACATCGCCCCATACGGACTACGCATCAAAGACCTGACGTCACAAAAAATCCTGACGTCACACAAATCCAGCATCGCCCAATTACAGTTTACCACGGGGACGATATATATAAGACTATCCGACATCACACTCATATCACATCACTCTATTGCGGGCTTAAATAGAGGATGAGTGTGATGCGATATAAGTGTGATGTCGGATAGTCTATATCGTCCGTGAGAATGAGTGAACTTTACACCCTGTTCCTCATGCCTCTAAAGTACTACGTGAATCCTAGCATGATCTTTCTTACATGAACCAAGGGTAAAGAAAAACTTCATGCTCATTTTGAAGGTACAAGCAATTCAGGCTGTTTTCAATCCAGACCTAGGCTAACATCTATAATATAAAAATGAGTCGCTGAATGTGTTGCTAAGCGCAAAACTCGAGAACGGTTGGACCGATTTCGCTAATTCTTTTTTTTAGGGTTCCGTACCCGAAGGGTGACAAACGGAACCCTATTCATAAGCCTCCGCTGTCCGTCTGTCTGTCAGCGAGCTCTATCTCATGAACCGTAATAGGTAGGCAGTTGAAAATTTCACAGATTGAGCATTTCTATTGCCGCAAGAGCAACAAATAATAAAATTAAAAATTAAAGGGGGGTCGCCATACAATAAAATTAAATTTTGAAAAAAAAATAATCTGACCCTGGCATGTGGGGTATCATTGTCTAGAGCTCATCAAGTAGAAAATAAATATAATTTTTATTTGTTTTTATCTTCAAAAATGATGAATTAGGGGGCCGTAGAAGTTGTCTGTTTTAGACCATTTTTGTACGAGCTCTATCTCAACAACTAAACAAATTAGGAATTTGAAACTTGTGTGTATCATGTAACATATACTGTTTATAATCAACAAATACTAAAAACGCCGATTCATAACGTATTTTATATAATATGGGCGATTTTCTGCAACTTAAAATAATAATTTTGTATTTCATGCTAATATTATGCGATATAAATTCCACAGATAACTATTTAATAGTCGGAGTAATGACATGGAATTAGTAAGTACCTACTATCATGGCAGCATATACTATTTCGATCATTTAAATTTCGATCATCCAAAAAGGTCTACAAAATAAACTTTCTTCACAAGATTTTAAAACCGGCCAGTATTTTATGAGTTTAAGAACTTTATCGAATTTTTTCAAAGTATCCCTAGACGGTGTTGATGTGTGTATATACCTCATGTTAAAACTACACTCCAATAGACAATATATTCAGTAACATTGAAATGAATGCTGGCACATACAGTGTACTATTCAGTTACCTTAAACCGTTGTGGATACAATTTCATATTGAGAAAAATTATTGGTGTAAAAATATTCGGTCACGGCGGCCAATCTCAACGGAGACTGGCCTTCGGCGCGGGAGATATTATAGTGCACAAGTGTGTGCGCAGACACGAGTCATCACGAGTGCACTCTCTCTTCCCTCACTCTCATAGTCCGATGGGATGTGTAAAAATAATAAGTAAGAAATAATAGATTTCTTTTATGACTATCAAAAATACCTGTATTGACCCGTGCGTTTGCACTGGCGAAACATCACGACAAAACATGTTGAAATCTCTAGTTCCTGTCAAACATTGTATGAAAAATTGACAGAAAATAGAGATTCCAACATGTTTTGTTGTGAATGTTTCGCCAGTGCAAACGCACAGTTATAATTAAAATTTGGCGTACTACTTACATTCTATTTTTTACAATATAGTCTGATGTAGCAAGAGAAATCCTTTTATTTATAAGTAACTAGCTTTACCCGGCCTGGCTTCGCACGGTTAGCACTAAGTACTTATCTACGGCGCATCTACCTTTCCTAATTACCTATTTCTACCTAATTACCTACCCTACCTACCTACCCTACCATTCTTACCAGGGTAGGTAGGTACCTAACCTACCCTACCTACCCTACATCCCCCACACCACCTGCACCACCACCACCACCACCTGCTTACCTACCATATATACCTTTTTATACCTACTAATACTATGTTAGTAGCAAATAAATAACTTTGACTTTAGTTAATGCATGTTACTGGATAAAGTTAACTTAATATTTTTCTCTTAAAATAAATGAAATATACTCCTACACCTATATTTTAACACAACATTTTTTCATTAAAATTAGACAATTTCTTTACAAATCTTTGTTTTTTTATAGCGCCTCTGTTGTTACCTTTATGAAAGTATTACAAAAATAGTTTGGAAATTCCAAAAGTGCACGCCTCATTCATAACACACATTCATAAACGAAAAAGAAATTCAAAACATAGTTTCTAGCAAAAATTTACAATTTATCACTTTTCATGAAGTATGTTTTGACTGCTGTTTTACCCATCAATATGGGTAAATTTCTAACCTCGCAATCCTTACGTAATGTCAAAGACTATTTACAAAGATATTTACTTGGCGGTTGCTAGGCAACACGTTAGGTCAAGGGTGGAAATATTTAGATAAAGATATTATATTTTAGTTAGTATTTTATTAATTATAATTAAACTACTTTGAATAAAAAAGTCATTTTCAATAGGGTTCCTTCTGTGGCCGAAACCAATGTATTAAAAAAAAAATGACTCAATTTATTGATTTTATCGCAAGCTACAATGTTTTCAAGGTTCATAAATTGACGGACAGGATTTTTTTTTCAACTATTTTGATGTTTTTTTCATTTCTGCTGCATTAAATCAATTGGTAAAAAGTACAGTATTAATCTCCATTTAATCATCTATACAATGGTATATAAATTAAGTAGGTTCTGTGTACTAGCAGGAGTGTAACAATAAAAACAGTTGCAGAAATCGGGCAAAAAATATTTTAATATTTTTTTCGATCGTAGAGCACACTCTAATGCTTCGCATTACGAGTCGTGCAATTCATAGTGTTAAATCTTGTACGACATGGTATGGAACCCTTCGTGTGCGAGTCCGACTCGCACTTGACAGATTTTATTTAAATATGCCTTGAAGTACGAGAATGGTTCCTACGGAGAGAAAAATTCAAAAAAAAAAAAAAAAATTAAATAATCGACTGTTAGGCAATACGAAGTTCGCCGGGTCAGCTAGTTAATAATAGAATTGTATTCTTTCTGTTTCACATCGCTAAACTTTATTACGTTCTGTTCGGTCGAAGTGTTCGGACACTTCGACCGAACAGCAATCGACCCCTCGAGGCGTCACTAGGACTTTAAATAAACCGCTCATTGCCAAGCTTCTTCAGGCGTGGTTATACAAGGTGGAATTTTTGAACCTAACCTGGAGGGAAAGTAATCTAAATACTTTACTCAAAGGAAACATTGCTTTTTCTTTCATTTAATTTATCATGTTTGTTAGAGAGATTGAATCCTTATGATTGTCTCTATCGATTGATGCCATAAAAATACAGCGTATTATTTTTTTCGGATTTTAGCCGGTTCGATTCCCGAGTGTGGAAAGCGAATTTTCGAAAATCTTTGAATGCAGATTAGGTGGGTTGGTGGATGTCACATGTCTTCGAATGTTTGGTTCTCATTGGTTCCTTCACAGTTTTGAGAGCAATCATGATGAAATATATACAAAGTAAAGCGCCTGCCTGGGTTCGAACCCACGACCAACAACTCGTAAGTGCCCGTTAACACTGGGGCACTTCTGCTCTCTCAGGCGGTTACGGGTAGCATAAATCTTTTTAGAGTAATTGATAAAAGTCTTAGTTTTGATTTTCACAACATTCATTCATTTGCAACTAAGTTGCCGTGTAATATTAAGTGCAAACACAAATGAAACTGAACGCGATTAGCATACGTTAAACTGCGTTCAAGACCTGTCAGTGTCAAAATTCCATAACAATCATGACAGTGACATCTCTTGAACGCGGTTTAGATGTGCTAATCGCGTTCAGTTTCATTGGTGAAATCCGCCCTTAGTAATTAAAATAGTTTGAAGGTTTTCAATTTTCTTTCGCAGCTTGACGTAGAGTAAGGATTTCTCTTACCTGTCTCTGTAGCTTACCTGTTGTTCAGAAGAGGACTTGGGACATACTACGGTTTGAACAAAGAAAACAAAAGAAAATTAAAATTATTTATTGAAACAACTTCAATTTTTTAAATTAAATAATCTTTACTAAAGCTAGTGGGCTTAAACTTACATAACTAACGTAGGAAAGCGCAATATACTGGATAGATATAAGTAGCCATAAGTACACATAAATTGAAATATATTTCTGTAAACGCTCCCGCGGACAGGCGCGACACGACACTGGTCGAATAATTTCCATTAACTTTTCATAGAAATTGTTCCACCAGAGTCGCGTCACGCCTGTCTGCGGGAGCATTTAAAGTACATAGGTAGGTAATTGTTTTAGGTATCAATATAGGATACTTAACGTTAGGCTCTGCAGAAGATAATATGATTTACTAACTTTAACATTAATTACAATAACACTGAGTCGACAAATGCTTTAAAATGTCATCTGGATATTTAAAATGCCTTACAAGCGAGTGAATGTTTGTACCTATTTGATACCTACTCTGTCTAAATAACTTTACATAGCAAATAAATAGTCGTAAAACATCGATATAAGTTATTTTGATTATGTAACGTTCAATACACAAGTAATAATACTTAGTGATTAACAATAGGGAAGATATCATGTAGGTATAAATAAAATATAAGGTCTTACAGCCACTCTTATCACATATTACAGCTTTATTTACTAGTTTGTCTACCATAGAAAATCTAAGATAACTTTATCGCCTGTATACAAGTTTGTAAATTAAATCTACAAAATTAGTTCCCGTTTAAGTTAATCCACTAACTGTAACTATTATACAGGAGGTCAATATTCGTTTGATTACAATAAAACAAAATGCACTAAGCATCGGATTACGAAATGTTTAATTTCACGTCAAACTAAAATCTTATCAAATGATTTTAGGATATTAGTTCAAACTATAACATCGATATAATTTGGCATCGTTCAACTAAACGTAGCTTACTTAATTAGCTTTACGATGAGTGGAAATAAATGCGAACAAGCGTTGCTCTAGCGCCCTAGTGACGTCACGGATGACGTCACAATCGCAGTCACACCACGCCGCATCTGCGGGCAGACTCCAGACACTCAAAACAGATGGACTAAAACAATGGATAAGTAACATTCAAGCGAAACTTTCATACAGGAACTATTCGACTGTTTGGATTCTGCCCAGCAAATCGATTCGAAAAAATTATATATCACAACTATGAGGGAACTGTTTCAAAAACTGAATTTATTAGTACATCATATAGCACTCGCTTTGACGTGTTTAGTGGAAAGGAATTTCTGTTCGATGGACCTCCTCGGGATGCCGCTGACCTTCTTGGGCGAAGTGTTGCAGTTGATGGACGAGGGCAGCGACTTGTACCCTCCGTCGGAGCTGTAGTCCGTGTCCGTGGACTGGCCCGTCAGGCTCGGGCTGTGGCGGTTCACGCTCTCCTTGGAACTGATCCGGCCGTTATACAAGTCGCCGTACGACGTGTGATGCTTAATGTGAGGAGTCTCCTCGATGACGATGTTTTTAGCGAGCATTCGCTCTGTGGTCGAGTACTGGTTCTGGAAGTTCTCTATAGAACGGGATCTGTTCGAGTAGAGCGCTGCCCTACGATCTGACTTGTCCCCGACGGAGGAATCCCTCTTGATGTATCTCCGAGTGCTATCCGAATTCGCGAGGGCTTGTAGGTACTTAGTCCCTACGCGGCTGTTAGTTTTCAGTTGCACGGTGTCCGCTCTCTTGTCTATAAGGGTCTCGTCTCCGTTAGTATTAGTATTAGTATGTCCGTTCACTTTCCTAACACCACACATTTGGCATTTGCTCACAGTCCCGTTGGTAACAGGTCTCTTAGTCTTTTGTGCTTCACTGTAAGACGGCAGCTTCCTCACGCTAGCTTGTTCATTCCAACTGCGGACACAAAACTATATGTTAAATCGGTACTTGGATATGATGAGAAGCTTAGTTCAGAGATAATGTTTGAAGTGAAAATTTATTTATGCGCGTTCAGCACTTTTTGGGTGAACAAAAATCATGGAACTCGCGTCGTCACCGAAAGCTATATGTATCGAACGAAAGACGTCAACTTAGTTTTCACTTCTAGTTCTAGTTTTTTTTTTGTTAAAGGAAGGACAGCCATCGAGATTACTAACATTTTTTGCTGTAGTATTTTTTGGTACGACTTTTGTATGTTCGTAAAACCTCACCTTTAAGTTCTGTCGAGGCAGCGTGCAACACAGAGATACATTTCATAATCAAAGTAAATTAAATGTTACATAAACATATTACAATATAAGACTAGAATACCACACGACTACCTAGAGTCAAACAACACAAAACAATCGTCACTAACTGTTTGAACTAAGCCAATTGATCGCCTAATCAATACGTGCCGATAGTGCTACTATTCAAACCAAACTCATTAACTATTCAAGAATTCATGCGTAGACTGTTCATAACGTTAGTTCTTCTAGCACCATCAGTTTCTCACTATCACAACCAACCGATCATTAAACCTTGCATTATTGTGTTTATAAACGTTTTAGGGCTGATTTCACCAACGAAACTGAACGCGATCAGCATTTCTAAAACGCGTTCAAGAGCTGTCAGTGTCAAAATTGTTATGGAATATTGTACACTGACAGCTCTTGAACGCGTTTAGATGTGCTGAACGCGTTCAATATCATTGGTGAAATCCGCACTTAGTGTCACGCTTAGGCACATTACATACTATTTACATTTTTGGACAGTTTTTGCCTTTTACCGCATCATAGTTTAATCCTCATGCAAACTAGCGCAGTGACGAGGTCACTTGATGTATTTGTAGCAATATTCGTCGATGTCCCTATCAGAGACCAGAAACACGCCATCGTCGTTGGTCTGGTACAAGAGATGCAGTAAGCACAACACATGGACGGAACACAAGAGGCAAACAGCGAGCAAGCAGTCGAGCCACGCTACCTGATCCGACGGACGAACCCTCCCGCCACCCAAGTGGAAACTGCCGCGTCCAATATCCAACATGACGAGAATTTTCAATGAAAATCCAATTCGGAATTTAAAGCAGCATGTGAGGAAATTAGAACAAAGTGAACATTTCGAAGGACCTGATGATGATGTCAAATTATAGATGATACACGGATGATACGTCAGTTCCTCATTACATGATATAAATACAATAGGGATGTTGACTGGGAAAAAAACTATTTAGTCCGTCAGTCAGATAGTAAAAAAATATTAGACACGTGTTTTTTGCTTTATCATATTAAGGGGGATGCGCCAAGGTAGCCCGCGAAATTAAAATTTTCGAACGTTTTTTGCAATTTACAGGTCAGTGTCAGGTTGTATCTTGATTAAAATATGATTTGCGAGCGTAACAAATATGGCTTTACAGAATTATAATCATTAGAATCAGCAATACAACTCCGTATGATAGAATAACCCCCAAATGTCATGATTTCATGAAATCATGACATTTGGGGATTACATGAACTTGTGTTGATGATTTCTATGATTATAATTCTATAAATAAACATTTGATACGGTCGCAAATCATATTTAACTCAACGTACAACCTGATACTGACCTGCAAATTGCGATAAACTTAAGAAAATTTGAATTTCGCGGGCTACCCTGACGCTTTCGCCTTTATAAAAAATTGTTAAAATAAAACGCATTAAAGTTCCGAGTGGAGGCTCGCTAAGTCGCTACGTCACAAGTCAGTATAAAATGTATCGGGGAGTAACGTTTTAACTCAATGTATTGCCTTATCTTTTGATTACGTAAAAAAAGAAAAAATACGTGTCCAATATATTTTAATAATCTACATGACGGACCATTTTTTTTTTGTTTTTGACATCCCTATTATATGGATATGATAAATCAAATAAAAATACCAGTGAAATAGGGAGACAATGTTAAAGTGATTCTACACATGGATGTTGGTGCGAATGTCATTTTTTTGTTCATGTAGTCTTTAAATAAGATGATCCATTTGGAATTGTTAAGATTTGAGACTAGTGTCTGACTTTTAGAGACGGTATAATGTACAAGTGATGAGCAATGACCTTTATATTGTGACATGTATGAGATACTGGGGGGTATGTACATTAATAGGACAGATGAGTGCAGTGTATGAAAAATGGACTTTATTGTAGCGAAGATAAACCTAAAACAATAAATAAAAATATTGGATAGATGGTGGAATAAATTAAATGTAATAGAGAAAGGAAAGTTAGTATGACTATGCAAATAGAAAGTGAGGTAGCTGTATGAGATAATGTTGAAGCAATAGGTGTTGCACTCAGTGTGTGTAATAAAACTGTTGTGTGTTATAATGTTAAGGATGCGGTTACCTCACTAATCCGGAATTGTCAGAACTCGTTAACGCCGAGCTCATCGGCGGCCGCAACTGAAATAGAAACACACGCTTTTTTACTATCACTAGGTTCACTGCATGTTGCTTATTTATTTTACTCTTTACTTATTTTGTGAGTTATTCTACCAAATATAGTATTTTGAGTGGAAGGGTTCCAAGTGAAGTCGATTTTTCGAAACTATTTTTTTTCAGAAGCGTTCTTTAAGGCTGCCTGTCCACTGGAGCGGAGAGGAAAAAAGAGGAGCGGAGATGTGCCATTATTAACCAATAGAATCTTGACTCCGCCCCTGAGTTTAGATTTGATTGGTTAATAATGGCACATCTCCGCTCCTCTCCTCTCCTCTCCGCTCCAGTGGACAGGCAGCCCAAGGTTTGGGTTTTGGGTTTGGATTTGAGTTTAGCTTTGGGTTTGGGGTTTGGGTTTGCGTTTGGGGTTTGGGTTTGCGTTTAGGATTTGGATTTGCGTTTGGGGTTTGGGTTTGACTATTGGTTTGGGTTGGTTTTCTACTTTTAATATTAGTTGCACCACTGTGATAATTCATGGGCGATCACCACCACTTCTAACTTTTGATGACAATTGACTTTCGTCAACTTTTGTGTGACTCATTCAATCAACTTTGTGGCAGTTAGTTCTAACTCCAGCTCAACCTGATTTGATGCTGATGATTTTGATTTGATTGTTCTGATGAATGCCTTAATTTCTCCCGTTTTCAAATTTTTCAGCATTTTTGTTCTGTGTTTCCTCTGCCTAACCCTTGGGGAGATGTGATGTTATGTGCTGTTCTGTAGCTTCGTACCCGGTCGGTCTGCGTGGCGACGTTGCAGGTGTCATCTTGTCGCGGCTCGTGGCTCTCGGCCATGCGCAACATCTGCTGCTGCAGTACGCGAACCAGCCGGTCGCGTTCTTCTAGCTGACTCTGTAAGAGATAAAAAAAAGTCTGATAGTTTCAGTAGCTCCAAGATCCTATATGTACCTATTCTATTATAGCGACCCGCTCCTGGTTCTCACGGTTTTGACGACTTGACAAAACATTGTTTGTATAGTATTGTTAATGTTATTTATGAATATTTTTAATATGTATATAATTTCGTGCGAACTACTATTGGACCAATAACTTGTCTTTGAATAAATAAATAATAATAATTGTGATTTCTGAGTTTTATGTAACTTTAATACTAACGTATTATATACATAAACCTTCCGGAATAAATTCTCTAAACGATCGCGATGGTGAAAACCTCATCAAAATCTGTTGCGTGGTTTAGAAGAACAACGCAGACATACGGCAAACACGAAAAGCGGCTTTAATTTATTATAGACATTACTAGTGAGCGTCAGGATGGTAGGTGTAATGTTACGTGTAAATGGCAGGCAAATCGTTTTCATACATTCTACACGTTTATGTGTAACATAAAACCCGCCATCCTGACGCTCATGACACGTATATTATGTTGAACGGTACTACTAAAATCTTCTTCAAGTTGCGTTGAGCATTAAGCGAGTGTTGTGCAAATGAGTAAATGCTGACAAATTAGCATTCAGTTTGCCACCGAGTCCTTGATTGCTCAAAACGAGGTCACCATAGAGATCAATATCTCCTCAGAGAGTTAATTGTTTTCACTCATGAGGAGGCAAGAGGTAAATGTGATAAAATACACATAATTATCTGAAGTGTCAGCTGAGAGATTGTTTGCACATGCACATCGTCTCGAAGTCGCATTGTAACTCGTTTCCCCATTGTTCTCATAGCTTTCACAAATTGACAAATGACTAATTTGATCCATTTTTATCTGCTGTCCGTAGATTTAATTAAAGTTATGTTTCTTTCGGAATGGTTTGACCGATTTTCTTTCCTTTGTCGGTGTTCTTTTTATAACGTGCAAGAAAGTCCTAGCTGCTGATATCCTAGTTTCATATTTTGAACAGCGCCAATCTTCTCCCGAGACAGATCATCTAGGTAGGGCACTAGGGCCTTAAAATTATTTAAATAACTTTGGGTTGTTTTGAGAATTCCTTCAAAACTAGTTATTATAATAATTAATTTTATGTGCCGAGTCGTAAATAAGAGAGATAAATCCAAGAGCTTATTTCGCGTGTAATAAATATGTACTTATTAGTTTAGACCACAGAACAGATAAAAGAGGTTTTATCTGTTCTGTGGTTTAGACCTACTTAGACCTACGGTCTACTGCCATAATTTGAAGGCCCAGTTTATTTTCTAAACAAGGCTCGATGATTGGCAATTATCTTATTAGATGCTAAAACGGGCATGACTAACATTGAATAAGTTAATGCTAATGGAAAAAAACTCAAGACTTTAGATAACCTATGTGCTTCGAAAAGAAAAATAACCTTCTTGTTTTTCGTCGGTCGGTCGGTGAAAATCGTTTTCACGATTAATATTCTCCACAAAATTGTCACTTGCCCTTGCGGCAAGCGCACGCGGTTGCCCGCATGCTTGCCGTCCCCAAAGCTCACCTGCAGGTACAGTATCTGTCGGCGCATCTCGGCGCAGGCGTCGGGGTGCAGCGGCGAGGCGGGGGGGCGGCGCCCGTTGCCGCGCGCGGGGCTCTCCGCGCACGCCGCCAGCAACGGGTCGAGAGTTTCGCTCTGCATATACATACAGACATTACAATCTTGAACGCACTGGGTACATTAAAATTCATTGTAAAACAAGCCAAAAGAACCATCCACCAAATGCTGATCAAGTATGCAGATGACACTTCGTGAAACGTTTGTGTAGATTTGTATTAAAGGAAAGTAAAAAAATGAGATTACTGTAGGTATGCCTTTGACAAACAGTGGTTTTGACTAACTGCAGACGCAAGTAGATCCAAGCATGAATTTCAGCCGCATCGTTTCAGCTAAAAGGCTAGCAAAGAAGGTACCTAAGTGCTCGAGAATTTGTAATGAACAGATTTTTAAATTAGACTTGAGAGAACAAACATCACTGGCCAGAGTTGAAAAAGTTGACTCAGGTGTTCACTATCCCCTTTTATGGAGTAAAGGAGTCCATTATTTATGCATTCTTACACCTTGTAAACTAAATAAAGCCCGGTTGGGAGGGCTCGCAGAATATGCTAATTTTATGTCTTCAAACAACTTTTTAGCCAACACCTGGGTATATAGTATTACAAGCAAGGATTGAGTAAGAATGTATTTTCTTATTATATTTAGGATCTAATAGATTTAAGTATTTCTTTTGGAAGTTAAAATACCTAGTTACTCGTTAAATCACTTTGGCTCTTTTACCATTTGGTTTAAAAAGTTATTCTTCGTATAAAAGCACTATTAATTTATTTTACTTACAGTCCTATCCCCACCCCTACCTACTCACCCTGATTCGTAATACTGACAGTTAATTAATCTTTTTCTAGTCTGCTTTGTGTCATTGAACGCAAGCTTTCTTCGACTCACTGTAATACACAATACTACGGTATTGTATTACCGGTAGGATTTCATTACAGTGTCAAGGTCATTTTGTTCAAATCTACGACCTCAACTTTTTTCCTACATTCATATACCTACCTATTTCTATACATTCCAATCCATCAATCTTACGGTAGATAGGTACCTACTTACGGCCATCCCAGTAACCTATTGTCAGTAAAAACTAATCACTATTGATGGTAGACAGTATAATTATTGTATCTGTAATTGTGTGACATGCCACAGGTTTCCTAGTCTGTGACAGATTATTTATTGGGCGTTTAACCCATAAACAACGTGTTTTTTTATATCCCATAACTCTAGGATATGAATGAGACCATATCAAAGAATCAACTGGCATTTTTTTTTTGTCGACAATTCACGATTATTTATGTAAAAAACTATTATTATTTATATGAAATATTACTTAATTCAGATCATTTTTGTTTATAAAAAGAAAATATGTCAACGTCGCATATATGAATAATTGGTTTGAATGAAAATGAGTTACTCGTACTTAAATTATCAATGAAACTTAGATACACACAAATCGAGAGTCTGGTGGTAAATTATCATTAAAAAAAATATTTTTTATTAATTATGCTAGTTGATTCTTTGACATGGTCTCATTACTCGTAATACCTACCATTAATAGTTATGGGATATAAAAAACACGTTGTATAGATAGGTTTGTCTATCTCCAGTATACCAAAACTGGTGATAGATAGGTTACTGGATTCGGCCGTTACTTTTACCTACTGTTATTTAGTCTTTTCCAAAATTTTCTCAAAACGAAAAAACGTACTTTCCTACTATTGCTTTACTCTTGTCTATCAGTAAAATAAATAAGTACTTAAAATCTTGTTGCTAATGTAACATAACAATATTATTTTGAGCCTCTGTACTTATAAAAAGTGCGTCATTAACAAGTTGCCAAACCTTAACAGCCTACGCAGACAGGGGAATAGGATTACCTATAAGCGAACTAAATTCTATTTGAACAAGGTCAACTATCTTTGACCTCATTCTGTATCTAATGCATTACTTATACCTACCTCTTAATTTTTTTGGTCGTTTACCCAAATCAATCTTGTCAATTCGTTTCTATTTGTGAACACAAATGATAGATATGAATGGATAATTTGAATGCTATAATGTAATTTATCGGTCAAATAGATTTGTGCAATCAATAACAGAATATCTAAAGTGTATCTATTGTGAACGTAATAAACAATCAAAGTGTGTCAACAAGTGCGAAAGAAATGTTACAGTTTAAAGTGAAAATGTAACGCTTAATGTTAGTAATAGATTAACCCTCCTAATTATTATTTTTTGTTAGTCCATACTTTCAGGTTCATTAAAAATCTCGCTTTATATCACAACATTAAAATGTTTTCTCCTGAAAAGTTATTACAGACTCCGTCAAAAAACTAATGTTCTGTTCTGTAATTGCATGTAATGTTGTGTAATTACGAGCGACGTTTTGTTTATTACAAACTTTCAGATGTAGAAATAACAAGATACTTAATGTGTAATGCGTTTGCGTCATTTGAATAAACAAAAACAACAAAACAGAAACTATTATGCACATTGCTGATTCTGCTAGGTGCCTAGATCAAAACTCAGTGACTGCCCGAGAGCCCCCAATTTAGATAACAATTATCTGAATTGGGGGCTTATTGGTGACTCACCCGAATTTACTCGCCCGAAACGGGAGAATGGTCACTTTTAAATATATTTTTTTTCTTGAGGCTGTTCGCCCGAAGTTAGCTATATTTTTGGAGGCGAATTGACAACGATTCGAGTCTATTCGCCCGTTTCAGACGAGTGAATTCGGGCAATCACCAATAAGCTAATAAATAAATAATCAGTTCTATTTGCATTGTGACCTTGATAAATAATCGGGAAGTAATCTCATTTTACTTATGCACAGCTCATATTGTTCACGTTGCAATAAAGTTGAAGGATAATGCATTTTAAAGCGTCGTTCTTACTTTTATAAGCAGTAAAGGAAAAGGAAGGCACAAATAAATGGCGGATCCTTATTTAAAAATTAGGTTCATTCAGGGAAACAGATTGTTTAACTAATTGACTACTAACTTCATCAGTCCGTATAAGTATTTAAATCAAAATTGTGAGTTTTTGCTTTGAAAAAGCTATAACACGAGCAGTTTACGTAGTGTATCAATCTACTAAACAATACATTTCCGTGAATGTACATTCAACATCGAATAGCCAAGTGCATCGGTGCAATATTGCGGAGGCAGGTTACTTACACTCATCGAATGAAGCTCCTCCCCGGGCTGCATGCGGCAAACAAGGCGATGCAACCAAATAAACATATACGTTACAACACGCCAAACAAATTAAATGTGCCAAGTACAAGCAAATTAATGCTATTTAGTGAAACAACCACTGTCCACTGAAATGTGACGGAGTTTATACACGGTTTATGTATCAACTAAACATCTTTTCAAATGAAATTTATCGCATCACACTTCAGTGGACAACGGTGCAAAATACAGACATAAATTAAAACATCAAAATACTGAAAACTACTGACACATAAAGTCGAAATTCAAAAGTAGGTTGAAAACTTAAAACTATAAATGAAACTACTATTCTATTAAATATCAAGGATGGTTTTAAAGGCAAAAACATACTGTTTTTAGTCAAAAGCGTTTCAATTGGACTCAGTCATTGTCAGATTTTAATCTAGTGTAACTAGTTCAGATATAAATCTGTGCACTGAGCTAACTGTAGGTAACTGCCTGGGAAGGGAAATTATGGAATGGAAATTAAGGGGGAGCCTAGTTTCTATAAACATGCTACCTATGAACATAAGAAAATGATAAATTGATATATATGCTGCTAGACTAATTGTGAGTACACTTAAATTCAAAACGTATGAACATGCTATTTCGTTATGCACAACAAAACTAGGAACATGTAATTGTGAACTACTTACACATCGATACAAGGAAGTAGACATGATAATATTGGGTTACTGAAGTATGTTGAGTGTGATTTATTGTGACGAACGAAATTATCGCTAATCTCACAGAAATAGGAAGGAAAATAATTATATCTCGCTAAAATATATGCAGCTGAAGATAACAGTTCTCTCTAACGCGAACAGAATGATTTTACGCTATGGCTTTAGCTACCTAAAAATTATTTTAACCTCATTCTTAACCTGAAACTGAAACCAACTTTCAGCAAATATAATGAAGCCGGTCTAAAATCTAATTAAGACTAGCCATGAAAGTAAAATCCATACTAATTGGTTTAAACTATGTGATTCACTATCTCTGAATGGGATCAATTATTAATGTAAATGGTACAGCAATGAGCTACAGTAGCACAAATCGTTTATAATTATGCGTGTGCGCTGAAACAGATCATTTAGATAGACAAAGTTTCATTCGAGACACGAGATACTACACACGCACATACAAAGAAATGAGAACATTAAATTACTATTGAAATATAATAACACTACAGAAACTTATATAAGACACGAAATAATTGAGAAAGTGAGTCTTGAGGTAAAGTAGAACAAAATAATGGCTGCGTCATTTTTCATATTTATTTGGCTTCTGTCAAACGTCTAGCTGTTGAAGTTAAAGTAGAACGTAACTGTACTTTATATCTACTGGGTAGGCTAAATGTTTGCTCATTAGATAAACGTAGGCAATGTTTTTAGGAGTGATTATGGAAATCCGTTTTATGGTAAAGGGATTGCAGGCTATGAGGATGTTAAGGGATATAGGGAGCAGAAAACGCTGGCAATTTACGGGATTGGTCGTAAAATACTGTTGAGTAGGTGAATAAGCTTAAAAATAAGTTCGGTTTTGTAGAGAACCAGCACCGTCTAAATAGCGTTTAGACGATGCAAGTCATTTGTTGCTTCAATTTTATTGTAGGTCACAGGCAAGAAACTGGCATCGTGTAAATGGAACAGTAGAATCTTTTTTTCAAACTGATATGTCATATTTAACGCCCGTATACTGTCCTAAAGTTATACTCATAATTGAATATACATGCACTGCGTTAGAGGAGGAACTGACCTCCTGTAAGACCCGCTTGAGCTGCAGCAGCAGTGTCTTGATATCGACCACGTCTTGCAGCAACGAGGCCGGCGCCGGCGCAGGTGATGCACTGCCATCACTGATGCCGGCGTCCGAAGGCGTCTGTGTCCGTGAGCGCTGCAAAAGCCGCGCTGTGCGAACTGGCAAACTGGCCCTGGAAATATATGTGTTTTGTTAGTTAAAGATTCAACCTGACTTAGTATTTCATAGGCTTCTTTTGATTCGGTACGAACATACGCTCATGCCGTGTCATAACCTTGTAAACAATATTGATAACATCAAGGTAAGTAGTAGTGGTGACCGGGGCTGACTGACCAAGGTCCGCGTGTGGGCTTAGTATTTTCAAAGTAAGGACAATTTTAAGAAGCCGAATGGTACGGAAGATAGAATTCATCACATTATAGATACGAGTATTTATTTTGATCTCAAATACCTACGAGTCTTCGCCTTGTCATTAATGCCTTATCATTATAAGTACAGACGAGAGCTGTTATCTTTTTGATACATGATCTATAAATTCCAGACATCACAAACAATATTGAGAACCAATCGCCTTCTACTTAATCATAGCTAGTTCCATAAATAATTCCAGTCAGTTTGTATTTCCTGGTAGTACATGAAAATCCCCTAAAGTTAATGGGCATAGTAATGGCCTGCTGATTCCATTTGAGGGTCATGACGATGGGTGTGAGCCGACCCGCCTACTCAAATTAATTGGCTAAACTAGGGCGACAAACGATGATACAGTTTCTACCTGTTAAAGTTATACTAGTGACCCGCCCTTGCCTCTACAATCTACTTATGTGACGACACGGACAAAGGACAAGATATCAGTGCTATATCTCAGTTAAATATTAATGTATTACATATAACCTTCCGGAATAGATTCTCTAAAAGATGCTGAAAACGGTATAAAAATCCATTATGTAGTTTAGAAGATCTAAGCGATCGAACAGACAGATACGAAAAGCGACTTCGTTTTATAGGTACTATGTATATATTATAGGGTGACTGGTAATTAGTGAGCGATACTTAAACATGTGACTTTACGTATCATTACCTATGAACAACTTTTACTATGGAACGAAACCAGAAATCGCGAAAAAAAATCAGCTGTTCCATACATTTTGACGAATTTTGCGAACATATCATCATCACATCTGATTTTTTTTTCACGATTTCAGCTTTTGTCCTGAGTTGTCCTGTTGAGTAAAGTCACGTGTCACCAATTACCAGTCACCCTATATATAACGTAGGTATGTTTAACACAATCTAGTTAATGAATGTAGGCTTAAGTCTGTTTCCGGGCGAGTTATACCTATGAATGGAATACTGAAAATGGTGCGTGCCTTTGGCTCGTGGAAAGCCAACATTCTACAAGTTGCTGTGAATGTAGTTTCACATAGCTATTGCCATCCTTACTTGCGTCAAGGTCTGATCTCTAGTCTCTCAATGCCGATGGTTTGATTCATTAGAATTAGATTCTGTCATTATTTGTTTTCCCTTTGTCTTAGGAATATACAATGGCTTCATACTATCATTGAATTTTCTTCAAGAAACTTTGATAATTCATAAATATCATTATAACTAAATACGAATATTTATTCGTACTTACTTGTAATAATATTTATGAAATACGGTAAATATACATATAGTAGAATAGGTTAAATGAGTTGCTATTAAAATCCTATTAGTTGTTGAAGTAATCGTATGAACAGCAAACAACGAAGTCCGAAATACAATTGTGTAAATTTGTGTAGTAGGAAAATGTTCAGCAGTAATTAGAAGGAATGTTTTGTATACAGCCGAGAACTCAAAAAAACTGGAGTCGGCAACAGCTTGAAACAAATAGACAAAGGAAAGTTTGATTGTGCAATATACGGCATTATACTACTCTGGATTACCAAATAAAGTGACGTTGGTGCTATTGGTAAAGAAACCAATAACATCCGGTTATGAAATCATCAGCCAATAGAGCGTATAGGAAAGGTAGTGCTAAACAAAAACGAAACAAATGCAATAGAAATAGACGTCTACGGAGCCGTAAATAAGAAAAGGACAAAGACGTAAATATTGTACTTAATGCGTGCCCGTCATCACTGTTTTTACTTGGTATAGCTGTATGACCTGTTCAAACAAATAAGGATAATCCACATCGCTTTGTTTATGAATCATTAACAACTACAGCGGCTTCAGCTAGCCTAAATCACTGCCTCTCCATTGGCCTTGCGATGTTGCTTCGGACGCGGTGGTTACTTGGCCTTTCATTGCACACGAAACAGAATTTGCTCATGGATGGACGAGGTTGTGAATAAAATAACATTCGACTGCAACCTAATTAGGAAACTCGAGTGCAAAATGAAGTGAATAAGTTGTTGTTAACTAAAATCACTAATTGTTCCATTGAAGTAGAGCGCGTGTACTATATGTTTCACATAATAGTTTCATAAACACAGAATTTTGAAAACACGACACTGGGTGATACATAAACCACTTGATATCGTAAGATAACACTCATGTTTCACCTAGCAGATACGATATCGATTTGATTTTTATACGAATTATTATTTCTGCTACCAAATTCTTAAAGAATAACTGCGTTTCATTTATATTTGATGTCACTTTCTATCTTAAATTACAGAAACCGCACACTGTTGCACATTTTTTTTGTGTTATTTATTGGCCACCTGTATTGTTTAGCCCTCTGGCTGCGCAGACTGGGCGCGGGACTGGCAGAGCGCGCGGCAGCGGGCTCAGCGACGGCGACATGGAGGTCCGTCTTCTGCCTCCTGGCCCCCAGGTGCTGGGCGTGCCCGGGCGGGCCGGCGTTCGCAGACGTGGCCGAAACTGACCGCATGTCGCGCGGGAGACTTTCACAGCGCGCACGCACGCGACTAACTGAAGTACGGCCGCGGCTCGCGCTATCGGCGCCGCCACCGCCGCTGACGACGCACCAGCTCGCCCGGAAAAATCAGATCTCGTGGCGTCGACCCTATCCATTCATGCCGAACGGATCATAATCATAACACAGTTTTCTTTTTGTTACACTCTATTTGTACCCGGCGTACTGTTAAACCTACAAGTGTACGCACCGTGATAATTGTTTATCATAATGTTTTCCATAACAGCAACATAACGCGGGATGATAATGCACGTAAGGCCACTGACTTCTAGTTTGGCAACAGGGGCATGTCAAATGACGCAGCGAGGTGTGTCGGAAAGGGAGAAGGCTGAACGAGCGATTCTAATGTCTGAGTCGTCACACCGAGCGTCACGCTTGCTGACCGCGCACTGCCACCACAAGCACTTTCTTTTGCACGTGATTATGTTTGTTTTGTGTCATTATACAGATAGTATCCGTAATGACCGGGTCAGAATTTATAGCACGTAAAATAACACAACTTTACACTGTTTTACACCACACTACACTATATTTCACACGTACGGACGGAGGAGTAGTCGGAGGGTGTTAATGATTAGGGATCTTATAGGTCAGTGTCAATGTCTGGACGCGTTTGTTTGTTTTGCACAGGGTCGCCGGTCTGGTTGCCATCTGCTAGTGAGTAGAGGCGTGGCGCGCATGCGTGAGTCCGTTCAATATAATCACCCCCGGCTCAGCTGATTTATTTCTATATTCTCCCTCTACACGTAGCAGCTGAGCAAACGTTTGCAAATGAAAGCGTATTTGAAATGTTTAATGTTATATTCACATTTTGCACAGTTATGAAAACATAAAATGCGAATGGTGACGTCATAATCGATTTCCACCCGAGTGTGACGTCATTTTTGTAGCTGACAACACTCACACAACACTTATTGTCTGACAGAATTATCTCATTATCTGTATCAATTATCTCATTATCTGTATTATCCGAACGCGTTTATATACGTATAGATGAAGCTCAACGTTATTTGGCATAGCGAGCATTGAACGCTCCAAATGCAACCAATTTTAATAAACAAAATACCAGCTAAGAGTTATTAAAATGCGATATTGATTTCATGGATTAATGATTAAGTTCCGTTACTATTTACAATACAGTACCTACAGCTACAGGTAGTTCTAAAGGGGCGGTAATGGAAGCAAAGCTGTGTCGGTCACGGTTTGGGCTGGCGACGATGGCGGCCAAGCGAAACTCAATTGTCTAAAAATACGGTAACTTACCATGGGTACAATTACATACCATCCTGAACAAACTACCAGAAATAAACTAGTTTGTTTTGTAACTTTAATGACTTTTGTTTAAGTATTGCTGGTCGTAGAACGAAGCAGGAAGTGTATATGCACACAATTCACATTACAATTTACCAAATAAAATTAGACAAAACTATTCTCACACTAATTAGCCAGAAATGTAGAAAACACGTAGCAAATCTAATAAATTTAATAAAGAGAAAGAATAAACATTCACTCTTTCACCAACTTACGTACCTACAACAGACGAGAAAATGCAGAAATTCAATTAGAAATAATTCTATGTAATAGTATGTAATCATGAATTATTTACGTACATTTATGTGTGTATTTAGGCACATAACGTATGCAAATATCGTACGTATAACAAGTGAGGGATGGATGTAACAAAATGCGTGATCATGCGTTGCTTGCGTTTAGTGCCAAGTAATCAAGGAGGCCGGGGGGAACGCCCGCATAAGAGGCAAGACATGTCCAACAAATTATTACTTTCATTATAACCCTGGCAGCTAACTAGACTGTGGGCTTTACGATACATCTTGTTTCCATTTCCCTTTGAGGAAGGGAATAAATAATAATGCGAAGATAATTATGTGAAGCTTTTTATGTGGCATGTGGGATTGGTTAATGAAATATGGAGTTTTTGCTACTTCAATATTCAGCAGAATTACCAGAATATTCTTCCTAAAATTTTAATCAGAAGAGAATTTCACGTGTGAATTACATTGACAGTGCGGTGGTTCTCAAAAATAGGCCCAGAAACATAGGTCTGTACAGGAAGAAGGCAATTAATACAAGAATAAGCAACCAAACACAATCTATTGAAATTATATCTACTCGTCGGAATCGACTACCTACGTATTTTGTTAAGGATAGAGGGCATACGCGACTGCTACGCAGGGCCTATGCGGTTCCTAAGCAGGCACTATGCGAGGTTAGCGTCTACGCTGAACAAAAGCCGGGTACTTTAAAGAGTTTAGGACGCATCCATATTTATGAAGTACATCCAATTTACAAAATTAATCGTAGTCATTAAACACTGTTAGTACATTTGCTGGCTGTTCCACATTAATTTGTTCTAACTAGGCGCCTCGCCCTATATTGCGCACTGGCTAGTGTGAATAGTTCACTAAGTAATATTAATGTTCCTGGTAAAATGATGTAGTGTTTCATTACATGCCTGTATTGTACTTTCGAATCTAGTTATTTATTACAGTAAAATGTCTCCAAAACAGCATGTATAATAGAATTTCTTTGTGTCGCTTTTGATAAAGGTAATTTAATTCATTTTGAAGAAAATATCTCTTATTATATTTAATATCTGGATACCGGATATCCGGTACTTTTTTTTTTTGTACGTTTATTTATTTATTTGTATATACTTTATTGTACACCAGAAAATCCATAGCAAAAAATAAATTTAACACTACAAAACATACAATGGGCGGCAATGCAATGGGTTTTCTAAAAATAAAACCTAGTTAGATCGATATATCGCCCCCAAAACGAGCCGTTCGTTGGAGCCGTTTCCGAGATTCAGATTATATATTATACATATATACAAGAATTAGATTCTACATAATATTTGCTTCATTACACACGAAATAACGGTGGCTACTGTTTGCACAACTAGTGAAACTGAGTAGTGTGCATTGCGGTATTGTTCGTGTAATTAATACGTGTTAATTAAATCGATAATGTTTGATTAAAATTGAAATTCAAAACACCAAAAATGGATTGTTTTTAAAAACACTCCTTATTATTCTTAAATACTCATGCTCAGTGCTAAACGTTTAAGTTTATACATCATTAAATTCCGTTTAGTCGCCATAGTTTATAATGATCGTTCACGAACTACCTACATGCTCAATATTATACCCACGCTGTAGTTTCCTTGCAGGAATAATACCAGAAGTCATAAGTTTAAATTAGGTTCTTAATTAATGATGTTCAGTAAGGCAGACGGCGTAATCTGGCCTCGAAGCGACCGCAGCCCACAGGCGATTCTATTCAACACAATACTGTACCACCACAAATAAGATCCTACAGAGGTCCTACAGAAGGTCAGCTCCATGCAGCGAAAACAATATCTAAAACTATCTGAAAGAAATGCTAGAGAGCACTTGTACTCGCTGCACGTTTAGGTTTAGGTCCCGGGACGTCTCGTGTCTCTAATTCCTAGAACTTTTTGTAAATTTAGTTGTTCGGGTCCCGAGACTTTCGGCACGAGATTCGAGGTACTCTGGCCACCACAGCTTACAGTTTCAAAAGACGATGTTTTTACTTCGAATTCGAGTAAAACTGCACTTATTGCTTTTGTGGAAGAACTGTTCAGCAGATTTTTTTAACATATTCTTCGTATCCAAACGCCAGATTTGGAAATAATGACCTAGTACCAGTGGCTCTACAGTACACAACGAACCTGATGAGTCAGTTTAAAGTCAAACAGAATCGAGGAAAATAAACCTTAAACTCTTGCAAAAATATCAGGAGCAACATTATAAAAGGAGATTTAGTTGTTTGAAGCTACCGGAAAACGTACTGAAAGTTCGGAACTAGATTACAAAGTTTTAAACACAATAAAACCGACATCCGGTCCGGTGGAATTATTACAAAAAATCACAAAAATAAATTGCTTTTTATTTTAAGACATATGGCCCCAAATTTACTCAATTCTAACTTTATCCTGAGAAATCTCGAAGTCCCGGGACGTCCCGGGACTTTGATCGTGGTTTGTCTCATGTCAATTTGACTGTACGTAGACGCGTGTCTAGGTACGAGTTTTGCATTTTCACTCGTTTATTTATTTTATTAAGGTTAACCAACAATTGTTTACACCAGTACATTAGCAGTATTATTTATAATAGGATACAATTGCGGGTGCAACAATTAATTGTAGGTTAACACCGCTCGTTGTATGGAGCCGGTCTTCTGTTCCGATCTATTTTGTGGCACCAATTCTTTCTCATCGGGGATTCAGGTTACCGCGGTCTGCTTTGCTAATTAATACAATGCAATTTGTGCATTATTTGTGCATTGCGAACATTCAAGCTGCTATGTAAAGTTATATAGGTTGGTTTTTATGCATTAGTTTTAATCCAGTAAATTGGATTTACCGTGCATGTAAAGTCTTCCTGAATCTCTCGTGTTACGGAAACATTAACGTTTAATACTATAAAGTCATCATTTGTTATCATTTTTTTAAAGAGCAAGTTGTATAATGTCTAGACATAAGCTATGTATTCCTAACTTACATCGGAAATGCATGGGATGCGATGCAGACGACGCGAACCGTTACACGCAAAGGCTACAAGGATTAATGTTTTCTCATAAAAAGCACTTGTGAAACTTTACTACTGCAGTTACTAACGGGGTTGGTTTTACCCCAATGTCATACATAAATATGCATGTGACATTAGCGTGCTAGAACGTTTACAAGTGCATGTTTTAACATTTGACATTTAGCGAAGCAGGCAGTCGTGGTTCGGTAGTCTTTGGAGTAGTTCTTCTTTATGTAGTTGTTTTCAGAGGTAGGTAGGCATAATGAGTCTATTCAATCCTTTGCATGATGCAGACATTTTTGAGTCTGTTTAAATGCATATTTTGGGATGATTTCCTACATGTGAGTTCAAATAGAGAAATGTGTATTTTTGAAGCTTACTCCTTTTTCCCCCCGCTATGGAAATTTTATGGGTACCTACGTTAACTTTGTGGGGGAGTTACGAGATGCATTTATTTATCCTCTTTGCCTATTGCATAGTCGAAGACAGGAGTAAACTCCAGTCGTGCGTCGGAGCTGACAGACATACTTATTTAGGGTTCCGTACCTCAAAAGGACAAAACGGAACCCTTAGGTTCGTTGTTCTTCGTTGTTCGTCCGTCTGTCTGTTTGTCAGTTTGTCAATACTGTTTTTGAAGTGAAAACTTCTTTAGCGGCGTTGTGCACTATTTTAGGGTGGGTAAAAAATGTTAAACTCGCGTCAGAACGTGCCGTAAGATCCGTTGCCTAGCAACCGTCAAAGTAAATATCTAAATAAATAGTCTTTGACATTACGTACCTAAAGATTGCGAGGTACGAAATGTTATCCACAATGATGGGTAAAAAAAGCAGTCAAAACATACTTCATGAAAAGTGTTTAAATAAATTGTTTATTTTTGTTAGACTGTATATTATTTTGAAAATAAATAAATATACTACTACTACTAATGAATATTGTTTTTAACCACATAAATTATAGTACTTTTATACTCTTATGAGTATTCATTAGTAGTAGTAGTAGTATATTTATTTATTTTCAAAATAATACAGGGTGGCATACATCGACGCGAAGCCGGTTACCATGGATTCAGTACATGATTCTGAACCCCTCTGCGTTGAAATTTTTCGTCGGTTATTAAAAAAAAAATCTGCTGCTCCATATATTTTGACCGCGTAGGTACTGCACTTTTCTATGAAACAGCTGTTTTTTTTAAAAATAGCCGACGAAAAATTTCAACGCAGGGGGGTTCAGAATCATGTACTGAATCCATGGTAACCGGCTTCGCGTCGATGTCCCTGCCACCCTGTATATAGTCTAACAAAAATAAACAATTTATTTAAACACTTTTCATGAAGTATGTTTTGACTGCTTTTTTTTTACACGTCATCATAATGATAGCCATACCCATCGCATACCCATAGCATCGGCAAAATTCGTAAAACCGATCACCATCCGAACTGAGTGCGCCTTCAAAATCACCAATCGCTGTTACTGCTTTAGGTGAAAATGATCTTTCGAAAACGCAATAACTTGTAAAGTCAAATATATTCGTAAAATTGATATGTTAGAATGAAAATTTTCAAATCTATCTACGATGTATTCCTTCACCGATGCCTGTTACGTCCGAGATAAATTCAGAAAGTACATACGACAATAAATGAAAATACTGGCAATACTAATTCATAACATAACAGTATTTTGGAACCATCAAATAAATCCTCGCGTCCAATTTTTTTCAAACAGTCTGTAGTGATCGATCGACTATGGGTTTTGCCAATCGTTGACTAGCTATAGTGACTAAACTATTAGATATATTTGATTAAATTTTTGTATGCAGACTAAGAACGTCATTAGATATAAGTACGCAGTTTAATTTATTGTCGTAATGTCGCCTCCACTTTGTATGAATTGAAAAAGTCACATTGGTACTTGCCCGGTATTTTTCTACTTACTGTAAAATATCTCACCGTAAAGTATAACATTAGTAGTGCGTAACAGTTACAACATAATCTGTGTATTAGATACGTTCAATAACTTTCCAGAAATCGTTTTCCTACGGTTAGCGAACTTGCCAATCACTCGATTAAGTATGGTGCGTGAAATCTTCAAAACAAGATGTTTTTTTATTTCGCTATAATATCTCATAGAGCTATGATTATGTAAGCACACCTATCATTAATTATATTGTACACTAAAAGGCACCGACACACCTGAGGTCGTTAACTTTTACAGTTTAGTTCGTAATTACCAAACTCATGAGGAAAATAATAGTAGGTATCTATCTACATGATAAGGATAATATCACTATCTAATTTTATACTTTAGTTAATATGGTTCCACGAAGTGTAACAGAGAGGTGTATATAAAATTGGATAGGTGTATGGTGTTGTGCATATAATCAAAATATACAGGGTGTTCAGCAGACTGTTGAACATACGAAAACGGCGGATCCGTGGGGCCGTCTGCTACGTGTTTAGGCCCAATAACAAAACCCAGGCCACAAGGATTTTTCTAAATTATTTTTGTATTATTTTATTCGTCGTTGTTCAAACTTCAAACGACAGTAATTTCATTTAAAAATAACTAAACAGGCAACATTACATTTTTATTTTCATCTAAAGTAACTGTCAAATCTTATAAATATTCATATTTGACGCAGATAATTGCTAGAAAATTTAAAACGAGCCCTTAAACTACAAACAAATTAAAAATAAATACCGAAAGTCCGACTTTGACCTGCGTTAAATAAAATAACTAATAGTGATAGAGCAGTTCTAATTTTAGAAAAACATCTTTGGTTCATGCTTGTTGTAACGGTGTGCAATATGCACAATTTCATTTAAAACAACTAGAACAATTCGCCAATTTTAACTGCCTGTTTTTCACGGAGCTCTACATTTGCGAAAAGTGAAATTAATTATAGGTATACAAGCAAAATTTTTTATTACAAGTTAGACAGTTAGCAATTATTCTAGAAAAAAAACTTATAATAAATGTTTCCGGTTTTGTTATTTTTAAATGAAATTATTGAAGATTTAAGTTTGAGCAAAGACGAATTTGGATTAAAATGTAAAAAATTAAATAAAATTCGTGTGGTCTGGGTCTTGTTATTGGGCCTAAACATGTAGCAGACGGCCCCAGGGATCCGCCATTTTCGTATGTTCAACCGTCTGCCGAACACCATGTATATTATTTACAGCGTGTCAAGGAAACAGCGCAATTAAAAACAAAACGCATTTAATTTTGATTTTGGCGTTAATAATATTCAGGCACGACATTTTTTATATACGAGTTATTGGCTTCCGCCAGCGGCTTCGCCTGCGTGATATCTTTATAAATCATAGCCTATGTTTAATGTTACTCAGTGATAAAAGCATTTAACTGGTGAAAGAATTTATAAAATCGGTTCAGTAGTGTTTGAGTTTATTCATTACATACAACAATACCACACAGAGTAAATAACTATCTAAACTAGTTAATTTTGATTACATTTCCGATACACCTTGTATAGTGACAGAAAGTGCAGTATTAACAGCGATAAGTAAGATAACGGTAACGAGGAGCTCGTGGCTAAGTAATACCATCCGCACGGGTTGACCCATCAAGTTAAGCTGCGCTTGCCGGGGTTAATCCGTGGATGGGTGACCATCGTTACATACCGAGACTCCTTCGTTTCTCGGAAAGCACGTTAAGCAGTTGCTTCCAGCTGTCGTGGATTTTTGACAGTCGTTACGGGTCGTCGAAGCCCGAAAGTCTGACAACCAGTCTTACCAAGAGGTTCATGGTACCCAGTAACTGGGTTGTGGAGGTCAGATAAGCAGTCGCGCCATGTAAAATAATGGTATTCAATTGCATCCGGTTAGACTGGAAGCCGACCCCAACATAGTTGGGAAAAGGCTTGGCAGACTAAAGTAAGATAACGGTAACTGATGTGCCAGACCCTAGAACTTGGAGGTACTAGGATTATTGGAAATTCTGTACTGTGGTAAACTTTAGCAACAGTAACTACGGCAAATTGCCCAATTTAACAGCTACCTGTGTCACGTAAAAGCCATTAGAATGTGCTAAATAATCGAATCTAAATCTAAGCCTTTTATGTGCGGTTTTATTGCTGGCTACCGAGTGGGCGTAAGTATATACCAAAACCATATCCCACGAGAAAACCTTGATTCACATAAATGTTGTTACCAATTTACAACATTTATGACGAAATCGTGTCTTAGTAAGAACTAGAGCCTCGATCTTTTGAATTAATAAAGATATTAATCCAAAAGATCGAGGCTCTACAAAGATATTAATCCAAGAGATCGAGGCTCTAGGCTATTGATTCTAAAACCTGAAGATTGTTCGTTTATGTAAGATTATTTGAATAAAGCCATTATTACTTGTTTGTTTTAGTGGGTTATAGTTATCTGTCTTTTTAATCTAAGATCCTAGACACTTGATATTGGAATGTAACATGAAAACGCAAGTGTCTTGGACAAGGTAGGTATAAGTTCGTGACGAGTAGTGCAGCGATCTTGACCGGTTTAGGAAGCATTTGTGTGAGATTATGTCATTCACATTTGAAAGTATCAATATGTATTGTATATGGAGAATGACGTCACTTGTTAACAGTAAATTATGGAGATAAATACCGTATTTTATTGGAATGCGATTGTTAAGTAATAGCACTTTATTTATTTTTAGTAATTATAGGTTGTTTCAGAAATATATGAGACTAATCGTCATCTTCATTCAAGTTATTACATCATTTAAGCGATTGCGTTTAATTATTGACCTATTCAATTTTTTTAATGACTATATTATGTAATGTTGTGACTTTGTAAAAAATCTCAACGGTACCTACTTTAAGACATAATTCAACACTCAAATTTTTTGTGACCTAATCGATACCGTTTCTACTGTGTTATTTTAAATGGCTTTTTGACTCGGAAGAGACATTTAATTTAAACACGTATGGCCGAAATATAGTAGCTGTAATTTAATTTGAATCGATTATATATAAATCATTTAAACGTGACAGCGAATAAACAGTTACTCAGTTATCCGAAAAGAATGTAAATTAAATCGAATTCGCTGTAAGCTAGAGTATAATCATTTTTGGTATGCGAACTCATTAGCTACTGTAAATTAAAACAGGTAACATGTTAATATTGTTAATATCCTGTTCACTTCCGGTAAGACGATGCCAATGATAAGAACATTTTATTAAGGACAAAAACCTAATTTTAAAAATATTTTTAGGAGTATGAGGAACAGGGTGTAAAGTTCACTCATCCACCATAGAAAAGGGAGGATCCTCCAACCAGACGGGTTGTTATGTCGGGCGGGCAACTGCCCCATATGTTGATTTCGGATAGTCTTATCTATGTTATTCGCTCAGTAAACTCTAACTGCGAGATGTAGGAATTGTGTGACGTCATGTCTTTTTGTTTCGTAGTTTTTGTATGTGGCGGTCTAACCGCTACATCACTCCCCTCCGGAGACCGGAGGTCGATAGTGGGCTGAGTCTTGGATCTTGCGATGCTTCATAGTGCCAGCTGTGGTTCCAGTGAGTCGGAACCGGGTGCCGCTCAGTTCACAGTGGGTCGGAACTGTCTGCAGTGATTGCGGCGATGGTGATTGTGGTTCCAGTGAGTCGGAACCGGGTGCCGCACAGTTCACGGTGGGTCGGAACTGTTTGCGGTGATTGCGGCGATTGTGGTGATTGCGGTGATTGCGGTGATTGAGGTGATTGCGGTGATTCCCCAGTGAGTCGGGGTGATGTGGCTGAGGGTGATGACCAGGAATGCGCGTTCGCTGCATGCTGGTGGTCAGGATACCCGTTGAAGCCGTGGGTGCTGGCTGGCTGTGAGACTCGCCTCACGAAAGCTTGCGGGAGTGATGATGATGACGTCACGCTGAAGTAGTTGCACGAAGGCTGCGTTGACGTTCATACTCGGGGTCACCAATTTAGGAGTATGAGGAACAGGGTGTAAAGTTCACTCATCCACCATAGAAAAGGGAGGATCCTCCAACCAGACGGGTTGTTATGTCTGGCGGGCAACTGCCCCATATGTTGATTTCGGATAGTCTTATCTATGTTATTCGCTCAGTAAACTCTAACTGCGAGATGTAGGAATTGTGTGACGTCATGTCTTTTTGTTTCGTAGTTTTTGTATGTGGCGGTCTAACCGCTACATATTTCACTACTAAATTAAGTGACTAACTATCACCATACAAATAAATACAAAAACAAAAGGATACTTAATAAAGACCTAAGTCATCGATCCTAAAAAAAAAAGTATCTCCATTGCGTAAGCTAATTGCATTTAAAAATCCTCAATTATGTACAAAAGGAAACTAAACGCAACAGTTTTACAGGGAGAAAGCTTGTCCTGCTTTTAAAAACATAAAATTTTAAGTACGTTTTGTTTTATGTTCGACAAGTTTACGCATCGGTTACGAAATACAGTGAGATAACAATACTTCTGAATGGCTTGTGTTTATTTGCGTAAATTAAAGGAACTACTTACGTAATATACAGCCGAAAAAAAAGTTTAATTTCATGAGTATTACACTCCTTTAAACCTTATCCCTGGTTTAAAGGAGTGTAATACTCATGAAATTAAACTTTTTACTACTACTTTTTATTATGGAATCAAACATGAATCGCGAAAAAAATACTGCAACTCCATCTATTTATGTCCGTATAACTCGACAAAAGGGAACAGCTGTTTTTTATTTATATTTCAATAGTATGATCAGCCTTTAATGTTTCCACTGCTGGGACACAGGCCTCCTCTCTGTGAGAGGGAGTGGGCCGTAATTAACCACGCGGGCCCAATGCGGGTCACATGTCCTCGACTTTTTGGTTCTAGGACATGCCGTTTTCCTCACGATATTTTCCTTCACCATTTCATTAGTAAAAGTCGTTAATTTTCATGAGTATCTAGGTACTAGACTGTCTTAGGCCCGCTTGCTCCAGAAATCACTAAATGCCTTAATTTAGCGCTAAACGTATTTAAAATAATATTGTTCTGTTTCTGTCAATCTTTTGATGATGACAGTTCACTGTTCCGTCATAACTTCTTAACTTCTCATCATAATTTGACAAATGAGGTATCGTTGGAAGCGTCTTGATTGTCTACTGGTTATAGGTTAGGTGACGTCACATTAAATATAGCGAATATGGCGTCCTCTAGAGGACATAAAGTCGTGCAATAAAATAAAATAAAATTAATGATGCCACGTTGCGTATAAAATGATAGGGCTTAATTAGCACATTTCAAAAATATATACTGAACCCCAAAATAATTTAAATAAAAATAAAAGTTAATAAACCCAACTACGAAACTTGTTCTATAACGTTTTCTTAAATAATTTTGCCTGTATACCAAACTCTTTGTTCGACTGTACGTACCTTTGTGCTTGGCCATTGAGCATGGTGACCACTTGGGCCACTATCCCCTTGACCGGAGCTTCCTTCTCCGTCATGATGGGCTTTTCCATAGTCATCACAACACTGGTTTTATTCACTACTGTCACAATAACACTGGTCTTGCGCAATTTCCTGTTGAGTGACTTAGAAGATATGTTTCGTTTTATTATTATTATCTACATTATAGGTATGGCTAAAAGTACACTTCAGCAGTGTGAACGAGCTCCCGAGGAATAATTTTAAGTAATATTTTTGATGACAGGAATCATCATCAGCTGATGTTAAGACTAGAAAGGGGGCAGAATACTGAGATTACAGCTGATGTATAGAAACTGGAGAATGGAGAAGGCAGGCATTTTGCGCAGACTTTTTATCAGGATGTGGGCAATTTAGTTTGGTAGATTATCAATTGAAAATACAATAGACGACGTATGTTTAGTAACCTAATCCGCATAACTGTTCTTAAAGAGTCATAAAGAACCCTGTATGAAATCCACATGTGTTTCACCACTCAACGAGGCATCATCAGGATAAGGATGACGCAGAATCTGCGTTCGGCGCTTGTCGTGGCAACACGTCGTGTACGGGTTCGCAACAAGTCAATCATCATCCTGAGGATGCTTTGTTGAGAGGTGAAACACGTGTCGATTTCTTACAGGGTTCTTTATGACTCTTTAAGAACAGTTAAGCGGATTAGGTTACTAAACATACGTCGTCTATTATATTTTCAATTGATAATCTACGTCGATTTTTGTATTTTATAATGGATTTCCGCAAAGTTACGCCTGAGTCAATGTCAATAAACAGTTTTATTAATTGAAGTCTGAAGAAGAAGTCGACTAAAGTACTGAAGTAGTTGACACTCAATCCTTATTACGTTAAACGTACGCACGGCTACACATCAAGCTATACATTTCCAGTATACGCTGAGCTCGCATTGTACGAAAATCCTACACGATGCGAGATCAGCATAAACTAGAAATGTATAGCTTGATGTGTAGCCGTGTGTACTACTAGTACTTATAAATATCGGTTGAATGCTTCGTTGTTACGTCTTAAGTCTTCACGAAGTGTCAGTAAACGTTAACCAGATTAACTACCTCCATTCATATAATAATTAATACACAATTAGGGACTAGTGATTTCTCAATACAAGTTAATGCGGTCATGATACCGGTATTAATTAAAATATAAAAGTATCGACGATAGAACAGGTGCTGGGAAATTATTTAGACGCCGTTACTTAGTCACAGTTACTGGCAGACTATGTAATAACATGCCTTTCAAACATGACAAGTGACGTGAATTACGAAACTTTGAAACATGGTGATTTAAATGATTGTAATCTTAAATGTAGGACGCTGATGTACTGATGGTAAGGCACTTCAGTATTTGATGTATTAAAAGATTACTTTTAAAATTGTTCTTCTTACGAAATGTAATTGGGTGGGAAGCTGCACTCCACAGGAATTACCGGCTTTAGTTACGGTTCATCTTTTTAGCTAATTTTGGAGAGAAACATTACAAAACTTTATGCTAATTTCTTCAGCAAGATCGCTTCAATTTATCGGCGATTCGTTTCAACAATCGATTGCGTAAATCTAATGAATTTTTCACTGTAATAAGTCTTGCGAAAATTGTATTGAAGTTTTCCCATGACCTCGGTGTTTACTCAGTGTTATTATAATTTAACGACACTTCAACGTTCTAACTAATTTGAAGTAATCTGATACTTAGGTACTATTAATTTAATTACTCGCACATTCCCTAACTTTGTCAACACAGGGTAAAATGTGAAAAGTACATGATAAGCTAAAAGTTTTTAGGGTAAAAGTTATGAGTATGAAATTATTTGAATACGGTACTTAGAAAGTTAGCATCACACATGAAGCTAATGTATAAATTAGAGTGCGGTCATTTATGATGGAACTAAGGTTGGGTTTGTATGAAAACTACAGACATACCTAATGTGCTGAGAATTACTTCTTTTATGCATAAAATGAATGGAAGTTCAGCGTGAAAGTTATCTTCGTGGATAATGCAATAGTAAGGAGTTACAAATGGCTAGCAATAACAACACCCATTAGTAGAATGTTTTTCTTATTAATATCTTGGAGGAAGAACCTCTTGAATTAGTGCTCATTCACACTAATCCGTCAAAGACGATTCGTGTTTTTTGACGAATCGTCTTTTTCCACGAATCGTTATTTTGATTTGTATACATTTTAATTGCCCGTGTTCACAATATTACGGAATCGTGAAAAATGACGGATAAGTTTTTAATGACGTTTCGTCTTTTTTCAAAACTTTTCAGTGTGAAAAAACTCGATTCCGGATGCAATGTGAACGTTCATCCGTCATTACGTATCGTCTTTTTTGACGAATCGTCGTTGACGGACCCAGTGTGAATGAGCCTTTACATCTACAATTTGTTTGAAGTTAACTAATTTGATGAGAAAGTTTAAATAACATGTTAAAATAATTCGAATAATGAAGTCAAGACTATTAACAATGGACAAAAAATACAAAATACATTATGTATGTAAGCATTAATTACCAACGAAGCTCCAAGAAACGGTACAATTTGCAATGACTAGCACCATAAAGTATACTAATGTATGAACTAACGTGAACATAAACCAGTTTTTTAAGAGTGTCTTTTTTTTCTGCCTGCCACTAAAGCTACAGCACAATGTTTTAATATTTCACTCACGAATCGCCGACAATATCACATTCTTCATGATAAACACTACTTTTAGACATTTATTTATACTGCGATTTAGATAAATAATTTTGTAAAGCTTCGACGTTTGGGGTATCAAGCCGAGCCCATACAAGCTACGAACCATAAAAACTTCGAGCAAAGCTATTCAATGTTGCCATAGCAACGGAATTTGGACAACAATAGCACATTGAACTATGCATCAATATCAATTCAATTGTATGGCAATAAATTCTTCAGACAATGACGACGTGATCCCTGTTGGTATTATTACTGTTTGAAATCTAATACCGAATAATGTTTTAAATATTTTGTCGTGAATTAGTCAAAATTGAATTCGTAGGCCTGTTTCGTAGCGAGCGTTACGAAATATCAATTGCGTAGACTCCGTAGCTATCGTTCGTTGTTCGTTTATTTTAATTGCATTTGATATTTTATTTAATTTTAATTTTGTGACCTATATAATTTGTACTTATTTTAATTGCATTGACATTTTATTCTATTGTGATTTATTCTGTTGCAGTATTGTGAAATTTATTTTTATGTTAAATGGTTTTTGCCTGAATTAAATGAATTTTATTTTATTTATTTTTATAGATTGGTTGGTTCGAATATTTTTAACTTATTTTGCACTACCTGCAGTCATGATTTAGTTCTAATTAAGTCTATAATTTTGTTTATAAACGTAAATAAAGTATCCTATGTCCTAGAGCAGGTCAAGGTCTACCCATGTGCCAAATTACATCAAAATCAGTTCAGTCATTTTAGCGTGAAAGCGTAACAATCAAACAATCTCACTTTCGCATTTATAATATTAGTTAGGAATTATTACTATGGAAGGTTCTTGCCGTCCATTGAAGTAAATAGTACTAATGAATACGTAATAATAAGCGTGTTGACAAGGACGACAACGATTTATCGTCAGGTATACATTACAGCTATGTAGAATGATATTTACAAAGTGCCTGAAAATCTCCTGTATGAGTAATGTGCAACATATATTGCTAAAGCTATATAAACAGATCGGCATTCATTCCGGTTATCACAGTGATAAGATTATGTTACAAATAACTTTGTTTGATTGAGGGTAAGTGTTACTTGACTGCATATTTCTGTTTACTGAATGCCAGTTTAATTTTGTAATTTATCTTACAATGTACCCACTAATTATATTGCTGCGGTACGGTAATATTTTAGTCCCAATGAATACTCTTAAAATATGCAAAGGGTTAGCAGCTGAATAAAAGCTGTCAGAGTTCGTTTTATCGTTGAATATTTAACAAACAACTTCTACCCCAGTATATATAAACTAAATTCTGCCAAAAATAACTAGGTAATCGTTTTTTGTAACCGTCTTATCACATCATTACTCATTTATTTGTTGTTGTTGTCAAACGTTTAGCTTATCATTTAGCATAATTTACGAAAGGAAATGCGTAAATTGACATCCTTCGTTGTTACTGCTACTACAGACAACTGATAGCAGTTAATTGTAGGGTCAATAACCATATTCAACAGATTGCATTGTGATCATAACTAGTCATACTACAGTTCGAACTAAGGAGTTTAAATAGCATCTATTCTTTGCCACTTTACTTCCAGTTCCCGATAGCTATTAGAGTTTGAAAGAAACTTTTGAAAGGGTTATTGTATCTTAATTAAATTACTCGCTTTACCAGGGTATCACACTGCACGTAAGGAATAACAACCATCCTTGGGAGCCGTTCAGATTTTAAATCACGCTAGGCACTGACGCATCCCAATTTAAACATAACGTAAACATTGAAACCGCGCGATTAACAGCAGCTGCACATTAATGTTTGTTGGAACTTGAATTACGATCGTTCAGTGACCCGTGCGTTCGATATCGGGAGATAATAATCTCGATCGGATCGTGTCGTGTTCTGCGAGGTCGCGGGCACGTGTGTCGTGCTGCGTGTCGGCTACGTACGTCCGCGTGCGCGACGAGTTACAGACTAACATCCGATCGGGCTCGGCGTGGCACGCGGACGCAAACACGCGGCGAGATGAACCGAAGCCCCGAGTGCCTCGAGCCAGCTGCGCTTGCTACTTTATCTGATTACCTCATGGAGCAAGGACCTTTCGACACACAAAGCTCGCCCGTAAAATCTACCTTGAAAATCGATGGCCGCACCGCGAAATTGTTACGAAATGTTGGCGTTACTTGACAGATTCAGATTCTGTTTTCACTATTAAGATCGGACTTAGATAAATAAGAACGATGTTTTCCTGTAGTAAGTATCTAAATTTTGCCAAAATTGATTGATTTATTTAAGTCTACGAAAATAAGTTTTCGTAGCAGGTTGCTACGAGAAACATTTTTTGAGTGTAATTATTATACCTACATTTTTTTTGTTGCAACTTTTGTCACAGAATAAAGAAACGCTTTTGTTACGAATGCATGGTAATCAAAGGTACAGGAAGGTTACCTGGCCCCCAGCTGCAAGTCGCAAGGAAACCATTCCCATTGTCATAAATATCTATTGTGGTGTCATGCAACGGCGCGAGCGCATGGAGGTCAAACATATACCCACACAATTAATCTGATAATTGGAACTGGAACGGTTCTTTGGCATTGTTTCAATTTTTACGAACACTTGCGCAAATACCTTTTATAAGAGTATTCACATGAGCATTTGTGCAACATGTAGAGTACCAACGTATTCCACTCGTTTACTGTTGATGTTTGAGAATAGGGCTAGTGAATTATGCCTGTATGTTTTACTCAAATAACTTATAATTTGTAAGACCGATGCATTAAAAAAATAGGAACAAAATCGAACGTTTAAAGGAATAAATCTCACGCAGTCGAGCACGATTCACCGAATGCAAAAACCAAACGCTACGAATACAGACATAAATATCGGAACGTAATGCCTTCTTAATACGTTATAACACGGAACAACCACGTAGAACCACACCTTGATATTTGCAATAATAATAAGCCGAAAGTAACTTTAAAAATATTTTATAATTGACCCGACCTTATTGTATAAATGTTAATACTTTAATACGCCGTCAAAGTTTGGAACAAATCGGTTCAAGAACAGTAGCCCGGCAATTAACTAAATTATAGTAGGTAGGTACGGTCAACCGCATGTCAGTAGAAGACTTGAACTACAAAAAACGACCGAACTGCTACGAAGTAAAGAGGCTGTCTACGTCGAAGTGTTACCATGGCCTGCAGTTGTATATACCCACGCGTGTGTTTGAAGTAATTGCTGCCCCGTATCTAAAATGTGCTTTATTTTTGGACCAGTAATTAGGTACTCGTAAATGGTGGAGTTCATAATGCAGCATTTACATTCCATTAAAGTACATTAGGGTAGGGCAGCTAATGCGATAAGTAAAGGAGCCATTTGGCTTAAAATTACAAAGGCTTCCTGATTTTTAAGGTTGAACGTAGTTGAAAGTGCGTAACGTTTTTACGCTTGATTACTTGTGAAGGTCACGCCCTACAAATAATTACATTGGCAA
Source organism: Conistra vaccinii (assembly GCA_948150665.1). NCBI lineage: Eukaryota > Metazoa > Arthropoda > Insecta > Lepidoptera > Noctuidae > Conistra > Conistra vaccinii. Next base: position 17,649,235 of record OX411318.1, read on the forward strand.
ATAATGTTTAGAAGAATTTTGACTTCAAGCTTTTATGATCATGGTTTGATAAATGTTTAATCTGAAAGTGGGCAACGTCGCAAATATGTAGATGTCAAATATTTCGCTGTTTTGATTAATTTGGCAATATTAGTGTTTGAAAATAAGAAATGTGGCTAACTAGCGAACTATAATATTGATTATGAAAAGCAATAATTAATACCGTAACACCGAATATTTATTTTTAGATGTAAGATAAAGTATTTGGAAACTTTCCAAACGCCTTTTTTACACCTAAAACGAGTAAAACATCAAATTCAATGTTATAATTGCAATTCATTATTAATATTCTAGTTCGCTAGTTAGCCACATTTTTTATTTATATTGTTAAATTAGGTAATCAAAACAGGTAAAGTTTTTGATAGCTATTTGCGACGCTACTAACTTTTGGGATAAATGCTCAAGTTAAATGTATGTTCATTGTTCTGTCTCGTAACTCCTAAATGTTGTGTTACTTCATGTTTTAAAATACTTAGCTGGTATGAGTATTTGTTATTCATATAAAAATGCGTTTACATTCATATTACAATTGTCGTGTCAAATCGACAATAGCTGATACCTATTGGAGTAGTTATTATTTAAATTCCTTAAGATATTGTTATGAAATGAAGAAGGAATTTGTTAGTAGGTTATTATCACAGAACAGATATATCTGTTCTGTGGTTATAAAAGTATAAATTGCTGTTTAAAACATGCAAAACAGTCAAACATTTCATAGGAAGCATCCAGGTTCAGTAGTATTGTTTGTTTTGTTCAGATGTCATTCTTAGGACGTCCTTTGTGCACTCCGTCGCTGTCAACACTACCTTTTGTTTGATTGTTTGAGTATCTATGCGCATGAACAATACCTACTGTCAACATACCTATGGCAGCGGTAAGTCGTAAATAACAATATCTGGTCAACCGAGTTCTGCTCGGGGTGAAAATATAAACATATCGTCCAGGTACACCAACGTTTTATCAGATTTCCGAGGCTGTAAAAATAAAGAAAACGTTTTTTCCTAGATATGAGATCTAGCTAGATCGATTTTTCATCGAAATCGTTGTAGCCGTTTCCGAGATTCAGATCAAATACCTTTACGAGCAATTCTTGTATAGATCTCATATCTCGGAAAAGTCGTTTTCTCTATTTTCACAGCCTCGGGAATGTGATAAAACGTTGGCGTACCTACCTGGACGATATGTTTATATTTGCACTCGAGCAGAGCTCGGCTTGACCAGATATTATACATTATACAAGAATTGCTGGTTTAAAGGTTTTAGATACGCAGTACACGGCTGATATATCGGGAAGAACTGCTGTACTTATTTAGGTACCTATTCTAATTCCTAAAGCGTTCATACAAATTAGTCTATTATCAAGAACTATTTATAATACAGAGTGGATTTTTAAGATGGGGCAGTTGTAGCTACTGGAAAACGGTCTTAGGAGACTGTCCTTCCTCCTTCTGCGAAGCAGTAATGCTCGCGAAGGAGGAGGCGGAGCGCGCGAGGCAGAGGCAAAGGCCACGCCCTAGCAGCCCTAACCGCCGCCGCCGTAGGCGGCGTCGGGAATTGGTAGCCGATTTCCGGCCACCGTAGGCGCTGGCCTGCGGACGGAGAGCAACGGGCAGCACGCCGTCCGATAAGGACTAGGCCCGGGTTGACGGCGCGTCGTGTTCCACGCGCGCCTCAAAGAGATGACGTCAGCAAAACTGACGGGGTCCGCTGGGGCTGATGCCTACCGGGGTTGCGGGTAGTCCCAAGGGGAAACTGTGGCCCCTGGCAAGGCAAGGGAAGGAACACGGGTGGGTTTTAGTCAGTAAGAGTCTAACACGCCCTTCCGCTCCGCCCAGAGCGGGAGAAGTCATTTGATGATTTCCCACCCCAAAAAAAAAGAAGAGAGAAGGAGACTGTCCTTAACTTTTTGAGACATTTGATTTGAGGATGCGGAAGGCGGCGGATGTACAGCAGTGGACTGCCACGGGCTGAGTTGACTGTTGATAAATACTTTTATTTACTAAAATAATTTTAAATTACATCTATTATTGTCATGTTTTTGCGTTTTCTAACAAAAATAGATTTTAAAGAATGGGTACTAATACGTTTTTCACACGAACTGCCACAAGACTACTGTTTTGCACGAGATTACATATTATTATTATTATTTTTACTTTTTATTTTATGTTTCACGAAATGTGTCCAAATAAACGGTTTAGATTTGGTGCTGCTTAGTTCTTTTATTAGAGCTTGATGAATTGTAATAGGAATGATTCTTATCAAAGACCCATTAGGTACCTACTATTATCAGCAAAATTACAATTACAATCGATGTCAACTATAACTTTGAGATAACACACGTAACACGTTGTGATGTAATGTAATGTAGAAGTAGAACAAGGTTGCTAGAAGAGACAAATGTTTACTTACGTATATAATATTTTTCAAATAATCCTAACGCAATTAAACAATACTTACCTAGTTTAGCTACTACTTACAGATTTGCAAGCTGTGTCAACTTACATTCACTTTCCTTTCAAGTAGGATTATCTCTAAAGTCAGCTATTGTTGCAGATATACGTCGCTATTTAACCTTTACGTTTACCTATTAGGTAAATACCTACCATGGCTATAAGACTATGGCGATAAGAGTAAGGGACGACCATGAAATGATGGATGGACTGTGTGAAAGATGATATGGCTAGAAAGGGGGGGACTACTGAGATGACGAGTAATAGAGAAGTACTTATGGACGAAGAAGACATTTTGCACAGACCCCAAATAACTTGGGATGAGGACAAGAGAATGTTGATGATGGTAAAACTAAGAGTAGGGGAAGAGTTAAGTAGGGGAAGAGTGAAGACCGATTAAACGATGGATGGACTGTGTGAAAGATGATATGGTTAGAAATGGGTGACTACCGAGATGACGGCTAATAGACATGTATGGAAAAAAAAGACATTTTGCGCCGACCCCAAATAACTTGGGATAAGGGCAAAAGAATGGTGATGATGGTAAAACTAAGAGTAGGGGAAGAGTGAAGAGTTCATCGTTTCGTCGGTCACGATGCATGGGGACTGTGAAAGATGATATGGTCAGAAAGGGGGTGATTACAGAGATGATGGATGGAGATCTCCAGGATCGCATCATCAGATCCTGACATAATGACAATGGGACCATCCTTTCAAACAAAAAGGAATAATCCAAATCGGCCCAGCCGTCTTCGAGTAATCGGGGAACTCCTCCTTTTTTTGAAGTCGGTTAAAAACCAACAGATAGGTTTTTTTTTCTGTAACCCTTCAGAAATAGTTTACTGCATAAACTTATTTGTAATGTTAGGTTAGGTTAGGCTTTACCATGCAACCTTCCCGATATTATATAAGTTGAGGACAATGTTTAATGACAAATTTTCATATTTAGATCGATACAAAGTATATAGGATCAGGATCAGCTTGAAGAGCTGACAGTGTGCGTCATGACGTAAAATGAGTAGATGAAATTTTAGAAATAGGTCTTTGATATATCTCGGAACCCTAGGGTCCCGGACCTGTGGAAGGCGTACGAGGGGCTGAAGCAAATTAGACATAGGTAATGATTATATTACTGAAAAAAAAACGCCTTTCATTGAAGATGGAGATTCCGTTATAGTATAAGGTACCTACTACAAATGAGGAATAAATGTAACGGAATGGGCAGTTCTCTTCCCTCACTGAACTGTGACACCCCAACACACGTGCCACTCAATAGACGCTTCATTGGCGCTAAACAAAGACCGCAGCCATTTACGTACGTACCTAGGAAAGTATTGTATTTACGTAATAAAAAGACGTAATCAGGTTACGTAGGATTTTTTTATTTTATTTATAGAAGACAAACAATTGGTATGGTACTCGTTTTGTAACCTCTGCACTTTGGATATTGGTATAATCAACGAATAATATCAGGGTTTAATAAATCTTTTTTATTCGCATTATTATTACGTACGGTACGAAAGTGCGTCTATGCCGTCTCTCTGTGTTTGAGTGAAATGTAAGTATTTCTGATGCCGATGTCTTGATTGGATTAGATTATCCAATATTTAAGCCGAACACGTTTATGAATATATTATATAATAAGAATCAAGTTTTTCCAACTGAACAGACAGCTGTGCTGCTGGGGAGTCTGTTGCGCCACTTCTTCTTCCCAGCTAAAGCACTAGGAAGTGGTGAAGGGTAGGCGTTTTTGGAGAACTGTCTTATGTAATTTTGACGTTCGAAAAGTGCTGATGCTAGTTTGAATAAATGACTTTTGCAAACATTTTGAATAATGTTGCTAGGTATGTTGATGCTGAAAAGTCGAGCAGAAACATACATTCCGTACAGGCTACAGAAAAACTTTAAAGTTTAAAAGTACTACTTACCCGATGTTAGAAAGACTGTTGTTGCTTGCTGTAAGCGAATCGGAAGCGTTTATCCCTTGCGCCATGGCGGCTAGCTGCCGGTCCAGCATATTGTTCTGTTCCAGCAGCTGGCTCCATTGCCGCACCGCATTCTTGGATGAGGATAGCTCCTGGTGAAGCTGCCTCTCGTCTAGTGAGTTGAGGCCGCTGCGCAGGGAGCTGTCCAACCTAGGGGATGAGCATTTGATAGAAACTTTTTTGTGTTTGTTGTCACATTGATGACGTGGTGTTATTACCGATCGTATTCAGAGTAATATCAACAGTAGATCACTTAATTGACATAAAATTTTCGTTATTTTGCTTCTATCTAAATTAATGCATAATATTAAGACGTTTTGCGAAAGACTCGATACTTTTGTTGTGGTCTTAGAGGTTTCCCTAAAAATTTATACACGCACTATCTACAGTGTACCTAGAAGCACCTAGAAGTTATTTGTTACTTAGTCAATTGGCCAATTGAACTCTGACCAGAGTGCCGGGAGCGCAAGTGGTATAATGGCTTGTTTATTTAGAGTAAAAATGAGGTTTGAAAACAGGTGAAGTTAAATACATAGAGGTGGATAATGTATAGCTGTACAAGGCAAAGGATCTATTGGCACGTGATCAAACTCGGAGGATCACTTCGTTGTCTCTCCGTCTGTCAGTCTGTCCAAGACCCTTTTTCGCAGGAACGCATGAGGAGCACGGGTGGGTTTTAGTCAGTAAGAGTCTGACACGCCCTTCCGCTCCGCCCAGAGCGGGAGAAGTCATTTGATGATTACCCACCAAAAAAAAAGCGATCAAGTTGAAATTTATGTCAATTATGTAGGTCTATCTACGGTCCCTTTAAGCTCTAAAAAAACTTCTAAGCCAACGCAATAAAAAATACGGCCGTTAATTCGACATTTTGATACTCGCAAATAAGTCTAGGTAATCTATAGCGTACTTCCTATTGACTTACAATCATGAAATTTGGCAAGAAGCAAGGTCTCACGGACTTCCTTATGTACAAATTAATCTCAGGAAAAGTTCTTATGGAACAAATCTAACTTAGATATACTAATGATTCTTATGATTATAATTATACAAATACATATTTGTTATGGTGGCGAATCATATTTTGATCAAGACTGGCCTGCAAATTGCAAGAAAATACGTATTAGATTTTCGCGGGCTACCACTATACTGATCCTCCTTATAGATAATGTCTTTGAAGTTTGTTACCTCTCAATATAATCATCGACGCTCTGCAAGCTGGTGACGGACTGCGCCAGGTCTTGGTCCATCATCAGGTCGTCTGACGCCAGGCTGGACAAAGTGTCCAGTGATGTCGTCCGTTCAGTGCCGCCGTTCCGCAAACCGCACACTGAGTTCATCAAAATGTGATTAATAAACATAATGACGAAGCACAACAGTTTGTTCACGAAAATACGGTTTTAATTTTATTTATTTCTGTATTTTTAATAGTTGAAAAGTAATTAACTTTTCCCGCCAATATGAAAACCACAGATAAAAAATTACACAGTGCCAGAAGAAAACAAATGAAACGGAGCACTATTTTTGAAATGAGGAAAGAGGTTTTATTTTATTGAGTTCCGATGTAGGTTGTGGATTGTGGAAGTTCTTTTTTGAGTTTTTATTATTCACTATGGCATTTAAATAATAATTCAATAATAAAATTGTTATTTGTTGGTATTTTCAGCAATGTGAATAATTAGCTACTATTAAAAATATTAAAAACGATTATACCTGAGACAAAGACAAATTCTGGCCATTGTCAGCCATGAAAAAAAAGTAATGTTCTCATAATATTTGTATGGCCTTCGTAAAACAAAACAGTTTTTATTTTCATTGTAGCCTGAAGCCTGAAGCCACAATGGTACGGAGGAACAGAAATCTATGGGAAATAAACTTAGAATAATAACGCATATTATTCGAAGGAAATAAAATAAACAACTCGCATTCTTGGTTTGCAGTAGTACACTATATAACTTTAGGAAAATGTTAGAAGTTTGGAGATGTTGAATTAATTTAAAAAAGTAAACCCGCTGTCGCTGCAACATTTTCCAAGACATTTGTGTTGTAAACTTGTAAACTTGAGGTATTATTGTACATGTTGTAAACACACAATTTTGTGAATATCTTACTTTTACGATTCCTTTGAACCAGTGGACTGGAGTTGACACGTTCCCTTGACCTTCGCAGATGTTTGCTAGTGTCTGATTCGAGCGTTTTACTTGAAGGGCTGCCGTCTGTGTTTTCTAGAACAAAAAGAAAACTTAAAAAACTGAACTGTTTAACACTCTTTTATACATTTTGACTTTTATTTACGGAGGAATTTTACGTATTTCCTATAATGACGTTTAGAATGTGCAAACAGACATCTATCTTAAAACCTGGAACTGTGCCAGCTCGACTTTTACTTTTTGCGTTCTCTATTTTAATACCTATCCATTTTGCTTGCCTAAACTGGTAAAATACACTGTGCACTCTGTACTGTAGAGTACAGAGTGCACAGTGTATTTTACCAGTACACCTAGTTGAAGAACGAATAAAGATTTAATTGGTTTTAAGAAATCATGATGAGCTGCGATATAATATTGTGTTGTATTGACATCTCGAACCAGTAAACAAGCAAATCTACCAAAAACTTACTCCTGAAAAGGAGAGCTGGCTGGTCAGCAATCTCATCATCAAAAAAGTCTCGTCCATCGGACAGGGAGAGTGAACCAGACGCGTGCGTCGGTGTGCCCGGAGATTCCGGGGTCGGGTTCTTGCTGCCCTCACCGCTACTACCGTTGATTTGGGATGATTCACTGTAGAGAAAAATATCATAATCAGCCTATAACGTTCTCACTGCTGGGACACAGGCCTCCTCTCAGTGAGAGGGAGTGGGCCATAATCCACCACGCGGGCCCAGTGCGGGTTGGTAGATGTCAGATGTCTTCGAATTGTTGGTTCTAAGACATGCCGGTTTCCTCACGATGTTTTCCTTCACCGTTTTGAGAGCAGTGGTGATGAAATTATTTACACAAAGTGAAGCGCCTCCCTGGGTTCGAACCCACGACCAACAGCTCGTAAGTGGGCCACTACTGCTTTCGAGAGAAATATGCCATGTGGATATTGATTGTATTTTCACTCGGTATTTTTATGCTTCTTAATCGTAGCAGTTTTGTATAAGAAAGTCTTACATTCATAAAACTGCATACGTAGGTACAGTGCGGAAGATGGCTCGTCATTTAAATAACAGCTTATCCTATCCATCACATAAATGCAAACATACTTATATCATCGTCTTGCTATTCCCATTAATAAAATACCTTCTTTTGCACCGTGGGGAGAAGTGCATATACTGTGTCCTTAGCACTAACAAGTAGACCTTAGCAATAAGGAAATAAAAAGGAATGTTCTTGCAGAATATCTTACAGAAACTGCTGGCTATTTCTAAGAGAATCCTAACTACATCCAAACTAATATTATAAATGCGAAAGTAAACTCTTAAACGGCTGAACGGACTTGGATGAAATTTGGCACATAAGGAGACCATGGCTTGGATTAGGACATAGCATACTTGTTATCCCGATATTCCCACGGGATGGAGACTTATGTGGGTGAAACTGCGGGGCGGAACTAGTAGACTTAATAAAACTAGAACATCATCCACACACATGACATTGACTTACATCACTCCTTCTTTAAGAGGCTGCATCGCCTCCCCATCAAGATTATCCTCTTCTCTAACAACCGGCTCCGGTGACCTAGTCTTGGTATTTGCCGTCTGATACGCTGAGCTGATGGAAGGCGGATCCCTTTCCACCTGCAGTTCATTATTTGAGTCGCTGGTACTGGTTGAGGAAATCAGACTGTCTGCAGGTGAAGTCTCGTCATCCAACATGCTTTGCGTGGAAGTTTCTAGAGCTGATAGATCGAACTTGGAGTCTTCGAGGGTAAGTGTTAGGTTGTGATGGTCACCGCTCTGGTTTGTGCATGTGCTTGTGGTGCTGTAGTTTGAACTTGTCATTGAACCTATTGGAAAATAAGAAGAAATTAGTAATATAACCTTTTAAATTTTATAAAGGCCGTTAACGTGTTCGAATATAATCAATCATTTCGTAAACTCCGCACAAAAGTTAAAACACGAAGTAGTACTTGATATTTAATTTTATCAAAATGCATATTATCGATAAGGATATAAAATAATCTTATTCTCTATAGAACAATTTATTTAGGAGTTGCATGAGCAAAGTTTGCAACAGCTATGGTAAACCAAACAAGATTCCAGTCATTACATTCTGTCACTGCTAACAATTGCACCCATAAACATAGAGAATTGGACTGAGCGTTAGCCGCAGAAAAGTGACCATTCTTTAGAAAGAGACAAAGCGACTGTGCGGCCAATACCTGTAGTACTACTAAAGAGACAACTACTGGCCGCGAATTCGTTATGTCTCTCTCGTACCTTTCCAGTCTGTAATTCAATACACAACTGATTACGGAACGCTCAGATCTTTCTCTATGTCTATAATTACACCTGACAGATTGAAAAACCTTTTTTGTCGGTCTTTTGCAAATAGTGGCAACATTGAACTTTATTGTCATAATAACTATTTAAAGCTTCCTCACCCATCATAGTTCCCCTAAGGGCGTCATGCTGGCTCATCGTCAGGGACTTCATGAGCAGCGGGTGGGGCACAGGAGGCTCGTCCATGATCACTATCATCTTCTTCGGAATCTCGGGCTCCACCACCTTGGGGACTTCCACCACTTTGTTCTCCAGTTTCGACTTCTCGTCCTCACAGCTGGACACACTCAGTGCTAGGGACACGTCGTCTTGTGACCTGGAAAGAACAGTAGCTTTTTAGATCGTTGTTCTTCTTTCAGCGGCACGATTTCTACTGCTTCTCTTTTACTGGAATCATGCTTCGTCTTAACTGTATGGAAATGGAAATACTCCTGACATTTGCTTTCAAACTCCGATTACGGGGTTTAAAGCTAATGATTTTTATGATGTCCTGGGACATACAGGAACTGTCAGTCTTTTTGGTGCTGTGTGTGAAAGAGATGAAAGTATTCGTCCATTCGTCTCGTATAGCTCCATCTTTTTCTCACACTGGAACAATAATGCTATACGGCCCCTAAACGAAGAAGTGGCTCGAAAATTGTGTGATGTAAGTATTAACAATAGTAGGTTGTCAAAGAATTTAATAACTGGACATACCTGTTAGCCATAGCTTCGCCAGCCGCGTGGCTCTGCCAAGCGCTGCTGTTCCCGAAATGACTCTCCTCACTCTTGCAAGATGGACTGGACTCCTTCGAAGAGTTCACCGTAGTTGGAGACACCACGCCGCTTGAAGACTTCACGAATGAGTTCTAGAAGTTGATGAACGAATTTTTAATGAATTAATAACTCTTTTGAGGTTCATTCTTTCTCAATGTATAGGCGAATAAATCATATTTTTTACTAACGCGTTTTTTGTAGGTTCTTTAACGATTTCTATTGTTTATTGCGAGGCATTGCCCTCGTTAGTTAGCATGCAATATTATTTCTTTATACTTAGGTTCATATTTTAGAACGATTCTCAAACATGAATCTCGATAGAAATCCGATCGATTATTTTAATGATCTTCTCCCAATTCGAATTTAAGGTGAAACAATTTGATATTTTTTCCATACAAACTTCGGAGGGGTTTTACTCCACTGTTTGACATCGTACATTCAAAGTTAAACATGATATCGTTAGGTCTCATTATTAAAATTGTCTGTACGGAAGCAGAATAGTAAAATAAAAAGCCATTAAAAAGTTATGAGCCAACAAAGATTCCTTTTTCTTGCTAATTTTAACGCAACTTTGGGCGTAAATAAGTAATACAAGAAGTGTGAAATCTCGAAAACAAAATCCGTACCGACACAGAAAAATTATCGAAAATTTCAATAAATTTTATTTGTAATTGATTTATGCAGTGGTTTTTTCAGAAAAACCTTTTTTCCAAAGGCCTTTTCAAAATTTTTGACGCACTCGTTTTACTAAAATTGGTCGGTACGGTGTTTCTGTGCGTGCGAACTATACGTTGTCCATGTAGACCAGCATCTAACTGTTCATCACTGATACTATCTCTGTCGGACACGATGCCAGGTGAGACAGCGTGGTTTTTGGCCATGCCCACCATTGTGTGCGAGCCCGCGACGCATTGTTCTGATTTATTATCTGTGGTCAAAGAGGTTCAATACTTATATTTTTAAATTTCTTTGTCTGTGGTATATTTACCTGTTTATTCAATTTTTCAGGTTGTGCTCTATCCAGAACAAACTTCTCCTCATCTAGGTTTGTTTGTATCAAGGAAGGTCGGTTCCTATTCCTGTATCGTTCTAGAGTGGACATGGGGGAGTTTTGTCTCCCAGAAGACTCTGTCATAGGGGATGGCTTTGGCAGGATAGGGGATGGCGGCATGTATGTGGGTACTGGGGTGACCTCGTACTCTGGAGTCAGATCGTCATCGAAGGAACTTGGCAGCTTTGGGAGAGGTATTACTGCTTGGCCGGTTATTAGAGCATCGTCTGTGAACAAATTGATTAAATTATTATATATCAGGTAACTACAAGTTGGTTGAACTTAATACTTTCTGAACATAATATTAAACTTATTGTTCCCACTTGTTATTGCCTATAATTGTTCCCACTACTGAGACACAGGTCTCCTCTCGGTGAGAGGGAGTGGGCCATAATCCACCACGTGGGAGCAGTGCGAGTTGTTAAATGCCACATGTCTTCGATTTTTTGGAGAAAACCGACATGTCCTAGCATGCCGGTTTTCTCACGATATTTTCCTTCACCATTTTTGAGAGCAGTGGTAACGGCCGCGACTTACTGAGACTCGATTGTACTTACACCACCACATCCCCCTAATGACTACCTCAACCAATCAATATGTTAGGATGCTAATTAATTAGTACTCAGAACGGTGAAGGAAAATCATCGTGAGGAAACCGGCATGTACTAGAAAAAATTCGAAGACATGCGACATCTACCAACCCGCACAGGGCCCGCGTTGTGGATTACGGCCCACTCCCTCTCACTGAGAGGAGGCCTGTGTCTTAGCAGGGGGAACATTATAGGCTGATTATGCTATACCACAGATAATATAATACTACGTAGCTATACTGATTAAGACAGTACACCCTTCAGTCTGTTTCCAAGTCCTAACACTATTTCGATCGTTTACCAATATAAGACGCTTACACGGCTGGTCTTGACTTCCCAAGCAGGCCTAATTAGTTATTAGGTTTCCTTTGTGGAAATGCTAAGGACTAAATAATAAACCAAGCCAACTCACCCATAATATCAAGGTCGGAAATTTGCAGCTCTCTGAGGTGGAAGCAGTGAGAGTTGCGCATGACCATCTCGAGGTTGCGCGGGCGACGGCGCATGCGTGGCGAGCCATCTCCCCCGCCCTCCCCGCCCGTCCATACCCCGGAATCACTTGATACTGCTGATTGTGCACCTAGTGAGAACATGTTCGAATCAATACAGTGATCATCAAAAAACTATCTGCTCCATTCATTTATGTTAACATAGTTTAACAAGATGTATGGAACAGCTGATTTATTTTTCGATTTTTCACGGTTGGTCCCAATAAAGATTGTTCATAATGATGAATTCAATGACCCCTTTTCGGGTTTTGAGTTATAGTAATCTTGAATGTTGGATGTTACAATAGCCTAGAATGCCTAGCAAGCATTTCCAAAACAGCAGGACACCACTTAAAAGTTCCATCGATGTACCTAATTTTAACTGTTTAAACTAGTGTAGCAATACTAGCATTCGATTTCTTCGAAGAAAAAAATATTCAGGAATTTGACAGAAGAAGTTAAGGTAAGATGGTTGCACTTAATTTATTCTAAAAAACTCTGACCGTTTTTCATAAAAAACTTGTAATAAAAGCCATGAATGTTAATTTAGAAAAAAAAAGAAAAAACTTAAATGGCATCTCAAAGTTTTTGATTAAAAACGGCCGGTATTATTTGTTTTGAAAATAAGGTTTGCATTTGAACGAGTATGTATGCGCCTATCGCCGGATCCACACGTTGGCCCCAATATAGGCCCCAACGCTACTCGTCCAACGTGTGGATCTAGAAAATTGCATTGGCCCCAACGTTCGGGCGAGCATTGGTAGTTGGCCGGCTCGTGTCGGTTTCATCAAAGGAATCTGCGCGCCAACGTTCGCGAGCTGTCCACACGTTGGCGCTTTGCTCAGTTCTGTTGCAACACGCAGCGAGTGCGTACGTCGAGCGACAATGGCTTCCTCATCCGCAAAATCGTCACCGGCATGGACAAATGAAAAAGTTATTGAGTTTATTGAACTTTATCAAGCACATCCAATAATATGGGACGCATCTCGAAAGGATCATAAAAATAAAAATTTAATAGCTGATGCATGGCGCACCATACAACAAAATATGGGAATGATTTTTTCAATTGAAGATTTAAAAAAAAAGCGGGAATCATTAATGAGCACATTTTTTTTTCTTTTTTTTTTTCTCAGTAACAAATATAAATGTGCACTCAGTACTGTAAAAGCGCTCAGAGCAGTTTCAATTTCTGTATCGGACATCTTCACATTGGCCCTGACGGGACAGAACTAGTTTATTCGCCAACGTGTGTACGCCTCACCGAATTTGCGCTCCAACGTTGGTGCGAGCGTTGGGGCCAACGTGTGGAGCCGGCCTATAAGTACGAACAGGATCTCGGACTGTTTTTTTTTTAAATTCCAGATAGTAATTTGACATTTCAAATCATTGTTGTTTGTTTTCCAATTTGGAGTTTGACATTTGCACCTGTCAAATTACTAACAGAGATTAGAGATTAAAAAACGAATTAAACATCATGGAATGTAGTATTACTTAAAACTTGACCTCCATACAATTCTATTAAAGGGCCATTTTTTATGTATTCGCAAAGGGTCCATATTGGCTCACCTAAAGTTCTTTACCCGAAATTGTTCTTCCTAACGATTTGTAATCCGAATGATCACTCTTCCTAAAATTTTTCATCCTAAAGTTTTCATTCATACTATTTGTAGTGCTACCGGCGATGTTCATAACACTCATGTTTCCGAAAATTGTAATTAATAATATCATTAACGTAAATATATTTAAACTTTTTTTATCATAAAACGCTTTTATCCTACTGAGAGAACATAATCATGAACCAGATGCTTTGAAGGAAAAGGTTTGTTTTTAAACTATTTCTTGTTATTACAAAACTTTGTTTTTAAACTATTTCTTGTTATTACAAAACAACTGTTTTTACATTTAGCCATTTTATTTTTGGTTATTGTTGTTACATATTTATTACTTTAACTATACCTGAGATAATTATGTCTAAAAACCAACTGTTTAGAATGATTAAAGGTCGTTTCACTGATTTTTGTCTTAAATGAATGAAATTCAGGTCAAAGTGTCGTCTTGGGGGCACTATGAAAAAAATACTTAGAAAAATCCACGACCAATTTCGAGGTAGCGCTCGCCGGCCGCTGCCGCGGCACCGCTCGCTTCGCTCGCTCGGCTCGCGCGTAGTTGGTCACAGTTCTAACCTAACCTAACCTAATCCTAATCTAAACAAAAAAGATATGACTTTGAATAATAGTGTAAAAGATGGTTATGTTGAGAAAATATAGGAAAACAAATAAAAGTATAATAGATGATTATTGCTACTGACATTATGAAGTTGAATGCTTCGGAATTATGAACATTAGAGACAGAGTAGTTAGGAATTGTGATTGTTAGGATGAAAAATGTTAGGAAGAACATTTTCGGATTTCCAATTATCGGAGTTGAAAATTTAGGTGAACTTTGGCGCACCCATTCGCAAATCATATTTTAATCAAGATAAAACCTGACACCCGCAAATTACAAAAAACGTAAAAAAAATTGAATTTCGCGGGCTGCCTTGGCACATCCCCCTTAAGATTAACTTTTACGTTTGCTGGATGCATTTTTGCATTTAAAGAAGTTAAATTAAATTGTCTCATCCTTAAAATTCGCCACTTTATAAAAAAAAATTAAAAATGCGTATTGATTTCAAGAGCACTATGACTTAGGTACCTACCTATATTATTATGGACCATAGCTGCTCAATTTATCAAGCTTGTTACAATACCCAAAGAATATTTTTTTTGCTTAACTCACTTGATAACAGTAACTAATACCTTATAATGATGCAAATGGTATAAAAAATTGATAAGTAGTAATGATTAAACGAGGTCCTCATGGGCACAGAAGCAGAGGGAGACCAAAGGCAAGGTGGGAGGACGAGATGGAGACCTTCGGAACACGTAACTGGTCCAACCTCGCAGGAAATCGCAACGAGTGGCAATCTCTGGCGGAGGCCTTCACCCGAAGAGGGGTCCTGGCGGCATGTATATCAGACTAACAATATCCACACTTGTTTACTACTCATACGAATGTACTTGCCAAAAGGAATCATCATCAGCCTATTAATGTTCCCACTGCTGGGACACAGGCCTCCTCTCGGTGAGAGGGAGTGGGCCGTAATCCACCACGCGGGCCCAGTACGGGTTGGTAGATGTCACATGTCTTCCAAATTTTGGTTCTAAGACATGCCGGTTTCCGATGTTTCCCTTCACCGTTTATGAGAGCAGTGGAAAAGCAGTCCAAAAGGAATAATAAAAGCTTTTTTATTTTTTTATAATAATTGAACTATTACCTTCCCTCCATCCGTCTGTAACACCAGATTTCCTAGTGTTGTTCACCACCTGAAGATAGAAACACTTATTAATCATAGTGATCACCTTTCACTTCACTTTCACACACTGCACTTAAAATTGTATATAATATATTGACCATGTCGTGTTTCTAGCTGAAGTTGTTATGCATTACTGTGAATGAACCCGACCACTATCCCTAATGTTACGAGAACAGATGTCGAAATGACCCGTATTCAAACCAAGTCCGTAACTTTAAAAATAAATCCGACACCACACGTAAACACGATACCTAAAACATATCTTACGACAAAACGCACAACTTTTCAAACAGACTACTCACTTTCTTCAATTTCTTCGTCAATTATTTAACTTAACAACTAATTAAAATATATAATTTTTTAACGTTTATTATCAAAAAGAATAATGAAATAAAACTTTTAACAAACACGTCTTGTCACGGTCCAGAACGAGGGGAAAATGTAACGTCTAATTAATTTTGCTTTTTAACGCGATACATTGCAAAATACATTATGTATGTATGTAGGTATGTACGAATATGTGTGTTAACTTTTCAATTATGCAAGTAATGTCCGCTGGATGTTTTTGGGGAAAGAATTTTGTTTGTGTTTTTCATAATTGTAAAAGCAATGAAAAGGAATTTGGATTCAAAACAAGAATTTAAATACGCATATGAACTTGGAAGCAGTAGAGCAAAACATTTTGCATACAAATTCAGTTTAGTTGATAAAGATCTTCGTTTCTCTAATCTCATGTGTGTCTACGCTAGATGCACTGTGCACCGACGATATTTAGAGTATACGGCGACCGGCATCGTACACGACAAGTCTGAAATAGACAAGTTGTGACCCATTTTCAGCTTCAGAGGAAAACAAACGGTTGTAGTCTAATTATAAAGGTTATTATCGTTTGTCCAGGAAGCTGTTATGTAATTTATGAAATACTTAACGTCTATAAAAAAATGCTAAATGTGAAAAAATGTCGTCATAGATACTGCGGTGGAGTTTTGATTTCGAACTGTCCCTTCCGTTATTAATGTTTAATGTTCTATCATATTTCTTTTTTTCATTCACTATCAGTTTCCCTTTCATGTACTTAACTTCCCTAATGTCTTTTCAACAAATAAATGGCTGACCCGTAATTTTTTATCTCTTCTCCGTCTTGAATAATTTAGTAGTCTCTGCTACGGTGAAGGAGCTCGTGGCTAAGTAATAACAACCATTCCGTGCCTCGGAAAGCACATTAAGCCGTTAGTCCCGGCTGTCATTCGTGGATCTTTGACAGTCGTTACGGGTCGTCAGAAGCCCGAAAGTCAGACAATCAGTCTTACCAAGGGGTATCGTATTACCCAGTTACTGGGTTGTGTATGTCGGATAGAGAGATACTCTATGTAAAATACTGGAAGCCGACCCCAACATAGTTGGGATAAGGCTAGGCAGATTGTAGCTCTGCTATTGTGATTAAAGGACTCTCCGTACTGAACTAGGACATAAACTACTACAGCACTTACTAAAAGTTTAATATACATACGAGTATTTGCAGTATAGTATATTTTTAGTAACAACTAGTTGCTGCCCGCGACTGCGCCCCCGTAAATCTTTTTCTAAACTAAAAGTAGCCTAAGTTACTCTTTATAACATCAGCTATCTGCCAGTGAAAATCCCATCAAAATCGGTCCAGCCGTTTCGGAGATTAGCGACAAAAAAACTTTTATATGCACTTAAAAAGCTGTTGTTTGTACATTACAAACAGACACATCAATTTTATTTATTTATTTGTTTGTATGTATGTATTTGTATATGTATGTATTTGTATATTTATGTAAATATGAAATATGTATAGACCATCTATTCATTCGCATTGTTACATCTAGGTATCGCCCGTCGTAGTCTGAACGCAAACTGCTTCATGATTTCAACCTTGAAAGGGCAGTTACCTGTTTAGTAGTCTTAGCATCAATGTTCTTGACAGCAGGGAACTGAGGTCTGGGCAGCTGCGTGGTCTGGAATGTGTACTTCCCGGGGCCAGGACCCCGCTGTGGTTCTTGCTGTACTCGGGGCACGGATGCACCCCGAGTCGAGACCGGTTCTGATATCCGCACGCTTTTTGTTGGTCGCCCTTCCTGAAATATACATTTCCGGTTTATGGAAATCCATGTGAAATAACGTTACTTGGGAAAACTGGAAAAGGACAGATGAAAAGAAAATAAGTGACAGTATGGGATTGTTTGAAACTTGGGGCAGTTATGAGAAAGTAAATCGGACTGTACGACGCGACGTTTATTTTTTGCCCAGAATGACACAGTAACACAATGTAAAATGATGCTAAAATAAAGTGTGTGAAACTCAAATTAAACGAGTTAATTTAAATAAACATATTTGAACAGTCTTTATAATGCAGTGCAGTACTAACTTAACCCAGAAAAGACGGAAATCTTGTAATAGAATGACGGGAAGCAATTTATATTATTATCTGGGACTGCATTTATTGCATTTGTTATGCATAAACGCGTAGCATGACAACCATAAAAACGGGCTTTCTACGGGTTTTGTCAACGGAAGAATAGACAAAATGACATATTGTGATTGTTTATCTGTCATTTTGTCTATTCTTCCGTCGACAAAACCCGTTTCTATAATTGTGGTCATGCTAAGCGTGGTGGTTGCTTTCAATTGGTCCCTACGTATTTCTGAAGGTGTAGGCACATATACAGGGTGGCAGGGACATCGACGCGAAAACAAAACCTACTGTTTCATAGAAAAGTGCAATACCGCGCCGTCAAAATGTATGGAACAGCTGTTTTTTTTTAAATAACCGACTAAAACTTTCAGCGCAGGGGTGTTCAGAATCATGTACTGAATCCATGGTAACAGGGTTCGCGTTGATATCCCTGACACCCTGTATAGGTATTGTATGCCTACGTCTCATTTTATTGGGCTGTTACCTAAAATAATTCAAGAATAGGTAATCTTAAGAACCTGAGTTAACAACGAAGTAACGTTAACTTTATTGTTTTGTGAAATTCGTTTAATTAAATGTTTACTTTAATGTATAAACAATGTAATTTTCATATCTCATGCTCGGAAAGTAGTGTTTGTTTGATCCGAGTAGCGGGTGGGAGACGCTGCTTCCCGCTCTAGGGCGGGAAAGACTCATAGTAATTGCTTCCCGCCCTAGGGCGGGAATGAATTTTAAAAATAGAACTTTTGGTTAGGTAGTCGGCTACGAACACAGATATAAATCTAACTAGATATCGCAAGTCCCTCCCTCTTTATGAAAACCAAGCGTGCCACTTTTTCACACACAATTTAAAAACAAAACTTACCAATGAAAGAAAACATTTCCAATGCCTCAGCCAATTTTTCTATACAGTCTTTACAGCTCAATATGGCTTAAAAATACATTTTTCTAGATTTTGGTGGATTTCCGGTGCCATTATCGGCATCGGCTAAATAAAAATCTCAGATTACGATCATTGATCGTAATTTTACTCCGTTTTTTGACACGCGAAGTACATACTTACAATCGCGTCATCTAGTTAAATTAATATCTGTGGGTACGAAACTTTTCAAGAAAAATATCGAATAGAATAAAAATAAAAGCTGCGGCAGTGTTTCCACTCACGTTTTTGGTTTTCCCCAGTTTCTTAATGAATTATACCTAAAATTCCCTAAAAAATATAAAAATTCCTTGGTTTAGGGAATTTTTCATTTTTATGTCATTAAATACCTAGAAAACATTCCTTTTTAATCGAGACAGACGAAACAAATCAACTGTAGGTATAATGCGACTTATTTCTGATGTTGTCTTTAGCCACGGAAATAGTACTATTAACAATAACATGGTAAACTAAAATTAGACGAATAACAATCATTACAAGTTTCAGGAAATCCGCTTTAATCAATCGGTGGTGCCATAGAGTAAAGTAGTACATTGGGTTCTGCCTACTAATTAAACAATTCTCTAGGCTACCAACTCAAGTTCAATTTTTCCCTAAATCCCTGCCAAAATAAAATATCAGTAAACCATGCTTATTATTAGCCTTTTTCCCTAAAAAAAGGGAGAAATCCGTAAAAGTGGAAGCACTGGGCTCCGGTCTTGTGAGTATATTATAAACAGCCAGTGTGAATAAAAAAAAAAAACTTACACGCGGGACGGCCCGCAGCGCGAGCGGTGATGCGGTGCGTTCCATATTTAAACATTTTTACAAATTGTTCTAACTTGTTAGTTCATTTTAAATAGGTACTACTCATGTTATTCAATAACAATACATATTTTTATACTATTTTTTACTTTCCTTATATTCGAAATGAAAAGTAGAGTGTTTAACACGGGTGAAAGACATCAATTCCTACTCGGACTATAGCCGCCCTCGCTGCGCTCGGGCGTCTAAATACCTCGTATGGGAATTGATTCCTTTCCACCCTTGTATAACAATCTACTATTGTTATTTCGTTATGATATTGTGGTTGCTTGCGGAAATGACTCAATTTTGTTTTATACCTAATTAACGTTTAATTAACAGTGTGTCAATATAATGTTGCCTGTGAATCAAGTTTTATATCTGAACTGAACACTGAACGATTGCCTTTAAGCAATTCAAGAAGTATTATTTCCTGAGAAAGTTACTTAATCAAAAACCACAAATCTAATACGGCCGAACCCAACAACCTATTTTCAGTCAAACACAGATCTTTATTGATGGTAGACAGTATAATAATCCTATCTGTCATTGCATGTCATTCCGCAAGATTCCTTATCCTTATTCTCTGACAGATTATTGGAAAGTTAAAACCATAGATAGATAGGTTTTTCTATCTCCAGTATGCCAAAACTGGTGATAGATAGGTTATTGGGTTCGGCCGTAAGTGGATTTATTGGTTATCGGCTGTTACCTATAAAGAAGTTATCACCCTCAGGGTGAAAAAAAAAAAATGGGCGTAAATTAAATGTTTGGAAAATGTTCCAACTTATAATCAGCAGCATCATTCTAGGCAAAATTATGAGTACCTACCTTACCAATCCGTTTACCTAGCATGGCATGATTATGTCAAATTGTTGCCCTAAAACCTTAAGAGGGCGCCCAACGGAACGCTAGCGCCACTCCTTTAATATATTATCTCGTGATTGAGAAGGAATTTTGATTCCAGCTAAATAAAAGCGGCCACATCCTCTAGATCGTATTTTGTTGCTTCGTGTCACAATATGAAACTTTATAAAAGGCACTTGAAAATTCTAGACACAGTTACAGAAGGTCCTTAGTGTAGCGGCACACCTGCGGAACGTTCGGCGCGGAACGTTCCGTCGCGTCATGTGACGCTTGCTCCTGAACCGACGAAGGTTCGGCTGATGTGTCATAGGTAACTTGAAAAACATTAGGAGCGTATTCAACCGAACCTTCCGCGCCGAACGTTCGGCAGGTGTGGCGCGACCTTTATAAGCCGTTATTCATAATTCCTTCTCAGACACGAAGATTATATTTTTTTTAAGAAGTGGCGCTAGTTTACCGTTGGGAGCCCTCTTAAGTCCAACTTACATGTGCTGGTATCTGCTGTGTCTGATATGTCAGTATGACGGTCTGCTTGGTCAGCGTCTTGGGCACGCCGCCTGCGCCTACGACGGTCGTCACACCGGTGGAGGACACCTGCGTCGCCTGCAACGGCAGCTGATACCCCGGACTTATGCTCTTTTTATCTGGAACACGAGTAAAATTGGCTGTTATACTTAAATCTAATCTAGGGTTTTATTCATAAACGATGATTTAACTTAATCTAAGAAACAGTCTACCTAGCTATCTTACATTCTACCTCTTTACGTTCTACTCTTGCCACTATCCCAATTTAAATGAGGACAGCGCATGAGTGTAATATTTTATATTCTTCTCAGTTTCACGCCCTTTTCTTTCACGCAATCCATCGATCATTTCATTGGTATTCATCTACTCTACTAGTAATTTAATTCTAAATTCATACTTAAAACTTTCGACTTATATGGTTGTGAATGCGAAGCGCCTATTACTCTAGTGACTTTGAACCCACTCCAATCATCAATCTGCCTAGCCTTTTTTCCCAACTATCTTGGGGTCGGCTTCCACTCTAACTGGATGCAGCTGAATACCAGTATTTTACATGGAGCGACTGCCTATCTGACCTCCACAACCCAGTAACTGGGTAATACGATACCCCTTGGTAAGACTGGTGTCAGACTTTCGGGCTTCTGACGACTCGTAACGACTGTCAAAGATCCACAAATGACACCCGGGACCAACGGCTTAACGTGCTTTCCGAGGCACGGAGGAGTCTCGGTATGTAAAGATGGTCACCCATCCACTGACCCACCCCGGCAAGCGTAGCTTAACCTGATGGATCGACCTGTGCGGCTTGTTATTACTTAGCCACGAGCTCCTCTCCAATCATAATATGCGTAAATTATTTTCAGGTGTTAATAAGAATGCTTCATAATATATATAGTGTCATTAAGCAGACTGCAAGAAAAACGTGACTAGGTACGTCAGTTCGATTCTTGTGACTGTAGGGTGACAAAGCTATAGGTTTGAATACATATGGGAAGTATGAATACGGGAAAGTACTTCTTCAAGTCTCAAAACGTAGTTTCCCTAAACTGTTTAATGCCGGTTACCTTATACGGAATACCGTCAAATGGTCTGTTTATGTAATAGGATTAAGTGCATGCACGTCACTTATCGTGGTACATCTTCCCAGATCGATGTAAGCCTTTAATCAGGTTTCTAAAAACGGGTATTCTATTGGATATCGATCTACTACGTATACGGTGTATTACAGGTAGGTATACATTTTGACATGATATCAAAAGAAATGGTAGAGGCAGCAAAGAGAAGCATTGAATCAGAAAAATAAATCGCTCGGAAATTGGGAGTTTCGCAAAAGATTTGGCCTAAAAACGATTTATCTGTGAACTTCATGAGACTAATCTTCATCGTGAAACTAACTACGTCCATAAAACTTGTATGTCACTTAATAAAACTAAGCTATGTAAGTTGGTAGCTACCAATATCCACAGCCCATTTAAGAAACCAGTACTTGTTCGACCGAGCACTGACAGACAATAGAGAAAATGAATTTTCCCAGATATGAGAGCCTAGAGAGATTTCCTAGCTAGATCGATTTATCGCCGCAGTAAACCATACCGCATCCCTCGTAAACCCCGTTAACCGTATTGCAACTTTCATCGAAATCGATAGAGCCGTTTTCGAGAACGTGATTACAAATATCTACCTATATACAAATATTGGTCATTTAATAGTATAGGAAAGGATTGAAAGGCGATATCTATAATCTAATTGGAGTGAATGATACCATCAAATTGATTAACACACACCCAAAATTGATCCCACCCACATGCACTTCCATACAGAATGTTCGATCAAATCAAGACGACACCGTAGCAAATTAATTTAATAAATAATGTTCAGTAGTGTACAAGTAGGTACATGTAATGAAATGTAATAATTAGACTCGATATTATATTATGTAATTTTATAATTTGGGGGTTTATTTATAAACGTTACATAAATAGATAGATAGATATAATACTCTTTATTATGTACACCATAAAAATAGCATGTGCAAATGCACTACTACAACTAACCAGTGTTTTACATGTTAGCAAATAAATAAAAAATACCTATATCCATACTTTATAAGGTCACCAAGTCAAGCAAGCATTAGTAGTGAATGTTATTAGATGCGTATCTACCTACATATTCTGCCTTCTCTGGTAGGACTAACGCCTTCTTTCTGTGAGAGTGGGCCGTAATCCACCACGCGGGCCAGTGCGGGTTGTTGGTTGGTATCTAACGTCACCAAGTTTTTACCCAACAAAGCCGATGTTGACGGCAAAGCCAAAGGAGGACTATGCTTTTAATAGTTCTAGGACATGACTGTTTCTTCACGATGTATTTCTTCGCATCATCATCTGCCTAAAGCCTTTTCCTAACAATATCGGCTTCCAGTCTAACCGGATGCAGCTGAATTCCAGTAAATTTTACATGTTTTTCTTCACATATCTATCTAATTCTTTAGTACATACTGCCAGTAATTAGTGCAAAATCAAAGTCAATCATTTATTTCAATTAGGCACATAAAAGGGAATATTGAACCTCACGATTTACAAAAAAATTCAATTGATTCTAGTCGCCCCTTTTTAAAAGGTAGTTTTCGTATAAGTATGGCCAAGAAATTCGACCGTAACTATTTTTTTTTCTTTTATTGCTGAATGGCCCTGCTCTGTTTTAAAATATTTTGTATAGATACATTTATAATATCATTATATGTGTGTGTATGTTAATGTTATGACTTAATTATAAGCTATAAGCTAACTATTCAAATCACGCATGCTCACCGAATGCATTGTTATTGTAAGACGTCTCCTTATCCTTATGCGTGGCTCCGAAGGCCTGCTCCGCCGCCACGCTCACGTCCCCGACCTTCGCAGTTTTGGCGTGTTGTTGCCTGAAACCGAACCTAACAAATGAGACAATAATAAGACAGACATCAGTAGAAAGTGCTAATATTTCAATCAGCAAAAAGCATTAACGTTAACTTTTATTTCTTTCTAAGAATGTTTTCCAATAAATGTCAGTAAACATTAGCATTCTTGTTGATATCGATTTGTATTTACATTGCCTGTCTGCCCGCCAGACATACTAAAGATGCCTTTTAAATGGAAACGCCTACGCAAATTGTGTAGGCAATAATTTTCTTTTCGCACATATCAGGCGCTCGATCAGTAATTCGTAAATTATGTGCCTTCGCATTCATTATTCAAATTAGAATCACAATTTAGAACTTTCTAATTTATCAATAAGTAAATCACGTTTTTCTTATGTCATTCTTATTTCCCTATAGCGATTGCTTTCGATAAACTTTACGTAAAGGTGCGAGTGTGATCTGGTTTGTTACCTAGTTGAACGTAATGGCTGCCCGGGCGTCTCCTTGCGTGGTCTCGCGAGCGGCGTCGACCGGCCGGACAGCACCTCCTCCGGACGCAAATCCTCCGTGGAACCTGTCGCGAAATGTTGATAATTAAATATGGACATCTTACGTGCTACAAACATGTTATATGGTAACTTGTAATTAACGTTGCGGGTTTCTTATTGCATTTTTCGAAGCACGTTTGAGAGTACTTTCGTTTTCGTTTCGTTTAATAAGTACCTACTTTATAATATGTATTTAAATATCTCGCAGGTAAAATTTCATTGACAGGTGACAGGTTCAATAACATTCTTCAACAGCTGTATCATGAAATGATTTTTTATAATATTGTGATAAACTTAATCAACATTGTAATTATGATGTTTTTTTTTAATTTAATTTTTACCCTCAACGGGGAAGCTCTTGGCCTGCAACTGATGGTAAGTGATGATTAGGCCGAAGGTGGAAGCGAGCTTCACCCGGAATCCTCAACCACAGAGGAACTGGCTATCTTACCTCTAACTGCCGAACCACAACAATGCTTTTGACATTGTTGTTATGGCCATGGTGGTAGCTAGCCAGGCGGACTTAGAACAAGCCCTACCACCAACCAAACCGAGCAGAAAATTTTGCTCCCACTGGGAATCGAACCCGGAACCTCTGGGTCTGAGACAGCTGGCTTAACCAATAGATCACAGAGGCGGTTTGAATGTTTGTTCGCAGACAATTTTTGTCTATCGAACTAACCATTAAGGCATGAACCAATCATGTAAGTCAATGGATAATGCTTTTTTCTGTCCTCTGCCCTATGTATAAGTCTCTTTTCCGTCCGATATGTAAGGCTCTTCTTTGTCCTATATGTAAGACCTCTTCTCTGTCCTATTTATTTAAGTTTATTTTCTGGCTTATGTCATACATTATGCAGTGAACATTCCCTTACCTCCATTTCCATTCTTATCATGTGCCTTCTGTTTCCTGCGCGAGTTGTCGTCAGCACGCGAGGTGCTGGCCGGTCGCCGACGGAACCCGAAGGACGTGGCCACCCCTCGGCTTGGCTTGCCGTTGCCGTTGCCACCCTGGCTTTTCTCTCGTTTCTTTGCACCCTTCGACTCAGAGTGACCCTGGGGAAGAAGAGAGAAGTTTAGTAAGTTTGAAAATAAGTATTTACTAATATACTAGCGACCCGCCTCTGAATCAAACGATTTTTAAGACTTGACCAAACATCGTGATTTCCTGAGTTAAGTAAGTTTAATAGTAATGTGATAAACACATATACCTTCCGGAATAAATTCTCTAAATGATGGTGAAAACCGCATCAAAATCCGTTGCGTAGTTTAGAAGAACAACGCGGTCACACAGACAGACACTAAAAGCAACTTTAATTTATAAAATGTATAGATATAAAAAAACTCTTTTTAAAATTAAAAACGTTTATAAGTGATTAAATGGTCCAATATTATTGATTATAAGAAAAAAATGCCTTAGAGATAACAGGGTATTTTTTTAAGAGTAAAGCTAGTCGTCCGTAAATTACAAAATTGTTTATTATAAAATTTGACAGCAGTCAGCTGTCATAACTTAAAAGTCAATTTAATTTTACATATATTAGAAATTGAAATAATATTCATGTACATAATTACGATGGCGGGTAAATATAAACTATTGTCTATTATTCTGGTTTTGTGTTTACATATCTCGGGACCATGGGACGTACGAGGGGCCGAAGTCAACTCGCAGAGGCTTCTTAGACAATTTTAAATGGAATGAGGCACCAACCGACGATTATCCCTGTATGCACTATGCAAGTGCACCCAAGGACAACCTCCGGTTGGTGCAGGACTGTTGCAGAAAACGGAAACAAAAAATTTTGGGCTATGGATTTAGGTGGTTATAGTGAATTGGTTACCCAGAACTATGAAAGGTCTATGTCCCCTGCCTGACCAATGTTATGGTATACACGGATAAAATGGCAGCGGATGACTTGCACACTCAATAATGGGCCCCCGAAAACTGTCGCTAGCACAAAGTGACGTAATGACAAGGAGGCAACATGTCCTGAGGTGCTTGAGGAGGAGTGGTATTCCACGGCTTTCAGAACAATTCCAAAGCCTGGAAGATGGTCAAGATCCCTAAGAGCACTTACTGGAATACTTCCTTTCTCGTTAATATTATTTTTCTTTACTTGTTGGTATTGAATTGTCATTAAAATAAATAAAACTTTGAATTTATTGCCAAATTCTTTTATCGTAGATAGGTACATACTTAAATAAAATGTGAAATCTACCAACCCGCACTGGGCCCGCGTAGTAGATTACGGCCCACCCCCTCTCACAGAGAGGAGGCCTGTGTCCCAGCAGTGGGAACATTAATAGGCTGGTAGCGGTTACGCCGCCACATACGAACTACGCAGCAAAAGACATGACGTCACACAATTCCTACATCGCGCCCGAGCGAAAAACATAGATAAGACTATCCGAAATCAACTTACGGGCAGTTGCACGCCAGACATAACAACCCGTCTGGTTGGAGGATCCTCCCTTTTCTATGGTGGCTGAGTGAACTTTACACCCTGTTCCTCATACCCCCAAAGGCTGATTATGTATGTTTATGTATACATTAAGTATATTAAAAATGACTTGACCTATCTGGCGAAATGTTTACCTCGCCCAAATGCTTCGGGAATTCCTGGCGTGATGTTATAATAATAAAATAATAATAAATAATAAAAATGTTTATTTTTCTTCCACAAATAACAGTTGTCTTTTTTCTAGTTTTGAGGGATCTGTCCCATTCATTTTGCCATTTGTATGAGAGCGTTTACCCAGAAGCGATATTTCACGCGTTTGCTCGAAATGCAGGTGGAGCTCGCGGATGGCATCGCCACGTCTCACGCAGCGTTGTGGCTAGCTATTCTTGCAATTCTCGTTCACGGTACAACGTAGCGACAACGGCGGCGGGGCACGCGGCGGGTTCCGCGGTGGGGCCCGCGGCGTCGTACGCGCCATGCCCCGCGTTTTCATACACAACATCATAAATTGCCATATGTTTGTGTTTGCGAGTGTGATGAACTGATGACGCGGGCCGGTGCACGCGCCGCCTGTCCGTAAACAGAAAAAACGTCCGACGCACCACGAAACGCCACTACTGAGATACCACATCTACGGCAGACCATTGTATGACCTAGCAATCTCTCATTGTCAGCAGCTTCAGTATTAATTAAGTAAGCTGAATTACATTTAAATAATTATTTGTTCAACACATGGTTCAATATAACCTTTTTTCAAAACACAATTTTATTGGGATTATCTGTGAAACTAAGCGCTCTATCTCTTTCGGTCTTGTAGAATAGTGAGCAAGAAAGACAGAGCTAACAATAAAACACGCCATGCTATCAACATTTAAACGTCAAAACAAATCCATGGCACTCGAATATTCCTTCCAGATAATGCAAAACAGAATGACAAATATAGTGATGAAATTCAAACATGTTGGGAATTTATATTTTTATATTTTGTTGCTCAGCTTTCCCGCTAAAACGGCTGAACGGATTTGGATGAAATTCGGCAAACGGGTTTAACCTACCAGGACGATACTTTTTATCCCGTTAATAAATTCCCGTGGGATAACTTCCGACATTCACGCGGGCGAAGCCGTAGCAAAATCTAGTTAATCATAAAAATAGAACTGCTTTTATTATATTTATAATATTTATTCATCCGGAACGACGATTAATCACGAAAAAAAAACGGACGATTAATTTATAATGTTATTCGACCGCTAAACGGACGATTAATTTATAATGTTATTCGTCCGTTCACCGGACGACTAGCAACAGCCATTTACTTCATGAGATCGTCATTTATATTATGTGTTGCTTAAAACTATATTTAACAAATACGTTTGCTTGATCATTAACATAACATCGTGAACAAAATTAACTTAAGTCATAAGTACTGCCTTCTCTTCACAATATTTCCACGTGATAGAATTCTAAAAGTCAGAGGTCAACCACAAGATTGTGACCGAAAAAGCTTAAGTTAGGGTACTGAATTTTCTTTGAAAAGAAGTCTGTTACTTATAGCAAAGTTGGGTACCTACTTATCTAAGGATAGGATATGAAAAGAAAAGGTTGGATAAAAGATTAATGCCCACGTTTTTACCTTCTACGTAATGATAGTAGAGGATCCGCAGAGTAACGACCTTCACCCATTTGTTTAATGGATGAAAACTATTTTAAATCTTTAGTATGTTAGAAGATGTATCGCAAGTGATCGGTCCTGGGGCCATATCTGTGGGACATCGGTTACGACTGGGTGCTGCGCGCCGACCTCCCTAGCGGCGTCAGCGTAGTGTGCTACGCTGACGACACGCTGGTCCTGGCGCAGGGGAGGTCGCACGAGGCGGCGGCCGAATTGGCGACACGCGGGGTTGCGACAATCGTCGACAGGATCCGGCAGTTGGGACTCGAGGTGGCGCTGCACAAGTCCGAGGTCATGTGCTTTCATGGCCCTCGGAACGCGCCACCGTCGGGTTCCGAAATAACGGTAGGAGGGGTTCACATCAACGTCGAGGTGACGATGAGGTACCTGGGACTCGTCCTCGACAGTCGATGGAACTTCGTGGAGCATTTCCGACGTTTGGCTCCCAAACTGGAGCGGGCCGGGGCTGCTTTGAAGCGGCTTCTGCCCAATCTAAGGGGTCCAAACGCCTCCTGCCGGAGGCTCTACGCGGGGGTCGTGCGGTCCATGGCCCTTTACGGGGCGCCGGTGTGGGCGCCAACCTTGAGGCTGCAGCCAACCCGCCGGTTGCACGCGGCCCAAAGGGTCATGGCCACCCGGATAGTGCGGGGATACCGCACGATCTCCGGCGAGGCAGCGAGCCTCCTTGCCGGAACGCCGCCATGGGATCTGGAGGCGAAAGTCCTCGCCCACATCTGGGAGTGGCGCGAGGAGATGAAGCGCCGGGGTGTAACTCCGCTGCCGCGACAAGTCACGGCACAGCGGACAGAGCTCCGGCAGGATCTCATGGCGGCTTGGAGAGTGCGATTGTCGCAACCCAGATCTGGGCACGCCACAATTGCGGCGATAAGTCCCCTCTTTGAGGAGTGGCTAGAGAGGCGCCACGGCGCCCTCACCTACCGCCTGACGCAGGTCCTCACCGGACACGGTAGTTTCGGGAGGTTCCTGTTTCAGATCAGGCAGGAGGAAACGCCCGGGTGTCACCACTGCGTGGATCGCCCGGAGGACACGGTGGAGCATACGGTGGAGGTCTGCCCGGCTTGGGTGGAGCACCGCCGTGTCCTCGTGCAGGCGATCGGCGGCAGTGACCTCTCACGTCCGGCCCTGGTCCAGGCCATGGTGCGGAGTGAGAGGGCATGGCAGGCTGTCACCTCCTTCTGCGAAGCAGTAATGCTCGTAAAGGAGGAGGCGGGGCGCGAGAGGCAGAGACTAAGGTCGCTCCCTCGAGCCCCTAGCCACCGCGGTAGTAGACGCCCCGGGCGTCGGGAATCGATCGCCGATTTCCGGCCACCGTAGGCGCGGGCTTGCGGACGGAGAGTGATGGGTAGCTCTCCGTCCGATCAGGACCAAGCCCGGGTCGACGGCGCGTAGTGTTCCACGCGCGCCTCAAAGAGTTGTCAGCGAAGCTGAAGGGGTCCGTCAGGGCCGATGCCTACCACCGGGGTTGCGGATAAGTCCTAAGGGGAAACCGTGGCCCTGGTCTAGGTAAGGGAAGGAACACGGGTGGGTTTTAGTCAGTAAAAGTCTGACACGCCCTTCCACTCCGCCCAGAGCGGGAGAAGTCATTGGATGATTTCCCACCCAAAAAAAAAAAAAAAAAAAAAAGTGGGTTGGCTTAAAAAAATCCTATCCAGACTGTCATAAATATACACCAATGGAGAACCTTTGCTACTTACTCGACTTTTGCCAATTGTTAGTCAATTCAGAGTTAATGACCTAAATGATTACTTGGCCACCTAAGTTTAGGAATGTTCTTGGCGCCCAATAGCCATACGTGATATAAAAACTAATTAAACGAAAGCGTGCAATAAAAGTATTTTTTTAATTTTAATTAATCTTTGTCTGGCCAGAAATTTCTTAGCCAACCCACTGGCGATATATTTTTAACATACCTACCTACTTACTTTTGATTCATTGAACAGATGGGTGAAGCTCATTCCTCTGCAGATATTAGACCATCATGGCTCTATAAAAAAATGGTGGCACGTCTTTTTTTTTTTTTTTTTGGGTGGGAAATCATCCAATGACTTCTTCCGCTCTGGGCGGAGCGGAAGGGCGTGTCAGACTTTTACTGACTAAAACCCACCCGTGTTCCTTCCCTTGCTATGCCAGGGGCCACGGTTTCCCCTTGGGACTACCCGCAACCCCGGCAGGCATCGGCCCTAACGGACCCCGTCAGTTTTACGGTGGCCGGAAATCGGCTATCAATTCCCGACGCCCGGGAAGTCTCCTACGGCGGCGGCGGCTAGGGCTGGTAGGGCGCGGCCTCTGCCACTCCCTCGCGCGCTCCGCCTCCTCCTTCGCGAACATTACTGCTTCACAGAAGGAGGTGACGGCTTGCCATGCCCTCTCGCTCCGCACCATGGCCTGGACCAGGGCCGGACGCGAGAGGTCACTGCCGCCGATCGCCTCCACGAGGACACGGCGTTGGTCCACCCAAGCCGGGCAAACCTCCACCGTATGCTCCACCGTGTCCTCCGGACGATCCACACAATGGTGACACCCGGGCGTTTCCTCCCGCCTTATGCGAAACAGGTACCTCCCGAAACAACCGTGTCCGGTGAGGACCTGCGTCAGGCGGAAGGTGAGGACGCCGTGGCGCCTCTCTAGCCACTCCTCAAAGAGGGGACTTATCGCCGTAATTGTGGCGTGCCCAATGGTGGCATGTCTGTGCCTTCCTTTCATTCATTTGACATTTTCCTACGATTACCTGTTTAATAATTATACATTTTCCTGACAACGAACAAACACTGTGCAAAAAAAAAAGATTAAAAGCTTTACGTGCAAATTGCGTTTAAAATTACAATTAATCGCGTGTTGCATTCACGGTTACTTTGCAACGGTTTGACCAAGGAAGACGTCGGCTATCTTTGTGTATCTATCTAACCGAAGTTAATTTGTACCTACCTATTATATAAAAATACTTTATTGCATGTACCAAGATTTTCCTATAAGCTGGAAAAGTAAATTATGTTGGCAAGTCAATAATTTGTTATGAGACAATAAAACGAAAACGAACAATGAAAATACACCTACACGTAGTTTTCCAACTGAAATGAGCGTTTCAATTCATGTGGAAAATATCACGTCAACTAAAGCTACGTGCCCTTGACCTTTACAATAAAGCTGTAGCCTTTATAAGTAGAGCTCTATATTTAAAGGTTTTCCGTGCTTTTATTACCCACCTAGGGCTTTATTAAGGTCTTTCGTATTAGACTGGAACTTTTTCAAACTAGCCACTAGCCATTCCATAGTTTTGCTGCAAAGGTCACTCTGTTAGATTTTTGTCATTCTGGTTTGAATTGAACGTCTACATAGCTAGGTTTAGTACTAAAATTTTTGATGTTTGGTAGCTAGAAAAAGACTAAATTACCTACTAAAAATTAATTTCTGGTCATAGGTAATACCTAGTTAGTTCTAGATACACAGTTACAAGGGATCTTTTGATGCCCGAATGACGGGGCACTCTAGCAGGTCAACACTTGTGCAATATTGTTTTGTGCGTTTTGGGGAACCATTTAAATTTTGACGTTCAAAAAGTACTAATTCTCAGTCAAGTTTGAATAAATGCCTTTTGATTTTGTGAAATGTACGGTCAGTTATAGCTTTTACCTGACCCACCTAGCCGTTGCTGACCACCGTGGGTCAGGTAACAGCTATAACCCACTGTACATTGTACATACTGAAAAAACAAGATGGCGGAATTATTTCTAATTCAAGCCCCGCGCCAAAACATTCTTATACATCTATTCCCGGCTATCACAGTCGTTACGGGTCGTCAGAAGCCCGAATGTCTGACAACCAGTCTTACCAAGGCGTATCGTGCTACCCAGTAACTGGGTTATGGTAGTAAAATAGGCAGTCGCTCCATGTAAACCTCAAAATAGTTCGAAAAAGGCCTGCTCACCTAATTTGAATATAGAATGCTAAACACAAAAATTAAGAGCGACTGTTTTACTGGCTAGATTTTGAGGGTCAGCCAGAATGTTAAACTAACATTATACTAGATTTGTACGTCTGTACCTAGCACCTATAGGTCAACAAGTCGCGTGTGAGCCTAGGTAAGTTTCACGCGCATTAACTAACAGGTAGGTACACACTGAATGCAATGAATGAGCTTGAAGCATTGCCAAAGGTTAATTAGTTTATTAGATACAGTACTGTTTATACTGACGCCGCATATTTATGCCGCATTACAGAAATAATAAGTACCTAAATGGTAAAACACCATGTTATTTGATTACATCAACGCTTTTTTATTTGGTGGCGCAGCTTTAATTATTTTCAAGGTTAAGGGGAAGGCGCCTTTGTATGAGTAAACTAGAATTTTGTTAAAGAGAAGTTTCTGTGACAATTTTTTTTGCAAAAAATTGTCACGGACTCTTTTGTTCTCGGAAAATGCTGGACAGAGAAAGCTTTACACGTATTTGGGAACTACTTCCCGAATCGTGACTTCGTGAGCCTATTGTTATATTTTATGTATAGCCGATTTGTAAACTACGTTTCATCGTGGAAAGAGGCACTCTTAAACAGTGATTGCAGAAAACTCGAAAATACACGTTTTTGACACTGACACGCCCCATTACCTATCATTTTTTTTTAATTTTTCTTCTAATCGACGATAATATACCTCAGGCCATAGAGAGAAACAACCCACAGACCAAACGCAATATCCGTCCAGCCCCACCGTGTCCACCGGGCTACGCCGTGACGCCCGTATCCCGGTGGATACGGTCGGACTTGAAGGGGGTGTTAGTTTGCTATCCATATGGATATAGTTAGGTTTGACCGGAAGGCTTACAACTGCTAAAGCGCGGTCACTATCGGACTGCATAGAAAAGAAAGAGAAGCGCGATGACACAAGCACAACGCTGGTAAATAATTGGAAAATATGAAGCAATATTATCTATTTACAAAAATCTATTGTTGGGACTAAACAATTAAAACACTATTACGCTAATATGTTGCTTGTAGAATAATCTGACAAAAAATCAGAATGATTGCATGTATATTAATCTGATTTTTAATCAATAAAAGAAATTTTTTGAGGAATCTTCGTGTTATTTTTCTATCGTATCAAATTAGTTCTATTATGTTTTCAACATACTATCTTGCTAGCATATATCCTGAAGAATATCATATATTTTTTTACTGATTTTGTTTACTGCAGTAGATCATATACTTTTGGGCATTATAAAACTTGCGTTTAGGTTAGGCACGTTTAGGCCCTGTAAAGAAACGATTTCACTGTTTTTAGAAAAACCTACAACTTAAAAGTGGCCGTAACTATCTATGTATATTGTCTAGTGGATTGTGATAACTTTAAATACCTATTGTACGTATTGTTGTAAAAGCTTTTTATTTTATACTTAGTTATTACGGTGCAAAAGACCATTTCAGTTACCGACACTAATTATAAGTGACCATAGATTATTAGTACTGAAAGCTTCTTATTTATCAAAAAATCTGTATCGTTAGCTCGCTTCTGGTTAATAAAATAACATCATCAGTCACAGTGACAAAATTCTAAAATGTCATTTTAAAACCAATCTAATCACAGTGTCTAAATCCTAACTAATATCTTCTGTATATATAATTCTGTGCACGCGGTGCGGTTGTGAAATTCACTTCCGCCCGACATCAGGGACTGCCAAACTGTCGCAGTATTTAAAAGAAGAGTGAAGGAACACTATCTTTCCACTATGTCATAGTTGCGTAGGTATTTATTTTGTATTTTTCTTTTTTTTGTTACATTTCAATTAACATCATCTTAGTGATATTTATTTTAGTAGTATGTATGTAAGTATGTATGTATGTATTTATGTATGTAAGTATGTAAGTAAGTATTATCTCATATTATGTGTTTTATTTTATTAAGTAATGAATTGTTTTAATTTTATGTATTTTACTTTCTCTCTACTCTTACACACGGTGTCTACATCTCTTTGTATCCCCTGTCCTATCGCAGGTATGCTGGAAGAGATTTCTTTAGAAATAAGCATCACCTTTGTACGTATTTTTCTGTTCTTTTCATCTTGTCTGTTGTTAAATGTGTGTACATAAATGGTTAAATAAATAAATAAATAAAATAAATTCTTCCGTACATGTGTTTGTCACCTAACTCCTCCTAAACGGCTGGACCGATTTGGATGTGTGTGTATACTTGTAGTGAGTTTCTGGTCCAGGTCCGCTAGTAATATTATAAATGCGAAAGTGATTTTGTTTGTTTTGCTTTCACGCTAAAACGGCTGAACGGATTTGAATGAAATTTGCCACATGGGGAGACCATAACGTGGGTTAGGACATAGGTTACTTTTTATCCCGATATTCTCACGTGATCGAAACTTTTGCGGGTTAAACCGCGGGGCACAGCTAGTACTATAATATTATTTAGACATCTCTATTTCGTAAAACAAATTGAATAGCTACATAGCACAATATTGATAGATCGTAGTGCCAAACAATACTGTGAATGGTTATGCAACGCAGATATAGTAGGTACCTCTTACTTAATGTTTGTAGGATGACGCCATCAGGACATTTTTGGAGCCTAATGCTTCCGCTGAGGAGGTTCGAAACTCTTTGTTTCAACTGCTAGTTTATTTTATCATCTTGTTCGTAAACTTTGAATCAGGAATAAAATGATGAAGGAATTATGAAAAATAATAACATTTTAAATACTTACTATAGGTTAATCAATGATGATGCAAGCAAAAAAAAGTACCTGCCTACAAACTTACTTATTAATATTGTTATACAACGTTTTCCTTTTGATGTCCCGTTTTCCTTTTCAACTCGCTATAAGTAAAATAATACAAAAAGGCCTAGAACAAATGTTCCAAAAAGTTTCGAAGATAACATAACTCTAAACGACGCGATGTATCATGAGTTTCATTGATAAGTACGAGTAGGTAAATCATTTTCATTCAAACCAATCATTCATAATGAAAGGTAAGAAAATGCATGTAAACATTTTGTTTGTGGACATAAATAGTCTGAATTCAATGTTTTTTTTCATACTGCACGTAAGGGTTTTTTACATAAATAATCGTGAATTTGTCGAATTATTTTGAAAGAATGAAAAAAAAAAAAAAAAAACACGCCATACATCACGTTTGTAATCCCCAAAAAACTAGGCAGAGATATATAGTTCACCTATTGTTATTTCTGAAAGCGCTTTTATAAATAATAAACAGAATCGAGCCTAAAACATCGGGGATATGGCAAAAAATATAAAGCAAGGTCACAAACGCTACTCAAAATATTAAAATTGAATAACATGAAAAATATTAAAGTTAATTTAAAGTAAACTTTCGATAATTTCTCATGAATATTAAGAAAAATAAAGGCGGTCACATGCCCATCGGGCGATATTGGATAAATAGTTTGAATTATTAATATTGAAATAATAATTTCAAACTATTTATCCGATGGCTTTTTATATAAACAAACTGTAACAAAATATTCTACATTTGACTATAATATTAAAACAAAGCATAGGCATATTTATTGACATAACAAAGTTGAACTCGGTGAACTTAAATTGTTACGGTAAATTGATTGTCATCGTATAAAACAATTTCAGGTTATAATTAACTTATTAAACGGTGGATTATTACGGTTACTTTAGCAATATTTTTATATAATTGGCATCCAGTGTAGATAAATCACCGATTTTCTAACGCTTTTTTATTCTGAGCTAAGTTTAAGTCACGATTCTAGATTCCGTTATCGTCGTAAAGTTATAACTTAATTTTAAGTGGGTATGACTAACAGATTCCGGATTTAGATAAAAATCATTACAGTCAACATTTGTATGGGTGCTGTGTGCAACTGCAGGCGACGACGCTGAACGTGTCGCCGCGACTTCTATTCATTTCTATAAAGGCGACGAGCCACTAGCTACGGAAGGTATTTCATAAAAATTCATAAAAACCAGTCGCGTCGCCGCGACACGTTCAACGTCGCCTGCCTGCAGTGGCACACAGCACCCTTACAAATAATGACAAAAAAAAAAGAAGATACCTCTAATTTCTTTTAACGATTAGAAATCATATTAGTAAACAAACAATTGTGATTTTTGTTTTTTTTTTTAATTTTTTACTCCAATCAATATTTTTTTTGTAAAAACTTGGTTCATATTTTTGTAAAAACTTGGTTCATATTTTTGTAAAAACTTGGTTCATATTTTGCAATACTTATATTACTCTTTCTTTTCCCTGCAGTCCAACAGTGACCTGTTGTAACCGAACCCAAAATTCTTTACTTTTTTTTCTTATCTACTAACACTAGTTTCATAAGTTTTACTGGAAGTACTAACATGTTATGGATAAAGTCTGAAATAAAAAGTTTTTATTTTATTTATTTTATTTTTATTTACCCGTTTCGACGGACTCATCATACCAACCGGTTGTCTCCCGACCGACGTTACCTTAAAATCGATTCGACTCATATTCAAACGAATATCGAGTAAAACAGGTTGCATTACTCGAGTAGTTTCGTCATAAACACACATGTATGCCAGAACAAATCAAGATGGTATCATTATGAGGTTCTCATGCATAGGCAATAGGCCACAATAGGCCATAGTATGCCAACAGCTAGATTACAACGCGATTCAATGTTAATGATTGTTGTACTGTGAAACATAGGGCTGCTGAGTGAATGGCCGTGTTTTGGTATCTTGATTGAAGATTTTTGTTTTGAGATAGGTAGAGGTACCTTTAGTAGTAAGGGGCTTTCTTTTAATTCGCAAGTCAGAAAACTGTTACAATTTAGCTAAATAAGGAAATGCTGGAGATGTACAACGTGAACACACGTCACATGTTCTTCTCATGCTCATATGCACAACATTTCAAAAACCTGTATGGTATGACATGGTCGCGTACAATGCTGAAAGCGGAGTGAAACTCTGGTTTGAAGCACTTTGAAATTATGGGAGTATGCGACACGAAGATCTATTCACTGATGAGCTAATGGATTGGTGATCGCATGACGGTGCAGTCGGTGCTCAAATCTAGCTCCCAATTTACCTGTTTCATTTGAGCTTTGAGGCCGAAATGCTATATAAACAGCCAATACCATAACACATGCTTGCGTTTTACAAAACGCTGAACGTAGTGAGGTTAAATTTCGCAAACGGATTTTTCGTGTTTTAAACGAATTTTAAGCAGGATCATTATTGCAGGTTTTTGTTAAGATGAAACCATAATAATATTCACGGTTAGTTGCCCTCGACCTGCGAGACGAATCACCATAAAATAACTTCGACAAATGTTGAACTACTACTTATATTATAATATTTATAGGTTTATATTATACTAAATATGTATGTGTATTATAAGTTTATAACCTCACTTAAGTATTTACTTGTGTACTTATTTTATTTATAATTAATTATGTTTTTTTTAATAGTTTTTCCTCTCAAACAGACACCTGCCATCAAATCTCTTCACCACCCTTGGTTGACTGATAGAGAAAGCCTAAGGCTGTATGCATTTGTACTTTTTTTGAATGCGATAAGTTTAAATAAATACTTTAATCATTTAAAAAGACGAGCAGTATTCTAACGTCTGGTAACCCTAACTCTCTATTACCACTTTATTATTATGTGAACTAAATAAACCGGTGAAGACTTGAGAACGTTATTGGAAAAATATAAAGACGTGTGTCTGCTCTCGTAATTGGTTGTCGGTTAACATTAATTTACGATCGTAATAGCTCTGCTGTGAGAATATTGATGTGCACCATTAATTCTAACCGCAGTGAAGCGAAACTATCATCTCACCTGTGAACATTTTAAATCCAAAATTAATTTCCTGCACGTGCAATTTCGCACTGTTTCTCAAACCGTTCGGACCGTTTCTCATCATACGATCTCAATTATACTTTAATAATATAGATAACATCTATCTATTTCGAGATCTATCAAAAACTTTCCCACCTTTTGAATACAAAAAGATTCGATGTAAACAAGTGTATGCAATAAGATTCTGTGGGCTATTGAATTCTCGCACAATGGCCGCCGTATCTCACAGTACGCAGACTCAGTAAAAGTACACTGAATAATATCAGACGATATAGATTGCAGTCATTACGCTTCCAACCTCGTACAATGGAGCAATAGCCATACAGATACGATTTTGTATGACGGCTGCTCTGCGATTTAGATCATTTAATTTGTGAGCCCTTTCGCAAAAAGTTAACAAAAGAAACGTAGAAAGTTCTTCTAGTTTTATAACAATAGACGTTCTTATTTTAAACTGCCTATTGTAGAGAAACCATGTTATGATAATGATACAAACAGATGTAACCTTGTTTGTATTGTCACGAACTATTGTAAAAATACACCTACGCACGCGACGTTCAAAGGCTATTTTTCAGTTTTGTAAATATGTTTATGGAAAACAACAATATTGAACATTCATACTTATTGGATAGTTCAATGAGTTCATTTTTGGACTATCTAAAGTATAAAGCCGGATTCATATTGTGTCGTGTCGTGACGCATTCTAACGCAGTATTAGCCAATCAAAACTCGTTGTGATTTGACGTAGTCCGGAACGCGGGATACACCTATCAAACGAATCTCGCTTGATTGGTGTATCCGTGTCGTGTTGTGTGCGTCACGACACAACACGACACGGTAATGTGTCGGCTTTACACTTGAATAATGGGAACCAAAAAGAATCTCCAATAGGTACTGGATGCCTATTAAATGCGTACAGGATGCAAAAATTAACAGCCAACCAAGTACTTCAGTAAAATATACCTACCGGGGTTCTAGTTTCCTATCCCACGCTAGAGTCAAGTATTTGAATTAAAGTGTTGTGATAAGGTAGTAGTTAGTTAGCCGGACGGCTGCAATCCAGTGCTGACCGCAAAGTTGGCCGCAAGTGTACGATCAGGCGCAACCTGCGCACACGCATCCCTATCTACCGTTATGGACGACTGACCGCAGTTACGTTATCATATTTTCCTATATAACTCTTTGAGTCAAGGGCCTTTATAGAGAAAAATGTAAGGGTACAGTTCTTGTGTTTGTGGTTGAATTGATTTTTTTTTTTTGCCTATCAAACGTGACCTTTGGAAATGCTCCTTTGAAGTTTCAGGAAGCAAATATCTATCTATACCAAGTGGAAATATTTGAAGGATAAAAGTGTCCTTTGTCTAAACTATGAAATCAAAGCTTGTGCGCTCATGCGGTGTTTACCTTTAAGTAATTGTTACACTGTTCAAAGTTCTCAAAGACCATTTTTTTTTTTTTAAGATGTGTAAACAAGTGTTGGTGTTGGTGAACCAAATAAATAAATAAATAAAAAAAAGCTTCAATATCGGTGTATAATTCGATATTCAAAGATGAAGATCCGGTGATAATAACGAATCGAACTTTACCAATCAGAGGCGCATTAAATTGGTGCAAATTTTTATTTACATGCAGGCCGTTGTTAAAAAAATAATTGTCACTACATTTTCAATAGACGTCTCAATGTAAGCGAGTAATAAATGATACTTATTATTTATTTATGACATTTTAATTACATGCTGTCAAAACCACCTCTCTAATACATTATGGACCAACACTGGCATGGGCGTAGGTACTATGGCATGCCTCTGGCTACCCCTCAAGGCTTCTAAAGACACGAACCTATTTAGGTATTAAGTTCTGTTTACATTTTAATTTTTTATTTCTGCTTGAGTTTAGTTTTCGATGTTTTTTGTTGGTATAATATAGGCGTATACTTACTGACTTAGGGCAAATAATTTAATTTAATGTTTCGTAATGTAAATTATTTTGTATAGGTACTATTGTATAGAATCAAGTTTTTCTAAATTAACAGACAGCTGTACTGCTGGGGAATATGTTGCGCCACTGTTTCTTCCCAGCTAAAGCACCGGAACTGGTGAAGGGTGGGCGTTTTGGGGGACCATCTTTATGTAATTTTGATGTTTGAAAAGTGCTGATTGTCAGCCTAATTTTCATTTTGATTTTAGACCGATAAAAATGTCTAATTAATAAAATAAATATTAGTAAACTTACAACACTGGCCTACGAATGTGGATCATAAATAAAACAAGGGTCGAATAGTGGCAATGTAGTCGATATTCACAAAACCGTTGATGTTTAGTTACAACAGTGTTTAGGAAGCATTATTAAGTATGTACAATAACGGACTACCTTTAAAACGACATACACAACGAATGGACTATAGAATGATACTCAGGGAGATTAACCCCCTCACTTCTGCGAATGTTCGTTGAACAAAAACGCGATGTTTTGCGAACCCTCCTCTGCCATGTCTATGCCTTTGTATGAAATTGCTGACTTCGATTTAAAAAAAAAGTAAGTCCCCATTGATGTGAAGTATGCGCTCGATAGCTTATACAATGTCAACCGAGGAGAGCAATATTGGTGCTGTGCGATCGATAAACTTGTATCTCTATGGCTATACGAGTTTGTTCAACAATGTTGTATTCAATAAAATCGTTGTTTTATTTTTATGGGCATAGAACTGTAATTTGTTAGTCGTCATCGTCATCAGCCTATTAATGTTCCCACTGCTGGGACACAGGCCTCCTCTCTGTGAGAGGGATTGGGCTGTAATCTACCACGCGGGCCCAGTGCGGATTGGTAGATGTCACATGTCTTCGAATTTTTTGGTTCTAAGACATGCCGGTTTCCTCACGATGTTTTCCTTCACCGTTTTGAGAGCAGTGGTGATGAAATTATTTACACAAAGTAAAGCGCCTGCTTGGGTTCGAAACCACGACCTACAACTCGTAAGTCGGGGCCGTTACCACTGGGCCACCACTGCTCCTCTAATTTGTTAGTACATATTTGTAAAGCCGGGCCGTGGCAGTTTATAGTGAATCGTGCGTGAATAAATTGTTCTGAATATTCCATGAATAGAATTACAATTGACAATTTATTCAAGTAAAAACTATGGAACAATAATTTGAATGTTTCCAATCAGAATATTATTATTCTATCGCTGTAATTAACTTTCATTGCCGCTCTTCTTATTTTTATGATATTGGGAGACCACGCAGGGCCGTTTTTTTAACCCATTGGAGGCCCTGAGCACAAAAGGATCACGGGGCCCCAGATAAGAGTAGATAAGCAAAATTCTAAAATAATTTAACAAATATTTCAAAGGACAAGGAAGGCTCATGGACAGGCTTAACTCTTTGTGACGTGTATAAAATAAACGATGTGCTAAAACATCTCACTTTTCTGACACGAAATACAAAATAGGTATTTAGCGTTAGCATTTAGTTCACCCTGGAAAAGTTATTCGACTATATTAGTATGCTAATTAGATAATTATTGATTCAATGTCATTGCCGACTTTGGTCCCATTTTTGTATTTTGATAGTTGGTAAATTGAATTTATTTCAACGTCCAATTGAACCTAATTTAATTATATAAAACCAATAAAGCAAATCAATTATTTTGTCATTGAATCAGGTACTAATAATGCGTAGAATAGAACGGCGCGGCCGGCGGCTGCAAAGAATATGTTTTTTGAGGGCAGGCCGGTGGCCCCGTCGATCCGGGGCCCTGAGCACTTGTCCAGAGTGCCCAATGGAAAAGAGGGGCCTGACACCTTGACCAGAGTTAGGACATAGAATACTTTTTATCCGGGTAATACGTTCCCGTGAGATATTATCTAACCTTGTCGTGGGCGAAGCCGCGAGCAAAAGCTAGTCTTTATCATGATCTCTTACACGCGTGACACCAAAATATTAACGAATGCAGTGCAATCCGAATTGGAAGTTGCATGCACTTGGCCACAGATAATATAATACAACGTGTTGGCAATACGCCACAGCACGGCCACGACCTTTTGAACTTTGCAAGTAAATCTATACTTCTATTTACTTATTACTTATCTATACTTCTATAAACTTTAGTTTTTATTTAAATAATTTTTTTTAATATATAAAGCTGAAGAGTTCATTTGTTTGTTGTAAAAATGTTTGCTTGAACGCGCTAACCTCAGGAACTGCTGGTCCGATTTGAAAAATTCTTTCAGTGTTAGATAGCCCATTTATCGAGAAAGGCTATAGGCTATATATCACGCTATATATTACGCTAAGGCCAATAGGAGCGGAGCACCAATGAAGAATGTTTCAAAATCGGGGGTTTTTTTGCGTTAGCCCAAAGTAACTATTCCACGCGGACGAAGTCGCGGGCAGAAGCTAGTAACATAATAATTGTAGGTAATGTAATGTTATGTTTATTGGTGTCAAAAGTATTGTATGATGTTTTTTAGTTTTTACGCGAAAGATAGAAATTCAATTCCTGTTTTAATCATGTTTCAATGTTTAAATTATAATGTAGATAGGTACTTTATAATATTAATATGCAATATGTAAACAAAACCCTGTCTGATCCGAAAGGGGCAAGGGGGCACATTTATGTACTGCAATAACTTTAACAAAAAGATTTTTTTTTTATTGAAAAAAAAAGTTATGTTATTTAAAATTCATATTTTTAGTACAAACTTACCCCAAATTCATAAAAAAAATGCAATGTTTCAAAACATTGCATTTTTTTATGAATTTAAATAGCAATAACTTTTTTGTTATGACTTTTAGACACCGCTAAACCGGTGCCGCCCGCGTCCAATTTTATTTAACCTGGTAAAATACTACATTGAAAACAAAAACTGGCGAATTTTAAGCTATTGCATAGCTTCTATCGCGGGCCTTAAGCGTGGAGACCGAATCCAGAAATTCCGTAACGAAAATAACCTAACCTAACACCCCTGTTTCTTTAGTTCAGCAACTCGCCTCTAGGTGGCATTGGTTGTATTATAATTGCATAAGTTGATAAAAACAGGATATGCAATAGCTTTACCGCGGCAGTCTCCGAGTGCCACACGTCTTTTTTTTTTTTCCTTTTTTCTTGATAATTTCCACATAACTCTACGATACGATACCTAACAACGCGCTTACGGATCGGACAGGTTTCTTTTTTACAGGTTATATTTATAATAGGTTTTTCATGTGCTTCTCGAATATAAAAATAACAATACATTTTCATGATAATGGTTACAATACCACCCAAGGACGCTACTTTAAAATTTTAATTATGTAGTTTTATTTAGGTAATTGAACCAGACAACACACAAAATATATCGAGGATTACAATTTAATGATGTTTAGTTTCAAAGAAAGTAATCTGAATACAATAGACAGCTTTACGAAAAATAATTAAATTAATACATTGATTTTACTCAACATTATTGTACCTACCTATATTCCTTACATTATTGTATATTCATACACCTTATTGCATAGTCATTTATGAATAATGTAGTTTAGTATTAAGGCTCGTGCTGACTGGCGACGCGACACCGGTAATTGTTCTACCTACAGTTATGTTTTCATAGAAATTGTTTTATTAGAGTCGCGTCGCGTTGTTGTGTCGCGCCTGTTTGTGAGGCCTTTAGAACCTAAGCAGAATGGATTATTTAATAAGTACTTATTGCTTTATGTCTTTCATTTACATTTATTAATTAATTTCTGTTAGTATAAAAAGACTGTTTACGGAATTGAACATATTTTTTACGCGTGTCACAGGGAAGACGGTCGTGGGGATTAAAAAAAAGTAGTTTTTAAGAGAATGGCGAAAGTAAAACAGGAGTCTTTTATTTTGTCGAAAGTGAGAGAAGTAGAGAAGTGGGTAGG
The DNA here is from genome assembly GCA_948150665.1 of Conistra vaccinii. Classification (NCBI taxonomy): domain Eukaryota; kingdom Metazoa; phylum Arthropoda; class Insecta; order Lepidoptera; family Noctuidae; genus Conistra; species Conistra vaccinii. The sequence goes on from OX411318.1 coordinate 17,693,300, forward strand.
TTTCGAGACAGAAATAAAGTGGATGACGACTTTCATCGTGCTTGGCTACCACGCCTTAGCCATTTACTGGTGTTATCATTACACATTACCTGTGAAATGGCAAACTATTGCTTTTGGTGAGTATAATATGAATGATTCTAAACTTACCTTAAAATCAACTTTTTTAAATGACAACCCTAAATTATGTCGCTTGATGAACCAGGAACTGATGAAGTTAAAGCTGATATCAGACGAAAAAAAAAAACACTCGAGTGAATATTTTTGTATCAATCCACAACAAAATTATGTGGAAATTAACGTTCATAGTATTTGGGCGAGCTCTGCTCTGGTGAAAAAAGAGAATGCTCATTTAATAATATAGGAAAGTTCATACTAATTCCATGTATAGTAAATAATACTAATTCCATGCCATGTCATTATTCTAAGTTAGCCATCTCGTTCTAAACTTTGGGCGAGCGAGCTCTGCTCAGGTGGAAACACGGAGAAAACGAATTTTCCCAGACCTAGCTAGATCGATATTTTGCTCCCGTAAACCCCGATATTGTAATTTTCGTCGAAACGGTTAAAGCCGTTTTCGAGAACGTGATTACAAATATATGTATACATATATACAAATATTGTTCATTTAATAATATAGGATTATATGCTTAATTTATTTCATTTTTCATATAAAAGCATTCTGGAACGTTCTTTCTGATGCAGTCAAAAATTTTACAAGAATAATGTTTTTTTTTTCAGCGTATGCAATGTTTGTGTTCAGTGGTTTCGGCATCACCGGTGGAGCACATCGATACTGGGCACACAGAGCATTTAAAGCTTCCACGCCATTGCGGGTTTTCATGTTATTCGGCTTCGCATCTGCTGGACAGGTAATACCAGAAATTTATTTTCCATTATGTCCAGACGGCAATTTCAAAGTGCATCGTAAAACATAGCGGAGTCTAGACTGCCTTAGGCCATTTCGGGTGCAAAGCTTGGAGGTATGAACATAAAAGTTGATTGCATAGTTTTATCTCCAGTAGATAAAAAAACTGTTAACTATTTGAATAACAAAAAAAAAATGGCAGCATTAAACAGAGGATTAAAAATCTTTGAATAAAAATTTATTAGTCAGTCTCAATAAAATTCTCGTTTATTTCTAAAACCAATGATAACATTTTTGTTACTGCTATTCAAGTTTTTTATACTTTTGGAATATCGTCCCCAAACGAGTAAGTACATTTTCCTTTCATTTTCAAACAGAACACGTTGCATCAATGGGTGCGAAACCACCGTGTCCATCATAAGTACAGTGATACGGACTCCGACCCTCACAACCGCGAGCGCGGACTGGTTTTCTCACACATTGGATGGCTTCTGATGAAGAAGAAGCCGGAGGTGATCAGCAAATTCAAGGAGATTGACATGTCAGACATTGAGAACGATCCGCTTATCGCCTGGCATACGAAGTGAGTTTGTTGCAATGCGCAGAAGAGTGAAGCTGATGAGTGAAATGATGGCAATTAAGTTTGATACCAATTGCAGCAGGATGCTGAAATAGCTCTTGTTTTATAAAGAGCCACACTTGCTATTTTATTGTCTTGCCAAGTATTCTAATCCTAAATAATATTATAAATGCGAGAGAGAAATGTGAGTTTGTTTATTTTTTTGTTTGTTACCCTTTCACGCTAAAACGGATGAACAGATTTACATGAAATTTGGCATATAGGTAGAACATGACCTGGATTAGGACATAGGACACTTTTCATCCCGATATTCCAACGGGATCGAGACTTATCCGGGTGAAACCGCGAGGCGAACCTTGTGCTAAATAAAGACAAACTGCAAACTTCATCGAATCAAACTTCTATTTAGAAAAAGAATCACCACGGTCTAACATATTTTTGTCGATTCCCAGGAATATGGACATAATAAATCCACTAGTAAGCTTAATCATTCCCACTCTGGTGGGTATTCTGCTGTGGGGTGAAGACTGGCGAGTGGCTGTGGCGTGGCAATGTGGCATACGGTTCCTGTTCGTGTACCACAGTGAGCTGACAGTCAACAGCCTCGGACATACCTTGGGTTATAAGCCTTATGACAAGTAAGTAGGAAGACTTGATGTTCTTTTGATATTTCCTCAAGATTACTCGACCATGTGGATAAGTAAAAAACCGGCCAAGTGCGTGTCGGACCACACACAATGAAGGGTTCCGTAATTGAATTTATCCCAAGGTCAAACTTAGCATAGTAGTTGAGAAACATTGTTCTCCCTTACATTTCTTCTTCCCAGCTAAAGCGCTTGGAAGTGGTGAAGGGCGGGCGTTTTTGGGGGACTGTTTTATGTAAACTAATTTTGACGTTCGAAAAGTGCTGATTCTCAGCCTAGTTTGAATAAATGACTTTTGAATTTGAATTTCAACTGCAAATGTCAGTTTATAATTTATTTATTGACACCAAAAATATTAACACTATAACAACCATATTGCGTAGAAAGAAATATGTAGGCTATAATGAAAATAATACAACATGGGAGCATCTGTAGCCGAACTAGGTGAAAAACCTGTATCTCGGCATACAGCGCCATTCCACTCTGATATAAACAGAAAAGATTTTAGCCAACATTTACGATTTTGTTAAAACTTACAGAATATTTATTAATTTACAGTATATTTATTAATTACACTTAAAAGAGTTGTGGAGTGTGGACGGGAGTGAGTAAGTCGGTGTGTATGGGTGTGTGGGGATGTGTGTATGTGTGTGTGTGAAAGTATACGTTGAGAAGGTAGTAAAACGCTGTTTAAGATATTTTATATTATTTGCACAGAAACCTGATCACTCTGGTACGATTAAAAGTTGTTCTGTATCTTCATAAGATAGTGTCAGAAAGTACTCTTTGACCTTATTCCTACACTGGGTCCTGTTTAGAGAATAGATATGTAAGTAAGAGTTAATTTTACTATAGATATAGGGACCCAAGAAAATAAAAAATCTTCTAATGAAAGATGTGTGTGGTTGGTGTTTACGAGTGAACACTATTTGATCCCTGCGCCTACGTTTATGGTTGGAGTCATAACTCATATCTTTATGTTGTCTTAGAACGGTAGTAAGTAGGAAGAGTTGACGGACCGTAAGTACTTCACAATATTGGTATAATAATTTTGTCGAAAATAAGCGAGGCTTAAAAGTGTAGACCTTTAGGATAGCGCGTTGCGCAACCTCAATAGGTTTTATAACAGTTTTAGGAGCTCCTCCCCAGGATGAGATGCAATACGTTATAACAGACTGGCATAAGGCAAAGTAGATTTGTTTTAATAACAAAGCATTCACAACATGTCTCAGCTTCTTGAAGACATATATGAGCTTTCTAACTCTAGCACTAAGTAGTTTTATATGGTCTTTAAAGCTGAGATTACTGTCTATCAAAACCCCCAAATATTTGATGGTGTTAACATGTTCTATTTTTACGCACGTGCAATTTATTCCCTGCGAGCATTGATGAGACACAATACTGTAGTTACTACTGATCAGTGACGGTTGACGGATACTGAAAGTCATACTCACAATATCGAGAGATTTACCATGGTATTTTAAGAACATAGACTTCTTATAGTTTTTCATGTAATCTATCAGTAAAGAACCAATCTCTGTATTTTTTCAAAATTTTAGGCTTAGTAGTTTCGGAGATAATTGGGAATGGTTAATTTTCTTTTATTTTCATAAATAATTTTAACGGTATTTTTTTGAATTCTATTTGAGATCTTCATATCAAATACTTTCATTTGATATGTCACACGGTACAGTTTGCAATCCTTTTCTTTTTTTTTTTCCAATTTTCTCCCATATCCTTTTAGACAACATTAATTTAATTTGACTGTGACAGACGGACAGCCAGCCAGACAGACAGACACAGTAGTAATCTTTTAGGGGCTACGTTTTTTTCATTTGAGCTACGGAACCCTAAAATAGATTCAAAGATACCAAAGCTAAATGACGACTTATCAACTGACTTATTTTATCTCCATAGAAGCATAAGACCAGCCGAGAATTTCATCATCTCAGCAGTTACCGGAGGTGAAGGATGGCACAACTATCACCACTCGTTTCCGTTCGACTACAAGGCGGCTGAGTGGTCACACACCTTCGACTTCACCACAGACCTCATACATTTGTGTGAGAGATTCGGCTGGGTGTATGATAAGAGAGAAGTATCCAAAGACATGATTAAGAAATACACCGCTCAACAACTTGAAGGTAGTGGAAAAACAAAGATTGTGGATTGATAAAATGTTCATAATACACCCAGATATGACTAGCACATGGGTGCTCTTGTAATTATAAGTTAGGTTAGTAATTTTTTATAATATGATTGTATTTTAAATGCTGTCGGTTTATTTTAATGGCTGTTGCTAATCGTCCGGTAAACGGACGAATAACATAGAAATTAATCGTCCGTTTATCGGACAAATAAGCGGACGACTAGACACTTCGTATTTTAATTGGCTTATCACGGCAGAACAGATCAATTTTGTATGCATGTTTGAATCCAAAATTGATCCACCTAAAATTATCTAAAATGTACCTAATTACAATGCTTAGGTTTAGTATAGGTTATTTGTTTATTTATTCCCATTAGTTATAATAAATATGTAGTCAAGTGGTGATTAGATGTATTATTTGAGAGTATGTATTATCTAAATAAGTGATCTAGTAAATAAAAACCATTTTTATTTATTTCTTTTGTTTTGATAATCCACTTTTTATTAGTATGCTTAGGTACCTACTAGCCAAGGTATCGAGATTGTTTTAAATTCTTGTGCCTTCAATAATTCCTACGTATATTTATATACTTCTTACAGCACCCCAAAATCGTATCGTTAATTGCATTCATGAAGTTTAGTATAAGTAATAGTTAATTAAACCAAACATTTGCATTGAATAAGAAACAAAAAAGCATATATTAAATATTGGCCACTGCAATAATTTTGAATACGTCAACGGTGGATTATATCCAGTGCATTCATACAATGGAGGCCGTGTAAAATGATACACTTTCCAGAATTATCAATGACAGACACAAACCTTGTCCTTTTAATTATAATCTTATCAGCTTCTGCCCGCCATTTCATCTGCGACATCTAGACTTCAGAGTTATCCAATCCCAGTTATAAACTATTTTTACGGTCTCATCGCCGTACATTTTTCTGCTTACTCTGCAACCTACTTTAGGTGAACGATGCGCGTCATAATTAATTAGCGTAATAAAATAACGCATGACTAATAACTTTAGTGAACTTATAACTATGTAGCTATCAACAACTAAGCTGCTGTGTGCCAAATTTCATCCAAATCCGTTCAGCCGTTTTTGCGTGATTGAGTAACAAACCTACAAACTTTCACAATTATAATATTACTTGCATCCGCCAGCAGCATCTTTATAAATTATATCCTTTGTTACTCAGTGATAATAACTGATTATGCAGCATTCTACTGGTGAAAGAGTATTTTTAATCGGTTCAGTATTTTTTCTGTTTCTTCATTACAAACAAACATTAAAAAAAAATCGAGAAAAGATTAGAAAAAGAAAGCAGGTAAGAAATCGAGATCGCAGAAAGCGATAAGGCCGCCCATTGTATGTTTTGTACTGTTAAATACATTTTTTGCTGTGTATTTTCTGGTGTACAATAAAGTATATATAAATAAATAAACATACAAAATCTTTTCTCTTTTTAATATTATATTAGTAAGATAAATGAGATCAATTTTTTGCTGTTATTGATGTGGATTCAGGTATAGGCCAGCTAATAACGCTAAAACCGCAGACTTTGAACCCTTTAGATGGTCCCAGTTCTTCATTGCTCCGTCCCAGATAACGGCTTTCTAAATTCTTAGCTGTAATAAATTGATGGTGTTTAGTAAGCGCCGCGCACCTTGGAGATTGTGGCTTGCAACGATAATGTGTGCACATTATAGTGCTTTACTATTCATGGTGCCCTAGTAGCTCGGACGCGCCGCCACTCGCGGATATGACAAGTAAATGTAGTTTTTGTTAGCAATCATTGACAGCGAAGCACAAAAGATATGCAGGTAGGTCCTCTGCCTAGTCTTTTCCCAACTATGTGGGGGTCGGCTTCCAGTCTAACCCGGATGCAGCTGAATAACAGTATTTTACATAGAGCCACGGCCTATCTGACCTCCACAACCCAGTTATTGGGTATCACGATACCCCTTGGTTAGACACGTTTGGGCTTCTCAGTACCCGTAACGACTGTCAAAGATCTACATACGAATGACAGCTGGGACGGTTTAACGTGCTTTCAGAGGCATGGAGGGGCTCGATATGTAATGGATGGTCACCCATCTACGAACCGACCTCGGCAAGCATAGCTTATCCTTCGATCAACCCGTGCGGCTGTTTAATTTAGCCACGAGCCCCTCAAAAGATAAGTAGGACAGTGCAAATTGGAATTTTATTTATGTCGAATGAAGTTTATAAATAGACGGTATACAGGTAGACAGAATATCTGGGCTCTATTTAATAAAACTGACAATAGGAATTCGATATTTTTGTAAAAAAAAAAATTATCACATTTTCACGACAGTTCCTGTTTAATAAAGCAAAAATTCATGAAAAAATACAAAATTGTTAGATTGTCGGATTGCTGCCTGTCACCTGTACAAAACAAGGCCCTTATTTTGCTCCACAGTGTAGCTACAGGTTCTACAATTACAATACTGCATATAATTATTTAGTATTATTTAGCTTATAATTATTTATAAGCAGTATTGTCTAGTAATAAAATTACCTAAATTATGTACCTAGGTACATAATTTAGGTAATTTTATTACTAGACAATAGTACCTATAGTATAGTATTTTTGCGCATATCAATATAAATACGGAAATCCAGGAAATCAAAACTACATATTTTTATTTGGGTCACGGTGTACCGTGGACGGTTCTAGGGTACAAAAATAAAACTAAATTAAATTAAAATAACCTCCTTCTTTTTGGGAAGTCGGTTAAAAAGGAGCATTATAATAGTGTGTAAAAATGGCAAAAGTTAAGCAGGATTCTTTTATATTGTCAAAAGTACGAGAAGTAGAGAAGTGGATAGGTTTCGAGACAGAAATATTGTGGAAGACGACTTTCATCGTGTTTGGCTACCACGCCTTAGCCATCTACTGGTGTTACCATTACACATTCCCTGTGAAATGGCAAACTATTGTTTTTGGTGAGTATTATAATTTATTTTGCTAAAATGATTCTAAACTTGCCTGAAAATCTTTTTTTTTTAAATGACAACCCTTAAATTATGTCGCTTGATAGAACAAACAACTGATGAAATTACAGCTGATATCAGACGAAAAAACATTCACTCAATTGAATGTTTTTTGTTTCATTCCACGTTGACACGACTAAATTACATGGAAACATTGATGAAGACAGCTTTTATTTTTTCAGCGTACGCGATGATTTTATTTACGTCGTTTGGTATAACCGGTGGAGTGCATAGATACTGGACACATAGAACATTCAAAGCTTCCACGCCATTGCGGGTTATTATGCTATTCGGTTTTGCAGCTGCTGGACAGGTAATACCAGATTTCCAATTCAAACTCAAAGCTATTTAAATCTTACAGGCACTTTTGAATTGACATAGCGGTCGGTCAGTCAGAAAGATGAAGCTAGTAGTGCTTTATTCATATTAGGTCAGCAATGAATTTATCAGGTCCATGGTTTTAACAGAGCAGTGGTGGCCCAGTGGTAACGGCCCCGACTTACGAGTTGTAGGTCGTGGGTTCGAACCCAAGCAGGCGCTTTACTTTGTGTAAATAATTTCATCACCACTGCTCTCAAAACGGTGAAGGAAAACATCGTGAGGAAACCATGAACCAAAAATTCGAAGACATGTGACATCTACCAACCCACACTGGGCCCGCGTGGTAGATTACGGCCCACTCCCTCTCACAGAGAGGAGGCCTGTGTCCCAGCAGTGGGAACATTAATAGGCTGGTGATGATGATGATGATGATGATGATGATGATGATGGTTTTAACGACCATTTTTGATCTCGGAAAGGATAATACGTTTCAGTATTGAAAGCTTTTGTAGCCTCGTATTTTAAAAATATATTTTTTTTTGCACTTAGACCACGGTGTATAGGTGGGTGCGCGCCCACCGTGTCCACCATAAGTACAGTGATACGGATAATGACCCTCACAACAGCGAGCGAGGACTGTTCTTCTCACACGTCGGCTGGATTCTGATGAAGACAAAGCCGAAGGTGATCAGTAAACTCAAGGAAACTGATATGACTGACATTGCGAACGATTCGCTCGTCTCCTGGCATGCAAAGTGAGTTTGTATCAAAACGACAGTTATTGCTTACCTTTACATAATCATCACGATGACGAATGGGTTTTTTATACTCTGTCTCACTAGATCTAGTCTTGTGATCAAAATGTTGGGACATAAGAGGCTGAATGAAAGACAACTTTAAGCAACGTTTATGAATAAATTAGTTAATGTTTATTGTTAGTTACTCAAGTGTTCAGTTGTTAATCTCTAAAGCAGTGTTTTTCAACCTTTTTCATGAAGCTGGCTGAAAACAATGGGTTACACTCCGGGAGTGCCGGCAGAAGTGAAAACTTGAACAAAAACGTTGTGCATTTTTGAATATTTTGGAATGGTTAGGGAATAATTTCGCACGAATTGCTTTATTTATCAGTATAAAAGTACAGTACAGTACAGTAGTAGGTACTTATATTTATTTATTTTCAAAATATAGTCTAACAAAAATAAACAATCATTTAAACACTTTTCATGAAGTACTTATGTTTTGACTGCTTTTTTTACCCATCAATATGGGTATAATTTCTTACCTCGCAATCTTTACGTAATGATGTCAAAGACTATTTAGTTTGATATTTACTTTGTCGGTTGCTAGGCAACGGATCGACGCGAGTTTAACATTTTTCATTCATCCCAAAAAAAGTGCACAACGCCGCTAAAGAAGTTTTCACTTAAAAAATTCGCTGCCCCCCTATCCTCTACTGTTTTTAATCTATATTTTATTATAATACAAATATCAAACACGTAGAATATTTTTATTATTTTTTATAATGACGTTTCCGCTAATTACATAATTAACAGACATAGTAAATTTTGTCATTATTTCAATAGGTACTTCCAATGTTAAATATTGTTAAAAATTTTATTGTCCTACAATTACCATAAAGTGAGAGCTCATGCCGCCTGTGATACAGGTTTATATAACCTAGTACAGGCATCTAACATTAATACCTTTGTAAATTATTTCTAAAATTTTATGTTAATATTTTTCCAATTTTAATTCTGAATAAATATTTATTATATTATATTATTATAATAAAAAATGGATCAGATAGTATTATTACATCGCCAAACGCCTCTACTTACGGAAAAGCGATACGATGGATTTATGAGGGTCATGATTACGAGGGATTTCCTAGTCGAGTAATTACGTTTTTAAATGCAGCTATAATATTATAGGTGAGGCAAGTTTGGGAAACAACATAAAAAAAAATCTGCTGGAATTATTATTATCTAATACCTTTAAACGAGCAATTCTTATATATATAATCTGAGCCTCGGAAACGGCTCCAATGATTTTCATGAAATTTTGTATGCACGGGGTTTTGGGGGCGATAAATCGATCTAGCTAGGTTTAATTTTTAGAAAAAGTACCAAAACAAAAAACCGAGCAAAGCTCGGTACCCAGATATTTATTAATAAATCTGCTGGAGTGGGAACACACGATGAAAAACACTGCTCTAATGGAATGTTCAATTAAGAGTTTGTTCGTATATTTGACAAGTAACGACTAACGGTTTGCTTTATAGATATTACAGTTTATCTACGTTGTTATTTTCCAGGTATATTAACATAATAAATCCACTAGTAAGCTTAATAATTCCCACTTTGGTGAATATTCTGCTGTTGAGGGAGGACTGGCGAGTGGCTGTGGCGTGGCAATGTGGCATACGGTTCCTGTACGTATACCACGTTGAGATGACTGTCAACAGCTTCGCACACGCCATCGGATATAAGCCGTATAACAAGTAAGATGTTTAAGATACTGTTCTTGAAACTCTGCCGATGAGAAAAAATACAATTTGGAATTAAATTAAGTAAAAATGGTTTCGAGTTATTTACTCAATAAAAATGTTAAATTCATTCATGCATTGATAGGCAAAGTACAGCCTTAAGATGCTGGGTCTAGAAGCATGAAAGCACAAAGTACCTTTTGTAATGGTGAGCACTCAAGAATTTAGAAAATTCATCCGCTAGAAGGGTTAAATAGGTGATAAAAGTTTATATTAGGTATGGCAGTTCGATATTTAGCCGATGATAAATACCGTCGGGCGGAGGACGGCTTGATTTTCATAAATTTTAGGTAGATCAATTATGATGCTCCTATCTTATTACATGGATTTCTTCTCTTTCGTCACCGATATACTGCAATATTTCTGCGATTCTACTAATAGGTAGCCGGCACGACATTATTTATTTATTTTATTTAACCATTTATGTAAACACATTTAAAAACAGACAAGAAGAAAAGAACAGAAAAATACGTACAAAAGTGATCCTTTCTATACAAGTGTCTTCCAGCATACCTGCAATAGGAGGCAGCAGAGGCTGCAGAGGATACAAAGAGATTTAGACACCGTGTGTAAGTGTAGAGTGAAAGTAAAATACATAAAATCAAAACAATTCACTTACCTACTAAAATAAAACAAATAATATGAGATAACTGAATACTTACTTACACACATTTGACATTTGTTCTAACTCTTCGTAGATTCTATGTAAAACAGTTGCTCAATATGATCAGTTTAATTAATTAATTCTTTTATTTATTTATTTAATTCTTACTATGTTTTCTACTTTCAGAAACATAAGACCTGTAGAGAGTTTCATCGTCTCAGCAATTACCACTGGTGAAGGATGGCATAACTACCACCATACGTTCCCTTTCGATTACAAGGCAGCTGAGTGGTGTCACACCCTGGACTTCACCACATATTTCATAAATTTGTGTGAGAGATTAGGCTGGGTGTATGACAAGAGAGAAGCTTCCAAGGATATGATTAAGAAATACACTGCACTGCAACGTCAGGCCAGTGGTAAAACAGAAAAGGAGGAAAAACGATTCTAAATATGAAAATCATCTACTACCAATTCATCATTCGGTTTCATCAATTCATCTACAAGGGTTTTTGGCGCGTGGCCAAAATTTGAACTTACGCCATCTTGTTTTGCCAATACAACTTCCGTGAAAATTTCAGTTTTAAGAACAACGCCCCACTGTCCAATCAACCAATCTCAAAAAAATTACAAAATTTTAGGCTTAGTAGTTTCGGAGAGGCTTATTCCCATATTCCCCCCTGAGAGAATCCCCCTCAGGGGGGAAAACAGGACCCTATAGTATAAAAAAATCCCGTAAGTCCCCTTTTCATTTTGAGTCGTTCCCCTTTTCCCCCCTGAGAACATCACCCTCAAGGGGGAAACTGAGCCCTAATATAAAAAAAAAACCCTAAATGCCCCTTTTCATTTTGGAATATTCCACTTTTCCCTCTTATGTTTAGTTTTGATTTCTACGCTCTTAAAGTAAATAAAAAAAGGATGTGATTAGATAAAATGTAATAAACAAAAAAAACAACTGGTTCCACTCCGGGAGTGCCGGCAGAAATGAAAACTTGAACATAACGTTGTGCATTTTTGAATATTTTGGAATGGTTAGGGAATAATTTCGCACGAATTGCTTTATTTATCAGTATAAAACTATAATTTATGTGGTTAAATACAATATTCATTTGTAGTAATAGTATATTTATTTATTTTCAAAATATAGTCTAACAAAAATAAACAATTTATACACTTTTCATGAAGTATGTTTTGACTGCTTTTTTTACCCATCAATACCTATGAGTAAAATTTCTTACCTCGCAATCTTTACGTAATGTCAAAGACTATTTATTTGGATATTTACTTTGTCGGTTGCTAGGCAACGGATCTTACTGTCACGTCCTGACGCGAGTTTAACATTTATTCCATCTTAAAAAAGTGCACAACGCCGCTAAAGAAGTTTTCACTTAAAAAAAACGACAAATTAATATACAAGGTGGAGACGACAATACAACAAAAAAAAATCACAGAAATTGGTTATGATAAAAAAAATGATAAAAAAACAATCACAAACAGCCATGAGGGAAATCGGTTGATTTAAGTAGAAATAATAATTAAAACAGTTTTAACAAAATACCTAACTAGAAACCTAAATTATTTAGCATAGTTATCCCCCGAAAGTTTCCCTTAATAACAGTACTTAATTAAATACATACATTACATATATTACATCACCGCACCGACAAATACCTTTAATTTAACTGCTCACACATGCTCAAACACCTTAGGACCCTGTACATGCCCAACACTCACTAGAACTGACAGTGTAAAGTATTTGGGAGTGCAGATAGACGACGGTTTACGGTTGGACAAACAAATTGATGCCCTCACTACCAGAACGATGCGCCTGATACACATTTTCAAGTCTCTTAGACAGTCGGCTAATGCTGACACTCTGAAAATCGTATACTACGCTCTATGTCAATCGGTCATTGGCTATTGTATCGCTGTTTGGGGCGGTGCAGCAAAGACTATCCTTCTGAGAGTTGAGAGAGCACAGAGAGCGATTCTAAAAGTCATGACGAAAAAGCCCTATAGATACCCAACTACTGAACTCTACTCTGATTGCAAAGTCCTTTCGGTTCGTCAACTCTTTGTGCTTAAATCGATTCTTAGAAAACACACCAGTCTTCCTAACTCCGACCCAAACAAACGAACATGTGTTATCCCGGGTACTCAGCACAAAACTACTTTTTTTTTTTTTTTTTTTTTTTGGCTAGGGCATCTCGCAGGTTACCACTAAGGTACTCGCTGCTTAACCGGACTTTTCTGTGGCTGCCTTAAGCTCCTAAAAGAACTCAAAGCCTCCAGCCAGGGGCATACAAACTAAGCTAATTAAAACTAGGCGAACGCTCGCTAAGGGCACCCCCTGTGGGGTACGAACCTCGGCTTAGGGCGTTCGCTGGGGGGGGGACAGCAAGAGGGACAGGCTGGATCAAGGATAGATCATTATTATTATCAGGGGAGTTTAAAGCTACAGGCTCAGCAAAAACGCGGGCTGGCGCATCGTTATCGAGCAAGGGTCGGGACAAAACTACTTTCGCTAAACGCCAGTTTTATACCCTAAGACCCGAGTTCACCAACAGATGGTTAAATTTTTAACATCTGTTTACACCATAAACGGCTGTTTAACAATATTTTACTGTTCACCAAGCACTAACAATTGGTTAAGTACTGTAATCGGACGGTTAGCTTAAACAAAGTAGCCAACCCTGTTTAACCATTGGTTTATGCTTCCAGATGTGAAGTTTTGCATTGTGCATCACTTTTAGTTACAAAATAAAAATGCAAGACGCTTTGAGTTATCTTTGAAGAGGATAATGTGTTAGATGATTTAATAGAAAGAATTTTGCGCACTTCCCGTATATTCCGAACATGGCGCAATGATGAAAATAAAAAATTAGCACATAAATACTGTACGAAAACATAAAAATAATACAAACAGATTTTTTGTAATAATAACTTCGTTTTATTTAATTTTCAATATAACATTTAAAAAAATTATTATGTTATAAAAGTCTAGGGCGAAAGTTCTTTGCACAAAACACCAGATTGCGCCATACGCCATACATCCCGCAAAATGACTCGAGTGACGTCTATAAACTATTTAAAAATGTACTCTGTGGGTTTAAAAATAAAAATTGATTGACGTTGACATTCTACATTCACTAAATATTTATCCGCTTGACTGTCACTAATGAGACGCAATAAAATTTTAATTGTTATCGAACTGCATCAGTCTGTCGGACGGTTGAGCCCCTCGATCATTCGGCCATTTTGGACTCACTCATTCAAAAACGCTTGGTTATTTAACCGTTGGTTACAAATAGATGGTGAACACGAAAAAAACGCGGTTTGTTTAAACGACCGTTTAATTCTAACAGAACGGTTACGTAATCAATGGTTACGTTGCAGTTGGTGAACTCGGGCCTAAGTGGGCACATTTACAAAATAGTTTGGAAAATCCAAAAGTGCACGCCTCATAAGTTCATAACTCTCATTCATAAACGAAAAAGTTAAAACATAGTTTCTAACAAAAATTAACAATTTATAACTTTTCATGAAGTATGTTTTGACTGCTTTTTTACCCATCAATATGGGTAAAATTTCTAAACTCGCATCGATATCAATCTCTCTCATATCGACCTCCGGTCTCCGGAGGGGAATAATGTAGCGGTTACACCACCACATACGAGCTACGCAGCAAAGACATGACGTCACACAGATCCTGCATCGCGCAGTTAGAGTTTACCACGCGACCGACATAGATAAAACTATCCGAAATCAACTTACGGGCAGTTGCCCGCCAGACACAAACACCCGTCTGGCCGGAGGATCCTCCCTTTTCAAATGAGGATGAGTGAACTTTACACCCTGTTCCTCATACCTCTAAAGTTTTAAACTGAAATATGAACAAAATATTTTACGGCGCCATTCGCCATAGACTAAAACATTCAGAAGTGAAGTGTAGGTACAAATAGCTGCCGTTTGTTTTTATGGCGGATTTTTTTTATATTAAGTATCTAATATTTTGAACGCTGATATTAATGTTTGTTTTATTATATTATGGTTTATGGTTATTTGTCATCAAATAATTATTACAATTAGTGGCATTTTTCCCTTTAAGATTTCCACGTCCGAGCTCCAGGAAACAAGGGAAAAATGGATAACATTTGTGCAAAAAAATCGTAATGAGCAAACGTGGTTGCCAAGTGAACCATCTCACATAATGTTCATCATTAATACAATGGAAATTAGAATAATGTTCTGCAGTTAAAACTGTGTTAGGTATCAAGTAGGCAGAAGAAGCAGACTGTGTCGCATCTGCGGGTGCATTACTCTATGAGAATCTCCTCGCAACGCGCATGCACCGCAGTAGTCAAATGTCAAAGCATCCAAGGGACACATTTTTTGTTCGCGGTGTCTTCTTTGATAGTATATTTTAGTTAGTATTTTAGTATTTTATTAATTATAATTAAACTACTTTGAATAAAAGAGCCATTTTCAATAGGGTTTCTTCTACGGATGAAACGAATGTATAAAAAAAACATTGACTCAATTAATTGATTTTATCGCAAGCTACAATGTTTTCAGGGTTCATAAATTGACGGACAGGATTATTTTTTGCTGCTGCATTAAATCAATTATTAAAAAGTACAGTATTAATCTCCATTTAATCATCTATACAATGGTATATAAATTAAGTAGGTTCTGTGTACTAGCAGGAGTGTAACAATAAAAATAGTTGCAGAAATGGGGCAAAAAATATTTTTCGATCGTAGAGCACACTCTAATGCTTCGCATTATGAGTCGTGCAAAAGTTCACAAACAATTAAACATTATAGATTTAAATTCACACACATTAAAACAAACAGTAACAGAGTGGCTACAAGAGGAAGGTTTATATTATGTATAATACATGCATAATATAGTAAACTATACGCCATACGTCGATTTGGCCGATCTAGGCGATTTGCAATGTATACTCGATAGCAAAACAAGTTATTACCTGCCCTAGCAGACAGTTCCAGGAACAATACATCAGTGTAAAAAACATTTTCAAAGTAAATATTTTAATGTTAGAATCTGGATTTCAAAATAGTACATTGTGTTACGAGTGTGCTGTATTGGTCATTACCCACAAGGCGGTATTATTCGCGCGAGCCACAGGCGAGCGCGATAATATAGCCGAGTGGGTAATTATCAAAGCACACGCGTTTCATACGACGTTTTTCAACACATTTGCGAGGAAAGAAACCGTCTTGTTGTAAGAACTTATGCTGCAATAACGTAACTTTAGAGAAATGATACATTTAGATTTATAAAGTTCAACTGACCTTTGTTGCCAGGTACTGACTATCCACTTCCTGTAAAAACGTTTCTATTTTGGGTTCGGTTGGTATTTTGGGTAACAATACTTTAAGTTTCGTATTTTTCTTAATATGTAACCACACAACATACACGATAACAAATATTTATGAAAAATGGCGCGCTAGATTTATTTTTCTGGTAGCGATGCGCGCGCAATGTCAAAGGCACTGAGAAAACCGCTGATCAGCCTACCATCACGTTCGGTCGGAGGTGGAGACAAAAGGAGGACCGGACAAAATGGTCCCCACGACCAATAACAACCACACATATGTCATTAGATAGGCATTTTAATATAGAGCAACAACTACTATGGCGGCTCATTTCGAATCGCTGTGTGAAAAAAGTTGTGGCGATTTTTCGCAGCCCTGACCTGGACGGTAGATAACGGAACACTTGAATATTAATCCTTTCTGGTGGTCTAGTTTGAATATTTTAAAATGTATGCCTGGCCACTGGCGATGATAATACAATATTATGGTACCATCGAGCTGATCTGATGATGGACCTGGACGCTAGATAATGGAACTCTTGAACAGCTTCTAGTAAACCCATCAAGTGTGGGCTCATTAGAATTGTCTCAACGATTCCTGTTCATTTTACCAGATGACGAGGACCTGATGACTGATCTGGACGCTAGATGATAGAACTCTTGAACAGCTGCTAGTAAACCCATCGAGTGTGGGCTCATTAAATGTGTCTCAACGAGTCCTGTTCATTTTACCTGATGACGATGACCTGATGAGGCACCAACTATCGATTATCCCTATATGCACTATGTAGGTGAACCCAAGGACAATCCCCGGTTGGTGCAGGATTATTGCACCAACCGGGGGTATCGCAACAAAGATTATGGATTTGGGTGGCTAAAGACAGTGTACTAGTTACCTATAAATATAGAAGCGGTATGGCCCCTGTTTGATAAACAGCAGATGTGGGCTGTCCAGTTGACGGCTGGGTTGCTTACGCCGATTTGTGTTTTGTGACGAAGTATTGGTAATGTTTCTTATACGGTCAGTAAGTTTCACTCCAAGAATACTTTCTTCGTCCCATTGCTCGCTGAGCCCAAGTGCGGATTTATGACGCTTAATGACCACGTTTGTGCTCCCTCAGCTCCACGTGAGGGCGGGAAAGATGCACATGTCCATGAGTTTCCTTTTGATTGAAAGTGGAAGTGGTCCTTTCATTAGGCGTTTCATTGACAAATAATTTTTCCAGGCGTTCTCTTCTCGGTGCGTCAAGCGACATCTTTATCTCGTGTCATCTGAAAGGACTATTTGGCCGAGGTATATGTTACTCTGAGTGTTACTCAGTACTCATGGACAAATTCAAACTCCACCACACCCCCCCCTATCTACTTTGCGTTTGGTGCTGTTGCTCATTAGTCTTTATAACATAAAAACAAAGTGCAATAGTAAACAGTTTTATAATTACATCCATAATAATCGTAAAAACGTATTGATGTGCAAGGTAAAATTCAGAACTTCGTTATACACCTTCCAGGCCAACCATAAAGTGCTTTACATACTGTACTCGTTAGACACATCTAATAAGCCGACACTAGATGGGTTTACTAGTAGCCATTCAAAGAATCCAGGTCAGCCATCAGGTAAAATGAACAGTACTCGTTGAGACACATTAATTAATGAGCCCACTCGATGGGTTTACTCGTAACTGTTCAAGAGTTCTATTATCTAGCGTCCAGATCAGTCATCAGGTCCTCGTCATCTGGTAAAATGACAAGGATTCGTTGAGACAATTCTAATGAGCCCACACTCGATGGGTTTACTAGTAGCTGTTCAAGAGTTCCATTATCTAGCGTCCAGGTCGATCATCAGATCAGCTCGATGGTACCATATTATTGTATTATCATCGCCAGGCATACATTTGAAAATATTCAGACTAGACCACCAGAAGTGATAATTATTCAAGTGTTCCGTTATCTATCGTCCAGGTCAGGGCTGCGAAACATCGCCACAACTTTTTTCACACAGCGATTTGAAATGAGCCGCCATAGTAGTTGTTGCTCTATATTAAAATGCCTATCTAATGACATATGTCTGGTTGTTATTGGTTCTTGGACCAGCTTCCATACATTTTTGCCGATCATCCTTTAAAACATGAAAAAAAAAAACGATTTCGCTGCTAATTATTACTTATTATTCTCTATCGAGAGAGAGCGAGAGAGAAAGTGCGAATTTGGTCAAATGGATAATCCAGTATGGCGACTGTGAAAATTTTCTCATTTTTCGTCATAGGTGTCGTTTTCGTAATTTTCGATCATGCTAAAACCGATAATGAGGTCAAAATGTAAATCCAAGATGGCGGCTGTGAAAACTTTCGTCATTGGTCTCGTTTTCGTAGTTTTCGATGGTTCTAAAGCTGATGGTGAGGTCAAAATCAAAATCCAAGATGGCGGCTGTGAAAGTTTTGTCATGTTTCATCATGGGTGTCGTTTTCGTAGTTTTTGATGGTTCTAAAGCCAACAGTGAGGTAAAAACGTAAATCCAAGATGGCGGCTGTAAAAATTTCTCATTTTTCGTCATGGGTTTCCATTTTGACCTCACTTTCAGCTTTAGAACCATCGAAAATTACGAAAACGACACCCATGACGAAAAATGAGACAAAAATTTGCAGCCGCCATCTTGGATCTACATTTTGACATCACTATCGGCTTTAGAACCATCGAAACCTACGAAAACGACACCCATGACGAAAATGAGAAAATTTTTGCAGCCGCCATCTTGGATTTCCATTTTAGAAATAGAATAGAAATAGAAATAATTTATTTAGCATAAACCTCACCTCGTTTTTGACCTCACTATCGGCTTTAGAACCATCAAAACCTACGAAAACGACACCCATGACGAAAAATGAGAAAATTTTCGGAGCCGCCATTTTAGATTTCCATTTTGACCTCACTATCGGCTTTAGAACCATCAAAAACTACGAAAACGATACCCATGACGAAAAATGAGAAAATTTTCGCAGCCGCGATCTTAGATTTCCATTTTGACGAAATTCACACTTTCTCTTTCTCTCTCTATCGAATTAGAAAAAGACAGACGCAAGAATGAAGCCGCAAAAACCTGTTTACTTGGTCACACTATATTAAGTCGCAATAAGAAAGATACTTTGACATCTAGCAATGTCAGTGGTGTGATTTTGACTTATTTATTACCAAGCACTACTTTGTAAGACTTCCAGTCTTCATCTAATGTGCTTTCAATTGTTCTAGCCATCTTAACAAAGATAGCATTTGACCAGCTCACGATCTATTATACCATTGGTAGTATCCCGTAGATGATAGCTTTTCTCGTATCTGTCAATGACAGATCGGACAGATTTTGCTTTTAGTGCGAACTGAAGTACTTTAGTATACGATTGTTGGAGAGTTTTTGTAATAAAAATGTCGATTGTAAACTAATATAAGTTTGATTTACCTCTTTTACAGTGGTATCCAAAATATCCATATTATCCGGATATATTCGAATAGTTGTCTGGCATTATCCGAAATATCCGAATAGTAAAATGGGCGGATAATTGCATGCCCAGCCCAGTCACTATACAGTATGCCGCAACATTTGATGGACAATTCAAATTCAAACTCACTTTTCTATGGTGGATGAATGAACTTTACACCCTGTTCCTCATACCTCTAAATTATTAAGCACATATTATAATTTACTCTTACGTTAGTCTTCTTAAGTAGTTATTGTAGATACCTGATTGCTCGAATAATATCTGTTTTGTCCAAGCTGTGTTTTTGTGATGGTCGCCCTACAATAACAATGAATGTCGAAATTATAACTATTGAACGAGTTGGCAATTTGCCTTAGGCATTTTGCAAACCGCAAGCGTTTGTAAACGGACGGCGCCGCCGCGCCGTTTGTAAAATGACGAATCATACAATATGCCTGCGACATAGCTACAGGTTCTACAATTACAATACTGCTTATAACTATTTAGTATTATTTAGCTTATAATTATTTATAAGCAGTATTGTCTTGTAATAAAATGACTTAAATTATGTAGGTATTGTACCTAGGTATTTTTGCGCATAGATACAATATAAATACGGAAATTCAGGAAATCCAAACTACATTTTTATTTGGGTTACACCGTGGACGGTTCTAGGGTACAAAAATAAAATCCTCCTTTTTGGGAAGTCGGTTAAAAAGAAGCATTATAATAGTGTGTAAAAATGGCAAAAGTTATGCAGGATTCTTTTATATTGTCAAAAGTACGAGAAGTAGAGAAGTGGATAGGTTTCGAGACAGAAATATTGTGGAAGACGACTTTCATCGCGTTTGGATACCACGCCTTAGCCTTCTACTGGTGTTATCATTACACATTCCCTGTGAAATGGCAAACTATTGCTTTTGGTGAGTATTATAATTTATTTTGCTAAAATGATTCTAAACTTGCCTGAAAATCATTTTTTTTTAATGACAACCCTTAAATTATGTCGCTTGATAGAACAAACAACTGATGAAATTACAGCTGATATCAGACGAAAAAACATTCACTCAATTAAATGTTTTTTGTTTCATTCCACGTTGACACGACTAAATTACATGGAAACATTGATGAAGACAGCTTTTATTTTTTCAGCGTACGCGATGATTTTATTTACGTCGTTTGGTATAACCGGTGGAGTGCATAGATACTGGACACATAGAACATTCAAAGCTTCCACGCCATTGCGGGTTATTATGCTATTAGGTTTTGCAGCTGCTGGACAGGTAATACCAGATTTCCAATTCAAACTCAAATCGCATTTAAATCTGACACTCACTTTTGAATTGACATAGCAGTCGGTCAATCAGAAAGATGAAGCTAGTAGTGCTTTATTCATATTAGGTCAGCAATGAATTTATCAGGTCCATGGTTTTAACGACAATTTTGATTTTTGATCTCGGAAAGGATAATACGTTTTAGTATTGAAAGCTTTTGAAGCCTTGTATTTTAATTATTATTTTTTGCACTTAGTCCACGGTGTTTAGGTGGGTGCGCTTCCACCGTCTCCACCATAAGTACAGTGACACGGACTATGACCCTCACAACAGCGAGCGAGGACTGTTCTTCTCACACATCGGCTGGCTTCTGATGAAGATAAAGCCGAAGGTGATCAGTAAACTCAAGGAAACTGATATGAGTGACATTGAGAACGATCCGCTCGTCTCCTGGCATGCAAAGTGAGTTTGTATCAAAACGACAGTCATTGCTTTCCTTTACATAATCATCACGGTTTTTAGGGTTCCGTACCCGAAGGGTGACAAACGGAACCCTATTCATAAGCCTCCGCTGTCCGTCTGTCTGTCAGCGAGCTCTATCTCATGAACCGTAATAGGTAGGCAGTTGAAAATTGCACAGATTGAGCATTTCTATTGGCGCAAGAGCAACAAATAATAAAATTAAAAAATAAAGGGGGGTCGCCATACAATAAAATTAAATTTTGAAAAAAAACAAATATCTGACCCTGGCATGTGGGGTATCATTTTCTAGAGCTCATCGAGTAGAGAATAAATATAATTTTTATTTGTTTTTATCTTCAAAAATGATGAATTAGGGGGCCGTAGAAGTTGTCTGTTTTAGACCATTTTTGTACGAGCTCTATCTCAACAACTAAACAAATTAGGAATTTGAAACTTGTGTGTATCATGTAACATATACTGTTTATAATCAACAAATACTAAAAACGCCGATTCATAACGTATTTTATATAATATGGGCGATTTTCTGCAACTTAAAGTAATAATTTTGTATTTCATGCTAATATTATGCGATATAAATTCCACAATTAACAATTTTTTTTTTTTTTTTTTTTTTTCTTTGGCTTTGCACGGTTTGTGCATTTAGCCAATGTCACGTTTAGTTCAGTTTAGTTTTACTTTGAAGAAATAAAGGTAGGGAAATGAATAATTTTAAATGTTAGGTAAATTTTATTTCTATTTAATAGTCGGAGTAATGACATGGAAAATTTCGATCATCCAAAAAGGTCTACAAAATAAACTTTCTTCACAAGATTTTAAAACCGGCCAGTATTTTTTGAGTTTAAGAACTTTATCGACTTTTTTCAAAGTATCCCTAGACGGTGTTGATGTGTGTACCTCATGTTAAAACTACACTCCAATAGACAATATATTCAGTAACATTGAAATGAATGCTGGCACATACAGTGTACTATTCAGTTACCTAGCTTAAACCGTTGTGGATACAATTTCATATTGAGAAAAATTATTGGTGTAAAAATATTCGGTCATGGCGGTCAATCTCAACGGAGACTGGCCTTCGGCGCGGGAGATATTATAGTGCACAAGTGTGTGCGCAGACACGAGTGCACTCTCTCTTCCCTCACTCTCATAGTCCGATGGGATGTGTAAAAATAATAAGTAAAAAATAATAGATTTCTGTATGACTATCAAAAATAACGTAAATAAATACCTGTATTGACCCGTGAGAGCAGTGGTGGCCCAGTGGTATCGGCCCCGACTTACGAGTTGTAGGTCGTGGGTTCGAACCCAAGCAGGCGCTTTACTTTGTGTAAATAATTTCATCACCACTGCTCTCAAAAAACGGTGAAGGAAAACATCGTGAGGAAACCGGCATGTCTTAGAACCAAAAATTCGAAGACATGTGACATCTACCAACCCGCACTGGGCCCGCGTGGTGGATTATGGCCCACTCCCTCTCACCGAGAGGAGGCCTGTGTCCCAGCAGAGGGAACATTAATAGGCTGATGATGATGATGATGATGATGATTGACCCGTGCGTTTGCACTGGCGAAACATCACGACAAAACATGTTGAAATCTCTAGTTCCTGTCAAACATTGTATGAAAAATTGACAGAAAATAGAGATTCCAACATGTTTTGTTGTGATTGTTTCGCCAGTGCAAACGCACAGTTATAATTAAAATTTGGCGTACTACTTACATTCTATTTTGTACAATATAGTCTGATGTAGCAAGAGAAATTCTTTTATTTATAAGTAACTAGCTTTACCCGGCCTGGCTTCGCACGGTTAGCACTAAGTAATTATCTACGGCGCATCTACTTTTCCTAATTACCTATTTTTACCTAATTACCTACCCTACCTACCTACCCTACCCTTCTTACCAGGGTAGGTAGGTTCCTAACCTACCCTACATATCTACATGCTTACCTACCATATATACCTATTTATACCTACTAATACTTTGTTAGTAGCAAATAAATAACTTTGACTTTAGATAATGCATGTTACTGGATAAAGTTAACTTAATATTTTTCTCTTAAAATAAATGAAATATACTCCTACACCTATATTTTAACACAACAACATTGTCTCATTAAAATTAGACAATTTCTTTACAAATCTTTGTTTTTTTATAGCGCCTCTGTTGTTACCTTTACGAAAGTATTACAAAAATTCATAGTGTTAAATCTTGTACGACATGGTATGGAACCCTTCGTGTGCGAGTCCGACTCGCACTTGACAGATTTTATTTATACTCTGTCTCACTAGATCTACTAGTGTCTTGTGATTAAAATGTTGGGACATAAGAGGCTGAATGAAAGACAACTTTAAGCAACGTTTATGAATAAAGGAGTTAATGTTTATTGTTAGTTACTCAAGTGTTCAGTTGTTAATCTCTAAAGCAGTGTTTTTCAACCTTTTCCATGAAGCTGGCCGAAAACAACGGGTTGCACTCCGGGAGTGCCGGCAGAAGTGAAAACTTGAACATTAACGTTGTGCATTTTTGAATATCTTGGAATGGTTAGGGAATAATTTCGCACGAATTGCTTTATTTATCAGTATAAAAGTACAGTACAGTAGAACTTAAATTTATTTATTTTCAAAATATAGTCTAACAAAAATAAACAATTATTTAGACACTTTTCATGAAGTATGTTTTGACTGCTTTTTTTACCCATCAATATGGGTAAAATTTCTTACCTCGCAATCTTTACGTAATGATGTCAAAGACTATTTTTTTTTATATTTACTTCGTCGGTTGCTAGACAACGGATCTTACGGTCACGTCCTGACGCGAGATAAAAATGTTAAACTTTTTTATCCATCCCAAAAAAAGTGCACAACGCCGCTAAAGAAGTTTTCACTTAAAACATTCGCTGCCCCCTATCCTCCACTGAAATAATCTATATTTTATTATAATACAAATATCAAACACGTACAATATTTTTACTATTTTTTATAATGACGTTTCCGCTAATTAAGTAATTAACAGACAGTATTATTACATCGCCAAACGCCTCTATTTACGGAAAAGCGATACGATGGATTTGTGGGGACAGTGTATCCCAGTCGCCTCCCCTAACGAGATACTAAGTATATTTTAAGTAAATTGTACGTCATTATAATGATGGATTTATGAGGGTCACGAAGACTACGAGGGATTTCCTAGTCGAGTAATTACGTTTTTAAATGCAGCTATAATATATAGGTGAGGCAAGTTTGGGAAACAACCTAAAAGAAAATCTGCTGGAATTATTATTATCTAATTAAAAAATAATTATTATCTAATATAAAAATTATTATTTAAACGAGCAATTCTTATATAATATGTTACCTTTAAACGAGCAATTCTTATATAATATGTTACTGTAAAAGCCCGAACTGCGGTAAATCTTAGGATTTACCGGTAAATCCTAAGATTTACCAAGTCTCACCAGTAAAAGTCCGAATTGTTCTATAATAATCTATAATTTTGGACTTTTACCGGCATTCAGTCGGTAAATCCTAGGTTTTACTTCAGTCACCGGTAAATGTCCGAAATGAAAGATTGAAATATAATAATAGTCGTGTCAACTCGTGTTTCGCTTGACACCCGCTCGGCTAGATAGTATATAGCGAGAGGCTCGGTGTTATACAATGTGTTTGGTCTCGGACTGTACAAGCTTTAAGTGAAGGTAGTTTGCTCTATTTTATCAATGATTTCGCTGGTCCCGCCACTTTACCTCAGTTTTGACGTTCTTATATTGACGGGAATACCAATTTTATTTTGTTTGTCAAGTCAAAACTTTAGCAGAATACCGTTTTAGTGGTTTTAGTACATTTCTTATTTTCATTCTAGTCGCAATCTCATAGCACAAAACGTCACGTTTGACTAAGTTTTTTGGTTTAGCAGAATACCTTTTGCGACATTTTGGAACTTTTGCGGCACTGCGACTTGAATTTGAACATTTTTTTAGTACGAGAATTGGCCTTCTGATTAAATACATAAAAAAGTGCTGCTTATAATTATTTATAAGCATTAACAAACGGGTCAGGGTCCACTCGGCCTGAGTCAACGCGGCCCGAATAAAAACAATACTGCTTAAAAAAAATGATAAGCAGGATTGTCTAGTAGTAAGATGAGCTGAATTATATAGATATTTTTAGGGTTCCGTAGTCAACAAGTTCCCTAATTGTTTCGCCAAGTCCGTCTGTCTGTCTGTCCGCTAATTAGCTCAGTGACTGTTAGTACTAGAAAGCTATAATTTGGTGTGGGTATAGTTACATCATATTAATCCTGCCGACTAAGTGGTAATAGAAAATAATGAAATATTTTTTTTTAGGGTACCTCCACACGTAATGTGGATGTTTTTTTTTCTCGTGTATCCCATGGTATGGTTGTTGAAAAGGTCATTCAAAAATATTGTGGTGTGTGTAACGTTGTATCGTTACTTTTTTTATTAAAACAACATCAACAACATATTGACAACAATAAAATGTCAAGTTCAAACCTTAGGCGTAATAATATTATTCTATGGGATGTACTAAGTTCTCAGAGTAATAACTAATACTCCTAGACTAAGTTACTAAACGTAATTATTTAGCTGTCAGTGCTAGTGATGTGCGCGGTCGGCGTATCCGAACGCGTGAATGATGATCGCTGACCTTGCCTTAACCTTCGCGACACCGCAGTGATCATTTCACTCAGGATGACCAGCACATTCGAATTCCTGCTACGGGCGAAGACGCATGTTCACTTGATCCTAGATCACATGTGACCCTACATACGTGGTCTTAGTAATTTTTCAAAGCCTAAAGCAGACAACAGCTTTTATTGGATAAGGAGCATTAAATGTAACATGCCTAGTTTTAATACATTATTGACTCGCTCGGACATTGATTGGGATATACTTATTCTGACGGAGTGCTGGCTTAATTCTACCCAAGCCATACCTGAGCTGGATGGTTATATCTGTAACTCTACGACTTCTCACAACACTCAAAATGAAGGTGTTGTCATCTATCATAAAAACAGTTACAAAATTTTAGCTGAGGAACCACCCATCGTCGATGCTAATTGTCTTTTGTTAGAGCTGAGCACGGATACATGCATTATCGGAATTTATCGCCCTCCAGGTCAGCGTAATACGAGTGGTTTCTGTACTTCATTAGATGAGCTGCTAAAAAAACTATCCAACTACAAAAATATAATCATTTGTGGAGACATAAATATTGACATAGCTCCTAACACTAATGATAAGCGCTCCTTCGAATACCTCAATGTCTTGGCTAGTCATTGTATACTTCCCGCTCATTCCATACCCACTCATGGCTTCACTTGTCTGGATCATATTATGATTAAAACTAAATTGGAAGCCACCTGCTTTACTGCGGAATCTTCAGTCACTGATCACGAATGTGTTGGCGTTGCTATTAACCTACTTACAAAACACTGCGCGCCTTCTTCAACGATGAGGCGTATCAATTATACCGGATTAGACCACACTATAAATGAAACTAACTTTAAACCGATACTTGACTGTAATGATGCCAATGCAGCTACTGATCAACTCATTTCCCTATTGGACAATGCCATTCAGGATAACTCATATGTGGTTAAAGTGTCTAATAGGAAAAGAATAAACAAACCATGGATTACTGCTGGTTTATTACGATGTATGCGTAATAGAGACAATCTGCACAAAAAGCTTAAAAGGAAACCTAACGATGAAGCACTTAATTTAACATACAAAAGATACCGAAACTTTTGCAACGCTATCTTAAAAAAACAGAAGAGAATATATGAGAAACAGGAAATTGAAAATTCAAAAGGTAACAGTAAAAAGTTGTGGGATGTGATCAAAAATATCTGTAGTACGAACAAAAAGACAGATCACTCCTCGGCTCTAATCAAGACTGATAATCCTAAAAGCAGTGTCAATGACGCTAACAAATATTTTACGAGCGTTGGGCAGAGTCTGGCGGAAGAGATTATTGGTAACACCGATCTATCGAATTGCTGCCTGACCTCTATTCCCACATCACCAAACTCACTTGTCTTTCTTCCTACTGATGAAAATGAGGTGGAACTCCTCGTGATGAACTTGAGAGAGGGTGCAGCTGTTGGAGTAGATCAGATATCGGGTAAAATTTTAAAGCGCTACGTTAAGCAGCTAACATGTCCACTCACTCACATCTGCAACCTGGCCTTTACTACTGGTACCTTTCCACTAGCGTTGAAGATAGCTCTTGTTAAACCTATTCACAAGGGAGGCGATAAAGGCTGCATTAACAACTACAGACCAATTTCGATTCTTCCCACGTTGTCTAAAGTCTTAGAACGACTGATCAACAAACGCCTCATGAACTTCCTTGAGACAAACGCCCTTCTTTCACCTATGCAATTTGGTTTTCGTTCGGGAAGGTCAACTGATGACGCTGTTCATGAACTTACTAACCATATTGTTACTAATGTTGACAGTGGCAAGAAGTGTGTTACGGTATTCCTCGACTTAGCCAAGGCCTTTGACACGGTCCCTATTCCATTGTTATTACATAAACTTGATAAAATTGGTGTCAGAGGTCTTCCATTCCAACTGCTCAAAGACTATTTAAGTAATAGGAAGCAACGAGTGAAAATTGACAACTGGACTAGTGACGAACTTTCTGTGCAATATGGTGTGCCGCAGGGTAGTGTCCTGGGTCCTAGCCTTTTCCTTGTGTATATTAATGACTTGTGTCAACTCCAACTCAAACAAGGAAAATTGCTATCTTTTGCTGACGACACTGCGCTTTTCTTTTGTGGGAAAAGTTGGGAAGATGTTTTTCAAAGTGCTCAACATGGTCTCAATGAAGTATGTCAATGGCTTAAAAACAATGTTTTGACACTTAATGTATCAAAAACCAAATATATTGCCTTTGCAACTAGAAGAAACCTGCTACCACCCACAACTCTCAATATTACTGCTCACACTTGTACCTACTTGGCCCCTCCATCATGCCTTTGTTCACCCCTGCAAAGAACGGACGTTATTAGATATCTTGGAGTGTATATCGATCAGACACTAACTTTTAAGCCTCACATAGACATTCTCGTCACTAGAATTCGTAAGCTGATATATATTTTTAAGACACTACGACATGTGGCGGATATTAAGACTGCCAAAACAGTGTACTCAGCACTCTGTCAGTCAATAGTCAACTATTGCATAACTTCCTGGGGAGGAGCAGGAAAAGTGCACCTTCTGGAAGTTGAACGAGCACAGAGAGCCGTACTCAAGGTGGGAGCTGGGCTCCCTTTTCGTTATCCAACTGCTGAGCTTTATAAAAGATGGGATACTCTGACAGTCAGGCAGACCTTCATATTCGCAGTATTACGCAAAAAACATACAGAAATAAAGTATGACCCTAATCTCAACAAAGATAAGCGAAGGAAAGGTTATGTCTGTCCTACTAACTTCTTTCGTACCATTTTCTCACAAAGGTTTTATTGTTACCTTGGAGGATATCTGTATAATAAAATCAATACCACACTTCTAATATACCCCATGCTTAGATCAGCTTTTAAACTTAATGTATGTAAGTGGCTTAAAACTCTCGATTATCAGTCAACCGAAAGTCTTCTGATCCCTATTCGCTAATTTTATATTTCCCTCACTAACATACACTAGTTCTCACACACACACACACACAAATTCTCACACTTACATACACACACACTCATGCGCACACACTCATACACACATACATACACTTACACTACATAATTATGTATGTCCAGCCTAGAATTATGATAGTTTAATTTTTAGTTTATATTTTACCTAGACATGGAGTCAACTTCATCACCTAATATTGTTATATAATCTAAATCAATTTGTACATATTTAAGTGTTGGGGGGCCTGGTGACCCGTAACACAGGTATTTTATGCCTTTTTCGGGCACCAGTCTCTCACAAATGTAAACCCGATTTTTTAGATTAAGCACTTTCTGTCCAAACCAACATTTGTGATGAGATAATAAATAAATAAATTATAAATTAAATTATTAAAATTATTGACTTGACTCCTAATAAGTCAACCCTATTGAATTCTGTGTTTTCGTAACCCCATACTGGGGTCCAAACTTCCGACTAACACAACCCGGTACTCTATTTACTGCCGAGTTCCGCGCCGGGTGGGTAGGTACATATTTACCCGCGTGGCCGCGTCGAGCTGACTACGGGTCAGGCACGAACATCTGCCGACCACCACCGTTCCTGGCGTCTGCAGCGTGGCACACCCGCTGGGGTCATCGTCGCGCCAGGCTGAGCCAGGAGAGTACTGCGCTACTCCCAAGGAAGTTAAAGGAATTTAGTGACCATAGACCTACCTACCCCCGTTGCTCGTTTTAATTATTATACTTTTTTATGCTGACAAGGTTACGTGGTCTTTCTTATACCCCCACGTAGGTAAACCCATTCCGTCACATGTGTGAAAACCATTTTTTGATTCAGGGATCTGTTTTCGAAATATTAAGTTTAATAGTACAAATTTTTGTTAGAGCCACGTGCCCCACCTGCCACCTAAATGGCTGTTTTTGAATAAATGTGAAAAATTTCACGGCAGTAGTGTATAACGAAGTTAAAAAGAAAATTATTACAGCTGAGTAAACGAGTCATAATCAACCAAATTACATTTTTGCAGTTGGAATGTATGGGAGAACATGTTTTGCAACTACAATATTACTTTGTTTTTGGGATAGATTCAACCCAACTATGGATACGGAACCCTTAATTGTACGTGCTCCGACACGCACGTTGCCGGTCTTTTAATATTTATGCATAGATACAGTATAAATAGAAAGTTCACGAAAAACAAAACAATTTTTATTAGGGTTACACCGTGGACGGTCGTAGGGTACAGAAATAAAACTAAATTAAAAAGGAGTATTATAATAGTATGTAAAATGGCAAAAGTTAAGCAGGATTCTTTTATATTGTCGAAAGTGAGAGAAGTAGAGAAATGGATAGGTTTCGAGACAGAAATAAAGTGGAAGACGACTTTCATCGTGTTTGGCTACCACGCCTTAGCCATCTACTGGTGTTATCATTATGCATTTCCAGTGAAATGGCAAACTTTTGCTTTTGGTGAGTATTATAATAATAATTTATTTTGCGAACATAATGCTAAACTGATTTTTTTTTTCGTCCATAAATTATGGCGCTTGATGGAACAAGCAACTAATGAAATTAAAGCTGATATCAAACGAAAGAACCGGCTAAGTGCTTGTCGGACCACGCACAATGATGGGTTCCGTAGTTGGGATGAATTTATTCCAAGAACAAACTTAACATTGTAGTTGAAACACATGTTCCATACATTCCAACTGCAAATGTAAGTTGGTCGATTATTATACAGGCTGTTAAAGTAATTACGTGCCATAGTTTCAGGGTAGTTTCAGTATCGATAAAGGAACCGAGAAAAAAAACCAAAAAAAAAAAAAAAAAATTGGTTTTAATTTTGAAGGAGATAAGCACGCTAAAGTAGGAAGAAGAAATACTTGGAATTGTAATATTTACGTATCTAGTTACCTAACCTTCACTCCGCGTTAGCGAAGTGTTCAGGTATTTCATTGCGTTCGATAGTAGGTAGGTAGGTAGGGAACTCTAGGAAATTATGAATTAGCATTTAAACAAAATAAAAACATATTTTAAGCAATTTTCTAATCAATTCTAAACGATCGCTATTTAATTAGTAGGTATAACTACATTAGGTTCATCTTATGATAATTTTCGGATTTTTTTAACTTTTTTTTGAAGGTATTTTATTTTTATTTTTTACGGGTTCCTTTATCGATACTGAACTCACCCTGAAGCTATGGCACGCAATTACTTTAACACCCTGTATACTCGTTAACTTGTAAAGCTTACATAACTATAATAATAATAAATCGTTTATTTATAAAGGGGCACGTTTACAATAAATACTTTAACAATTTAAAATAGAGTACAGTTACTTATTTGCCTGAACTAGGTTGAACCTGTGCTTCAGGCTAGAAAGTGCATAAATACTTATTCCAATAAATTAACAATGAGAGTATAATAAAAACTAAAATTAAAATTTACGTAAATAAAAGCAAAAATAGCATGCTAGCGGTGCTATTTGCAGACAGCAAGTAGATCTTCTGTCTGAACTGTGATAGTTTTCCTTTTAACTTCGTTATATATACGTTTTTAGTGCCGAGAATTTTTTAACCGACGAAAAAAAAGGAGGAGGTTCTCAATTCGACACGTATATATATTTTTTTTTTATGTATGGCCACGCATAACTTTTTGCTGAGTGGTCCGATTTGAACGATTCTTTTTTTATTGGGAAGGGTATACCTCGAAGTTGGTCCCATAAAAAAATTAAAATTAAACTAAGTGTAAAAAAATTGGGGTTGATTGATGTTTCACGTACTGAATTTTCAACTGTGAACCGATTCTGTTGTAATTTCGCACACATATGTAGTTCTGATGACACAACTCTGATGATGGAGTCAGAAGACAGTCGCGAGAGCTCCTCACCAGTTTACAGCAGCTACATCATGTTTGGGCTTATTTCATTCCCCCTGATGAGAACTTTACACCTACCTGGGGTATGACTGTCATCGACGGTCAGAGGTTGAGGCAAACATTAAAACCGCCTGGCCACGGAACGGGCGGCGCGAACGGCGCGGTGGGCGGGCGTCTTGCGGGGCGGGCGTCTTGCGGGGCGAAATTCTATACATTTGTTTTAGTCGCAAGACGCTTCGCCGTTCGCACCGCGCGATTTTTGCTGTAGCGAATGTTCCGTGGCCAGGCGGTTAATGGTAACTCAAAAGCTAAAAATAAAAAACTTTTTTGCAAAAAATTAAACCGACGAAAAAAAACTGAAAAGCGTAAAATAAAAAATAACTATGTATTTAGTGACAAATTGATGACCTTCAAATAACAAATTTTGAGGCGGCGCCAAACAAACATATTATAATTACATAAAGCGTAAAATGTTAGCTTGATAGATCTTCCTTGAATGTGTTTTAGGCGCCGCCTCAAAATTTGTTATTTGAAGGTCATCAATTTGTCACTAAATACATAGTTATTTTTTATTTTACGCTTTTCAGTTTTTTTTCGTCGGTTTAATTTTTTGCAAAAAAGTTTTTGACATAGTCAAAAACCACCAATATAACATACTTGACTCTAACAAAAATTATTTATTATTTATAAAAATTAGCACTTCTGGATTAGGATCTCTGAATCGTAAAATGGTTTTCACACACCACAATATTTTTGAAATAACTTTCCAACAACATTCCACACCATGGGGGTATACGAGAAAAAAAAATACATTTTACGTCAAGCTACCCAAAAAAAAAAATGTTGCTTGACTTTTTTTACCACTTTGTCGGCGTGATTAATATGTTGGTACCAAATTAACCCTTTCTAGTACTAACAGTCTCTGAGCTAAGCCGCGGACAGACAGACAGACGGACGTGGCGAAACTATACGGGTTCTTTGTTGACTACGGAACCCTAAAAACATTCATTCGAGTGAATAAATTTTCTTTCATTCCACGTTCACACGAAAAAATTACATGTAAATTAACGTTCATAATATGCTCATTTCATTTCATTTTCCGATCATTCGGAGTGCGTCCATGAAAAATGCCGAATGCCCAACATTGTTGGATTGGATCACTCATGAATTCAGTTCTTTTGCATGACAGTCGATGTCGTATGAAAGATGACGACTGAATGGAGGTCATAAATCAACAGAAAGTTAAGCGTCTGATATCAACTTTAGATGCCTCCGCGTTCATCCACCGCCACCGTCAACGAGAAACACGATTATCTAACTTCGGCGCCGTCAGCGTCATCTCGTTCTCGTTTTCGTTGACGTCCCGTAGACGTGGCGGTGGACAAACGGCTTTATTTTTCAGATCGTAGTTGACAGATTTTTGTTTTTCAGCGTATGCAATGTGTGTATTCTGTGGGTTTGGTATAACCGCTGGAGCGCATAGATACTGGACACATAGAACATTCAAAGCCTCCACACCATGGCGAGTTATGATGCTATTCGCCTTTGCAGCTGCTGGACAAGTAATACCAGATTTACAATTCAAAATCAAGGCATTTAAGTATTTGAATTAGACCAATTACAGGCACTTTTTAATTGACAAGGGGTCGGTCAGTCAAAAAGATGAAGCTAGTTATATTCATATCAGCTATCTAATTACGCAACACATTTTTGTAAACGATTCCGATTAATTTGTTTCATTTTGACAGTTCGACAACATTCATTGCGTTATTTACGTTGCTGAGCAGAATAAAATTTATCTTCGAACTTTTGAAGCAATGGATTAGAAATCTGTTTCAAAGCGATTCAGATTCTGATTGATCGTGTATTACGTAATTAGGGTACTGGCCAGCAATGTATCTTATCAGGTCCGTGGTTTTAATGCTGGGGCTACATTGTCGCGTTATCGCGAACTTTACTGCGGAAGCCTTCTCTCGCACACCGCTCGACGTTGCGAGACCGTGCTAAGCAACACAGAGCGCGCGAAGTAAAGTATGCGATATCGCGACAATGCAGCAATGAGGCCCCCGCATAACGACCATTTTAGTTTTTGATCTCGAAACGGATACGTTCCAGTATTTGAAGCTTTTGAAGCCTCGTATTCTAGTTACTAAAAATATATTTTCCACTTAGGTCACGATGTATCAATGGGTACGCACTCACCGCATCCACCATAAGTACAGTGACACGGACTCCGACCCTCACGACAGTGGGCGAGGACTGTTCTTCTCGCACATTGGCTGGCTTATGATGAAGAAGAACCAGAAGGTGATCAGCAAATTCAAGGAAACTGATATGACTGACATTGAGAACGATTCGCTCGTCTCCTGGCATGCTAAGTGAGTTTGTATCAATGCGACAATCTATTGATTACCTACCTATACCTACATAATCATCACAAGAGAAATGCGTTTTTTCTACTTGGTCTAGTGTCTTGTGATTCTCCCATATTATTATACTCTTTGCTTGTTATAAACATTTTGGAACATAAGAGGTTGAATGAAAGACAACTGCTTGCAGCTGAAATTCGAATGTTAAGAGGGATGTTACGCGAGTAGATATATATAATTAGTTTATTAGTAGATAACTTTTGCTCGCGGCTTCGTCCGCGTGAAATTTAGGCCCCCGACCCACCGCGTCGCTTTCCATCGCTTGCCCGCGCTATTACTTCGTTTTCACTTAGCGTTATTTGTGCCTTTATTTCTTTTTGCTCGGCTCGGCGGTGATATTACATAGGACCTGGCCTGGACCTGGCAGAGCCCTGATGGTGCAACAAAAAATGAGATTGACTTCATTATGTCGACGAAGAAGCAAGTGTTCAATGATGTCTCTGTGATCAACGCGGTGAAAACCGGAAGCGATCACCGCATGGTAAGAGGCACATTGAACTTAAATATTAAGCTGGAAAGATCTCGACTGGTGAAGTCTACGCTCCGTCCAGCACCGAACCAAGTCCAAAACCCCGAGAGCTTTCAGCTCGAACTTCAGAATCGTTTCGAGTGCCTAGGGAGCTCCGTGGACGATTTTAACGATGGTGTACCGATAGTCGATCTGGCACCGTTGAAGAGACTGCAGTACAGCCCATGTCTCGATCGAATCGAAGGCTTTCTCGTAATCCACGAACGCTAAGCAGACAGGCAGGTTATACTCTTCGATCTTCTGTATAACCTGCCGCAGCGTATGTATGTGGTCCACGGTGCTAAAGCCTTTACGGAATCTGGCTTGTTCGGGAGGCTGGAAGTCGTCAAACCTGCGCGCGAGACGGTTCGTGATGACTCTTGAAAACAGCTTGTAGACATGGGTCAGAAGTGTGATGGGCCTATAGTTCTTAAGCAGGGCATTGTCGCCCTTTCTAAAGAAGAGTACTACCACACCTCTGTTCCATGCCTGCGGCGTTTTACCCTCGAGTATGAAGAATGACGGAATCGAACAGCTTCTGGAGGGCCTTTAGAACGGGTTTCCCACCGGCGTTTAAGAGTTCGGCCGTAATTCCGTCATCACTCGGCGCCTTGTTGTTTTTAAGCTGTTTTAGAGCCATCCTAATCTCATACAAGCTGACGTCCGGGATATCTTCGGTATAATGTCGGGTTAATCTAGCTCTTGGGTCGTTTGCCAGATTCGTAACGGGGTTACTGGATGACGTGTAAAACTGTTCATAGAACCTCTCGATCTCTCTCAATACTTCAGGTTTGACGGATACGATCCTGCCATCATCGGTCTTCAGCTTTGCAAGCTGGCTCTGCCCAATAGACAGATCTCTTGCAAAGACCTTGGAGCCCTTATTCCGCTCTATCACGTCCTTAATGCGGTCCGTACTAAAGCGACGAAGGTCGCTTTTCAAGGACTTAGAGATCCGTCTATTGAGCTGCCGGTACTTGAACGCATCGTCTGAAGACTGGAGGATCATCTCGCGCCTCTCCTTCATGAGCTGTATAGTAGGATCAGAGAGCTTCTTGTTTCTGTTTGTACGACGGGTCTTAAAGATCTTGGACCCGACCGTATGGACAGATTCCACGAACCCATCGTCACAGATAATATAATACTACGTAGTAATCGAGGTGTTAAAGTGCCTATACAAAGACGCCACTATGTCAGTCCGACTCCACGACCAGACCTCGAAACCTATCCTTCTGCAGCGAGGTGTGAGACAAGGAGACATTATCTCTCCGAAACTGTTCACTGCTGCACTGGAGGACGTCTTCAAGGTTCTGGACTGGAATGGGCTAGGCATCAACATCAATGGCGAGTATATCACTAACCTTCGGTTTGCCGACGATATAGTTATCATGGCTGAGACCATGGAGGACCTCAGTATAAAGCTTGATGACCTCAGTAGAGCCTCCAAAAGAGTGGGTCTTAAAATGAACATGGACAAGACAAAGGTCATGTCAAATGCCCATGTAACACCCGCCCTCATAAAGATCGGAGACGCTACGCTCGAAGTTGTAGACGAGTATGTTTACCTAGGACAAACTGTCCAGCTAGGTAGGTCCAACTTCGAGAAAGAGGTCAATCTTTGACCAGTGCGTGTTGTCAGTGATAAGCTCCAAACATAGCCCTCTCCATTGCTCTTTGGGTGACTTATCAGAAGGCTAAAAGTCACCCAAAGAGCAATGGAGAGGGCTATGTTTGGAGTTTCCCTACGTGATCGAATCAGAAATGAAGAGATCCGCAGGAGAACCAAGGTAACCGACATAGCGTCAAATATTTCGCTGTTTTGATTAATTTGGCAATATTACTGAATGGAAATAAGAAATGTGGCTAACTAAGTACTTAGAATATCA
Source organism: Conistra vaccinii (assembly GCA_948150665.1). Classification (NCBI taxonomy): domain Eukaryota; kingdom Metazoa; phylum Arthropoda; class Insecta; order Lepidoptera; family Noctuidae; genus Conistra; species Conistra vaccinii. The sequence goes on from OX411318.1 coordinate 17,729,955, forward strand.
ATAATGAATTGTAATTATAACACTGAATTTGATGTTGTAACCGTTTTAGGTGTAAAAAAGGCATTTGGAAAGTTTCCAAACACATTTTTTACATCTAAAACTAAATATTCTGTATTAAGATATTAATTATTGCATTTCATAATCAATATTCTAGGTACTTAGTTAGCCACATTTCTTATTTCTTATTCTTTTCAAATTAATCAGAACAGGTAGGTAAATATTTGACAGCTATTTGCGACGTTGCCAACTTTCAGTGTAAACGCTCTTAATTAATTATTATTGTTAATCACTCAACATTTCAGTTATTGTTTATCTCTATTGGAATGTTCAAATAATACTTTATTCACTTGCGTTTATCTTGACAAGATCACAAAACACGTCAATCGTCAAATGTTTTGTTTTATTGTGTGCCTTAGCCTGAGTCAAATAAATTTATTTTCTTTCTTTTCTTTTTTATAGATAGTTTATCTACGTTGTTATTTTCCAGGAATGTGGACATAATAAATCCATTAGCATGCATAATCATTCCCACTTTGGTGAATATTTTGCTGTTGGGGGAGGACTGGCGAGTGGCTGTGGCGTGGCAATGTGGCATACGGTTCCTGGCCGTGTACCACATTGAGCTGTCTGTCAACAGTCTTGCACACTTCTTCGGATATAGGCCTTATAACAAGTAAGTTGTTAAAGATAATCCAACCAAAAACATTTTCATGTAAAATGTTGCCATGACCACATAGCTCACACTGTCAAAAAGTTATCAGATCTCATGTAGAGCCTAGTTTCTAACTTTATACACCCTAAATCTACATGACCTAACTTCACAAATTCTACACTTTAGTCAAAATATGTGGCTTGGCCGTTTCGCTAACGTCACATTATGGGCGTAAGTTGAAATATTTATTCACTATTCATTACTTTTCTGATAGACAATAGTTAATAATTCATTCATTTAGTTAGTTCGATCGGGCCGAAAACGGCCATGCCACATTATTTTGACTAAGGTGTAGAATTTGTGAAGTTAGGTCATGTAGAGTTATGTGTAAAGTTAGAAACTTGGCTCTACATGAGATCTGATAACTTTTTGACAGTGTGAGCCATATGGTCTTGGCAACATATTACATGAAAATGTTTTTGGTTGGATTTCACTTCTTTTTGTATTGTAAGTTGCATAAGACAATTTTTTTTTATTTTGATCATTTAACTTTCTTTCTTTGGGACATATTCACAGATTTTGAGTAGGCTAGATACCACAGTTGACGCGCTTCTGTCTTCAGTTTGTGTCGTCGAGGATATAAAAATGCCAAATAATGTAATTACGTTACGCTTAGCGATTGAAACGATTCTGTTTACGTTGAGAACATCACTAAATGACTATCGTAGTAGACGTCATCGTATCATCGTAGGTATAAAAAATATGACACACTTGGTTTTCATACTATCGAATGAACATGCGGTATCTAGAAATATTGAATTTCTTATTCCATGATAAAACTGCATAATATTTCATGATTAACTACAAAAAAAAAACTGAAACAAATATTGATAAATATTTCATTTGTGTAGCGTTAGGCCCAGATTCGCCCGTGCTGTTGTTACTTTTACGAAAGTATTTAAAAAATAGTTTGGAATTTCCAAAAGTGCACGCCTCATAACACATTCATAAACGAAAAATAAATTCAAAACATAGTTTCTAACAAAAATTACCAATTTATCACTTTTCATGAAGTATGTTTTGACTGCTGTTTTACCCATCAATATGGGTAAATTTCTAACCTCGCAATCCTTACGTAATGTCAAAGACTATTTATTTAGATATTTACGTTGTGGGTTGCTAGGCAACACGTTCAGTCAAGGTTGGAAATATTTAGATAAAGATATTATATTTTAGTTAGTATTTTATTAATTATAATTAAACTACTATGAATAAAATAGCCATTTTCAATAGGGTTCCTTCTATGACTGAAACGAATGTATTAAAAAAAAATTGACTCATTTCATTGATTTTATCGCAAGCTACAATGTTTTCAAGGTTCATAAATTGACGGACAGGAATTTTTTTTCAACTATTTTGATGTGTTTTTCATTTCTGCTGCATTAAATCAATTGGTAAAAAGTACAGTATTAATCTCCATTTAATCATCTATGTAATGGTATATAAATTAAGTAGGTTCTGTGTACTAGCAGGAGTGTAACAATAAAAACAGTTGCAGAAATGGGGCAAAAAATATTTTTCGATCGTAGAGCACACTCTAATGCTTCGCATTACGAGTCGTGCAATATTGTACGATATGGTACGGAACCCTTCATGTGCGAATCCGGCTCGCACTTGACCGATTTATTTTATTATTGATTCGTGTCGAGAATCATTACCATAGTTACCTCCTTGAATTTGACGAGGATGCAAAACGGCACCTTGTAGAGTCATTCTCATATTCAATATTCATATTCATGTATTTGCGTTCCACAAGGTAAAACAAGATGTTAACAAAAGGCTTAGAGCTAAGAGCCGTTGTAAACCCTGTCAGGGCACAGCTAAATATTATTTTTAGATACATTACTTACAAGTTAAAAATCTAAGTCGTAGAAAAATAAAAATAGTTTGGAAAATCCAAAAGTGCACGCCTCATACTTATCACTCATTCATAAACGAAAAAGAAACGCAAAACATAGTTTAATAAATCGGTCAAGTGCGAGTCGGACTCGCACACGAAGGGTTCCATACCATGTCGTACAAGATTTAACACTATGCATTTTTGTAATACGAAAGTATAAAGTATAAAAAAGCATAAAGATTTGTAAAGAAATTGTCTAATTTTAATGATAAAATGTTGTTGTGTTAAATTATAGGTGTAGAAGTTTATTTCATTTATTTTAGTAACATGCATTAACTAAATTCAAAGTTATTTATTTGCTACTAACATAGTATTAGTAGGTATAAATAGGTATATGTGTTGTAACAGTAACTGGGTTGTGGAGGTCAGATAGGCAGTCGCTCCATGTAAAATACTGGTATTCAGCTGCAACCGGTAAGACTGGAAGCCGACCCCAAGATAGTTGGGAAAAAGGCTAGGAAGATTGATTGATTGAAATAGGTATATGTGGTAGGTAAGCAGGTAGATATGCAGGGTAGGTAGGTTAGGTTAGGTAGCAGTTAGGGTAGGTAGGTAGGGTAGGTAATTAGGTAGAAATATGTAATTAGGAAAGGTAGGTGCGCCGTAGATAAGTACTTAGTGCTAACCGTGCGAAGCCGGGCCGGGTAAAGCTAGTTACTTATAAATAAAAGGATTTCTCTTGCTACATCAGACTATATTGTACAAAATAGAATGTAAGTGGTACGCCAAATTTTAATTACAACATTCCGTCAATACAGGTATTACGTTATTTTTGATAGTCATAATTCAAATTCAAAAGTCATTTATTCAAACTAGGCTGAGAATCAGCACTTTTCAAACGTCAAAATTACATAAGACAGTCCCCCAAAAACGCCCGCCCTTCACCACTTCCTAGTGCTTTTGCTGGAAAGAAGAAGTGGCGCAACAAACTCGCCAGCAGCGCAGCTGTCTGTTCAGTTACGAAAAAAAACTTGATTCTATACAATAGTATGCAAATATTTTACATTACTCAACACGAAACATTAAATAAAATATATTTGCCATAATGACAGCTAGCACACGCCAATACACCAACAAATAAAAAAATCGAAATCTAAACTCAAGCGAAAATAAAAATTATTTTTACACATCCCATCGGACTATGAGAGTGAGGGAAGAGAGAGTGCACTCGTGTCTGCGCATACACTTGTGCACTATAATATCTCCCACGCCGAAGGCTAGTCTCCATTGAGTTTGGCCGCCGTGGCTGAATATTTTTACACAAATAAGTTTTCTCAATATGAAATTGTATCCACAACGGTTTAAGGTAACTGAATAGTACCCTGTATGTACCACCATTCATTTCAATGTTACTGAATATTATTGTCTATTGGAGTGTAGTTTTAACATGAGCTGGTACGAGTACACACATCAACACCGTCTAGGGATACTTTGAAAAAAGTCGATAAAGTTCTTAAACTCAAAAAATACTGGCCGGTTTTAAAATCTTTTGAAGAGAGCTTATTTTGTAGACCTTTTTGGATGATCGAAATTTAAATGATCGAAATAGTATATGCTGCCATGATAGTAGGTACTTACTAATTCCATGTCATTACTCCGACTAGTAAATAGTTATCTGTGGAATTTATATCGCATAATATTAGCATGAAATACAAAATATTATTTTTAAGTTGCAGTAAATCGCCCATATTATATAAAATACGTTATTAATCGACGTTTTTAGTATTTGTTGATTATAAACAGTATATGGTACATGATACACACAAGTTTCAAATTCCTAATTTGTTTAGTTGTTGAGATAGAGCTCGTACAAAAATGGTCTAAAACAGACAACTTCTACGGCCCCCTACCTCATCATTTTTGAAGATAAAAACAAATAAAAATTATATTTATTTTCTACTTGATGAGCTCTAGACAATGATACCCCACATGCCAGGGACAGATATTTTTTTTTTCAAAATTTAATTTTTTTGTATGGCGACCCCCCTTTATTTTTTAATTTTATTATTTGTTGCTCTTGCGGCAATAGAAATGCTCAATCTGTGAAATTTTCAACTGCCTACCTATTACGGTTCATGAGATAGAGCTCGCTGACAGACAGACGGACAGCAGAGGCTTATGAATAGGGTTCCGTTTGTCACCCTTCGGGTACGGAACCCTAAAAATGAACAATTTATCACTTTTCATGAAGTCGTAATGTCAACGACTGACAAAGATATTTACTTGGCGGTTGCTAGGCAACTTACTCAAAGGTTGGAAATATTTAGTTAAAGATATTATATTTTAGTTAGTATTTTATTAATTATAATTAAACTACTTTGAATAAAAGAGCCATTTTCAATAGGGTTCCTTCTACAGCTGAAACGAATGTATAAAAAAAAAATTGACTCAATTAATTGATTTTATCGCAAGCTACAATGTTTTCAGGGTTCATAAATTGACGGACAGGAATTTTTTTTCAACAATTTTTATGCTTTTTCCATTTCTGCTGCATTAAATCAATTGTTAAAAAGTACAGTATTAATCTCCATTTAATCATCTATACAATGGTATATAAATTAAGTAGGTTCTGTGTACTAGCAGGAGTGTAACAATAAAAACTGTTACAGAAATGAGGCAAAAAAAATTTTTCGATCGTAGAGCACACTCTAATGCTTCGCATTACGAGTCGTGCAATAAAAATAAAATAAAGTAGGTTCTCAGAAACATAAACATTCTCAACTGGTGATGAACCCATCATTTCATGTGTGGGATCTACAAATGATAACTGTAATAAATAAAATAATAGATAGGTAACTTTCTGAGGCAGTCAGGTTTAAAAAACTTACAGATCGATCTTGACCTTACTACACAAACAGATTTTGGCAATTAGCCTTAAAAGATGGTACAACATTTTATTTTTATTTTCTACCAGTTCGCTTCGCTAGGGTTGTCTTGGCGGGGCACTCCCGTGGCCCCGGAATCCCGGATACATACCATCGTGCATCGGGCGCACGGCTTGTTGCAAGCTTTTTACAAGCTTCTAAATTAATTATTAACTTGCTTCATTCGTGTTTCCAATTGTGTTTCCAACAGTTACTCCAATTGTCATTCATTTTTCAAGCCCTGCTTGGCATTCGATTAAGCTGAAACTTGGCATACTTGTAGCGGTTACACCGCCACATACGAACTACGCCGCAAAGACATGACGTCACACAAATCCTGCATCGCGCAATTAGAGTTTACCGCGCGAAAGAAATAATAAGACTATCCGACATCAATTTTCAGGCAGTTGCCGCTGTGCCTGCCAGATACGACACCCGTCTGGTCGGAGAATCCTCCCTTTTCTTATGAGGATGAGTGAACTTTACACCCTGTTCCTCATACCTCTAAATTCTTATATAACTACGGAGACATTTTCATCGTATTTGAACTCGTTGGTTATCTATTTACAAGTGTTATTACACTAGGTGGCATTCAGGATCTAATGATAAAGCCGGAAGTTGTCCATAGGAATTTCTTAATCAAACATCACTTGTTCTCTTTCATCATCGATAGACTGCAATGTTTATGCAATTGAGTCAATAGGTATGAAAGGCCACCTAAATTTCACTTACAACCTCGTACCTACATTCTACGTGGAACGGTTGTTCAAAATGATCAGTTTATTATTATATTTGAGTTAATTAACAAGGTACTTTCTTACCAAATTTTTTTTCGACTTTCAGAAACATAAGACCAGTAGAGAACTCCTTCGTCGCGGCATTTACCGGTGGTGAAGGATGGCATAATTACCACCATACGTTTCCTTTCGATTACAAAGCATCTGAGTGGCGTCACACCTTCGACACGACCACACATTTCATAAATTTGTGTGAGAGAATAGGCTGGGTGTATGACAAGAGAGAAGCCTCCAAGGATATTATCAAGAAATACACTGCACAGCGACTTCAGGCCAGAGGTAAAACAGAAAATGTGTTCTGGGCGGAATTCTGAGTATGAAAATTATTGAAAACTAGCTAATAATGCGTTGCAATGCCGTTATTTTTTATTTTGTTAAGGACCTTCCCCGTCGCGCTCACAACAACTTACCAAAGTTTCATCGCAATCGGTCGAGCCATTTTCCAGTTTTTGCGAGACTAATGCACTTGAAGCGTTCATAAGAAAATCATCTATCATCACATCAATGATGATAGATGACCTTCATACTTAGAATAATTTCCAAAGTAGCGTAGCGTTCTATGAATCATAGACCGCTCTATCATCATTGATGACAGATGATTTAATTTTGGCGCGTGGTCTATAGCTGAAGTAACGCTGCCATCTTGTTTTGTCAATACAATTTCAGTTTACCATTTCAGTTTTTTTTAAGAACAACGGCCCACTGTCAATATCATTCTGGCGCCAAAAGATCCTTGTACTCTATAATAAGTCTTAGCCGAAATGGTTCGTAGTCGGCTTCAGTGTTACACTGAATACTGTAACACTGAAGCCGACTACAAACCAACCACACACTTAACTGATAAGTGTGTGTATGATTTTCTATATATCTATGGGGATGGTAACCAGTTTTGATAATTAATCAGGAATGGTAACGTTTATTCTTATTTACCTAGGTATTTAAAAATATAATTTATTTACCACGGAACAGATAAATAAGGTTGGAAAGGCCCTCGCTCCAATTTTTTACTATATCCAGTGTCGCTATTTAAATCCCCACTATTTAATTTCTACACATACGCAATACTATGTTTACAAATATTTCGCACACAACCAAATCTCACACACATAAATCTCAGGGCAGATATTCGTTCGCACACTAGCACTAAGCTTCCGTAGGCATAGACACTCACACACGCAAAAAAACAATAAAATTTTTCATACACGCTAGTGCTTGATAAAGCCGATATTCTATATCGATAATTTATTTATCTGATAAATGTATGGGGAAAAATGAAACATTAAATAAATATTAAGAAATAACTTTATTTTACTTTTATTAATTACAAATAATCATTGTCCTTTTTTTTTTTGGGTGGGAAATCATCAAATGACTTCTTCCGCTCAGGGCGGAGCGGAAGGGCGTGTCAGACTCTTACCGACTAAAACCCACCCGTGTTCCTTCCCTTGCCTAGACGGGGGCCACGGTTTCCCCTTAGGACTATCCGCAACCCCGGTGGTAGGCATCGGCCCTGACGGACCCCTTCAGCTTCGCTGACAACTCTTTGAAATCATTGTCCTTGGAATAAAACGTATTTCACCTGTTTTTTTAATGATAAAATCATTATCAGTAAAATGTTTAGAGGAAATAGTACTAGTCTTTGTCGGCATCCAGTTTCCTTTACCAGTCACGTCAATCCATTGTTCCCTGGCGTTAGGTTCTTTGGGAAACCTAAAATTCATAATTTATTGCATAAGTCAAATTGCATTTTACTTCGATTTTAACACTACATAAATACAATATAGTAAATCCTCGTAGATGACAGGTCTATAATTATGTCCCTTTATATCATTCGTTCACATTCATTCAATGATTAATATAATATTTAATTTTCTCAAAATACATCTAACTAAAAATAAATAAAAACTAATTCAAAAATTATCTTTGTCAAACGTAAATATAGTCAGAATTCTATCGATGATTTTATTTAACCATATGGGCACCTCACTATCGATAAATAATTGGGGCGAAAGACGAAACGTCTTTACTTTGTACAAATAGCTTTCCTGTTTATAAATGTATAGTCTCATTCATCACCTTAAATAATATTAAGTTGTAATTTAATCATTATTCACTATCTTCACCTTTATATATTATTATACTGATCCTATTTAACCGTCCTATCCTAAATCCAGATAAAATTTACTTATCATTTAAAATTATTCGTTTCCCTACCTATATTTCTTCAAAGTACAACTAAACTGAACCACAGAACACTATGAACTGAACTAAACGTGACATTGGCTAAATGCACAAACCGTGCGAAGCCAAAGAAAAAAAAAAAAAAAAAAAAAAAGACGAAACGTCAATGGTTGAAGTGTAAAGGACGCAATGTGTGCTTTACATTGTAAGTGGACTTGGTCATCGCATTGATTGAGCGAGTACACATCGCACAATGTATATTTTATTAAACTTGTTGCAATAATGTTGTAAAGTTTTGGAATTTCATAGTGATCAGTATATTTTTATGTATTTTACTAATAATATTGTAATTAAATGTTGTTTTTGACTTACCGATGGAAAGATATACCTCCTCGCTCTATACTTGATGTCTGACTTTTTGTCTTACATGTTACAATTGCACAACACGGCATTTTAAAGCAGTGCTCTGTTCTCCGAAGTAGTCCGATACGCACTAAACGCGGTGAATAAATGAATCGGTCGAGTTATGATTGTCGAATCATAATTGTGGCACACTTGCCCCGCCCGCATTACCATTCCAACCTTATTAAGCTATTGCATAGCTTCTATCGCGGGCCTTGAGCGTGGAGACCTAATCCAGAAATTTCGTAACGAAAATACTACCTAAGAAAAGAGTGTTTTGAATTGAAAGTTATGTTTAACTGCTTGACAACAAAGTTCAAATTTACTTACAAATTTACTTAAACGAATGATACGAGAGTGTTGTATTGAAAATTATGTTTAACTGTTTGACAACAAAGTTCAAATTTACTTAGACGAATGATACGAGAGTGTTGTATTGAAAATTATGTTTAACTGTTTGACAATAAAATGATCCTTGACTATTAATAGTTAAATTAAAACCTTTTTATTAGTTTGATGTTCCCGGCCATTACGTTGTGTCAAGTTTTAAAAACTATAAATGTGAATAACAGTTCCTGTCAATGTCATCATTGCTATTAAATTTCTTGTATTCGGGTTAATATTTTACAATTGCGTAAGTTGATAAAAAATGCTATGCAATAGCTTCGCCGGGGCAGTCCCCGAGTGCCACACGTCTTTTTTTTATCTGTTCCGTGTTATTTACTTATGTGTATAGACCAGAGCTGGGCAAAATACATGCTTTGCTTTAATTAAAATACAAATTACAAAATAGGTACTTTCTCGCACTTATTTAAAATACGAATTACAAAATATTTTTAAGTCGTGTATTTGAAATATAAAATACAAAATTTTGTATTTTATATTTAAAATACACGACTACATACACGAGAAAGTACCTATTTTGTAATTTGTATTTTGTATTTTAAATAAAAATACAAATGACAAAATACAGTCAGGTGTTAGGTTAGGTATATAAATAGAATAGAACTAATCCAGCCCAGCCTTAGGCAAAGGGAATATTCTTACCATCATATTTTACAGCTCAATAACCAAAAATTGCGTTTCAATTAAGTATTCCACAAAGGCTATTTGAAGATTTATCAATCACTGACTAAATAATATACTTACAAAAAAGTTTTATTCTTATTTTTTTATTCTGCCAATAATATTTAACCTAGGGCAAAAGGAATATTACAATTGTGAAAGGCCATGAAAGGGGTTAATCGGTAAAAGAAGAATTTCCTTTCATGAACACTAGATTTTTAAATGTTCTATCAAACAAACAGCCTCTTGTTGGGGAATGAATAAAACCTGCTAAAGAAAACAATCTTTCTACAGGCCCTGATGAACACAAACTTGTGTTATATATTGTATGAACACATTTTTTATATTTGGATAGCGTTCAAGGACAGTAAGCTCTTTGCTTTTATCATTTAGGAAGCTGACTAACTCTAACTCCATAAATGTATTTATGTTCAAATGTATTTTGGAGCCATAAGTATTTGAAATACTAACTACAAAATACCTCAGCGTCAGGTATTTGAAATACCAAATACAAATTACATTTATAAGAAGTAATTGAATTACAAATACCAATTACGTATTTGTATTTCAATTACGTATTTTAATTACAAGCTGCCCAACCCTGGTATAGACAAACGTGTCATGGTTTTATTTTGTTTTTTTTTTAAGTATTCAGATATTAAAGAAAAATGTTGAAATCAATGCACTTTCTAATTGTTTTTTTGCTCTATCTTGTACCTAAAACTTACGAATGCACATATATTCGATATCAATCGAATTTATGTGCACGTTAAATAAAACAACAGTTACCTATACCTACTCACTACGAACTAAGAGACTTCATCAGTCATTATGGCTTTAATTGGTAGTTTTCGATATGTTTATGTGTAGGCTGTGCATTTTCTGTCAGTGAATAAACGATTCTTTTTCGTGGTTCTCTTAAATAACAGGTACTTCACGGAATTACTTGTGTCACCGTAATGCCACAGTACACTTTGGGCTTTAACACCTAACATAATGTAAACCAACTTAACAAAAGGTATTTACAAAGCAGAAGTGAGTGGAAACGCCGGGACGGGACGCCTGACATTATAGTGACCATAATGGTGATGCTCTTCGTAAAGGTCAGGTCCGAATGAACGTAAACGAAGCAAAAAGAGTAGAGTATTAACCGCCTCTGTCGTCTAGTAGTTAGACAACCTTACTCAGACCCAAAGGTTTGATTCCCAGTGGGGGCAAAATGTTCTGCTCGATTTGGTTGGTGGTAAGGCTTGTTCTAAGTCCGCCTGGTTAGCTACCACCACCATCTTAACTAAGTCTGCCGCCATAACAACTATGTAAACAGCATTGTTGTGTTTCGGCAGTTAGAGATAGAAGATAGCCAGTTCCTCTGTGGTTTAGGATTCCGCGTGAAGCTCGCTTCCTCCTTCGGCCTGATCATCACTTACCATCTGGTGAGATGTAGGCCAAGAGCCACCCAGACGTGGTTAAAAGAAAAAAGTATGTCAAGATCGTAGCAGGTGGCGTTCTGTAGATTCTGCCTACCCCTATGGGAAGAAGGCGTGAGTTTATGTATGTATGATACAAAACTGGGTATCCACATTCACAATGTTTGCGCACCAACCATGCTTAGCGCATCTATGGTCTGTTGCAAAAGTGTAAACAAGCCCTGTTCAAATTTCTTCACTCACTAAAGGAAGTAAATAAAAAAACAATTGAATGCAAACGTTAATGTAGTCGATAAAACAATTAAAACAAGGTAACCGCACAGATCGTATAACGAAGGACTGCGCGGAGGGAGGTGAGATAGAGCTAGGGTTGCCAACATTTCTTCGGCAAAATACAGTATTTTTCAAAATAAGCTTAAAAAACATATAGTACACTTCAAAAAAAATAGTACATCCAATTTTTATGGAAAAAGCCAAAAATTACACAGATATACTTATTTATTTGTTACTTATTTACTTATATTAAATAAAAGGTTCTCTATTGTATTACCTAACTTTTTTATACATAATCTAAAGTAACATAATTTTTTCTGTCCTAATAATCATTTGTCCGAATGCTAACTTGCCCGAACTTAATGTCACATAATATAACATGCCATAAAATTGAAAACCCTAAATATAATATGCCCTAAAGGACCATGCGTCATTTTGGTACCAACGCTCAACAGTGATGAAACTCATGCCATGTGAAAGCTTTTGGGGTATTATTTAATTCATTATATGGCAGCTAAGTCGAAATCGAGCGCGAACATGGTGTTTTGAAACCTTAAAAAAGGTTAGGTTATGTTTGGTTAGGATAGGTTAGGTTAGGTTGATCTCATGATTCCCGGTCTAAGTGTGGGAAGGGAACAATGGGGCGGGTTTTAGTCAGTAGGATTCTGACAGATCCCTTCGCCCGCCCCAGGGCGGAGGACTTCCATGAGGATTTCATTATTTTGACAACCTTCTTCGAGATAAATCGAAATTGTTTTAAAAATGAAACGGAATCACAATCGGAATCATTTCGAACGATATTGCGATTGATCGTATGTTACGCAATGCGGGTGCTGTTTAAAGTAAATAAGAGACAAATGAACATATTGGCGCGTGTAAAATTATCGTTGTTCGTCATTGATTCTGGAATTTAATTAATTTACTTAGTTTGAATTTCCGCGCATTGTTTGAGACAAATACTATAAAAGCTCTTGCCGCAACCAGGCATTGATGGACTCGCGTATGATCGTCTGTCAACGCCCCCAGTTACAGGCTACGACAATAATGTACTATTTCTCAAACATGCCTGGTAATTCGAATATTATTTTGACAACCTTCTTCGAGATAAATCGAAATTGTTTTAAAAATGAAACGGAATCACAATCGGAATCATTTCGAACGATATTGCGATTGATCGTATGTTACGCAATGCGGGTGCTGTTTAAAGTAAACAAGAGACAAATGAACATATTGGCGCGTGTAAAATTATCGTTGTTCGTCATTGATTCTGGAATTTATAATTAATTTACTTAGTTTGAATTTCCGCGCATTACTTGAGAAAAGTACTATACAAACCTTGGGCTCAACCAGGGATTGATGGACGCACGTATGTGTGCCTCGGCTTCACCTCGGCCCACATTTTCACAATCATCCATCAATGCTCTTGTTGCATGAGCATCAATTCTCTTTGTTGAATAATCAAAAATACATAAGTGAAAAATCAGCTATAGAAAATACCAGTACAATACTTTAAAGATTAGAAGCAATGGCCATTAACAATTCCACAAAAAAGTACTTTGTAAAATTTTCCAGTATGTTATTAATGTTTTTCATCATATTCGCACATTTGGTCTTCCTTTTTAAAACTGTGTTTCTCCGTTAAAGATTTTTTGAATTTCAATTATAAGTGACAGAACCCTTCATTGTGCGTGGTCCGACATGCACTGTCGGACCACGCACAATGAAGGGTTCTGTAGTTGGGATGAATTTATCCAAAAACAAACTTAACATTGTAGTTGAAAAACATGTTTTCCCATACATCGATATACGTCATGGTCAATTCTCCAACTGCAAATGTAAGATAGTAATTGCAAAAATAAATAAATAAACGATTTTGGAACTTTTTCCTTTACATATGCTGTGAGACCTTGCTTCCTGCCAAATTTCATGATTCTATGTCGATGGGAAGTTCCCAGTAGGTTTTGATTTATTTGCGAGTATTAAAATATGTCGCATAAATAGCCGTATTTTTTTATTGCGTTGACTTAGAAGCTTGATTTTTTTAGAGCACCTAGGAACCATAAACCTATGTATTTGATACTAATTTTAACTTGATACCTCCTCGCGTTCCTGAGAAAAAAGGTCTTGTTTGACAGACTGATCGTTTTATCCTCTTGAGGTACGAAACCCTATACAACGTATAAAATAACGTAATTATTCGTATCTGTCCGTGTGACCCACAGATATAGATATCTGTGGTGTGACCACTTTGTTCTTCTAAACTACACAATTTGACGCGGTTCTTACCATCATCTTCGTCATCATCATACACAGCTATTCACCCACTGCTCATATGCATCTCTTTTCTTGTCCCCAAGAGGACGCTCCTGTGCCAGCCTCATCCATGTTCTCACCATAGTTTAGAGAATTAATTCCAGAAGGTTATTTGTTTATCATATTAAATATACAAGGTGGAGACGACAATACAACAATAAATTAAACCACGTGTCCATAATGACGTTCCCATTCTGTATACGAAAATTCAATTGAATATATTCAATAGTTTAGTCATTATAGCTCGGCAAAATCCATAGTCGGCTCGGGCTATTCCGTTTATCCACCCTAAAAATCCACCCTAAGGTGGATATTCTGAAATGTATGCCCGAGAATTCACCCAAGGCCTAGTTAAATAAACGGAATTTATAGCTTAGGATGGATACGGCATACATTTACATTTAATTTGATTGAAAAAACCATTTTTTTATTTCGAAGCTAGGATTTATTTGACAGTTCCAAAATACTCTTAAGCATTAGTAGTGCCAGTATTTTAATTTTTTGTTGTATGGTAGTCTCCACATTGTATAATTGTAGAGGCAGAGGCAGGATGGTAGTAAGTAGGTAGTAGTAGATATGTATAAAAATATTTCATACATAGGTACAGTGGTGGTCATATAATTAGAAACAGAGAGTCACTTGGTAGTGTTAATTACTTTTTATGTTATTATTGCAATTTATTGGAGGTAAAAGATTCAGTTACCACATTAAAATGTGCGCTCGTAACTCTAGTTTAAAACCTATCATTAATATTCCGGTAAGTAATAAAAAAATTAAAAAAACAAAGATTTTGAAAAAAATTATCAATATCTTTACTACTAGCAGTCGGACAACTAATTAGAAACACAAGAAATCAATACTAAAAATTTAATCAAAACTCCAATAATTTGGATAAGTCGTGAAAGGATACTATCGAATACCTTATTCATAATCGATTAGTACCTACTTGGTTGACAGAGGCTACCGTCTGTTGTCGATTACAGCTTTTCAACGACGTGGCATTGATTCTTTAAATTTTTCCCTCATTTCCAACAGAATAACCTCGCCAAACTTCAAAAAATGCGTCGTAAAGTTGGTTGACGTTAGTGATATGTTTATCATCAGTGTTTTCCGCACGATGTGCCACAAATTCTCTATCGGATTTAAATCCGGACTATTAGCAGGCCACTCCAACATTGTCACCGATTGTTATCTGAGAAACACTTTTACGCTGTTTGGTGTCATGTTTTGGGTTATTATCGTATTGAAATATCCAAGTCACTGGCAAATTTTCATCGGAATATAGGATCATTGTTCCCTCTAAGATGCCTCTGTACTGATACTGATCCATTAGGCTTTCAAACTTTCTCACGGGACCAACCCCGTAACCCGAAAAACACACTGTAACATTTCCGCCGCCGTGCTTAACTGTCTTTTTGGTGTACTTTTCATTCAACGCCTCGATAATTTGTCGTCGTAATATCGTTTACCGTCCGAATTTACCAAATGTATCGTAGTTTCATGCAAAAACAAAAGTTTTTTTTAGTGATGAACAGTCTAACTGCCATATTTTCTAGCGAAGGCTAGACGATTTTCTCTAAGTTGCACGGTAGGATGTGGTACCTACTTTCCTAGCAAGTCTTCCAAACGGTTTCCCTTCACCCAACCGTCTGAGGACTAGTCCTGGTCCTGGGGACACGTTGCGAGGGTCGTCCTGTGAAAATACAACTTTTCGAATAATATTAGGACCTTTGAAGGAATCCGTGTTAGCCAAACGAATCATAAGCCTGTCTTCTTGAATTGTGGTCTTCCTTGGGTGAACTGTTCTAGGCACATTATCCGATGTTCCATGCTGTTTGTAATGTGCAATGGCGTTAAATAGCATCTTTACGGAACACTCTAAGTGAGTGGCAATTTTTCTGTAAGCCCATACTCGTTGGAAATGAGAATTCACACAAATTTTTCTTGTTGCTGCATCAGAGCTATTGTTTTTACCCATTTTTAATAATAAAATCACTCAGAATGTAACATAATTAAATGAATAAGAAAAGGCGGCAAACTGCCTAATGTGATGACAATATGGAAGATGTATTGTAGTTTCAAAATTCTATTTTAGAACATAAGTTACACTTTGTTTCTAATTAGTTGTCCAACTGCAAGTACTAAAGACATTGAGAATTTTTTTCAAATTTATTTTTTATTTATATTTTTTTACGGAATGTTAATGATAGGTTTAAACTAGAGTTACGAGCGTACATTTAATTGTGGTAACTGAATCTTTTACCTCCAATTAATGGAAATAATAACATTAAAAGTAATGAACACTACCAAGTGACTCTCTGTTTCTAATTATATGACCACCACTGTATATCTACAGTTATATTAAACAACCCACCTTTAGCCGTAGTTTTAATGAAACAAAAACATTAAAATCTAAACCAAACAAAGTGAAAACATTGAAAGCAATGAAGTTTAAAATTCAAGGCTCCGAGCTATACCAGCCCACGTGTGTCGAACTAATTACAATAAATCATCGAGTGGACCATAGACACGAAGCTAAAAAGTGAACTAGCAATTTAACACTTATCTACTCATCAACTAATCATTAGCTTTCATGAACTTTCATGTCAGAACAATAATTAAATTAAAGATAACCATTATTTAAAGCAACAATAGGCCTCGCCTATAATTGAAGACCATGGAAAAACGATGTAGTACATGTAGAGTTTGACCGAAAACGAAATTCGGCTTAATTTGCAATTTCGGCCGAAAACCAAATATACGTTATTTGGTTTTTTAATAGGTTTTCGTTTAATAAATAGAAAATCAATCTTTCAATCATTGAATAAAACCGTTTTATACTTTTCTGAAAGGCATAATTTAACAAACGATCTGATATTAAACGCGCGATTTTTTTTTTTTCTGCATTTACTCAGTTATTGTGCTTTTATTTCATATAAAGATTATTTGCTCCAAAAAAAAAAGCGAGGCAGTCTTTGGTGACTGCCGATAGAAGTGAATTGTTACCACAGCTACAATATTTATTATGCCTCTAACAACGTAACGCCATCTAACGAAAATGTCAGTAATTTATGTGGCTTGCTGTCAGTAAAGTAGTAGAGTCAACACGAAATTTATCATGGGAAGCGTGTGGTTACGATGACGCGAGTTCCATGATTTTTATTCACCCTAAAAGTGCTTAACGCGCCTAAAGACGTTCTCACTTCAAAAACGAATTGTTAATATTGATTCGCCGGTACTAATTTTTTTCAGACACTGTCGAATATATTTATTCCGGCCAAAAACAAAAGTGGCCGAAAATGGATATATCTGCCGAAAGTTGCCGAAAACCGAAAACGAAATTCGGTCAGACTCTACTTCTAAGAGTGTATTGTTCTTAATAATTAGTAAAGAATCGTGGGTGCTTCGACATAATGAAGATTAATACGCCAATTTGGCTTGACTTTCACTGAATGGTGATGACGCCGTGGCATTAGTCTGCTTAATGATTGATTATTGCAGCGTGAGTAACCTGCATCAGTTTGCGTAATGTCAGTTTGTGTTGGACTTGTTGCAATGTTATTGATGACATGACTGTGTTTTATTATTGAGTGTGGGAATCGGAATCTTGCTTCATTATTTCATGGGATTCAAATGTTTTGGAAGCGTTTAGGCCACCTCTTTGCGAGATAGATGGAGTGATCCATAACCCACCGGGCCCAGTGTGGATTTTAAGATGTCGCATGTCTTTTGTTTCATTTCGTGGAACTCGGGTGTATTGGGAAGCATTAGCCCCGATCTATTCTGTAAGTGCCTTTTCATACATCCCGGTTGCCGGGTACCCGGCAAGGGCCAAGTGTATAGGCATGTACGTTAACACGTACCGGCGTTAACGTACATGCCCGTACAATTACCCGCCGGGTACCCGGCACTGTCGGCAACAGGACGTATGAAAAGGCACTAAAATCTCACCTTGAAAACGTAGGTGAAGTGGACTTGAAGTAAGGTGGAATGACAAACACTTCAAGTTCAGCTTATCCTATTTTCCAAGGTGATATTTTTAGACCGACTAGCCTTCTTTGAGAGAGGGACCGTAATCCACTATGTGGGCCTTGTACTAGTTGGAGATGTCATATGTCTTTTGATTTTTTTGGTCGGTCTCCTGACAATTTTTTCTTCATTGTTTTAAGAGCAGTGGAAATATTAGGCTGATTATGTTGGGAATCATTCAACTGAACGATGAGAATCATTCTTAGTCGTAACTGTTCTAAAAAAAAATGAGCGCCAAAGCCATTTTGGATTTAACTGCTAATGAAAATGAAAATACGGGTGTAATTATAAAATAATTGGATTTTCTTTGGAAACTAGTGGTTAGCAAGTAATTACAGATAATAGATAACAGTCTAGTAATTACCAGTAAAGCTGTGTATTGAATATAACTCGTAGACCATTGTAGGTAAGTATTGTAGCACTTCAAGAGCGCTAGCTTGTAGAGCAATATTGTGCGGGAGCGTAGAATAATAGATGATCAATTAATATTATATTTTTTTTAATATAACTATGTCATTTTATCTCAGAGAAACCTGCTCTCGTCTATTTTAACATTCTCGTTTTTTCTTAAACAAAATCCTATTTTTTTTTTTAAATTAATTCCAAATTCGAATGCAACCAGAGTTGTTTTTCTATCAGCCAGCACGCATAGCGCATGTCCACAATAGAAACGGGTGTCGACGTAAGAATAGATAAAATGACAGATAAACAATCACAATCTGTCATTTTGTCTATTCTTCCGTCGCCGCGTCGACAAAACCCGTAGAAAACCCGTTTCTATGGTTTTCGTGCTGTACGATATAAGGTCACCTTTTGCATGTTACCTCTACATGAGCAACCTTTTTAATCATTTTCTTTCTTCTCTTTTTTCAATACTGTAGCTAGATTTTATCTAATTTTATTCATATGTTACCTAATACTTTATGTATGTGGGTAATAAATGTTTACCGTAGTATAATTACTACGAGTGCAATTTAAAGTTACCAAATTGCTTATCATGGAAATGAAGTTAATTAATTGTTACAAGGTAGGAATATGCTTTTAATTGACTAATTCCAAAGTAAGAGCCAATTAACAACATGTTCCCACAGAATTGCCTCGTTGAATTTTACTTATCTTTTAGGCGATACATGATTTCGCTTCTACGGTACAAACAAGCCATAACGGTACCGAATGGTTACACACGAATTTATGGAATGCTTAAAAAACCACCTCAGAAATTAAAAATAATTGTTTACATTGCATGAATGACAACAATGGCATATTATATTCAGTAAGAATGTTAATTTTCAGCGGTTTCATTATTACGATTATGTAGCAAAACAGTCACGGAATAATCCAAGCGCTTCCAAGTTTCAAGGTCTCAAGCGATGCAGCGCTGTCGATGTAAATCAATGATCCTACTGTCAGTTATAAATGTATATCCTTACATATTATAAAACAAAGTCGCCCGCCGCGTCTGTCTGTCTGTCTGTCTGTCTGTCTGTCTGAACGCGATAAACTCAAAAACTGCCGAACGGATTTTCAAACGGTTTTCACCATTGGACGGAGTGATTCATGTGGAAGGTTTTAGTGTATAATTCATTAAGGTTTTGTGTAAATTGGCTGAAATATGACGATTATTGTTGAAGATGTCGGAAAAAATCATGCCGACTGGGAGCTTTACTGGCGTGCGCTGCGTAAGTCGTGAGAGATAAATCAAATTTATGTTCTAGAGTATTGTATATCTTAAAAATTGCAACAAAAAAGTCCGCGATGGCATATGTCTATCTTTTAAGGGTGACCTACAATAACCATTTTTATCTTTCAAAATTGTATAAAATTTTCATTGTTATTTCCGAAGCTATTTTGACCGGTATCTTATTAATCCTTATCCAATTAAATAGGTTATTTAAATTGGGCATTCAATTTCGATTAAAATATGCCTTTACATCACATCATTTAAATGAATAGTAGAGATATCACAGTTTCAAAATTACGCGTAACAAAATAATTATGGTTGACCACGCGGGCGCTGTAGTAGCCTACCACTGCGTCCGCTGAAAGTTATTCAATGATCTTTTCCTTGGGTATTAGGTATGTATTCCTGGTAGAACGTTCCCGTGGGATATTTTGCGACATCCACGCGGGCGAAGCCGCGGGTAAAAGCTAGTGATGCTATAAAAACAACCATTAATATGCTATTCAAACCGCAGAAGAAATTGATCTCCGATATCGAAAAGGTTTTAAACGCATTGCATCATTGCAAAACCTGCCAGATCGTCCATTTTGTGCACACAATCTCAACAACGTTTCCGCGTTATATAACCACTGAAATCCACTTAATCTACAGTTTTACATTGAACGCATCAGAATAATATCAACATGAGGCGCACTAATTGCATTGTTTAGAATTATCGAAGGTTTTTGTCAAGGTTAAAGCTAGGACGTACCATATCGCACTGAGCTTCACCGTCGTCGTCATAGAAGATGGTGTCTCCGTCGTCCATCCCTGCGGCTGAGAGGCCACCTCACTCCTCAGCAGCGCCCGCCGGCGCCGTCATCAACGTCGGCACGCGCGGCCGGACCACCGGCATCCGAACTTGCACTAATTACCTATACGGTTACACACCGACACCGGCTCAAGACTCCACTATCGTAGCGAATTTAACGATCGAAATCTTCTGGATAATCCGATGAGTCACGCGACTGCGACCTGACTAGGTGCAACACTGGCTCGCTCCACAGACGACTCGGAAGGTGTGGGTGTCCTTAACGAGCTGAATCACACGCTACTCGGTGGAGGCGCCCCACGTTCACTTTACATTTTTTGGGTACTAACTGGCGGATGAGCCGATTGATTGTATATTTTTTGTTTGCTCAAGGGCGATCCGCTCAGTGCGCTAGGTTTTAGATGGTGTTTTTGTGGCAACTGCGTAGATAGCGGCGGCCGGGGCGAGGGTGGCGCGCGCACTCGACGGGGTGCATTGATCGGATCCCTACTGCGCATGTCCCCTCTTGAGATTTCTCGACTGTTTTGACATTTGCTGGGGGAACCCTTATTTTAACACGTCCGCTGCAGATTGAAAAATACTAGACACATTTCCTCGACGAAATGCGATAGTTTATGTAACGAAACACTGATAAAATAAAATCATTTACATTAGACATACCTACTGCGAGTAACATCAACAGAACAAAAACTAGCGTTCAATAATCCCATTGAATAAAACTGCTACATCATAGAAATTAGTTCTCACATTGTTTTTATGGCACCACAATAATGGTAGCTGGTTAGAGGCTTTTTCATTCAATTATCGCAATTCTCTTGCTGCCTATAAAAAGATGGTGAATGTAGACAGACCTTAAATGGAAAGTATTTACATTTGTTTTGCCCATAGTTGCGTACGTGCGTATCGTACTTAATGTATTTGTCTGTTCATTGCTGTAACAACAGTATTTTTTCTAGAGTACACATCACGTTCTTTGTGTTCCAAATGAAATAGAATTTCATAAATGTTATGTGTAAGTAGCGCTTTGTTGTATAAGATCTCATTAGTAGGTTTTTTTTTAAAATGTAGTAAAGTTAATTTGTGGCGTATTTTAGATTCAGTTGTTGTCTGACTTTTTTGTGTTAAAAACAAAAATATATAGTTTTATTGTTAAATTATGCAAGATACGCGTAAAACGTCATAACATTTTTTGTATGAATTACAAATTAAAATACCTATTACAGCCTGTTATTTTTCGCACAATGGAACGAGATTTTATAAATATAATTGTTACTGAGTATTATTGACATATCTGTCAGTGAAACCAGGTTTTAAGTTATTAAAACAATCTGAAATGTAAAGGTGCCAACAAGGCTGAATATTTCATGGTTATAAATTCCTGCGGGGTCGAGCTATCTTCCTCCCTCGTAAATGTGTAATGCGGCTGTTTTCTTATGAGTTAGGTTCAGGTGTTCCTTTTCTGTTACTTCTAATTGAATTTCTGGTTTTGCTGTTGCTAAATAGACAAATAAATTCATGCAATTTACCTAAGGCCAGTTATGCAGTGCAGCGGAATCTAGCTCTAGAAAATACAAGAACTAAAAGTAGGTATCATGAATTTCCGGATTAGAATTCTAAGAAACTATGAAACGTTTCCACAGACAATTCGATTCTGAAAAGTGTTTCGTGTCAGTTTTTCCAAATTATCTTTCAGTTTTACCATACATACTTAGTCGTTTATATTTGCTAGGAACCTTCTTATATCTACATCGATCCTGTAGTCTATCACTCGGAACAAGTTGCTGCCTTTAACAACTAATCAAAGTTAATCCTAACTATATTATAAATGCGAAATATTATAAAAGCGAAAGTGACTTTGTTTTTTTTTGTTACGTATTCACGCTAAAACGGCTAAATGGATTTGGATGAAATTTCGCACACTGGTAGACTATGACACATTGGATATAGAATACTTTTTATCCCGTTAGTACGTTCCCGTGGGATAATTTCCGACATAGACGCGGGCGAAACCGCTAGCAAAAACTGGTAAACAAATACATATTTCCAAACATGTTTAGGTAGGTACACAAACCATTAATGATCATTTAGTTACACAGTAAAATTATGTCGGTACCTACCTACCTACATAAAACAAGTTCAGTTATTGAGGGGCCCGTAAAGCACCTGCCTATGAATGAACCACGGTGAACTGTGTCAAGGCACTCGGGACTGCGTTCACTTGTAATGAATAACCCTTCTGGGTAAACAGGTCCAATTCAACGTAAAATGCGTGCTACATGGTCGCCAACCGCGTCCCCGACAGAGGTGACCTTAGTTGGCGGCAAAGTTGTTTCAACGTTTGGTCGTAAACCATCATCTTCACGTTTGTAAACTACCAAGGTCACCTCGGTCGGGACGTGGTTGGCGACCGTGTAGCAGGCGTTTTACTGTCCTAGAAAGATGTACCTACCTAACCATCTACGTATGGTAGGACGACCATTATGTTTGAAAGAACTCTACTGGAGATGACGTTATTGCACCTACTCTACATTAACTTCGTACGTGAAATAAATGTAGAGTAGGTGGTAGGATAAAGTAGGGGTGCGCCAAAGTTCACCTAAATTTTCAACTCCGATAATTGGAAATCCGAAAATGTTCTTCCTAACATTTTTCATCCTAACAATCACAATTCCTAACTACTCTGTCTCTAATGTTCATAATTCCGAAGCATTCAACTTCATAATGTCAGTAGCAATAATCATCTATTATACTTTTATTTGTTTTCCTATATTTTCTCAACATAACCATCTTTTACACTATTATTCAAAGTCATATCTTTTTTGTTTAGATTAGGATTAGGTTAGGTTAGGTTAGAACTGTGACCAACTACGCGCGAGCCGAGCGAGCGAAGCGAGCGGTGCCGCGGCAGCGGCCGGCGAGCGCTACCTCGAAATTGGTCGTGGATTTTTCTAAGTATTTTTTTCATAGTGCCCCCAAGACGACACTTTGACCTGAATTTCATTCATTTAAGACAAAAATCAGTGAAACGACCTTTAATCATTCTAAACAGTTGATTTTTAGACATAATTATCTCAGGTATAGTTAAAGTAATAAATATGTAACAACAATAACCAAAAATAAAATGGCTAAATGTAAAAACAGTTGTTTTGTAATCACAAGAAATAGTTTAAAAACAAACTTTTCCTTCAAAGCATCTGGTTCATGATTATGTTCTCTCAGTAGGATAAAAGCGTTTTATGATAAAAAACAGTAGGAGTTTAAATATATTTACGTTAATGATATTATTAATTACAATTTTCGGAAACATGAGTGTTATGAACATCGCCGGTAGCACTACAAATAGTATGAATGAAAACTTTAGGATGAAAAATTTTAGGAAGAGTGATCATTCGGATTACAAATCGTTAGGAAGAACAATTTCGGGTAAAGAACTTTAGGTGAGCCAATATGGACCCATAAAGTAGGCTTAACTTTATAGAAGAATATTTTTTATATACCTAATACATTTTATATTATCCGGCTGTAATTATTGATTATGGTACGGAGCCCAGAGCGTTTTCCAGTAATCATGATCGGCACCTAAATCACATTTATTATTTGTTTAATTAAATATAAGGCTTTAGTCGTTAACGTGTCTACTAGGTCAATCAATCTTCCAAGCCTTTTCCCAACTATGTTGGGGTCGGCTTCCAGTCTAACCAGATGCAGCTAAATACCACTAAATTACATGGAGCGACTGCCTATCTGACCTCCACAACCCAGCAACTTGGTAATACTATACCCCATGGTAAGACTGGTTGTCAAACTTTCTTGACGTAACGACTATCAAATATCCACGAATGACAGCCGGGACCAACGGCTAAACGTGCTTGTCACCCATCCACGGTCCAACCCTGGTTAGCTTAGCTTAACCTGATGGATCGACCCGTGCGGCTGTTATTACTTAGCCACAAGCTGCTCCTAACGACTCTACTAGGTATACTAATTTAATACTCATTCAATAAAAAAATATCAGTCTAATTTCGTCGTCACTACAATCCATTTGGATCATTAATTTAATAAACCTCATTTCCTTACAATTCTGTTGATAAATTATGTAGTTCTGATTATGAAAATATTATTAATGATAGGGCGGCAGAATAGGTTCAATCGTGAATTCGTGGTACGGTTACGAAATGTCAAGGGAATATTTTAATGTTACGACAACCTGACTGAGAACTCACCGATCGTGCAAAGCAATGTTATTATGTTTGTTATAACTATATTTTAATACACCACGACTAGTATTTTTAATAATGATAAAGCTTAAATTAATAATAATAATTATTTAGCTGATTTTTTGCAAGGGCTAAACTTATTATCACTCCATTCTAATTTATTTATTTATATTATTTATTCATTTATTATTTTTAAACATACACACACTATCATTAAAGGATGACCGCAATACGATAGTGATTTGCAAAAACACACCAAATGAATTGAAAAATCAACATAAATGGCTAATGTAATAATTATCCAAAATGCTATAAAATCTTAACCTAAAAGAAAAAAAAAAACAAACTTTACTAATATTTAAATATAACTAAGAAAACTTGCGAATTCACTCAGATTGCACGAAAATAATTATGTTAATTCTCTCATGCACTTCGTTTAGTACACATATTGTGCGAGTGAGGGGTGTTTTTGACAGCAGGTTGATTTTGGCAGCAGGCACGGCCAGCAGTGGCGTTCGCCGCCACATCCACACGTACCGGTCTGCCACGCACAGCTTCATGAGACGCAGCACAACCGGGTGATGAGCTACTCCACGCAGGAGTTTTAGCGCATACGCCGCAAGTGTAAATTCCCGGCGCACTCTGGAGTTCGTTGTACCCCACCATACCCAGTACAAACAGTGTACCATACCATCCCATCATTAAAATCATCATCCAATTAAAATAAAATGACTTTCAATTGGAAATCATCTGAAATTGGTTTGAAAGCTAAGACGCTATACTGTCAAACAAATGCTTCTCTTTTGGCAATAGGGCTTGAAAACTGTTTGTCAAGTCCAAAAACTATACTTATTTATCATTCGGTGACCAGATAATAAGAACCACCCCGGTTCGTATTCAATTCAACAACCAGCCTACCTTTGTGCTCTAACTTGTTAGCCAATGTTGCCAATGATCGTGTCTGAGCTTCTATAAAATAAACACCTTCTCGTGACAAGTCTAATAACTGTCTTATCTGTAATTACTATCACCATTCTTTGCAACAGTGACAATAGTGAACCTAACGACATTCTTTTGTTATGAAGGTCGAGTAAACTCGAGTGTCAAGTTGAATGCGAAAACTCATTCATTTATTTGTCGGACGAGGCTGTGTTGCATACGTAGATACTGCATTCAACTTTTGTTTGACCCAAGTACATGATATTACGAGTTTGAAGGACCTATAAAGCCCGCAGTAGAATTTTTGAAAACTGTATTCTAGGCCTAGGGTAGTGTTTAGCAGAAGAGCGTTTCAAATGCTTCAAACCATTCAGGGATTCGGTAAAGTGCATAGATTTAAATAAAACTATTCCCTCGTAGGTAGGTATCTATAACGGCTTGGCTGTGGATTCATTGTAGGGCAAAGCAGCCACTAAGAAGTTTTACTTAGGAAGAGTAACTTTATCTGTATGTATTACACAATAAAATTATTGTTAGGCATAGAAAACCCATCAATTCCAGTCTAACCGGATGCAGCTGAATACCAGTATCTTACATGGAACGACTGCCTATCTGACCTCCAAAACCTAGTTACTAGGTAACACGATACCCCTTGGTAAGACAGGTTGTCAGACTTTTGGGCTTCTACTACCAGTAACGACTGTCAAAGGTCTACAAATGACAGCCGGGACCAACGGGCTTAACGTGCTTTCCGAGGCACAGAGGGGTCTTGGTATGTAAAGATCGTCACCCATTCACGGACCAACCACGGCAAGCGTAGCTCAACCTGATTGATCGACCCGTGCGGCTGTTATTACTGAGCCACAAGCCCCTCCAAAATCTATCCATTTTACACAAAAGAACCGGCATAATATCCTTACTAATGCTTTGCAAAACTACAGACAAACACAAAACTGTTTAGTAAGAAGACAAGACGCTTTTATAAATCCAAGTCATATCAATATGCTCTTTGCTCGCCGGCTGTAATAAAGGCTGGTTCAAATGATAACATCATACATAATAACAACGCCGACTACACCGTCGTACGCCGGAAGTAGCGATTGTATTATCCCCCCAAGATCATTCATTTCGTTCCTTGTAGCCAAATATAGGGGAGCATTATTCATAAATTAAGGAAATATTACTTTTTCTTTTGACCGCCCGCCATTACGACATAGAAGCAGTAAATTAAAGCTTACTGGATAATCTGCAAAACAAAGAAGGAGGCTCAATGTGGTAAATCTGCCCATTTGTCTAGATTACGATTCAGTTTAGGAAATTTTATGAAAACACTAGCTGTTGCCCGCGGCTTCACCCGCGTGACCCTAATTGTTTTTCTAAAATACAACATCAGCTATCTGCCAGTGAAAGTCCCGTGATAATCAGTAATCGGTCCAGCCGTTTCTGAGATTAGCTGGAACAAATAGACAGACTAATAAAAGATTTTAAAAATTGTTTTGTGGAGTAGTAACCGAACATAGCTTAAAAGCTCTACTTTCCCAAAAGGTAGGTTGAACCAACCGTTCTAAAATATTTTTTGGAGTTATTTCTATAGGTGCCCAATGTTTGTTACCCTTTGGAAGCTCCTGTAATCTTGTAAACTAAGTAGATTATAAGAGCGAAATAATACAATATGTAAAATGTATGCTCTATATTTCTATAAGCTCTACATAATTTAATACTTACAGTAGGTACTATGGAGCAGTGGTGGCCCTGAGGTAACGGCCGCGACTTACGATAGGTCGTAGGTTCAAACCCAGACGGACGCTTTACTTTGTGTAAATTATTTCATCACCACTGCTCTCAAAACGGTGAAGAAAAACATCATGAGGAAACCGGCATGTCCTAGAACCAAAAATTGGAAAACATGTGGCATCTACCAACCCGCACTGGGCCCGCGTGGTGGATTACGGCCCACTCCCTCTCACAGAGAGGAGGCCTGTGTTCCAGCAGTGAGAACATTATAGGCTGATTATGTATGTAAGGTACTATGTTATGTACGCGATCCTAATCTATGCTGCAAATGTTTATAAAATATTGCGTGTACAGGAAGCATCCCCAACACTTCAACTGTCGACCCCATCTTTCAGTCCTCAGTTATTTCTAAAAGAAACGTTTTACTTTTTACTCCGGCTGTACCCACGTTGTTGTGCAAGCAACTACATTGCGTCTTGTTCTTGTTACTATGTACAGTCGGGCTCACTGATATGTTATATATCGCAATAAGATGGTTATTTTTTGCATTTTTATTTTATTCTATGTTTGTAAATCAACGTAAGTAAACTTATTTTATATTTGCATCATTCTCTAATTATGGTCCCAATCATAGGCATCTAGCCGCGGAAGGGCTCTGGTGACCTGTAATACAGGTTTTTTTTAAACCTACTTCAGGCACCAGTCTCTCACAAAGTTAGCTCCGTGATCGTGCACTATTGTCAAATACTAGCATTAAGTACATAACTTGTGTGGAGAAAATAAACATCTTATATTATTATTATAGCCGTGATATAGTTATATCCCTAAGGATATAGCTATATACCGTGATATAGTTATATGAAAGCGGTTCGTAAGTTATATGGTGCGGATATTTTATTTCTATCTATTATATAAATATTTATTTATATTACGGCTATAACTATCTTACTGTGACAGCAGATACATTTACTTAGCATCTTTTAGAAGTTATTTTCTCTTACTGTATCCAAAACTCAAAGCATTTATAACAATTAAATCATTTACAGGCACTTTTGAATTGTCAAAGCAGTCAGAAAAATGAAGTTCATAGTTACCCATTCCAAAGTGTAGTAGGTTATTGATTGTTATTTTATTTTTATACGAAGTTAGTTTTATGAAACCCATAGGTACTATATTATGATATAAGACTTATCTTAAAGTTGCGAATGCTCGTGACTGTACTGCGTGTAGACAAGAATTATCATGCGCAAGAGTTTTTACATCTCTTTGATAGCAATCAACCTTTCTTCCGCCATTCTAATAGTTAAATAATGAATGTGCACGTGTTAGTGTGACAACATATAAATAAATTAAAGGTCTATGTATTATTTTTAATAGTACCTACCTATTTTTGTAATGGAAGCTTTAATTACTATAACTATTAATTATGCTTTAATTTTGAGCGTATTTAAGTCTGTAGGTAAAGTAAAGTAAAAAAAAACAACGGGTTGCACACCGGGAGTGCCGGCAGAAGTGAAAAGTTGAACATTAACATTGTGCATTTTTGAATAAACTCTTTTCATGAAGTATGTTTTGACTGCTTTTTTTACCTATCAATATGGGTAAAATTTCCTACCTCGCAATCTTTACGTAATGTCAAAGGCTATTTATTTTGATATTTACATTTTCGGTTGCTAGGCAACGGATCCTACGGTCACGTCTCCTGACGCGAGTTCAACATTTATTTCCCATCCCAAAAAAGTGGACAACGCCGCTAAAGAAATCTTCACTTCAAAAATATTTATTCAGTTCAGAAAAACACGGTACAATATAAAAAACGAGTAACAGAACACATAGGAGCCTTAGGTGCTAGATTTTTACATATTCCCTGGACCCCACACTACGATTCCCTGTGTCGTAGAGTCCAGTCTCTTCCCAAGTAAGGCAAACAATTATTTATTTGGGTGAACTAACTAATTTGAAAAAAATATATAAAACAAAAGAAATAATAATGAAAAATCAGAATAATTAAAAAATAAAATAAAGTACAGAGTAATTTTTAAAAAATTGGGAGTTAGTGTGTGTGATGTGTCGGATGTGTGTGGGGTATGTGGGGGTGTAAGTGGTGAAAGAGGGTGGGTTGGTGCGCGCGTGTCATGGGTTTTTTTTAATATTTATTTTTTATTGATATGTCAGATATTACGACTGTATGTGCAGAAGGTCTTCTGTTTGGTCATAATTTTTGGGATGCAGCCAGGTAGGTACATAAGTAGGTTTATCAAATTTCATGTTTTACAAGGGGCTTGATGAAACTATTTGTGTACTCACTTTATTCTTTTTGTTTTCTTAGTAAGTATACACTAACATAGTTTGTAGGATAATTTAGACACTAACATAATGTGGGCCTATGTAGTCTGTAATATATATTTTTTTATAAGTTCCGAAACTAAGAAGTCTATTTTAATTGTTATACCTAATTATTTCCGGATTTCAGCATATTTAAAATTGCAGATTTATTAATGCATAGATACCTACACAAAGAAATTTACTGTAAAATACATATTTTATTCAGGTATAAACAAACACGAAATACACATTTTAAAATACTCATAGAATGTTATTCCCAATACAAAACAAAATGTAGTGAACGTGATTTCGTTCACTGCGTGTAGTTCACATGCCTCGCAGGTCAAGGCGATGTCAGGTCAATAAAATTATTGAAAACACACGACTTACAATATACACCCATATACACCATTATATGCCTGTTTCAGGTTTATTTGATAGAAGTTTTGAGGTAAAAAATCTGCTCAACACCGTAAATATAAAGAAAAGAAAGAAAGAAAATAAATTTATTTGACACAGGTTTTAAGGCACATAATATTCACAAAGAAACATAAAAAAATATATTAATACAAAAATATAATAACGAATAAGTGTTGTTGAACTGTCAAATGAAACAGATTTGTACCTTTATAGCATTTACTGAAAATGTGTTACGCAATTAGATAGCTGGTTAAATTCTTACACAATCACTCACTGTCAGTATAGGCAATTAGTAAAACATTCATGTATGTATTTATAGAAAGAAAGAAAAAAAAATGATGTATTAAAAGGTTTCAACTTTATATTCACCACTTTTTCCAACAATTATCGTTCGAATATCATTATAAATAATTAAAAGATCATTGACGAAAATTGAGGTTATAAAATTCAACCCGTAATAGTGAAGTTTCTTGCCCATTCTTCTCCATACCAAACTACCTTTTGGAAGGGGCGACTAGAATCAATCCAATTTCCTTGTAAATTTTTGACGTTCAAAAGTGCCTTTTATGTGCCTAATTGAAATAAACAATTTGAGTTTGACATTAACCTCAATTTTCAAATGAAAACTTCTTTAATATGGTGATTTAAAATTAGAATTTCATGTCGAAGTATTCACATAATTAAATCAAAGCACTCGGTTTGTAAGTGGCGCTACAAATTGGCATCCACAGTTACATTATATTATATATAGATAAGTACCTATATGCTTTATGTAAGTATGTATGTATTTATTGTATATGTAAATGGTACACCACCGACTACCTGCAGTATTGTCTCTCCTTCTTACTGTAATCCATCCAAAGGTTGTCTGTAAAAGATCGCTTTTAGCGATAAGACCGCCCATTGTGTCACCTTATATAAATTTCGAAGAAAAAAAAAAAATGTTTTCTGATCGATTTGTTTACACATTCATCAGACGCTTTTAGAACAGATCATACAACAGTTACTGTTTGTTTGCATTACACGACTGCAATGTCGCAAGAACATGACTTAATTGTCGCGTAATCGCACTGTTTCCTGTCATATGCCATTGTCCTCTGACAATAACGCCGGTTACATAAGACGCAACCTAAATTACGTGGACCGTGTACACTAGGCTTAACAATCAAGTTATTGTAAGTTTCTATTGTAGGTATTTCATTTTATTATGAACCCACATTTCGCCAGTTAAGGGGAATGCGCTAAGGTAACCCGCGAAATTCAAATTTTCTTTCGTACTTTACAATTTACAGGTCAGTGTTAGGTTATATGTCGATTATAATGTGATTCGCGACCGTAACAAATATGGCTTTACAGAATTATAATCAGCAATACAACTCCTTAAGTTAGCACAAACCTGAAATGTCATGATTTCATGAAATAGTCGTTCAATAGGATTATATGAACTAAAAGAGTTGTATGTATTGATGATTTTTATGATTATAGTTGTATAAATAAACATTAGATACGAACGCGAATCATATTTAGATCAACATACAACCTAATACTGACATGCTAATTGCAAAAAACGTAAGATAATTGTAATTTCGCGGGCTACCTTGACGCTTTCGCCTTAATCTCATTCACGGGAAGTGACTGTTAAGCCTGTAGTAATCTGGCGCAAATCCAGATTTTGAACTGCGAAAGTGTTAGTAAAACAGCGTCCTTTGCCTAACCCTTTGAGTATAATATACATAATATACATAACATCACGACTGTATTCCCCGAAGAGTTAGGCAGAGGTGTACCTATAGTACACCCACATTTCGCCAGTCAAGTTTAAGTCCCATGTAATAGGGGGCGAGCCAATTACGATCATTTGAGCTGGACTGTGAAACTCCTGATGGAAAAATCCAATAATAATTTGCTCGACCCGGGATTGGAACTTTGGACCTCATGCTCAGCAGAAGCGCTTGCAACCACTAGACCAACGAAGTAGATCAGCCGTTATTTTATGTGTGTTTTGTATAATTTCATAATCAATATGGCATTCAAAAGAGTTACGAGGAGTCCACGTGGACTACAAGGATGTCCGGCCAATGCGGGCCGAAATGCAAATAAATAAATCAGTCTTTTAGGTGATTTTTCAAATACCGTTAACTTTTTTTTTTATTGAAAGGTATAGAATGGTAGTAGACCATGGTCTGAACAACGTTTGTTCTAGCAAAACTGTGATTCAAATTTCACGGTGTATAGTCGACCCTCCAGGAAAGCTACCGGTACTGAGTATCTCTATATATTTACTTTGGTGAAATAAAGCGCAAAAGTACCTCTTATAGGTATCAAAGTGCGTGAGTGAGAGTTAATTGAAACAGGTTACTGCCCATGCGCAATGATACTCGTAAAGATTGGAAAACAACCTGTCTCTTGTTGTTAACCTGTCTGTTGTTGTTGTTATTTGTTGCAGTACAACCACCCCATGTTATTGTTAAAGGTACAACTTAAATGTAACCAAGTAATGTACCTACTAGCTTTATGCTCGCGGCTTCGTCTACGAGTATATCAGAAATCCACATAAAAAGTATAACAAAATCAAAATCATATTTCACATAAACCTACAAGAGCACTTATGAAATGTCAGAAGCTAGGCCCGGTGCACGGTTCCAATTGGTCGTTTCCTATTGAGAAGAGCCGGCTAGAAACTCCACGGTTACTCTGTTAAAAGTAAACGGCTTTTACAATGTTTTCAAATTACTATGTTAATAGATATGGGAGAACAGTGTAGGCCTGACAACAAGTAATAAAGTACCAGGTACTTAACAAAATAGAAAATGGTCTACAAATCTACAGTCTATTAAGCCTACAACATTCTCATACAATATAAAAGAATAAAACGCAAATAAAACCTAAATTAAAGTAAATTAAACCAAATATCACGACCCGTTAGGGGTGGTTATTTTAAAGAATGTCTTTATGGTTCTTCAAGATACAAGCTTTTTCTACGCCAAATATGATCAAAATCGCTGAAGCGGTTTTGCCATGTTAACGTAACAAAAAAAAACGGAGATTATGTACTTATTCGCATTGAGGTACTTTAGTTCGACTGAAAATCTTCCCCAAAAAGTTTGAAATAGGAACGCTATGCACACGAATCAGAGACAGTCCCATAATACCAAGTACATTCAAAAGCACTGCACTGATTGACCCGGGGGTGCCACGGGTCCGAATCCAAATTACCGTGGCACCCCCAGGGGTATCTTCCAGGGTTGTCTTGGGTCCGGAATGCCATTTAGCTAAAGAATGTAGGTACGACTCCTTTCGTTTCTAAATGGGCAGTTATTAACAACGAACTGGACCAGTTGCGACTTAATTGACGAATTAGCCAACAGCAACCAAGCACTAGTTTATAAACTGTAAATTCCAAAGAAATATTTTCTCGTTAAATCTATGAACTTTAATAAATACTTTAAAGTGTTAAATCAAACATAGCTAACTTTTAGCACTAGGTATATTGATATTAGAGCGCTCTAGAATTTAAATCTATAGACCCGAGCTAAGACCTAAACTACAAAAAACTATAGATAACTTTTACCGCAAAGCGCTCTATAAACCACGATCTCATTTTAGAACTGCAGGTATGTAAATGGTCATTTGTATTGCAAATATATGAATGGCCAGCGTCTGTCCCCAGTGTTTGTACGAGGCGATGGCTCGGCGGTCGGCGGCGGTCGGCGGTCATTGCCCGTTT
Source organism: Conistra vaccinii (assembly GCA_948150665.1). NCBI lineage: Eukaryota > Metazoa > Arthropoda > Insecta > Lepidoptera > Noctuidae > Conistra > Conistra vaccinii. The sequence continues at coordinate 17,763,772 of OX411318.1, forward strand.
CCTGCAAAGCTGCATTCCTCGGGGAGCTGGCAATGTGGCACCCGCGGGCTTCCACTCACACCGCACTAGGTATGGTGTGGTTAATAACACAGGGGAAAATGTTTTCTTGATTGTTTGTTCATGAAATGTCAAAGGAGATTAATTCGGAACATTCTCAGAATGAGGTCATAGTAGTCTTGAGAATTTCTGGATTTAAATCTCGTCTTTTAATAGATATTTTCTAAAAAGTAATCTTGCATCTATTATAATGACAAGCTATGGTAGGCAGACATTTATTATACACTTGAAACATTCCAGCGTGAGTTCTAATGAGAATTTTACCCAATATGATATTTTACCTAGATGTACTGCCTTCTGCCAGCAGTTTCGCCCGCGCGAGATCTTTATAAATTATAACCTACTATCTATCTCCCGCGGTTTCACCCGCATAAGACTTGATCCCGTGGGAATATCGAGATATTAAAAAGCATCCTACATAATATCCTAACACAGGTCATGGTCTACCCACATGCCAAATTTCATCCAAATCCATTCAACCGTTTTTGCGTGAAAGCGTAACAAACAAACAAACCAACACACAAACTCACTTTCGCATTTATAATATTAGTTAGAATCTTCGGTTGTCAATCAAGATTCATCTAAAATAAAACTGTTCACAAAAAAAATTCAAGTCACGACTGCCCTTAAAAATATGACAGGAGTTGACAGGACACCATTGTGGTCCTAACTATTGAATACGATAGTAGTAACACGAAGCATTTGAAAAGGTGTTAATTAAACAATAGGTATCTATTAACGTCTGCATTTAACAAACCATGTTAAGTGACCATGATCTTTCTATAGTCATACTGGGATTGGTCAAGGTGTTAAGAAAGATAATCCAATGAACTATAATCCGAACCGTAACTAAAGAACTTATTAAAAACGCAAACAACTACTGTTATGTCAAAGTTAATCTAAGATCACGGTCACGTCAAAAAGTTCAATTTATTTCTATGTTTGCTTCAGAACTTATCAGAACTCCATCTTTTACGTGTGCGCATCTAAATCTTGAGCGTTGCACCATCTTCATTATCGTGTACATTTGTACAAGCAATTATATGCCGGTGAAGATTTGTAGAATATTTTTGAGGCAGAATGTTGCTTGAATTGTGATTATGAGAGAGTTCAACATGGTTTAACTTGAGTGTAATGTACCTACAGTCGGCAACGAAAGTCATGGACATTTTTTTTTTCTATCATAATTTTGAACATAATATTTAGTAAGTAAAATTTTAATAGCGAAACATGAAACGCTGAAAAGCCTTGTATCAAATATTTTTGTATCAATTTAGGGTAGGGTAGGTACATCTGATAAACTTTTAGGGCCACTTGCACCCAAACTCGTTTAGCATTAAATGTGTTTAGTAATTTACTAAACACATCTAACGCTAAACGACTTTAAAACATCGTTCTGTTTCTGTCAATCGTTTGAAGATGTTTTTTTATAATTATTTTTATTTATGTTTTGTGTAGTGTTTGGGTCACCAAGATACAGACTGTAGAATTTCATGCTATGTGACTTGTTACTTGTATGTTTGTGAACTATGTGTAAGTTTAAATAAATGAATTTGAAATACGTTTAGCGCTAAATGCATTAAGTGATTGGGGGTGCAAGCGGGCCTTAGTGTTACAAAATCTGCATGTATTTTTCGGTACGACTACGACTACAAAAACTCTAACTTAGGTACAACTTCTAAGTGAATAATACTGCAAGTATAACGTACCTCCTAGCCCCCTACTGGATACAAACACTGTTTATCACGCAGTAACTCCGCGATGTTTGTGGACTTGTGTTTCTGATTGTACATTTGTATTCTCCGTAGTCCGTACGTTACCAACACTTCACAGACCGGTTACGTAACCCTCGCATGTGTTCCCGAGTAGAATAATTAGTTAATTAATTACACTCTTACATCGCATCGTGGCGTCTAGCGTACGTACCCACGATTACACAATGCAGCTAAGGGAGAGTTGCTAGTGTTGAAAAGAATTACCAAGTAGTGTTGCCAGTATGGAGTTAAACTGATCAGAATCTCGCGAAGGACAAGTTATTAGTCACGCCTTATGAATTCGTTACTTTCGACATTTTTTGTGTCGTGTTGTGCATGTTCGCGGTATGTGTGAATTTGGATGATAATTTTTGCATGCCATAAATTACAGCAGACAAGTTTTGTGAATAACGCGGAACGTTAACGTTAAGGTATTTAAATTTTTTAATACTTACTTTTTTTTCTGTATTGCGGGCACATGGAATCTTTTTAAACAGCCATTTTCATGCAGATTAATATAGTCGATAAATAATAAGTCTACATATACACGCGGTGCAAGAATAGTTATAATTACTTACTTAGCAGTTTAATATTTAAATTACTTATTAGCTAATAGGCTGGATTGTAATGCGAATAAAGTATCAGCAACTGTGATAGGTTAATAACCGACGAAAAATTTCAACACAGGAGGTTCAGAATCATTTTTACTGAATCCATGGTAAATCGATGGAATCGATGAAGATTTACCTAAAGGTCATTAACCTTCTCTATTTCCGACTATAACACTGTATAGGAAGGTAAGTCTATGGTTGATGTTATGTAATGTTTCATCGACACAAAAACCAATGAATTTTCTTGGAACATTAATAAAAGAAAATCTTCCTACAACATAAAATAAACTTCAAATGCGAATTTTATGATCGGTGAACAAACTAAGTAATAGAAAGACGGAATTTCTGCCGTAGACTATTTGAATTGGCTCTTCGTGGATCCACTTAATTTTTTTATCGATCTTTCGAAGAAATCCATCAATCTGCGTAGACTTTTCCCAACTAAGTTGGGGTCGGCTTCTAGTCTAACCGGACGCAGCTGAATACCAGTATTTTACATGGAGTGACTGCCTATCTGACCTCCACAACCCAGTTACCGGGTAACACGATACCCTTAGTATGGCTAATTGTCACACTTTCGGGCTTTTGACGACTCGTAACAACTGTCAAAGATCTACGAATGACAGCCGGGACCAACGGCATAACGTGCTTTCTGAGGCACGGAGGAGTCTCGGTATGTAAAGATGGTCACCCATCCATGGACCAATGGATCGACCCGTGCGGCTGTTATTACTTGGCCACGAGCTCCTTTGTCGCTTAACCTTAAGTAACGTTAATGTCTATGAGAGTTAACTGTCTGAAAAAATACAGGTGAAATCCACACACCCAGCAGCGAAAGCGCGAACAATTTTTTTCGCAATCAACTAAATCGTCATGGTACTAAAACAAACAGGCTTTTGTAACCACAGCTGCATTGCGATGTATATCAGCGTCATTCACAACGAACACTGGGTTTATTCATACTGTTTCGTACGATGATCAATGGTATCTCTGGCACAGATCTGTAACAGGTGAGATTGCCCTCACGGGCAGATCGGCGGCAGACGAAGAAACTGCGCCAATCGTACCAAGGGACGACGGTGAAAGGGCTTGAAAGTTCTTGTATTACATATAAACCTGCGCCCGCGCAGCCCCGGAGTTGAGGCTGTAGGCACTTGTGCCGAGTTATGAGATCATCTATAATTACTTGCGTTATTAGTGGAAATTCATTAAGTTTAACCGAGAAGCTCTTAATATTAATGGCACAGGAGATGACAAAGTCGAGAAGTTGAGTTGTTAACATTGAACATTAGAAGACGAACATGACATGCAATGAAATTCTACAATGATTTATAATGTATAAAATCGATACACGGAATAATAAAAAAACTATGGCACTCGGGGACTGCCGCGGTAAAGCTATTGCATAGCATTTTTTATCAACTTATGCAATTGTAAAATATTAACCCGAATACAAGAAATAGCAATGGTGACATTGACAGGAACTGTTATTCACATTTATAGTTTTTAAAACTTGACACAACGTAATGGGAACATCAAACTAATAAAAAGGTTTTAATTTAACTATTAATAGTCAAGGATCATTCGTCTAAGTAAATTTGAACTTTGTTGTCAAACAGTTAAACATAATTTTCAATACAACACTCTCGATAGATCATTCGTCTAAGTAAATTTGAACTTTGTTGTCAAGCAGTTAAACATAATTTTCAATACAAAACACTCTCCTTAGGTTTAGGTATTTTCGTTACGGAATTTCTGGATTAGGTCTCCACGCTCAAGGCCCGCAATAGAAGCTATGCAATAGCTTAAAAATACTTTTCATCTTATCTCTACCTACCTGAAACGTGTGAGGTATCAAATGACTCGATGTAGGTTAGCTAAGTTTTTATGAAAAAATATAACATTAATTTAAATGTAAGATTTTTATTTATTCGGGAAAACAAACAATTACACATTAGAGATTACAAAAAGATAGGATACAGAAATGATACAAATGTGAAATCAACCACGTTCTCCACGTATACACAATGAGACAATTTGGTTTTCAAGACAAGCGTTGTAAACAATTTATAAACAAGAGAAATATTAATCAAATACGTACCTTTAAACGAGCAATTCTTGTACATAGCTAGGTATGTATGTACCTATATATATAATCTGAATCTCGTAAACGGCTCCAACGATTTCGATGAAGGTGCAACTTAGGGATTTACGGGGGTGAAAAATGTATAGGTCTCTTAACTGGGAAAAATCGTTTTCTTCATTTTCAGAATCTGATTAAACGTTGGTGTACCTAGACGACATGTTTATATTTTCACCCCGAGCAGAGCTCAATTGACCAGATATATTATTAATAAAGAGAAAGAGGTGGATGAGGTTTATATTTTTTTAGGAATATTTATATGTTTCTTTATTTTTATGGAAATGGACAGTCTGAGTGTAAGTACATAGTGAACCTTTGAGCGTAGAGTACCTACTACATAGGTTGGTTGACCGTTTATTACAAGTTACTGTAAAGTGTTACATTTACATATCAGTAAAACATGGAATAACTGTTCTGTTACGTTCATTTGAATACGTTCAAGGCGTTTCAAACAGCGGGGTAGTTGCGTAATACACTAGTTTACATTCTGACAGTTCAACAACATTCATTGCGTTATTTACGTTGTTGAGTAGACACATTTTTCGAACATATAAACCAATGGATTGGAAATATCCTTCAAAATCATTCAGTTTGAGATTGTTTAGTTCAGCCGGTATGTGTCTTGGCAAATGACCTTAAATCGATAGTTGTTCACTTTTTGGAAAAAAATGCTCATCTTTGACTAACTGTATCTTCCCAACCAATAGACCTAGAGTGGTTGGGCTCAGATTGTATCAAATTTAGCTTGCTTCACAAAGATACCTAAAAAACGCGGCCTTAAGATATATTTTTCAAAAAAAAGTGAGACAAGAGCCAGAATTTCACAGTTTTTCGAGCACCGTGGGATTAGCACAAGGTTTTCAGGGTTGCAAACTTGGGTTTAAACTACTCTCAGGGGACCTAACAGCATACAAGGTGGCTGGCACATCGACTCGAAGCCTGTGACTATGGATTCAGTACAAGATTCTGAACACCACAGGGTTGAAATTTTGCCACCCTGTATACAAAAATGATAGTTACGTGCGCGTTTGCGACGTTTGCATTTTTTGTGTCGATATGACTGGCTGCAAAAACTCCGCATTAAGGTAATTAGTGCCCAAAGGCTGCCTGTCCACTGGGGCGGAGAGGACAGGAGAGGAGCGGAGATGTGCCAAAATTAACCAATAGAATCGCACCTCTGGAGCGGAGTTTTGATTATATTGGTTAATATTGACACATCTCCGCACCTCTCCTCTCCTCAACGCTCCGGTGGACAGGCAACCTAAAATTGACATTGACACAACATACGTAATAGTAATAGTAATAGTAATAGTCCATTTATTTGTAAGAATATAGTTACAGAGATGTTACACAGTTTTAATGAAGTACATAATATTCTGCCGTTCCCGGCGTACAAATACATTGTCAGGGTTTTGGTTCGCTTATAATCATACATTGATAGATATTGAATTAGATAAATAGGGATAGCATTCAAATGGCAAATTAGTCAAATACTAGATATTATTATGTAAATGTCAAAAAGATTTAGTTAAGTTAAAGAGATATAGAAGCAAATAATATTATGATTATTCCTAATATTTATGTCAACTTAAATCATACATTGATAGATATTGAATTAGATAAATAGGGATAGCATTCAAATGGCAAATTAGTCAAATACTAGATATTATTATGTAAATGTCAAAAAGATTTAGTTAAGTTAAAGAGATATAGAAGCAAATAATATTATGATTATTCCTAATATTTATGTCAACTTATCATTCATAAAATCATTAGTTGAGTAGTAGCATTTACTTATGAGATAATTGAATAATTTACATTTAAATGTCCTGAAGTTTAGAGTTTTAAAACAATCTGGTAGTTTATTATAAACTTTAGTCGCCATACAAAATACATTATTAGAAAACAGATTGTTATTTCGTCTAGGTACACGAAGCATGTGAACTTTGCGGCTAGGTCTGGATACTACATCATTATGCAGAACAAATTCATGCTTATTTTGGTACACAAAAATACAGATTTCAAAAATATATAATGCTGGGAGTGGTAATATTTTTAATTTCTTAAATAATGGCACACAGCTGTCCAGCGAGTGCGCTCCACATATTGAGCGAATACACTTTTTCTGAGCTCGAAACGCTTTGTTAAGTTCTACTGAATTACCCCATATTATAATGCCATAACGCAAAATTGATGCAACATAGCCATGGTATGCACATAGTGCCGCATTAACACTAGCCACACGTGTTAGTCTGTACAGAACGAATACAAATCTATCTAGTTTTGTGCAGAGTTCGTCAATATGAGCTTTCCAGTTACAGTGTTTGTCTATTATTATTCCTAGGAACTTAGTACTCTCAACCTCGTCGATTGTGTCGTTATCATGCTGTATTTTTAGCTGTGGGCGCTTACTGTTGTAGGTTTGGAACTGGATCATTTTGGTTTTGCTAATATTAATGTGTAGATTATTTCTTTTGAGCCATGTTATAATTTTGTTTAGTGTCACGTTTATTTCGGTCTGGTACTCACTTACGTCATAATTATCATTTCGAATGCTGAGGGTCGTGTCGTCAGCATATAGTATGCAGTCATGGGAAGTTACGCTAGCTAAGTCATTAGCATACAGCAGAAACAAAAGTGGTCCCAGTATGGTCCCTTGGGGAACACCACAATTATTTTCCCGATAGTGAGATCTGCAGACGATTTTTTGGTGACCTGTTAGTCTAGAGATCTCAACACATTGTTGTCGATGGGTGAGGTAGCTTTCGAGCCATTTCAACGCGTTTCCTCTAATCCCGTATCGATCCAATTTGAGAAGAAGCAATTTATGGTTAACGAAATCGAAAGCCTTGGACATATCTAGGAAAATAGAGGTAATTGGTATTTTATCATTAAGACTTCTAGTTATCAATTTTATTAGAGCAAAACAAGCCAATGTAGTAGATTTATTTTTCCTAAAACCAAATTGTTCTTCATTTAAAATGTTGTACTTTGATATGAAGCTGTAAAGTTTTTCATGCATTACTTTTTCAAAAACTTTTGAAATTATCGGTATGAGCGTTATGGGACGATAGTTGTTCATATCGCTAGTGTCACCTTTCTTGTGGATTGGTTTAACAATAGCAAGCTTTAATCGCGAGGGGAATAAGCCTTGTATAAATGACAGGTTAATCATATGGCTAATATGTGGTGACAAAAATTTTGAGCATAATTTGAGAATGTTGGTGTTTATGTCATCATATCCTGTAGAGTTGGTGGATTTTAAAGAATTAATTGTTTTAGAAACAGTACTCTCATTGGTTGGTGTCAAATAAATAGTATTTGGAAGGACAGCTATCGGTGGCGTGAAGTCAAGGTATGGGTCAATGGTCTTATTTGTCATGTCAATAAAAAAATTATTAAAAATGTCAGCTATCGTTTCTGGTTGTGTGTAAGTTTGTTGGTCAAATTTAATTTCGGTTATGTCTTGTGAATTCTCACTACTGTTACTTTTGATTATTTTCCAAGCAGCTTTACATCTGTTACTAGATTGGGACAGATAACGTGTGTTTTCTAATTTTTGCCCTTGCAACATACATCGTTTTAGGGTTGTGGTATATTTGTGGTAGGCATTCTTATGTTGGTTTTTATTGGCTGTTGACAGACGGTATTTTAGGTATAGACGCCGTTTGTTTACACAACATTTTTTTATACCTTTAGTCATCCATTTATGTTTTAGTGGCTTATTGGTTACTTTTACCTTTATAATAGGGAAGCACAGATTATAAAATAAAGTTAAAATGTCATGGAAGTAATTAAATGCAGTGTCCGTGTCTTCCGTTTCATATATTTCAGAAAAGGACAATGATGTGAGGCAGTTAACAAACTTTTTAATATTTTCTTGACTAAAGTCGCGTCTTTTTTCAAACCAAAATGATTTTTTCATATTGGTTGTGTCCACCTTTACATCAAAAGATATAGTTTGTCCAGTTTCGTGGTCAGATAATGCAAGATAGTGTATTTGGGGCTCAACGTTTGGTATATTGCTTGCAATTAAGTCAATACAGGAGAGTCTTCTTGTCGGTTTGGTGATGTGATTAGTTATATTGAAGTTCTTTAGAGTCGATTCTAATTCTTTAAAATACTTGTCTGCTTTTACAACGTCTAGATTCCAGTCTCCACACAATATAATGGTTTTATTATTTCTCTTTAATAGGTTTCTCAAAAGAAGGTTTAAGTTTTCTAAGAACAATGTAATATTTGAATTAGGTGTACGGTAAATGCATATTATGTAAAGCTTTCAGGTAGTTATTTCAATTCCGCAGTATTCAAAATAGTACAATTTAGGTTCAATTAGATTAATTATAGGTTTGCAGTCAAGATATCTTTTGACCAATATGCAGGTCCCACCTCTGCGCTGATGTGGCCTGGAATAGGCTGAGACGAGCTTATAATTTTTTAGAGTGAGGTTGGATTCTGCTCCTTTTCGTATAAAAGTTTCACATAGACATATAATGTCAATACTCATATCAGTTTTTTCCAGTTCAATTATTGATGTTTCCAAAAGGTCTTTTTTATTTAATACACCTGCTATATTTTGATGTAGGAGGGAGAACCTACGTTTAGCCTCGAAAAAACATCGGTTGACTAGTGTTATCACAGTTATGTAGAGGCTTAGGAACTTGATTAGAGGTTTTATTCTGTTTTTTTAAATAATATGGGATAGTTCCTTGTTTGCATAAAGTAGATTTTGGAGAATTATTGGTGTTAATTTTATATTGCATGTCTTTGTTGGCATTCCTTAACTTAAGTTGTTTAGCTACTAATTTATGAAAGTTAATATTGTCAATTTCTATATTTAACTTAGAACACATAAAGCTCTTCGATACAAAATTATTGTTATTAGTGCTTACCATAACATCAGATGTATCGATAAATTTGCAGTTAGGGTAATTTTTCACAAATAGTTTTATATTGTAATTTAGACGTACCACATGACAAAAAAAATTGCTGAAAATAAATCGTTTGTAGAATGAAAATAACCCCTTGTTACTAAGTTATTTCCATAAAATACAACATTAAGATAAAAGAGCTTGTAGTCGAATGCCTCCGGGTAATATTTTACCGGGACCTTGATAATCACCTAAGTTTTTCTTCAGTTTTCTGAAGGGCAGGACTTAGCATTACTTACCCTTGATATCAAACATTCAGCGTTGTTATAACTTATAACTTTTCGTAGTTTCAGTTTATTTTTGTAACGTTACAAAGTGCTAATCGCACGCAAACCTTCGAGATACAAATAAAAAAGCTTTATCATTTAGGTTTGAAACTACACATTCGGGAATACCTATATATACCTACATAAAATAACATTACGCCTGTTACTGTACTTCCCAAAGCGTTGGGCATATTACACCCACATTTCGCCAGTTATGTTTAAGTCCCATGTAATAGGGGGCGAGCCTATTGCCATCAACCGCGCACAAATCCAGACTCTGGGCTGCCACTGAGCAATTCCACATTATTATACATGTTCATTACATTTACCTTAGTAAAGAATTTTTATGGGTACCACATTTATGTCTACTACATATAATGTATATGTTAGCAACTATCAGAAACTCGATCAAAGTAGTCTACACGTTATCTTGTATGTCATAACTTTCTACCACATTAGCATATGTAATGGTTTAAAAGCTTCAGCAAACATATTAATTTCCGGACTATTATAATAATACTTATCTGTTATTAAAGTGCAATCAACATAATTCATTTAATAAAATAAGCATGCAATTAGTAACGGTTCTTAATATGATTTTAAAAACAAAATGTTCTAATTTGAAACTAGTTTTTGTCCCTGCTTTCGCACGCTTTCATGTGAGATATCCCACGGGAACGTACTATCGGAATGAAAGTACCCTATTTTTAATCCAGGCTGGCAACCAAAATTGCCTATCTTCAATTACATTTTTCTTAACGCTGATAAGACTGAGGTATAAAATAAAAATAGTACGTGTAACTACATGATATTTCCAAACTTTTTGTGTAACAGAAACACAAAAGATTAAAATTTTCTCGATAAAAAAACATCACGAAGTTACCTCTAATTTTTCCGTATTTTTGGATATCGTTACTATTTTATTATAATTATGTTATTACATATAACTAGCTGTTGCCCGCGAATGCCTGCAATCCAGGAACAAAGATATGCCTATGCCTTTATCCTTCTCCAGGTCACGGCCTACCGATGTGCCAAATTTAATCCAAATCAGTTCAGCCGTTTTAGAGTGAAAGCGTAATAAATAACAAACTGTTCTTCGCATTTATAATATTACTAGTTGCGCCCCGCGGTTTCACCCCCATCAGTCTCGACACCGTGGAAATATCGGGATAAAAGGTATCATATGTCCTTCTTCAGGTCATGGCCAAACCATGTGCCAAATTTCATCCAAATCCGTTCAGCCGGTTTAGCATGAAACAACGTAACAAACAAACAACTCACTTTCGCATTTATAATAAGTATTAGTTAGGATAGTTTAGGATGGTAGCGGAACGATTACTTTCATTGAACAACAAGCAGAGAATCTTCCATCTAAATAGATACCTTCCTTTCCTCGTTTTCTACATATTAAATAGAAACTGAATTGCTAATAAAACAGAACATAATAGATTTAACCGGCGCTAACAATATCCATAAGTATAACAATAGACTCTCAGTGAACATCCAAGATCTTCAAATAAGTATCCGGAACATTATCCTCGTGAACATAATTTCACCTTGCTTTCTCTCGTACTTACCTATCGAAGAAGATCATCTTGATAACGCTAGGTAATGGTGGGCTCGTAATTTTCCTAGGAGCACTTACATTACTAATGACAAAAGGCAAGCAATTGCGAGGCAATAGCTAGTCACTCTCGAGGGGTTTAATGAGAAAATGTTCCTAGTGTTAGTACAGAGTCAACGAAGTAAGTACGCGCAGCAATTTTCATTTTATTCCACCTCCCTGACGTTTGCTTTTACGATATTGAGTTTTACTTGCTAGCTACACGTATTCGTATTAAAGCTAGACTCGGTTCAAGCCGTCTTGCAAAAGTAATATTACTCAGGTATTCAAATTTCACTCTCAGCCAGAGTGAAAAGGCAATTTATATGGGCTAAAAGTCGTGGAGATTTTTCTGGAAGTTCAAAAGAAAATGTTCATGGAAAACCTGTGAAAAATGGGATTCGAATTATGACGGACATTGATCTTTTCATCAGTTATTGTAACACTTTATAAACAATGGTTAGACCTGCATTCTTGTATGGATCAGAATGTTGGGCCACAAAAGGGATGAGAGTGCTAAGAGGGATGTGTGGTGTTACACGAATGGATAGAATAAGAAATGAGTTCTTCAGAAAGTCTGAAAGTAGCACCGGTGACCAAAAGTTGTGCGGAAATCGGTTGTCATGGTATGGGCATGTGATGTGGAGGAATGAGGAAAATATCGTGAGGAAAGTTTTGAGTATGAATGTAGATGGCTATAAGAGTAGGGGAAGACCAAAGGATGGATGGACTGTGTGAAATATGATATCGCTAGAAAGGGGGTGATGACGACTAAAAGAGAAGTATGAAAGAAAGGGAAATGTTGCGCCGACCACAAATAAATTGAGATAAGGGCAGGAGAATGATGATTATACCACTTTGTAACCCCGTCGTTGCCGAGACGAAGAAAGTATATAACTTATCTACAGGTATATTTCTAAGCCATTACGCAGGTGCAGTCAGGAGTAATGAAGGCAGCCATTCGATGCCAGTATTTCGAACAATCGTCGCAAATCGCTGAGACCTGCGACGAGGAAGTCGCGAGATTGCCAGCATTTCAACTTTTTTGTCCTAACAATGCGATTTAAGTATAGAGAACAATGCGACATTGTACATACGTATTACATTCATTAGAGAGAAAGTTTTCCTTTGAAACAATAAATAAACAATGAACTCGGTTTTGTAAGGGAACGCTATAAACTTGCAAAGCTCTTATAGTTATAAGTAAGTAAGTAGTTTCGCATGTTTTTTCCTTGGGCGGTATTCCGAATGAAAAGTGATATTGCTTGTTGCCTACGTGAGGCTATACCTAGAAACCATGTTTGTGTTATGGTATCGCAATAGTAGTTACCTTATACTACCGTACCTACCTTACTACTGAGTTGGAGCTGCCCGAGGAGGAAAACAAGTGCTAATGTTTTCTGGCAGAGAATGCCATGTCGCATAAAGTCAACTAGTATATACAATGTCGCCCATGCGCATGTGACCGCCCGTAATTTTCTGAATATTCATGAAAAAATATCGAAAATAAACTTCAAAAGGGGGGGTCTATCTATAACATTTTTCATGTTATTAAATTTTTAATTTTTTAAAGATTTGCTTTCTGTTTATTGACACATTTCCGAAGTTTATGGGTCGATTTGGATTCTGTTTATTATTTCCAAAAGCTTATGAGTTATTTTAACAGGTTAATTAAAATTTTTACAAAAAAATTATCGACTACGAAAGAAAAAACGGAATCGAAGTCATTTTTTCGGTAAAAAATTGTGTATTTATTTTAAAAAAACTAGTGAAAAATGTTATAGATAGACCCCCCCTTTTGAAGTTTATTTTCGAAATTCAAAAAACCAAAAATGCTTGGATTTTAAAACCAACGCATATACCTATTAATAAATCTTGCTAAAAAATATACATCAGATTTTATTTTCACGTTTCATAATGCACTCTTCACCTCCTCCTCCTTTCTTTTTCTTCTTCTTGTTCTTCTGTATTCACTAAGAAAAACCTACATTTAAAATGAGCCCTCCGTGAGGGATTCCGGCATCACATATGCGACTTTGTGAACCCTCTAGGAGGGTTCCCGGCACTGAACGTGTTAAAGTATAGGTACACCTCTGCGTCACAAGCGTGACGTTATGTTATGTTCTAGATCTTAGAACATAGTTATTACAAAATCTCCATTTAAATAAACAAAAAGAAGGACGTAACCAAACATGCAACTAAAAAGCCAATTGCCAAAAAGGTCACAAGGTCTATTCTATTGTTAATCAACGAGAAAAACTGTCTGAATCGATTAGATTCCCTATTGACTATTGTCCTCTAATAAATCGTGTCTGGCTGTCTGGTCTCAGAAGTAATTGCAGTTAAAGTAAATGTCAATAAAGAGTACGCCAGTGTTGTCATTGACCTAGAAAGCTGCTATGAACTTACTGACACTAGTTAGTACCTACCAAGACTGCAAATATTATAAAAAAAGCTACATAATGTCATTATGAGAACTAGAAATGGACTGACTGAAACGGTTTGAATAATTAGATCGATTTCGCATTTTATTAGCTATTCACAGTAATTGTTAATTGGGTGCATTCCTTGAAATGGGTTTTATTATACCAGAGAGAATGGAATTGATTTCTCACAATTAGCAGCTTTTGGTCGAGAAATGTTGGAGGACTCAAAACAACCCGACTTGGGCCCCAAATGATTGGGGTCAAAATTTTTGCAAATTAGCTCCACTATAATCTTTAAAAAAATGCACCGAACTACCAATAACCCTGAAGTGATGGGCGACTAAGGTCTGATCATTTAGGGGCACGATTTAGTTCCATCGTTTATCCAGAAAAGTATATTCTAGATGGTGTAGGTAGTATTTCTGGTGCCAGAATTTACTTTAATGACATCATAGCTTTCATCTCAAGATGAGCTTTGCACGTTTTTATGCTACGTTCTTGCTACGCTATTTATTGTTCAAAAGCATTTTAGGTTCTTACTAAGAAATGGAAGTTGTACCTACTAGCTACGTATGCGTCGGTGTAGAATAGAAGAAACATAAGTTACGTTTTTGTTGGCTTTAAGCCGTAAGCCAATATTTTTGGTTTATGTTGGTATTTTGAATCTTAAATGAAGATTGCTAGTGTATACTTAGAATGTAGTACACCCACCGCCACCGGTGTTCCCACAGTAATAAACACTTCCGCGCTTTTTCTTTTTTACCACAACTTATAATATTCAAGTCTATGACATAATCCGTCTACTGCCACAAAAAAGTACAGAATAAAAATGCACGACGTGCCACTAAAAGGTAGCTATCGGTATTAGACTTTTCCATATGAGTCAAAATACTTATGACTTAAAGCCAATTGTACGTGATTTGAACAGTTATGAAGAGAGCAGGAAGTAATCGAAGGGGCGAATGATCGTGAACCGCAGTGTGTCACGAGTAGAGTGGGGACATCGTGATCACAGTCGTGCCGGACATCACTCGGTGAAAATCACTGGCAATAAATATTGTACTACTCTCTATTGCTCTCTATAAACCCATTGTTTGTATCACGCCTAACGGCTATTTATTTTGAGATAAAGCCGCCATGTTTTTATTTGTGTTGGAATTGCAACATTAAATTAAATGATTTGTTGTTTTCATCATGATTTTATAAACATAGAATCTTTTTGCTAGACGCTACAGTGACTCATCGATTGAAAGATAATAAAACTAAGTAGGTATGACGGTAAGGTTAATGACATCAAAAATACTATTAAATAAAATGAAGGTATACAAATAGAAATGTTTCTTTATATCCGCTCGCGTCTTTGCCTTCGCACTTTACCTTTGAACTTTAACTTATGCGACTCGCCATAACGCACGGCTAGGCAGCAGGTACCTACCTAAGTTCTGTAAAGGAACCTTATATCATGCGGGCTGGCAGAAAAATATTCTCAAACGAATTTAGAATTAGTATTAAAATTGTAAAAGAAGCCTATGTTTTACAAGCAAAGCATTTGTATATTTGAGACCACCGCGCAAGCTTCCTCTACCAAATTAAAATTATTATTAATCATATAAATTAAAAAAATTAAAGAAAAGAACATTATCGGTCCACAATAGACGAAAATATCGATGAACATGCATTAAAAACCGGCCAGTGCATGTCGGACCACGCACAATGAAGGGTTCCGTAGTTGGAATAAAATTATCTCAAGAACAAACTTAACATTGTAGTTGAAAAACATGTTCTCCCATACGGAATGTACGGGAGAACATGTTTGCAATACGTACTTTGATTTTCTATGTTCTTGCAAATGTAAGTTGATCGATTATTATTCGTTAACATTAGAGCCTACTTAGCTGTGATAGTGCCATGATTTTTTTCACAAATCCAAAACCAACCATTTAGTTGGCAGGGAGGGGCGATACGATCCTCAACTACGATCCTTAACTATGCCTAACAAAAAAATAAAAAAATAGCTTAACGTTATGACGTGTCGTATGACTTAATCTGTGCGTCCTACAATAAAAGAGTATTTCTTTATATATTCATTAAATTTATGATAATTTATTGTGACAATTAATAATTAGGACTACAAACTCACATTTGTTTCAACGTTCCATATCAATGGCGACCACAAAGAGTGCAAATTCCCAAACATCTCGAGTTACGTGTGAAAGTAAAACACAACATCCAACTAAGTTAGCAAATAGTTTTATTTCTTATTCATGAGACCACATGCACACCCACGATTGTAAACTGATCTACTAAGAGGGAAAGTAATGCATTGTTTCTTTTTTTTCTGTTTGACGAAATAATTTAATACTATGAAAGTAATTGGGATATACATGAATGCAGATTTATGCAAAGCTATTTGTCTAATGGAGACAATTAGGTATTCTATTTGCATAATGAAATGAGCTAGGTACTGCTTAATTCAGTTTTTCTATGTTTGCAGCATAGGTAATTAAATTGATTAGAATTAAAAAAAAATACAATAGACGATGTCTGTGAATGTTATAGATAGACCCCCCCTTTTGAAGTTTATTTTCGATATTATTTCATGAATATTCAGAAAATTACGGGCGGTCACATGCGCACGGGCGACATTGTATTTAGTAACTTAATCCGCTTAACTGTTCTTAAAGAGTCTTAGAGAACCCTGTAAGAAATCGACACGTGTTTCGCCTCTCAACGAGGCATCCTCAGGATGACGATTGACTTGTTGCGAACTCGGACACGAAGTGTTGCTACGACTCGAGCCGAACGCAAAGTGAGCTTCAACCGCCCGACAACCCCACTGGCCCACCTCGGCAAAGTCACGCCTGAGTCAATTAACTATCTTTGATTAGAATCGACAATCGAGGGTCTGTTAATTGTATGGACATTTTATTCAGCCGATTTGATGATGATGCCAGTCTCACCAAGGGGTATCGTGTTACCCAGTAACTGGGTTGTTCGCTCCATGTAAAATACTGGTATTCAGTTGCATCTGGTATACTGGAAGCTAACGTAGTCAGGAAAAGCCTAGGCAGATGATGACTGATGATGGTAATGATGCCTTCTAGCAGGTTTCGGCCAAAGTGGTTGTATTCGATGACTTTTCAGGGTGGTTGAGAGCTTACATGTGCTGTTTCGTGTGCTCTCGTGTGACTAATCAGTATTAATCAGTAGGTACCTATAACCAACTTTGGCCAGAACACTTCGAGCACAAAGTGGAACTTTAGTCGATACTTTAGTCATAATGCCGTCCGTAATTTGTAAAACTGAAGTAGTTAAGTCGGTAGGTAATGTGTCTTGTATTTCTACATCCATTTTGTGACACACGACTTTAATTGACTCGTTTTGTATGCTGAACCGATAATAAATTAGCAAGGCAACAAGGTAAAAGTGTATTTATTTATAACCCTTAAATGAAATGAAAAGTAAATAAACCGTACAGTATCAGATTGTTATTTTTAAATTTCGGCCCTGCAATGTCGTAACAGAGAAATCGAAAAAGAAGGCAGTGGTTCCTTATGTAAGTAAAATTAATACATTTCGAGTAAAGTAAGGTTGGTTTTATACCCTTTTTATTTTAATAATAAATAGCAGCTGACGTAAAACTTGTTCGTGCGTAACTTCCAATTGAAATATTTTGAAATAATGCACTGCGAGTGGACTTTGTCATTACATTCTATCTACAACTATTGTGCTGAACATAATAGGGTTACCAAGAAAAAATATAACATTCTATTACAAGTGTGTTAGTACAGTAGGTAATTTATTTGCTAACTTTATGATAGAAATTCCTAGGTACAGAATTGCGGTTGAACTTAGTTTAAAGGTAGGTATCGTAAATTTTACAGTTATAAAAATGTTCATTCGTTTTTAGTTAAGAAAACTTTTGTACCAAAGGTCAATTTGGTAGACTCTTTCAAACCAAAATAGTTCTGTGGTGACAGGATTCAATACTCAACATATTTATTGCTTGAGAACTTAGGTGGTAAGTTTTACAAAGATATTATGATCATTGTGAACCTTGTCGGGCATACATTTGACTATTTAGCTGTTATACTATAAATGGTAATGTAATTATTGTTTTTTATAACATGTAATTTAAAATTTATCATTGAATATTATATTTTATATAAAAACATTTTAAAATTAATTAAAAATTGTTTTAATTATTAATTTAAAAATGTAAGTACCTATAAAAAATTTCTTGTTCTTTAATTATTTCTGGTAATTTAATTTTCATTCAGCCCTATACTCAGAAATGTTACCTACCAATTGACCATTATTTGGGCGGTAACAATAAAACGCTAACCTTTTAATCCCTGACATTAAAGATATCCAAAGTCAAAGTCAGAGATGTATAGGTTCAACCAGGGTTTTCTAATGTCAGTTTATTGGAAAGTAAGTTTCGAATAACATTCGCGCTTCAAATATATAGCAATTTAGCAAAACATTCCGATTATGCAGTGATAGGAAAGCTGCATGTAATCTACGTAAGTACATATTAGTTAATTACTAGGTTAGATGTGCAGCGGGCTGGAAACTCTCGCTGCCATACGTCGCCGTGGGTCCGCGGTGCGATGGTGAAAACACTTTGTTGCTAACTGCCGAATAATGATTGGTACGTGATAGAGTATTACGTGAACTTTGATTCTATACGTGTGACATTTCTATATGCTTTTCTCTGGTGGATAATTAGGATTCCCTAAATTAAGAGGTCATTTATTAGAGATCATTTATGATTCTTAAGAGATAATTATATCTCTTAAATAATCACAACATATCACACAAATAGGTATAACATCTTAATAAAAAAAAATCTCTCCAGTCTTATCTGGTATTAAAACAGCTTAACCGATATATTGCATAATATTGTGAATTTAAAACTTCGTTAATTATATATCTGCTAATCGTTTGAAGATGACAGTTATGTTTAAAATACGCTTAGTGATGTAATGAAGTCCATATTAAAATGAACACTAGTCTGATTTATTGTAAGTCGGTCCGAACGTGACCATAGGCTATCAGATACCAAAGATTAAGATCTATTCATCAAAATTTCGTTTTATTTGAACACCATCCGGTCTTTTTAATTTGATTTGGCTTTGCGTTTCGAATTCAATTATCAAGAAAGCGCAGGCAACATTCTTCTGCGAATCGGTTTTATTTGCCTTCGTTGATTCAATTTCTGCAGTTATTCGTATTATCCACAAGAGATTCTTGACCATGTTGAAAGAGCCAAAGGCTCTTAAGCATTTCTATTGTCGGTTTCATAAATTGAATTCACCTTTACAAGTTTTAAGCCTCTTTGTCATGATTAGTTGTCCATGACGATATGTTAATGAATAAAGTAAATGTCAATCAGGCATCAAATCATAAGACTACAATTATATTGTGCAATAAAGTGTGCAATCGTTTCGTAGCGTTCAAACGTTTGAAGTCTTACCACAGATTAATACAGATAGGACACTCCGGGGTTTTGGTATGAAGCTACAAGTACGCGGCGGGCCCGTCTTGCTGGGCCAAATTCAGTGAGTGTAACGTAGTCAGAAGATCTAAGAGTTACGCAATAGAAAGAGAGGCAACTTGGTGAATATAGCTGTAGGTAATAGGGATATTGACTGGGGGGAAAAAAATAATCTAGTTAGTCCGTCAGCCATTTAATAAAAAAATATTATACTCATATTTTTGCTTTATCATATTAATAAAAAATGGTTTAGATAAAACGCATTAAAGTTGGGGAGTGGGGGCTCGCTACGCCACAAGTTAGTAAAAAAATCGGGGAGTGAGGTCATGCCACATTTTAACTCAATGTATTGCCATAATCTTTTAATTAAGTAAAAAAAGAAAAATACGGGTCCAAATTTTTTTTATAATGTACCTGATGGACAAAAAAAATGTTAGTCATCCCTATTAGCACGCGACCTAAATTGCACTTTACTGTATAGTAGCAAGAGTCGCTTTTTATTTAAATGATTTTGCGGAGTGTCCAATGTGTATTCATCTGTGGTCTTACTTCTGACAATGAAATGTAAGACAAGTCCATCATATATAATTGAGTGAATACGTTATTACGTCCACGCAACTAAACAACATAAAAGGGTGTAGGTACCTCCAGATAAGAGTAGTTCAGGTCAGTGCCCCCATTGTGTGGTCGGGCAACAATTGCCGGCCTATGATAGGTACAGCGGTTAATTGCCGGCCACGTCGGTCGAGGAATATCAGCCATAACTATCTGGTGAGGCTGTAACAGCCTCCATTCATACAAAGTCACGCCTCAAGAGCTTTCCGATACATATCTCGGTTTGCTACAAATCGATACAATCGTGTTCTTTCAGATTGAATGCGGCGCCTGCGTTCGCAACGGAATTCCTTTGCAGTTTGCAGCGGCTACTCGTTTTATTTGTTTTTCTAAGGGCCTATTTCACGATATCCGAATAGCCACTACATACCGAATAAATTTAAAAATGGAACAGAATTTGTATGAAATTATCTGCCAAGTAAGTTAATAGGAACTTAATCGTAGGTGGTGAAACAGGCCCTTAGACATCAATTTAACTTACTGTCTTTATGTAACGGTAACAGGTTGTAGTACAAAATAATAAATAAACGGAGGAGGAAACTTATTTCAATGTCTCGGTAGTCAAGTACTAAGATTCCTAATATATTTTTGTTTGTATTTTTGTGGTGTACAATAAAGTATATAATGTAAATAATAAATTTATTGGTTTTATTTATTTTTAGCCTGTGTTGTCTCACTGCAGGTCAAATGCCTCCCTTTCTCCTTTCCACTCCTCTCTGTCTTGAGCTAGTGTGGACCTATTCTTTCTGTAGGCAACGCCTGATGTAGGTGGTAGGTACGCACTTTTTAAAACATCCCTTTATTCATGGCTTCCAATAAAATTGTTTTAACAATTGAATTGTTTTGATTCTCAAGAAGGTCCTTGAAAGGATGTCGTCTATCTCTACGGACATACAGTCACAGTATAAATATGGACAGTATGGAAACTAGGCCTATTTGTTGTAATAATTACCCACCATGATTTTTTTTTAAAGATCGCGGTGACTACTCGTCTCGACACGGCACCCGCAACTGACAGCACCGCGACAATCGCTTGGGATCTCATCAGTGAGCGCGTCTATGTGAGTGTTTCGTCGATCGTTGACTATCTTACGTAGTTTCTGTACTATCCATATTTATACTGTGATACAGTCATACATTCATACCTATTTATCTATAACTATACATAGATCAGTAATGATGACTGTTACCTTCCTATGATGAATAATATTGTTAATGCGTGATGATCACTTACCTACACAAGTTGTTGAAATGATAAAGTACCTACTCATACCTACTACTAACGGATAACAAATGTAATAATGTTACAACAATTTAACGTGCTAATAACATACCCTTAGCCACATAAATACGAATAGTAAATAATTTGTGAGTTTTAGCTGATGGCCCCGACTGATACAGGGCGCAGTTCGGCTCTGCTACACAATAAGTACTTGTATAAAAGCTTTAAAGAGGTAAATAAGTACATACTGTATGTTTAATGACGTATTATTACGACTACATACCTACATAGTTATATTTCACTTTACTGTGAATAATTGAATCTAATGGCTACGAATTGCTACGGTGCTACGAAATTCGTAGCAGCTTTATTTGGCAAATTCCGAATAATTTCGTCGTTTCGGGGGGTGAGAACACTATTATAAAATGTAAATATACTTGGAGCAGTGGTGGCCCAGTGGTGGTAACGGTCGCGACTTACGAGTTGTAAGTCGTAGGTACGAACCCAGGCGCTTTATTTTGTGTAAAAATGTTCGTCACCACTGCTCTTAAAACGGTGAAGGAAAACATCGTGAGGAAACCGGCATGTCCTAGAACCAAAAATTCGAAGACATGTGACATGTGCCAAGCCGCACTGGGCCCGCGTGGCGGATTACGGTCCGCTCTCTCTCACCGAGAGGAATTAGCCTGTGTCCCAGCAGTGGGAACATTAAAAGGCTGATTATGTATGTTATGTACTTGGAAGCAATGATATTATAAGTAAATACTTACAATATCAATGCTTGAAAGTCTTGGAATGCGTAGGTCAGGCCGCATCCTCCAGTCGGAGTACAGTGGGTGTTTATGACATAATATTCATGAATAATTAATTTAAAAATCATGCTTTTAAGAAACAGACTGACTCGGTACGTCAATAATATTATAATATGAACTTGTTGAATTTAGTTCTTTGTCATTGTCATAATAATTCTAACCAAAACAAAACATTCATGTTCATATGTAACCTGCGTACCTGTGTTTTACTGAATCTACAATGAAGTCACGTCAAGACTAGTGATGGGTCGGGAGAATATTCTCACCCGGAGAATATTCTCGGATCGAGAATGTTCTGGAATATTCTGGAATATTCTTTTCGACGGAGAATATACGAGAATTTAAAAATGGAAGTAAAATTGCTAAATTTTTATACAATATATTTTGATTTCAAGGTCTAAAGTAAACTTCTTTTGTTGTTATTGTATACTTTACTTGAAAAAACGTTACTGTATTATGTTTCGGACTGGAAATGGCGCCGATTCTCTTGTACATCGAACTAAACTAGCTAAACTATCACTAAATTTCGTTACGTTTGACTATGAGAATCTTAAAGCTATGTTTTTGCTTATTCTATTAAAAAAAAACTATAAATTTAAAAATAATTTTGACACAACTAAAATCGAATTTGACAATGGTGCCGATTCTCTTGTACACCAAACTAAACTAACTAAACTGTCACTAAAATTCCCTACTTTTGGCTATAATCTTAAAGCTATTCTGACAAAAAAAAACTCTAAATTAAAAAAATATTTTGACACATCTAAAATCGAATTTGACAATCACGTGACGACTCCACATGGTACTTGTTTACTCTACCCTGTGAATTTTTTTAGAGCCGGAGGCGCGCAGGGGGTGCAGCCTCGACGAGTTTTATATGGAATTTTTCACTTTTTGTATGAAAAATATGAAAAATTATTACCAACATGTTGGGATATAGGGGATTAAGGGTTTCCTAAAGGGGGTCGAAAATTTCATTATTTTTGCGATAGGACGCACCATTTTCGAGATATAAGCAAAAGAAAAAAAAAATACAGTACTGTTTTTGCACTGAAGTCGAAGTGTTGGTGTGAATTTTAGTGCATGCCAACTAATTTTATTCCACTTGTTTTTAATCGCGTTTAAAAATACTCAAGATTGTTTTTTTACAACAGACATTTTAGCTTAAATTCTTATTTACTTTAGCTTATATTATCTCGAAAATGGTGTGTCTTATCGCAAAAATAATGAAAATTTCGACCCCCTTTATAAGACCCTTAAACCCCCAAAACTCAACATGTAGGTAATATTTTTTTTTTTTTTCCATACAAAAAGTGAAAAATTCCATATCAAAACACGTAGACCCCGCCCCCCTGCGCGGCTCCGGCTCTAAAAAAATTCCCAAGGGAGGGCTAACAAGTACCACATGGAGTCGCGATTGTCAAATTCGATTTTAGTTGCGTCAAAATTATTTTTAATTGTTATTTTGTTTTTAATTATTTGCACCATAAACCTTTCTTATAATGTTGTTTTCTTATTCATTTTATTAATGCTGATTATTTTAAACTCATAAAGTTCGTTTTAATACAGAAATCGTACTTTAACATTACTACCATACGAAATTTAAGAGAATTTATGAGAATTTTCTCGGAAATATTCTCGGGAATGTTCTCGCTCAGGAGAATTTACTGAGAATTTAAGTTGTGGTGTAGTTTATTTTAAACTCAAACTTCATAAAACGTTCAAATGCACTAAAAACTATTACTCTAAAAAAAAACCGATTCAATAAAGTCAACCAATTTTTAAATTCTCGTAAATTCCCTACCAAAAGAATGTTCTCGAGAACTTAACAGCAAAGTTCTCGCAAGGAGAATATTCTCGAGAATTGCCCATCACTAGTCAAGACTCATTGCTATGCGCTATTGTAGATGCGCCCACTTAATCTAGGCGTCAATCATTATAATACTTATCATGTTTGTTTGCAACAAGATCCTAAAAATGTGGTTCGTGGTTACAAAGCTTCGGCATTTTGCAACTCGTAAAACATTCGTTTCTAGATAAGATATGATTCGTAAGTTGTGAGTCTTTACATCATCCACATTTTATTCAATATTCTAGTTGTTTGACCAGCTTTTTTATGACATCAACAAAAGTTTTAGAGTTTTTAACGACTAAAAAACATCGATTTTATACGCGTTCTAAGTGAACGAGATTCTATATTGATTGCAACACATTTTTTATGCATGTATATTTTAATCTGATGGATACGGGATACCGTAAAATTGATGCGGTTTTGATGAAAAACTTTGTTACTGACGTCCGTCGTCAACTGAGCATCTGTGAGACAGTTCATACATGAACCTTTTATATTAATTGTTATTAAAGAATTAACTCATGACATAATGTCTCGTGTTTCATCTTTGTTGAATGGCTATGCTAGGAAATGTCCTTTGTGTTCCAGATGTATTTTTAGTTATTTACAAAACAGCTGTTTTGTAGAGATGTTACAAACAGGTAATGTCCTTTAAAAAAATAAAGGGTAATGTGGCAGATGTTTTAGCTTTAACGAAAACAAAGCAACAGTTTAATTATTCTCCGCTTCATCAAACAAAAAACACCTCCTCAGTAGTTAACCTATATTTGTTTTAAACAATAATATATCGAGGTACAGACGCCAGCACATCAACCTACTCCAATCTGTAAAATTTTCCCAATCAACATTGAACCTTATTCTTTGGCGATAAAGTTGAAAATCAATTAAAGAAATTTGACAGATTGTAGTAACTTGATGTGCTGGCGTCTGTACTCCTGCATACGTTGCTGATAGCAAATTCACTAAAGAAGAATGACAACTTACCCTCCTAACTGCTCCACTGATGGTACTGGCTAAACTCTCAGCGTCATAATGACGAGAGAACGAGTACGGGCCCGGATGACTCCGGGATACGCATTGCCCCATATGCTCGTCACACGCACCAAACAAATCACATGTGTCATATACCGTTAGTTTAGTTCACTTCACTTCACTTCACTTGACTTGACTTCACGTTCTCACGATATGAATCTGCGAACGAAATAAACGATATTTGCGGTTTTTTGAGTCAACTGATCCTACCTTGTCAGAATTTTAATGCGACGCCCACACTTGACCAACGTTATCGAGCATGTCTTACAAATATGGGTAGGTCGAAAAAAAATACTGGGATATCAATGTTTTTGTTATTGTCGGTTGAAAAAGGAGTTATAGGGTAGGGTTCAATCAAAGCGTGTGTTGTCATGATTGTCTGTGTTTTATTATAATTGTCATTAACTGCCTTTGGGTAAGCTGATACGAAAGTCTTAAGACCTATTATGTAGAAGTACCTATTTAACAAAAAAAGTCGAAGAGCTAACTGGGCATTATCTATTATAAATAATCATCCGTATCGATGTCAACAGGAAAAGTGCCAAAGAAGCTGACTGTACTCAGTTCTATCCAGTAATAACGTATTGCATGGCAAAGCCAATCTTTGCACCTAAATCAGAGTTCATGTTAGCTGAACAGAAAAGCAGATGCTTGTCCGGAAATGTCTCGAAAACCGATAAATTGAAACCAATTGAGGTTTTTATACGTCTGGGCATAGTTCAACTCGGGTCATACAACAAGATCTTTTACAATCAGTCCAATTGTTTAGTTAGAAGAAGATCAAAATCAATTTGCTTTTTTTTTTTGTTTATCTACAAAAACCGATCAGTGTGCAAGATCAGGCAGCAGTTTTGTAGCATTTTTCATATATACATAAATCTTTATCTACTGCTTTCTAATATGTAATCGAGAGTACCTATTTGTAATTTGTATGGTCTACATGTAGGTACCCTTTCATTAAGAATTGTATTCGTTGTTATCTTTATCCGGAAGATTATGAAAACAATTGAATCGATCTGATTGGCTTAATTTGTATTTGATTATCATTAAACAAGATAACAAACAAAGATAAAAGGTGTGTCAAAACAATAATAATTAATCTTTGTACACACTATTACTCATTATGCAGGCATTTATTTGCAGGAAATATATTATAATTTGATGGCAGTTTTGAAGTCGCTTTTTTGGTTCCCGTATTGTGATTGTGGCTTTTATGGTTCTCTTAAATATCTCTGACCAGACTCGTGATTCTTTATAATAGCCAGTAGACAGGCATACAATCTTAGAGGACTAAAGAAGCATGAGCAAAAAACGCATTTTTTTCCTATCCCGAAGGCCATGTGAAGACAGTCGTAGACATAAACTAGAATTTTATAACAGCATCCTTTACTTAATTTATTATTAAGGTATAGTTTACACTTTTAACAACGCTGATAACAAACTACGAGCAGTTTTTATTAAAGAAATAATCAATATCACAGATTAACGATGTACTTTTGACGAAAAAAAAAGTTTATCGCTCTAAAAATCACCGTACATTTTTGTCACACTAGCTGTTTTTACACAGCCCAGCTGATCACACGTGTTGATTCAAAACAAGGTCCTTGATAGTTCACATGTTGTAGAACTTTGCGGTGGAACTGTGTCGCGAGGATTGCGCGTCGCGCGCACTGCGCACGGTTCACGACTGGCGCACGCGCACCTCGCAACCGCCAACCGCCATCGCCACCGGCTGTAGTCTGTTGACTCATTCATGAGCTGCTGTGAACCGTCCCATTAGGGTATACATAATATTGGAATATATTAAAAGTTATTGAGTAAGTTCGTTATGATTTAGGTGCTGCATTGATGTCGAGGTGACGTCAGTTATATGTATAGTTGCTTAAGTTTACGTTTTTAAAGTAGGTAGTGTAGGTACAAATGCAGACTTTGAGGATTAACCTAAAGCTAAACATAAAGAAGAAAACTCATTGCGTAAGATCGGTTGTAATCCAGTCACCCAAATAAGGTTTGCATGCGTCTTGAATTTCGTTCTAAAAACCGACTGTTAGTCTTGATCGATGTTTGTTACGGTTCCGTACCCGAAGGGTGCCAAACGGAACCCTATTACTAAGCCTCCGCTGTCTGTCCGTCTGTCTGTATGTCTGTCTGCGGGCTGTTTCTCATGAACCGCAGGTAAACAGTTGAAATTTTCACAGATTATGTATTTATATTGCCGCTATAACAAAAAATAATAAAAATTTGATAAAGTTAAAAATTAAAGGGGATCCTCATTAAAATAATATACGACAGATTTTGAAAAAAAAAAAAACTTAATCTGGCATGTGAGGTGTCATTGTCTAGAGCTCATCGAGTAGAATACAAAGGAAGAAATAGGGGACGTAAAAGTTGTCAGTTTTAGGCTATTTTTATACGAGCTCTATCGCAACTACTAAACAAGTAAGGAATTTGAAACTTCCGTAGGTATTCATGTACCAACTGCGACAAATACTAAAAACTCCGATTCATAAGGTATTTTATTTAGGTAAATATAGGCGATTTTCTGCAACATCAAAAAATAACTTTTTAATTCATGCTACACACTAATTTATAAGTTTACATTGTTTCTAACAAAAATGGAAGTGAGGCTGAAATAAACGTTTTAATTATTAAATTATTATTTAAATAAATGTTTTGCACATAAATCTCGTGACCCTGAGGTCCCGGAACTTTGAAAGGCGTACGAGGGGCCGAAGCTAACTCGCAGAGGCCCGTTAGATGTTTTTGGCACCCACCGACGACGATTAACCCTGTTCGCACTATGCAAGTGCATCCAAGGACAACCCCAGGTTGGTGTAGAACTATTGCAGGAAATGGAAACAAAGATATTGGAGTATAGGTTTGGGTGGCTAAACTAAACACACTTTCAATCATAATCAGAATGATTTTGAAGGACATTGCTAATCCATTGCTTACCTATGGTCGAAAAAGTCTGCTCAACAACTTAGATATAGCAATGAATATTGTTGTACTGTCAAAATTACAATATTTATAATTGTAGGCTATGTCTATGTGGATCTACATTGCAGATAGCTAAACCAATCGGTATCAATCAATCAGCCTATTAATGTTCCCACTGCTGGGACACAGGCCTCCTCTCTGTGAGAGGGAGTGGGCTGTAATCTAGTGGTGCCAGAGTAGTTTTAAACCGACTTCGAAAAAGGAGGAGGTTTTATTATGTTCGTAGCGAATGTATTTTTTTTTTAATGTATTTCCATCGATTTCTCCGTCAATTGTTGACCCTCAGAGTAATAACTGCTTTAGTTATTACTCTGAGTGTTGACCGATAACCAAAGACACCGACTTCCAAAATTAAATTAAGTAGGGGAGACTGGGTACGGTTGAAACAATTTAGCTTTTATCGTTTATAATTTTGTTGTTTATAAACCGAGTGACGATTATGATACATGAAACTCAAATGTGAAGTTTTGGCTACGATATGGCTGTATCATTATAGTTCCCGGGTTATTATTTTTAGAAATATATGAAATTAAAAAAAAAAAACAATTTGTTGCAACCGTCCCCATGCCAGGGGCGGTTGAAACAGCGATTGGGGTCAGTTGAAACACATACAAATAATACAATAAATACTAAGGAAGCATGTTTTATTTATCATTAAAACTAATTATGGCACCACATAACAAAATTAATCAGTCTTCAAGGTTTCATCAGCCTTTAACGAGTAATAAAAAATTTAAGAATTTCTAAAATCAAATAAAAATTAATAATAAAATTAACATTTTGAATAAACTAAATTAAAACTTTTTTGAAATTCTCGCTCCTGATCTTCATTGAAAACACGATTGTGTGCTTTATACCCCATACCTTCATCTCGTCTTTGCCGGACGCATCTCGCTTTCGAATGTATCTTAACAGGGAACAGTGGTTTATACCATGCTTGTCCGCCGCTTTCCGTAGTGAATCTCCAGCTTTTACCTCCTCATATGCATTACTATAGCTCGACATGTTAATTTCCCCTGTGGAAGTCTTCCTCACTCGAACTCTCGGCATCTACAAAAAATAAACATTTTGTTTCAATCGTACCCACAAAAAATGTTTCAACCGTCCCCAACACCACTTTTGGTAGAATATACTTTATAATTACGACAGTAATAATAACACATTAAAAATAGTCACTATCCCTTATTCTACAAGCTTCATAATAATCACAAACACACACTTAATACATTCACTTACAAAGAACAGATAATATAAGCGTTAATGTCAGAAGAAAAATACTTACTTTTGGGTAATAAAAAACAATATGGCGTCCTGCACACAACAACAACGCGCGGGGAGCGGTGCGGCACTAAATTCGTGTTCGGATCTGTCGTGCGCTTCGTTTTCCCCTTGCCTCCCTCACTCCCCGCGTAACCGTTTACGAGATATTTGCTCTGTTTCAACCGTCCTTTATTTAAACCGTACCCAGTCTACCCTACCTATTTTTCTATATATTTTACATACATTTTGTAAGAAGAAACAAACAAGGAGTTTATGGCTTTAGGTGTATTTGACCGTTAATACGTGGATGCAGTAACGAGTAAGTACGAAGCTGTCCTACAGCAACCGAAAAGAAAAACAGATGCATCTTCACCCTCAGATGCATTTAGGTAAAGCATGTTTTGCAAGCAAATAACTGAACCAGGGGCGGATCCAGGATTTCATTTTGGGGGGGGCCATTCTGACAAGGATCGGAGCTAGGGTTAAAATCACAAAAACAAAAAAAAATACGTTTTCTGCATTTTTTTAAATTCAATCCAAGAGTTTTATCTCCATTTACGAGGAGGGTTACTTGCTAGTGATCCTAAGTATGTGCATGCTTGTTATATCTTTGTATACACCTCAGGGCCGTAGCCAGGAATTTCAGAGACGGTAAATAGAGAGTAGGTAGGTACTTTATTAAATACTAATTATTGTTTTTTTTTCTAAACTGCATATCTAGTTTTGTTTGTGGAAAATCATTAAAAAAAAATGATGCTACCATCTCAGATATCTTTTTCTGCGACTTGTCCAAGGCCTTCGATTGCGTACATCATGATACACTCATCAGGAAACTGTACCACTATGGTATGAGGGACAAGGCTCTCGACCTTTTGACTTCTTATCTGAACAATAGAATTCAAAGGGTCGATGTTAATGGCAAGAGATCTTCAGGATCCGCGGTCACCATGGGCGTTCCGCAGGGTTCAATTCTAGGTCCTTTCTTATTTTTGATTTATATAAACGACTTATCTTACCATATAAGGGATAATCACAAGATCGTATTATTTGCAGATGACACTTCCCTTATTTTTAAAATCAAACGTCAGTTGGTCAACTTTGAGCAAGTTAACGATGCACTCTCTAAAGTGGTGCATTGGTTTAATGTAAATAATCTTCTCCTGAATGAAAAAAAGACTAAACTCATTAAATTTTCAACGCCAAATGTCAGGCAGCTAACTACCAAGGTTCAAGTTAATGGAATAGAACTGAACCCTGTTGAGTCGACAGTTTTTCTTGGAATCACTATTGACGGTAAATTGCAATGGGGCCCACACATAGAAAAATTGTCAGGAAGGCTAAGTTCGGTCGCCTATGCTGTTAAAAAAATTAGACAGATAACGGACGTAGATACAGCCAGAATTGTTTATTTTAGTTATTTTCATAGTCTTATGTCATATGGGATTCTTCTCTGGGGAACCTGTTCGGACATTAATACTATCTTTGTTCTACAGAAAAGGGCTGTTCGAGCCATTTACAACCTAGGTCCGAGAGATTCCCTTCGAGAAAAATTCAAAGAAATAGGCATTCTGACTGTAGCTTCTCAATATATATTAGAAAACCTATTGTATGTACAGAAAAATATATCAAATTTTAAGAAAATGTCCGATAGTCATAGTTTAAATACCAGGAATAAACACAACCTTGCTGTACATCACACTCGTCTCCACAGAGTAAGCAACTCGTTCATGGGTCAATGTATACGCTTTTACAACAAACTTCCCATTGACATTCGAAACTTACCCATTAAACGATTTAAAAACTTCATTAAAACAAAACTTTGTAAAAAAGGGTATTATAGAATTTCCGATTATTTAGAAGATAAAAAAGCATGGGATTGAGCTGCTCGCTCTCCTAAACCTTGTAATAAAACCTTGAAACTTGACATTATAATTATTCAGTAAAATCATCAAATTATACCAGTTTTATACAGGGTGGCAGGGACATCGACGCGAAGCCGGTTACCATGGATTCAGTACATGGTTCTGAACCCCCCTGCGTTGACATTTTTCGTCGGTTATTAAAAAAAAAATCTGCTGTTTCATAGAAAAGTGCAATACCTACGCGGTCAAAATTTATGGAGCAGCTGATTTTTTTTTTAATAACCGACGAAAAATTTCAACGCAGGGGCGTTCAGAATCATGTACTGAATCCATGGTATCAGGCTTCGCGTCGATGTCCCGGACACCCCGTATAAACATTGACATTGTTGAATATTACATACAAAATGACATGATTACTTTGTAAAGTATTATATTATTTTAATTATTGTGAATGTGAGGACTATGTGGATATTTTTTTTTTCTCTTCTCTATTTTCTTTTCTTTCTCAGTTAGTTTTAATGATGGTCTGGCAGTTTGAGTAGTTTATGCGGCCTACCCAAATGTCCTTTCTTTGGTACCGTTCGTCGAGTTGAGCTCCTTAAGTTCATAGTTGAGCTCCGCGATTACTGACAAATGCTTGCACTGACTGGACAGGTCCACTCAAAGCTGTATGGTTCTTTCCTCAAAAGACCATTTAAGACACTAGTCTACATGGTCCTCATATGGCCTGACCAAGATTATGTCTGGACTTTAAAAGAGACTGTGACCTCTGAGTTTGTTTCGGCCTTTCTTCTCAGAGTAGTCAGATAGGAAACGCCGAACTCATCTAGCTAATTTTTAACATCAATTTTAATAAGACGTGTAAAAGTGATTCCAATATCCTATTTACAGAATAAACAATTTCATTTCATTTCATTTCATATATACCTAATTCAAATTGATAAAGAGCATCAAATTATTATCAATTTCAATAAATAAAATCCTATTTCTCTCTTCCCGCCACTTTGCAATCATGACCAAAATAGGGAAGGTCACTTTAGGAGAATGTAGTATGCAAGAGCGAGCGGAGCGAGCTCGGAATTTTTTCATGCCGCTTCGAATACGTTAGGTTTTCTTTATCTTTGACCATTAGAAATAGAAGTAAAATTGACTTATCAGATTTATGTAGAAAATTGAGATAATTAAGAGGATGCAGAAGCGAGCGAAGCGAGCTCGAAAATTTTAGCACCCTGCCTGGAATAGATTAGACTCTCTCAGACAATGCTGAAGTTGCTGGAAGTAATTCAAAACAAAGTCATAGTCGATCGTACTTTTACTGCTTTTGTAGATTTTAAAGTACACTTATCTTTGACCATTCATACAGAAATATAAGTAATTGTATTGTATTTATTTATTTCTCAGTATACGATACATTAAAATCTTACATTAAAACACTGTTTCACACATACTACCATTGCTGGTGTAGAAATATTCAAGAATAAGCTAGGTACATGCAAATCAGAACTAGGTTACTAAGTACATACATTATAAGAATTTTATATAAAATTATGAAAATTTGGATTAAGTTTGAATTTCAAATTAATGGACTCCTCATACATTCATCAAAAATGCATTATTTATAATGTCAAAATATTAATAGTTTAATAAAAAATGTAAATCATAATGTCAGAAATATAAATCATAATGTCAGAAATATAAATCATAATGTCAAAGAATAAATCATAATGTCAAAATATAAATCATAAAGTAAAAAAAAAAAAAATATTACAATGTACAAGAATTTATAATAATGTCAAAGTGCTAATGTCATCATTAATAAGATATCGTTATTAAGCTTTTAATTTCAATATCAAAAAGTATGATTTAAAAATTCATTGACGGAATAAAAACACATGTCTAAGAGCCAATCAAACATTTTACGTTTAAACTTATCAATTGGTAACGTTCTCAGGGCAGTTGGTAATTTATTATAAATTTTAATTGTCATACAACTAGCATTTCTACTGTATAACTGCAATCTTTGAGCAGGTACTAGTAACAAACGGTAATACACAAATAGATCGACTTATCAAATCCATGCAGAAAATTGAGATTAGAGAATTATGAATGTAAGAGCGAGCGAAGCGAGCTCGAAAATTTTAGCACTCCGCCTGGAATACGTTAGACGGTTAGACTCTCTTCAGAGAATACTGAAGTTAATCAAAACAAACTCATAGTCGATATAAATACCAATATTTAAGCGTACTCTTACTGCGTTTGTAGATTATAAAGTACGCCTTTGCGAAATAGATTACAATTTATGTATTAGAGTACGGAGGTACCCTAGGCGGGGTTGGTTGGCCCCCTGCCTACGCCCCTGATACACCTGGTATAAAGAATATATTTCTGATGCCTGATATACCTACCTATGAGTACCTATGCTGTGTAAAAGTAAGTGCACCTGAATTAAATCGAAAGTATAGAATTCCTCGGTCGTTTGTATCCGCCCCCTGTATCCGCCAATGAACTGAACAAACATTGGTATTGCCCGCTCATACGTTTGCAACTGTGCCCTAAGCTTAAAGTTGCGAGAACGCACATTGTGAAGATAACTCTAAGCTCACGTTTTAAGAGAAACTCAACGGTCATTCAAAGCCTTTTCCCAGATATATTCACTCTCCTTATGGATGCAGAACATTTTACCTCACCTATAGTATATTCACGGAGACGAGTTAGTAGAGCGCTATCTCACTCACACAATTTTTTAACTGCGATTGGTCAGTGATAAACGCTAAGGCGGTGTACACAGTACGAGTACTTTTTAGTCTACACATACTTCCCGTACTGTACAGACGTGCTCTTACTTGTAACTATATGCTTAACTTGTGAACCGGCTTGTGTATTGGATTTTATGATTGATTGAAAACCCCGTCAGGTGTGTATTTTTTTTATTTAATGGTCAATGAAATTTTTTAAGCCCAATGTGGCGCAGGTGTGCTAATGACCCGTTTATTGTTCTTTTGTCATAAATGAGCATTATCATAATAAAATACTTTTTCCCAATTTTTGTATAGTAAACTGCCCCAGGTGCGCTAGATCCATTGTTATTATTATCATTAAGTTATTGTTATATTCTCATTGTTGAAACACGTGTTTTATAACATGTTTTATATTCTCGTATATAATATAATAAAGAAAATTTAATCATTAACTCTCAATTTTATTTCTTTCCTTCATATCCATCAGATATATAAAAAAGTAGGTACCCATAAAAAAAATCTATCAAATAAATGTCTCAATTTATACGACAGACGAAGCCGCAGGAATAAACTAAGCGAACTTTTAAGAAGCGCAGTGTGAACGCACATTTACATTTCTAAGGTATTGTTAACGCCCACTGACCATAAAAAAGTTTTTTTTGTCTTTGTCATTTGTATGATAATGAGCGATAGAGAAGACGCTATACTAACTCGTCTCTGTGAATACACTATAGAATCTACGAATAGGCAGGCAGGAATTAATTTTGTCGGTGTCGTGTTAACGTGAAATGAAACAATAATGAACATTTACTGCAGTGAAGCGTCTGATACCTATTAGCTTAGTGTTCATTTTGTTCCTAGGAGCCCCGATTTTTATTGGGCCCTTTTGCTTGTATTTGCCCGGTTCGCCCAACGCGTACTGGGGGTTTTACTAAGTTACCTTTTATTTAAGAGAATCACTAAAAATATATCGAGAAAGTACCTATAGTCCTCTAAAGTTCGTATTGAGTAGGTAACTGTTGTTTTATTTTTAATGTGCACATAAATTCGATTGATATCGAATATAGGTGCATTCGTAACAGATGTTCGTGAAAGGCGAGCGACAATCTTCGCAGGATGGTTGATTGTAGTTGGATGAGAATAGCTGGCGCCGCCGGTAGAGTTAACAAAATGACGAGAGACAGTAGACTGCGGCTGATGATGATGATGAGGCATCTTGGTTTAACTGCCTCGTAGGTCTAGTGGTTGCAAGTGCTACTGCTGAGCAGGCAGTTCTGGGTTCGATTCCCAGGTCGGGCTAAGTGTGATTAGGTTTTTCCCTTCATTTCACATCATTAGGTTTCTGGAGAAATAATTATGGATGTTAGTAGTAGGTACTATAGGTATACCTCTGCCCAACCCTTCCCGGCTAGCAGGCGTGATTTTATGCTAGCTAATAAGGTACAGTTCGCGTCAAATAACTTTGCCGCTCTGAAGTAGGCTACAAATGACTGCGCAGTAGTCAATCTGCCTTAAAAAACAGTAGTGCGCATGCCAGCGCGCATGCGCAACCTAACTTCAGAGCGGCAAAGTTATTTGACGCGAACTGTACCTAGGTATGTGTCCCTACGGTCAGCAGCAAAAGTCGATTTACACTTTAGTTTCATAAATTAATCTTGTGTGCTTACGTCGCGTCGTGAGTAAGCGTACATAATTGAAAAATATAATCGAAGGCCGCGCGCACTTTGCATGCGTTTTCGTACGAAGTTCACTCGTGCGTAGTTACCTTATACCTACACTGTCGTACGCACTGGATAAGTTTTTTTTCCGTCAAAAAGGTAGTATTCAAGTAAAGGTGGAGTCAATTATAAATTTTGATATATTTATAAAAACTACAAAGCAGGAAATAAAGAAAATTATTTAAAAAACAAAAAACCCAACTGCAAAAAAACATAACTAAAAAGAGAAAAACAAGCATTATAATCTATAGAATTTTGGTATGGCAAACAAATAACCGGAAATATTGTGTAACTTTTGTGTGTCCAAAGATACCAAAATTCTATAGATTATAATGCTTGTTTTTCTCTTTTCAGTTGTTTTTGCAGTTGGGTTTATTGTTTTTTAAATAATTTTCTTTACTAATTAATTATTTAATATTTTTGTGTTTTCATTGTAAAATTGAATAAAAAAAACTAGAGAAGGCAAGAGAGAGAGATACTTACTTGTTGATGTTGACATACTTGACAATTTGATATTGATTTTTTTTTAAATTTTATCTGCGTTTTATTTTGTACAAATACGTTTTGGAACTTGAAATTTATTTCAGCAATTCTCAAAATTATCGTTCGTTAGACATTCATTATCATACATCGTATAATTGGCCAAATTATCGTACGCCCCCATAATTATCATAAGGGTTGGCAACACATATCTGTACAACGAAGTTGTCAAATGTGAAATGTCAGCTGTCACGCACTGTCAAAAAGTTGCAAAGAGTAAAACAAAAACAAAAGTCAAAAATAAAGTTGTCATTTGCATTGTGATGTGAAATGCGTAATATTTAGAAGAAAAAATAGTAATTTGATTTCGTCGTAATTTCTACGCCTTTCTATACTTTTTCTGAAATATTATATATTATTGAATTCGGTGCATTCGTTGCTTACATAATTGGAATGTTAACCCGAGCTGGTGTGAGGCTTTTGTCAACGGAAGCGTTGAAAGTTGCCAATGATGTTGCTAAGCAACAGTTTTCAGTAACTTTGGGTAATGGTAAGTTAATGTAAATAATACATTTCTTAGACCAATTGTATTTTCTCCAAATAAAACTCTTGACGGCACCAGTAGTCAATCTTATGATCAAGCTAAGCTTGTACAAGAGTCGTGGCGGTTAGACTCAGATACCGGCTAAATTGAATTCCTTGTCTTAGTTGACTAAGAGGCTACTAGCATAGATTTGTATCTCTAGATAACATTCAATCTTCCTAGCCTTTTTCCCAACTATGTTGGGGTCGGCTTCCAGTCTTACCGGTTGCAGCTGAATACCAGTATTTTACATGGAGCGACTGCCTATCTGACCTCCACAACCCAGTTACTGGGTAATACGATACCCCTTGGTAAGACTGGTGTCAGACTTTCGGGCTTCTGACGACTCGTAACGACTGTCAAAGATCCACAAATGACAGCCGGGACCAACGGCTTAACGTGCTTTCCGAGGCACGGAGGAGTCTCGGTATGTAAAGATGGTCACCCATCCACTGACCAACCCTGGCAAGCGTAGCTTAACCTGATGGATCGATCCGTGCGGCTTGTTATTACTTAGCCACGAGCTCCTCTAGATAACATTATGTACAATAAAAGGCATAACTTATTGTTGAGAATGTTGGACTGGAACTAACAGAACAAAACCTATTTTGTAAAAAGATCTGCCTTTCAATAAAAGGTATCTAAATGTTATCTTTGAACATCTCTTCTCCGGCCATCCTGTCATATTAAAATTTTGTCAACAAAATTGCTTATTGCACTTCTTAGTATTATTTGGTATGTTTACTCACCTTTATGTAAGTAAAACTTAATTAAAATATACAAGCTAACACTAAAATATAT
Source organism: Conistra vaccinii (assembly GCA_948150665.1). Taxonomy (NCBI): domain Eukaryota; kingdom Metazoa; phylum Arthropoda; class Insecta; order Lepidoptera; family Noctuidae; genus Conistra; species Conistra vaccinii. The sequence continues at coordinate 17,801,041 of OX411318.1, forward strand.
ATGTAAGAGTTTTTCTTTTATTTTACAGTCAACTATGAAATAAATAATTTAAATTAAAGCTATAATAGTAGGTACTACTGCAACAAGGAACTTAGTGTTATTTCTAATAAAAAATAATTTAATCCCCTTTGCTTGTTGCAGCTAATGCAGTGTTGAACTATGAGCTAAAAGGAAAAGACATAACATTTACACACACTGAAGTTCCAGCCGTATTCCAGGGTAAAGGAGTTGGCCGCAAACTGGCTAAGGTAAGTAATAAGATATTATATAAACGCTATTATTTTACTTATTAACTTTTTAAGAATGTTTACTAAGTGTCTTAGATATGTATGAGAAATTTACGTATTTTTAGAAAATTTAGTATTTTAACTACTCTTTTTTACAGTATGCGTTTGACCATGCTTACGAGAATAATTTGGATGTGACTTGTCAGTGTCACTTTTTAGCAAAATATTTGGAAGAGAATCAAAAAAACTATAGGGGCCTCAGAATAATATTTGATCTGGACAACAATGAATAGAACTGTATCAACTGTGGACTTAGCTTGGATAAGGAGTAATATATATTATAATTTTCGTGAAAAATGTTATGGTAATGCTAAAAAACTTGCTAACAAAGCCTCAAAACAATATGGTGATGCCGCAGAGTTCTTATTCTATAGTGGACTGGCTAGTATATTGGAAGGACAAATACAAAAGGGGATCAGTGAATTGACTCCATTGCAATCTGAAAAAGATATACAGTTAGCAGTAGTCATTGCTCTCATTTATGGCTATAAATTAAGCAGTCCAACTGAGAGAGAAGCTCTTTACAGCCTGGAGACAAAACTCAAGGAGGAAAAGAAGCAAGCCAATGCTTTGTCTTTCTTCTATGCTGGCCTTTTTCTATCTTTTGCAGAGAAGTATGAAAAGGCATCTGAATATATTAACAAATCACTGAGAAAAGATGCTAACAGTTTGGAAGTTATTATCTTAAAGGGTTGGAATGACATGTACATGAATTTGGGAGACATGCAAATGTCAATATTGGACTGTTTAGAATTAGCTCTCAATAAAAGTGATAGAAATATTGATGCACTGCTGGGTTTGGCGAAATTTAAATATTTTTCCAAAGACTATGAGGCATCGAACCTCACATTAGACAGGCTGATTGTGAACAATCCAGGTCAAGTTGTTCCACTGGTAGAAAAGATGAAAAATGAATTTGCTTTGCAAAAGTGGGAAGCGGTCTTTGACACAATGGAAAGAATTTTCCCTCTTGATCCAGAGAATATTGAGGCTTTGAAAGTTAGAATTTTTATTGCTCTTTGCAAAAATGCAGATTACATAGAAGCTGCTGATCAGTTACACAAGTTCTTTACTATATTAGAAAATGAAGAATCACACAATGGATATCAGTTCTACAACACTACACAAATATTCTCAAGGGTTTGTTGCAGGTCTAGTGCAGTGCTCTCTCAAGTGTACAGATTTGCACAATATGCTTCAGAAATGAGCCCAGGTAATGTGGATTACTTGAGTGAAGTTGGATATCAATGCATTCTTCAGGGGAAGTATAAAGACGCCCTAAGTTTTTTCAAGGCGGCTAGCAAACTGGACAGCAACTCAATCACAGCACTATGTGGGTTAACTCTTTGCCAGATGAATGAGCATGGTCCCACTGAACAGATTGCACAACAGATAGAACTGTTGTTTGAAATGCAAGGAACTAACAAACTGCCAGTTTTATATCACCTCTCTGCACAACTGAATCTGAAGAACTCCTCCAGTGCTATAACATTTTTGAATAATGCTTTTGAAGCCAAGATTGCCTATGCTAATCGCCATCCTTTTAGTTTAGCTTATGTTAAAGATTTAGATCCAGATTTTCTTCTGGAAGTGTATAAAGAGTTTAAGAAACACTTGCCCAAGAAGCCATTTATTATAGTGGGATATTTGATGTATTCTCAAGAAGTGAAGAATCCTGTTGTCACCCACTGTTTGAAGATACTGAATGCCATATGTGATGCATGTCCTGGTGTGATAACTGCTTTGTATGAGTTGGCCAAGTTGAAGTTTCTATTTGGGTATGCAAGTGATGCTCAGAAGTTGGCTCAGCAAGTTCATGAATTGGACAGCACACATGCTGGCAGTCAGGTTTTACTGGCCCAGGTCTATATACAACAGCAAGCTTATACTAAAGCTGCACAGAGTCTAGAAATGTGTTTGAGCTATAACTTTAAAGTGAGAGATAGTGCTATGTACCATTTCCTAAATGGAGTAATTTTAAAGAGTGTTGGTCAGCTCCAAGAGTCCCTGTCGAGTTTCTTGACGAGCCTTCAGATAGCCACAAGCAAGAGTACTTTAGGGAATGTGAACAGAGCATTCGAGTCTGATCTAAACATTATTGACAAAGCCACCTTGTATCTGCAAATAATTGAAATACAAACAAGTTTAGAGCAGTTTGCTGAAGCTGGGAAGACAATGCAGGTACTTAAAGATTTTGTTTTAACTGTTTTTACTGTAATGTTTTTATTTTCATTAGTGGGGTAGAAGGTATATTTATAAGATCCTTTGTTTATAAAAATATATTCAGTATGTTAACTAACAGAGGGCGTTCCCGTTAACCCGCAATGGTATAGCGTCCATAAATGCTAGAAAAAATATTGATAGTGCAAAAAAAAAAAAAATTTTTTTTTTTTGAATTGATTCGTAACTGTAGCACTCTGTACACGCTCACTTGTCTTTCAACTTGGTAAGACAAGTGCGACAAGTACGCGTGTACAGAGTGTTTGTTTTACGTATGAAATTAATATTTTTCGAGAGTATTTAATGGTAATTTTTTTTATTTTTTTTCGATTTTTATTTTGTTTCTAGCATGTATGGACGCTATACTATTGCGGGTTAACGGGAACGCCCTCTGTTAGTTAACATACTGTATATTTTTATTTTTTAAGGTAATACTGAGGTGTTTTGTTATGAGATAAATCATTAGTTATAAACTTTCATATCATTCCAGACGGGGATACGAATTTTTCATAACCAGTAATTGACATTCTTTTGTTGTTCATCATTATTACATCAAAATGTATTGCCGTCGCCGTATAATCCGCAAAATTGCAATGTTTACAGCTAAGACAAAGTTTAATTACATTAGGTATGTCTGTATCTGCGACAAATCGATATTTGTTCAACAGTCAAATAACTATTGTTATTTCTTGGCAGGTCATTTGACCTCAATATACCTACAACTTCCGTCATTAAATTGACTACTGTACGATACTTTTTTCTTCAATGCATGATAATAATGTTATCATTTAACCTAAGATTTTTTTAAGAAAGTTGGGTAGACTTGACAATGTTTGCTCCGATGTACTACAATAATTAGGTAAATGCATAAATATGGTTATTTTATTTTATTTTTATATTGTTTATATTTATTTATATTATTTTATTTTATTTTTAAGTCTGTATATAAATTATTGTACTTATTAATGAAAATAAAAATTTGAAGTTATTTTATAATTTACAAATTTTTTGAAGAAAATGTGTTTTTTATTGGATAAAAAATTCTTGATTATTTATCACAGGAAGCAATACAAGAATTTTCATACACATCTGAAGAGAGTCGCCTCCTAATAGCTAGGGCAGAACTAGCTCTCAAAAAAGGTGACATCGACAGTGCTATAGACCTGCTCAACGAGATAAAACCTGGACAGCCATATTATTTTCAAGCTCATAGCAAAATGGCGCATGTTTACTTGAAGGAGAAGAATGATCGTGCAATGTTCACTGCTTGTTTTAAAGAGATCGTTAACAACCATCCGATGGCGGACGCGCATACTATGATGGGTGATGCTTTTATGTCGATTCATGGTATGTGTTTTATCATAAATACTTTGGTATATTCATAACTGCCAGTTGCCCGTTCTTCTCCACAGAGATCTACTTCTTGGAATGGGCAACTAGTTTCAACTTTCTGACTAACTGACCGACTCTTTTACAATTCAAAAGTGCCTGTAAATGGTTGAATTGAAATAAATGCTTTGAGTTTGAGTTTGAACTAGGCCAATATTCATAACTAGGCTCCAATTATAGATGTCACGAGCATACATATGGACACAGACAGCTCAGCAATAATATCTGATTTCGTGATTCATCCATTAATGTCTGTAATTAAGATGACGGCAAATATATGTGATCATTATTTTGTGGAAGGCATTACAATGTGTGGAAGATATTATTCCCGATCTGTACCTAAACGTCCTATGCCTGCAACTGAACTCCTGCACCTGAACCCTAAGGTTCATACCATACCTACAGCTAGTCCATAAGGAAAAGAGAGGCTGGGCATTGGACAAACTGTTCGTTAACGAACTCAACTATTAAATATCGTTTTCGTATACCTTGTATGTCAGACGGGACTGATAAACTTATTGACCCTTTCTAATCATGATATTTTATAAGATTTCTTAATATTCGTTTTTTTTTATGAAAAGGCTGAAAAGTATCTACTACTTACTATGAGATTGTTTTTATTTTAGATCCCTCGCAAGCAGCAGAGGCTTATGAGGCAGCGTTGAAAGGCAATCCTAAAGACGTGCAGCTAGTTAAAAAACTTGGGGTGGCATTCGTCAAAATGCATGAGTATGATAAAGCGTGTCAGCATTATGAAAACGCTATAAGATTGCTGAATGACGAAGATCTGCAGTTTGAATATTATGAGCTTCTCATCAAGGTATGTGCAGACTATCTTAGCAGATGAGTTCTAATATATAATCCAGAACTGTTACTTTACAAAAGTATAATCAGCCTACTATAACATTCCCACTACTGGGACACAGGCTTCCTCTCTGTGAGAATGTGGTCATAGTCCACCACGCGTGCCGAGTGGGGGTTGTCATTATGTCTTCGAATTTTTGGTTCTAGGACATGCCGGTTTCCTCACGATGTTTTCCTTCACCGTTTTGTGAGCAGTAGTGGTAAAATTATTTACACAAAGTAAAGCGCCTGCCCGGGTTCGAACCCACGACCTACAACTCGTAAGTCGGGGGCGTTACTATTGGGCCACCACTGCTCTCAAAAATATGATTAGTTCTTGTCTTTTGTAAACAAGCAAATATTTACGTATCATCATCATTCTCCTGCCCTTATCCCAATCTATTAGGGGTCGGCGCAACATGTCCCTTTCTTCCATGCTTCTCTATTAGTCCTCATCTCGGTAGCCACCCTGTTAAAATATATATTTACGTATGTTTGAAGTATTTATTAACTTTATCCCTAGGAGTATATTAGTAAGTTTATCCTAACAATAAAGACATGGTTCCATTGTGGATAAAAGCCTCATACAAAAATTAAGAATAAAAAAAAAAAAAAGACATGGTTTTGCTTTTGCCAAACCAAACTATTCAAAGCTAAAAAACCTATTATATTTCTTCTAGCTCAAGCAATACGATAAAGTGGAATCCTCAATAGCTTCAGAACTAAACCAGATGTATAATAGAGACAAAGATATCAGCAACTTAAAACGCCGCGTACGTTTTCTTCTAATGCAAGCTAAGGGGCGGGAACTAAAGAACCCAACTTCTGCCAACGTTAACTTAATACTAGCCGAAGCAAAAGATCTACAAACAACAGTGGTTAAAAGAATAGAAATAGATTCTAGAGGAGATATACAAGAAGAGAAACAGCAGTTGTCGAACATTCTCTGTTCTTTGGCTAAAGCAAAGTCTTTGAAAGAACCGGCTGTGGCTGCTAATTTGTATTCTGAAGCGTTGGTGCATGCGCCGCGGGATCCTAGTACTTTGTTGGCGTTGGCTAAATTGTATGCACATGTAAGTAAACTCAAATAGTTTTTTTTAGTGATGCTTCGATACGCCTTTTTGCCGATACGATACCGATACCGATACTCTTATAAAAATATCGGCGATACCGATACCGATACGCTTATTGAAATAAAAAATGAAGGTAAAATAAATAAAACACAAGGTAGGTTATTTTTTAAATTAATATAATAAAAACAAATAACAGGACAAACTAAATAAAACCGTAGACAAGTTGAGATTAGACGCAACAGTCAACCTAGCGAAATGGGATAGTTAAGCGAGTGCGAGGCCAAAGAGGGCGGGCGAAACGAGACACTGAATAAATCGCGGGGTTTCCCCGAGCATAGTTAGTTCGTGCCTCGTTTCCAACGAAATAGACGAGAAAACACGCGCGTTACATTATATTTTAAAGCGCGAATTTTGAAAAGTATCGTTGTATCGGCCATAAAAATATCGCCGATGCTGATATATCGGCAAACTTCGAGTATCGCCGATATATCGGTATCGGATGCATCCCTATTTTTTTATCATTCTCTTTGCAAAATAACACGATGAATCTTGGTTCAATTTTTGTTGCTATCAGTGTCTCACTCAATCCCAAAAATAGACATTCTACTAACGCACAGAAGCTTCAACCTAATCCTATAGTAAAGACACACACAGTGCTGGCGGCACGGACCGCCGGCTTTTGCCGAGTGGCACTCCTTTTCTTTGGCAGCTCTTTTGTGAGGCAAACCGGGTGCACAACGGCTTACCCAGGGGCAAGGCCTGTGTGTAGGCCTTTAAGGTGGGCGGACACATGCTTTGTCTTCGGAATTATTTTATACGGATAGCAGCGTCATTACTGATGGTCTTTATCATAACTTACAGATAAACAACGCGGAGAAATGTGAACAAACATGCGCCATTCTTCTGAACACTGACCCCAACAACGAATCTGCTGCTGTTATGATGGCTGATCTTGCGTTTAGAAAGGTAATGTAAAATTTTATGAATTTCTATGTAACTAATTACATGACGCGCCATCCTTGTAGTACACATACAAATTATTAAAATAAAAAATTACGACAAAAACGGAGCGTACAAGACGCGCGCTTCGTTATAACTAGGGCTACACATATTCTACATTTCTACATGTAGATTTATAAAGCCTCATCTAACAAACTGAATACTCAATTTCCTTCTTATACAACAACAACAAATGATCTTTCTTTTAGTTTGATTAGCATTTAATTATCGAGTCTTGTACTATTATCATTTTAATGAAGGTTTGTTACAACCAGAAAACTTTCCAATACAACTGAGACATACATCCAGTTATCACATCGTGCAGCCTGCTATTCTAAAAGAATACTCATATGCTTGACGAAAGGGTTACTGATCATAGTATGGTATCAGTTTCTTACAGGAGGATATTGCCAAAAAACTCCTCAAGCTATGCAATAGTAGCCTTGAACAAAACCTACAAAATTTGACGGCCTTTTCCTTACCGAAACCACACAATACTTCAGAACTTCAAATTCTCTCTTAGGTGGACCTCGAAGCAGCTCAGCGCCACTTAAATCAGATCCTATCAGTGAAACCAATGAGCTGGGAGGCTCTCGCGCAGCTGATAGAGGTGCAGTGGCGTCGCGGGAAACTATCAGATGCTGAACAGGCTTTAGATGCTGCTAAACTGGCTTTGGGTGAACATGAGGATCCTGGTAAGTAAAAAAAAGTAAAACAATCTGTAGAACAACAGCTTGAGATTTGCAAAGTGGACATGTTTCGACAGACGGTGCACAGGAAATCGAATTAACGAAACGAATTAACGAAATATTTGGTTCCGAGTATTTCGCTTCAAAATAATCTACCATTTCGTTTTCTTTTATAAGTTTCAACAGAAACGTTTGAAGTCTTTTCCCCGGCGAAACCACACAAGATTCCTTCATAAAAAAGTAGATTACCGTTTTGCTTTTAGCGTTAAAATTGTAACTAAATGTTCTAGAACAAAAAAAATGGAAGACGTGGCACCAACTCGCACTGGGCCCACGTGTTAGATTACGGCCCACTCCCTTTCACATAGAGGAGGCTCGAGTTCCAGCAGTGGGTACATAAGAGGCGTACGTAGGGTACGTTATATTATAGAGTGTATTACCAAGATCTTTCTTGCTATTTTTAAGTGCAGATTACAATCAAGAATCAAGATTTCTAAGCCCTAAACCCACATCGCAGGTTACTGGTACTGCGCGGGAGTTTGCAGCGCATACGCCGGTCGCGCGAACGCAGCTCTCCGTCAGTTGAACCACGCGCGCCGCTCGTCGCACTGGGGCGGGCGCGCGGCCCGGCGGATGGTACTGCTGTGTCTAGCACACCACGCCCCGCACTCGTTAAGCGACTCTTTTCTCACCGCCGCACTAGACTCGTGAGTACTATACAATTAACAATTTCATAATGTCTTAGGGTAAGTACGCACTATGCGGTTAGCCGGAACGCGGTCAGCCGTCCGGTTGACCGCAATCAAAAATATGTACGAGAAAATAGTTTTTATCCGCACTGCGATGCGGCTGCTGGCCAACCAACAGCGATCCGTCCGGTTGACCGCGTTCCAGCTACAATAGTTGGTAGGCTTGAGGCTGTCAAAAGTTGCTTTTTTCAATTCTGCAAATACATCTTACATTATAAATATATTTTTAATCACGGATTTTTAACTCAATGGCGTACATGATAAAGTCCAAATTCCATTGCAACCAATTTTTTTAAAAGTTATTATTATATTGTAACTTGGACTATATAACGCTAACATAGTTAAAAAAATGGCAATGACTGTAAATAATTAGGGATTCTGAATTGAAGCATAATTTCTAACATTGTTTTCTCAGAGACACAAGACTCTTAGCACTTAAAACTGCAGAGAAGCTCCTTGGTGAAGTATCACCGATTGACCGCAAGCCATTGCAAGCCATGTTGCAACTCGCAACGAAACAGAAGCCTCAAGCCGAAAAGGTGCTGCAAGAACTGCTGCCATTGGCCACAGAAGATAATTTCCAAGATGATCCATATTTGATCTTAGCTATTGCTAATGCGTAAGTATTATTTACAATTGGCTACTAAAACTTTTTTTCACCAACTATGGCTAAAACAACAACGCCTAAATGCTGATTTCATCAACGAAACTGAACGCAATCAGCACAAATCTATACCGAGTTCAAGAGCTGTCAGTATCAATATTCCAAAGAAAATAATACGTTCTCAGCCCTTAACATGATACACTGATCGCGTTCATTTTCGTTGGTGAAATTCGCACTAAATTTGTCGTTGTTTGAACTGGGTTGACAAACGATAGCGTACTTGGCGTTCGTGATTGTTCCATATTTGCGACCTGTATGAATCCTGCTAATGTTATCATCGTTTTCAAGGTACAACATAATAAAGCAGCCCACTCGTGCGAAGAACATATTGAAAAGGACGGTGTCTTCTATTCAATGGACTCCTGAAAAAGCTGACGGGTTAGAAAGGTGAGGTTCTTCGACAAGGTTTTTTTTTGCAGAACTTTCGAGCCTCAACAGCGTCATTACTACAATGAAACTTCGCAATATGAAGTTTAAAAGGATTTTTTAAATTGTTTGTAGGTGTTGGCTGGAAGTAGCAGACGGTCAGATAGGTTCGGGTCGACTAGATGCCGCAAAGGAATTGCTCACAAAAGTGTTGAATCATAACAACTCTTGCGCAACAGCGTACCAGTACTTAGGTATGTGTTTAACTTCGACAATAATGGCAAAACATTCCAGGTTAGCTATACTCCATTTGAAATAAGATTAGACATTTAAACAAACCTTTTTCACAGTCCGTTCTACTGATTCCGACTTCTATACCTTAGGCATAAGGATGACATTAAAACCAAAAAAGTGGTTACAATACCAACTGTTTACTGCAGCTGCCATTTGCCATGCCACCAACGCAATAGAAGTCAAAATCGGTTGAACGGACTGTAAAAAAGGTTTAGTTACATTCCCAATGTTAATGAAATGGACTATAGTTTTTATTGAGTCGCTAACGAAGCGTAGAATAATTTAAGCACTTCATTATTTTTTACTAAGCAAGTTTTCATTTCCCAGGCTACCTAGCAGAAAAAGACCAGAACTACAAAAGCTCAGCACATAACTACAACAATGCTTGGTCGCACGGTGGTAAAAGCGATCTCGCCGTAGGATACAAGTTAGCACATTCGTACCTCAAACTCAAGAAGTACCCAGAATGTATTGTGGTTTGTAAACACATATTGAAAGTACATCCAGACTACCCTAAGATTAAAAAGGAGATATTAGAGAAGGCTAAAACTAATTTGAGGACCTAATCTGAACCTATTTGAAATGAGTATCTACAACTACGGACTTTTACAGAGAACTAACTTTGTAGAATATTATAATATTTTTATGCTGAGGCCACACTAACGGTCAACGTCAAACCCCATCATCGCCATAAGCAACACGGTAATTATTCCGATAATTATAGCGATAAATTGAGTTGAACCAAAATTGAACGGTCAACGACAATGCTCATTTGCTGCCACCCGAGTAATCGCCTACCTTCAAACACCAATGTGAATGCCGTTGTCAAATTCTGGCGATAACTTGTGGCTACACCAACTACGGTTAACGTCCATCATCGTGATAATCAACAGCGTTTCCCGTTGGTTTGGTGTGGCCCCAGCTTTACAAAATGGAATTTTATTTAGATTCATTAATGTAGTGGTATCAAATCGCAGCCACTAAGCGTGAGGCGTAGGGTTTATTGCACTAGAAAAAAGTGTGTGTTGTTCTGAATTTTATAGCAAATGTATATTTTGATATTTTAAATAAATACGCACAATAAAACCACTCTTTAACATGCATAAATATATTTTATTTCAATTCACTCGACAGTTGTGACATTTGCAATTATTTATTATTGAAATATTAATCAAAAATACTGTTTTTATCTACACTACGTGTTTTATGATCTAATTAGTAAGTTTAGTCGTCCTTGCCATCTTCCTGTTCCAGAATGGTCTTGAAACAGAATGGCTGGAAGACGTATCCCAGACCGGAATAGAACTTGCTCATGAACTCCACCCTGGGAAAATAGAAAGAGATTAATTATTTGTTGTTGCATATTACTTGTTTTGGTCAGGTCGTCAGGCTCTACGTTAGTATTTTGTAGTTTTATGTTTTTCGTGTGCCTTATGCTGCAGCCGCATCAGCGTCTTATGACAAAGCAATGCGTCCCGAAGCTTCGTATGTTTTGCCCGCTAAAAAGTAATCGCGCTAATCCGGTGGTCACATTAGCGGTTTTGTCAAGTTGATTATGTTCCGCCACCCCGTGCGATAAGTACGCAGCCCGAACTATCGCGGCGATAACCGATAGTGACATCTGCGTGTATCGTATCACTTTGCGAAGCTTCGTCACGATAATGCGGCCGCAGCATTAGCGTGTGTATCTCGTTGTCTCAGAGAAAAGGATAATGCGATCCCATTTTTGTTTTTGGTAGACATACCACCGGCTAGTCCGCCATACTTGCTCCTAGTTTCGTAGGACCGATTTTTGTATGAGATAGTTCAATGCAGACGTATTGAAATGTCAAAAAACCTTCGTGATTAGTGCAGTAAAAATTTACATATTATGTATCTACTCAGGGAGTCTGACCATTATTCACCCATTCGAGATTTATTTCTTTAAAATAGTAAACAGCGTAAACATTGTACACACTGCTACACATCAAGCTATACATTTCCAGTTTATGCTGATCTCGCATTGTATAGGATTTCCGTACAATGCAATGTTAGCTTATACTGGAAATGTATAGATTGATGTGTAGCCGTGTGTACCTACATATAAAAGGGTTGGGTAACAGGGTTCAGTTGGTATAAGATTAATAAAAAGCACAAGCTACGCCCTCTATTACATTATAAAACAAATAAAACTCACCAGTGCAAACGCAGCGTGTGCAAGAAGGCAGATAACCCTTCCATCATGACGAGGATGGCGAGAGTGAAGAGGGCCCAGAAACAGAACGCGACGTACAGCTTGATGGCGCCGATGTAGTTGTGGTCCTTCAGGCCGAACGTCAGCACCATGCTCCATAATACCTCGGATAACTCTGGATGTGAAAAAGACAAAAATTGATCAACAATTTGCTTATATTATGTTCGTTTATAGGCGCTTTCTCACCGAGAGCATTCGACTGTAATGTAACTGTTCAGGTTCGAGTATATATCAGTGAGTGAGGAAACTTATCATTACTGTGCGCAACCTGTAATGATACAATAACATCCGTAAACACTGATAGCCGAAATACAGGCTTTCGCCTAGTTCGGCTACAGATGTCTAATTAATTTCTAACTAGAAAATATAGCCTTTAGACATTATGTGTACCATGATAACATTTATTGAAATAAACTTATCATTATCCCCTACCGACATGACTCATGACATCACTTGACTGATGGTCATGACTTTCTACAAATGTAATAGTAAGAATATAAAACGAAATATATTTATTTACCTGCGTGAGCAAGCGAGAGAGCCCACAGCCGGAGGTAGGACGCGGTGTGCGAGATGGTACTGAGCACGTACTCTATGGTGTGGATGGCTTGGTGGATCATGATCTCGCTGAAGGGCTCGTCGTCGTGGTCGTGCGCGGCCGCCTTGGCCTCGGGCTTCGGCGCGGCGTCGCCCAGGTCGGTCTGGTCTTGTAGCTCGATACCGGCGTTCACGCTGCCGTTTGATTGTTCGGGCTGAGGAAATAGGAAATAGAACTTTGAGGCCCATATTACGGAACCTCATTGAAAACTCTAGCATTGCTTTAAACTTGTTTAAAGCCTTTTGAAAGTTATGCTTAAGTCTTGAGTGAGGTTCTGTAAAGGCTCGTGCAGACCAGCGCGACTCGACGACGCGACGCAACACGAACAATACAATCTCTAATAAAACTTAACGTGTCGCTTCGCACTAGTCTACACGAAGCTTAATACGGCCATAGAGTCTGTTTAACAATTTACGGGTTTTAAGTCAGGTAAAATAATTGTTAAGAAAATTAACTATCGCATGCGTTCATTTGTTTGTTAGAGCTATTTGCTGTAAATGTTTACGTTGTACTCGTAGTATTTTTATTTTTTAATCTAATTACCCAGTATTGTCCCACTGCAGGGCAAAGGCCTCCCTCTAATTTCTCCACAATTCTGTGTGATGCTAGTGTCAGCCAGTCCTTTCTGTAGCAGTCAAGCTCGTCCCGCCATCTTCGTCTCGGCCTGCCGCGATGTTGTCGTGCGTTTAGTGGGACCCAATCGGTGGTTCTCTTAGCCCATTCGTCATCTGACAAACGACAGACATGTCCGGCCCAGTCCCATTAAGCTTAGCGGCTTTCTGGGTAACATCCGTGATCTTGGTTTTAACGCGCAGTGTTGTGTACCTTATATGGTTCGAAATTCGAACCCCCAGTACACTGTGCTCCATGGCTCTATTTGATTATTTTTGAATGATTCTATTTATTTATTAGACCAAAGTTCAATATTCGATGAGCTGAACGAACGATGAGAAGCGCATGTGCTGTGCAGCGAGTAATTGTGAGCGGTAGTGACGTGACTAGCTCGGGCGAGGCAGCGACGCGCTCTAGCTCATTCTGGCTATTACAAGTCGGTCATATCTACAGTCTTATCGAACGAACTAATGAACTAAGAAGCGAGGGATCTGGGAACTTGATCGCGTAGTTCGTCTGTGGGCCGCGTTCTTACCACCTAGTTAGTCTGAGAACTACACACGACTAATGAGGAAAGATCAAAGTAATGTTTTATATTACCTTAGCTTCCCTATTCTTCCTCTTCGCCGCGGCGAGTAGATACAGCGGCTTGCCTAGCAACATGACGGGTATACAACACAGCCCGACGAGCACAAACACGCGTTGTATGGTGCCCTGCGAGTCGAACATGTACTCCTTGCAGCCGTCGGCGGGCTCCGTGCTGGAGAACAGCATCATGTTGATGAACAGGATCAGGACCGATGGCGCGCAGCCCTGGGAGTAGGCGACGTCTGGAAATAAATATCGAGGAAGTTAGTTTATGTCACCATCATCATTTTCCTTCCATTCTCGCCAGTCAACCATCACGCTACTATTCAATCCCTTTTCTATACAAATACAAACAAAAAAATTGAAGTGTCTGTTTGTAATTTCAAAGTAACAGCTTTTTACTAAATGCACATAATTATATTCGATACCTAATTATAATAAGCAAATTGTCTCTCTGTCTGTTTGTTTGTTCTGCCTAATCTCTAAAACGGCTGGACTGATGTTGACGGGACTTTCACTGGCAGATAGCCGATTTTATTTTGGCTGCTTTTATTTAGAAAAAAAAAGATTTAGTCTTTCATATTGTTTATTTCTCACATTATTGACGTTACTTTTAGTTATAGTTGGCTATTTAATTTAGATACTTTCTTGGATACTCTTTTGCGTTGCGATTTATTGCCAATCGAATAAGAGGCGCATTTACGGGTAGGTATAAATAAACCTTTCTTTTTATTGTCATTCAGGCTGTATGAGACGCAATGACTTTCTGTCTATCTGTCCGTTAATGCGTTTACAACTCGAGAATGATCCGATTGACGTGATTTTTTTTTTAAATTTTGTTCTCTTATTTTGTCTCAGTCCACGCGAGCAAAGTCGTGGCCACACTTATAATAAATATGCTTGTGTACACGAGATTGATAAGCTCCAACACCGTTTGACCGATCACCATGAAAGTTGGCACATAATAATCACCATGAAAGTTCTTCCATGGAGAACTTCCGACGTCCACGCTTGCAAAAGCTTGTCTAGTATAAAAAATATAAATAAAATATCTCACCGTCAGAGAAAGTGCTGTAGGAGACCCATTTATAGAACATCATGAAGACCATGTATAAGAACAGCAGACACAGGAAGATTACTTGCGGCAAGAACTCCAGGTAGATCGAGTAGCGGCGCTTGAAGAAGCTGGAACAAACGTACTGATTAAAAAAAACCGTTATTACAACTTTTTTTGCCATCTATTTACGTGCAATTTGAGCCAAGGGGCGTGCAATACGAGGGGGAGCCGATCAAATAATAGCCGTACAGTTCTATCGACCAAGGTTAAGCTTCACTTGCCGCGGTCGGTCCGTGGATGGGTGACAATCCCTTTCATAGCAACATCCCTCCGTGCCTCGGGAAGCACGTTAAGCCGTTGGTTCTGGCTGTCATGTATAACTTTGACAATCTGACAACCAGTCTTGCCAAGGTGTGTTGTGTTACCCAGTAACTGGGTTGTGGAAGTCAGATACGCAGTCGCTCCATGTAAAATACTGGTATTCAGCTGCATTCGAATAGACTGGAAGCCAAGCCGGCCCCAATATAGTTGGAAACAGCCAAATTAGTTGATGAATTTACGTGCAATAGGTATTTACATAAAGTGGTGTTTGCTTCTTTTTTTTATATTTTATTTAATATTCTAAAAACCTCTAGAAATGCGACGTTGCCAGCCCGCACGGGATGAGCGTGGGCTGGCAACGTCTTCAATAAAACAATTAATATTTAGCTTGGAACGAACCTATTAAGAGGCCTTATGAATACCTCATTAACGTACCATATTATAACAGATTGTTAATCAACACTACGATGCACCACTTGATAAACTTACCTGTAGTTAACCACACTCATGCATACACCGAAGATCATGTGCAGGACACCGAAAATGATGGACAGTTTCATTTTGTACGAGTTCAAGAAGATGATCTTGTTGTCAGCAGTCTGGGGAAGAAGAATATAAATATAACAAAACAATTTTATTATAAAACTAAAAAAACATGTGTCGTGGTAATTTATTTAATCGTATAACAAATAACACAAATTTTGTTTTTTTTTTATGGACACCCTATTATAATAATATGACCCTCTTTTTGATTATCAATTCATTCCCATTTTTGCTTCGTCGATCCTCTTTTTGTGTTGGTGATGTGTAACAGCAACGAACTTGGATGCAGCATGGTTAGACATAGGTCTAACCTAACCCATTTAGTCTGGGTGCCTCAGCTTAGCTACTAAGCCCGACTTTTAAAAAGGCCAAAAGTTAAATAAAGGCTCACTCATTTTAAAAAAACAATCATCATTAGAATACTAGAAAGTTATTAGGAGATCAAAAAAAAAAGGCGATCATCATTAGTAGATAAATAAGTTTTTTGAAGATCCAATATTTCCCATTTAACAAAACATTAATACTTTGTACAGTGCGACACAACTTAAATGTAGCATATATTTTAAAATTTGCATTAATTCATTTCAATTTTACGAATGTATTTGGGTATATGACTTTATAAGTTATTGCGTTTACGTAAAGCAGTAATAAAGATTGGTGAATTTGAAGGCGCACTCAGTTCGGGTGGTGATCGGTTTTACGAATTTACCCGATGCTACATCTAAGTTGTATCCTATAATGATAAAAAGTGATAAAAACCAAATTCTCACCTGCCAAACAGGATCGATACCGATAAAGTACGGGTTGTTATTATAAGAGTCCTTAGGGTCCAAAGTCATCGCCGCATAATTTTCCATGGTCGCGTTATCGTACGGAATACTCCACGAAGAGCCGAAGATGTTCATAGACTTCGAGAAAATATCGTTATAGACTAAACCGGTGTACATAGAGAAGCAGCCCATGAGCAGAATGATGTATCGACCAGCGAAGAAGATGTTCCAGATTTCGTTGTTGGATTTCTTTTGGGCGAGGGAGACCTCCTTGCAGACCATCCAGGCGCCGAACATGGCCATGATGCAGCCGTGGCCCAAGTCGCCGAACATCACCGCGAAGAGGAACGGGAAAGTTATGATGGTGTATAAAGCTGAGGAGGAGAAAAAATTGATTTTGAGGATGTGTCTTTTGGTTCTAATTATATTGGTTTTCACTAGACCTCGATTTCTAGTAAGATCTAGGACAACATGGCTTTATTTTTATACCATTGATGTTATATTCTGACTGCCTGCTGGCTGGTCAATGGAAATAGCTTCGATTAGGTCGAAATAAAATAATGGACTATTTGTATTGAAATGCGATACGCTGCGGCCCGGTACGGCTGTTGTTTACTGAGCTTAACAGAATGTCTCCCGTGTGTGTCAAAAATTCATCACCCATTAAAAAGTTGACCTTGTTGGCCAATACAGCCTTTGCAGCCTTTTGATTTTTTCTGTGATCTAATAGTTATCAGTTATCAGTAATCTAACTTAGTAGACAGACTCAGACAACACACACATTCTCACACCTACACACACACGACACATCCATCCATCATCTCACCACACACTTACTACCCGAGAATTTATTAACCTTCAATTTTTGCCTTCTTTTAAATATTTTTATTGTTTTTAAATTGTCTTCTAATTATTATAAAAATAAGTATAAATTGTATTTAGTCTAAGCCTTCTTATGTTGATCCATGTAACTGGAGAAACCTCGACCCCTGTCATACAGGATGTCCTAGTTCAGGAGTCGAGACCTCTTTGTTGTAACGTGTACTGAACTTTGGAAATAAATGACTATTAATTAGTCCCTCTATTTCTCACTGGCACAATATAATAGAGAGCAAATGGACAATAGATTCTATGTACGTAAATCGAAAAACAAAATAACAACCTATCACAAAGTGAGTTTACTCACCAGGGTTGCATTCCCTGTAGGAAGCAACTCCGTAAGAATCGATGAGGTTCTGGAACCCGCGCGTGAAGCGGTTGGTGCGGTTGAACGTAGGCGGCTCCTCATCAGACTCGATGCAGTTCAGGAACGACGGGATCGAACTGCCGCATGCGTTCTGGAATGAAAGGTATGTTGTTAGAAGATTTTGGTGTATTATAACGTCCTGGTAAAGATAAGTAGTATATAATATTTTTGTTGGTATATTGATTTGTGCTAGCTGAAAACAACAGTTTTTGTTGTGAAAACTTCATTAGCGGCGTTGTGCACTTTTACCCAAAATTTGGGATGGGTAAAAAAAAAATAAACGCGCGTCAGAACGTGACCGTAACCGTAGACTATATTTTGAAAATAAATAAATATACTTACTACTACTACTAATGAATATTGTATTTAACCACATAAATGATAGTACTTTTATACTGATAAATAAAGCAATTCGTGCGAAATTATTCCCTAACCATTCCAAAATATTCAAAAATGCACAAAGTTAATGTTCAAGTTTTCACTTCTGCCGGCACTCCCGGAGTGCAACCCGTTGTTTTTTATTGTGTTTCTTTGTTTTGTCATGTTAATTACTTTGTATTGAATCAAGTTATTCTAACTTGACAGATAAATGTGCTGCTGGGGAGTTTGTTGCGCCTCGTCTTTTTGAACTGAATACTTCTTTAGGTACGTTGAGCCATTTTTGGTAGGGGTACACTTTATGGATTCGCGTGGTGCTAGGCTTTAGAATATAGATGACGCTAATACCAGTTTTTAAGTTTTCACTTCTGTCGGCAGTTCCCATGACTGCCAATTTTTTTCTATTTTTATTTGTTAAATTAATACGCGCTGAATGAACTTTATCAGGTTTTATATTATTTTGATACAAATAGAAAGGATATGCGATAGTGTTTAGTACAACTGGTGCGATCTAAGGCTGCTTTTCCACCAGAGATGTGCTATGCTACGTTGCTATGGATGCGTTTGATATCCACCAATCATATTCATTGGTGCACATAGCTTAGCACTGGTGGAAACGGATTCAACTAAGATATGTTTTATATGGAAGGATGCGTGCTAGGGATGTGTGCTATGGATGCGTGCTATGGATGCGTGCTATAAATGCTTCCCTACTATCGATACATCGCATAGCTCGAGCTGCGCATCTTTCTCGCGCAGCCACTTTGCGGCGGCGCATCTTCATAGCACATCTTACTCGCACCGCTACATAACTTAGCATCAATGGAAACGGTCACATAGTTTCGTAGCTTAGCTTTTACATTCTCGCAGCATAACTGCATAGCACATTTCTGGTGGGAAGGCACCCTTAATCAAGTATTATTTGCATGTTCCATCTCAACAACCATGGTTTTAACTATTCATTTAGATTATCAAATAATGACGATCATTCAAAGAAAGACATTTTTCTTATTCAAGGTTATGACAGTCATAGTTACCTGTAAGGTAATTTAACTCACTGGTACAATACACTATCTGCCATATGAATAAAAAATTTAACATAATTTGTATGAAAATTTACCGGAAATTATTATGTTATGTAAAAACAGGCCTTTTTTAAATTTCTTAAAAATAAAAGCAAGTTATACTCACAGAACCATCAGCTAGAGCCTTCTGTACATTCGGCAGATCAGCAGTAGGCACCCAGCACTCGCCGATGAGGCACTTCTTAGTGACATCCATGTTGAATAGATTGAGCGTGTGGTAAATGGCCTTCATCTTGCGGACCATGATGGTCCAGCTCGCCAGTTCCTTGGCCACGCTGGCCAGGACGCGTTGTCTGTGGTCGCGGGTTTGGTTTAGTACCTGTGGAAAGAGTTTGGTTGTAGGATTTTGAGTACAAAAGTAGGGACGATTGAGAGAATGATGGATGGATGGCTCAGGATGCTGAGTCCTAGAGTAAATGTATTACGGACGCTTTTAATATGCACGTACTTCTACATTGTTCTCACATTTATAATTTCAACATGAATGATGTAACCAATATTTCGTAACAATATTTTGATTTAAAAGAGTGTCCGTGGAGTTTCTAGCCCATTCTTCTCCATAAGAAACTACTACGCTTTGGAATGGGCAACTAGCTTCATCCTTCTGACTGACTGACCCCTTGACAATTCAAAAGTGCCTGTAATTTGTTTATTTGAAATAATACTTTGGGTTTGAGTAGCACGGTCAAAAAGGAGATAAGTAGCTGCTAACTTTAATTAACTTTCAAATTAAAGTCTATTACATCATTTCGTTCTCTAAAAAGTTATTATATAAGTATAGAGACAGCTTTATGGAAATAAAACTTTTGCCTGAGTATACCTAACAGTAAAACGTATTTTAACTCCAGGAAATAAAACAAAGGACAGTGATCATTAGTTCACAAAATACAATGGTCTATGTTATCGCACACAGTGATCTCTTCCGCTATTCTTCGTATAAAGGGCATGCCTTTTTTATATGTTTTTATACGTTCGAGTTTCGTCGAACTCGCGGCCAACCTTCTTGATACTTGCTTTTATAAGTCGCCAGTCTACAGCGACACGTGGAAGCAAACCTTCTTGATACTTGTCTTAAGGGTACGCTAGTCGGTCATTCTTCCATACAAACGTAGTATGGTGACTACTCGTCTGTTCGACAGTGTACGTCCAAAACTAATTTTTTTATCAATTCGTCTTGTCATTATCTAGCCCTGTATGGAAGCAAAATTGGAAATAAAACTATTGGTTTGGAAGTTATGAGCGTCGAAACTTCCATATTTCAACACTAATTTTAACTCGTCTTTGGGCGGAAATAAATAAGTTATGTAGTAAGAAAATGGCAAAATAGAAACCGTACATGGATACATAATTTATTCAATAGTTCAAATAATTTTAATTTGAGTATATAATATACATCCAGTAGTTTTTTCATAATATCTATACGCCCAAAGTTCTGTTCATTAAATTTTAAGCGCTCGTTTTCGCCATAAATCATCGTCTATTTCACTAAATTAATTAATTAATGAAAACTAGATACATAAATGCTTAATAAATTAACATGCATATAAGTCACGCCCACCAACGAGTTCTAGCCGTCGACTAGTGTACCCTTAAACTTGCAATTTATAATAACTTACCATGTTAAGATCTTCCAGCCTAGTGCGGACTCCCTTGACCATGTCCTGCCGCTCGGTGTTGGAGGGCGGGCACGGGTACAGCGACGCGTGGAAGCCGGAGCAAACCTTCTTGATACGCGACTTCAGTTGCTCGCCTTGGAAGAATGCGACGAATACTGTCTTGTAGATCTCATTGCCCTGGGGAGGATTATTTTATTAGGATTTTTGTACACGAATCGTATCTAAAGGCCTC
This sequence comes from Conistra vaccinii, assembly GCA_948150665.1. Taxonomy (NCBI): domain Eukaryota; kingdom Metazoa; phylum Arthropoda; class Insecta; order Lepidoptera; family Noctuidae; genus Conistra; species Conistra vaccinii. The sequence continues at coordinate 17,821,893 of OX411318.1, forward strand.
GGATGGATGTAGACGGTGACAAAGAGGGAAAGGCGAGTTTTTGTCGGCAATGGGACTTCATATACTAAATAATAATAATAACAAACAAGATGCTTAACCACCTCTGTGGTCTAGTGGTTAAACCACCTGTCTCAGACCCAGAGGTCCCGGGTTCGATTCCCAGTGGGAGCAAATTGAGGGAAAAAGTGGGAGAAAAATCAATAAATTTTCAGCTCGGTTTAGTGCTAGGGCTTGTTCTACGTCCGCCTGGCTAGCTACCACCATCTTATCTAAGTCTGTCGCCATAACAACAATGTTTCGGCTGAAGCTCGCTTCCACCTTCGGTCTGATTATCACTTACCATCAGGTGTTTCGCAGGCCAAGAGCTTCCCCGATGTGGGTAAAAAATTTGGTATTTGGTCTCAATCATGAACCGAACAAAATACATTTGAAATGGGCAATAAATAGTTCAATACTCACAGTAGCAGGATCCTCCAAGGGCTTATCAAGCTCAGCCCGCCGCAGGAACACGTTGCCCCTCGAGATGCGCCACAGCATGCGCTCGAAGGCGGGCACTCTCTCGCGCTTCACGACACCCGCCACGAAGCCGAGGCGACCACGCGTGGCCGCTTGGTGGCCTGTCTCGTCTGATATTAATGACCTGGAGAACGGAAAATATTTATTTATTTAAGCTCTTTGGAAGACACCGCTAAACATAACAGAATAATAATAGTAAGTATAACTGACAGCCAATAACAAGTCTTCACTTAGAAACAGAACACTGAATAACACAGCAATGCCCTGTTTTAAATTGTGTTATTATCCAACAGCTCCGAAGCGTTTTTTAGGCCTGGTTACATCTCTAAACGAAGCTCGGTGCTAGAGTTGGCCGTCAGATGAAACCAACCCATTTTCCAAAAAGTTGGTACTGTCAGCCATGATACACATCATTGCGACTACTGTAGGGCGCGCTCGCTCTTTTCTACACTTCTGTCTGCAACTTCTCTCATATTTCTGGAACCTATTTTATAGGTGATATCAACCAATCAAAATATTGCAGTGTAAGGGCCTTATCTCACCGGCGATTTGCGAGCGAGTTATTAACGAGAAGATTGCTCAACGCGTGTGCGTAGCGAGCACGCCACGGGTTCGCTTCGTTTGCGCAACGAGAGCGTTTGACGTAAGTGTACAAGAGAGAGCGAGACAAACGAGTGTACAATATTGTGGAAACGAAACGCGGAGAACACGTCGCGTAGTCGCTGATAGCACGCTTCGCACCCGCGGAGAATGCGTTCACAGATCGCCTCGCTAGAAACGTCAGTGTGCCCGCATATGCTATACCTAGACCTACCAGACAAATTAAAAGTGGAACAGAATTTGTACGACATTCCGCCGCATAAGTAAACCGGAAGTTTTGAAACGCCATAAGTATTCATACCGTCTCAAAATATAGGTAATACTCGTGATTTTCTGGAGGTAAGCTAAGGGTATCATGGCTGTTTTACGTCAAAATCACATGACCAGGCTTATGCCGACTGCCGTCATCACATGACCATGCTTATGCCGTCATTACATGACAGAAGTGTGAGTCAGCCATTTACCTCATAAACTTTTCCTTCACAATTGTGATTACTCAATTGCAAACAATTGGTACATAAATTATACCTGCAGTAAATTATATTGGAATACATCCGAAGTAGCAAATATTCTGTAAAAGCTATAATTAGTTCGTCTAATAATACTCCATAAAAGAACTATCCACTTTGCAGCGTCTTGTGCATCCGTTACGCCCGTTTTGGTGTTGTTTGCTTTCGAATTTATTACGTCTTTAGTTTTACTAATTATAATACTAAATTACACAAATTATCCTCATTATTTTCCTCCACTACGAGCATGATTATGTTATGGTTATAGTTTTTGTTTTGAGGAGCTCGTGGCTAAATAATAACAGCCGCACGGGTCGATTCACCAAGTTAAGCTACGCTTGCCGGGGTTGGTCAGTGGATGGGTGACCATCTTAACTTACCGAGACTCCGTGCCTCAAAAAGCACGTTAAGCCGTTGGTCCCGGCTGTCATTCGTGAATCTTTGACAGTCGTGACGAGTCGTCAGAAACCCGGAAGTCTGACAGCAGTCTTACCAAGGAGTATCATATTCTCCAGTAACTGGGTTGTGGAGGTCAGATAGGCAGTCGCTCCATGTAAAATACTGGTGTCCAGCTGTATCCGGTTAGACTGGAAGCCGACCCCAACATAGTTGGGAAAATGCTAGGCAGATTGATTGGTTATAGTTTTGTTTTTACAGCGTTGTATGTTGATTAGGGTGCCTATTTCTAATAATCCTTTCGCAGTTCACATTTGGTCTCGAACACATAATAGCTTGTCCACTCTCAAATGACGCACCCTACTACCACATTACAGCATTATCGTGTGAGTAAAATGCAGTAGTGGGGAGCGTCATATCAGAGTGGATAAGCTATACCTCGGATTTTCTAGTCTAGTCCAATTATTTAACCTGCTGCAGTACGTTAAAGGTAGCAATGCAAGTAATGTATGATGCCCACTTGCAACTTTTATTGAGCAACTTCACCTTGGATTTTTTTTTGGGAAAAATGCTGCAAGTCAACTTGCCATGATTGTTTTAACAGTGCAAGTCAGTTGCGGTTATGCATGTGAAGCCAAGTCAGAGCCCCATGGGCGACATAAAAGTTCTGACACCAGGTTAAGTCACTAACCACATGAAAAAGAAAGAAGAAGTAGAAATAGTGCAGAAACTTACGTTTTATTATTTTAACCGAACTCAATGCCTTTCATTTCGACAGTTCAGTCACGTTCATTGCGTTATTTACGTTAATTTTCTTCAAAACCCTCGGAATATAGAGAATTAAAAATTTTAATCAAAATAAATTTCGTGCCCTAACATAAAATAATCATACTTACCTAATTGTTTTTAGCTTATGCCTTTGTAACGTCTTTCATAACTATCTACATTGTGGAATGCAAAAAAATTAATATGAATTATAAATACGTGTGCAACTATTTTTGAAACTGCGATTTCATTACAGTTCGCGGCAAATAACTTGAACGCTCTGAAGTTAGGTTGCGCATGCGTACTGGCATGTGCGCTACTGTTTTATAACGCAGATTGACTACTGCGCAGTAATTTGTAGTCTACTTCAGAGCGTTCAAGTTACTTGCCGCGAACTGTATGTAACTTATAATGTTATAACAGTGTACTCACTTGGTCATCGAGTCCATGCCGATTTCCTCCTGGGCGATGAAGAAAGCCTCAGTCTTCTCCAGCACATGTCTCAGCTCGGTGAGCTCCAAATAGTTCTGTTTGAGGTTCACCGCGTTGTGGGACAGCTCCAGAATTTCGTTCTCTGTCTTCTCCAAGTGGGCCTGGGAATAAATGATATTGTTATGATAGGATTCGGTATAATATGGTGATTTTGACTGCTGCGGAGTGATTTATAATCTATACATACTATAAAACAAAGTTGTTTTTCGTGTTTGTCTTTGACCGCTTAGATCTTCCGAACTTCACAATGGATTTGGATCCGGTTTCCTCCATAATTTAGAGCTTTTATTCCGGAAGGTTTATTTGTATAATAAATTAATATTTAACTTAGATATAGTAAAAATTGTCGATGTTTTTTGCATCCGGGCGAAGCAGGGGCGGGTCGTTAGTATGATAAAAATATTATACACTCGAAAGAAAAATTTTCATCTCTTCTCAGGAAAGGAGAAAATTCAGGAGCATAGAAAAAGCCTCGTTACACCTTCGAAACTAAAAGCCCAGCTAGTGCGAAATAAACCATTCGTAACACCCATAAAATATTGCACTTTCGAAATTCTGGGCAACAAGTCATCTATTATCGCCCAGAATTTCGACAGTGCAACATTTTCAATGGTTTTATGAACATTGTCGCACTGTTTATTTACAGTGGTCCATTGTGTTCTTGGCTTTATTCGAACATTACTTTGTTGTCACAACAACAAATTGTAACTCAGGAAGTGAGAGTAGTGGTCCATTATCCCTGTTCATGACGCATGGCGTTGAGCTACAAGAGACCTACATGAACTTACAATAGAGATCAGAACGGGTTAACAACCTTTTTGTTCAGATACTTATCGCTGTCCCCTTTATCTTCTGTCCCGTTTATTTATGTAAATAAATTAACGTTGCTGCAAGTAGTCTTTTAAATTTCTACCTATTTATCAGTTTGTTATATTCGTCACTCACTTACTTATCGAGTTATTTATAACAAAAAGCTCTTTCAGTCCCGGCCTCATTTATTATTAAATGAGAAAAAATAAATGAGGCCGGGAGTGAAAGAGCTTGTTGTTATAAATAACTTGATAAGTGCGTGATTCATCACGCACTTATATATAACAAACTAATAAATAGGTGGTAATTTCGAATTTTTACATTAGATTGTCTTATTGGTTTATCTAACCTAACCTAACCTTTGGAATTGGTATTTCCAAGATGAAGTAATAAGCAAGATACATACAATGTGGAGACTACCATACAATACAAAATTTAAATACTCTTAATATACTCTACCTAGCTACCTATTCTCTACCCAACCCTACCTATTCTCAAAATACTCTACCTAGCTTCGAAATAAAAAACCGAGTTTTTCAAACAAATGTAATGTATGCCGGATCCACCCTAAGCCTATAAATTCCGTTTATCCAACTAGGCCTTGGGTGAAATCTCGGGCATACATTTCAGAATATCCACTTTAGGGTGGATTTTTGGGGTGGATACACGGAATAGCCCGAGCCGACTATGGATTTTGCCGAGCTATAATGACTAAACTATTGAATATATTCAATTGAATTTTTGTATACAGAATGGGAACGTCATTATGGACACACCGTTTAATTTTTTTGTTGTATTGTCCTCTCCACCTTGTATACCCAATTTAAAATGCCTAATAAGTTTTTTTTTATAAATAATTTGATCTGAAAAAGCCATTTTTGTGATTCTATTCTATGTCATATTGGTGCTCATATCCATAATATCCTACCAAAGAACCCAGTAACAGCTTTCTCAACACATCTCAGGTCTTCTTACTAGGCAACTGACCGTGTGGCCCTCAGGCTACGAGTATACGAACGAACGTCCTAGAATCAGCACCGAAAACATCCCGCACTAATTTTTTTCTACCTACACAATTTCAGTTTTTTTTTTTAATCATGAATATCGACGGTGATGTGCCAATATCGACTTCCTATCTCGAGAAATTCACTTTTTTATGGTTTTGAATTTAAAGGTGAAATTCGCATATTCTAGTCAGTAATACATCTTTATTAAAATACAAAAGATGACGTATATTTAGTAACCAATCCGCTTAACTGTTCTCAGAGAATCATAAAGAACCCAGTAAGAAATCGACACGTGTTTCACCTCTCAACGAGGCATCCTCAAGATGACGATTGACTTGTTGCGAAAGCGGACGCGACGTGCTGCCACGTCAAGCGTCGAACGCAGAGAACATCTTTAATCGCAAGTAGTGTACCAGCATAAATCTCAATGTAGAAATATCTGGCGCACACGTTGACAACCTTTTCTATGTGTTATAATGGGGGCCTGGAATTCTAAAAACCTCCCACAAATTACAACATTTTGACAAAATACCTGTCGACTAATATTATTACAGAGAGATACTGATAACTAGTATAGAGTTTAAGTTGTGGAGATAAAATTTTTTTTTTTTTTTACTGCTAACTAAAACGGCTAACTTTTAACTAATCCAGCGCGCCTAAATTGTTGACTTCGACAGCTAGAAGTTATTATCATTTCGCCGTCGATATGTTCCTCACCTCAAGATCGATGATCTCCCTCGGGTTGGGGGCCCGCGGGGCCTCTTTGACGGCAGGTATGTGCACACCATCCTTTTGAACTTCAGTCTCGATGTACCGAAGCTTGCGCTCCATCTCGTCACAGCGACGGACTTCATTGACGAATTTACGCTGGAACGCGTTCACGTCCGGGTTTAACTGGAAGGTAAGAAATAGGTTTAATAAAACTTCAGTAGCATAGAAAATATTAACAACTATCTGCGTCCCGCGGTTTCACCCGCATAAGTCTTGATCCCGTGGGAATATCGGGATAAAAAGTATCCTATGTCTTAATCCGGGCCATGGTCTACCCATGTGCCAAATTCTATCCAAATCTGTTCAGTCGTTTTAGCGCGATAGCGTAACAAACAAACAAACTCAGTTTCGCATTTATAATTTATTAGTTAGGATAATTTCTGTCATTTTGTACCTACACATACAGAACTCGGGCGCTGCACATAGGCACGGGAAGCGATCGCAAAGCCGAACTTTTTAGAAACCTTGATTTACTCAACTACTGGTGTTTATAAAATTTCGTTAAAAATATTTCCAGATGTTCTTGGGATTGTAATAAATACGGTTTCCTCCTCTTTCAAGAATTATTATTTTGACCATAACGTCCTTAACAATTGACGAGAAGAAGCGCATGTCGCGACATGTGGAAGGAATGTGGGAGGGCCTTGGCCCTATGTGACTTTCGTTTCTCTTTTGCACATATTTGTTTTGTTTTGTTGGCTGTGCAGCCAAGGGTACCTTTACCTATATGGTTTGATGCTCATTGATGAACAAATATTAGTTTTCTTTTAAAAAAAAAGCAATAGTTTGAGAAAAAATTCTGCCGGCCTTTGCACTTTGACACTAAACTTTTACCTTGTCGCCTGAACTTTGTACCTGGATCCAAAACATATTTTGATTACTTTGAACAATACAAGCCAAAGTCTATGTCGTGAAGTCATTAATTTCAAATTGACCAGAATTCTTTATACTTCCTAAGACTGTACTGGTAGAGGTCAAAGTACAATGTAGCATGATAACAACAATATTTGTGTATATTTTAATCCTGTTTTTTTTATAAAGGTCAGCATTCACAGTTTGAAAAGTGATATTTTACGCTTAGACAATGAACACTGTAGACCCTTAAATTTTTTTATTAATATTAGTAGGTATGTATGGTGCATAATTACTGACGAAATGTGGGTGTATTTTACATACAGTGTGTTTCAGAAATGTGTGTTCGTGCAGTTTGATGGTCTGTATTACAAGACCAATAAAACGACCAAACATTTCTGATATACTCTGAAGGTAGATCTCTGCCTGACCCTTCGGGGAAAACAGGGGTAATGTTTATGTTATGTACAGCGGGTTTGTAAGTTGTCGAAAACAGCATTGAGAACGGATCTATCCTGAATAAGCATTCACAGAGAGACATATTTGCAGTCTCACACTCAACAACTAGAATTTCCAAAACAAGAGCATTGTTTCAAGTAGTGACCTACCTATGTTATTTATTATCATCTATACAACATTGTTAAATTCAAACAGTGAGTCATGCGTTGTACAAATTAAAGCAGGTTACAAAATTACTATTATTATACTGTAGCTAAATAAATAATTGGAAGTATAAATTAGCGCAACAAGTTTTAGTAATGCATGGTTACTGAGGTCCTTAGGTAAACACTTAATATGTAGTAATTGGTTCTACAAAGTTGATAAGTTTTTAAGCGAAGTTCTACCATGCAATGTTTTAAGATATCGGACTAATGGCACTCTCGGAACGCATGGATAAACTCCGGTGAAGAATACCTTTAAAACCGGGAAATAACCTTTTCTAAACTCAATTTAGCTACGTATTTAAATAGTAAATCACATACAATTAATAGGACCTAGGTTGTTTGTGTCAATTAGAATAGATTGTCATGCATAAATGTCAGTGCCATTTAGCAGCTAATTAGCCTTAACGTTCGGCGCCTTAGAGCAATGATTTTGAGCGACCGTATCCGGCAGAAGTATCCTGAGTGCTGGGTCGACTACTTAGTGATGCGATTACATTAAATTGACGCAAATGGTCGCAAGCACAGCACGTATTGATATTAAGGGTGAAGTTACACTAACAATTTGTTTATCAATATTTTGGGATCTTTTGTGAAATATCAAGTAAACTTGTAGGTAATTGTTAGCTGGTATTTTGGACATTCTATTGAAACATTTACCTAGGCGATTTGCAAAAAAAAACCGCGGGTAATAGAACAACTGTGTGTGTGAATAGATGTGTATATGTAACTATCGGCTACTACTTCTCTTAGTTTTTTTCGTCTCATTTCTGTGCTACAAAACAGATTGATAAAACCATCACATTCATGGAAAAAACTAAAATAAACTTCCTGAGAAACCGTTTCATGTAAATGGCTCCGTCGGTACTATACAGAATGAGTTCGAATTTGTGCAAAATTGTTTTTATGACGTCATCGTACATGACTAAATTAGAATTTGAGTAAATAAAGGAGCCTGTTGTTTATCAGGAGCCTTGTAACAAAACATAGTTGTAAAAACAAATAGAAATAAAGAGGTCATCTATAGAAAATGATACTGTAGGCATTGCTAGAAGACCTTGCCAGCTCTCACGCACTGTCTTTCACATTATTATAATGTTTAAACTAAGTGCACACGGCTACACATCAAGCTATACATTTCCACAATAAGCTGACCTCGCATTGTAAGGAAATCCCATAAAATGCGAAATTAGCTTATACTGGAAATTTATAGCTTGATTATGTAGCCGTGTGTACATACTTACACTTAGACAGGTAAAGCATTCAAGTTGTGTCAGACTTCTTTGTATTAGATATCTAATCTTATATAGATTAGAGAATGGGACAAGGAAAATCAAGGAATACACTTGGAGATTTCTTTAAGGTTTTTCCGATTGATGACTATTTTATAAATGGAAGAATATCTCCTGTATAGCCTAGCCTTTTCCCAACTATATTGGGGTCGGCTTCTAATCTAACCGGATGCAGCTAAATAACAGTATTTTACCAGACCTCCACAACCCAGTAACTGGGTAATACGATACCCCTTGGCATGGGGTACCAATTCGAACAAATTATAATTAGTCTTGAAAAAAGATCATAGATGGCAGCATAGGTAACAATTATGAAATTAACAGTCACTAAAAAGCGATAAACGGGAGATTTTGGCTGAAATAAGATTAGTAAAAATCAAAACTTCCTTGTTTAATGCTGATTATCTATTGTAACTCATAAATCTCGTATTTTCAACAAAAAAAGATAAAACCTTTTTGTTTAGGGCTCTTTGCAATAGATGGCGTTTTACTCAATTTGTCATAACTGTAGTACATTTAGCCAGTCAATAGCCCGACTAGGGAGGTCTCATTTCTTTGTATGGGATTGGGTATCTGTACGTAGTATTATATTATCTGTGCCCTTAGTAAGACTGGTTTTCAGACTTTCGGGCTTCTGACGACCCGTAAATACTACCAATCTACGAATGACAGCCGGGACCAACGGCTTAACGTGCTTTCTGAGGCACGGAGGAGTTTCGGTATGTAAAGATGGTCACCCACGGACCAACCCCGGCAAGCGTAGCTTAACCTGTTGGATCAACCCGTGCGGTTGTTATCACTTAGCTACGAGCTCCTACTTACATACAAACAGTACTATTAGATCAAAATTTGGCTTCTTTCTCCTACGTCCTAGCTATGGCGCTGTGATTGTGAAGAACTGTGCACAATTGACATTCTAGTTACAATTACAAGGTCTTAAAGTCGAACTAATTTGCATTAACTCTTTTCAATAAACAAAGCAATTATTCCAGAGACATTAAAAATACTATTGTCTTCACTAAATTGAGTTGTCGAAGAACAATAAACAGTAAGCGCCGCGCCGTCGAGTCGTAGATAAATTTACATATGATGTATTCGTAATAAGTAAATATTGTATCAGGTTTTTATGTATATCCAATTATTCCAAAAACATTAAAAAACACTATTGTCTTCACTAAATTGAGTTGTCGAACAAAAATAAAAAGTGAGCGCCGCGCCGCCGTCGCCTCTTAGATAAATAACGCAGTTAAACCAGTTATTTACATAATAAGTATGTAGATATTCGTAATAAGTAAATATTATCTCAGAACGTTTTAATGTGGATCCTACGGTAATAAAGGCATTGTGGCGTACGTAAATCAGGCGACGTGTGGTCGGAAACCGGTCTGACGGGAGGCCGAACCTTAGCGTAGGAACATTTCATCCTAAGGCCCGCTTCGCAGCAAGCGGAGCCAGCGCGCATTGCATTTTTATTACCCTGCTTTGAATGTATGTTAGGGGTGGGTCTCAATAACGCATTGATTAAATACATAGATTATAAAATATCTCACCTGTGTAGGTACAGTAAACTGCGAATCTGAGTAACACTTTTACTACGAAAATAGCTCTTACTGCTACGACGTAAAGACGCTGTCAATTACAAATTGTTACTTCTATGTGCGGTTGATTGTACCTACATCTTTTACAAATTATTGTTCTATCCTATCACAATTATGCTAGTGGCTTTGTTGGCACAAATTTGATTAAATTTTATTCTAATATCTGAAGCCCTTAGGTAATTACTTGAAATTAGAGTGACAACTATTTTTAAATTATATTTTAAAACTGCAACACGTCTTCAGGAAGTAGGTATTGATCGCTTCATGTATTCTTAGATGGATCGATATCGACATGACACTAACTCTTTAACACTCTTGCGGACGAGGGAAGTTTGTAGAATGTCGTCAGTGTAAATATAAGAGCAAAGCTAGTTCTAATTAAGCTTAATTAAAATGGCGTCAATGACGCAATGAACGGTACCAATCAGAAAAAATACAGGATGGCAAGTATGTATTTTTTCAAGGTAAAATATGAGTTTATTGATTAAAAAAATACAGTAGGTATATGTATTTTTTTAATCAATAAACTCTTATTTGACTACTTATAACCTACTCATATATTAAATTTTTTTTAGAGCATTTTGCTGATTCATATAATTTTTAGTTAAGTATATGTATTTTTTAATGTATAAACTCTACTTATACATTGCATTGTGTAAACTACTTATGTAAGTATTGTATTTTTATTTTATAGTTTATTTATTATGTTAATAATTCGCTCACAATACAACCTTGGTAGGTAATAAATTTATATATAAATCAAATACCTAAACTCAACCATAGCCTTATCAATGCGTTAGAAAAACAGACCTAGAAACACAATAAGGAAAATATTCGAGCTGCTACCATTGAGATAAACTGCCATCGAATGCAGACTGATTAATTTATGCGTATGCGTTGATCCGCCGCGGGCGACTCGGGACCTTGCAGGACCACCTTCAAGTGGCCAGGCCCCAAGGCCCCGAAATGCCATCTTGCTAACCTTACCTCCTTGCCCCACTGATCAAGCCCAAACTAACCCGTCACGCTTACAACTTTCTGATCATTATGCAAGTCTTTTTTTATTCGTAATTCGTCTTGACAAACCACTAGATGTGAATGTGTCAGCTAAATGCGAAAGGAGTTTTGTAAAAGCAGTTTTATTTTTGCACATTTTGGCCTTATGAATATGTATGTGAGTTTTTAATCAATATTGTTAGTCTTTTATTCCGGTTTTGAATTGAGACATACAAGGCTTGGAGCAAGCAGCCGAATAAACTGTTCATCATTGTAGTGTACTCTTCATTTTGTGGCTGTCCTGTCAGTTTCGGTCTTACATTAACCGCAAAAGAATAACATATCGCATACGCGCATAATCTAGATAAGAAGTGAGGAAACAATGGTTAAGGTCCCCCAAAATACGCATGAATGTTTAAACTGCCTGACATGTAGATATGACTAAGATGGGTCTATAGTCTATCTACTGCTCGGGAAGTTTATTCTTTGATTCTCTTTGCAAACTTTTAATCCCACAAGCAGAATGGAGTCAGCTTTCCTTATCTTCTTGTCATGCAAAAAAAAAAACAATCTTCATAGCCTTTCTCCCAACTATCTTGGGGTCGGCTTCCAGTCTAACCGGATGCAGCTGAATACCAGTATTTTACATGGAGCGACTACCTATCTGACCTCCACAACCCAGTAACTGCGTAATACAATACCCCTTGGTAAGACTGGTGTCAACTTTCGGGCTTCTGACGACTCGTAACGACTGTCAAAGATCCACGAATGACAGCCGGGAACACGTGCTTTCCGAGGCACGGAGGAGTCTCGGTATGTAAAGATGGTCACCCATCCACTGACCAACCCCGGCAAGGGTAGCTTAACCTGATGAATCGACCCGTGCGTGTTATTACTACTCAGCCACGAGCTCATCTTCTTGTCATGCAATTTATGTAAAAAAAATATGAATTTGGTAACCCCTGATTCCGATAATGTGATGAATGATGCGTGTTTCAACACTTACGTCTCTAAACTGCACAGTGCCGGCTTCTCCCAGCTCGGAGACGGACGTGTATGCCGCCTCTGGCTGAATGAAGAGCTGGCACAAGGCCATCTCTTCGCTGCGGAACATGGCCCCCATATTGGTGGTCTATTATGCCCCGCCTGTTTCTGTAAATAGAAGGAAACACTCGTTAATTTAATTAATTAAGTACCTAGCAGGGTAATTGGCAATATGCTAGAAGTTATGGGTAAATGTGTAAAAAGATTATAAAACCCCAATAAATTGGAATAACAGCGTGGACGACGATGAGTTTTCGGGAGAATTTCTGGTATCATTCCTACATTAGCTTATAAGTTATTTCAAGTTTTCAAATAGCAGGCAAGAATTTAAGACAAAAATACTAAAACAGTTAACCATAACCAAATCCGTATCGCTAAAGAATTTCTTAACATGAATTAATTTGATCCGGGCAATGCGACGTTATTTAGAATCAAAATAATCGGAATGCTACTTCATTTTCTTACTTAGCAGTACGACGTAAACCTTATTATGGAATGTTGGAGGCCTCATATTGCAGTATCACACCATATTTGACACCTCACGGTACCTACAGATGTGAATAGTACAATAGGGCAAACGCAGGCAATTTGATTTCGCGGTCGCCGATTGAAATGGGGGCAACTCCAACTTATTATCATTAAACGTCACAAGGTTGACTTATGATTACTTAATGCAATTTATCGGTAACGTGTGAATTGACAGAAACGACATTGCTTCGTTATTGGAAACTTATGGAACGGACAATATTTAGTTTGTTATTTAACAATGATCGTTTTCTATATATGTAGCAGGCCACATTAGATACATTTTAGCGGTTAATACCGGCGCGTGCTTTGCGTTCCAAAGAAGAATGGTGCTCGGCTAAATATGGGCGAAAAGTCGCGAACAGCTACTAGTAATATTTCTTAAGCTGTAAAGCAGTTACCTACCAGTAAGGTTACATAAATTCTTAATCTCAATATGTGTATCTAACATCAGCAAAAACTTGTACTACAAGATGAACATTCTCATTGGACTCGACGCGACACTTTCGCCATTTAAAACTCGTCATGTTGCAAACGAAGCAATAGCTAGCTGAACAGAAAATTAGAAATAGATAATCATATAGGTATCTGCACCGGCATGAATAAATCGTAGCGTTTTAGTCTCGAGTGAAACATTTAGCTGCTGTCAGTCATTCTCCGTGCCAATTTCGCTCATGAAAATCCGGCCTTAACCACTTGTACTACCGCTCCGGCGATTAACGAGAAGCGAGTAGAGCTAGCAAATAAAAACGAGTTGGCGAGCAACGAGCAGCGAGTGCGCGACGGCTGGTATGCGTATGTATCAAGCACGAGTCTCTCGGCAGAGTCTGCGAGTGTTCTTCCCGCCATGCGAGCGTCGCCGACTCGCCGCGTCGCAGAGCGAGTATTCTCTTTGATAGATCTTGTCGCCGCGACAAACGAGTATACTCGCCGGGCGGCGGTGTGAACAGTCAGCGATCAACTATTATTATTATGTATCTCTTTTACTTACATCACGGGACCTACAATCTTTTGTACGTTTTTTGAGCGAAAAAATTCACTTCCTAGTCGGGGCGGTTAGACAGGTGCCTTAGAAAATTTAATCAGTCTGCCAGTTTGATGGTGTACTTTAATTGCAGTAGAATCAACATCAAATGACTCATGCTACCAATTACGGCTAGAGTGCGCCACTTTTTAGTAAATTAAATCTTGAACGAGTTGTAGCCACCGACCGTAACACAAGATTCGATACGCGTACCTACTCATGCGTGCGAGGAGTTTTCAAAAGCAAACAGTTTCATTAGACATAAAATCGTCTAATTAAGATCATGTAAGTCTAATTGCACAAGGCTTAGAAAGTGGTTCTAATTTATCCCACGGAACACGGCTACTATAGGTTCTTGTAAGTAGGCTATTGTACGAGGACTCCAGCTCCATGATGACAGATGATGCCATCAAATTAATTTGATGACATCATCATGAAGTCAAATCATCATTAGGAATCTAACTTGAACAATCGCTAGTCTACTGCTGGATATAGATTTTTATAAGGAGGGGCCTATGTGAGAGGTAATCACATATATTATAGGTACACAATATGTGGCTGCCCAAAAAACCATGAAAGTCCTCTATAAGAGAGTCTGTAAAACAAAAATCAAAGACGGCAGAGCCAATGGCAGCGTAAAATAACTGCTCAAAAAAGACCACGAAACTGGACAATTAGCAAGACGTGATCACGTGATGTCAGGTAGTCCGTGGAACACAGCTTGTGAATTGAATGATTGCTGTGAGTCATCAAACGAAGTTTTGATTCAGCAAGCATATTAGCGGGCAACACCTGCTTGGCGCAAAAGGGAGCAGTGGTGACTGAAAGCCTTGTTCCAGGTTTTCAAAGATATTGAAGACATTATCGTCATTGATAGCAGTAAGAATGTTCTTCTAGGCACGCTTTACGCCTACCCTCTCCAACTGATGACGCCGATATCCAGCAGCATTTGGAGTATTCTAGACCTAATCAGAGAGACAATGATAGTAAAACAATGACATTACAATGAACACTTATTATTGTTTTTGAAGTGCGTACCTACTTCAAATGATTTGATCATACTCATGAATGCGTAGCCTTAGAACAGCTCGGTGATTTAAATTATTATTCTAAATGAAGGCCTTGGCTTGATCGAGAGAATTGCGTCTATAATAAAAAAAAATACAATTGAAATCTATGAAAAATAAAAGGTAAATAGCGGCTCTTAACTAATCCTTATCAGATTTAATCATTTAAGATTATTAATAGGATTTATCTAAAAACAACAATGTTTAAATGCAAATCGTGATTAGATAAAAAAACTGTCAACTATCAGATCGTTCCCATCCAATGAAGCAGGAATTATCGTTCGCAGTTCGCGGTCAGTGACAAGGCCAATAGTTTTTGTGGACAGACGGCTGTTGCGGGCCAGTTTTTATGACAAAACTCTATTATTCTCTGAGATGATGTTTGTATTGTTATAAAAGACACTTCCTAAATATTTGTTTAAGCAAAAAGGCAGCATAACGCAATTGACGCATCTACATTAATTTCTTAAACCACTTTTCTTCAGTAAACCTAACATTCAACCTTTTTAAACGATAGTTATCTACACCACTATGTTTGGTTTAGTTAGTCTCAGCACTTTATTTTTACTGTAATCAGTTCATGCCATTAAACGCGCAAATAGAGATAACTTTACACCTTTATTTGCAGTATGACTGCGGAAAAATAAGCTGGTAAAGGCAAACAAAGGCAGAGTCGAGTTTGAGCTGGTTACAAAACAGTTATAAATTTACTTTTAATGATGTAGGGACAAACTTATTTTTGGACGTTATTTAGGGACACTAAAATTGGGGCCAATGTGCGTAGGAGTTTAAAAAGGAGCAACGTTTTCAACTTTTTTCAAAAATGTTCCGTTTTGAAAGTTTCAAACCTACCGAATAATGATAAAACGAAATGAGTTTAGCGATGTCTCGATATAATTGAATACCTACCGAATTAATTCATCAATTCAGCTATGAAGCTAAAGAACACTCGATAGCTGCACAATAATACGTAATGACGCAATTAGAAACAAAAGAATTTCGTTTCAGCAACCAGCAGCAGATAATTTTAACGGCTGCTAAGTAGTTATCATAACAAATGATTGACAAGGCGGTTAGCATGATTAGTAACGTTTACCAGACACAAACATCAAGGAGGCGTTATACATAACTATTTTGTTTGTTACTCTTCTTACATTATATTTCTACACATTCACAGCTTCAGTTCCAGTTCATTAAGTATTCAACTCTAGTTGAAACCTCCTTTGTATAATGTTCACTAATCCTACCTAATATTAGTTTTCAGCACAAAAGCAGAACATTTTTTTAAGAAACAGTAAATATTTAAACAATCTCGTTAGTTTTGTAGCTATTCTCACATCTTCTGGAAAAGGTAAAACGTTTTTATGGTTTAATTCAAATTCAAATAATTTAATTCAGGAAAACACCCACATCAAATTCACAACAGATTACAAATTCAGGTTTATGAACTTTATTTTTCTCATTAAGAATTAACAATAATTCACTTACTGAGAAACTAAATTTACATAAAATGTATTATAAATATCGTTACACCTGCCCGTTTTACACCTAAAACGGTTACAACATCAAATTCAGTGTTATAATAATTGCAATTCATTATAATATTTTAGTTCACTAGTTAGCGATATTTCATATTTCCTTAGTAATATTGCCAAATTAATCAAAAAGGTAAATATTTGACAGCTATTTGCGACGTTGCCAACTTTTAAAATGAACGCTCTTAAAGTTGTTACAACAAGTTCATTGAAATAGTAATTAAACATGGCATTTTGTTTAAATAATTATCTTCGCCGCCCTACATTTCTGTAATTCAGTAACGAACAATTCAGTACGAGAAAGCAAACAATTTCTTCATGGCTGTAAGTGGAACAGTTGATTTAAAGAATGTATATCAATGTTTGAATAAGGAGTACGATAAGAGTTTCTTTATGAAGAAGATAGGGGCATTTGAACCAAGTATTTAAGTTTATTTTCAAGCTAAGTTTATGAAGCCAAAAGCTTTATCTGCATGCATAATTAAATTATTATTAAATACTAGGTGCTCTCCGCAGTTTTACACCACATCAGTCTCGATCCCGTAGGAATATCGGGATAAAAAGTATCCTATGTCCTTACACAGGGCATGGTCTACCCATGTGCCAAATTTCATCCAAATCCGTTCAGCCGTTTTAGTGTGAAAGCGAAATAAACAAACTCACTTTCGGATTTATGATATTAGTTAGGATTTTTGTAATTACGATAATGATCATCAATTATTGTTAATAAGCAATAGAACAGTCATTAAAGTAGATAACAAGATAATTTACAAATTGATCGATTTTAAACGCTTCAATTTCTTGAAAAACTTAATTCAAACCGAATCGCGATCGGCGCAGGAGTTTCGTGAACTATGACGTCATGAACAGGATAAATCGTAGCCGTGCGTGAAGGTTAGCACGTACGTAGTGCAGCATATATAAATGTTCCTACATCACCTACATGTTGCTCTACTCTCAAAGGCCAATCGTCCGTCACTTGTTTCCGGTGTTGACTGCCACTTATCGCTTCCGATAATCTGACCTTTTGACTATTTTTTACGGGAATGGAATGCAACTGAACGTAATAAATCAATATTTCTTATTACTACTCTTGTGTCCTTTATTGATCCTTTAGCATTTAGGTCGTAAATCAAGGCCCAAATATTGCAGGATCTGTTTATAAGATTGGGAACCGAATTGACTTTTGTACTTTACTTTTGTTGATGGTAAGTACGGTCTACATGAGCAATGGTAATTTTGCACGACTCATAATGCGAAGCATTAAAGTGTGCTCTACGATCGAAAATTTTTTTTTGCCCCATTTCTGTAACTGTTTTTATTGTTACACTCCTGCTAGTACACAGAACCTACTTAATTTATATTCCATTGTATAGATGATTAAATGGAGATTCATTTTTAACAATTGATTTAATGCAGCAGAAATTGAAAAACCATCAAAATAGTTTAAAAAAAAATCCTGTCCGTCAATTTATGAACCCTGAAAACATTGTAGCTTGCGATATAATCAATTAATTGAGCCAATTTTTTTTTTTTTGTACATTCGTTTCAGGCATAGAAGGAACCCTATTGAAAATGGCTCTTTTATTCAAAGTAGTTTAATTATAATTAATAAAATACTAACTAAAATATAATATCTATAACTAAATATTTCCAACCTTTGACTTGACGTCTGTAAGTTGCCTAGCAACCGCCAAGTAAATATCTTTGTGAATAGTGTTTGACATTACGACTTCATGAAAAGTGATAAATTGTTCATTTTTGTTAGAAACTATGTTTTGAATTTCTTTTTCGTTTATGAATGAGTGTTATGTATGAGGCGTGCACTTTTGGATTTTCCAAACTATTTTATTCATTTATTGAGTGTATCAAGTACCGATGAGTGAGTCACTTAAGGAAAGGGCGTTCAGGATGAGGATGAAAGACAATTTCAATATTCGTGTCATTTACCTGAATGTTACAGGCATAAGTGTAACATTCAGGTAAATGTCACTTGAACTGTATGGTGTTACCATAATGATACCAAAAAAGCTTTAACTTCCACCGCTATTAGATGGCAAATATTTTTAGCAGTAAGATGCTTATATTTAGGCATGCCCCACACCACAAGTACAATAAATTAAAAGTTCGACGGGCTGCAACAATAAATTGTAGCCGCAGCTGCCTGAACATGTTATTATGAAAAATCATGCACGGTACTTCAAAGTAGGAACATTTCCACACTATCAGCAATAAACAATGCAATATATGATATAAACTGAGTTATTTTAGCTCCTGAGCGATCGAGAACATCGCCGCAGATATGCGATGACAGCCCATAACAAATTGCTATTGAGAACATTTTGCAGCAGGAAACTCATAATTGCATTATTTATAGATACATTCGCGTAAAATATAGTCATTCTGCTGAAATACGACGAATGGGAAGTACGCTTTAGGTACAGTTGGTGTCTGCCAATATTTTGTCATTGGAATAAGGACAGCCAGTGGGGCGGACACACATAAAATGACAATTGATCGCAATGGGTTTCATTTTGACAGTTCACCGACGTTCATTGCGTTATTTACGCTGTTGAGCAGACGAACTTTTCAAACCTGTGAAGCAATGGATTAGCAATATCCTTCAAAACTCTCGGATTGTTAATGAAAGTGTGTTACGCAATTAGGGTGCTGGTCTAAGGGCTTCGAAAGGGTCCAAATTGGAACATTCAAGAGGGATGAACATTCAACCTACATAATTGATGATTTTGGTGCACGGTAAAACTCTAATGAGTTTATGTCTGCACCAACTTATTATGTATAAAGATGTTACTAGTACACTACTGAATGAATAAATATATAAATAAATAATTTAAATTTGACATGGAAATTAGGCATTGCTGGATAAAGCAAGAAAGCGAGGTAAAAGACGAGAATAGTTCGAGCATGGAATGCCCTTCATCTGGCTTTGGATGGGCTTTGGCTGCAGAAGACGAAATTTCGGAGTCTGGCGTACAATCTTAAAGGAAAGCCTTTGTTCACCTGTTCTGTACAAAAACGAATAAGGATGTCAGTGGCAAATTGCAACACACTGTTCAACATTTGTTTTTAATAACGTTGGTCGCAAGGCAAACCTTGCACTCAATACTCATGGAAATATTTCATTATTTGCTGTAACTGCCAGTTCATACACTGAAATAAATGTGCTGGGCGAAACAGCTCCATTATTTCATTTATTTTATTACTGTATGTGCACAATGCACATCTATGTAAACGACCAAATGTTGGCAGATTTACAAAATTAATTAATGGTTATTAAAAAGTGGTTAGTTTTGAACAAGTCGAGGTTATTGTATAATACATTATGTTACTTTCATGCCAACGAATGTAGTGGATTGGTCGGGCGATTTCTTAAATTTCACTTATGCTAACTTTACTGTTCATGCTTAGACAACAAATTATCAAGTAGATACTATTTACGTAAATTATATGTTTGAGTTAAAGCTGGTTAGTAGAAGATTTTCTAAAGCTTCGGATATTATTTTGATGCATTAAAAACTCCTTTCAAGTTTTTTTTCATTATAAGCAAAAGTTGTCTACACATGTCATTACATAACCAGTGCCTTGGAAATAAATCTATAAATAGCTTGAACAGTCGTCCATTAAACTTTCCTATCTAGGTGATCAATTTAAAACTGTCACTGATTGGGTCGACAACAAGCTATTTTGAAAAAACTTGGAATTTTCGTACTTATTTCACATATAATAAGGCCTACGAAGATTGATTTATAGTAGTACATTTTGAGAAGATAAGCAATGAGATGAATAAGTTATCTAAATGTGGGAGCCAGTTGCTTATCTAGCACGTGATAACTGCCTTGAATTGATCGTTCGCTAAACAAACACCTCATCTCGACCCACCGCGGCCGATTCGATGATTGTATTAAGTTGATAGCTTCTAACTGAAACGATGGCCACACATGTCCGACACGACTATAATGGCTGCGACACGACAAGACAGCTATTGGACAATTTATGTAATAGGTAGGTACAGTCACGAGCACTATATGTATACACTTAGCAACTTTTAAAACTGATTTTCTCCTACTGTGGTGATTGTAATTTTATGTTGTCACGAACATAGTATTTTGGAACCCAAACTAATATAAAATAGGTCTTATATCAATGTTCCCGTCGTTATTCCATGAGAAAATCGCTTTTGAATTTTGCTAAATGGATACATATTAGCGCTCGTGATTGTACACATGATGACATGAGACTTGCCTCTATCGAATTTATGGTCTGGTCGCGTATTTGTGAAGCATGTAACAATAGAAATTGATATGTAGTTAGGACTAAAGGAAGTGAACTCCGTCATGTACGGAATAAAACGACATGCTGTGGCCCCAAATAAGATAGGATAGGCAGAAGCATGACCTCTCGAGCCTTGTATAATCTAGCGATCGGCAAAGAATCTAAGATCTAAGACGAAGCTTCGATGGCTCATACAAGATATCAAAGCTATGCAGGAAATGCCCTCGAAAAGGTTCCTAGGAAGTAACAAATGTAAAGTCATTTGTAAAGAGCTCTGATTCAACTCGGTGTTTCTAGTCAGGTGACTGTTCGTCAGTCAGAAGCTTGCAAATGGCGAGATAAATGTTCCGAGAAGGTAAACTTTATGAAGGTCAAACATAAAGTCAAATAAACGTATGAATAAGTTAACAGTGTGTAACTAGCCTATTAACCATTAAGGAATATGCTTGTAATAACTAAACCATTGACAAAAATATATACTACAAAATGGTTTCATAATGACTAAGCGCAGTCAACAGTTGATTAAGGCACGTGATTTATAACTGCCTGAAAATTTGCAATAAAAACAGCTCAATCGAAATGTAGTGATTCAGGTGAATAGAACACAGATTCTGACTTGACAGAACGTATAAATAAGATGCCGAAAGATGTGTACCGTACGTAGCTGTGCTGACATAGATATTGACCAGATATTTACACGGCCAAATGATAAGAAAACTCTTAAAAAATATCATTTTATGCTAACAAGAACTGGCTGTAGATAAAATATACCTTATAAACAAGATATTGTTGAGGGGCAATGTTAAGATAAAACTCTCAAGAGGACAGTACAAGTGTTTGAGTTGTGAACTTGATAATGTAAATGGCACGAAAGGTTTTTCAAAGCCACTGAGAAATAAGAATGAAGAACATAACTTTAAATATTTTAATATTCAGTAGGCCGTTGTTAATACAACCAAAATTAAAATATTTTCAGAACAATACGATGCTTAAAAATGAAAAATAACATTCAAACCATAATTAACAACCATTTAAAAACAGGAGAAAACATTCAAATGAATATAAACTACATTGATTACTTGAATAACACCAATCAAACAGTTTCACGGGCATGTGTAGAACACCGATTAGCATCGTCAGTTAATCATAAAACTTATCAAAACACAATTTCCTCACTAATTACCAACAAACGTAAAGAAGAAATGCGTTCGATTCAACTCATCAAGTATTAACTCGTGTAAAGGCTCGATTCGTAGTCAAGGCGGCTGCTATCGCTTCGAACGTTACATTCAATGCAATTATATACTCAGGAATTTTTGTTAGTTTATAAAGTGCACTACGGAAATGAACCTTATTAGGTAGGAGATTAGGTTTGATTAGTATTGTTAGAATAAATAGTAAGGTATTGGACGCACCAGTGATCGTGTTTCGTATCGCAGTCCTGTCACGGTAACACGTTTGGCGCGACGAACGCGCGGTAAGCAACTGACGTTGGCCTGATATTGCCATGTTGGTGCCGCCGAACATGTGACCATGCTAGCTTCGTGATGTGATCGTTAAATTGTTCCCTAACTTTGTATTTCTTTACGGATACCTTTAAGTCATTACGTTTTTATTTTATATGGATTATAGGCCCGATTGAAGGGTATTTTATTATATATGCGCACGCGCATAGTTATAATTATTACGTTCATCTTGGCATATAGATATACATCCCGGTTATGTAAACTATATTATATTATTATAACGCGTTTTTATTACATTGAACCTATTAAATGGGACGTTAGTTAATAGTTTATACTGTGCCGCTACGGTTTATGTAAATAACACTGAACAGTTTATAAATTAAAACATCATTTTCTCGCGACTTACCGGCTAAACAAATAATTCTGTAAAGAATAAATTAAAACTGACAGGCGTGGCGAAAGCGAAGATATTAATTATTATAAATAGTTATTTGTAGGTAATCTAATAAAAGTTACAAAAAACACTTACGTATAGAAAAAAGCGTTGATATTCCGCAATAAAAATCCACACAAGTGAAGAAGTCGTGTCTATGTTATTCTCGCATCAGCTGATGATAAGGAAGATGAGAGCTATCTCGTGATCGCGCCGTGCGGTTGGCAGCACTGCCGACTCCTGCGCAGCCTCCGCGGCCTCGCGACGACTCATCATTGCGTGATTCGTACTGCGGTTAAATAATTACATTAGTACACTCGAGTTTACAAGTAATTGATTGAGAATATTAAAGTTCAACTTTAAAATAAAATTAGACATTTATTGTAGCCATAAGCAGAAAATATAGAAGGGTAAAGGGTCTGTATATATCTGTGAGGTACAGACAACGTTATCTAAATGACAACATATTAAAAAGCAATTAAACCAGCTATTTGGAATATCATCAAAGGCATCACTTACAGACATACAAAATGTTTAAATACATTTGCTGGTCTCTGTCTTAAAAAATACTTATAAAAAATTACATTACCTTGTTTTGTAACATTCACGATTTTATATTCCGTGATTCAAACATATGCGACATAATCAATATTCTAGTCGACTGGTGATTATGCCAATTGCCGTCCGATTTGAAATAATTGAGGCCTTATTCAAGGTAATAGAGGCACTTAGGTTATTCAATCGAATTTAGGGTCACTATGGATATCACTTTACATGGTGAATGGAGATACTGAACTTTTATGAAGAAAAAATCTGCAGTTTTGATAAAAAATTGTGTAATTTATTGACAATAATAACATAGAATACATATAGCTAATCATATGCCTAGATTTAAAATAATAAAAATATAATTTAATTTATTTGATTTAACAATCAAAATTGTAAAAAATACATCACATTTTTCTATCTAAATTATCTACACGTGATCATTTCGCAAAATAAATGTGTAAAACAATGTTTTAAGATGTTTATGTTAGTAATTAAGTTGTAATTTGATTGACACCTTTATTTTTTACAACTTATAAATACGTTTTGGCAGCTGAATTTTCTAATAAATGAATATGCAAAAATATAGTCTTATTTGTAACCACCAGGTTAATTGGCGGGACTGTAAAATACACATACACAAAATATACGCTTAGAACAGGGTGTTAAGTCACAAAAGGCTATACACGTAGGCTTTTTAAGAGCCTGTGTTTTCTATTATTTCAAATAATAAAAAATAAAAATGTGATCAGTTTAGTAAGTATCATCAGGACTACATAGATTAATAAAAAAAACAGCTAGTTTTGTGGACTTCTTGATAGCAAAAGAAGACGGTTTGATATTACAAAATGGTGTGTATACCTTATACGAGTAGTACACACCATTTTGTAACATCAAAACGTCACATAGGTAATCAGTTTATATTTGTAACACAACTATACTCCTTTTGAAATAAGATTAGACATTTAACTAAACCTTTTTTACAGTCCGTTTTAACCGATTGTGACTTCTATTGCGTTGGTGGCATGACAAATGGCAGCTGCAGTCACTGTTGGTATTGTAACCACTTTTTAAACCAACGAAAATAAAAGGAGGAGGTTCTCAAGTCGACACGTATTATATATGTCGTGGCCAGATCTTAGAATTGATCATTTCATGAAATGTTCGACCATTTCATGAAATGGTTGTGTTTCATGAAATGGCCAGCTAAAATTGGCCATATCGTTTAAACGTCATCGTTTAATGATATGTCAGTCGGCGTTTGGCCATATCATTAATGTAGGGTATCCATGGTTTAAGGTGTAGTAAAAATTGCTAACTGCGACCAAATTGGAAATAGCGCTCGCCAGCCGCTGCCACGGCACCGCTCGCTTCACTCACTCGGCCCGCACGCGATTGATCACAGTTCTAACCTAACTTAACATTTTCGATGGGGACTCGGGATGCCATAATTGGCGTGAATTTTTAATTTTAAGTGCTATTTTGCTCACCACACCAGTTGTGGTACCCCGACATGGGTAAGGTTAGTAATTTCCAAGTTGGTCACTTTCCATAATATCACATTCGGAAAACCAATACAAATAGTCCATCGAGTTTTCTTGCTTGGTCACCCTACTTTGTTTCATTTGTTGTATGCCGCCGCCATGATGCCCAACAAAAACAAAGCGACATCAACGCCTCTACCGGTGGATAATCTAACTATTTTACGATATGATCACTAATGTTTGGCCACATCATGAAGTAGTCGTGCGTTTAACTGTTTATGTCGTCAAACGTTGAGTATTCAATGATCTGGCCAGACCACATCATGATGTGATCAGCGATCAATGTTCTATTTCATGAAATGCAACCATTTCATGAAATGGCCGAACACTTCATGAAATGATCAACTTTAAGATCTGGCCACGACAATATAGTTTTTTTTTAAATGTTATTACCTCTTATAGCTTTTTACTGAGTAGTCCAATTTGGACAATTCTTGTTTTATTTGGGAGGGTATACCTTGAAGTTGGTCCCATGTAAAGTTTTAAAACGAATATCGGTAAAAAAATTGGGGTTGATTGATTTTTTTTTTAATTTTCGTCGGTTGTTAATTAAAATAACCGACTAAAATTTTCAGCGCAGGGTGGTTCAGAATCATGTACTGAATCCATGGTAATAGGCTTCGATTCGATGTCCCTGCCACCCTTTATATAATTCTTCCGTAGGTACGTGTGTTTGTCACCTAACTCCTACACGGCTGGACCGATTTGGATGAAATTTTGTGTGTATATTTGAGTGGGTCGGATGGTTTGAAAATACAATTGGACCCGGTAGGTGGCGCTGTTCGCGAAAGACAACGTCTGCCAGGTCCGCTAGTATACATATATATTTGGAATTGAATCATTACTAGCATTTATTTGATACCAATACTGTATTTGTTAAGATTAAACATTCGTCACCTATTTTTGCATTTGCAATATATAAATATTATATACCCTTTGTCACTCCCACAATTAAGTCGAATCTAACGACATCTCATATGTTAATATCCATCAAACCGTTTAGGCTAAAGAGCGTGCCAAAGAAATAGACATACATACTCTCGAAACACATTATCTTCCTTCAGGGTAATCGGGTAAAAATAGATCATAAATATAGGTACCGTAAGTTGAATATTGTATTGGACGGTCTGCAATGAAGGTTGGTTAACGCTGTTACTATAACTAACATCTCACTAAATCACTCACTTTTCATAATTTTATTAAATCAAGG
This sequence comes from Conistra vaccinii, assembly GCA_948150665.1. Lineage (NCBI taxonomy): Eukaryota > Metazoa > Arthropoda > Insecta > Lepidoptera > Noctuidae > Conistra > Conistra vaccinii. The sequence goes on from OX411318.1 coordinate 17,847,846, forward strand.
ATTTAAAAGCATAGCAAATATTTTCGATAATCTTTAATACATTTGTATTACAATGCAAGAAACGAATGATTTAACTAAACTACTTCTGCTGCTGACTACACACAGTACTCAGTAATGTTTACATTTAATATTAAAAAACATTTTTTTGTGATTTATGCGTAAACGTAAAACGACATTCCTTTTTAAAAAGCTACACACATAAACAGGGTTATTGGTAATGTGTCGGTAATTCATTAAGGGGATGTAGGAGAGGTCATTTACAACCTAATGACCCCTAAAAACTCTTTTGCAAATGTCAACCATTCTCGAGTAATTTGAAATTTTATTTCATTCATTTTATAATATATTATGTCATTTTACTCGCAAATGGTTGACATTTGCACAGGGGGGCATTTGGTTGTAAATGACCTCTCCTACATCCCCTTAATGGATTGCCGACATATTACGAATAACCCTCTGTACCTATAACGAAGAAATCACAAGTCTACCTTTAATTTTGCTACTTAACATACATTACAAAATTAAGATGATTACCGAAGCTCGGATGGTAATTGACCAGTATGGCTTTAGTTGGCATTATGCAGATCGTTCCCTGTCCGATCCTAAAGAGAAGCCAATAGGAAATGAGATGACAATAAGACACAATATCACATTAAAAACCTAAAATAGAAATATACCTACGTCACAATTCACGCTTACGATTCCCATACTAAACCATAACCACATAATTAATAAATTAAACTAAACTTAACAAGGAACAATAATTAACAACATGCGAGGTAGAATGGGTAGATAACATAAATGAATAACCAGTTCACCTGGCAACAACTTTTGTGCAATACATGCGCAATGCGTATGGGCAACATGTGATATGGGCATGATCTCTACCTAGCAGGCAAATTCACATTGTCCAACTCGAAGTCTTATTCTGAGGAAAAAATTTACGTATAATCGAAAAGTCATGTGCTTCCACAATGTTGAATTCTATACATTTTTAATGAATAGGGAAAAATTTCCTGGTCGTTTTCAACGAAATTCGAATATTTGGCATTTGGATGGACCTTTGGCTTCGCATAATTTTACGATACATCAGATGATTATTTGTCCATTTAAAATTTTAATAAATCGATTTAACATACGAGGGGTGGTCAATAAATAGTGAGAATGAGTAAGACGCAATTATCTTTTATTATATGTTATTTTATTTTTCGACGTAGTCACCTTTCAGGTTTATACACTTTGTATATCTTTTCTCTAATCCTAAAATTCCCTTTCTAAAAAAATCTTCTTCCTGATCCCTTAAAAAATCATTTACGGCGGCGACTACTCCGTCATCATCTTCGAATTTCTGGCCCCTGAGATGTTCCTTTAAGCGCGGAAATAGGTAGAAATCACTAGGAGCAAGGTCCAGTGAATATGGAGGATGTTCCATCAATTCGAAGCCAGCTTCTTGAATGACAGCCATCGCAACTCTGGACTTGTGCGCAGGGGCGTTATCTTGGTGAAACAAAACAACTTTAGCGAGTTTGCCACGCCGTTTCTTGCGTATTTCCTCACGCAACTTTGTTACTTGTCCTGCGTACATAGTCCCCGTAATAGTGGCGCCATGATTAAGATATTCGATCATTACCACCCGTTGGCTGTCCCAGAAAAGAGAGCCCATGATCTTTCCGGCGGATGGAATCGCCTTAAATTTCTTTGGAGTTGGAGATGACGGTCGCTTCCAAGTCATGGACTGTTGTTTCGTTTCCGGGTCATAATGGTGAAGCCATGTTTCGTCCATAGTTATGAATCGAGCCAAAAATCGGTCAGGATCTTGTTGTAACAAATCCAAACAGCTTTGTGAAATTCTCAGTCGAGTTTGTTTCTGCGTGTCAGAAAGCATTCTGGGCACCCAGCGCGCTGACACTTTTTTCATACCCAAATGGTCGTTTATAATATTATGGACACTTCCTATCCAAATCTTTACTTCTTCAGCTATAAAACGAACAGTAACACGACGATCCGCCAAGACAATATTTTCAACTTTTTTAATCATTTGTTCAGTCACTGCCGATATGGGGCGTCCCGTTCGTGGGTCGTCGTTAGTGGTTCTTCCTCGCTTGAACTCAGCACACCAACGCGCAACCATAGAATATGGAGGAGCATGAACCCCTAATGTTGCTCTCAAGTCTTGATTTAACTGCTCCGTAGTAAAATTTTTCAAGCAGAGATATTTTATTACCGCGCGAACTTCAATTTTATCCATTTTTAAGAACACGTTCCGAAACGACGCAAACAATAGACTTCTACTTTTAAAAAACAAAAAAGAGAATTAATTGCTTTTTTTATTATCATCTTAACTAATGTCTGGGCTATGCCTGCCAGTATTTATTTTTGTTCTTTCCAAAGAGAATGTATCGCATTCTCACTATTTATTGAACACCCCTCGTAAAGTTGTAACCGTCTAAACCGATGTTACAAGCGACCTATATTGCCCAAATTTTGTCGCCTAGTGAATATGGGCCATAAGGGTGTCTACACACCAAAGCTGGCTGGGTTAACTCGGCTTAGCCGGAGGGCCCATTTTGAACAAAAGTTGTCCGACTTGCAACCTTCTAACCAGCCGGTGGGTTTGGTGTGCAGAGGCCTTTAAGTAGCAACCACAGGTACCTATAGTTAATTATTTCACAAATCTTGATAGTTATTGCAATTTAAACCTTATGATTAACATTATAACGGCTACAAGACAGAACTTCGTGAAATAGTTAAACTATAACAACAAACCTATTGGTCTACATTACAAATGGGATGTATCGAGACGCAATGTCATGTCATGCTCATGACAAACAGTAAATTTTTTTTTTCAGATCACAAATAATTTATACAAAAAATTAACAATAAGAAATATTCAGAATTACAAATATGACATGTATTCTAAAAAAATAAGTACCACCACAATAATAATTATAATTTACGTATACAATTGAATTACACAGATATTTTAATATCGTTCTCACGACTTAAATATGGCGTTTTTTGTCCTATTCTATAGTTTCTATGTTCAGCGGAAAGAGTATAGTTACTATGTTCAGCGTATAGTCGGTATTGGCTAGTCTTAGTACTTAATAATATCAACAGCATAATGTTCATCAGTCATGAAATAAAACAATGGGAAATCAAATATTTTTATGGTACTAAGAAATACAACAATTAAACTATTAAGTTAATGAAAAAATTATATTACAATAGGCATTATGTGCACGTGTATTTACATTTTAAAACAGATGTAGGTAGGTACAGACGCCAGCACATCAAGTTACTACAATCTCTCAAATTTCTTTAATAGATTTTCAACTTTATCGCTAAACGATAAAGTTCAATGTTGATTGGGAAAATTTGACAGATTGGAGTAGGTTGATCTGGCGTCTGTACGTCCTTAGTAGAAGACTAGACTGACCAAATTATTACCCCAATTAAATTAGTTTTATTAATCAAAATCATATATCGCCGTAGTGAGGTTACAAATAAATAAAAAAATACCTTAGTACAGTAGGCAGCATGCAGTCAAATGTACAGACGCCAGCACATCAACCTACTCCAATCTGTCAAATTTTCCCAATCAACATTGAACATTATACTTTACCGATAAAGTTGAAAATCTAATAAAGAAATTTGACAGATTGTAGTAACTTGATGTGCTGGCGTCTGTACCGAGGAAACAAATGAATGCGATGAGCTACAGCGCACAGCGTTGTTTTTTTTAAACGAGTCATGTTTACAAATGAGCCATCACTTTTTTGATTGATGTCTACCTATAACTGAATGAAAAAGGGCCAGAGGTATAGAACTCTTAGGGTGTTTACCACATCGATTTAGGGATATTTTTGGCACGATTAATCAGCGCGTATTCTTGTCTAATGTTTGTGATAAACAATCGCCCGGTATACATCAATAAACAAGCGAGTTTGCGGCCGAACTGCTTACAGGCTGGCTGTTTGGCGTTTACTTTTGCTAATTTATCGATTCGTTCCCAGAATCATATTTCTAGAGACAAGATTGGGTGCACTTGATTTATAGTATTCAAAATGCGCGTATGATAGACAAGGTAAAAATAAAACCGGCTGAAACGGTTCCATACAGTATAAGGCTGCCTGTCCACTGGAGCGGAGAGGAGAGGAGAGGAGCGGAGATGTGCCAAAATTAACCAATAGAATCGCGGGTTGGAGCAGAGTTTTGATTCTATTGGTTAATATTGACACATCTCCGCTCCTCTCCTCTCCTCTCCGCTCCGGTGGACAGGCAGCCTTAAGATCGAGTAAAAAAACGCCGAAAAAAACATGTTTCTTGTAGGGGACCCCCTATAATTATTAACTTTATTTTAGTTTGTCTGCTATTGTTGCGTATTTGTTGCTATACAGGGTGGCATCGACGCGAACCCCCCTGTGTTGAAATTTTTCGTCGGTTATTTAAAAAAAAATCTGCTGTCCCATTACATTTTGACCGCGTAGGTATTGCACTTATCTATGAAATAGCTGTTTTTTTTTTAATAACCGACGAAAAATTTCTACGCAGGGGTTCAGAATCATGTACTGAATCCATGGTAACCGGCTTCGCATCGATATCCCTGCCACCCTGTATATGGTAATAAAAATACGCAATCTGTGAAAACTTCTCGCTGACAGACAGACGGACGGACGGACAGCGGAGGCTTAGTAAAAGGGTTCCGTTTGGCACGAAGGGTGCGGAACCCTAATAAACAACAATTCAACTAACAATTATAGTTAGATATAACGCCACGAAGGGTTTGGCAGAGGTGTGGTTCACCCATATTTCAGCTGTTTTGGTCCTTCAAGTGGGTTTTTTGTCAATCATCTACCTTTTCCCAGCTATGTTGGGGTCGGCTTCCAGTAAAACAGGATGCAGCTGAATACCAGTATTTCACATTGAGCAATGGCCTATCTGACCTTCACAATCCACAACCCAGTTACTAGGTAACACGATACCCCTTGGTAAGACTGGTTGTCAGACTTCTGACTACCGATAACGACTGTCTAAGATCTATCAATGACTGCAAGGACCAAGGGCGGATCCAGGAATTGTTTCTACACATGGGCCAGACAGGTAAGAAGTGTCTCTCATATCTTGTATTGCACTATACCGTTTTTTGGGATTCATTCTTTTTCATTGAAGATAAAGTAGTCTACCTACTTCTTCAGTGTTCATTATTGAAGCAATTTCTTGATAAATATGCATTCAGGCCAGTCCATTCAGACGATTCGATTTTATTTTACTTAAACCGATTGGGGGGAGCACGTGCCTCTGTGCGCCACCCCTTCGATCCACCCTTGGCCGGGACCAACAGCTTAACGTGCTTTCCGCAGCACGGAGGAGTCTCGGTATGTAGTGAATGGTCACCCATCCACATAGTGACCTCGGCAAGCGTAGCTTAACCTTCGATCCCGTGCGTCTGTTATTACTTAACCACAAGCTCCTCCACCATTTTAGGGGATTAATCATTATCCGGCTTGCTAATAAGAAATTTATAATAGAAATATTCAATGACACCCTTTTTTTTTTGTTCGGGAAATTATCAAATAACTTCTCCCGCTCTGGGCGGAGCGGCAGGGCGTGTCAGACTCTTACTGACTAAAACCCACCCGTGTTCCTTTAGTTGCCGGTACGTTGCCGGGGGCCAACGTATCTCTTTCGGACTTTCCCGCAACCCCGGCAGTTCAATGATACCCTTAACATATCAAATAATAACGCAGTACTTTGTGGTATTGAACTAATATTTTATTTCACGACTGACAAAACTAAGTACTTTTTAAATCTCTAGGTGATATTTATTCGCATTCTTATATAGTACATATATGTATAGATTAACATAGGAGAGCAAGGCATCGGTGAACACTAACTTATATTCTTTAAGAATGTTCAGTAAGTACATTTTACATAGTAATTATTATGATACGAATGTTAGAAGAGTGGGGGAACACTATTCTAATGTGATAATAGTTTAATTTTAAAACTTCGTCTTATTACCAAATAAGTTTACTTTCGTTATTTTATTTTGAATTTTATTCAGACTGTCTTATTACGAAATTGACAACACTCGGTTCTAAAGCAAGTTTTTGTATTAGGAACTTTACACTCATAGGAAATAAGTTCAAATTACAATAACTGGGTCGAGCCAGTTCTTATAATTTGAAATTATTTCCTACGTGTTTGGGCTGGACTAAAAAACTCGTTTTGTAATAAGACGGACTCGGTTTAGCTAAATCCCCACTACTTTTAAATAGACAAAACAATCTAGAGTTTGTGAACTGGCCAAGTGCGTGTCGAATTCTACTTGGCATTCAAGACATCTTTATGTTTCAATTCCTGTGACCACAGAACCCAACTCTACTAATAAACCGACACCCACTTGACCTGTTTTCATATTTATGTAAGTATGAACCTATAAGGATAGAAACTTACAAATTCACAGTAAAAAAGTTAAAGTAACCTGCCGTGTGAAATGTTGTCCCTATAAGTAGTACCTACAATATTATTCTACACACGTTCCATTCATGAAGCTGAAACAAAAGAATACTTGTTTATAATAACATTAATAACAATACTGGGATTACTGGGGCTCACGTACTATATCTACGAAACGTAGACAGCTACTAATGATCATAGAGAAATTTATCTCCTGGAGAGCGCACCTATTGGCCTACAGATAGGAGTAAAATACCAGACTTGCTTGACTTTTGTATAACTAAAGGAACTGCTAATAATTTTCTAACAAGCAAAACGAGCACCCAACTATCCTCCGACGACTTCCCAGTAGAAATAACATTAAAAACAAAAATCACAGTAACACCTAAGTTATACAAGCTACACAAATAAAACTAACTGGGAGCTCTTCAGATAGCTACCGGTAGCAAGCTTGAATTTAAAAAATCCTCCAAAGACGAACAACGACAAAACAGGGCTGCACCATGACCAAACACAATACACGTTGCATATTTACTAGACATGCGTTGCGACACTGGCAAGTGACAACAAACAAAGAAAATAAAATGCCGATTCAATAGCTGTGTTCAACAATCTGCTTGGCTCGTTGCTCCAGTTGCCACAGATTCGCACCATAAACAGTGTCCTAAATCTGTTCGAGAACTACTAGTTGAAAAACGAAGAGTTCGAAAAAAGTGGCAAGAAAAGTAATCCTGCTGATAAAAAACATCCGAACTATTTACAAACAAAACTAAAACTGCTATAAGAAAATGAAAACCAAAATATACAAACATCTTTAAAAAACCTAGACGCAACAGCAAATTTTTAGTGACTTTCCACTAAAAATTTAAACGTCCTGTTTCAATCCAACCTCTTATCCGTAAGGGTAACTCAGAATGGGCTTCCAGTGATGCGGACAAAGCTCACACTTTCGCCAAGCACTTTAAACAGGTTTTCATACCAAATATAGATATGGGCTCTTCTAAAATCCATGAAGTCACCCAATTATTGGACCAAATAAACTAACTAGATGCTCCCATTACTAAGTTCACGAAAGAAGAAGTAAAAACAACGATTAAGGCGCTAGACCCAAGTAAAGCTTTTGGATACGATCTCATAACAGGCAAAATTCTAAGAGAACTGCCAAAGGAAGGCTATATACCCACGAAAATCATGGAGATACTTATCCTGCGTAGATTGCCTCCGATTATTTCCTCGAATAAGCTGTTTCCTGAGGGAACACCCAAATATTCCGAAATATTTTATTCCGAATTTCGTTGTTCCGATTTTCAAAAGTCCGAATTTCATAATCCCTAAGAATTATAATGTCTATTATTAAAAATCACGAAATTCATTTTACCGAAAGTCGTAAATACGATTTGTTTGGTTTCCGATTTTCATACGTTCGAAGAATCAAATGCTCGATGGGTTCTCGGTCCGAAAAACAATATTCCGATTTTCAATACTTCGAATAAACTACTAAAATTACGATTCTGATTCTGATTCAATAGTATAACATTTAGTTACGCATATAAATTCAAAATCTATGAGTGAGTACTTTCGTTCCCTTAATCATTTAGGTTAGGTTAGATCAGTGACCAATAACGCGCGAAGGCGAGCGACCGTAGGGAGCGTGCCGCGCAGCGGTCGCCGAGCGCCAGATCCCCTCTATTGTTGGTGAATCAATTCGGTTAGTTTAGGTTGGATCAGTGACCATTAACGCGCGAAGGCAAGCGACCGTAGGGAGCGTGCCGCGGCAGCGGTCGCCGAGCGCCAGATCCCGTTTATTGTTGGTGAATCATATGGGTTAGGTTGGAACTGTGACCAGTGTGTTTTGTTGCCTTGCTTTTCAGTTTTACAAGGCCTTTTTATTTCGGAATTCTAATTAACCCGTACTTTAATAATCGGAATTCGTATTTTTGATGTTTCGAATTATCATTAAGTCGGACTTTTTGTTATTCGATCTATTGAAATTCGGTATTTTGAGAATAGTAATTATAAACGTTAGGAATATTGAAATTTTGGAATTATAAAAATAGGATTAATGATAAATCGGAGTTGTTATATTAGGGATTTTGAACCATTCGGAATTCTGATAATCGGTATTTTGAAATTCGTATTTGTGACTTTCGGAATAAAGTTTTTCGTATTTATGTAGTGTACTCGTTTCCTGATTATCAGTTTGGCTTTCGCCGAAAACACAGTATCATACAATAAGTACACAGATTAGTGGAATGTATTAACAAACCTCTTGAGTAAAAACAGTACAAAGCTGCCGGATATATCTCAAGCCTTTGATCGTGTGTGGCATGAAGAACTTAAAGAAATAAAATACGTGACCTGCCTATAAACTTCTACTTTTCTTTATAGAGTCATATCTAAGCGACAGACACTATTTTTGTAAAACAAGGAGAAGATTTAACTTCCTTACATACTATCAAAGCTGGATTCACTCAAGGCAGTGTAATGGGTCCAACGCTGTACCTGCTTTTCACAGCTGACCTCCCAACTACGGAAGGCGTGGTCACTAGAACATTTACTCATGAAACAGCAATTCCTTCACTTTACCGGACGTTGCAGCACAAAAGCTTCAAACTAGTCTCAATCATTGTATCCAAATGGCTCAAAGACTGGCAAATCAAAGCCAACGAAACCAAATTCGTCTAAAGTGACTTTCACTAACAGGAATAAAAACTTGTCCCCCTGTCACTGTCTAACCGGAATACCTCTCGGCCCTCGGGCAAGAGGATTACGCCAAGTATCTTGGAATATACATTAAATATGGATTGACGCCTAACTTGGAAGAAGCACTTAGTCACCAAGCGGTTGACTATGGGCCAACAGTTGCGTACAATGTACTGGCTACTAAATAAAAAATCTCAACTCTCACTCCAAAACAAATTGTGGCTATACGAGGGGTGTTCAATGAATAGTGAGAATGCGATACATTCTCTTTGGAAAGAACAAAAATAAATACTGGCAGGCATAGCCCAGACATTATTTAAGATGATAATAAAAAAAGCAATTAATTCTCTTTTGTTTTTTAAAAGTAGAAGTCTATTGTTTGCGTCGTTTCGGAACGTGTTCTTAAAAATGGATAAAATTTAAGTTCGCGCAGTAATAAAATATCTCTGCTTGAAAAATTTTACTACGGAGCAGGTAAATCAAGACTTGAGAGCAACATTAGGGGTTCATGCTCCTCCATATTCTACGGTTGCGCATTGGTGTGCTGAGTTCAAGCGAGGAAGAACTTCCACTAACGACGACCCACGAACGGGACGCCCCATATCGGCAGTGACTGAACAAATGATTAAAAAAGTTGAAAATATTGTCTTGGTGGATCGTCGTGTTACTGTTCGTTTTATAGCTGAAGAAGTAAAGATTTCGATAGGAAGTGTCCATAATATTATAAACGACCATTTGGGTATGAAAAAAGTGTCAGCGCGCTGGGTGCCCAGAATGCTTTCTGACGCGCAGAAACAAACTCGACTGAGAATTTCACAAAGCTGTTTGGATTTGTTACAACAAGATCCTGACCGATTTTTGGCTCGATTCATAACTATGGACGAAACATGGCTTCACCAGTATGACCCGGAAACGAAACAACAGTCCATGACTTGGAAGCGACCGTCATCTCCAACTCCAAAGAAATTTAAGGCGATTCCATCCGCCGGAAAGATCATGGGGTGTCTTTTCTGGGACAGCCAAGGGGTGGTAATGATCGAATATCTTATTCATGGAGCCACTATTATGGGGACTATGTACGCAGGACAAGTAACAAAGTTGCGTGAGGAAATACGCAAGAAACGGCGTGGCAAACTCGCTAAAGTTGTTTTGTTTCACCAAGATAACGCCCCTGCGCACAAGTCCAGAGTTGCGATGGCTGCCATTCAAGAAGCTGGCTTCGAATTGATGGAACATCCTCCATATTCCCCGGACCTTGCTCCTAATGATTTCTACCTATTTCCGCGCTTAAAGGAACATGTCAGGGGCCAGAAATTCGAAGATGATGACGGAGTAGTCGCCGCCGTAAATGATTTTTTAAGGGATCAGGAAGAAGATTTTTTTAGAAAGGGAATTTTAGGATTAGAGAAAAGATATACAAAGTGTATAAACCTGAAAGGTGACTACGTCGAAAAATAAAATAACATATAATAAAAGATAATTGCGTCTTACTCATTCTCACTATTTATTGAACACCCCTCGTATAAATGCACAATAAAGCCTACACGACCTACAACTGTGGGGATCAGTGGCAAAATCAATTATTATTAAAATAATACAAAGGCTCCACTCTAAAATTTTAAGAATGATAACCAACACACAAAAGCGTCCAAAGAGATAATCACGAATCATCCTAACATGCTAGCAGCAAACCTGATGAACATCCAAACAGTCACTAGAAGACTAAAGAGAAAGATTCCTCAAGACCTTATTTAAGAGGCTGTAACGGAGTAGCCACTGGACAACTTCCGAACAAACCCGATAATAATATCAAACATATTGCTGAATATCTGCAAGAATGATAGATTGCAATAAAAATCATTCCTAAAAAATTAAAAATAACAATAACAAGTTGAATAAAAGGTTTTAATAATAAAGTGCCATCGCTCTGTTGTTTGAATTTCAAATTAATATACATAAACTCACGCCTTTTTCCCATGAGATTAGACAGAAACTTAGTTCCCTTTAGTTAAAATAGTAGGTAATATTAAAAATACACAATCTGTGAAAATTTCAACTGTCTACCTATTACGGTTCATGAGATAAAACCCGGTGACAGACAGACAGACGAACGGACGGACGGACAGCGGGAGTTCCGTTTGGCAGCCTTCGGGTACCTTAATAAAAATAACTTTGCTGGAGTATTTTTAGCTTAATAGATAAATAAGTATTTATAAAAAAGTAACAGAAATAAACCAAAGTGTTAAGTGGCTTAAATAAATAAAAATTGCTACCTATATTTATAATAATATGTCTAAACTGTATATTCAAGGGATTGACTACCGAGATGACGACTAATAGAGAATATATGAGTATTTCTCAAAATAAATGTACATCCGTTGAAAAAAAAGTGTGCCTCGAAATAGTAACAAAATTACGATGTTTTTATTTAACCATACGTACAAAAAATAACGTAATTGTGAATAAAAACTATTAAACTTTAAAGTTGTGAAGAATAAATATTATAATCATAATATCTACCTAATTTTAGAAAGCTTTTTCAAAACGATGTTTTTTGCGTTTCATACAAAAATCAAATTGCCACCCTACGACCTCATACCTGTAACACTTCATAAAATACGTTAGGTCGCGTTAATATTAATGCATTTTTGTGTATTACGGATCTTGATTAAATTGAGTTTCTGTATAATAGTGATTTTCTATGGGGTTTCATAATAAAAAGATTTAAAAAATGCGAAAAACAAAATGAGTCTTGTTCATTTACTTTTTAGTAACTTACTCTTTAGTTACGTTTTATTCCTACTTCCACGTAATTTCTGAACGCATCCGTTACCTTTTAACACGGGCAACACTAGCTTCATTCTGATTGGCTGTTGGTCTGACGTCTCCGCCTTAATTTTTTATGTGAAAATCAGTTTTGAACGTGTTGTTTATGTGAGATTACTTTTTCGTTACAAGAAATACTATAGCATTTTTCCACATTAAGGTAAGTCTTGATTTACTTAAATTACTGTAATACGTGTCGTAAGAACATTTAAGCGTATTATATTATTTGCAGTTTCAGGTTTTATCAAACCATTGATTTCTTAAGACCCAATTTTGTACAATTTTTATTACTTTTTCGTAACGTTTCTTATGAATTTCGTTACGTTACGAAAAAGTACAGTGTAAAGCTGAGTGTATACAGTTCTTTTAACCTATTTGCCAAAAATTAATTTAAATTTGTGTAAAAATAATGAAGAAATTTATAAATCGTTACTGGATAGTGATTAAGTTACAATTTTGTTTTATTATGTTATTTGTGTTTTTTAAATTTGGTTTACTTTTTTTAATATCATTAACACACACACATACACACCCAAATACACACACACACATACACACCCAAATACACACACACACACACACATACACACCCAAATACACACACACACATACACACCCAAATACACACACACACACATGCACACCCAAATACACACACATACGCACACTTTCATTATTATTTTTCTTGTTTTTTTTTTATTTTAATAATTTTTGACTTTTTCTATAATAATAATTATGTAAAAGAATATTCCCTTGATTTATTTTAAATCCCTTAAAATGATCCTATCAAATACAAGTAGGTACTTATTACAATAAATAATTAAGAGAACAATGCATAAAAATTACGAATATACATATTAAATAAATTATAATTCTCCAATGTATGTGTAACAAGCCTTATGTTTACTATTTAGTTACATCTAGGACTATTTCGTAACAATATTTCGTAACAACTTTTTCGTTACGTACATTTGTTTTGAGAAACACTCATATATCTCATCATATATCTCATGTATATATATCTCATCTTCGCATATATCTCATCTGCTCGACGTCCGTATGTCACTGCAGGGATCCAGCAGAATATCAGCGTCAGGTATATTTGCCTGACACATGCTGAGTTGGACTCCCATTTGGTGCAACCTTGAGACGCACACCGCACTTTGTTTGTTGCATTTTAAAGTGTTTTAGCCTATAGTGTCATAACAATGTCTTGTTTTCTTTATTTATTTTTTGTTTATTGGCACTTTGTATCTATATTCATGTTTTTAGTTATTGTTTAATCGTGTTTTTGTATGTTGTGCTATTTCTTTTGTGTGCACCAAATAAACGATTTATCTATCTATCTATCTAGAAGTATGGAAAAAAGGGACTTGTTGCGCCGACCCCAAATAAATTGGGATAAGGGCAGGAGAATGATGATGATGATACTATATATTCAAAGGGCAATTTCAGTTGGTAGTCGATTTGCTTAAGGTGGAACTAGTCGCCGGCTTGAACTCAATGGTGGGCATGGCCAAAAACCACGTTATCTCACCTGGCATCGTGTCCGACAGAGATAGTATCAGTGATGAGCAGTTAGAAGCTGGTCTACATGGACAACGTATAGTTCGCACGCACAGAAACACCGTACCGACCAATTTTAGTACAACGAGCGCGTCAAAAATTACGAAAAGGCCTTTGGAAAAAAGGTTTTTCTGAAAAAACCACTGCATAAATCAATTAGGTATACAAATAAAATTGAAATTTTCGATAATTTTTCTGTGTCGGTATTTTGTTTTTAAGATTTCACACTTCTTGTATTACTTATTTACGCCCGAAGTTGCGTTAAAATTAGCAAGAAAAACGAATCTTTGTTGGCTCATAACTTTTTAATGGCTTTTTATTTTACTATTCTGCTTCCGTACAGACAAAATTAATAATGAGACCTAACGATATCATGTTAAACTTTGAATGTACGATGTCAAACAGTGGAGTAAAACCCCTCCGAAGTTTGTATGGAAAAAATATCAAATTGTTTCACTTTAACAAATAATTTCCCTGACTTTACAGGTTGATGTTATAGTCCGCGCGCGACTGCTACTCGCCGCCTGAGGCTTGTGAGCGGTAAGACGGGGGAGGGCGCCATTGACAAAATTGGCAGACTGAGTTAGCTTGGCCTTTGTCTACCTCCCCTGTCTCACCTCAGGCGATGACTAGCAGTCGCGCGCGGACTATGAAACAAAAGGGGAAAAGAACTATAAATTACTTACTCTCAATCATGGGTATTCTCATGGACCACATCAAGGTGTGGCTGCACTTTATTGTAACTTTTTCTGAACCATCGAAGGTGTTGGAAGTGCTCACAATCCCACCAAACCGCAACTGCTGGTTGTCTGCAAGATAAAAAACAATCTTTATGAAAATGGTACCTTGTGTAATGACGGCGGAATATTCGAGGGTTAATGTTAAGTTCAGTAGGGTCGAAGCTATTATAAGGATTGTATAAAAAAAAAAAAAAAAAAAATCTGCTTTTGCCGCCGCGTGTTGGGAGATTGGCAAGTGAGTAATATCGCCCGTTACGAAACACGGGACTCGCTCGCCCCAAAATAAATCAATGTCCAGCAGTGGACTGCGATAAACTGCGTTGATTGATGGAGTAGTATTGTGATTATTATTTACTACTAGATGTCCAGGTAAACTTAGTACCACGTGAGACAAAATTACAATTTTTTCGATTTTTTCGGTTGAAGTTTTCGATATTTCGCGAGACTATAGGGACGGCAATTATTTTTTATAAACAGGGTATTAGGGACATCGACGCGAAACCTGTTACCATGGATTCAGTACATGATTCTGAATTCTTCGCGTCGATGCCCTGCCACCCTGTATATAGATAAATTTCAAGCTAAGTAATAAGCTAACATTTTCATAAGTTATAATATATAACTTCATAATATTGAATTTATGTTCAGCAAAACTTACCTAGGTTCCATTTCAATCCCGTAGTAGTGACATAATGGCAATTTTCGCCAATGGGCACCAAAGAGCACCATGCTCTCCTATGCTGCCTGGTTTCCTCAGGAACAAAGATGACGTGGTCGCCAGGCAGTAGTAGCCATGATATGGAATCATCTGACATTATAAACACATTTGTGTTTGGATCTAACAATAATTCCTCCTTTACTAGAAACAGTGTTTGGATATTTCCTACTATCTGGTCTAATCGTCCAGAAGTTTGGGCCACTGCAAGAACATGGGACAGCTGAAATACATTGGAATAAGTTAGGGTATGCGAGAATTTGAGCAGTAAATACAATAGACATTAGACATCGATATATTTAGTAATCTTAACTATTCCTAAAGAATCATAAAAAACCCTATAAGAAATCGACATGTGTTTCACCTCTCAATGAGGCATCCTAAATATATATATGTCTATTATATCTTATTATGGATTTCCGCAAGGTCACTGCTGAATCAATTAACTATCTTACATTTGAGCATTATGTTATCAGCTTATGACAGTTTTATTTAGGACATAAGCCGTTTATTCTGAATATCGAAGCTAACATTTCATATTATGACAGTGTAGAGGTTTTTCTAAAGAATATCGCGTAATTCAGTGTGCTTCGTGGCATAAGACTCCTCTATAGTATTATCATTTAGAACATTAGCAATAATTAAATAAAAAATTGTTGGAAACACCACTGTTACTTAAATATACAGGGTGTTAGGGTAAACACCGTTATCCTTCAAACCAGTGGTTTGGTTTCGTTTATAGAACATAAATTCAATGGAAAATCACAACATTTTTTTTTAAAGATGTACATTTAGAATCGTCACGCAATTCCTAAGGTAGGTATTTTTGTCTGTCTTAAGCCAGGAAAGGGTTGTATTGTATTTATTCATGTGTTGTGTAGGTAGGTAGGACGGGCGGCGATCGATTACGTCACTCGGGCGGGCGCATATCCATGAATTTGCGGACGGTGTCGGACAATAACCTTTTTAATATTTGTTAAAGAAAATAACGTAATATTTTTTTACTCGGTTTTGTATGTTTATATTTATGCCAACTACCCATAGTTTGAGTGACAACGGTGTTTACCCTTCCATCCTGTATAACTATCTATTTAGTATGTAATGTCCCACTGGTGGGCAAAAGCTCTATCTGACTCTATCTCACTTTTCCACACACATCACTAAAAATAGGCCTACCTCCATTCCAATTTGTCTATTATGTGTGTTTAATTCCATGAGGGCTTTTGTAAAGTCTGTACGGTTTTGATCTGGGGTGTGAATGATCTGAAAGAAATAAAATAATTAATTTATTTGCAGTTTCAATATCAAAAAAACAGGAAAATTAAATGTATACTGGACATTATGAAGCACATAGTTATATAGAGAAATCATGACTGAAAAAATTTTGGCAACTGCTTACTATAAATATTTAAAAGCAATTTATTGCTACAATTTAAGTGCCTGAAAATAAAGTTTAAATTGTTTTAAACTATATTTGCAGGAACTTAAATTGTTCCTATTGTTCAAGTAGCAATAAATTGCTTTTAAATATTTTAAATGTAACTAATAAGATAGAAAATAAATGAACTAAAAAATTACTGTAATAAAAACAGGATTTCACCTTACAACCTTTCTTTTTGTATTTCTCTAATATTTCATCGGTGATAGAGTCAAAGTCTCCGGTGATGAGATCTGGATCCTTTATGGTTTTCCTTGTATCATCTGGGAAATTGCTTATAAACTTGTCCCATTGTTTTGTGCCACCATCAACAGTCATTCTGATACTAGCTGAAAATATTAATATATTTTTGTTATAGCATCAGAATTATATAATAGCATTAAAACAATTTGTCTCTTCAAAGAACTTCAAGGCCGCTTGTAGACATCCATTTTTTTTTTTCATCAAAATTATTCATTACCATATTAAAGTAACAAAATAATCTCTGCAAATTAAAACTTACCCTTGTCCCATAAACTTTTCATAAATCCTTGGTTATAAGAGATTGGCCGATTCAATATAAGAATACCATACTTGATGCTATGCAAAAGTTTGTTCATAGTAATTTGGGTCACGTCCCATTTCCAGCATTTAACAGCACAAGATGGTCGTTCACAAGGGTTGGGTGCCGTACATGACGGTTCACATAACATTTTAACCTAGAAATAATTTTGTGACATGAATAAGAGAAGAAATAGATTGTGTATGTACTGTACTTATAATGACCGATCTCACATGTATAATTTGAACATGAATGATATAACCAATATTTTGTAACAATATTCTGATTTAAAAGAGTGTCCGTGGAGTTTCTTGCCTGTTCTTCTCCATAGGTACCTACTACACTTTGGAATGGGCAACTAACTTCATGTTTCAGACTGGCCGACCCCTTGAATTCAAAAGTACCTGTAATTGGTTTATTTGAAATAAATGCTTTGAGTTTGAGTTTATGGACCTTGTGAAATTCAAGAAATAACATCACGCCTTGTTTCCCCAAAAGGGTTAGGCAGAGTTGTACCTATAGTACACCCACATTTCGCTGGTTATGTTTAGGTCCCATGTAATAGGGGACGAGCCGGTCGGTGGGTCGCCTTAGGGTGCACGACCTGGAAATCGAACCCAGGACCTTGCTATGCTCAGCAGATGCGCTATGACCACTAGACCAACGAGGCAGTCGAATCAAGAAATATTGTATCAAAGAATAATGAATTTCTGATTTCAGTAAAGCTTATTGTTAATAGAAACACTAGAATGAATACTTCAACAGCTGTGGTAGGCCAATTGAGCCAATATGTCTTTAATTCATTTTTATTAAGATGTTGTTTCAGGAAATTGACTTTGTACTTGAACTTGTTGATTGTGTTATCATTTTTATCACTATTGTCTGTTAATGTCAGAGGAGATTTTAGACTATTGATTGCCCTCGCGATATAATAGCCATTAAAAATTGTAAAGCAGGTTCTTCCTCTAACACATTATTATTTTCTTAGCGCAATGAATAACATAATAATAATGGTTTTTTGATAAAAACCAGTGTAAAATTATACTAACCACTTCACCAATAGTTCCGTTCGTTCCGTTAGTAGCCATGGCGACGAAATATTTTGGGAAATTGTTGCTATCAAGCGCAGCACTGAACCAATAACCTTTTTTAGCGAATGTCTTATCACGAATTATCGATAGAAAATCTGAAAACTCGTACATAAACTTCACATCACATCACATCACAATCACATTGATTTTGAATATTGTGGGTGTTGCCAGCCGTGAGCCGGAACATCTGTCAGGTTACGGCTCGTTCGTAATTAGCTCAACTTCTCAACTATATGCTAAAATTATCAATAATTGAAAATTGGGCAGACCCTGCCAGAGCCAACTTCAACAATTATTGGGGGGCAGAGATATATGGTGGGACCGTAGTAAAACAAGGAACCCTTCTTTAAATCGTGTTTTAATCCCAGAGACTAATTTGACAGGTGCAAATGTCAAACTCCAAAATGAAAAAACAAACAGCAGTCATTTAAAATGGTAAAACAAAGACATTAAATTATTTGTATCAAGGTAAAATTAGTCTCTGGGACTATAAGCGAACTAGTTCCGCCAAGTCCATTCGTCTCTGTAAGTGCCTTTTCACACGTCCCGGTTGCCGGCTAGCCGGTACCGACTGTCCGTTAACATATTCAGCTTTCACACGATCCGATTTGGATCCGGTAGACCACAGTGGAACGAGTGTATGGCAGAGGTTGGACTTAGGCATTGCAGAGAAAAAATTGTCTAATTTTGAAAAACGAATAATTACATCGTATTTAGCTATCAAATAACTTCAAAACTTGTACAGACAAATTTTCTTTCTCTCATGACATTATTATTATTAATTGAGAAAATGTGAAATTTTACTATGAAAATGACTGTATCGAACTCTCTGCCGCCTGAGTCCAGCCTCCTTTCAAGTTGTGGACTTTACTATCGTATGACGCATATCAAAAGGTACTGTTAGATAATAGTATAGTATGACATGTGTGTATCCGACCGAATATAGTTTTAAGTGTTTTTTTGTATGACAACACAGTCAGTCACGTAATGAGAGTCCGACAAATATAAATGGTGAAAAAGTATGGTGTTGTTTTAAATAAAAACCTGCAAAAAGGGACTCATTTTATAGCTATCGAGATCAACAAAACCCTTTTTTCGATATATGGCGACCGTGATTGTTGAAATACAAGAAAAATGGAACAACACCTAAGGTTACGTGCGGCGCTCCGAACGCAGTTCACAAAAAACGCGAACAAATTGAGCGAGAAAATGGACCAAGAGGAAAATAAACTTATTATAATGGAACACCTTGGAAAGATTTACGGAAAATTGGAGGAAATAAATGTACAAGTCCAATCAGAAATTTTGAAGAAGGATGACTTTAAAGAATCCATGATTCTCACAGATTTAGAAGAAAGCGAAAAGTACACAATGACATGGCTAAAAATTAAAAGCAAAATGGTGTCAATGGGCTCGGAAAACAGCACGCAAATAAAATTACCAAAAATTGATATCCCCAAATTTGACGGGCAATTAAAAAGCTGGATGCCATTTTGGAGCCAATTCAAGAAAATTCACGAGGGAAATATAGCTACGGGAGACAAATTTGTGTATTTGGTGCAAGCAATGACCATCGACTCGGAGGCTAAATCACTGGTAGAAAGTTACCCTATTACTGCTGAAAATTATCCAAAATGCATTGAACACCTGAAGTCTAGATACGGGCGAGAAGATTTACAAATTCAAGTTTATGTAAGGGAGCTTTTGGCATTGGTGCTACAAAAAGTAAGTGGCGATGGAGTTGAATTGGCCGTATTATATGACAAATTAAGTGCACATTTAAGAGCATTGGAGATACTTGGAGTCACTAAAAACCATGCTGCTTTCCTATTACCGCTAGTAGAGTCGTCTCTTCCCCAAGAAGTATTAAAGACGTGGCAAAGAACAAAGAGTAATGTCAATATAGACGAGGAATTGAACAATCTATTGACATTTATACAAAAAGAGGTTGAAAATGATCAAAGGATAAAAATGGCTAATACATTTTCGGAAAACCATGCAACAAACCGTAAGAAAGAAATGCCAACTGCAAATTGCCTTGCTGCAACGGTGAAAGAAGAACCAAAAAATTGTTGTTTATGGTGTGACAAAGAAGGACACAGCAGTATTGAGTGCTACAAATTACAAAAATTATCAGTAGATCAGCGTAAAGATATAGTAATAAAGAAAAAGGCTTGCACAATCTGTCTGAGGAAAGGACATTTCTGGAAAAATTGCAGAGCTTCTATAAAGTGTCTGATCTGTTACAAAAGGCATTCAACAGTGTTGTGTATGACAAATAAACCAACAACATCAAACAATAACAACAATGAGTCACAGGTATCAGAAAAGAAAACAACGACAGCATCATCCAATATACAAGGAACCACACTACTTCAGACTGTATTAGTTGAGATAAGTTACAAGGGCAAAAAGCTTCAGGTTCGTGCACTGTATGACAATGGTTCACAGAAGACCTACATTAAGCAGGACATTGTCGAGAAGCTCGAAATACCGGCAATAAGAGGAGAAATACTCACCCACAACTTGTTTGGTGGAGTTCAAACAAATTCTCAGCTACACAAATTGTATAACCTAGAAATAAGAAGCTTAGAAGATAAAAATTTCAAAATTAATTTGGAAGCGCTGGGACGCTCATGTGTTTGTACTAACGTTCCTAGATTTAATTCAAATGATACTGTTATTTGTAATTTGTTAAAGGCACATAAAATATCTCTGACTGACAAAGGTGATAGTACTGATATTGGGCTATTAATTGGGGCAGATTTCTCAGGTCTTCTGATGACTGGCACAATAATTCAATTACAAAATGGACTTGTAGCCATAAAGACAAAGTTGGGCTGGACACTACAGGGCAGACAAGTTGGTGCTCTAAGTAATATGACAGTCTCTATGTTTTGTTCTGAGTTGACAGGTTACTGGGATTTAGAGACATTGGGCATCCAAGATCCAGCGGAGACAAAATCAAAGGCCACAGTCACAGAGGAGGTGTTCGCAGCATTCGAAGAAACAGTGAAGATCAATGAAGAAAACAGGTATGAAGTTCAGCTTCCCTTTAAAGTAGGACATGAAGATTTATTATCTAACTATGAAAGAGCTAAACAAAGGCTTGATTCAACTACTCAAAAGCTAATATCAGGAGGTAAATTCAAAGAGTATCATGAAGTTTTTCAGGAGTGGCATCAGGAAGGTATTATAGAAAAAGTGCCACCATCACAAATAGATCATGATACAGGTCATTACCTACCACATAGGGCTGTGTTTAAAGATTCTAGCCTGACCAGTTCAATCAGACCAGTATTCGATGCATCAGCCAAAGATAAAAATGGACTGTGTCTGAATTCTTGCTTGGAAAAAGGTACCAATTTAGTTGATTGTATTCCCAACTTACTTATCGGATTTAGAACAGGGGCAATTGGTATTACAGCAGATATACAAAAAGCATTCCTTCAAATTAGCATTCCTACAACTGATAGAGACTATTTAAAATTTTTATGGTGGGAAAACGAGGATTGTAACAACAGGGTGGTATACAGACACTGTAGGGTAGTATTTGGATTGACATGTAGCCCATTTTTATTGTCTGCCACACTTATACATTACCTTAACAAGGTAACAGGAGAACATCAACAGACTGCACAGCTTCTGAAAAAATCGTGGTATGTAGATAATTGTTTAACAAGTTTAGACACTGAAAAAGAAGCAACAAAATTTATAGAAGACTCCAAGAGCATCATGAGTGAGGCGAAATTTAATCTACGCATGTGGGTGACATCACCGCTGAAAATAAATGAGTCAGGTAAGGATATAATACCAGTACTAGGTCTCAATTGGGATACTTCATCTGATCAGCTGTACTGTAGCATGGGAAACTTGCCTGCCTTGGAAGATGTACAACATCTTACAAAAAGAGATTTGTTGTCACTTACACAAAGGATTTTTGACCCGATTGGGTATACTTCAGCTATAATGTTGACACCAAAACTCATATTGCAAGAAGCTTGGAATCGAGGTCTGTCATGGGATAATCAGCTTGATGCTGATTTGATGAAAAGGTTCCATGATTGGTATCAACACATTAATTGTTTAAAAGAATGTAAAATACCACGAAGATTAACTGAAAATATTATGAAAGAGTGTGAGGTAAGTTTACATTTATTTTGTGATGCTAGTAAGGATGGGTATGCTGCAGGCGTGTTACTAAGGGCCGGAAAAGATAAAGTAACCACACAACTAGTTTCAGCCAAATCACGTGTCACACCACCCAAAAAGATAAGTATTCCCAGACTGGAGTTATTAGCTGCATTGATAGGCGCAAGACTACTCACACAGGCCAGAGAAAATCTTAATTTAGAAAATTGTCCAGAATACTGCTGGACAGATTCTGCGGTTACTCTGTGCTGGATTAAACGTGAATTACCTCTAAACACATTTGTAGGTAATAGAATAAAAGAAATTAGACAACATACTAATACAAACAATTGGCGACATATTTCTGGTGAACACAATTGGGCCGACCTGGCGTCCAGAGGCTGCAACGCGAGAACCCTACTCGAGACCCGATGGTGGGAGGGACCGGCGTGGCTGCGTCTGGAACCCGAACAGTGGCCGCAATCCGACTTCACAGTGGACGAGCTGGAAGTACACCTGGAAACTAAGAAAACCGTATGTAACGCACAAGTATGTTGTGATGAAAGTCTGCTAAATAAAATACAGTATTTCTCTAAATATACAAAAATCATTAGGATGGTAGCGTGGATGTTAAGATTTACATACAATACACGACATTCACAAAATAAAAGAAAAGGAGAAATAACTTATAGTGAGTATAGTAAGGCAGAAAAAACTGTGATCAAATTGATACAAAAAGAAGACAGTGAAATTAATGGAAAAAGGACTGAACATTTAACACAGTACATAGATAAAGAGGGATTATTAAGAATCAAAACTAAACTTACAATATCAGATTTTCCAGAGACCACCAAAGCACCTTATCTGTTGTGGGCTAAGAATCCAGTTGTTGCGGCTATGGTGAAACAGCGACATGAACATCTACAGCATGTAGGGGCTAATCAACTCATCATAGATATACGAGCAAGGTTCTGGATCATCGGAATACGTCGATTAGTAAAGTCAGTAATCTCTGCATGTGTTATTTGTAGACGTTATAGAGCAAAAGCTACACAGGCACCGACAGCACCACTACCACCAGAACGCACTAACTGCTCCGCGCCATTTCAAACGACTGGCGTCGATCTAGCGGGTCCATTATTTCTGCTTAACGGTGAGAAGTGCTGGATAGTGATATACACTTGTGCAGTGTATCGTGCAGTGCATTTAGAATTAACGAGATCACTTTCTACGGAGGCCTTTATTATGACATTGAGACGATTCGTAGCGCGTAGAGGCCGCGCCGATTTAATTATGTCTGATCAAGGCACAAATTTTTGTGGTACTAAAAATTTGCTTTTTTCTCTAGATTGGGAGGAGGTTCAGCGTAACTCCACCATTCGACGCATGTCATGGAAAATGAACGCACCGACTGCAGCTTGGTGGGGCGGCTATTGGGAGAGACTGATACGCATTATGAAAGATCTTCTGCGACGTATCTTAGGTAAAGCGTCAGTGTCATATGAGGAACTTGGAACCTTATTATGCGAATGTGAAGCAATTATGAACGGCCGGCCCCTTACATATATAAATGAAGATAAGGGTGACGGTCTAGAGCCACTAACCCCGGCACATTTCATCCAACCCACATATAACACTGATATGACTGATTTTGACTGCATAAATGTTAATAGTTTGAATAAACGGCACAGATATTTACAAGAGCTTCGAGAACAATTCAAACTTCGTTTCAAAAATGAATATCTTACTTTATTGGTCCAAAAAGGAAAAGAAACAAGAGATATTATAAACATAGGTGACATTGTCTTGATAGAAACAGATGAGAGGAGAATAAGATGGCCATTAGGCATTGTTTTAGACTTGTTTACAGGCAAAGATGGAATCGAAAGAACAGCTCAAGTAAAGACTGCCACCGGCACTAAGGTTCGTCCAATCCAGAGGTTGTATAAACTGGAAATTTCCAGCCAGACAGGTGACGATATTCCATTTGTAAATGCGGCAAGTCAAAGTCCAAGTTGTTCAAATTTGAAAAATAATTCAGAGCAACAAAAACAAGACGAACATTCGTTGTCTGACCTGCTTGAGAGACCTCAGAAATCTACTCGTTCCGGTAGAATGGTGAAAATGCCTAGTAAATACAATATTTATATGTAATTTTACTTTGGATTGTAATTGCGATTGTAATTGAATAATCACTAATTATTAATAATATATCTTAATCATTCAATTTATCTTTGAAAGTCGAGATATTTAGTCGTTTATGACATAAACACTATGTAAGTAAGTAATAAATAATATGTGTAAGATTAAACTTGGGACTGTTGTGTAAGGATTATGCTATTCTTAAAAACGATAATTATTTTAATATTTTTATTTCTAATTTCTAGACAAGACATCTATTGTTGAGTAGGAGATTACACTTTGTTAACGTGTGTTCGCTAGATGGCAATAATATTATTATGTAAAGCGCCCTCTAGAAGCAAGTAGCAATACTAAATTTTATGTTAATATGTAAATTCGGATACATCCTATTTTGTTATTTGTTAGTTCTTTTTGGCGTTGGAGGATGTTAGATAATAGTATAGTATGACATGTGTGTATCCGACCGAATATAGTTTTAAGTGTTTTTTTGTATGACAACACAGTCAGTCACGTAATGAGAGTCCGACAAATATAAATGGTGAAAAAGTATGGTGTTGTTTTAAATAAAAACCTGCAAAAAGGGACTCATTTTATAGCTATCGAGATCAACAAAACCCTTTTTTCGATAGGTACGTTTACTGCTAAGATACATGGTGCGCCAAACGTGCACCTTCTAACATATATAATTATGTATTTTTATATTGAATCGAGCTCGCTGCCTTTTGAATGATCCCATTTCAAGTTGTGGTCTTTACTAGAATAAATAAAGATATAGCATTTTAGACTTTACTGCACACAGTCAAATTCAAATTCAATATATTTTGCATCACATAATCTAGAAAATTGTCCACAGATCTACAGTCTGTTAAGTAAGCCTACAACGTTCTCACATTCACAAAATCTAAAAGAAAATAATCTACTTATATAAAAGATAAATAAAATAATAAAAATCTATTTAACCAAATGCATGATTGCCGCTTCAGTTGCAACAAATATAATATTAAAATAACAAAAAAAAATAGAATATTGAAGGTTTATAATGTCAAATAATAAAAAGATTATGTCAAAAAAATATGTAAAATAAATAAATCATCGTAATCGTAATCAGTGTGATAAAGAATCTAATTTGAAAACTGATAAACATTTTTAGACAACGGCTGACTGTACCCGGTGCGTATGAAAGCTTGTTGCGTGTCCCATACACGTACACCACTGTCAGTCCAGCCAGCCGCACGCACAGTGATGGATCCGGCGTGCACCCGGTGACCGGTTGCCGGCCGGTAAACCATTAGGTCAGACACACACTTGGCCGGTTTTCTACAGATAAAGGGTCCTTCACACTTTGAGATATACATATATTACATCTCGAGATATAAATCACTCCATCACTCACCGTACTTTAAATGGAACCGTTTACACTGAGATGTAATATATATTACATCTCTCTTTTGTTATCTTGAGATTATTATTATATCTCATAGTGTGTAGGCAGCTTTTGAATATGTTGTAACACTTGTACACTAGTAACACTCATGGTAGCACTAGCACTAGTGATACGTGCTTGTAACACAAAATATTCTGTCAAAATTCTTTGAAGAGTTTGAAGTAAAGTAAACGTCAAAATTGTCAAAATTAAATTGTTGTGAGATTTTATTGTCAAGTCGCCTTGATTTTGATTTTAGTTTGAAATAAATAATAATTCAAGATGAATAGAATATTCGGAAGAGGAAAACCTAAGGAGCCCGGCCCAAGTATCAATGATTGCATTAGTAGTGTAAGTTTCCCAAAATTTTTGTCTGGGATAGTAGATGTTAGTTTCGTCGATGATTCATGTTTCCGTGATTGTCCAAATGATTGTAAATTCCAGGTGGATAGCAGGGCAGAAAATATTGAGCAAAAGGTGCAGAAACTGGAGTCTGAACTTAGGAAATACAAGGATCAGATGAACAAAATGAGAGAAGGACCAGCAAAGAATTCTGTGAAACAGAAAGCAATGAGGGTCTTGAAGCAGAAGAAAATGTAAGAGCACGTCATTGTTATCTATTCAATTTATCGTAATGCGGGGAGGTCTTGACCTCCTGCGTTTTTTCAATACAAGAAACACTATCAATAGCTATAAGTGGGTAGTATTGTGGTTTACAACATGCATAGGGTACCTATATCATTCAAAGTTACAGTTATTGTTCCCTTTATGTATTTCATAGACAACAAAAGTTATATTGTCATCCATAAACATCTGCCTAGCCTTTTCCCGACTATGTTGGGGTCGGCTTCCAGTCTAACCAGATGCAGCTGAATACCAGTATTTTACATAGAGCGACTGCCTATCTGACGTCCACAACCCAGTAACTGGGTAATACAATACCCCTTGGTAAGACTGGTGTCCGACTTTCGGGCTTCTGATGACTCGTAACAACTGTCAAAGATCCACTAATGACAGTCGGGACTAACGGCTTAACGTGCTTTCCGAGGCACGGAGGAGTCTCGGTATGTAAAGATGGTCACCCATCCACTGACCAACCCCGGTAACCTGAAGGATCAACCAGTGCGGCTGTTATTACTTAGCCACAAGCTCCTTATATTCTCATCCATATTGGTATAAAAATTGGGTTTGTTTTTGTCTATAGTTTTAAGAACACAAGAAGCGCTATGATTTTTGTTTGATATTGTTATTACCCAATATTATTAATTGTTGTCCTCACTCAATTCACCATCATTTCAGTTTTTGGTGCATCTGAATGATGATAATTATAACAGTTATCTAATCTCACCATAGAAAAGTCTAACCGCTACAACAGGTTCAAATAATCATCCTCCTGCCATTATGCAATTTATTTGGGGTTGGCACAGAACATCTCTTCTATGCATCTCTATTGACGGCAAATAATTTCAGAATGCGATTCCTTATCAATAATATTGTCTTTTACACAATCTACCCATTCCTTGGTCTTCCTATTTTCCTACAGCGAGGGGTAAGGTGTTCAAATTATGTGAACCATAGCATAAAATAATATATTGCTTTGGTTGGAGAAGTATTTTGTTGTACCACTCATAAGTTACTCTTAAAATTTGGTCATATTGGAACAGAATTTTTATAAAATTATCTGCCAAGTAAGTTAATCGGAACTTAATCGTAGGTGGTGAAACAGGCCCTAATTATGTTTGATGTATAAATAAACTACTTGTTCTCATGACTACATCATTGTTGTCTGTCTGATTATAAATTCGTACACTTTTATAGCAGTCTTGGTAATATTCAACTGGGACTGGATTTTTTTATGACACATTATGATCTGGGGAGATGTTTATTTTCGTCCAGTAAAATTCCTGTTATGCAAACAGACAGGTGAAATTTTTGCATTTTATGAATGTTAGTAGGAAAGATAGGTAGGAAAGATAGGGGGAGGTAGGTAGGTAAAGATGGGGGGGGGGGGTAGGTAGGAAAGATCCCACAAGAATGGTGCAATAGATTGCTAGTGCCCATCTTCAAGAATAAAGGTGATGTACAGGACTGCAACAACTATTGAGGGATAAAGCTCATGTCACATAGTATGAAGGTATGGGAGAAAGTAATAGAGAAAAGACTGAGAGAGGAGAGTGAGATTACCCCAAACCAGTTTGGGTTTATGCCAGGTCGAGGAACAATGGACGCCACCTTTGCACTCCGCCAATTGTGTGAGAAGTACAGACGTGCACACAAGAACTTGCACATGGTGTTCATTGATCTGGAGAAAGCGTATGATAGGGTACCTCGGGATGTGTTGTGGTGGGCCTTGAAAGAGAAAGGTTTGCCCGGGAAGTATGTAGAGTTAATTCGTGCCATGTACAGCCAATCTCGTACGTACGTTCGGTCGGCTGCTGGCAATACTGATGAGTTCAGTGTGGCTGTAGGCTTGCACCAAGGGTCGGCTTTAAGTCCTTACCTCTTCTTGTTGATTATGGACGCCCTGACGTCGGACTTACAGGAAGAGGCACCCTGGTGCATGCTGTTTGCCGATGACATTGTTCTTGTCGGTGAGGATGAACCTGAGATCCAGAGCAGATTGGAGAAATGGCAGCAGAAGCTGGAGAGTGTTGGCTTGAAAATCAGCAGAACCAAAACTGAACATATGTTCTGCGATTTCGGCGGTCTCTCTAGTTCTGGAGCCATAGCGCTTGATGGCACGCTTCTGCCAGTCTGCTCCGACTTTCGGTATCTCGGTTCGGTCGTGCAAAGCGATGGCGAAATAGATCGGGCGGTTAAGCACAGAATTAACACTGGATGGATGAAATGGCAGCAGGTCACGGGAACAATCTGCGACTCCCGCATTCCCCTTAAACTTAAGGGGAAGATATATAAAACAATGGTTAGACCTGCTGTCTTGTATGGATCAGAATGTTGGGCCACCAAAGGGATGAATGATGGGCAATTGCATGCAGCTGAGATGAGAATGCTAAGAGGGATGTGTGGTGTTACACAAATGGATAGAGTAAGAAATGAGTACATAAGAGGAAGTCTGAAAGTGGCACCGGTGACCGAAAAGTTGTGCGGTAATCGGTTGTCATGGTATGGGCATGTGATGCGGAGGAATGAGGAAAATGTCGTGAAGAAAGTTTTGAGTATGAATGTCGATGGCTATAAGAGTAGGGGAAGACCAAAGAAACGATGGATGGACTGTGTGAAAGATGATATGGCTAGAAAGGGGGGTAACTACTGAAATGACGACTAATAGAGAAGTATGGAAAAAAGGGACATGTTGCGCCGACCCCAAATAAAATTGGGATAAGGGCAGGAGAATGATGAGTAGGAAAGATAGGTAAAAAAGAGACCAATTTTTTCAATAATATATTAGTCCTACACATTCAGCCGTTGGTCCTGGCTGTCATTCGTATATCTGTTGTAGTTGTTATGGGTCGTCAGCAGAAGCCCGAAAGTCTGACAATTAAGACTTACCAAGGGGTATTGTATTACACAGTTATTGGGTTGTGTAGGTCAGATAGGCAGTCTGTCCATGTAATATACTGGTATTCAGCTGCATCTAGTTAGACTGGAAACCAACCCCAACATATTTGATGAAGGGACAGACAGATTGATTGATCAGTCCTACAACAAAATATCCTTTTATTATAAAATAATGAATAAAACTACATTTAATTTGCATAAAAAAAAAAAAAAAATTATCTTAAGAAGCAATTTTGCATTTAACTCCAACTTAAAAGAAAGAGTTAATTATAACTCCTTATATCTAATAAACCACTACAAATTTTTCTAAACCAGTTTTTTACACACGATTTTAAGTGAATCACTGACCAACATACATCTTATTAGTGTTTGATGGAAAGCAGTTTGTGCTGGCTGGTCACATCTCAGCAATAAATTGGACACCTATTGCAACAAGAGAGAAAAACAATATTGAGCTACTCATAATCGCATTTTCCAATATAATTCCAGGTATGAACAGCAACTGGACAATCTTAGGGCGCAATCCTTCAATATGGAACAGGCCAACTACGCAACACAAACACTGAAGGATACACACGCTACTGTGGCGGCTATGAAGGATGGTGTCACACAAATGAAGAAAGAGTTCAAGAAGATTAATATTGATACTATTGAGGTCAGTTTGAGCTGATTTACCTATTTTTTCCTAGGTTTTTAAGGCCACATGTACAGTTTGTGCAGTCAGGAAACTTTATTGTTGAACAGATATGCCACACTAACTCAATATGTCGTGTTATATCTTCTATTCATGTGACTGACAATTGCAATATTAATTTATGGACAATAATAGTTGATGCTTATCAATCAAGTTATCTGTGACATAAAGACCGAGATAAAATACTGATAGTTGGACAACACAAGTAATTTTGCAAAAGAACTAAAGTTGGCATGGCATTGAGTTGACTAAAAAATTCCCCATAACTCGTCAATAAAACTAGGAAGACTCCTAAAATTCTGATTGTTTTACTCAAACATTACAGGATGTTAACGACGACTTGGCAGACATGTTGGAGCAGGCTGATGAGGTGCAAGAAGCTCTTGGTCGCCAGTATGGAATGCCAGAGCTCGATGACGATGAGCTCAACGCTGAACTTGATGCTCTTGGTAAGTTTTATAGGGTTTGAAGGTAGCGATGATATGAAGATTGGATTTGACAGAGCCATTCTTTATGTCAAACACGCAATTGATACGGTTGTGTTGTCTTATGGTCCGTAAGGTGGCAGAAAACGAAAATTCAAAACCAAAGACACCGACTTCCGTAATAAAGTTAGAAAGAAAAAGAAAGAAAAATTGTTTATTCTGCACAAACTAAACGCACATTTCAAAAAAATACATTTATGACTCCTATATAAGTTAGCCAAAAGCCTCGTATTCAAGTTTCATAACATATAAAAGTTTAACAGGTTTTGGCTATTGCTTGCTGTCTGTCAGTACCAGAGTTACCGGAGTTATTGTGTGTTGTGGTGTTATTGTGTTCACTTTGTAGTGTTTTTGGAAGTTGGTTGTTAAAAAACAAAGAAAATACGTTTATTTGCGGTAAATATGACGTAAAGAAAGAACACAAAACAAAAAAATATTAGTAAAAATCTTTTTAAAACAAGCTTTTATTGAACTAAAAAGTACAAAATAAAACTTACGTAAACAGATAACTTTAATGTTTTCTTAAAAGCTTGAGGCTTATCTTTATGTTTAAGAAGGACGTTCACGCCTCAAGCTTTTAAGAAAACATTAAAGTTATCTGTTTACGTAAGTTTTATTTTGTACTTTTTAGTTCAATAAAAGCTTGTTTTAAAAAGATTTTTACTAGTATTTTATTTTGTGTTTTTTAGCATTAGTATTTTGATAAAATATCTGTTCTATCACTTTCACTTGTCTAAACAAATCCAACGAGTTCAACACAACAGGGCTACCTTGTAAAGTTGAGGTTTTCCTGTTACTACCTTCCGGCACTATCATCAGACCCTAGACTACACCTCGGGAAATAGTTTTTGTCAAAAGATCTTATTTAGTTCAGGATTTTCTGTGACCACTTTCTATGTGTCATCTCTTTTCAGCTCTATTATCAGACCCTGGATACTACTTTGGGCTATAGTTCTAGTCAAGACAAAACCAACCAGTTCAAACTCGATGGTAGTCTAGTTTTTTTTAGAAGTTCCTATGTTAATCTTTCGGCTCCATCACCAGACCCTGAATTCCATTGAAGTATAATAGCACAATACATATCCATGTATAAAATGTCGTGTTTATCCTGTTGATTATTGAGAAATCTCGTCGTCTGGAGCCAATCCCGGGTGCAGCAGCCAGGTCATGTTGGAATTTAGAACGGAATATCATAATTAAATGCGTATATAAAATTTCCTGGTTGTACTGTTGACCGTTGAGGAGTTACCTCGTCTGGAGCCAATCCTGGGTGCAGCAGTCAGATCATGGTGGACTTTAGAATGGTCTATCATAATTATAGCGTATATAATGATACGTGTCTATACTGTTGGCCGTTGAGAAGTTCCCTCATCTGGAGCCAATCCTGGGTGCAGCAGTCAGGTCATAATGGACTCTAGAACGGACCATCATAATTCAAGCGTATATTAAATTTCGTGTCTGTACTGTTGATCGTTCAGGACTTCCCTCGTCTGAAGTCAATCCTAGGTGCAGCAGCCAGGTCATAGTGAACTTAAGAACAGACTATCATAATTCAATCGTATATTAAATTTCGTATCTGTACAGTTGACCGTTCAGGACTTTCCTCGTCTGAAGCCAATCCTGGGTGCAGCAGTCAGATCATGGTGGACTTTAAAACGGTCTATCATAATTAAAGCGTATGTAATATTTCGTGTCACTACTGTTGCCTGTTGAGGAGTTCCCTCGTCTGAAGTCAGTCCTGGGTGCAGCAGCCAGATCATGGTGTAATTTAGAACGGACTATCATAATTAAAGGATCTATAAAATTTTGTGTCTGCGCTGTTAATCGTTAAGGAGTTCCCTCGTCTGGAGCCAACCCTGAGTGCAACAGCCAAATCATGGTGGAATTTAGATTGGACCGTGATAACTAAAGCGTAACTATATAAAAGAGATTGACCAAGCGACTAAGGAACCTAGTATCGCTACGAAACATGCTGTGACTCAAAGATTTATGGTTTAATTTAGAGAATGATCTGAGGGCTTTCAAATGTAATTTACCATTTTATCATAAAATCTCGGCATTACACGGTAATTAGGTCTCAAAATCTAGGTTTAGTATCGAATCTCTTACTGACTTTTGGTCATTGTATGCTGGTAAATTCAAAATACGAATTTGACAAAATGACGTTTTAGTATTTTGAATGATCGTCAATTCCGATCTCAATTCCGACAGATAAAGGTTGATTAAGGGGCTTTAGAAGTAAGTAAAAACTTGAGAATTGTCGACTTACCGGTGTTGGAGAAATCCAAAAAGCCAGAGTATTGTAGACATTTTCACTAACTTCTCTCAATGACTGCCAACGTAAATACCGCAGAAGAATCGAACAGCTGTTAATACACCGACGAACTGAGTCTCCCATAGTGAGCAACTTTCAAATGTAACGCAATTATAATGATTATTTATTGCTCAAGAAAATGAAATTAATCAAAAAATTCAAATATTCACAATCGGTGGAAAGAATACAAGAAGTCACAGAGTAGAACCTGCGCATTCAAAAATTGGCGCCAATAATTGGCGCACGTACAGTCGCATAAAAAGCGCAATGGATGTTTTTCTACCACATATTGGTTTCTGCCCGCAGATTCACCCGCACCCATTTTATTTTAATTGATATGGGTACTTGTTTACGCTTATGTAAATATACTATAATCCAGACCAGACCTTATCTTTATGCAAAATGTGTTCACGTTAGTTATTTCTTTAAGTGGTTTATTAAACCCGGATGGGTTTACAATATTTACTTGTCTATCGAGACAAGCAAAAAGTTAAAGTGAATCAGAATATTCTTATTCACTTTAACTTTCTTTTTTTGATTTAAAGGTATATAGGTACCTA
The DNA here is from genome assembly GCA_948150665.1 of Conistra vaccinii. NCBI lineage: Eukaryota > Metazoa > Arthropoda > Insecta > Lepidoptera > Noctuidae > Conistra > Conistra vaccinii. The sequence continues at coordinate 17,881,196 of OX411318.1, forward strand.
CATTTATATTTGCCGTAAGTAAGTGTTGGGACAATTTCAGTCTTCACTTAAAAAATAATCTATGCGACATAGAAACATAACATAAGTTATTAAATTAAATCCAAATTGCAAAATAATAATGGCCTATGTTATTCAAAACATAAAATGAAATCATTAAATTAATTATACAATAATAATAAACTATTATTAAAGACCTACCGTTCGAGACTGTACTTAAAACTAAACGAATGGGACGTGCATACATGCTAGAAAGAGAAAACTCGCCGGACGCCAGCATGTTTTGCTCAGGATGCGCGCGCATAGAATCTTATGGCGCGCGTTTGTTCTATTTTTTTTTAAAGAGTTTCTATTGATGAATGAAACAGGCAAAGGTCTCTCAATACATTCTGCCTTTGTCATAACCATAAGGTACTTTTAACACCTACAGATTATTATTACAATGTCATAATAATAATTAGTTGTTATTAATATCTTTTGTTACTAATTATTGAACTATAATTTCAATAGTTCGATGCGTAAATAAATTATTTTGCGTAAGTCAAGAAGGTTTTATTGTTTACATACTCTTTGAAGCCAAGACATGTGACATTACCTACTTACGTGAAAAAAAAAACTATGTATGGGTAAAATAGGAAATCGAAATAAAAACTTATATATGGTATAAACTTTTATGGTGTTTTTTTATCTGGAGAATTTAAGGATTCGCATTACCAGATAAAATTATTATAATTAAAAACAAGATTTATCAACATTATAAACTTAAGTCACAGCAGAGTAAATAGCGATACCAGGTTTGGTCAATGTCTTTTCCTGTTTGTACTGTTAACAGTTGAGGAATTCCCTCGTCTGAAGTCAATTCTGGATGCAGCAGTCAGATCATGGTGGACTTTAGAATGGTCTATCATAATTAAAGCGTATATAATGTTTCGTGTCTGTACTGTTGGCCGTTGAGGAGTTCCCTCGCCTGAAGCCAATCCTGGGTGCAACAGCGAAATCATGATGGAATTTAGATCGGATCGTCATAATTAAAGCCTATATAAAAATTTCTGTTTGTACTGTTAACCGTTGAGGAGTTCCCTCGTCTGGAGTCAATCCTAGGTGCAACAGCCAAATCATGGTGGAATTTAGATCGGACCGTGATAATTAAAGCGTATATAAAATTTCCTGGTTGTACTGTTATCCGTTGAGGAGTTCCCTCGTCTGAAGCCAATTTTAGATGCAGCAGTCAGATCATGGTGGACTTTAGAATGGTCTATCATAATTAAAGCGTATATAATGTTTCGTGTCTGTACTGTTGGCCGTTGAGGAGTTCCCTCGTCTGGAGTCAATCTTGGGTGTAGCAGCCAGATCATGGTGTAATTTAGAACGGACTATCATAATTGAAGGATATATAAAATTTTGTGTCTGCGCTGTTGATCGTTGAGGAGTTCCCTCACCTGAAGCCAATCCTGGGTACAACAGCCAAATCATGGTGGAATTCAGATCGGACCGTGATAATTAAATCGTATATAAAATTTCCTGTTTGTACTGTTAACCGTTGAGGAGTTCCCTCGTCTGAAGCCAATCCTGGATGCAGTAGCCAGTACGTGGTGGAATTTAAAACAGACCATTATAATGAAAGCGTATATAAAATTTCGTGTCTGTACTATTGGCCGTTGAGGAGTTTCCTCGTCTGGAGCCAATCCTGGGTAGCCAATCAGGTCATGTTTGTCATAAAAATGTATTGTCATCGGAATCGAACCAACATGTAAAATATCAACTCCGTGGAGTTAGAGGAAGTGGTCTTAATTCAGCTTGCAAGAATCCACCTAAACAAACATACTAACTTACATACAAACAAACAAACAAACATTGCAAGTTGAATAAAAGCTTTTAAAAAGAACAAGTTGGGGGGAAAATATGCGTCATATCCACGCAAAACGGCCATCGCTCAGCATAATGCTGCGACCCTACGCGAGGCAGAGCTCCGGCGTTGACGGTATGACGTCGTCCGGTGCAGCATATAATTAGATATAAATAAGATATAAAAATAAAATAAATATACAAATTAATCTAGGTTGAACATATTTATATAAAATATAATATTAAAATTACAACATTACGTTCCGTCGATATGAGGCGAATGTGAGTGAGAGAAAATGCGCGAACGTTCGGAGAGCCTATGTTCAGACAGGCCATGATTCATCGGACGTATTATACTTACCTACACAGATTTCAGCTTCATATTAATTTTCATCCAGTACGAAATGCTCGATATGGTCAATACCTTCAATATAATATATATTCTTGATCTTCCCATTCCAGGTGACGAGATAGCCCTGGACGACGACGCGTCCTATCTCGATGACGTAGTAAAGGCCCCCGCGGCTCCCGACAAGGAACCGGGCGCCGACAGCGTACGCAATAAAGATGGTGTCCCCGTCGACGAGTTCGGACTCCCGCAGGTACCTAGCCCTGCCCAAACCTCGCGCTGAGTTCTTACATCAGAATCACAAGCCATGCGGTACAGGTAATGGCTTTAAAAGTTTGTTTTTTTTAATCTTTCAGCCACCTTTGATTATGTAGTACAGTATGTCTGCCATTTTAGGTTCTGTTTCAGTCGATTTAGCGTGTTAGGCTGTTAGATGAATCTAAAGACGATATCAGACGCTATATACTTTTTGCCATTCATTCGGCATCTTTCACACGAAGTGAAACGTCTGAACATAGAATGAATCAAAAGCGACGATTTTGTATTCCAACACTCGGCATTTCGGCTTCGGCATGTTTCACTCGCCTAAAGAATGATCTAAAAATTTAATAAAGCAGCGTATGAACGTTAATTCCTAATTAATATTGTCGCTGTTGTATGAACGTGGAATGAACCAAAAATGAACATTCACTCGAGTGAAGCGTCTGATACCGGCTTAAGCACAGTTAGATAACTTCATGATGCCTTTTAGATAGCTAGTCAGTCATGTGACAATGTAGCGTTATCACACTTTGTCAACCTGAGCAAATAACTTCACAATATCACCTATGAATAGTAAACAATAAACAGTAAAACTTGGTTAAGTGGGACTGGGATAAGTGAGAGACCTTCATAGCTCTGGACTTACACTGTGGTCCCGACAATTTAGCACTGAATTACCTGTGTTAGTGGGACAAAACCAACCTCTATAACTGGAATTAGTTATTTCGATTTTATCGTCATAATTACCTCTATAATTGAGACAGCGAGTGTATTTAATTTTTATCTCTTTTACTGAGACTATATTTTAAAGAATACTTTGCTAAATTGTGTTCTTTGAATCTTATATGCCGTATTGACCTTTGTAACTTAGGTAACGTCAACTACCTCTCAAACTCGGACTTTATTGCAGATAAAGTTTCATTTAGTTTACAAATTCTTTAACCGCAAAATACATTGTTTTATTTAATCATCGGACCTCTTTATCTGAAATGACCTCTATTAATAGAACCCTCTGTAAATGAGACATATATTAATCTGAGACACTGGGTATTTGGAATACCTCTAAGTGACCCAATTTGCCAGGTCCCTTAATGTCCCAGTTATCCAGGTTCCACTGCAATACAAACACAGGGTTCAATCACTTGCACCGTTAACACGTCCGTGCATAATTTAGTTTGATAAACTGGCGCTGTATTTAACCTGTACTGTATTTTTTACGACATCATTTTCTATAAATTCAGAATGGTACCTGTACTGCATTAACATAATCTGTTTATTGTATGTTGGATTATACTAAGAGCTTAAAGCATTACGATTTCACTTTGTAAACACCCAATTATATTGTTAGTTCAATATGGACACAGCACTCATTTGTTTTAAAATTATTTTTTAAGTACTCACCAATTTAATGGCAGAATTAGATTTTATAAACTTGCTTCAGTAGGGATTTTTTAAAGATCTGTTTAAAAATTCATGTAGAGGCAGAACCTAAAGGCTTAGCAAGCTGAATGTGCTTATATTTATATTACCTTTTCAAACTATCATTCGCATTCATAATGTTGGCAGTATTTACTGCCAACATGGCTGTAAGTCTCGTACACCGTGGCTGTGAAATTGCCCTAAAGGTGCTTGACCATTTCTTTCCTCGACTGTACACAATGAGGTTATACAATACTAGAGGAGAAGTGGACGGCACAAAAGCGTCACCACTACTTAGGTGTCCGCAGGCATATCTGAATTCAGTTGTCAGCTTGACGTCAAGTGAGCAATTGCTTAGCGATAAAAAAAAAAAAATGGTGGAATTTGCGGTTAAAATTAGTATGTCACGGTCTGAAAGGATTAATAAAGCATGTGGTGTTACATTTCACAATCAAGTTTGCTAAATTTTCTTCAGATTATCCAAAAAACATTACAAAACGAAATAAATTTAGCAAACATTGTTTTTGCGATCAATGTTACCAGGAAAAACGATGTTGATTTTGCCAGACTGTTGGGAGTTTAGTGAATGACGACATGTAAAAATATTTCGTACTCTTTTAACTTTTATCATTTATTTAGTAGGGATAGATGTAGTAGTGTGTATAAAACTGCACATAACTAGGTATTAAAACGCTCGTATTTGAATACCCCTCCAACAGTTTCATAAACTACTACTAACTATTTTTTAATTGATGTTATTGTTCTAAGAAATTTGAACTGGAGGAGGAGCTCGTGGCTAAGTAATAACAGCCGCACGGGTCGATCCATCAGGTTAAGCTACGCTTGCCGGGATTGGTCTGTGGATGGGTGACCATCTTTAAATACCGAGACTAATCCGTGCCTCGAAAGCACGTTAAGCTGTTGGTCCCAGCTGTCATCGTGGATCTTGTGACAGTCGTTACCTACGGGTCGTCAGAAGTCGAAAGTCTGACAACCAGTTTTACAGGTATAGGTCTGATAAGCAGTTGCTCCAAGTAAAATACTGGTATTCAGCTGCATCCGGTTAGACTGGAAGCCGATCCCAACATAGTTGGGAAAAGACTAGGAAGATTGATTTAGATTATTCTAAAAAAAGTGAATGTCGCTGGTTAGTGCGTTACATCACTTTAATTAATTTAATCGATTGTCATGAATATATAAATTATATATTCCATTATGAACATTATTATTTGTCACAAATCTTAAAACTTTTGAAACATTTTTTTTTTGCCTATGTTTTGTAAGTATACCGTAATCCTTGTAAATTTTTTAAAATCTTTTAACTACACCCATGCTATAAGTCCTCTATAAAAGTTCCTGAAACAGTTAGCTTATTGCCAAAATTAAAACAGCCAATATCATAGTAACCCTAATGACATCCAAACGGGTGTTATAATGTTGTACTAAATTTCATAATGCAACTCGTTTTTTACTCATCGAACAGCCACATTCTCGTGGTATGTTTATGAATTACAAAAAAAGAACATTGTCAACAAAGAGGATTCATATCATGGGTGTAGATAAAGTCTTGAATGCAACTGTTATAATTAGGTATTAAAACACTCATGTGATACTATTTTTTACAAACCCACATTCGTGTTTTAATACCACTTGATAAACCCCCAGTTGCATAAGTAACTATTATCTAGTGAAAGTTCCATAACACAACCTTTCATAGTACATAACTAATTGATTCAATAAAACCTTCATTCATTCTGGGCAAATTATGTTGATAATTGGCAACTCTGGTCGTTTTTCCGATAGCAATGTCTTGTCTCATTCCAACGTCATTAGTTTGACGGTAGAAGAAATGAGACAAACATAGATTATTTTGACAGATTGACATTTTATGTATCCGTTTCAAAGTTACGTCTTTAAACTCGTAAGTGGTGACATTTTTCAGAAATTGTTTGTAGGACGCTGCTCCTCTAGTATTGTATAACCTCATTGACTGTACATTTATAATTAAAAAGCTTTTATAAAAAATTTAAAGCCTGTATGAAAATCTGCTAACTAGTAATTTAAAATACTGTTTTTTGAAAAAAAGAACTGGATTCAACATTTTTATTATCCAAAGTAAATAAAAAGTTATAATATTCTAATAATTGTTTTGTCATTAAAATTCTATTCTTAGTTGCTGTAACAATCTGTAAATGTAATCTAGTTCTTATAATTTTTATATACTTAAGTTAAATATATTATTATCTTTATACTTGAGTTGTTTTTTATTACAATGACAGTAATATTTCCTTTCTGTCACTCGAAAAACTATTGAGTCATAATTTATATCGTATCTATGTATTAATATTTTACTATCTTACATAAATAACAAAATGATAAAATAAGTCTATTGAAATTCATTTGCAGATTTTCTTGGTCTATTGAACTGGTTGGTGCTCGTGTCCAACCACAGAACATAAGAGTAGTGTCCAACAATCATCTACTTTTATAAATTATTTCCCTACAGCAGTTATGTTGGGGATAAAAGTTTGAACAATAAAAGGTCGTAATTTTTGCCGATGAGCAACCCTGCGGCTACGGAAACGGCTTGTAAAATTTAAAACAATATTGCATCAGTTGTCTATATTCATGATGAAAAAAAACGTGTGAACGAAGTTCCTTCTCACTCACGATTTAAAACAAAAACAAAATTTTCGCAGCAGCCATCTTGGATTTACATTTTGATCTCACTATCGGCTTTAGCACCCTCGAAAACCATGAAAACAGTACCCACAATGGGTACCGTTTCTTTTACCTGTTCTTTTTTTAAATGTTCGTCAGCCACCATCTTGGATTTACATTTTAACGTCACTATCGGCTTTAACACTCTAAAACCATCAAAACGACACCCACAATGAAGAATTTGAAAATTTTCGCAGCCCATATCTTGGAGTTTCATTTTGACCAAATTACACTTTCTCCTCTTCCTTTTTATCGAATTAGAAGAAGACAGTCCCAAGTATGAACACTTTTTCGCGTGACGATTCCTGTCAGTGTGTACTCCTACCGCAAGCTGCGTTAAACGACTTCATTCCAAAAATCGCTCAACTCACACAAGAAACACAGTAGGAAATAAAAAGACACATATAATTAAGTAGGTAGATAATCAACCTTTAATTAATATATAATAATAATTTAATTGAATTATATTACACAGTCAACTCTAAAATACTGTTATGTTCATGTGACAAGACATTGATTTGCATACTTATACACAATAAATCGGTAACGGTACTGGCGTCTTCTCGACGCAATAAATAAGACTCGTCCTCTTTACATCCTACTTTATGTACAACCACTCTGAACAGTGATAATTACTATGTATTGTAGACAGTCTAATTGTATTATCTATTAATAAATTAGCACTCGTAGCTTAATCTAAGGCTTCCTGTCCGGTCTTTGGCAAGAAGAAGCAGAGTATTGCAGCAACTGTGGGTGAGAATTGAATAGGTTAGATATCACATATCAAAATATTCCTAAATTTAAAAATAAGTACGTAGGCTTGATAAATTGATACGGTTCGTCGCTTATACAATGAAGCACAATGAAGCAGGTGAACCATCAGATGGTAAGTCACTGCCGCCTCTGGCCATCTACAATACCAGAGGCAGTAGTGTGTTGCCAGCTTTAAGACAAAATCTTAAACGAGGTGGCAGGGACATCGACGCACAAACTAACCATGAATTCAGCGCATGATTCTAGACGATAGAGTAGAAATATTTCGTGGGTTATAAAAAAAAAACTGCTGTTTCATAGAAAAGTGCAATACCTACGCGGTCAAATGTATGGAACAGCAATTTTTTTTTCTTCTAATAACCTACGATAAATTTTAACGCAGGCAGGGACGTTAAGAATCATGTACTGAATACATGGTAATAGGTTGCGCGGCCCTGCCATCCTGTATATTTATTTGCCAGTACCTAATTACACCGGCATCCAGATTCTTCAAACATGAACACAACGCAACAGCAACGTTACTTGGTAGCAGAAATAGGCATGGTGGTAGATACATAGGTACCTAGTATTTTCCTACACAAGATCGTTCATAAATAGCTTTGCTATTACTCATTACTACTAAAACGTTTTGTAAGTTTACTTGTATTATCAAACCTAGTATAAAAACTTAGATACTTACTGAAAAGGAATGCCGCAAACACGACGATGGGTACGACGCAGTTGATGTCTATGAGGTAGCCGAAGGTCAGGTTGCCGATGAGACCGCCACCTCGACCCGCCGTGAGGGATAGTGCGGCTGCCATTACCCTGAGAAATACATTAAAACATTAGGACTCGACGGAAATCGTCTGCCAAATCATCTTTTAACTCCAAATCATCTTTTGCCGTGCCCCCAGCGCAGCGCCCAGCTCATAAATCGACAAATAATACGTACCACGACGTCATGCAATGCGTATAAATACGACTAATGCGGCACTGGCACGAAAAAAAATTTGTCGTATTAATCCGAATGGTCAATAAACTAAACGTAAGTTCGTTTGCCAAGCCAACAGCGTCGTCAGTGGCTCCGCGTAGGTCTATTATCCACACTGATACGTAATACTCACAAAGTGTATCGCTATTAGGTACTCATCACCTGGCCTGAGTTATTTTGAACATTACAACATCGGGTGATGTTAGAGTTGTATAGGTAGGATGCCCCGATGGGGTCCGCAAAGATTAATATTACACCAACATTTCGCAAGTTACGTTTTAGTCCCTTTTGTGACGATTTTTTTTAACTTTGCTGAAATAAATTGTCTTTTAGATGGTGAAAGTTTCATGAAAATACGCCCGATAGCTTTTGAGTTATTATCGCTTTTTTGTCGGCGGTAGACGTTACTTTACAAATTAATTACACTATGTTATAAAAATATAATTTCAAATATTCCTATATCAAATTACGAAGAAAATTGTCTAGTATAACATATATTTTTTTCAAAGATATAAGACTAGTCGTTTAGGAGTAATTTCCGTTTTAAAATCATTAGAAGTCGTCTACCTGCGCCTTAAGTCCCTTGTGAGACGATTTGGACATAATTTTATTAAACATTGCTGAACGAATGAAAATAGTTTTATTTACCTGAGATTTGTAGGGAACAAGTCGACCAGCACGCAGAACACCAAACTGATGGCGAGAGAGGTCAGGGCTTCAAAGATACACGATAGCACCAAGTTCTGTGTAGAGTTCTGTACGTAGTACAAGCCGACTGTCACCAAGCCGGCGAAGCTCAAACTGAAGACTGGAATTCAATAGTTTACGTTATATTAGTGATTATTTTGGTGTAAAAGGAGCATGTACGCATGTATCGTATAAAAAGACTATAACAAAGTAAACTGACGTACCTAGTGTATCAATCTGATAAACAATATAATTTCCTGAGTAATAATTGTATGTATGTACATTAGTACCGTACCGGGGTACCGTAAAAAGTACGTAGGTGAATAACTTTTTGATATTATAAGTTGTAATGTCACTTACTCAAGAAGAATTTAGCACCAAGCTTGTGTACGCAGAGAGGCAGCCACAACGACGTGGGGATGCAGGCGAGACCGACGATCAGAGTATGCATGTATACGTTCGAATCGATGGTCTTCAAACAGTCGAATGGATCCCCCGCTAATTCGTCCTCGACAACAATGCCAGAGACGTCGCAGACAGAAGCAGACGTGTTGGGGTACAGCGCCTCGTACTCTTCGTAACGGTTGAATAACTCAGGGAACCAGATCATGAGGGTGTAGTAACTGAAATTGATGTAAGTAGCGTGTATAGAAAATATAAGAACACAAAAATAAAAAACGTAGGTCGGTATTCCCCACAGAAGTAACAAAGGTACTTTTCTAAGTAAGGTAAATGATGAAGGAAGCTCCCAACACAATTAATTGTTTATGAAGGTTTTTGTGAAAAAAAAAATATTATTCATTCTTAAAAAAAAAAAGAATAAGTAATTATTTAATTAAGCATTGGCGAAGTCGTATAAAAAAAAAATAAAACATAAAAAAATTATAAAGGACAATGTCATCAACTTTCGTTGCTGACCGTAACACGAAATGGTTTTTTGGCAGAAACTTTTTTGTCACTAGAGCATTGAAGCACTTAGATTTTATACTTAGAACCTTTCATGGCCTCACCTTGTGGTCAAACCGAACTGGATGATGCAAGTGAGGACTGTGTATTTGAGGTACGGCGGCCTGCACAGAGCCTTGGTCTGCACCCAGATCTCAGAGAACAATCGCTTGAGGTCCTTGGGTTTGCGCATGCTCAAGGATCGGACGGACTTCACAGAGCTTGCAGAGGCTACTGATACAGTTCTTTGTTTCTCCTTGAGGCTTTTGATCTGCAAATTTAAGAATTACCTACATGACTAAATTACCTATGTAACTAAAATAGCACAAAAGATGGTGATGGTGCCTTCTTGGTTCAGTGGTTCCAAGCGCAACTGCTAAGCTCATGCCCAGAAGAATCTAACAGTTTGTCCGACCTGGGAATCGAAGTCGGGATCGGTCGAAGTGCTATATTATGTTTAATATGTTTTCCATCAGGAATTTCTCTGTAGCCGCCTGGAGTCTGGATTTACATGGGACTTAAACATAACGGGCAAAATGTGGGTGTTACTATAGATAGGTACACCCCTGTCTAAACCTTTGGGGATTACAGGTGTGATGTTATATTATGTTATATTATGTTGTTGGGGATTGCCGATAGAAGTGAAAACTAAGTAACGCCATCTAATGAAAATGTCAGGAATTTATGTGGCTTGCTGTCAGTGCAAGCACGAAATCTGTAGCTCCATTAAAATAAAACCAAAAAAATTAAACGAGAGTGCGCTGTCAACAAAAAAGTGCTCAACGCGCCTTCGGTGACGATGACGCGAGTTCCATGATTTTTGTTCACCCAAAAAGTGCTCAACGAGCCTAAAGAACTTTTCACTTAAAAAAAAAGAAGAGTAGGTAAGTTTAAATATTTGGCTAAAATGGGTGACTACTGAGATGACGGCTACTAGAGATGTATGGAACAAGACACGCTGCGCCGACCCCAAATAAATTCGGATAAGGGCAGTAGGACAGTGATGATAATGCTATAAATTGTAGTGTCTTAGCCACAATATTTTTCTCATGCGCTCAAATTGACGACGACCATAATTAAAACAAAATTATTTTGTTGCCTGCTAGATATTGATGAATTTCATGACAAAATAATATGGAAAACAAAACATAGCTAGCGTAACATAGTAGTTACCGGGTAGTTTTCGGGGGCATCACCAGTGTTTTGCCTGTAGATGCTTTGAAGGACCTTGAGGGCATCATCATAGTCACCGCATTCCATCATGAACTTGGGGCTTTCGGGGAAGTAGAACAACCAGAAGCCGAGCATCAGTGAGGGGACTCCACACGCGGCTACAAACCAGTTCCATGAGTCGTAGGAGAAGTTGCCGCTCTCGATACGGATTCCTGAGATTGGGATGATGCCCCAAGCGATCACTGTAACCAAATAATTGTGGGTAGGTATTAATTTTCATCGTAACCTAGTGTGGTAAACTGCCAAACTAACCAATGGCTACAATTAATTAGGTCGAGTTAAGGTGTATTTGGCTAGATTCGGTCTATCGAAGTCAAACAGTTGATATTGATCATCTCGCGTCAAACCATAAAGCATGGTTGATTGCTGAACGCAATCACTACTGCATCAACCAATTGATGAACGGTCCATATAATCGATTGACGCAATCAAGTCGAATTTAGTCGAAATTAAGTTTAGCTTAGACTTTAGGCCGAGCGACTTTAGCGAGCAGTGGTGGCCCAGTGGTAACGGCCCCGACTTACGAGTTGTAGGTCGTGGGTTCGAATCCAAGCAGGCGCTTTACTTTGTGTAAATAATTTCATCACCACTGCTCTCAAAACGGTGAAGGAAAACATCGTGAGGAAACCGGCATGTCTTAGAACCAAAAATTCGAAGACATGTGACATCTACCAACCCGCACTGGGCCTGCGTGGTAAATTACAGCCCACTCCCTCTCACAGAGAGGAGGCCTGTGTCCCAGCAGTGGGAACATTAATAGGCTGATTATGGTATGGTAGACTTTAGTAGTTGCAGGGCAGTCATGAGTGGTCATTTAATGGGTTAAATGGTTTAATGGTGTTAATGGCAAACACTTACATGGCAGTAAAATGACTCCTAGAGTCCAGAACATTTCCATCCAGCAGAGGATCTTCTCTCTGTATTTGGTCTGTTGGAATTCACCCAGGTAGGGGAAGCAGATACCCATAGCTCCAGCAACACTGCAAATAAAAACGAAATACAAGTTACGTCAAGAATTTAGATTTTCAGCAACTTGATTGTGATGGTACTTGTCTGGGGGGTTTTCCAACGGGGTTCTACACCTTGTGTGGGATAAGAGACTCATCATTATTATTGTTTTGCTCGCGATCGACCTCTGGTGAACATCAGATTATGAGACCTCTCTAAATGGAAGCACAACCTATAGATTCAAATTCAATCATAAATCAGTTTGAATCACCTAAGTAAGGCCCGGATTACCGCTTAGGCACACAAGGCACTGGCCTTGGGGCCCAGCCAGCCAAGAGGCCCCCCACCAACTCAGCTACCCCGACCAGTTAGTTAGCTTGTTTGCCTGACGGTAGGGGGAAATAAAATTATTTTACTTACTACATTTCTTATTATTTTATTTGGGATTTAAAATTGTATTCTATATTTTTATTTTTGTATAAGTTAATAGAAATAAAATTCTTTCTTAAGTTTCCCTACATTAAATAGTGCAAAGTAAAAAGAGTGGCATTGGAAATATAGTCATAGTCATCGCTTCGGAATGGGGGGGGGGGGGGGGGGCAAATGACGAAGTGCCTAGGGGCCCTGGGTCTCTACGTCCGGGCCTGATTACACCGTTAATAGTAGGTACATAGGTACTTCCTAATGTAGGTAATCAAAAACGAAAGAGAAGAAAATAAAAATTATGAAATTAAATATTTTCTGAATAGTTTACTGTACGGATGTTACATTTTACATTATAAACAAATCAATCAAACTGGTTTTCAGTTAATGGCTCTGATGACACCATTTTACTCATCATAATTGTACTTAGATCTACAATAATTGTTAAATGGAAGCGTGAGTTTAGAATCTATTGTAGCGTGTTTGTCTGCATGATTTGTGTCCTCCATTGTTTACTAATAAAGGAGTAAAATACCATAAGAGGCAACGAAACACGAAGGTTACGGCGTTTTGTATACATTGTGATGCCGAAAGTATCATTCAGGACCGTCATCTTTTTCCGGGAAAATCTTACCGGTTTTCAGTAATGGTACTGCCTAATTTATAATTTCAAGTGAAGCCTTTTTCATTTTTCTCCCTTCCTCAACCCTTGCCAATTGCATTTTACACGACAAGGATTTCACACGATTGGCTCGATATCGTTCCTACCTTATAAGAGCTAACCACCCACCGACACCTTTGTGCGAATTTATCGCTGATTTCAGAGCCCTAATGACGTCTTACTAAAGAAGTCACGTGCAGCGCCGCATGCCGGTACCTATCACTCTTTTTCTAACTAGCTATGTGTGGCGCATGTCATTATAGATCATACTTAATATATATTGCTGTTAACTCTACAAATCTCTCCCGTCTTACTACCAATGAGCGAGTTTTAATCTTCCGATCTCGTATATTGAAGTTTAAAGGCAGCCTTTCCCAATCTGTTTAAATGGACCCCTTGAGGGATAAAAGATAATAATCACGATCCTTATTTCAAATTAAATAATATTGAGCATGATATTATAGTACTTATTTCAGTGTTAATACATTTTAAAGGTAGGCACATAGGGTGGACGTACCAGTCCCAAACCAGTCACCTGTAGTTGACAATTTGCATCAAAAAGTCAATATTTTAAGGATTTGCGCCAATATCTATAGGTTTTTAAAATCTGGATTACCTTATTACATCTTTGAGAATCTAATACTGAAAACTACAGGTGAATTAATAAAGAAATATAGCTTTCTTTTTCATTTTTGTCGCCACGTGTCTTGTGCACTCGCCGTTTGGCCGCCATTGCTATAAGGAGCGCTCAGTGATAGGTAAAGTTCAATCCCTATAAATTGTAATATTTTTTAAGTGAATGGTAAATATTTTATGAAATTTAGTTAATATAATTATCAATGTAATAATAGCAGTTATAAATTTTAACAAAATTTTAGTTTTTAATAGGTTTCTGAGACTGGTTAACTACTGGAACGCATTTTGTATAGGGTGCCTATAGTTGACCATATGGTTTGGCACTGGGTATTTCTTTGATTTACGTTTTTTGTCATTATTATTGATCTTTCAACAAGTATGTTTGATTATATTGATGTACAATACAACAATGACGATTTCAATTAACATCCTCCAGTAGTTGACCAGTGGTTTGGGATAGGTACATACATAGTGTTCGTGGAGTTGGCCGAGGACGTATGTTTTAGGCGTCCTACTAAAATTTACTTTAATATTTTTTTGCAATATATACAGGGTGTAAAGACAGAACCTTTCATGTCTACCTTTTCTATAGAAGTTTTTAATTTAGTAGGTACCTATACCTACCTACTTACAACTTCAAATAATGTTTACTTTGTTTTAACAAGAAAACATTCTTCAAGTAGGTATAACCAAGAAGATATTTATAAAGCAATTGAAGAAATTCAACTGACTGGAATAATTTAGGCAACCTGTCGTAAATGATATTTACGACAGGTTGCCTAAATTATTCCAGTCACAATTAAAAATAAACTAAACGTTGAGTTTTAAATATAATAAAATGTCCTTTTATTTTATCCACCCCATATAAGTCAATATGTTGGTCAATCACTGGATCAATTTTGGTCAATAACCGGGTACTGGTTGGTCCAACTAAGGAACAGTACGACTTTTAGGATTTATCTCATAATTACAGAAATTCCTAAATGTTTATGCTGCAATGATTTATAGGCCTCGTTTTGTCTATAAGCAAACTTAAAAAATAACATAGAACTAAGGTATTCTGTCAAAATCTGTTAAAGTTACAATTATTTAAAGTCAAAATATCTTCTTAATTGGTTTGGGATTGGTACGTCCACCCTATTTAACATTTTGCACACGGACCCAAGGGGACATACTCTCGGACCCTCAGATTGGGAAAACCTGCTCTAAACTTGTGATAAAAAACTTTTATTTAGGTGCTAGAATACTTACGAGAAACCATTAACGAATCGACAGGCCATGAAGATGGGCAGGATTTGGACGAAGGAGGAGACAATTCCAATGAAGCCATCTATCAGCAGGGCCGAGACTAGCACCACCTTACGACCCTTTGTGTCAGCCAAGCAGCCCCAGAAGTATGATCCGAGCACCATACCTGCCGGGAAACAATACATATAAAAAATGATATCTACCAAATTCTTCAACTATTTTTCACTATAACTTTGACGACGTTTCCTCAAGTAAGATACAGTTAGGAAGTCTTGGTAAGCTTAGAATGGCTAAATGGGGACTAATGTTTCATCATCATCAACATTTCAGCCAAAAGACGTCCACTGCTGAACACAGCCCCCCCCAAGCACCGCCACTTCGACCGATTCTGTGCTTCCCGCATCCAGCGGATTCCAGGCTAATGTTTAATGGTAAAGAATGTTTTGGTGAAAGAAATCCTCAAAACATTTTTTTTGTATTATTCGTTTTAGATCTCATGGCTATGTGTTCTTCATTGCTTTGCGTCATAATTGCATCATAATACGCACACAACACATACCTACGCTTTACTAAACTATGTAGGTAGTCTTATAAACCGCCATATTTCTGACTACTCGATCTCACTCCTACCGACCCCCAAGATACAAGCCCTGCTTAGTTTGGGGGTCAGCGAATATAACATTGTGATGTACAAACTTCATTGTGTTAAATGTAAGATTCCGGTCAGTCATCACCTTTTCTTTTTTGCCGATAAAGCTTTTTTATTTGAGGTCTTACCCAACATAGGAGCGGCAGTGAGCCAGCCCTTGTCGGCGGATGTCATCTGGAAGTCACATGTCGCCGTCGGCAAGACGAACGACACTATAGTGATGCCGATGGCAGTGTTCGCGTATATCAGCCCCGAGACAGCCAGCAGGCAGAAGTGGAAACGACCGAATCCTGAAAAGATAAAGGCACTGTTACATTCGTTTTGTGAATGTACCTAACTGGAAACAGTTAACATCACGCCTTCCGCGAAGGGTTCCGCAGAGGTGTATTTATAGTACACCACATTTTCCAGTTTTATTTATGTTCCATTAGGTGGCGAGTCTATTGCCATCAACGAAGCACAAATGAGTAGGTAATTGCAGATTTAAAAAAACCTAATATTATCGACCTGAGAATTCATTCGACAGCTAGCGAACAGCTAGCTGTCGAATGAATTCTCAGGTCCTCTTTCATCAATTTTATCATTATTAAAAACACCCACTCCAGTGCAGGCTTTTTCAGATTGTTTTATGTAGGATTAGAATATGGGCTTGCTGCATTCTATCAGCTATATATTATACTTAGGTACCCTACCTAGCACTTTGTTCTTGGGAACCACAGATATAGATAGACATAGATAACGCAAGAGCAACTACTTCGCGTGCCCAGCTTACGTACAATAATCGTAACCTGCCACTTTCGCGCTCGGTCTGCATCGTTGTGCCACGCTAGACGGACGTCAGTAAAATAATTTAAAATGGTTAATTGCTCAGTTATACATTGTAAAAACTTTACAAATGTGAGGAGAAAAAATAAAGGAAACGATTCCTTCCATCGATAAGTCATTTTGTGATTAATATTATGCGTATTTAATATTAAAATCAATTATTTTTAATCTAATACTCTCTGTAATACCAAATTTGAGAAAAACATAGGTCATCAAACGTAAACTGAAAATTCGTATTACATTGCGGCTTTTACCTGAAGCGGTTGATGCGACGTTTTGTTTTAACAAGTGATGAATATCGAAGCAAGTGATACTATCGTATATCGCATCGGTTTCGTAGTACAGGAGCTTTTATCATTTTTCTGTCAATTTTAGCGATTAGTGCTGTTCATCGTATGCAACACAAATCGATTCTCAAGAATCGATTTCGGAAACAGAGGAATGATTTTGTATTTTATAGGTAGTAATTATGTAGACAATTTTAATAAATCATCGTAACGTTTAGTGATTTTTTTAGTTTCCCACATGAACCCAATTTAAAAGAAAAATGGATTGAGGCGACGGGAAATAAAGATGAAGAACAAAGCATAGCACTATTTGTTAAATACATTTTGAGGAAGCATGCTTTGTTGAAGGGAAAAAGTAACGAATATTAACAAAAGCAGCATATCCGACTATTGATGTAGGTACTGAAGATCACAACTTTCTTTATTTTTTTGCTGTTGTAGCTCAAGTAATTTTGCATCCATTTTAATTTTATTATATCGTATTTTACTGGGTTTTCGTTTACCTTCTAAAATTTCTTCTCTGGTTTTTTTTTTTGTTTCTGAAAGATAATCTACAACAATTACAAGGAATAAGTAGGGAAATACTAACAATTTGATGAAATTATAAATCCCTAACTGCCTACTAAGCAGATCAGAATTTTTTATTTTACTCTGTTTATCTCATTCCTCTGTCTATCTCATTCCTCTGTATATCTCATTCCTCTGTCTATCTCATTCTTCTGCTATATCATTACTATGTCACAAAATCGATTAATTAATCTATTTAAGCGATTCTCAATAATTCTTTACTGTACACGATTACTCAATAAATAGAGAAATGGTATAATAAAAAGGCGATCTTTATTCAAAATTGAGATGAAAAAGGGTAGAATCTCGTTGCTTTTGTAAACATTAGAACTAAATTGAATATAAGGTATTTCAATCGAATATTCACGTATTTATAATGGTAAACTTACTTGAAATTTTGGAAAAGGTATCCTAAAACGACGTGTGAACGTCGACGGAACGCGCACGAGCACACAACCTCTCAATGCGAAGACTTTTAGTTAGCGTACTGCTGGCTGGGTGAGCGCTGGCGCTAGGCCCCCCCCCCTACCTAGCGCCAGCGCTCACCCAGCCAGCAGTATCGATTTCAAAGATAATAAAATCGATTCAAAGACGCTGCCGCGTGCGGTGAATTTTATTTTCCCATCACTAAATAATGCTTGTGACGTCATAGTAGGTAGTCAAAAAATGGCACGCTTGGTTTTCATACAGATCGTGATACTTGCGTTATCTATGTCTATCTATATCTGTGTTGGGAACATTAGCTATTCATCAAGCTACTCTGATAAACGTAGGTAGATATGCTGACAAATACTAATTGAACAACTAATCTGTAATATAATAATAACTGAGCGAATCAATAGATAGTTACCAACTAGTTACGATCGATTGTTCTTATTGTGATGCTTATAATTTTCTGTGTCCTAACGTCACTAGTCACAACTCGCAAGTCTCTTTTATTTGGAGATTACTTTCGTTGGCACACACGAAAGAATTTTAATTAATGCCATCAATTATGCCAACAATTGTGGTACAAAGCTATTTATACTTTTGTATAAATAATCGTTCATACAATATATCCCAATTGTTTCTATCTGTGTATTCAGACAGGGCTTTGAATCTTGTTGAATTTTGATGGAGCTATCACCTTAAATTCCTCCAGATCTCTCTCTTTGAGGCAAGTTTGGAACTATTATCGCTGGTATAAAAAAGATAAAACTTTGTATTTACCTGTCGCCGCTATAGCATGTTCGAAGTCAGCTCCATGCTCCAAGAAGTCTAGACCTGTAAAGAAGATAAAAATCACAATATTAGAGCTTGTTTAAGTCGAAAACTTCTTGATGAAGATCTCGAAAACTGAGCGGGGACGACAAAAAACAACAGATTTTCAACTTAACTGATAAAGCTCGCTTTATTTCTACGTTTGTAATTATTATATGCGTTTCTGCATTCATATTTAGCGAATTATATAGTCATTTTCACATAATAAACAATTTCACTTTTAATATCTTATTCTAACTTCTGTGTTTCACCCGCAAATAACTGAAATATTGGCACGCTTTAAATTGGCTTCCAACTATAAGACACGGCCACACACGGCTATCAATGATGTCGTGTGCAGAAATGTCCTCAATCTCGTTATAATAAAGACTAATTTAGCGTGAATGATTTCTATTTAGGTGTGAGAGTACGGATATTCAAGTTTGTCTGCTGTCATAAATGCGGAACTGTCATAGTGAATAACGAAATACCCTCATTCTTCTAACAATAGTGTACGTTATAGGTTGATGAATAAAATTAAAAAAATCAATGTCATTTCTAGGTATATAAATCTGTTGTTCTCTTTACTTTTTTTTCACAATTTTAGATATTTTTATCTCTTCTTGATATGTTTACATAATGTTTGTTGTTTGTATGTCACTATTCTTTGCAACAAGTACCTAAGGCAAAGGCGAATATTCTATAGCATAACAGCATAATGCTCCCACTGCCCCAGAAGCCCTCGAAGAGGGGAGGCCTGTGTCCCAAAACAGGCCTCCTCTCTTCGAGATAGAGTGGGCTATAATTTGCTGCGCCAGTGCGGGTTGGTAGATGTCTTTGAAGTTTTGGACATGCCAGCTTCCTCACGATGTTTTCCTTCACTGTTTTGAGAGCAATATCTATAGGTACTTACACAGTATTATTATGCGTAACTACAGTTATACCGTGGAATTACATATAACAAGCCTATTTCTAAATAAGGTGTTACTGTTTGTAAATAAGGTGTGTCTAATCCTTGTACCAAGGTTATTGGGATTGAATATTTTGGTCAAGTCAAGTTTGGGTTTACCGACTGAAAACTGCCGTCGATAAAGATTTCTGCTTTAATTATTTATATGTAGATAGACAGATAGTGTCGCACTGCAAAAGAACTAAAGTGCCTGCTACCAGGTTGGCGACCGCGTCCCCGACAGAGGTCACCTTGTAGCGGTTACACCGCCACATTTATGAACTACGCATCAAAGACATGACGTCACACAAATCCTGCATCGCGCAATTAGAGTTTACTGCGCGAACGACATAGATAAGACTATCCGAAATCAACTTACGGGCAGTTGCCCGCCAGACATAACCCGTCTGGTCGGAGGTTCTTCCCTGTTCTATGGTGGATGAGCGAACTTTACACCCTGTTCCTCATACCTCTAAACTGGTGACCCCGAGTATGAATGTCAACGCAGCCTTCGTGCAACTACTTAAGCGTGACGTCATCATCATCGTCACTCCCGCAAGCTTCCGTGAGGTGAGTCACACAGCCAGCCAGCACCCACGGCTTCAACGGGTATCCTGACCACCAGCATGCAGCGAACGCGCATTCCTGGTCATCAGCCTCAGCCTCATCAGCAACTTTGGCACAGCACCTGCACTTTCGACCGGTCTCACAAGTCACAAGCAGAGCCCATTCTACCCTCTCCTGGTCGTCGCCAGCAGTCAGCCACAACCCGGCGCTGTACCACATCCGACCCACTGGATGACGACGCAGCGCCATCCCGACTCACTGGGGAACCACCGCTGACAGTTCCGACTCACCGCGAACTATGCGGCAATCGGTTCCGTCTCACTGGAACCACAGCTGGCACTGTGAAGCATCGCAAGATCCAAGACTCAGCACACTATCGACCTCCGGTCTGCGGAGGGGAGTGATGTAGCGGTTACACCGCCACATACGAACTACGCATCAAAGACATGAAGTCACACAAATCCTACATCACGCAGTTACCGCGCGAAAGACATAGATAAGACTATCCGAAATCAACTTACGGCAGTTGCCCGCCACACAACACCTGTCTGGTCGGAGGATCTTCCCTTTTCTAATGAGGATGAGTGAACTTTACACCCTGTTGGTTGGTGACCGGCAAAGTTGTTTCAACGTTTGGTCGTAAACCCTCATCTACACGCTTGTAAACCACTAAGGTCCCCTCTGTCGGGACGCAGTTGGCGACCGTGTAGCAAGCGTTTAAAACAAACAAGCCAACTTTGGTATGCTGGTGTGAGTGACAGCTACGTCACACTCGCGCCACGCCATTGTGCTGTCATTGTGCTTTTCTAGTGTGCGTGAATTTAGCGGCCAACAGTTGGACGCTATTCTTTTCGACGAGTTCACAGCTTTGGCTGACTATCTAGACATTTTATATCTTTGAATTTCAGTTTGTTTCACAAAGCCGACAACCTGAAGTGTTGATAAACAATATGGATGACTCGTTTTTATTTTCTTGTTGATAATGTCAGTTTCAAGGGTCCGTTTTGAGTAGTTGAGTATACGTGTTGATTAGAGTTGACTAATATTAGGTAAAAAGTAGTTTTCCGAAAGAATAAATAATCTGGTTATGCACCACTAGGCGACTGAGACAGTAAGTTTAGTACAACTGAGTAAAATTCAACCAAAACGTCCCGTTTCAAGACGTCAAATACTTTTATGAATGACTGCACCAGAGGCAGTTGTCTACATAACTTGGTAGGCCTGTTTGATGCACGAATTTTACACGAGTTTTTTTTCTAACTGAATAGACAGCTGTGCTGCTGGGAAGTTTGTTGCGCCACTTCTTCTTTTCAGCAAAAGCACTTGGAAGTGGTGAAGGGCGGGCGTTTTTGGGGGACTGTCTTATGTAATTTTAACGTTCGAAAAGTACTGATTCTCAGCCTATTTTAAATATGACTAGAATTTTTTTTTTTATCGACTAACTCGACAATCGGCCAAACAGATCCGTCGATGCATTAACTGCAGCTGCTGTCCTTCGTTCTTCTTGTCAGGACTTTTCGAAATGATAACCCTATTACTAACTATAATATTATAAATACTTTAGAGTTTGTTTGTTTGTTTGTTACGCTTTAACGCTAAAACAGCAGAACGGATTGGGATAAAATTTGGCACTCATGGGTAGAGCATGACCTGGATTAGGACTTAGGATACTTTTTATTTCCTCGGGATCGACAAAATTCAAAATTCAAAAGTCATATTCAATTCAAACTAGGCTGAGAATCAGCACTTTTCGAACGTCAAAATTACTTAAGACAGTCCCCCAAAAACGCCCGCCCTTCACCACTTCCTAGTGCTTTTGCTGGAAAGAAGAAGTGGCGCAACAAACTCCCCAGCAGCACAGCTGTCTGTTCAGTTAGAAAAAAAACTTGATTCTATACAATAGTATGCGTGTGAAACCGCGGGGCGTAGCTAATTTCTAATACAAATAAGTAACCTTTTAATTCATGGGACAACAAATGTTGTTTTCTGTAATAATATTATATTTGGGTCGACTGGTCCAGGCATGTGGAGTGACGGTGTTGTTCATCATTATCTATCGGCCCATGACACAGTTTATTTGGGGTCGGTGCAGCATCTTCTTCTTCTATCTCTCAGACCAAATAAAAAACCAAGACATAGCGGTGCGAACAATACAGTGAAGCATGCCAAAACGTGCATACACGCTCACACGCACACACTACTTTACGTACTTTAATGACTTCTCAAAATTACTATTATTTTATAAGATATATTATTATAGGTAGTTGGTAAATAAATAAAATATACTAACACCTCTTGTCAATAACTTGTGTGATAAACAATGTTTATCAGTTTCATCGCCTCTAACGATTTTCAGTTAACACAAATAAGTACTTTGCTATCATTGCATTTGTCTACTTAAATATTTTGTACAGAGTCTAATTTTATTAAAATGTCCATAATTATAAGCATAAGGATACACTCGAATAGATGAGCGAGTTGAAACTGTTACTTCATTAGGTACTCACAGGGTGATTTATTCAGACTATGACACTTAAAATTTAAATAAATAGGTGTTTTTTACAATTCGAAAATCTAACCTATTACTACAAATTTAGGACCGAGGATAATATTGTTTTTTTTCTGTAATAATATTTATTAAAGCTTTTAAGGCACGGAAGCCTTCAGGGAGAAGAAATTGTAGGTTTAATGTAGACCTATGTATCATGTAAAATGTACGTACGAGTATGTTAAACTTATTTAAAGTGATGAAATAATTTCCGGTGCTGCTGTAGTTTCATCAAATACCTACAAGGAAACTCCTCAGAAAGAAAATCTTACAAACCATTTCTAAGCACACAGAATCACTGTAGGTAGATACACAGTTTGTGGTAGATATACGAGTATATGCTCTAGATACAATAGCTGAATTCAGACAGGGTCATCAACATTTGACAGACAAGTTCAGCACCAATCTGAAACAGTAGTCAACAAACCGAATCCTCTACATACAATTCTTTTATTTGAGGCTACTGTTATTCTAGAGCTCCAAATGAGGTTAATCAAATATCACTTGTAATTATTTTAAAACAAGGTAATTCAACTGTTAACATCTGTCAGCGTTATCTTATCTATCATAATGAAAGTACAGGTAGCATTGTTTAAACGAACCAACGACGTATGATTAATCAATTTTATTATGAACGCGGGATGAAGGGCTTTGGAATCGTAAATAAATCAACTTGACATGACTAAACATAGCAGGCTTTTTATCAGAATGCTGTGTGCACAGCGATTAGAGGTGACAAATATGTGACAATGACATCGTCGAATCAATTGCGATGGTATTGTAGCTTCACTCAAGGACTGAGTTTCGAAATGGGTAAAACCTCCATTGCAAAAGGATGATATTATGAAGGCTAATGGTAGGTATACTACCATTTTAATAGGTTGGAACATACCTAAGCAAGGCACTTAATCTCTACTCTAATAACATTATAAATACTTACAAGTCGTTTAACAGAAATTACACAGAATGCATGAAGCATATTAAGTAGTTAGAACCTATTCTTCTTAAGAAAATTATCCAAAGACGTAAACAGACATCAAGGAAATGTACCTACCTAATTTGTAGTTCAGATATATGCCTGAAAAGATTCTGTATACCTAGAAGTTGAATTAACTGAAACACAATGTACACATTGTTATATAAAGACCAACATTAAAGCCACAGCTCATTGTTGCAAAATTAATGGTTAAGAATGCAAAGTGTATACCACTTTAAATAGAAGTAACAGGATAGTGATGTGAAAATAATATGCTAATAGTGACATTGCGCAGGCTCGAAGGTTGCGCCCGTATATGTAATCAGCACACTGAATGAAAAAAACTAAATGAGTTGAATTATCGTTAAATGGATTGGACAATACATATACATGGATGAGGTATAAGTTATCCAGCATCTAGTTTGCTTTCTTTCATCTATGGTGAAATCGCTTAGGTACCTAGTCTATCAAAAATGGAGCAACCTTAAGTAGCCTGCAGGAAAGGACTAAGTTTAGCATTAAAAAGTTTTAAAACCTGCAGTGCTGCGTAAGGCTCAGTTAAAGCGACCGCGCTTTTCCCTTCGCTAGCAATACCTACTTATGTTACGGAAATTGGTCAAATTTGCAATGTGTATAGAATACCAAACTCTCAAAACGGTGAAGGAAAACATCGTGAGGAAACCGGCATGTACTAGAAACAAAAATCCGAAGACATGTCACATCTACCAACCCGCACTGGGCCCGCGTGGTGGAATACGGCCCACCCTCTCATAGAGAGGAGGCCTGTATCCCAGCAGTGGGAACATTAATAGGCTGATGATGATGATGATGTATTGCAATTGCATACGCTACCTACGCGAAGATAGATAGTATAATTATTTCAGCAAATGAGAGAATGATCGACGTACCTCTGAGTTTTTTTTTTGGTATTTATGACTTTTCCAACCGGGGTGTGTATTATTTTAGTATTGAAAAGATTGATACTTACGGACTTTTTGATTACTAATTCTTTTCTACAAAGGCAGAATACAGATTCACCACAACTGATTTATTTTTGACTACCTATTCTTTCGGAACTAATTTCGGCAATCAATCTAATTGCATTGTTGTTCTCATTGTCCAAAAAGAATTTTAGCATTTGAATGGGACAAATTAATTAATTGTCGCGTTTTGAACATCTTAAGAAGAGGCATGAAGAATGAGATCAATGAATGCTGTAAAATTTTCATTCGTTTCGCTTGTCTGACGTAGGCTCACTCGTACAGTAGGGCGCACGTCCGTAGCGACAAAACCAGTATTCCTATAATTTACGGATCGTTATTTGTTAAAATGAAGACTTGTATCTTTACCAATAACGAACCAAAGACCTCATAGCTTTGCATAGTAGACGCTCCCATAAGGAAGAGCTATCACAGGTCAAATTAGCTTACGAATCTATTTATATGCCCGTTTGGCAATAGAAAGTTGGTAAAACAACGATTCGTTTTTTTTATAGGAACTGAGCATTATTCGATTGAAACTCCGTACCTACTGTGCTAGGTCAGCTCAAGGTCAAATGATATGACAGTCGTACGGTATGGTCTACTGTACATATCTTGTTAAAACTTCGAAAACATTGTAGCAGGTACCTACAAATTGTACAATACTAGTAGGTATATATCTAACAATAGTAGACTGATTAACTAGGAAGTAGTGTTTTTGTAAGGTATCTATGAAGTACTTAGTAGTGATAGTGGACGATTATAGGCATTTTGAATGAAATAGGCTATAATCTTTCCAACCATTTATTTAACTTTTGACAGCTAAAGTAATGATGTCCAAATTGTATTTCTGACTCTATTTCGAAATTCATGATGAATTTAATCGAATTTGAATACTGTAATAATTTAAATTAAATAGTTGAAATAATATTAACATCGAATTCATAATAATTCGATGAAAAAAACCAAGTGCTCATTTTTTCACTTTGGTTTTAATGTACCTAATAATTACGGAACTTCATAAGCGTGTATTATGTGTATGTCAAAAGTTAAATATATGGTTGGAAATATATATAGTAGGTACCTAGTTTGATTTCGGAGCTCCTGTAGCGCTCATTTTTTTTGTCGAATATTTTAACGGATACGGCGACGCCGACGACGGTGGATTTCCTTTGCCATGGCAAAATGACACTATTCGATAATAATTGTGAACAGCTTCAAAATCGAACTGCTTTCTTCGCAATATTTACCTTTCTTTTTGTTTAAAAAATACCGGCCAAGTGCGTGTCGAACCATGCACAATGAAGGTTTCTCTAGTTGGGATGAATTAAATCCAAAGAATAAACTTAACTTTTTGGTTGAATTTTTTTTCTCCCATACCTACATCGATATACGTCACGATCAATTCGCAAACTGCAAATGTTAGTTTGCAATCGCAAAAAAAAGTGATAAAACTACTAACAAATTTTTAATTACATAAAGCGTAAAATGTTAGCTGATACCTAGATCTTCGTTGAATGTGTGTTAGGCACCGCCTCAAAATTTGTTATTTGAAGGTCATTAATTTGTCACTAAATAGTAATTTTTTATTTTTCGCTTTTCAATTCTTTTTCGTCGGTTTAATTTTTTGCATAAAAGTTTTTTATTTTTCTCTTTTGAGTTACCATTTAATGTTTGCCTCAACCTCTGGCCGTCGATGACAGTCATACCCCAGCTAGGCGTAAAGTTCTCATCAGGGGGAATTAAATAAGCCCAAACACGATGTAGCTGCTGTAAACTGGTGAGGAGCTCTCGCGACTGTCTTCCGACTCCATCATCAGATCAACTCCGGGTCTTTATTGTGTCATCAGAACTACATGTGTGCGAAATTACAACAGAATCGGTTCACAGTTGAAAATTCAGTACGTGAAACATCAATCAACCCCAATTTTTTACACTTAGGGCTGGGTTTCAATTTTTATTTTATTATGGGACCAACTTCGAGGTATACCCTTCCCAATAAAAAAAGAATCGTTCAAATCGTACCACTCAGTAAAAAGTTATGCGTGGTCATACATACACCTCCTCCTTTTTTTACGTCGGTTAAAAAGGCCACTTGCATAGTGCCAAAAAAGGAATTAAATATTTCCTAAACCACACAAGGTAGCTCCTTGAAGTAAATAAAATCTTGAAAACAGTTTTATAGCTTAGGTGTTTTATACGCGCTATTAAATACACTTGAATGTTGCTTTTTACTTCAAGAACCCCGTCAGTAGGATTGCTCGTCAGTTTATTAATAGTATCGTACCTATCTCTAATTATTTTATTTATATTTAATGTGTGTACCTACATCCTAATTCTTAACTATTATTATAAATGAAAAGTGAGTTTGTTTGTTGCGCTTTCACAATAAAACGGCTTAACGGATTTGGATGAAATTTGGCACGTGGGTAGATCATGACGTGTGTTAGGACATAGGATACATTTATCCCGATATTTCCACGGGATCTAGACTTATGCGGGTGAAACCGCGGGGCGCAGCTATTAAATAATAAAATAAATAAATATTGTGTTAATGAATGATGATTAAAACAGAAATTACGATATTATTTAGCTGCCCCTGCACCTGCATGGTATATTAATGACTGTTTAGCATAATAATATGACGGAAGA
This sequence comes from Conistra vaccinii, assembly GCA_948150665.1. NCBI lineage: Eukaryota > Metazoa > Arthropoda > Insecta > Lepidoptera > Noctuidae > Conistra > Conistra vaccinii. The sequence continues at coordinate 17,908,555 of OX411318.1, forward strand.
GCTAGGTGCATCGGTTAGAGTGGGTTTCGCTGCCTCTTCCTCTTTATATAAATAGTTACATAAGATAAGGATGGCGCTTAAGTATATGTAATTGAGTTTATGATGCATTACCTAATTATTGAAGTATAAAAACATTCGATTTTTATTAGGTTTTATTTATGAGCTCAACCGTCCGAAAGACTGATGCAGTTCGTTAACAATTAAAATTTTATACTGTCTAATTATGCTTTTGCTAAATATTTTGTTGAATAGGAATTTCCCAAAGTCGTACAGTTTTTGTTCACGCTACGAGGACAAAATCATAGTTATTGGTACCTACAGCTTTTATTTTTTTGTTGGTATGATTTAGAAGAATTGTTTATTTTCAATTTATTAAATCTGTACCTATCTACCTATGGTAATAAATAGATGAGTACAGAGCTGGCCTAAGGTTAACAGTAGATACTGTAACGAATTTTGATAATATTTTTATTTTCTTTGCGAAATGAGACAAAAAATCTAACATTGATTAGCTAGGCCATTTTTTAAAAATCTCTTTCAACCAATGATATTTTGAGAAAGGAAACAATGTCCTTACTTGCTATTAGTGAACTTTTTGTCAAAAAATTAACAATTATTGTCTTGGGGATGAGTGACAAGCGTGTGGACAAAGATTTGCGAAGTGAGTTGACTTGTGGACGTCGTCATAATAGCTATTGTCCAGACAAACTCGACGGCAAAGTTGAGCGACGTTGATTTGAAGCTCGCTCAAGATTGTCTGACAGGTCCTTTCAATGTCCCAATGTTAATGTTTGCTTCGAAGACTTTTATTGTTTTTCTCTGACATAACCGATCACTATTCGGGAGGTTTTCTATTATTTGTTTATTGCATTTGTCTGTTACGTTCAATTTTAAATGCATTTCAACAATTGCGAAGATTAAATTAAACTAATTTGTGATTTTATTTAACGTAAATTAATATAAATTTCTTTAAAGACATACAATTGATTAAATTGCGAAATATTGCAACTTGATTTTTGCAATTTATTTTAACTAGAGAACTTTTATACTAATGAAAATTTTTCAAAAATCATACTCACCCATTTTTATTTAATTCACTTTTACACTTTTTTAAGTCCGATATGAGATCACGTCAAGAGATAAATCCGTGGTCACCTATCACCAACGTTTCATCGTCACCCTGCGTGTTACACTAGAGGGAGGATGCGCGTGGGCAGGCCGGGTCTGTCGGCGCACGCGTCGCTCGCGGTGCCTCAAGGATGTCGCGTGTTGCCTGCTGAGGCTTCTGTGCGAATGCCGACTCGCTACCGGCTCCCGCCTAAGATTCCTTCCACTCGAGATAACGATAAGGCCGATTGCTCGATCGCTCATCTTGTGTTATCTAGACGGCCGATGACGGTGACCACGATCGATCTATCCGCAACATCACACCGTTGTCATGCTCTGAGTGCTTTAAAAAAACTATTATGTAAGATGGAAGGTTACTTTATTGTCATTTTCTCAAATATGGGTAACAGCATCGTCTCAGCTCTAATTCTTTTCTCGGTTTCTTCTCAAATTCCAGTACTTAAGTATGTATCATTAGATTAAACTGTTAACTAGATTATTTGCGAATAATGTCACAATACTAACAAAATTAGATAGATATGTACCTACGCCTGTTAGATGAATCTAAAGACGTTATCAGACGCTTCACTTTTCTTGATTTTTGCCGCTCATTCGGCACCTTTCACTCCAAAAACGAATGGTAGGTACAGACAGAATTGTCTTTTCTTCTCTATTTTAAAAGTAATAAATAATGCTTTTATTCTTCTGGAAAGCTTATAATTATCTTATAAAAACGCTTATCTTACTGTATGTACGTAAATAAAAAATTAAAAAATAACTTTACTGAAATTCGTTTGCCCATTGCATTATCTTGCTTGCGTCTATTGAACTTGGTGCTTGTGTCCATCGACTATCAACTCAATAAAAATCTTAAATTCACTGACAGACAACGCTCGGCCTAGACCTAGACCGCTGGGTCTAGACGAAAAGGTGAACGGCAGATTTCGTACCGCATACTTTTTTTGTTGTTCTGTTATAGAATTTGTACCACTTATTAAGGCAACTAAGACATTTATTTTCATGTAAGCGTACTATTTCTAGAACTTCGGAATAATTAATAATATCAATAAAAAGATGTTAAGAAATAAACGTAATAAAATCGTAAACTAAACGCAGTTATGTTTTAGAAGTTGCCATAATGTAAAATAACACAAATATTGAAATGATAATTAATTATTTAGAAATAGAAATAAACATTAAATATAATTAAACACTTTTATATTCCACCTATGAATGCATAAAATCATTATAGTTAACGATTTAATGATAGGAATGTTTTTCGTCATCAATATTTTTATTGTTCATATGGATATACGATCCTCATCCTAGTAAAACACTACAAAGATAGCGAGAAGCAATCTAGAACATTTACTTTATCACCAAAACAATGTTTAAGTACCTATAAGTAACAATCTCCATTGGTACACTAGTACATAACCTTAAAAAATAAAACTGCTTATAACTTTTATCTCCCAAGTTCTAAAAATCTAAGAATTTAAATAGGGTTTCTCTATCATTTTAACTACCAATTAAAACGAAAAATATCCTAAAACACGAAATTTTATTAGCGGTACGAAGTTCCCATACAAGCCTGCCGTTCGCCTTTTACACAAGAGCTCCCAATGTAACGAAGATTCCTAAGGAAGGATTTTTGAAAATTCATTCCTTAAAGCGGTTATACCGGGGAAAAAAAATTGTATGGAAGGTCGTAATTTTTGCCGGCCGCACGGCTTGTCGTAACTAATATTATAAATGCGAAAGTGAGTTTGTTTTTTTGTTACGCTTTCATGTCAAAACGGCTGAACGGATTTGGATGAAATTTTGCATAAGAGTAGACGATAACCTGGGTTAGGACATAGGATACTTTATAGCCCGGTAAGAAATTTCACGCGGACGTAGTAACGGGTAGAAGTTAGTCATGTATAAAACAATATTCGATCAGTTGTCTATGAAGAGTCATGATGATGAAAAAAAGTGCTCAACTCACACAAGAAACTTAGTAGGAAATAAAAATACCCATTTAATTAAGTAGGTAGGATAATCAACCTAAATTAATATACAATATGTAAAAAAAAAAACCGTTTCCGATCAGAAAAGGGGCACATAGGTACTGCAATAATATTACCAAAAATATATATTTACGAGTATTTATTATTATTAAAATTATATACTTAATTCACATTTTTAGTACCATATACGTTCAAAAACTTAAACCCGACTACTGAAAAATCACACTCTAAAAAGTATGAAACAAGAAAATAAGTAGGTATTTCGGACAGAAATGAAGACATAGGTACAAAAATGGTCAAGGTAAAGCCGTGGTCACATGCCTGTACAATTTTGTAGTCGACAGGCATGCAACTACGCCTTTACCTTGACCATTTTTGCACCTATGCAGCTGTCTTGATTTCTGTCCGAAATATTTTCTTGTTTCATACTTTTGATTTTTAACCGACTTCAAAAAGGAGGAGTTGAGTTTGAGTTTGAGAGGAGGTTCTCAATTCGTCTGTATGTTTTTTTTTTTTTTTTTTTTTTTTTTTTTTTTTTTTTTTTTTTTTTTTTTTTTTTTTTTTTTTTTTGTATGTTTGTTACGCGATTTCTCCGTCAATTGTGGACCGATTTTGAAAATTGTTTTTTTGTTTGAAAGGGTATGCTCCCGAGGTGGTCCCATATTAATTTTATTAACTTTACTTGGATAGTTTTTGAGTTAGCTTCAAGAATACATCTTTTTCCCACTTAGTTTATATGGATGATATAATGATAACTTCCAATCACTGTTATTTACATAGCAGGTTAGTGGTATTCGAATTTGTATGGGGTAGGACCACAACTAAAAAGTGCAAAATAAAAACTTTTTACAAAAAAAGAACAACCGACTTCCAAAAAAGACACTACAAAGTCAAAAATAACTTTAATTTCGGAAGTCGGTGGCAAAAAACGAAAGTTCAAAACCAAACACACCGACTTCCGAAATTAAAGTTATTTTTGACTTTGTAGTGTCTTTTTTGGAAGTCGGTTGTTCTTTTTTTGTAAAAAGTTTTTTTCAGTAGTCGGGTTTTAGTTTTTGAACTTACGTTTTATTATTTAAATTATTTTGGGGTTATAATTTCATGATAAATTATTTGCAGAGCCGCTTTAATTTTTTTTGTTTAGGTTTAATATTTTTTAATATTATTTTTATCACATCTATTCAAAAAGACGTAGTTTAATCCTCGTAAACAGGGACCAAAATAGCGTTTTAATCCCTAGGGACTAAAAGTGATTTGAATTTGGAATGTGGAAATTGTTGGTAAAAGTTCTATTCACCAAAGAGATCGATCACGAACATTGTATGAATAAGTAACAGGCTGGCAAGAGAGAAAGTGTGAATTTGATCAAAATTAAAATCCAAGATGGCGGATTCGCATTTTTTTTTTTCATTGTTTTCGACTGTGGTAAAGCCGATAGTGAGGTCAAAAATTTAAATCCAAGATGGCGGATGCGAAAATTTTCAAATTTTTCGTCATGGGTATCGTTTTCGTAGTTTTTGACGGTGGTAAAGCCGATAGTGAGGTCAATATGTAAATCCAAGATGGCGGACGCGAAAGTTTTCCAATTTTTCGTCATGGGTATCGTTTTCATAGTTTTCGAGGGTAATAAAGCCGCTAGTGAGGTCAAAATTTAAATCCAAGATGGCGGATGCGAAAATTTTCAAATTTTTCGTCATGGGTATCGTTTTCGTAGTTTTTGACGGTGGTAAAGCCGATAGTGAGGTCAAAATTTAAATCCAAGATGGTGGATGCGAAAATTTAAAAAAAAATCGTCATGGGTATCGTTTTCATAGTTTTCGAAGGTGGTAAACCCGATAGTGAGGTCAAAATGTGAATCCAACATGACGTCTGCGATTTTTTTTTATTTTCATAATTTTTTTATTTTGTGTAAATCAGTGAGTAGGAAATTCGTTCCTGATGGGGGTCGGACCGCACACGTTGGTTTTCTCATAGAGGGTGATAAAAAGTCGCTGCGCTCAGGATTCTACTTTAGAATCCCTCGCTACGCTCGGGATTCTACTCTAGAATCCTTCGCTCCGCTTTGGATTCAAAGAAACACTCTCGCCTTAAAAATAGTTGTTTGCTCCCTTAGTAAACAATCTACTATTTATTTGAAGGTTACCCTGAATACACAAGAAACACAGTAGGAAATAAAATGACCCATATAATTAAGTAGGTGGGTAATCAACCTTTAATTAATATATAATAATAATTTAATTGAATTATATTACACAGTCAACTCTAAAATACTGTTATGTTCATGTGACAAGACATTGACTTGCATACTTATACACAATAAATCGGTAACGGTACTGGCGTCTTTTCGACGCAATAAATAAGACTCGTCCTCTTTACATCCTACTTTATGTACAACCACTCTGAACAGTGATAATTACTATGTATTGTAGACAGTCTAATTGTATTATATATGAATAAATTAACACTCGTAACTTAATCTAATTCTTCCTGTCCGGTCTTTGGCAAGAAGAAGCAGAGTATTGCAGCAACTGTGGGTGAGAATGTAAAAGGTTAGATATCGTATCTCAAAATATTCATAAAGTTAAAAAAAAAAATACGTAGGTTTGATAAATTGATACGGTTCGTCGCTCATGGTAAGGTAACAATCAAGCAGGTGTACCATCAGATGGTAATGTCACTGCCGCCTCTGGCCATCTACAATATCAGAGGCAGTAGGTGTGGTGTTAACCTTAAAATACCAAGCTGAAATGTCTTATACAGGGTGGCAGGGACATAGACGCGCAAACTGTAGGTAAAACTAAAGGGGGTCTAGAATCATGTTCTGAATCCATGGTAACAGCTAGGTTGCACGTCGATGTCGCTGCCACCCTGTATATTCATTTGACAGTAATTACACCGGCACACATATTCTTTATATAAACCGAAACACAGTAACGCTGCTTAGCAGCAGATAGGTATGGTGGTCCACAGTGTATTTTCCTAAACAAGATCCTTCATAAAGAGCTTTGCTACTACTCACTACTAAGCGCTTATCTTAAAAGTTGGCAACGTCGCAAATAGCTGTCAAACATTTTTTAACTATTTTGATTAATTTGGCAATATTACTATGGTATGGAAATATAAAATGTGGTCAACTAATCAACTAGAATATTAATAACGAAATGCAATACTCGTAATTAATGTAATGAATATTGTAACAACGAATATTTAGTTTTAGATGTAAAAAAAGTGTTTGGAAACATTCCAAATGCCTTTTTTAAACCTAAAACGGTTACAACATCAAATTGAGTTTTATAATTTGCAATACATTATTAATAAATAAAAAAAAAAATAAAAAAAATTATCGTTTATTCTCAGGTATTAACCCATAGCAATAATTATTACAATGCATTGTTATTAAAATATTACATTTTAATAAATTAAATTAAATTACATTATTAAAATTAAAACTAAAATTAAATAACATTAAATTAAATTACATTATTAAAAATTAAATTAAAAGTACAAGATTAAATCATTATATCATATTAGCGTCTTAACAGGTACACACGGTGAAATATTATAGACACTATATCATTATTACATGCACATAATCGTGTCAGGAAAGATTGAGAAGAAGAAGAAGAAGCCTTGAGTCTCCTCATAATAATATAATATTCTTAATATTCTAGTTCGCTAGATAACCACATTCCTTATTTCCATACAGTAATATTGCAGAATTAATAAAAAAAGCGAAATATTTGACATCTACACACACTGACACTTTCAGAATAAACGTTTTGTAAGTTTACTTGTATTATCAAAGCTAGTATAAAAACTTTGATACTTACGGAAGAGGAATGCCGCAAACACGACGATGGGTACGACGCAGTTGATGTCTATGAGGTAGCCGAAGGTCAGGTTGCCGATGAGACCGCCACCTCGACCCGCCGTGAGGGATAGTGCGGCTGCCATTACCCTGAGAAATACATTAAAACATTAGGACTCAAGGGAAATAGTCTGCTAAATCATCTTTTAACATATATGTTTTATATCAATTGCGGTGCCCCCAGCAGCGCCCAGCTCATACATCGACTAATGTGCGTGCCAGGAACACCTACAAAATTATATTTTATTTATTTTTTATTTATTAAATACCAACTTATACTAACAGTTTGCACCACACATACAAGTTATCGGTCAATATCTATTAATAATTAGATTTACATAAAGAAAATGAGATTAAATTTCATAAAACTTAATGTCAAAAAATTAGAATAAATTACATAAAACTTAATGTCAAAAATGAGAATAAATTACATAAAACTAGACAAAAATTGCGAATAAAATAAAATTAAACAAAAATAGGTAAAATAGGACAAAATAAAATAGACATAATGGCATGCGACGACGGCTTTACCCTGACCATTTTTGTACCTATGTCTTGATTTCTGTCTGAAATTTTTCTTGTTTCGTACTTTTTAGATCACTTTTGTTTTCCCGTAGCCGAGTTACAGTTTTTTAAACTAACTTTTTCACGCACATGTTACCCCTTGTAACACAACTAGTTTTATTTACCTGAGGTTTGTAGGGAACAAGTCGACCAGCACGCAGAACAACAGACTAATGGCGAGAGAGGTCAGGGCTTCAAAGATACACGATAGCACCAAGTTCTGTGTAGAGTTCTGTACGTAGTACAAGCCGACTGTCATCAGGCCGGCGATGCTCAAACTGAAGACTGAAATTCAATTGTTTTATTATATTGGTGATCATTTTGGTGTTATAGGGGTGTGGCAGCATCTACGTATACATCGCCACATGCGACTACGCATCAGAAAACACCTGACGTCATACAAATCCTGTATTGCGCAAGAAAAGTTTACCGCGCGATCAGGATATTATATAACTTTCCGATCAATCGTTGGGCAGTTGCCCACCAGACACGACACCCGTCTGGTCGGAGGATCCTCCCTTTTCTATAAAGGATGAGTGAACTTTCCACCTTCTTCCACATAGGTACCTCTATATGGGCATATATGAATGTATCGTATAAAAATACTATAACACGGCAAACTGACATACGTACCTACCTAGTGTATCAATCTGCTAAACAAGACATTTCCCTGACAGTATAATCAGCCTATAATGTGCCCACTGCTGGGACACAGGCCTCCTCTCTTCGAGAGGGAGTGGGTTGTAATCTGGGTAAGTAATATATGGTATAATTACAAAATGACTAATATTTACAAGATATAACAACTGAATCTATAATTTTATTTGATATAATCATCAGTTAATATAATAAACGATTGATATAATTTTAAAATAACTAATTTTTATAATCATAACATACATTTAATATAATATCGTTTGATATACCACTCAAAAGACATAAAACATATTTAGTATAATATGTAATTTCTATCACAGTAAATAACCTGAGTAGATACTGTAGTTAAACTTAACTGATTACCACCTGCCAAGATGGTCACTCGCTACGCTCGCTCGCCTTCGCGCGTTAATAGTCACTGTTCTAACCTAATCCCAATGGTTCACCAAGAATAGAGGGGATCTGGCACTCGGCGGCCGCTGCCGCGGCACGCTCCCTACGGTCACTCGCCTTCGCGCGTTAATGGTCACTGTTCTAACCTAACCTAACCCAAATGGTTCACCAACAAGAGAGGGGGATCTGGCACTCGGCGGCCGCTACCGCGGCACGCTCCCTTCGGTCGCTCGCCTTCGCGCGTTAATGGTCACTGTTCTAACCTAACCTAACCCAAAGGATCACCAACAAGAGAGGGGGGATCTGGCACTTGGCGGCCGCTACCGCGGCACGCTCCCTTCGGTCGCTCGCCTTCGCGCGCTAATGGTCACTGTTCTAACCTAACCTAACCCAAATGGTTCACCAACAAGAGAGGGGGGATCTGGCACTCGGCGGCCGCTACCGCGGCACGCTCCCTTCGGTCGCTCGCCTTCGCGCGTTAATGGTCACTGGTCTAACCTAACCTAACCTAACCCAAATGGTTCACCACCGCTCGGCGGCCGCTCACGCAAGTTTTGTGTGTGTATGCAGACCAGCCGCTGTGTGCAGCCAGACCGACACCGGTTATTGTTATACCGTGAAGCTTTCTTAGAAATTGTATTGTTAGTGTCGTGTCGCGCTGGTCTGCAAAAGCCTTTAGCCTTCTAACCTAACCTATCCGAGTTGGATGGCTTTGAACCATAATGATGGTATCAATATATAATTTAAACGATAGACCTAATGATTTTCGATTAAATAAACGTTATATCCAATAACGTTATACGAAATAAGTTTTAGAGTATATAAATGTTATATGTTAAGAAATTATATCAACAGTTGGTATATCTCACGCTTATTATATCTTGTGAACGTTATTGAAATGAAAATATACCAAATAACTTTATATGATACTAGCTTTTACCCGCGGCTTCGCCCGCGTAAAGGTCGGAAAATATCCCACAGGACCGTACTACCGGGATTCAGATTATCCTCTATCCTAACCCAGATCATGGCATAAACGGATTTAGTTAAAAGACCATACGCCTTTCAACTAAATCCGTTCAGCCCTTACGGCATGAAAAAGTAACAGGCACATTTTAGGGTTGCGTACCTCAAAATGAAAAAATGATCTCTTTCAGTCGTCAGTAATTTGACATTCGAAAGAAGAAGACAAAGCTTTGTAACTATACTATATGTTTAACTATACAGACGCTATACAACGTTTATTAGTAAGGAGGTAATGTTTGTAGCGGTTACACCGCCACATACGAACTACGCATGAAAGACATGATGTCACACAAATCCTGCATCGCGCAGTTAGAACTTACCACGCGAACGACATAGATAAGACTATCCGAAATCAACTTATGGGCAGTTGCCCGCCCGACATAACACCCGTCTTGTCGGAGGATCCTCCCTTTTCTATGGTGGATGAGTGAACTTTACACCCGGTTCCTCATACCACTAAATTGGTGACCCTGAGACTGAACGTCAACGCAGCCTTCGTGCAACTACTTTAGCGTGACGTCATCATCATCAATCCCGCAAGCTTTCGTGAGGCGAGTTACACAGCCAGCCAGCACCCACGGCTCAGCGGGTATCCTGACCACCAGCATGCAGCGAACGCGCATTCCTGGTCAACACCCTTAGACTCATCACCCCGACTCACTGGGGAATCACCGAAATCACCTCAATCACCGCAATCACCGCAATCACCTCAATCACCGCAGACAGTTCCAACTCACTGTGAACTGTGCGGCACCCGGTTCCGACTCACTGGTAGCACAATCACCACAATTGCCACAATCACCGCAGACAGTTCCGACTCACCGTGAACTGTGCCGCACCCGGTTCCGACTCACTGGAACCACACCTTAAATCTCTTAAAAATAAGAGACAACAAAAATAATCACCGAAATCATCGCAATCACCTCAATCACCGAAAACACTGAAATCACCGCAATCACCACAATCACGAAAATCGCCGCAATCACCGCAGACAGTTCCAACTCACTGTGAACTGTGCGGCACCCGGTTCCGACTTACTGGAACCACAATCACCACAATCGCCACAATCACCGCAGACAGTTCCGACTCACCGTGAACTGTGCCGCACCCGGTTCCGACTCACTGGAACCACACCTTAAATCTCTTAAAAATAAGAGACAACAAAAATAATCACCGATATCACCGAAATCACCGCAATCACCTCAATCACCGAAAACACCGAAATCACCACAATCACCTCAATCACCACAATCAGCTCAATCACCGCAATCACCTCAATCAGCTCAATCACCGCAATCACCACAATCACCACAATCACCACAATCACCGCAATCACTGCAGACAGTTCCAACTCACTGTGAACTGTGCGGCACTCGGTTCCGACTCACTGGAACCACAATCACCACAATCGCCACAATCACCGCAGACAGTTCCGACTCACCGTGAACTGTGCCGCATCCGGTTCCGACTCACTGGAACCACACCTTAAATCTCTTAAAAATAAGAGACAACAAAAATAATCAATAATACATGTGAATTTTAAAATCAACCCCTATTTTACCCCTTTGGGGGATGATTTTACAAAAACGCAGAAAAGCGTAATTCTTTATTTCTTACCAAAAGCATAAATTTGAATTTCCATATCCCCAACTTAGAAATATTGAGTTTCCCATACAAACTTTCATCCCTTATATCACCCCCTTGGGGGTTATTTTTGAGACAAAAAGTACCCTATGTCCTTCTCTAGGATGCCATCTATCTCCTTGCCAAATTTCATCGAAATCCGTTCAGTGGTTTAGCCGTGAAAAGGTAACATACAGACAGACAGACAGACAGACAGACAGACAGACAGAGTTACTTTCGAATTTATAATATTAGTATGGATGAGACGCACCCTTGTAATCTACCACGTGCGGATCGGTGAATGTCACATATCATCGAGTTTTGGATGTCCTAGAACCACAATAACCTCACGATGTTTCCGTTCACCACTTTGAGAGCAGTGGTGATGAAATAATTTACGCAAAGTAAAGCACCTGCCTGGGATTGAACCCACGATCTACAACTCGTAAGTCGTGGCTGCTACCGCTGCGCCACCACTGCTCCACATTTTTTTGCGTTCAATTAACAGTTGAAAAAATACTATAGACGACGTATATTTAGTAACTTAATCCGCTTAACAGTTCTTAAAGAGTCATAAAGAACCCTGTAAGAAATCGACACGTATTTCACCTCTCAACGAGGCATCCTCAGGATGACGATTGACTTGTTGCGAACTCGGACACGTCGTGTTGCCACAAGAGCCGAACGCAAAGATTTCTTACTAGAACACAAGACTAAGACTAAAGCGCTATCCACACATTTCCGGGTGGCCCGGCCGAAAAAATGGGTTACGTACAATTTGTACGAACTTGTTCACATAGCTCCATGTCAGGCGCATCCGGATCGTCATTGTCCAGGAGCACGCGCGGACGCACGGACGGTCTGACAGTGCTATCCGATTTTTATCTAGGTACGTTGACGACAAAGAGATTTAAGATTATCTTAAATCTCTTTGGTTGACGACAACATGAACACAGAAAGGTTGATAGAACTTGTACGACAGAATAATATACTTTACGATCTTTCTAATCCACATTATTTGAATTCTAAGACGAAAAACAGATTACACTGATACCGATTTCCCTGATATGTGTGAACACGGGTGATGGATGGCACGTCCCTGACGGGAACACTGAAACGAACAACTCGGAACACGGATAGCCCTGACCCGGAAATGTGTGGATAGCCCTTTACACTTTTTTCTTTCTTAGACTTTCTTTGCGTTCGACAGACGTCGTCTACATCTTCGTCTGACGTGCGGGGTACCGTAAAACTAGGTGAATGACTTTTTGATATAAATAATTGTAATGCCACTTACTCAAGAAGAATTTAGCACCAAGTCTGTGTACGCAAAGAGGCAGCCACAACGACGTGGGGATGCAGGCAAGACCGACGATCAGAGTATGCTTGTATACGCTCGAATCGATGGTCTTCGAACAGTCGAATGAATCCCCCTGGAATTCGTTCACGACCACAATGCCAGAGACGTCGCAGACAGAAGCATGGCTGCTGGGGAAACGCGTCTCGAATTCTTTGTAACGGTTGAATAATTCGGGGAACCAGATCATGAGGGTGTAGTAACTGAAATAAATGTAAGTAGCGTGTATAGAATATATAAGAATTATACATTCCTCATAGAAGTAACATAGAAACTTTTATAATATTCAAAGCAATGGTACGTAAAATTTAATCAGAGAGGCGATCGGATGGCGAGTGGTAATCTGGGTCTTGAAGTGATACCGAACCCCCCCGTACCATCCGAATAGACCCCAAATGGACGGGGGCGGAGATATGGGGGGGGGGCAATTTTTTTTTTTGACGAGTTAAGTACGTTTCCAACGACATCCCACAAAAAATCCCCACTTTACGTGTAGGGGAGGTAAGTATCATAAAACCCTTTTTACCACTTTGTCGGCGTGATTAATACGTGTACCCATGCCAAATAACAGCTATCTAGTACTAAAAGTCTCTGAGCTAAGCCGCGGACAGACGGACAGATAGACGGACATGGTGAAACTATAAGGGTTCCTTGTTGACTACGGCACCCTAAAAAGATTGTAAAAGAAAACCTTACTTTTTTTTTCACACATTTTTTTTTCTCAAGTTCCCTCATCCCACAGAGGTGCGACCCGTATCATTTAGGGTACTAGAACTGTATACATATACACATCGAGAATTTAGTTTGTGTCCGCCATGGGTATTTCTCCCATAGTACGTTGCCCAATGTCCAAATACATCTTTAAATATTTCTTATAATAAAAAGGGGAGCAGGGTCCAAGCTGCTGGTGGTTATTAGGGTTGCAGAGACAGGAACCTCTTCACAATACGAGCCGTATCGAAGAGTACTGCCTTCTGAATCAGGCCCTTGATCCAACCGCCTAACGAGAGCCTCGAGCGATGTTGGTCGAGCCTTTTGGCCATCAGGCCCTTGGCCGTTATGACAATCGGCACAATAACAGCCGAGCTTACATTGCACATGTCGACAACCTTGTGTGCTCAAGTCAAGATATGTATTTTATGTCATTTTATTTCTAATGTGCGTTTTGTTTGTGCAGAGTAAACAATTTTTCTTTCTTTCTTTTTTAGATATTTGATTCATTGCTCTTTCTCAGCTTTCGCGAGGTTCTCGTCATGCGGAATGGTAAAGTCGATGTTACCATTGCGCGGCACGCTAATCGATCTACCACCAATATATCGCGCAGGCTTATTGGCAACAATAGCAACGGACATGGTCATTTTCGAGAACTGGGTAAGGCACATTCTTGTAAAACGGTACCTCAGAGTCCGCAAGTGTATATTTTAGAGCAAGTTGCTGGTGAATAATTCTGTGCAATTCATTGCCGTTAGCCAGACGCGAACAACCAGAGATAATAATAATATGTCTGTTGGATTCACCCGGACGATGGCATGCCCGACACACGTCTACCGTCCCGTCCTTCATAATATATCTCTAGTAGTTATTCGTCAAGATTACTTCGTACATACGAAACTTTCAGTTTCCCCGAAAAGGTCACCGAAACGTAGCCAGGATACGGATGCTAAGAAATCTACACCGGGCTCATGAAGAGCCCGATAGGAGCGCCCGTAAAGCTCCTTGATTTGCCATACCTCCTTGCGGTTATTTGTAGTAAGTACCACAGGTTTGCGCCAGTTCTGTTTAGCCATGGAGAGTGGGTTATGCCCCTTGTCCATTGCGACCACATCACGGTACATATCTACTTCAGATTTAAAAAAAAGTCCCTGAGGCTGCACACCTCGCGGTTGTGGAGGGTCTTCACATTTAAAATTCCTCGACCCCCGCACTTCCGCGGGATGTACAATCTCATCACCGATGATCGTGGGTGATGCATCCGGTTTGCAGTCAGCAGTGTACGAACCCTCCTACCTAGGGCGTCCAGTTAGGTCTGAGTCCATTTGAGTATGCCGAAAGAGTACCTACATCAGGACCGGAATGACCCAACAGTTGAAGGCGCGCACCTTGATTCCGCCTGAAAGAAGACTAATTAACACCTTCTTCGGGCACCCAAAGAAGTGCTCCTGCAATGATTGCTTCATGTCAGCTACGTTGTTGCCTAACGCTTCCGACATACCCAAATACTTATAGCTTTCGGATGAAGAGAGGGAGCTAAGGTGTATGGAGTCCGAGAGTTGAGTTCCCTCGGATTCCATAATCTCTCCTCGCTTTACACGCATGACTGCACATTTGTCCACACCAAATTCCATACTGATGGCGCTACTAAATGTTTCAGTAACCTTCAGTAGCTCCATCAGTCGCAATTTGTTGGGGGCAAAGAGTTTCAAGTCATCCATGTAGCGGAGGTGAGATATGACCTGACCACCTCTCTTCAAACGGTAGCCTAGACTGAATCCTCCAGCATTGTGCTTAGAGGATTCAGAGCCAAGCAGAACCATAAGGTTTACTCAAACTGTCGCCCTGAAATATTCCCCATTTAAGCCATACAGGCTCATCATTTGGTGCAGGACTATTGCAGGATATGGAAACAAAGATATTGTACTATGGATTTGTGTTGCTAAAAGATAAAAAAGAACAATTCAAAAATAAGACCAGTCCCAACTGACGGCGCCCGTTCACGAACATGACACATGGATTAGAACCATTCATTCAGCTCAACCATTTTGGAGGGAGCTAAATGATCCAACACACGCGCCACCATCAGCGAGACATCTAAGTGAGCATGACATACTCACAGCCGCCTGGGCACATTCAAGTCAATGAAAGATATATAAGGTGTTAAAAAATTAACTTTAGAAACTTTAAGGGGTGCTTTAGACCATGAAACTGAAATCGCGAAAAATAAATCAGCTGTTCCATAGTAAAGTTTAATACCGACTGTTCTAAATGTATGGGACAGCTGTGTTTTTTTCGTGATTTCAATATTGGTCCCATAGTAAAAGTTATTCAGATTGATGGTCTAAAGCACCTCTGAAAGTTTTTAAAGTTAATTTTTTAACACCTTATATTATCCGGTAAATGGTAGCTCTTAGTACATTGTACTCAGACGTGCTATGCAATTATACAGTATGTTAACTAACAGAGGGCGTTCTCGTTAACCCGCAATAGTATAGCGTCTATACATGCTAGAAAAAAAAATTAAAAACGAAAAAAAAAAATTTTTTATCATAAAATATTCACGAAAAATATTTATTTCATACGTAAAACAAACACTCTGTACACACGTACTTGTCGCACTTGTCTTTCCAAGTTGAAAGACAATTGAGCGTGTACCGAGTGTTACATTTAGGCATCAATTAAAAAAAAAGAAAAAAATATAAAAAAAAAATATAAAAAAAAATATTTTTTTTCACTTTCAATATTTTTTCTAGCATGTATGGACGCTATACTATTGCAGGTTAATGGGAACGCCCTCTGTTAGTTAACATACTGTATAATACAAAGAAGATTGAGTTTATGGTAGAGAAAGCAGAATTGAAGCAGTTAGATTTTAGATTTAGATTCTTTTAAGTATGTCCTCACCTTGTGGTCAGACAGAACTGGATGATGCAAGTGAGGACCGTGTATTTGAGGTACGGTGGCCTGCACAGAGCCTTGGTCGCCATCACGATCTCAGTGAACAATCGCTTGAGGTCCTTGCGTTTGCGCATGCTCAAGGATCGGATGGACTTCAGAGATGTATCAGAGCCTACTGGTGCAACTC
The DNA here is from genome assembly GCA_948150665.1 of Conistra vaccinii. Lineage (NCBI taxonomy): Eukaryota > Metazoa > Arthropoda > Insecta > Lepidoptera > Noctuidae > Conistra > Conistra vaccinii. Next base: position 17,924,958 of record OX411318.1, read on the forward strand.
GTCGTTTCTCTTTGAGGCTTGTGATCTGAAAATTTTAGAGTTTGATGACCAAGTACTTACTTATGTTACTAAAATAACACAAAGGGTGGTGATGGTGCCTTCTTGGTCTAGTGGTCGCAGCGCTACTGTCCTGGGTTCGATTCCCAGGTCAGGCTTATTGTGTTTTTCTATCAGGAATTTCTCAGTAGCCGCCTGGAGTCTGGATTTACATGAGTCTTAAATATGTCTGGTGAAATGTGGGTGTTACTATAGATAGGTACACCCCTGTCTAACCCTTTGGGGAATACAGGTGTTTTAAATTTAACTTTTGTTTGCTGCTTTTTAAACTTTATATATTTATTACTAGTACATACGCTACGATTGACACGTGCCTCGCTTAAATCTGCGCAGCTGTACGTATTTTTCGCACAGTAAAGTTAGTTACTAATTTACCCTGATTTATTTTTGCCTCTCCATCATCAGACCCTGATTAATATATATCTGACTATTAATTGAGACCATTCCAATGAGCCCAAACACGATAACTCTGCTGTAAGTTGGTGAGCGAGTTGGGTATCCTGCAAATACCAGGTAATGCTGCAGCATCAGTTCAAGGTTACTATGTTATTCTAATATCATTGAAGTAACAGTTATCAAATTTAGACTCGATCAGAAGATGCTCAAATCAATTCATCAATTAGAAAAGACCTGATAATCTTCAAACGGCTGAATAGATTTTCTTGAATCATAGCTAAGAACACTCCCGGTCAGGTCACCTTTCAAACAAAACAAAAAAAAAAACGAAATTGGTTCAACCGTTTGGGAGCTACGATGCCACAGACAGATACACACGTTAAACTTATAACACCCCTTCGTTTTCCGTCGGGGGTTAAAAAAATAAAAGATGAGTACGAGTAGGTAAGTTTAAATATTTCGCTAGAATGGGTGACTACTGAGATAACGGCTACTAGAGATGTATGGAACAAGTCATGTTGCGACGACACCAAATGGTCTACTGCACTTTATAGCATTATCATCGCATCAGTGTTGATAATGCTATAAATTGTAGGGTCTTAGCCACAATATTTTTCTCATGCACTCAAATTGACGATGACCTTATTTCAAACAAAATTATTTGTTGCCTGCTATTGATGAATTTCATGACAAAATAAGATGGAGAACAAAACGTAGCTGTTGTAACATAGTTCTTACCGGGTAGTTTTTGGAGGCATCACCAGTGTTTTGCTTGTAGATGCCTTGAAGGACCTTGAGGGCATCATCATAGTCACCGCATTCCATCATGAACTTGGGGCTTTCGGGGAAGAAGAACAGCCAGAAACCGAGCATCAGTGAGGGGATTCCACACGCGGCTACAAACCAGTTCCATGAGTCGTAGGAGAAGGCGCCTCTCTCGATACGAATTCCTGTGATTGGGATGATGCCCCAAGCGATCACTGTAACCAAATAATTGTGGGTAGGTATTAATTTTCACCGTAACCTAGTGTGGTAAACTGCCAAACTAACCAAAGGCTACAGTTAATTTGGTCAAGTTAAAGTGTATTTGGTTAGATTGCGGTCCATCGAAGTCTACCAGTCGATATTGCGCGCGCTAAACCATAAAGGATGGTTGATTGCTGAAAGCAATCACGATCGCTTGGGGCATCCCAAGCGATCACTGTCACCAAATAATTGTGGGTATTAATTTTCACCGTACCCTAACCATCCACAACAATTAATTAGGTCAAGTTAAGGTGCATTAGCTTAGACTGCGGACACATTGAAGTCAACCAGTTGATTCGATCGATTGACGCAATCAAGTCGAATTTAGTCGAAATTTGTAGCAGTTAACAGCCTAACAGGCAGTCAGGAGTGGTCATGTATTGGGTAGCATGTAATAGCAAATACTTACATGGCAGCAAGATGATTCCTAGGGTCCAAAACAATTCCATCCAGCAGAGGATCTTCTCTCTGTATTTGGTCTGTTGGAATTCACCCAGGTAGGGGAAGCAGATACCCATAGCTCCAGCAACACTGCAAATAAAAACAATATTACAACTTACGCCAACAATTTTGAATTTCGGCAACTTGATTGTGATATGACTTGTGTTATAACCGTGATATAGTTATATCTCTAAGGATATAGCTATAAACCGTAATTTAGTTATATGAAAGCGGTTCATAACTATCTTATTAGGAATATAACTATGATACGAGAATTTTCTAATAAAATAACTATTAGGGAGCTCCGACCAAAAAGATGATGTTAGGTTAGAACTATGACCAACTACGCACGAGCCGAGCGAGCGAAGCGAGCGGTGCCACAGCAGCGGCCGGCAAGCATCGAAATTGTACGCAGTAACAAAATAAGGGCAGTTATGAACCTCTCCTCTCGAAAGTAGAGTATTCTCTCCAGGGATAAAGGTGTCTTCGTCTTTGGCGAGCTTGAATCCGTCGCTGCACTCAGGATTCTAGTTTTAACGCCTCGCTTTGCTCAGGAATTAACTCCCAGCTCCCTCGTTGCGCTCGGGAGCTCTACAATCCTTCGTTGCGTTCGGGGTTCAAAATATCACCCGCGACATTAAGACACTGCTTTATCCCCTTTTTCATTACTTAGGTGCTAGAATACTAACGAGAAACCATTAACGAATCGACAGGCCATGAAGATAGGCAGGATTTGGACGAAGGAGGAGACAATTCCGATGAAGCCATCCGTAAGCAGGGCCGAGACTAGCACCACCTTACGGCCCTTTGTGTCAGCCAAGCAGCCCCAGAAGTATGATCCAATCACCATACCTGCCGGGTAACAATAGGTTAACAGGAAACGTAGGTTCGAGCCCTGACAGGTGCTTTACATTGAGTAAATTATTTCATCACCACTGCTCTCGAAACGGTGAAAGAAAATATCGTGAGGAAAACGGCATGTCTTAGAACCAAAATTTCGAAGACATGTGGCATCTTCCAACCCGTACTGGGCCCGCGTGGTGGATTACGGCCCACTCCCTTTCACCAAGAGGAGGCCTTTATCCCAGCAGTGGGAGCGTATAATAGGCTGATTGTGCACTCCGACTGCCAAGATACAAGCCTTGCTTAGTTTGGGGTCAACGGTTAAACCATAACATTGTGATGAACAAACTTCGAGGAGCTCGTGGCTAAGTAATAACAAGCCGCACGGATCGATCCATCAGGTTAAGCTACGCTTGCCAGGGTTGGTCAGTGGATGGGTGACCATCTTCACATACCGAGACTCCTCCGTGCCTCGGAAAGCACGTTAAGCCGTTGGTCCCGGCTGTCATTTGTGGATCTTTGACAGTCGTTACGAGTCGTCAGAAGCCCGAAAGTCTGACACCAGTCTTACCAAGGGGTATCGTATTACCCAGTAACTGGGTTGTGGAGGTCAGATAGGCAGTCGCTCCATGTAAAATACTGGTATTCAGCTGCAACCGGTAAGACTGGAAGCCGATCCCAAGATAGTTGGGAAAAAGGCTAGGAAGATTGATTGTGATGAACAAACTTCAGATAACTGTCAGTAAGGTCAGTAAACACCCTTTTCTTTTCTTCCGTTAAGCTTTATATATTGTTTTTAACCGACATCCACAAGGAGGAGGTTATCAATTCGGATGTTTACATTTTTTTTGTGTGTTTTCGAGCATAACTCCATCATATACACCGTGAAATTTGAATTACAGTTTTGCTAGAACAAACGTTGTTCAGACCATGGTCTACTACCATTCTATACCGTCCAATATGTTATTAAAACAAACTAAACTAGGTGTTCTCAAATAAGTCTTATGTTGCTCAAACGTGTTCAAACATTAACCGTAACATCAAAGGAGTCATCGCGATAGCAATATGGCATTCAAAAGAGTTATGAGGAGTCCACGTGTACTACAAGGATGACCGGCCAATGCGGACCGAAATGCAAATAAATAAATCAGTATTTTTTTGTGTTTTTTTAAATACCATTGACCTTTTTTTTATTATTGAATGGTATAGAATGGCAGTAGACCATGGTCTGAACAACGTTTGTTCTAGCAAAACTGTGATTTAAATTTCACGGTGTATACAATGTGTTTGGTCTCGGACTGTACACACTGACAGGGAAGGTAGTTTGCTCTATTTTATCAATAAAATTATTCTACATGGGGGGTCGGAACCCAACCCCCCCTGAATGGCAGCCATTTTTGTATTTTGATCGCATTTTATGAAGCGTGCATACTAAAAGTACTAGTACTTTGGAATTTAATGTCCAATTATCGTAAAAAAAAAACTTTTAATAAGCGAAAAGTCTTAGCAATGGGTTAAATAACTCAAATACTGACAGTAAATGCTGCATCATAATGAAATAAATGCTAAACTCGTGCAGTTGCTCTCGGAAAGCACCATTTCGTGAAGTGGAACTTATGATGAAGACCACAGATGGCCAGCCGAACTACTCAATAATAACTATGTATTTCACGGGTTGCGATTCGATTACTTTAATATGGTTGCCAAGCAATTTATGCTCGTCACAAACTCACATGGAGAAAAAAAACACATGGAGAAGTGGAGCTGGTGAAGTACCAGGAGAACTCATCAACGATTAACGTCCCTGCATCGGGGAAAGCAATATTTTGTAAAAGGTGATGAACAGTTGGCATTAGGCTATTGTAACTTAGATACATTACATACTGACACACTAAAAAGTGAAAAATTAAAACTTAAAAAAAATAGTTCAGTTGTTAGTAGTTCGTCAGTTGTTTTTTTTGTGTAAAAGTGTGCGTTTGTATTTGAGGTCTTACCCAACATAGGAGCGGCAGTGAGCCAGCCCTTGTCGGCGGATGTCATCTGGAAGTCACATGTCGCCGTCGGCAAGACGAACGACACTATAGTGATGCCGATGGCAGTGTTCGCGTATATCAGCCCCGAGACAGCCAGCAGGCAGAAGTGGAAACGACCGAATCCTGAAAAGATAAAGGCACTGTTACAATCGTTTTGTGGATGTACCTAACTGGAAACAGTTAACATCACGCCTTCCGCAAAGGGTTCGGCAGAGGTGTATCTACCTATATACACTCGAGAGCAATGAATCCGGGTCACTTAAAGAATGTTAAAAATCTCGGAAACTAAAAATGATAGGTTAATGCAATAAATTGTATTTAATAGACAATGTAATACTCCTTAAATGAAAGTAAAAAAAATATGAGTCACCATACATTTTATTAACACAAAATTACATAAAGAAAAAAACTGCTGATCTCTCCTTAAAACAAAAATAGGAAACATGAAATTTTTGAACTTTATTACGATTTTCTTGAATTTTAATACTTCGTATTGCCTCCTCGTGCTTCCATTACTGCGTTTACGCGGTTTGGCATGCTGTACACCAAGTTCCTTATACGATTTTGGGGAATATTCTCCCATTCCTCTGTGAGAGCAATTTTGAGCTCACGAAGCGTGATTGGGGGAGGGTTTCATTGTTTTACGCATCTGCCTAGCTCGTCCCAAGCATGCTCGATCGGGTTGATATCCGGGCTGCGCGCTGGCCACTCCATACGAGTAATGTTCATCTCTTGAAGGTAGTCATTCACAATCCTACCTGTATGAGGTCGGGCATTGTCATGCATAAATATAGCATCCTCACCTAAATTGACCATAAATGGACCAACGTGATCATTGAGGATTTCTTCCACATATCTTACGCTAGTTAAAGAGCCGTTTTCTATGATCACCAGCTCTGTGCGACTTTCAGAAGAAATTCCGGCCCACACAAGTACAGACCCACCACCGTAGGCTACTTTTTCTTCGATGCATGCTTGCTTGAATCTTTCCCCTGGTCTTCGATACACTCTGTGTCTTCCATCGTGCTTGTAGAGCATAAATTTTGATTCGTCGGAGAACATAACTTTTGACCAATCTTCAATACTCCAATTTACGTGGCTCTGGGCATATCTTAGTCTTGAAATACGATGCCCACGCTCCAGTTTAGGGCCATTTGCAGGTCTAAGGGGTTTTAAGTTAGATTCAGCAAGCCGACGTCTTACTGTCCATGCACTTGGGTTACTTCCTCCGAGGCGTCGAAACTGATTTGTGAGTTCAGTTCCTGTGAGAAAGCGATTTCGAAGCATGGTGTTCACCAAGTATCGGTCTTCTCGTGCTGTGGTACACCTGGTTCTGCCCGTTCCTGGTCTGCGTAGGTTAGAACCAGTTTCTTCGTAACGTCGGAGAACTCTTTGTACTGTTGACAGCGACACACCGACAGTCCTGGCTGTATCGCGCTGACTCCGGCCGGTTTCCAGCATTGTAAGTATTCTGGTGCATTCTTCAGGCGTAAGCGACATAATTTCAGCTTGAATAATGAATATAGAGCACTATCAACATGGTTTATGTACCCACATAAATGACAGATTACAAACAAAAGCAAAACCAAATGCTGTAATTTCGTAGTTCCATCTTCGAAAGTGGCCCTTTTTCAAATTTGATTTTTTTATGATATAACTTTACAATAACTAAGAAGTTTTAATACCTTCATTTAAGGAGTATTACATTGTCTATTAAATACAATTTATTGCATTAACCTAGCATTTTTAGTTTCCGAGATTTTTTGGATTCTTTAAGTGACCCGGATTCATTGCTCTCGAGTGTAGTACACCCACGTTTTTCCAGTTATGTGTAAGTTCCATTAGGTGGCGAGCCTATTGCCATCAACCGGGCACAAATTCAAACTCCGGGCAGCTGCTACTGAGAAATTGCAGATAAAAAACCCAATAACACTCACCTTTTTTTTTTTTTTTTTTGGTTGGGAAATCATCCAATGACTTCTCCCGCTCTGGGCGGAGCGGAAGGGCGTGTCAGACTCTTACTGACTAAAACCCACCCGTGTTCCTTCCCTTGCCTTGCCAGGGGCCACGGTTTCCCCTTGGGACTACCCGCAACCCCGGCAGAATAACACCCATCTGAGAATTCATTCGACAGCTCACTGTCTTCATCAATTTTATCATTATTTTAGATAGCCTTAAGTGACACCATCTAAACACCCACTCTTATGTGTATGCTTTTTCAGATTGTTTTATGTAGGGTAGGTACTGTTAGATGGGCTTGCTGCATTCTATCAGCTACTTTTACGTTTCAAATTCCTAACTTGTTTAGTTGTTGCGATAGTGCTCGTACGAAAATGATCTAAAACTAACAACTTTTACGGCCCCGTATTTCATAATTTTAGAAGACTAAAAAAATTAATATAAAAGTACTCTGCTCGATGAGCTTTAGACCATGACACCCCACATGTCAGGCTAATATTTTTTTCTCAAAATCAAATGTTTAGTGTAATAGAAATACACAATCTATCTATGAGATACAGCCCGCTGACAGACAGACAGACGGACGGACGGACAGACATCGGAGGCTTAGTAATAGGGTTCCGTTTGGCACCCTTCTGGGACGGAACTCTAAAAAGATAACATTTAGTATTTACCAGTCGCCGCTATAGCACGTTCGAAGTCTGCTCCATGGCTCAAGAAGTCTAAACCTGTTACGGAGATAAAATCACATTATTAGAACCAACTTGTTCTAGTGGAAAACTTCTCGATGTAGTTCTCAAAAACTCAAAAACGCGAAATTCTATCACGTAAAATGAATCAGACGATAGGTCTGTATAGAATAATCCAGCAAAATGCGCTTTTGGCTCCTCTATAGACGCAATCATTACCCTAAGTCGGGAGCTACTCAAGCTGATTGTTTTTTTTAAAGAGAAAAGCGTGGGTCGGTGTCCCTCAGGGGCCAAGCAAAGCATCTCGTAATGAGCTGCCTCCGTAAGGCGATTACTTTGATTTATTTTTATTAATAACGTCTTTCAACAAGAAGACGCTACTAGTTTATGATTATAATATCAGACAGCATTGGTGCTAAGTTTTTTAGAGTCAAGTCAATATTATTGAATTACTGAACTTCTTCATGTTACGCGTAAAGGCACGTGTCACACTCAGGCCAGTGAGCCCCACTACGAAACTTGCTGATTGGCTAATATTTTAAATTTTCTTATTTTCACACTGTTCATAATGCAGTATTAAACATAGTTTTAATTTCACTTACTAGCAAAGTATGAACGACCATCCCAAATAAAAGAATCGTGTATGAATTTTTGCGGTTCTTGAAGTTCTTCAAGTGTGGCTCCGATGAATGTAAAGATATCCTCTGAGAACGTTTCCTCTTCCTGTATACGAATATGTTTTCCCGGTGCTGTCGGGCTCTCTGGTGTATGTGCAGCTCCACTGGTGCCCGGTTCTTCAGTGGGTGTGAGCGACCTCTCCGGGAGAGGCCCCTGCGGTTAGGGATGATTCGATACAAGTTAATACATAAGCTCAATTCTTTTGATTCGATACCAAGCAATTATAGTATCGAATGGATTATTTGTATACCTACTCTGTATCGGAATTAAAGTAGTTGTATCGAATAGAATAGCGTAGGTTTATCGCAGTCGGTTTATTTGTGATTTGTAAACCTACCGATTCCTGAAAATCGGTAGATTTACGCTTTTTTTTCATCTGCAAAATGAACTTATAATAACATCATCAACATACACAAAGTGGATTAAATACGTATTATTGAAGCTAACTCAAGAACTCATCAGAACTTGACCAAATATATTATGGGACTTATAATATCCCATGGTGGTCCCATATAAATTAATTCATAAGCATTTATTCAATTGTCCACAATTGATGAAAATATCGATGAACATACATAAAAAAACGTGTGCGGTCAGGGGAGACTCCCGTCAGGAAAAAAGGTCCTTCTCACGTAGACACGGCAACATTTCCAGTATAACCTGACCTCTCATTGTACAGAAAACCTATACAATATGAGATCAGCTTATACTGGAAATGTAAAGCCGAGCTGTATACATAATTATGATTTAAAACAAAAACAAAATTTTCCACCATCTTGGATTTACATTTTAACGTCACTATCGGTTTAAGCACCCTCGAAAATTTTAAAAATTTCGCCACCAAGGATTTTGATTTTAAAAAACCCATCAAACTAATTTCCATTTTGTTTGATCATGTATAAATATCGATATCCATCACGTCTGCGGAGTTTCGCTAGCTAATTTGATTTGATTGGACCTAGTATTCATACATAATAATATGTACAGTATTTCATTAGGCTGCCTGTCCACCGGAGCGGAGAGGAGAGGTGAGGAGCGGAGATGTGTCAATATTAACCAATAGAATCAAAACTCCGCTCCAGAGGTGCGATTCTATTGGTTAATTTTTGCACATCTCCTCTCCTCTCCTCTCCTCTCCGCTCCAGTGGACAGGCAGCCTAAAACTACCTAAAATATGACATAGATTTTATAATTCAGACTAATAAAAAATATTTCGATATGAGTAAGTATTGATACTTTTGGAATAGTACCGGAACGTCTTCCGGTACTATTCCAAAAGTATCAATACTTACAAATATTTTTTATACTACTCCTACGTCATCATCCCTACCTCTTGTGTGCCCTCCGGTTGCTGACCGGCCTCCGCTTGCTGAGTGGTCCCCGGTTGTCCAGTGGCACCCGGTGGTTGATTAGGATCCGATGTTTGATTGGGGTCGGGTGGTTTATTGGGGTCGGGTGGTTGATTGGGGTCAGCTGGTTGATTGGGGTCCTTGGATTGATTCGGATCCGCTGATTACAAACAAACAAAAAAAAAATTTTTGGTGTACAACGGTAGATGAAATACTTTTATTTTTAATTAGGGAACACATTTTAGTAAGCTGTTTTCTTTCAGAACAGCGCGATTTGTCGACACCGGTTATTGTTATACCGTAAAGTTTTGTATTGTTCGTGTCGCGTCGCGCGACAAATCGCGCTGGTCTGAAAACAGCTTTATTCTACTTGATATCTTATCTATCTGTCCGATCGAACTATCCGAGTTATATTTCCTTGTAAGTAGGGGATAAAAGTTTGTATGGATGTTCGTTATGTTTGAGATTACCTTTTACCATTTATTTCAGGCGACACAGGCCTATAGAAAAATAACATACATATTTTAATATAAACAAAAACTTGGGTTAATAAATAAGGCTTAGACTATGTTGCGAACACCACGTCCTGCCGCCAAGTCTTCTTCCATGACGAGGGGCAGATAACAGTTCGGTACACGCACGACGAACGCCTTGAAGTTGACGTTCCGGTGCGATTCTAGTAACTGGCCTTCGGCGCGTACCTTGTCTTTTGGCGTAGGTACGTACTCCACGGATGTCCTCCGCCTTAGTGGTGTAGTGCAGGCGGGAGATATACACCGGTGTGTTCGGCTTTGCGACACGCAGGTTTACTTCGGGGTCCTGAAGAGCTTTGCCGCAGCGGTTATTGTTCGTTCACGATCGAAGCTTTCTCCTTTGTACCGTCACGAAACCGTCATCATTCAACCGTCACATTATATGCCCTATTCGGCGCCTTGTCTGGCATGGGCTTGATACTAGGAGGGCCAGGGGCACGCGGTAACGTGATTAGAAACGTGTAAGTGGGTACGTACTCAGGCTTCTGTATAAAAGTATAAGTTTGTAGTATAATCGTTTTTCTGAGAAGTCTCCGATGGAAAATCACATCGGGCACACGGCTGGTTGTTAAATTGAATTAAACCTTTTATTTTATTATTTCTTGGCTGTAGTAACACGCTTTTCAATAGGTTTTGTACATATGTATAGCCACGTGTGAACGTATAATATACCTATAATTCGTGATTCGTAGTACTTACTACGATATCACACAGGGTCGCGCATTGCGCGTCTTTCGGTCAAGTGCGTCCACCTACCATGTTTGGGTGAACCGCTAGGGCTGTGCAGGTGCTGCTTACGCACACCGCACAAGGCACATTTTATTTATTTACTTCATAGTGATGAGACACACCGTATGCTCTAGGTATAAACTACTGATATTTAACTTCTTGGAAAAGATGTTTTTAAGTGTTTATAGTATCTGATTAAATGAAGCACATGTGATAATATGTAGGTAGATAAATCGAAATAATTTAATTAAGTACCTGAAATTTGATCAAGTATTTTCCTCTTTTTAAATTAAATTACGTAAGTAAGTGGTATTATTTTCCTCATACAATAAGATTACAACAGTTGAGATACCTACTTCCTACCATTTTGTTCGTAAACATATTTTGGTATTCGCAGCGCATTCTCAGTCGCACGCTCACAGAACATATATACTCAAAGAGCGCACGCTTGTGTCCTTTGAGGTCGCTTTCGACATTTTGGTGAATTCACTGATAGATGTCCGTCAATAAAAGAAAGATAAATCTTTTGGGTGATTTAAAAGTTTTTCTCTACGTGATTTTGAAACAGAGGGATTTAGATTTGTAAAAGTTACAAAGTTTTTTTAAAACTCCCATAAAAAGTTCGTCATTTTCATGATGCGTTCCGGTTAACGTAACTAGCAGATATTTTAAAGCAGCCTTGTTATGTTCTATTCCAGTTAATTAAGTAGATTATAGTACCCATACGTACTCTGTAAAAGCTGCTAGGTACGCTGGAATAATTTTATATTTGTCAAAACGGGCCTCGAAGTTCGAACCTTCTTTTTTTAAAATTTTGTTAGGTTTTTTCATAAAGTCGATAAGTTTCTTTAAAATGTAAGACTTATTTAAAGGTGTGACGATAATTATTAGGTAATAAACAAGCCACGTATCAGTTGGTAGGGTCGGAGGCGATCGCAGCTTGAATACTAAGACCGGTAAGGAAACAAATAATATTTATGCGAAGACCTCGACCTCTTTGCATGTTACGAAACACATTTTTTTCTACCTTACAATAGGGTATTTTACTCTGTATGAGAAAAAATCTAAAAATATATTATTGAGATAGTTTAGGCAAAAAGCAGTCTGAAAACGTTAGTCTTAGTTCATAAAATAGCAAACTAAATTTTTAAATTCAATTCAAAGGTTTCAGCTTTTTTAATCTGTTTCATAACACCAAAATAGTATTCGCCATGTTATTACGTCATACGGCTATGTAAACTTAGAAGTGTCAACTGTCAACTATCAGTGTACCTCCAATCACTGCATTTGTTTACACAGCCAACTGACGTCATAATAACAGAGCAATATGGCGTCCACTGCGTTCAGCGTTTCCGTCAAATTACGCGCGAAATTTAAAAATGAAAATTTTAAATGCATTTTTATGGCACTTAACGATTGAATAAAAATTTTGTGATTTTTTTTGTGGTTCATTAGCACTACAGAATTCAATTGAGACACTTTTCAGAAATGGGTGTAATACCCTATTGTCGATCGAAAATTAATTTGCTTGTAACTTTTATCGAACTTGTTGAAATGAAGACAGAATTTTTGGGAATTGAGGCTAAAATGCCAGTCTTGTTCTTGTAAAATCCTTCGATGATTCTTTTTATATTAGGTACTTGGGCCCAAGGGAATTTTAAGGAACTATACTAGGGCAAAGCAACCTGTAGACGAACACTTAGGATATTTCAGGAAGTGGGGCATAGTCTGGAACTCTGGATAGGAGCACCATACTCGTACTGGGTGACGGACTGGTCACACATCATGCCAAAAACGCCATGAATTTATCGAATTGATGTTTATAGTGTTAAGGTAAATACCATATAATAAATTATGTCCGAGGCACCTCATGCAATATATATAAATATTTAGTTCTTGTATTTCCTGATAAATTACGACATTTCCTATTTGTTTCCATCTTTATTTACTTTTTTCCCGGAAATAAGGTGGATAAGTACCTATCTAGAATAACTCTGCAGTTTCTTACCAAATATAGGATAAGGAAGATAGATATTTAATTATGGAATGATTATCTCGGCGTGAAACCACTCAATCGTTCCGCATAATATTTTTAGGACGATGTGTTGCTTAAAATTTATTCTACTTTGGTTTGTTATTTTCTTTATTTCCATTTCTTGACTTCGTGGAGGTTTATCAATAGAATGTATTTTTTTTTCGCTTAGCTATCATAGACAAGACAGAAAGATGACATTTCAGACATCCTCCGTCCCAAAAAGTAAAAAAAATCTATGGGAGCTCCGTTCTTTTCCTAACTTATTATTTCAAAGGAAAAGAACTACAGTATTTTACTTACGAGTAGACATTCCACTATATTATCAGCTTCGCTGCTATAAGTAAGTTCGAACCTTTGTGTATACTTTAAACTCAATAGGTACTCGTATTCTGTTCACTGTTTTTTTTTTCAATGGTAGCTTTTCGCGCGCTTCTTGGAACGCACCCGTGGTATATTTTGACCTCAATATGAGGATCAGATTTCATAATAACTTTTCCAAAGGTTTTCAAGAATTACAAATATCAGCTTTACTATAAAACTAGCCAATTGCAATGCTTTAATGTTTTATTTTTGTTGTTGTATTGGTCCATTGTACTGTCTAAAATACTTTATTTCACTTTGACAGAAAATTCGTGACATTTGTGTGCATGTGACATTTCCACGCGTGTGATTTTCTGTAGAATTGGCGGTTTTATGTTTTTTTTAAATAATGAAACAAATTACAAAATAATTATCTTTATTTCAGTAAAATCTTGGAAAGTAAAGACAAAAATAAGATGACAACTTGCAATAATACCCAAAGTCGAAAATGGATCCTTCTGGAGTCCGCAGTGAAGAAAAGTTGACCACTGTTTAAATTAATGTGACCCTGACCATGACCACTACAGCATAGGGTGCAACAGCCAGGTCAAAACTCAGCGAGGAAGTCCTAAAGGTGAAACTACCCCTGAACTTTACGTGACAAATAGGTGCCAGTATCTGTGATAGTTGATGACCATGAAATAGAGATTGTTTAGTATCCATCCCCTTAAGGCCAAGCCAAGCTAGCCCGCGAAATTCAAATTTCCTTAGGTTGTTTGCAATTTGCAGGTCAGTATCAGGAAATGAAATGAAATGAAATGGTTTATTCTGTAAATAGGATATCGGAATCACTTTTACACGTCATATAAAAAAAAATGTTTAAAATAAGCTAAATGAGGTCGGCGTTTCCTAACTGACTACTCTGAGAAGAAAGGCCGAAACAAACTCAGAGGTCACAGTCTCTTTTAAAGTCCAGACATAATCTTGGTCAAGCCATATGAGAACCATGTAGATTAGTGTCTGAAATGGTCTTTTGAGGAAAGAACCACACAGATTTGAGTGGACCTGTCCAGTCAGTGCAAGCATTTGTCAGTAATCGTGGAGCTCAACTCAGAACTTAAGGAGCTCAAATCGACGAACAATATCAAAGAAAGGACATTTGGGTAGGCCGCATCAACTACTCAAACTGCCAGACCATCATTAAAACTACCTGAGAAATAAAATTTAAAGAGGAAAAAAAACCCACGTAGTCCTCACATTCACAATAATTAAAATAATTTAATACTTTACAAAGTAATCATGTCATTTTGTATATAATTTTAAATAATGTCAATGTGAGTATAAATCTGGTTTATTTTGATGTTTATAAGTAATAATTAAAATTTCAAGTTTTATGGTTTTATCACAAGGCTTAGCAGAGCGAGCAGCTCAATCCCAAGCTTTTTTATCTTCTATCTTCTATCTTCAGGTTGTACAAACATAACATAAAATAATCAGCCTATTCATGTTCCCACTGCTGGGACACAGGGCTCTCTGTGAGAGTGAGTGGGCTGTAATCTACCACGCGGGCCCAGTGCGGGTTGGTAGATGTCACATGTACAACTGTGTACAACTGGTCGACGAACGTAGTCGGGGCCGTAACTACTGGGCCTCCAATGCTCAGTGTCAAGTTATATTTTGGTTAACGCTTTATAACCTTGACGCATCACCCTTAAGTAAACCGTCTTTCAACGTGCAGTAAATATCGACAGTTTTTACTTTCTTTTTAAAACGTGACATGTCTTGATAAAACTGTTATATCACAGTCTCAAAACTTATCTTGTCTATAAAAAAATCTAAATTTAGGCTTTGAGCGCTACGTTGCACGGTTATCCATCATTTTGTACGACAGATGTTTTATGCATGTTACTTCAGTGCTATATTGTTTAACAGATAGTTATTGAAATCAGTAGTAACAGAGAATCTGAACTTCAAAAGAAAACGGAAAACCGACCACTTTATTTTCTGAAAATTATTTATGACTACCTGCGCCCCGCGGTTTCACCCGCATAAGCCTAAGTGAAATACCTACACTATCAAAATGTATGGAACAGCAGATTTTTTTTTAAATAACCGACGAAAAATTTCAACACATGGGGGTTCAGAATCATGTACTGAATCCATGGTATCAGGCTTCGCGTCAATGTCCCTGCCACCCTGTAGATTCTACAGTGTAGATGATAATTATATACATGTCATATGGGGGAGGAGCTTATGGCTAAGTAATAACAGCCGCACGGTCCATCAGGTTAAGCTACGCTTGCCGGGGTTGGTCAGTGGATGGGTGACCATCTTTACATTCCGAGACTCCTCCGTGCCTCGGAATGCACGTTAAGCCGTTGGTCCCGACTGCCATTCGTGGATCTCTGACAGTCGTTACGAGTCGTCAGAAGCCCGAAAGTCTGACACCAGTCTGCGTAATCCGATACCAAGGGGTATCGTATTACCCAATTACTGGGTTGTGGAGGTCAGATAGGCAGTACCGCTCCATGTGAAATACTGGTATTCAGGTGCATCCGGTTACACTGGAAGCTGACCCCAACATAGTTTGGAAAAGGCTAGGCAGATTGATTTACATGTCATATGGGGTTGGGATTAGAAACGTGGCGCCTCGCTAGAAAGATATAATATAGGGTGTCCCGATGGTGGGGATTACTTACCCTCCCCCCTCCCCTATCCCCTGTCTTCACAGCTCCGATGATAAAGAAAGATGTTGTTATCCACGCTCTCAGACTCCCTTGAGTCGCTGGTGTGGCACCCGCTGGTGTGGGGCCCAACCAGTGACCATATTTTCCCACTACTGGCAAAAGGCTCTCCCAAGCCCTTCCAGTGTGGCTACCATGAGTTTCATTTAACCTTCTCGATCAAACGCATCGAGCGCGTTCGGCGTTCCGATTGGCCTTTCTCCGGTGAAGGCTGGCCGGCTGCCAATCGGAGCGCCAAACGCGATCGATGCGTTTGATCGAGGTGGTAAAATGAAACTCATACTAAGCCCTCAGGTATGCTTTTTCCATTGCTATTATCCGCATACAATCATTCCGAACTGCGACCTGCTAGTGAAAATATCCATTGATATGTTGCTAGACCCGGCGGAACTCACCACCAACGAGGCCGTCTTGTTACAAATTACTATCATAAACGACGTTGTCTTTATGGTGTCAATAAGGTGTTCTTATTTTAAACCACCTCACGTAATACGAAATATTGCGTGCGAAATTGTTTAGTGTATGCGTGGCCTTACGTTCGGTAATGACGGTGGATTCGTCGAAACGACGCGCGACGTGTGCCCTCGGAACTATTTGGGGTTTCACCGCTGTGCTGTACGTCGAAAGGAAAGTAGAGGGTCGTGTGGCTTCATGTGTTGAGTAATTAAATGAGTGTACACACGGGCACATATCAGGCTATACATGTCCAGTGTAAGCTGACCTCTCATTCTACGGAAATCCTATACAATGCGAGATCAGCTTATACTGGAAATGTATAGCTTGATATGTAGCCGTGTGTGACCTATAACTTAATACTGGAGCGATTTTGGAGTAAATAAGGCTGTTGAACTCTGCTAGCTGTATTCAGGTAAAATGTCAATTTATGCTTTGAAGACATATACATAGTTACACAGTACATAGTACATAGCACAGTACATAGTTAGTTAGTCGACATGCATATAGTTGGGAAAAACGACTACTGCAGACTAGCTTTTGCGCGCTGCTTCACCGGTCGGAAATTATCCCACGTGAACGTAAGTTCTATCGGGATACAAAATATCCTATGTGCTATGCCAGGCCATGGTCTAGCTTGTGCCAAGTTTCATCGACATCTGTTCGGCTGGTAGTGCGTACTAACGTAACGTGAAAAGGTAACAGAGAGACAGATAAAGTGACTTTCACATTTATTTAGGTTTCATATTAGCACAGATTAGTAAGGATAAATGAAAACATTGGATATTATGTGTTTGAATTTATTAGCCCGTTATAGTTGGTTAACCAGAACCAAAGGTGGCGAACCAAGTCAATAATCAATAAAAAATTATAATAAAAATTTAAAAAAACAGGACAGCGACAAAAAACTAACTAAAAAGTACAAAACAAGTTGGATTAGTTAGTATACAAACCTAAGATAAGGTCACTTATTTACTGTCTGATCTAAACAGATAAATAAAATTGTAATTTTGCAGTCGGGGCACCGTTCTATGAAACACTTTTTAATCTAAGAGGTCCCCCGACTGCAGTAACAGTTTTAAATAAAAGTTTAAGAGGGTGCATCCTAAAAGTTGGCAACGTCGTAAATAGCTGTCAAATATTCACCTGTTTTGATTAATTTGGAAATAATACTGTATGGAAATAAGAAATGTGGCTAACTAACTATCTAGAATATTAATAATGAATTGCAATAATTAATATCGTAACACCGAATATTTAGTTTTAGATGTAAAAAAAGTGTTTGGAAACTTTCCAAATGAATTTTTTACACCTAAAACGGGTACAACATCAAAATCAATGTTATAATTGCATTTCATAATCAATATTCTAGTTCGCTAGTTAGCCACATTTTTTATTTCTATACAGAAATATTATCAAATTAATCAAAACAGCGAAATATTTTACATCTATTTGCGACGTTGCCAACTTTCAGAATAAACCCACTTAAGGGGAATAAACTCGCACACATGTATGTGAGTATTTGAGTGTATGCGGCATTGCAGTCGGGGGACGTCTTAGATTATTTCACAGAACGGTTCCCCCTGAAAACATTACACTCCCTTTTTGGGCAGTCGTGTAAAAAAGCATAAGTTACAATTTGATCCGGAACGATACGGTCTATTGTATATGTAAATCCCCCTATTCTGGTAATAGGAACCTTGTTACCTACTAGGTATGTTATCAAGCCGTTTCCAATGAATTACTAACCTAGTCGTGTACAAAATCATGTCTTCCTTTACGAAGAAATTAAATCTCTTCAATGGCCATTTCACATCGAAGTTTTAATTTCATTGCTTAATTCTGTCAAAGGTATGAGGATAACTGGTGATTGCACAACAATGACCCGTTGTCGCCTTGACCCACGTGTAAGCGTCATTTGTTTTTAGGGGTGCGTACGTCCGAATGAAAAAACGGAACCCTTATAGGATCACTCGTGTGTCTGTCTGTCTGTTCGTCTGCGTCACAACCAATTTGCTCCGAATCTAATGGACCGATTAAGTTGACATTTGGTACACATATGAATTTCTGTGACCCAAACACGGGCGTGTAACGTAAATAAATGAATTTTGAATATGGAGATCACTTTTGGGGGGTAAATAAGGAAATAAAAAAAAAAGGTTTTCCAAACTGTACCGTGTGACATATCAAATGAAATGGCTTGTTGGCTTGTTATTGTTGTGTTGTTGTCGTTGTCGTTTTTTATTTGTTTTTAATGAACACGCCTGGATGTTTAGAGAAAGTTTTACCCTCCACGGCATGGTTTCTACGGGAAGGAAAGGACAGTTCATCCTTTCGGGCGAACTGTCCTGTTTCCTGTCCTGTTTTGTAGACGGGCTTCCAAAATCAGTAATTTTTTGAGAACGTCTTTTTATTTCTCTTGCTGATAAATTCTCTGCGACTACAACCTCTGAATGTAGGCCTTAATACAAAAAAAAAAACTATCATCATCTGCCTAGCCTTTTCCCAACTACATATGTTCTGCTCGGCTTCCAGATGCAGCTGAATATCAATATTCTACATGGAGCGACTGCATGCATATCTCATCTGCACAACCTAGTTACTGGGTAACACGATACTCCTGGGTAAGACTGGTTGTCAGACTTTCGTGCCTGTGCGGAAATACAAAAAAGTTAAACTTGAAAATACGCTACGATAATTTATTTTGTGTCTGAGACACCGCTGAGCAACATGAAAGTGACATCTGCGAACTCGGACCGATCCATTGTCTTCTAAATAATTTACATACAAATTGAACTAATTTACAAGTGCTAAGTCGTTCATTAACAATTTAGTCTTGTACTTGAATTCTGCAAAAATTCTGAAGGCTGGTTTGGAACATTTTGGAAGTTTACAGAACTAATGATTTTGACTTGTTAAAACATACATCCATAAAGTCATTTATTGTGCTCTTATTTACTTTTACCCATTTGGCCATTTCATTAATAACCTACCATAGAGTTGAGTTCATTTGATCCATGTTTAGTAGGGTCAGTGACAGGTCGGCCCAAGTCATCTCAACCCGATAGGTCTGCTAGGGACTGATTACAAATTAATTGCATCGATTAATTAGACTGATTGAGATTATTACATGGGACTTAAACATAACTGGCGAAATGTGGGTATAGGTACCTATACACCTTGTTTCCCCGAATGTTTGGAGTAAGGTAAGGTAGAGGTGTACACCTCTACCCAAACCTTCGGGGAAACAAGGCATGATGTTATGTTATGTAGTGTTAATTAGACTGTATTTGCAAAGCTAGCTATACATAGTACCTACCTACACCAACAGTGAGATATTGACCCAAAACTTTAATGGAAACAAACTTATAAGATACTATTGATGCCCTTAATCGACACTGGCTGAGGATGACTTTAGCCGTTAAAGCTAAATTACAAACTGATTCGCCTGAACCTCATCAACCGATGCCATCTCATCCAAGGTAGATTAATGATCGGAAGCATTGACTTTCAAGATCATTTTACACTCCCAAGTTTCTATAATTCCAATATTTCTGATCAGCATTCATATTTTCAGGTGACGCACAAAACCTACATGTATGTATATCCACGTCAGAACTTTATCTATACTATACTGATGTGTGACGTACGATGCGCCGTTTAGCCACGTCTGATGAAGCCGTAACAGCGATCAATCCTATTACCAGCCATCACTTACCTAACTTCGTCAAGAATATCAATACCTACACGGACGATAGCTAACTCACTGGTACCTACGTGAAATGTAGACCTCTATTGTTTAAGTATTAGGTAACAGACGAAAAGGAAATTACATGTCGAATAGAGATGTTAACGCGAGAAAAAAAATACTATTTAGTCCGTCAGTCAGATAATAAAAAAATATTAGATACGTATTTTTTGCTTTATAATATTAATAAAAAATGGTTTAGATAAAACGCATTAAAGTTGGGGAGTGGCTTGCTACGTCACAAGTCAGTATAAAATCTACCGGGGAGTGACGTCATGCCACATGTCCAATATTTTTATATAAATAAACTGACCACAAAAAAAAGTTGTCACCATCCCTATTGAGGATTCCTTCAGGTTCTTTTGGAAGTCAGGAAAAACCAAGATCTTTGGTCTCTTGGGACTAAAATGTTTCGCAGTTCCTCGTTCACGAATGAAGGTGCACTGATCCTTCCTACACTTTAGTAGTGTTCATGGGTGAAAATCATCATCCATGTCTTCTCCTCCTTAAATATCACAGGTCAAAATACTTTACATACTAAAGAAAGTGATAACTTAAGAAAGATTCTATACAAACAAAAAGCTTTAAATATTCAAGGCTTAGAAGATTATCCAACCAGATACATAATCCATGAATCATGCGGTTTTTTCTTATTTCCACAGCAATACGATAAGATTGTGTAAGATTTGTACAAACATGAATACATTAGGATTTATCTATAAAATGATACACACGTGATTGATCATATATTTGCGTTGGCGCAGGAAGTGTTATCAAAAGTAGGTAAATATTGTTGAGTATTGTTCTTTAAGAACCTTTTGGGTTCAACGTTTGTACTGGAGGCGTAGGAAAATACACATTATGTACTAAATGAAATTCATATGCCTATCCGTGGAATGTGTCTTGTGGGTATGTTTGCACTAAAACCTTTTTTTACACGTCATGCATATTATTATGTCACATAGGCCTCCCCACCGCGACTTTTTGTAGCGATGCAGTAGCGATGCTGTCGCGCATGTGTATCGATACAGCCTCGATGCTGTCGCTGGCTGTGTACCTTCGCCCAGATTTTGTATCGCATACTGTCGCGCTTCAGTCGCATTCCCCAGCAGCTCTCCCTCCGTTCTCCACCCTTCGTTCCCCAGATGTCATCAGAAACGGTCGCGCGTTTGCAACGAGACAGCCGCGCGTTCGCATCGTTTCTGTCGCACGTTGCAAACGCGACTAACGCGCGACAGTATCGCTACAAAAAGTCGCCGTGGGCGGCCGTAGTGATCTTCTAATAGTTGAATTCATCACTGGATTAGGATCAGATTAAAGTTGCGTTTATTTTCAATCAATCCTGAGTAGATTGCTAATTAAAATTGCAGTGTTTAAATTCATTGTAGGTATTACCTAGTTTTGACGATACACGTGTAAGTACAGTCACGTGCATACCTTACAGTTACGCAAAATTCAAATGCATTTTTCTCGTGGAACAAAAAATGCAACTTTGAGAATAGACTTATTTAATTATAGTATGGTTTCGATAATAACACCATAAAATATCAATCAAAACTTTTAAAAAAGAAAATCGCTTTTATTCTTGCGTAAGTGTATTGTATTTATGCTCGTGACTCTCAAAATGTGATTTTGATTTCCCTGTAACAAGCTTGAGCCTTAAACAAATATGTACTGTACCCAAAAATGTTCAAAGAAAAATGACAGCGGAGTTAATATGAAGAGAACTGAAACTGAAAACACAGCCTGAAGCAAAGTTTCGGCAGAAAAACAAATGGTACCTACGTTAGTAAATTCCTAGATATCACATGACGACAACTAAATACATAGTCTGGAAAAACTAGATGGAAAAACGTTACCCAATTATAAGGAGACTTTCTTTGGTGATATAACACTTGCTCTCTTACTCAATGTCTTATCTTGTGTTAAGAGCTTGTTGTCACCTGTCAGCTCATGATTGATAAGCAAGGCTGATTTGTGGAAACCGCCTTTGAACGTATCAAGGTTGGAATGCGGCCTTGGGTACTTTTGTGTACGGGACAGCCCATTGAATGAAGTGACTCGTAACGTTTATGGGTCGCCAAGGATGAGGAGATTTATTACCTTCCATAGGAACTTTCATCCCCTTTTGAACCCCCTTAGGGGTTGAATTTTGATAAATCCTTCCTTAGTGCTCATGTTCTTAGTCAGTGATTTATGCAATTTAAAAACGATATTGTCATAGTATTAACCTATCGCCATTAAATTACGTATAAAGTTATTATTTATTTCGTTGTTCAAAATTTCATACTTCTACATCCAGTGGTTTGGGCTCTGAGATGTCTGTCAGTGAATGCATTAATGAACTAAGATTTGCTATTCTATCCCAAAGAATTTTCCTAGACGTAAGTTATAGTTCTGACAAGGTTACAAAATTCAGCCCCGAAGTAAAGCATTTTTACGAAACTAGGTGCTTATCTTACAAAGAATTACGAAAATAATTAAAAAATTATGTGACTATAGACAGTTGCGTAACTTGTTCAGACAAGTTCATCAATCTTATTTTAAAGAGTGCACTAAAACAATATTCTCCCCTGAAACTCTTCACTGTCAGTGCGTGAATAATTCGATGGTAGATTTAAATCTAGTCTGCAAAACTTAACAAATCACGACTGTCAATTTTATACGCTTCATTTATCATTGTGAATGTCCTTCCTGTCATTTCTTCCTTTAATTTTCACGGTTGATCGTACAAAAGATTATTTAAATGAGCAGTATGAAGATAGGTCTTATTTTGTTCTAGTCACGAGGGTAGCGCCGGCGCATCGTGCGGGAACTAGCCTTGTTCATTATGATACTTCCAACAATGCTGTATAAATAACTTGTGCAAACAACTAGTCCACATATTAATGTCTCATTATTTATTACACCTTGTAAATTATTTTCACAAGGCAAATAGCTACGCATTTATTTATTCTCAAGTGCAAGTTGAATCGTTCACATACATAAGTAAATATTATGGTGGGGCGGCAGTTATCTTGTTATGGTGTAGATCGTCGACAAGTTAACTCAATGGTAGATACTGCTGGTATTCAACTATTATCGGGATTTCATTGCGACATGTTTCACGAGATTATTTCGTACTATTGACACATGAAATCGATAAGATCTGTCTGTGAACTTGAAATACAGATTAATGTCCAGGATATGTACCGAGTTAAACGAAATCTTGTCAATTTTTGCTTTCGGTTATCTTTACTAGAACAATACATTTTTCGCAGATACGACAGAAAAATAATTACGTAGTTACATTGCACATTTGGATATCTTAGTACATTTGGTGACTGACACGAAGATAAAATATGACTTTTGAAGAATTACAACTAAGTAATTTTCAGTCTATCAAATGCAAATATGAGCCTTTCACAAAATATAATATATACTTAATAAACTTCAGAAACGCTTTCCTGAAAGCCCAAACTCAACACCTTTATTCACATATTTACAGAAACGCGAAAAGTATCCAACACATAATCAAATTCCGATAACGATTTGCCCGTATAAACGGTTCCATCTGGTAAATCCGCGGCGTTACTTTCAATTTGATCGTCAGTCTAAAGATAGAAAGGAGTCACAGAAGCAATAAGACGAACAGACAATCAGTTTGTTTATATAAGGCCGTATTGGAAGGATACAATCAGTTGGCGATTCCCTGGGACGCAATAAGCGTAATCCCCGAGGCGGGGAACCGGGAAATATAACGTAAGAAGCGACTTTTAAAATTATTTTATTTGCTGCCAGACCGGATGGGAGGAGCACTTTGATTTAAGTATACATTTATTTAACTTTTGACAGCTAAAGTAAAGATGTACAAATTGCATTTCTGACTCGATTTCGAAATTCATGGTGTATTTAATCGAATTTAAATAATAATTAAATTTAAATAATTGCAATAATATTATCATCGAATTTATGAATCGATGAAAAAAAAAGTGCCCAGAAAGCATTGCTTTGGTTTTTAATTTAATAATTACGGAACTTCATAAGCGTGTATATTATGTCAAAAGTTAAATAAATGGTTGGAAATAGTATATCAAAACTTCGTTGCAATAAATGCTTGCAACTCGCTTGTTCAGTTCTCTATTTTAAGTAGAATGTTTCATTTAATTTTTGATTATCTAGCTCTTGTAAATCAATAATTATATTTCATTAAGCTGTTTTAATGTTTGAAGTTATTTCTTTATTCCGGATGGATAAACCCATTAGTATTAAAGCTGAGGTTTATCCGTACCACGTTACTGAAGCCTAACAAAATCCATCACAAGTATTCAACGTTAAAAATGAATTGAGGCTTTATTTGTCTTTGACATTAATACAATAACTTTTTCTTAAGTTTTGAACGAAATTACGAATTGTATATTAATTTAAAATAACATATAATACCAACAATTACTTGCCCTGTCAAAATTTTTATAGAAATATGGTCGATTAAATTAAATAAAAAGACAAACGAAAAAGAGACCAACATAACATATAAAAGTATATCTACATATCCCGGCAATTGGCTTGAATTTTATTAAACTTATTAATCAACTAGCTTCTGCCAGCAACTTCGCCCGTGAGCCTAAACTTACCTCGAAAATTCAGCTTTCCAATGTAGAAATAATTTTTCTAATCCGACTGGTAGTTTCGGAGATAACATACAAACTTACAAACAAAGAAACACACAAACAAATTTTACCTCTTTATAATATTATTATAGTATAGATATCAAAGAACACTCAACCAAATAATATTTGAAAAGTTCTCTTAAAGTATCTCTTCCAGTAAAAAGTATCGGCATCGGTCAGTAGATGCTGGGCGGGCGGCTGTGCGAGCGAGGGCGGCGCGCGCGCCCAGTCAACTTCCGCCGTCCGTCCCCGCGGTAACTGTCTACTAACAGTGCCCAGCGTGCCCACTAACAGTGCCCAGTGTGACCGATAACTTTACCGTCAACTATTTACTGCATTGAAGCATTGAAGCTTGTTATTTATTAACGAAAAGTTCTTGTTAGAAGTGTTACTTGGATTGGAGTGATTTGACTTTAATTTTGTTTGAATTGTGATTTTAATTTTGGAAGTGATTGAGAAATCAACCAATGATATACATAAATTGTCTCATTATTAGTATTATTTTATCCCAAATTCATTCATATTAATTTATTCAGGACTTTAAAAAAAAACTCGTCGTCAACGCATTTTACAGGATGTAATCAGTCCTTGTCCCAGTGGATATAAAACCCCCATCACCAACTTCTTCATCCAATAATCTTCTTAGGAGGCACCTTCATCCTATGTTCAAATAATCTCCTTATAGGAGAAGAGATTCCTTACGTCCTATGACCATCAACGTCTGACGTCACAAGTTTTCACAATGGCAGATAAACTACATGAGTACCAAGGAGTGACAGGTCGCCTGCATGGTGCACGCGACCGCTTCCGCGAACGTTGGTCTACGTGGAGGGAACAACACCCACGGGGAGTCCGGGATGTGGTCGCTGAGACCATGTTCGGGATACCCAACTCTGATGAGCCTAGGGAACGGGTCTGGCAGGATAGTTCTTACAGCGATCTTTATCGGTAAGTTGACGATTTATTTCTGATGAGGAATGTGTTGGATAAAATATTCGTCAAATACTGTATTTTTCGAGTAAGTTTGATGGATTTACGTGAATGAGAGGACGTTTATGAATTTTTTTTGTAGTCGACGTCTTTCATAATCTTGTAGTCATTTTAATTCATCAAGAAGGATCTTTATGGAACGTTTACTTCACCAATTTAGTAGTACTAAGGGCCTATTTCACGATGTCCGAATAGCCACTACTTCCCGAATAAATAAAAAAATGGAACAGAATTTATATGAAATTATCTGCCAAGTAAGTTACTAGGAACTTAATCGTAGATGGTGAAACAGGCCCTTAGTCTAAAAATAATTTTTCATTTAACAAGTTCGAAAAAAGAATATTTATCGAACATTTACTGCTATTGTATGTGTTTTTGGGCACATGGGAATAGTAATCTCATTATTGAGCGATTTAAGTGTAGCACAGAATCAATAGTAATACTATTTCATATCCTCTTTTGCAAGACACTCACACGTACCAGACAAAACAAATAATAACACAGTTCGGAGCGATAGATCGAAGACTAATATAGCAGAACAAATATTATAAGATGTTTACTTTGTATCTAACTTACTATGTAGGACAAGTTGATGTATTAATTAGGATAACAAGCAAAGCTTCTAAGTTTGCTTTCAATCATAATTATAATAACATAACCGTCCTAGATCTATTCTTCGAACTAACTCAGAACATAGCGTTATTGTAATATTGATGTTACAGCTAATAAGCTGTTAATCGCATTAGTTATCGTTAGGTAATCCAATTTTATCGACTGTCTATATCAACCCTTAAAATTATGCGAGGAAGTTGCCAATATTGAACCACTTATTATAACCCTCCAACAGAGTTAGTAAAAATTTGACATTTTCAGGAGAAAAAGTCGCATCGAGTTGATGCGCATATCAGCGGCAGTAATGGGGATCGAATTCTCGTACGCCGGGGAAACGGCCTTCGTGTCCCCCACCCTGCTGCAAATAGGGGTGCCCCATCAACAGATGACGCTGGTGTGGGCATTGTCACCCCTGATTGGGTTCTTCATGACCCCTCTTCTCGGGTCACTCAGTGATCGCTGTCGGTCGAGATTTGGAAGGAGAAGACCTTTCATTGTTCTGATGTCTGTTGGAGTGTTGTTAGGTAAGTACTCTCCTAGATGTTTAAAATCTGGAGAAACAATTTAATCAGAATTTACATCTATTATAGTAATAATTTATATTTATTACTATCGTTGAATCCTCAAAGGAAATAAACTGGTAAACTCTATATAAATAAGAGCGTTATTTACTTTAACATCGTTTACCGAACTAAGTATCTTTGATATAGATATTAAATTTAATGAGTTCTCGGCACGAAAACCTTTCTAAACACAGCCCACCTGTTTGTTAAAGAGTTGAGTACCAATTTGCCCAAAGATCTGAAGGATTAAATTAAATTTGTAATGGAGGTATTCATTGTTGGGGTCCCGAAATCCTAAACAAACAGTTATTACTTCGTAAGATAACGAAATGTCCCTAATTACTGCTTTAGAAAATCAAGTGGATTAATAAAGGTCTATTATATTGTCACGTGAGAGGCATGCTTGAGGCAGAATAGGCAGAAGCAACAGGCGTTTGAACCGAGCTCGTAAACAAGGACGTTTTGTGACGAAAATTGTGGGTTAGCTTTTCCTTTTTAGGGTTCCGTACCCGAAGGGTGCCAAACGGAACCCTATTCATAAGCCTCCGCTGTCCGTCTGTCTGTCAGCGAGCTCTATCTCATGAACCGTAATAGGTAGGCAGTTGAAAATTTCACAGATTGAGCATTTCTATTGCCGTAAGAGCAACAAATAATAAAATTAAAAAATAAAGGGGGGTCGCCATACAATAAAATTAAATTTTGAAAAAAAAATTATCTGACCCTGGCATGTAAGGTATCATTTTCTAGAGCTCATCGAGTAGAGAATAAATATAATTTTTATTTGTTTTTATCTTCAAAAATGATGAATTAGGGGGCCGTAGAAGTTGTCTGTTTTAGACCATTTTTATACGAGCTCTATCTCAACAACTAAACAAATTAGGAATTTGAAACTTGTGTGTATCATGTAACATATACTGTTTATAATCAACAAATACTAAAAACGCCGATTCATAACGTATTTTATATAATATGGGCGATTTTCTGCAACTTAAAGTAATAATTTTGTATTTCAAGCTAATATTATGCGATATAAATTCCACAGATAACTATTTAATAGTCGGAGTAATGACATGGAATTAGTAAGTACCTACTATCATGGCAGCATATACTATTTCGATCATTTAAATTTCGATCATCCAAAAAGGTCTACAAAATAAACTTTCTTCACAAGATTTTAAAACCGGCCAGTATTTTTTGAGTTTAAGAACTTTATCGACTTTTTTCAAAGTATCCCTAGATGGTGTTGATGTGTGTACCTCGTGTTAAAACTACACTCCAATAGACAATATATTCAGTAACATTGAAATGAATGCTGGCACATACAGTGTACTATTCAGTTACCTAGCTTAAACCGTTGTGGATACAATTTCATATTGAGAAAAATTATTGGTGTAAAAATATTCGGTCATGGCGGCCAATCTCAACGGAGACTGGCCTTCGGCGCGGGAGATATTATAGTGCACAAGTGTGTGCGCAGACACGAGTGCACTCTCTCTTCCCTCACTCTCATAGTCCGATGGGATGTGTAAAAATAATAAGTAAGAAATAATAGATTTCTGTATGACTATCAAAAATAACGTAAATAAATACCTGTATTGACCCGTGCGTTTGCACTGGCGAAACATCACGACAAAACATGTTGAAATCTCTAGTTCCTGTCAAACATTGTATGAAAAATTGACAGAAAATAGAGATTCCAACATGTTTTGTTGTGAATGTTTCGCCAGTGCAAACGCACAGTTATAATAAAAATTTGGCGTACTACTTACATTCTATTTTGTACAATATAGTCTGATGTAGCAAGAGAAATCCTTTTATTTATAAGTAACTAGCTTTACCCGGCCTGGCTTCGCACGGTTAGCACTAAGTACTTATCTACGGCGCATCTACATTTCCTAATTACCTATTTCTACCTAATTACCTACCCTACCTACCTACCCTACCCTTCTTACCAGGGTAGGTAGGTACCTAACCTATCCTACATATCTACCTGCTTTTTTTTTTTTTTTCTTTATGTGGGTGGGATATCATCAAATGACTTCTCCCGCTCTGGGCGGAGCGGAAGGGCGTGTCAGACTTTTGCTGACTAAAACCCACCCGTGTTTCTTCCCTTGCCTAGACCGGAGCCACGGTTTGCCCTAAGGACTTATCCGCAACCCCAGTGGACATATCTACCTGCTTACCTACCATATATACCTATTTATACCTACCAATACTATATTAGTAGCAAATAAATAACTTTGACTTTAGTTAATGCATGTTACTGGATAAAGTTAACTTAATATTTTTCTCTTAAAATAAATGAAATATACTCCTACACCTATATTTTAACACAACAACATTTTCTCATTAAAATTAGACAATTTCTTTACAAATCTTTGTTTTTTTATAGCGCCTCTGTTGTTACCTTTACGAAAGTATTACAAAAATTCATAGTGTTAAATCTTGTACGACATGGTATGGAACCCTTCGTGTGCGAGTCCGACTCGCACTTGACAGATTTTATTGTTACAATCTTGTTTGTGCCTCAACTTGTTGATGGAACTGACAGGTGATTTAAGTTTGTTTTAAGGATATTTTAGATTTTTATGCAGTTTAAAAAGGTTTTGCAACTTCTTAAAACAAACTGGTAACTTTTGCTGTGGAACCTTGTGGACAGTGTTCGTTCATTGACACTTACAAAGGAATAATGATTATATTATAATATCTTTTCGTATGGAATCTAAAGGACTTTGGTTTAAAATAAATTATAATAGGTTTGTTGACATTTCAAGAACAATGATTGAACTTGACAACTCACTAGTGAAATGGGTGTTCTTGTGGCAATTTGCAATTTCCGACTAATTTCAGCCAGTGTTTCAGCGGCAATTTTGATAGTTTCAGGAAATCGAAATCCGTTACCCAAGAAATGCATAAATTGTGAACTTAGAGTGAAATACAGATTTTTAGGAAAAGAATCTTCATTTTCATACGATATTATTTGAGAGTCGTAATTAAGTTTAAGGTTGACTGGTAGAAAATGCCTCAGGCATTAACTCCGCCTTTGTACAGTATATTTTTTTACTTGTCCATAAAGTTTAAATAAATTAATAAATAAGAATTTAAAAAATAATAGTTTAAGTACGTTCATACGTTCTAGAAAAATATTTGTTTAGTTTTTTGTTACAAGGGCAAAATGTCTTGTGATGCTTTTGAGCTGCTATTTTCAGTCGCCGTTGATGTTAAAATAGATAATAAACATTATTGTATTACAGGTTTAATCTTAGTCCCCAACGGAGAAGACATAGGCTACGCTCTCGGCGATGAGTTACCACTGAACAGAACAGAGGTTCCTTCCGCATTAGGACCCAGAAGCTCAGCCCTGGACAAAGAACACAGTAACTACCACCCATGGGGAGTACTCTTCACAGTCCTTGGCACAGTCTTCTTGGACTTCGATGCAGATGCCTGCCAGAGTCCGGCCCGCGCTTATCTGCTCGACGTGACAGTTCCAGGTCAGATATGTTTAAAGAGAAAGAAATATAGCCTTTATATTCAATATTTGCACTGGCCCAGTTAGCTTGGTAACTTATTTGCAGGTAAAGACAGACCGTATTTTTTTGTTTTCATTTTCGGATAAAAAATAATCTGATTCGGCAACGAAGTATCTAGCCTTTGTTCGCTAAAGGGCAACTTCTCAAAACGGCAAATTCTCATATGGGCAAATTCTTATAATGGCAAATTCGCATATGGGCAAGAGTACAGTTAAAATGAAAGTCGTTTTAAAATAATGAAAATTATACATTCGTTATAAGCATTCTCCAACTTGACACTTGCACTTAAACTAATAACAAACGTTCTAAGCATTTTTTTACTGTAATTAAATTCTTAATTTGATCGTTAATATTTTTTGTAATTATTGTATTTTTAATTATGTCCTCTGACCTGCGTTTATTGTCGCTACAGTGAATATTATTTTGTTTGATTTTGGTTTCTTGTATATATGCCGCATACACATCTTCGTCATGTCCGTCTGTCTGTCCGTCTGCCCATGGCTTAGCTCAGAGACTGCTAGTACTAGAAAGCTGTAATTTTTGACTCCTAACTCACAGGAACCTACACCTAGTTTAGGAGTCAGTCGTCAGAGTATTTAAATATTGAGTTTTGTATTAAGCCTTTTTATGTTTTAGTTGTATGGATATTGTTAAGAGCTTTTTGGTGAAATAAAAAGGATTATTAAAAAAATAATTGGCATGGTTATACATATTAATTAGTCACTTCGACAAAGTAGTAAAATAAATACATGTTTTTATTTTAATTTTAAACATATTCTCACACAAGTTAACCGTTATGAAGTAAAACTGGTATACCTTTTCCACTTTTAATGAACTTCTTATCAACATCATCGTTCGGAACTAGAACTAGCCACTGCATCCAATATTATTAAAATAATAAAAATAAAAAAATTTTTTACTATAAAATCAACGAGAATAAATATCGTAAAATTCTTTTATTTTAGATAATAATGTATAGGTAATAATTTTTTTTCAAATCACTAACATAACAATAATAATTTCTATAGCTAGCTTTATAGTAACTTATTTATTTATTTTAAAATATTTGCTAATTTTAGTAATGCTAGTGGCAACCAATGATCCTTAAAATATGTCGTATCTGCGGATAATGCAGTGGACTGTAACATAAAGTTTTGTTAACCCTATGTTTTATATAATTATGTTGTAGTTGTTTATTATCTCTTAATAAATAAAATAAAATAATAATTCATGAAGTGGCCAGTGTAATTAAACCTCTTTAGATTTGCAGGAGGTTTCCTCTTTACAGATTTCTCAACTGCAAGGTTTACACTTTTTGTTTTACATGAGTCATACGGGTACAAATGTGTACCTAAAACTTGTGTAGGTTACTGTATTAGATTTGCCCATATGCGAATTTGCCATTATAAGAAGTTGCCCATATGAGAATTTGCCGTTTTGAGAAGTTGCCCTTTAGCGAACAAAGGGTATCTAGGTACGCTGTCATATTCCACATTGCGTCCAGCAACAAATGTCGTTTAAGGGTCAGAAATTATACAGCCAGGTGCAGTAATTTATTGGGAGAAAATGTAGAAAAGATGTTTCTTTAATATTTAAATAGGTATGTAAAAAAGTAGAAATATGTTTTTATCCGAATTGCACGTTTTCGGTTATTTCGCCGAAAATGCAGTTAACACCGAATTCCGGTTTCAGTTTCTGTCGGAAATCCATTTTCGGTCGGTCGTTAGGGATCCATTTGCTGTGGCTTTGTCGCTCTCTAAAGGTGAACAACACGTCGAGCACTTGAGGAACCTATTCCCTCGAGTAGGTAAACAAGGTACATTTGTGTTCAGTGTTCACAATTAATAAGGATTAACGTATTAAGTGTCTACTTGATTGAATATTACTAGAAATAGAACAGTCGTAGGCAACCAGCTGTACCTACTCGTCATGCGGCTAGACACTACGAAGATAATAATTTGTGTTTTCCATAAGCTACACTTGAACTGTTTACTAGACTTGTAATTAGTCAGAAACTTAGGTACGTCAAAGTGAATCAGAAAAATTTCTCTGAATCAAATTACATTGTTTGTGCAATTTAATAAGAGGTGTGTGACGTACGATCCAGGTTAGATTATTAGGTAAAATCCTTCACCTAGTTTGAAGAAAAATGAATAGGTATATTTCAATATTTGCCCGTGCTACGTCAGGACATGTGACTCTGAAATGTGTTTGTCAGGCTTGCCGTCGTCGGAGAGTGATGAACTACAAAACAGGCTCCTTATCAGCTTGCGTCTGACCGTGATTGATTTATCTCGGTGCGCAGCGTTTATATTTGGGTTTTTTATAGATATACCTTGACGACATGATTATTTTAACTCTTCTAATAGTAATGATGATAAAGTTTCATGTATTTTGAATACACCTAAGTATGTTTCATTGTAACATTATAAATAGGTTCAAGTACATTGCCTTTGATCTTTTTTTAACATAAAGATAAACATATTTTACATAGGGACGGTTTTATAGGACTGTTTTTTACATATCTCTTTGGTTTGCGAGGTGATTACATATATATTTTATCTATATTTTCGCTATATTTCGTAGCGGTCCTAGTTTGGACTACTGGATAGGTATCTCATGTGTCACAATGGGACTAGACAGAGAAGTTCATGTTGAGATTTTACTTGCGGCAGTAATAAAAAGTTGTGAAAACTCACATCTAGCTTGGCCAGATTCAATTGTTTTTAATAAATGTAACAGGACACTTCCAAGTTCTAATGTGAAGTAATAAACACTTACCAAAGATAATACTAAAGCCATAAAAAGTACATAAACACTGAAGGCGATCAAGTACCTACATTTGATGACCCGGTTACAAAGAATTAACATTGTATATAAACATTTAACAGTAAAAGCACGTGCTACGTATTTAAAAGTAAATAACGGCAAACGTCCAACCTGAATAAAAATTATTTATGACGTCTTTACACCACTATGACTACCTACCATTACAAATATTGACTTAAAACTTTATTTTCTTAGTAATTCTTAATATATTGTACATAATTTTATTACTTTCATAGTCTACTTGCGACAATTTATGTTATTTATGTATACTTCTGAGATACATTATAATGTATATCTTTGAATTATCTATGTGGAAGTCTGTTTGACTCTCATATACATTTTCATCTCTGAGCCAATATTTATTCGTTAAATATTTGTCGTGAGAAGTGACGGGAAAATCGTAGGATGTCAGATACGTACATAGCGACATCGTTATAATATGTATACTTAGGGTAGAATGCGACATTTCACCTTCTCATTTGTATGGGTTCCGTTGTTACATTCATTTTCGATTGATTAATTTGTACCTACTTTATTGGTAGTCGTACATCTACAGTTTTAGGGAAGGTTCCGCGTGTGATGATATTTTAAATATCTTCTGTCGGTGGTGGGCGTTCTTCTTTCGTTGTAACTGCACCAGTTTTTTTGGTGCTTTCTTCTGCGTGTCAGTATCATTCTAAATTTAGTCGGTCCAGAGTTTGGCTACAAGTTTGGCACTTCAGAAGCGTCCATCAGCGTATATTTAGCTGTGCCCCGCCGTTTCGCCCAAATAATTCTCGATCCCGTGGGAATATCAGGATAACAGTATCCTATGTTCTAATCCAGGTCATGGTCTACCCATATGCCAAATTTCATCCAAATCTGTTCAGCCGTTTTTGCGTGAAAACGTAACAAACAAGCAAACAAACTCACTTTCGCATTTATAATATTAAAGTTAGGATAGTAAATATAAATAAACTTTCTTTCCCCAGAGGACCATGCTAAAGGTCTCAGCACATTCACGGTGATGGCAGGACTAGGTGGCTTCATGGGATACGCGTTGGGTGGCATCAACTGGGATGACACCCGATTAGGTAAATATCAATATGCAAGCGTTAAGCTGTTTTCAGACCAGCGCGATTTGTCGCGCGACGCGACACGAACAATACAAAACTTCACGGTATAACAATAACCGGTGTCGCGTCGCGCGACAAATCGCGCTGGTCTGAAAACAGCTTCAATTAAAACTCAGTAAGTACCTACATATGAATTGAAAAAGTCACATTGAAATGTGACTTTTTGACCAATGCATTGGTAGTTACTTGCCCGGATTTGTACCCACATAAAAGGTACCCTCGTACATGATAGGCGAGGCGTTAACCACTGCAACTGGACCGTCACGAGGACAACTTTGTGAGTTTTTCATCGGTGGTGATGAAGGAAAACATCGTGAGGAAACCAGCTATCTAATTACGTAACACATTTTCCTAAACGATTACGACTAATATTTTTCATTTTGACAGTTCAACAACATTCACTGCGTTATTTAAGTGCGTTGTTGAGCAGATATTTTTTTCGAACTTAAATATGAAGTAATGGATTAGCAATGTTTCAAAACGATTCAGATCCTGATTAATCGTGTATTACGCATTTACGGCTCTGTGATTTAGGGTACTGGTCTTGATAGTAAATATAAGTATGAAATCGCCAACCCGGTGGTTAATGCTCGCGCCTTATCTGTATGAGAAGAGGACTTTGCCCTGCAGTGGGACAGTAACAGGCTGGTATTATTATAATAAACTAGGTATATTCCATTTGAAATAAGATTAGAAATATAATTTATTTTAATTATTATTCCAAAAAAAAAATGGTTTAGATAAAACGCATTAAAGTTGCGGAGTGGGGAGCTCGTTACGTCACAAGTCGGTATAAAATCTACCGGCCAGTGACGTAATACCACATTTTATCGTACTGGCTGGCTGGATTACCTAAAGAATGAAAAAAATACGTGTCCAATATTTTTTTAATAATCTACAAGACGGAAAAAAAATATTTTTATTCAATATCTCTATTTCGTAACTTTTTTCTTTCATCCAAAAAATCTCCTAAATCTCTCTGCTTATTTTACTGGGATATAAATTCATTTAGGAATAAGTATCGGTGCTGGCGCGCCTTAATATGATTTAGTTATCTAAATCAGATTTTGTGACCGCGCAGTTTAATTTTTACTGGGACGACTAACTAACCAAGTTATGTTAGCAGCCGCGGTAGACTGATTATGGTTTAAATATTTTATATTTAGATTTAAATTAAACCTGCGTAATGAAAGTCAGATTACTGTGCTTAAAAGCTTCTGTGGGTGTGCAGTATTTGTCACTGCACTATACATACGTAGTATTATTATTATCTGTGACTATACTGTAGAACCTTACTGTAAGAACTGAAACTGATGATCGAACAACAGTTACCATTGAAACGGACCCGTGAAAGAGCGTGTATTCTGAAACTGGCAAGAATATTAATAATGAATTACAATTATAGTTTTTAGTTTTAAGTAGGTATTATTATGTGTGTTCACTTATTTCTGCGATTGCTGGTTATCCTGTAATTGGCGACTGTATAAGTCCGAGGCTATTGTTACAGTACTTAAGATATGTTGTATACAGAAGCTGTTGGTGTACCTTTATAAATAAATAAATAAATAAATAAATTATAGCACTGAATTTGATTTTGTATCCGTTTTAGGTGTAAAAAATGCATTTGGAAAGTTTCCAAATACTTCTTTTACATCTAAAACTAAATATTCGGTGTTACGATATTAATTATAGCATTTCATAATCAATATTTTAGTCCATATTTCATATTTTCATACAGTAATTTTGCCTAATTAATCAAAACAGCGAAATATTTGACATCTATTTGCAACGTTGCCAACTTTTGGAATAAAAAATCAATCTGCCTAGACTATTCCCAACTATGTTGGGGTCGGCTTCCAGTCTGAACAGATGCAGCTGAATACCAGTATTTTACATGGAGCGACTGACTGCCAACTTTTGGAATAAACGATCTTAATAAAAAAACAGAGAACCAGAGCTGGCAAGATTGTTGCACCACTTCTTCCAAGTTAAAACAGTAGGCAGGATAGTAAAGGGTGTACGTTTTGGGGTGCAACATTTGTACCTTTTGAGTTTTACAAAGTGCTGATGGTCCGCCTGGAATAAATGATTTTGAATCAATCATTATCAATTTGTAAAATCCGATCCTAAAATCATTTTCAGGCGAAATATTCGGCGGTCACGTCCGAGCAGTTTTCTCGCTCATCACCATAATCTTCATCGTGTGCGTCTCTGCCACCATCACCAGCTTCAAAGAGATCCCTCTCTTGGAACTGACAGAGCAGGAGGAGTTCCGGAGACAGGCGGAGACTCAGAGGATCCAAGAGAGCTTCGATGAGGGCCCTGACGGACCAGAGAAGATTTTGAAAAAGGAAAATGTGACGTACGGAGCGTTGAATCAACCTGAGGTAAAGCGAATGAGAATATTTAATTTGTTGAGCCTGCGATGTGAAAGCTGTTTATTTTTCTTGTCATATTTTTATTTATCTTATGAAAAATTCTTCTACGAGTAAGAGAATCCTGCAAACAAGAGCCGAGGGCCCCTTGAGTACTAAAAAACAACATTGTCAAAGACAATTAGTTTTAAATGAGTAACTGTGGAGTTGACTGTGGAGTTGTGGTGTAAATAACCAACGCGCGCTGGGCCCGCGTGGTAGATTACAGCCCACTCCCTCTCACAGAGAGAAGGCCTGTGTCCCAGCAGTGGAAACATTAATAGACTGATTATGAACTGTGGAGTTTTGTGCGGGCTGTTCACCATAGGAAGCGACCAATTGGAACCTAGCTTCTGAGGTTTCATATGTGTCCGTGTAGGCTTATGTGAAATAAAGACCTACTTTGAATTTGAGTAGGCAGGTTATGATAATGTTGTTGAAACCAATGAATTCGTCATACAATTCAACATAATCGACGTGCAAAGCTGAGAAGCCAAACCTTTCATAACAAATCGTCCAACTCAGACCCACTTTAATACCTTCCAATTAATTAACGGACGTAACATATTCCCGAGGTTTGTCTTTCCTTTTTGATTGCTCGTAGCAACGAGAGACCTCTTTTGTTTAATAAACCATGTTTATTGCCAAAGGTAAAGGTAACTTTATCTACCTACCAATTAATTAGGAAGGGTTCAATGTCATGGGTAAAATACTTTCTATACGAGCTCATTCATTCGAGAAAATTTCCGATGTTCATATTTAACCAGGTAAATTGGGGCATCTTTTTATTTCAGTACGGATTATCTTAAGATTTTAAGATGAATTTCAAGGGTCAGGTTTTTGAGAAGTCGATATAACGTTTATTGACTGTTGACAATGTTAAGGAGCACATTGTTTGACACCTGTCTGCACCTATATGCAATTGCAGTAATTGTAAGACTGAATTACATCAGACTAAATTAAGCTCTCTTTGCCACAGATACTTAAATCCCGAGATAGTAATTCAACATATTATAAGGTTTTTAGGTACTTACTTATAGAACGACAAAATCTAGAGTACTGGGAGCCCTCCTGGAGGGTTCACCTAGTCGCATATGGGATACGGGTAGCCCTCCTAGAGGGTTCACCTTGTCGTATATGGGATGCCGGAAGCCCTCGCGGGAATTTAAATGTAGGTTTTTCTTAGCGAATACAGCATTATAAACCGTGAAAATAAAATCAGATGTATATTTTAACAAGATTTATTAGTTTATGCGTTTGTTTTTTATAACACTGTTTTAAACCAAATGCCGTTGACGGACCCTGATGGTTAACTTTAGCGTAAACGTAATGTCGGCAACCCTCCCGGAGGGTTCACTTCCAATATGTTTGGCGGCATGGCGTATGAGTTCTGTGAAAAGGAAGTGGAGTCGAAAGTGTTAAAATAAAACTTAATATAATAATGCCACATTGTAACTAGATTCTTTGTTTATTCCAGGATGGCGTTGCCATAAACGTGGTAGAAACTGGTCATGGCGGTGGAAACCTCTCACTGAGCCACTACCTGAAGTCCATCGTGATGATGCCGAGCTCCCTGCGCGTGGTCTGCCTCACCAACCTATTCTGCTGGATGGCGCATGTCTGTTACTCTCTGTACTTTACTGACTTCGTTGGGGAAGCTGTGTTTGGAGGGGATCCTGCGGTCAGTATTATTTAATTTAGATTTTTAATTTTATAGGCTCGCGTTTGATTGCTCTCACATTGTCTTGGAGTAACTATAATGATAATAGTAATAATCTATCTTTCTCTCTTCACAAAGGTTAGTTATAAACATAGATACAAGAGTTATAGCTTTTGATAAAAATGCACAAAATATGATCCTATATGATAGATTGGCGTCTATACTGGGATAACGTGTGTTACGGATCACCAGGCTTTTACCCCGAATTTAATCGAAACAATATTACAACGGTTAACTAGAAAAAAAAAAATTATGAAGGGATATTTTTTTTTATTAACCAATAAGTACATCTATTCACTCGAGCTCGTCATGTCTTTAAGCTTTACTTAAAGGTATCCTGGGAGCTTGATTACTTATAGCTACCGGGAAACACTGAATCTGGCCCTTGCCAGATTCAGTTGCACTGCTTCAGGTGCAGTTAACAAAATAATCTTTTAACACTATGGGTCACTTTTGCGTGGCCTAAGGCTGCCTGTCCACTGGAGCGGAGAGGAGAGGAGAGGAGCGGAGGTGTGCCAATATTAACCAATAGAATCGCACCTCTGGAGCGGAGTTTAGATTCTATTGGTTAATATTGGCACATCTCCGATCCTCTCCTCTCCGCTCCGCTCCAGTGGACAGGCAGCCTAAGTCACCAACCAGTGTTTTTGGCTGGTGTATATCTGTTACTCGCTAGACTTCACCGACTCCGGAGGTGATCAGTATCGTGCAGTAACTTGAGATAGAGGATAATTTTATATTTATGATTCATTACCTTCGAGTGTGGGTATTACCAACCTGTTCTGTTGAATGGCTCACGATCAGCTCGTAGATATTGACATTATTGTTATCTATATCGTCACCTCCACGTGGTGTATCAACAACATATTTGGGGTAACCGTAAAATGTAACTAGGGCTGGTAACGTTAGATTTAGTACATAGGTAGTGTTTTTAAATAAAAGTACTTAAATTAAATAATTGTTTGGAAATTTTGATTAGTTACATTTTATTTAGATATACATTTCTTTCTTTTTCAAACAAATATAAAATATAGCTACCTACTGAAATTCTAAGGGCCCACTAGGGGACAGAATCCACAAAATTTTAGGCTAGTGAAATCTGCCCCACCAAGTCGAATTAGTGGGGCAGATTCCACTCCAAAATTTTAGGCGTTCCACTATGCCCCACGGGCGGCTTGGTGGGGCAAAGTGTAATAATTCCGACAGATTGTTGCGGTAGTTACACAAAAAAACGAAAGCAACACTATAAATAGTACCTCATCATCATCATCATCATCAGCCTATTAATGTTCCCACAGCTGGGACACAGGCCTCCTCTCTGTGAGAGGGAGTGGGCTGTATTCTACCACGCGGGCCCAGTGCGGGTTGGTAGATGTCACAATATGTCTTCGAATTTTTTGGTTCTAAGACCTGCCGGTTTCCTCACGATGTTTTCCTTCACCGTTTTGAGAGCAGTGGTGATGAAATTATTTACACAAAGTAAAGCGCCTGCTTGGGTCCGAACCTACGACCTACAACTCGTAAGTCGGGGCCGTTACCACTGGGCCACCACTGCTCTCTAAATAGTACCTATATGAGAAAATATCACTGGAACATTGATTTGCTTACCCACCCGCGTTGTTAAATAAAGCGCCTGCATAAAAGTTTGCTGCAAATAGTACCTACCTCACTATCTAGTGTAGTGAAAAGCGACTTCAGTTTAATTTTGCGACATTGAACGCACTAACTGCTGCTCCAAAAACAAGTAAGACTTTTAACACGCCAGAAATATTATCAAAGACAATTTCATGTCACGTTTGAAGGCAAAGAAATCGCTCCAAAATATTTTCATGCGGTCACACACTTATGAATTTACGTTAGCAACAAAATGCTGATTGTTATCTACATCATTGCTATAACTTTAATTTCAGGCGCCTGTGGGCAGTATCAGTCGCACGGACTACGAGGAAGGCGTTCGTTTCGGTTGCTGGGGCATGGCGATGTACTCGCTGTCTTGTGCTTGCTACTCTACTATCATTGAACGACTCATCAAACGAATTGGGTCAGTATATGTTATTGTTGTTATGCAAGGTGAAGACGACAATACAACAAAAAATTAAGCGGCGTGTCCCTAATGACGTTCCCATGCTGTATACAAAAATTCAATTGAATATAATGAATCAATAGTTTAGTC
Source organism: Conistra vaccinii (assembly GCA_948150665.1). Taxonomy (NCBI): domain Eukaryota; kingdom Metazoa; phylum Arthropoda; class Insecta; order Lepidoptera; family Noctuidae; genus Conistra; species Conistra vaccinii. Next base: position 17,965,569 of record OX411318.1, read on the forward strand.
AATATAGCTCGGCAAAATCCATAGTCGGCTCGGGTTAAGCTGTTCTCGACACCGGTTATTGTTATACCGTGAAGTTTTGTATTGTTCGTGTCGCGTTGCGCGACAAATCGCGCTGGTCTGAAAACAGCTTTATTCCGTTTATCCACCCCAAAAATCCACCCTAAGGTGGATATTATGAAACGTATGCCCTAGAATTCACCCTAGGCCTAGTTGGATAAAAGGAATTTATAGGCTTAGGGTGGATCCGGTATACACTACATTTAATTTGTTTGAAAAATTCATTTTTTAATTTCGATGCTAGGATTTATTTGATAGTTCTAAAATACTCTTATGCATAAGTAGTGCGAGTATTTTCATTTATTGTTGTATTGTAGTCTCCACATTGTATATAAAGTAACGTAAGTAAGTAAGTGGGCACGGCCAAGACTTTAAACTAAAGACCAAAATGTTGGTATTGTGATTTCCCATACGCCAAAATATATCTCAATGTGGTAGTAGACTATAAAAATCGAATCCTTGAATCAGAACAGGCGCAATTTTCTTATATAAGAGCTCACTTGGTGCAGTAAAGAAGACTGGTCCAACGCAGACTCTGTTTAGGCAAATTACAATTTTAAATAAAATGTTTTCGTGCCATGTTTACTATAGCACGAAAACATTATTTTTAATTGTAATTTTATTTACAAATGCGGAAAGGAGAGGAGAGGAGCGGAGATATGTCAATATTAACCAATAGAATCGCAACTCTGGAGCCTCCGCTCCAGAGTTGCGATTCTATTGGTTAGATTCTATAAGCGCAACTTGTCGCGTGACCCGACACTGGTTATTGTTATACCGTGAAGTTTTCTTAGAAATTGTATTGTTTGTGTCGCGTCGCGCGACAAGTCGCGCTGGTCTGCACAAAGCTTAATCCTGTGGCATATTTACCGAAATCCATACGGGCGAAGCCGCGGGCAATAGTTAATACTTACCAACAATATAAAATCAAATTTCATAATTGTAAGTTTCCTAACTAACCTAACCTACGTGGTATTACGTCGTATTCAAAAAGTTTGTTGTCAACAGCACGAATTTTCCACCCCCATTATTATAAATTGGCCTGCAATAAAACTAGTTGGCAAACATTTTCATCGAATAAGTTCGTATAGATATGGTAAAGCAAAGACTGTCTGTGAGCTCTGGTCAAACTTTCAAGCGCTATTTATAGTAAAGTTTGTACATTTATGAAATTAGATTTATGAATACTAGCTGCCCGCCCCGGCTTCGCACGGGTAGCACTAAGTACTTATCTACGACGCACCTAGGTAGGTAGTTAGGTAGCTACCTACCCTACCTTCACCTTCCTATCCTAAGAACCTTGTCCTGAGAATAATGACACAACAAAAAAAGAATTATCCAATTTGGTGCAGCCGTTCTCAAGTTATGGCATGACTAGAAAAATAGGGATTCATTTTTGTATAACAATATATAGATAGTTAAAAGCGAGTTAGCGAGTTGAAACGATGGTTTACAAATTGTTTTAAATATGAAATCTTGCCTCTTTGTTCGCAAGCGCTACTGCTGAGCATGAACGCCTTTTTTTCTTTGGGTGGTAAATCATCAAATTACTTCTCCCGCTCTAGGCAGAACGGAAGAGCGTGTCAGACTCTTACTGAATAAAACCCACTCGTGTTCCTTCACTTGCCTGCACATTGCCAGAGGCCACGGCCGCCCCTTAGGACCTTCCCGCAACCCCGGCAGGCCTTCCCGCAACCCCGGCAGGAGCATGGAGGCCTAGGTTCAATTCCTAGGTCGGGAAAGTGTTATTGGATTTGTCCATCAAGAATTTCTGAGTAGCAGCCTTGGATTTGTGCCCGATTGATGGCAATAGGCTCCCCCCTACTACATGGGACAACATTCTTGGTGAAATATGATGTGGGGTACAAAAGGCACCTACACTAACACTTCGCGTATTACAGGCATGTTGCTTCGCGTATGCTGTTAAATATATAAATTTTGTTGAACGTCTATCTAAATAATAACAAGTTTATTAAAATTAGTCTAAGCTTAGACCTGACCCTTTTCAATCTTCATTAATAACGGAAACTTTTGATATGAATCTCTACTCTAATCTAGGTTGAAGTTAATCTTCTCAGTGTTGAGGATCGAGACCCATCATATAGATGTCATGTCCCGATTTGCCGTCAAATATGTCGGTTCTGGGCCATTCTTGAAGCTTCCTGAAATTATTATTTAATTATACACCATTAGTGACCCGCCTCTGTTTCGCACGGTTGACAAAACATCGAGATATCGGTGATTTTCATATTAATGTTTCATACACATAAATTGTCTAAATTATGGTGAAAACCGCATCGAAATCCATTGCGTAGTTTAGAAGGACAACGCGGTCACAGACACGAAAAGCGCCAAAAATCTGTAATGTCTTTAAAAAATATAGGTATAATATCTAATAGCCAAAGATTTATAATATCTTTTGCGATGCACGTGTAAACGTTCGGTACATTACTATTATTTTACAAAGATTACATCACGTCTTCGTATCAGGCGATCGTTCATACAATCACGTCGTTATCTAAGAGCTTACCCTTCAACTTGACAGCTGACTGTTCCTACTTCTAGTCAACACTATCTCATTGTAATGAGATCAGTGGATCCTTGACTTTGCGACGTTCTTCCTGGCTGACACTTTGCTGGCTTCGAGGTGATTTAAAAATCAATAACGTTACAAGCTTAGCTCGTCTAGAATCCGTAAGGGGAGGTTTACACCGTAGTTGCTGGATTTAAAGCTTAAGTACGGAGTCGGAGTTCTAATGCATATTGTATTAGGATCAAGGAGGAACGGTCTGGTTCAATGGTCTGTCATACCGCATATGTTAACAACCGATTAATGTCTTCTGCGGAACGCTTAAAGAATTCAAACTTTTGTTATACCATTAATATATCTTGACTCTACTGTTTTTGTAAATTAACATGTCCTGTATAAGAGAGCCGCCGCGGGTGATCTGTAACTCAGGATCTTCCTACCTCAGACACCTTTCTCTATTTAAGATGGTGCATTTTATTAACCAGTGCCTGTAAAAATATGATGTTGAGATAAATAAAGATTTATGATTATGATTATGATTATTATAATTTTATCGAAATCTAAACAAACGATGATGGCAAAAAACTAACACGTCAGAGTAGAAAATCTTTTGAAAATTTACCCAGAAAAATGTTAGTAGTGTAGCGGTTACACCGCCATATACGAACTACGAAAGACATGACGTTACACAAATCCTGCATCGCGCAGTTAGAGTTTACCGCGCGAACGACATATACAGTTTATCTGGTCACCGGTGTCCGACCCGTTAAGGCAAAGTAATAAGATCAATTTTATCTACAGGTCCACCATAATAAGGCATTTTGCAACGACTGTTTTTTTTTTACTGATACAGTTGTATAATTTATTTAGCAATATCTAGCGATTTAGAGGTCCTACAGATATAATAGTGCTTTCGTTCGACAGCTACAAAAGTAGGCAATAAGTTGACACTAAAAGGTTTATCAAAAACTCCCATTAAATACTTGAACATAAAAAGTGCGAAAAATTTGGCTGTTTGTTTTACTTAACCCTTTTCAAAACAGTAGGGGCAAAACGCCTTATTATGTTGGATTTGGCGATAAAATTGATTATATTGCTTTGCCTTAACGGGTCGGACACCGATGACCAGACACATTGTATAAGACTATCCGAAATCAACTTACGGGCAGTTGCCCGCCAGACACAACGCCCGTCTGGTCGGAGGATCCTCCCTTTTCATTAGGGATGAGTGAACTTTACACCCTGCTCCTCAGACCTCTAAAGTAGTAAAAAAAAGAGCCAATTATTTTCCCTGCAGGGCAGATTAAAAACAGGGGACATAAAAAAAGAAAAAAATCTATCGGTTCAGCCATGTGAACCTAGCATTACACTTGATAAAATTGAATTTATCGCTAAATGGTGCGAAGAAATCGGGGACACTAGTTTGGATCATAGGAGTTATATCTCGGATTTATTTACCGAGAAAATTTTCTATGAAGACTCTATTCCTTTCGTCAAGGAAAGATGTCCCAAAAGTATACCTATTTATCAATTTTCGCCTACGTTCGCACGGACGTAATAAAATCGCAGCGATTTTTTTTCGCATATTGGATTTTCGACGCTCTGCTTAGCGCCGAGAGTTGAATATCCATAAAACCCGGCTGTAATCCCCAAAGGGTTAGGCAGAGGTGAGGGTGGTGAGTACACCCACATTTCGCCAGTTATGTTTAAGTCCCATGTAATAAGGGGCGAGCCTATAGCCAACTTTTTTTTTTTTTTTTAAAAGCCTTTATTCGCTGACCAAATACAGTTTTAACTTTATAAGTTTAACAAAATTTAATTTTTAATTAAAACAAAATTTAGTTTATCTAATTTAACAAACTATATCTCTAAATACACACTCTTCAGCAACCAGTTTGTTGGTCAGGTTGTCCTTCGACATAGGCCTCCCCTAGTTTCTTCCACTCATCTCTGTCACGAGCTATTCTTCTCCATCCTTTTGGCAAGTCATCTTCCCACCTCTTGATTTGCCGTCGATATTGCCATCAACCGGGCACAAATCCAGACTCCGGGCTACTACTGAGAAATTTATACGGAAAAAAATCAATAACACTTTACCCGACCTGGGAATCGCCAGGACCTCATGATCAGCAGTAGCGCTTGCGACCACAAGACCAACGAAGCAGTAGGTACTTGACAAATAACAATGACTTGAACAATTGCGTCATATATAAGGTCCCTTTATAAGGCACTGGGTACGGAGGCACGTGCCAACGTGTGTTGGGCCACGTCAATTTTAATTTTGTTTTAGTTTTTACTAACATAGTTTTTTAAGTCATTGTTACTAACACTATTGGATTGTGTGAAGTCCGAAATAAAGAATATAATAATATAGCCTTTTCCCAACTATGTTGAGGTCGGTTTCCCATCTAACCGAATGCAGCTTAATACCAGTATTGTATATAGAGCGACTGTCTATCTGACCTCATTCCATCAACAACTCATCATTGGGTCATATACCACATTATCATCAGTCTATAGTTACCGTCCACAGCTGGACCCTGGCCTCTCCAATCGCACGTCATTTAAGACGCAGATACATGCCAGTTATCTTGAGTGGTTAGCTTGCGTGTTCAGTACTGAGCTCACGCAACGCGTCGTACGTCCAGCCAGTAATAGGACTCGCCCATCAAGGAGCGCCATCACCAATTTGACGCATTATTAATTTATTATACATAAAACAAAAGGTATTTTAATAAAACACGTATACTAAAAGATTAATATTTTAATTATCCTTAAAATGGTGAATGTTTCAGAAAAATACGCTTGATAGCTTTTGCGTAATCCTCAGTTTTTTATCCGCGTTAGATATAACTTTACAAATTAATTTCACTATGTAATATAAACATAATCTAAAATATTCGTATATTAAATTATTAAGGAAATGCTTTTATTTAACATATATTTTTTCCAAATCATTAACACTACTCGTTTAGGCGTAATTTTCAGTATAAAATCATTAAAAGTCAGTAATCGTCACCTTAAGAGCGTTCATTCTACAAGTTGGCAACATCACAAATAGCTGCCAAAAATATTTACCTGTTTTGATTAATTTTGCAATATTACTGTATGAAAATATGAAATGTGGCGAACTAGTGAACTAGAATATTAATAGTGAATTGCAATAAATTATAACACTGAATTTGATGTTGTAACCGTTTTAGGTGTAAAAAAGGCATTTGGAAAGTTTCCAAATACTTTTTTTTACATCTGAAACTAAGTAGTCTGTGTTAGGATATTAATTATTGCCAAATTAATCAAAACGGTGAAATATTTGACATCTATTTGCGACGTTGCCCACTTTCTGAATGCACGCTCATAATAATATACACAACGATTTTATCCGATGACATAGCTTTTCCAAGTATCCAACCCGCTTAAAATTGAATAAAAAACGAATTTGCCAGTTAACGAATCTGCATGTGTTTCATTAATCTCACTCAGCGCCAGCCATCTGTCTATTAACAACAAGCTCGACCATAAACCACTAATTAGCGGTCTGGATCCATTTAATGCTCTTAAAGTCCTTAGCGTTAATACCAGGTCTGGGGAATATGGTTTTCGTGGTAATGGATTGACGTGCAAATTAATTGTTAATGCAATTTGGAATTTGATGACGATAGGCTTGAAGTAAGGCTTTAATACCCTCAGAAATGTGATTAATACACAACAAGGAGTACAAAAATTCAAACACAGCAAGGAATAATTGAAAACAGTAGTCGCAATACCAGTGATCAATTTGCAATATTACATATGATGATGATGAGGTTCCCAGCATTTCATGGTACCAGGCCAGTTCACTTGCAAGCTATCCTATCCCAGAGAAAATGTCTGTGACAAAACGAAATTTCACAGCAAGAACACAGGCATTCCAACTCTAATTTTGGCATTTTTCATCCTAATTCCTATTCCTTTTCCTATTTTTTTTTTGCATCCTCTTCACTTGTAGTCAGATAGATCACTAATGGTTTTATATTAATATCATGTTCTCTTGTATATTCCAGAGCTAAGCGTGTGTACGTCGGAGGCCTCTGCACCTACAGCTGCGGCATGGTGGCCCTGTGCGCTATCCGCGCCAAGGCCGCCGTGCTGCTGTGCAGCTGGACGGCCGGCGTCATGTACTCCACGCTGTTCACCATGCCCTACCTGCTGGTCGCGCACTACCACGCTACTGGCATGGTGAGTTTTAAGGGGGATGCGCTAAGGTAGCCCGCGAAATTCAAATTTTCTAACGTTTTTGCAATTTGCAGGTCAGTGTCAGGTTTTATGTTGATTAAAACATAATTCGCAAAAACATGTTGAATTTCGCGGGCAACACTTTCGCCTTAAAATCATTCAGTGGCAGTAATGTCCCCCAAAACTTAAACTTGAATTTGTGAATAAATTAAAACAATATTTTGGATTTTTTCATGAACATAGATGCCAGGTTTAAGTGAATAATTTCACATTAGGTGAGTTTAAAATGAGTAAAAAAATATGCCAAAACTGTTTTGTTTGTTGCTTATATTCCTAACTAGGATTTTTTTATTAGCACAATTTTTTTTTTCTTTTCTACTAATTTCATTGATGAGTAGGTTATGCCGATCTCAGATAAAATTAGAACATGCCACATACTAGAGACGTTACTGGGCATCTATTTTGATAAAAAAATCTAAAAGAATAGGTTGGGTTTTTTCACAACTGCCGCTGAGTGAACTCTTACTCTTACTCTGCAGAGCTCTTTATGATGCGAGAACCTATTTCCGGGCAGTTCTACCATTATGCCTATTTTTGCTACCATGCACCATTGCAGTGTTCCGACTTGAAGAACTGTTGAACAGATCTATGATGGGGCTGGTATTACAAATGATGGCTGCTGATTCAGTTCAATGTATATAAATTGTTATTTTATACTTGCTTATGAGTAGTAGCATTAGACCAACCTCGGCACGCGATGACGCGACACCATTTTTGATATTGACATCACTGTTGCGTATTATTGCATCATAGGTGGGTAGGTACTTGACGCACTACGAAATTCGTCCTCACGTTGCAACTAAACTACTTATTTGTTGGATGAGTAGTTTACTTGTGTCACATTTTGGTAAATTCAAACAGTGCTGCATAACGGGCTTCTAAAATTATCCCTTTTATACCCAGTGAGTGTTATTTCAATGAACTAGGTACCGATCATTTCAGGAAACAGCTTGTTTCAAACAAATAAATAAGGTGAATTTACGTCAAAAACAGTGTTGAAAATATTGTGGCAGTTCCTTAAATCGCTTCAAAATGTCAATTCATTATATCCCCAATGTATTTTAGCTTCAACCAACCGATTAATATTTCAACGTATTAATCCTTTGATGTGCGATTTTCATGGAAGTTCAAACAGACCGTGCCCTGTAATTGATTAAACGATCGCTAATTGCGGCTAAGAATTATCACGCATCAAACATTCAAAATGAAACGACTCTGAAACTGTGTCCATTCATAAAAACAATATCGCAAATAAAATCTTTGTAGAAAGTGGTTATAATATTTGTTGTTCCACAATCTCTTATTTCTGTATTTTGTTTTCCTGTTTCATGATTACCTGGTTTCCTTGGAACCATCCAACTAATTTTTCCTTAACACTCGCATTTTTATTATGTTTAAATACCCTCAGATTTAATTTATTTTTCTTATACCAAGAATATTTGAAATTATTCTTCTTACCATTCCTTAGCGTTTTTGTACTATTCCTTTCTACTTTCCTTTCTTTGATACAACGCGTGGTCCCAGCTATACATAATAAGTACCATAAGCAAGTATCATGATTCACCTGCCTAAGGTCAGGAGATCCCAATTTATTTGTGGTCGGCGCAACAAGTCCCTTTCTTCCATTATTCTCAGTCACCACCTTTCTAGCCATATCATCTTTCACACAGTCCATCCATGGTTTCTTTGGTCTTCCCCTACTCTTATAGCCATCGACCTTCATACTCAAAACTTTCCTCACGACATTTTCCTCATTTATTTATTTATTTATTTATTTATTTATTTAAACTTCTCGCACACATTGAGGTACAAAGGCGGACTTAATGCCTTAGGCATTCTCTACCAGTCAACCAAGGGTGGTGAAGAGATAAGATGGCAGGTGCTCTGTGTGTGGTGGTGCCTCATTCCTCCGCATCTCATGCCCATACCATGACAACCGATGTCCGCACAACTTTTCAGTTACCAGTACCACTTTCAGACTTCCTTTGACTTCCATTACCATAAGCAAGTAGATAAACATTTCTCCTTTTGCCCAACAGTGGGACAGCGGTGGCGGTGGCTGTGGGGAGGCGCGCGGCATCGGCACAGACGTTGCCGTCGTCAGCAGCTGCGTGTTCGTGGCACAACTGCTCGTGTCTTTCATCATGGGGTTCGCAGTCAAAGCCATGGGCTCCACGGCTGCAGTAGTCGCAGTCGCTGCTACATTAGCTGCTGCAGCTGCTCTCACTGCTACTAAGATTACTTACCTGGATCTATAAATGAATCTTATAATATTTATATAACTATGACTGTAAATTGCTGACCGTTTTCGATTATTAATGTGTGTTTTGGCACAATTACTGGTATGGGTTTTGTAGAGGAGTAGACTGTCACAGTGGTCGCCGCAATATTTTTAAGCTTAAAGTTTCCGCAGTAGCTGATTCTACTGGTACTGCACTCTGCAGCGTTGACCAATGAGCGACGGGACGGCGTGAGCGTTGACGAATGAGCGGCCTGCAATTCCCCCCGTGTAACCTAAGGCGCCGAACGGCGGTCTCTGTCAAACTACATATAATTGTAGCTTTCCCGGAATTTAAGGCCTAGTTTCTATCAAATCGACGAGGAGAGAATTTCTGTAAACATCCATATTATATTATTGTATTTAGAAGCTAAACGGAAGGATGTGAAAATAACACAAACTTGCTGGTTGTTAAAAGAAAGGAGGAAAAGTATTTATTGAGACTGGTTAGGGACATCTTATTTCTTCCCCGCTTTAGTGGATACCGGGCCAATATTGTAAGCTTTGTTTTTTATCGCGTCTATTAAAGGGTTAGTGGGGTAGACTATGCCATAGCAGTTGCTGCTACGCCTCTACTCATATGTACCTGGATCCGTAGACTAAGTTAACTCGAGATGTGTGTCCTTTATTCTAAAGGATGATTTCCACCAAACGGCTCGCATCGCATCGGATCGGAAAGGATACGTACGGATTCGGCGACAGTCGATCGCGTCCGGCAGGATGTCGACGGATACGATCGGCTACGGAGCCGATCGTATCCGCTTCGCTTGCGAACGTATCCGTTTCTGCGCCTAGTCAAATAGTTTCATTCCTACCGTGTTGACGTGTTCAAATTTTTTTAAATGGTTGAAGTTGACGTTGTATTGTTGGCTATTGTATTAGAAGAACGGAGACGGAACGACGGCAGGAGAACGGAGCCGGTCGCGCGTCGCAGCATACTTTCGGCTACGATCGCGTGTCACAGAATACGCCCGCGGCCTAGCTGCTGTGCACGGCTTGGTAATTGTAGACTTTTAATACGTTGTACACGATTTAATATAGTTCTATGTTCTATGTTAACGGGTTTGGTTTCCGCACTTAGTCCTTCGAATGGACCATTGTGCGTGGGCCATGGCGGCCGTTTGGGGGGTTATTCCAACCAGCCCACCTCCCTCCAGAAGTTAATTGAAACTCCCGGTCTGTTTAGAACGTCTATGAAAGATCTGGGTGACCCGAGGGTTTGTGTTCTAATCTGGGTGACGCCTGTGCATTCAAAGAGCACGTGCGCGACGGTTTCCTCAGCCTCCATGCACGCCTGTCCGTTATGCCAATTGTGTGGAAGTGTTTGTTCAGCGAGCAGTGTCCCGTGATGGTCCCCGTCACCAGACGCAAGCCGTTCCTGTCCAGGCGTAGTAAACGTCTGGTTAGTCCGCTATCCAAGGAAGTCCAAGGAAGCAATGCCATATTGCTTCCTTGGACTGTCTGCAGCCCGGTGTCGAGGTCCACCAATATTCCGCTTATGTATGGGTGAACTCCTGTAGCCACCTGCGTATTTGGTTGAAGGGGATGGTACGATAGGCTCGGGTCCACAGACTGCTGTGCTGGATCCTTGTCTAGCAAACTCGTCTGCTGCGTCGTTGCCTAACGATCCGCTGTGTCCTTTTATCCATTGCAGTGTCACCGTGTTGCGGCTCTAGCCGTTAACGTTATCTATAACGTTATTTGTTCTAGGGCATTGTGACATTCTAGTGTCAGCTTTGAGGTTATAAATTTTTTCTGTAAGGATTGGAGAACTGAGGCGCTGTCGGAGAGTATACGTATATGTGTATCCGTAACTCTCCTGGCTTTTAGGTCATGGACCGCTTGTATGATGCCCACACACTTCGCCTGATAGACGGTGTTGAACATTCCCAGCGGGCTGGATATATTTATATTAAAGTCGTGTGAGAAGAGTCCGACTCCAGTGCCGTAGTCGGTCTTCGATCCATCGGTGTATACTCTCATCTCTTTCGGGCCTGAGTAGTCACACTGTTCTTCTGTAAGTACAATGTTGTAGTGCCTTTGAAAGTGGTGTGTTTTCGGGGCTTTATCACAAGGTGATGCCATCATTGGTCGTCGTTTGATCGCATCTTCCTTTATGCGTGTGTGCTTAACTCTGGAGTCATTGCTTAGGGTTCCTGATAAATGGAGCCTAAAGGCGGCTAAAGCCGCCTCCTCCGATGAGGTGCAGGGGCGGCAGTCCCAGCATTGCTTGTAGGGCGGCGGTGGGTGTGGTTCTCATACTGCTCGTGATTGCGACACAGGCAAATCGTTGCAGTTTTTTGAGATCTCTCTGGGCTGTGCTCAGGTCCGTCCTGGGCCACTAGACCAGTGAGCCGTATGTAATAATTGGTCAGATGACTGTGGTGTATAACCATTGGGTGACCTTGGGGCTGATCCCCCAATTCCTGCCAAGCAGCCACTTGCACTGCCACAGAGATATGCTGGCTTTTGTAGTGATGTAGTCCGTGTGTTTTGCCCAGTTCAGTTGTTTGTCCAAATAAATGCCCAGGTATTTGGTTTCCGTTGAAAGGCTTAGGGTTGTTCCAAAGAATCGTGGTAGTTGTAGTATCGGCAGTTTTCTATTTTTTGTCAAGAGAATCAGTTCGGTTTTTGTGGGGTTCACTGAGAGTTGGTGCTTGTTGCACCATTCCTCTACAATTCTCAGGGCATGAGGTTGCATAGTGTGTTTTCATGGGTTCCGTTTATTATTATGGTTAAGTCATCGGCGTAGCCTACGGTGAAGTAACCTTTGTCGTTGAGTGTTTTGATGAGGCTGTCTACTACCAGGTTCCATAGGCGAGGCGAGAGGACGCCCCCTTGCGGGCAGCCTTTCGCAACAATGGCCCTCGTAGTGTCATTTACTGTGACTTATACAGCTCTCAGTTTGAGCATGTTGGTGATATGCTGTGTCTGTCGAGGGCCATGTTTATACTGTTAAACATGGTCTTGTCAAAGGCGCCCTCAATGTCAATGAAGGCGGCCAGTGCTGAGCATTTGTGGTCCACTGCGCATTCAATTTTAGAGACCACGCTGTGCAGCGCTGATTCCGTTGATTTGCCTGTGGAGTACGCATGCAGTTGTTTGTGCAATGGTTTTACCCGGAGAGGTCCATCTCGGATGTATGTACCTATCACAGAGTCTCTCGAGGGTTTTCAGTAAGAAGGATGTGAGACTTATCGGTCTATAAGCCTTGGGTTGTGTATAATCAGTTTTTCCGGGTTTGGGTATAAAGATGACTTTCACCTCGCGCCATTCGAGAGGTATGTGTCTGAGTGCAATGCAGGCTCGGTAGATCTCTACCAGTCATGGTGTCAGATGATCTACTCCCCACTGCAGCAGGGCTGGGAATTTAATATCGTTTAAAGATTGTAAAATCCGTTTCAATCCGATGCAATGCGAGCCGTTTGGCGAAAATCATCCTAAGGCTGCCTGTCCACCGGAGCGGAGAGGAGAGGAGAGGAGCGGAGATGTGTCAATATTAACCAATAGAATCTAAACTCCGCCCCTGCGCTTAGATTCTATTGGTTAATATGGGCACATCTCCGCTCCTCTCCTCTCCGCTCCGCTCCAGTGGACAGGCAGCCTTAAGGTGCCATCTCCACGGACGAGAGTATCATGGCGATAGTCACGCTGTGCTTTCAAATATCGCCGCGATGATATCGGCGTGAGGAGATTGATTCATAGAATTATGATTAAATGAATGGCGAGACTATCGCCACGTATTCCTCGCCCGTGGAGATGGAGCCTAAGATGCACGGTAACCGAAATCTTCAAACATAAAAATAGTGAGCTTATAAAATAAAAACATTCCTGTTTAAAACTTTCCTGCAACTACTTACGAGTAAAGCAATTTTATGTAAGTAATAAAGTCTTGAATGTCTATGTCGTAAAATATTTTATATTTTGGAGAGAAGAATTATTCTACGAATAAGTACACTATTTTGGTGACGCGACATTTTAGGAACAAAGACAATGGCGCGAGCGACTGTTATTAGACGAAATGTTCATTTATTACGATGCTTTACGTTTTTATCAATAAACCCAAGACAAATTCAATATTTACAAAATCTTCAATTTGAAAAACTTATTTTTAAACCCAAATATCTATAGAATCAAGGCAAAACCGAGATTAATAACGCTTAGAAGAGGACTCAAGAATATCATCTCTTAAACCTAAGAAAAGTAAATACTTACTCTGGAATGGATTTGAATTTATTTTCTGAGACACATAGTAGGTAGGTACTTAAAACAATTTCTATGAAAACTTACTTAATTTACCTAAACCTTTAAGAGTTTTCCAGATATTGGATCAAGTATTACTAAGAACAGCTATATCTATTCAGGGTATCAGGGACATTGATGCGAAGCCTGTTACCATGGATTCTGAAACCCCCTGCGTTGAAACTTATCGTCGGTTATAAAAAAAACAGCTGTTTCATACATTTTGACCGCGTAGCGTAGGTATTGCACTTTTCTATGAAAAAGTGTTAGTATTTGGTATTTGGAACGCAACCTGTTTAGTTAAAATTAATTCCGTGTGGTGACTCTGTGATCACTTCCTTTGGTGTCATGGCTGCTCGTATCTCTTCCTGTTAGAATTCTCGTTGTTGGAATAAACCGCAAGTCATTCAATATAACCAAGTATTTTATTTACCACGATCACGCAACTTTTCCTTCATGGTAGCAGAGCGTGGTTCGTTGGTACCGAGGGAAATACAGTTGGTACAGTGAAATTCTTGTTGCGACCTGCATTGTGGTTGAAGGTTAGCACGTACCGCGTGCTCCGTGAGACAATTTGCATCATACAAAATTATCTTCATACTACTAAATCAAGGGAAATGAGCTCTTCAAATGTCTTTAATATTGAAAAACTGGTGGGAAGAGAAAACTTTGCTACCTGGAAATTTAGTGTGAAGACGTATTTAGAACATGAAGATTTGTGGTCCTGCGTAGAACCATGTGACAACGTGCCCGTTGTTGCCAGCAAGGATATTAAAGCAAAGGCGAAGCTGATTCTGCTCCTGGATCCACAGAACTACGTTCATGTACAGGAATGCACAACCGCTAAACAGGTATGGGAATGTTTGCAGAGGGCATTTGATGATAATGGGCTGACGAGAAGAGTGGGTCTTCTGAAAGATTTAATAAACAGTTCATTAGAATCAAGTAACAGTATTGAGGATTATGTAAGTAGAATCATGAACACTTCCCATAAACTACGAAACATTGGATTCGAAGTCAATGATGAGTGGCTTGGGACTTTAATGTTGGCTGGCTTGCCCGATGAATACAAGCCCATGATAATGGGGTTAGAGAGTTCCGGTATAAAAATCAGTGCTGATTCAGTTAAATCAAAACTTATACAAGAGGTCAGTACTTCAAAGTCAACTGCTTTTTATACAAACTCAAAGAAAACAAAGAATAATAATCAGCCAGTGAAATCAAAAGGACCGAGATGCTACAATTGCAACAAGAGTGGACATTTTGCAAAGTTTTGTAAGCAACCAAAGAAAACAACGAGTAAAGGAGAAAGCTCCAGTTTTATAGCAGCTTTTTCAGCTACTGTTGGAGAAAATATGAGTGAAGACTGGTTTATAGACTCTGGAGCATCCATGCATATGACCGGCAGAGATGATTGGATGTATAATGTCACCGAACCACCAGTAAAGAACATCACAGTGGCCAACAGAGAACCATTGGCTGTAAAAGGAGTTGGATGTGTAGACATTCATATAAGTCAGAAGAATAAAATACAAATTAAAAATGTTTTGTTTGTTCCGGGGTTAGCTGCAAATCTTCTTTCAGTGAGCACAATTGTGAAAAACGGATATAAAGTCATATTTAATGATAAGGGATGTGATGTACAAAACATCAGAGGAGAGTTAATATGCACTGCAACAATGAACAAGAACCTGTATATCATGGACACAAATATCAAGAAGCTACCGGAGTGTGCTGAGGATGTGACTCTGACTCAGGATAAAAGTAATGTCACCACTTGCACTCATTGCTTAGAAGTACATCAGACATCTACTCCATACACTCCGGAGCACAACGGCCTGGCCGAGAGAATGAACCGAACTTTAGTTGAACGAGCAAGAAGCATGCTATTTTATGCAGATTTGGAGAAAAGTTTCTGGGCTGAGGCCTTGGCAACTGCTGCATATATTGTGAATCGTTCCCCTACCAAATCACTGGATAATAAGACTCCATACGAGTTGTGGAAAGGTAAAAAACCAAGTCTATCACATATGAAGATATTTGGCTCTGTTGCTATGGTTCATGTCCCTAAAGAAAAGCGACAAAAGTGGGATAAGAAATCTATGAAAATGATATTTGTAGGTTATTGTGAAAATTCCAAAGGATATCGCTTAATGGATCCCAAAACTCATAAAATAACAAAAAGTAGAGATGTTGTTGTTATAGAAAACTTTAATGAGAGTCCCAATGTACTAATGCCATGTGAAATGAATATTCCAGCACAGGAGGGGCAGACAGCCAGTTCCAGCTCCGCTTCACCAGTGAGCAAGAAGTCAGAGAGCACGTTTGTCAGTCAGAAACAAGAATTATACACTCAGGAGTCAACACCGGTGTCCTATCAAGACGGAAATAGTGGAGACTCAAGTGAATATGATACTGACGCTGGAGAACTAGATGAAACCTATCACCCTCCTTGTTCATCGAAAGAAGACTTCAGCAGTAATATTACAGTAAGGCCAACGCGGTCACAGAATAAACAAAAGGATTTAAAAAATGACAAAAAGGGATTTCTATGTTTGTTTACTGACTTAATGGATCCTCAGACTGCTGAGGAGGCTCTGTCGTCACCGCAAGCTGCAGAATGGAGGCGAGCCATGGATCAGGAATACAATTCCTTGATGAAAAATAAAACTTGGAGTATGACAGAGCTTCCGCCGGGGAAAAAGGCCTTACCACATAAGTGGGTGTTCAAAACAAAGACTGACCAAAGTGGAAACATTGTTCGTTACAAGGCCAGACTTGTTATTAAAGGTTATGCACAAAGGAAGGGCATGGACTATGAAGAAACATACTCACCAGTTGTCAGGTACACAACTATTCGTTATTTATTTGCTTTGGCAGCTAAATATGGATTACAAATAGATCAAATGGATGCTGTATCTGCTTTCTTGCAGGGAGAGATTGATAAAGAGATCTATATGCAGACACCAGAACAGTATAAACAAGGATATCAGGTATGCAAGCTGCATAAATCCATATATGGTCTAAAGCAGGCCAGCAGGCTATGGAATACGAAGCTGAATAATGTGTTACATAAGTTGGGTATGCAACAGTCAAAAACAGATTCTTGTGTATATTATAATGCAGATAAGGACACATTTATAGCTGTGTGGGTTGATGATTTGATTTTATTTACAGCTCAAGAGGCTACCAAAATTTTATTAATGGAACAATTAAAACAACACTTTGAAATGAAGGACCTTGGCCCAGCAAGCCAGTGTGTGGGTCTTCATATTACTAGAGATGGAGAAAAAGTAATAATAGACCAAGAAAAATATATAAAGGAAATACTAGCAAGATTCAGAATGTCAGACTGTAAGCCTGTAAAAACTCCATTTGAAGTGGGTATGAAATTTAATAAAGAAGAGGAAGAAATAAAGCTGTCTGACTGTCCTTATCAGCAAGCTATTGGCTCTTTGCTGTATGTGGCTCAAGGTACCCGACCTGATATAGCCTTTGCAGTAAACACGTTGAGCAGATATAACAAAAATCCCAGTGCTATACACTGGACTGCAGTGAAGAGAATATTCAGATATCTACAGGGAACAATAGATTTGAAGTTAGTCTATACCAAAGATGGTAATGAGAAGATCACAGGATACTGTGATGCAGACTGGGCAAGCGACGTGCGCGATCGTAAGTCGTGCACTGGGTATATTTTTATGTTGCAGGGCGGTGCTGTTTCCTGGCGGTCGCACAAACAACAGACTGTCGCACTATCAACAGCTGAGGCAGAATACATGGCGATGTCTTCAGCGGCACAGGAGGCGTTGTGGCTACAACAGCTGCATGGCGAGCTTGGTCAACAGCAGAGCAACCCACTCATCATCTTCAGTGATAACCAGAGTGCAATAAAGCTATCCATCAATGATGGTTATCTACCTAGGTCCAAGCACATAGACATTCGCTATCATTTTCTAAAGGACCATGTAAATAAGTCAATGATTAAGTTTTGTTATGTTAAAGGTGAAGAAATGATCGCTGATAATCTAACTAAGGGTACCACTGCTGAGAAGCATTCATATTGTGTTGCTGGTATGGGGTTGTGTTAATTTGTATTGTATAATGTGTTGTAAAATGGGGTTGCGCTCCAGGGGAGACTGTTAGTATTTGGTATTTGGAACGCAACCTGTTTAGTTAAAATTAATTCCGTGTGGTGACTCTGTGATCACTTCCTTTGGTGTCATGGCTGCTCGTATCTCTTCCTGTTAGAATTCTCGTTGTTGGAATAAACCGCAAGTCATTCAATATAACCAAGTATTTTATTTACCACGATCACGCAACTTTTCCTTCAAAAAGCAATTTTTTTTTTAAATAACCGGCGAAATATTACAACGCATGGGGGTTCAGAATCATGTACTGCATCCATGGTTACAGGCTTCCCGTCGATGTCCCTGACACCCTGTATGTAGCTCTGTATATAATTATTATAAAAATTTACTGTCGTGCATTAGTTTTTTGTTTTGTTCGCCTGAATTTTAGGGTGGTTTATGAAACATCCAAAAAATCTAATTTTTGATGATGTATATATACATATATAAATTGTAGTCGCTTCATGTCTTGTGTGACCACGTTGTTATTTTAAACTACACCACGGATTTCGATAAGGCAATCATCATTATTTAAAGAATTTATTTCGGAAGGTTTATGTGTATAATACATTAATATGTTATAATAAGGAAATCTTCATGTTTTGTCAAGTCGTAAAAACCGGGCGAAGCAGGGGTGGGGCGCTACATATTATAAATATTATAATAAATCGCTTATAAATCTAGTCATTAATATTAAGAAGAATTGGTGAAGTTGTATTTTTCTTTCCCTGTCTTATTTGGTAAATAAACAATTATATGTTATTAACTGACAAAACGTGTGTGCAAATGGTTGGCTTATTGGTGACTCGCCCGAATAAACTGGTACGAATCCGGACGAATCGACCATTTTAATAAATATTAGTTTTTCTTGAGGCGATTCGTACGAATTCAATAAAATTTACTTGTGGACGAATTGACAAATCTAGCAATACGTAGTAGTAAAGTACACTGGTGCACAGGAGTGGTTAGGGTAAAATATAATATAGATATAAACATTGAAATAAACAAGATGAAAATCGGATTAATTATTATTCAGACTAAAGGTAGCATAATTAACTTGAAACTATGAAAATAATACAGGGTGGCGATATATTCACTTGCATAATTATTTATTGAACTACTAAGCCTAAATAACTATTACAATGGTATAGTAGAAGTACATACATTGAGAGACTTATGTTAGGTAATAATACATTGAAACCCTGACCTCTAAACTAGGTTAGTACCTGTATCTTAGAAGATCAGTGTCCGTGTATGACCGGTAGGATGGCCCCCTTGACGGATGCAGATGAATAAAACGCCACCCTAGTGTATTATTTTCACAGTTTCAAGTTAATTATGCTACCTTTGATTTGAATAATAATTTATTAATTTTTCATCTTGATTATTTCAATATATTATATTTTACCTTAGCCACTTCTGTGCACTAGTGTACTTTACTACTACGTATTGCTGGAGTTGTCGATTCGTCCACACGATCAAAATTCGTACGAATCGCCTCAAGAAAAACTAATATTTATTAAAATGGTCGATTCGTCCGGATTCGTACCAGTTTATTCGGGCGAGTCACCAATAAGCCAAATGGTTTATTTGAAGCAGTTTTTGACGTAATCCTTAATGTTTTTTCCTCCACCTTTTTTTCTAGCTTGGGTTAGGAAAGAAGGCCTTTTCCTAGGAGAGGGGCAGTTCAGGCCCCTCCAGTCCTTCTATCTTTTCCTAGGAGAGGGGCAGCTCAGGCCCCTCCGGTCCTTCACTATCTTTTCCTAGGACAGGGGCAGCACAGGGCCCTTCAGTCCTTTTATCTTTTCCTAGGAGAGGGGCAGCTCAGGCCCCTCCAGTCCTTCACTCTCTTTTCCTAGGACAGGGGCAGCACAGGCCCCTTCAGTCCTTTTATCTTTTCCTAGGAGAGGGGCAGCACAGGCCCCTCCAGTCCTTTTATCTTTTCCTAGGAGAGGGGTAGCTCCGGCCCCTCCAGTCCTTCTATATTTCCATACCTCACTAAGGGGTGATTTGGCTTTCGTTATCCAAGGAAAGTTTTTGAATTCAAGATCAATTATTCGCAGGATAATACTTATACCTACTCAGCAAAATAGTTTGATCGAATTCCGCCTTAAAAGAGTATTGCGCTCTTTAATGACGAATTCGGCGGAACACCGTGATTATCGTACTATTCGTACTTACCGTATTTCTTTACCATAATTATAAGACATGTAAGGAAAAATACACTGTAGGTAAGGCAACTGTGTAAAATTAATAAATAAATTAAGATAATCTAATGTTAAGACTGTAACCACAACTCTCGATGTTTGTGATATATTCAGTGTTGTATAAATCAAAGTATATTGACTGTTACAAATCAAATAAATAATTCAACAAATACCTGATCGCCTTTATTTTATTGCTGCTAAATTCAATCTTCCTAACCTTTTCCCAACTATCTTGGGGTCGGCTTCCGGATGCAGCTGAATACAGGGAATTTTACATGAAGCGACTGTTTATCTGACCTCCACAACCCAGTAACTGGATAATACGATACCCCTTGATAAGACTGGTGTCAGACTTTCGGGCTTCTGACGACTCGTAACGACTGTCAAAGATCCACGAATGACAGCCGGGACCAACAGCTTAACGTGCTTTCTGAGGCACGGAGAGGTCTTGGTATGTAGAGATAGTCACCCATCCACTGACCAACCCCGGCAAGCGTAGCTTAACCTGATGGATCGACCCGTACGGCTTGTTATTACTTATCCACGAGCTCCTCTCTTAGCCACGAGCTCCTCTTATTTTTATTGCTGTAATGGATTTAAAATGGATAAACATGATCTGAATATAATGAATGGGGTAATTTAAATAGTTTTCAGGCATTTCATTATTTATTGCTTTTGTTTTCAATGGAGATTGAAATACAATAGAGCTGCCTATAAGGCTATAACAGTTTTATTCATGTGTAAATTCGGGATTGAATTTGATTCTCAACAAAGGATCCTCCAAATACTTGTTAAGCAAATTAGTTGGGATAATTGAATGCTTCATACAATAATGTTACAAGCAACGATAAATGGAGAGTTCATAGATGTTAATAATGAACAGGATATTATTATCGTGTTTCCTTGCCATCTTGAGGAAAGTTATTTTTCTATTAAATATTAGAATATTTTATTTTATTTTATTTATTCGGGAAGACACAATTGTACAGTGATGATTTCATAATTATAAAATTAAATTAAATCTAAGGATGGTTACGGTACAATTAGAGAATACAATCCCGAGCATGTTTTTCAATCCCGGGATTACGGGATTTTTGATGCATAATCCCGGGATTAGACTACGTGGTATCTAATTGCACTAAAGGAAAAAAACTTAGAAATTTCTAAAAAAAATGTGTTTACACATAGTGTGATTTGTGTTGTGCAAGAAAAGAAAAAAGACCACTACTATTACTATAATATACTCGTAGTATGAACTGAAATGACTATAATATAGTAGGTAATTTATAAACCCAAATGTTTGCATGTCACATTATTATGACTACCTAAGTGTTATGGATCTGTATTTGTATTTATGATAAGACCTAAATTGTACCAATATATAATATTTATTATGTAAAATAAATTATATGGCAAATAAATTGATTTGATTTTGATGTGATTTGATTTGACAAAACAAAAAAACTATACTTTTGTAAGAAATAAAAAAGACATCATCATTTTCCTGCCCTTATCCCAATATATTTTGGGTCGGCGCAACAAGTCCTTTTCTTCCATACTTCTCTATTAATCTTTCACACAGTCCATCCATCGTTTCTTTGGTCTTCCTCTACTCTTATAGCCATCGACATTCATAATCAAAAAGAAAAACAAAAAAAAAAAAACAATTCGTAAATACAATCGCAGAAATATCAAAGCATCCAATGTTTGAATTCCAAGCCTGCTTCGTAGTTTATTGCCAACATAAGCAGCAGCTGAAAACGCTCACTCAGGTTATGCACTGGTTGGAGGAATAAGCAATAGATAGGTACCTAAATGCTTTTTTTAAGTGATATCTACGAACTCCTCAATTTTTAAATAGGCTTATTTCACGTCTTCCGATTCATTTTGTAGTAGATATGTTTTTTTTTGTCGTTTTATGTAATAAATGATAAATATGACCATTTTTTTCAGCCTATTATCTTCTAGATTTTGGTAGTTAGCTCTAGACTCTAAAGCAATCAATCAATCAGCCTATTAATGTTCCCACTGCTGGGACACAGGCCTGCTCTCTGTGAGAGGGAGTGGGCTGTAATCTACCACGCGGGCCCAGTGCGGGTTGGTAGATATCACATGTCTTCGAATTTTTGGTTCTAAGACATGCCGGTTTCCTCACGGTGTTTTCCTTCACCGTTTTGAGAGCAGTGGTGATGAAATTATTTACACAAAGTAAAGCGCCTGCTTGGGTTCGAACCCACGACCTACAACTCGTAAGTCGGGGCCGTTACCACTAGGCCACCACTGCTCAGACTCTAAAGCTTGCCTGGAATATAGTCACTTTACTCTTAGACTTAGAGTAAAGTGACTATATTCCAGGCAAGGTCATTTTCAAGGCGCAACGGACTACGGAATGCAAACTAGACCTGTTTGTGGCAATCCCAAAAATCCCGGGATTAGCCAAATACAGTCCAGGGATTTTCGGGGTCATAAAACGGCCAGTATCCCGGGATCCCGGGATTGTATTCTCTAGGTACAATCCACTACGTTTACACGGATAACAATAATCAAGGTATAGTGAAGATACAATAAATTATTTACTAAAACAAATTAAAAATTGGCAGTGTATAGAGTGCCACCAGTGGCACTCTATCCCTATCGGATAAAGTGCCACTACAGACACCCTAGTAACACCGCCTCGGCCCGGCCAAAGTGCCGCAAGCATTGGATTGTCATTGTCACTGTCACTAAGTCACGTCACTTGGTATTTTGTTTGATTGTCGAGGTTAGATCGCTGTAAAACACCACATTCCCAAAACATTACATTCTCTTGTGCCTAAACGGACCCTGGCACTTCGCCGGCCGCTACCGCGGCACCGCTCGCTACGCTCGCTCGGCTCGTGCGTTGTGTGGTCACAGTTCTAACCTAACCTAACCTAAATAACAAGTGACAGTGACAATGCAACGCTCACGGCACCCTAGCCGGGCCGAGGCAGTGACACTAGAGTGCCACAAGAAACTCGCGGCACTCTATACACTTCGTTAAAAATTTTGAATGGAAAAACAATTGATTCAATATTGTTTAATTAATTAAATTAAATCGAATAAAAATAAAAATAAAGTATTTTTATTTATGTTACATAAAACATAAATAAAAAATTAGGTAAGTAATTAGCTACATTATATAATCATTAATTGCTAAGACCGCTATCAGCATCAACATACCTTATTTTTAGGCTGTCGTATAGGGCTTTTTTAAATGTATGACGTGGTAAGGCAAATAATATGTCTTGTCTATTTCTTCAAAATGCTTGTTGAATCTTTTAACCAATTGCTGGAGTTGCGCTCGCTGACCTGCATTCGTACGACAAAATATTGCCGGAAAGTAAAAGCAGAAACTATTAAATATAATAATTACAAGTAAACATTTACCGAATCACAAATCTACGTTATGAGTTTTATTTTTAAATTTCTTTCTGGTGATTAGATAGTAATCCTAGATCTATGGATAGTAATATTTTTACCATGTTTAATAATTACTATAATTAATAACCTTTCCTACTTACTAACTACTTAATATCGGTATCGCTCTACACTTTTTCAAGTATCCAATATTAGAAGTAAAGTCCCACTATTCTACAAATCCTACAGAGGGGAACCAAAATACTCCGAAATATTTAATTCCGAATTTCGATGTTCCGATTTTCAAAAGTCCGAATTTCATAATAAGTATCTAAGAATTATAATGTCTATCATTAATTAAATTAAATTAAATTAAACTTAACGTTTATTTCAGAATCACTTCCATATTTGTTAGAAACAATTAATTAAACTTATCAACTAGTGTTAGTAGGTAGGTACTAATATACTTACTAACGGAGAGGCACGCCGATACCGAGGAATGCCTACTTGACTGCGTGCAGTCGTATCCACCGCCCCAAGATCGGAGAGCCCACCTATCAGCCAACGCTCTAAGAATAGTGTTGGGGCTGTCGCGAACACGGCGTAGCAGAGATGCACATCGCTTGCGCATGATGGCCGAAAAGCTATCAACATTCGCGTCGGCAAACATGCCGGACGCGCTACTAAAACGCGGCAACCCCATCAACATCCGGAACGTATTGTTATATTAAAAATCAAGAAATTTATTTTTCCGAAAGTCGTAAATGCCATTTGTTTGTTTTCCCATTTTCATACGTTCGAAGAATCAAATGCCTGATAAGTTTTCGGTCCGAAAAACGACATTCCGATTTTCAATACTTCGAATAAACTGCTAAAATTATGATTCTGATTATGATTCGATTGTTCAGTTACGCATACTTATAAATTCAAAATCTATAAGTTTTAATTTAAAAACGTCTACTTAGTCATTTCTGTATTACTATTTTTTTTTGTGTTATCTTCTTCCCCTTATACTGAATTATTTGGGTTAGGTTAGTACAGTGGCCATTAACACCAGATCCCCTCTATTGTTGGTAAATAATTTGGGTTAGGTTAGAACTGTGACCATAAAAGCGCAAAGGCGAGCGACCGCAGGGAGGGTGCCGTGGCAGCGGTCGCCCAGCGCCAGATCCTCTCTATTGTTGGTGAATCATTTGTGTAAGGGTAGAACTGTGGCCATTAAAGCGCGAAGGCAAGCGACCGTAGGAAGCGTGCCGCAGCAGCGGCCGCCAAGCGCCAGAGCCCCTCTATTGTTGGTGAATAATTTGGGTTAGGTTAGAACTGTGACCATTGTGTTTATTTGTCTTGCTACTTAGTTTTACAAGGCGATTTTATTTCGAAATTCTAATTAATCGGTACTTTAATATCGGAATTCATATTTTTTGGAATTTTTGTTATTCAATCTAAGTATTGAAAATCGGTATTTTGAGAATAGTAATTATAAACGTTAGGAATATTAAAAATAGGATAAATGACAAATCGGAGTTGTTATATTAGGAATTATGAACCATTCGGAATTATGAAAATCGGTATTTTGAAATTCGTATTTGTGACTGACGGAATAAAGATTTTCGTATTTATGTAGTACTACAGAGAAATCATTCAAAGGACCGTCCGACAAAACTCCTCGCAAGTCTAATCGAAACTCAACGATAACTCATACAATGGAAACGTACCGACAATTAATTCACGATTCAATCAGGACAGTACTTACCCACTAGACGGGGCGGGACACCCAAACATTATCAAAGGAAGCCCTCCTATCAACAATGGGTCACGTCAAAAGTCTTTGGAGAAAATTGACTCACACGAGGGCTCTGGACCAATCAAGCGGGGGATTGGAGACAGTCTTCTTTGAGTCTATCTATAGGACTGCGTATGTGACAGGTAAATAATTATATATTGGAGATTTGCGGTAGGAAAGTGATTTTAGATGAACTTTATGTTTAGATATGAGATTGGTTTTGAAATAATGTTATATATAGGTACCTACCGATATTTTGCGTCTAAAATAATGGCATGATAAACTTATTCAAACTGAACAGACAGCTGTGCGGCTGGGGAGTTTGTTGCGCCACTTCGTCTTCCCAGCTAAAGCACTAGGAAGTGGTGCCAAGCGGGCGTTTTGGGAGAGTGTTTTTTGTTAAACGTTCAAGAAGATGCTGTGAACGTGCAAGAAGTCGCGTGCTGATTATCAGTCTAGTTTGAATCAATGACTTTTGATTGATATTTTTGATTTAAAAGGGTTCGAAACTGGCTATTGGTACATAAGATATATATTATTATGTACAGAAGCTGTTGGTGTACCTTTATTAATAAATAAATAAACACAGGTACCTTGTAACACACTCGTACGTATACGATTTTGCATAACAATGTACTTGCTTCAGTTAACCATCATGCTTATCTCAAAATGAAAGAACTTTTGTCTTATTTCACTGTAAGTACCGCGGAAGAAACATTTATACCTAAAGGTATTTATATATTCCTTTTGTTGTTTTTATTGAAAGCGTCTGGTTGTTAAAATAAAGGTTAATTGTAACCACTAAATTATCATAACGAGCGCAAACAAATTCATAAATTACGCATACCTACCAGTTGTAATAACATACGCATTTGTTCACATTAATCAACAATTTCACACTTCAGACTAACCAATTCATCTTAATGTTCATCCAACAAACTAAAGTCTAACACCTAGGAGCAAGTTGCACTTAGTTTAAAGTTGTCACAGACTTGGAACGTCCTCCGCTATTTGCTAGAGCCAATTTAAATGATCATTTACCCGCGGAGAGGTTCTCACTCGTCGAGAACTCGAGAGCCGAAACTATACGTGCGAGTCTTGTTTCGCTCTCATGTGTTTATACTCAGGAGGAGCTGCAGCCTTGTGGCTAAGTATTAACAGCGGCACGGGTCGAACCATCAGGTTAAGCTACGCTTGCCGGTGTTGGTCCGTGGATGGGTGATCATCTCTACATACCAAGACTCCTCCGTGCCTCGGAAAGCACGTTAAGCCATTGGTCCCAACTGTTATTTGTGGATCTTTCACAGTCGTTACGGAAGAAGCCCGAAAGTGTCAGACTTGTGACTACCCGTCCAGTCGGTAAGGGTATCTGACCTCCACAACCCAGTTACTGGGTTGTGGAGGTCAGATAGGAAGTCGCTCCATGTAAAACACTGGTATTCAGCTGCATCCGGTTAGACTGGAAGCCGACCCCAACATAGATGGGAAAAGGTTAGGGTTTAGGCAGATTGATGTCTCACTGAGGTGAGACACAAAAACTCGCCTTTGGCCGAACCGTCATATAAACTCGAAATACTGTTCAAAGGGGAGGCGACTTGCCTTTTAGACATGCAAGTATCGTTCTTACTTACATATTAAACCTAATCAAGATTTTATCCACTTTCGAAAATCGCCAATTCGAGGCGAGATATTCTCCTCAAGTAAACGAGCCTTAACTCAAAACTTTCCACGCTTCCCCAGGTATGTCCACTTCGGACCACGACATAGGCTACCTGATGTACAGTTACACTATAAAGTTGATGATAGTACTTCTGGTGTGCGGCGAAATATGGCATGTATTCACGGAGACCTTGAGCTTGGACGAAGTGGCTGCGAGTATCAACGTAATGGTCATACAGTTTATAACCATTTATAGATACCAGAATATGGTAGGTAAATGGAACGCCTTTGTGTTTTTAAATGTTATCTTAACTTATCTTAGATCGTGATCTTTTGCTGCATAAGCAGTCTATACTTAATGTTCCCACTGCTGGGATACCGGCCTCCTCTCGGTGAGAGGACTATTGCTGCGTCATGTGTCATTTACATTATCAAAATTATGAACTTACGAGTGTACCAGGTCGTGGGTTAGAACCCAAGCAGGCGCTTTACTTTGTGTAAATAATTTCATCACCACTGCTCTCAAAACGGTGAAGGAAAACATCGTGAGGAAACCGGCATGTCTTAGAACCAAAAAATTCGAAGACATGTGACATCTACCAACCCGCACTGGGCCCGCGTGGTAGATTACGGCCCACTCCCTCTCACAGAGAGGAGGCCTGTGTCCCAGCAGTGGGAACATTAATAGGCTGAGGCATGATGATGATGATGATGAGTGTACCATGTTGGTACCTATGCTAGTTTGTACTTAGGTACTATTTCTACACGAGTAATATTTTAGGTATTGCGCCGAAAACCGATAATATAAACTGTTCTGATTTTAGATGAAATTCAATAACGAAAACAATAGAGTTATGTATGACTAAAATTAAATAGCAAATAGGTACATATAAGTACATCGTTTTAGTAAACGTGTTGTAGACTAAAGAAAATAAAGCAGAAATAGGAAAGGAACAACGCAATAACAAATTAACAATACAAGAATTGTGGTGTTGTTCTATGACTAATGAAATGTTATGACTAAATTAAATTTAGTCATGTCTAAATATGCTACAATGGCCCAGAAAATCGCTTTATATCGCTGTAAATACTCATTCACGTGTTCTACTGTTTTCCCATTTTTTTCTTCTGTTATTGGGTCTTATTAGTCATCTAAGAGGAATGTTTCTTCGAAGTTTCATTATTATAAACATAACATGACGCCTGTTTTACCCGACTGCGGTATAGTCAAAAAAGGAGGGTTATGTATTTGACGTGTAGGTATGTATGTATGTCCGTCCCTATGTTCCTTCGTAACTACTAAACGGCTGAACCGATTTTGATGAAAACGACGGATTTTTTACGGACAAAACGTAGGTATGTTTAAAAAAAAAATCTGTCAAACCCATCGAGTGGAGGAGACAGAAATAGATAATTTTATTTCTGTCCATCATGTTTCCATCTTTTTTAAAGTTCACTTTTTACGCAGTCGGGTTTTAGATTTTTTTTATTTACTTTTTTTTCCCTTAGGGTCGCGCCACACCTGCCGAACGTTCGGCGCGGAAAGTTCGGTTGAATACGCTCCTAATGTTTTTCAAGTTACCTATGACACATCAGCCGAACGTTACGTCGCGTCGGAGCAAGCGTCACATGACGCGACGGAACGTTCCGCGCCGATCGTTCCGCAGGTGTGCCGCTACACTTAGGGTTAGGCAGTTAAGTGTCTATATGGAGCGGTAACCTTGAAAACTATACGTACAACACGATTATTCCACGTTCTTGTGATCAGTTTGGGGGCGAAATTCATGGATTATTTCGTTAAATTGGAATATTCACTTAGTGTAAGGTTTCTAGTACTGTTGTGATGTGGGTAGTACAAGGACCGGTCGTTGTGGCGAGGCGGAGGAGAGCCCTACATGTCCAGCAATGGACGTCTTTCGGCTGATATGATGATGATGATGATGATGACAGGTCGTTCAATCCAAAATGACAAAAAAAAACGAGCGATCCTTTCAGTTGTCGCGTATGATGTGTAACATCTGACATGTCACCTTGGTAATAAGCAACATTAAATGGGCCGCCTCATCAATGTCCTTTCTGACGGCCAACTCTAGCACCGCGCGCGCTCATTGGTCAAATCAAATAGCGCGCGAAATCACTCCCACAGATTTGATTATTTCGATTTTTTTAGATTTAAATTGCAGACAGGAAAGACACATAAATAATGTAAGTCCTAAGTACCTATTATCTTTTAGATGGCACATAAAGATTTTTACAAGAAGCTGGCGAGTTCTATGGAATCCCCATACTTCGATATTTCAACAGAGGAACGGAAGAAACTGGTGGACTTTTGGTGGCAAACAAACGAGAAATATTTGAAACTTCTACTAGGTCTAGGAAACTGCACTCTTGCAGCTTGGTAAGTAATTATTTAACGTTAAAAACAAGATCATGTAAGAAATACCATTATTTGAGCGTAAGTACATTTTGTTGTTTTAAGCTTTATCATTATCAAAACCACATTCTCGAAACTCTTCAATAGAGATTTATCAGATTGTAGAACTCATTATAAGCGTCGGAAGTTCGGAACCTGCCATGACAAATGTAATTGCCGGACACACACAAAAAAATAGTTATTTGTGTTACGTGGGGACAATAGTAGATTGTTTACTAAGTGAGCAAACAACTATTTTTAAGGCGAGAGTGTTTCTTTGAATCCAAAGCGGAGCGAAGGATTCTAGAGTAGAATCCCTCGCTACTCTAGAATCCTTCGCTCCGCTTTGGATTCAAAGTACATCACTCGAGCTTAAAATAGTGTTGCTCCCGAGGTGAACACTCTACTTTTTATCACCCTCTATGAGAAAACAAACGTGTGCGGTCCGACCCCCGTCAGGAACGAATTTCCTACTCACTGATTTACACAAAATAAAAAAATTATGAAAATAAAAAAAAATCGCAGTCGCCATATTGGATTCACATTTTGACCTCACTATCGGCTTTACTACCGTCAAAAACTACGAAAACGATACCCATGACGAAAAATTTGAAAATTTTCGCAGCCGCCATCTTGGATTAAAATTTTGACCTCCCTAGCGGCTTTATCACCCTCGAAAACTATGAAAACGATACCCATGACGAAAAATTTGAAAATTTTCGCATCCGCCATCTTGAATTTAAATTTTGACCTCACTAGCGGCTTTACCACAGTCGAAAATGATGAAAAAAAAAAACGAATCCGCCATCTTGGATTTTAATTTTGATCAAATTCACACTTTCTCTCTCTTGCCAGCCAGTTACTTATTCACAAAATGTTCGTGATCGATCTCTTTGGTGAATAGAACTTTTACTAACAATTTCCACATTCCAAATTCAAATCACTTTTAGTCCCTAGGGATTAAAACGCTATTTTGGTCCCTGTTTACGAGGATTAAACTACGTCTTTTTGAATAGATGTGATAAAAAGTAACATTTTGTTTTTCCAGGGCGTTATTTTGAATTCAGAGCGAAGCGAAGGATTCTATATTATTTCCATATTATAAGATTCAAAATATTTTGTCCCCGAGTGAATACACACTATTTTTCATCACTACAGAGAAAAATAAAATGCTACTTACTCGATTTTTTTTTACATTAAACCTTCACGCGTGCCTCCAACCTAACTACGCAAATCAGTACGCTATCAGAATCATGGAGCGGACCAATCAGAAGAGAGAAACCTCAAACTCAAAGGAGCAAAATTGAATGCTCCCGCTATCCTCTATAGGCAATTGTCGTTTTTCGAATAGGTGTGATGAAAAAATTCTTACTTTCTCACGCCGACGAATTTCACAGCACTATTTTTTAACACGTTCATTGCCGGGAGCACTCCTTTTTATTTTTTATTTGCGTTGGTTTTAAAATCCAAAGTCGCGCGATGCGACACCGGTTTTTGTTATACCGTGAAGTTTTCTTAGAAATTGTATTGTTCGTGTCGCGCTGGTCTGCAAAAGCCTTGACAGTGTTTTATAACACGGTTTTAGACCTAAAGGCTTGTGCAGACCAGCGCGACGCGACGCGACACGAACAACACAATTTTTAAGAAAACTTCACGGATAACAATAGCCAGTGTCGCGTCGCGCTTGTTTGTCTGCACGAAGCTTAATGCCGTTGACCGTCCGCGATGTTTATCTTTAGCGCAAACGTAATGCCGGTGACCCTCCGGTTCACTTCCAATATGTATGGCGTCATGGCGTATGAGTTCTACGAAAAGTGGGTGGAGTCGAAAGTGTTAAACCCCGTAAACCTAATATTTTGGGCTAATTTTAGGTTCATCTTCCCCCTCGTAGACGAAGTTGACTACAACCTCATCATATACATCCGTCTCCCATTCTACTACATGACGCCTGTCCGGTACCCTGTAGCCTACTTGATCGTGGTGATATCTTTCTTCTACATCTCGCACTTCGTGATGGTGACCGATCTGAAGATGCAGTCTCATCTAATTCACATGCTGTGCCAGTTCGCTGTGCTGGTCGACTGCTTTGAGAACTTGCTGGGAGAGTGCAGGGTTGGATTTGAAGGTACGGTTTTGGAAATATCTTAACATGCTATACATTGAGGTCGATCGACGTTGATTGTTGACAACAACTACAGGGCAGGGAATCGCCACGCCCCAGCCGGTCTAAAGACGGCAGTAGGTGCTAATGAAGTTAGTGGTGTCGAAAGTTCGGTGAGTGCACAACTTCTGTCACGGACCGCCTTCAAAGTTCACAGTTTCTACAGGGTCAGATTAAATTATTGATCAATATTTCAATTAACACATACAATAATGAAGATTACAAAATAAAATATTAAAATATTATTAAAAATGCTACTTTTAAACAAACTTACGACTAAAACTTTTTAACGACTGTTTCAGATGTAGCTGAAAACAATTTAGTTTACAACAAAAGTTTCGCTGATAAATACACAAAGAGACTGGGCGAGTTGGTACAACAACACAAGCAAATTTTAAGGTAAATGTTATTAACATAATCGATAATTATTGCACGACTCATAATGCGAAGCATTAGAGAGTGCACTACGATCGAAAGAATTTTTTTGCCCCATTTCTGCAACTGTTTTTATTGTTACACTCCTGCTAGTAAACGGAACGTACATAATTTATATACCATTGCATAGATGATTAAATGGAGATTAATACTGTACTTTTAAACAAGTGATTTAATGCAGCAGAAATGAAAAAAATATCATAATAGTTCTAAAAAAAACCCTGTCCATCAATGTATGAAACCTGAAAACATTGTAGCTTTCGATAAAATCAATTAATTGAGTGAAAATATTAACATTGTATTTTGTTATTATTGATAAAATAATAACAAAATACAAATAAATTACTTTTAGAAAAAGTTTTTAATGTTAGGGTTAGAAGATGATTATGAAAGTACTGACTAATTGAAAGAGAACAAAAACACGTACTGCGCCCATAATGCCAATGAGATATTATATGGAACAACAAGACGCAGGATATTGCGCCGGCAATACAGTGTGATGCTGATGACGTAGGTAGCTAAACACCTGACAGGGTAGATTCCGACCTTGAAGAGATCGGCTTTTCCAAATCAAAATCTTGTTATCATTCGCCCCCAAAACTCGAAGAAAAAAAAACCTTACTTACTTTTTTGATTAGTCCCATTGTTACTGTGCAGCCACACGATGAACATGCGTGACACACTGAGCGGGCCCATGTTGGGCCAGCTGGCGGCCAGCGGCATACTCATTTGTTTCATCGGCTATCAGGCCGCTACGGTGAGTACCTAGACACAGTCAAACAACAATAGGTCTGTAGTTCAATGTACCTGGTTCATCGATGTCTTGTCCAAATATGTTCATAGAACACAGCAGATTTTTGAATAAAGAACGAATTTGTGACTACCGTGCGTACAACTAAATTCTGTGGGATACAGCGTCAGATATTCTTCAAGGTTAATTGTTATGGGATAAGCCATCTTATATTCATGAAAGTCGAATTTATTTTGTCTAGATCAGAGGTTCCCAATCTTTTTTTTCTCGTAGACCACTTTCGTAATTTTCCTGGTTTCGGTGGTTGCTGCTACATTTTACTATATTCCCAAAACTTGTCAAAAAATGTGAAAATTTGATCTAACGATGGAAATTTGCAATAAAATTTTTTCGCGCTATCTGTTAGGACTGCATGTAAACCATAGCTCCTAAAAAGAGTTTGCCACCAATCTGAAAATTAGAATCTTAAAGCTTCAAAATGCTTTTTTTAAAGTTTCAATACGACCGTTTTTCACCGAAATACAGCCTGTTAAAAATCACCGAATGGCATTTTTTAATGCTCCCTTAATTTCTTTGTGTAAGTAATTTGTTATCTTCCTACATTGATAGGTAAAGCCAAGCCAACATTTTTGTTATTTACTATCGAAACCAGATAAATTTTCGTGGACCCCCAGTTAAAACTTGTGAACCCCCATTTTATTTTCACGCCAACGAAGACCCCCCTCGCGTCTCCCGTGGACCAATGGGGGTCCACCTGGACCACTTTGGGAATCACTGATCTAGATAAAGACAATTGATTGATATCCATCTAATCTAATAAGGTTTACTGTTTTCTCTAAGGGTTTACTTGATGAATACAATTTTAAGTTTCCAGTTACTGATAAGAAGATAGATAATTCAGTCATTCTATAAAGTTACAGAATATAGATAAATCAAGTAACCCTTAACTTCTAAAAATCTTCTTCAATACCTAACTTACGAGCATCAAGAGTTGTTGCCCTAGAGGGCCCGAGGCTATTCTCGTAACTTAGTTTAGTTCGAAACTTGTTACTTAGGTACCACATGAATTAAACTAAGTCATAACTAATTTTCAGACGTTAGACGAGAGCATCGCAGAATGTTTAATGAGTTTCCTGTTCCTGGGCTACAACCTTTTTAATTTCTACATCATCTGCCGCTGGTGTGAGGAGATTACAATTCAAGTAACTTAATATTATGTCATCTTAATTTATAAAAGGTTTTTTTATTCAACCCGTTGTTTTGTAGCTATAGGAATCTGAACCTAATAATTGTTATCTTAATGTTCATTTTGGCAGATCCTTCAGAATTGTACCATAACATAATAAATAGTAAAGATTTCCACAGCTGAACACGCACCGAGTGATAAACAAGCAACAAACTTAGGGTACGATCACACGTACCACAACCACACCACAACAGCACCACAACAACACCACAGCCACACCAAGACCACACCACAACCACACGAAAACCACACCACAACCACACCACAATCACACCACAGCCACACCACAACCACACCACAACCACACCACAACCACACCACAACCACACCACAACCACACCACAACCACACCACAGCCACACCACAACCACACCATAACCACACCACAACGACAACAGGTGGACGGGCGCTAATTTGCATGAAAATAAAGTTTATTCACACGGTCGCTGCAATTTGCGGTTGTGGTACGTGTGTTCGGGCCCTAAGTTATTTCCAAACACCTTTTTAGAAGGGAATACACTTGCCCATTCTTTTCAGAGCGCGAAAATTGGTGAGGCCGTATATTGCTCAGGCTGGGAGTGCGGAGTCTCCAAACTGCCTGGAGTGCGCTCCACCATCTTGTTTGTAATCGCACGCGCCAACAAGCCCCTGGTCCTCACTGCAGGAGGGATGTACAACCTTTCCCTCACTTCTTATACGACTGTAAGTTGAATTGAACGAGAAAGCTCCAAGCAATTTTAAAGTTTGACAATTTACTTTGTTCAACGTTGGTTGAAGTCTAACAAGAATGTAGCTTTCAAAAAGTTCTTTTGTAAAAAATGCTGTTATTCTAAAGTAAAATATCCCTAGGATGTCTGCTTCTTTGAATAGAACCAGTACGCGAGCGAGACTGAACGACGCCGCTATTTAAGAGAATTTCATTGATCTCTCAGTGATTTTCCTCCAAAACCTTTATTTATTTCATCGAAATCGCTCTCCTCTGATGTGCTATTCACAAACATCGGAAAATTACGAAAATCTCGACAGATAAACATTAAGGGCAACCAAAAAAAATACAGCTTGTTTTAAAAACAAAGAATTTCGGTTTTACGTAGACATACGGCCTGGGGCACACGCGCGGCTTGTTCCAGTCGGCTTGTGGTGGTGGCACCCGCTTTGCCCGCGGCTTACTGTTTTGTGGGTTTCAACCTTAATAATTATAAATTAATTATCTTTACCAAACAACTGGTTTACTGTTTAATTTGTTTGTGCTTTATTGGGTAGTACGAGTATCCTTGGTGCTAAACGTTTCAAAATAAAGCTTAGACCTGTGCTTATGTTGTATGAATTTCGACTTAATTTAAAGGAAATTATGCTAGCTAACTCCAAACTTTAAATGCGTAGGATCTGCCCGTTCTCACTAATACTAAGCGATACCAAAATTGTATGCCTAATATTATAACACGGCTTAGCGCCGAGAGTTGGGAATCCAACAAAGTAGGTACGCATTTATTTAGGTGTCGCCTAGTCTTTGTGAAAAAAAGTGTTCTAATACGAGGCGCTTTCTTAAGTACCAATTATTTTTGTATTACATTTTTCCTATATATTTACGTAATGTTCTTCTTTCCAGTTGGTGAAAACCTCCTACAGTGCATTGACGGTGTTGCTTCGATTTCGACACAATTAGATGCAACTTTATCTCATGAAGAAATATTTCTGTTTTACAAAATAATTTAAGCACAAAAATAATATGATTAGCATTGATTACTGTTTTAGGGCACGACCAACTCCCACGCATAAATTATAATTTCCCGTGGACAGAATAGAATAAATTCATCATTCATCATCATTTCAGCCAAAAGACGTCCACTGCTGAACATAGGCCTCCCCCAAGCACCACCACTTCGACCGATTCTGTGCTTCCCGCATCCAGCGGATTCCTACAGCCTTCACAAGGTCTTCGGTCCATCTTGTGGGAGGCCTTCCAACGCTTCATCTTCCGGTACGCGGTCGCCACTCCAGAACCTTTCGGCCCCATCGGTCATCTGTTCTACGAGTAATGTGCCTTTTTTGATTGATTGCATCCATTGCCACTTAAGTTTGGCAATTCTTCGAGCTATGTCGGTTACCTTGGTTCTCCTACGGATCTCTTTCTTTTCTGATTCGATCACGTAGGTAAACTCCAAACATAGCCCACTCCTGCACTCCATTGCCCTTTGGGGGACTTTTAACCTCCTTCATAATGAACAATATGGCTTTACAAAAGGTCGTTCGACTACAGATGCGGGTGTTGCTCTGCTGAAACACATATTTAACGCATGGGAGAACTCGCAAAATGCTATTGGAGTTTTCTGTGATCTCTCCAAAGCTTTTGATTGCGTGCACCATGACACGCTTTTGCGTAAACTGCGTCATTACGGTGTGCAAAACGAAGCTCTCGATGTTCTTAATTCTTATTTACACAATAGGTCCCAATGTGTAGATGTTGATGGTGTGAAATCTTCCGGGTTACCAGTTCAGTTAGGTGTACCTCAAGGCTCAATACTGGGTCCATTCTTGTTCTTAGTGTATATCAATGACTTACCATTCTTTTTAAAGAGTATCTGTGAAGTTGTACTGTTTGCAGATGATACCTCTCTTATTTTTAAAGTAGACAGGAATAGACATGATTTTGACGATGTAAACAGTGCACTCTCAATGGTTACGGATTGGTTTACAACAAATAACTTAGTTCTCAATTCCAAGAAAACGAAATGTATAAAATTCGCTTTACCCAATGTTAGAAATCTAGGACCCAACATCGTCTTAGATAAAGAGGTGCTTGAAACTGTGGGCTCGGCAGTTTTTCTGGGCATAACAGTAGATGCTAAACTTCAGTGGGGCCCACATATTTCAAGTCTAGCGGGAAGGCTTAGCTCGGCCGCCTACGCTGTCAGGAAAGTAAGACAATACACTGACGTTGATACTGCTAGATTAGTCTATTTTAGTTATTTCCATAGCATTATGTCCTATGGCATTCTGCTGTGGGGCAAAGCCGCTGACATTCAAAATATATTTGTTCTTCAAAAACGAGCTGTTCGAGCAATTTACCAGCTAGGTGCCAGAGTTTCTCTATCTGGGTATCGTATTACCCAGTTACTGGGTTGTGGAGGTCAGATAGGCAGTCGCTCCATGTAAAATACTGATATTCAGCTGCATCCGGTTAGACTGGAAGCCGACCCCAAGATAGTTGGGAAAAGGCTAGGAAGATTGATTGTGCCAGAGTTTCTCTAAGAGATTTTTTTAAGGATATTGGTATTCTCACAAAACTTAGAACATAATTATATTAATAATATGTATTTATTTCGTGTTATTTTTGCCATCGACACGCTAAGAAGAAGAAGTGGCATCACAATTCATCTTCGCCAATATCCTATATATTAGGCAAAATATACACTTATATACTAAGAACAGTGATATTCACAATATTAACACCAGAAATAAGGACAAATTACGAGCTCCTTTTCACCGGCTTCATAAGGTTCATAATTCATTTGTTGGGCTTGGTATAACTTTTTATAACAAGCTACCCACTTCTCTGCTAGATTTGCCTTATAATGCGTTTAAAGCTAAAGTAAAATCCAACCTTTGTTCAAAGGCATACTACTCTATCAACGACTACTTAAACGATAAAAATAGTTGGTCGCTGTGATTAACTCAAGACAATATTTATGTTCTTTCTCCAGAATTAGCTTACCTACTGACAGGTCATATGAGTTATATAATTGTTATTTTAATTGACTGTATAAGTAAATT
Organism: Conistra vaccinii; assembly: GCA_948150665.1. Classification (NCBI taxonomy): domain Eukaryota; kingdom Metazoa; phylum Arthropoda; class Insecta; order Lepidoptera; family Noctuidae; genus Conistra; species Conistra vaccinii. The sequence continues at coordinate 18,002,888 of OX411318.1, forward strand.
TATTTTCATTTAAATTCATTTATTATTGACATAATCGACTCATTACAATGTTTTTGTTTAATGAGTTGTATTGCAATATGTGGTTAGCTAGCGACCTCGACAGAAGATCATTATATTATTCTTGCCTAACTGTTGATTTATTTTACTTCGATGGTCCTAGTTTATCATAATTATGTGACTTCGAGTTACAGTTTTATTAGCTATATGTAAGCGGGCACGCCCTTTATACCTGGAGGCTTTATAATTCGGGTATTAAGTTCTGTTTACGTTTTTAGTTTTTTTAGTATTCATTTTCGCTTGAGTTTAGCTTTCGATATATTTTTTTTTTTTTTGTTGGTACATTGGCGTGTGCTAGCTGTCATTATGGCAAATATATTTTTTTATTTAATGATTTGTGTTGAGTAATGTAAATGATTTGCATACTATTGTATAGAATCAATTTTTTTTCTAACTGAACAGACAGCTGTGCTGCTGGGGAGTTTATTGCGCCACTTCTTCTCTCCAGCAAAAGCACTAGGAAGTGGTGAAGGGCGGGCGTTTTTGGGGGACTGTCTTATGTAATTTTGACGTTCGAAAAGTGCTGATTCTCAGCCTAGTTTGAATAAATGACTTTTGAATTTTGAATTTTTTTGAATTTTTAGCGTTCTGATAGGGCCCATTGTGAGCGACCACGTTTCAGTGCCATAAGTCATGGCAACACACACTGGTCAAAGGCTTCGTCTTGATACACTGCGGTATGTGGGGCGAGAAGATATTGTGTAGCTTCCCGAACGCGTGACGTTGTGAAGGCCGCAGGAATCCGCTGGATGGGGGAGGCCTATCCAGCAGTGGACGTCTTTCAGCTGAAATGATGATGATAAACGTTGGTTCCACTGTTGAACTTTAACAACGGACTAATTAGGTGGCGCCGCAACTATTGTAGGACCAACAGGGATACGCTACGGCGCTACCTAATTGGCCTGTTGTTAAAGTTTAATAGTGGAGCCGACATTACGGCATAGGAACTTTACCTGCAAAAGGATCACAATTTTCATCATTTGAGTTGCTCTCATCAGGTGTCATCTGGCGATCATTAACTGCCCTTAGCATTTTTCTGTCCTCATTTCTCTTCATAATTTTGAGTTAAGCTAAAATATAAAATAAAAGTAAAAATAAACATCAGACAAAAAAGTAACATTTCATTTAACACCCTGTCACTGCTGCACATTAATTGTTATGTATAATACAGTATTATCTCAAACAAACCGATGGATGGCTATATGTATAGGTAACTTAGAGATAATTTCGGTGAAATTCAAAATAAAAAAAAACTATATGGTATTCATTCAAAATAACGATTTGTATTCTAACTAAAGTAATGTATTTATTACTCATATTTTATGTTTTCGCTCCGCAAAGACGCCTCGAAATAAATACGTTTGACGCCGACAATCGCTGAATGGCAACTGACAATAGATAATACACTCAACTGACTCATAGATTAATATATAATATAATTAGTCTATGAGTCAGTTGTAATGAACTGACTTAACCAGAATGCGACCGTATTAATTGGTGCGTGAATGATACGAGTGAACGGTCAATAAAGAAAATCTCGGAAACTATTTGCGCTAAAATACCATTGTCTTGCCAATTTGTAGAACAAACACACCTTTTTTCAGAAATGCAAAAAACAGCCACTTTCGACTTGATACCCTATTTATTGTTTGTGACGTGCGATGTGTGTCCTTCCTTTATTCTAAGGCGCCATCTCCACGGACGAGAGTATCGCGGCGACAGTCACGCTGTGCTTTTAATAAGTTATAATTATTTAAACCCAAATATCTATAGAATCCAGGCAAGGCTAGTATTATAGGTAATATAGGTATATATTATAGTCGATATGTATATATGTGTATGTAGTTTTAACTTATTTGTGTACTGTTGTACCTATTTTAGTTGTAATGCATTATCATTTATGACATATTTTTAAATTAAATTTTTCTTTGTTCTTCTCACAGAGTACCTGCCATCTTGTCTCTTCACCACTCTTGGTTGACTGGTAGAGAATTCCTAAGGCATTAAGTCCGCCTTTGTACCTTTAGTGCGAAAAGTTTAAATAAATAAATAAACCCGAGATTAATAACGCTTAGAAGAGGACTGAAGAATATTATCTCTTAAACCTAAGAAAAGTAAATACCTACTCTGGAAGGGATTTGAATTGATTTTCTGAGACACGTAGTAAGTAAAACAATATCTATGAAAACTTCATGGAAATTGTTCTACCAGAATCGCGTCGCACCATCGCGTCGCGCCTGTCTGCGAGCCCTTAGTAGGTAAATACTTAAATTAATCTTTTAAGGTCGAATTTCACCAATGAAAATTAACGCGTTCAACATATCTAAAACGCGTTCAAGAGCGGTCATTGTTAAAATTGTTGTGGAATATTGACACTGCCAGCTCTTGAAATCGGTTGAGAAGTGCTGATCGCGTTCAGTTTCATTGATGAAATGCGCACTAAGAGTTTACCAGATTCTGGATCAATTGTTACTAACAAAACCTATATCTTTGCAAAAAATGGGCACCTTTACAGTCATTGGCTTTTCTATGGATAATATTAATATTTTTAGTATGTCATTAGCATAAATGACTAATAATTTCTTATTATCAATGAGAATATTATAAATATATATTATAATAGGGTTTATAACGGGTGTCAGGGATATCGACGCGAAGCCTGTTACCATGGATTCAGTACATGATTCTGAACCCCCTGTGTAGAAATGTTTAGTCGGTTATTAAAAAAAAACAGCTGTTCCATACATTTTGATCGTGTAGGTATTTCACTTTTCTATGAAACAGCAGATTTTTTTTTTAATAACCGATTAACTATTTCTACGCAGGGAGGTTCAGAATCATGTACTGAATTTATGGTAACAGGCTTCGCGTCGATGTTCCTGACACCCTGTATATCTGTTAAAAATTAAAGTCACTTTGTGAGTCTTCGAGTCTGTCCGTGTGACCGTGTTGTTCTACTAAACTACGCAACAGATTTGATGCGGATGTCATCATTATTTAAAGAATTGATTCCGGAAGGTTTGTGTTAATTTGTCCCCGACCCCGTATTTCTGCAACGTTGGTTACTTTCTTGCACATTCATCTTACTAGTAGGGTTTAGTAGGTATTCTAGAAAAAATAAATACACTCTTACTTAGATATCGTAAAGAAATCTTCATGTTTTGACAAGTCGTACAAACCGGGCGAAGCAGGGGCGGGGCGCTAAATATTATAATAAATCGCTCATAAATGTAGTCATGAAGAATTGGTAAAGTTGTATTTTTCATTGACTGTCTTGTTTGGTAAATAATCAATTATGGCTTACTAATTGAGAAAATATGTGTGGAAATGGTTTATTTGAAGCAGTTTTTGATGTAATCTGTAATGTTTCTTCCTTCACTTTTTTTTCTACCCTGAGTTAGGAAAAGAGGCCTTTTCCTAGGAGAGGGGCAGTTCAGGCCCCTCCAGTCCTTCTATCTTTTCCTAGGAGAGGGGCAGTTCAGGCCCCTCCAGTCCTTCTATCTTTTCCTAGGAGAGGAGCAGCACAGGCCCCTCCAGTCCTTCTATCTTTTCCTAGGAAAGAGGCAGCACAGGCCCCTCCAGTCCTTCTATCTTTTCCTAGGAGAGGGGCGGCTCCGGCCCCTCCAGTCCTTCTATCTTTCCATACCTAAGGGCTGATTTGACTAGCACCAGATATCGATATCCAAGGAATAATGTTGAATTCAATATTAATAATTATTCGCAGGATAATACTTATACCTACTCAGCAAAAGAGTTTAATCGAATACGGCCTTAAAGAGTATTACGCTCTTTAATGGCGAATTCGGCGGAAAACCGTGATTATCGTACTATTTGTACTTACCGTATTTCTTTACCATATAAGACATGTAAGGAAAAGTATACTGTAGATACGAGTTAGGCAACTGTGTTTAATAAATAAATAAATAAAGATAATTTAATGTTAAGACTGTAACCACAGCTCTCGATGTTTGTGATATATTCAGTGTTGTATAAATCAAAGTATATTTATTGACTGTTACAAATCAAATAAATAATTCACCAAATACCTGATCGCCTTTATTTTATTTAACGTACACTACAATTGCTGCTAATGGATTTAAAATGGATAAACATAATCTGAATATAATGAATGGGGGTAATTTAAATAGTTTTCAGGCATTTCATTATTTATTGCTTTTGTTTTCAATGGAGAATGAAATACAATAGAGTTGCCTATAAGGCTATAACAGTTTTATTCATGTATATGTAAATTCGGGATTGAATTTGATTCTCAACAAAGGATCCTCCAAATACTTGTTAAGCAAATTAGTTGGGATAATTGAAGGCTTCATACAATAATGTTACAAGCAACGATAAATGGAGAGTTCTTAAATGATATTAATGAGCAGGATATTATCGTGTTTCCTTGCCATCTTGAGGAAAGTTATTTTCTATAGATTATTGGGTTGCCGGAAAGTAAAAGCAGAAAATATAAAATATAATATTTACGAGTAAATATTTACTGAATCACAACTCTACGTTATTAGAGTGAGTTTTATTTTTAAAGGTTTTTAAATCTCTTTAGGGTGATAAGATAGTAACCATAGATCTATGGATAGTAATATTTTTACCGTGTTTAATAATTAAGTACTAATTAATAACCTTTTTTTTATTATTAAGATAATTTTATTGTTCCAAAAACAATGTTACATTTTATTTTTCCACCAGTTATTGATAAGCAGAAACTATGCAATACAAATACAGTACAATACAAGTTAACGTTAGTGGAAAAGACCTGTAAGACACCTGTATGTATCACAGGATACAGGATACATTTTTAACTAGTAAGTACAGACCTACTAGTTAAAAATAAACTGTATCACAGGAGACAGGGCCTTCCACTTGAAATGAATCAGCGTATTGACATATTATGTACGGCACGTATGTTGGAAAAAAAAAAACTAATAGGTAATAAAAAGATACATGAAAAAGTAGGACCACGTTGATAATTAAGGCTCGGCGCAAACGGGCCACCGACCACAGCCACTGGTGGCCAGCGACATCATATATTTTGTAAAGACGCACCGCACACGTGTAGCCGGTGGCGGCCACTCAAAATATATGAAAAAGCGCTGTCGCTGGCCACCAGTGGCTGTGGTTGATGGCCCGTTTGCGCCGAGCCTTAAAGAAAGTAACTGTATGTGTGTGTGCTGTATATGTGTGTTGTGTAAATGTGTAGTGTAAGTGTGTTGTGTGGTGTGAGTAAGTTGGTGCAGTTTGTGAGTGTGGGTGTGATTGCTTATCAGTGTACCGATTTCACTATAGAACTATATCGGTAATAAGTAGACTTTCAAGTAAGAAGAGTTTCAGTATTACTATATGAAAGTTTTAGAAACTAATCACTCAGCAGTAATTTGCACTTTGGGAAAGAATGCTCGTAAATGTTGAGTAGTTTGTTCGCTATGTTATAAAGACGAGGACCGAGGACATAGAAATGTCGACTAGCAAGAGTGGTTCTATGGCGTACGGTGGGACATACTTGCGTCATTTTTCACTCATGAGCCCTGGAACATAGGTGAGAGAGGAGTGTTGGCGCAGAATTGATTGAAGGACAAAGAGTTGTCTCACAGATAGAAGTTTACACTCGCTATATATCAGAAATGTAGGGTACATGCGTGGTTTCATATGCATAACCTTTAAGACAGCTCTCTGTGCTCTTTCAACTTTGAGAAACGCAGCGGTATAAGCACCACCCCACGCTGAGATACAGGATGAGAGAAGGGACTGTGCCAAAGCATAATATTATAACTACTTTACTACATACTAACTAATATCGGTATCGCTCTACACTTTTTCAAGTTTCCAAGTATTAGAAGTAAAGTCCCACTATTCTACAAATCCTACAGAGAAATCATTCAAAGTTTATTAAGGACCCGCCAAACTCCTCCAAATCTAATCGAAACTCAACGATAATCCTCATACAATGGAAACGTACCGACAATTAATTCACGATCAATCAGGACAGTACTTACCCACTAGACGGGGCAAGACATTCAAACATTATCAAAAGAGGGTTCTATCAACAATGGGTCTCGTCAAAAGTCTTTGGAGAAAATTGACTCACACAAAGGCTCTGGATCAATCAAGCGGGGGATTGGAGACAGTCTTCTTTGAGTCTATCTATAGGATTGCGTATGTGGCAGGTAAATTATATATTGGGGATTTGCGATAGGAAAGTGATTTTAGATGAACTTTAGGTATGTTTAGAGATGAGATTGGTTTTTTTTTAGATAATGTTAGATATAGGTACCGACATTGTGTGTCTAAAATAATGGCATGATAGACTTTCTCTAACTTATGAGACAGCTGTGCTGCTGGGGAGTTTGTTGCGCCACTTCTTCTTTCCCAGCTAAAGCACTAGGAAGTGCAGAGCGGGCGGTTTGGGATACTGTTATGTAATTAATTTTGACGTTCAAGAAGATTATCAGTCTTGTTTGAATAAATGACATTAGATTGATGTTTTTTTTTTAATGGTTTGAAACACAGGTTGCTTGAAACACACTCGTACGTGTCCGATTTTGCATAAAAATAGACTTGCTTTAGTTAACCATTATGCTTATCTCAAAATGAAAGAACTTTTGTCATATTCCACTGTAAGTACCGTGGAAGAAACATTTATGCCTAAAGGTATTTAAATATTCCCTTTGTTGTCTTTATCAAAAGCATCTGGTTGTTAAAATAAAGGTTAATTGTAACCACTAAATTATCATAACGAGCGCAAACAAACTCATAAATGACGCATAACAGTTGTAATAACATACGCATTTCTTCACATTAATCAACAATTTCACACTTCAAGCCATCCAATTCATCTTAATGTTCATCCAACAAACTATAGTTTAACACCAAGGAGCAAGTTGCACTTAGTTTAAAGTTGTCACAGACTTGGAACGTTCTCCGCTATTTGCTTGAGCCAATTTTAATGATCATTTACACGCGGAGAGGTTCTCACTATTCGAGAGCTGAAACTGTCCATGCGAGTCTTGTGGAGAGCTCAATGTGTTTACAGTCAGGTGAGAAAAAAAAAACTCGCCTTAGGCCGAATTTCTCGAACCGGGATAATAATTATAAACTCGAAATATTTGTCTACGCTTCCATTTTTAAAAGGAGAAGCGGCTTTGTTTTTAGACATTCAGGTATTAGTTACATACTGTTAAAACTAATAGGTCCTAATGTCTAGGTGTTAATGGCGTGAAATCTTCGGGGTTACCAGTTCAGTTAGGTGTACCTCAAGGCTCAATACTGGGTCCATTTTTGTTCTTAGTGTAGGTATATCAATGACTTAACATTCTATTCGGAGGGTACCTGTGAAGTTGTACTGTTTGCAGATGATACCTCTCTTAATTTTAAAGAAGACAGGAATAGACAAGATTTTGACGATCTAAATAGTGCACTCTCAATGGTTACGGATTGTTTTACAACAAATAACTTAGTTCTCAATTCCAAGAAAACGAAATGTATAAAATTCGCTTTACGGAATGTTAGAAATCTAGAACCCAACATCGTCATAAATAAAGAGGTGCTTGAAACTGTAGAGTCGGCAGTTTTTCTGGGCATAACAGTAGATGCCAAACTTCAGTGGGGCCCATATACCATATCAAGTCTAGCGGGAAGGTTCAGTTCGGCCGCCTATACGCTGTCAGGAAAGTAAGACAATACACTGGTGAAGGGCGGGCGTTTTTGGGGGACTGTCTTATGTAATTTTGACGTTCGAAAAGTGCTGATTCTCAGCCTAGTTTGAATAAATGACTTTTGAATTGACACTGACGTTGATACAGTTCGGTTAGTCTATTTTACTTATTTCCATAGCGTTATATCCTATCATGGTATTCTGCTATGGGGCAAAGCAGAACAAATATATTCAAAATGTATTTGTTCTTCAAAAACGAGCTGTTCGAGCAATTTACCAGCTAGGTGCCAGAGTTGCTCTGAGAGATTTTTTTAAAGATATTAGATACACTTACTTAAACATTAAAAACAGTGTGGTATTGACAATATTAACACCAGAAATAAGGACAAATGATGTGCTCCATTTCACCCGCTTCATAAGGTTCGTAACTCATTTATTGGACTTGGTATAACCTTGACATACCTAATTACCTAATCACAATCTTTGTGTTTTTTTTCTTTTTTTTATGAGTTGTATTGCAATATGTGGTTAGCTAGCGACCTCGACGATTGATCATATATTATATTATTTTTGTCTAACTGTCGATTTATTTTTACTTCGATGGTCCTAGTTTATCATATGTGACTTCGGGTTACAGCATTATTAGCTATATGAAAGCGGGCACGCCCTAATTATGCCTGGAGGCTTTTATTCGGGTATTAAGTTATGTTTACGTTTTTAGTTTTAATTTTCGCTTGAGTATAGATTTCGATGTTTTTGTTGGTATATTGGCGTGTGCAGCGTGTGCTAGCTGTCATTATGGCAAATATATTTTATTTAAAGTTATGTGTTGAGTAATGTAAATTATTTTGCATACTATTGTATAGAATCAAGTTTTTTTTCTAACCGAACAGACAGCAGTGCTGCTGGGGAGTTTGTTGCGCCACTTCTTCCTAGCTAAAGCACTAGGAAGTGGTGAAGGGTGGGCGTAGAAAAGTGCTGATTCTCAGTCAAATTTGAATAAATGACTTTTGAATTTTGAATCAAGTTTTTATCTACTTTCGAAAATCGCCAATTCGAGGCGAGATATTCTCCTCAAGTAAACGAGTCTTAACTCGAAACTTTCCTCGCTTCCCCAGGTATGTCCACTACGGACAACGACATAGGCTACCTGATGTACAGTTACACTGTAAAGTTGATGATAGTACTTCTGGTGTGCGGCGAAATGTGGTATGGATTCACGGAGACCTCAAGCTTGGACGAAGTGGCTGCGTGTATCAACGTATTGGTCATACAGTTTATAACCATTTACAGATACCAGAATATGGTAAATGGAACACTTTTGTGTTTTTGAATGTTACCTTAGATCGTGACTTTTTGATGCATAACCAGCCTATAATGTTCCCACTGCTGGGATACGGGACTATTCTATGTCCGGCAGAAAAAATTACCAGCCTATTATAAATGACCAGGCTATTACCAGCACAGAAAAAAAAAATTACCAGCCTATTATATTTTAGATGGCACATCAAGACTTCTACAAGAAGCTGGCGAGTTCTATGGAATCCCCATACTTCGATATTTCAACAGAGAAACGGAAGAAACTGGTGGACTTTTGGTGGCAAACAAACGAGAAATATTTGAAACTTCTACTAGGTTTAGGAAACTGCACTCTTGCAGCTTGGTTAGTAATTATTTAATGTTTTAACGTAAGAAACCGCATTATTTGATCGTAGGTAGATAGATTTATCATTAATAAAAACCACATTCTCGAAACTCTTCAATAGAGATTTATCAGATTGTAGAACTAATGAGCGTCGGAACCTGCCATGACATATGTTATTGCCGGCCAAACACGAAACAAAATTTTACTTTCTCACGCCGACAAATTTCGCAGCACTATCCTACACGTTCAGTGCCGGGAGCCCTCCTGGAGGGTTCACCTAGTCGTATATGGGACGTCTGGAGCCCTCGCGGTGGGCTCATTTTAAATGTAGGTTTTTCTAAGCGAATACAGCATCATAAACCGTGAAAATAAAATCGAATGTATATTATAACACGTTTTTTTTTCGCGTCTTTACTAAAAATTATAAAGGTTGGAAAATACAAGACCTAATATTTTGGGCTACTTTTAGGTTCATCTTCCCCCTCGTAGACGAAGTTGACTACAACCTCATCATATACATCCGTCTCCCATTCTACTACATGACGCCTGTCCGGTACCCTGTAGCCTACTTGATCGTGGTGATATCGTTCTTCTACATCTCGCACTTCGTGATGGTGACCGATCTAAAGATGCAGTCTCATCTAATCCACATGCTGTGTCAGTTCGCTGTGCTGGTCGACTGCTTTGAGAACTTGCTGGGAGAGTGCAGGGTTGGATTTGAAGGTACGGATTTGGAAATATCTTAACATGGCATTAGATTGAGGTCGATCGACGTTGATTGTTGACGACAACTAAGTACAAGGCAGGGAACCGCTACGCCCCGGCCGGTCTAAAGACGGCAGGTAGGTACACACCCCGAGTCAATGGCGGCTCGGAATATGAGGCGAGTCGCTGCGCAGCTATACGAATTCATGGGTCAGCGCGGGTGAGGGGTGAGGTACTGCGCAGCGAGAAGCTAACTTCCGAGCCGCCATTAAGTTTGAATCGAACTGTACCTACTAATGAAATTAGTGGTGCCGAAAGTTCGTTGAGTGCACAACTTCACGGACCGCCTTCAAAGTCCACAGTTTCTACAGGGTCAAATTAAATTAGCGAGCGAAACTCCACACACGTGGTAAGTATCTATTCCTATCTAAACATAATAAAACGAATAAAAAAATTGATGACTTTTTGGGGTCAAATACCGCTGGCTAAGTAATAATAGTCACACAGGTAGATCGATCAGGTTAAGCTACGTATGCCGCGGTTGTTCCGTGGATGGGTGACCATCTTTACATACCAAGACCCCTCCGCGTCTCGCAAAGCACGTTAAGCCGTTGGTCCCGGCTGTCATTTGTAGATCTTTGATAAACATTACGGGTAGTCAGAAGCCCAATAGTCTGACAACCAGTTTTACCAAGGGTATCGTGTTACCTAGTAACTAGGTTGTGGAGGTCAGATAGGCAGTCGCTCCATGTAAAATACTGACTGCATCCGGTTAGACTGGAAGCCGACCCCAAAATATTATATTTGGGAAAAGGCTATTCAGAGATGATGTACCACTCGTATAGTTGCTTGAAATATCAGTTTAAAAATACACTTTTCTTGTGAAAACGTTCCTACTGCTGCAAACAGTAGCGAACCCGACTCTTTTAATTAAGGGCGGCTTTAGCGAGCCATTGCAAAGTGAAATTCCTGAGCAAATCGATATTTTTCTCACCGCCTTTTGTTGCACGCCAGGCTCTGGTATCTTTATGACCTTCATGAAAAAAGCTAATAAAAAAACCATTCATAAACTGTGTAGCCATTGACGACCAACAAATAATGTCACATTTCAATTTATTAACACATACGATATTAATAAACATAACAAAATAAAATATTAAAATACTAGCTTTACCCGGCCCGGCTTCGCACGGGTGGCACTAAGTACTTATCTACCCTACCTACCCTACCTACCCTACCTACCCTACCTACCCTACCTACCCTACCTACCCTACCTACCCTACCTACCCTACCTACCCTACCTACCCTACCTACCCTACCTACCCTACCTACCCTACCTACCCTACCTACCCTACCTACCCTACCTACCCTACCTACCCTACCTACCCTACCTACCCTACCTACCCTACCTACCCTACCTACCCTACCTACCCTACCTACCCTACCTACCCTACCTACCCTACCTACCCTACCTACCCTACCTACCCTACCTACCCTACCTACCCTACCTACCCTACCTACCCTACCTACCCTACCTACCCTACCTACCCTACCTACCCTACCTACCCTACCTACCCTACCTACCCTACCTACCCTACCTACCCTACCTACCCTACCTACCCTACCTACCCTACCTACCCTACCTACCCTACCTACCCTACCTACCCTACCTACCCTACCTACCCTACCTACCCTACCTACCCTACCTACCTACCCTACCTACCCTACCTACCCTACCTACCCTACCTACCTACCCTACCTACCCTACCTACCCTACCTACCCTACCTACCCTACCTACCCTACCTACCCTACCTACCCTACCTACCCTACCTACCCTACCTACCCTACCTACCCTACCTACCCTACCTACCCTACCTACCCTACCTACCCTACCTACCCTACCTACCCTACCTACCCTACCTACCCTACCTACCCTACCTACCCTACCTACCCTACCTACCCTACCTACCCTACCTACCCTACCTACCCTACCTACCCTACCTACCCTACCTACCCTACCTACCCTACCTACCCTACCTACCCTACCTACCCTACCTACCCTACCTACCCTACCTACCCTACCTACCCTACCTACCCTACCTACCCTACCTACCCTACCTACCCTACCTACCCTACCTACCCTACCTACCCTACCTACCCTACCTACCCTACCTACCCTACCTACCCTACCTACCCTACCTACCCTACCTACCCTACCTACCCTACCTACCCTACCTACCCTACCTACCCTACCTACCCTACCTACCCTACCTACCCTACCTACCCTACCTACCCTACCTACCCTACCTACCCTACCTACCCTACCTACCCTACCTACCCTACCTACCCTACCTACCCTACCTACCCTACCTACCCTACCTACCCTACCTACCCTACCTACCCTACCTACCTACCCTACCTACCCTACCTACCCTACCTACCCTACCTACCCTACCTACCCTACCTACCCTACCTACCCTACCTACCCTACCTACCCTACCTACCTACCCTACCTACCCTACCTACCCTACCTACCCTACCTACCCTACCTACCCTACCTACCCTACCTACCCTACCTACCCTACCTACCCTACCTACCCTACCTACCCTACCTACCCTACCTACCCTACCTACCCTACCTACCTCGCAGCTTTTCCATATTTTCTCACCGTTTAGACCTACCCTGGACTACGACAAACATTTTAAAACCAAAAACAGCTCGATCGGCACAGCCGTTCTCGAGTTTTAATCAGACTAACGAATAACAATTCATTTTTATTTATATAGATTATTATTTATCTTTCAAAACAAACTTACGACAGAAACTTTTTAACGACTGTTTCAGATGTAGCTGAAAACAATTTAGTTTACAACAAAAGTTTCGCTGATAAATACACAAAGAGACTGGGCGAGTTGGTACAACAACACAAGCAAATTTTAAGGTAAATATTATTAACATAATCAAAAGTTTAAGAAAGGACTCAGAAAAAAGAAAAAGATTGTTATATTTTTCTGAACTAGAAAAGTATAACAATCTTCTTCTTTTTTCTGAGTCAATGGTAAATTGTTAGTGTGGGTGGTCACACCAATCGTGGCATCAGTGGGATTTTTTAGGGTCTCCGAAGTTAATTTTATAAAATGTTTCTTGTCTGTCATTCGTGGATCTTTGACAGTCGTTACGGGTCGTCAGAAGTCCGAAAGTCTGTCAACCAGTCTTTCCAAGGGTATCGTATTAACCAGTTACTGGGTTGTGGAGGTCAGATAGGCAGTCGCTCCATGTAAAATACTGGTATTCAGCTGCATCCTGTTAGACTGGAAGCCGACCCCAACAGAGTTGGGAAAAGGCTAGGCAGATTGATTTTGTTTCATAAGCAAAGTGTCATATGCACATCACACAATTTATCAACAAACAAAAATCTGACACTAGGAACACAGTATATATAAATTGTGCTAGGGACTATCAAGTGAGATCGATGCTTTAACAAAGTAAGTATGCTGAAAAGGTATGCGAACATTGAAACTCGCTACCCTTTGTGTGAGAATATACGTGGAAATACGTTAACACTTTCCATAGAGCGCGTAGTGGTGCAGTAGGATCAGAGCAAAAGTACTTAGCACAGATGTATAGGTAGGGATAGTGGGTACCTATCACAGTATTTTTCTTTACATTATAAACATTTAAAACTTCCTGAAATAATGGGAAGTAGATGACCCGGTGAACTTCGTTCCACGTGATATTGGTACAAAATTTTGTTTTTTTATTCCATTTTTCGGCTGTATCTTTGAGTTTTTCCTAATTTTATTTAAATCGGTCGAGCCATTCTCGAGTTTTTGTAAGACTAACGCACGGCAATTGATTTTTATCTATACAGGGTGGCAGGAACATCGACGCGAAGCCGGTTACCATGAACTCAGTACATGATTCTGAACTCCCCTGCATTGAAATTTTTCGTCGGTTATTAAAAAAAAATCTGCTGTTTCGTAGAAAAGTGCAATACAGGACGCGGTCAAAATGTATGGAACAGCGGATTTTTTTTATTATAACCGACGAAAAATTTCAACCCCGGGGGGTTCAGAATCATGTACTGAATCCATGCTAACCGGCTTCGCGTCGATGTCCCTGCCACCCTGTATAGATTAAATTCGGTATAAGTAGGTAGCTATACGGAAAAACTCTGACAAGTTACTTTGATAAAAATATGTTAAATGCGACATTGTATTCCCGCCATCAAAATCTTCTGCTCAACCAAGAAGAACAAAATAAATAAAATCGACAAAATCATGTCCTATCGAAGCTACTTAATCAACCATAATAAAATGATAGTCACGTATTTTTTCAATTTCGGTGAGCGCAAATCGTGTTGTTTCGCTATGTGGATTGGAAATCCGTAACGAGGAACAAACGGATCTGAAATCCGAAACGGGGCCGAAACGGATCTAAGACAATACTCCCCAAATTCGTTGTCCTACATAAAATAAAAGCATATCACGTTTCATACACATTTATATCTTCACTACGTGACCACAAGCTAAAAAAGCGAATATAATATTTCTAGATTAATGCCGACATTGTTCTACTGTTTCCACAATGGGATATAACTTTTCGCCTTTTTATTGTTTTAAGCACCTTTTTCCACTAGATATAATCCTTGGACCCATAATGCTACGCTAGGATTAATATGTTTCATATGGGAATGCTTTCTTTCCACAGGGCATAATAATGGTGGTTCAGTAATTTTTTTCCATGAACTAGCGTTGCCCGACGGTATGAAAATAAACCTCTAAATTGGGACTTCATTTTTAAAACATAAACACACATGAAAAAATATATGTACTTTTTACGCTAGGGTACCATTCCGTACCCGACCGCAGCGCACGACTGCAGGCGACGTGTCACCGCGACACGACTGGTTTCTGTGAATTTCTATAAAATTGCTTCCGTAGCTAGCGACACGTCGTTGGCAGCCACGGAAGAGCGACAGGCGACACGTGTAGCCCGACTGCAGACCAGTAGTGCTGCCAACGCTCGAGCGATAACATTTTTTTCTATCTTCTATCTACCGATTGGAATACGGTCGTGTGGCTGCAGTCATGTTTCCGAAAACATGACTGCAGCCACACGTCACCTGCAGTTGCCGCCTGCGGTTGGGTACAGAATGGTACGTTTAGGGTTGGAAAGGAGGTGATTATGAAGGTACTTACTGATAGGAAGCGAACAAAAACTGGTAATGCGCCGATAATACCAATGAGAACTATAGAAGACGCAGTCTATTGCGCCGGCAATACAAAAAGTGTGATGCTGATGATGTAGGTAACTAAACACCTGACAGGTGCAGGTTCCGACTTGCAGGGATCGGCTTTCCCGAATCGAAATCTTGTTACCTTTCCCCCCATAAGACTGCAAAAAGAAAACTGTATTCACCGTACTTACTTTTTTCATGTTAACTGTCCCATTACCCATTGTAACTGTTCAGCCACACGATGAACATGCGCGACACGCTGAGCAGGCCCATGTTGGGCCAGCTGGCGGCCAGCGGCATACTCATTTGTTTCATCGGCTATCAGGCCGCTACGGTGAGTACCTAGACACAGTCAAACAACAATAGGTTTGTATGAACTCTACCTAGTTCATTGATATTTTCTCCAAATATGTCCATATAACACAGTAGATTTTTGGTTACTACCGTGCGTACAAATGAATTTTGTGGGATACAGCATCAGTGCTTAATTGTTATGAGATAAGCCATCTTATATTCATAAAAGTCGAATTTACTTTGTCTAGATCAAGACAACTGATTGATATCAATCTAATCTTTGTGGTATATTCTCTAAGGGTTTACTTGATGAATACAATTTTGAAGTTTTCAATTACTTATAAGAAGATATATAATTCCGTAATTTTAAAGGCCCGGGGGCTCATATTGTGGATATTCTAACTTATTACTTAGGTCATATCACAAGAATAAAACTAAGTCATAACTAATTTTCAGACGTTAGGCGAGAGCATCGCAGAATGTTTAATGAGTTTCCTGTTCCTGGGCTACAACCTTTTTAATTTCTACATCATCTGCCGCTGGTGTGAGGAGATTACAATTCAAGTAACTTAATATTATGTCATCTTAATTTAAAAAAGGTCCTTTTGGTCAGTTCGTAGCTATTATAGGTATCTGTACCTAATGATTGTTTTTTTAATGTTCATTTTGGTAGACCCTTCAGAATTGTATACCATACCTTAATAAAAAGATATCCACAGCTGAACACGCACCGTGTGATTAACTCGCAACAAACTTAGGATCCGATCACACGTACCACACCACAGCACTTCAAAACCACAATCACACCGCAACCACACCACAACCACACCACAACCACACCACAACCACACCAGAACCACACCAGAACCACACCACAACCACACCACAACCTCACCACAACCAAACCAAAACCACACTACAATCACACCACAACTACACCACAACCACACCACAACCACACCACAACCACACCACAACCACACCACAACCACGCCACAACCACACCACACCCACACCACAACCACAGCCACAACCACAGCCACACCACAACCACACCACAGCCACACCACAGCCACGCCACAGCCACACCACATCCACACCACATATATCACAACCACAACACGTTGTAAGAAAATGAATAGTTTATTTACCGCCGAACCGTGTCGATGCCGAACACATCAAGACCACGTCGCAGCCACAACGCAAACACCAGCGACACTGCGCACTAGCGGCCGTTCACATTGCAAACACAACGATCTGTCTGTCTGCAAACACGAAACGTAACCACATCGCGGCATCGCAACTACTAGCGACAATGCAACCACATTGAAATTTTGAGGTTAAAACAACGAACTGTAGCGACACTATTCACACGCAGCCACTGCCTGCCCACATTTTGCGCTGCAATGTGGTGTGATTATGGTACGTGTGTTCGGGCCCTAAGTTATTTACAAACACCTTTTTAGAAGGGAATACTCTTGCCCATTCTTTTCAGAGCGCAAAAATAGGTGAGGCCATATATTGCTCAGGCTGGGAGTGCGGAGTCTCCAAACTGCCTGGAGTGCGCTCCACCATCTTGTTTGTAATCGCACGCGCCAACAAGCCCCTGGTCCTCACTGCAGGAGGGATGTACAACCTTTCCCTCACTTCTTATACGACTGTAAGTTGAATTGAACGAGAAAGCTCCAAGCAATTTTAAAGTTTGACAATTTACTTTGTTTACTTACTGGAATGTAGCTTTTAAAAAGTAATTTTCAAAGTAACACTGTTAGTCTAAAGTAAAATATCCCTAGAATGTCTGCTTCTTTGAATAGAACCATTACGCGAGCGAGACTGAACGACGCCGCTATTTCAGAGAATTTCATTGATCTCTCACTCTCAGTGATTTTTCTGATTGAATGATGATTTTCCTCCAAAACCTTTATTTATTTCATCGACATCGCTCTCCTCTGATGTGCCATACACAAACATCGGAAAATTACGAAAATCTCTACAGATAAACGTTAAGGGAAACCAAAAAAAATACAGCTTGATTTAAAAATAAAAAAAATCGGTTTTACGTAGACATACGGCCTGGGGCACACGCGCGGCTTGTTCCAGTCGGCTTGTGGTGATGACACCCGCTTTGCCCGCGGCTTACTGTTTTGTGGGTTTCAACCTTTATATCTAAATTAATTACGTTTACCAAATAACTGGTTACTGTATAATTTGTTTGTATTTTATTGGGTTAGTACCCAATTGGTGCTTGGTGCTAAAAGTTTCAAAATAAAGCGTAGACATAATTATGCTGTCTGAATTCAGACATAATGGAAAATTATGCTAACTTTAACACTTTAAATGCGTAGCTTCTGCCAGTTTTCACTGACACTAAGCGATACCTAAATGTACGGCCCATTATTATTGCTCGGCTTAGCGTCTTATTTAGGTGTCGCCTAGTGTTCGTAAAAATAGCTGTTCTAATAATATGTATTTTTGTATTACGATTTTCCTTTAATTATGTTTACGTAATATTCTTCTTTCCAGTTGGTGAAAACCTCCTACAGTGCATTGACGGTGTTGCTTCGATTTCGACACAGTTAGATGCAACTTTATCTCATGAAGAAATATTTCTGTTTTACAAAATAATTTAAGCACAAAAATAATATGATTAGCATTGATTACTGTTTTAGGGCACGACCAACTCCCACGCATAAATTATAATTTCCTGTGCACAAAATAGAATATTAAATTAGTAATTGAAAAATAAATTAACGCACAAATCAAATATAACTTTTTCCATTTTATTTAATTTTGTTTTGCCAAACAGTTTTAAGAGGTTCATTAATTTATAAAAGCGTACCTCATTAGAAGGTCAATAAGTTTTTAGAGGATCAGTTAAATCTTCCCCTATTTTATTTATTAAAGTAGACGTAAATTATAATTTTATTATTATGCTTTCCTTTATTTTATTTATATACATATAATTTACATTTTTAAATATTTTTATAAAAACAAAATAATACAAAAACATTTAAAAATATAAAAAATAGTAGCCCACCGGTATCGGGAACAGGGTCCAAGCTATTATTATTATTATATAGACGGGGTGGCAGGGACATCGACGCGAAGCCGATTACCATAGATTCAGTACACGATTCTGAACCCCCCTGAGTTGAAATGATTCGTCGGTTATTAAAAAAAAAAATCAGCTGCTCCATACATTTTGACCGCGTAGGTATTGCACTTTTCTATGAAACAGCTGTATTTTTTTTAAATAACCGACGAAAAATTTCAACGCAGGGGTGTTCAGAATCATGTACTGAATCCATGGTAACCGGCTTCGCGTCGATGTCCCTGCCACCCTGTATAATAATGTTCAAGTGAAACTGGAAGATATACTACTAAGAAAACATTTTACCCTACTTTGGCATAATAAAGTAAGCTGGAACTATAATTAACGATATATATTAGAAATGTCTCTTGTGTCTCATACAAGAGACATCAAAGATGCCTTGTAATTAGTTATGATAGAACAAACGAAGAACAAAGAGGAATTAAATACTTTCTGCAACTGACCGCCCACTGTCAACTGCAAGGATCCTGTGTCCATTGCACATTGCGTATTCAAAACAATATTTTAATTGTAGGATTATTTTAGTGATGGTTGCTGAGTTCAAAATCATTTAGAAGGTTAAAATGATGAAATCTCAAAGATAATATAACAATCGTTATTATGCGGACTATTTAATAATTAGAAAACTATTGCTTATTCAATTTATTATTAATGAAAGTACTTAATAAATAACCCACTTTTGTGTAAATTTCATATTATTTATTGAATATCTCTTATACAAAATGGTAGTATTAATAATACTTGATTAATATAATCCACTCGTTAGGCAGTTGGATCAAGGGCGAGATTCAGAAGGTAGTATTCCTCGATAAGGCTCGCATCGTGAGGAGGTTCCTGTCTCTGCAGCCCTAACCACCAGTAGCTTGGACCCTGCTCCCGACACCGGCTGAACACTATTATTTATATTTTCAACTACGATATTAAAAATGTATTTTAAAGGTTAAAAAGTTAAATGACCGAAATATTTAACTATTTAAAAAAAAATGTTAAAAGGAATTCCGCAAAAAATATTATTTATATTATTTTTTGTAAATAATATAAAGTCTAATCTGCCCACTAAAGTAATATAATATAAATTTTATAAATAAAACAACTGAATTCACGGACACACTAATATTGTAAAATGGAAACAAACATAAACTTGTCATGCACGTAGTCCTCAACTAATATATAATTAAAGGTACCTACTTAATTTAATCGGGAAGATACAAATGATATCGGCTGAAGGGATCATTTGTCCACATCAGATAACTACGAAAGCACAATGTTGAGGTTCTTGAAGTACGCCTGGAGGAAAGCCACCCCAAGTCATGCTATAAAGCTCGCCGGGCCATTGGAAAGAATGTTCTTTGAGTTCGTTTATCGTCTCGTCTATATAGCAGGTAAAGTAAATTATGAAAAGGTTTTTTTTTTTAATTCTCTTATGTTACTAAAAGCTAAGTCCGCTCAACTGTCGATTTGCCTTCAGCAGTCGATAACAATAAAAAAACTATTGTGTCTCGTTAGTGACAGTTAAACTCTTAATAAGGCTGGTTTTACTCATAATTAATGACGCATATTATATACATAATTATATAATTTATGATGCTTGATCAAATTAAATATAATAACCACACACTAAGTGTAAACACACAACCACACAATAAGTGGGCACCTAACTATTCTTGATTAAAAAAAAAACACATTGAATAAAATTTTCTCAACTACAATAGAGAAAATCATTTGTGAGAATTGACACCTTCTCCGAAACTTAAAATGCATCAGAGTAACCACCATTACAGACGTCTGATCACTGGTAGCGTCTGATCCATACCTTAGCGATAAAAATATACAATATGTAAAACAAACCCTGTCCGGACCGAAAGGACCATAGGTACTGCAATAAAATTACGAAAAGTAATATTTTTTTAAATTATTATTGAAAATAAACAAGTTATTGCTATTTAAAATTCAAATCCCTAAAAAATATTTAAATTTTCAACAGGGGTCATCACTCATCAGTTATGACTTTTAGACACCCGCTAAACGACAAGGACCCGCAGGGCTATTACCTATCTTGCAGAAGCAATGCGATAGCGATCATTTGTTTCATTTTGACAGTTCAACAACATTCAATGCGATAATTACGTTGCAGAGCAGAATTAAATTTCGAACTTATGAAGCAATGGATTAGTAATCTGTTTCAAAACGAATTGATTGTGTATTACGTAATTAGGGTACCGGCCGCTCGCGCCCGGTAAAATTCGCCATTGAAAAAAAAAGGAGGTTTTTTTTTTTCTTTTTTCCTGTATTTTTCCTCATGAATATAAACTCAGCACGATACCTAATAATCACGGATCGGACAGGGTTTTTTTTACATGTTGTATAAATGAACATTTCACGACGTAATTAAGGCAGGTGTGTTGCTATACCTACTTAGAACTAGTTCATTAGTCTCTAACAAAGATTTTCACACATTGGCATAAATGCTTAAAAATGATTTCTTCCCTCAGGACTCTCCACATCCGACGACTACCTTGCATACACAGTGTACAGCGCTTTCTTAAGGATTATTTGCATGCTGATAGTCGGCCTCGAGATATGGCACTTGATTAGCGACGAATTGTTTCT
This sequence comes from Conistra vaccinii, assembly GCA_948150665.1. NCBI lineage: Eukaryota > Metazoa > Arthropoda > Insecta > Lepidoptera > Noctuidae > Conistra > Conistra vaccinii. The sequence goes on from OX411318.1 coordinate 18,024,221, forward strand.
GGATGACATGATATCTTCCGCCAATGTCATCTGCGTACACATCATCGCTATTTGGAAACTTATGATTATGGTAAATCTATCTACTATCTACATATATTATCAAAATCGTTTATTGGGGAACAAAGAAAAAAAATGTTACACAATGATAGCTGCAATAGATAAAACTTTTGCTAGTTAGACCTCGCGTTACACACATAAAATTACGTTAGGTCGCAATTAGTTTCATTTTGACAGTTCACCTACGTTCATTGCGTTATTTACGTTGTTGAGCAGACAGAACGTTATTTACGTTGTTAATTTTTCAAACCTATGCAACTATGAAGTACCTAATAGATTGTAATTGAAAATGCGTTACGCTATTAGGGTGCAGATCCATTACCTTATGTCCTTAAGGTGGATCCACAGTAACTGTACTCCGCGAAAATCAAATATACTTATGTTTTTTGCAATTTTCAGGTCAGTGTCAGGTTGTATCTTGATCCAAATATGACGCGCGACTATAACATATATGTATTTATAGACTTATAATCTGGAATCATTTAAATCATTAAAATAAATTATATCTATCTAAATAATTAATACATCTCTCTAAATTAGATTTGTTCCATTAAAACTTTTTCATAAGTTTGTTCTTATGTACACTATATACTTGAATACAACCTGACACTGACCAACAGCACCTTCTACTAAGTGAGTGAAAGTCGGCAGTCAGCTTGATCTTTCTTATATAATTAATTGCTTCAGCATATTTTAAACAGTTCGCGGAGTCTTGGACAAAATTGGTGCAAAACGATACATCCCGGATGGCATAAAATGGAGGTTGTTTATGCAGTGGGATAGAAAATACTTTGATTAGATGTGATGATCATGACGATTTAGTAGTTTAAAACTTTATGTATTGATTTCAACACAAATAGGTTAGCTATAAAATTAGCTTGTAGCTAAAAAGTATTAAATACATAGATGGTGGGGTAAATTTCAGCACGAAAACTTGGGAATTAATTTAAGCTTCGTACAGCAATGTAAGTAATCGGTGCGGAATGAAATCCTGCGGTACTGCATCCACAAATCCGGTTACCTCGTGTGATAACAATGGGCATTACTTAGGTACTATCATATTTGAAAGTGGTGGTCAGTGTAGTGTCTATGTCTCTATCAGGATTCCTATTTACATGGTTTTTGGCCAGTCACAATGGAACATGAAGAAAACGTTTTTGATCGCAAATGCTAACTCGTCTAAATGCGAAATAAAATAATAAGAAAATTCTGTTAGCTTTAAAAGCTTTTAAGCGGAGACAGTTCCGGAAAAAGTTCAATCTTCTTCTTTTCGTGTGGTTAGTGACTAACCAGCCAGTCCATTGCTTCATAAGTTCGACAAAAACAATTGAACAGTTTTATTTTGTCGAACTTATGAAGCAATGGACTGGCAATCTTTTTCAATTGGTTTCAATTTTAAATTGATCGTGCATTGCGTAATTGGGGGGCTGGTGTCCCTCAGGCCTCTAATGGCTTCAAAAGCCATCGAGAAATATCTCTCCGGAATGCCGGTTTCCTCACGATGTTTTCCTTCACCGTTTTTGAAGCAAGTGATTTTATACAATACGCATGCGTGCGTGCCTGAGTTCGAACTCGAAACCTATGACTTGGCAGTCCAACGATCACAACCACTAGGCTATCACTGCTACTTAAACTGCTGTTAAAAATGAGTAAGTATTTTATTGGTTTCTCAGTTAAGCTGTTTTCAGACCAGCGCGATTTGTCGCGCGACGCGACACCGGTTATTGTCATACCGTGAAGTTTTGTATTGTTCATGTCGCGTCGCGCGACAAATCGCGCTGGTCTGGGAACAGCTTTATGTTGTGAAGCCACTTTTGGTTTTTAGACACGGAGGTTATTTAAAGAAGACATTTTGGTTACGATATTTTTTCTTTATAGGTATTCTACTACGCTATTGAAACATTCACTTCTTGCCTCTTTTGACGCTAAGTGTAGTGTTGATTTTCTTCTACTATGAGGGTTTTCAGGAGTTTAGAGACGAGCGAGTTGAAACCCTCGAAACAAGAAAGAAAATTTTTGGGAGCTTACGTCACTTGAGCTAGAAGCTTAAATATCATCCTGATTTTAACGTATATTCTTGTTTTAGGTTAGCAACAAAAAAGTCTTCAAGAAATTGGCAAAGGCCCTGGAATTGCCTGGTTTTGATATATCTACTCAAAAGCGGAAGGACATTGTAAAATATTGGGCCAATACTCACACGAAATATCTATCAGTTTTTCTGTTTATTTTTGTTTTCGGCATGACATTTTGGTAAATAATTATACATTTTTATTATTGGCAATGCACGTCTGGCACACCCTGGGTATGTTATTGATGTAGGTCCCAAAAATTAGACCTAAATACATTAAGATTGTTTTCGGTATGACATTTTGGTAAATAATTATACATTTTTATTATTGGCAATGCACGTCTGGCACACCCTGGGTATGTTATTGATGTAGGTCCCAAAAATTAGACCTAAATACATTAAGATTGTTTCTATATGAAGTTTTTGCTATTGTGGTCATCGCCACCTCCTATCGTGCACCGCATGCCCTGTCACCTGCACACGTGAGGACCTAATGGCTGCGTCAGAAACGGTTGTCGCATTGCTGGATTTTGGGTCGAACCAAATTTAGGAAAATCGAAAATTTTACTATTATTTTAAAATTTTGCATAGGGTAATTTAGGAATAGTCCTGTGTATGTGTTATTAACATATGGATACGGATTACAGGCAAACGTTCCCGTTCATAGACGATGTGGAATTCAACCTGATGGTGGACGTGAAGCTCCCGTATGAGTTGGTCGGCTATCCTCTACGCTACGCTCTGTCCTACATAGTGGTGGGCATAACGTTCCAATGCGCTTCCTACATGGTCGTCATGACGGAAGTGCTCACACAAGCTCATCTGATACCCCTCATCTGCCAGTTCGATGTGCTTGCAGACTGCTTTGAGAATATCTTTGAAGAATGTACTGTGGAATTCCAAGGTATATTTTTTTAAAGTTTTGAATTGAACCAGCTGTCTTAATTGATAGTACAACTTATGTTAGTCATCTACTTCGCCTCCGAAACCAATATTATACAAAGTAATTTTTTGTTTATACTAAACCTCTTAAGGGGTCATTGTACTCATCATTATGATGATGATTTTTTTTCATTTTTGCTGAGCGTTGGTCTCATAGTGAAAGTTTTTCATAATGATGAGTACAATGACCCCTTAAGAGGTTTAGTATAAACAAAAAATAACGTTGTATAATTCGTTGTTATAAAGAAATTAAGGATCGTAAGGATTTGATCCCATTTGTCCCTAATGTTAGACCAGCCATTTAGATATGTAAGCCCTGATTTAAAGATCGCCGTTGACAGGAATTGACCCAACTTGCCTGTTCGATTATCCAGGTGCAGATTACCTGGGCTATTTAAATCAGGGCTTACATATCTAAATGGCTTCGTGAGACATAAGTTATATAGCAACACTGATTCTCAAGTATTAAACCCTATTGAAGCAAATCATTTTAATGAGAACCATTGCCGTTCTGTAGCCATTCATAGAGCTCCAGATATTTGAAACAACGAACAGAGAGGTACAGAAGATCAGCTCCATACAACTAGCGAAAAGAGGCTCACACAAAGGCCTTTTTTTTTTTTTTTTTTTGGGTGGGAAATCATCCAATGACTTCTCCCGCTCTGGGCGGAGCGGAAGGGCGTGTCAGACTTTTACTGACTAAAACCCACCCGTGTTCCTTCCCTTACCTAGACCGGGGCCACGGTTTCCCCTTAGGACTTATCCGCAACCCCAGTGGTATCACACAAAGGCCTACTTGCAGCTCAAATCACTAAATGCATTAACACTAAACGTATTTAAAACATTATTCCGTCTTTGTCATCTTCAATCGATTGCCAGAAATAGAACGATAATTTAAATTTGTTTAACACTAATTGCGATATGGATTTGCGGGAAAGTCCAAAAGGGATACCGTGGTGGCGTGGCAAACAGGCAACTGAAGGAACACGGGTGGGTTTTAGTCAGTAAGAGTCTGACACGCCCTACCGCTCCGCCCAGAGCTGGAGAAGTTATTTGATGATTTCCCACCCAAAAAAAAAAAGAAGACCGTATCTGTATGTGCGTGCGCTTTCACTGGATGGAGCTAACTAACCTTCTGTTCACATCTATTTTGTGGTTAAGGCTTCCATTGCAAAAGCAAATTAAAAGCCAGTGCCGTCAAAACCGAATACATGCCGTTCCTTTTACAAGCAGCTAGTGAAAAGTGCCTTTAAATTCGTCAGGGACAAACTCCGGTTCCCGGAATTGACTTCGTTTGAGTTTTCCGAAACGTTTCATTTACACACGAAATTCTTTGGAACTCAAAAGCAGAGTTAAAAGACTATTTGGGTCATAGTAATATAATATATTTACTGTTTTCTATACAGACGTATAACGAGAAAATACAATTAAAGACCTTTTTGATAAAGAAGAAAAAAGGTTAGGTGATATAGTTTGGGTAATAACCCAATAACACCTACATATTATATGTAATGTATTAATACATTATGTTAAATTGTATGTCTTATCATTACAACCACCATTCATAGATAAGCACCACAAAAAGAAAAGAAAATAAAGAAAAGTAGGTTTATTCATCACAGAAACATGTGCATACAAAAAGACATAAGTAGCAAAATAGAGAACAGAAATAGTGCACGTCATGACTGTGATAAGAAGGCTTCCACTCAGCATAATGCTGTGCTATGGGGGACCCACAGCACAGCGCTGATTACAAACACACAAAAACAAACATGATCATAGGTAACATGCACAGCAAAACTTCTATTAAACAAAAGAAAAACCACAAAAAGACGTAGCATTGTACGCCACTCTATCATACGAGTAGATATCAATATTCAAATATTTTTTCAGCTTCTTTTCCCGAAATAAACAGACACGAATTTGTTACGAATAAAATTTTTGTGGATAAATATATGACGAGATTGCGTGACTTGGTGGTACAACATCAGGCAATTCTAGCGTAAGTTTCACACTGATTTTTCTTCAACGACAAAGAAAAATAATCTAGCGAAGAAAGGCGGAAAAACTGTGGGTCAGTTAACTTAAACATGACAGACAACAGAGCTTTTTATCTCGTGTAGCCGCTTTGTTCAGATTTCTTATAACTTTGCCTAAAGTTAAGGGCGTACCTAAATGATCTTCTGGAGAACCTTTTCGAGATTCATGCTTTCTTAGTACTGCTCCTGGAATATAGGTTGTATTTTCCATGTTTATTACATTGCATTGTACCTACAAAGTACCTTTTTTTCTAGCCAAACCATGAACTTAAAGGCTATACTAAGCGCCCCAATGCTAGGAGAGATAGCGTGCAGTGGCTTACTCATCTGCTGCGTCGGATACCAAGCGATAGCAGTAAGTAAAGTTTCCAATGTCAAATCGAAAACCGACGGAAAAAATTTTCTGTTGAAATATGGTTAAGTTAATACGGCTTAAAAGCCACGGGTATTAAACTACTAGCGCTGAACTGAAAGGCGATTATTAGAAAGGATTTATCGAGTGGATGTGTGTATGGGGACTTTAGGGCGGTAGGTACCTACAGTAACAATCTATATTGAAGGTCCCCAAATTGGTAAAGGGTAAGGCTTTCGTAGTGGAAGTGATGTTCATAATATATGAGGTTGGAGGTTCGTGTCAGTTAGAGATCCGTGGATTTAGCACATTTCCATACGAAAATATACAAATATTCTTCCCGTAGGTTCTGTATGGGAATATTTGAAGGTTTTCGTATTCGTCGCTCTTGAGATTTTAGATGATCGTATGGTTTTTCATGATGATCGCGTGTGGTGTTATTCAACTACGTAAGGTACCTGCGAATAGCAGAGGCACCAGCACAGTTATTCTTTTCTCGATTGGATTTCAAATGAGTTTAGATATATAATTTACAAGATACATTAACCTACACACCTGTTTGTTTTGCAGACTTTTGAAGAAAACTTGATAAAGTTTGCCATGTCTCTACTATATTTGGGCTATTTCATGTTCTCATTGTATCTGATCTGTCGATGGTGCGAAGAAATCACCTTGCAGGTAACATTTACCGTCATCATCACTTTGCATGTAACATTCACCATCATCACCTTGCAGGTAACATTCACCGTCATAATCACCTTGCAGGTAACATTTACCGTCATCATCACTTTGCATGTAACATTCACCATCATCACCTTGCAGGTAACATTCACCGTCATAATCACCTTGTAGGTAACATTCACCGTCATCGTCTTGCAGGTAGCATTCACCGTCATCATCACCTTGCGGTGACATTCACCGTCATCACCTTGCAGGTAACATTCACCGTCATCATCACCTTACAGGTAATATTCACCGTCATTATCACCTTGCAGGTAGCATTCACTGTCATCATCACCTTGCAGGTAACATACACCGTCATCACCTTGCAGGTAACATACATCGTCATCACCTTGCAGGTAACATACACCGTCATCACCTTGCAGGTAACATACACCGTCATCACCTTGCAGGTAACATACATCGTCATCACCTTGCAGGTAATATACATCGTCATCACCTTGCAGGTAACATACACCGTCATCACCTTGCAGGTAACATACATCGTCATCACCTTGCAGGTAACATACACCGTCATCACCTTGCAGGTAACATACATCGTCATCACCTTGCAGGTAACATACACCGTCATCACCTTGCAGGTAACATACACCGTTATCACCTTGCAGGTATCATACATCGTCATCACCTTGCAGGTAACATACACCGTCATCACCTTGCAGGTAACATACACCGTCATCACCTTGCAGGTAACATTCACCGTCATCACCTTGCAGGTAACATACATCGTCATCACCTTGCAGGTAACATTCACCGTCATCATCACCTTACAGGTAATATTCACCGTCATTATCACCTTGCAGGTAGCATTCACTGTCATTATCACCTTGCAGGTAACATACACCGTCATCACCTTGCAGGTAACATACATCGTCATCACCTTGCAGGTAACATACACCGTCATCACCTTGCAGGTAACATACACCGTCATCACCTTGCAGGTAACATACATCGTCATCACCTTGCAGGTAATATACATCGTCATCACCTTGCAGGTAACATACACCGTCATCACCTTGCAGGTAACATACATCGTCATCACCTTGCAGGTAACATACACCGTCATCACCTTGCAGGTAACATACATCGTCATCACCTTGCAGGTAACATACACCGTCATCACCTTGCAGGTAACATACATCGTCATCACCTTGCAGGTAACATACACCGTCATCACCTTGCAGGTATCATACATCGTCATCACCTTGCAGGTAACATACACCGTCATCACCTTGCAGGTAACATACACCGTCATCACCTTGCAGGTAACATACACCGTCATCACCTTGCAGGTAACATTCACCGTCATCACCTTGCAGGTAACATACATCGTCATCACCTTGCAGGTAACATTCACCGTCATCATCACCTTACAGGTAATATTCACCGTCATTATCACCTTGCAGGCAATATACACCGTCATCACCTTGCAGGTAACATTCACTGTCATCATCACCTTGCAGGTAACATTCACCGTCATCATCGTTGTCACTATTCATCTCAACTCAACCGAAAGACACGGACGGATCCTGTGATTCCTATGACCGTAATTTTTTTTCAACCGACCATAATAACCTCCCTAATGTTTAATAACATCTGTAAAAGTAATAACTCTTTATAAAACGGAATTTTTGGTATTTGCAGCGGACAAGTTTCTCTCTTCCCGCCACTTACATATAGGTAGCACTTTACGATATCGTACTCTCATAAGAGAATGCAGGACGCATGAGCCTACTCGCCTACCTTTCGGTTTAATTAGTACCAAATTGGTATTTAAAGCTAAGTGCAGATTACAGCCGCGTCGGGCTGCAGCCCATCGCATTTCAAAACAAATAAAATTGAAAACTAAAACCTTTAAAACCAACTACGACAAAAAAGCCAACGAAAAAGGTAAAAACATAAGACATCACAGACGGACAAATAAAAAATCCGGAGTCACACGTCGCGTCGTGTTAAGTCAAACAGTTTTTTTTTTAGTTCATGACATGCAACAACCACTATTGGGCCAGATATTAATAAATTAGAACAATGTCAAACATCTCAATTCATTGAATTTTATTACCTAATATCATTTGCAATTTATAATAAATAACTGCAAGGAATATAATCAATTTCCCTTGTGTTGCGGCCCGCCGAACCAAAATTGAAGTGTCCTCGGCCCTTGGCTTCAAAAAGGGTGAAGACCCTTGATTTAGGATCTTATGTAATCATTGCACAAAACAAAATTAAGGAGTTTCGGGCGTGTAATGGCAGTCCTTCAAAGTTTTCAAAGCCTGTCATACCCATTAAGAGGAGTTGACGGGGACGTGACATGTCACTTACGTCGACGGTGCCACTTTATTTAGATGTCGCTCCATGTGTAACCAAATTCTACTGAATTTCAGTACTTAGTACTGAAGTTCTGCAGAATTTAAAATACAATAGACGATGGATATTTAGTAACTTAACCGTATCTTGATCTGTATCCGTTTAGTATCTTCTTATTCTTTAGTATCATTCTTTTTTCTTACTTCTTTGCGTTCGGCTCTTGTCGTGGCAACACTTCGTGTCCGATTTCACAACAAGTCAATCATCGTCGTGAGGATGCCTCGTTGAGAGGTGAAACACGTATCGATTTCTTACAGGGTTCTCAAACTCCTTAAGAACAGTTGAGCGGATTAAGTTACTAAATATCGATCGTCTATTGTGTTTTCTCGCAAAGTCACGCCTGAGTCAATTAACTATCAGCAGAATTTGGTTAAACGTAGAATGACTACCACTGTCTATGTACAAAACGTGGGGCTGCGATGCCTCACAGCTCCGGTGCCATTCGAAAGACAAAGCTGAAATTGCGCTCTGTAATTACAGCGGCACCTGTAGGTACCCTTCAAAGCGGAACACTACGCTGCTAGGTGGCAGAAATAGGTACGGTTTTAGTACTTCCTCGGACGAGTATTCTCACAAAGGGCTCTACTATTTACTCTTTTTAACCCCCGACGCAAAAAGAGGGGTGTTGTAAGTTTGACCGCTATGTGTGTGTGTCTGTCTGTGGCACAACTCTTAAACCGGTCAACCGATTTGATTGCGGTTTTTTTAATTTGAAACCAGGGTTTTTACCGATGGTTTTTAGACATAATTTTTTATCAAAATCAGTTCAGTGTTTGAAAATTATCAGGTCTTTTCTAAATGATGAATGGATGTGAGCGTCTTCCACAGGTCTGATCGATTTGAAATTTTGTATTCTGTTTCTTCAATGATATTACAGAAGTAACGTTGAACTGATGCTTCAGCATCACCTGGAATTTGCAGGATACCCAACTTCCTTAACAACTTACAGCACAGGTATCGTGTTTGGGCTCATTGAAATGGTCTCAATGAATAGATATATGATGAACAGGGTCTGATGATGAAGTAGGAAAGAGAAATGAGGAAATGTTTGTGAGTAGAGGTGGTTTCTTAAATTTTAATATAACTTCACTTTTCGTTTTTCTTGCAGAGTCAGCACATCGGGGAGGCAGCGTACTTCTCAGGCTGGGAGAGCGGCATGTCGCAGGTGCCCGGTGTCCACGCCACCATCATGCTGGTGATCGCTCGCGCCAACAAGCCGCTCGTATTCCTCGCAGGGGGCACGTACCCGCTCTCCTTGTCTTCTTATACTAATGTGAGGATCCAAATAACATAAACATCACGCCTCTTCTCCCGAAGGGTTAGGCAGAGGTGTATTCGTGTATATAGTACACTCACATTTCGCCAGTTCATTTTAACTGCTATGTAATAGGGGGCGAGCCTGTTGCCTTCAACTGGGCACAAATCCAGAATTCGAGCTGCTGCGAAATTCTCGATGTTCACACTTTATCCGGCCTGGGAATTCAACCCAGGACCTCATGCTCAGCAGAAGCGTTTGCGACTACTAGACTAACGAGGCAGTCCAAATATTAATTATTTACTTAATTATCTGACCCGACAGACGTAGTCCTGTCCAAAAAATAATTTATACAAAATTCCCATAGAAAATTCACTTTCAGTTTTCCCGAATTTCCCAATTTTCGAACCATCAATCAATCATTTTTGTAAAATACTGGTATTCAGCTGCATCCGGGTAGACTGGAAGCCGACCCCAAGATAGTTGGGAAAAGGCTAGGCAGATTGATTGAATCAATCATTTTTGTAAAATACTGGTATTCAGCTGCATCCGGGTAGACTGGAAGCCGACCCCAAGATAGTTGGGAAAAGGCTAGGCAGATTGATTGAATCAATCATTTTTGAACCTGATTAGGCACATTTTAAAACAAAAATTTCCCAAAGCGGTCAGGCCGTTCTTAAGGGGGATGCGCTAAGGCAGCCCGCAAAATTCAAAATATCTTTCATTTTTTGCAATTTGCAGGTCGGTGTCAGATTGTTAAAATATGATTCGCGACCGTAACAAATATGGCTTTTCATAATTCTATAAATAAACATTTGATTCGGCCGCGAAGGCGCGTCATAAATCATATTTTGATCAACATACAACCTGATACTGATTTGTAAATTGCAAAAAAAGTTGCATTTGAATTTCGCGGCCTACCCTGACTCGGTCTAACTCAAGTGATGCGCTTACCAATAAACGGCATTTCTTTTTTAATTATTATTTAGATTTCTAATTTTAAAAATATATTTGAAGTGGCCTAGTTTCATCATATTATTGCATTATTTTATTCAAATAATTTCTGTGTCACTCAGAGTGGACAGTTCTAATACGTGTGGCCCACTCATGGACCACTGTTGCCTATTCAAAGAATACTTAGTATTAAATGGTGAATCAGATCCAATCCTCCTTTACCAAGTGATAAAATAATGATGATATTAAGAAAACTATCTGGTGGAAGCCTTGTCAGCTTGCGACATATTTATTTGTTTTAAAACATCAAGCTATGCTTGGAAAGAAAAGACCAGATAATCTTCAAACGTTTGAAGAGATTTTCTTGAATAATAGCTAAGAACACTCCCGATCAAGTCACCTTCACACAAAACAAAAAAAATCTAAATCGGTTCAACCGTTTAGGAGCTATGATGAATATTTTTTTTTAGACACACGTTAAACTTATAACACCCCTTCCTTTTCCGTCGGGGGTTAAAAATGGATTGGATCATCACATTTTTCATCGTAATAATTTAAGTGCTCAATCAATGAAACTTTTACCTACCTTGATGACAGCAGGTGTGAATATTAAAGACCCTGCCCTATCTGACACGACGGATTTAAGTTTATAGCAAGAAATAAATCTAACTTTGATTTATACTTCATTTAGAAAACTTCATCGACATTATTAAAATTTATCTAGCCCTACGTCAAACTGTTGTCTCTGATAACTTTATTAAATATTTTATGAAAAAAGTTTGAGAATTTAATTTATGATACTTTATTATGTTCCAGTTGGTGAAGACTTCGTACAGCGCGCTCAATCTTCTTCTCACGATGGACTCATCGAAAGAAAACTAAGATTCGTTTCTAAGAGTAAATAGAGAAGAATGTTAGAAGAATACACAGATTTCTTGGTAGCAAGAAATAGATACAAACATAATATAATATAAATGCACATAATAAAGTATTACGTATTGCACGGTTACACCATTTAAATTGCATAAATAAAACAATTGAATTATACCATTATTTACCTAATTTATAATAAGAACATAAACAAATAAATGTTGTTGCTCATAAGGAGAATGTGACCTCAACCAACCAACCAAAAAGTACCAAATGAAAGACGGGACATGGGCTGAGTCTTGGATCTTGCGATGCTTCACAGTGCCAGCTGTGGTTCCAGTGAGTCGGAACCGGGTGCCGCATAGTTCACGGGGAGTTGGAACTGTCTGCGGTGATTGTCATCCAGTACGCTGCGTCGTCATCCAGTGAGTCGGATGTGGTACAGCGCCGGGTTGTGGCAGACTGTTTGCGTCGACCAGGAGAGGGTAGAATAGGCTCTGCTTGTGAGACCGGCCGGAAGTGCAGGTACTGTGCCAAGGTTGCTGATGAGGCTGAGGGTGATGACCAGGAATGCGCGTACACTGCATGCTGGTGGTCAGGATACCCGTTGAAGCCATGGGTGCTGGCTGGCTGTGTGACTCGCCTAACGAAAACTTGCGGGAGTGATGATGATGATGACGTCACGCTAAAGTAGTTGCACGAAGGCTGGGTTGACGTTCATTCTCAGGGTCACCAATTTGGAGGAATGAGGAACAGGGTGTAAAGTTCACTCATCCTCCATAGAAAAGGGAGGATCCTCAGGCCAGACGGGTGTTATGTCTGGCGGGCAATTGCCCGTAAGTTGATTTCGGAGTCTTATCTATGTTTTTCGCTCGGTAAACTCTAACTGCGCGATGCAGGAATTGTGTGACGTCGTGTCTTTTGCTGCGTAGTTCGTATGTGGTGGTGTAACCGCTACATATCTAAGTTTCATTGATACGTACGAGTAAATCATTTTCATTCAAACCAATCATTCATATTTAAAGCTAAGAAAATGCGACGTTGACATATTTTCTTTTTATGAACAAAAATAGCCTGAATTTAGGAATATTTCACCTAAGGGTTTCTTTTTAGAGTAAAAAATAAATAAAAATAAACATACGCCAGTTGATTCTTTGATACGGTCTCATTCATATTAGAGTTATGGGATATAAAAAAATACACCTTGTATAACAGTGCGGTAATTTAGTCAAGTTTTCGTATACAAGTATTTTACCGAAACACGTAGCGTTCGAAGGCCTTCCACAAGGTGGACCGATGACCTGGTGAAGGCCGCGGGAATCCGCTGGATGCGGGAAGCATAGAACCGATCGAAGTGGGAGCTTGAGGGAGACCTTCCAGCAGTGGACGTCTTTCGGCTGAAATGATGATGATGACAAGTATTTTAACGTAATATAGGTAAGTAACTAAAACTGAAATGAAATGGTTTATTCTGTCTTATAGGATATCGGAATCACTTTCACACGTCATAAAAAAACTTTTAATACGAGGAGGTAATTTAAACAGAATTAAACCTACATACAGTACCTTTAAAGGCTACACATATAATACCATCAGAAAGAACCAGGTTATCACGCAAAAGAACAGGGAGTAGATTCCTATTCCGATTTTTACACCGCTACTCGTTCAAATTATAATTCTTTGCATAATTTTTATCTAGCGATCCGACCCTGCTCAGCACGGTTTCTACAACTTGAAAAAACTTCATGTAATATAATACCACCCTGTTACTGTCCCAATCAATCTTCCTAGCCTTTTCCCAACTATTTTGGGGTCGGCTTCCAGTCTAACCGGATGCAGCTGAATACCAGTATTTTACATGGAGCGACTGCCTATCTGACCTCCACAACCCAATATCTGGGTAATACCCCTTGGTAAGACTGGTGTCAGACTTTCGGGCTTCTGACGACTCGTAACGACTGTCAAGGATCCACGAATGACAGCCGGGACCAACGGCTTATCGTGCTTTCCGAGGCACGGAGGAGTCTCGGTATGTAAAGATGGTCACCCATCCACTGACCAACCCCGGCAAGCGTAGCTTACTGATGGATCGACCAGTGCGGCTTGTTATTACTTAGCCACGAGCTCCTCTTGTATCCTGTTACTGTCCCAGTGCAGGGCAAAGGCCTGTTCTCATACGAGAAGGCACGAGAATTGATCACTACGCTTGCTCAACACGGCTTGGCGATTTCAGACTTATAATAACTATAAGTCCAGGTTTCCTCACGAGTTTTTCCTTCACAGATGTCAATAATGTCCAAGATAAACTCAGAAATTACATGATATGAATTGAAAAAGTCACATTGGTGCTTGCCCGGATTTTACACCCATATTGTCATGCATGAGAGGCGAGGCCCTAACCGCTGGGCCATCATGACATGATTTCGTTATTATATGTAGTGTATTATACACATAAACCTTCCGGAATAAATTCTCTAAATGATGGTGAACAAAATCCGTTGCGTAGTTTAGGAGGACAACGCGGTCACACAGTCAGACACGAAATGCGACTTTTAATTTATAATAATGTATAGATGTATTAGTTAAAGATAATAAGTAGGTATAGATCATATTGTTCTAACCCAACCTCAAACCTGTCATAACGTCACATCATGTCATGCAAATCTATTTTTATAGAAAAAAATGTCGGCTTTTCAAAGAACTTGACATATTAACAATAATAATTCCGCTGGTGTAGCAGTGTTCTTTGTCGTTACCGCTACTCGGTTAGCATAACAATGGGAGTAGTAGTCCGCACGCAAACGTCAGTAGAAGTTACGAGAGGTTTCTTTAGGACAAGTATTTATGCGAACCTCTAATAAATAAAATTTCGCTTTCCTAGAAATATTATTGAACCCTCTAATATAATGATTGCGCGTCGTTTTGTGTCACTCGAATATAAAATGATTGCGCGTCGTTTTGTGTCACTCGAATAATTTCTAACCCAAGTACCTGCGACCGACTTGTATGTAGGCGGTTGGTCACAGTTATAACCTAACCTCACCCGTTTGGTCGGGGCATCCTAGCTTAGTTACTGCGACCAACTGTGAGAAAAGGCCAAAAAGTTAAAAAGGGGCTCAATAATAAAAAAATAGTGTGCATCATTAAAATCACAAACAGTTTTAAGAGGTTTATTAATTTTAAAAAGTGTATCATTAGAAGGCAGATGTTACAAACATCTTTATGCATTATAGGTAATCACTAATCAGTCTAAAAACGTATTTGCACTGACTACGTAAGCCAAACTCATTTACACTACCTATCTTTAAGACTACATAGAACCCAATTTTTCAAACTGGGCGCCTGTCAACGTCAAAATATTATATTTAAAAAAAATTGTGTTGTTTATGAAGGTCTAGCTAGATCTAGACTCTAGAAATATGACAGTACTGTGGAGACGACACGAGTTGTGTAGACCGTATTAAGCTGTTTACAGACCAGCGCGATTTGTCGCGAGGCGCGACACGAACAATACAAAACTTCACGGAATAACAATAACCGGTGTCGCGTCGCGCGACAAATCGCGCTGGTCTGAAATAAGAGGCGTCGAGGCTCTGCGGAGGTAACCGTCGAGGCTCTGCGGAGGTAACCGGGCGGCTGAATTCAATACCTACTAACAACCTACGACTTTGACAGCTCCAAGCGCACAAATAGAAAAATCGAGATATACTATAGTGATATTTATTCCTTCCACTTCAATAATTGTGAACAATGAAATAAAGACGTATGAAGTCTTTATTATTTCCGCTGCTAAATAGCGTTGCTGTACTCTGGTGTAATTACAGTACATGACGCTTCCAGCTTTTACCCTGGGATTACAAGGGTCTGGTTTTGCAGTTACCGATAGGCAGCATAGTCTACTTACGATCAGCGGGCCTAAGACAGCCACATAGTAAAAGCAATTCATTTTCTGAATTCCCAGCAACTCCTCTATGGTGACACATATTTTAGCTGAATCAATATTCAATTCAATTATATCAGAATCTTATTTGGTGTAAATCTTGCCGCATGAAAAAATTGAAGACCGTAATTTTACCGGATAATTTTTCTTTACAGATTTGATTAATCAAATGAGATTTTTATTTTATAGTTCTACAGTTTAAATGTTATTTAATTATATTATAATGTAAAACTGTCCAACAGATGAATTGCGTAATGTGAATTGAACGCAGATAATATTATGAATTGTCAGTTTGTGACAGTTTGTGTGATTGTGTGATTCTGCCAAAGCGGCCGTTTTAAGCCCACAGGTGAACCACCGTATTGTTTTCCAATCATTTACATTAAAAGATGGCTATTGAAGAAAGGCCCTTTCCTGACTGGTCAGAACGTCAGCGTCAACTGATCAGCATTCTCAGTATACTCGGTACCGAAAGCTTACCGAGCGCCTATATTTCTATGAATTAAGCGGTACTGCACAAATTATACCGAAAACTTAACGTCAGCCCCGTAAATGACAGCAGTGCGGTATCTTTTCGGTATACAGAGCATACTCTGCTGCTTACCGACCAATGAGGAAAAATAAAAGCATCGTATCGGTATACCGACCGAGCAGTCTATATCCAAATATTACCGCACCGATCAATGAGCAAACGGCCTAAGAGTCATATAAACAATTTTTTTTTTCTTTGTTTGGCAACTGAGCCTCTTTTTGTGAACCTTAAATAATGCCTATTTTGGGGCACTAATAAATAAATGGATGTAGCGCTCGCTCGGCACACACGCGGTTGGACACAGTTCTAACTTAACCTAACGCATTTCGTTGAAACTTCACCGAAACTGTTAACAATCTAAAAGTCGAACAAAGACTTAGAAGAAAATCTATTTTGGTGTAAGCACGATATTTTATATATCTTTGGTATACATTCCTGAATGCTCTCGAAATTGGTATTAGATACACGTATCTCGGTTGGCTGAACTAGGTATTTAATTCAATACGCTATAATCCCTAGGACAGGGGTGGGCAAACGGTCGATCGCGATCGACCGGTCGATCGCAAGGGAATCTATGGTCGATCGCACGCATTCCTAAAAATGTACTGACGTGTTGGGCTAATTCCAATAACAGTGGTCTTTTCACCAGTCAAAATACCAGTATTTAAAGTGCGTTCATAAAAAACATTTTATTTTACACGCGCGTTATAACTTTAAGAAAATACTTGTCAACAAACAACCTTTCACTGCGAAAATGTCGATATGAAATAAGAAGGCACCAGATTTATTTGCGGCTGTACTGTGCACGTGTGCCGGTGTCGGCTCGTTGAACGGCGCGGCGGCGGCGGCGCGGCGGGGCGTCCTTTGAGAAATTAGCAGAAAATACGCAGTGCCATGCATCTACCTCTAAGTAAATCGGTCCAGAGAGGCCCGAAAACTGATAAAAACACTCTTAGTTCATGTGATTGACTTCATACTTATTTTTAGTAGTTATTAGTTATTAACTTGTATAATAAGAAACTGTACTTCTTTAATTGTAAATAAAAGTATATGTGCGCAATACCTACAATAAACGATTTAACATAAAAAAATATTGTCTTATTGCAAGTCGATCGCTTGTCGTCTCAATTTATTGATATAGATCGCCATTAGTGAAAGTCTGCCCACCCCTGCCCTAGGACCTACTCTATAGAAAAGGGCTCGAAATTGGCTTTTCCGATAATAATATATCAGTAACGAAAGGACTAACCATCTATTATAATCTCCTTGAACACAGGCTTTTGTAAACGAGACTCGGATCGTCTTCTTAAAGGAAGGGATATGGTTACACTCTATGCCTTGTAGACATGAAATTATTTATTACGTTATCAACGTGTAGGGTGTGCAAGGGTCGATCCATCAGGGGTTGATCCGTGGATGGGTGACCATCTTTGGGTACATACCGAGACTCCTCCGTGCCTCGGAAAGTACGTTAAGCCGTTAGTCCCGGCTGTCATTCGGGGATCTTTGACAGTCGAAACGGGTCGTCAGAAGCCCGAAAGTCTGGACATGTAGTCTTACCAAGGGGTATCATATTACCCAGTTACTGGGTTGTGGGAAAAGGCTAGGCAGATTGATTGTTGTCAACGTGTTAAACGTTAAACTGCAGGTGACGTACAAAAAACTAAAACATTTAATGATATTTTTTGGATGATGGGCCACAATTTCTGATGATTAGGTACCTATTGCTATAAGGATGGTAGGTACTTCTTTGACTGTGATCTAGAAACCAACAATAAAAACAGTTTGTACCTATGCCGTAGATGCATAGAAATATAATTTCTTATATCGTATAGACATCATTTTTGCTTCGTTTAATCATAATACGTAAATACCTAACTTACCGAAATCCCACAATGATGTAAGTAGATACTAGCAGTGGCTATAAGAGTAGGGAAGACCTAAGAAACGACGGTTGGACTGTGTGAAAGATAATATATCTAGAAAGAAGAGAAAGAAGTATTGAAGAAAAATACATGTTGTGCCGACCACAAATAAATTAGATTAGGATAAAAACAAGAGACTGATGATGCAGTTGATAAAATCTTTTTACTTTCGATACCCCAACTTTCGATGGGAGCAGTCGTGGCTCAGTGGCAACGGCCCCGACTTACGAGTTATAGGTCGACGATCTTTTTCAATTGGTTTCAATTTAAAATTGATCGTGCATTACGTAATTAGGGTGCTGGCCAGTCCATTGCTTCATAAGTTTTACAAAAAAAATAGAGCAGATTTTTTTTGTCGATCTTATGAAGCAATGGACTGGCAATCTTTTTCAATTGGTTTCAATTTAAAATTGATTGTGCATTACGTAATTGGGGGGCCGTTCAGCCGTCTTTGCGTCATTGAGTTACTAACATCCAGATATACAAACTTTCACATTTATAATATTATTACTAGCTTCGCCCCGCGGTTTCACTCGCGTAAGTCTTGATCCCGTGGAAATATCGGGATAAAAGTTATCCTATTTCCTTTTCCAGGTCATGGTCTACCCATGTGTTAAATTTCATCCAAATCCGTTCAGCCGTTTTAGCGTGAAAACGTAACAAACAAACAAACTCAGTTTCGCATTATTGTTTTATTGTTAGGTTAAGTAGGATGAACAAACTTAGTAGTTCGCTCTATTTGAGATTAATTATTCCGTAAGGGAAATGGCACTGACCGTTACCAAACCCGGCGTGATAAAATATTCAAGCACTTCGCTTACCCTTGCGATCGACGACACACGACTCCTGAATTATTAATACTTGTGTGATATTTCGAGGAGATATGTTGCTGGAAGCTTTTAATTTTTTTTCTTCGATCTTGATTTATAAACAGGAAAATCTTATTAGAAACTAAGAATTATACCTATTTATTTGCAATGTAAATAGTTAGTTGGGTAATTTTTGTATATAAAATTATATAAGAACTATAGCAAAGTCTAAAGGCTGTTTTCTCCAAAGCAAGACAATTGTAAGTCGTTGTTAATGAAGTCGTTTTTTTTATTATTTAATCCACAAAGGGGTAGCTCTTTGCCTGCTTCTCACCTGATGGTAAGTGATGATCAGGCCGAAGGTGGAAGCGAGCTTCACCCGGAATCCTCAACCACAGAGGAACTGACTATCTTAGCTGTAACTGCCGAAACACAACAATGCTGTTAACATTGTTATTATGGCGACAGACTTAGATAAGATGGTGGTAGCTAGCCAGGCGGACTTTAGAACAAGCCCTACCACCAACCAAACCGAGCAGCAAGTTGTGCCTCAACTGGGAATGAAACCCGGGACTTCTGAGTCTGAGACAGATGGTCTAATCACTATACCACAGCGGCGCGGCAGCTAGGCGGATGCAGATAGAAATCCTTCTTTATAATTACAGCAACTGCAGTATCCAAATCGTTTCCCTACATAATAAACATCATCAGCCTATTAATGTTCCCACTGCTGGGACACAGGCCGCCTCTCTGTGAGAGGGAGTGGGCCGTAATCCACCACGCGGGCCCAGTGCGGGTTGGTAGATGTCACATGTCTCCGAATTTTTGGTTCTAGGACATGCCGGTTTCCTCACGATGTTTTCCTTCACCGTTTTGAGAGCGGTGGTGATGAAATTATTTACACAAAGTAAAGCGCCTGCTTGGGTGCGAACCCACGAACGCAAGCCGGGGCCGTTGCCACTAGGCCACCACTGCTCCTAT
Source organism: Conistra vaccinii (assembly GCA_948150665.1). NCBI lineage: Eukaryota > Metazoa > Arthropoda > Insecta > Lepidoptera > Noctuidae > Conistra > Conistra vaccinii. Next base: position 18,044,053 of record OX411318.1, read on the forward strand.
CGAAAGTTGGGATCGAAAGTGAAAAGATTTTATCAACTGCATCATCATTCTCTCGTTCTTATCCTAATTTATTTGTGGTCGGCACAACATGTATTTTTCTTCAATACTTCTTTCTCTTCTTTCTAAATATATTATCTTTCACACAGTCCAACCGTCTTTTCTTTGGTCTTCCCTATTCTTATAGCCACTGCTAGTATCTACTTACATCTTTGTGGGATTTCGGTAAGAGGTCTTTACGTATTATGATTAAACGAAGCAAAAATGACGTCTATACGCATAGATATAAGAAATTATATTTCTATGCATCTACGGCATATGTACAAATTGTTTTTATTGTTGGTTTCTAGATCACAGTCAAAGAAGTACCTACCATCCTTATAGCAACAGGTACCTAATCATCAGAAATTGAAGCCCATCATCCAAAAAATATCATTCAATGTTTTAGTTTTTTGTACGTCACCTGCAGTTTAACGTTTAACACGTTGACAACAATCAATCTGCCTACCCTTTTCCCACAACCCAGTAACTGGGTAATATGATACCCCTTGGTAAGACTGCATGTCAGACTTTCGGGCTTCTGACGACCCGTTTCGACTGTCAAAGATCCACGAATGACAGCCGGGACCAACGGCTTAACGTACTTTCCGAGGCACGGAGGAGTCTTGGTATGTAAAGATGGTCACCCATCCACGGACCAACCCCCAAGCGTAGCTTAACCTGATGGATCGACCCGTGCGGCTATTCCTTAGCCACGCGGAGCGAGCGTGACTAAGGAACGTCTATACGTTGATAACGTAATAAATAATTTCACGTCTACAAGGCATAGAGTGTAACATATCCCTTCCTTTAAGAAGACGATCCGAGTCTCGTTTACAAAAGCCTGTGTTCAAGGAGATTATAATAGATGGTTAGTCCTTTCGTTACTGATATATTATCGGGAAAGCCAATTTCGAGCCCTTTTCTATAGAGTAGGTCCTAGGGATTATAGCGTATTGAATTAAATAGTTCAGCCAACCGAGATATGTGTTTGTGTATCTAATACCAATTTCGAGAGCATTCAGGAATGTATATGTCAATGATATATAAAATTCGTGCTTACACCAAAATAGATTTTCTTCTAACGTCGCAAGCCTTTGTTCGACTTTTAGATTGTTAAAAGTTTCGGTGAAGTTACAACGAAATGCGTTAGGTTAGGTTAGAACTGTGTCCAACCGCGTGTGTGCCGAGCGAGCGCTACATCCAAGTCGGTCGCAGTTTATTTAGTATTTTCATGCCCGTTTTCACCTTCACTAAGTGACACTTAAATTAATCCCTAAATAAAAGTGCACTGTTGGATTTTCAACGCTAGGCTCAGCAATGAGAGTTGAAAATCCAACAGTGCACTTTTATTTAGGGATTAATTTAAGTGTCACTTAGTGAAGGTGGGTTGATTTTAAGTGTCACTTAGTTGTCGATGAAAACGGGTATTAGGCTGCTTGTCCACTGGAGCGGAGAGGAGAGGAAAGGAGAGGAGCGGTGATGTGCCATTATTAACCAATCAAATCTAAACTCAGGGGCGGAGTCAAGATTCTATTGGTTAATATTACATCTCCGCTCCTCTTTTCTCCTTTCCGCTCCAGTGGACAGGCAGCCTTAGTGCCACAAAATAGGCATCATTTTAGGTTCACAAAAAGAGGTTCAATCATTATATTAGAGTGTTCAATAATAATTTTAGGAGCTCAAAATGGAAATAAGGTATTACTTCTTGAGTATTCAGGAATATATACCAAAGATGTATAAAATATCGTGCTTACACCAAAATAGATTTTCTTCTAACGTTTCAAACCTTTGTCCGACTTTTAGATTGTTAAAAGTTTCGGTGAAGTTACGCCTAACAATGTAGGTACCCATCCGTTTTTCAATAAGGTACTTATTTGAAAGTTACGATAACAATACAAACGGAGAGGAAATCGCTTTAAGTGTATTTATCTATTACAAGCGTCCCTTCTGTAAAAATGCTGAAGAATGAAAACGTAAATAGATTTTTATGATGTGAAACTTCATTCCTCACACTTTCCTACAATCTGGGGGAGTGATTTCGTGAAAAGGGACGGAAGTGTGTAACAGGAAGCCGGGGATGCGCGCGCTATTTGATTTGAATAATGAGCGCGCGTGGGGCTAGAGTTGGCCGTCAGATGGTACCCAACCATTTTCCGAGAGGTTGTTAAAAGGATGATGATGATGATGAATATTATTGTTTAATTACATCAGTTTTAAGTATTCTTTTCGTGCTAGAGTTGGCCGTCAGAGAGAGGTTGGTACTGTCAGCCAAGATGTCAGATGTAACATATCATATGCGACTACTGTAACCGTTTATTAACCGACTTTCAAAAAGGAGGAGGTTCTATGTTCGTAGCGTATGTATGTTTTACTTTTATTCCGATTTCTCCTTCAAATTGAGGACCGATTTTGAATTTTTCTTGTTTTGAACGGCTATAATATGTGGTCCCATATAAATTTTGAATTGTGAATAGTTTTTGAGTTAGCTTCAAAAATACGTATTTTTCCCACTTAATCTATGTGGATGATAAGATGATAACTTCCTGTCACTGTTATTTAAATAGCAGCGTTACAACAGCGCAGAATATACAACGTTTATTAGTAAGGGGGTTAGGGATTTCTACGGAAGTAATTCGTCTATTATTAATTATACAACAACAAAAGTAATAAACACTGCTTTTAGTGGATTCTATTAAATTACGAAACGTTTTAAGAAAATCAGTTATTCGATCACAGATTTAATGAAAATAACTAAAGCTATTTGTTTTTAATCAGAGCACCGACGCGACGTCAAAAGGTCCTTCGTTGAATAACAAAATTCCTTTATAAACGGCGACTTCCGAAGTTATTTTTCTCTTAATAAATCAAATAAAGTCAGCTTTTGTTAAAAGACACACACACTTCATTCCGCATATTTATTATTTTTAAATTAATTATCTCAAAATCAGCACGCGTAGTATGACAACCATAGAAACGGGTTTTTCACGGGTTTTGTCGACGGAAGAGTAGACAAAAGGACAGATTGTGATTGTTTATCTGTTATTTTGTCTATTCTTCCGTCGACAAAACCCGTTTCTACGAGTATTGTGGTCATGCTAAGAGTGATTATGCCTTTTAGTGTCAAAATTTCAGTATGAGTGTATTCCTTGAATTATTATGTCTGTTGTTTTGTGAATTAATTTGATTGGAAATTGTGTATTTTATAACAAAGACATTATCTTATTACAATTATTAATCCAGTACCTCTCTGAGAGTCAGGAAAATAAGTACAGAAATTATTAGAATATTTCAGTACCTAATAAGAAATCAAAGAACAAAGAAACGATGGTGAGTGAAAGATGATACCTATAGCTAAACAGGGGGTGACTAACGAGATGATGACTATAAAAATGAAAGCAGAAGACATGATGCGCCAACACTAAATAAATTGGGATAAGGGTAATTATAAATCATTCGTTTCATTAATAAATCTCTCTAACTTAGAATTTGTTCTCAAATCTCATGATTTTATAAAAATGTCATTCAATGGAACAAATTAACTTAGAGAGATGTAAAGTCTTAAACAGATCGCACGTCAATAAGTGAGGTTTTGATTCGGGGAGCTATTTCCATTCCATTCTCCCTTCTCGTTCTCGTAGATCTATCTGAACTATTACAAAAACGTCAAACAATCTGCCTAGCCTTTTCCCAACTATCTTGGGGTCGGCTTCCAGTCTAACCGGATGCAGCTGAATACCAGTATTTTACATGGAGCGACATCTGTCATCCATGGGCAGGGGTTATGCCCCTTAACTGGGTAATACGATACCCCTTGGTAAGACTGGTTGTCTGACTTTCGGGCTTCTGACAACCCGTAACAACTGTCAAAGATCCACGATGACAGCCGGGATCAACGGCTTAACGTGCTTTCCGAGGCACGGAGGAGCCTCGGTTTGTAAAGATGGTCACCTATCCACGGACCAACTTCAGCAAGCGTAGCTTAACCTGATGGATCGACCCGGGTGGCTGTTATTTCTTAGCCATGAACTATTACAAAACGGTAAGGAGTTTATATTTTTTAAATTACTAAAAAGAGACGTGAAATTCCTTCAACGAATACAGAGCGAACACAAACCACGAAAAATCTCATATTTTGCCAAACAGGCCATTAGGACCAGACCTCCATTACGGCCAACATTGGCGCTTTGCTAAGTCTTCCAATAAATTATTACGAGGGTCACTTGTTCACAATATTCGGGCGCCAGGACGAAGTTCCCAAGGCCTGTTCAACTTAAAACCTAAGTTTTATTGACTTGATGTGAGCACTTATACTAACTTTCCGGCTGTTTACTTAGTGTTCTTGTGAAATTAAGTTATAATTTTGTCTCCGTAATGAAAATAGGCGTCGTTTAGCAGACAGTTTCATGGACGTCTCATCGGTTAATGGAAAGTAAAATAATAATAGCTAAGTTAATGGCAATAAAAGTGTAATCTATTGCTTAGATAACTTTGCGTCGACTGCGTAAAGGTTTTTCTATACTAATAATATTATAAAGGGGTAAAATTTGTTTATTTGTAAGTTTGTATGTAGGGTTAATCTCTAGAACTACGAGTCGGATTTGTAAAATTCTTTTTGGATTGGATAGCTTAATTCTTGAGGAAGGTTATAGGCTCGCGGACGAAGTCGCGGGCAGAAGCTAGTTAGGAATATTTCCGTCCGAGTTAAGTGATCAAAAGGACGAATGACTACGCTGAATTTCTCACTTTCATATTTCCAACACTAGAATGGTAATAGAACAAATTAACGAACTTGTTTCCTACCCAAAATATAAAGGATAGGCGTGAGTGCGTGACAGATAACTACCACGGAAGTGACAACGAGACGAAAGAGCAACGCGTACTAAACAAAATAAACAATACCACAGAGGTGTGAATCGACCAACGCAGCGTGCTACCCATCACTCAACAACCCGACACGTAGGCAAGTAGGTATTACAACCATCTCCATCTAAAAACAACTTATCTAAACTCAACTTGTCATTCTATTGTCAATGACATTAGAATGACAGACGCTTAAGTTTGATGTGACGAATTTCTGTGACTGCCTCGTATCCCTCGTATGGTCTAGCGGTCGCAAACGTAACTGCGGAGCATTGGGCCATGGATTCGATCCCCAGTTCAAAGAAATTGTTATTAGAAAGAAAGAAAGAAAATACGTTTATTTGCGGTAAACATGACGCAAGGAAAGAAAAAAAAAGAACACGATAAATAACAAATTGGTGGAAAATATGCGTCACATCCACGCAAAACGGCCATCGCTCAGCATAATGCTATTGGCAGCATAATGTTATTGGGTTTAGAGATTTCTCAGTAGCAACTCGTAGTCCGGATTTGTACCCGATTGATAGGAAGAAATTGTGGAAGCCTCTTCTGCTAATCCCTTTGAAGAATATGCTTAAATTATGTTATGTAATGTTTCCGTGTGCATTAATGATCTTTTATTTTTGTTATGTGTACAGTACCTAAGTAAAGAGTTTTCAAAGCTTGTGACTTGGAAGTTATGTTTAAGGGAAAGAGCGCTTTAACGATGTTTAGTTTTTGCTGTCAGGGCTGTATCGTTTTTAATACGAAGTGTTCACTCACGTACAAGTACATGATCGGGAAAATCTGAAATGAAAGAAGATGAAAATGGAGAAGGTTCTCCAAGGTCATTATATTTAGCTTAGTTATCTAGGTACAGAAGCCAGCACATCAACGTACTACAATCTGTCAAATTTCTTTAATAGATTTTCAACTTTATCGCTAAAGAATAAGGTTCAATGTTGTATGGGAAAATTTGACAGATTGGAGTAGGTTGATGTGCTGGCGTCTGTACTAAAGTTAACAGAAATATCATTGGTTACAAACCGAAGGTATAACGATAGCATTATTCGAAATTAAATACATAGGGGTTCATTTAAAACCTTGCTTAAAGTTAAGTAATGATTAGCGTCGGTTTAACCATACATTTTTGACGTTTGAACGTCACTTAACTTAAAGCAACTTTAGGGGTATGAGGAACAGGGTGTAAAGTTCACTCATCCACCATAGAAAAGGGAGGATCCTGCAACCAGACGGGTTGTTGTGTCTGGCGGGCAACTGCCCATATGTTGATTTCGGATAGTCTTATCTATGTTATTCGCTCGGTAAACTCTAACTGCGCGATGTAGAAATTGTGTGACGTCATGTCTTTTTGTTTCGTAGTTTTTTTGTATGTGGCGGTCTAACCGCTACACAACGTTTATAAATAAACCCTACAACTACATTACTAGCGAAACTAACAAAAGTTGCGTTACGTTTTCTATTCAGTACCAAATTCAAACAGTGCACTAAAACAACCGTTTGTCGACCAACACGTTTTAAAATTTAAGCTACTTTTACTCCCCACTGGAATCCATTTTAAATGTTCAGTCCTAACAAAGCGGCAGCCCTAACTGAAACTTTGAAAGGTGTTCAGTGTTTGTTTTTGAAGCCTTGTACCTACACCTGCTACCCGACGGTAACAAGTTCTGGAAAAAATCGATGATTCATACATACCAGGTAAACATGTAGATAATAATACCAATAGGTTGACGAAGCATATATTATTTAAATGCGTATTTTAGGAGACGTTTGAAAAGATAGACGTAATTTAGGTTAACAATAACAAACCAAGCAGTATACGCATACGGTGTGACTGGTTAAACTAGGGACATACTTTAAGGACACGATATTTTATGGTCATCTTCCTCATTTATTTAATATTACCAATTACATTTGTTTTAACAGGTGGCAACCCAATACAACAATGTAGTCACAATTTCCACACTCAGAGACGTCACACAAAAACCAATTAATTAAACACCACGACCACCAACAAAAATGAAATCTGTTTAAACTGTTCTATTTTGACTGACAGGGTCCAAATTTATATCTGTCGATTAACGTGGATAATATACTCATCATCATATCATCATAAGCAGCCTCAAAGACCATTTCAGCCACTATGGCTTGACCAAGATTATGTCTGGACTTTAAAAGAGACTGTGACCTCTGAGTTTGTTTCGGCCTTTCTTCTCAGAGTAGTCAGTTTAATATTTTTTATAATATGACGTGTAAAAGTGATCCCGATATCCTATTTACAGAATAAACAATTTCATTTCATTTCATTTCTTTGTTCCACCCACTGCTCAGTTTAGGTCTCCTCCCCTGGTCAACATCATCATGTCAGCTGAAAGACGTCCACTGCTGAACATAGGGTTCCCGCAAGCACCACCACTTCGACCGGTTCTGTGCTTCTCGAGTTCTCGCATCCAGCGGATATCTGCAGCGTTCACCTGGTCAACAGTCAACCTTGTGGGACAGGAGTCCCACAAGGTGGACTGTTGATTGAGACGTAGCGTTGGGTTCTCCCAACACTACGTGTTATGGTACGCGGTCGCCAGTTCAGAACCTTTCGGCCCCATCGGGCATTGCTGACAACACAGTATTTGTGTAAAATTGCAAGGAAAACACGAAAGGAATTATTGTAACCAATTTGAGGGCATCATAAATGCACCGATTCGAGAAGCAGCAAACGACGTGAGTCAGTTCCATTGAACTACTGCGGTTTCGTTGCTATGGTTTCGCGGCGGAGGTGTGCTACCGGCGTGAAAGTACCGGTCTTATGACCTTTGATAAAGTAGGAAGGAGTATGAATGATGTTTACCGTTTTCTCTCAAACGAAAATGCGACTGTCCAAAATTGATTATCTATCAAAGGTATTTAGGTCCTTCATTATTACTTAATTGGCACAAGTACCTAATACGTTAACTTACAGTTCTATCATGTGTTGATTCTTACCGGTACTCAGGTCAAAGTCAAAACCAAAACATTTTTTTCAAAATGTGCAAATATTATGTTGGTCTTGTTCTTCGTTTAACCAGTCACCTTGTACATTATCATGTAAATTCGCGCACATTGTTACAGCCTTATTAACATTCGTACAAAACATTTCTACCTGTAAGTAGGCAGCTTGAAAAATTAGTTAAAGCTGTGTGAATACTAATTATAAATAGTGTGAAACAGTTGCGGGCCGCAAACATATTGAAGTGTACGAAGTGAACGGACCGAAGTGAGACAGTATTTTATTGAACATTGTTTTAACATCAGATCTTATTGTCTTAACCAAATAGATCAAAATGAATGTAGTGGCATATCTTTTGGCGTTGACTAATATTCAGGTAAGTTCACTGCACAATAAATTATTTCAGTAGAAAGAGGTGTGTCCGAATTAGTTAAGAAGCTAGTCCAGCACCCTAATTACGAAACGCAAACTCAATTTTAAATTGAAACCAATTGAAAAAGATTGCCAGTCCATTGCTTCATAAGTTCGACAAAAAAAATTAAGCAGATTCTTTTTGTCGAACTTATGAAGCAATGGACTGACAATCATTTTCAATTGGTTTCAATTTAAAATTGAGTTTGCGTTTCGTAATTAGGGTGCTTATTTTTGGGGAAGTCGTCTGGGTAAAAAAAAACTATTTAGTCCGTCAGTCAGATATAAAAACTTAGACATGTATTTTTTACTTTATCATAATAATGAAAAAATATTTAGATACCTACAACGCAATTACAGTTGGAGTCGGCTCGCTACGTCACAAGTCAGTTTAAAATCTACCGGGGAGTGACATCATGCCACATTTTAACACAATTTATTGCTGTAATCTTTAGATTACGTAAAAAAATTAAAAATATTACCTGTCCAATATTTTTAAATAAATTATAAAAAATATTGGACAGGTAATATTTTTTTTTTTCACCATTCCTATTAATTGAAACCTAGCACATGTTTCGTCCATTATTACATTGTTGTAGCTACTAACTCAGGATATTCCTAATCCTAACCCCGTGCTTACACCCATTACACAAATTGCGAGACTTGTCCAAAACATATGGTGTATAAAACATGTATGACGTAGTACATATTGACGTTGTTTCAAACAAGTGTTGTTAACTATTTTGCTCATCTTTTTTTAAAGTTTCATACAAGTTGTGTATACAACTAGAAACTAGTCTTTACTACTTGTTTATTTAGTTGTAAACTATAAACGAAAACATTAGACATAACATGTAGAATACATGTTTTATACCTTGGTGTAAAAGCGGAGTCAGGTCAAATGAACCTTTACGTAGTCATGGTGACTACGTAAAGGTTCATTTGCATGTCGTTCAATATAGCCTGTACTAAGAAAACAGACTCCCCTTCTGCTTATTGCTCCGTGAAATTACTGACTACAATACAAGACATCGCTTTGATTAATAGCCAGCAGCCGATGTGTGAACCGGATCCAAAGTGTGTTCATGCGACATTTGGCACTGTCGTCATCTTTTATACTCAATAAACATATGCAGTTATTGACATTTACTGCTTTGATACCAAGCAGACGATGGCTATAGAATTCCAAAGAACGGATTCGATTATTAAAATTATTCATGAAGTTAGTTATGAATATGATTCTTTGTTCAAACTGTAGTAACAGTAGCAATGACTTTAATTTTGACAGTTCAACAACATTCATTGCGTTATTAACGTTCTTGACAAATTATTCGAACTTAAGGGTCCGGCGAACACAATATTCCAAAATGCGTTTGGAATATTGTTATCTCTGTTCTGTTGTGTTTTTGTGTTGTTGTTGTTGTCTGTGTCTGTTGTGTGTTATGTGTGTTGTGTGTTGTTAGCGTTGTTACTTGCTATCGCAATTTATGATAAATTTGGATGTGTTCCGTAATACCAAAAATGATGAATGAAAACCTAATATTCTTTCATAATTTTTTCTATACTTTGTAACTTGATAATATAAGCTATGCTTCTGCCGAAACAATATTCCAAATATTGTTGTTTATAATACAGAAAAAACAGTACGAAAACATGTCATTTAGCTCAAAAAATTGTGCGAATTTCAATTCGCTTAAACTTTATTTTAGGTAAGTTTTTTTGGAAAAAAAAGATGTACAAGCCTAGATAAATACTGTCTAAATCCGAATATTAACATAATATGATGGAAATATGCTCAAATTGCAAATGATTTAGGTATTACGTTTGTATGGAAAATTCTAGGGTCGCCGCGGTCTTAAGAAGCAATGGGTTAGTAATATCCTTCAAAATCATTGACACTGTGATTGGAAGTGTATTATCCCGCAGGTCCTAGTATATTCCCAGGCATTACCTAAGTTTCTTAATCCAGTTAGTGGGAGGCGCACTGTTCTCCTAGAAAAAGAAGAAGTCAGATTGCTGACACAACTCAAACTCCAAGCATTTCAATTCCAAATAAACCAATTACAGACACTTATGAATTGTCAAGGAGTCGGTCAATCAGATGAAGATGAAGCTAGTTGCTCATTTTAAAGCGTAGGTTCATATGGAGAAGAACGATCAAGAAACTCCATCAACACTCATTCAAATCAAAATATTAAAGCTGATATTAGATTGATACTAGATCTCATGCTCTAAGTGCCTTCTCACACGTTCCGACTGCCGGCTAGCCCGGTAACGAATTTTTGTGTAGTTAGGTTAGTATGAAAGTTTTCACGTATGTACCGTCAGAATTTACTAGGTTTGAGTATGAAAATGCCGATTGTGCGGCTACCAGAGAGAAAGAAAAGGGGCTTAGGGGAAATGTCAAGAAAATTTACTACCAACTTACAGACCGTTCACTATAACTTGTTCTCCGCCGTCATGTTGGCACAACTGCTTGTCAAGCTTAGTTTCGATATTAATAGAGTTCAAATTAGCGACTAACAGAACAGTGCCAATCGCGTCACGGGCTATTTGTTACAGTGAGAGGTCTGTACATTGTGTATGTATTGAAATCACAACTGTCATTCTTTGACAGCTACCGCTGTCAAAGAATGACAGTTGTGATTTCAATGAAATGGCTAATTGACGTAGGGTTTTAATAGAGTTTTAACTACAATTTTTTTTTTTGTCCGTAAGATGTTTAGTAGATTACTAAAAAAAGATTGGACACGTATTTTTTCTTTTTTAAATCAAAATAATCTTTTCGTAATTAAAAGATATTTTCGTAATCAAAAGATTACGGCAATACAATGACTTAAAATGTGGCATGACGTCACTATTCGGAAGATTTTATACTGACTTGTGACGTAGCGAGCCCCCACTCCCCAACTTTAATGCGTTTTATCTAAACGATTTTTTATAACAAAAAATACGTGTTTAATATATTTTTGTTATTTGACTGACGGATTAAATAGTTTTTTTTATTCCCAGTCAACATAGGGCTATTTGCTTAGGTACTAATTAATTTCATAATTTAAACTTTTCAGGCGATAGGAGGTCGCAGTCCAGATCTAAAAGATGTATCAGTGAAAACGGCTGACCTAAGTACTTTGGCGAATTACCTGAATAACTACCCAGGATTTAACGTACAAGATTTCAAGGAGGATCAAGTCAGTCACATTGGAGATGTTGGAATGTATTTATCGAACAATTTGCGGAATTTTTGTCTTAATGGTGAAGGAAACGCAAAAGATGAAGGTGTTATTCTTACCTTCACTTATAAGACAAGTAAGGATGATCAGAAAGACCCCAATTTCGCAGACCACTTATACCTGATCCGCAAAGAAGGTCTCCCTGAGGACACTGTTCGACCATTACTACAACAATTACAGCATTATAATTCTGACCGTAACAGATTTTATATTTTTAAACAAGAGGTTTAAACAAAGAAACACATATAGTTTGATTTGAGATTAATAATATTTTATTTTTACTTTTGTTAGAACTTAGTTGATAAAAAATCGTGAACAAATGATTGAATCATGAAACACTATGTAGGTATTTCTATTCAATAATAGTCGCAATCATTGACTACAGTCATTTAGTATTCGTTGACCTACCTAGAATTGTTTGTAATTAATAAAATCATGAAGATAATTACTGTGTTTTGTGTTTGTGTTTTTGCCATCTATAGATTTTGAGAGCCCAACTTGGGAATTCGATTCCCAGGAACATTCCAGTCCCAGGTCGAGCAAAGTGTTGAAAATGTTATTAGGTTTTCCATCAGGTTTTTCTAAGTGGTTGCCCGGAGACTAGATTTGTGCCTGGTTGATGAAATAGGCTCGCCCCCTATTACTTATTTATTATTAGGCTCTTCATCAATGAGTACACTATTACTTTACAATTTGTACGTTGCAAACTTAAGTCTAAGCGCCTCATTACAAATAGAAAAGCCCAGCATGCACAATATTATGCACAGAATAATAACGCATCTAAATAAGTAAAACAAGTAATATATAGTTTACATAAAATTAAAAAATAATTTTTTAAAAGCTAAATTGATTACAATAAATTATATAGGGTGGATTAAATTAGATTAGATAAAATTAGATGAGATTTTACTTGATTACATGGGACTTAAACATAACTGGCGAAATATGAGTGTATCACGGATGTATTCTCTAATACATTATACAATATGTTAATTAAATTACATTTTGAGAGTTATTATATTTTTTAAGTCTAAGAACATATGGACGTTTCCGAGTATTGTCATGTAATAACAAAGAGTGAATTATTCAGGCTCACACGAAACTTCAGAGGTGCGGTAAATGTTAACAATGATCTATTAGTGATGGTCCGTCGCGAAATTCTGACTATTCACGCCCTGTGACGTCATCATAGCCATCTGCACTATGGTTCCAAGAGAGTCTACTAAGCCGGTAACTACTATACTAACAATAAAGTTTATAAATCAATATCGAATCATGATTTGATATACAGCATATATCAGAAGGGTGTCGACCATCAAACTGAACAACTTTGGACCAACAACATGATATGTACCATATGAGCTAGAAGATATAATAATAATGCCAGTGACCTTGAGTGGTTAACTTGTGAGTTCTGTACTGAGCTCACGCAACGCGTCGTACGTCCAGCCAGTAATTATAATAGGAGTAGGACTCGCCCATCAAGGAGCGCTGTTCCAAATTAGACGCATTACTAATTTATCTATACTAATATTATAAAGAGGAAAGATTTTTTTGTTTGTTTGTTTGTACCGAATAGGCTCCGAAACTACTGGTCCGATTTGAAGAATTCTTTCAGTGTTAGATAGCCCATTTATCGAGTAAGGCTATAGGCTATATATCATCATGCTAAAACCAATAGGAGCGGAGCACCAATGAAGAATGTTTCAAAATCGGGGGGTTTTTTTAGCGTTAGCCCAAAGTAACTATTCCACGCGGACGAAGTCGCGGGCAGAAGCTCTAGTTATACATAAAACAAAAGGTATTGTAATAAACCATATATACTAAAAGAACAATAATTAAATTATCTTTAAAATCGTGAAGGTTTCAGAAAAATACGTTTGATAGATTTTGCTTGATCTTCAGTTTATTATCTGCGTTAGACATGACTTTACAAATTAATTTCAGTATGTGATATAAGCATAATCTAAAATATCCCTATATTAAGTTATTAAGACATTTCTCTAATTTTACATATATTTTTGGCAGTGTATAGAGGGCCGTTAACGGCACTCAGTCGCCGCAGTTTATTAAGTACCGTTAACGTCACTCTATCTCAGCAGTGTATTAAGTGCCGTCAGTTTGCGACATACTAGTGACGTGATCTGAATGTTTTTAAAAATAAGGTTATAAAAATGAGGTATTATTTTAAAAAACGCAACGGGTAATATACATAGTACAGTACGAAAAGGAACCACCACAAAACACAAATGTTTAAAACCACACCATGCATGCAACTTGCATGCAGCATGCAAGCAAGCATGCAACATGGAGGATGTAAGCAAAGCATGCAACATATTATAGCATGTAAGCAAGCATGCACCATGCAAGCGAGCATGCAGCAGGCATGGTGACTGTCACGGCTCCGGCGCTGCGGGGTTCCGGCGGTCCCACGCGAGCTTCTCGTCGCAGATAGTTTAACGCTCACAGCCGCAGCTTCGTCTTGCTGGCCAGCCTCAGCCGCGGCGGCGAGCGTTACAACCACTTGCTCCTCAACTCGCGGGCCGCCTCGCTCCTCCGCGCCTACGCGATTCTAAATTACACTCTAGGGGTAGGGCAGACAAGACTGCGTGGAGTCGGATTTACAGCGATTCATTTCTGTCACTATAACCTAATATTTAGCAAATGTTTTAGGACTAACAATTTAATTACAAATGAACATTCGGACTAATACATATTATATAAAACATTACTTAGGACATATGACTTTATTTCATTCAAAATTAGGAGATTCAGTTATTATAAAACTATTCTGTCGATATTACGACGTCTAAAACTATTCTGTCCATATAACGACAGAATAGTTTTAGAAGTAAAGATAAATAAGTACGTAAATCAAAATTTCGAATTTTTGAGGTTACTGAAGTTTATAGTGGACGAAACGTGGACTAACCTCAACAATCAAACAAAATAACAAATGACAGTGACAATGACATTGACAATACAATGCTTACGGTACTCTAGCCGGGCCGAGGTAGCGCTACTAGTATGCCGCATTAAAGGCACTTTATCCGCGGCGGATAGAGGGCCGTTAACGGTCCTCTATACACTTCGTATATTTTTTCCAAATCATTAACTACTGATCGTCTCGACGTGATCTTCAGAACTTATAAAATCATTAAAATTCAGTTATAGGCGTCGCCTTAAATATGACCACACCTTTCTGTAATCATGTCTCACATGTCTGTAAAGTTTTGCCAGGTAATTTAATTTGACCTTGACCAATCTAAGAGAAGTAGAACAAGGTGCTAAGGAACTTAAAGAAATATATTTTCTCTAAACAATAACAATCCTGCAGTTTAGTTGATTTTTGGACGCCATCACACAAAATATTGAAGTTACACAAGCCCATAGTCAAAGTCAAAGTCAAATCATTTATTTCAAATAGGCCCTTGAAGGCACTTTTGAACGTCAAAATTTACAAAATATAGTATTGATTCTACCGCCCCTTCCAAAAGGTAGTTTTCGTATGGAGAAGAATGGGCAAGAAACTCCACCGTTACACTTTTAAAATGTTTTACAATATTTTGTATAGGTACATTGTTTATATAATTATATGTGAAGACGATGCACCTAGAATAAAATTAGGTACTGTATAAAGTAAAAAGAATTTAAAGTGGAGCAAACGACAGATAAATTAATTATGTGGTAGATACATGGTGTTCACATATTCACAAACATTGTAAAAATAGACGAATCTACTAAAAATTTACAATTAATAAGTCAGTGTGTGAGGAAGTAATCACAGGATGTAAAATCAATGTCATATAATAAAAAATAAATACTATTAAGTAAGCAACCAGTTTTGATTTTGTCCAGACAATGTCGTACACAATTATTTTTCTCTACTCTGAGATTTTAGTCAAAATGAGTATAGTACCGATCTTGACGACTTGAATTCCGAATTTAAAATAAAAGAAGAACATCGCTTTCAATTGAAATAGATGACCCTGAATTGTGTCTGACAGCAACAAAATGTAGTAGCTGTTTGTATACATAGTTATTTAAATATAATTTGCGTGCGAAACAAGATATACTTAATATTGTGTCAATAACACGACGAGCTGTGGTATTGTGCATGTCTAATGCTGCTTCCACACTTTGAGAACCGTCGCGTCGAAAGCTTTGACGTAAACAAATGACATCTGCGACTAATTGACACAAAATACACATACATTCATGGACGTCGGAATTTTAATTAAATCTTCTAGTTCTAATTATAGAAGGGGTCCCTCAAGGCAGTCGGCGATAAATAGAGTGTTACTGAATGGAGTTATACTTTGGTATTTTGGCATATTTGTAACTAGTCTCATTGGTATAACTGGTGGTTGGAGCTTGGAAGTGCAACTGCTGACCGAGGGGTTCTAGGGTTTGATCCCCGATTCGGGCACAGTATCTTTTGTTGGTTTCAATAAGGAAATTCACAGTAGCGGTGTCAAGTCTTCTGTACCTACCTGCAATTAGCAATACTTACATATTACTGGTAAAATGTATTAACTAACCAACTATTACTATACAACTCTGCCCAATTCTTCGGAAAGGCTTAATAATATGGGAATCAGGGCAAAGCTGAATGATTTATTATATTCCAGGTTGCTTTATGCCAATGTGTGTTTGCAGCATAACACAATGCACGCAGAATGTGCCCGCTGTGTATGGAACATGCATCGTTGCTACACGTGACTAAAATATTTTCACCGCTACATTGATGCATTTGAGGAATTCGCTCGAAAGCCTTGTATGATTGAAATTGTTCCACGCTCGAAGGTTTAAAATATGAGGACGACTATTTACTTTTAGTAAGTACCTATAGTACCTCAAGCCTCGAGGAGCTCGTGGCTAAGTAATAACAAGCCGCACGGGTCGATCCATCAGGTTAAGCTACGCTTGCCGGGGTTGGTCAGTGGATGGGTGACCATCTTTACATACCGAGACTCCTCCGTGCCTCGGAAAGCACATTAAGCCGTTGGTCCCGGCTGTCATTCGTGGATCTTTGACAGTCGTTACGAGTCGTCAGAAGCCCGAAAGTCTGACACCAGTCTTACCAAGGGGTATCGTATTACCCAGTTACTGGGTTGTGGAGGTCCGATTGGCAGTCGCTCCATGTAAAATACTGGTATTCAGCTGCATTCGGTTAGACTGGAAGCCGACCCCAAGATAGTTGGGAAAAGGCTAGGAAGATTGAGTGAAGTACCTATTGTACCTCTAGTACATAAATATAGGTACTTACTCATTTGACAATAACTACCCCTCACCTTCCTACTTCCTTCTTACTTTAATCCATCCAAAGGTTGTCTGTTAAAGGTCGCTTTTAGCGATAAGACCGCCCATTGTGTCACCCTATGTAAAATTTCTACATCTATGTCTGTAATTTTTATGGTGTACATAATAAAGAGTATTCTATCTATCTACATCTAAGGAAACGATGAAAATGAACACGTTCACGCATTAAGTATTTTACAAAAATAAAAAAATAACGTAAGTATTTATTATAAGAAGTTATCCAGAATAAATTTGGTACTTAGTTTTGGTACCGCATGTGTGCACAGCCGTAGTGTTGCAGTGACGCAACTTATTATTAAATAAATATTAAATAATTGAAAACATTACTGTGGCTCCGCAGAGCACTATCAGCTCAATTAGCAGAGCAAAAGTTCATGCACTTGACATTTATCGCACAACTGTTATCAATACTTACTACTAACTTTGCAATAACTGTCGCAGCGAGAGGAAACAATCCATCATAAATATGCACTACATAAGCTGAGAAGTAAATAAAATATTCCAAAAACGAATCAATCGGAAGTTTCACGAGTTACATACATACACAGATATAACCGCACGTTACACGCTAGGCGATAATAAAACAAAAACAGGCGCTCGCCCTTTGTTTACAAATGACGCATGAGGCATGAAGCACATGCAATCTATAAGTCGCGGAGTCGTTTACCTTCCGCGCGACGAGACGCCCGCCATGTGCGTAGATGCGTAAGCGCAGCCCGTCGTGCGGCGTCGGGCATAGAGGCGGAGCTCGCGGCGGCGCGCGGACGATGCCGCGCTGGCTATGGGCGGCCATGCTCCTAGTGGCAGCGGCCGGCGCCGGCGCCTGGGCCCCGCCGGCCAGCACCCTCGTGCTTGCACCGCGCGTTCGCAGGCATACCGCACACAGCACCACCCGCCACCTCCAGCTGTTGGGCTGGCGCCTGGAGCTGCAGGAGAACACACAGATACGATCTCCTTACTACGATAAGTGCCAGTTTTACAAAGGAAAAGTATTAGATGAGGAGCACTCTTCGGCGACGGTGACAGATTGCGATGGTCAGCTGTACGGGCTGCTGCAGGTCGGCCGTGAGGAGTTCGTGCTGCAGCCGACGCGCCGGGAGGGCTCGGCGCATGTGCTGCGCAGACGTGCCGTGGAGCTGTCCGAATGGGCAGCCGCGTACAATCTCACGGGTGACACGGTCAGCGACCTTGAACTTGACTTCGGCGAGGAGGACGACCCGGTGCCAGAGCCGCACGTGCGACCTCGACACAGTGTTTATCCCGATACTGACTACTTTCGAGGACCGATAGCTATCAGTAGACCAGTTTCAGGTGTGGTTATAGTGTTAACAGTTTAAAGAAGCTGATTAGTTGTGTCCTGGATGTCCAATGTCGTGATTAATGTTCCAGGTACCAAGGGTTTGTGGCTCGAAATGGCCATCGTGGCCGACCATACGATGCTCAAGTTCCACGGCAAGGAGAGAGTGAGGCACTACATTCTCGCATTAATGAATATCGTGAGTATCGAAGCTCGCCGCAGAATGGATGCGCACGGCTGTTTATTTTGGTACGACGCTGTTTAAACTCATTGAATCTTTATGTAATAAATTATAGGTCAGTGCCATCTTCAACGATCCCTCTTTGAACTCGAATATGACGCTCGTGATCAACAAACTGTACCTGTACGAGGAGAAGGATTATGTCATAAAGTATGGGAACGTCAGGAAGTCTTTGGAAGCAGTGAATAAGTGGAACTACAGACATTTGATGAAGCTGCCGACAGGTGCTGTATACTCTGGTCTCTCATTATATTTATTATATATTTTTTAAATTATAATCTGCCACTTATTTTATATTTATCTGTTCGTGGATTAGCAGTAGTCAGTGTGTCTCATCGTCACATGTTACAGTTTATTCTAAGATTTATTTTACTTGTAGCGTTATAACAACTTCCGGTGTGAGCACTAAATCACAGCTCTGATATCATGCTTTAATGACATGTGTCCCAGTTTTTTTTCACTGATTTACTTCGTTTTTAGTCGTATATACCTAGTCATGGTACAAATTGTACGAAATACATACGTATATTTCATGGTACAACATGTGTTTAATTTAAATAGTTCAATTAATGTTATTATAAAGCTAACATAAATATCTAATTCCATTTTCAAACACTATTAGTGATGTTTGTCTAATGACAACATAAAATATTTATTTACACACGATTTATTACAAAGCTGTTATATTTATTTAGCGTTGTACGTAATAAATTTTAATAATTATAGGTATTTGTCTATCTACCACGATTTGTGATAATTCCAGATTTCATAAATAAATATAATCCTGTGTTCCAAAATATGAGCAACAAAGATTATAATATGAACTTTTGAATTCAATGAATTCGAATTTTCATTAAAGCGATATTATGTTAAACAAGACTATAGGTTCATTTTAATTAGCTTTTAGTGTCCCATTGCAGGGCAAACGCTTCCCTTCTCTCCCTCTACTGATCCCACTTTTTTGCTGTTTCTGACCAATCATATAAAAACATTCGAGTTCATCCCACCATCTTATCTAGATTATATTTCAAAATACTTGACTATTCGCAGGCAGTACTGGATGGGACGCGGCGGTATGGTTGACTCGGGCACAGCTAGGCGGGCCCTCGGGCTTCGCCCCCGTCGGTGGAGTCTGCTCCAAAACCAGGTCGGCTGCTATAGATCGAGATGAGGGCCTCACCAGCGCCTTCGTCATAGCACATGAACTGGCACATCTGTGAGTAATCTTTCATGTTTAACTCTATTTCAATCGCAAGTAAGACGTAAGTTTTGTCTCGCAAAATGAGTCTACAAACACAATTTTTAAATCACGGTTTGAATTGATTTCATCATTCATCCATTGATTCAAACGTATGTATAAAATCGAATGCAGCGTTTGAGCGACCACGCAAACAACCATACAAACTCCTTTTTTATGAGAAATTGTTTGAATGCAGTCAATCCCTCAATCAATGAATCTTTATCGTAAACAACAGGTGCGAAGAAAGATACTGATCGTGGCATGTCGGCGGATGCGCCCGTGTGTACTGTTATGTCTTCCACGAAACTAAAATTTCATATTCATTTTCATTGACCTACGGTTTCCTCACGACATTGAATGATGACTCCATTACCACAGTTAATTTTAGGTACATTCTTCAGCTTATACATGCTCATTCTCAACCATGGTTTCAAAACTGACAGATATTATACATAACTTAGTATGAAATCTGTCAGTTTTGAAACGAGAATCATCTTTGGGATTGCGATGATCATTCTAGACATACAATCCGAACGTTAATATTCTTAGTCTACTACAGTCAAATTATATTTTTTCTGATGTGTAAAGTGTGTCCCACGACAGAGGAATCCTAGCATAATGTATATTTTTCCAACAAATTAGAAACGCGTAGCTGTCCTGTGAATCACATTGATTAGAATTTAAAATTGCCAATTAATTATGTAGTCTCTTGTCTCATTATAATTTCTAGAGACGAAACAAAACGACAATAACAGGATATCGTATTAATTTTCCGGAAAATATTTATTAAAAAGAAATTGGTGTCAGTAGCTAAATATTCATGTTCTACGAATATTTTTGTACATTCTGCTTTTAATTTAAAGCTCTCAGGACTACGCAGTTATGTTGATTCTTAATAATTGTATCCGAATTTCATACAGAAATGTTAATAGTCACTCAAGCAATGTTTATAATTAAATCAAACTATGAATTATCTTCTGTATTGTTTGTAGTTGTTAGGTACTGCAATATCCCTTCAATAGGTTTAACACGTTCAGTACCGGAAGCCCTCCTGGAGGGTTCACCTATTCGCATACCTATAGGATGCCAAGAGCCCTCGCGGAGGGCTCATGTTAAATGTAGGTTTTTCTTAGCGAATAAACCGTGAAAATAAAATCTGATGTATGTTTTAACAAGAGTTATTACGAGTAGTAATTATATGCATTGGTTTTAAAATCCAAGCATTTGTTTACTGTTACAAAAATTCACAAAAAAATTAAAGGAAACTACGGTAGTGACAAGACCCCCTGAAAATACAATTTTACTTCGATTTACAGTGTTTTATAACACGACATTTTAAACCTAATGCCGACAGCGATGGTTAACTTTAGCGCAAACCTAGCAACCCTCCCGGAGGGTTCACTTCCAATTATGTATGGCGGCATGGCGTATGAGTTCTATGAAAAGTGAGTGGAGTCGAAAGTGTTAAGTTTCCTAGATACGTAAATGATATCTTGTTGTAGCGTTCCTTTACTTCTATTGAGCTAGATGGTCACACGGGGTGTGGACTATAAATTAAACTTCGTATTTCTAACTCTTTCAGTCTACAAACCAAAATTCAATTAAATACATTATATCCAATTAGTCACTATAGCTATATAGTCGGCTGATTGGCAAAGCCCAATTTATCTCAACTATTGAAATAATGTGGAAAAAAATACTATTTTTGGGTTTAGTATTTGATGGTTTAAAAATACTTCTACGTACTGAAAGTATTGCCAGAGTTTTTATTTATTCTAATCCCCACATGGTATAGGTACAGGGTATCAGTACCTAACTGTTTTTGAATAATTCTGGACTTTCATAACTCTACAACATTTCAACCTCAAAAAAATATCACTTCACCGAATTAAGCTCCGCCTGAAAAAGCTTTTCCGTACTGTTACATACGAGCACATTTTTCTAACCCATTTACGTCGAGGGCGAAAATATTTTTATGAGCAGTGCAGAAATGGCCGCACTCAGCCCGGCCGGTAAAATGGCGGCAGTTAGAGGGTTACTTACGTATGTTGACCATATGAAAGGCGTAATCAACCATTGCTGTGGTTTTATTTATAGAGGAGTTCTTGGTAAGCTAAAATTACCTAAAGGCGTGGTTAATTGAATGAATGATTGGGCTTTGTGCAATGTTTCCAATTCTTGATAGTTTACTCTTCTCATCCAGCGTAGGCGTTACTCGAACGTATACGGTGCGTAAATGCGACGCTAGCGTAGCGTCTACGTTACGTAAACTAAAACCAGATAAGTTTATTTTTGTTTTTATTATCTATGTTGTTTATATTATATCGCAGAATTCGTTGATCATTAATCAATCAATTTGCCTAGCCTTTTCCCAACTATGTTGGGGTCGGCTTCCAGTCTAACCAAATGCAACTGAATATTTTACATAAAGCGACTGCCTATCTGCCTGCACAACCCAGTAACTACTCTATAACTGGGTAAGACTGGTTGTCAGACTTTCAGGCTTCTGACGACCAGTAACGACTGTCAAAGATCCACGAATGACTGCCGGAACCAGAGGCTTAACGGCACGGAGGAGTCTCGGTATGTCACCCATCCACGGACCAACCCCGGCAAGCGCAGCTTAACCTGATGGATTAAACCGTGCGGCTGTTATTACTTAACCACGAGCTCTTCTGTAGGTACTAAAAGCCAGCAATTCGGTGTGTCTAAGTGTCTTACATGTTCTATAAATAACTAAATCTGTAATCTCCTATCTAAAACACCAAAGTTTTTGTCTGTACTAACACTTAATAACAGAATTTCAATTTTGTCTGACACAATTGCTGCGTTGGTCTCCAATAAATCAAAACTATTAATTTGGTATATAGAAAAGGCAAAAACAATTCTATTTTTCTCAGGATTTCTAGCACAGCCATATATTATGGTACCTATATCGATAACTGTCATCTGCGGCGATTGATTTTGATATCTTTATTGTTCTTTGTTAATAACTATCTACATTACCTACTGGTACCTAAATTATAATAATTATAATAATAGGAGGAGGATTGTTCAGGAGGTTCCTCTATCTGGAGCCCTGACCGCCGCGCCGGTAGCTTGGACGCTGTTCCTGATACCGGTGGGCTACTATTTTATATATTTTAAAGTTTTTTGTTTCTTTTTGTTTTTATAAAAATATTTAAAAATGTTAACGATATGTATATTATGTATATATATAAAATAAGGAGATTATAATAACAAAGACGTAAATAATAATTATATTTTTAAATATTTTTATAATTTTTATTCTAATATTTAAAAATATAATTTATAAGTATTCATTAAAATAAAAGAAAACAATAATAATACCAGCTTATTACTGCCCACTGCAGGGCAAAGACCTCTTCTCATACAGAGAAGGCACGAGCATTGATCACCACACTTGCTCAAGACGAGTGGCCGATTTCAGAATTAGGTATATTAACTATAAGTCCAGGTTTCTTCAAAATGAAAGTTTTTTTTTAATTTGGGACACGCACAGGAAATACAAGCAGTATAATAAATATACAAAATCGAAAAGGAACAAAAAACCAAAAATATATTTATTCGCGATTTCAGCTTTGGTCACATAGCGAAAGTTGTTTGTAATGATGAGTACAATGACCCCTTAAGAGGTTTAGTATAAATAAAAAATAACTTTGTAAAAATACCGCAGCGCTGGTATTCTGATAGGGCCCACTGTGATGTCACGGACACACCTACGGACTTAGAGAAATACCACTAGGAGATAACAAAAATAATAATAAAAAACAAATATAAATAAAAACCGAAACTATCTACAATATAAATAAATGAATCTACTCACAGTCACGATGTTTTCCTTCATCGATATCAGTAAAGTCCAAGATAAACTCACAAAGTACATATTATGAGCTATAGGTATTTAAATAAATAATGATATAGTTTAGTAGAGGTGTACCTACTACTGGTACACCTCTGCCCAATCCTTCGGGGAAACAAGGCGTAATATTTATGTTATAGTTTAGTAGGTATCTATCTAGATTCACAACACGGAAGTTAATTTTAAACAAAACCCTTTGTTTTTCCTTGTAGGAAAGGATGACGCATTTCGTGTTTACTAGAAATAAAATGTAATAAACATAAATTAGAAGAGATGCCCGTCTTAACTTGCAACTATTTGACGTCAGATTAATGTTCTAGTGCCCGATTTATGACTCCGTATCAAAGTTGCGACAAACAAAGGCGCGACAAAAATGCTAGGGCGACAGTACGAAAGGTCGACCATCAGCGGTGCGACAGAACATTTACCAACGGTTATAAACTTATAATGTAGATTATAATAATAACGAATAGGAGCAGTGGTGGCCCAGTGGTAAAGACCGCAATTTACGAGTTCTAGGCCGTAGGTTCAAACCCTGTCAGACGCTTTCAGCCTATAATGTTTCCACTGCTGGGATACAGGCCTCCTCTCAGTGAGAGGGAGTGGGTCGTAATCCTCCACGCGGGCCCGTTACAGTTTGGTAGAAGACACATGTCTTCGAATTTTTGGTTCTAAACGGTGAAGGAAAATGAGGAAACCGGCATGTCTTAGAACCGAAAAAATCGAAGACATGTATATGTATCTACCAACCCACACTGGGCCTACGTGGTGGATTACGGCCCACTCCCTGTCACCGAAAGGAAGCCTGTGTCCCAGCAGTAGGAACATTGTATTCTGATTATGCTAATCATTACTATTTCTAATATGCTCAACTGTCCGAAAGACTGATGCAGCTCGATAACAATTAAAATTTTATTGTGTCTCATTGTCATTAGTGACAGTCAAGCGGTACTCCTAGCGATATTGAAGCTAGTATTTCATAATTATTTTCAAGAATCAAAAGCATCAATGTTTTCAACTTTTCATCTAAAAAATAGTCTAAGAACCACTGATTCAAATCCGTAGGTTATGTGTGATTCAAATAACAAATATCCTCAAAAACTTTCACATTTTTTATAATATATTAGCAACGTACTTTCAAATCTTTCAATATGGGTAAAACATCGTTGTCTCCAACTATGTATGAGCACTTTAAAATGAATGTTTTCTCGTGTTTTATTGGCACATCAAACGAACAACATGGGTGGGTAATTGATTCACTTAATTAAATACATAAAACATATTATTACGGTGACCATAAAACGGTTAAAGAACTTTAAGGAATACGTCAATAGGTACATGCTGTTCGCATGTTGTTACGGCCTCCTTAACGTAAGTACAGTCAGCAAAACATTTAGGTTGGGTACGGCCAGAGCTTTTCTATAATCTCTATATTTTGAATTACTGTACATTTATTTATTTTATTATTTATGTACACACAGTAAAATACTGGTATTCAGCTGCATCCGGTTAGACTGGAAGCCGACCCCAAGATAGTTGGGAAAAGGCTAGGCAGATTGATTTATGTACACACAGTAAAATACATATAGATACAACATCGTTATGAGTTGAGTACAAAGGCACATTGTTTTTTTTTTAATTCCAATTTCGTATGGCTATTTTAATTATAACAACAGCTTTTACTTCTGGCTACTTCTACTTCTCTCTACTGGCTTCGGGGTAATTTTGGTGCAAAAAATTTGATTTTTAAATAGCAATAACTGTTTTATTTTCAACTAGCTTTCGCCCGCGGCTTCGCCCGCGTGGAGGTCGGATATTATCCCAATAGAATGTACAATCGGGATAAAATTCTATGTGTTAATCCAGGTTATAAACTATCTGTGTGCCAAATTTCATTCAAATGCGTTGAGCCGTTTTTGCGTGATTGAGTAACAAACATCCAAACATACAAACTTTCACATTTATAATATTATATATATACAACATGTAACTTAATTAACGCACATCCTGAAAATAGTTTGTTCAGAATCGTTTACTGAATCGATTTATATAATTTTTAATATAGGTAATTTTTTATCCCAAAAATAATTAAAACTACGGAAATTATTGTCATATTAACGCTGTACAGTCAAAACAAATTGAAATGGACCGTAAGTCAAAGTAATAAGACTTTTAAAATCGCAGTTTTATTTGTATTCATACAAATTCCATCATTCAATACAAAATAAAGAAAAATAAACCTTATTCCAAGAACCTAATTTAGTAAATAACAATGCATATACATGTTAAATTAAAAATTCAGTGTATGTATTATGATTATAACATAATATTCTAATTGGGGTGTTTGAGGGTGTGCGTTAATTACGTTACATGTTGTATATATATATAATATAGTAGGATTTAGTAGGATAGTAGGATAATAATAAGATGTATCCCTTTTGGATCGGACAGGGCTTTTTTTACATATTGTATATCTCTTTGTTTGACTGTACACGAAGTGCGAACAGCGGTCGCGTTCGCCAGTTCACATCATAAAATATCTTTTATCCTAATGTAGCGGCCGACGATAAAGTAGTGAATCAGTGTGAGACCGTGGGTTCAAAGTGTACTGAACCCCACAAAGAACCCTTCAGTCCGCCTCTTAATTAGCACCCGATTGGTCCAGTTAAGATTGCCATAACACAAATTAATGAATGGTATTTTTATGGTGCTAGCACCACGCTATGGAGTTATTGAGGATCGTTTTCCTTAAAGTGAATAATTGCTGTTCGGGGAAAAGTTTACAAGTCCTTATTTTTATTAACGCGGTTTTTAGTAGTAACTTCGTAATAATCGTTCTTTGTTCGGATAATTCATTGTTCTTTTAAAATAGCTTCAAACAAAGAGACTGATGGATTGGTATATTTTGTGTATGTTAACTGAAAAGAAAAGTTACCCATCTTACATTCCAACTAGTAACATAGCAATTCGCAAATAACGAGTACATCATTTTTAAACCAGATTTTAAATAAAACTATCAGTGTCAGTGCC
Organism: Conistra vaccinii; assembly: GCA_948150665.1. Taxonomy (NCBI): domain Eukaryota; kingdom Metazoa; phylum Arthropoda; class Insecta; order Lepidoptera; family Noctuidae; genus Conistra; species Conistra vaccinii. The sequence goes on from OX411318.1 coordinate 18,070,592, forward strand.
AGATCTGTATTACTCCATCAAATACCATATCCATATAAATAAATCGCAATGATCGAGTCGGCGGATCACTCACGAATCTGGAGCTTTCATCTATTTTGGTACGATCGCTTCCAGCTGATTGATATTGACGACCAAGGTTGTGCACTCTCATAGATACTTATATCGTACTAGCTTTTGCATGCGACTTCGCCCGCGTGGACGTCGGATAATATCGCACGGAAATGTACTACCATAACGCGCACAAGCCAGTAATGCGGTCGTGAATGAAAAGGCGGCATGATTTTTTGCGATATCTTCAACAATTATTATTGTCATAATTCAGCCAATTTACACAAAACCTTTATAAATTATACATGTAAACCTTCCTCATCCTCATGAATCAGTCCGTGCATTGGTGAAAACCATATGAAAATCCGTTCGGTAGTTTTTGAGTTTATCGCGTTCAGACAGACAGACGCGGTGGAGGGACTTTGTTTTATAATATGTAGTGATAAGATCTACGAGAGTACACAACCTTGGTCGTCAATATACATCAGCTGTGCATAACATTACATATGTATTGAACGAAGAGGTAGGGAAACTTTATAAGTACAGCCACTTTCCAATCGAATTAGGTAAACACTTTTTATTGAAATACTACCGGCTCGCCCCTGCTTCGCAAGGGTTTTACGATTTGACAAAACCTTTCGATTTCCTTGTTAGTTGAATAGTTATGTATTATACACATAAACCTTCCGGAATAAATTCTCAAAATTATGGCGAAAACTGTATCAAAATCCATTGCGTAGTTTAGAAGAACAACGAGGTCACAGACAGAAACGAAAAGCGACTTCAATTTATAATATGTTAGCTTACCCGTCAGACGCTGTCCTGTCAAAATTTCAATTTCGATTTTTAGGGTTTTTCCCATAGACGTATACCTCTATGGACTTTCCTTGGTTTTCCGAAAAATATAAATCCTTTACCACTCCTGTATTGAGGCAAACAAAACAAAAAAAAATATTATTCGCATTGGTCGAGCCATTTTCGAGTTTTGCGAGACTAATACACGGCAATTGATTTATATATACAGGGTTATTTGCAAAACACCAGGAACCTCTTAAGGAGTTATTATACTCATCATTATGAACAACTTTTACTATAGGACAAAACCTGAAATCGCGAATAAAAATCAGCTGTTCCCTACATTTTGACAAGATATGAGAACATAAATGTAAGGAACAGCTGATTTTTTTTCGCGATTTCAACTTTGGTCCCATAGTGAAAGTTGTTCATAATGATGAGTACCCCTTAAGAGGTTGCTGGTGTTTTACAAATAACCCTGTATAGATTGACAGAACAAATAATACAGGCAGACATTAAGTTGACTTGTCAGTAGAGAAGAAGTAGGTAGGCTTAGAGAGAAAAATTGTGTTTTTTTATGAAATTATGTATCTTTCCAAAAGAAGAATAGAATACAATTACTCTTTAATCATTAATGTTTACCATGCCAATTACAGCCGATATAAACGAAGAGTTGTTGAAAGGTACAAGAGTTTCAATTAACGCCAAAAATAGACGGCCACTTTTCGTTTGTTTATGTATAATTTCAATCTAATAGAGGCACAGCTCAGGAAACCTGGCTGCTACTGAGAAACTCCTAATGGAAATTTCCAATAACGCTGCCGGGGCCCCAGAATGCTAAAGAAGGATGTTTGGTGTTACACGAATGGATAGAATAAGAAATGAGTACATAAGAGGAAGTCTGAAAGTGCCACCGGTCACCGAAAAGTTGTGCGGAAATCGGTATAGGCATGTGACGCGGAGAAATGAGGAAAATGTCGTGAGGAAAGTTTTGAGTATGAATGGCGATGGCTATAAGAGTAGGGGAAGACCAAAGAAACGATGGATGGACTGTGTGAAAGATGATATGGCTAGAAAGGGGATGACTACCGAGATGACGACTAATAGAGTATGGAGAAAGTATGGAAGAAAGGGACATGTTGAGCCGACCAAAAATAAATTGGGATATGGGCAAGAGAATGATGCTGACTTTGCTACCGAAAAGAACGAAAGAACTAAAACCAAAACCAGCAAAGGAGCTTGCGACCACTAAGCCAGAGCAGTTCTTAAAAAACGAAAGAAACGTTCAGACTTATGATCTCTGTAGGGATAGGCAAAACTATCGTAGGTAGGCAATCGCAGTTAATGTAGGTCACAGAGCTTTATCACATTGAACAGACACAATGTAAACTTTGGGCTATTAAGTACTTAAATGAATTGGCATTACATTTGGCAACCCACCCATAGTAATAAAACTAGACACATCAAATCAATTAATGGTTATGGGAGAAGTAATTGCTATAATCATCATGGTTGGAAGACGTTTAGAGATAATCGTGGGATGTTATTAGCACATGAGGAAGGCGCTTCTGCTGGTCCTTCTCATAATCAATCACTTAATAACCTTTACTGCCACCCACGAGGAAGTAATATTACTTATCTCTCTTAAGATTAGACAGCATTTAAACTATGCTGTTTGATAGAACCACGAGTAGGCATTTTAGGGATTAGCATTTTTTTAATAGTGCAGCAGTTTACTATGTAAAATTTATTCGCATCTATTGTAGATACTTAAAATAAGTTTTACCAATAAAGCCTAACTTACATTACGAAACTAGTTGCGCAAACTTAGATATTCACGTGTAAATAGATAGTTATTTACACGTGAAACTATCAATGAATAACTAAGTTTGTGCTACTAGTTTCGTAATGGTAATTTATTAACCTAAAAAACGGCGATCCCTTTACAAACTACCATAAAATTGACATGCAGTTTACTAATGCTTTCAAACAGCTTCGCCGAAATGAGTTCTTATTATTTTGGCAGTAGCAATAAAACATCCTTTAAGTTTACCTCGTCACTTAAACATCAATTAGTTTTCATTTAATTTCGGGAAAGCATTAACATCCCAACTGGCTGTCGTAAACATCGTTAATAGTATGGAAGTAATAGTACCTAAGTTTTACGTGCAAGCTGCGCCTGAGTTGCATCGCGGTTTATTTATTTATTTATATATACTTTATTGTACACCAGATAAAACATCACGCGGTTATTCACGATCTTGGTATTCCGGCGCCAAATACTTGATAGGTCGGTAGGGCAGACTTTATTTAATTTATCATGGAAGTTGTAGTCTTGGGTAAGTACACTACATAAATACGAAAAACTTTATTCCGAAAGTCACAAATATGAATTTCAAAATACCGATTATCAGAATTCCGAATGGTTCAAAATCCCTAATATAACAACTCCGATTTATCATTTATCCTATTTTTCAAAATTTCAATATTCCTAACGTTTATAATTACTATTATCAAAATACCGAGTTTCAATAGATCGAATAACAAAAAGTCCGACTTAATGATAATCCGAAACATCAAAAATACGAATTCCGATTATTAATTAGAATTCCGAAATAAAAAGGCCTTGTAAAACTGAAAAGCAAGACAACAAAACACAGTGGTCACAGTTCCAACCTAACCCATATGATTCACCAACAATAGGGGATCTGGCGCTCGGTGACCGCTGCCGCGGCACGCTCCCTGCCGTCGCTCGCCTTCTCGCGTTAGGGTCACTAATCCAACCTAACCCAAATGATTTCACCTACAATAGAGGGGATCTGGCACTCGGCGGCCGCTACCGCGGCACGCTCCCTACGGTCGCTCGCCTTCGCGCGTTAATGGTCACTGATCTAACCTAACCTAACCCAAATGATCCACCAACAATAGAGGGGATCTGGCACTCGGCGGCCGCTACCGCGGCACGCTTCCTGCAGTAGCTCGCCTTCGCGCGTTAGGGTCACTAATCTAACCTAACCTAACCCAAATGATTCACCAACAATAGAGGGGATCTGGCGCTCGTCGGCCGCTGTCGCGGCACGCTCCCTACGGTCGCTCGCCTTCGCGCGTTAATGGTCACTGATCTAACCTAACCTAACCCAAATGATCCACCAACAATAGAGGGGATCTGGCACTCGGCGGCCGCTGCCGCGGCATGCTCCCTGCGGTCGCTCGCCTTCGCGCGTTAGGGTCACTAACCTAACCCAAATGATTCACCAACAATAGAGGGAATTAAAAGTTTTTGAATTTATATGCGTAACTAAATATTATACTAATTGAATCAGAATCAGAATCCTAATTTTAGTAGTTTATTCGAAGTATTGAAAGTCGGAATGACGTTTTTCGGACCGAGAACCCATCGAGCATTTGATTCTTCGAACGCATGAAAATCGGAAAACAAACAAATCGCATTTACGAACGGTAAAATAAATTTCGTGATTTTTAACAATAGACATTATAATTCTTAGGGATTATGAAATTCGGACTTTTGAAAATCGGAACATCGAAATTCGGAATAAAATATTTCGAAGTATTTGGGTGTTCCCTGTAGTCTTTGTTAAAAACATTGACAACATAATATTACTTAAGTTTTTAAATTTTGCAGACAAGACATCATTGAAATTATTTTGGTGATTCGACATTATTTGTTGCACCCATTCTATTAAAGCTACACGAATAAATCAATATTTAAAAAGTTTTCATACCTACGTATATGTATGAAAACTACCACCAATAGTTTCAAGCACCTCTTCACTTATAAAAAAACCCTGTAAAACAGAAATTATCTACTGAAAACTAAATAATAGGTAGTACACCATCCCACGCTACAGTTTCAATAGCCTTGTAGAGTAAAACAATTTGTATTAATTACAGGCGTTCGTGTTTACATAAAAATAAATGAGTTATGTAATCAGAATTTTAAATTGCTTGACAACGTGATCGCAATAATTATGTAACGTAGTTTCAATACTCAGGCACCGTCGCACTGTCGACGAGGAAGGGACTAAGTAGCTATCAATGATGAATGATTGCTAAGTAGCTATGAATGATTTTCTCGCTCAATAAACGTTCAAAAGATATAAGTTCCCGTGTAAGTAAAAGAGATAATATAGTTGGCAACGTCGCGTCGTAAACAGCTGTCAAATACATATTTACCTGTTTTGATTAATTTGGCAATATTACTGTATGGAAATAAGAAATGTGGCTAACTAGCGAACTATGAAATGCAATACTCGTAATTAATATAGTTAAGTTAAAATACTTCGTTTTAGATGTAAAAAAGTATTTGGAAACTTTCCAAATGCCTTTTTTACACCTAAAACAGTTAAACATTAAATTCAGTGTTATAATATTGCAATTCATTATTAATATTCTAGTTCGCTAGTTAGCCCCATATCGTATTTTCATTCAATAATATTGTCAAATTAATCAAATCAACGAAATATTTGACATCTATTTGCAACGTTGTCCACTTTCAGAATAAACGCTGTATAGTTGATCGCTGACTGTTCGCAGCCGGCGAGTACGCATTTGTCGCAGTGACAAGAGCTATCAAAAAGACTACTCGCTCAGCGACACTCTCTTGGCGAGCAGAACACTCGCTCAGAGACTCACGCTTGGTACTTACATTTGAGTAATCGCTCCTAGTCGCCGTCGCGCTCTCTCTGTTCGTATAGTTGCTAAAATTCGTTTTTTAACCTCAAAAACGAATTTGACAGGGTCAAATTTCAAACTCCAAATTGAAAAAACAAACAACAATTACTTGAAATGTCAAATTAGTCTCTGGGATTTACAAAACGAACTATAGCTCTAATCGCTTCTGGTGTAGTGGGACAGATGCCTAAAGATGGTTGATGTCACTGCCAAGTACAGCAGAATGCTTGTATGCATATGTATCACTTACAATGTCTTTAGGAGGCAAGCCAAATCAAACGGGACGAAAATGCTAAGTGTTGGTACCGTTTGAGAGCACTTATAAGTACATTAACGGTACCAAATGTACCTACCGAGATTGCTGTAATTGTCTTAAAGTGTAATGATCCTTTTCCGGTTGTTAATCTTTAGTGTCTCGCGGGTGGTAAGACGTTATACTAAATCTTTTGTGGTCCCAAAAAAAAAGAAGTTAATGCTGCTTCTACTAGCCAAAATTAATACAGCTCGTCATCCATATTTTTTCATAAAAATTTCTTATTATTCTTTTTAATCCAAGATTTTCTATAGGGTTACAATGACCCAATAATAATCATCACCATCACGTGCGCAATTTTTTGTGACTCTACACCACAAGAAATTGCACGTGCAACATCGTACACGCTATAGATGTTAAACTTCTTAAAAAATTAAGAATAAGGGATTCAGTGTCAGAGATAGAGAGAGTTATGTCTTTCTTCTCTCTCATGTAACGGAATGTTCAAAAACGTGACGTGTGCTTGAAATTTCACTCTCAATTATTCTCGTCCAATTATCGAAACGTTAAAAGCGTTTATACAAAAAATTGGCAAAATCACAAATAGCTGTGAAATATTCAGGTACCTGTTTTGATTAATTTGCCAATATGACTGTATGGAAATATGAAACATCGCTAACTAGTGAACTAGAATATTAATAATCCATTGCAATCGTTGTGATTGCAATGGATTAATAATATTCTAGTTCACTAGACACTGAATTTGTTGTTGTAACCGTTTTAGGTGCAAAAAAGGCATTTGGAAAGTTTCCAAATAGGTGCTTTTTTACATCTAAAACTAAATATTCAGTGTTACGATATTTAATTATTGAATTTCATTATGAATATTTTAGTTCACTAGTTAGCCATTTTTCATATTTCCATACAGTAATATTGCCAAATTAATCAAAACAGCGAAATATTTGACATATACACACATCAAAAGTGTCTAGGGATCAAGCATTTTTATGCGGATTTCTTGAGATTGAGATGTGGCTTTGTAATAAATTTATGATTTTATAAATTTATATGGATCCTTTTTGGTGCATTTCATAATTTGAATCAGGAACTGTGAATCAAATTCGAGTAAAAGATGAAAATCAGCTGTCAATATTTTCCCTATAAAAACATACAACGCATTGAAGACATTATTAGTGCTATTGTTTCCCTACTACTGATTAAAACCAACGTTATTATGGAGCAGCGACGTCATTTAAGCAGGGAAGAAATGCTCAGAGCCGTGGGAATGATAGAAGCTGGTTCCCGGCAACGTACTGTGGCTTTAGCTCTGAATACAAGTCAGAGTGTTATCAGTCGACTTTGGACACGTTACCGAAGCACTGGTACCGTGGCTGAGCGCCATGGAGGACGGTATCGCTGCACCACACGGAGACAAGACCGATACATTCAAATCTTAGCTCGAAGAGCTCCAACAATAACCGCCATGATGTTAGCCGTGAGGCTTCATCACTCTTCAGGGAACTTAATTAGCGACCAAACAGTCAGAAACCGCTTGCATGAAGTGAACCTTCATTCCCGAAGACCGCTACGGGTACCACCTATAGCAATGCACAATCGTAGGATTCGATATCAATGGGCTCTTGAACACAGAAATTGGGCAGAAGAACAATGGCGTTTCGTGTGCTTTTCTGATGAGTCTCGTTTTGGTATGAGACCGGATACAAGACGTATACGACACTGGAGAACCCCTGGACGCCAACAGCGATTAAAATCCTGCCAGGAAGTCCATCCTTATAGTGGTGGAACCATCATGGTATGGGCGGGTATTTGGATCGGCGGAAGAACTGAGTTGATTTGGATCAGAGGCAACCTCAACGCTCAAATTTATGCTGAGACGATTGTATCAGACGTCATCGTTCCTCTACAAGTGCAAATCGGTCCCTTATTTCAGTTAATGCATGATAATGCACGACCGCACACCGCAAGAGTTGTAAGACAGACTCTCGCCGCAGCTAACATCAATGTCCTGCCCTGGCCTGCTCAGTCGCCAGACTTGAACCCGATTGAGCATGCATGGGATATGCTACAGAGAAGAGCTCTGCCGAATATGGAGGGTATCCAGTCGCAAGAAGACCTTTTTTTGTTGTTGCAACGAACATGGGCGGCCATTCCACAGCGTGATTTGGATGAACTCATTTTGAGTATGCCAAACCGATGTTCTTGTGTTGTTAGTGTTCGCGGTAGAAACACGGATTATTAATTGTTTAAGTTACCCAATAAAATTTTAAAGAAAACTGTTATTTCAGTCTTTTTTTCGAACTTTAATGTTAGTGGTTCAAATGTCAAAAATCCCTTTATTAGGAAAATGGCAAATTTCTTTATTAATGCAAAGGTGACTTGGTTTATCGTTACTGTGACAAACGAAAACACTTTATTTGATGAATCCTTAAAAAAATTTTTAATTAATATCAATCAGGAGAAAAGTTATTGCAAAAATATATGTTGATCCCTAGACACTTTTGATGTGTGTATTTGCGACGTTGGCCTCTTTCAGAAGAACGCTCTTAAGTTTTGATAACCATGTACTGTATTCAACTACACAACGTGTTTTCTCCTGCAAAGAAAATTGCTTCAACTGAATGAAATGATCGAGTGGGTCTTATTTGTAGCTAAGTCGGAAATTGTCAGTGATGTATATTGTGTCCTTACAACGTGTTTGTCTGTCTGTGAGTTAGATGGATCTAATGTCATTTAATTGCTACGTTTGCAACTTGTACTTTATTACACGACTCCTTAAAAGGAGTCCAATGTTTTCAGAGTTCATGTATGTAGGTATATGTGAGTTTCTTCGTTCCACCATAACATTTATTTATTTTATGTAAGCCACATCCAGCTATCGATCGCAGGCTTTTGAATATTGCTAAATACCTATGAGTACTATAGGGTACTATTTATAGATCCTATGGGATCCTACATTTATTTACATGATGTACAACATAATCATTATCAACATTATCATTCTCTTGCCTATATCCTAATCAATTTGGGGTTTTGTCTTATGTCTTGTCTTATGTTTTGTATTATGTCTTATCTTATGTCTTCTTCTTCCATACTTCCCTCATTGTCTTTTTACATATATAACGTACCTACAGCATAATCGATGCAAAAAACTAAATTCAACTCTAATACTTTTTCGACAAAATTTTTACTACATGAATAAAATTGAGTGACTTTACATCTGTCCTATGACTACTACTAGCATAATCGTTTTCACTAACTCATCTCGCGAGCATATATCTTAGTGCTGACGAGTTCGGAAGCCCGTGTGTTCCGGCACTTAATTAACACGTAAATAGCACGAGGAGCACGAGTGGCACGACTCGAGGAAGACACGGCCGTCAGGTTGTGTCCTATTCCTGTATTTATAGAAACTGGGTGGAACTAATTTAGTTTGCAGTTGTTTTAATTAAACTTTACTAAGAAAGAAAATCTTAACATCGCTCCTAGGAAGAAACTGCAGTAGAAGATACTGTAAGCTAAGTGAGCGTTTGCACTGGCGAAACATCACAACAAAACATGTTGAAAACTTGAAATCTCTAGTTCCTGTCAAACATTATATGGAACATTGACAGAACATAGAGATTTCAACATGTTTTGTTGTTGTGAATGTTTCGCCAATGCAAACGCACAGTAAGACTTGTATTTATGGTAAAAAAATGTTGCAAAAAATTGTTGCAGCAACATGTTTCGGTGTTACTGCAAACATGTTGCTAGGTAAATTACATACAATATGATTGTGTGTGAAATATGATTTGTTGCAACAGAAAACCATGTTGCTGCAACAATGTATTAGCGTAACTTAGGATTACCATAAACTTTAGCTAACGAAGCTCCTATAAGCTTCAAAATGTAGGCAAAAAGCTTTTTTTACAACATGCCATAAAAATGTAATTATCCCAACTATAACTAAGTTTATCGTTATTATCATACCTTAAACAGGGTTATTATAAAGCAACATTCTAATTATGGACTTCAACTGAGTGGGTTGTACTTACATTTCCAAATATAGAGTGTGGTTAAACATTATTAAAATAATCCTTTTTGTAATGAAATACTTTGTTTCGTTGTAACGTGTTTCTAAAGGTAAACCTTATATTTTTTGCTGTGGTCTGATGTCATCCGTATATTGTCACCATATTGACATATTATTTGACATAACATTGTACTGCCATTCGATACCCTGCCTTAATCGAGTATCTGATCTACTCTTAGATCAATGACATCACTAATATGGATGTTTACCTTTATACTGGAATCATGTTAGATATCTGCTTACTTAACCTTCCAGTGGTCGCAGCCTTGCGCCGAACATAAGCAGTCGCGCGCGGTCTGTGATTCCGCAACTTTAGGTGTCTATTTTGAAAAGACGAATGAATATTTCCTGATATTGTATAGCACATAATAAAAAGAAGTCTTTTATCTGTATGTATAATAAATAAAATACATTATTTATTGATATTTAAAAAAAAATGTACTTAATAGTTAAATAGTCTGTGAAAACACAAATTTTTACACACACGACACAAAACAACGTTATAAATCAACAAAATAACAAAACAAAATGAATTTATCTGTTCTAGTTTTAATCATTGATAGACTTACTATAAATATCATCGACATCAATCAATCTTATCATCAATGCCATCATGTTATAGGAATTCTAAAATAACATATATATTTTTTTGTTTTCTTTATGATGCGTCTGTCAAAATATGATGACAAAGGCACATTATCATCGTCGCTGCCACTAAATTCACTGTCCAATTGAATACACTCTTCCTGTGCTGTCGAGTATTGAATTGGTTTATCTTCTTCGCCTGACACACCATCACAGTATTCATCATCTGTTTCCGCGTGCTCTAGTATACGAGATACTCGCCGTTTGAAGTTTTCGTAACTTATTGTCCACAAAAAATAGTGCAACATATAAATAACATAATTACATATGACATAATTTAAGTAAAAAACTAAAAAGATGGAAAAACTTGAAATACTTACCCCGGTTTCAATTAAATTCCAAGGAATTTTCTAGTACACAACCGGTCGCGCGCGGAATCTAGGACCGCAAACACAAATAAAGAAACAGCTGCTTTTACGACCAATGTCACAGGCTACTGAGGAGCAGTAACTCACCCCCCCGAGGATATCACCGAAGCACAACCTCCTATTGTTCATAGTTTGTGCATAATAACTAAAATAAGTTCGCTGCGGTCTCAGAGACCGCGCGCGACCGCTGGAAGGTTTAAAAATAAAAACAGCTGTTTTCACTTGATAATAATCTACTCCATAAAGAAGCCATAAGACTTCCTAAAACAAGGCTCATAAAAGAATATTACCCAGTTATCTAAACTGTTTGTTGTTATCATTAGGCCTAGATAACCACAGGTCGACACTCAATGAGTCACAAAGGATTCACACTTGCGTTCAAATGACGTAATGACAACCAGAAATAAAATGACGACATGAATGAGTACTGAGAGTTAACAGTTGCTGGCACTTGCTGGGAGTTAGTCTACGTATCGTCTCATGCATTATGCAGCCGGTTGGCGTATTTTGAGCTCATTTAGCGCTGAGTTCTAAATATACCCAGTGTTTCCACACATGCCCTGACCTTTTGATGTGCGCCGTATGTTCAACATATGTATTTCCGTTGCGGTCATCTGTCACAGTTTGGAACAAGGGTCCCGGCGGGCACGCACAAAGTACGCGGTACGATTATTTGTACAAGCCGCTTATTTTAGCATCAAGGCCTGGCCGAGAAAGTAATTTATAATTATGTAGGTATTCTGTTTTGTGTTATTTATTTTAATCTTATTGCTTGATCGTGACCTTGTGTGCGAGTGAATTTTAACGACTGCGACCCAATTAACAAGAAGAGTGTTTCATATAATTTATCATTACAAAGTAAACCACATTTAAAATTCATCACGTATTTTGTAAAACACGAAATAACTCATTGAGCAAAAATAATTTGGTTTACATTATTGCACTTGGTATAAGCCCTTGGCACACAATTGAATTTAACCAGAGTAACGTTGGATATGGAAGACATAATTATAGCTGTGCTGCTCCAAATGCAGCCACGCAGACATTCTCAGAGATAATTCTGCGGTACATATACGGTGTTGTTTGTACCTAACATAGATATCATAGAGGGCACGAACAGAATGATTTATGATTTATATGGAAACCTTATCTAAGCAACCTAATTGTTTGGGCTGTTGGTATAAAGATAAATACGGTCAAGGCATGCATGTGTCAACAATCAACAGTTTGTTGACACAATAAATATCGGCGTTGGTAGAAAAAATCTCCGGGCCCTTGGGTAAATGATTCGTTTCACTCTTGACCGTTTTCGAAACACAGTTGAGCATCTGTGCAAAACAAAAACAGTGGTGTCATTGATGTGATAGATTATGTTCCTTTTTGTGATAGCACTGTGAGAACAAGCCGCTTTTTATTTTTGAAGGAAAACTTCTTTAGCGGCGTCGTGCATTTTTTTTGGAATGCGTAAAAAATATTAAACTCGCGTCAGGATGTGACCGTTGCCTAGCAACTGACAAAGTAAATATCCAATTAATAGTCTTTGACATTACGTAAAGATTGCGAGGTAAGAAATTTTACCCATATTGATGGGTAAAAAAAAGCAGTCGAAACATACTTCATGAAAAGTGTTTAAATAAATTGTTTATTTTTGTTAGGCTATATTTTGAAAATAAATAAATATACTACTACACTACTAATGAATATTGTATTAGCCACATAAATTATAGTACTTTTATACTGATAAATAAAGTAATTCGTGCGAAATTATTTCCTAACCATTCCAAAATATTCAAAAATGCACAATGTTAATGTTCAAGTTTTCACTTCTGCCGGCACTCCCGGAGTGCAACCCATTGTTTTTTTATTCAAAGAAAGGCATAAAAAGGTTATTAAAAAACTAGAAAACCCGAATGCAAAAAGACTTAATTGAGTGAAAACAGAAAACCAAGCATTATAATCAATAGAATTTTTGTATCACAACCGGGTTTTTTATTTTCAGCTTTTTAGTTTTGTATCATTTTTCATTTCAAATTACAGTTTAACATATAATTTGTACCTATATATTTTTATAATCACCTTTTAAAACCCCTTTTTTTAAACGTCACTCGATAGGTTTGGGTGTTTTTTTTATTTTTAAGTTACATTTTGGCGCCATTTTGATTTTTGATAATTTTAATACACCGCGATATACCCGCAATTAAGACGAATCTAACGACATAATTATCATTCATCAAAATCGGTTCCCGGTCTACTACTTACGAGGGAACATAGAGATGGACAAACAAACATACAAACATACATTGCATACAGGTCAAACACATACATACATACATAACATCACGCCTTGTTTCCCCTAAGGGTTGGGCAGAGGTGTATGGCTTTTATGGCTACACCGTAGTAGGGTAAACATAAGCCACGACTGAGATGATTCTTGAATCCTAAAGACAGAGTTACAGGATTGGTTACAGAGCTACTTAGTGCTACATTAGAAGTTTGTTAACCTTTTATCTAATCTGTGTTGTTGATCTAATGATAGCAAGCGCGGCTACCGAGCGTTTCTAAATATAATCTCAGGGCAGACAGCGCTTTTTTCTAATTATTTTCTTAGTGGACCTAATTATAAGCATTGATGACAAAAGCCTATCATGATTGAAAACTTTTGTAAAATACACTTAAGTACCTACATATCAACATAATCAGCCTATAATTGATCTATGTTTAATATATCGATAAACATGATAGTTAAATTTAGTTTTTTATATTTTTATGTATTATTTTTAGCGTTTAATTTACTGTTTATTTATTCAACAGTTTATCTGTGAACAGCGTTGTGGGCTACAATATTGTAAAATGTTATGTGTATCTCTTTTTCTATATTGTATATTGTAGCTGTTTGTTGTTCCTTTAGAACAAAAAAAAAAAAATGTTACCACTGCTGGGACACAGGCCTCCTCTCGGTGAGAGGGAGTGGTGTCTACCACGCAGGCCCAGTGCGGGTTGGTAGATGTCACATGTCTTCGAATTCTTGGTTCTAGAACATGTCAGTTTCCTCACCGTTTTGAGAGCAGTGGTGATGGAATTGTTTATACAAAGTAAAGCGTCTGTCTGGGTTCGAAGTTCGAACCTACAACCTACAACTCGTAAGTCGCGGCATGCCGTTACCACTACTCTCTCTCATAAGTACCTACATACAAGCTTACTATTTCTGTGAATACAAGGTATCTACAGAGTCCTGAAATCATGTAATAGGCAATAAGGTACACACACGGGTAACGAGTATATGTTTATGGATGAAAGGCTAATACATATTGGACATTTTAATTGGGTAAAGATTTGGTCACATGTAAATATTTTGAAGCATTTCGAAATTTTTCATACTTAGATATTGTAATTTTGAAGTAGCAGGTAAGTATGACGGGGAACTTAATCTTTGCATAAGATTAAACCACCAGTGAGGCAACCTTTTCTTTCTGCCGCATCATGTTATGGCACCATTATCTGGCAAAAATCATTAATTAATAAAAACTTTTAAAAGGCTCGTGATTCTGTAGTCAGACTATACATAAATTAAAATTTCTAACATTAACATTTCTTATCAAGGCATAAATATTAAAAAAGTAGAAAAACCCGAATGCAAAAAGAATTAACTGAGTGAAAACAGAAAACCAAGCATTATAATCAATAGAATTTTGGTATCACAGTCGGGTTTTTTAATAACTTTTTTATTTTCAGCTTTTTAGTTTTGTATCATTTTTCATTTCAAATTACAGTTTAACATATAATTTGTATATATTTTTATAACCACCTTTTAAAACCCTTTTTTTTATACGTCACTCGATAGGTTTAGGTGATATTTTTATTTTTAAGTTAAATTTTGGCGCCAATTTGATTTTTGATAATTTTAATATACCGTGATACTCGCGGAATTAAGACGAATCTAACGACGTATCATTCATCAAAATCGGTTCCCGGTCTACTACTGACGAGGGAACATAGAGATGGACATACAAACATATATTACATACAGGTCAAACACATAACCCTCCTTTTATGGCTTCACCGTAGTCGGGTAAACATAAGCTACGATTGAGATGATTCTTGAATCCTAAAGACAGTTACAGGCCTACTTAGTGCTACATTAGAAGTTTGATAACCTTTTATCTAATCTGTGTTGTTGATCTAATGATAGCAAGCGCGGCTACCGAGCGTTTCTAAATATAATCTCAGGGCAGACAGCGCTTTTTTCTAATTATTTTCTTAGTGGACCTAATTATAAGCATTGATGACAAAAGCCTATCACGATTGAAAACTTTTGTAAAATACACTTAAGTACCTACATATCAACATAATCAGCCTATAATTGATCTATGTTTAATATATCGATAAACATGATAGTTAAATTTAGTTTTTTATATTTTTATGTATTATTTTATTACCCTAGCATTTAATTTACTGTTTATTTATTCAACAGTTTATATGTGAACAGCGTTGTGGGCTACAATATTGTAAAATGTTATGTGTATCTCTTTTTCTATATTGTATATTGTAGCTGTTTGTTGTTCCTTATGAACAAAAAAAAAAAAAAATGTTACCACTGCTGGGACACAGGCCTCCTCTCGGTGAGAGGGAGTGGTGTCTACCACGCAGGCCCAGTGCGGGTTGGTAGATGTCACATGTCTTCGAATTCTTGGTTCTAGAACATGTCAGTTTCCTCACCGTTTTGAGAGCAGGTGGTGATGTAATAGTTTATATATATAAAGTAAAGCGTCTGTCTGGGTTCGAACTTCGAACCTACAAACTACATACAACTCGTAAGTCGCGGCCTGCCGTTACCAACTTACCACTACTCTCTCTCATAAGAACCTATATACAAGCTATCTACAGAGTCCTGGAATTATGTAATAGGCAGTAAGGCACACGGGTAACGGGTATATGTTTACGAATGAAAGGATAATACATAAAGGACATTTTAATTGGGTAAAAATTTGGTCACATGTAAATATTTTGAAGCATTTCGGAATTTCTCATACTTAGATATTGTAATTTTGAAGTAGCAGGTAAGTATGACGGGGTACTTAATCTTTGCATAAGATTAAACCACCAGTGAGGCAACCTTTTCTTTCTGCCGCATCATGTTATGGCACCGTTATCTGGCAAAAATCATTAATTAATAAAAACTTTTAAAAGGCTCGTGATTCTGTAGTCAGACTATACATAAATTAAAATTTCTAACATACAAGAATCTTATCAAACAGAAACCATTCCTTTCAATAAAATGTCAGGTGATGATGTTGATGTAGATGTTGAACACTCTAAGAGTGTTGATGTAGATGTTAAACTCTCTGAGAGCCACAAAGTTGAAGCGTTTTAGTAAACCCAAACAATCGATCTAAAACGTTATGAAAACTAGTCGATTGTGTGCACGAGCTTAGCTTATAAAAAAACACTTACATGAAATGAAATGTAATTGTTTATTCTGTAAATAGGATATCGGAATCACTTTTACACGTCATATTAAAACGAAATATTAAAAATAATCTAGATGAATTCGGCGTTTCCTATCTGACTACTCTGAGAAGAAAGGCCGAAACAAACTCAAACTCTTTTAAAGTCCAAACATAATCTTGTTCAGGCCACATGAGGACTGCATGGTCCTCATGTGGCCTGAACAAGATTATGTATGTTTTATTAGTGTCTGAAATGGTCTTAATAGTAAAGAACAACACAGATTTGAGTGGACTTGTCCAGTCAGTGCAAGCATTTGTCAGTAATCGTGGAGCTCAACTCAGAACTTATGAAGCTCATCTCAACACACATAAAGTAATTGACAAATTAACTGTAAAATACAAAGCGACCGACACACGTGTCGTAATCGTAACTTTACACATAAATGTAGGTAAACTGTGTACAATTTCCCGAGTCGTGCTCTCGATTAATCCGTCACGTCGTCGTCTCGGTACAGTCGGCAGAACACAGCGGGCCCCGTTCACACGCGCAATTAGCTTCGTTCACCAGGATTAATTAATTCGCCCGAAGGGAGGCCATGGGTAAACATGTAACGATATTAATCATTATTTAGATACCTACTCGAAATTTCGTTAATATTTCAACATGATATGAATGTTAAACATTGGCTCTTATTAGGCTTAGATATCTAAAACTGATGATTTAGAGCTCATTTTTCAATAGTCATATCATTCTATCTGAAGAATAAATATGACTATACGTATTATAATATGACTATATTTTCAGTACAGAAGCTGTTAATCCGCAATACTTATTCCTCAGATAAGAATTATCTGGAAAAATCTGCCCTAGGATGGATAACTTACATAACATAAATTATGTATTATGTTAGATCACTTACGTACAGTACTGTTTCATAGTTAAATAAATAAAAAATATAAAAAGGTTTTATTTTACAATTTTATAATAAGTAACTGGCCACAAATATTTAATAAATAATGAAGAATTTTAATAGGAAATGAATTCGATTGAAAAAGAACGTCCTAATAAAAAAAAACAAATGACAATCATGAACAGCGCGAAAGTAAAGACGCAGAATTACGCAGTTCTAAAAGTATTGGAATTAAAATATGGACATTTTAATATTCTAATGAGCAGTCCGTGATGTGAGTACTTATTGTTATTATTTCTATAAAACTAAAGCTTTTCAAGTAGGTATGAATGTAATCAAATTGTAAATAATCCCGAACACCCAAACGTTCCATTGGCATCATTATCCGCTTTCCTTACGCTAAAATTTGGTAAAAGCCGTCCTAATATGGCGGCTAGTAACATATTCTAACGTTTGGGTGGTTGTTGAGTCATGTTGAAGCCCGCACGAACTAATTGCCGACACACTCGTAAGTTTCATAAAAGGCCACTTCAAAGCAAACCGCTCCTGCGCTCCATTTGAAACTAAAACAAAGACGCGGGTCGAGAGCGGTAAATTGAAAAGGTCTGTGGTACATTCATCGGTAATTGACACCTAAATAGCTTCTAGAGGCGATAGGAAATTTATCAGGCTATTTGGTGTGATAGCTGCTGAGAGAAGTGCTATGTTTGTTTTCTTGTCTAGTAAAAAAGTCAGCAATTTCTTTTTTTGAAGTGAAAGCGCGTTGAGCGATTTTTGGTAGGGCTTTTTTTTTTTTTTCCCCTTAAGACTTCCCGCAACCCCTTCAGTCTTCCCGCAACCCCGGCAGTCTTCCCGCAACCCCGGCAGACTTCCCG
Organism: Conistra vaccinii; assembly: GCA_948150665.1. Lineage (NCBI taxonomy): Eukaryota > Metazoa > Arthropoda > Insecta > Lepidoptera > Noctuidae > Conistra > Conistra vaccinii. The sequence goes on from OX411318.1 coordinate 18,088,719, forward strand.
CAACCCCGGCTGGGGTAAATTTATGGATTCGCGTAATGCTTACAAATAGAATAGGTACATAGATGGCGTTAATACCAGTCTTAAGTTTTCACTTCGTCGGCAGTCGGACTGCCAATTATTTTTTCAAATAAGTAGGTTTAGTAAAATCTATTCCAAATCCCTACATTATGTAGGCCTGGCCATACCTATTCCTATCTAAATCTATACTTTCCATTTTTAAGAAACAATAATTATAGTTCTAGGAATTATTATTTGTCTAGGCAAGTCGGAGACTGGTCAATAAAGCTGTTATAAATCGTCAGTAGGAGAAATAATAAATACGATACCGTTTAAATGTCACTACTATCATACTGCATTTATGCATGCACGTACGTGAGCACGTCACTGTCCTCGTAAAACAAGAGAAAAAGTCTAAATATAGGATTCTGAGTTTATGTCTGCATTCCAAGAGAAAAATCCTTTGTTACTGCAACTGGAATGTCCCTACGTTATTTTTATATGTGTCCACATATACTTTGATTGACCAAAACTTCATTGTTTATTGGATTTCGAGAGTAACAACTTGCGTACATTAACGTCATTAACCGTTGAAAAAAATACAATTGCGTGGCCGTAACTTTTTTATTTCGCAATTTTGTTATTTGGAAACTGTTACAGAGGAATCAAAAACATTCAAGCATGGCTTATCTATTCTTCGTTGTGTTAAAACATGGGTATTTATTGTTTAATCTGTCTATATAGTACTTACATAAGCATACAATCCAGAAATTGACAGTTCAAGCTTACCTAAACTTGTTTTATCTCTTACTTTATTTTCATGATTCGGTTTTTCCATCTGGAATTTCTCAGTAGCAGCTCGGAACCTGGAATTGTGCCCGGTTAATCGCAATAGGCTCGCCCCCTATTACATGGGACTTAAACATAACTGGCGAAATGTGGGAGTACTACAGGTACACCTCTGCCTAACCCTTCGTGGAAACAAAGCGTTATGTTATGTATACAATGTATGTTATGTAGAAGTAGTAATAGCGTTACATAGTTCTATAGCTGCGCCGCAGAAAAAAATCTCTTTAAAACGGGTAAATGACTGCTTAAAATTATATATAAAATGGAGTACATTTCAGTACAATATATTTATATAACTTTTCATGTTAAAGTTGATAAAAATACCTAAAATCTATTGTGGTCGTGGCAGAAAGGTTCTACCTAGCACGGCCACGGTCGATATGTTATAGCAGCGAAAATATGTGAGTACATTTTTTAAAGTCGTCAGTACAATAAAGTACACATTTTTTCATGAATATGTACCGCATTAAAATTAAGGTAATCATCCATGGTCGTGCTGGAGAGGATGACACGTGCCTATCTGACCTCATCATCATCATCATCAGCCTATTAATGTTCCCTCTGCTGGGACACAGGCCTCCTCTCTGTGAGAGGGAGTGGGCCGTAATCTACCACGCGGACCCAGTGCGGGTTGGTAGATGTCACATGTCTTCGAATTTTTGGTTCTAAGACATGCGGTTTCCTCACGATGTTTTCCTTCACCGTTTTGAGAGCAGTGGTGATGAAAGATATACAAAGTAAAGCGCCTGTTTGGGTTCGAACCCACGACCTACAACTCGTAAGTCGGGGCCGTTACCACTGGGCCACCACTGCTCTCCTAACCTTTCGGGAAATACTGGTGTAATATTTATAGACATTTATCTGTAGATTTTAGCACTATTGATATATTTGATTTAATTATTTGTTAAATTTCACAGGTTAGGACTAACTCATGACGGTGACAGTCAATGCCAGAGCGAGGCAGTCAAGGGCTCAGTGATGGCTCCGACAGTCCTGGCCACGCTACACAACTATGCGTGGTCTTCGTGTTCCAAAGAGCAGTTCCACGATAAATCCCAGTGAGTATGAATTTAATCATAATAATTTACTAAAAGCGACGATAACCGACTTTATACTGAATATCACGTCTTAACGAGTAGTGTTAATGATTTGGAAAAAATGTATGTTAAATTAGAGCATTTTTTTAATAAATTAATATAGGAATATTTTGGATTATGTTTATATTACATAGTAAAATTAATTTGTAAAATTATGTCTAACGCGGATAAAAAACTGAGAATTACGCAAAATCTATTAAGCGTATTTTTCTGAAACCTTTACCATTTTAAAGATAATTTTGTTATTGATCTTTTAGTATACACATTTTATTAAAATAGCTTTTGTTTTATGTATAATAAATTAATAATGCGTCTAATTCGGGTCAGCGCTCCTTGATAGGCGAGTCCTATTACTGGCTGGACGTACGACGCGCTGCGTGAGCTCAATACAGAACACGCAAGCTAACCACTCAAGGTCACTGCATATATCTGCGTCTTAACCTTGATCCCAGCCACAATTATGTAAGGTTTGGGTTCCAGCCATTGTCATTTTCCTGCCGTTGTCACATTTCATTTGGGGTCGATCTCTATCCACCGTCTGCATTTGTTTTCACCCCCTGCCTAGCCACATCATCTGTTACACAAGCCTACCATCGTATCTTTGGTTTCTCTCTATTCATAATAAGCCAAACTAACCCAAAAATACCAAATCTCCCAACACAGAGTGACTGTAATCTGACTACCGCAACCCAATTACGGTCAAATACCGATATCCTTATGTTACATTGATTAACGATTTCTCAATCTATCAGGCTATTTGTGTAGCATGGCAACCGGGAGCTTATCGTGTCGTGTGTGTAAATACAATAGGCACCTAGTAAGTAAATTCTTTTAACCAACCTGATCCATATTAATTATCTTTTGTGGCACTCGCGGCATGCGTATCCATTTGCAGCAAAATAGCTTTATTGGTAACCATATTCATAGCACGTAGGCCACCCAAGCGCGTGAACAAATCTTTGGAATTCCGTACCTAATAGAAAATATTATTTTAGGACCACCTGGGCACATTTTCTTTATCTCAGACTTAGGTTTAAGCTGTTGACCCAAGCTTTGGATGATTAAAGCTGTACAGTAGAAGCAAATGGAACGTATCTAGTGTAATTGAACGTACATAGTCACAATAAATGTCGGCGTCCAATTGCCTGAGTTAGTTTAGCTGCGTTCGACAAATTGATGGAAGCGCCCGACTGTCTAGAACCGCAGAGTGGTACGTTGTCCTCCTGTACCTTACATTACAGCTGTCTTGCCAAGACATTTGAAACCATTATTAGCTCGTTGGTAAGAGATATTAACGTAGGTAATTTGTGTATAGCTGTTGGCGCATAGACGCCATCTGGTAAAACCTAATCATACACTAAAGCAGAAAAATAAAATAAGCATTTTTACCTCTACTATTATAGTAAAAACTAAATTGTCTCGCCATTTGCACAATAACATTTCTTCCAACTGTGCCCAACAGCCGTATTTTCACTTTCTTATTTCTTTCGCACACTACTGAAACCCTTGTTATTCTGTGCCCATAAATTAACCACATTATTTGAGCTTATTACAAAAGAAGCTCAGCTTTTAGTTGGCAGATGTACTCATACAATAAATGTAGCCAAATAACTTTGCTCTTGTACGAAAAAGAATTTTAGATTAGGTTTACTTGTTGAGGCGAATGAACCGGGGGATATACGGAATCAACAGGTGAATGATTTATGAATAGAGTATTTGTCTTCCAAGTAAAAGAAAAGAAATGAAAAAATACGACGGTCATGCTGGGGTGTATCTCCCAGAATAATCTTTACATTGAAAATCCTATCAGATATTGGTGAATGTTTGAACAGTAAGATTCGTGAAAGGTTGATTTTGAGAAAAACGTAACATTTTCAATAATATCAACAACTTTATTCAAGGAATATCTTGGTTTAGAGTACAAAACAGAATTTTAACGTCATATTCACAGTAAATAAACAAATATTTGAACATATTGAATGAATTTTGACAGCACGTTCGCTAGTTGATCACCTGATTATCACTATGTATGCATGACGTCATGCCTTAATAAACCAATTATACGGTAAGCCTCAGTTGACCACTAACAGCTAAATACATCATTACGACGTATTTGAATGCTCATTAGTAATATTGTTACCGGTCTGTCGACGTCATAAATACAACTGTACAAATACAGGTCGTAGGTACTGAAAGAATCAATTCGTTTCCGAGTACCTATTGTAATAATCCAATTTGTCAAACCGACATCGAAATATATACGTAACCTTACTCATTTTTTTGGGTTCTTACCTGTATCTGCTTCGTGATAGGATTTTTCCGTTTTCGTTTATAACATTTTCCTGTGTTTGGCGAAGGAATTGACCGACTTCGAAAAAAATATTGACAGTAGTATTCTTATTATACATTGATTTATTATGGCAATTGGTATTTATAAATCCCTATCGTTGGAAGAAGTTGGCAAAGGATAGATCTGTTTAAAGATGTTTGGTTAAACGAAATGATTATACCTTTGAAGACCAGCAGAAGAGAGATTTCGACATCTGAACCTGAACTAACCTGGCGGCGACGTCGTAAAATATGCCTATCCATAGATAAATATCACCCGTCTCAATTATTCCATTGCCTACTCTAGGATGCATATCCGGCATGGCTTACAAATCCTTCCATATCTTTCACGACTTCCCTATCACTATTATGCCCCCCGGTCTACTCCTCGATTTGCAATGGCCTCTGTAGCGCATTAAAACATGAGGGTGCAAATCTTGGAATGCATTCGATTTATCGAGTCTGGTTAACCACGCTGGGGTCGGTGCATTTCATTCATTCGTTCATGTAAGACCACCTCAAGTGTAAGCCACCACCAAAACCATTACCACGGTATTCTTACCATCGTGCACTGTGCACGTACCTTCACAGCCAAGATGGGTTACATTAGTCACATCAGAGCGCTACGAGGGTGCGCTCTGATGTGAATAATGTAACCTAAGTCAAGAGAAACAGAAATAGTCATTGTAGCCGAAATCGTCATTTACTTAGCTAGGAACCTACCTATTTTATTATAGCACAACGTCTTTTGATAGTTAAATCGACTGTACTTTCAGGCTTTTAAGGTGTCTATAAAAATTACTTTGCTTTAGCATGGAAATCGGTTGTCATGGTATGGGCATGTAATGCGAGTGAAGAGTGAGAAAAAAGGTCTTGGCAAAGTTTTAAGTATGAAAATTAATGCCTTTATGAGTAGAACAAGACCAAGGATGACATGGGTAGGAAGGTGGTAACGACCGAGATGACGACTGATGGAGAGGTATGGAAGACAAAGACATGTTGCGTCGACCCCAATTTATGAGCAGGCGAATGATGATGGTGGTGACTTAGTTTTAGCAGCTGTTAGCCAATATTTTTATTACACCAATTTTTTGAAGTAAAAACTTCTTTAGCGGCGTTGTGCACTTTTTTGGGATGGGTAAAAAATGTTAGACTTGCGTCAGGACGTGACCGTAAGATCCATTGCCTAGCAACCGACAAAATAAATATCAAAATAAATAGTCTTTGATATTACGCAAAGATTGCGAGGTAAGAAATTTTACCCATATTGATGGGTAAAAAAAAGCAGTCAAAACATACGTCATGAAAAGTATGAATTGTTCAGTTTTGTTAGACTATATTTTGAAAGTAAATAAATATACTACTACTGAATATTGTATCACATAAATTATAGTACTTTTATACTGATAAATAAAGCAATTCGTGCGAAATTATTCCCTAACCATTCCAAAATATTCAAAAATGCACAACGTTAATGTTCAAGTTTTCACTTCTGCCGGCACTCCCGGAGTGCAACCCGTTGTTTTTTTTTTTGTAACACGAACCTTTTTACTTGTACAGGCGCTGGTGGTGTCTACACGAAAGGAGTCAAGACGAAGGCCTGGTGCTGGGTGGGGCTAAAGAGATATCCCACTACGTGTTCACGATGGATGAGCAGTGTCGCACGGAGTTCGGAGAAGGGTTCGTATTCTATATTTTATTGATATTAAGAACAATAGAATTGAAAGACGAGAGAGATTCAGCTAGCATGGCTTTGCTAAATGTACCTTAATCAAAAAAGCAAGGACATACGTTCTCTTTTGTGATTCTACATTACATTCCTACATTATTGGTAAATTATTGATACATTTTAAATCTAAAAAGCATAGTACTGCTAGATTGAAAGTGAGCTATGTGAATTATAGGACTCGGTGCAGCCAATAAATGCCAACGAGAAGTGTTTTTGTGATAAATTAATCTAAAAGCATACATACAGTTACTGTCGAACTAAATTGTATGTACGCAAAAGCTTTTAACATATTTGCGATCTTCGCCGTTTCTGTTTTTAAATCAAAACATAAAGTAAACTCTTTGATCAATTACGATCCTTCTTCATAAAATTGATTTAATCCTGGCCTTGATAGTTCATTAGGTACTCTATTTTCGTACTAAACAATGGTTTAAGGTTTTTGCCCCTTCTGAGTCATTTGAAACCACAAGAAAAACCGATAAAATTGTTTTATGGTAACCCATATTAAGTACGTCATGATGTTCTTGAACCAGAGGCCCGCATAAAATGTTTGAAGACTCATAAAAAATAAAATATGAGATTGATGTAGGTACTTTAACAACTCAGTAGGAAAATAAAACGAGCAAAGCTCTGGTAGTGCTTAACTATAAAGTAATAATATTATGAATTTTCATTACCTAGGTACTAGCACTTCTATTTTTTTCATCATAGTTTTATTAAGGAGCTTTTTTATTCACTCAAACAAAATATTAATTTCGCAAGTGATCACTGAAAAAGGTACTGTTATTCTTGGATAAATACTCAAACAGGTACTGTTTTTATGTAAAACAAGGAATATGATTAACGATTTACCTAACACTCAGCATGCGAGTCGATCTGAGAAAATTGGATTCAGGATTTCCTCGAATTCAATCACAAACCTACTTTGATTGCAATTCGCTATAAAAGCATACATTTTCTGTACGATGAGCCACTTCCATTCTCGCCTGGAGAACTGTGGTAGCAGGTTTCGGAATAATTTCTCTATAAATAACAAAATACTTAGGTACAAGATGCATGTCTGTATCAATATTTGTCGCAGATGGATTGTTGAATCCGCTGTTTTACAAAACCGCTAGCTGTTTTACCAACAGCTCCGTTATGTTAAACAGCTTGACAACGTTCTGCTGGATTGTCATTGCGTTAAGTTTAACAAAACTGCTACCCACGTTTAGACGTAATGCAGAAATTGCAGTATGGCTTATCACAGTCAGTCAGTCACAATAAGCGTTTGGTGAGGCTTCTATAATGCCGAATCTGTCGCAGTAACTAAGCTAGAGCACTCTGACTGATTGGTTTAGGTTAGGTTAGAACTTTGAGCAACCGCGCGCGAACCTAGTGAGCGTAGCGAGCGGTGCTGCGGCAACGGCCGGCGATCGCTACTTCCAAGTTCGTCGCAGTTACTTGTCTATTTAGTATTTTTAGGACTGGCTTTCATAAAACTCTGATAACTTTATGTTAAAAATCACTGTTTTCACTGATATTACTCCTTTTATTTCTATTTCGGACGCCATTATTGTTGTTATGACACAAAGAGCCACGAGCGGCAAAATTTTGATCTAAAATCTACAATCTGACTTTTTACTCTAATCGTTAACCCGCTGCATTGATAAATGCAAAACGTTTATGCAATTCTGCGTGTTAACGTTCAGTAATTATGGAAAATCGCTAAACGTCGTTTAGCTGTTTTACATAACGAAGCTGTTTTGTAAAACGGCTAGCGTAAAGTGTAAAACAGTGTAGCGTGTAAAACAGGGGCGGGTCGCTAGTTTAAGATAAAGCGAAAAGATATAAACTAAAACAAGAAAGGCTAGGCCTTTCTTGTTTTAGTAGGGGCAGTTGTTTTAGTAGGGGTAGTTGTTTACAAGAGAATTAAATATAGCTTCTGGTATATTTTTATTATTCTGGTTTATTCTGGTCTATTCCTTCTGGTATTTTATGAATCCAACATGGGCATGGGCAAGGATTTGTAGGCAATACTTGTTTATTCCAAGTAGGTACCTTAACAGTACAGCGATTATTTCACTCTTCGTTAAATCATTTAAGTAGGTGCTTACTCATTACTTCACTAATTCAACAGCTAATAAAAACCACTTTCGTTGTACATAAATGCAATCAACATGGCATAAATTGATCGATTTTGTCAAACTAAGGCCCTTACCTCACTGGTCCGTACGTACTGCGTTTTGGTACCGCGTGACGTCACGCGTTTTACTGCATCGGTACCGAAAGCTTACCGAGCGCCTTATACAGGGTGGTGTTTGAGATTTTCACAATAAATTGCAGTTTTCACAATAACTTTTTTATGCCAATCGATCCTGTTTCTTATAAGGATATAAAACAGCTACTGAAAATCAGAATAACCAAATCAATCTATTGTGTACGGTGTTGTTCGTAAAACGATACGGCACAAATTTTGGTCATGGGCTCTCGTACCAATAGAATCAATAATTTAAATTTGGAATTCTAAATGAAAGCAGTCCGGTACCGTTTCGGTACTGCTTATGTTTCCCCATTGGTCGGTAAGCACCCAGAGTGCTTACCGACCAATGGGGAAACGGCCTAATAAGGGAATCAAGGTTCCTCGTAACTTTGATGAATGAAACAAAATACAGCGGGACAGTTCATTGACAACATGTCAGACTGTCAATTGAGTTATTTGACGTTTGGTAATTGTGGTCGGTACTCGATGCGGGCTCAAATATAAAAAAACAAAGTTTCTCATAAGTATGAATTTATTTCTGTCTGAACAAAAATAAATTCATTTAAAGTTATTAGTTTGAAAATAAAATCAGGTTATCCACAGTTTTACAGTTTTCACGAGTTTTCAGTGAACCTTATTAATACGTCACCAGTAAAATATGGAAATCGTCACAGTTACATGTCTACATATCTCGGGACCATGGGGTAGGTCTTTTGGAAGGCGTACGAGGGTCCAAAGCCAACTCGCAGAGGCTTTCAACAATTTAAAATGGAATACGGCACCAACCGACGATTATCCCTGTATGCACTATGCAAGTGTACCCAAGGATACCCCCGGTTGGTGCAGAACTATTGCAAAACATGGAAACAAAACATATTGGGCTATGGGTTTGGGTGGCTATTATGGATTGGTTACTAAAAACTATGGAAGGACTATGTCCCCTGTCTGAACGATGTTATGGTATACACGGATAAATGGCAGGGGGTGACTTGCACACTCAATAACGGGCCCCCGAAAACTATCGCTAGCACGTAGTGACGTAGCGACAAGGGGGCAACGGCTACATTTTAATAAAAAAGTAAATAAAAAACAATGCATTATTGCATACTCGGAAACTTTAAACAGATTTAAACTGTTTTAATCACGTTATAATCAATCGATCCAGATATAGCTTAACGGACCTGCAATCGTGTTCAACTACCGTGATGTTACACTGCAATTAGGTGTAAAATGGCTTTACACCAGTAACTATTACTGTGGCGAAAACAGAGCTGTCCTTTATTCGTCGGGAATGTTGTAAAAATTCTTCAAATACGTGGTGTAGGTGCGTTGGGTGGTAGGCGCGCTATATAGGACACTACAGTTGAGATTTTTCCGATAATCTGTTTACGTGTAATCGAATCTGTGCAGGCGGCGCGGAATATATTTGCGGCGGCGGTGGATTGCATTATGAATGAACATACGAATATTTGGGGACTAAATGGAAGCGTGACAACCAAATATCTTGAGTTAATTGTAAGTAGCTACAAAATAGGATAACGTTTTCAACTACGGGTTTATTTAGGTTTTATTCAGGCACCTGTGGAGTCGTTTTATTTCTGCTGCCTCTGAGGCGGTCGTAAGGTCGTAATATTGCAACATTAAGAGTTGTCTGTCGTCCCTTGGCGCATTAAACGCAAATTTTAAGCATGTGTTTATTGCAGACTATTACACTCTGGTTGCTGCTAGGCAACTTGGGAACAGTTTTATAAACAGACATGTGCTTTACTTGAAATGCAAGCTTTTTTGCAATAAAACAAATTAAAATGTTATCTCTGGCAGACATACCATGCTACCACTTGTAGACAATTAAACAATTGTACCGCTTATTGAGATTAATCTCTGATCCTGTTGAGCTACATAACAAATAGAATTAATCAACCACGTTTCCGCATAGTTTGATTGTTTGAGTCTCTAATGAAATTGCTCAAAATAATAATACATTTTCCGCTATGGGTGTTATTGTTTATCTGCTCTCAATCGCGGCACGTGGTTCCAAATATATCTGTTGAACCACCCAGTTTACCAATACGTTATATAAAACAAAAACATATGACTCGAGTAATGTGTGTTAGTAGAATTGAAATCCCAAGAATAACAATAATATGCTTTTGAATATTACACAGCGGAATATTTAACAATACCGGGAAAAGCGTTGCATTTCACAAGTTTCAGAACAATAACCATTTGCATTATGGCAGTGAAAATTACAGTGTTTACGTTAGCTACCTATAGCTCTTCAACACCTTTGGTGTATTTTGAGGCAGACAATAGTACCTAATTAGCATAACTAGAAGTTGCGCCAACTCGATGCTCATATTCCAAATGCCTTTGCCAGAGCGCCTAGTGCGAGTTTTTATACGTAGTCGATCGCATTAACGTAAACTTCAATTTGTACTGAAACTGATTAGCCGTCTGGCGACTTTGATGGGAAACGCAATTATTAAGGTGATATATTGAAAAATATGTGCTTTTTCTGCGATCGAATAAGTATAAAAACTTGCACTAGGCCCATAGGTCTTTCGCCTTTATCAATTTTTTTATTTCAAATTTAGGGCATGGTACCTCAAAACCGAACCTATCTATTTATTTAATGGTCAAAAAGTTTTTTTGATTTAATTTGTGACTGTATATCGATCAGGAATTCATTACTAAAATTAAAAACTTTATTGTTATTACGACTTTGTTGTCATAATGTCGCTTTTTAGCTACCTAGAGCTATTTATTGTACAAAATATATAAGAAGGTCTTGTATTTTCAGTAGTAAGTATGGATCTTACCTAATAATGTTTAGTTAATTCTGTAACTGCCATTCCCTTTTTAATCATATGAAAACAGTGGTTGGTAACAAAGGATGGGCGACCCTTTGAAAGCGAGTTCTTTCACTGCCCCGAGCGAGGATCGACATTGGTAGCTCAAAGGACATAACGACATGATTCTTTCAACGAACAAACTCAAACAATACTGTTTCAGTTGTTTGTTTTGTTTCATACTGTTATTATTTAAAATTGATACACGTTTTGTATGCACGAAACTGTTGTTTACACCTCTCCCAAGAATAGGAAAAGCTATTTTTATGATGTTGGTTTGCCTCGAGTGTTCGAAGAATGGCGATTGAATGGTGTCCCATAACTCGGCAAATATCGGTATCACATGCGAAAGGGCGAGAAACACGGAATACCTCACTTTGTCACCAAAAATATGCCAATGCGAATCAGACATGGAAGTTTCAGTTTCTGCTCTACATTTTAGCTTTTGTGGCGTCACGTATGTGCAATTGTGAACGTACATTAGTATACGTGGCGTCGCCTGTATTATCTATTTTGTAAGTTAGTATGTAAGTGGCAACACTAAGCCACGATGCGGGGCGTTACCCTAGGCGTCCCCTTTCAAGTGGCGTCGCTAACGCTAGCTGACTCGTCAACCGTCGCGGGACACAGACTAGATTTTAAGTCATTACTTCATTAGTTTATATTTTAGTCCCTACTAGTTTAGTTAGTTATATATGTATCGACAGTGTATCTAACATTAGACTATAATACGTGTGTGACGAATACATCATTATTTACTGCAAGTTGGAGTTTCACTGCCACACTTCACCTCCAGTACGCGTAAAGGGGGACAGGAAGAATACCTTCACCATACGTCCCCAAACTTGTAATAATAACCATGCAAAAGCTTTTGTTAAGCTAGATATAGAATATCTGTCGCAAATACATTTACCTATTATAGACTAGGCTCAAGGATTGTAATTAAAACATTCGTTTACTTAGTTAATTAGGAACCTAAATCTACACTCCAAGGTTGGCTGGAAGAGATCGCGGAAAGCGATAAGGCCGCCCATTGTATATTTTGTAGTGTTTTTTTTTATTTCGTTTTGTGGTGTACAATAAACTCAATCTGCCTAGCCTTTTCTCAACTAGGTTGGAGTCAGCTTCCAGACTAACCGAATGCAGCTGAATATTAGTATTTTACATGGAGCGACTGCCTATCTGAACTCCATAACCCAGTAACTGGCGGGTTTCTGACGACCCGCGACGACTGTCAAAGATTCAAGAATGACAGCCGGGTCCAACCGCTTAACGTGCTTTCCGAAGCACGAAGGAATCTCGATATGTAAAGATGGTGATGGACCCATCCACAGACCAACCCCGGCAAGCGTAGCCTAACCTGATCGATCGACCCGTGCGGCTGTTATTACTTAGCCACGAGCTCCTGGTATACAATAGAGTATATATTATGTATAGGGTGGCAGGGACATAGACGCGAAAACTGATACCTTAGATTCAGTACAAATATGATTCTGAACCCCTGCTTTGAAATTTATCGTCGGTTATTTAAAAAAAAACTGCTGTTTCATAGAAAAGTGCAATACCTGCGAGGTCAAAATGTATGGAACAACGGATTATTTTTTATATAACCGACTAAAAATTACAACGCAGGGACTTCAGAATCGTGTAATGAATCCATGGTAACAGTGTTCGCGTCGATGTCCCTGCTACCCTGTATAACAATAGATTATATCGACAACATCGTTACATACATTATCTAGAAACGTAGTAATCATTACAAACCTCAAAATGAATGTAAATAAGGTACCTTTCGGTTTCCTTTTAACAAGATTATCAGACATGGAAATGTTTTCCTTTGTTGTTTGAACTCACTCCGGCGGGCGGCCTTGACTGACTACAATGTATACTGACTAATGTATTTTAATACTCTTATTATAAATATTATTCTATGACTAACTAGAACTACTTTATTGATTTAGTAAGGTCTGTGAGTGAAATCATAAGTATCCAATCCAATAAAGATTCCGGGAACTGGGAATCAATCCCGCGAAACGTTATTGATTGAGTTTCCTCTCTCTCTTCTAGATTGTTCTCATTGTTCTCACGGTACTGCATGCACCTCTACATGATAACCTACTAACAACTAACATTGGACTTATTGAAAATTGAGATTTGTAAAGATGATAACTCTATTCCCCAGAAACTAAAAATCGGAACCTGTAGCAAAGAAATACTTAATGATTGATAGGAAACAAAATATTTATAAACCTTGGGTAGTGCCAACAGCCCAGCATAGATATTAGATTGTGCCCAATAAATTACAATTTATTAGTATTTTCCACATCTTTACTTAACAGTCACAGTAACTTGGTACTTACAAACCTAGCCATCTCTTCAAAAAATACATTTGTGACGTAAAAAAAATAATTAGCCATCCCATGGGTCGGATAGGTATTGAAGTTTTGTATGGAATAACTGATTTTATTTTCGCATTTACGATGGTGGTCCCACTGAGAAAGTTGTTCAGTTTGATGGTCACCACACCTTTAACCCGTCCAGTACCGGTAGCCCTCCTGGAGGGTTCACCTACTCGCATATGGAATGCCGGGAGCCCTCGCGGGGTGCTCATTTTAAATGTAGGTTTTCTCTGCGAACACAGCATTATAAACCATGAAAATAAAATCTGATGTACATTTTAACAAGATTGATTAGTTTAAGCGTTGGTTTTAAAATTCAAACATTTTATGTTACAACATTTTTTGCTCACTGTTAAAAATATTCACTAAATATTTAAAAGGTTGGAACGTATAGCGAAAAGACCCCTGAAAACACAGTTTTACTTCGTTTTACAGTGATTTATAACACGATTTTATTAAACCTTATGCCGTTGACTGTCCGCGATGGTTTAACTTTAGCGCAAACGCAATGCCGGTGACCCTCCCGGAGGGTTCACTTCCAATATGTATGAGCTCTAATAAAACAGGATGAAGAAAACCAGACCTCTCTGATACAATATGTATGATAATAACTTTATTCAATATTCCTGTAATACGAACTCATTTGATTGGTTCATAAAGATATGTTGTGCGGTATTTGGGACGACCATTAAAGCCCGACGTGCTCTAATTATCGAACACAAAGGATGATAGTTTATTGTCTCGCGTAACGTTAGTTAGTGGCTCGAGAATTAACTCAATTTGATTTCTCATTTGATTGTTACTTTTATTTACGATGATGGAGCGTGAAATTGCTTTGTTTATACAAATTGGGTTGAATGACTGTGATAAATGATGGTCGCTGATGACATGGCAAGGCAATCGATCATCTCACACATACAGAATATTTTTATCAACTGTCATGCACGACTCCGTCGCTGTGCTCTGTTTAGTTAACCAAACTAAGAATTATTTTAGATAATAAGGAACGATCGATTTAAGGGCCATATGACACTGGCGATTTGCGAGCATGTTTCCAGCGAAACGGCGAGCACGCCTCGTGTGCGCAGCGAGTTCGTCGCATTCGCGGACCGAGAGCCCCGATTGACCTGACTGCACAAGAGAGAGAAAGAGAGACAAGTGAATAGAAAATGTTGTGAAAACGCTGCGAAAATGTCGCGTGGTCATGGCTAGTGCGCTTCGGACACGTGGAGAGCACGTTCACAAATCACTTCGCTGGAAACACGCTGGCAAATCGTAAGTGTGATAACGCTCTAACATAAGACGCGTCAACAACAGTACGTAGTTCAATACACCAGCCCGACATCCAATGCTAGTAAACCTTCCGTTAGCAATGAAATATCACGCAGGTCGTCTCGCAAGACTAAGCAATGTCATCATCATCTGCCTAGCCTTTTCCTAACTATGTTGGGATCGGCTTTCAGTCTTACCGGATGCAGCTGAATAAAAGTATTTTACATTGAGCGATTGCCTATTTATGACCTCCACAGCCCAGTTACAAGGTGACAGAACCCTTGGTAAGATTTGTTGTCAGACTTTCGAGACTGCCGAGACTAAACGATGTATTGTTAGCCAAAATCACATACTAAACCATGAAATGAGAACTGAAAATGTAAAGTCACTTTACATAATTATTATCTATTTTCATATTTCCTGAAATTTTAAAACCAAAACAATTGTAAAGTAAACATGATTCCCAAGTTCCGCTTTCATACCAAACACATTGCCTCAAAATTTTCAGCTGAAACACAGAAGCGACTCGTGACTCATATTCAATAACTGTAATACAATCATAGTGGAACTTGGTTCAGTACACAGACACATCTCTGTGGTAAATTCATACATAATGTACTATGTCACGGGTGGCGAACCATTGGGAGGTACCTAGGTACGCGCGAAAACTTTAGTTTAGCTACGATTTCCTAGAAAAGCGGTGTCATGTAAATGATGACAGCGGCAAAGATTTAAATCGTTAGATTCGCCCTACCGCGTCAAAAGATAGTCGCGTTTCTGTTTCGTTTTGACACCTCTGACACACAATGACGCATCATGCAAACGCTATGTATTCATGTGTGAGCTCACTCTCTCAAGTCTCTCAGTATGGACACTTTTTCTTGTGACTGAGTAGAGTAGAGAAGATTTAAATCTTCTTTCTACAGTGCATTTGAAACTTTAATTCTTTGTGTTATGAACCATTACTGCAGTATCTTTAAAGTTTAAATTGCTTAAATATTTTATGTTAAAAGGTTTTTCATCCCAGTCCTATGTATTTCATCGTCGTATCAGTGTAGTTCTGTAGCCCGGAGCACAAACCCGCTGTCTTCAGCTTATTAGTACCGTCCGTCGCTTCCTTTGAACTGTGCTTTGAACCCACTCTGAAATCCTAGCTACAAAGTCTGCGTTTGCAAGTAAGTATCTTGTTACATTGCGGCCATCTAACCAAACATTATACTCGTATTAATTACACACTTCAGACTTATTAAAATTATTTATTCTGTTGGATATTTTGGACTGGTTATAATTATAAAGACGGGTAGTAGCTGTAAAAAGGCTTTCCTGAAACATTCTTAAAACCACTGAAAATATACAAATGCTCTCAGCTTCAGAACATTCTTCTGCTTTAAAATACATTTGGAGGTCATTATTTGAAGAATACCTACCGAATGAAAAAACGGAACCCGTATAAGATAACTCGTGTGTCTGTCTGGCTGGCTGGCTGTCTGTCTGTCTGCCCGTCTGTCACAGCCAATTTGCTCCAAATCTACTGGACCTATTTAGTTGAAATTTGGTACACATATGAATTTCTGTGACTCAGCTACGGGCGTGTAAAGTAAATAATTGAATTTTGAAATAATTGAAATTTGGTCACTTTTCGGAGGTAAATTACAAAATTTAAAAAAAGTTATGCAGACTGGTCCGTGTTTTATGTTTTTAATAATCAATATATATCTATAAACACTTTTAAAGATATTTAAGAAAATAGATGAACCATTCCCCCCTTATCTCCGAAACTACAGAGCCTAAAATTTTGAAAAAAAATACAGAGAATGGTTATTTTTTCATAGATTACAGGAAAATGTACAAGAAGTCTATGGTCTGAATTTTGACATGATTGATAACATAATATTATTCGACGATATTTCTTTCATCACAAAATTGACACTATTAGGTACAACTTGCGACCTTGCGATGATCTGACCCGCCATTCATATAATTATTATAAATTACACTTCCTTCAGCTTTTATTAAATACCATCACTATTATAATAATATATTCCTTCAAGTAGGTACCCACCTAACCTTTCACAAGTACCGTCTTTGACTTCTCTTTGAGTAAAATACCCCAAGCCCTAAAATTAGCTTGGCTCTTCAATATCTAGGGCTCTTGGAGTAAGAGCCAGTAAAAGTACGATAAATATATTATTCAAACATTTTCAATGCATAATAATGAGCGTATCAACAGCCTATCATCTCGTTCAATGGTGTTGTTTATAAATAAGTCATAAAGAGTTTGAGATACTGTAACTCGAATATACAGCGTGTTTCATTTATCCTGAAACAAAACCAGATGCGAGTTTAAATGTAGTCAGTATTATGTTATATTTATGTAAATAGTAACTGTAAAAATTACAAAGCAATGTCCCGAAAGTTATTAAAATGATCTTCTTTTTTTAACCGACTTCAAAAAAGGAGGAGGTTTCTTAATTCGACCGTATATAATTTTTTTTATGTTTGTTCGCGGAATACTTCGTTGTTTATGAACCGATTTTGATTATTCTTTTTTCGTTTGAAAGGGTTAAGTTCCCGAGGTGGTCATATAAATTTTATTAACTTTGCTTGGATAGTTTTTGAGTTAACTTCAATAATACATATTTTTCTCACTTAGTTTATATGGATGATATGATGATAACTTCCTGTCACTGATATTTGCATAGCAAGTAGTAGTATTCGAATTTGTGTGGGGTAGGTACCACAACAAAAAAGTGAAAAATAACTTTAATTTCGGAAGTCGGTGGCAAAAAACAAAAATTCAAAACCAAAGACACCGACTTCCGAAATTAAAGTTATTTTTCACTTTGTAGTGTTTTTTTTGGAAGTCGGTTTTTTTATTTTTATAAAAAGTTTTTTACCTTCCTCATGCTGTAAGAATACAAAGGAACGAAGAATCAGAATAATCTGATTCTTGTCGTGTTGTCTGTGTTAGCTTTTGATATTATGAAAATAATTTCATAATATCAAAAGCAAACACTTTCGAAGATCATCCAAAGACCACGGAACTCGTAGATCTCCATACTGTACCATATATGGAGAAAACACACTGTATGTACAAAATGTACTTAATATAAAGCTTACTACAATCCAAATATCTTATTATCATCTAACTTAAATATATTTTGATCCAATTTCGTAACGATTCACAAATATTCACAATCGATATCTACAAAACTGTGTATGTGCATCACTAACTACATTTTCGGACTATTTGTATGCAAATTCGTTCGTCAGATTATTTACTACAATGGATTGGAAGGTATTGTGGGCAAATGAATCACTGATACACATAGGTTTGTGTGATGTATAATTGTACACTTATACATCACACAAACCTTCTATTACAAAATGTGAAAATACCTACCGCAAAAAGCTCTTGCAGGTACAGGTTATTTTTATTTAAAAATAGTTACTTATTTTATTATCCAATTGCCTGTAATATTCTTTACCAAAAAATCTTTTTCAGTTTTCTAGGACCTTATTGAAACATAGTAATTTGGTATGAACGACGCTTGGGATAAATAAAATAAAGAAACTGTGTTCGTCCAAAGCAATAACGACTACTGAACAAATAGAAGGTTTTGGCTTACAAGTTACAGTCTGTGCCAGATGGAACTGAATATAAGTATTTTATATACATCCAGCGTTTTGTTATTTTGGGTCGAATAACCCATATTCTTAAAATCGACGGTATGGAAATAAACAAAATGTGTTTTTCATTGCACGGACCTTTCTTTGTTATTTCTGTGCACGGGGCCTTGTTGTTTTAGTTGTGGATAAGTATATACGCTTAGGCTTGTAGTACCTAGCCTACAGTTACATGAAGGGATCAATCTAAACATAGGAAAGTGCGCCATCGTCGGTCTGAACCGATACGTGCACAAACGATCAGTCTATTTAGTTTTAATCCTTCCGGCCGTAATAGGCGATTAAACTGAAGGCCGTAATTGTCACACACGGTACGGAATTTGGTCAGTTCGTCTGAACTAATCCGTCTGTATCTGAGGGTAGAACTGACATCTATTATAAAGTGGGTGACAGGCATGCGAATTTAAAGTGCGCGGTTTTTAAGGTCGCGAACTTACTCGGCTCGCCATAGGTGACATACAAGAAGCTTGCTAACACTATATTATTATCGCGATGTTATCGCATTTTCTGAACCAAACTAAACAAACATTACACAAATGTCGAAACAAAATGACGGCTCGCGACTCGCGACAGATGTACGAAACTTACGAACCAAGGCGGGCTACCAGCAAAATTTCAAACCTGTTGGATCGCCGACCAACTTACTCAGCGGTTTTAAAGTGCGCGTACTTACTATAACACATGGGCGAGTAAACTCGCCGAGCCATAAGTACACGTACTTGCTCGCACGTCTATCACCCCTTTAACAGTGTTTTTTTTTTTTGCCTTTTTTCAGGTTCTCAGTATGCAAGTCGGTAAAGGTGCGGTCAGCATGCTCACGGCTATGGTGCGCCCACCGCGCCAAGCCGCATGTCTGCCACACAAAGCGTGCGCCGCCGCTCGAGGGTACGCCCTGCGCTCACAACAAGGTAACGTACCGAATAACACCGACATTTGCCCAAATTGTATATGAACTGTAACTACACTACAATGATACAGGATATGAGAGTAACACTTGTAGACAATGTTTATAGTAGTTGATGACGTAGTTGATGACGTAGTTGCTGTTGTAGTTGATGTTTGTAAGTAGTCGTTGTAGTCAGAAGTTGGAAGTGGTCATGAAGTTCACGTTTACTGAGACATATAATTTAATGTCTCGGTAAACGTAACCTTCACTTAATTATTCAGTAAAGCCAACTTCTGAAGTACTATCAAAAACCTGTGCAAAGTGAAAATAATAGGGCCGAGGCAGTAAGGCAACAGCCGGTATTAATCAAAAACAGCCAGACAGGAAGAAGATTGATAAGCATTTATATTCTAATTTATTAAATTAAAATAAATGTCGTACTTAGTCAAACAACATTAATATCGCAATATAACAAGCAATATCTACATTTCCAGGAAAATAGAACTTAGTACTTATTCGTGTTCGCGTGTCGCTGTCGTATACCTTACTAAGGATTCCATCGGTCGCACACAGAGGGCACGTGTGTGCGCATAAATTCGATGAAATCCTTTGTGAATATGTTTTTCAAGCTATGCAAATGACGAGTGCTGGCACCGCCAGATAAACACCGCCGCCGACGCGAGTGCCATTGTGCGCAGCCGTGAAATAACGCAGCAATCCTTGAGCGTTTTCATGCCAGTCCGAAATTCAATGACAATTTAAAACCAATTTAAATCCGAGGACATTTCAATAAGGACTGCGCCCATTTAATTTAAAACCAGCCTATTTTATTCTGAATGACGAGAAAGATCTCTCATTGAACTTCTGAGAAAGTAATTAGCTTTACTTTTAGGGCCGCGCAACGCGTCTCAATGTTGTTCTTGGAATCCGTGAAGAAGCTTGTCATCGAGAGTTGAAATGCTTGTGTGACTCGAGTAGAAATGCTTGAGTGTACTTAATTAATTGTAGATTGTATAGTAAAAGCTCTCTGTTGCTTACCTACTTTTTATAAACAAAATAATTTAAAACAAAGACGTTTTAAAGAACAGTTCCTTTCAGAGATAGTAAATCCAAAGTAGCTACATTATAAAACAAAACAAACATAAAATTGCCCCTCAGATTGCAAGACTTTCTAATCTCCTTATAATAAAGCCGCTTTGAGGCTATTCAGAAACATCGGGATAGTAATAATTTTATTGTTCTCTGTTTTATTTCGTTGGACCGAAGAGAGCGAAAGTAAAAATATAAGTAAGTATTATTGGCTATATCAATTTCCTTTGAACTGAAATCTTTATATCCAATAACAGACACGCCTTACGTTTTATAACTTTTGTGTCCATTTGGACCGTAAAAGACTGGCGGTGAGGGTTGCACGGATTGATAAATCGAATTTAAAATTCGCTGAAACCAGATTTATCAACAGATTTGTATCGCATTTACATGATTATCGTTCACTTTCGGTGCCTTTCACGAGCCGAAAGTCTCGCTGGCGAAGTCACGCCACTCTACTTTGACTAATCTTATAAATATTTGATAGTGAGGTTTTCGGCTTTCATCTCTTGGCACATGCCACTAGATTAAAGCTTATCTTAAGAAATACCTACTCGCTTTACTTATTATGAATTTCTATGAAGAAAGCTCTTCACGCTCTAAATTTCTAGAGAGATGTCTACTTATGCGACTATCACGCTCGCCTGATTTCTCGGAGAGGTTTAGCAGAGCTGTATGTGAATACACAATTTTACTGAGAGGACGCACCAACTACTTGCTACGTTCAATAAAGTTTAAGATACTATTAGTGCTTGTAATGATATGATGATACTTTTTTGCAGTGGTGCGTAGACCGCATATGTGAGCCGATGCCCGGCCACGCTATAAAGACTGAATCAGAGAGGAAATCTACAGATGTGACAGAACATAAGGTGGAGGATAGGGAAAGGGACAATGAGACGCCCGAGTGGAGTGACTGGGGGAAATGGAGTGATTGCAATACAGACTGCGGGTATGGCCTGCGTACGCGCATTAGACGGTGCAGGTATAAAGGGTGAGTGTCATAAGGTCATTCTGTTGATTTAAATGTGATTAATTCAATGTTTAATCATACGCAGAATATTGTTTTTTTTTAATGTTTTAAATAAGAGGCGCATTCTTATTCTTATCTTCTTCTTCTTCTTTCTTCTTTTCTTCTTAGACCTTTTATTAAGTGGCGTTTAGCAACAGTTGATTTTCACCTTCACGAGAATCAATCTCAATTTCACCACCCCTAGTGCTATTAAGGTGGTGTTTTACTCTATCAAATGAGAGTAAAACACCACATGAATAGCACTAGGGGAAAGAAGAATCCATAAACTTCCTTTTTATAATTCCTGCTTACATTCCACAGTATAACATCAGAGAGTGCGTGTGAGGGCGCTGGTTTCCAAGTCCGCACGTGTTGGGCGGGGGTGACGTGCGCAGCCTCGCGCGACGCGCGCGCAGACATCTGTCTGAGACAACATGCTCGGTTCATACCCTACCTACACCCTAATGGTAAGTAATCCTTTTCGAAGAATATTTTAAGGGTTTCCACGTTCTCTAGTATTTTTTCTTTGGTAATATTTTGATTTTTAATTCAATGACAATGTGTCGTTTTGGCGCTGCAACAAAGATGAACGAAAAGTGCATAAGCAGAAGTAGATTTATAACGACTGCCGCGAAGTGCGCACATATTTTAGATTTATTATTTATTTTCTTCGTGTCGGAAGTGTTTCTTCTTGGTTGAAAGAGTAAAGAACAAAATAAAGTATGTAATCTGCGTTCGCAATTTAATGGCCAAACATGTAAACAAACACGAGTTTTAGGAAAAACAATTGTAAAGCCTACACAAGGTTCAGTTTGTGCTACAATTTCATTTTTTATGACTTTTTCAACAGTTATAGTCTGTCTAAAATCAACTTAATTTACACTTCAATAAAGTTGATGTTTGCTTAAGTGGAAATACCATTATTTGGAAACAAGGATTTGAATTGATCTTGTATTGTTTCATTGGATAAACTGAACAAGTGCAGTTATGAGTATTTATTTAGAATTGTGTCTTCGACTTTGAAAACTGAAGGCTCTTTACACACTACAATTTTGCAGGTTCTAAGACATTTCTTTCAGTGCGATGATTGAACAAACTCGGCCCTCGTTCCACTTTAATATAATAACTGTTCAAACAGCACTGCAATAATTTTGCCCTAAGATATTGACACATAGGTACGTTTTTATTTTCTATTTTATCAGAAACCCAGCACTGTGAGGTGTGGTGTGTGGACTACGGCGGCGGAGGTCCGTCCAACTTCGGAGCTCTGCCCGATGGTACACCGTGCAGCTACAGCAGACCTTATGACGTCTGCTTTCAGGTAAACACTTTATATTATTATTCTACTTAATAAAATATCGAAGTCACAGTGACATTCTAAATTCGATGTAAAAGCAAATTTTAATTTTGTTGTTATCATAATTATAATTCCATTTTAGTTTTTATTATTGATTATACAAGTGCTGTGCACGCCTATAAGTGACGAATTCACCGCAAAACTGTCGAAATACAATATATTTTTTATTTTTGTAGTGATTTAGTGAATAAGTCGTTGGGGTGTCAATAAATAAATAAAGTCATTGATTCATTCACTGACAGACAACGCACAGCCTTTAAACCGCTAGGTCTAAAAAGCATGGAATTTTTCACAAGAGTTTCTTTAATGTTTAACGAAAGTAAGCACTAAGGAGGATTTTTGAACATTCATCCCACGAAGGGTTCAATAGGGGTTGAAAGTTTGTACGGATATTCGTCATTTTTGCTGAGAGCAAAAGCCCATCGGACAAAGTTTGTGTTTTGCTTGTATACGTAAAGGTGTTAATAAACTAGGTGCCTACATACTTTATTCAATTAACATATTTGGCTACGGATTCCAAACTATGCTGAATCGTGGATTCAGAATTGGGGTCTATAGGTACATATAATGAAATTCCTAAAGAATCTAAAAACGCTTACTCATGCGTTTATAACCCATTGCCCAAACCACATTTAGCTCTTTTCGCAACCTAAAAACGGAGGCCTGTTTTCATTTAGTTTTATAGGGTGGATTTTTGAGATGGGGCAGTAAGGACAGTTATCTTAACGGTTGTAGCTACTGGAAAACGGTCTTAGGAGACTGTCCTTAACTTTTTGAGAACTTTTGATATGCATTCACAGATTTTGAAAAAAAAAACAACCACTACTTAATACCACCATATATACAAGAATTGCTCGTTAGGTATTAGATGTAAAATTCACGAATCAGCATAACACAATTTAATTATGTGATGGATGATTAGCCCAAAAAAAAAACTGTCAAAAATTATCAAAGAATAAGATAAATTAAACACCACTCACTTATAATAAAGTGCAGTCATTATAATATCAACTTAATTAAGAGGTTCCAACTCGAGCCACTTTTTAGGGCAAAGTGGAAACCTCTCAACGAAACTTCGCCGAAAAAATTCTCTTTAATTTTTCATCGTTTAATTCTGAGCTTGTGACACCGTTTTCCTTTTACTAATCTAAGTATCTATACCTATGCGGCTGTTATTATGGCCCATGAAGTTTTGTGAAAACTTTGGTTTTGTGGTTTTGTAGAGTCGTCTTTGTCACTCGACATACCTATCCGTGGACAGTGCCTTTGTAAAAACTCGATACACCATACTAACGGTACCGGGTAGGTAGTAATATATTACCATATTCAACCTATTATGTTCCCACTGCTGGGACACATGAACCTTCTCTGTGAGAGGAAGTGAGCCGTAATCCACGCGCATCTAGTGCGGGTTGGTGGATGTATGTGACATCCACCAACCCACACTAGATGCTTGAGTTTTTCCTCTTCGAATTTTTGGTTCTAAGAGATGCCGGTTTCCTCACGATGTTTTCTTCACCGTTTTGAGAGCAGTGGTGATGAAATTAAATACGCTAAGTAAAATCCCTGCCTGGGTTCGAACTCACAACTCGTAAGTCGGGGCCGATACCACTGCTCTAGTAATATTTTATTATATGACTGTCTTAAATTGCTCTTATCATGACCATAGTATCATTGTGCCACATATTCATACAGATGGTTAATTCTGCAAAATCATTTAAATAAAAAGCGACTCTCGCAACTAAACAATAAAGTGCAATTCAGGTCGCACACCGGTAAATTACCTATTATATTCACCTAGAAGTTGCCTCTCTTTCTATCGCGTAACTCTTAGATCTTCTGACTACGTTACGTCCACTGAATTGACTCAACAAGTCGAGCCCGCGATGTATTTGTAGCTTCATACCTAAAATGCGGAGTGACCTATCTGTATTAATCTGAGATTGTGCTTAGCTATAGTATATTTTCTGCTTTTTTCTCAGGGTACATGTGTGCAAGGACAGTGTAACTCTTCAGACAGTGTCTGCAACTGGTGTCCAGATGGTTACTGCAACAACAACACGCACGTTTACACACGACAGCTTGGCAACGGTAAGAATCTTTGTTGATCGATGAAGTATAACTAGTAGTTCTGCGAACAGTACACCTCGCGAGCACAATTTTTTTGCAATAATTAATATACTTACCACTGAAGTAATTTTTTAGGAAGTACTCCATCAAATCCTACCTAGTATTAAAAGGGCCGTTTTCACTGGTAGAAATCTAAGAATGAACCTTTCAAATAAATAAAAACTTTTTACAAAAAAAGAACAACCGACTTCCAAAAAAGACACTACAAAGTCAAAAATAACTTTAATTTCGGAAGTCGGTGTATTTGGTTTTGAACTTTCGTTTTTTGCCACCGACTTCCGAAATTAAAGTTATTTTTGACTTTGTAGTGTCTTTTTTGGAAGTCGGTTGTTCTTTTTTTGTAAAAAGTTTTTATTTAGCACTTTTTAGTGGTGGTACCTACCCCATACAAATTCGAATACCAGTAACCTGCTATGTAAATAACAGTGATTGGAAGTTATCATTATATCATCCATATAAACTAAGTGGGAAAAATACGTATTATTGAAGCTAACTCAAAAACTATCCAAGTAAAGTTAATAAAATTGATATGGGACCACCCTTTCAAACAAAAAAAGAATTTTCAAAATCGGTGCACAATTGACGGAGAAATCGCGTAACAAACATATAAAAAAAAAAAAAAAAACATACAGACGAACGAAGAACCATCGTAATCGGATCTCATTAGGCGGAGATATCCACTAGCCCCATTTTTGAAGGAAGTACCCCCGTCTCCAATCAAAAATCCCCGACGACAAAAAATTATATAAAGTCGTAAAACCTGTATACCAAGTTTCTTCGAGATCGGTTGTAAAATACGACCTGTAGAGAAGTAGGTACTTAACAAACAGACACACG
The DNA here is from genome assembly GCA_948150665.1 of Conistra vaccinii. Classification (NCBI taxonomy): domain Eukaryota; kingdom Metazoa; phylum Arthropoda; class Insecta; order Lepidoptera; family Noctuidae; genus Conistra; species Conistra vaccinii. The sequence continues at coordinate 18,114,479 of OX411318.1, forward strand.
AAAGCAAATTTTGCCAGACTTGAAGCAGAGACGCTTAGCTCGCTTCGCTCGGTCAATTAGCAGGTTTTTTAACGATAAAACCCATTATTGAAAATTAGACCAATTCCAAAATCAATTCCCAAAATGATCATTCTTATGACCTAAGCTTAACCAAATTGCTATTAAAAAAAGGTAATTAACTGCTAGAACAATTAGAAGTTTTTATCGCCTGGATAGTTAAAACTTTTGCTTCAAACGCCGTGGAACAAAACGAGCAAGTTGAACTCCTCGATTCTATCTAGAAGCCAGATTTTAAGGGATAAGTTAACGTTCTGAAGCGAAAGAGTAATTCACTTAGATTTCATTCAGAATAGCTCAGTCGACGAATCAGATAAACTACGTCTGACTGAATCTAAGTCCTCTAATATTTCGTGGAGGTCAAAGACCGGCTGGGACATCCAATTGTGGGATTATTTGAGTGTTCCTGCGGTTTCTAGGAATGGAATTAATACTCCTAGGCGATCGGTAAACTAAAACTTATCTAGGGACAAGAAACTACCAAGAAATTTGGTGAAATTTAATACATTGTCTTAGTTTAAAATAGTGCTTACAGCAGACTATTTACCACTACAAAGAGAATCTCGGATCAAAATTAAGCGAGTTGCTTGGGTTGTTTAATATTGGTCTGTAACTTGTAGAAAGACTTGAAGAAATGATAGGTAGTCCACAAGTACCATTTTTATACAGCACCCTAATTGCGTAATACACGATCAATCACAATCTGAATCATTTTGAAAGAGATAACTAATCCATTGCTTCATAAGTTCGAAAAAAATTCTGCTCAGCAACGTGAATAACGCAATGAATGTTGTTGAACTGTCAAAATGAAACAGATTAATCTTAAGAGCGTTTATCCTAAAATTTGGCAACGACATAAATAGCTGTCAAAAATTTACCTGTTTTGATTATTTTGATAATATTACTGTGTGGAAATAAGAAATTTGGCAAACTAGTGAACTAGAATATTAATAATGAATTGCAATTATAACATTGAATTTGATGTTGTACCCGTTTTAAGTGTAAAAAACGCATTCGGAAAGTTAAAAAAAAAAAAAAAATCCTCTAAAACTAAATATTCGGTGTAACAATATTAATTATTGCATTTCATAATCATTATTCTAGTTCGCTAGTTAGCTACATTTCTTATTTGCATACAATAATATTGCCAAATTAATCAAAACAGCGAAATGTTTGACGTTCCCCACTTTCTGAATAAACGCTCTTAATCATAGAAATATGAATCATTCTTATATCTATGGTCTTAAAAGTTTACCAAAAAGGTTTACGCAATTAGCTAGCTGGTTTAATTCTTAAATATTAGTCTAACTGAAAAGGCTACTTAACGAAAGGCAAAAAGGATTATGTCTAGTGGACGGGGCATTGTCCTGGTACCTTTTTACTTACTGTATGATTTACTCAAGTTATTATGTCTTAGGTTGGACCCGCATGACAATGATCCCTCACGACGCTCACCAACTCTCAGTCCACATCACCACCCCCATACCTCTAAGCATAGCCATGCGAGAGAAGAAGCGTGACCGACAGATGCTAGACCTGATGAAACACTCAAAACGCTACGACATTGATAGCAAACAGGACAAATACTTGAAGTATGATCCTAACGTGCCTCAGAACTTACAGATTATCGAAGTAGACAGTCACGTCATAGATATAAAGGAAGGGTCTCGCTGGGAGGGGGAGGTGGTCGCGGGAGGGACGCTCGTGCGCTGGACGAGGACCGACACAGATGTCTTTATATCCTCAGATTCGAGGCTCCAGACCGATTTAATGATAATGGTGAGTTTGAATTTTCTTTGACTTGTTAAAATATTTGACTATGGTGGTACACTTTAAGATAGGCGATTGCTATGTAAGCTACTTTTCTCACTCGCAAATAATCAAAATCAAAAGTCATTTATTCAAACTAGGCTGAGAATCAGCACTTTTAGAACGTCAAAATTATATAAGACAGTCCCCCAAAACGCCCACCTTTCACAATAGATGCCATGTTAAAATACTTCTCATTATTCGAAGTCACTTAAAATTACCGTAATTAGTGTTCCTAGTTGATTCTTACTACACTTTATAGCTACAAAGTTTTGTTGGTTAAAATGAATCAAAATCAAACACCATACAATTTAAGAGATTGTTGATGTCGAACGTAAAATTTAATGTCAAGTTGAATGAAATAGGAAATATCGCAAAATGGTTTATGACCTTTGTGACAAACAATTAATTCAACCTGTATTCAAGTTTCTACCTAGTTAGGCGAGGGCCTAAGAAAAGTAACATTCTATAGGGCCCCGAAACGATCAATTGCAATTGATAATTTTCAATCAATTGCAATTGTAGTTCCTATATTATCAATCGTTTCAATTGCATTTGGGAAAACGATCAATTTGCGCATAAATGTGTATCAATCACGTAAAAATTGACAATTGCAATTGATCGTTTCGGGGACCTTTATCAGTGATAACAATGATGGAGAAGTCAATAAAGTAATATGGGACTGCCATAAGCTACCAATAGCAAGTATGTCAATCCTGTTGAAATTCGTTATAGTATTACGAAAGACTTTGAAAGCGTTGACTCGTCTACTAGAAACTAGAATAAACATGACTGATTTTTGCATAGCTTAGCAATTTTTCGCGCAACTTTCAATGGATTCCAAGCGTTTATTAACGAGATACCTTACTTTGAAAAGCGGTCGCTTCTGGCTCACTACGAATAAACTTGTCTTGCGCTGTACCTACAGAATTATGACACGATTTATATCCGACTCTGTTCGCAAAGCTGAATAAGTAGTAGTACGAGTACGTTCTATAAAGAAGCATAATGTATTGCGAAGAAGCTCCTTTAAATTAAATATTGGAAAGAGAACACTGAGTAATTTTACTAGCGTTTATTTTATGGCATTGTGTGTGCCGTCTACTATTTTGCAAGGTTATTAAAACTTGAGATGATAAAAAAGGTTTTTTTTTGTTTTAAGTTATGGAAGAGCGGAGTCTCCTAACACAAGCTTATTTACTTGTTGAAATAACAAACCTTTTTCCATTTTTATTTCTACTCAAAGACTCTAAAACGACTCAATTACAAAATAGTATTTACCTCCTCAGTCTCCACCTAACACCAATTCATAATTAAACTTCAACATAAAACCCAGAGCTTTCTACGTGGAAATAATAAATGTCAGCGTTTACGTCGGTAATTTTTATATAAGGTCCCTCTTCACAGCTTGCCGCCCATTATCTCCATTCGCAGCAATTATTTTCAAAGAGATTTCGAATTATAGAGAAACTAGCTAATTCAGTGATTGTTCTAAACAGAACACGTTATACAAAAGAGAATAACCTATGAAAAGTGTAACGAAGCGAAACATCGGATGATAAGGGTCGGGATCCGCGCCCGGTTAATTATTCAACAACGCTTTCAACTGTGCCGCTGAAGTTAATTGGGACTCACGCTACACACTTTATATCTCATTTTTCTTTCTTCATCGTATTTTATTCAAAGAGGAATATACAGGGTGGACCAAAAATACACGTCATAAAAAAAAATAGATTCCTCATGTCCAGGGGTATTTGGAAATACCCCATGTATGTTCCGCGATTTTTTGTAGTTATCGAGTTATATTTTTTTTTTTGAGTTTTCTTGCCGGTGGAGCCTCCAAAATTCATATCTTTTTTGTAGTGAGTATTTTCTAGTTTTTTTTATGACGTCGCGAGTTGTACCACCTATTTTAAAGCTTAAAAGGATTTTTTGCCTAACCTTCGAAGGCCGATTACAGTGAATTATTAGAAGGTTAAGTGGGTGTTTTCTCGTGAACCTACTTTTTTATCCTACCAGTAGGTACAGTTCAGTAGGACCAACAGAAATAACATACCCTCGTGGAAGGGTATGTTATTTCTGTTGGTCCTACTGAACTGTTGAAACCAACATGAACCTCCTGTGTATATAAATTAGACTAGGTGTGGTTTCAGTTGTCCTACTGCTTTCATTGAAAATAATACAAAGAAAAATTACAATATTGCTTTATTATAATATAAAAGAACAAACTTAACATTTCATTAATATTTTAACTTATTAATATTTTGTCATAAATTTAGATAAAACTTAAGTTAATATTTTATAAGTCAAAAAGAAGTAAATGGCTGTAAATGTTATATCAGCATCATCGATATTCTTTTAAGGAGGTATACTAAAAGGGACTTTCACGCAATATGAAAGCAGTATGATGACTGAAGGTCATCACTCAAAACAGCACTGCTTCGACACAGCAAATAACTTGTCATTTGTCTTGAGCAGACCGTTCTCCGGCGAAGAAACGCCTGCAAGCCACGTAGTACACGTAGTGACTCCTAAAATTCTTTATAATGGAGGTTCATGTTGGTTTCAACAGTTCAGTAGGACTAACAGAAATAACATACCCTCGTGGACCTACTGGTAGGACAAAAAAGTAGGTCCATGGTTAAGTACTAACACCCGGTTAAGTACTAACTTTTTTTTATTTTTTGCATAGCTTAGGAACCTGCATAGTTTTCAAAGTCAGCTAGAATATATGGAACCTCATTTTTGTATTTTTAACTACAAAACATAAAAAACTGGAAAATACTCACTACAAAAAAATATATGAATTTTTGAAGCTCAACCAGCAAGAAAACTCGAAAAAATTACAAAAAAAATTATAACTCGAAAACTACAAAAAATCGCGGAACATACATGGGGTATTTTCGAATACCCCTAGACATGAGGAATCCATATTTTTTTTATGACGCGTATTTTTGGTCCACCCTGTTTAAGTGATGTATAACTGAACATGCTACTGTATCAATTTTGTAACATCCTAGAACCTAAACGTTTATTTTCTTTTTTAATTATGTCTCAACATTGTAGCTAGTAAGTAGCTTATGGGAACTTGCGAGGTAACCCCATCACAAGTATCCTTATAACTTACTGGGGCTGCCTCAATTTTGTGCTGTAGAACAATTGTATGAGAAACAATAAAAACTTTTTATTTATTATTTTATTATAAGTGGCCGTTGACACGACACTGTACGATATTTTAAGGTAACAGGCTAAAAAGCTGGAATCACATCCCAACAATACATACAGATATACAACATGTATCAACAATTATTCATACGGTTACAAACAAAGTAGTAAGAAAAATACCGAATATTGAATGCTTGTGACCTAAAAATATGAAAATCAACTTAATTTTGTAAGATTTTAGATTAATCAATATTTTTGAGAAATCATAAATTGCGTAAAAATAAAACCACGTGACATTGAACGACGACACGGTTTCGTATTTCCCGGAAAATTCCCAATTACGGAAAAAACTGAAGGCTCTTTTTTCTATGAGATTTTTGTATGAACATTCATAAAACGACCACAAACAAATATAATCAAATTAATTTATTGTTTGGACAAGACAACGTCCGTCGGGCCAGCTAGTTGTAAATAGAAACAAACTTTTATTACGTCAGACATAAAGTTTCTTTACAATACAATATTAGCAATAGACGTACGAAAAGAATGACGTTGAAAGGAACCACAATGATTGGAGGTGTCCCCCTCTCGCACAATGAGGCAGTGTTCATTATTAACCTACTAAACTAGTAGTCAAATACTACTAGTTTAGTAGATTAATAATGAGATTATCCATATTTTGAGTAAGCACATTAAAAATTTTGAGAAAGATATCGTCTACCTACGACTGTCAAAGTAAGCATTTACACAATCAATAATTAGTTATCTGCTTTGAATATTATTTTTGAAATATTTTAAAACGTTGTCATTAAAGACTAACGAATATTGTAATATTCCAACAGAAGTAATAAATAAACTTTTTGTGCGAACAACACTGATAAAAAAACTCCGAGATTGAAGTTACCTACTCGAGCCGCCATGACAGAAGCCGTTAACAATCAAAATTAAATTACGCTTTAAAAAAAGAATACATATTTGATTCTGTTGATTTTAATATTTCGCAGAAATATTCATACTTTCTAGTAAATTGGGTTCTCAAAAACTGACAACTAGCCTATTAATGCAGTAAGTATACAATTGTCTTGTGATCCCAAACTAATACAGTTAAAAATACAGTACTGATCATCGCCGCGTGTGAATGGGGAGTATATTTATTTTTCGAGTTTCGAGAGAAGAGTTTATCTGCGTCACCCCAAGGTTGTCTGGTAGAAAATGCCTCAGGCATTAAGTCCAGCTGTAGTTGAACACTATAATTTTACTTGTGCATAAAATTTTATTAATTAAATAAAAGCTACATTGCAATGACTTCATGAATGCTTACAGGGTTATAATATTTTACAAAGGTTGAGTGGCTTAACTGAGCCCAATTTTCACCTGTAAAATATCTTATATTTTCAGACGGGTGTTGTAGTTTCATTTCAACGTTACTTTAGTATTGTTTTACGTTGACTTTACACTTAAAACATAACGTGTTTCTTTTGTTTGGGTAGGTATAATAAAAATAATACGGCGCTCGCATTGTTTTAAATAAATCACCTTTTCTGTTTTTCATAATAAATCGTTCTGAAATAAAAGTAAATAACAAAGAGTTCATTAGGTACACGTGTTACTCTTTACCGTAATGTGTTTAATGTTACGTAAAGTGTTATGAAACGCTGATACTGTTGGCATTATATCGCTATAACCTGTTAACAGCTTTCAGAGTTATGGATACTTAGCTCAGCCGTGTGTAAAAATCCACGTGTACACCTGAAAGCTTATATTTGTGTAACTATGTTTGCGTAGCAGACATCTGTAGTTTCCCATGGGAGTGAATTTATTATGTATGTATGTTTGCGTAAATTAATTTCAAATCTTTTAGAACAGAAGTAGTCAATTTGGATTAATGGAAATTGAATGTATATGTCGATCTGTATTGACCGAAATAATAGAAATGTAACTCTCTGGTTACCCTGCCTATTCAGACATGCACATTTGCATAATTTAACTTTTCCTCCAATTGAAAGAAAGAAACAATATTGAAACACAAAATAAGACAAAATAAAAAAAGTAAAAATAATCTATTGACGATAAGTGTGTGCCTCATGGCTGCGCCAAAAGGTGTATTGGTAAAGGTATATTGGTGAAAATCAAGCCAATTTGAACCAAAACAAGTCTTTCGTTTTGTCTAAGCATGCAATTAAATAATAAAACTTTTTTCTGCGCAGGCGTTTCCAGAACATCCAATGGTGTCTGGTGAAGCGGTGACGGTAGAAGTCTCAGTGAACTACAGCACTCCTGCCAGCCGAACGAGGCCCTTGGAGTACAGGTAAATATAACTTGAAGTCATCCTTTCTGCTTCTATGTTTCCCTGGTATCGAGAGTGAGAAGATCCAGCTTGCTCCATCCCTCGTTGCTTTCGGTGCTGGTAAATCAACCATTGGACAAGTACGGAAATTGAGCTCTAGCGACTATTGGAATTGACTCAGGTGTGACTTTGCGGAAATCCATTATAAAATACAATAGACGACGTATATTTAGTAACCTTATCCGCTTAACTGTTCTTAAAGGGGATGACGATTGACTTGTTGCCACGTCAAATGCCGAACGCAGAACCACTGCTTTCGGCGCTTGACGTGGCAACACGTCGTGTCCGGGTTCGCAACAAATCAATCGTAATCCTGAGATGCCTTATTGAGAGGTGAAACACGTGACGATTTCTTATAGGCTTCTTTATGACTCTTTAAGAGCAGTTAAGCGGATTCAGTTACAAAATATTCGTCGTCTGTTGTATTTTAAATTACCAGCAATTCCATTTTAGTACCCAGAGGACTAAAATGGTCAGTTTATGGTTAATGGTTTTTAAACCCCTCTTAAAAAAATAGTATATTATGCAACTAATGAATAAAGGACGGATTTAAAGCGAGGGCCATAGATGAATCACGATCAAGTGAAGGATTCTAACGACTGAATCACGACCGTAGGGAGTGATTCATGATGATCCAAGTGAATGATTCAAGTGTTAGAATCCTGAGCGACGCGAGTGATTCATGGCCCTCGATATAAATCCGTTTTATTCAAGAGTTGCATACTATACTTTATACCATGACTACGAGAAAAAGAAAGAATTAAGCGAAAATAGACATTTAATAAAAGGTTAACACGTTCAGTGTCGGGAGCCCTCCTGGAGGGTTCACCTACTTGGATATGGGATGTCGGGAGCCCTCGCGGAGGGCTCATTTTGAATGTAAACATTCAGTGTCGGGAGGCCCTCCTGGAGGGTTCACCTACTTGGATATGGGATGTCGGGAACCCTCGCGGAGGGCTCATTTTAAATGTAGACATTCAGTGTCGGGAGCCCTCCGCGAGGGTTCACCTACTTGGATATGGGATGTCGGGAGCCCTCGCGGAGGGTTCATTTTAAATGTAGACGTTCAGTGTCGGGAGCCCTCCTGGAGGGTTCACCTACTTGGATATGGAATGCCGGGAACCCTCGCGGAGGGCTCATTTTAAATGTAGACGTTCAGTGTCGGGAGCCCTCCTGGAGGGTTCGCCTACTTGGGTATGGGATGCCGGGAGCCCTCGTGGACGTTGGAAGTTAAACCTCCCGGAGGTTTCACTTCCAACTACGAATAATAAAAGTAATAGACTTTTATGACGGAATGATCTCGAATGATGACGAAATCTGATGTATATTTTAACAAAACGTAATTCCGGCAACCCTCCCGGAGGTTTCAGTTCCAACTACGAATAATAAAAGTCATAGACTTCCAATATGTATGGCGGCATGGCGTATGAGTTCTATGAAAATGGGTGGAGTCGAAAGTGTTAAGGAGGTTGTATAGCATTGAGATACAGGTCGAATACATTGGTGTGTTCTAAATTCAAACACCAAAATAGTGATTAAAAGAGCTTTTTATTCACTGTTTTCAGTGAATAAAATAAGCTTTTTAGAGGGGGAATGGTATAAAAACTCAATTACCTTCTTTTTATGATAACAACGGTTATTGAAAACTTTCCTCGATAATTCTTACTTTGAGATAAAATAAAGTTGGATGAAACTCGTTTAGATCAAATAGATTGAAGAGGTCAATGAACTAACTGCCTGATATTTTACTCTCTGCCGACCATTTGTAACTCGGCTTTATCGTTTTATGCAAAAAATACCAACTTGTATTATTTCACCAAGCTATAATGCTGCTGATAAGGATAAAATCCTACAAAGGAACGTCCCTTTGAGTAAATCAAAGGAAATAATATAGCATTTTTGCAACAATTTTCCTTAATTTTCAAAGAAAAGAACAATCCAAGCACATTGATTTTTATGATTCATCATTCTTGAGGTTCTTGCTCTGTGCGACTTTTAATTTTCTTCTTTTTGGATTTTTTCCTTTACTGTGTTTCATAAATTTTGACTTTACATAAATCGTTATTAATACACGCGTTCTCTTGGAGCCTTTCTTCACCTAGACTTTCGTATTTTACTCGTATCGATTGAAAAAGAGAAAATTATCTAAACTTCTAATTTCATAACATAACCCCTTAATACTTACATTTGAATAAAACATTCTCAGTATACCCCTTCAATACGAATAACATACATAGATACTCCTTCGAAGAATACTTGTAACAAAAAAGTATGATGTACCTACATACTCGTATATATAAATATTGTAACATGTACATGTTGAGCAAATCCCTCGCCATATCGCTGAGAACAAGCTACCTTAATGTATCTTATAAACTTCGAGACAGACTCCGCGCAGTGCTACTAAGTGAAACAAAAGTTGCCTTTTGTCTGGCCATATCGAGCGCGGCCCGGAAAATTCATTTCCCGATACGTCTCTTGTACTGATTTGTTTATAGATAGTTTTATATGGAAAGTTTAGTCAATATATTCTGAATATGTTGTAGTACGAGTGGATTTGTTATACTATTTCCAACCATTTATTTAACTTTTGACATATAGGTACATGCTTATGAAGTTCCGTACATTAAAAACCAAAGTGAAAAAAGCCAATGCTTTATGGGCACTTTGTTTTTAAGCTATTGCATAGCTTCTATCGCGGGCCTTGAGCGTGGAGACCTAATCCAGAAATTTCGTAACGAAATTACTACCTAAGAAAAGAGTGTTTTGTATTGAAAATTATGTTTAACTGCTTGACAACAAAGTTCAAATTGACTTAAACGAATGATACGAGAGTGTTGTATTGAAAATTATGTTTAACTGCTTGACAACAAAGTTCAAATTTACTTAAACGAATGATACGAGACTGTTGTATTGAAAATTATGTTTAACTGTTTGACAACAAAGTTCAAATTTACTTAGGCGAATGATCCTTGACTATTAATAGTTAAATTAAAACCTTTTTATTAGTTTGATGTTCCCATTACGTTGTGTCAAGTTTTAAAAACTATAAATGTGAATAACAGTTCCTGTCAATGTCATCATTGCTATTTCTTGTATTCGGGTTAATATTTTACAATTGCGTAAGTTGATAAAAAATGCTATGCAATAGCTTCGCCGGGGCAGTCCCCGAGTGCCACACGTCTTTTTTTTTTTTAAATTGAATTATGAATTCGATGATAGTATTATTTGAATTATTTAATTTTAATTATAATTTTAATTCGATTAAATTCATCATGAATTTCGAAATCGAGTCAGAAATTCAATTTGGACATCATTACTTTAGCTGTCAAAAGTTAAATAAAATGTTTGGAAAGATTATAGTTTGTTAGTACTGTAACAGCAGTGATAGTCTTGTAGTGTGAGCGTCGAACTACCAAGTCATTAGGTCTCGAATTCGAACACAAGGCACGCCTCTGACTTTTCGGATTCATGTGCGGATTGTATAATTATCACTTGCTTCAAAAACGGTGAAGGAATAGGTACATCGTGAGGAAACCGGCATACGCGAGAGATACCTATTTCTCGATGACATGTGATACCCTTGGACGGCAAAACTCTGACAACATTAATATAAAGAAGAAGTACTGTAAATGTAGCTACCTAACTATTGTTTAGCTCGCTTTATTTGTCTGAAAACTAATTATACTTAATTTATAGTCGTCATTAATCTATCCCGAGCTGAATTCGCAGTTTCAGAATGTTTGGTACTAACATTTTCGTTGGTAGTTTGTAGTTGAGTAGGTACCTACCATCCGAAAACAGTTTCACACCGAAAATAGACTTTGGTCCACTAAATGGCAAAATGATGATGGTGATGATAGTTCTAAGGCTTTTTAGGGTTCCGTAGCTCAAAAGGAAAAAACGGATCACTAGTGTATCTGTCTGTCCGTCTGTCACAGCCAATTTTCTCCGAATCTTATAGACCCAAGTTAAAATTTGGTACACTTATCAATTTCTGTGAACCAAACACGGCCGTGTAACGAAAATAAATGAATTTTGAATATAGCGGTCACTTTTTGGGCTCAAATAGAAAATTAAAAAAATAACGTATTGCTAACTGTACCATGCAAATGCATACATTTGCTTTCATAGCAAATGAAAGGGCTTGTTTTGAGGATCTTAAATATTATTAATTTTTTTTTTTAAATAAATACTTTTCAAGATATTTAAGAAAACAGACGAAAATTTACCATTGCTCGACGAATTTCGTCTGTTCGACTCTTTTACCTCCGAAACTACTGAGCCTAAAATATTGAAAACAAAATACAGATATATCTATACAAGATTACAGTAAAACTTTTAGGAAGTCTATGGTTTTAAAATAACATGGTAAATGCCCCAATATTGTGCGTACAAAGTAACATTTGCTGTTGGAATGTATGGGAGAATATGTTTCTCAACTACAATGTTAAGTTTGTCCATTCATCCCAACTACGGAACCCTTCATTGTGCGTGGTCCGACACGCTTTTGGCCGGTTTTTTACCTCTGAATATACGTAGGTTCAATCCCAGCTTGCACGTTTATGGTGAAGGTGGTTGGTGGGATTATGTGATTTACTAACAAATTGTGAATTTGTTTAAATATCATCAACGTAAGAACAAAGCGGTATTTTTATTTCCTCGTACAAAAACTCGAAAAAAAAAACTAACTAAATATTTTCTAGTAATCTCTCTTTCGTTATTAATTGAGAAGTGTGTTCTTGAACTAATTACGTAGAACTTAACTAAAAAAACTTGTGCTAATGATAAAACTTGTCACAATTTGTCGCTTAATTGTCGCGTCCCGTGCATTAGTTTTCACATGACCGAAGGTTAAGAGGACCTTGTCATGTGGAAATTTCAGTCTCCCTCTTATCACAATTGAGTTTTTTCACTCGTTTCGCTTTCATTATTCTGGGTGTCGACTGAATTGACTAGGGAATTGTTTCAGTAGTAAAAAAAGTTCTAGGTACTGTAGATAGACTGAGGGTTCGAACCCAAGCAGGCGCTTTACTTTGTGTAAATAATTTCATCACCACTGCTCTCAAAACGGTGAAGGAAAACATCGTGAGGAAACCGGCATGTCTTAGAACCAAAAATTCGAAGACATGTGACATCTACCAACCCACGCACTGGGCCCGCGTGGTAGATTGCAGCCCACTCCCTCTCACAGAGAGGAGGCCTGTGTCCCAGCAGTGCGAACATTAATAGGCTGATTGATTGATTGACTGTAGATATTCGTTATTAAAGACTGCTCTGCGAAAAACAAAATTCGATTTCTGGAATTGTCGTTACTGTGCGGACTCGTTTATGCAACGCCACTACTTCTGTCACTAGTCGGTTCGTACGAGATATATGACTGCATTACGAAATCTTTTTCGAGAATATTTTATTTATACGATATCACGTCTCGCCGTTATATCACTGTCACTATTTAAGTAATGAGTGTTTCAAATTCGTGGTTGCGCAGACATAAATCACGATTTATTAAAGTGAATACCTAGTGGAACCAAAATGAATAGAGCTATTTACTCAGTTCACTTTGGTTCCACTATAGTTATATTTGTATTCGTTGTATCGCCTATTACAACTAATAGAGACTGTGTCCCAACTTTGAATTGAGCCCTTCTACAAATATTTGAATTGTAACAAGTTCTGTAGACTCCCAAGTTTCGCTACAACTTTCCTTTATTGTAGACAATAACTTACCCTTTACTTTGCGTCGCATTTGTATTGTGAATTTAGGATATCGTTCCTTTCGTAATGCGTAGATATACATTGCTTTTGTTTATTCGTTCGTAACATTATTTGGTTGCCTTCCTATTTACCAATAACTGTGGTTTGGTCATTTGATATGGCTAGAAAGGAGCTGACATACCGACATGAGGAGTAATATTGAAGTATGGAAGAAAAATACATGTTCCGCCGACAAAATAATAGGGTTGTTGACTAAATATATATTTTTTTTGTCTGTCAGATAGATTATTAAAAAATATTGGACATGCATTTTTTCTTTTTTTACTTAATCAAAAGATTACGGCAATACATTGAGTTAAAATGTGGCATGACGTCACTCCCCGGTAGATTTTATACTGACTTGTGACGTAGCGAGCCCACTTCCCAACTTTAGGCTGCCTGTCCACTGGAGCGGAGAGGAGAAAAGAGGAGCGGAGATGTGCCAATATTAACCAATCAAATCTAAACTCAGGGGCGGAGTCAAGATTCTATTGGTTAATATTGGCACATCTCCGCTCCTCTTTTCTCCTCTCCGCTCCAGTGGACAGGCAGCCTTAATGCGTTTTATTAAAACCATTTTTTATTAATATTATAAAGCACAAAATACGTGTCTAACATTTTTTTATTATCTGACTGACGGACTAAATCATTTTTTTACCAGTCTACATCCCCTTTGGGATAAGGGCAGGAGGAAAATGATGTGTTTCCTTCATTTAGGCTCGTTACATAGTGGATTGTAAACAGTATATTCGTGTCTCGTGGTTATAATACGAGCTGCACTTATACAGAGATGGGTACTTCAAACAAGTTCGATCAAACAGTTTCACCCTCTAAAGGTCACAGCCTTTGTGTCGGCTATAAATTATGTATGTATATTGTATATATTAAATCTGTTTAACACAATATCAGGTAAACTGAATGCCTGTCACGTATGGTTAATGTGCACTGCGCTGGTACAGGTATTAATATCATTACCGATTTATGTGCCAGATAACATTAATTTCTGTAACATTGTATGCTATTTCGCTAACGATGCATGGGCATGATTAAAATGATGTTGTATATTTATGGATACTTTGCTGTTATTTTAATGATATTGCATAAATTCACAAACCGGTCTTTCAAGCTTTGTAGTTTTTTTTTTTACATCAGTTTTAGTAGCTGCGAGAGAAAGTCCTAGCTAGAAGAGGCGTTTTTGAGAAAATAAATTTACAGAAACTGCCGCTGTTTGTAATATGTTACATGTGTAGACTTGTGAAGGCTAAACGTTATTAGGTATTGGCTTGTAAACCTAACTACCTATACAGAAAATGGAACGACTTCGAAACTTCAAACAGTTTTTCCTTTAGGGACTTATGTCTAGACATACCTTTAGACCCAACTGAAATGATATCTAAGTAGGTAGAGAGTACAAATATTGTTTGTGAACAGTTCAAGACGATTTTAGTTCTAAACGGAAATGCCCATGAGTCCAATGACCGTGACCAATTATAGTAGAGGATCCGACATAGTAACGACCTTCACCCATCTGTTTAATGGATGAAAAGTATTTTAAACCTATGTTAGAAAATATATCGCAAGTGGGTTGGCTAAAAAAATCCTAGCCAGACTATGATTAATAAAAAACCTAAAAATGACTTTTCTTTAAACATCGCAAGATATACCAATGAAAAGAGTTTTTCAAGGACAACCTTTAGGTACTACTAACTCGACTTTTGCCAATTGTTAGTCAATTCGGAGTTAATGACCTTAACAGGTGACTACTTGGCCACCTAAGTTTAGGAATGTTCTTGGCGCCCAATAGCCATAACTGATATATCAATGGATAGGGCTTTTTAAGATAAACATTTGTGAGTAAAGGCTCGTGCAAACCAGTGCGACACGACGGCGCGACGCGACACGAACAATACAATTTCTAAGAAAAGCATAGAGCTGTTTTCAGACCAGCGCGATTTGTCGCGCGACGCGACACGAACAATACAAAACTTCACGGTATAACAATAACCGCAGGGCTATTACCTATCTTGCAGAAGCACTGCGATAGCGATAATTGCACAATAATCGCAAATATTGCGCAAATTGGTATTATGTATCACCGATAGCGACACCGTAGCAAAAAAGCGATAGTGCTGCCTCTATGGAACAATCACTTAACTAAAATGTGCATTTTTCTCTACTGATCGCATGGTAATCGCGATTATTTCGTATTACGTATCGTTTTTGACAGCAGAGCAACAGTAATCGGCGAGCACATTTGGCTGTCAAATTGCGATAACCTTTTCCCTTGTCACTTTCGCTTGCTAATTACAAATTAGTCTTATAATTCGAAGAATTTTACTTAAAATTGTGTACATTTGAATCCGTCGTGTTTCGTGCGTGTGCTCGTTAGAATGAACTGAGTGTACCGTAAAAGATCGAACTATGTATATACAAAAAAAAATTGTTTGCGTCTCTATTGAGGTATTCGGTATGTATTCGGTAAGGATTGCTCGTGCTGTTCTCTTGCTTGAAGCACATGAGGTCGAGGTCAGAAGAATTGAAAGCCATAACACAGCACGGTTGCGACGTAACCTGCAAGATCAAGTCAAAGCTTTGAATATAAGTATCTGACGCCGAGTTCAAAGCTCATTACAGACTTTCCAAAGAGCTATTTATGAATTTGTGCACTGAACTAAGACCGTTCATAGCACGAACGTGAAGAAGAACAAAAGTTAGTGTAGGATGTAGTGGCTATGATCATAAATGCCTGTGCTGTATTGCATAACATCTGCAACAAACATCGGTTGCCAGTACTGAAGGTGATTTTAGCAACGAAGTCACACCACAACCACAGCAGGATATGGGTGCTGGTATTGAACTACACCTCCTAGTTAGAGGCCGACAACAACGAGATCGCATTGTCCAAAGATTATGGTAATTCTGGAGGCTAATATGACATTTAATACATGCTATATTACCATCATAATAGTATTTTATTTACATAAATAATAATTGTGTAATAAGCTATTAGTACGGTCTACTTATATCGAGACCATACTATACTTTATTTACCACTGTTTAAGTTGATCTATATTCTGATATCCCCTTTAATTAAACAAAACCAGCCAAGTGCATGTAGGACCACGCACAACGAAGGTTTCCATATTCGGGATGAATTTATCCCAAGAACAAACTTAACATTGTAGTTGAAAAACATAATTATTATTCTCTTTTATATTCCAACCGCAATAAAGTTTGTACGCACAATATTGAGAGATTTACGTAGACTTCTTATAGATTGTCCTGTAATCTATGAGTAAAGAATCATTTTCTGTATTTTTTTCAATATTTTAGGCTCAGTAGTTTCGGAGATAGGGATAGGTAATTACTTAATGGAAAATTTTCATAAATTTTCTCTGAAAGTAGGTATTTATTTTAAAATGATACAATAATAATATTTGAAATACTCACAATAAGCCCTTTTATTTTATACGAAAAGTAACCCTCTTATTCAAAATTCATTTATTTACATTACACGTCCGTGTTTGGGTCACGGAAATTCATGTGTACGAAATTTCAACTAAATCGGTCCAGTAGATTCGGAGCAAATTGGCTGTGACAGACGGACAGCCACACAAGTGTTCCTATAAGGGTTCCGTTTTTTCATTCGGAGGTAGGTACGGAACCTTAAAAGCACTAGGCTAGTGTTAATATTGGGATTAGTATGTAATAAGGTGATTTCTTTATTGGGGTTCTAAAATTATGGTTCTTAACAATAAAAAATCAGTACACATAATAGAGAAATAACAATTATTTAATTTTATTATTGGCTGTATTTACAATTCTTTGATATTATATTATATTGCGCACAGGATTGGTTCCATACGAGTTTCTTGCCTGTTCTTCTCCATAGGAACCTACTACGCTTTGGAATGGGCAACTAGCTTCATCTTTCTGACTGACTGACCCCTTGACAATTCAAAAGTACCTGTAATTGGTTTATTTGAAATAAATGCTTTGAGTTGAGTTTGAGTTAGACGAGAGATGTCCTCAGGGATCAACAGCACAGGCACGAAATTTTCAAGTACCTATTTACACTATAAATCCCCGTCGTGTTTGATTTCTTGCATATGTATTGATGAGTGCTCTAGATGTTGTTCTGTTCAGGGTTTGATGATGAAGCCGGAAGATGGCCTTATGAACTTCTCAAAAAAATTTGATAGCAACATTGAGTTTGGATTTGCACTCATTAGCTTTGTCTTAGCCCAAAGTACCTAATATACAGGGTCTGATGATAAAGCCGAAAGCTGATCATGATAGTATGTTGTGTTTGGACTCATTAGATATGTATTGACAAGTGCTTTTACACTAAGTCGTGTTCAGGGTCTGATGATGGAGGTGGAAGGTGGCCACAGGAACTCCTCAACAAAACAAAAAGCCCTGTGGCTAAAGAGATTTAAGATACTAACTAAATAGTAGTAATTTAATGTCTTTGATGACATGTGAGTGACAAATGCATTCCCTTCATAGATAATGATTCCATAGTAAAAAAATATAAAAAGTCTTTATTAACTTGTGCTAACAGTTATAAAGAGGTTCAGTTAGTTTCTATAGATAGTAATATTGTGACATTATGAACTCATCAGCAGAGCTGATCTCACCCACAATAGTCATCAGGGATAAGACTTGCTGAGCCTTGACAAGTTAAGCTCCAATCTTCATGGCAGGAACAGTAAAACATTACACCACGAGAAAAAAAAGGGCAGGTTTTATTATGTAGTAGGCAACCAACCATAAAGTCAAAACCTTGGTTCGTTCTACGCTAGTTCTACGGCTATTTTTTTTTTTTTTATATCTGTCATTTATCGTATTCGCCTCTAGGTTTTTGTTGTACTCCCGTGTTTTTGTAACTCCTCTCTCTGTGTCTGTGAGTGCGGGTTGGCAGAGGGCAATCTGTATCACTCATCTTCTATGAATGCTCAAACAACGCCCCACCTCTATAGCCATCTCCCTAAATTAACTGCTAACGCATACTTCTCCTGAACTGCTCGTAGCGCTGATGACTTTTATCCGCCACAATTACATAAAATCTATGTACATACCTATATAAAAATGAATCTCTATTTTTCAGCCGTTCTCAAGTTGGATAATTATTTTTTTGTTGTGTTCGTTAAGCTTCGTGCAGACCAGCGCGTCAGTTTTCCACTTAAACAAACATCAACTTTATGCAATAGTGTAAATAAAGTTGATTTTAGACCGACTATTATTGTTGAAAAAGTCATAAAAAATATGAAGTTGTAGCGCAAACTGAACCTTATGGGTAGGCATTACAGTTGTTTTTCCTAAAACTCGTGTTTGATTACATGTTTGGCAAAAGATTTGCGAACGCAGATTAGGTATTTATGCAAGTAGGTAGGTATACGAGTAGGTAGGTATGTATGTAGGTAGTTGTAGGTAGGCAGGTATGTAGGTGTAGGTATGTAGGTAAATAGGGTAGGCTAGGTAGATAGGTAGGTGCGCCGTAGATTAGTAATTAGTGCTACCCGTGTGAAGCCGGGGCGGGCAGCTAGTTATAAATAATTTATTCTGTCTGTGTGGGGTTTATTTTTGAATCGTGCGAACTTTTTTTTTTCCATGTTAAGAGCATTTTAGTCATTGGCTGGCAGAATGGTCGACATCGATTATGCTTGCCATTTTTAAGACCATAGACATCTTATAGGTTTTCCTGTAATCTATGAGTAAAGAATCATTTTCTGTATTTTTTTCAATATTTTAGGCTCAGTAGTTTCGGAGATACGGGGGGGGGGAATGGTAAAATTTCATAAATTTTCTTTAAAACTAGGTACCTATTCATTTTAAAACGATTGAATACAAATATTTGAAATACTCACAATAAGCCCTTTAATTTGATACAAAAAGTGACCCCCTTTTTCAAAATTCATTTATAATTTACATTACACGTCCGTATTTGGGTCACGAAAATTCATGTGTACGAAATTTCAACTAAATTGGTCCAGTAGATTCGGAGCAAATTGGCTGTGACAGACGGACAGACATGCAAGTGTTCCTATAAGGGTTCCGTTTTTTTTTTCATTCGGAGACCGTACGGAACCTTAAAAACACTAGGCTAGAGAAATACTTAATGTTAATATTGGGATTAGTATGTAAGGTGAATTCTTTATTGGGGTTCTAAAATTATGGTTCTTTACAATAAAAAATCGGTACATAGTATAAAATAAACATTTACTTAAAAATTTTATTAGTGGCCGTATTTACAATTATTATGCAAAATGATGATATTATAACTATTATATTCGCATTCATACACCTGTCTGCTGCGCCCAGGATTGGTTCCATACGAGAGATGTCCTCAGTGGTCAACAGAACAGGCACGAAAGTTTCAAGTACCTACTTACACTAAATAGCCCCCTCGTGTTTGATTTCTTGCATATGTATTGATGAGTGCTCTAGATGGTGTTCAGGGTCTGATGATAAAGCCGGAAGCTGATCATAGGAACTATTCAACCAAACATGATAGTATCATTGTGTTTGAACTCATTGAATATGTATTGACAAGTGCTTTTACACTAAGTCGTGTTCAGGGTCTGATGATGCAGCCGGAAGCCCTAGGAACTCCTCAACCAAACAAGATATCCCTTCGGGTAAAGATATTTAAGATACTATATTATTAGTAGTAATGTCTTTGATGACATGTGATTGACAAATGCATTCCCTTCATAGATAATGATTCCGTTGTTTTAAAAATTAAAAAGTCTTTATTAAACTTGTTATAAAGAGGTTCCATTCGTTTGGATAGATAGTCATTGTGGCATTAAGGACGCTGAATGCGCTGATGCTCTTGCCAAAGATGCTTGCTCATCAGCAATAGCTGATCTCACCCACAATAGTCATCAGGGGTATGACTGGCTGAGCCTTCCACAAGTTAAGCTTTAATCTTCATGGCAGGAACAGTGGAACAACACCAGTAGAATAAAGGGCGGGTTTCTCTTGTTTTTTTGATCGCACACTAACGCCATGTTGTTAGATGTATAGAGTACTTCCATACAAACAATAGTTGCCGATAGTAACAATGGTACCGTTAAATCCGTCTCGAGTGAAGCCAATTAAGAAATTATCTGTTGCACTTTTTGCATGGAACATCATTCCATTCTGTATCTAAAGAAACTCAGGTTATTTTCTTTTTTATTGATAAAATAGTTACATGGAAGATTAAAGACAAGATTAAAGCTTAACTTGTGGAAGGCTCAGCAATGTTACGACATTGCTATAATGAAATATGACTTAGAAAAAAGAATGAAAGAAAATACATTTATATAGCATAGACAAAAAGGCACACAGCAAAGCAACATAATTATAACACAAGTAAAAAAGAGATAATTTAAAGGAAAACAAATAAAAAGTATAAAATAATAATTTAACAGGAATGTGTGCCTCGCGGCTGCGTCAAATAGGCCTAGTTCAGCAAAAATGCCAGACAACTAGTGCCTGACGCTGGTTTTCAACTGGACCTGGCGTGTGAGGTGACGGATGTTTATACTGCAGTGTGCGTGTATGTAAACTTAAATAAAATAAATGAGTGTAAGATAATAATAATATGTAAATATTTAAAAATAATAACTATTTGTATAAAAATGAATAAACGGAATAATAATATCAAGTAATTTGATTAATACTGCAAAATGTGTCTGTCTATACTTAAATACTTAAAATATACCAGTGTAACAATAATTAATAATATTTCAATACAATATTGTGTGATATCAGATAAATTGCAAAACAACAAAATAAAAACAAAAACATTGCCGACAAATCACTGATACATACTTAAAGTAGGTAGGTATATGTACCTATCATATAATTGAGACATTAAGTGTGACCATATCCAGCTTCCGTTGCGCATCTATGAGGTACTGTCGCAAGCGTCGTCTAAAAGCACCTATAGTGTTAATAACTCTTATCGGTGGTGGCAGGTTGTTCCATATTTTGGAGGCCGCATAACGTAAACTGCCTCTGAAAGCGGCTGTACCCTGAGACTGACTCGAGCATTGTTGCGAGCATTGCCTTCTCCCGCATTCCCGTCTACTCGTAACCCAACTCAATTTGTTGTATAAGTAGTCCGATTTCTGATATCTAACCACTCCGAACAGAAGGCAAGCCAAATGGAGTTTGCTTCTGGACTTCATTTTTAGAGTACTTGATATCGCACTATGGCTCTTACTCGTACGCCAACGTGACGTAACTTGAGTCCAGATTAGAGTTTAAACTATTAAATAGACAAGATAAGGGCGTAAGAAGCATAATAAAATCCTCACGACATTTTTACCGTGAAGTGTAACTTGTTGACACACTATGCCACTTAGGCCAATATGATGCAACTTGAGTATATTGGACTCAGTGTGTACTATGAAATAAATAGTATAGGACCATTAAAAGTAGCTCATATATTCAGTTTTCGTCATTAAATACGTGTTATAGATTAGGGCGCATATCTCAAGACGGTTGTACTTTAGAGCTGAGCTGCCAACTATTGTTTGTGTGGAAGTGCCTCTACACATCTAACAAGGTGGCGTTAGTGTGCGATCAAACGATAACACATTCTGCTCATGAACTGCTTGTAGCGCTGATTACTTTCATCCGCCACAATAATATAAAATTATCAATAAATATTCTGTCTGAGTTTTTTTTTAAATCATGCAAACTTGTTTTTTCAATGCTAAGTGCATTTTAGACATTGGCTGGCAGAATAGTCGACAACGGCTTTGCTTGCCAAAATAGAATAACATAGACAAATAACATTGACACTAAATTGACTTTATAAGATTAGTTCCGAAGACTACTACTTAATTGTTTTTGGCGCTAGTTAGCAACAGCGAGCGATTTGCAAACGATCTAATAGGTAATACCGACTTTTATGACGTTTAGCGATTGATCGCGCAGTGAACCCGCGATGTCTGCGCAATAATTGCTGATTGCTATTTTTAGGTAATCAGCCTGCCGGTGTCGCGTCGCGCGACAAATCACGCTTGTCTGAAAACAGCTTAAAAGCGAACTAACCGCTAAACGAATGAGTGCAGTAATAAAACGATTTGGAATTTTTAATTAATCTCTGGCCAGGATTTTTTTAGCCAACTTACTCGCGATATACTTTTTAACATACTAGATATAATATACTTTTCATCCACTAAACAGATGGGTGGAGGTTGTCTCTAGGTTGGATTTTTAATTAGATACTTCATCTGCAAAAAAAAAACAAATAAAATCTGTACATCTTGTAAAGCCAGCCTGATGTTGTTCTCTTGTATCTATCAGATGGTCGACGGAGCGCGGCCCGTGTTCTTCGTCGTGCGGCGGTGGCGTGCGCGTGGTGCGCCCGCGCTGCCTGCGCGACCACAAATGCGCGCCCGTCATGTTCGAAGCTTGTAATACGCACAGGTACACATTTATTTATTTAATATATATGTATATACAATGTGTAAAAAAACCCTGTCCGATCCGAAAGGGGCTCATGTACTGCAATAACATTACTTAACAGTAACAAAAAATCTTATGATTATTGAAAATAAAAAAGTTATTGATACTTATTTAAACATTACATTTTTTGTATCAAAAATACCCCAAATCAATTAATGATTTTGAAATTGTGACCCGCAGTCCATGTTAAACCCGGTAAAATTCCCCATTGAAAGAAAAAGTGCCGATTTTTTTTCTTGATTGTTGAATATTGTCGCATAAATAGACTCTCAGTACGATACTTAACCAACACCCCACGGATTGGACAGGGATTTTTTACATATTGTATAACAATGCTTGGTGCAATTACAGTTTGCAGCAAGCCAAAAACATAACATTTAACAAAAATACTTCTTGCAAACATTAAGCCATAGATTTACTGCTATAGAGAAAGACATGTCAACCCCTGAGCAATTAGGGTGTCCATATCAAGAGATTAAACCTACTTAATCATTTGACATTTGAAGATCGAGGAACACGGTGTCAAGTTCCAACAATGAAAGCGGAGGATCTCACTTTAAAATTGGGGAACTTTTTTCCTTCACCTCCAAAAAGCTGCATATAAAATATAAATATTATAACTGATATTGTTATGGTAGCTGCACCATGTGAGGACACAATAACAACATAACAAAACTAATCTGCTGATCAAAATACACAAAACTATAAATAAGTATGATCTAGAAATTGCGTGCAAGTTTCAAATAAAATATGAACGAATGTCTAAATCGTCGCTTTTTCGTATTGACTGAGCAATAACACGAATGTAACGAGAACCCGATTAAATAATGCACCCGGTGCACACGCCACACGCCACAACGTCATAAAGTCGTGCGGTGGCGGTATGATTAATTTCCATAAGTGCCAATTGCCACTGCTATAAAAAAAAACATAGGTACAGCGAGAATTGTATTGCAGGCAGTACTCAAAGGATAGGTGTAGAAGGTCCACTCAAAAGAATCAAAACGCGTCGTACTCGTTAAGTGCGTTCTCCTAAAAGTTGGCAATGTCGCAAATATCTGTCAAATATTTACCTGTTTTGATTAATTTGGTAATAATACTGTAAGGAAATAAGAAATGTGGCTAACTAGCAAATTCAATATTAATAATGAATTGCAATTATAACACTGAATTCGATGTTGTAACCAATGGCATTTGGAAAGTTTCCAAATACTTTTTTACATCTAGAACTATGCATATTCGGTATCGGTGATAGACAAGATATTATTATTGCAGTTCGCTAGTTAGCCACATTTCTTATTTCCATACAGTAATATTGTCAAATTTATCAAAACAGGGAAATATTTATACGACGTTGCCAACTTTCAGAATAAAAGCTCTTAACTAAAACGAAAGAGGATGTCTGTAAGCTGACCATATGCCATTACCAACTTATGTCTAGGTATTCAAGAAGTTGTTAGGGTCTGGGGCACCATTACTACTGATCCCCAAATACTAAAGCTTTGAAGCAGAAAAAAAAGGACGTTCAAAGAATTATTTTCAGTCGGTTCAACAAAAGAAAAAGCTAGCAGAATCAGCCAGCTGGTTTGTAATAACCACGTCCCAGATCATAACTCTCTTATATCTATTGAATAGACCTTTTGTGCGTACATTTGCTGAAGTTTTTTAATACTTATTGACATCGCATACATCGATCCGTCCCAATTCAATATTTAATTGTGGCTGCCGACCCGATCCTAAATTAATAACTCTTAACAAATTCCCCAAAAAGGTCCTTTCGTTAAATATTCATAAATCACAAATCTATTTGCTCTTCTACAACTTTGCCATTATCTTCAATTTGTGATTTAAATCGGGCGAACAAACGCCTTTGTATTTTCCTGTTTCCCGAATTAATACTCACCTGTAAAATTGTTGGAAAATGTTAACGGTTTCTGCTAACAAAAGTTATTTTGAAACTAGAGCTTAAAGCTCATGAAAATTATTTACAGATGCCGCGTAACTTTTGTGTTATTATTTCAGCATAGTTTCATAGGTCCCTTTATATCCGTTCCCACAGACAAACCGTGCAAACGGTTTTGTGGGGTATAGTTTTAATTCAAGGTTCAAAACTAAGACTATCGTAAATTCTGTAAAAATAAATAAATAATAATATGCGTATGTAAAGACAAATTCTGCGAACATTTTCACCCAATAAATCCTATCCTATACTATTAAATGGGCTATATTCGTTTATATAACTTTATCTTTATATTATTTAATTATTTGGTACGTGTGTTTGTCACCTAACTCCTCATAAACGGCTGGATCGATTTGAATAAAATGTTATAATGTGTATATTTGAGTAAGTCCCTGGATGGTTTGAAAATATAATTAGACCCGGTAGGTGGCGCTATTCGGGCAGGGCAACGTCAGCCTAGTTATCCTATAATATTAAATGAGCATTCTCAAATTTCACCCAAGCAGACCTCGGTCGATCAGATACTTGGAATGAAATGAGGACGGCTTGAAATGGAGTGTAATCCAAATTAATTGTTTGCAGTTTCGAAGATTACATCATTTCAGTATATTAATAGCAAAGCCTTCACGACATTCTGACCTCACTACCTAGATAATTAAACAAAATAGATAATCATTCTTGTTCTGTCGTATAGTTGTGAGTTCTCGTGGGCGAGTGGAGATTGGGAGGAGTGCAGCGCCACTTGCGGGGAGGCTGGCGTGCAGGAGAGGCAGCTGTTCTGCGTGCCGCTCAACGTCAGGTCAGTCAGTCATTCATGAAATTCTTCTATCATTTCAACCGGTTTATGATTACGCGAAAAAGGCACGATGTACTGTTTTTTTTTTCTTCAAAAAGGTTACAGACTTCTTTCTAGTGGCAGTGGTAGGAGGTAAGCACAGAGTGAATAATCTATGCTGCTGAAATCTGTAGAAAATAATTATTAAGCCCTGCATCTTACAGGTAACCCTAGTTGGGTTACCTGAATCTTGACAGTGTTCAGACTATGGGGGTTAATCTGATAAGATTTATACAACTTCTGAGTTGTGTCGATCTACCAAATGATTTTAAAATGTATCTTAGTTTATAATTAAAAGCTGGGAAACAGTTTAAGGGGTGGATGTGTGTGTGTGTGTGTGTGTTTGTGATGGTGTGTTAGTGTAAGTTGTGAAATTGGGAGGGGGTTCCTTGTGAGTACCTATATATAAATGTTGGAAGGTGCCCAAAGCGATATCATATGTACCTCAATTGTGTAGACTGAGAGTGCATCTTGCAATGCAACTTCTTTCACTTTCTTATAAAACTTTTTAGCTCAATGAATGTTATTTTCACAGTACATCATCAAGACGAGAACTAATAAAGAACAGCGTGTCACCAGCTCTGTGTACGTCACCGAAGCCGGAAACACGGCAGCCTTGCAACCGCCTGCCTTGTCCCGTGTACTGGAAAGAGATGCCGTGGACTCAGGTACTACTTTACACTAATAAGACGTCGTCGCTTATATCGATTGTAGTTCATAGGTATATCGATTGTATTGTTATAATCGTAATATCGTATTATCGATTGTATTGTTATAATCGAAGTATCGATTGTAGTCCGTTTTCGGAAACTCCATGCCTCGGAAAGCACGTTAAGCCGTCGTTAGACCCGGTTGTCATTGGTAGATCATTAACAGTCGTTACGATAACTGGTAGTTAGAAGCCCAAAGTCTAACAACCAGTCTTACCAAGGAGTATCGTGTTACCTAGTAACATTCCGGACCCAAGGCACCCCTAGAGGATACCCCTGGGGGTGCCACGGGAACTTGAATTCGGACCCGTGGCACCCACAGGTCCTCAAATCTAGTAACTAGGTTGTGGAGGTCAGATAGGCAGTCGCTCCAGGTAAAATACTGGTATTCAGCTGCATCCGGTTAGACTGGAAGTCGACCCCGACATAGTTTGGAAAAGGCTAGGCAGATGATGATAATTGTAGTCCGTTTTCGTAGTTTGTGCATAATCTTTGTTTACCAGAACTTCGTCAGGTTACACCTCAGTCAGATTCTGAGCTTTAATTAGTATGTATGAGTTTACCTTAGAATCAAAAAGTTAAGTACTAATTAAAACCGACGTCCTGCAGTTCTATAACGATTAACGAAACTCGAATTCATTATGTAATTTGTACGACAGCCGACAACAAAGCAACTACGTACAGTACAACTATTTTCTTAATGTCCCTCGGCAAACTTCGTGTTTCGTCAATCGTCGTTCTATAAATTGCCCTTCGCACTTGGTGCAGACCGGACGCTCTCAATATACTTCCAAGTCGATTGCGAGCGTCAGTCGATTGCGAGCGTCCGGTCTGCACCAATAGCAAATGACAACTGATAGAAATCAAACGACTGACCATGGTATAAGAAAACAAGGTATGGCATTCCGGGAGTTACACTTACCTATGTCACTATCCAGTTGCCACTTTATTGCAAGAAAACACGAAATAAGGAAAGATTTTAAGTCGCCATTCTGTTAAAAAATATATACAAAGCATTTAAACTGTCGTTTCGTTTGTTTAATCAAACGAAACAAATCAATTTAAACATATACCAACGTAATTGTTAATTAAAACCTCATTGTTTTATCGGATTCGCACAGGTAATAAAGGTGGTTGGGGAGTTATTATAACTCAATACTGGTAACACAGATGTGATGACGTAGGTAAATGTCACCCACGTGTCCACCGTGTCTCGGAATGCCATACCTTGCTTTTTTTACCATGCGACTGACGAAACACGACGTTTGCCGAGGGACATTAAGAAAATAGTTGTATTGTACCACTGTGGCCATCAAATATTCTTTGCGTTGTTGCGGTAAAAGCTTCCAAAGATTAAAGCAGTACTAATATAGTACGTGTCTATCCTCTAAAAATAAGAAGACGAACAAATTCCGGATTTTTTGCTACGTAAATATGTATGTTGTATACCTATCTACATAAGGCCCGAGCGTAACCAACCGTAAACATGTAGAGGTGCCCGTATATAAATGTAAATGAACCTTCATGAAAAAGTCATGAAGCCATGAGTGGCCTAGTTTGTACAGCCTGGGTATACTTTACACAAAGAAGCTTTCAAGCTAAAAATGTCATGAAAAGGATAACGTTCACAGCATCTATCGAACATTATTATGATATCGGAGCTTGTAAAAGGCCTGACTGTGCTCAGTTGTGCGACCCAGTTAGCTAGAAACCTTGCAATGCATTTGCACGAAATGCAAATAAAGCCGAGATGTAGCTTCAAATTGGTTTGATTTACTAGTTCGTGGAACTGTTTCAGCCGCAGCTAATTGGTGGTTTACGGATTGATTATAGAATTTTAATATGAATATGGTAATGGTTAATGTTTATCACGATGATACCTTCGGAAAATTATAGAATTAAAGACGACATAGTCCCATATATTAGGTGCAGCCCACCAGGTGCTCCATCAATCCCTACCTGGTAGTGGGGTCTCAAATGAAACGTAAAAGGGTAGCTCATTATTAAGCTTTCTGAAACGTCAAACTCTATTTGAGTCAAATCGACTTAGTTCTTATAACTGAAGGCTCCTGAAGCCTTTGGAATGTTAGGTACCATCGGATAGGAGCGCTGCTCTTATGCTTGATGATTGAAAATCGCCAGTAGACTCGCCTGCTCAGCAAGTGTTTCCTCGGGAGAAACGACTAGGGATGTGAAGTAAATGAAAACGCTATTGGATTTTCAACGGCGCAGAGCCGACTGTAGAAAATCCAACAGCGCGATAGCAGTTATAAAGGTATTAATTTAAGTGTCGCATAACGGGCATTAAACGTATTATCTTTACAGTGTTCCACAACATGCGGCCGCGGCTTTTCCCGCCGACCTCTCGTCTGCCCCGCATCAGACGAGCTGGTCTGCGGCCCGCGCCCGCGCGAGCGTCTCCGGCGCTGCCGCGTGCGCCACTGCGGCGCGCGCAGCCGGCCTGCCTGCCCCGCCGCCGACACCACGCAGTACTGCGAACTGTTTGATGCCGACCAGCTCGCGAGGCACTGCCTCGTGCCCCCCTTCAGGAAGTACTGCTGCAACGCCTGCCGACTGCTCGAACGAAACCACTTCAGAGGCTACGGCTAGGAGATCAACAACTCATTTCAACCGCCACGTGCGTTAGTGTGAAGTCCCGGGTATTCGGGCGGTTTTCTCTAGGAAAATTCCACCCGGGGGTGAAATGCCTACCTCCGAGCGGTTTGCCCCTGTTATATGGGAGTTGGGACTCAATACCGTCTTTGTCGTTTGGGGGTAAGACGCGACGCCCCGTCGGAGGATCACAGGCGTATATATGTTCGTTCGAATGGAGATTCCGTGTCAGTGTAACCAGTATTTTGTACGTTGTTTTTCATATTTATAAGCATAGTAATAAGGAATATAATATCTAATAATAATGCGCAACGAAGTGCCATAATGTATTGTACACTATTTCACGTAATAAATGCTATTCTTCTAAATAATAAATTTGAATTATTTTTTCTTAAACTTTAAAGAGTAGCCGCCGTAGGGGGACGCCCTAGGAGGGCATTGGATTTGGTGATGTTCTTCAGAAAGGACAGGTGCATAGTACTCGCAACCGGCGTGCGTGTATGCAAGTGGCGTTCTGTAGTTTCTGCCTACCCCCATGGGAAGAAGGCGTGAGTTTATGTATGTGTATGTTCAAAGAGTAGGTACAGTACGACACAACTTAGATGTAGCATCGGCAAAATTCGTAAAACCGAACATCATCCGAACTGAGTGCACCTTCAAAATCACCAATCGCTATTACTGCTTTAGGTAAAAATGATCTTTCGAAAATGGAATAACTTGTAAAGTCTTATAGCCAAATACATTCGTAAAATTGAAATGATTGAATGAAAATTTTCAAATCTATGCTACATCTAAGTTGTGTGGTACTGTACGTACCTGAATTTTCTTCGTAAAGGTTTATTAATAAAATATTCTGAAAAGTATTAGGTAACATGTTATTACAAGAGTATGTTCTTAATTAACTTCAAAGGCTAAATGAACGTTGGCTCCGCTTCATATGAAGCGGAGCCAACATTACATTACATAAAACACACCTCCTCAGCCTGCAATCAAAACATAGGTACTCCAGAGGAAATCATCATAAAAAAAACCTTCAAAAACAAAATCTGGTTAAAAATTGGTCAGTTTTTGAGGTTATGCAAACAGATGGCTGATAAACAAACACATCGCGGCAGAGCTATCGTTGATTGTTTTTGTTTGGTTTGATCGTTCGTCCTCGAGCGTTCCATCTCATTAATAACGCAGCAGCTTAATATTTTATTGATAATTCAACCCTGCATTGAGGCGTGGGGACATTTTTGTGCCTTTTAAATATTTCAGTACCGACAGTAGCTTACAAAATTCCTTGCTATCGAAGCGGCAGTGAGAATGCTTTTAGGCATCGCGCCATCATATAGGTACCTACGCTTTTAGGAACCTTGCTCGTCCTAACCTAGGTCAAGGTCTACCCGTGTGCCAAATTCCATTCAAACTCATTCAGCCGTTAAGGCGTGAAAATGTAACAGACAAACGAGTTACTTTCACATTTATAATATTATTAAGTATCTGAAGGTCAAAACAATAACTGCTTGTAGTGAAGCTAAATAACAGCAGTCAGAGGTTCCTTTTTACTAACATTATTTTTAGGTCCCGGTTGTCATGATGTCGACAATCGTTTCTGAATAATCTGATACCCAAAACCCTGATCATCAATTTTCTTTGTGGACCCCCCCATTCCTCAGTACTTAACTGGGTTGTGAAGAACTGGCGCGTTAAACATGATACTTAGTCGTATCTGGGGGTCTACCACCACTTCTAAAGCAATATTACTTTAAGTGTGGGAAAGAGATGAAGCTCTACAAGACGTATAGCTCCATCTTTTTCCCCCTCTGAAGTAAGATTAAAATAGTGGCGGTAGGCCCCCAGGTTATTACTAGAGGTGACCTATACTAGTTAGGAAAACGCCACGCAGAGAGAAAATAATTGCTTACTCGTGCAATCTGAGAAGGTAGAGGACTAAATAAAACTTGAGCTAAAGAGGAGCCGTGTCTTCCAATTACGTAAGCCGTAAAGTCTCGAAGATAAAAGAGATAAGCTATGAATTCTTTGTTTTTTTATGATTCTATTTGTCGGTTTTTATACATTATTGTATAATTACAATAAACGAACGAACAAACGTATACATTTTATTATTTATTATAAAAAAAACCTGTCTAATCCGAAAAGGGCACATAGGATCTGCAATAACATTACCAAAAAGTATTAAAAAGTATTTAAAAAGTATTAAAAGTATTAAATTCTTATTATTATGGAAAACAAAACAGTGATTGCTATTTAAAAAAAAAATCAATAGGTGTCATAAAGGGGTTCCGACATTTTTGTATGGGACACGGCATACCTAACCGTCCGTAAAACTGGTTTTGGCGGCCAGTGATGAAACAAGTGTCAATCGATAGAGTAAGTGATTGCAAACAAAAAATATTTAGTGATGAATATCGTAAGTGATATACTTCCTGAGATATTTAAAAAAAATATTACTGCTTTATTTTTTTTCTCATGTTTTAACTCAAATATTATTTTTTTCTTTTATTCCTGAAAATTACCCAATAATAGACTCTCAGTACGTTTACTTTACAACATCCTCACTGGTTTTTTTACATGTTATTATATATAAATGGATTAATTAGTTTTGTGTGTGTTTATGAGCAAATAACGTCCATTTTTGTTGATTTCCCACATTTTTCGCCGCGTTCCTACGGTGTTAATTTTCACTATCATACATCAGGAAAAACAAATACGTTCGTTATCCAAAGGTCTGCATTTTTCTCATTAACATTTTTCACTCGTCTTGAACGAGATACGAAATATTTGCGGGGAAAATATTCTCAGCTTCGTTTTTCCAATATAGCTGCAAACATTTTACTCCTTCATACTTTTTATTACATAGTCAGCTCTAGTGGTTATTATATTAAAAGTGGGTAGATAAGGAAGCGGCACGGTGCTTAGACCGTGTTTTTATGGTTTTTCCTTTACATTACAATCTAGCCTATTAGCTATTTAGTCATTTAAATATAACTTAAACTACTAAGGTCCACTTGCGCGTTAACAGCTAACTCATTGTTAATCCAAAAAGCCCTTTGAATTTGGTCGAATTATACAAGGTGGAGACGACAATACAACAAAAAAATAAACGGCGTGTCTCTAATGACGTTACCATTCTGTATACAAAAATTCAATTGAATAATATTCAATCGTTTAGTCATTATAACTCGGCAAAATCCATAGTCGGGTCGGGCTAATCCGTTTATGCACCCCAAAAATCCACCCTAAAGTGGATATTCGGAAATGTATGCCCGAAAATTCACCCAAGGCCTTGTTGGATATACGGAATTTATTGGCTTAGGGTGGATCATACATTACATTTAATTTGTTTGAAAAACTCATTTTTTTATTTCGAATCTAGGATTTATTTAATAGTTCCAAAATACTCTTAAGCATTAGTAGT
The DNA here is from genome assembly GCA_948150665.1 of Conistra vaccinii. Lineage (NCBI taxonomy): Eukaryota > Metazoa > Arthropoda > Insecta > Lepidoptera > Noctuidae > Conistra > Conistra vaccinii. The sequence goes on from OX411318.1 coordinate 18,146,627, forward strand.
GCCAGTATTTTAAATTTTTGTTGTATGGTAGTCTCCACATTGTATAGCTAATCCATGAACGCGCAAGTGGGTCTAAGTAATTATAATATTAAGAAATCGTCCAATAACTTCCTTCTTATTCACTATGAGTTAAGGGGAAGACACTTGATTCACGTGTTCTTAATAACGGCAGCACTTGCTGTTCAGTTTAGACCGAGTGTGACGAAAAACTAAATGTTTATTCCAAGTTTCATTATCATGGAATACGTGATCGTTATCGGAAAATGTTGTAAGTATAACATACTTCGTTAAAGTAACAAAGAGCTATTTTAGCTTATTGAATCCGAAGAGTTTTCAACTCCACGTTATATCTAATACTTAACATAGCAGGAAAAGGAAAACAAGGGTCGAGTAGTGTCGCAAACTTCCCGAAGTGCTGTCCCATAAAGTGGACGACTTATTCGTTCAGTTTGCGAAACTTGCTTAGTCCAAATATCCAAAGTTAGAAGGATTCTAAGTGCGAACGAGAACTCGAGCCCGACGGTTGGAGGTCTGGACGCAGGATTCCTCAATTTTACGTCCGGCGACCAGTTAAAACTCGAAATGGAAATTGGCTATAAATCTACATTTTACGCCCGAACACGTTAAACCCTTGATTTGATTAGCTGAAGCTGTTAATGTTTTAAACAAACAACGGGCCTTATTTGATTAGGTGCCGTGATTAGAAATCCAATATATCATGTTTTGCCGACGCGCTAACGTTGTGTGAACTTGTGTGCCAATAACGTATCTCTAGTGATTTGTATTGTTGTTAATACGTTTCCTGTCACCCTGGTTCGATTATATTACCGTGTAACGTTTGGCTTCATATTACATTATCCGCTTGACCGTTACAACTGTGGTTACAGTGGACATCAGGTGGACTGATAACAATTAAAATTCTATTGTGTCTCGTTAATGACAGCTGAAGGTTAAAACAAACCTTCAAAAGGGGACAAAGTAATATTTTGTTCTTCCAGGGCGTTATTTTGAATTCAGAGCTAAGCGAAGGATTCTATAGTAGAACCCCGAGCGTAGCAAGGGATTCTAAAGTAGAATCCTGAGGTTAGCGAGGAATTCAATATACGCCGCCCGAGAACAAAATATTTTGTCCCCGAGTGATACACACTATTTTTCATCACTACCTTGAGAAAAATAAAGAGCTACGTACAATTTTTTTTTTACATTAAACCTTCACACGAGCGCCTCCAACCTAACTACACAAATCAGTACGCTATCAAAAGCGCGGAGTGGACCAATCAGAAGAGAGAAACCCCAAACTCCCTAGGGAGCAAAGTTGAATTTTGCTCCCGCTATCCTCTATAGGCAATTGTCGTTTTTCGAATAGGTGTGATGAAATAGTTATTTATGCAACTGTTGTATAATAAGGGGTACCTAGTAAAACGAATGAGGGTTTATCCTGGTGATGTTTATGTGATAATAGTATCAAATGAGTGTTTTAATAACTAATTATAACAGTTGCATACAAAACTTTATCTACACCCCTGATAATTATGAATCATAAACAACAAAGTACCTAATGTACCTGAACATGGTGGGATACGACGTAATTTGACCAACCTATAAGTAATTTTTTTTATTGTAAAACGCGCGTGTTACAATTTTTTTTTTTTATTCTTAAAGTCACCATGAGAATGTGGCTGTTCGATGAGTAAAAAAGGAGTTTCGTAATGAAACCGATGAAAAAATGATCACCCCTTTGGATGATATTAATGTCACTATGACACTGGTTGTTTTAATGTTGGCAATAAGGTAACTGTTTCAGGACTCATTTCAGGAACTTTTATAGAGGATTTATTGCATGGGTGTAGATAAAATATTTAAATACCCATTGCCTAAAACATTTATTATACTTACTAAGCTACTTAGCTCTTTATGCATTATGAATCAAGGCTTCGCATATTATACTCACAAAGTCCCTGAAACTTGTATGTGAATCAGAGTATAGGAACCGTCAAGTTCGGAACTGATTAAATTTTCACCATAAGTACCCACCAACTCGCGGCAGACTGACTGAGTTGAATACTAATCGCTAATTTACTTCAATTCGACTAAACTCCTCGCATAAGGCGTATTATGTAATCGACAGAAAGGCCTTAATTCTCGGATTGATTCCGAATGATTAATACGTTTCGACATCAGAGGCCTTAACACGGACGCGCTACGGAAACGTAACGTAAAAAACAATTTTTACATCGAAAATACTACTATTTCACTAGCATTTTTGTTGAATTTTTGCGATAAGCACGATTTTACTATAACATAACCCATATTATGTTGTAATCGTAGAACTAAGCAAATATTTTGTGCTAAAGTTTAGCACATAATATTTAGTTAGTTATTACGTATATCATCATCATCATTCTCCTGCCCAAATCCCACTTTATTTGTGGTCGGCGCAACATGTCCCTTTCTTCCATACTTCTCTATTAGTCGTCATCTTGGTAGTCACCCCCTTTCTAGCCATATCATCTTTCGCACAGTCCATCCATCGTTTCTTTGGTCTTCCCCTACTCTTATAGCCATCGACATTCATACTCAAAACTTTCCTCACGACATTTTCCCCATTCCTCCGCATCACATGCCCATACCATGACAACCGATTTCCGCACAACTTTTCGGTCACCGTTGCCACTTTCAGACTTCCTCTTATGTACTAATTTTTTATTCTATTCATTCGTGTAACATCACTTCCCATCTCAGCTACAAGCAATTGCCTACCATTCATCCCTTTTGTGGCCCAACATTCAGATCCAAGACATTAGTTATTACGTATATAACGATTTTATAATTAAAAATACCTACTCGTTTAGCTGCTAAACGAGTAGGTATTTTTAATTATAAAATCGTTCGAATTAAAAGGTTACTTACTCCGCGCATTCGTGCGGGGCCCACTGGCCTGGTCAAATACCGAGAAGCCATTACCGTCGGGTCATGTTGGATTGAAATATTCACGCTACACTTCGAACTATTGACTTACCAACTAATCTATAATATAATCTGTTCAAGGAAAAATCCGACTAAACGCTTAAACGTTAGTGAGGTTCTTGGAAAGCTTTTCCGCCACGAAGGCAGTGCCAATTGAGGAAAGATAAACAAAAGGATAGGTACTCACCTGAGATTTAGTTAATGTGTCTGAGTAAATAGATTATGAAACGCTCTGAAAGCTGTGTTTATGATACGGTAACTAATTATATTTTACTAACTTCTTCCCGCGACTTTGTCAGCGTGGACTTCAGAATTCGGTGACAGAGTCACAGACGTTAAGATATGTCATTTACCGAGATAATAATTGTCATATGTGTTAATCCACATTATAAACTATCTGTGTGCCAAATTACATCCAAATTCGTTCAGCCGTTTTTGCGTGATTCAGCAACAAACATTCAAACTTGCAAACTTTCACATTCATAATGGTTATTATATTATACATACTTATCTTGTAATTGGCGACTGCCTATAGTACCAAGTTACCAAGGTTATGTGTTAAGATATTTTATATACTGAAGCTGTTGGTGTACTTTTATAAATAAATAAATAAATAATATTATTAGCAGTATACTTGTGTTTACAAACGTAACGTAAGTTTAGCGAGGACTTCAAATAGTGTGTTAAACTTGTCAAAGGATTTCTGAGTAAAATCAGCTTTGATGGAGTTCTTGTTTAATTAAATGCAAACACGACTTCGTATTTATTGAGGGAAAAGTTGTATTCAATGATGAGAATTAATTCTCATTTCAGTAATTCGAACGATTAAGAATCGAACAGTCCCTTAGAAATAATTAAATAAATATTTTCATGAAGTCAAGAAGATGGATAACACTGTGAGTTAGCTTTAGTATGGTATGATTAACAGGTATAAGCATAGTGAAGGTATTTAGACTTTCAGAACCTGCATTTATTATCTAAGGTCTGCCGTAGATATTTTCTGACTTTGGCCATAGTCACATCGCAAGATCAAAATACTAACAAAAATAAATACCAACTTATTCCAAATAAGTATAAGTACATCTTGCTAAAGGTACAAGGGTACCTACCCTATTCATTGTCAGAGCCGTTCGCTCGCAATCAAATAGAAATAATATGGACCGAGTCAACATTCATCGGAATCGGTTCTGAATATAACCTTGGATTTAATTTAAGAATTAGTTAGATTTAGAAAAAAATTAATATATTTATTTTCTATGAATTATATTGCACGACTCTTAATGCGAAGCATTAGAGTGTGCTCTACGATCGAAACATTTTTTTTGCCCCGTTTCTGTAACTGATTTTATTGTTACACTCCTGCTAGTACACAGAACCTACTTAATTTATATACCATTGTATAGATTATTAAATGGAGATTAATACTGTACTTTTTAACAATTGATTTAATGCAGCAGAAATGGAAAAAGCATCAAAATAGTTGAAAAAAAATTTCTGTCCGTTAATTTATGAACCCTGAAAACATTGTAGCTTGCGATAAAATCAATTAATTGAGTCAATTTTTTTTATACATTCGTTTCAGCCGTAGAATTATCCCTATTGAAAATGGCTCTTTTATTCAAAGTAGTTTAATTATAATTAATAAAATACAAACTAAAATATAATATCTTTATCTAAATATTTCCAACCTTTGACTTGATGTCCGTAAGTTGCCTAGCAACCGCCAAGTAAATATCTTTGTCAGTCTTTGACATTACGACTTCATGAAAAGTGATAAATTGTTCATTTTTGTTAAAAACTATGTTTTGAATTTCTTTTTCGTTTATGAATGAGTGTTATGTATGAGGCGTGCACTTTTGGATTTTCCAAACTATTATTTTATTTTATTATGTTAATATTTTTTTCTTATTAAAAACATAAGTATTTTATTGTATAAAAAAATAATTAATTAATTTAAAAAAGAAATGAATCTACACGGTTCATCATTTTGAGGGGGTCATCAAACGACCTCTGTAACTTTACACTACATAACGATCCATCATTCAGAAACGCGATATTTCCGAATTTAATCATTGAAAAGTGCTGTCTACAGGTTTTACTGGCAGAGAGATTAACAACGGATTATGGCAGCTACCTAGTTATGAAAGCCGACTTTAAAAGCTATAAAAGCTTTATTAATTCTACAGTTGACGACTCAAAGTACTTTATTTGGAAAATGAATTCGTTTGAACTCTTTTCCGAGCTAATTTACATAGATAAAATAACCCTATATTGCAGTGGAAAACCGCAAAAATATATGGTTTTTTATCTATGTAAACTATACCTATGTACAAAGTTTTAATTAAACTTTGATAGTTCCAACGGAACAAAATTCATATTCAAACGCGAGAACGATACAATCTTTACAAATGTACATATTGGACAATAACATTTTTCCTTTGACTATAGTATCTGTCTGTTTTTATATTTTAAGGGTTTCGTACCTCAAGAGGAAGAATCGGAACCCTTATAAGGGTTACAGACAGACAGACACACGAGTTATCTTATTTATAAGATAACTCGTGTGTCTGTCTGTCTGTCCGTCTATCACAGGTCAGCCAATAAAATAAATACTTTTAAAGATATTTAAGAAAATAGATGAAAATTGACCATCCCCCCCCCTTACCTACGAAACTACTGAGCAATTCGCTGTAATTAAAAAAAAAAATCTGTGAATGGTTCTTTACTCATAGATTACAAGAAAACCTTTATGAAGTCTTTAAATAACATGGAAATCTCTCGATATTGTACGTAAAAACGTACATATATTTGCAGTTGAAATGTATGGGAGAACATGTTTTTCGACTACAATGTTGAGTTTGTTCTTGGAATAAATTCATCCCAATGACGGAACCCATCATTGTGCGTAGTTCGACACGCACTTGGTAGATTTTTTGTTTATTAATTAGGACTGAATATGAACATTTCAGCGCATGGTTTAGACTTTCATACCTTTTTTTTTTATGGTCGACTAAATACTTCACATGTTGGATATTCTGTCAGTTCTTTTACTATCTAAAAATAAGGCTTTGTTTAAACAGTTAAACGTTCTGTTTCTTGTACAAAAGAAACACGAATGCAAGAAATGCAGTTGTTATTTGAAGAGCTTTTACTGCATAATGGTTGTAAAATATTCTGCGACACCTTTCTGTTTGTTCCTAGTAATGCTGATGTTGCTTTTCATTTCAGTTTAAAGCTTACAAGATAACATCAAAATATTCTCCGAAGAGACACAGAGGTTCATGGAATATCCACAATTCACATTTGGAGAACCAATCCAGACTCCGGAACACAACAAACTTAAAAACTTCGAAATTCCTGATGAAGAACCTCGGGCAAAATGTACCTGAAACAAAGTGTAGGTACTTTATTCCAAATACCTACTAATAAACAAAGCACTTTATCTAGGTCTATTCCCCATCAGAAATCGACGGTAGGTATACAAATCAAATGAAAACCCCATCGAGACTTCACATCCTGAATTTGAGATTATTACGGCCACATTCACGCCGGTAACTGTGTTATTAAAATGCCTCGTTTCTCCCGTCTTTATTTAACCATAATAACTGGGACGTAATAATATCGTTGCTATTCACTGCTATAATTTATACGGCGAACACATTATGATAATGTCTGTGTGACTACATTATATGCCAATACTTTTTTATATGTGCCGACATTTTTAAGGAATTCTTACTTCAGTTGTTGTTGAGCGACTTGAAAACCAGTAGGTATGTGAATTGCACATCCCCTCTAATAGTCATCACTCCTACACTTGCGTACACTGAATTTCCACATACCTAACTTGATTTTCGTTTGACACCACAACATGGCATTAAATATTTTATTTTCCCTTGCCTAATTTTAGCTATCCAAAAACCTATAAAAACCTATTTTAATCTTTTGTGCGTTTTGATTATACCATCAATAATTAAAACCATCCACTATAAAAAAATACACAAAATGATGTTTTTTCCCTTTCCCTTTTGTCTCAATTCTGCCAAAGCAGGGTCAAGAGTACTCTAGAATAAACACAAAAGCATGGAAATCTGAAATCTACCTTTATTCTTTGAATATTCAACAATAATTGCCAGTCCCATCTTCTGCTGAGAGGGGGTCTAATTTATTAAGCTGATTTCCAACTAGTTTCCAATTCAATAAATCAGGGATAACGACGCTTGAATTGAACTTCTAAAATGCAAATCCTGGACTCAACTTTTTGTAGATCAGCCATTAAAACTGGCAGTTTTAGGAACATCGCTGGAAGACTTCGCGTCGTCGTTTAAAATAAGAGTACTTAGCGAAAGCCAGAAATTGGTGCTTTAAAAAGAAATCTTAGTAAGTACCTACTTTTTTCTATATAGGTATAGAAATATCGTCCACGGGTATATCATAATAGTACATTGTGATACGAGTGTGCTGTATTGGTCATTACCCACAAGGCGGTAAGTAAAATTTTCGGAGCCGCCATCATGGATTTCCATTTTGACCTCACTATCGGCTTTAGAACCATCGAAAACTACGAAAATGATACCCATGACGAAAAATGAGAAAATTTTCGCAGCCGCCATCTTAGATTTCCATTTTGACGAAATTCTCAGTTTCTCTTTCTCTCTCTATCGAATTAGAAAAAGACAGACGCAAAAATGAAGCCACGTTAAAGAACTTCGTTCCAAAAACCTGTTTACTTTGTCACACTATATTAAGTCGCAATAAGAAAGACATGTCGTGCCTTGATTGATAGTACTTACTAATTCCATACTGCCATGTCATTACTCCGACTAGTAAATAGTTATCTATGGCGCACATTACCGCACTAGAGCGATTATGTAAAGAAAAAAGCACGTGTCTTAATACACTGCATTATGAACCTAAAAGCGGTTAAATAAGAGCCACTTTACGAGCAACTGTGTTGAAAATATTGTTACTAAACAATAATTTGATTTAAATAACAATGTATGACATAAAACGCAACAAGTAATTAGGTATACAATAAATGTAAAAAAAAACCCTGTCCAATCCGAAAAGGGCACCTAGGTAGTTACTGCAATAACATTACCAAAATGTTATAACAAGTCTTATTATTGAAAATATAAACGTTAGTGCTATTTAAAATTCACATTATTAATACCGGAATTACCCTAAATCCAAAAAAAAATTGCAAATTTTCAACAGGGGTCATAAGTTATATGACTTGTAGACACCCGTACAACGACGGCCGCCCGCGCAACACGGCCGTACGGTAATACGCCCCATTGAAAAAAATGTGCGAAACTGAATAATTTTCTCCATGGGACTAATATCGTAATTACGAAAAAATAATCTGCCGTCCCATACATTTGGGTCGAGTAGGTATTGAAGTTTTGTATGGGACAGTTGATAAGTTTTTCTCGGTTACGATGTTAGTCCGTGGAGAAAGTTATTCAGTATGATGGTCTAATAAAGCGCCGGCACGAAACGTAGCTGCAACTTTTTACTGGAAGTATTTTTGCTCGTTAAATTATTCAGGCGTAGAAAATGTCAAAAATGAAAAATTCATTTTGTAAAGAAACTACTAAGATATCCGTCACCCACTGTTGATTTTTGGAGGTACTAAATCAGTTACTAAATACTGGTTTGATCAGAATGATGTAATTCGTTGTAGTTTTGGAGTACGGGCATGGTCTCGTCATTATAACGCATCGTAATGGCGGGACCAGTGTTATCGTGAAATTCCGTTTATACCGCTTAGGTACAATTTTTTTCATAACTGGTACAAAATAGCACTGAATGGGTACTAAATATAGGTGGTGGGTGGTGGTGGTGGTGGGTAATCTTTCAATTACAAGAGTTGGTCCCGTCATTATGATGTTTATTTTAATTTGACCACATATTTCTGATGCAAGCTGTATAGGTTTTAGTTTTCCGTCAATTCTACTGGATGATGTTATTATTTTTGTTTGTTTCTCACTTGTTTTAGATTTAGTATGGAATTATAGTAATTGTTTATCATCAGGTTTTTCTTAATTTAGGCTGGATATTTTATACTCCGATCGTTCATAGCGCTGCAAACTTAGTCTCAACTACCTTATTATAGTTAAGTAGGTATGTCCAGTAATTCAAAGCTATTCTCTTAGCATTACTTTGTGTTTATGGAAAGAACAATAATCAAAAGACCTGCTTTCTACAATAGAAAAATATTTTAAAGGCAATGTTTTAATTTCTGTAGTGCTATTTTGCCTAGGCATTTGCAGAACAATATGGCTTAATTTATTCATTTTTGTTCCGGACTATCAATTTGCGGCTTTGTTAGGCAGTGACGTCACCGCATGCATTGTTTGCACATTTGATTTATAGCCAGGGGCCAGGTGACTTTCCAACTTCGGTATTGCGAGATAATGTAAATAGGAAGGATATAGACATTATCTAAGAAAGTACCTTCAAACAGACTAAATCAATAAGATGCTGAAGTTTTCTTAATTATGTAAAAAGTTTCGTAGCCGACTACATAACCAAAAATTCTATTTTTAAAATTCATTTCTGCCCTAGTGAGGGAAGCAATTACTATGAGTTATTCCCACCCTAGAGAAGCAGCGTTTTCCACCCGCTACTTGGATCAAACAAACAATAGGTACTTTCCGAGCATGTGACATGAAAAAGTGATTTTTTCAAAAAAACAAAACATGGGCCGACTATGGGTTTTGCCAATATTAGAGTAGCTATAGTGACTAAACTATTGGTTAAATAAATTATTGAATTTTCGTCAACAGACTAAGCGTCATTAGATATACTTACATTACGCAGTTTAATTTATTGTCGTAATGTCGTCTCCACCTTGTATAATATGGACATGGAAGATATTTATAAGATATTTTAATTTTTTAATTGCTTTTTGTTTTTTTTTATTTTAATTACGAACGCTTTTAACGTCTTTTTATATTGTTCTCACAGATATAACTTCAACATGAATAAAGTGATCAATATTTTGTAAAAAAAAAATATTTTATAGAGTGTCCGTGGACTTTCTTGCCCGTTCTTCTCCATAAGTATAGTACACTTTGGAATGAGCAACTTCATATTTTTGACTGACCGACTCTTTGACAAATGCGTTGCGTTTGAGATATTACGCATATAAAATAATATTATGCTCGTTTATTTCAATTCACCATCGCTATAAGCTATATTTATTTATATCCATTACGATACCAGTCAGAAAAATTTAGCAAAAAAACCATGATGTAGCAACAAAATCTGTCACAAACAGGTATCAGAACAAAAATGTAATTGGTATCTGAAAAAAAAAAGTCTGCTCCATTTTGGCGCGAATACCGCTGACTGAACTGTCAGAGTGAACGGAATCAATACCGCCGGCAGCCGGCTACACCATCGAATTCTATGGCTGCTGTTATATTGAAACAGAAATTGTTTTGTGAAACCAGAACAGTCGTTAACATAGGTAAACTGGTTTTACGAATATAATAATATACTTTCAATTCTAAAAACGAATTTTTGTTCCTAAGTTCTATCGCGAATCGCGACATTTTACGAATGAGCCCAATGTCGATGCGAAAGTGACATTTTGCGAATGAGCCAATAAAATTGTTATTTTAAGTTCAATATGCATTAACAACAAATAATACCTACCTTTTTTATCGTTATTTTATAAATAACGGCAAAAAAACACGTGTTTGACCTACTGAACCGCCAGGTATTCAATTAATATGCAGCATAAAATTGCAACAAAGTAAAATGTATGAACGCATAATTAATAGTGTAATAATAGTGTAGTGTAAATTCATAGTTTTATCTATATCTACATAAACTATAAACATTATAAAACTAAGTCGCTGTTCGCGACTGTATTGTCGTCTGTTTGTCTGTGTGCCCGTTACTAAACACCACAATGGATTAATGCGGTTTTCATCTTCATTTAGAAAATATATTCTGGAAGGTTTATGTGTTGTGAAACGGTGGGTAGTCAGTCAGGATGGTCACAGCAAACGATGTATTTGCACTATAATTTATTTATTCTTGTTCAATCGGACAATTTCCACCTAAGACTGTTGCGCTTTTTTTGACAGTTATCAAACGACCGTACTAACGCGGTAAAGCAGAGAAAGATTTGACACAACTGTCATTTGACATTGACATACTTATTACATTATAGAAAGTTGCCAATAAAAACATTTAAGAACAATGTTGCATTAATTACTTAACACCAACTATAAATGATTAAAATGAATATATTAAATCAATAAACTTGAGCAATCAATAATTTAAACGCACGCCGGAAGCTGACAAACTAAAGACGCCATACTATTAAAGTACTATTATTTAAATTACAACGTCGTAGTATAAAACTAAAATCAACAAATCTCGATGTTTCATCAATTCGTAAAAAGCGTGCAAAGCTGGGTCGGGTCGCTAGTACATAATAATATAATTCTACATCGTAACTGCGTTATGAAAGCTCATGGAAGTTATGGCGGAACACGGTTTTCCAATATTAGCTGTGAGCGGAAGGTTTCTGTATGAATTGATATTACTGTGATATTTTATTGCAATAAATGGTTTCGTTAACCCAGTTCTATGATTGCCTTTAATATACCCACTTAAGTATTTTTCGATAGTCATCTTGACATAGGTATTTTCACACGTTCAGTACCGGGAGCCCTCCTGGAGGGTTCACCTAGTCGCATGTGGGATGCCGGGAGCCCTCACGGAGGGCTTATTTTTTCTTAGCTAATACAGCATTATAAACCGTGAAAATAAAATCTGATGTATATTTTAACAACATTTATTAGAATATGCGTTGGTTTTAAAATCCAAGCATTTTTTTGTTCACGGTTCCAAATATTCACAAAAAAATTAAAAAGGTTGAAAACTACGTATAGCGACAAGACCCCGAAAACACAATTTTATTCGTTTTACAGTGTTTTATAACACGGTTTTAAACCTAATGTCGTTGACCGTCCGCGATGGTTAACTTTAGCGCAAACCAGTGTTGGGCAAAACTTAATTGTTAAAACAATTAAATTGCCAGATTTATTCATTTCATTGCAATTAAAAATAATTAATTGTAATTGAAAGATAGACAATTAACAATTAATTACCGTAAAACGCTGTAACTTTGCCAACTAGCCCCAACTTAGCCTATTACGTTTCGATTACGATATTTCGCGTTTACTTAGTTTTTTTGTATTTTTTACCATTTGGTATTGATTTTACATTATTAGGGCAACATATTTTTCATTTTTTATAATGGTAACTTTATTGTTACTCCGTCAGTTGTGCGACAAACACCGGTGCGAGTGGGTGAGTATTTTTAGTGTCCTATAACTTTTGCAGTTTTAACTACAGAAATGGTGTTTTCGTGCAAGTATAACATTCCAGGGTAAGAAAATACTATCTATTTTCCGTATGGCTTGATATTTTTATGAAGAGGACACGATTTCATTAAAATAACTTAGAAGGCAATGTTGTGCACTGTTTTGGAAACTTGAGTGACACAACTTTGCCTGGGTCTAGGGTTGTCACTAGTCGAATTTTATTAATGATATATTTTTATTATGTTAATGTTATATTTGCATGCAATTTATCCAGTTTGGAACCTGGTTGAATCAATGCATGCGCCGCTCGGCTCCACCCGTGCGTGATCCGTTCGGTTGGCTCCGTTCGGCTACGACCGAATACGCTCAAGTGTCGTCAGGCATTGAAATCGCTATTGGTTGATCTAGGCATGATAACTTGCCTAGATCAACCAATGGAAGCGCGTGCACGTGCCTGGTAGGCCTAACATGACACACGCGACAATTTTTCTCTCTCGCAGTCTCGCGCGAGTAATTGTCGTCTATTGCTGCACTTTTATGTTTTCTGACAGCGCTGCCATACAAAATAGTCGACTCGTTCTGTCAAACTTGATGTTTTATCGACAAACCCTAACATGGCACCTTAGTTAACTCGATTTTTGACAATTCAATACGAGATAATCTGCGATTTTTCTGCCATTTAGTCGTTCTTGATTTTGACGAGAAGAGTAGACAAAATTACTATACAAAAGAAACTCCAAAATAACATGGCAGTTTCACAATAAAAAAAATAAAATTAATTAATTAAAATCATAAACTTACTTTATACTTGAATACATTTTATTTTATTTAATAAATAAATAATAATACTTAATAAAATCTTTATTATTATTCATTATTATTATATCTTTATATTTATTCATTATTATAAGTACTGTTATCTTAGACATAATTTACAAGATTTTTGGTTTTTAATTTTATTAATAGATAGTATTTTATTTTAAAATACTTTGCATTACCTATTTATCTTATAATAAAATTAAAAACCAAAAATCTTGTTAATTATGTAGATATACTTAACTCTAATATTTTTAGGTAAAGCCATTTTATAAAACATTGCATTTGTGATTTTTACTCATAAGTACTGAAGTACCAATTGAAAAAAGTTAATAAATTTGATTTTTTTAAACACGTTTGTTTTTTTGGGACAACCCTACAGGCAACGACATTTTTGTATGAAAAGTTTGTGGTACCTGCTACAACATTGCCTATTAATTATGAAAAAAAAAATACTACCTTCATGGCACTAATGTAACTGTCGGGGACAACCATGGTGTGTCATGCGCACGGAATTAAAATACTGGAAAGATCAACAATATATTTATTGAGATATCCTTCTAGGCAAACTTGTGTCTTTTACCTACAACTTTGCCTACGACTTTGAGCGTTTGTAATTCGGTAAAACGGCATGATTTAAATAGATTTGAGTTCTACTATGCTAGGCATAAGGTCTGTTTTCCATCTGAAATTCCTTAAAAGCCATAATAATAAATAGGTTCAGAGATACGAACAAAAAATGTCAAAATCCAGGCAAAGTTACAGCATTTTACGGTAATTGTTTTTGTAAAACTTTGCAATTACAATTCATTAACTGTTAATTATTTGATGCATTCTTTGATTTAGATAATTTTTAGATTATTTAGAATACTTTTTATCCCGTGAATGTAAAAACTCAGTTTTTACAATAATCAAATAGTATTAATTAATTGTTATAATAAACAATTGACGTATAAGTTAATTGTAAATAACAATTAAAATTTTAATTGCAATTAAATGAATTGTAAACCACAATTAATGTATTTAATTGCAATTAAATGAATTGTAAACCACAATAATGTATTTAATTGCAATTGATTTCAATTGCATCTCACAATTAAAATAAAATTGAATTAAATCGATTGCAATTAAAATTGTAATTGTTTGCTTCTACAATTAAAATTTAATTAAATTATGCCCAACACTGGCGCAAACGTAATGCCGGCAACCCTCCCGGAGGGTTCACCTCCAATATATGGCGGCATGGCGTATGAGTTCTATGAAAAGTGGGTGGAGTCAAAGTGTTTAACTTTTCAATACTAATGGGATTATACAATGTCGCCCATGCGCATGTGACCGCCCGTAATTTTCTGAATATTCATGAAAAAATATCGAAAATAAACTTCAAAAGGGGGGTCTATCTATAACATTTTTCATGTTATTCAATTTTTAATTTTTTAAAGATTTGCTTTCTTTTTTTTGACACATCTCCGAAGTTTATGGGTCGATTTGGATTCTGTTTATTATTTCCAAAAGCTTATGAGTTATTTTAACAGGTTAATTAAAATTTTTACAAAAAATTATCGACTACGAAAAAAAAAACGGAGTCGAAGTAATTTTTTCGGTAAAAAATTGTGTATTTATTTTAAAAAAAACTAGTGAAAAATGTTATAGATAGACCCCCCCTTTTGAAGTTTATTTTCGATATTTTTTCATGAATATTCAGAAAATTACGGGCGGTCACATGCGCATGGGCGACATTGTATAGGCTCAAGGTCAACATTAAAATCATCACTCCTTTATTTATAACGCCGTTTTATAAATGAAAAAGGTTCCACCAAAGAACCATTAGAACTCTGCCATTTTAAAGTCAAAAGTGTTCTAATTCGTTTCAAAAGCTCTTGGATAAAAGATTCGTTAAAAAACGAGTGTATTTAGGTACCGTCTGCGAAGCTGCCTGTAATCTCAGTGTTCCGGACAGAAATGAGAAAACGGGACGTTGGTAGCCTTTGTCCCCAACTCAATCTGCGAAAGTACCTATCGAAGTTAAAAAAAAACAAAATACGAACTAAAACAAAAGGTTGGAAAGTTTCCTCAATTTTCTCCAGTGTTTATATAACGTTTGCACTTTTAGGTCTTCATAGTAATTGAGAGCATTTGTTTTCTAATTGGCCCTTCATATTTCATAAATACATCGCCAGACACGTGAATTATGCAATCATTAGAGATGTAATTTAAACGTTATTTGCTCTTACGATACGCTGGGGTGTTGTTTCAGTAAATTGTTTTATGTGGAGGGATGACGGAGGGTCCAGATTTTTTTTATCCCATGTGAAACATTAGCTACTTATTTTGCTGCAGAAGAAGTAAATCCTATCTGAATTTAAATGTTCAAACAAAACATAGAAAGCTTCAGAAACATAGGTCCATAATAATGCGCCAAGTTAAATAAGCATTAAGTAGTGCTCTCATTCAGTATTTGAAAAACACTGCGATTATTAAATCTAGCGGAATATTTATGCCTCATAAAGTACGCAAACCGAATTAATATGCCATTAAGTGTGAATCCCGTCCTCGCCATAGAAACCAGACTAGGGATCTATTCAGTCTATTCAGACTTGTCTTAATAACTCCGACAGACGTCAGCCGACCAATCTGAATGACGCACTGTAGGTATTTCGGCTTTAATTTCCGCTGCCGCTTTTTCTCTTTGCTCGAAAATGTTTTCGATCTCTGACTAAATAGAGATTTAACCGAGTAAACCCGATGAAATAGTCGGTTCAACGAATCTATACGAATTAGGTGTTATCTATTTTCAAACTACTGCATTTTGATGAATGTGCTGATTCAAAGAAAGCTTTCAAAATTCTAGTTTTTTTTAGAAAGTAACCGTTGATGGATCGAATGGAAAATGGAACGTTGAACGTAATGAATATGGAGTTTTGATTGTTTTCGTTTTTCAGTTTCAGTGTAACATCGGCACATTATGTAACAATCCATTTTGAAAGAAATATTGTAGAGTATATTGATCCTCTTATACATAAAATTCGCGATACATGTAAGATAAGATGTTTTTCCTCTGGGTTTCTAAAATAGTCTCATCCTAACTTTTAATAATTATTATGAATACGAAAGTGAGTTTGTTTGTTTTTTACGCTTTCACGCTTAAACGGCTGGACAGATTTGGATAAAATTTGGCACATACGTGGACCTGGGTTAGGACATAGGATACTTTTTATCCCTAAATTCCCTCAGGATTTTGACTTATGCGGGTGAAACCGCGGGGCGTAGCTAGTACTTAATAATAAGTAACTAACTTTTAAGAAATCATAAAATTACCTAACCTTAAAGTCGGCGTTATTTTACTTTAATTATTATTATTAATTCATTTATTTCAGACAAAGTCCATAACATTACATTTCATCCAATTAAAATATTAAGCACATACATAATAAAAACATTCAATTCATTCAAATCAGATAGAATTAAAATACATACTTACATGTCAATCAAATCAAATATAATGTGAATAATAATGTAAAATAATAGTAAAATATAATGTTAATGTGAAGCATTATATTATAATTGAATACGTATTTAACAAAACATTTGCAGATTGTAAATAAATATTTCAATCTTTATTTCAAAACATTTCAATCTTAAACACCAAATCATAGTCCCATCTAAGAGATACATCAGTCAGTTTACTTTCCCCTTGAGCTCAACAAAATCTAAAAGCAATTCGGCGGCATCTTGTTTGCCGATAAAAGCGCTATTTCGCTGAACGATTCGGAATAAGGTAAGTACCTATATTATTTTGGCCGATGACTTAACTAAACGAAAAGGTTTATCAGCACTGATGAAGCGGATAAAGCGCATCGCAATCCTGTGTCTACAAGGTAAGCGGTTTCAGCACAAGACAAGCCGCTTGAGGTCTCAAATCCTGGTTGAAGCTTACAGAGTTGCGAGTAATTGACCAACGATCTGTAAGTAGCAAACGTTTAGGTTTCGCACACAGACGCTATTCACTTCAGCTTAAACCGAGGAAACTGGAAACCAATTTAAGGCGTATAGTAGGCTCACTGATCTTGTGCATGTGGGCGGAGCTAAACGCCCTACTCTCCAATACGTAAAACGCGCGCGGTGGTGCACTACACTAAAACGACGATCTTTTTTTTACCACAACGGGGAAGCTCTTGCTTGGCCTGCATCTCACCTGATGGTAAGGGCCCTTGGGCACACAAGGCAATTTGAGGCCCCTTGGAAAGTAATAAAAAAGTGAATGAAACCTTTTTTCAGTTATGATTTTATATTTACTTTGGGTAATTGGTACAAATAAAAAATAAGAAATTTAGGTAGATACGTATTAAATACGTATTACGTACTGTAGCGTTAGAAATCAGCTTCTGCCACTTGTTAAAAATGCTTGGTGAGAATCGAACCCACACTTGCATTAGATAACTAAATAAGAAGAAAAAGAACAGGAGATTTTAAATATTATGATTTGTATTATAATTCAAAAGTAAAAAATAGAAACACTGTTTGGTATAAAAAGATATAAATAAATTAATGGAGTATTGAGAGCCGCCTAGTTGAAATTTTTGTTTTAAGGAAAATTACGTGTTTGAAGGTTGGGATCTAAAATAGAACGCGACGGGTTAAGCAAGTATTGGCCATTACCTAATTAATCCCGGAAATCAAAAGTTGGGCAAAGCGTTAAAATCACGTAATGATCCTGATTTCAGGTCAATCAGGAAACCGCCTAATATAGAATTTGGTAGTTATTGTTATTACGAAAAGTTCTAGCAGTTAACGTATAAATAGGCCTAAGTCCTTGATGCTGAACCGAAGTGACGTCCCGTCGAACGGCGTCCCGCTGGCGTCTAGTGCGTTGTGGCCTCTACTATATGAGAAGGCGGCGGAGTCGGGCGGCGTGGGCACTGCGGCGCCCGTGCGTGCCTGCGTTGGCCACAGGCTGGGATCAGAGAACTTGGGTTGGTACCCGCACGATGGCCCGAGGTCCCAGGAGGCCTCACGACCTTCTTTTATGTTTGTACAGTAAATACTTCACCTATAATACTGGTTCTAGACGTTCGCTTGGCTGGTTGGTACGAACTATAGATTTTAACTTGAGGGCTAGACACCACAACGAACTCGATATAAATATAGCTGCGACCAGCTAGCACAACGATACTACCACTGTTTTAATACATTTGTTGAACTGAAAACTAGACGCTTGAAGCAGAAAGAAAAATTATTTTATTCCATGTCGTTTTATCCAGAGCGACTCACAATAGAATGACTCAAGTCAAAAAAAAATGTTTTTCTTCGAACGATATAGAATTCAAAATTTGAAAATGTGCTCAATTCGAAATTTTTAAAAGAAATAATAGTTTATGAAACTTTTACAACTACAAAAGAGGCTTGAACGGCAGCGCAATGCTGCAGTACGTATTAAATAAAATGCTGCAGATTTGAGTTGGTTTCGAATTTACCCTAATGGTTTCCTTCGGGATTTCTGTTCTGCAAAATCTTCTATTATCTTTTTGAGTGCAAGCGTTGTATCGGGCTTCCGGGGCCCCCGTGAGGTCGGGGCCCTGGGCACGGGCAACCTGTGCCCTTATGGTGAAGACGGGACTGGGTAAGTGATGATAAGGTAAAATGTGGAAGCGATCTTCACCCAGAATTCTCAACCACAGATGAACTGGTAGAGGAAATCTTACCTCGCACTGCCACAACAACAATGCTGTTAACATTGTTGTTATGGCGATAGACTTAAGATAACATGGTGGTAGAAAGCCAGACCGACTTAGAACAAGCCTTACCAACAACCAATCCAAGCAGACAATTTTGACCCACTGGGAATGGAACCCGAGTCCAACCGCTGATCCACAGAGGCGTTTAAATTGGTTATTTGTGAAAATAATTAGAGCATGAAATATTCCTTCAATCATGTACTTGAACCAAAAATCTCGTCAAGAATTCTCGAGAGGTTGCGAATCGGATGTTTACGTTTACCCTTCCACCTACCTTTTTTACATATTTCCATTCGATTGAACTCGAAAAGAAAACCCATAAAATACGCTATGACACGAAAAAAAGCAGATAATGGGTAGTAATAGAAAATTATGATGAAACTAATGGAAAACACGGGCAGAAAATTGGAATAATTACGATTACATGTAAAGTATTCATTAAATCCGGTTGATGACAATGACCCTATACCACGGTTATTTTCCTATAGGTGAGTTGGTACACATCTGCCTACCCTTCTTTGGGAAATTCGAAATGTAAGCCTTATAGGGTTTTATTTACAAATGTTGCTTAAAGTAAAGTAATGATTATTTTTTTGTTGAAAAAACATTGTCCCACACTAGGAATTTCTCCTGTATTGTGGGTGCGTTTACAAACATTTAAATTCACCTACACAAACAGCCAGACCCGGAACAACTACCAATGATAATAATCAATATAATCATAATCAACAGTGTCTTAAGCATGGTTGCGAGTCGCCTGGACTGTGCATACGTGGGTCACTGTTGTGCCGTCTCTCATGGGATGTCACAACGGTGACCTACCGTTATTTCTTTTTATTTGTTGTTTGTGCTTGTATTGTTTTCTTTGTTTTTGTTTAGTGTCTGTGCTGACTAACATAAGTCGTAAGTTTTACTAACAATATTTTTGAGTCTTGGTTACTCGAATAAAGAAAATTCTATTCTATTCTATTCTATAATAATTAGCTACCATAATGATTACCATATATTTTTGATGTTTGAAAGTCATTAAACTATAAGCAACGTTTATAAATAAACCGCTTAATGTCCAGTCCAACACGATGCATTTTATATCACAGCCCAATTTCTCCATTCCCCCTTTCAGCCGATGTGCACTATAACTTCATCGTCGCCGCGTCGTCTCCTTGGGAGCTTTTAGGAGAATGCAAGCCGTGACGAGGGTACCTAACAACGTTATCCGGCCATTGGTCACGCCACTTCACTCAATAAAATAACATTTCACGTGATTTTACGCGCCACATTACTTCGGCTAATGTTCTTTCACTTAGTTCTTGAAGGCAGATTTTATTTTTAAGGCTTTATACATTTGTTTTCTTACGGACAAGGTTTTTTCTAACCGCTCACCGTCTTATTTTTCTTCAATACCATAGTAAATCAGCAATGTGTAAAGAATGGTGACCAATTTCCAAGATTTTTTTTGGCGAATCGGAATTTATTCAAATGGCTCACTATATTTTAGGCAAAATACCGGGAATCCCATATTCCCGTTTCTACTAAAAACGCCCGGCCGAGCACCAGTAAATCGAATTCTATGTTTATTTTGCGTCGGATGGTATTCATAATTTAAATTTTCGGTCAGTGGTTGGTTATTTGAGTTGCCAGTTCATTGAATTAGCAGTGACGCGACAACTTTATTCGCAGATATCATTATATTCCGGAATAATTAACGGCGGCGCATTTCCTATTCTGTGACATCTACTTAAATAAACTTGTTATGAACTAGTAAATCTGCTGAATTTCAGTTCTTTTCAATTCATTATGGCTGCATTCGTTCCAATTATATTGTACAGAATGATTTGTTAATACTGGAAATCTTGAAGCTGATACACGTTAAAGACTTGGGCAAGTATTAGTTTAGTCAAAAACAAATATAGCTTTAAATAATTCTCTCTTCAAAATTAGGTGTAAATTGTATGAAATAATTATAATCCAGTATTAAAGGACTCTGTAACGAGAAATTTGCTAAGAAAACAATAATTCCACAATCGCATAACTCGGAAGTTTGGAAGTAATTACATGAGCGCCCAGAGTTCGAACTGAGGGTTAGATTCGAATGTCGACAGCTTAATTAATAGAACCCATCGCTCTTCAAACTTCACTAAAACACAGCATACAAAATAGACGTTATGAAGATAATCTCACAGTAATCCGACAAGAATCCGATCTATCTTTGTGAAATAGAGATGAATATACTTCACTCCAGAGAACTAAATCTAGCGGTTAGGTTAGTAATACTCAAAGCAAATATTGCTATTTCTTGTCTACAGCGCGAGCGAACTTCATTGGTTCAGGGTACTCAAGAATCAATAGGCACGTCTTTGTCTATGTTGTAATATTATTCAAACTATATCCCATATATTGATGAAAATACAATAGTGTTCAGTGTCTATTTCAAAGTAGGTATGTGATGTCGGTACCATTGTTATTCTGGGAACAAGCTCATTAGCAAGATATGTTGAACGCTTCGGTATATTTATTTCGAATAACATAAGCTTTTAAAATGTCCTTTTATAGATATTTTCTTGCTAATCCTTAAAATACTTTGAATGGCAGACTGGTTCGGAGATCGTTATTCTCAGAGAGCGCTTATTTTCAGGACATAAACTTTAACGTTCCCCGTCTCAGGATAGAATTTAGTTTTCGCTAGTTAGGCACACTTGGTACCTTGTTATTTGAACAAATATATTTGCTTTGACTAGACCAGCTACCTTATTGCGTAAACATTTTCGGTAAACGATTAAGACTAATCTGTTTCATGTTGACAGTTCAACAACATTCATTGCGTTATTTACGATGTTTAAAAATTATTTTTTTTAACATATGAAACAGTCCAGCTCTCATCCACCTCCTCCCAGCACCAAGTGTGCAGAGTATATCGTGCGATGAGGAATTTTTATCATTCATATCATATAGATTTTCCTGGTGGAAAATCAAAATAGATGAAATTCAGTAAATGGAGGATCCGAGTTACATTAACAAGCCATGTTAATTAATTAATCTTTTGAACCTTTGATACTTACAATGATCATTATTTTCGTGTTAAATACAGAATCTGTAAAGCAAGTTTTCGTAAGCCGGATGTTATTTCGCTTGAAATGCGATCGAACCGAGAAATCCGAGAGAGGAAAAGGCAATCGGCTAATTGGAGGGCTGCGTCGACCATCAGTCGTCGGGCGGGAAATCAATGGGAGCTAATGGTGTGAAATAACGTTGTCTCGTCTCGAGCCGTCGCTGTTTTATAGATTACATCATCAAATCGACAATTACTTAGCGGTATCTTTAAGTAAGCTTATTCGTTGCTTATTTATTTTATTTATCCGAGAGTTTCTTCCTTCTTTTCCGAGACAATGCCAAAATATTGGTGGCCCTGTCACGTGACCAGAAGCCAGAAGGAGTTATTTAACTGTTTTCTTTTTGTTGTAGTTTGTAAAAATAATTCTGTTGAAGTGCAAGTTAACTATTTCTAAAATTCATATTTTATATCGTCTGTGTTTTCAGCGTAGCAGACATTACATTGTATAAAGCTTTACTTTGCCTTTGGTAGTGTCCGCCCTTTCCTTGCCAGTAATAAGTTAATTTACCAGAATAACAACTGAGTGAGCTGTGCGCTCGTTTATATTTTTAATTTATCTTAGGGCTTGTACACAAAACTGCGAATCGGCGCGTTGCGAATTCGCAACGCAGAAGCTTCGGTAGAAAATCTTAGGGAGCCGTCGCATCGCAGCTGCGCAGTTTTGTTTACAAGCAAGCCCATTGTTACAGTGTGAAAAGGAGATGACACAAGTACGTCCTGTATAGCCCCATCTCCTTTTTGCATTAAAAAATGACGATAGCTTTGACACTTTCTTACTGTTAACCTGTAACTTCATAGCTGTTTTCGTAGTGCAAAGAGTTTCTACAGACATTGTGGTAGCCCCGACCAACGTTTGAAGCTCAGAAGTACAAAGGCATCATAAATATACAAACTTTAATTCGTTTTAACCGTGTCACTTGTCGTGGTGTAAGGGTTAGCAGCGATTTCAACCCCACAAAGCTCACAAGTGGTACACAATGCATGCTACTGGCACGTCGCACTCGACATGACAGGTCAGATCGGATCCGATCGGAACGCGATTTTCACCGCGTTTCCCGTTTCAACGAATGTACAACAACTTAGATCTGAACTCCGAACTGAGTGCGCCTTCAAAATCACCAATCTTTATTACTGCTTCAGGTGAAAATGATCTTTCGAAAACGCAATAACTTGTAAAGTCTTATAGCCAAATACATTCGTAAAATTGAAAAATGAATGAATGAAAATATTCAAATTTATGCTACATAATCTAAGTTGTTTCGTACTGTACTCGCTCTTTATAATAGCGTTCGACATTCGTGTTGAGGTAATTTAAGGGATTTGTGTTAATCGGAGAAGAGGAATTCAGGTTAATATACTAGTCATCACACTATCACAACCGCTTATTTTCCATCGTCTTATTAGCATTTAGCAGTCCACGGCACATAGGCATTTTCCTATCTAATCGCACTCAGTTCCAGTCCGTTAACACTCGCACTCTTCTTAGTTAGGTACTTTTCTTCAATCTTCTTCTTCTTTTCGTGTTGTCAATTCGTCGGTTATTAAAAAAAAATCTGCTGTTCCATACATTTTGACCACGTAGGTATTACACTTTTCTATGAAACAGCAGATTTATTTAATAACCGACGAAAAATTTCAACGCAGGGGGTGCAGAATCATGTACTGAATCCATGGTAACTGGCTTCGCGTCGATATCTCTGACACCCTGTATTTCTGTTTCCTGATAGGTATACCTACCTATGAGTATGCTGTGTACAATTAAGTGCACCTGAATTAAATCGAAAGTAAGTATAGGGTCGGTCGGGTAGGGTCCTCCCTCGGTCGTTTGGGGGGGGGCCATGGCCCCCATGGATCCCCCCCCTGTATCGGCCAATGTTCCTCACGATGTTTTCTTTCACCGTTTTTGAAGCAAGTGATAATTATTATACAATACGCAGATGAATCCGAAAAGTCAGAGGTGCGTTGGATTGGAACACCAGACCTAAGACTGGGCAGTTTGACTGTAACACCACTAGGATATCACTGCTCAACTAAAAATGTACTCAAATATATACCGTCCAAATTCCGAAGGGATGTCACAAAAAGGAACCTGGAATTCCAATCCTTTGAAAAAGTATTGACATTTCGGAGTTTCGTTTACTTTTTTCCTCCTACATCCCTGCACGAGTGCAGCCCCTGAAAAAGCTTTTAACCTCTACCTTTAGCCTTCGCCAACATGCTAGATTAAAAAAATGTGGGCGCGAAAGTAGGTCAGTGCCGGCAACCATTGTAAAGGCATAGAGGGTGTTAATCTGCTCATCATGCCTGAGAGCTTAGCTCTACATGTTTTTAAGGGAAAAGTGTTTAAAAAAATTATTATAATCATGTGTGAGGAACTGATCAATGAGATTATTACCACTAATTATTATTCTTCATATCAAATCAACTTTCTGGGGCTTTTTACTACAACAAGTTTTTTAATAAAACCGACAGGCGACAGGTGACAAGCTACAATTTGTCAATTTTACGTTTTTTTTTCCATCGTTCTATTGTTTTATTAATTGGCAACTGTTGTGATAAATGTGTAAATTTTTTAATTTTTCGACAAGTATATCGCACTGTCAGTATTTTAAATATGCCCCTCGAGACACAACCCTCTGGTAAAAAAGCGCGAGATTCACTTACCTTAACAAAATGTTGATATGTAGGTATTTGTAATTTATTCAAAAGTAAAGTTGAAGTGAATATGACTTTCGTAATCATTTAGACTCTATTTATCACTGTATAACATATTAGGCCTGTTGCTCGACTTCCTAAGCGATCCTGCCTGAAAATGTCTATGAATGTGCTCTTCTCCAGGTTAAGGTCTAGCCCTGTGCCAAATTTCATCCAAATCCGTTCAGCCGTTTTAGCGTGAAAGCGTAACAACCAAACAAACTCACTTTCGCATTTATTAGTTAGGATGTTTGGGATGTCGTAATATATGGATGTACATATTTTACCCTTGACCGTACTTCGGCAAAGGATATTATAGGAAGGGCAGGTCCGGTATAAAGCTATTTTAGTCCGAATCGATGCGTATGAGTAGCCACATCGAACCCTTTAATATCTACCTACTACATCATAATACTATTGTGACTATCGTAAGCGAAGAGTTTAGGGAGAGAAGTTATGGGAAAAGGGTTTGTTATTAAAATTAAATAACAATATCTTCTACTTTTCGCGTGGTTAGTGACCTGGTGTCAGAGTTTTTTTCCTTCAGCCTTTTCCCAACAATGTTGGGGTCAGCTTCCAGTCTAACCGGATGCAGCTGAATACCAGTATTTTAATACATGGAGAACTACCTATCTGACCTCCACAACCCCGTAACTGGGTAATACAATATCCTTGGTAAGACTGGTTGTCAGACTTTCGGGCTTCTGACGACCCGTAACGACTGTCAAAGATCCACGAATGACAGCCGGGAACAACGCTTAACATACTTTCCGAGACACGGAGGAGTCTAGTAAAGATGGTCTCCCATCCACGGACTAACCCTGGCAAGCGTAGCCTAACCTGTTGGATTCACGAGCTCCTCTCCGCCCGTAATACGTGTATACAGGGTGGATGTTTGAGATGGGGCAGTAAGGGCAGCTACCTTAACCGTTGTAGCTACAGGAAAATGGTCTTTGGAGACTGTCCTTAACTTTTTGTGACATTTTGATCTGCATTCACAGATTTTGAAAAAAAAATACAGTCAGCAAGAAAATGGGCAGTTTTCACAAAGACTTTTGTAATGCCAATCGATCCTGTTACATATAAGGATCAAAAACCTCTATTGGACCAACTGAGGTTTGAGTACTAGAAAAGTCAGAAATCACAACATTTCGTAGGCAATGAGACTCCAACTTAGTTTTTTATGATGGATAGATTGAACACTACAATGATAGCTGGCCGAAAATAAACAGTCAGTCTCCTAAGATCGTTTTTCTGTAGCTAGAACGGTTAAGGTAGCTGTCCTTGCTGCCCCGTCTCAAAAATCCACCCTGTATATACCTATATATACAAACGTATGTTTAATTTAAGGTAAGTTTTGATGGGAAGGCCCGGCCCCATTGTTGTCGGTACTAAGGATTAGTTCGGATCACCGGCCACAACGTCTCATGTTTATGAAGCAGATGTTAAATTACATTAGAGTAGATTTGTTTTGTTTTGATGTGGTTTGACCGAATTTAATTAATATTTATATATAATAGTAAAATTATATAAACATACGGAGATGGTGTTTGTCCAGAGGCCTTTGACAATGTGATGTTCTATCATCAATCTTCTTTTTGTGTGGTTCAAAATTCAAAATTCAAAAGTCATTTATTCAAACTAGGCTGAGAATCAGCACTTTTCGAACGTCAAAATTACATAAGACAGTCCCCCAAAAACGCCCGCCCTTAACCACTTCCTAGTGCTTTAGCTGAGAAGAAGAAGTGGCGCAACAAACTCCCCAGCAGCACAGCTGTCTGTTCAGTTAGAAAAAAACTTGATTCTATACAATAGTATGCAAATAATTTACATTACTCAACAAAAAAACATTAAATAAAATATAGGTTAGCGACTAACCTAGTGTCAGAGTTTTGAAGCCGCCCAATGGGCCTTTGACTTGGGTTCACATGCCGTCGAGAAATATCTCTCAGGCATGCCGGTTTCCTCACGATGTTTTCCTTTACCGTTTTTGAAACAAGTGATAATTACGCAATACGCACATGAGTCCGAAAACTGGACTGCGTTATGTAATAACGAATTAAGCGACGAAATCCAAAAAAAAGAGTTATGAATGCAGATCGACTATAGGTATGATAAACTATGTATTCAGCTATTTTTGTGTTCAAAAATCACTCTTACGGCCTTATAATAAGGGGTTGAATCAAGCGACATTTCAAACTTTGCTAGAATTTTGTGCACACATTCGTTTTGTATTAAAGAATTATGCGTCAAAGTTACAGTTACAAACAGTTTTCAAATTGCATAAACGAATTATACACGTCCACGATGAAGATAATTCAGTTTTGCCTTTTGATTTCACCGTTTTTAAACCGCAGCATCGAATTAACCAACTAAAGGACCATGACCAATTTTGTATGGACCCCGTCCCCCCCCTCCAACAGCCATGTGATACATGCCAATATGTTTATAAGGATCCAGAAAAAGACTTACTGTCTTGTTCAATTGCAAAATCAATGGGATTTTTTTGTAATAACAAAAAACATTTTGGTTGGCTAACCTAACCTAACCTAACCTTACCCATCCTTACCTAACCTAACCTAACATAACCTAACCTAACCTAACCTAACAGTGATAAACTGATCTTGAATTTTGAAGGTCACATGGCACTCCTGAATGATGAACAGCATTTGTGTATTCTTGTGATTGGGTAATTGTACAAAAGATTAAAAGAAAAAAGTGGGTTAGGTTAGGCTAACCTAACCTCGCCCTCTACCAGCCCCCGTAAACAGGTCTATAGGGACAGCGGACTCGGGGAGGTCCACCGCCTCCCTTCCAGAAGGACCCGTAGTGGCGGCACGTAGTGTTCCAAGCGCGCCCCTTTTTGACGTCGCAGCAGGAGTGAGGTACGAGACTCACGGGCATGTGGTGGCCCGCATTGTGGGTCGGACCCCGTCCCCCCCCTCCAACAGCCATGTGATACATGCCAATATGTTTATAAGGATCCAGAAAAAAACTTACTGTCTTGTTCAATTGCAAAATCAATGGGATTTTTTGTAATAACAAAAAACATTTTGGTTGGCTAACCTAACCTTTTTTTTTTTTTCTCGGGGTGGAAATCCTCATGGATGTCCTCCGTCCTGGGGTGGGCGAAGGGGTCTGTCAGACTCTTACTGACTAAAACCACCCCGGTGTTCCCTCGCACACTTGCGTCGGGGGGCTGCGGGAGCAAATTGCGACTTCCGCTGCCCCGGACTGGTGACGGCCCGCACTCTGCGGGCCCCGTCCCGTAGGGGGAGTGAGGTGTGCAAACTCCCCCCGTTACGTCTTAGAGTGGCGCGCGTGGAACACTACGCGCCGCCATCTCGGGTCCCGTGTGATGGGGGGCGACGGATGTCCCCGAATCCGTCGCCCCTGGACCCATTGAGAGCGGATAACGCCCTCTTCCAGCCCCCCTAGGCTGGAAGAGGGCGTTATCCGCCCTCCGCCGACGCCCGGTGCGCCTGCTGCGGGCCGGGTGAGTGGACGAGATCTCCCTCTCCCTTTCCGCAGCCTCCTTCTGCCACGGAAGGGAAGGAAACCACCGCGTCCCACGACTCGGCACTCCCGACCATCGAACGAACGACGGCCAGCAGTGACAAGTCGGCTCCAACTTCTGGAACGAGGGCACGGCGCGGCTCCTCCCACGCGGCACACTCTGCCAATGTATGCCGCGCCGTGTCCTCCCGACAATGGACGCAGTGAACATAACCTAACCTAACCTAACAGTGATAAACTGATCTTGAATTTTGAAGGTCACATGGCACTCCTGAATAATGAACAGCATTTGTGTATTCTTGTGATTGGGTAATTGTACAAAAGATTAAAAGAAAAAAGTGAGTTAGGTTAGGCTAACCTAACCTAACCTAAGAATTGACGAGAATATCCGTCAGGCCATAGAGTGAAACAGCTCACAGACGATACTAGCCATTATTTAGCAGTAAAAATAGTGATTAAAAATCAAAGATATGGTTTACAACATGTTATTTTGTGCCAAAAATAATAACATTAAAACATGATTTTTCTGGGATATCCCATATTTTTGACAGATGTCGTCATAGTAAAAATTGATCACCTTACCAAGATGGTTGGACTGAGATACATTTTAAATCTGTTGGTCGGTGTAAGGTTTGGGGGGACGTTTTGACAATTGATGTTCCACAGAAGTGGGCCCAGGACCGAGCACTGTGGAATACCGCACGACATCATATATCGTGCCAACACCCGCCGTCACGTCCCCTGTAGGTGACACGCCTTTTCGCCAAAACCTAACCTAACCTAAGCTAACCTAACCTAGGTTAGGTTAGGTTAGTGACAGTACAGTACAGTGATCAACTTACTGATCTTGGATTTTCAAGGTAGCTACATGGAACTACTCAAAGATGAACAGCATCACCGTATCCTTGTGATTGCGTAATTGTACAAAATATTTAAGAAAACAGCAGGTTAGGTTAGGCTAACCTAACCTAACCTAACAATTGACGAGAACATCCGTCAGGCCATAGAGTGAAACAGCTCACAGACGATACTAGCCATTATTTAGCAGTAAAAATAGTGATTAAAAATCAAAGATATGGTTTACAACATGTTATTTTGTGCCAAAAATAATAACATTAAAACATGATTTTTCTGGGATATCCCATATTTTTGACAGATGTCGTCATAGTAAAAATTGATCACCTTACCAAGATGGTTGGACTGAGATACATTTTAAATCTGTTGGTCGGTGTAAGGTTTGGGGGGACGTTTTGACAATTGATGTTCCACAGAAGTGGGCCCAGGACCGAGCACTGTGGAATACCGCACGACATCATATATCGTGCCAACACCCGCCGTCACGTCCCCTGTAGGTGACACGCCTTTTCGCCAAAACCTAACCTAACCTAAGCTAACCTAACCTAGGTTAGGTTAGGTTAGTGACAGTACAGTACAGTGATCAACTTACTGATCTTGGATTTTCAAGGTAGCTACATGGAACTACTCAAAGATGAACAGCATCACCGTATCCTTGTGATTGCGTAATTGTACAAAATATTAAAGAAAACAGCAGGTTAGATTAGGCTAACCTAACCTAACCTAACAATTGACGAGAACATCCGTCAGGCCATAGAGTGAAACAGCTCACAGACGATACTAGCCATTATTTAGCAGTAAAAATAGTGATTAAAAATCAAAGATATGGTTTACAACATGTTATTTTGTGCCAAAAATAATAACATTAAAACAAGATTTTTCTGGGATATCCCATATTTTTGACAGATGTCGTCATAGTAAAAATTGATCACCTTACCAAGATGGTTGGACTGAGATACATTTTAAATCTGTTGGTCGGTGTAAGGTTTGGGGGGACGTTTTAACGCATCGTCCTGCGATTTTTTTCGGGTGAAATAATTTGGAACATAAGATTGAATCCAGTTATTTTAATAAAATTTACTTATACAAAACAAATGTTGTAACACTTCTACATCTTACTAATACTTTTATTCCTTTTTTTTCTTTTATTAATTACCTATAGGTACACTGTACAGTACGACACAACTTAGATGTAGCATCGATTTGAACATTTTCATTCATTCATTTCAATTTTACGAATGTATTTGGCTATGAGAGTTTACAAGTTATTGCGTTTTCGATAGATAATTTTCACCTGAAGCAGTAATAAAGATTGGTGATTTTGAAGGCGCACTCAGTTCGAAAGGTGATCGGTTTTACGAATTTTGCCGATGCTACATCTAAGTTGTGTCGTACTGTACCATATTATTTTTTATTCTTCATCTTCTACTTCAAAATCAATGGATCTTTAGGGGGTATGAGGAACAGGGTGTAAAGTTCACTCATCCACCATAGAAAAGGGAGGATCCTCCAACCAGACGGGTTGTTATGTCTGGCGGGCAACTGCCCATATGTTGATTTCGGATAGTCTTATCTATGTTATTCGCTCAGTAAACTCTAACTGCGAGATGTAGGAATTGTGTGACGTCATGTCTTTTTGCTTCGTAGTTTTTGTATGTGGCGGTCTAACCGCTACATCACTCCCCTCCGGAGACCGGAGGTCGATAGTGGGCTGAGTCTTGGACCTTGCGATGCTTCACAGTGCCAGCTGTGGTTCCAGTGAGTCGGAACCGGGTGCCGCACAGTTCACGGTGGGTCGGAACTGTTTGCGGTGATTGCGGCGATTGTGGTGATTGCGGTGATTGAGGTGATTGCGGTGATTGAGGTGATTCCCCAGTGAGTCGGGGTGATGTGGCTGAGGGTGATGACCAGGAATGCGCGTTCGCTGCATGCTGGTGGTCAGGATACCCGTTGAAGCCGTGGGTGCTGGCTGGCTGTGTGACTCGCTTCACGAAAGCTTGCGGGAGTGATGATGAAGACGTCACGCTGAAGTAGTTGCACGAACAAAAAGTACCAGGCTTGCATGAGTTCAAGGTAGTATTTCAATCATTAGACGTTGTGCACAATATCTGAGCAGTAACCTAACAAAAAGTAGGTACTAGGCCTGCATGAATTCACGATAGTATTTCAATCATTACACGTTGTGCACAGTAACCTAACAAAAAGTACTAAGCATACATGAATTCACGATAGTATTCAATCATTATGTTATGCTACTAATAGGATTTGGATAAGGCAGACAGATAGTTTATTACCACGATTAACATAATATTATAGGATAGTATTTTCACTTCCATCGGCAGTCCCCAAAGACTGCCCCTCATGTTTTTTTTTTTGACGTGGTATTGATGAGCTTCCAGAAGCAGTACACGTCCTCCTCTGTGGGAAGTTATAAAGTGTAAATGCGCCCTATTATCACTTGCAGTCGATATATCTATCACATATTTGCACATTTTTACATGCCAATCACTTGGTAACTACTAAAACGCAAATGATTTAATACAAATTCATGTCTTCGTGGCGATGAGCTACTTTTTTTCTGTCAAAAAAATGCTTGCTCATTAAATTATATTGAAGGTATTTTAGTTAAATAGTATGCAACTATAAGGTAAACTGATGACTGTACTTTGGGGGTCGAGAGGAAACTAAAACTTGGCTGGAAAATAAAATCCACTCTCGACCCCCAAGGGTCGAGAATAAACTATAGTTAGGGGTCCAGTGGACACATTATTTATTGGGGGTCGAGGGGGCGAGAGTGGACTAAACGAAAAATAAGACTGACTGAATAATGTGAATGACTGACATAAACAGCTGAAAAACTGGTCAATCCTGTTGAAGTCGTTATAGGATAACGAAACGCTTGCAAAGCGATTTTCACTTGTCTAGGCCCTCTGGTTTGACAGATTTTTACCTCGTTATTTATAAAATCACCCCCGACACCCCGACATTTGGTTTTTATATCGTGTTCGCCGAGTGAATATGTAAATATTTTGGACATTTTACCTTACGTATTGATTATGAATGTAAACAAATACAAATATTTTTATTTGTTGAACAAGGTAGGTTAAGTAGGTACAGATATTGCAATTATTAAAGAGC
Source organism: Conistra vaccinii (assembly GCA_948150665.1). Classification (NCBI taxonomy): domain Eukaryota; kingdom Metazoa; phylum Arthropoda; class Insecta; order Lepidoptera; family Noctuidae; genus Conistra; species Conistra vaccinii. The sequence goes on from OX411318.1 coordinate 18,178,807, forward strand.
GCTATGTCTAGCCGTCATCATCATCATCATCATCAGCCTATTAATGTTCCCACTGCTGGGACACGGCCTCCTCTCTGTGAGAGGGAGTGGGCCGTAATCCACCACACGGGCCTAGTGCGGGTTGGTAGATGTCACATGTCTTCGAATTTTTGGTTCTAAGACATGCCGGTTTCCTCACGATGTTTTCCTTCACCGTTTTGAGAGCAGTGGTGATGAAATTATTTACACAAAGTAAAGCGCCTGCTTGGGTTTGAACCCACGACCTACAACTCGTAAGTCGTGGCCGTTACCACTGGGCCACCAGTGCTCCCATCAGCTGTAGCTGTTTAGCCGTCATCGGCGTACAAATATTATTTTGGTACAAACATGCTGATTATAATTAATTATTAAACAATATTCGCACATTATTAAATAATTCTAACAACATCGCATTAATAAAATTCATCCAGCCGTTAAGACGTTTCGAAAAAAGAACCCACAAACTGTTCCCTTGCAACAATACAACCCTTTTGTTCTTTATAACAATCGGGAAAAGGAAAATGAAAATTCCGGAAAGATAAAATTAATCATATTAGCGTAAACAAAATGAAAGCCAACTTCGAAAACAAAGAGGATATTACTAAGTAGCTAGCTAGCTTAACAAGTTTAACCAGAATGGGGAGAAATTTCACTACGCTTCAATAGTTACTCAAGAATTTGACAAATTTGCCTTTTTTATGTGCACGTATTTCTGTGTCAGAATAAACATCTATTTTCTTCCATCTTTTAATATAGCTATCACAGTCGTGTTTCCTGCAAGTCTGCAACACAAAAACATGTTTCTGAAACAATGTTCCGCAACTTTACATCCCAATGCATACTGCAGCATTGCGCTGCCGTTCAAGCCTCTTTTGTAGTTGTAAAAGTTTCATAAACTATTATTTCTTTTAAAAATTTCGAATTGAGTACATTTTCAAATTTTGAATTCTATATCGTTCAAAGTAAAACAATTTTTTTGACTTGCGTCATTCTATTGTGAGTCGCTCTGGACAAAACGTCATGGTATAAAATAATTTTTCTCTGCTTCAAGTGTCCTGTTTTCAGTTTAAGACACGGATGTAAATAGTGACGATAGTATCTTCGTGCTAGCTGGTCGCTGTTGCGTCGAGTACATTGTGGTATCTAGCCCTCAAGTTAGATCTATAGTTCGTGCCAGCCAAGCGAGAGTCTAGAACCACTATTTTTTGGTGAAGTATTTACTGTACAAACATGTGAGTATTCAACCAATTTCTCATTTAACAAACTGTACAGTCTCGCGCCACCGCCCCCATGCGTAATTTAGCCTATGCCGTTTCTAAAGCCCCCTGTTTTCGGACTTCGACAGAAGAGGTCGTAAGGCCTCCCGGGACCCCGGGCCATCGTGCGGCTACCGACCCAAGTTCTCACATCGCGGCCTGTGGCCAACGCAGGCACGCACGGACGCCGCTGTGCACACGCCGCCCATGGTAGAGGCCGCAACGCACCAAACCCCAACGAGACGCTGTACGACGGGACGTCGCTACGGTTCAGCGCAAAGGACTTAGGCACATTCATACTTTAGCTCCTAGAACTTTTCCTTAACATCAATAACTACCAAATTCTATTTTAGGCGGTTTCCTGATTGACCTGTAATCAGGATCATTACGTGATATCAACTCTTTGTCCAACTTTTGATTTCCGGGATTAATTAGGTAATGGCCAATACTTGTTTAACCCGTCGCGTTCTATTTTAGTTCTCAACCCTCAAACACGTAATCTTCCTTCTAAGACAAAATAAAATTCCAACTAGGCGGCTTGCAATAGTACTTAAATTTATTTATTACCTTTTATACCTAACTGTTTCTTTTTCTTTACTTTTAAAATTATAATACAAATCATATTTTAAATCTCCTGTTATTTTTTCTTTGTATTTAGTTATCCTATGCAAGCGTGGGTTCGATTCTCACCAAGCATTCTTTTTAACAAGTGGCAGAAGCTGATTTCTTATGCTACAAGATGGCGCCCGGATTAAAGGTAAATAAAACATATTATTATTCACTATAATCATATTGTTGTGTATTAAACACCTAATAATACCCATAAGCAATTTAATTTTTTTTTTTTTCATAGCACCGGTGTGGTGTGCCCTTTTAAGAGCACAATTTCTAATTCCTAGAGCAATTTTGTTTGTTTCAGGTGCGGTCGTTTTAAATCAAATCTCGGCAAGCCTAACTACAGAACAGTTCGCGCTGGTGCCTTGCTGCTGTTGGTGCTTCCATTACGTCTATCTAACCTTGTGCCTTTCATTTAATGGCCAATTAATTAATGTGATGAAATACGATTGTATGATAATATATAATTTAATATAACGTACTATGATGCAATTCAAAACTCTGTAACCAGATCGAATATTTTTTCTCTCTGCCTCTTTTATTTCCTTCCAACAAATATATAATTGTCCCCTGTGTTTTACTCGTCTCTCGTAATTAGCGTAGCTAGTACCCCGTAGCGTGTGTCTGAAGTATGAATGCGTAGGGATCACATCTAAGGTAAGCGTTTTTTGATTGGTGATTTTGCTGAATGTCTAGTTTTTTTCTTTTTCTCTTTAGCATTCAGCCCCATCCGTCTCTTTTGCTTGCCTTATTGTCGTTTTCTATTTGTTTGCACGTCTATTACTCGTCGCCAAGGGTATGGATTAGGTACACACATATTCCTATAGAAAAACCTCATTCAAACATTTTTTTTTCCAATAACTCACGTATCACATAATCTATCTTGCTAAAATTCTATTTAAACATTAGTTTTGCGCGTAATTCTAGACCCCGCCGTCGAAACAAACCAAATATTCGCTCAGGAATAAATTCGCATTTTCAAACCGCGTAAATATTTAATTTTCCAAACTCAGTTCAAAAATAAAGGACATCGCCCATTCACGCCAATCCGGATTTTTTTGAAAGGACGACGACCAACTTTCTATAAAAACCTTTTTCTTAAAATTCGTACTTTACTCGTTTTTCAGGTCAATTTATTTGCTAGATATTTTTATTGAAAACTATTTACATATTTATTACTTTTAAAATTATATATTTTTTATCGCTCACCGCATCACGCGTGAACGGCTGGCTAATTCCTTTTTTGGTAGTTTTGATGATTGATTCGATCTTATAAGAAATTTCACATAAGCAGTGTTGAGGTGAATGTTCAAATGTGTGTCCATTTGTGCTGTATCTATATGAAGGACGTTACCGACGGACTGAAGGAGTTATAGTATGTTAGGTGGATAAGTAGGGTAGGATAGGTAGCTATGTGAGTAGGTAGGTTTGTATGTAATAGGGGTAGGTAGGTCTAGGTAATTAGGTAGGTAGGTCTAGGTAATTAGGTAGTTAGGTGTAGGTAATTAGGATAGATAGGTCTAGGTAATTAGGTAGTTAGGTGTAGGTTATTAGGATAGATAGGTGTAGGTAATTAGGTAGGTAGGCGTAGGTAATTAGGTAGTTAGTTATGTATGTATATGAGCAGGTAGGTAGGTTGGTAATTAGGGTAGGTTAGGTTAGGGTAGACCCGTTCACACGGACAGACTCAAGGCAGCCGAAAGTCGGTCTCATCACGCGTCAAACCTATCTTCCCTCGCACAAGTTTATGCTAGGGTCGCTGATAATCTTTCCCTTGCTTTCCTCCGAAATTCAAAAAACGTATAACGCCAACCGTTCCGCTATCACCCCCCATAATCTACATCAATCATCCTTTCAGATTTCCTCAAATTTCCAAAATTCGCTGTTTCTTTCTTCTCATCTCACCACCTAATCCAAATTTACTCTTCATAAATATTGTTTTTACTCATAACCCCCCATTTTCAGGCCACAATCATCGCGATACCCCCCTTAACAAAAAAGCTAAGTTTCAAAGTACGTAATTATATAATTTAAATCTATCGCAAAATCTGTTACAAACTCTTTTCGAACTTTCTCTATCATACGGCCTCATTTTCACTTCACTAACTTTTTCTTCTTTTTGCATTGTGTCACCTCATCACACTGACATTGTCATCAAAAAAACCAATATTAATATTATATAATTATGTTAATACGCAATGTTGTGGTTTATTCGCCGATTTCTCGGTAAGTTTAATAATAATATAATTTTCCCAAAATTCTCTGTTTCTATACAATTCCGTTATCTGATGTAAATATCGTACATAACACATTATGCATACCGTATCTATTTATATATTGTTTTCTGATTAATTTTACCCCGTAATTTTTCTTTTCATCGCTGACCAATACGCTATGAGCGACCTTTTTTGTTAAGTTCCCTCTCTCCCTCTAGGAACCTCTGGGTTTGTTCGGAGAGGTAACTCATCGTTCAACTTTATTGTTGACTCTCAACAACTTTGTTAGTGAGTTTTGCTGTAAGGGACGAATAGGTTTGTGTTCGACCTCTAGGAGTTTCTTTGAGGTGCACCGACCCTCCCACCTTACTATCACTCCTCTGATCAGACTCTAAGCACTCTCTTAGCTGAAAGTCGGATCAGGAGGGATACCCTACATTTAGGGAAATTAAATACTGGTTTATAGCCCTTATTTTTGTAGGCTGGGGTATTATTTTTTCGGGACTTAGGTTTTTTTTTCCTCTCGTAGCCTGGTCCTCCTCAGCTTATATTCGTTGATTACAACCTCTAGCCTCTTCTATTATTAACATTGCCCTCTGAGCATGTGTCAATAATTAATTTTAACCTATACTTACATTCGCTTTTTACTTTAGTTTAGTTTCTTTATTTCGTCTAGAGTCTATTTCGCCATGGTATATTATCCCGTGAGTTATTTTAATTCTGTTAGGCTATAGTTTTTTTTTAGTCGTGCACTCTTCCCCTAGCCTTGTCTCGTCTCTTCTTCAACTGTCACCCCTATAGGGGAGACATAATTTTTTCATTTTCCCTATAGGGATGTCAAGTGTCTTTAGTGACGACATCGTCTAGGGTTGTCAAAAATTTGTCGATAGGGTCGTGATTTTTATCGATGATGCCTTCAGTCTTTAGTGACGACATTGTCTAGGGTTGTCAAAAGTTTGTCGATAGGGTCGTAGTGTCATAGTGTAGTGTGTAGTCATAGTGTGTTTGACTACTATTGTGAACGGACGTACTGATCGCGCGCGCGTGCTCTAGTTAAGAGTATTTTGCAGACGCATCACAACACCGTCGTCGCGGTGTACGTCGATCTATCGGGGTCACCGCAATGACCCAGTTACAAGTGCGGAAATCGTCATGAAGTGTTTAATATAATTGTTTCGGTGTCACATTCGCCTTAAAACTAAATAATGGCTTCAAATCAGTCTATTAAAATTAAAACTGATCTGGAAAAACAGCTGTATGACTGTTACATCCAGGAGAAAACGGACAGGGAAAACCTGCAGCAAATGGTACGTCAACTGAACGGCCACATACAAAGCCTACAGGAACAGGTACAAGACCTTCAAGGACAATTAAAATGCCTAAAGGCACAAGAAAAAGAAGAGCCTTCAGATAAACAGGTCAGTGAGACCATAACACCTGCTCAGCCTACTAAAAGTGACGTTGAGTACTGCACGGATGAGGATGAACTCGCTAAAGAGACTGGGTGGATTAGAGCGAAAAACAGGAAGAAAAGGAAGTTGAACACCTCTCTTACTCCACCACCGCAACAACAAGCTGGAACTAGCGCTCAGCAGCAGCAAATAAACAACAAAGAGAAGGCAACCACAAAAAAATCTCTAGCACCGCCACCAATCGTAGTGGATGGTGTTAAGAATTATCAAACATTTTACGACTTTTTGACCAAATCTCAGCCAGTAGAAACATTTACCGCAAAAATGTTAAGCGGTAATAGTGTGAAAATAAATGCCAGAACTGAAGAGTCCTACAGATTGATTGCTCGACGCTTAACAGAAAATAACTGTTTATGGCACTCATACGAGGATAAGCAGAACAGGCCAATAAGAGTAGTGGCGAAAAAATTGCATTCTTCGTGTCTACCGGATCGGATTAAAGACGATTTAATGTCACAAGGATTCCAGATAGAAAATGCAATTAACAAGTTAAGCTGGCGAACAAAAGAACCGCTAAATATGTTTATATTATCGTTCAAGAATGACGAAGATGTTAATAAAATATACGGCATTAAACATATCCTAGGGTGTAAGGTTGAAATAAACCCGCTTAAAACGTCAAAAATAATACCGCAGTGTAAGAAATGCCAGGCTTATGGTCATACCCAAAAGTACTGTTCAAAAGAACCAAGGTGTGTCAAATGTACAGGTAAACACCTCACAGCTGATTGCAACAAACCTGCACAAGAAAAACCGAAGTGTGTCCACTGCGGCTTACCTCACCCGGCCAACTATAGAGGGTGTTTAGTTGCTAAGGAGATGCAAATGATTAAGAACAAAAAATCCAAACATAATCAATCTAACAACCCTGCCGTTAAGCAAATTGTTAGAAACACCGATAAACAGCCAACAAAACAAACTGCACAGATTGCACAGACAACCGCGATAACTGCACATACATCTAAAAGTGTCTCATACGCACAAGCGGTAAACCCATGCACACAACCATCAAGTCTTGAAGACAAGCTCAACCAGATTTTAAAATGTATATCCTCATTTGATAAGAGACTAGAGAAATTAGAATCAAGTACTATAAAAATCAATCATGAATAGCACACTAAAAATAATGGCGTGGAATTCCAACGGATTACTGCAACACCAACATGAGCTGCAAGTAGTCCTAGATACAGAAAATATTGATGTGTGTTTGATCTCTGAAACGCACTTCACTAAACAGTCTTTTGTAAAGTTTAGAGGCTATAAGGTTTATCACTCACTACACCCTAACAACACGGCCCGAGGAGGTAGTGCGGTTATTATTAGAGAAAATATCTGTCATTACGAACAGTGTAAATACGAAGAGCCAGACACGCAAGCTGTGGCGATAACAGTAAAAACAAATAAATTTAATGTCACTGTAGCAGCCGTATACTGTCCGCCAAGACACACGATAAACAAAGAACAATATATACACTTCTTCAGACTACTTGGACAGAGATTTATATTAGGCGGTGACTTTAACGCTAAGAACACTCATTGGGGATCGAGATTAACTTCAACAAAGGGAAGACAGCTCCTAAGTGCAGTGAAAGACATGCGCTGTGAGGTCATAAGTACCGGAAAACCTACGTACTGGCCGACTGACTACCAGAAACTACCAGACCTTATCGACTTTTTCATAGTCAAAAATATATCAACCAATTATCTGTGTGTGGAAGAGGGGTACCACATGAACTCCGATCACTCTCCGATATTATTAAAATTAAGTCACAAAATATTACTAAGAGAAAACCACCTGACATTAGTTAACAAGTTTACAGATTGGGAAAGTTTTAGCTTAGACCTACAAAACATTATTGACCTAAAAACTTCATTAAAAAACAAAGATCAGCTCGATTCTGAAGTAAACAAGTTTAGCAGCAATATACAACAAAGTGCATGGAACAACACACCACAGATTATAAAAAAGTTTAAAGGAAATTCCTACCCAAAGGAAATAATAGACCTATTATATGAAAAAAGGACTCAAAGAAAAACATGGCAGCAAACTAGATTCCCGCAAGACAAAACTCTATTGAATAACCTTACGAAGAGACTGAAGAGGAAAATAAAATCCTTTCAAGATGAGGCCTTCAATACTAACCTACGTCAATTAACAAGCGACCACACAACGCAATACTCTCTTTGGAAAGCGACAAAGTCACTCAAAAAGCCAATTACACCAATTCCCCCTATCAGAGGTGATAACGGAAAGTGGGCCATAAGCAATGAGCAAAAAGCTCTACGATTTGCACAACACTTAGAAGAAACCTTCCAGCCAAATGACGGGTCTGAAGATAACCTACAATTTGCCAATATTCTGCAAGATCAAAGAATTAAGCTTGTGACCCCGAAAGAAGTTGCAAACGAAATTCAAATCATTAGCCCAAAAAAATCCCCAGGGTATGACCTTATTACGGGGGAAATTCTAAAACATCTTCCACGTAAAGCCATCGTTAAGCTTACTAAGCTAATCAATGCTGCATTCGTGCTAAAGCATGTTCCTGAGCCATGGAAAGTTGCTGAAGTGATTATGATTGCAAAACCCGGTAAACCACCTCACGAAGTTTCATCATACAGGCCCATTTCCCTGTTGCCTATACTGTCAAAGCTGTTTGAAAAATTGCTATTAAAACGCCTAAAACCTATCATAAACGAGGGAAACCTGATCCCTGACCATCAGTTTGGTTTCAGAGAGAAACACTCAACAATAGACCAAGTACATAGAATTACAAACATCATTGAGAGAACGCTTGAAGATAAAAAAGTCTGCTCCACAGTATTCTTAGATGTGGCACAAGCTTTTGATAGAGTTTGGCACAAGGGTTTGATATACAAGCTAAGACTATTGCTACCAAATGATTTTGCTGATATCTTGCTATCATACATCACAGATAGAATGTTTCGAGTAAGGCACGAGGATGCCTTTTCAGAGCTAAAAATTATTAAAGCTGGCGTGCCTCAAGGTAGTGTGCTGGGTCCAGTTCTCTACCTGTTGTACACGTATGATATACCAGAGCTGGAAAATAATACTATTGCAACGTTTGCGGACGATACTGCCATCATGGCTACTGGGTCATGCCATACAGAAGCAATCGAAAAGGTACAAATCGCTGTAAATAAAGTTTATGACTGGGCACAAAAATGGAGGATCAAATTGAATGAATCAAAGTCACTTCACATTGATTTCACCAACAAGAATTGTGATTACCACCCAATCTTTATAAATGGCCAACAAGTGCCATACGCAAATACAGCCAAATATCTCGGCATAACGCTAGACGCGAAACTGCGCTGGAAAGCGCACGTCAAAAAGAAAAGACAGGAGCTAGACATACGTTTTAAAAACATGTATTGGTTGATTGGACGGGGTTCCTGCCTATCTATACACAACAAAATTTTATTATATAAGCATATTCTTATGCCAATATGGACATATGGCATCCAACTGTGGGGCTGTACCAAACCAACCAACATCAAAGTTATACAAACATTCCAGAATAAGGTACTCAGGAGTATTGTTAATGCGCCCTGGTATATAAGAAATGACGACCTCCATCGTGACCTAAAAATGGAACCCGTCACCAAAATAATCCAAAAATTTGCTGAGGCCCATGAACACAGACTCCACCGACATGTGAACATCGAGGCAATTCAGCTGTTAGACCAAACAAATATAGTGCGAAGACTAAAACGAACAAAACCTTTTGAGTTAGTGTAGTGTAAAAGTGTAGAAATAATAGTGACAATGACACACATAAAACACATGAACAAAGTGTTTATAATATTATATCAGACTCTAAGAAAGTGGAACGGACTTGTGTAAAGTACAATCAGCACTATTCTAAGTTTTAAAATAATTATCACGTAGAAAATTAAGTTAGATTAAAATTGCTTATTAGTCTTGTAGGCTAGATTGTAATTCATTATTAAGAACATGGTTCTTTTTAATAAAAAAAAAAAAAAAAAAAAAGATAGGGTCGTGATTTTTATCGATGATGCCTTCTGTCTTTAGTGTCGACATCGTTTAGGGTTGTCAAATTTTTTTATCGATAGTATCGATAATTTTTTTTTTTTTTTTGCTGGAAAGGGTGTATTGCAGCATTGCGCTGCCGTTCAAGCCTCTTTTGTAGTTGTAAAAGTTTCATAAACTATTATTTCTTTTAAAAATTTCGAATTGAGTACATTTTCAAATTTTGAATTCTATATCGTTCAAAGTAAAACAATTTTTTTGACTTGCGTCATTCTATTGTGAGTCGCTCTGGACAAAACGTCATGGTATAAAATAATTTTTCTCTGCTTCAAGTGTCCTGTTTTCAGTTTAAGACACGGATGTAAATAGTGACGATAGTATCTTCGTGCTAGCTGGTCGCTGTTGCGTCGAGTACATTGTGGTATCTAGCCCTCAAGTTAGATCTATAGTTCGTGCCAGCCAAGCGAGAGTCTAGAACCACTATTTTTTGGTGAAGTATTTACTGTACAAACATGTGAGTATTCAACCAATTTCTCATTTAACAAACTGTACAGTCTCGCGCCACCGCCCCCATGCGTAATTTAGCCTATGCCGTTTCTAAAGCCCCCTGTTTTCGGACTTCGACAGAAGAGGTCGTAAGGCCTCCTGGGACCCCGGGCCATCGTGCGGCTACCGACCCAAGTTCTCACATCGCGGCCTGTGGCCAACGCAGGCACGCACGGACGCCGCTGTGCACACGCCGCCCATGGTAGAGGCCGCAACGCACCAAACCCCAACGAGACGCTGTACGACGGGACGTCGCTACGGTTCAGCGCAAAGGACTTAGGCACATTCATACTTTAGCTCCTAGAACTTTTCCTTAACATCAATAACTACCAAATTCTATTTTAGGCGGTTTCCTGATTGACCTGTAATCAGGATCATTACGTGATATCAACTCTTTGTCCAACTTTTGATTTCCGGGATTAATTAGGTAATGGCCAATACTTGTTTAACCCGTCGCGTTCTATTTTAGTTCTCAACCCGCAAACACGTAATCTTCCTTCTAAGACAAAATAAAATTCCAACTAGGCGGCTTGCAATAGTACTTAAATTTATTTATTACCTTTTATACCTAACTGTTTCTTTTTCTTTACTTTTAAAATTATAATACAAATCATATTTTAAATCTCCTGTTATTTTTTCTTTGTATTTAGTTATCCTATGCAAGCGTGGGTTCGATTCTCACCAAGCATTCTTTTTAACAAGTGGCAGAAGCTGATTTCTTATGCTACAATACATACGACTGAAGAATGCATTTAATAAAATTGAATCGAGAAATGTAAATTGTATAGAAGTCGACGCGCCTGAACATATGCGCTACGATAACCTCCTGACAGCCGCGCTTAACGATGTGCTATAGCGATGAAGTCGAGCTTAAGCTGAGACAGCGCCTGATAAATTGTACGACGTTTTCTACATTTTCAAACGTGAGGCCTTTTATTTTTTTATGCGGGTGGGAAATCGTCTAATAACTTCTCCCGTTCAGGATGGAGCGGGAGGGCGTGTCAGACTGTTACGTACTAAAACCCACCCGTGTTACTTCGGTTGCCTGTACGTTGCCAGGGGCCACGGTAACCCTTTAGGACTTTCCCGCAACCCCGGAACGTGAGGATAACCTTTTTTTTTTTTTTTTTTTTGACCGATATCATCAAATAACTTCTACACCTCCGGGCGGAGCGGCAGGGCGTGTCAGAGTCTTACTGACTAAAACCCACCCGTGTTCTTTCAGTCGCCTGTACCATGCCAGGGGCCAACCCTTTACGACTTTTCCGCAACCCCGGAACGTGAGGCTAACCTCACGTTTGAAAATGTAGAAAACGTCTGAACGAAAATGTAGAAGTATCGTAATCTTGATGTCATGTCGCCACGGTCTACGTGCATATTTTTATTGCTTGCTAGGTGTTATTATACTAATCGGTTGCCACCATTTTTAAGCAGGAGAAAAAATATCTAATGAGAATGACGAAACTAATTTCCTTAATTATTTGACTTATTGCTTTTAACACAACATCACGCGTGCATTCCCAGAAGGGCTAGGTAGAGGTTTACCTGTGCACTGACATTTCGCCAGTATGTTCCCGGTTGTTGACTTGGGACTTATAGATTTTATTCTTCATCTAAACGAAATTTATCAAAAATAAAGATCTAGAATCTGCAAACTCAAATTTAATACTTATCGTAAAGTCTAAATTATACTAAATTAACGTCATGTTCTATTAGTTAACAACAGTTCGTTAATATAGGATTATCAAACATCCTTCGTTTTGTAGTGTGTAATATAATTCTATCCGGACGCGAATTTAGTTCAACGCCAAGGATTTATACTTCGGTACCTACCTACATTTACAGGTACTTTTCTAGGTCGCCTGAGTAAAGCCTCCTAGTAGGTAAAATGTAGGTTGCAAGGAAAGCTTTTCTCTCAGAGAATTCTAACATCTTCAGCTTCCATTTAGAAAATGATATGCGTATTGAAAGCGAATTTATAAATACGGTTTATAAATAGTATAATATGGGTATTGTATATTTAAAAATCGAGGGATATATGGGTAGGTATACGGCTTTAATGCCATGCTCTCATCGCCTTACTCCTTCCAAGTCACTGTTGCTTATCAACAATTTAACAAATTCTTTCCTTCTTCCGAAAATCTTCTTCAGCTTCTGAATTCGACCCTGAACATTCCTGACAACAAATTACGCACAACTATAGGCATATACTCAATATTATTAAGTAAGAACTTAGTTGGTTACAGGCCTTAGTAGGCCCTTTGTACACGGTACGGTTTCTTTAGGGTACGGCGGCGTATCAACCACGCCGTAAAAAAGGGTTAGTCAAAAATTTTCCATAGTGATCCATACAACTCTGACGATTGTGCCTACACACGGCAAATAAACGGCAGAAAAAAACGTGTGTATACAAAGAGCCTTAGCATTTTCTCGTGTCAATAAACAGAATACTATAACAGCAAGTCTTGCGTTCCTAATCTGACTAGCTGGCTAGATTCGTTCAGAAATAGCTGTTCTATCGATTATCTACAGTAGACGGGATTTCTAGTCGTAGTCGCTACAAATAAACATCAAAGAGTCTTGCCTATAATTCATTAGGATAGCTTCTTTTTTATCAGAATTAGTAGCTCTGTTACATATTTTATCTATACTGATAGTACAAAGGCAAATTTAGACCCGTATGCAGTGAAACCAGCAACTCGATAGGATGTAAATAGCTCAGAAGTCTCTTGGAATCGGGCGAGGGGTACATATTTGAACGAGAAAGCTGAATTTATAAAGGAATCAAAGAATATAAAAGACTAAAATTCTTCTCTGAATTTAACCGAGTCTTTTCATGTGTGTATGTGGCCATCCATTGCTTATACAATGTGGAGACTACAATACAACAATAAATGAAAATACTGGCTCTACTATGCATAACAGTATTTTGGAACTGTCAAATAAATCCTAGATTCGAAATTAAAACATGATTTTTTCAAACAATTGTAGTATATAAAGGTATGCCCGAGAATCCACCCTAAGCCTACTTATAAATTCCGTTTATCCAAAGGCCTAGGGTGGATTCTCCAGCATACCTTTCAGAATATCCATCTTAGGGTGGATTTTTGGGCTGGATAAACGGAATAACCCAAGCCGACTATGGATTTTGCCGAACTATATTAACTAAACTATTGAATATATTCATTTGAATGCAGAATGGGAACGTCATTGGGGAGACGCCGTTTAATTTTTTGTTGTATTGTCGTCTCCACCACAAGGTGGCAAGGTATGACAAATACAAAATATGTCATACCTTTACAGCTTTTGATTCAACGAAGTTAAAAGTACTCAAGACAATTAATGACAAATGCTGAACATATGGCAAATAACTAATAGGTGCTCATGAATAATGTTTTCCGATTGTAGACAGCATAATATGTCAAGGAGCATAGTGAGTTTAGGACTTGTTTCGGTTTAGTTATGTTTCCATCTCTGTCTTATACTTGTAGTCTGACAGTTGTGCGACGATGACAAGAATATTTATTTATTATTTAATACTTTAAGCACTCAAATGTACAGAAGCTGACTTGATACAGAGACAAACAGTGGTAGGTGTAGTAAAGAAAATTGTGGAATAAAGTAATATTTATTTAGATATAAGGATTAGAATCTAGGAATATAATATATTTACCTAATTATACAGGGTGGCAGGGACATCTACGACACGACGACATCTACGACACTATAATTTGTAAATTTTGACGTTCAAAAGTGCCTTCAAAGGCCTATTTGAAATAAATGCTTTGACTTTGAATTTGATCGACGCGAAGCCGGTTACCATGGATTCAGTACATGATTCTGAAACCCAAAAATTTTTCGTCGGTTATTTAAAAAAAAATCTGCTGTTCCATACATTTTGACCGCGTAGGTATTGCACTTTTCTATGAAACAGCAGATTTTTTTTTTAATAACCGACGAAAAATTTCAACGCAGGGGGGTTCAGAATCATGTACTGAATCCATGGTAACCGACTACGCGTCGATGTCCCTGCCACCCTGTATATAACACAAATAAATACACATAAAGACATGAATATACTAAAACAAATAAGACAAACACGAATTCTGCTTAGCTAGAGCACATTCAAAGTAAATTTTATTAATGTCGGCTTGACTATGATACGAAGTGGAAGTTTGCACAGTTAGTAAACCGATGCTACATGGCTTAGCTGGCAAACTTTCGCGAAAAGCAGTTTAAGCTTTCAAAGTTTAAATAAATGAACATTTTCGTACGTGTCAGCGTTTTAAATTTGGACAAAGGAAGCTGACTATGTAAGAATCCTAGGTAACCATTTCGTAGCACATTTTTTCATGGTTTTCTGTAATTTTTAGAATGTGTACGTATATTTGCAAATACTATTTTGTGTTATTTTGTTTTACCATGTGATATTTCTCATTAGCAGCCGGGAGTCTGCATTTGTACCCGGTTGATGGCATGCAATAGGCTCGCTCCCTATTACATGGGATTTAAACATAACTGGCGAAATGTGGGTGTACTATGTATAAGTGCACCTCTGCTTAACTCTTCGAAAAGTACAAGCGTGATGTTATATAAATGCGAAAGTGAGTTTGATTGTTTCTTTGTTACGCTTTCACGCTAAAACGGCTTAACAGATTTGGACAAAATTTGGCACATGTGTAGACCATGACCTGGCTTAGGACATAGGATATTTTTTATCCTGATATTCCCATGGGATGCAGTCTTATGCAGGTGAAACCGCGGGACGCAGCTAGTAGCAAATACAGGTAACGTAAAAATTATCTTCTCTTCCTAAATATCCGGCTAAAACTCCTCTCATCGACTGACAATACCCCGCACGTTAGGCAAAGGTTTTCCTAAAGTACTAAAAGTCGTGTCACGTATCATCTTAGTACGCTCAGCCATTTAATACTGTTTGAGAACCAGAGTCAACATTTTACGAAAAGTTGTTATCTAAGGTTAGACACAGGTATTGGTTTTTTACTGTTCCACCTAAAATGTAAAGTAGGCCATCGAGGGCTGAATATTAAATTAGTTAAGGAACTTTTATTTATATAACCATTTTCATTAAATGGCCGATTAGATTTATCAACAGCAATTATGGGTATTGTTTTGTGTCCGTAATACACACATCAAAAGTGTCTAGGGATCAACATATATTTTTGCAATAACTTTTCTCCTGATTGATATTAATTAAAATTTTCTTTAAGGATTCATCAAATAAAGTGTTTTCGTTTGTCACAGTAACGATAAACCAAGTCACCTTTGCATTAATAAAGAAATTTGCCATTTTCCTAATAAAGGGATTTTTGACATTTGAACCACTAACATTAAAGTTCGAAAAAAAGACTGAAATAACAGTTTTCTTTAAAATTTTATTGGGTAACTTAAACAATTAATAATCCGTGTTTCTACCGCGAACACTAACAACACAAGAACATCGGTTTGGCATACTCAAAATGAGTTCATCCAAATCACGCTGTGGAATGGCCGCCCATGTTCGTTGCAACAACAAAAAAAGGTCTTCTTGCGACTGGATACCCTCCATATTCGGCAGAGCTCTTCTCTGTAGCATATCCCATGCATGCTCAATCGGGTTCAAGTCTGGCGACTGAGCAGGCCAGGGCAGGACATTGATGTTAGCTGCGGCGAGAGTCTGTCTTACAACTCTTGCGGTGTGCGGTCGTGCATTATCATGCATTAACTGAAATAAGGGACCGATTTGCACTTGTAGAGGAACGATGACGTCTGATACAATCGTCTCAGCATAAATTTGAGCGTTGAGGTTGCCTCTGATCCAAATCAACTCAGTTCTTCCGCCGATCCAAATACCCGCCCATACCATGATGGTTCCACCACTATAAGGATGGACTTCCTGGCAGGATTTTAATCGCTGTTGGCGTCCAGGGGTTCTCCAGTGTCGTATACGTCTTGTATCCGGTCTCATACCAAAACGAGACTCATCAGAAAAGCACACGAAACGCCATTGTTCTTCTGCCCAATTTCTGTGTTCAAGAGCCCATTGATATCGAATCCTACGATTGTGCATTGCTATAGGTGGTACCCGTAGCGGTCTTCGGGAATGAAGGTTCACTTCATGCAAGCGGTTTCTGACTGTTTGGTCGCTAATTAAGTTCCCTGAAGAGTGATGAAGCCTCACGGCTAACATCATGGCGGTTATTGTTGGAGCTCTTCGAGCTAAGATTTGAATGTATCGGTCTTGTCTCCGTGTGGTGCAGCGATACCGTCCTCCATGGCGCTCAGCCACGGTACCAGTGCTTCGGTAACGTGTCCAAAGTCGACTGATAACACTCTGACTTGTATTCAGAGCTAAAGCCACAGTACGTTGCCGGGAACCAGCTTCTATCATTCCCACGGCTCTGAGCATTTCTTCCCTGCTTAAATGACGTCGCTGCTCCATAATAACGTTGGTTTTAATCAGTAGTAGGGAAACAGTAGCACTAATAATGTCTTCAATGCGTTGTATGTTTTTATAGGGAAAATATCGACAGCTGATTTTCATCTTTTACTCGAATTTGATTCACAGTTCCTGATTCAAATTATGAAATGCACCAAAAAGGATCCATATAAATTTATAAAATCATAAATTTATTACAAAGCCACATCTCAATCTCAAGAAATCCGCATAAAAATGCTTGATCCCTAGACACTTTTGATGTGTGTAGTTTATTCCAATAGGAATAGTATTGTTTAATTTTGAACTTGTTGTTCTTTACAAAAACAAAGTACGCATTACATAGCTTATCTGGAGGTGGTGTTTACGTAGTTTCATACGCTTCGTTAAGTCACGCAGCGTTAGTTTTGTGAAAATGTTGTGGTTGGGTAGATTCCTGTTCTATTATTAGATAATACAATAGACGTAGTTATATTTAGTATACAGGTTAAAGGGTTTTAAGCTATTGCATAGCTTCTATCGCGGGCCTTGAGCGTGGAGACCTAATCCAGAAATTCCGTAACGAAAATACATAAACCTAGGAGAGTGTTTTGTATAGAAAATTATGTTTAACTGCTTGACAACAAAGTTCAAATTTACTTAGACGAATGATCTATCGAGGGTGTTGTATTGAAAATTATGTTTTACTGTTTGACAACAAAGTTCAAATTTACTTAGACGAATGATCCTTGACTATTAATAGTTAAATTAAAACCTTTTTATTAGTTTGATGTTCCCATTACGTTGTGTCAAGTTTTAAAAACTATAAATGTGAATAACAGTTCCTGTCAATGTCACCCATAGATATCCGCGTGATGTCACCATTGCTATTTCTTGTATTCGGGTTAATATTTTACAATTGCATAAGTTGATAAAAAATGCTATGCAATAGCTTTACCGCGGCAGTCCCTGGGTGCCACACTTTTTTTTATGACTTTTTAGGAATAGTTAAGCGGAATAAGTTACTAAATATATCTACGTCTATTAAATCAATTAACTATCTATTTTTAGATATTTATTCGCATAACATCAGAATTTTATGACATCATGAAAGTTTTAAAACTGAAAACTTCTTTAGCGGCGTTGTGCACTTTTTGCGGATGGGTGAAAAATTGCCCGCTTTCGGTATAAACGCTTTAAAGCCTCCAATTACACACAGAAATCTCAAGGAAGATTATGTCAAAACAAGGCAACCTTTTGTGCGTTTCTCACACAAGACAAAACAGGTTTATACCGTCGCCTTTACACTTCAAACAATATAACATAAAATTACAATCTCTCAACGAGCGCTGAATGAATACCTGATGATTTCTCTTTGTATTCGAAACAATGTATAAACATTTATTTCGAGAAACCTTTCATTTTTCTTGACACAAGATTATGTGAAAAAAATGCTGGGAATAATTTGCTGTTAATCTCTACAATGTGTTTTTTCGTAACAAATACCTACGACATTTTACATCCATCACATACTTTAAGTTATTATTGGAGTATCCAATACTCCAATAATAACTTAAAGTATGTTTATAGGTATGTATTTGGTTTGATATTTGATTTATTTTATGTTTGACAATGGGTGTAAATTACCTGAAATAAGTGATTTGTTTATTATCGTTTTGAGCTATCATCAGCATAACATCTAACAAATACATCTAAAGCTGCTACAAAGTTCCCATTTAAACACATTCATTTTATCAAAATCAAAATCTTAGAAGCGGAAAGAACTTTACTAACATCAATAATGATTAAACAAGTTTACCGATAACTGGGATTCTAGATAAACATTTCGATTTTGAATCTGTCTCGTGTTTGTTACTTCAGCGCAAAGGGGCTGAAGTGACAATAATAAAGATAGGAGATGTATTTCTTGTATCGATTTGGAGATATGCGAAGCTGTAACAATATAGTATTTTAATTTTTGAATAGCACGTGACTGTTGCTTCTTTAACATCTGGTATGCACGACTTCGAGCGATCCCTCATGGCATCGCCCGAAGTCACTAATGATAGTGCGTTGCGTTGCGTCGTCGCAACGGATCAACACATTGTATGCCACACCTGCGTTGCGACGACGCACGATATCGCAGCGCAAGAGGACGACTCACGCACCTCAGTCAGTCTCAACAAAGGATCGGAACAAACGTGTTCTACGTGTTCTATTGTTGCTGTCCGTCGTCGCACCGGAGCTCCGACAGCTCAGCGCATCACCCTCCCCCGCTTCGTCTCTCGTCCGCCGATTCGTTGAAATGTCGCGTGCGACGACGCAACGCTTTAATGTGGCATGTCATTTAAAATATATGGAAAACGACGCCGCGTTGACGCTGCAACGATGCAACGCAACGCACTAATGATTCAGAGCTCTTACCTTGTATCTTGTATGTGAGTGCCTATGTATTTTAAGATAAAATGCAGTTAGTAGATTGTAAGAGAGCTCTCCGCATAAAATTGATTTGCTGCAGAATATTTAAACTATCTTATTTATGGGCCTGAGGTCAGTTTGAACCAGCCACGGTTCTACCGAGTTAAAATGAAAATATATTTTACTCAACCAGAGTTGGTAATTAGTTTACTTTTTTCAGTAAAATAACAGCCACAACATTTCGCTCAAAACTCAGACTTCATTATGTTAAAATATTTGCCTACTCGTGAACTTATTTCATGCAATCAGTCATCCATTTAATATGAAGAGCTCGCCGACATACTCGAACGTATGAAGGTTATAAATTAATAGCAAGTTGCGCTTGTGTTCGAGTTGATTACCCGCCGGAGCAACAAGTCTACCAACTTCCCCGCTTAGTGCTTTATACCGGCTACCGGCTCTCAAAGGCTAACGATAGACTTTTAGCCGATGAGCGCTTCTGTCGATGGTTAAAAATGTATAGCCGATACGACTGCTGAGTGGAATTTATTGACTGTAGTTTCTGTAAAGACTTGTAAATAGTGCAGGCTATAGCTTTTAATATTGACCAAATGTTTCGTGAAATACTATCTACTGTCAATTTATTGATGGAGCATTAATTTGAATAAACGCAATAAGAGCTTCATACTTCACCAAAATGCCCCTACACATTGCTTTTACATCTTTTCCTCACGGCAGACACACAACACAACAACATACGTATAACAATAACAACGACATACATCAACAACAACAACAACTAACATATATCACCACGCCTGTTTTCCTCGAAGCGTTAGGCAGAGGTGTACCCATAGTACCCCACATTTCCTATTTTCCTAATAACATGCCCGAACAGGGAATTAAACCCAGAACCTCAAGCTCTGCAGTAGCCTTTGCGACCACTAGGCCAATGAAGCACTCACAATACAAGAGATAAAAGTCAATACATTATCACAGACAGTATCACAAATATGCTTGAAAACTCAAACAATACAATAAAAATCCTGGAACAGATATAAAAACAGTTCAATCGAAAAAGTGTCGCTTGGCTACGCGGCTACGTATATGCTACGCAAAGCTCCCCGTTTATTAGACTCGTAGCTCGTAGCGCGTAGCACCGCGGTGAAGCGACAATCGATTCGCATTCGAGTGATTGATAGACGTCAACACTCCAATTCGATACTTCGTACCCTGATTCGAGGTCTCAGTATCGTTCGTTTGATTTATTGTTGACAGTGGGTATCGAATAATAGAAACAGGTAGAATGTATTTTAATACTACGATTTTTCTGTTTGTAGGTATTTAGACTGTGATTCTTATGTCCTCGTAATCACTGTCCATCCAAGGTTGCCTGGAAGAGATCGCAGAAAGCGATTTAATAAGGCCGCCCATTGTATGTTTTGTAGTGTTATATTTATTTTTGTTGCTATGTATTTTCTGGTGTACAATAAAGTATTATAAATAAATAAATTCTTTTATTATTATTTAGGTTATTTTTTATTTTTGCTGCCTCGGGTCAATATTTATGGAATGCAAATAAACAATGTAAATATTAATAAAACAGAGGCCTTCGTGAAGTCATAACCAAGAGTAGTAGGTTAAACGCTTACTTGACGGGATTAGTAGCAATAACGTATTTTACTTTGATAAAAATGTATTTATCTAGTTTCATGGCGATTTTATTATCTTTTTTTGCGTATTCCTTGTCTCTGGTAACAACACATAAATAGGTAGCAATGACAGAACCTTAGTACTAGATAATAAAATTGTTCTTCAAAAAAGTAATGATACAAAATCATAATAACGATGAGACGCTTCTCAATTTCCCGATGCTTATATCGTAACTTGTTAAATTCTTACATCGTATATGTACATGTATGATGTAAGAATTTCTATGTACAAGTAAGTGTGTCGTCGTTAAACGCTCACTTTATTACATAATATGACACACCTAAGGAGTATAATTTAATGTTGGCTCGTTTTACCAACGCTGTAGCACCCTACTTGTGGAATATAGGGGATGATGTTCATACCCTTGGCACAGTTACCCACTCATAGACTTTAAAAAGGAGGAGGTTCACAATTCGACTGTGTAAAATAAAAATAACTTTAATTTCGGAAGTCGGTGGCAAAAAAAAACTCTTCAGCTTTATTTTTATTTTAGTATAGTATATTTTACTGTAGATATACAAGAACGGACGAACAACTCTATGTTCCGCTGCCAACAATAAAAGTTCCATCGATCGCAACATTAGCAACGATAAAGACAACATTTGTTACGTAATTCACAAAATGCTAAAGCACATTACGTAGCCGTCTGTCAGCCGCCCGTGACTGCCGGCCCGCCGCGCAACAGGTCTGCGTGTTTACCCGCGCCGAGCCCACACCCCACTTAGAACACCGTGAGGGGAATACTTATCAACAGCCTACACTTAAAAACAGCCTTATTCTTAGTTAGGTCGCGATCTCAAACGTAGACTTTGTTACTTTTATCTACAAGATAAACGGACGGCTGACCTGTTTCAAGTCGACGTTTTGTACCTAATAGATAGGGTCGCCGACGAAGACTGTATCAACACATTTTTACGATCAGTATTTAGATGTATAACTTTCAAAGTTATACATCTTAAGTCTCTCAACTTATGATGTATAACTTTCGTCTCGCTTTCTGCAATCTGTGGGAGTGATTTCGTGAAAAGGGACGGAAGTGTGTTACAGGAAGCCGGGGAAGCGCGCGCTATTTGATTTGACCAATGAGCGCGCGTGGTGCTAGAGTATAATATAATAATATAATAGAGTTGGCCGTCAGAAACGACCTTGACGAGGCCCCGCCCCTTTAATGTTGCTTATTACCAAGGTTAGATTTCAGATGGTGCATAATGATATGCGACTACTATATAATGTGGACCCTACAATACAACAAAAAATAAAATACTGGCACTACTAATTTACAAGAGTATTTTGGAACTGTCAAATAAATCCTAGCTTCGAAATAAAAAATGAGTTTATCAAACAAATTAAATCTAGTGGATCCACCCTAAGCCTATAAATTCCGTTTATCCAACTAGGCCTAAGGTGGATTCTCGGGCATAAGTTTCCGAATATCCACGTTAGGGTGGATTTTTGGGGTGGATAAACGGAATAACCCGAGCCGACTATGGATTTTGCCGAGCTATATTGACTAAACTATTGAACATATTCAATTGAATTTTTGTATGCAGAATGGGACCGTCATTAGGGACACGCCGTTTAATTTTTTGTTGTATTTTCGTGACAGACTAATCGCCTTTATCATTATGCTAACAACGATTTTATCAGCCTTTCATTGAAAATAGAGAGATGAACACGCGACACAAATAAAACGTGAAAAACACTGGAGCAATCCTATTGAATCATTCCAAAGTTATGGAATTTCTATAGAATAACGGAACGTCCGTACAAAGGAATAAAACAGCACTAGAGCGTTAACAATAGGGAATATATGTGGATATTACGATAAAAGTCAGGCGGCGGCCATTCCCTCACGACCCTCGTCCATAAATTTGAGCTCCTGGGTATAATGACGAGAGTCATTTCCAGATCACGTCTCTCTATATAAGCTGAGCCTTAAGTCGGCGATATGAATTCACGTCCCCTCGTACTTGGTGGCCTAAAAACTTAATGAACTACATATTTAATATCTGTGTCATCTGTACTGCCAGACGACGCTTGTGACTTTATATAAGTTGATGCAGACAGATAATAGAAAATAGTTCGAAGTTTGATCAGAGTCTGGTACTGCCTTCTTTGATAAGGTAAGTTCCTTCATTTTCCTATTTAGTTAAAGGGTCTTGCTTTAGTGTAACGAAATAATTCAGTATCTTTTTTTACGAAGTTGACAGCTGGCAATTAGGCTTTGGGGCGTCTGGCTATCCTTAAATTGATGTGAAGCTTCCAGTCGTAATCAGCGCTTTTCCTCCACATTTATAATGCGTACAGCCAAAGTGTGGAACTCTCTGCCAGCGTCTGTGTTCCCTTCCAATAACCCGTCTGCCTTCGAAGCAAGAGTGAACAGGCAACTTCTGGGCACGCTAGATCCATCATAGACCTCATACATCGTTTTCCATCAGGTGAGATCGAGGTCAAGAGCAGGCACATTAAGCAATAAAAAATAAAAAACAATCTATCCAATTTAAGGTAAGCTCCTTAAAGGTTATTGAATAAAAACGCTTTTGTCAAGGCTAATACTATTCCGTAAATGATTAGAAGTTATTTATAGACACAATAAGAGTACTCATGTAGTTAACGTAACTTTATTGGACGAGGATATAAAAGGAGTTACGGATCAATCAGGATTCAGATATATTGTCCTATAGGTTATCTACTCAACGTTTTGTTAACGGTACCACAGATTATTACGGTACAGACGTAATAATAAAGGTGTTGTAGAAACTTCATCATCACCAAGTGGTTTCGGCAAAGTTTGAAGTGTGTGTATCTGTGTGTCTGTATGTGTTGAAGTGTATATTTGTAGTGTGTGTGTGTGTGTGTGTATAAATCATGAGTGACCCAATCGTTGAAATTCTCCGACATAATAGTGTACTTATAACCTCGCTTTTAAATCCTATTTGGACATTGGGCCACTCATTATAATTTTGCCTTGTAATAAGAAACGGGCCATCTCATTGGATTCGGAACGAGCAATAGTATTTTGTGAGCAAAGAAAGTTTTATTTGGTAATGGAAAAGAAATTCTGTTTCGATTAACCAATAACTGATATTTTATCTTAATTTAATTCCAGTAAAATAAACACTACATTGAATTTCACTGTCACATAATTTGCAGATTTTTGTCACAAATTTAATAAACTCGCTGTTAAATATAGTTCCCAACTGCTGCGGCTCTTAAACAAATTTAATTTTAAGTTACAACTTATAAATAAACGATGAGACTACAGCCTCACTTGTTACGACTTAAGGCCTTTGACAAATGAGCCGCATTCAAATTTCCACAAATTTCATTTCGTAATTTTTCGGCCTTCGTCCAAGCATTTGTGTAATTTAAATTCTCGCAAAGAGGGCCGAGCAAATAAGCACATTCAGAGCACTTATTTAAATACAGCCTTAAGTAAATTTACTGTCTGAATGAACTGTTGGGAACAAAGCGAGAGCTCGCAGAGCTCAATTAGGAGGATGTACTGTATTTGATGTAAGTATATTCATATAGGTTCTGCAGCCACAGTGTACACAGTGCACAAGATCGGACAAAGGCTTTAGCTCTAAGCTTGCTCCACTGGACCAGGATAATACGGACTTTACCCGGAAATTGGAACATTGTGTAACAAATTCCGCTTGAGGTAACTTCTGTCCTGTAATTAACATCCAGTATATTTTTAATTAATCGCCAGAGATTCATACAAAACTGATTTCATTCAATAACATAATACGAAAATCCCTCATCCGTTAAAACACTCAACACACCCCAATTCCATTTCGTTGGATATGTTTCCATTAGACTGATTCACTGCGCTGATTACTGGTATTTTTTTTATTTTTAACCCTTTATTTGTGTAAGTACCTAATTTAATTAAACAATTGTATATGTAGGTAGTCATTATTAACATAACTTTACAGAGTATGTTTAGATTTAAAGCGCTAGCTTGAGAATCGTTTAAGAGATGCATCGAAAGTTTTCTGTGTGAGATTGACTGGGCGACTGGGCGGGCGACGGGTCCGGAGAGGCTGCGGCGCGCGTCCCGCCCAGTGGCAGCTCGACCGCCGCGACGAGCGCACGCCGGGACGCGCACGCACACCACACCACCCGCCGGTCGGTACGCGACACCAACACACGCATGCATCGCCACCCCACCCCTGACCCCCGCCACCCCTCCCCACCTCACACCCCCGTGCTCCCCCCTCCCGCGCCCCCCAGCCAGGTGGATACGTATTACACGCACACGTTGATCATCAATTAGCATCACACTTCGATACTATTGTCATTAACAATGAAACGTTCCCGCAATACGTATTCACCGTCGGTGCAATTTATATCACTATTGTTTGCATGAATGTGATCTTCTAGAACCTGTAGATTTCTTCTAAACATTTAACTAGTTCTCTTCTATTAGCATTCCCTTTTCTGATGTTTATCTTTCTTTAGTCAATTTATCGGTGCTCTATCTTGTCGGACATGTAAATCATTACCTCGTAAACAGTTAACGGCGCACTAAATTCTTTATTCTCAAATCGCAACCCATTGAAACTTCAGTTAAAAAACGTTTCTACATCGTAATAATGCACAATAATGGATTGAATATCAAAGAACTGCGTCATAATACACAAATAAACCTTTGGAAACATTGCAATAAAATTATCCTACATTAATTTCGTGCCAAAAGATTTAAAGACATTCACAAACCTTAGTTTATGCCAACCCTTCCAGCTGACTGAATTATTTCCTTTCATATTTATGAACACTTTGTGCTCGTAATTCGACTGAAATTATTTAAAAATACATCTGTTAACTCAACAACAACAAGAATTTTATGTTTCGGTCGAACACCCTCCGATATCGCGGAAAATCTGGAAAAACAACTTTATTAATCTGCCCCAATTCATTTAACTTTCGTTTAATCAAGCTTCCAAATATCTGTTAACGTTTTTGACGATGAAGCAGGTAGACGCTTTTTTTATTAACTCTTCTTTAGCAACGAGGATAATATCATTCATATTTTTCTTGCCTCTTTCTTAACTAATCAATCTTCATAACTTAGAAGAATACTTAATTTAAAACCTTTGACTTTAGGCGTAATTTTATTTCCATTAAAAGTAAGTTTAACATTATTGTAAGCAACAGTCTCTTGAAATAATAAGTTATCTGCGTATTTTTTTACAAAGCGTGGGCAGTATCTAGGACTTGTTTTCCAGTTCACTCGTTTTCAACTGGGTCTTCGCCATCCTTAACAGCTCATTGGCTCTCGTATCAATCTGCACATCTAGCTATCTTCTCGTCGACCTCAAGGTCTCGCTCCCGGCGGCACTAGGTCAAGGCATTCCCTGCCAACACTCCCTAGAAGTTCGGTTATCATGGCCACCGTAGTTGGAACCCCTCATTTCTGCCAAATAGTATACTGTTTTTTAATAAAACTTCAATGATTCGGCATTTCCAATGAAACCGATCTTAAATATCTAACAATATTTCCTGAAATTTAAATATATTCAAACCATGCCATCTAAAAATTAATATTCCGAGAAACTTTTAATAATTAAATAACATTTCATAAGAAAATTCATATCAGAAAATATTTCTGTAAAACAATATCAAGCCAATTAATCATAATATCTATTATTATTTCACGTATAATAAAAGATATTGAAGTCGCTTTCTTGAAAATCTTTGTATTGAACTTACTCCCTCCCTATTCTTCTTTCTCAGAAATCGTAACTTTGTCTTGTGCCTTTGTTCAAAGCTCATTGTACTTAATATTGATAAGTATTTTGATATCCGTTACATGTAACGGATAATTGGATAAGTTAGTTATAATATATTACTAATTAAATGGTTAAAACAAAACAGCAGCGAACTAAGTAGAAATAAAACAACAACAATCCAACTCTATTATATACTCCATACATTAAATAATACAGACCAGATGAATACAGGAAATAGTTCATCATAATTTTAATTACTTGTTTTCGATAAGTATCCAAATGATATCGAAATGATTATGAGAACTATTTGATGTTTCCAGAATCAATAAACATATTTATCCTCTGAATTCAATCGCATTTCACCAGTCATTTCAATCAGGTTCATTAATGACGCTGTAGAAATATCGCGATCACAATGAAACAAAGAGCGGATTTCCGTGATTTCGTGATTGAGTTCGTAAATGGTTGACGTTCTCCTTTATTTGGCCCAAAAATCTATAAATTCAACCGCTACTCATCCCACAGGAGATTATTTTTGTAAGACAAGCTCTTAAAAAAGGAAGATTAATTTTAAATTAAGCATGTTTCGTTAACGCCATCTTCACGAACGGTTTCGTTTAATCTCAGTTTTGATATTTATAGGGTTCGACGTTCTGAAGATCCGCTCATCTGTTTTTGTTTACCTATTCACGACGCGTAGAAGTTTATTGTTCATCATTATCACCCTTTCCATACTTATTGTTTGTGTTCCGCCCCATTTATTTTAATTACAATCACGCCCGCAACCAATATTCGAAAATAGTTCGTGTAATCTACCTAAAACACTAGTTCTAATTCCACGATCTTTATAATTGTAATAAACAAAGATAAATGTGTGGTGCCTGACCGGAATACCGTTAAAACTGTTTTAGGCTTAGAAGTTCGAGTGTTTATTCAGTAAATAGCAGTGAGTCTTGGAATCGGAGCGGGCTATGCCCTAGTCCGGGAGATTTCTCTGGAAGATATCTGATCGGCTGCTGGAGACCCGTCAGGTTGGTGATAATTTTGTGTTTCTATTTCCTATCTATCCACGGCGACATTTCCCTGTCGTGACGCTGGCATTTATCTAGCTAAAAATAAACTCCGCCAGTCTGGATTTAAGTAAGCTTTCCACGGCGGACAGTTAACGCGACTTTATTTCGTATTTCTTAAGTTAGTTTAAAGGAAGGTGTTGAGTAGTGAAACTTATACGTATTTGTGTCTTTGATATTCTTGTAAATGCAGTTTTTTAAGAACTCGTGCTCGATTAAGACCCACTTCATTTCATTTCATCTTTGTGGGTGTGTCCCCAAACAGAGATATAGAGAAATAAAAACAATTGGAGAAAAATAGAGCCTAGAAAGCTAATGTAGAGTTGCAACGCTTTGCAAACACAAAATCGAATTATATATCAAATAACAAAGACTGATTTTTAAATGATCAACTCAGCCCTATTTCGACCAAGTTTTTCTAAACAAAATCACATTGAGGATGTATACCAGACTAACTGATTCAGGCGTCAAATTTAGATCGCTTAGCAGCAAACGATATGATAATTTTAAAAGGTTGTGGGCTTAATTTGCTTAAGTCCCTACTAAAGGTCAGGGCTGCCTACATAAGCACATATTAAGCGAACTCCATGCATGTATATAACTTCTATATCTACATCACACCTCCAGTAGGAAAAGCATAGATGGTTCTGAACAGGTGTCCCTCAAGGCAGTGTAGTTGGGCTGATGCTATTTATGATTGCTATTTGATGGCGTACATCTTCTTTGTTATTATTGACGTCGGTTAATAATATTTTGACAAAATACAGTAGCCTAATATCAAAACAAAAAACCCACATTAAGTTTTCCCGTTCTGATAATCTACTACGCGATTAATCAATGTTAGATCAATAAGTTTCCAACTACTGGAAAACTTGTCTGCCTTTGATCTTTTAATAAGAAATGCTTTTTCGTAGATCTGTTTACAACCTTCACCAAGTAACTTCAGAATTATATACCTAATTGAAAATGAAATCAATCAATAAGTGATCAGATTTCATTAGGGAATGTCAATGTCTCATGAGCACCTAAAAATAAACAATGATAACAATTTATTACTACTAATTTAAATCAAGAATTAATTGCCTTACTTCAACCACAAACACTTTTCATTTACTTCTCTACGAAGTGAATTTCCAATTACGAACCTTCTTTCCAATAAACCTGTGCAAATGTTACTTCAGCGGGATGGCACAAAATTACCCGTTTTTTACCTGTTCAACTCCGTTTTCAAACGTTCAAAGGTTTGACGTAAAAGTACCTAACCTACCTAAAATAAACTTTTAACGCTCGTGAAAGCGATTTTCAGCTTTATTTACATACAAACAACATCGGACATTCTGCCACTACGTAGATTTTAGGGCTGTACCATATTGACGCGGCAAGACGCGAAAGAATAATATTTACACGAACAATTTGTTTACTGTCGAACACCGGGAGTTTGATTGAAATGAAAATTACTTTGGAGCGTTTTCTTGTAGTAAAAACCTTTGATATATAATTATTGTTTTAGATATCTGAGCTCAAAACAAATTATGAATTAACTAGCTGCTGCCAGCGACTTCGCCCGCGTGGACCTTTTTTTCTGTACTATAATATGTATGGATTATACATATAAACCTTCTTCTTGAATCACTCTATCTATTGCTGAAAACTGCATTAAAATCTGTTGAATAGTTTATCTAAGCGAACAGACAGCGGAAGCGACTTAATTTTATACTATCTAAAGATATGAATTATTATTAAGTATATAATTTTTTTATTTACACCTTTATTTCTTACATTTTTGAATATTTTTATAAAAACAAATAAGAAACAATAACATTTAAAAATATAAAAAATAGTAGCCCACCGGTATCGGGAACAGGGTCCAGGCTACGGTGAGGGCTCCAGAGCGAAGAACCTCACAATGACAATGCGAGCCGTGTCCAGGAGTACCGCTTTCAGACTCAAGCCCTTGATCCAGCTACCCAACGAGAGCCTTCTTAGGTGTTGGTCGAGGCTCTTGGCAATTAAGCCATTGGCTGCTACGACTATCGGCACAATGATCGCTGAGTCCACATCCCACATGTCGACAACTTCGCGAGCCAAGTCAAGATACTTGATTTGTTTATCTTTCTCGGCTTTCACGAGATTCCCGTCATGCGGGACCGTTATGTCAATGATCATCGTGCGCCGCTCTACTCAGTTCACCACCAGTATATCAGGTTTATTGGCAACAATAGTCCTGTCAGTGATGATGGAGCGATCCCATTATTTTTTTTCTATTAAAATTATTATGAATTTGCTGTTAAACACAATTAATTAAGTAATTCTGAGCAACGTCAACTTATTAGGACCTTTTCCTCGTGTTTTCAATTTCTCAGCACCAATGGAAACCGGAGTAATTATAAGATAATAACTTTCGGTCGGCTCTTTGTGTAATCAACGATCCAAGTCTTGGGAAAAAAACCCAATTAAATAAAAATAATTATGAATCAAAATCAAAAGTGAAAAGGTGTTATTTTATCATAAAGGAGAGTAAAAATGGTATGACACTGCCTATACCTACTCAAAAGCTTGGTTTCCAGTTTAATCGGATGCAGCTGAACAACAGTATTTTATATAAAGCGACTGCCTATCTGACCTCCACAACCCAGTTACTGGGTAACACGATATGATAAGACTGGTTGTCAGACTTTTGGGTTTCTGACTACCCGTAACGACTGTCGAAGATCTACGAATGACAGCCGGGAGCAACCGCTTAACGTGCTTTCCGAGGCACAGGATCTATATATGGATGGTCACCCATCCACAAACCGACCGCGGCAAGCGTAGCTTAACCTTGGATCGACCCGTACGGGTGTTATTATAACCACGAGCTCCTGCTTATATCTACTCTATTAATTTAATTATGGTTTACGTGACATCCAAAAACGATTTGATTTTTTTTACTTAGCTTGATCGATAAGCATTTGGCATAATGTCGTTCTGCAACTCATCCTTACCTGAACAGACTATAATGCACTTCATTCCTAATCACAGCAGCGAATAGCACGCCTTTCATCGTATACTCCACGTAACTATTTCGATAGATAACACTCCGCAACACTGGGAGTCGCTTCACTAATGCACCTGCTCTCGCACTCCCCACATTTACATAGACTCTATTAATAGTCAAGAACCACTAAACTTGAAGTATCATAAACAAAGATGGATGATTTACGAACAATTTTTACCTGCCTGAGGAAGATATCTGTCCATCAATCTGTTTAGTTTATATCAATCGCTACGTGGTCGGTGTTTCGTCGCGTTTATACGAATAGTAAAATCTAGCTAAACTTTTTCTATTTCTCGTCTTTAAGGGGGATGCGCCAAGGTAGCCCGCGAAATTCAACGTTTTTTGCAATTTGCAGGTCAGTGTCAGGTTTATGTTGATCTAAATATATTTTTTTTTTTTTTTAAAGTGTTTATAATCACAGTTTATTTTATTTTTTTATTTATTTCACCAAAAATAATACAATGAATTACACATACTTTTAAGCTAGTATTTGGGAATGTATAACATGGGAGCATCTATCTATAATATATATATGATTCGCGGTTG
Source organism: Conistra vaccinii (assembly GCA_948150665.1). Classification (NCBI taxonomy): domain Eukaryota; kingdom Metazoa; phylum Arthropoda; class Insecta; order Lepidoptera; family Noctuidae; genus Conistra; species Conistra vaccinii. Next base: position 18,209,879 of record OX411318.1, read on the forward strand.
TATCTAATGTTTTTAAAACGAATTATAATCATAAAAGTCATCAATACAACTCTGTAAGTTCATGTAACTGTATTGAATTACTAATTCATGAAATCATGACATTTGACATCTTTGCTAATTTAAGAAGTTGTATTGCTAATTCTGATGATTATAATTATGTAAATCCATATTTCTTACGGTCGCGAATCATATTTTAATCAACATACAACCTGACACTGAGCTGTAAATTGCAAAAAACGTAAGAAAATTAGAATTTCGCGAGCTACTTTGGCAAATCCCCCTTAAGTATAAAATTAGCTCAATCGGTTATTCACAGTATCTTTGCGCCTCCCACATTTATCATTCTTAGCAATTTCGTCGAGATTCTGATTGAAAGTTTTGATCGATGAGTTTAATAATCTTGCGAATTTCGATCGTTGCTTCAATGTGAAAACATTAATAACTTACTTCTGAAGTCTAATGCAGTACTTAGCCAAAAAAAATATCCAATAAAAGATAGATCCAAGACCATAAAAACTGAAATAGAAGTGATATTCGGACGCCTCAAAATAAATTAATCAATAATTACAGGCTAATATAGCTTTAGGTCTATATTGTGGTACGGGTTAAAATCCTGTGAAGTAGCAATTTACCGAAGTACAAACTGTTGGTTTGCGGCATCACGTCCACAAATACCACAGAGACTATCTAGGATAGCAAGCTGACCAGGCGATTATGTTTATGCGCCTGGACAGGAACGGCCCGCGCCTGGTGATGGGGACCATCACGGGACACTGCTCGCTAAACAAAATCTTCCACACAATAGGCATAATGGACAGTCCTCTGTGCAGGGCATGCATGGAGGCTGAGAAAATCGTTGCGCATGTGCCCTTTGAATGCACATGCGTCACTTAGATTAGCACAGAAACCCTCGGGTCACCCAGATCTTTTACAGATGTTCTGAACAGACCAGGAGACTTAATCAACTTTTGGAGGGAGGTGGGCTGGTTGGAATAAGCACCGACAGCCGCCATAGCCCACGCACAATGGTCCGCCTGAAGGACTAAGTGCGGAAAACAAACCTCATAACAAGAAAATATAAATATGATGCCAACAAACAGTACCCTAATTACGTAATACACGATCAATCGGAATTTGAATCGTTTTGAATCAGATTGCTAATCCATTGCTTAATAAGTTTGTAAAAAAATCTGCTCAATAACATAAATAACGCAATGAATATTGTTGAACTGTCAAAATGAAACAGATTAGTCGGAATCGTTTTCGAAAATGTGTTGCGTAATTAGATAGCTGGTTTAAATAATTTATTTCTCATAAGAACTTGGTTAACAGTTCACTTAAAATAAGATACAAAGTGCTTGCATCTAACTAATTATAATGATCATATTTGCCTCTTGGGTGTTGGATATGCAGTTACTATGTTATTTACGAGCTGCGAGCGGGGAGTCTATGTAAGAGTGTAGGTATTCCTTTTTAAAGTCTAGATGAAAATAACTATATTACTAACCTCTTCACTACCGTGTCTTTTAAAGTTTTCCACGTGAAAGGATAGACTCAAACAAATAAACTATTCAGACTTATGGGAACTCATTTGAACTAAAATGTTAATCTTTGATTTTGGCTAAGTATAGTGTTGCTCTAATTAAAATATCCATCTACATTCTGCATGTGGTGACCGGCAATTAATAGGTTACCCCGAGAGGAGTCAGCCTTTTATGTAAATAGGCTAATGAGAATGTCTGTGGTTAAACAATTCCAGAATATAAGCATATTCTATAGGTATAAACCAAACAGTTTCTTCAACATTTATAGAACAAGCCATCTGACAGCAAATAAGCTTGAAAGTTGAATCGAACAAATATTGATCGTATCCGATTCCTTTAGACGAGACGTAGGCAATCGCTGCAGACTTTATTTGCATTGCTTCAGAACGTATGTCAGATGAATCAAGATTGCAATATCGCAAAGATGTCAGCTTTTACGTATCCACTCAACGGAATATTTGCTCCACTTTAATATAATATTATTTATGCGGGAAAATATCGTATTAATTCTCAGAAGTCCTTATTTTGATGAAATTCGTTATTCAGAAAGAAAGGTTTTATTTTCTTTGTTTGAATTATAGTCAATATTGTTTATATTCATATTATTATCTGTTCATTTACATGAAAAAGTTATTTGAAGTACCCTGTCAGGTCCAAATATCCAATCTGGTGCGTCGACCATAGATTTAGTATACGTTATTATTCCAACAGATTCCAACCATTTATTTAACTTTTGACATTATACACGCTTATGAAGTTCCGTAAATATTAAATTAAAAACCAATGCTTTATGGGCACTTTGTTTTTTTCATCGAATTATAAATTCGATGATAATATTATTTAAATTCTATTCAATCCATCATGAATTTCGAAATCGAGCCATAAGTGCAATTTGGACATATTTACTTTAGCTGCCAAAAGTTAAATAAATGGTTGGAAAGATTATAGTAATCAATACTAAATCTATGGCTCCCACAAGGACCAAGTTTGACAGTTGACGTTTGCTGATACTGCTTTTATTGGCAGGGTTAAAACGGCCGCTTTGGAGAATCGTTCTAATGATATTATGAATCACAATACCTGTCACAAACTTACAATTCATAATATTATCTGCGTTCAATTCATATGTTTGACAGTTTTATATTATAATAAAATAACATTTAAACTGTTGAAATAAAAAATAAAAATCTCATTCGAATTATAAAAACTGTAAAGAAAAAATATCCATCCATAACTACGGTTTTTTTCATGCGGCAATATTTACACCGAATATGATTCTGATATGAATTGAATATACTTAGCATAATCAGCCTATTAATGTTCCCACTGCTGGGACACAGGCCTCCTCTCTGTGATAGGGCAGGGCGGTAATCTACCACGCGGGCCCAGTGCGAGTTGGTAGATAATATTTATGTCACGATGTCTTCGAATTTTTGGTTCTAAGACATGACGGTTTCCTTACGATGTTTTCCTTCACCGTTTTGAGAGCAGTGGTGATGACATTATTCACACAAAGTCAAGCGCCTGCTTGGGTTCGAACCCACGACCAAACTCGTAAGTCGGGGCCGTTACAACTGGGCCACCACTGAGTGAATTGAATATGTTTCAGCTAAAATATGTGTCACCATAGAGGAATTGCTGAAAATTCAGAAAATGGATTGCTTTTAGAGGAATTTCTTCATGCCTCTAGTTCACAGAAGATTTTTTTTCTCTTTACTGAAGCCAGTTCCTAGAAACTTGCATATATCAAAAATTTTACATAAATTGTTATCCATCATTCACTATTCTACCAAGAAATGGTTAAAATTCTAAATAAGTAAAATCAGAGAATGAATTGTTATGCAAATTGAGTACCAACTTTAACTGTTCGTATGTTCAAATCACAATAAAGTCATTCTTCGACAGTCGTATTAAACGGCAAATTGACGCAGGGTGCCCATTTCCTTATCAATTAATTTCCTTAACCTAAAAATGTTCCCCAGTACTATTGAAACGCGTTAATCCAACATGGCTGTAAATAATTCGTGATGGTGCTAAAACGAACGTTGAGTAATTTGTTTTATAGCCGCGTGCTATGGTGTTACTGTGGTGTTTCGTGATTTACTCCTTTATGCTCGTGCTAATATATTTTGGGATGCATTGCTCAATTTTCTCTTTGGTTTTAATGACCCAGTTGCATTTTTTTATTATGTTTTTATAAACGCTTTTGCCCGAGGCTTCGTCCGCGTGGGTGTCGGAAAATATCTCACAGGAACGTAGGTATTACCGGGATTAAAAGTATCCTATGTATTAATCCAGGCTATAAACTATCAGTGTGCAAAAATTCTAAAAACTCTATTGTCGGCATCAGACTCGTTCCCACGTCTCGTAGGCGTAGCAATTACTTTTTTTCAAAAATATTCAGTGTTCGTCGTCGTACGTGACATTTAGCGGATTTTCATTACTGAACTTGAACACGTAGAATTGCAGTAATGTTTTGCGTATATCAATGCGGCTTGTAAAACACCGAATAAAATTACTAAAAATGAAACGTCAGATTTTTTTATTTTAATTCTTAATTTTGTCACTCCAGGCTACAGAGCCAGGAATATTGCAATTCTACGTGTTATATCGATTATTACCTATTAATATTATGACGCACATGCGTCATAACAACAATAATGGCGTCCGAAACAGAAATAAATAAAACGAATAATATGAGTGAAAATTACCCTAATCAAGTGAAAACAATGATTTTTTAAATTTCTATTGCTCATAGTGTAAAATCAGATTTTTCGACTTATCATGTATATATCATGTGTATATCAGGTGATATTAATTTACATAAGATAACAATTAACAACCATGCCATCCAACGTGGCAACGCTGCCAGCGTTTTGGGCACTTTTCCCACTGACAGCGATGCGGACGAATTTTTTGAAGTCCAATGAGCTCTTCTCTTTATTTTTTATTTTTTCCTTTACACACTTGTACGTAATTCATTATTTTAGTGTTAGATTGATATTATATTTAACCGCTAAAGATTCGTGACTCCAGCGCCACGCGCGTGCGGAAATCCAGCGAACTACCCACCGGCGCAGCGGAGATAAGAGCTCGCTAACATAAACAAATACTGAGATCTTTTTGTTACGTAAATAGTCTTATCGTTAATGGTTTTGGGTTCCTGATTAGACAAAGGATTTTTTATAATACTTAGAATCTTTGTAAGCGAACGCTAGTATTGATAAATAAACATTCTTATCAGATTCTTATAAGAAATTCCTTTGTTCACTGTTTTGATTATTTATAATAAAACTACTGGTTCGATTCACATGAAACTTCGCAGGATACATTATGAATACATATACTATCGGTCAAAACCATTTTTTACGAACAAACACAATAAATAAAAACACCAATAATTAAAAAAGTTCAATAATAGGTATCCGTATCATTACGTAACATTACTTAGTTGATAAAAAATATTGAACTCCTATTTTTTTCTGAAAAATGGCATATATAGTATGCAATAACTAATAAATAATATAAAATAAATGACTTACCAGCGATTACATGCACAAAACACACACAAAACTCAAAATTTCACATCAACACATTTTTTCACTACCGAGTTTGTTTACATTTTTTAATGGGTCCGTAATAGGTAATTGCGATGTTATTTTGTGCAAATTTTATCTATATACGATGACGACACTACTTAATTATTGAAATAACACCATTTCCCGTCGATTTACACTTAAAAAACAATAGAAAATGAATAAATAGAACGCGGAGTGCAGTGCACGGCACGCATGCGCGGACGCCATTTTGCCGTACCAAAAATGTTCAATTTTTACTTTTTTTTAGAGTTGTTTCTGCATATTTTGACGTTTTAGTCGATTTATTTGACAGGTATATTATCCTACCATAAATTAAAGCCAAGAACAGACTAGATCTGCCCATACATAGAGTAAAATCGGCCGTTGCATCGATGCCTATACACTGACGCAGTTCTGCCTCGTCGGGGCTTTACGGTTTTGGGTGCGCGTAACAGATCTGTCGTCGCGAGACTTTATCGATTTGTCATCGAACGTTGTATGTTAACACAATAAACACTAAAGAATCAACAACCAGCATGAGCACTGCATTTATACAAACACTGATTCGCATCCATATTTACAAAGCTTGCTTTGCAAAATAAACGCTTGTAAAAACTGCACTTTCATTACAGTCTTATAGTTTTATTAGTAAATGGAAGCTGTTGTTGTTAATAACAACACAGAACACTGGAACAAGGATCAATAGTATCTCGGATTTATCGGATAAATATTTGAAAAAGCTTGTGTTTTGTTCGCTACAGTTGGAAAGGTTTATCGGGTTGTGATTGCGGCTCAGTGTCGCGATATTGCTTTGTTTACATCATTGGAATGTTGTAATAAAACTTACTATAATGGATATAAGTGCGATCCGAAAGTTATTGTTTTGTTATTGCTTTTGGGTTGGTCGAATGTTTGGAAGATAGAAGGAATTTTTATTGAAGTGATTTTCGTAACAATGTGCTAGGTCGATCCATATTTGGTTCTCCATTATTAGCCGGGTCTTTGACATGGTTGACTTGCATTTTGTCTTTATAAACGTAATAAATAGTTTGGAAAATCCAAAAGTGCACGCCTCATACTTATCACTCATTCATAAACGAAAAAGAAATTCAAAACATAGTTTAAAAATGAACAATTTATTACTTTTCATGAAGTCGTAATGTCAACGACTGACAAAGATATTTACTTGGCGGTTGCTAGGCAACTTGCGGACATCAAGTCAAAGGTTGGAAATATTTAGTTAAAGATATTATATTTTAGTTAGTATTTTATTAATTATAATTAAACTACTTTGAATAAAAGAGCCATTTTCAATAGGGTTCCTTCTACGGCTGAAACGAATGTATAAAAAAAAATTGACTCAATTAATTGATTTTATCGCAAGCTATAATGTTTTCAGGGTTCATAAATTGACGGACAGGATTTTTTTTTCAACTATTTTTATGATTTTTCCATTTCTGCTGCATTAAATCAATTGTTAAAAAGTACAGTATTAATCTCCATTTAATCATCTATACAATGGTATATAAATTAAGTAGGTTCTGTGTACTAGCAGGAGTGTAACAATAAAAACAGTTACAGAAATGGGGCAAAAAATAATTTTCGATCGTAGAGCACACTAATGCTTCGCTTTACGAGTCGTGCAATATGTCTGTACTTGTATAACAACTTATAACTGTTCAATTAATAAAAAAAAAATTATACACTAACTTAACTAAAACTATTCACAAACTAAAATATAGCATCGAAAAATTCATCCGCATCGCTGTCGATTGGTACTCGTAATGTACCCAAGAGACTGGCCGCATTGCCACGTTGTATGGCAATGCCTTTAGCCACTTTTAAATATTAAAATGAAGCAATGTATTAGCAATAAACACTACAAGATTTCAAAAAAAAGTTACATGTGTTGCTTAATACCAAACTTCATGATTGATAATAGAGAGTAGGTAAACGCCATAAATGTTAGATAATGCTTCTTGCTGCTAGGTACACGACACTTTTTCAAGTAAAAACATCTTTAGGCGCGTTTGAGCACCATTTGGGTGAACAAAAATCATGATTATCATCATCGTCACCTAACGCTCGAATGAAAGACATCAACGCGAGAAAAAAAAAGTTACTTAGTTTTCACTTCTATCGGCAGTCCCCAGAGACTGCCCGATTTTTTAAATTCTTAGTATCTAGGTACCCATTGCACCCACTTCCATACTACCCCACGAGACCTACCCACATTTTTGTGCTTTTGTATTCTGCTAGCATAAATAGTTTCGGTCGGCCCCGACTGAGATGCAGTGGTGGCCCAGTGGTATCGGCCCCGACTTACGAGTTGTAGGTCGTGGGTTCGAACCCAAGCAGGCGCTTTACTTTGTGTAAATAATTTCATCACCACTGCTCTCAAACCGGTGAAGGAAAACATCGTGAGGAAACCGGCATGTCTTAGAACCAAAAATTCGAAGACATGTGACATCTACCAACCCGCATTGGCCCCGCGTGGTAGGTTACTGCCCACTCCCTCTCACAGAGAGGAGGCCTGTGTCCCAGCAGTGGGAAGATTAATAGGTTTATTATGTATTATGAATACTTTGAGTGCGAGTCGTATTGGTACACGAAGTGTTCCGTACCACCGAAAAATATTTAACACTAATCTCATATCTGTCTAGTGGTCGCAAGTGCCACGGCTGAGCATGCAATCCTGGGTTCAATTCCCGGGTCGGGCAAAGTGTAATTGAATTTTTCCATCTAGAATTTCTCAGTCTTAAACATAACTGGCGAAATGTGGGTACTATAGATACACCTGTGCCTAACCCTTTGGGGAATACAGGCGTGATGTTAAGTTTATTTTTAGGGTTTTTATAAACACATTTCTTGTTTTTATTTGTTTTTTTATAGCGGCAATGGAAATACACAATCTGTAAAAATTTCAACTGGTTACCTGTTACGGTTCATGAGATACAACCCGCTGACAAACAGACGGACGGATGGACAGCGAAGGATTAGTAATAGGGTTCCGTTTGGCACTCTTCAGGTACGGAACCCTAAAAACTTTCAGCATACTGAAATAGAATTTTCTTTTCATAAATCGTGACTTACGTATAAATATTTCGAGTTCACTCTTACCTTAACAACACGATTTATCGGTTCACGATTAAAATTTTGCGGTGAATGTGAAGCATTATACTCAAAATTGATGTCGATTGTTATATAAGGTATTTTCAACAAAGTTTTATCTCTTCAGATTTATTTCCCAGTAATAATTAAAAGTCACACAATGAAGATTTAAAAATACAATAAACGAGTTGTAAACTTCTCGTGATCCAAGGACTGGTTTTTTCCTTGACCAGAGGCTAAGCATTGCCATGCAACGAGGCAAGGTCGCCAGTTGGGTTCATTACAAGTTGACAGCGATGCGGAGATTTTTTCCCACGCTCTATTTTAGTTTATTAATAATTTTAGTAAGGTTAGAATATTATATTTTTATATATGAACAAATTAGGTATAAATTGTTATTTATGTACATTTAAGATAGTTAATTGACTCAGGCGTGACTGCGGAAATCAAATATAAAATACAATTTAGTAACCTAATCAGCCACGACAAGAGCCGAGTGCAAAGTGCACGCATTTGTCTCTTGTCGTGGCAACACGTCGTGTCCGGGTTCGCAACAAGTCAATCGTTATCCTGAGGATGCCTCGTTGAGAAATGAAAGACGTGTCGATTTCTTACAGGGTTCTTTATGACTCTTTAAGCACAGTTAAGCGGATTAGGTGAGTCTATTGTATTTTATGTACATTTAATTTTTAATTCTGAAAAATTTTTTAATAAACGAGTAAAGTAAAAACAAGCAGCAATGTGTCGTGGCGCGCAAACACGCGACATTAAGTTAATTAATGAACTCGACCCGTTCGCGAGTGAGTTGCATTTTTTACGCCATCCTGAAGCCTTAAAATTCATAATTGCGAACAATTAGCTTCGTTTAGTACGCCCACGTAGGTACCAACAATTATGAAAGCTAATTGATGTCATGGCTTTGGAAAATGTAGTGATGATTTAATAATTTATTTTGTTTAATCCTATGTTGTCTAGGCCTTCTCCTTCGCTATGTTTAAAATTAAGTAAATGTGCTAATGCTTGGTGCATTAAAAGCCCTTTTTTAATTATCGGTGACAAAGAAAACTAGTCTGCAACGATAGGATAACCTATAAAGGTGCGTACAAATATGTTTTTTGGTTCGTACCGTACCTCCCTTCCGTATCAGCCCGCAGCGTCGCGATCCAAAAACTCTACACGAAGTATCGTATCGCCTTTGAACTTTGCGAAAAACCGACTCGCGATGCATCGGAGCGTACCTGTATCCGTATCGAGACGCCAGCCGTACCACCGTACCTTACCGAACGGGCGTCCCAACTAGCTTTCTAGGATCGACGCTAATACGGAACGGGGTTCGGTACGGACAAAAGAACATATCTGGACGCAGTTTAGTGAGAATTATGCCTATGGTTAAAAATCAGTCACTTACATCTATCTGTATGATTTTCATGGATTAGTGTACGCGGTTACTGAATGTATTTGATATTACGATGTTAGTTGCCACCCTTGCCACAGTTTATAATTGTATTATTGGCAAACACTCAGAATCATGCTGTATTAACTACGATACGAGACAAGATAAATTCAATCAGGACTGCGGCGTGTGCAGTAATTTGATGAAATACCATCATCTTATAATCAACGATTGAATATATCAATTATTTCATTATAATCCATTTATCATTATGATCTATTCGTACGCTCTAAACTAAGCATAGGTCTTCTAGAGATCGTGAAGGGCGTGAAGATGAAAAATCTTCATTTTCATAAGCTCGACAGCTGCAGCTTAGCAGATGAATTGGTTATCGCATAACATAACATAATAAGCCTATTAATGTTCCCACTGCTGGCACTTTTCTACACTTTCTCTCTATGAGAGAAAGCCTGTGAAAGCCTGAAAGGGAGTGGGCTGTAATCTACCACGCGGGCCCAATACGGGTTGGTAGATGTCACATGTCTTCGAATTTTTGGTTCTAAGACATGCCGGTTTCCTCGCGATGTTTTCCATCACCGATTTGAGAGCAGTGGTGATGAAATTATTTACACAAAGTAAAGCGCCTGTTTGGGTTCGAACCCACGACCTACAACTCGTATAAAGTCGGAGCCGTTACCACTGGGCCACCACTGCTCTCTCGGTTATCGCATAGTATATTTTTATTTATGTTTTTACGCAGACTGTTGTATTGCGATGAGAGTATTCTAAAGCTTCCTTTCACGACGCCCACGAGAGATAACTGTCTATTTTCCGAGAAAACCTCCATATAGTATTGTTGTGAATCAGAAGCATTCAAGAAACCAATCCGTATACAGGGTGGCAGGGACATCGACGCGAAGCCTGTTACAATGGATTCAGTACATGATTCTGAAACAGGGGGCGTTGAATGCAGAATCAGAATCATAAAACAGAATCAAATCAGCAGATGCAGAATCATGTACTGAATCCATGGTAACAGGCTTCGCGCGTCGATGTCCCTGACACCCTGTATAAGGGAGCGCGATCGCACCGCGCGCCCCTTTTTCGCTCGAGAGCCATCGGACCATCAACAGTTCAACACGTCGTCGCCGTCGTAGCAACCGACATTTATTTCTCATACGAGTATTATTGTTGCCAAATTGTTACTAGATTGATTAATTTTGTGTTTTATACAGCTGTGAAATTTTTCTTTTAATAAAAAGATACATTTGGACATTAGATATAAGTATGTAATTAAAAAAACATTTGGTCTAGGATAGAACTGTGATTTTTGCATGGCCTAAAGGGAAAGTTCACTGTCGGTCAGCACTGTCCGCGTTGGCGTTCAACGTGTTAAAAAATAGCTTGCCATCTAGTTTTTAAGAGTATAATAATTCTTGTTCACCTATCAGAGAGCAGTGACGGACTGCCAAGTCTAACTCTCTGTCTGAAGGTCTCGAATTCGAACCCAAGTCAAGCACCTCTGACTTTTCGGATTAATGTGCGTATTGTATAATTATCGCTTGCTTCAAAAACGGTGAAATAAAACATCGTGAGGAAACCGGCATGCCTGAGAGATATTTCTCGACGGCATGTGAAGCCAAGTCAGTAGCCCATGGGCGGCTTAAATATTCTGACACCAGTTTAGTCACTAACTACACGAAAAGAAAAAGACATATCAATTTGCAAAATTGTAAGTTATTTTTATATAAAATCCTCTTTACATTATAGACATGAAAAATCCTCTTCATAAAATGAATAAGTACTAGCGCATCAAAAGGTGAGACCTCTTACTAACAAACTCCAAAGTGTAGTAATATATCACTGTTTGAACTGTGATAGACTGTCATTTGTCAAATCTGTCGTGATCTATCACCCTTACAAGGATGGAGTGGCTCCGCTAACTACGTCGACTCACTAACTCTAAGATTAGAACGCAGTTGTTTCCCTACATTTCTTTTTATTTTAATCTTGCCATTTTGTTAAGAGGTGTCTATCTATTTATATAAAAATGAATCCCTATTTCCTTGGTCACGGCATCGCGCGTGAACGGCTGGACCAATTTCGCTAATTCTTTTTTTGTTGTGTTTGTAGTAAGGAGAAGGTTTTTAGGATAGGTGAAGGTAGGTTAGGTAGGTAGGTAGGTAGGTATTCAAGTAGGTAGGTAGGTAAGGTATGTAGGTAGGTAAGTAGGTAGGGTAGGTAGGTAAAGTAGGTAGGGTAGGTATGTATGTAGGTATGTTTAGGTAGGTAGGTATGTATGTATGTGGTAGGTAGGTAGCTAGGGTACCTACCTAGGTAGGTAGGTATGTAGGTAGTTAGGTGCGCCGAAGGTATTAGTGCTACCCTTGCGAAGCCGGGGCGGGCAGCTAGTTAATAATAAAGTCATCCGCAATATCTTTCAAGTGTGAAAAAACATTTTTATTTGAAATCTACGCAACGCAACATAAATTCTTGTCATGACATATTTTATTATGATTTTGGGGACACGTTTATGTTTAAAATTGTTTACGCTTTACGAGTAGTTCACGGTTAAATCCGAAATATGCACATAAGTAAACCAATCTGCTTGGCCTTTTCCCAACTATCTTGGGGTCGGCTTCCAGTCTAATCGGATGCAGCTGAATACCAGTATTTTACGTGGAACTACTGCTTATCTGACCTCCACAACCCAGTAACCGGGTAATACGATACCCCTTGGTAAGACTGATGTCAGACTTTCGGGCTTCTGACGACTCGTAACGACTGTCAAAGATCCACGAATGACAGCCGGGACCAACAGCTTAACGTGCTTTCCAAGGCATGGAGGAGTCTCGGTATGTAAAGATCACCCATCCACTGACCAACATCAGCAAGCGTAGCTTAACCTGATGGATCGACCCGTGCGGCTTGTTATTCCTTAGCCACGAGATGCACATGAGCAAACGTAAACAAAAAATCTCTATTTATAGATTTTTTGTTGACGTTTACGCCTGTCATTGTGTTGTTCTTTCAAGCTTTCGCTTCTTGTATATCTTGCAGAGTGTAAAAGACGCATCTGATCTCACAGCTATTATCTACGCATTCTGTACATCAAACTAAGTAACATAAAGCAAAAGTTATTGGCTGGGGAACGACTTTTATTTTTGGTAAGAAATATACCTAACTGTTGCGGCAACTCGCAATGTAATGCGCGCAAAACATTGTACGTGCATGCGTGGTGCATGCAACGGTACAGGACTTATGGGTACTTAAAAATAAGTTATAGGTATAACATTTAAAACTTATATAACTTATTTTTAAAACTTGAGGTGCTTGTGGCTAAGTAATAACAGCCGCACGGGTTGATCGTTCAGGTTAAGCTACGCTTGCCGCAGTCCGTGGATGGATGACCATCTTTACATACCAAGACCTCCGTGCCTCGGAAAGCACGTTAAGCCGTTGGTCCCGGCTGTCATTCGTGGATCTTTGACACTCGTTAGGAAGCCGACCCCAACATAGTTGGGAAAAGGCTAGGCAGATGATGATAACATTCATTCATTCCTTTCATTCATTCATTAATTCATTCATTCATTAATTCATTCATTCTTTCTTTATTCATTCATTCATTCATTCATTCATTCTATCAACATTTAAAACTTTCGTGAAAAAAAGGTGGAACTCTGACCTTCGATACAAGACCGTTCCCAGTTATGGTCCTGTACAAAAAAATAATTACAATGACGGGGAATACAAGTGCCTCTTGCGTTTTTTCACACCCGTTATTATAAATGTGGGTGTGTTCACAAATACTAAACCTGTATCAAATCTACAGGCCATAAAAAAGTCTGCAAAAATAGACCCTCTTACAGCAATTGCATAAATTAAGGCGCGGTTAGCCACAATATTCCTGTAAGCTTATAGCTTAATCACTTATAAAATAAACGAAGTAAGATGGCAACCATAACTCCTAAGAACTAATGGAATCGCGGCGAAGAAGCCAGTTTAACAGCCCTATTACGGGGGAGCTTGCACAATATCCATACAAAATGTCACTAACCTAGTTATAGCGGCGAAGAACTCCGGCAGTAGGTACACGGCTAAGTTGTTTAACAGTTTCGAAGCTATAGTTACAAAGTAGATGGGGCATCTTTACTGGGTGTATTTAGGAGTTTCGAGTTCATATAACGTAGTATGAGATGCATAAGTAATAAGTGTCTTTAGTGTTGTTTACGCGAGTAATTATTATAATAATGTGCTCGTTTTTAGGGTTCTGTACCTCGAAACGAAAAAAATCCTTTTAGGATCACTTCATTGTCCGTCCGTCCATCTATCAATCTGTCCGTCAGTCTGTCAGTCTGTCAAGACCCTTTTTCTCAGGAACGTATGGAATATCAAGTACCAGACAAAAGAAGAACAGAAAAAAAAAGTACACATGTGATGCATATTTCTAAAGAAATCTCTTCCAGCATATTTGCGATAGGGAAGTAAATAAAAATAAATGTAAACACCGTGTGTAAGAGTAGAAGAGACACAATAAATCTGCCTCTTCCCAACTATGTTGGGGTCGGCTTCCAGTCTAACCGGATGCAGCTGAATACCAGTATTTTACATGGAGCGACTGCCTACCTGACCTCCACAACCCAGTAACTGGGTAATAGGATACCCCTTGATAAGAGTTTCGGGCTTCTGACGACTCGTAACGACTGTCAAAGATCCACGAATGACAGGCGGGACCAACGGATTAACGTGCTTTCCGAGGCACGGAGTAGTCTCGGTATATGTAAAGATGGTCACCCATTCACTGATCAGCTCCGGCTAGCGTAGCTTAACCTGATGGATCGACCCGTGCGGCTGTTATTACTTAGCCACGAGCTCCTCCTAGTATAGGTAAGAGTAGAAGTGAAACAAAATACATAATATGAAAAAACAATTCACATATTTCCGAATTGTTGTTCAGAAAAAAAAGTAAGTACCTATAGGACTTACCTATACTTACTTTTCTGGCTTCCTAATTACGTAGTGGTTATGGCTAGTGGGTGGATAAACCAAACAAATGCCTACTAAGCTTAGGCAAACACATGAATAATATAAAAGCTAAAGTAAGAAAGTATCGAAGGGAAATCAATTACTTCGCCGCTCCTACTTTACATTATTAATTATGTTTGCGTTTAGCTTTAGCCGCGGATATGAGTTTTTTAAACCCTTTTTTGTACGCGATGGAGATAAATGGCTGTATTAAATTAAATCGTTTTCATGATACTTACAGCCCATTTCATAATTATTTTGTGTTTTTACTAAAAATTACACGGAAAACGCAAAACTTTCGCCACCAAACAGAAATAATTTATTTGCTAATAATGTAGGTGCTACAGATGTGATGGTTATTTTGGTGAGAGTTTCGATACATTTTGGCTTACGGCATGCAAAATTATTTAATATAATATGTTTACAAGACAAAAGTAAACAAAAAATTTAAACAAACGTAATAAGATAAAGCATTCTATTCACTAAGCAACATTACTATTACTATTAAAAATACTCATATTATTCAAAAACATTCAGAATTAGGCACATTAATGTGAATAAATTAAATTTTAAAAAATGTCAAAAAATTCAATTACAAATGTCAATAAATTCAATTACAAATGTCAATAAATTCAATTACAAATGTCAATAAATTCAATTACAAATGTCAATAAATTCAATTACAAATGTCAATAAATTCAATTAAAAATGTCAATAAATTCAATTACAAATGTCAATAAATAAAAAATGGAAAAGCTTGCGGATAAGTTTTGGTTATATTTTCAGCCAAATAATTCCGTATAAATTCCTCAACATCAACTCAACAACATTTTTAATTTTTTTGGTAGATATTACCTATCCAAACGCTGTGAAACGGGCTCAAACACAATTATTTCTTGGTAGGAACAATGTAATTAAGCGTTCATGAATTTAACACCAGAACACATTATTATTCTGTTTACGCACATTTACATGTTACGCTCAGCTGTAAGCTTCGGGTAGATAAACAGGAATTACGTGGAAATGTACGAGTACCGTAATAATATGTACAGGTAATGTATTAAGGGTATTCTATCCTAGGAAATGTTTACAATCCCCAGAATTACTTCTAGCAGTTGCTTGATGAGAAAATGTTGCAGATTATCCTACTAACACTACTATCCTACTATAATACATATATACAAGGTGGAGACGACAATACATCAAAAAATTAAACGGCGTGTCCATAATGACGTTCCCGTTCTGTATACAAAAATTCAATTGAATATATTCAAGTATACTAAAGTTTGGTACCAGAATTCTTAAATATACATAAATAATATTTCAAATGTGAAAGTTTGTATGTTTTTTACTCAATCACGCAAAAATGGCCGAAGGGATTTGTATGAAAATTGGCACGCAGATAGTTTATAACCTGGATTAACATATAGAATACTTTTTATTCCGGTAGTACGTTCCCGTGGGATAATTTACAAAAATCCCCGAAGGCGCGAAACGCTGGCAAAAGCTAGTTCCACATAATTCTAAACTCACCGCGCCTTTTTTCAATAGGGCTGTTAATTGGAAAAGAGAGGAATTGATTTAACCTCTGAACATGTTAGAGATATATTTTTGTATAAAAAAATTTAGGAAAATAATTGAAAATAAGCTAATCAATTATGTGACGAAACATTTTTTTATACAAAAAACTTTTTACAAAAAAAGAACAACCGACTTCCAAAAAAGACACTACAAAGTCAAAAATAACTTTAATTTCGGAAGTCGGTGTATTTGGTTTTGAACTTTCGTTTTTTGCCACCGACTTCCGAAATTAAAGTTATTTTTGACTTTGTAGTGTCTTTTTTGGAAGTCGGTTGTTCTTTTTTTGTAAAAAGTTTTTATTTTACACTTTTTAGTTGTGGTACCTACCCCATACAAATTCGAATACCACTAACCTGCTAAAATAACAGTGATTGGAAGTTATCATTATATCATCCATATAAACTAAGTGGGAAAAATACGTATTATTCAAGTCAACTCAAAAACTATCCAAGTAAAGTTAATAAAATTAATATGGGACCACCTCGGGAGCATACCCTTTCAAACAAAAAAACAATTTTCAAAATCGGTCCATAATTGACGGAGAAATCGCGTAACAAACATACAAAAAAAAAAAAAAAAAAAAAAAAAAAAAACATACAGACGAATTGAGAACCTCCTCCTTTTGGAAGTCGGTTAAAAAATAGACGCGCGTAACATTTTAACACTCCAAAAATAACGTTCCAAATATATCTACAACATGTTCAGAGGTCGTAAACACGGCACTGAACTCACAACATAGAACAAAGCAATATTCGTAGGTGTAGGCGCGACAGGCTCTCACCTTCGCCGTAAAATTACCGCGATGTGCTACCACCTTTTATTACTCAAAGCACTTAATTTTATGTCACTTTCTCTTGTTCAGTTTCGGGGAAAAATAACTTTTCGTCGCGTGTAAGAATTAAGATAAATGATGTTACACACGTTGCTTTTGGAAAAGCGTTTAATGTACGGATTACAATTTAATTCACAAACACAAAGCCAGTCAGACCTGCATCGTGGAGGCGATCGGCGGCAGTGACCTCTCGCGTCCGGCCCTGGTCCAGGCCATGGTGCGGAGCGAGAGGGCATGGCAAGCCGTCACCCCCTTCTGCGAAGCAGTAATGCTCGCGAAGGAGGAGGCGGAGCGCGCGAGGGAGTGGCAAAGGCCGCGCCCTACCAGCCCTAGCCGCCGCCGCCGTAGGAGACTTCCCGGGCGTCGGGAATTGATAGCCGATTTCCGGCCACCGTAGGCGCGGGCCTGCGGACGGAGAGCAGAGGGCAGCTCGCCGTCCGATAAGGACCAGGCCCGGGTCGACGGCGCGTCGTGTTCCACGCGCGCCTCAAAGAGATGTCAGCAAAACCGACGGGGTCCGTTAGGGTCGATGCCTGCGGGGGTTGCGGGTAGTCCCAAGGGGAAACCGTGGCCCCTGGTATGGCAAGGGAAGGAACACGGGTGGGTTTTAGTCAGTAAAAGTCTGACACGCCCTTCCGCTCCGCCCAGAGCGGGAGAAGTCATTGGATGATTTCCCACCCAAAAAAAAAAGTCAGACCTGCATCATTGCTCAATATTTTTTTAGCTTTCTTTACAGTTTTTTTTCATAATGTTATGTTGTTGTTGTTGTTGTTGTTGTTATGTGTTGTTTTACATAAGTAACTAGTCGACCGATGTCTGCTCGGGTGAAAATAGAGAAAACGAATTTTCACAGATATGAGACATAGCTAGATCGATTTTTCGCCCCCGTAAGGCTGCCTGTCCACTGGAGCGGAGAGGAGAAAAGAGGAGCGGAGATGTGCCAATATTAAACAAGAGAATCTTGACTCAGGATCACTGATCGAAACTCGGGGCGGAGTCAAGAATCTATTGGTTAATAGTGGCACATCTCCGCTCCTCTTTTCTCCGCTCCGCTCCAGTGGACAGGCAGCCTAAACCCTCCCTATATTGCAACTTTCATCGAAATAGTTAGAGCCGTTTTCGAGAACGTCATGTTATTATAGACGAAATATTGCTCATTGAATACTGTAGGATAACGCGCTCAAATAATTTTGGAAAAAATATTGAAATGTTTATTGTCTAGTGGTTTCTTTGGAAACAAACTACAATAACACTAGGTCATTTAGATATGAGTTATTGACAAGAAAACCAATATTTTGTACGTTTCATGTTATGTTTGTGTGGATGTCCAACTGACTTCATAAATCACTACGAAAAAAACGTCCGAAATACTTTCATGAAATTATTTGTTGTTATGATAAAGTGAACATGTTTACTTAAAGAGTTTGGTGTTAGCATTCTTAAATTCGTATCATATGTCTGAATCATCATCATCTGCTCAGCCTTATTCCAACTATGTTGGGGTTGGCTTCCAGTCTAACCGGATACAGCTGAATACCAGAATTCACACGAAGCGACAGCCTATCTATCATATGCCTGAATGTAGAAATGTTATATTTGAAACGTTTTCATTTACATTATTGCCTCATCAAGAGCCAGGAAGACATGACAACTCAAGTACAAAACAGTCACAAAACAAAACGTTCTGCTACAAACAAAACCCTTTTACACGCACCTTTGAATGTCGTAAAACAGTTGTAGATGGTGGAACAGATGGATGATATAGAGAGACCTGGAAGCCTGCACTGGCAGTCGGATGGCACTAAAAGGGAATGTACGCACGGACGATTTTTTGACGCGACAATTTTCTATCTTGCTCTGGATTTGCAACGGACTGCTTAGTGCCGAGAGTTGAAAAAAGGCAAAAAAAAATCGCCGGGTTGCGTGTGTGATGGATGTGCCACCCGAGTAACCAGTGCAGGCTTCGGCCACCTTCAATCAATCTGCCTAGCCTTTTCGCAACTATGTTGGGGTCGGCTTCCAGTCTAATTTCAGCTGAATACTAGTATTTTACATGGAACGACTGACCTCCACGCAACCCAACCCGCTAACTCAGTAACTGGGTAATACGATACCCCTTGCTAAGACTGATTGTCAGACTTCCGGGCTTCTGACTACCTATAACGACTGTCAAAGATCCAAGAATCACAGCCGGGACCAACGGCTTAACGTGCTTCCCGAAGCACGGAGGAAACTCCATCTGTATAGATAGGTCACCCCGGACTAATCCGTAGCTTAATCTGATGGACCGACCCGTGCGGCTGTTATTACTTAACCACGAGCTCCTCGCCTCCTTCGCCCACATTCATACGGCCGTAAAATATCGCGGCGGGATTTTATCGCGGATTTTCAACTATCATCGCTAAGCAGTGCGTTAAAAACACAGTGCACGATAAGAAAAATCGCCGCGTTGATAAATGGCTCGTGGCTACTAGGGCTAAATGCCGTAATTAAAGCCTTAAAAGACAGGCGGGCGGCTTCTCCCTTCAAAGTGGTATTTAACGGGACCCGCCACCGTTTTTCTTTCATTAAGTATATAAGATACCTTTTTCACTCGAGACGATTTTTAACCTGAATTTCCTTTATTTTCTAAATTAATTTAAAGACAACAAATCCAGCTTTTGATTCTGAAGGGGAATGCCAAACCCACATTTACATTTCATTATCATTATACAGGGTGTCAGGGACATCGATGCGAAGCCTGTTACCATGGATTCAGTACTCGTACATGATTTTAAGCCCCACTGCGTTGAAATTTTCGGTTATTTAAAAAATAATCTGTGGTTTCATAGAAAAGTGCAATACCTACCTACGCGGTCAAAATGTATGGAACAGCTGTTTAAAAAAAAAATAACCGACGAATAATTTCAACGCAGGGGGGTTCAGAATCATGTATTGAATCCATGGTATCAGGATTCGCGTCGATGTCCCTGCCATCCTGTATAATTGTTTATTATTTGAGTTAAATTCATATTTATTATTCATAGTTTCTTGTAAGCAAAATAAAATTTAAGAAATGTATATAAGTATTAAAGTATTAATATTAAGTATTAGTATTAAAGTATTAAATTAATGTTGGCATGCACGTGAAATTATTTATTTATGGAAGTCACCTCTGCGGCGTAGGCCTCCCCCAACTTTCTCCATTTTTCCCTATCTCTAGCTCTATCTTTCTTTAAATATTCTTTCCCAGCGCTTCCGTGGCCTTCCTCGTTTGATTGCCAGTTAGAATTGTATAAAAAAAGATCGTAATGAAATTTTCCTGACCCGGAGATCGATTCCAAGACTGCTTAGTAACCGAGCCAAATAAATACAATTTCGTTTGTAAACCACGGATAAACGAAACATTTAGGTTATCATAACTAGTTCAGTAACAAAGTAGATAAACAAAGATTTTTCGAATGTTAATACAAGTAAGTGTATGTGGATACTCTATTTGAATGTGATAAATGTGTAGCACTCCATTTTAACCTCGTTAACACGGAATGAGGTTATGCACCCCATGGAACAATATAATATGGATAATAATGGATAACAACTCTCATAAAAGAAACTAAACAAGTAGGTAAATCGAAATTGATCTTTCAGAACTGTTTATACAAACTTTTTTTCAGTTTGTATAAACAGTTCTGAAAGATAAGATATATCTGTTTATACAAACTGAAAAAAATCAGCTGTTCCGTAAATTTTGACGAGATATGCGAACATAAATGTAGGGAAAAGCTGTTTTTTTTTGCGATTTCGACGTTGGTCCCATAGTGAAAGTTGTTCATAATGATGAGTACAATGGCCCCTTAAGAGGTTTAGTGTAAATAAAAACAAAGGTTGTAGATTTGAGAAAAACAGCCCAGGAAGTAAACAGAAAGATACAAATATATGTAAAGGTGCCAATCTTTCCCAGTAAATGATTTTCTGATAACGCTTACGATTCACAAACTTCAATCCAATTCGTCAAAATCGCGGTTTGATCACCTGTCCGCTCATTGATTCACCAATAAAATATTTTTTATGAAAGCTCAGATGTTTCCCAAACTAATAAACAGTTCTAAAAGGAATATAACCCTGATTCTTTCAGGAATGGTTCGTTAGAAGTTTACGACTTCACTTCGGTTACGAGAGTAGAGTTTCATGTTAGCCGTAATAATCCATTGGCAATGGGCTTTCTTGATTCATAACGGGAGCAAAGGGATCCGATAATGCCTACTCCTTTCGACAAACCGACAATTGTGGGGGTTGAAACTTTTAATTTTCGAAGCGAAGTCACAATTGACACCGATGCCAGTGGGTCGAAACTATGATTTTAGTGACTTAGGGCCCAACTTTGTTTTTTTACTTTTTTCTTTATGCGGATCGATAGAGCTCATTAACCTCAATAATAATTGCCCTGATGTCTTTTTTCCTAAACTTAATATTTTGGGTAGAAAAATGTGTTTTTAATTTTTTTTGTATGGAGCGGTTCAAATTAAATTAAATTCCTGCTAAGTAGCGTGAGATCCCGCTTTGAAACTTTATTTTTCTTATACCTTGTCTAGTCTACTATCATTTGATGCTATAAACATGTGCATAAAGTTGCAACTCTGCCAAATAAATGGATCGAAAAAAATGAAAAATCACATAGAATTAAAAGCTTCAATTTTTATTTTCGTAAGGTCTTTTAAGTTAAATTTGATATGGAATAGTAAGTAAAAGCACGTAATAATACACATAATTACTAAAAACTAACAACAATACATTTAAAAGGTCCCTAATTAGCTTAAAGTTACAAATATACACATTATTTAAAAATGTGGATATATGATTTTCAATTTGTTTGTTTAATGACTTTAATTAGTTTAGAAAATGTTATATACATATAGGTAAACTGTCAGTAGAGGCAGCGGAAGCTCGCATTAAAGATTTCCGGAAAAATAGAGAGAGTAATTCTAGAAAAGTAAGTAGAACGGCGACAAATTGAGGATATTTTACACAACATTTTGTCGCCGTTCTACTTAATTTTCTAGAATGACTCTCTCTATTATTCCGGAAATCTTCCGCTGCCTCTACCGACAGTTTACCTATATGTATGGCACCGGTACCATGCTTAATCGGTAAAAAGCGGTAACTCTGTTGCCGAGTCCAAATCCGTTCGTTTTTACCTGGAGCCCAATTCTTCGAAAGGTTTTTAAAGTGTAAATGTAGATGTCGAAGCTTCTGTAGTAGATGGTGGTAGATTTTCAACATCTTCAGTATTACAAATCTCTAGCCTTTTATCCCTTTCTAGGCTTTCAGATATGATTGCTTTGGATTTGGACTCGGCAACAGTTACTGCTTATAAGCAAATGGGACTTTGATGGAGCCTCAGGTCAAAGTAATTACAAACAAAATGAACTGATGACAACTGATTAGGCACTTTGGTGCCATACCTATAGGTAAACAAAATGAGGATATTTTACACAACATTTTGTCACCGTTCTACTTACTTTTCTAGAATAACTCTCTCTATTATATATCAAATTTAACTTAAAAGACCTTACGAAAATAAAAATTGAAGCTTTTTATTCTATGTAATTTTTCATTTTTTTCGATCCATTTATTTGGCAGAGTTGCAACTTTATGCACATGTTTATAGCATCAAATGATAGTAGACTAGACAAGGTATAAGAAAAATAAAGTTTCAAAGCGGGATCTCACGCTACTTAGCAGGAATTTAATTTAATTTGAACCGCTCCATACAAAAAAAATTAAAAACACATTTTTCTACCCAAAATATTAAGTTTAGGAAAAATGACATCAGAGCAATTATTATTGAGGTTAATGAGCTCTATCGATCCGCATAAAGAAAAAAGTATAAAAACAAAGTTGGGCCCTAAGTCACTATAATCATAGTTTCGACCCACTGTGTGCCGGTTACCTCCGGACTTGCCCCAAAAACTGTCTTCTCGAAAATTTCGTACGATTAATTACTTTTTGTTTGTACCTTGTTCACAAGGTAACGAGACAAATGACTGATGAAAACTGAAATGTAATTAGTTCGGGCGGTCGTAGTCATTTCGTTAATTAATGTCGATGTGTATTAAGATTAAATATATGAATTCAAATCCATTCCCATATTGTCTGAGGCTCTATAAATAATACATATATAACATCGCGCCTGTATTCCCCGAAGGGCTAGGCAGAGGGCCCTATAGTACGCCCTCATTTCGCCAGTAGGGGGCGAGCCTATTGCCATATATATGCCATAAGCGGGTACAAATCCAGACTCCTACTGAAAAATTCCAGATGGAAAATTGAAAATTATGGAAATACTTGAGTCCGATTTATATTATTAAAATTATTTTATTTGTATTGTTAATTGTTAAGTATGTGTTCACTGTTTTTAGACATATATAATAGATAAATTTATGACATTTCTTATGGTATTACTTAGAATTAATGACATTGTATATGGTATTGAATGGAATTTATGACATAGTATAATTTAATAATCAATTTGCATGTCTGAATTGGTGCAACACAGTGGACTGCGCATTCACTTGACATCTAGAAATGTATGAATAATTATGTACTGTGTTGAGCAATAAACATTTGAATTTGAATTTGAATTTGAAAATCCCAGTAACACTTTGCCCGACCCGGGAATCGAATCTAGAACCTCATGCTCAGCAGTAGTGCTTGCGACCACTAGAGCAACGACAGTCTATAAATAAAGTACTTTTGTTTCCCACAACAGCTCTATACTTTCGTGCAACACATAAACTGTTGAATAAAATAAAATACATGAGCAGTAAACTAAGTCCGACTATATCTGACAGCCATTTCCGGACTGCAACAGTTGCTGCAACGATGCTCCCCGGGAGAGAGGGCGGGAGATCCGGGCTGAGCGGGGTTCGGGGGGTAAGGAAGGTCGGGGGGTGTGACGCAAAAGCGGGTCAGTGCCAGAGCAGCCTTGGCCTGTCGGGGCTGCCGATGCCAGACCTGTTGATACTAAATCAAATGATCGCAATACCGTATTAGATAACGTCTGATATTGCTGCTCAGAACGTTTGTGCAAAGATCGTGATTTCTAGTGAGAGTGGAAGAAAAGTTTCAGTGTGTGTGTGTTTTGTGTTCGGTATCGGATTACTGAGGAGATTGTGATGGTAATAAATTAAGGGAAGGGTAGCTTTTAAAGACGCGGATTAAAATAGTATGTATGTAATATGTTATTATATTAAAATATTGACATATGAGAGCCAATTTAGGAGCTCACGCGTAGGTTTTTTTAGGGTTCTATGGTAAACATGGAAACCTTATAGTTTCGCCATGTCAGTCTGTCTGTCCCTCTATCTGTCTGTCCGCCGCTTAGCTCAGAGACTCTTTGTACTAGAAAGCTGTAATTTGGCATGGGTATACATATTAATCACGCCGACAAAGTGGTAATCACGAGTAATACTCGACCAACTTACATTTGCGGTTGCAAAAACATGTTCTCCCATACATTCCGTATGGGAGAACATGTTTTTCATCTACAAATTTAAGTTTGTTCTTGCCATAAATTCATCTCAAGTCAACTACGAAACCCTTCATTGTGGGGGGTCCGACACGTACTCCACATAAGTAACTCATTTTTACCCAATAACTTTGCTCTTTCACTAAATATTTATACTTACAATTTTAGCTCAGCGTGTGATGTTAACAATTACTTTAGCTCACCGTGGTGGGACTGGTGGGTAGGTAATTTATATCACAGGGTAGGGGTAGAGCACATGAACTAGAGCTCATTAGTAGATATTTAGGAGTATGAGGAACAGGGTGTAAAGTTCACTCATCAACCATAGAAAAGGGAGGATCCTCCAACCAGACGGGTATTATGTCTGGCGGGCAACTATTATGTTGATTTCGGATAGTCTTATCTATGTTATTCGCTCAGTAAACTCTAACTGCGAGATGTAGGAATTGTGTGACGTCATGTCTTTTTGTTTCGTAGTTTTTGTATGTGGCGGTCTAACCGCTACATCACTCCCCTCCGGAGACTGGAGGTCGATAGTGGGCTGAGTCTTGGATCTTGCGATGCTTCACAGTGCCAGCTGTGGTTCCAGTGAGTCGGAACCGGGAGCCGCATAGTTCACGGTGAGTCGGAACGGTCTGCGGTGATTCCCCAGTGAGTCGGGGTGGCGGTGCGGTCATCCAGTGAGTCGGATGTGGTACAGCGCCGGGTTGTGGTTGAGGGTGATGACCAGGAATGCGCGTTCGCTGCATGCTGGTGGTCAGGATACCCGTTAAAGCCGTGGGTGCTGGCTGGCTGTGTGACTTGCCTCACGAAAAGCTTGCGGGAGTGATGATGATGACGTCACGCTGAAGTTGTTGCACGAAGGCTGCGTTGACGTTCATACTCGGGGTCACCAATTTAGGGGTATGAGGAACAGTGTGTAAAGTTCACTCATCCACCATAGAAAAGGGAGGATCCTCCTACCAGACGGGTTGTTATGTCTGGCGGGCAACTGCCCATATGTTGATTTCGGATAGTCTTATCTATGTTTTTCGCTTGGTAAACTCTAACTGCGAGATGCAGGAATTGTGTGACGTCATGTCTTTACTGCGTAGTTCGTATGTCGCGGTGTAACCGCTACATCACTCCCCTCCGGAGACCGAAGGTCGATAGTGGGCTGAGTCTTGGATCTTGCGATGCTTCACAGTGCCAGATGTGGTTCCAGTGAGTCGGAACCGGGTGCCGCACAGTTCACGGTGGGTCGGAACTGTTTGCGGTGATTGCGGCGATTGTGGTGATTGAGGTGATTGCGGTGATTGAGGTGATTGCGGTGATTGCGGTGATTCCCCAGTGAGTCGGGGTGATGTGGCTGAGGGTCATGACCAGGAATGCGCGTTCGCTGCATGCTGGTGGTCAGGATACCCGTTGAAGCCGTGGGTGCTGGCTGGCTGTGTGACTCGCCTCACGAAAGCTTGCGGGAGTGATGATGATGACGTCACGCTGAAGTAGTTGCACGAAGGCTGCGTTGACGTTCAAATCACGTCGGGGTCACCAATTTAGGAGTATGAGGAACAGGGTGTAAAGTTCACTCATCCACCATAGAAAAGGGAGGATCCTCCAACCAGACGGGTATTATGTCTGGCGGGCAACTGCCCATATGTTGATTTCGGATAGTCTTATCTATGTTATTCGCTCAGTAAACTCTAACTGCGAGATGTAGGAATTGTGTGACGTCATGTCTTTTTGTTTCGTAGTTTTTGTATGTGGCGGTCTAACCGCTACAGATACATTTTATTTCCTTGTTAAGCGCTCATTTCCACCAAAGCGGTGAGGAGAGATTTCTCGAACAAGATTTGCGTTTTTTTCAGATCTTAGCCTATATTCAATTCGATTTCGATCACGATCACGATCAGCGAAACGCGATCAACAGCTGTCAGTGTACAATATTTCATAACAATTTTGACTCTGACAGCTCTTGAACGCGTTTTAGAAATGCTGATCGCGTTCAGTTTTATTGGTGAAATCAGCCATTAAGGTACCATTAAGTATCCCACCGCAGGAGGCAACTGCAGGCGACATGACGCTTCTGACGACCCGTAATGACTGTCAAAGATCCATAAATGACAGCCGGGATTCCGAGGCACGGAAGTGTCTCGGTAAGTAAAGATGGTCACCCATCCACGACCAACACCGGCAAGCGTAGCTTAACCTGATGGATCGACCCGTGCGGCTGTTATTACTTAGCCACGAGCTCAAAAATAAATATAATAAAAGAGTTACTTTACGAATATTTACATTTGCCGTGAAAACGTCAACATTGAATATTTTTTGTTATTATTTATGTGAACTGTTCCGTGTGCACTGGTGGGATTTGTATGCTATGGCGCATGACGTTTTTCATATTTCATGTTTTTAAGCTGGCTATCTTTATTAAATACAAATTTAATATATCCTGTATTCATGAAGGGTTTTATTAGTACAGGGTGAAAAATATAGATATATGAGTAAGTAGGTACAGAACCTACATAAAAAACATTATCAGCTGTTCGGACGAGTCAATACTTATTTAACTTTTTATAAAACAGCTGATTTGTGTATTATGGCTGATGTATGACGATACGACGTGGATCTAAGGTTTATCATATTTAATTGTTTGATGCGGACTTGATTTTATGCAGTACTTACTACATCCCGTATTATAGGGTTCTGTTAGTACAGGGCGAATAAAAAAATATTTGTATAAGCAGGAACAGATAACAGTTAAAAAGACGTGTGGCACTCGGGGACTGCCCCGGCGAAGCTATTGCATAGCATTTTTTATCAACTTACGCAATTGTAAAATATTAACCCGAATACAAGAAATAGCAATGATGACATTGACAGGAACTGTTATTCACATTTATAGTTTTTAAAACTTGATACAACGTAATGGCCGGGAACATCAAACTAATAAAAAGGTTTTAATTTAACTATTAATAGTCAAGGATCATTCGTCTTAGTAAATTTGAACTTTATTGTCAAACAGTTAAACATAATTTTCAATACAACACTCTCGTATCATTTGTCTAAGTAAATTTGAAATTTGTTGTCAAACAGTTAAACATAATTTTCAATACAACACTCTCGTATCATTCGTTTAGGTAAATTTGAACTTTGTTGTCAAGCAGTTAAACATAATTTTCAATACAACACTCTCGTATCATTCGTTTAAGTAAATTTGAACTATGTTGTCAAGCAGTTAAACATAATTTTCAATACAAAACACTCTTTTCTTAGGTAGTATTTTCGTTACGAAATTTCTGGATTAGGTCTCCACGCTCAAGGCCCGCGCTAGAAGCTATGCAATAGCTTAAAACCTACTGTATAAAAGTCAAAAACCGACCGACGAGTCAATATTTAATGAAACAGCTAATCATTCATTTAAGCAAAGAACAAAAGCTTCCAATTTCAATATTATCCAAGCGATTTCTTTTACAAAAGTAGGTTTTGATTTCAACACAATCTCCAAGCGAATTTGCGTACACTTTCGTAGTTAAGTATTTAATTAAGAGCAATTTTTTACTGGCGGAACCATACTGCCGCCATATTGATTTATATTTTCAATAAAGTTTATAGCCTCGGGACATTCGGGATGATGTAAGGATTCTAACAATACTCCATACATCCAATTCTGGTGAGGCATTTAAAAGTTATAGTGCAACAAAGAAACTCACTTACATAGCATACTTACATGTATCCTAACTAATATTAAATTGAAAAAAAATACATTACACTCCTTTTTTGAAAAGTCGTGTCGTGTAGTTAAAGATATCTGAGGTTGGAAAATCAACTCAAGCCAGAGCTAGAATTTTACTAAACAATTTCCTGTCCTTAAAATAAATTATAAATTACGTTTGATGTTTAATAGCAATCAAGAATTAATTATGTTATTATTTCATTACACCTTACTAAACATGTAATGAAGTAATGGAATTCGAACGTGGGACTCATTATTTATTCATGAATATTTAATGTAAAGCGTAATTCAGAAGTCACACTTTACAGTTCCAACAGGTGCTACGGAAGAGGGAAACCCACTATTAATAATTGAGTAAATTATGTTTGAATATCATTGAAATCACAGAGCACGGAATGATATGAAATGAAATTGTTTATTCTGTAAATAGGATATATTGAGATTAGTTTTACACGTTATACAAAAAAATATGCAAAATGTAGTCGACATTTCCCTTTATCTGAGAAGAAATTATGAAACATAAAAACTTTTTACAACAACAAAAAAAACGGACTTCCAAAAAGACACTACATAATCAGCCTATTAATGTTCCCACTGCTGGGACACAGGCCTTCTCTCTGTGAGAGGGAGTGGGCCGTAATCCACCACGCGGGTTCAGTGCGGGTTGGTAGATGTCACATGTCTTCGAATTTTTGGTTCTAAGACATGCCGGTTTCCTCACGATGTTTTCCTTCACCGTTTTGAGAGCAGTGGTGATGAAATTATTTGCACAAAGTAAAGCGCCTGCTTGGGTTTGAACCCACGACCTACAACTCGTAAGTCGGGGCCGATACCACTGGGTCACCACTGCTCAAAAAGATACTACAAAGTCAAAAAAAGTAAGTTTAAAAACTAAAACCCGACTACTCAAAATTCACGCTCTTAAAAGTATGAAAGTATTACCCAGTTACAGCGTGGAGGTCAGATAGGCAGTCACTCCATGTAAAATACGGTATTCAGCTGCATCCAGTAAGAATGGAAGCCGACCCCAACATAGGTGGGAAAAGGCTAGGCAGATTGATTGAGATGTAATACCGGCCTCGCCTACATCCCATGTACCCATGTCCTGTCATACCCTCTCATCGAGAGGAGGCCGGAGTTCCAGCACTGGGAACATTATTGGCTGATTATGCTCGCCTCCATATGATTTTCGTTATTATAGACAAATTACTATCAATCAGCACTTGCCATCAGAGCGGAACGGTCGGCAATCTATTCTCTATGCTTTTCGTCCATCGACACCTTCATTTTAAATTCATGCCGGTTTTATGCGTCCTATGTTTAAAAGATTATGATAAACATCTGACCGTGATTACCCACCTATATATAGTCTTAACTTTGATCATGATTCGGCTGGGGCAATAACCGAATGATCATTATAAACATGTATCAATATCTATCTATACATATTTAAATTATAAAGTTTTTTACCTATGTGAAATTATTTAATGAATACTTAACGAATTATAAGTAAAATACATCACATTCTTTTAAATTAAATAAATGAATAAAAGTTTATTCAGGTAAAAAGGTAAAATACTAAATACTTTGCTAAATCTACGAAAAATTCAGTTTCAATTCTATTTGAAAGAAACTTTTTTTATAAGGATAATAATAAACCTACAAAAATAGTTAGGTATAGATTTTAATTTTTTTAACCAACTTCTTAAAAAAGGAGGAGGGTATTCAATTCGTCTGTATATATGAATATATTTGTTATAATATGTGTGGATCGATATTTTCAGTTGTGAACCGATGTTGAAAATTATCTTTTCATTTGAAATAGGAAGCTTGCGCGGTGGTCCCATATAAACATACTTTGCATGGGGAGTATATGAGTTAGCTTCAATAATACTTTTTTTCTAAATGTTATACAATGTGGAGACTACAATACAACAATAAATGAAAATACTGGCTTTACTAATGCATAAGAGTATTTTGGAACTGTCAAATAAATCCTAGCTTCGAAATAAAAAAATGAGTTTTTCAAACAAATTAAATGTAATGTATGGCCGGATCCACCCTAAGCCTATAAATTCCGTTTATCCAACTAGGCCTAGGGTGGATTCTCGGGCATACGTTTCCGAATATCGACCTTAGGATGGACTTTTGGGGTGGATAACCAAAATAACCCGAGCCGACTATGGATTTTGCCGAGCTATATTGACTAAACTATTGAATATTTTCAATTGAATTTTTGTATACAGAATGGGGACGTCATTAGGGACATGCCATTAAATTTTTTGTTGTATTGTCATCTCCACCTTGTATATAAAAGTCGCTTTTCGTATCTCTCTGACACCGCATGGTTCTTCTATCTTCTTCTTGATGTGGCTTTCACCATAATGTAAAGCATTTATTGTAAGGTTTATGTGTATAATACACACATCAAAAGTGTCTAGGGATCAAGCATTTTTATGCGGATTTCTTGAGATTGAGATGTGGCTTTGTAATAAATTTATGATTTTATAAATTTATATGGATCCTTTTTGGTGCATTTCATAATTTGAATCAGGAACTGTGAATCAAATTCGAGTAAAAGATGAAAATCAGCTGTCAATATTTTCCCTATAAAAACATACAACGCATTGAAGACATTATTAGTGCTACTGTTTCCCTACTACTGATTAAAACCAACGTTATTATGGAGCAGCGACGTCATTTAAGCAGGGAAGAAATGCTCAGAGCCGTGGGAATGATAGAAGCTGGTTCCCGGCAACGTACTGTGGCTTTAGCTCTGAATACAAGTCAGAGTGTTATCAGTCGACTTTGGACACGTTACCGAAGCACTGGTACCGTGGCTGAGCGCCATGGAGGACGGTATCGCTGCACCACACGGAGACAAGACCGATACATTCAAATCTTAGCTCGAAGAGCTCCAACAATAACCGCCATGATGTTAGCCGTGAGGCTTCATCACTCTTCAGGGAACTTAATTAGCGACCAAACAGTCAGAAACCGCTTGCATGAAGTGAACCTTCATTCCCGAAGACCGCTACGGGTACCACCTATAGCAATGCACAATCGTAGGATTCGATATCAATGGGCTCTTGAACACAGAAATTGGGCAGAAGAACAATGGCGTTTCGTGTGCTTTTCTGATGAGTCTCGTTTTGGTATGAGACCGGATACAAGACGTATACGACACTGGAGAACCCCTGGACGCCAACAGCGATTAAAATCCTGCCAGGAAGTCCATCCTTATAGTGGTGGAACCATCATGGTATGGGCGGGTATTTGGATCGGCGGAAGAACTGAGTTGATTTGGATTAGAGGCAACCTCAACGCTCAAATTTATGCTGAGACGATTGTATCAGACGTCATCGTTCCTCTACAAGTGCAAATCGGTCCCTTATTTCAGTTAATGCATGATAATGCACGACCGCACACCGCAAGAGTTGTAAGACAGACTCTCGCCGCAGCTAACATCAATGTCCTGCCCTGGCCTGCTCAGTCGCCAGACTTGAACCCGATTGAGCATGCATGGGATATGCTACAGAGAAGAGCTCTGCCGAATATGGAGGGTATCCAGTCGCAAGAAGACCTTTTTTTGTTGTTGCAACGAACATGGGCGGCCATTCCACAGCGTGATTTGGATGAACTCATTTTGAGTATGCCAAACCGATGTTCTTGTGTTGTTAGTGTTCGCGGTAGAAACACGGATTATTAATTGTTTAAGTTACCCAATAAAATTTTAAAGAAAACTGTTATTTCAGTCTTTTTTTCGAACTTTAATGTTAGTGGTTCAAATGTCAAAAATCCCTTTATTAGGAAAATGGCAAATTTCTTTATTAATGCAAAGGTGACTTGGTTTATCGTTACTGTGACAAACGAAAACACTTTATTTGATGAATCCTTAAAGAAAATTTTAATTAATATCAATCAGGAGAAAAGTTATTGCAAAAATATATGTTGATCCCTAGACACTTTTGATGTGTGTATATTTATATTGAACTTACTTATATGTACTTTACTGTACCCATATGGCTGAACCCTATCTCTTAAGATACAAGCTAGACCTAAGAGTCTACATCAGTAGCGGATCCAGCAGGGCTAAGGGGCGCAAACCCCCCTCCCTCCCCAAAATCATCTCGGTTCTTCCGTGACAAATCTTAAAGAGAACTTGAAGAATATATTATAATAGAATTATTCTATATAAATTAAACTTTTTAGAAAGCCTTACTCTACCTAGGGTTAAATTCTTCTGTCCTTAGGTATATTATGTTTTCATTTCAAGTTTTTTTTTATTTTTTTTTTTTTACTTGGTGAATTTTGAATCCATGCCCCACTCTTTCTGCCACCCACGCTGCCCGTTTTTGGCCGCCATGAATATTCACCGAGATATCTCTGGTAGTCTGGAGGGGCAAATTCCTCAGAATTTGCGACAAGTAATCCGAGGAAGCTTGGTTATATGTTAAGGAAATTAAAATATTGTGAGCTTTTTTAGTGTTTACTTTGCTAAAACCTATCCTCAGTGGGGTCAAACCACCCCAAACGACAATCTAGCTATCTAATTACGCAACACATTTCCGTAAACGATTCCGATTAATTTGTTTCATTTTGACAGTTCAACAACATTCATTGCGCCATTTAGGTTGCTGAGCAGAATATATTTTCGAACTTTTGAAGCAATGGATTAGCAATCTTTTTCAAAACGATGCAGATTCTGATTGATCGTGTATTACGTAATTAGGGTACTGGATCTGCCACTGGTCTATATTATAATGCTTATATCGTGACAAATGTAAAATTTATAATCTACAATGTATACAGAGTAATGTGTTCTTGTTTTATTAAATAAATATTTTTATTATTTCTTGACCGTGCGAAGTTATAAATTGCTTAAACAAAGTTCCATCAGTTTACCAAGCGCGACCATTTTGTCCAGTTTCTTTTAGTAACTGAAAAATTATACATTCAAGTCATAGCCAAGTTAAGTTCATTAATTCAAAACATGAAATCGTCAAGTAAACTCATTAAAAGTCTCTACAAAATGTAGCAGCGGGCGGCGGTGGTGGACTTGAATAAAATTAGAAATCACTCAAATAATTTAACTTTCTGACGGCAATTACCAACTAATACGAATGAAGCTCGGCCGCTTAACGAAATTAGCTTAAAACCTCCCGAACATTTAATTTAAATAATATAAAGACAAATAAACCGTCTAACTTTAATTAAACCTATGTAATGTACCGGTAATCTTTTATAGACTGTACAAAAGTAATTTGAACTTCATAAAGTTTCGTCTTCATTTTAATAATAAGATTATGAGTTCGGAATGGTTGTTTTACGTGCATTTTGTTGTAAATTGAACGATTGTATAGAGTTGTACCTAAGTTGTTAATTGGTGCTTTGTTTACTAGCACTATGTAAAGACGAGTAATTTATGGAATAAGTACTTAATACAATGCCGCCCAAGGGTATGTTACAGCCCGTATTTTTCTGAAAATTCATGTTTTTTTTTCGAAAATTAACTTTAAAAGGTGGGTCTATCTTTAGTATTTTACATTTTATTCATCAATTTCAATTTTTTGAGTAGCGATTGTGACCTTGCTTTACATTTTTTGCCATATTTCAAAATCAATAAATCTTTACAATGGTACACATGACATATGTGTATCATTGTAAACATTTAAACGAGGCATAAAGAAGTATGTAAGGATCGTAGCAAGTAGCATTCTGTAGTTTCTGCCTACCCCCAAGGGAAGAAGGCGTGAGTTTATGTATGTATGTATGTAAACATTTATTATATACCCATAAAAGCTATATTTTAGAACTAGGCGAAAGCCTGTATTTCGGCTATCAGCGCCAAACCCCTCAAATATTGAACACTTAAAAATAGCCATCAAGTAGAGATGTTAATAAACATTTTGTAGATTTAAAACAAAAAAAAAAACAAAAAATTACGAGTTTAAATATCATAAAAGTTCGATACATTATACTATAAAAATAAACAATATTTAAATCAATAAGGCAAAAAAAAAACAACAATAAAAATTAAAAAAAAAAACTAAATTAAAAACTAAAACAAAATTAATATTAATACTCACTCTAATATACTTATTGGCAGCTGTGAAGCTAGTTTAAATAAAAAATAGCTTTATTAAGTAGATACATCAGTTTATCGAAGTAAATTATAAAATACGTTTTACGAGGTTGACATTATGACGTGTCGAATGACCCACTTTTATACCTTCACATCGAACAACTCCGGCTTGTTTATTATCCTATCCAATCAGCTTTTATCAACATCAAGTCCGGATGTGACCTCATACTTGTACTGACCGCGTAAAACACGGATACTGTGGTATCAAGGATAACCTTCTTCATTTCTAATAAGATTATTTGGGAAAAACTAGTACCCTAATTACGTAATGCACGATCAATAATAAATTGAAATGAATTGAAACAGATTGCTAGTCTATTGCTTCATAAGTTCGAAATAAAAATTGAGCAGATTTTAATTTCGAACTTATGAGCAATGGACTAGCAATCTGTAATACGTAATGCACGATCAATAATAAATTGAAATCAATTGAAACAGATTGCTAGTCCATTGCTTCATAAGTTCGAAATAAAAATTGAGCAGATTTTTATTTCGAACTTATGAAGCAATAGACTAGCAATCTATTTCAATTCATTTCAATTTATTATTGATCGTGCATTACGTAATTAGGGTACTGGTTTTTCCCAAATAATCTTATTAGAAATGAAGAAGGTTATCCTTGATACCACAGTATCCGTGTTTATGCAGGTGGTTACTAGGCAGTGCTTCCTTATAAGTTTTAGGGTTCAAAGTCACAAAGGGAAAATATTAGAGAGAAAACATGGACAAAAACCCATTAACTCAAACCATGGCGTGGTTTCACTTTAAGTGTTTTTTATAGATAAATTGAACTCTATATTGCACGACTCTTAATGCGAAGCATTAGAGTGTGCTCTACGATCGAAAATTTTTTTTTGCCCCATTTCTGTAACTGTTTTTATTTTTATTGTTACACTCCTGCTAGTACACAGAACCTACTTAATTTATATACCATTGTATAGATGATTAAATGGAGATTAATACTGTATTTTTTAACAATTGATTTTATGCAGCAGAAATGCAAAAAGCATCAAAATAGTTGAAAAAAAAATCCTGTCCGTCAATTTATGAACCCTGAAAACATTGTAGCTTGCGATAAAATCAATTAATCGAGTCAATTTTTTTTTTGTACATTCGTTTCAGCCGTAGAAGGAACCCTATTGAAAATGGCTCTTTTATTCAAAGTAGTTTAATTATAATTAATAAAATACAAACTAAAATATAATATCTTTATCTAAATATTTTCAACCGTTGTCCGTAAGTTGCCTAGCAACCGCCAAGTAAATATCTTTGTCAGTCTTTGACATTACGACTTCATGAAAAGTGATAAATTGTTCGAGTGTACGACTACATGCCGACAGACACTACGCCGACAGACTGTTCACCGACAAGACTTTACTTCGACGGGACTCTTCGCCGACAGGACACTTCGCCGACAGGACTCATCGTCGACAGGGTTTTGTTAAAAACTATGTTTTGAATTTCTTTTTCGTTTATGAATGAGTGTTATGTATGAGGCGTGCACTTTTGGATTTTCCAAACTATTATTTTATGCTAAGGCTAAGTTAAAACGAATGGAGGAGCTCGTGGCTAAGTAATAACAGCCGCACGGGTCGATTGATCAGGTTAAGCTACGCTTGCCGCGGTTGGTCCATGGATGGGTAACCATCTTTACATACCAAAACCCCTTCGTGCCTCGGAAAGCACGTTAAGCCGTTGGTCCCGGCTGCCATTTGAAGATCTTTGACAGTCGTTACGGGTAGTAGAAGCCCAAAAGTCTGACAACCAGTCTTACCAAGGGTATCGTGTTACCTAGTAACTAGGTTGTGGAGGTCAGATAGGCAGTCGCTCAAAGTAAAATACTGGTATTCGCCTGCATCAGGCTAGACTGGAAGCCACCCACAACATAAGTAATTGGGAAAAGGCTAGGCAGATGATTATTTTATGCTAAAGGGGGCATCACTTGTGTAATTTTGTTGTCCATTTTGCAATTGTCATCCACCTTTATATTGATTTGCAAATCTGTGCCTTTTAAGTGGGATGCGTACATCGCACCAAATTCTAAGGCTGACTATCCACTGAAGCGGAGAGGAGAGGAGCGGAGCGGAGTTGTGCCAATATTAACCAAAGGAATTGCATAAAATGTCTGCTCCGCAGTGGACAGGGATTTGCGAACTAGTTTAAAAATTCATTACCGAAAGCAGTGCGAGGAAGCGGAGCGGGGAAGCGGAAAAACCCGCAGGGCTATTACCTATCTTGCAGAAGCAATGCGATAGCGATCATTTGTTTCATTTTGACAGTTCAACAACATTCAATGCGATAATTATGTTGCAGAGCAGAATTAAATTTCGAACTTATGAAACAATAGATTAGTAATCTGTTTCAAAACGAATTGATTGTGTATTACGTAATTAGGGTACCGGCCGCGGGGTATTGCAGCCCGCTCAAATTACTCGTCGCGTGAACTAGTCCTA
Source organism: Conistra vaccinii (assembly GCA_948150665.1). Lineage (NCBI taxonomy): Eukaryota > Metazoa > Arthropoda > Insecta > Lepidoptera > Noctuidae > Conistra > Conistra vaccinii. The sequence goes on from OX411318.1 coordinate 18,246,763, forward strand.
GATCCGCACAGTCTGCAACACCGCTCCGGACTACCTCGCTCCGCATCAATGGACAGACACAGTCTGCAACTCCGCTCCGCGTTACTCCCTCGGTCCGCTCCACTTCCTCGCTTCGCGTCAATAGCCAGGCAGCCTAAAGGCACACATTTGCCCATTTAGATCCATTAGATCAGTCCATTTAGATACTGATTCTTGTTTCGGGTTTAAAAAAAAACCAGTATTAAAAAAAAAAAATGGGTGATCCTTTCAGTAGTCGCACCTTGGTACAGTACGACACAACTTAGATGTAGCATCGGCAAAATTCGTAAAGCCGATCACAATCCGAACTGACTGCGCCTTCAAAATCACCAATCTTTATTACTGCTTCAGGTGAAGATGATCTTTCGAAAACGCAATAACTTGTAAAGTCTCATAGCCAAATAAATTCGTAAAATTGAAATGAATGAATGGAAATTTTCAAATCTATGCTACATCTAAGTTGTGTCGTACTGTAATAAGCAACATTAAAGGGGCGGGGCCTAGTCAAGGTCGTTTCTGTCGGCAAACTAGCACCGCGCGTGCTCATTGGTCAAATCAAATAGCGCGCGCTTCCCAGCTTCCTGTTACACACGTCCGTCCCTTTTTATGAAATTACTCCCCCAGATTTTTGGGGTATATACGTTCTGTGCACAGATTGCAGGAAAGCAAGAGGAAAGATGTTACACATCAATGATGAGAACTTTTCTGTTATACAGCAATGATGCGGCGCGGTTCGATGGCGATGCCGGCCATCGGCGGGGGCGAGCCGCTGATCGTCGTGGAAGAGAGTGGCACAGAGGACACAGACTCGTCCCCGCACTCCTCGGCCCCCGCGCGTGGCCTGTCCATTGACCAGGAATCGCCCCCGGACCCCTACCACCTGTCACCCTGGCGTGATACTCGCAAGCACTCACTGCCGACGCCATCTTGTACCACTGGACCCACAGCGAGTCAGGTTAGTAGCTCTTAAAGTCTTGGAAATCCTTAGATAACCTTGAAAACCCATGCAAAAATTTGAAACCCTTGGAAAAAGTTGTAGATTTTTGGCCAAAGACTTATGGTATACTGAAAATACAAGTCAATAGCTTTCAGATCCTTTTAGGACCTAAAATAAGCTACCCATGTAATATTTAGGGAAGAAGTTAATAACCTACTACATTCCATAAGATGACCTTGGTGTGTGCTGATGAACTTACAATTATGTTTTAAAAGCTTGTCAATCATCGACCCAAAACTACAGAGACGACACCCGACGAAAACCCCATAGAAAAAAAGTACTTTTAGCTATTCCCGAATATCTCGAAGTTCCCAATATTCCGAGCAACTTTTACAATTTTTCTTTCCCTAAAAACCACATTACGACAACCGCTAAACAAAAAACGAAATCGGTCCAGCCGTTCTCAATTCATGTGCTTACCGACTAACAGCATTTCGTGTTTATTTATACAGGGTCATTTGTAAAACACCAGCAACCTCTTAAGGGGTCATTATACTCATCATTATGAACAACTTTTACTATGGGACCAAACCTAAAATCGCGAAAAAAAATCTGGTGTTCCCTACATTTTGACAAGATATGAGTACAATGACCCTTTAAGAGGTTGCTGGTGTTTTACAAATAACCCTGTATAGATAACAGAAGCACAAATTAGATTCGTATTAAGGCTACAAAATACAGCAATCCATGATAGCATTACTGCCTAATATCGAGAAAATTAGCAAACCATTCATATCCTAATCATCTGCAGCTTATCAGAGCTTATCTGATTACAGTCGTTCAGGAATATCACAGTTATTGCGCGATATTACTTCTTACTTACTGACTGCCTCTCCAATATCGAATAGTAAAAGCTTGATTTATAAAGACTGTCGACAAAGTTCTTGGTAATTGAGTAGTAAGCAGTTTTGTTGAATAACGAGCAAGTCGTTCATCGATGTTATGTTGAAGTTTTTGTCTTTGTGCCAAGGAATAGTAGAGACACCCTAACTTATACCGAACCCTGACCGCCGCCGCCGCCGGTAAGAGTATTTTTTACGAATATGCGATTTTGCGTGTAAACTATGCAAGGGCGACCGCCCGTATTTTCCTGAATATTCATGAAAAATTGGGGTCTATCCTTAATATTTTTCATGTTATTCAATTTAAATTTTTTGAGTAGCGTTTGGGACCTTGCTTTACATTTCATGCCATATCCGCCATATTTCCGATGTTATTGGCTCGATTTGGATTCTGTTTATTATTTCTAAAAGCTTATGAGTAACCTTTTTTTATGAATATTCAGAAAAATACGGGCGGTCACATACCATAGGCGGCATTGTATAGTTTTATGTACCTATAATAAGTTTAAAAAGCTAAAAATCGTATTATCGAAAAAAAATCGCTTTCGATAAGTCGGTGGTCAGGACTCGATATGGAGTACTGAGATTTTGTGAAAACTATTATATTGTGTTCAAATTGAATATTAGAAACAGTTTTTGTGTATGAGTTTTTTTACAAATATGAAGACTGTCTGGATATCCATGTGAGGCACAGTGTAGTTATCGCGTTTGTTTGCCATCTTCTTTTTTTTTATCGTCACGGTACGATGAGCAACTGCTGGGATTTATATTTTCCCACATGTTTACCTTTTTCACCACGTCCGAATAAGTTCCAGTTAACTTTTATCTATACTATTATAATAAAGAGGAAAGATTTTTTTGTTTGTTTGTTTGTACCGAATAGGCTCCGAAACTACTGGTCCGATTTGAAGAATTCTTGCAGTGTTAGCTAGCCCATTTATCGAGTAACGCTATAGGCTATATATCATCACGCTAAGACCAATAGGAGCGGAGCACCAATGAAGAATGTTTCAAAATCGGGAGGTTTTTTTAGCGTTAGCCCAAAGTAACTATTCCACGCGGACGAAGTCGCGGGCAGAAGCTAGTCGCATATAACCTTATGTAATAGTATGTTGTGTACGTAGGTTCGACGGCTGTCGGAGCGAGGCGAGAGCGCGGCACGCGAGGCGCGCGAGGCTGCATTCCTGGCAACACTGACATCGACACAGCCACAGCCTGGCGGCAGAAGGTGAGATTCTGAAGAACATAAGAACTATTGTTCTGCACAAAGATAGAAGAAAGTCAAATTTTATTTACCCACATCATGAAAGAAGAAATAAAGAAAAAACTGTAATAATTTGGTTAAAATTCCTGAATAATTCTTATCCGCAATAGCTCTCTGACTCAACATTTCTTTTCAGACATTCCGTAGTAACAATATCCCGAGTGCCTCAGGCACTGTTTGGACGAGGACGCCGCGAGTCCATCGCTGCGTTCCCAGCTCTAGCCCGGCAGCGCAGAGACTCCGGCTCCAAAAAATGTGAGCTAATCCAACCATTTAGAAACTTAAAATAACATGTGTATCTCACATGAACAGCCAACATGTTTTGCGTTCAGCTCTCGTTTCCATTGCAGGCCCTCCAGCCACAGACACTCTCGGCAGCACCCACAATCTACAGCTAGATATAATGGACGACATCGTACAAGCTCGCAAAGTACGCATGCGTCTCTGGAACACTTCAAATGAAAAAGTATGTGAAGTCCAACCTATGGACGAACGCTCGCCTATCGGCGGCTCTGTGCGGTATACAAATCGTGGTCGCAGGCACTCAGACTTCGTAGGCTCGCCCTTGCCGCCAATACCAGCGCGTCGCCGAGCTTCAGAGATGCCACCGCCGCCGCCCATCCCACCACGCAGCGGCGCTGGGGTCGGCGTGGTCTGCACCGATACAGATCTTCATTTAATGCTCAATGCACTCACGTCGTCAGCCACAGAGATCGATAGCTGCGGCAAGCCAGAGCGAACCCGACGCCTGGCTGACATGAGGTCCAGCAGTTTCGATGCATCCTCGCTGCGAGACAAACCCTTCGACTCTGGCACCACTTGGTTCACTCGAAGACATCAGACCTTAGCCACTAAGAAACAAGAAAATGAACCCAAGAAGAGCAAAGTGACTTTTGCCCCAGATTCAAAAACAGCCCCTGGAGACGTAGCGGCTGTGGTCTGGGATAAACCTTCGGGATCCGTCGTGGATGCAAGTGCACTCGGCAGTGCCATCGAAGTGTTCCTTAGGAAGAGTTCTGCTGTAGAACCGGGTGCATCGACATCTGGTACAGCAGTAGTTGTGAAAGAAACAGCAACAAAAACCGAGGTTCGACTGAAGACGCGAGACATTCCATCTACGGTCCGGCAGACGGGACGACCGGAGGGAGAGCGCTGGTACCCCAACAGGCCAGAGGACGAGGAAGCGGCAGAGAGTTGCGATGCTTCTCTCTGCTCGTCATTAAAAGACCTTTTTGTGTAGACACCACGTGTGTATTTAAACTCTTGTAAATTATAACATACCTTTAGTTGTCGAGTAAAGATTCGTTTCTAAAATGGAGAGTGAGCGGTGTTGCGCAGCGGCCCGCGGTGGTCGCGGCCGGAGCGTACCTGATTGTACTTTATGAATCTTTCTATGTGATAGACTACGCGCCGGCGCCGGTCGTCCTGAGTCGACTCACGACCGACGCCTGATTCGCGTAAAATTATTTTTAGAGTAAATTCTATTTTCATTGTAAATTTTTTGATATTAGCGATCAGAATATTGACTTATTGTTAGATAGAGAATTATATTCGTAATGACCGGGCGCGCGTTTTCCACGCCGAGTGGCGGTCTCCCACCGCGCGCCCGCCCCTACCCGTCTCGTTCAAGAATCTGTGTATCCCGTGTTACCATTAAAACAATTAAACTTTATCATATAGCAGACATTAAAATGGAGACGTCGGGAGAAACGTACGCTTAATAGAAGAAGGCGACATTCTGTCGTCTTTAATCAATAAAAGTTTTTATCGATGTTATACTGCATTTTCATTTCATATCATCATATAATTGTAAGTACGTATACTTCCTAGCTCCTTATATAATCCTGAAACGATTTGTTTTCATAACTTCAAAGGCAAGCAGAAAAATCGCCGACGCATATTTCTAAACAACGAAGCCGAACAAACTCGTAAGTGACATCGGCACCAATTTCCTCGAGTTTTACGTGATAACTTTTTCAATTACTTGGATAGGTGAGCTCCTCCAACCGTTTAAGTTAAAATAAACGTCGGAGATATAGTTAATGTTCCCATAACTTTGCCGACAGCGAAACAATAATTTCTTGTCGTCATTTATCCTTGGAAGTTTAAGATCGATAGAGATACACAACTCTGTTGTTCTATAATGTATGGAAGAACCGAGATGCCTAGTTACAATATTGTTTCATTGATTTTGAATATTACGCGACGCGGTGACGTAAATAACTCAAGCGTGAGCTCGAGTTCTTTCTTCTTTCTAGGAAATTCTTTAGATACTTTTGCTCTTATTAGCGATAAAGCGCTGACAAGAGAAGTTTTCTTAGAAAAGACCTACCAAATTGCTGGAAATATTAAAAGGGATTTTCTGAAAAAAGGCTTAATGTTATACCACGAGAGTAGGTACCTAAATAATAAACATAATGTGAGTGGAGGCGTAGAGTGGTGGCCCAGTGGTAACGGCCCCGACTTACAAGTTGTAGGTCGTGGGTTCGAACCCAGGCCGGCGCTATACTTTGTGTAAAATAATTTCATCACCACTACTCACAAAACGGTGAAAGAAAATCCGGAGGAAACCGGTATGTCCTAGAACCAAAAATTCGAAGACATGTGACATCCACCAACCCGCACTGGGCCCGCGTGGTAGGTTACGGCCCACTCCCTCTCACAGAGAGGACGCCTGTGTCCCAGCAGTGGGAACATTAATAGGCTGATTATGTTATGTTATGAGACTTCATGAACATTTGAACAACAAAATATTGAGAAGTTACATCATTTGTAAATCCGATTAATGACAGCAATACAATATTCGTGTTTTGTACTGATTGTATTTGGTGAGTCGTTATACAATCAAGCCTTATTTAATAACTATTTGATACAATAATCCAGTTTTGATATCATTATATTAAAGCAATACATATGCATATTTCATCAAAATATGTATCTACGAGAACACTGAGGTCTATTAGAGGTCGGCACTACCACCACTCAAGTACAGTACTGCGCTCCGAGAGAACACAATTAATTCTGGAAACTGAGTTGACATTCAAATTATCTTCCAAATGGCCCACTTTATGCAGTATTCTGTTAGAAATATCTCACTATATCTTCAAACTCATTAATTATGCGATGACGTTTTCATCGGAGCCGCAACTTACGGCCATTTGTTTTGCATTTCTTGTTCGAAAAATGTACTTTCTGACTTTCATTCTTTGTAGTAGGTCGAGTAATTTGTTTTATATGGAATGAAGGCTTCTGCGGCTCTCCGAGAAATAATATCTAGACAATAATCATGGTAGGTATGGAATGGCAAACATATATCCAGTTTCTTGCCCATTGTTCTCCATACGAAAACTACCTTTTGGGAGGGGCGACTAGAATAAATCCCATTCTTTTTGTATTTTTGACGTTCTAAGTCCCTTTTATGTGCCAAATTGAAATAAATTATTTGACTTGACTTGACTTGACTTTTATTATATTATATTCTCCATTAATTCTGTTTATTTTGTTACAATGTCTTTTCTGGTCACAACGTTGCAATAATAATATGCTAATCAACTAAGTGCATGCTCTTACTGTAACAGCTCATTTCGAGAACCTATTAGTTACTAGACACTAATTAAAATGTGAACCAGGCTGTGTAACATAATACATTCTACAACCCACCTCCTCATAATGTCAACACCAGAGGTTCATTAAAAAATTAAATAAATAATAAATACCTAATCTTTTTATTCAAAAAGCCAAATACAATTTGTCCATCTCCACCAAACAAACGCCACTACAACGCTAAGTATTTGAGACAGAGTGAATACTTATAGTTCATAGATAATTTTTTTTTTTCATTTATTTTAAACCATGTAAAAAAAGCTTTATATTTGAAAAGATCTCAACCAAGGATCGGCTCATCGATATTGACCACAGCGGGCATGTTCCAAGAATTTCAATTTAATAGTGTACTGGAGGGTTTTACGCAGATTCTTTTTATATATAATGTTATTAAAAAATACTCGGGCTCTTTGTAGACCCTTTGACCTTCAGTCGAGGCCAACGGGGATAATAATAGAAGGTTTTTCCGCGTTTTACACGCTACAGCAGGCAGCGATATAGTAATGTGTAAAATAGACCCCGGCCTAGATTTTGTTGAACCATGCATTAGTTATTATTTGGCTACAATAATAGCTTCTGTTTTTTTGTTAAAATGTTGTGTTGTACGGCTTAAAATCGCATACCTACATTCTAGTTATGGTAAAACTCATTTTCCTACGACAACGACGCACGTCGACAAAAAATTGTAAACCGCTGCCGGCTGTCGCTGAAAACCTCCGCTGGTGCTCTGTGTCGCGGTCGCAGCATTATGCTGAGCGATAGCCGTTTTACGTGGATGTGACGCATATTTTCCCTCAACTTGTTTATTTTTTTATTTTGTGTTCTTTCTATGCGTCATGCTTACCGTAAATAAAGTTATTTTCTTTCTTTCTTCTCTCTAAACCAATTTTACTTTTATAATGAAAAAAAGATTGTAAAAGCTTTCATATGATTCTACATATCTACTTATGTGAACATGTCAGCAATAATGTGTCGTAAAAAGAAAACATTATTAAAGTAAATTATAGGGAACTACTATTTCCGAAATATATCTACTTACCCCTATTATGTTCGTATATATATCTATAAAGAATTTTGACATGAGAAAGGATAACAGGGTAATTGAAGTGTGTGTGTGTGTGTATAAGAAAAACACACAAAACAAATATAGGATTAAACAATATAGATTTGCAATAATATCCAAAATCACTAACGCCAACATAAAATTAAAACTTGACACATCAAAATCGGATGAATTCAATTTCGACTTCAATAAATCAACAAGATTCGTTTCGGATGAATCCCAAATTGGTCCACACGGATGTGTCCGTACAATCTACATATCAATTGATGGATTTTACGCAAATGGTAGTTGACGGGTTAACGAAGCGGTACGGCGTGGGTATTGGGTAAAGCTTATCTATACTACAAAATAAAAGTCAGAAGGCTCAACTTGTTGCATTGGAAATCATGCTGATGTCTGCACGAATTTGGAAGTAAGTATGTAGTTAATTAGGAAGAGAACTGAAAAAACACTGGAAGTTCGAGGGATTATGTCGCGATATAATTCTATATCGCGACATATCCCTCGATGTTCGAGTTTTTTTAATCTCGACTTATTTTGTTTCTCCTTTTATAATTGTGACAACGATCCTCGACCCCCAAAAAGTAAATATTTTTGCAGAGAGCTATTTAGACAGGATACACTCACAGAAAAATATAGTTCTCGGCATTGTTAGAAGCTATCCATGTCTGAAGACGGATGTAGGTATACTTGTAGAAGATGTAGGTATGCTTCATATTTACGAGTCAGTATCTCTTTGTTACCTTTGATGACACAGAAAACATGTGTGAGGATCAGAGTGTCTTATTTTCTCTTACCACACACTAGAAAGATCAACCTTTACTTACCCTTCTTGGAATTAAGGAAATTAGCGAAATGACGTTAAATATACGGAAGGCTTACAACCTAGCAACTGGATTAGTGACACGCAAATCACATAGAGGATGATGTATGTTCAGATGTGGATGTATTTTGACGGAAATCATTAGAGTAATGAAAGAAAGTGATAATTTGAAAAAAGATAAATTAATTTATTTCTATATTTTTGAACAAATACTTTTACACGTCAATCATCTACATAAAGAGATTAGGGGCCGTTCAAGTATTACGTAAGCACTGTAGGGGGGCGGGAGGGTCTATGCTTTGCTTATTTTTGATGACATGGGGGGTGGAGGGTCTAGATGGTGATTACGTCAGCAGTAATGTTTTCTTTTTAACACATATGGCAACACATTGTCTATGCTTGAAAATGAAACGCATATTCGGGGATTTCCACAAATGCATTACCAATATTTATGTAAGCATGGGAGGGGGGGCTTTGCTTTCTTTTGCTGACAAGGGGGGGGGTTAATAATTGTAATAAATCTGCTTACGTAATATTTTAACGGCCCCTTATGTATAAAGAGAAAAGATTAGATTTTTTTGTATGTTTGTTTGTAATGAATAAACTCAAAAACTATAGGACCGATTTAAAAAAATCTTTTACCAGTACATTGCAATTTATCACTGAGTAGCATAGGCTATAATTTATAAAGATATCACGCGGGCGACACCGCTGGCGGAAGCTAGTATTCTATAAATTAGTTGAGATTAGCGTTTCCTATCTGACCATTCTGAGAAGAAAGGTCGAAACAAGCTCAGAGGTCAGTCTCTTTTATAGTCCAGATATATAATCTTGGACAGATTAGATTGGTGTCTGAAATGGTCTTATGAGGACTGAACCACACAGATTGAGTGGACCTGTCCAGTCAGCGCACGCAATTATCAGAAATCGTGCAGCTCAACTCAGAACTTAATGAGTTTAACAATTCGACGAACAATACCAAAGAAAGGACATTTGAGTAGGCTGCATAAATTCCTCAAATTACCAAACCATGATGAAAACTAACGGAGAAAAAAAAAACAATGACCCACATAATCTTCACATTCACAATAATTAAAATAATATAATACTTTACGAAGTAAATATTCATATCATTGTATATATAAAATTCATCAATGTCAATGTGATATAAAAATCCGGAAATAATCGTGGTCAGATCATTTGAGGCCCATGTAGATTTGTGTCTGAAATGGTATTTTGAGGAAAGAACCACACAGATTTGAGTGGACCTGTCCAGTCAGTGTACGCATTGGTCAATTTATCATGCAGCTCAACTCAGAAGTTAAGGAGCTCAGCTGAGTTCAATACCCTGAATCATGGTTTTGGTACTATGGATGGTAATGGGTGTTTCCAACTTATACAGAATGAGTAGACCTAATATAAGTTCCTGTGTTGGGGCTGTACCCTGACCTAATGTGCTCTGAAATCAAACACATTTATATTATTTAGTTCCGTGCGCTTTAATCCATCTAATCCAGGTCAGAATAACGTGTAGCGTGTGGCTTGTAAAACAATGACATAAATAATAGGAAAAAGTATATCACAGCGTCTTATGTGTTTGATTAATTTCTTACAAAAATCGTTTTCGGTCTAGTAGGTACTGGGTTCTTCTACGGTTCCTCTACGGGAAATAAGGATCTGATAAAATCCCTGGTATATACAATAAATATGAGAATATTATGAGGAAGACTTAAGGAACAGTCCTTTGGTTTAAATTATGGACGCCGGCAATTGGCTCAACTATTAAAAAAAAGTTATTTAAAAACTAAAAAACTATAACTTAAAAGAGAATAATAACAATAAAATCTATCGAATTTTGGTATCGCTGGCAAACTACACGGTAGCAGGGACATCGACGCGATAACATTTACCATGGATTCAGTACACGATTCTGAACTACGCTGCTTTGAAATTGTTCGTCAGTAATTTTTTTTTTAAATCTGCTGTTTCATAGAAAAGTGCAATACCTACGCGGTCATAATGAATGGAACAGCTGATTTTTGTTTTTAATAACCAACACAAAATTTCAACGCAGATGGTTCAGAATCATTTCTGTTGTTGAGTTCTGTCTATTTCAGGTTATTGATTTGTCCCGCCTGCAATACCAAAATTCTCTTTTCAGTTAGGTATGTGTTTTTGGAGTCTGGTTTTTTAGTTTTTTTTATTACTTTTTTTATTTTCAGTTTTTTGTTTTTTATCCTTTCTCATTCCAAATTACATTTAAACATATATTTTTGTAATCACCTTTCGAAACCCTTCATTTTGATTGATACCCCACTCGATAACCCCGAGTTTTTTTTTTTATTCACACTCGCGGAATGACGAATGTAACAACGTATCATTCATCAAAATCGGCTCGGCCGTTTAGTTGTTACGAGGGAACATAGAGACAGACACACATACGTACAGGTCGAACATATAACCCTATTTTTTGGCTTCACCGCAGTCGGGTAAAAAGAGTAACTATACCTAATGAATATAGAAAAAGATTCAGATATTTTTTTAATAATAAAAGGAAAATAATGCCTGAAGGCACAGCGAGCTTTGGAAGGCCTCCCACAAGGTGAACCGATGACCTTGTGAAGGCCGCTAGAATCCGCTGGATGACACAAGTACAGAACCAGTCGATGTGGCGACGCTTTGGTTGGCCTAAAGCTGCCTGTCCACTGAAGCGGAGAGGAAAGGAGAGGAGCGGAGATGTGTCAACATTAACGCGGGGAGTTCAGAATCATCTACTGCATCCATGGTTACAGTTTTCGTGGCAATGTCCCTGCCACCCTGTATATGTCCAGCAGCATCCTGGCTGAAATGATGAAGTAATATCGTATACCATACTCTGTTTACAAATAAACTGAACATTAATTAGACTTGTTCTAAAGCTGAAACAGTAAAACACGTTTCAACTGTGTATTATATCGACGTTAAACACTAAGAGGCACTACTTCGCTAGTTATAATTGAAGCTCGTTAAAATAAAGTTTCCCTGTTGTCCGACTTGGTCCTTTACTTCGACAGGTCTTAGCTACTTCGACTTCAAGCTTGTTTAAGTTTCAGGAGATACTGCTTTACTGACTGAGTTGAAGTCTTGAAGGACATAATGGTTGTAATACTAAAATCATCGGGTACTCAATGTGCCTGAAATAGAGATTAAGTGCTGATTTCACCAATGAAACTGAACGCGATCAGCGTTTCTAAAACGCGTTCAAGAGCTGTCAGTGTCAAAATTGTTATGGAATATTGTATACTGACAGCTCTTGAACGCGTTTAGATTATGCTGAACGCGTTCAATTTCATTGGTGAAATCCGCACTAAAAGGCGAAGCGTAAGCTGAGACGCAGGTCCACGCAGCGCAGGGCAGAGCAGATTTTGTAATGCATAAACGTACTGACAGCTGCGTACGTTGCGGCTCAAGCACGTGCGACGCAGTCATAATGGCTGTTCTACTCTGCATCTCGCTGTAAAGCCGGCACAGATTTCTGCGCGACGCGTGCTGGTCGACACTTATTTTTTTGTTGAGACGGAGGTAACGCAGCACAGCCGTCTATTATTTGTAGGTACTAGCTAGGACGCGAATGTGTCTGTGTATCTGTGTCGCAGCATACTCTCGCGGTCTATGTCTGCCTCACCTGCCCTACCCTGCAAAATCTGTTCTGTGCTGTGCTGTGTCACCTGCGTCTCATCATACGCTTAGCCTGATACATAATTAAATATTCTTTCTTTATCATAAAAAATTACAAATTAATTGGTTATCACTGTGTGTTTATTTTAACTGTATGTTCTGGATTCATTTATCAAAACACCTTTACTATATCTTACTTTTTATACTTTTGCACTATTACTATGTGCATACACGGGTAAAATCGTAAGCGATATGCCTGCACCGACCAATATTTTTGCTGGAAACACAAGTATCCGAGTAGAGTGGAAAGCACGGGTTGGTGTGTTTATTTTTTAACGTTCCTCTCAAACATTGCAAACATAAAACTGCAGCAAACTGCAATGTTTCGCTAACATGTTCAATGAATAAGTTTTTTAGTTTATTTGTTAAGTTTTCGGTGCAGCACACTCAGATTCAAGGCCCACATTCTACATTTCTATGACAGTAAAAATTATGTAGGTACCCTTTAATAAGGGTAGTAAAGGAAAATTGTAGGGCGATAACGACTCGCAGACTCCGAAATATGAAATATGCGTGTTATTAGCATTTCTTCTTCTAAATAAGCTTAAAACTGGAGAGGAAATTGTCAAGCAACTTGTTATGTTAACATAACGAGTTGCTTGATAATTTCCTCTACTGCTCTGTTGAATGTTGAATATTTTTAAATAGACAATATTCTGCGCTGTTACTGCTAATTTAAAGATGAGCAGTTTCTATCTTTCCGACGTTTTCTTATAAGTTTTTCTAAATGGGATGAGCGAACCTATTCTTTTTATAAATACTGTTTTTTTCACCAAATCGAGCTGTAAGCGAATTACTGCGATATTGCCTCACGAACTAAATGAAGCTGATGGCCAATTGACAGTAGACATTTTGTAACCTAATTCGATGGCACCGAAGAATGGTGCCATTTCCACGGACGAGAGAATCACGGCGATAGTTATGCTGTGCCTTCAAATTATCGCCGCGATGATATCGCCGAGATGAGATTGATGCATAAAGTTTCTAATGAATCTGATGGCACGGCGAGACTATCGCCGCAATTTTCTCGCCCGTAGAGATTGCGCCTTAGTCAATCTGCCTAGCCTTTTCCCAACTATGTTTGGGTCGGCTTCCAGTCTAACCGGATGCAGCTAAGTACCAATATTTTACGTGGAGCGACTGCCTATCTGACCTCCACAACCCAGTATCTGGGTAATATGATACCCCTTGGTAAGACTGGTCAGACTTTCGGGCATCTGATGACTCGTATCGACTGTCAAAGATCCACGAGTAACAGCTGGGACCAACGGCTTAACGTGCTTTAAGAGGCACGGAGGAGTCTCGGTATGTAAAGATGGTCACCCATCTACTGACCAACCCCGGCAAGCGTAGCTTAACCTGATAGATCGACCCGTGTGGCTGTTATTACTTAGCCACGAGCTCCTCGGAGATGACGCCTTAGTAATGAACCAAATCTAGGTATTTGGTTTTAGAAGAGACACGGAGGTACTATGCGAAGGTATAACTATAGAAGTTTCGTCCGCTTGGCTGTGACAGCCGACCTTCACGAATATTTTATAAGTTGATGGCATGTCATAATGAGATAAACATATTTCGTATTAGAAGATAGAATAGAAAAGTATTAAGACTCTTCATATTCTATCGTAGGTGATACCTACTGAGATGTCAGCTAATAGCTCTATGGAAGAAGAGGATATGCTGCCCAGCATCCAAATATATAGGGATAAGGGCTGATGATGGTCAGTATTAGAGAGCTCTGCTACTGATACAGTGCGCGTCATGATGTAAAGCGTCGTGCAGAACTATTACAGATGTCGTGTTGCGCGACAAGTCGCACTAGTCTGCACGAGCCTTAATTATTATATACTTAGCTATCTTCTATCTGTATAGATAAAAATCAATTGCTGTGCATTAGTTTCGCAAAAACTTGATAATGGCGCGATGGAATTGTTTTTCTTATCACCTTTTAAACCTAGCTAGAAATTTGGAAAATCCCAAAGGAACAGCCAAAAAATCAAAATCGAATTTTTGGCAGGACAATGTATTGCAGGTCAGCTAGTGTTAATATAAATACGCCTTTCATTTCATTTGACCCGGTACTGTAAGCACACGCAGCGTTTGTAGTACCTACAACCTACCCACTATACATTCATATGTCTATATCAAAGGAATACCCAAAGAAAGGTGGTCAATAAAATATTAAAAAAGAAAATGATGGGCAGGTATTGAAAGTATACTATTTGTACATAAACACAGTATATTGACTCGTGCCTTATTACAAGTTGTGAAGGTCTTTCAAAGTCGATAACTTATCGCTATGCGTGACTTGGACGGCAGGTGTAAATATAATAATACAGTCTGGTCACAAAAATGTTTTCTATGATAAAGCATATTGTTGGAAAACAATTTTAAAGGGGCTAAACTATGTATTAATTAAATTCAATAAGTTTCTTCATAGTTAGTACCACAGATATAGATAGACATAGATAACGCAAGAGCAACTACTTCGCGTGCCCAGCTTACGTACAATAATCGTAAGCTGCCACTTTCGCGCTCAGTCTGCATCGTTGTGCCACGCTAGTCGGACGTCAGTTAAATAATTTAAAATGGTTAATTGCTCAGTTATAAATTGTAGAAACTTTACAAATGCGAGGAGAAAAAATTAAGGAAACGATTCCTTCCATCGATAAGTCATTTTGTGATTAATATTATGCGTATTTAATATTAAAATCAATTATTTTTAATCTAATACTCTCTGTAATACCAAATTTGAGAAAAACATAGGTCATCAAACGTAAACTGAATATTCGTATTACATTGCGGCTTTTACTTGAAGCGGTTGATGCGACGTTTTGTTTTAACAAGTGATGAATATCGAAGCAAGTGATACTATCGTATATCGCATCGGTTTCGTAGTACAGGCGCTTTTATCATTATTCTGTCAATTTTAGCGATTAGTGCTGTTCATCCTATGCAACACAAATCGATTCTCAAGAATCGATTTCGGAAACAGAGGAATGATTTTGTATTTTATAGGTAGTAATTATGTAGACAATTTTAATAAATTATCGTAACGTTTAGTGATTTTTTTCAGTTTCCCACATGAACTCAATTAAAAAAAAAATGGATTGAGGCGACGGGAAATAAAGATTGGTTCCCAACAAAGCATAGCACTATTTGTTAAATACATTTTGAGGAAGCATGCTTTCTTGAAGGGAAAAAGTAACGAATATTAACAAAAGCAGCATATCCGACTATTGATGTACTGAAGATCACAACTTTCTTTATCTTTTTGCTGTTGTAGCTCAAGCATCCATTTTGCATCCATTTTAATTTTATTATATTATCTAAAATTTCTTCTCTGGTTTTTTTTTATGTTTCTGAAAGATAATCTACAACAATTACAAGGAATAAGTAGGGAAATACTAACAATTTGAAGAAATTATAAATTCCTAACTGCCTACTAAGCAGATCAGGAATTTTTATTTTCCTCTGTTTATCTCATTCCTCTGTCTATCTCATTCCTCTGTCTATCTCATTCCTCTGTCTATCTCATTCCTCTGTCTATATCATTGCTATGTCACAAAAGCGATTAATTAATCTATTTAAGCGATTCTCAATAATTCTTTACTGTACACGATTACTCAATAAATAGAGAAATGGTATAATAAAAAGGCGATCTTTATTCAAAATTGAGATGAAAAAGGGTAGAATCTCGTTGCTTTTGTAAACATTAGAACTAAATTGAATATAAGCTTACTATATTCAATTTAGTTCTACTACTTATAAACTTACTTGAAATTTTGGAAAAGGTATCCAAAAACGACGTGTGAACGTCGACGGAAGGCGCACGAGCACACAACCTCTCAATGCGAAGACTTTTAGTTAGCGTACTGCTGGCTGGGTGAGCGCTGGCGCTAGGCCCCCGCCTAGCACCAGCGCTCACCCAGCCAGCCAGCAGTATCGATTTCAAAGATAATAAAATCGATTCAAAGACGCTGCCGCGTGCGGCGGATTTTATTTTCCCATCACTAAATAATGCTTGTGACGTCATAGTAGGTAGTCAAAAAATGGCACGCTTGGTTTTCATACAGATCGTGATACTTGCGTTATCTATGTCTATCTATATCTGTGGTTAGTACTGTAAATCGTAACTGAAATGAGGAGCTCGTGGCTAAGTAATACCAATCGCACGGGTCGATCCATCAGGTTAAGCTACGCTTGCCGGGTTTGGTCTCTGGATGGGTGACCATCTTTTCATACCGAGAATCCTCCGTGCCTCGAAAAGCGTTGGTCCCGGCTATCATTCGTAGATCTTTGACTGTCGTTACGGGTCGTCAGAAGCACGAAAGTCTGACAACCAGTCTTACCAAGGTGTACTTACCTATCATGTAACTAGGTTTTGGAGGTCAGATAGGCAATCGTTCCATGTAAAATACTGGTATTCAGCTGCATCCGGTTAGACTGGAAGCCGACCCCAACATAGTTGGGAAAAGGCTAGGCAGATTGATTGATATTTAGTACTGAAAATGTTTCGTTTTGAAAGGTAGTAAGGAGCTGATGTGGATACCTACCTATCTTTAAACAACAAAAGATCAAACATTACACAATAAAGGTACCATTCTGTAGCCGACCGTAGGCAGCTACTGCAGACGACGCTACTTGTCGCTGCGACACGATTAGTTTCTATGAAAATACCTTCCGTAGCTAGCGGCACGTCGCCGGCCTTCATGGAAATACAAGAGTTCATAGAATCCAGTCGAGTCGCCTGCAGTTGCCGCCTGCGGTCGGTTACGGAATTGTACCTTTATGTTCATTTCACATATATCATCATCATCATCATCATCAGCCTATTAATGTTCCCACTGCTGGGACACAAGCCTCCTCTCTGTGAGAGGGAGTGGAC
Organism: Conistra vaccinii; assembly: GCA_948150665.1. Classification (NCBI taxonomy): domain Eukaryota; kingdom Metazoa; phylum Arthropoda; class Insecta; order Lepidoptera; family Noctuidae; genus Conistra; species Conistra vaccinii. The sequence goes on from OX411318.1 coordinate 18,263,978, forward strand.
TGTCCGTCCATGTGTGAGTGGACCGTCTTCGAATTTTTGGTTCTAAGACATGCCGGTTTCCTCACGATGTTTTCCTTCACCGTTTTGAGAGCAGTGGTGATGAAATTATTTACACAAAGTAAAGCGCCTGCATGCGTTCAAATCCACGACCACTCGTAAGTCGGGGCCGTTACCGCTGGTTCACATCTATACTCCACTTTAAATAAGATTAGACATTTAAATAAACCTTTTTAAGAGTTCGTTCAATCGATTTTGACTTCTAGTATACCGTAGGTCACCAACACTTGCGCGGTATGTCATTAAAAGCAGAAAACTGGTTGCAATACCAACCGTTTACTGCAGCTGCCATTTGTCATGCCACCAACACAATAGACTTCAAAATCGGTTGACCGAACTGTAAAACAGGTTTATATAAATGTCTAATCTTATTTCAAAAGGAGTATAGTTACTAGCGACCCGTCAATGCTTCACAGTTCACTAAATGATGGTGGAATCCGAAACAAAATCTGTTGCGTAGTTTAAGAGAACATCGCGGCCACACAGACTGACACGAAAAGTGTCTAATTTATAATATGTATCGATGACGAGGTATAGATTAAATACCAAATATATTTACCTATGTTTATTGGTCAAAAACATTCGTACTATCGTCGCCAATATCACAATATCAAAGTGTTACCTATTATTCAAAGACAAGCAAAAGATTCCTTGAAAAGTTTTCAAAGACAAGCAAAGGATTCCTTGAATGGTTTTCAAAGACAAGCAAAAGAATCCTTCAAAAGTGTTAATAGGTAAAAATGCCACCAGAATCAACTTGAGCGGAAGGACCAAACACAAACGGTCAAGGAAATTTATTGTTTATCAAATTGACACACTACGATAATGTGCCGTGGAGCCATTTCATACAACTGACTAAATTGTGATTTGAATATACCTTCGGACAATTTAAGATGGTAATCAATATGATAAACAATTAATTACCGTGACTACATCGTTTTCAGCCAGATACATAGTCAAAGTTACGAATGGTAAGGTAACAATTATGTTTTCGGTTTTAGGAACCGGGTATTGAACACCCTTATCATATACATGTCGGCAGCAGGAACCAGAGGATACTCCAAGTAAACGTCACGTAAATTCGAACGATTTTTTAATACAAATATCGAAAATACAATTATCCTTTGATTTATTATACCTATGTCTAGTTATAGTGTCGCGCCGCAAAAGAACAAAAACAAACAGCCAACAGGCCAACTTTGTTAAGCTGGTGTAGTGGTGTGTGTGACAGCTTTTTTCGACGATTTCACTGCGTTGACTGTCTATCTAGACATATTTATATCTTTGCAACTATCCTATAACCTAACTAGGTCGACGTCGACGGACTCGCTAGGCGTACGGGCACGCATTTTATTGATTTGTTGTGACAAGCACAATAAGTATCATCACATCACGAATAAAGTCTTAAAACGAAGTACATAAATCTAAATATTTTGTGCGAAACAAGTAACTTCAATTTTAAAATTGTTCGAATTTTCGTTACCTTTACGTCACACTTTCGAGCTAGGGCCACAGTTTTCGGGTTTTAGAACCGGGTATTGAACACCTTTATCATACACACGTTCGCTGCAGGTATCGGGCAGTCTGTATTTCGACACAGCGACCAATCAAAGCTGTCACGGGCCAATGATTTATTATCTTTTCAGTAGGTACACATGAAACTAGCTGCCCATTCTATGATGATACATGATTTATTTGATACTGAGATAGCCTGATTACATAGCAATGTGAAACGTATGCATTATCATTTATAACAGCTTGAATATTAATGATAGAGTTGAAACAGTTGCGTCGGGAATTGGTAGCCGATTTCCGGCTACCGTAGGCGCGGGCCTGCGGACGGAGAGCAACGGGCAGCTCGCCGTCCGATAAGGACCAGGCCCAGGTCGACGGCGCGTCGTGTTCCACGCGCGCCTCAAAGACATGTCAGCAAAACTGACGGGGTCCGCTAGGGCCGATGCCTACCGGGGTTGCGGGTACCAAGGGGAAACCGTGACCCCTGGCAAGGCAAGGGAAGGAACACGGGTGGGTTTTAGTCAGTAAGAGTCTGACACGCCCTTCCGCTCCACCCAGAGCGGGAGAAGTCATTTGATGATTTCTCACAAAGAAAAAAAAAAAAGGTTGAAACAGTGGCCTGCAGTAATTGGTTTCTGCGTTACGGGTTTCTGAATCGCTTCCCTTACTTCTATCGGTTTCCGAAAACAGTGTAAAAATCTCACCGTCAAAACTTAGGTGAGAGAGTTTGAAGTGAGCTGTCATTCTAGGAATTGACAGACAGCTCACCTCAAACCACATGCACTTCACCTAAGTTTTCACCGTGAGTTTTTTTTACAGAATAACCTGCCTGTCTATTCTGTAAAAGTATCACCGTAAAATCTTAGGTGAAGTTAGCTGTCATTTGTTGCTAGATGCTAGGGATTGACGCTATTGACAACTCACTTCAATTCACCTAAGATTTGTACTGAATAGGTCGGCAGGTATTGTATTGAGGTGCAATTCTTGTTGTCAACTTTTGATATTTATCATCTTTCCTCCCGCTTTCCTGCAATCTGTGGGAGTTATATCTTGAAAAGCGACGGAAGTGTGTAACAGGAAGCCGGGGAAGCGCGCGCTATTTGTTTTGACAATTGAGCGCGCGCGGGGCTAAAGTTGGCCCTCAGAAACGACCTTGACGAGACCCCCCGCCCCTTTGATGTCGCTTATTAATTACCCTGGTGTTGCTTATTACCAAAGCGAAATGTCAGATGTTACACATCAATATACGACTAGCGAGCTCTCGTTACCGTCCGAGACAATAGCGAAGTCGGAAGCGTGTGTGTGTGTGTGCGTACGTGTGTTATGTGCTGTCAACGCTACTCATCTTCACGCACACATTCACAGCGTGTTTGTACACTTGGTTGCCACAAGTAAAGCGCGCGTCATTTCGTGAAATAATAATACTGTAACAAAAAGGGACAGAATGAAAGAGAAAGTCGCATGGGCTGTGCATAACGCCTTTTCCCCTACGTGACGTTTTCTACCAGTCAACTCGTACCACGTTAAGGGACTTCGTTCCAAAAAAATATAAATCCAGCTGTATGATACTAACAAGAACGGAGCAGAAGTGACAAATATTTCCTTAACTTAACGGGGTAAAAGTGAGAGGTCGTTTAGCGGGTGTAAAGTGTCTGGGGCAATAAATTGCGCCGTCTCGCGCACCGAGCACCTGACCTGCCCTCAAGATTCGCTTGGTAGTCTTAAAAATGTTAATAGCTCCGCCGATGTAGACTTAACACTTTTCCAAGTCCTTTTCAATGCTTCTTATTACTTAAAACGTTTTGTTATTGGCATATTTTGGCATTGTTTTTTTTCTGTTATGTCCGTATTGTCACAGTTGTTTTTGTAATGTTCAATGGCTAACGATTTAAATATGTTTTTATATGAATGAGACTGTCGGATCACATGAATTTTTGCCGACACACTATTTCATGTGTCCTCGGACTAAACTCTGCTTACTTATATTTTATAAAATAGAACTATGATGAGTTAGCAGAGTTTAGTGCTCGTGTATACACGAGCAGGAAGTTCGGACTTATTCGAATAAAGGTGTATCATTACAAAACTTTGAGATATATTCAAAACTAGCGACCAGCCCCAGCTTCGCCCGGGTGCAATTTACATGTGAATACATTTAATTGTTGTTGGTATTCTGTTCACGACACGTTGCGCACTGGTTCTGAGCAGTAACCTAACAAAAAGTACTAGGCTTGCATGAATTCAAGATAGTTTTTGATTAGTATTATTATGTACTTCTTTTTGATGTACTTATTTTAAAATTTTAAACAATAGTACCGGGGCGATCGAGCTCTGCTTGGGTGAAAATAGAGAAAAGGAATTTTCCCAGACATGAGACCCAGTTAGATTGATTTTTCACCCCTATAATCCCCTATGTTGCAACTTTCATCGAAATCGTTACAGCCGTTTTCGAGAACGTAATTACAAATATACAGGGTGTCCGGGACATCGACGCGAAGCCTGTTACCATGGATTCAGTACATGAATCTGAACCCCCCTGCGTTGAAATTTTACGTCGGTAATTTTTTTTTTAAACAGCTGTTTTATAGAAAAGTGCAATACCTACGCGGTCAAAATGTATGGAACAGCTGATAATTTTTTTAATAACCGAAGTAAAATTTCAACGCAGTGGACTTCAGAATCATGTACTGAATCCATGGTAACCGGCTTCACGTCGATGTCCCTGGCACCCTGTATATGCACAAATATTGCTCATTTAATAGTAAGTATGTAGGAATATAGCCTATGTCCATCTGGAATAATGTACCTTTCAAATGGTGAAATAATTTTAGTAATGCGAGCTATATTTTCGGAGATTACCCTCCACCAGTGTTGGGCAAAAGTTAATTGTGAAAACAATTAACAGTTACAATTTAACTGTTAATTGTCAGATTTAGTTGCAATTAACAATTAAAATAATTAATTTTAATTGCAAGAAAGACAATTAACAATTAATTAATTGTAATTGCAAGAAACACAATTAATAATTAATTAATTGTGCTTGTAAAACTTTGCAATTACAATTAATGAATTGTTAATTGTTTGATGCATATTTACAATTACAGTTAATCCTATCCTACTTCCTACTAATGTTATCTGTTTGGCATTCTATATTTTTGTAACCTGGATTGACACATTTCCCGTGCGTGAGTCTTTACATTCATCAAATAGTATTAATTGTTATAATACACAATTGACGATTAAGTTAATTGTAAATAACAATTAAATTTTTTATTGCAATTAAATTAATTGTGAACCACAATTAATGGAATTAATTGCAATTGATTTCAATTGCATCTCACAATTAAAATATAATTGAATTAAATCAATTGCAATTAATTTAATTGCAATTAAAATTGTAATTGTTTGCTTCTACCATTAAAAAATTCATTGAATTGTGCCCAACACTGCCCTCCACATATACACAAACTCACAAAATTCGCTCTCTCTCTTTATACTATTAGTATAGTATTATAGACTATGAGACTCGGCATAAATCAAAGTAATATCATGCTGAGTATCTCTTACGGCGAACTGGATTCTGTATAATAAAGTGAGATGGAAACACTTCCACCCCTCCAGCACCGCTAGGGAATAATTTACGATTCGCTCTGTCTCATTTTTACGACTTCACCTGCAAAAAAAAAACATTTTAAACGCCAAAAAAACATAAAACCGTCTAACTGTTTAGTCAGGTAGTATTAACGTAATGGAAAAGGAGCTGTTGTAATAGAAATAAAACTTTTACGACACTTTTATATCTATTACAGCGAAATGTTTCGACAAAATTCTGTATTTTTTTATTTTAACCGACATTTAAATTGGTTTCGCCCTTGTTCGAGCGGAATGTTACGAGAAAATAATGAGGGTATTAAAATATACATAGTGGCGCAGAGGAGCTGAATTCATCGCTGCTTCATAGAATTAAATGTAAATTCTTTACAAAAGACTTGTCATTACGACTACGGCGTACCTAACTATTCTTCGAAAATCTTCTGAATTGAAATATTAAGTAAGTAATTTGTTTGTACTTAATATTGATTAGGGGTGGTGGTGGTTAGCTGTTATACTAAGTTTTATTATTTGACAATATCACATTTTATCAGCTTCACAAATTATTGTCGTGATTACAATTTATTTTCGGAGATTCTGATCTTACTTTAACTGTCACCATCTGCCTACATTTCCCAACTATTTTTATTTCCCTATTTATAGTTAACTAGCTTCCGCCAGCGGCTTCGCCTGCGTGATAAATTTATAAATTATAGCTTACTATATTATACATATAAACCTTCCTCTTGAATCACTCTATCTATTTAAAAAAACCGCATCAAAATCCGATGCGTACCTACCCTACCTACCCTACCTACCCTACCTACCCTACCTACCCTACCTACCCTACCTACCCTACCTACCCTACCTACCCTACCTACCCTACCTACCCTACCTACCCTACCTACCCTACCTACCCTACCTACCCTACCTACCCTACCTACCCTACCTACCCTACCTACCCTACCTACCCTACCTACCCTACCTACCCTACCTACCCTACCTACCCTACCTACCCTACCTACCCTACCTACCCTACCTACCCTACCTACCCTACCTACCCTACCTACCCTACCTACCCTACCTACCCTACCTACCCTACCTACCCTACCTACCCTACCTACCCTACCTACCCTAACTACCCTACCTACCCTACCTACCCTACCTACCCTACCTACCCTACCTACCCTACCTACCCTACCTACCCTACCTACCCTACCTACCCTACCTACCCTACCTACCCTACCTACCCTACCTACCCTACCTACCCTACCTACCCTACCTACCCTACCTACCCTACCTACCCTACCTACCCTACCTACCCTACCTACCCTACCTACCCTACCTACCCTACCTACCCTACCTACCCTACCTACCCTACCTACCCTACCTACCCTACCTACCCTACCTACCCTACCTACCCTACCTACCCTACCTACCCTACCTACCCTACCTACCCTACCTACCCTACCTACCCTACCTACCCTACCTACCCTACCTACCCTACCTACCCTACCTACCCTACCTACCCTACCTACCCTACCTACCCTACCTACCCTACCTACCCTACCTACCCTACCTACCCTACCTACCCTACCTACCCTACCTACCCTACCTACCCTACCTACCCTACCTACCCTACCTACCCTACCTACCCTACCTACCCTACCTACCCTACCTACCCTACCTACCCTACCTACCCTACCTACCCTACCTACCCTACCTACCCTACCTACCCTACCTACCCTACCTACCCTACCTACCCTACCTACCCTACCTACCCTACCTACCCTACCTACCCTACCTACCCTACCTACCCTACCTACCCTACCTACCCTACCTACCCTACCTACCCTACCTACCCTACCTACCCTACCTACCCTACCTACCCTACCTACCCTACCTACCCTACCTACCCTACCTACCCTACCTACCCTACCTACCCTACCTACCCTACCTACCCTACCTACCCTACCTACCCTACCTACCCTACCTACCCTACCTACCCTACCTACCCTACCTACCCTACCTACCCTACCTACCCTACCTACCCTACCTACCCTACCTACCCTACCTACCCTACCTACCCTACCTACCCTACCTACCCTACCTACCCTACCTACCCTACCTACCTATATACAACCTACCCTACCTACCTCACAGCTTTTCCATATTTTGTCACCGTTTAGACCTACCCTGGACTACGACAAACATTTTAAAACCAAAATCAGCTCGATCGGCACAGCCGTTCTCGAGTTTTAATCAGACTAACGAACAACAATTCATTTTTATTTATATAGATATAGTGATAGTGATAAACAAGGTACAACACCAATTACATTTATTAACATTGAAACAATTATTATGTTGTATATCATTTAACTAGCTGCGCCCTGCGGTTTCACCCGCATAAGTCTGGATCCCGTAAGAATATGGGGGATAAAAGGTATTCTTTATCCTTTTCCAGGTCATGGTCTACTCATGTGCAAAATTTCCTCCAAATCCGTTCAGCCGTTTTAGCATGAAAGCGTAAAACACAAACAAACTCACTTTCGCATTTATAATATTAAGTTAGGATAGCATAGGGGTATACTATTTGCCATAGAACATCAGACATTGGTGCCGATTCTCTTGTACACCGGACTAAACTAACTAAACTATCACTAAAATTCCTTAGTTTTGGCTATGAGAATCTTAAAAGCTATTCTGACAAAAAAAATCTCTAAATTAAAAAAATATTTTGACACATCTAAAATCGAATTTGACAATCGCGTGACGACTCCACGTAGTACTTGTTTGCTCTACCCCGTGAATTTTTTTAGACTCGGAGGCGCGCAGGGGCTACCTCGACGTGTTTTATATGGAATTTTTCACTTTTTGTACTTATGGAAAATATGAAAAATTATTACCAACATGTTGGGTGATAGGGGTTAAAAGGTTCCCCTATGGGAATCGAAAATTTCATTATTTTTGCGATAGGACGCACTATTTTCGAGATATAAGCAAAAAATAAATAAAATATAGTACTGTTTTTGCACTGAAGTCGAAGTGTTGGTGTGAATTTTAGTTCAAGCCAACTAAGTTTATTCCACTGGTTTATAATCGCGTTTAAAAATAATCAGATTTGGATACACCAAATTTTTAGGTGAAAAACGTCAAATTCAGAATAGCAAAATTGCCATTTTTACTAAACTATTAACTCAGTGCAATCTTAGTGCTGTCAAATTAAAATATAGTTAAATTGTGTCAGAATGGGAAATCCTCGTTTGACAGGACTAAACTAAATTTTAGTGATTTTTTGTCTAGTTTAGAGGCATTTGTGACAAGAGAATCGGCACCATTAGGTATGTAGACATTTTAGCAGTAGGTTATATAATTGGTTTTTATTTTTTATTATTTTCTGTATTACTTTAGTCATATAAGTTTATTGTAAGGAGGTTGTCCTTACTAATAAACGTTGTGTGCGTCTGTGTGGTTGCAGGGCGCTTTCTTTCGTTTAATTACTGACGACTGAAGGAGGGAAATCGGTTTGTAACTATTCACCTGATATAATACGTTTATTAGTAAGGCAGCAAGTATTTATGTTTATATTGCTTCTTATCTTATAAAGGCATGTGTCTTCTTTTTTTGTGCTCACGCCTTCAAAAATTATCTGTCTATACGTGAGGATTTGTAATTGGCTCTCTGGTGACTATGGCCTTCTTTTTTTCTGTTTTTATTAGCTGTAAGTCCTCCATGCACTAAATCAGTGTTTTTCAACCTTTTTCATGACGCGACCCCCAGTCATCAGTTAATCAGTTTCCGTTTTTTTTATTAATCCGTGGACTAGTGAGGCAATAGTGAGGGTTAAATGTTTAACTATTTATGTTAAGAATCTTATTGTATCGCCCTAACATGTAACTTTTTTTATTTCCCTAAAAAACAAATAAAATATTACATCGCGAAACGCCTCAACGGAAAAGCGATATGATGGATTGTGAGGACAGCGTATCCGACTCGCCTCCTAATTAAATCTTAAGTATATTTAAGTAAATTTTATGTCTTAAGGATTGATTTATGAGGGTCATGGCTACGAGGAAATTCCCAGTAGATTTATTATGTTTTTATGTGCAGCTATAGATGACTTAGATGAGGCAAGTTTGGGAACCAACCTAAAAGAAAATCTGCTAGAATTATCTAAAGCAACAAAACAAAGTTGTTTTTTTTTTTCTTTTACTGAGGCCTCGCGACCCCCTTATAGAGGTTTCGCGATCCCCTAGGGGGTCGCGACCAGGTTGAAAAACACTGCACTAAATAAATAAATATAACGCAACGCATAATTTTACTCCATTCATGCGCAAACACATCACATTCAGGTTTGGCAGTCAGAAGGGCATTTAGCATCTTCAAAGTATGACAGACTGGGGATTCGTCTCTGGCTACAGTTTTGAATAATAGTTGTGCAAACAGATTGCTCCCGCTCTGACGATGTCTGATGTATTTTGTCTGGCACAAATAATCGCCCAAAAAGGCCATGGTGCTTTAGGCAGTCGATACGTCCCCGTAACGTCTTACAGGCTACCGTGAGCTGATCAAGTCCTCTTCTCACCTCCAACTAGTTAAAGCCCAACGTCCCTAAAAGATAGTTGTGGTCTATGCGGCGGTTGGCTTCCAAGTTAACCAGATTCAGCAGAATTTTTGTATTGTACATCGAGCGACTGCCTATTAGACCTCTAGAATCATTGTTACTTGGTAAGACTGGTTGTCAAACTTCTGACTACCCGGATACCCATAAAGACAGCCGGGATCAACGGCGAGGCACGAAGGGGTCTTGATTTGTAACGGATGGTCATTCATCCATGGACCGACCTCGGCGAGCGTTACTTAACCTTGAAGATCGACCCGGTCGATTATTATTTAGCCACAACCCCGTGACTTAATTACTTTAAGAGCGTTCATCCAAACAGTTGGCAACGTCGCAAATAGCTGTCAAATTGGGCGCTTTACTTTCAAAACGGTGAAGAAAAACATCGTGAGGAAACCGGCATGTCCTAAAACCAAAAATTCGAAGGCATGTGACATTTACCAACCCGCACTGGGCCCGCGTGGTGGATTATGGCGCACTCCCTCTCACTGAGAGCAGGCCTGTGTCCCAGCAGTGGGAACATTATAGGCCAATATCCTACTATATGGAAATAAGAAATATGGCTAACTATTGAACTAGAATATTAATAATGAATTGTAATCGTAACACTGAATTATGTTGTAACCGTTTTAAATGTAAAAAAGACATTTGGAAACCTTCCAAATACTTTTTTTACTAAAACTAAATATTCGGCGTTATGATATTAATTATTGCATTTCATAATCAATATTTTAAGTTCATTAATTAACCATATTTCATATTTCCATAGTAATATTGCCAAATTAGTCAAAACAGCGAAATATTTGACAGCTATTTGCAACGTAGCCCACTTTCTGTATAAAAACTATTCACTATCTGCGAATGTAAGTAACTGAATAGTGAAAATAGTTAATATTCAAACTGCTATCAGTAATTCACAACATAAACAGGTAATTTCCCCTTATTAGAGAAGTGAGAGGTACTGTGAACAGCTGCCAGGTGGTAACCAGCCTCAAGACCGCATGCCGGATGCGTTAGTTAATCCCACGTGACGTTTGACATGCCACGTCACGTCACCCCAGATTAAACCTTACTGGTATTGTCTCATTGTCTGCCTCGCTGTGTTCGTACTATGGTTGTTGTTTAGTTGAGTTCAAAGAAATAGGCATTCTGACTGTAGCTTCACAATATAAATTAGAAAACCTATTGTATGTACAGAAAAATATATCAAATTTTAAGAAAATGTCCGATATTCATAGTTTAAATACCAGGAATAAACACAACCTTGCTGTACATCACACTCGTCTCCACAGAGTAAACAACTCGTTCATGGGTCAATGTATACGCTTTTACAACCAAACTTCCCATTGACATTCGAAACTTACCCTAAAACTAAACTTTGTAAAAAAAGGAACTATAAAATTTCCGATTATTTAGAAGATAAAAAAGCGTGGGATTCGTAATAAAACCTTGAAATTTGACATTATAATTATTGAGTAAAATCATCAAATTATACCAGTTTTATATAAACATTGACATTGTTGAATATTACATACAAAATGACATGATTACTTTGTAAAGTATTTTATTATTTTAATTATTGTGAATGTGAGGACTATGTGGATATTTTTTTACTCTATTTTCTTTTTTTTTTCGGTCTGGCAGTTTGAGTAGTTTATGCGGCCTACCCAAATGTCCTTTCTTTGGTACTGTTCGTCGAGTTGAGCTCCTTAAGTTCAGAGTTCAGCTCCGCGATAACTGACAAATGCTTGCACTGACTGGACAGGTCCACTCAAAGCTGTATGGTTCTTTCCTCAAAAGACCATATCAGACACTAGTCTACATGGTCCTCATATGGCCTGAAAAAGATTATGTCTGGACTTTAAAAGAGACTGTGACCCCTGAGTTTGTTTCGGCCTTTCTTCTCAGAGTAGTCAGATAGGGAACGCCGAACTCATCTAGCTAATTTTTAACATAAATTTTAATATGCAGTGTAAAAGTGATTCCAATATCCTATTTACATAATAAACAATTTCATTTCATTTTATTTAAAATGCCATGATTTCATGAAATAGTCATTTAATAGGATTTTTTGAACTTAGGGAGTTGTATTGATGATCTTTATGGATATAATTCTACACGTATAAAGCCATATTTGTTACGGTTGCGAATCATATTTTATAATCTAGAAACAACCTGACCTGCAAATTGCAAAAAACGTAAGAAAATTTGAATTTCGTGGGCTACCTTGACGCTTTAACTATTTGTGAAATGACAAAATGGTAAGATATACCTATACCATACGTAGGTAACTATTTATTAAAGGCTGTTTAGGTAATGCCTGTGTGCGACGTTATGCACTTTTTTTGGGATGGGTAAAAATGCTAAACTCGCGTCAAAACGTGCCGTAAGATCCGTTGCCTAGCAACCGACAAAGTAAATATCAAAATAAATAGTCTTTGACATTACGTAAAGATTGCGAGGTAAGAAATTTTACCTATATTGATCGGTAAAAAAAGCAGTCAAAACATACTTCATGAAAAGTGTTTATTCAAAAATGCACAACTTTAATGTTAAAGTTTTCACTTCTGCCGGCACTCCCAAAGTGCAAGTTTTTTTTTTTGAACTTTCTCCGGCGCACACAGCAACTAAACAAAGTTTCACCTCAAGATTTTTATATAATTTATGGAAGATAAAAAAACGAATTTGTTAGTCAAGTAGATTATAATTAGTTTGCTTACACGTGTGGTCTCTATGTAAAACCCATGTCTCTTGACGACGACGTTACATACATAACACAGAAAGCTTTTTAGTAGTTGTTTAACTATTTATGAAATGCTTATGAATCCTGAACACTGAGAGCAGTGGTGGCCCAGTGGTAACGGCCGCGACTTACGAGTTGTACGTCATAAGTTCAAACCCTGACAGGCTTTGTGTAAATAATTTTCATGACCACTGCTCTCAAAACGGTGAAGGAAAACATTGTGAGGAAACCGGCATGTCCTTGAACCAAAAATTCGAAGATGTGACATCTACCAACCCGCACTGGGCCCGCGTGGCGGATAACGGCCCACTCCCTCTCACCGAGAGCAGGCCTGTGTCCCAGCAGTGGGAACGTTAGGCTGATTATGATTATGCCTGAACCCCACGTTAACATTGCGTACCTACTGAAAAATAAAATGAGTAAAATCTTTTATCTTTTACTAATAAGCTTAAAAATACGATCGTGCTTACAGCAAATGAAAAAGAAATAGTAAGTAATCTGAATTCTAAATAAACAAACTTCTTACTTCAACAAGATCATCTTAAAAATACTTTTCCACTAAAGTAGTTAAATATTTACAAAAAAAGTTCCGCAAAAAGATTATTTGTCTAGAACCTCGGCTCTCGAATTATATTTTCTAGCGAATTCGGTTTATTCCACAAACTAGGTATTACGTGAGCTCACATAAACCAACGTAGATATCTAAAATGTATTGTGACGCCATTTAATCTAATAAGTAACTAGCGATTCGCCTCTACTTCGCTCGGTTCTTTCGACTCGACAAAATATCGAAATTTAAAGTGAAAATTTCTTTAGGCGCGTTAAACACTTTTTGGGATGGGTAAAAAATGTTGAAAACGCGTCAGGCGTCATCAAAAAAAAAAAAAAGGCGTCACGTGACCTGATCGAAAATTCGTAAGACGGAGGGAGAGTAGAATTGACAGTGCTCTCTGTTTTATTTTTTTGGAATTGTTTTAATGGAGCTACAGCTTTCGTTTTTGTACTGACAGCAAGTCATTTCATTAGATGGCGTTACTTAGTTTTCACTTCCATCGGCAGTCTCCAAAGACTGCCCCGCATGGTTTTTTTTACAATATTTACGTTTAATAATTATGTGTAATATTCAGAGGGGCATGTGGCTAAGGAATGACAGCCGCACGGGTCGTTTGATCAGTTAAAGCGACGCTTGCCGCGGTTGGTCCGTGGATGGGTGACCATCTTTACATACCAAGACCCCTCCATGCCTCGGAAAGCACGTTTAGCCGTTCGTCCCGGCAGTCATTCGTTTATCTGTGACAGTTGTTACGCGTCGTCATAAACCCGAAACTCTGTCAACCAGGGTTAAAAGGCCGGGTTTAAAAGTACCCTTTGTGTTAATCCAGGTTATAAACTATCTGTGTGCCAAATTTCATCGAAAACCGTTTAGCCGTTTTGCGCCAATCCGGAACATACACCTAGACAAACAGACAGACGGACAAAAATTCAAAAAACTATATTTTCGGCAACAGACTCGTTCCCACAACTCGAAGCAATTACATACTTACATTTTTTCCAAAATAATTACTTAATGAACAGTTTTGACTTCGTTACCTACTATTTTATTATATGAGTAGGTGGATATGTATGGATATAGACATACACAACATAAACTCAAACTCAAAGCATTTATTACAAATAAACCAATTACAGGCACTTTTGAATTGTCAAGGGGTCAGTGTCAGAAAAATGAAGCTAGATGCCCATTCCATAGCGTAGTAGGTAGGCAAGTAGGCAAGAAACTCCACGGACACTCTTTTAATTTAAATAAAAATTTGGTTACAATATATTGGTTACATCATTCATGTTGAACTTATACATGTGATAATACATATACAAATATATAGCAAAAAACACAAATGGACTATAGGAACACCACTGCCCAACCCTTCGGAGAAACACGACGTCTTATGTTATATGCATAGATTATATATTATACGCAGATACCTTCTTCAATATTATCCAAGTAAAATGATAAGGAACATAATAATTTTAATTTTATTTCGTTCGATTCGATCACATCGACAACGCTGAAGGTCCCGGTTTCCCGAAACTTTGACTGTTAATAGAAACGGTTTAAATCGGAACTGAACGGAGTTTTGGAATAGATTAGGGGTATTGAAGGATTATTCATTGTGAATACTTATTTGGGAGCGTGCATAAAATATGATTTGATTTCGGTGTTATGAACATCAATGACCTACATTTTTTACACGAGGAAAGAATTTACATTTATATTTCGTACTAGCTACCGCCAGCGGCTTCACCCGCGTGATATCTTTATAAATTATAGCTTATGTTACTCAGTGATAATACAGCAATCTACTGATGAAAGAATTTTTTAAATGCCTTTTTAATTACATGAAATTAAGGCATAAATCGTACAGTAATCCAGTGACCCCGGCTTTACGAAAACCGATGTTGTTTTGTTATATCTTGTTTATACTTGTTAGGAGTACTTTCTGAAAATAAATTAGTTATGTATAATTAATAATGGAAGATTAATATATCAAACATTAAACACGGTATAATAAATCTTTTTACGTAAAATTATTATATTTTAGGTGACGTCATATAGCCTTTAACTCGCGGAACAACATGACAGTTTCAAGGATACCTCGATTTTCAAAATACGATAAGCAGTTTGGGAGTTATCAGGGAACAGTTGAATAAACATACATACATAGCATTTATTATTTAGTAATGACGTGTGACTATACGAAAACCGATGTTATATTATTACAATCTCTTGTATAGACTGTTTTTGGCGTTTTTGTAGTTGTAGTTTGGTGGTATGAGGAACAAGGTGTACAGGTCACTCATCCACCATAGAAAAGAGAGGATCCTCCGGCCAGACGGGTGTTATGTCTGGCGGGCAACTGCCCATAAGTTTTTTTTTAACTATGGCATCTCGTAGCTGGCCTCTAAGGCGATGACTACTTAACCCAACATTTCTGTGGCTGCCTTAAGCTTCTGCACTCAAAGCCTCCAGCCAGTGGGCCCATAAGTTGATTTGGGATAGTTTTACGAGTAGGTATATATATCGTTCGGGCGGTAAACTCTATCTGCGGGATTTGTGCGACGTCATGTCTTTGCTGCGTAGTTCGTATGTGGCGCTACAGTAGTTAGGGTTTAGTGTTTACTAACTTACTTTTTGAAGTCTTGGCAAGAGCCACAAGTCGCCAACAATAACTGAGCATAGTTATAATTATGTTCGTTTCGGTTTATGACTAGTCAGACAGATAATAACAGTGTGGCATTATGATTTAAAAGTAATTTAAGTAAAAGCCCGAACCATTTATAAACAAATATCAAAGTAAATCTACCGTCCTAACCTTGGACATTGATTTAACAAGTTTTTCGTTTCGAGTTCGACGTTTCGTGTCAATTAAAATATCATTATTTTACTATAATACCATTATATTATCTAACCAGCTCGACAGAACACTTGAACCACGAAAGTTAGTTAACTAATGTAGATCTAATCAGTGAATCCCCGAGTCCTTAGTAACTTTACATTAAAACTTAATGAACTCATAAATAAAACATAGAATCGAGATTCACAGCAGCAGTCGTACGTGAACTAACGAACTGAGTGAGAATAGCAATAACCTTTTCTTTAAGGAACAGCTAACTAAAGTATGTATTCCAAAGACTGATTACCAATTACCTAAGAAACAACTAACAGACAACAATTTTTTTTAATATGAACGTAACATCACGCCTGTATTTCCCAGAGGGTTAGGCAGAGGTGTACCTATAGTACACCCACATTTCGCCAGTTATGTTTAAGTCCCATGTAATAGGCGGCGAGCCTCTCGCCATCAATCAGGCACAAATCCAGACTCCTGGCTGCTACTGAGAAATAGAAAAAACCAATAACACTTTGCTCGACTCGGGAATCGAACCCAATACCTCATGCTCAGCAGTAGCGCTTTTGGCCACTAGACCAACGACTAGAGGCGAAGGCTGCTTTGCCAGATTACATCCCAGAATCAAAGCTGAAATGTCTCATTAGGGTTTTCATGAAAATTCACGCCACCAATTGGAGCCATTTTGACAAAAGGTCTTCCATTTCAACAATGAATATAAAGTATATGATGACGTTCATCATTCGTTTCATTCATTCGTTCATCATTCAGTCACGACTAAATAAAATGTACCCTCATTATACCGGCCCCTAAACCCTTCAAACGGGGTCACAAAAGTTGCTTGGCGAAAGAAAAATGTATGGTGGAAATACTTCCCTGGTCGAGTTCTTTGACAAAGAGAACATTTACAACACTCAACTCCTCTCCCCGCTCTCTCACTCTCCTCTCTCTTCTGCTTTGTTCAACAAAGCATACACTGTTAAAACATTTCCTAAATGAGGTTTGGTCGTAGCTCAAAGCTACGCCGTTCGTAGCGCCGTAGCACCGTAGAGTTTCGTAGCCGCGTAGCCGAAGGGCATGTAACTGGATTTCATGAACGTTCAACCATAACAGAGTCAATTAATATGGTGACGTCATTCACGTCACCTCTCGTAATACTATAATGATTAACGGTTCATCGATCGGTGATGCGGGAAATAATATTTTAAATGCTTGCTACGAAGAGAATTTTACGGATACATGGGTATCCGCAGTTTGTTCAATATTGATTAAACTATTACTGTTCAACAGTTTTTTATGTTTTTGGTGATAGCCTAGTGGCGTGACCGTCAGACTACCAAGGCATAGGTCTCGAGTTCGAACCCAAATTACGCACCTCTGACTTTTCGGATTCAAGTGCGTATTGTATAATTATCACTTGCTTCAAAAACGTTGAAGGGAAACATCGTGAGGAAACCGGCATGCCTGAGAGATATTTTTCGATGGCATGTAAGCCAGGGGCCCATGGGCGGCTTTAAAACTCTGATACCAGGTTAGTCACTAACCACACGAAAAGAAGAAGAAGACTATACAAATTATGTCCAAGGTTTTATAAATCACATATAACATACATAATCAGCCTATTAATGTTCCCACTGCTGGGACACAGGCCTCCTCTCTGTGAGAGGGACTGGGCTGTAATCCACCACGCGGGCCCAGTGTGGGTTGGTAGATGTCACTTGTCTTTGAATTTTTGATTCTAAAACATGCCGGTTTCCTCACGATGTTTTCCTTCACCGTTTTATAAAACATTTATTCTAATAGCACACACTATTAGATTTAAGAACTATTTGTTTTAAATTGATGAGCGTACCAGTCAACAGTGCTCAGTGTGATATCAGTATATAGAACTAAAAGTGCTTATGATAAAATCTCTCTAAATTCAAACTGTATATTAACAGTCGATGACTACAGCATAACTAAAGTCAACATTCGACAAACTATGTTAAACATTCCGAATAAAAGTTTAAAATCTATTGAAGTGACTCGTAATAATATAATGTCGTGGGTGGACAGTGGAAATAATTAGTCCTCACTAATTACTTCGGTCATCGAGCTGCCTGTTCACGGAAACTGCTAATATATTTCACTGAAGCCATCACACTATTTGTTATGCAGTGGCATGTGATTTTACTGTGTCAATATCATTTTGTTGTATTATGTGAAATGGAAAGAGCACCTGGTGGGTTAGTGGTAACGGCCGCGACTTCCGAGTTGTAGGTCGTAAGTTTGAACCTAGGCAGGCGCTTTACTTTGTTTAAATTATTTCATTGCCACTTCTCTCAAAACGGTGAAGGAAAACATCGTGTGGAAATCGGATGTCCTAGAACCAAAAATTCGAAGACATGTGACATCTACCAACCCGCACTGGGCTTGCGTGCTGGATTACGGCCCCCTCTCACCGAGAGGAGCTCTAATGTCCCAGCATTTTGGAACAGTAAAGGCGAGATATGTTACGTGAAATGTGTTTATTTGAATTAACCCCAGTAACGCACCTCCGCCGCGATACCGTAGCAGCGAATTTCGCGTAGCGGAACATGACGCAAGCCAGTTGAATTAGACCACTAAATAGTCTTAGGTTTTTAATGCAGCATGGCATTATATAAAAACTCTAAATAGAATTGAGATGATAAAACATCGTCCATTTATAAAATGGAAAACAAAGTTTATTTTCATTTCATGTGAAAGCTAGTTCCAATAACCTAATATACTTCCAAAACTGCAAAGCAAGCAAACTCGTAACACTCATTTATAACTTGAATGTCGCGCTGTCAGCGGAACATACGACTTTGCGACGCCGACAGAGGAACATTATGTTACTACTAGTGTCACTGGGGTTAAAAATGGGTCAAAATGCATGTCCCTGTCTAGAAACTTAAACAGAAAAGAAAATGTACAAAATTATTTGACATGTAACCTATCCGTATTTATGGCTGTATTTCGCTGTATTTGACTAGAACTCTATTCATTTTTAAAAGCTTTTTTCTTTCTCAGGTTAAGAGTCCTATTACAGTTTTTTACGGAAATTCATGATTTTTAACGCTGTAATTTTTAACAGCAGTAAGATATTTTAATTATTTGATTATAATAACGATAGTGCCAGTCTCTTTCTTGTAAGTTGGAATTACACATTATTTTCGTGTAATTTGCTGAATTGACGCGGAATATAGTACTTTTATTTTATTTATTGTAATTTTGTTTTACTATATTGAGAAACGGAAACTAATAAAACGTATTCATTGTAGACAGAAGTTTTATATCATATTAATTTATTTCATAAAATTGTGTTTATTTGACATTTATTGCTTTTCTTTACGATTTTTTCCGTGAAAACTTAAGGAATTTAAAGAAATTCTAGAACTCCAATAAACAAGTAAAACATTCAACGTATATTTTAGTATTTTTTTCTTTTATTAGAACTGAATGAAACAATGTGAATTTGAGTGTCAAAGTTTCATCGCCAACGGTTTTTCTTGTAAACTGAATTCGTAAAATATTTATAGTAAATTACAAAAAAAAAGTGTGTAACTCCAACTTACAACAAAGAGAATGGCACTATCGTTATACATAATCAAATTATTAAAATATAATACTGCTGCTGAGAACTATAGCGTCAAAAATCATGAATTTGCGTAAAATATGTAATACTCGTAGGACTCTTAACTCAAAGCTGTAAAAATGACTCTTTCTTCAAAATGCCCTTATAGACATGGCCCTGCTTTGTTAGACTCGCATAAAATATCTCTCATAAAATCTCAACCTCATAAAATCTCAACCTCATAAATTAAGCTACTACTCTTATTCCTTCTCTGTCCATGCAGTAAGATTGTGGAACGCACTTCCGCCTAGTATTCGTGATTTAAAAACTATTTCACAATTCAAATATCGAGTAAAAGAGCACTACCTTTCCTCTCAATTCTCAAAATATAAAAAACATAAACTCAAACTCAAAGCATTTATTTCAATTAAACCATTTATAGGCACTTTTGAATTGTCAAAGAGTCGGTCAGTGAGTCAGAAAGTTGAAGCTAGTTATAGTATACATACTATAAGTATATAAAATACTTATCTATGTTTATATTATTTAAGCTTTATATATTACGTTATACGTGTAGGTATATTTTTGTATAAGACTTCGCATATTCATATTTTTCTCTTCTTGTTCTCACACACTATTGTCTACATTTCTTTCTCATTTCTCCTTTCGCAAAACAGTACCTTTGTACTCTAATTATAATTATGTCGTATCTCTATGTATTTTACTGTGTGTACATAAATAATAATTATTATGGTTGGACTTTAAAAGAGCACCATGAACCACCAGTTTGTTTCGGCTTTTCTTCTCAGGGATCAGTCAGTAAACGTGTCTTAAAAGATCTTACTTACAGATTTTTTTAAATTTAATTTCATTATTTCAAGTCGTAAAGAGTAAAAGCTCCTCTTGAATCGACATTATTTCTGCTTATTGCTGGGAACTATTACGACTTCATATTTATGCCACTCTATGTGCTTACCTAACAATGAATATATTCGCTCAAATAAACTTGCTCTAAATTCAATCAATCTGCCTAGCCTTTTGCCAACTAGCTATATTAGGGTGTGTGTCCAGCCTCTGGCTGGCGGTTCTGACGGTATTCGAAACTTATCCGGTATTCGAAACCAATTAATCGGCAGGAAAGGCCATGGAGCTTTGGGCAGTCGACATTGCCCCGTAAGGTCTTAAAGGCTACCGTGAGACTGATCAAGGCTTCTTCTCACCTCCAACGTTTTAAAGCCCAACGTCCCTAAAAGATAGTTGTGATCAATGCGGCGGTCGACTAGTACTTTACATGGAGCGACTGGCTACCTCACCTGACCGTGAGAGAAGACGGTACAGCCCGATTCTATTGAATCCAGAGGTCATCCTGAAGTCTGCTATCACGTCGGGGTCACCAATTTAGTCTAGTACAAAGTAATCTAGTCTTCTAATTAGAGCAAGTTTATCTAAGGGGTAAGTATCGTGTTACCCAATGACTGGGTTGTGGTTTAGAGGCATGAGGCACAGGGTGTAAAGTTCACTCATCTTCTATAGAAAAGGGAATTGCCCGCCAGACACGACACCCGTCTGGTCGGAGGATCTTCCCTTTTCTATAGTGGATGAGTGCACTTTACACCCTGTTCCTCATGCCTCTAAACCACAACCCAGTCATTGGGTAACACGATACTTACCCCTTAGATAAACTTGCTCTAATTAGAAGACTAGAATAATAACCTAAATATAATCTTAACTTAATCTCTCCCAAATACATATATTATTAACCTACACAAAACCAAACATTACCGCTGTAGTAAACACGTGCTCAGCTCATAACCGAAGCCCATTACCTATTAATCTATCAGAGCAACACGTCATATTAAATCCTCTGACATTTGCAGATCGATAACAACAATCTAGCTATAAATATAAATTGGCGTCGAGTCCTCAGGCGTATACAACGACACAATTTAGAGGTTTCTTCGGCAAAACTCGTCAAACACGATCACTTTATATTTCACAACGTTGACGAGATAATTTTAACAAAAGTTAGTTCGCTGTAGATTTATAAATTATGTAGTACCTAATTCAACAGTAACAGCGTACGTAATGTTGTAAATTATAAAACATTTTTCATTAGACTTTAATAAATAGATAGAAGAGATTTATCTATTCACTACTTGATTACAATATTTAACATAACTAACTATTTACACTAGGTACTAAATTAAATGAATAAGTAACTAATTATCCGCTTGACTGTCACTAATGAGACACAATAAAATTTTAATTATTATCGAGCTGCATCAGTCTTTCGGACAGTTAAGCATCTATACAAATAAAAGCAAAAAGACACTTAGGCGTCGAAGTGAGGAATCTATCGACTCCTACGATACAGGCATTTCTTGCCTAGTTTAGGAGTCAAAGGTTTCATGGGTTCAACTTCAATTACTCACCGCTTAAAACATACAACAATTTTGTAGCCACGATCACGCATTTACTATTATCTAATTCTAATGTGAACTTGTTTTGCTTTTGTGTGTAATGTGAGGTTATTAGATCAAAACGAATCTTCTTCTTTTCGTGTGGTTAGTGACTAACCTGGTGTCAGAATTTTAAAGCCGCCCATGGGCCTCTGACTTGGCGTATCAAAACGAATTATTATTATTACTTATTTAAAAAAACCTCGCCTGCGTTTTTTAGTGACTGCCTCGTTAGTCTGGAGGTCGCAAGCGCTGAGAATGAGGTCGCGGGTATGATTCCCGAGTCAGGCAAAGTATTATTGGATTTTTCCATCTGAAATTCTCGGTAGCAGCCCGGAGTCTGGATTTGTGCCCGTTTGATAGCAACAGGCTCGCCCCTATTACATGTGACTTAAATGTAACTGGCGAAATGTGGGTGTAGGTAGGTACTAAAGGTACTACACCTCTGCCCAACCCTTCAGGGAAACAAGGCGTGAGAAGAGTTATGTAAAAAAAAAAATCGTACATAAATTGGCAGAATCAAAAACATAATAGTAGATATAAAAAGCGAATGCATATACTAGTTATAGTCGCCGGCACGTAACTTGGCAAGAATCGTAGACGCGCAGAATTTGTTTTCGCTTGTTTTTGTTAACACACCATGTTCAATAATGAATCATGGCAATAACCATAGAATGCAACATGCAATAAAAGTGAGTGTCCATTTTTTTGTTGCACTAAGTGTACATGCGGAAAATTACTCCCAATTCGCCAAAACCTTGCCCAGTTACGTGCCGTAAACTGTATCATTGTATGCAATCGTTTTCCACATTATGGTCGTTCGATTGAATAAAGAAAGGAAAGGGGTTTGAAGATTTTGGCCCTAAAATCAGCCACCATTTTGATTTTTTTTCAAAATCGAGGTGCACAATAAATGTCATATATTTGGATAGGGGACACTTATACAAACATAAAACTTCATATAACATAATATCATAAAGCGTCACGTTTCTGAGATATTCAAAGATAAAAATAACAATTATTATAACGAATTTATTTATTTATGTTGTAGTTACTTCATGTTGATTAAGTTATTTACACATTAATGAATTGACTACACCTAGTGGATAAGACATAAGATTTTTAAATCATATTCGGTATAAATAATATCATCCAAGAAGGCAGCGGGAGGCTGAATAGGATTTTCTTGGGTGTCGCGCCCATGCCATGCACCATATAAGACATATACCATATAACACACGTCCTTATTCGGCGGAGGGTATACATATATTTTTGTCTCTTTCGCTCTTAACTAAAATATTACCTATACATGATGCAATTATGTTTTTATAGTTCAATATACTTACCTGCAGGGAAAAAAAACAAAAAATCCTTGTTTCAGGGTTCAGTTTTCGACTTATATTTCAGTGAATAACTCCGAAACCTGACACTTTAGGATATTATGTTATATGACATTTTTTGTTTGTATAAGTGTCCTCTATCTAAATATATAACTTTCGATTTTCACCGCGATTCTGAAAAAAAATCAAAATGGCGGCATCATGTTAGGGCCACCCTCCATACAAAAATCTTCTAACCCCTTTGGTGATTATCAAATTGACTATTAACTTAAATTGACAGTAGTACATTCAAATCATAACTGTCATTATTTGACAGCTGTATGTTAAACAATTAATTTTCCTGCCCATACATAGTTATTACTCTGAGCCATACATCGAAGGAACTTCGAAATCGTGTCGTACTGGACACAGATAATACGGACCTAATAGAAATCCTTAATAATAAGGCTATTACACAATACAAGAAGCCAGCTGATCCAATTTATTCGAATAGATTACAACCTCATCAGAGAGTTTAGTAGATACAGCTGTCTGTCAAAATCACAGCAGCTTACTGAATTGTGATGGAATCTATTCCCCGCCCCTGCTTCTCAGGGTTTTAGGACTTATCAAAATATTGTAATTTTTTTATTACTTGTAAGTTTAATAATTAATGTTTCATACACTTAAACCTTCCGGAATAAATTCTCTAAATGATGGTCAAATCTGCAACAAAATCCGTTGCAAAGTTTAGAAGAAAAACGCAGTCACAAACACGAACACCGACTTTCGTTTATAATATGTAGGTATAGCTATAGAAGAAAGGTTTGCACGTCTAAATAACGTAGCTCGCTTCGTGTTCAGTGATTTCGGTAATCACGGAGGTTTTATCCAATTTGTTTTATCGAGAGATCAATTTTATTTTGCGACCGCCACAGTGCGTTTTTATTGGATAGTTAGCTTGTGAGTTTCGAGTATTTGGAGTTACGTTCAACAGTTTGTTTTGATGTTAGCAACGTCTATCTGTCGTTATCACTCTTTATAATAGCTCTCTTCAGTAAGCTAGAGTTGTACCTAATGCAGAACGGCTTTTACGCAACACATTTTCGTAAACGATTACGACTAATCTGTTTCAATTTGACAGTTCAACAACATTCATTGCTTTATTGACGTTGTTGTTTTTTTTCGAACTTTGGAAGTAATGGTGGTTGTTATCTGTTTCAAAACAATTCAGATTCTGAATTTTTATTTACAGTAGGTACTTATGTTTATTAATTACACTTAAAAGAGTTGTGGACAGACGGGAGTGAGTAAGTTATCGTGTAGGTATTACGCAATTAGGGTACACGATTTGAGTTTCAAAAATATTGGCTCAACATTATATCTAATACTAGCGACCCTCACCTGCTTCGCAGGGTTTGTACGACTTAACAAAACATGAACATTTCTTTATTCTAAGTTTAATATTAACATATTATACATATTAACCTTCCGGAGTAAACGATGGTGAAAACTGCATCAAAATCTGTTGCGTAGTTTAGAAGAAAAACGCGGTTACACAGACAGACACGAAAAGCGACTTTATTTTATTAACTTCAACAATCATACTAACATACAAGCAAGCATCATATTGTAAGCAAATCAAAACAGCAATGAACAAAGGGGCATCACAAAAGCCGACATAAGCTCAGTATATAATACAGATTCAATATCGAAACTTGTTCAATAAATATTTATCGGTAAATAAACACAACTCCAAACAATTGCTCGACATGTTGTATGCACAACATATACTTAGAAAAATTGCAATAAACCCGACGATTGAACCACTCTGTGCTAACTCACGAGGGGCCGACATACATCGAGCTCCGAAGGAAATATTTGATAGGAACCTAGAATGTAACTTTTTCAAATCATACCTATGTAGGCACGCACCTCTGACTTTTCTCATTCATGTGCTTATTGTATAATTATCATTTGCATCAAAAATGGTGATGGAACACATCGTGAGGAAGCTGGCTGGCATGCCTTTTTTTTTTTTTTTTGGTGGGAAATCATCAAATGACTTCTCCCGCTCTGGGCGGAGCGGAAGGGCGTGTCAGACTCTTACTGACTAAAACCCACCCGTGTTCCTACCCTTGCCTTGCCAGGGGCCACGTTTTCCCCTTTAGACTACCCGCAACCCCGGCAGGCATCGGCCCTAACGGACCCCGTCAGTTTTGCTGACATCTAATTGAGGCGCGCGTGGAACACGACGCGCCATCGACCCGGGCCGGGTCCTTATCGGACGGAGAGCTGCCCGTTGCTCTCCGTCCGCTAGCCCGCGCCTACGGTGGCCGGAAATCTGCTACTAATTCCCGACGCCCGGGGCGTCTTCTACGGCGGTGGCGGCTAGGGCTGCTAGGGCGAGGCATTTGCCTCTCCCTCTCGCGCTCCGCCTCCTCCTTCGCGAGCATTACTGCTTCGCAGAAGGAGGTGACGGCTTGCCATGCCCTCTCGCTCCGCACCATGGCCTGAACCAGGGCCGGGCGCGAGAGGTCGCCGCAAGCTGGCATGCCTCAGAGATATTGCTCGACGACATGTGAAGCTAAGAGGCCCACGGGCGGCTTTATGCGACTAATGTAACTTAACTTAATATATTAAAATCGACTTACGATTATGTATGAGGAGCTCGTAGCTAAGTAATAACAGCCGCACAGGTCGATCCATCAGGTAAGGCTACGCTTGCTGGAGTTGATCCGTGGATGGGTGACCATCTTGTCATACCGAGAATCCTCTGTGCCTCGGAAAGCACGTTAAGCCATTGGTCTCGGCTGTCATTCGTGGGTCTTTGACAGTCGTTACGAGTCGTCAGAAGCCCGAAAGTCTGATAACCAGTCTTACCAAGGGGTATCTATCGTTTTCCCCTGTAACTGGGTTGTGGAGGTCAGACAAGCAGTTACTGCATGTAAAATACTGGTATTCAGCTGCATCATGTTAGACTGGAAGCCGATTCCAACATAGTTGGGAAAAGGCTAGGCAGATTGATTTTTATTATTTATAAGGTTTTTTCCAGTCCAGAAGTATATGTTAAGTTTTTCATGTTCACGCACAACCTTGGTTCTTTCTTCTATGGTTGATTTTCGCCACGAAGCCATTATTTTTTCAGAACGAAGGCAAAAGCCCTGGGCAATGACAAAATCTAATTTGAAAAATATTGATTCTTTTACTAAAAGTATTATTCAAATAATATGATATCCCTGTAAATATTGTAAATCAACAGAAAATATAAACTTGACTTTTGGCGTCTAGAATTCAAGTACCTATTTGACAACTAAAAGCCTATTATATTGTGTGCCTTAGCCTGAGTCAAATTCTTTCTTTTTAAAAGCTTTTATTCAACTTGCAATGTTTGTTTTTCTTTAATTATCGAAAAAAAAAAAACTGTAATCCCTATCATTGATAAAGTCGGATTATTCAATAAAACCGTTACAGTGTTCAGTTCAATCATTTGAAACTAGAATTTCAAATCTTAATGTATGAGTACATTACTGCTGAAATGGAAGAAATTCGACTAACTTTTGGAGGCCACAGTACTTTACTACTACACGAAATATGGGTGCACTCTAGGTACACCTCTGCCAAACCCTTCGAGGATTACAGGCGTGATGTTTTGTATGAATAGAATAAAAAAACATCAGTATTTAACGTTCGAACCAATCAGTCTAAAACTTTTATTGTTTTCAAAACAAAAAGTAAAATAGTACTAAGTACAGCTAGATTGTATTGCTTTCCCTGTAACATAGCTCGGCGACTCCCAACGGAGCGCCATCGAGCTGAAGTGCACTAGAAATGTCATGAATTAACCGTGAACAACTCTCAACTCTTGTTTCTAATGATAATAATTCTGTAAATACATATTTATTGTATGTGCAATCATATTTTGACCAACATACAACGTGACACTGACTTGCAAATTGCAAAAAAAGTAAGATAATTTGAATTTCACGGGTTACCTTAGCGCATCCCCCTTCACATAGCTCGGCGACTCCCAATGGAGCGCCGCCGTAGAGCTGAATTTCACTAGAAATGTCGTGAATAAACCGTTCACCCGACTGGAACTTTCTTTTAGTGAGATAGGTAGTTAAGTATTTTCGATTTAATATTGATCAAAAGCTGATTTGCGACCGCAAACAATATCTATTTACAGAATTATAATAATTAAAATCATCAATACTACTCTCTAAGTTAATATTAGCCTATTGAATGACTTTTTCATAAATCATGACTTTGAGGCCAATTCTAACT
Source organism: Conistra vaccinii (assembly GCA_948150665.1). Lineage (NCBI taxonomy): Eukaryota > Metazoa > Arthropoda > Insecta > Lepidoptera > Noctuidae > Conistra > Conistra vaccinii. The sequence goes on from OX411318.1 coordinate 18,291,557, forward strand.
TAGAGAATTATATCGATGATTATAATTCTGTAAAAACATATTTGTTGTATGTGCAATCATATTTTGACCAACATACAACGTGACACTGACTTCCAAATTGCAAAAAACTTAAGAAAAAAAGAATTTCACGGTCTCCCTTCGCGCATCCCCCTTAACATAGCTCGGCGGCTCCCAACGGAGCGTCATAGAGCTGAAGTGCACTAGAAATGTCGTGAATAAACCATACACCCGATTGAAACTCGACGAGGCTACACGAGACCACTCGGTGGAAGCAAGCATCGCCGATATTGTCCACATGCTGTTGTTTCAGACAGTTGGAAAGCACTTTGTAATTTTATTCTGTTGTCGATGAATAATTCGATAGATATTTACGTAGCGTTAGTGGTTACAGTTTGACATTATCAGCGCCTTTATATCGTAGCTTTAGCAGTAAGGGCAATTTTTATAGTACAATTGTTACCACTGATCTGTGATTGACTGTACAATGATGACGATAGAAACGCTACAACAAGTACGACGTGTTATTCATTTCTTTTATTGTTTTTGATTTTTATTTAAGTATGTCTCAATTGTGTCTTAGTTTTGTTTGTGTTCTTTCTTTCTTTCTTTTCTTTACGACATTATTATAGAGGGTATTTGTTGAATCTCGAGCATACGAGACTTCAAACTATTGAAATTCGCTAACTATGCTAACAAGCTGGATTAATTACCACATTGAGGAAATTAATCTGCCTAAATTATTTAATCACATGCGTGTAAGTACGTACTATGTAACCAAATTCCTGCTTAATTTATACCTATTGTATTACAATTAATTATTTCCAATAAACATGTTGTACAGTACAACTATTTTCTGGACACAACTGACGAAACACGAAGTTTGCCGAAGGACATCTCAGCAAACTTCGTGTTTCGTCATTCGTAGCCTTCGTAGGATTTCCATCAATTGCCCTGAATTGCTCTTTGCACTTGATGCAGACCGGACGCTCTCAATCGGATTGTTAGTTTGCCGAGAAAATAGTTGTACTGTAATTATGTATGAGCAAAAGTAGTGGTGGCCCAGTGAGTAGGAAGTCCGATTCGAACCAAAACAGGCGCTTTACTTTGTGTAAATTATTTCATCACTACTGCTCTCAAAACTGTGAAGGAAAACATCGCGAGGAAACCGGCATGTCCTAGAACCAAAAATTCGAAGACATGTGACATCTACCAACCCGCACTGGGCCCGCGTGGTGGATTACAGCCCACTCCCTCTCACCAAGAGGAGGCCTGTATCCCAGCAGTGGAGACATTATAGGCTGATTATGAAAGGGTTACAAATCATAAAACTAGTACTAACTAGTATAAATACATACCTAGTGAAAACTAATATAGTAGGTACTATGACTAAGCTTTTACTTCTTACGCTTTCGTTCATATTTCTACGAATCAAAAACACATTATTGCATTTTCCCGATAAAGGAAAAGTCACAAACAATTCTACCAATAAACCGCTGGTACGATTTTTTTTACATACAAATAGAGTTCCATGAAAAAAAGAAATAAATATACAGAATAGAAACCATATTCGTTTCTTGAGGAAAACATAGACATATTGGTTAGTTACCTCGAAGTTCCACAATTCCACAAACAAATGAGTGTACCATTTATACCAGAGAGAACCCTAAGCACTACAAGTTTATGGGTACCTACATACCTGATCTCTGTAGCTGTTACGTTGTTTAATTAGTTAATTGGATCTCGGGTGCCGTTTCAATTTATAAATTAACATCGTTCATTACCGACATGAAAGCACGTAGCGCATTTCATTTCATTTCCCAGTTAGGAACCATTAACGGTTCGGTTTATTAATTGATCTAGAACCGTTTGTAGACACTAAATATCGATCCAGTATTCAGTTTTATAGGAAAAGTTCCAACTATTATGTTGTATGTTTGTTTGTTTATGTACAGTCACGAACTCACGAGCATAAATATAGTACTATGGACAGTTCGGCAATAATATCTGACTTCATGATTCATACGTTAACGTTAATATGATGGAAAATATATGTGATTATTAATTTGTGAAAGGCACAAATCAGTACAAGGATATTTTCATGGTATTTTTATGGTATCAAGGATGATTTCCACCAAAATGCGAGCCGTTTGATGGAAATCATCCTTGTTTGTAATTTGCTACTTTTTATGTTGACCACTTCCAAGGTGGACATAAACATCCTTGGTAACAAGGATCTACCATCCAAATTACGATACTACACTAACATTTTCATTAAATAGAGTTTACAAAATCTACTTAACCGTCAACGTTCGAATTTGCAAAATGTGCTAAAACACCGATATATCAAAGTGTGAGAATTTATAACGCTGTGCGGTGCGAGCCGAGCCGGCCCGCGCCGCCCGTTCACTCGCTGAGGTGTCTGTGAGGCAATTTGGTGCGGTCACAGCTTTTCACCAACAATAAACCTTAATGAAATTTGCTCTAAGAGATTCGTTTATAGCCCATTAAGTCGACATCAAAGATATATCTTACTCAAAGAGTCGTTTCTCGCTTCGCGTGGTGCTCACCCAACTATAAAAGGCTGAGATTATTGATGTAATGTAATTGAAAGGAGATCGATGACTCTTGTCCACTAATCTAATACAAGGAGCCATTCATTCAGGTGTTGCTAAGGACATTACCCATCGACTTATTTATTCAATAATGGTAGGCCTAAACTTCATTCAATCCACACCATGTCGAAAAAGCTATGAAAATTAAATAAACTCTATGTTAACCACATGGGACTCTGTATAGGTTATTTGTATTTTTGACACGATATTATCGCAGTAATTGCTTTTTAAATATGTAGTTTCATTGTTCTACCTTATCGGAGTTTAAAATAAGACTTCTAGTTGTGAAATATTGACACTTGGCTTTATTATACCTTGCCCTAGCCTTGTTGATCTTTATGACAACAATCTCGGGAAGATATTGACATAATTGGCACTGGTACGTTTGGCGTTTGGGCGAAAGGAGATTGGAGTAAGACTATTAGGACAAAAGGGTCCATTCTCTTAATTTTATTACCCTCGTTAGACTCCATAAATTCCGAAGAGGACTATTTGCTTTCCGTGGCCAAGAATACACGTCAATTAAACAATAATATTTGTATAAAGGTGCTCCCTCACTGGAAGCATTCGCTTGAAATGTTACGTTACAGATTCGATTTTGAGCATTACGTTACAATACTGCCTCCCTGACTGACGAGCATTCGCATGTAATGTAACATTTCTGATTAAAAATTAAATAGACATTGCTCACTGTAATGCTCGGTTCTTCTTCCTTACTGATATAATCCACGAAATTGTATAAATTACAAGTTCCGCACTGTAATGCTCGGTTCTCCTCCCTCACTAATGTAATGCTCAAAATTGTATCATTACAAGTTGCGCACTTTAATGCTCGGTTCTCCTCGCTCACTGATGTAGTGCTCGAAATTGTATCATTACAAGTTGCGCACTGTAATGCTCGGTGTTCCTCCCTCACTAATGTAATGCTCAAAATTGTATCATTACAAGTTGCGCACTGTAATGTTCGGTTCTCCTCCCTCATTGATGTAATGCTGGACTCTGAGCATTACATTCCAGTCGAATGCTCCCGGTGAGAGAGCACCTTTAGAGTAACTGATTGAATCCCAACTGAATTTGATCTAAAAGCAATAAATCACATAGTCCGTAACCAAGTTGTTCTGAAACGAAGTGAACCTAAATAAAGACACAATATACTGAATTGGATTCTGTGAAGCGTGGTAATGGCGCGGTTGTGAGCACCAAATCTCGTTAGTCAATAGTTGATGGTGTGGCCCATTGTCCTAGGCGAGCAACACAGGCTATATGACGCGACTCGATGCTCTGTAAAATGATGAAAAATATTGCTCGGCTTTGTGCAACTATTGTTGCAGTCCCACTATTTTGTTTTGTTTTTTGTTTAACATAGCTCAGTAAAAAAACAAATCTGTAGAAAGAGCAGCAACTCTTTACTTTTTTAAACAAAAGATCTCAAACAGGATCTCATTTCAACAAGGGCTATCTCAGGTTTCTGTAAAAAGCCTATTGAGTTTTATAAGAGGGCTTCCTTTCCTTTCTCTTCTTTAACAAAAAAATCCTGGTTCTTTTAATAGAATCATAGAAAGTTGGTCCCAATTGTTTTATTTATTTTCGTCTCAACTCATAATTTTATCAGTGTTTTTGTTTGAAGCTTGTCTTCGTCTGCATTACTCCCTTCGGGACAGTGATCAATATCTACAAATATATTTTTTTACTCAAATTGTGTAAATTTCTGTGCTATGTTTTGTCTTGCCGTAGTGTAGCCATTTGTTTCTTGCCTGGCACGGATAATTTTACGTCAGCGCCGACGTCGCCGCCGGGCTACAAGCTCCAAGAATAAAATTACATTTTCTCTGTGTAGGTCGGGCAGGCTAAAGAAGCACCGCTAAAGAAAATATTAATTTAAAAAAAAAACCAATAGTGCAAAGACGGAGGATGATGTAAAATTAATAGACTTTGACCAGCACTGCACTACGATCTGGTTTGGTTTCAGTGTTGTAAAACTTGAGCACGAAATTGTGTCACGTTGTAAGTCTTATGTAAGAACAAAGGAATACGATACTAATTAGCCAGCCAAGCGTGGTATTTCAGTACATACCTAAATATATAGCCATCTTCCCTCCGCTTGGTCTAAGAGGTTTACAGGGGTAGGTAGTGTAACTACCTATATTTACTTCACATTTAGCTACTTTAAGTACAGCAAATATAATAACAGTAATATGGAAATTTATAATTTGTGGATACGCTTGGTCAGTTTCATGTAAATAATTTCATTATTGCAGGTTGCTTATTATAAGAGTACCTTTTACTTAACAGTAACTGGGCGACCGAATTCTACTCGGGTGAAAATAGAGAATGCTCATTTAATAGTATAGGAAAGTTCATACCTACTAATTCCATGCTGCCATGATAGTAGGTACATACTAATTCCATGCTGCCATGATAGTACATACTAATTCCATGCTGCCATGATAGTATGTACTTACTAATTCCATACTGCCATGATAGTAGGTACTTACTAATTCCATGCTGCCATGTCATAATTCTAAATTCTTTTCTCGTATCTTGTTCTAAACTTTGGGCGACCGAGCTCTGCAAGGGTGAAAATACGGAGAAAACGAATTTTCACAGATATGAGACCTAGCTAGACCTAGCCCTCTATTGCAACTTCCATCAAAATCGTTAACGCCGTTTTCGAGAACGTGATTACAAATATTTATATACATATATACAAATATTGCTCGTTTAATAGGATATACGATAATATATATATATGTAAAAAAACCTAACACATGATTGAAAGGAGCTCACCTTGATTCGGTCTCACGGTTTCACCCAGTTGCCTCTAAAATAATATATTTCATCATTTGTCTATGAATCTGTCATAAATAGAACTGGAACCCTAGGCCTACTAAATAGTAAAAATATCGTAACTTTACCTAGGTACAATCCAATTCAATAAAACAACACTCCACAGTAATAAGTACTAATAACACAGATCGTTATAAAAACAGATACCTACCTATATTATTTCTACCATAAATCCTTCTTGCAAATAGAGGGCCAGCTATCAAAACAGCTTGGATACGATACGAAATTCAAATAGTAATATTAAACATCAATAGACATATGCATACAAGAATCACTCCGTACTCCAGAGGTATGTGTACTCAACAAAATGACCTCCTTTGCCGGGGTTTGTGTACTCACGGCCCCCAACCTGTTACTATTTGAAAATACATTAAATAACGTACAATGGGCGCTTCGGAAAAAGTCGGAACGCCAGATTTATCAATTTACCTGCCTTCTTTTATTGAGGTAGGTAGGTGATTTCGATAAGGTTACCGGGGGCAACCCGGGTGGCATAAAAACGCAGAAAACGGATTTACACGTTCAGTGCCGGGAGCCCTCTTGGAGGGTCCACCTAGTCGCATATGGGATGCCGGGAGCCCTCGCGGAGGGCTCATTTTATTTAAATGTAGGTTTTTCTTAGCGAATGTAGCATTATAAACCGTGAAAAAATCTGATGTATTGCAACGAGGTTTATTTGTATATGCGTTGATTTTAAAATCCAAGCATTTTTCTTATAAACATATATTTTGTTAATGGTTACAAATAACCTACACATCTACTATGATGGTGGTGATGGTGGCGCATGGTGGCATGGTATAATACCATGCATGATGGTTTACTAACTGATTGACATACTGTTACTTTGATTGACATAATTATTGTGAACCAAGTTCACTTACTTTTTGTTTCCGTTTGACATTATATAGTCTTATTTTATTTTATATTTTTTATTGCTGTGACCACACTGACATTTTTAATATTATTATTTTTATTAGTAATTTCCAATGATCTGCAGCTTACTTTTTATTTTTTATTTGGAATTGTAAACCTTTGCATGTTCTCCATATTTTACCGTCCCCACGTGACGGTAAAATATGGAGAACTTTATTATAAAAACTAGCTTCCGCCAGCAGCTTCGCCCGCGTGATAAATTTATAAATTATAGCTATATTATGCATGTATTATACATATAAATCTTCCTCTTGAATCACTCTATGTATTTAAAAATACCGCATCAAAATCCGTTGCGAAGTTTTAAAGATCTAAGTATACATAGGGACAGACGGCGGGAAGCGACTTTGATTTATACTATGTAGTGAAGTGATACGAGTACATACGTACCCATGTTTGCAAAAAAATAAATGAATTGAATTTAAACATTCACAAAAAAAAATTAAGGTTGAAAACTATGTTTAGCGACAGACCCCCTGAAAACACTATGTTACTTCTTTTTACAGTGTTTTATATAAGTACACGGTTTTAAACCTAATGCCGTTGACGATCCGCGATGGTTAACTTTAGCGCAAACGTAATACCGATAACCCTCCCGGAGGGTTCATTTCCAATACCACGGGGTAGGGTATACATGGTGACATGGCGTATGAGTTCTATGAAAAGTGGGCGGAGTCGAAGTGTTAAATGTTTAAATGACACGCAGCAGATAACTGTCTGATAATCTAATAACGACATACTCCGATGAACGGTCACCAATCCCCCCAACTTTGATGGACCGATTGGTGGCAATATGACATGTATGGAGGACCATATTGCCCAGTTGTGGTCAATCTGCCCGCCCCGGCTTCGCACGGGTAAGCACTTATCTACGGCGCACCTACCTACCGTAACTACCTACCTACATACATACCTACCTACCTACCTACCCTGCCTATCTACCTACCCTACCCTACCTACTTACCTACCTACATACCTATATATATATACAAGATAAATTATATATATATAAATGTCAAAGCTACAGACGTGCAAACGCAAGTGATAATCGCTTTCAAAGCGTTTCGTATTAATTTCTACAACAACTTTCAACAAGTTTGATATGAGCTTTTCGGTAATTCGGTAACTAGTAGGTATGTCAGTCCTATATACATTTTTGACTTTTTCTTCATCGAATCGTTATTGCTGATAAAATGTCTTTTTAACTAGGCCCATAAGGAAAAATCATGAATAGCCATGATATGTGAGCTGAACAGAACAGATCCGTTGTTGATATTGAAACCTATGGAGAAATCTTTTGTACAGCAAAGGTACTGATTTGTGCCGAGTACCTAGTCGTGCAGATTTCTGCTGAGTGTTGTATAGCGGGTTACAAAACTCGGCCAAAAGCCCAAGGCAAAGAAAAAATCTAAAGCCATATTAATGAGGAAAAAATAAAATACTCCTCTTCATAATATCCTCAAGGGAAGCTACTCTCAATTCGGAATCTGGTTTCATATGCGGCATGTCGGTACACGACACACGACGTCAGTGGCTCTCGTTAAGGTAATGTTTCAAATTATAACTCTCAAGCTAGTGAGTGAACTTACAGAATATGTTTTAGTTTCAAGTACTTAATCACATTAGCAAGATAACAACTTATGTAACTAACTTGATATGCACGGTGCATTTCGGAAAACATTTATGCACTCGAACGTCATTTTAATCATAATACTTGTAGCACAGATTTGTTAATTAGGTATAGTTTTATCAGGTGCTAAGCTGACAAAGCTGATATTCCAAAATGTATAACAGCTCCCACTTTAACACTGCAGATTTGGAAAAAGGAGTGCTCGTACTTCAGACCAAATAAAAAACCAAGCTGTCAACAGTGAAGTGAAGCCGGTTTGTGTGGTGTAGTTTGATTGTAGTGTCATTGTAAAAGGTTGTAAATGTGTGCGTGTGAGCGTGTATGCACAGAGCGGCGGTGTAGTTTTGACATGCTTCACTGTATTGTTCGCAGCGCTCTGTCTTGGTTTTTTATTTGGTCTGAGGCTCGTACTTAGTTTCATGACATAACATCATGCCGGTTTTCCCCGAAAGGTCTCCTGTTCGCCTCGTCGCCTGTTTTAACTATAGTACACCCACGTCACCTACATTACATCGGGTTTTCAACTTTTGATATTTCACCCTATCAAATGAACACTGATAGTGCAAAATTCTATGCTGTGTGTGCTATCTTTGCTTTCATTAAGTTCATGACAGTAGGTATTTATTTATTTAACCTCTAATACATGTTATCATCGGCGAAGGGTCAATGTCGGACATTTTTTATACAAAATTCAAATATCTTTAAAAAAGCTAAGAAATAAATTCACCACAGCAAAATTGCGATTGTTCACGGCGACCGGATAATAAAGAGTGACAGCAAAATTATCGCGCGGTCGCATCTCATCGACAATTCGCCGCCATTTTCAACTGAGAGACAATTGGCAGAAAATACCACCCGACTTGCAGGTCAACTTGAAGAAAAAGAAATAAGAGGTAAAGAACAAAAAATCTTTTTGCTTTAGGATATTGATAAAATCTTGAGAAAAGTTTTAAGTACTTAGGTACCTGTATGACTGTGAATAGCTATAAGAGTAAGAGAAGATCAAAGAAACGATGGATGGACTGTGTGAAAGATGATGGCTAGAAAGGGGGGTGACTACCGAGGTGACGACTAAAGTATGGAAGAAAAGACATGTTGCGAAGACCACAAATAAATTGGGCGGGAGATTGACAAAGATATTGATTAAAATAATATCGCAATTTTTTATTCAATTACTTAACTAGGTAGGTAGTTGAATAACTTGAATACAAGGCAACAGAAATACCCAAGTTAAGTACGTTTCGTTAAAACCATTAATTAAAAGTTAACAATGTAATAATTGCTAGCTAGGGTTCAGATAATTAATTTTACACTCGATTAAATGTATTCGAATAACAATCATAAAAGGTCTAACGATCCATTAAACACAGAATTTAACCTAATTAAACAAGTTGAAAATATAACAGAGCCAATTCATTATTTATGTCGTTGTATTTTTTTATCGTGATTTGTTATATTTTATCAAAACCTATGTTAGGTACTGGTAACTTTTCCAATTAAAAATAGAATCGGACATTGCATGCAAAGTATTCAGAATCTCCTTGTAACTATAATTAATTTCTACTTCATCTTCTAAGAAGTGTTTCTCTTATAACGACCACCGACAAAGTTATAATTTCCCGAAGAATTCTGAAAGTTGAGATTGTTTTGCTCCATCAAAGTGTTTCGGAGAAGCTCAGAGAGGGAGTGAGGGGAGAGGGGCTCAGCCGGGACCAGCAACAGGTCCTGGTCCAGACTGGATCGATACTCGGAGGCTGGATCATGCGCACTGAGCATTGCAAACAAAATGCGCTCCCTGATACTGCTCGCCTTGTCATTACTCGCTTCAGGTATGTAAAAATAAGCTTTTAATATTTATAACTGTCCCCTGATCTGCTAATAATGTGATTTATTTGTCTGTGTATTATTTTCTTGATCCCCATCCAAATCATAGCCTCTAACCACCAATCTTAGAACGCAAATGTCAAAGTCGATTGTCTATGGCTCGCGATCTTTGTTTTGATTCTACATTTTGGTCTATTTTTTCTATGTTTAGGACCTGTAATTTTGTTAGCTTGAATTCCTAAGTACTCACTCACACAATAGAAGCGCAGCTCTCTGTGAAAATATCCTGAATCGGTTTCGCAGAACTTGTCATTAAATATTTACCTTTATCCTCTATGTTTACATTTTGGAATCCTAGATTAAAGAAGATCTTCTTTCTTATTTACTAACCTTACTTAGCCAGCACCTACTCGTATTTATAAAAATGTCTATTGTTTGCATCATTGAGGTATTATTGTACATAATACCTCAATGATTGCTTGCGAAGATTCAAGAAGCATAGAAACTAAGCATAGAAACTTTTAATTTGTTCATCCCGTAGGTTCATCCACAAAATGTGATAGCTACTTATTGTTTGATTGTGTTGTAACTTAGATAATTAAGTAAATAAATTAAAAATATGCCTATTCTAGGGTTTGACACCTACCACAATTACAAAAACACCCACTTTACACCGAAGACCAAAACAAACCATACCAGTAATGAAAGTTCCCAAAATTACTTTTTTAATTGTTAGCGTTCGTTCACTAAGTTGTCTACGTTGCTTGTGTGTTCGCGTCCCACTGCTGGGCAAAGGCCCTTATCCTTTCCAAATCTCTCTATTTTGTGCAAACTCTGACCATTACAAAAAAATATCTCTGGCCAAAATTACTATTAATGTTATTAAAATTGTCTTCCAGAGAGCGAGTGTGATCTGCTTCGCGACAGTGTGCACGTGACGTCAGCTGCAGCCAGGCCTAACAATGAGCTCTGGTGCTACAAGTGCCTCGCCGAAGTACCGGATGACCGCTGCGCTGACCTGCGACACAACAACTCCGCACTCATACATAAGTGTCACAATGACCGGCGGATGTGCATGGTAAATGTAAATAACTACAAGTCATTCGCGCGCTTTGGACACGAATTTGTATTGTACGTAAACTTAGAGCTCTGCCCCATTTGTGCCTTGCGTTGCGTCGTCGCAGCGTCAACAAGGCGTCATTTTCCATATATTTTATTGCGTCGTCTCGCGACGTTTCAACGAATCGGCGGACGAGAAACGAACCGGGGGAGGGTGATGCGCTGAGCTGTCGGAGCTCCGGTGCGACGACGGACAGCAACAATAAAAGGGCCAGGCCACAACAGTGCGTTGCGGCGTCGCATCGCAAAAACAACATTGCACAGCTATGCCGTATGTCGTTGATTTTTGCGATGCGACGCAACGCACTGTTGTGGCCTGGCCCAAACACGTAGAACACGTTTGTTCCGATCCTTTGTTGAGAATGACTGAGGTGCGTGCGTCGTCCTCTTGCGCTGCGACGTCGTGCGTCGTCGCAACTGTACTTGGCGATGATGATTCGGGTTTACGCCTTGCGTTTATTGCAGTGATGAGGAAGTAAACCCATGAGGCTGTCATTGACCTAGTGTTACAAATAAGAATCCAACTATGTACAAAGGGACCCTCTGCTTAAATTAGATGGTTTCTGTCAAAAAAGACAGAACCACTTTCATCCAGAGGATTTCCTTGAATATGTCGGAGAGAAGTCAACACGTGACTAATTCAAAGAGATTATAATGAGCAGTTATCTTTTTTATCATGTCATATTAATGCGCTGCTAATTTTACTACCTATTTATGATGTCACACAATCATGTTAACACTGAATATGAGCAACAATATCTTTTAATAGAATGCGATGAAAAGAATTGAGGGTGACTCCTAGCTGGACTGAAACTGAATCCGGGCCAATGCGAAATATATTTACCTACTTATGCAGTTTATTTTGTCTTTCAACTAATTTTCACATTGCAGGTAAAACGGTTCTCCTTCACAACATCGACCGAGAATTCCACGACGCTGCCAAAAATGTGGGCGTTGGAACGCAACTGTACGAAGCACTGCGAGCCTGGCTGCATCGTCATCGGAGAGCGGACCAAACTGTACGCCTGCACATCATGCTGCACCACATCTCTCTGCAACTACGGCTCCGGATCGGACGAAAATGCATTGGACCTCCTTATCATGCCTGTTGCTGTCCTGTTACTAGCATTATGACTAAACCTGTGGACTTAGATTAGAAACATCTATACCAAAGAATTGACCGGGAGTACCTATTTCGAAATATTATCCGCATATCGATCAACTTACACTTCTTTGTAAGGACGTGCCTAACATAACATTAATTAATCACTAATAACAGATTCTATGTCGAATGAGTCATGTCATATATGCATAAAATATCGCGACTTATCTGCTCCTGCACCTACGTAAGACCAGCAGCTATCCACGTAAAACATGTTATCTACAAAATAGGTACTGTACCTTCATAGACGATTGTCTTGCGAAAAACAGGTAAGTACCTATTTAAAGTATTCTTTGGAACGAATGTGGATGATTTCATAATCCCAAAATTACATACGAATTTGAAAAAGGAACCAATATAGAATCTCTATGAACAAAAAATATTATATCCGTTTCCAATTTGAATTATTCTGCGTGCAAAAACAAAAATTATCTTGATAATGGAACGAAGTTCCTTAACTCGGCTTGCAGTAGGAGTTGACTGATAGAAATCGTCACGTAAGGAAAAAGCGTTATGCCCCTCCATGCGACTTTCTTTCTCTCTCTCTCTCTTTCTATTATATACTAGTGTGGGTGCGTTCGAGTATCGCGTAAGGAACTTCGTTCCTGACGGGACCCCCCCGACCGCCAACGTATTTTTTTTGTTGTAAATGCATACAATTTTTTTTTAATATTTTGCTAGATCTATGAAGCTTTTCAGATGTCCAGATAAATATATGTTTCTTACAATTTAGTCATAGTTTACATTTTATAATAAAAGTAGATAGAAATTTTGTGAATATGCTGAAATAATATCTATATACCTAGGTCGATTTAGACCAAACGAGCGAATGCACATTCTATCCCCACTCTACCAAATTCTTTCTGTGTAAACATGGGCACACCAGTCGTTCGTTGATCTCTCCCTACTAAAGTGTCTAGAATATCAACAAAAGAATGCTCTAGCTCTTATTCTGGTTCTATGTTCGTTTGGTCTAAACCCACCTTTAGGCCTTTAGGTACCTACTTACCTACCGCCTTCTCGTTAGATTAGATTTAAATCTGCTTTTAATCCTTCAGCTAATTTATTAATAGGTGTTAATAGGCTAGTCACTGTAGACACGAAAATTAGGTCGCAGAAAATTGCACTGTATTAGATATATTTTTTACCAATAACTGCGTGGTGGTCGAAATTTTCGAGATTTCTCTTAGGTATATCTTCTAAAAGGTGCATCCTAAGGAAAAATCTCAGTTTATAGGTACACTACAAAGTATACAAAATTTTGAGCGCAGTCGTAGCTCTGTAGATCCAATAGAACCCAAGAAACAGCAGCAGTAAACATTGGCCATATTGAAAATATGATAAAAATCATGATATAAATCTGATAAAAAAAATAATATTATCATGATAAAAAAAAATATTTGGTAGGTTTTTTCGAGCACCACGGACTTAGCACACAGGTCGTTCAGAAAAATCAGTAAGTACAGAGCAATTTCTTGCGAACTAATATTTTTTTTAAATGACTGGACTATAAGATTATAATATTATTAGAAATTTATAGAATATATTATTCTGTATCAGGATTCAAATCCAAATTGTTAAGAAAGATGATGTTACATAATGTAACGTATGTATTTATGTAGATAGTGCGCTATTATTAGGATTAGTCTTTTAAGTATCTTATGCCAAAGAGAACCTTGCGACTAGGTAGTTGTTATCAAATGATTTTGTTAGCGCACCTGAATGGTGCGTTTTGAGGAATACTTTTGGTGCGCTTCATTTGGTGCGTTTCAAAGTTGGTGCGCTTCGAGGAATACCCCTAAATGTAGTAGCTACCATACCAGTAGCTCTTATAATTTCTGCGTGAATTACCTACCTCTACAGGTACCTACATCAAACCTATATGACCAAAAATTTACAAAGAACATCCTATATGTACCGACCTAGTAATAAGTCTGCCGAAGATTTGATATAATTTATTTACATAATGATTCAAATTTTCCAATGACATAAATAATAATTCATAATATTGTACCTACAAACAATCAATTTTAAGAGCCTATTCAGGCATGGTATATTGCATAGGACACACACTGAGCCGCTAGCGGAACCCAAGATATTATAGGTCAGATACAGACCAACAACGCTAATGATGGCGCCAAACACGTGGCCGAGTCTATTTAGATTTCCATCGACACGCTAAGAAAAAGAATGAAATTACAAATGACAATCAGACATCAATGCAGTCACTGAACACCCCCCTGTCCATAGGATCTATCTACTAACTAACTTATACTACTAAGTAGGTACTAGCTTTATGATTTCTTAGCCTATCATAATCAGTCTATAATATTCCCACTGCTGGGACACAAGCCTCTTCTCTTCGAGAGGGAGGCATGTAATTTATCACGCGGGCCTAGTGCAGGTTGGTAGAATGTCACATCAGTCACATGTATTCGAATTTTTGGTTCTAGGACATGCCGGTTTCCTCACGTTTTCCTTCACCGTTTTGAGAGCAGTGGTGATGAAATTACACAAAGTGAAGTGCCTGGCTGGGTTCGACGAAGCCACGGTCTCTACAGCTCTAAGTCAGGCCGTTACCACTGGGCCACCACTGCTCTATAATTTACCACTGGGCCACCGTTCCCTTTTTGCTGTAGGCAGACGCCAGCACATCTAGTTACTACAACTTTAATAGATTTTCGACTTTTTCGCTAAAGTATAAGGTTCAATGTTGATTGGGAAAATTTGACAGATTGGAGTAGGTTGATGTGCTGGCGTCTGTACCTAAAGAAAATTGGAAACATTTATTTACAGTGGGAACAAACCTTCAGCTGTCATTAACGAGACACAATAGAATTTTAATTGTTATGCCCACCTGATGTCCACTGTAACGGTCAAACGGTTCATTGTATTGATACAATTATCTATTAATTGTACCTAATGTAACAATACCTACTTTTACATATACCTATTATAAGCATAGCATTCCTTTGATATTCAAACGACAACGAACGCTGATAGCCTATCTCTGTGGTAGCCATATCTGACCACAAAACCATTTGTTTTCAGTTTCAGCTAGCTGCTCAGTAGCTTCACAATATTAATAATATTTTACGATTTTATATAAATCACCTACAAATCCACAAATCATTAAGTACGTAATTAACGTTTGTTCAAATATTTCATAGTTGTATCATAAATGAATTATATCCTTTGAGGTTGTATTTTAAATTATGTTGTTAAAATTATTGAAATAAAGATAACTGAAGAATGCCTCGTTATTACATTACTGTTAGGCTGCCCGTCCACTGTCCACTGGAGCGGAGAAGAAAGGAGAGTAGCGGAATTGAGAATCTATCCTCCTCCTCTGCTCCAAAGTTTAGATTCTATTGGTTAATATCGACACAGCTCCGAATGCTCCGATGCTCTTTTCGTTTCTCCGCTCCAGTGGAAAGGCATTGGCTGCGACGCCGACGGCGCAGCGTTCTGCAATTTCTGCCTGCCTATCCCCTTAGGAAAACGATGTGAGCATCCTACGTAAGTAGGTACTTATGTAATATTGATAAGGTCGACCACACCTCAGTGGTAAAAATTTGGCCTTGATCGGGTAGCGCAGTTTCAATAGAATAAGATTGGTTTTGTAACTGACGTGCGGCCTAGTAGGTAGGAACGAAAGGAACCCTATAGGGTTCCTTTCGTTCCTGTTAGTTTCCAACGTTTTGAGTCTCCTCTAGGTTTTTTTGTTTTTGTGAGCTCTTGCTCAACCAAAAGTTGACCTGCACCCTAATTACGAAACGCAAACTCAATTTTAAATTGAAACCAATTGAAAAAGATTGCCAGTCCATTGCTTCATAAGTTCGACAAAAAAAATTAAGCAGATTCTTTTTGTCGAACTTATGAAGCAATGGACTGACAATCTTTTTCAATTGGTTTCAATTTAAAATTGAGTTTGCGTTTCGTAATTAGGGTGCTGAACTGGGTACCTAAAGTTTAGATACCCAGTGAACAAGCCACCGCAGCGGCTACACCGCTGCCTTACACTTTGGGGTTTACAGACGTGATGTTATGTTAAGGTGCTCACCGGGAGCATTCACCTGTACCTAATGTAACGTTCAGAGTCGAGCATTACATCAGTGAGGGAGGAGACTGAGCATTAGATACGGTGCGCAATGTCTGTAATATTTAATCTGAAATGTTAGGTAGGTACATCACAGGCGAATGCTCGTCGGCGGTTTTATCGGCGACTTTATTGACAGAACTAGTCACCGGTTGTGTTGTGACTCACAAACTCACTAAGTAATTACAGGCAAGGTACCTACATACTTAATATCACTTTATTTTCAATACAAGAAAGCCTACCATACTATTGTGAGCAATTTGTGCATTTGTGTAGGAAAGGCAAGTATACCTAGGTAGCGTTAGATCACCACGTCACGGTATACCACGTTCTCAGAAAATGGTGGTATATCGGTTAGGTACGTAGGCAGAAATTTACCAACTCTTCGTGACATAGAATTGCAAATGGCAACTGATAGAAATCCGGCGACTGACGAAACACGAAGTTTGCCGAGGGACATTAAGAAAATAGTTGTACTGTACCCGTTTTCCAACTATTCCAATAAACACGTACACACGGCTACACATCAAGTTATACATTTCCAGTTTATAATGATCTTGCATTGTATAGGATTTCCGTACAAAGTGAGGTCAGCTTATACTGGAACTGTATAGCTTGATGTATAGCCGTGTGTACGTATAAAGTTTCAGAAGTTATCCCACAATCTAACGTTTGTTTAATAAACTGAACTAGCTGGGTGATTAATAGACTTTGATAATTAATATAATATATAATTTATTTGGTTAACAAAGGGATAATAAAGTCATTAACTTGAATAACAGTGTATCTAGCGCACCCGGTTCGATGTAGCACCTATGTTGGTACAAGAATGCCCTACATGACTGCAAAGGTCAATGAACGCAGATATATAGATTAGAGAACACATATCGTATACTGTAAAAGAGGAAAACTACCTATTTATCGAATTTAGGCGGGAATGTAGGTAACTACCGTGGCGTTAATGTTTGATCAAGGTTTATTTACTTTACAAATTACCTACCTACCAAACTACATCGAAGTTTTTATTCATAATAGTCGCGTCACCATGAAATTCCATATTAAATCAGATATCGCGGATCTACCTAAATATACAGGGTGGCAGGGACATCGACGCGAAGCTGGTTACCATGTATTCAGTACATGATTCTGAACACCCCTGCGTTGAATATGTTCGTAAGTTATTAAAAAAAAACCAACTGTTCCATACATTTTGACCGCGTACATATTGCACTTTTCTTTTATGAAACAGCAATTTTTTTTTTAATAATCGACGAAAATTTTCCGAAAGTAACCGGCTTCGCGTCGATGTCCCTGCCACCCTGTATACCTACTTAGCTTTATTAGTACCTAGTAATCTCCTTATTATTCGTGGGTAAGACTGTTATAAATGCTGAATGAAAATGCTTTCCCCTTGACACAGCTACAAGTTGGTAATTATGACTAACAGATCATGATTGTTATCGCAAAATGGTTTATGACTTCATTGGTTTGCTGTTCAAGCATGCTGGTTCAATCATACCATTAGTCTTGAGTCAATAAATGAGTTGGTAATTAACTGGATTAAATTAATAACAGTGTGCTCAAAGATATGATATGGGTTGACAAAAAATACAATTAAGTTGTATAAGTTAATTTATTATGAATAAACAATGCACAGAAATAAATGCAATCCCTAGTTTGCAACCTAAAACATAGCAATAAGTTTTATCATAATTGGAATGAACCATATTCAATTCTCTTGAAGACTGGGAAGGTATTACCTGGGAGGACATAGTTTTAAACTTAAAAAATATTGTTATACTTTTAATATTATTAAAGAATTAAGTTAGGAGAGTTGACCACAGTCAGAGATGATGATTTTCTTTGAGGGCTTGCCGGACTGGGAGCCGAAGGCTTCAACTTGCTTGACCACATCCATGCCTTCTACAACAGTGCCGAAGACGACGTGCCTGCCGTCCAACCAGGAGGTCTTCACGGTGGTGATGAAGAACTGGGATCCATTGGTGTTGGGACCAGCATTGGCCATCGACAGGACACCAGGGCCGGTGTGCTTCAGGACGAAGTTCTCGTCACCGAACTTTTCACCATAGATGGACTTGCCACCAGTGCCATTGTGGTTTGTGAAGTCACCTCCTTGCAACATGAAGTTGGGGATCACTCGGTGGAAAGTGGAGCCCTTGTAACCGAAGCCCTTCTCGCCAGTGCACAGGGCGCGGAAGTTTTCACAAGTCTTAGGGGTAACATCTGTTCTTAGCTGTAAGAAGAAAAAAAAAACTGTCAATAAGATTGCCGTCCTGCCGTCTAGATCATTCCGTAGAGCGATTATTCATAACTTCTACAAAAAAAAACTTCTGACAATAATTATGTCCATTGAAGTTTGACTTTGTCATTTTATGGGTGTGTCAGTAGGTATCGCGATTCGGATTTGTTTATAGCGAATGAGTAATACAAATTTTCTCCAATCAATGCAGCCGTCGCCGGCGCATCGCCGACGAGTGAAAGTAACTAAAACAGACTAGGAGGCTACATCAAGATACAAAAACATAAACATCATGTTAATGGCAAATTCCACTCTGTTCATAATTATCTACAGCTTGACGATTTGACCTTCACTTAGTGTAGGTAATCTTACTCGAGAATTAATATGACTACATCATACATCTAAATATAGATATAAAATACCGATTCTCCACATGTAAAGTCAAAAAAGTTATATTTTATTGGTAAAGCTATTAAAACCGCTTCATCAAATTAAAAATAAGAACTGTGAACATAGAGGGATAACAGTAGGACATAAAGCGTGGTTTCTGCAAAATCACGCCGGCCGGAGCACCGGTGTGACGAGATGTAAGTAACCGAAATTTCAAGATGTAACATACCTCAACAACGATTCTTCCCAACCCTGAACCATCAGCGTTAACGTCGAAATAAACTCGGGGTAAAGCCATATTGCTTTATTATGTAGAGTCTGCAGACGAAATAGATTTATACACCACAATGACGATGCGTCTCCTGTCGATGCCGGGCGGAAACAGAATGTAGCATAGACAAATTTCTTACGTCATATCCTACGACGTTCAGAACATGTAAAAATTTCATATAACTTTGTAAATTGATGTAACTAACTGATGAATATTATTTGTTACTAAATTGTAAGTGTTATCATTAACATTCATGAGTTATTTACTGCAAGACAGAAGTTATTACTAAATTACAATAAAAGTCTTTACAGCACTAATTCAAAAAAGAATTGGCGATGGCTTGGAATCTCGGTTGGCCCATTCTCGCTGTCTCGCTGCTGCTGGCCGTTTTACTATTTCTACGGGTTACTAAAAAAAAACGAATCACAAACCTTCATGTTTGCATCTTATCATTTTCTAAGTATATTTTTGGTATTTTTCTATTCCAATAAACTCAGAACAATCCAAGTAAAACTGTGTACGGGCAGGTGCACAACCAGTGGTACTGGCGGGCCCATTGAGGCTTGGACTTTTGGAAGTTGCGACAGATTAGTTAACAGGCAAGCCAAGCACCATCGAGGAAAGTATATGTATATATCGGCCCGCACCCAATATGCTGCTTTGTCACGCCTTACGACAATGGTGGACGGTGGGCCAGCTATCTAATTACGCAACGATTCCGACTAATGTTTCATTTTGAAAGTTCAAATAATATTCATTGCGTTATTTACGTTGTTAGCAGACTTTTTTTCGAACTTAAGAAGCAATGGATTAGGAATCAGTTTCAAAAAGAGTCAAATTCTGATTGATCGTGTATTACGTAATTACCTTAGGTAATTACGGTACAGGACTATGCCTGTTTGAGGCCCGGGCCCCGGTACCTATTCAGAAAAGTTCGAGAAGCAAGAGAATGTAGGATCCGAGAGAATGCGAAGTGAGCTCAAATGTCTTAGCGGATAGGTTAAATTGTCTTTTGAACATCTATACAGAAATAGAAATTACTTTTTATACCTATGTAAAAAATTGGAGACCAAATAATTTATGTTCGGTTAAATAGCACTCTACGTTTATTTTGCATAATGTGGCAGCGGGTTTTATCAATGTGTTCGTTTGAAATCAAAATTGGCGCATGCATGGCGCACTATATCTGGCTTGTAACGTTAACTTTCATATAATGTCAAAGTTGTCAAACTGACATGTCTGACATTAAAATTTCAGTAATCAGATTCAGTAGTCAGTACATATTTCATGTAGCTAAAAGGTATACACGTAATAACCATATGAATTGAAATAAAAGTATTATTCTGTGTGAATTTTCTTACCACTTAAAACTATAACCAGCTGCAACGGTATGTATATGCATCAAAAACATACCATACGAATAAGTTGTTGTCAACGGCTGTTACATGTTTTCTTCTTTTGAAAAATTTCAGCACAAAATGAGTTTAGAATCCATAAAATATACCAGAGGCAGTTTAGAGATTCTAGACCAGTTACTCCTTCCGCTTCAGACAAGATACGTTAAGGTGCAAGGTGTTGAAGATGGCTGGAAAGTTATTAACAAAATGCAGGTACATAAGTTTGTAATGATTTAGATTTTATAGCATATGCTACTTTTATCTATATCTCATGCGGAGCGATTGGCACGCTATATAATATCAGTTGTAAATTATGGTCTTATATGTTAATAAAATCAATAACAGATAATATTAAATGTTTTTAATTTTATTCAACTAGATCTTTATAATGATCTGAATGTATTAAATTAACTATAAGCTCATTTAATCAGAATCATTTCTAGAAACATCAAACACAACAACAGACACATGTCACCATATAAATGATATATCTACGTGAGAAGTTGTGTTTATCAGCATTAATAAAATAAAGCAGGTTCACTTCTATCAAACCCTGGTTAATAGCTTTTACTTAAAAAGTGTATTTATTACTATAAGTACATGGAAAATGTTTTTGTAACATTTTTACTTAATTTTTAAAGAAAATTCCAATCTCTATTCTAGGTGCGAGGAGCCCCTGCCATAGCTATAGTTGGCTGCTTATCACTGGCAGTGGAACTAGAAAAAGACAACAATTCTGACAAAAAAATAATGAGGCAAGAGGTCAGTTTATCCTCACCTCTTTATTGATAAGTATAATATTGTACACTTATCAATAGAGATACACACTATTGCATGAAGTTTAGCTCTAACCTGATAGTGATGTGAGCTAATATTAAAATAGATAAGCTTCTTATCATTGTTACAATACATGAGATGAGTTATCTACCGTTCTTATTATCTCTTCTCTGTAATAGAGGGAGTGATAGGATGGAGAGTTCTTATGTCATTTTGCATACATAACAATAACTGTATGCAATCACATATTCAGTAAATTATCAAAATATTTTCTGAATGATTGCTGGAAAGCAAGTACTTAATGCTGTAATAAATTATATGCATATGAACTGATGTTTTACAGAATAATATTGTTTTGTATAATACAACTAATTTTGTGCAAATGAGATCTGTGTAGATTTTTAAGCTTTTTGCGCTTCTCAGTCATGTATAGAAAAACATCTTTTGTTGTATCATCGTCTACCTTTTATGGATAGCAATTGCAAGGACACAGGGCTTACTTATAATATGATACTATCTTCAGATTTCTACATCAGACTGATTGATTGTCAAACTGGAGTAGTGTAGAAATATAGTCCGCGCGCGACTAGTTGGCTCCTCATCTCATCACAAATCATCTCGCTATTGCAATCTCATGTGCGTTTTATCTAAACAAGCCGCAACACACGCAAAATGGTCCACTAATCCACTTGAAGGACTAAGTGCGGAAACCAAACCCTCTAACATAGAACTAGCCGCTTTCACTCCGCGACGGCAACACGCGTTGAAAGTACCGGCTAGTTTAGACAAAACGCACATGAGATTGTAATAGCGAGATGATTTGTGATGAGATGACCGGCTAACTAGTCGCGCGCGGACTATAGTTAATAGGAGTCTTCCACATTCATAGCTAGAACCTCTGTACAGTAATTATTTGCATTACAGTGTATAAATAGCAACCTAAATATTTTAATGAGAACATGTATTTGTAATTGGCAACATTTCCTATGATTACAGATTGAAGGTAAACTTAATTACCTAGTGTCGGCGAGGCCAACAGCTGTAAATATAAAACTGGCAGCTGATGAACTAATAAATTTAGCAAATTCCCTGAGTGCCAATGAGAGTATTACACCTGAGGAGTTTAAAGAAAGGTGGGTATGGCTATTATTGGAATACATTTATATTGCATGTATACACTAGCTAGTTGATTGTATGAGTATACATACATATGACAATAGATATAATCCTATTGTCTTAGTTTGCTTCAACAATGAATAATGTGTAAACTTTGTAAGGGTAGAAAATGTATGAAATCAATTTGATTTTGGCTTGAAATAAAAACCCAGCTGTACAAGGTAAATACCGTTTAGAAAGGCATTTTTGAACTGAAAACTTCTTTAGGTGTGTTAAACGAGTTTTGGTAGGGGTAAACACAAACTGATCCCACGTACGCAACGTATGCAAAGCTAGAGACAAACTGATCCCACGTACGCAACGTATGCAAAGCTAGAGACAAACTGATCCCACGTATGCAACGCATTATCATATAGACTCTTGATTTTATAGGAATAAGTATGCAATAGAAACACACTTATCTTATGCAACGCAATCACACGCAACGTCGACCTGCAATGTCCAGATCGGCATGGGAGGGTGGAAGGGATATACCTACGCTAAACCACGCGTGTGACGAGTGTGTTTCTATTGCATACTTATTCCTATAAAATCATGAATTACAACAGCGACTGATGCCAAATTACGGTGCATACACGGGACAAGACAAGTGTGCACACCAGTTCTCACACGTTGCGTACGTGGGATCAGTTCAATTGGAGGATTTGGATAGGATTCGCGTCACCGATGCGCCGTAGTGATTAACTATAGAATATGATGGCGCTAATACCAGTTTTAGGCTGCCTGTCCACCGGAGCGGAGAGGAGCGGAGATGTGTCAAGATTAACCAATAGAATCAAAACTCCGCTCCAGAGGTGCGATTCTATTGGTTAATTCTGGCACATCTTCGCTCCTCTCCTCTCCTCTCCGCTCCAGTGGACAGGCAGCCTTAAGTTTTCACTTCTGGCGGCAGGCACCGGCGCACCATGACTGCCAATTTTTTTATTTTTTTTTAATACTCATTCAATTTCCATTATCATCAGGTTCATAAGCAGGATAGAAGGAATGCTTAGCAAAGACATAGAGGACAACAAAGCTATAGGAAAGTATGGATGCGAGGCTATACTGAAGAGCTTAGAGGGTGATGGACCAGTCAGAATCCTGACACACTGCAACACTGGCTCACTGGCCACTGCGGGCTACGGCACCGCCTTAGGAGTTATTCGGTCTTTACGACAAACTAAGAGGCTAGGTGAGAAATTAAATAAAAAATGCCCATACAATCATCTGAAGTGTTGTGGTTCGTCCTGGCAGTAAACCATGCTTCAAGGTTGCTGTTTGGTAGTTACCTTTATGCGATGGCATGATCTAAACATATTCTCGTTGTTCTCGTGCCAACACGTGAACAGGAAGAAGGACCTTGTATAAAGTTTTATAGTAGTAGTCGTAAAACGAACTGCTGTCCACAACTCCATGTCGAAGCGCATATTTTGCGTACGGAAGTTTTATACAAGCAATAATAACTATTACATACATACATAAACTCACGCCTTCTTCCCATGTGGATAGGTAGACAGTACAGAACCTGCTAGGATCCTTACATCCTTTTTTTCCCTCGTTTACATCCATTACAATAACTATTATTGCTTGTATAAAACTCTATACAAGATAATATTATGACTTTTTTTTTTAAATCTTTATTGGTTTATAGAGGGTTTGATCATATTATGACTTTAGTTTTTATCATTCTCTTAAACTTTTTCCAGACCATGTATACTGCACGGAGACCAGGCCATACAACCAGGGAGCGAGACTTACAGCTTACGAGTTGGTTCATGAGAAGATTCCATCCACATTGATAGTAGACAGTGTGGTATCCGCTCTTATGAACTCGAGGAGGATAAGTGCTGTTGTTGTAGGCGCTGATAGAGTGAGTAGCATTATCAAATAGGTATATGTTTTATTCCTTTTTTGTTCTGCCATTCTGTTACATTGATGATCACATGCAGGGTTCCTGTAATATCATTGGCAAAAGAAACAAACATCATTTCTAAAATTGTTGGTAAAATAAAAATATGAATGTAGAAGCATAAATAACTATAATAATTAGACCACATCACACAAAAAACTGCACATACAAAGAAAATAATTTTATTCAACTTACATAAATTATAAGTCATCCAACTTATGATATCACTATCTTGATCATAAAAGCCAAAACAACTTTTACAGTTATGGAAAATAAATGCAAATGTCTACCATTTCAGGTTGCCGCGAATGGTGATACAGCTAATAAAATAGGAACTTATCAAATAGCGATCGCAGCGAAACACCATGGAGTGCCTTTTTACATAGCTGCCCCCCTCACTTCCATAGACATGGCCCTAACGTCGGGTGATAGAATTAAAATAGAGGAGAGGCCGGACAGAGAAATGACTCATGTTGGAGAGCATAGGATTGCAGCCCCTGGTATGTTTAAACTTCCATCATCGAAGATACATCATGGACACTTTAATATCGACGCCTCTCGCCGTCTTAATTTAGGTGCAACTTTCAAGAAATATTATCGATGTTGTATTTGTTGTTTTGATTTAATTTCTTTTTAAATGTTGCCATTTTGTTTCATTTCGAGAGGGTGCATCCTAAAAGTTGGGAAAGTCGTAAATAGCTGTCAAATATTTACCTGTTTTGATTAATTGGGAAATAATACTGTATGGAAATAAGAAATGTGTCTAACTAACTAACTAGAATATAAATAATGAATTGCAATAACACCGAATATTTAGTTTTAGATGTAAAAACAGTATTTGGAAACTTTATTTGGAAAGTGATATTCATCTCCAAGCCAGGTAAGGGTGACTACACAAACGCCAAATCCCACCGACCAATCAGCCTGACCTCCTTTCTCCTAAAAACTATGGAAAGGTTATGTGATAGGGAGCTGAGGGACGGCGCGTTAAAAACTATACCGTTACATGGTAATCAACACGCATACAGCTCAGGTAAGTCGACCGAATCTGCTCTTCATCTAGTGGTCAGCCAGATAGAGGACGCGATTCATCAAAAGGGCACCTGTCTGGGCACTTTCATAGACATCGAGGGAGCCTTCGACAAAACCAACTTCTCCAGTATCAGCGGCGCCCTCTCCAGACATGGAGTAGAACAGGTACTAACGGACTGGATTACAAACATGTTAAGCAAACGAGTAGTTCGCCTTGAGGATGAGCGGCAGTTGGCTATGATAGCCAGAGGCTGCCCCCAGGGAGGGGTTCTGCTATGGAACCTGGTAATCAATGATCTCATCACAAAACTCAACGCCAACCGCTATTACACAATAGGGTATGCAGATGATCTCGCAATTCTTGTATCGGGGAAGGTGACGGGAACGATCTGTAACCTCACTCAGCAAGCACTACGCATCGTAGAAAGTTGGTGCAGGGAATTTGAACTATCAGTGAACCCCACTAAAACTGAACTAGTCATGTTTACCCAAAAACGCGCATTAGGCCCTTTCCGCCTACCAAAACTGTTCGATACAGAACTTCAGTTGGCCAACGAGGTCAAGTACCTCGGGGTCATTCTAGACAGTAAGTTAAACTGGAGTAGTCATGTGGACAACAAGCTAAACAGGGCCTGCATCACCTTCTGGCAGTGCAGGAAAATGATAGGTAAGAAGTGGGGCCTATCCCCCAAAATTATACTGTGGCTGTACACAGCAGTGATCCGCCCCATGATCGCTTACGGGGCCGTAGTCTGGTGGCCCCGCACTCAGCTGGTTACAACCTCCAACAAACTACAACGCATGCAAAGGCTAGCCTGCGTGGCGACCACGGGCTGCATGAGGACTACTCCGACTGCAGCAATCGAAGCCATGCTGGGGCTGCCCCCGCTCCACCTGTTTATACAGCAGGAAGCGACAATGGCGGCGGTGCATCTTAAAGCAATTAATCTCTGGGGTAAGAGAGACACACAACACACCGCGCTGCTTGAGGGGTTCAACAACGAGTTTCCTATCACGAAAGCCGCTAATGACCGGGTACCCAAACAATTTATCTTTGATAAAAAATACAGGATCCAACTTCACGAGGATAGCCGATGCGAGGGCTTGCGCCCCGCAGAGCTGCGGATCTTCACCGACGGATCCAAAACAGGTAGTGGCACAGGTGCTGGAATCTTCTCCGAGGACTTCAACATACACATAGCCACGCCATTGGGAGTCCATAACACAGTTTTCCAGGCCGAATGCATGGGTATTTCTCTTGCCGCCTCAGCCATTATGGCTAGGGAAGTTAAGGACCACTCGATACGCATACTCTCGGACAGCATGGCTGTTCTACAAGCGCTAAACAGTCACACTGCTGACTCCGGGCTGATATACGAGTGCCACCAGCGCCTTAACCAGGTGGGTAGCCTCAATAATATAACCATTCAATGGATCAAAGGACACAGCGGTTCGCGGGGCAACGACGCAGCTGACGAACTTGCCAGAAGAGGTTCGAGCATGGCACCAGTGGGGCCTGAACCCATTGTGCCACTCCCCTTCGGGTACCTACGCACTCTGGTAAGGAAACGAACCAGGGACCAACACCACAAACTATGGTCGGACCACACTGAGTGTAGGCAAGCCAGGGAGGCACTTCCTACAATCGATGGCCGCCTCACGAATAAGGTTCTCAGACTAACGAAGCAACAGCTGCGCATAGTCACAGACTCACAGCAGCCGTAACTGGCCATGGGTCATTTAATAAACACCTCTTTGTCATAGGAGTCACAGACAGTCCGCTGTGCAGAGCCTGCATGGAGGACGACGAGACAGCAGCTCATGTGCTGTTAAACTGCCCGGTGGTCGCCGCTTACAGGGCAAAGTACTTCGGTAACCCAGGTACCCTACGGGAGATTGTCAGTGACACCAAGTCGTTGCTGGCCTTCTTTGAGGAGCTGGGGTGGATCGAATAACCAATATTCCCACCCGTACGCAAAATACGCGCTTTGACGTGGAGTTGCGGATACCAGCCCGTATTACCTATTACCTATTATTGGAAACTTTCCAAATGCCTTTTTTTACACCTAAAACGGGTACAACATCAAATTCAATGTTATAATTGCAAATTCATTATTAATATTCTAGTTAGTTAGTTACCCACATTTCTTATTTCCATACAGTATTATTTTCAAATTAATCAAAACAGGTAAATATTTGACAGTTATTTACGACGATGCCAACTTTTAAAATGCACGCTCTTAAAATAATTTATTTTTTAAATAGCTTTTTTCTAATAATAAAAAAATAAATACTTACTGATTTTTTTTTTGTTACAGGCATAAGTTGTTGGAATCCTTCGTTTGATGTCACGCCTGCTGCTCTAATTACTGGAATTATCACAGAAAAAGGAGTATTTGCACCAGATAAACTGAGTGAAATCGATTCCAAATAACGAAGTCGTAAATGTATTTATTTTTGCTAAACTTACTGCATCCATTAATTTAAAAAATATTCGAAATACTATAAGTAGCTCATAAACAATACATACCTATGTTTTTATAAGATTGTTATACTGTTTACTGTTATAATCGCATGTAAGAATAAAATTATTGTAAAAAAAAACATTGCTATTTAAAACAGATTTTAGCCTGGATTAAAAAAAAAGATTCAAGAACCTGAAACATGCATAATTACGAAATTTTTTTAAGTCTGCAGCAGCTTTTGTAGGATTTTTAGGCTAGACATCCCGGAGTGACTACCGAGACTAAAAACATGTTGCGCCGACCACAAATAAATTAGGATAACGGCAGGATAATGATGATGACTGCATGCCCCCTAGCAGCTTTTGTAAGATTTGATCGAGGATGTCATCACTGAAAAATAGTAAATATTCTTTACAAAGTAGTATTTTATAGATGAGTCTGCTGCTTGGATCCCACAGCACAGGAATCTTTGAGCATCTGCAAAACAATATACCTACAAAAGAACAAGTGACCTTTCGACCCTAAAACGCTTGTTACACGGTCGCCAACCGCGTCCCGACAGAGGTTCACCTTGGTGGTTTACAACCGTGTAAATGATTGTTTACGACCAAACGATGAACAACTTTGCCGGTCGCCAACCAAGGTCACCTCTATCGGGACGCGGTTGACGACCGTGTAGCAGGCGTTTTATGTACCACCACCATAGGTACTCTACCTACTTGCGAGAGTTTTGTTTATGGTTATCAGAAAAATCCGGTTATGGGGGGTTTACACGGGTCGATTTTCGCCGTGCGGCGAGTCGCTTCACTAATTGCCTCACCAAGCCGCATCGCTAGCCCATTTACACTGGTTACTAAAATCGCATGCGGCTCTGTAATTTCCATCCAAAATGTTGAGCAGAATTTAATTTTGTTTTATTGTTATTTTTATTCATGGTTGTTACGATACATGTACACAGAAACGCTGTAGTAAATAAATACACGTGCGTGCGCGAAACACCTTCATGCGGCGGGCGATCGCCTGGCGCCTGCAACTGATCGTTTACACGGTCGATTTTAGTCACCAGTCGCATGCGGCCGGTTGCCGCGCGGCCAAAGTCGGATGCTACCCAACTTTGGGGCTTGCGGCTTTAGTCACTTGCAACTTAGCCGAATTGCCATTTAGATGGGCGATTTACGCCGCGCAGCAAAAATCGTGCGGCTTTAGTCACCCGTGTAAACCCCCCATTATACGGTGTGGAGCAGTTAAAGTCCGGTTAAGCACCTTAGTGGTCACCTGCGAGATGCCCTAGTCAAAAACAAAGGTGGCCCAGTGGTAATGGCCCCGACTTACAAGTTGTAGGTCGTGGGTTCGAACCCAAGCAGGCGCTTTACTTTGTGTAAATAATTTCATCACCAATGCTCTCAAAACGGTTGTAGCGGTTACACCGCCATGTACGAACTACGCAGCAAAAAGACATGACGTCACATAATTCCTGCATCGCGCAGTTAGAGTTTACCGAGCGAAAAACATAGATAAGACTATCCGAAATCAACTTACGGGCAGTTGCCCGCCAGACAAAACACCCGTCTGGTTGGAGGATCCTCCCTTTTCTATGGTGGATGAGTGAACTTTACACCCTGTTCCTCATACCGCAAAACGGTGAAGGAAACCGGCATGTCTCAGAACCAAAAAATTCGAAGACATGTCACATCTACCAACGCGCTCTGGGCCCGCGTGGTTGATTACAACCCACTTCCTCTCACAGAGAGGAGGCCTGTGTCCAGTGGGAACATTAATAGGCTGATGATGATGATGATGATGATGATCAGAAAAATGTAAAATGTTCTCGTGATAGATGGGTCAGAGCAGAGTAGTTACGCAGCTTGGATACTGGAAGACGTGAGTTTCCGCCGAGTGTGGAATGGGAAACGCTGTGCTGTCGTAATGCCTCAGACACGAATAAAGGAGATTAGTCAGAAAAAGCAACTCACGGAATCTAGAGTGAATAAAGCTATGGTGGGTGTTAGATACAGGAACGGGAGTAACAGAACACAAGTCAAACGCAGGCCTGCTGTGAACGCACTATTACGTACGCTTTATTTAAATCACACGTGCGTCAGGCGACGCGGGGGCGCGGTGCGCGGGGCGCTGCGCGGCCCCGCCCGCCGTCAGCGCAGGCAGTCCACAAGCCGCGCATCGCTACACATACAGTTACAATACACACATACATATTTGCTTATACACAACAGTGGGAGACCGGGGAGACCTTTACCCAGCAATGAGAGAAAAGAAAACAAAACAATAATTCCCAGTTCCATAACTCCCTACAAATATATCGATAAAATAAATACCTGTCTCTATCTCTACGTATAAATTATCGGTTATCGGACGCATCCGCGGACGTTTCCGTAAGCCGCGGCTTATTACAGACGAGTCCGACAATTTGTTAGGTACCAGCCAATTTCTACCATAAATATATTATCAAACTACCATCATTTTATTTCCAAAATTCCTAGAAGTCAGAAACCCACTTGCCTTAAACAACTAATAACAGAACTGTGACTTGTGTTGAATTTTTTGTATTCATTGTCCACGTCATCTAAGTGAATGTGCAATGCTTCTCTAACATTACACAGTAGAAAATAAACTCTCAATGTAGCCTCGGATTTTTCTCGTAAATCATTCTGCAAATTAATTTGGACTCCCATAAAAGTATAATATGCCTTGTTTGGCCCCACAGAGCATGTAACTCAATGTAACTTAACTTTAGCTGGCCCCTTTAGTTCTTTGTTCTCTTTTCTTTTTCGCGAGTAGAATTCCAATGTTACCATTTCAATTTAATTTCAAAACCTACTAAATTCTACCAAAATCTCTTTCAAATACTCAAATACTGAGATTCCAAACACAGTGAATTTCAGAAAAGCTCTTAAAAAAAAAACAATTCCAATATGTCAGGTTGTAGTTGGGCAAGTTGAGTCAAGAATTTATTTTAGTTTTAATATTTTAGGATATGAATAGGACGTTGTGAATAAAATAGTAAAAATGATACAAGACAACTCGGTGCATTGTTGATGATTCATTATTGTTGCAATAACCTGGTTCAGGTTTTCGTTTCTCTTTTTATTAGACACGGAAACGTTTCATGTTGTTATTTATTGTTTCGGGTTCGATATTCTTAGTAAATGATCGTGGTGACTAAAGTGTGGATTGGTTTTAAGTGCAAAAAGTAATGTAAATAAAAAAATATTATTTGCTCGCGCATGCGTTTGTGTCAAAAACAGACAAAGGTTTTGTATGGTTTGGAAATCAGCTGTATTTTATGTGCGATGACTTAGTGATATAAAAAGTGTGTGTTTGCAAGCGACAATGTTCAGTGAAATCGGATACATAGTTTTCCTACTTCTTGCTCTACCGTACATCGAAAGTGGTAAGTCCGAAACAAGTTATTTTTCTGCAACCCACTTACAATAATAGAGCAATTATTCTGCCAACCGAAATGTGTCGTAAATGGTTTGAATGAATAGAATAGGCCTACGCTTACAGTTATATCAACATTATTGTGTATATGATGCCCTTCACCTATATTTTTAATGATTGCTGTGAAATACTAAAAACTCCAATGATTTTCGATAATCTACATTGAATATGTAAACTACCTCATCAGCATTCCCACATAAAATATTCTTCTGTACTTGTCTAGAATATTTGTAAATGATTCATGAGTACATTGACTAAGCATTCAGTCTTAGCATTTAGCAAGTGCACAACAAAGACGAATAGTCAAAAAAATGTACAGCAGGTGTCAATGACCAGCCAGGCAACTGTACTGCTGTAAGCCAGTTATATTTACAATAGAACAATATTGTAAATAGAATTGTATCTGTATAGTACACAACACAAGTATTGTTTATTATTTACATGTCCATTCATAGGTAACAAACTATGTTTTGTCTTGTGTTTGTAAAGGGCTGTAAGACTAAAGCATTGTATTAATCATAGACAAAGTAGTGAACCTTTTCAGTCTTAATGCTGAACTCTACATTGTCTTGCTGCAGGGCAAAGGCCTTTCTCTGCCTTGTCACAAACTTTGTTGAATCTACTAATTATAATACCCTGTCTATTGTTCTGTTATCATCATATTGGTGATAAAATCGTCTAAATTCAAGACATTTAAACTAGACTTAAAAATTATGAAACAAAAACTACAAAAAATCTTATGACAACATTGTATTTTTAATGTTTTCTTTGACACAGTTTCTAACAAACCACTACCATTAGAGGCTGCATTAAATAAAAGAAACTAATGTTCACCTTGGCCACTTTATGTTAATAGTCATACAAACTTTTTATTTTAATAATTCTATGTTAAGTACCCAGATTGTTTATTTATTTGGCATTACAGTTTCATCATGATGATGATACTGTTTATCAATAATAAACTCTGTTTCATTCTACTACTTGTAGTTCCATAAAACCATTATTTCTGTTATGAATCACAAACACTTGTTTTATGGAATTACTGTCTAAACTGAGTTATGGCAATAATGTTGTGGTTTTCTTGAAACTAGTGATAATATTTGGGTCTTCATTCAACCTTAAAAATACTAATGGTTAGTTAGCAAGTCATCTTTCAATGACTCTGACACTCAAAATACCATAATTACTTTACTTTTTATGATGCCATACCTACTGGTACAATTATTGTGAAGTAGCAATTTATATTACAAACTTACAATCAATATGTCAGCTCATTGAGTCTTCACGAATTTATTATACAGGGTGGCGATTAAGTCACCTGCTTGTGTCAAGGGGGTGATTCTAACCGACATACTAAACAAATTTTGGCATGCAACGCATATCATATCCGTAAATTTAAAAAAAAAATCCTATGCAACAGTACACAGGCTATTATTATGCATGTATGAAAACAGAGAGAGAGACAGATTTGGTAGGAAAAGTTATTCAGTAGGATATAGGTAGAATCACCATCTTCTTGATGGATACAGATGACTTAATCGCCACCCTGTATATATTCTCTTCATTATGCTGCTAATGTAATGTCAAAGTTCCACAATTTTCAATTGGTAATTGCAAGTACCTTAGCAACATAATTGAGGTACTGACAAAACAATAGGAATAGACAAAAAGAAATTGGCAACAGCACTTTCACGAGCCAGTCAAGCATAGAAAATGTATTTAGGAACAGGTTTCATACTTGAGGCATTTGCAGCATATTTTATGAAACAACAAAAACTTGTTAGTATTGCTACCTGGGTGAATGACTACCAAATTAATAAGATATAAACTTGTATGACATTTTTGACCAATTTCAAGAAATGGAGGTCTATGCATTTGGCGATTTTTATGGTGCTGACTTGGTAACCACCAAAGTCCTCTAAAGGCTGTTAAATGTGAATGCAAAGCATTGTGGACTTCAGGGTTCAATCAATAATTTTTTGGGTTTTGTTGAGAAGCAGCCCCAGGTTTCATGGTTTCTGGGTACTACGGCCATCAGGAAAACTTGAGTTTTCAATGTTGTTATTGGTTATAGACTGGTAGGTCAATACTATGCCATTGCAGACAAAGGTCAACACGCAAATAATGCCTAAAAAACTTGTTTTTTTTAATGTATTTACTAGTGCACAGTTTGAAATTCCTTGAAATTGAACACAATTTTGTTCTTAGTCATCACAGCGGTTGTATTCAAGTAATCTGCAGGGAAAAAGCGTATTATTATTATTTTGCCTAGTGTCCCACTGCAGTGTAAAGGCATCTCCTCCCTCTTTCCATTAATTTACCATCTGAGACGAGTCCTATCTGTATGAATCCACTTCATCCTGCAAAAAAAACCTAAAATGTATAAATATATTTATATTTTGCACTCTTTCTAAAACACTTTCATCAATGGTTACAGTTAACTGACTACAAAATACTAGTTAAACTAGCTACACATACAATAGATATTTTTTGTTCCACATTCGGTGTTCGCCTGTGCTGTCAATGCTCGATACTGCCGCGCGAAAAACCAGTTCTTAAATTTCTGACTCATCATAAATCAGACGCGTCATTTATCTACCTCTACCTACTTTATGTTTGTGAACCCCATTTTCGAAAGTTAACAGTAGACTGGTTCATTATCTATTAATGAATAATTGTTAACAAAAAGAATTAGTAGGTACCTCAATCTGCCCAGCCTTTTCCCTACTATGTTGGGGTCGGCTTCCAGTCTAACCGGATGCAGCTGAATACCAGTATTTTACGTGGAGCGACAGCTTATCTGACATACACAACCCAGGTTGTTGTCAGACTTTTGGGCTTTTGATGATCCATAAAGAATGTCAAAGTTCCAAAAATGACAGCTGGGACCAACGGCTTAACGTGCTTTTTGTCTCGGGTCTCCCCTCCGTGCCTCGGAAAGTGGTATGTTAAGATGGTCACCCATCCGCGGACTGACCGCAGCAAGCGTAGCTTAACCTGATCGATCAACCCTTGCGGCTGATAATACTTAAGCACGAGCCCTCCTTCCTTAGTACCTATCTACTAATAAAATTGTTTTTTTATTGAGCTGTTTATAATACTGTATAAATTAATTTACATAAGTACTTACAAAGATTTACGAATAATGTCAGCTGACCCTGTCATAAAAATTAATAATTTATAGTAATGTTTTTCTAGATACTGTACTGAATGATTGTATTTCTCAAAATAGAATTGCATCACCAAAACATTGACTCACAAAAAAGTATCTATAAAATGTAGTGCTGCCAATTAGCTACAAAACATAAACCTGTTTAAAATATTGCTCAAACTGAGAGATAGAAAAACCCAGAAGTTGATGATTATCCTGTCCTATCCAAGTCATTAAAACCAAGTTAGGGAAGCAGGATATCATTAACTTTATTAGTCAGTGTCTGTCATTGTTTGCAACAAGTGTTGAATTAGTCATTGGTACAGTAGGCCGCACATCTAGGGTAACACTTGCACAGTTGCACTACGAAAATTGCCATTATTGCTACGACTTAAAGACGCTGTCAATGTCAAACTGTTACCACTGTCGTGCGGTTGACTGTAGCAATGAATAGGCTGCTTACAGTGCAGCAATGGATGGTTACAATTCTCAGGTGAATGAGGATGGCAACGAACTCACCAGTTTTCATTATGCAATTTATATTTATACATGTGTCATTTATTCACCTACATACCTTCCACAGTTGTAACAGTTCCATATTAAACACTAGCTGCGCCCCGCGGTTTCACCCGGATAAGTTTCGATCCCATGGGAATATCGGGATAAATAGTATCCTATGTCCTAACCCAGGTCATGGTCTACCTATGTGCCAAATTGCATCCAAATCCGTTCAGCCGTTTTAGCGTGAAAGCGTAACAAACATACAAAAAATCAAATCTTTTCTCTTTATAAATTACTTTAGATTTAGATCATCATCGCGCGTTCGTATGTAGATAGATAGACGATGAATCCCAAAGCTCATACATTTGTTCGGATATCTGTAGTTCTGTACCTGTTAGGATTTACACCAGCATTGTACCACCTATAAAATGTACCGTATTATAATCAGAGGAAATATCCACTTTGGATATCTGCTTGCATCCTTTGGGTTGCAGTTCCATTCGATCCATCAGAATCAGGGCAAGCGCGGGCAACTCGGTCGCTTAAAACACAGCTGCATGATCCGCCAATAACTAAGTACCTACTTACAGGAAATTGATTATCGAACATAATATTATTGCTTGCCAATAATATACTAGAGTCTTTAATTACGTACTTACCAACGGGACCAGCTATTAACAGTTACTAGGTCGTAATAGGCAACTTATTTTAATAGACTATAATAAGTGCTTTTTAGTACCTAAAACAATAATCATTAATCATTATGATATCTAG
Organism: Conistra vaccinii; assembly: GCA_948150665.1. Taxonomy (NCBI): domain Eukaryota; kingdom Metazoa; phylum Arthropoda; class Insecta; order Lepidoptera; family Noctuidae; genus Conistra; species Conistra vaccinii. The sequence goes on from OX411318.1 coordinate 18,327,324, forward strand.
TGGATTTTATGTTAAGGCGACTATAACCGACTTTTAATGATTTTACACTGAAAATCACGTCTAAAGGAGTAGTACTGCTAATGATTTGGATAATTTTTGCGGATAAAAAACTGAGAATCACGCAGAAACTATCAAGCATATTTTTCTGAAACCACAATTTTAAAGATTTAATTTAATTATTAATCTTTTAGTATACGTGTTTTAATGAAATACCTTTTAATTTTTTATTGTAATAATAAACCAATAATGCGTCTAATTTGGAACAGCGCGCCTGGATTGGCGAGTCCTATTACTGGCTTTACGTACGACGCGTTGCGTGAGCTCCGTACAGAACAAGCAAGCTAAAGGCCACTGGCATTATAATATATCGGCATCGCTAAAGTTCCTGTATGTTCAGCCTATCCTCGTGGCGAAAAGGCGAGAGTTTATGTATTGTAGGTACGTTATGGGAGGGACTCGTGGCTAAATAATAACAGCCACACGGGTCGATCGATCAGGTTCAGCTACGCTTGCCGCGGTCGGTCCGTGGATGGGTGACCATCTCTACATACCGAGTCTCTTCCGTGTCTCGGGAAGCACGTCAAGCCGTTGGTCCCGGCTGTCATTTGTAGATCTTTGATAGTTGTTACAGGTAGGCAGAAGCCCAAAAGTCTGACAAACAGTATGTGTTACCACTACCACAGAGGAGTAAAAGTACTCAGTAACTGGGTTGTGGAGGTCAGATAGACAGTCGCTTTAAAATACTGGTATCCAGCTGCATCTGGGTAGACTGGAAGCCGAACACCACACAACGTTGGGAAAAGGCTAGGTTAGATTGATTAAGGTGTTATGTTACAGTATTCGTAAATCGTTTCTGATGACGGCATGTGGCAATCGTAGTTTTTTAGAGGAATAACAGATAACAGCATAGAAATATGAATAACAGATCTATGGATAACACAGACGGACATTAATGTTTGCCACATTAATGTTCGTCTGTTTTTCCCCTAAAAGTAACCTAAAGCTGAAATGTCCTATTTTTTATGTCCAAATATATTCGCACACAACTAGGCTTTAGAGGCAGGTGGAGATTTATTCATGTCCTAGTTGCCTAGAGGTGAGGGTGCTCTGATCGTGTGAAAAAGCGAATGGCCCCGTTACGGCCCGGGAGGAAATAACATCCATTCATGCGCTATCTATGCGTTCCTCTCGAAGAACAATGATCGCTGTCCTAAGATAGGCCGATGGCTATTTTACAACAGAGATAGCCCTTCCGGTCCTTTAGCTAAAATATTACGTAATTCAAACGTAAAATTAATTCAACGCGTTAATATTTAAATAATAATTATAGTCTTGTTTAGTCAGGTGTAATGCAGACAGTTGACATGTGTTATTTTTCTTCCGCTTCGAAAGTAAACAATAGTTGCTTACTTTAATCTTTTGTTTACGTGTTTGTTTGCTGAACTGCATTTACCTAGCTTCTTGTTTTTACGTGTAACCATTTTATTAGAAACTCATTACATGGAGAGAATGTGAGTTACATCCACATAATCAGCAATAACATACTTAGAAGTTAATTATAATTAGCTAATTAGTCGTTTTAATGAACTTTCTGATTGCATGATAGTCCTTGTAACAAAACGCTACCTAATTACGATCGAGAAGTCCATTGTTTTGGTGATTGCGTAAATCCGTCATTTGTTTCGTCTTGTCAACGAAGTGCGCCAGGTCCATCCGTCCGCTTCTCTCGCTCTACTTACCGTTAGAATCGAAAAACTAGTTCTTATAAGAATTAAGATTCGTTAAGAATTTAATAATCTATCATTGTTAGTTATTGCGAATATGTATACTTGTATACTTAGTAAGGTTTCGAACTTGGGTTTTGCCAAGCGATAGCAGCGCAAAAGTTTCCTGAATAATGAATAATTCGCTGATTACACTAATTTGATTAATAATGCAATCGGTAGGTAACCCCCTAGTTAAAATAAAATACACTCCGTAAACTCTAAATAAGCAACCTAAGTGCAGAAAGCCGAATGATCGCCAATCAGTACAAAAGATTAACCCTGGCTGATGTTGTTCGAGGAATTTTATTTATTTCGCACCAGAGCATGTTTTGCGTTCGGTCGTTCATTCTTAATTTGCGCTGCATAACGGTATCTGGTAAGCCTTGCCACAAATTACCTCGTATTTTTATTTATCTTTAATACTTCAGGCCTTACGCAGTGCAGGAAATTTTAAATGTCTTCACCAACTTGTGTAATGAAATTGTCAACCACCCAAGTATCTATAGCTATACATATATAGGTACACTGTTGGGACTGGCAGCCAATCTTTCAAATTAAAACAATTAGCCTTTTACGACCGTGACGCGAAAAACCGACTGAGTCTAATAACTTTAATTATCGCTGTACCGTCACGTTGTTTACTTTCGTAAAGTTTTTGCCACACTTACTGTTTCTTTAGCAAGAAGAATGAGAGGCTTGAATATATTCTGTCTATCAGACTTTCGTATATCATTCATCATGATATTATCTAAAACTCCCGAAACGTGTCAATAGATAGATTTGATGCAAAAATAAGTTCTTGAGTAAACTCCGAGCTACAGCACTGCAGCAGGATATTCATGTGAATGACTCACCGTCGTCGTCGAAACAAGCGCATTGAAAGACAAAATTAATAAAAATTAAGCAATTTGTCTTCAAGGAAAACGAGCATCCTTTTTTGTTTTTATTCTGTTCTTTCAATTCAATGATGTTCTACAATTGTGAGCATTGTTTGTGCAAACTTTGCGATGTCAGTCTTTATTGCAAAGAACTTGGCACCTACTCGTCATCTTTATTTACCGCACAATACAGTGTGTGCTGTATTGTGTGGTAAATATGGCAGATGCAAAGGCTGTTCGCCTGTTTATCAGTATAAAGTTGACAATATTAGCACCTGTTAGGCCCAGTTAATAATAATTGTATCATTTGAGTGTAGCTCTCATGAGACAGCCGGGTTGACGCATCGCGGCGTTGCGCGCGGGCTGTGACGGCGACGGGCGCGTTCGTTGAACCGACGAGGTCACGTCCACCCATGACGTGTGCGGCTTACAAACACTCTTTCCGCACTCGATGCCAAGTCCGAGTGACTGACAGACACCGAGCGATACTCGTCTCGACACTATCACTCACATCACTCCTCGACTCATCATTCATAGGTTGATCTCGCCTTGTGTCGTGTCCCCCGCTCGCCGGATATTGTGCGCCCTTTCGCGACATATCAACAAGATATTTTTAGCTTCACTCTCTCAAGTTCTTACATGTGTTCCTCTGTATCCTACTAATTGTATTAGTAAGTAATGCAGTCAGTATTTGGTTTGAACAACATTCAATAACGAAGCTTTAAGGAAAACGATAATATTTATGTTTTTTCCATGTTGCAATTTTATTATTAAACGTTAAAGTTACAATAACAAGAATACTTACCCAACACATATTTGTACCTAACTGCAGAAATCGTGTAGGTGAAAAACGAAAAAGGTCTAGATAAAACTACAAACTTGCTCAAAAGTATGTTTTCTGGCACCCTATCAAATAACTGTCAACGTAATCTCCCCACTTACATCTTAAACGAGCGTACTCCAATAAAGTACACTTTGCAATTTACACTCAATTAACTTACGTTTTCTATTTACTTTGGAACACGTATTTTGATCGAAAAAGTTTACGAAAAAAAAGAGACTTGTCGCGACGTTTTCGCTCGATGTTTAAGCGAGTTGAGAAGTTTTTACTGCGTTTGACACAGTTAAGTAGACAAAGCAAAGCAATCGTTGCAAGCCGAACGGCAGTTTCGTCGAAAGTAGCCTCGTAAAACGTTTATAGCAAGAGTAGTGTACTAACACAACATCTCAATCCTGTATTGGAAAAGGGATTACAAGTCTGAAATAAAATTCACCATTAGAAGAAAAAAATAGCCTGTTTCTAAAAAGCCAATCGTTCAAAAGCTGACAGATTATTATCGAACTTATCATCATGTTCACTGCTGTGATGTCATGTCGTCAACAACAGTCAATAAAATCACTTGACATTGACATGAGTTCGACAATCTGTCAGCTTTCACAGTAATCTGCAAGTCTTCCCACTGCACTTAGGGTTGTTTATTAAGTAAGTACTTAATCCACATTTCTACAACGGTGGTGTAAGGGGTTTTTTATGAGGCAAAATCGAAACCCACTAACTAGCAGCATAACATAGTACTTATTGATTATTGTTTTCCTATTCGTTAGCAAATCCATTAAAATCTGTAGTTAGGTACCCACTTAATTACAAGGAAAAATGTGAATCCACCTAAATAACCACAATGATAGATAAAAGCTAAAGTTATCTTAACCACATCCGCTAAATTCCGCAGCAAAAATACATTTACCTACTTATACATATTTCCTTGTAAATTAATTAATAACACCCTAACGGATATTCCATTTTGATAAAATCAATTTTAAAATAGATTTTAGTTTAATTTATTTAACCATTTAAGTATGTACACACATTTAAAAACAGACAAGAAGAAAAGAACAGAAAAATACGTACAAAGGTGATGTTTATTTCTAAAGAAATCTCGTCCAGCATACCTGCGATAGGACAGCCCCCCAATTACGCAATGCACTGCTTCATAAGTTCGACAAAAATGATTGAGCAGATTTTTTTTGTCGAACTTATGAAGCAATGGACTGGCAATCTTTTTCAATTGGTTTCAATTTAAAATTGATCGTGCATTACGTAATTAGGGTGCAGGGGATACAAGAGATGTAGACACCGTGTGTAAGAGTAGAGAGAAAGTAAAATACATAAAATCAAAACAATTCATTACTTAATAAAATAAGACACATAATATGAGATAATACTTACATACATCAATACATACATACATACTTACTTACTTACATACATACTTCTTAAAGAATAATCACCGATCCTTAATTTAATTTAATTTACCTTTTTATTACATTTTTCAAGCACTGAAAGATACAAAACGAAAAAAAGCAGCCAAGCGCGAGTCGGACTCGCACCGTACCGTACCACCGTACAATATTTAACGCTACATATTTTTTTAACTCAATAACTCCGACTCACTTTACCAAAGACATTCCGGACGTCAGCTTGTACGAGATTAGAATGGGTCTGAAGCAGATAAAAAACAACGAGACTGGTGCAAGGTTATGACGGAATTACGGCCGGACTCCTGAAGGCGCCGCGGAAAACCCGTTCTGAAGGCCCTCCAGAAGCTGTTTGATTCCGTCGTACTCGAGGGCAAAAAGGCATGGACAGAGGTGTGGTGATACTTTTCTTTAAGAACCACAATGTCCTTCTAAAGAATTAATAGGCCCATTTCAATTCTGAGCCATGTATACAAGCTGCTTTCAAGAGTAATCACGAACCGTCTCACCCGCAGGTTTGTTGACTTACAGCCTCTAGGCTTTAACACCGTGGGAAACATACATACGTCGCGGCAGGTTACAGAAGACCGAAGAGTATTTAAACCTCCCTCTCTGCTTAGCGTTTGATTCGATCGAAAAATGGGCTGTACTGCAGTTTCTTCAACGGTGCCAGATCGACTATATTATAGGTACATCGAAGCGCTGAAGTGTCTGTACGAAAACGCCACTATGTTAGTTCGACTCCAGGACCAGACCTATCCTTCTGCTGCGAGACAGGGACACATTATGTCACCGACACTGTTCACCGCTACCGCTGCTGGCTGCACTAGCTAGAGGATGTCTTCAAGGATCTGTACTGGAAAGAGCTAAACATCAACATCAATGGCGAGACCCACCTTCGGTTTGTCGACGATATAGTTGTAACTATATCGTAGTCTCCTATGGAGGACCTCGGTACAATACAACGCCCGATGACTTCAGAAGAGCTGCCGAAAGAGTGGGTCTTATAATGAACATGGACAAGACAAAGGTCATGTCAAATGCCCTTTGTAACATCCACTCTCATGAAGATCGGCGACACTATATATATAAAAATTGTGGAAGAGTGTATTTACCTAGGACAAGTTGCCCAGTTAGGTAGGTCCAACTTCGAGAAAGAGATCAATCGTCGAATCCGACTCAGCCGGGCAACGTTCGGGAAGCTACGCAATATTTTCTTGTCCCACATACCTCAGCGCGCAGTGTGTCACGACGAAAGTGTTTGACCAGTGCGGGTTGCCAGTGATGACATATGGCACTGAAACGTGATCGCTCACAATGGGCCGTATTAGAAGGCTAAAAGTCACCTAAAGGGCAATGGAGAGAACTATGCTTGGAGTTTCCCTACGTGATCTAATCCGTAATCAAGAGAACCGCAGGAGAACCAAGGTAATCGACATAGCCCGAAGAATTGCCAAATTGTCTAACAGTGGACGTCTTTCGGCTGAAATGAATTCTGATGATGAATGAATTTCTTTTTATCACGTTTCTTGTATTAATTTTTAAGTGTAATTTATTTTTATTATTTCTTGTTATAGTGGCCATTAGTACTCCCTCTGAATTTCAAGTGTCTCAGTCTACATATTACGGTTCAAAAGATACAGGACTGTGAGTCTGTGACAGACGGACGGACGGACAGCAGAGCCTTAGTAATAGTGTCCGGTTGGCACCCGTTGGGTACGGATCCCTAAAAAATCTACACGCGACGTTGAAAATACTGCGCGGGTATTGCGTACTTCTGCATGAAATATTATAGGTTTAATTATAAAAGTGCCATAACAATGTTATAAATGTTATAATACTTGTAATGTATGACGTGAGTTTTTCTCGTTTACCTGTGTACAGTGTCATTGTCTGTTGTATCACGAACGAAATGTAAACGTAGTGGAACGTTCTCACAACATTATGAGTTTTCTGCAAGATTATGTTTCCTTAACGCGTGTATCGTTGTACCAGAACACTCTTTTAAGAATAACATCTTTTTCTGTAAGATTTTGAAAGGGATAAAAAATTGCTTGCAGGATTGTCAAACTCATGTCAAGTGATTCGATTGGTTTATTTTGTTATTCAGTCAGCCAATGACAGCAATTAAGAGCGCTAACACGCTGGAAGGCCATGGCGACATCGCTGGCTACGTAGTCATGGCTACCTCTGGCTATCTACCGTAGCCAAATGAGGTAGCCAAATATGTAACCAGTAACACGAAGGCGTTCGTCCTGGCGATCAGTTGGCCGCTGAGTGAGGGAGGCGTAACTTACCTGTATACAAAATACTGGCAAGTTGGCGACGCGTAGCGTAGCCGCGTAGGTCGCAAAAGTACCTATCCAGTCTCCACGTAGGGGCCGGTCGGTCGTGGCTACGCTACCAAATTGGCGACGTCGCCAGATCGTAGCCAAGTGAGCTGACTGTCATACATTTCAATACGAATTGTTTGGATACGTAGTTGGTGACGTCGCCATGGCGCACCAGTGTGTTAGCGCTCTAACATTCAATGAGTTGCCAAACTGTCGGTTAATTTTGTATTGATTGGGTTTCAGTATGAATATCGATGGCTATAAGAGTAGGGGAAAACTAAAGAAACGATGGATGGATTGTGTGAAAGATGTTATGGCTAGAAAGGGGGTGACAACCGAGATGACGACTAATAGAGAAGTATGGAAGAAAAAGACATGTTGCGCCAACCTCAAATAAATTGGGATAAGGGCAGGAGAATGATTTATTTATTTATTTAGCAACAATGGCTGTGTTACAGTCAATTACAGTAACTAAAATTATAAAGAAAGAGACAATTAAAAAACACATACAAATATACAAAATAAAAAAACATGAAAATATAAGTAAAAAGAAGGTTAACAACACTTTCATAAATTCCTCTCACAGTACTTCTGATCTGACATACCAATAAAATCTTCGTCCTATCCGCAAACAGTTCGTCTGTTAGACGTGGGTTAGAATCCAAGAGATCATTAAGCGCAGCCAGAGTGCGAGGAATTGGCGACTTAGCACGTGCAACAGTACGACATGGAGGCACGGCAAACAGCCTGTGCCTTCTGCCCCGGCTTTAATTGTCTGGGACAAAGAAGCGCGCGAAAAATGATGATAGGTTTCAGGAACCAACTGATTAATGTCCACACTTATAGAAACAGGGATATCTCTAGGCAGTTAATAAAATTCCTATTTGCTTAATTAAAATCAATCAATCTGCCCAGCCTTGTTCCCAACTATATTGGGGTCGGCTTCCAGTCTAACCGGATGCAGCTGTGTGATGAAGCGACTGCCTATCTGACCTCCACAACCCAGCAACTGGGTAATACGATACCGCTTGGTAAGACTGGTTGTCAGACTTTCGGGCTTCTGACGACCCGTAACGACTGTCAAAGATCCGCGAATGACAACAGGCACGGAGGACTCTCGGTATGTAAAGGTCTCCCATCCACAGACCAACCCCGGCAAGCGTACTTCTGATGGATCGAACCGTGCGGCTGTTATTACTTACCCACGAGCTCTATTTGCTTAATTAAAATAATCTGCAAAATATATATTTTCCTGTGCGGTTTAAAGTTAGGCACTACGGTTCAATACCAACATTGTTTTTGCGATAATAGAATAATGTCACAGGAAGTGCTGTTTTGACCGTCAACTTGGTCACCATTATTTTAACGTATGACATTAACCTCTATTCATGTTCATGTATCATGAACGTATAATAATAATTACCTCATCGCAATGAAAGGCCATGTTTCATATTGAATCACAGTAAGTAACATCAGAATCTATTCAATCAAGTATAAGAGAAGAGATTAGAGGAGCAATCACGTACTGGGTAATCATCGGTAATCAAATCATTAGACATAACGGTATAATAAATATCTTTTAATGAATATTTGGCTTGATAATACATTCCCGGACTCTTAAACCGAGCCACCCTGCTTTTTTTTTGTATAAATGTCTATAATACTTTTTAAATGGATCATGAATGATCCTCATGAATTCGGCCTGTGTGTTTACCTGAATCATGCATAAAACTTTTTTTTGAATCATCATTATTTTGATGTTGTTGATGCCAAAATGCACGGTGGCTCGATTTGAGAGCCCGGGAGTGTATTATTGTAACAGTCCTATTTCAGCATTATGATGCGAGCATATACCGCACAACACAGCGGATCCAAATCTCCAAAATGGCCACCGGGCGGTTAAAGTAGCGCCTGGCAGGCAGTCCTGGCACTACCGACGGTAATCCCTGAATGGGTAATGCGCGGCTGTAAGAGGTGCATTGATATCCCATTCGCTGACTAACGTTTAGAATGTTCGCCGAATACAGAGCTTAGCATTGGACTGGCACGGACCTCTAATGTAGATAAAATGTTCTTTCAGAAGCATTTGCTTAGCTCAGTAAATAAAGTATTCTTGAATCTCGACGTATTGAGGTTAGGGTGTTTGTATAGGTTTTTAGTTCTTTCGATATATTGTCCATAAGGTCCATTATTGCAAAAACTCTAGGAGGATGAAGGAAAGAGGCCCGACTGGATGGAGGCTTTCCCTAGTATAGGTACTTACTAGTAGTTTATCTGACTAACATGGGACTCCCAAGTTGGGAGATTTATTTATAGTTACTTAATAAATATTTGGTTACATGCTGCATGGCAATGAGACAGTACGTGTTGTAAGTAACCTTGTAAGATAACATTATAGGGATCATAGAAATATAAAAAAAAAAAACAGATAAGTAGAGACCAACACAAAAAAACATAGGTACAACACAAGCAAGACTAACAAAAACCGAGAGACGGTAGGAGGAGCGTTGGCAGACCAACAGCCAGGGCTACAAATCTACAAAGTATCGCGGGAAAGATTTGAATGAGACTCGTACTGACTAAGGAAGCATTAAAAAGGAAGAGGCTTGTACTCAGCAATGAGTAGAACAAAGCTGCCAATGATAATGATGACAAAAAACATCAAAGATTTTGCCTTCTTAAATTATTGTCACGGCAATTATATGAATTTTTTGGAAGTCTAGCACAACGACACTCATTCGTGCTACTTAATAGTAATTTAAAGTCAAGATCACGCGTGCCGTACGTAGAAGGTCGACGTACTAAAGTTAATGAGCCATTATTTTATAAGAAGGGCTTACCAACGTTAGACCAAGCCAAATTATAGTAAGTTACGAGTGTTTAATGTTTATCCAGTCCCAAACGAACAGTACACCCAGTGCTGGGCAAAACAGCAGATGAAGCGAATATCGGAACACGCAATTTGAATCCGTTTATGATTCAGCTTTTGTCTAGCTGTGTATAGGTAGAAAAAATCTGTTACGTAGAGCTGTTTAGCTTGAGGCGAGGCTCTAAATCGTGTTACTGCAGCCTTGGAGGCCGGTCTCGCTCAGCCGAGCATGACGCGGCAACGCAGCCCAACGCCAATATCTTTAATCTATTGTACTTTGATACAATCTCGGCCACACTATTACGCGCCAACCTTATTTTTCTTGCAAATCTTGTTAACGCGTGATTCATCAACACTAATTGAAACTAGAATCTTCGATTTCGCAGCTCCCAGGAAACTTGTGCTAATGTCTGTTAGCGAGTTTGCCTATATATAGGAACTTTGGTGTTCTGGGAAAAATATATATTATTTCTAAGTTACTTCTGGGTCAAAGTACCAACAAAATTTTATTTTCCTAAGTAATATTTGAGTCTGAGCTGAACGGTATTTTGTGAATCATACTGAATAGCTCCAACAAAGGACCATCACCAGCACCTTCGGCAATCATTATTTATTATAATATCCTTGTTTAATCTAGATGTTATCGAGTCCATTTTCTCTAAGTAAACAACGTTCTCTTCGTTATGCGGATTATGCCAAGCTATTATGAGCAGACAATCAAAATGTTTCAGATAATATCAAATACGTTTTATTAGATACAATTCTACATGTTTGCTAGTTTATTTCTTCAGCTACAATGCTACAATCAAAGAGGTATTCATTGAACAAATGCTATACCCAGTAATTCCTATCGTAGACTACGTTGTCTGACTTATTTGAAAGAGACTATTAGATAAACCCGATAAAAGAAATACAGTGTAGTAAAAATAAATATTGTAGTAAAAATCAGTACCAGTAAGAGCATGTTGGGTTGAGATAAGCCAAACATATTGGAATGGTTCTGTTCGTTCTCAGTGCTCCAAATATTGATATTACTTACGTGCAATGGAGTTTGCTCAAAACTAAATGTTGATTCAGCCAATAAGAAATAAATTGATAAGTACGTCGCGTCGTTTCTAAGAAGCTTATTCATGTTGTGAATGATACCAGTACCAGACTTGTTATTACCTACTGTTCGTGCTTTTAAACGTATATTTAGCTTTTAGATGGAAGGTACAGACGTACTTAAGTATTCAGACGTTTCGGAATAGACATATATTTTATCATACATTATATTCGTATAATGGCTTCATTAAACATACAGGTATTTTCCTTGTAAAGTATATCATTAGGTGCTTGTTTGTATAATGTTTCAACATTATGTTTTCAATAACGAAGAGGACCTTGGTTTTCCCGTTATTTTTCGTGGAACCTTTTTTTTCCTGCTTCACATATTAATAACTTATGCCTATCCAATATTTGAAATACATAATTATGCTTTTTAAATGTATTAATTTTCTTTATGTTCTTGATATTTAAATATCAGTACTGACTAGGGAATACCTCTGCATGCCTGGTTTTCAGCGAAGTACTAAAGACAGGTATTTTTAACAGCCATTGCGTTCATTTCAAATTTTCAAGATAAATAATGAATTTGAATAGCGTATAATTTAATTACAACATTTACAACACTCCATTCGCTAGATTTCGCACGATGTAATATCAATGTAGGTTAACTTGAACAGAAATTGCCTTCGAACATCTTCAAACATGATTTATTAAGCATTCATCTCCCACTCTCTGTTTTAAATTAAAAATAAGCTACAATTTTGAACCGTTAGTCCGTGTAGGAATGGCTACTAATTACGAAGTCTGAGACGGTCGGCTAGTTGTTTGATAGTAGAAGTAGTGTGTCGACGGATAACGTTCCAGGGATTAAATGCTCTGAGTCTGGAGAGCAAAAATTGTGGGAAACGCGTTGTCGTCTCATCGTCTGCTTATGATAACGGAATACGGATCGAGACTTCTTTTGTGATTTAGAACTGGGTTGCCTTTATAGCTTTGTTAATTGAATAAATGTCTGATGAATTTGTTTCCTCTCCATCACGGTCGTGTTGTTTCCTCAACATTTTTGAATAATCTTCCTTTTTATTAAATATTTGGATACGTGTAATTTCCCCAAGGACCATTTAATGAAGTATTTACAGGAATTATTACGCTTTTTGGTTTGATTGATTAAAGGATTATTTAATTTTTTTCCTTAATCATATTATTTTAACGTTTTTCGGCATCATTATTTTATGAAATAATATTGAGAATTTTTAATTGAAACTCGTTGCAAATATCCTACGAGACAAGGTTTAGGTTTATTATGTTGTAAAATCTGTGAGCAGTGGGAGCGCGCGGCCGTTGACCCCGCTGTAGCGAGCATCCATGCTACAGTAGCTCTACCATGAGTTGCCATCGAAAATTTACTCGCTAGCGTTAAACTCGCTAGCGTATTAACGTTAATCAAATACATTTCGATAATGTCAAAACTTGCTAGCGTCCCCGTAAATGATTTATATGAAAAGATATTGTACAGCACCCCTAGCGGTCACAGAAAGAATTAAAATTTGTTCCAAGAGCACTATAGTTTTCGATAGGTAAGAAACCTAACGTAATCTATTCGATAGTCGCTAACGTTTTTCAGCTGTCACCATACAAAACGGCACCATGAGTCACTAAATCGACAGACGCTATCGAAAAATACGCTTGCGATAGTAGTTACGTTGCTCACTACCATTTTGACGTGTGAAACATGTTTACATTCAAATTATATACGTTTTTAGGTCTATTAAAGGCAAAATAATGTCTGGAAGAGATTATTTAGCATGGAATATGTTAGTGGCCCCAAAATTTGGAGGCCAACGACTGGAAGAACGTAAATTTCAAGAAACTATCTTATTTAGTTCTCTTACAAAATATTCTATTTGCCGGCGACGCCGACGGGACCGATTTGTTCTAAAAGTTTTAACTACATAAGTTAATTAATTGTATAGTGTTTTATACGAATAATCTACAAAGATTGTAAGAAATTCTAATAAGAAATAAATAAATGCACAATTCCAAGAATTCGGCTTGCACCACAATATCCTAACGGATTTACTTACTATAAAAGGCGTAGGTACCATTTTGTGGGCAATTCAGTCGCAGTTCAGCCCTAGATAATACACTTAAATACGGAGCTCAGCCACCAAAGAAGAAACATACCAAGAAAAGCCGAATTCTCCGGAATCATTCAAGATAGTAAATCAGTGTTTTATTTCGCTGCCTCAAGATAGTCCTCATCGTGGTCACTGTGGGTTATGGTACCCAACCTAGGTACGTATTCAGGGGTCCGTGGTGGTTGTGCAGCCAGCGGATTCACCGAGGGTCAGTTAGCAGGGAGCGCACATCAAATATCAGTGGGAGATCGTCCCAAGTTGCCTGCGGTACTGTAGGTACCTCTGCCGTCCGCAACACTATTATTGTAAACATAGTTCATTTTAAATTTAAATAAATAACGCCGCGAATCACACATTGTCAACAAAATTACAAATTGAATAGAGGTAAATAATTATTACCTATAAGGAATAAAAATTCAACAACCCCTAAATACCATAAAAAGGTGCACTAACTGCCAACCTTTCTATTTAGTCGGATTGTTTGATTATACTTATTGACTGTCATAACATTGTTACCATAGCGATACCTTATGTGTAGTGATGGGCAATTCTCGAGAATATTCTCCTTGCGAGAACTTTGCTGTTAAATTCTCGAGAACATTCTTTTGGTAGGGAACTTATGAGAATTTAAAAATTGGATGACTGTATTGAATCGGTATTTTTTTTAGACTAATAGTTTTTAGTGCATTTGAACGTTTTACGAAGTTTGAGTTTAAAATAAACTACACCTCAACTTAAATTCTCAGTAAATTCTCCTGAGCCAGAACATTCCCGAGAATATTTTCGAGAAAATTCTCATAAATTCTCTTAAATTTCTTAAGGTAGTAATGTTAAAGTATGATTTCTGTATTAAAACGAACTTTATGGGTTTAAAATAATCAGCATTAATAAAATGAATAAGAAAACAACATTATAAGAAAGGTTTATGGTGCAAATAATTAAAAACAAAATAACAATCAAAAATAATTTTGACGCAACTAAAATCGAATTTGATAATCGCGACTCCATGTGGTACTTGTTTGCCCTACCTTGGGAATTTTTTTTAGAGCCGGAGGCGCGCAGGGGGGCAGCGTCGACGTGTTTTGATATGGAATTTTTCACTTTTTGTATGGAAAATATAAAAAAATATTACCTACATGTTGAGTTTTGGGGGTTTTTTCCGATGTGTTTTATATGAAATTTTTCACTTTTTGTATGGAAAATATGAAAAATATCAAGGAAAATTTTAAAAATGATTACCTGCATGTTGAGTTTAAGGGTTTATGGGTTTTAAAAATCACACCAACACCTCGACTTCAGATGCAAAAACAGTACTGTCTTTTTTTTCTTTTCTTTTGCTAATATTTCGAAAAAAGTGTGCCCTATCGCAGAATAATGAAAATTTCGACCTTCTTTATGAAACTCATAAACCCTTAAAACTCATCATGTAAGCAAACATTTTTCATATTTTCCATACAAAAAGTGAAAACTTACGTATAAAACACGTCGAGAGTGCCCCCCAGCGCCCTTCCAACTCTAAAAAAAATCACGGGGTAGGACAAATAAGTACCACGTGGAGTCGCTATTGGTGCCGATTTTCTTGTTACAAATGCCTCTAAACTAGACTAAAAATCACCAAAATTTAGTTTAGTCCTGTCAAACGAGGATTTCCCATTCTGAAATAGACTAAAGTGACACAAGTGTGTCATAGTGTTTAGTGATAGTTTAGTTCGGTGTACAAGAGAATCGGCGCCATTTCCAGTCCGAAACATAATACAGTAACGTTTTTTCGAGTAAAGTATAAATAACAACAATAGAAGTTTACTTTAGACCTTGAAATCGAAACTTATTGTATTAAAATTTAGCAATTTTACTTCCATTTTTAAATTCTCGTATATTCTCCGTCGAAAAGAATATTCGAGAATATTGCAGAACATTCTCGATCCGAGAATATTCTCCGTGTGAGAATATTCTCCCGACACATCACTACTTATGTGACGTTTTGATCATATGAGCCGTTCCCTCTTCTTATTACTGAGAAAGATAGAAACAAAACATAAGAATGAAGTTAGCTAGACGACCAGTGTGGAAGATTTCTACCATTTTGGCAGATTTCGCTCCAAAATGTGGTCTGTGGCAGATCCTGCTGACGATTTACAAAAGTGGCAGATTTTGGCAGATTTAAAAGACTTCAAGGAAATTCACTTAACCTTATTAGAATTTTCCTTTTTTTATTATTATTAGGTATAATAATGCATAAGAAAATTGTTAAATATTTTTGTTGATTAATGATATTTCATTGAATTTGTGTCTATTTTTTCCGTTTCCATGAAGGCATATTTTTGGCATTTTTGGCGCCAAGTGTGGCAGATTTTGGCAGTTTTTTTGCCCAGTCTGTGGCAGATTCGCCATTTATGAAATGGTCACACTGTAGGTGACACGATCTATCGAGCTTACCTTAGCGCCTGCATGAGACTCCGTAAAACTCATGGTGCGAGCATTATCGAAATCAGTTTGATCTACGTCAACACTTCCAACTCCACCCGCTTTTCATAGAGCTCATACGTCATGCCGCCATACATATTGGAAGTAAACCCTCCGGGAGGGTCACCGGCATTTCGTTTGCGCTAAAGTTAACCATCGCTGACGGTCTACGGCATTAGGTTTAAAACCGTATTATAAACCACTGTAAAACGAAGTTAATTTGTGTGAATATTTGTAACAGTGAGCAATTTTTTTATTGATACGAGTAATTAAATTATAAATTATAATATCAGATTTTACTATCACAGTTTATAATGCCAGCTGTATTCGCTAAGAAAAAACAACATTTAAAATGAGCCCACCGCGAGGGCTCCCGGTATTCCATATGCGACTAGGTGAACCCTCCCGGCACTGAACGGGTTAATACGCTAGCGCTAGCGAGTAAATTTCGATGGCAACTCATGGTAGAGGTACAGGGCGGGCGGGCGGCCCGTCGCGTCGGTCGTAGTTAGGCGCCCTGCAAACATAAACAAATGTCTGAACATGCTGATAGCTACCGATGAATGGACAATCAGTTTTATTCGTCGTTTATAGGCTGCACAAACATTTCTAATGATCGTCTGCCCTCTTTACGGGTATTCAAAGTCGAATGGGATCTATTGCGATGACATTCATTGCGTGTTCACAACACCGAATGGCGTTGTTGCGGATATAAATACGTTCGTCAGACTGTCAATCTTGCGTACACTAATTTATAGATAATTACCCGTCCGTGCGGACACTTCACTTTAATTGGCCATGCTTACAAAAGAATTACCTAATCGCCCAACCAATTATTCTATTTAGGAAATCTTTATTAGTAACGATAATACAGATTGTAACTCCAGTTACAAATGAACGAGAGGCTTTTATAATAGATTAGTTACCGAAATAAATTCGTATTGGTTTAGATTTGTGGTAGAAGCTCTGAAGGTATTTTTATCCGAGATAAAATATGAAGCTGTGTTATAATTGGGTCACTGGGACACAGGGGGTGGGACTTGGGAGTTCACACTAGATAACACTCCTTTGATTTCCTGCTGCACTGAACGTATTATCTCTTTATTATTATAACAACATAGTGATTCATAAATAACGTTGTGGGAAGTTCTTTTATATTTATTTATAAAATATTATAATACCTAGATAATTCATACTCTATTCTTGTATGTTATACTATTGGTGCTCCCACACTGCGGTTAAAAAATGTTAACAAACATTTTCTAACATAGGTTTCGAAAGAACTACAGTTTCAGTTCTGTTCAAAAACTATGTTAGAAAATGTTTGTTTACATTTTTTAACAGCAGTGTGGGAGCACCATAAAGTTCAGAAGTCTTGTTCCTATATGTGTCAGTTATGGTTTTATTCTATCAATCTAATATCTATTACATATTATAAATTAAAGTCGCTTTTCGTGTTTGTCTGTATGTCCATGTATGAGGTTTTCACCATCGTTTAGAGAATTTATTTCGGAAGGCTTATGTGTATAATACGTTAGTATTAAAGTTACGTAAAACTAAGAAATTTCGACGTTATGTCAAGTTGTAAAAACTGTGCGAAAACAGGAGCGGCCTCTGGAAGATTAATAAACAGTACCCTTTACCACAAATTCTTGTGCTATGAACCTATTTATAATATAAACACCCTCTGGTATTAACGCACAGACGTGCGCCAAATGTGTCTACAATATTCGCCATACAATACTTTACGGAGCGTTTAGTGCGCAAAAGCAATTTGGTACAGATATAATGTGTCGGGTACGAATGGCCGCGAGCTCGCACTCGCTGCCCAACGAAGGCAATTAGCGACACATGCCGTCGACACCGTTTTCTTTTGAAAGAGCACTCCAACTATTGCACCATTCTCACTCTAACACTAAACCACTCATATATTTTTCAACGCGCTCTATTTTCCGTACACACCAAGTCCTTAACGCGCCAATTACTTTCAGAAACTAACATTTTCGTCCCGTCTAAGTTATTTCGGTAGAAGCCTAATAACAAATTGAATCTTAACGACTGAAACTGTGTCCACGAACGTCGCCTGTAACTACCTATTACTTTTAGTTGTTTAACCAAACTTTCAACAAAGAAATGGGACGCGGTGGGGGTTGGTTTGTGTCAGTTTAATTGGATGAGGGAGCTGCACAAATTCGCTCCACCAGGCACCCAGTTTATCAATTAGGTCGTATCGCACGGTAGTTTGGGTCCATCAGTATTTATATTGTTCATTGATTGAGCAATTCTCGTATCCAGTTCATGTGGCTATTGTGTGTCAAATCGAATCACCACTCCTCATTTGAAATTTTGAAAGATTCTTTATTGTATTGCATTCAATTTGGGAGAGCATATAACGTTTTGTCGGAAAGCAATCGTGCTGAATCTGGGTCTTTCAGTTCGTTAACAATACTGTGAATTATGATATAATACATTGATGCGTGGCGTTTCGATTGGTCAACAAATAAGAAAGAAAAGAAAAGAAAGAAAAATAAGTTTATTTGTCACAGAAACACGTGCATAAAAAAAAAAGATAATAAGTTCGAGCAGAACAAGAAAATAAAAACAATAGGTAGATTTAAATTCACCAACTCAAAACAGAAATAGTCGGCAGCTGCTGGCACGTCATGACTGTGACAAGAAGGCTACCACTCAGCATGATGCTGTGCTATGGGGACCCACAGCACAGCGCTGATTTTCAGTGGTCACCCGAAATAACACACATAACATGTCGTCACGCCTGGATTCTCCGAAGGGCTAGGCAGAGGTGTACATATAGTACACCCACATTTCGCCAGTTATGTTTTAGTCCCTTTGAATAGGGGGCGAGCCTGTTGCCATCAACCGGGCACAAATCCAGACTCCAGCCTGCTACTGAGAAACCCCAGACAGAAAAACCCAATACCACTTTTCCCGACCTGGGAATCCATCCCAGGACAATAGTGTAAATAGTGCAATAGTGTGTAGTGTGCGATTGGTCAATAGAATATTAAACTGCTTTTGTGTGTTGAAGATAGTTTGTGTAGGGAAAGCTTGTATCGACGGAACTGGTCGCTAAGTAATTGGTCCCCTCCCTAGAGTATTCCTTTGCTCTAGCTTGTAGTGTGCTGTTAACGAAAGCACATTCTGTTCACCAACTAATTAGATTTCTCTGTGGTTACTGTCTCATCTCAATCGATTTCATTTGATTTATTTCTTGATGCAGCCTATTTTAATGGCACAAACGTCTGTACAATTTGATCTTGAAGTAATTGCTCGAGTGGCAATTTACTTTAGTACCAGCCTTCAGGTTTACAACGGAGTGTTTGCTCGGTTTGATGTTCAATTACTTTTGATATTCTATTCATGTAGCTTGGTTTAATTATTATTTACCAGGGCTTCAGAATACCTCTTTGATATACGTAATCATTTCCATTATAATAACCTTCTGAACATTCTCGTTTTATCAAAGGCAGGCAATTGAGATTCGTGCCTATCTATATGTGGTAAGATATAATCAATAATCATAGTTCCTATTAATAACTACATAAATTTAAGTTGCTTGTAAGGAAGCTTTTAAAGGTGCCAACAAAAGTGATATAAAATGTTAAAGCTTCGTGCAGCAGTAACATTAAGTATATTTAAAGATTGCCATAGAACACAAGTAGTGACGAGGTGCCTAGCCTCTACCCGTCGTTTACGAGCACCGTAATGTTTAGCGAGCCATTTCCTTCAGTTGACTACAATAACTTGCGCATAGACGATAAACGATAATGGAAATAAAATGAGCTTAAAATACTACGTGCTTATTTCATTCTTAGGACATTTACTACATCAAAATATGATAATATCTCGTAGATAACCATTCAACTTAGATTAGAACAATTAGCCAAGAATGGTTTTGGACCCATGCATGGTAAATGCATTGAAGATCAGATTTGTATGTCAACAGATTACAAAATGATTGGATTCAGTAAATTGCATCTTATGACACTCGGACAAAAAAATTGTCACCAAATCAAAATGTCTACGTCAGACACCATTACTGTAACATGATTACTTAACGTTAATTCCTCAAAATGCGTGATATAACTGTATACGGCCAATTCAAACAACAACAAAGTTAGGCCTCACGCAGAACAAAGTTACGAATCCCGAGGGACAGTCGAGTAATCCATAAATCCCTTGGAGAGTCCTCCGTCCTCCGTGGGTACTTTCACTTCTGATAATATTGGGTCGTCACGTCGTGCCCCAGGTACTACCATGAGGATGCGACCCTCCACTCACTAAGTTATGGTTTGCAAACATAACGAAGCAGAGGATACCTGCTTAACTTTTATTTTGTTTACTGAAAAAAGTACAAAAACGTCAACATAAGCAAAGAAGTTAGTGTAAAATTCTCGAAATTATCCATATTTTGCACGGTACTGTTTTAAAAGTCCACAAATGCTTTAAATATAGCTCCACAGGTTTACTGGATTTACGTAGTTTGTTGTTATTGTTGTTTAAATTGTTCCACTTCCATCTGATAGTAACCTTTAAACGCGTCTAATATGACAGGAGATGAAAGTAGCCCGTTCTAACAAGGAAGGAAATAAATGTGATTTTAGATAACTTTATCATCTGATATCATGCTGTAAAGGTTACCGTAGACAGTTTTATGGCAAGTTTCTCGTCACTCATAATAATGCCTCAAATAGGTAACTTAAATGTTAATATCCCACGATACGACGTGAATGCGGCAATATTTATTTTCATTGGATAGTAAATTCAGGGTTGGGTGGCGATAAAGTGTTCGGACGACGTTTAAAATATTCGAAGACTTTGAATAGCTACGCTAAAGTACGCAGAACGATGGATTGAACATCTGTTATCAATACTTAGTAACCAAAGGTATTCTTGAGGTATTAACAAACACAATCACCTTATAAATGTGTGTAGACAACCACCTTGTTTAATATCAGAGAACTATCTATTTATTTATTCATGTACACACAAAACACTTGATAAAACAAAATACATTAAGATAGGAGAGTTGGATGAGAAATGTTGACACAATGTGTAAAAAAAAACAATAAAGAAAATCTTAAATTAGACTACTTAAATATACATAATTATTCATCTATACATATAATAAATCTATACATATAATAAAATTGTAGAAAAGTGGTGTCTGTACAATGGAAATATATGAAAAAAAAATAGCAGGGGTTGTTATTATATCGATGCTGAACCCGAGATTGTAATTAAATTTTTTTTTGTCTGTTTGTCTGTTTGTCTGTGTGTTTGTGCACGCTAATATCAGAAACGGCTTATTCGATTTAGATGCGGTTTTCACTAATATATTGTAATAAGCTTCACTTAACATTTAGTGTTTATTTCATGTCAATCGGTTCATAAATAAAAAAGTTATGTCAATTTAAAGAATCACATCGAACATTTGTTATAGGTTAGGCATTTCTTTCCTTGATTTTCGGTATACTTATCTTAATTTTTATTTAGGGTTTGTATATAAATATTATAAGTATTTGGTATAGGTTAGGCATTTCTTTTCTTGATTTTCTTTATTAAGTATAAGTTTATTAGCTCAGGTTAGTAATTAATTTTTCTAGCAATTCTTTTGTTTAATAAAGTTAGTACGTTTGGTTTACACGTCTTAACACTTATTACTTAAACTGTGACAATTTTAGACTGTATTATAATCTGTAAGTATTTATAATTTTTGTTTACGATAGTACGTGTTTACTAAATAACTGTGTGTTAAGTAGTAAGTACTATTTTATTGTAAGAATGCCTCGAAGAAGATCCAACCTCTCCCAATGTAGCAGAAATGCTAAAAGGATGAGATTAGTTCGATCACAGGAATCTGAGGAAGGTCGTGAGGCAAGGCTCTCTGCAACTCGGGAACATCAGGCTAGGTTTCGTGCTGCAGAAACTTCGACTCAGCGGGAATCTCGACTGAGTTCAAATCGTTCTCGAATGGTCGAGGTCGCGAAAAATTTTTTTCATACTAATGGGTCAAGTCATGAAAAAGGTTGAAAAACACTGCCCTACATTAATCCTACTAATATTATAAATGCGAAAGTTTGTGAGGATGGATGGATGGATGTTTGTTACTCTTTCACACAAAAACTACTGAACGGATTTTGATGAAACTTTACAATAATGTAGCTTATACATTAGAATAACACATAGGCTACAATTTATAAAGATTTTATGTGATTTGGCCATAATATAACGATAAGTATCAAGTAAGTCGGAAAAATTCCTGCCCTCTGAGATCTATCTTTGCGTGCGCTGCCTTTTTTTGTTTTGGGCGGTTAATCATCCAATGACTTCTCCCGCTCTGGGCGGAGCGGAAGGGCGTGTCAGACTCTTACTGACTAAAACCCACACGTGTTCCTTCGATCCTTGATATCTCTTTGAGGCGCGCGTGGAACACGATGCGCCCTGGTCCTTATCGGACGGCGAGCTGCCCGTTGCTCTCCGTCCGCAGGCCCGCGCCTACGGTGGCCGGAAATCGGCTATCAATTCCCGACGCCCGGGACGTCTCCTACGGCGGCGGCGGCTAGGGCTGGTAGGGCGCGGCCTTTGCCACTCCCTCGCACGCTCCACCTTCTCCTTCGCGAGCATTACTGCTTTGCAGAAGGAGGTGACGGCTTGCCATACCCTTTCGCTCCGCACCATGGCCTGAACCAGGGCCGTACGCGAGAGGTCACCGCCGCCGATCGCCTCCACGAGGACACGGCGGTGGTCCACCCAAGCCGGGCAGACCTCCACCGTATGCTGCGTGCGCTGCCTAAACCGTTAGAGTTACATGAAGAAAATGTATTGTGGGATTGTTTGTCTTAAAGAGTTCTAAATAAAAGCCTTTATAACCAAAATAGTGAGCAATAAATATAGTTAAATTTAATACTTTTTTTACATTGCATATTTTAGAGTATTTAGTTAATTCTTATCAAAATAAATACCTTCATCGCTTTTGGTATTTAATGTAGATAAAGTTTGTCTTTTACACTAAGTAATTTGGACAAATAGTTTAAAAGTTAGATCGATAAGAATGACCTGCGATATTGAGTCGACGGCGCACAGAACGAGGGTGGAGGGGCGGGCCAGCCAGGGGATGACGCGCCAGAGCGCCAAGTAGAAGCTATTGCTTAATAATTATGTTCGAGAAATAACGTAAATAACGCAATTAATTGTTGAACTGTCAAAATGAAACCCATTGCTATTGTAAGTGCTACGCAATTACCCCGCTGATTTAGGACATGTTACACGTTCCTGTGGGATAATTTCCGACATCCACGCGGGCGAAGCCGCGGGCAGAAGCTAGTGTATAATATATGTATTTAAATATCGAGTTACAATAAACACACATTACAAATACATATGCACATATATAAATAAGTATAAATAATATTATAACTGTCGTCTACCTGACGAAAAATACAAAAGTGATTTGAAAAATTGGTAATCCTCAATCAAGTTTTACAGACGTAGGTGGATTTGGGGACGTTATACGGATTGTGATATGGAAAATACGTAAAATATTTAAAACAATCCCAGAACAAACGATAAGATTATTAATATAAAACAGCATTGTTTTAACAATGCTGTTTTTTAACAAACAAGAATAATCTCATTACTGCATTTTCCTGAAGCTTTAATGAATTAAAACTAAGAAAAATAACAACGTACGATTTCAAAATATTAAATTAAGTAAAGAAATATAATCTTTTTACATAGAACTGAACGATTTGTTTATTTTTTACTAGTGACAGCAGCTTGAAATATGTGGAAAATTTGTGATAAAAGCAGGCTGTACGAAACAGTTTTTCTTGTACCAAATGTTTATCATGGGAAATGTTACATAAAATTAATTACTCCTATAAAGGAACTTAATGATATAGTTAATTGACTCAGGCGTGACCTTGCGGAAATCCATCATAAAACACAATAGACGATGTATATCTAGTAACTTAATCCGCTTAACCGTTCTTAAAGAGTTAGAGAACCCTGTAAGAAATAACACTACACTACACTACGTTACACTGTTGAACGAATTAAATACGAATATTCCGAGGTCACCATTGTTGCGATTGTTCGCTTATCGCACTGATAACGATCCCGGCCGAGGTGGGCCGATAAGCGATCCTATATAAGTGGGGGTGACGGGCGGTTGAAGCTCACTTTGCGTTCGGCTCGCGTTGATAACACTTCGTGTCCGAGTTCGCAACAGGTCAATCGTCGTCCTGAGGATGCCTCGTTGAGAGGCGAAACACGTGTCGATTTGTTACAGGGTTCTCTAACTCTTTAAGAACGGTTAAGCGGATTAAGTTACTAGATATACATCGTCTATTGTACTTAATGATATGTTAAAGTGGCTATTATACCCTGTAGATTCATTATAATATTTGATTACACCTCAAAACTTAGACATAGTGAAAATTTGAGATACTTACATAGTTTTCTTCGACACTGAGCAACGTCAACTTGTAACTTATAATGTTATCATATGAGTCCATGGACCAACTTAGTCATTCCAAGTTAGCCAAGGTGTTAAGACTTTCGATAAACTTTGTGTGAACTTCGCATATTAATATAATGGACCACAAGAGTATCACGTAGGGACATATAACTGTTTAGGAGGGTTAATGACAGAGGTCAGCGTTTCTTTCTAAGAGCTTTTAATAGAATTTAATTACATCTACATAATAAATTACTAAATAAAAATCTTAAATTCACGGACAAACAACGCACAGCCAAAATTGCTGGGTCTAGAAGCTTGAAATTCTGCACAAAAGTTGCAAATAAAGCACTATGGAAGGATTTTTGAAAATTCACCCCCTAAAGGGGTTAAATATCGATAGGAAGTTCGTAATTTTTGCGAAAAATTGTATCCTACTAATATTATAAACGAAAGTTTGTGAGGATGGTTAGATGTTTGTTACCCTTTCACGCTAGAAATACTGAACGGGCTTCAATGAGATTTGGCACAGAGATAGTTTATAACCTGGATTAACACATAGGATACTTTTTAGCGCAATATTCCCACGCGATCGAAATTTATGTGGGTGAAACCGCGGGACGCAGCTAGTAAGTTATAAAACAGTAGTATAGGCTCTAGGGTTCTAATTATCGATGTTCTATTTTAACGTTCTTATTTGATATTATTAATACTTTCCCTTTTATGTATTAATAATTTTTCTAGTAGGTTAGTAACACAAGAATAATATATCTGAACCTAGCATTAACTATTTAATTCGCCTGCATGTATTTGCAAATTGAAACTCGCCCATGTTCTAACTAATGATAGTCGCTAACTAACCGGTACTTGAGACCGCAGGACTATCGCCACTTCTGTAACTCGTACCCATCTTGTTTACATGTGAAAGTAGACGGACGGATTAATACACGACCCAATTAATGCGATTGCGATCTTACATCGGAATACTCGACGCATCAATCATAGAGACCACTTCACCCCCAAAGTTAATCTTCACTTTAGGGTTTAATTCGTCTATTCAAGTATTAAGTGCTCTGTTTCACAACTCGGGTAAATTGGTCTGCAGTTCTGTCTAATATATTAGGCAGAATTGCAGACTAATTTAACCACACACATTTACTCGTAATTAGAACAGCCCCCCAATTACGCAATGCACGATCAATTTTAAATTGGAACCAATTGAAAAAGATTGCCAGTCCATTGCTTCATAAGTTCAACGAAAAAATTGAGCAGATTTGGAATCTTTTTCAATTGGTTTCAATTTAAAATTGAAAATGCATTACGTAATTAGGGTGCTGAATCATAGTTATATTACTGTTCTTCCTCAAATGAAAGTCATGTTCGTGAACGGGCGCCGTCAGTATGGACTGGTCATCTCTTAGCGGCTTATTTTAATTTAATTTCGGAGTTGTTTTTTTTTTTTTGAAGTGGAAACTTCTTTAGGCATGTTAAGCACTTTTTGGGTGAACAAAAATCATGGAACTCGCGTCATCGTCACCGAAGGCGCGTTGAGCACTTTTTTGTTCAAAGTCAAAGTCAGTCAAAGTCAAATCATTTATTTCAAATAGGCCCTTGAAGGCACTTTTGAACGTCAAAATTTACAAAATAAAGTATTGATTCTACCGCCCCTTCCAAAAGGTAGTTTTCGTATGGAGAAGAATGGGCAAGAAACTCCACCGTTACTCTTTTTAAAATGTTTTACAATATTTTGTATAGGTACATTATTTATATAATTATATGTGAAGACGATGCACCTAGAATAAAATTACTGTATAAAGTAAAAAGAATTTAAAGTCGAGCAAACGACAGATAAATTAATTATGTGGTAGATACATGGTGTTCACATATTCACAAACATTGTAAAAATAGACGAATCTACTAAAAAATTACAATTAATAAGTCAGTGTGTGAGGAAGTAATCACAGGATGTACTCGTAAAATCAATGTCATATAATAAAAAACAAATACAATTAAGTAAGCAACCAGTTTGATTTTGTCTAGACTCTAAATTGTCCTATGGAGCAGGACCAGCATGTTTCCAAGCATTCTTATCTTGGATATAATCCTCTAATCTGTAATATGCTTGTTTACAAAGTGTACTTTTTACATGAGTTTTAAATTTTCTTTCATTTAATTGTAATATATCACAAGGTATTTTGTTGTAACATTTAACACAGTACCCCATAAAAGATGTATGTACTTTAGATAATCTGAAAAATGGTTGATCTAGTTTATCTTTATTTCTAGTATTAAAATTATGTCTATCACTTATTTTATTAAAAAGATGTAGATTTTTCCTTACATACATAATATTTTCATAAATGAATTGGCAAGGAACGGTCATAATATTAATCCTTTTAAATAGTTCCCTGAGAGATTCGCGACGACGGAGATCGTAAATGGCTCTGACAGCTCTCTTTTGCAAAATAAAGATAGATTCAATGTCAGCAGCCCGACCCCACAGTAAAATGCCATACGACATAATGCTGTGGAAGTAGCTAAAATAGATCAAACGCGCGGTTTCTACATCTGTTAACTGTCTGATCTTTCTAACAGCATAAGCGGCCGAGCTTAGCCGCCCCGCAAGAGATGTTATATGAGGTCCCCATTGTAATTTCTCGTCTAGCGTGATTCCCAGGAAAACCGTTTGATTAATAAATTCCAGTTTTTCTCCATTCAATATGATGTCACATTCGCTACTTCTAATGCTACGGCTACACTGGTACGATAAAGCGAAGATTCGCGTTGTCGCGACACGTCTGGACAAGATATTCGTCACGTCGCGAATCATTCACGCGTATTTACCCGGCTACACTGTCGCGATAAAGCAAAGATTCGCGTTGTCGCGACACGTCTGGACAAGCAATTCGTCACATCACGAATTATTCACGCGAACTCGAAGCCTTCGCGCGGCTGTCGGTAAATTACTGAACACCAAAGGATTTTATCGCGACAGAGTTCGTGCTGCTGGCCACACTTCCCGCACTCTTGGTTTACAGCGAGACGTCGAGAGTTTTGCATGTATTTGTCTTGCAACACGTAACTTCACGTCAAAGCGAGTATTTTGCGTACCTATAATATTTAAATTTTGTCGTAAGTACCTAATTACGAATTGGAGCAATTAAAAAATATTTGGAACTCATCGTTAATTATGAAGCAGAAACAGTGCTATGGAACCCGCAAGAGACGAATCAAAAAACAATTTTAATTACTATAGAACACATCTTAATAAATATATAACGTCGAGTGGCGTGCGAAAGACAGCGCGCGAAGTTTAGTTCGCGATAACGCGACAAATGTAGCCCCAGCTTTCGAGTTCGCAGAATGATTCGCGATGTGAAGAACTGCTTGTCCAGATGTGTCGCGACAACACGAAATCAAAAACAATCTTCGCTTTATCGCGACAATGTAATGTAGCCTGTATAGTTCGTCGTAGAGCGAACACGAACTTTATAGTTTTTGTCGCGACAACGCGACACGAATCTTTGCGTGACAGTATAGCCGTAGCATAACATTAGGTAATTTAAATCTAATGCATTTGGTTTTATTTTTATTCAGTACCAAATTATTTACCGTAAACCAATCTTGGACCTGAAGAATAGAGCTATTCACGTCGTCAAGATTTTGCGATCGTCGGTTGATTTTAAAGATCAATGATGTGTCATCTGCAAATAACACCATCTTCGGTTGATTTTGAAGTAATTGGGGTAAATCATTAATATAAACTAAAAAGAGGAATGGACCCAATATCGAACCTTGAGGAACGCCCATTGCCATTTCAGACCCTAATGAGTTTATGCCGTTTACTTGAACTTTAACCTTTCTATCTTTCAGGTAAGATTTTAGTAAATCAAGGGCTGTGTTCCTAATCCCATAATGCTCCAGTTTCAGCAGAAGTGTTTCATGGTCTACGCAATCGAACGCCTTCGAGAGGTCGCAAAAGATTCCAATGGCATCTTGTGCTTCTTCCCAAGCGTTAAAAATGTTCTTTATTAGGGTGACACCGGCGTCAGTGGTGCAACGCCCTTTGGTGAAACCGTATTGGTGTTCGTGAAAGATGGAATTTTTATTAAAGTGACGTAACATTTGATTGAGCATCAACTTTTCAAACACCTTACTGAGAACAGGCAGTATTGACACAGGCCTATAATTGTTGGGTTCTTTACTATCACCGGATTTAAATAATGGGACTACTTTACTGTGTTTCATGAGATCCGGAAAGACTCCTTGGTCTACACTAGTATTAAATATGAAAGCTAAATAGGGCGCAATGGTCTCGATGATAGATCTACAGACTTTTACAGACATTCCCCATAGATCTTCTGTTGGTTTAATTTTAAGATCTTTAAAAGCTTTCGTAACAGCCTGGGGGTTTGTATGCTGAAACTTAAACTCTAAAGGGCACGACTTTACATTCTTTCTAAGTAAGGCAGCAGAAAGCGCGGGTGAGGAATTTAAAGCTTCAGTCGTTTTAAGGGGAATATTAGCAAAAAAGTTTTCAAATTCTTGAGCTATTTCTACATCCGAGTTTATGGGGCCATGTGCAGTCTCTAAGTTAAATTTAGTATTACGCTGTTTTTTCCTACCTGTTTCATTATTTATTATTTGCCAGGTAGTTTTTATTTTATCATCAGCTGATTTTATTTTATTACTAATGTAAAGAGCTTTAGCTAATTTGCACACCATTTTAAAAGTTTTAGAATATTTTGCAACATACTGATGAAAGCTTGTATTATTCATAAGCTGCTTTAAGCCATAAAGTTCAAAAAGTTTTTCCCTGCTTTTACGAATACCTGGAGTCGCCCAATCACTAAATAAAAACTTTGTGTAAATAGTTTTAGTGTGTATTGGAAAAGTGTCAATAAATTGTTTGTTTAATAGTGAAAAGAACTCGGCGTAGAACTCATTAGGGTCACATATATTATTAAAACTCTGAACACATAATTTACTTGCCAAAGAATTATTTAATTTCTCTAAATTTTTACATGTAATTGGCCTAAACTTTATTTGAATTTTTTGTAAAGGCATGTAGGAGCAAAATGTTATTGTTTGTCCACTGTGATCAGATGGCAACTTATTTACAATTTGTTTATGTAAATAATCACAATTACAAAAAATATTATCTATACAAGTGGCAGAAGAAGCTGTCACTCGAGTAGGTTCAATAAAAACATTTGACAAATCAAATGACCTAAATAGACTTAATAATCTGATAGTGTTCGAGTTATTTTCTAATAAATTAATATTAAAATCACCACATATGATTATTGATTTATTACTAGCACTGAGTTTCTTTAGCACATCTTCCATTATAGAATCAAACATAGATAGATTCTGGTAACTGGGAGGTCTGTATACGCATACTATAACATGCTTATCAAGCTCAACACAGGACAATTCAATGGTGTGTTCAACAGACAGTCCGATGATGTCTTTTCGTTCTTTACAATGAATATAAT
Source organism: Conistra vaccinii (assembly GCA_948150665.1). NCBI lineage: Eukaryota > Metazoa > Arthropoda > Insecta > Lepidoptera > Noctuidae > Conistra > Conistra vaccinii. The sequence continues at coordinate 18,357,054 of OX411318.1, forward strand.
TTTTTACTAATATTAATGACCCGCCATGTATCATACGTTTTCGGCTGAAATGGCTAACTACACAATAATTTTCATAATTAATTGATATTACTTGATGGTCTTTTAACCAATGTTCTGTTAAACAAATGACATCAAACTTGGTATTTTCTAAAAACAATTCTATTTCCAGTAATTTAGAGGAGCAACCTTGGATATTCTGATGGAATAATTTTATAGTATGTTGCACTCCCTTTGGTTTTTTATTATTATTATTATGTGTAATATTGCCAGAAGCTACTTTTTTACTATTCAGTATTAATAATTGGTTGTTTGAAGGGGTAACTTCTGTTGTCTTACTACCTAGTTTAAAGAGGTATCCGGAGTGACAGTGTTGACAGCGCACTCTCTTTTATGTGTTTGGATTTTTTTAATGGAGCTATAGCTTTCGTTCTTGTACTGACAGCAAGCCACATAAATTCGAGGAAGTACCCCTCCAACCAAAGACCCCGACGACAATAAAAAATTCTATAAAGTCGTAAAACCTGTATACAAAGTTTTGTTCAGATCGACCTGTAGAGGAGTACCAACAAACTGACACACGAAAGCCAATTTTGGCAGACTCGAAGCAGAGACGCTTCGCTCGCTCGGTCAATTAGGATACAGAAGATTTTATATCCAAAAAAAGTAAAAATGCGTAGATAACAGAAATACAATTAAGAAGACTCGCTATAAATCACGCAGACATGGTATGAGTATGTCAATAGTCCACCCTTGAATATAATTGGTTTAAATCTCCTTTTGTTGATATACTAACAACTGCGTGGGAAGACAGCACTATTATAGTGATTGTTTTCTTCATTCAAATACATTTGCGTACTGTAACAAAGGTACACTACATATTCTCACTCGCGAGGCGTTGAAGTCATATGGGACATACTCGTAATTAAGTATTTAATAATATTTGTAAGCTTGTAAGTAGTACCTATTTACATCTCCATAGTATACTTGGTTGGTATACTAACTCCCTATCCATATTTCTTGTAACGATCGCAGAAACGTTAAAACACAAAATAGGCATATTTAGGAGCACGCACACTATTTCAGCTGTCCAGTGAAGGAAACACTGAAAATTTCCTAGCTTTTTGCATGTCTGAAAAATTGACGATGAGGGAATAAATCCAGGCAGCCTGCAAGGTTGGGTATATACCCGCGTCCAGAACACGGCGCTCCTGTCCTACTGACCCAGTGACACGGTGCCTATCGCCCAAAGCAAAAAGCTTCGCTTTGTACGCCTGAACAAATACACGCGTATGTAAATGTTACACATGAACGACCAGCCACAAACGTCACGCTGCGCAAACACTGATAAATGATTAATGTGTTTTTTAACGTGATATAATATGTCGAATTTTTAACGACCTTAAAAAACGGTTGTCGCATTTTTACCCCTTTTCATATCGGATCGAATTTAAATGAGCAAATACTTGGTTTTGGATCAATTTATACGCAATCATTCGATGCCACAAAGCTTTCCGTTTGCAAAAACAGTTTGAAATACAGAAATTGCCGAACCCGTACTTCTTCTAGTTGGTTTGACATGTGTAAGTAATGTATCGACAGCGCTGACATGTTGCGCATTTTATTTGCGTGTATACAAGGGAATCAATTTCAAATGGGACGTTAAATAAATCCGCCGCGTCTCACGCTGTCTCGCATTCAGATTGCATTCAGCTGCAGCTCCCTCGTAACTTATGTCGCGCACATCGCATCGCAAACAAAATACCAGGTCCCGTTCAATTTCTCTGTCGAAAACTAGTTTCCACTTTTCTCATATCGCTTTAATTCCTACATCAAGTTGTTCTTGTCGCTAGCTGCATTTTCTCGAAATGGAGGCCTAACGAGAACGTATAGGCTATTTATTTGCGCCGAGCTTCCTACGTGCCCGATGCGCTGGCCACGTAACAACTTCCATATCCAGTGCTGGACACCTTGTACATAATAAATGTAGTGTACAATACACCACACAATGGTAGAATATAAATAACTGACCGTAGTTGGAGACCAGCCGCGTATTGTTCTAGGATACACGTGCGTATACTTAATTTATTTAAAGTAATTAATATGTAGAGAAGATGTCTAATAGAATGGCTGTAATGAGTACAATACACTAATTAAATTAAATACTTACAGTGGAAAACTACTGTGCCCATTTAGGTGTACACCTGGTTATAAATTTTCCAGAGATCAGACTTCTAACCTATTCCTGCCTCACTCTCTCTGCTCGCTGACTCATCTGTGATTGTAGAAGGCAGTTTATCAAGCCCTTGTAAAATATGTTCTTTATCAAATGGCAAGACTCCGAGGCATCCAATTTTGCCAGAGAATTCACGCCGCTGAAAGTAACTCAACTATACTTATAAGTCCATTGTGTCTTAAACTTGAATCTCACCAAGTAAGCGCCCCAAAAAGTTTATAATTAATGTTAGGGAAAAATTAGTTAGGAGAAAATCGGTAGCTTCGCAAGTGGCTTTTAATCAAAGTGTAGGAGTTGAGCAAGCGTGTGAAGTGCTGTGCTCCGTCTTCGGAGTCGCGGACTGTCGGGGGACCGGACGCCAACGAACTACTTCGTAACTATCACGTCAGATTGAGCTGTAAACTAAATGAGCTAACATAAAACTAGCAATTGCCCGTGACTTGAGTCGCCTGGCGGACAACTTCATCGGACAATGCACGCTATACAATCTCCGTTAATTAAGTTGACGTCGTTTCTAGAGAACATGGTTGTTATTATATTATCCAACATTATTCAAACATTACCTTATTATCCTTCAACATAAGCTGTAAGCACAGTTACAGGTAAAATAAAAACTGAGAGACGTTATTAGGCGAAATACTGGAAATACGTTGCGTGGGTGGAGTCCAATTAAGATTTAGTGGCTTTCGAAAATCCTGGTTGAATAAAAAACTACGGTCGCTGTTCATTTTCAAGCCTATTTATTATCCTTGTAAATTGAATTGCATTTTTACCAACTGTTGAGATTAAACTTTTTATAAAAGCTACCTACGTAGTTTCTGCGGCCATCCCTTTTGTCCTATTTCTAAGTGTAGTCCGTATCTACTTTATCTTTGTCTGCTCTTTATTCTTGCTTACGGATAAAAGCTTTTATACTATCTGGGCAGTCTGTCTTACTGGCTTTTTTTTCTGCAGCTTCTCGCCGACGTCTCAACGAGTACATCGAGCACTACGAGGCCCTGGACTACGATCCAGACACATTGCACGAGCAACACTTGCGTGCACGTCGCTCGATAGACGCGCCGGCAGACTTAAGACTTCACTTTCGCGCACATGAAAAGAGTTTCCACCTACGGTTGCGGCGGGACTTGTCCGCTTTCAGCGAAGACTTTAAGGTAAGTAATGGCAGCTTGTTTAAAATTTTAATGTCGCTCAGGTTATGCAACTTGTTCGCAATGTATTCGTTTTATGTACAGGTTGAAGGCGCAAAAGGGCAGTTACATGAAGTCGACACATCACACATTTATCACGGGGAGTTGGCCGGTAAGTGTTAATAACAGAGTGAATCATTAAGCTTGTAACGGTGTAATACATGAAGGTCGATCAGAAAGAAGAAAGAAAAATAGGTTTATTTGTCACAGAAACACAAATCTGTAGATGTATGCATTTTTTGCAAAGCGCAGTTAGATTTCAGTAAACTTAGACTTGGGTTTCAGGGAACTTACGTATTACGTCAGTTGGGTGGGCCCAACTGACGTAATCCGTAAGTTCCCTCCGTAGATCCTCTTGAGGATCTAGGTGCATGACTAATCGGGCTATAAACTGTTTTGATCGGAGGTCGTGACAGAAAATAGTAAACAGTAACTCGCTTAACTGCAATTGAATGAGTTATTCACAGCCAGGTGAGGTGGAGAGCTTTAGCAGTTTAGCGCGAAGCGGAGCACTCACGTACTGAAAAGACAGACACAAACTTTGTAGGTGACGTGCGGCGGACTGACAGCCGCAACTCGGGACCCACTCCCATTGTACACCGGGAGCCGAGAACACCGACGTTATCTACACCCAAGATAGACGCTATTGTTTGCCCTCACCCCGAGGGAAAATTTAATAAGTCCCCGCTCGGAGTATGTCGACCGCGATTGTGTTTCTCTTTAATCAAACAAAGCCGAACGCTAACTCTCGGTTCGCATCTGCCCACGCCCGCACCAGCTCGCGCCACACCAGCTAGATGCTTCTCTCGTTTCCGACATTAATAATTCTTGGGGAGCACTAAAACATATTTCTTTTTGCAATTACTGGCGGGACGGCGTCAAAGTCCTGGCTAATTGGGAGCTTTCGGCGGCCACTCGACTTTTAATGTTGGCGGGTGGATGCCGCGCCGATGTTTGGACGCTCCGCAGGCTTAACAACGCTATGTAAATAATTACACTGTTGAAAATTTTGCCCCGCATTCCTCTTTCGCGAAATATGCTAAAGAAATTTTCAAAAGAAATTCATAACATTTTCCGTACAAAAACAAATATTTGCTCGTAAAGCTGTTTTCAGACCAGCGCGATTTGTCGCGCGACGCGACACCGGTTATTGTTATACCGTGAAGTTTTGTATTATTCGTGTCGCATCGCGCGACAAATCGCGCTGGTCTGAAAACAGCTTTCTATATGTTGCATAAATAGGTACTGGAATCTGAGATCCTCCTCATTATTAATGGTGAACGAAGTAAACTGATGATAAAGTAAAAAAGATGAGTAGATGTAATACTTGATAAGATAGATATTGCTGCTAAATAGCCATTTAGCATATCGATGGATGAAAAAGTGCGATGGTGATGCGTATCGACGTCGATGCGGGTGCGATTTGAGAGTTCGAGTGCGGGTGTTATGATGGTGAAAGTTTGGAACAGTGTAAATGGATAAAGTTGTGCGGAGGGCGGCGCGGCATCGATCGCAGTTCGTCGCCCTACTTACAGCGGTCTCCGATGCACTTAGTCGTCGAGTTGCAACCTACGTTTTGCATGCACAACCCACCGTCCCCACATATTTATCAGCAACTGTAAACACGATTTGCGTTTTTATTGTTTTAATAAAAGCTGTGAATCTACTTGTGGCTTAGCATTTTGATGATGCAATAAGCGTAGGTCTAACTAAAGTCTAAACTTCAATAAATGGACAAGCTTTGCAAAGAATTTATACACTTCAGGAAAAAACTTGAATATCAGCTTCCCTGAAAATGTTCCGAGCAATAAATATAAAAGCTATATTCTTCATTTTACGTCTTTTAGTCCATGAAACGTGATTCTATAAATTCTGCGTCTATTTAGGTCATCCATTGAAACTCGTCAAGGAATGAGGAACATTGCGTAAACAGGGAATTTTATACGAGAACTATTTCTAGGAAATGTTCACTTTCGTTGAGCAAAACAATAGATCCGTATCTATGCTGTGAAATGTGAATGGTCACTTGGTTAATATATAATTTACTGAATGATAAAACAGAACTGGTACCAGTGCTCTTGACTTCAGAAAAATGAGCGCGAGTTTTTCTGCCGTCGCACTTGAATTTTACTGAAAAACATTTTCGGAGCCCTGCGGTTTGGTGCGGAAAACATTTCCCGTTTCCTCCGTACAGCCCGAATATACTATAAGTACTTAATGTTATGTGCAAATGATTATGTGCTTTATAGTCCTCAAATAAGAACTTTATTAGCTAGAACAAGATTATCCTTATGAGAATGAGTAAATGTCGTTATTGTTGTTTTTCCAGAAATAATGATGTTGTCTTATCAATTGACGTTGGTCTTAATTTCCTAAGTTTACCGTTCTTTGAACTGGCGCTGTCGTCAATTCAATACTTCATTGTCTCCCTCGAATTGGTTCTCACCAAAGATATATTGTTATACTGAACGCGAAGTTTTCTTTGTTTCAAGAAGAATATTTGCAGTAAAAACTTGACTTAAAACTTAAAGTTACGATATATTACAGAACTTATGGAGCAAAAGTATGATGTATGATTTCAGTTGTATAAAGACCAGATCTTCCTTTTTCTAGAATTCGTTAAAGATTTGCAAAGGGGATTAAGGAATATAAGCTTGATGGATCTGTATATAGCAACTAGAAACACAAATATTTCTTAGTGAGGGTCCCAGAGATATAACAGAAACTTTATATGGACACTAGATCAGGGATGGCGAACCCATACATATCCAAGTGCCATTTTTTTCAAATAAATACTTAATGTAGCCACGATGTGCCAACTAAGAATTTTGACTTAGAGACTACTGAAAAAAAAAAAACTATTCGCAAACAGAAATAGAGACCTTTATACAATGTGGAGACTACCATACAACAAAAAATTTAAATACTGGCACTACTAATGCTTAAGAGTATTATGGAACTGTCAAATAAATCCTAGCTTCGAAATAAAAAAATGACGTTTTCAAACAAATTAAATGTAATGCATGCCGGATCCACCCTAAGCCTATAAATTCCGTTTATCCAACTAGGCTTTGGGTGAAGTCTCAGGCATACATTTCCGAATATCCACCTTAGGGTGGATTTTTGGGGTGGATAAACGGAATAGCCTGAGCCGACTATGGATTTTGCCGAGCTATAATGACTAAACTATTGAATATATTCAATTTAATTTTTGTATAGGTACAGAATGGGAACGCTGTTAAATTTTTTGTTGTATTGTCGTCTCCACTTTGTATTTATTTTACCGTTTTATATTTATTTCAATGAAAGAACAAATTAGTGCAAATTCAGTTGTTACAAACTTGATACCAATTTATATGCAGGTTCAAATCTTTCCTTGTTTTGCCATCCCTGGACTAAATGATGGAACAAGTAGTGCTGTTATTGGGTATTGAATTTCCGACCATCAGTCGACTAGTTAAGAATAGGTCAGAAATTCTTGGACTGTTTGTTTATCGATGACGATATTATTCTTCTCAACAATGTTAGCATTCGTACAAAGGTTTCTACAAGACAATTATCAAGCTACATAAATTGTTATTTAAACGTTACAACCTTACAACAATGCTTGTGAATATAATTTTATAATAAACCCATAGTCAACAGCGGCAGTTAAGCGCGTAATCAATTTGATCGCACCGCTCACACCTGCATGTCTCAGTGGGTACTGTGGGTAGGGGACACCGAACAAATGGTACGCCTTAGCAAATGTAATTGCAACGTTCAATTTACTTACAATACACCTCGGGCCCCTATTAGCCGAACGGTATGACTCACCAGGTATCATTATTAATACCTTTGAAAACTAACGTGCTTGTGACACGACACCCAGCAATTGTTAAACTGGAAGCTCCGTCGTTATCGCTCGAACAAATTGTGAGCTTCGGGTGACCGAGACCGATAATAAGGGGTATCGTTAAGACAAGTATTCGAAATATGGAGCATTAGTGGATACTGGCTGAACGTGACTCGGGTGTGGAGTATTAAACTTATACCTTTGAGTAATGAGACCTTTGTTCGAGTAGTTGGGGAGTAAGATTGAAAATCATGGCAACATTTTGGTGTTATTGCTTAGATGCTCGATGAATTGCGATTGTCTATAGAAATTATGCAAATCGATGAATATAGGCGATAAAAAAAGATAATCTTTATTTATCTCTAACATTGTGCTGTGCACACTACACTATCAATATTTTTCTTATCTGCTATATTACGTTTATCTTGTAAGATAAAGATATTAAGTCAATGATAAGAGCTTAAGTATCACACGCTCCAATAACTAAGTAAGAGATAATACTTTCTAATTACGACATAAGTACTAATAATATAGATTACTTAATAGTTCATTCCTACTTGTTATTATCCATATCTAATTATCAACAAGATATAATGTAACGACTATTAACATCTTCTTCTACCATAATTAATATTAGTTATTTATGCAACTGTTGTATAATAAGGTTAGGTTTTATTTTTAAGCTATTGCATAGCTTCTATCGCGGGCCTTGAGCGTGGAGACCTAATCCAGAAATTTCGTAACGAAAATATTACCAAGAAAAGAGTGTTTTGTATTGAAAATTATGTTTAACTGCTTGACAACAAAGTTCAAATTTACTTAAACGAATGATACGAGAGTGTTGTTTTGAAAATTATGTTTAACTGCTTGACAACAAAGTTCAAATTTACTTAAACGAATGATACGAGAGTGTTGTATTGAAAATTATGTTTAACTGTTTGACAACAAAGTTCAAATTTACTTAGACGAATGATACGAGAGTGTTGTATTGAAAATTATGTTTAACTGTTTGACAATAAAGTTCAAATTTACTTAGACGAATGATCCTTGACTATTAATAGTTAAATTAAAACCTTTTTATTAGTTTGATGTTCCCGGCCATTACGTTGTGTCAACTTTTAAAAACTATAAATGTGAATAACAGTTCCTGTCAATGTCATCATTGCTATTTCTTGTATTCGGGTTAATATTTTACAATTGCGTAAGTTGATAAAAAATGCTATGCAATAGCTTCGCCGGGGCAGTCCCCGAGTGCCATACGTCTTTTTTTTAATAGTATCACACGAGTGTTTTAATACCTACCTAATTATGTACAGTTGCTTTAAAGACTTTATCTACACCCATGATAGGAATCCTCTATAAAAGGTTCTGAAACAGTCAGCTTATTGCCAACATTAAAACAACCAGTGTCATAGTAACCATAATATCCAGCCAGAGATTTTTTTTTGTGGCGTGGGAAATCATCCTGTGACGAAGATGGAGGGCGTGTCAGACTCTTACTGACTAAAACCCACCCGTGTTCCTTCCCTTGCCTAGCCAGGGGCCACGGTTTCCCCTTAGGACTATCCGCAACCCCGGTAGTAGGCATCGGCCCTAGCGGACCCCTATCGCATGCCATTACAATTTTGTATGTGTTCCTAGCACCAACACATGATTACATGCATGCGACGATGGCTCTACCCTGACCATTTCTGTACCTATGTCTTGATTTCTATCTGAAATATTTTCTTGTTTCGTACTTTTTAGATCACTTTTATTTTCCAGTAGTCGGGTTACAGTTTTATAAACTTATTATTTATTTAATCTCGTGGACTAATTTGACATTTGAAGTGATTGTTGTTTGTTTTTCCAATTTGGAGTTTGATATTTGCACCTGTCAAATTAGTCTACGAGATTAAAAACAGACTTTAGATAGCTACACCAATGTCCAGCACTCTAGTAGGCTCTTAATGGGAATAAAGGAGAACACGTCTACAATAAACTCCCTTGCGGACTGGTCCTAATAAAATTCTGAATATAACCCTAATATTAGACAACACATACTTACCGTCTTAATGGAGGCAATTTCGTTATAACAAACTCATATGAAGGCAAACAGCGTAGAGACTTTAGAAAGCCTTGTAATATACGTAGAAAGTAATGAAATTTTGAGCGATAAGTAGTGCTCCGACTGTTCCTTTTATAATAAACTAACTGCTGCCAGCGGGTTCAGCCGCGTGGACTCTTTTCTGAACTATGATATGTATGTATTATGCACAGTGGCGTGCACAGAGATTTCAGACAGGGTATGCAGGTAAGTACCAGTTTCAGCTTGTTTCGTTCTGTGGCCCACCGACTACCTACCCTACCCGACTCTTACGCCATTACCTTCGCATGATGTTATATCTGAATAATTATCTTATTCGTTATACCTAGATCCAAACATTCTCTTTATCTAGATTTGTAAACCAAATGCAAGGGAAACAATACAATGTGTTATTTGTGTACACAACCTGTTAGCCTGTGTAGGTACCTACCTAATAGTAATCGTAAAACTTTTTACGAAAATAATAAGTACCAAGCATCACCTATTTTTTTAATTCAATCCAACCCGGGTGCACACCTTCCCTTTGCAATCAATTGAACTTTTTTCTCAAAAGATGACGTCGAAAATACGGCAGATTTAAATTTAATGAAATACGTTTCAATGAATTAAAATCTGCAGCCAACACAGGTTTCACAGGTCTAATTTTCATTTTTTTACAAATTAACTTACTAAGTATTTACTTAGAAAATCAATATATTGCGCCAAGAAAAACAATCGGAACAATAGTTTATAGAAACTTTGTAATTACGAACTAATATGGACGAATAAATATGGTTGATCCGACTAAAAAAGTCGACCCTCTACAATCAACAAATAAGAGGTGCTTTTATGGCTTCTCAATTCGGACGGGTTGTAATGTAAGCAGTGCTTCCAAAACACAAACACGCGCTCACATTTTCACGCACACAGTCACACTTTTGCTGTGTACTACACGAGAATTCACGAGATGCGTTGTATGACAAATAAGCAACGTGTAATAATGCTTTTGCTCACGGGGGGAGCCTGCGGCGGCAGCGGATGTTCGGCTGTTCGCCGCTTCAACTAGTTCCAAAAAAAAGTAATAGATGGCGCGAAATTAACACGGGAAGCAAAACGCTTTTGCGATGAGATGTAGATCAATAATTCGATACTATGTTTTTTTTTTGTTATAGTTATTTATAATTTTGAGGGACATGTATGCATGGGACTACAGGGTATGCAGAGCTTATTTGCATGTATGGAGTGCACGCCACTGATTATGCATATAAACCTTCCTCTTGAATCACTCTATCTATTTAAAAAAAAACCGCATCAAAATCCGTTGCGTAGTTTTAAAGATCTAAGCATACATAGGGACAGGCAGCGGGAAGCGACTTTGTTTTATACTATGTAGTGATAGTGAATTAGTGATTAGTGTGTCTCCTAATCTACGCTACGCTGCGAAATGTTTTTTTAAGCTATTGCATAGCTTCTATCGCGGGCCTTGAGCGTGGAGACCTAATCCAGAAATTTCGTAACGAAAATACTACCTAAGAAAAGAGTGTTTTGTATTGAAAATTATGTTTAACTGCTTGACAACAAAGTTCAAATTTACTTAAACGAATGATACGAGAGTGTTGTATTGAAAATTATGTTTAACTGTTTGACAACAAAGTTCAAATTTACTTAGACGAATGATACGAGAGTGTTGTATTGAAAATTATGTTTAACTGTTTGACAATAAAGTTCAAATTTACTTAGACGAATGATCCTTGACTATTAATAGTTAAATTAAAACCTTTTTATTAGTTTGATGTTCCCATTACGTTGTGTCAAGTTTTAAAAACTATAAATGTGAATAACAGTTCCTGTCAATGTCATCATTGCTATTTCTTGTATTCGGGTTAATATTTTACAATTGCGTAAGTTGATAAAAAATGCTATGCAATAGCTTCGCCGGGGCAGTCCCCGAGTGCCACACGTCTTTTTTTTTTGTTACGCACGTCATAGGACTCATAGGCTCCATCCTTAGACTGCTAAAGCCAGTCTTTAAAGAATACTAATAGCAGTGATAACTCAAATTCAGGTGTATTAATTAGATAAACTCGTTATAAAGAATCATTATCGTTTTTGTAAACACTGAGTTACATAATATCGTAGTCGTAAAACTGCCTGTTGATCAAAGCAAAATTCTTAGAATAGGTTGATAGATATGTTCATAGTTACCTATAAGAAAGTGCATCACATGGCAACATGGTGTTCCTTCTTGACACAAACGACATGATTTACGAGAGTCTAAAAGTGGTAATACCAGCTTACAATAATAATACCAACCGCTGTTCTCTGTGCGCGTAAAAGGGTAGATTCTAGCTAGTCTAATGCGGAAGTCCAGTATAATGCTGTTGCAGAGACAGATCAGGTCCTATGTATGCAAAGTGTCGACGGTATAAAATAATGGTGTTTGTTTATGCGCAGATGATCCGCAATCGACGGTGTTCGGCTCGGTGACGGACGGTGTCTTCGAAGGGAAGATTGTAGCGAGCGATGGCTCGTTCTACGTGGAGCATGCACGACGATACTTCCCGCCGAATGGCACCCGCACGCGCGTCCACTCTGTGATCTACAAAGAGGGTGATGTTGGAGACCCATACAACCATCACAGACATGGTAAGTACACCTTTGAACCCTGAATAACCTGGCCAATTTAAGGATACATTGATATTTAGATCTACTCGTAATTGTACGTTATACGAGCAAAGCCACGGTAGACAGCAAATTGTAAGCTCGAGCCAATTTTGCAAACCACTGGGTGGATGCGGTTCCAGCTACAGTAATGAAGGTTTAGGGTTGTACAAGTTTATTTATTGACGCAAATAGAGTTCAGAATAATTGAAATACTTTCACTTGGAAGCAGTGGAATGATTCGGTAGATAAGATTACGCAGTTAGACAAACCATGATCGGATATCAGAAGTTGTGCTATAAAGCGAAACAATGCTGAATCAGTATTATTGTTGCGAGGAAAACCCGATTCGTATACCCCTGTACCATACGCGATTTTATGAGTCGTATCAAATGAAGTAATCGCGTTTTACGGTTTTAATCCCATTACGCTATGTACAATTAAGTTTCCTTCGCATAGGTGCAATAACAAAATTAACTGTGTAGAAATTTGTAACTACACGTGCAGTTAGTGGAGTCGGGAGTTCGGGAGTGGAGGGAGAGGCGAGTCGCGTGGAAGTTTCGCCACAGTATGTCGCACGGCAAATGGATTGCAACGCAAGGTCGTTTAACAAAGTTTAATCCCATTTGCTCGGCGCGCTGTCACCGGCTGATTGCAACACCGCTTGCATCGGAAAATTCGCATAATTTATAACGGAACGTTCGACTCATTTATTGACCGGCGCCGTTGTCATAAATTAATTCAGAGTTCAGTCAACTTTAATTCGCCGTGATGAGCTTAACATGCTTTAAATCATGTTTTATCGTTGTGTAGATGAAATTTGGCACGGTTTACAATGTCATCAAACCAGACTAAATTCCACGTTACATATTCATTCGTCCGTAGGCTGCGCTGGAATGGTAATTTCGCGTCAACAACGCCGCCCCGCCTGCCGAGTTTGCATTTTTGCCGTTTCAACTGTGTTGTAGATGCAATTTCATTGTGCAGTTGTATGTAGTGGTAGCGAGTAGGGATAGGGACACAGCTGAATATGCGAGTCTACTGAATAGCATAAACAAAAGTCCCCTTTCAGCATTGCTTTTGAATACCGACAATATACTCATAATAAACTGGGACCAGTATGAAGCACATCATTTTTATCTTGTTTCTACCTGTGACCACATTTTCGCTCTACATGTACATCATATATTCCGCCTGGGTATTTGGGGAAGTACCGAGTCGTTTTTCCGGTGATCTCTTCTTTGTATTGTTAACAAGGTTTTTCATATTTTGTTTTGCTTCTGAAAATTACGTTTGATCGGAAAATAAATTCTGGAGGTATTGAATGAGCAGGAAGGGTCGCGTTTGTAGCTACATTTGTTTTCATTACGAGTTATTGAACAGCGGCAGGGGGACCCCGCTCGGCGCGTTCTCTATGGAGCTTTTATTTGAATATGAAAGACTTTCACGACCAACCAAATACGGGATGTTTTTTTACAAAAAATACAAAAACGGTGACAGAGTAATTTTGTTCTGCGACACTTGCTTGCTTATAAAATATCGTAACGTAAAACATTTACCAAAATTAGTATTCCCAAAGACGACGATGACTTTGATTTCCATTTCGTTTTAAATTAAACCTTAATGAAGCAGTTGTAAGGCACTGAACTACCTTGAACATTTTTACCTGAAGTTCATTTGAAATCAGCCCTAGTGGGCGCTATTAGATACTTAATTTTCTTTTCTGAAACAATCAAGGATACGCCAGAAAAACGAAACGAACGACTTCTTATCACATTTTTTTTTGTAAAAGACCGAAATTTTACAGGCCTCGTAAGGTACATATACGCGTTTCAATCTTTGTATAAATACCAACTTGTCGTATACTATACTCAAATAGTAATTTAGATAAGACAAACAAAACACACATAACACTGTATATTGCTGTTTACCTTCCCATTCGTGTACATATCAAACGCATTAACCGAGTAGAAAATATTTCTCGTAAACCGTCTTACGAAGACTGTGGAGCATCACTAATTTAATATTGTCCAAACTCACGAGTAGTCACGAATGAGGTTCTCGTTTCGTTACACAAACTGTTGTACACAATCTTATTTAAGCGCTTCGTTTAAGGTGAAACAATTTGATATTTTTTCCATACAAACTTCGGAGGGGTTTTACTCCACTATTTGACATCGTACATTCAAAGTTAAACATGATATCGTTAGGTCTCATTATTAAAATTGTCTGTACGGAAGCAGAATAGTAAAATAAAAAGCTATTAAAAAGTTATGAGCCAACAAAGATTCGTTTTTCTTGCTAATTTTAACGCAACTTTAGGCGTAAATAAGTAATACAAGAAGTGTGAAATCTCGAAAACAAAATCCGTACCGACACAGAAAAATTAACGAAGATTTCAATAAATTTAATTTGTAATTGATTTATGCAGTGGTTATTTCAGAAAAACCTTTTTTCCAAAGGCCTTTTCGTAATTTTTGACGCGCTCGTTTTACTAAAATTGGTCGGTACGGTGTTTCCGTGCGTGCGAACTATACGTTGTCCATGTAGATCAGCTTCTAACTGCTCATCACTGATACTATCTCTGTCGGACACGATGCCAGGTGAGACAGTGTGGTTTTTGGCCAGGCCCACCATTGAGTTCGAACCCGCGACTAGTTGCACCTTAATATCTGTATCCTTACATCGCATCGCTTTTCTCCCAATCATATTATATTGAAGCCAGGCTTTCCGCTAGATGGTATAAAAGAAACGCTCGGCGCTCCAGATATTTCTGAAAAGTTTAATGGTGTTTAGAAATATAAGATGATACGGATGGAGAATGTTTGTTCAGTCCTCGGGCAGATCTGAGTGAATGTTCCTTTAATAACAGAGCTATACTACTTACATTACGTTTCGTGCAGAACAAACAATCGACAGCTTAGTATTTCTATATGGAGTTCACTTGACTCCGTCTGGGCACGAGTTGGCACAACGACTCCAACTGCGCCGTCGAGAACATTTGCATGATAAATGTACGTAATATTTCGAATTGAAGTTACGAGTATTACCATTACTGGTTATTAATCTAACAATAAAGTAGGTTTCTGGTATTTGAACAAGATACTTAATATCAAGACTTCAATTTATTTGTGTAACGGCGTGCTTAAGTTTTGTTCGATATCTTACAGCGCGCAACATTTTAATTAATAGTTTAAAGTTTTGCTTTTGTACGTTGAACTTAGCTGTATTTTGTTAGGCACTTTATACAGGGCCTAAATAGTGGTCCAACGTTACGGGGTCGAAACACCATAATATGTTCAGCTAACAAACATCACAATTTGAACCATTTTTCAGTTTATAATATAAGTATTTATATTCTTTTTAGAAAAAATTACGTGATTTACTACTTTGGCTGTAATTTTTATGAATGACATTTTTATTTTGTTTTTTGTTTATAACTTTGGAATGGAAATAATTTTGTAAATATAATTTTAAAGATACTTACTTACAGTACGACACAACTTAGATGTAGCATCGGCAAAATTCGTAAAACCGATCACCATCCGAACTGTGTGCGCCTTCAAAATCACCAATCTTTATTACTGCTTCAGGTGAAAATGATTTTTCGAAAACGCAATAACTTGTAAAGTCTTATAGCCAAATACATTCGTAAAATTGAAATTAATGAATGAAAATTTTCAAATCTATGCTACATCTAAGTTGTGTCGTACTATACCTACTTACTAAAGAAAAAGCAAGGTGGCAATTTTTCAAAAAAAAATAAAAGTAAATAAATATTTTATTCTGAGACCTATGGCAAAAAATTGTTAAAATTTTGGCATGTGATAGCTGAATATACCAGTTACGACCTCTTTAGGTTGGACCAATATCTACGCCACAGCCTGTATCCTACTTTAATAATATTTAATTAACTTGGTAAAACACCTAACAAAAGCAGGGAAAAAGTGTGATGGAATAATTTCCATCGACCGCCATGCCATTGTCTTTATCATACAGGACAATAATTCTGTTATTGAACTTATCTACCGTGGTTGTACTAATTATAGAATTAAAAAAAAAACGGGTTTCAACGACTACATCATAAAAGCGATATTACATAGCCCTTATTAAAACTTGTTGTAGAAGTGATTTCCCGTGCTTGTTCAACAGCTATCAAATCAAATCAGTTTATTGCAAACATGTTGTACAGAGGTTGGAATAAAGAGTAAAAGTTTCAAATATGCACCCTATAAGGGCATTGCAAAAAAAAACAAAACAAAATTAATAAATAACAATACAATTACAATACATTTAATTTTTCATCATGTGTAATTTTATACATAATGAAAAATTAAATGTATATTATAGCTGTCGAATTTGAATATTTATTGTGAGTAATTAAGAATAAGTTAAATCAAAATCATGTAATACGTAGCAATAGGTAATAATTATGTGGCAATAGGTGCTTCGCTTTGTCGATATTTCTTTTTATATTTTGCCTGGTTTGTCATAGTGCAGGGAAAAGGCCTCTATTTCTTCTTTCCATTCCTCTCAGCTCAACCCTATCTTGAGATAGTGTGGACCAGTCCTGCCTGTTGGCGTTAAGCTTGTCCTGCCTTCTCCATCATCGCCTGCTACTGCCACCATGTCGTTGGACGTTTTCCAGTAGCCTCATTGTGGGAGATTTAGCCCACAAAAAATTTTTGTTCATTAAGAATCTTAAATTAAGACTAATTAAAGTTAAATCTTTCAGAAAACGTTAAGTCCGTTACACACAATGACCACGACACGTCTTATATCTGTGAGTAAATATGACATTAACTCGGTAGGCATTAAAGTTGGTGAGAGTCAAAATGGCGGGTGTACCATAGCGAATTAAATTATACCAATTACCAATCAAATGTACCTAGTACTTTTGGTATCGTTAAGGGTCTTGTTACACCCTTTATATACATTTATATTTTACGGATATTCATAAATTATGAATTAAAAAAAAATAGAACACCTGCCATCTTGATGTCAATGAGGCGGGTGTACCTTAATTTCGAAATAATTTCTTTCTGAAGAAGGTACAGATTTTTTAGAGCTAGGTACAAAATAGTATGTTTTAGGTACATTTGTTTGGTAATTGGTATAATTCGCTATGGTACACCCGCCATTTTGACTCTCACAAAGTTGCGATGTACGCCAGCAGGCGGTAATTTCCGTTATCTGGCTGCCGCCGCATTCGCGCACAGGAGGTTCGTTAAAATGCAGCCCGCCCGGATGCGAAACGCCAATGTGCTCTAACACGACACACGAACTGAAAAAAAAACTCGACTATTCAGCACTTTTTAATTTTAAATCTGCGCTTTTTCGCTCGCATTGTACTTTTCATGCGTCATTATGGTTTCCCTATTCAATGCAGTTTAGATTAAGTCTGAAGGAAACAACGCATAGGTTTGCCCGTTAGCTATTTATAATTTTCCGTTACCATCAACACAGCCACAATACGTACATTATTGAATATAGGGGAACGAATACAAAATGTTCGTATTCGCCGAATACCATCAAATTACGGAATATTCGCATTTGCCGAATACTTTCATGACATTCGTAATTAGTGATTTCCCACAAATCCCATACAGATATTGCATTGTAAGATATTGCGAAAACATTACTCGATAAAACCTTTCACAGTGACCTCAGAAAGGCTATTTTCAACAGCATGAAATTTACAGACTGAAAAAAGGAATCGTTTGTCCCCAAAAACCTTGCAACTATTATGTTTTTTTAAAATAAAACATTACCTATAAGTATGTAGTTAATTTTTAATACATGTAATATTTTATATTGCTTAGCGTGTTTATTTTCCTTTCACCTTCTTTGACTAATAATTGCGTGCAGCTATAGTAGAATCAGGTATTCGTATTGGTATTCGGCGAATAGTACAAACGGTATTCGTATTCATAAAAGTAGTACTCGTTGCATCAATTCACTACTAATGTTCAATAAAAATTAAAAAGTAAATAAGTACAACCAACCAACAGGCGGCGAAGTCTACTAATTTACAAACATCACAATGGTCTCTCCATAGCACATAGTGAGTTTTTGACAGATTTTGTATGGCAAATCTGTCAAAAACTAATAATGGAGACACCATTGTGACGTTTTTAAATTAGTAGACTTGGCCCCCAGGTCACGCAGGTCAAGTGCACTTCGCAAAACATCACCGAGTCCAAACTCTGGTATTTCCTACATCTCGGAGCGAAGAGGAAAAAACAAAGAGATTAATATATATTAGGGTTATAAATCTAACAAGAACTCGGTTGATAAATAAATCTCAGAATAGCGCTATAGAAAAGAGTTTGGTGTCAGCGTTTGGTATTTATTTCGCCACGAACGGGTCGAGACGAGGTCCGCTACGTATTTTTCTTCCCAACTTCAACGGCAAAACTTGGGATTTATCATGAATAATTTAAAATATCATGTACATCTTGTGGAATATTCCAGCATTGTGACATTGGGAAGCAGCTTCGTCAGTCTATTGATTATATTCTTTTTACCCGTAGAGCGACGAGCGACACATGGAATTAATTTTTTTACTCAATCGCTACGACTGATCTGGATTATAAATCTCGATAAATCGAGCTATCGTATTCGAGACACGTACGGCATTGCGACTATATGTGCTTTAGTTAATGTCCATGGTGAAGCGTGGTAATATTTTGTTAAAAGACGTGAATAGTATCAGGTGCTTTCATGGACATTCTAATATTGTTTTAGTCTCCAGCACTGTTTTGAAAACAAAAAAGATATGAAGTATAATCTCAGGGATAGTAAAACAATTTGAAAGATCAGCTTGCACAAGACTGACTCACGCACTTTGAAGATTTCATAACATGCGGTAATTTACGTTTTGCAATGTCGGTTGGAGATTGACGACAGCTGTCAGATAAACCCTGCACAATGGCAAGATGGTGACGTTGTAAATATTGCCAATGTGAGCGGAAATACACGAGACTGGATCAGGAAGATAGCATAAACTAGAGCAGTGGGTGAATGTAGGCTGAATAGTTGAATACCGAATGCATAAATCGAAGATCGAGTATTGGGTCCGCGAACCGAAAAACGGAGCGTGGGACGTCCCCGTATTAGGTCGCACGATTTTAAAGTCGCGTGAAGCTTGTTTTGGAAGCCAATATGTCCAGGTCCAGCAGCTACTTCTGCATATTGATATTCAACTCATTTTCCAGATTTATCGGCTCGTGGTTAGCTGGAATTTGTGTCCGATATAAGAGGGGTTTCTTTCATTATGTTTCCTGTGTCTAGCCTCATATTGGGTCTGCGTCGAAATAATGGAAATAGTTACTTGTTTACCTTGAGACTTAATGAATATGATAATGATTTATTATCATAATAGGATTGACTGAGACTTTTACCAAGTACTTACTGTTAAGTTGGCCTTCAGACGTATTAGGTACTTATTGTTGTTTGTAGCATTTACTACCGTGGTTACAGGTATCTACCCTTCAAATTGACATTCCATAGCATAATAATAGTCCTCCAGAACAAATTTCGGTTACGGCGGCCAATCTCAGCGGACACTAGCCATCGATGAGGAAGGTATTATAGTGCACAAGTGTGTGCGCAGACACAGGTTCTCTCCCTCTTCCCTCACTCTCATAGTCCGATGGGACGGCAATCCGACACGACCGATTTCCATAACATTAAGGCATTAGTACCTGGGTGACCGAAATCTGCTCTGGTGACAATAGAGAATGCTCATTTAGTATAGTACATACTAATTCCATGCTGTCATGATAGTAGGTACTAACTAATTCCATGCATACGGAGAAAAAGAATTTTCCCAGATATGAGACCTAGCTAGATACATTTGTCGCCCCAAAAACCCCTATATTGCAACTTCCATCGAAATCATTAGAGCCGTTTCCCAGAACATGATTACAAATATCTAAGTATATATTTTAAAAAATATTGCTCGTTTAATAGTATACGATATAAATTAACCTTTTTTGATATCAGGTCATGTAGGCGGCTGCGGTATCACAGACGAGGTGGTGCAATGGATGGAGCGCATCCAGAACTCTGGTGTGGACGACGAGCCGCAGACGTCACCGGCGGAGCCTGCACCGACGCCGTCGGCGCCACCGCCGTCGCCGCCACCGTCACTCGGGCACCAGGCGCCCTCGTCCCAGCCTCCTCATCCCAACAGCTTGCGGGATGATGAGCCCAGGTAAACTACGTCACTGAAATATACAGCCCGTTCGAACATAGCCGTCTTATGTAACATACTGCCCACCCAACATGGCCCGTTCCAATTGTGCCATGCTTATGCCATAAACCTGCCATGTTAAGGCGAAAACACCAGGATAGACTGCAAAATTCAAATTTTCTTACGTTTTATTTTTATTTTCTCGTTGGTCTAGTGGTCGCAAATGCTACTGCTGAGCTTGAGGTCCTGGGTTCGATTCCCGGGTCGGACAAAGTCTTATTGGGTTTGTCCATCTGGAATTTGTCACTAGCAGCCCGGAGTCTGGATTTGTGCCCGACTGATGGCAATAGGCTCGCCCCCTATTACATGGGACTCAAACATAACTGGCGACATGTGGGTGTACTATAGATACACCTCTGCCTAACCCTTCGAGGAATACAAGCGTGATGTTATTTTGTTTTGCAATTTGCAGGTCAGTATCAGGTTGTATTATGATCAAAATGTGATTCGCGACCGAAACAAATAATTATGTATTCATCATAATCATCATCATCAGCCTATTAATGTTCCCACTGCTGGGACACAGGCCTCCTCTCTGTGAGAAGGAGTGGGCCGTAATCCACCACGCTGGCCCAGTGCGGGTTGGTAGATGTCACATGTCTTCGAATTTTTTGTTCTAAGACATGCCGGTTTCCTCACGATGTTTTCCTTCACCTCAAAAACGTTGTCTCAAAAACGGCACTGGGCCACCACTGGTGGCCCCGACTTACGAGTAGGTCGTGGGTTCGAACCCAGGCGCTTTATTTGTGTAAATATGTATTTACATAATTATAATCCAACTTCAAAGTTCCAAAGTTCAAATTGCCGTATTGAATCAATATTCCATGAAATCAAGACATTTGAGGCAAATTTTATCTTAGAGCAAGGGTGCTCAACTTTTTAAACTGTCGGGCCAAACTGTCTATTTAGAAATTTTCGGCGGGCCACTAACGATTCCTATTTTAGTTACTTTTGGAACTCGTGCAATAAATGAAAGGTAATATGAAATCTAATAGTTGTTTATAAAAAAAAAAAGGATAAAACACAGAGCGTTGATTGTATCAATAGATGCAATCAATGTGATTTCTGACAATGTTTCTGTTGTAATAGTTTACTTATGTTAGGCGTCATGTCAGATGTAGATAGTAACAACAAGTCACAAATAATTATGTTGCTCAGTTAGTGAAGTGCGGTATTTATTTTTTACATAATTTAGATTGGAGAAAACCTTCTCACAAACATATGTTGACCCAAAACTGCTTAAGAACTACAAGGCTAGGTCAGTTATTTCAGGAAAGTCTTCTTTTGGTACTAATTTCCAAAAATCAGCAAAATCTTCTGAAGAATTTTGTGGTTTCGAAGATACTTTTTCGGCAAAAAGGTTTTTTAGCGAAAAATGATTTTGCAGTTCAGTGAGTTCCAACTGAATGTTGGCAGGATAACTAATTATTTCGGTCAAACTGATCATGGAGGGATCGACAAAAATTTGAATATCTTGTTTTTTGCTTTCAAGTCCTGAAATCTGGTCTATTTAGTCAGCGGGTTTTTTAAAACTTGCTTGCGCGGGCCATTCAAACTTCATTCGCGGGCCACATTGTGGCCCGCGGGCCTGCGGTTGAGCAGCCTTGTCTTAGAGAGTTGTTTTGATGATTCTCATGGTTATAATTCTGTAAATACATTTATGTGTTACGGTCGCGAATCATACTTTAATCCGTACAACTTGACCAGCATCCTAATTATTGCGTAACTCACGATCAATCACAACCTGAATCATTTTGAAGGATATTGCTTATCCATTGCTTCATAGGTTCGAAAACTTTGTCTGCTCAACAACGTAAATAAAGCAATGAATGTTTTTGAACTGCCAAAATGAATCGGATTGTGATTGATCGTGTGTTACGCAATTAGGGTGCAGGAAATCAGACCCGGGACCTCATGCTCAACACTAGTCATAGACTAGACTAGTCGGCTCGACGTAAGTTTAACGATAAACTAATTTTAAAATATTAAAGTGAAACTCATTTATCAAAATTATGTCATCAAGTCCACAGGTTTGTTTTCGTGCTTCGAAATAAATATTTTACTACATTATAAAATAAACCTATAATATAAATAGTTCTACTTTTCTTCTAATGGATGCTATGTTTTACTGCGATTAATCACACACAAATGAGAACTCCTTTCATATTATAATTAATTTTACAATCATTTTTTTTTTCCATTGCAGCAATGTGAGTACGATTAAAAGTTAATCTTCACGAAACCTTTACTTAGTTTACTTTCATTTGATTGCCAAGATGATAAAAAGTGTAATTAGCAAACTTCATTGTTGGTAGAACTAATTATCGAAAAGATATTTAGTTTAGTAACGAAAACTTATATTCAAAGAAGGAAGCCAACCCCAAAAAAGCTATTGTTTAGAATGAGAGTAAACAACATAAATTGTGACGTAGGCCCACCGCTGACACATTATTATAATCCGGTAACTTTAAAACCTTTTTTATTACCCACATGGGCTGACACATGCCACACGTGGAACGGAGCCGGGGCAAAAAATCTAGTTTAACCACGCCCAATTATGAGCTGCTACACGACCGAACTCCGTTCGTAAGTGAAGTGGTTTGTTCTTTATTCTAAACTAGCTATTCGTCCCTGCTTCTAACGGTTTTTACGACTTGACAAAAAACGAAAGAGATTACTTTTACTTTATTATACAGGATGGCAAGGAATCGACGCGCAAACTGTAACCATGAATTCAGGACCTTTAAAAAAAAAAATTTTACGGGTCGTCAGTCTGACAACCAGTCTTACCAAGGGGTATCGTGTTACCTAGTAACTAGGTTGTGGAGGTCAGATAGTCAGTAGCTCCATGTAAATTACTGGTATTCAGCTGCATCCGGTTAGACTGGAAGTCGACCCCGACGTAGTTGGGAAAAGGCTAGGCAGATAATGAGTAGCCGGGTAAAAATACAAATCCTTTTTCTTTATAATAATGATTAGTGTAGATAGAGCACCTAGTTTTAGTATTATTACCGGTTTATCGGTAGGTCAATAGGCTGATAGGTTACTGTGGGCGTGGGAAATGATCTAGTTACCTGTCGTGGATTTTGTTTTCGCTTGGGGTTTTCGTTGCGTGGTTGCAAGTTTGGTTTGCTTCCCCTTATCCGATCTGAGCTTTTCTATCCTACCTACTTCTGAATTTCCTCTTCATAGGTTTTAGAGACAATGGCGTTATTTTTTAAGTAAAATTACATAAAATTGAGTACAGTCATAACATCATCCTTGTTTCCCACATCACATTACATCCACATTGTAATATGGGGCGAGCCTATTGCCATCTACTGGGCACAAATCCAGATTCCAGGCCGCTACTGAGATATATTTATGTGTGATACTATATATCCAGCAACAGCCGTTTGGGAGGGCCATTTCCATAATCTTTGATTTGAAATTGCTTTTGAATGAAGTGTTTCTAATTGTGTTTTTAATAAGTATCTTTTTTTCAGCACACATACTTTTATTCCTAAATACCTATCTAAGCCATCGTAATATTGTTCCAGATACTGGGACGCGCACCATTACAACAAATACTCGCGAGCGGCGAACACCGGCGAGCATACGCGTTCGCGACGAGCGACCTTCGACAAGCGAAACACTTGCTCGCTCTTCATACAGACTGACCCGCTAATATGGAGACATGTTAGGGAAGGATTCCCGGACGTAAGTTATTCTATACTCTTTAAATTCGTTGTTGCATGTTCATACAAACATTCAAACGACACTTACGTAGAACATTCATATAAAACCGAGTATAAGTCATTGCAAGGTAAGGTAAGGTGTAAATGCATGATTACCATGAGTTTGATAAAAAAACTCGGCAATCATCCAATTTTATACCTTATTACAATGAAATAAGAGTTACATTGCAATGACTTACTAATAGTTTTACGTAAATCATTTGACTACCTCATGTAAATCATTCTATCGCTAAAATATACTTTTTTGAGTGTCAGAATGAAACTTAAGGGCGACTTAAAATACACAAAAAAAAAACAAGTTTAACGCTCCATTTTGTATGCCGCTGAATCTAACGATGTCGATATAATCATTAGCTCTGGAAAATAATCGATAATAATCGAGAAACCATGACTTTTTATTGTTATGCAACAGTTTAGCCACAGTTCTAAAATAACCATTTGGCATTTGTGATGGCATTCATGATGGAAATAAACATTAAAGAATGGTGCAGATATAATCATAATACAACATAAATATTGTTGGTAGTCGATGTATTGTGATGATCGCGTGGCAACTTGCATGCCTTGCAGCATGCACCATGTGTTGTTATGTTACTCTATTATTCTTTTATTCATATCATGATGATAAGAATCATCAGTCCATCACACTTGCCCAATGCTTATTATAAAGCTGTAAGTTATCATAAATCAATAGTTTTGCCTACGGAGTTACGTTTGAGGGGACTACAAGAGCTAAACGCAAGTTTTATATAGCCTGAAAGTATATGATCAACTGCAGTAAAGAAAATCAGAAAAATATATGATATTCTTCAGGATATCTTATAGTTAGATAGTGTGTTGAAAACATAATACAACTAATTAGATACGATAAAAAAAAAATCACAAACATTATGATTTTCTGTCAGATTATTCTACAAGCAACATTAACGTAATAGTGTTTTAATTTTTAGTCCAATCAAAAGATTTTATGTAAATAGATTATTGCTTCATATTTTGAAATAAGTTACCAGCGTTGTGTCATCCATAGCGCTTCTCTTTCTTTTCAATGCAGTACAACAATGACCAATTAAGGGCGTTAATGTAGTAACTAATTACTACATTATCCCCCGAATAGGTGGTATTATTAGTAGAATAGATCTATAGGCAATCGCCTACTCGACGATCGGTCGCGGAACATGTTCGCTCCACATACAGATAGATCCGCTAATATGATAACACGTTAGGGAGGGATTCCCGGACGTAAGTCATCATTAGTTTTCCGTCCGCACTTCGCTCATCATTTCGCGGTACATTTTCGTATGTTTAATGCCCTTGAAAAATTGTTTCCTTTGTAACGAGTCTAACTCACGAGTAAAACCTTATCCGAATCACGGTGGCTTAGAGAGAACGTTTTTTATTTTTTTTTGTAAAAATTTCTCATAAGTAGAAGTCTTATTCTTTTCGTGTGGTTAATGACTAACCTGGTGTCAGAGTTTTTATGCCAACAATTGGTCTCTGACTTGGATGCACATGCCGTAGAGAAATAACTCTCGGGCAGGTTTACTCGCGATGTTTCCCTTCACCGTTTTCGAAGCAAGTGATAATTATACAATACGCACATGAATCAGAAAAGTCAGAGGTGCGTGCTGCATCTGGTAAGATTGGAAGCAGACCCCAACATAGTTGGGAAAAGGCTAGGCAGATTGATTGGGCACGAGATTGATGATGAGTAGTAGTAGTAGCCAAAACTTCTTATACATACCAGGAATATGAGAAATAATATAAAGTAAGTTTGAATTTAGTCCTTAATAATATTAGCGCATGACCTCATTGACCCCAATATACATTGATCAAAAGATGTTTCACATTCGCACCACTGACACGCACGGATATGCCTTGACTTAAAACATGCATCAGTCCGGTTGATGCTAAAAACGTATTCATTTGTTTTTTTATTTCATATTCGGGTTTTCAGAATTTTGATTATAATAATACTCTTTTTATCACATCTATTCAAAAAGACGTAGTTTAATCCTCGTAAACAGGGACCAAAATAGCGTTTTAATCCCTAGGGACTAAAAGTGATTTGAATTTGGAATGTGGAAATTGTTAGTAAAAGTTCTATTCACCAAAGAGATCGATCACGAACATTGTATGAATAAGTAACAGGCTGGCAAGAGAGAGAAAGTGTGAATTTGATCAAAATTAAAATCCAAGATGGCGGATTCGTTTTTTTTTTTTTTCATCGTTTTCGACTGTGGTAAAGCCGATAGTGAGGTCAAAATTTAAATCCAAGATGGCGGATGCGAAAATTTTAAAATTTTTCGTCATGGGTATCGTTTTCGTAGTTTTTGACGGTGGTAAAGCCGATAGTGAGGTCAATATGTAAATCCAAGATGGCGGACGCGAAAGTTTTCAAATTTTTCGTCATGGGTATCGTTTTCGTAGTTTTTGACGGTGGTAAAGCCGATAGTGAGGTCAAAATTTAAATCCAAGATGGTGGATGCGAAAATTTAAAAAAAAAATCGTCATGGGTATCGTTTTCATAGTTTTCGAGGGTGGTAAACCCGATAGTGAGGTCAAAATGTGAATCCAACATGGCGACTGCATTTTTTTTTTTTCATAATTTTTTTATTTTGTGTAAATCAGTGAGTAGGAAATTCGTTCCTGATGGGGGTCGAACCGCACACGTTTGTTTTCTCATAGAGGGTGATAAAAAGTAGAGTGTTCACCTCGGGAGCAACACTATTTTAAGCTCGAGTGATGTACTTTGAATCCCTCGCTGCGCTCAGGATTCTACTTTAGAATCCCTCGCTACGCTCGGGATCTAGAATCCTTCGCTCCGCTTTGGATTCAAAGAAACACTCTCGCCTTAAAAATAGTTGTTTGCTCCCTTAGTAAACAATCTACTATTCATTACATCTAGCTGCTTTGTTTATTCTGCTGCCATTTTTCCTTTAATTTTATTCCTGTTAACTCTTTTTTACCCGACTACGGCAAAGCCAAAAGGAAGGGTTATGATTTTAGCAGTCTATGTATGTATGTATGTATGTTTGCTTTTACGTGTGTTCCATCGTAGCGCCTAAACTACTGAACCGATTTTGATGAATGAGGTATCAATAGATTCGTAATAATGGTCCGGGTGACATAGGCTATATTAATTTTTCCTAAATTCAATATGGTGGACTTTACACATAAATTTCTAACCCCGAAAAAAATTAAATTGAGATAATTATGACATGTTTGGTATCAAAAGAAAGGCCTTAAACTGCTAGTTACGAGAAACACAGGCCCGGTTGGTATGATGACGTATGGGAGAGGCCTATGTTCGTGGATGTCTTTCGACTGAAAAAAGTAAGGTTTTTCGTCAACTAGACGAAAAACTATTTAACTAGCAGCAGTGGTGGCCCAGTGGGAACGGCAGCGACTTACGACTTGTAGGTCGTAGGTGCGAACCTAAGCAGGCTCTTTACTTTGTGTTAATTATTTCATCACCACTGCTCTCAAAACGGTGAAGGAAGACATCGCGAGGAAACCGGGCATGTCCTTGCACCAAAAATTCGAAGACATGTTGTCACATGTCTTCGAATTTTGCTGGTGTCCCACCAACCCGCACTGGGCCCGCGTGGTGGATTATAGCTCACTCTACTGAGGACACTGAGGATGCCTGTGTCCAAGGGCGGATCCACGGGGGCACGTAAAATAAACTCGAATCATCTGAATGGACTGGCCTGAATCTATCAAAAAATTGCTTCAATGATGAAGAAGTACGGTTACTATATTTTCATTGAAAAAGAATGACCCCCAAAAACAGCATAGTGCAACTAAGATATGGGAGACGCTTCTTATCTGTGTGGCCGATGAGCCCTTCCCAGAAATAAATCCTGGATCCGCCCTCGCCTGTTTCCCAGCAGTGGGATCTTTATAGGCTGATTATGCTTCTCTTTTATAACCATAAGAATCATTAGTCAAGTACAAAAATAAACATTTATTTTCAGCATCGGGACCCCAGCAAGAAAAGCGAGGTCGACATGAAGACCCGTGAGGAGATCTTATCGCTGATATCGCACCACGTCACAGCTGTCAACTATATCTACAGCTACACCAAGTTCGACGGACGACTCGAACATAGGAACATCAAGTTTGAAGTGCAGAGAATCAAGGTTTGTAAGACTTTGTATTGTTACCTACTAGATATTCATCGCAGCAAGAGGGGCTTGTGGTTAAGGTATAGGTAACAGCCGCACGGGTCTATCATTCAGGTTAAGCTACGCTTGCTTGCGGCGGTTGGTCCATGGATGAGTGACCATCTTTACATACCAAGACCCCACTGTGCCTCGGAAAGCACGTTAAGCCGTTGGTCCCGCCTGTCAATCGAGGATCTTTGACAGTCGTTACGAGTAGTCAGAAGCCCGAAAGTTTGACAACCAGTCTTAACAAGGGGTATCGTATTACCCAGTAACTGGGTTGTGGATGTCAGATAGGCAGTCGCTCCATGTAAAATACTGGTATTCAGCTGCATCCGGTTAGACTTGAAGCCGATCCCAATATAGTTGAGAAAAGGCTTGGCAGGTGATGAGATATTGATCGCAGTTTTATTCACTACCTAGGGAAGCTGTTTTATGTACCCGGTAAAAAAAAAATGTGATATGTATTCACACTTGCTAAATTATATCAAAATCCGATGGACTATCATCTCTTTTAATTAACCATTTGGAAAGGTGAAAAAAAATGGAATTAACGCATTCCTGGGTGTATATATATATATATATCAGCATAGTGTATCGCAGTCAGCGGGACATAGAACTATACTGATTGGTTAAGGTCTCAATGGCATAGTCTGAACTTCACGACTTTTACCTAGACTAACCCCTTTGATTAGATTTTGTGAATGTGAGAACGTTGAAGGCTTAACAGACTGTAAACCTGTGGACCATTTTCTATTTTGCTAAGTATCTGGTACTTGTTGATAGGCCTACACTGTCCTCTCATCTCTCATACCTATTAACTATGCAATTTAAAAAAGCCATTGTAAAAACTATTTATTTTTTAAAGAATAACCGTGGAGTTTCTCGCCGGCTCTTCTCCATAGGAAACAACCATTTGGAACCGTGCACCTAGCTTCTGACGTTTCATAAGTGCCCTTGTAGTAGGTATATTATGTGAAATAACATATTTTGAATTTGAACGACTCTAATGTTAGATAAGATTTTGCTACTCTTTGGTTTTCCCGATTTTGCGTTTTGGGGACAACTGAGCCATAAAATAACAGGTTTATTTAATTTAATTTAATTAACACTATCGCTTGGGGAAATACTAAAAAGTATAGACTTACGTGACCACACATTATCCGATTTCGGATGTGGTCAGGGGGTCTACTCCCTAAGCACGAAGTCCGTCGTTTCGGGCTTAGTTACGGGCGTTTCCTACTCCCTAACACGTACGGACATACGATAAGTTGGAAGCCCGAACTAAGACTGAATGATGATACGATTTGACAGTTATCCCTACTCCCGATGTGTTTTTGCCCGTCCGAAAAGTTGAATTTGAAACTTGTTTTGACGGAGATATATGTCAGTTGATACGACATCACAATAGTTGTCGTGCTGTCGACGAAAGTATTAGTTTTTGAAAATAATTCAAACGATGGCTGCTTTTTTAATGCTGGAATTGCTCGAAGAAACTCTACAGGAAGAGCGGAGGCTACCCTTTCGGTTGGCGAGTATTCCCGATGTTGAGTTCGTTGGGAATATACTCGTATGTAGGCCCATGTGGCTACTGTGGAACGGTGCTTTGGTGTGTGGAAACAAAGCTATCAAGCCCTTTTACATGGCATGACCTTTGACCATTACATGCAAACTAGAAAATGTGAAAACAACCATAGTGGCAGTGCTTCACAACATTGCAGTTGACCATGGAGACATGCAGTTAGAGGATACCTAGTAATATCAATGAATATCATACAGTATATCAGTGAAGTAACTCAAGAAGTTGCAAGGGAAATGCAAATGCTATTTTTCAAACTTTTATAAGAAGACATTTTAGCGAGTAGGTAGTTCATTAATAAAAAAACTTGTCTATTCTATCAGTTTAATTTATTTTATAATACTCTAATTTGACTTTAAGAACTTGTTCTTAGAACAACATATAATAATATCTTTTTCGTTTGCCCTCTGTGCCTCATGTAATTCTTTTCTGCAGGCTGTTTCAGTTTCTGCTATTTGTAGTGTAGCGCCATCCTTACTAGTCCTACTATCCTGAAATACAAAATTAATGAAAAAATTTGTTTGCAAATTATAGTTATACCAAATTAATTAAATCAGTAGAGGCATAAGAATAACTAAGTAATATTATGATTCAATTATTGACATGCCTTCTTAGGAACTTTGTAACGTAAAAGTAAATTGGATAGGTACCTAATTCGTAAATCATGTCAGGCCACCACCTTTTTCGCGTTGGTGTTTGCGTCCGTATTTAGATTTTCCATTTAAGGAGACCCTCTCCTGACCAATTCTTTTAAAACAATCTAAGGAACAGAAGCAAAAGCAAGCATGTAAATATGAGAAATTGAGAATGTTTACAAAACAAACTTACTTTGAATTTATTCTAGCTGTAACGGTAAAAACCTTATCCTCCTCCTACCAAGTTGCACTTCTTTGCCTTTTATTGGAACTGGTCTCCAGTATTGTTTCCATTTGTTTATTTAGTACATCTAGCTATGTAATTATCAAAAGTTTTCGGCGTTTCAATACAAAATTCATTGACAAATCTGAAACTGAAAGACGCGCCGCGTCAAAATACTTTGCCGTCACAGATACTACACACGATACACTTAATGTCAAAAAAAAAAAAGGCAAAGATATCAACACGATAAAGCCACCATCCGGACAAAAATGGCAAAAATTATTCAATTGTTCAACTAAAGACTTAATAAAAACGAAATTATTAAAAATGTGGTAATTTTCTAACGACAACAATATTATTTTTGGTATAGTAAGCAAGAAAACCACAAAATAAGTAAACCGGTAATCGACCGGTAAAATAGCGCAACTCTACCGTCATGTATCATTCACCCACAAATATTGTCTATGATTCCGTTCGAAGCTCATGAATCCGAAATCAATAGGGAGTAGGGTACACGCCATCGTTTCGGACTACTTTCGGACGGGTCCATCTTTTCGTTGACGGACTTAGGGAGTAGACCCCCAGGTCACACTCACATCGGTTCACTACAGCTCAGATAGGCCTTTCCTGTTTTTAGATTACGGATAAATGCGGCATTGGTAAATGTTGCTGTAAAAAGGCATTTGTTTTGCACCAGGAAAAATAAAAACAATTAGTACCTATTTTCTTCCCATTTATAACCAGAATATTAGCTTCATATGAGCATAAGGGGCCGTTCAAGTATTACGTAGGCAGATTTATTACAATTATTGTGTGTATTATGTAAAAAAAGTATTTGGAAACTTTCCAAATGCCTTTTTTACACCTAAAACGGGTACAACATCAAATTCAATATTATAATTGCAATTCATTATTAATATTCTAGTTAGTTAGTTAGCCACATTTCTTATTTCCATACAGTATTATTTCCAAACTAATCAAAACAGGTAACTATTTGACAGTTATTTACGACGTTGCCAACTTTTAGGATGCACCCTCTTAATGGCTTTAAAGAATAAACGTGACGCATAATCATCAATATGGTGTGACCGAATGACTCATATGTTTAATCAAGCGAAAAATTTGATTAGAAACAGAGTAAACCATTACAAATGTTATCGCGGCTGATATTTTAGCAACGGTTCATAGTATGGATACCTACCGTTAATATGCTTTTCATAATAGCAATAAGCTACCTAACTCTTTTATAAGCAAACTCATTAGAGATGACATTTGTGTTGTATTTGACAAAAAAAGTATATATATATATAAGGTCCCATTAAAATAGATGGACAAACTTTTAGTAATCATTCAGACCACCAAAATAAGGACACTCGTAAAAAAAATAATAAGAAAAACGCATTAGATACTTACAAGAAAAATAAATCAGCTAACGAAAATACACCAAAAATGTTGGTTACCTAACAGTGGCGAAGGGTGCCGTAATAGAAAAGGTAAGCCGGAGCCAAAACAAAAGGAAAAAAAAAAAAAAAAAAAAAAAAAAAAAAAAAAAAAAAACCAGGGGCTGCAGCCGTGCGTGAAGTCCAGTTACTTACAATTTGTGGCTAGCTTTCTGGCTCTTCAGTCTTGTACAGGCAGATGTTACTATTTACTATATGATAAGATGATACTATTTACGTGTCCAAAAAACGTTTTCATTTCCTGAATATTTTCAAGGGAACGGCTCAGTACTAAATTTAATATATGAGCGTAACATGGGACAAACATTGCCTTAAGGACATGCATCACGAATTTTCGCTTGTACTCCACCGTGGCTCGCCAGACATAACTGCCGCGCCGTCGTAAGATTGACCAACTAACTTATTTCTACAACGATACTGGTCAAGTATTTCTAACAACTGTTTGGATAAAACTTCAGCAGTTCGACTTTCGCTAACATCGTAAAAACCCAGGAATCGTTCTTCAATTCCAGTTTCTGATAAATATCGAAAAATTACAGTTAATTGCTCCCTATGACTGACATCTGGAGTTTCGTCAATCATTACAGACAGAAATTGAGCTTTATCTATCTCTAATCTAATGTGGTCTCGTAAAACGGATGCAATACAATGTATTAAATCATTTTGAATATCACTAGAGAGACCAGAAAACACGGGGTTCTGAACTGAAGATCATAGTTCTAAATGCGAGTTCATTACGGATCATATTTCCTCAGATATAACAAAGTTTTGATATAGTTACCGCGGTTATTGGAATTCAGACCTTCATCGTGGCCGCGAAAAGCTACTTCTTGTGTATCTAACAAAATAATGGTGTCAATAAACCGTTTCTTAAATTCCTATTTCGATTTACTTTTCTAATAGGAGCTTCATACGAATTAGCGAAAAATAATCAAGTTGTTCTGTGATTCGTTTAACGACATCTGTCGGCGAGAAAAGAAATACTATTTTGAGATTTGTGAAGCTAGTTTGGCGTTTCAACACAAGATGACAGCACATCTGATTTTACTCTAAGAATGAAATCAAATGTAATTATAATACAAAAAGTATTTTTAATTAAGGAATTTGTTTCATAATGTAGGTATTAATAAAGAATTCAGTATTAATTATGTGTTTCTTATTTTCAAACCTTGAAAAGCATGTTTCCTCACAAAGTAAATAATTCGTCAAGCAACAATCAAAACTATTTGCCGCCATCCTAATCCTACTGATAGTACTAATCATTTTTCAAATCTACTCTAATGATGTAAGTTCAACTTATTAAAACTTTCTACTTACCCCAAATACCTAATTACAACGTAGTTCAATCAACGTACGTTTCTTTCACTAAACTCATAACACAAACACTATCTTAATCACTTTTCTATACCTGAAAACAAATATTACTCGTACTAGTAATGATAAACTAATGAATACAATGAATACAAAATGCAAATTAACTCTGTAAACAAATTATATGGTTGCGATTACGACAAAAACCAACACATTGTCAATCGAATGATGAAATAATGTTTTGATGTCCGAACACCGAGCCGAACGCATTACGATACTCAACGACAACAACCGAATATCAAATGCGAGAACGAGTGAGTAATAGCAATACATAGTTCTTTCTCGTTCACACGAGCGCGTTTTCGCCTACTTTACCTACTATAACTCGTTGCAAGCCGGCTTCCTTGCTTGGTATAAAACGCACGGAGTCACGTGACCGAGTGACGTCAGACGGATTTTATTTTCTATAGAAATTGAATTCACGATAACCCGTACGCGCCTACGAGTTATTTTAGAGCGAAATGTTTTGTTGTTGGGATATAAAGACAAAAATTTTTATGTAGGCGTTTTGTAATGTTTTAATTGTATTCAAATACTTATAGTGTGATTATTCAATGACGATAGAGTGGTTGTGTTCCGAATTACCGAAGGGAAGCCGATAGGAATCGGCTTGTACGGAGTCTACGCCCCTGTTACCTAATGCTATTTATTATTTTTGGTCAAAATAAAATCACTTTATTTTGGGATGGGACCATGTATATACCGGGATTACATACCTAATAGCCGAGGAAAAGGCCATTGACTCCTACTGCTGTGCCCGCGTTGCCGTCAACCATAATTATTCTGTTACGCGTAATTTTTATTTTTTATTAATTGTTTCAGTTCGGACAACAATGGTCCAATTTGTTAGTAAAATACCTTATCACTAGTGTTAGTAGTACACAAAACAAGGATAATAAATAGCAAGTGACTGCGGCAGGATGTGCAGAGAATGGTATAGCAAGGAATATGCTACCTGACCATTCTCCCCACATAGTGCCTCAGAAAAGGGGAGTAAGGGCACTCCACCACTGTTTTCAGGATGCTATTGTCACTGACCCGCGTTCTACGCATTAGTGATGCGACTTTTTTGCGAATGACTGCATGAAAGCCGTCAGTTCGGTTCTGAGCATAGAAATATAAATAACAGGAGAAGTGGCATGGGGGCGTGTCAGTGTCCGCGCGTCATGATCACGTAGCTCCTGTTCTCGGCAAATGGCCGTCTCCGCGAACTAGTGCGCTTTCGACCGCGATCGTGATAAAATTTAAGAATACCGTGTTGTTCAGTGGTTTCTTGTAAAAATCGAAGCCAAACTAGAAACTTTATAAATCATAGAACCACCTAACATATATCAGCACAAGTATTTGACTCTATTTGTGTTGAAAATCAAGAAAAACAACAAATCGTAAAATATTTCTCGCCTTTACTACGTAATTTTTTTTTTATATATGACAGCTACTGTACTATTTTTGCAGTAAATACATTGCGTCAATAACCACTACCTAAAGTATGTCGCTAACTGACTCGACACGCAATGTAAAAATCACAAAACGATACTTCACTTATGCGGTTGCATCGCGTAGTACGGCCGCTGTGTCTTGCGCTGAGCTAGTGATGCGGTTGTGCAGATCCACTAACGTAGGTTATCGACTACAATGTCGTTTATCGTATGAATTTATATTACTATTAAAGTTTATTCTTCAATTTGTCAACAGTTATAGCTTGGTTGGAAAACCGATGTGAAATCTTGTTTTATACTCATTTAGATTTTCTTATAATATTGAAATTTTTTGTTTTACTTAATTTTTTTTTTTAGCTGGGTATTGTTTATTTATATCATCTTTATTATATGTATATCGTTTTTTTATTAAGTATTAGTTTTCAAGAACTCTCAACATTTTTAATACGATATTAAATGGGAGAATCGATAAATATCCTATTTAGTCAATCTCTAGCGTATATGTAAAATAAATGGCTTTTGCACAGCACAACGACAGCGATCGATGTTTTCGTGTGAGTGAGTTGTACGGTGCATGGTAAATGCACGCTGTGTTTGATGGGATAAGGTTTATAATTGATTGTGTAGTACGTTGTGATTTATGATTCGCAAGTGTGAGTA
This sequence comes from Conistra vaccinii, assembly GCA_948150665.1. Lineage (NCBI taxonomy): Eukaryota > Metazoa > Arthropoda > Insecta > Lepidoptera > Noctuidae > Conistra > Conistra vaccinii. Next base: position 18,392,565 of record OX411318.1, read on the forward strand.
GGACTTCATATCTATTGGGTTTACTGATGTGCATGTGTAGTTGTGGCGCAGGAGAAGGGAGCGGCAAGAGACATTGGGTTCCGATACATTTTCAACTACCGGGCATATCTCCTTCTTTCTTATATCTATGGTTCTGAGCAAACATTTCCGATGCGCTACAGAAACGGGGCAGTTTCAAGTTCAGCATCCTAAAAACATTGTTGTATTGGATGCGTAAGACATCTAGCGATCTTTTGGTGTAGCTGACCCATAGACCTCCCGCATACAGACCTTGACAAAACGCCTTGAACAGGGTGATTTTGGCTTGGTCCGTACAACGAGAGAATCTACGGGCCAACATGTTCCCTCGGACCGCCAGTGCCCTACGTTCCCTTTCGATATCTACATTATCATTAAGGTCGTCGGTAAGTCTGTGCCCCAAGTACCTACTTATTTTGAATCTGTAATATCTTTTAAACTATTCATTTTAATGATATGATGTCAAAGCAGGGAAATTAAATGCCCAATTTAAAAAACATATTTGATTGGATAAGGATTAATATGATACCGGTCAAAATAGCTTCGGATATAACAATGAAATTTTTATCAAATTCTGAAAGATAATAATGGTTACTGTGGGTCTTCCTTAGAAGATAGACATATGCCATCGCGGACTTTTTTGTTGAACTTTTTAAGAAGTATAAAACTGTAGAACATAAATTGTATGTATCTCTAACGACTTACTCGGTACACGGCCACGCCAGTAAATCTCCCAAACCAATTTACTTACACAAAATTTTAATGAATTATACACCAAAACCTTATGAATTACTCCGTCCATTGGTGAAACCCGTTTGAAAATCCGTTCGGTAGTTTTTGAGTTTATCGTTCAGACTGACAGACGCGGCAAGGAACTTTGTTTTATAATATTTAAGGATAAGGATGGAATCAATTACTTTTCCTTTATATATTTCGTCCCCCACCACTTTGCGTCGCATCGTTCGCTTTTACTTCATTTTCCCTTAGCGTTCTTTTTGACTTTTTTTTTTCGTTTTACTCGGCTCCTAAGAGTCGTAGCGTGATGTTAGATAGCCTAGTTCCAGAGATAAGCGCATTCAAACAAACAACCTCTTTAGCTTTATTAGTATACATTGTGTGTGAGATACATATACATACATATGTTTATTAAAGTTACACTCCTGAAAACACAACAAATACAACAGAGGGTCCATCGATCAGGTTATGCTACGCTTGCCGCGGTTGGTCCGTGGATCGGTGACCATCTTTACATACCAAGACTGTCATTTGTAGATTTTTGACAGTCGTTACCGGTAGTTAGAAGCCCAAAAGTCTGAAAACCAGTCTTACCAAGGGGTATCGTATTACCCAGTTACTGTTGTGGAGGTCAGATAGGCAGTCGCTCCATGTAAAATACTGGTATTCAGCTGCATCTGGTTAGACTGGAAGCTGAACCCAGGGCCGGATTTAGGGGAGGGCAACCGGGGCGAAAGCCCCGGGGCCTCCACAAACAGGGGGCCCCCACAATAGAGACTTCGGAAAAAAAAATCTTTCAAATTCCAACTAGTTAACACTAGTAAGCATCTTTTCCTTTGATATTTGTTTTGTTTTGCTCTTTCACCTTTACCTACAGCCTACAGTACTTTATACATACATGATTATTTGATTATATTAATCTTAAATAACAGAAATCATTGATCTATATTTGTTCACTCCAATCAGGCAATCAGATCAGTGAAATATCAAAATCTCAAATGGCCCTGATAAGCACTTCCAATTCACTACCCATCTTGAGGGAGTACCCCAATCGCTTAATGGCTGAGTGGGGTGGTACTTGCCCGCAACCTCGGAGATTGGGTATTCGATTCCGTGTCTCGACAATTTTTTTTTTTCTTATATATGTATGTACATATAAATTAATTGCAGTATATCAAGTATATGAACAATCGGTGTTCTTCAATTCTTAAATAAATCAATTATTATTGACTAATTGGTAATTTTTTTCATATTTCTTTATGCAGCAATGATGCAGTTTGATAGGCAAATAATTATTATTGTGACACAATTAAATGCCATCAATTATTCACGAACTTTACTGTACGCAAGAAATTGAAAAAAATCATAGTCGGTCAATAATAATTTATTTGTATAATTATTGAAGAATATTGATTCCGATTGTCATACAAAACCCACCTCATTGTGACAAGCAGTCAAAAGCTAATATTAATAATCGACTCGTGAATCATGATCGAGAAAAGAATGTGTCCATTGAAGTTTCCGTGCGTAATTTTGTCTTCGTGTAGTTGTCTATTCTTTTATTGATATATTTTTCCAAAAGCATAATTTTCTTCAACCAGCGAGCGAGTGTGAGTTTTTTTTGCCCTCTGCCTGTCCATGTGAATCCACAGTAGAATAAAAATTGCCAGTTCGGATGGGGAATTTCAAAACTGAAAATTATAAAAAATAGGCTTCGAACCACGATGGGACAAAACCGTCTATCGAAGCTTTCTCTCCGAGCATTGAAAGCAATTTACTCCGAGAAGTGGATTTCAACGAAATCATCAACGATTTTTCGGCGAAAAAAGCTCGAAAGGTTCCATTCGTTAACCCTAAAATTTAATTTCAGATAATTCTTGTTTCCGTTTATATTTATATGTATTTGTTCAATACTAAGTGTTCGGGGTTGGGGTGAGATTGAGAGAAACTAAGATTAAAGATTATAAAGATTGCTATATTTCAGTAATACTAAAGGGATAACGATTAAAACTAATGAGGTGAATAGGATGAGATTGAGTCGCGCCCGATATGCTGTCCGAAAGCGTACTGACTATATTACTTAAGTAATACATAAATATTCAAGGCATAGTGCGCGGTGTCGCGATTACGCTGACATGTTATAATTGTTCGGTGATTGACCTGAACATGCTCCCGAGGGAGAAAAAAATGAGGTTAGTAAGTAGGGATAGTTAAATGGGTAGTGAAATTAATATTAACAAGGTGAATACAATTTTCAAATGATACTAAAATAGTTATGTAGGGTTAGTTATGTTAAAGATGAGATAAAAGTAACATTACAAATTAAACAGAATCGCTACAGTGTAAATCAGGAAGAGAAAACACGCGAAAGATCGGTGAAGAACCTCTATCTTCCTTTTTTTGTAAGCACTCACTAGATAGAGCTAGTCTCTTAGGATCACTTTTCACTGATTTACTACTAGATTGCCCTTTTTCCCTAATTTCACTACACTTAATCACAACACTTTCTGTAACGGTGTGCGGAGATGACGACGCAGTCGCCGCAGAGGCTGTCGATCGCTCTGCTGTAGAAGTGGAACGATTTCCTTTACGTTGCCTTTGCCGCCAACGTTTAAAACAGTAAGCTGCTACCAATAACAAGATTCCCAATATGATGAGATATGTGACAGAATAAAGATGGATGTCGTGGTAAGAGATATTGGTGCTCAAAGGTTCACTCTGCTTCATGATCTCAAGACTTCTCTTAATAGCTTCAAATTGTCTGAGGTTGTCTGAGTTATTGGGATTAAACTCATATGAGATTTCTGGCATAGTGATATTTATTATGTGATTGATTGGTGATATTTCTGGCGAGATAACCTTTGTCGTCGTACTAATTTTACTTGACAATCTTTTGTTTGAATACACCATAAAATCTTCTGTTTTTACTAAACAGCCTTCCCCTACGCGCAACAGACCAGCACCTGATAACCTAGCTGCTTTAACTTGATTTTCACACAGAAGTTTGACGTTACATTCATTGCAGCATAAATAATAATATTTGTTTTCTGATGTTAACTCTCTCCAGTCATTCTTGCACGAGGTAGTTTTAGTTTTACAAGTTCTTGTGCCTGGGATCGTCTCACAAAGGCTATGATCATCTTTCATGTGGTGAATAGGCCTTCTGATATGACACAGAACAGTCACAGGGTTTTGTAATACGCATGACTGCATATCCGTTTCTGTGATAGTTAAATACGAATCCTTTCTCATGTTGATGGCTGCTAATTCAGAGATAGTTTCGACCTTCATCATCATGTTATCTTCCACAATGCGTGGAACCGGGATAAGATTGAATACCTCGTAAAGGTCTCTTTCAATCAGGGGTATTCTTATTTCTATAATTAGGTATTTGCCAGAGTATTTTACTCTTACTCTGAGCAAGCTGTAAAGCTCTTTAAGATTAAAGTTGTCGACAGGAACTACCAAGTCTCCAGATATTTGTGCTGATATTATGCTTAACTCTGATCTGAGTTGCTTCGGAGATATCAAATGAAAATCTAATTTTCCACTATAAATATCAGTTACAGTATCTAAAATTGAGTCCTGGATTCGTCGAAGGGTATACAACAAGTTGTTGGCAGTGAAAGCCGAGGTTATGAAGTCTGTGATGGCAGTTATGTTTTGCACTTGCTGAGCGAGATTTTTATATGAATCTTGGAGATAATTAAGCTTTTGATTTATTATTTTATGATGTTTGTTTATAGTATTCTCCATCCTTTTCATGAGGTTAAATTCAGCTTCTACGACCGACGTTTGGTTTTTCCAGAGGTTGTATAAATGGTTTTCATTATGCTTTAAAAGGTCAATATCTTTCTCATATTTCTCTGCAAATCGTTGGTCCAACACTCCGAATAAACTATTTGCAACGTAGCCTACTCCGTCTAACAAGCCGCGTCTCCGGCGTTTTTCATTAGTCATAAACGAGTCATTTGTCATGATAATATTATCGTAATGTTTAATTTCTTCGAACTCGTGCTCGAGTTGTAATATGACGCCGTCGCAAGGTGTTTGTGTTCTAATCGTAGAGCATAAGGTTTCAAGATACTTGATATACTTTAGTAATGCCGCCGTTCCTTCTTGATAAGGATTTGTGTCATAATAGACTATTAAATGCCATTCATCTCTAATTAAATGCATATTAGATATTTTGTCGAAGTAGACACTATTGTTTGTCAGTAGGGTAAAGTTGTAGGATGCTTGAGCTGTGCTTATTAGTGACAGCAAAAATAATGTCAAAGATAAAACCATGGCTGAGAATGAGATAGGATGTTTTTTCTTCGCCGCTGGTAATTTATTATCAACTTTTGGGGCATTCATTTCATTTTTATTTGTTGGCAGTAAGGACAGTTTTACAACTGGGCGTTTTAAAAGCCCGTTTTTGGTTTTAAGTGTGACGACCCTTACGTGTCCGTCACTTCCAGGATGTAGCGCCACTACGCGACCTAGACTCCATTTTCCTGGTGGAAGGTTGTCGTCCTTTATGATGACGATGTCGTTAAGATTGAGATCTTTTTGATGCTGTCGCCATTTGGACCTCGTAGAAAGCTGCGAGAGGTATTCAGTCTTCCACTTATCCCATATATCTTGGTAGATTTTTTGCGTCAAGTGCCAACGTGTTCTGAGATCATGCTCTGTTTCGTATATCGTTAAGTTAGGGCCACTTGCTAAAAAGTGAGCCGGGGTCAAAAAGTCCAGATCCTCAGGATCTTCTGTCAGAGGGCACAGTGGTCTGGAGTTCAAACAAGCCTCAAGTTGGGATAGTAGGGTAATGTATTCCTCGTAGGTTAGTTTCTGCTCTCCAACGACACGCTTGAGATGATGTTTCAGGCTCTTCACTGCAGCTTCCCAGAGTCCGCCTGCAGATGGCCATGATGGGGCGTTAAAGTGCCATTCAATATTCATTTCAGAGATTGTCGAGGTTACTTCTTGGTCAGACAAGATGTAGGAGATTTCGGCAAACTCTTGTTTTAAAATTTTGTTGGCTCCTATGAAGTTCGTTCCCTGATCACTATAGATATGTCCTGGAACTCCTCTTCTAGCCGACATTCGTCGAAGCGCGGCAATAAATGCTGACGCTGTGAGATCTGAGACGATTTCTAAATGTATGGCTTTAGTTACCATACAAACAAAAACTGCGATATATCCTTTGCAGGTTTTAATGCCACGACCTTTGTTTGCCTTAATAAGGATGTGTCCGGTATAATCTATTCCAGTGTGGTAAAAAGGTCGGTTAGGAATCAATCGTGCTGGAGGTAGGTCACCCATGATTTGATGTTGTGATATGGGATTATTTCTTTTACATTTGACACACATTCTTAATCGTTTCTTTGTGACTCTGTTTCCTCCAAGAATCCAGTATTTTTGTCTTATAAATCCAGTAGTCATTTTTACTCCACCGTGAAATACAAGCTCGTGAGATTCATCTATGATAAGATCTGCCAATTTCGATTGATTCGGGATTATGATGGGATGCTTCATTTCGGGATCAAGATTTGAATGTTTCAGTCTGCCACCGACACGGAGCATTTGATTAGTGTCTAGTATGGGATTGAGCTTAAGAATCTGGCTTTTCTTATTTAGTGGTTCATTATTTTTCAGCCGCGATATTTCTTCGTTAAAATATTCATTTTGAACTTGCTTAATTAACATTTCTCTTGCTGTCTTTATATTTTCCAGAGTAAGAAAACATGTGCGATTTTTCTTGTAAACAACAATGTCGATAAACTTGTTGATGTAAGCTAATACTCGAGTAACTTTCCTTAAAGTGCTATATTTTGTTAATAGCTGTTTAATTATTAAATTTTCGGGGTTTACAATGATCGTATTTACTTGCTCCTTTTTTCTGAGTTCTTCGCAAGTAATACTAGTATAAATCGGCACCTTATGAGATTCTTTAGGCTTATATTGTGGTAACCAGACGGGCCCTTGCCACCATAGCGAGTGATTGGCTAATTGAGCAGCAGGTAAACTGCGGCTTGCACAATCTGCGGGGTTTTCCTTGGATTTTACGTAACTCCACTTTTCTTTAGGAATTATTTCTGTAATAGTCCTCACTCGATTCGCAACAAAGGGTTTCCATTTCTCCGGTTCCCCACTTAACCAACCTAGAACAGCCGTTGAATCAACCCAACCATAAACATGTATGTTGTAGCTTGATAGAGATAAGATTATTTTTCGCATAAGTTTTGACAACAAAAGTGCGCCGCAAAGTTCCAAACGCGGTATTGATTGTGGTTTTTTCAGCGGTATTACCTTTGATTTCCCTGCAATAAGGGTTACATGGGTTTCATTTTCACTCTGTATTTTGCAATACACGACGCAAGCGTATGCTTTTGTGCTAGCGTCGCAAAAGCCATGGAGTTCGATGGAATCTTTCTCCTGGGTTTGAATCCAACGAGGTATTTTGAATCGAGATATATGAGATAGATCGGCTTTAATAGTATTCCACTCTAAAGCGATTTCTTGAGGGACGGGGTGGTCCCAACCCAGGTCTGATTTCCATAATTCTTGGAACAAAATCTTAAGTTTTATTGTGACTGGTGCCAGCCAGCCCAAAGGATCAAAAATTTTTGATATTTGAGATAAGAATTGTCTTTTTGTAAGGATGTCTTTTGAGATAAATTCTATGGGATGAAAGATAAATTGATCATTTTTTGGTTCCCACCGAAGACCTAAAGTTTTGGTTGACTCCGGTTGCTTAAAGTCAAAGTCTTCCTTTTGAAGTGCATCAGAACTATCTATTATTTCCGGCAAGTTTGATCGCCATTTTCTGAGATTAAACCCGCCAGATTTGAGGAGGTTGATCATTTCCGCTTTGAGGTGTTTAGCTGCTCTCGCTGAATGTTCACCATGCATGAGGTCATCCATGTAAAACGAGTGTTCTAAGATGTCAGGAGCGCAACTTTGTGGATAGTTTGGCCTTTCATCGATGGCCAGTTGCTTCAGTGTCATCATGGCCAAAAAAGGTGCGGCTTTTGTGCCATAGGTAACTGTCGCTAACTGATATTCTTTTAAGGGTTGAGATTGATGGTTCCGCCAGATAATTTTCTGATATTTCTGATCATGGGGATGTAGCCAGATTTTCCGAAACATTTTTTCTATATCTGCTGTAAAAGCGTATCTAAATTGTCTCCATTTTAAGATAAGGCTCTGGAGGTCTTGTTGTAAATTGGGTCCTCGGCACATAAGATCATTGAGGCTGTTTCCACTCGAGGTTTTTGCCGAGGCATTAAAGACAACACGCAATTTAGTAGTTGATGACTCAGATCGTTGGACGCAATGGTGTGATAAGTAGCAGTCCGGCTGTACGTGTGGCGTAACGGGTGTCATATGTCCGAGCTCTAGGTATTCAGAAATAAACTTTTTATAGTCACGTGCCAGTGCTGGTTGCTTACTTAATTTCCGCTCTATTTGAAAAAATTGAGCAATCGATTTTGTTTTCGACTCGCCTATATTATTCTCAAAATTTTCTTTAAATGGTATTTTAACGACGTAGCTTCCGTCTTCCCGTCTAGAGGTCGAAGATTGGTAAAAATCGATGCATTTTTGATCTTCTTCCGATATCGCTGGAGATTCATGAATGTCCTCCACTTCCCAAAATTGCTGTATCTCTTCGATATTATTTAGGATCACATTGCAATGGTACGTTTTGTAGTTGCCGCTTAAGATCCAGCCCAACTGGGTTTGTTGAGCAATGGGCAATATACCTTCTGACCGACAGATACCGTCCATGAGGATAGTGGAATAGATATCTGCCCCAAATAAAATATCAATAGGCCTACTTTTGTAAAATTCGGGATCTGCTAGAGTTATCTGGTTAAGAGTAGGCCAGTCTGGCTTAGGTAAAGTACAGCTTGGTAAGTTATTTATGAGTCTATTCATAATATATACTTCCGTTTCAAAGGTGAAATCGCTAACCAACGACGAGCATTTAATGGTAATCTTGCCCTTACAGTTGTTTTCCTTATTTCCTATTCCTGAGATATAACCGTTACATTTCCGTCGCGGTAGTCTTAGCAACTGAGCTGCGCTTTCCCTTATAATGGACGTCTGTGACCCTTGATCTAAAAGAACTCTCATTTTTTGGTAAGATCCATCTGCTGCTTGTACTTTAATTATTGCTGTGGCAAGCAATATTTCCGAGGGTTCTTTAAGGAGCGATGCAACTTCGTGGTCTTCTTGCTGCTGAGATGACGATTTCGTTATCGTGGCTGCATTTGACCCAGATCGATGCGACGTAAAAGATTCATGCAAAATGGTATTGTGTTCGTTATTGCATTCTTTGCATCTTATTTCGGAAAGGCATTTTTTGCCTTCGTGATAATGTAAACAATTAATACAAAGATTCAAGTTAGCAATAGCATTTTTTCGTTCATTAGGTTGCAATTCCAATAATTTTTGACATGCATGAATTCGATGATCAGTGGCGTTGCAAATAGGGCATTGCTTGCGATAGTTAATTTTGCGTTTGGACTTTGACGATTGCGAAACTTCCTTTGTTGAGTAATTCGTTTTAGGATTGTTATAATTCCGATTATAATTGGAACTCTTTGAAAACGATGGTTTGTTATTGTTATAGGATTGAGATGGGGATGTTTTCTGCGTGGAATTTTCTACCTTCTTACGTGAAGTTTCCAGCATCATAAACTTAGTTTCCAAGAAATTAAGGAAGTCTTCCAAGACGGGCAACTCTCGCGGAGATTTTAAGGCTTGTAGATAATCCTCGTATGTATCTGAGTCCAATTTTTGAGACAATATACATACCAGAAAAGGGTCCCAGGAAGACACATCGACTCCCAGGTTCTTGATAGCATTCACGCTCTCGTACGTAGTGTCGTGAATACGTTTAATATGATTTGATGATTGTTGCTGGTTTGCAGGGATATTCATGAGATTATTTAGATAAGAAGTGAAGATCAGTCGTTTATTATTATAACGATGATTGAGGATATTCCAGCATACAGGATAATTGTCGGAGCTTATTTGGAGATGTTGGATCAATTTTTCGGGCTCACCTTTTATTTTACTCTTTAGAAACTGCATCTTTTGTGCATTCGACAAAGAGGGGTTGTTGTGCACTGCTTCAGTAAAAAGATCTTTGAACGAAGTCCACTTATTGTAGTTTCCATCAAAGGTGACTATCTCCATTTTAGGGGTCGATTTTTCAACATGCGCAACGGACCACATTTTCTTATTGATGTCTTTCTTGAGTTTGTTATAATATTTCTCGTAATGAGTAAATTGCTCTTCGTAATCGGGGTTTGATCCGCCATACTCGTTGTCTAGCTCCCAATGAAGCGAATCAATAGCCGCCCAACGAGATTGTATTGTCTTCAGGATGTCTTCAAACTCCCATTTTTCCGTGACGAGGTCAAGGTCAATATTGGTAGTTGTTCTCAGGAAAGCCTTAAAGTTGGTAGCTTGCTTTTTGAAGAGACCTTCGGCTTTCCCCTCTTCAAGAACAGGGATTTTAGAAGCTGCATGAGATGCAAGGTTCGAGGTTTGAGATTCCGCAGAAGGTTGGAACGTAGGCGGTTTCAATTCAGGGATTTGCGGTCTGTTTGCGAGGGGGTTATAGGATTGAATAGTAGTTTTAATATTGTTATGTTTTTCTTTCATTTGATCGTATTGATTAGTACTGAAATATGCATGAGATTGATCGCCAAAAGATAGCAAAGTCATGTGATTATTATGGAACTCTGTAAAGTATTGTTCCAAGGTAGCTAATCGACGACGTAAGTAGTCTGAGGTCTTGCGCTCTGCACCATCCTTCTTGAAATTGGTGAAGAGCTTATCTACGGCTTCGATTAGTTGTTGTTGAGTTGCTAAAATGTCATTCATTTGCGACATTTTAAAGATAAAAAGGAGACCTTACTTGTACTGAAGGCTTCTTTGGAGATCAAATGTCCTTGCGATGGCTGCAAGAACAAACCTGGAGTAACAGCGCGATGAGATGACGCGATGCTTTCGTAAACCCCAGGGTCAGCAGGATGATGGCACGTTTCCGTCCGGGGCACCGAGATAACTTAAGATCAGCAAGATGATGGCACCTTTCCGTCCGGAGCACCGAGGTCAGTAAGGATCAGGATGATGAGATTTTTGGAAAGTAAATCCACTCAGTTCCAAGCGAGACACTCACACAGTATGATAAGTAGATACACGCGTAACGGTCCCGCTCCGATGGCTCGAAGGACCAATGTTCGGGGTTGGGGTGAGATTGAGAGAAACTAAGATTAAAGATTATAAAGATTGCTATATTTCAGTAATACTAAAGGGATAACGATTAAAACTAATGAGGTGAATAGGATGAGATTGAGTCGCGCCCGATATGCTGTCCGAAAGCGTACTGACTATATTACTTAAGTAATACATAAATATTCAAGGCATAGTGCGCGGTGTCGCGATTACGCTGACATGTTATAATTGTTCGGTGATTGACCTGAACACTAAGGGAATCTACTTGGTTCCACAATAAATTATTTATTGAAAATCTCGACTGAAAAAATTTTTTTTACTTTATTTGGAAAATAATTTGGGGCGAGGGGGCCTCCGCTCCTTTGTTGCCCCGAGGCCTCTGGACCTCTAAATCCGGCCCTGGCTGAACCCTACATAGTTGGGAAAAGGCTAGGCAAATGATGACTCCTGAAAACACAATGCCTGAATAAGATACCTACTAATAATCGATATCAGTAGTATTATATTCATGTTTTCAATTAAATTGGCAAGAAACAAAGTCAGCGCCAATTAAAATGACGTGAGTCACCGACGATGCAATTTGCAGTTTCAGAGATTGTTAAAGAATACAATACAAAACATGTTTTTATGGTCAGTTTTTATTCAGTAATCACACCACAGTCATACGAATACCTACATATATTATGTGTAAGCTGGTTTGAAATAAATGAATAATGTTTTATTTTATTTTTGTAAATGAAATTCCCAGACACTATTATTGTATGCTATTTAAATAAGCATTTTCCCGCGTGAAATGATATGTAACAACCCATATTAATCATTAGGTACTAATAATTTACAGAGATTTATTTCAAAACAACTATGTACTACAACTTCCAAACGACTGGTTGACACTTCCCGTGACCCAAGGGCTGGCTTTTACCTGGGCCAGAGGCTAAGCATTGCCATACAACGTGGCAATGCCGCCAGTCTCTTAGGTACATTACCAGTCGACAGCGATGCGGAGGAATTTTTCGATGCCTTATTGTTTGTTTCCTAAGTTAGGTTAGTTATTTTTAGTTTTGGAAGAAGATCATGTTAGTTGTTAATTTAAAATACACATTATATACCTGTACTAATATGATGAATATAAATGTTTATTTTCTGATTTAAAAATGTGACATCAACGAAGAGCATTAGTGACGGTTAGGGGAGATCTATGTATATATCCAAATTTTCAGTTGAAATGATAATTATTTCTTTTTCATAGAGTTTTTATACCGCCCTTGGGCCTCTGACTTGGCTTCACATACTTTCGAGAAATATCTCTTGGCGTTTCCTCACGATGTCTTCCTTCACCGTTTTTGAAGCAAAACGATGAAGGAAAACAAACTATTCATAAAGATAAATATTCCAATTACATTCTATGACATCAGAGGTTGGCAAGGCTATTAAAATTGATTCGGAATTTACTGTTTTGTGTTAAATAATTTTTTTTTTGGGAATTCCAGATAAACATTATGCATTCATGACATCCCACTTGTGTAGGCATTTGTTTATAGGTTATTCATGAATGATGAAATAATACCTACTGATTAGTTATACTTTGATGATTCAATACTCAATACTCAATATCTTTATTGCTTTACCATAATGTGTACTTAGGTGGTAACTATATAATTTAGATCATTATGGACCCTGTAGGGCATTAGCAAATCTTAAAGCTTCTTCATCGTTCTCACTAGTTAACATTTAGCTTATTGTTTTCCTTTCCAAGTCAGCCCTTGATAGCATTGATGTTTACCATGGGTTTCATTTTTTAGGGTTCTGTACCCGAAGGGCGTTTGTGCACTACACGAAATTTTACCAACCGGCCAGTCCAATTCCGACCAAACTAGTATAACATTTATATAGGACCGTAAAAAATCGGACTGCTGGACTAAAATTCCGTGTAGTGCACAAACGCTCGAAGGGTCCCAACGGAACCCTATCACTAAGCCTCCGCTGTCCCTCCGTCCGTCTGTCTGTTTGTCAGCGGGCTGTATCTTATGAACCATAATTAGTAGACAGCTGAAATTTTAACAGATTGTGTATTTCTGTTATATTTAAAAAAACTTGTATGTTTGTATCGTTTAGAATTGCACCTATAGGTGAGAAAGTGTTATAAGTTTACATGATGTACTAAAAAATGAGCTACGTTTGAGAGTCCGATTCGCACTTGGCCGAATTTTTCGATTTTCCATGTGTTTTTTTCTGCAAATAGAGATCTATATGGAAGAGATCGGTTGGTACAGCATGTCTTCATGCTGTACCCTCATGTGTATGATGATGATATTTCTATTCTTTGTAACTGTAAGTACTATATTGTTCATAGATCGACGACGACTCGATGTGTAAAGGCCATGAGTTCGGCAGCGAGACGAATCAGTTTTGTCTAGAGAACATCGATGTATCGAACTTCCTGAACCTACACTCGCTCGGCAACCACGAGGACTTCTGTCTGGCGTACGTGTTCACCTACAGAGACTTTACTGGAGGCACGCTAGGTGAGTAACACAAACAAATATTATAGGTAAAGTAGGCAACATCAAACGTTCTGGATTCTTTTTAAGGCGGGGCAAAAACTGCCATCTGCCGCCCCCCGCCAATCCTTTATGGGAGATGCGCTACGGTAGCCCACGAAATTCAAACATTCTCGAAATAAAAATTTTGGTAGCAACATATTAATCAAATTTTATCGATCGATAATGCGCCAGTCCAACAGGGGCGCCAAAACTGTTGTAAAAAAGAAAGAAATAGATTTAATGTGCTGCGGGTCTCATTTTTTGCAAAGTTGCGGTGTGCGGGGTGGTGCACTTGTCTCACAAGCGCACAAGCGTAGCGCTTGAATTTGTCGCCCCCTGAACTTGACGCCCGGGACACGGGTCCCGGTTTGCGAAATTTTTTTCATAGCAGGCGTGGGTGAATACTGAATGGCAACTATCTTTTATTACTTGAAGATTAAAGGTTTTACGAAAACTATAATTGAATCAATATTGATTTAGCCGGTTGGACTTATTCATCAGATTATAATAACAAAATAATACTTTGGATTTACAGTATTGATAAAATCGGGATCAACGTGGTGTAAGTAAACCTATTTTTTTTTAAATTCATTGTTTAATTTCTGTCTTTTAGGTCTAGCATGGGTAGCGAGTGCAAGCGGCGCTTCGGGCGGTATCTGCGAGAAGTACAAGACGTACACGGAGACCATCGGCGGGATGTACCAGAGTACCAAGCGGTCCCTCAATACCGGCATCATCACGTTCGTCAACTACAACAGTCGAGTGCCGCCCAAAGTCAGTCAGCTGACCTTAGCTCACGAGATCGGACATAACTTTGGATCGCCGGTAAGTTTTATTAGCAGGAAAGTCAAGTTATCTCAACTCTCGTGTCAGCATGAGGGTATTAGCTAATGTCGTGGCTAAGAGATTATACAGTTAACAGCTGTTGTTAGCATGACGAGAACACCGGACGGACGCTTAATGCCGAGGTGGTTTTTTAATTGGATTCAAAAACAGGTGAATGCCAGCAGTAGCCAGCAGCTTCCGCATGGCAGTGAGCGAGGTTTGAGATAAGTAGAAGGCGTGTGAAAGGCCTTTGTCTAGATCAGGCGCATATGAATACTTATTCGTTAACGATGGTCCTTTCGAAATGGGAACATGTGGAGCCTTTTTTTTTATTTGGGTGGCAAATCATTAAATAACCGGAGCGGGAGGGCGTGTCAGACTCTTACCGACTAAAACCTACCCGTGTTCCTTCAGTTGCATTTACGTTGCCAGGGGCCACGGTAACCCTTTAGGACTTTCCCGGCAGGCATCGGCCCTAGCGGACCCCGTCAGTTGTGCTGACATCTCTTTGAGGCGTGCAAGGATCACAACGCGTCGTCGACCCGGGCCTGGTCCTTATGGGACGGCGAGCTAAACATGTGGAGTCTCGATTCTCATTAGAATCCAGTTAACACTGTGAATTTTAACGTAATTCTCAACAAAATTCCTCTAATCCACAGCACGACTACCCCTCCGAATGCCGACCAGGCGGCCAACAAGGCAACTTCATAATGTTCGCGTCAGCGACCTCTGGCGACCGGCCCAACAACAGCCGGTTCTCGACCTGCAGCGTCGGCAACATCAGTGCCGTCCTCGATGCCGTGCGAGACGGACGCAAGCGCAACTGTCTCACTGCCAGTGCCGGCGCCTTCTGCGGGAATAAGATTGTGGAAGTTGGGGAGGAGTGTGATTGCGGTAAGTTAATAATCTTTAATGGTATTTGGTGACCCACCGATGGTAATTAGTCTCTGCCGTTCTAAAATTATTGCAGGTGAGTTGGCTTCTAAGAGAAAAAGATGAAATTTCTTATGTGTCTGTAGTCAGTGTGTAACACAGCAACACTGCTTGGACACACACACACACACACACATAATACTTCCCCAGACGAGCTCTCGTCTCTTCCTCTCGTGCCTGTTTTGCCATGAGGAAATTTTCATGTATATGTACCAGTCGTCATGGGAGAATACTGGCCTGCGCACACTGGCGGACGGGACGGCAGACGATTTTAAATTTGTCAATTGTATTTAATACTTCTCGAACCGGAATAATTTATATATTTCAATGCTCGGTTATCGAGCTTGGAGCATCGCAGCGTAGTTTTAACGAGCATTGCAATATATACCTTATGTCCATTGGATAAGTATTAAACTCAATTGATAAATTTGAAATCCTCTGTCGTCCCGTCCGCCAGTTTGCGCAGGCCCTACAGGTTCATATTTTGGCTAAAACTGCACGATTCATACTGCTACAATAAGTCGAAAACTCGGAGTATACTCTCTTGTGCTGACTATGCAACTTGATTTAATACAAATTAATAACATTATTTTGAAACATATTTTTTATTACTTAGGTTACGATGAAAACGAGTGCAAGGACCGCTGTTGTTACCCGCGACAGCTGAGCGCGTACGAGCGAGAGAAGAACTACACCGCTAAGGGTTGCACCAGGAAGGCTAACACGCAATGCAGGTAATGAGCATTTTTATTGAACTTGTGGCGGCATCTACATGCAAACTACGCATCAAAGAGCTGACGTCATACAAATCTTGCATCGCGTAATTAGAGTTGACCGCGCGAACGGCGTATACAGGACATCGACGCGAAGCCTGTATTTTGTTCACGACAAGTTGTGCACAAGTTCTGAGCCTAACCTAACCTAACAAAAAGTACTAGACTTGCATAAATCAGCACAACTAAACGCGTTTAAGAACGCGGCGACCTTTGAATTGTCCATACAAACGTAATACCTAAATCATTTCCAATTCGAGCATATTTCCACCAAATAAATTTGATATTCGGATTGAGACAATAATTATCTAGGCTTCCAATTCTTTTTTTTTTCAAAAACCTACCTCTACATGAAGTATTAGCGAATTGCATTTCGTACATTTTTACAGCGTAAATGACTTGTTTTCATATTGTTTTTTCTTTATTATAAACAACAATATTTGTAATATTGTTTCATCACAAGCATAGCTTATATTATCAAGTTACAAATTATAGAAAAAAAATTGGAAAAACATTAAGTTTTCATTCATCATTTTTGGTATTACGGAACACATCCAAATTTCTCATAATTTCAGATAGCTAGTAGTGCTATCGCGTCAAGCAATAATTGTCAATGTGTGTGTGCTCCCTGTAGGTGTTTATCGCTCCGACAGGCACAAGGCACACTAACGCAACGTGCTTGGTTGGAGTTCGTTCATAGTATTTTTTGTCAACTTTAGACGATTAGGTACTTTACAGTGTGCTGTACCTGTACGCGCGTACTTATTTGTTTGCTAAATTGTATTGTATGTAATATTTCTGACACTCCTCTTGACTTGACCTATTTTTAACCGACTTCAAAAAAAGGGGGAGGTTCTCAGTTCGTCCGATTTTTTTTTTAATGTTTGTTCCCGGAATACTCGAAGACGGCCGGACCGATTTAGAAAATTATTTTTTTGTCAGAAAGGGTATACTTCACAGGTGGTCCCATTGTCATCAAGTCAGGATTGGATGATGGAATCCTGGAGAAGTCGAGGGAACTCTTGAAATATTACAGGCGCACCTATAGCGATTTAGGTATTTTTTATAGTTACTCTTGAATTTGATCTCGGAAAGCACCATTTAGTGAAGTGGAAGTGATGATGAAGACCACAGATGGCCACCGGAACTTATCAATAATAGGTACGTATTTCACGGGTTGCGATTAGAGAAGATTACTTTAATATGGTTGCCAAGCAATTTATGCCCGTCACAATACATAGGGTGAAGTGGAGCTAATGGTGAAGTACCAGGAGAACTCCTCAACAATGAACGTCCCTGCATCGGGAAAAGCAATATTTTGTAAAAGGTGATAAGCTGTTGACATTAGGCTATTGTATCTTAGATAAATTACAAACCGACCCACTAAAAAGGAAGAAATAAAAACTTTTTCACTCTTCTTGCTCAAAAAATCCGTCATTGTAGCGTACCAAAGCGGAGATAAAATAGCATATCATCCTCTAGGGGAAAAAGTTTTTTTTTAATTTTTGTCTGTTTCCAACGAGCCTACCACCCATAAACGAAAAAGTCTTTGTTTGATCTATATATATATTATATAAAAAAGAATCCCTATTTCCTTGATCACGGCATCACGCGTGAACGGCTGGACCAATTTCACTAATTCTTTTTACCCGACTGCCCCAGAAGGAGGGTAATGTTTTTCGAGAGTATGTATGTATGTATGTATGTCTATTTCTTTGGCACGCTCTGTAGCCTAAACGGCTTGATGGATTTTGACATATGAGGTGTCGTTAGATTCGTCTTAATTGTAGAAGTGTCATAGGCTATATAATATTTATATATTGCATCTACAAAAAAAAGGGACGGGAAGGTTTAAAAAAAAAAAAATATAACAATATTGGTATCAAATAAAAGCTAGTAAGAGTAACGAGTCAATGCCAAATTTTGATTTTTATTAATAAAACTAAAAAGCTTGAAATAAAGAAAATTATTCAAAAAACAAAAAACCTGACTGCAAAAACACATTTAAACTGAAAAGAAAAAAAAACAAGCATTATAATCTATAGAATTTTGGTATCGCAGGCGGGGCAAACAAAACTTACACCATACGTATATCCGGTTATTAGTTTGTCCCCGCCTGCGATACCAAAATTCTATAGATTATAATGCTTGTTTTTCTCTTTTCAGTTATGTGTTTTTGCAGTCGGGTTTTTTGTTTTTTGAATAATTTTCTTTATTTTGTTGTGTTTGTTATCTAGTAAGGAGATGGTTCTTAGGATAGGTTGGTGAAGGTAGGGTAGGTAGGTAGGTAGGTATGCAAGTAGGTAGGTATGTATCTTGGTAAAGTGGGGTATGTAGGTAAGGTAGGTAGGTATGTATGTATGTAGGTAAGTAACATACATACATACATACCTACCTTCCTACTTAGGATGGTAAGTAAGTAGGTAGGTAGGTAGGTAAGTAGGTAGGTAGGTATGTATGTAGGTAGGTGTAATTAGGGTAGGTAGGCGAACCGTAGATGAGTGCATACCCGTGCGAAGCCAGGGCGGGCAGCTAGTTACTAATGTTATTCGATAGGTACCTACTTATGTGTCTAAAGAGCCTCAGCTATGGCCTCAGCGAGTATTTTGTAGTTTGTAAGTTACACAATTGACATAAAGTTCATTATGCTTTGACCCAATTTCGTGCCAAAAACTCGCTTCCATTCCGTTCTGCGCCAATGTAATATGAGCCGTAGCGTGGTGAGTATTGGCCGAGACGGTATAAGCTAGTTGCTCTCCGTACGCGACGAAGCCATAGCCACCACCAAGTTGTAGTATTGTAAGTACCTACCTATCATATAACGCGGTTGTACGAAGTTTTGTCATGTCATGTCACTGTTCCTTTTCTTTAGTTATGTGACCGAGCGGGCGTAATTATTGTCTCAAGGACACTATTGAGAACACTGCTCGCTCTAAATTGAGTTCGCAATGTATTTGCCAAACATGTAAACAAACACGAGTTTTCCACTTAGACAAATATGAACTTTATGCTAGTGTAAATAAAGTTGATTTTAGACTGACTAGTAATGTTGAAAATGTCATAAAAAAAATATGAAGTTGTAGCGCAAACTGAACCTTATGTGTAGTCCATAACAGTTATTTTTCCAAAAACTCGTGTTTGTTTAGATGTTTGGCAAATGAACTGCGAACGCAGATTTTTATTTGTCGGTGCAGCAGCGGTGCGACATCAGTATGTTCGGATGATGAAAATATACCGCCACCACGTGTCGCTTGCACTTACGCACATGTCGGTAAAAAATTATGCAGAGCTGCTTGTGCCGTCGCAAAATAATGTCGAGTTCGCCCAGGTTCGCACCGCACGGGCTGTTATTTTCCGCGGGATTTTTTTTTCGCACACTGGATTTTCAACGCGTGTTTTTTCAACGCGCTAGGACGAGAGTGTCCCAGCGCGCTGGATTCTCAACGCTCGGCTCAACACGGAGAGTTTAAAATCCAGTGCGAGACCACCAATAAGAAGTGGAGACCACTCTAAAGGAAATAAATAAACACAAACAGACTTAAAATAAATAATGACAATAATAATAGATACTTATCCCAATAATTTATATTTACGCGACGTGCGTATGACTACTCTAGCGTCGTCCGTCGGTCCGCCGATCTACCGTGCCACAAGTCCATGCTCGACTTCGCGTCAAATAACTTTGCCGCTCTGAAGTTAGGTTGCGCATGCGTACCTACTGGCATGCGCGCAGTCATATAGAGTCTACTTCAGAGCGGCAAAGTTATTTGACGCGAACTGTTGGTACCTACCTACCTTATTTGTATGACGTATCTACTAGCTAGGTTTTCTCTAAAAGGCCTTCTATCTTGAGATTAGTCGAGATATCCTAAAATATTGAGACATCGGCATGGTAAAGAAATTTCCAAAAAACGCATTACTAGTCTGTACATTCACTAGCGATTCCCCAAATTAGTCAACAAAAATAAAGCAAATAATGAACATACCTAATTATTACTCAAATAATATTTATGCTGTCGACTCGCTATGAATGAATGGCATACAGTACCTACATCTAGTATTATCCGCTCACACACACTGCGAAGCGCGCCCGTAATCTGTGGCCCCGCCTTCTTTTGTCGAACAGAGATAGCAATATTCCAAACGCATTTTGCTCACGTCTCGAGTTTGCATTTCGTGCCGTAGTACGTCGGCCTCTTAAGAGCTGTCAGTGTACAATATTCCATAACAATTTTGACACTGACAGCTCTAGAATGCGTCTTAGAAATGCTGATCGCATTCAGTTTCATTAGTGATATCAGCCCTAAGTACTTCTTTTTGCATTTAGTTACATAATACATAGCCTATGTCCATCTGGAATAATGTACCTTTCAAATAGTGAAAGAGTTTTTCAAATAGGATTTGTGGGTCTAGAGATTACCCTTCACATATTTACAAAATTCGCTCTCTCTCTTTATAATATTAGTATAAATAGTGTAAATGTGAATTAGCGGCAAGATCGAGCCGGTGAGCAATTAAACAGAAATATTTTTTTTATTAGAAGTCAGTTAGCGAGCCTCATATAGTCATATAATATATTTGATGGATTGATAAGGTTTTTCAGATGACCTCACATGGTTGTGATTGTTTAAACAAGTCATATCGTAGTGATATGATATATCCTATCGATCTACTTTTCTGAAAAATATAATTGTAGCATGTTTTGTACTAATACGTAAACAAAAAAGTAACACCGCATATAAAGAAAAGAAAGAAAGGAAACTTATTTATTGGGATTCGCACAGGAAGATTAAATGTTAAAACACAGATAATATATAAAAAATAAATAAAAACAATAGAAAGGACCGCAATAGGGATGATGCGAAGGTAAAAAAAAGGAACTATTTAGTTAGTCGGTCAGTCAGATTATTACAAAATATTGGACATTTATTATATTTTTTCGTATTTATACGTATTTTTTCTCTTTTTACGTTATCAAAAGATTACGGTGATACATTAAAAGTACACTTTGTAAACAAGCATATTATAAATTTTTAGTCATTATCCCTATTGGGTGTATCATACGCCTCGAAGCTTGAAGCTAACAGAGCGATTTTCAATGCAATCAGAGGAGTTTCGCTTCTATACGATGTAATATAGACGATAGGTTTTGATTTCTTCTAGTTCATATTTCTCTTGCTATACTAATGTTGTTGTTTATTTCCAGTCCGTCCCAAGGCCCGTGCTGCCACGCCGACACGTGCCAGTTCGTGCCGCCCGCGCGCAACCAGACGTGTCGCGAGGCGTCCGAGTGCAGCCACGCGTCCTTCTGCTCGGGCAACTCGGCCGACTGTCTCGAGTCGCGGGCCATGCCCAACCATACCAAGTGTAATAATGGTACGTTGATCATGTGTTTATTATAATTAATATTTACAAATAATATAAAAGTATCCCAATTCCCACCGGGAACAGGGTCCAAGCTACATGTCAAAGATCCAGTGAGAAATGTCATAAAAATAGCGGATAGATTCTGCTATTGCTGAATTGCCTATTACATGGAGCTTCTTTGTTTCTATAAACTTTCATTATTATACCTAACTAGCTTTTGCCCGCGGCTTCGCCCGCGTAGATTTCGGAAAATATCCCACGGGAACGTACCTACTACCGGGATTAGATACATAGTAGCCGAGGAAAACGTCATTGACTCCTACCGCTGCGCCCGCGTTGTCGTCAAACATAATTATTTTGTTAGGCGTAATTTTGAATCTGCGATATTCAAAGTATTCATTTTAATGATATGATGTCAAGGCATATTTTAATCTAAATTAAATGCCCGATTTAAATAACATATTATATTGGATAAAGATTAATAAAATACCAGTCATAATAGCTTCGGAAATAACAATGAAACTTTTATTAAATTTTGAAAGGTAAAAATGGATACTGCAGGTCATCCCTAGAAGATAGACATAAGCTATCGCGGACTTTTTTGTTAAACTTTTTAAGGTGTACAATACTATATATATATATATAAATAATGTACTACATACATTATTTTGATCTATCTCGCGGGGTTCAGCCAGCGTATGCAATGTAAGCGAAAAAAAATGTGTTTATTTACGACATCACATTAGAAACCTCTAAATTTATCAGTGTTTCTCTACAATATTATGCATGTATTATACATATAAACCTTCCTCTTGAATCACTCTATCTATAAAAAAACCGGTTCAAAATCCGTTCCGTAGTTTTAAAGATTTAAGCATACATAGGGACAGACAGCGACAGCGACTTTGTTTTATACTATGTAGTGATGATGATTAGCTTTCGCCCGCGTGGATGTCAGAAAATATCCCACGGGAACGTACTACCGGTATAAAATGTCCTCTGTCTTAATCCAGGTTATAAACTATCCATGTTTTAAATTTCATACAAATTCGTTCAGCCGTTTTTGCGTGATTGAGTAACAAACATCTAATCATACCAATTTTCATATAATATTATTAGTATAGGATTAGTAGGTTAATCCGCAATGTTTCCTCATCAAGCAAGTGCTATAGCGATTCTGGGGATTGAAAAAATTCCTAGGATAGATTGTACATTACTTGTACATAATATTACGGTACATTTCCACGTAATTCCTTTTTATCTACCCGAAGCTTACAAATAAAAATGGTTACTGTGGGTCATCCTTAGAAGATAGACAATAGACATTATGCTATCGCGGATTTTTTTGTTGAACTTGTTAAGATATACAGTCCTGTAGAACATTAATTTTATGTATCTCTTATGGTTCACGCGGCACACGCTAATAAAGCTCCCAGTCGGCATGATTTTTTCCGACATCTTCAACAATAATCGTCGTATTTTAGCCAATTTACAAAAAACCTTCATGAATAATCACCTCAACCTTCCTCATGAATCACTACGTTTAGTGAAAATCCGTTCGGTAGTTTTTGAGTTTATCGCGTTCAGACAGACAGACAGACGCGGCGACAGGACTTTGTTTTATAATATGTAGGGATAATACAACATACTTATGTCTCAACAGGAACTCAACTCTGCCTCAGCGGTGAATGCAGCGGCTCCATATGCCTAGCATGGAACATGAAAGAATGCTTCCTCTCATCCGCACCACGTTCGCTCGGTGACGGCGTATCGGCCGTGGTAGACAGACGCGCGCTATGTCAGTTAGCGTGTCAGACCGGGCCGACGCAGGATTCGTGTCAAAGTACCGCGGACTTCGCGGATCAGGTCGGATTGCCGAAAGGAGGGATTAGTCTGAGACCAGGATCGCCTTGTGATAATTTCCAGGTATGTGGTTTTTGGAAGTTTGAGGAGAAGATGGCAGGACGAGCTTGACAAAACAAATAACCAGTGGTCCACTTTAGCCCTGGATCGAAAGAGCTGGAAGTCTTGGGTGTGAGGCCTTTGGCCAGCATTGGGATGATGCAGGCTAACAGTATTTGTAGGACCATCATGGTGTCTTTTTTTGTACTTGAAATAAAGTTGAAATTATAATTTTTGATGCAAACTGTATGATTAAACGCCTCTTGAGTTATCAAAATTCATTGTAGAGAGTATGTAATGTTAGCAAGATGCGTTTTTGTCGCGGCCATTGTGGATGTTGAGATGTTATCAATAAAACGTATGACTGATGCATACAATTTACGAACTCCTCCCAAGGCTTTCTCATCCTCGAATTCAATTAGCACTTAAATTGTTATAGTTAAACAGGGATGCACCAAAAAAAAAAAAAAAATTGTACGTCGCGGTAGGTTATTAAAAATATTGAACACTTCTTTTTATACATTGAGTTAAAATGTGACATGACGTCAGTCCCCGGTACATTTATATACACTGACTTGTGACGTAGCGAGCCCCTACTTCCCAACTTTAATGCGTTTTATCTAAATAAGTTTTTATTTAAGTATATGATAAAGCAAAAAATATATGTTTAATATTTTTTTATTATCTGACTGATGGACTAAATAGTTATTTTTTTCTTAGTCAATATCCCTATTGCTAGCAGTTTTACAGTGACTGAGAAAACATGGATACAGCTGTAAAACTGGCAACAACTTGCCCATGGTAAAATGGTACAGAATGATGATGACATAAAGAGAACTCGTATCTATTTTTTATGCTCATCATTTTCCTCGCATTTCATCTCTAAATATATAAAAATCAAAGCCACTTTTCGTTGTAATTTTATAATTCGAGAACGGCTGGGCCGATTTGGCTGATTTTGGTCTTGAAATGTTTGTCGTAGTCCAGGGAAGGTTTATAGGGTAGGTAAGGTAAGTAGGGTAGGGTAGGTAGCAGCAGATAAGTACTTAGTGCTACCCGTGCGAAGCCGGGACGGGCAGCTAGTCATGTATAACTACTATTAATAATAATTATAATTATTATTTTATATATTTATCCTCAACTTCTTACCTTCCAGGGTTACTGCGATGTCTTCCTCAAATGCCGTGCAGTCGATGCTGAAGGTCCTTTAGCCCGTCTCAAGAACCTCCTCCTCAACAGAGCGACCCTACAAACTGTTCAAGCGTGGGTTATAGAACAGTGGTGGGTAGTACTACTGGCTGGCGTTGGGCTGATCGTGTGTATGGGCGCCTTTGTGAAATGTTGTGCAGTACACACGCCTTCGTCCAACCCGAAGAGACCGCCGGCTAGGTATGTGTAGGTTTTTTTTGTTGTTGTTCAATTGTGCTATTGTGGTGGGCTTTCTCGTAAACTTATGCCAAACTTAAACCTTGAAAAAGGTAAATGGAAATATTATTATTATTACATGGTGATGCTGAAGGTTAAGTTTATACCACGTTTATTAATATGGGGGTGAAGGTTTAAAAGTGTGACAAGATTATTGTCTGGTAATAACACTTTTGTTGGTGCAGTGTGGCAAGCATTTTAGGTGAATAAGACTACGACACATACACAACTATCTGTTCCTTTTTTTTACTATTACAATCCCAATCCCAGACTCTTTATTAATCAATATTTTTGATGTTAATATCCTTGGAAATGTATTTTTTATCACATCAATTCAAAAAGAGCTAGTTTATTCTTCGTAAACAAGGTCTAAAATAGCTTTTTAATCCCTAGGGACTAAAAGTGATTTGAATTTGGAATATGGATATTGTTAGTAAAAGTTCCAATCACCAAAGATATCAATCACGAAAATTGTATGAACAAGTAACAGGCCATCATCGACTTTCAAATTTATCATCATGGGTATCGTTTTCATGGTTTTCAAGGGTTCTAAAGCCAAAGGTGAGGTCAAAGTGAAAATCTAAGATGGCGGCTACGAAAATTTTCGTTGTCTGATGATGTCGTTATTATAGTTTTCGGGTGTGCTAAAGCCGATAGTGAGGTCAAAATGTAAATCCAAGGTGGCGGTTGCAAACATTTTGTTTTAGTTTTAAATCATACGTGAGAAGGAACTTCGTTCCTGGCGTGGTTCGGACCGTACATGTTATTTTTCTCATAGAGGGTAATAAAAAGTGTGAGACTGTTCACCTCGGGAGCAACAATATTGTAAGCTCGAGTGACGTACTTTGAATCCCTCACTGCGCTCAGGATTCTACTTTAGAATACCTCGCTACGCTCGGGATTCTACTCTAGAATCCTTCGCTCCGCTCTGGATTATTTAGTGGAGGCCTATGTCCAGCAGTGGACGTCTTTTGGCTGAAATGATGATGATAATATATGTAAAATCTGGAAAAAGGCGTGAGGAAAGTTTTGAGTATGAATGTGGCTATTAGAGTAGGGGTCTCGGGGATGACCAAAAGGATGGACTGTGTGAAAGATGATATGGCTAGAAAGGGGGTGACTACCGAGACGACGAGTAATAGGGAAGAAAAAGACATGTTGCGCCGACCCCAAATTCTACTTTCGTGTACTAATAAAACAATTCTATAACAGGCGTCTGTCAGAGACACTGCGTCGTCCGATGAACACATTGCGGCGCATGCGCCACGGCAGCGGCGCCGCCGCCCGCTCGCCCGCGCGCGCGCCGCCGCGCCCGGGCCATCGGCGTGCGCGCACGCACAAGGGGTACGCGCCGCCTCTCACCTACGCGCACAGGGACCTTGGTACGTATCTATGGACACGATGCGGCGCATGCGCCACGCCCGCTCGCCCGCGCGCGCGCCGCCGCGCCCGGGCCATCGGCGTGCGCGCACGCACAAGGGGTACGCGCCGCCTCTCACCTACGCGCACAGGGACCTTGGTACGTATCTATGGACACGATGCGGCGCATGCGCCACGCCCGCTCGCCCGCGCGCGCGCCGCCGCGCCCGGGCCATCGGCGTGCGCGCACGCACAAGGGGTACGCGCCGCCTCTCACCTACGCGCACAGGGACCTTGGTACGTATCTATGGACACGTTGCGGCGCATGCACCACGCCCGCTCGCCCGCGCGCGCGCCGCCGCGCCCGGGCCATCGGCGTGCGCGCACGCACAAGGGGTACGCGCCGCCTCTCACCTACGCGCACAGGGACCTTGGTACGTATCTATGGACACGTTGCGGCGCATGCGCCATCGGCCATCGGCGTGCGCCATAGGGTTACGTATCTATTACATTTTAAAATAAAACTACTGAGATGCAACTAAATTGCAGTCGATCGCTGTGAACCAGGTGAGGTTGATCTCCCTAAAATATATCTCCTAATTCCTCATACATACTACAACGATCACGATTCTTGTAATTTCTAAGCGAATAAAACCGCGTGATGCATCTAGTTTTCTGTTTTTGAAGTGATAAATTTTTATGGGAGGGTTAACCGCTTCGTAACATAACGCGTTACGGCACCAGTCTGTCTGGCTTCCCTTTCTCTCACGCATACAGCAGCAGTCCCTCGCCGCGTTATTTGTAATTTTAAATATGATGCGAATAAGGAACAAGGCGGGGCGAACAATGAATATCAAATGTGGGAACGAGCTTTGTGAGGCGAATGCGGAACAAATCAACTAAACTAATGAATGATTTGTTTCCAGCCCCGGCCTCAGCGCCGGCAGGCCCGAGCGGGCGGCGCGAGCCCTACGCGAACGCGTACCCGCAGTCGTACGAGATGCGGCCGCCGCAGAAGGTCTGACAGTACGAGTACTGCGGCGCGCCCGCCGAGCTGGAGCTGGTGGCGCTGGCGCCGGGCGTGCCGCTGCTGCTGGGCTACGTGTGCCGCGCGCCCGACGCCGCCACGGCCAGCGTGGGCTCGCAGACCACCATCACGCTGCACTCGCCCGAGGCGCTCACCGTCACCAACCCGCAGCGCCCTCAAGCCGATATATAATTTACTCGCACCCTGTAACGGACTTCGGTGCGACGTCTCATAGTACATGTACGGTTCGAACGTGCTCGAACCGCTTGTGACTAAACGGACCTCCCACGAAG
Source organism: Conistra vaccinii (assembly GCA_948150665.1). Classification (NCBI taxonomy): domain Eukaryota; kingdom Metazoa; phylum Arthropoda; class Insecta; order Lepidoptera; family Noctuidae; genus Conistra; species Conistra vaccinii. The sequence continues at coordinate 18,420,001 of OX411318.1, forward strand.
TAAGGACAACGTGACAAAATTCTTTTGCTCCTCCCCCGAGGTGCCACGTTATTTGCTCAATGCGGATTAGTGTGATCGATCCGCTCTCTCTGAGCTCAAAAGTAGAAATATTCGCGAGCGACGCGGTGATCTATCAAATTATTATTTTTATACATAAATAGCAGGGGAACTCTAGGACGACGCGATGTTCGTGTGAACCAGTGATACTTTTAACTGTTCAGTGTTGCTCCTGTAACCGGACATTTATGTATATTTTTGTATATAAATGGAGAGGTATACAAAGGCTACGATGTAAAAATATCATACGACTATAAACCGGAACGTTCATACCGACTCTAGAGGTAATTGTAAAGTAACTGCATTGTTTTACTCGAATCTCCGTAATTGTAATTTTTATATAAAGTTATTTTTAACGTATTTAATGTAACGTAAGTGGAATGTCGAGGTGCCATTATACCGATTTCTATTCCTGTTCCTTTAATCGTTAGTTCTTCATTTCTCACTGCATCGTGATAATACATTTATCATAAGTATATTTGATAATTTATTAGTAATGGGCTCAAATACCTACATATTTTCAAAAAAAACTGCATTTAGTCTTCCTATGGCGATTAATGTACTTTTGTATTCGTTTATTTTATTTATCCTATTTTAAGTAGAATGTAATGTGAAATTTAACAATATTGCCAAATGATCAAAATATTATTAGACTGAAACTTTCGTCTTGCGACGATGACGTTTTATAAACTCATTCCTTGTATTATTTGTGACTGTATTCGTTGTGCGTAGTCCGTGAGTGGCTCAGGCAGAGGACACGACGCAGGCGCGTCGGCCGGTGTACTACAAACTTGCATATCACACACCGCTCCCCTTCCTATACCTGTGAACCAGTATATCTGTCGTACAGTTCAATTGATCTCTTTGATAGATTATGAGATTATGTTAACAATCATATTGCGTAGTGTTATTACTTTCCGTCGTGCAAGCCAAAGAGCATGATGTAGTATTTTTATTATTTCTATACATTGTAATGTTAAGAATCGGTCTTATAAGTATACCATATTAATGCCATTTTATTAGTGAATGTCGAAACAATACGCAAGTTCTTGTAATTGTACTATAATACTGTATATTTGTATGTATGTAAACTGAGGGTAATGTTCTGTTGTAGAATGACTTGACCAATCGTATAACCGACGGACGACATTATGTCCGTCACTAGTAGTACTCAATGGCATTATTTCTCCTAAGTGTAAGCTAGATTACCGTAATAGATTATTTAAATGACAATGTGAATATTTTTAATTAACAAGATGAATGTTACAACATGTGATTTCAAAATAATAAAAAAAAACAATAAATTTTACATGAATCTAGTGGCTTTTATTTATATACCTACTCCTTTTACAGCAGGATGATTTCAGACTGTGGTTATTTCACTATCATGAGTTATGGACTTCCGCGCTATAACATTATCAACCGACTGTACGATAGTACGAGCATCAAAAATATCAGTGGCTACCATGAGTTTCATTTAACCTTCTCGATCAAACGCATCGACCGCGTTCGGCGTTCCGATTGGCCCTTCACCGGTGAAGGCTGGCCGGCTGCCAATCGGAGTGCCAAACGCGGTCGATGCGTTTGATCGAGATGGTAAAATGAAACTCATGGTAGCCACACTAGAGACCAACATAGTGACAAGCTTAGTCCCAATTCTATAAAATCATTTTCAGAATGAGTTTTCATGTGCATTTATTTATTTATTAAAAATTTTTCGCTGACTTTACCCACTACTGTACATACCTACTTTGACATTGCGGTTAGGTACTTCATTAATATAAAACAAATATAATATATTATTTAATAGTTTAATAAAGGATATATCTGTATATACAAGGTACAAAAGTATTATAATTATTAGCTAGATCATTAACAGAAGTGTACAAATAGGTGTTAGGAGAATATGTCAAAACATTTTATAATAATAAACGCAAAATCACTATCTTCATTGAGTTTTATAGAGAGGAAATATAATCACATCAGAAAACTGTGCAGAAAACAAACAAATTTTGTGATTAATTCCACTGAAATAAAGACTCATTTTAAACAGGGATATTCTAAGTTTATCTTCAGCGGATTTCCTATTGACTCATGTAGTCTGCTATTCTCGATACAATGCATGTTTTTGGAAATCACTAAATCTATTACTGTTGTTCAGAATAACTTTAAAATATCACTGCCGAAGATGGTTACAGCTATCTTAGAAATAGAAGTGTCTTTTTTTTCTACAACAAAATAGGTTTATAGCCAAATAATCATATTATAAAGCTAAATAGATAGGTATCTGTTACATATTAAATATTGGAATAGAGAATTATCATTGATAAAATAGCATGAGTGTCGCTTGGAAAGATGTTAATTTAGACTGTTAGGCGGTGTCTAAATGGATCCTAAAAGTAAGGGTTCATTAAATATAATAAAATTTTGGAATATCTATAAACTATTAATAAACCATATAAAAGGGGGCGTTCATTAACTACGTGAGGTGATTTTTCGACCCCACCTTCCCCCTTGGTGAGATGTCGTGAGATTTGGCTCGACCCCCTCCCCCAACCTTAAACTCACGTGAGATTTTTCAAAATGTGAATTTTTTGTGTAAATATATTAATGATTGCTTGATTGAGTTGGATTTCAGTAAAAAAAAATTTAAAGTTTTTCGCAGTTCACTGTTCTAGCAATATTACATTGCTTCCAGTGGAAAAAAAGTTACGTGATATTTGCCGAAACCTCCCCTCTCCCCCACGTGAGATTCGGTTCGACCCCTACCGGCCCCCTAAACGTCTTACGTAATTAAGGAACGACCCCAAAGCATTGAGGCAATTATATAACTAATTACCTAAACGTATTCTCTAAAATATCTTTGTGAGTCGTAGCTACGGAATTCATGTTATTTTATTGCCTCTACAATCGCGTCTCTTACACAATAGGTACAGTACTATTTAATTGATAGCGATTAATCTTTGACCAATATTGAACTGTTCTGTTTTCCTTAACTAACGTAGGTTTAAGTTCTCTAATAATAAATCATTACGACTAAGAGGCTTATAAGTAAACAATTATATTCCGTTTAGATAAAGAAGGGAATAGTTTGCCAGTCTCATTAAAGCCAAACGTTTCGGGTAATAACTTAATCTGTTATCATGTTTCTAATTAGTAAATTAAAGTATTTATACATATTTGTCTGCACACATTAATGATGAATGTTACATTGTTTGTTTCTTAATAATACTCGTAATATTGGAATTTGTCTATAGAGCGACATAATTATTATTAAATAAAACATACAGCTAACTTCTCAAAGCATTCTGTCTTTCGTCATCTTTACAAAATCATTCTTAATGCAACGCCACTTGTTCTTGTTTGTATACTTCGTGATAAGCATTACGTATTAGAACATACGGGAAACAAGATTCTAACAAGTCCATTGTGAGGAATGGAGACTCTTGAACAATGAGGTCTAGGAGGAGGTAAACTGACTCTCGGTTCTTTATTGCTTCCTTGTCGGTCTCTTGGCCGAGTCGAAGAAGAGATGAAGACGCCAAAGCTAAGAACTCCTTCATACGATCTTCAATATCACCCTGTCCACATATTGTAAACAGTGCTCCAAAGATGTGATTTATTGCAGGCGCCATGCAATGAATGTTATTTGCGTGACCTTCTAAAGAAGGCCTGTAGAAAGACCCTTCACTCCGTGCAAGCCTGGGCAAGGACACTGCAACGAATACCATCAACAAACATACAACGAGATGCTCTTCTTCTTCAACTTCGGTCTTATTTTGGCGCAGAGCTGATGCTAACGTCGGGTCTACCTTGCAAGCCAAGCCAGCCGCTGAGCACATTTCTGATATGACACGCATCGGGTCCCCACTGGGCAATTGCTGTTGGAAATCCTTAATTGAACTAATCAAGAAAGGAATGCGACGTTCCAAAACATCTAAAAGAGACTCTTGGGCAATTTGTCTAAAGCTTAAAATGACGCCAATTATTGTCATCCTTTGCAAAACGTTATCCACATGTTGCAATCTTTTAAACTGTTCTCTCATTATTTCAGGTTTATCAAAGTTTGTCCTGAGCATCTGAAGAACTTCCTTGTTTTGTACTACTAACTTTTTAAGTTCTTGGACTTGACTTGCAATGTGCCACATCAATGTTTCGCTCAGTAACTTCATGCCATAGGGCCCGATAAGTTCAGCTAAAGCTCGAAGCTCATTTATGTCAGAATACTCTTCAGCATTAAATGGGATTGCGCCTTCCACAGTTAAACTTACAAATGCTTTTTGATTCATGGAAAAACAGATACTCCCAGCACTAACTCTCCTGAGTAAGATTTCTGAATACCATTGTGTATAAAGCGAAGCTATTGTCTTCTCTCCATGGCTGTCTGTATTTTGTGTTTGTTGTAAAAGGCAATTATTGAATACTCTCGTAATGTCAATATGAACGTAATTTTCAACTGTTTGCAAGACATTCATATACGCCCGAACACTGACTAACAACTCAGATGGTTTGGCAATTTCACTTGTATCCTGATTGAACATGACCATACCAACCAATGCTTTCGAAAATCTGGTCTCCAAATGTTGGTGTAAATATTCTCGTGGTGCGAATGTATACTCCCATACATTGACGGTGGCACAATAGTTGATAGCATAGCACAGTTCTGTTAAGGCCATGTGTAGTTTGTCCATAGTGGTCAGATCTTCTCTGGTCTTCCTGTAACTCTCAGTGCCTGGCACAACAATAGCGATTGTGTTCTTCTTATTCTTATCTTTCTTCTTTCTGTTCGCCAGATGTGCAATAGTCTGCGCACAATGCTTCGGCAGTAATTTATCGCTCATTGTGCACTGCTCATCACAAATTGTAGTGATAATATTTTTAGCCTCTTTTGCCATCTCATCCAAGAAAATGTTCACAACAGAAAGACTCCTCTCTCTAATGTGGTGTCTCTCTTCTGGACATAACTCATGAGTACAGTTTTGGAAGTGGCTGCAAATCAGTGGGAATGCAATGATGTAACGATTTTGTGCTGGGAACTCTAAGCACATGTGGAATTGGCTTTCAAAGATTTTGCTGTAGAAACAAAAGAGAGACAAGTCTGATGTTTCCACCATTATTTCATCAAGATTATCAACCATTTTTGTATGGAAGACCATTTTATCAATGAATTGTGCCAATTCCCTCTGATCTACAAGACTGAATGCTGATTTGGCAACTGATGTATATGTCTGCAATCTGAACCAATCTAGGCGAAATGCTCGGAAATCAAACAGCTCATTGTCTTCAACTTGCTTAACACTTAAATTAGCAGCAGTGCTGCATAGTGATGAAAGTATTATATTCTCATCATCAGGATTGACTTGCAAATTCTGTATCATCAAGTTCAGAGCAACAGCATCAAAACCTGACAGATATTGCACATAATATCTCTGCATAACCTGGCTGTACTTCCTCACTAAAGCCCTCAACTCCTCCATGTGGAATAGAAGTTCTGGCAACTGACGGTCCACTAAATCTTCAGCTGCTTTGCCTTTTACTTTCTGTGGAGGGTTGTCGTTGTGTCGCAGTAACCAAAACACTTCATCTCTTGCATAGCAGAGACCAATGAAAATTAACAATGCTTTAGGTCCCAATAATCCTGGCTGATCAGTTAATATGAGACCAAGTTCTTTCAAAGCTGTTCTCAAGAACTTCCTCCTCTCCCTGTGTTTGTAGCCAGCCTTTTGGACTGCATGGTGATAGCAATCCTTCACTTCAGATATTCGTTTACCATACCCTTTTATGCCATCAAAGAAACTCTGGATGTAACTGTGAATATAAATGACTTCATCGCGAAATAGTGCCACAACCCACCCAGACTCTAAGGCACTGACCCACATTTTGTTTGCATGATCTTGTTGCAGCATTTGGTGACAAATAGCAAAGCCAAATATCACCCATCTCTCCAGACACTCCAATGACACATATTCACAAGACATTGTGTTTGTTTCTGAGGGTTTCAGCAGCTGAGCAGGGTTGCTCACCAAACTCAACTTTTGTTCAGATCTCCAGTGCTCAGCTGTTAGGTTTCTTGCAGGATACACTTGCCAAAGTGAATTAAGTGCACTAGTCAGCACTTTTAGATGTGGTTGAAATTCTTCAGAAAGTTTCTTCAAAGGAGCATCATAATCTAAAATCATTTGACCCAAGCGAGGGAAACTTTGATCAATTTGATTGTGTACCATTTCATGAGCAGCATTGAATAAGCCTAGTACTGCTTTGCGGTCTTCTACTCTTGACAGTAAAATCATCAATGAGATGTAGGTGGTGATCAGATCCAGATAATTCTTTGTCAATTCAAAATTCAAAGTCAGGTCTAATGTTACCTGACATGCATCTAAAATGTTGAGGAGTTCACAAACATTATCTTTAAAATCTAAAAGATCTACAAATGTATAGTAATACAATGAGAGTGATTTGATGATTTCATTTCTGATGTTTGTGATAGCCTGAAGGCCTTTGACATCAATGTTAGGGAATCTTCTAACAATGTTTTTAATAGAGGATTCTAAGGCCTTGTCCGACAGGAAGCCTGGTTTAGATTTAGCATCTCCACATGCTTTCTTGATGTTGTAGATTCTAGTCAGCATTCCAATACCTCTGTCATTCAGTATGATGAGCTTCTCAGCCAGCTTCTGCTGGCTGATGTGGACTGATCTTGACATGGTTGACATGATTCTAAAAAAGAAAAATACATTTAAGACATTAGCTAAATATTCCAACAGGAAAAGTTATAATCATCTTACTAATAACCTAAACCTAATTGATGATATTATATATTCATAAATTGAAATTGAGTTTCAATTTTCAGTTCCTGTTACTACAGGATGTAGCAAGTAGGCATGCAATAAGTAGTACATACCTACTACTCACATTGATTCCCAGAGGGCCACTAGCTATTCAAATAACTTTCAATAGGTACTATTATTCCATTATATTAGTTACTAGATGGGCTAGATGTGTTCATTAAACTAATTGGTATAACATGTATAGTTATTAATTTGGAATTCACAATCTATGAGGAATGAATTGGTCTTATGTTCTAAACAACCAGGTACCATAAAATCCATAATTATTGTTTGAAATAAGTTTGCAAAAGATATCAAAGGAACAGTTATTGCGATAGTTGAAACTACAACCGAGACAAATACGAGGTACGACTCAGAATCAATTGCTTTTAATGCCGCATATCCAATTTGTGTTATCATATCCTTCCTGATTGCACAAATAAAATCCTTTACTGAAATAACACTCCCAAGGTCTCACTAAGTGTTTATTTTATATAGTATCCTATGTATGACTGTAGGCAATGATAATAAACACATTAATTGAATGTAAAGTAGCACGAGAGTACCACCGCGGTGATAAATATGCTTGAATCATAGTTACCTTATTATACTGCGCTAGTTCACACACTAACTTTACGCAGCAAAACAATGTTTCATGATAATCAGGGTACTACATCTGCTAATAGAAATTCATATTATAGTAATTTACTCTGCACTTTTGTACGTTTTCATCAATAATCAAGGAAAAGGGAGTGCCAGAAACGCTATCACCCATTTAGATTTACAACAGTTTGACATTTACTTTGTTTTGAAAAGTTGGTATTAATGGAAACTAACCTTGCCATAAACAAAATGTCAGTTTTCGTTTCTTCGAGAATCGACACAAGTTACGCCTGCTACATGGTCGCCAACCGCGGCCCCGACAGAGGTGACCTTGGTTGGCGACCGGCAAAGTTGTTCAGCGTTTGGTCGTAAACCATTATCTACACGGTTGTAAACCACCAAGGTCACCTCTGTCGGGGATGCGGTTGGCAACCGTGTAGCTGGCGTTTTAGAGCATTTAACCTTACCAATCGAGAACTTACAAAGGCCTTTAAAAAAAATCTAGTCTAGTCGATTTAACAAAATTGCCATATAAAAATAAGATATTGACAGCTATGACACGCTAATGACGCTAACTTCACTCTTCTTTCCAGTTCCACTGGATGTCATTTTATCAATCGGATTTCATGTTGGTTATTTGTATTTTCAAGCAATTTACTATGTGATTCTCTAGAGTGAAGCTTTTTGTCAGAGTTCAAGTTCTACAAGTGTTCCAAACAAAATAATACTTATTTTGTGATCGGCAGTATAAATTAATCTATAGCCATGCCGCGAATTATGATAAAAGGTGGCGTTTGGCGTAACACCGAGGTTTGTAAAATTATCTTTGATCCAATGTTTTTACCCCATTATAATTATTTTTCGTTTATTTATTGTTTATTTATCAATCAATATGCAATTTTTAGGATGAAATCCTCAAAGCGGCGGTGATGAAATATGGGAAAAACCAGTGGTCCCGTATTGCGTCGCTGCTGCATAGAAAGTCTGCAAAACAATGCAAGGCTCGTTGGTACGAGTGGCTCGACCCAAGCATCAAGAAGACGGAATGGTCTCGCGAGGAGGACGAGAAGTTGCTGCACTTGGCCAAGCTGATGCCCACACAGTGGAGGACCATTGCGCCCATCATTGGACGCACAGCTGCGCAATGCCTGGAGAGATACGAATATTTGCTGTAAGTATACCATAGAAATGACTAAGGTTGACTGGTAGAAAATGCCTATGGCATTAAGTCCGCCTCTGTACATTTGTGTGCTTAAAGTGTTAAATAAATAAATAAATAAATAAATGAATAAACTACAACCACAATACCAAGTACTCATCTTAAAACATATAAATTACGCGTCACAATGTTTGTCCGCTATGGACTCCTAAACTACTTAACCAATTTCAATCAAATTTGCACACCGTGTGCAGTTTCATCTAACTTAAAAGATAGGATAGCTTTCATCTCAATTTATAGCCGCAATATTATTTTATTGCAAATTAGGGCTACCCATGCGGAGCTGGGGCGGGCAGCTAGTATCATATCTAAAAATGAAGTTGTTTTCCATTTTGAAATCTTTGGGACATAATTATTCAATTCTTACATAAGAAAATACAATTAATTGTCAGCGGACTGTGCTATCTACCTATTTAGTAATATAGCAATAAACATTAACATTTAACACATTAACAACATTGACATTTTTAATACTAATTGTCCTCTCATCTTCTCTGATGTTACTTAATTCAATAACACATAAAAACTGTACTGTAACTGTGTAGTAGAACTTGAAATAGTAGAAGTGATAAGAATTTCTATAAACTTATTTTTAATGAATGATACAGAGATCAGGCCCAGAAGAAGGAAGAAGGGGAGGATATGGGTGATGACCCTCGCAAGCTGAAGCCAGGTGAAATAGATCCCAACCCTGAGACCAAGCCAGCCAGGCCTGATCCTAAGGATATGGATGAAGATGGTGAGTGTTTCAACAGAGATTTTGAATTATGTGATTATTACACTCATTGCTACTAACCATATTTTGTAGACATTTCTAAAGAACGTCACCAATTAATCTGCATTCGCAATTTACTTGCCAAACATGTAAAGCAACACGAGCTTTAGGAAAAACAACTGTAATGCATATTCATTTAAGGTTCAGACTTTCATGAAGTTGGTCTTTGTTTAAGTGGAAATTACATCAATTGGAAAAAAGGATTTAAATAGACCTCAGTTCACTATACATAATTATGTCCTCCTAGAACACCTCCTCCTGGCGTATCCACTCACTGCCTTGTAAATACCTTTAGTACGTACAGCCACCCACTCTGCATGTAATACTACAAGCAGGCTGCGTCTATGACCAGATGTACAAATGAATGTAAACAAAGCAAAACGAGTACCTATGTAACAAGAATAGCAGGTGGCATTCTATAGTTTATGCCTACCCCCATTGGAAGAAGGTGTCAGTGTATGTATGTTGAATATTTTTAGATCAGAGTAAAAATAATTATTAAAGTCCACCCCAATTGCAATAGCAGAGCAGTGGTGGCCCAGTGGTAACGGCCCCGACTTACGAGTTGTAGGTCGTGGGTTCGAACCCAAGCAGGCGCTTTACTTTCTGTAAATAATTTCATCACCACTGCTCTCAAAAACGGTGAAGGAAAACATCGTGAGGAAACCGGCATGTCTAAGAACCAAAAATTCGAAGACATGTGACATCTACCAACCCGCACTGGGCCCGCGTGGTGGATTACGGCCCACTCCCTCTCACCGAGAGGAGGCCTGTGTCCCAGCAGTGGGAACATTAATAGGCTGATGATGATGATGATGATGACCCCAATTGCCTAGCCTTTTCCCAACTATGTTAGGGTCGGCTTCCAGTCTAATTGGATGCAGCTGAATATCAGTATTTTACATGGAGCGACTGCCTATCTGACCTCCACAACCCAGTAACTGGGTAATACACTTCTGATGACTCGTAATGACTCTCAAAGATCCACGAATGACAGCCGGGACCATTAGCTTAACGTGTCTCGCAACGAGTCTCGGTATGTAAAGGTGGTCACACATCCACCGACCACCCACAGCAAGCGTAGCTTAACCTGATGGATCGACCCGTGCGGCTGTTATTACTTAGCCACAAGCTCCTCCGCCTATTAAAAGTCCACCTTAATAAAATAAATAGATAGTTTACTGGTTGCCAGAGTTACTGACATCCCACTGATAAAAAGAAATAGATAGTTTGATTGACTAGTAAAGTTAATTATTAACTTGTATCAAAACAACAAATCTTTTTTTATTGACTAGCTACCAGGCAAGACACACTTGCAGCCTTTAATATTTTAGGCACCCATACATTTCACCACTTATGTTTTAGTTCCATGTTATTGGTGTGGAACATACGCAAAATACGCGCGTTGACGTGGAGTTGCGGATACCAGCTCGAATTACCTACGGGTGTGGGACCTATTGCCATTTCAATTAACCCAGAAGTATAAGTTAAATTAAAGGGAAATCTGGTAAACGAAATCATAGTGACAATTTATCAGTCAGACTATAAACTAAAAGTAGTTTTTGGCAAATATTTTAGTATTCGTCAATTTATGATATAACAAGTTTCTTCTATACTTAATCCTGCGTAAAAACGACCTCAAAAAGATTCTCATAGGACAAACAGTTCTTGAAATATACTGCTCAATAAATGTCAAGTGCAAACTACTGCTCGAATTGTTGTGTTATGCAACACAGTTCTTTCTAATGAAGAAAAATAACAAAGAAAGATAATCCCAGTGAGAATTGTCCTCTAAAAGATTTTTCACAGAAAATGTTTACCTGGGCTAAATACCAAATAACTTACACTTGCCCTACAGAACTGGAGATGTTGTCGGAAGCGCGTGCTCGTTTAGCCAACACACAAGGTAAGAAGGCAAAGAGGAAGGCCCGTGAAAAGCAGCTGGAGGAAGCGCGGCGCCTTGCCGCCTTGCAGAAGAGGAGGGAACTCAGTGCTGCTGGTATTGCTGTGCCAATCAGGTAAGGCATAATGAATGTAATAGCTCTAGGAGTTTCAGGATATATGAACAATATTTTAGATGTGATGATTTTAGATCCAAAAATGCTCCTTAGCCACTCTGGATTGCCTGATGATACCTTGGTATCCAGAAACATAATGATGAATGAATGAATGATCCAAAAGTTGATGCAAATAATTAAATTTTTTCAGACAAATGTACTTTGAAAATTTGGTTCAATCTGTATGTGCAGCATAGTAATGCATATTATTATGTATTTCTTTTTTTTACTTTAACCATTCTATTCGTAAAATGTTATAAGAAATGGTATTGTTTAAGAAACAGTTTAAAAAATAAAAAGCAATGTATTATAAAATTATAACTACTACTAGCATCGAATTTATGTATGTTTTTTTTTTTCTCTTTGCTTCTTATAAACAGGCGCAAGAAGAAGCGCGGCGTAGACTACAACTCAGAGATACCGTTTGAAAAGAAGCCCGCCTCTGGGTTCTACGACACGTCCACCGAAGTGGTGGACCCCATGGCCCCGGATTTCTCACGACTCAGGCAGCAACATCTTGACGGAGAACTGCATTCGGAAAAGGAGGAGGTAAAATTACTAACGCTCATAGAAGCTTATATTTTGAACACAGATATAATCTAACAAATGTGTCATGTTGAATAGTCATATTATTACCCATAAAATATAAGATGGAGAAATATATTATTTATGTTTTTATGATTATGAATTACACTTACATACCATAACATCACGCCTTGTTTCCCCGAAGGGTTAGGCAGATGTGTACCTGCTACAGGTACACCCACATTTCTCCAGTTATGTTTAAGTCCCATGTAATAGGGGGTGAGCCAATTGTCATCAATCGGGCACAAATCCAGACGCCGGGCTGCTACTGAGAAATTCCAGATAGAAAAACTCAATAACACTTTGCCCGACCCGGGAATCGAACCCAGGAGCTCATGCTCAGTAGTAGCGCTTGCGACCACTAGACCAACGAGGCATTACTTACGCGAATCGCATTTTTGAACTTTGGTGGTTTCTTTAGGAGAGACAACAATAATTTTAAGTCACAGCCACATACCAGAACACCATATTTTTGCCATCTTATTTTTCCACGGAGAATAGATGATTTTAATTACCATTGTTTGTTACAGAGAGACCGACGCAAGGACAAACAGAAGTTGAAACAACGGAAAGAGAACGATGTGCCGCAAGCGATGCTGCAGGGTGACCAGCCGGCACGCAAGCGCAGCAAACTGGTGCTGCCTGAGCCGCAAGTTACTGATCAGGTGATGTATTAAAACAAACGCATTTAAAACAATTTCCAGACTGAGAATTATCATTTTTAGGGTTCCGAACCTCAAAAGCAAAAACCGGAGCCCTTATAGAATACAATGTTCTTAAAGAGTAATCAAGAACCCTGTAAGAAATCGACACGTGTTTCACCTCTCAACGAGGCATCCTCAGGATGACGATTGACTTGTTGCGTGTTGTGAGCCCTTATAGGTTGTCCTCCGTCTGTCAAGACCCTTTTTCTCTGGAACGCGTGGAGAAAATCAAGTTGAAATTAATATCAAATACGTAAGTCTACGGTCCCGGAGTTGTAAAAAAATAAAGCTTCTAAGTCGACGCAATATAAAGATACGGCCATTACTGCGGCATATTATTTTAAAGACAAATTTTCTTTAGATATCTCATCAAAAAGTATATTCTCGACTATATTTAATTGTAATGTTAATTTAGCTCTCTTTTATTTAGTCTCTGTTATATTGTAAATGCTTACTTTTTACCACTGTCTGCGATCGTAGCACGTGGCGTTCTTTAGTTAAGCCTACTACTCGTACTTACTACTCCCATAAAGATAAAAAGATGTGGAAACCATAGCCGCCCATACATTCCAACTGTAAATGTAGGTTGGTGGCTCGTTGGTTGGTTGGTGATCTTTAACTTGTATGAATACTACTGTGATAGTTTTCCTTCTAACTTCGTTATTAAGGGGGGGGGACACTTGGGCGGGGTACACGAACGACACATTGGATAGACCAGAAAAAGAAATATTATCTTTACTTTACGTGCAATATAAAATGTTGTAGGTACTTTTTACAAAATTTTATTTTATTACATTGTCGGCATGAAGTAAAGCTGTAATTGGGCAGAGGATATTATCCCCTGCCAACTTACAGCTTTCTAGTACTAAGAGCCTCTGAGCAACGCCGCGGACAGGCAGACAGACGGACTAGGCGAAACAATAACTAATCCTCTTGATTACGGAACCCTAAAAACAACAAAATCTAGTTATAGGGTCATCCCAGCAACAGCAAAGCTTTAGGTAAATTAGGACATATTTTTGACGGATTCTGACTGAGATGAAAATGCAAATGTTCTTTAAAAAAATACGGAAATTGTCCCCATGACTTATCTAAACTGATGTTGCATGATGTTAACGGTCGTCTTTCCGCCATACAGGAGTTACAACAAGTAGTGAAGCTGGGCCGCGCGTCGGAGGCCGCGCGCGAGTCGGCGGGCGGCGCGGGCGCGCCCACGGACGCGCTGCTGGCCGAGTACGCCGTCACGCCGGCCGCGCCCGCCGCGCTGCGCACGCCGCAGCTGCACCAGGACAGGTAGCGGTTGGACGTCTTGTTAGCACTTGTTTCCTTTACGAGTGACTACTGAGGCGGCGAATAGAGAAATATGGAAGACGAAGATATGCTGCGCGGACCCCAAATAAACCCGAATGATGATGAATTAAATAAAAATAGAATTAAGTCTAAAAAAAATTAGAATTAAGTAATTCGATCAATAATCTTTTTTTCATAACATTATTTACGCAACCATAACCCAAAAATTATATCTTTTTGTCCACATGATGCTTTTACCCTATTTTCTGCCATGTGACCCTTTTCAACAAGCAAAGCAATATTCGATAATCGACCCATGTCTTCATTTGTCTTATATTTTCTGAAAAAACATTTTACTTTCAGAATCCTAATGGAAGCTCAGAACGTGATGGCACTAACTCACGTAGATACTCCTTTGAAAGGAGGCCTCAATACTCCGCTGCATCAAACAGACTTCTCGGGCTCATTGCCGCAGTCTCAGGCCGTTGCAACGCCGAATACTGTACTCATCACACCATTCAGGTATGTTTAAATATTACTTCTACTAGTATCACTGAGTTTATCTTGGACATTCTTGACAACGGTGAACGAAGAACATCTTGAGAATACCTGGACTTATAGTTAATATACGTCTGAAATATGCAAGCTAACCCGTCTTGAGCAATTCATTAGTAATATTCTAGTTCACTACTTATCCATATTTTTTATTTCAGTAATATTGCCAAATTAATCAAAACAGCGAAATAACTGACATCGATTTGCGACGTTGCCCACTTTCAGAATAAAGGCTCGTAATGAACGCGTACTGTTCATAGTTATTTTAGGAAAAAGAAGAAATAAGAATTTACTGAAATGTTCCGTATACTTTTGATACAGATCATCACGCAGTGAAGTGTCGACTCCTGGTACTTTCAACACGCCTAGTCAAGTAGCCGTACAACCTGGTCTAGCTGTATGTATACTTATAACTTATTTTTCTTTTTCTAGTTTTTACATGTATATGATGGTCTTAATGGTCTTATGTTTTGCAGACTCCAGGACTTCGTGATAAGCTGAGTATCAACCCAGAAGACAGACTAAGTACTGGAGATACGCCTCAAGTTGCCAATCAAATACAAAAACAGGTAAATGTGATTAAATTTTATTTATTTTTAAGATTACACTAGAATGATCTCCCCTTTTTTATGGTCTACCATTTAGGGCCAGGAATTGAATGACTAATGCCCATTTTCACCTTCCCTAAGTGACACTTAAAGGATTCCCCTAAATAAAAGTCCACTGTTGGATTCTCAACTCTCAGCGCTAAGCCTAGCGTTGAAAATCCAACAGTGCACTTTTATTTAGGGATTCATTTAAATGTCACTTAGGGAAGGTGAAAATGGGCATTAATGTTTCATTAGAAACTTAGATAAAATATAAATAAAAGGTTAACATGCTCATAAATATTTTTTTAGATGAGCATATCATAAAAAATTATCAAGAGCATTGTATTCTCAGTAAAAAACAGACCATCTTGTCAACTTTTGCAATAGTAGTGGTTTTTTGTAGTGTAATGTTCTTAAAAATAACTAAACAATAATCCCCTTATAATCACAGCAAAAATCATTAGTTCGCAACGCCTTATCGTCACTACCGACGCCACGCAACGACTATGAGATCGTTGTACCTGATCAAGATGACGAACCGATGGAGAGTTCAAGCTCTGTATCCCATGTGGAAGACCAGGCCGATGCTGATGCCAGACTACAACAGGAGCAGGAGGAAATACGTAAGCGAAATATAAAACTACTATAATATCTTAATTTTTTAAGTAGTGTATATCCGAATGAATCTTTTCAACAAACGACCTGTTTGCGGATGAATAGACGAAGATTTTATAGGCATATCAGAAGTACTCTCAGAGGGATTCATGAAAGTGTTAATATGTTTATGTTCTAACCTCAATTTTATAATTTTCTATTTTTAATTATAGTAAATAAATAAATCGACCTTCAAAAAGCGTTTGATAATGTTGACCATGTCTATTCACTTTATGAGCTTCAGAAATATGAGCTAAAATGTATGCTGTTACAATGCTGTACCTTGTATGTTTAAAATCTAGTCCAGTTTGGATTGGTAGGTGGAGCTAGGCCGAACTGTATATACTTGGTTAACTAACATTTGGAGTACTACAAGGTCTTATTTTAGGGTCCCTGATGATTTCTTTGATTTTCTTTTAATACGATATAATATAGGATGTTTCGTGTATTTCAAAGAGGGGGGTGAGGCACTTACTGCTTGCTTCAAATTTTAATTTTTTACCTGTGATCATTTCAATTATTACACTTTATGTTTCCTTTAGGCGCGGCAGCAATGAAGCTCCGTTCTATGGCCGTGCAGCGCGGCATGGTGCGGCCCGGCGACGTGAACGCCAGCGTGGTGCGCGGCGCGGCGCCGTCGCTGACGGCGCTGCAGCACGCCGAGGAGCTGCTCAAGCAGGAGATGGTCACCATGCTGCACTACGACGCGCTCAGGGACCCGCCGCCCGGTCAGTTACCATCTTACACCATCTTGATGAGATCTTTCCCTTATGAATGTTGAGCTGGAAATAGCCACTATAAGGCGAACCTATTTCTGAACGCATTTAACAGCTCGTCACAATGCGCTCGTCCAATAGGGGCGCAGCTTCTAGAATTGGTTAATTTTCCCGCACCTAGCCTAGGTGGTGTGTCAGCATAAAATCTTATTGACATTCGTATCTCTCTCCTTCCTGTCTCTCTTTCTATCGTTTGACAGATTAGATAAGTTTCAAACCGCTCAAATGCAGATCCTATGTGAGCGGTTGGAAATTCATATTATTATGTTCTGTTCAAGAGATTATGCAATGACTAGCAGCAGGGCCGCGCCGCCCATATGTGCGAAGTGTGCGGCGCACACAGGCGCCTGGGCACTAGGGGTGCCGCGGCGCCCCTGAGACTGAGGCGATCAGTCTGATCCGCGTGGATCGTTGTGGTTGCACCGCGTTAGATCCATCCGCGCGGACAGGCGCGTCAACTGCCTTACCGCGCGAGGCACCGCTACGAAATCCGCTTTTCCGCCACCACCCTCCGCGGCGGTGCGCGGTGCAGTGTGTTAATCGCCTTAATGAAATGCAGGCGATTGTTTGTCTATTAAAAAAAAAAATTACTGCGAAACATATATACACTTCCTCTCCATATTATCATCTTTCATACAATCGAACTATCTTTTCCTTCTACCTCTTTACTTATAAAAATATATTTCGTCAAAACAGGCATAGACAAGAAACGAGCGGTGCAACTACAGGCTTCTCACTTGGCCTATCTAGAACAACACCCCTACGAAGAGTTTACATCTGAAGACTTGGATACCGCTAAACTGGAGATGAAGAAAGAAATGGAAGTCGTGAAGGCAGGCATGGGGCATGGTGAACTGAGCATGGATGCTTACACGCAAGTGTGGGAGGAGTGTCTTGCACAAGTGAGTTGAAATAATTCATACTATCTGCTTAATAATATTCTCATATTCACTGACGGCAACATACAGCCTAAACCACTGAGTCAGAAGCATAAAATTTTGCACAAAAGTTAATTTTATAATAAAAGTGAGCAGTAGAAATTTGGAATTCGGCACATGGCTTGTCCATACTATAATAAACAAATATTACATACATCACGCCTGTAATCCCCGAAGGGTTAGGCAGAGGTGTACCTATAATAGTACACCCACATTTCGCCAGTTATGTTTAAGTCCCATGGAATTCTCTGTTACCTTGTCGCGCCTAAACCACTGAATCTATCCGATCGAGACCAGTCGGTCTCGACCTACGATAACGTTCATAACCAGTCGGTTATGAACGTAATCGTAGGTCGTGAAACAGGCCCATAGGCTGCCTGTCCACTGGAGCGGAGAGGAGAGGAGCGGAGCGGAGCGGAGATGTGCCATTATTAACCAATCAAATCTAAACTCAGGGGCGGAGTCAAGTCGAGTCAAGATTCTATTGGTTAATATTGGCACATCCGCTACTCTTTTCTCCTCTCTGCTCCAGTGGACAGGCAGCCTTAATCTTCGTTTATTTTAATTGCATTGACATTATATTTTTTTCTGTGAACTTTACAATTTGTAACTACTCATCCATTTATTTTAATTGCATTGACATTTTATTCTGATCTGTTCTGTGGCAGTCTTATGAAATTTTATTTATATTATGTTTTATGTTTTGCCTGTTTTTTTATTATTTTTTACCAATTGCAGATTGAAAGTTCTTTCGAGCACTCAAAAGAATGAGTTCTAAACATTATCTAAAACTTATTTTCTTTTCTTTTCAGGTGCTCTTTCTACCCGGTCAAAACAGATACACACGTGCCAACTTAGCTAGTAAGAAAGACAGATTGGAATCCGCTGAGAAACGGCTGGAACAGAACAGAAGCCACATGGCTAAAGAAGCCAAGAAATGTTCCAAAATGGAGAAGAAACTTAGGGTTTTGACAGGTATGTGTTACACAACGATGTTTAATTTATAGTACAACAAGGATGGCGCGTTGCATTCTCACTGATGTAATGATGACTATATATAGGGTGGACAGCTACCTTAACCGTTGCAGCTATAGGAAAATGGTACTAGGACACTTGATCTGCATTCACAGATTTTGAAAAAAAAATACACTTAGCAAGAAAGTGGTCAAAAATCCACCCTGTATATGGCTTGTTTGACCACTCGATACATTCCAGCTAACTTATCTCGCAGATAATTTCATAGAAACACATTTCCATTTTCGAATTTATCTGGAAAGTCACTTTATGCTACATCATGGTCTTGCCCGTATCGTAATTTATTCCCATTTTCTTCCTTACTTTTCTATTAGATGTCATAAAGTCACTTTATGTTTGTCTAACTAAAATATTATTTCCTTTTCTCAGGTGGATATCAAAGTCGGGCGGCATCCCTAATCAAGCAGTTCCAAGAATTACAGGATCAGATAGAACAGGCCAATTTGGAGCTATCCACATTCAAGTTCTTGGCCGATCAAGAAAAAGCAGCCATTCCACGTAGAATAGAAGTAAGTTACGATATAATTGTTTCTTAGTAACAACGTCCTTGGTCGGGTGGTCGCGAGCGCTACTGCTGAACATGTGGTCCTAGGTTCGATTCCCAGGTTGGGCAAAGTGTTACTGGGTTTGAGGAAATTCTCAGTAGAAGCCTGGAGTTATGGCTTGGTTGATGGCAATAAGCTTGCCCCCTATAACATGGGACTTAAAAGGCGAAATGTGGGTGTACTCTGCCTTACCCTTCGAGAAAATCAGCCGTGAATTTATATTAGTACTAGCTGCTCGCCCCAGCTTCGCATGGGTAGCCCTAATTTGCAATAAATTAAAATTGCGACTATAATTTGAGATTTAAACTATCCTATCTCTCAAGTTGGATCGAACTGCACATGGTGTGCGAATTTTATTATAATCGGTTAAGTGGTTTAGGAGTCCATTGAGGACAAACATTGTGACAAGAGATTTATATATATTAAGATTATTATTTGACCTATAGCATCCCTCTGCAGGGCATGCCTCCATTTCTGAGGCAAATCTTTTAAGTATGAGTCCTGTTCATCCCGCCATCTCCTAAGCCCTGTGCGAAGTCCTTTCCAATGCGCGATTGCTTACGCAGGAAAAAATCAGTTCTTATATTTTTTGTCTATTCCAGTCATTGACAGAAGACGTGAATCGCCAAACGGACAGAGAAAAACAATTGCAGAAAAGATATTCAGAGCTCCAAGGAGAGTTGGAAGATCTTCACAAAATAAGGCAGCCCAAAGAAGTGGAATCAAAGACGTCAGAAGAGTGAAATAATATTGTTGTTGTTGATGACAAATGAAGGTGTTTGAACGAAATGACTATAGATAGATCGTTTGCGTAACGAGATATGAGCTTTGTATTTTTGTTAGGCCGGCTCACATCTGGCGAGGCGTAATGCATGCATCACAGTTGTCACTGGTGAACAAATATCGATATGCGGGAGTTGACATAAAGTTGATAATAAATAAACTTCCATATGAGCTCAAATGTCCGAAAGACTGATGCAGCCCGTAAACAATTAAAATTTTATTGTCTCATTAGTGACAGTCAAGCGGATAAGCCGGAGAGCGCGTCTCAGGTTATTTATTTTCTACTTTATTTTAAGTTTTGCAATATTGATATTTGTTTGACAGTGAAAACTACGCTGCGCTGCGCTCTTGTATTTAACTCACACGATCCACATTAATCGATGGTAATTTTCCATGTGATTGTTTCCACGTCAATCGTGTCTGATTACCGGTTGAATTGTTGCGAGTGCCGATTAATGAATAAAATCGGCATTGGCTGAATGCTAAATGCAGAATAGCACAAAGTTGATTGATTCGTTTTCGTTTGATGCCGATTTTAAAAGCCGCAATGATAAATTATTCCGTGCTATTACTCCTACGCGATTGCATTGATATATCGATGTTTCGTCGGTCATGTATAGTAATGCACGTTTTTATTAACACTAGGCGACATCTACATAAATAAAATACAACAGACGACGTATATTTAGTAACCTAATCCGCTAAACTGTTCTTAAATAGTCATAAAGAACCCTGTATCGACACGTGTTTCACCTCAACGTGCATCTTCAGGATGACGGTTGACTTATTGCGAACCCGGACACGATGTGTTGCCACGACAAGCGTCGAATGCAAAGTCACGCCTGAGTTAATTAACTATCTAAATAAATGCCACCGTTCATAAAAAATGAAACCGCACTGTTGGATTTTAAACGCTCGGCTCAGCGCTGAGTGCTGAGAATCCAGCAGTGCAATAATATTTAGGCAATCATTTAGATGTCGCCTAGTAATACTAATAGTTAAACAAGCATTACAGTAATAACACCCCGAGAAGGTGCCCAGGCATTGGCCGAATGCGTCGTTACCTTTTTTGATTCGATATAAACAGATCGTGTGAATGTGGACTACTTTCTAAAAAACAAACCTCATATTTCGTAGCAGGAACTGCACTTCTTTATACTTTGATTATTTCCTAAATACTTGATTGTAACGGAGAGCGGAAATAAAACCTAATTAATAAGTGACAATATGTTTTATTTCACATTTATATACAACATGATTTACACTACTTATAGAAAATTATTAATTACATAGCATTAAACCATAATAAATTACAAGTTGCACTTAGAATTTACGTATCAAAATCATTAATACAAAGTATCATTACTATAATTTAATTATATCACAGTAAGAGTAACATCCAGACCGGCTGGATAAGTGTCCTTATTGATTCTTGTACTGTACTGACAAAAATATTGTCTACAACTGTATCAACAAGTTGGCGAATTTAATTAACTTGGAACAATATAGCACACGGATTGTGAAAAGCAAATAGACATCTTTAAAACCAACCGTTGCGATCGCTTTCCTTTCTCTAGACTGTTGAAAATGTCGCCTTTTGTAATAAAAAACATAATCGGGCAGTCTTTTATGGACTGCCGATAGAAGTGAAAACTAAGTAACTTTTTGATTTTCGCGTTGATGTCTTTCGTTCGAGCGTTAGGTGCCGATGACGCGAGTTCCATGATTTTTGTTCACCCATAAAGAGCTCAACGCGCCTAGAGAAGATTCACTTTAAAAATATACTTTGGCTTGTCCCTAAGCCAAAAGTAAATTTACTACGAAAAATACCAGTCATCCCACGTTCTCAGTTTAGCACCAGATCAATTTAATCATTATTAAATCGCACTTATCATTCACGTACTATCGTCATCAGAATCACTATCAATCAGTCTTCTTTTAGGTTTATTTTTCTTTATCACTGTAACATCTGGGCTGTCATCCTGTGTACATATTCGCCTGAACTTTTTCTTGGATTTTCTTTCCTGTTC
This sequence comes from Conistra vaccinii, assembly GCA_948150665.1. Taxonomy (NCBI): domain Eukaryota; kingdom Metazoa; phylum Arthropoda; class Insecta; order Lepidoptera; family Noctuidae; genus Conistra; species Conistra vaccinii. The sequence continues at coordinate 18,442,024 of OX411318.1, forward strand.
CAATCTCATTTCTGCTAACTCTAGCTCAGAAACGTCGTGTACTTGTGTTAAGCCAATGCTGGAGTCGACACAAAAGCTATCCTGTGAACAGAAATAGTTATTTGTGTTACATGGGGACAAAGTAATATTTTGTTCTTCCAGGGCGTTATTTTGAATTCAAAGCTAAGCGACGGATTCTAAAGTAGAATCCTGAGGTTAGCGAGGAATTCAATATACTCCGCCCGAGAACAAAATATTTTGTCCCCGAGTGATACACACTATTTTTCATCACTACCTATGCGAAAAATAAAAAGCTACATACTCGATTTTTTTTTACATTAAACCTTCACGCGAGCGCCTCCAACCTAACTACACAAATCAGTACGCTATCAAAAGCGCGGAGTGGACCAATCAGAAGAGAGAAACCCCAAACTCCCTAGGGAGCAAATTTGAATTTTGCTCCCGCTATCCTCTATAGGCAATTGTCGTTTTTCGAATAGGTGTGATGAAAAACAATTGTAAATGTTGTGTTGTGCATAGGGGCTATATGTGCGTAAATACTTTTGCCTGCTCGGCGCCCGTGGCGCGCGCCCGCCGTCATATTGTTATAAAATCAGTGTGTTTCAGTTGATAATCAAATCCTGGTGAAAATGATGTATTTGTTAGACTGCCGTTATATCACGGAACCGCTTTCCTAGGAACCCCAAGCTTTAGTCGTGTGACGTATTCCGTTGCTTACTACTGCATGTGCACACATATCAGTAAACAATGAAGAAAAATATTAAAATGACTATTTCTGATTATGCTTTTCCATAAACGTACCATTTCATACGAATCTTCTTCAACATACTGTGATAAAATTTCTTGCTTATTGAACCTTGTTGGCAGCTCTGGTATTTTGAACCCACCTCCTCTTACGGGACTCCTGAAAAAAATAACATTATAATTATATACTTCATACAAAGTGGCTCAAGTGCTCACTGAAATTTTTGAGACAATCACAATGTTAACAGTGCGCTATCATCAACACCAGCTTAAACGGCAGGCAACTGCAAAACGAAACCCAGAAACCCAAGCCCAATATCCACCTAACTGTGCGTTTGCACTGGCGAAACATCACGACAAACCATGTTGAAATCTCTAGTTACTGTCAAACATTGTATGGAAAATTGACAGAAAATAGAGATCCCAACATGATTTGTTGGGAATGTTTCGCCAGTGCAAACGCACAGAAATGAAGATAAATATGTAGTTCAAAGAAGTAAACAGCAAGTTTTATTCGTCTTTCCCAGGGCGTAGACTTTTATGATGGGCAAGCATCTTTGAATACTAAAAAAATCCCAAATGTGGACAGTTAAAACTCTCTCAAACATTAGCTAATTAGCTATTAACTTACTTGATAGACTTGAGGTAGACCGCCTGTATGTCCTCATGATGAGTGACATTATCATCGTCGCATATAAAGTCGATAATGCTGCCGACACTGTCGTCAGATAGCTCATCACCGCTGTGACCTTCTTCGTCGGATAGTTCAGCTTCCATGTCCAAAAACTCGTTGCCTTTCTTTTTTTTCTAAAGCGAAAAAGAACGTACCAGTTTAAAGATTATAATTAGGCCACACGTAAAATTTGCAGATTTTTATTTGGGTAGAACATTGTAAGTTGTTTCCTTAGTGCATGTTCAAATAACCCGCGTAATACGCCCGTAAACTCATATCCATCGCACTTATATTGGATGCAATATAATATATCGATTATATGGACTTGTGCGCATGTGGACGGAATGTTTTAGCTCCTAGTATCTGTATGAACATAAAACGCCTTTTCGAGTCAATTTTTTGCAGGTGATAAAAATAATAGCAATTAGCCAAGATTAGAGTGTAACTGGTCAAGTTATAAATTATAAAGTAACTTACTTTCCGAGTCTTGTGATTAGTTGTAGATCTATACGTGTTTTCATTCTGTTTTTGCTGTATGTGATTTGTAGGATTGTTCTTTTCGTCACACACAAAATCATCGTCGCTATCATCAAACGCCATTTTTCGTTTATTTTCACCTAATGGAGACTTGATGGGACTTTTGAATATTGTATTTAATTTATTTGTATCTACTTCAACCTTACTATCTCGTCTGAACATTTGTAGCATGTTCAAAATATCCTTTTTGTCAGTTTCGTCATCTTTATGATTGTCATCTATGATTTGAGGGTTTTTATTTTCCTTTTGTGATAAAAATGTCGGTTGTGATACTACGCAGCTTAAAACAGTTTTATCGTTTTTCACGACCATGTTCTTATTCTTTTTCAAAACAGCTAATTTCTCTTGAAAAGACATTGGTCTGTCTATTTCATTATCTAATTTCTGTTTTTTATTGAAATATGGTGAGGCCGTTATGACTAAACTATCATCGATGTCTCGTTTTCTTTTCCCACCTAATGGACTGACATTAGTTTTGTTGAAAGATTTATTCTTATTACTACCAGTATTGTTCATGTCTGTTAGGTCATATATTTGCGTACTATCGGAATCACTGTCGCTATCGAGTATGATAAGACTGTCTTTTGTTTTGTTTTGGGATGTCGATGCTATAGATTTTTCTAAAGTATCCAATTTTACTGAAGATTTCTTTTTATCAGCTTGTGTTAATAGAATTGGTGAGACGCTTCTTTCTTCCTCAGGTAGCACTCTATCGGAAACAGATTTCGATACAGACGCATTGCCATCAGTTTTGTTGATCATCTCCACTAGTTGCGTTATCGTCATCAAACTTTTATTATTGCTTGTATCTATGAGACTATTTCTCATGGAAGTCTCCGGCATTATTGAAGGCGCAACTATTAAGTTATTATTGTTTGTTGTCTCTTTTATTAATTGTTTTCTGCAACTAATGTTGGGTGTTGAACTAAGTGGCCGGTCTTTTTTGGTGCTCAATTGGAATTTACGAGGTTGACTGCAAAGTATTGGCGAAGTAGGTACTGGTTTTATTCTACCAGACAAAATTGAGGGACTCAGTTGATATTCTGTAGAAGGAGATTTATTGATTTTAATATTTTGTATATTATTGTTTTCTTTGACTTTCTTTTGGGTGGGTTCTGGTGGTGTATTATCAATTTCATCGTCAGCAAATATGTCGTCAATGCTATCCAAACCAAAGAAGCCCAATGTTTCTTTAGCTTTCTTTGGCTCTTCGTCTTTGACTGCGACCTCTCTTTCCATAACCACATCTTTGAAAGACCTCTTTCTCTCCGTTATTTCGTCTTTGACTGAGCTTTGTAGAGCTTCTTGTGGACTACTATCAGCAAATATTATGTTGAAGCCCAATGAACGTTTAACTTCCGCCGGCTCGTCTTCGCTTTCTAAAATTTCATCTTTGACCTTTTCCTCTTTTTTTATAACTTCGTCTGAGTTTTCTCTTTGTATATCCACCTCTGGATTACTATCATCAAATATTATGCTGCAGCCTAATGATTGTTTAACAACCGTGAGCTCTTTTTTGACTGCAATTTCTCTTTCTATAGCTTCCTCTGGGCTGCTATCATCAGCAAATATGTCGGCAATATCACCGATATCGAAATTATCCGAAGTTAAGGAAATATTATGTTGCTTAGCTTCGTCTTTAATATCAAGATGTCGATCTGGAGAAAGAAAATCTGTTCCCAAATCCATTTCCAAATCGAAATAGTTAACACTGACGTTATGTTTATCCTCTTCAGGCTTTTTGACACATAGCAATATAGTTTCCGCATCAAAATCGTCAATTAGATTGATATCAGGTAATTTAGGCTCTTTGATAGTTTCAAGCACCACCATTGAAACTTTCCTGTCTTCTTTTACACTTTGTAAAAGAGTACATTCGCAAACATTTTGGCAAATATAACAGTTTTTCGGAGCGTTAGTATTATCTAAACTCAAGTCAACGAGTAAGCTAATCAAACGAGTGGGTACGCTTCCATCGTTTTGAAGACCTAAGTCATTAATACTTTTGGTATAACTTTTGGTAGATTTGGTAGCAGTACTAAAGAGAGCTCTTATATCGCCATCTCTTTTATCAAAAGGTTTTGTTAGAGGTATTTTTTGTTTCTTTTTATTTGGCTGTTTTGATTTGGCTGGAGATGTTATAACTAGTGGCTGTTTCAATTTGGCCGGAGACATAAAAATGTTTGGTTGTATTGATTTTGCAGGAGACATAAAAATGGCTGGTTGTTTTGATTTGGCCGGTGACGTAAAAGTGGCCGGTTGTGGATTAAGTTCTTGACTGCCGAAACCTAGAAATGAATACATAAAAAATCACATTATTGTTGACAAATAATTTAAAAGTTTTAATTAGTTACTAAATTCTTCGACTTCTCAGAAACACTTTTAAGGTTCATACTTACATGGATTTTGCGTAGACGGCGGCATTTCAAATCTTTTAGCGTCACTGTACTGCAACAGTTCTGATAATATTTCGGAGTCTCTCGAGTGGTTTATATTTACAGTTTTCTGTAGCGTCCGCTGCCACTCCAACCAGTTTGTCAACTTTAGTTCTGTTCCCTCCGATGTAGCGAGGTCCTTTATTGTTTCTGGAAGATTTTAAATGATTTTAACATTGCAGCTAGCGCAGCTAGTCTTTGTCATAATTATAGATCTTGCAAGCATCTAAATTATACAAAAGCACGGCACTGTTAATTAGCATATTAACATTATTATCTACCTCTTATAACCATTTCTCCTAGTTCCTTACCTTTGTTCATCGCCCAATATTCCCTGGGCTTTGCAAACAATGGAGTGCTGCAATATCCTTCAGGAAACAACTCTTTAAATTCATTCTCAGTGATCAGACCGCTGTCCACGTCTTTGTTGGAAGAACCTGAGCTGCTAGTAGAGGCTTTTGATAACAGCATTGTTCTTAAGTCTTTCTGTCCCTAAAAAAATATTTTGTGAGGTGGTATTGTGTTGAGAAAATTGTAATGATGCTTTTAAGTGTATTTCTATTTAATAATAAAGATCTTAAATTTACTGACTGACAACACACAGCAACGTTGATAGGGGTATAAAAGTTTGATAGTTTGCACAAGAGTTACTTATATCATAACGAAGGTGACACTAAGAAAGGATTTTCGAAAATGTAAATTTTCAAAAATCCTTAATCTATTCAATTTCAAAAATCTTGTGTGACAGATGACGATTTGTGACCGGAGTAGTACCCGACAGAGAGAAAACTTCATACAAAGCACGGGAGTACAAAACTTAGGACCCTTGCCTCTATGAACGTAGAAGAAACACTAATTCGCTAATTCAGAAACACGAAAAATACGCAAGCATTCTTTTCTAAAAATCCTCTGACCTTCTTAGCCTTTTCAATGCCGTCTTTACTCTTCTCCTTGGGGTCCTGTTTCTTCTCCACAGTGATAAACATCTTCTGGCACTGCGGTGTGAAGTCGTGCGGTATCATCCTTGGATTTAGTTTGTATAGGTTGTTCTCCACCTCTTTCGATTTTAGAACCTTTTTATTGAGGCCATCTCTTTGCCGCATACATTCTAATAACGTCTAGAAGAAAAAAGAAATCATGACAGATTGATAAGATGTTAATTTGTTTTTTGTTCTTAGTTTTTCCTTAACTCTATTTCACTATACCAGGTGTTCCTTTTGATATCCTGTAACTCTAGGGTATTCATTAAATCAAATTAATTAATTAATCTTTATTTATGCAGACTACAATGCACAAGCTATTTTGTTAGTAACAAAATAGCTTAGCTAAAACAGAACGGGTCCGGTTTGTAAGCGCCCCACACTAGCGGGCTGTCTGCCCGGACGGCGATTGATTGCAAGATAGTGTTGGGACTGCCACGCAGCCTGCGGAGTAGCGAGGCAGATTTCTTACGCCACAGTGCATCAAAGTCGTTAGTGTGTGCGTCTGCAAACATTGCCGAGGTACTACATAAGCGCGGCAATCGCAAAAATACCCTGAATGCGTTATTGTATTGGATACGCAGAGTATTGTAAGCCTTTAGGGAATATGTGAACCACAGGGCTCCCGAGTACAGTGCTTGTGCAGTATGCCTTAACACTTTCGACTCCACCCATTTTCGTCGAGCTCATACGCCATGCCGCCATATTATATTGTAAGTGGACCCTCTGGGAGGGTTCCCCGCATTACGTTTGCGCTAAAGTTAACCATCGCGGACGGTCAACGGCATTAGGTTTAAAACCGTGTTATAAAACACTGTAAAACGAAGTGAAATAGTGTTTTTTGGGGGGTCTTGTCGTTATAAGCAGTTACAACCTTTTAAATTTTTAGTGAATATTTGTAAACGAGAACTAAAAATTTGAAAAAATTGAAATTCTTGTAATTTAAAACCAACGCATAGACTTCCTCCAACGTATAGATCTTGTTAAAATATACATCAGATTTTGTTTTCACGGTTTATAATGCAATATTCGCTAAGAAAAACCTACATTTAAAATGAGCCCTCCGCGAGGGCTCCCGGTATCCCATATGCGACTAGGTGAACCCTCCAGGAAGGCTCCTGGCACTGAACGTGTTAAAAAGGGTTATTATAATTGCGTCTGTACATCGGGAAAATTTGCTTATAAATAATTTTAATTTGTTCCTGGTGTTTTTGGCACCACTTTAGCTTTCCCTAGATATTCCGTGTCATCATTATGGCGTCAAAAATGGGACCAGTGGGCGGTTGGCCGTACCATCACCATGATATTGAACTCCAACGAGCCTCACTCACATGCTTGTTCCAACCAGCCAGGGGCGATTACCTCGACCTCTTTCATACGTGGTAGTAGCACACGAACGTTTAATTTTCACAATATCACTGTTTAGCTGTTTACATTATTAAATATCTCTTTATGACAATGATCACTACAATATTTGCCACAGCAATTTTACAAGTCTACTGATAAGCAATGTTAATCGATGCTGATAAGCAGAGATTGGATATTCGGATGCATTTACCTTAAGTTGAGGTGTTGGCTGTTATGGAAAGCACTTTTGTATGCAAAAAAACCCCGGGATTCCGGGATCGACAAATTTTGAGTTCTGATTATAAAATCGAATGTATATTTACTTACGTGCAGGTGTTGGCTAATATGGAATGCTCTTTTGTATCGATCGCAAAAATCTCGCGATTCCGGAATTGATTTGTTTAGTATTTTTTGATTATAGAAATGCTAGCTAATGTTGTAAAGTAGTTTGCCAAATTGGCATAGCACATAGCCACAAACAATTCTGAGCCTTGAGTTTCGTTAAAAAATGTTTACAGTAGGTATATACATTTTTATGTTAACACCGCAAAAGAAACCTTTATAAGAGGGCTGATAAGTCGTTTCCATACCATGCATCTAATCCCGGAATTCAATAAATTCCGGAATTTATATAAAGTAATATATATTTAAAGCCACTTCCATAATTTCTTAGCCAAAACGTAACTTTAGGTAAACATGCATCCGGTTATCCGATCTCTACTGATAAGTCAATATGTTTTAAGAGTCTCAAATATATGTCAAATATTTCCCTGTTTTTATTAATTTGGCAATGTTTGTAAATAAGAAATGAGGCTAACTAGCGAACTAGAATATTTATTATGAAATACAATAATTAATATCTTAACACTGAATATTTAGTTTTACATATAAAAAAAAGTATTTGAAAAATTTACAAATGCCTTTTTTACACCTAAAACGGTCACAATTCAGTGTTATAATAGCAATTAATTATTTGCGACGTTACCAACGTTTATAGATTGGTCTGCATTCCTCTCTCCCCATTGTATTTTTGTGGCTTGTATACAGACTGAACTTCTGAGATGGAGATTTTGATGACTAAAAACCATTCCATTGATGAGCTGATGACTCCTTTGATTATTTTTCGCTACCTCTATTTCCAGTATTTTTAACTATATTCCATTTGAAATAAGATTAGATTTTTAACTAAACCACTTTTACAGTCCATTCAATCGATTTTGATTTCTATTGCGTTGGCGGCATGACGAATGGCAGCTGCAGTAATCAGTTGGTATTGTAACCACTTTTTTGCTTTTAATGCCATCGTTATGCCTACGGTATAGAAGTCAGAATCGGTTGAACGGACTGTAAAAAATGTTTGTTTAAATGTCTAATCTTATTTCAAATGGAGTATAGGTATATTAATTATCATTTACCTGGTGCTCCCTGCCTTCTGTGACGAGAATGAAGACTTGTCCCCCACGCTCACGACCAGTACGCCCACACCTTAGTAAATAGAAATAAAGAAAAAAAAATTACGAGCCTCCTCCTTTTTTCGAAGTTGGTTAAAAACAAACACCTATGATAGTTACAAATCAAAATTCCTGGATACAGTTTTACTGGTTATAAAACTCGCGAATATGAACAACTTTTAATATAATGGTGGTCCCATTATATGCCGGTTTTTTATTTTTTTATACACGTGTATAAAAAATCAAAACGGTAAAGCAAAAAATTAAAGGGCCCTTTATGTTTATTATTTGTCGTTATAGCGGCAATAGCAATACACAATCTGTGAAATTTTCGACTGTTTACCTATAACGGTTCATGGGATACAGCCCGCTGACGAGACAGACGTACAGCGGACGCTTAGTAATAGGGTTCCGTTAGGAGTTTCAAATTCAAATTCAAAATATTTTATTTCACATAAACCTACATGGGCACTTATGAAACGTCAGAAGCTACGCATCGTTTCCTATGGAGAAGAGCCGGCAAGAAACTCCACGGTTACTCTTTTAAAAATAATTGGGTTTTACAATATTTACAACAAAAAATATATAAAAAATACAGTATTATTAGGTATGCGAGGACAGTGTAGGTCTTTCAACAAGTACCAAGTATGTACTTAACAAAATAGAAGATGGTCAACAAGTGTACAGTCCACTAAGCCTACAGCGTTCTCACATTCACAAAATAGAAAAGAATCTATATAAAAGAAAAATAAATTAATAAAAATAAAAACTATTTGAAACGAAATGACATGATTGCTATTACTACTGTAACAAATCTGAATAATTAACATGTCCACAAAAGTCACTAATAAAGAGTTGAAAATTAAATAGTAGGTATATAATGTCAAATAAAATTATGATTATGTCAAGGAAGAATGTAAATAAAACAAAAATATAAACATGGTAATTTGAGAGCAGTTAATAGAATCTTACATATTTTGCCGTTAATGAGGTACCAGGGAAGCCACATGTGCAGAGGGAATTATTGCCAAACTTCTTTGTCTTCAACGTAGTCTTTAATTTTATAATATGCTTTCCTGATAAGGACACGTTTGATGTGGGTTTTGAACTTCCCATCGCTAAGTTCTGTAACCGACTTTGGCAACTTGTTATAAAATCGGATGCTGTTTATAAGAAATGACTTGCTTGTTTTAGTTAATCTAAATTTGGGTATCACAATTTCATGTCTACTACGTGTATTCATATTATGGAAATCGCTTCTTATTTTGAAAAGTCCTAAGTTTTTCCGAACATACAAAATATTTTCTAAGATATAAAGAGAAGGCAGAGTCAGTATATCAATTTCTTTGAATTTGTTTCTAAGAGACTCGCGAGGACCCATTTTATAGATAGCGCGTATTGCCCTCTTTTGTAAAATGAAAATTGAATCTACGTCAGCTGCCGATCCCCACAAGAGTTATGCGGTATGTTGTTATTATGTAGGTACCAGTAAAAATTTATCTAATCTGCGTTCGCAATTCATTTGCAAAACATGTAAACAAACACGAGTTTTAGGAAAAACAACTGTAATGCCTACACATAAGGTTCAGTTTGCGCTACAACTTCATATTTTTTTTTAACTTTTTCTACAGTACTAGTCGGTCTAAAATGAACTTTACTTACACTTGCATAAAGTTGATGTTTGCCTAAGTGGAAAACTCGTCTTTGTTTACATGTTTGGCAAATAAATTATACAGTAGGTATAGGTATTTTCTTTCAACCTTAATATTTCAAGAGGTTCATTGAGCAGGCTCACCTCTGCACAAGTCGTACGGGCGACTTGGTGGATATATCGAAGCATATGATGAGGTCCACGGAGCCGACATCCAGGCCTTCCTCGGCCACACACGTCGCGACCAGCACGTTGCACAGACCCTCGCGGAAGTTGCGCATTACACGCATCTGCTGCTTTTGTGATACTACTGTTTTACCGTCCTTACCTATAATAATGAATAATATATATTTTTTTATGATTTTTACAAAAATATTTAAAAATATATTTAATAATTATGTAAAATAATAAACGAAATAAATAATAATAATAATGGTGACGTCGTGTCGGGTCTTGTGCGCTCCTGATCTCTAGGTATGTGCCAGTAAAGTTTACTTTGCTGAAACAGGTCCAGGGTGGGGAACCAGACCAAGAGAGATACATAAACCAGCAAACAGCATGTGGCGAGCTGTTGGGCAGTAGCGACCTCCTATCTCCCGTGAGAAGTCTTGTTCCTCACCTCTGGCTTGACTTTATTGGCCGGCTTGAGTGGATATTCGCAAGAATAAACGTGCTCGGAGGAAGGAATTGTGCCAGTAAGATGCTGGTAGGGATCTTAACCGTACTTCCGGGATTGTCCTGATAGCCGTGGAATACCTCTCCCCTCCTCAAGCACCTCAGGAAGTTTTGCCTCTTTGTCACTACGTCACTATGTGCTCGCGACCCGTTTTCGGGGGCTTATTATTCAGTGTGCAAGTCATCCCTTGCCATTTTATGCATGTATATAATAACTTTGATCAGGCAGGGGACATAGTCCTTCCATTGTTCTAGGTTGGCAATCCACTTTAGCCTCCCAAACCAATAGCCTAAATATTTTTTATCCATATTCTGCAATAGTCCTGCATCAACCGGGGGTTGTCCTTTGGTGCACTTGCATAGAGCAAACAGGGATAATCGTCGGTTGGTGCCTCATCACTTAAAATTGTCCAAGTGGCCTCTGCCAGTTGGATTCGGCCCCTCGTACTCCTTCCAAAATCCAGAGATATAAATAAATAAAAAATTGTTTTGTTTTGTGTTGTGGATATGTCAAAGACACTTTGAATAATAATATTTATTTATTCAAAAGACAACTTTGGCCCCCAGTAGGTGTTAGTAGTACTTAACACATCCTAAAGTAAATATACAGGGTCAAATAAAATTAGCTAGCGAAACTCTTACGAGAACGGGAACTCTCTCGAGGGAAACTGTAAAATAAAATTTAATGTTTCAATTTATAACTTACCCGAGGCGCCTTGTCCCACAAACATCTGCGGTTTGATGAGTGGTCGACACTGCAGCAACAAGCAGTGCACCAGGTTCACACTCTCGCGGTACTCGCAGAATACTGGGGGGATTCAATATGGTTAGGACTTCGATCATTGCCCATTCTATTACTGTCATTACGGAACTAGTGCTAACTTAAGTCTAAACTATTAACCATAGAGCCTTGTTCGTATTTCGAACTTTATTCAAACTACGAGAAATTTCTTAATATAAAATAGCTAAACTACTTCAGACTCGGTTCTAAAGTTCGTTTTTGTATTAAAAAATTTTACCTCAGTTGGAAAACAGTTCAGACGGCTCATCGCACATACTTAAAACCCGTTTACATTCAAGTCGCAAACTCGCAATCTGTCAAACTTGTAAAAAATGTTGGAAAATTGATTGTATTTTTGACAGATTGCGAATGAGATGCGAATGCGAACGTTCTTAAAAGTTACGGGAATTGCCCCTCAGATCTCAGACTATCCACTTAACACTACTCACTTACCTACTGACTATTCACTTATCGTGGTAAGTAAGGACGTAAAGGAGATGAGAAAAAAAAGGGGTAGACTTTTTTTTCAGGATATTATTCAAGATAATGATGTACACGGCTACACACCCCCATTCATCTCGTTGCAAAATATAAAATGGTTTTTAATATCATGGTACAGTTCGATTCAAACTTAATAGCGGCTCGGAAGTTAACTTCTCGCTGCGCAGTACCCCACCCCTCACCCCCGCTGACCCATGAATTCGATACTGCGCAGCGACTCGCCTCATATTCCGACGCCGCCATTAAGTATGAATCGGGGTGTATTAAGTTTTTAAGAGAACCATACCTATTGCTTTTGTATCTTGTTTCTTGTGATGCGCTTTAGTAAAATGATCCGTCATTAATTCTTTTAATTTTTCAAACTTAGGATGACCGAAGCATAAGTCTTTTGGCATCTACAACAAAAAGAAAAAAAAACATGATAAAAATCAAAACATTTTATTTAGATGTAAAATTGTTAGTACTAATAGATGTAAACTCTTCGATCATTAATAGTACTAGATTTCCGATTAGCGCATCATTAAGGCTGCCTGTCCACTGGAGCGGAGAGGAGAAAACAGGAGCGGAAATGTGTCAATATTAACCAATAGAATCTTGACTCCGCCCCTGAGTTTAGATTTGATTGGTTAATAATGGCAAATCTCCGCTCCTCTCCTCTCCTCTCCGCTCCAGTGGACAGGCAGCCTAAAGGCCGGAAAAAACAAGTACTCGTAATGATGTGGTCTTATTTTGCAACATAATTATGTAGTTTCTACAACCTTATTGTTTAGAAATTCTGTTCTATTTTTCCATACCTACTTATTTGTTTTTATTTAAAAAATACGTTATTTACATTCGAATTAGTAAATATAGTGCAAACGATAATAAACTTTATGTTTAAGGTTTATAATCAAGTTAAAGTTATATGCAATCGCGGCCACTTGAGTGATGTATTTTTGTTTCTAATCCTTAAGAGGGTGCATCCTAAAAGTTGGCAACGTCGTAAATAGCTGTCAAATATTTACCTGTTTCGATTAATTTGGAAATAATACTGTATGGAAATAAGAAATGTGGCTAACTAATTGACTAGAATATTAATAATGAATTGCAATTATAACATTGAATTTGATGTTGTACCCGTTTTAGGTGACAAAAAGGCATTTGAAAAGTTTTCAAATACTTTTTTTACATCTAAAACAAACTATTCGGTGTTAAGATATTAATTATTGCATTTCATAATCAATGTTCTAGTTCGCTAGTTAGCCACATTTTTTATTTCCATACAGAAATATTATCAAATTAATCAAAACAGCGAAATATTTGACATCTATTTGCGACGTTGCCAACTTTCAGAATAAACCCTCTTAAGTGTAAACTTAATTATTTATAATTTTGCCCCGCATTGTTTATTTTTTTCTAGATCGGAAATGTTTGATCCATGTGGTAATCCAATTCGCGACTCGTAACATATTTAGATGTTTTAGCAAACAAGACATAATAATTTTCCATGATAATTAAATTATATGTATTTCTGTAAATAGACGATATTAAGGGGACGACAGGAGCTAAATGCAAGTTTTATGCATATAAGCAAATGCATAAAAGTATATAATCCACTTCATCTACTGCAGTAAAAAAAATCAGAGAAATATATGATATTCTTACGGATATATTAATGCTAGTTAGATAGTGTGTTGAAAACATAATAGGGTATTTTACTCTATATGAGAAAAAATCTAAAAATATATTATTGAGATAGTTTAGGCAAAAAGCAGTCTGAAAACGTTACTCTTAGTTCATAAACAAGCAAACAAAATTTTTCAAAATTCAAAGGTTTCAGCTTTTTTAATCTGTTTCATAACACCAAATAGTATTCGCCATGTTATTACGTCATACGGCTATGTAAACTTAGAAGTGTCAACTGTCAACTATCAGTGTACCTCCAATCACTGCATTTGTTTACACAGCCAACTGACGTCATGACAACAGAGCAATATGGCGTCCACTGCGTTCAGCGTTTCCGTCAAATTACGCGCGAAATTTGAAAATGAAAAATTTAAATGCATTTTTATGGCACTTAACGATTGAATAAAAATTTTGTGAATTTTTTAGTGGTACATTAGCACTACAGAATCCAATTGAGACAATTTTCAGAAATGGGTGTAATACCCTATTCATCTAATTTGATACGATAGAAATAAATCACGAGGATACCGCAAAAAAAATCTATTAACGATTAAAAACCATATTAATATACATACAATCATTCTGATTTTTGTCAAACTATTCTACGAGCAACATATTAACGTAACAATGTTTTAATTATTTAGTCCAATCGATTAATTTTGTAATTAGATAATTCCTTCATTTTGCAATAAATTATCAGCGTTGTGTCATTGCACTTCTCTTTCTTTTCAATGCAGTTCGACAGTGACCGCGCCTAAGCTGTTGTCAGCCTCTTAAGACAGTTTTACACCAATTCCCTAATTATACTAATACCAGTTACCAATATTCACCTCTGGTATCGTCCCATCAGGCAATATACTCCTGTCCAATGACAAAGGATTGATTCCCAGGTCATCCCGTAACCTCTCCAACAAAGCTGTCAGTTTGTCATCTGTCTGTATCCAGGACTTCTCTGGGTGTTCGTCGAAGAAGTTGAGGAATACCCTGGAACCGTGCTGGACTAGCAACTCTAAGCCGTGGTATAGAGCAATGAGGAGTGTGAAGTCTTTCATTATGTAGTTGTGTTGTGGGTGCCTGTGGAAGTGTAAAGGATGTTGCATTTCATTTCAATATACAGGGTGGATTTTTGAGATGGGGCAGTAAGGGCAGGTATGAGGTACCTGAACCGTTGTAGCTACAGGAAAACGTTACGAGACTGTCCTTAACTTTTTGAGAAATTTGATCTGCATCATCATTTTCCTAGACATGAATTTTCAAAAGTCCTTTCTTAGTGCTCAATTTCGTTTAAAAAATAAAAGGAACTATTCTGCATAATCTTCGCAACCCAGCGGTTTAGGTTGTAAGTTTACCTATTATAACGATAAAAAAAAAAAAAAACGCTTATAAATCGAGCAACTTATATAAGAGGATGCGCGGAATTCCGGAATCGAGCCCGCGGAATTCAATTTTCTTAAGGTTTTTGTAATTAGCAGGTAAATTTTAGGTTGTCTGTTGATTAAAATTTGACAAGCGACCGTTAAAAAAAAATCGTCTTGGTAGAGCGGCGAGTCTAGCACTCATGCCTCTGTAACTGACTCTTTCTCGATGTGTTATATTAACGCGTGGATACTGTTACTGTAAAAACATAAAGGCGCTTGTAAACATTACTAGAAACTTGAGCATGTTAATTATGGCCTAAGATGTAACTAGGTACTAAATCTGCTTTGGAATGCAAAGTCAATAGGTACTGGATGCATAGCCTAATGTGGAAAACAATATACCCTGTGATCATGCGATGTCTCTAGACTGTTAAAATCTAGATTGCATTCTCTGGAGTTAAAGAGTCAATATTAGCGTGCCCCATAAATAAAGTGATTTTCAAAAATGGAAATTAAAGTTAGCTGAGGCGGTGAAAAAAAAATTGGTTATGATAATTTAAAAAAAGAGTAGAAGAATTCCTTACCTAGCTCCCCGTTCTTTACTCTGATACTCTTTGTATAGCATCACAATACGGCCTTTGGATAGATTCCCCAAAATAGGGGGAAGTATATTCATTTGTTTCAATCTTCTGGCGTACCCGTCTAAAATCTGAAATAAAAAACAAAATAATCTATTATTGTACTCTAAATAAATTACTAGGTCTATTCTTTTATGTTACAACTGTAGTGACACATATTCATTGTTTACAGTTTCAATCACGTATTTATCTCTTGTCGGAAAACCCGATATAAATACGTGAGTAATACAGAAAACATGAATATAGGACTGCCTTTACATGTAGGTTCTGTTTCTATCCATCATTATGAGTGATTAGATATACAACATGTAACAAAAACCCTGTGTACGGCAATAACATTACATAAAAGTAAGAAAAAAAAAGAAAATTGTGTTATATCGCTGTTGTGTTGTAATCGTTTTTGAAAATAAAAAGTTATTACTATTTAAAATTCACGTTTTTAGTACCAGAAATTCCAAAATTACCCCAATTTCAATAAAAATTAGCAAATATTCTACAGAAATCATAAATTAATAATTATGACTTGTAGTTATCCGCTAAACGACAGCCGCCCGCGGTCCATGTATAAATTCCCCATTAAAAATAAAGGGCGATCTGTTTTTTTGTTTTTCCAGAAAATTACCACATAAAGACTCAGTATGAATCTTAACAACACCCTCGCGGATCTGCCAGGGTTTTTGTTACACGTTGTATAGCTACGGCTTTTATTTTCAAGTTCATGAACAGCAACCTAATTGCATAACACACTTTCAATCACAATCCAAGTGCAAGGGTTTTGATGGAAATTCCTAATTCATTGGTTCTTAGGTTTGAAAAATTCATCTGTTCAACAACGTAAATAACGTAATGAACGTGGTTGAACTGTCAAAATGAAAGCATTGCGATCAGTTGTCATTTTATTTGTGTGACGCAATTATCCTGCTGAATTCATTTTTTATTCAATTGGTTATTCAGCTAATTATAATCTTTAAGAAGTTTTCTGTCGCTAAAATTCACCAAGTGTCGGAAAAATTACCATGATCTAATGGCTCCTACACACAGTCCTTGTCGCTGGACAAGCCGAAGCGCTCCCGGCCCTGCCGCACAAAGGAACGCAAAGGAAATGGAGGCGCAAAAGCCGGTGGCACGTGCCGCGCGGCAAAAGCCGACGGCAACGCCGCCGGTACTGTGTGTACGAGTTTTGATGGCGACTTAACATTGAATAACGTTGGGTATGGCATTATTATAAATATTTAGAACACACTAATCACATGCTTCTACACCGATCGATCCTTATTCATATTCATATTCATATCTTTATTTGCATTCCATAATGTAGGTATAAAGGTGTTGCATGTCGAGTGTATATTGTAGTGACTTCATCATCCTGCTTGAGATAGTTAACATTGTAAAGCACTGGTCACTGTTTTATTATTAGAACGTTATTCTGATAACGCTATGCCATGTTGAAGTTTGCAATAATACTTTATATTCCTCCAAGAGGAATATAAGCACTTTCGGTAGGTATATGAAACTCTTCTAGACGCCGCGGCGTCTAGAAGAGTTTATAAGAAGAAGCATAGCATTGTCATATGAATTTATGCATTCTGTATAATCGACTTAATAAAAATCTTAAATTCATTAATTAATTAATTTACTGACAGACAAAGTACAGCCCTTAGAATAAAGGTACAGCCTAAACGGCGCGCTGTTTAGGCTGTACTTTGTCTGTCAGTAAATTCATATGACAATGCTATGCTTCTTCATTTGCAAAATGATATTATTTAAAAATATATCTTATCATGAGTGGCATTTAACCCTTAGAATTTCTCGATGCGATAGAGAATAAGGACATTATTCATTAAAAATGCTTTTGAATCCATTATGCCTAAACGGTATGATAAACATGGCACGTTCAAAAACATTATTAGTGTGTGTCGGTCGCACCTTAGGAGTTTCATTTCGTAATTCTACGCACCGATTTTCTCAAGCGGCGCGCACTTTTTGGAGCAATTAAAGGAAGCCGAAAGACTCGTTCTTTTTATTTTACACGACGTTATTTCTGCCTACCAGTAGTGCAGAAAAATACGATGTAGTGTGTATTATTCTAGCAAGACAATTAGATACTTAATTGAGTGTAGCGCGGCATATCCCTTTTACATTAGTCTTTGCACAAACCCATCAAACATTTACAGATTATGTCACATCTGCCAGTTATCTAACGAACTTAGTTGGCTATAGTTTGACCGAGACTACCGTTCCGCGCCTTAGGAATGCGCGGCGAGGCAGGGGGTAGCGTTGACGAATGAGGGGCGGCCAGGACGCCGTGCTACGTGAGCTTTGACGAATGAGCGGCCTGCATTGCCTCCCTGTCTCGCCGCGCACATACCTAAGGCGCGGAACAGCTGTATCGGTCAACTATAGTACAGACGCCAGCACATCAAGTGACTACAATCTGTCAAATTTCTTTAATAGATTTTTAACTTTATCGCTAAAGAATAACGTTCAATGTTGATTGGGAAAATATGACAGATTGGAGTAGGTTGATGTGCTGGCGTCTGTATAATCATTTTACAATTACCAATAGACGCAGAATGCGTCATATTTCACGTAGTCACGTGCATCATTATAATATGACAAGTTTGGTCAACGCTCTTAAGCTGACTGTACCTGTGTGATACGGAATGAATGAAGTGTAGTGTTACCTCAATATACTGTTCTCTGAGTTGAGACAGTTGCAGGCCCAGATGTATGACCACGGTGTTGATCTTTCGCGCGTGACTGTACGGCGCGACGTCGATGCAGTTCTCTGTCCTTAGCTCTAAGTGGGCTATGTGCAGGTTTTTTACCACCTAGAATTATATAAACATAATTATGATAAAGTATTTGGGCTTGACACAGAAACATCCACTCATTCAAAGTATTTATGTTTGTGTAAAATAATGACCTATTGTTATAACTATATGTATGTATTCAGGGAGTGATTCCTCCATTGCCCCGATAAGTTGTAAGATATATGAAAATGTTTTCACTATTACAAATCATGGGTGCATGGGTAAATGCAGACTGTAGATTTATTTTCGTAACTGACGTGGAGTGATGTTATTACGACTGAAAGCCAGTAACATCTGGGAGCAATTTAGTTTATTTTTCCGAGGCTTTGTTTATTATTTAGCAATGCATGCATTTGCAAGCAGTTATTCTGATTCATTTCTGCATCTATGGTTCTGCCATTATACTTATTGTTTTTATCTCCAAGTGGTCAAATCAAATCAAAACAAAATATTTATTCGCATTATACGGGTAGATAGGTGGTACATAAATTGTAATAATAATTTATGATTTTAATTTACGGACTGATAAAAAAAAAACAAAGTATATATTATATCTTTTCATATCTTACGATTATCTCTATAGTACGATTATCTCTATAGTACGATTATCCTTATTATTATTAGATAAATATTTTTTTAAGTATGTACAAGTAAAGCGCAGGCCACACCGCCAGGTAGCGGGCGGGCGGGCGAACATCGTTTCACCTCTTTACATACTTCGGTTCACACCGCGAGCGAAATATTTCGCGTAGTTTGTATAGTTTCCTTCGTTCGCTTCGCCCGCTCCGCACGCTAAGCTGGCGGTGAGGCCTGCGCTTTATGAAGATACAATAACATGGTCCAATTTTATTTATTAAAATACGTACATAAGTAAGTTTTATTTAACATACTTATGTACTTACGTAATTTTTCTTATTTTTCGGAACAGTAAGTTAGTGTCAATGACAAGTGACAGAGTGTAGTTTTGTGGTTCGCCAATTACTGACTTGACTTTGGTAACTAAACATGAAAATATGGGATGAACAGAGCCAATAGAAATAATATTACAGAGTTTCCTGTATTTACTTACATATAAAATACCATTATCATTGTATCATTATAAAATACTAGTACATTATACGTACATTAATAACATCTTCAACTTTACTGCCAGGAGTGGCTGATAACGCCAGCACCCTATAGATCTTATGTCCAATATCATCCAACGTCGATATTATTTGGCAGTAAGCATAGTTCCCTCTAGCTCTGTGCGCCTCGTCAATGACCAAGCATCGGACTTTGTCGCAAGGACAAATACCTGACTTCATATCATTGTATATGACTTGAGGAGTGGCGAAGAACACTCTTTTGTTCTGCCAATGTTGCTTCCTTGTGGTAGCTTGCATGTGACCTGCGAATGTAAAGCTGCTTAGTGTATGCCCTATGTGTATTACTATTCTAATAAAGCTAAAACAATGCAGACATTAATTATGTGATTGGTTAGTAAGTAATAGATGCTTGGTTTATTTTCAAAGTACTACATAAATTCTTCATGTTTGTGAAATAATTTCTGACTGAAAATATCATTCAGAAATTATTTTTGTTTTAACTATCTCGTGAAATTCAATACAGATAAGTTCCAATTAACTTATTTGTAAAATGCAATAGACGACGTATATTTAGTAACCTAATCCGCATAACTGTTCATAAGGAGTCCTAAAGAACCCTGTAAGAAATCGAACGCAAAGAGTGCACTTTGCCTTCCTCGCTTGTCGTGGCAACACCTCGTGTTCGGGTTCGCAACAAGTCAATCGTCATCCTGAGGATGCCTTGTTGAAAGGTGAAATACGTGTCGATTTCTTTAGGACTCTTTAAGAATAGTTAAGGTGATTGGTTTACTAAATTAATATACGTCGTCTATTGTATTTTATAATGGATTTCCGCAAAGCCCGCCTGAGTCAATTAACTAACTTACCTGTGTTAAATTTTTAATTTATCTAGTAGATAGTGCTTCAGGGCACACACTGAAACAGGGCTTAAGACTTATTTAATTAAAACTGATATGCATTTAAATATTACCTGTCATTTCAATGGTGTCATTGGGAGGTATAGCAATAATATTGTAGCATGCTTCTATTTGCTGTGCAACTAGCGGCCGGGTTGGTGCAGTGAATACAATCTTGCCAAGTGGATACCAGCGGTAGAAATTGTACATAATCACTGCAGCTATGAATGTTTTACCCAACCCAGTGGGTAGACTTACCTGTTAGAGGAAAATTATTTTGTGTAAAAGGTTTTTCTTGCAATTTTTTACTTAGCAACTTGTTATTCTTTAGCTTCCAAACAAATCAACAGAAACAACAAAAATGCTAGTTTGATTAAAGCATAAAGAGGAGGAGAAATCCTACTATCCTAATAATCCTACTAATATAATAAATGTGAAAGTTTGTTTGTTTGTTACTCGATCATGCAAAAACGGCTGAACGGATTTGGATAAAATTTTGTACACAGATAGTTTATAACCTGGATTAACATATAGGACACTTTTTATCTCTGTAGTAAAGCCGCGGGCGAAAGCTAGTACAAAATAAAAGCTACTTCTGATCAAAGACAGGGATAATTATAACTCTAGTAGAGACTGGTTGATAGTTGCCATAATCAACAATATGCTAATGTAATGTGTGATTGGAATAATAGATATGACGGAAATCATAGCATTTATCCTATTTTACTATACATGATATGTACGTTTTTTGTGTATAATGTAGACACAGAATACATTAAGTACTAGTAAGTCAATCTTCCTAGCCTTTTCCTAACTATCTTGGGGACGGCTTCCAGTCTAACCGGGTTGCAGCTGAATACCAGTATTTTACATGGAGATACGATACCCCTTGGTAAGACTGGTGTCAGACTTTCAGGCTTCTGACGACTCGTAACGACTGTCAAAGATCCACGAATGACAGCCGGGACCTACAGCTTAACGTGCTTTCCGGTGCACGGAGGAGTCTCGGTATGTAAAGATGGTCACCCATCCACAGATCAACCCCGGCAAGCGTAGCTTAACCTGATGGATCGACCCGCGCGGTTATTACTTAGCCACGAGCTCCTCTAACTCTATACAGGGTGGCAGGGACATCGACGCGAAGCCGGTTACCATGGATTCAGTACATGGTTCTGAACCTGCTTTGAAATTTTTCGTCGGTTATTTAAAAAAAAAACAACTGAATCCATGGTAACCGGCTTCGCGTCGATGTCCCGCACACCCCGTATTAAGTCCTCTATCTCTATATCTATATTAAGTACTAGTAAGTGCACTATTAAAATTTACAATACATAACACAATGGCAAGTAGTAAACAGATATTAGACTATAGATAGTTCTGTTTTATGGTGTACTAGCTTCTGCCCGCGACTTCGTCCGCGTGGAATAGTTATTTTGGGCTAACGCTAACTTTAACCCGCGACTGAATTACCCTAAAATACTACAAAATCAAATAATGTATCTATTTAGATAAGGAAATCAACAAAAATAACTAAATTAAAACATAACTTATTATTATTAACTTATTCATCTAAAAAGTATTTATTTTATACGATGATATTTTGGAAAAACAAATTTAAAAAGTAGTTCGCTGAGCACAACCGTTTCGAAGGCTGGTTTTAGAGTCACGCTGACCGTCGGCGCTGACAACCGAAACGTATGAACTTCAGATGTCAGCGCTGAGCGGTTGGCGTAATTAAAAAACGTTTCCTAAGGCTGGTTTTAGTCACGCTGACCGCACGCTGACCGTCGGCGCTGACAGCCGAAACGTATGAACTTCAGATGTCAGCGCTGAGCGGTTGGCGTAATTTCATAGAATACTAAACTTTATATACATTGTCTTGTCAGCGCCGACGACGGTCAGCGTGAGACTAAAATCAGCCTATGAATACTAAACTTATATACATTGTCTTATCAGCACCGACGACGGTCAGCGTGAGAGGAAAACCAGCCTAAGGAGCCGACTCAGCCAACCACGCGTCTGAGCCGCCCTTCCCCCTCATGACTGCCTTACATAACATACACAATCAGCCTATTACCTACTGTTCCCACTGCTGGGACACAGGGCTCCTCTCTATGAGAGGGAGTGGGCTGTAATGCACCACGCGGGCCCAGTGCGGGTTGGTAGATGTCGCATGTCTTCGAAGTTTTGGTTCTAAGACGCCGGTTTCCTCACGATGTTTTCCTTCACCGTTTTGAGAGCAGTGGTGATGAAATTATTTACACAAAGTAAAGCACCTGCTGGGGTTCGAACCCACGACCTACAACTCGTAAGTCGGGGCCGACACCACTGAGCCACCACTGCTCCTGTTGCCATCATAAATGCGCGCGTAGCACTTGATCATTATTTTGCTGCGATGTTTTTTAAAACTGCGATATCTCCTAAGATATTCATTGAAATCGAATGATGTAAGGAGCAATTTTATTTAAATTAAATACTTGTCATGAATAACGTATTTATTTGGATAAGGGTTAATGTCATGTTTATAAAAACACCTTTGCAAATAATGCATTATTTTAGAACAAATTTGGTTAGGATAAAAACGGTTATAGTGAGCCAACCTTAAAAGATAGACATATGCTATCGCGGACTTTTTTTGAGAACTTTTAAAGGGGAACAATTCTGTCCTACATGATTTTTACGCAGCGTACGCAGCGGAAGCTCTCAAAATGAAAACAAAAACCCAGACTTTGAAACATTCTTCATTGGTGCTCCGCTCCTATTGGTCTTAGCGTGATGATATATAGCCTATAGCCTTTCTCGATAAATGGACTAACTAACACTGAAAGAATTTTTCAAATCGGACCAGCAGTTCCTGAGATTAGCGCGTTCTAGTAAACAAACAAACAAACTCTTCAGCTTTATAATATAAAAGTATAGATTCCCGTTGTCCCCGTTAAAGGTGACAAAGGGAATTTAATAAAATAATTAAAATACTTGCACTTAATCCCATTGTCCATAAATTACAATAAATTAAATAATAATGTTTTTGTAAGTTTTATTTTAATATTTAAAAATGTAATTTATATGTTTAAAACTAAATAAAGGAAATAATAATTTAATTAAAATTAAATTATATGGCTTACAAAACAAAATCTTACCAAAGTGTTCTTAAGTATGGCAGCCTTGATAACATTGAATTGGTAGTCCCTCACTGGGTAGTTGGTTGGATAGATCCATGTTTTGCCAGTCAGCTTGTCATATCCACTAATCTCTTCATCGCAGCAGAGAGCACTGAAAATATATGGTTTTAAGTTGATGCGTGTGAAGTAGGGAAGGTACAAAACACAAACTGACTTAATGTCTTCATATTTTTAATCCTTGGAATAGCCCACAAAAGGTAAAGTAGTTCCGAATATCTCTCTCCTTTGTTTCAGCCCCTAAGGCTACCCACCGACCCAGTCCATCTAAAGACTGTCTGGAAGAGATTACCTTGTATGTTAAGATCAGCTACATTAAATTTTGTCCTGATAACCTTTTGTTTTAATGTATAATTATGTGGCGTGAGTATAATAAAGAGTATAAACAAAGGAATGACTTATGTGTTGTTGTAAACAAATTTATGGTACTCTCAATAGTAAACTACAAAATTGTAGAGTATTGAGTCACAAAGAAGTTAATGTTCCCAAGAAACTTGATACAGTACTAAGTCAACCTAGCCTTAATGAAGTCATGGTATAATAAAACCGACCATGAATGAACTTACCTAACGTTCAAAGTGCTCCCGTTAGCCGAATCATTTATGTTACTCTCAGAAAATCTTGATCTTTGTATAAACGAGGAATTATCAAAATGGGCCAGCAACGTGGAGTCGTCGAATATTTCGTCGTCTTCAAATCCATCGTTTTGTTTTGATTTACTAGTGCTAGGCAAGTTGTTCATAGTAAATCTTCATATTTGTTACTTGTTGAATTTGATAGATGAAAGGAGCATATTACACATATTTTATTGAGATAAAATGTAGTTTGGCTACTTTTAAACACATAAATAATCACCATTCATGAAATTAATTTCTTAGAGTAATAAAATAACATGAAACTAAGTGTTATTTGGAAAATCTTTGCGCGGTTTTTCGAAGAGGATGAATTCGATTGACTGACGGACTGTGAGTGTGAGTGACTACTGACAGTTGACACTACCAGTGTCAGTTGGATATGACAGCTGATCACAGATAACATCATCATCATTCTCCTGCCCACCTGCCCACAGACTTATAAAGAGTTATATGTCTGTGCACCTGCCCATATCCTAATTTATTTGGGGTCGGCGCAACATGTCCCTTTCTTCTATACTTCTCTATTAGTCGTCATCATGTCGTCATCTCGGTAGTCACCCCCTTTTTAGCCATGACATCTTTCACATAGTCCATCCATCGTTTCTTTGGTCCTATATTTTTCAATATGGCAAGTACCTCTACTTGAAATAGCTCTTTTTTAACCGACTTCCAAAAAGGAGGAGGTTCTATGTTCGACTTTATGTATGTTTTTTGTCAAATGTCAATCAATCCAAATCTATATGTCAGTTCTGTCACTGTCAATTTGTCATGTCTTTCACATTCTGTCAAAACAAACGGATGCGGCGGCAGCGATATTTGAATGTTGTGGTTTTCAATATTTCATAATTCAGCTTTGAATTACACTCTCTTTGGCTTTTCTTAAAAAATGGATTTAGAAGATGGTTTTGACGATCTACTTGCTGAAGTTAGCGAGCCGACATCTCCAAAGAAACCCAAAATTGAATCTGAAACTATAGAGCAAGTACAACCTGGTAAGAAAATCTTTTGGAACCATCATAATTATTCTACCTGCCACTCCATACAATTTGCGCATTTCTGGTTTCTTTTATTACTATGACATTCTTCATTACAATGATCATTTGCGGGAAATTCAAAGGTAAACCATAAATACTCAAAACCTTACTCCTACCTGAAACATGTTGTAACTTGTTTGTAACTCATAAAGAGCATCTGATTTCAATAGCTGTAATCAATACAAGATCTTAATTGTACATTAGACAGTGACGGACACTTCATCACCATGAAACACCATCCTACTCAAAACGGCAACAGCTATTCACAACAACACAAAAGTTCTATAATGTAAGTTTTTGCTTTTTACATTTAATGTACTGTTTAAGGGACATCAAAAGAGCCTGTATCCAAACCTGCCTCCTCTAAGACGCACTGTGTATTAGTCAACCAGAAACAGGTAAGTAATTTTTTATTTACTTACTTAACTTCTGCTGCTGGTATTAGAAACAACTAGGGTCAGTGGGTTGCCTTGGCTAGATAAGAGTGAATCATGTATTGGTTAAACATATTGGTGAGGCAGTTAGATGGTAGTGGTGTGCCCGATGTACGTATAAGTACTGTAACTCTTAGCACTCAATAATTTGTCATCTACCAAACAGTTATTGTGATAATTTATTGCAAGATACGTGTTTTAGGGTTCTGTAGTTAACAAGGGACCTGTCCGTCGTCTGTCTATCTGAGGCTCAGCTCAAAGTCTCTTAGTACTAGAAAGCTGTAATTTGGTGTGGGTATACATATTAATCACAACAACATAGCTAAAAAAAAAAAAGTTTTTGAGTAGGTACCTTTTTTTTTTCAAAGTCAAAGTCAAAGCATTTATTTCAGATAGGCCTTTGAAGGCACTTTTGAACGTCAAAATTTACAAATTATAGTATTGATTCTACTGCCCCTTCCAAAATGTAGTTTTCGTATGGAGAAGATAGGCAAGAAACTCCACCGTTACTCTTTTAAAATGTTTTACAATATTTTGTATAAGTACATTATTTATATAATTATAATATGTGAAGACGATGCACCTGGAATAAAATTACTGTATACAGTAAAAAGAATTTAAATTGGAGCAAACAACAGATAAATTAATTATGTGGTAGATACATGGTGTTCACATATTCACAAACATTGTAAAAATAGACGAATCTACTAAAAATTTACAATTAATAAGTCAGTGTGTGAGTTTCTTTTACCCCGTGTCGTTGGAAAGGTCGTTTAAAAGTATTGTGAGAGTGTGGAAACCATTTTCGAATACAGGAATCCATTTGCGAAATATTAAGCTTTTTAAGTGCTTGTTTGAATCAAGTGCGGGGGGCACTTGATTCAAACAAAAATTAATAAGGTTGACTAAGTTTACATTGTGCGACCTCTTATAAAACAAAGAAGATGTCTTTTTGTTATGTCATATGTGTCATGTGAAAAAAACAACAAAATTTTGAGAATAAACTAATACCTAATATATCAGAAATAGTCAAGTCGTATCAGTTTGTCTTTATCAGGTTATGGGCCATTTCACCTGAGTATATATTTGTTGGAAACCAGCATGGAGCTAAGTAAAATACAGATATGTAAGCTTGATGGAAATAACTGGATACAATGGAAGTACCGCATGTCTGCTCTATAATGGGGCATGGACGGACTTTTGGAAATTGTTCAGGGAAAATCCAAAAAACCGAATAAGCCTGTAGCTGTGGGCGGTGATGCTGATGCTGCGTCCGCATTGGCTTTGACGGAGTATAACAAACAGTTATCGGTGTACAACAAGCTGGATAGTACGGCATTGTTGCTTATAACAAACAATATTTCTGATGAATCATTAGACAAGGTTATAAGATTCTCAACGTCCAGAGAAGTATGGGATGAACTGCATAGATTATATGAAGGCGTGAGCGAAGATCGTTTATATGATTTATGTTTGCAGTTCTTCAGTTACAAAAAAGATAATGTTGATGATATTGCAACGCATATCTCGAAGCTGAAAAATATCTGGTACAGATTAAGGCAAGAATTAATGAAAGAAGGAGAATGTAAGGAACTTCCAGATATTTTATTAATTTGCAAAATCTTGGACACATTACCAGAAAGTTATTTTTCGTTTAAATCGAGCTGGGTCCTGATGTCTAAAAAGGATCGAACCATTGAGAATATTACAAGTCAGTTGTGTACATATGAAAAGGCACTTTCCAACAACGGTAAAGACGGTGAGTCTAGTTGTGATGCCCTTGCGGTGAAAACATGGAAGAAGTGTATTAAAAAGGGTGATGACGTAGCTCCAGGGACAAGTAAGAAGAAAATAAGATGCTTCAACTGTAAAGAAGTTGGTCACCTTAAGAAAGACTGCGTGTATCTCGTCAAGTTGTAGATGACAACAAAGGAGTTAACATGGTATTACTGTCTGTGAATTCAGCTGAATCTGACGCTGATTGTGACAAATGGTATGTGGATAACGGTGTTACAAATCACGTTACGATGCGGTTAGATTTGTATCAAGATTTTAAATATTTTGATGTTGATCACACTGTAACAACAGCTGATGGAAATGTGATTAAGGCCGTTGGGCAAGGATCACTAAGCATTGAAGCTGAGGTTAACAAGAAGGTTGTCAAGTCAACATTGAGAGATGTTTGGTACGTTCCCCAGATCAGCAGAAATCTGTTTTCGGTGCTGTCGACACAAGATAAAAATCTTGATTAAAAGGGAGCTTGTTTGAGTCGCGCGTTACTTCCTGTTTAATGAAGATTGATGGACAAATTACAGTTACAGGACAAAGAGAAAGGTACGGAGGTCTGTACAGTGTACAGGCTTAACTGTAGGATTGTACCTCCATCTAAAGTAATTGTCAATTTGGTACAGAAAGTTGATATGCTGCAACTCTACCATGAACGGATGGCTCATCAGAATAAAAGGCATGTGAGAAGCCTAATCGAGAGGGAACTCTGTATTAAAACCAAGGAAACTGGAGAATTATGCGAGGGCTGTATATTTGGAAAGTCCCACAGACAGAAGTACGGGTTGGTGTACGGGAAAAAGTTACTCAGCCTGGAGAACGCATTCCATTCCCTCTGTCCATATCTAAGTATCGTTACTTTGTACTGTTCAAAGATGAATTCACGCGTTACAGATTTGTGTACTTTCTTCGAGAGAAGTCAGAGGTACATGAAAAGCTGAAAGAGATGTTGGCATCTGCTAAGGTGTCTGGTCATACTGTTAAAGAAGTATTGAGTGACAATGGCGGAGAGTTTAATAATAAGGTACGAAAAGTATTGACGGATAAAGGTATAAAGCAACGATTGGTTATGCCATACACGCCAGAACAAAACGGCTGCAGTGAAAGGGACAATCGCACGATTGTCGAAGCAGAAAGATGTATGATGCACGCTCATGAGGAACTGCCTCAGATATTGTGGGCTGAGTTGGTGAATACTGCTGTTTATATTTTGAACAGGACAGGTCCAACTGCAGTAAAAAACAAGTCTCCATTTGAGCTTTGGGTTGGTAAGAAGCAACAAATAAAGCACTTAAGGATTATCGGATCGCTTTGTTATTCGCATGTACCAAAGGTAACCAGGAAGAAACTGCGCAAGAAAGCAGTGAAATGTATCTTAGTTGGATATGATAATGACGATGGATACAGGCTCTGGAACGGACAAAATAATTCGTTGGTGAGGTCAAGGGATGTTTCCTTCGATGAAAAACCCTTGGGTGCAGAGGCTCTAGTGAAAGCTTCTACAGAAGCTGAATTTGAAATACCTCTGGAATTGCCACAGTTCCATAGTAATGAGATTGATGCATTAAACCCAGTGAGTCAACCACAAGTCACTCAGAATGCAGAAGATTCAGGCAATTATAGAACTCTCAACAATAATGAACATTTCAATGAAGGTGTTGGTATTGAAATTGGGGACACTGAGTTCATTGGTAGAGAAGACGTTCTAGTTGAAGATTTGGATGATTTTGATGATGCTAGAAGTTGTGCTTCTGAACAGAGTTTTGAGCTAGGGGGAGATATAAGAGAAGAAGTAAATGAAGATGAGATGGAAATTCATACCAGAGATGTAATCCCTGAACAGGAAATCATGGAACATGGTGGAATGATTCTCAGAGATAGATCATTTCTTCGTCCACCCAATAAACTCAAAGACTATGTTTTAAACATGGCTAGCTGTTATCAAGAACCAAGTTGTTATAGACAAGCTATTAAAAGCTCTGATCGGAATCTTTGGAAAAAAGCAATGGACTGCGAGATGAATTCTTTGAACGAGAATAAGACTTGGGTCCTTGTGCCTCTTCCTAATACCATGCAAATGGGTATACAAAATGAAACTGAATGCTGATGGTTCAGTAGATAAGTATAAAGCTAGACCTGTTGTAAAAGGATTTATTCAGAAGAAAGGGGTTGATTATGATCAAACTTTCAGTCCCGTGGCTAAAATGGCAACAGTCAGGAGCGTATTGGCTGTGGCAGCCAATGAGAACATGTTTATGATACAATTCGATGTATCAACAGCCTTTCTGTATGGGTCACTTAATGAAGAAATTTTCATGAAACAGCCCGAAGGCTATGATGATGGTTCGGGTCTTATCTGTTTGTTGAAGAAAAGCTTATATGGCTTAAAACAGGCTCCAAGGTGTTGGAATAAGCGGATTTTGGACTACTTCAAAGAGATTGAATTCAAAGTTAGTGACTCAGATCCTTGTTTATTCATAAAAAAGACGCCATCTAAAGGTAAATTGATAGTTGCCCTATATGTCGACGATGGTTTGGTGGCTGCAACGAGCCAGGACCTTATAAATGAGTTCATAGGACAAATGAAAACTAAGTTTAAAATAACAACGAAGGCAGCATCATATTTCCTTGGAATTGAAATAGAGAAGACTGATTATGGAATCAAAATATCTCAGGGATCTTCCGCAAAGAAAGTGCTCAAAAGATTTGGCATGGAACACTGCAGACCGGTAATGACACCAATGGTAAAAGAGGATCAATGTCAGGGTCAAGACTCATGCGACGTGAGCAATTTTTTGAGCAACTACAGACAAGTAGTTGGTGCCTTGGCATAATTAATGATAGGAACTAGACCAGATATTGCATATGCAGTGAGCGTCGTTTCTAGGACCCTTGAAAATCCTACGGAGCAGGATTGTGTCAAACTGAAGAGAATACTACGGTATTTGCAATATGCTCCAGAAAAGGGGATACTCTACAAAAGAGATTTCAAGACAGGTATTCTTGAGAGCTACAGTGATGCAGATCATGGCGGTGACTTGAACACAGGACGTTCAACCACTGGTGTATTGTGCATGTATGCTGGAGGTGCCGTGTCATGGATAAGCCAACGTCAGACAAGCGTGGCTATATCTACCACCGAAGCAGAGGTCGTAGCTGCCAGTGAAGGCGCTCGGGAATCAATTTGGCTGTCCAGAGTCATTGGTGATATGACAAAACTGGAGGGTGTGCCTATCCTCAGAGTAGATAATGAAGCTGCGATCAAGCTAGCTGAAAATCCGGAGTACCACAAGCGTACTAAACATATCCGGATTAGACACTTTTTTGTCAGGGAGATGGTCACGAGTGGAGAGCTAAATGTAAGCAGGATCAAAACTGAAAATCAGCTTGCAGATACGTTTACAAAAGCATTAGCCAGACCAAGGCTGCTGAAGCTTTTGAAATTAATAGGTCTTCATGGAGAGAAGATAATAAGGTTGACTAAGTTTACAATGTGCGACCTCTTATAAAACAAAGAAGATGTCTTTTTGTTATGTCATATGTGTCATGTGGAAAAATCAACTAATATTATAATTTTGAGAATAAACTAATTATATCAGAAATAGTCAAGTCGTATCAGTTTGTCTTTATCAAAAATTTGCACTTATGCACTTTTGCTATGAATATTTATAACATCTAAATGACAGCTAAATGGTTGGTTTTGGATATGTGAAAAAATTCTGAATATCGAAATTAAATGGAAAACTATCACTGCTTAGTAGGCTCTACAAGTTAACGAGTAATAATCAACCAACTGCAGTAAGCAACTGCATATTTTGCAGTTGCAAAAACATGTGATCTGCTTTGAGGTTTTTGTAAAATTTATTTTAATTTTAATAAAACCTTTTTTATTTTACAGAGAGGCAATCCCGTACTTAAGTTTATCACAAGTGTTCCATGGGAGTATGATGATATAATTCCTGACTATGAAGTGGGGAAAACAATCTGTTTACTTTTCCTGTCACTCCGGTACCACAACATGAACCCAGATTACATACACAACAGAATCAAGGAGCTTGGGAAGAAGTATGAACTTAGGGTTCTTTTAGTACAGGTATAATTTTTCATTAGAAATGATATAGTAAATGAAATGGTTTGGAAATAACAAACGAATCACCGCTGTTGCCTTCCCCTTCATAATTGTTTTAGGCAAGGGACATAAAAAAGTGTCGAGTGACGCGGGTGTGGCGCGGGCGTTGCGCCGCCCGTTTTATTTCATACAAAATGTATAGGAACGCCCGCGCGCGCCGCACCGTCGTCGGTCGACTCGCCCCCGGCCCCAGGCCCGAATTTAGATTTTTTTGAGGCGGGGCAAAAACTGCCGTCTGCTGCCCCCCGATCCATTATGGGGGACGCACTAAGGTAGCCCGCGAAATTAAAATGTTCTCGAAATTTAAACGTTGACACTTGACAGCAACACATCGATCGATAGAGCGCCAATCCAACAGGGGCACCAAAACTGATGTGAAAAAGAAAGAAACATAATAGTTATTTATGCTACAAGTGCGGAAAGTATGTGATTTCAAAATCATCTGACGCACGTGTATCATACAACGTTTTACTATGCATTGTGCGAGGAAACAAAAAAAAACTAGCGACCCTTACAGTAGTCGCATAATTATGATGTTTAACATCTGACATATTGGCTGACGTCTAAAAATCATATAAACATCATTCACGACTTTGACTTCGACTTCGACTTCACTTCGACTTCACTTCGACTTCGACTTCACTCCGACTTCGACTTCACTTCGACTTTAATTCGACTTCGACTTCGACTTTGAATTTGACTTTGACTTTGACTTTGGCTTTGACTTTGACTTTGACATCGACTTCGACTTCGACTTCACTTCGACTTCGACATCGACTTCGACTTCGACACCGACTTCGACTTCACTTCGACTTCGACATCCGACTTCGACATCCGACTTCGACTTCACTTCGACTTCACTTCGACTTCGACTTCACTTCAACTTCGACGTCGAATTAGATTTCGACTTTGACTTTGACTGACCATCGTCATCGCCATCGCTATCGTCATCGCCATCGCCAACATTAACTTCATCGCCATCGCCATCGTCATCGTCATCATCAAACTTTTCTCAAATATAGGTACATAATAAAAATTAAATTCTTTGCGTCGGGCTGACGACGGATTCAAAAATTAAAAAAAAACAGAAAAGAAAAAACCCTAGTCAAAAAAAGTAACACTTTCCGCACAAATTGACTGCTTGGAAAACGCCCTTTTCGAGCAAATGCATTGTAAAGATTATATTATGTGCTGCGCATCGCGCATCTCATTTATTACAAAGTTGCAGTGTGCTGTGTGGTGCACTAGTCTGCTACGCTTGAATTTGTCACCCCCTGAAGTTAGGCCTCTAGTTACGGGGCCGCCTCGCAGAACCCTGGCGGAACAACTAACTGTTTGAACAATACCCTTTACTTACATTATGTTTTTTTGCTAGTCAATGATTTGGCTTTGGTTGGCTCGGATGGCTTGTGCCTATCTCACGAAGTTGTAAAAAGTATTTCTATTTATTTAATTGTACCGCAAATAATCCCTCTTTTGATGTCCTAAAAATATAGTACACTCTTAATGTTATAAATTTCCCCTTTTTTTGTGACCCACAAATATCTGACTATGATGATTGTAGCACCCGGTCGGCTCGCGCGGGGTCACAGTTTTAACCTAACCCAACTCATTTGGTTGGGGACTGGGGTGCCATAGCATAGCCACTGTGACCAACTTTGAGAAAAGGCTAGAAAGTTAGAAAGAATCACATTAAAGAAAAAAATGAATATCTTAGAAGGACCATAAGTTTCTCGAGGAGTAATTAAATATTTCCCATTTTAATCACTTGCTTTTGCGGTATATAATCAACATTGTATGAAAAAATAATATTGAATTTTCACCTCTAGGTTGATCTCAAAGAGCCTCAAACAGTTTTGAAGAACTTAACAAGGATATGTCTGTTGACTGACTTAACTCTGATGTTAGCATGGAATCCAGAAGAGGCAGCCAAGATTATAGAAAACTATAAGATTTATGAAAACAAACCACCTGACAGGATCATGGAGAAAATCGAGAATGATCCTCATCAGAAGGTATTTAAAAAATAAAAATATATATTATAAGAATAACAGTAATATGCCATGGCTCTTTCTTTCTTCAAACGCCTTCAAAAGAACCTTACCTTCTTCTTCTTAGCCTTCAACCTTCCAAAAGAATTTGTTAAAATGGGTAGGTAACTCATTGCCGCGATATTTCTTATAGGCGCACTGCGTCGGGTTTGTGTGTTGTAACCTGGTTCGAAGCTTTTGAATTTTTAAATAGTCTTTGTTGTAATCATCTTTTCTCGAAATAGTGAAGACAAAAATGTACATACTTTAGAGTAAGTACCCAGAATACGTCTCCTATATCCGACATTTAGTAGGCGCCGCCATGTCGAACAATATTCCTTGGTCTTACAAAAAGTAGGTTGTTCTGTAAGGTCAAACTCTACCTAACCTTGTGTTTGCTTGTAGGTGGTAAATGCCTTAACTACAATAAAACCAGTTAATAAAACGGACGCCATGACGCTAATATCACAATTCGGCACATTGGAGAATATCATAAAAGCGTCAGAATCAAGGCTTGCAGAATGTCCCGGGTTTGGGGCTACAAAGGCAAAAAAGCTTCACAAAGCCTTGCATGAACCGTTTTTAAAGCGAGCTAACATAAATAGAAATCAAGATAAGAATGATTTTGAGGGAGATTTAAGTATAGAGGATATAGAGAGACTAGAAAATGAAGTAGATAAACAAGAAGGACAGAAACAAGAGAATGTAGAAGAGAAACAAGAAAATGAACAAGAGAAAGTAGCTGAAAGCTGATTAGACTTTAATCCGCCAATAGATGGCGCTAGTTGAACAGAGTAATTTAAAGTGAGGTTTTGTCACTGTTAAAACGTTCAAACTAAAACCAAGAACAATTTTTTAATTGTGAAGGTATAGGTAAATATATAAAATGCATTGCGTTGTAGTTTATTAACGAAACACAACAAATATTTATTTTTTTATTCATTATAAAACCATCCCCCATCAGGGTTTTCTGTATAAAACACGATTTTATACCTACCCTACCTCTTTATCAGAACCCTTTAAATGGTTAGAGTATAAGTTTAATAATGATTTAATAAGTTTTAATTAGGTACTGTAAAAATAGACTGTAAGCAATTCCAATTGTTTTGTTACTAAGTATTTATTTGTTATGCCTTTACCTAAACGTGTGTTATTCTGTTAGAGTAGCTTGCTATACAATCAATAAACAGGTTTTATATTCAAGAGCGGCTAGTTATTTTTTCGCCTCATTTCATTTAAAAAGTTCTTATCCTATTACAGTAGAAAAGGGATTGTTTTTAAGAGTTCCTTTTTTTTGGTATCGTATATCGAGGGACGCTTGGCCGTTGCGCGCTTGAACCACGGCAGCGCGGCGCGGCAGTGTTCAAAATAAAACAATCAACAGCGAACCGGCTCCGCTCGTGGTTGGACGCGCGCCGCTGTGCCTGTGCCTGCCGGTACCGACGAAATAAATAAACATTTGGCGGGAAAGTGCTGATTCAAAATTCGAATGTGAATTTCTTTTTTGTTGCGAATTAATTTTTACAACAGACGTTTGGAAAACGATTTCTTTGATTTTTTATCGGACATTTGTGTTAAAACTTTTGTATTAACTTTGGTTTGTACAGTTCGTGATTTGGACCCCGAGTGATGGATTAAGTGGGACTAAAGGTGAAATAAAATATATTGAAGTGTAAATACTGACTGTATGCTGAAGTGATATAAGGACTGCCATTCTGTTATCGTGCGGATTTTATGGTAAGTGAGAACTTGAACTTTTTATGTTACTTATTTTAAAATGTGTACAGCATCTGAAGATGGGTGAATTTTACAATTCCCAAAAATTACTTCTGCACGAGTTAACTAGCTATCGAATTGTTATTAAAACACATATATCGAAAGATGTTACTAAAACAAAAAAAAATAATAATTGAAAATGCAAAAAAAAAAAAAACGGTTGTTTCTAGCCACTAAAGAACGGGTATATTATGTAATTAATCCCTGTTTAAAATTACTTTTAAAAACCACCCAACTCGTCAAAATCATACTATAGTCCGTTTTGAGTAGGTACTTAATTTTTTGTTTTGAATACTTCCGTCCTATTCAAGGAGTCCAGAGGAAGCGAGTACCTATCGTTTCGTGTTCCTAACAAAAGCTGAACCCATTGTTACCTAAAATGATTATATTATTCTGAGTATATGTTGACGTGCATACTAATGAAATCTCAGTAGGTGTGCCTTTCTTGGTCTTATTGTTAGGGCCGGGCTTTCTGAGTCTATGAGTCCAGTTTTATTTTAAAACGTAACCGCCTCGGACTGACTTGTGGTCAAAGCACTGCATTTCTGACCGGCGCGGGACGGTGTAAGCTTGCAGCTAACCTATTGATGGTTGGGAATGACCCATTTTCACAGATATTTTATTTCTGAAAATTAATGTTGTAAAAACATTTTTACACGTCAAAGGAAATAAAGACGAAACACCGAAACGAACTCAGAGGTCACAGTCTCTTTTATTTAAAATCTAGACATTACCTTTGACCAAGATAATATCTTGTAGCAGTAGTGAACATTGACAAAACAGACTTTAAAAAAAAAATTACCCTAGAGGCTCTCCTTTGAATACGACAAGAGTTTTCTGCAAGCGGTCAATCGGCTTAGTATACAACTCTCTTTCCAACTTCAAGGCCTACAACCGCGGTCGTCACAGTCCTTTGTTTTAAAACTAGCTTACAGTACGACACAACTTAGATGTAGCATAGATTTGAAAATTTTCATTCATTCATTTCAGTTTTGCGAATGTATTTGGCTATATGACTTTACAAGTTATTGCGTTTTCGAAAGATCATTTTCACCTGAAGCAGTAATAAAGATTGGTGATTTTGAAGGCGCACTCAGTTCGGATTGTGATCGGTTTTACGAATTTTGCCGATGCTACATCTAAGTTGTGTCGTACTGTACCTACTTATCCTCCCACACTAGTAGTTTTTAAAGGATAATGCCTAAGGCGCGGACAAACTAGCATTACTAGGGCGTCTATTAATCGTACGTACCTATTATCGTTCGGTCTAGTCAGATATCGCAATTTATAAAAAAAGAAAAAAAAAGAACAAATATGTGTATATGTAATAGAGTTATTACTTATTACTAAACGTAACTCTAAAGTCGGTCAAATCGACATTTGACCAAGTTTTAGTTCTGTTCAGGCTCCGTCTTTCTCAACGGAGAAAGGATTTGCAACATAAAGTGATACGAATCGTGGTCTACTATGTAATCATGAGCACAGACATTAATCTAATTACGCTTGACTCAATTTTGGCCCACCTTGACACAGCGCTTTGAATATGAAAATAATTGTTTTCAGCACGCCAAAAGAGAGTTAGCTGTAGAAATCAATATTTTATGTAAATTAACAACATTCTGGTGCAGTATTGCAATGAATGTCACCAGCCCGAACCTGTGTGAGCCCAACTGAGTAAGCTCATATTCGCACGGACGTAAAAATATCGTGGCTCGATTTTATCGCGCAGTGGATTTTCAACTCTCGGTGTTGAGCCAAGCATTGAGAATACAACAGAGTGCATCCCAGCGCGTCGAAAAAACACACTGTTGGATTTTCAACTCTCGGCACTTAGCAGAGCGTTGAAAATCCAGTGCGCGAAAAAAAATCACCACGGGAGGAAATCGCTCGTGCGTACCGGGGCTAACTGAATCTTATATGCCTATCGTCCATTATTTGACTATTAACCTCGGGTCCATAGGTCACGTACGGTTATAGCTCTGCGCTTAGATATCGTTAGCACATCTTGTACAGACAATATAAGAGTAAAGGTTGTCTTAATTTTTGAGCAAGTAAAAGAAAATAAATGCTAGCTTCACTATCATCATCATGTCAGCTGAAAGACGTCCACTGCTGGACATAGGCCTCTCCCAAGCACGGCCACTTCGACCAGTACTGTGCTTCTCGCATCCAGTGGCAGCGGTTCACTATAATTCCAGCCTATTATTCTTCCACTGCAGGACAAAAGACTCTTCTCATACAGAGAAGACATGAGCATTGATTTGATCACCACGCTTGCTGAATTCAGATTGGTGATTTTAGACTTATGATAATAATAAGTCCAGGGTTTTCCTTTTCCTCACGATGTTTTCCTTTTATGCTGTGATAAAACCCGCAGCTCAAAAACATGTCTGCTTCACGAATTTAATGAATACGTGACCTTTTCACCTAATACAAGTTTAATACCTTAATGGATTCCGTTATATTATTTGTATACCAGTTGTAACACTCGCCAACAGAATAGAGAAAAAAGCGATTGTTTCTTAATAGCGTTCGTATGATTTAAAACCACATCTACGCCCTAATCATCATTTAAAAATAATAGCAGCCTACTATCAAAACTACTACTGCTGAGTTCTTATAATTACGTATGCCATGCAGCAATTTTGTAACGTATACAAAAAATAATGGCATGGTTCAAACAGCTATGACTGCCGGTTTCGAGAGCCTACTTATTTAAAAGTGCGACTTTAGAACAGGTGAACGGGGCACGTGCCTCGAGCCAGGTGGAAAAGCATTTTTTTTTATGTCTGTATAATTAAATACGTCTATGCAGATAAATATGCCCATCATTTTGCCTATACGAGAACTGTGCAGTAATGTTTTGTATTTAGAACCTAATGAATGCTTTTAAACTTGATTGGTACTTTGTGGATTTCGTGTTAAAAGCTTATTCTAATTCAAAGAACAGGTTCGTTCGATTAATATTTAAATCGAGCTACCGTCTCTGAGACCTGGAGGAATCGAGTAGCTGCCGTGTGTACACAAGTTAACAAGCCCACGGACGGG
Organism: Conistra vaccinii; assembly: GCA_948150665.1. Taxonomy (NCBI): domain Eukaryota; kingdom Metazoa; phylum Arthropoda; class Insecta; order Lepidoptera; family Noctuidae; genus Conistra; species Conistra vaccinii. Next base: position 18,480,307 of record OX411318.1, read on the forward strand.
TCCCCGTTATCTAAATATGTTCATAGGCGATTCTGTCATTGCACAGATCCTACTATTTATTAACAGTTATATTTCCACGGTGTAATTATTTAATGCTTCTGAGCATGAAATATTGCATGCTCGATTTAACCCACTTGTAACCAGTGCGTCTGTCACGATATTTTCATGTCAACTTGCTAACGATTTCCCATCGTATATAAATAGAACATTTTAGAATTGGTAAGGAGTTTGGTCAAACCACGTCTTTGCAAAGATTGCTAGTAGGTACTGTTTCTGATGCCATGGTCACTTTTTTATAGATTTCTCGTCGCTTTGTTGATTCATAAAAGTTCAAAGATCAATGATCATAGAACTTTCATTCTTGGAAGACAGCGTTCGTCTTTTGTTTATCCATGTCCTGAATATTTTTATAGCATTTCTTTTGTGTCGTGATTATGTAACTATGGTTATATGATTCAGGCTCGAGGCCATATCGTGATCATCTCGAGAACTGTTCGTGTGACAAGTATGTCTCTGGCGGTGATCGTGATGGCTTTCATCGAGATATGGGTCACATCACGACTGGCTAATCTGAGCCAATCTACCATTGAACGTAGATACTTGTAAACAATAGACCGCGGGAACTATGGTTTGTGAAACTGTGACAAACATGTGCGAATATGAATGTTTGTACCAAGAAACAAGCTCTTGTTTACATGACCGTATTTCAGTTATAACTTTGGTTTACTGTGTCTCCACAACTCCACAACAACAAGCATCTAATAAAAAGTAGTTTATTAGATAGAGTTTCATATTTATGGCAAAATGAACCCATTGTATCATACAATCGAGAGCACATTACCATTTTGTAATAAAGTCATGTTTGGCTGATAGGGACCATAATCGCTAATAATAGCATGTGACATCATTTTGATGAAGCTTTAGTTACAATATTCACATGTGTTTATGAGAAGATACGTAAATTTTAAGTAAATTAGGTGTCTAGTAATGTGATAAACAGATGAATTAATTCGAAGCTTTCGCATACTCTGTAAAGTAACTGCGTCTTTAATCCTGGTTTCCATTGATTCGGATTTTTGAATTCGCTTAAGCAAAAGTATACTTATTTATTTATCATAGATCGTATTCAGTTCAAGCTCTTTTGTTTGCGTATTCTGTGGAGATTCATTTCAGACTGACTAAATAGGTCTTACTAGATAGGCATAGAGCCTATGATTTTGCATTCTGCGCTTGTCGTGGCAACAAGTCGTGTCCGCAACAAGTCAATCGTCATCCTGAGGATGCCTCGTTGAGAGGTGAAACACGTGTCGATTTCTTACGGGGTTCTTTATGACTCTTGAAGAACAGTTAAGCGGATTAGGTTACTAAATATACGTCGTCTATTGTATTTTATAATGGATAACCGCAAAGTCACGCCTGAGTCAATTAACTATCTTTTCTGCTCGCGGCAAAATCCTCAGTGTCATAGACTGCTATCCATTTTGGCTGTAGGAATATTCTTCGGTTCGTCTTGTGAGTCCCTCTCATCAGTAAACTTTGTTGGTACAATTGGTTCCTTTTCGAGCACCAGAGGAGTCACGGCGACTCAAAGGTTCTACTTATGTACGCCCATATCTACATTATTTAAAACATTGTGCTTTGTGCCATCATTCAGTGGTCTGGACACCAATTGAATTCTCTTTGTTGGCCTGCACATTGAGGAATGACAGTCATTAATGGCTAATGGCGCACGTTGACACTTCTCTTTTGAACTTGTTTTAGGTATTTTGTGCTCGTATAACGCCTTCATCGTCACGCCATTTTGATACGCTACTTCGACATTTATATATTATTCAATTCAATTTAAGATGACTTTGTGCTCTGTGATCGTAGGTGGTCTAATGAAAGTTTTAATAAATGTACAATGCATTTGAAGTACCTAATCTCGTTCTCATTGCTTTCCATTAGTAGAGTTGGTTGTGGTACGATATCTTCTATTAACCAGGTGTAATTAGAATTGGTTGCATATTATGAATATTAAATACTCTACTCGAAGGCTCAAAATTGTGGACAGATGTTGCTAGTCTCTGAACTTCTTTGTTTCTCAGTTAGCTTAGTTCTCATGGCGAACCGATAAGTATGTTATATTTTTACCTATCATTGGTTATATCCACTTTTATTAATTCTGTCATTGCATAAGTTATGGAACTCTGTCTTTAATAATCTAAAAAGCTGCAGCTATTTTAGTGATGATCGACTCATTCCCTTGTTGTTTACGGGCCTGCTGTTTTTTATTAGTTACGGAGCCAAATGTGTTTATCGTATAGGAGGAATAGTGTCATAAAATAATAATAGTAATATTATGCGCGACGCGGCGTTTTGACTCGTGCCATCTCGCGGGTCGGCGACTCGACGCACGCGCAGCCTCCGTTCTTCCTCTTTTTGTAACGTGTAATCAAGTTCATGACGTTGGCATGTGTGCGTTCCTTTTAATGGTGTGCTGTGGCGCACGTGTGCTTGCCTGTAAGAAATCTTTGACCGTCTGTGCTTCAACATCAACGTGTAAACTTTGTACGGATTTCGTTTGTATTTCTTGTGTTGCGCAGCGAATAATTATCTACCTGCCTGATTTATAAAAATAGATGAATTAATAAGCAGCTTGGTCTCTTGTTTTTGAAGAAGGAGCCGTTTAGTTGGAATTATGAGGTGAATAGAGTTCAAATTCATGTCTCTACGAAGTCACCACCACAGACCACGTCATGGCATATTTATTTGAATCCCACATTTGTATTACAGTCAGAAATTCAGCGTTATGTATTCTTAAGCTGTTAAAATAAATAAATTATTAATATCGTCCGCAAGCTGCTAAGAACTGCCCATCTAACCTCCCATACCCTCGGGGTTTAGGTCAAAGGTAGGCGCCCCACTTAAAACTAGTATCTAGTTATGTCATGGTTAAAGCGACTAGAAAGAAACACTTACAATAGATACGTATGTACCTACTATGTGTAGTGATAGTGACTGGCAGTGGTAGCGAAGACAAAAAATGTGGCACGTATTCTTTTAGTGTTATTTTTTTTGGCTTGAGGCTTCGTTCGTTCCGACCGCAATGGTAAGATAATTATCTCGTAGAATGTAGACAACTCTCGTTCTGATTGAACTTTTCTCCTGTAGTATTTAATACCTTATTTTTTTAAATCATTTAGCTATTAAAACATGGTGTAATAACTAGTAAAAATAACTCATTAAAAACGCTAAATATTTTGCATTAGCTCCTCGATACGACAGAATTTTTATTTTTTCTTGCGCTCGACATTTTACAGAATTTACGCGGTCAGGTTAAAGTACTTTTGATGGTCTAAAACACCGGTTTCTTTTTATTATTGTAAGTGAAGCATACATTACATAGGTAACACACCCATTAGTATTCAGTAAAGCATTGATCAAACATGGGCTGTAACTTTTTTACGAGGGTACAAAGTTACGTGCGCCTAGTCTCAACATTCGTCAAAGTCTTTATAGGTGCTCGAGTCAAAGGGAATGCTTTTAAGGTTATCACTCAAATTATTTATTACTAATGGAACACTTGAAACAATCCCTCGCTTTCTTAAGTTTTTGTATTAAGTTTAAGTTTTTTGTTCTCATGGTAATGTGGAACCACTTGAGCGTTTTCTTATTTTTTCAGCAATGTGAGCGGCTTTGATGCCGAATCACACGCTAACTTAACCGCTTGAGATTTGTTATCGAGATTAGAGTCGAGAATATTTTCTCAGAATAGCAATTTGACTTGTCACCTCGCTTTTGTACAACTGTTTGTGGGGAGTGCGATTTGAAATGCAATTTCCGGGGACGAATGTCTAAATCTTCATCTTTTTTATCAATATCGTCTAAAACCTTCCTGATGAAATAAGGTACTACCATTTCCAAGATTACAGTAAACAAACGCTTAAAGTAACCGTCAATTATTTATCAATTTCTTTGTATGGAACCAGTCATCTGGTAAAAGGACCGTGACTGGGCAATAAGCAACAATTGCTTGATTGCTGCCCAAACTAACATGTTATTAAGCTTTTAAAGAACGTTTAGTGACAAAACGCATCATCATACATGAAACATGATTGAAGTCTTATTTCTGTGTTGAGAGCACCACGATTACAATTGAAAGTTTTAATTATGATTGCTCTGAATAAAAAACGTATAAAAAATAATGGCTGCTATATTCTTGTTTATGAAATGCAGTGCTAGAAAGTTATAGTCTTTGGAGATAAGAAGTGAAATGTCCTACAAAAAGATATAAAAAGTGAATCTTGAGCGTATCTAACGCAGGAATGCGACTGCGGTCGTCAATCGGATCATTTCGGTGATTAAATTCGTTGTTACTTATAACCCACGTGGTGTTACAGTCCATTTCTAGCTCCTCGACGTAAAAAATATAATAACTTATGATTTATTTCTTTATAATAATTCAATTACTTTTTATGTTCATACATATGATATTTTGAAACACCTACAGTCGTTTGGTCTACTTCACAGGCTGCTATTGAAAAGTAGGAGTTGGATATATCTACCTGCTATGGTATACACCTAAAGCTTTAACAGCTTTAACCAATTACGCCCACCAAATGAATAATTTTTTCATGAATCCCGTGGCGGTCACCGAACAGCGAGGTCACGCTCACAGAAGCAGTATCAAGGCAATGCTCCTCTTTGGTTCCATGTGTATGCCCCATAATTTTGCACATGATTAAGAAGATTTCTGGTTTGGTGTGCTTTATTTATTGGTTAAATACATAAATCTAAAAATTAATAGTCATCCTGGCAATAGTAATCCCCGTAATCCCCGTGGGACTTAAACATACCTGGCGAAATGTAGGTGTACCTCTCCCTAAACCTTCGGCAAAAACAGCCGTGTTTATGTTCTGTTATCTTGCCTGACCAATTGACCATAGGTATCCGTGTTCCTGACGAATGACCCGCCGAAGATAACGTGAAGGATATCATGAAACTGCAAATACAAGCTAAACATATTTTACAATTTATAAAAAATGTTAATGAACAAGATCTTCGTACTTAGTAAAGGACTTAGGACCTTTTATAACCAAGTATGGCTTCGGTAGGAGCATAACACTTGAGATTAATTATTTTGGGTGTACGGATTATGCACGGTGTATCGGTTCGGACGCTGTTATGGGGTTTTTAACCCTTTTACTTTTGTAATTTAATTGTTGGTTACGTTTAATTAAGTATTTCGAAGATTAAAATGCATCCAGTTTGAGATTTTAATCAGAATGGGTTATCATGATAATAGTTGAAAGTTATGTTGGGCTTTGGATATGTTAATTAGGGCTTGTTTCACCACCTTGGAACCTACGACTAAGTTTCTATTAACATACTTGCCATATAATTTCACACAAATTCTGTTCCATTTTCGAATTTATTCGGTAAGTAGTGGCTATTCGGACATCGTAATATAGGCCCTAAATCTTCTTAGTAAAGTCCTAGGGTCTATTTCACGATGTCCGAATAGCCAGTCCTTACCAAAAAAATGGAACAGTATTTGTATGAAATTATCTGCCAAGTAAGTTAATAGAAACTTGGTGAAACAGGCCCCTAGAGAAAGAAGAAAGTGTAAGAATGGAAAAGTTTCGTAATTCAATTACATATACACAATGTTTATTGCTACCGACTGTTCTGCACCGAGCTGTTTCAACTTACTACAAATATTTATGCTCTGGAATCTGTAATCACGATCTCAGTTACTTGTAACAGAATCTGTAAATAAAAACCGAGACGGGAACGTGTCTTGTTGCGTAACAAGCAAATGATATCCAGGAATTAACCCCGTTTTTTTGTTAAATATCGATAGATCGGAAGTGTGGCCGCAAGTTTCTGACTGAAATAGCTCAGCTTGCTTGCTTAGTATTTAGAAACAACATGTAAACTCAACACGTACGCTTGCATTTGCATTACAAAATATATTGGCGCCTTTAACGGAACCAATACCATTACGTTTATTGGAATCCAAACAGAGATAGAGGGCATTCATGGTGATGAAGATTTGTGTTGTTAGATGCAGGAATTTGTAGAAGTCGCTTGGTGCATATTGAAACTGTTTTTGTACCTAGATAAAGTAAACGTCTTGGAGATGGATCAAAGTTCCAAGTCGTAACTTCAAACGTTTACTATAATAACTTTCATTCATGGGTCCGTCATCGCATTATATCCAAATGCAGGCAAGTCATGTTTCTTAATAGAGTCATTCAATCTCAATCTTCCTAGTCTTTTCCCAACTATCTTGGGGTCGGCTTCCAGTCTAACCGGATGCTGCTGAATACCAGTATTTTACATGGAGCGACTTCCTATCTGACCTCCACAACCCAGTAACTGGGTAATACGATACCCCTTGGTAAGAATGGTGTCAGACTTTCGGGCTTCTGACGACTCGTAACGACTGTCAAAGATCCACAAATGACAGCCGGGACCAACGGCTTAACGTGCTTTCCGAGGCACGGAGGAGTCTCGACCACAGAACAGAAAAAAGTCTCGACTGTATGTAAAGATGGTCACCCATCCACTGACCAACCCCGGCAAGCGTAGCTTAACCTGGTGGATCGACCCGTGCGGCTTGTTATTACTTAGCCGCGAGCTCCTCTGATAGAGTCATTCAAAGGTAAAATTAGACATTCGGTGTATTCATGAATCGGCCGATCGGCTGCGATCGTTCACATATTCTTATTAAATCATGCAGTTTGAAATAAACCGTTTTACTGCGTGTCGCGTTTCGCGGAAGCCCGCACATGTGATTACGCATGCGACCGATGCACCGCGGGGCGCCGGCGCACGACTTGCAACACTAATTTGGACAAGCAGTCGGCAAAACCCTGATTCTTTATTTCCATTGTATAAATCGAAAACAACAAATGAGCGGCTAATAAATGAACAAAGTAATTGGGGCATTTAAATTAAGTGGTGTTTTGTTTGGTTACATTGAATGGATTTCAGAATTTTTTTAATCACATTTGCAGGCTGCTTTGTTTTGTAACTAAGATTTAATAAAGGCGATATAAATACAGAAATGCGGTAGCTTCTGTTTTATAACTAACTCTGTTAATTGCCATTTTTGCTCCTTACTTAGGATCTTGTAATGTCTTCCGGGCATGTTTTTTATAAACAAGTCACTGTGTGTTCTTTATAGTCTGTATCAGCCAAATCGCGTAAAAATTCCTTTGTCGTATTTTTTGGCGATATTTTGCTGTTTCAAATCCGTATTTTATATTTATCAGCGGAACGAATTTTGAAAACCACCTGCTGATACGTGACGTCAGCCCGTTCTAGTTAAGGATCTACCTATTGTGTTTTGTGTGGCAAAATTGACTTCTATTTTGCTAAAACAATTTTTCACGGTCTGCCACGAGCCACGAACAATCAATCGATAATTAGCAAGCTTTGCGACCGTTTGCCTGCACTCAACAAAGGTTGACAGGGAACGAAACAGCTCATTGTTGTCGATGGTAGCAGTCGCAGTAACAATGCTCGTGACTTGACTTGAGTAGTGAAAGGAATCAGCTAATGAATCATTGTGTAATTAAATATGAAAACTCGCCTTATTAACCCCAATGTAACAATTATATGAATGAGAAATCAGAACACGATAGTTGACTCCGCCCAGCGATTGTCTTGTCTAGGCTGTGTGAACTTTTCGTCAAATTATTGTACCGTGTTGTGTACTTTTGACGGCTATTCTCATTTCTTAGACGCTTTTCGCGCAAATCTCAATGTTGTTGATAGGTTTACAAAACATTCTAAGTCCGTACATAAAAAAATCCGTGAAAAAACCACCAAAATGGGGTCTTTGATCGAGTGGAGAATGAAGAATATTGTTTTAGGATTTAACGATAATTATCTTTGTCAAATAAGATATATTTCCGGTTGTGTTCAGTAATTCAGTCACATGTATCCTGAAGCTAGTTTCATGTGCCTTTAATATAATATATATCCAAAGATTTGTTTTAATCTCAAGATAGTCCGACAGTCATCCATAAATCAGCCTTGTTAACCAAATTGCAGATATTACAGTCTCCATTTTATTTTATCTTTTCAGATACCGAAATGTGGACAGTGGATAAATTACTTTAGTGCTCTCTTCATCAAAATGGCGGTTTGGTGATAAAAATGGCGCCAACTATGGTGACTCCCGCGCACGATCGTTACGCGCGCGACGCTGAACTCCGACCTCAGCATTCGAGAGATGGATCTCGAGATTCTGGGATCTTTCACACCACTAAAGGCTTGTGGAATGCTCCAGGGCAGAATAACTGTTTTTTGAACAGTGCTGTACAGGTGAGTCATTTTTGATCCTCTTCCTTTCTTATTCGCCCTTGGCAAGAGACAAATGCGACAACGCGGTGCGCAGCTGTTCTTACTACTTATGTTTTCGCGAATATGAGTGCCTAAAGGTATGAACAAATGCAACTCAGTGCGGATTTATTTATTACGGAGACTTGAATTTCATCATCCGACATGTTGCGCCGCCGACCCCAAATGATGATGATGATAACTTGACATTCATCATCTCTGTCATTTCGTGTCTTTTTTCCATCAGCTTCGCTCGTGTCGCCTTTTTCTCTCACCAATTTGGTTATCTTTAACAAAGATGCTTCTCCGAAATACATACAGTCCTAAGTAACATATCTGTGACCTACCTGACCTTCACTTATAGGATTGTTTAATAAACCCGGGCAAAATTCCTCGAAGGTTGAAGGCAAACAAGTACTTAAATGGCTGTGTGCGAAGTTCAACGTGTCAGATTGTTTGACTATCGTGGCCGTGGGTGGTTGTTGATGGTTGGTGTGTAGAGAAATACCTACGTGGTTAATACGTACATCTATTAGAAGATACTCGTGAGATTTTTAGCGTAATACGTCATTTTTATTTCTGGCCACAAAGAAATGTTTCTTTGTTTTAGGTAGCTTTAAGTACTGGTATGGCAGAATTAAGATATCTTAATTGGATGTTTTTGATGCAAATGCTTCTCAAATTCTTTAGAAACAGCTCATAGATCACTCTCATTAAAAATGCAAAACGAACTCAATACATATTCATGTTTACTGTTGGCAACAATAATTAGAATCATTAACACTTACATTTTAAATGTATAACTTACCAACCTTCTCCGTTTGTGGACTTAAAAGATTTCATATTTTAAGTTGACGTAAATAATATTGAGTGATAAATTCGGAGATAAGCGAGAAGCATTAGTAGGCTGTCATTGGCACGCCTCCGAGCATTATTCAAATTTCATCGAGTAAGCTGGGGGCCTAATCCTCTATCTCGAATATTTAACAAAGCATTATTCCTTATCACGTTCAGATATTAGGAGCGAAGGTTGGAAATCTTAAGATAATTTATATTGGTGGGTGTTCTAACGCTGCTTGAAAGCTCTCCTTTCTTGGTTCATTAGATCCGTTATTAATTATAACGGTTTGTTTATTTTCTACAATTTTATCATTTTATCCTAAAATAACACAATATAATATGTATTTTTTGTTGTGTATCATGATTAGAGTTGCCAACTTTTTATATCAAATATAGCCATTGCCCGTAAAAATATAGAAGATAGTGGATAAAAATATATAGTAGGTATGTCTCAAAAATATGTTATTTTTGCTATTTTGAGCCTTTAATAACAGGTTTTTTTTTGTCCTATGACTAAAATTTCACTCTACATTAAGGTTACAAAATACCATCAATTCAGCTTTTATGAGCCTATTGCGCTCATTTCGCCATTTTGTATTGACTTGAAAATAGTTTTGCCTACTATATTGTTTTTTTTTTACATAATACATGTATAGTAAATGTAGGTCTCTAATAGTTGCCAACCCTACATTTATAATGTGCATGAAATCGAGCGCCTGCTCTATTCCCAATTTGTTTTGATGTTGATGCAGTTGATGCCATACATCTCTATCAGACTTTCTATCACAATCCATCCATAGCTTCTTTGGTCTTCCCCTACTATTATTTCTAATAGTGTACAATACAATGTTTCTATGTTCCTCTTCATTCACATTTTCAAAAGCGCTAAAATTGACCCGTCATTTCATATAAAATACTGCTACTCCAAGATTTTATGGTCAAAGGTAAACATACTCAAATTATAAGCAGACAATATGGTTTGGAGACACACGATATAAGTAACGGCGTGTACTCATTTACACCGGTTCTCTTGATTAATGTTACAACAAAAACGAATCTTATCTGACTGAAATTAAAGTTGAGTTTTGTGTGGTATTATGTGATGATGATGACACTGTTGGCTAGTTCCATTAGGGGTCGTTTGTTGACGTGACTGCTATACTAATAATGTTAGAACCTGTTTAAAGGCTTCTTGTGAAGTAGCGTCAATATTTTGAAGTAGCTGGTGGGCTCCGAAACTATCGAATTACGGGTGACGTCATTTGAACATGGGGAGTTCTTAATAATGTCTCTACCTGATACTAATTTGGGTCACCATGAGAAAATAAATATTTGAGGAATACTACTAACTTTTTGATCATTGGATTGGTACTGAATGGTAAAGAAATGCCCATTTACTTTCTCAATCAATCTGCCTAGCCTTTTCCCAACTATGTTGGGGTCGGTTTCCAGTTTAACCGGATGCAGCTGAATACCAGTATTTTACATAGAACGACTGCCTATCTCAACTCCACAAACCAGTAACTGGGTAAAACGATACCCTTTAGTAAGTCTGGATGTCAGACTTTCGGGCTTCTGACGACCCGTAACGACTGTCAAAGAACCACGAATGACAGCCGGGACCAATGGCTTAACGTGCTTTCCGAGGCATGGAGGAGTCTCGGTATGTAAAGATGGTCACCCATGCTCGGACCAACCCCAGCAAGCGTAGCTTAACCTGATGGATCGACCCGTGCGGCTGTTATTACTTAGCCACGAGCTTAGCTTAGAATTCCGTGGGAAAAACGCGATGCATTTTCTTGGAGAGGCTGCTCTCCAAGAAAATTAAGTTATGCTATTATATTTACACTTTTACAACAGCACAATATGTTAATTGCCATCTTTCTTATTCTTTTCGCGCGTGTCATATCCATGTGAAGAGAAAGACGTCGATGAAGCTATGACTTTTCATACAATAACCACTTATGCAGTGTTACATTTCTCTCAACGGCTTTGTCTCACCAACAGTGCTCGAGATAGGTAACGAAAATGTTACGTGCGTCTCGTACCGGTAATAGGTTTAGCGCTATCGTGGGAACAACATGCTTGTTTTAATTAGTAAAACATCAAATTACTGTTGTCTGCGATTGATTTCATTGATGAGATAAGAGGTTATTTTCGTTTGGTTGCAAAATTCGTCATTGAACTGCGAAATTCTGAAACCCTTTTAAGAATCGAGGATATGTCAAAAATTATTCTCAAAAATGATGTCTTCGTATCAAGCTAAGACTGAATAGTTATTTACAATCTGTAGAAAACCTTTTCTAAAATAAGTTTCTTATTTATTACACCTGTCCAAAGTTATCTGGTTTATTTCACTTTTTGTATTACACTTACACTCAAAACTAATCGGCAGCGCCCAAACTATGTATTCCGGTTCTAAACACATGCATAACTGACGTTCCATCGCTCGTACGCACTTGATAAATCTGATCCAATTTACATAGACGTAATTACCACACGGAAAAGACGCGAGAGCATACAAAAAACTTACAACCATCAGCTCTGGGCGTAATGACGTGTGGGGAGGTAGGTACCATGGGTGCCGCATCAAACTCCCATTAAAATACCTGCCTATACATCGCGTGAAGATTCCACGAAATGAGACAAATGATGTCATAGCTCCAAGGTATAACGTGTGTGATCTTATTTAGGGCCAAGATTTTAATAAGCAATTATTAGAATGTCTTGTCGAGATATTTGTGTCAGTCTATGCATGAAGGCATGTAGGTGAACAAGCCACTCGTAGATCTAACTAAGTAGTACCTTATACCTTGACCTTGTACTCTTTTGCATCGAGTCGCTACCGCTTCTGATGTTAACGCTGTCGGCACCTAAGCCAGCCACTTTGTACCTAATGCAAAAAAAAATAAAGATTCAAAAGGAAATGGAATGTTAACAGACCTAACTTGTAAGTAGCAATGAAAACAATTTTATAGGGGACATCAGCAATTCCTTTACGCAGATTTGCGAGCCTCAGTCTTTAGTTCCAATCAAACAGTCGTAGAAACATTTTATTATCTAACATTCCTGCGGCTTTAAAAGCGTAACTAAAGAAATATACCATGAATAGTTGGCACGAGCCAGGAATGTAAGAAAAAGTAAAGTGTTGAAGGCGACATAGGATTTGCGCATCCAAGTAACATGACGCGGTTAAGATTGCATCGTCACTCGTCTGCCTTATGTTATGATGGATGAAGCCTCGTAACTTGTTACTTCTTAGAAAATACGACGCGACTTGAGATGAACCTGGGCAATTTGTTATTACCTATGTGAAAATTTTTTTTAATCCCTTTCCTCAATCTATTTTTATGACTGATCATTATTAACTTCTGTTGCTGCTTTTGCTTTTTGGTTCATCGTCCTCTCAATGCTTGTTATCACTTTGGCCTCTGAAAAGCTCCTAATAGAACAAACGGGATTGATCTCTTTTTTATCTGACTATGGCGAAGCAAAAAGGATGGTTATGATTTTGACCGGTATGTATGTGTGTATATTCACCTGTTACCTCATAACTTCTAAACTTCTCATCATAATCTGACAAATAAGGTATCGTTGGAAGCGTCAGACAAATTAAAAATCCGGAGTCTCACGTAATCTGTTCGATTTATTTAAACACGTGTGACACGTGTGAATTAGTCTGTCTGTGATGTCTTGTTTATACCTTTTTAGTTGAGTTTTTTTGTCGTAGTTGGGTTTTAGTTCCTAATTCATATCTAGTAGAAACAATCTGTGTATGTATACTGTCTGACGAATTAAATATACCGCTAACTTGAGTAGACTGATATTAATGCGAAGAGTATTAATAAAACGAAACAAAGATCGTGTGAACTTAGCCTGAAGAGGGGATATACTTACGGGGTTTCTAATAGCCGTCACGTTCCCATAAAGGTAGATTTAATTGGAGCACGCGATAGCCCTATCAATCTTTCTCAGTAATAGAATCAAAAATTGCTTCATTGTCTTCAAACTAATACTAAATGAGAAATCGTTCTAGATTTAATTAAAGTAATACGGTCGATGAACCTCCGCTTCGTAATTAAGAGGATAAAAACGGAAATGAAGCTTCTGTTATCTTCAAAGGGGCTCAAGCTGTCAACATGTTTGGTCAAAACTTAATTAGCCAAGTGACAACAAGTCACAAAACCAGTGTCTGTAACATCGTTTTTCTAATAAAACTGACGGGGAACTAAGTAGATTCGAATTAGTTACGTGGGAAATCTTATGAATAGAGGATATAACAATATTAAAATGATAGTTGTTAGATTCTGACAACGCTCTCGCGGTAAAAGAAACGCCGTTTTGATGTGTAGACAGACTTTTTGACGGGAGACCTCTTTGACAAGTCCAGCAAGAATCAGCAGTTTGTTTTTAATAATTTTTATGGCTTTCGTGTGCGCCAGAGCTCTCAACTTCCAATATTTCAGTGATAAGCCACATAGTGTACACGCGGCACATATCAAGCTATACATATCCAGTATAATCTGATTTCGCATTGTATAGGATTTCCGTACAATGAAAGGTCAGCTTATACTGGAAATGTATAGCTTGATATGTAGCTGTGTGTACTATAAAATGAGTTCGTTTTACGTTTGTGCACCTGTTCGTGGAAGCGTTAAGCAGATAAGCCCATGTTAGCCTTTATTCCATTCTTTACTCGCCTTATCTCTTCCGTAATAGATCGACCCAAAATGTACGACGTTGCCGGTACTTAGTGGTCTAAGTTAGTTTTAAGTTGCACACTTGTGCAATAGGTGGTACAAGTTTATGGCTAAGTCTTTAAACAACATTACGGTATTATAGGTGTTGATAATAAAGTTTACGATTGTGTTCTAATCAGAACCTTTGCATACAATATCAACTAGTTAATTGACTCACTCACTACGTTGCGAAGTAAACAAACTATTGATTTCATTGTAAAGGAAATATAAGTATCGTTTATGCAAGGAGTCGTTATCGACGTCCCATTTCCTACGCTTTTTAACAATGAATTTACTATTGGCGGAAAAGCACTTGTCTGAAATTGGAGATTAGCTACGCAATGAAGTCACAATTTTATTGTTTCTATCAATATTCTGTTTCGTTTGTGTGCGATTGAGTCATTGCCAGTTTCTAGCGAATTCTTCAGCATTTTAAATCATAAACGCCTGTATTCAGAATTCAGAATTTTTAAATCATGACGTTTGATGCACAGTAATACACTTTCAAATCATATGTCCACGAAGCTGATTCAGAATTCTTTGAACTGATTTGTTACTGATCCTTCAATCAACGTTGTTCTCCTTTCATGTTGACATACTTCCTGTTCCGTAGCGTCAAGTTTTGTTAATTTGAAATAGTATTTTGTGTTCTTCATTAATTAGTACATTTAGTAAAATTGTTTGGCTCTTGTCTACAACTTCACTCGTTAGACAAACCTAAACTTTTCTGATGGACTACTACCCAGTTTTACTGTTATTTCTAACCTATTTATAAATCTCCTGAATTTTGAGTATTCTCTTTTGCGTTTGAAGCCATAGGATTTGTTTGCACGTTGAAATTTTCATCATTCTTGGTTCTTGTTGCGAAATATGGGGCATTAAAAAGTTATATGGCTCTTTTCTTTAAATGGCCACAGATGATGCTATCGAAGGTCCATAGTCCTTAATTATTGAAGTCATTTACTGAAACCACCTGGAGACTATTTATCGTCATTATGAAGATGATCACAGTTTTTGCTTAACATTAATTTCTTTTAACTTTATTATTACTACACACATTTGAGTGTCGAAACAAGATTTAAATGCCCGTCACCTGTTCTAAAGCACGAGCCTATATTAAAAGAAATATTAATCAAGCTTCGTTTAGTTTTCTTTTTCTTTCACGTCAATTTTGTTGTAAGTGCGAGGGAGAAAGCAAGCTATAGGTACTCCTGTTATGGAATAAAGCGGGAACGTTCGTGCTGCCAGTTTTCTAAACAATTCTCTTTGAACAGGTGCAGTATGCTTACACAAGTTATTTTACTAACTATCGACTATTCCACTCACGTCTGGGACTCATTTGTTTACTTACGGCGCGGGCGCCTCCTCCAAAGTACCTATATGTTTTTTGTCATAAACTTACGAGGTCTTTAATTGCTTTCTAGTTAGTATCTGTAATAGATGTTTCATTTAGTTATCATTATTTTGACGGGTTAATAGTATGTAGGTATGTTGATATCATATTAGTGTAAAGAATAGTGATCTCCCAAAGCAATGTCTTTTATTTGGTTTCAGGAGCTTTTCAAATCCGTTGTGTAGGCTATTTTATTATTCAGTTTTTCCATCAGGAATTTCTCAGTAGCAGCCCAGAGTCTGGATTTGTGCCCGGTTGATGACAATAGCCTCGCCCCCTGTTACATGGGACTTAAACATAATTGTCAAAATATGGGTGTTGCTAAGATCTAAAGAATACCTACTCTTTATTATGTACACCATAAAAATTACAGACATAGGTTTAGACATTTTACATAGGGTGACACAATGGGCGGTCTTATCGCTAAAAGCTACCTTTTACAGACAACCTTTGGATGGATTAAAGTAAGAAGGAAAGACAATACTGCAGGTAGTCAGTGGTGTACCATTTACATATACAATAAATACATACATACATAAAGCATAAACTTATCTATATAAATATACATAGATAATATATATATAAAGTTATAAACTTGGAACAAGATCAAGGAACTATATACGTAATGATGATTTAGATCTAAAGGTACTCCTCTGCCTAACCCTTTGGGGATTCCAGGCGTGACGTTACATCTGCTTTAACAACTAAAATAAAATCTTGTCGCCAGATTTACTAGTCCAAGATTCGAAAAACTGAGACTAGTTTCAAAGTTATCAATAAGAAAAAGGGTTATGTAAGCCAACCATCACTCAAAAAGTTGTATAAAAGTAATTATAAAAAACAATAGGAAGGTGATAAAACGTAAGCTCGTTAGTTTGATTGGTTGAACGTGTTCGGGCATTCCACCTCGCGATATTAATGTTCAGATTGACCTCCCGAGCAAAAGGCTTTGTTTTATTATTTTATTATTGGCGCGAAATCTGGTTTTATGAACTGGATATACTTATTTTATGCCTGTTATCTTAATAGGAGGAAAATGTCTATAGATATCGCGTTGAAATCAAACATTACTACCTTTATTGGAACACCCACCGACACAAACTTCCTAGGAATGTTATTTTAGCATAGTAAGTGCCTATTTCAAAGTAATTGTTTACGATTCTCAAAAATAAGTTATACCATAGTGCAGAAATACTACACCTATTTTAGTTCAATTCTAATTTTGACCACGTCAAACTGTCGTACGTATAAACGCTGTGAGGAGTTGCCAACAATGAATATGAAATGAGGATATGTGAACATGTGGAACATAATAAACATAAGCGTGATTTATTTATGTTTATTTCGATGGTGGGAATGTAGGAAAAATTTATATGAGTAAGACATGTATAAAATTATTTCTACACGATATACACAATATGTATAAAGTTTTCTACAAGCTTGGAGCAAGATTTATCGATAAACGCATTGTTAGACTGAATTTATACTCGTCATAACTTTCTTTGACGTTTATTTAGAAGAGATTTATGTAAATACTAGGTCTTAAGCTAATACTGGAAGGATATTGAGGCTTTTCTTCCGCAATGGCAAAACATAGGATAACATAAATTGTGCAATTTTTCAATCTTTTGCAATCAGTATGCAATTTTTCAATTCAATTCAATTTAATGCAATTTCTTTTGCAGTCTTTTAATGCAATTCAGGTGCTTATTGTATAATTAATTAATTATCACTTGCTTCAAAAACGGTGAAGGAAAAAATCGTGAGGATATCACTTGCTTCAAAAACGGTGAAGGAAAAAATCGTGAGGAAACCGGCATGCCTGAGAGATATTTCTCGACGGCCCATGTGAAGCCAAGTCAAAGGCCCATGGCCTGGGCGGCTTTAAAACACCAGGGAGCCAAGTCTACTAATTTACAAACGTCACAATGGTCTCTCGATTGTTAGTTTTTGACAGATTTGCTATACAAAATCTGTCAAAACTCACTATAGTGACGTTTGTAAATTAGTAGACTTGGCCCCCAGGTTAGTTACTAACCACACGAAAAGAAGAAGAATGAACAATAGCAAGCAGAGTATTTGATAGAGATACAAAATATACAGATAAAAGCTTTATTTTATTACCATACAATAAATTTCTTAATAACTAAAGACTTAATTTAAAATAATAATCGTAATTGCAACGAAACATTTAGCAATAGAGGGCAAGTGGAGGACCACCAGTAATTAATAGCTCAGCTTAACATGAGTAAGTTTTTCGATGATAGCATATTTCAAAGCTAGTCGTAAGAAACTTAAAACATAATTATTCGTCATTATAACACTGAAACACCTGTGAATATCATCCACCTGTCGATCTCCTTACAATAATTCACAAAAGTTGTTTACGTTGCGCGTGCGCAACAGGAATTATATTGTAATTAAATGTCAGCGTTGTAATTAACATTTATAATGCGGTGCATAGAGCAAAGGTGTTTTCTCATATGTAAAGATGAAGTGTTATGGGAATTATGAACCTGCGTTATATCGATATGTTAATAAAGACTGTGTTTTTCTAATGAAGGCATACCTACGTACCTACTTACTGAGTTCCTGATTCCCTAAGTATTTATTTATTTATTCATGCACCTACACGGATAGAAGAGAACAAACGTAGGTACTGCTTATTTTCTTCCAGCAGACCTGGGACAGGAGAGAATTACGTAGACACAGTGTGTAAAAAGCCAATACGTATGTGGTGTGCTTACAATTATAATTGAATCGTTTATTCGAAAAATGATCATAGTAAACAAACATCCCAATCAACAGAACATATTAAAAGCTTTCCAGCTCACACGATGGACCTTGGACATACTGAAGGGTCACCTTAAAGTTTTTTCTTGGATACAGCTGCAGCGCTTGCGCCGACATTCCGTCGTGTGCCAAGACTCCCGGCGCTTCAGACATTTCCGTCACACCGCCCACTTTTTCATCGTTCCAGTAACAATTAATATTGATGACGGATCATACCTACAATACTTAACCGTTATTTGCTTTACTGTAATTTTTAATTTGTTGTCTGATTTTTATCCCTTCAGATTGCAATCTGAATAACGGAACGATTGGACGTACCTTTTGCTGTACAAGGATCATTTGGCGCGTGTCCAAAATCCGAACTAATGCCGCCATCTTGTTTTTTCAATACATTTCTTATAACATTTGCACAAATATTTACCAACAGCGCTCCTCTGTCAACGTCATTCGAGCTCCAAAAGATCCTTGCCCCTCGACCGTCAACTCAGCTGGTCCAGCGTAGCCAAAATAAAACTTTGATGATAGCTTAACTCAAAATAGCACTAACTCAAAACTCAAAAAAAGCATTTATTTGAATTAAACCATTTAGGTACAGGCACTTTTGAATTGACAATGAGTCGGGTCAGTCAGAAATATGAACCTAGTTGCCTATTCCAAAGCGTAGTAGGTAACTTACCTTTGAGAAGAATGGGCCAGAAATTCCACAGACACTCTTTTAAATCAAATAATTGTTACAAAACATTGGTTACATCATTCAAGTTGAAATTATACATGTGAGAACAATCTAGAAAGACGTGCCCGTTAAAGCGTCAGTAATAAAAAGATAAAAACAAAACAATTCAAAAATTAAAATAAGCCCAGACAGCTAAGAAAATTTGAATTTATTTATTTTTAGTTTTTAAGCTATTGCATAGCTTCTATCGCGGGCCTTGAGCGTGGAGACCTAATCCAGAAATTTCGTAACGAAAATACTACCTAAGAAAAGAGTGTTTTGTATTGAAAATTATGTTTAACTGCTTGACAACAAAGTTCAAATTTACTTAAACGAATGATACGAGAGTGTTGTATTGAAAATTATGTTTAACTGCTTGACAACAAAGTTCAAATTTACTTAAACGAATGATACGAGAGTGTTGTATTGAAAATTATGTTTAACTGTTTGACAACAAAGTTCAAATTTACTTAGACGAATGATACTAGAGTGTTGTATTTAAAAGCTTTCCAGCTCACACTCTTTTAAATCAAATAATTGTTACAAAACATTGGTTACATCATTCAAGTTGAAATTATACATGTGAGAACAATCTAGAAAGACGTGCCCGTTAAAGCGTCAGTAATAAAAAGATAAAAACAAAACAATTCAAAAATTAAAATAAGCCCAGACAGCTAAGAAAACTTGAATTTATTTATTTTTAGTTTTTAAGCTATTGCATAGCTTCTATCGCGGGCCTTGAGCGTGGAGACCTAATCCAGAAATTTCGTAACGAAAATACTACCTAAGAAAAGAGTGTTTTGTATTGAAAATTATGTTTAACTGCTTGACAACAAAGTTCAAATTTACTTAAACGAATGATACGAGAGTGTTGTATTGAAAATTATGTTTAACTGCTTGACAACAAAGTTCAAATTTACTTAAACGAATGATACGAGAGTGTATTGAAAATTATGTTTAACTGTTTGACAACAAAGTTCAAATTTACTTAGACGAATGATACTAGAGTGTTGTATTTAAAAGCTTTCCAGCTCACACTCTTTTAAATCAAATAATTGTTACAAAACATTGGTTACATCATTCAAGTTGAAATTATACATGTGAGAACAATCTAGAAAGACGTGCCCGTTAAAGCGTCAGTAATAAAAAGATAAAAACAAAACAATTCAAAAATTAAAATAAGCCCAGACAGCTAAGAAAACTTGAATTTATTTATTTTTAGTTTTTAAGCTATTGCATAGCTTCTATCGCGGGCCTTGAGCGTGGAGACCTAATCCAGAAATTTCGTAACGAAAATACTACCTAAGAAAAGAGTGTTTTGTATTGAAAATTATGTTTAACTGCTTGACAACAAAGTTCAAATTTACTTAAACGAATGATACGAGAGTGTTGTATTGAAAATTATGTTTAACTGCTTGACAACAAAGTTCAAATTTACTTAAACGAATGATACGAGAGTGTATTGAAAATTATGTTTAACTGTTTGACAACAAAGTTCAAATTTACTTAGACGAATGATACTAGAGTGTTGTATTGAAAATTATGTTTAACTGTTTGACAATAAAGTTTAAATTTACTTAGACGAATGATCCTTGACTATTAATAGTTAAATTAAAACCTTTTTATTAGTTTGATGTTCCCATTACGTTGTGTCAAGTTTAAAAAACTATAAATGTGAATGTCAATGTCACCATTGCTATTTCTTGTATTCGGGTTAATATTTTACAATTGCGTAAGTTGATAAAAAATGCTATGCAATAGCTTCGCCGGGGCAGTCCCCGAGTGCCACACGTCTTTTTTTTTTTTTTGCTGAGATCTTTAATTATTGTCAAACTGTTTTTTTAGAGAAAACTTTTAATTTTTATATTTATTTGAAGTATTCTGCAAAAAAATCAGTCTGTATAAACAATAATTCAATTCAATTTTATTACGTCACTATTTAGTCCAGCCTGTATACGAACCGTGCGAGTTCAAACTAGGGATGAACATATTTATGGACAAAGCCGAGATGACCATGTCCCAACAGCCGGCACCCGTTCACGAACATGACGCATGGATCAGCACCATTCAGCTCAAACATTTTTGGAGGGAGGTAAATGATTCAACTAATTCAACAGCCTTGTTTAAAAAAGTTTTCCAAAAAAGTTACGTTACATTAGACGCTTAAATTATTTCTCGTTCGACCGATCGAGGTCCATAAACATAATTTGTACATTAGAAAATTGGCCCTTGTCGTTTTTAAGAGGTTCAGTAACTAGCGGTGAAACAATGAGAGGCGCGATGTGGGCGCCAAGACGGTAGCGTCACGGGTCGCCGCCTCCGGAAGGAACCGAGTCGTGGGAACCGAGCACAACACTACGGTCTACGATATACTCCCTTATTATTCACCTGCATAATGCTTTGATAATTAGAGCACACCCATTACGTGTGGTTCTGACGTGTTAAAACAATTAGATCTTATTACGTTTGATGTAATGATTGGGTGGCAGATTTGAAGAATTATCCCACTTTTCATAGAACTCATTGGCCATGCCGCCATACATTTGGAAGTGAACCCTCCGGGAGGGTTGCCGACATTACATTTCCGCTAAAGTTAACCATCGCGGACGGTCAACGGCATTAGGTTGAAAACCGTGTTATAAAACACTGCACTGCCCTGTAAAACGAAGTAAAATAGTGTTTTCAGATGGTCTTCTCGCTATACGTAGTACCTTTAATTTTTTTTGTGGATATTTGCAACCGTGAACAAAAAATATAAAAAAATACTTGAATTTTAAAAGCAATAGATACTAATAAATCTTGATAAATTATACGTCAGATTTTATTTTCACTGTTTATAATGCTGTAAGAAAGAAAGATTATTATTTACTTATTTTAAATGTAAGTTTCTCGCTAAGAAAAACTTACATTTAAAATAAGCCCTCAGCGGGGGCTCCCGGCAGCCCATATACGACTAGGTGGTTCACCTAGTCTCCAGGAGTGCTCCCGGCACTGAACGTATTAAAATCACCAAGTTTTAACTTGAAAATCATTTAATATATTTTTCGAGTATCATGAAATCGAATTACAAGAGGACTAATGAAACATAAGACTAGCTGTTACAAAAGTAAACTTCACCTACTTAGTTTTTTCTTGTAAAGATATCGATCGCGCTCTATAACTTAAAACAAGACCTATTGAAGCGATCATTGCACCAGTGTAAAATACATAAGTTACACCTAAATAATGATTAATAATACCGCCGATGATCGGCGTAATAATACCAGATACTGAACTGACACTATTAAAAGCCCCTATAAGAGTTCCACGGTTACTGGTCACACTTCTATTTGACACTGCCACCAAAGCAACTACCCTTGCAAGGGCAAAACATACCGCTGTAGGAATTAGCAGTGCAATGTAAAATGGTATGCCAGGTACTATCGCCAACCCTATCAAAGATAATACCATGAACAGAAATATATGAAAGATGCGTTGACTATAGTCTCTATCATTAACATATATTTTGTTTACAGAGGAAACCTTCTCATTTGTTATTGATGAAACGATTCCTTGAATAGTTGTGATGTAGCCCAAAAGTGAAGGCGACACATCGTGTTCAGTATTTAGAAATAAACGGAAATTATTGTAGTATAATCCCATAGACATTGACATGAGAAATTTATATAAAAATATGTCCCAGTATATGCTCCAATCTAGAGTGTAGAAGTTGTTAATAGTTTGATTAAATGTACTAACGATGGGATCAAATAATTTTGTTGCTTTAAGCACTGTTTCTGATTTGTCTGTTTTCGCTTTTGGGATGTCTGGCAAGGAATTGATCAAACCTGTAACAATGAAAGAGTGAGGAGTCATCATATAGTATCTCAAGATTATATCTTATTTCATAATCTTGCTTGAAAAGTTACGTAACTTGACTTACAGTTATTTTGTCAAATTAAATGTTCTTTACCTGCATTTAGTATAAAAACCGCCGAAATAATTGCACACATGATGGAAAAACCGCTTTCAGGGAACGCTTCCATTACATACCCGCTAAGAACGGGGCCTAGAGCTAACCCGAGACCTCCTAGTGATGTTAACTTGCCATACAGAGCAGTAACGTCATTTTGATCGTCTAAGTAGTCTGGAGCTAAAGCCCGT
Source organism: Conistra vaccinii (assembly GCA_948150665.1). NCBI lineage: Eukaryota > Metazoa > Arthropoda > Insecta > Lepidoptera > Noctuidae > Conistra > Conistra vaccinii. The sequence continues at coordinate 18,503,261 of OX411318.1, forward strand.
GTTAATGTCTGAGTGTGCTTTAATGTTCCTGAAACAAATTGGATAAGACACAAGTCTTCTTTGATAATTTGGTTTGGACGTCACTTTTATATTCATTAAGTTATGTCTACATTTACTATTTTGGCAAAGGGCCAGTGTTTTCTGAACTCTTATTTATCTCAAATCAGCGGGTTTTTCATAAACAATTTTCCAGTTAGATTATGGGAAAATGAGTTTATAGCACCACATCCTTCCTTCTCTCATAAAAACAGATAATTTAGCTTACCTAATGTCGCTCGTATACCTAAGAAAACAAAAACAGATGATGTAATTCCCAACCAGAAGTAAGCAAACGAGCAGATAATTAAACATAACAAAAATATTGGTCTTCTGCCCATTACGTCACTCAAGCTTCCCTGAAAATAAAACAAAGGACTGTCATTCAACTGGTTCTATTAGTTCTATAACCAATAATTATTATAACAATAGAGTTTGTTTTATGTTTAACTTACCACTATGGGTGATGATATCATCTGGCATCCTGGAAAGATAGCTCCGATTATTCCAATCTGAATATGATTGAAGCCCAACTCTTTCGCGTGAATATCGAGATATGGCAATATAAAGAAAACTGACATCACATCCTGAAATAAGAGTAATATTATGTATGTAATGTAATACTCAATTGCGCAGTCCAAACCATCTACTTTCTTAAGAAATTCAGAACTGGTCTATACAAAACACATCATGCGATTTATGGGCGAAATATTTTAGGGCTGAAAAATTGCAAGTATCGTCTGAAATAAACAGCATACTAACCATTTTTTTATTAATACTTCTCCTCACACAAAGTGTGATAACGTGAGTTGTCCTAAAATATATCAGTTTATTCAAAGTTTATGACGAAATAAGAACTGGCGTTAGTATGTCTACACTTACTTTAAATAACTCCTGAACATTTTCCTATTGTGAAGTGTCACTAAAACTTGTTGTAACTGCTCAGATTGAATCTAAAGGGATATAAATTAACACAAAAAGGTACACCATTAAGTTTTTAAACCTTACCAAAAATCCAACGAGAAGAAATGTTCTATATGGCGAAACCATTGTTTTTATTTGTGCTAAGACACTATGTCCACGGAGATCCAACCTCAAACTATATTAAAATACACCACAATTAACTCACATTTCACAACACTTCATTCATAGTCGAAACGCGTTTCCGTATTGATTACACACGTTCTCGATATCTGTAGTAGGCACAAGTCATCATGATAACACATATCTATAGCACATCATGATGCTAATCATCAAAATGTGTTTCATTATCTACGTAACATACTAGGAACGGTGCAGCATTGATTTAGGCCTTGCTCAGACCTAGACTAATTTTATCTTATTTATTTCCTTCCTTTGCTTCTCTTTCATAGAAATTCAAATGCTTGTGCTTGTACTGAAAACTTCTGCAACGTACCATAAGATGAACTAAACACTGGGAGCCTGGAGATTCGTAACACAGGGTTTCCCTAGTACGGACTCCAGTCTCTCGCAAAGGCGCTATTGTCTACATTTATTGTCTAGTCCTAAGGTCAACCTTTGTGGAGACAGAAATAAATTTATTACACATTACACACTTATGGCCGATTCCTATAATGTACGGTCCGTTGTTGGTTAAAATTAAGACTCTTGAATGGAAGTAGCTATCATAGGTAAAATTTGCTTACTCATCTATTTTTTATATGCTCAGTTTGGCATAAAATATGCAACCATTGGTAAGTTAAACGATTCGTTATTGTTTATAGGAACCGAGCATAAGGCTGCGTTTCCACCAGAGATGAGCGAGGATGCGTAGCGAGGGATGTGTGTGAAACTAATCAATAACGACGCTAGCTTAGCTCAAACTATGACAGTGACGCGATGTCATTGGTTAGTTTCACACACATCCCTCGCTACGCATCCTCGCTCATCTCTGGTGGAAACGCAGCCTTTTATAGTCAGATTCTCGCTCTATGAAAACAAAGGAGGTGAAGCCACACCACACCAAAATAGTGTTTTGGTATTGCATGATATTATACTGAAAAGCTTGACAACGACAGGCAAAACTGCTTTGAAACTGTTTGTGCTAAGTTTTGCAGTGTCGGTTTGTGAACTAAACGGCTCGAATGGTAGCAGTAGCTAGTATTTCATCGAAGCCCTGCCAATCATTCTTATGGTGTGTCCTTTTAATGACTTCGTATTAACGATGTGTACATACATAGACATTTAATTAGGAACACTGTAATTGCACGTAACATACGATTAATTATTATGAATTCTTTCCCATCGTTACAGGTTTATTTTTCCAATAGGGTTAGTTTCATTTAATTTTATTTTGTTTCTAATGTAAACTTATTGTAATAAAAATTATGATGTATTTTTATTTTATTTATACAGATTTTCATAGTGAAAATTGAGGTTGTTGTAAATCCAATTAAATTCATTTAGCAGTCTTTTTATTTTTCTTAAATGCAGACCCTGCATGTTAAACAAATTCTGTATTGATGCAGCCCTATTCCTCATTTGTCCATATTTTCTTGCTCATTCAGTTCGATACTTTTTATTTAAATCAATGTGCGGTTTCTTACGGATCCCACGGTTGGGTATATGAATGGCTCCCATATTGTGGGTCATTTTTATTGCATTTCTAATAAGCTGTTAGGAGTGCAACCGTCACGGTTCACGATTGAATTGTTTTTGTAACATTGTCTTCAACTGTGGTTGAAATTTTCTTTGATTCAGGCAACACAGGTGGTTACTGTGGTCAGGAAACTGGTAAATGTATAGTTTTTTGGTTCGTTGATTGATGCAGTTTAGATATATCAATGTTGTTTCGATATGTAGTAATGTTAAACCGTTTGGTTACTTTTTCAGGATCAGTAGTTTCTTATCCATAACTTACACAAGCAGTAAGCCCTATCTTTAAACCATTTCAAACAATTCTTACTCAATTATACCTTTTAATCAAATAAAAACAACATCATGTGTCGTCCAATTTTCGTCAATTTTGGTCAAAAACTATCGTCGTGTGTGTCCGGAAATGGTATCAGAACTAAAGTCTGTAATGTTCGACTTCCGATCATTTTGGACGCTCCATCTTTTAAAAATAAAACGGAAATATTTTATATCTAATCTGAAAATAATTAGAAAATGATGCAACATCAGTAGTTTTGTCATTACTCTTGTAATGAAATGTGAGAAAGATTTGTGTCAAATATAAAATTGGTATCGTTATCTTCTTTTGTTTATAGATATGAATCCCTTTCAACTGTTTGATAGGAAAGTACTAGATACAATATGATGCAAGATTGTGATGTAACTGAAATAATTCATTCATCATATTTACTTGGTTACATAAATCCTGTGAGGCACGATAAATCAAAAGTCAAATCCAAATCAACCAGAACACTTAAAAAATTATGAATAAGGCTCTCATATTTAACTGGTTAAGGGGGATGCGCCAAGGTAGCCCGCGAAATTCAAATTTTCTAACGTTTTTTGCAATTTGCAGGTCAGTGTCAGGTTGTACCTTGATTAAAATATGATTTGCGAGCGTAACAAATATGGCTTTACAGAATTATAATCATTAGAATCAGCTATACAACTCCGTATGATAGAATAACCCCCAAATGTCATGATTTCATGAAAGGACATCATTCATTTCGTACCCAAAAATTAAAGTGCCGGCCAGAAAAAAAAAATGCTTTTTTCCTATGGAAAATAACGTCCTGAGCATTTTTTTATATTACAACGAAAGTCTACAATTAACCCCCTGGCTGCTATTTGAGTTTGAAAGTAGGTACCAAAAATTATGTTTTTGTCAACAATATTTTGGACATTCGTTTAAAGACGCAAGCATTTATTAGAAATAGACATGAGAATTGAGCGTTACGTATAGTAAGGTATGATAAGTATTAAAAAAATTACGAGAAAAAGATTGAGGGAAATGTTTTTCTTTTACAATAGCAGGCAGACTCGAAGGTAAAACGCCACAGGCAGACACAGGCGGGCAGAGGTGTGGTGATACTCTTCTTTGAAAAATGCTCTGCTTAAGAATTATAGGCCCATCGCACTTTTGAACCATGTCTACAAGCTGTTTTCAAGAGTCATCATGAACCGTCTCGCGCGCAGGTTTGACGACTTCCAGCCTCCCGAATAAGCCGGATTCTGTAAAGGCTTTAGCACTTCAGACCACATACATACTCTGCAGCACGTTTGTGGACTACAAGAAAGCCTTCGATTCGATCGAGACTTAGGCTGTACTATAGTGTCTTCAACGGTGCCAGGTGCACTTTCGGTAAACCAAGGTGCTGCAGTGACCATATGAAAACACTACTACTATGTCGTTCCGACTCCAGGACCAGACCTCGAAAAGTATCCTTCTGCAGCGAGATGAGGTGAGACAGAGAGACGTTATCTCTCCCAAACTGTTCACCGCTACATTGGAGGTTTTTAAGGTTTTGGACAGGAAAGGCGTAGCAATCAACTTCAATGGCAACTACGTCCGAAGGTAAGTACCGAAGGTAAGTACCTTCGGTTTGCCGACGATATAGTCATGGCTGAGACTATCTCAGCATATCGGAGGACCAGTACAATGCTCGATGACCTCAGTAGAGATTCCGAAAGAGAAAGTCTTAAAACGAACAAAGATAAAACTAAGTTCATGTCAAATGGCCCTCATGAAGATCGGAGACTTTACAGTCGAAGTTATGGACGACTACGTTAACCTAGGACAAACTGTCCAGTTAGGTAGGTCCAATTTCGAGGTCAATCGTGGAATCCGAATCCTTGGCTGGGCAGTTTTCGGGAAGCTACTCTATGTATATCTTCTCTTCTCACTTGTTGCCTGATGACCTATGGAACTGAAACGTGGTCGCTTACAACGGGCTTCGTTAGAACGCTGAAAGTCGCCCAAAGGGCAAATGGAGAGGGCTATGCTTGGAGATTCCTTGACGACGTGATCGAATTAGAAATGAAGAGATCGGTAGGAGAACCAAGGCAACCGACATAACCCGAAGAATTGCTAAACTTATATGGCAGTGGGCAGCCCACATTGCTCGCAGAAAAGATAGCCAATGGGCATGGGGCCGAAACGTTCTGGACTGGCAACCACGTACCGGAAGACGAAGCGTGGAGGTTCTTACGGTCTTCACCAAGCCAATGATTTAGTGAAGACCGCAGGAATCCGCTGGATGCGAGAATCACAGAACCAGTTGAAGTGGCGATGTTTGGGGGAGGCCTATGTCCAGCAGTGGAAATCTTCCAGCTGAAATGATGATGATGAAGATGAAATGATGATGATGAAGGTTGTTTCTCGTTTTAAACATTATTGTAATGCTCAAAATAAGATTTTTTATATTTTATTTTTCAAACTTAAATAGCAGCGGAAGGGTTAATTGTATACTTTCATTGTAATAGTAAAAAATGTTGAGGGTGTTATTTTACATAAGAAAACCATGTTTTTTTTTTCTGGCCGGCACTTTAGTTTTTGGGTACAAAATGTTCGACACTTGAATGATGTCCTTTGGGGATTACATGAACTTATACAGTTGTGTTGATGATTTCTATGATTATAATTCTATAAATAAACATTTGATACGGTCGCAAATCATATTTAACTCAACGTACAACCTGATACTGCCCTGCTAATTGCGAAAAACTTAAGAAAATTTGAATTTCGCGGGCTACCCTGACGCTTTCGCCTTAATCCCTAAACATGGGGCCCGCGAGGTAATTGCGTAAGGGCTAAGGCTAGAGCAGAGCTAAACTAAACTCTGGAGCGTAGTTTAAAGTCTCCGCTCCTCTCCTCGCTTCTCCCTTCAGTGGACAGGCGTGTGTTATGCTACACACATAAAATGACAATTGATCGCAATGGATTTCATTTTGACAGTTCAGCCACCTTCATTGCGTTATTTACGTTGTTCAGCCGACGAATTTTTGAAAAGTATGAAGCAAAAGCAATGTATTAGCAATATGTTTCAAAGTTCTTGTTTTGTGATTCAAACTTACGCAAATAGGGTGCTGGTTATTACCCGAAGATTTTGGATATCGTAAAGCGATTCTAAAGTTTTAGGGTAACGTAGGATAATTTGTTAAAGCCGGATCGACCTCATGGTTGGCCCCTGGTTAAAGCGCATTAGTCGGTCTGTTGATCACTTGGACACACTTACATCTCAATAGAGTTTGTCGTACGACACCATGCTTCATTGCCTCCAGTTTTGGCCATTGTCAGTTTAGTTACCGTCATTACCTATGTAGAAATATAAATGTACTACTAGCTGTTGCCCGCGATTTCGTCTGCGATCCAGGATGCAAAGTAGCCTATGTCCTTTTCGACCGTCATGGTCTACCCATGTGCCAAATTTCATCCAAATCCGTTCAGCCGTTTTGACGTGAAAGCGTAACAAGCTCACTTTTGCATTTGTAATATTAAGTTAGGATGTAGATACAGACTGTTAATATTAATTATGAGCTGATAGACGATGTGTAAAGATTCTAGAATGTTTAGGCCAGTTCACTTTAGAGATTAGATTACTAACTTTCGATTAATTGACGTAACAGTTTTAACCAAAAACCCATAAAAGCGGTCCTTTGTTATGTCGAATTCGTGACAAAGTCGGTACACTATATAACAGCTTAAAATGACGTAACTGCGCCAGCGCAGTACATAACATTGGCACAGTTCGGTTGCGAGCACTGAACCGCGACCCCCGACCCGCGACTTTTGATGACTCACCCTTCCTGACCGTCTTCAAGGATATGACTCCTGTGACTAATTCTTGGTAAAAAACCTCCTTTGTTCGAATATAGACCATTGTAACGCAATGCCGTAACTCGTTCAGCGTTTCACCTCTGGCGTGACGTTTACGACAGCCGAGAATTTAAGGAACCCTTACATTTAAGGCAGCTTTGTGACTGTCAGAGCAGACGTAAATTTGAAACGATTTTAGTAAGTATCGACTAATCTTTAACGTGTATCATAAACAGCAGGTGTGCCTTCGTCAAACTGGCTTTTAGTTTTAAGTTCCTACTTAATCCAATTGTGTTAAATATTCAATGCCGTTACTTGTGACTCAATCAACTCACATCAGTAGATTTATCAGCCAACACATGTAGGAAAAATACTTGCTCTATTCTTCCATCATTTATACGTTATCAACCGAAGAAAATGATGTTATTAACGTAAAACAGTCCCAAGTAGTCGCGTATCGGTATATCTGGAAGCGCGGGTTAATCTCATCATCAGAACAGCGAGGGTCCCGCCGCCTTAGACGCCAAGACGTGTGGGAAACCCAGCCGAGCTTGACCGACGGGCCATGCTTCGGGTAACGATCTAATTACAACACCTGACAGCCGCCCGGTCAAAGGTTGAACACATATACAGGACCTTGAATTAAAGGCAATTTCTTGTACTGCACTGCAATAAGGAAGCGATGGAACCAGTGTTGATAGGAAGTCTATAATAGGATGTGACTGGAAAGGACATGGACTATGCAATTTTATTGTTCCACGATCTGGAAATGGTCTGTTGTGTGAAAGTTAGAACATACTTGCTAAGGTTTTAATAGAAAAGGAGTAATAGGAATTGCTTTATTCACACGATCTGGGGCAGAAACTTTCAATTTTGCGTGTAAACTTATTAATTCAAAGCTTCAAAAACGGTGAATGAAAACATCGTGAGGAAACCGATGAGAGCTGAACTGATGAACCGGCAGAGAGATATTTCTCGACGGAGAAGCCAAGTCAGAGGCCCTTGGTTGGCTTTGAAACTCTGACTTCAGGTCAGTCACAAACCACACGAAAAAAGAACGAAGAAAAGAATGAATTAATAGACATAATGAGACATCATCGTCAAAATCAAATGTCATGTGTACCTACATACAATCTAAGTACGATCAGAATTCTGTTTACGTAGCTACTGCCTTCCATGAGAACTTGGTCTTGGAAAAAGCAATTCATGCAAACTTAATTCAATAAATAAGATGTTCCGTCCTTTGTTCTATCCGGGCTTAAATGGTAAAGTAGCAATTTATTTCCAATACTCGGTTTGAAATTGAAAGTCTCGTGAAACAATTGTATCAATTTATGATAGTGGGATAACTGTGGGACCGCGGTTGATTCAAGATTCCCGCTTGTTCTGAAAATCATTTCCAATGTTGTGGTTTCAATACTTACGATGTTTACAAACATTTGTCTAAATTAAATGACCACCTGTACTCTAACTGTGTAATACACGATCAATCGGAATCTGAAACGTTTTGAAACAGATTGCTAATCCATTGCTTCATAAGTTCGAAAAAAAAACTGCACAATAACGTAAATAACGCAATGAATGTTGTTGAACTGTCAAAATGAAACAGATTAGTCGTAATCGTTTACGAAAATGTGTTGTGTAACTAGATAGCTGGCTGGCTTAGAGAAGTCTTATGGATGAAACCATAGCTCATTTTGGAGTTGTAAATTTAATGCGTCTCAATTTTATTTAGTTCAAAAACAAATCAATCTTCCATAACGGTTTATCAGGGTGTCAACATGTAACTCCTACTGCGGAAAGAATAAGTTTTAAGTTTTACTGCTTCGCCAACCTTACTATTTCCAGAGGTTTCTTGTGATTGAACTTCCTCGCCACCATATCGGTAACAGTTTCCTAATACGTAGCCTGACGTAGTATCGGTTGGATCATTCGGACTCCCACGGGTAGGCGCCTGCGCAGCCACGCGCTGAATACGATGCGTGATCGCCGTGAGAAATTATATGCTGGTCGCGGTTCGTGGATTTCTTATTTATATTTTTATTACTACATAAATATAAAAAGAGTATAATGGTAAACGCTTTGACGGTTGAATAATATACTGCGCCATCATTCGTTTAGTAAGAGTATAAATAGGTTTCATGACAGAGTTAAGCGTTAAATGGTCTTCAATTGTGCTTAATCTATCAAAATTTCAAAAATGTTCAATGTTTCATTACATTTATCCCTATCTTATCCTATTAGTCCCTTAAACTCTCGTTCTAACTACTAACTCACTTCTTGTTAATCCAATTAGCAAGAGATGACGTAGATGGAAATCATCAGCCTCCTACATTTTGATGTCATCACATTTCGACTATCAATCCTCCCACAAAACGTGCTGATTATTGTTTTATGGGTCTTCTCCTTAGAAAATATGTATCTGTTTATCTAACCATCTATTTGTTGACAGAGATCATTTGCCCAAGGAGAGAGCCCATGTGGAGATGTGCCGTTGTTATGCTAATTATTTTGACCATTCACAAAGTAATTTATTCTGGCGAGAATTGATAGACCTTTAAAGACCGACTGTTAGGGCTTGAATACAGTTAGTTTAGGTCAACTTGAATGTCTAACAATCATTTTTTATTTCCTTCAGTTAGGTGACAGCTCATAGCGTTGAAGCACAGCTATAGTATAAATCTTGTGGTTCCAATTTAGTACAAATCCTCGAGACAATAGTACCGTAACTTTAAATAAAATAATCATTTAAGCATAGGCTGGTATTAAAATGCAAATGAGCTATTTCAAAGACTATCATTTGGACGTTAACCTGTTCTCGCTTGGCTATAAAACTTAAGATTGGAAACTATAAAACTCGCTGAAGTTCGGAGAGCCATTTGTAAACCTCGGCTTGAGTTGTCATATAAAATTGCCGGTTTTTGAGCCAGAGTGGGCCATGTCTGTGGGTCGGTTACATTTAAAAAATTTAGGGAAACGTCCATAAGACACTGAGGAAACCGGTCGTAGATTAGAGAAACCTCGTGCGATATTGTGGACGATCCAGTTTCGTGCTCATCTCTCATGTAAATTGATACGACGGAGATGGCGGCAATTTGTGTGTCTGCCACGAACAACGAGCTCTTACTACAAGCTTTTGTAGAGCATATCTGAAATTATTCATGTATCTATATTTTTATCTGGTCATATTGTCGTGACTAGCGTTTTTGTTATATAGATATTGTAAATAACAGACCTCCTACATGGATTAACAGAAATAACCCTCACGAGTCACGACTGCCAATAATAGTATTTAAAAAGGAGTTTTCAAATTGATAAAGAAATTAAAGGCACTTAAATCCTTTCTAATTGCGCCCTACAAAACAATTAAGAAAATTGGTGGATTTAATTAGTCAAACGAAAGGATCACATAATTTTATCGTACAATTCGCGTTATTGCAAAATGTTAAATTCTTTCTAGTTGAATAATTCTATTATCTAAAAGAATGTCAAATACATATGCATGAAGGAAAGCAAAGAATTTGAGTCAATGTCGAGAAACTCTCCTTTATCACGACAGAAAAATGCGGCAGGTTTCTTGGTATTTTTGCAATAATTATCATGTTACGACATCTCTACGACTATATAAATGACGACACCACAGACTTCCTACACATAATTATTTACTGCGCATGTAGAGATTTAGTGTAGAAATGGGCATGTAACTATCTAACTGCCACCTTTGGGCAGAATCACAAGAAAATATTACTCGGCTGGCAGAAGCAATCTCTCTTTGCCACGGCGGAACTTCATACGTCTTTCCTGCTCCATGCAAAGACTTAATACTAACAAGTTATCAGTTCGTTTAACCCGTCTGAGTAGGTACTTAATGTATTTAACTACTTCAAGTGTTGCGGGTTTCGTGAATGGCGGTGTCGTGGGAATTGCGTGCAATTTCAAACGTAGTAGTAGCACCCGCATGTATCAATCTAGTGCGTGCTAGTGCTTGAAACGCTTCTCGAAAGTGTACTAATCTGGGAAATATTTACCGTCAGAACAATGGTGAGGGCGAAGACTGTTTATTAGAAACTGATTGTCAACATCGTAATTATGATCCATTGTTTTAGTATCATATTATGTGTATCTTTCTCCTATAATAGCTTGCTTTAATTATTTCAATAGCAATCTGTATCTACTAACGCTTCACTTGTAGAAAGCGCCTGTACAAAGTAGCATGCCACGGCGCTGCTACACAAATGATTGCTCTTTGATTTTACTAGGCGCTTGTAGAATCCGTAGTTCTGTATGCGCTTGCACAGCTTGAATTTTGGTTTGACTCTCGATGAATATGTATATATATTTAGCTAAGAAATTGGTAGCAAAGTTGTTTTGATACCAAATTATGTTAAATCATGAATTGCAATTATGTCTACCTCCAACTCTTAAACTATTTATTTTAAACGTAGGCAGGGTAAATCATTCATTGTAATTTCTTCTATTATAAGTACAATAGAGGACACAATATCTAATATGTCCTACTATATTTGGACGTTTCTTTAACGGTAAACATCTTTTTGAGCGAAGTGGTCATTTCCTCTTAGCACAAAACTTGTTTCGTCTTACTACGACCTACTACAAGATCAACAGTCTACGGGCTACGAAGTTCGTAGCAAAGGATTTTAACACTGTTCTTCATTGTGTTAGAGGCTAGTTTACTTTGTGGAAATAGAGGTTTCATGTGAGTAAAAGAGACAGGTATATGTTTGTGTAGTACTACTACGAGATCAAAACCGGTTAGGGGTGTTGTAATTTTACTATATGCATATTAATAAACACACATACCTACATATAGTAAGTTTCTTTTATTAATCGAAAGGCTAGTTTGAAAAAGAAACAAATTGAAATCAAGGTGCAGCAATAAGATGACTCGTGGAGATAACTACATAGGACATTATGTAGTTATACATAGAATTTAAAATCGTTTATCAACTAATGCTAATGGCTACACGTCTATTAAAGATTTTTTTTATAGTGAAACTCTAATTTCAGAATTTTAAATATCTGAAGAAGCTCACTCTACTTTACTAATATTGAACTTCAAGTCGAAATTTGAAGGGTAGCCCTACATGTTCCAAACTTCTACCTGTTCCAAATTTTTGAAAATATCCTTTTAAAGAGTTGCTAACTGTACCAGTACAGTAGTATATCACAATATATTTTACGTTCTACCATACTATGATTAAAAAACCCATCTAGCTAATTACAAAGAAGCTTATAAAGGATTAGATCCTAATCTCCATTTTTAAAATAACCTCTCGTGCTTCCAATTTCCATTAAGTTGGTCGTGTTGTTCTTGAATAAGATTTAGATTGCTGTTTGTTATAAAGGGTTGAATAAAGGTAGTGTAAAATTCTTTTATGCTTAGTGTATTGTGGGCTTTTGTTGTTTTTAAAGTAAAGAACGGGACTAGAGTGGATAAGATTTTCCTGTTATAAAGCTATTTAAAGGCTACAGCTTTCCAATAAATTCGATTTCAAATTCCAGCTCTAAAGTCTTCCATAGTAAACCTAATAAAATAAATGCAGTTGTCTTTGGTTCTGTAAGAGATTAGATAACACATAGGTAGGTACTTAATTTGTGACCAGATTATTGGAAGAAAATTTACAACCTGTACTGTAGTAGGTGGTCTAAAGGAAAATAAACCTTGTATTTTTCATGTTACCTGAAATGTACTAAAGTATCGAATTTCATTAAAAGCATGGCTTTTCCATGTCGAAATAACGTAGTGTTTTTGGACTTTCCATAAGAAATATGTAAAATTTGAACAAACAGAGTCAGATACAAATAAAATTGTTTGCCACACGCGGAAAGTATCGGCTCCCCTAAGTCCCTGACTTAGTACATGTGGTATCAATGTCCTGAAATACTGTCAAAGGTATCAAACATATAGAATCATGCCTACCAATCATAATCCCGTTATAGTCACTAAGCTTTAAATGAAAATTGTACAGGTTTCATATACAGACGAGACAAATTGCAGCCATCTATTGTAGTCATTACCACAGCTAATTACAGTGTCGGACGAGGCTAGTTAAATGCCTCCATGTCATCATCTGGAGGCAAGGATTTCTTATTAACACAATCCCTTCTGCGTTCCTTCGTGTGAGGAATGTGTGCGTCATGGGCATTATTATGGTTTAATAAACGTAGGGCTTCTAAGGGCTGTGCAGGGATTATGGCATGGCAGTACAGTTACGAATCGCCACACTCTTACAGGATAAGTTAAGAGGGTTCATCCAAAAAGTTGGCAACGTCGCAAATAGCTGTCACAAAATTTACCTGTTTTGATTAATTTGGCAATATTACTGTATAAGAAATGTGGCTAACTAGCGAACTAGAATATTTATAATGAATTGCAATTATAACATTGAATTTGATGTTGTACCGATTTTAGGTGTAAAATGGCATTTGGAAAGTTTCCAAATACTTTTTTTACATCTTGAACTGAATATTCGGTGTTACGATATTAATTATTACATTTCATAATCAATATTCTAATTGGTTAGTTAGCCACATTTCTTATTTTCATACAGTAATATTGCCAAATTAATCAAAATAGCGAATTTTTTGACATCTATTTGCGACGTTTCCCACTTTCAAAATAAACGCTCTTAATTTTATTGGTATGTAATGTGATGAACTGATGAAGTAGTGCATACGTTGTCTACCTAATAGATGATATGGTGGCTAATTGACAAGTGATAAATTGACAACAGCTTTCGCTAATATCAATTATTGGCCATCAACACCATCTACATTGTCCAGTTTTGACAATCTTCAAGTGATCAAATTAACAGCATTGGAGCGGAAAGTTTAAAGTATCTTTCCCAATCCTTTCGAAGACGTATCATCATTCTAATGGTAACTCTAAGCTGCAACCAATAAACACTTCCCATCGCCGTACTTTCGTAACTGAACCTACTATTACACTCACAATTTTGTAAGTAAAAATAATAGTTTGATCCGTCGTCATGCCGGCAATATTCTATTTCTCACCTAACTAGACGGGAGTGTATAATTGGGCCAAACTGCCCACTACGCAATTACTACGGAATGGAATAAGTAATACCCGTGGCGTAGACCAGTCGGGCCGCTTACCGTTTGGGTACTGGAGCAATCTCTTTAAATGCTTCTACTGCTTTTTAGGATTCCGTAGTAAACAAGGAACCCTTATAGTTTCGCCATGTTCGTCTGTCTGTCCGCTGCTTAGCTCAGAGACTCTTTGTACTAGAAAGCTGTAATTTAGCATGGGTATACATATTAATCACGCTGACAAAGTGGTAAAATAAAATCTATACTTAACACAATTTTTTTAGGGTAAGGGTTTACACGTAAAGTGGGGATGTATTTTTTCTCATCTATCCCATGGTGGGGGTGTCGTTGGAAAGGTCGTCCAAAAATATTGTGAGTTTGTTAAAACCATTTCTGGATTCAGGGATCCGTTTGTGAAATATTAAGCTTTAAAGTGCAAATTTTTGGTAGAGTCAAGTGTGTGTCTGTCCTGCCAGCAAAAAGGTTGGTTTTGGATATATGAAAAAATTCACCGCAGTAGTATATACAGATACTACAGCTTTACAAGTTAACAAGTAATAATGGACAAACTAATATTTGCGGTTGCTAAAACATGTTCTCCCATACATTCCGTATGGGGTGTTTTTCGACTACCTACAATGTTAAGTTTGTTCTTGCGATAGATTCATCCAAACTACGGAACCCTTCATTGTGCGTGGTCCGACACGCACTTGGCCAGTTTTTTATTTTATTTTTATCGATTACCTTTTTAAGGTAAGATAATAAGATTACTGATATAAAAGGAGGTGTACTTTTGATTCGAAAATACCATCGAGTTGTGTCCTTTATAAGGATAACTTATTGAAGTGTAGGTGTGTTTTCAATTTGAGTCTTTTTATTTGGTAGGATGTTTTGTTATTGAAATTGAGGCTGTTTAGAATATAATATGGACCAGTGCAAGTAGCTGTGTCCGCACGTGCGCAAAGACAAAGGGAACTTGAAACCTTTGTGCTTGGTAGAACAAGAGACATAGCGCCATAGTACTAACTACCAAGTAGTTACTCTACAGAGGTGTTGTTGCGCCACGATCATTGAGCTCAGAGCTGTATGGTATAGAATCCACAATATATTTCCTTACAAATTGTATTGACAGTAGTCGATTGAGTGTTGTCAACCGCAGGAATAGATTGAGCTCACGGACGAATATGAACGTATGTGTACATATTTGCTTAGGTACCACTTTAATTTCTGTATTTTAAACACAGATTTGTTTAAATATGACCAGCGATAAGTCCAGATAAAAAGTTGATATGAATTCGGGTTTGTGCCGCGTACAAACTCGGTCCTGAAGACTTTCTGTATCTACATAATTTCTACAGTATAACTACTACGACGACTACGTTCATATAACTACAAGAAACTTTGGACTTTACGGGATAGCATGATTGAAAACAGACTCCTAATAACCGTAAAAAACTAAACAAAAATCCGTTTTACTTTCACACTTTACAAACACAATCAGTTGCGTCATTACTATATTTCTCCTATAATAGACAAGTTCTTACAGAATTTTTATGCGTACAATATTACATAAGTCACGCACGCAATCAATAGACAATAACTAGGAAACCTATTTGAAATGTTCTCAGGAATTGATAAGCTATTATGAGCGATTAGATATTGTACTAGGCAAGGTGTTCAGTATTAGCGATGAACGTTTTTTTTGGGCCGTTTTAATCCCTCATCCCGCTGTGCAGTCGAAAAGAGCTCCCTCGCACGTTCAAAACGTTTTTCGTCCGACCACCTGCTCTAAAGCGAATAAAAAAACATAAGACAGAACAGGTAATTTTTATTATTATTTTTGAACTCAACACTGCTTGGCACTTTTTATTATTTATGATGTGCTTTCAGACTATTACGATTCCGAGGAAAATAAAATGAACGTTACCCTTTGTATGGATTAGTTTTCCACTTTTCCTAACCAAAACATTGCAGTAAGGTTCAAATTCCAATCGATTAACAGTATTGCTAATGAACACTGTAATAGGCAAGTATAATTTATAAGGAATGTCATATTTTCTAAGATAGAACGTATTCTCTTGACGTGTTTATAATAACAACAATTATTGCTCATGTCATCGCGCGTTATTCTCGGTATCCCGCGGGCATTGCGCGGCTCAGTTCTATAAAACAAAATGGCTGCGTCGAAGCCTCCAAATCCTGGGTCGTAGGCTTGTTTCCCGCCGTAGCCGCGCGAGGCGCTTATCGATTAGTTAAGTTTCTACGCCGCTGTGAGCGATGGCGGCGCTGGCATCACGGGCGGCGTACCCGCAACGGCCGCAACTCTACACTCCCACGTACGGTCTCTCATTGTAAACACAGTCGTGATCGCCGCGTGCTAAGTTTTCGTATCCCTGTGGACTAAAAACGATTGTAAACATGAAAGTTTGTTTTGAAGTGTTGTTATGAACTGTGCTCTATGTGACTACTAGACGGATTACAAGGATTTACGATGACTAAAGCTAAGATAACACGAAGCAGTGCTCTGTACCACAGTGCTAAGGTGAGCCCTTCTACTTTAATTTGTTATCATTTGTGTTTTCATCAATTAAAGTGCTGTTCTTTAGCTTTCTACATTATGCGTACATAAATTGTACCACCAAAAAGTGTTAAAAAGGGGTATTTTTTAAACAATCAGTCAGCGTGTTATTTATGTAAATTAATCTGACTTTCAAATGCGACACTTCCTCATTTATGTTATTATTTCGTTGAGAATCCATTCAATTTTCAAATATTGTACTTACTACAATATTTATAATATGGACTGTAATTCATTCGAGTCCGGTTCTCTGGACGTTCGTCGTGAATCTTGATCCCTCCTCTCCCGCGCATGCCCTTCGAAACCTCCGTGCTTCCAATTTAAAATAAGCGATTGCATCGCACAGTATACACTAAAATACAGAAAACTTTTGAGAAATTGGTTTATCCTTATGTAAGAGTTGACTTAGTAAGTCAATATAGAAAGTTACTGCCTCGTACCTGATAGTGGTACCTAAATAAACAGTGCTTAAATACGCCTATTGATTAAAGAAGTTGGTTGAACGAAAAAGAAAGGTGGTATTTAGAATGTTTCCAATTTTCTGTGGAACTACCACAGAAACATAATAAGAACCTATGTATCCTTTAGGCGGGAAAAGGTTTGATTTGATGTACTATGTTCTACTTACGTTTATAAATAAATATTATAGATATGTTTGAAAATAGGATGACATACATTTTACGCGCATTATTTTACACCTCAAAACTTTTCTAAAAAGCTAAATGCATTTTTCCAACTCTAGCCATAAACAAAAAAGGTATCTGTTTTTTTACTCTATACTGTGTTCCTACGGGGCCTACGCTTGGAGTAAAAGACATCAACGCACACGAACAAACGAGACAGCAATATCTTAAAGGTGTTTTTGTGTATGTGCAAGCGAGACCGAAGTCGCCTGTAGCTGGGCTTATATTTATTTATTTGTATATAATTAAGGACTGGGATTTCGTATACAGGTATATTTATAAGTACAGGTAGTGGCCGTTGCACGGATGGCCGATCTCCCCATTTTTAAAAGGGATGCTCTATAATGGGCAAGGGGCAGATTTTGACCGTATGTAATGTGCTGGCATTTAAACTTTGGGGTCTTTCGTTTCGGACAGTGAGTGCTAATGATGCGTGAATGGAACAATCCTTTTACTTATTCTTCGTTAGATTTTGGAATCGAGGTTTTCATTTGCATGTTATTTAAGTAAGATTTGATGTCGAAACTTTTATGTATTTTGTTGCAGCTTCATTCTTTTTCGTGTGGTTAGTGACTAACCTGGTGTCAGAGTCTTAAAGCCGCCCATGGGCCTCTGACTTAGCTTCACATGCCGTCGAGAAATATCTCTCAGGCATGCCGGTTTCATCACGATGTTTTGCTTCACCGTTTTTGAAGCAAGTGATAATACAATACGCACATAAATCCGAAAAGTCAGAGGTGCGTGCTTTGGGTTCGAACTCGAGACCTATGACCAGGCAGTCTGGCGGTCACACCACTAGGCTATCACTGCTGCTGCAGCCACCACGTGGAATTTAACGTTATTCAGTAAATACTTAAAATATGTTTATACAGGATGGAAGGGTAAACACCGTTGTCACTCAAACTATGGGTAGTTGGCTTAAATATAAACATAAAAAACCGAGTAAAAAAAAAATTACGTTATTTAACCTTTAACAAATATTAAAAAGGTTATTGTCTGACACCGTCCGCAAATTCATGGATATGCGCCCGCCCGAGTGACGTAATCGATCGCCGCCCGTCCTACCTACCTACACAACACATGAATAAACAATACAACCTTTTCCTGGCTTAAGACAGGCAAAAATACCTACCTTAGGAATTGCGTGACGATTCTAAACGTACATCTTTAAAAAAAAAAGTTGTGATTTTCCATTGAATTTATGTTCTATAAACGAAACCAAACCACTGGTTTGAAGGATAACGGTGTTTACCCTAACACCCTGTATATTTCTTATTATCAACTTATAGCCCTCAAATACTAATCTAACGCTATACTTACTTATGAAAACCTAATTTGTATTTAATGAGCACTTAACCCACGATTTCTGGCGATCTAAAAAAGTAAATTGGTCGAGATGTGGTTGGTTCTCGGAAATTGAGCACACGCTCCTCTCAATTCGCCGACCGGTTCCGGCTGGGTTGGATTTACACCATATCACTTTGATTTTTTTACTGCTCAATCATCTCGCTATATTAATAGCAGTACCCTGGCAATCATCGCCAGTAAATTATAGAAGTACCGCAAATCAAACCACACTAAATAACAAGATCGATTAAGTATCTTCTACTTCAATAGTATCCTGTCGGGTTTCAGATCTTTTAACACCAGTTGCTTGCCTGGGATAGTGAAAATAGTTTTGCCGCAAAACAATTATTACCTACCTCATCTGATTGCTATTATTTAATCTCTGTACATATACACTCATAGAAAGTAAATCTCTCTTTGTAGTAGTATTATGAGCGTTGGTTCTTCATTAATATTTAAATAGGACGGCAAAAACTTCAAAAGAAAGCTTAAAATATTGTATTATTGATGTCCAAATATGTTTTCATAGGCCTAGAGGCAGTTGTCATATTCAGTTTTGACCAGGAAACGAAACCGTTATGATCAATACGGGTATTTTTGTGGTTAATTGTTTAACAGGTATTTTAAAGGTTAATCAGTATAATACCGGTAACCGAAATAAAAATTACCTCTATCTTACTCGTGCCGTCGGCGTTAGTCAAAGGGCGCGTATCGCCTGTGTGTGTGTGTAACCGGTATTAAAACGGTAACCTAAAAAGGTAACATGTTTCCTCTTTGTTACCCAGATAGCTATAACCTTAGTAACGTAATTTATAAAGGTTTGGTCCCTACTTTTGTCTAGCAGACTTGTGGCTGCAATATGTAATTCGAGAAGACATTATATATACTAGATTACCAATTGCGATTTATAGAACACATATTTTACGTCATTTTCAAATATGGTGAGGGTTGGTTACAATCGTTACGTCCTGAAAGGATCTTAAGAAATACCTAGGTGGACATGACATACGATGTGATGCACAGAATATCATATTTTATGTCGTATTACGGGGGCTAGTACCTAAGAAAAGGCAAAATAAAACGCAACTAACCTTCGGAAAAACAAAAAGAGAGAGTTGGTGTAGCTTATTCTTAATCAAGGGCAAAGGGCAAAGGTAATTTATAAAACATATCGTGTTAGTCACACAAGTCACACTACATTTTATAAACATCGATTGCAAGAGCATCACATTCGTTACGAGCATCGATCCATACCGATTGTATGGCTCGAATCTTGTTACAGAATTCCAAGTCATCAATTTCAACAAGATCACGTTCTTACATTAATTGTTATGTTATGTTATATAACATACCTGATCAATGGCGCTATGTTATCATAATATCACATAGTGACAATCCGTGAGTCAGCTCAAATGTCACGGTACATTCACCGCCTAGACATATTTGTCACATACGTGATTGTTGGTTCACATAATAGGATCTTAATTATTAGACCGTAGCTTGGTATTCACTTGCCAGAATAAGGTGAACTAGAAGCCGGTTTAACGTTACTAGTAGGTACCTTGCCTTACATAATTGGTTGAACAAAATAATGTTGGCATTTGCAAATAATCGACGTGGTTTAGGTACTTACAAATTAAGCAATGAGCAGTGGTGGCCCAGTGGTAGCGGCCGCGACTTACCGAGTTGTAGGTCGCAGGTTCGAACCCAGGCAGGCGCTTTACTTAGTGTAAATTATTTCATCATCTCTCAAAACGGTGAAGGAAAACATCATGAGGAAACCGGCATGTCCTAGAACCAAAAACATTACCCTCCTTCCGGGGCAGTCGGGTAAAAATTCGAAGATATAATATGACATCTCCAACCCGCACTAGGCCCGCGTGGTGGGTTACGGCCCACTCCTTCTCACCGAAAGGAGGCCTGTGTCCCAGCAGTGGAAACATTATAGGCTGATAATTATGATTTTGTTATGTACTTGCAAATTATAAATGAATGACACTTCATCATCATCAATCATTTTAGAAACCGGTGCTCATTTGTGAAAACATTACTAATTTCTGCCAGGTTTAATTAATAAATCGTAACTAATGATGAAGTAACTTTACATGATTCATGATGACTAACCTTATGGTAACAACAACTAACATCGGTAATTGATAACGTATGTGTAACCTAGCTGCTCTGAAGTTCCCACATAGAAAAAGGTACAGTTATATACAATTTTAGGTACTAACCTACCTACCTGCACAATAATAGGTGACGAATGCATATTCTTAGAGGTATGTTATTGAAGTCTAGACCTTGATCAGTAATTTCAAACAATATTTTATAACTATACTGTATAACTATACAGCCAGTAATTACGTCTCAGCTAGATGATGTAATGGTTTATTATTTTATCATGTATACCTAACTTATACATACATTGATCACGATGATGCCTCAGGGAACTAATGAACGCGTGACCTGCTTAGACTGAGGACAATCATTAGGAAAAATCATGCGAATTTTGTTCGAACATAATTTTTATTAAAAACCTTTATGAAGACCACGCCGTGTACATTAAATGACTAATCTTATCGATTTTTTGGCACCTGCTCGATTACACTGGTATCACAAAATAACCCATCAAATTCATTGGTTGAAATTATTAATACGTTCAAGTGTAGGAGAGGCGCAAGCGCTTCCGTAGGGGAAGTGCACCGGCCATATTTTCATTCAAATACTACTTCCGCTTACCGATACCGATTTGCTGATAAGTCCCACTTGATGTTCAATGTGCATGTGGAAGATAAAAAAGTATAATTAGTATTTAAAGAACACGCTTTGATTTGCGTGGAACAGAACAGCATGGCTTGAATTAAAAACGGAATTAATTTTAGCGATGATTCATTGAAGTCAATTCTTAATTAAACTAGAACTGTCAAACAAGCTTTCGAGATGAATAAATCTAGATAAAAGGCACAGTTAGATAACAGATTATAAGTCGATTAAGAGTAGGAGTTAAATGGTGCATTGGTGCGAGCTGTTGGCTTCCCACGCGACTCACGGGGCGTCAAATCGTGGTTTTTCCTCGTATATATTATTCAATACATGTCCAACGCATCACTGCTCCCCCTCTGCATGTAAAAACGTGTACTAATTGACCCACTCCCCTTCACATTTCTTAAAAAACAATACTTAGCACGTTGTTGAAGGAAAAACAGAGCACTTAAATCATAGCAGTGATGTAATTAGATGTTATTTCAATTAAGAAGGGATTCAAATGTAATTGTTCAAATGTATTAGGCGTAGACCAGCTTCATTATTTTTTTAATTAATTGGATAAGCTTTACTGTGATTTTTTTGCCCTATATTTTTATTAAAACATGCAGCATTGAACCAACAAACCTACCTACAGTATTAAAAATAATCAGGTCAATCTGCTGCCGTAATACACATGCGCCAAACTGTAAATAAACATAAACAAGTACCTATAAATAACGCAGTGATAAAATATGTGTACATAAACAGATTTTATTGTGATCGTAACATGCTCAGGTCAACGCCTCCTTACATTTACCATTCGTATATAAAATTCAGCAGAATCTATTAATAACACTGTATATAAATAATCATTTTTGTTCTGTTTTGTAACAAATTATTTGTTTATGTGTCAAATTACACTTATTACGGTTGATATTATCAGTAGTATCGGAGTACAAACAGTTGGTCGTATGATTTTTATTTT
Organism: Conistra vaccinii; assembly: GCA_948150665.1. Classification (NCBI taxonomy): domain Eukaryota; kingdom Metazoa; phylum Arthropoda; class Insecta; order Lepidoptera; family Noctuidae; genus Conistra; species Conistra vaccinii. The sequence continues at coordinate 18,525,436 of OX411318.1, forward strand.
GCTTTGGAAAACATTGCAGGCATCATTTCGCGGTTCACTGCACTTTTATAAATGCTATCGGAAATCAGAATAGAGGTGGACATAGACTAGCGAGATCAAGTGAGCGAACGAGAATAAGTTTTCTTTTAGAATTTTCATGTATTATCTGAAAATATTGTCGAAGGTCTTTACAGTTCTTCCTATACACGCTTCAGTTATTTAAAAGTAAGTAGGTGTTAATATTGTTAGCGTATTTATTTGTAAATGAATACGAATTTGTTTCTGTCAATCGTTTGACGATGACACAATGATGTTTAAATGCGTTCAGGGGTAAATGTAATTTGATTTTTGGTGCAAGTGGACCTAATGTTTGTTAAGTTAAGTAGGTACCTAAGTGCGGATTTTCTAATGAAATTGAACGCGTTCAAGAGCTGTCAGTATACAAAATTCCATAACAATTTTGACACTGACAGCTCTTGAACGCGTTTTAGAAATGCTGATCACGTTCAGATACATTGGTGAACTCAGCCCTAAGTATAAATTGTAATAAAGGGGTTTGAAGATTTTTGTATGGAGGGTGGCCCTAACGTCAGGCCGCCATTTTGATTTTTTTTCTGAATCGCGGGGATAATCGAAAGTTTTTATTTAGATAGAGGACACTTATACAAACAAAAAATGACAGATAACATAATATCCTAAAGCGTCAGGTTTCGGAGTTATTCACCGAAATATAAGTTGAAAACTGAACCCTGAAACAAGGATTTTTTTGTTTTTTTTCCTTTCAGGTAAGTATATATTGAACTATGAAAACATAATTGCATCATGATTAAGTAATATTTTAGTTAAGAACGAAAGAGATATAAATATATGTATACCCCCCGCCAAATGAGGACGTGTGTTATATGGTTTATGTATGATATGGTGCATGGCATGGGCGCGACACCAAGAAAATCCTATTCAGCCTCCCGCTGCCTTCTTGGATGATATTATTTATACCGAATATGAGTAAAAAATCTTATGTTTTATCCACTAGGTGTATTTAATTAATTCATGTGTAAATAACTAAATCAACATGAAGGAACTACAACATAAATAAATAAATTCGTTATAAAAATAGTTATTTTTATCTTTGAATATCTCAGAAACGTGACACTTTATATGTTATGTTATTTCAAGTTTTACGTTTGTATAAGTGTCCCCTATCCAAATATATGTCATTTATTGTGCACCTTAATTTTGAAAAAAAATCAAAATGGTGGCTGATTTTAGGGCCAAAATCTTCAAACCCCTTTGCTAGTATTCTTGGAATCAGTGTCTTAAATACCGATGCTCTTTTAAGCTCATATAATTTTCGCGCAGTTTTCCATAAATATGAATAAATAAATCTACAACACTTTTAACAGCTACTCAGCGCATTAGTCCTTTGAACCCGTAGAGTACGTACACAAACGCTACGTCCCGTTATTTACCGTCGTATGCAACTCGTTAAGACCTTTTAGAGTAAATAATGCGATACTCTACTTTGTGTATGTCTCCGAAGATATTGAACCTTATTATCAAGACATACAGTTTAGAATGAGTGGTCCAATTTTCATACCAATTGCACGGTTTTGATGTTACGTCTTCAGAATATTGGCTTGCTGAAACAAATAGATAGTGTTTTTATCATCACAAGAACCGATTTGCGAGATTTTTTTTTGAAATCTATGATTTCAAATACAAACTTGCTGATTGCGTTGCTAAACTTGGAAAGTGTAAACGTATAATAAATTATTGCATTGAATTGTATCGATAGATAAATAAGTACCTAAAATAAGCCTTTTCTACTTTCAGTTTATTTTTCGAAACCTAAAGAAAAAGCAGGACTGCGTGCTCCTGCTCTGTCTCCCTCTTTTCCTTCCTGCCTTTCAAGGAATATTTTATCATTTATTTTTATACCCAAAACAACTTAAGTCTTATCAGTGTAAACATTGACAAGAACCGTTGTTCCCGAAACCGTCTTGTTTCGAAATCGTTATCTGGCGACAATACGTCCCCGCTTCCATTAGCGAGAAATTTTATCTGTTTGTCACGAGCTCTTCTAAATGTAGGCAGGATACACACAGGTCGACTGTCGATCACTTAACACAGAACTCAGAATCTATCGTTATTGTAAGCCTGTAGTGCAAGTGTGAACGCAGCCTTAGTGCCTTGTTTGTTTGAGGACAGTGCCTTTATTGCGTATGTTTGAGATGCTTTTATAGAAATATAACGAAATCTTCACGTTCGTCATAATTCGTTGTGCAAACGGGGACTTTTTCGTGACGTTGATATAGTGAAACTTTAGATAAGTTACATAAATAAGATAAAAGTCCACATAGAATCTATTAAATAGATCTAGAGCACATTTGATGTATTCCTAGCAAATATTTCTGCTCATTTAAAATTAAGAGGGTGCATCCTAAAAGTTGGCAACGTCGTAAATAGCTGTCAAATATTTACCTGTTTCGATTAATTTGGAAATAATACTGTATGGAAATAAGAAATGTGGCTAACCAATTGACTAGAATATTAATAATGAATTGCAATTATAACATTGAATTTGATGTTGTACCCGTTTTAGGTGAAAAAAAGGCAATTGGAAAGTTTCCAAATACTTTTTTTACATCTAAAACTAACTATTCGGTGTTACGATATGTTATTGCATTTCATAATCAATATTCTAGTTCGCTAGTTAGCCACATTTTTTATTTCCATACAGAAATATTATCAAATTAATCAAAACAGCGAAATATTTGACATCTATTTGCGACGTTGCCAACTTTCTGAATAAACACTCTTAAGATGTGGAAAGTATTTATCATTCATTTTATATTCTGCCTCCGCGACTACTAGAAACGAGTTCTGATGTAGTAGATTCACTTATGTAAGCTATAAATGCTGAATATGTCCCCAGTAACAGTACCTTAGTTACGTGACTGAGAAAAATCAGCATTAATCTGCCGCTAGCCGCGCACTAAGCTCATTTCGCGGAACATTGAATTGAGAGCTACCGGTGTGCAAGCGCATCAGCGCATGCGCCACTTGTCAGGAACGCATCTGTCATCCTTCCTCCTCAATTTTTTTCGCCTTCCTGTACATTGTCCTGCAATAAACCACACGTTTCAAGGCTTGGGTTAATAACCATAAAATGAAAGTTTGTAATATTACGAAATCAAAGCACGTGTAGTAGATAAGATAAGAATTGTAGTAAAGTGTTTGTATGCCACTTATGAGCCAAGTGCAGCGTTGATACGAATATAAATAACACACGAAATTGGCTCACGGACGATTCCAAGATACAAAATAAAACAGGAGTGTATTATGAGAGCATTCGACATCTGCTCGGGACGAGTTAGCGTCCACCTGCCCGCTATTATACGCCCGAAAACAATCGCGAAAAACCTGCCACTGCGAGCCACGTATCGTTCTCATTACAATAACAGGTGAGTGAGGGATGATGTTATGGCGAACCTAGTACGATAATTGCAAACCTACAACGTATTACTATAAATTCTGTAGTAAACAATTTTCTTATCGAACGTGCATGTAATTGGAAGAATGATACTTTTGGCATGGCTGAATGTTTTTAAGGGCGCAAGGTGGTCGTAGATACTCGAAGATGAAGTCTGTAATTTGTATCTTTATATTGTTGATGCATTGATGGGCGACGGAAGGTGATAAGTAAACCATAAACTTAAAGTACAAAATGCAAATGTGTATGTACCTTGTAGCTACTGTAAATTCTCTTGTTGTAAAATTAGGCATTTCGTATTAAGAGGGTTTATTCTGAAAGTTGGCAACGTATCAAATAGCTGTCAAAAATTTACCTATTTTGATTAATTTGGCAATGTTACTGTATGGAAATAAAAAATGTGGCTAACTAGCGAACTAGAATATTAATATTGAATTGCAATTATAACATTGAATTTGATGTTGTACCCGTTTTAGGTGTAAAAAAGACGTTTAGTAAGTTTCCAAATACTTTTTTATATCTATAACTAAATATTTGATGTTATGATATTGATTATTGCATTTCATAATCAATATTCTAGTTCGCTAGTTGGCCATATTTCATAATTCCATACAGTAATATTGCCAAATTAATCAAAACAGGAAAATTTTTGACAGCTATTTGCGACGTTGCCCACTTCAGTGGTACCTTTAAAATTGACATTTCTACTTTTGAAACTGGAGTGAAATATTAATATGTACCTGTTCAACTTGATATTTGGAATCTTTACAAAAAATAAGGTAGTCAATCGATGACATGTGTATTTATGTTTTAATATTATTGTTATGTGGGCGACAGGAAGTGTGTTGGCGTTGTGACCATTATAATGTAACTTATACGTGCTCAGCTTTTATCTTAAGTATCTATGACGTTGTTAATTGTAAATGAAATGATAATCCAGTTACTTCTGTTTCAGACATCGAACTCACATTTCCTATTTCCATAATCCTACCTGCCCCATTCAAATATTTTAGTTCATTATGTATTTAATAATAAAAAACTTTGCCAGCTCCATTGAAATATGCACTGTTAACAACGCACTCAACAAAGCCAGCTGCACTAAATTGAAACGCTCTAAAACATTTTCTTCACACATTAGAGCCCGTTGACACGATATTATTGATGGATCCTAATGCTCCATAAATTAACCGTTGATTATCCAAAGCTGCCTATAATCGCGCCGTTTCGCGACACATGTCGTCTTACACCTGACGCTGCCACGTGCACCTAACGTTTAACGTTTCTTTATTAGCATGTGCTTCCTTTAAAGAGTAACTTACTGATGCTATCGGGCTTTCAATATAAACCTTAGTTAATTTCTTTGAGTGTTGCTTTGCTGATCAGAAATTAGACTGCAGGCTACTAGTAGTTGTATGTTTTAATCCAAGGGAAAAAATGCACTGAGTTTTCTTCTACGATCATAGGAAAATATTGAACTTCAAAGAAATGTCTTCTTGCCTATCCAAAGTTCACGCCTTTTCCTTTATTAAATTAAAATACCTACTAAGAAGCGATCTAAACCAAGCGTGTGCCTGAAAATTTAAATATCAACCGTAGTTAACTTAGCGCACCTGCTAAGCGCATGTGCCTAAGTTAACTATGAATTAATGTGAAGAATTTTAATGAAATTGATGCAACTATAGGTAATGGCTACTATTAGTACAGATGCGTGATAAAGCAATTGAAAAGTAAACGTTCACTGTTTCATTAGCTGGTGTAATTATAAATAATAACGAAATAAATTAAGTGTTTTATGATGTAGATTGTAGAAGTTATTCATAATCAGCCTATAATGTTCCCACTGCTGGGACACAGGCCTTCTTTCGGTTAGGGGGAGTGGGTCATAATCCACCACGCGGGCCCAGTGCGAGTTGGTAGATATGACATGTCTTCGAATTTTTTGGTTCTAGGACAATAAAATTTTATTTGTTATAGAGCTGCATCAGTCTGAGCATCTACGTAGGCAGGTTGTCAGAGTTGTCACTTATAAGTTGTTCGACATGAAGTAGTGTAATCTATTTTAATGTGTTTGTCCTTTTGTGTCACAGGTGCTGTGGCATCTGGATATATTCCGGCGCAGCTTCCGCGAGCTCACTGGCCACGCTTGCCTTGGCCCGTCGTGTATTTTTTGCGCCCTAAAGGTAAGACAATTAATTCACTATTTATAAGTAAGCATCTGCCAGTACTACTGCAGTCACAAAGAAAATTATTTTCTCGTTATTACGAGAAAATAATTTTCTTCGCACATATTTGTGCAAAAATTAAGATAATGTATGCTTTTAATATTTGTAACGTGACTGTTAATTGACTCAGGCGTGACTTTGCGGAAATCCATTATAAGATACAATAGCCTATATACTATACCTCTCAACGAGGCATCCTCACAACACGACGTGTTGCCACGTCAAGCGCTGTACGCAGTGTGTTGTGCGAGGTGAAACACGTGTCGATTTCTTACAGGGTTCTTTATTACTCTTTAAGAACATATTTGGTTTTTAATATTTGGGATTGTATTTTCTAAGGTGACGATATTATCGAGTAGTTCCACGCCCACGTCTACAAAATGTATGGAAATACGTGCACGTTATCGTGGACGGAAATTTAAAAGCGTCTTCATATATTTGCAATCATGGTAGTGAGATGTATGGAAAATTTCCATACATTTTACTTCCATGCGTTATCGTGATGCCGTGGACGTCCACGATAATATCGTCACGTTGGAATGGGAACGGTAAGAAATGGAAATGAAAATTAAGTTAGCATGTTAGCTATTCACAACGAAATGTCGCGATAAGAAAATTTCCTGCATATTGTACCTTTTGTTCTGCTACTACCTACAATGTACTTTAAAATTCTCCGCACTTGCATAATTTGTTACACACGCAATACATCTCGAGTCGCAGCTGAAAGTGCAAAAGCCTTTCTCGTTCTTACACTTAAACGGCTTGTTTTAGTTGCGCAACGACTAGACGAACTAAAACAACCAGAAACATGATTCTTTGACCACTCGAAACGACACAAAGTACTTACTTCTAACAAAGCGAAAGAACTGGTGTGACCTCGCCGGTGCCCGGCAGACAAACGTGACCTTTTGTGAACAATAGAATCTGTTCATAGCCTTATTCAAAACGAAATCTCCGAGCTTTCAACGCGTTAATATCATAAAGAAACATGGCGTTTTTATAATGAAGCCTCTCTCTGCGTTACTTTTTACAGACGCATACGAACGAAGTAATAAAAGTGCGAATAATTTGTATGAAAACAAATAAGTGCAACTATGTATTAGAGAATGTGTGAACACAAGGTTTTTCATGTAAGCTGCAATAACTGGCAGAATGTTTCAGTCTTAAAATAGCTTCTGCTCTAATACTCGAAGTGAGACGAGAGTCAAGGGCATGGAGGGTTAATCTAGTAGAGCTAGACTGCCCAGACTGGTTTCGCAGAATGGGCCGCGCAGCCTCCAGCCTCGTTGTGATTTAGCTACCCGCTTTATATTTGTTAACTGCAGATTGGCGCTGAGCTCTGGGATAGTTTTATAGCCCTTTGTCTTCCCTTCCAGCTTATTTATTGTTCTGTCAGCGTCAAATTAAGAGGTAAGGACACTTTTGTCGTTATACTGGATGATGTATTTCCTTTTTATAGATGCTTTTAGGTGTCGACAACAAATAAATGGGGTAATTATGCAAATGTAGCGTGTTGAGGGTAGACAAGCATTAGCCAAGTGGTTTTGTAAATGGTCATGTACTCATATGTAGCAGAAGCGTTTGCCGGTTGAAATGATAGAACAAATTATTGTAATTGCGTAAAAATAATTGTATTTACAATCATACATAAATAATATGATTCAATTTCAAGTACTTATCTACGTAGATTTTGTGACTATAATTTGAAATACAATCGAGAATCTTCTCGTTGCCTGTTATCACAATAAAACTTTCTATTTCGTATACGTATGTATTTGGTACCGGCAAAGGCAGCGCGTGCGCAGACGCCGTTACATTTCCATTTTCAAACTCGTTTGAAGTTGGCGCCCTTTTCGACCAATGAGCTGCGCGCGTAAGTTCGTAGAACTTTTAGCCTCAGCCGTGATTGGACGGCGAGTGTTGTGGCGCCAAGTGGGTACACTCACTCCTTTCTTTTTATCAATACGACAAATGCTAATGAGTATACAACCTTTATGACTGGACCATTGCTGTTTCTTAAAATAGAAACAATAAAGATAATGATTATGTTTCTCAACAAGAAAATATAAAGTTGCAGCTTTTTGTGCTATGAACAAAATAATAATTAAAAATAGCCTTTCAATTTGCAATTTCAAACTAAAAAAATACATTTTCATCAACAGTTAATTGAACAATTTTGATCGGGTTATTAAAAATACCTGCAATTATTTAATTAACCTACCTACTACAATATTTTTTACGTCTTCTAACAACTGTTAATTAATTTGATATCTACTAGGAGTCTACTAGCTACTTTATCGCCCACGGCAGTTTTAAACTGGTGTCGTGGGTGAAAATGAATATACTCCGGCTAATTATTTTAAACTTGCACAGTCAGTTTGATATCAAGCTTTAAGAATAAAAAGATTTTTATATTCTGTTGATATTTTTAGATAGTGGGATGATAGAAAATCTATTGACATCTGTCGTCGGAGGCGATTGATTCTTTGCATAATAATAACTATAATGCCTAACGTGAATTAAAATATTATCGTATAGTCAAGGCATCACGATAACCCCAGGTTCGCGCGGGTGATTTTTTTCGCGCACTGGATTTTCAACGCTCTGCTTAGCGCCAAGACTTGAAATTCCAACAGTGTGTTTTTTCGATGCGCTGGGATGCACTCTGTTGAATATTTAACGCTAGGCTCAACACCGAGAGTTGAAAATCCAGTGCGCGTCAAACCCCGACGCGATATTTTTACGTCCGTGGGCTAACACAGGGAAGTAAAATGTATGGAAATATGACTTGAACGTGTACGTCCACGATAATATCGTCACATTATAAATTATAAAAACGGACTATAAGGTTGTGCAACAATATACTTAGAAAGTCTACTAAAAATATTTCAAAGCTTGAAGTGGTTTCAATGTCTAAAATAAGTCAGTGGCGATGTACAATATTCAAGCTCAATTGGCTAAGTCGCTTTGACAAAGTTCTGTTCTGTCTCCTGTCTTCTCTCCTTATCCCCAGAAATTATTATGCGCACTGACACCCTAAAAAGAAAAAATAAATGCCCTTTCTTCCAGCTGCTCTGCAAATATGTTTAATGATACCTTTTTAGCACATTACTGTACTACAGACAGACACACGGACAAACAAAGCATTAAGAAAACTGTGCGTCATTATTTGAATCACTTTCTGAAGTATTGTCTTCAGTGTTTTATGGCTCATTAGATAGGATGATTCGGAAAAAAATTATATGTTGGGTTAGCTATACGTCAGTATTTAAAAAAAATAAACAAGTTTACAAAACGACGAACAACGATATTTCAGTTATGCAATAGATACTTTTACAGCATAAATAATTACGCAATAACCACCTTTATCACCTAGCTAATAACAGTATTACAGTATCTACTCAATAGGTGCAATCTCACCCGTTCAAAATTGAATTTGTTTTACGGAACCACGAACGCGAATCCAACCTTAACGTTCTCTATTCATAAACAACCAGATTATGTAGACCCTTGAATTAACAATAACTGGAAGTATTTCCAAGAAAATATTGTAGTGAAAGGTGGCGTGAAAGTTCTAGTGAGTTTAGTCCTAACAAAGATGAAGTTCCGGAAGATTGAAGCAGAAATTGACTACTCTATTATGAAGATAGTTTGAGGAAATCAATCAACAACTTAATGATTATATGATTTTTATGTTACTTTTAAAAGGTTGGGAGAACCTTGAGGTTTTATTGGCAATATCTTTTCCAACCGATAACTATCATCAAACTTCGAATCCAGGTGTAGATAAACAAGGTGGAGACTGGAGAGGACAATAAATTAAACTGCGTATAGCTAATGACGTTCCCAGTTTGCATACAAAAATTCAATCAAATATATCCAATAGTTTAGTCACTGTAGCTAGTCGGCTAATCGACAAAATCTATAGTTGACCCATAACTACTAACATTATATATAATATTATGTATAATATTATTGACAGTGTTTTTCATTTATTGTCGTATTATTATCTCCACCTATACCTATTCTAAATACATCTAGGTTCAGCATTAATATTGTTGTTCCAAAGACGGTTTTTTTCTTAAAACAAGTGTCGTGAGAGCCGTGAATCAGAACACTTGGTAATGGATATAACAGACAATGATCAAACATACTCTTAGCCTTATCTGCTAATCAAATGGCAATTAAAACTTTTACTTCGCCAGTTCGCCTTTCATCTAACGGCATGAAGCCGGTAATTCACAGCGATATATTCTGCCTAGTAGCTGTTACACTTTAGCAATTAGCTATCGGGTTTATAAAGTACGTAAAACTGCATGAGCTGACCATATTTAAATTGCAAGAAGCCATTTTTTGTATCCAATTTAGGCACAGTATATAAAAGTACTACAAAAACTTTAATAGGGGTTTTAAACACTGCTGTATCTAATCAGTTACATTTAGCTACGGTTTCTCTTAATAGGCACATGTAGGTAGATATTATTGTGATTTTCGCGATGATGACGATGCAATCCGCCTATAGAACGTCTTAAAATTAACTATGAAATCTTGAGCAGTATCAAGTGTTGCTGCAGCCAGTCTGTATTGTTAGGTGATTCTGTAAGGTAAGGCCTTAAGTTCCAGCCTAAAACATTAGAAAAGAATGTTCACGAATAAAGAATGAACTGGACAAACAAACAGAGCGAGAACAGCATCAGACCAAAGGTTCGTTCCGCTTTAGAATTAAACCCAAAAGAGTATTCTATTCCAAAGCATACTCAACTATAATGTAACTTAAGTAGACCATAATTTAAATATCAATTTCCCCTGATCTAACTACATAATAAGTGAAACATTAAGCCAAATATTAGTGTGGTATGTAGCAACAACGCCAGACCATGATCTAGGCACGTTCCGTAGAATCGGGCCGAGGTAGTACGTGCCCCGAGCTGGACACAAACTGGGCCGGCCAATTACTCAGATAATATTAAACCACTATGTTAAAATTGTATAGATATTTGTGTGTTTTGTTTCATTTTACAAGCATAAAATTACACCCATTTTGAACAGAGAACTAATTTACTCAGATATTCAGAAATTTCATGCGCTTGATTTTTTCTGGAAGTTATACGGTTCCATTTGTTCGGAATTGGAGAAAATATGGTGCAGCGAAACCTACATGGTAGATAAGGCAATCCTTTATTGCGATAGATAACAAATAAGAAGTTTAAAAAAAGGTCAGTTAAAGTTATTATATTCAAATTAAAAGTCGGCAAAAATTGGAACATGATAAATTGACGTAAATCCAAAACCAGCTTCAGATTTCCACTCTTCTTAACATAAAATATCAAATAAGATAGAGTTATCGTAGGTGGGGTCAATATGTCAACATTAGTGGGATTTAATAAGTCTGTTGCATCAGTAGCCATTATCATCAGCTTTTTCCGCCCACCTTAGGTTAGAGGCTCTGCCCCGCTCATTTATTGTGCAGTAGGTATGATATTATAACTACCCACACGATTCTTCAACAGTATTGTTACGTTGTAAAAACAATCATAATAGTCGCTTTGAGGCTGGCATGTAGAAATATTATGACTTTGTCTCGTTCGTTCAGATCTGCAATTCAATGACTTTGTTACGATACAGCAAACATTTATCATTATGGCGAAACCTTACCTTTTGTGGAGTTATTTCCTATGTTTCTATCTTATTTGTCTCTTTTTAGCAAAAAACATTGCTCGAACAATTCTCTTGTAATTTCCAGTACCTAGGCATTGACGCAATAAATCAGTGGCGCCACATTCTACCAGCACCAACGTACATGCGTCTTACCTTTATGAATGACTAGCTGACCCCTGCCCACTTCGTTAGGCGGTAAACATAAATATATAGCCTATGACACTTAAAAATAACGTGGCTTTCTATTGGTAAAAGAATTTTCAAAATAGATTCAGTAGGTAGATCCAGAGATTACCCCCTAGAACCTCACAAACTTTGTCTCTTTATAATATGTCAGTTTGGTTTTTAAGAAGTAAAGAGGCTTCCCCTAGTGATTGAAGGATCCGAACACAAGTTACGCGTATCTAAATTCGCTACTGCCATTAACAATATCTAAAAGCAATTAAACACGCAATAACAGAAGTAATATTTGCCAGAAACAACAGCTCAATTAATATTAATCCCATCACCACGTGTCAAAATCGTGCATTTAAATTCGTTCTCGGAATAAAAGGTCGTGAAAACCTTAAGATTGATAATGTGGTTCATGGGGGTAGATCACGCGAGAGCGTGCCGTGCAGACCACGGATGCTGGGACCATGCCACGGAATAGATAGATACAGAAGGCCTGCTTTTAATGAGCAAGAACGGGCGGTACGCACATGTAGACGCGAATGTATGGCGATCTCAAAGGCAGTCGCGAGAGACGAGAGACTTAACGTAGACGCGTGTCTGTGTTCAAATGTGTTTTAGAGGTCGTTGTATGGAATGGACCTTCTGTCTCTACATATTTTGTGGCATGGTCCATAGTCCATGGTACCCGTAACATAATAGATCTACATTACACCATGTATCTATAGGAGCGTCGCACGCGCAGCTGCAGGACCGGTTTTGGCTTCTCGTTTACTCCAAGTTCTGCCATGTCATACTTTACTATAAATGTTTATAGCTATACAGTTAAGTGTTGGGATGGACGTAAAAGCAGTCTTAGTAGTAAGGTCCGGATGCTGTGGTGTGCTGAAGGATTGATTTGATTGAATTATGTTTAACATACTTAAAATTTTAGTGTCCCAATTAAATTGAAATGTAAAGTGATTTTAAGTGATGGCCTGATACACAGGTTTTAATTAACCTAGATAGAGCGGGTCGCTACCTTACATTGTAATTCCGAACCATCATTATTTGCACCTGTAATTAAAATATTGTAGATTTAGGTTCGTTTTTATTTTTACTCCAATATGTATTTATAACAATCTCGCGAATGAAGCAAGCACTTACAGAAGCAAAAAGCTAAAGACAATCATTATTTAAATGACGAGTTTTCTTTTATTATATATAGCCTCATGCAAAAAGTCCACTTCTTAGCAAAAACCACCATTAAATACTAATAGCGTTAAGTATTCCTCGTCACCTTTTTTCCTTGTTAGTATGTCTGGTTATTTTGCCTAACTTGTTTCTATTTCTGTAATAGAGCCTAGCAGATTTTGATCAGAATCCAGGTAGTTTTTGAGTCTGAGATCTATTCAGTGGGTGATAGACGTGCGACTTTAAAGTACGCGGTTTTTAAGTTCGCGAACTTACTCGCCGCCGCGCGCCGTCGGTGACACACGTGAAGCTTGCTCACACTGTATCGCAATGTTGTTGAATTTTCGGAACCAAACTAAACAAACATTACACAAATGTCGAAACTGAATTGTGGCACGCGACTCGCAGCGATGACAGACGTACGAAACTACGAACCAAGGCGGGCTACGAGCAAAATTTCAAACCTGTTGAATCGCTGACGCACTCAGCGGTTTTAAAAAACGCGTACTTAGTATGACACACGGACGAGAAAGGACACCGAGCCATAAGTACGCGTACTTGCTCGTACGTCTGTAGATGTTCCTTTAGGGGTATGAGGAACAGGGTGTAAAGTTCACTCATCCACCATAGAAAAGGGAGGATCCTCCAACCAGACGGGTTGTTATGTCTGGCGGGCAACTGCCCCATATGTTGATTTCGGATAGTCTTATCTATGTTATTCGCTCAGTAAACTCTAACTGCGAGATGTAGGAATTGTGTGACGTCATGTCTTTTTGTTTCGTAGTTTTTTTGTATGTGGCGGTCTAACCGCTACATTCCTAAAAACAGTATATTCGGAACTTATTGAAATCCTTGAACAGACCGCTATTTCTACACGCTTCTTTCTCTGAAGCTGTCTAAACGTACAAAACGTCTCGTACAACAATATCGTTATTTACTAGTAAAACCTTCTATTGTGCATTATTGCAAAAAAAAATGTACGTTTACCTGTTCCACGAGATCTGCTTCCTGTGCATTGTGCGCCGGTATCAGTTACAACAATGGACGTACCATTTGTACTACACCAGCTCGGCGGTACCACGAAACGGAATCATATTATACTCCTTAGTGCACTACTTATTTTGCACGTGGGTTTTCGTAGCCAACTTCAAGAGCATTTAAAACAATATAAGAGATCACGAAATTCTTAGAATGATTAATCCCATTTTCCTTTATTATTTGTCCTCTAATCGGCTAAAATACTTCCTCGGCATTAAATGACTTATACGCCAAGATCATTAGAACAAATCCTAAGAAAGATACCATGAAATACAATGCAGTATAGTCAGATAAGCCCTGCCAGGCCGAAAAAATGTATAGGTAAGTGACGTAAAATAACAACTTTATATGTCACTCCCACGTAGAAGTTAGTGACCAAGGCTTCGCCCACTAGTTGGTGACGACTTGATCACTATCTTATCTGAAAAAGCTAGTTGACTAAGATCCCTAATATGGATTGATCCATGTTCGTACTGCTTCAATACGTTTCAAATTCGCTTTTAAACCTCATCATCTTTTTTGAAGTGAAAACTTCTCGCGGCGTTGTGCACTTTTTTTGGGATGGGTAAAAAATGTTAAACTCGCGTCAGATTGTGCCGTAAGATCCGTTGCCTAGCAACCGACTAAGTAAATATCAAAATAAATAGTCTTTGACATTACATAAAGATTGCCAGGTAAGAAATTTTACCCATATTGATGGGTAAATAAAAAGCAGTCAAAACATATTCATGAAAAGTGTTTAAATAAATTGTTTATTTTTGTTAGACTATATTTTGAAAATAAATAAATATACTACTACTACTAATGAATACAATATTTAACCACATAAATTATAGTACTTTTATACTGATAAGTAAAGCAATTCGTACGAAATTATTCCCTAACCATTACAAAATATTCAAAAATGCACAACGTTTATGTTCAAGTTTTCACTTCTGCCGGCACTCCCGGAGTGCAACCCGTTGTTTTTTTTTATCACTCATCTATAATAATAACAGATTTCTTTCTCTAAACCAGCCAAGACACTCGTCTAAAATAAACCGTGAAACATCATCACAAGAAGTGTCTGGGGAAACCTGGCCGCCACTGACTTATGGCTAACTGGAAAGTGGTGAAAACGGGCCTTTTAGGGTCTGGCCAAGTCGCCACGTGCGCCAACGACCGGTCACGAAACTCACGAAAGATACCGACTCGGGCGGCGGCGCCCGCGCAATCTCCCTCCCTTCGCCCTAACTACTCCGCTCTACAAATCACTACGGATTACATCGTAAACTATATTTTATTTGATATCTGATATAATTAAGCTTGTCGGGCTGTCCGCTGTCCTGTCAGAGTTCACGGTCTCTAGACGGTCGTGGGAGGTCGATTTATCATTTTAATGGAATAGGAAAAGTTTTACTATATTTGTTTAATAGGGATAAGGTGAACACCGGAATGGGTAACAACATTCTAATTACGTTGTTGTTAACTGCAAGACGCCTAATTAAAATAAACTGCATGTTCCTTTGTAATTTTTGTATGAATAAGGTTGAAAGAACTCATGGCACTGTCAAAAGTAATCATCAACCGCAAAATGCCACATAGCATCTATTGTGTGTGTTGTATTCATAATGATAAGTCCAGCACCTCGTCTTCGTGCAATTGTGTCCTCTATTCCTGTTCAGCTAAGAACCAAAATTCTACATTATGATATGAATTCGTGATGTACGTAAGCGCAATGCCCAAGCGCATGTCAATCATCGTACGCACATGTCCATAGCCAACTGTCATGCGTGTGTGGATACGATAACCGACCGTTGTCAATATAAAGTATTGTTTAAAGACACGAATATGGCGTTGCATTTTTGATTGAATGTATGTCATTATTATCAAGTGCCTTCCATCCACTTGAACTCTTCATGGCACTTAGGAAAAGTAAAAAAAAATTGTTAGGCGCAGTTCGACCCCGCGCCGCAGTTTCGTGAAAACGTGTGGCGAAATAAGATGTTATTAATAATATTTACAATGAATTACATAAATTGATGTTTATTGCATTCCTAACGACACAAGCTTTCATCGATTATATAGATATTTTTTAGTTCTGAGCAGATTTACGGCCCATATGAGACGACATTATAATGCAACAGATTTTCTTACGGTTTCTGATAGTGCCGTTGCTATTTGCTCGGCAATAGATTTTTTAGGCTCAAGAATGCTTGCATCATAAGGAATGTAATCCTTATGATGCAAGCATTCTTCGATTGGGATTTTTCTAAACTTCTGGTCAGATTTACGGCCGATATGAGTCTATCTATATGAACTTACTATCAGTACTCCTAGCAAAAAGACGTTATCAAGTCAAAATTGGAGCTTTCTGTTCATCCAAAAAAATGCTTTATTAAGTCTTCAACTTCTGGAGACAAAATCTGCACCAATCAGGTTCTAAAATAACGAAAAATCTGGTTTGAGTGGGTAAGCAAGTCTATGATTGTAACAAAGTACCAGAGACACTACCTTCAACCTTCAACCGACTTAGAGAGGCTAGGCACAACACAACTAAGTAAGGAATGCGCAATCGTTGTCTATTATCTTAGCTAGGTGTTATCTGCTGTAATTACTAATGGACTCAGTTGTTTCGAAATCCATTTTAGATTGGTTTGGAATCCATTGTATTTTCATCTTGGACAGTTGCATATTTACTTTAAGTGATAATGCTTGTGTACGGTTACAGTTTTCCATAGATCAGTTCATTACCTATAAAAGGTGACTGGTAAGTAGTGACCAATAGTTAAACACGTGACTTTACTCATCATTATTAAAAACTTTTACTATGGTACAAACCCTGAATTCGTGAAAAAAAAATAAAGTTGTTCCTACATTTTGACGAGTTATGAGAATTTAAATGTAGGGGAATAGCAGTATTTTTTTTGGATTTCATATTTGGCCCTATAGCTAGTAAAAGTTGTTCATAATGATGAGTAGTCAGGTGTTTAAGTATCGGTCACTAATTACCAGTCACCCTAATAGTCAGTTTCCTTTTTCGAAATACACGTATTTGTTTCACTATATTATTTTATTTACTTCCGAGATTGAACACAGTTCGTTTTGAATTTTCTCAAGTGACTTCATATGTGCAATATTACCTATGTTAACTTATAACGGGGACACCATTGCGCTTATCATCATTGAATTATACTGGTAACTTCAATCAGCTGCGCAATTGCTTGGTGGTACACTAAATTACTTACCATTACTTACCACCTATTACCGATACAAAATTGCAGCTTACGGAAAATATGTATTTAATAAAACCGGACGCTAAGTATTAATTTGAACGCCTAATTTGGGTTGCAAATATTTGAGTTAAGTACCAAAATCACTTTGAATTCATAACGGAAATGATCCAATTACCAGCCGAAATTGACACAAAAGCAGTAATTAAAATATTAAATCATTAACGTTAACCTGAGGGGACATGTTTGGGCGTCAAACAGGTTGCAAGTGAAATGAACAAGTGGACAGAAACTAGGACGACGACACACATTATGAATATAGTGAGAGTGGGCATCACTCGAGCGCATAAATCTTTTCTGACGAAATTACTAACAGACAGAGGTCTTCAAAAGATATATTATGAGTTTTAAATTATCCTTACAAGACACCGTAATCAGTTGGATCTTCCGAACCAGTGGAAATATCTTTCAAATTCCCGTTTCAGACCAACGAAAACTTGTCTGAAACCTTAAATTATTTAAAACTCTTTTAAAACGGTCAATTATATTTTTTAGTGTTTTTAATTTAAACAGCGGGTAGGACAATTTCTGTTAAAA
This sequence comes from Conistra vaccinii, assembly GCA_948150665.1. Classification (NCBI taxonomy): domain Eukaryota; kingdom Metazoa; phylum Arthropoda; class Insecta; order Lepidoptera; family Noctuidae; genus Conistra; species Conistra vaccinii. The sequence goes on from OX411318.1 coordinate 18,542,979, forward strand.
CGGTATTCTTCAACCTGTATTGACCACCATCGGTCTTTAACTCATATTTTATTGCCGTGTGAACTTCTTCTGATGCAGGTAGCTCTATTGTGTAGGTTAATGCTCTTTTATTGAAAACTTATGTTCGGGACGAATAAAAGATTCAGCTCAGCGAACTAAGCACAAACGTCCATTTCGTACGCACGTATTTTGATTTGTGGTGATTCGTCTATAGGTCCCCGATCCATTCCATTTCAGATGCATGCTGTGCAGTTTCGGTTTCTTATTCTCTTTTTTTCGCTTTACGTTTTTGTTAGAACTTAGTTAATTACAACGACTTACTTTTAACCCAGAAACGTGACACTGAAACAATTGTTACTTTGTTAGTTGAAGTTCAAACAAAGTTCTGAACGAGTTAACTTTTATAGACAAAAATATTGCTATTGTTCATTCACACGCTCGAAGATAAAGACGCGTAAAACGTACATTTTGAATTCCAAGAGAATGATGACTCAACCATACGCGGTAGTTAAAAATTGCCATGTTAAATTTTATTCAGCGGAAGCTAACAATTGCTGAATTCTTTGGAGGAGTAATGTTGTAAGAGTGCAATGTTCGATCTCTTATTACAATAACTGTAGACTCCACGATCTGTGTCTAAAGAAACATTCCTATTATTGTTTTCGGATTTAGTTGTCGGTGATTCATCAATTTCGGATCGTTGTTCGCATTTTACTTTTTTAATGAAGTAGACAAAATGAAACTGTTGTATAAGACCTTTCATACGGTATCTTTCCATGAAGCTTTTCCTCGTACGCTTTACGTCCTATTTGTCTTCCTAGAAGTTCTATAAAACAATTCCATACCTATTAAACTTTGTTTATAAGATATATATTAATGATATGTTAATGAATTACCGTTGGCTTAACGCTAGTGTTCATATTCACGGTCACGGAAACCCGTTGTTGCGAGATTTCATTTCAATAGACTTTAATGTTACTTGCAACTAAACTTTTGACATTTACTATTGCGCCGTACGCCGCTATAACTAACCTCTTGTGTCTGATAAATACCAATTTAAGAGTTCAATGAAATTACTGTGTTGCAAAAACTTCTGATCAGGTGAGTACCTATATGATTGGCTTTGTGTGTCTGCTTACGCAAATCAGTACCTAAGCTTAATTATGAGAATAGATTTTGAAGTGAAAACTACTTTAGCGGCGTTGTGCACTTTTTTTGGGATGGATAAAAAATGTTAAACTCGCGTCAAGACACGTGACCTGATCGAAAATTCGTAAGAGGGAGGGAGAGTAGAAATGTTGTTGACAGCGCATACTGTTTAATTTTTTTGGAATTTTTTGATGGAGCTACAGCATTCGTTCTTGTACTGACAGCAAGCCACATAAATTCCTGACATTTTCGTTAGATGGCGTTACGTTGTATCAAAAAGTTACTTAGTTTTCACTTCTATCGGCAGTCTCCAAAGCCTGCCCGATGTTTTTTTTTTAAATCGGATTATAGGTTTTCTCATTACTGCATAGCCAGACAGGAACAAAAACTTAAAAAACGATCAACGTCTTCATTTGTTTATCGCCAGGGTTCGTTGCGCCGGTAGTCTCATCAGCAGCCACGATAAGAAAGGCATCACATTACGTTGCCTCGTCAAGTATCAACGTTATCATTAGTGTACGTATACATACAACAAGATCTCGTTACTTCGTCGTATCGCGTTAGGCCCTTTGCACACACATGGTTTTCTAGCCGTGAAAAACTACGATTGATTCACTGTGTGTAGGCACGGTTGTCGGTGTTCTATGGATCACTATGGAAGCTTGTTAACAGACACGGTGGCACTAAGGCACGGCACCATCGCGTAGCGTATATACAAGCTTACACGATTTTTCTACGGTGCGGTTAACCGTAAAGAAACCGTGCCATGTACAAAGGGCCTTACTGAAACCGGTACTGGCAACCGCAGCTTGACCCCGCACTCACCAGATTGGTTTTGCATAAGTATGATGTACTATATCTGCGAGATCATGCAGATATTGTCCTATTACTGGATGTGAACGAACACTAGTAATGAGCTTGCGAAACTTGAGGCAATATCCTGGCAGATCCTTTGTTGTGGCGATACCATATTCGTTATCCATACTTCCATAGAATCTCCCACCATCCATAGGATCTTTCACCTATTATAACTGATAATTGCAATATCTTGAAGACTTTAAAAAAAATGGGAAATCATCAAATAACTTCTCCCGCTCTGGGCGGAGCGTTCGGAGGGCGTTTCAGACTCTTGCTGACTAAAACCCACCACCGTTCCTTCAGTTGCCTGTCCGTTGCCAGTGGCCACGGTAACCCTTTAGGACTTTCCCACAACCCCGGCAGAATATCTTAATATACTGTCAAAATTAGAGTGTGGTACATGCCAAAATCCAATCACACATGCAATACTTTAGAAACAGTGAAGGGTGAGACTCGCCGCGGTCGATGATCTAAGCAAAATAATGATACAGAAGAGACCAGTGTTTAACTCTGCGCACTGGATTAATTATGAAGTCATGGAGAAACGTTCCGTGGTCGAGAGAATGACGTCACCACTTTATAGGTACCATTTCTTGATTACAAAGACAATAATGCACGTAAAGTTTTGGTGGACGTTTCCTTGAATATAATTTGCTAAAGGTTGCTAAATTGGGACACGAGGAGACTGGCTTAAAAGTTTAGCAACACCTACCTTAATAAGAAATCAATTACTTTATGAATTAACTTATAGCCTTCTCGCAACTTCAATCACATTATTGATTTTATTAGTCAGTGCATTCTCCTTGGTTTTTTGTTCGCGGAAAAGCTTCGTTAAAGCTTTCAAATACACAGTTAAATCATAAAAACATTTGTATTTCCAAACTTCGAACTCAATACCTACAATATTATTTTTGAGTTATCTTCAAAAAATACATGTTCATGCGATGAAAACAAGATACAAAACTACATTAGCTGTATTTTATTATTTTTCTAATACTAGTCAGTCCTCTGTCTGACCCAACTGCTCGCAGTCATTCCTTTTTATATAAAATGTATGATTTTATACAATTACTTGTGACATATTACTGTGTATGTGGAATTTTAATTATAATTGCAATGTAAATTGTAGTTTCCACATACTTTTAATCTCCTAGCTACAACAAGTAAGATACATAACCGGACTCCCGCGCAAGCCTCTCGTCTGTCTCGCTCGCACACTGGCAAGCACAGACTTGGCGTCAAAGCCTTCATCTGTTATCTTTGTCGCTCGCGTGCGCCGGCGCAGCCTGTCACTGCGCGGTTACTCCACGTACAGTCGTACATGACGCCTCTCTACCGGAGCGCACGTCGCGTGTTTATTTTGAATTTAATCGAACTAAAGCGCTTTTAACACACGTGAAACACCACACGGTCCTGGATTATTACGTGATATCACCAGTTATTGACCCAATTATAACAAAGTGAAAGTGCAGTACCCAAGTGAAATGTGTTTGTGTTAAAGGTCATTATCATATAAAATCGTGTCCTAATCAAGTGAACGGTATTGTATCTATATTGGATGTGATTTTATACAGTGAATTGGTTAGTTGTTAGCCTTGTAAACGACAGCTCTTCGACGACTGCAAACTAAATATACAAGTGTTCATTTATTTAAATTTGACGAGACAGCCCTGTGCGGCGATAAGTAAATGCGATTTTCAGGGTCGCGTTTTATTCAGTTTTCGAAACGAGAAATTTATGAAGCAATCAGCAAGCTAGTTAGGTTTATAAAATTCGATGTATTGCCCCACACAGTGCGTAAAGTTGCGCCATCATAGAACTAGCTGTAATGCTGTGTTCGTGTCGTATCTATCTTTTTCTAGGTCTACAAATATATTTTCTGAGAAAGCTAATGGAATGGAAAAACACAATTAATTACTAATGTGTCTAAATGTACACCTTCCTTAACATACACCATACTAAGTAAATTGTTTAATAAAGCCTTTAAGTAATCATCTTGAACACCTTGAACTTTTATCAGACATCGAAGCAAGGTAGAGTTACCAGTTTTCCAAGTAATAACAGAAAACTTCCTACTCATATCATGTACCTACTCAGGTACCTAATTGAACAGTTGTTATAAGTACTACGTCAGTAATAACGACCATTATATTGTCGCCCATTGTCTTTTCACCCACACCGTGTGACAAATTCGTACACTTGCATCGGTACAGAGCAGACATATTTGCCAAACAAGACGCCTGCGCATGCAAACATTGTCATAAATGCTCTCGATGTCCTTGTTATTAATTGCAAATTCCTCCCACAGAGCGACTCCTTTTGTCCTTTACGCAATTTAGGTACCTTTGGTATCTCTTAAATCGAAAACCTGCCTGCATTTTAACTTGGTAAAGGTGAAAACATCAAAATTTGCATAGAGGTCCTCACGCTACGGATGTTTGTAGTTTTATTAATGGGCAGGTATCAGTTCCATGAGAAGTTTCTGAGGAATTTAATGGACTTGATGACTATCCCTTACAGGATATCACCTAACAAGATTTTAGTGTGAAATCAAATCTTCTAACTTAGTTCACTGTCTGCAGTCTAGTTGAGCTACGTCACATTTCGTGCTACCGTGCTACGACTTCTGCATCCAGTTCATCCCAGTTACCTTTTTACGGTGGTTAATTTGTTTGTCCTTAATAAATCAATACAATTTGGAACTCACCTCAAAAACCTCTGATGCAGTTTTTTTGGTCACCTCTAAATAGAGAGAAATCGATTAGCGACAGTAAGTCAATGCACAATATATTTGCAATGATCACTGCGACGCTGGTTATGAATAATGGTTGACTTTAAAAGTTAATCCATATTCGTTTACCCTGTTTCTCCACTGCCTTCATTTATCATCTTTGTAAACATGATGCTATAGGGCTCCGGTTGTGTATCGATAAATCACAAATCCAAGTTTATCGCAGAGCTCACTTGCACAATGGTTTATTGCAGCAGTAATTGAATTAGATGTTACGAGTTGAACGAATCGATTGTGGCGCCGATAACTGGCACCAAGTAATCGAATAGAACGTTAGAGTTCATCACACTTGCGTTATGATAACGATTGATCTCATTTCTTTGACTTTTACTAGTAAGTACTCAATGACATTTGTTATATCATTAAATCATTCTTATATATGCGTTACATACATCTCGTTTTAAAACTCTGCATTTCCTAAAATGATTTGATTTCTATACGAAGCCTTGAGTTATCCAAAAAGAAGTTAGGCAACACTATAATTTCAAATGAACGCATGAGTTAAATAAATTGGCAATTGAGTTACCTCATCCAACCAAATCCTATTTGGAAGTAAAACAATGATAACAACTACATACACGCATACATTTTGCGAGATAATCTTATACACCTTATGATAGATGTATCTCCTTGTAACAATTTCGAAGAAGAATTAGGATTGCATTACAATAGGTAATTGATACAATGTTGGATTCTACAGAATTAAGGGTTCCGCTTAGTGTTGCAATGTCTATTGTTTATGGCTTCACACCTTGGCAACCGCAATTACAAATGAATTAGGTCGTATGCACACCATATGGGCTTTAGCAGGAGATTACAATTACAATTAAGTTACACCCACACCCAAAATATGTTGGTTTTGGTATAGTAGAAATAGACCATTTGGGGTAATCATTAACCAATTATATTTTCAATTGGGTTTGTTTTTAAATCATAATCTACCGTGCCTACTCATGACTTCTTAGTCACGAACTCATGAGTAACGAGGCTAGATTATGGTGTGATCCTTACACATGTTGTACCTAAGTCAAAATATTGATGTTCTAGCAAAGGAAATATTATGGAAATCATTGATTCTATTTCAAAAACAGATGTGGAAGGATGAATAAGTGAGTATTACCAAATCCACTTCATCTAGGGCTGTTACGAATAGGAAAATCCAGTCGTTTCCAACAATTCCAACTCTTCGAGGACATTTGACACTTTCGTATCAAAAATTATACTGCACCGATCTCTAGCCGTATTTCAAGGAAAATCTAGTACAAATTGTCAAGGTCCATGTCGCAAGCCTGTGAGTAACCGATGGTGTGATACGCCAAAAAGATCCGCCTCTTGAATAGCCTTATTCGGAGAAACCGTGGCGAAACACGCTGCTGACATGACGGCTATGACGAACGCACTTACTCCAGCTTTATAACAATACCATGTAATGACTCCTTAACATCACGTTTTATATGTCGGTAGGGGTTAAGAGTATAGCAAGTTCTATTGTACTCGTATAGAGTCATTTCGTAAATTATATCAAAGTTTCTTAAGTACAAGCTGTGACGACTAACTTCCATAACAGCTTATTTATGACCGTTTGCTCTGAAAGAGAGCACATCGGAAATAAATGTCAAATATTTTGCTGTTTTGATTAATTTGGCAACATTACTGTATGAAAATAAGCAATGTGACTAACTAGCGAACTAGAAATTGATTATGAAATGCAATAATTAATAACATCGAATGTTTAGTTTTTTAGATGTAAAAAAAGTTATTAGAAATTTTCCAAATGCCTTTCTTACACTTATAACGGGTACAACATCAAATTCAACGGTATAATTGCAATTAATTATTGATATTCTAGTTCGCTAGTTATCCACACTTCTTATTTCCATACAGTGCCCAATTAATGAAAACAGGTAAATTTTTGGCAGCTATTTGCGATGTTGCTAAGTTTTAGGATAAACGCTCTTAACCCCTTTAGGGGATACCCCTTAATTAACTATTGTGAAAAAATTCATGCTTCTAGCTAGACCCAGTGGTTTAGGCTGTACATTGTCTGCTTTAACATTTTTATTAAGTAAATTTTTAAAGTATAACATAAATCTTACTTACTATTCATAGCATAATAATTTATCTTTTTATAAATGTCAATGTCGACAAGATTATGGTGTGATCGCAAATCTGGGATCTTAATTAAGCGGGAAGTAGATAATTGATTTAAAAAAATGATAGTTTCTCACAGTCCGCTACACGAGCAGTTCTGTGGGTAGTTGTAACTGGATCGCTACCTCACATGTGAGAACCTCTCACGGTTCATGAACACCGACTTATTGAAGCCACATTTGTTATTAAATTTACACTTTTCCTATTCACAGCTTTTTTTGTTAGCTGCTGAGATTTCTTCAAGAAAGTTTTCATGTAAATTATCTTTTCCATTCTGAAGGCGCTTATTAGTTTTCGCAATTAAAATCTCTCTTCACTCATAATGATTAAAAAAACTAACTACAGCGTTTTTGTCGCTAAAGCCAGTAGAGCCCATAAGAGGTATCAAGGTAGGTAATCATGTCGATTTAGATAATTGCACGACTCGTAATGCTTCGCATTAGAGTGTGCTCTACGATCGAAAAATATTTTTTGCCCCATTTCTGCAACTGTTTTTATTGTTTCACTCCTGCTAGTACACAGAACCTACTTAATTTATACAATATGTAACAAAAACCCTGTTGTTCCTTTTAGGAACGTATACATTTACCTACGAGCATAACATTGATGAAATTATAATTTTAAAAAAATCAACATTGGCTAGTGGAGAGGTCAAAATCAAATAACTATTAAAAACGACACAATCAAAAAAATGTTTGGAGTATCTGATTTTACAAGTATATCTTTATTTCGCTAAATAGCCTACGAGCTCGGCGGCTTTCTTTGATGCGACAGAAGATGCCGCCAAAACTTACCGCGGCCGGCGCACGTGCCCCGCGGGTCAGTACTACCCCACGTGCCTACCTACCCCTTTACCCCGCCACCCGCCGCCCTGCGAATCACTTCCTTAGTCTCCCGCGCAGCTTACTTCCGAACGGATGTTATTGTTGAGTTTGACCTACGTAGTGAGTGAGTGACTTGTGTTTTTTTACGTTAACGTTAACCATGTCTTATTCTAACGTAGAATATTTTAACATGTTGATGTGTCTTGGGAAATGTGACTGCAATTATGCAGAAGCACGCAGACTCTACCAAGAACGTTTTGCGAGTCTACCATTACCGTCGGCGATGGCATTCCAACGTTTGCACATACGTACGTACAATACCGGCAGTGTGCACGGACGAGACCAACATCAATTTTATTGGCCCGCAAGATCACCTGATCTGACGCCATTAGATTTTTTCCTCTGGGGCACTGTTAAGTAACAGGTGTTCAAAAAATCGTGTGATACGGAGGTCGAAATGCGTTCACGCATAGTACCTAGCAGCATTTGACCACATCAAGTCCGATACGTTCGTTCTGCGAAGTGTACGTGAAAATATGATTAGGCGTTGCAACAAATGTGTCGAGGTACAAAGTGGTCATATTGAACAGCATCTCCGTGGCCGTCAAGTAGACATCATAATAAATTAAGTAGGTACCTACCTACATAAGGTTTTATGTGACAGACGCGGTGACTTTTTTTTCTTTTTATGTAAAAGTGTTAAAATAATGTAGTTTTAATAATTATCAATTATTGTGCTTGTGCAAATACCATGTAAACCAACATTTTCAAAGATTCATTCGTGTTCAGTGATAAACAACAGCTGACAAGGTCGCGAACTTGTGCAGAAAAATAGGTAGCGGGTGCACGGGCGCAGCGGCACCGATCAAAGAGAGTGGCGGGAATGTTTTACCTATTTTCTGATTTCGCGGCATCGCTTTCATGCAGAATTGCAGAGGTAAGAAATCAGTTAAACATTTCAAATATTAATAATTAAATATTTATTTTAATTATTTTTGTTGAACAGTTTTTTATAAATGACTTGCTTTATTACGTATGTATACCGATTCTTAAAACGTAGGTAGAAGGAACAACAGGGTTTTTGTTACATATTGTATACCATTGTATAGATGATTAAATGGAGATTAATATTGTATTTCTTAACAATTGATTTAATGCAGCAGAAATGGAAAAAGCATCAAAATAGTTGAAAAAAATTTCCTGTCCGTCAATTTATGATCCCTGAAAACATTGTAGCTTGCGATCAAATCAATTAATTGAGTCAATTTTTTTTTTATACATTCGTTTCAGCCGTAGAAGGAACCCTATTGAAAATGGCTCTTTTATTCATAGTAGTTTAATTATAATTAATAAAATACTAACTAAAATATAATATCAATATCTAAATATTTTCAACCTTGATCCGGTGCCGTTGCCTAGCAACTGCCAACGTAAATATCTTTGTCAGTCGTTGACATTACGACTTCATGAAAAGTGATAAATTGTTCATTTTTAAACTATGTTTTGAATTTCTTTTTCGTAAGAATGAGTGATAAGTATGAGGCGTGCACTTTTGGATTTTCCAAACTATTTAGTTACTTTATTTCACTAGATTGGAAATTCCTTTTAAATCACTAGTAAAAAAGTATTATCAAATTAAATATACCAGCAGCGTTACATAAAAACACAATTTCAAGTCCAAATTAGTATGCAGCTCAATCTATATCTTTGCTGTCATAGAATACAAAATTAAATGTTGGCTTAACATAATAATATGATAATAACAAAGTTTATAAATGGCACAAATTTATTAGTAAAGTTCAACTCATTCACACGACACTCATGGTAAATCTAGAATACGACCAAAATTCGCTTGCGTGGGCGCAGATCTTCGGTTTTCCTTATGAGGCGACCTTAACTCAGTTCTCAGAACTCGAAGCTTTGAACTTATAAAGTGTTCGTTGCTTTTACAATACGTAATAATATGAATGAATCACTTCGCCCTCGGAAGTGCAAGTAATTTAGAAGTAATCAAATTAACATATATTATGTTCTGTTTTAGAAATCGAAACACAAGTTACCTAAAAAGGAAGCGGATGACGTTATTTCTGTTTACGAGCCTACAACCTGTTATGAAAACCGATGCTCTAATAACTAAAGTAATTTGTAATGTGTCGTCAAAATTGCCTTTATAGGAGATAGCTATTTACACTACCAAAGTATTTTTATGGGTTGTTTTAAGAAGTGCCCTGCTGACGTATCGACCGTCCGTCGAGGAAGCTGACCACATATTTTACAACTTCGGCATACTTACACACTGACTCATGTGGCGTGAAAGTTCATTCATATTACGCATAGAACTTTTCAATATGATGAACTACTTACATAAGAACATTTATAACAAAAAATATGTTTATTTTTAATTTTTAATTTGGGCGTCAAGGGTCGTTTATCAATTGGATCAGTAGACCCTTGGCATTTTTGAGGTATGAATCATTGATAATCCTGAAAACACTCTAAACTCTCATAAGTCATTTTAAATATTTTGGGAATTACAGACTACTACCTATTATTTGTATACATGTGCTCAGCACGTGTACTCCAAATAAGGCATTTTCCTAAAATTTTGTAACTTTATGAGCTTTTCGAGCTTATCGCCATAGAAATATAAACAAAGCTTCGCGTCGTCGTAAATGGCTGAGACGGGCTTACAGAAACTCCTAATAGAAAGACAGAGACAACGCAGGGCCCACGTGAGTTACGTTAACAATAGATTAGAAAAAACGTGGTACCTGGAAGGTACAGGGGCCCGGGGCCCGCCCCCGCACACCTCTACCGCTTGTCTCAAGTCAGTCTGCACGAAAGCCTTCGTTCGTAGAGTCGAGCGTTTGTTCCTATTTTAACTCATTTACGATTTTGAAACCAAGACAGTCATTAAAGAATCGTGAAACATAATTAATAACGACTTGTATATCTGTGAATTTCTGAGTTCTTTCATTAGCTGAGTGTGGCAACGCGACAGTTGTGCTGAATAACTTTTGTGACCACCTGCTGCCGTTTTCGCGCCGAAAACTTAAGGTTTCCTACCACAGTTGTTAAACATTAGTTTCAAAATAATAGTGAAGTAGAATATCGTGGATAGGCATATCTCAGCGTAGTTCACGTGCGAGTGGAATTCAAATGAAAAGTTTCTCAACCCTACGTGAGTTGGTTACTTATTGCTATATAGAGTTGTTTGCGGACTCGAAGAACAAATGTATATTTAGTTTGCGGCCATTGTGTTTGCGATAGGTATGGAGATTGAATCCAAATGAGGAACTGAATTCGTTTGGTTAATTCTGTGATTGGAGTGAGCGATGCGGACTACAGTGAGACGATGATCAAGTTTCGGTACAAGCGTAAGGAGTCGAGCGATGGCGGGAAGTGTGGGACGGCGGCGACGATACAGAAGACGAAGATTGAGGGTCTTAGAGACCGGGAGCTGCTGCCTCCTAAGGACATGCTGCTGACAGGCTCGCTGGCCGGAGTGAGGAACAATACTCTTCCCCGCTCGCGACCCTCCTCAGCAGCTAGACGAGAGCCTCCTGAATCTCCGCTCAGCCAAACAACTATTTTGCTGTTCAGAGTAAGTTTAGCTTGCTGCATCTAGATTTAGTTGTTTTGTAAGAATTTCTGTTATTGAAATCTGATTCTTTTTTATTAAACTATTTATTTCAACGACTTTAGGTACATATGAAAAACCATCAAAATATCTGTAGATGCAACACAAGCAGCAACTAATTTGCAATTCGTGGCTTATTTAAATTACAAATCCAACTCTACCATGCCCTGCCCGCGGCCGGTCTGCAGCGAACAAAAGACATCAACGATTTAGTTACAAATGTAATCTTGTCGTTACCTCATTGGCTGCTAATTGCACATGTAATTATTTATTTAAACACAACCCGTGGAGTTTGTGGAATCGATACGGTTCATGAATAATTGAATATTAATGTTAAATTAAATCTTATTTAAATATGCAATCAAAATATTGGAATTGCAGATCGAATGGTTACTGGATTATTTACAAGTTCGATTTAATGATTTTAATACGATTTGCCTGGATTATTCATGTTCATAAATCTAGATAAAATGTCGAGTCCATGACCATACGTTGAAAACCTGCTTTACCTATAATAAACGATAGATTAACGAGTTAGAACGGAAATCGCACAGTAGGTAAAACGCAAAGTTCAGTGCGACATACTACCGTGGGCATTTGAGCTGAACCAGTTTTCACCTTTATGCCCTTGGTAATAAAGCTGAAAAGTGGTTCACCGCCCAGTGTCCGCGACGGTACATTGCAAAATATTATAAAGACTTCAGTTTCACGAGCCCTTTCAGTCATAATGAAGATTTATATGAGCCTTTGTTGGCGGTTGAAAAATATGCATATTACCGTCAAGTACGGTCAGTTACTTAATAAACTGACAGAGAATAAGTTGTCGATGCGTTACTCGTCGCTGACCCCTTAAGGCTATTGTGTCGATGCCTCCAAAGGCAATTTGTCTCAGGAATACATAAAATGCCCACTTACGTATGTATGCGCGACCGTCACCGTCCTCCGGCGTAACTCGCGCCTTGAATTGACTATTGTCTTCGTGACATTAGGTACAGTCAAAGGCAAAAATATGTATTGCATGTATTAGGTCCAGTTGAAAACCAGCGTCAGGCACTTATAGTTGTCTGGCATTTTTGCTGAACTGGGCCTTTTTGGCGCAGCTGTAAGGCATACTCACCATCAATTTTTTTTTCAACTTTACACTTCTTATTTTATTTTTTATTTTAGTTTTTTATCGGCTGTGTAATTATATTGTGTGCTTTTTAGTCTGTTCTAAATAAATGTGTTTTCTTTCTTTCTTTATTATACTAAGCTAGCAAAATTCAAAAGATTTACGTGCCTGCCCTAAGGTAATTAGGATAGCGGCAGGAGGATAGTGAACGATGACTTAGAATTCGCTTTGAAGTGTTGAAAAGTGGCAATTCACAAAAGTATGCGGCAACGAAATAAAATGAAATGAAATTGTTTATCCTGTAAATGTCAAAAACTTATTTATTTAAGTCTAGGAAATATTTTTTACAAGTTACATAATTTACATTTCTGTAAATAGGATATCGGAATCACTTTTACACGTCATATTAAAAAAATATTAAAAATAAGCTAGATGAGTTCGGCGTTTCCTATCCGACTACTCTGAGAAGAAAGGCCAAAATAAAATCAGAGGTTGTCTGAAATGGTCTTTTGAGGAAAGAACCACACAGATTTGAGTGGACCTGTCCAGTCCATCAGTAATCGTGGAGCTCAACTCAGAACTTAACAACGATGCCTATGTTGGCCAATATTATAGAAGAAAATCTTATGTGTATTTTTGCCCTTGACTGTACTTCAATATTATATTGAAACTTATTCTTTATTATTCATATTTTAAACACGCGCATACTTCACGCCGCGGTACATATTAATATTCATCAGATAGATAAAGCTTGGGTTTATAGCGTCTTTGTGTTCAGAAAATTAACTTATTTGAAACCATCGAACTTTGGTAATAAAATATTAAACTTTAGTGACGAATTTAGGTAACATCAATTAGTTATGTTACTTTAAGTTTAAACGCCCGTTAAAAGGTATAGGTATCTACTCAAGTTTAAGTGCTTTTAATGGGAATACATTAATGGGATAGATAAGTTTCCTTTTTTAAATGGACTCAATTTGAGTCATTCATGTGTTAAGCCTCGTACAGCGTGACCCAACTCTAAGAAAACTTCACGGTAGAACAATTACCGGTGTCGCGTCGCGCCAGTCTGCACGAGGCTTTATGGTTACGATTCAAAAACATCTACTAATAGTGTTGACTCAGTTAATGTACCTGTACCTATCTATGCAGTGACGTACGTTTTTCTCTTTATCTAACAAAACGCAACCTTTCTTCAAAATACGCACACAAAATATTTCCTACCCTATCCGCAATTTCCGTGTCAACAAGAACTAACATATTATAAAAAAAACGTCTCACGCTCATTAAGACATATATAGCACAATTTTCCTAGTTTTCTCGCCTCGTATAGAAACATTGTGTACCAGGCGAGCATAACAGACAAGAAGCAGGGTCAGGGCTGGGTTCACCGCATCATTCTCACGTAACAAAGGCTTGCTTACTTCAGCTTGCTCACTGTAGCCGCGTTCTCACCCACAGCGCTGCTGTGCCACTAATGTCATCATGTGTATGATGCATTAGTTCCGGGTTTGTTCATTAAAACTGCCATGTATACAAGATAGGGACTAAACTTAATCAACGCGTTTGTATTCCTTTGCGACGTCCTCGAGAACCATGTATGGCGATTTGCCAATGCAGTCTTTTTGTCTTAAGAGCGTTTATTTATTCTAAAAAAGTAAGTTTAAAAACTAAAACCCGACTACTCAAAAATTACGGTCTTAAAAGTATGAAACAAGAAAATATTTCGAACAGAAATCTAGACATAGGTACAAAAATGGTCAAGGTAAAGCCGTAGTCGCATGCCTGTCGGCTACAAAATAATGGCTAATTTATAATAAATATGCTAGTTCATTAGTTAGCCATATTTCTTATTTCCATACAGTAATCTTGCCAAATTAATCAAAACAACGAAATATTTGACAGCTATTTGCGACGTTGCCAACAGGTCAGTATGAAACCAGACGTAATAACAATAAAACTTCTATTGTGCCTCGTTCAGTGTATTTCAACCGATTAAACTAAGAAAGCATATTTATTATGCATTAAAAGTATCTTATTTCTACAATAAACAGAACGATTACCAGCAGAAATGGTGCCAGACTACTTAACGAGCTAAATTGTCTGAAATTAGGCAACCAAAAAAACTAATCAGATTTTTCCAACAAATTCGCTTCACGTCTCATTTAGCTGCGAACATAGAAACATCAATTAACCGCTATTTAACGCTACGAAGTACCGAAACAGATACTTAAAAAATCTATGGCAAGACGCAAACTCTTTGTTAATAATACAAATTGCAAGAAAAGTAGCACTAACAAACGTTGTATGCGTTTTTCGTTATCATAATCAGTTATCAATTAGCATGTCTGTTTATACTATCGCACAATGCTTGTATCCTGTGCAACTCTGTACAAGGAAATATAAGTCTATGCAGTTTTTTTTTTGTTTGGTTGCTAAGCCGTTGACCTGCAAACTGGTCTGGCTGTCTAACCACGTTCTAGGCTTTTGAATCCGTGGGTGAAATTACGTGTTATAAAATAATGATTTAACCGTTTAAACACTCGTGAGAATGATCATAATACCCCATGCATTTTACAAAAATCGGGAATACCTAATATAACAGTTATTTATTAAACTGTACCTACTTATTATTTATCGTTTCAGAATTATTGCATTCTAATTTACCTTATAACATTTTTTTTAACTTATTTTATAACCATTACCCATGCATTTTACAAAAATCGGGAATACCTAATATAACAGTTATTTATTAAACTGTACCTACTTATTATTTATCGTTTCAGAATTATTGCATTCTAATTTACCTTATAACATTTTTTTTAACTTATTTTATAACCATAAAAGGTATGTTTTCAATAAAACCTTCTTCTTCTTGCGTGTAATAATTTCTATAGGTATTAGGTACCTGAAACCTGTGCCCATCCACGCAAACAAGCGCTTTAGTGAATTAAAAAGATAAACACGATCGCAGTATTTAGGTTGTTTAAATTAAACAGCCCGGTAACATCGTATCTGGTTT
This sequence comes from Conistra vaccinii, assembly GCA_948150665.1. Lineage (NCBI taxonomy): Eukaryota > Metazoa > Arthropoda > Insecta > Lepidoptera > Noctuidae > Conistra > Conistra vaccinii. The sequence continues at coordinate 18,558,525 of OX411318.1, forward strand.
TTAGCCATGTTTATAAAACCGTCTAACGGAAGACGGGCGCAAGCTGCGTCCGCCGTGCACCGGATAATACGCCATTTAATTGTGCACTCATATTTATCAAGTTAAATAAATGTTTGCGATCGACTCAAGTATTATGTTTATTCCACTTCGTTATAAATTATTACTGAATACATGTCATAAGTTGGATTATTGTAGAATTTCTATCTCTCAACAACTGCTGTGTTTACGAGCTAAAAATGCATTAAACTTGCGTCCAACAATGGTGCAGCCATCTAAAGATGAATCTAAAAGTTGAATAACTTTTAGTATTCTAACGGTTACGAAATCGTAAAACAGCGAGATATATCTACGTTTGTACGTCAAATCACCTCGGCCGGGTCACGCCATGTTTGTGACCTATACCTTAACTCGTATTCGTGCCATACTGGTTTTGTTCCACTGCTACCGCTATATTCAATCTTATTGTATGGATATTAAAAACTAAATTTACATAGCGGACAGTCGGTCACAACTTTCTTTATGCAGAGCCTTGTAGTGGTCCCGTGTATTTTTTTACGAGAAATCGTTCGATGGTTCAAAATGTAAAGATCTATGTCATATATATTTGGTTTATACACCAAGGTCCACTGTACCTATTAAATTTAGGTATACTAATTACCTCATATTTACAACCTGCCTATTTTATTTAGTACTTACTACTAGCCTAGGTAAACAAATATTGACTTAGAGACAAAACGTACAAAAGTTTATTTTTTCGAAGCACCTATCTAACTAATAACTTCCCTTGTTCGCAGGAACTGTTCACCCAACTACAATGGTCAGCAGAACGTGCCCCAGCCGCGGACGGTCTTCGTCGCGCTTTGGGTGGCGGCGGCGCTCGCTTCCAACTGGGTTGCATGGCCGACGCCAGCGAGTGCTTCGAACACCTGCTCCTCCGAGTACATGCCCACGTGGCCGCCGGGTCCGACCGCCGGGATGACGACGCCTGCCGCGCACCGCATTGCGTACCCCACCGAAAGTTCGCCATGATGCTGGTCGAACAATCTGTATGCAGCGCCTGCCAAGCGACGTCCGAACCACTGCCGTTTACTCAGGTGAGGACTTGACCTAGTTCAAAGATGTTTTTTTGGCAACTTTTGGTTACATACAACTTGTAAAATCCTAGGGTCTGTTCCGAAAGTATCTAATGAAAGTGTAAACAGGTTTAACTCTGACGCAATCACTCACTGAATTAGTAACACATTCATTTGAATTTAAAATATTTCAACTATACAGGGTGGATTTTTGAGATGGAGCAGTAAGGACAGCTACCTTAACCGTTGTAGCTACAGGAAAAAGGTCTTAGGAGACCGTCCTTAACTTTTTGAGACATTTTAATCTGCAGTCACAGATTTTGAAAAATAATGCAGTCTGCAAGAAAATGGGCGATTTTCACAAAAACTTTTTTGATGCCAATCGATTCTGTTACTTAAAAAGGATCAAAAATCTCTATCGGAGTTTTAAGTACGGGAAAAGTCAGATACCGCAAAAAACTTTTCCCATACATTTTCTAGGAAATGAGACTCGAAATTGAGGATTATAAAAAATCTTTTAAAAATTAACCTCAATTGTCAAATGAAAAGTATCTTAAGGTGATTTAAAATGAGAATTTCGGAATGAAGTATTCAAAAACTTCAAATTAGAGCTCTCAATTTGTAAGTGGCACCCGGCACGTTTTCTGATCCATTTTCATCAGATATCTTTAGAACAAGGTATAGTTTTAGATACTTACAGCTGAATGAATGGATTCTAAGTAATAGAATTGCTCAAGATAGACCAACGGCGCTGTCGTAAAAAAGATGCCCATCCATAGATACAAATCACCCGTCTCTCCACTATTCCATTGCCTACTCAGTCAAGGATGCATATCCGGTACGGCTCGCTAATTCTAAGGGCACGTTTTCCCTACCATTACCGCGCCCGGCGCCCCCCGGTCTAATCCTTGATTTGCAATGGCCTCTGTAGCCCCATAAAGCATGAGGCTTCAGGGGCTAGTGCAAATCTTGGGATTCATTCGATTTATCGAGGCTGTTTAAACCACGCTGGGGTCGGTTTTCATTCATTCATTCATTTAATTGCTCAAGATAGATACCTTCTACCTATATTTTACTGATATCGTTGACTACATTATTCTCATGCAGAATGGTAATTGAGCATGTTTTCGATCTTTCCAGATGGTTCATTACGTATCAGCGACAGCCCTAACAGCGCAAGCTGCTTTAGGTGAACACGGTGACAGCTTCGGACTGTTACTGAGGAAAGCAGGAGGAATGGGCGATATCAGAGACTGTCCGGTAAGTAGTCAATTATTAATTGCTAATCTTTTGAACTCAGTCATACTCTTGGAACATCATCCTCATCATTTCAGCCGAAAAACGTCCACGGCTGGACATAGCCTCCCCCCAAGCTTCATACTTTTGGAAATTCTAAATGATTTGTTTTGATTTAAATAATCAATATACTTTTCTCATTTTTGCAGAATGCATGTGGAGCAAAAATCCAAATATGCAGAACGTTGATGAATCGTCCGGAGGTGGTATCAATCGGTATGGTTTGGGACTCTGAGAGGCCCGCGGCGGAACACGTAGCCGCCGTGTACGCAGCCCTCGGTACTGAGCTCCGGCCGACCGACGCCTTCCACGCGTGCGTGGACCGAGCCTGGGCCGCGCGCGCCACCCATCGCCTCGTCGGCCTCGTCACCTACTACGGCAAGCACTACTCCACCTTCTTCTTCCACAGCAAACTCCGCCTATGGATATACTTCGATGATGCGGATGTCAAAGAAATAGGACCGGAGTGGTCACACGTCGTCGAAAAATGTCAAAGAGGACGATTCCAACCGCTCCTTCTTTTATACGCTGCGGTGGATGGAACGCCGTGTGACACTCGTCATGCTCCTAAAGATGTTGTTCCATTCCCGGCGCCCGAACCTCGCCGAGCGGTGACGCCGGCGCCCGAACGTCCAGCGAACGGATTTGCTCGGCGAGCCGTCACTCCAGGGCCAGACAATGAAAGTGACTACGTCAGCAGGAAAGCCGTGGAAAACATGCTCGAAGTACAGGCCAGCCGACGTGCACAACTAAATCGTAGTTTGAGCACTGGCTCCGGGTCAGACACGCAGGAGAGACCGCGAGCACGACGAGACTCGGGCAACTGGAGCGGAGACCGCAACAGTGCGTCATCTGCGTCGTCATCGACAGCGGAGAGCCCCTACATGTACCCGCGCGGGCGCGGCGCGGGCAGCGTGCCCGGCAGCCCCACGCGCAAGGGAGAACTGTCAAGCGGCGGCTCTTGCGATGCCGGCTACGACTCCTATTCCCTCTCCTCTACGGATAGCCTACCTCTGCAACAAGGTCTGCGCCACAACTTACAGTTGGCACAGATACCAGAAATAACCACACGTGGTGAATGTGAGGCTCTCTGCTTAGAAGCTGACAGGCTGCTGGAGAAGTCCCGTAACGCAGAGGACTCGGCAGATTACGAAACAGCCTTAGTGCTGTGCGACGCCGCCGCGTCTAAAGCTCGAGCAGCAATGGATGCTCCCTACAATAACCGTCACATGGTAACATTCGCTCGCATGAAACACAACACATGCGTAATGCGTGCGCGCAGTCTTCAGAGGAGAATGGCTGGAATGACCAGAGTGACAGAAATCCCTCAGGCTGCCCCAATAAGGAATACCAAAGGTGGTCTTGAAGCGTCACCCATGACTATCGAAATTTATGCCACATTACCCAAAAAGAAGGGCTCTTCAAAGAAATCGCCAAAATGTATTGATGATGATATCGACATTGTAACACGCGAGCGCCCTCCGAGGCATAAATCTAGGGATGATGAGAAAGTAAGAGAAAAGCGTTCGAGGAGTGAAGACCGGAGTCGCGCTAGAAAAGAAGCTCCTGTTGTAAAAGCTGCGGAGAAAAAAGAGGAATCGGCTGAAGACAAGAAAGCTAATAAGAAACAACATAAAATCCGCAGAAAGTTGTTGATGGGCGGACTTATACGAAGGAAGAATAGATCGATGCCAGACTTGACGGAGGGCGCAGATGGAAACAACGACACGGCTAACAAAGAGAAGCGTGTCTCATCCGTCGACGACACTGAAGTCGGCCGGACGATTGATGATAAAACAAATCTTAGCGGCTACTTATCGGAAGGGCATTTGGAATACTCTGTTGCTAGCGGCACAAATCCGAACCTCGAGAGGAGTAAGCTCATGAGGAAGAGCTTCCACGGCAGTGCCGGTAAGATGCTGACAGCCGCGAAAGTTCCACCTCCTCCACCCCTCCGTACTACTTCACAACTCACCGGCTCCAAGTACGCTTACTCGGAACACGGAAAAGGTACATATCCGCCTGAAATTGAGGAAGACGGCGGTTTCTCGGAACAGTATGGTGACGAGCCTCATTCTCTACCGTTCCTCCATCCATACGACGACAAGTCTAGCAGTCATTACGATCGGCTAGACACCTCGCCGGCACAGAACTTCCACACGGTGGTGACTAAAGCTATGATCCACCAGGAACAAAGTCCCGTGAAAAGAGAAACGATCCCACAGATTCTGCCGTCTCATAACACGATACAGAACCTCTCGCACACGTTCGACAACGGCGTGGACGTGGTGGACTGCGCGCTTCCCCCGCGCAGGTCCCCCAGCATGTTCGAGCTGCCGCCCTACCCCAGCCCCATGAACTCCGTCAACCACTCGCGGCAGCCCAGTGAGGAGTTCCCGCCACCTCCTCCACCCATCGATTTAACACCACTCCATGACGAACTCGAAAAGATCCAGAGTATTAGTGAAATATCCATGGCTAATGATATGGAAGTAGCCAAAGGAACCTTACTGGCAAATCTTCAGGAGAAAAGAAATCAAATCTTAAGAAACGAACAATGCGCCCCTCAAATGACTCAGATTGAAAAGTTGCACGTCCATCCATCATTATTGAAGGAGCTGCAAGCCAAACAGGCGACATTCAAATTGAAAAGGTCTGGTTCTTTGGAGGGGCAACTGTCCAGTCCTGTGGATGGTCACAGCATCTATGAGAGCAGCAATACAGTTAGAAATATCGCGTCCAGATTCGAAAACAACACTCAAAATACATCACAAGATGGTGATCGAACGCATATAGGTTTTGTAGGCATGAGTGGAAATAGAGACGTGATTAACTGCTCCGACCAATCTAACGCTGGACTTAACCGCCGTGCTTCAGCATCGTCGATAGATCCCAAGCAAATTGAAGAGGAACAATGCGACCAGAAATCTGTAAATAACGCATACTGCGACAGATCCAAGCCTAAGAAGAAATCTGTTTCTTTCTGCGATCAGGTGATCCTAGTTTCTACGGCCGAGGATCAAGAAGACGATAGTTACATTCCGAACCCTATCTTAGAGAGAGTTTTGAAATCGGCTATGAACAAGCCTGAGTTGACGACGATGCCTCTCCAATCAGATAAACCGTCACTTCAGCGACAAGACTCGTTCGACAGCCAGTCGTCTCGCTCCACGATATCTTCGCTATCACAAAACTCATTCGTACCCAACGAGAATGCACACGCAGAGTACGTCCGATTGCAAAACAATTATCCAGCGTACCAGATGCCCCCGAATCGTTTACAACAACAATACAACGGACAAAAGAATAATAGTGTTTACGGAACGAACTCGCCGGTACAAACTACGCAAAATCAAAGCGCCGTAAACAGTAACCAGATATACCAAACGCTTCCGACTAACTCGCCACAGAACACCACCAGCCCGATACCGTACAACCAGCCACCGTCAGTGTACTCCAACCACAGCAACGCTAGCCCACCGAACTTTAGCCAAACGCCTGCGAACAGACTGACACCCACGCACAACCCCGCCTACATGTCCAAACACCCCGCCAGCCTGCCGCGCCCCGCGCCCGCCCTGAACCAGGCCATCAACAACGCCTACTACCACAGAGTGCCGCCGACATCGTGCCCGACAACCATGCCCAGCAACAACTACACCACCAACCGCCAATATGCTCACAATATGCCAAACACTAATCATTCGCCTTATCAAAGCGTGCCCACCAATTCGCCGGCTTACCAGAGCTACCACAACCCACCGACAAGCTATGCGAGCTCCGAATATTCTAGTCGATACCCCCAGGCGAATAGTACAAACCACTACACCCAGTCGCCGTACCAGAGGGTCCCGCCGCCACACGGTGACGTACCCGTCGAAAACTATAATACTTTTCCACAAAAAATGCCTAACAATTACTACGTAGACAACCCGTCCGGCCAGCCGCGTGTCCAGGACACGAGGCACTACGCTAACACGCAGCATCAGCGCTCCATGTATAACCAAAACGTAAGCGTAGATGTTAACACCGAGCAAGTGGGGCAATACCAGTACGCTCAGAACGGTTACAATCCGTATCAGCTCATACCGCCGCCGAAACAGCTGCAGAAGAAGTCGGTATCGTTCGAGCCGGGCACGAAGGGCGGCACGGACTCGCCCGTACCGCCGCAGATGAACGGCAACCTCGCGTACCCGCCCGGCGACTCGCAGGCGCTCCAAAAAACCGTCTGCAACCTATGTCGCAAGAAGTCTATCAACCCACCGGCGATGTATTGTCCCGATTGTGATTTTTACATGTCTAGGTTCAAACCCCGCTCATAGCAATAATTTGATATTGAAAATGTGACAAAGTATACTCAATAGTGTAACTATTACAATTAATTTTGTATTTTCGATTCAACCCATATGGGATGTTAGTTATTACATGTATGTACCTATGTATTAATATTGTTAAGTAATGAAACAGATTATAAAATAGATTATTGTATTAAGGCTTGACTGATCTCATGTGGGAAAATATTTTTATAAACATTGCAGAATTATAATTGTAAGTTTTTTTTAATGAATTTTAATCTATTTCTTTAAAGTGCCTTAAAGTGAAGATAAATAAATTATTTCCAATTAAATGTTCTTGAGTTTTATTGCCCATGGTATAACCATAGAAGATATTAATCGGAACCATTATGGCTGTAAATATTCGTACATTGATGATTGATGAATAAATCAGATGGGCGCAAGATACTTAATCAAGGCAATGGCACGTAAAATTTAATCGGAGAGGCAACCGGATGGCGATTGGTAATCTGGGTCTTGAAGTGATACCGAACCCCCCCGTACCATCCGAATGGACCCCAAATGGGCGGGGGCGGAGATTTGGTGTTAGGAGGGCATATTTGTTTTTTTTTCGACATGACCTTCGAAATTTAAACTCTAATTCAAAGCAAGGAATTGTGTGTATCAATGCAATCCGGTTTTGTCAAATCATCGGTAAGGAGTTGCAAGAATTAAATCACGCGTAAGACATTATTTCAATTATAACGATGTTGGGGGGTGGCAATTTTTTTTTTACTATGTCAATAGGATATAAACTTCAAAGCAACCGCATTTCCATCCAGTTGACTCGTCAAAAAAAAAATGTTATGACCTCCCAACACCATATCTCCGCCCCCGCCCATTTGGGGTCCATTCGGAGGGTACGGGGTGATTCGGTATCACTTCAAGACCCAGATTCCCAATCGCCATCCGGTTGCCTCTCCGATGAAATTTTACGTGCCATTGCTTTAACTAACAGGCTGTTCCCGATAAAAAATATGAACTATGTCGATTTGATGGAAAATATAAGCCAAATCTTGGAAATAAGCTGGATGGATGAGGGTGAGACTAGCACAGAACCAGCAAAAGAGGTGACCTACCTTTACCCAGCAGTGGAATAGTAGAGGCTGTATGATTATAATGACAGCTTTTGCATGCAACGAGGATGCAACCGTCGGCGGTTGCATGCAAAAGCTGTCACTAAAATCATAACTTCAGCAGAAGTCTCAGAAAAAAGTTAGTTTTTTTATTGTTCTTCTACGAGTAACAATGACATCTATTGTTAAACTTCGGAAACTCGTACAGCGTAAGATAAGTGTTGCCTTATTACCGACGCTAGCGGTAGGTGTCGCTAGTGGGCAGTTGACATAATGTTTTATTATTTACCGCAATTCGAACAAATTATAATTAGTCTTGAAAAAAGATCATAGATGGCAGCATAGGTAACAATTATGAAATTAAGTCACTAAAAAGCGATAAACGATTTTGGCTGAAGTAAGATTAGTAAAAATCAAAACTTCCTTGTTTAATGCTGATTCATCTTTTGTAACTCATAAATCTCGTATTTTCAACAAAAAAAGATAAAAGTTTTTTGTTTAGGGCTCTTTGCAATAGATGGCGTTTTACGCAATTTGTCATATCTGTAGCACATTTAGCCAGTCAATAGCCCGACTAGGGAGGTGTCATTTCTTTGTACGGGATTGAGTATCTGTACGTAGTATTATATTATCTGTGTTACCGTACACATAATTATTACCATAATGGTAGTAATAATACAGCTACAAAACCAACAACCCTATTTGAACAACAGCTATATCGATTGTACACACGGCTACACGGGCGAATCCGTGAAAAATTGTACGTACGAAAAAAGTACTGTCACAATATTTTACAAACAGTTTACAAGACCATCTCATACTCTATTGAATGCAGTTTTTTTTAATGTACAGTATAGCTCATTACAGAAAAAAATATACTGGTGTCAATTGTTGTTAATTCAACTGATTAAAAATTAAAAATAAGAAGCAAAATACGTCATTTTTGCGTGTCACACATCCTGTCGCTAACTTTAACTAACTGAGGTTCATGGTTTTTTAAGATATATTTCAGTGTTTTTTTGGGAGCTTTTACAGATTATTGTTTTTTTTTTAATTATAACATTAATTTTAATCATAAATCTTACTGTATTACAAAAAAATTCATGAAATATGATAATCAAATTAGCACCAAGGTGGACATTCCACTTTAGTCACTGCTGTTTTATTTGCTTTCAATAGTAAAAAAACTACCAAAACAAGTTATTTTATTATCATGGTAACATTATTGTGGTAGATCAGCCATTTCTTTTTACCCATCGGGCAGTTGTGACGCAGTGATCGGTGACGAAAGCTGTACTAACTACACGTAGTCGATTAAGAAGTCCACTATAGTCACAGCAATAACGTGATACCGATAAGTTCTTAAAACATTATTTTATTTGCGAATTATACTTAATGTATCTGCGAATGTCGTAAAATAATGATTTCCTCTAAAAGAACAAGGAACATTGAGTGTTGTCGTCATTATTTATATGAAGCGGAGTTCGTCACGTCCATTTAGTGTCGTGACTTATTAGTTAAAAAAAGAAAATTGTCCATATTGTCCCCTTAGTAACGGTACAATTTTTCACGGATTCGCCCACACATCAAGCTATACATTTCTAGTTTATGCTGAAGCTGATCTCGCATACTAGGATTTCCGTACAATGCGAGGCCAGCTTATACTGGAAATGGATAGCTTGATGTGTAGCCCTGTGTAGTTGTGTATAGTGATGGGTCGGGAGAATATTCTCACCCGGAGAATATTCTCGGATCGAGAATGTTCTGCAATATTCTGGAATATTCTTTTCGACGGGGAATATACGAGAATTTAAAAATGGAAGTAAAATTGCTAAATTTTATTACAATATATTTTGATTTCAAGGTCTCAAGTAAACATCTTTTGTTGTTATTTTATACTTTATTTGAAAAAACGTTACTGTATTATGTTTCGGACTGGAAATGGTGCCGATTCTCTTGTACACTGGACTAAACTAACTAAACTATCACTAAAATTCCTTACCTTTGGCTATGAGAATCTTAAAGCAATTCTGACAAAAAAAAAATAACTTTAAAAAAAATATATTTTGACACATCTAAAACTGAATTTGACAATCGCGTGACGACTCCACGTGGTACTTGTTTGCTCTACTTCGTGAATTTTTTTAGAGCCGTAGGCGCGCAGGGGGGCATCCTCGACGTGTTTTATATGGAATTTTTCACTTTTTGTATGGAAAATATGAAAAATTATTACCAACATGTCAGGTGATAGGGGTTTAAAGGGTTTCCTAAAGGGTGTCGAAAATTTCATTATTTTTGCGATAGGACGCACCATTCTCGAGATATAAGCAAAAGAAAAAAAAAATTGTACTGTTTTTGCACTGAAGTCGAAGTGTTGGTGTGAATTTTAGTTCATGCCAACTAATTTTATTCCACTCGTTTTTAATCGCGTTTAAAAATAATCACATTTAGACAGATACACTAAATTTATATGGTGAAAAACGTCAAATTCATAATAGCAAAATTGCCATTTTCACTAAACTGCTATCTCAGTGCAATCTTAGTGCTGTCAAACTAAAATATAGTTAAGTTGTGTCACTTTAGTCTATTTCAGAATGGGAAATCCTCGTTTGACAGGACTAAACTAAATTTTAGTGATTTTTAGTCTAGAGGCACTCGTACACCGAACTAAACTAACTAAACTGTCACTAAAATTCCCTACTTTTGGCTATAATCTTAAAGCTATTCTGACAAAAAAAAAAAACTCTTAATTAAAAAAATATTTTGACACATCTAAAATCGAATTTGACAATCACGTGACGACTCCACATGGTACTTGTTTACTCTATCCTGTGAATTTTTTTAGAGCCGGAGGAGCGCAGGGGGTGCAGCCTCGACGAGTTTTATATGGAATTTTTCACTTTTTGTATGAAAAATATGAAAATTATTACCAACATGTTGGGATATAGGGGTTTAAGGGTTTCCTAAAGGGTGTCGAAAATTTCATTATTTTTGCGATAGGACGCACTATTTTCGAGATATAAGCAAAAGAAAAAAAAAAAACAGTAATGTTTTTGCACTGAAGTCGAAGTGTTGGTGTAAGTGCATGCCAACAAATTTTTATTCTATCTTTATAATTATAAACCCTAACTTTATATCTTTATTTTTATAAAACCCTTAAACCCCCAAAACTCAACATGTAGGTAATATTTTTTTATATTTTCCATACAAAAAGTGAAAAATTCCATATCAAAACACGTCGACGCTGCCCTCCTGCGCGCCTCCGGCTCTAAAAAAATTCCCAAGGGAGGGCAAACAAGTACCACATGGAGTCGCGATTGTCAAATTCGATTTTAGTTGCGTCAAAATTATTTTTAATTGTTATTTTGTTTTTAATTATTTGCACCATAAACCTTTCTTATAATGTTGTTTTCTTATTCATTTTATTAATGCTGATTATTTTAAACTCATAAAGTTCGTATTAATACAGAAATCGTACTTTAACATTACTACCATACGAAATTTAAGAGAATTTATGAGAATTTTCTCGGAAATATTCTCGGGAATGTTCTCGCTCAGGAGAATTTACTGAGAATTTAAGTTGTGGTGTAGTTTATTTTAAACTCAAACTTCGTAAAACGTTCAAATGCGCTGAAAATTATTACTCAAAAAAAAAACCGATTCAATAAAGTCATCCAATTTTTAAATTCTCGTAAATTCCCTACCTAAAGAATGTTCTCGAGAACTTAACAGCAAAGTTCTCGCAAGGAGAATATTCTCGAGAATTGCCCATCACTAGTTGTGTACAGTCAACCGCACGTCATTGGTAACAAAAACCGTAAAAGCTGGTCTCTCTGGAGTAGAGGCCAACTTTTGTGGTTTAAGTTACGGACCGGAGTTTCAATAGAGTAGGTACCAATAGGAACTCTATTGAAACTCCGTACTACGCTAGAACCACCGAGTACTGTCGACTATACCATAGTATTCCATAGTTTAGGTACTACCTCCGTACTGTGCACGTACTTTTATTGCAAAAATAGGCTAGCCAATAGCCACCTTAAAGTGCGCACGGTCGTAACCCATAGCCATAGCTTTCGAAAATAGTAATAGTCACCTAAGTCACCGTAGCCGAAATCGGCAAAAGAATATTTTAGGTACCTTCATACACACACACAATAGTTATTTTTGCTAACACAGCAATGGCGAAGTTGGAAGTGTGTGTGTGTGTGCGTGTCTGTATTATATGCTGACAACGCTACTCGTCTTCTCGCACACATTCACAGCGTGTTTGTACACTTGGGCCCTTGGCTACCACAACACAAGTAAAGCGTGCGTACCAGTATTATATAGTGCTCTGTGCGTGCGTCGCTTCGTGAGATAAAACTACTTACTGTAAAGCAATTACGAGGTCGACTGTACATTTGATTTCACAATAATCCTTACTTTTATCATGTTCAGTTACTCTCACAGAGTACTTTATAATATACGTTACTCTCGGGCAATGTCCCGATGCTCCTGCCACATCATGTGGATGAAGGATGGCATGGAAACTGGGAAAGGATGTATGTTGTGTGTGGAATAGATATAGCTATGCCTGAAAATCGAATGCATCCTCATGAAAAACACTTTTTTTAAACCAAACCGTTTGTTAGTAGGTAACTTAGTAGGTACCTACTATGTGTGTACCGATTGTTAACTTTAAAAAACGAACAGTGATAAAAATGGTACTGCGGGAAGCATAGCCATAGCACTGAATTGTTCATAGCCTGGAACTGGGTTTAGTTAAGACACAAAATTGTAGGTACATTTGAGGATAGCCTGATAAGTTGATAACACTACTACAATTTCCATTTCCAGAAGCCGATGATTGTGAATACTTGAAAATAATAAAAATTCCTGGAAATAAATCTAAACCGGTTACTTGACCAATTGATTTCATTTATATTCCAATATAATTATACTGTTTGTTTACACACTACTAGTTACTAAACTGATTATAGATGGGATTATAATTTATGTACCTACCGTAAACCGGGGTTACTTCACGCACGGGGTGACTGATTGAAACTTCCATTCATATAAAATCGCGAATTGCGTTAAACGAAACGCAATTTGGTAGTTTTTTTTTCAATGTTAGCAACACTGAAGAACTGTCAAATCCTTTTTTGAGGACGCGCTCGGAATTCATCAACAATTATTGAAAAAGGTAAGTATTGTTCTTCTAAATAACTGTGCTGCAAAACTGTTAGAGTCTGGCTAACGAAAGTTGGCCCTGGAATTATTTGCGAACTTTTTATATAGCAACTCTGTATGAACGTGTGGTGTATTTAGTGTTGTCATGCACGTATTTTTTAAATTTGCCGCCAATATTCTGGGGCCAACTTTCGTTAGCCAGACTCTATTGGGGCTACTTTGTAATCACATAATACAATATAACTTTATCAGCCAGTTTTTTTTTTTTCTCAATTAAAGCCATATTTTTTTACTTATGATTAAAGTAGTCGAGAGTAATAAAAAAACCGACTTTTTACACCCACTAATGGACAAGTTATGGACTTTCAAAGTTCAATATTCATCAAAGTAACCCTGGTTTACCGGTACCTACAAGATGATCTACTCTTTTGTCACAGACTAATCTTATTCTTATTCTTTATTCCTGAAACTATGGAATCAAGTAATGAAAAAACTTCAAACCAAACAACAATCTACTACTAATATAATTAATATTTATCAAAATAAAAATTAGGTTTTCAAATTATTATTTTTGTAGTAGATTTAGGTGTAATAAAATGGCATCCCCAGCACTAATTTAATGTTACCAGATTCTTTCTGAACTCCCCATAAACGAGGGGTTGCTAATATTTAGCAAGTCCTCGCTGAAATTATTATTTGTTACCCAAGTTAATGAATGTCAAACATATCTAATACCTTTAAACGAGCAATTCTTGTATTGTAATTATATATATATATATATAAATCTATACATCTATACATACATACAAATAAATAAAATTGAAGTGTCTGTTTGTAATGTCAAAATAACAGCTTTTTACCAAATGCATATAAAAGTATAATATACGATCCATACAACAAAAACACAATTTTTTTTTGTCAGTCTGTCTGTTCTGGCTAATCTCCGAAATGGCTGGACCGATTTGGACGGGACTTTCACTGGTAGATAGCTGAGACCACTGGGCGTAAAAGCGTTTTTTATTCCGATATTCCCACGGGAACATTAGGATTACAAGAAAAAACTACTTTACGCGGGTGAAACCGCGGGACACAGCTAGTATATATATATAATAATCTGAATCTCGAAAACGGCTTCAAAGTTGCAATTTAGGGTTTTACGGGGGTGAAAAGTCGATCTAGCTATGTCTCATATCTGGGAAAAGTCGTCTTCTCTATTTTCACAGCCTCCGGAATCTGATAAAACGTTGGTGTACCTGGACGATATGTTTATATTTTCACCCGAGCAGAGCTCGGCTCGACCAGATATTTTGCTTAAAGTAAGCAGTGTACCATAACGCAAGCAAAGCAAAGCAAAGCAAGCAAGCAAAGCAAAGCAAGCAAAACAGCAAAGCAGCAAGCAAGCAAGCAAGCAAAGCAAAAAGCAAGCAGTGTACGTGTGTGTGAGTGTGTGTGTGTGTGTGTGTGTGTGTGTGTGTGTGTGTTAGTGTGTGTGTGTGTGCTTATTATTATAATAAGCTTCAACCGATTCAATGTAGTTAATTTATGAAACCGAATGTTGCATAACTGACTAACTGTTAGGTTTTTAAGTACTTATTTTTAAATGTCTTTGACATTACTCTGAACCTTAGGGTCCCGGACCTTTGGAAGGCATATGAGGGGCCGAAGCCAACTCACAGAGGCCCGTTAGACATTTTTAAGTATTCAGGCACCAACCGACGATTATCCCTGTATGTTAATTAAGTATGTTGTACTTATAATTATTGAGGAGCTCGTGGCTAAGTAATAACAAGCCGCACGGATCGATCCATCAGGTTAAGCTACGCTTGCCAGGGTTGGTCAGTGGATGGGTGACCATCTTCACATATCGAGACTCCTCCGTGCCTCGGAAAGCACGTTAAGCCGTTGGTCCCGGCTGTCATTTGTGGATCTTTGACAGTCGTTACGAGTCGTCAGAAGCCCGAAAGTCTGACACCAGTCTTACCAAGGGGTATCGTATTACCCAGTAACTGGGTTGTGGAGGTCAGATAGGCAGTCGCTCCATGTAAAATACTGGTATTCAGCTGCAACCGGTAAGACTGGAAGCCGACCCCAAGATAGTTGGGAAAAAGGCTAGGAAGATTGATTTGTACTTATAATTATTAAAACTGTGGAAGTGTAGGATTTCTGTATTTTGTCAGATCCTGTGCAGTTTCCCTTTTTCCTTTCCATTTGATATCCCTTGTTTACTGTACTTTTTTATGTGAGTCATTACTCATTAGTCATTACCATTAGTCATTATTATTTCAGTATTCATTCTTTGCCTGATTGTATTCAACTGGGAGTTTTTTTGTTAAGGCTGGTAACACTCGCTGTAACAACTTCAACTTCTTCAAGTTGGCAGTTCTTTAATGGCGACCACGGGTGACGGGTCGTTTGTCTGGAAACTGTCACTATTTATTATTTTAGATTTTTAAGTGTAGTTTCCGTGTTTACGTAAACATGACGGGAATTTTGCCTACATACCAGCGTTTTGTAAATGGAGTTCCTGTGCCGTCCATTTCTCGGCGTTCCTTCCGCCTACGGGAAAAATATTTGATTGTTTCTGTACTTTTGACATTCGGGATCGTGTGGCTAGGGGCACTGTTCTACTTGCCAGAGTTTAAAAGTTCCAATAGTGTGAACGATAGTGTTTACAATGTTTACAAACGAATCCAGAAGGCTGGCCCAGAGCTGCTCATGCCGCCTCCGCTCGCGCAAAACGACGTCGGTGACTTTGCCGTGGTGGGGATCGTTCACCACGGTGAAGAGGGTGATGATCCTCACATAGTGGAGGACAGGAACCGCCTGCGAGCTAAGATAGATGAGGATATGGGCATGAAAGTGTTAGAGCGGCCGCAGTACGATGTAGCACCATCTGTGTCGTCTTCTCGGGGGCCCAGTAAGCCGCCAGTAGATGCGATAGAGGAGCCCGCGGTAGGGAACAACGCAGCGAGCAAGAACGTGTCGCCGGCGGGGCCCAAGGCGGAGAGCTCCGACAAGTACGTGGCTGTGGCACTGGCACCAGGAGCTGACCCTGATCTCAAAAACAAACTGGAAACTGTCAAAAAGGTGAGTTACCTACATATAGACTACTCATAGAAAGTAAACCATGTGATTATCAACAAATTAGCCGGTTAATTTCACTTTCTAATGACTTTGTTTGAGGTAGATATTGTAATTTTGAGGTAAAAGTGTTAGAAACCACACACCATGAATGAGGAAGTAAATGTGAATTATGAATTAACACAGCATAACAAAACAAAGTAATGTTTGCATAATAAGTACACTTACACAATAGTAAAATTGTTAATTACATTATGATGATAAATTTTAGTACCTATTTGAGTGTGAGTTTTTAAGAAGAAATTAAACATTATCTACCATACATGGATTTCTGGGTAATCATTCAGCTCTTTATAATAAAAGGATAATTACTCTCACATCTTGAGCGAGAGTGGTCGTCAATGCTTGTGCCTTCTCTTTATGAGAAGAGGCCTTTGCCATCAATCATGCATTGCAGTGGGACAGTAATAGGTAACTGGTATTCTTTAAGTATTGCCAATTTTCTCACACAAAAAATGTAAGCGTAAAGTAAATAGATGTCATGTCAAGTTGATACAAGTTCCCTTATCAGTTGTATTGGTTGTTAATACTTTTTTATCAGTTTAAATATTGGGCATAGATAAATGCCATAATCTAATGTTGACTACTGATTGATAACAACAGATTTATAGTGTTGAAGTAATCCATTTTAATCTTTTACAATATTTCCTATGAAAGCATACCTTTATTGTTGTGATTTATCGTTTGGACTCTTGCAATTTTTAATCAAGAGATTTTCAATGGTAAATGTACGCTTTATGAATGTACTCTTTCCGTCTTAAGTTTTTAAAGGTAAACTGTTTATTTCTATTACACCATTTACTTACAAAATGTCCCAAAGGCCGTCAGTTAGCCAAAAAGCTTGTACGGTTCTAAAACAGAATAGAGATATCTAATGTAAATGAAGAAAACTGTTCTTAAAAAAAAAGCAGCTGCACTGCTTTTTTTTTAAGAACAGTTTAGTTCAGTTTAGTTTAGTTGGTTAGAACTATGTTGGACACTTCCAACATAGTTGATCTGCAGTTATTGGTAAATAAATGAAATAAAATGGAAAAATTCGATTTCAATAACTAAAACTAGCAACTAACCTGTAATCCTGTCTAACTACACAAAGCCATTTGAAAAACCTGTCACCAATTTCGAGTCATAAAAAAAAATTTGAGTAAAAAGGAAAAAAAATTGTCAACTATGTTTGGAATGTTTCCAAAAATTAGTTGACTATTTTTTTATAATCTGTAAGATATTTTTTATCAAAAAGAGGGCACACAGAATTAAAAATATAATAATAAACGAACATTATTGTAATTAAACAAGTAAAACCCATTTGTTTGTATAGTATATAAAAAGTAATGATTTAAAAGAATAAAAAACAATAAATAAATTTTTTAGGGCTTTCAACACTGAATACTTTCAATCAATGAGACTTTTATTGACTACCCTAGTTAACTGTTAGCCTTGACTCCAAAGAAGCACTACAAGTAAGAAAGTGTAATCAATACTGGTTATCTACTGGCTAGATAAAATCTGATGCCATTATTATACAACTTTCCTCTATATTTTTATGTGAATAATGTGTAGGTGTTATCCTAATTATTGTGAAATAATTTTTCAATATTGGTAATTATTCTTTGGAGTTAAAATAAAAACTGATTTAATGTTTATTTCTCTTAAAAGTAGATATTAATTATAAACGTAAAATGATTTAGATTCCATTTTATGAGATAACCGCATCTTAATATTTATTGTTTCTTATAAAAAGCGTTATTCCAGGCAGCAATGGCCCGGTTTCTGAACTCTTCCAAACCCCGTCTTGTTTATTCAATACTTCACTTCACATTCGGCACTAGTCGTTAGATAAACAAATCTAATGGTAGGTAATAAACACGTTTCACTCCCTTTGGCGCCACAGACTATTAAAATAATAAACTTCATCCATTACTTGGATTATTGCGTGGTACGCAGAATACGCACAATACGCCAGATATAACGATAGACTGACGTCATCCCCCTCTTAATTATTTTAGTTATCGGGACGCCAAAAATCCGACACGACAATTGCCCGTGATTGATAACGGCTGGCGGATAAATCTGTACCGCGGAACACATGTACCTACCTTAAACCTCTCTACGATCATTATGTTCCCAATTTCCTGGTACCTTTTATTCGTCTACGCCGGTTTTAGAGGATTACTGGCTCGTAATCTCAGCTTAAAATCCGTGGCCTAATTAATTGTGATATATTGATCTTGGGCTGCCACAGACTTTTGTCCTTGCGTTTCCGCTTTGTGCCTGCTCCTAATATTGTAAGTTTCGCATGTAATAGGTATTACTTGATAAGATTATTCCCAGAGTTATAAAAATATTTTTCAGTTACAGTAATATAAGCGCAAGGCAATAATTAGTGTGTTTGTTGCAGGAAAAATTGTTATCAGCGATCTTATAAAGTAGTATTTAATGCATATAACATAGAGCTCAGGGTCGTATGATAATTTGCCGTGCCTAAATCACACAGTCGGCGTCGCGCGAACATGTTAATCAAGTGCCGTGGACCATGACGATATCAAACTAAATACATAGTTTGAAAGTTGATTCGCGTGTGTGCCAGTCACCATGCCAAGCATTCATTGATTCCACGTGCTATCTTGATTTATCTTAATCCTTACTAAGCTAATCTGCTTTTTTGGCTTTTCTCAATCAAGATGTTTTTTGAATCTGAAATTCTTATCATGGACCACTTGACGTCAATGTACGGGTGAGGTCATTCGGTTTTAGTTTTGGCAAGCGGTCTGAGATGTCGCAATTTGTCATAATTATATTCTAGTCTAGCAACTAGGAGTGAATTTAAAAGAAAAAACAAAACCATAGCTTGAGTTGGATATCTGCAGGACGAACACTGTGTGGGTCCAACTAAACCCTGGGCGAATCTGCGGCAGACGGCATTGAAGACAGAGACGCAGTTCTAGCTTGATATCTAACTATCAAGGAAGACGACAAAACTTGCCTGCATTTTTAGCAGTGAGTAAAAGATAAAGTGTGTGGAAGTTGGACAGATAGAAACACACAAGCAACAATCCTGACAACAAGGCTAGAACGATTATCTTGAACAAATCTACATCATCTCTCTAATAGCTTTTAGTGAATCAAACGCAGTGTATGAACAAGGGTTCCTTTCATACAAACTGCGTTCCTTAGGGAGAAACTATTGGGTTCTGCGCCAAACCCTCCAGATCGCTGTCAATACGCCTAAGTTATTCAAGCTATGCGTGATGAGAACGGCAAATTTCCACAATAGCCGCTCATTACCTCGGTCTTTTACGAGGGCAATGTTTAGTTGAAGACTTTCAAGGACTGATATGAATAGTGGCTTGATGTTATCTTTATTGTATGAGTGGAATACAATCACCATTTCAAGTGTTGCTAACATAGCTTCATGAACTTTCATTCCAAGATTCCTATCGGCCATGCCTTTAGCAACGAAATTAAAATCTTAATCGTGTTTTAGTTCAAAATGTTTATGCAGCAGATTTTTATGCTGCACGAATGGTAAATAATAAACGATTAGGTTATCAAAGGACTGATCCAATTTGTTTATCTAATCGGTAACTTTCAATACTGTAACGAAATCACGTTAAACTATGGTAATAGTTGGTCATAAGTAATAGGTATTATGTATGTCAACAATGTGCATTCGATTTTTTTAAATTTTGATTGCTCCTATGCTCTGAAGCTGTATAATTTACTTGATAAGAAAAGTAAAACGATTTAACTTAGCGATACAAATAATTAACCCTTACAATTACAAAGGATAATGTTCAAAAGTTAATGTAAAGAAGATTTCAGTAGTTCAGTACATAATGAAGTCCCACTGAAAGATAAACGTTCCGCTTAGAATTTAAGATGTATTTGTTATGCACGCTTTTACGACCCCATCCAGGGCCGTGCTGAAAACTATAAAATGAAAATCAATTTCTGGTCGGGAATGGTTGAAAATAAAATATTGCTTGTCCTAAAATCCAGCATAATCCCGCAAGATCTTTATTGAAGGAGGCGCAAAAGTTTTCTACGCGACTACTTCCAAATATTTTCATTTCTTTGCAAAAGACTGCAGCTGCTACTAATAAAAGTGTCTTTTTTATCAAACCTGTGGTAAAACACAAAGTTTCTTTGCTTGTTATTCGTTCAAAATAGAGCCGAATAAAGGTTCTAAAAGCCAGCTCTAAAAAATGGTCCCATGAAGCGCTGGCAGTCTTACGCAATGTTTTAACCTAGTAATTTCTTAATACTTGTGCGCTAGTTATTACAATCTGCAAATCCAACGCATTGCAATTGCAGGCATCAAGTATCACGCGACACCGAAGTACATTGTGTTGATAAAGCTTGGAGTTTTATCCACTTATGTACTTAGATATAGGTACCATAAAGACACGCTGTAGAAAACGGCTTGTATTTCATCAAATTAATTACTCATCAAAGAACAATAGCCAAGTACGTGCAAGTAGAGGTCTAGGGCCTAGGCTTTCTCGCAAACTTTCATGGTGGGCCGTTTGGCACTATTTCGTATTGGTCGATGACCGGAGGCGCCGGCGGCGGCTGTGCAACGTGCCTCAAGGCACCATGCGCGCACGCATGCATTACAAGTGAAATCATTTGTTTATACTCGCATGACTTACTCGTTCTACTCATCTGTCTTGAATTACTACTACAGAATGCGAATATGATGTTCAAAGAAACGCGGGACCGGCTTCACTTGAATTCTAGATAACATTAATTACTTCTTATTGAATTATTCAATAAAATTATGGAAAACAAGAAAAGAAGTTTGGCATTAATTGTTTTGACGATTAAATAATAAAGTGGGTACTAGTATTTTTTTCTCACGATCGATGGCTAAGTAGAAAGACTAGCCGGTTTGAGTCGTGTCAGTTTCTGGTGCCGCAAATATTATCTCTGCCATCAAACGCTCAGTTAAGGCCACAAAAGTTCCCAGTCCTTATACGGCAATCTGTTTGATTGCATCACTCGAATCAAAGTTTATTTTTATGATTATACCTGCTGGCTTTGTTCAAAACTACAAACGTCCAATCAGTGTTATTTCAGCTAGCGTTGCTGTTGTGATTGTGATAATATTTGAACAGTTACAAGAGTCAACTAACACAAAGTTAATTCTATTCATTTTAGTGCTTTGTTCTTTGATAACGTATTGTGTACGCGCCACGTCACATCGCCAATAAAATTAACAAACAACGTATTTTATCGATGTAAATTTCATGGTAGTGAAAGCCTAGTTAGAGAAAAACATATTTTTGTTTGTGGTGACCCTAGTTTCAATGTTTTGAACATTTGAAACGGCCGATAAAGGAAGTAATTTTGATGTTGCGAAAAATGCGTCTATTATTATGCACAACTAGGGTTACCATTTCGAAATTTTAAAATCCTGACATAAAGCAAAAACGCCCGGATATTTAACTTTAAATAAGAAAAAAATTCTCTTTAGATTTTTTTTTAAGAAAATCCCCTTATATCCAAAACTCCGGACAAATGAGAAAGACATAAACATAGTCCGGACGGGAGGCCAAAAAGCCGGACATGTCCGGACGGATGGTAGCCCTATGTACAACCAAGTATCTATAGCATCAAGAAGTACTAACCCTAATCATACGCTCACGACACTACCAAAGGGAAAGTCATACTCCTTATAATTACAGCATTAGAATGCTGCAAACAACTTACTCGTCCGTGCTGCTATCATAACTGGATGCCAAGTTCTTTAAATGCGAGCCGAATGAACGTATTCCTAGACTAGAAATTCAACGAATATCGTTTTTCAAGTACGATAATGAAGTGACAAAAAAATTGGATGTAGGTAAAATGTATTCCACAAATAAACTCTGTTGCATTACCTACCCCACAAAATTTTATTAATAGCTATGTAGAACGTACACGAGTAGAGCACGGAATGACACGCGGACTGTGCTGATCTAAAAAGCACATTCCGCAAATACCGTGCAGACCCAGTTTACTTGTATCGGCGCCGGAGTGCCGTGTTAAGTACGTAAGGTAACGGCACACCGAATCGGCCGCGGCGAGACGTCGCCGGTGACCCCACGACACACATTTCCCACAAAAACAGTAAGACATCACCGTTCACTGCACACCAAACTAACGACACTTTCTCGCAAATATACTTCTACCGTATTGCTACGGAATGCGTTTCAAAAATATTCGTTTCGACGCTCAAATATTTGGGTTGGTCCATTGTACACGCGTAAATGTCTATAGAAATTGCTTGCAGAGAATTGCCCCGGAGATGCAAATTCCACATAAATTACTACAAATTGCGTCATTATAGCATCATTTTGACCCGTCCGACCTACCTACCGTGCTTCCGGGGTCTAAATAGTATATTATTGGAGACTGACTCAGCGCATGTCGCACAAGTAAACCAAGTTCCATTTTACACAGGTTGAGAGTTTTTAAACTGGTTTCCTACTATGTTTCTAGTCGAATTTGCTTTTGCGATACATGCTACAAAATACCATCACGAATATTACACATTAAGGACCTGAAAATGATCAACAGAGAAGATTCTATACGAGTTTATTTCTGGTAACAAAGAATACGGTAGAAGACCGATTAGATCTGTCTTGTCCTGCGTACAAAAACCACATACAAAACCATAACAACTATCATTCGTTACAAAGAAATAATCCAGCAATTGGCTGTAAACATTGTTTTAATTCGGATGATAATCTGGGCGGCGGCGTCGGCGGCATCGGCGTCGGCAAAGCGTCGATAAGTTAGCGACAAAACAAACAAAACCTTGTTGACGACGGAGTTAGGCTTGTTGAGAGCAAACCGGGGCAATTAGCCGGCCCTCAGTATCGCGCCGAGGGAAGTGATAAAAAAACTCGGTCAAGTGCGAAACTCTCCTTGCTGATTTAGGGTCCTCTCCTGTGTGTTTAGGGTGACGCGGACGCTGAAACTCCAAAATGTGTCCTGGCGTCCGGTGTCACAATTAGAGGGATTCAAACACCATAGTTGCCTCTGAATGAGGGATATGTCGTGAGGCACGTTTTGAGGGCTAATTTGGATGGTCGGGATCCAAGAAACGATGGATGGGATTATGTAAAAAATGATATGGACGGGAAAAGGGGCGAATACTTAGAAAACCGGTGATAGAGATGTGGGAGACCACAGTCTGCGCACTTGCGTATAAAAAAAGTTGTATAAGGGCAAGGGAATGATAGTAGGCTAGCCTCATCATAATACTGTTTGTCAAAAATTGTGATTACAGAGTTAGAGTGAAGTCGCCATCCATTTGACGTAGGGGTATTGTTCATAAACAAAGTGGAATGAATGTCGATGTCGTTACCTCATTATGATAAGTGGATGCTGCTTCTCATTGTCTTATGAGAAAAGACCAGCATCCTATTGCGTTACCCAATACCCATTCAGAATGACAATCCCTTTTAAATAACAATTCAATAAAATCCATTGCGTTATTGCACGACTCGTAATGCGAAGCATTAGAGTGTGCTCTACGATCGAAAAATTATTTTTGCCCCATTTCTGTAACTGTTTTTATTGTCAACCGTAGAAGGAACCCTATTGAAAATGGCTCTTTTATTCAAAGTAGTTTAATTATAATTAATAAAATACTAACTAAAATATAATATCTATTTCCAACCATTGACTTGACGTGCGTAAGTTGCCTAGCAACTGCCAAGTAAATATCTTTGTCAGTCGTTGACATTACGACTTCATGAAAAGTGATAAATTGTTCATTTTTAAACTATGTTTTGAATTTCTTTTTCGTTTATGAATGAGTGATAAGTATGAGGCGTGCACTTTTGGATTTTCCAAACTATTTATTATTGTTGTCAAGTCGA
This sequence comes from Conistra vaccinii, assembly GCA_948150665.1. Taxonomy (NCBI): domain Eukaryota; kingdom Metazoa; phylum Arthropoda; class Insecta; order Lepidoptera; family Noctuidae; genus Conistra; species Conistra vaccinii. The sequence continues at coordinate 18,582,485 of OX411318.1, forward strand.
CGATTTTTTGAACAATATTATGGATTGGTTTCTGCTGTATTGTCAATGGATTATCCGGTTACGCAGTAAGAGATTGTCTCAGACCAACAATTTTGTTGGTCTGAGGAGATTGTTTACAAATAAAATGCAAATAATACCATAATTATTGAATGCCAATCCAGCACATCCATCCTGATCTGTAATTGTAACAAGATAAATAACATTCTCTTGCTATCAATGACGCGGCTAAGGTCATCTGCATCCAAAAACATTCTCCTCTTGAAATAAGAATGAAATGTTACCAATCGCAGAAATATAATAAAAAAAGGAGTTCCGTTTTAATATTTTTGTAAAGGATCCATGGTAATATCGGCTTATCTCTGACAGCTTACCATAGGTTTATCAAAACTTGAAATATTGTAATTGCAACGATATCCTTGTTATCTTCTGGGGTTGCGGATAAGTCCTTAGGGGAAACCGTGGCTCCGGTCTAGGCAAGGGAAGGAACACGGGTGGGTTTTAGTCAGTAAAAGTCTGACACGCCCTTCCGCTCCGCCCAGAGCGGGAGAAGTCATTTGATGATTTCCCACCCAAAAAAAAAAATTAATAAAATCCTTGTTATCTTAATAACAAATGTTATTGTGCGTTGCAGGTGATTCCGGTACAGGGATTGTGCGCTTTTATAATTTCTAACGTGACGATATTATCGTGGACGTATACGTCACGGCATCACGATAAAGCCCCGTCCACACGGCGATGATCAGTACGATATTTGACTGTACCTATAATTTTTTGATCACAACGGCAGTTTAATTTTGCATTTATTTTTAACCGTATGAACAGTGGGATATTGTGGACGTGTGATGCAATTTTTTTAATGTACTTCAAAAAGGAGGAGGACTCTTTTTATTTTGTGTCTTTTACGCGATTACTCCGCGGATTATGACATGATTTTGATGATATTTTTTTTGTTTTGTGGGTAATACTTCAGAGGTGGTCCCATATAAATTTGATTAACTTTGCTTGGGTTGTTTTTGAGTTAGCTTCAATAATACGTATTTTTGTCACTTGGTCTATATGGATGATGTTATAGTTTCCGTCACTAGTGGTATTCGAATTTCTGTGGGGTAAGACCCACAACTAAAAACTGAAAAATAAAAACTTTTTAAGGAAGTCGGTGGAAAAAATGAATAAACAGAACCAAAGACACCGACTTCCGAAATTTAAGTAATTTTGCACTTTTAGTGTTTTTTTTAAGTCGGTTCGATATTTTTTAGAAAAAAAAATTATTATCGTATAATATCGTACAGAGCATCGCCGTGTGAACGTGCTGTAACCGTAACACAGGGAAGTAAAATGTATGAAAATATATTTATAAAAGTGCACGTATTTCCATACATTATATGGACGTGGACGTCCAACCAAGATAATATCGTCACGTTAGAAATTATAAAAGCGCACATTCGGTCTTTCCTCCTTTGTTTTGCAGCTGGGTTTATTCTTTGGTACTTTTTAGATTTTATCGCGGTTTTTCCTTGCAGGAAAACTCTAGCGTTACATTTTCTTCGTCTAACAAAACAACTGCCTGCCGCTTAAAATTACGTATTGCATTCATTTGTATAAACAAAAAACTTGAGTCTTTCGTTTGTAATAGTACTGACATTGACACTGAACATGACATTGACACGCGAATCGTTTTCTTTTTGTGTGATTTTTATAGTTAGAGCTAAAAAAATATGTAGCGTTATCTTATTTAATTAAGAAAAGTGCTACCGTTAGGTAACCTGTTTCGGCCATCTTTGGACTAAGCCATCAATTTGATTGAACCGCTATGCGATCTTTATGTATTTTCCTCTTGACCAGATAGACTCGACAAAAAACTTGAAAACTACAAACTAATTTTTGCAAGCGAGTAATAAACTGATGCAGTATTTAAGCAAGTTTAACCGTGATTACAAACCATAACAACACTAGTTTAAACAATACTTCGTCTAAAGAGTTTCGCAGACATTAGCTTATCATCTTCTTTGTTAATAAATTACACATGATGATGTCATAGAGTTTCCGGTAGCTAAAATCGTGTGACCGTTTAAATTAGTTGCAACTAATCGTATTAAAGGCGCCGGTTCGGCCTAATGCTTGCCGCAATTAGCGCACAGGACGTTCCGGAGAACTTTTATTGCGTTTAATGGCCGCGCAAACAGTCGCCGACGAGACCTCATCACACTACGCAGTACTACAATCTCGATATTGCCTCATAAAAATGTTAATTACATGCCAAGTGACACAGCTCTCTTTTCGACACACATTATTACTCACAGCCTCAGCATTGTCATTGTAAGAGCCTCCGAGAACTGCCGTTTTTGTGTGCTGTCTGTTGAGTATGATGTACGTTTACATAACGTCGGCGCATCGCATCCACAGTGTAGCCCGATTGTACTTTTTGTGAGTTGCCGATTATGAACGTGGGTTGGAAATCAACGGATGAAAAAGTCCAACATGAGGCGCCCACATTACTAAATGAACGCTACCGAAATGTTTAACCAAATGGACAGACTACATTGTGGTCAAAATGTTTTATCCTGACTCGACTCAAGATTCCTGACGAGACTGACATTTCTTATTAAATTGTTTCGTCTTTAATTAGTTTAGAAGCTACTGTTCTTTGCCTTGCTCTACTGTACAGTGCAAACTCTTGATGCTATTGTTTATTTTGTGTATTCAACGGTCACAGATCCAATATCTAAAGTGGTTACTTAGCAGTGGCCGGTAGGATATATCGTAATGAGTATCTTCCGTTCCTAACCACAACAACTTGGACCCTTCTTTGTCCATTGGCTTGCTCGTTCTTCATTTGTGTCAATGAACTGCAAAGAACGATTGTAAGCGAAAAACCCCTGTCAGCTAGATTAGCTTTTATCTAGATAAATATTCATGATTATTTCAGACAAAACTGCTGAATTGATTGATAAAATTCTATTACTTAGATGAATTTGCATAAATATCATGATGGCTGTCCTTTAGTGTGTGTTATGCAAATATAATTTGAGCGAACTTGCTAAACAAGTTTATCATAATGCCCGGATATATACGTTAGGTACGTATGATTTGAGTCATTCAATACACATCCCTCGTCCCTCACTGTAGTTGATCTCAAAAGTTATCGACCGATTGTGAGAGTTCCAAAAATATCTGAGTATAAGGTTTGGACGTTTTATGTCCCATTACAGTTTTTCTGCAACGGTTACGACAACGTTCATTGATGTTCTTGAAGAAAGAGCGTGGACTAATGGACTGTGTAAAGAAACCGGACACTTCGTTTTTCTTACTTTCTTAGTTGGCCCTCTGTGAATAGTAGCTATTCGTAACATAATAACTCCAAACGAGTATATTCAGCTTACGTTATTCGGTGCTAGAAACAATAGGCGCTGAATGCTGCTTTCTTTTTTATGAAGTGATGAATTGAGTCATCCTGTGTTTATTGTTTGTTTAGCGTACATAAACAAACTATTATTTTCTATGGAACAATGGACAGGCATGAAGAATCTAAACAGAATTTCAGTTCATAACTTCGGCAGCAAACGAGGTATTTGAACTAAGAAGCATCAAAGTGCATGTTGAAGAAAATATCAACCCTCATCAGTCAAATATGCACGCGGGAGTCGTGAACTCAAGTTATGATGCTGACTGCTAAGTGCAGATTTCATTAATGAAATTGAACGCGTTCAGCGTTCAGCACATCTATTAAACGCGTTTAAGAGCTGTCAGTGTAACAATATTCCATAACAATTTTGTGACACTGACAGCTCTTGAACGCGTTTTAGAAATGCTGATCGCGTTCAGTTTCATTGCTGAAATCAGTCCTAAGTCCAAGATCTCTGAACTTACTCCAAAAATACCAAAAAGCTCAGTAGCATAGAAAACGGCGTTTTGAACAACACAGTTAACGCCATCTTGTACCGTTAACGTTATTTTGTATAACGCCATATTGTATACCGCAGGTTGTCTCTTAACATAAGGTAAATATGTTTCCTCCTTAATACGCTTGTTGTTCCCGTTGATGTTCGGCTAATGTGCGATAATAGGGGGTAAGGGTGGGGGGTAACGAGTCTCAATCACTCGCCTGACACGACCACCCGCCTACTGCTTATGAAATCATTAGACTTCGTTACTATTGTACATGGCTTTCTACCGAACATGACACCTCATTTTCTTAATGGCATACCACCTATTAGGTATTAGCTTGATAGCCTGGCCGTACTTTACATAATTAGGATTTTGTGTCTAGGTTAAGTAGGTTATAGCAATTAAATGGCCCTCGAACTCTGAACCTTACAATAGGCCAGATTTTCACGTAAACTTGTATGTTTCTCAGGAACATCCGAAAAGGTGTTCAAGCTTTCCAGTAGTTGCAACGTTTTTGTTAGTTGACTTTCTATTCACAGCATCGGGATATTTTTTCTTAAATGCAACTCTGTCGTTTGCTATCTATGCAAACTGCAAAGAGTTTTCGGCATTGCCAGAACTTGTCCGTCGTGTTTTGTCTTTCTGATGCTACTTTAAGTTTTGTACAGTCTCTATGAAAGAGTATATTGGGCTGTGGTCTCCTACAGACTTTGGCATTATGTTTAGCAGTCTCGTATGCAAGTGTTAATATAAAGATCCTTTATCAAAGGACATTGTATTATGTGTCATTGTTTGCTATTTCACAATCTGTTAGACCGATTATTCTGAAGTGCTTAGAGATATAATGCTTTTCCATAATTAAATTTTCAAAGTGTATAAATATTTGGCGAATTCTTATGTTAATAGCCTTCAGGTATAATATCTGTCTGTCTGAATACATATTAAGATCATAAATGAAGTTCACATCTTCCTAAATATCGGCAATAGCTTTGAAGTATTGACTGTTGACATTGAGCTAATATTTGGGATTATATTTTATTGCCATTCGATAAAAAAGGTTATTTGCTGTGTCCATACGATTACTTGAAGGTAATCAAACAATCTACGAGTTAGTGATAAAGCAGAGAGTGATTTTGTAATCTTGTTTGTGATAGCGATCAATAATGGTAAGCCACAATCGTTCCTACTTCAAACATGCTGTATGCTGTAGATAACTGCAACATAACCTTATCGTAATATTACGTATTGTCAGATACCGTGTGAAATCATCTAGTGTTCCCTTGCTTTTATTTGCTATCTGATCTACTACTTCAGACTTCCCGTGTTGCTATGGTGTGCCTTGGAATGAACCGATAATTATTTATAAACTCAAGGCACGTACGGCCACCTCACCATGCCATGCCAAAAATTTCGTATCTCGGTTCAAAGAAGTAGAAAGGTCGTGAACTCTCACAATAAATGCTTGCAAGATAGCTTATTTATTTTTAAACTAACCAAGTGGGAATTTGTGAGAGATGATTGCGCTGGACGTATCAGGACCCTGAAATTCATCTGATCTTGAAAAAATTAAATGTGTTTATCATATCATATCGAGATTCCTCCGTGCTTAGGAAAGCACGTAAGTCCCGGCAGTCATTCTTGCATCTTTGACAGTCGTTACGGGTAGTCAGAAGCCCGAAACTCTGACAACCAGTCTTGCCAAGGGGCATGGGCCAGTTGTTTATTTTTCGGTTTTTTAAAGTTCCATATCTCTTAAAAGGGGTCTAATCCGGAGTCCGGGGACGTAATTCGTATCTATGTGTTGGTGGTTGGCCGAGACATAATACCTATTAGGTTTCAGCTCTACAGTTCTGAATAGTTTTGGAAAAAACGTCTCCAAAGGTCCGTTTCCAATCCACACATTGAAAATGGAAATTATTATTTTTCTCAGTTCCTATCGAGACTACCAAGTTGAAACTGATTTGTCAAAAATCAAATGTCTACCAGCATCAATTTTGGCCCCGTTGTGCGCCGTAGAGGTAAAACTCGCACTACAAGTATACTTAAAGCTTCATGTGCTCTTGACTGTACCTACAAATCATACTTTTCTCATGCATCCTCCTTATCAACTTGGGCCATCGGCTGGCGACGCCCTTGCCAAGGGGTATCGTATTACCCAGTTTCTGGGTTGTGGAGGTCTGATAGGCAGTCGCTCCATGTAAAATACTTGTATTCAGCTCAGCTGCATGTGGTTAGACTGGAAGCCGACCCCAACATAGTTGGGAAAAGGCTAGGCAGATTGATGTTTATGATATCAATCAATCAAATCAGTTTACTACTGAACTGCTGCCAGAAATAACCCTGTTCTTTTTATTTACATTAATAAATCATTCATTACACTTTTAAGTTTCTATCCATCCACTGCCTCTAAAATTGGTATAATGATATTCAAAAATTCAAATCCAATATCTTCGTGAATGTAAAACGCGAACGATGCTTAGCGAGCACGGCGCCTTATCTGGCTCGTTTGTCCTCCGGGAAGCTCTTTAGCCCGATACGGACACTTCTAGCCCTCAACGGTTCAGCCACGAAACGCCAGTTTTATGCGAGAATCATGCTTCGCATATCATAAACTGTAGCGTAGACATTTTAAGGCCAAACACTCATATTTCACACGTTTATATACTCATAAGGATCAACGTACCTGAGTTCGTTGTACTAAAACAATGTTTTGTTTTGTAATACGTTGTTTCTGTTTACATTATGTTTTATACTTGTACTTTCTGTTATTATCACAAGTATAAAGCGTAGAAAATTAGGCTGCAATTTGTTCCAGCGATTCACGGTCTCTTTATGAGCGTAGTTTACGTACTTCTCGAGTCGTGACTTCGTGAGCAATCTTCAAGTGAGTCTGCTCTAAATGATATCCAGTGTTTTAACAGAGTTACTGTTAAAGGATTGCTTCATGCATGCTAGAACCAACTGCTGGAGGAACTAGTCCCTTTAATTTTAACTTTTCAATTTTGCCCCAACTGTTAAATTTTTCGTATGTTTACAAATAACTATACCAGAGCGTTCAGTAATACATACAATGAGCAATTATTTATTCAAAGAATTCGTCATTCGCTTTTAATAACGAGTTAGTTTAGCTATTGCAATAAAAATAACATTAAAATGTAGCTCGTTAATGTAAATTGGTGCCATATCGTTTTATACACACGAAAGAAAACAGTTTAGATGACTATCGTACAATAGTACTCAGTGTTACTTAGGTGCAGAATTTCACACGTTAACTATTCCTAGAACTTGATACCAATGGTACTGGACAGTAGTGTGGCTAATTGGATCGTTACACAGCCAGTCCAACCATTTCAGTGATATATAAGTACAAATATAGGATGCTGCATATTAGGCCCCGTATCTGATTAACAGCATCTACTTTTGAAACAGTTATGGTGGATACAATATATTGTAATCATAGAATATCTTTTAGTAACTAATAAAAATCTTTATTGTTTCAGGTAATTTATGAAACACAAAACGGCTTCAAATCTCTCAAAAAGAACGTTTGAAAGAGCTTACTGCGCAGTTAATTCATTTTTATATTTCCCTCTCACAACTGCGTTATTGTGGCAATTCCCGATTTCCGTTGTTCCGGCAATATTTTTGTATGTTCCTTTTTACGAGGAACATAAAAAACGACTCAGGGCTCGCCTGTACTTGTTTTCTCGGCAGAGGCCGAGAAGGGTGCGCGCAGGCCTCTCCTCGAAATATGAAACTGAGTTGCCTAATTCCTTCGACCATTATCCGAATGGAAAAATTCACTCAGCCAGTAGCCGCAAGCGATTACTCCTCTCCGTGGTGAGACGCTGAGGGTGGCGGTGCGGCAGTGGCGGCGACGGCTCCAGAGCCTGTCCACATAAATAATCGAGAGCTTACGAACGAATTCACCCGCCCCAGCTTCACTCCACAATATCATGGAAACTTTCTAGCAAATTGATCGCCAAACGTAACTCTCTAATGGCGTGTAGAGCCGATTATAATGGACAGTTCTAATGCCGCCCACCAATTTCGAGGGGATCCTTTAGTATTTAAGAAAGTTTTAAATTAATTTGGTCGTTACATTATCCTAAAGGGCCGTCTGGAGATATTCGCAATTGTTCAAATGGAGACTGTTATTAGGTATTATAATTCAGTGCGGGGTTGATGTAAATGGTACGTGCAAGTTTGCAATTGATTTGGAGAACTAACCGGGCGGTGACTGGGCCTCGTAAATTGGGCAGTGCGGATCCCTGAAGCATAAATCGACAATTGTGCTGTCAACGTGTGGGCACCGCCACCGCCGGCCGCCGGCACCTCGCCTCATACACAATGTCCACTACATATCAGTCGGTGCAATCTCTCGTTCCCGATCACTGTATGAATTAAGCATTTAAATGCTGATGAAGTTACTTATAAATTCTTTTGAATCTCAAGGGGATTTATTGCTTATTTATAAATTATGCTAGCTGTTGCCTGGAGTATGGAGGGTATAGTCATTTTATTTGTAAAGGTCAATGTAAAGGTTCTATTTATTCCATAAGTGAACATCAGGCTATTCATAATTTTCATTCTTTAGCAAGTTGAAGAGAACTTTACATGGTAATCTTTATTTCTGCCAAAAAGGCATCAAAAAGCCGCGAACATAATCCATGATTAAAATATTGTGGTCGAGTCGCACGCCATTGTACAATAAACTCATTGTCTATAGGTACGAGTATTTTCATATAGGCACACGACAAAAGTCTATATAAGTATACGATATTCTTCGGGATTTTATTTGCTTTCAGGAATAGTAAATAAGAATATGCGGGAGCAAACAAGTGCCGGCCGACTGCCAGGCAAACACAACATCCTTCCTAGCAGACTTTTATCGTACAACTCGACTAAGTTATTACATTGGATATACATTTTAATATAACTAGTAGAGATATACGTATTGTTGGGTACTACTACTCTATTTGAGGAAACATAATTAATTAATAACCTTCCGTATTGATGATATTTAATCTTGGAAGTAATTCATTGATTCCTTTTTATTGGTAAGTGCAGATTGTATTGTATTATTCTTCTCGGCTCGTGTTCACATTTATTCGCTTTGTGAAGGTCAGGATACATTCGCATTACGTTTCATATTCATGCTCCGTACCCGTCACCGTCACCTAAGCATCGTCCTTACAAAGTTTTGTCAGAAGATCGATTGTTCGTACTTGGCAAGTTTTTAAAACGTTAACATGTTCCTGGGACCCTTTTTATCATATTTGCTCTATCTCAATCTTCATACATCCTCAAACTTTCATTTGGGTTCGTAAATGATGTAGCGAAAATCGTGATAAGAGTACGAGCGCATATGTCGGTGGTAACGATTCGAGCATTCAACGTAACGTTCTGAGAAATCCCGATCTCGTTATGATAGTTGGTGCTCAGCACCCCGGGGCCGGTCCGAAACTTATCGTGGGAGATACCGGGACCATGCTGCCGCCGCCGTGCGATGAATTAATTTGCCACCCGCTATTATATAAACTACCTAGATTGCAATAAAGATACCTTTGGGTTTTGCTTCTCACTGTAACTTTACCTTATTATCTTGTTCCCGAAAATGTACACTAATTTACTGTACATTTATTATTATTCAATAACGCCGCGTTAACGTGAAAGGCAGTTTATGTAAGCGTTTCAATATGGCCAGTAATGATAGCTATGATTAATGCTTTCTGTCTCTGATTTACATGAAATGTGGTGCTATTCCCTAAATTTATGACGACATAACAACAAAGAGAAACCTGGTTGGGATTCGATAGACAACGATATCGGCTACGCTATTATTCCTGTACATTCGAATTGAATTCAATGTCTCTTTAAATGTGTGGAACCTCCTTTTAAACATGACAACACACTAAAAAGATAAAACACAAATGCTAGGTAGCGGTGAAATTGAAAAGACATGCAAATGTGAAAATTGTTGATGAAACATCCAAGGAAAGTTCTCAAAAGTGGGAAATTTATGTAAATAGGAAAGTATGCGGGAAACTCGAAGTGAAAGTTTGCGGTAATGATTCAACCCATACGTTATTGTAACTAATGCTTGTGTAGTGTGTAACAGCAGTATGCTTGAAGTGTTTAGCGTAGTTGCGGTAACTGTTACATCATGTTGTGTGGTTTACTGTCCAGTAATTTAGTTTGCTTTTAATTTTACGACTGTTATTACGTTATATGTTGCGCATTATATGTGTGTTTGACTTGTAAGTTGAGAATGAGTGTTCTTACATTACCCCGGTGGGTCCAGTCAGCGGTGATGGATGCGGCGCGCTGGCTGCGATCCGTCATCGAAGCGGATGCCGCCTCCGACGGATGCTTCTCGAGCTTTTTGCGAACGCCAAGCTGTACATTAGACGGGCGGAGGATATAAATCCACGCGCACTCGACAACATATTTAGATGAACACAAAAAGACTGAAAAGGAATTGTTACTGTGAATGGGCCAGCCTTGAACAGAACACGCCTTTTGGTTGTTACGATGGCAATACAAACAGCATGATTAAAAACTTACAAGTTGCATACCTACTTAATTATGAAAGATATTGTATTCTTTCGTATTGTTCGATACAAAGTTTTAGATTAACTCCCGTTTATGTATATATATGAAAATGGATAAGTTCATCAATTCCCTGACTGTCATCCGCTACACTCTGCCGATAAGGAAATCTCACATTGTAATGCGCTACTTGTTGCGATCTTACATAAAACATTAACCCCCGCGGTGATCAGTCGTGTTTCGTTTATCATATTATCTTCTTTATCGAACAAACCTTCAACTCTGCATTTCTAATTAACCTTTATCTTTTCGGTATTCATTGTGTTAAAAGGGGTTCCATCGCTCTCGTTATGGTTTGTGCGGATTAAAGTCGTTGGAGTTTTTGTATTGGTTTTTAAACGGTACGAGTTTTCGTCGCGTCGTTAAATAAATCAAATTTGAGGTTCCGTCGAGCATTAATCATGTTGCATGTTGCCGGTGGAGTCCGTCGTGTTTGATAATTCTGTCGGGGCCCGTCGGAGATGAAGGGCGTGCGTCTGTTTTTGCCCTCCGTCGGACGTCTCGTCTCATTGTCTCACCAGGCGGCATATTGCAACTTGTCATTCGACACATGAAGTAATACAATAATTAAAGCTTAATTTGGACTTGTAAAAATATGTGCTCAAAAAAGAAAGAACCCAATTAATAAATGCAGCTCGTATAAACAATGCTGTTTTGGGTGAAAACTATGACATATTAGTATGTTTTCTACAAAATCAATGGATATAATAGTGGTTTGATGAATATTCAACGAAGTATTATATCATTGAATGCCCATTCAACATGCACACAAAAGAGACTGCGTGTATGTAATACTACAGGTGATATTCAATAGAGATTGCTTCACCAAGCAACGAAATCGCGCCATTGACTGTGATTCAGTAAAACAGAACATGACATAATGCTCTCAAAGCACGTTGTTCTCGTATAGTTCACAATACTGATTGATTACTCCAAGTACTAGCAAGTATTCAGGGGTGATGGTCGTAAAGGAGCGATCGTTACACGTCACAGGCACCAGGGATCCTAGAAAATTGGATTTTACATTGTTTCTGTGACATCGGAGATTTTTGCACGAGAGCTAGTCGCAAAAATTTTATTCCACCACCCGCAGACATTTACGAACCGTCGTAAAACTGATGTTCCGAAACACTGAAGGTAGAAATAAGTCAGTTTTATATGATTCCTCTCTTTACTGACGTTATTTATGTAATAAGACAGTTTGTATTTTTAAGAGTATTTTAATATTGCACGACTCGTAATGCTTCGCATTAGAGTGTGCTCTACGATCGAAAAATATTTTTTGCCCCATTTCTGCAACTGTTTTTATTGTTTCACTCCTGCTAGTACACAGAACCTACTTAATTTATATACCATTGTATAGATGATTAAATGGAGATTAATATTGTATTTTTTAACAATTGATTTAATGCAGCAGAAATGGAAAAAGCATCAAAATAGTTGAAAAAAATTTCCTGTCCGTCAATTTATGATCCCTGAAAACATTGTAGCTTGCGATAAAATCAATTAATTGAGTCAATTTTTTTTTTATACATTCGTTTCAGCCGTAGAAGGAACCCTATTGAAAATGGCTCTTTTATTCATAGTAGTTTAATTATAATTAATAAAATACTAACTAAAATATAATATCAATATCTCAACCTATATTTTCAACCTTGATCCGGTGCCGTTGCCTAGCAACTGCCAACGTAAATATCTTTGTCAGTCGTTGACATTACGACTTCATGATAAGTGATAAATTGTTCATTTTTAAACTATTGTAGCGGTTAGACCGCCACATACAAAAAAAAAACTACGAAACAAAAAAGACATGACGTCACACAATTCCTACATCTCGCAGTTAGAGTTTACTGAGCGAATAACATAGATAAGACTATCCGAAATCAACATATGGGGCAGTTGCCCGCCAGACATAACAACCCGTCTGGTTGGAGGATCCTCCCTTTTCTATGGTGGATGAGTGAACTTTACACCCTGTTCCTCATACCTCTAAATTGGTGACCCCGAGTATGAACGTCAACGCAGCCTTCGTGCAACTACTTCAGCGTGACGTCATCATCATCACTCCCGCAAGCTTTCGTGAGGCGAGTCACACAGCCAGCCAGCACCCACGGCTTCAACGGGTATCCTGACCACCAGCATGCAGCGAACGCGCATTCCTGGTCATCACCCTCAGCCACATCACCCCGACTCACTGGGGAATCACCGCAATCACCTCAATCACCGCAATCACCTCAATCACCGCAATCACCACAATCGCCGCAATCACCGCAAAACAGTTCCGACCCACCGTGAACTGTGCGGCACCCGGTTCCGACTCACTGGAACCACAATCACCATCGCCGCAATCACTGCAGACAGTTCCGACCCACTGTGAACTGAGCGGCACCCGGTTCCGACTCACTGGAACCACAGCTGGCACTGTGAAGCATCGCAAGATCCAAGACTCAGCCCACTATCGACCTCCGGTCTCCGGAGGGGAGTGATGTAGCGGTTAGACCGCCACATACAAAAAAAAAACTACGAAACAAAAAAGACATGACGTCACACAATTCCTACATCTCGCAGTTAGAGTTTACTGAGCGAATAACATAGATAAGACTATCCGAAATCAACATATGGGCAGTTGCCCGCCAGACATAACAACCCGTCTGGTTGGAGGATCCTCCCTTTTCTATGGTGGATGAGTGAACTTTACACCCTGTTCCTCATACCCTAAACTATGTTTTGAATTTCTTTTTCGTTTATGAATGAGTGATAAGTATGAGGCGTGCACTTTTGGATTTTCCAAACTATATTTTTACTTCCTGTTTTTCTTGAAAATTGCTATCTTAGCAACTGCGTTTGTAAATCATACTTTAAAGCAGGGATTCCCAATCGGTGGGGCGCCCCTCCTCCCGGGGGTGTAGAGTGACCAATGGGAGGGCGCAGCTGCTGTAATAATAAGTCGACAAAGTAACTTCTATTTCTGTTGGAATGATCGAAAGAAAATTTACCTAACCTATCCAAGGGGGTGCAAACGTTTTCGACCCCACTTTTCGCTGCTTCACTTTCTTATGCTTTCTGCTTATGTCGACAAAGTAACGCAGGGGCGTAGTGATTTTAATAGAAAGTTAGGGGGGCGCATAATATTAAAATGTTGGGAAACCCTGGTTTAAGGGATCACAATGCAGAATCTATCTCAGCCCAAGTTCAAGCAATGAGCGCTAAAGACCACTCTGTACAACCAAGCTTGCATCGCATTGTTTCAATCAATAAGCACTTACAGTGGTAGATATGTTGGTATCTCAATTAATGAGTGGGTGGCGCCGTCAGCCCCCGGGACGAGTGCATATTGCCTCCCTGCGCCGCTCCGCACCGCTTTCCCGATTGAATTCTTCGCAAACAGACCCAGTCTTCACTGAACTCAACGCCGAACAATTTTTACTGTAAACGTGAACATTAATCGTTCCTTTAGCCCCTACGTCTTCTATAAGCACCTTTTAACTTTGAAGAGTAATATTAAAAGTTTTTTTGTAAGATTTTCATGAGATAAACTGTTGCGGAAGTTCTGCTTCATTGTTGTGAGAGTCGGCCAGACGCGGCGGCAGCTAAGTTTATTGACCATCGCCAAGTTAGCCTTCACCAAAGTACGCCACTTTGAGTAACTTTAACTCGGTAAAAGCTATGGCCCGGAAAGCCCCTTTTTCTCCTTTTATTGCTAAAGTTCTTTTATACGTGTCTTGAGAACTTGAAAATTCTCTTTTTAATGTTTACTTAGCGCCTCTGTGTAGGGTCACTACAGTTTTCCAATTCTATAGCGTCTGGATTCGCATTTTAAGTATACGTGCTTTGAAGCACTTAAATGTTCCCGGTTGGGTCTGCATTCGTTGGCAGAGTGCCTGTTTTCACGAATTGTTGCTCTTAGAGCGACCTCGGGCCTGCGACAGCATCTGTACCCACCTCGGCATTTCGCTGCGCCTGTCCTGAGCACCAACTGGGGATTATTTATCTAAATTTAGAACAGTTAACGTCACGAGCAAGCGCTACTTATTCACATGCTCTACTGTTCTACCTTTTGTGCTGTTTTTTCTATTGTCTTTTAACCTACTTATTACTCCTCTGCTTTATGCCATAGTATAGAGACTGGAAAGCTCACAATTTCATGAATAAAAACCAATCCCTAAAATAACGATAGCTATTAAAATCGTCCTTTACTTGTCCGAAAATACACCAACTTGCGCCGTACCAACTCTGAACACAGCCTCGCCAATATCGATTTCGTCTACATGCTTTCTATTGCGTATTAAATTTAAATGAGAGAGGACCACGAGACGGCGGAGTCTGGTAAGTATTATGCACTTGCGCCTCTCGATCACGACTTACTTGCATTCACAAACTTTAACATTGGTATTCCTTCCTAAGTTCTTCTTCTTACCAACGCCTGGCTTTCCTCTACCGTTTAAAACATTCCCTCTCGGCTTTAAATGAATTCTTTCGCCTCACTTATAAGTCCACTTTAAAGACAGAATTCCATGTCATAAAAATACCATTCGCGGTGTTATTAAGATTATGATTGTTGCAACTAGCGGGGTTCCGTTATTTTATGACAATCTAGATTCTTGACTTACGGTATCAGACTGTGGATTTGTTTTCCTCATACCGGACGGAGCGTCTTGTCTGATGAGCATCTATATTACTTATGTCATGTGTGCAAAGTTAGTATGATGACTTCGTGCATTTGACGAATGCAGTATGGTATGCAATGTCTGTCATTATCATTTGTGCCTTGACCACTCATTGTGGCTTGGTCCGATAAACAATTTTATTCTGCATCGTGTACTTCTAATTATCCTCTATTTATACCCACGTTGTTAATTAGAAACAAGGCTCTTGAAAACTAAACTACATAAAGTAGGTACCTACTTTTAAGTAATCGACGCTTTTATAGACTTTTACGTCCATAGTCTTTGAACTTTATGATTTAGTCCTTATCCTGCTATCCAAAACGGCTTCAACAAAGACTAAAGAGTATGTAGAAAAACTGAAAAATCTATCCTGACGTCTTTGTGATTAACGCACTTTCTACACAAATAATAAAAAACCTAAAAATTTTGCTTTCTACTTTCATAACTTTGTTGTCATCTTCTATCATTATAAGAGCATATATGATCATAATGGTAGGTCATACGTAATACCAACAACATATCTTGCAAAAGCATAGTTTTTCTTACGACTGCAATCTTTAGTTGAGAATTTTGCTCGCAAATAATTTTTTTAATTGCCCATTTCGTATCGATGGAAAACATACTTAAATCTTTTTTTTTTTGTAATAGAGTTGAATATCCAATTTCAAACAATACTTAAATGCTGTTTTCACTTAATTATTTCTTGTAACTTAAAAATTTCTAGTATTTAGTAGTCGTTTTAAACACGTCGAACCTACCTACGTTTATGCTTCTGGAAAGGATGTATACGGTCTACATTTTAAAGGCTATAGGCTTAATACGTTTTCTCTACCTCGAAGTTTGAAACTGGCTCGTCGTGTGCCCGCTAACTTTAAAGATATTCAGTGAATGTCGCAGTCCTGAGTCCTGGGGGAGTAGTTACGTGCCCGTATGCAACGCCCGAGGCCTCATGTGCGCGTTTCACAAACACCGCTTCGCCCGTTTAAGGCATAAACTCGTGAGTCTTCGACTACCAACTTGTTATGTGGATCATTATACTCCGATTAAATTTTATCCGTCGAATTTTCTATATACATGATCCACTTAGGGACAATAACTTTGGAGCTAAAAACTCACGTCGCTATTTGGCCACAGAAAACATAGCTTCCAATCACGTCTTCAATTGTATCACCTTTGACGATATAATGTTGTCAAAAGTTCTTGACATCTCGGAGACATGCGCTCCTTTTCTGCAACCACGCAAACTCTGCACTTTAAAGTGACAGCAGAGTGACTTCTTATTCAATTTGCATTTTCGTTGCAAACTGCTGAAAGGCGAAAATCTATGAAAAAGAAGGCATCATTCTCAGTACATCAAGGGAACGCTGACAACGACACGTTCTAATAGAAAATTTTCATATTCATAAGGACGTAGAAAATTTGCATATAAAACGAGCAACTTCGCCTCCCC
Source organism: Conistra vaccinii (assembly GCA_948150665.1). Taxonomy (NCBI): domain Eukaryota; kingdom Metazoa; phylum Arthropoda; class Insecta; order Lepidoptera; family Noctuidae; genus Conistra; species Conistra vaccinii. Next base: position 18,599,099 of record OX411318.1, read on the forward strand.
CAACCCGCGGCGCAGGGTCGAGCACCCTGTTTTCCATTCTCTCTCCTTGTAAGAAGTCAGGAAGATTTTAGTTTACATTTAACAACTCTCCGAGAGTTTCTATTATGTAAGCTCGAATTTACACATGATTTGTTCAAGTGGAAGTGCTTGTTATATAGTTTCTGCAAACTACTTGGAAAAATCTTTAAAGAACTTTGCAGTTTTACCTGATGTTTTACAGGGACTGTGTTTTTGTTTCATCAGATTTATGGGTACAATTTAAAACACTCAACGACTACAACAAATACCGGAGTCATCTAAAAAAATCATTGCTGAATGAAAACGTTAAAAATTGCGTATCTGCCATGCGCAACACATAAATCCTTCCATAGTGATTTGTGATTTGCCTGATGTAGACTTCGGATAAAATTTTTGAATGAATATATATTTAGTTACCGAGTTTGGACTACAATCCATCCGAAGTCGGATTATCCATATATTTTCCCAAATATTTTGCGACCTTGGCGAGCAGAGCAAACTTTGATTGCTTAATTCAAACTTTGATTTCGGTTCAAAGGACGTCATCACATTTCGAAAAATTGGCGTATTTTATTTTCTGAGATAAGAAAAATCTTATCTCTGAAAATAAAATAAGCTCTTTTCCAATAGAAAAATACAAATGTAAAGAAACTCTTTAGTTCTGCAACATAAAAATGCCTTATGATTAATTCATTACATGGTTGATCGACGTAGGTAATTAAAATTTTAAAAACTCTACTTCTTCTATCAAACCTAATGTTCAATAAACTCCCTCAACCGTCATTTCTACAATCCACAAGTCATTATTAAAATTACCATTTCAATAACATAGAATCTTGAGTTTGAAGATAGTTTAATTATTTTATGATCAAATTGATCACTGTTGTTTATCAATGCAAATGGAATCTGGATAACCGATATCGTTCGAAACAAGGGTAAAATGCATGATTTTATTGGACAGCATTTCAATTATGGCGTCGACAATTTTGAAGGTATCAAATTGTAGGGACAGTTTACACTGAAATAGTGAGCAGTGACCGCGGACAGTGGCTCTGGCACACACTTGGATTGAAATTGAAATGAATTGTTTGCGGAGTCAACTCCGCAACTGGATTATATGCGGTTTGCTCGCTCCGGCGTAAATTGAATCTCGAATGAGATGTCTTTTTCCGAATCGACTGCAATGCTTGTTCATTTTTAACAGATTGTGACGTACCAATGAATTGAGGACTTTGAATACCGATTGCTTTATATAGTACCGGCCATAAAGCAATCATTGTATGGATTTTCAAATTAACTGTTACTGTGGTCTTTAGACTCTTTACTTGCTCAACGATTATTAACAGAGCTCTGTTAATATTACCTGTTGTACAAGCAAGGTCCAGGTTTCTTATAAAGTCGCAAAATTATAAAGATCATGAAACTAGAATTTCCTGTAGCGATTATTTCTTGCCTTAACATGATATTAGATATGTTATCGTCTCATATTCAATTAAATTTAAGGGCAGAGATATTGGCGAGATAGCCGCCATAACTTAGAGATCATGACTTTCATATCCTCCATCAAGATGAAATTATTGAAATATACGAACATTATTTGTGATATTGGTAGCGAGGCGAGCACGCGCGAGGGTCGTGTGAAAACCTTATTGCCCAACAACAATGCGCCTCGTGACTGCCAATGCGATTTTGTCTTCAGATTAAACGCTGACATAAATTCCCTTGTATTTATTATATCGATACGAAAGTGGAATCTAGCCGCTGAACCGTAATTTATGTAAGTTCAACCAAGAAATACAACGTTTGATTATCTCCAAGTTGGAAATCAAACAGTTGTGTTTACGGCATCTTCCGCAATAATTGATCTATTTTGCTCTTTGTTGTAGTTACGAGCGTTGCTTAAATAGCTTTTGTTTGCAAATTAAGCAATTAGTGACTTACGTAAACAAACAAACGGGCTTTATTTTAATTGCATTCACAGCGAAATTCCAGCGACTACTTGTCGTTGAATGGTGCGCACTCGAGCGCGCCGTCCTTCCTCATCGTCGCTCAATGGATAATGTACGTGCCAAACGCTAACTTAGCCAATCGCTGTCGAGTCATTTGTGGCTCATCATTAGCTTGATGTCTGCGCCATCCGAATCAAATAATTATCGAATATGACATCGCTGTCAAACTCGCTCATCTGTACCGATTGAGTCATAAAAACTCATCGGTCCATGAATCTGGCTGCAATGCCGTATATTTGATCTGTATCGATCTTGCTGGTAGTTGTTATGGTAACATTAAATATTCCAGATGTTCTGGAGTAAAAACCGGTCGTCCAATTAAAAACATCATCTGGTCATTATGTCTGTTAACAATGTGAATCTTTCGGACCGGTACCTTTGCTGCATACTGCGTACAAGTAGTTTCTTATGCAAGCGCCTCTAAGAGAATTGTGGAGTCATGTCTTTCTGGATTTTGCATCACGTCTCGGCAAGTAAGAGAAGCTCCATCTCTGTCATTCATTGAATTTTAAAACTGTTGTCTAAATAAATGAGCGTGTACAGTAGCATGATCGTGTCAAAGGAAAGAGCCTGTACATGACTTAAATCAGCAATTTCGTTGAGTATCGCACAGCCGGCGTTAACTTAGCTCCACCGACTTGAAATTACATTTCGTCTGGAGAAAAGCTTGTAACTTTGTGGTCTTTTTCTCTTAAGGCTTTGTCTCGGAGAAACATTAATACAAGTTTCAAAAGCGCTGCTTTTAACCAGATTTGATAGGTTTCTTTACGTGGTTTTTATAACATTAAGAATTCTTTTACAGGTTTTAGTGGAACTACATTTTCTGTTTTAATTTAATTTGGTTTCTCAGATGACTGATTAAGAGGGTAGTATGAGGGTAGTATGTGTGTCCACCATTGAAACAGTACAAACAGTAGAGTTTTGTCTTGACCCGCATGACACGACTCTCTCGACTTTCTGCCTTCATTCTCTATTTACTTTTGTATTGTATTTCGGCTTATACGCTATTAACGGTTGTATTGTTTAATGTTTTTGTAATCCACGAGTCCACTTGTGTAAACATTACCCGATGTATTATTGTGTATCTTATTAAATATGTTAAACTATGCAAACTGCTAGGTGAGTAATGTGACTTTAGCAAGTCACATTGCTCACCTAGCACCCAGCCCTCATATTGCTCATAATACATATTTGCTAAGTTTGATGACAGAAGGGGTCTGAAGTAAATAAAACGGCACGTAAAGACGTGCCGTTTACGCACTATTTAATCAGATTAAAGAAAGCAGCTACTAATTTTAATTTTACATTTGTTTATAATAAAATAAGCTTATCTTAACACGTTAATACTGTTATTTATTGTGTGGCTTAACCTACATATAAAGTGTGGCTGTCACGGCCTTCCTGCCCAGTAGCAAAATGACACAATAATAAAATATATGATATAATATGATGTTATATGATGGAATAAATATAAATATAAGTAATATAGATTTTAAGCATTCACATATCGGCCGGACTGTAAACTTGGCAAGCGTTTAGAAACTTGGTGGAGGCGTCGCTTAGTATTCGAATAAAGAGATTTCTTTAAAGTTCCTCGATTCGCACGGGTGGTGGCGGGTGGTAGTGTGGTGTGGTGGTGTGCACCGCAGCCCGCCATCACAGGGAATATTAAGGAGAGACGTGCTAGTCGGACTGTTCACCGCTTCCTTTCATGCATCGTCGACTTATCTCGTCGCAGTTCGATACAATCTCGATTGCTACACACGTGATTTGAAAACGTTTTGGCTTTAAAACTCGCCGAAGTTATCGTAAGATAAAGTATAAGACTAGATAAAGAATCTTTTAGACCTAAGTTGGTAACTGATTTTGCATCTTGATAATAACACAGTCAAGGTCGGTTACAAAATTGTTTGGACAGACTAACTTCTGTCTGAGAATCAGATGCTTATTTATAGGTACTTCGAGGTTCTCATTCAAATGAATATAGCAGTGATATGATAGCCTAGTGGGGTGACGTCAGACTGCTAAGTCATAGGTCTAGTTCGAACCAAAGGCACGCACATCTGACTTTTCAGATTCATGCCATGTGTGTATTGTAAAATTATCACTTGCTTCAAAAACGGCGAAGGAAAACATCGTGAGGAAACCGGCATGTCTGAGAGGTATTTTTCGACGGCGGCTTTAAAACTCTGACACCAGGTTAGTCACTAACCACGAAAAAACGAAAAAAACAAATGAATTGTTCATGAATGCAGCCGTTGTAGTAACCAGTACAACAACACTAATGAAAGAATAGAGTATACTTATACATGATCGATGCCCTCATCGATGGACCGATTTTGGGGACTTGGGGTCGACTTCCAGTCTAACCGAATGCAACTAAATACCAGTATTTTACATGAAGCGACTGCCAATCTGACCTCCACAACCCAGTAACTGGGTAAACACGATACCTTTGTTAAGACTGGTTGTCCACTTTCTAGCTTCTGAATGAAACCAGTAACGACAGTCATATATATGCTACTAACGGCAACCTGGACCAATGGCTTACGTGCGTTCTGACTCCGAGGGGTCCCGATCTAAATGGTCACCCATCCACGGACTGACATCGGCAAGCGTAGCTTATCCTTGATCGATCCGTGCGACTATTATTACTTAGCCACGAGCCCCTCAATAAAGATCGATGCCATTTTCTGTTGATTGTTTTAGCTATCTACACGCTGCGATGTGTTTTGAAAAGCGACAGTGACATTGAATCAAGTGCGTGAGTTTCCATTCAACCTTTGTTCTGTAAACATTATGTTTTGATGCGTTGTGAGCGCAATGCAACCAGAATGTAGCGGGATTTCGCTTTATCATGATATGGAAGAAGCAGTGGTGGCCCTGTGGAAACGGCCCCGACTTTCGAGTTGTAGGTTGTGGGCGTGGGGTCGAACCTAGGCAGGCGCTTTAATTTTTACCCGACTGTCCCAGAAGGAAGGTAATGTTTTTCGAGAGTATGTATGTATACATACATTTAGAACATTTAGAATTTTGTATCGCGGGCGGGGACAAACTAATTACCGGAAATATGGTGTAACTTTTGTTTGCCGCGCCTGCGATACCAAAACTCTATAGATTATATATAATGCTTGTTTTTACCCGACTGCCCCAGAAGGAGGGTAATGTTTTTCGAGAGTATGTATGTAAATATGTATGTATGTATGTCTATTTCTTTGGCACGCTCTGTAGCCTAAACGGCTTGATGGATTTTAACATATGAGGTGTCGTTAGATTCGTCTTAATCGTAGAAGTGACATAGGCTATATAATATTTATGTATTGCATCTGCAAATACAAAAAAAAGGAAAGGGAAGGTTTTTCTAAAAATAAATTACAACAATATTGGTATCAAATAAAAGCTGGTAATGAGTCAATTCCAAATTAAGATATATTAATAACTAGCTTTTACCCGCGGCTTCGCCCGCGTGGATGTCGCAAAATATCCCACGGGAACGTTCTACCGGGAATGCATACCTAATAGCCAAGGAAAAGATCATTGACTAACTTTCAGCGGACGCAGTGGTAGGCTACAGCGCCCGCGTTGTCAACCATAATTATTTTGTTACACGTAATTTTGAAACTGTGATATCTCTTAAACTATTCATTTAAATGATGTGATGTAAAGGCATATTTTAATCGAAATTGAATGCCCAATTTAAATAACCTATTTAATTGGATAAGGATTAATAAGATACCGGTCAAAATAGCTTCGGAAATAACAATGAAAATTTTATACAATTTTGAAAGATAAAAATGGTTATTGTGGGTCACCCTTAGAAGATATGCCATCGCGGACTTTTTTGTTGCAATTTTTAAGATATACAATACTCTATAGAACATAAATTTGATTTATCTCTCACGGCTTACGCAGCCCACGCCAGTAAAGCTCCCAGTCGGCATGATTTTTTCCGACATCTTCAACAATAATCGTCATATTTCAGCCAATTTACACAAAACCTTAATGAATTATACACTAAAACCTTCCGCATGAATCACTCCGTCCAATAGTGAAAACCGTTTGAAAATCCGTTCAGCAGTTTTTGAGTTTATCGCGTTCAGACAGACAGACAGACGCGGCGGGCGACTTTGTTTTATAATATGTAAGGAAACTAAAAAACTTGAAATAAAGAAAATTATTCAAAAATCAAAAAACCCGACTGCAAAAACACTTAACTGAAAAGAGAAAAACAAGCATTATAATCTATAGAATTTTGGTATCGCAGGCGGGGTACAATAATAATTTAACAATAATAACCGGAAATATGGTGTAACTGTTGTTTGTCCCCGCCTGCGATACCAAAATTCTATAGATTATAATGCTTGTTTTTCTCTTTTCAGTTAAGTGTTTTTGCAGTCGGGTTTTTTGTTCTCTTTTCAGTTATGTGTTTTTACAGTCGGGTTTTATAATTTTTTATTAATTTTTCTTTTTGTAAATAATTTCACCACCACTGCTCTCAAAACGGTGAAGGAAATTATCGTGAGGAAACCAGCCTATCCTAGAACCAAAAATTCTAAGACATGGGACATCTGCCAACCCGCACTGGGCCCGCATGGGTAGATTACGATTGTGTCAAGCAGTGGGAATATTATAGGCTGCAGATTATGCTTATATGGAAGAACTGGTTTTATATCGTGAATTGATAGAAGTCTGGAAAAAAATCTGACACTGAGGTATGAACTTATGAAAATTATAAATATTAATGCCTCAATTGGACTAAAGTGAGACAATTATGGTCAAAATGTAAATAGATGCAGATAAGTATGATTGTCTATCATTATCTACCATAAATGCTGGTCGTATGGCGTAACTGAATTTCTCATTCAGGAAGTATTTACATGCAGTCTGGGGTCAGAAACAATAGTTTCCTGTGAATTATCGTAGCTGTCACAAAAGAGTGCGCACACGCGGGTGATCAAGGTGCCTTTGCAAATCACACTTATATTTTCAAGGTTACCCAGGGTTAAACAAACATAAGTTAGAAACCTGTCTGCTGCTGACAATTATAAGCAACTAAATATCTTTCAGTTCCTTACTACATACTGCAGTCATTTACAAACGAATTCAATTAATCTGCGAGTCATAATGTTTACCGTTACATTTGACACTGAATATACCGCCACCGCGTTATCGTTGCATAACTGAACTTTACCTGTTCATTAAAACAGTTGCACAAACAAAGATAAAGCTAACTGGGGGTTATATGGCAGTTTGAATGAATCACTACTGGGGTCTTCTCAAAAGACCATTTATAACTGATACAATTTCTCGATCAATCTGCGTAGTCTTTTCCAACTTTGTTGGCTGCCAGTCTTACTGGATGCAGCTGAATTCCAGTGTTTTTACATGAAACGACTGCCTGCTACAGTTACTGGGTTACACTATGCCTAAAGTTCTGTTCTCGACAACTAGTCTCACCAAGGGGTTGGTGAGACTAGTTGTCGAGACCTTTAGGCTTCTGAATACCCGTAATGACTGTCAAAGATCTACGAATGACAGCCTGAACAGAGGGGTATCGATATGTAATGGATGGTCACCCATCCATTAACCGACCGCGCAAGCGTAGCTTAACCTTCGATGGACCCCTGCGGCTGTTATCATTAAGTCACAAGCCCCTAACTGATACATTAGGGAGGACGACAAAAAAAATTTTTTTGTTCGTCATGTAGATTACCTATGAAAAAATAAAGTTCTTAGGAATTTTTTTACGTTCGTTATCCAAAGATTACGGCGATAAAATGTGCCATGACGTCACAAGTATGTATAGATTTAATACTTACTTGTGACGTAGCGACCCCCACTCCTCAACTTTAATTGCGTTTTATCTAAAGCAAAAAATATGAGCCTAATATTTTTTTATTATCTGACTGACGGACTAAATAGAATTATTTTTTGACCCAGGCATCATCCCTATTTCTATATACCAGAATACTCCTTAGTTCTGTATGATGTGATAAGCAACAAATAATTTCGATGATTTCCTTATTCTCCATATAAACGTGATATGAAATAGGTAGTTTAGACATAAATATACGTTTAAAAGCATTTAATGCTATCAAACACGGTACATGAGCAAAAACGGAAGATTTTTGCGTCCACACTCGGTTCCATCCCGCCCTTTCCATGTCGCTCTGGTATTGCGCCAGTCGTTGCACAGGGGACTGCTCGTTAGAGACTGTCCACTAGGATAAATCGAGTTTTCTCTATCGCCTACTGTAACTGCCGTTCGGTTTAACTCAACCACGTACTACGTAATAATACCCTTTTATACGTTTACTTCGAGCTGCAATAACGGTTTTCCAATGTTTCAGCCTTGTGGTTTCAGTAAAAATTACAACGTCTTCTACCTTTGGTCGTCTGTCCCGTGGTTTCTGTAAAATATATAACTTCATCTATGTACGTTTTGAGCTCTTAATAAACCGGTATCAACCTTTCTTTTTCTTACTACAAGAGTCTGCAATGGAACTGTTTAATCTTTCAATCGAGTTCTTGTGACATAAATCTAGTGGAAGGAAAAGTACCTACGGGGACGACGGTCGAATCTCCTCTCTTTTTCGACCCCCGTTTTGGAAGCAAGTGGTGAATTCTCAACAGCATAGGTACGACACGGTACAACTATTAAATAACCATGCTTAAATAATTGTGCTGATTAACACACGTGCCAACTGCCAATATTACCTATTAGATTCAGTGATTGAAAGAGAATCATGGCGCGAGACATTTAATTTCATTATTTAATAACATAAAAGTAATGTAAAAAAAATTAATTTAAAGATTTTCTGTGACCGTAACTCCGTAAGTATCGAACGGTAAAAGACGCGTGACGTGACGTGCTAAAAGGTGTACCGCAGTCCCTATTCCCGGCCAACGTACTCTCTTCACTTAACAATTGCAGTAAAATAGCAATAACAATAAAACAGTAAGATAAAACTGTTGATATAGCGTAGCGATCGTGAAAGCCGAACCATGCTCGAGCCCTCGAAACTTTGCCAATATCTAGTGTTTCAGTCTAGCTGTGATTTTCGCTTCTACCCAACGGATAAGTATCAGGACATTCGTACTTTATCTTTCCTTCGATGGCTATGGGTGGGTGTTTGTCGCATTATGACTGGGATTTTTGAGATGTTATGTGTGATTCGCTGAATTTTCTTATTTCATCTGTATTACACTTCCCATCTTTGGCCGTACGACGGAATAAAGAGTGTTTAAATACATATATGAATTCAGAGTTGATGGTAGCATTTGTTATGATAATCTTCACAATTTATGCGTTGCATTGTGCTTTTATTTTATTCTTCTACTTTTCGTGTGGTTAGTGACTAACCTGGAGCACCTGGAGTCAGAGTTTTAAAGCCGCCCATGGCTTCACATGCCGTCGAGAAATATCTGTCAGGCGTGCCGGTTTCCTCGCGAGATTTTCGAGGAGATAATTATACAATCTCTCAAAACGGTGAAGGAAAACATCGTGATGAAACCGGCATGTATTAGTTAGAACCAAAAATTCGAAGACATGTGACATCCACCAACCCGCACTGGGCCCGCGTGGTGGATTACGGCCCACTCCCTCTCACAAAGAGGAGGCCTGTGTCCCAGCAGTGGGAACATTAATAGGCTGATGATGAATTATACAATAAGCACATGAATCCGAAATTCATGATTCGAACTCAAGACCTATGACTTGGCAGTCCAATGGAGCACTTGGAGGATTTGGCATTTTTGAGGAATAAATAACTGACATGCTTATTCTTTTGCCTTTCATAAACGTTTCCCTTTCCCATACAAAATGTACTGTAGTGTTTCTTTTCCAAAACTTCTCTTTCCTTTTTCCCGAGGTTCAACCAAATCAAAACAAACTTCAGATTCGCAATTGTAATTTTCTTCAACTTCATTCATTTGGTGCAGTACTGCACAATCATGTACGCCTTGCCGTAGGCTGCCTTAATTAGTACGCGGTCTACAAAAACAGTACAAATAACTCATTACATTTTTGACTCGGCCGTGATTAAAGTTGTGGGAGCGTGTGCGGGTAGTATGCAAATATTCTGTGCAGCACTACGGCACGCCGCACGGGCACCGCTGTCAGCACTCGTAAATTCGGAGATTACCCGCAGAGTGTGTTCCCGCTGCATATTAATGCATCCCACAATAAAAACGTTGTCGTAAACAGTTTAATTGAAAACGTAAATTATGATTACGTTATACCGCGTTTCATTGTGTTCTGCTTTCTTATTGGCGGGACGAAAAGAGCTTTGAATGGGATAATGATATGCTAATGCAAATCAATAATTCTGTTTCTTACAATCTAAGCGGGGGTTGTAGGAAGATAAGATTTGTTTGTATAAACGGACTTTATACGTTCACTAGCAGAAAATGTACAAGCGAATTGAACGGTGAAATATTTTAAATAAAAGTTCCGTCCTGAAAAAGGTTATTTCAAACGAAACTTAACTGAAAGAAACCGTTCATAAAGCCATAAAGCTAAAGTATAAAGCCAGTTATTTCCCACTTTAATTTCTAAGAAGAAAATGTCCAGAAAGATTTCTTTAAGCGCATTCTTCGGAAACGCGCAGCTACCTTACAGTTTAAGGTTTAAACTGGGCGGCTTAGAGGCGCCGAATGAAAGTTTACACAAAAGATAAACTCGCCTCCACTTCGACGCCAACTACTCCACAGATTAGCTTTTCTATTTCACGCTGTGTAACACCCTGATATTTCATCACGAGGAATTTGGAGCTACGTAAGCTACGTTTAACTTTAAAGCACGCCCGAAGGAATATCTTCCGCTTAAAATAATCTTAAAACATGCACTCTATTTTGTTTACAGTTTGCCTTATGGAGTTTACTTTTAAAGCATAATATGCCGCGTTTGTAACCACTCAGTAACATAGTAATTCGATATCAAAAATGTTGATACGGTGATAACAAACCATGTTTCCTTAAGTATATTTTGCACAGCAATGGCGTCTTAATAACATGTTTATTAAATAACTTGAATGGCCTCAAGCATCTAAATCAAATACCAAAAAATATAACACAATGTTTTCCGAGTCTAATAAGCTGTTTCGTCATCCAAAATAAATGACGTTGAGGAAAATGTGGCAAAAATCAATGAACAGACACAGCTATATAATCTTATTTGTGTATGGATAAATTGAGATAGAAATTAAATAAGGGGATTTCAATCGCGCCAACGTTTGACGGATTATAAGCCGAAATGCCTTCCTTCTTTTTCAGCATTTTCACTTTCCTGCTAATGTAATCTGAATCGCTATTTATTTATACAAAATCTACAGTAAGACCAACTTGAAATTCTGTATTTATAGGATCTTCATTTTCCGCTGATGAATTAAGTCTTTCGTAATCTGTTAATTCACGTGCACATGCTGACCTATAAAATACCTTGATTTTCAAGACATATTAATTATTATGACAGACGAGTACATAAAAGTGACGTGATGGGCCACCGCACCTTTGCTTCGCCTACTAAATCATAAACTTGCAAGTTGGAAATATACGCAATCGTCTATTCTATATAATATAGTTGTGGCGCTTGCCTAATAGAAATGAAATCCAATTTACTAATGGAAGATTATGATGAGAAATTGAATGACGAAATAATCTAAAAAGCGCTTAACTCCCTAGAAGATGAATGAACACTACGAATGTAAGGCTTATTCCCGAAATCCCCCCTGAAAATCCCCCTAGGGGGAAAAGAGGAATTAAAAAAAAAAAAGTCTCAAAATCCCCCCTGATAATCCCCCTTAGGGGGGAAAACGGGAATCGAAAAAAATACTTCTTCCACAAATCCCCCCTGAAAATACCCCCTGAGGGGGAAAACAGGAATCTAAAAAAAAATAGTGTCGAATTCCCCCCTGATAATCCCCCTTAGGGGGGAAAACTGGAATCTGACAAAACCAATGTCCTGAAATCCCCCCTGAGGTAGGCGGCCAAAATTATTTGACGGTCTATAAAAGTTCGGTAGTAGATAAAAAAAAATATTCATAGTTTTTTGTCATTGATAAGAAATAATTATGATAAAAAACATTCTTGACCATTCTCATTTGGCTGGGCAGGTATCAGAAGGTCATTCACTTGTCTCGGGAGAAAATGACATAATTTATGGTTTTTCGGTCACTAAAGTTACACCCGATGTGTCCGGTGAGTATTATAAAACAAATAAAAATCAAACTTATTAGAAAAAAAAAAGGAAAAAAAAACAAATTCATTAAATTAGGTAAGTACCAAAATTTTTGGTGAGCTGTTTTTTTGATAAAACGGAACAGATCGGAGTCAACATTTTGGAATGATATTAGGTAAGGGTTCAATTAATTTATCGTAATAAAATTATGATCGGGACGGACAGGGTCACAGGGATACACAACAAAATACCGTTTCAAAACTAAAATTACTGCAAAAAAAAAAATACGGTAACAAGATTATTTTTAAGGACCTAATTGAAACAAAAAAAAAACTAAAAAGTATATACCTAGTTAATAATAGGTTAGGTGCTTACCTGAAGTAAGTACTAGAATCCATAAATATTTTTTTGATATCCAGATTCTGACATTAAAATATTCACTTTGAAAATGTTTTTTAAACTGAGGTATTGTTCCTGGAACTGTCTGCTAGGGCAGGTAATAACTTGTTTTGCTATCGGGTATACATTTCAAATCGGCCAAATCGAATTACGGCGCTGGGCGCCGATTTATTTTGTTCGCCGGTGCTGGTTGCCAAAGTAGGTATTTACAGCGGGCGCCGACAGATATTTTATTTTACTGAATGCAGGAGTGAGCAGAGCGAACTTAAGAATAATTTTGATTTACTCCGTTCTAATACCAACAACTAATACAACTGTTGTTGTTTGTAGGTGAAACACGTACCTACACTACCTACTGTTTAAACTCATATTTATTTTCTACTAGCTTCCGCCAGTGGCTTCGCCCGCGTGATAAATTTATAAATTATAGCTTACTATGTTATGCATGTATTATAAACCTTACTCTTGAATCACACTATCTATTAAAAAAAAAACCGCATCAAAATCCGTTGCGTAGTTTTAAAGATCTAAGCATACATAGGGACAGACAGCGGGAAGCGACTTTGTTTTATACTATGTAGTGATTCCGAACGGATACCACTATTTGAATAATTACATTTAATGTGCGAACAAATACTAACAGCTTGAATTTGGTACAGTCAGCTCAGTCAAACCTAATCTAACTTTTATTTCTAATATTTTTATGTGAACGTAATTAATGCTGACCAAATTCACTTCATTCCAATATTTTTACAAAGGTGAGAGTACTTTAGATGACTCTTCTTGCAATTTTTTTTTACCTGTGAGAATGGGTGAGTTTGCTCTATTGTTTCAAAATTCGGAACAACCAATCAGAGTTAAGTGTGACTGGAATGTCTATAATATTTTATTGTCTTGGTATATACGTAAGTCAATGGAATAAGGTCCGTTTCTATTTTGATGATCTCTTATTAATTATTTCTGCGGCGCGGCGCAGCAAAAAATATTTTCTGAATAATTGCTTGATTTAAAGTATAGGTAATTTAAAATTCCCTAGGGAACGCAATTTATCCGAAGTCACAAGCAACAACATTACTTAATTGCTTGTAAGAAAATCACAATTTGAAAATACCACGTTATTTTAAATTACAAACTACTTAGGTGGTGTACTTATCTTTCTATCTATTTCTTTTTATCTTTCTAATGAACCTTTTCCTGGAAACGAAACAGCAACTTTGCGTAAACAAGATCATAAAACACGTGCACTCACAAAACCTCAACCTGTTCCTGGTTGGAGTGACCAACTAGGAACAAAAGATTTTTAATTATCTTATTGTTTGTAACTAATGCAGGCTAAAGTATGAGCCGCTCTTCCAAAAATCTTTGAAATTCCAAAATGAAAAGGGGCATTTAGGGTTTTTTTTTTTTTATTAGGTCTCATTTTCCTCCTTGAGGGAGATGCTCTCAGGGGGGAATTTGGGAACGACACTAAATGAAAAGGGGACTTTCGGGATTTTTTTTTATATTAGGTCTCATTTTCCCCCTTGAGGGAGATGCTCTCAGGGGGGAATTTGGGAACGACACAAAATGAAAAGGGGACTTTCGGGAATTCTTTTTACATTAGTGTCCCGTTTTCCCCCTTGAGGGGGATTCTCTCAGGGGGGAATATGGGAATAAGCCGAATGTAATTGACTCGACTCTATGTCTTGGCTTCCCAAAAACTTATCTCGGAGAAAGGGAAATTTGTAGGTGGTAATTTCTGAGGGTTCATAACCTAATAATGAAAGGCATAATGTTTTAGGGGTATATATTTTATATGGACTTAAATCAAGTTGCAGTTTTATGCAGCTTTAGAGGTATGAGGAACAGGGTGTAAAGTTCACTCATCCACCATAGAAAAGGGAGGATCCTCCAACCAGACGGGTGTTATGTCTGGCGGGCAACTGCCCGTAAGTTGATTTCGGATAGTTTTATCTATGTTATTCGCTCGGTAAACTCTAACTGCGCGATTCAGGAATTGTGTGACGTCATGTCTTTGCTGCGTAGTTCGTATGTGGCGGTGTAACCGCTACACAGCCTATTTGACAGTCATAAAACCGTCACGCTTATGCATTTAGTCAAATGACAAACTCTGAAGTTTTTTGTTAAATAACCATTTGTGTTTCATTGCGTGTTTCTTTGGCCCGGTAGTTCAGCAATAAAGCCTAGGTTAAGGATTTCTGCTGTAATTTACGGACTGCGCAGGTGTTGCAGTAAAAATAACAGCTCGGAGGAAATGTGCGCCTTCGACCTATTTGTTCGTATTATGACACTCGTAACTTGCCTTACACCATCGAAATGTCGTAGGTCTCTGAATAGCAGCGTTTTATTGAATTGATTGAAAATTATCATCTCAAAAGGCAAACTTTTGCTATCAAAGGTACTAAACGAAACTTGTTCTGTGAGGAAAGTTGTGTTTTGGCCATGAACTGCCATAAACGATGCTTTATCGAGTTCCGTACTATCTACAGTGTGCGAGTATTGTATTCTGCACTGAAGTAAAGCCAGTATTGCTTTATTGAACCAGTGCACCGCAAAAGCGGAAACGCGCCGGTGTTTGCGATCCGCGCCTACACGAACTTCCGTCTACGCTGTCCTGAACAAATAGAGCGGTACTATTGCAGACCTGCGAATGGGCGTTACATGCAACCATTTATAAATTCAAATGAACACGCCGAACACAATATACGCAATTGTGGCTCGTGCGTATCAGGTCTCACCGGTCGATATTTGATTACTACTAACCCAATAAAAACACGTGGTGGATTTCCGTTTTGTTGTTCCCAATTTAGAAACAACTCCTTTACGATTCTAATAAAATTAACACTATCATCTACGTAATAAAATTTATTAATATATTACGTAATAGTTGAATGATTTGTATCAGAGAATCCATTATTAAAAGCAAAAGCTCTATAACGATAGCTATATTTTTCAAAATGTGGAAGGAAAGACCTTATTAAAAGTAGACTCGGCGACGGACTATTACCAGATCCTAGTGAATTCATTTTGTTTCTCTGATGTTGATTCAGCTTCGACAGAAATTGATAAACGATGTCAAGTCATCCTAACTATTTATCCTTTAAAAGGATTCAGCGCTTTTAGTTGTTTTGTCTTGTATTTATGTGTAGCCTTTTTTTGCCGAAGCGTGTCGGATGAACTAAGAGCAGTTTGAAAATATTTCTACCCGCACCTGTCGGCTCACACGGTAACTACTCACGTATATAAATGCCCTCCAGTTACATTTTCTTTTTCTACATGCCTGAAACATTTCTTTGTATTGTTCTTTTATTTTCCTTCTACTTACTTACATATTTATTTACTTCGGTACGTTTCATTCTTTCAAATAAATATAGCTTTTACTCATAATAAGTATTATAGCTATAGTAAAACAATACGTGTCCTGCACAATGAACATCTATTTATAGCTTGTTAAAAATGATTAAGTAATAGTTAATACACCATGATTGCTCAACAGTTAGTGTACGTTGCGTGAAGGTCCTCGCGTAATAATTTATCATTACTTGATGGACGTTGTTCTGAAGTCTTCGTGAGAACTATACACACTTGTACAGTTGGGTAAAATATGATTCCGACTTGCAACTTTTATGATTTAGTAGGCACAGCAAAGGTGCGGTGACCTGCCACGTCGACGACGTGATAATGATAAATGTGGGCCTCAGCTAACCCCTATCAAAAATATTTTCCGATTCCGACCCTTCCCCGCTCATGAATCTAAATAAAAAAGGATTTTATTGTTTTAGTAATAATACAAATCCGCTATATGATCCCAAAAATTTTCAGGAATTCTTTAAGCGGCGTCAGCGCTCGCTTACTATAATTAATTGCTTGTGCTTCGTCATATTTTTTAATATTTCTGTCTCGCTGGTGATTTATTTGGCCGCTGTCAGTCGCGGACTCGCGGGTCAGAGTGAAGCTTGCAAATCTTTTGGTTGGCGTGCCCTTATAATGGACATAAAACACGAGTGAGCTCAAGGGCTCGGCATTATTGGATATCGCTTACAAGGGTTCCCATGTTTGTCGTTGAGACAGGCGCCGTCGATCGCTCGTTTTATCCTCGTGAAAGGCAGTTAAGTCACAAAGGCGGCCCACTTACAAGTTCACTTTGCAAAAGGAGATCTACAAAAACTGTCGTCTTCCGTCGGCGAGTAAATAGCAGTGGTCCATTAGAGGCGCGGGTGACGGCGCGCGCGCCTCCACGATAACGTGTTCCGTGCAAATCGAATCACGGGGGAGCGAGCCATTATGCAGATTTTCCATTAGAGAAAAACTCAAACAGTGGCTGCGTCCCTCAGTTACGTCATCCTGCGCGTTATCGTGACGAAGAGCATTCAATTCATCTTTCTGGGCGGCCTGCGGTAGTCGCTATCGAACCAGGTGCTAATATAATTTATTATTGTATTTTCTTCTGTTTAGTTTAAATATGACAAAATCCCCAAATCTATCTATCGTATTTCAAATCTGAAAACAGTGTGAGGAATAAGGACAATAGGTTCAAAAGTATTTTAACCCCTTCGACAAATTAAACCATTTAAGATTTTAATTTTACGGGTTGCTGGCTCACGTTGCCTGTCAACGTCACGTTTAACAGGCTGTATGTATGTGTTTGTTGGTGACTGAAAGCGAAATAGACAAACGTGTTTTGGGACAAGACAATCGATCAATGACAGGGCGTCAATTTGACACCTCAAACAGAGGCGAGGGTCGCGAGGTTTCTCGTTAAACACGCGTAGTCCGCTCATTTTAGTCGAATTTAACACGATAAAGCGACCCGAATATGATGCGTCATCTCTATGTGATTTTTTAGAGCCTTATTTAATTGATTGGCATATGGCTTTTATTAAAATGAAGTATGGTTTTTGAGGACATCTAATTTCTGTGCTAAAACTTCCATTAGACTATTGAGGTGGATATATTGGAACCGAAAACCTTTATAAATTACGGTACAGGTATCGAAGAATTTTGGTTACTTCTACGACTAAGGTTACGGTTGTCTGGATAACCAAGAGAACAAACATGTTACCTCTATTTAGGTTACCGGTTACACACGCACAGGCGATGCGTGTCCTTTGACTAATGCCGACGGCACGTGTGATTATAGAGGTAATTTTTATTTCGGTAACCGGTATTAATAATGTACACCTTTAAAACACCTGTAACAAAAATGTTGTAACCGAAAAATTACCCGTATTAATCATACCGGTTTCGGTCCCTGGTTTAGAAGTTCATCGTAATCGTCAGCCTAAAGTCCACAGTGCTGGACTATGTGGAGTTGCTCAATACACTTGTTTAATTCTCAATGGACATGGAATATCAAAGAACTGATTTTCTAAAGTCTCTTCCTCTTTAGAAATATCGTCACCTAATCGAACAAAGCTGTAAATCAAAACTTTTCTCTTCAATGCAATGTTGGCACAATAAACGACATTGTTTTTAATGCTTTTATCATTACATAGCTTGTTTTTGCAGCAATTTCTAACAATGTTGTTCCATTTCAGTGGCAATCGCCGAGATAACTTTCCCTTTTTAATTTTTTCCTGTTTTTTATTTATTTATTTATTAAAACTTTATGCACAAGTAAAAAAATACTGTACAAAGGCGGACTTAATGCCTGAGGCATTTTCTACCAGTCAACCTTAGGGTGATGCAGAGACAAAACATGGCAGGTGCAATATAATTGATAAATAACTCGAAAAAGAATAAATACTAATATATAGATACACAGATACATACATATAAACAAAATAAACTTCGTGAAGAGAAATAACGATAGGTAGAGGAGAAAACGAATCCAGCAAATCAGCGCTGGGACGAATCTGCCAACTTCTTATGAATATGTTCACGTGCCTTCACTTTAAATGATAATCGACTGGTTGCCGTCCTGATGTTCAGAGGGAGCGCATTCCAAAGAAAGACAGCCTGGACAAAGAAAGAAGAGTGAATGAAACCAGAGCGGTGAGAAGGACATCGTAGAAGACGATTGTTGGTGGAACGAAGATTTTTAGTATGGGCAGAGCATAAGTATTGAAAATGGGAAGTCAGGTAAGAAGGAGAAGTGGGTTTGTCGAGTATAGTAAACAACATAGACAAAGCCCTCAACTCTCTACGCTGACGAATGGGTAACCATTTTAAAAGCAATCGATGCGCGGATACATGGTCATACTTACGAAGATTGAAAACGAATCGAATGCAGTTATTAAGAAGGCGGTCTAGTTTATTGAGAAGATCTGCATTCAGGTCATAGTAACACACATCACCATAGTCAATTATGGGAAATATTAGGGACTGTACAAGCATTGCCTTTATGTGTGAAGGGAGAAGGTTTTTCAACCGATAGAGCGACCGCAACGTTCCGGTGACTTTATTACTAACAGTCGTGACCTGCTTACGCCAGTTAAGACAAGTGTCGACATGCAGACCCAGATCCTTAACATCCGAGCTATAAGGAATGACAGAGTTGTCGAATATTACAGGTGGCACAGTTAATCCATTCAGCTTCCTCATGCTATAGGGGCTCCCTACTATGATGGCCTGACACTTCGTAGGGTTAACCGACACCCCAAATCGATCTGACCAGCTTTTAACTACATCTAAATCCCGATTTAGCTCCTCAATGGCATTGGAAATGTTGTCAACACTTGCCTGGCAGTAAAGCTGCAAATCGTCAGCATAAAGATGATACGCAGTCGAAAGCACGGTGGTAATGAGATTAATAAAAATGGAGAACAAAAGAGGAGATAATATACCGCCTTGAGGGACGCCAGCTACAAGATCACACCAACTCGACGAGGAGTCTCCAGCATGAACAGACTGCTGACGCCCCCGAAGATAAGAGGAAAACCATTCCAACACCTCCGGAGAGACCATAAGATAGGAAAGGATGGATAAAAGGACTTCGTGACTGACGGTATTAAAAGCATTGGAGAAGTCAATTAACACTAAGACTGTAACTTTAGTGTCTTCCATTCCCCGCCTTATATCGTCAGTAACTTTAAGGAGAGCTGAAACGGTACTGTGCCCGGGCCTGAAACCAGATTGAAAGGGACTGATGAGGGAATTGTGGTGAATAAAGCGGGAGAATTGTTTATGGACACTGGCCTCGAGCACCTTAGACAGAAAGGGAAGGATGGAAATTGGGCGAAAATGGCTAGGAAGAGAGGAGTTAGGTATTTTTGGAAGGGGCCGAACGAGGGCTTTACGCCACAGGGAAGGGAAAACACCGGTGTAAAGGGAGAAGTTTATGATGTGGGAGATTGCAGGAAGGAGTTGATCAAGAGCCGTTACGATCATATGGCGGCTGATATTATCGCAGCCCACGGCTTTGGATTTAATGGAAAGGATAATCTTTCTGATCTCTCCTGGGTCGACTGGGGTGAAGACAAAGGGGTTAATATTGGGACGCGTCAGACCATTAAGGTAGTCAAGGGTTTGGCATTTGGTTAGACTATCTAGAGTGGGAACAGTGGAGAAATGGCGATTTAGATCGTCCAAACCAATTGTGTTGGGAAGGTCTGAATGTCGCGATTTGCCGATGCCTAAAGTCCCAAGGAACTTCCAAATATCGGCAGGAGAAGAAGAAGTGATGTTACTTAGAATGTGGCGGCGTTTAGCGTTGCGTATCATCTGATTACACCGATTCCTAGCAGCCTTAAAGAAAGTCCAGTTGTCTTCCGAGCGATCCTTTTTAAATTTCCGAAACGCGCGGTCCCTCCGTCGCATTGCCATTCGCACTCCCCTGTTCATCCAGGGTGCAGGCGGACGCTTCAACTTAATTTTCTTGATTGGAGCATGGGTGTCATACAGCTTGACGACAGCATTGTTGAAGAAACTAACTTTTTCGTCAACAGAAGTAGCTGCTTCCAAGGGTGACCAATCAATACTGGATGCATCATGTTGAAGCCTCTCGCAATTCATACGCGCAAAGGCACGCCTGTACTGGAACGTAGGTTTAGGTTTAGGGGGTTTTAGGACATAGGATAGAAATATAAGGTCGTGATGTGAAAAGCCAGGAGCAACGTGTTGACCATGTGAGGAAACTAGAGAAGGATTGGAGGTGAGGATCAAATCAAGCCAAGTATCATCACCAACTAAATTATGATGAGTGGGTTGGAGAGGCAAAACATGCAGACTGGCTGACTCGATGAGATGCAGGAGTTTAAGGGATCGAGAGGAGCTAAGGGCAAGGAGGTTGGTATTAAAATCCCCCATAACAATGTGATGTGCATACTGCGAACCCAAAGATTCGAGTACCGATTCGAATTCAGTGAAGTAGTCAACGGAAGG
The DNA here is from genome assembly GCA_948150665.1 of Conistra vaccinii. Classification (NCBI taxonomy): domain Eukaryota; kingdom Metazoa; phylum Arthropoda; class Insecta; order Lepidoptera; family Noctuidae; genus Conistra; species Conistra vaccinii. The sequence goes on from OX411318.1 coordinate 18,620,024, forward strand.
GGGGCAATAGACGACACCAAGGACAGTTTTAGCTCCCTTGACACAAACCTCGAGGAAGAGAAACTCTGCAGATTCATTGGTAGAAGAAGAAGAAGCTAGAATTTTAAAAGGGAAATCACCACGAAGGTAGATAGCTACACCACCCCCCCTCTTACCGATCCGGTCATTCCGAAGAAGAACAAAACCGGGGAGCGGGTAAGTGGTTGAAAGCAGGTTAGGTTTGAGCCAAGTCTCGGAAATCAGGACGGCGTGCACGTTGTTGTCAGCAAACGTGTCGTACAGTTCATTGTAGTGACTGGGAACGCTCTGAGCATTGAGGTGGCATACATTGAATAGCCGGCTAGAATTGTTGCTGAAATTTTGGCGTAAAAGAATACCTAAGGTGTCTGTAAGAGAAGTAAAACTCCCATCGCTAGAAGAGGCACAAGATTCGTTAGCAGAATAAAAAGATTCGTTATCAGATGTCATAAACAAAATAGATATATAGAGATAAATAAATAAATATAATATAAAGCAAAAAAATAAAAAGCTACACGATTCAGTGGTACTGCGTTTGCATCTGCACCACCCGCCAGCTCACAACTCCATCAAATATAAATATAAACATCGGTACAATACTAATAAAATGATTGATAGCACACAGTAAAACCATAACAACAAGGGGAAAAAAAATAAAAAATAAAAAGCTGTCATGAGCAAAAAAAAAAACAACGAGTAATAACAACATGACCAAAAACGAAGTTTACACCAATACATTTTTTGAGAACAATTTGAAAAAAAAAACAAAAAAAATTACCATCGTGATACAAAAAGAACAAGTTGTCAACGTATCCGATCATATACGTGAATCTACGAACCATGGAACTAATAAATACTTCAAATCGAACTTTCCCTGCTGTCAAATATAGTCTGTGGACATTAATTGACATTTGCGTGCGTAGGTACAAGAAATACAAATTGAAATGGTTAATTAATTAATCCCACTTGTTGAGGGTAATAATTATTATCTAAAGTGTGCCAATTAAAATCCACAAGAGATTACTAAAAGAAGAATTACTAGAAGAAACATAATTATGTAACAATAGAAGGGCTACTGAGAACATAAACAAAGCGATTCTAAAGGTAATAAAAAATTCCATGAATTGCATGCAAGTCTCTAATATGTGTATTGCAATATTTGATACCATTAACAACCCGTTCTGCTCTGCAGGCTATCTCCAGTGCCTTGGGCCTTTGGATCTTGGACCTTTGGAAACTTCGCAAGCAGAGGAATGAGCTCATCCATTGAAGCTACTTTGTGTCTACTTCCGTCAAAGGCCTTCAGAACGATAACACCGTCCTGTGTCCAACACGACCGCATTCCGAAATGAAGACGCGCCTTCCCGAAGATGGATTGCCGGACTCCAGTCAAGAACTCCTTGATTGAGATGGATGTTCCCTTTAAGCGCGTCTTAGCTTTCCAGACCACTGATTTGTCATCATAGCTGGAAAACCTTATCAGAATGGGCCTGTGATGATCTTTATTCGCAGCGCCAAGTCTGTGACAGACCTTTATGGAAGATGCAGAGAAGTTTTTGAGGGCCAGCTTATTGGTGATAATATCCAGGATTACTGCGGTGCTGTCTTCACTGTCAACTTCGGCAACACCTTGGAAAACCAGTGCTTTCCGCCTATGTCTTGTCTCCATACTGTCAACCTGCTTAGCACACTCACAAATCTGAGTCCGTAGCAAGCCGAGCATGCTAAAAATAAGCTCCCTGAAGGTCCGGAACTCCTCAGCCACCCTTGCCACAGTATCCTTGGCAGGCCCAGCGCACTGAATTTGGGCTTCCAATGCTTCCATCTTCCTTGTGAAGTTCTCTTCAAGACTCTTCTGCGCAGACAGTATTTCAGCAAATTGGGACATAGTGATCTACTAGTATTACAGTGAAAGTGAAGTGACTATGTAGATGACGAGCTGGCAGGTGGTATTTTAATATTTTAGTCACATAAACGTGCCACAAACGTAAGTACCCGTGTAGTGGTGGTTACACACTTATAATTGATGACAAATACTTCAAATTACTGTGTTTTACTATTTTAAATATAATTTCAAAATCCGAGCTACGTCTATCTTTTTTTAACACCTACCCGCGAAAAAAAAAAAAAAAAAAAAAAAAAAAAAAAAAAAAAAAAAAAGTGTTTTTTGTTTGTGTTCATTGTTTTTGTTTACCTAATGTCTTGTTTTCTTAGCAACGAAAGACGTCATAAGCAGAGATGGCCTAATTTCATTAATTTATTATAACAAGCGTTTATTTAGCTTCACTTTGTTAGAGTATGTTAAGATGGATTCTTGCAAGATTTACTTTCGGACAACTTCCTCTCCTCAGTGATCGTTGCTGAATAAATTTGGCCAAACAAAACCGGTCCATTGAACAGTGCTTCATCTAAATATCATTTATACATTGAGTTAAGATGGGAACACGAATCCCAAAATAAAGGTCAAAGCATCAAATCAGCAATTCAGTGTAAAGCGACAACTATAATACAATCTCTTTGATAACTTGTACGAAAGAGCCTCTTGTCCGTCGACAACATGTAAATAAGTTCTCAACAATATACATTTTGTAAGCAGAACAGTTTGATGGTAGAAGTGTAAAAGTAACACAGATTCATCCAGGTCATTTTCAACTACAAAGAACTGCTTATAAGCCGTCAGCATATCTACTGCTCTTTAAGAAAATTAATCTCTTCATGAGTGCGAAATATGTCGTGCCAATAACATTTCTTTGCCATAAAACAGTAAAGGTACAAAGTATTGACAAATAAACTGAGCTGCGTAGTGGATTTCCGGGGATAAAGGTTTAGTGGCTTCGTGGTCGGCAGTTAAAGTGATAGTTCGGAGAGCCGCACGGGCAATAAGTCAGTGTGAAGACGTGTGCGGAGGAAGAGGTCTTATGGTGTCTGCGCGGGCTATAACAGTAAATCTGGAGGAGGCTCGGATTTACGGACCGCAGTGCACTGGAGGCCACACTTAATTACCGCCCGCCGAGATTAGTTCCCTAGCGGTGGCGTCGGCATATATGCCCCGCGAGCCCCGCCTCCTGCCTCCCGACTACTTTTCACTATCATCCACTGTTTACCCCGATCCTCAAATCCTCAATGCTACCGATTAACACGCGCTATTGTTTTTGTACGCAGCTGAACGGTTCCCTTTTCTGAAGCATCTATAAAAATACCACCTTTGATGCGTAAGTTATATTGATTGCAGCAAAAATAAACGTTTAATTTAAGGGTATTGATTTGTAAAAGAAAATTAAAAGTACAGGTAGGCAGTGTAGGCACAGACGTAGGTATTATTAAGAACGCTGTAATTAAGCAAATACGTAACGTTGAAAGATTTCTTACTTCGATCTCGTATAATGTAATCTTCGCGCAAGTCTTTTGTCAGCATCATTTCTTATTGCGCTGACACAAAATGTATTCGGCATCATTAATATCTCTCTTTATCTCGACCGCCTCTTAAAGCACTACGTCTTTCTCTAATCTGAAGATGTTAAATTATTTATTCCTGCTTTAGATACTTACAAACTGTCCTGAATTTTATAGGATCTGTTTGTGTCGTTTTGTGTAAAACCGTTTCCGAAATCGTTGCTATGCTAACAGTGAAAAGTCATATAGGCTTTGTCTTAAGACATTGTTTTGCTTAAATTATCAGCTATTAACACAGATGTCTGGTAACCTTAGGTTATCATACCGTTAAATAAATTATTTGAAAACTAAAACAAGTAAATACGTTATTTAAATAGGTAAGTACCTAATTTAGACAAAAGTTGGGAAATTCCAATTCAAATCATGTAATATCATTATTATTAGGTACGTATTATTTTCCTGTTGGTTTAACCCGTATTATTTTGGAAACTTTCCTATATTTATCGAAGGTTCGAAGCCTTGAACGGCTGTCGCAAAATGTCTACCGGACCCAAATTGTCTACGGGCGGAATTGCTTGAACCAGTCCATCATACCCTTAAGCTACACCCATGAGGAAGTGATGGTCCCAAAGATTTAAAAAATTGGGGAAAAGGGAGAGGCTACACCCTCTCTTTCCATCCACTGCAGACGCACTAGGTATCGGAGGGTGCGCTATGACCCGACCGATTCCGGCCCCATATACGTGTGTGGACCGGCTCAAGCAATTCCGCCCGTAGGATGGTGGGCGCAGGGTTTGACGGCACCCCAATATCTGCCAGCGTGGGTGAGGAATGTGAAAGCGACTCGCCCCCGGGTCAGAGGAAGTTGGAGGAACGCTCTCAGGTATAAGTCAGTTATAGACTTTTAGACCCGTTTTTTTGGTGGGCGGGTGACATTAATTTCAAACGCCAAAAACAGTGAAAAACACGGATAAAAAAACAGATTAAAAATTCAACTAGCCAGTTGTGACACATGATCGAAACATCGTGCGATATCAGAAATTATTTGTAATACGGTGGTACGTGTTACGATAACAATTTGTGTTGGTGTACCTACATAGTTTAACTACTGAGAGATCTCTAAACATCAACATCGTGATTGAGAGTCAGAGACGGCACATCATCAGTCAATATCTCGCGCGGCGCCGACGTACGCGCATGTGTATTCACATATTTGTTATTCATCATTCAGTTGGATCACACGCGTGTCACGGGTTCACAACATAAACATACTTAGCCGCTTCAACATCATAAAAAAGTTATTGATAAAGTAAAAAATACATGAAATACCTCAATAATAAGTTAGCAGTTGTGTAGAAATTCAGTCGTGTACGACAACGGTAACAATGCGTGTAGTCTTACGTTTGGTGCTCCTTGGGATAGCGTTTACTGTTGTAGTGGTATTGTTGGTCAACCTGTCGGATCTCGATTCAAGAGCGTCGGGGCATCCAAGAAGCAGACGTGGTCGAATGTCACGAAACATAGCTGCAGAAATTAAACTAGATAGCATTACGGGACCAGACGTCGAGGACACTGTAGCCCAAAAACGGCAATATGTTGTTCAGGTGTGAGATTTTGCTTTCTAATTGTGCGTCAAAAGACAATCGACCTTATGACGGTCCACGTCATCATTAATGATGGGCTGTTCTCCTCCAATTATTCATTGTTTACAGAACAAATGTTTCATCGGCATATTGTAGTTGACAACAAATATTCTGGAAATCCTGTTTCATTGCCTAATTACGATTACCTATTTCTGTTCAGCTGAAGAGGGTCGAGAACTACCACTTCCAATAATTTATTTTCTTAAATCTCACTATGCTCAATTTAAAGTGTAATTGGCTAAGTCTGTCAGTTTTTCCAAGTCACTAGGGGACTCGAAGTTTCCCGGTACCTAACAATAATTAATGGCCCCGACGAAAGTCCGATATCCTTTCATTAGTGTCCCGTCTCCGCACGGAGCGGTCGAGATTAAAACTTGTTCAGAATAAGAGCTTTGCGAGCACACTTTTTGAAAAGACCTCGTTCACGGCACGCCTTTGAAATGTGAAATGTGGTGGTACTTTATGAAAAAAATATTTGTTCACATGATCTTAAAAACATTTTGAATTTCCTGTGGCTGTCGTGGTGGCGAACATTTCATGCTAACGTTTTAATTCTTGCAAGTCTTGCAACCGAGTTTTAAGTAACGAGCAATTTACCTTGACTCCTTTGATTTTGAAAAAAACTCAGTTCTCTTACGTGATGCATCAAAACTCAAAGCATTTATTTCAATTAAACCATATACAGGCATTTTTGAATTGTCATCCTCGCAAACGACAATGATGCGATGTCGAATGATGCTACAGCCTAATTGCTAGCAAATAGAAGCACCACAAAGCTGCTAGCTTATCTAGCTCATAATATCTTGATAATGTGTCTGCTTACTACGATGACTTGTATAACTATGACTATAGTACCTTCCTTGTACTAGATGAAACAAACTCTTTAATCCGAAAATAACAAAGACTGTCCTTCCTCAGATGATGCTGCACGCGTGGAACAACTACAAGCTGTACGCCTGGGGCAAGAACGAGCTGAAGCCGATGTCGAAGCGAGCTCATTTGTCCAGTGTGTTCGGCGCGGGCGAGCTTGGAGCCACCATCGTCGATGGACTCGACACTCTTTTCCTCATGGGACTCAACGAAGAATTCCGGGAGGGCCGGGACTGGGTCGCTGATCACTTGCATATTAATGAAGTCGTAAGTCAAACGAAGCCTGTCACTTGCAAATACGTAGGAATCCAAGGCCTACTGAAGTATTCATGGAATTAGCAAAGATTTTAATTCACGTCACTTCTTCTGTACTTAGGGCCGTAGCATTGTTCTTGTTTGTATATTAATTAGGGATATTGTGTCAGATAAGTGTAATAGGTACGTATACTGATGTAGCCCGGATGTTTTCAACATACCAAAACCAAATTTTTGATACCTAGTTATTAAAAAGGATCAGCATCTTGCTTGATATTATAATTTTACCTCATACAGTAACTTTATTATATCAAGCAGGATGCTGATAAATTATAATAACGGTAACTAAATTTTCCTTAACGATATGGCACTCTAAACTGAGTACCTACAACACTTTTAAAATTGCAATAACTTTTAAAGTAAATAAAATATATTTTCGAAATAAAAAGGATTACAAATAGAATAAAATTTTTAGTATGTTAGAAAATGTATCGCGAGTCGGTTGGCTAAATAAGTTCTTAGTAATTAATAAAAAATTCTAAGACTTTTTTTTAACATTGCAAGATATCCACCAATGGAAAGAGCTTTCAAGGAGAACCTTTGCTACTAACTCTACTTTTACCAATTGTTAGTCAATTCGGAGTTAATGACCTAAATAAGTGACTACTTGGCCACCTAGTTTAGGAATGTTCTTGGCGCCCAATAACTTTAAGTAATACATCAATGGATAATGTTTTATAAGAGAAAAACTTATTACTAAAATGAAATAATTGTTAAACGCATGAAAACAAAATATAGGTAATATTTTACTGGGCAGGAATTTTTTTGCCAGCGCGCTTGCGATATATTTCTAACACACTAAATCCTTACATATTATAAAACAAGTCCCCCGCCGCGTCTGTCTGCCTGTCTGAAAGCGATAAACTTAAAAATTACCGAACCAATTTTCAAACGGTTTTCACCAATGGACGGAGTGGTTCATGAGGAAGGTTTAAGTTATAATTCATTACGGTTTTGTGTAAATTGACTGAAATATGACGATTATTATTATCTATACATGATTTTTTCCGACATCTTTAACAATCATCATTATATTTTAGCCAGTTATAAACTAAACCTTCCTCATAAATCACTTCGTCTATTAATGAAAACCGTATGAAGATCCATTTAGCAGTTTTTGAGTTTATCGCATTCAGACAGACGCGGCGCGCGGCGGTGCGCGGTGCGTGGACTTCGTTTTAATTATAAAGTAGTGATAGTAATAAATGTAAAAGTAGCTCTGTTTGTTTGTTACCTATTCACGCCTTAACGGCTGAGCAGATTTGGATGAAATTTGGCACACGGATAGACCATTACTTAGTGCTATTCTTTAAAAATCTCACGGTGAAATGAGCTTGCAGTGAGCTGTCAAGTGGCAATCCCGAACCTTGTCAGTTGGAATCACAGTTCATTTCACCTAAGTTTTCAGCACTACAAGACCTGAGTTAGAACACAGGATACTTTTATCCCGGTATTACGTTCCTGTGGGAATACAAATCTTTAGGGTCGCGCCACACCTGCCGAACGTTCCGCGGCGGAACGTTCCGTCGCGTCATGTTTGCTTGCATTTCTATGGACGTAACGTTCGGATGATGTGTCATAGGTAACTTGAAAAACATTAGGAGCGTATTCAACCGAACCTTCCGCCGCGGAACGTTCGGCAGGTGTGGCGCGACCCTTATAACATAAAAGTATAAGCGATAACTAACACACTTCCCTCTACGAAAAATAATATTCAACGTTATTCCCGTTATTCAAACAAAAAGGAATATCTAAAAGGCTTAACTTCGTTATTAATTAACTGGCCAGTTTCAGTCAAGTAAATCGAAATGTTAAATTAGCCGTAACGTTGGATAACGTCTATTAATGGACTCCTCACATGCGGCTAGTATGAACTGAGACCGCATGTCGAGATAACAAAGGCCAAGGGAGCTGGATTGCCACATTCATTTGAATGTAGGGCACATCAAATATTTAGGTATCCGTGTCAATGAGGAAATTATATGTATTTGATTAGTTAGCAGTAGATATGTAGTCTAGAAACAGTAGATATGCAACGTCGAGACATCGAGAGTGAATCAGATGCGGGGGTTTTTCTATTGAGTCATCAAGCAATTCAGGCTTCCCTTGCAAATAGTTACTGATGTTTTGCAGTATTGAAATAATACTTTAATAAACAGTTTTCGATATGAGTAAGAAGTAAATAGCATTTTACGACCTTGAAGCTTATGTTATGCCTTAACCAAAACTTAAAATAACATATAACAGCAAATATACATTGGGTTTCCTACAGTCACTCGGAATTTTAAGGGTCGAAAGTAATTTACTTTGACAATAATCAATTGTTTTATATATCTAGTGCCTGATGCTAAGAACGGTTAATTTTGACCGCACGGAATCGATTTGTGCAAGAATAGAATAATTACAATAGATTTATTATTCTACTATCTGCGCCCCGCGGTTTGACCTGCATAAGTCTCGATCCCGTGGGAATATCGGAATAAAAAGTATCCTATGCTAGGACTCAGGTCGTGGTCTACCCATGTGCCAAATTTCATCAAAATCTGTTTAGCCGTTTTAACGTGAAAGCGTATCTAACAAACAAACTCACTTTCGCATTTATAATTCTAAGTCAGGAGTAGGATGTGGGGACCACCTTTGATAATTTATCTTAGCATATCCACATATCTAAGATAAATTATTATCTGAAGTTGGTCCCTTAATGAAGGCTGAACTGTCTAAACACCCTATTAAAACTAGTCTGTCTGCCAGTGGCAAAAAATAGCTTCTGCTTGACAACTAAACTTTTTTCTTAAATCGAACTTAACGACCCTCATGAGAATCAAGGGTCTTATTTGTGATCGAAACCACAGATTAATACAGATGGGACACTCCGCAGTTTAGGTATGACGCTACAAGTACGCGGCGGACCCGTCTTGCTGGGCCAATTCAGTGAGTGTAACGTTGTCAGAAGATCACAAAAGAGAAACCAAACGATCCACCGATGGGGTTGATCTAAGAGTCACGCGATAGCAACTTCTAGGTGTGTGGTAGTTCTTATGAGAAATAAAGTTCTTCTTTAAACCAAGGTGAATATAACTGTAGGTGATTAGCGCTGTGCGACCTGAATTGCACTTTATTGTGTCGTAGCAAGAGTCGTTTTATTTAAATGATTTTACGAAGTGTCTTATCTGTATTCATCTGTGTCGAAACCCAATCAAGAAAGTTAAAATAAGATAGATTGTAATATTTTTTTGTTTTTTTTTGCCAGGATTCCGACCTGTCAGTATTCGAGACGACAATCCGGTTCGTTGGCGGACTGTTGTCATGTTACGCTTTGACCGGAGACAGCATGTTCAAAGACAAAGCGGTTGAGGTCGCTGATGCTTTGCTGCCAGCTTTCGACACACCTACTGGACTGCCATATGCCCTGATCAACCCTTCCACTAAGGTAATGTAGGAGGAAATAACCTCTAGAGTTTCTATGTTGCTTGGCGACGAAATATGTCAAAATGATCGATTTCTGGAGTTGTCGATTCGCCTACAAACTTTTTTGGAGGCATCGCGCATTTTACCAATAAATTAACTGTGCGAATCGCCTCAATAAAAATAATAATATTTAAAAGTGTCGAATCACAAAAAAAATATCGGGCAGTCTTTGGGGACTGCCGATAGAAGTGAAAGCTAAGTAAATTTTGATTCTCGCGTTGATGTCTTTGGTTAAGTAACTTTTTGATTCTTGTGTTGATGTTTTTCGTTCGAGCGTTAGGTGACGATGACAGGAGTTCCATGATTTTTGTTTACCCAAAAAGTGCTCCGCGTTGATGTCTTCCGGTCGAGCGTTAGGTGACGTGACGATGACTGGAGTTCCATGATTTTTGTTCACCCAAAAAGTGCTCAATGCGCATAAAGAAGTTTTTACTTCAAAAATGATTTTTATACCTAATCCCTTAATCGCCTTAGAATTAGAATTTATTTTTCACTCCTCTTGCTCAAAAAACCGTCATTGTAGCGTACCAGAACGGAGATAAAATAGCATTTTTATCACATCTATTCAAAAAGACGTAGTTTAATCCTCGTAAACAGGGACCAAAATAGCGTTTTAATCCCTAGGGACTAAAAGAGATTTGAATTTGGAATGTGGAAATTGTTAGTAAAAGTTCTATTTACCAAAGAGATCGATCACGAACATTGTATGAATAAGTAACAGGCTGGCAAGAGAGAGAAAGTGTGAATTTGATCAAAATTAAAATCCAAGATGGCGGATTCGTTTTTTTATTCATCGTTTTCGACTGTGGTAAAGCCGATAGTGAGGTCAAAATTTAAATCCAAGATGGCGGATGCGAAAATTTTCAAATTTTTCGTCATGGGTATCGTTTTCGTAGTTTTTGACGGTGGTAAAGCCGATAGTGAGGTCAATATGTAAATCCAAGATGGCGGACGCGAAAGTTTTCAAATTTTTCGTCATGGGTATCGTTTTCATAGTTTTCGAGGGTAATAAAGTCGCTAGTGAGGTCAAAATTTAAATCCAAGTTGGCGGATGCGAAATTTTCAAATTTTTCGTCAGGGGTATCGTTTTCGTAGTTTTTATTTATTTACTTGCCCAGACCTGCACATTGCAACATGGAACGTACGTGGGGCCTCTAACCCGGCTAAAAAAGCTAGAATAGATACGGAACTCTCAAATAGGGGCATTCACGTAGCCTGCCTACAAGAAACAGGGATGAACACAGGAACGTACAATTTCACCCATTACGAATGGCACCTATCTGGAACATCAGGTAAAGCCCACCGGGGACTTGCAATTGCAATCAAAAAGGATTCCCATATAGAAACAATAAAGAAGAGCAGTGATACAGATGCGATGTCAATCACTCTCAAAGTTGTTAGAGGAAGTGACAAACCTGCGTCACTTTACATAATTAACTCTCACATCAACAGCTTTACCTCTAGAGCAACCAGATCCTTCACAGGTGTATTAAACTTGATCAGACAAAAGCCAAAAAAATATACTTTAATAATCCTAGGCGACTTTAACGCCCATATCGGCAGACAAGATACAATAAGTTTCCAACGCAAAGGACTGATTCACCAAAATCTTCATCATGACCATTCTAATTACAACGGGGAAATGTTAATGGATATAGCTAACAGGGAAAAACTGCAAATAGAAACAACAAAAGCGAGATCATCTTGTAGGATAACATGGTCAAGGGGCACACAGAAGTCACAGTTGGATCACATTATTACGCCACAGGCAACAGGAAAACTATTTAAGTATATTAAAGGCGAATGGGCAAGTAGGGCCATATCCGACCATAAAATAATTTGGGGGCAGCTCAGAAGTATCTTAAACAAAGATGACACCACCACACACAAGACACAAAAACATGAAATAACAAAAACATGAAATAATAAAAAAAACAAAAACTCCGAGGGCCAAACTATACCAACGGTTAACATAACAAAGCCGACAACCGACGAACAAAACAAAGGACCCACAGTGGATGACGTAATGGAAATAATTAACAACATGCGAAACGGGACGGCGCCCGGAACAGATCAAATAGTAATAGAGCTCTACAAAGCTATGCCCAAAGTATTACAGGAAGCCGTCACTAAGCACATTAACAAAGCCTGGACACAGAATGAGGCACCCGGCACGTGGCTAGAAACAATGCAGGTACCAATCCCTAAAAAAACCAACCCTAAAGACCCAAATGACTATCGACGAATATCGGTTTGCAACACGGGCTATAGAATCTACGCCTCCTACGTTCTTAAAAAATTAGACGAAGTAATAAAAGAATTGGGCAACTACCAAGCAGCCTTTCTAAACAATAGATCCACAGACGATCACATATTTACGCTAAAAAGGGTTCTGGACGAAGAATGGCGAGCAGGAAAAAGAATTTATGTACTCGCTCTGGACATTGAAAAAGCTTTTGACAACGTCGACCTCCAAGCACTGCGAGACATTCTAATACAAAGAACCAACAAGGCACTAACCAATAGGATAATCAAGGTTTGCATGAATGAACGCACACACATCAAATGGTGTGGGCAGCAATCTAGTTGGATTACCAAAGGAAAAGGTGTCAAATAAGGCTGCCCGGCCTCGCCTTTTTACACTGGTCATGGATGAAGTCCTTAGAACCCTCGAAGAGGAAACTCAACTAATAAAATTAGACCAAGATCGGGGAATCTCACTCCCGCTGGTGCTATCATTCGCAGACGACCTCATCTTCATTACAGATGATCTAAAAGGGTTAGAAGGAATCGTATACCATATTAAACCCCTACTAGGTAGTGTCGGCCTACAAATAAACGAAACTAAAACAAAAATTTTAATTAGGGACCCAGTAGCTAAACAGAAAGCGACTTATGTGTCAATGAACGGATTAAATCTACATACTGTCGATGAAATTAAATACCTAGGCACATACATAACATCTGCTTTAAGCAGGAGAAACACAATTAGGAAACGATGCGAACAAGCTACTAGAAACGCAAAGGCACTATTACCATTCATAACAAACTCAAAGATGGACTGGAAACTAGCCAGACTCATGTACCGAATGGTGATCGTACCTTGTATGATATACGGTTTGAAAGTATCGGCAATCACCAAAGCTAACAGGTCAAGGCTGAGAAGATATGAGCGAGTCATCTTGAAAGACCTGATTAACCACGCCAGAAACAAACCAAGACATAAGAAGATGCACGAAATCTTGGACGGAAAAACAGTAACCAAACGCATCAAGAATCACAGGATGTGCTATCTCGCACACGTTCACAGGCGAGGCAAACTACACCTGCTACACGCAGCAATGCAGTATAAGGCCAAATCCAAGAAAGTAGGACGTCCAATCTACACATGGAACGACAACATTAAACAGGACTCGATTTATTTTGACAAGGAAGTCAACTTCTGGAGGGACACGGCTACAGACCGAAACAAGATAATGAAGGCTGCCAGCGAGATCTACAAGAAACCTGAAACGGATAGCAGCGAGGCCTCTGACGAAGACTTAGAAACAGCTAAATATAACACAGCAAAGCAGCGATATTGAAAAAAGCCGAGAAAGCAGCGTAACCCCACCTCAAGAACCACCAGCGAAGATCTATGTGAACCGACATAACGGCGAGTGGTGACGTCGTAAAAAGATGCCCATCCAATGATCTATAACCTGTCTCTCCACTAGTCCTAGGCTTACTCTAGGATGCATATCCGGTAGGCTCATATCTCCCTCCTTTTCCCAGGGCACATATCTAATCCCTACCATTACCGCGCCACCCGGTCTACTCTTTGATATGCAATGGCTTTTGAAGTCCCATGCAACATGAGATTTCATGGGCTAGTGCAAATCTTGGGGTTCATTCGATTTATCGAGTCTGGTTAAACCACGCTGGGATCGGGGCATTTCATTCATTCATTCATTCATATTTATTTAAACTTTTCGCACACACAAAAAAGGTACAAAGGCAAAGGGTAGTTTTTGACGGTGGTAAAGCCGATAGTGAGGTCAAAATTTAAATCCAAGATGGTGGATGCGAAAATTAAAAAAAAAAATCGTCATGGGTATCGTTTTCATAGTTTTGGAGGGTAGTAAACCCGATAGTGAGGTCAAAATGTGAATCCAACATGGCGACTGCATTTTTTTTTTTTTTCATAATTTTTTTATTTTGTGTAAATCAGTGAGTAGGAAATTCGTTCCTGATGGGGGTCGGACCGCACACGTTTGTTTTCTCATAGAGGGTGATAAAAAGTATAGTGTTCACCTCGGGAGCAACACTATTTTAAGCTCGAGTGATGTACTTTTTTGTGTGAGTGACTACTTTAGAATCCTTCGCTCCGCTTTGGATTCAAAGAAACACTCTCGCCTTAAAAATAGTTGTTTGCTCCCTTAGTAAACAATCTACTATTCATCCTCTAGGGGCTAAAGTGTTTTTTTTTTTTAATTTTTGTCTGTTTCCAACGAGCCTACCACCCAAAGACGAAAAAGTCTTTGTTCTTATTTATAAATTTATAATATTAAATATTCCTTGATCACGGCATCCTATTTCCTTGATCACGGTATCACGCGTGAACGGCTGGACCAATTTCGCTAATTCTTTTTTTGTTGTGTTTGTTATAAGTAAGGAGAAGGTTCTTAGGATAGGTAAGATAGGTAATATAGGTAAGATAGGTAAGATAGATAAGATAGGTAAGATAGGTAAGATAGATATATTTCTAATTTTTCTCCAATTATTATAAATTGCATTGGTGACCTTAATTCGAGTATAATTTACAACAGTGAAAATATCATCTAGTGAGAATGGAGACCCTAATTTGCAGATGGAAGAGATAGGAAAATAAATAATTTTTAATAAATAATTATTATTTTATTTACTATTTTATTTTCTCGCAATCGTAGTGAAAAGTAGAGTGTAACACACGGCGCTAAAAGCCCATTATACCTCGGTTTCTGTTTACTCCCTCGCTAAAACTACCTCGTTATAATGGGTCATTTTAGCTCCTTGTATAACAATCTACTATATTTGTAAGAATGTAGTTTTACATAGTCAATCAATCTTCCTAGCCTTTTTTCCCAACTATCTTGGGGTCGGCTTCCAGTCTAACCGGATGCAGCTGAATACCAGTATTTTACATGGAGCGACTGCCTATCTGACCTCCACAACCCAGTAACTGGGTAATACGGTACCCCTTGGTAAGACTGGTGTCAGACTTTCGGGCTTCTGACGACTCGTAACGACTGTCAAAGATTCCCAAATGACACCCGGGACCAACGGCTTAACGTGCTTTCCGAGGCACGGAGGAGTCTCGGTATGTAAAGATGGTCACCCATCCACTGACCAACCCCGGCAAGCGTAGCTTAACCTGATGGATCGACCAGTGCGGCTTGTTATTACTTAGCCACGAGCTCCTGTAGTTTTACATAGTATGGTGTTAATAATATTTTTGTTAGTTCTATACATTCTACCACAAAATATATGGCAGGTTCACATTCGAGGCAGAAGAGGAAGTTGCTATATTGTGAATTTCTTTGTAAAAGAAACGTAAGTTACACAGAAGTTATTCGACTGTGTACCAACGCTAAATATCCAAGCCTAATTCGGGATAAGTGCAAACACCCTGTGCTTCAGTCCCATTGCCGTCCATTTGTCATGTCAAATTAATTTATTATTATGCATTATTCAACCTTGTTATTAAAACCCAACACGTACTTTATGACTAGCAATTATAAAGACCTTTATCGGTAATTAGACATATTTATGATGAATAGTGTCGTAGAATCTTAATAGCGATTCAAACTGACACACTTAACGCGTGGAATAAAAGTCTATAACATAATTATCGTAGGGCCGTCCTTCGTGGAACCTGCTAATTTATGGATTATATTCATATTTTGTCTACCCGCTGTCACATTAAACGGAGATTGACTACGATAATGTGATTAAATTATCTACCACGCTGTTAGATTTCGCCCGAAAAAATCCGCACCGTATTTCTGGCACAGCCAAAATTTGTGTCCAAAAATTTTGATGATCGCAGTAATACTAGGGAAATAAGTCTTGTTTACTCGATATTGGCCAAGAAAATTGCTAAGTTATCGAGCTATTTATTAAATTAATCAAAATCCAATTTCCGTGGCACGGTGACGTTAAAACAGGATGGTTAAAATAAATGCAATATCCGGAAAACCTAGTTGGAAGGTTCCGCTTACTGGCCGGTGCTGTGATAAATTATTATTACGCTTTCAAGAAATATCTGAATATGCAACCGTAAATCCGTAATATGTAATAATAAATTAATGTTTCTTGTTCCACACATCAAGTTAATTTAAAAAATGTAAATAAATATTTGAAGTGGATTCGACACAAAGCTAAAAAATCCAATAGTATTTGGACACGCGGCGTTATCTTTCATGTTCATAATGTTATTAAAAATATAAACATGCGCATATTACTTTATGTATGACGATGGACATAATTTTTTTTTTTACCGCGGACTACAGAGTAGTTGTACAATATAAAACGCAGCCTGTATATTTTCTTTGTATAGAATAGCATATACAGGATGTTGTGTATACAATCAGGATATTTAATCTCCAAATAAATCTTTCCGAGACTTGCACAACGAAATAATTATTGTCCACCATTCAACATCTGCAAATTCTTTTCATAACGTTCGATTCATTTCACAGGCAAGTCGTCAGTACCACTGGGCGGGCCCGAACAGCATCCTCTCCGAACTGGGGACTCTCCATCTAGAGTTCACGTACCTCAGTGACGTCACGGGCAATGATAGTAAGCACATTTGTCATACTCCAATATTATTAACAGCCATTCATCATCCCTCTTCAAGCGGCCGACGCGACGCTCTTTGCGCTTTAGTCTTTTCTTTTGTTCAAGATATTTTTAAATAAAAGATACTCCGCAGCGTGGTCGTGATTTTGAAACCGATAATGTGTACTTGAAGTACTTAGTGAATGGTTATTCTGGTTTGTATTGAGAATTTGTGTACTCTAAGCTTTGATTATATATTAATGACTCTTACTTAAGACTCATGCATTATTTAAAACTAGTTTCAAAATTCAACCAATCAAAAGGCTTTAAACGAGTTTTAAGTAATGCTTGAGTTTTGAGTGAGGTTCTGTAAAACGGGCCTAAGTTTAACATCGCACTGAGTGTCAGCGTTTCGATACACGATACGCTGCGCAAACGTGACGTAGTCTGTATAAAATCGTATCTACGCGACGCTGACGCTAGAGCAGCGATTACGCGGCGCTAGAGTGTCGTTTACGCGACGTAGACCAACGCCAGTTACGAAGATATACTTATAGTATTTTTTGAGCGTGCTAGTTTCCTTCCTCTTTTAAAGGATCTTCTGATTTTACTCTTATTTACGCGACACTGACCCTAGAGCACCGATTACGCAGCGGTAGAGTGGCGTTTACGTGACGTAGACCAACGCCAGATACGAAGAGACACTCACAAGTGGTATTTTTTGAGCTTGCTAGTTTCCTTTCTCTTTCAAAGTATGTTCTGATTTTACTCTTTTATAATATTTACGATTGCTCTGTTTCTAGTCTACAGGCAGAAGGTGAGCCGCATCCGTGAGGTGTTGAACAACATTGACAAGCCAGGCGATCTGTACCCGAACTTCATCAACCCGCGCACCGGACAGTGGGGACAAAGTGAGTTCTTTACTATTGTGTTTGTAGATACTAGTCGTTTAGATTAGTGGTGTGACCGTGGGACTGCCAAGTCACAGGTCTCGAGTTCGAACCCACCTCTGACTTTTCGGATTCATGTGCGTATTGTATAATTATCACTTGCTTAAAAAACGGTGAAGTAAAACATTGTGAGGAAACCCCCATGCCTGAGAAATATTTCTCGACGGCATGTGAGACTAAGTCAGAGGTGGTAAGTCATGGGCGGCCTTAAAACTCTAACATCAGCTTAGTCATCATTAACCACTCGAAAAGAAGACGGTCATTTAGTGGCCTTTATCTCTAAACGAGCCCTGTGGTATTTATGGCAAATTTATACGAGAAACTTCCATAAAACTTTATCCCCTATTTAACCCGTTAAGGAGACGAATTATAAAAAAATCCTTCCTTAGTGCCCACCTTCACTCTCTCTCTTGTTGTAAAATTTCGTGCTTCTAGGGTCGCTTTCCGAAATAAACCATTATCGCCCACAGCGCTCACATCAATAATTTGCGTTCCGTTTATGATAACTGAGGTCTGCCAACAATTCGGGACGCTCGTGAACGCGCTTACAGTGTTCGGTCAACATCAAAACGAATAACATATCATATTTCTTTGTGTATATACCACAAATTTCGTCTTCTTTGGTTGTGTGGGTCCGACGGTAGCCAGGAGCACAGTTTCGGAAATACCACGTAGTGTATAGTTATGATGCGACTCTAAACAAAACAGCACAACAGACTGTCATTTTTGACAGCGCTCACGGTGATATTAATTTAGGGCATGATCAGCGTTATCGCAAGATGGCGCATGTCGATTCACGGGACATCGTTATCGCGTTCACGCTAATTCGGAACGGGGGTAAGCACTCTCAAATCGATTACAGCGTAACTCGGAACGCACGCTGTGCGTTGTCTGTCAGTGAATTTAAGATTTTTATTAAGTAGATAGTCTTTAGCTATCCTGTTTAAAAGGAACCACTCAAATCATCTGCATTCTATTCTATAGGGTGACTGCTAATTAGTGACCGATACTTAAACACGTGATAAAGTCACGTGTTTAAGTATCGGTCATTAAATCGCGAGAGAAAAATCAGCTGTTCCCTTCATTTATGTTCGCAAAATTCGTCAAAATGTATGGAACAGCTGATTTTTTTGCTCCACGCCTCGCGAGTTCGCGACCGAGTCTTTCTACGCCGCGTGGAGCTCCGGAGCTCAGTGAAAAGTATTCCGGTGTGGGAGGCTTTCTACGCCACCTGGAGCTCCGCAGCTCAGTGAAAAGTACTCCCACAGTCCACGTCAAAACGCGCGAAATCATAAAATAAATCAATCATAATCGCCAGTTGCCGGAGCTGTCTGAACGACTCGTGTAAGCTAACACGCGTCACAGTAAACATAAGTATATTGTGCACGCGTGTTTTTTAAACAAACAAACTAACCTACTTGCAAACAATATTATGAACAACGCCTAATTCAAGCATGAATTGGCTGGCTCGGTGGATAAAACCAATTGTTATCTCGTCGTTACAATAAAAAGTATACCTACTAAACCAACCGTTTCGACGAATTGACAAAGTTTAACGTAAAACACGCGTTGATTATATTATCAGTTCACTTGTAACTAATATGGAAGTCATCGTTAAACTTAAACTAAAAACAAGTTTGTAGAAGTGCAACTGAAGTTGGAAAATCTATACATATTATAAACTAGCAGTGCCCCGCGGTTTCACTAGCATAAGTCTCGATCCCATGGAAAAATCCGGATAAAAACTATGTTATGTCCTACCCCAGGTCATGGTTTACCCATGTGCCAAATTTCATCCAAATCCGTTCAGCCGTTTTAGTGTGAAAGCGTAATAAATAAATAAACAAACACAACTCACTTTCGCATTTATAATATTAAATTATGTATGATAGTTAGGATTAAAGTCGCTTTTCGTGTCTGTCTGTGTGACCGCGTTGTTCTTATAAACTACGCAACCGATTTTAATACGGTTTTCACCATCATTTACAGAATATATTCCAGAAGGTTTATGTGTATAATACATTAATATTAAACTAACATACAGGGTGTTTGGCAGAACGTTGAACATACGAAAATGGTGGATAGGTGGGGTCATGTGCTGCTGCCGATAAACTGTCCTGCAGTTTGGCAGAATATTTGTGAAAACTTGTGTAACTTTTTTGAAATAAATAATTAAAAAAATTAAAAAAAACTTACTCAGCCCTAATATAAATTTGTAATATGGTTTGTTTTTTTTTTAATGCATGTTGAAATTAAGATTTAAGGCTAGGTTTTCCGGGCCTATACGCCTTTGAAACACTACCTCCGCCTCCCCCAATTGCAGAGCGACGTATATATTTACGATAAATTGTCAAACATTTCGCGGAAAATCCATGCCACAGCATAAAATATTTGCAGTTGACCAACTGAACTAGTTTTTTAGTTATTTTTTTTCCCTTAGGTTTCCATTATATGGTACCTACAGTGTAGTGAACTAAAATAATTTTTAAAATGTCCTGTGTACCTAATGGGCGTTTTCACATTATCAGATAACGACACCAACCCGATACCGATATGCTGGCAGCTATACCGACATCAATTCCATACCGATATAATTATTATCGGCCCGATGATATTGGTGAATATCGATGACCATCGTGACGCATCAAACTTCCGCAGTAGGTACCTACTAAGAATCAACGTGTCGAAGTCGGCAGTGCTAAAAAGTGTTTTCAATTGAAAGAATGCCCCCTACTCTCACCCCATATTGTGTCTTCCCCGGTAGATATCGTGCCGATATCGGTTACGCCCGCTGTCTGCGATATAGCTGACAATAACAACACAATGTTAAATTGTTTCGTTTGTAATCCCGTGTGTACAATCTACTGTTATATTGCACGACTCATAATGCGAAGCATTAGAGGGTGCTCTACGATCGAAAAAAAATTCTTGCCCCATTTCTGCAACTGTTTTTATTGTTACACTCCTGTTAGCACACAGAATCTACTTAATTTATTTACCATTGTATAGTATAGATGATTAAATGGATATTAATACTGTACTTTTCAACAATTGTTTTAATGCAGCAGAAATGAAAAAAGCATCAAAATAGTTGAAAAAAAAATCCTGTCCGTCAATGTATCAAACCTGAAAACATTGTAGCTTGCGGTAAAATCAATTAATTGAGTCAATTTTTTTTAATACATTCGTTCCAGCCGTAGAAGGAACCCTATTGAAAATGGCTCTTTTATTCGAAGTAGTTTAATTATAATTAATAAAATACTTACTAAAATATAATATCTATATCTAAATATTTCCAACCTTGACTTGACATCCGTAAGTTGCGTCAAAGTAAATATCTAAATAAATAGTCTTTGACATTACATGGATTGCGAGGTTAGAAATTTAACCCATATTGATGGGTAAAAAAGCAGTCAAAAAAACATACTCCATGAAGTGATAAATGGTTCATTTTTGTTAGAAAGTTTGTTTTGAATTTCTTTTTCGTTTATGAATGAGTGTTATGAGGCGTGCACTTTTGGATTTTCTAAACTTTTTTTTTTGTGATAGCCGGTTTCGTCAGGAATAATCTATAAGAATCAGTTAGTGTGTGAGTGTTGGCCAATTAGGTACTATTTGCTGGAACTCAGGCGTTCATTAATTTACAAAAAACCGGTCAAGTGCGAGTCAGACTCTTGACAACCTTTACGCGGCGCCCTATTTCCTCATAGTGAAGAGAAGAAAAAAATAGACAATAATTTCAAAATCAATTTTTTATTGGTTGGAAACCCCCTTTTAATTTTTACCTTTATATTTTTTTATTATTTTGTTGCTAAAGCGGCAATAGAAATACATAATCTGTGAAATTTTCAATTGTCTACCTATTACGGTTCATGAGATACAGCTCGCTGACAGACAGATAAATGTACGGCTAGCGGAGGCTTAGTAATAGGGTCCCGTTTGGCACCCTTCGGGTAAGAAACCCTAAAAGCGAAAACTTTAGCAAGCAATGGGAAATTGCTACTGTAGACTGCGGGTGTACACCTCAGAACGAGCTGCTTCTCACACGGACAACTGTACGTCGCTTGCTTCCGCGACACCAGTCCTGAACTCCTGACTCTCTTCATATTTTGGCTGCTGAGACCAAAACTACAAACATAGTAGGCCGAGGAAATTAGGTTAGAACCCTGCACTAAATCCTAAGAGCGTTTTTTTTTTCTCGAATCGTGTTTTCAAATTAAATATTTTCCAGGACTACATCAAGGTAAAAAAAAACCAAATATAAATAATAAAAATAATAAAAACTGAGGCAAAATACACAACAGGAAAATTTTGATTACATTATGTAAAAAAATTGTAAAACTAATAATATTACTTCTGAATTAAACATTTTACAACAACAAAATCCACTACCAATCCATCCATAACAGTCAGTGCTATTGGTTCCATTTACTGAATAAATCAGCTTTATGGAACGAAGTTCTTTAATGCTTGCGGTAGGAGTAAACTGGCAGAAATCGTCACGGTAAAAAAGCGTTCATACTTGCCACTGTCGCCTTCTAATTCGATAGAGACAGAGAGAGAGAAAGTGTGACTTTGGTCAAATTGTAAATCCAAGATTTTTTCTGGTGGATTTTCCATAAGTTTTCTTTCGTATAAACCTTGTAGGTACTGACATTTACGAACACAACCAAAAACAAATAGCCATATACCGATATGGCTATTTGTTTTTGGATGTGTTCGAACCGTTCTCAAGTGATGATTTTTCATTCATGCGGCCATTGATTTTTATTTATACATACTAGCTGCCCGCCCTGGCTTCGCACTGGTAAGCACCCTAACTACCTACCTACATACATACCTACCTACCTACTTACCTACACCTACCTACCTACCTACTTACCTTCACCTACCTACCTACCCTACCTACTTACCTATATTCATACATACCTACCTACCTACCCTACCTACATACATACTTTACCAACATACATACCTACCTACTTGCATACCTACCTACCTACCCTACCTTCACCTACCTATTCTAAGAACCATCTCCATACTATAAGAAACACAACAAAAAAAGAATTAGCGAAATTAGTCCAGCCGTTCTCGCGTGATACCGTGACCAAGGAAATAGAGATTCATTTTTATATAATACTAGCTTTTACCCGCGGCTTCGCCCGCGTGGATGTCGCAAAATATCCCACGGGAACGTTTTACCGGGAATACATACCTAATAGCCAAGGAAAAGATCATTGACTAACTTTCAGCGGACGCAGTGGTAGGCTACTACAGCGCCCGCGTGGTCAACCATAATTATTTTGTTACGCGTAATTTTGAAACTTTGATATCTCTTAAACTATTCATTTAAATGATGTGATGTAAAGGCATATTTTAATCGAAATTGAATGCCCAATTTAAATAACCTATTTAATTGGATAAGGATTAATAAGATACCAGTCAAAATAGCTTCGGAAATAACAATGAAAATTTTATACAATTTTGAAAGATAAAAATGGTTATTGTGGGTCACCCTTAGAAGATAGACATATGCCATCGCGGACTTTTTTGTTGCAATTTTTAAGATATACAATACTCTAGAACATAAATTTGATTTATCTCTCACGGCTTACGCAGCGCACGCCAGTAAAGCTCCCAGTCGGCATGATTTTTTCCGACATCTTCAACAATAATCGTCATATTTCAGCCAATTATCACAAAACCTTAATGAATTATACACTAAAACCTTCCACATGAATCACTCCGTCCAATGGTGAAAACCGTTTGAAAATCCGTTCGGCAGTTTTTGAGTTTATCGCGTTCAGACAGACAGACAGACAGACAGACAGACAGACAGACAGACGCGGCGGGCGACTTTGTTTTATAATATGTAAGGACTAGCTGACCGTCCCGGCTTCGCACGGGTAGCACTAAGTACTTAGCTACGGCGCACCTGTCTATCTATCTGCCTACCTACACTACCTACCTACATACCTACCTACATACCTACCTACCTACCCACATATCTATCTACATACCTACCCACATATCTATCTACATACCTACCCTACCTACCTACTTACATACCTACCTACCTATCTACCTACCTATCTTACCTACACATCTATCCTTTCACCTACCTATCCTAAGAACCTTCTCCAGTGACGCTTATACTTATCATTTTACTTTCTTCTATATATAAAAAAATTAATCCCTATTTCCCTAGCTGTCCGCCCCGGCTTCGAACGGATAGCACTTAGTACTTACTTACTTACTCTACCTACCCTACCTACCTATCTATCTACCTACCTTTCCTACCCTCCCTACCTACTTGTATACCTACCTACCTTACACCCTACCTTCACCTACCTATCCTATGAACTTTCTCCTTACAATAACGAAAAAAGAATTAGTGAAATCGGTCCAGCCGTTCACGCGTGTTCAAATAGGGATTCATTTTAGGCCCTATACTTTAGTGAGTGAGAGAGAGAAAGATTATGGTGTGAGAACGACAGGAAACCGGTTTCGTTCTCATCCTTACTCTATGCTGTTTACGGGATGAGAGAGAAGTGACACCAGTACCTATACGCCTGACGGCAATAACTGATCGAGTGGTAACTTATCAAAATTATCGACCGCCAAGAGTAGAAAATTAATAAAGTACTAATATCGCTATTAAAAAATAGAGGTTGGTAGTAGAAGGGTGAAAATTTAGGGTTGTATGTATTTTTTATGCCGAATCATAAAAAAAACTACAATAAAAAAAATTGTCCAAAAAAAAGAAAAGAAAAACTTGGGGTGGACCACCCTTATCACTTAGGGGTACGAAAAATAGTTTACATCCTATTCTCATACCTACCTAATATACACAAAGAATTTCATAAAAATCGGTCAAGCCGTTTCGGAGGAGTTTGGCAACAAACACCGTGACACGAGAATTTTATATATTAGATAGATATATAGATTAGATAGATGAGCTAAGTGGTCGGACTGTTATGCTTATACTGTAACCATATTCTTTTGTTTTTTGACGTTTGCCCCCGCTCATGAAGATCCGTAAATATTCGTAGCTAGTATGAAGAAAAAATTGCCGTACTTTATTTTCAATAGTGTCGTACCTACTGCTACGGCTATAATTTATCGAATCTTTGTTCTAAGACAAAACAAACAAAAAAAATTTTGTCCCCGGTCAATTCGGTTTGCCGTTCCTTCAGACTATTTACCACCAGAAAAATGGCACATAACATAACATAAATTCACGCCTGTATTCCCCGAAGGGTTGGGCAGACTGTGCCTAAAAACGGCACAAATGTTTCCAATCGTCCTAAACAGACTGTTTTTGTTTCATAAATCCTGACATCAGCTTATACTGATATCCTAGGATTTTTACAAAGTTTCGTTTTTTCTAATTATCCTCAAAAAATAACTGCCGTTCCATACATTTTGACCGAGTAACTATTGCAATTTTGAATGAAACAGCAATTTTTTTTTAAATAACCGACTATACATTTTTTCTCTGGGCGGTCCTATCATCATGCGCTGAATTCATGGTAACAGTTTGCGAGTCAATGTGCCTGCCATCCCGTATACCTAATTAATGTAGGAGATTATAGCAGCGACGACGACAGCTTGACAGAGAGTGAATACACAACCCAAAAAAATCTGCTGTTCCCTACATTTTGACGAGATTATGCGAACATAAATGTAGGGAACAGCTGATTTTTTTTCGCGGTCCCAGTTTTTGGTCCCATAGTGAAAGTTGTTCATAATGATGAATACAATGACCCCTTAAGAGGTTTAGGGTAAATAAAAACTAAGCTTGTATAATGGATTTGGATAAATTGTTATCATGTATACAACATGTAAAACAAAACCCTGTCTGATCCATGAGGGTGTTGTTAGGTATCGTACTGAGAGCCTATTTATGTGGCAATTATAAATAAATAAAAAATTGTAAAAAAAAAAATTAATAGGGATTTTTACCAGGTTATGACATGGAGCGCGGGCGGCCGTCGCCGCGTCGTATAGCGGGTGTCTACAAGTCATAACTATAATGATGCCTGTTGAAAACTTGCTATTTTTTTATTGGATTTGGGGTATTTTTGTTACCAAAAATGTGATTTTTAAATAGCAATAACTTTTTAATTTTCAATATTAGTAAGATTTTTTATTACTTTTAGGTAATTTTATTGCAGTACCTATGAGCCCCTTTCGGATCGGATAGGGTTTCTTTTACTTTTAAGGTATAAATAATAATAGACGAATTAAAAATGTGCTTTACTAAAACGTCTTTATGTAACAACCTACTTACTACTCGCAAAGATATATATAACTCACACTTGACTATAATTTTATCGATAAAAATTTGAAATGAAAACACTAATGTCAGATGTCAAAAAAAGTCATCACAACGCATAGAAATATTTTCATTTTCGAAAACAATAATTATGAATTAAAGCAATAATATAATTACGCGATGTTTTGTCTGATCTTCCGCAATTTAGTATATGTGTTTTGCTTCCTTTTGTTCTTTTTATTTGCCATTTTTTTAAAGACGGTGAGGAACTAATTTTTTTAAATAAATTGACACAGGTCCAATCTCGACAACGTCCCGCAGGACACTGAGCGCGAGCCGATTTAGCCCGATTTACAAATATTGAGTTTACTTAAATTTTTTTTATTAAACTCAAAAATTCAACCAATAAATTCCCTCCAAAATACGATTACCTCATCGTACATGCAATTTTCATATTATTTTGTGCTGTAATTAGGAAATGAGATCGAAAATGGTTTTGAAATCGACCCTGTTTCGGATTTTTTTTTCATCGAGCGAATTACAATTTATCGTGTTTTGAACCAATAATTTCCCTCAAACAAAGATGTGTCCATCACATATATTTTTTTCAGGACCTAATACACTAATTTGACGATTTTAAATTGATTCTAAAACAGGCAAATTTTGGAAAACCCCCCGTTAAGAATTGTTTACATCTTTCTGTAAGTTTGAGGACTCATAACTTTTTTTCTAGCTAACATCTGAATAAAGCAATAAGTTTATAAGAATCTGCCAACATAAATGAATAAAAAAAAAACAAAAATATTGCCTGTTTTACCCATTTTTAATAAAAATTACACTTTAAAGTTAAGAAAGTAGTGAAACTAGAAGAAAGCAAAAAAAATTTTTTTAAGTTGTCCAGGTGGCCAGGGCCAAATAAATTAGGGCTGAGTAAGTAGAAGATGACCCCATCTATCCATCATTTTCGTATGTTCAACGTTCTGCCAAACATCCTGTATAATAGAGAAATCACGATGTTTTGTCAAGTCGTAAAAACTGGGCGAAGCAGGGGCAGGTTGCTAGTACGATATAAATATCTTCCGAATAAAGTTAACAGGACATTTAATCATAAAAAAGCAGGAGTTAAGGAAAAAAGTAGCGTTCAGGAAAGACAAGTGACATGTACCAACGCACACTGGGCTCGCGTGGTGGATTACAGCCCACTCCCTCTCACAGAGAGAAAGCCTGTGTCCCAGCAGTGGAAACATTATAGGCTGATTATGTGTTCAGGAAAAGGTCCAATGCAGTATTCCTTGCATTGAGTTAAATGTACGTACGTAGTACATTTAACTCAATGATTCCTTGCTGTATTAAAGTACAGCTGTAACGCCAATGACGTCATAGAAATTCCGCAATGAACATGGAACTTAGCGTATTTTCCCACATAGATCATCACGAGGAGCACTTATGTAAGATGGACGTCCCTGATAGGATTGAGCCGGCCATAATCTAGTTTGTCGTCTTGTCCCGTTGGCGAAACCAATTGATTAGATTAGAGACCAGTTGATGTAATCGATCAACTGTGTGCGCTATCAGAATAGTATCAAGGTCGAATAGATTTTACAAGATCTATTGATTCGTTAACTAGTCTCTCAATACATCAGACTTGATCAGACCCTTTACCCTTTATGTGGCAATTTGTATGAATCAAGTATTATTTAACATGAGTTGGGGCAGAGGTGTACCTGTATTAGGTACGCCCACATTTCGCCAGTTATGTTTAAGTTCCATGTAATAGGGAGCGAGCCTATTGCCATCAACCGGGCACAAATCCAAACTCCGGGCTGCTACTGAGGAATTCCAGATAGTAAAACCCAATAACACTTTGCCCGATCCGGGAATCGAACCCAGGACCTCATGTTCAGCAGTAGCGCTTGCGACCACTAGAGAAAAAACTAGACTAAAGTAAAGAATTTGCAGAAAATACAGGTGTTAACAGTTGTAAAAGCTTGTGACTAAGTACAGTCAATAATTGCCGGTTTGGGGTATGCAAATTAATTTTCTATTAATATTACTTAGGAACTTACTTAAGTTGTAAAATACATTCTAATAAAAATTATTCAAAAAACAAAAAACCCGACTGCAAAAACACATAACTGAAAAGAGAAAAACAAGCATTATAATCTATAGAATTTTGGTATCGCAGGCGGGGGACAAACAAAAGTTAGGTTCACCATATTTCCGGTTATTATTGTTATATTATTATTGTCCCCGCCTGCGATACCAAAATTCTATAGATTATAATGCTTGTTTTTCTCTTTTCAGTTATGTGTTTTTGCAGTCGGGTTTTTTGTTTTTTGAATAATTTTCTTTATTTCAAGTTTTTTAGTTTTATTAATATATCTTAATTTGGAATTGACTCATTACCAGCTTTTATTTGATACCAATATTGTTGAAATTTATTTTTAAAAAACCTTCCCCTCCCTTTTTTTTGTACTTGCAGATGCAATACATAAATATTATATAGCCTATGTCACTTCTACGATTAAGACGAATCTAACGACACCTCCTATGTTAAAATCCATCAAGCCGTTTAGGCTACAGAGCGTGCCAAAGAAATAGACATACATACATACATACATACTCTCGAAAAACATTACCCTCCTTCTGGGGCAGTCGGGTAATAAAATAAACAAATGACACTACAGTACCGCAAAATTCCATTTTTTTATGTTGCATACCTTCATGTAGTGTATAAAAAGTAAAAACCACGGAGCTCCGTGATAAAAACGTATGGATCTAATCTGCGTTCGAAAACTATTTGCCAAACATGTAAACAAACACGAGTTTTAGGAAAAACAATTGTAATGCTTACACATAAGGTTCAGTTCGCGCTTCAACTCCATATATTTTATGACTTTTTCAACAGTTCTAGTCATTCTAAATTCACCTTTATATACACCTTCATAAAGTTGATGTTTGTTTAAGTGAAAATAACGTCAATTGAAAACAAGTATTTAAATACCATATGCTGACCGCTAGACAGAGGTAGGAGCAATCGATTCATTGGAAATTAAGTTGAAACAAACAACATCAAATAAGTGTTGAAAAGTTTTAGTTGTATATAGAGTTGACCTGTTCACTGCGTAGTACTACGCGGCTGACAATCCATTGAATTAATTAAAAGACGTAGCAAGGCTATTTAAAAACAGTTCTGTTGAACAAAATTACATTCGAGTTCGATTCGTATCATAAATACCTCGTTGGTGTAGTGCCAAGTGGTTGCAAGCGCAACTGTTAAGCATGAGGTTCTATCACTGAACCTGTCTAATGGTCCCAATAACACTGCCCTGTTACTGGGTTTTCCATTCGACATTTCTTAGTAGCCCGGGCTCTAGATTTGTGCTTAGTTAATGGAGGTTTAGCCATATTACATGGAGAAAAATAGGCACAGTGATCACACACCTTCCTTTTCAAGAAATACAGGCATTATGTAGTATGATGTGGCTTCTATAAAACCAATGTTATTATTTTCCACTTCCTTAGATAGTGTCTGGAAATAACCTTCCTTTGTATTTTATTCATTGATGAAATGATAACGTAAACGAAGTGAAAGGAGTAGGGCGAAGAAAAACATCGGGCAGTCTTTGGGGACTGCCGATAGAAGTGAAAACTAAGTAACTTTTTGATTGTCGCGTTGATGTCTTACGTTCGAGCGTTAGGTGCCGATGACGCGAGTTCCATGATTTTTGTTCACCCAAAAAGTGCTCTACGCGCCTAAATAAGTTTTCACTTAAATAAAAACTTTTTGCAAAAAAAGAACAACCGACTTCCAAAAAAGACACTACAAAGTCAAAAATAACTTTAATTTCTGAAGTCGGTGCATTTGGTTTTGAACTTTCGTTTTTTGCCACCGACTTCCGAAATTAAAGTTATTTTTGACTTTGTAGTGTCTTTTTTGGAAGTCGGTTGTTCTTTTTTTGCAAAAAGTTTTTATTTTGCACTTTTTAGTTGTGGTACCTATCCCATACAAATTCGAATACCACTAACCTGCTATGTAAATAACAGTGATTGGAAGTATCATTATATCATCCATATAAACTAAGTGGGAAAAATACGTATTATTGAAGCTAACTCAAAAACTATTCAAGTAAAGTTAATAAAATTTATATGGGACCACCTCGGGAGCATACCCTTTCAAACAAAAAAACAATTTTCAAAATCGGTCCACAATTGTCGGAGATATCGCGTAACAAATATACAAAAAAAAAAAAAAAAATACAGACGAATTGAGAACCTCCTCCTTTTGGAAGTCGGTTAAAAACGGCCGTTTATGTATATGTATGAAAATAATGATAAATGTTTTTCCCCCGATCCTCAGGGCACATGTCTTTGGGCGCTCTGGGCGACTCTTTCTACGAGTACCTTTTGAAGGCGTGGATTGCTTCTGGTGGTACCGACGAGCAGGCTCGCATCATGTTCGACACGGCGATGCAGGCTGCACTGGACAAAATGTTGCGCGTCTCACCTTCGGGACTATCTTATTTGGCTGAGCTTAAATACGGAAGAATTATTGAAGAGAAGATGGACCATCTGTCTTGTTTTGCTGGTGAGTAGCTGCTGATTGGTTAAGTTGTTTTAATTGCTCATTATTTATTAATAAGGAACAACCTTCTTCGTACGACCTGGGCATAAAGTTTTTATTTAATCTATTTCAAAATTATGTTATAAATAATCGTGTGTAATAGATATCTTCATAGATTAAATATTTTGTGCCTTAAAAGTAATGACCAGTATTTCGAAGTAAATGTGCAAGAAAAGTATAACACACATTTTTATAAGCTGAATTTATTATCCTAATAGTTTGCTGTAGATGGGCTTGTAGAATTCGGCCAACACCGAGCGCAGGCAGGCCCTCAGCGGCTATTTAGATCAGCGACATAGCATTTGAAGACATACTACATGTTTTTTATACACTGACTTACTGATAGTGCCGCCCAATGAGATCGTACATTTTTACTAAGACATTTGACGGTGCACTCTTATTATACTGGCGCAAATTGAATTAGATACTCATCACGTCTGTGAGGTTTCGCTAGCTAATTTAATATGACCCTGTATTGTGAATTATAGTCCATTCGCGTTAAGAAAATAGTGAGTCATTGGCCTAGCCCCGCCCTTTCGGGTTTTTTTTTTAAAAATTGGGTCGCAAAAAATTTGAAAGCTGACCATTGACGGCAGATCCTCATACAAAACGCTTGTCTTTTGCAAGCCGATTGGTCGAGGGGCGGGGTTAGGCCGATGACTCACTATTTTCTTAACGCGAATGGACTTTAGCTCTATTTCTTTGACAACCTGTAGTCCTGTACTGTACTCTATTTGGGCAGAGATCTCCTCATAAAGTTTAGCATGTACCTAATATTTACCATAAATACACCAGTCTTAAAACCAAGTTCCCCCTTATACGCTGCACCTAATACCAGCCTATTATTGTCCTACAGCAGGACAAATGTCTCTTCTCATACAGAGAAGGCACGAGCATTGTTTACCACGCTTGCTCAAAACGGGTTGGCGGTTACAGACTTTATTGTCTATAAGTCCAGCTTGCACCTAATATTTACCATAAATAAAACCGTTTTCCTTCAAAATGGGGAAGGAAAACATCGGGAGGAAACCGGCATGTTCTAGGACCAAAAATTCAAAGACATGTGACATCTACCAATCCGCTTTGGGCCCGCGTTGTAGATTACAGCCCACTTCACACATAATGCTAAATTTATCCTATGTTTCCAGGTGGTATGTTCGCGCTGGCATCGACCACCCTAGATAACTCGATGTCAGAGCGATACATGGACGTGGCGCACAAGCTGACCAACACCTGCCACGAGAGTTACGCGCGTTCCGACACCAAGCTTGGACCTGAGGCGTTCAGGTATTGTACTCATTACATAACTTCATGCCCATAATAGCCCGTTAATCAGAGGTGTATCTATAGTACACCCACATTGCGCTAGTTATTTTTAATTCCCATGTAATAGGGGGCGAGCCATCGACCAGGCACAAATTCAGACTCCAGGCTGCTACTGAGAAATTTTAGGTGGTAAAACCTAATAATACTTCAATCCGGGAATCGAACCTTGGACCACATGCTCAGCAGTAGCGCTCAGCGCGCCTTCAGATATTGTAGTCATAAATACTTCATTTCGTGGTTCCATCTTTCTTATCGTTATTGAGACAGTACTTGACTTGGAAGAAGTGCCTACAGATTTCCAGGAACGGTTTTGTTGCTTTTTACAGGTTTGCTCCATTTTATTGATCGTTACTGTCGGCTATTAACGATCAGTAATTATCAAAGCTAAAACCGAGGCACTTAGACATCACTTGTTAATTTATTGATTAATAGTAGCGATCGACTAAAAATATGATCGATCGATGTCGATGGTCGATCGTCGGTCGTCGGTCGCTTAAACATTTAATCTTTTTTTTTATTTGATCCTGTGCAGTCGGTCATCAAAAATCGAGCAAATCTGTAGGCATCTTAAGACGGCGGCGACCGTTGAATTGTCCATACAAACGTAATACCTAAATCATTTGCAATTTGAGCATATTTCCATCATATTATGTTAATTATCGGATTTAGACAGTATTTATCTAGGTTTGTACATCTTTTTTTTTTTCAAAAAACTTACCTAAAATGAAGTTTAAGCGAATTGAATTTCGCACATTTTTACAGCTAAATGACATGTTCTGTTTTATTCTGCATTATAAACAACAATATTTGGAATATTGTTTCGACAGGAGCATAGCTTATATTATCAAGTTACAAAGTATAGAAAAAATTATGAAAGAAATTAACTTTTCATTCATAATCCAAATTTATCATAAATTCCGATAGCTAGTAACAATGCTAACAACACACATAACACACAACAGACACAGACAACAACAACAACACAACAGAACAGAGATAACAATATTCCAAACGCATTTTCCTCCCATCTCGACTTGCAGTTGTGATCCGTGTTCGCCGGACCCTTAAGATAACCCTGGATGGCTGTACCTATTATAGTAGGATTAATTCCATAAAGTTAAATAATACAAAATAATACTGTTACGTGAACCAGGACGTAGGTATATGTATAGTGAAGTTTATTATATTGCAAAGAATATTTAAACACGCGTGAAGTAGTCAACATACCATAAATAATTCCAACACAATTACGCTAAACTAATAAAATTATACTGAAGAATGCATTACATAATACTTATTTACTTTCTCGGTATACTGAAACTGATGAATATTTATGTGTGACTATCCTTGATAATATTTTCTTAACTGGTTACATTTTATGATTAATATCCTAGAATATAATAAAAATACTTCTAAATGAATTTCCTTTTATTTTAATGTACCTACATATAAACTATAGATATAAATGTAGAATTCATCCATGCCATACCTATTTTAATCATGCAATATTACTTTTGCTATACAATGTGGAGACTACAAAACAACAATAAATGAAAATACTGGCACTACTAATGCATGAGAGTATTTTGGAACTGTCAAAAAATCCTAGCTTCGAAATAAAAAAATGAGATTTTCAAACAAATTAAATGTAATGTATGCCGATCCACCCTAAGCCTATAAATTCCTTTTAACGAACTAGGCCTAGGTTGGATTCTCGGGCATACGTTTCCGAATATCAACCTTAGGATGGATTTTTGGGGTGGATAAACGAAATAACCCGAGCCGACTATGGATTTTGCCGAGCTATATTGACTAAACTATTGAATATTTTCAATTGAATTTTTGTATACAGAATGGGGACGTCATTAGGGACACGCCGTTAAATTTTTTGTTGTATTGTCGTCTCCACCTTGTATATATTTCCTAAGCAAATTGAAGGCGTATTGTTTAATAACATACAAGCAATAACCTTCAAATTATCCTCAAAGGAAAAAGCCACGCATTTTGTACTACGTGACTAATCTTTCTGCATCCATGCATAGTATAAAACAAAGTCTTTACCTGTTTCTCTGGTGACCGCATAGATCTTCTAAAATGTGGTTCTCACCATCATTTACTGCATTTCTTCCGAAAGGTTTACCTGTACCCAAACTCAATATCGCGTTTGTAATATTATATAAGGTCCCACAAACTTTTAGTCATCATTCAGACCACCGAAATAAGGACAATGGTAAAAATAATAATAAGAAAAACGCATTAGATAATTACAAGAAAAATAAATCAGTTAACGAAAATACACCAAAAATGTTGGTTACCCAATGACATTTATTATTTTTGGTCAAAATAAAATCACTTTTTTTTTTGCTTGAATATCTTTGGTTAGACGTACTGAACGCTGTGTTAAAATTTGTCCATATATTTTAATGGGAACTTGTATATAGGTTAGGATTAGGATAATATTCTTTATGTGTAGAGCCACAAGGGCAACACAACTAAAGCCACCATATTGATGTATTTATTACATACTTGTGTGTAAATCTTTAGAATAAATAATTGTCCTTTTCAGATTCTCCAACGCGGCTGAGGCGCGGGCACAGAAGAGCAACGAGAAGGTATTCCTACTGCGACCAGAGACCTTCGAGAGCTACTTCATCATGTGGAGACTTACCAAGCAGCAGCGGTACCGCGACTGGGGATGGGAAGCCGTTCAGGTATGCAACCACTACAGTACCGGCTAACTTTAGTCCTTTCGGTTTTGGACCTTATTAGTCTGAAATAAAGTTTTATTTAATTTAATTTTGTGAAGTGAGATGAAACAGATTCACAATTGTAGCACATAACATCACGCCTTGTTTCCCCCAAGGGTTGGGCAGAGGTGTACCAGTAGTATACATATTGTGCCACAACAAAGTATTGCTAAAACGAAAATAGTACACAAAGCCCCGTAGAACATTCGGACGCTCGCATTAGGGGAGCGTCAATCGGCGGTATCGAAATTGAAAAAGAATACAGTATTTTTTAATTTATACTTATAATTCTCCCCATTTTTTGTTTTGGCTGCACTGCTCGATAGCGTTAACCGCCCGTATACATTTTCCAACGTCGTAAACAGAAGTCATTTGTTTAAATGCCCATGAATGGCTTACGTCATATTTAAAAAACAGAGAACAAGTAGTTGAAATCGAATACTTTAACCAAGATAGTAGAGAAATAGAAAAAATCCGATCTAAAAGAAAAATAACCAACGCTTCCATCCCCCAAGGAAGTGTCATAGGTTGCCTATTATTCCTCGTTTACATCAACGACTTACCAGAAACCATCGAGGGGCCATGTGTTTTATTCGCGGATGACGTATCTTTATTAGTCTCATGTCAAAACAATACAAACATAGAAGAAAAACTCAGTTCCACACTCACAAAAACATGTAACTGGATGACCTCACATAATTTAGAAATTAATTATACAAAAACTAAATTAATGACTTTCCACCCCTATCAAAAAGCTCCTCTACACTTAAATTTCAACTTTAACGGCTCTCAATTGGAAACCGCTGATGAATTACATTACTTGGACTTACAATTGATAAACATATTAACAGGAAAGCACTAATACAAAAAACCCGTTCAAAAATGTCTAAATTCACATACGCCCTCCGCGAAATAAAAAAGACAACCAATCTACAAACTGCCCTCACCACCTATTACGCGTATGCCAATGCATGGCTTAGCTACGGCGTAATTCTCTGGGGAAATAGTACAGATGCACTGACACTCTTTACCCTACTAAGAAACTAGTAAGAATCTTAGTAAGCATTGACCAAACCGACAGCTGTAAACCCTATTTTCTAAAACATAATATTCTAACTCTCTCCAGTATTTACATTCTATAAATATGTAAATTTGTCCGTAAGCATCAAGATTTCTACACAAAACGCGAAGACATTCAATCACAGTACACACTTAGGCACACATCTAGGCTAAACATACCAACATCGAAGCTAAAAATGCATTCCACAGGTCCGTACGTTATGTCTATTAAAATATATAATAAACTACCTGACATAATAAAGAAAGAGGAAAAGTTAAATCTATTTATAACAAAACTTAATGCTATTACTCCTTAGATGAATATTTTAATGACAAACATAAATAATAAGACAACATAATAATGTAATTTGTATAGTATATGTTTAAGGAAATTACTAATAAACAATAATAATATTTGCTAATAATAATTAATGATAATCACGCAATATAGATGTATATTTATAATAATTATGTTCATAATACGGTAATAATGAATAAATAATATAATTTAGCGCTGTCACCAATTTGACGCATTATTAATTTATTATACAAAAAACAGAAGGTATTTTAATAAAACTCTTAGATTAAAAGATTAATATTTTAATTATCCTTAAAATGGTGAAGGTTTCAGAATAATACGCTTGACAGCTTTTGAGTAATAATTTGTTTTTTATCCGCGTTAGACACAACTTTACAAATTAACTTCACTATATAATGTCACTAGATAATCTAAAATATTCGTAGATTAAATTATTAAGAAAATGCTCTAATTTAACATATATTTTTTCCAAATCATTAACACCACTCATTTAGACGTAATCTCCGGTATAAAATCATTAAAAGTAGCTTGTCGTCGCCTTAAGGGCCTACCTCGAAAATAAATAGAAGTTTGACGGGTGTGGCTTATTTCCCCCGCACGCGGGGAGTGGCGGTTCCATCTTTAATGGTCAGTCAGTCAGTCACCACGTCCCGTCACCGCAACAAACCCCGGCCACGGTAATATTATAACAGTATTGTAACTCGGTCGTATCTTAGAAATAAATGCCTACAGCCGCGCAGTACGTAAACATGCGATAGGGCTGCCCGCCTCCAGCATTTTAATTACATTTGCCTACTTTGTGTTTCCATTTAGTTTTGTGATTGTAAATATACTTTTTTTTTTAAACACAAATAAAATACTTTTTCATCTCTCATGCTCGGAAAGTAGTGTTTGTTTGATCCGAGTAGCGGGTGGAAAACGCTCCTTCCCTCTCTAGGGCGGGAAAGACTCATAGTAATTGCTGAATGAATTTTAAAAATAGAACATTTGGTTAGGTAGTCTGCTACGAAACTTTTTAAATGAAAAATATCGAATAGAATAAAAACAAAAAAGCTGCGGCAGTGTTTCCACTTACGTTTTTGGTTTTTCCCCAGTTTCTTAATGAATTATCCCTAAAATTCCCTAAAAAAATATAAAAATACCTTGGTTTAGTGGATTTTTCATTTTTATAGTATAAATACCTAGAAAACATTCATTATAAATCGAGAGAGACGAAACAAACCGGGAAAGACTCATAGTAATTGCTTCCCACCCACCCTAGGGCGGGAATGAATTAAAAAAATAGAACTTTTGGTCAGGTAGTCGGCTACGAAACTTTTTACATGAAAAATATCGAATAGAAAAAAAATAAAAAGGCTGTGGTCTTGTGAGTGTATAAACAGCCAGTGCGAATTAAAAAAAAAGTACCAATTAAGCGGGACGGCCCGCGGCGGCAGTGTTTCCACTTTTAGGGATTTCTCCCTTTTTTAGGGAAAAATGGCCAATGATAAGCATGGTTTAGGGATATTTTATTTTGACAGGGATTTAGGGAATTTTAGGGAAAAATTGAACTTGAGTTATAGTAGGCAGCACCCAATGTACTACTTTACTCTATGGCAGGACCGATTGATTAAAGTGGATTCCCTGAAACTCGTAATCAATATAATTCGTCTAATTTTAGTTCAGGTAGGGATCAGTGGTGGCCCAGTGGTAACGGCCCAGACTTACGAGTTGTAAGTCGTAGGTTCAAACCCAAGCAGGCCCTTTACTTTGTGTAAATAATTTCATCACCACTGCTCTCAAAACGGTGAAGGAAAACATCGTGAGGAAACCGGCATGTCTTAGAACCAAAAATTCGAAGACATGTGACATCTACCAACCCGCACTGGGCCCGCGTGGTAGATTACAGCCCACTCCTTCTCACAGAGAGGATGCCTGTGTCCCAGCAGTGGAAACATTAATAGGCTGATGATGATGATGAATTTTAGTTTACCATGTTATTGTTAATTTTACTATTTCCGTGGTTAAAGATGACATCGGAAATAAGTCGCATTATACCTAGAGTTGGTTTGTTTCGTCTCTCTCGATTAATAATGAATGTTTTGTAGGTATTTAATGCTATAAAAATGAAAAATTCCCTTAAACAAGGAATGTTTATATTTTTTAGGGAATTTTAGGAATAATTCATTATGAAACTGGGGAAAAACCAAAAACGTAAGTGGAAACACTGCGCGGCAGTGACGCGGCGCGTACCAAATTAAAAAAAAAACACAATTTGTTCTAACTTCTCAGTTAAATTTAAATAGGTACTAAGTACTCATGTTATTTTATATCAATAAGTATTTTATATTAGAAGTTTTACTAAATTCGTACATTATCTGCGGTAAAAAGTCAATTTGATACGTAAATTAATTGAATTTATTGAAACTTTTAGATTTTTTTTCTCGAAAACTAAGCGTTTGCTAGTTGTGAAATTTTGCAAAAGCGTTCAATACAAAGGCATCTACACGCAATAAAAATATGAAGCTCCGCACGCGCGGTCCCTAAAGTACAGTGGAGCCTCACTTTCCTTTACTCTATTCACTTTATTTATTAATCCAGACATCTTTTTTTCGGGAGATAAAAGGAAATACTTATCCATTAAAAAGACACATTATGTACCTACCTACTAGTAAGTAAAATTATTTCATAGTCTTACCTTTCAGAGTTTCCAGGTAATCTAAAAAAAGTTATTTCTGGATGCGTATATCATTGCCAAATTCATGCAACCAAAAACAGCACAATATATCCTACTCGTCATATTAAATATGTACTTGAACTTATTTTTAGTGAAAAAATCGCGCGGTTATTGTTAAAAAAACAACACACCGTCCGTTCGTCACTGCGGCACAGTCGCGACTATCTGCATGCCACGCACATGCCGCGATCGAGGCGCGTAGATATAGCTTGCGCTTCGTCCGTTTGTATGAAGTTGGAATACTGTATGATAATATTACCGTGCCCCGGCCAAACTAGTGGCCAAAAGTCGAACTAACAAAATCATTGACTGAAATTTAAAAACGTTACTTAGTTAGCATGGTCTTTCGCTTAGCATTATTCTTGTCACTGTCGCACAACTGTCAAATTAAAAGTGCAAGATAAAGACGGAAACATACCTAAGAAAAGAGTGCGTTCTAAGTAACGTTAATTTAAAAAACGTTAGTGACAGTACTTGACATATTGATGTATTGTTGACGTATTCAATCAAACCTAAAAACTATTATATTTTAGCATATTTCTTTAGATAAACAATTATTATAAGTTGTAGGTATAAAAACAGACGTTCTTAGAAAATATAATGCTTACCCAATATTTCTACGCAAGGCGAGAAGAGATTGTTGTTGGTATGCTTTAGTGAAGGTGGTGAATTCGACTCACTATTTATCATCATCTTATTGCTTTGTTTATTGAATGCCCTGTGTAAATACTCCAAACGTTGCAGGTACTGTTCAGTTTTGGTTTTTTATTTCTTCCCATTTAAAAAAGTATAAGTAATTAAAAGTGTAAGTAGTATAAGTAATTTATATGTCACCACGAAATAATAATAGAAAAATAATGTAATATCGTTCAGTGTCACTAGTATACACATACACACAGTGTACCTACCTATTCAACACTAATTGTATTAAATAATTACTTTAACTTGCTAACTACAAACCTTTTCTGTTAACATCATAATTAAAATCACGCAAATTTGATCGCCCAGATTTGCAAAAAAATGACATAGATTCATCGTCGACGAGCCCCACCGGGCGACTGAAATATGAATGAATGAGAGTGATGACATTACTTTTTATAGGCAAAAGAAGTGATGGCGATAATGTGATGCGCTCGAAATAAAACAACATAAGTGCCAAATCGAATTGCCGTCTTTTATAAATAAAAAGTATTATTAAAACTAAAACTGGTTATCTTATACCTTGATATGATTACTCTTAATTTTTTAAAGAAAACTCCATTGAATAACACATAAGCGTCACGCCTTGATACTCAAAAAAACATAACAATAGGTGGAACTTTGCAATTTTTTTGTATCGAGAAAATTTCATTGTATCGTGTATTCCATTTGCAGGATACTAGGCCATATAGTCAAAAAACATACACCAAAATATTGAATCCCTATTCCTTAAACCTAATATGGTACACAAAAAAGAAAAAGCACATATTTTTCAATATATCACCTTAAGTCCACCTACTACATACCAGATGAATAATCATCAAACCACTTTGTTCTGTTACAGGCATTGGAGAAACATTGTCGAGTTGAAGGCGGGTACACAGGCCTGGTGAACGTGTACCATCAGAACCCGCAGGGTGACGACGTACAGCAGAGCTTCTTCCTTGCTGAGACACTTAAGGTATATCTTCATTATAATCTACTAACTACGCCCCTCGGTTTCACCCGCTTAAGTCGCGATCCCGTGGGAATATCGGAATAAAAAGTATCTTATGTGTGTGATACGAGAGCAAATGTACAACAAAAAAAGTTATGCGTGAAAATACATTTACAAAAAAATATGCGTCTACTTGAGAACCTCTTTCTTTTTTCGTCGGTTATAAAATGTATAGAAATGGCAAATATTTCCGTTTTAACTGGAAAAATGTCAAAACAAACTTTTTTTTTTTGTAAGAGTTTTAGAGCTTTATCTGAAAGTCGAAAAATTGATTATGCCAAAATAGGTCTTAAGACGATGTGAACAAGAAACACATTTAATCAATAGGCGTCAACTCCTTTAGAATGTTGAACCTACTTTCATAAAAAAATGTCCATCTTCTTTTTGCAACTGTTTATACTAGAATGAGTTCTATAAATACTATTTCCTCCATAGCCTTGCTCCATTTCCTGGGTCAGTAATTTAGTTCCAGTCCACTGAGTCCATCAATTGTCCTGACCCTAATAAAGCTTCTAGGTCATTCCACTGCCCACTGGCACACATGAATACAGATACTTCACTCCGCAAAATCATTTAAATAAAAAGCGACTCTTGCTACGACACAATAAAGTGCAATTCAGGTCGCACAGCGCTAATTACTTATAGTTATATCCACCCAAAGTTACCTCTCTTTCTATTGTGTAACTCTTATATCTTCTGACTACGTTAAACTCATGAATTGGCCCGACAAGACGGGCTACCCGCGTACCTGTAGCTTCATAGCTAAAATGCGGAGGGACCCTGTGTTCTGTATTCAACTGTGCCGCTGGGCCTTAAATAATACGTCGTACCCATACAGTGCAAATAAATTAACACCGGTCTAATATGTACGTACTACAAATACCATCATACGCGTAGTTATAGTAGCGGATATGTAATCTAATGGTCAAGGAAAGCCATCACGAGAATATATTGTGATTTTTATTCGTTATATCAATTTCAACCTTATGAGAAGCCATCTAAAGCCGAGTTCCAATTGTTGTCGAGTCGCTTCTCTACCACTCCAGCAATCTTTGTCGGAATTCGAATTAAGTTTTGTTGTTATTACGGTTGAAATTTGCAAATTGAATGATGAAAGTTACAAAAGGTAGACTTAATTGCACCTAAAACCTATTCACCACTGCCGCCTTTTAATTTATTTAATCATTTAATTCAAGCAACAAGACTCGATTGTGTTAGTAACAAAAAACTTACAAAACATATTATGTTAGTAAAACATTAACACAGAAACAATTTGTGACATCACTGCTACAAGGTGTCAGGCCCAACCTTACAGCAGCGGCTCACAAACGCACAATCTAGCCTGCTTGCTACCGTACACAGGATGCTGTGGGTGCTGCCCCGCGCCCTACTTACCAGGGATGCGCACCGCTTCCGCATTACAGTGTAGAAGCAGTCAACGCGAGCTTCAACAAATATCCCTGATCAAGGGCGGATCCAGGATTTATTTCTGGGAGACAAATAAGAATGGGCAGACAGATAAGAAATGTCTCCCATATCTTAATTGCATTAAGGTGTTTTTGGGATTAATTCTTTTTCAATGAAGATTATTTTACCTTTCTTCTTCAGCGTTCATCATTGAAGCAATTTCTTGATAGGTATGCATTCAGATGATTCGATTTTATTTCACTTAAAACGTTTGAGGGGGGCACGTGCTCCTGTGCCCCCTGGATCCGTGAC
This sequence comes from Conistra vaccinii, assembly GCA_948150665.1. NCBI lineage: Eukaryota > Metazoa > Arthropoda > Insecta > Lepidoptera > Noctuidae > Conistra > Conistra vaccinii. The sequence continues at coordinate 18,661,966 of OX411318.1, forward strand.
CTTGTCCCAGATGCGCTGCAGTATCGAGGCAACCCCATTTTAAATGGACTGTTAAACTTTAAACACTAACTAACTTCTTTTATATTTCAGTACCTCTACCTGCTATTCGCCGACGACACGTTCCTGTCGCTAGACGAGTGGGTATTCAACACGGAGGCACATCCTTTGCCAATCAAAGGCAAGAACCCACTGTACCGCCAGCTTCCGAAGATGCCAGTACCGTTCGAAGCCCTCGAAGAAAACAACAGAATATAGGCGACGGAGTCACAAGTACTTTGATTTCAAAATGTTTCATTTCGTTAGAACTGCAACTAACAAACCGGTACAGAAGTGCGATCGCCGAAACACGGTCAATAAACATCTATGGTAACTTTTTCTGAGCCGTAAGGACGGTTTTCGTAGTTCAAGTGTTACTATGAAATGCGGTTGACCGTAATAGGTAACTTTATTTGCGGATATTAACCGATTCATCAATTGAAAGTAAAACAAACCGATTGCATTGTTACAAGGATCTTTTGGCGTTGGAATGACGTTGCCAGGTGGGCGCTGTTGTGGTACACATTTGTGACATGTCACTTGAAATGTATTCAAAAAACATATGGCGGCGTTAGTTTGGATTTTAACCACGCGCCAAATTAACCTTGTAGCACTGTAATGTGAAAAATAGACTACTGTCAATTGTTATTACGTCATTCGTGAATATTAGCCAGATTTTAATGGCACTGAGACAAACGTGGTTCTTGAGGTGCTAAGCCAGCATTCCGCTCAATTATCCAACAGTCTTTGTCGGCTAGTTTAAATTCCATATTATTATTACATCTTTCAAATTATGAATCGGTCATTTTTCGCAATTAAATGTTTAAGGTTCGTCTTCAACTACTGTGGCTCATAATTATCGTGTTTGCTATAAAACGCGATGTTATTGGTACTACGATTTTACTGGATGGCTTCTTAGCCACCAAACTTGTGAAGTAAGAAGGAATGTTGAGTCACAAGTACAAGATAGCATAATATGCGGGTTACTATACAGATGGTATTATAATCAAATGATTTCTAATGACCAAATGGTTAAATGCACCTTCTATTATTTGAAGATGAATTTGATTATGACACTTATTTTCAAAGAACTGCCTATCAAACATGATCTATGAAACTGATTTTAAAACTCGCCATAACAATCTGCAAAAAATAACTTTCTTGGTTATTTTTGGGGAATCGACGTATACAGGTAGTGTTTACTCCTGTACTAAAACATATACTAAAACTATCCCTTTTTACTCTTATCGTAATATAACCCTTTTATCAAAATTATTTGTTAAACGATTCTCACTCTTATGGTATCCTACGTATATTCGTCTCAGATTTTTGGTACGTAGTAATAAAATAATATTTAAGGCGTAGATTCATTAAAATTCTTCAAATGCGCATGTAACTTTAAGCGGCTAGAATGTAAACATTTTGGGAGCCAACCGTAGGAGTTATTTGTGTGAAATTAACCTACTAAAGTTATCCATATCGATAATTAGCATTTAAATAACTAATTTGCAAGTAAATAACAAGACAAAACAATTACTCCCATGATTGCAATGATTCGCCGCGTCCAGGGGCCGTACTGTGGCGTGTTAAAGCCATTATTGTTCCGCTGTGAAAATGGGACAGTGCTATTTATGCTGTATAGCTCTGTCTCTCTCTCTCTCTCACACTGGAACAATGATGGCTTTAACAAGTCACAGTACGGCCCCACTACTACGCTATACAAAGTAGGGTGATGTTGCTCAAGTCAATTAGTGAGGATGTCGACACATTCGTAGTGTAAATATAACGGTATGATATAACCCGCAGTTCAAATGTCCGTGATCTCAATCGTCAGGAAAAACTTAGGGCCTATTTCACGATGTCCGAATAGCCACTACTTACCGAATAAATTCAAAAATGGAACAGAATTTGTATGAGATTATCTGTCAAGTATGTTAATACGTGAAACAGGCCCTTAGACACACGACAGTATCGTTTTGAAAAAATCGAAAATTTGCTAGAAATATCATAATTTCTCACATACAATTCTTCAATAATTTCTCTCACAAACATACAATACGGTCGATATAATAATAAGAATAAAATTTCTTTATTCAGACAACAAAGATCCATATTGTTAACCTTAAAGCTAGTGTTGGCAGTTCCGAACTTCGCGCAGAAGGCTGCGCAATAACATTTTTTAAGGAACCATACGGTGACATGAGGCGAGTGTGAGAGAGAGAACATGCGTGAAAGTTCGCAGAACCTATGTTCAGACCTGCCAAGTTGTATCGGCCGTATTGTATTGTATCGCATTTGTCTAAGTGCGGATTTCACCAATCAAACTGAACGCGATCAGCACTTCTTAACCGCGTGCAAGAGCTGTCAATGTCAATATTCCTCAACAATTTTAACACTGACAGCTCCTGAACGCGTTTTAGATGTGCTGAACGCGTTCAGTTTCATTGGTGAAATTCACCCTTAGTGACACTTGAGTGATTCGAATGAAAACGTTCTCCTTAATTCTAAAGTATATGTATATTATGATGATTGTTGTTTATTAATTTATTAGCTATGAATACTCAGTTTATAGTAAATTCATGTATACGTGAAATGTTACACTTATTAACCAAAATTAATTTTAATTATTGAAATATTTCTTCAATAATATTCGATTGAGATTAGATATTGATATCAAATGTATTATGAATAAAGATCTGATTGTAGATGGGAGGGCTCAGTAATAGCGACCAATGATAACTTATTGCGGGCATTACTAACTAATATATGCACAAACATAAGACGTATTGTTTTAATTTAGCAGTTGCGACTTCAAGGACTTCTGCGTACTTAGAATAGGGACCTGGGTCAAAAAAAAACTATTTAGTCCGTCAGTCAGAGAATTAAAAAATATTAGACGTAGTTTTTGCTTTATCATAATAATAAAAAGAGACTTGGATAAAAACGCATTAAAGTTGGGGAGTGGGGGTTGCTACGTCACAAGTAAGTATAAAATCTACATGCTCGTAACGTCATGGCCCATTTTAACTCGATGTATCATCGTTATCTTAAGTTAACGTAAAAAAAATATGTGTCTACTATTTTTTTAATAACCTTCCTGACGAACAAAAAAAATATTTTTAGCCATCATCTCTATTAATTGATATTATATATTCTGTTGTGCGGACTATTTCTCCAGTTTTCCATCCATCCAATCTTCAGATCCAAAACTTCTCATTGATTTACAGTAGGGACATGTGTGTTTATGCTCTTCAAAACAAATCTCATAATTATTAATCTAACTTTCTCTTCGTTTTCCTACTGTTTCAATGAGTGTTTTGGGAATTGAACTAGAGTTTGAATACTTGATGCAGTTAAAGTTAGAGCTGCATAGGCTTAGGTTTCGTCAAGGATGTGCTCGAAGCCGCGACCGCATACTTTCTATATACTATGCTTACCTAATGTTATCGTTGTCAAGGATCACTCGACATCCGGTACGTGCGAACTATGTTATACACGCCAGCAGCTATCGCAGTCCATCTTTTACATTTAATAATATAAACGCACGTCACGGGTGATTTTTAACTAGATATATCTATTGATATGTAATTTAACTGATATCTTAAATAGGAAAATATTTTTTATTTATTGAAACATATTATTTACTTTTCTATCTTCTATAATGAAAGTTTGATTTGTTTCGGATCTCGTATTTATAAACCTGAAATATATTTTGTATACTTATCCTTATTCGGTTTATAGCAAACTAACATATCTGCAAATTAAATTTTAGTATGTAAAACATAATGAAGTAAAGGCATGAAAGGCACATTATAATATTTCACATGACTGGCCTAGGGATATATTTGTTCAGTTCAAACTTTGGCGTGATTTAGTTTATATTATTGTAAATCATTTTAGAAGCATTGTATGTACAGCTGAGTAAGCTGAGCTGAGTGAATAGATAAACAATAATTTAGTTTACATGGACACCTGTTTAATGTTGAACACAAACAAGTCTTCAATGGAAACATAATTATGTTTGTCTATTCATTTTACAAATAAAAGCGCCGTGCTTTGTCTTTTGTGATTTAATATACAAAGTTACATAATATATTTTATTATAATTTTCTGCACCTGTTAATAAAGCATTATAATAAATAATCATTCTTTGTAATTATTTGTTGAGTAAATTTTGTTCATTTTAAATAAATCTAAAAGCGAACTCTCCACTAAACATTGGATCACTCACTGATATTAGACGACGTAGTTTGAATAACTGTAAATTGTGTATATAATAGTCATAGACGATAAAATATTTTAGTTTTAGGTTTCTGTGTGTAGATTTACATTGTTATTTTTTAAATTAAGAGATGAGGGAGTGCGTCTGTTGATGTACATATTTATGTTTATAATATTTATGTAATTTATATTTTGTACTGCCATGTTATGCGACCGCTGCCCACCACAACGTACCAGCTTAGTAGTTGACATCTATTGCACTGCGCTGCATGGATATCGACACAAAAATCGCCAGAGTTTTCTACTACAATCTACAATAATTTTACCTGAAATGGTATTGCCATATAATATAATATTGTATTGAGCAGTGGTGGCCCAGTGCTATCGACCCCGACTTACGAGGTGAAGGCCGTGCGTGCGAACCCAGGCAGGCACGTTGCTTTGTGTATTTAATTTCATCACCACTGCTCTCAAAACGGTGAAGGAAAACATCGTGAAAAAACCGGCATGTCCTAGAACCAAAAAATTCGAAGACATATGTGACATCTACTAATCCGCACTGGGCCCTCGTCCTGGATTACGGCCCACTCCCTCTCACAGAGAGGAGGCCTGTGTCCCAGCAGTGGGAACATTATAGGCTGATTATGCTATGGTATTGCTACTAGCAGCAAATATGAACCTATAATTGGCGCGCAAGTATTTAGACAATTATTCCCATTTGTTCTGTGCTCAATGTGCTTTAGGTGTCTTCAAGTCTTAAATAGAACAGCCGCGAAGTAAAGCATAAGGTGGGGGAAGCCTGGCATGACGGTGTTGTGAAGGACTTCGCTCGTAGTAGAAAATCAATAACATGTATTTAAACCGATATGTTCAAGTGTTTTAGTCCCGTGTTCCATTAAAGTGGAGTGTTGAAGGTGTCTCATACACTATTCCATAGAGTATAGGTTATTGTTAGTGTTCGACCGGAAATGGAATTTCAGCCGAAAACGAATAAGAGGGTTGGATTTTAGTCTTATTTTCAATTGAAAACCTAAAAGATGTAGACATAAAAAAAATATCAATATTTCCGCTGTACAGTGAAATCTTGTTTGTTTTTTTTTACACCTAGGGAGAGAAAGAACAAATAAAGGCTTTCAAAGAAATACAACACGATAATTCCATTAAAGGATTCAAACTTTCGTGTACAATACACGTTATTTTGTATCCTTTGTTGTTGTATTGATTCACTTGATATTGCCGAGCTTTACGAAGTAAGCCGAATGACGCGCGACAATTCACGAACTTCTGATTTTCAGCTTGGCCGAAGCTTCAGCCGGTTTACGACCGAACCATGATTTTTTGGACGAAAATGGTCGGAATCGAAAACGAAGCTTCAGTCGGTCACTAGTTATTGTATTGCGTTGTTTTCATATATCTCTGTTTACCCCAAGTAACCAGAGATATATGAAAACAACGCCATCTCTTGGTGGGTCCTCTCCGCTTTGATGGAAATAGGGTTTTAGTCCAAAACCGAGACAAAAAATATCGCTCTATATTCATCGATTCGAGCTGCTTTCTTCTAAATTAGTAATGAATGAGTTGACATGATTGATTGAATATTATTTTGTATCCCAGTAATCTTTTTTTTTGTTAATTATTCTAATGCACTAATCGCAAAATGGCATAATAATTTAATAGACTTGACTGTTTGACGTGACTAATTATAAATAAGAGCTGGTTTCCTAAATCTACCTTTCATTTTATATGAAGGTAGACATCATATACCTGCTACTGTTATATTAACCTTTTTATGTGAAAGAATTATATCAAAATGTACTGCCTCTTCTGTATGTTGTGTCGGTATATGGTGATACTTGTTCTAACCTCACCTTTAAGATAGTTGTTCTGTATGTACTGCCTGTTATGGTTATGTATGTATGAAGTTGTAGTATTTAAAATAATAATGTACATTTTCGGTTATTAATAAAACATGTTTATAAACATTATCAGTTTGTTTTGTTTTTTTCCTGTTGAACGACATTGACTGCGCAAAAAATTTTAACAATACTTCAAGGACGTTGATTGTTATTGTGCAAATACTAAAAACAACATTTTCCTTGTAACGTGGAATTGGATAAATAATAAAGAATCTGACGCAATCACACAGCCCAAGGGAAGAAATAGGACGATCCAGTTTTTACTGGAAAAACAGCCTAAACCAGTTATCTAATGGCGTAACACATTTTCGTAAATGATCAAGACCAGTTCAACAAAATTCATTGCGTTATTTGCGTTGTTGAGCAGTATTTTTTTCGAACATATGAAGTAATAGATTAGCAATCTGTTTCAAAACGATTTAGATTGTGATTGGTCGTGTATTATGGAATTAGGGTACTCTTGGCCATTGTTCATATTGGTTATTATTCAAAAAGGCTACGTCGACGGTACGGCGGCAGAATGTGGATGAGGAGCTGTGGCGACCTATGCCCCAGTTCTTATTAAGTCCCAAAAAAAATACGGGTTGCACTCCGGGAGTGCCAGCAGAAGTGAAAACTTGAACATTAACGTTGTGCATTTTTGAATGTTTTGGAATGGTTAGGGAATAATTTCGCACGAATTGCTTTATTTAGCAGTATAAAAGTACTATAATGTGGTTAAATACAATATTAATTAGTAGTAGTAGTATATTTATTTATTTTCAAAATATAGTCTAACAAAAATGAACAATTTATTTAAACGCTTTTCATGAAGTATGTTTTGAAAGCTTTTTTACCCATCAATATGGGTAAAATTTCTTACCTCGCAATCTTTACGTAATGTCAAAGACTATTTATTTTGATGTTTACTTTGGCGGTTGCTAGGCAACGGATCTTAGGGTCACGTCCTGACGCGAGTTAACACATTTTTTACCCATCCCAAAAAAAGTGCACAACGCCGCTAAAGAAGTTTTCACTTCAAAAATGCAGTCAGAGTGGAAGTGCAGACGTCACTATGACCTCTACGCTACCACCCACGATGCCCTGGAACTGGCGAAGGGCCAACAAAATTTCACTGTGGTGCCATCGACACGATGATTTCAAAGTAGGTTATATCACAGAATAGTACAGAAGACTCTCCGCGAAAACATAAAAAAAAAAAAATACGACTTACTAAGTGCAATTTATTCAGGTGGCACAGCACTAGTTACCTAGGCTACAGCCTAGTTATATTCACCAAGAAGTTTACTCTCTTTCTATTGCGTAACTCATATCTTCTGACTAGGTACGTTACGCTCACTGAATTGGCCCGACAAGACGAGCCCGCCGCGTGAGTGCGTCTTCTGTGGTAATTCTGTAGTATTAAAAATAGAACACACTCGCTCGTGACGCCCTACGACAGCAGTGACCGAAGAAATGGGTTAAAAAAGTCGAAAAAATTGTTGTAGCTGATCGTCGTGTCACGGTACGTTTTATTGCTAAAGAAACAAAGATTTCAACAGGTAGTGTGCATAGCATCTTACATGAACGCTTGGGGATCAAAAAAGTAACCGCGCGTTGGGTACCCAGAATGCTTACCGATGCGCAAAAAGAAATGAGACTGAATATTTCCAGGGTCTCTTTGGAACTATTGCAACAAGATACTGATCGTTTTTTGGCTCGATTTATAACAATGGACGAAACGTGGCTTCACGATTATGATCCTGAAACAAAATTACAGTCTATGACATGGAAAAGAGCATCATCTCCAACTCCTAAGAAATTCAAGGTGATTCCCTCTGCCGGTAAGATCATGGGCTCTCTTTTCTGGGATAGTCAAGGGGTAGTAATGATTGAATACCTCGATCATGGAGCTACTGTCACGGGAACTTTATATGCAGAACAAATAAAAAAATTCTTCCAAATCGCCTGAACTATACAGATTGATTGAAATCTTTACCTATTTCAAAAAGAGAGGCCTGGGCCTTTTTAGCAGAGCCAATATTTAACAAACATGATTCACTTCGATCATTCCGTCAACTTGAAAATATAACTATCATAAAACATAATGTGAGTAGGCGTTTCCGCAATGACTTCAAGGCGGCAGACCCACACCTATATCTATAGCCTCGTAGCCACAAAATCTCAATAGTTATAGGTACCAGTTATCACATCTTCAAAATCATTACTCGATTTTCACTAGAACATAAAATATGACCTTTGAATATAACGCCCGCCGCTGCAAGGTTATGTCGCCAACTATATAAACACGTCCCCTAATTGGATGGCTGCATAAATGTTAGCCCGTAGACAATCATGCCTCGGCATTTACGGGGCTTATGGCTTCGTTACCTTTCGGCACCCCCTTTATAGGCCGGCGGGGTAGCTTCGAACTGTTACAAGCAATAATGTCCCTATTTGCACATTATCATTTCGCCAGTGGAGAATATGTTTTCGTTTTCGCGTAGGTGGTGGGCTGGTGGACCAGTGGTAACGGCCGCGACTTTTTTTATTTGTATTTATTTATCATCTTACATTTACCATTACAGAATAACCAAGTCGAACCTATAGTAAGAGTACCGCCGGTCAGGAGGCCGGCGCTTTACTTTGTGTAAATTATTTCATCACCACTGCTCCCAAAACGGTGAAGGAAAACTTCGTGAGGAAAGCGGGACGTCCTAGAACCAAAAATTCGATGACGTGACATCTACCAACCTGCACTGGGCCCGCGTGGTGGATTACGGTAATCTCGGTCTCACCGAGAGGAGGCCTGTGTCTCACCAGCAGTGGGAAAATTTATAGGCTGATTATAATTATGCTTTATGTTATTTCGTTAGCGTAGGTACTTATATTTCAAATAAATAAACAAAAACAGTACCTAATCAAAAAGTAAAAATAATGTATTTACAAGGCAGATGTGACTGGAAACGCCGGGAGGGGACGCCCTAGGAGGACATATACTGCCCTTATTGGTGATGTTCTTCAGAAAGGACAGGTGCGTAGTATTCGCAACCGGCGAGCGTGAATGACCAGATGTAGGTATGAACGTAAACGAGGCAAAAGGAGGATGTAAGGATCGTAGCAGGTGGCGTTCTGTAGTTTCTGCCTACCTCCATTGGAAGAAGGCGTGAGTTTATGTATGTACCTATGTAGAACCCAATCAACACGTTACAGGAACCTATGCGACCTATGTCGCTTTCTAATTGATAAGTCGTATGACTCAACTATCACTCGTCATGACTCGAGAAGTCATGACCTAAAGCTTATCAAAAGTAAAGCAAGTTGAATAGATAAATAACATCACATTTATAAAGAATCTTAAGGAACTATCCGGCAGAAAACTGTGTAATGTCAGAAGTAGAAACTTGAATAGGTATCTGAAAATATTTCAAACATTCGGATAAAGATCGATAAACATGACCAAGTTTTGAGGTATGTACCTACTTGTTTGCTTCAGTACGAAAAGTTTAAGAGAATAGTTACACTATACCCGCTGTTCCGTTTTATTTACACGAGGTTGCGGGTCCAAAACCTAGGCATGGGTTGCGGCTTGTAAGCCTAGGCATACCTACGTTTCTTTTTAATACTACAATACCATACGCAATGTTTGACATTGAGACGTTATTATAAATATTTCTGTTGTAGTTTCCTAATCAGCTAGCTAGCTATAGGTATGTTCCTATCTACAAAATGAGATCAGCTATTGTCACATAGACACATACCAGCACAGACCAGTTAACGAGGCGGCTATGAAACCTGCACGACACCTTTCAAGCCAACAAATATTGTTTCAATCAGCGCAGTGAAGACAATTTTCTTTATAGCCCGTGGGACGCTCCCTGTCCCCATTCTGCACCACCACGTAAAGGGTGGTGGGGTTGCGAGGGGCGCAGCCAAGCTTTCAGGACTGCTGAAATAGTTGAGCGACTGACAAAGTGACGAACGTGCTCGCGAAACACACCGACTTCCCATTTACTCCAAACTGATTTTCTTACTTATATTTTTCACAATCATCTTGTTTTTAAATTCTTTAATTGATAATGCAGCTATAATTAACAATTAGTTTACTTTAATTCATACTGTTTATTTAATTTTATCATATAATTGACCTCAACGCGATAACACAATTAGTTACGTCCTATATACTAGAAAGTATGATTTGCGTATGAGTTTAATTCAAGTTGGTGGTTTGTTAATCGTCTGCAACTGAAATTATGTGGAGACTGAAAATTTGGCAGTTGGCGGCAGTAGCCGCTCTAATTTCAGGTAAGTTAATTTTATGATTCTTCAGCAGTGTAAACTTATATAACTTTTATTTTTAATCAAGTTTTTTAAACTTAGAGACTTACTTAATTAAAACTAGAGTTACAAGTAATATGGTTGATCATTTACCTACAAGCATGTTTTATTCAGCAATCAATCGGAATTAAACTTTTCCAATATTTTGTGCTAAATATTCGCATGTCATGTCTTTGTATTCTAATAGTAGATGTTATACAAAGGGGCTAAAATGACCCTTACGAGGTTGTTTTAATCCTGAGCTTTAGAGGGTGTAAATAGAAACCGAGCTATAATGGGTTTTTAACGCCATGTGTACTACCTACTCTCTACTTTTCACTACGATTGCGAGAAAATAAAATAATCCAATAAATTATGTTAAAAATTAAATGTACAATTTGTTCAATTCTGGATATTTAACGAGATGTTTTTTCCTGGCAACTTAATTTCAGGTCTCTGTGAACCTGAACGTTGAGTTGTCTGTGGAGTAGGTCAACGTGGGAGTGGGAGATACACGTAGTTCCTGGGTTGAGGGACCCTCGTTCGAATGTTTACAATAGACAATCAGCCAAGTTGACTCATCCCTTGATGTTGATGGTCGTGGGCTAGTTGGGAGAATATTGATGCGTTCTGACGCTGGGTGATATCAAATATGTTTCGAATGGAGTTCTCTATATAGCCTTCCGCCTCTTGATTGGATTTCCATCCACCCGTGGCATTTTTGTCATATTTGCACCAGAATCCGCCAAGAGAGTGGCGGATGTTCTTCGGAAACAATGGCCAGTACCTATAAATGTTCCGGATTAGGCAAATTTAGATAGATGGCGATCTTTTTGGCCTGTTGCTAAATTTATTTTTACCTATAACTTGGCTTGTGCATTTTCCGTTTTGATAGTTGAGAAAAAATCTCGGCGAGCCTACTTACTCCACTTGGCAGAAAATCTTGGTAGACTTTGACAATTTTAAGAAATTCTCCACTTACCAGCGAATTTCCTCTCCTTTTTTGTCTTTGTATTGGGCAGATTTATAGATTGAAGATGGGTATCAGTTTAGACATCTTCCACTATTATGTTAGGCAGTTCTATCTCTCTGCGAAAGTTTGAAGAAAATAATATAAAAACGTTTGTAAGTAGGTACCTTTTTGCCAAGTATTTTTTGTTTTGGCAGGCTCGTTAGGAACAGACAAAAAAAAACATTACTAAACTATTTTATGGGGCTTTGGTACGCTACAATGACGTACTTTTTGAGCAAGAGGAGTGAAATAGTAGATTGTTTGCCAAGGGAGCAAACAACAATTTTTAAGGCGAGAGTGTTTGTTCGAATCCAGAGCGCAGCAAGGGATTCAAAGTACGTCACTCGAGCTTAAAATAGTGTTGCTCCCGAGGTGAACACTCTACTTTGGACCCTCGTCAGGAACAAAGTTCCTTCTCACGTATGATTTAAAACAAAAACAAAATATCCGCAGCCGCCGTCTTGGATTTTCATTTTAACCAAATTCACACTTTCTTTTGCTCTTGCCACTTTGCCAGCCTGTTATTTGTTCATACAATGTTCGTGATTGATCTCTTTGGTGATTGGAACTTTTACTAGAAATATACACATTCCAAATTCAAATCACTTTAAGTCCCTAGGGATTAAAAAGCTATTTTAGTCCCTGCTTACGAAGAATATACTAGCTCTTGTTGAATAGATGTGATAAAAAAAATATTATCAGCTAATACCTACTATGGTCTTCAAGATTGGAACGGGTTCATAAAATGAGCAGAACCGTTTGAGAAAAACTTGAGTTCATGGACGTTGTTTTAAAAGTGCAATCCTATTGTAATAAATTAATAAAAATAAACATTTAGATTACACGTCTAGACTCTAAGATCTAGATGATGTCACATCACACGCTATGAAAACGTGGACAAGCTATTCAGTTTCATAAATTGGTGGAGAGGGTCAAAACAACAGCCTCGTCAATCGAATAATCTGCGAGATCAGAGATGGCAATTTTAATCGTCACCTTGATCCTGATTGACACACCCATAATAGTCATTACATTTTAGAAGCAGTTCTAAGGTCTGTCGACTGGTCTAACCGTAGAATGTATCAGTTGCCTCGCATATAATATAATTATAATGAGATCCAGCCGCACCAGAGCAGACTTCAATCGGGTAGAGACTTGACAGAAGATGATAGGTACTTCTTTCGGTATCGTTAATTCAATCCCAACCATCATCATCATTAAATCAGCCGAAAGACGTCCACTGCTGGACATAAGCCTCCCCCAAGCACTGCCACTTCGACCGATTCTGTGCTTCACGCATCCAGCGGATTCCTGCGGCCGTTACAAAGTCATTGGTCCATCTTGTGGGAGGCCTTCCAACGCTTCGTCTTCCGGTACGCGGTCGCCAGTCCAGAATAATTTAAACCAATTACAAGCAATTATTTTATTATTGTCAAAGAGTACGACACATAGAAAGTTATAGGAATAACTTACTGCAATGGGCCTTCGTTCCTGCTGGGAATCAAACCACCTTTATCTGAGGGGGTGTGCCGTATTCACCACGCTGGCTCATGCAGTGTCATATAAGACATAAAGTCATTTTGGTTTTTCATGTTTTTCTCACGATATTATCACCGTTTCTAGAGCAGTGGTGATGAAACAACGCATATATTTTTCCCCTTTAATCGTAAGTGTAGGTAAGTACAAAATTGATGGACCTGTAGTAAAAGTTTTCAAGGTATCCGATATCAAAAGTGACGCGTGCGGTAGGCTGTTAGACGCGCGCCACCTTTTGGGTCACTTCCGGTGACAGGTTCCGGTTTACGTCAGGCTTTACTCGCAGCCTAAATTAAGGGCTACCAAAGACTAAAATTATGTTTAGACTTTTATCATTTTCATAATGTGGGTTACAGTTACCTAAGTTGATTAGAAACGTAAATTACTTATAATCTTTCAAGAATGCATAACAAAGGTTTAACATATTTTTCAGTAAAGCTCTTCTAATTAGATTTAATCACAAAACAACGCCTTATATTACAAACCTGACCTAAAATTTATTTCCAGCCTTGTGAAGGTCAGCAAGTCGCTCCTGTGTAAATGTCACATAAATAACGTCGTATCGCCCCTGATAAAATGCTCGCAGGCATGGCTGCCGGCTGCCGGCTGTCTAGCGTGACAAAATGGAAAGGTAGTAGGTACGGTTCCGAGGTAGGGTAACTTGTCTTTTTGCTAGGAATCTCTCCCTTCGTAAATCAGTAAACATCATTCTCGTTAATTAATTAGTTAATTGTAGAGCGAGTTTGTGTTCGATGAAGTGGTGATAGAGCCGGTATTTGCATTTTTTTTTTCAAATAAGTACGTACTTACTTGAAAGTTAATACAAAACAGTACCAACCAGTACCTAAATATGTTATTTACGCCCCAGGGTAGGAAGGATCTAATTTAAAAATACCATCTACATTTTTAGGTCAAAACGCAACCACACCTAAATTATTATTTTTACATGATATCTCTCAACATAGAAACAAATGGTGTACTTAAATTAAAATATGGTGTAAAAATATCTCGGCTATTTAATTCGAAAGGGATGTGCATATCTCTTCGTCTCTATCAGGCCCGGTCCTTATCGGATGCTAGGCAAAACAAAAGTTATCCAATGGCCCTTTTTGCACTTGAAAAGGTGTCGTATTTTATGTAACATGGCTAGTTTACTAAGCCAGAAACTGAACTATTACGTAAAAAACTGCCTTTTTATACGAATTACAAAAGGAACAGTGTTGTTCTCATCTGTTATTCCCACGATACGGCAACGCGTGTGAGTGGCGCGTCCCAGGGAATAAAAAGAGACAAAACAGGGAGGCTGGAGGCTGTTCGGGTGCGAGCGTGAGAAATACGGGATGCTGACGTGTCCTTTTTATTAGGAGTACATGATATCGTAGGATATTGAAGAATCTGCGAGGAATCTGGCGGGAATACTAATTGAGTCCTTTCAAGTGTTGGGGCGAAGTTTTAAGATTAGTTTCGATGCCACCGAATGACACGATTCTTTTCCTATGTTAGATGAAGTTTTGGGATATTTCATAGGATTTTAATTAAAGAAAGTTACGGAAAATTCTTAATTAGACATAACTATCCACGATTTCAAAGGTCAGGGTGCGAAATAAACTTGTCATAACCATTTCCACGGCCATAGACAGTCTGTGGAAAATGTGCCCCATTCTTTTTATAGCAGGCGCTTAAAGCTGAAAGTCATAACGCACGGGGTTCTTTCTAGGCGCGCCGGCCACTCCCCTGACATTTATCCGTAGACCATAAAAAGAAATATCTACCAGAGTAGCAGCGCACGCGGAGGCTCGCTTCGCAAAGGCCTCGCCGCGCCCTATAAACTCGTTCCGCTCTAACAACGCCCCACTAACCTGTTTTGTTCTACCTCTTCGGCTGGATTTAATTGGAATTTATAATAAATGGTAATTAATTAATTGTTAATGCATACCAACGGTGAATACGAAAATTGAATACGCCTGGGAAAAGTTTCCCCCATACCTATATAATATTTCAGAAATACTTCAAAGTCGGGAAAACTTGCGCAAAAACTTTTCTGCTGATAAAAGTATGACTAAAACAACAGCAAGCTTTTGTTTCAACTCTTTCGGGATACTCGAATTTGTCGTCTAAATTGGAAAATCAAGCTTTCTCTATCAAATTAGTTCATCAAAGTCATGATGTTGATGACTGTTTTTCAAACTTGTCTTAAGGCGTCCGAAATTGCGAAAACGGTCCTCGTTAAACTTTCAGGTACTCAAAATAAATAGAGTTCTTAAAAGTTTGTTTTTAAATTCTACTTTTAGCTGTCATTATGGTGACGGGAATTAAAGTTTTTGAGTAGGTGAATCGCGTTTTTTCGATCATCAATTCATCATAGTTGCTATTTTTCATGGAGAGACGCGGGTCTCTCCATGAAAAATAGCAACTGTTTGCTCCGCCTGGATTTTTTTCTTCATACTATTTGAACCGTATCATTGAGTACAAGAACATCATACATCTAAGTCATACAGAGCGTTTATTAATTAGTGATGGTGAACTTTTCATTCATAAATAAACATAATGGCTGGTACACCCAAGGAAAAAGTGAAATGGGTCTCGGTGACTTACTTTTTGCTGGCATAAATCTGCAGTTAACCTCAAATTGTGTCATTTATCCAAATACATAATAGTTTTTGGGAACATAAAGGTGAAAATTAACGATCTACAAAGGTAATTAAGTCGGCAGGGATTAGGGAATCAGGCTAAATCGCGGTATAGTGGTGACACATATTGGGGTCGGGGTCCTTCGGTCCGGAGGGCACCGGGGCGGGGTGCGGGGGCCGGGGCGGTGACAAATGATGCCCATTGTCTTTCTTTATTACCGAAGGGTTGCGCTGCCTCAATTCTGATGACCCATAAAATCGCCAGCGAGATTACTCGTAATTAAATTTTGTTGTTTTTGGGGCAGTGTTTTTTGTTTAATGAGTTTTTCTGATTTGGTTTTTTGGTATGGCTTTTTAGTCATAAAACCGAATTTCTATGGGTAATGCGGTTGTGGGGCGCGTCATTTCAGAGTGTACAAGCTATACCTACTTACTTCATTGGGGTATTATCATTGGGCCATTAATTTTCATATTTGTCATTGTGCAAAACCAAAGTAAATAATAGATAACTATAACCTTTTTAATCACTTGAAAAAAAACGTCCCCGATTTTCCCGCTCTTTACTTTTCTAATTAAGAGAGCGGGGAAATCTATGATTTCAGCGAGCATTTATGATCATTCGTTTTTCATATTTGAATAATAAAAAAAAACATGCACATAAATCTCGTCTGGTAAAACATGAACTTGCACAAATTACCTAATAGACGGTAAAAGTCGGCGTGTTCATCCCCTCATCAAAATGCCAGCCGCGCCCGCTGCGGTAAATTGACCGGACGACACTGTTATGGTGTTATGGTAATATTCACCATTATGGCTAGTTATATTATAGAGCAGACGATTTTATCTTTTACGGGGTAAGCTTTTATTTTTAACCAGCCATGCTGATTTTTATCTTCTATTCCGAAGTGCAAAAAATAAATAATAAAGTATTCTGAATGTTTTTTGCCATATTTTATATAGCGAATGCACCTTGCGCTCCAAGTAGGCGCGCGTTCAACAGCTGGTCCGCGCTGTGTATCATGTGAGTAAACTTTATAAAATGCAGCCCCCGCGGTGAATGCACTATTGCACTTGTGCAGTTGCAGCGCACATCATCTCGGCCGCCTGTGCGCCTGGTGGCGTGGCCGCGCGAGTCAGCCCACCTCACCGGCCACTTGGCAACCAGACAGACAAACAGACACGACCATGGCACACATACCGCGCTGACCACGCCGCCTGCCTCTACCTCCGTCCCTCCGTCCCTCTTCGAATAATTACACATTACGTGGTTAATGAACTCGATAATGATTTACCTTATCTTGAAGATATTTAAAGCGCTGTTCCACCAGGACAACAATGAAACTGCACGCACTGAATTTGACTGAGTTTGAAATGTTGAGGACTAAAGTGATTAATGTGGGCATAATTTCAGTTACTGGGCGTTATGGGCTGTTTCTCTTACTTCAATGGTAATAAGGTCATCGTCATCCTACGTTTGGTAAGTTCGGTTGATCTATAGCGTTGCAATCTTAGAAAATATTTTGTATGTTCGGAAAAACTTAGGACTTTTCAAAATAAGAAGCGATTTCCATAATATAAATACACGTAGTAGACATGAAATTGTGATACCCAAATTTAGATTAACTAAAACAAGCAAGTCATTTCTTATAAACAGCATCCGATTTTATAACAAGTTGCCAAAGTCGGTTACAGAACTTAGCGATGGGAAGTTCAAAACCCACATCAAACGTGTCCTTATCAGGAAAGCATATTATAAAATTAAAGACTACGTTGAAGACAAAGAAGTTTGGCAATAATTCCCTCTGCACATGTGGCTTCCCTGGTACCTCATTAACGGCAAAATATGTAAGATTCTATTAACTGCTCTCAAATTACCATGTTTATATTTTTGTTTTATTTACATTCTTCCTTGACATAATCATAATTTTATTTGACATTATATACCTACTATTTAATTTTCAACTCTATTAGTGACTTTTGTGGACATGTTAATTATTCAGATTTGTTACAGTTGTAATAGCAATCATGTCATTTCGTTTAAAATAGTTTTTATTTTTATTAATTTATTTATCTTTTATATAGATTCTTTTCTATTTTGTGAATGTGAGAACGCTGTAGGCTTAGTGGACTGTACACTTGTTGACCATCTTCTATTTTGTTAAGTACATACTTGGTACTTGTTGAAAGACCTACACTGTCCTCGCATACCTAATAATACTGTATTTTTTATATTTTTTTTGTTGTAAATATTGTAAAACCCAATTATTTTTAAAAGAGTAACCGTGGAGTTTCTTGCCGGCTCTTCTCCATAGGAAACGACCAATTGGAACCGTGCGTAGCTTCTGACGTTTCATAAGTGCCCATGTAGGTTTATGTGAAATAAAATATTTTGAATTTTGAATTTTTTTTTTGAATTTCAATTTACTTTGTTTATTAACCGCTGACGCCCGACCGAGCAAAGCAAAGGTGGATCAGCTCTGAAAATAAAAATATGAAGTTCTAGCCGATACGACAGACGTTGTCCTGTCCAAACAATTCATTTATTTTGTTTTTTATTTTAGTATAATAATGTTTGCCCACTAGGGATTTCTCCTGTTTGTATTGTGGGTGCGTTTAGAAACATTTAAACTCACAAACACAAACAGCCAGACCCAGAACAACTACTTGTAGGTCATACAAACATTTGTTCCGTGCGGGAATCTAACCCGCGACACGCAGCGCAGCAGTCAATCACTTAACCACTGCGCCAATCGTGCCGTCAAACAAAGTTCATACAAAATCCCATTGAAAAAAAGGACGTTCAGTTTTGCCGAATTAGAACATTTTCCGCGAAACCTTTCCAATTTTCCTTTCCTTTCCATAAAAACCGAATTCTGTATATTACGAACATTTTAAAATAACAAATAGGTCCAGCCGTTCTCAATTTAAGTGACTGCATGCGCTTACCAACGAAGAGCATTTTTATTACATAATTTATAAATAAAGTTGATTCAATGTTACGGAAATCACATAGCACAATAAAATATGATCAGATTTAAACTTGTCTTTTTAATTGTCAATATTTTAACCCTTCCTTTTGGCTTTGCCGTAGTCGGGTAAAAAACAAGTAGGTACTTATCTTCAGCAAACCAACATTTTTACAACCAAAACAAAATTAAACATCCATCGTCCTTGAAACAGAAAGGAAAGTTCAACTAAAGTTCACTGAACTCAAACTGAACTTTGACAAAGCCCGCCAAGTTGAAAGTTCAAACTTTCCTCTTAGAATACACCTCTTACAGTTCATAAGTTACCAGTAGATGGGCAACACCGTTTCCATAACAACACCCACGCGCGCGCATTTCTCCGCCTACCTTGGGGGATGAAACCATTCACGATTTCGAACGCCCGCTCTCATTTCTGATGTCCTAGTAGGAGTAGATTGCGAGCTTTCAGGAAGGGAAATAACGTGGTGGTCGGCGGCGCTGCGGCGCATACTTGCCATAGCGACGAACACGGCCCTTCGCACTCCGAGCCGAGTAGTCCTTCGTGCCCTTTTGGTCCTTTTGTCGGCAATGCTTCTACCTACAGAATATGTTGTCCTGATACTTCTTTGATCTAATTACGCATATCATTATGTCACCCCCTTTTATTTTTTGCTGCAACGACTAGCACATTTATTTATTTTTGTTTGGAGATGTGGGTGGTATGTTTATAATAGGTGGTACTTCGTTATTTATCTAAGTTGTTTATATATTATGCGCATGCTTTGCTTACCTACGGATAATGTTTCTTGTCTAGGATATTACTGTTTTATTAATCTTGATAAAATGTACACATCAGTAGATTATGAAGTATGTAGTTTAACTACGTCCAACTAAAATAAAATTGCAGTAAAAACTTTTTAAAGTCAACCTTTTGACGAGTCACTATATTGAAGTTCGACAATCGCTAGGAGACCATTTTGGGTTTCGCGCACGCGCCTTTCCGTGGTCCTAAGTCCCGCCTCACCCTAAATGCATCCATCCCTCACGTTCCCTTTCACCTGCTCCCGAACCAATATACCGTGCTCTATAGCTTCGAACACGTATTAATGGGATATCGATTTCTGGTCAGCTTCACTTCTCGACGCCTATGAAGCCTTGGTGCTTTCTGAACGGTTCGACATTATCGGCAATCGCCGATACATTTCCAATAACCGAAGACCGTAAGAAATATCGACAATCATAGAGCTGAACGAACACCCCTTAACCTAGGACGATAATAAAATTATATTTTGTTGTTACATTTTCAATTAGTTTTTAATCTATATTGATTTTATACATTTTTAATTGGTTTATCTCTAAATAAAATAGTATTGTTTTGTTGGTCCTAAAACTTTTATGCTTGTATGAAAGAAGCTTTACAGGTATTTCTAGATTTTCACCCCACCCACCCGGATATTGATTTTCAGGAGTACACAACGCAACCACTTTCACTTCCTGCTATCCTAGCTACTCCTGAAGGAACTTCCGGTTCCAAATCCGTCCACATCCGGATTATACCCCGGAAACGCGGACACCGTGAAAAATAGAATTTTCCTAGTAGCATAGAACCTATGCTTATGCGCAACCGCAAACGACCAAATAAAATTGTGATAATGAGTTAACTAAGTTTGGTCCTAACTAACTCCCTTTTTTTAATAAAGATAAACGTTAATTTTTTATCAGCTATAATTTTGCTGACGATGCATCGAGGAACAAACGGAGTCAGTCATAGCATCCATCTTGATTGTCGGGAGTCGGATCCGCAGCAATACCGCGCACAGGCGTACTAGGCTTACAGAACAATGAAAGAGTTCGCTCGAATTTCGTAGGTAGAGTTTCGAACTGCGAAAATACCTACAGTCCCTTCAGGGTTTAGTTATACTTATTAGTTACTTAGAAATGTTAAAATATTATAATGTATTTGCTAATGTTAAAGCATCATTCTCGAATCATAGGGTTTTGTTAAGATACTCCAGCTAGAGTGACTAGCTAAAGTCTAGCTAGTTACAGGTTATTTAATTCAACGAAATCGCCGTTTGAGCATAGGTAATAGGAAAATTATTTTTCGCTTACTTATTTCTTTTTAATTAAGTACATTATACCTAAATAGTGTTTTAATAAAACTTGATTTAATTTCAACTCTTTCGGATTAATCACGCAGTTGCATACGCTCCTATACAAAACCCTATGAACTAAACAGTTTCATCAATTATTTACTGTTCTCTTGTACTAAGTCTTCTCACAAAGTACAATTAAACGGCGACTCGAACTTTCCCTACACGATCAAAATACTAGCACTTTTTCTACCACGTACGAACTGAAAATATCTAAACAACTTTACTAGTAATAGAGACCTAGTATCAGGGGGTTGTATCACCTCTTTAAACTGCTGGCTTCCGCGTACAGTGCACCCCTTGCAACCCTGTCATGGCCGCCGTCACTTAGCTAACGCGTATTTGCACACACACATAAAATAACGTTTATTTGTGTAGGTTACTCACTACAGAAGCCATAGGTTTGATATTCTAAACTCAAACATACGTACGTAGTTTATACCTACCTGTCTATGTGTTAAAGTTCATCGTAAAATTACCACTGTCATAATAATATGCCAGCTGCCTGTACCTACTCACTCGATGTTTGCTTCATACATAATTTAATAATTTTGCCTATCACCTCTTACTCGTATATTGTTTTACTTCCCGATGACTACGGTAAAATTTTATACGTAATAAATGCTGAAATTAATAGCTTATAATTAGAATTTTTTACCCAAAGTCTACTCACTTTTCTAGCGCTTAATGTAGTACCTACCTACGGCAAAGTTATTGAGTTTATAACATTCCCATTCCTATAATTTATTTACTGTCACGTCTTTTTACATCGTTATTTTTTGTTTATACTAAACCTCTTAAGGGGTCATTGTACTCGTCGTTATGAACAACTTTCACTATGGGAAAAAGTTCATAATGATGATTACGATGACCCCTTAAGAGGTTAAGTGTAAACAAAAAATAACGTTGTATAGATAATATGCAAGAAAATCAAAGAAAAAAAAAAACTTCTAAGAATTTCATGTAAGTACTTAAGTATGTAGTAAGCTACCTACATAGCTACACAACCCTCTAAGTACTTAGTTATATAATTTTAATTAAACCTACGCGAAGCCGTTCAATAAAAAAAACGACCTGCTTGCACCAAACCAAACCATCCCCTAACGATTACCTATAATAGTACCGTAGAACGAATTAATCAAATAATTAATCAATGGAACATAACACACGCCTGTATTCCCCAAAGGGTACGGCAGAGGTGTACCTATAGTATAGTACACCCACATTTCACCAGTTATGTTTATAGGTTTAATAGGGGGGCGAGCCTTGCCATCAACCGGGCACAAATCCAGACTCCGGGCTGCTACTGAGAAATTCTAGATGGTAAAACCCAATAACACTTTACCCGACTAAATCCACTAGTCCAACGAAGGCAGTATCAATGAAAATCTTGTTGGAAACTTAGTGTAGTTTAATAACCACAATACGATGCACGTTATCCTTACAAATACATATATAACTTGGACAGTCAAGCGGCCGCTTGACTGTCCAAGTGGACATCACATGGGAATAACAATTAAAATTCTATTGTGTCTCTTTAGTGACAGCTGAAGGTATGATAATTCAAGTATAATAAGTATTTGGTCCTTAGGTACCACTTCATCCCATATAAGGTAACTGAATTTCGTAGCATTATATGTTGACTTAATTTTATTATTATAAAGACAAAAGCATCTCGCTTCTGTAGACTTTTGTATGGACCAGCAGATCTCGTTATGCTATTATAAAGAATTAATATTAAACTTGCATTCAAGCAGAACCCCATCCCTTGGACTTTCAAGGGAACACATTCCTTGCTACGAATTTCGTAGCCGTGTATTTTGTTTATTTTTATCATTCCAATAAATCCACCTCGGTGCTTAAGATTTATGTGAACTCTATTAACCGCTCTGGTCAGACCAAGTAACCACCCTCATTGGACTCTCTGTTGCGACCGCCCTGAGAGAAGCAGAGAACCGAACGAAGAGGAAAATCATCATCCATAAAGCCACGAAGGCTTTTCAGGGACAAGACCTTCAGTAATACAAAACGCGACCAAGAAGAAGAGAACTCTATTATAGTCAGCAGGTCCTGGAATCCTATAGATATAATATAAATAACCTTATAATCATCATCATCATCATTTCAGCCAAAAAGACGTCCACTGCTAAACATAGGCCTCCCCCAAGCACCGCCACTTCGGCCGATTTTGTGCTTCCCGCATCCAGCGGATCCCTGTGGCCTTCACAAGGTCATCGGTCCATCTTGTCCATCAGTCAACTTCCTTCTAACCTTATAATACCAGCCTTTTATTGTTAAAATGCAGGGCAAAAACCTTTTCTCGTACAGAGAAAGCATGAGCCTTGATTGAGCACGCTTGCTCAAATCGGGTTGGCGATATCAGACTATATATTGATTATAAGTCCAGGTTTTCAGACGATTGTTTCCGTTAACGATATCAATGATGTCCAATATGTCTAAATACTAACTGTGCTTTAATGACCGCAATCGCTTAAACCTCAAAGAGAACCCCTCGCTACGAAAGTCGTAGCAAAAATATCATGGATGCTTAACCTACTGTAAACTCATAAGGAATCGGCAGCGTTCGTATTATAATTAGATATTAATTTGAACATGGCTAACCAATAAGACTCCATTTCTTGAAGCTCAAAGGGAAAACATCTCTTGCTACGAATCTCGTAGCCGCAACTAATATTATAAATTAATACGAAAGTGAGATTGTTTGTTACGCTAAAACGATTGAACAGATTTGGATGAAATTTGGCACATAGGTAGACCATGACCTGGATTAGGACAGGATACTTTTCATCCCGATATTCTCACGGCATCGAGACTTACGCGGGTGAAACCGCGGGGCGCAGCTGGTTATATTATAGTTTAAATGAAAATCACATCGGTTATTTAATGTGTGTAACAGATAGAATGGCCATAAAAGAAGCATTTTATGGCCATTCTATCTGTTAGATATAAATATTAACCTAGCTTTTAAACATCTTGGAGGTCGCTTGAAACAGGGAACACGTAGTCTCTTGCTACGAATGTCGTAGCAACGGATAATATTTTTTTAATATCATCTCGATGCTTATGCATAGATTTGTTATAAAACTTGTAAGAGTCTTGATGTTAAAGCCAGTAACAGTTATGAATAAATAACCTAACTTTAAACAGAACAACGGACCAAAGAGGGAAAACCTATTGTAAAGAATGTCGTAGCAGCATAAAATTAATTATTTATTAAAATATCTAATTAATAATCTTAAGTTAATTTAATTTGAGTTTTAATTTTGATTTGAATTTAGATTGTGATTTTAATTTTACTTTAATCTATTTTTTTTTTTGTAAATTTTCCCTATGTTATTATTATGAGTCTATGTTGCTTGAATTAAATTATTTGAATTTGAATAAATATTATATCAGTGCATAGATTAGTGTTCTCTGTTAAAGGCTCCACAGGGTCACGGTATCCAAACAGATTGGTATTCAATATGCTTATAAACAGAACATTGAAACAAAAAAGGGAAAATATCCCTTGCTACGATTGTCGTAGAAGTCTACAATTAATTTATTAGAATCTAAAATTCATCATAATATCATATAGTTCTTATAGATTGGATTGCCTGTTATAGGCTCAGCTGGGTCACAGCATCCTAACAAATTTATATGAAACATTAACCTGCTATCTAATTACGGAACACATTTTCGTAAACGATTACGACAAACCTGTTTCATTTTGACAGTTCAACAATATTCATTGCGTTATTTACGTTAATGAGCAGATTTTTTTTACGAACTTATGTAGCAATGGATTAGCAATCTGTTTCAAAACGATTCTAATTCCGAGTGATCGTGTATTACGTAATTAGGGTACTGGTTTATAAACAAAATCTTGGAACAAAATTGGGAAACATGCATTGCTACGAATTTCGTAGCAGCGAAGAAGGAATTAAAATGTTATTTTGATACAAATCTTATTTTTCGGTAACATATTTTAAAATGTATCTACAGGTACGTTATGAACACAGTTATTTCGACAATATATAGCTGCTTAATAAATTTGGTGAGTAAAACGAAATACCTAGTTAAATATTATGAATTTCGTAGCACTAAACAAAGAAGAGTTAAAATAATTTCAATGGAAATGTTTTAACCAACAACATTTCTTACATTATGTAGGATTTGATTTGATTTTGATTTTTGGACATTGATAGATGTTTGCTGTACAAATCATCATTCTCCTGCCCTTATCCCAATTTATTTAAGGTCGGCGCAATATGTCCCTTTTTTCCATACTTCTCTAGGTATTAGTCCATCCATCGTTTCTTTGGTCTTCTCCTACTTATAGCCATCGACATTCATACTCAAAACTTTCCTCATGTTAGCTCTACAAATACTTAATAAAAAAATAAAAAAAATATACGAATTTCGTAGCAGCGCAGCGTAGCATCAAAGATAAATTGATTAAAAACAAAAAAAAAAACAACGGGTTGCACCCTGGGAGTGCCGGCAGAAGTGAAAACTTGAACATTAACGTTGTGCATTTTTGAATATTTTGGAATGGTTACGGAATAATTTCGCACGAATTGCTTTATTTATCGGAATAAAAGTACCTACTATCATTTATGTGGTTAAATACAATATTCATTAGTACAAAAATAAACAATTGAATAACCATCAATATGGGTAAAATTTCTTACGTCGCAATCATTACGTAATGTCAAAGACTATTTATTTTGATATTTACTTTGTCGGTTGCAGGCAACGGATCTTACAGTCACGTCCTGACGCAAGTTTAACATTTTTACCCATCCCAAAAAAAGTGCACAACGGCGCTAAAGAAATACTACTTAACTTATTATTTGCAAACACATCAATGTCATGAACTTTTAACTAGATATTATTTACCCGTATGTGCGGCAGTAGAAAATAATTCGGTTGCGTTAAGGTCAGTGGCGAAAACTTTATTTTGTGTCGATGTTTTCTAAAGTTAATTGGTTTGCCTGTGCAAGTGTGCACTACCGACCTATATGGTCATCATTAGGTTGATGGGATGTCGTGCCTATTAAAACAAAAAAGGTACAAAATTTATGACTATTGTAACTTAGGTAGTTTAATGCTTGCTAAAAAGTTTAATTAGAATAATATCAAGTTCACTTTAAGATTTGTCACGGAAGAACTCATATGCTTTTGGGGGCGAGCTTGAGAGTTGAACCCCTTAGCCCAACCTCCCCCTGGATCCGCTACTGGCCCGAGGACACAAACCCCTTAGATTCTACTTGTGATATGTACCTACTCGTATTTACCTAGTCGCGTGAAGGTGCAATGAGTTTTAAATTCATATTTAATTAGACGTAAGTCTTACTTAATCTTTTTAGGCTAGATTAAAATTAAATATATAAATGCTTTATTCTCTTAACCCGCATTCGATCAGTTTTTTAGGTTGGTTACAAGACTTACAAGTATATGGATTGGAGGAGTTTCCCGGGGTCACTACTGTTTAAATTAGCTTTTTCAGGTTTGGTTTCAGCAGCATCATGTTCCTACCTAATATCACATAATTATGATGCTGTTGAAACTTAATCCGGTCTTCGCGGCCCTTTTTATCTTTTATAATTGTATTGTATTATGCCTAAGCGTTGGTTTATGTACTTGTATTGTACCATTTTGTTACTGTTGCAACCTTTCAAGTTACACTTGTTCAAATAAAGATTTGCCTCTCTTTCTGTACAAAAAAAATAAAAGAGACACGAATACCCGTAGGTACAAAAGGGTCTTTGCCAACGTGCGTAAGTTCTTGCGTAACTCGCTCCATTCTGATTGGTTGGTAAAGCCACGCCCAATGCGTAAACTGAACCGTGAAATTCGACAGGCCCTTAGACGGCCCTTTCGAACTTCTTACACTCTTTGCGTTCCTAGTAATCTGTGTTATATTATAAATAATTTAAAGGGCTCCCCAATATTATTATAATTTGACAACAAACAACTGAATTACATGTAAGCAATAAGATGCTCATTTACGATATTATATTGTTTCAACAGTATTAATTTTTGTCTCTACAAAATCCTCACCAAGCTCATTGTCTTACAAACAGCCAGCTCCTTCCCACTCATAGAAAAATTAAGAGACAAAAACATAATTAACAGTAATTAAATATGCAAATTATTAAAAAGGGACGGCTAGAGCCCTTGAAGAAGGTGTAAATGACAGAAGGGATTTCTTTGTAGTAAGAAATAATGGGCATGTCACTCCCAATGACTTTGTGTACCAGGCTCACATAACTCGGTAGGAGTTGTACTCAGAAAGGGCTTTCGCTAACCTTCGAGGGCCAACAGGGCCCGAGACGCAGCTGTTCTGTTGAACAAAAAGTTTACGTAGGGTATGGGATGAGTCAGCAACGTAAGAAATCTATTTTATTTGGGTATTTTAATAATTTCTTGGTATTAGTGAATAACTGCTTAAAATGACTGTAATAAATTATTAATTTTCTTTATCAGGTACGATCAGTTTACTGAAAAGTTTAAGAAACTTCAGCAGCTTGTAGACAACTTTAAATTTTAAAGGACTGAATTCGCAAAAACCACGTCGTACATAATTGTAAAGTTTTTATTTTAATTTTAAGCTAATACATTATTATTTAATTCTATTTTTTTTTTATTCAGTTTCAAAGAGCTTGTAGTTATTTAACTAATTTATCAGGTAGGTATCAATCTGGGCATTTTAAATTAATTAACCTAATTCTGGTCCTTGGGTCCGGCTTGTCCTATACTATGCATATTAATTATACATGTTTAATTTGGCATGGGCTGTTAACGCTTCGTGCAGAATAGAAATGTCCAAAGCAATATGAATGAAAAAAAAACTTTAATTTAGATGAAATAATTTACACTAGTTGCTATAAAGAAAAATTCAGAAATAACCCAAAAAAATGTACCTGGATTTTTTATATATTGACTACACAAAACTAAATAACTATTATTTTAGAGATATATCATAAGATCATTCATTTTACACCAACCAATTAATATTGAAGTCTTCCTCACGAAAAAGATTACACAATTATAATCATTTCTTGCTGAAACATCCATACTAAAATAGCTGAAATACCACAAATTCTTGGAATCCAAGTTATTTTTCTTTGGTAAGAATTCCGGCAAAGATGGCCTCACTTGAATCCCAAATACCAGGCGAACATG
This sequence comes from Conistra vaccinii, assembly GCA_948150665.1. Classification (NCBI taxonomy): domain Eukaryota; kingdom Metazoa; phylum Arthropoda; class Insecta; order Lepidoptera; family Noctuidae; genus Conistra; species Conistra vaccinii. Next base: position 18,689,923 of record OX411318.1, read on the forward strand.
ATACTATAGCAGGTCTGTGGAATGCCGACGAAAACGCGCGGAACTGGAAAATTTTTGGAGAAAAGTTTGTAACTTGAAAACTTGATGAAATCATTGTACCTACCTAGTCCGAAATAATCATTATTTTGTAAGCATTAGAATTAGTGACGTTGCATGCTGGTTACATTTTTAAGTTTCAATATCCCTTATTAATAGGTAGGTATGGCTATCTACTCTACGTTACGGTCGTGCTGCATAATTTGGAACACTCTTACTTACCTACGAGTTTTTTTTTATATTCTATATCACAATAAATCTGCATGTTAAGCTTACTTTAATGTTTTCTGTATTTAAATTCAACCAAGATTTATGCGAATAATTTCTTACTCTTAGTATTTCATAATTGAAAATAGCTATATCGTGTACGAAATCGAGTACTTATTTATAAGCTATTTAGGATAATTACAATTATCCGAATGGCAATTTTTATATAACTGTGCACTGCATTTTATCTAACGATTGCAATAAATATATTGCCTAAATAAACACATAACTTGAATGAAAAAAACATCCTCTATAATAACTTATACAACATCGATTGAGAGATGCTAGAATTTTCGTAGTGCGCACCTGCTACGAAATATTCGTCCTTGATGACGTCATCCTAGATGAGAAACAAATTATTACACCTTCGACAAATTCAAAAGACATCGATTCAGACAAGCATGCAAAATTCGTAGCACCTGCTACGAAAAAAATCGTACTTAATGATGTCATCCTAGATCTAACCGCTACAGCATAAAGCCTAGGCTTGCTTGTCTACATGTGCGTATAAATTTCGTCACGTAAGAATCGCACACTCGCCACTACCTACGCACATTTCATTTCCACACCCCACGTGATCACACACTGACGAAGCACATGTGACTTTGAACTCCACCCTTCGTCTGCTACCCTGGTACTTATAGCCCACATGTGCAACCCTTTCCGACACGTGGTCATACAGTACGTGACCCACACACTACCGAATGTCTATTTATTTTATTTGGCGTTTCGTGTCTGTATGTAATTAGTAGAGTACGTATGTGAGCAGTCACGGTGAAATATTAAAGTTATAATATTATTATGGTTAATTAAGTTAGCGTGAGATTATTATAATAAAATTATGATGTAGTTTACACAATATCAACATGCACCCACATTAAAATAATGTTTGTTATGGAGAACAAAGTTCTAAAATAATTATTTATGCGCAAATACACACATGTTAAACACGCATGCATGATTTAATCTACTACAGACATGATTATTGTTTGACATGTTGGTGAACCATGTACGAACAGCAAGTTTACTGCAAATGTGCTGTCTTCGCTACCACAACACAGAGGCGAAGCGGGCTATCCGCGCCGTCGCACACGCCCCGTGACGCAGTGACATGCGTCAACAGCGACTATTGCACCAGGCTAACAGTTCGCCTCAGAGGTGCATTGCCCTTCATTACACTACCAGCCAGTGTAGCAAGGCCTGCAGTTGACTGCACACGCACCTCCCTCCGTTTCTCTCCAACCAATGCTTGTCGCACTGCCTTGGACGCGCGTTGGGAGAAAGAGACCAACTCGCTATGGAGGGCTCACAGTATGCTTCACAAATACCATCTCTGTCTTTCACGTTGCTGCTGTATGCATTGACATCACGCCTGTGTGATCTAACACACAGATAGTATTTTTACTCTTGTAATCTCACACAAGTTGTACTAATAAAGAAATGTTTAGTCGTGAATGTTGTTATAAACTGTCTGTAATCTGTCTGAATCACAATGATGAGTTCAAATAGTGAGCATTACTGATGAGATGAAAGGTTTGGATGATGAACAATTTGATGGATTACATGAAATTCATCCCTTAACCTTTCACAAAGTCTTTGCTACGACGAAGTTACAAGTCTAGAATAGATAAAAATGTAGCTCGTAGACTTCGTAGAGTTCTGTAGGTCGTAACCGTAGCAGTCTGTCCCGAATTTTCATAGAGGTGCTACGAACATTTATTTCGAACTTAATCAATTATAATTATTTTATCGCAACATATTTAATTGTTATAAGCGAGTTAAGTAAATGCATACGAATTAGTACCTACTTCTACTTAAAGAAAAACTTTTTTATCTTCTTGTTTTCATGACACCCTGCTCCAATGTATCTGGTATCTACGCATTTTTATGTAACAGTTGTTTACAATAAAAAAACATCCTTTTAACATTTCTGCAACTACATGTAAATAATATAAGTAATAGAATTGAAACACGCACAGTTATGGTAGCCCACGAAATTCAAATTTTCTTAATTTTTTTTGCAATTTTCAGGTCTGTGTCAGGTTGTATGTTGATTAAAATGTGTGACCGTAATGTAACAAATATGGCTTTACAGAATTAGAATCAGCAGTAAGTACACCTTTTTGACCTCAATTATCATGATTTCATGAAATATATGAAAAATCATCAATATATTTAGGTTCATATTACTCATATGAACTTATATGTATTGTGTATATTGTGTGTATATTGTGTATTGATGATTTTTATGATTATATTCTACTATTAGCTTTTGCCAGTGGGCTCGCCCGCGTGGAGGTCGGGAATTATCTCACGGAAACTTACTACCGGGATAAAAACAGCATCCTATGTGTTAATCCAGGTTATAAACTATATGTGTACCAAATTTCATCCAAATCCGTTCAGCCGTTTTTGCGTGATTGAGTAACAAACATACAAACTTTCACATTAGTATGATATTAGTTAGGCTATAAGTAAGTATTTGATACGGCCGCGAATCATAATTTAGATCAACATATAACCTGATATTGACCTGCAAAGAAAATTTTAATTTCGCGGGTAGCAATTGTTCAATGTTCCTTTTTTATCAATCGTCATTATGTTTATTTGATAAACATCAACTGTCTATATTTTTTTCCCGTGAAAACGATGAAACGTAATGCGTAAGATCCATCAGTTCAAAGTATAGAGCGTTTCACTTGTTTATTTTGGCAAATTAATAGAGCTTATTGACGTTACGTATTTGAGTTAAATTATTGAAACATCACAGTCTGTCATCAGTGTCATCACTTTGATTTTGGTGGTATTCAATTGTATATGACCAACAGCCAGTGTGTTCGGTAACTTTCCTACATTATAAAGTCTACGAAGAAAAAGAAAACTGTCAATGTATTCGTAGATATCTAGCGCCCTCTGCAGACGTTTTTCCTACATCAGACTTTTCCTTCCCGGATGCAGTACTATTTGCTTGAAGCTACGCGGAAAACATAACAAATGTCAAGTATTAGATACAAAATATCTGACGTTTCATTATATACCTTCTCGTATGCAATAAGCACCTATTACTCAGGCGGAATAGCAGCCACCTTCTGACGAGTTAGGTGCTCCTAGTAAACGATCCACCTCAAACGCGAACGGGTTACGTAGTACTCGACACATCAAGTTTCCTTGCTTTTTGCATAATTTAAAATTTACTGGAGAACTCATAATGTTATAATTATCCGCTATCATAATTATCTGTTTCATGGAAATACTTATTTTTGGTCTTATATGTAAGTACTTAATTGTTGGCAATTGCATTATTAGTAAATTGAAGAAGAAATTGTAAAAAAAAAATATAAACTTTGTCTTTTGAATTATTTTCTCTTTATACCGTATAACAAAGGAATTTAATGCGCTACGACGACGTCATGCTACGAAAATATGACGTAGCGTGCGTGGGTGACGTAGCAGTGCTGAACGATATTCTCGTCCCGTCATTCATAGTTTCATTACCCTTGGAAAGTTAACTCCTACCGAATTATGGCAACCTAGTGAGAGTTGACGTCATAAGACGTGTTAATAAAAATACTTTTACTGAACCCGCAATTATAATCGTCTTGGGTTTACGTCAACGTTTCATACGCTTTATGAATTATTACGAAACTAACTAATTTCAAGCTACAGTTGAATGAAGCTTTTAGATGTGAATAATGATTCAGCATTAATAAATATAATTAATAGTTATGTAATTAAGAAGAATTTTATTACATAAAATCTAAATTTAACCATATTCCTGTATTGTACTGCGTCTTTGAAAATAATAGGTTTAATGGAAAACTATATTATCAAAATTAAACTTTTTGTGCATTGGTCTTTTGATCAACGTCGTCCTCGGAGGCGGACTAGTTATATTTTGGTCCTTCCTTTATTCATGAGTGAGCGGCACACCCTGGCATGCTCCGTCATTGTAAAAGTCCGTCAGATCCCGCCTACACAACCACCCCACACGATGTCATGGCGGTCCTTTCGGAAACTGACATCTCTCTGCAACCCATATTATCCTGGTATAAAAAGGGGGCAAACCATTGTTCTTACGCACACGCATTTTTTTGGAATTCCGTTACTTACTCAGTTTTGGTGGAAATAGATGACCCTGATATGATAGTGAGCATCAAGATGACGGGACCAAGCCCCCAATTTAAAATGCATCACATTCAAGAGTTAGTACTACATATGTACTAATTGTACCCTAAACAAGACATTTGTACCTCTAAAGGTAAAGGAATTATGTCAAGATTTCACTGGTCCCGCCACTTTGATATCAAAGTGGCGGGACCTTTTGGATGCGCTATTCAGAGGCAGGTAATACACACCCAAAGACTTAGTACTACATATGTACTGGTATATACTCAGTTTTCAATACAATTGTAAGTGCCAAATTAAAGTTATGTGATTAAAACATTGGTCCCGCCATTTTGATGATTCATGTTATCGCTGAATTCATATGAAAAACGTTAAAACTCGTGCAAAATCAAATGTGGAAACTTAGTACGTCATACGTACTTCATCGTGTGTAATTTTCATATTCGTAACCTAAGTACATCAAAAATTATCTATCATTCGTAGTTTTCTTTGAAATGGACACATCTATGCAGAAATGAAACAACCCAAAATTGTTTTGAAAAATGTATAATATATAAATTGATCCAATTTAACTATACAGGATGGATTTTTGAGATGGGGCAGCCAGAACCTAACCGTTAACAACCTTAACAAAGGCCACACCTTAACCGTTGTAGCTACAGGAAAACGGTCTTGGGAGACGGTCGTTAACTTTTCCGTTGATCTGCATAGACAGATATTGAAAAAAAAACTGTACAGTCAGCAAGAAAATCGGCAGTTGTAAATTTAAAATTTACACTTGCCTAGTTATCATATTATTATAATAATTATTGTGTTTAAATTTTTAAGTAATCAGAGTTGATAGAGTGTGACTAAATATTACAGCAAAAATAAAACGATGACTGTGAATATAGGTAATAATTTTGAACACATAAATTTGTAGTCATTTAATAGTAATGATTAATTTGTAGAATTTGGATTTGTGTTTGTTTATTTGTTTGTGTTTGTATTAATTTGTTTGTTTGTTTGTATACGGTAATTGTTTTGTTTTTGTTTGTGTGTTGTGTATTTGTAGTTTGATTTGTAGATGGATTTGTGTTGTTTGTTTTGTTGTTTGTGTTTGTTGTGTGTTTTGGTTATTAGTATTAATTTGTAGTAGTTTATAGTTATTAGCATACTACATTTAAGAACAAACTTAGATATGCGGTCTCAAAAAAACAACATAATTGGACTTTATTGAATTTCTACAGTACTTGTAGTAGATATTCGCTAGTTTATTTGTATGCGGGTAGCATTAGGTATAGCTAATGGCATAATTTAAATTAATAGCCATACGTCAGCTAGCACACGCCAATTTACCAACCAAAAACATCGAGAACTATACTCAAGCAAATATAAAAAACGTAAACAATATCTAAATAAAAGCCTCCAGGCATTAAGGGTGTGCCCGCCTACATAATTATAGCTATAAAAGTATAGCTGTAACTGGAAGTTATAAATGATAAATTAGGACCATCGAGGTAAAATAAATAAACAGTTAATTACTGATAACAATAACAAAACCATGATCAGCAAGACGACCAGTCACCACAAGCAGCACCCGTTAACGAGCATAACGCAAAGATCAGCCATTACCCCCCTCGCCATATTAGAGCGAAGGAGGCAGCCCGACCCCCGACGCTACCGCAAGCAGTGACATCTAAGAGAGCATGACGAACTTTCTGCCGGTTGCTCAGGCAAAAAATAATATGCACAATTGTCGAGGTCGCTAGCTAACCACATATTGCAATACAACTCATAAAAAACATTGTAATGAGTAGATTTTGTCAATAATAAATTAAAATAAATTGCCTTATGAAGTCAAATAAAAAAAAACAATATAAACTCATATAACCTGTCAGTAGGTAAGCTAATTCTGGAGAAAGAACATAAAAATTGTCTTGAGTTAATCACAGCGACCTTAAAAATCTTCAAACCCCTTGATAAGTCTTATTTTTGCCCATAAATTAAACAATTAGGCACTATGGACGTTTGACTCTTCATAACTTTCGTCTTTAAGTCATCGTAGCACTCCCACTTACCAATTATTCGAGAAATATGTGCTCGATAATGCCCAATGCCGCTAGATGTAGGTGGAGCTATAAACTCTATAGCAGATATAATAGAATAGCATTTCCCTTTTAAGACAATTTGTCTCGGAATTTCAAAAATGTCAATTTTCTTCAGATCATTAAGTTCAAAAAATATAGTAGATGATAATGAGTAGGATATGGTTTTGATTCCATTGCAGCCAGATGCCCGGCATGGTACCATTTGATCTTGAATCATTTCATCAGCTGATTTATCGAGGGAAGCTATGCCGGTGCTTATAATGTTTAAATTTAGAGGTAAAAACCCGATCGCTCTTTTTCCTAATCCGTTGATTAAGCATTTGTCATTCGAGCAGTTTCTTACTTCATCTGCACTGTATATAACATCGGATAATATATGTTCAACAATATAGCTAATGTTGCACTCGCAGCGTACTTGTATTTCATTTTCACCGATAGTTTCTGTTTTAAAATATGATTTCAAAATGTGAAGTCTATCTATATAAATAGCATCGGCGTTGGTATCTTTAGTAGCTAGATTTTTTATAAAACTGCAGTAATCATGATCCGTATTATCTATTTTTTCTTTTAACTGATACTTTTCCAAGTAAGCTATAGCCAACGACTGTGACATGGCATCAAATGCACAGGTATTTACCCCTGTAACACCATCAATACCTTTCATCGTATTCCCATTTCTTAATATAAAAACTTTTTTTATTTGTGTTTTGACTCTGCGTTTTTTTTTTCCTTTGCCTCGCCAATTTTCAACAAAAGAAGGATTTTTGTCAAAAATAGAATCTGTATTTGAATTACTCTTTACTGTGTTAGACTGTGCTCGTTTAATAATCGACTTTTTTTTCTTGTCTTTTCCTAAATGTAAATCACTCGATGCTAATTTTATTTCACCTGAGATATACTCGAAATGTTTTATAATGAATTCATCTATTCTCAGCCTGTGCGATTTGGTTTTAAGATCGCAAAGAAGCGTCTTGATATTCTTAAAATAGCTCTCTATATTGGATGATGTAGGATTGCGTATTTCGCTACCGTACACATTTTTCATTATGTTAGTCCATAGAGGCACTTGTTTCATCAATCTTAATAATGTGACAATCAGCGAAGGCAAGTAATATAAGTTTTCTGTGTTACAAAATTTTTCGGAAGTGAGATTATTAATTATTGTTTCTCTAGATATATGATCACTTAACCAATTAACTCTCATATCTACTTGGAATTTTTTTCTTTCGTGTGTATGCCTGGTTTGTTCTTGATCTAAGAAATTTATATTTTTAGAAATACCTTCCTTATGTTTCTCTTCATCCTCTTGCCCATCAGTTTCGAGTTGAGATTTGATTTCTTTGTCAAAATTAATATCATGAGCACTGTCACTGTCATTGTTGCCCATTTCATTGTCATGAAATAAAGATTTTAATCGCAATCTCGCTTCTTCACTTCTTGATATTTTTCCATCTTGATCATTGCCAGATATTTTTGCTAAACATAGTATAACCATATCTTTTGCAATCTGTTTCATCACTTCAACATTTTCACACGATTTCATCTTTTTAAAGCAATTAACGTAAAAGTGCTTTACTCTGCTATCGCAATTTTTGAAACAAGACTGATTGTATAAAATTTTGATCATATGGCTAGTATCAATTCTAATGTAAGTTTCTGGCAAGACGACGTCTTTTTGTTCAAATAATATACCAAATGATACTTCCAAATATTCTTTTGTTGTACTGTAGCGTGTAAAAGCTTTAACACATGCTCCGATAAGCGCAGAAGAGTCATCGCATATTACTTCTGCTGGTACTGGATTTTTTTTACACCACTGATTCAGCCACTCAGTGATCGTTTCTATGGTATGACTTTCGGATACCATCTGGAACAGTGGTACGCTGGTGTGCCCCTCAAATGTTTTTAAAACACACATATATAAAAACAAGTGTTTAGTAAGTGAAATTTTAGAAGAAGGGCCAAAGCTCTTCAAAATACTCCCCGTAGCATCTAGACTTATTACTGCCCGCTGAGTATCATGAAGGTATTGACTGTAATATTTTTCTTGATCAGGAGACCAATAATGCACGATGAAATTTGGATGTAGTGATATTAATCGGATAAATTCATTATAGGGTGGAGTTTGAGCCATTAGCCATAATGACATTGTCGGGTTTGAGTCACAATATGTAGCCTTTCTTCCTTCATGCTTGATTTGGCGAAGAGTTCCTAGTGTTGGCAATATAGGCGGTTCAACATCGATACTGTCCATCATAGAATGAGCTAACGAATTGCGTACAGAGATAGCTGATGACATTTTTAGGTCATCACTTAATTCCTTTCTTTTTATAGATGACAATTTAATCTTTCTGTGCATTTTATGTTTAAAATCTGGTTTCAGATTTTTAATTGAAACTTCACAGTTTGCTATTTTCTCGGTAGGCCATTTTATAAGAATGTCAACATTCGCTTCACATTCTTTACATTTTCCGAAACAGTGGACAAATTCATCTTTTTTGATTGTATACGTTTTGAAATGCCAAATACATGGTTTTTTGGTTACTTTCCATAACTCCTCTCTCAATAGCCCTGCCCATTCTTGACTAGGTAAACACATTTTCTTACGATACTTTGATGTTAAGCTAGGACAATTTCTTCTGACATATTTAACGATTGGCTGAATTTTGTTCCAAGCGTAAATATCTAAATGGAAATGAAATTGTTCAGATTCTACAAGCAATTTATCACAATCGTAGTCACTACTTTCATAATGTTCTATTTCCTTAGCGTTATAATCGCTATCCGTTACAGATTCAGGTTCATCAAAAAAAAAATTGAAATTGCGTTTAACCGACAGGTATAAACTTTTCGGGGTCATTTTGAAATTAAGTTGTCTACTTATATCAGTAAACACTAGGTCATTTGATGATGGTATGCCGTGAATAAAATTTTCTTTGTGATTTTCAAATAGTTTTTTTTGGTCTTCCAACAGCACTTTACTTTTCCTTCCTGTTTGTACTTTCATCTTCATGGTTTTTGGGGCTTTTTTGCGCCTATGCGGAATAATTTGCGCTAAATCAGAAAGCGAAATTTGAAAAATATTTTTTTTAATAGATTCACTATGTTGAACGCAGCTCAAATGTCGTACAAATGTCAAAGGTCACAGGTGCATATTCACAGCTGACAGCCCGCTATTGTGTCTATGTTCTGTGTTCTGAGGTTATTATATAATTACCTCGTCAAAATATAAACCTACGTAAAGTAATAAGGGTTTCCACTGATCAAAATATACTGGGTGGAATTTTTGAACCTCACCTGGAGGGAAACTACTCTAAATAAATACTGAAGATAGCAAATTTTACTCAAAGGAAACATTCCTTTATTTTTAAAAAGAAACAAAACCGTATTTACAGATTTTCGAAAATTCGCGTGCCACACTCGGGAATCGAACATCTGGAAATCCGAAAAAATAACAACCTGTACTTTTGTGGCATAAATCCATAGGGTCAATCATAAAAATCAAATCTCTCTAACAAACATGATAAATTATTAAATGAAAGGAAAACCATAAAATCATAATATTAATTAGTTATAATCAAAATTAGTTGCTCGAAATGAGTTCCATTTTGTTGGATACACAAACTTATTCTTGGGAATTCATTTCTGTAATGTATGTAGTAATAAGTTATTTGTAGGTATATCGTTTATTATAAGTATTGAAGGTAGTTCCGTTGTTCTAACATTTTAAGCCAGTCATTATACTTGTGCCAGTACGTTGCTAAGTGTTTTATTCCCGTATCCAGAGTGCTCCCAATTCCAACCCAAGGACTGTTCAATTTCCAGTATCTTTTAACAGCGAGTTGTGATGAATACTGAAAATCGTAGTGTGATATCAGTTCTTAAATCGTTGACGCATAGGATTTTTGTTTTTTTTCGTTTACCTATATAAAATAAGTTAATATTTTATGATTTTCCTTTTATTGAATTTATCATGTTTATTAGAGAGATGATTTCATCCTTACGATTGACCCTATCGATTTATGCCACAAAAGTACAGGTTGTTATTTTTTCGGATTTCCGGAAGTTTGATTCCCGAGTGTGGCACGCAAATTTTTGAAAATCTTTAAATACAGTTTTGTTTCTTTTTAAAAATGTTTGTTTGTTTATGTTTCCTTTGAGTAAAATTTGCTATCTCCAGTATTTAGAGTACTTTCCCTCGAGGTGAGGTTCAAAAATTCCTCCCTGTACATCAGAATCATAAAGCTCGTTTGGTTCATTTCTGCATACATCTTTCCAATTCTATAAAAAATAATTTTCGATAGTAAAATATGATACTTGATGAACTTTTATCATAAGAACACTAAAGGCAACATTTATATTGGATCAATATACATGTATATCATACAATATATCATTATCAAAACCATTTTTTCATTTCTGCATAGATGTGTCCATTTCAAAGAAAACTACGAATGATAGATAATTTTTGATGTACTTAGGTTACGAATATGAAAATTACACACGATCAAGTACGTATGACGTACTAAGTTTCCACATTTGATTTTGCACGAGTTTTAACGTTTTTCATATGAATTCAGCGATAACATGAATCATCAAAATGGCGGGACCAATGTTTTAATCACATAACTTTAATTTGGCACTTACAATTGTATTGAAAACTGAGTATATACCAGTACATATGTAGTACTAAGTCTTTGGGTGTGTATTACCTGCCTCTGAATAGCGCATCCAAAAGGTCCCGCCACTTTGATATCAAAGTGGCGGGACCAGTGAAATCTTGACATAATTCCTTTACCTTTAGAGGTACAAATGTCTTGTTTAGGGTACAATTAGTACATATGTAGTACTAACTCTTGAATGTGATGCATTTTAAATTGGGGGCTTGATCCCGTCATCTTGATGCTCACGATATGATAAATAACAATGACCGGATGAAGTAAATATTTAAAATTACTCAATTTTACCAGATTAACGAGAAATTCCTGTCTTATTTGTGAAAACTATTTTAAATAACTACTTGCGATCAAAATTGTTATTGTAAAAGATACCGAGGAAAAAGTGTCTCAGAGTCCTTTCAATTTTACATGACGCTTACAAAGTAAAACGTCATGTAAAATTACATCTTCATGATCATGCTTCCTTGGTAGAAAAGATGGGAAATTCGTTCGTATTAACTCGTTTGTTTTCGTTTACTCGAAGATTCGTCCCGAAGCAAGAGAGAGGGACATAAACACATACAGTAGCGGACCAAGGCAAGGTACTGAATGAAAAATACTATTAATAAATTCCTTGCTCTACATTATTTACGATAATTAACTGAGAGATAAAAGAGTTCGGAATGATCTTTTTTTTTATGTATTTGTGCAATGTAATTCTAGCTGATTCTTTCTTATTAATATAAATTGGTATTATTGTGTAGTTAAATGAATGGAAGAAAACTTGTATCATGCATGTGTGTGAACCCATCACTAACAATAAAAGTGTTATCAATTCGCAGCAAACATTTAAATTAATCATCATCAATTAAAATGAATTTTGCTCTACATAGAGCGTCTTAAATAGTTTTGCAAGATAATGTAAAATATTGTAATTGTGATAAATGTTTAAAATATTTTAAATAAATATGTACATCTAAAATTTAATTATTCTTTTAAGTAAAATTATATTATTTAAATACAAAAGCATGCAGTTCCATTCGAAACAAAATAAAAACTAAAGTCTAAAGTAGGTACAATATGGCAAGGATTTGATTTTGACCGGAGTTGAGCCAACTTTGTTTGCAGTAGGTAATCACAATGCTATTAAAAATATTATATTTTACATTAAGTATAAGTAAACTAAGTAAAAACACAAAGTTACGTCTGTAGTAGTGCAATTTATCGCTCATTGACTTGCATTATTATCAATGTCGTAACTCTTCTACGTAGTCGGAGTGAATGGCCGTTGCAGTCGCTTGCACTCACTGCGGGCGACCACGGTCGTTGCCTTTTATCCTTGAGTATCCTTGAACAGGACGATGCTTCACACAAACCTCTTATATCTTATGCCAGCCTAGTACTTCGCAGGATATTTCGTCCCTTTGGGAAATACGACGACATCCTTAAGGGACATAAGACACGTAAGCAGAATTTTCTGTACAACAAAGCGTACAAATTGGTGACTTACAAAATGTACCGCCGATATTAGCGACATTTGGTTTTGTTGTTCTTTTTATTTAAGTTCTTTTAAAATTAATTGTCGTTTTAAACATTACTTACATTATTTATTTTAAAAAAAACTGAATTATTAAAAATATTATTTAATCATTAAGTAGGTATATTTATTTATTGCGAGAAAAAGGACATATACAAATAAACTAAGTACTATTATAAGTAGCAATATTAGTAGTATTTCAAAATTATAAATTTACTTTTTATAAAAGTAATATAAAATTAAATACGCTTACGTCGTATAATAATGTTATTTTTTTTTCTTTGTTCTTACAATACATTATATTCAAAAACATCAAGTTTGTTAGTAGGTATCCGTTTCGACCTCTTCGAAATCATGCCTCCCTGGCTTTTAGAGACGTCATTTCAGCCATTTCGGCGTAACAAATTACATACTTCATTTTATCACCCAGAGAGATCTTCACCCCCCAGGCGTTGAATGAAAGGGAAAGGACAAAGTACATCTTAGCGCCTTCTGAAGTCCTGCTAGTTGTTGACGTCATTCCAATAGAATCCACATCCCTTGGGTACCTCTCGAACATTGACCTTTATTTAAGTTAATACGAGTAGATACACCTAGATATTTGTGCAACGGATTCTCACAGCAGTGTCCTCACCGAAATAAGCACAATAATGTGTAGTATCGTATGCACATAAACTGCAACAGAAAGGCATAAAAATAGTGGTGGGCTGATCAGGTGGGTCACTGAATCGTATTCATTTGTTTAGCAAGTATCGACTTTTTATTAGTCCAAGTAACATCACTCACAAAAATGTTAGCAAATATTTTTTTCTTGAATAAGTTCTTCGGCAAAATAAACTTGGCTTTATACTGACGATTCATTCAAAGGAGCACTGTATTGTCCTATACTACGGTCGGTATAGCTATGAAAGGAAGGTTGGGTAAGACACGCCCCCAACAATAAAAGGACCCCGCGGTGTCGGGGACAAAGCTAAAACGGGAGGGTGTCCCCTTGCCATCCTTGTCACACCCGTGAGCTTTTGAAAGCTTTCTGTCTCCTCGATCTCCTCGGTTCACATGATGCCTTGGTACAATCCCGCGCTACAAACGCCACTGTCGCTAGCCGCTTTCTCCTTCTGATGAACTTTTTTAGTTATCGTGAGTCGAGAAAGAGACAACAAAATAATGGAAGCAGTCGTGTCTCGTTCTATCGCTTACAAGGAATGACATTCTACAGGGAGATTCCAAGTGCTACTAATTAATGCTGTTTATAATGTGCAGACAATTTACTCAGCAATCGTATAATTAGTAAAAGAACAATAATTTACTTTTGTCTGCAGCATGAATTAACGTGATGGTATAATTCCAGTATGTCGAGGTACGCGTATAGCACCGCAATCCCTGCAGTCAACGACCTCGACTCTCCCGCCAACCACATCCATGTCACCAGTGCCGCTGACCATCGTCCAGGAACAGGCGACTCCGCAATCGCCGCCTGTCTGCGCCGATGCCACTGACGTCAAAAACCCGCTGGGGAGACTCCGCAGTGCCATGAGAAACTCCGCTTACACACAAATGAACGCCTTCTTTGATGCCTTCATTATTTTTTATAGCGATGAACATTTGGTAAGATCCTTTTCAATAGAAAAAATTATACCTAACTTATTATTCTCACTCTGAAAGAAAATTATAATCATCCGTGTAATTTTCTCGTCAGTTTACAGTCATCATTGTATAAATGCTACTACAGTTACTTACCTAAATCATATAATCAATCGTCGCTATAAACATTTTTCTTCGCAACTGTACCAAGTTTTATGTCGTATTTGGCATCATTGGTGAGTTTGTGACTACAAAAAATTGTTCTAAGAAAATCTTTCAATCAAATGTATTAAAAGAAAGTTTTAAATATGTATCTGCAGGTACAGTCAACAGCAAAAGTAGATGATCAAAATAAGAAATTTAATACTATGAACGGAGTTCGCGTCAGAACTGTGTGGCGTCGGAGTGATTCAAAAGTATGTGATTGTAAATTATACCAATCATTTACTACTAGTACAGCTGCCATATATTCGTGATCACTTTTGACTCCAAAAGTTATAAACTCAATTCGCATCAGAACTAAGAAGTGAAAAAAATATTCAAAACTAGTGAACAGTTAAAATCTAAAATTAAATGATAAAACTGAGGCCACGTAATCATGAGGCAAATAATTCATCCATACTTATTTTTTAATTATCCCAGTAATTTAATTTGTTATGTTTTACGGAAAAACAGCTGAATTGGATAAAAATTTGCATATTTAATATATGCCTAATGCATTAAAAATCATATAATTGAAAAACTTTACTATTTTTTTATTTATTTTTTGTAACTTCTGTAAAAAGTTTCAAAGTAGCTGATGTGATACAAAACCGTAAATAAATCAATATTATTATCTTTGCGCGTTTGTGAATTTATGTCAATGTTCAAAAGTAGCTGATGCGATACAAAATCATAACTCAATGATTGCTTCTGCCCAGTCGGCTACAATATATTTGTAGCAACCTCATACCCTCAACCTCAAGTTTTTGTTTCTTTTTTTTTTACTTTGACGTCTGTCACAAACAAGACGTCTGTGACAATCAAATATAGTAGTCGAGTTTATAACTTTTGGAGTCAAAACTGATCACGAATATATGGCAGCTGTACTAGTAGTAAATGTTTGGTATAATTTACAATCACATACTTTTGAATCACTTCGACTCCACACAGTTCTGACGCGAACTCCGTTCATTAGTATTGAATTTCTGATTTTGATCATCTACTTTTGCTGTTGACTGTACTATCCTGTAAAATATGTTTATGCATTACGTCATGCACGTCAAATTAAATTACCTATCGGGCTTACGTTCATAATTAGTTACATCTATCTTTTGTCAGACTTCTGTTCCATGCAAAGTGTTATTCTTTGTTAGGCTTTTAAATTCACTTGTATTTATATTTCTCGTCCAGAGCGAAGAGCCTCTAATGCCAGAGCGTCGCCTTCAATACATCAGTGGCTGGGACGGCGCCGGCACCGGTGCCGTGCTGGCTGACGGCGGCGCCGCCGTGTGGGTGCCGTCCGGTGATGTCCGGCGAGCGCGGTCTATCGTCACCTGCGCGTGGCTGGTCATCGATGCTGATGACCCTAGCCAGCCCACCATTACTGAATGGATATCGGTCAGTGATTAGCTAAATGCTAAAATACAATAGCACAGCGGTGACTGTAGTTACTATGCGAGCCAACTAAGAATGCGCCTGTCAAGACGCCATTTTGTTGCCATTTTGACAGTTTTGCAGTACTTTATCTGTCAGGAAAGTTGAGGAAAGTACTGCTATCGTGTGAAGTTGGCAACAAGCGCGATCCCATTCTTAGTTGGCTCGCATAGTACCTATGGCATTACCTACACACACTGTAACAAATCTACATTAGGCGTAAAATGAAGTGTCATGCGATTTTGTACCTTAAATGATTGTACTTAGGTACTGACCAGCTATGCAGCTGTTGAACTTATGACCTACCCTGCACATTATATGCTCTGCAAATTATTCTGGTTATAAATTGTGCTTGAATTTTTTTTTTCATGTTTTATTTCGTAGGAGCGGCTAGCCCGCAGCGGTCGTGTAGGTGGCGACGCTCGTCTGACGTCTGTGGGCGAATGGCAAGTGCTGTCGACAGCCCTGCAGCGCGAGGGTCTACAGCTGGTGCACATCCCCACGCTCCTGGATCAGCTTTGGAACGAAGAGCCTGACCCAGACCTAAGGAGACCCGATTTCCCTAAAACTGTCGCCAAGAATTATGAAATTGAATATGCTGGTTACTTTCTCTTCCATACCTAATAATTTATTAGTCATTATTTGATGGTCCTTTTGTAAGGTTAGACAGAGTGAGCTTAGGGTTCATGAAAGCTAATTTCACTGTCGTCTATACTTCCACCATTTATTTTAACAGAGTCCGTCCCATGAGTCAGTGTTCAACATCACCAAATAATGCAATGAATCTAAAACAAGATGATGTTCAACTGATAACTATATGTCCTATCCTATAGTCCTATAAGTATTACCTATGTAAACAAAAATATAGACTTAACAATAACACTAGACACAAAAAGCTAAAAACTTAACCATTTCAGGTGTGAGCTGGCGCGACAAGGTATCCTTGGTCCGAAACGAGTTGCGCGCCGTCGGAGCAGACGCCATGATAGTCACTGCCTTGGACGAAGTAGCCTGGCTGCTGAACGTGCGAGGAAGGGACCTGCCGTACGCCAGGCTGCTCAAGGCCTTCGTGGTAGTCAGTCTGAGGGAGGTGAAGGTGTTCGTCCCACCCGGGAAGCTGTCTGTACATGTGCGGGATGCACTCGCTGTGTATAACTGTTTTACTAATAACTGTACAAGGTAATAATCAATCTGCTTAGCTTTTTCTCAGCTATGTTGAATCGGCTTCCAATCTACCGGATGCAGCTGAATACCAGTACTTTACATGGAGCGACAGCCTATATGACCTCCACAACCCAGTTACTGGGTAACACGATACCCCTTGGTAAGACTAGTTGTCAGACTTTCGGGCTTCTAACGACCCGTTACGACCGTCAAAGATCCAAGAATGACAGCCGGGACCAACGGTTTAGAACGTGCTTTCCGTGGCACGGAGGGGTCTAGGAATGTTAAAATGGACCCATCCACGGACTGACTGCGGCAAGCGAAGCTTAACCTGATCGATCGACCCGTGCGGCAGATAATTTAAAAAAAGAATATCTGTCATGTAACCGATGAGATTCCACATCGGGAAAAATGGTGAACTTTCATACAAATTTTCATCACCTATTTTAACCCCAAAATTCTTTCTTACTTCACCGATCTCTAGAAAGGAACTCTTGTGCAAAATTTCATGCTTCTAGCTAGACCCAGCGGTTAAGGCTTGCGTTGTCTGTCAGTGATGGCTCAGAAACATTAGTCGATAACACGGTCATGCATTGCAGCATGCGGCTGTCAAACATGCGGTTGCAGGTTCTCCGTATACCACAGTCGTTACCTTATACAGTATGTTAACTAACAGAGGGCGTTCCCGTTAACCCGCAATAGTATAGCGTCCATACATGCTAGAAAAAATATTAAAATATAAAATGAAAATAATAAGGAATAAAAACGGTTCCCCGGATACGGGCCCTATGGCATTCCTTGGGCCCGCATGCAAGGAAACGTTTTCCTTTCCATTAATCGATAGGGCCCGCATGTGGGGGTGCTAGAGATTTCTGTAAAGCATGCCATAGGGCGCGTATTTGGCCCGATTTCATTAGTGCATAGGAAACTAGGTGCGGTACCTACACACTAGAGAACCTGCACCGCACGTTTGGTAGTTGCTTTGAGGGAGTGGCACTAAACAGGCGTATTACCTTAAGGAGCAACAATGAATGTTGAGTGGAGCAGTTTTAACTGTGTGTGACTTGCCGAAGAATAATAAAATAATTAGCTTCATTGGCATTATCGGTGGCATCCGAACATTTGGTTCCGGGCCACCACCTTCCGGCAAATCCAAGAAACTGGCATCATTTTCTGACGTCGTACTTGATGTGTAACCATCGCTGTGTTTTATGGTTTAGTAAAGGTCATGAGAGCAGTGGTGGCCCAGTGGTAACGGCCCCGACTTACGAGTTGTAGGTCGTGGGTTCGAACCCAGGCAGGCGCTTTACTTTGTGTAAATAATTTCGTCACCACTGCTCTCAAAACGGTGAAGGAAAACATCGTGAGGAAACCGGCATGTCTTAGAACCAAAAAATTCGAAGACATGTGACATCTACCAACTCGCACTGGGCCCGCGTGGTAGATTACAGCCCACTCCCTCTCACAGAGAGGAGGCCTGTGTCCCAGCAGTGGGAACATTAATAGGCTGATGATGATGATGATGATGAAAGGTCATGATAGGGCTAGGCTAGTAACAGCCGACACACAACGTCTGAAAGTTTTTTTTTTTCTAGAATCGAATAAGCAATCATATCGATTAAGATCGTGAGAACCTTAACCAATCACATACTTCCCAGGGTAAACGACTACACCAGCATCTATACAGAGCTGCGTCGGGCGGCTGAGGCCAAGATCCTGATACCTGCAGCCGGCACCTTCCAACGAGGAGCTTCCGCGGCCATCGCACAGAGCGTACCGCCTGCCAAGAGGATGTTCCTACTGTCTCCCATCATCTACCTAAAGGCACAGAAGAACGAGGCTGAGGTTAAAGGCATGAAGAAGGCGCATCTAAGGGATGCTGTTGCTATGTGCACCTTGCTGAGTTATCTTGAGGTGACAGCTTTTGTATTTAATTTTATTTTGTTATATTCGGGAATCTTACATTATGAAATTGAAGGCACTGAACAGTATCAGCGAAATAAAACTGTAGTGTGACTTTTGATTGTCAATAAATCTGGTAGTTACGGTCGTAAGTGCTCACTACCTCATGCCATCTACATCGGTACGGTGTGTGTACATATAAATATTTCTATGTAGACGCGATGACTACGGTGTCGGTGTCTGTCTTTCGTTTCGATGTTTCGATAGCCACATTTAGCTATAACTATATGATCTTTTTGATGAATAAGTACCTAAAAAACGTTATTATGATTATTAAATCGGCAAAACAATCAGCTAAAGTTTTGAAGATGGGAAATTGGCTAGTTGCGATTAATTAGTAGCATCACCATCATTTATGTATATTAGCGATAAACATTTTGATACAGCTACAAATTCTTACGGTGCCTTCGTCGGGAGAGAACGGTCACATGATTACTGATTTAAAAATAACTTTTCCTATGCCACATTCAGACTAAATCAGCTCTAAGCGAGATGTCGGTGGAGCAAACAGCAGACCTAACCCGCGAAACGCAGGCGGGGTACATCGGACCATCGATGAAGACGCGCGTGGCGTACGCCGCGAACGCCGCAGACCCCGACTACCGAGCCACCAACGCTTCCAACAAACTAATCTTCAAGAACGCGACGCTGGTGATACGGTCTGGAGGACAGTATGATGGTAATATTGTTGTTCTCAAGATTTGCCTATAAAATACGGTTTTACATAAGGTCCCAAAAAGGAATCACCAAAAGATATTCACCAACAGGTAAGATTCACGGTAACTGAATGGTGCTCAATTATTTTCAGATTAAAAATTAACTGATCCAGTTTAGCTATGACTATATGATCTCGGCTATTGATCCTGCAACATTACGTTCACAGAGGGTACAACGGTAGTAACCCGCACAGTGCACTACGGTTCTCCAACACGAGATGAACGAAAAGCCTACACCACAGTGATGCGCTCGCTGGCAGCATTAGCAGGGTTACGAGCACCGGGTGCGTTGCCCGCAGCTCACGCCGACCCTGTTGCGCGGGCGCCGCTGTGGGCCGCCAAGCAAGACTACCCGCATCCTACGGGACATGGGGTTGGAGCCGCGCTTAGCCGTAAGGAAGGTATGTAGTAGCCACAGCGTTGTTTTATACTTAGTACAAGTAACATAACATGCATGCTGTATTCGTACTTGGTCAATACCGACTAGTCGTACTCAGCGCTGCTCCTCCACATTTATTATGCACATGGCCAAAGTGTAGAACTCTTTGCCAGCGTCTGTGGTTCCACGCGGTATAACCCGTCATGTCAGTCAGCCTTCGTGTACCCAAAGCAAGAGTGAACGAACCTACTTACCTAGTACTTAGTAGTAGTAGTGTGTAGCATCTTCGCGTTTTACGCTCGGATCGTTCCATCATAGACCTCATACATCGCTTTCCACCAGGCGAGAACGAGGTCAAGAGCTGGTCCATTTCGTAAACAAAATAAAATTTACAAAACAGTGATGCAACTGATGCAGATTTCGGTCGAACCAACTCACAATCAGTAGGTACTCGCTATTCAAATTGTTTTCAACTAAGTACAACGAGAGGGTTTACGTACCGTGATGATTTTAGCCTTTTTTTATTATTAAAGCCACCAACAAAAGTCTTACTCCCCTAGATAAAAGAAATAGGCGACACTCGTATTTTCTAACACTTGACACGTTTGTATTATGTTTGGGTTTTCAGATCCAGTAGTAATTGACTACAGACAAGACACCAATCTGCACACACTCAGAGAAGGATACTTTATCACAGCTGGTACGTTTGTACACTTACTTTTATTATTTAACTGTTGCACGCGACTTCGTCTGCGACCCAAGATTAAAACTCCGTCCTTCTCCAGATCATGGTCTACCGATGTGCCAAATTTCAACCAAATCCGTTCAGCTGTTTTAGGGCCTATGCACACCACGTTTTTTAACGGCGCGTTGGTAGCGATACAGACGCGATACGCACGCAAGTCAGACGCAGCCTGTAGACCTTACAAACTGCTCTGTAGGATAAAATAAAAACGCGCGTCAACGGCGCGTTTTAGAAAAACGCTTTAACGAAAAAACGTGGTGTGCATAGGCCCTTAGAGTGAAAGCTTAACAAACAAACAATTAGTTAGCCTTATAATAAGAAAATGGTAGGTTGAGGCTGCCTGTCCACCGGAGCGGAGAGGAGAGGAGAGGAGCGGAGATGTGTCAATATTAACCAATAGAATCAAAAATCCGCTCCAGAGGTGCGATTCTATTGGTTAATTTTGGCACATCTCCGCTGCTCTCCTCTCCTCTCCGCTCCAGTGGACAGACAGCCTAAGTCTGCCTAATAACTAAATCCCATTGCCTCCATAGAACCTGGTTGGTACGAGACAGGGAAATACGGCGTCCGCCTTGGAAATATTCTAGAAGTGGTATCTAAACCGAACGGCTACCTGGGATTTCATGAGGCCACTTTAATACCTTACGAGCCAAAGCTGATCGACAGGAGTATGCTGACTGAATATGAGGTAAGATTGAACATTAGTAGCTAGCTATGAAACCTCTTTTTCGGGGAAGTACGAAGTACTTTCACACAACACGTCTCAATACTGCGGTCAACCAGCATACAGTCCTCTCACAGTTATGTTGACTCTGCCAGTGATCTTTTTTCTTGTTACAAAGTCACCACCACCTTACCATTTTAATTGTACCTAAGTTAAACAAATTTAAATGTCTTATGATGTTTTTCTTGCCGTGAATAACTACGGTTTAGGGACTACCCACACTTATTCAGCTTATGCATAGAAAACAAAGATTTTGTATGGAGACGCATCCGTTCAGCTTTCTGCGTCTATTCAGCTTTCGCGGCTAACAAATAAAAAATGAGGAAAAATGTGTTATTATCATGCGAGTGCTACAGATAGAGTTCAGCGCTGTTCTGCCGCGTTCAGCGCTGTTTTGTTCAGCGCTGTACGCGGCTGATAGAAGCAGAACTGTATAAGAGTGACCAAAATCGTTCAGCGACACGCGAATGGAGCTGAATAAGTGTTAGTACTCCCTTATTCGCCGTGTGTAGGCACGGTCGTCAGTGTTGCATGGATAGGGACCTATGGAAGCTTGTTGACAGACACGTTTTTCTACGGCGCGGTTTATACGCCGTACCGTCATTGACCGTGAAGGAAACGTGCCCGGTATAAGGGGTCATACGCTAGCTTGGTGTTTCAGAGGTGAGAGGTAAAATAACTGTGGAAGGACTAATAGAGCTGTGTATAAGTACACTCGAAAAAGTTGGCGGTTGACTTAATGACTATTTATCACTCTTAAGAAATAAGGTAAAAAAATGGTCAAACGCTAACGTTGCTCACTTTACCTGCCTAAAGAAAACGTTCCTTTCAGATCCAATGGTTGAACAGCTACAACGAGAGAATAAGGAAGGAAGTAGGACCCGAGCTGAAGTCTCGAGGACAAACTGACGTCCTCTACTGGATGATGAACAAGACTGTGCCCCTGGAACTGCCTTCTAAAGTCAAAAAGATTATCAGTAACTCTGCTGACCCTTGTGTAAACCTGACGGCTTTTCTACTTGCCCTGGCAGTGATGCATGCTGTTGTGTAAAGTTTAAATATTGTATTGGTATATCTTTATACGAATTGGACAATGTTTTCTTACACATATTTATTAATCAGACTAAGCTGACTGAAGCAATGGACTAGCAATCTGTTTCAATTCATTTCAATTTCTTATTGATCGTGCATTACGTAATTAGGGTACTGATTTACAGTATCCCAAAAAGCGTTATTTACTAGATAAAACCAAACATTCAACAGAATTTGTTTAAAATAAATACCAAAATGTATCCGGGGGCGGTGAACCAAGTCTTTAGTAAAATTATAATTTTATAAGTCTTCTAACATTTTCACCTCATTTACCTAATATTTATAAAATTAAAAATAATTCAACATGTTATGTATTACTTAACGAGTAGAGTAGATAGCAATTTATAGTTATAATTATTGTAGAATTTATTAATTGTTACATATAGTGCCT
The DNA here is from genome assembly GCA_948150665.1 of Conistra vaccinii. NCBI lineage: Eukaryota > Metazoa > Arthropoda > Insecta > Lepidoptera > Noctuidae > Conistra > Conistra vaccinii. The sequence goes on from OX411318.1 coordinate 18,713,025, forward strand.
TTGTGAGTACGAATGTCATATCCGAGATGGTGCCATAAACTTACGCAATATTAGCTGTGTTTCTGAATGTACGTGAAAGTTATAGATTTGCTATTAATGTGGATGTGTTCACTTATTATTGTAACATCATAAACATTATAATAATAATTATGATATTATAAAATATAATGTCTATGTCGTGGCCAGATCTTAAAATGTACCATTTCCTATTTTTACTACACCATGGACCCTACATTAATCTTATGGCCAAACGTCGACTGACATATTATTACTTAATTAAAAGATGACGTTTAAACGATATGGCCAATGTTAGCTGGCCATTTCATGAAATGGGCAATTCCATAGATACGCTAGTTTTGATAATACGTACATCTATGGTCAATTCTAAGGTCTGGTCACGGCATCTACCTATAATATGTTGATAGCGTAGAAAGTGGTTGTGTCTTCTGTGTTCTGAGAGAGTTTTTCTACCACAAGTTTGTCCAAAACTTGAATAAGTAAAATCAATGTAGGTAATAGGGTTATACTACTCACGTGTTTGTTTCGAGACATTTCTGCATAGGTAACCCTAATCGAACTCAAATGGAACCAGAGCACCACCTTCAACACTTTGCTGTCCGACCGAATTTCGTTTTCGATTCGGCAAAAATATCCATTTTCGGCAATTATCGTTGTCAGTCGAAAAAAAAACCATTTTCGGTTGGACTCTATCTACTTATTAAAAGCTTTTATTTTTTATAACTTATCTACGTGCGCTACTTGATCTGTGTCTTATCTTCGGTAGAAGTAAAATCTTATTTTTTTATTCGGGATATGATTGTTTTTACTTTATTAAAATTATTTGTAACAATATAAGTGTTGTATGAGTATTTTATCATATTTATTACGTAGTAATTATTTCTAAATTCTAAAAAGAATATAATGAAAATAAATCAAGCACCGAGTGCCTTATTGAAAAGTAGTCTGTAAAAATGCTTAGTAATACGAAGTAGATAAATATTATAAGTACCATAATAAATGTAAATAAGTTTAATTAATCTTATAAGCATAATCACTAATTGTGTTGTTGTCTATCGTTATGACGAAAAAAAAATCTTAAGAAATTATTATGACTATTGATTATATTTATATCTAAGATGTATTAAAAAAAGCAATGTTCTTTAATCGTGTGCACTTTGTATACTTATGAAGTAACACTAATTTACTCTTCGTTATAGTAGTTTTTAACTTAATGTCTGTGTAAGCCATGTATTTATTAGGCAAGAAATGAAAGAGGTGTTACAAACATGTTCGGGTCGGTATGATTCGGCACAGAACGGGGGAAAAACCTAATGTATATTTTGCCGTCCGGCGGTGCCGAATCATGCGAACCCGAACAAGCGTGTAGCACCCCAACGAGGGTCACAAAGACTTGCAGAACATTTTTGTGTTGTTATGACAAAACAACTGCTCAACGCGATTTGAGGCGAGCAACACAGTCCTTTGATTTACAAATAGACGCGTGTTTGTTCATCTTGTCGATACATCTTATGAACGAACAAGAACATGGTGAACACGAACATCAATCACTTTGTTCGCATGTGCGTACCAGTAACGAAAATCAAACACTGTTCTTCAAAAAAGCGGCCAAGTGCGAGTCATAATCGCCCATGAAGGGTTCCGTAGCAGCAATTAACATAATATAAAAGTCCTTGTAGTTCGTTACAGGTAAATTGCGGATTACGATTTATGACTTATAAAAAAAAAACTACGTACTAGATCTCGTTCAAACCAATTTTCGGTGGAAGTTTACATTGTTTTTTGTTTTATCATTCTCTTATTTTAGAAGTTACAGCCCCCCCCCCCCCCCCCACACACACATTTTACCACTTTGGAAGTGTCTCTCGCGCAATCTATTCAGTTTAGAAAAAAAAAATATTAGAAACCTCAATATCATTTTTGAAGACCTATCCATAGATACACCAGACGTACGGGTTTGATGAAAAAAAAATATTTGAGTTTCAGTTCCAAGTATGGGGAACTCCCAAAAATTGTTTTTTTTTCTATTTTTGTGTGAAAATCTTAATGCGGTTCACAGAATACATCTACTTACCAAGTTTAAACAGTATAGTTCTTATAGTTTCGGAAAAAAGTGGCTGTGACATACGGACGGACAGACAGACAGACAGACATGACGAATCCATAAGGGTTCCGTTTTTTGCCATTTGGCTACGGAACCCTAAAAATGTTCGTTGCGATCCAATTTCGAATCCATGGCTACTATTGCTACTAAAGCGAATTGAGTGGTTGAGTTCGAACACAAGTCGAACTGTGTTCGTGTTCGCTTTACTAATTTACGTCCACACATACGTACCAAAGTTTCCTGTTCGATGTTCGTGTTCATATGTTTTGTTCGTTCATGCGTACACGCCTTGGTTTGGCCTGCCTTGTAGTTGCTACGTTTACATCATAACTGAAGAAATGTGAAGAATAGAGGCAGGATGTTTTACAGGCTCCAGTGCTGCCATTGTCGCCTAATAAATACCACGGCATTAATGTTATGTAGGTGTGTGTGAAGTACAGTGTACGTATAGACTCGCTTCACTGCCAACGACGCATATAATATAATATTGTGCAATAAATAAAACTTATGATGAATTTATTAATCTTTTTATTCACATTGGTCCGTGTTAGTTGAATCACACATACATAAGACTGCTCTTATATGTATACTAGATGACGTCAATTGCACATTTATATCTAACATTGCAGTAGCTGGGACAAGAGTTTCTACATTAGAATTCACCCCCGCTTTCAATTATCAGTAGGTACAGATAGAATCAATTCTAACTGCAATATACAGTTTAAATGAAATAAGTAAACAAGTACCTAATTTGCATTCACCAAACATGTAAACGAATACGAGTTTTCGGAAAAACAACTATAATACCTACACATAAGGTTCAATTTGCGCTACAGCTTCATATTTTTGATGACTTTTTCAATAGTACTAGTCAGTCTAAAATCAACTTTATTTACACTAGCATAAATTATTGGAAACAAGAATTTGAGAATAGACCTTGCATAAGTAGTACCGTACGCAAAATACGCGGTTTGACGATTACATAAGTAGAAGGTATATGAAAAAAACTCCAGTCGTCACTGACTTGACTCAAATGAAGCTTGTGCGGTTTTGACCATTGATTTGTGATCAATCGTTGAATTCGTAGTTAACTTGCAGTTTAAATGAAGCTTTACCAAGAGCATGTTAAATACATTTCTCACTGTATTACATAGTCGAATTGCAATCTGTCTGTACATACCATCGAAGAACTTCATATCAATATACCGTAAGGACTATTTCTGCTTGCAACGCTCGACGGCTATAGGACCGGGGCGGTAACAGATGTGATCATCGTGTTCAAGGGATTTTGTTTTCAATCTGCTTAGATATGAAGTTCTTCTCTACTCGATAGTACAGACGCCAGCATATCAAGTTACTACAATCTGTCAAATTTCTTTATTAGATTTTCAACTTTAGCGCTACAGAATAAGGTTCAATGTTGATTGAGAAAATTTGACAGATTGGAGTAGATTTATGTGCTGGCGTCTGTACACACGTATACGAAAATTTATGATCATTTATACCAATACTCATTCAGCCTATAATATAAATAAAGTCAGTCTGAGTTTAAATATACACGAAGATTTATTATTATTGGTACAAATATCATTTTTCCGTCTCTTTCTTCTCCCTAACATCACGAATGAGATTACATTTTTATTATACACTTGTATACATTTGTTTATTCGGAATGTGTGCAATAATTAGTAGTTTCATTATACATTATACAAAATGGCACGAACAACATCACCCAATACTTGACACGAATGTGCAAAAAATAATAAACGGTGCAGTCAAACAATTGCGTGTGATAATAAAAATATAAAATATATTAAAATTTTGATTAATATACAAACAAAACGCTTAACTTCTGCTTAGCGTAACACAAAATATTTACAGACCTCGTACTGACAACAATATTTTTAAGACTGTCAATTTTGAATGATTTATAAAATAAACAGCTGAGATTATAAGATAAAAATATTACTGAAAATTAATTGTTATTACAAAACAACATTATTCCACATAATTTCGGACCTGATAAATTACAAGAGTCGAGTAATATATAAATATATTAAATCTATTTTATATAAACTTTTAAGCTTCAGTCTTCAGGCTGCATATTATAGTTTATTACATAATATAAATATTATAGTGTTATATTTATCAATAATAATAGTTCAAGATAGTCGACAATGAGAAAGACAATATAATCGGCTGCGATTAGAAAGGGATAGAAACTAATGAAACGTATGGGAATCATCGGAAGTCCCTTACATTTTATATGTTTTTATTCTTTCAGGTTGGTTTATTTTTTAATTTGATTCTGCTCGGATTTGCTGGCAAGTAAGTAAAAACCTCCTATTCTCCTATTTTAAAATATATAATGTTATTTTGCAGTATCGCTATATTGAACACGAAATGACAATTACTGGTGTAGTTAAAAGCACTGAATTCACTCACAATATGCAAGAGAGCAAATGGTGAGCTGGGGGCCTACCGCCACCTTTAAAGCAGTATTATTTTAATCTTACTTTAGTGGGGGAAAGAGATGGGAGCTATACGTCCTGTAGAGCTTCATTTCTTTCGCACACTACAGTAATATTAAAATAATACTGCTTTTAGAGGTGATCCATAAAAACGGGTTTTGTCGACGGAAGAATAGGCAAAAAGACAGATTGTGATTGTTTATCTGTCCAATGGTCTATTCTTCCGTCGACAAAACCCGTTTCAGGTAATCTCTGGATAAAATTAAATTAAAAAACTTTTTTATGTAATATCATTCACAGTTAGTATATTAGTAGTAGTATTAACAGTTTTTTTATGAATCATAACTCATTAATATTCTATTTATGGATTTAGTAGATTTTCACAGTCCAAAACGATTTAATCAGTGCTGAAAAGTTCAATTTTAACGTTACTACTATTTCTACACAAACAGTTATAAAACAAGCAGATATAAGCATCTATTATACAGTAAGTACTCTTGAAAAACAAGATTCGGTTGTCCAAATTAATTATTTTACTACTTTAGTTTGGAAAATCCAAAAGTGCACGCATCATAACACTAATCAAAAATGAGACAAGAACAATTTATTTAAACACTTTTCATGAAGTATGTTTTTACCCATCAATATGGGTAAAACAAATTTTTCGATCGCAGAGCACAGAGCACTCTCTAATGCTTCGCATTATGAGTCGTGCAATATTAAACTCCTTTAAAATTTAATAATTACTATTTAATAAAATCTTAACAAGAACAATAATTTTTTTACATAACATTATACTTTTAAGCATCTACGAAGTTTTTTTTTATATTATATCACATTGCCCTCTAATAAAATAAAAATATATTTTGACCTACACGAAACTATGTATTTGTGATGGTAATGCAACATATAACATGCCGTTCTTTCCTAACGCTTATACAAATGTCACTCTTGTCATACAAAAGTTAATAAAGGCTTGATTATGCATACTGAACACATGCTTACTACGAGTCAGCTACGTACCACGGAGTAGAAAACAAATGGAGTGCAAATCTGGATGTTATTAGACTAGAAATTATTAGCGCTCGTCTTCATGAGTCGAAACAATAAATGTGGCATAAAAAAGTGATTTTTCTTTTTTATTGCGCTTGCGTTACTAAACATTGGCTATACAAGTGTATAGCCAACTAGGGACAGACAAGTGTCTGTTCCTAGTTGTGATGCAAAAATATACAAATAAATATATAAGTCACTTTTCAGTATACAGTGATTATGAGAACGTTTGACGCAATCCTACGTCAATGAACACTCCATTTGATTACTACTCCGTGTTTATGAAACAAGAAACATTAACCCCCTATAATTACAATACATTACACTATCGACTATTCCGAATAATACTTAAATTGGTATCGAACAGTATTGGATATGATCCGTAGAAGATAAAGCGAACACCAACGTTCGTGGTAGCCGCGGTCACAAGACGTGGGAGCGAGATGACACGAGACAATCACCGTTCTACTCGCTCTTTATGTGACCGCGACTGCCACGAATCTTGGCGTTTAGTGTAATAAATGCACTACGAGTGAACGCAAGCTTGTGGTGGAAGAGTGAACGAATTCGCTGAAGGGTGAAGTTCATCTTCTAAGGTCTACTATTTGTACTGGCGCTGAGTCGTCCACCTTTATATGTGTTACAGTCTGAAAAGGAATTATTTGAATGAAGCATCTTTTTTCATAAACAGCTAGAGGTACTAAACATCTTTGAATGAGAAGTTGAAAAATCTTTAAATAATATAACATACACAGCATATCTGTTGATGGATGGAGAGGGAAAGAGAGGCCAAAGAAAAGATGGATGGACTTTGTGAGGAGTCATATGAAAAAGAAAGGAGTGAATGATAGCGGAACGATTGACAGGGGAGAGTGAAAGAACACGGTGTGCGCCAACCCCACGTCACATGAACTAGGGCAGGAAGATGACGATGACACAGCATAACATCACGCATTTTCCCCGAAGGGTTAGGCAGAGGTGTACCTACAGTACGCCCACATTTCGCAAGTGAAGTCCCATGTATATCTTTGATATGTCACTTTTAACTTTGATTAGTCAAGTAAGTTCATATTTTACAAATCAAAGCAGCAATAAACATGTTTCCGTTGTTAAGTTTTTTTTTTTTAAACAGTTTTAAGAGGAAATGCTGGCAGCGTTTAAGACGCAGATATATGCCAGTGACCTTGAGTGGTTAGCTTGCGTGTTGTGTACTGAGCTCACGCAACGCGTCGTACATCCAGCCAGTAATAGGACTCGCCCATCAAGGACCGCTGTCCCAAATGAGATGCATTGTTAACTTATTATACATTTAAAAAAAGTGTGTTCAATAACGGGGAGGTTTGCGGGGGGAGACAGCAATTGATAGAAATAATAGATATTCTTATAATAGAACTCTATATTGAACCAGTTCACGAATAATTTGTATAATACGGATTATTTTAAGTAAAACTTACGTGAAACAAAGGAGGGTCGTCCGGATGCGGATGAAACCCGGTTTGTCTACAATTTGTGATGAACTGCATGCCGTAGTCCGGAGTCAATGCGAAGTAACCAGTTCTGAAATATGGCATTAATGTTAGAGAAAAGTCTGACTCAGACTTTTCAAGGTTTGTTTGACAAGGTTTTTTCTAAGTTCATTTTTTATTAATTTGATTTTGTAAGTCAAATCGTTGAGCCTTTGTTTAAATTTTTATCGATGTTGCTTTAGAATAGGGATGTTAACTGGTGAAAACAATTTAGTCCGTCAGTCAGACAAAAAAATATATTTGACATGTACTTTTTGTGCATATTAATAAAATAAAAAAGAGTGTATGCTTAAGACCGCACGGCAGAAGTGAAAACTTCATTGTATCTTTCTCGCTCGGGTACACTCGGCGGTCCCGAGTTCACCCGATCGAGCCTTTCAGCTCAGGGCGTGGCGGATCAGCCTAACTTACTACCTACGGAAAAATCTGTGTGCGGTGCGCCAAAAGAAGTTTTCACTTCAAAAATGGTTTAGATAAAATGCATTAAAGTTGCAATGCAATTTTTTTGGCAACATCCATACAACATCACTTTGACTTATTTATTTTAGTAATAACCACATAAACGTCTTAGAACGAATATTTTGAAATATCACTTAATTGACACAAATTAACAAGAGCAAATGGTCGTTTTTTATAAAATATTTCCCTGTTTTTTTTACATTTCAAGTGTGTTAATAAATAACAATGGAGCCAATCAAGCTGCCTAGCCTTTTCCCAACTATGTTGGGGTCGGCTTCCAGTCTAACCGGATGCAGCTAAATATCAGTATTTTAAATGGAGCGACTGCCTTTCTGATCTCCACAACCCAGAAACTGTGTAACACGATACCCCTTGATAAGACTGGTTGTCATACTTTTGGGCTTCTGAATACCAGTAACGACAGAGATATGCTAATGGCAGCCTGGACCAACGTCGTAATGTGCTTTCCGAGGCACGGAAAAGAACAATAAAGAATGTACCACTTACTCATTGTATTTGGGCGCGCACACAATGGCGATCGCTTCAGGCATCATCAGCTGGTACGAGCACTGTGTGTGAAGGTCCACTGACGATAGGAAAGCCGTCTGGGTTGGGTGAGTCTGAAACAATTGAAATAAATAATATTTATTTAAAACTAGCTTTTACCCGCGGCTTCGCCCGCGTGGATGTCGCAAAATATCCCACGGGAACGTACTACCGGGATGACATACCTAAAAGCCGAGGAAAAGATCACTGACCCCCACTGCGCCCGCGTTGCCGTCAACGATAATTATTTTGTTACGCGTAATGTTGAATCTGTAATATCTTTTAAACTATTCATTTAAATGATAATTATGATGTCGAGGCATATTTTAATCTTAATTAAATGTCCAATTTAAATAACATATTTTATTGGATAAGGATTAATATAATACCGGTCATAATAGCTTCGGAAATAACAATGAAATTTTTATAAAATTCTGAAAGATAAAAATGGTTATTGTGGGTCATCCTTAGAAGATAGACATAATGCCATCGCGTACTTTGTTTTATAATATGTAAGGACTAGCTGACCCGACAGACGTTCAATTATCTCAGCCTATCACAGTCTACTGCTGGACATAGGCTTCTCCCAGGTTGCGCCACGACACCCTGACTTCCGCCTTTCGCATCCAGTCTGTCCCGGCCACTTTCTTAAGGACGTCGGTCCATCTAGCTGAGGGGCATCCCAAACTACGCCTGCCGATACGCGTTCTCCACTCCAGGACTCGTCTGCTCCACCAGCCAGTGGACCTTGACAAACATGGCCAGCCCAATGCCACTTCACTTTGCTTACTCTGCAGGCTATGTCGGTAACTCCGGTTCTTTTCCGGATAATTTCATTTCCGATTTTATCCTTCAACGAAACTCCGAGCGTAGCCCACTCCATAGCGCGCTGAGTGACCTTAAATTTGTGGACCAGCCCGACTGTCGGTTTCCACGTTTCGGCACCGTAAGTCATAACGGGCAGGACGCACTGGTTGAAGACCTCAGTCTTCAAACATTGCGGGATAGGCGACCAGAAGACTTGACGAAGTTTCCCAAACACTGCCCAACCCAACTGGATCCTTCTGTCGGCGTCTTTCTCAAAGTTGTGTCTACCGAGCTGGATGACTTGCCCAAGGTGGACATTAGACATAGTCCTTCACAACTTCGAGAGCATTGTACCAATCCACATCGAAGGGTCGCTTACCCTTCGATGTAGATTAGTACAATGCACATAGGTGCATGAAATAAAACGGAGTAAATGCCCGAACGAGTATTATCAAACATCCGTAGAAGATAATGCGATCTAGTAGGTATACACCAACTTTCGTGGCAGCCGCGGTCATAAAACGTGCGAGCGAAATGGCACGAAACTTAGTTAACGAGTTTTTAGAAATCACTAAATACTATACAATATACCGTCCGTTACGCGTCTGATGACCGTGACTGCTTTTTCAAGCCTTCCAAATTAATAAAATACAGATGAATACAGATGTTTCACTCCCCATTTTAGGTATGAAGCTACAAGTAGGTACGCGGCGAGCTCCACTTGTCGAACTCAGTGCGCGTAATGTAGTCAGAATATATAAGAGTTACACGATAGAAAAAGCAACATCTAGGTGAATATAACTCTACGTAATGAGAGTTGTGCGACCTGAATTGCACTTTATTGTGTTGTAGCAAGAGTCGCTTTTTATTTAAATGATTTGGCGGAATGAACCATATGTACTAATCTATGGTATTGGGTTCAAGGGAATATTTGGATTATTTTTTTAAGGGAATATTTATAATAAGGGATTATTTTTTCAGGAGTTGGATAATACGTTCTTTTAGGCCTATGGCTTATCAATCTGACGTCTTACTAAGCCAGTGGGCTGATTCAGTGTAATCTATTCTAATCTGCCAATAAACGTCTACAACTAATATAATCTACACAGGTATAGATATGATACAGAGTGATTCAAAACATTGATAGTAGATATTATTTAATTTGTCAAAACAGTGACTCAGATAGGTAAACAAAACAAAAACCTTGGTCTTTGTATTATACCCATTTTGATACCAACTGATAATAATATACCCGATATTAAAAAGATTGGAATATTTTTTTATCTAATTGTATCTGTGTTATGTTAGGTTAGTTAATTTTATGTTATGAGTCACAACCGTAATGAGTGACCAATGCTAGCGAATAATTAGCATGTTTAATAGGTATTTCGGGTTCATACTCAGTTTTGCCATAGCATACAAACTAAAAGTTATACGAACTAAAACCCAACTACGACAAAAAAGTCAACTAAAAGGTATAAAAAAGACATCACAGACTGAGGTCCGTACAACGGGACCTAACTCAAAACTCAAGCATTTCTTAAAACTATTGTATTCATTGGGCCTTTAATCAATATTATATAAGTTATACACTAGATTTATTTTAGGCATAGTTTAATTTTTTCTACATTTCTACTATTAATATGTAACTTTGTTATGATGTAACTTTTATGTAATTTATATGTGAACTTATGAATAAATGATTGATTGAAAACTAGTTTCAAACCTTTTGATTGGTTAAAACTAGTTTTTTTGAAGTAATGCTCGAGTCTTGAGTGAGGTTCTGTAACGGGCCTGACAAATTAAAAATACGAGTTAGGGTCATAAATCGAATAGATTACGTGTGACTCCGGATTGTTAATTTGTCTGTCTGTGATAAGTAGTTTAGAAGTTATGAGGGAACAGATCAACATTCATACATACATACAGATCGGTCAAAATCCTAACCCTCCTTTTTGCTTTGCCGTTCAAAACATCACGCCTTGTTTCCCCAAAGGGTTAGGCAGAGGTGTACCTATAGTACACCCACATTTAGCCAGTTATGTTTAAGAGGGTGCATCCTAAAAGTTGGCAACGTCGTAAATAGCTGTCAAATAGTTACCTGTTTTGATTAATTTGGAAATAATACTGTATAAAAATAAGAAATGTGGCTAACTAACTAACTAGAATATTAATAATGAATTGCAATTATAACATTGAATTTGATGTTGTACCCGTTTTAGATGTAAAAAAGTCATTTGGAAAGTTTCCAAAAACTTTTTTAACATGTAAAACTAACTATTCGGTGTTACGATATTAATGATTGCATTTCATAATCAATATTCTAGTTCGCTAGTTAGCCACATTTTTTATTTCCATACAGAAATATTATCAAATTAATCAAAACAGCGAAATATTTGACATCTATTTGCGACGTTGCCAACTTTCAGAATAAACCCTCTTAAGTCCCATGTAATAGTGGGCGAGTCTATTGCCATCAACCGGGCACAAATCCAGACTCCGAGCTGCTACTGAGAAATTCCAGATAGAAAAACCCAATAGCACTTTGCTCGACCCGGGAATCGAACCCAGGATGTCATGCTCAGCAGTAGCGCTTGCGACCACTAGACCAGAACGAGGCAGTCTACTAGACTCGATAAATCGATTAAACCCCAAGATTTGCACTTGCTTCATGGGGCTACAGAGGCCATTGCACATCAAGGAGTAGACCGGGGGGCGCGGTAATGGTAGGGAAGACGTGCCCTTAGGATAAAGAAGGATTAGCGAGCCGTACCGGATATGCATCCTTGAGTAGGCAATGGAATAGAGGAGAGACGGGTAAAGCATTAACAAGTGAAGAGTTGTATCAAGTGTTATTAGGTTTTTCCGTTATTAATTTCTCAGTAGCAGCCCGGTGGCTGGATTAGTGCCCGGCTGATGGCAATAGGCCAACCCTCAGGGGTGTATTCCCCTGAGGGTTGGCCGTAATGCGTTGGCCGAGCGTAATGTTACGAAAGTTATGAATACTAACAATGTACGGTGTGATGGTTCTACGAATAGACTATAACACTATCACTATCTTTACCTAATAAAAAATCTTAAATACATTAATTATTTTACTGACAGACAACGCACAGCGGCAAATGAATACAGATGGGTCACTCCGCATTTTAGGTAAAGCTATAAATAGGTACGCGGCGGGCTCAGTGGGTATAACGTAGTCAGAAGACTCAGAAGATATCAGAGTAACGCGATGTGATTAAATGGCACTTCTAGGTGAATATAACTGTAGGTAATTAGCGCTGTGCGACCTGAATTGCACTTTAGTGTCGTAGCAAGAGTCGCTTTTTATTTATATGATTTTACGTAGCGGACCATCTGTACTAATCTATGGCACAGCCTAAACCACTGGGTCTATAGTGTTGGTCACCGACCTGAGGTATGTGAGCGGTGAGCGAGCGGAGGTAGACAAAGGTCAAGTTAATTCAGTCTGCCAATTTTGTCAATGTTGCCCTCCCTCGTCTCCGGCGGCACGTCTTGCGGGGCGGCAAGTTTTGCAGGCCACGGGCAGTAGCGTTCGCCGCCGCGACCAGTATAGACCGAGAGCGAAATGTCTTTAAAACTCATCTCGATATTGCTTAGAGAGGAGTGATAGTTTTGGTTCATGGCATAATATTTAGAATACAGACTACTTATCCAGATATTTTTTTCGATTATACCCGCATGAGTGGCGAAACTATTGTAACATTGTAATTAATATTCAACCAACAACTGGAGAGAAAGGTCAATGCAGATAGCTTAGTTAATTTCGGCAAAAAAAAAAAGCAAGTATTCATTATTTCGCGGCGAATACAACTAAGTTTGGTTTCTGCACTATTCGCCGCGTCTGCCGCTCGACACCGCGGCATGCGCCGTACATACATTTGTTAATTTGTTTCCGTCGCCCGCCGCGCCGCCAGACGCTCGTGCGATTCGCTCGGCGAATTTCGCCGGTCGCCCCGCCGTTCGCCGCTACGCGTGGCATGACTAGTACATTTCAATACATTTGTTTTGGTCGCAAGACGCTTCGCCGTTCGCACCGCGCGAATATTCGCTGTAGCGAATGTCCCGTGCCTTGGCGGTAAGGAAGGATTTAAAAAAAAATCCTTCCATATAGAGGTTAAGGCTGAAAGTTCGTAGGTCGTAATTTTTGCCGATGAGAAGTTTCATCGGCACACGTCTTGTAGTATAATAAGTGTTTATCTCACATGTATCCATCCCAAAGTGATAAGGTTTTGTTGGTCTTGGTAGTGGAAGATCTCCTCCTCATTGTTAGTGCTGCAAGAGTCCGGGGTGCCCGTTTGCTTGGGCACGATGACGTGTGTGATCTTCAACTGGTGGCGCTCCTGTAATGTGACGTCAAATTTTATACAAGGTGGATTTTTGAGATGGCGCAATAAGAGCAGCTACCTTTGTGACACTCCGGGACACCTTTACCGTTGTAGCTACAGGAAAACAGTCTTAGGAGACTGTCCTTAACTTTCTGAGACATTTTGATCTGCATACACAGATTTTGAAAAAATTGTACAGTAAGAAAGAAAATGTGCATTTTTCACAAAAACCTCTTTTTGATCCCAATCGATCCTGTTTCAAAGGATCAATATGAAGTATGCAACGTTTACCAAATGCAGTCTGTGAAATGTCGCCTTGAGGGTGATTGTGATCGAATAAAGTGTAGTTTAACTCACGAGTATCCCGGCGAGAATGCCGCAGGTCTCGACGTTGCGCGCCGTGTTGCTGGAGGCGAGGCGCAGAAACTTTGCCAGCAGCGCGGCTGGGACCACCACAGTGCGCAGGCGCGCCTCCCCGTACAGAGACTCCACGCTTGCGCCGCCGCTGTACAGTGTTACATCCCATCTTTAAATTACATTTCATAACAGGTGCAAAAAGACTATGTGTCTTTTTGCACGAAGCCAAAAGTAACTTGTTCTTTCCGTCATTGCGATCATGTTTTTGTACTGGATCATACCTGGGAACCTTCTAGTTATGGAGATTTTAAAGGTCAAAGTTTCAACATTTTATACGTTTTTTGAATGTTATAACTTATAAAGAAATTTAAATACCACCATGACTCCTATGCCGTTGCATGCATAAGCACAATATTTTGCGTGCGTTACATTGCGCGCTACCGTAAACAGCGATATTTCACACAAAAAATAAAAGTATTTTCTCAGCAACAATTTTTGCTCAGTACTAAGGTTAATGTACAGAAATATTAGTGACTGCTTGTAGAAGAGTGATATACTCACACTTGCGGCCGTGACGGCGGTATGATCGGCGGCACGGGTTGGTAGTGGTGCGAGGGCGCCCGCGGCGGCTCGTTCGCGAAGTCGTCCGGGTACAGGACGCCATCCATTGTCGGAGCCGACGGCGACACGGCCCACTGCTCCTGAATCACCATGCTCACACATACACACACTAGACTACACTTCTCAACATGTAACATTGCTAATTCATTAGTACGCGAACGCACACGCATTTTGTGGTGGTGTAGGGCTGGCGTTTTGGGGGACTGTCTTATAGTAAATTTGAAGTTCAAAATGAGCTGATTCTCAGCCTAATTTGAATAAATGACTTTTAATTAATTTGTAGTTCTAAAAATGTGACAAAACAAAGGTAAGGCAGCGGTTACACCCAATGCTGTCGAAACACTGGCGTTGCCATTTACTCGCGAAGCAACTACTCTGCCAAATCTATCCACATATCTAATCTCAAGTGGTGCTGATTTCGAATGTACTCATACTGTATTTTCCAAATAATTACTGTTATGAATATGACGCATAGAAAGAGACGTCTGTATAACAACATGACACGCATCTTCGTTGCCTTATCAATCAGTTAGTTGGGTGTCCCGATCGTAGTACATTGCTGGACATTGGACTCCCCCAAGTTACATCTCAAAACGCGTCTAAAGTCCGTCTCACGAAAGAAGTCCCACGGCAATCATCATCATTTCAGCCAAAAGACGTCCACTGCTGGACATAAACCACTCCGGAGAGATAATGTGACCCGTTTGCAACAATTAAGCACCCCATAAAGCCTAGGCGAAAATGGATGGATGGAATGGATTGGAGAAAACGCAGAATTCGTTAATAAATATCACTTTTCTCTAAATTCTCAAATTGAATGACTTCATTGCCTTTGTATTGGGTACTTTAACCTTTCTATGTAACCAAGTTTTCTAAAACATCAAACAGGGTAAAAGTTTAAGGATGAAGTTAACTAACCATTTTCAAAAATTATAATGGCATTAAGCATACAAATTACGGAGAAGACATCTTCATTTAATCAGCTACCTAACGAGGTACAAAAGTTTAATAAAAAATATTTAAAGGTGTCGATGACACAGTCGATAATGCTGGCGAAAGTCGAATTTGCAAATTGTTGAAATATTTCAAAATTGAGAAATAATCGAATTAATTAACAGGTTTATGCCATCCCACTACTTTCTAACCTCCAACACACGGCAGGCACCTACCTAGGTCGTCATGACCAGGTCACAGCTAATAGTGGAGCGGCTTGAGAGTTTTTAACATGTTTCACGGTCTACTTGCTGGTCACGGTTCTCTTGCCAGTCAGTTTGTGTTAACAACATTCCTATACAACAACCCTCATACCTCAGACACCTTTCTCTATTTAAGATTGTGCATTTACTAACCAGTGCCTGTAATGATATTGACATTAACACATAAATAAAGATTTATGATTACATCGCATGACAGTGGCGCCGCGTCTGCGAGACTTCTTTCGTGAGACGGACTTTAGTCTCTGCCAGCCGCCTTTCTAAGGTTGTCGGTCCACCTAGCCGGGAGGCCTTTTTTTTTGGGCGGGAAATCATCATATTACTTTTCCCGCTCTGGGCGGAGCGGAAGGGCGTGTCAGACTCTTAAAACCCACCCGTGTTCCTTCAGTTGTCCGTAGTCCTGTACGTTGCCAGGGGTAACGGTAACCCTTTAGGGATTTCGCTATGCTTGCCGATATGCGATCTCCACTTTTATAATTAACATAATAATAAGCGATTATGAGTACGCGATAAAAGATCGGCGAAGTTAAGTTCAACACAATGTTTTTCGGCACTCATGTGTCTAAACAATGAGATAGACTCACATCATGTAGCAGATGTGGTGTTGTAGTGTGTGCATCTTTCTTGTTCTCATCAGCTTGCAGACGTTCAGCCAGCTTTGCATCTTCCCTCTCTTGCTTTCTCCTTTCTTCTTCTGCTGCACGCCTTCTCTTTTCCTAATAAAATCGAATGAGTTAGTACCATAGTCTTAGTACAATTAGTGGTTTTTGCAATAGTATTTCAGACATATCACCACTTTCAGTACATGCTCATTTGCAACTATACTACAATAAAACTTTGACTACCAAAAGGGAAAATTATAAGATCTACTAAAAAATATTGCCACAAATAAGAGGTATGTAAATTTACCTCATTCTGATAGACAACATGTTCTTTGGCATACTGGTCAAGAAGCTTTTGTTTCAGTTTCTCAGCTTTGGGCATGACCTCCTTCAGCTTAGCCTGGTTCACAGCCTTCACTGAAGACGGCACTGATGCATACTCCGGGTGCTTGCGAATCTTTTCCAAGAATAATGTCATGAACTTAATGTACAAGATGTAAGCATTCTCGAGGCTACCCTCTGCTAGGTATACGTTAGCCATCCTGACCATCTCCAAACCTGACCTATAATACCTGAAATAGTTTACAGTTACCTTACTACCACAAAACTTTGTTCATGATTTGGAAAATGTAGAAATGCCTTATAGTTACACAACAGCATTCAATCAATCATTTTTTTTTTCTTTTTTTCAGGATTAGTATACATAAGCAAAATTTACTTTACCAATGACAGCTTTTTGTTTTAAAGAATATTCTTTTAATTTTTCGCCAATGAACGATGCAAATCAAATAAATACTCTGCAATTATTGGTCATTCAATGGATCAATCAATCTTTCTGTACTGATTAATTTACATTGTTAAAGATTTATCTTAACATGTGCAGATACTATAAGTTATCACTAGAGCACCTTGCTAAAATAAGCGAGTTCTTGAATTACATTTGAATTAGGAGGGTTCCCATGAGAAGGGTCCTTGGTATAAGTCATGCAACTACAACGTAGTCTTAATCAGTGCACACATGCGTATCCAGCTCCATAAACGAGACTCGAGGTGACTCTTCACATCCGATCAATGAATAAAAGACTGGACCAACTGTTTTACATGCTTTCAGAGGCACAGAGGAGTGTCGGTATGTGATGGATGGTCACCCATCCATGGACCGACCTCAACAAGCGTAGCTTAACCTTCGATCGATCCATATGGCTGTTATTATTTACCTACAAGCTCCACCCACTTTCATGGCACCTAACTGTATTATAATCGGATCTAAAGTACCTATTTGACCCAATCTTTAAGTTTCTATTATATCATAAAATGTGTCATCATAATAATATTAGGTACCTTGCTCATGGCTGAACTCATAGCTAAATATTGTGTTTTTAAATAGTTACCTTCTAGGTGGAACGTTTGGATCTACGTCTACCACTGCTCCATAGTTGGCTAATTGTTTTACCCTTGCCGTTGGTTCTAAATAAGCCAAATCAACTGTTGGTTTCGAGCGTTTTTCTTCCGCTTGCATTGTATTGATATCCCAGTAGTTACTTGTTTACGAAAACAAAACTGCTTCACATGAGCAACCTTGTGCTACTAAAATGCTGCTTATAGGATAAGCTAAAACAAAAAATGGAATAATATCATGGAATACTTTGGATAAAATTAACAATCAACAATAAACTGCAGAACAGTTATCAGACAGACCAAAACCAAACCAACCAAAATGCAAAACGCCACCATTTGTCAAAGTCATTATGACGTTTTCTGTCATATTTGCATTGTTCTTTTCACGTCTGTGGCTTAGTTATGGAATTAGTAAGTACTCTTCCCAACGATTTGTCCAGTATATTTTTGCAAACAAGTATTATCTTACTCAAAACTCAAGCATTACTTTTAAAACCCGTTTAAAGCCTTTTGATTGGTTGAACCTAGTTTTAAGAAACGCTTGAGACTTGAGTGTTGAGTGACGTTCTGTGGCCTTAGTTGGAAGTAAAACTCAATACGGACTGCTGCAAACGTCCCGTCTTGAATCGTACTCACAAACTGAATGAGTATAAGAAGAAGAACCTATTTATTGGCCTACAATACAACCTACAAACGTAGCCTAAGCTACAACAGTGACCACAGTTTATCAAATACCACATCACGTGACATATATTAAAATTATGGTGATCGATCAATGATCGCCCTCGACGGAGTTATTTCGGGTCAATGAGATCAAAATGATAAACAAGGTGCAATTATGAGTTTACAGATGGAATTAGTAGGTAGTACTACACGTCGCGCCGCTACTCCTACTTTTAGCGCCACCGCCGTCGCAATGGCGGATACAGGGGGGGGGGCATAGGGGCCGTGCCCCCCCCCCCCCCCAAACGACCGATGAATTCTCTACGAATTCTATACTTTCGTCTTCTTTTCTATACTTAGCGTCAGACAGCATCTGTCTGACATTAATGCTGAAATGAACCTTTTTGGCGCAGCCGTGAGACACACCCTTATTGTAAATGTTTATTTTTAGTTTGTTTGATTTGGTCTGTATTTTTGTGTGTCACGAACTGTGTCCAAATAAACGTTTTTCCTTTCTTTCTTTCTTTCTTTGTATATCAGGAATCAGAAATATATTCTTTACAACAGGTGTATCAGGGGCGTAGGCAGGGGGGCCAACCAGCCCCGCCTAGGGTACCTCCGTACTCTAATACACATAATTGTAATCTATTTCGCAAAGGCGTACTTTATAATCTACAAAAGCAGTAAGAGTACGCTTAAATATTGGTATTTTTATCGACTATGACTTTCGTTTTGATTGACTTCTGTATTCTCTGAGAGTCTAACCGTCTAACGTATTCCAGGCGGGGTGCTAAAATTTTCGAGCTCGCTTCGCTCGCTCTTACATTCATAATTGTCTTAATTATCTCAGTTTTCTGCATGGATTTGTTAAGTCGATCAATTTGTGTATCACCGTTCGTTACTTATATTTCTGTATGAATGGTCAAAGATAAGTGTACTTTAAAATCTACAAAAGCAGTAAAAGTACGCTCGACTATGACTTTGTTTTGAATGACTTCCAGCAACTTCAGCATTGTCTGAGAGAGTCTAATCTATTCCAGGCAGGGTGCTAAAATTTTCGCGTCCTACATTCTCTTAATTATCTCAATAAATCTGATACGTCGATAAATTTACTTCTATTTCTGTATGAATGGTCAAAGATAAAGAAAACCTAACGTATTCGAAGCGACATGAAAAAAATTCGAGCTCGCTCCGCTCGCTCTTGCATACTACATTATATTCTCCTAAAGTGACCATCCCTATTTTGGTCATGATTGCAAAGTGGCAGGAAGAGAGAAACAGGGACTTTATTTAAAGCCTAAAGTCACTAAAGTTAAAGTTATTCATTTTAAAAAAAAATTATGACAGGCCAATGGCCGCCTCTGAACCTTCTGCAGCTGTTGATTCTATCGAGGTAATTTTCGCAATTAGGGGTGATCTCGGCAATAACTTGGCGGATGTTGGGTTTTAGGTGCTTCAACGTTGAAGGTGTGTTGGTATAGACGCTACTCTACTCCACCAAAATAACCAGGTATAGGCGGCCAGTCGATGTCACCATAACGTGAAATAATGCGACCTCTGAACGTTCCACGGTTTCACGCGCTATCGGTTACGATTTGGCTGCACAATTTTGCCCCCATAGGGAATGGAACCAGAACCATCTCTGTATTGTCCTTCTCTACAGCTTTTCAGTAGCAGCACAGTCAATATCCCTTCGAAACTCCGGAAGGGCTATTCCTGCTAGTGCGTAAAGTGAGGCAAGTGGCTTGAGGCACTCTGTTATTCGGCATGGCTACACCTCCATTTTGTGTGGGCATTGGCGGATCGATACCACACAGGGCATGAAAATTCGCCAGCTGAAAAGCTGAACGCCGACATTCCGACATCCACGCGGGCGAAGCCGCGGACAAAAGCTAGTTCACTATATCATATTCTTTTTTTTTTTATTTGAGCTTTCGAGCTGCTTGACATTGACCTGGAAAATGTCTCCTGTGAAGTGGTGGGTGGGTGGCCTATGAATTGCCCTCTTTCTCCCTCCTCCTTTCCATCCCCTTCTACATTTCATTTCTATTTGAGATTTATGTCATACTAGCTGCGGATTCATCTGCGTACGTCTCGATCCCGGTCGGAACCATCTCGGACGGTCAACACAATTAGGTTTAAAACAGTGTTATAAAACACACTGTAAAATGAAGTGAAATAGTGTTTTCTGGGGGGTCTTGTCACTATAAGCAGTTACAACCTTTTAAAAGACATTGACCAAACCTGGTATCGCTATTTACTCTGCTGTGACTTAAGTTTATAATGTTGATAAATCTTGTTTTTAATTATAATAATTTTATCTGGTAATACGAATCCTTAAATTCTCCAGATAAAAAAACACCATAAAAGTATTAGTTTTTATTTCGATTTCCTATTTTACCAATGACTTATAAATCATAATTTTACCCATACATAGTTTTTTTTCACGTAAGTAATGTCACATGTCATTCACACACCTTCTTGACTTACGCAAAATAATTTATTTACGCATCGAACTATTGAAATTATAGTTCAATAATTAGTAACAAAAGATATTAATAACAACTAATTATTATTATGACATTGTAATAATAATCTGTAGGTGTTAAAAGTACCTTATGGTTATGACAAAGGCAGAATGTATTGAAAGACCTTTGCCTGTTTCATTCATCAATAGAAACTCTTTCAAAATAGAACAAACGCGCGCCTGATTCTATGCGCGCGCATCCTAAGCAAAATATGCTGGCGTCCGGCGAGTTTTCTCTTTCTAGCATGTATGCACGTCCCATTCGTTTAGTTTTAAGTACAGTCTCGAACGGTAGGTCTTTAATAATAGTTTATTATTATTGTATAATTAATTTAATGATTTCATTTTATGTTTTGAATGACATAGGCCATTATTATTTTGCAATTTGGATTTAATTTAATAACTTATGTTATGTTTCTATGTCGCATAGATTATTTTTGTGAAGACTGAAATTGTCCCAACACTTACTTACGGCAAATATAAATGTAGGTATCTATATATAAAAATCAAAAAAAAAGAAAGTTAAAGTGAATAAGAATATTCTGATTCACTTTAACTTTTTGCTTGTCTCGATAGACAAGTAAATATTGTAAACCCATCCGGGTTTAATTAACCACTTAAAGAAATAACTAACGTGAACACATTTTGCATAAAGATAAGGTCTGGTCTGGATTATAGTATATTTACATAAGCGTAAACAAGTACCCATATCAATTAAAATAAAATGGGTGCGGGTGAATCTGCGGGCAGAAACCAATATGTGGTAGAAAAACATCCATTGCGCTTTTTATGCGACTGTACGTGCGCCAATTATTGGCGCCAATTTTTGAATGCGCAGGTTCTACTCTGTGACTTCTTGTATTCTTTCCACCGATTGTGCTTTTGTTTGTTTTTGTGAATATTTGAATTTAATGATTAATTTCATTTTCTTGAGCAATAAATAATCATTATAATTGCGTTACATTTGAAAGTTGCTCACTATGGGAGGGGAAAATGTCTACAATACTCTGGCTTTTTGGATTTCTCCAACACCGGTAAGTCGACAATTCTCAAGTCTTTACTTACTTCTAAAGTCCCTAAATCAACCTTTATCTGTCGGAATTGAGGTCGGAATTGACGATCATTCAAAATACTAAAACGTCATTTGGTCAAATTCGTATTTTGAATTTACCAGCATACAATAACCAAAAGTCAGTAAGAGATTCGATACTAAACCTAGATTTTGAGACCTAATTACCGTGTAATGCCGAGATTTTATGATAAAATGGTAAATTACATTTGAAAGCCCTGATCATTCTCTAAATTAAACCATAAATCTTTGAGTCACAGCCATATTTCCTCTATGGTCACAGCATGTTACGTAGCGATACTAGGTTCCTTAGTCGCTTGGTCAATCTCTTTTTTTGTGATTATTTATAACAGACCAAAAATTTTTAAAATATTGAAATTCTTGTATTTAACCAACGCATAAACTACTTAATAAATCTTGTTAAAATATTCATCAGATTTTGTTTTCCCGGTTTATAATGCTGTATTCGCTAAGAAAAACCTACATTTAATATGAGCCTTTCATCCAAATCCGTTCAGCGTGATCGATGGGCGGCACGTTTATAAACTTTAATGCTTTAACCCAATGATATTATAAATATTTACATAAAATATCATTGCTTCCCACATTTTGTTAGACTGTAAACGGCCCCCCAATTACGCATTGCACGATCGATTTTAAATTGAAACCAATTGAAAAAGATTGCCAGTCCATTGCTTCATAAGTTCGACAAAAAAAATTGAGCAATATTTTTTTTAATTGATCGTGCATTATGTAATTAGGGTCACCCTGTTTTAAAACTAAAAAAGTAACAATAAAATTCCGTTTTACATATTTTAGTTCAATGAACGTTTATTATTCTGTTAACCAGAACAACCTTTACAACAATAATAGCCACACAAAATAAGTGGACTCCAAAAACATAATGTAAGAATGTAAACACAAATTTGACCTACGTATTGTTGAATTTTATACAAATCTAAGAATGCCGGGTACATGCGCGGGCACATCTTGTAAATGCGGAAACAAGGCCTACGTTTTAAAGCGTTTAACCACAACGGATAACATGAAATCTCGTTTGGCCATACTTCCCGCTCAGTCTGGTTGATTAAGTGTCGTAAACACTGAAAAAAGTTCTTGTTCCTAGACCGTTTTGACTTTCTGTTCCTAGTCGCGACAGCTTTCCTTCTATTTTCCCTTAATTTATTTTTCATGAGAACCCTTGATAACTGTTGCGATGGAGTGCATCGTAATGGTCGACGTTTATAAGCACGCCTTAGAGCGGACTCATCATAACGTGACTTCGCTGCACATTGATTTGCTTGATTAATATAGCAAGGTTTCCAGACTTGTTTTGGAGGCGGTGTAGCTCCAGGTGCTGATGGGTACTTATTGGTAGGACGTCGACGATTTAGTCCAAGGATCGGTTCTGATCGTTTACGTCTAGGATTATGATCAGGGTAGCGCATAGATACACGGTTAAAGTCAGGATATGAATGTTGTACTCCACCCTCAGCTGTACCTGTTCCTCCGAGTCCCGGTGATTGCTGTAACAATCCAGGGGTTGGTTTGTCTAAATTTGTGGGAATTTGTGATAATAGTTTTTGATATTGCAGGTTTTGCTGATATACCTGAATTTGCGGATTTGGTTGAAATTGCGGATTTTCCGAGCTTTGTGACATTTCGGACCGTTGTTGAATTATTACATGTTTGGACCGTTTTTTCTTCGCGGTAACGGGAACGCACGAAATTAAACATGATTTTTGAAATTTCTCCGTGGCATAATGCGACATTCCTGGACATTGAGCATTTGCGATTTTGTGTAAACTTTTTGGTAATTTTTGTTCATCATTCCCAAGTTTGGGGCTAGGATATAATTTATAGGGTTTTTTAAACTTCGGTTGAGAATTATGTAAAGGTGCACTGTGAGGAATATCAGTTTGTTGGCTTGGGTGAGGCTGCGACAATTTGGACGTTGGTGTTTCAAGTGGTTGATTTGGTAGATGTTGAGAGAATTTAGGTTGCTTATCAGTTCCTAATGTACTTTTGCGTGTGGGATATGATGCTGTGGGAGATTGAAATCGAGTATCAGTTAGTAAGCTGTGCGAATTAGGTGAATGTGGAGGTTGAATCTGTTGTAATTTGTTGCTTGATGAATATTCTGTTTTAATTTTTTGTTCTCCTGCGCATCTGCACTTGCCTGAAATGATTATTTGTTCAGCTTTAGGTTGCTGAGGAATTGCATCAAACTGTTTCTCTACTTTTTCCGTTAACTGTTTTGATTGAGAACTACAATGAAGCGAATCTAATTTAAGGATATTTGGTTGCACACTCACACTAGGAAGGTGTTGAAAGAATTCAGGTTGCCGTGATTTTATAAAAACTTTAAGTTGCCGAATTGAAAGACGCTGCGGGTTCTCAGCCTGGGCCTCAGTTGCGACTCTTGTTTGATGAGAGTTTTGGTCTGGTTGTGTTGACTGAGCACTCAGCGAGTGGGGTGGTGGTTTAGACGGAGTTGTTTTATCTACGGATTTACGGGAATGCTGTGATATTTTCTTTGAAATTTGATGCAGTTTTTCGGGCCAACACTTACTTTGAATGATTGGTGCTGTTTGCGCACCTAGGGTAGATGTTATTTCTCGTTTATTTGACGTTTTGTCTGGTGGCGTTGGTTGAGCACTAAGCAAGTTGGGTGGTGTTTCAGACGGTGATATTTTCTCTACGGATTTACGGGAAAGCTGAGATAATTTATTTGAAAGTTCTTGCAGTTTTTCGGGCCAACAAGTACACTTACTCGCAAATATTTGTGCCGTTTGAGCGCCCACGTTGGATGATGTGTTTTCTTGTTTACGTGAATTTGACGATATTATATCATTGATGATAGATTCTATTTTCTCGACCAATAGTTTCGATTGAGAACGATTAAATAGAGATGAACGTTTAGACTTTCGAGGAACCGAACTCTGCGTCTGTTGCGAAGGCACCGTTTGTTTTGCGGTCGGCGTTGCTTGATATTTATTTAGAGACGAGGAATATTGCGGATCAAACTTTTTAAAGGATTGTTTTTGTGCCGAGGTTGGTTTCTGTGATAGATTAACGTGTTGATCATAAGGAAGTTGTTGAGGTCTTGAATTTGACTGACGACTTGTAGTTTTGCCTAAATGTTTTGCCGCGCATCTGCACATCCCTGGTAGCATTGTATGCGATAGAGAGAGACATTGTGTCAGTATTGATTGTTTCTCAGAAAGTGTTTCTTGAGATCGATTAAAGTAAGCTGAAAGCTGAGATCTATTTCGTTGACTTGGAAGCTGTTGTGATTTTGAATGTGAGTTTCTCATAAACAGCGTTTTCAAAATCTTTTGGGACATTCCGTCCTTCGAATTTGAAAAAGTTTCGTCACTCGTCGATGAATGCTCAGATGTTTTAGACTGTTGAATTCTAATACGTTGAGAAAGTCTTGGGTACGAAGGGTACGAATAACAGGAAATTTTGCTAAGTCGTAAAGAGGAAGTGTTGTCGGCGTGGCAACGACACTCTAATTTACTTGAATGTGATAGCAAAGATGTTCGCTGAGAAGTCTTTGATACATGTAGACATGAGTATGATGTATCTACAAGCAAAGGTTTACGTTTAGACCGGTATTTCTTTTTACACTGCTTCGAAAATCTATGATGAATCACACATGAACGACTGCTGTGGAACATGCTGCGGCTTGAATGAGCTGCCAAAGACGGGTTTTGGGACGTTTTTGACATAATATGACTTCCTCGAAAAAAACTTCTATTTAATTCGTCATCTAGCTGTTTGCGGGTATGAAGAGATGTTTTTTCAGTGTCATCGTTCGGACAATGACACAAGTGACACGAGGTATTACATAGATATGGTGAAAAAGTTGAGTGTTGAGATATTTTCGGTTGCTGACCATGTCGTAAAAGTCTTGTATGTGATTTATCCACTTTTTTGGGTTTAACAGGTTGTAAAGAAGAATAAATCAACGATCGAGGTTTCTCAGTGGGATTTTCAGGTATTTTTGTTTGTTTACTTATCTTACGGCTAAATAACTTAGAACATAAACTCATAACTAATCTACTAACTTTACTTCTATATTGAACCCGAGAAGAAGGTTCATTAACAGAGCAGGTACCCTCGGCTCTTACACATGACCGAAAAGAAAACTGTCTTGTAGTATTCCGTAATAGGACTGATATACCCGATTGAAAACATCTTTTGTCAATATTATTATGCGAGGGAGACATAGGACACCTCTGTGGAAAATCTAAAGACTTGCGTTTTGACTTGCGACTAAAAACGGATTTCCGAGAAGTTTGAGATGGTTTTATAACTACAGTATCTTGCAGGGTTTCCACTGGACACGCACAGTTGTAAAATAAATTCTTCTGGGATGGTGAGTGTTCTCGTAAATGTGAAAACTTTGACAGAGTTTCGTCTATTTTCACACTATTTCTCTTGGAGGGAGTTGTACTTACTTTGGTGGTATAAGGTGGTTCACCTACAGGATCCTGCAGATTCTCAACCGGACACTGACACTCGTGCAGGAGAGTCTCAACCGGGCACAAAAAGTTGTGAGGCAAATACTTTTGGGGATGATCAGGAGATTTTGAAAACTTTGACCGAGTATTATCTACTTTTACAATATTTCTCTCAGACGAAGTTGTTCTTACTTTGGTGCCATAAAGTTGTTCACCTACAGGATCATGCAGAGTGTCAACCGGACTCCGACACTTGTGAGGCAAAGACTTCGGCTGGAGAGTCTCAACCGGACACCGACACTTGCGAGGCAAAGACATTGGAGGTGGTGAATGATCGGGTAATTTTGAAAACTTTGACCGAGTATTATCTACTTTTACAATATTTCTCTCAGACGAAGTTGTTCTTACTTTGGTGCCATAAAGTTGTTCACCTACAGGATCATGCAGAGTGTCAACCGGACTCCGACACTTGTGAGGCAAAGACTTCGGCTGGAGAGTCTCAACCGGACACCGACACTTGCGAGGCAAAGACATTGGAGGTGGTGAATGATCGGGTAATTTTGGAAACTTTGACCGAGTCTTATCTACTTTTACAATATTTCTCTCAGAGAAAGTTGTTCTTACTTTGGTGCCATAAGGTTGTTCACCTTCTGGATCCTGCGGAATGTCAACTGGACACCGACACTTATGAGGCAAAGACTTCGGCAGGAGAGTCTCAACCGGACACCGACACTGGCGAGGCAAAGATTTCGGGAGTGGTAAATGATCAGGTGATTTTGGAAACTTTGACCGATTTTTATGTACTTTTACAATATTTTTCTCAGAGGAAGTTGTATTTACTTTGGTGCCATAAGGTTGTTCACAGACAGGACCCTGCAGAGTGTCAACCGGACACCGACACTTGTGAGGCAAAGACTTCGACAGGAGAGTCTCAACAGGACAACGACACTTGCGAGGCAAATACTTCGAGGATGATGAATGATCAGGTGATTTTGGTAGATTTGACTTCGTTGTATTTCTTTTGGTGTAATAAGGTTGTTCATCTGTAGGTTCCTGCAGACTTTTAACCGTTTCCTTTGCTGTGTGTGATTTATAACCCGTTACCGTTCTACAAGGACACACAGAAGCTACACCGAATAATTTAGGCTGTTCTTGTAAAGTGTGAGACGGGGCTTGTGTCAATTTTGACTGTTGGCTGGGGGGCGCTTTTGCTGAACTAGTTTTATGAGTGTATGTTTTTTTACTATCAGACTTGAGCCGCGATTCAGAGTTACATTCACGCGTACAGTCACATAGAAGCTCCTGAATGTCAGTTGCGGTGGTTGGCGGAGTTTCTGAAGATTTTTTTAAATCCGGTGTCTTTGTTTCTGTCATTGTAATTTGCTTCATTTGTTTATCAGTTTCATATTGTTGGGGGGTAACACTGCAAAGGCAGTTCGATGCTATTCCAAACACCGGACTAATTGCTTGTGATACTTTGGATGGCAAATGTTCAAGTGATTTAGGAAACTTTGATATTGTCTTGTCTACTTTAGGGATATCTGGTTGCACGGCAGGAAGGTGCTGTGAGAATTCAGGTTGCCCATCAGTTCCTAATAAACTTTTACTTGCTGGTGGATTTGAAACTTGGCCAATTTGGGGGGTGACACCGCAACGGCAGTCTCGAGCTATTTTATACCGCGAACTACTTGCTTGTACACTTAAAGCTTGTGTTTTTTGAGGGGCTAAACCGTAACGGGAGTCTGACGACATTCCAAACAGCGGACTATTTGCGGGTGGTTGAAATTGATTTAGTAACTCGTCCGTTTGAAGTTGTCTTGTGGATAATGGTTGTGTAGTTAAAACACGACTAATTTCTAACGTCCTCCCAACAAGAGATGGCTTATGACTGACTGGTTGCTGTGTAGGCTTGTTTTCTGTTCTATTTGCTAAAATAGTCCGCCTAGTAGAAAATGACTCCCTTAAACATGTGTTGAAATTTTGTTCAGTGTCCAAACCGTAGTCAGCAGTAACATATTCTGGTGAACTAGTTTTTTGAGTGCATATCGTATCCTTGTCACCTGTACTTGGAAAACATAATATCTCTTTGTTAGCAGTACTCGGTTTGACAGGGCCAAGGTAATTGAAAGATAACTCGTGATTGGTCATTGTCGTATTGTCAGCTGTCGTCGATTGCATTTGAGTTGTAACAGGGATATGATCTGGTTTATATTTGTAACATTGTTTAGATTGTTCGGGTTTTCGTGTTTCTGGTATATATTTATAAGCTGATTCTGATAAACTAGTATCTTGAGTGCATATCGTATCAATTGTACTTGAAATACATACTATCTTTTTGTTAGCAGTACTCGGTTTGACAGGGCCAAGGTAATTGAAAGATAAATCGTGATTGGTCATTGTCGTGTTGTCAGCTGTTCTCGATTGCATTTGAGTTGCATTAGGGATCTGATGAGGTTCATATTTGTAACAATGTTTATGTTGCTCGTGTTTTTCTTCACAAGGGCTATTCAAAGCTATATCGCGATTGGTCATTGTCGTGTTGTCAGCTGTCGTCGATTGCATTTGAGTTGCAACAGGGATATGATCTGGTTTATATTTGTAACATTGTTTAGATTGTTCGTGTTTCTCTCCATAAGGGTAATTCAAAGTTTTAATGAGATTGGTACTTATCGTGATGTCTGCTTTGTTCGATTGCGTTTGAGTTTTAACAGGGACTTCATGTGGTTTATATTTATTCGCTTGTGTAGATTGTTCATGCTTCTCGCCACAAGGGAAATTCAAAGCTATATCTACATTAGTACTTGTTGTGATGTATGCTGTATTCAATTGTTTTTGAGTTGCAACAGGG
This sequence comes from Conistra vaccinii, assembly GCA_948150665.1. Taxonomy (NCBI): domain Eukaryota; kingdom Metazoa; phylum Arthropoda; class Insecta; order Lepidoptera; family Noctuidae; genus Conistra; species Conistra vaccinii. Next base: position 18,742,126 of record OX411318.1, read on the forward strand.
AGTTGGTGTGGTTTATATTTATTCACTTGTGTAGATTGTTCATGCATCTCGCCACAAGGGAAATTCAAAGCTATATCTACATTGGTACTTGTCGTGGTGTCTGCTGTGTTCATTTGCTTTTGAGTTGCAACAGGGACTTGATATGGTTTATATTTATTAGCTTGTTTAGATTGTTTGTGTTTCTCTCCGTAAGGGTAGTTCAAAGTTTCATTGAAATTTACACTAGTCGTGATGTCGGGTTTGTTCGATTGCTTTTGAGTTGCAACAGGGACTTGATGTGGTTTATATTTATTCGCTTGTGTAGTTTGTTCATGCTTCTCGCCACAAGGGAAATTCAAAGCTATATCTACATTGGTACTTGTCGTGGTGTCTGCTGTGTTCATTTGCTTTTGAGTTGCAACAGGGACTTGATATGGTTTATATTTATTAGCTTGTTTAGATTGTTTGTGTTTCTCTCCATAAGGGTAGTTCAAAGTTTCATTGAAATTTACACTAGTCGTGATGTCGGGTTTGTTCGATTGCTTTTGAGTTGCAACAGGGACTTGATGTGGTTTATATTTATTCGCTTGTGTAGTTTGTTCATGCTTCTCGCCACAAGGGAAATTCAATGCTATATCTACATTGGTACTTGTCGTGGTGTCCGCTGTGTTCATTTGCTTTTGAGTTGCAACAGGGACTTGATATGGTTTATATTTATTAGCTTGTTTAGATTGTTTGTGTTTCTCTCCATAAGGGTAGTTCAAAGTTTCATTGAAATTTACACTAGTCGTGATGTCGGGTTTGTTCGATTGGTTTTGAGTTGCAACAGGGACTTGATGTGGTTTATATTTATTCGCTTGTGTAGTTTGTTCATGCTTCTCGCCACAAGGGAAATTCAAAGCTATATCTACATTGGTACTTGTCGTGGTGTCTGCTGTGTTCATTTGCTTTTGAGTTGCAACAGGGACTTGATATGGTTTATATTTATTAGCTTGTTTAGATTGTTTGTGTTTCTCTCCATAAGGGTAGTTCAAAGTTTTATTGAGATTTATACTAGTCGTGATGTCGAGTTTGTTCGATTGCTTTTGAGTTGCAACAGGGACTTCGTGTGGTTTATATTTATTCGCTTGTGTAGTTTGTTCATGCTTCTCGCCACAAGGGAAATTCAAAGCTATATCTACATTGGTACTTGTCGTGGTGTCTGCTGTGTTCATTTGCTTTTGAGTTGCAACAGGGACTTGATATGGTTTATATTTATTAGCTTGTTTAGATTGTTTGTGTTTCTCTCCATAAGGGTAGTTCAAAGTTTCATTGAAATTTACACTAGTCGTGATGTCGGGTTTGTTCGATTGCTTTTGAGTTGCAACAGGGACTTGATGTGGTTTATATTTATTCGCTTGTGTAGTTTGTTCATGCTTCTCGCCACAAGGGAAATTCAAAGCTATATCTACATTGGTACTTGTCGTGGTGTCTGCTGTGTTCATTTGCTTTTGAGTTGCAACAGGGACTTGATATGGTTTATATTTATTAGCTTGTTTAGATTGTTTGTGTTTCTCTCCATAAGGGTAGTTCAAAGTTTTATTGAGATTTATACTAGTCGTGATGTCGGGTTTGTTCGATTGCTTTTGAGTTGCAACAAGGACTTGATGTGGTTTATTTTTATTCGCTTGTGTAGTTTGTTCATGCTTCTCGCCACAAGGGAAATTTAAAGCTATATCTACATTGGTACTTGTCGTGGTGTCTGCTGTGTTCATTTGCTTTTGAGTTGCAACTGGGATTTGATCTGGGTTATATTTGTAACCTTGTTTAGATTGTTTGTGTTTCTTTCTAAAACAGTAATTAATTTCAGTATCGGGTTTTATACTTGATTTTATTTTAGCTGGAGTTGAATGTTTTTGAGTCAGAACACGGGTTTTATCGGTTTCATATTTGAGAGCTTGTCTTGGTTGAGTGCGTTTGTCGCATTTCGAAGCCATATCGGGTTTAGGTTTTTCCGCTCTCTTAGGTTTATTAGTAACCTTATGACATAGAATGTGTTTTGAGGTATTTTGTGTTTTATGTGCGTAATTTGTTTTGTATGTATTTGTATTAACTTGTTTAGTCCCCGTAGATTTAGGTATGTCTGCTAAAACACATTTATTACGGAAGTTAAGCTGGGGAGTGTGAAACGTTTTATTTTTTATTGCCGACTTGTGGTTTTTGTCAGAAGGGGAGTTTAAAGTTTCTTCGCGCTTAGTTTTGTGTCTGTAACTTGAAATGTGTTTTGGCTTGCTGGTTGTAACGCCTGTAAAACTTGCAATTCTATGGATGCCAAGTGTTTTGTTAATAGCTTCAGCTGTTAGCAGCTTTGCTTCGTGCTTGGTCCAACATTTAGGTAACTGTCCCTGCAAGCCTTTTATCACTAAGCGAGGAGTGCTTTTTTTAGACATATTTAGATTTTTACCTGCTAAACCATATTTATGAGCTCTAAATGTTTCCAAATTTGTTATCAGAGGGTGTTTTGTGTTTAATGGCATAGTCTCATTTTTTCGTTGACCCAGATGGTACTTCGCTAAATCTTCATGTGCGATATTATCTGCTATATCATTTGATTTAAATTGTTTTGCATTTATTGTTTTATCAGCTGAATTGAATGCAATACCGGATATTGGATAACTAAATGTCGGTGGAATATTTACCTTTTGGCGTCGATGATAACGTGATTCATGTCGCGCAAATATTGAAGAACCTTTCGAATATTTTTCCCAACACTCACACCAGTGCCTTGGGCTTTGCAATCGACCTGCATCCCCTGCAGCTGACAATTTATTCCTTGGGCAACTGTCAATCCCACACACCTTTTTTAATTTCTGTGGCGAATGTTTAGGACATCTAAATTTTGATCTACCTTCACATCGCATGCTTTGCACTACTGAAGTGCTCGCAAAAGATCGTGTATTTCTAAGTCGTAATGGTTTCATCACCCATCCTCTATTGTCCGCATAGAACAAAGTATACCTCTTTCTCGGGTTTGGATAAGATGATGGCAAAAACGAAGAACCAGCACCCGTTGGTGCCTTCTTTTTAAGTTTAAGCAAAGATGTCAAAGTGTTAATAACAGTGCCAACTGTGCGTGTGTACCAACTCGTCGCTGATGTCATAAAACTCTTTTTATTTTTAGGCAAATAATTTTCAAAACACATTCGTTGGTATTCAGATCGTACGTCTTTTTTACGACATCTTCTTGATTTATCAGTTTTTAAAGTATTTGTTAATTTCAGAGGAAGCATGACTACCCATGCCAGAATTACCGCCAGCAGACATGGAGACCACACCACAATAAGAAGTCCAAAAACAACATATTCTATACAGCTTCTTTGTCCTGTATTATTTGAATGGAAATTAGTAATGTGCGCTCCAAATCTTGATATAAATCCTTGAGGAACGTTGGTGATTAATTTTGTTTTTTTCATATGATTACGCTTCTTTTTACTCTTATTTCGTGCGGGGGCAGCATCTGGTTTACTGGTACTGGCAGGTACTGGTAGCAGGCTCGGCTTATGCTTCTCGCTTGTAGTTGTAATGTTATCGATTGCCGTTGCCGAGGACTTTTCTTGTACAGAAGGTGGGCGACAAAGGCAGAGTACGGAACGATCGACTTTGCGGGGGCCTGTACTCGCATCACGACGACTTTTTAATACGGGACGAAGTGATGAAGATGAAACTTCTACTATTTCATCTTTAGCTAATTGTTCTTCTTGATCATTGTCGCGTTTTCTCAGAGATTTTCGTGAGTGGGTAAACAAATTATAATAAATCGAACTCTCGCTAATTTCGCCACCAGATTTTAGTACTCTCAATGCGTGATGTTTACAACCGCAATTTCTGGCTACCACTGGCTGTGCCTGTGGTAGTTTATGTTTACGGTGTAATCGTATTTTTAGTTTTTTTAAGGGTATCTTATCTGTGTTTATGAAATTGAAACAAGACATCCGACATCGATGTTGATCAACAGATCGATTACTTGTTTGAAAGCCGTAGAAGTCGTTTGGTAATTCGGAATCGCGTTTATTTTTAGTTCTCTCATTCTTTGTACGCTTTTTACAATATTTTATAAAACTAGGTGTTTCACGCGTAAACAAAAAGTGTACTTCTTCAGTCTTTTCTTTCTTTTCCTTAACATTTTCTACTTTGTGATGAACCCTAGAGTTTCTATTGCGCAAATTGAACTTTCGATTCTTTTGATGTGAATGTGCACTGTCCTGAAACAGTTTTGTAAGACCTATGTCCCTCGAATTGATTTTGAAGTCACGTTTTCTCGGTTTACCTGAAACAAAAAAAACTTTAGCTATTTATTATCAAAGAAAGAAAAACAATATTTTACACATTAGTACATTACTGTCGCGGCCTGCAACGGGGGCATTGATGGACTATCGTGAAAATGAGGACCGAGGCGAAACCGAGGCACACATACGTGAGTCCATTGCCCGGTTGCGGCCAAGGCTTGTATAGAACTTTTCTCAAATAATGCGAGGAAATTCGAACTAAGAAAATCCTATCCTACTTCTATATGTAAAACGAAATTCTATAAAACTATTCTCTATAAAACAACGTACAACCGAGAGGCAGTTTAGGAATAGCTATGCAATATGCAATGCCGGCAATGTTTTTATGAAAATCCGTATCTGTCGTGTTTTTGAAGTCGAATAAATTACTATGAAAACTCACATCTGTCGTGTTAAAAATGGAACGAACTTTTTACTTCAACCAAAGATTTCATTCGTAGATTGGCCCTGCCACGTCAAAAGATGGTCGCGTTTCTGTTTCGTTTTGACACCACTGAGGCTCTGATTAGGGCATGCAATTATCCGTCCATTTTACTATTCGGATATTTCGGGTAATGCCAGACAACTATTCGAATATATCCGGATAATATGGATATTTTAGATACCACTGTAAAAGAGGTAAATCAAACTTATATTAGTTTACAATCGACATTTTTATTACAAAAACTCTCCAACAATCGTATACTAAAGTACTTCAGTTCGCACTAAAAGCAAAATTTGTCCGATCTGTCATTGACAGATACGAGAAAAGCTATAATCCACGGGCTATCTACCAATGGTATAATAGATCGTGAGCTGGTCAAATGCTATCGTTGTTAAGATGGCTAGAACAATTGAAAGCACATTAGATGAAGACTGGAAGTCTTACAAAGTAGTGCTTGGTAATAAATGAGTCAAAATCACACCACTGACATTGCTAGATGTCAAAGTATCTGATGTATAAGTTGGATCAGCACAAACTAGTAGCCGCGAATGACATGTACTTTCATCGATTCCCTGAATATGAACTATCTTCTGTGCATTTCGGGTCAGTTCTCGTTATCGCGATTGTGCAGTCCTATCTTCCGTTGGACATATATGTGAAATTTTGGATATTCCTAAAGAGGACTTTCCGGTTTGGGTTTTTATTTTCCAGGCAGGAAAGCAAATCATGAATGCAGAGAATCATGATGAGGCCTCTGCTCCAAATTCCTACTTCCCATATCAATCAAATGGTACTTTTTGATAGGCCTACACTGTCCTCTCATACCTGTTATCACTCTAATTAAAAAAAATCCTTTGTAAAAACCATTTATTTTTAAAAGAGTAACCGTGGAGTTTCTTGCCGGCTCTTCTCCATAGGAAACGACCTTTTGGAACCGTGCACCTAGCTTCTGACGTTTCATAAGTGCCCTTGTTGGTTTATGTGAAATAAAATATTTTGAATTGAATTTGAATCTGATTTTGGCTTGGTTACCAAAACAGCTTATTCAAGTGTAGCAAACCTTTTCTTTATGTTGCATTTAACAGGAACTCTATTTTGGTTCTGTAAGATATCGTCAAGCAAGACACAATACCGAGATGAATCTAGAGAACAACACTACTAATCAAAGCCATCATTCTTGCCAATGCCTTTAAAGAAAATGCCATGCTTGTCAAAGCATTCACTGTTGATGGTCAACCTGCAGAGTCCTGTCGATCTCTTTGCTTATTTTCTCTGTTAAAGTAAATGATATTTCAGTTTCTGCTGCTTGTAACCACTGAGTGTTACGTCATCACCACCGCTGTCGTCAACTGAAGTCGAGCTCTGTGCAAAAGCACTTTAAAATTTTCTCTATGATGATTTGATGAATCTACATACTAATTGTGTCATTAGATGGATTTTTGAAGATATAGCATGAATTGTCACGATTGCGAATACCAATTTTAAAACACAACGTTAAATGTTATATTATCAAAAGGAAAATGGAACAAAAGTAACTATCCGTATTATCCGTTTTATCCGGATAATAAAACAAATTATATTCGGATAATATTTTCGACGGATATACGGATAATTCGGATATCCGGATATCCGAATATCATGCCCTAGCTCTGATACACACCATGTCGCAGAGACTTTACTTGATTGTCATGGAAACGCCATTATTATTGTATGTACGAGCTCACTCTCCTCAGTATGTACAATTTTTCGTGCGACTTTGTTACGGTGAGTGCAAATCTACGATTTAAATCGAGTACTTCCACTTTGCCCCACCACGCCGCCCTACTGGTGGGGCAAAATGGAATACCAAAAATTTTGCAGTGGAATTTGCCCCACTAGGGTTGGCACTGTAGAATTTATATAGGTGCTCGTATGTTATATTTGTATGGAAAAGAAAGAAATGTGAAAATATCTAAGTAAAAATGTAACTAGGACTGGTAACGTTAGACTTATAGTGTGCGCGGAACTAGTTGGCCGCGCCTTAGGTAATATATTATTATAGAAATAGATTGAGCGCCTTATCTTCCTTAATCTATTCCGGCGCCGTACTTCGCGACGGCAACACGCGTTGAAAGTTCCGGCTAGTTTAGACAAAACGCACATGAGATTGCAATAGCGAGACGAGTCGCCACCTAAGGCGCGGCCAACTAGTTCCGCGCGCACTATAGTACATAGTTACATACCTAGGTAGTGTTTTTAAATAAAAGATTATTTGAACCAGTGGGGCAGATTACACTGCAAATTTTTTAAGTATTTCCACTTTGCCCCACCAGCCCGCCCCACTGATGGGGCAAAATGGAATACTTACCAAGAATTTCGCAGTGGAATTTGGCCCACTAGGGTTGGCACTTTAGAATTTATGTAGGTGCTCGTATGTTATATTTGTATGGAAAAGAAAGAAATGTATAATCTAATTTTTACATAATGTTATGTTAAATGTAGATAAGAGGACTCCCGTTTGTGCCATTTTCTGCGATATGACACAGGCCTTTGACTGCGTCCATTATAATTCCCTAGCAGAGAAACTCGAAGTTTATGGTGTTAGGGGTAACGTCTTGGAACTCATTAAATCATATCTTCATAACCGTAAACAAGTTACCGAAATCTGTAAAATTTCCGGTAAACGTGAGGTAATTTCAAGATCTGAGGAACGAGAAGTTATATACGGAGTACCTCAAGGTAGTGTGCTGGGGCCTCCATTGTTCACTTTATATATTAATGACTTGCCTAAAGCAACTGAACAACCGATGTCACTTTTTGCTGACGATTGCACTGTGACAATAGCTTGTAGAGACAATGATACATACAACGTTGATACGACAGAGGGGCTTTCCTTTGAACTGCCAATACTAGGTACCATTTTCAAGCTCTGTACCAAAAATCAATTAAATAGGAGCAGTAGTTTAGTCGCAAATGATTTTTTAAGTTTTTGCCCCGTTTGAACACGATGTATCTTTCCTAACAGCTGATTATGTCTATACGCTTAGGTCATGCACCTTAAAACTAGTTAAAACGATAAATCTGAGTACAACCTACATGCGTTGTTGCCGCTCTGTGACGCAAATCACAAGTACATACAACCAAATATTTTCGCTAAACAGATGCCAATTCAAACACGGACACACACACTTGCACTTTCATTACGAGAGTGACAATCATAGCAAAACATCCCGCGCGTAAAAGAAATAGAAATAGGTCAGTGTGTTGCTAATGTTGCATGCATTGCATCCTAGATCCTTCCGATCGGTAAGGGGGTGGGGCCTCTAAAAAACGTGTTTCTTCAGTGCGCCGAGGCAATCCTTTTGAAACGTACTTATGTTACGTAACACGGAAGCTCCGCGAACTCGCGCGCTGATAATATTGTGATTTTGATACTTTTTTATTATTGAGTTATTTGTTATTATTTTTCTTATTGTTTATTACTTACTATATATATTACTTAAAATACTTTGAGTATATAATGACTGGAGAAGCCTTACGAACACTTCCCCTTTGTATATGAACAACAACAAAATGTTCGTGTACGTTCATAAAAACTACTTTCAAATCGATTCTAACGCATTTTGTTAATCGTTATAAGGGCGCGCGGAGCTCCGTGTAAATGCCTAGCTGTGCTATTAAATTCTGTAAAAAACGTTCAAAAACGTTATACTTACGTAAAGAACCGAATAACCTTCCTAAGTCAATATTTTTTTATAATATTTACTCATGTTTTTATTGAAATTAAAAATCCTAACCTCATAATACATTTAGATTCTTCGTTCGATCCAACTATGATTGAACATAAAAATCGATTCATAATCGAGTATTTTCCTCACATTGCTTCTGTGACGTCAACAAGTCCTGGTACATCTCGATTTAATGTTCATAAAGATCAAAATACTTTCATTTTGCATTACGAAAATATACGCAAAATCAACAAAATTTACTTACGATTGACATGCGATTATGTCCTTTAGTAAAAATGATAGCGAGACTACCGTAGAGTTGAGGTCATGTCTGAAACCTAAATTGACATGTCGATAATTCCTTATGCCAGCCACACACGTAACGATTTGCTTGCGCAAACTTAGGCTTGCGCAAATCTAACTTGACGTGTTTTCAAAGAAATTTGCGCAAATTTCTTCCCACACACGTAACGATTTGCTTGCGCAAACTTAGGCTTGCGCAAATCTAACTTAACGTGTTTTCAAAGAAATCTGCGCAAATTTCTTCCCACTTGCGCAAGCCTAAATTTGCGCAAGCAAATCATTACGTGTGTGGCTCATTCATTATAATGAATTACTTAGTAAATATTTTTGATAATTGTTTTTTTTTATTTTTCCTGATTGTTTTGTGTTTTATGTATGTCCATTGAAATGGTTTAGCATTTTTTTTTTACTTGTCCTATTTTATTATTGAGATTATTACAATTTACCTAGTTACTTTTATTTAATTGTAGTTATTTTCTCTTCTTGTTATGCAGCTGTTTTATTTCATGGATTCAAGCAGAATACCAAATGAATATCGATATCGATAAAAAAAATGGTATGAACGCCTTTTAGTCTTCTCTAGCTTCTAGGAAATAGAACAATAGCTGATCGCTCAGGCGAGCACCTATTGTTTTTTTTCGTAGAAGTTACCTCGTCCCCCGCCAAAAGTGACAGACATTTTTGTTCGGAATATTGCGCTTCTCCAGTGATAATCTAATTTAAAATACTGTTAATAATGAAAAGTAATTGAATAATCAGATGAGGGACTAAAACTGGTAGGTATCACAAAAATCAATAGATTCGTACCCGTTTTCGCCGACCTTTTCGACCCATGCTAGAAATAAACATAACAGTCAGTAAGTAACAATTCCTTATGCTAGCCACACACGTAACGATTTGCTTGCGCAAATTTAGGCTTGCGCAAGCTAATCATTACGTGTGTGGGAAGTTTGCGCAAAGTTCGCAAAAGTGGCGCAAATTTCTTTGAAAACCCGGCAATTTAGGTTTGCGCAAGCCTAATTTTGCGTAAGCAAATCGTTACCTTTTTGGCTAGCATTATGCCAGCCACATACGTAACGATTTAATAAAATAAAAATTATATATTTCAGACGTTACAGTCCATAGATTATTAGTAATTAGTTAGTAACAATTTGTGCTTACCTGCTATGTTAGTAATGTTAGTGAGTTTCTTTAATTAACTTGTTAAACCTAAAGCCACCTCCACCAGGTGCCTCTGAATGAGACAGTCTGGTTTCGCAACAATCATTTTCAGGATGCCATTCCGACTGTTACGTAAACGTTGTAGTAAGAATGCTGCTTTCTTACGCATAATGGCATGAAAGCCATCCGTATGTGCTTCCGCGATTTACTTGCGCAAATTTAGTTTTGCGCAAGCAAATCGTTATTTGCGTGGGAAGAAATTTGCGCAAATTTCTTTGAAAACCCGTCAATTTAGATTATCGTTACGTGTGTGGTTGGCATTATGCACAGTATTCCGAACAAAAAAATCTGTCTATTTTGGCGGGGGACGAGGTAACAAAAAAACGATAGGTTCTCGCCCGGGCGATCAGCTATTGTTCTATTTCCTAGAATCTAGAGAAGACTAATGCCAGCCACACACGTAACGATTTGCTTGCGCAAACTTAGGCTTGCGCAAATTTGCTTGACACCGGTATTGACCACACACGGCTCAAATTTGCTTGTAACGATATCATTTCTGTTTAGTCGATAGTATTTCTAGTAGTCCAGGTGTGTTGTGTTACGCGGTAATGGCATCCATTGATGACGCTTTGGCAATAGTTGGCCTAATAATCGCTACAAAAAAAAGAAAATACGTAAAATAAATGTTTGCTAATTTCGCGAATTGCCTTCTGAATCTAGCGAATCGGCGAATCGGCCGTCGCCTTCATAGAAATCCATAGAAACCAGCCAGTCAGTGCAGTTGCCGCATGTAGTCAGCTACGGAATTGTTCTTGGCATACGCCGATAAAGCTCCCAGTCGGCAAGATTTTTTCCGACATCTTCAATTGTCTTCCTTCATCGTCATATTTCAGCCAATTTATACAAAACCTTAATGAATTATACACATAAACATTCCTCATGAATCACTTCGTCCATTGGTGAAAATCGTATGAAAATCTGTTCGATAGTTTTTGAGTTTATCGCATTTAGGCAGATAGACATTCGCAGCGGGAGGACAAAGTTTACTTCAAATTAGTACTATTATTGTTGATTAAAAAAAAACTACTGAAATTTGATCACATGCCCCACACACGCTCAAGCGCGCAAACTCAATTTTGCACAAGCGTAGAATCGAAAATTGTAACTGCAGCCACACACGTAACGATTTGCTTGCGCAAACTTAGGGTTGCATAAATCTCCAGCCACACACGCAACGATTTGCTTGCGCAAACTTAGGCTTGCGCAAATTTTACTGTGTTTTCAAAACAGATTGCGCAAATTTCGTCCCACACTCGTAACGATTTGCTTGCGCAAGCCTAAATTTGCGCAAGCAAATCGTTACGTGTGTGGCTGGCATTAATCACACAAGGTAGTCTCGCTATAACATAAAACGAGATGTACCAAGACTGTAACGTCACAGAAGCAATGTGAGGAAAATACTCGATTATGAATTGAGTTTTATGTTGAATCATGGTTGGATCGAATGAAAAATCGATATGTAAGTATTATGAGGTTAGGATTTTTAATTTCAATAAAAACATGAGTAAATATTATAAAAAATATATTAACATGTGGAAGGTTATTGGGTTCTGTAGGTACGTAAGTTTGACGTTTTTGAACGCTTTTTACAGAATTTAATAGCACAGCTAGACATTTGCACGGAGCTCCGCGCGCCCTTATAACGATGTGCGTTAGAATCGTTTTGAAAGTAGTTTTTATGAACGTACACGAACATTTTGTTGTTGTTCATACCCCAGAGGGGAAGTGTTCGTAAGGCTTCTTCGGCCATATAATATTATAGTGAAAGAACAATTAGTATTTTAAATAAAATTACCTATAACGAGTCAACAATAAACTTTTCCATCTATCTTCTATCCTATATACATGTATATCTATATATATAAAAACCTTAGAATAATAACGCATAGAAACCTAGTACGAGTGCAAAAAGTGAGGCAACTCTAAAACTTAGCCATAGTGGCTAACTTCTCTCGGCGAGCCGTCAGTACTCAAGGTCACGTTCCGTGGAACACAGCTCGATAATAAATAATTTAAAATAATTGAAAATGACAGTTTGTAGCGTGAAGAGATGTCATAGCACTAGAAAAACAAGACAAAATGTGATCAAATTACATTTCATAAGTAAATACTTACATTTTATACATTCTTTTTACGTAAATCGATCGTGAAACAAAAATTCTAATAACCTACTTTATCACAATACAGTGTTGCTATTTGTGAGGAAAAAAATACCCACATTGCTTTCAATTTTGTTCTTATTTTGGTTTAGCAAAAAAAAATGTTTCAGATGTAGGTACCTTACTACCTACCTTATGGAATACGATAAAACATTTTGCCAGTTTCGAGAAACTAACTTGTCATTAGGTATTTTATATTAGTCTTTGTAAATAGGATACTGGTGGCGATTCTGGGTGCGTCAATTTAAACTATTTACAGCCTCTAAATTTTGGTCGTTATCGACACTGCTACTTAGTGTTTTTAAACTTTTTAATTTTTTGTAATTTTCTCAGTCATCCTCCTATTTAAATATAAATAAGTATTTGGAAACTTACAACACTTACTATTATTTTTTACATGTCAGCAATTAATACATGTTAATATTAAAAACCCATCACACATTCTAAACGCATTGAACTAATCATTTTCTTCATGCGATTAACGGTTCATATATTTCCTTTTATTTTAAACTAGCTTTTACCCGAGGCTTGTTACGCGTAATTTTCAAACTGTGATATCTCTTAAACTATTCATTTAAATGATGTGATGTGAAGGCATATTTTAATCGAAATTGAATGCCCAATTTAAATAACATAGTTTATTGGATAAGGATTATTAACATGATATCGGTCAAAATAGCTTCGGAAATAACAATGAAAATATTATAAAATTTTAAGGGATAAAATGGTTACTGTGGGTCATCCTTAGAAGATAGATATATGCCATCGCGGACTTTTTTGTTGATGTTTTTAAGGAATACAATACTCTAGAACATAAATTTGATTTATCTCTCACGGCTTACGCGGCGCACGCCAGTAAAGCTCCCAGTCGATATGATTTTTTCCTACATCTTCAATAATAATTGTTATATTTCAGCTAATTTATACAGACCTTAATGAATTATATACTAAAACCTTCCGCATGATCACTCCGTCCAATGGTGAAAACCGTTTGAAAATCTGTTCAGTAGTTTTTGAGTTTATCGCGTTCAGACAGACAGACGCGGCGGGGGACTTTGTTTTATAATATGTAAGGATAAATCGAATTTTACCTTCCGGAAAAATAATGAAGTTCCAGTTCCTGATAACATAAAATATTTGTCTTGGTTTGGTCCTTTTCCCATATTTTTGTGGGTAAAGGCCTGGTAATGGTATCACAGAAAGCTATATTTGTGTGCGTTTGCGGAACGTAGACACATTCGGCTCACGCACACAAACAAAATGAACTGGACACACGATATCGCTCGTGTTTTGTACTAGACGCGGCTTCTATGCGTTATTATTCTAAGATAAAAACGAACCCCTATTTCCTTGGTCACGGCATCACGCGTGAACGGCTGGACCAATTTCGCTCATTCTTTTTTGTTATGTTTGTTATAGTAAGGAGAAGGTTCTTAGGATAGGTAGGTGAAGGTAGGGTAGGTAGGTATGCAAGGAGGTAGGTATGTATGTAGGTAGGTAGGTTTGCAAGGAGGTAGGTATGTATGTAGGTAGGGTAGGTAGGTAGGTAGGTAGGCAGGAAGGGTAGTTAGGGTAGGTAGGTATGTATTTAGGTAGGTTTAGGTAAGTAGGTAGGTAGGTAGGTAGGTAGGTAGGTAGGTGCGCCATAGATAAGTACTTAGTGCTACCCATGCGAAGCTGGGGCGGGCAGCTAGTATACATATAAAAATGAATCCCTATTTACTTGGTCACGGCATCACGCGTGAACGGCTGGACCATTTTCGCTAATTCTTTTTTTGTTGTGTTTGTTATTGTAAGAAGAAGGTTCTTAGGATAGGAAGGTGATAGTAGGGTAGGTAGGTATGTAGGTAGGATAGGTAGGTATGTAGGTAGGATAGGTAGGTAGGTAGGTATGTAGGTAGGACAGGTAGGTAGATAGGTAGGTAGGTAGGGTAGTTTGTTATTGTAAGGAGAAGGTTCTTAGGATAGGTAGGTGAAGTTAGGGTAGGTATGCAAGTAGGTAGGTAGATATGTAGGTAGGATAGGTAGGTAGATAGGTAGGTATGTAAGAAGGTAGGTAGGTAGGTAGGCACGGTAGGTTGGTAGGTACGTAGGTAGGTATGTAGGTAGGTAGGTATGTATGTATGTAGGTAGGTAGGCAGGTAGGCAGGTACGTAGGTAAGTAGGTAGGGTAGGTAGGTAGGTATGTATGTATGTAGGTAGGTGTAGGTAGGTGTAGGTATTTTTTTTACGAACTTTTGAAGCAATGGACTAGAAATCTGTTTCAAAGCGATTCAGATTCCGATTGATCGTGTATTACGTAATTAGACGACAGGTAATGGTGCAGCAGCAGTTCAAGGTTATTCTAACATCATTGAAGTAACAGTTATCTTTAGACTCGATCAGACCTGTGAAAGATGCTCAAATCCATTCATCAATTAGAAAAGATCTGATAATCTTCAAACGGCTGAATAGATTTTCTTGAATCATAGCTAAGAACACTTCCGATCAAGTCACTTTTCAAACAAAACAAAAAAAACTAAATCGGTTCAACCGTTTAGGAGCTACGATGCCACAGACAGATACACAGATACACACGTTAAACTAAACACCCCTTCGTTTTCCGTCGGGGGTTAAAAAATAACGTTGTATATTCAACAGCATTTAGGGAATGTATTCCGGAAAGTTTATCTAGATAATTATTTTTAATTAAACGTTCAAGTACCAAAAAGGTACTTGAAAATATTTGTATGCAGAATAGTAAAGCTGCCGCTACACCTATAGTTAAAGACTCCGAATTGAGAGAAGATGCTGAAGGAGAAAATTCGTTTACTTATAGAGAAGCAGTTGGAGCCCTTGCATGTCTGATGGGTACAAGTCCTGATATAGCTTACGCTCTTAGTCCAGACACTTAGAAGCTCCTACAAAATCAGATATTATCACAAAAGTGAAAAGTATATTTCGGTATTTGAATGGTACTCGAGATTACTTCATTACGTCCAGAAAAAGCATACAGAAAGACAGTGGCGTATTTTAAGATTCGGCGCCCTGGGCCTGTAAGGTTTGCCGCCCCATAAGTTAACGAAAAAAAAAAAACAAAAATTTTTACTATTCTAGTATAAAACCCCAGTGTGTGTCCATTGAATGACTTTTTCATGAAATCATGACTTTTGAGAACAAATATAACATAGAGAGATAAAATGATTTTAACGATTTTAATTTTGTACATACATATTTATTAGGAAGCGTATAGCTAGCTACATTCTAGCAACATTCCTTACTATCAGATAAAGTGCCACAGTAGTGGCGCTACCTAGACCCGTTTATAGTGCCGTAACTTTACATTGTACGAGGTGGGCAAGTTCTTTGAAAGAGTCATTCCAGACCGCCTCGTTGGGCGGCTGGTGCGGGAGGGGTCTCTAGACATCGCCAATGCCTTCAATACCCTGCTCTGGAGTTCCATCAGGGAGGCACTCGGGTATCACCAAATGCCAACCCACCTCTGTCGTGTGGTCGAGACCTATTTGACGGACAGGGCCGTCATCTATCCCAGTCACGAGGGAAGATGGAAACGGTGAGAGATGTCTTGCGATGTCCCACAGGGATCGGTCCTGGGGCCGCATCTGTGGGATATCGGATACGACTGGCGCCGACCTGCTAGCGGCGCCAGCGTGGTTTGCTATGCTGACGCCACGTTGGTCCTGGCGCAGGGGAGGTCCACATCAGGTGGCGGCCGAACTAGCGACACGCGGGGTTGCGACAATCGTCGATAGGATCCAGCAATTGGGACTCGAGGTGGCCCTGCACAAGTCCAAGCCCATGTTTTTTCATGGTCCTCGGAACACGCCACCGTCGAGTTTCCAAATAACGATAGGAGGGGTTCACATCAACGTCGAGTTGACGATGAAGTACTTGGGGCTCGTCTTCGACAGCCGGTGGAACTTCGTGAAGCATTTCCGACGTTTGGCTCCCAGACTGGAGCGGGCTGGGGCTGCCTTGAAGTGGCTTCTGCCCTATGGGGTCAAAGCCCTCGCGCACATATTCGAGTGGCGCGAGGAGGCAAAACGCTGGGGCGTAACTCCGCTGCCGCGAGAAATCACGGTACAGCAGGACATAGTTCCGGCGGGATCTCATGGCGACATGGAGAGTGCGATTGTCGCAACCTAGTGCTTGGCACGCCACAATTGCGGCCCTCTTTGAGGAGTGGCTAGAGAGGCGCCACGGCGTCCTCACCTTCCGCCTGACGCAGGTCCTCACCGTACACGGTTGCTTCGGGGGGTTCCTGTTCCAGATAAGGCAGGAGGAAACGCCCAGGTCACCATTATGTGGATCGCCCGGAGGACACGGTGGAGCATACGGTGGACGTCTGCTCGGCTTGGGCGGAGCACCGCCGTGTCCTTGTGGAGGCGATCGGCGGCAGTGACCTCTCGCGTCCGGCCCTGGTCCAGGCCATGATGCGGAACGAAAGGGCATTGGAAGTCGTCACTTTCTTTTGCGAAGCAGTAATGCTCGCGAAAGAGGAGGCGGAGCACGTGAGGGAAAGGCAAATAAGGCGCCCTCATGCTTCTAGTCGCCGCTGGTGACGCCCCTGGGCGTCGGGAATCCATAGCCGATTTCCGACAACCGTAGGTGCAGGCTTGCGGACAGTGAGCAATGCTCGCTGCCGATAAGGACCAGGGGTCGACGGCGCATTTTGTTCCACGTGCGCCTCTAAGAACACTGACAGCAAAAACTGGCAGCACAACTGACGGGGTCCGCTAGGGCCGATGCCAAGGTCGCGGGAAAGTCCGAAAGGGATACCGTGGCCCCTGGCGACACACCGGGAACACGGGTGGCTTTTAGTCAGTAAAAGTCTGACACGCCCTCCCGCTCCGCCCAAAGCAGGAGAAGTTATTCCATAATTCCCCACCGCAAAAAAAAGCATTGCATTGTCATTTGGTGTTTTGGTTGAGTGTTGAGGTTAGCGCAATAAAACATTTTGTGTATGGACAAGTCACAAAAGGCGATGTTACTACTGTTACTAGGAACACTTTTGATGCAAGAGTGAGCGAATCGAGCTTGGGACTTGGGCTTGGGGCACCCTGACTCGGACAGGTTAGACTGCTCCGCCCCTCGCAGCCTACCGCCCCGGGCCATGGCCCTTTTGGCCCTAGGGTAAATACGCCAGTGCAGAAAGAACTAGTCTGTTATAACGATGGAAATCACTGGAAGGTCAGCTTCAGGACTTGTATGTGTACTTGGAGGTCCAATATCATGGAGAAGTAAATAACAGGCATCAGTCGCGATTTCTAGCACAGAAGCCGAAACTGTTGCTGCCAGTGAAGCTGCAAGAGAAATACATAGAGCAATCAACGATCACTCCTGCTCTCCATGTGGATAACGAGTCTGTCATCAAGCTTGCACTGAATCCGCCATAAGAGCCAGAAAACAATCTATAAAAAATAGGTGGAACTATAGTCGCGGGCTCGAACTCAATGGTGGGCATGGCCAAAAACCACGCTGTCTCACCTGGCATCGTGTCCGACAGAGATAGTATCAGTGATGAGCAGTTAGAAGCTGGTCTACATGGACAACGTATATAGTTCACACGCACAGAAACACCGTACCGAACGATTTTAGTAAAAAGAGCGCGTAAAAAATTACGAAAAGTCCTTTGGAAAATGGAGTTTTATAAAAAAACCACTGCATGAATCAATTAGAAATAAAATTAATTGAAATCTTTGATAATTTTGCTGTGTCGGTACGGATTTTGTTTTCGAGATTTCACACTTCTTGAATTACTTATGTATTTACTCACAAGCGTTAAAATTAGCAAGAAAACTTTTTAATGGCTTTTTATTTTACTATTCTGCTTCCGTACAGACAACATTACTAATGAGACCTAACGATATCATGTTAAACTTTGAATGTACGATATCAAACAGTGGAGTAAAACCGCTCCGAAATTTGTATGGAAAAAATATCAAATTGTTTCAATTGGTTCTTCCCCTCCGCGGGCCGACACTACTTTCCACCCTGTATAAACTATAATAATAATAGTTATTATGCATACAATAAGCATACAGCTCAATGAAACCGGTGCCGAACTTACTTTTAGGTGGAAGTGGAACTTTAAATATTTCGTTCTTGGATTTACTTCCGGCGAAATTATATTTTTTTGATGTTTCTGGAGGGCTTGTGGATGTGGTGTCATCTAGGTATTTTTCTGATTTCCCAGGAGGACATACTTTGTCATCTGGATATTTTTTCGATGTTCGAGGCGGACTTGAGGTATCATCTAGATATTTCGATGCTCGAGGCGGACTTGAGGTATCATCTAGATATTTCTTCGATGTTCCCGGAGGACTGATTTTGTTATCTAGACATTTTTTCGACAGTCTTGGCGGACTCGTGTTGTCATTTAGACATAGATGTTCGTCTCCAGTTTCATCAGTGCTCTTCCAGTCTTCTTGTTTACACTCTTTATGTTGCGCAATATACTTATTCTCGCTTTCTTTTTCATTTACTGACGTATCGAATTTCACAACTCGTAATGTATGAAAATCCATGCCTTATTAAATGACAAATATTTGTTTCGGCATTTCATGGATATTATACATTATTTTTAACACGAAATCATTAGTCGCATTAAATAAAGACTTATATATAGAATAAAACAATACAAAATTGTAAATAAACCTTAAAAACTTAAAAACAAACTATCAAAATTGACAGATCAAAAGCCATTAAAGATGTTAAAATATTTTTCTTTTCAGTTCATATTCATTTACTTCATTTGTAACACAAAAAGTATTAAACGTAGTTGAAGGTTTTACCTTACAGCTGTTTTTAAACCATTTAGGACAAAAACGTAGTTGACTAGTCTAACTATGAGGTCAATTTTAACAATAAAAACGACCATAAAGTTAGACTTATCGGGTGATACAAACGCTCTACCAATTTCGTTTCCCTATAAAGGTTTAAATAATTTGAAAACAGCTAAACATTATGTTATTCACACCTTTCAGTTTTTAGGAGGCTAACTTGCTGAATCTGAAATTCTGAATAAGTACTTACACTCGACTGAATTTAGTAAATTAACCAATTTTTACGACTTTTTTCCACCAAGTGAACCCCACAGAACCCACAGCACCTTATAGCAGTGGTAGTCCGCAAAATTCAAATTCACAGGGCGTTCCAAAACGGGCATTCTGGACGTAAGAAAGAAAAGAAGGCTGCCAAGCTCAAATGGGATTGGGTGAGTCGCATAAGAAACCGCATGCATGATGCCTGTTGTAATTATTATAGCAAATAAGTTTTACTTTGAAATGTAGACTCGAAAAATTACACAAGGCGTCTCATTGCACATTAATTTTATTTTTAGTATAAAAAATAATAAAAAAACTCAAAACTCAAAGCATTTATTTCAATTAAACCATTTACAGGCACTTTTGAATTGTCAAAGAGTCGGTCAGTTAGTCAGAAAGTTGAAGCTAGTCGCCCATTCCAAAAAGTAGATCTCTGTGGAGAAGAACGGGCAAGAAACTCCCAGGACACTCTTTTAAATAAAGACATTAAAAAATCCTGGGTACATTATTCTTGTTGCTTCTATATGTGAGAACAATGTGAAAAAAAAGAAATAGAGACAATTCAAAGTATACGATTTAAAATAAGCCTTGGCAGAAAAGAGATGACCAGTCTCAACCGACGGCGCCCGTTCACGAACATGACGCGTGGATCAGCACCATCCAGCTCAACCATTTTGTAGGGAACCGAATGATCCAACACACTCGCCACCATCGGCGAGACATTTAAGTAAGCATGACAAAGTCTCAACTGCCATGCTCTTTCAAGTCAAAATAAAACATAATATAATAACAGAATAAACAGCCCCATGGTACTCACATTTACAAAAACTGAAAAAATGCTTCTAAATTATACAAAACTATAGTTTGCAATGTATTATACTATCAAAAAGAAAGATAATCATTATCTAATATTGGAATATTCAACAATAAAAAATTGGTTAATAAAAAATAAAAATAAAATAAACATGTGGTTCGTAATGTCAGAAAAATAATATAAATAAAAATAAAAAAATAAGAAAAGGGGTAGCAACTCTTCCAAATACAAAAATTTCAACTAGTGAGCCCAAGTGGCTGTGGAGCAGGACCAGCATTAAGCCAAGCATTTTTATCAACGATATAATCATCTAACTTATAATATGCTTGTCTACATAGTGTGCGTTTAATGCATGTTTTAAATTTCTTCTCATTAAGTTGAAGAAAATCGAGTGGTATTTTATTATAACATTTTACACAGTACCCTATAAAAGAAGTGTGTACTTTAGACAATCTAAAACGTGGTTGATCTAATTTGTTCCTATTTCTAGTGTTAAAATTATGCCTGTCACTTATCTTACGAAAAAGATGTAGATTTTTTCGAACATACATAATGTTTTCATATAATATACTGACAAGGTACCGTCATGATGTTAATTTTCTTAAACAGTTCCCTTAGAGATTCGCGTCTGCGGAGGTTGTAGATGGCTCTGACAGCCCTCTTTTGCAGAATAAAGACAGACTCAATATCTGCAGCCCGTCCCCACAGCAAAATACCGTAAGACATGATGCTATGAAAGTAACTAAAATAGACCAGTCTCGCGGTATCCACGTCTGTTAGTTGGCGGATTTTCCAAACAGCGTAGGCGGCTGAACTTAGCCGCCCTGCAAGTGATGTTAAGTGAGGACCCCACTGTAGTTTTGAGTCAAGCGTGATCCCCAGGAAAACCGTCTTTTCGACGAATTCTAGTGTCTCCTTATTCAATACAACGTGACATTCACTACTTCTAACATTCGGTAACGCGAATCTTATGCATTTAGTTTTCTTCTCATTTAATACCAAATTATTTTCAGTAAACCAGTTATGGACCTTAAGCATAGCGTTATTTACGTCGTCAAGCTCCTGTGCATGTCTGTTAACTTTAAAAATAAGTGATGTGTCATCAGCAAATAACACCATTTGTGGTCGGTTTTGCAGTAAATGTGGTAAATCATTTATATATACTAAAAAGAGGAATGGACCCAATATCGAGCCCTGTGGTACACCCATTTTGACTTTTAAACCCATTGAATTTACACCGTTTATTTGAACTTGCTGCAGTCTATCATTCAAATATGACTTTATTAATCTATGCGCAAGTTTACCCAATCCGTAATGCTCAAGTTTTAAGAGCAGTGTTTCGTGATTCACGCAATCAAATGCCTTGGAAAGGTCGCAAAAGATGCCTATTGCATCCTGTGCTTCTTCCCACGCGTTAAAGATGTGTTTTAATAAGGTGACACCGGCGTCGGTTCTGCAACGTCCTTTGGTGAAACCATACTGTTGATCGTGTAGGATGTTGTTACGATTAAAATGATTGAGCTTTTGATTTAACATTACTTTTTCAAACACCTTGCTGAAAACCGGCAAAACCGATACGGGTCTATAATTATTAAACTATAGTAACCAATTACATGATACTTAGATGATTTTAATTACATAATATTATGTATACTTATTTATTTATGTAATAATCTTAATATATAAAACAAAATCGGGTTTTTTTCGAAAACTCGAGCAAGTCGATTCTGTACCAAAAATCTCACCGTGAAAACTTAGGCGAAGTGAGCGTGGAGTGAGCTGTCAATGTCATCTCACTGGTGCTAGGAATGACCAAGCATTACATTTACAATCATAATCGAGATTTTAATTAAATTTTTTTATGCTAATTCAATTGATCATTTTATATTATTTCAAAGCTAGTATTTAAGTGTCTAAACATTACTATTTAGGGGGTTTTAAATTATACTACGCTTTTATATGATTAAAAATTCAGTTTATTGCCTACATTTTGTTTTCAACAAAAAAAAATTAAGGTAGGGTTAAGGATTTTTTATTTGTACACGCGTATTTACTTAATTTAAAAACTAACAGCATTAAAATAATACGAGTAATAATATACAGTACAAGTATATAAAAAAGTGGGGGAAACCATCATACGGCATCAAAAAATTCGTCCGCATCGCTGTCATGTCAATGTGAAAAGTGCTCAAAAGGCAACAGTCGACCAACCGCTTGGCGATGTCCCGAACTACTCGATAAGCATTCGGAGTATTCGGACCCCACGTCCCTAATGTTTCAACCCCAAACGGCTCAAAAATATAGCCACCAATAAGGATGTTATATTTGCGCCGTGAGGCTTTCTGCACCTGCAGCAGCCGCCCCAGCACAGCCCGCCGTGCTGAGAAGATAGGATGGCGCGAGGGTGTCGACACAGGTTGGTAATTTGTAATGTTGTTGTAATGCTTGGTCATCCCTAACACCAGTGAGATGACATTGACAGCTCACTCCACCATCACTTCGCCCAAGTTTTCACGGTGAGATTTTTACAGAATAGCACTGCTGCTGTACCTACCGATTTTTATGGTTTTGGATTTGTTGGATTTGTCTGCGCCCCGAATAGCAGAATTGAAAACTTCATGAAATTCTGAGAATTTTAAGAATGCCAATAAATTTTCAAGAAATAGTCACCAAGATTAAACAAATTGTCGCATTACGATTCCGCAGTTATAGCTTTAGGTTGGTGTTGATTGTGGAGTGAACGTCTCCATACAATACTCACCTCAGTGCTACTGCTAGCAAACGGCTGGGAGTATCGACTAGGAATCAATTTTAAAAAAATGTCAAGAAATAGTCTAATTAAGAGGTTCCAGAGATATAGGTAAAGGTGTCTTGGTGAGGATTACGTGGTGAGCCTTTCTGGCCACAATCCTCACCTGATTACCGAGGAATGCTTACGTTTTTCATTTGAATTTGGTGTCAAAAAATAGTCGTCTCCAACACGATAATTTCGACCTGCTGCTTAAACTTCTACATGACATTTTCTAGTCGTCGAGTACAGTCGAGCAGAAAATTATTATCTAAGTATGTAGTTACGTATTTTTAGTGGTCAACTTTTTTGTTTGTATTATTGTTTGTTATGTAGGTAGGTATATTTTAGGTAGGTATTTTAACTATGTGTTATATATAATGAATAAGTATCATAATTGTTGAACCATGAAGGTGTAATGTTTATTTTGATATTTACTTTGTCGGTTGCTAGGCAACGGATCTTACGGTCACGTCCTGACGCGAGTTCAACGTTTTTTTTACTCATGCCAAAAAAGTGCACATCGCTGCTAAAGTTTTCACTTCAAAAAACAAAATCACTCCGCCGCGTCTCTGTCTGAACTCTTTGAACGCAATAAACTCAAATACTACCGAACGGATTTTCATGCGGTTTTCACCAATAGACGGAGTGATTCATTTTTCGTTTGTTACCCTTGTGAAGCCGGGTGGGAACCAATCGATAATACTAATGATTGTAATACTATCTTGAATTCTGGTACTTTTTGTTAGGTTACTCTCAGAAATTGTGCACAACGTGCCGTGATGAGAATACCGTTTTGACATAGGTACCTACCTAAATTGCACCCGTGCGAAGCCGGGGCGGGTCGCGGTGTGTACAATCAATAGAATAATAGCTACTGACACAACAATAAACATTTATTAGGTACATAATTATTTTATACTTCAATTAGGTATGATTTATTTATCAGCAATCGTAACAGCAGCAGTAACAAGAGCAGCACACCAACGCTACACACAAGAAGCATGGTAACCAAAATAAGAAGCTCGCCAAATAATACCATGTTTGTTTTAGCTGCATCCTACAAGTCGGTCTAGCAGACGGCCATGACCAGAGGACAGGACCCATTGCCATTCCATAACAATTTCCAGCAGCCGACTCCAGACGGCTGCGCGCGCAGCTTCTGCAGGGCATGTTTCCGTCGCCATAGTCTAAATTACTCTTTCTGGTACATCTTGAAAAAGCTTCTTGACTATTTAGATTCGCTTCTTTAATTTTCCTAACATATAATGCACATAAATCGCTAAATCCACGTCTTCTTTCACAGAAACATGAACAGAGATTGTCGTGAAATTTCTCCAAAATTGAATGTATTTTATCGAGCCACTTGTATTGTGCATCCATACAGTTAGTACATGATAAAGTTTCATTTTTTTTTGCCTTCTGATGTCCTTCTACCTTTCTAGTCGCATTGATAGTTAACTGTAGTTTTTTTCGAGCTCGATTTAATTTCTTTGCAGCTTTCAAATCTGCTTTTGCTTTACAATCAAACTTCTTTTTTAATTTATTGCGTTGTTTTTGTATACATTTTTGCAATTTTATTAATTCTTTTTCTTTTTGATCTAGACATTGTTCTTTCTTCCTTAGCTCCTCTGCGCACGGCGGCGGCGCCGGCGGACACAGGCTAACACCGCAACTTTGTTCTTTCTTACTGAGATCCTCGACCTCTGGGCACGGGGAACAATTACATTCGTCTTTCACTTGCGGACGGTTACGTAGAATAAAACTATAGATACATGGATATTTCTTATTGAGATGCTCTGGGCACGGAGTCGCGGTCATTTCTCTTCTTATGTAATATCTTCTAGATTAGTTTGACCACCCCGCGTCTAGGACACGCAGCTGCTAATGTTATTTTGGAGATATCTACTGAAAAAGATTTTTGGTAGACCTTAATACGATTAGTTGATGACTGTTTTTTTTTTGCAGGTATACCGCAAGTAGGTATAAAATATGTCCCTGCTTTTACATTTTTTTTACTATTTTATTTTATTTATAAAATATCACGTTTTACTTCTGCCCATGCTTCTGCCCATTATAAGTGCCATCCAGCTGTCCATAGATAATACACCTACGCAGCTGTCTCAAACAGTAGAATGTAGAATACGTAGAATAGCTGTCTCTTTGACAAGCAATGAAGCCTCAGAGTAATAATGAAGCAAAGTTTTGAAGTTTCTTATTTTTTTGCCCGAGCCCGAGCTGACCAAGCACTGCCCAAGCAAGCCTTGAAAAACGAACATAAGAGTTCGGATATGGCCACACCCGCCACACCTCAAACCACACATGCCACGTCATAAATTGTTTGCGAAATTCGCTATCCTGTGGTCGTTCTGCACCACAGATACTAATTGATACTATAATTAATTATACCTAAATGTCTGTGTTCTGCATGTTTTCTCCATGTTTTTGGCCATGTTGGCCCAAACTTTTGCATTCTAGTCGTTGCGTTTTGTCATTCTAACCGTTGTCGCGTGCAACTTTGCATTCTAGTCATTGCGTTTTGTCATTCTAACCGTTGTCGCGTGCATAGGTAGGTACATGACACAAAAAAAACTTCGGTACCTACACAAGTTGCCAGCACTCCAGCAGGAACCCTCAACTCAAATTATCTGTCTTTTTTATCTATACATATAATAAAATTGTAGAAAAGTGGTGTCTGTACAATGGAAATATATGAAAATAAAATAGCAGGGGTTGTTATTA
Organism: Conistra vaccinii; assembly: GCA_948150665.1. Taxonomy (NCBI): domain Eukaryota; kingdom Metazoa; phylum Arthropoda; class Insecta; order Lepidoptera; family Noctuidae; genus Conistra; species Conistra vaccinii. The sequence goes on from OX411318.1 coordinate 18,767,634, forward strand.
TATCGATGCTGAACCCGAGATTGTAATTAAATTTTTTTTTGTCTGTTTGTCTGTTTGTCTGTTTGTCTGTTTGTCTGTTTGTCGGTTTGTCTGTTTGTCTGTGTGTTTGTGCACGCTAATATCAGAAACGGCTTATTCGATTTAGATGCGGTTTTCACTAATATATTGTAGTAAGCTTCACTTAACATTTAGTGTTTATTTCATGTCAATCGGTTCATAAATAAAAAAGTTATGTCAATTTAAAGAATCACATCGAACATTTGTTATAGGTTAGGCATTTCTTTCCTTGATTTTCGGTATACTTATCTTAATTTTTATTTAGGGTTTGTATATAAATATTATAAGTATTTGGTATAGGTTAGGCATTTCTTTTCTTGATTTTCTTTATTAAGTATAAGTTTATTAGCTCAGGTTAGTAATTAATTTTTCTAGCAATTCTTTTTTTGTTTTATAAAGTTAGTACGTTTGGTTTACACGTCTTAACACTTATTACTTAAACTGTGACAATTTTAGACTGTATAATAATCTGTAAGTATTTATAATTTAATTGTTTACGATAGTACGTGTTTACTAAATAACTGTGTGTTAAGTAGTAAGTACTATTTTATTGTAAGAATGCCTCGAAGAAGATCCAACCTCTCCCAATGTAGCAGAAATGCTAAAAGGATGAGATAAGTTCGATCACAGGAATCTGAGGAAGGTCGTGAGGCAAGGCTCTCTGCAACTCGGGAACATCAGGCTAGGTTTCGTGCTGCAGAAACTTCGACTCAGCGGGAATCTCGACTGAGTTCAAATCGTTCTCGAATGGTCGAGGTCGCGAAAATTTTTTTTCATACTAATGGGGTCAAGTCATGAAAAAGGTTGAAAAACACTGCCCTACATTAATCCTACTAATATTATAAATGCGAAAGTTTGTGAGGATGGATGGATGGATGGATGTTTGTTACTCTTTCACACAAAAACTACTGAACGGATTTTGATGAAACTTTACAATAATACATTAGAATAACACATAGGCTACAATTTATAAAGATTTTATGTGATTTGGCCATAATATAACGATAAGTATCAAGTAAGTCGGAAAAATTCCTGCCCTCTGAGATCTATCTTTGCGTGCGCTGCCTTTTTTTTTTTTGGGCGGTTAATCATCCAATGACTTCTCCCGCTCTGGGTGGAGCGGAAGGGCGTGTCAGACTCTTACTGACTAAAACCCACACGTGTTCCTTCGATCCTTGATATCTCTTTGAGGCGCGCGTGGAACACGATGCGCCGTCGACCCGGGCCTGGTCCTTATCGGACGCCGAGCTGCCCGTTGCTCTCCGTCCGCAGGCCCGCGCCTACGGTGGCCGGAAATCGGCTATCAATTCCCGACGCCCGGGACGTCTCCTACGGCGGCGGCGGCTAGGGCTGGTAGGGCGCGGCCTTTGCCACTCCCTCGCGCGCTCCACCTTCTCCTTCGCGAGCATTACTGCTTTGCAGAAGGAGGTGACGGCTTGCCATGCCCTCTCGCTCCGCACCATGGCCTGGACCAGGGCCGGACGCGAGAGGTCACCGCCGCCGATCGCCTCCACGAGGACACGGCGGTGGTCCACCCAAGCCGGGCAGACCTCCACCGTATGCTGCGTGCGCTGCCTAAACCGTTAGAGTTAAATGAAGAAAATGTATTGTGGGATTGTTTGTCTTAAAAAGTTCTAAATAAAAGTCCGCGACAGCATATATCTACCTTTTATGTGGAAGCCATTATAACCAAAATAGTGAGCAATAAATACAGTTAAATTGAATATTTTTTTTACATTGCATATTTTAGAGTATTTAGTTAATTCTTATCAAAATACATACCTTCATCGCTTTTGGTATTTAATGTAGATAAAGTTTGTCTTTTACACTAAGTAATTTGGACAAATAGTTTAAAAGTTAGAACGATAAGAATGACCTGCGATATTGAGTCGACGGCGCACAGAACGAGGGTGGAGGGGCGGGCCAGCCAGGGGATGACGCGCCAGAGCGCCAAGTTAATAATTATGTTCGAGAAATAACGCAATTAATTGTTGAACTGTCAAAATGAAACCCATTGCTATTGTAAGTGCTACGCAATTACCCCGCTGATTTAGGACATGTTACACGTTCCTGTGGGATAATTTCCGACATCCACGCGGGCGAAGCCGCGGGCAGAAGCTAGTTTACTAATAAATTTTTCAATAATATTTTAAGTAGAAAAAATAATTATACTGCATCATTTATTTAATAATCAGTTTCAAGCGGAGGGAGGTAATACCTATGCTTTCCTAAATTTCTGACAGAACATGACAATATACGGGGTGTCCGGGACATCGACGCGAAGCCGGTTACCATGGATTCAGTACATGATTCTGAACACCCCTGCGTTGAAATTTTTCGTCGGTTATTTAAAAAAAAATCAGCTGCTCCATACATTTTAACCGTGTAGGTATTGCACTTTTCTATGAAACACCTGTTTCTAAATAACCGACGAAAAATTTCAACGCAGAGGGGTTCAGAATCATGTACTGAATCCATGGTAACCGGCTTCGCGTCGATGTCCCTGCCACCCTGTATAATTGACGATTTATAATTCGTGAATTATATTTAGTGACGACACGAGAAAAGAAGACGAATGTTTATTAGTCGATATTTTGTTGAAGTGAAAACTTCTTTAGCGGCGCCGGCGTTGTGCACTTTTTTGTGATGGGTTAAAAATTGTCAAACTCGCGTCAGGACGTGTGACCGTAAGATCCGTTGCCTAGCAACCGACAAAGTAAATATCACAATAAATCATCATCAGCCTATTAATGTTCCCACTGCTGGGACACAGGCCTCCTCTCGGTGAGAGGGAGTGGGCCATAATCCACCACGCGAGCCCAGTGCGGGTTGGTAGATGTCACATGTCTTCGAATTTTTGGTTCTAAGACATGCCGGTTTCCTCACGATGTTTTCCTTCACCGTTTTTGAGAGCAGTGGTGATGAAATTATTTACACAAAGTAAAGCGCCTGCTTGGGTTCGAACCCACGACCTACAACTCGTAAGTCGGGGCCGATACCACTGGGCCACCACTGCTCTCCTCACAATAAATAGTCTTTGACATTACGGAAAGATTGCGAGGTAAGAAGTTTTACCCATTTTGATGGGTAAAAAAAAAACAGTCAAAACATAGGTACTTACTTGATGAAAAGTATTTAAATACCTAAATTGTTTATTTTTGTTAGACTATATTTCGAAAATAAATAAATATACTACTACTTTTTTTTTTTTTTTTTTTGGGTGGGAAATCATCCAATGACTTCTCCCGCTCTGGGCGGAGCGGAAGGGCGTGTCAGACTTTTACTGACTAAAACCCACCCGTGTTCCTTCCCTTACCTAGACCAGGGCCACGGTTTCCAAAATATACTACTACTACTAATATTGTATTTAACCACATAAATTATAGTAAGTACTTTTATACTGATAAATAAAGCAATTCGTGCGAAATTATTCCCTAACCATTCCAAAATATTCAAAAATGCACAACGTTAATGTTCAAGTTTTCACTTCTGCCGGTACTCCCGGAGTGCATCCCGTTTTTTTTTTTTTTTGTAAAAAAAAATTAATAAGTCTGTAAATGCACGGGGTCAGCGGCCATAGCCGTCGGTCGCCCCGCCAACCGAGAGCGTGCATGCAGCCGGGCGCGAATTCCCTGCGAATGTCTCACGCACGCGCACCCGCGCCAGGGCCGGATTTAGAGGTCCAGAGGCCTCGGGGCAACAAAGGAGCGGAGGCCCCCTCGCCCCAAATTATTTTCCAAATAAAGTAAAAAAATTTTTTTCAGTCGAGATTTTCAATAAATAATTTATTGTGGAACCAAGTAGATTCCCTTAGTATTGAACAAATACATATAAATATAAACGGAAACAAGAATTATCTGAAATTAAATTTTAGGGTTAACGAATGGAACCTTTCGAGCTTTTTTCGCCGAAAAATCGTTGATGATTTCGTTGAAATCCACTTCTCGGAGTAAATTGCTTTCAATGCTCAGGAGAGAAAGCTTCGATAGACGGTTTTGTCCCATCGTGGTTCGAAGCCTATTTTTTATAATTTTCAGTTTTGAAAATGAGCGCTCTCCAGTGCAATTTGTTACCATCAAAACCAAATACATTCTCAATGTAATTTCGAGGTTTGGGAATGTAGCTCTGAAATTTTGATTTTCGAGAATTTGGTAGTAAAAAAGTTCCGGCGATTGATCTGTTCCATAGTCCTTTTCCTTTTTGTACGAGTCAATCAAAGACACAAATTGAACCAACTCATTACCAAGACTAGGCTCTAAATCATCCGGATACACTTTCACCAATGCCTTTGCTGCAGCGTGCAAATTTTTATAAGAAAAAAAAAAAATTGTCGAGACACGGAATCGAATACCCAATCTCCGAGGTTGCGGGCAAGTACCACCCCACTCAGCCATTAAGCGATTGGGGTTCTCCCTCAAGATGGGTAGTGAATTGGAAGTGCTTATCAGGGCCATTTGAGATTTTGATATTTCACTGATCTGATTGCCTGATTGGAGTGAACAAATATAGACAGTGGCGTATTTACCCTAGGGCCAAAAGGGCCATGGCCCGGGGCGGTAGGCTGCGAAGGGCGGAGCAGCCTAACCTATCCGAGCCAGGGTTGTACCAAGCTCGCTTCTATCGCTCTTGTATCAAAGATTTATAGTAACAGTAGTAGAGTAGTAACATTGCCTTTCGTACATACACAAAATGTTTTATTGCGCTAACGTCAATACTCAACCAAAACACCAAGTGACAATGCAAAGCTTTTAAGTTATAAAGTTCCACCGGCTGTTGAGGACGAGTCCCAAGTATTTCATCGTCAACTCGACGCCGATGTGAACCCCTCCTACCGTTATGCGGGAACCCGACGGGTCCATGGGTCCATGAAAACACATAGCCATGGTTATATTATAATATTGAAAGTTTTTGCTTTTTTCGTTAATTTGCCGCCCCCATAAGGGGCGGTAAACCTTACAGGCCCAGGGCGCTGAATCTTAAAATACGCCACTGAATATAGATCAATGATTTCTGTTATTTAAGATTAATATAATCAAATAATCATGTATGTATAAAGTACTGTAGGCTGTAGGTAAAGGTGAAAGAGCAAAACAAAACAAATATCAAAGGAAAAGATGCTTACTAGTGTTAACTAGTTGGAATTTGAAAGATTTTTTTTTCCGAAGTCTCTATTGTGGGGGCCCCCCGTTTGTGGAGGCCCCGGGGCTTTCGCCCCGGTTGCCCTCCCCTAAATCCGGCCCTGACCCGCGCACCCGCTGCTAGTTTGACGAACAAAGAGGTTTTTATCTCAATCTCTGCAAAACAGGCCCGTGTACTGAACTGACTCGAAGCATGTAATACTCGTATTACTAGAACCATGATGTGACAATATCGATGCGTTTGCACGTGTCGGCTCTATGTAGCGAGAGATTTTAGCGTAACTATAGATGGAATAGTAGGTAATAGGTACTTATGTACCTACATCTCGAATAATTCCGTGACCGACTGATTGATATGACTGAATAACAGACTACGCACACGCACACCACAGCATAAACCACTACCTAAATATAAAAAAACTTTTTACAAAAAAAATTAAAACCGACTTCCAAAAAAAACCACTACAAAGTGAAAAATAACTTTAATTTCGGAAGTCGGTGTCTTTGTTTTTTAATTTTCGTTTTTTGCCACCGACTTCCGAAATTAAAGTTATTTTTCACTTTGTAGTGGTTTTTTTTGGAAGTCGGTTTTATTTTTTTTTGTAAAAAGTTTTTATTTTTTACTTTTTAGTTGTGGTACCTACCCCACACAATATCCAATACCACTAACTGCAATAAATAACAGTGACAGGAAGTTATCATCATATCGTTCATATAAACTAAGTGGGAAAAATATGTATTATTGAAGCTAACTCAAAAACTATCTAAGCAAAGTCAATAAAATTTATATGGGACCACCTCGGGAGCTTACCCTTTCAAACAAAAAAATAATTTTCAAAATCGGTCCACAAATGGCGGAGATATCGGTGAACATACATAAAAAAAAACAAAAAAAAAAAAAAAAACATACATAAAGTCGAACATAGAACCTCCTCCTTTTTGGAAGTCGGTTAAAAACATTGACGATGTAGATGTCCCTAAGTCAGGATTTTTGGATTTTTCATCTCAGAAGTTCTGCGTAAGTTGAAAATTGTAGATCGATATGTTGTGATATCCCTAGACAAAGATAGAGGGATGGTCTTTACTCCTACTGAAAGGACTAGCCCGCAATGGCAGAGGTAAGACGGGTGGCAAAGAGAGATAGCCTTTGCCCAGCATTGAGACAGGGCTAAATAGATAGATGTGATGAGGCTGAACACGAAGTCGTGGGCAGCATTTACATATAGATATCCCACATGATTTGCTCTTTATTTCATTACACGTGTGTCGTGCATCGAACTACTGACACAGTGCGAGACCTATTTATTACCATAGGAAATAAACACTAAGAAATCCAATCAGTATTCAAACGACAACTTCGACAGATAAATGGAAAGTTACAACACGTAACTCCAACGTTGCTCCTAAAAGGTAAACCTGTGTAAACCATCTTTTCACCTTTGCCATATCCACGCGATTAGCGAGTTTTGTGTATTTCCTGCATCACAGTGAGGTCAGCGTCTCAGCTTAGGCTCCCGTCGAGCGGGCACCGCGGCACTGTGGACAGTCGGCACTCTTGGCACTCTTGCGCAGAATACCGCACGGCTCGGGCACAGGCGAACGTCCGCACGGTTATCGGCGCCCGCGCACCTCAGACATCGAAATAGTGACAAAAACCAGTGAACATAAAATTAAGTTGATCGTGCAAAGTGGTAATTAATTCCCTGCAAAGGCCGGATCCCTCGCAACGAGTCCCAGGTATTTTTAGAGCAGTCGTGCTCTCATCCAGAACTGGTTTTCTAGTTTAACATCGCGAAAGTGACTCGAATATCTTGTTATTAATACAGACTGGTATAACTTACATACACAATATTTAAGTTTCTGTTTTGTCAATAATTTTTATAATATTATGAAAAATATTGAGTTGAAACAGTGGATGACATGGGTACTACGGACAGTACCAATGAGTTAAACAACATTCTATTATTAGCAGAACGTGTCGGTTTTATTTACGCTTCCAATAAATAGCTACAAACATTCTTACACAGAACATTCTAAACATAAATATCCATCTGCGTATTATAAAACTTGTTTACTGAAACTGTTCAATAAATGTAAATTTCTAATCAGTCTAATTGTCATTGTCCGCTTATCACTATCCACCTACGCAATTAGGTTTGTGTAAAGTGTGACCGGTGCAGATAAGCGCATACAGAAGCGCTATTAACATAAATAAGTAATACAATCGGTTATCTGTTTGCAGGACGAGTAATGAAATGGCGCGCTACCAGCTTCTGTGTTTGATCATCGTCGCTACGATGGGTATGTTTCCAGTGGCAATTCCCTAAACAAGACATCATTCCAACTAAGTAAAACTACAAAAAGATTCATAATGTTTTCATTGATCAGGAACTTGGCAATGAAATCATCACATTCAGCCTCGTCTTGTTGCACATTGGCATGCATACATAACAGCAACAGCTTAACGATATTCAGGATAATGAATATCTCTACTTAACTGATGCTTGTTATTAAGACCAACCCATGATTGTGTGCGTCCTGCTGCGTATCTTTCTCATTCAAACAAAAAGTTAAAAAGAGAGTGAAGCAACTTTTCACTATATACTTACAAAAACTTTCTATGTACTGGTTCCGAGCTGAAGAACAAGTTTAGGCTTAATGATAAGCAGGCACTAACAAAGTTAGTGCAGCTGCATTGTGCTTACCTGGCCAAGTTAGTGCCTGCCATGCCTTGCTTGCCTCTAGCCAGATTTTATATCCCGTAATAAGGTCGACGAAGACGAAGACTCTACTACCCTATTTGATTTTGAATTTGCTTCTGGCGAAAGAGTCGAAAGACATATTCCCTTAAATTCGTAGTAGGTAGAGTTCCATATACATCTTAAAATATAAATCAATAACTAACGAGCTCTACCTATTTCTTTTTTGCTCTATAGATCACGATTGAAGCCTCTAGCACTCGAAATAATTTGATCAACTGCTATGAAGTTAAATTGTCAAGTGCAAGCTCGATAACTCAATATCTCAAGAAGCACTTAACTTCTGACTACAGACTCATTACCACGGAACTAATGGCGCTTTAATTGTATACAATTTGTTACTCCCAAATTCTGAGAAGAATATCATTTACGTGGGTGTGATTCATGATTTCGATGATTAGTTTAAGAGCAATGGAAGCGACTCATAAGTCATAAGGAAACCCATTATTTTTGTTATGTAAATATACCTTATATGTGAGATCAGAGATACAAAAAACATGAGTGTCGTCTGTAGTAGTAAGTAGCGTAAAATGATTTACATAGTGATTCATAGCAGCTGGCTATTGGTATCTCAGGTGGCCGTGAATGAATGAAGCTTGTGTTTAAATATTTACCTCATCGTGGCCTTTCTACTTCGAGTTCTTGGTATCTCACATTATTATTATATACAAGCGATTTTTTTATTTTATGAAATGGTATCATAATAATGTTGCGAAGACTGATAGCAAAAAAATAGTTGTGAGCTAACATGTGAGGCCTACTTTCAGATGTGAGTATGCATTAGTTTAGAGACACATACAGAGTTACTGATACATAGTCAGTCCATCCAGTAAAAAGTAAGTAAGCTAGCCTACGACACTCCTACCTACGCGGGGTTCACAGATGAAACGTGACCAGGCTCAGTTAGAGAAGGGACCCAAGCCCAAGTCGATTATTCCCTTTCCCGGCACAGGTCACCGGTTCAATGTACATGCATACAGATTTTATAGTCGAATGGAAGTTTCTGCTTTGATTATAACTGACCTTTACGACCATATATTTATGTAAATATAAACGCACTGACCTGAACAAGAGAAACTTATGGAATAAATGGTGCTTATCACGTCTTCTACAGTAAGAATTTAATAAAAATCAAGAATAAGATAATGATACCAGCTATAACAGTAAACATTGATCGTCCATTGTCGTAAGGTTAAGCACCTTTTGATGTAGCTACACCCACACTCAATTTGAAAAAAAACTTTACGTCTCTCGCAGGCCTCCGGTGGCATATTCGTCTCTAGTCTAAAGTAGAATTAGTTTGCTTGCACTGTCAACGATGTGTTCGGAAGGCCATTAGCCAATGTCAAGTCAGTAAATGTTTACACACTCTTAAGTAGGTACTTAATGGAGCCCATGGAATTCTCAGGGACTGTGCAGTGCGCAACCTGCACCAGAGGCAACAAGAAGAAATGTTAGAACAAATAAAATTCAAAATTCGTTGCCACTTGCCAGAGTCCAATCAGAAATCTGCAGCTACGCTTTCTAGGCCCAATAATGGTAGCGAAGTTCAATTAAAAAGAAATTGAACAAATAAAGTTATCAGTAACAAGTGTAACAACACAGCCAAGCGTTAGTTTTGCCTTACAATGTGATAAAAAAATAAAATTCAACAAAATGCGACCTACCAAGATACTGAAACAAACAGTAGGTGAAGCCTAGAGACACATAAACCTACATACAGTCATGGTCATGCAAGGATCCAAATATTCTTGTTTGTTTAGCTTGTAGACCTGTGGAAAGTCACAGACTCACTGTGGTATGCCACCAAGATAACAGAACGCTTAACCAATTTACTGTCGGACAAAAGGAAGGCTCGAATTTTATCTACCTATATGCTGATGACTCAATTGAGCAGATAACAGGCGCAGGCGCAGCACACAAAACTGTTCTAGAACCGAGTACTCTAGTTCATGTATTATAGATATTATCTCATAAGATCGTCCCTATTTACTTACATTATCGACTCATTAATATTAATGCATGTTTGGATTTCGACTCTACTATTACGCGAATACACGTGAGTTTATTTTAAAGTATTTTTAGAGTTGAAGGTATTCGCTAATTTGTCCAGAGTAATTCGTACGTTAATTTCTAAATAAACAGAAGGACATCTTTAACTTTTTGATTGCGCTGCTGCGCTGTTACAATAGTGCCATCAATAGGGATGTACCTAGATAAAAATTTTGTCCTTCGGGTACCTAGTTTATGACACGTATTTTTATTTTTTTTACGAAATCAAAAGATTACGGCAATACATTGAGTTAAAATGTGGCATGACGTTACTCCCCGGTAGATTTTATACTGACTTGTGACGTAGCGAGCGGGGCTCCCTAATTATAATGCGTTAGATAAAACGCATTATAATTAGGGAGTCCCGCACCATTTTTTATTAATAAATATGATAAAGCAAAAAATACGTGTCAAATATTTTTTTATTATCTGACTAACGGACTAAATAGGTAGTTTTTTATATCCCCAGTCTACATCCCTTTTGGATTATGCAGTAGCCGTATAAATTAATCATTACAACAAGCATGGTTTTGAATCAATTAGTAGGTAGTTTTCATGTGAAGTCTTCGTGAGGGCTAAGTGATTATACGCGGAAGTGTTTACCATTCTTCCGGCAAGGGCCGTGAGAATGGCGGCAATAATACCATTTAAAGCCTTGTTGAAACACTATGGAATCAATGTTTAAATAAATGGCAGAACTAGGCAATCTATTGCTGACGGAAACAACCACAATGGACACGACCATTACTGATCAAGATTACATAATTGCTTGGGCGCCCAATTAGTTACAATGACGTACCACGTACTGCACGGACAAAGAGTTTCTAGTTACTAAGAAAATGTAAAACCTTCATCGGTGGATCCTCAGAGCGGCTGCGAAATACACGGAATTGAGGAAATACCTAATTGCAAACTGCATCAATGTAATAATGATTGATTACCTACTGTCTTTGTTGGTAATAAAACGATTTCTTTGAAAATACGCGTATGGAAATCCCCGCTCTAAATGAAATTAGTGATTCTTTGTAATTATTGAAAAACAACACGACCGAATGATATTAATTTGTGTTATGTGGTTACAGGATCATTCGATTATAATGATTGATTGATCTGATGCTATCATCGTCTACGTAAGTGCTTGTTTACGGACACGCGGGGCGTTGGGCGGGGCGTGCGGCGGGGCGGCCCGCACAAAATTCAAACATATGGCGTTGTATGAGAGTGTTTACGGAGAAGCGTTTTTATAAGCGTTTGCTTGAAATCCAGGCGGTGCCCGCGGCGTTGCACGCCGCGTCGCACGCAGCGTTGCCCGCGGCGGGGCACGCGGCGGGCAACGCTGCGTTCAACGCCACGTGCAACGCCGCGGGGAACGCCGCGGGGCACGCGGCGGGGCCCGCGGCGTCGTATGTACGCTCAATACCTACGAACTACGAACATCGGCGATATCCACTAACACCAAATAAGTAAATCTATGTTCCGTTGGAGCTCTAAACAATTAAAGCTTCTAAGTGAACGAACGAACGAAAAATATGGCCATTTATGTGAAATATTTTGATACTCGCACATGAATCAAAACCTACCGGGTACCTACTTTCCGTTGACCTAGAATCATGAAATTTGGCAGGAAGCAAGATCTTACAGCACTAGTAAAGGAAAAAGTCCGAATTTTTTTAATTAATATTTTTATCACAAAAAAAATAATTGTGATTACAAACTTACATTTGCAGTTGGAGAATTGACCGTGACGTATATCGATGTATGAGAGAACATGTTTGTCAACTACTAAATTAAGTTTGTTCTTGGGATAAATTTTATTCATCCCGACCACGGAAACTTTCATTGTGCGTGGTCCGACACGCACTTGGCCGGTTTTTTTAATGCCTCGTTGGTCTAGTGGTCGCAAGCACTACTGCTGAGCATAAGTTCCGGGTTCGATACCCGGGTCGGGCAAAATATTATTGGTATTTTCCATCTGGTATTTCTCAGTAGTAGCCCGGAGTCTGGATTTGTGCCCGGCTGATGTAATTAGGCTCGCCCCCTATTACACGGGACTTAAACATAACTGGCGAAATGTGGGTGTAGGTACTAATATAGGAACACCTCTGCCTAACTTTTCGGAGAATATAGGCGTGATGTTATGCATCCTATGTATTTCTTTATTTATTGTCATTGAGATCAATGTTTATTATTAAATATTTCGGTCGCGCTTGAATATCAGCTCCCGCCTTCCGCTCCCGATGCACGCCGCGTGCACCGCCGCGTTCACCGCCGCGTGCAACGCCGCAGGCACCGCTACATTTCACGCCACGCCGCACGCCCCGCCGCACGCCCCGCGCTTCCATAAACAACATCGTACATCGCAATATGTTTGTGTTTGCGCGTGTGATGACGCGGGCCGCTGCACGCCCCGCCTCTCTGTAAACAGAAAAAACGTCCGACGCACCGCCGAACGCCACGCTGCACGCCACGCTCAACGCCCCGCGTCTCCGTAAACAAGCACTCAGATCGATGCAGAAACTGAACGACATTATCAACAACTTTAACTTCGTTTCCTTTTAGCTATATTAAGCATCCGTAACTAGTTTTGTTACTAACAATAAAACATAAAACATTTTCGTGACCTACTGCAGCACGAGAAGACTCTTACTTTGAGTAAGACTCATCTCGTTGCGTTGAAATTCAACGTAATGTTTCACATTCGCCAGCAACGCCTCCGGCTAATATTCTACGTACTTACTAACAAGATCTAGTCGATTTGCTCCGATAAATACTTTCACTTGGAGATACGAGGTTACTCCGAACAATGAGACAGCTATGAGTGGCTATGAGTCACTTCATCAGTCGCTGTATCATTCGGAAATAACATATTAAAATATGAGCTCAGACGATGGTAGCCCAGGAAACCGGATTTTAACACCGTTAAGTACACATTAAGTTAAAGCTGCGCCTGACCCACTAATTGAAGTGTTGGCCGGCCGGCGACAAGAATGTTTGCATTTAGATAAGTTTAGAGGCAACTGCAGTTCATTCTTTGTTAGCTAACAACTTAACACTGTTATAAATGCACACTTTGAACATGGCGATAACGGTTTTTCGACATTTTCAAATAACTTTCACGTTGCCCGTGTTAATTGATTTGTGTTACTTAGAAGTTTGTATTAATCTTCTAGTAAAATCTGTGTACAGAACTGATTATCGTATTCCAGATTTAAGAACATGTTACGGCGAGAACTCGGCCACATTGATGGAACAAGAAAGTACTCTGCCTGAACTCGCTAAGGAGGTGGAGGACAACAGTCGTTACAAAACACTAGAAGCTAACGCAACTGTTTTGAAGCTTTTAGTGGATGACAAAAATGGTGTCAGCAGGTAAGACCGTAAGAAATGTTACATGCTTGGGTTTACCGAGAAATATACGACGTATTCTGATAATGGAAACATACTTTACTCAGTACCTTCTAGTAGTAAAGATAGATTTCGAAAGTGTAGATACAAGGCGACTTGGAACAGACGGTAGTGTCGAAACAATAAGCGGTCCGGTCCACTACGGGGTCATAGTCAACTATGAGCCTGTGATCGAAATTACACTGTACTGCGACGACGAACCTTAATCCTATCGTCATCGGGACCCATGTTCAATTACCCAGCATTGTCCAGCAGTAAACGATACTCGATAACAACAGCTGATTATGAAAATAATTTAATTGGAATCAACACTATAGGTCCGAGGTGTTCGACATGCTCCACTCTAGAGACGACAACGAGAAACATATGGACTTGCCAACTTTCCCAGAAGACGCGGAGGATGCTCGCGCGGAGGTGCCTTCAGTGCCTGACTCCCAGGCAGAGTTCTTGCAAGGTACAAATTAACCTTTTTTTTATAATTTATTAAAGCTTTATGCACAAGTAAAAAAATACTACAAAAAGGAGGGCGCTGCCTGAGACATTTTCTACCAGTCAACCTTATTCGTTCTTCGTTCATTACCTAGACTGACACACACACGTTAGCTACTTTTGTGTCATGGTCTCTTTGTACCCTATATCAATGAAATCATTACTTGAGTCACGATTTTATTGCTATAGCTTTAGAATAATCCTATAATGTTCCCACTGCTGGGCCACAGGCCTCTTCTCTGTGAGAGGGAGTGGGCCGTAATCTACCACGCGGACCCAGTGCGGGTTGGTAGACGTCACAAATGTCTTTGAATTTTTTATTCTAGTATATGCTGGTTTCCTCGCGCCACTAGGTTTTTCTTCACCGTTTTAAGAGCAGTGGTGATGAAATAATTTACACAAAGTAAAGCGCCTGTCAGGGTTCCAACCTACGACATACAACTCGTAAGTGGCGGCCGTTACCACTGGGCCACCACTGCTTTTCTATAGGTAGGTACCAAAAATTTAGAGATGAATTTGTCAATAAAGTGAATCAGTTTACCATTTTAGATCTAGAACTTATCTGGATACTGAAGTTATTTTAGCGTTTTAATTCCTCTGCGCTATCACTACGACCAGTCCCCCCCAAAAGCATCTGAGTTCTTCCGTGAGAAATTTTAAAGTGAACTTGATATTATTCTAATTAAAGTTTTTAGCAAGCATTACTACTTATGGTACAATTGTCATCATAAGTACTTATTATGTTTTCAAGTTTTTTTTGTGTTTACTTTGCCAAAACCTTACACTCAGCGGAGTCAAGCCCGTCCCAAACGACAATCCTGGATCCGCCAATGACTACGACTTGTAAAAGTGGAAAAATGTTGGGCCAATCATAGGTAAGTGCCTATTTACGAAACGTAAAGAGAGATTAACTTTATAATCTTTTCATTTCTCAGCTCCTGGAGAAGCGGTTCGCAAAGATTCCCAGAAAGTAAGAAACTCTTCTGTCCGAGGAGAGCCGATAGCCGCTGCCGCTGGCATCATGGTCCTGGTGACCTGCAGCATCGTGTGCCTCGCCTACACAGCCCTCATCGTGTGGAGGAGGATATACTTGTAAATATACCAAAACCCCTTCAATAAAAACGAATTAACTTCTGGAAACGAACAGTCGCACTTAATATTATATTTATTTGTACGTTCCAAGTTAAGCGCCTATTGTGTGGTGTAATACGATATGCGCCTTCCCGAGACCCGGTGCGTAGGAAGCGGTCAACTGGGACGGAAACCGCGTTATACCAAGTGAATATAACCCTCTCACGACATAAACGCCGAACAAAGACTTCACAGCGGTTTATTGTTCGTTTTATTGCATTTCGATACAAACTTCTAAACCCCTTTTATATGCGTTGGAAGCAATTTAAACTAAAATAGAATTTATGCTCTTTCCAGAAAACGTAATGGACTCAAGCATGAGCTTCTACGAAATGAAGAAAATATTGCAGAGACTAGGATAGAAGTAAGTGGACATGTGGACATCATAGATATTACATTAATCGTCGGCCTTATAGGGAAAGTCATTATCTTTTAGTACAGTACTAAATTGTCGTTACTATGAAAATATTTTATTTCTCGCAAACATGGGCAAAGAATATTCGTTTAACGCCATTTTGTTTCAACTAGTTTTTTTATTTGTGCCAAGCACTTTTATTTCAATGACTTTTATTTTTATTTTGCAATACTATATTATCTACAAAAAATTAAGAAAAAGAGCGGACCCAACAAACTGCCTTGTAGAAGACCGTTTTATTTGGATTAGTTTTCTGAAAAAAAAAATTGCCTTTACAATGCTTTCTGGTACTTGATTGCGATATATAATAATATGTAGTTAAATTGATTGATTTGCATAAAATCCTACAAACACTGCACTTGTTTTAAATGTTTGTGGTCAACATTATCATTAGCCTTACTTAGGTTACGAAGTGATCTGAGGAACATATGATTATTTTTATATATTATGTTATGACACTTATGTTTTTCGGTAGACATATTTAATTAAGCACGTCTCGAAAATAATTAATTAAGTAATGTTAATTTTTTTCAGCTTTGAAAATTATAAGTGGAAGAGCCTCCTGAACGCGTTACTCATTTCTCCAGATTATCAAGTTTCGGTGGCACTACCTGAGAAGCTTCAAGACTGAATTACACTAAAATTCCGTAGAATTAAACATCATTAGGAACTAAGTAGGCCTTGTAGAATAATGAATTATTTCTCATCCATACTGAAACACAAAGGTTACTCTTACATAATTTGCTCTAATGATAAGGTGTTTTATCAATTTACAATTGGATATTGTTATTTGGTCATATGTCTTTGGAACATTTCCATACATAAGATAAATTGGTTCTTGTCACTGAGAGTACACGTAAAAATGTGTTGCACTATCTTTATTGTTTTTATAGTCTTGTAATCAGGCTCCACTGATTCTAGTCAAGGCATAAGATTTTCAGCCAGAATAAATTAAATTATAGCAGTCACTCTTAAAAGAATCATCATAATTTTTATTTGACCCTTTTTACTACAAAACTATTTTGTAACTTTTTACTTTTATATACAAATCATAGATATTTTAAGTACAATACTTGTATAATGGTGCCAATTCTCTTGTCACAAATGCCTCTAAACTAGACTAAAAATCACTAAAATTTAGTTTAGTCCTGTCAAACGAGCATTTCCCATTCTGAAATAGTCTAAAGTGACACAACTTATCTATATTTTAGTTTGACAGCACTAAGATTGCACTGAGTTATTAGTTTAGTGAAAATGGCAATTTTGCTATTCTGAATTTGACGTTTTTCACCTAAAAATTTAGATTATCCAACTAAATCAGTCTATTTTTAAACGCGATAAAGGAGTGGAATAAATTTAGTTGGCATGAACTAAAATTCACACACTTCAGCTGCAAAAACTTTATCTTTTTTTTTTTTTTGCTTGTATCTTGAAAACGGTGCGTCCTAGCGCAAAAATAATGGAAATTTCGACCCCCTCTGCCACTCGTAAACCCATATGCCCTTACTCACAGGTAATATTTTTTCATATTTTCCATAAAAAAAGTTTAAAATTCCATACAAAATACGTCAAGGCTGCCCCCCCCGCGCGCCTCTGGCTCTAAAAAAATTCACGAGGTAGAGCAAACAAGTACCACGTGGGTCGCGACGTGACTGTCAAATTCAATTTTAGATGTGTCAAAATTATTTTTTAATTTAGAGATATTTTTCCGCAGAATAGCTTTTAGATTCTCATAGCCAAAAGTAAGATATTTTAGTCGTAGTTTAGTTCGGTGTACAAGAGAATCGGCACCAATGTATATTTTTATGAATTTGGCAAAGTCACTTGATTGATGTGGAAAATATTTACTAACAATTTTTAAACTTATGCTGGTTGCAAATAAATCTAATAAATAGTGCCATAACACTTCTTTCTTCGAACAAACAGTGGTAATTATAGTCATTTTCAGTAAACATGATTTTATCAGTATCTAAACTATGGCATGTTTAAATATTTATTTATAATTTAAAGTCAGAACATGTCTGTGATGTTTTTAATTTAGGCAATTTGGTAATAAAATTTAATAAGTAATTTTTCTTTTTCTTTCACTCTAAGTATTCTATTTTTTTATTTATATTTATGTACAGACGCCAGCACATCAACCTACTCCAATCTGTCAAATTTTCCCAATCAACATTGAACCTTATTCTTTAGCCATAAAGTTGAAAATCTATTAAAGAAATTTGACAGATTGTAGTAACTTGATGTGCTGGCGTCTGTACATACAAGGTAGAGACGACAATACAACAAAAAATTAAACGGCGTGTCCCTAATGACGTTCCTATTCTGCATAAAAAGATTCAATTGAATATGTTCAATAGTTAGTCAATATAGCTCGGCAAAATCCAGTTGGCTCGGGTTATTCAGTTTATCCACCCCAAAAATCGGATACGGAAACGTATGCCCGAGAATCCACCCTAGGCCTAGTTGGATAAACGGAATTTATAGGCTTAGGGTAGGCATACACTACATTTAATTTGTTTGAAAATCTTTTTTTTAAATTTCGAAGCTAGGATTTATTTGACAGTTCCAAAATACTCCTAAGCATTATTAGTGCCAGTATTTTCATTTATTGTTGTATTGTAGTCTCCACATTGTATACGGTCTCTCTAGATAATCTGTGATGTAAAGGTTACTGGACTAAATTCAAATAAAAAAACCCATTTCCATAACAGTCCAAAATTTTAATGATTTCATTTTATTCATAATCTAAAAATACTACGTAAACGTGATGTTTATTACATTGGCTACAATAAACATGGCCATGAAAAAAACATCAAAAAAATAAAAAAAGTAACGAAAGTAAACTTAATATTAACATTAGTTCTTACGGGTTATTATGAGCATCTTTTGTTACTGTGAATTACATATAATACATATTTTGAAGAGGCTAACAATTTCTGTAATAAATATGATCACAATTTGTTTATCACCTTGTTACGTATGTTGTTGTTGCTCACTTCTTTTCCTTGTGCCTGACAACAACGGGGCCGGTATTGTCACCGGTAGCCTTGTTGTGGGCGCCATGAGCACCGTCGCAGTACGGCCACTATAAAACAAATAAAAATAGTAATTTAACAAAAAGGAGCAATAACACAGGATGTCACAGAGGGCTGATACCATACAAAATTGAAAAGCAACACAGAAAATATTTGATATAATTAATTATTTATTTACAAATACTCCTAATCTGATATCCGCATCTAAGTCAACTGATAATGAATTATGTAGGCCATGACTGACAAATAAAACTCACAGCAGTACAGAGCACTACTATTAATCTTGGTTTCTGTAAATTTTCAGAAATATGACGATGATTGTTGAATATGTTGGGAAAAATCATGACGACTGGGTACTTTACTGGTGAGCGCCGCATAAACATTGGATTAAAGTTGGCACAGTTAATTTGTAACCTGAATTAAGACATAGGGCACTTTACTTTAGATCCCAGTATTAAATTCTCGTGGGATATTTTTAGTTTTCAGACATCCTCGCGGGCTGGCGAAACAGACGGCAAAAGCTAGTTACTCTTAAAAACAACATTAAAAATGGCAAACGTCTTTTGCAATGCATTTCAGAAAATAATCACTGTTTATTTCAAAAGATAAATCAAAAGCATTTTGTTTTTCATGTAACAAGTGAATTAAAAAAATATGTAAGCCAGATAAATGTTTTTTTATTGTTTTAAAACAATAAAACTTACATTTTTACTCCTCCAGCAACGACACAGGGAAACCTTCTCGGTGATGTCTTCAATGTCAACAAAATCAACCACTTTGTTGATATCTTTCCTGACGGATGGATTTATCTGACCATTTGAAACAGCACGAGCCTTCTTGATAGTGTCATATGAGTAATATGAAATGCCTCCCACCACTACTGCAGGCGGGATTAAGGCAAGCCAGTCCTTAACTGAAAAAGAAATAATAATAAGTTAGATTTAATACTACTAACTACAGCTGTTAAAACTTGGAATGCATCAATTAAAATCAATGACTAATGAATTAATAACAGTTGCACGTTAGCTATAATATTTCATTTGTCATGCGGCTAAGTTAAAGCAATGAGCATTTGAAAGTATGTCATTGAAAATTGTACAGGAATACCACAAAAACAACCTTAACAATATTTTAAGCTATTATAAATTTTATTACAAGTACATAAAGTTCATTATGTCATGAGCTACATATTATTTCTGTGTACTTTTTTGTAAGAAACAAGTAAAGTACAGTTAAAACTTTTATAACTATATTTGGAACTAGATAACAAATAGAACAAATAGAGCTAGATCTGGGGCCCCAATCGTGGCCTTCCTTTCCGATTTTATCAAAATTAACTTTTTTTAAATTGTGTACACATGGTTATAATGTGTTTTTCTTCTTACCTCCAAGGTGAAACCAACCCCCGATAGAGTCAGGAATGGGCAGTCCAGCCAAATAGTTAGGGATGGTTACTTTTACTAAGTTCGAGACAAGGTACATTTTGATGATTTTATGTGATTCTGATTATAATTTTATGGCATTAGCAACCTGACTGCCGCCGCTTTATGTACTGGTTTTTGTAAGTACTTCGCAGTAAGTAATCACAGTTACACAACCGTAGAAAATTATTTACTATAATGTTTAGCATACTTCCCACAGAACACTATTGTCGTAGTGATACTTCCTCATCGAAAATTCAATCTTGAGCATTATCAGCGGCGGTAATTTTGAAAAGAACAATGTATTATCAGCTTAACTCACTGCATGAAACTAGTATTACAAAAAAAAAGATCTGATACAGATCAGAATAAGCACTTACACTTGCACAGTTGCACTTCTGAAAAGTAGAAAATAATATTTTAATCATTTACATAAAATAATAGTGGAAAAGGTAAAAAACTGTAACAGAACAAGATCAAGAGGCTCAAGAGCAACATTATTATTTGTTATTTGACAGTTGGTTGGTTGACTGACACTGACAGCTAGGCTTGTAATTCTGGTAGAAAAAATATCGATAAAGCGTAATAAATATTATTTTTATTCGAATTATCGATTTTATGTCTATACGTATTATAACTGTGCGTTTGCACTGGTGAATCATTCACAACAAAACATGTTGACATCTCTAGTTCCTGTCAAACATATTATGGAACATTGACAGAAAATAGAAAGGGGTTTGAAGATTTTGGCCCTAAAATCAGCCACCATTTTGATTTTTTTTCAAAATCAAGGTGCCCAATAAATGTCATATATTTGGATAGGGGACACTTATACAAACGTAAAACTTGATATAACATAACATATAAAGTGTCACGTTTCTGAGATATTCAAAGATAAAAATAACAATTGTTATAACTAATTTATTTATTTATATTATAGTTACTTCAAGTTGATTTAGTTATTTACACGTGGATTAATTGAATACACTTACCCCTTACTAATAAACGTTGTATATCGCCTGTATAGTTACACAACGCTTTGTCTTCTTCTTTCGAATGTTAAATTACTGACGACTGAAAGAGAGGAATCGGTGTGTAACTATACAGGCGATATACAACGTTTACTAGTAAGGGGGCTAGTGGATAAAACATAAGATTATTTAATCATATTTCCTTACATAATATAAAACAAAGTCGCCCGCCGCGTCTGTCTGTCTGTCTGTCTGAACGCGATAAACTCAAAAACTGCCTAACGGATTTTCAAACGGTTTTCACCATTGGGCGGAGTGATTCATGTGGAAGGTTTTAGTGTATAATTCATTAAGGTTTTGTGTAAATTGGCTGAAATATGACGATTATTGTTGAAGATGTCGGAAAAAATCATGCCGACTGGGAGCTTTACTGGCGTGCGCTACGTAAGTCGTGAGGGATAAATCAAATTTATGTTCTAGAGTATTGTATATCTTAAAAATTGCAACAAAAAAGTCCGCGATGGCATATGTCTATCTTTTAAGGGTGACCCACAATAACCATTTTTATCTTTCAAAATTGTATAAAATTTTCATTGTTATTTCCGAAGCTATTTTGACCGGTATCTTATTAATCCTTATCCAATTAAATAGGTTATTTAAATTGGGCATTCAATTTCGATTAAAATATGCCTTTACATCACATCATTTAAATGAATAGTTTAAGAGATATCACAGTTTCAAAATTACGCGTAACAAAATAATTATGGTTGACCACGCGGGCGCTGTAGTAGCCTACCACTGCGTCCGCTGAAAGTTAGTCAATGATCTTTTCCTTGGCTATTAGGTATGTATTCCTGGTAGAACGTTCCCGTGGGATATTTTGCGACATCCACGCGGGCGAAGCCGCGGGTAAAAGCTAGTAGTTTATATAATATCATCAAAGAAGGCAGCGGGAGGCTGAATAGGATTTTCTTGGTGTCGCGCCCATGCCATGCACCATATCATACATATACCATAGAACACACGTCTTCATTCGGCGGGGGGTAGACATGCAATTTGTCTCTTTCGCTCTTAACTAAAATATTACCTATACATGATGTAATTATGTTTTCATAGTTCAATATACTTAACTGAAAGGAAAAAAAACATAAAATTCGTTGTTTCAGGGTTCAGTTTTCGATTTATATTTCGGTAAATAACTCCGAAACCTGACACTTTAGGATATTATGTTATGTGACATTTTTTGTTTGTATAAGTATCCTCTATCTAAATATATAACTTTCGAAATTCACCGCGATTCTGAAAAAAAAACAAAATGGCGGCCACACGTTAGGGCCACCTTCCATACAAAAATCTTCAAACCCCTTTCATCATGTTTTGTTGTAAATGTTTCGCCAGAGCAAACGCTAGGCAAAAAAGTGAGGCAAGCATTCTGTCTGTACCCGAATTACGTAAGACACAATCAATCAGAATTTGAGCCGTTTTGAAACAGATTGCTATTTTGCTAATCCATTGCTTCATAAGTTAAAAAAAAAACTGCTTAGCAACGTAAATAACGTAATGAATGTTGTTGAACTGTCAAAATGAAACAAATTTAATGGGAATCGTTTACGAAAATGTATTGCGTAATTAGGTATCAGGTCTCCGATTCCGAATCAGGAATCCTGATCAGGAAAACTCCAATTCCAATCATAAAATAATAGTTTTTAATACCTAACGGATATACGGATACGGATATCTTCGGTATAGTCAAAGACATTAAATTATTTAGTATCTTAAATCTCTTTGGGTATAGTTATTATACCGAATATATCCCGGACGTCAGCTTGTACGAGATTAGGATGGCTCTAAAGCAGCTTAAAAACAACAAGGCGCCGGGTGATGACGGAATTACGGCCGAACTCCTAAAGGCCGGTGGGAAACCCGTTCTTAAGGCCCTTCAGAAGCTATTTGATTCCGTCATACTCGAGGGTAAAACGCCACAGGCATGGAACAGAGGTGTGGTGGTACTTTTCTTTAAAAAGGGCGACAATGCCCTGCTTAAGAACTACAGGCCCATCACACTTCTGACCCATATCTACAAGCTGTTTTCAAGAGTCATCACGAACCGTCTCGCGCGCAGGTTTGACGACTTCCAGCCTCCCGAACAAGCCGGATTCCGTAAAGGCTTTAGCACCGTGGACCACATACATACGCTGCGGCAGGTAATACAGAAGACCAAAGAGTATAATCTGCCTCTCTGCTTAGCGTTTGTGGATTACGAGAAAGCCTTCGATTCGATCGAGACATGGGCTGTACTGCAGTCTCTTCAACGGTGCCAGATCGACTATCGGTACATCGAGGTGTTAAAGTGTCTATACCAAAACGCCACTATGTCAGTCCGCCTCCACGACCAGACCTCGAAACCTATCCTTCTGCAGCGAGGTGTGAGACAAGGCGACGTTATCTCTCCGAAACTGTTCACCGCTGCACTGGAGGATGTCTTCAAGGTTCTGGACTGGAAAGGGCATCAACATCAATGGCGAGTATGTCACTAACCTTCGGTTTGCCGACGACATAGTCATCATGGCTGAGACCATGGAGGACCTCAGTATAATGCTCGATGACCTCAGTAGAGCCTCCGAAAGAGTGGGTCTTAAAATGAACATGGACAAGACAAAGGTTATGTCAAACGCCCATGTAACAGCCACTCTCATAAAGATCGGAGACGCTACGCTCGAAGTTGTAGACGAGTATGTTTACCTAGGACAAACTGTCCAGCTAGGTAGATCCAATTACGAGAAAGAGGTCAATCGTCGAATCCGACTCGGCTGGGCAGCGTTCGGGAAGCTACGCAATATCTTTTCGTCCCACATACCACAGTGTCTCAAGACGAAAGTCTTTGACCAGTGCGTGTTGCCAGTGATGACTTACGGCACAGAAACGTGGTCGCTCACAATGGGCCTTATTAGAAGGCTAAAAGTCACCCAAAGAGCAATGGAGAGGGCTATGCTTGGAGTTTCCCTACGTGATCGAATCAGAAATGAAGAGATCCGCAGGAGAACCAAGGTAACCGACATAGCCCGAAGAATTGCCAAACTTAAGTGGCAATGGGCAGGACACATTGCCCGCAGAACAGATGGCCGATGGGGCCGAAAGGTTCTGGAGTGGCGACCGCGTACAGTTCGCGTCAAATAACTTTGCCGCTCTGAAGTTAGGTTGCGCATGCGTACTGGCATGCGCACTACTGTTATTTATGGCAGATTGACTACTGCGCAGTCATTTGTAGTCTACTTCAGAGCGGCAAAGTTATTTGACGCGAACTGTACCGGAAGACGTAGCGTTGGAAGGCCTCCCACAAGATGGACCGATGACCTTGTAAAGGCCGCAGGAATCCGCTGGATGCGGGAAGCACAGAATCGGTCGAAGTGGCGGTGCTTGGGGGAGGCCTATGTCCAGCAGTGGACGTCTTTCGGCTGATATGATGATGATGATGAATACCTAACGATATTCCTAGTTTGGTATTTATATTAAAAAACAAACACAATAGAATCTCATAAATACTGTACAGACGCCAGCACATCAAGTTATTACAATCTGTCATATTTCATGATTTTCAACTTTATCCCTAAAAAATAAGGTCCCTTTATCGCATACTGTATCAAATATGATAGACTACGAGTTTTCACAGATAAATAATTTTTGAGCCCTATATACAACGTGTTGATGGCTGAAAACTAGACTATGATTGTATCCGAACACGAAAAATATATTGGCAGATTTCTATCTTGTCTGCAGTTTGTTTAGTTTGTTATTTCCGTCACCGAATATTTCAAACCGCCATTTCTGAGTGTGAGTGCGGTTTGTAGATTGGAAAAACCGATTTTTGCAAATTATTGCTCTAGCTAAAATTATTTTTGTGTTTTGCGAGTGAGTAAAATGGATCCCAAGAAGTTTTACGGAAAAACATGTAAGTAATATCAAACACTTCTTGACGAAAAACAGACTAGAACTTTGTATCTGAAATGATACTATATGCAGGTAAGATAATCATACGTTTTTCAAATATGATACTTCATGCATTAGAGTTTGTACCAGTGCTTGGTCAGATATGAGACTACATGCAATATACATCGTACAGTGTTACTAAATGTTTTATAATGATTGATGGTGAGAAAGTAGAACAAGTGAACGAGTTTGTTTATTTGGGAAGTTTTACATTGTGGGCATTTGTGGGTACATCCTATGTAATAAAAAAATATGTCTGTTTGGAATTCTTATTTACTGCTGTTATAAACGTTTGGAGCATGTAGGTATTTAGTGTTTTATTTATTTTCAGGGACTCGGCATGCAAGCGGGCGTGATAATATTCCTTTAGATAGCGATGATGATGACCTGACCGATGATGAAGATTATGGTTTACCGCCCAAAGGCGTAACCATCAAAGAAACAGACTCGGAGTACGATTGTTCTGATAAAAGTGAAGATGAAGGGAGTGTCACTCAAGATGCATTGGAGGCAATATATCTCGAAGACGATTTTGAATATGAAAGTACGGGAAGTGTTGAAACTATGAATGACATCGTAATTGTTTTAAGAATTTTCATATGGTTTTGCATTAAATAATTATACATAAAATATGAATCTTTTTCATTTAAAAAAATTAATACAACTTGATAAAATATATAAATATTTAAACGAAAATACTTACCTTAACTGCATATTGTATCATATATGACGTCGCATAAATCGTTACCTGGACTGCATGTTGTATCAAATGTGAGATTTTGGGTTTCGACTCAATTATTTCGGAAACTACTGATTAAAAAAAAAAAAAAAACAATACTAGGGTACCTATCAGGCCGTAGAAGCATGTAAATTAATTTGAGCCAAATCTAAAAATCCATGCGGTAAAGGGTTAAATGTTGATTGGGAAAATGTGCTGGATACAATCTTTTTAGAAATTTGTGCCGATGTATCGATGTTTTTTTCCTTGATAATATAATATCCAATTATTTTTTTAAATTGTTACTTTATAAATATCGATGCTTTTTGGCCGTTCTTGCATCTCTGCTGACAGTATGACTGCCAGCCTCAGCTGCCAGCCTTCGTTGGATGTTCATTGCATAGTAGGGTGGGGGTGGTTTTATGAAAGTCCATTTATGGGTGGCAAAGCAATTTATATTTAATCTCGTGGGTGATATACTTTCACCATGACTCTTTTTTAAACTTTACGCAGATAGAAACCTCGGTCTGGGCATCCTTATACAATGTGTTTGGTCTCGGATTATACAAACTTCAAGGGAAGGTAGTAGTTTGCTCTATTTTATAAGGGTTTTGTAAGGTAGTTTATATTTTAGTACGCTAAGCTTACCTAGAATAGACCTCAGTATGTTACATACGTAATCTTTGTGCGGTCCCCAACAGAATCGGCTATCAACGATTACACCGATATACATGTGTTTATCAACGTCTACGGGCATTTGCATGTCTTTGACGGTCTATGTAAGAAAGTGTGTTCGTGTGCTATAACTATATGTATAGTGGAGCACTTATTGTGTGATGAATCTATGTGAACAATTTTTGTTTTTGTTGCGTTTATTACCAATCCTAACGTCATGAGCCCATTTACACATTTGGTCGAAGTTACGTTGTAGGAAGTCCTCAGCGTTATGGAGATTGACATATTGATCGTCTGTAGCGCACCTAAGGTCCTCCCTGTGGGTTAAAGGGGTGATAGAATAGACGTGCGAGCAAGTACGCGGTCTTATGGCTCGGTGACCTTACTCGCCCGTTTGTCACCGCGCACGCGCCGAGTAAGCTCGCCGGGGATGCAACACGTTTGAAATTTTGCTTGTAGCCCGCCCGCCTTGGTTCGTAGTTTCGTTCGTCTGTAATCGCCGCGAGTGGCGACCCAACATTTTGTTTCGTCATTTGTGTAATGTATGTTTAGTTTGGTTCAGAAAATTCCAAAACATCGTGATACAGTGTGAGAAAGCTTCACGTTTGTATAAAGTGGGTGATAGACATGCGTACTTAAAGACCGCCAAGTCGGATCGCCGGCAAACTTACTCGGCGGTTTTAAAGTGCGCGTACTTAGGGTGACACACGAGTGAGTAAGGTCGCCGAGCCATAAGAGCGTGTATTTGCCGCGTATTTGTGCGTGTGAGGAGCGTTTTTCTGTGGAATAATGGACCATTTAGACGAAGCCAATCCCCGAGACAATCCACTAAGCCAATCCAATAGTAGTCTCGTGTAAATAGAGACAGTTCACTGCATTGGATTCCGTCTAAATGGTCCATAACGCCAGTTGGTGGTCCGGCCAGTCCATCACTGCCTCTTAATATGTTCTGTGACAGCCACCAGCCCCGGAAAGGTAAACGCCCTGGGAGTAATAGTGTTCTTTGCCCCGCAGCCACGGTAGGCAATAAATCCCAGACTAAATTTAATGAAACAAAAACTTTTTTTATTAAAGTGAGCGTCTTTCCACTTGCGGCGACAGTTTTTTTATTCATACACAACCTTGCCACAATCTTGGCAGGGGGCCGGGCTTTTCTCAGGAGCCAGTGCTGGCCAGAGAATACCTCTTGAAAGAAAAACATAC
Source organism: Conistra vaccinii (assembly GCA_948150665.1). Lineage (NCBI taxonomy): Eukaryota > Metazoa > Arthropoda > Insecta > Lepidoptera > Noctuidae > Conistra > Conistra vaccinii. The sequence continues at coordinate 18,795,093 of OX411318.1, forward strand.
TTCGACGCTTCCACAGACTAATTAGTACTTTCCATCGCCATAAGCAAAGACCAGAATTTAAAACCCCAACAAATCAAACTTCAAAATAATTTTGTATCTGTACCTGTCTTCGCTTTGGTTGGGTGCGCTTGCTTTTTATCGTGTGTTGTAATTATGAATATTTTTCGTTTTTATTAGAATAATATCCATTTTAAATAGTCCCTCATGTAGTTTTACCAAAGTGTTAATAGTGAAATCCTTCGGTGGATGCTAATCAATGCTGCTGTACACTGAATATGGCTGACGAAAGACTAGTGGTTCTGAATCGTAGTGACAATTTGGGATTCGGATTCTCTTTGCTTGGCGAAGCCGGTTTGCCACATATTATATACGAGATCGAAGAAAATTCCCCTGCCGCTCGAAGTGGTGAAGTAAGATTGAAATTATTATTTTCACACACAATACATTAGTTTATTACCCACCTACTTTTAGCTATAAATTCGTCAGCTTGTCGTGGTAACAAACAGAAATCTAAATAATAAACCGATCAGAATTGCATTAAAACTTAACAATCCAAAACTTTTAACATATTTTTTTGGTTCTGATTCAGTTTGACCTCCTGAAACATTTAATTCCTGATTTTATGTACCCCTTCTGATCTAATACATGTTTACTAATCAAGCTCTAATTACTTTTTTTAACATAAGCTGTTACAAATAAGTTATTCTATGGTATAATCCCAATACAATTACTGTGGTGAGTAAAGGAGTAGGTAAGATTGTAGTAAACACCCAAAATCATTGTGATTACTGTTTATCCAATATGATTAACATACAACTCTGAATGTTGAACAAAATATTTAAACAATCATTAATAAAATAATCTATTGAAATTCTGCATTGTGTGTGTGCATTAAATTTACATGTACCTAACTCTATTAGTGGTAAAGGTAAACTATACCTGTTGTTTTTTTTTTGTTTTCTGTTAAAAACAGTGGTGACAGTTTTATCAAAACTCAATGCTATTCCTATTGATTAATGGGCAAAGATTAAATTAGTGTTGTCTACTTTTTAGTAATGTTTTATTGTATTACAAATATTTCACAAAGGCAGACCACATTTTTATGCATTTTCCTATAGGTTTATAGAGTTTAGTAACTACTTTATACTTTCTTGCTGTTAAAAGTTAATAATAAATATTTATGATGTAGATAGAAATGCTTTAAATTAATCAAACAATTTTATGAATTGTACATTTAAGTATGAATATTTTATCTATGCCAAGTAGGTATTGTGTTGTTAATATTTGTTAACAGGAAACTATTAAATAATTAAGCTGTTTAGTAACATTCTAATAGACATGTCGCTAATAAATAGTGTGTGCCTACAAACTTGGCTATAAATATTCACTATTACGCTAAACATGTAGGCATTATGTCTAAGGGGTCGTCCATAAATCACATGATGTACTTTAGCAATTTTTTAAACCCCTTCCTCCTGGTTCAATACATGGTGTTTTAGACTAACTCCCCCCATCTAAAATCACGTGTAGTTTTTGGTACAAAGTATCTTTTCAGAATGTCTTATCTTAAATACATGTCTATTCATTGCCTGTTCAAGTCAAGATCACGCGCCGCTTTTCGTTTAAGAAATTGTGCGTTCAACGAAAAAAATAATTTATAATGTAATTGGTTTCTTTAAAAGTAAATAAATAAATACCTGAGGTGATCCCCCCTTGCAATTTTTTTTCGAACCCCTCCTTTTTTCGAGCATCACGTGATTAATGGACGAGCCCTTAGTGGCATGATTCTTTTCGTAGAGAAAATATTGCCAAACCTAGTATCATGGTTCCAGTATTATGATGGCAGCCACATGCACCTGATCAGTGGTACATAAAACTGCTGATTCTTTCAGAATCAGAATAAATTATTTGCAAAGATTATAGGTGCCAAATAAAGGTAATATTTATATTACATAATTTACCTTTATTTATTTATATAATAAAATAAATAAAAAAATTAAAATTAACAATTAAAATGATTTAATTTAGATGTCATGTAATAATTGATATAAATAAAATAATAAATTATAATAGTCTTAATAGAAACAATTTAAAACTAGATTGTGTTACTGTCCCAATCAGGCCAGGAACTGAACAGAAGTTCTTTAAAACCATTGCCTTTCAAACCTTCCTAGTTCACGTCACATCTCTGCCTTTAACAAATTTTATTATTGATCCATTGGACGTGAAGCTTTATTGAAATGCATATACTTGATGGGTAAATTACATTACTGCCACCTGCATCTGTGAGGCATAATATATCATCCAACCATATTACCTACGTTATCCCTATCATGCCAAGGTGACCATGTTAAGGTACCTAATTATGCAGGTCATTTGCCTATACTTAATTGTCTACCTGCATAACTTTAATTACTTACGCAATAATATTCCATTTATTTACAGTGTAGGTACATTTTAACTCGTTTTTACATGAATGCCCAAAAAGGAGTGTAATGTTTTTATTCACTCATAATGACCATAGTTGTTGATATGTGCCTTTTTTGGCAACTTGCTGTTGATTACCCTAAAGGAAAACCTTTAAATGCTCTGTGCTACAAACTTAATAAGATTATCAAGCTCCAATAAGTCCTTCTAATACCTGACTTTAAACATGTTATTGATTTGTGATAACCTTACTGTGTCAACTGCATAGTGAATTAATGATAGTATGCTAAAATACTAATTAATTTCATATTATTGTGATCTTATTTGCATTTGAATATTTAAGAGAAAGAGAGAATTTTAAATGCTATGTTAAATTCACCATGTGATGTTACTGACTCAAATTTCAATGGGCTGCACCTATCATGTAGACTGGCTTATACTAGTATAACATGAACACAATACTGAAGTATTCAGTGACGAGTGTAGGACCTGACTCTGAATGTAACAAAGTTAAAAGCTAGCTACTTCCCTGTTGTATGTTGCCCTACCTCCTATTGAAACTCTTAATTTTATGACTATACTATATTATACAACAGTTTGTACAATAGGACTTGAATATGTTAATTTTATGTTTTGCCAAATGACATCATAGATTGAAGTCATTGAATTTCAGTGTACCACATAACTAATAACTCTTTATTAAAGGCGATGAAGCGTCACTGCATTTGTGAGTCCGCGATACTGCCGTGACACGCTGGGTCAAACTGACGACGACCGACGATAGAATTTAATTCGCTCACAAATTATATCAAGGCCGTTTTAAACATATCTTCATGACTACGTGTCTCTAAATTCTACTTCGGTATACATATATATTATACTAGCGGACCAGGCAGACGTTGTCCTGCCCGAACAGCGTCACTTAGCGGGTCTAATTGTATTTTCAAAACATCCAGATACCCACTCAAATACACTCACAAAATTTCATCCAAATCGGTTCAGCCGTTTAGGAGTTAGGTGACAAACACACGTACCGAAGAATTATATATATAAAGATAATATTATCTATAAAGATAATATTAAAAACGCGAAAGTTTGTGAGGATGAATGGATGGATACTCTTTCACGCAAAAATTACTGAACGGATTTGGATGAACTTTGGCAGACAGATAGACAGATAGTTTATAACCTGGATTAACACAAAGCATACTTTTTATCCCGATATTCGCACGGGATCAAAACTTATGCAGGTGAAACCGCTAGGCGCTGCATAAACATTTTATGTATTTACATAAATTTGCGAGTAAACACCTTTTAAATAAATACAACAAAGAAATCGTCTGAATAAAAATAATTAGGAAGAACATTATTTCCTATGTTTTTAATAGTGTACTTGAGTTACTTGCCGTTAAACGTGACTGCAAAGAGATTTTTTTATCGACCTGAAGGCCATGCGAGAGTGAAGCTACGACCAAAAGTCATGAAACCTGTTACTGTTACTCACGATTGCAGACGAAAACAAAAAGAACATCTCCAGGGTTTAAATTATCAATAGGAACAAGATGCACATCATGTGGTGCATGCTGTGTCGAAGGTTGACAATAATCAACGTGATAGGTGTCACCGTTTACCGCAGCGATCAACTCGTCACACGTGTTTTGAATCACAACTTTTTTACAAAGTAAATGTAGGTAAATTAATCGTTATTTTGTTTTCCTTAACAGTCGACTCATTAATTTTTAGCACTTGTCACGTCAACTAATGAGAGTATGAGACCTTCCAATTCAATGTGTGAATTACAGCAACTCCTAACTTCATAAATTAGATTAGCAGACCTAAGTAGTGTAATAAGTAATAACATTCTGAGAAGTCGACTCACTCATGTACTAGAATGTTGTAGTATCATTCCATACAAGTCTTCTAGTTTTCACTACTTAAACGGCACCTACATGCCGTTTCGTGCCGTATTCATGGACACGACCCGTAATCCCACGCAGGCGTGGCAGAGTCAGCAGTCGCTGCTTTATAGTCGTTTGATAGTGTTTTTTATTATTCCAATATAATTTATTCTCAGAGTCATATTGTTCATGATGATAATAATATGATTGGTCTATATCCGGCAATTGCAGAACCGTTATTAATTTTATTAATAAAATTCTCCAGCCACACGCACGATGAACAAATCAAGTTGTTCCAGCAGATGAATAATATAGATGCTTTGAAACGGCTAACGTTGTTGTTCCCCAAACAAAATGATTTATTAAATCTTTCAGGAGTAATTCGAGCAGTTTCCTCATACGCGGTTGATCATAATATTTCGGTGATTTCGCATAAAAGAAGAATTAGGACATGCTGGTTTCCACACGATGTTTTCCTTCACCGTTTTGAGAGAAGTGGTGATGAAATAATTTACACAAAGTAAAGCGCCTGTTTGGGTTCGAACCTACGACCTACAACTCGGTAAGTCGCGGCCATTACCACTGGGCCACCACTGCTCTCCTAGAACCAAATAAGTATTCGAAGACATGTGACATCTACCAACCCCCACTGGGTCCGCGTGGTGGATTACGGCCTACTCCCTCTCACCGAGAGGAGGCCTATGTCCGAGCAGTGGGAACATTATAGGCTGATTAAGGTGGCATAAATTTATGCGAACAAGCGAAGATTGACAAAACAATTTTTGATATTACAATATGCACTTTTCAGTCATCTCATCACGCTTTTCATTTTCCAATTATCGAGTGAATTATTTGCGTCGTTCATGCGTGTCACAGTAAAGTATTATAATCCGAAGCTTCGTAATAATCTCGTCATACTTCGAGCACATTATGCACCGACCACAAACAACTAATAAACGTGTTTGTTTTGCGATTAGGATCAAATGTCATTTGTTAATTCAATACCATTGATTGGACGCGATAATGCGAAAGCAAACCGATAAACGTTCTTTCACTTCTTATGATTGCCTAGTATGTACTTAATCGATCAATTTTTACATGATAAGGTGCATCAGATTAGACAAGCGTCGGCAAAACAAACCATAACACTTGCTATCTTCCACCGATTATGATGTTATTGTTACCAAGGTGGATTGGATGCAATGGAACTTGTTTTTCTCAAATTCTCACTCGACATTTTTGTATAATCATTATTTTTTTTAACGAATTGGATTGCCTATTAGGCGCTGAGCATCTTTTCCTGCGGACAATTTGTCCTCGACTACGTTATGAATCCCGGCAGTCTATTGGTCCTACGTGTGTGCTATTGCATATTTCCATTCGTTCTATCGCTATATCGTCGCGGACAAATTGACTACAGATAAATTGTCCATGGTCTGCTCAGCTCCTTACTCGCTGAAGCGATATCTGGAACGTCTGTTTATAGCTTTAATAATTGAGAAAGTAAGGATACTCTGATAATTACCTTCGCACCAGAACACCGTTTTTATTAACTTCAGACCAGACGTTATTAAAAACGGCCATTGTATTTGATCATAGCGGTTTAGTCTCTGGTTTTCGTTTCCACTTCACCTAAGTTTTTCGTATCATTTCGTAATTATTTCTTTCGTCGTTTTCAGCTCGTTCGTAGTTTTCAAGCATTTCAAATTATTTAAACAAATAGTAATAGTATATCAATGCAATTCATTATTAATATTCTAGTTAGTTAGCCACATTTCTTATTTCCATACAGTATTATTTCCCTATTACTCAAAACAGGTGAATATTTGACAGCTATTTACGACGTTGCCAACTTTTAGGATGCACCCTCTTAAATTGCAAGTATATAAAAATGCATTATTGTAATTTTTAAATTAATCTGTAACATGTCTTGTTTCTAGCAATGTCATTGTGCTATCAGGAATATTATTGTAATCAACCTATTTAGTGTATAGTTCACAGACATGAACAGTTACAGTCGGATCCCTTGCCTCGCATAAATTATTAGAAACCTTTTTCCGCTATAAACAGACTAAGGAAACTTAAGTCAGCTTAATTGGCTTCCTTCGTTTGGAACAACTAAATTTCATAACTAATTATTATAGTTACTGGTAAACGAGGCTGTTTTGAGAATGAATGTTGCCAATCAATTTGTTTGATTAAAATGCTACTTTGAACGCAAAAGTCGTGAAACAACCAAAAAATCATAGACATTTCTGTCGAAAAAGTGAATCTAAATCTATTTAAATCTATACATATTATAAAACATAGTCGCTTTTTCGCGTTTGTCTGTATGTCCACATTCAATCAATCAATCAATCAACTTTATTTTCTCTCCACAATATACATAAGATATTTTACATTAGTCAGATTCGACAATGATACACAATTTAGGTAAGTATATACTGTGGGAGACTGGTGCCTAAGCTAGGCTCGTGGCCTGTGTTTCAGGACACCAGGATCCCAGCATTGTTGTTTTAAACCACGCAACAGATTTTGATGAGGTATTCAACTGTTCACCATCGTTTAGAGAATTTATTCCGGAAGGTTTATGTGTATAATACGTTAATATCAAAGTTACGTGTACCTAAGTAATCTCGATGTTTTGTCAAGTTCTAAAAACCGTGCCAAGCAGGGGTGGGTCACTAGTATCTAATAACTTGAACTAATAAAGGTCTACCTACAAAAATACCTAATGAAGAGCACACAAATGTCATTAATTAATTATGTGTTTAATTACAATTAGCTTGCTAACAAATAATTATTTGTCATAAGTTGACGTCATAGCAGAACTGTATTCCCATTTTAGTGCTTACGCTACGTATATTCTTGGATTCCTTTCGCCAACCTTTAACTTGTTTGAATTAATTTGGACAAAGAACCAGTATCTACGGTAGTCCTCAACATCAACAGCCTGCCCTTAGCGCAATACGTCTTTTTCTATAATATTCTACCAGCCGTAGTAGCCGTAGTTTTATCCCCCTTCTAGCCATCTTGTGAATGCTCTCATTATTTTTGTGACAATACACTTTCTACTTTACTTTTTTACTATATTATCTTTAACACAATCAATCCATCGATTCTTTGGTCTTTCGCAACTCTTATAGCCACCCTCACCCACATTCATACTCAAACTTTTCTCACGACGAATTTCTCCTATTCGTCTGAATTAGGCATGCCCATTATTGTCCATACCATAGAAACATTGAAAATCGATTTCCACAAAACTCCTTGGTCGCCGACCGGCGTCACTTCAGTCTTCCCCTTTCATAGTCATTTCTAATTCTATCTGTCTCGTTGGTGTAGTGGTCGCAAGCGCTACTGCAGAGCTTGAGGTCCTAGGTTCGCATCCCGGGTCGGTTATTGGGTGTATCCATCTGGAATTTCAGTAGCAACCCGGAGTCGGGATTTGCACCCGGTTGCTGGCAATAGGCTCGCCCCCTATTACATGGGTCTTAACGTTTTTGCCGTGGTCTGGCAGCTTGAGTAATTGATGCGGCCTATCCAAATGTCCTATCTTTGGTATTGTTCGTCGAATCGTTGAGCTCCTTACATTCTGAGTTCAGTTTCACGGTTACTGACAAATGCGTGCACTAACTGGACAGATCCACTCAATCTGTGTGGTTCTTTCCTAAAAAGACCACTTCAAAGACCAATCTACATGGTGTTCACATGATCTGACCAAGATTATGTCTGGACTTTAAAAGAGACTGTGACCTCTGAGTTTGTTTCGGCTTTTCTTCTCAGAGTAGTCAGATAGGAAGCGCCAACCTTACATAGTTAAAAAAAATATGATTGATGTGTAAAAGTGTTTGTACAGACCTAGGTCTGTACAAACACTTTTACACATCAATACTTACAGGTACCCTTCGGGGTATACAGGCGTGAAGATATGTACCTATGTTTCTAATTCTATCAATTCTTTACTGTGCTATGTACAAAGACCCTGGTACAAAAGGCTATATAATCAAGGTTTTTATAACACCCACCATATTATCACTATCAAATGGCATTCGGTTGTATGTAAAACAGCTGTTTGTTGTTAACGATTCTCTTCCGTATACTTTCGCCTTTCGCGTTGATAGACCTTTCACATTTGATGAGACTTGTGCGTAACAGCGTTACTATCATTTAGATGACGTAGGTAATCGTCCGAATATTTTTAATATCTGCCAGTAACATACTGGCTCTACAATAAACGGTTATACTAGGGAGGCGGGTATTGTCTCATTCTCCATACTTAAACCTGTTTATTTAAGGCGATTTTAAGCTTGACCAATTGATCATCTGTTGGTCTTAGCTTATGTTTATATGACACCCACGCCAGAAACGGCCAGAAAGTAGACTGTTGATTTAATAATTAGTTAGCCTATTGCTAATTTCGTTTTTGTTTCTTTTCATAAAGACTTTTGTCTTAATCCAACAATATCTTCTCACATCCATAAAGTAGTACAAAAAAGAAAAGCGTCTAGTACCAAAACGATTTTTGATCTTTCCTCTCGCTTTCCTGCAATCAAAATCTAAATAATCAGGTCTGTGGGATTAATTTCGTGAAAAGGGACGGAAGTATGTCACAGAAAGCCGGGGAAGCGCACGCTATTTGATTTGACCAATGAGAGCGCGCGGTGCAAGAGTTGGCCTTCAGAAACGACCTTGACGAGGCCCCGCCCCCTTTAATGGTGCTTATTACCAAGGTGAAATGTCAAATGTTACACATCATAATTATGCGACTATACTGTAAGGCTCGTTCGTTATTTTTTATCTGTGTTTTGTTCTAAGAAAACATATGTGCACGGGTAATTTGAAGTTTAGACGAAAGTATAGTAACGAGTCCATCGTAGACTCCAGACGCACTTTATTTGAAAGAGGACATTCAAATTTCAGTATAGCTGGAGACTGAGTCTCTAGTCAATAACCGCACATATTATAATACCTAAATAGTTCCATCTAAAAAGAGTAACACTCCCTATGCATACCGTCATGGCAGTTACGACAAAACTCATTACCTAAGTATTAATTAATAGATCGAGCAATTACGTCTCGGTGTTGTTTAAAGAAGCAACACCCTGTTTGCTTAACTTTGCATAAAATTATACAGTTCGAGAAAAAACTAGTTTATCCTGAAATTGCGCTTGGCCCGTAACATTATACAAACGGTGTTGTTTTCCCGTAAAATGTTAATGACGGACGTCTGTAACAGCTCATTCAATGATTCCGCGTTATAAATATAGTTTACACCTTGTTATAATTGGTCCATGATGACGTGGGAGACGAGCATATTCCTGGACAGGAAATATCTTAGCAAGAATATTAAAACAAGTTACATTTGAATTTAAATGTTAGGCACTTCTGGATTTCCGAATAATTTACTTAGTTGAAGGTGTTGAGATAACAGGACTTTAGAACGTGACTAATTTTCACAAACAACCTTTGGAGTTTGGTTGCCAAGTTTAATCGTAACTTGATATTGACAGCCGGTGGAAGTGACCCTCTTTGTGAACTGTGTAGGCCGTAGGGTAGCTTTGGCAATTCGATACACTGTAAGCACGCTAGCCGGTCGCGGTCTGTTTGAGCTCATTTCACTCTCACAAGCTAGAATAGCATCCAAAGTATAGACAAATATTGCATACCTATATCGTTGAATCGCTTGTAAGTAACATAGATGCGAACAACAACAACTAGGTGAAGAAGTACTAAGAGCATGTAGGTGGTATATATGGTGGTATAAAAGAAGTCTCCGGGAGTGGGCGTAGTGACTGCGGTCGGAGTTACTGGCCGCCCCAAGCGCGCCACTAGACGACTGCAATAAATTCCTGTCTGCAAACACATGCCACATTTTATGTAAGTGTAACATCACACTAATAAACAAACACTGAAGTTGATTGGAAGTTGGAAGGCATCTCCTCAGATATTGCTACGTCAGCATGTCTTGTGATAGCGTCTAACAAACAAGTTAACTTACTTAGATGCCTTTCATTCAACACTTGTCTAACCGCGTTCATTACTCCTTTGCTATCAGATATCAACAAACAGGCTATCAGACAAAGAAAAATGCGTCACATAGTAACCGTCCTTAGATATTTCTTTTATTTGTAGAAACTTGCAAAATAATGTTTTTTTTTTACTTTTTGCTGTGCCCTACTGGGTCCGTAATTGTACATTGTAACACGTTTTAAATATTATGGAATGCAAATAAAGATATGAATATGAATTTAAATAAGTTTTCACCAGATATCCCTGACCTTGCAGATCCACCCCACATCCTCCTTGTGATAGGCCAAACAACTAAACTCGTTTCACTACACACGATGACTCCGACGTGTTTACTAATAAATTCAAAAGTAACTGTTTATCACTGTGATATAAAAAAGATACAGATGATATCGTATGTAAACAAGATGCTAATATTCTATTTCTGTAAAGAGAGCACTGTTAGGTCTTATCGAATTAGGTGCCGGAACTCCAAAGTTAGATGTTGCGTCCATCATCGGAGCCCAGCTGCCACACAATTCATATTTCCGCTACGCACTTCTGTAGGAGTTTGATCGAATTTATCTGTAGGCTCAATCCATTAGCGGACCCTCGTATGATAACGACAAGTTGACAGTGGGACGGCGGGCACGGCGGACGCTCGCACAGTCGCAGCTACTCCCCATTAGATAAACTTATCCATCGTAATGTGCTTGTGCTCGGGAAATCCTGTCCAAGTCCTGTGACCAGAAACAGCATCGGAATATAAATAAGACCTTAATCAAAAGATAAAAAAGAACCGTGCCGTGTGATTGTTTGAGTTTCAAGTTACGAAGTGTTTTTAACAAACCGGTCATGATTAATGGACTGCGCCTCAGTGAATCATTGACATCGCCGCAAGGATGCGGAGATACCGACTGTTAATCTTCAATAAAGTATTGTTTAACGATAGTTTCTGTGTTAATAATAATGTTAACTGTGTGCGTGTGTGACTTTACATTAGCAGTCAAGAGAACTCTACTCACGTATCTGCTTGTGATTTGAAATTTAAGGTCGGTATTCGGCAGCATTGCCAAATTTGGATGATAATATATTACAAGCTCATCTGGTCAATTTGATTGTTGACTACTTACATGGTTCAATATACCTATTTGATTTCTGTCTGTATCTGCGACTGAATCTATTTGTTTATCATCAGAGGATATCATTGACACAAAACCAAATTTAAATGTCACTGCTTGAAAGTTACTTTAGCTCAATTTTGAGATGCGAAGGTGATCTAATTGAGCCAAAGTCAAACTCACATCTATCCGGTTATGTACTGAGACCTTGTTTGATTGTGATCTTTCTCCTATAAGTTTTAAAGTCACGTGTTAACTGCTTTTGAAGGCTGCGGAGTTCATGCATATGCATGTTTAAAGTACATTATTTTACAATACTGGATCGATTGTTAGTATCGTCACTTCTTGAATCCGCAGTTTGGATGTAGCAAGCAAGTAACTTTCCTGTTAAAGTATGTTTAATATCCAGTCGCTTGTGACTTCACTCCAACCACCTAGTTGGAACCCCTGCATCGTATCTATATTTTATTGTTTCACATACAGTAGGAGCAATGTTTTAAGATTTGAAATAAGTAAGTGAATACGCGTGTTGGATTACAGGTCGAGGCGGGAGACGTTTTGCTCAAGGTTAATGGGACTGATGTAAACCGGTTCACTACTCGAGAAGGTAAGGAATTTGCCATTTATCAGGCACATGCCACTTATCTACGAAACATTCTTAACATACAGATAACTGGCAGTGTAATTGAAAATGTTATTTCATCTCGTATGTAAATACTTTACAACAGCCACTGTGATTCAAAGTTTAAATATTCTGAATGGCGGCAGCTGGCGTCTTGTGCACGTTATAGCTCAATCACGAAGTTTACGCACGAATATTGAAAGAATAGTTGTGTTATTATAACGTCAAGTCTGACCGCTATCTTTGCACTTATTAACACAAATTCAATGATCGCGTTATGGCCGGCTCGTGCCCGACACGCAACCTCGCAATTCACATTTCACACGTCTGCGTACAGTACAGACTAACAATAAGAAAATAACCTTTTTTAGCCCGCAAAATTGATTTCCTCCGACGTGTTATCAAGATGTAATCATAAAGTAAATCTATGAGTTCTCTTTCGTATGACCTGGATTATTTGAAAGCATTTTGTTTTCGTTATTTATAATGAATAAATAATTTGTAAGACATTGTATGAGTACCTTTACAGATTGAATTTAATTGTTACAGTTCTAAAATGCTTGCGACTATCGTCGGATCCCGTCACTTTAAGACTGAGAAAGGGTGAGTTTAATATTTTAGCCGAAATATTTATATCAATGTATTGGTGGTTATGTGCTATTTGAACTATGACATTCGAGACGGGAATATATCGTGCCAGCTGCAAGTAATAAAATTCGTTTATCCCCGAGTGGTTTGGTCGAGTTTGCGAAGTAAGCCGCTACAAATAAGAGTAGCGATACGCGAAGTAATTTTATAGGTGGCTCTCGGGATCTGGACCGGGACCGGGATAACTCTCGTTCACAGTGGCTTTGTTCCCCTTAATAATGTAATATCTCGACACGTTGCTATAGATATTGTGCCGGTATTATTTTCCTTGTGAATGGTATATAAGTTGGTAGTTACAGGGCGGTTGGGTGTGCGTGAGATAACAGCTGATGGTCCGATGTGTGCAGACCCACAGATCAAAGCGAGCGTGAGGCGATACCTGGCCGCGGCGGCCGAGCGTCGCTCTAGCGGCGCGGGCGCACGCACCAACCACGACAAGTGAGTTTCTGTTTTCCGTCGTGATTTTTATACAGATAAGCCCATTGATGCTTGTGAAAGCTTGTTTGCTGCTTCAACAGCGATTTTGCGCGCGCTTGTTACTTTCTTTCATACATTCTATAATTTAATTAATCAATACATACAATAAATTTATAGATACACAGAGATATAAATATTTATTTTGTGAAATCGCAGACAGTGTGGCGAACTTATTTGTTCTAATTATGTTCGCTTCACGAGTGAAGCCAAGTGGTGCATGTGGTAAGTAATCGGAAGCTAACCCCTCTGATACTACGACAGCTTATTTCCGACGGCGATAACTGATTATTGGTAGCATGTGTCGCGACGGAGCCCGAGGGTAGTCACCACCCTCGCCACGGCGCGACACGTCACTCTGTATTCATGACATGTATTTTAGGAACGTAGGTACTACCCTGCTACTGTCTTCAATGTTACACTGAGTAACATAACCAATATAGGTACCTGGATACAATATCTTACGGATATAAAAAATAAAAAGCTGTGATTTTTACATTATATTCCTGAATAATTAAAATTAAAATGTCTAATGCTCGGAAGCCTTGAATGTGTAGCATATACGTGTATGCTTGGCTATATACGTGTATGTTTTATAGCGCGGTTAAGATATTCCAAAAGCCAACAGCTGTTGCCAATTGATGAGATCGATTTAACGGCTTTCTAAAACGGATCGAACATCTAAATATTTTTCGAGCATTGTGTTCTCGGCTGCTTTTTATTCATAGACAATGATGTACTGTATCGTAAATAGTAATGCCGTTATGAAACCTGCTGCTTAAATTTTTGCATAAGTATGATCTTTAACTTAAAGCGGTATAACTGTAGGTGCCGCTTAGAGAACTAGTAAAACAAAAGTGTTACACACGCATAGAGCAAAACGACGCGTGTTTTATTATTTTGAAAGTAAAACTTGACGGCTCTAAGCTCATGGCTGTAGATTTGTGAAAAACTGCATCAATGAAGTAAAACTTTTGAAAACATAAATTATATTTATAAACAAGTTTATCAGGCAATCTTTATACTCGTATCTTACCGAATGAAGGATAAATCACTAACATTTTTACCTCAAATTTTTCAAGCTAACCTTTTCTTGTATGTTATTAAACAATGAGGAAACGAATAAACCGCTGTGTTACAAATAAAATAATTAATATTTTATCGCAATACAAGAGAAAGCTGCTAACGATATTGCTTACAATAATGCACAACACAAATCTCACTAGTAAAACATTCATTGTTACTAAGTGGCTACATTTTCTTGAACAACCTCTGCGTCATCTAAAAAACCAGCAGTTAATTTTTATCTAAGTTATCGGGATGCGTCACAGGTCACCGATATGTTCTGAGTAATTTAGTATACCTTTGCATTGCAAGTCCTCATGAAACAACCATCTATTGTGGAAACAAACTTATTATCTACATAATAATAAAGTAAGGCAAGCATTTAACGTATGAATATTGTACTTATAACTAGTTATAACCCGCATACGCCATGACAATCGCAGACGAAAGTTACTGTGTCGACTGCAGTTAATGTACTGAAAACTTAGTTTATGATCTGTGTTTATGACCTATTTGTGATTGGATCGACTGTAGTGCAGTGCTCCAGTTGAACTTGTTTACTTAGTTTGCACACGTGCGCTACAGTCATGTTAGACTCTACTCCGAGAGGGAAGGATCGCGAAGCAAAAATTTTAGTATGCACAGTGTGCACATCAAGTTTGTAGATGCAATTACACAAATGGATTGCCATCATCATCGATCCGTAAGTAAGCATATCGGCTATAATACTTAAGGAGAATATGAATTGGTGCAATCTGTAGGTACTATCGAAGAACTTCATACCAAGCAGTTTGAAAACAAAATCTCGTAAACACGATGACCACATCTGTTACCGCCCCGGTTCTATAGTCGCCGAGCGCTGCAAGCAGAAATAGTCCTTACGATATAGAGATATGAACTTCTTCGGTGGTACATGAGGTCACAAATTGTGAGATAAAATAAAAAATGTGGAGAAGAGCACGTACAGGCAATTTTCTACGCACTGCTTAGCCCCGAGAGTTGAAAATCCAACAGTGTAGTGCGCTGAGGTGCACTGTGCTGGATTCTCAATGCTCGCAAACACTGAGTGAAATAGCCCGTGCGTACTTTTGCTAAACGTATAATTCCCGCCAGATCGGCATCACCACCGTCGAGCAACTCAAACAGCAACTCATCAAGCAACTCGTCTAGCAACGGCTCGGCCGTGCAGTCGGGGGACAGTTGCGAGGCGCTGGTGGGAGGGGAGGACAAGCGGCGGGGGCGCGTGACGCCCAAGTTCGAGGCCTACATGATGACCGGCGACCTCATGCTCAACCTGTCGCGTGTTGAGCATCCGCACCACAACCACCACGCGCCCACGCACCGGACACACTACCACAGGTAATTCTGGACTTATCTATTAACCCTTTGTAAGTTGGAATGCTGATATCGTTGAAGGAAAACATCGTAAGGAAACCTGGACTTATAAGTATGTAAGTCTGAAATCGCCAACCCGCCTTGAGAGACAAGAGAAGAGGCCTTTGGCCTGCAGTGGGACAGTTATGGACTAGTATTTTTGTCGGAACGCTGATTCACGCATGACACAATGGAATTATTATTGTGTCTGTAGTTGTACGTTTGGCATCAGCACAAACTCCACACAATATTTTTGAAGCTGCAGTAAGCGTTTCAAGGTGATCACATAAGTAGATTATCATTCCAAGCCTGTCTCGACAGCAACACGCCATATTATATTCAGGACGATGAAGATAAATGGAAAGAGACTTCATCCTAATACAATTTACACTGTACTGTATGTAGACACTCCTATGATAAAGCTAATTTGAGTCTAAATGCCATAGTTCGCCTCGTGCGCTGCTGATATTCAATTAAGTCAGCTTCCTGGAACGCTGACAACAGGACTATTTTTAAAAGGTCAGAGGGTGCTGTCTTTTCAGTCCTCACTTCCTGTCGGGTTTTTACAAGGCGAGAGATTGAAAGGAGGCTGATGAGAGTCGCATAGTTACAGATTACGGATGTAAGCGGCAAAGTAGACTGGTCATTGTAACTATTACTTTTTTCTTTGTCAACATTGTTATCAGTTGTTTTAGACTGCACAGCACACTTTGAATTGTCGCAGTTATTCTTACTTATCACAATAACGTAAACGCCCCTATAAAGGCCGAATTATGACGCATCAGGAAATGCCAACATCAATTGAACTGTGTTGCGATCCACTAAGACTTATTTAGATATTTCTAAACACGGTCTGGTTTGCTGCCCCCTCCCGCGCATTCCGCTTTGTCAGTTTTTAGGGTACCGTAACTCAAAAGGAAAAAACGGTACTCTTATAGGATCACTTCGTTGTCCGTCCGTCAGTCTGTGAAGATTCTTTTTCTCAGGAACACGTGGAGGAATCAAGTTGAAATTAATATCAAATAGAAAGAAAGAAAGAAAAAGTATTTATTACAAGTAATTATACTATATTAGTTAATTAAAAGTATTTATACGTAGACTATGGTCCC
Organism: Conistra vaccinii; assembly: GCA_948150665.1. Lineage (NCBI taxonomy): Eukaryota > Metazoa > Arthropoda > Insecta > Lepidoptera > Noctuidae > Conistra > Conistra vaccinii. Next base: position 18,811,840 of record OX411318.1, read on the forward strand.
TTGCAACTCTAAAATAATCAAGCTTCTAAGTCAACGCGATAAAAAAATACGGCCATTTATGCGACATATTTTGATACTCGCAAATAAATCAATACCTACAGGGTACTTCCCGTTGATCTAGAATCATGAAATTTGACAGGAAGCAAGGACTCACAGCACATGTAAAGGAAAAAGTTCGAAAATCGTTAATTTGTGGTTTATCGCACATTTTTTTTTTGCCATTAATCTTACATTTGCAGTTGGAGAATTGACCGTGAAGTATATCGATGTTTTTCGACAACAATATTAAGTTTTTTTTTGATAAAGCATCGTGCAGACCGAAGGAAGAACAATTGCTGGTGTCGAGTCGCGCGACAAGGCGCGCTAGTCTACACGAGCCTTAAATTCATTCTACGGAACCCTTCATTGTGCGTGGTCCGACACGCACTTGGCCTGTTTTTTTTTTTATAAATTCGGTGATGCTGATTGGTGTATTCTTTAGGTACAATTCAACACCAGCGTCCCCCAGCGACAACCGCATGTGTGGCCGCGTAGAGCTATCGCAGAGACACAACTCGTCGCCCGACACCGGCCTCGTCGGAGACCATGCTAGTAAAATGTATGAACTTAACACCTCATTATACAATTTGTTTTCATCCGAAAGATTAAGAGTCCAGTAATGCAAGTACAATCGCGATACTGGTGTCAAATAATGATTATTTTGTTTAATTAGTTGCTTTATACTGTAGTTTAGTTCTTTTATAAGATTATTGAATAAAGACTAAAATAATTGACTGAATAATAGAACACAAGTACATTAAGTCCGGTCGCGAAGCAGAAAGAATTTCGTACAATGACCTCTCATTACTTATCTCTATCGCTCACGCTCAAATGTATTGCCGTCGCGCTCACACATTAGAAGGACCGCCCTTATCGCGAGCGCGACGGCAATACATTTGAGCGCCAGTGATAGAGATAAGTAATGAGGGGTCATTGTACGAAATTCTTTCTGCTTCGTGACCGGACTTTAGCATAGCAAGTCGTAAGATCTGTTGCCCCTGACACAAGGAGTGGCGGAGTGGAGTATGATCCGTAAGCAGAACTATTGTCGAAACTATTATTTTTCGGGCAATACCAATTGAGAGCTCTCGAATCTTAATCCTTTAAATTTTAACACAGTATACATTATTAATTTAACGTATAGTATGTTTACGTTTCATACTCATGAAGAAGTGCATTTTATAATTAAACATATTGGTTGACAACTCTAGCACCGTCCAGTTGGAGCGTAGCTTTTGTTTTCACAAAAAGTGACCTAGTTGAGGTACTGGTGATCTTTATACTGTGATTTAAATCTAACTCAGCCTTTCACAATCAACTCTTTAGTCTACCTCGACATATACTACCTTCCTTCATGGTTTTACTGATATTTGTTGAATGGTACAGGTTCATATCTCAGCCGGCGTCGCCTGCGAGCGGCGCGGGCGCGGGCACGGCCAACAGCGACGTGTGTGCGCGCGCGCACCACGCCGTGCGCACGTCGCGCTCCGAAGACCATCTGCAGGTAAGCAGCGCTGTGATACAAGTCTTTCCTCATTCTCTTACCCTTATTACTATTTATTTGGGGTCGACGCAACATGCCTTTCATGCAGTCGTCATCTCGGTAGTCACCCTCCTTTCTAGCCATATCATCTTTCACACAGTCCATCCATCGATTCTTTGGTCTTCCCTATTCTTATAGCCATTCACATTCATACTCGATATTTTCCTCACGACTTTTCCTCATCCCTACGCATCACACGCCCATGCTACGACAACCGATATCCACACAACTTCTTTACTGTCGTTGTCAAGTTGTTAGAACGACTTGTTACATTGAACTTGTTCACATAAAACAATTCAACCTGTATGTATTTTTCCTTTGTTGAACAAAATTTTCCTTCATCGCCATCTGTGTTGCTTGGTTAAATAAGTCATCACGCCAGCATTTCCTAGAGCTGTAAAATAAAAACTGTAAATTATTTGAAACACAGTAATATTAGTGGGTTTATCAAGGCAACTACTCCCATTCCCAGTAAAAATAAACCCTGCTTTGTAGAGCCTCGTTTCTGTCACTCATACCTTGGGTATGCAATCTCGAATATCGCGAGATCTCGAACCTTTTTTCGAGATTCAATCTCGCGGGAAGACTGAGCGCGCGCGTCTTAGCATATTGTGATTCTTAAGGAACTATTTTCAATATTAATAGAGTTATAGTGTGCGTGATGTATGTGTAGGTACTGATTTGTTGCATTATGTATGTGTAGAGCAGATAATACTTACTTAAATACACGTTGATTTTCGGTTTTAAGACAATTATTTCTCAAAGAACAAATTACAGTTCACTTAAAGAGATTTATTGTTTGGAGATTCGATAAACTTTTATTTATTTACAATATAACAGGATTACTCTTAGTAGGTGTAGTTTGCATTTAAATTAAGTTTTACGTTTTATTGAAAAAACTACATACATTGTTTCAAAAAGTAGGCCTGATTTCGATCTCGAAAACCGGGATCTCTTCTGGTTGCCGAGCGAGATCTCGAATGGCCAATCTCGATACCAGACTTAGCACGCAAAATCTCGAGTTGCCAATCTCGACTCGAGATGCATTCCCTAATCACAATACCTGTGTGACAGTCCCTGTTTATAGCTTGGTATGCAAGTAATTTATTTAGCATTATGTAAATACAACAGTGTCGAGTATCGCGGCGTAAGTTCCAGAAGGAGTCGTCACTGAGCGCAGTGGCGGTGGAGATGGAGGAAGACGTGACGTCATCGCTGAACACGTTGCTGGACGCGCGACCAGACTCCGCGACCCCTGGGCCGCGGTCTGACTCCGACCCAGAGCGGGACAGGTGACACGCATGCACACTTATTTAGCTATAGGACGTGATGGCTAGTGGTGACGGCATTAGAATGTTTGTAGGCCATAAATACTGGCAGATTTTGCCAGTGGTACTTTGTTGTAGGTCTTGCAGAAGAGTCGTGACAGGAGACACTTATTGTTGGTTGGATATTAAGCATACAATGCTCTGGCACTTAACTTGGCGTATTGGTCTAAATATTTATGTAATTTGAGCCAAAATAAACCTTATTTCTACTGAGTAAAGTTCATTTTATATTTGCGAAACAACGCGAATATTTGCTCGCAAACACGCCTATTGTAGTGCGGTTTTCGAAGGCGAAAATATACGAAGATATGCATAAAGCAAGTATAATTTTTCCTTCTAAATCAGGTCATCAATAAATTGTTGAATATTGGTCGTCGTTTTCCGCATAGTATTTATTAATTGTATTAACTAAGTGACAGCGCTACCAGCCATCATGTGCTACCCGTAACACAGTTCAGAATCATCATCAACCAATGTTGTTATGTTTTAACCACGCTGCTTCGCGTTAGCATCACTGCTCGGTTTATTTCTGGCACGGCAAAGCAATTAAGTTATTAATTCAACTTAGCCGGATTCACCATTTGTTGGTAACTTGTAAATAACTGTCGATAAAATTCAATCGTTCTTGAGAAATTATTTGTCTCTCATGGAAAAGGTTTGGATAGTGAACTAAGCGTTTTTTTGGTGCCCTTCGCATCTAGTGTAGGCGTTTATCGAACGTAAACGCTGCCGGTACGCACGCCGTACAACGTACGCTGCACCATCGTGACGTCAGCTTTGATAAAATCAAGACTATGCGACACTAGCTTAACGTCATTGCGACGTCAACCAACGCCAGATGCGAAAGCACCCTAAGTCTGACAAAACGAAATCTGGCCGTCAAATAAAGGCTGTACTCTCAGTACCAGCGAGTGGTGAACTGGTCTGTAACAGTATTACAGTAGTCTGGTAGTTTGGTCTGACGGTTGTGTGTGGTAGGATCGTGTGGACGTACAACGCGCCCGTGTCGTGCGCCTCGGAACGAACGCACTGCAACGGATCGGGCGCCACATCCAACTCCACTTCCATTTCGGACGGCATGTCCCAACGGTAACGTGCCTATTTTTATAATAGTACTTCTTTTTGGTAGGGTAGTTGACTATTTTTATACGATAACAAAACGTTTACGTCAGTCAAAAACGATTTTAATATTTTTAAGTGGTTTTGCACGGTTCGCAGAAGATGAAACGAATAATAGAATTAAAACGCGCCAAAAAATAAATTTAACCCATTCGAATGCTATTTCTGGACTCTTCGGGTCTCCCAGCTCCAAATTATAAGCTCCTCAATTAATTAATTTGTTGAAATTACGTTAATTAAAACAATATTACAGTCTGTGAAGGTTCTTACAATTAGTCAACTACTCTATTACCGCCTGTATCCAACTATCGGAAACATAAAAAATCATTCTCTTTTCTCGCTGGTGACGGTATCAAAATATACTCTCAATCTCGGCCCAATCTTAAAGCCCTCTGAACGCCCTTCTTTTCTTCCGTTCTAGCTAGATACAGGTTTTATTTAATATAAAAAAACGATAAAAGAGATTTTAGAGTTCCCCAATTTTATCTGGAGGCTAAATAGATATCAGAAATTCAGTCCGATGCAGTGCTTGTTAACACTAGAGCAATAAGGCGTTAATACTGACAAAATAAATAATACAATCCCCCTATAATAACTAATACTTTGTTCTAATGAATTTAGTACTAAAAATAAGTGTTTTTTCGTTATTGTATACGGTTTTACATACTTGCATATTTCGGATATTAGGTCTGATAAATTCGGTACGCGTCATCACTATATAAAAAGTTCGATAAATAAGGGAACTAAATTAAAAACCGCAACGCGATGTCGCATAATCTTTTTTACGATTCGCGGTTCTGAGTTTTAGGACTTAAAACTTCCATTCAAACTGAAAATACCGAAGTATGCACATGGTTAAATTGTATACATACAGAGTGTAAAAAGACCCATGACATAGCCGTTATCTACTCAGTCTGTACATCAAATTAAGTAACATGACCAAAAATTATTGCTCGGAAACGACTAGCGCGCAATGTAACGCACGTAAAACATTGTCCTTAGGGTTGCATGGAACGATATAGGAGTTTTGAGGGTATTTAAAGTTACGTTATAATATTTAAAACGGAGTTATGATCTTCAATATCTTCGTAACCAGTCGGATGCCAGGAATCGGACAGTACAAAAAAAAATACAATAACGAGGACTATAAGTGACTCGTTCTCTTGTCTCTTCGTTAAGCGTCTTTTCACACCCGTTATTATTATATGCTATGGTCAATGTGTAAAACTTAAGTGTTGCTATCAATGGTTATAATTGTTCTGCCCTTTACGGTTATAACATAAAGTTGCGTGTACGTTCAGTTCGTCGTCGCCCGCGTCGCCGACGTCGGCGTCGTCGTCGGTGATGTCGTCGCGCGCCACGCCGCCGCACCGGCAGCTGCCCGCGCACCACCACCATCGACCGCTTAATGGTAACAACAACATGATGCCCTATCTTACTCCCGGCTACTGAAAGCCGATAAAGGCCTACTTGCACCAGAGATCACGAAACGTCTAAAATTCTGTCTCTGTCAACTTCAAACAGAAACAGAACGACGTTATAACTCACGGTAGCTGTTGTTTTTGGCAGAGAACAGACACAGAGATATGACAACAGATTTGTATTGAACAGGCTTTCGAAAACCTGACGAAATTAATTATCCTCTTTGTGGCGCGTATCTGTTCGTGACAACGTAAAACCAAGATTTTGTCGTTTCCTCAGGATCTGACGTTAAATTTTTAACAAAACTGATCTTTTCTTCAAACTTTCCAGGTGACATGAGTCTATCAGAAGCAGTGTCGAATATTTCAAGTCCAGACTACCAAGATCAGGACGACATGTTCGAAACAGGTCGCGAGTGTCCCCGAATGGAACTCTCCGATCCCTCCGACTCAGACTCAACTATCCTAGTTTCCGAACCTTGCCACAAACGAGCCAAATCCAACTCCTCATACTCGAACGAACACGGAAGTGACGTCACGTTGAACGGAGACCACAACAACGACTACAGAATAGTGATACAAGTCAAAGGTCCTGATAAACAGAACGCGAACGCGACAGAGAATGTAAATAATAATAACAATAGTAATTACACGCAGAATGGTAAAGAAAACGGACATAACTCGCCGGAGAATCAAGGATACCAGGTAAAGGTCTGAGATTATTGCTACTTTAAAATTTATAATTTACTTATTTTATGTTTTGTCACTAGTCCACACTACTTGCGTCAAAGATTTGGCCTAAGACCCGATTTCACCAAACTGTTCTTAATGATGCAATAAGAAATATTTTGTTAAAATTGACGTAGACGTCAAAAAGGTTTACGTTCTATGCAAAATCGAACATCAAGTAAATTTTTTTTTTATTTTATAATTTTTTTTACCCTCAACGGGGAAGCTCTTCGCCTGCATCTTATCTGATGGTAAGTGATGATCAGGCCGAAGGTGGAAGCGAGCGAGATTATCTGTCATTGAGTGAACAAAAACGACCAGTCTGACTTGTCGTTCAATCTCGTTTACGGACTCCAATTAATAGTCGTGCCGATAAGTATTCTATCACGAGCATGTCAAAATATGGCGTATTATGTTTTTTTATGACTATTTACTTTTTCTAAAAAATGTTTGTATTTGACGAGTTTATTAACGTATTTGTAAAATATTTCAGGAGCTCGGAAGCGGGTCAGACGGCGGATCTGACGAGGGTTCTGACGGCGACTCTCTGCACTCGTTCCACTACAGTCCCAAGGCCGTTGACATTCCCTCAGCCGAGCGACTGGCCAAGAGATTATACCACCTCGACGGCTTCAAGAAGTCTGATGTCTCCAGACATTTGAGTAAAAAGTTAGTATTAATACTTTAACTGTAGAAGAAAACTTGTAAACCAAAAATACGGGTTACGAACTTACAACTTTAATTCATGACAAAACGCAAACAAAAAATTTTTTGTGGCAGCCAACTTTAATTTTGACTTGCCTCAGTTTTGGCATCAGTACCTCCAAAAACAACGTAACAGATACTCGAAAACAAATCGCCTTTTTTAGGGTTCCGTAGCCAAATGGCAAAAAACGAAACCCTTATGGATTCGTCATGTCTGTCTGTCTGTCCGTCGGTATGTCACAGCCACTTTATTCCGAAACTATAAGAACTATACTGTTGAAACTTGGTAAGTAGATGTATTCTGTGAACCGCATTAAGATTTTCACACAAATATAGAAAAAAAAAACAATACATTTTGGGGGTTTTCCCATACTTAGAACTGAAACTCAATATTTTTTTTTATCAAACCCATGTTTGGGGTATCATTTTTTTTCTAAACTGAATAATTTTCGCGAGAGACACTTCCAAAGTGGTAAAATGTGTGTCCGGGCTGTAACTTCTAAAATAAGAGAATGATAAAACTAAAAAATATATGTGATGTACATTACCACGTAAACTTACACCGAAAATTGGTTTGAACGAGATCTAGTAAGTAGTTTTTTTTTAATACGTCATAAATCGTAAACCACAATTTACTACAAGAACTTTTATATTATGTTACTTGCTGCTACGGAACCCTTCATGGGCGAGTCCGACTCGCACTTGGCCGCTTTTTTTACCGCCACCTTTGATCTTGATTTTGACCATTTTGTCGGCATTAGCAATTCAGCATCTTTGAAGTTTTTTTTTCTCATGCTTACGTTGTAATATTCTTTCTTCAGCAACGAGTTCTCCCGCGCGGTAGCAGAAGAGTACGTGCGCCACTTCGAGTTCAGCGGTGCCACGCTCGACTCGGCGCTGCGGACCTTCCTCGCACGTTTCGCGCTCAGCGGCGAGACGCAGGAGCGGGAGAGAGTGCTGGTACACTTCTCGCGCCGGTATCTAGAGTGTAACCCCGGCTCATTCAACTCACAAGGTATGTGTACTAGGGTAAATATCCATACCCTTATACATATTATAAAACAAAGTCCCCCTCCGCGTGTCTGTCTGTTCGCGATAAACTCAAAAATTGCCGTATGGATTTTCAATGATTTGGTGTAAATTAGCTGAAATATGACGGTAATTGTCGAAGATGTCGGAAAAATACTGGCGTGCACCGCGTACACCGTAAGAGATACATAAAGTTAATGTTGTACAGGATTGTACCTAAATAGTTGAAGAAATAAGTTTGGGATGCCATATAGACATATGCCATCCCGATCTTCTAAGGATGACCCACAGTAGCCATTTATTTCTTTCAGAATTTGATTTAATAACAAAAAAAAACCGAAGCTAGTTTAACCAGAATCATATTAATCCTTATCCAATTAAATTTGTCATTTCAATTGGGCATTTAATTACAATTAATATATGCCTTGACATTATATCATTTAAATGAATATAAAAAAATAGTTTAAAAGATATCACAGATTCAAAATTACGCGTAACAATATAATTATGGACGGCAATGCGGACGCAGTGCTAGGACAAGAGTCAATGACCTTTTCGTCGGCTATTAGTTAAACGATCATTGCCTCGCTTCCTTTTAATCCCGGTAGTACGTTCCAGTGGGATATTTTCCGACATCCACGCGGTCGAACCCACGGGTAAAAGCTAGTAAAATATAATGCCTTGACCGAAGACTGGTCACAATTTCCCCCAACCAACTACAAAAACGAATACCGTTCCACAGACGCCGTCCACACGCTGACGTGCGCCATCATGCTGCTGAACACGGACCTGCACGGCTGCGGCGGCGGCGGCACGTTCCGCCGCATGTCGTGCGCCGAGTTCATCGACAACCTGGCCGACCTCAACGACGGCGACAACTTCCCGCGCGACACGCTCAAGCAGCTCTACCACGCCATCCGCACGCAGCCGCTGCAGTGGGCGCTGTACGTACACGTAGTGGGATACTGAACACGACGGCTTATACCGTGTAGTTCATAGACAACTATACACTTTTAAAGAGCATTTATACAGAAACTGGGCAACGTTGCAAATAGTTGTCAAATATTTCACTGTTTTGATTAATTTGGCAATATTACTGTATGGAAATAAGAAATATGGCTAACTAGTGAACTAAAATATTGATTATGAAATTCAATATTTATGAAATTAATCAAAACATCGAAATATTTGACAGCTATTTACGACGTTGCCAACTTATTGTATGAACGCTCTTAACAATGCCGTCATTAAAATTTAGTCTTGTTCCAGCTAACAGTTTGCTAAAAGTTCGTGAACCGCTCAAAATATTGAGACAATCTGATGTTATGCGCGAAGCTATGAATATCGATATCCGAACTATACAGTATTTTTCGAAAAAATGCCTCTGCTACTAACAGAACATTAAAATATGAAGATACAAAACGCGAATGCTCGCTGCAATCGCGGTCATGAAACATGCGAGTAGAGTATCTTAAAAATTATAAAAAACCTGCCTGTAAATGGTTTAATTCATTTATTCACGAGGCAACTACAATAGGTAACAATCACAGTATATCACTAGGTTCACATTATAGATTTGGACCTGGTTATCGCCCCAAACGTAATGGCGCAACAAGCAACTACAATAATAATGATGATAACTACAGTAAAATCATAAAATTACAGCTACAAGGTCTGCGCGTCTGCCTTCCGACACAGTCTAGCTTAATTGAAATAAATGCAGAGTTTAAATTTGTATAACGTTTTCGTTGTTAATTTTTTAAAATATATGAATGTGTGTTCCCACAGCGACGCGGAGGCCCCGGGCGCGGGCGCGGGCGAGGCGCGCGGCGCGGGCGGCAACCCCTTCCTGGACGTGCCCGACCAGGCGCGCGCCGTGGAGTACAAGAAGGGCTACGTCATGCGCAAGTGCTGCGTCGACGCCAACGGGAAGAAGAGTCAGTGGCGCTGCTTTTATGATAATGATCAATTATATTTGAGTCTGAAAGTGGCACCGGTGTCTGAAAAGTTGTGTGGAATTCGGTGATCATGGTAGGAAAATGACATAAGGAAAGTATTGAGTATGAATGTGGATGGCTATAAGATTAGGGGAAGACCAAAGAAACGATGGATGGACTGTGTGAAAGATGATATGACTAATAGAGAAATATGGAAAGAAATGACATGTTACGCTGACCCGAAATAAATTGGGATAAGAGAATGATGATATTTGTTTTTGTAAATAGGTTCAAAAAAACTGTTTTACACATCAAAAGTAAATTATATTTTAAAACTCATTAGACAGTGTGTGTCAATATTGTTATTGTACCAAAGGAGCACAATTTCTATCCCCACTATTCAAAACTCTTTTTGTGTAATAAGGACAGAGCATTCTTTCGCTGGTCTAAAGTCAAGAATATGAAGAAAATAACGCTCTATTCTGGTGCCTTGTTTGTTCGGTCTAAACCCACGTTTACGTCGAAGCAACTTGAATCTTTCCATTAGGAATTATATAAAGATAAATAATCATGCTAACACGCAAGATAGCTCAAGATATCTCCTCTCCTCTCCGCCTTGATATTCAGAACAATCAGTCAGGATTAAAAATAAATCATTGTATTTGCTCATCAGCTCCCTTCGGCCGTCGAGGTTGGAAAATGTTCTACTGTACACTTCGGGATTTGGTGCTTTATCTTCATAAAGACGAACACGGATTCCGGCGCAGTCAGATGTCCGATAATTTACATAACGCTATCAGGTAAAATAGGTTTCATGCTTATCATAAAACCGGAATTACGTGAATTCTGTATCGCATTCTATGGCACTGAAACGCAGGCTCATAGGCATGTGTATTCTTCCCGTCTTAACCGTGCGAACTTGGTCTTTGACTAACATCCAGAAGTCCAAACTCAAGCTCTGCCAACGGGCTATGGAGCGCAGTATACTAGGCTAAATTAACGGATCGTGTTCGATATACAATACTGCGCTCCAAAACGAAAATAGCTGACGTGGTTCAAAAGCCTGCCCAACTTAAATGGAACTGGGCAGGACATGTCTGCCGCATGCCGGACAAACTGTGGGCCCAAATAGCACAGAACTGGTGCCCTGAGACAGTGAGGCGGGGTCGCGGCAGACCATGTGATGGCGGGACGAGCTGGATAGGTTCCGTCAAAACTGGAAGGAGGACGCGCGGGCTCGCGAACGATGGAAGGAGTGGAGGGACGCCTTTGCCCAGGAGTGGGACAGCACAGGCACTTAAAAAAAATATTAAAAAATATGGTGCCACTACCGAGAAATAACTAATTTTGCACATTTTCAATTACAGAATACACCACGCGTTGGCGACGAAAGCGACCGACTACACGAAAAAGCAGCACGTGTTCAGATTGCAGACTGCGGACCAGGCCGAATACTTATTTCAAACTAGGTGAGACTACAAAGTCTGTGTCTTTTAATTATTATGTCAAAGACACGGGAAATGCCGACTCCTGCTAGCTTTAAAAAAGGATTTGTAAAAATGATTGACATCACACAAATCCTAACGTCTCACAAATGCTGACGTCTCACAAATCCTAACGTCTCACAAATCCTGACGTCACACAAATCCTAACGTCTCACAAATCCTGACGTCACACAAATCCTAACGTCTCACAAATTCTAACGTCTCACAAATCCTAACGTCTCACAAATATTGACGTCACACAAATCCTAACGTCTCACAAATCCTAACGTTTCACAAATCCTGACGTCTCACAAATCCTAACGTCACACAAATCCTGACGTCTCACAAATCCTAACGTCACACAAATCCTAACGTCTCACAAATCCTAACGTCTCACAAATCCTGACGTCTCACAAATCCTAACGTCACACAAATCCTAACGTCTCACAAATCCTGACGTCACACAAATCCTAACGTCTCACAAATCTAACTTAAGAACGCCCCAGGTTCAAGTAGTATGACCGACACCCAGAAGAGGGTCAGAAGCCCGAAAGTCTGACACCAGTCTTACCAAGGGGTATCGTATTACCCAGTTACTAGGGGTTGTGGAGATCAGATAGGCAGTCGCTCCATGTAAAATATTGGTATTCAGCTGTATCCGGTTAGACTGGAAGCCGACCCCAAGATAGTTGAGAAAAGGCTAGGAAGATTGATTGTAGTATGACCGACACCACTTTTCCGCGCCTAGAAGCCTCGCAACGCATTTCAAAGCTCCCGTCCGCCGCTCATTCATCAACGCTACCCCCTGGTAGCGTTGATGAATGAGTGGCGGACGGGAGCGTTGACGAATGAGCGGCCTGCACTGCCCTCGTCTCGCCGCGCACATGCCTAAGGCGCGAAACAGCGGTATCGGTCAAACTATAATAACTGCCAAGACTCATGGCAGTTGCGGTCATAAAACGTGCGACGAGGACGGTGAATATTTAGTTAATATTTTTTTTTAATACAGGGCTCTCGTCTCATTTTCTCGTTTTGTGTCCTCCACTGCTACGAAGGTAGAAATGAATACTTCCTTTCGACTATTTCTGCTGCTTGTCCAATACCCTACCATCGCATCGTTTCAAACATTGTATTCAATGCAGTTTCTCGCCCGTTCTTATCCATAGGAACATAATACGCTTTGGAATGGGCAACTAGCTTCATCTTTCTGACTGACCAACTCCTTAAAAATTCAAAATTGCCTGTAATTGGTTTAAGGTGAAACAATTTGATATTTTTTCCATACAAATTTCTGGGCGGTTTTACTCCACTGTTTGATATCGTACATTCAAAGTTTAACATGATATCGTTAGGTCTCATTAGTAATTTTGTCTGTACGGAAGCAGAATAGTAAAATAAAAAGCCATTAAACGGTTATAAGCCAACAAAGATTCGTTTTTCTTGCTAATTTTAACGCAACTTTGGGCGTAAATAAGTAATACAAGAAGTGTGAAATCTCGAAAACAAAATCCGTACCGACACAGCACAATTATCGAAGATTTCAATTAATTTTATTTCTAATTGATTCATGCAGTGTTTTTTTCATAAAACTCCATTTTCCAAAAGACTTTTCGTAATTTTTTACGCGCTCTTTTTACTAAAATTGTTCGGTACGGTGTTTCTGTGCGTGCGAACTACGTTGTCCATGTAGACCAGCTTCTAACTGCTCATCACTGATACTATCTCTGTCGGACACGATGCCAGGTGAGATAGCGTGGTTTTTGCCCATGCCCACCATTGAGTTCGAGCCCGCGACTAGTTCCACCTTAATTGAAATAAATGCTTTGAGTTTGATTCCCTTTCCGTTCGGCAGCGACTCAAAAGAGTTATGTTCGTGGGTGGAGACGATCAATTTCGTGTGCGCGGCGTACTCAGCGGCTCCGCTGGCGGGCGCGGTTGGCTCGCAACGCAAGTTCCAGCGACCATTACTGCCCTGCACACATACGAAGCTCAACATGGTGAGTGACAAAGACTATTACAGACACAAATCTACATGGTCCTCACATGATCTGGCAAGATTATCATATCTGGAGTCTGGACTTTAAAAGAGATCGTGACCTCTGAGTCTGTTTCAGTGTTTCTTCTCAGAGTATAGGAAACACCGACCTCATTAAGTCTTTATAGCTGAGTTTTTCGTTAGTCCCATGGTTTACGCGAGCGACGATTGACGTACTGCGGGGGTGTTTACAAGTGTGCGGGCGGCGGGACCGCCTTGTGGTAGTGTAGAGATAATATTTTTGAAATGTAATTCTTATATTTAAAATCGTTTTATGCCTGAAATTTCGTTCAGAGGAATCTCTTATCTTTGACAACACAAAGCCATGCGGTCGGGTAGCGCGACATTTTTTTTCACCCGCTAGGACCATGGAAATATCATCAACGAAATTGTCGGCCTATAAAATATTATCGTCGTGTAAAAGTGTTTGGTCCGTGGACGGGTGACTCATCTTTACATACCAAGACCCGTTGGTCCCGGCTGTCATTCATGGATCTTTGACAGTCGTTACGGGTCGTGAAAAACCTGGAAGTCTGACAATCAGTCTTACCATCGTATTACCCAGTAACTGAGTTATGGAGCTCAGATAGGCAGTAGCTCCATGTAAAAAAAATACTGGTATTCAGCTGCATCCGGTTAGACTGAAAGCCGACCCTAACATAGTTGGGAAAAGGCTAGGCAGATGATGGACGTGTAAAAGTGTTTACAGAAACCTACTTACAGATTTATACATCAACATGATAAACACACTGCAAGCAAGGCTGAATGACACGAAGTCTTGGTTATAAACGTGAGAACAAGTTATTGGGCTTCTCTGACGCACTATTTGAATCAGGGACCGAAAACCTTTATAAATTACAGTATAGGTATTGAATAAAAATATAGACCAGGATATTATTATCTGACTGCCTCGTTGTTCTAGTGGTCGCAAGCGCTACTGCTGAGCTTGCGGTCCAAGGTTCAATTCCCAAGTCGAGCAAAGCGTTATTGGGTTTTCCATCAGGATCCTGATGAAAAAACCCAATAGCACTGTTCTCAGGAGGTTGATGGGAATAGACTCGCCCCCTATTACATAGGATTTGCACTTAAGAGGCCGTTCAAGTATTACGTAAGCAGATTTATTACAATTATTTAACCCCGCCCCCTCCCCCTTGTCAGCTAAAGTTAGCAAAGCTCTTACCCCCCCCCCCCCCCCCGCTCTCCCATGCTTACGTAAACATTCGTATATGCATTTGTGGGAATCCTCGAATATGCGTTGCGTTTTCAAGCATAGACAATGGAGTGGGTTGCCATATGTGTAAAAATGTAAATAATTACTGCTGACGTAATCACCATCTAGATCCCCCCACCCCCCATGTCATCAAAAATAAGCAAAGCATAGACCCCCCGCCCCCCTACAGTGCTTACGTTGTAGCGGTTAGACCGCCACATACAAAAACTACGAAACAATAAAAACTTTTTACAAAAAAAGAACAACCGACTTCCAAAAAAGACACTACAAAGTCAAAAATAACTTTAATTTCGGAAGTCGGTGTGTTTGGTTTTGAACTTTCGTTTTTTGCCACCGACTTCCGAAATTAAAGTTATTTTTGACTTTGTAGTGTCTTTTTTGGAAGTCGGTTGTTCTTTTTTTGTAAAAAGTTTTTATTTTGCACTTTTTAGTGGTGGTACCTACCCCATACAAATTTGAATACCACTAACCTGCTATGTAAATAACAGTGATTGGAAGTTATCATTATATCATCCATGTATACTAAGTAGGAAAAATACTTATTATTGAAGCTAACTCAAAAACTATCCAAGTAAAGTTAATAAAATTGATATGGGACCACCTCGGGAGCATACCCTTTCAAACAAAAAAACAATTTTCAAAATCGGTCCATAATTGACGGAGAAATCGCGTAACAAACATACAAAAAAAAAAAAAAAAAAAAAAAAAAAAAAAAAAAAAAAAAAAACATACAGACGAATTGAGAACCTCCTCCTTTTGGAAGTCGGTTGAAAAGACATGACGTCACACAATTCCTACATCTCGCAGTTAGAGTTTACTGAGCGAATAACATAGATAAGACTATCCGAAATCAACATATGGGCAGTTGCCCGCCAGACATAATACCCGTCTGGTTGGAGGATCCTCCCTTTTCTATGGTGGATGAGTGAACTTTACACCCTGTTCCTCATACCGCCTAAAACGTAATACTTGAACGGCCCCTAACTGGCGACATGTGGGTGTACTATAGGTAGAGGTACACCTGCCTAGCCCTTTGGGGATTACAGGCGTGATGTTATTCATATACCATTATGTGGCTACAGCGCGAGCAGCTGGCGGAGCATGAAGAGCGCGCGGCGCGGCTGGAGGAGGAGCTGGCGGCGCTGCGACACGCGCGCGACAACGCGCCGCACGCGCGCGACAAGGAACACTACCTCGTGTACGAGGTCAGTACTAATGACACCATTGCAATTCCAAGCATTTATTTCAATTAGACCTTTGAATTGTCAAGGAGTCGGTTGGTCAGAAGGATGAAGCTATATGCCCTTCAAAAGCTTTGTAGGTTCCTATGCAGAAAACTACTAAGGGGGTTGGCCTACGGGGGGGGGGGGGTTACTCGGGGGTCGTGTTGCCTCCTTCCCTCGCCTATGGCTCACCTATGGGAGGTAATAGCTGATCTTTGCGTTATGCTCGTGAACGGGTGCTGCTTGTGACAGGTTGTCTCTGATCATGGTTTTGTTATTGTTATTAGTCATTTTAACTGTTTATTTATTTTACCTCGATGGTCCTAGTTTATCATTTATAACTTCCAGTTACAGCTATATACAATGTCGCCCATGCGCATGTGACCGCCCGTAATTTTCTGAATATTCATGAAAAAATATCGAAAATAAACTTCAAAAGGGAGGGTCTATCTATAAAATTTTTCACTAGTTTTTTTTAAATAAATACACTATTTTTTACCGAAAAAATTACTTCGATTCCGTTTTTTTTTTCGTAGTCGATAATTTTTTGTAAAAATTTTAATTAACCTGTTAAAATAACTCATAAGCTTTTGGAAATAATAAACAGAATCCAAATCGACCCATAAACTTCGGAGATGTGTCAAAAAACAGAAAGCAAATCTTTAAAAAATTAAAAATTTAATAACATGAAAAATTTTATAGATACCGCCCCTTTTGAAGTTTATTTTCGATATTTTTTCATGAATATTCAGAAAATTACGGGCGGTCACATGCGCATGGGCGACATTGTATAGCTCTATGTAAGGACCTTTATGCCTCGAGGTTTTTGATTGGTATATTGGCGTGTGCTAGCTTAGCTGGCATATGGCTAATGATTTAATTTATGTTTTGCGTAATTAAATTTATTTTGCATACAATTTTTTTTTTCTAACTGAGCAGACAGCTGTGCTGGTAAGATAAGATAAGATAATCATTTATTTGCTCAAACATGTGTACAACACACACCCAGAGACACAAGAGAGAGACATCATGACTACAGTTGTTTTATGTGTGCTGGGGAGTTTGTTGCGCCACTTCTTCCCAGCTAAAGCACTAGGAAGTGGTGAAGGGCGGGCGTTTTTGGGGGACTGTCTTATGTCATTTTGACGTTCAAAAAGTGCTGATTCTCAGCCTAGTTTGAATAAATGACTTTTGGGTAAGAATCTTCACAGATACTCTTTTAAATCAAAATATTGGTTACATCAATCATGTTGAAATTACAACATGAATGATATATGTCAGAACAATGTAGAAAGACGTGTATGTTTAAAGCGTGCATAGTAAACAAATCAAAAATTAAGATAATTAAAGCCGTGGCAGCTGATGATCAGTCCCTTCTGACGGCGTCCGTTCACGAACATGACGCACGCCACCATTGCTACATTCACGAGTTTCCGTCTCCGTGTCTCCATCAGTCCTCTACTAATGATAGTTTGTGTATGACAGATAAAGAGGTACCGCACGTATGCGTACGTGATGCGGTCGCGCGGCGGCGGCGCGGGCGCGGACGACGCGGCCCCGGCCGTGCCCGAGCGCGCGGCCCCCGGGCCCCCGGCGGCGCCGGCCGGGCCCCTGGCGCCGGTCGCGCCGCCCCCCTGACGCGCCATGGCGGTGTTCGCCGCCTGCGTGCTGTGACCCCGCCGCGCCGTGCGCGCGCTGTGCCTGTGCACGTGCGCGCACGACGCGCGCCCCCTCTAGTCCCGTCTTCCCGCTCGTGTATGGTAGAGTAGTGCGGCGGACGCCCGAGTGTCTCTGAGTGCGCGAGTGTTACTTCCGAGTGACTGTGCCGTGAATTATATTTAGTGAGTGGCTACCCCGGCCGACTGGTCTCGTGGACGACCGAGCGACGAGCTCGCGACCCGTCGAGGGCGCCGGACGAACCTCGGATCATTTTTATAAATTTCATCGTACTGTTAGGAAGTTCCGTTGTAACATTTCGCGTCAGCGATGAGGCTGAGCGGTTATACGCTTTAATTATTCTCTTTTACTATCACAAATATTGGCTTAATTAAGGTACTGTAAGTAAAATCATTTATCATTCCATGTAATCTGTATCACTGTTCTCTAGAGTACAGATTTAAGAAAGTGATAAAGTGGCTAGGAGTAGCTGTTGACTCATTCTTATTCCGCATGATATTCACTCGGTATTTTATTTGACAACGGCTGAATTTATTACAATATTGTAAATAGTTTTTAAAATATTGAGACTGATACATGAAGTTATTTATTTCGTTCGTAAATTAACCAGTGTCAAATCTTAGGCATCGATAGTGTATCATTACACCCTAGGATCTCAGATGTAATTATATTATAGCTATAAAATGAAATGTTTGTGACTGATGTGTACGAAATCTCGTGTTGATCAATCATTTGTACTTGGGGAAAATCACGTATTAATGTAATACAAGCTTTATTTAATTTTTTAACAGTCTAATGACATTAGGCAGATAGTGATAGTAGGATATTAAAATCTGAATTATGTAATCTATTGATGATAAGTGTTGCAGCTTAAATGGTAATAAAAACATTTATTTAGTGCTTCATGCTACACCCATGTAACAGACATGTCATCTTCAAATTATGCTAATGCTATCAAACATAGCTGAGACAAGTACACAAAGATAACTTATGATTCTATCGCCCATTAGTTATCCATTCTAGCTTGTATTTGTATGTTCTGTAATATATTGATTCCAATTATAAAGCACTCTCCCATGAAAAATTTAAGTGATTTTTTAAATTCGCTTTAGATGTATACCAATCGTTGTAAATAAATCAATATTTTTTATGAATTGTTTACATGTTACTTTTATTTTTATATGTTTTACTTAAATGTATAGCTTAGCGAGTTTGTTTTATTATAATAATTATTAAATGTTTGCTACGTGTTTGTGACATTTAACAGCCTGTACGTGATATTTTTATTCCTCTCATAATATTGTCTCGCTAATCTATCTTTAAGAAGCAAAGAAAAAGTCTGCATAATGGGATTTGTATGTCTGATAAGCATAAATCATTCATTTGCTAGTTTTGCTCAATCTGATAAAAATTATTAACTTTCATATGATTTCATTTTTTTTTTCAAATTTAATCATATCCAAAATTAGTCAAATTGCAAGTATTATAAATTAATATCTATTGGTAAGTATGGAATTAAAATGTTGGCTGTGCCGGAAAATGTAGATTAACAGTTTGATTCTGTAAGTAGCTATTGGGATTATTCTAGCTGGTATTATAACTTTGCATGTCCTAAGCCAGCCTATATCTTCACAGAATGAATAAAGAGATGAAAATTACCAGTCTATTCAGCATTTTATGCTTATTCAAAATGTATATATGATGTGAAATAAACTCTTGGGAGCCTGATAAATATTGATCAACTCTAAAAGTACATAATAAATGTCGTAAGTATTTGAAACTATTGTGTAATAAAATAGCATTAGTTTTTTTTTCTTTTATACCAATCATAACCCCTTTTAAGAGCTGAAATAAATATCACAAAAGGAGTTTACTTGTTTCTTTTTACCCTTGCAACAATATCAATAAAATAATTAGGACGTACAGTCAAGCCAAAAGAGTAAAGAATTTGAAAACTGAAGGATATGAAAATCTTTGTCCAAAGATTTAAATCTTTGCGGTTTTCATATTATTTTTCCTTTATAGGATAGTACAGAAGATCACTCCGCATTTAGATAAACCGCGAGTCTTGCTACGATACAATAAAGTGCAATTATTCAGGTCGCACAACGCTAATTGCCTACTCTTATACTCGTATTCACCTAGAAGTTACCTGTCCTTCCATCGCGTAACTCTTATTTATCTTCCGACTAATGTACGTTACGCTCACTGAATTGGCCCGACAAGACGAGCCCGCCGCGTACTTGTAGCTTCATACCTAAAATGCCGAGTGCGCCTTCTGTACTACTCTGTGTCTTTATCAAGTTAGGATACAATACCTTTAAATATTGCAGCACTTGACAGACTAGCTAAGGCCAATTTTTTGGAACGAAAATGATCCCACATGGCCTGCGTAAACTGGCGGATGGGACGGCAGAGGATTTTAAATTTATCAATTAAATTTAATACCTATCCAATCGAAATAAGGTACCTATATCGACCTTGGAGCATTGCAGCGCAGTTTTCTCTGGAGCATCCGGAGCATCGCCGCCATGCGCGTGCGTCCAGCACGCGGGAGGGTACCGCGGCATATCGCTAGTGGAATAATCAAATCCTTGCGAGCCGCATACCGGCGGATGGCCCGATAAGCTGGCAGAAACTCGCGGTATCGCAGAGGATTTTTCTTGTCAGTGTGCGCTGGCGGATAGAGGAATCCTCCTCAGTCGATGCTCTCCCCTGCCGTACGCCAGTGTGCACAGGCCATTAATGTGACAAATTGCTGCGATTGGTTGTAGAGAAATCATTCAACCAATCATAGTAGTTTACTTAATTTTGTGGTAATCACAGAGTACTTTATAACATACTGAAATTGGTGGTAGTCTTCGTTCGATAAACTGGCCCTATGCAGTCCAGTGACATTTTGAATTCTGTCTTACATGTAAAGATGATAACTGAATGTCCTTGTGCAGCATTGAGTTATTGTTTACGACCCCATTATAAAGCAGATTCTATCATGCAATGAGCAGACAAAAATTGCCTTTATGGTGACAAACATACTTTGGTTGTGACTGTACTTGCCTCACTACTCTGAGTGCAATTACTCAATATAATGAAGGTAAAATAATAACTGAAGCACTTCTGTGTCCTTTCTGTAAAGTTATAGTCTACCTCGTAATTGCTTTACCACCCTGGATGTCACTTGCATGTTAAAGTCTATTTTGCTTGACCAAGTTTTAACACTTTTTGTCTAAAATTCGAAAGGAATTACAAGGTCGGCTATACTCTACCTACACACTATGCCATGCTGGCGGTAATGAGGTACCTGAGGTACATATGTTTATCAAGGGGTCTTATTTGAACTATGAGACGGGCAGCTTGGCCCTAATTACCTGATGAGTTTAAGATGATGGCTGTGCCAACATAAGTCTCTGATATTTTTTCCATACAAAGGGCTTTGCCTGAAATGTATGGGCCACTGGTGCCTTTTTTTTTTTGATCGCACACTATCGCCACCTTGTTAGATGTGTAGAGTACTTCCATACAAACAATAGTTACTATGACAGCTCAGCTATAAAGTACATCCGTGTCGAGTTATTCGCCCTAATCTGTACGCGGATTTAATTACGAAAACTGAAAATATTAGTTGCTTTTAATGGTCTTATACTATTTATTTCATAGTACAAACCCAAATGGACTCAAGTTGCATCATATTGGAGTAAGTGGCATAGTGTGACATCAAGTTACACTTCACCGTAACAATGTCATGATTATTTTATTAACAAAACTGAATATATTCGTGCTACTTACGCCCGTATCTTGTCTATTTTATTTTATAGTTTAAACACTGTCTGGTTACTCTGGTCTACTCAAGTTACGTCACGTTGGCGTAAGTGGCATAGTGTGACATCAAGTCACACTTCACCATAGCAATGTTAGAAAGAAAGAAAGAAAGAAAAAACGTTTATTTGGACACAGTTCGTGACACACAAAAATACAGACCAAATCAAACAAACTAAAAATAAACATTTACAATAAGGGTGTGTCTCACGGCTGCGCCAAAAATGTTACGACTATTTTTTCCAATAAAAAAGAAAATATGAGTTTTTTCACGGCCTTGATTTTTATAATTTAGGACGCTCGCCCCCCATTTAGGTCGCATTTTTATTGAAAACGGGTACCCTACTGAAGCGATCGAAAAAGCATTTTCAATGCTTAGCTGTCAATATTAGTATTGTTATTGGTATCAGGGTAGATTTTTAAGATGGGACTTGTTGCCCCATCTTAAGGCAGGCACCTTAACCGCTGTTGCTACAAGAAAATGGTCTTCGGAGACTGTCCATAACTTTTAGAGATAAGAGATATTTTGATCTGCATTTACAGATTTTGAAAATATTGCAAGAAAAATGGCAGTTTTCACACAAAATCTCTGTATGATGCCAATCGATACTGTTTCATATAAGAATCAAAAAACTATTGGACCAACTGAAGTTTGAGTACTAGAAAAGTCAGAAATCGTAAAAAAACTTTTCCCATACATTTTGTAGGAAAAATGAGACTCCAACCTACTTTTTAACGATGGATGGACTGGCTGAAAAAAAGCAATTCAAAACAGTCCTCTCTTGTTTTTTTTCACAGTTTAAATATTATTTGTAGCTCTACAACGAAAAACGTGAGGGTTGAGAATATTCACATTGTATTATTAGGTCCTGGCCACGATGAATTCGCTGCAAGCGGTAGTAAGAACGGCTAGCGATGAGTGGTGTGGATCACAAGTTTAGTGGTGAATGCGACGACGACATTAAGTTCTGTTTATGTTTCGTTTTTATTTTTTATATCTGCTTGAGTATAATTCTCGATGTTTTTGGTTAGTATATTGGCGTGTGCTAGCTGATATATGGCTAATAATTTAATTTACGTTATGTGTTGTGCTATAGTGAAGTGTGACTTGATGTCACACTATGCCACTTACGTCAACGTTACGTAACTTGCGTCCAGATAGTGTTTAAACTAGAAAATAGACAAGATAAGGGCGTAAGAAACACAAATATTTTCAGTTTTTTAAATAAAATATTCACGACATTGTTACGGTGAAGTGTAACTTGATGTCACACTATGCCACTTACACTGATATGATGCAACTTGTGTCCATTAGAGTTTGTACTATGAAATAAATAGTATAGGACCATTTAAAGTAACTCATATTTTCAGTTTTCTTAATTAAATACGCGTTACAGATTAGGGCGAATTACTCGAGACGGATGTACTTTAGAGCTGAGCTGCCATAGTAACTATTGTTTGTTTGAAAGTGCTCTACACATCTAACAAGGTGGCGTTAATGTGCGATCAAAAAAAAAAAAGGCACCAAAATTGGGCAAGGCCCTTTCGGAGCGGTTTTACTCCACTGTTTGACATCGTACATTCAAAGTTTAACATATCGTTAGGTCTCATTATTAATTTTGTCTGTACGGACTAGCGTTGCCGGAGAGTAATATTCCGAAGTATTCCCGTCGAATTATTCGCGAAACATTCCGAAGTATTGAGTAATATTCGGAATAATTCGCCAAGAGTTCGACTATTTACCGCTAGATGGCGACACAATTACCATTGCAAATTACAGTCATAAATGTTGCGTGCTAGTGATTGTGTATTCATATCCAAGAATCTTCCACCAGTCTTTATTATCCTTATCAGCAAACCTTGGTCACTGCAGCAGCAGAAAGCGCATACAGGCAAGCCCTACCGATGGAAGTTGTACAGTTACAGCAATTACCTGCTAGATGGCGGTAAAACTAGTGACATATATTACTACGCGTTCATTCATAAAACTGAGTATAATACGATTTGAAATTTTCCGAATATTACTTTCATCTACTCGGGTACTTAGGCTGCCTGTCCACCGGAGCGGAGAGGAGAGGAGAGGAGCGGAGAGGTGCCAATATTAACCAATAGAATCAAAACTCCGCTTCCGAGGTGCGATTCTATTGGTTAATTTTGGCACCTCTCCTCTCCTCTCCGCTCCAGTGAACAGGCAGCCTTATTGGATTATCTATTAAAGTTCGACTACCTATTAACCGGTACATAACATTGTTTACCATATTTTTATTAGGTAGGTACCTACATAAAAAGGTAGGTAAGTAGGTATGTACCTAAGTAGGTACTTTAAACTAATTGTTTCAGTGCTTTGAACTATTGATTACGGTTCGCGGTTGCTGAACACTTCTACAAAGAAAGAAATAAACTTTTTGGTACCTACCTATAACATCATGCATCGTCGTAAAAGTAGTTACTTACGTATACTACCTTACCTACCTACCTACTTAACAAATTATTTAATATGTTTCTTTCCCATTAACTAAGTAAATCGTAAAGCAAAAACATTTTTACGAAGTAAATTAAACTTGTAGGTAAGTACCTACCTACCTACTTCGCACAAAAACCACACATTCTAAACTCAACCATTGAAAAATAAAGTTACAAGTAGATAACTACTTACGCGGAATTATTCCCGCAGAGTAGGTACTTAGGCATCGAATAATACTTTGTTGATTTTATGAATGAACGCCGCGAGGCTAGGACTACCACGTGCACGTAAGTCGGGTATAATACGACATAACTTAGATGAAGCATCGGCAAAATTCGTAAAACTGATCATCATCAGTAAACTGAGTGCGCCTTCAAAATCACCAATATATTTTATTACTGGTTTAGGTGAAAATGATCTTTACGCAAACGCAATAACTTGTGAAGTCATATAACCGAATACATTCGTAAAATTTAATTGAATGAAATCTAATTTATGCTACATCTAAGTTGTGTCGTACTGTACACGTACAGTTTATTGGATTATCTATTGAAGTTCGACTATTGACTACTAGATGGCGTTGATGCCAGTGACTTTAAATATACACTTACGTGCAAAAAAAATCAACCCACCTTGTAAGTTTCGATTCGGAACAGTTTATAATAATATAAAAATTTGAAGGTATGTTTCATAAACTTTATTTGTACATACCCTACACTTCAATAAACGGGATGTTGTTGATGATATTGACTCGTTTATTCGGACACCCTCATTTCTTATCACTACATAGTATAAAACAAAGTCGCTTCCCGCTGTCTATCATGTATGCTTAGATCTTTAAAACTACGTAACGGATTGGATCGTACGTAACCTAGTGAACGGTGCGGTTTTTTTAATAGATAGAGTAATTCAAGAGGAAAGTTTATACGAGTATGTATAATACATGCATAATAATAGTAGACAAACACTGATAATTTTAGAGGTTACTAATGTGATGTAAATAAACACATTTTTTTGCGCTTACTTTGCAAACGCTGGCTGAACCCTACGAGTTAATAACGCAATCTCAGTGCCATTGCATTGTGTTAAAAGTTAATCAATTAATTGTTTATAGTCCGGGGAATTTACGCCGAATTTTAGGCCAACTTTGCATGTATTAAAAAAATAGATTTTTTTCATTTAACGTGTAGGGTATGGACAATGTTAAAAATTAAAATACATCCCGCGAAAAGTTAACCCCCGCTTGTACGTTTTTTTTTTAAGAAAACATGTTAATTCAATATTCCTTGGTAGAAAAAAATATTAACAGATATGTTTGTGTGGAGTATTTGTCGAAGAGATGAGTATTACAAGTAGGTTAGTAAATTAAACAACATCGTCCACGGAAATTTCGAAAAAAAAATTGTTATTTTTTTTTTGTTATTGTACTTCAAGCAAAAATATTAACAGCTGTTTTTGGCATTAAATTACCTAATTAAATGTTTTAATTCGCTATCCAACAAAATTAAACATATTGTACCAGCGCAAGATATTAATCAAAGTTTTTTTGCAATAGTGGTTCAGGCAAAAATGTAACAGAGTTAAATTTTGTTTAACTTTTATTTATAGGCTCTCACTTAATTGCAAGAAAATTAAACACATTAAAGCAAACAGGAACATTAAAAAAAAAAATTGTTTAGTTATTTTAGTTTAATTTTCTTGTAAATAAGTGAGATAGAGCCTATAAATAAAAGTTAAACAAAATTTAACTCGGTGTAAATGAATATTGTTGAACTGTCAAAATGAAACAGATTAGTCGGAATCGTTTACGAAAATGTGTTGCGTAATTAGATAGCTGGTGTATTGTAATCTTAGACTGAAATTTAACAAGCAGTGTGAAAAGAATTCATTACTTTATTTTAGATTTTTATTTATTGTGTTCTGAACGAAAGCGTCCGGGGTGGGTCGATTTTATTGCACGCAAGTGTAGTTGCGTTCATTCATAAAACTGAGTAATATACGATTTTGAAAACTTCCGAAATATTCCGAATATTTCTTTTCATCTACTTAGATAAGTAAGTACCTACTTCGTAATAAGTTTTTTTATGCGGTTTAGGTGTGAAAGTGATAGAGTTTTTAAACATAGGTAGGTAGATACCTATTTATATTACCGTGGCTTCGGTAGGTACGTATTAGGTAGGTACCTTATTCGGTAATAAAAAGGTAATTCTAATTAAGTAAGGATTACTTATAATAATATAATTTCAAGTGTTAGCACATACATACCTAAGTACCTATTTGAACTTATTTTGGTTGAACACTTCTACAAATCAAAGTAAAATTAGTACATTGTCGTAAAAAGTAGGTAAGTACCTACCTACTCACTTACTTACCTAATTAGTTTACTTCAATAAACATTTTTACGAAGTAAACTAAACTTGTACAAAACATCCACCCGCAAAAAAATCAACAAATTCTAACTCAACCATACAAAAATAAAATAGTAAGTACCTAGTCAAGTAGATAACTACTTACGGGAAATATTCCCGCAGAGTAGGTAGGTAGGGAATAATTCCGAATAATACTACGTTGATTTTGTGAATGAACGGCCGCGACGACTAACGAGGGAAGTTTGCCATTTACAGTTCTACCCTTGTCCGTTAGATGGCATTAATTCAAGTTTTTCAGCTAATTCTTTCTCCCTTCCAATCGAAGTATTCCTTTGAATATTTCCGAATTATTGCGAATTATTCCGAATTTTACCGAAGTTTTGCAACGCTAGTACGGACGCAGAATAGTAAAATAAAAAGTTATGAGCCAACAAAGATTAGTTTTTCTTGCTAATTTTAACGCAACTTTGGGCGTAAATAAGTAATACAAGAGTGAAATCTCGAAAACAAAATCCGTACCGACACAGCAAAATTATCGAAGATTTCAATAAATTTTATTTGTGAATTGATTTATGCAGTGGTTTTTTCATAAAACGCCATTTTCTAAATGCCTTTTCGTAATTTTTGACGCGTTCGTTTCACTAAAATCGTTCGAAACGGTGTTTGTGTGCATGCGAACTAGACGTTGTCCATGTAGATCAGCTTTTAACTGCTCATCCCTGCTGCAGCTCATCCACGACGCCACGTGAGACAGCGTGGTTTTTGGCCATGCAAAAAAAAAAGAAATATTAAGATGGAACTAGTCGTGGGCTCGAACTCAATGCCACCATTGAGTTCGAGCCCGCAACTAGTTCCATCTTAATAGTGAGTAATCAGCAGCAATGTAAGTACCAGCAGATCACTTGTTTTTATATGTATAGGAAGAGTTTATGTATGCAACACCAGTAAATAAAAAAAAGAAATATTAATCATTATCTTAGAAATAATATATTAATACTTAGTTCCAAATGCATAATCTGTGTTTTTTTGTAATGGTCTCTGCAGGGGATGGGCAAGTAGTTTAGCAATGCAATCATGAATCTTTGTTGCATTTCTTGATACTTCATAAACATAAGAATAGCCATTATCCAGATCTTGAAGAGCATCATAGATTTCTTCACATTTGTAGAGTGAACATTCTTCTTCATGTGCCAGCAATATATCCATGTAGAAATACAACTGTTTCTTCAAAAAGTTGAAATATGCATCATCTTGTGGAATTGTTGGAATACAACTAGATCTTCCATACATTACAATCATACGCACTACATAAGAAGGAGGCTGTATACATTCTCCATCTTTATATTCAGGTATTTCCACTTTCTGCTTTATCAATTGAAAAAGCTTTTTAAAATCAAAAGTTTCAGAATCACAGTCCTCAGGATTAATATAGTCAATTGTATTTACAATATCCTTCAAATTGCTGGTAAAATTTTGAAGCCAGCATGGTTCTGTAGCTTTCAGTACTACTATGGCAAACTCTGTCTTCTTGTTGATGGCGTTTTTAGAATGTAAGAAAAAGTCGAGAACACGCTTCATCATGTTTATAGGAGTGAATGTTGTGCCATCGCCCAGGCGATAAAGTGATTTGTGATTGTCGTAGCAAACATCCAAACAAAGAATTATTTTTTCTGGTACATTAATATTGGGTACATTGGGTTTTTGAAAATTTGCCATTACTTGCTCTTGTAGTTCCGAGAAGTCTTCGTTTTCTGACGAGGCTATGGTCATTGGAACAGTTCTGTAACAGAATCAAATTATTATAAAATAAATAAATCGAAGTTTGATCTTTGCTGTAGCCGATTCAGATGAGTTAATAGTTAGTTTACTACTAAAAGTTAGTTTACTAACCCTGAAGTATTTGACTGTTCCGAATCCGACTGAGGGACGTAAGTTGTCAATAAATCCGGGGTATCCATTATGAAGAATTCGTAGACGAGCTACTTTTCGTAAAATATATTTATTGTTAGTTCCGTCCGCCGTTATTATGACGTTGACTTGACAGTGACAGCAAAAGTACCACAAAAGTACCAAACTGCTGTCAACTTTAAAATAAAGTGCGTTCATTCATTAAAACTTCGGGAAGCATAGAGAATCGAATCGATCGAAGACCGAAGCGGTGCTTGGGGGAGTTGTATGTTGTTGTACAGCAGTGGACTGATGATGATCACTGAAATGATGAATATAACTTCACCTACGATTAGCACTGAATTTTGCAGTCATGTGATTGGTAGTATTGTACAATACGGCCGATATAACTTGGCAGTTCCAACGGAGCGCAAAGGGCTGCTTATAAACCAGCATTTTGTTACATGGTGACATGTCATGAGGCGAGTGTGAGAGAACATGCGTGAAAGTAATGGCCGTATTGTACTGTTCTGTCGGTCACCATTTAAGATTGCTGAGCCATAAGACCGCGTACTTGCTCGCACGTCCATCACCCCTTTATTAATCACCATCCACAGGCCGACTTCACTCACTGCTGCTGGTTCTGGCTACAAGTTTTAAAAATAAAACATGAAAAACACTACCCTCTCAGACTACCCTCCTTCGGAGTTCTCAGTCGGGTAAAAAATTTCAATGAAAGCCCACAGACCTCCACAGACTCTAGACCAATGACTTATGTCTATGCTCTAGACCCACGAAAAATATATTGTCTTTGTCTATTTGTCAGTTTGTCACATCAAAGTCATCAAATTTGACATTGAATTGACAATTTGACATGACAGATTGACGGATTATAAAAAATGTGTATGTGGGAACGTAAGTAAAACGTGTGAATTTAGAAAGAAAATCTACTAGAAATCATGGATTACCATTATGAGCAGACAAGTGAGGTGGAAGCATTAGACTCTATTTATTATGGGGATATGCAAGGTAAGTTGTAGCTTACTAACCCATTTAATCAACTTTTTCTGTCTTATACAGCCATTCTTTGAGGAGGTTTATGTATGTACGCCGGTCGGTTTACATTCATGTATCGGACAATTCCATATTCTGATTGAAATAAACTCATACTTTCAAGCCTATTGTAGTGTATTATTGGTACCTTTAATTTCAAGACATGCTCCATTACCCAATTTAACTTTTGATTGCAGTCATTGAAACAAAACCTTTCCACAAGTTTAGTATACCAATAAAGTCTGAAGGTTTCGACGATGGAGAAGGCCTTGCATGTCAGCTAGTCTTCACATACACAGCTAAGTACCCAGATGAGTTGCTGGTCATAGAAATAGAAGATGAAGAAAACTTTGATGATTTAGTTGATAAGGATGAATTACTCTCACATTTAACTGAACAGGTAATGCAGAACTCCTTACTTTGATAAATTTTATCAATTTGTATGAGCCTGAGCCAGTGTTGCCCCTCTGTTTAAAGCTTTTTTTTATTTTTACTGTTTTCTATTTTAGGTTAATTAGTAAATGCCAAAAACTAGTCAGATTGGTATTCAAAGTTATTATTATACCTACAAATAATAACATAGTATATTTCAATTACTTCTTCTGATGCCTCTCCCATAACTGAAGGTTCATTCATCATCTCTAAATATATTTATCCTTGTCATTTATCGACGATGAAGTGACATGAACCTCTATCTACCAAAACATAATTTTACAGGAAACGAAAAAAACGTATAATTTTTTTTAAACACAAGTTATGAATAAAACTATTATTGGTTATATATTATATAAGAAACATGTATCAGGGGATGTGTGAGACTTGTAGATATCCAATAAACTTTTTGATTTAGGCGTAGATAGGTGATATTGGCAAGCTAGGCTTAAAAATATACATATTAATAGCCAAGATAGAAGATCTTTCTAGTAAGGAAATGCTAAGATATTTTAAATAAAAGGCGTGATTTTTATAGAAATTTTAATTTTTTATATTTAATGAACTTTATCATTATTTCAATGTTTACAAAATAATAGCAGCAGCGCGAAAGTAAAGACGTAATCTAGCAGGAGTGAAGATAGGAGGTCTTGATAGAAACAATTACGCTAACGTTATTTAGGTTACCTAAATAAGTAGTAGTAAGTTATATAGGAACACCTAAATAACGTTATTTAGGTGATACTGCCAGCAAATGTAACGCACATTTGCTTAATAGTTATTGTCAGTTATCAGTAGTTTGTTAAAAAATAAGATAATCAGTTATCTGTTCTTGCCAGCTCACGTAAACGATTATTTAAAGTCTATATACGTAAAAAAAGTAAAATTGCTTAAATGTCAGTTAGGAGTTCATGTCACTCCATCGTTTTTATGGTTCAATTAATAAAAATTAACCAGTGGTGCGAAATTACTTATTATTTAAAAAGTATGTGTAAAACTTATATTATTACAGGGAAATGAAAATCTAGGTATGGTAATGGTTTTCACATTAGTATCAGCTGGACAAGAGTGGCTCAATGTGAGGTGGGACACTATCAAGAAAGAAAGAGAAGAACAAGTACTAGCCAAGAAGAGGGCAGAGGAAGAAGCTGAGCAGGTAAGCTGCATTTTATTATACTATCTACCTAAACATTATTTTTCACTAATATTTTGTCTCTTTTTTTGTATTTATACAAATACAAAAAGTTTTATTGGCAAAGGAGAAGTTGATGACATACAGTGATCTTACATACATACAATTAACTTTATATTATTTGAGATCACTTGTTAATTCTGTAAGTAGCTATTTGCTATCTAATCTGTTTGCTAAGCTTAGCAAGGTACCTGCTTGCTGCAATCCCTTTATTCATTCCCTGAACAATCTCCAATCAATATCTGTAATAAATCCAGATTTTATATCAGGAGGAGATAATTAAATTGCAAATTCTGTTATATTCATTCCATACAAGCTTTATTATTGAAGTTCAACAATGTGAGTGGATGCTTTCATTAATTTTTATTAACTCCTTGTCTGTTTCTCCCATTTACAGAAAAGGTTTGAGGGTACCAGAGTTACAGTAGAATCATTCCTGGCATGGAGGAAACAGTTTGAGATTGACATGGGCATTCCAGCCAAGAGGGAAAAGGAAGCTAAGGATAAGAACAAACTGACTGGAAGGGAACTGTTCTTGAGAGACACCACCCTCAATGAATCTGACCTCAAATTCCTTGATGATGGTTTGTATTCAGTTTTCTATAAAATTTGTGGATGTTGGATGTTGGTCGGTCGCACAGTTGCTGGACTAAAGTGTAACTGGGCTGGCCACATCTGTTGCATGTCGGAGCAGCAACAATCACCACTCAATGGATCCCAAATAACAGGAAACGACTATGCGGCAGGCCCAGAAAGAGATGGCGGGATGAGCTGGACTCCTTAAAGGATTAGCCCACAATCGCAGTAGACCGGGAAAACTGGAAAGAGGGAAGGGAGGCTTTTGTCCTGCAGTGGGACAACACAAGCTTGTAATAATAATAAGTCTGTTTGGTCTGATTTAGTCTTTTCTTATCTGTCTGATCTAGTTGAAAATCATTTGGGTGATGACTGAATATTGATTCAGTTCTATATCTTGTTATAGAAGCAGTGAATTAGGCCCAGTATGTTGGACCATAAGATTTATGTTTGAACATTGTTCTAGAATACCAGGCCAATAATACAGTAGACCACAACACTTTTTAACACTCAAATACTTATCTATTACAGGTGATGCAGTCAAAGTCGACGAATCTCTGTTCCAAGACCTTGATGACCTTGAAATATCAGACGAAGATGATGCAGACTATGTTCCAGGCCAGAGCGGCAGTGAAAGTGATTAGCATATGATGTGCCCCTCCTTGAGGGGACAGTGAACGAGTGTTAGAACTATACGCCTACTCGGCTGACGCGCGGCCTTCGATCAGATGTGGTTTACCCAGTTACTCAGTTATTGTTCAATAAAACTACTTATATTTACTTGGAGAATATTTTATTTACACTTTGTCACTAAAGTAGGTATGTACAACGGACAAGTGAAATATCAAAGAAAAAGCGATGGGACAACTATTATAAATGGCAGCTCAATAAAAACAAAGCGCTAGACATCACTAGTGTTTCGTGCTGCTTTGCCAATAAACTTGACATAATATGCAGTACAAACGATTGTAAATAACAAAACGTCATAAAGATCAATCGATATTCGTATATCGATAATCGATAATAATTATATTCGTTCTCCCTAACAATACAGAAAAAACTAACAGTAAATAATGCCGTCCACTCAACATCCTAAGGACCACTCAAAACAGATGCTAGGATCATTGTTTACCTCACTCCCACATTCAATGAGTTTTATATGCACAGTTATAGCGATTGAACTGCACTGGATTTGTTCAGTCACTTTGATCAGATAGTAAAATACCAGACACAAAATTTTGATCAAGTAGAAGTTGAGCAGGACATCTGTTATAATACTTGTCATTTCATATCTATTATGTAAACACCACAACATTCAAAAACCCAAAAGTTCTTGAGCAACAGAAACAAATCTAACTTGGCTCATTTAACATTACTTAACATTAAGATTTACTAAATTAGACGACACAGTAATTAATAAAATAGGTATCAAAATATATTCACGATGTGCAGTCTTCAAAACGAATCTGTGAGAAATAAGGACAATAACACGTCTAAATATCTAATAATAATTAACCATAGATATGTAAGTTTTGATTAAAGTAAAAAAACATAAGTGCAATTAAGATAATTATCTTATTCATACTAATTGCTAGGTAAGCACTTATGTATAATTATTTTACACAGGTATTACGAGTCAATAAATCAGTTCATTTGCCTCAAAGAAAATGTAGATTTGAAAATTTTTCATTAACAAAATGATAAAACACCTAGAACATGGTTATAAATGCAATAATAATTATACAAAGACAACAACATTATTTTATAGATAACACACATTACAACAATGTTCATTGACCTATTCAGAACGTGCTAACACGCACATTTATTTACTAGATTTTAATTTCGATATTAACTGATGGACATGGTATTACTTATTTTACCTGAAAGAATGCGAGACATACCTAGTACGCATGATTGGTAATCTAAAACGCAATATGCATCAGTAACCAATCACAACAAGGGTAATAGAGCATATATTGTTATTGTGTATAAAATGTAACCCTGTGGCTAAATTAGAATTAACCACTATGTCTAGACCCGATCAACAACATCAAGAGGTTGTGGTAACTATAAACTATAGGCCAATACATCAAGTCAGAATGGTTTCATACGTGAAATTATGTCTATTGTGAAAATATATAATATTTGTACCTAAAAATATTTGTATACGTTCCTAAAGTGGGATTATGGATTATTATTATACATAAGACATAATTATAAATGTAAGCTGTTCGTGTCAGTGGTCCCAATGAATCCGACTTATTGTACGTCTTTCGGCATTGAGACAGTGAATTTGAAACTTTACAACGCTATCCTATCTACGCTAGTGTAAAAAATTTCAATGGATGGGCGAGTTCGCTGATCATTACGCGTAAACTAAGACAGTGTGTGTAAAAGCTTATATCGAGCAATATTTTCACAGCTACTTACAAGGAAAGAGGATATTACTCGCGAACACAAACTCTGAAGACAGTTCATGAGAAATTTTATCTATCCACTGTTGGCCCAGGAGCCTAATTCAGATGGCAGAAAATGAGCGGAGCACTTTTGTGTCCGTTAAAACGGACAACATAGAACAAGACGCCTAAACCATCAGTTGCATAAACGATGGGCCCAAATGCCTGCCGTCTGCGTTGCGCTTCACAACAAAATACAATTTGACAAAAAATTGCATAGATTTCATAATCATTTTCAATATCCATTCATGTTACGCATCCCGCGGCCCGCGTGGCTATAAGAACCGTGCGGCTAAGAACCGTGCGGCTAGAAGAACCGCGTGATTATAAACACAAAACTGAGAGCGCCTCTAAAAACCGCGTGGTTATAACGCTTGTTCGCTTTACGACAGATTCGCTTTATGACAGATTCGCTTCACGGCAGATTCGCTTTACGGCAGATTCGCTTTACGGCAGAAATTGTACAGTCGTATAGAAATGGCCTCCACGTAGTTAGTTTTCCTTGATAAAATATATTATGTTGTCAAGCCTAGAAAACTCCTTTAGTTTTCCTGTCAGTATCATATTAATGGCCACTCATATGTCATTGTATATTTATTACATGCCATTGCCATGAGTAGGTACCAGTAGGCCTGTATTACTTTGTTGCAGATTTTTTTGGGAGTTCTATGTATTGGGGTTTGGTTTCCGCACTTAGTCCGTCAGGTGGACCATTGTGCGTGGGCCATGGCGGTCATTTGATGGTTATTCCAACAAGCGCGTCTTCCTCCAGAAGTTAATTAAGTCTCCTGGTCTGTTCAGAACATCTGTGAAAGATCTGGGTGTCCCGAGGGTCTCTGTTCTAATCTGAGTGACGCCTGTACATTCAAAGAGCACGTTCGCGACGGTTTCTTCAGCTTCCATGCACGCCCTGCACAGAGGGCTGTCCGTTATGCCTATTGTGTAGAAGTGTTTCATTAGCGAGCAGTGTCCCGTAATGGTCCCCGTGACCAGGCGCAGGCTGTTCCTCTCCAGCACGCGTAGCATGACAACCATAGAAACGGATTTTCTACGGGTTTTGTCGACGGAAGAATAGACAAAATGACAGATAGTGATTATTTATCTCTGCTATCCAAAGACGGCATTGTAGCTTCCTTGGACTGCCTGCAGCCCGGTGTCGTTCTAGTGTTAGTTTCGTTTCGAGGTAATATATTTTTTCTGTAAGGATTGGAGAACTGAGGCGCTGTCGGAGAGTATACCGATGTTTGAGTCCGTAACCCTCCTGGCTTCTAGGGCGTGGACCGCTTGTATGATGACCACACACTCCGCCTGATAGACGGTGTTGGCCGTTTGGCCTGAGTACACGAAATTTCAGTTGTGGAATGAGTAGAACGTTTATCCAGGCTAAATAGAAGATAAATACTAAAAAGATTTTTTTTACTTGTTTAAGTTTTATTGTGTTTTATTAATAAGTACAGTGTACTCGATATCGGATATATGAAGTTCACTGTACTTCTGCCGTAAAGCGAATCTGTCTTAAATCGAATCTGTCGTAATGCGAATCTGTCTTAAAGCGAATCTGTCCTTAAGCGAACAAGGGGGTTATAAGAACCGCGCGGCTATAAGCTAGGATGGAGTTTACTTCAGACGTTGAGTGACGTTGGCGAGGGCTACCGCGAAGGCCTGCAGTGCTGAGAATGGGTACTGAAAGTCCAGAGTGTAAGCGTTTCCGTCGATGCGTCCAAATTGCATTACCTGAGGAATGGATAATATAATTTTAGAAGCTTAGCTTAGCTTGTTCACCCCTATCGGTACAATGGCACGGCGCTAAACTTTTATTAATAACTATTTGATTTAAAAAAATATGGATGATGAGCCTTAATGCATCTGTAGTGACATCATCTTTAAAAAGACGAGTCAGCAAAAAGGACCGCGTCCGACATCCGACGCCTAAAAATGCTTTCGTGGCAAATAGTGCCGTGTGCAACTCAGCGCCCCGCACCCGCGCTGACTCGTCTTTTTTAAGATGATGTCACTACACATCCAAAAATTTAAAGAAAACCTAATAGAAAAAATGTGTTCCTATAACATTTTTTTCAGGAACCAAAAGATAATATAAAAAAATATAAAATTATATAAAATTCTTGTGTCACGGTGTTTGTTGCCAAACTCCTCCGAAACGGCTTGACTGATTTTTATGAAATTTTTTGTGTATATTAGGTAGGTATGAGAATAGGATGTAAACTGTTTTTCGTACCCCTAAAAGATAAGGGTGGTCCACCCCAAGTTTTTATTTTTCTTTTTTTAGACAATTTTTTTTATTGTAATTTTTTTATGAGATGGCATTAAAGAATACATACAACCCTAAATTTTCGCCCTTCTACCTACTCTTGGCGGTCGATAATTTATAATTGATCAGTTACCACTCGATCAGTTATTCCCGTCAGGCGTCTACCAGTGTCACTTCTCATCCCGTAAACAGCAGAGTAAGGATGAGAACGAAGCCGGTCTCCTGTCGTTCTCTCACAATAAGCTTTCTCTCTCTCACTCACTAAAGTTTAGGGCCTAAAATGAATCCCTATTTGAACACGCGTGAACGGCTGGACCGATTTCACTAATTCTTTTTTCGTTATTGTAAGGAGAAGGATCTTAGGATAGGTAGGTGAAGGTAGGGTGTTAGGTAGGTAGGTAGGTATGTAGGTAGGCATGTAGGTAGGTAGGGTAGGTAGGTAGGGTAGGGTAGGTAGAAAGGAAGATAGGGAAAGGTAGGTAGGTAGGTAGGGTAGATTGGTAGGGTAGGTAGGTAGATCGGGCAGTGTAGGGTAGATAGGTAGGTAGGTCGGGCAGGGTAGGGTAGGTAGGGCAGGGTAGGTAGGTCGGGCCGGGTAGGGTAGGTAGATAGGGCAGGGTAGGTAGATAGGAAGGTAGGTAGGTAGGTAGGTAGGTAGGGTAGATAGGTAGGTAGTTCGGGCAGGGTAGGGTAGGGAGGTAGGGCAGGGTAGGTAGGTCAGGCAGTGTAGGGTAGGTAGTTAGGGCAGGGTAGGTAGGTAGGGCAGAATAGGTAGGTGCGCCGTAGATAAGTACTTACTCCCATGCGAAGCCGGGAAGGGCAGCTAGTATATATATATAATTATCTATACTAATATTATAAAGACGTAAAGTTTGTGAGCTTGTAGGGGGTAATCTCTGGATCTACTGAACCGATTTAGAAAATTCTTTTACCACTAAAAAGCCACGTTATTTGTGAGTGTCATAGGCTATATATTTATGTTTACCGCCTAACGAAGTGGGCAGGGGTCCAATAGTTTGTAGCAAAGTGAAAAAAAAAAGTGGTTGATATGAAAATATTAGTTTGACATTCAAGAAACAACCATTTCGTAGTTTTTAGATAGAATAGGTATCACTCGCAAATGAAAAGCGATTCATCTCTATCTGTAAACCTGACCTGCTTCCCATGATATTCAATCTGGAAGTTCTTGGCAGACTCCTGGGTGACCCTGCCGCCGAAGTCGAGCTGGTACACCTGGCTGTTCTCGTTCCACATGGGCGCCTTGTTGTGCATCACCAGCTGGCGCCGCCCGCTGCCGCTGCTGCTGCTGCGACTGTCGCTGGTCGACCCGCCGGCTGTTACCACGCCGCCGGCGCGTTTTATCTGGAAAAGAAAGGTGGAATTTTTGTAAAAAAAAAGACAATGAATCAAGGATATAATATTTCATGATAAACCATAGATTTTTAAAGTAATATTTTTTAGGAATCAATATTTAAAATGAAGGAAAATCTGAATACAATTTTTTTACCAAATTGTCAGTGACAAAAGTCGGTTTCGGTGTTTTGATCTATACAAATAAATAAAATAGAAGTGTCTGTTTGTAAACACCTTTTTACTAAATGCATAATTATGATACGGTAATTATAGCAAAAAAAAAACACAAAAAAACTTCTTTTTAAATGTCTGTTTGTTCCGGCTAATCTTCGAAACGGATGGACCGGTTTTGATGGGAGTTTCACTAGCAGATACCTGATTATTTAATTTTAGGGTCCACGAGGGCGAAGCCGCGGGCAGCAGCTAGTGTTTAATAAAATAACCTATATATTATTTTAAATAATGTTATTCTCTACTTTGAGATAATTTGTTACATCTTTGTACGCACGGCTACACATCAAGCTATACATTTCCAGTTTATAGTGTTCTCGCATTGTAAACGATTTCCGTACAATGCGAGGTCTCCGTGTGTAACAAAACAAACAAAGGCGGTATGGTTTCACGATTTAATTGTTGTCTGAAAGTTTAGTTCGCGTATGTATATTTTTTTTGTTATCCGTTCTATATTCACGGGTTTATTACCTTATTCCTGAGTTGTGCCTTCTGGAAACTCTCCAGATCTCTATAGTTCTTGCCATTGACCTCACTGTATCCACCACCGGTGGAGTACTCGTCGTCTGAACTTTCGGACGGCTTCTTGTTTCTTCTTCGATTCAGCAGTGGAGAGTTCAGAAGTTGCCTGGAATAATACAAATCAAAATGATGTGTCACTGCAATACTTTTATTCAAATTCAAAATCTTTAATTCGAGCGAAGACTCATATAGGGTTAGTAATAATATATGTCCTTAAAATTAAGTGTTATTAAACAACACGATAGGATGGCACATGTAACTGACAGCAGTAAATGACGTATGGACAGTCCACTCTGTCAGCAATCAGTTTCCTTAACCTTGTTAGGGCGGGCCATGACTCGAGCCACCATCGATGCTGCGCGCTTGCGCATTATTGTGTAAAACAATCTACACGCGCTGCTGCAAACATCCCTAACGAACTGCAACGCCATGGCAACCCTATCTGTTTTCTGAAGGCGTTATTAAATTGGACACGAAGGGCTCCATACAACGCCCGCGAATATTTCTACCACAAGCTGCATGTGTAGAAGGTGGTACAGAATACTCTAATAGTTAAAGCAATGGCACGTAAAATTTTATCGGAGAGGCAACCGGATGGCGAGTGGTAATCTGGGTCTTGAAGTGATACCGAACCCCCCGTACCATCCGAATGGACCCCAAATGGGCGGGGGCGGAGATATAGGGAGGGGGCAAAATATCAAAATTTTTGGAGAGGCAACCGGATGAAAATGCGTTAGCTTTGAAGTTTATAGCCTACTTATATAGTAAAAAAAAATTGCCATCCGAAACACGCGAACCGTTTACGCACTACCGAATTTAGAAAAAAATTAAAAAAAAGTTGTGCGGCAACCGCTCCAAAATTGGTGAGCCTATTTATTGGTACCACTACAATCATGTCGTAAAAAAAAGCCATCCGATCCTGCTGGGCAGTTTCTGAGAAACAACGATTCAAAGTCGCCAAAAAACCCTTTTAAAAAGTCATTGGTAAGGAGTTTCATGAAAAGACATTATTTCAATTATAACGATGTTTGAGGTGGCGATAATGGGGGTGAACCTTATCAAAACCGGATGGCATTGATACACACAATTCCTTGCACTTATTAGAGCTTAACTTTCGAATGCCATCCGATTTAAACTATTTCTACAATTTTTTTTGCAAGAGGGAATAATTAAAACGTGGGAATAAAGTGTTTTTTGCAAGTTTAAAGGGTTGTTCCTCAGAAACTGCCCAGCAGGATTGGATGGCATTTTTTTTACAACATAAAGTGGTACCAATAAATAAGCTCACCAATTTTGAAGCGGTTGCCTCATAACTTTTTTTTTTTTTTTTTAAATTCGTTAATTGCTAAAACGGCCCGCGTGTTTCGAATGGCAAAAAAATTTTACTATATAAATAGGGTATAAACTTCAAAGCTACTGCATTGTCATCCGGTTGCCTCTCCAAAAATTTTTATGCTTTGCCTCCAACATCTCCACCCCCTCCCATATCTCCGCCCCCGCCCATTTGGGGTCCATTCGGACGGTACGGGGGGGTTCGGTATCACTTCAAGACCCAGATTACCACTCGCCATCCGGTTGCCTCTCCGATAAAATTTTACGTGCCATTGCCTTGAATATAAAGAGTGACACCTTTACGTCTGCAGTGCAACGTGCAAACCTGCAGGCTATCATGTTCGCACGCACGGAAAAATCATTATCTCATAATCATTTTCCTACCCATAAACCAATTTATTTGGTGTCGGCGCTAACTAGCCCGTAACTGTGTGTACAGGTGCAATAAAAAAAAAATAACCTTATTGGCGAAGCAGAAGAGTAGCGATGTCTGCGCGGCGGGGTGCGCGGCGCGGGCTCAGTGGGCGCGGGGCTGGCGGGATGGTCCCGCGCGGGACGCGGGCGGGGCGACGCGGGCGCAGAGCTGCACTCGCGCGCCGCCGCCGAGCCCGCGCCCGCCGCCCCGCCCGCCTTGTCCGTCCGCCGAGACGACCGGGACGCAAGTAAACGCAACGCCAACTGCTCCAATGAACCTGTACACAGAACACCTATTATATCTCCTGCGGTTTCGTTTAAAGGTTTTGCCTTCTCTGGCCGCGTCTTAACCAAGACGATCGTCACGCAGACACGCGACCGTCATGTTCATTTTTTTCGGTGAATTCGAACGCGTGATCATGCCGATAGAGGGCACCTTCCGATTTTCCGAGCACATACCAACGTATTCGATCGCGTATTCGCGCGAACGATCATTATAGTTAGAACGCGGGGTCTACCTGTGTCCATGCCGAGTCGTGCCGTCCTAGACAAGCTTCATGCGTTCTATAGAGAAGCGGGCGGCTACCGGAGTAGAAGCGTTTAGTGTTGCGTGTCAAGCCCAGGTGTCGCGTCAAGTGGCCGTGCGAGCCGAAATGAGGAGTTAGTGACCATGTACCGGCTGGTGAACTCCCAACTAAAATTAACATCTACCTTTAGGGGTGCAGCCGGGGATAGAAGCCGTCGAAACGTTACCCGAGATCCTGCGTCGAGCGGTGTCACCACCGAAGGTTAGTGTTCGATGGCGGGTGAAGTAAAGCATCTACTTATCGTACTAACTGTAATACTTGCTGTAGTCGGAGTCGCTGTCGGTGTGCAGGCGCGCCACGGGCGGCGCGGGCGCGGGCGCGGCGCGCGAGCCGCACGCCACGCACACGTACGTGCGCGCGTCCACGTCGCGCCGGTCGTAGGGCGACACGAGCCGGCACACGGTACACACGGGATAGTCCCGCCGCCGCCTCGTTCCCTCCGAAGCCGAAGTCCCACTATTATCCTCCCCTCCCGTACTATTACACCGACTGCTCGAATTCGTCACGTCCGTTTTCGGTGACACGGAATCCACCCGCGACTGCCGCTTACTCTTGTCCACCGTCAGCGACATCTCACTCGAGTCGAGGCTCCTGGACTTGCCGCATCGTCGTAAACTTGGTGTTTTAGTGCACTCGGTTTGTTTGGCGTCGCTGGCGCGGACATGACGCCTGTTCCTCCTGTGACGTTTGTTGTTGACGAGTACCAATCTCCTTGGTGGTTCCCCACGCAAGGCGGTCAGACTCACCTGAGCGTGTAAGACCTGAGGGTCAACTAGATCGAGATATCCGACACTGCAACTGCGTGTCATAGTGTCATAAAAAGGGACGGTGGCACAGACTGGACTAATCGGTACTACAGTTGTAGTTCTCTGTACTTTACCGGTTACCTCCCGAGCTTTATCAGTGAGGTTACTTATAGTGGTATCAACCGGGGTCTCCTCATCAATAAACTTCAAGTCCTCACTCTTTTGTAAATGTTTGATCGTTTCACCGCGCTTGGTCAGAGCATCCGGATGCACTTCATGCTCGTAATTCTTGTTACAAAGAGACTTGAGAATCCTCGTGTTCATTTCGAAGGAAGCTGATTCGCCTCTGCTGCAGATATTTTTACGCAGTTTTGAAAGACAGTTATCAGTGACGTGGTTGTCACACTTTTTGATCGTCACTTGTCGGCTTGGCTCAATACTTAGGTTGAGGTTAAAGGATTGCGGTTCTAAGTTGGATAGATTTCCTTTGAGTGAAACGTTGTCTCCGCGAACACTGTAGTCGGTTCTTCCTCCGCAGAAGTCCCCCCTCCCCCCGCAGGTTACGGTCTGCGGGGAGGGTCTCTCGAATATGATGTCAGTGGGCGCGACGGCGTTCTTTGGCGATTGTAAGGTGGGTACAGAGCCTTCGCACCTCAGCGGTGATATAGCGTGTCTGTTGGGCACCCCGGCCGGGTTGTTAACTCTCCTCTCGGCGGGCTGGCTGGCATGCCTGACTGGCGTCGAGTACACACTCTCAGGCACATTGTTAATCGTCTCATTAGTATCAATATACGGAAACTCTTCGTAAGACTCCGCTCTCGCAAGCGACGGACCGTTCTGATTATTATTATTAGCTGTGTAACTCTCATTCTGATTGATGTTATTAGTATTGTTCATTCTTTCGTTGAGAGTTACCTTTCTTCCTTCCTTCCTTCTGATATTATTATTATTAGTGTGCGACGGAGAATCGTTGGAGTCGTTGGACTGAAAGACCTCTTCTTCATCCTCGGA
Source organism: Conistra vaccinii (assembly GCA_948150665.1). NCBI lineage: Eukaryota > Metazoa > Arthropoda > Insecta > Lepidoptera > Noctuidae > Conistra > Conistra vaccinii. Next base: position 18,854,053 of record OX411318.1, read on the forward strand.
GAAGATGTTAGGATTAAACGTAGGGTCTGGGCCGACGGGATAGTCATCCCTGAGTTCTGTGATCATGAGAGTCATCTGCCTCGGCTGGAGGTGGAGTAAAGAGGTCTTATACGTGACCTGGCCGAGATTGGCGGGTACATTTTTAGCTAAACCATGCATTTTAAATTTAGTTCCCCATATATTAGATGTTACTTCTACTAAACGAACGTCCTGGAACAAGAACTTGTGTGAAAAAATCGTTTTACATATAAACAAAGATAAGAATATATTGCAATTCTACGTGTTTATTTCCCATAGTATCTACAAGTACGTGGTAGCATACCTCTGGCAAGGAGTCAATATAAGCCAGTTCGTCGGGCGGTTCGTCCTTCTCACTGGAGCTTCGTACCTTTCGTCTCTCCCGCGCTCGGCGGCGGCGTTGCAGCCGCGGTGACCCCGAACAACCTGATGTTACAGTAACGATTTATAAATGTAATAAGCGTTCAGTATTGTGGAACAGTGTGGAGCATAATTTGATTCAAGTTAGCCACTATGGATACCTAAAATATTCGCAACTGTACGATGAATATTTAATTATTATAAAGTAAATCTGACTTATGACTATAATATGCATAAACTTGACCTTCAAATTCAAATCCATTTATTTGCAAGAATAAATCCGCGTCGATGTCCCTGACACCATGAATAAGGTGTATCTATTCATACACGATTAAGATTAATTAAGGGGTCATTGTGCTCATCATTATGAACAACTTTTACTATGGGACCAACACTGATATCGCGAAAAAAAATCTGCTGTTTCCTACATTTATATTCGCATATCTCGTCAAAATGATTTGTAAAAATCAAATTTCCAACAGCGGCAGCGTCGATTTTGGCCCCATTGTGCGCCTTAAGGTGAAACACTTTGATATTTTTTCCATACAAACTTCGGAGGGTTTTTACTCCAATGTTTGACATCGTACATTCAAAGTTTAACATGATATAGTTAGGTCTCATTATTAAAATTGTCTGTACGGAAGCAGAATAGTAAAATAAAAAGCCATTAAAAAGTTATGAGCCAACAAAAATTCGTTTTTCTTGCTAATTTTAACGCAACTTTGGGCGTAAATAAGTAATACAAGAAGTGTGAAATCTCGAAAACGAAATCCGTACCGACACAGCAAAATTATCGAAGATTTCAATAAATTTTATTTGTAATTGATTTATGCAGTGGTTTTTTCAGAAAAACCTTTTTACCAAAGGCCTTTTCGTAATTTTTGACGCGCTCGTTTTACTATAAACTATTGTGCGTTTCACTCAATAATGTTCCCCCGGCGCGAGTGGCGCGGTGCGGAGAGTGACGCTCGCGCACACATGCACGAAATGTCACACGCCTGAAGCTCTTTCGTTTGATTCAGGCACACACGTGCGTGTTGTAGTGTTTCCACTTTTACCTACTTTATCTGTTTGACTTCGCCCTGAGAAAATTATCGTAGGTATCGTTTGAAATTAGAATAAAATTGGTGGTTTGAGTGGACGCTGCTGTGTCAGTGAATTTGTGTTGGTTGATTGAAGAACAGTACCTACCTACCAATCAATCTTCCTAGCCTTTTCCCAACTATCTTGGGGTCGGCTTCCAGTCTAACCGGATGCAGCTGAATACCAGTATTTTACATGGAGCGACTGCCTATTTGACCTCGGTACCGATACCCCTTGGTAAGACTGATGTCAGAATTTCGGGCTTCTGACGACTCGTAACGACTGTCAAAGATCCACAAATGACAGCCGGGAGCCCGGGACCAACGGCTTACGTGCTTTCCGAGGCACGGAGTCTCGGTATGTAAAGATGGTCACCCATCCACTGACTAACCCCGGCAAGCGTAGCTTAACCTGATGGATGGACCCGTGCGGCTAGTTATTACTTAGCCACGAGCTCCTCAGAAGATTGAAGAACAGTACCGTAATTACGTAATACACGATCAATCAAAATTTGAATCGTTTTGAAACATATTACTAATCCATTGCTTCCTATGTTCGGAAAAAGATCTGCTCAACAACGTAAATAACGCAATGAATATTATTGAACTGTCAAAATGAAACTGATTAGTCGGAATCGTTTACAAAAATGTGTTGTGTAACAGACGCCAGCACACCAACCTACTCCAATCTGTCAAATTTTCTCAATCAACATTGAACCTTATTCTTTAGCCATAAAGTTGAAAATCTATTAAAGAAATTTGACAGATTGTAGTAACTTGATGTGCTGGGGCGTCTGTACAATTTATTATTTTCGTAGGTACCTACCTACCTCCTCGAGCATATTTTCTGTTATAAATTATAATATAATTATATCTTCTTTTGGCCAATACCTACTTAGGTACCTACATTTTCTACCTTACTGCTCGGCCACGACTTGCTTGAGGCTAAAGTGCCTGCTACACGGTTGCCAACCACGTCCCTGACAGAGGTGACCTTGGTTAGCGACCCGCAAAGTTGTTTCAACGTTTGGTCGTATAAACATCATCTTCACGGTTGTAAACCACCAAGGTCACCTCTGTCGGGTCGCGGTAGGCGACCATGCAGCAGGCGTTTTAGCGACCGGCGCGGCGCGGCGTTGCCGCGTTGTGTAGGTACGTTGGTAGGTACCCTATGTAGGCAAGAGAAGACGTACGCTCTTTGCATTCACACTCTTTACCGACGCCGACGACGACGGCGCGCTATGGCTTTTATTTTGTGGTCGTGGAAATGGGGGGGAGTGCTCGAGTAGTAGGTATTTAGTAGGTACCTATCTCTATCTGGATTTAAAAAAATATTTTTGCATTGGTTAGCTCCATTCTTGAGAAAGACTGTAGGCCACCACGCAACAACACGCTAACATCACGCTACAACCCTTAGGAGCCGAGCAAAAAGAAAAAAGTCAGAAAGAACGCTAAGCGAAAACGAAGTAAAAGCGCGGGCGGGGCGATAGGATGCGATGCGGTGGGTCGGGGGCCGAAATTTCACAGGGACGAAGTCGCGGGCAGAAGCTACTGTATTATAAAGGTTTATGTAGGTACTTATAACATTTATCGTAAATCAATATTACAACGATATGAAAAAAAATATATATATAGGTAAGCCTCCTCTGGCAGTCGGGTAAAACTTTATTCTATTGATAACGTATTTAGGTATGTACTATATGTAGGTAGGTACATACTTATACCAACTGTTCCCCACGCTTTTACCCGCGTTCCCGTAGGAACCTATCCTACTGCTCGGCTCCCATGAGCAGCAGTGTGATGTTTTATAGCCTAAAACATAACCAAAGGCTACAAAAAAATGATTAAACTGGTAGGTACCTACCTAGTTTGTGAGATTAGCGCATTCAAACATCAAACTAATACTATACAGCTAGCATAAAACTGTACAGCTTTATAATATTAGTATTTTTAGATAAACCTAGTATAGTACCTATCTATAGATTACTAAATCAACAAATTGGCAGCAGCTGATTATGAGGTAGGAAAATACCTACGCCGCGTCGCGTCGCATCTTCGCCTCGCGCTTTCGTTCGAGCTGCGTGATAGCGTCTTCGTAAGCCGACGCGACGTTCGCGATTGGATTTTCGACACTCTGCTTAGCGTCAAGAGTTGAATATCCAACCTCAGACCAATAAAGCTTTTTTATTGGTCTGAGTATCCAACAGTGTATTTTCTTGACGCACTGGGATACGCGCTGAATGCGCTCTGTTGGATATTCAACTCTCGGCGCTAAGCAGAGCGTCGAAAATCTGATACGCGCAAAAAAATTGCGAATAGGTTTGCTGTTTTAATCATTGTCCTCATAGCTTCCGTGGTCGAGCGGTGTAATGTGGCACTTGCGAAATCAGAGGGTCTAAGTTCGCACCTGGTTAGTCTATAATCTATCTGTCGTTTTTTTTAATCCTATTTTATCTTTGGTTCTTTTTTTTAAATCTTATCAAAAACAAAACAGTTTCGTCACATTTGCATTCTGCTTAGTAGGTACCTAATGTAATAATTACCTCGACTGTTTGTGATAATTTTGCTTGTATGAAGGTTAGGTATACAAGCAAAAATATCACAAACAGTCGTGAACACTAAAATGTAGGTAAGTAGGTACCTACCTACCTTATGCGTACGTCCATGAATAGGTAACTAAGTAAGTAGGTACCTACTTACCTAGAAATAAGAAGATAGTAGTAATTTTGTAAACAATTTATAGACCGTAGTCAACTATAACAATTAGGTACACATAGGTACATATCTATAATTCTCGTCGGCGCGGCGGCGAGCGACACAGCGGCGGCGGCGGTATCTTATAAAGTACTCTGTGGCGGCGGGGCGGTGCACTATTGTGTGCTTCGTATAACATCGTTTCAGTTCGGAACGGTGTTTGTGTGCGCGCTAACTAGACGTGCGGCTAGACTAGCGTCTAACTGCTCATCACTGATACTATCTCTGTCGCACAGATGCCAGATGAGATAGCGTGCTTTTTGGCCGCGCCCACCAGTGAGTTCGAGCCCGCGACTTGTCGGTTCTTAAAGCCTAGTGTAAAGCTTCATGTGGTCTTGATTCTTAACTGTACCTACAAGTCATACTTTTCCCGTCCTCTATATATCAACTTGCCCTCCTGGACCATCGGCTGGCGACGCCCGTGTGAAAGGTCGCATACCTTCCTCCCGCTCGGTGTCCGAGGACGACGTGTGCGCGGCGTGCGCGGCGTGGCGCGGCGTGCGCGGCGTGCGCGGCGCGCGCGGCGAGGGCGCGCCTCCACTGGACGAGCTGCCCGCGCCGCTGCTGCTGCTACTGCTACTGGCGCGGACTACTACGCTGCTCGATACTTGCTCCGCTAGTTATGTGACGTCATAATACACATGTTAAGTAGTCTGTACCAAATGTTTAAGTACCCAAAGAAAATATCTCATAGGCTATTTTCAATTTCATAATCATGTAATTTCTATGGTCTACCCCAAAAGTATCTGATGGAAAAGTAAAGAAATGGATCAGAAAACTTACATGTGGATGCTAATTTGTAATACCATTAAAAAATTGAGTGCTTTGATTTGATTATTTGAAAATTTTAACCCGAAACGCTAATGTTAAATAGCTGTAGAGATGTTTTTCATTTGACAATTAAAGTTAATTTTATAACCTCAATTTTCGTTGCTGATTTTTCAATTACATGAATAAATAAAATGCACCGACCCCAGCGTGGTTTAACCAAACTAGATAAATCGAATGAACCCCGAGATTTGCATTAGCTCCTAGCCCAGGAGTCGCATGCTTCATGACCACATGGTTCCAGAGACCATTGCGTATCAAGGAGTAGATCAGGGTGCGCTGTAATGGTAGAAAAGACGTGCCCTTAGGATATGGAAGTATTTCTGAGCCGTATCGGATATGCATGTTGTAAGGAATGTTGGTTGAGTATGGGTCAAATACCTGATACGCACTCACAAAAACAAACAATTTTCGGAACACTAAAGCTCTACACTGCACGCAATAATATTATATCGGACACACAAAAAGTAAATACAGTATATAAGATGTATGGCTTTATAATGAGTTCCGCACATGACTTTAAGCGGACCTCTTAGGCAGATCCCTGAAAGATATGCAAAGATCTCACCAGATTAGCTTGCACGGGCTCAAGCTATCGACTAGTCGGACTGAATCATTCGGCTGGCAATTAGTCCCTCGTATGCACTTTTAAAACTCACTATCATAAAAATAATCCATGACTACACACCACACACCACTCGAATGTTAATTACTCGAATATTAAACCTACATACATACAATAAAGTCGTGCGATATAAAGTTGAATTGAAACCTTCTTAATACACATGAATATGTTACTAATTTACTTTAGTGAGTGGTTGCGTAGGAGTTTGACCTGAACAGGTTTTATTTTACATGTTCATCAGACACTTTTGGAATAGACGTTAGAGAGGAATAATTACAAATTGATATTGGTCTTATTCACTCCACAATTCCACATACCTTCAGCCTGAGGATCGAAGATAACAAACTCGGGTCTAATCTTGCTGGTCCTTCGTCCCTTGAGCAACGGTACCAGGCCACCGAGATGTTCCAGATACAGGGTGTATGCGCCCGCCTCCTCGTCGTCGTGACGTAACATGGTGCAGTGTAAGCGGCCACCGGCAGCTGGAGGCCGCGAGACGAATAGACGGAGTTCGTTTGTTTCGGGGACGTTGCACTATAATGTATGAATTGATTTAGCGCTGGGTTTTAATACATTTTTTCGAGGGCTAACTAGGGAGTTGGTTTAGAATTTATAGTCTTTGTGAAGGGTGAGCCCATCGATCTTTAGAGAAGGTAGGTAAGGAAGGGAGCGGGGGAGATGAGTATGTGGGTTAACGTTACCCGTATAGTGTGGGCGAAGAGGTTGGCGAGCGCCGGCTGCAGCCTGGGCGGCAGCGGCAGGCGCGGCGCCAGGCGCGGGTCCCGCAGCGCCTGCGCCGCGCGCACGCGCGCCAGCAGCTGCAGCGGCGCCACCACGCGCCACACGCGCGCCGTGCACACGGCGCCGCCCGCCGACACGAACAGGCGCCGCGCGCAGTGGCCCCACGTCAGGGCGCGGACAACACCCTGTATATGCAACACGAACAACGTCGCCAATAGGTGCCAAATATTTCGCTGTTTTGACCAATTTATCACATACCTAACATCACGACTGTATTCCCCGAAGGGTTAGGCAGAGGTGTACCTATAGTCCACCCACATTTCGCCAGTTATGTTTAAGAAGCCCCATGTAATAGTGGGCGAGTCTATTGCCAACAACCGGGTACAAATCTAGACTCCGGGCTGCTACTGAGAAATTCCAGATGGAAAACCCAATGACACTTTGCCAGACCCGGGAATCGAACCCGGGACCTCATCTCAGCAGTAGCAATTGCGACCACTAGAGCATCGAGGCATATTACTAAATTAAATTATATGCAACTTTCAACAAATTGTAAATACAGCGATTACGATGTATGGCTTTAAAATGAGATCCACACATAATTTAAGCGGACCTCTTCAGCAGATACCTGAAAGTTATGTCAAGATCTCACCAGATTAGCTTGCACGAGTTGCAAGGGGTCAAGCGATGTCGCTGGGACTGGGTCATTAGAGCAACGAGGCATATTACTAAATTAAATTATATGCAACTTTCAGAATAGACCCTCTTAACACGAGGGAGCAGATACCTTCAAACTTTCTGTGTGTGTCCACGCAGGAAGTAGCTCGGGCGAGCATTTGTCTTGCGAAGCATCCCAGGCTTTTACAGGTTTAATCTTTTTCATACTTAAAAAAAGTCGGTTCTTCTTTAACGAAAACAAATATTTTACTATTTTTTTAACCGCTAGTCCTGAAGCTAAGAGCTTTCATAACTTTCGAGTGATAACTTAGAAATAGCAAAAACGAATAGATAAATAGAACGATACTACACATTTTATAAACTTTTGAATATCTGAAATTACAAAGAAGTAATAATGTATTGAACTGACCTGTGTGTAAGGTATAGGGACGGTGTAGATGAGAGCTCCGACATCCGAGTAGAACTTGACGACGTTCTTGTAAGGCGGTGAGTCTACGGGCTCGTCCGCTTCTGCAAGCGTCAAGACGAGGTAATAAAAACTTTTTACAAAAAAAAACAACCGACTTCTGTTTTTGGAAGACGGTTGTTTTTTTATAGTAAAATGTTTTTATTTTTCAGTTTTTAGTTGTAGTACCTACCTATTCCACAAAAATTCGAATACCACTACCTACCAAGCAAATAACAGTGAGAGGAAGTTAACATCATATCATCCATATAAACTAAGTGGGAAAAAGTACATATTATTGAAGCTAACTCAAAAAGTATCCAAGCAAAATTAATAAAATTTATACCCATCAAAACAAAAAATAATTTTCAAAATCGGTCCTCAATTGACGGAGAAATCAGTGAAAATACATTTAAAAAAAATAAAGTCGAACATAGAATTCTGCTCAAATGTTAGACCGTGATCATTCGAAGGCTAGTGTCATGCGATACAACCCTTAAAATATGACTAACATAAACCTAAAAACCCAAATAGATAAAAATGGTTGACTATACACAAAGCTTAACAACTCACAATATTGCAAATATAGTAACATATTGAAAAGCGAACCTCAGCCCCAAAACGAATGCGTCGTTTATCAAAACGATAGAAAGGCTCACTCAACACATCAATTTATCAATATCACGTTCACATAGAAACCATTCAGGCAGGGTAGGCCGAAGCGATATGTAGGTGATTACGTGCAAAAAGGTATGCATTGACGACTACGTTACCGACGGGAGTTTGCGTGATGTTTTGATTTCGTATTATTTGGGGCTGACTTTGGTACACTTGTAGCGGTTAGACCGCCACATACAAAAAAAAACTACGAAACAAAAAGACATGACGTCACACAATTCCCACATCTCGCAGTTAGAGTTTACTGAGCGAATAACATAGATTCGACTATCCGAAATCAACATACGGGCAGTTGCCCGCCAGACATAACAACCCGTCTGGTTGGAGGATCTTCCCTTTTCTATGGTGGATGAGTGAACTTTACACCCTGTTCCTCATACCCCTAAATTGGTGACCCCGAGAATGAACGTCAGCGCAGCCTTCGTGCAACTACTTCAGCGTGACGTCATCATCATCACTCCTGCAAGCTTTCGTGAGGCGAGTCACACAGCCAGCCAGCACCCACGGCTTCAACGGGTATCCTGACCACCAGCATGCAGCGAACGTGCATTCCTGGTCATCACCCTCAGCCACATCACTCCGACTCACTGGGGAATCACCGCAATCACCTCAATCACCGCAATCACGTCAATCACCGCAATCACCTCAATCACCGCAATCACCTCAATCACCGCAATCACCACAATCGCCGCAATCACCGCAAACAGTTCCGACCCACCGTGAACTGTGCGGCACCCGGTTCCGACTCACTGGAACCACAATCACCATCGCCGCAATCACTGCAGACAGTTCCGACCCACTGTGAACTGAGCGGCACCCGGTTCCGACTCACTGGAACCACAGCTGGCACTGTGAAGCATCGCAAGATCCAAGACTCAGCCCACTATCGACCTCCGGTCTCCGGAGGGGAGTGATGTAGCGGTTAGACCGCCACATACAAAAAAAAACTACGAAACAAAAAGACATGACGTCACACAATTCCTACATCTCGCAGTTAGAGTTTACTGAGCGAATAACATAGATAAGACTATCCGAAATCAACATACGGGCAGTTGCCCGCCAGACATAACAACCCGTCTGGTTGGAGGATCCTCCCTTTTCTATGGTGGATGAGTGAACTTTACACCCTGTTCCTCATACCCCTAAACACTATTAGGGAATCTTTATAAGCCCATATTGGTCCCGGCTGACATTCGTGGCAGTCGTTATCGTTAAAAGTTCGAAACTCTGACAACCAGTTTTACAAAGGGGTGTCGTATTACCCAATGACTGAGTTGTGGAGGTCAGATAGGCAGTAGCTCCATGTAAAATACTGGTATTCAGCTGCCTCCGATTAGACTGGAAGCCGACCCCAACATAGTTGGGAATAGGCTAGGCAGATTTATAAGCCCATAATGTCCCACTGTTGGGGCAAAGCATCTATGCTAAACCATTTTTTTATTTACTCTTTGGCATTTGAACGAAGAATGATAAGGTTCACTGGTTTTAAACGGAAATTATTCAATTTTAGGAGAAATGTAGCATGTACACTAGCTTACGCTCGTCGATACTCACCAGCGATCAATGTGCCAGCTACTGCCAACAGTTCTCTGGAATTGGCCCACTCCATAGCAAGCGTGTTTCCCCTCAGCCCTGTGGACACTCTCACAGGACTGACGTCATCATGTCCTCTCAGCAGGACTATCTCCCCATTGCCGAGAGCCACGGCGAGGACGTGCCCGCCATTGTTCTCCCCACCCTCCTCTCCTTCCTCCATCTTGAACTTCTCGCAGGACCACGCCATTGATGTGATCCCGCCCTCCGCGACTAATTGAACCTGTAGTTATAGGATGAGTTTTATATGCTATGTTAATAAGTTTAGATAAGATTATGGAAGAATGTCTCATTAAAATGTGATTAGAGATCACATACCGTATTGTTGGATTTCACAAGCCAGCCTTCAAGTCTGTTAGTTTCTTTAGGTCTTATAAGAAGCGTCGCAAGCTATGAAGCTCGTCAGCATTACAGTTTACCAGCGAACGACCGCTCTTCTAAGGGGGGGCCGCTGCCTCTCCCTACCTGTACCTCGCTCGCTACGCCCATGGTTGAAACTAGTGCCTATGTCGCAGGCATATTGTATGATTCGTCATTTTACAAACGGCGCCGTCCGTTTACAAACGCTTGCGGTTTTGCAAAATGCCTAAGGCAAAATGTAAATTGCCTAGTCACTATACAATATGCCGCAACATTTGATGGACAATTCAAACGCCGTTTACAAAATGCCGCGGCAAATTGAAGAATTTAGTTCTATTTTTTACCACGCGCGTCGCTGCTAATCAAAACAAGAAAAATGGCGTCGAGCAGTGATTTTGTGACAGTGAATAATATTGAAAACAGTGCAATTCTACGTGTGCAAAAAGATTTCTACAAAAAAACTTATATTTTAAAAACATTTATTAAGATAATTATACGATTCACGAACGGGAACAATGGATAATGCCGTGGACAAATGACGAAGTTTTTGAGGTTATCCGGCACGTAAAAAACGCTCAGGTGTCCATGGAATCTGGTGCTCGCAGGACTAATGCGGAATATTATTGGTACAAACAGTATGAGAGTATTTTTGTTACTTAAATACTTTACAAGTACCTGTAGCGGTTACACCGCCACATACGAACGACGCATCAAAGACATGACGTCACATAAATTTTACATCGCGCAATAAGAGTTTACCGCGCGAACGACATATATAAGAATATCCGCAACAACTTTCGGGCAGTTGCCCGCCAGACACAACACCTGCCTGGTCGGAGGATCCTCCCTTTTCTATGGTGGTTGAGTGAACTTTACACCCCGTTCCTTATACCTCTAAATTATTAAGCACATATTATAATTTACTCTTACGTAAGTCTTCATTTATGTAGTTATTGTAGGTACCTGATTGCTCGAATAATATCTGTTTTGTCCAAGCTGTGTTTTTGTGATGGTCGCCCTACAATAACAATGAATGTCGAAATTATAACAATTGAACGAGTTGCCAATTTGCCTCAGGCATTTTGCAGAACCGCAAGCGTTTGTAAACGGACGAATCATGCAATATGCCTGCGACATCTATACGACGAGCCTAGTTGCATGTCAGCGCTGGACTGAGTTACTGTACTGTCACATTACTGGGCTCGTATAAACCTGCCTTAAGGCATTATTGATAAATATGTTGTCAATAAAATATTTGCGAAGAGAAAAGGACCATCATTTCCCCTGCCCTTATCCCAATTTATTTGGGGTCGGCGCAACATGTCTTTCGTGTCTTTTAGTATGACGACCCAAAGAGGCGAAAGGACCAAATTCTATCTATTCTAATATTATAAAAAGGTAGTAAGTTTGTTAAGGGGGTAATTTTTGGAACTACTGATCCGAAACCGAAATTGTTACACTAATGGGAACTATCATAGGATATACAGGGTCAAATTAAATTAGCTAGCGAAACTTCACAGACGTGATGTTATCGATATTTTAATACGATAAAACAAAAAAGAAAATAATTTGATGATTTTTGGGTCATCAACCGCAGGTAGGTAGTGTAGTCACTTGAAATTTCAATAAAAATTTTTATTTTTTGTGAACTTCATAGAAGTCATTCCGGACCCAAGGCACCCCTGGAGGACACCCCTGGGGGTGCCATGGGAACTTCGAACAAAAAGACAACAGATTTTCTCAACTCCTACTTCAAGTAACAACACAACAAGCGGTAGTTGACCCAAAAAAATCGTCAAATCTTTTTAATTTAATATTTTTTCGTGTTAAGGTATCGATACCCATCAAGTCTACAGAGTTTCGCTAGTTAATTTAATTTGACCCTGTATTTTAAGGTCGCGGGCAGAAGCTAGTCTAAATTAATAATATTATACTTAAATAGAAAATATTAGATTTTTGTATGTTTGTAAGTTGTTTCGTAATGCATAATCTCAAAAACTACTGGACTGATTTTAAAAATTCTGTCAACAGTAGAATGCTATATTATCACTGAGTAACATAGGCTATAATTTATAAAGATATCACGCGTACGAAGCCGCTGGCGGAAGCTAGTCTATAATATAATAACTATTTTTATTTGAAAAAAATATGTTGCGTGCCTTTTATTCTGTGCTAAATAAATAATAAATTATTTCTTTCTATGCAATACTAACCTGTGACACCATAGCTCCATGGACGTCCATGACCACGAGCTGCGCGGAGGCGGTGCCCAGGTACACCTGATTGTCATCAGGCGTCCAGCAGCCGCACGTGATGCGGGCGTCCAGCGACAACATGGACGACCAGTATCGCTGACCGGCCACCGACCCGACTAAGACGAACCCGTCCTACAGAACAAACATTTATTAGGAAAAATTGCTAAGAAAGTTTTCTAGCATCATCCAAAAAGCTGGCAACGTCGCAAATAGCTGTCAAATATTTAAGTACCTGTTTTTATTAATTTGGCATTATTACTGTATGGAAATAAGAAATATGGCTAACTAGTGAACGAGAATATTAATAATGAATTGCAATTATAACACTGAATTTGATGTTATAAAAATGGCATTTGGAAAGTTTCCAAATACTTTTTTTACATCTTCGGTGTTACGATATTAATTATTGCATTTCATCGTCAATATTTTAGTTTACTAGTTAGCCATCAGGGGCGTAGACTCCGTACAAGCCGATTCCTATCGGCTTCCCTTCGGTAATTCGGAACACAACCACTCTATCGTCATTGAATAATCACACTATAAGTATTTGAATACAATTAAAACATTACAAAACGCCTACATAAAATTTTTTGTCTTTATATCCCAACAACAAAACATTTCGCTCTAAAATAACTCGTAGGCGCGTACGGGTTATCGTGAATTTAATTTCTATAGAAAATATAGTCCGTCTTGACGTCACTCGGTCACGTGACACCGCCCTTTCTTAGCAGCCGAGTAAGCCGGTTTGCAACGAGTTACTATAGGGACAGTAGCCGAAAACGCGCTCGTGTGAACGAGAAAGAACTATGTATTGCTATTACTCACTCGTTCTCGCATTTGATATTCGGTTGTTGTCGTTGAGTATCGTAATGCGTTCGGCTCGGTGTTCGGACATCAAAACATTATTTCATCATTCGATTGACAATGTGTTGGTTTTTGTCGTAATCGCAACCATATAATTTGTTTACAGTAGTTAATTTGCATTTTGTATTCATTGTATTCATTAGTTTATCATTACTAGTACGAGTAATATTTGTTTTCAGGTATAGAAAAGTGATTAAGATAGTGTTTGTGTTATGAGTTTAGTGAAAGAAACGTACGTTGATTGAACTACGTTGTAATTAGGTATTTGGGGTAAGTAGAAAGTTTAATAAGTTGAACTTACATCATTAGAGTAGATTTGAAAAATGATTAGTACTATCAGTAGGATTAGGATGGCGGCAAATAGTTTTGATTGTTGCTTGACGAATTATTTACTTTGTGAGGAAACATGCTTTTCAAGGTTTGAAAATAAGAAACACATAATTAATACTGAATTCTTTATTAATACCTACATTATGAAACAAATTCCTTAATTAAAAATACTTTTTGTATTATAATTACATTTGATTTCACTCTTAGAGTAAAATCAGATGTGCTGTCATCTTGTGTTGAAACGCCAAACTAGCTTCACAAATCTCAAAATAGTATTTCTACTCGCCGACAGATGTCGTTAAACGAATCACAGAACAACTTGATTATTTTTCGCTAATTCGTATGAAGCTCCTATTAGAAAAGTAAATCGAAATAGGAATTTAAGAAACGGGTTATTGACACCATTATTTTGTTAGATACACAAGAAGTAGCTTTTCGCGGCCACGATGAAGGTCTGAATTCCAATAACCGCGGTAACTATATCAAAACTTTGTTATATCTGAGGAAATATGATCCGTAATGAACTCGCATTTAGAACTATGATCTTCAGTTCAGAACCCCGTGTTTTCTGGTCTCTCTAGTGATATTCAAAATGATTTAATACATTGTATTGCATCCGTTTTACGAGACCACATTAGATTAGAGATAGATAAAGCTCAATTTCTGTCTGTAATGATTGACGAAACTCCAGATGTCAGTCATAGGGAGCAATTAACTGTAATTTTTCGATATTTATCAGAAACTGGAATTGAAGAACGATTCCTGGGTTTTTACGATGTTAGCGAAAGTCGAACTGCTGAAGTTTTATCCAAACAGTTGTTAGAAATACTTGACCAGTATCGTTGTAGAAATAAGTTAGTTGGTCAATCTTACGTATCTGTCTGGCGAGCCACGGTGGAGTAGGTACAAGCGAAAATTCGTGATGCATGTCCATATGGCAATGTTTGTCCCATGTTACGCTCATATATTAAATTTAGTACTGAGCCGTTCCCTTGAAAATATTCAGGAAATGAAAACGTTTTTTGGACACGTAAATAGTATCATCTTATCATATAGTAAATAGTAACATCTGCCTGTACAAGACTGAAGAGCCAGAAAGCTAGCCACAAATTGTAAGTAACTGGACTTCACGCACGGCTGCAGCCCCTGGGTTTTTTTTTTTTTTTTTTTTTTTTTTTTTTCTTTTTTTTTTCCTTTTGTTTTGTCTCCGGCTTACCTTTTCTATTACGGCACCCTTCGCCACTGTCAGGGGCGTAGACTCCGTACAAGCCGATTCCTATCGGCTTCCCTTCGGTAATTCGGAACACAACCACTCTATCGTCATTGAATAATCACACTATAAGTATTTGAATACAATTAAAACATTACAAAACGCCTACATAAAATTTTTTGTCTTTATATCCCAACAACAAAACATTTCGCTCTAAAATAACTCGTAGGCGCGTACGGGTTATCGTGAATTTAATTTCTATAGAAAATATAGTCCGTCTTGACGTCACTCGGTCACGTGACACCGCCCTTTCTTAGCAGCCGAGTAAGCCGGTTTGCAACGAGTTACTATAGGGACAGTAGGCGAAAACGCGCTCGTGTGAACGAGAAAGAACTATGTATTGCTATTACTCACTCGTTCTCGCATTTGATATTCGGTTGTTGTCGTTGAGTATCGTAATGCGTTCGGCTCGGTGTTCGGACATCAAAACATTATTTCATCATTCGATTGACAATGTGTTGGTTTTTGTCGTAATCGCAACCATATAATTTGTTTACAGTAGTTAATTTGCATTTTGTATTCATTGTATTCATTAGTTTATCATTACTAGTACGAGTAATATTTGTTTTCAGGTATAGAAAAGTGATTAAGATAGTGTTTGTGTTATGAGTTTAGTGAAAGAAACGTACGTTGATTGAACTACGTTGTAATTAGGTATTTGGGGTAAGTAGAAAGTTTAATAAGTTGAACTTACATCATTAGAGTAGATTTGAAAAATGATTAGTACTATCAGTAGGATTAGGATGGCGGCAAATAGTTTTGATTGTTGCTTGACGAATTATTTACTTTGTGAGGAAACATGCTTTTCAAGGTTTGAAAATAAGAAACACATAATTAATACTGAATTCTTTATTAATACCTACATTATGAAACAAATTCCTTAATTAAAAATACTTTTTGTATTATAATTACATTTGATTTCACTCTTAGAGTAAAATCAGATGTGCTGTCATCTTGTGTTGAAACGCCAAACTAGCTTCACAAATCTCAAAATAGTATTTCTACTCGCCGACAGATGTCGTTAAACGAATCACAGAACAACTTGATTATTTTTCGCTAATTCGTATGAAGCTCCTATTAGAAAAGTAAATCGAAATAGGAATTTAAGAAACGGGTTATTGACACCATTATTTTGTTAGATACACAAGAAGTAGCTTTTCGCGGCCACGATGAAGGTCTGAATTCCAATAACCGCGGTAACTATATCAAAACTTTGTTATATCTGAGGAAATATGATCCGTAATGAACTCGCATTTAGAACTATGATCTTCAGTTCAGAACCCCGTGTTTTCTGGTCTCTCTAGTGATATTCAAAATGATTTAATACATTGTATTGCATCCGTTTTACGAGACCACATTAGATTAGAGATAGATAAAGCTCAATTTCTGTCTGTAATGATTGACGAAACTCCAGATGTCAGTCATAGGGAGCAATTAACTGTAATTTTTCGATATTTATCAGAAACTGGAATTGAAGAACGATTCCTGGGTTTTTACGATGTTAGCGAAAGTCGAACTGCTGAAGTTTTATCCAAACAGTTGTTAGAAATACTTGACCAGTATCGTTGTAGAAATAAGTTAGTTGGTCAATCTTACGTATCTGTCTGGCGAGCCACGGTGGAGTAGGTACAAGCGAAAATTCGTGATGCATGTCCATATGGCAATGTTTGTCCCATGTTACGCTCATATATTAAATTTAGTACTGAGCCGTTCCCTTGAAAATATTCAGGAAATGAAAACGTTTTTTGGACACGTAAATAGTATCATCTTATCATATAGTAAATAGTAACATCTGCCTGTACAAGACTGAAGAGCCAGAAAGCTAGCCACAAATTGTAAGTAACTGGACTTCACGCACGGCTGCAGACCCTGTGTTTTTTTTTTTTTTTTTTCTTTTTTTTTTTCCTTTTGTTTTGTCTCCGGCTTACCTTTTCTATTACGGCACCCTTCGCCACTGTTAGTAGCCATATGTCTTATTTCCATACAATAATATTCAAAACAGCGAAATATTTGATAGCTATTTGCGACGTTGCCCATTTTCTATTTAAACCACGGATATAAATCTAACTAGATAACGCAAGTCTCTCCATCTGTATGAAAACCAAGCGTGCCACTTTTTCACACACAATTTAAAAACTAATTTACTTACCAATGAAAGAAATCATTTCCAATGCCTCGGCCAACTTTTTCTATAGTCTTTACAGCTCAATATGACATAAAAAGACATTTTACTAGATTTCGGTGGATTTCCGGTGTCGATAATGCTAAATGAAAAGCTCAGATTACGATCATTGATCGTAATTTTACTCCGTTTTTTAATACGCGAAGTACCTACCTACATACAATCGCGTCAAACAGTTAGATTTATACCTGTGGTTTAAACGCTCATAAATTCTACGAAAATTCAAATCCCAACTGTCATTCTTTGACAGTCGAATGAAATAGCTATACTATTAGCTTTCCTTCTTTACTAACACATTGATCTTCTTCGAACCTTTTCGGTGCCCGGATGATGTTAATTAACAATAACATCGGGTTTTAAAGGCACCAGCCAAAAGACGTGACGCGACAACGCACGGTAATTGTTCTACTGTAGTTTTTAAGTTTTTTTGATCCCCCGGTCTTTTACTTTTCCCCTCACACGTATCTCCGTAGCACATCTGCGGGGCGAGCACGGCCTTGTGACATGGCTCGGGTCACACATTTGATCACAGTTTAGTCATAAATAAAATGTGTGTCTCGAGCCATGTCACAGTAGGCCGTGCTCGCCCCGCAGATGTGCTACGGAGATACGTACCATCGGCAAAGTATGCCATACATAAAATAGGATAGAAATACATACATTCATAAACTCACGCCTTCTTCCCATGGGGACAGGCAGAAACTACAGAACGCTACCTGGTAAGATCCTTCCTTTTTTTTTCCTTTCTCCGACTCCTTTTGCCTCGTTTACGTTCATACTTCTACTTTCATTATTTCATACATCAACCTGACCTTTCTGAAGAACATTACCAATAAGGTCACTATAATATTATGTTCTCCTAGGGCGTCGCCTCTTGGCGTTTGTCACTCACATCTGCCTTGTAAATAGGATAGAAATCTGCTCAACAATTAATTTACCTGAATGAATACCAGTCTCCGAACGGACTTCGTGGGTGTCGCAAAAGGTTACCATTAGATAATGTCAAGTGCAGGCTTCTCCTGTGCTAATAATAACGTTTACGTACACTTATCCCCTGCAACGTCCAATTAGTCAGACAAAAGCTTGGTTAATATAAGGACTTCTAAATTGAGAGTAAATTAAACCGAGAAACCGATGTGTAAATAACGCTCAACAGCACACAACATAATATTGTTCTAAAAGCTCTTTGTTACACTGAAATATAGGTACTCATAATATGTACTTAAGTAATTACTGTTAACGTTTCATTTTCATTCGTAATAATACGTAACGAAGGTAACACTTAAAGTAAATCATTATTACTTAATTACCGACGCGGCAATGTAACCGAATGTGCTACCAAATAATGTAATAACGTAATGAACAAAACATTTATGCTTATTCGGCAACATTTTATTTATACTTCAGCATTTCGTTACTTATATTATATCACACTACCATTTTCAATCTACGGAATCTAAGCACAACATATTTCCTCGATTGCGTAAAAATAAGTAAGAAAGGATGTAACAATAAAGGACGCCCGTAAACTGAAGAAAATGGGCTATCAATCAACCCGAAAGATTTCATCTCTTATAACGTTCCCGATCACCGTGATGTTATAATAAATTGGATTGGACCCACAACTGCTACAAAGTTTATCGTCCCTAACCGATTTCACAATTTTATTGAGACCCTGCAAAAGTTTTCCATCAATACAGGGGTGTCACCGTGTTGGGGCGCCCCAGTCGCCAGCCAATATTAGCATAAAAAGAACCCAACGAGGAGCTGTGCCAAAAACCATACCGTCAAGGTCTGTTTGTCCTAGTTATCGTAGACAGACCTACTGAAGACAATAGAAGATGTCACTCGACGTAAATTATAGCTGTGGCATTACGTACCAATTCGTAACATAATGACAAGCTTTATGGGTATAATTTAGTCAATATCAGATGCCATGTACACGCATATTTGTCAGACATGTTTAGAACATAAATACACCTACTATTATATCTGCAGCAGACTAATGGTTAAACCGACAGCCTGTCGACAGGTGCATTACGTAACTTGCGACAGCCTCCAGACAGTCGCTAAGTATTCGTATCTATAAATCGTTGACGTATTTGTCTGTCTAGTCTGTGAGACAATATGACGAGTAATATCAAGATCGAAGCACGCCCCCGCGAAATCGGCACACCTTTCTTAGCACGTTTCACGTTTGTTTGTGTTCAGAGGTGTCACGTAACGTTCACCTGTCGGCGTCACGGGGAAGCCTTTTAGCAAATTGCTTGCGACATTTTCACTGATCTTTGGAGGCTTTGCTCCCAATTCACGTGGATGCACATCACGTGGCGAATTGAACTGACACGTTGTCGATGTGTCGATACTTTGATAGCGAATCGGTCAATTGTGAACGTGAAGCAAAAGGACGAACAAAATGAGACAAGTTATTTTGAGTTGGCGACTTGGCGTTAACATTTCGGAAAAATATGTAACTTATTCCTACGCATTTATTCTGAAATGTTACTTAGATTTCAAAGCCAGGTTACCCATTATAAATTCAGTTTAAGAAGACTATATTTTAGAAAATATAAGCTTTTTTCTTTAAGGTGAAACACTTTGATATTTTTTCCATACAAACTTCGGAGGGTTTTTACTCCACTGTTTGACATCGTACATTCAAAGTTTAACATGATATAGTTAGGTCTCATTATTATAATTGTCTGTACGGAAGCAGAATAGTAAAATAAAAAGCCATTAAAAAGTTATGAGCCAACAAAGATTCGTTTTTCTTGCTAATTTTAACGCAACTTTGGGCGTAAATAAGTAATACAAGAAGTGTGAAATCTCGAAAACGAAATCCGTACCGACACAGCAAAATTATCGAAGATTTCAATAAATTTTATTTGTAATTGATTTATGCAGTGGTTTTTTCAGAAAAACCTTTTTACCAAAGGCCTTTTCGTAATTTTTGACGCGCTCGTTTTACTATAAACTATTGTGCGTTTCACTCAATAATGTTCCCCCGGCGCGGGTGGCGCGGTGCGGAGGGTGACGCTCGCGCACACATGCACGAAATGTCACACGCCTGAAGCT
This sequence comes from Conistra vaccinii, assembly GCA_948150665.1. NCBI lineage: Eukaryota > Metazoa > Arthropoda > Insecta > Lepidoptera > Noctuidae > Conistra > Conistra vaccinii. The sequence continues at coordinate 18,874,191 of OX411318.1, forward strand.
CTTTCGTTTGATTCAGGCACACACGTGCGTGTTGTAGTGTTTCCACTTTTACCTACTTTATCTGTTTGACTTCGCCCTGAGAAAATTATCGTAGGTATCGTTTGAAATTAGAATAAAATTGTTGGTTTGAGTGGACGCTGCTGTGTCAGTGAATTTGTGTTGGTTGATTGAAGAACAGTACCTACCTACCAATCAATCTTCCTAGCCTTTTCCCAACTATCTTGGGGTCGGCTTCCAGTCTAACCGGATGCAGCTGAATACCAGTATTTTACATGGAGCGACTGCCTATTTGACCTCGGTACCGATACCCCTTGGTAAGACTGATGTCAGACTTTCGGGCTTCTGACGACTCGTAACGACTGTCGTAAAAGATCCACAAATGACAGCCGGGAGCCCGGGACCAACGGCTTACGTGCTTTCCGAGGCACGGAGTCTCGGTATGTAAAGATGGTCACCCATCCACTGACTAACCCCGGCAAGCGTAGCTTAACCTGATGGATGGACCCGTGCGGCTTGTTATTACTTAGCCACGAGCTCCTCAGAAGATTGAAGAACAGTACCGTAATTACGTAATACACGATCAATCAAAATTTGAATCGTTTTGAAACATATTACTAATCCATTGCTTCCTATGTTCGGAAAAAGATCTGCTCAACAACGTAAATAACGCAATGAATATTATTGAACGGTCAAAATGAAACTGATTAGTCGGAATAGTTTACAAAAATGTGTTGTGTAACAGACGCCAGCACACCAACCTACTCCAATCTGTCAAATTTTCTCAATCAACATTGAACCTTATTCTTTAGCCATAAAGTTGAAAATCTATTAAAGAAATTTGACAGATTGTAGTAACTTGATGTGCTGGGGCGTCTGTACAATTTATTATACGTAATCTATTTTCGTAGGTACCTACCTACCTCCTCGAGCATATTTTCTGTTATAAATTATAATATAATTATATCTTCTTTTGGCCAATACCTACTTAGGTACCTACATTTTCTACCTTACTGCTCGGCCACGACTTGCTTGAGGCTAAAGTGCCTGCTACACGGTTGCCAACCACGTCCCTGACAGAGGTGACCTTGGTTAGCGACCCGCAAAGTTGTTTCAACGTTTGGTCGTATAAACATCATCTTCACGGTTGTAAGCCACCAAGGTCACCTCTGTCGGGTCGCGGTAGGCGACCGTGTAGCAGGCGTTTTAGCGACCGGCGCGGCGCGGCGTTGCCGCGTTGTGTAGGTACGTTGGTAGGTACCCTATGTAGGCAAGAGAAGACGTACGCTCTTTGCATTCACACTCTTTACCGACGCCGACGACGCGGGCGCGCTATGGCTTTTATTTTGTGGTCGTGGAAATGGGGGGGAGTGCTCGAGTAGTAGGTATTTAGTAGGTACCTATCTCTATCTGGATTTAAAAAAATATTTTTGCCTTGGTTAGCTCCATTCTTGAGAAAGACTGTAGGCCACCACGCAACAACACGCTAACATCACGCTACAACCCTTAGGAGCCGAGCAAAAAGAAAAAAGTCAGAAAGAACGCTAAGCGAAAACGAAGTAAAAGCGCGGGCGGGGCGATAGGATGCGATGCGGTGGGTCGGGGGCCGAAATTTCACACGGACGAAGTCGCGGGCAGAAGCTACTGTATATGTATTATAAAGGTTTATGTAGGTACTTATAACATTTATCGTAAATCAATATTACAACGATATGAAAAAAAAAATATATATAGGTAAGCTTCCTCTGGCAGTCGGGTAAAACTTTATTCTATTGATAACGTATTTAGGTATGTACTATATGTAGGTAGGTACATACTTATACCAACTGTTCCCCACGCTTTTACCCGCGTTCCCGTAGGAACCTATCCTACTGCTCGGCTCCCATGAGCAGCAGTGTGATGTTTTATAGCCTAAAACATAACCAAAGGCTACAAAAAAATGATTAAACTGGTAGGTACCTACCTAGTTTGTGAGATTAGCGCATTCAAACATCAAACTAATAAACTGTACAGCTTTATAATATTAGTATTTTTAGATAAACCTAGTATAGTACCTATCTATAGATTACTAAATCAACAAATTGGCAGCAGCTGATTATGAGTTAGGAAAATACCTACGCCGCGTCGCGTCGCATGATCTTCGCCTCGCGCTTTCGTTCGAGCTGCGTGATAGCGTCTTCGTAAGCCGACGCGACGTTCGCGATTGGATTTTCGACACTCTGCTTAGCGTCGAGAGTTGAATATCCAACAGTGTATTTTCTTGACGCACTGGGATACGCGCTGAATGCGCTCTGTTGGATATTCAACTCTCGGCGCTAAGCAGAGCGTCGAAAATCTGATACGCGCAAAAAAATTGCGAATAGGTTTGCTGTTTTAATCATTGTCCACATAGCTTCCGTGGTCGAGCGGTGTAATGTGGCACTTGCGAAATCAGAGGGTCTAAGTTCGCACCTGGTTAGTCTATAATCTATCCGTCGTTTTTTTTAATCTCTTTGGTTTTTTTTTTTAAATCTTATCAAAAACAAAACAGTTTCGTCACATTTGCATTCTGCTTAGTAGGTACCTAATGAAATATTTACCTCGACTGTTTGTGATAATTTTGCTTGTATGAAGGTTAGGTATACAAGCAAAAATATCACAAACAGTCGTGAACACTAAAATGTAGGTAAGTAGGTACCTACCTACCTTATGCGTACGTCCATGAATAGGTAACTAAGTAAGTAGGTACCTACTTACCTAGAAATAAGAAGATAGTAGTAATTTTGTAAACAATTTATAGACCGTAGTCAACTATAACAATTAGGTACACATAGGTACATATCTATAATTCTCGTCGGCGCGGCGGCGAGCGACACAGCGGCGGCGGTATCTTATAAAGTACTCTGTGGCGGCGCGCGGCGGGGCGGTGCACTATTGTGTGCTTCGTATAACATCGTTTCAGTTCGGAACGGTGTTTGTGTGCGCGCTAACTAGACGTGCGGCTAGACTAGCGTCTAACTGCTCATCACTGATACTATCTCTGTCGCACAGATGCCAGATGAGATAGCGTGCTTTTTGGCCGCGCCCACCAGTGAGTTCGAGCCCGCGACTTGTCGGTTCTTAATTGTCGAAGCCTTATTTTTTCGCCAGCTTGGTCGAAATACGGAAACGGCTACCGGGTAGCAGAATACATCCAATTTGCTTACATAAGACACCGCCAAACATTGTTTTATAACGAGCTCACACTGAAAGGTTTCAGAGCTGTAGGCCAGTGCCGCCAGTTTAGGTAATAGATACCTTTACGACCTCGTTTAGCTTCCACATAGGTACCTATTTAACATACAAATTAAGTCTGATTTGCATGTTTATAATATAATTCAGAACTTTAGGGCGAACAATTTAATATACGTTTATACGAAGAGAAATAAAATTATGTATTAAATTAAGAATAATAAATGATAAGCTGGAAATTGTTTTCTGAATATATTCACCATCCGTTTGGCTTAACTGGGCTATCAAATGGACCCTCTTTTATTTTACTCTCCTTTGATTTAGCATACGAAGAATATTTTATCGACTTCATATTATGAGGGTTTCGGCAATAATAAGCGATTCTAGGAAGAATTCTGAAGAACCGTGCGGTCTCGGCAAATAAATCACTTTGTGGACTTCGAAGGAGGCAACTAAGCAAAGATTCCAATTATAATGTATTATTTCTATGGGAAAACGTCCTTGTATAAAAAATACCTCGATCGTCATGTTTTTCATTTACGAAAGGTTTCAAAGACCATTGTATGCGTTTGGTAGGACCATGTTATAATGTAACGGTTTACAAGGAAAATCTAGCTTTTAATTTTTTTGTAATTTATTTTATGATTAGGATTACGTAGCGTTTTGTAGTAGGTAAAAATGAGGAGGCGGCTTTACACTATAGCTTTTGTTCGCATAATCATAGCATAATCAGTATATTCCCAGTGCTGGGTCACAAGCCTCCTCTTTGTGAGAGAAAGCGGGCCGTAATCCACGAAGCAGGTCAAGTGAGTGCTGCCGACTGGTGCTTTTGTTTAATAATACCTAACATAGTTAATTTTTCAAATCCGACATGATAATCTCTTAAAATGTATTCTATAAGCTATTTGAAATAAGATTAGGCATTTAACTAAACCGTTTTTAAAGTCCGTTAAACCTAATTCGACTTCTATTGCGTTGGAGGCATGACAAATGGCAGCTGCAGTAAACAGTTGGTATTGTAATCACTTTTTTGCTTTTAATGCAATCCTTGTGCCTACGGTTTAGAAGTCAGAATCGGTTGAAAGGACTGTAAAAAAGGTTTGTTTAAAATTTTAAATGTCTAATCCTATTTCAATTGGAGCATTATATAGATTATAAATAATGTTAGTGCCAAACCTGATAGCAGATAAGTGCCATCCGACCATCGTGTGACCATGAGAAGTGAGTGACCGGGGTGCTGCGATCGTTGATCAGCTCGATGCTCCATCGCCCCTCGTACTTGATCCACACGAATATTACCCCGCTGCTGTCGCACGATGCCAGTTTCTGGTACGGTTCGTTCCATTTCACCAGGATAACCTAATTCCACAAAAAAAGAAATTCGTTTAAACTGTTGTGCAATAAAATAGAAAAAAACGGAGAAACACCCACCGGTGTTAATCCGTTTTTTCTGAAAACAATTAAACACTGAGACCGTATTTTGTGCCCTTACATCGTTTTATTTATCAATCAATCATCAAAAATCATCAATATTAGGTACTAGCTGTAAAAATAAAACAATGCTCGGGTTTATTTTCTTCAAAAAAACCTCGAAATTCATAAAAATTAAAAATAAAACAACAATTGCCCAGGTAGGATATTTAAGGTGAAGGCTACCTACACTGAAGGGATGTGCACAATTACGTCGAATGCAGCGAACGCGAGTCTGACAAAGTGTGTCGAGGTCCGGTGATTCTAAATAATGAGGGCCTGTCAACCGCATCGCCTACCGGATATCTAGTCATATCTAGTGGTAACTTCCACCGGTAAGTCCCTATACAACATGTGCAAAAAACACCTGTCCGATCCGTGAGGGTGTTGTTAGGTATCGTACTGAAATGGGTAGCTCGCCGTCCGACAGGGGGTCGAGACGGCGCTTCGTGTTCCACGCGCGCCTCAAAGAGATGTCAGCACAATTGACGGGGTCCGCTAGGGTCGATGCCTGCCGGGGTTGCGGGAAGTCCTAAGGGGAGACCGTGGCCCCTGGTAACGAACAGGCAAAGGAATGAACACGGGTGGGTTTTAGTCAGTAAGAGTCTGACACGCCCTTCCGCTACGCCCAGAGCGGGAGTCACCCAAAAAAAAAAAAGGTGTCATACTGAGGTATTTACTCGTATGTGGTAATTTTCAAGGAAAAAAGAAAAATAATCATTAGGTAACGAATTTTTTTTTCAATGGGGACTGTTACCGGGTTAGTACATACATGTGGGACGCGAGCGGCCGTAGTTTAGCGGGTGTCTCACAAAATCATAACTTTGAATTTTTTATGGATGTGTAGCGGTTAGACCGCCACATACAAAAAACTACGAAACAAAAAGACATGACGTCACACAATTCCTACATCTCGCAGTTAGAGTTTACTCAGCGAATAACATAGATAAGACTATCCGAAATCAACATATGGGCAGTTGCCCGCCAGACATAACAACCCGTCTGGTTGGAGGATCCTCCCTTTTCTATGGTGGATGAGTGAACTTTACACCCTGTTCCTCGTGCCCCTAAATTGGTGACCCCGAGTATGAACGTCAACGCAGCCTTCGTGCAACTACTTCAGCGTGACGTCATCATCATCACTCCCGCAAGCTTTCGTGAGGCGAGTCACACAGCCAGCCAGCACCCACGGCTTTAACGGGTATCCTGACCACCAGCATGCAGCGAACGCGCATTCCTGGTCATCACCCTCAACCACAACCCGGCGCTGTACCACATCCGACTCACTGGATGACGACGCAGCGCCACCCCGACTCACTGGGGAATCACCGCAGACAGTTCCGACTCACCGCGAACTATGCGGCACCCGGTTCCGACTCACTGGAACCACAGCTGGTACTGTGAAGCATCGCAAGATCCAAGACTCAGCCCACTATCGACCTCCGGTCTCCGGAGGGGAGTGATGTAGCGGTTAGACCGCCACATACAAAAAACTACGAAACAAAAAGACATGACGTCACACAATTCCTACATCTCGCAGTTAGAGTTTACTCAGCGAATAACATAGATAAGACTATCCGAAATCAACATATGGGCAGTTGCCCGCCAGACATAACAACCCGTCTGGTTGGAGGATCCTCCCTTTTCTATGGTGGATGAGTGAACTTTACACCCTGTTCCTCATATCCCTAAAGATGTTTTATGGACAAGGTTTTTTTTACACATTGTATACACCGTGTTATTTTAGTCGACTTACAAAAGCCGCCCACTTCATGTATCCAATCACTACTACACATCCATTAAAATAAAAACGTTTTACATACAAAAAAAAAAAACAACCGACTTCCAAAAAGACACTACAAAGTCTTTAATTTTGGTAGTCGATTGTTTTTTTTTTTTTTATGGAAAACGTTTTTATTTTAATGGATGTGTAGTAGTGATTGGATACATGAAGTGGGCGGCTTTTGTAAGACGACTAAAATAACACGGTGTATATGCCAGCACACTTGGCATGATTATATTGTCATCATCACGGAAGAATAGACAAAATGACAGATAAACCATCACAATCTGTCATTTTGTCTATACTCCGTCGACAAAACCCGTTTATATGGTTGTCATGCTACGCGTGCAGATGCAATACATTACATCTGAAAGCCAATTCTCGTACCTAAATAAAAAACGTTAAAATTCAAGTCGCAATCTCATCTCAACGACAGTCAATGTCAAAAAATTTGTCGATAATGTAGTTAATTAGAGGACCCGAATACTAAGCCTCCGCTGTCCGTCTGTCTGTCAGCGGGCTGTATCTCATGAACAGTAATAGTAGAGTAGGTAGACTGTTGAAATTTTCACAGATTGTGTATTCCTATTGCCGCTATAACAACAAATAATGATTAAAAAAAATTAAGATAAGATTTAAGGGTGTCCTCATACAAGAAAAGTGTTTTTTTCGGCGTTTTTTGCTAAATATTGTACGGTGGTACGGAACCCTTCGTGTTCGACTGCGTCTCGCACTTGGCCGATTGACATTTTTTTTGGCAGATTGAGACTGCGAAGAGAATGCGAGCGTTCTTAAAAATACGGTAATTGTCCCTCTCATTCTATACCCGACACCAAGTTTCTGCTCCTTTCAGTTTCAGTAGTGGCCTACGTTAAGACGAGATTAATTACATCACAAATTAACGCACTAATAAATCTGCTTAGAATCGCACTAATCCAAGTTAATTACAACATAACGTAGTTACGCTTGGGAGCTTTCCGAATATACACCTGTCTAGGAATGCCGAAAGTAGGAAGCACCTTCGGACTTGGGCGTTATTCATAGAGTAAATCTTATTACCTAGTATAAGTTAATTGTAATTAATAGAGGGTAGATAGTATGATTGAGCAATTGTGTATGTAGGTGGGAGTGGTGGGAGTGGTGGGTGTACCTAACTAATACATTAATTTATTTTTACCTAATACTATTTTGCTTTTCTCCTTCGGGCGTCGTATGTTTTAAAGCAATTTTCCGAATTTTCTTTTCTGCTTCGACCGTCTGATGTTTTAAAACTATTTTTACATCCGAAATTCTTGTAACTGTTGATGTAAAATACGATGTCAGGATAAGTGCCATAGCTATTCATAGACGACCCCAACTTTTTAATTTGTCAACTTCAACATTAACTAGGAGTACTACATCTACATTGCGAATACGAATAGATTCCCTCGTACATCTAGCGCCAAGAATCCACTCTAGTGACAGCTCTAGATTAATTGCCGTATACGTAGTTTTAATTAAGTAAGGTGCAGTACTAAGTAAAACACTCGTACTTGAGTAATGTATACTCGTACCTACTAAGAAATACAGATGTTTCAGAGAATGGAATTCTGAAAATGAAAAGGATCCCCAGAGTTTTGACGATATTAATTCTGTAGTTTACTGGAGTAAATCCGACTTTATTAAGAATATAAAACCTATTTTCGTCAGCTTATAATCCTACAGAAACGGATGAAATACATCGTTTTGCTGTACAGACATTTAATGAATTGGGTCCAATACTAGAGTAGATGTCGCCAGTGCTCTCGCAGTAGTTAGCCGGACGTAATTGATTGGTGGTGGCATCGGTGGTCGAAGGAAGGACGCTGGTTTGAGCGATGCGATGCGCCCGCTGCAATCCATCACTACAACTACTTTATAACACTCTTTAAACCCAATTACTAATTTTTGAGCTGTTCCCGCTACGACACCAGCACATCGACACTTTATGATTCAACCGCAAGATACTTTTCGCAACTCGTAAAAGAAAAGCGTAAACGATAGAACACAATACGAATCTCAAGGACGAAGGTCGGTACAATAAATTGAAGACTATACTGCCAGCTCGGCGTATAATACAAAAGCTACTCGTTCAACTTTATGGCTACTAATAGATATCAGCTTTGACTACTCAAGTGGAACAACAAAACAATATTAACATAAAGGAAATTCCTCTTTGCTCAATTGGCAGTATAAACGTTCTTGAGCTTCTCAAGAGATATAGGTACAAAAAGACTATATTTGAAGATTATAGCCGTCGCGCTCCAGACGCAATGTTATTACACATTCCACGTGCCCTTCGCTCCATATAAGTTACACCCACTTAGAGAAAACAGTCGGGATGCGAAGGAATCCGGCGTTACACACACTGCCAGCAATCACACGTTTGACACAAGGCTCTCGGCTCCGCACTGAGAGCATTCAATTTATGAGGTCGCATGTATAGATAACTGTAGTGTGTGTGCACGTTAGTACTCTTAGTGTACCTATGTCTGTATAGCTTCTGCTCGCAGATACAGTCTACCTATGTATATTTTGGATGTGAGTCTAACAAGGAGCTAACAAAGAGCGGACGAGGTATCGCATCAAATTCGAACGTTTCTGAAATGATGATGAGCTGGATTTTTAGCAAGGCCGTATTAAACCAAGTAGAGCAAAACCTTAAGCTATTTCATATAAGCTGCGAGGTGGAAAAAGAGGAGTCTGAGAAACAATGTGGATGCAAGTACAACTTGGCAACAGGCCAGACACACGCGGGTCGCAAAAGTCCCAGTCCTATTCCCTAGTGGAGGAAGAGCGCCCTGTGTTTTATACCTATTATCCTAAACCATGTACCTACGTACCTATGTATGTTCATGGCATCTAGGAACTAAACTTCAAGCAAGGAACCGCTGAGCAATAACGGTCTCATGGGATTTTTGCATTCTAAATTACTTGGAAACTCGTAAAATATTCTTAACCTCAGAATATATTAATTTACCAAATACACCGAAGTACAATACCTGAACTGTTTATTTCGACCGATAAACAAAAAGTTTCCAAGTTCGGTAATTACATTTTTGCCTGTCGGCTGCAGGTGTTGCTACAGCCTATATTAACATCACGTTGACGTCACACTTGAAAGAATAAATAGGCACAACACGAGTACCTAAGTGTTATTTTTGCAAATATTATGCTTGGATAAATATAAAAGGGCTTCAGTGTAGGCCACGGCGAGTGGCCCTTAAACACGATTGGGTGGGGCTTAAAACAAAGTCATGTAAGACACTCGAGGACTTTGCCTTTTGAATCTAACGAAGTCCACTCATTTCTACGCTTTTTCGTCTGCAAGATGTGCAAACAAGACTGTGCAAACTTTACATCCCCAGCTTACTTTGCGTACTGTGTAGGTAAGTTTGAAATTCATATCATAAGACGTGAGAGAAGTGCGCTATACTTTGTGAAGTAATTCCAAATTTTAGTTTTCAGAGAATATTTCATGAATTCTGCAATGCTTCAAAAATGTTCATAGACCTGTTAATGACTGTATCAATACTAGCAATTGACTAGTATTCGTTAAGTATATTCAACCATTTTCAAAAATTAGAACACGACAAACCGGTAGGAATGAACCTATTTGACTAGGCGCAGAAACGGATACGTTCGCAAGTGACGGTACGGAGTCGATCGTATGCGTCGACATCCTGTCGGACGTGATCGGCTGTCGCTGCATCCGTTCCTATCGTTTCCGATCCGAATGATTCATAATAATGGTTCTTCAAGACTGAAGTCCCAAAATTACCATAATTACGTGATCTTTTTTGCTACTGCTAGTTAATAGACCAATCAGTATGTCGGACTAGAAACTGCGCCATAAGCACCATATAGTTTCGGTGTTAAGATTATACAGGGGCAAATTAAATTAGCTAGCGAAACTCCGCAGACGTGATGGATATAAATATCTAAACATGAAAAAAAAACCCTATATAATCTGTACCTACATCTGTAGCATAGCATCGCTGATGTGTAAAAGAACAACAACGTAGACCTTTGAATTCTAAGGTACACAATAATACAGAATAGACAGAAATAACCTTGAAACTGCGCCATAAGCACCATATAGTTTCGGTGTTAAGATTATACAGGGGCAAATTAAATTAGCCAGCGAAACTCCGCAGACGTGATGGATATAAATATCTAAACACGAAAAAAAAAACCGTATATAATCTGTACCTACATCTGTAGCATAGCATCGCTGATGTGTAAAAGAACAACAAGGTAGACCTTTGAATTCTAGGTACACAATAATACAGAATAGACAGAAATAACCATGAAAATACTAATGCTGTATTCTATTGTTTGTTAACAACTTGAATGTCCTCTGACTGATTGATCCCGTGATTGTTCAATTATGCCACGTGAAGTAACTACCAGTATATTACAGATGTAGGTACAGAACAACAAATAACAAGACAAAGGAATCTCCTATTGAGCAACGATATTAAATTACAGTTCAAACACTTGATATAGAACAGTCCGTAAATAAGTACCAAGATTTTAATGAGGAAAGGTCGAGTTCCGAGATACCTGCACGATCATTTATTTAATGAAGATAATAAAAGAATATTGCGTTCATAATAAACACGACCGGACTTGGTCTTAAGGACAGTGTTTTAAGGATTCTGATATTTTAAACACATGGCTTTACGTTCCTACCCTCTACGTTTATCCCGCTTCACATCAGTTTTTAGCTGACCGCAGGCTCTTTTTATTTATTTTGTGAAACATATACGCCAATGCGCAAACCACGGTCATGTAGCTGTTAAAAGCACTTGCTTATCTCTAGTTCCCACATTTCAGCGAATCTCAACTTTCTACCGTGAATAGGTCGCAAGTTCGCTACGTTTTCAGATTTTCAGCTCAGTAATACCGGTAACCTTTTTCAATAAAAAGAGTACCTACGTCGTATTTCAACGGCTTTTTGGTGTGGAATATTATTTTGGAGTGAGCATTTTCGGCCAGAATTATTTATGCGCGGATTTTCACTGGAACTTGTAGTATTCATAGAATGTCATTAGCGAGTCCCGAGCTCTTAAGCGAACAAGCTTTCCATCATCCAGAAAAACCAAATGCGAGGAAAACCTTTCAAATGAGGCAGGTAGATAGGTACCGCTACTTCTTATGTAAGCTATCTTATGTAAGCCCAATCAAATCTATACTTAGATTTTTGCCCTTTTCAAGAGATAGCATCACGCGATGGACGCGATGTCACTTACACAGATATGTATCGAGATTAGGATGTCGCTTCCCTGACAAATCGAAAGTTCACAACAATTTAAGTGTTGTTTGCATTATTCGAACAACATTTCCTGTCATTTCATATTTCAGCACGGAATTTATATCTACCAAATGCACATTTCAGCGGACTGGAAACCATATTCGTTATGACAGAGTAACAAAATTTTACGACAATCACATCCATTCGAAAACCATTGGCGAGATCGTGACATGAAATTAAGTTTGAATTTACCGTATGTTTTGTCGTCAAAACCGTAAAGTAGACTTTGTTTTGGCAGGGACCCCAAATGTATAACAAACAACATTTTTTAGGTCAGGGTAGAGTTAGATATATTGAACCCAAACTTAAATAGAAAATCAATGAAGTTTTCCTACACCGCTTTTGTGAAAATCCGCTGAAGGGACGGGATCAATATGCGACGTACCAATAAGAAACCTTCATTTTGTGAACAGGAAAAAAATACTATTAAATCCACTGAACAATCTGCTTGGAACTCTTGTAAGAACCGCGGCATTATTCAATTGTATAAAATAAGTAAAAACACAATAAAAAAATACAACAGGAATACTTACGTCTGATCGGTGTCCCCTCAAATTGTAATTTGTACGCAACGGCAGTTCGTGCGGGCGGCGCGCGTGCGACGATGTGAACGTTACTCCGACCACCCCGCGCACGTTGCCAGTAGCCAGCCAGCCCTCCTGGTAGTAGTTGTTGCGGTTCAACTTCCAACCTTCCTCCTATTCAAACAAAGCATATTTTTTATCGCGACACATAGGTATTTAACAAGCCCGGCTTCAAATGAAGACCTTGGCCTTGCAATAACGAGCAGTGCAGCGAGGAATTGTTGCCTTTAAATTGCAGTCTAACGCGAGTCATGTGAATTGGTCACAAATTGTCACAATGAATATGAAAATGCATTCTATTGTACGGTAATAAAATAATACGAGTAGGTAAGTAGGTGCATATATAATTAACCGACTTCAAAAAGGAGGTTTTTTTTTTCGTATGTTTGTTACGCGATTACTCAGCCAATTATGAAGTGATTTTGATGATTCCTTTTTTGTTTGGTAGGTCATATTTCAGAGGTGGTCCCATATAAATTTTATTAACTTTGCTTGGGTAGTTTTTTAGTTAGCTTCAATAATACGTATTTTTCCCTCATAGCGTATGTGGATGATATGATGATAAGTTCCTGTCGCTGTTATTTACATAGCAGGTTAGTGGTATTCGAATTTGTGTGGGGTAGGTACACACGACTACACATCAAGCTATACATTTCCAGTTTAAGGTGACCTCGCATTGTCCGGAAATCGTTTACAATGCGAGATCACCATAAACTGGAAATGTATAGCTTGATGTGTAGCCGTGCGTACCACAACTAAAAAGTAAAAAATAAATACTTTTTACAAAAAAAAACAACCGACTTCCAAATAAAGACACTAAAAAGTCTAAAATAACTTTAATTTCGGAAGTCTGTGGCAAAAGCCGAAAATCAAAGACACCGACTTCCGACTTTGTGTAAAAAGTTTTTTTTTAATTATTTACTATTAGTTCAATTTTAGAAAAACGATATAACTGTTATTGCATTTGTATGCATTACATAATGTACACACGCGGACTTAAAGCCATAAGGTACGGTCAGGTATAGCTGTTACCTGACCCACCTTGCCGTTGCTGACCACCGTTGCCGTGGGTCAGGTAACAGCTATAACCCACTGTACACCTTATACCATTCTGCTTTAGAGTTAATTGCATATTATTACATCTATCGCTTAAATAAATAAACATACGCCTATAGAAAGGTGGAGCTAAACCGAAAGGTCCCGTAAAGCACCCGTGGTAATGAATAACTTGAAACATTACCCGTGAACTTAGTTTAAAAAAAAAACATAACGATATTAACGTTCAAGAACGGAAGTAATTTAACAGTTCTACGGACTCGCAGTACTTAGTAACCCTACGGATAATTTTACGAGGTTCCTGAATATTCCTGGCTTTTAAGAGGGTAGGTGGCAAATTAAATCTCAGCACACTCTCGCTTTTGCTGTTAGCTAACTTCGTTAGAGCACATCAAACATTACCAGTAGGCTAGGTACTTATAGCACATGAGAAATGGTGCCTCTAAATAAAATGTTAATGCAATCAACCGAAACGTTTGCCCTCAATGAGGTCCCTAGTATGTAGAAAAGTATTTATTCATACTCGTACATACAAACATAAACATAGGGGTAGGCAGAAACTACAGAACGCTACCAGCACGCTAGCATGACTCAGAAAAGAAACGGGTTTTGTCGACGGAAGAATCAAGATGACAGATAAACAATAGCAATCTGTCAATTTGTCTATTCTTCCGTCGACAAAACCCGTATGTCATGCTACGCGTGCTGCTACGATTCTTACAAAGGTACCTTCTCCTTTTGCTTCGCTTGCGTTCATACATCTGTACCCTAATTACATAACACACGATCAATCAGAATCTGAATCGCTTTGAAACAGATTGCTAATTTATTGCTTCAAAACTTCGAAAATAAATTCTGCTCAGCAACGTAAATCGGAATCGTTTACGAAAATGTGTTGCGTAATTAGATAGCTGGTCACGAAATGAATTTGTGTACCCATTTGTAATTTTAATTAATATAAAAATAAGCTACATGGAGCCAACATTTCCTATCTGACTATCCCTGAGAAGAAATGGCGAAGCATACGTAGGATATAACCAGTTATATAATAGCGTGAAACATTTTTGTAAATGAGTAAGACTAATCTGTTTCATTTTGGCAGTTAAACAACATTCATTGCGTTGTTTACGTTGTTGCGTAATTTTTTTTTCGAACTTTTGTAGCATTGCATTAGCAATCTCTTTCAATATTATTCAGATTGTGATTGATCGTGTATTACGCAATTAGGGTACAGGTTCCGGCGTTTCCACTCACATATGAGTTGTAATTATACTTTTTGTTAGTCACTTTTCATTCATCCTTTCAACATGACCATCACCAAAACCATCTTTTAAAGTTTTATCACAACTTACTTACATGTTTTTTACCGCACTACTACTACTACTATTAATTATCCTATTATTATTATGAACGTTATTATTATTATATTATATTTATTTATTTTATTTATATATTTATTTTATATAAGTATTATATTATATTATATTATATTATATTATATTAAGTATATAATCTTATAAATGTGAAAGTTTGTATGTTTGGATGTACTGATTGGAGTGTTTAACACACATATAGTTAACCTAACAACCTGGATTAACACATAGGATTCTTTTTGTCCCGGTAGTACGTTCCCGTGCGATAATTTCCGACACCCACGCGGACGAAAAAGGTGTAAGTTGCCTGCACATATCGAATAATTAATTTTCAATATAGCTACAAATAGCATGTTCACTTGTACGGGCCGCATTAATAGGAAGCCAGGCAATTAACAGGCACGTAATGGTGCATGCCCGTCCCGTCGACGGCCGGCCGGAGATCGAAGGCGAAATTGCCAATTAGCTAGATATTACGATCCGACACCCTTCCCTCCATTAATCCATACGTCGCCGCCCAATTAGGACACATTTCTTACCAATATCTACCGTATCCTGTTGGGAAATTACTCTACAGGTTGACAAATTGATTCATACCTCTAAGCTTTTGGATTGCTGTCTAAGAGCGTTTATTCTGAAAGTGGGCAACGTCGCAAATAGATGTCAAATATATCGCTGTTTTGATTAATTTGGCAATATAATACATACATAACAATAACATTGAATTTGATGTTGTAACCAGTGGCGGATCCAGGATTGTCGTTTGGGGGGGCTTGACCTCGCTGAGGGTAAGTTTTTGCAAAGTAAACACTAAAAAAGCATACAACATTTTACAAGCCTCCTCCGATTACTTTCAAAAATTCTTCGTTGAATAACTTCGTTAGGTTGTAGACTACTAGAGAAAGGACGTTTGTGCACTACACGGAATTTTACCGTCCGGCAGTCCGATTTTTTACGGCCCTATATAAATGTTTATACCAGTTTGGTCGGAGTCGGACTGCCGGACGGTAAAATTCGGTGTAGTGGACAAACGCCCATACTCGGTGAATATACATGGTGGCCGAACAAGACAGCATGAGCTCAAAATTCGTCACGTAAACGTAACATCCAGTGGCGGATCCAGGATTGTCATTTGAGGGGGCTTGACTTCGCTGAGGGTAGGTTTTAGTAAACACAAAAAACGCCTCCTCGGATTACTTTTCACAAATTCCTCAATGACTTCGTTGGATTGTAGACCACCAGAGATATATCGGTGAATATGCATGGCGGCCAAACCGGGCAGCGTGAGTAGCAGAATGAGTGGCACGCGCATTAAAAATTCCATACTTATAAAAAAAACTCGAAAAAATAATAATAACTATTAAAGTCAAGGATAATTGATGACTATTGTACCTTAGGTAGCATAGGTATAATGCTTGCTAAAAAGTTTAATAAGAATAATATCAAGTTCACTTTAAGATTTGTCACAGAGGAACTCAAATGCTTTTGGGAGGGGTTTGGGCACCCCCCCCCGGGATCCGCTACTGGTTGTAACCGTATTAGGTGTTAAAAACGCATTTGTAAAGTAAAATACTTTATTTTACATCTAAAACTAAATATTCAGTGTTACGTTACTAACTATTGCATTTCATAATCAATATTTAACTTCACTGGTTAGCCACATTTCTCAATTCCATACAGTAATAATGTCAAATTAATCAAAACAGGTAAATATTTGACAGCTATTAGCGACGTTGCCAACTTTTAATATACTTTTATACAAAAACTTTTACTTTTTCAGTTATAACAGGTACCTACATACTAATGCTTTGTTGTTTGGCCTGATAGGAATTTTCCAAATTAATAGGATTAAAAGGACTTAAACTCGATTTCAAAATCCCAAATTAACACACATAAAGCTCGTCAGACCCGAGAAGGTTGACGAGAGTTTATTTAATGGCGTTGTCCTAACAATGTCAAAATTAATCCGTAGCCAAGGTTCACTAAAACACTTAGGACCATTTTTGGCTAAAGGCGAAAAGAATTAGCAAAGTCTGTCTTTACTTAATCTAGCTGCCTTAATTAAAAGCTGTTGAAAGGAACGATTAAATAAAATAGAACTGAAGTAATAAGGGACATAAAATAAGAAATTTTAGAAAAATCTATCCGGTTCTTTTAAGGGAAATCTTATTAAGGGTCGCGCTGCTCTCTCTCTAATGTATAACATTATTAAAGAGTGAAATCGGTCGGAAATTTTAAAATGGAGACGCCGCCACTTCATTAAACCAGTCACAAGCGTGGAGCGTGCTCATAGTTCAGTGTCTCCAACTGCCTGTAACTAATGAGAGCTGAAAGTTCATTTAAAATATATTTGCGACAAGGTCCACAAGGATCCAACGATGGCTGCCTGTGAAAGAATTATCCATTAATAATACAAACATAGTTATATTTTATCCTTTCACGTCTCGATGCGCAAAATTTTTATATTTACCAAAAGTAGAACCCAGACTCGAACATTTTATATTACCCTATATTTAATTAATTTCTTCGGCGTCAGATTTATGTAGGAAGAAATTGCTGAATAAATTACCGAGATGAGTGTTTTTAACAGATAGATGATAAAATAGAATTTTAACTAGCTAACTTTTAACGCTATTCCTCTAATGTAGACGAATTCGTCTAAAAGTAGTAACTTTTAAGTCTTTATAAGCTGTGGCTTAAAAGTTTAAGTGCCAATTTCACCAATGAAACTGATCGCGATCAGCACATCTAAACTGCGTTCAAGAGCTGTCAGTGTGAACATTCCTCAACAATGACATCACTGACAGCTCTTAAACAAGGTTAAGACGTGCTGATCGCGATCAGTTTTATTGGTGAAATCAGCCCTTAAGACTCAAGTGAAAAAATTGAATTGGAATTTGGTATGTAAATTGTAAATAAAACAAAATAAATAAATTAGTTATAAGAAGGTCCTAAAATAAGACCATTCTTGAAAAGTGCAGCGTCGAAGGCAGATAGATTGTTTTAATTAACTTTTGCCATTCAAAATAAAAAAGATGAGGTAAGTTACCTAGCTAATAAAACCAATTATACAAAGGACCTTCATAAACTATGTATGAAACATACATTCCTAATATATTCATTGAAACGAAAGCAGCATCCGGGTTTCCCTTCCAAAATTATCTATTCATTCCTCTCGATGACAGTCGTAAAAAAAGCTATTTTCTTCCCATTTCCATGGGGCCCATCGCGAGGTACATTGTTGCATTCTTATGGGATGTTTCGCGGTAGTGCGTCCAAATTACCCCTAGGTGACGAGCGATGCATAGAAATGGAATTAAATAGGTCAAAAGCTGGTAGAGCCGAAGAAAGGTTAATAGAATGGGACCCCTTAACGCCCTACCACTAGCTTCGACAGTTCGGTTCGGCGTCGTACTCGTTACATACATTGATTACAGTTGTGCGTGGCTCCGGAATATCTCACAAGAAATCTTTCTTGCAAACCTATTTCAGTAGCCATAAACAAATTCATGAAAGCAGGGCGGTTTATGTTACGTTTGTCTAACAAAACAATGAATAATGGAACAATATGTATATGAACGCACAGTAGGATAGGGATACTTTTGAAACTATGCGTATTCCCACGTTAAGTGTGTATATGTGGCTTTTGTTTATCGTCCATATTTATGTTATTTCAGGACTTAATGTCTTCCTTACCTAAAGTCAATTAACTTATCGATTCTTTTTAAGTAAATACCATACACATACCTAGGTATTTCTTTAGACTTGTCATATTAGGTAGTCATTAGCACTTAGTGAGCCAGCCAATAAATAGGCGAGTATGACATAAAATATACTGTAACTCAAATATTGATTTATAAAATGGCATTGAGCCTAGGTTCCGCACAAAATAGCTAAGATTACACACACGTAGGTAGATTCTAAAATTAGTATTATACGAAGCGAAGTTGCGGCGATCGTACAACTCTCTTTTCAGCAAGACCTGGTAACGCGAGTATCAAAATGAACAATGAGTTAAACTCACCTCGGGCAGCTCATCGGGCACCTTCCCCATCCAAGACAGCGACAGAATGGAGCAGTCGCATTTTGCATTTACGTTTCTCTCGAAGTGAAGATGCATTTTCGCTGTTTCAGTTCAGACGTAAACTCAAACGTACAACATCGTCGGTATATTATGCAGACACGCGCGGAAGTCGTCTGCCGATTCGCGAACGCTCGAGCTGGCGACTTAACGCGCACATTTTACGGGATCTAGTGATAAAACATTTGGGAACGGATTATGAGAGATCATTTATGTTGGATTGTGAAGTGGTCGGGTGAGAGCGCGTCGGTCGGCTCGCTGACGTGACGGAGGGTGACAAGCGAGCCTTCGGCGGCGGACGGCGCAGGTATTGATTGCGCACGGGGGCGCGCGCACCCCACGACCTCTACCGCTGCCGCGAAAAACCGGGGAAACCCGTGGAAAACTCGCTGAGATGGCGCTGCGATACAGAACAAAAGGACCAATTTCAACACCTGTTACTATAAAATAAAAACAGTGAATTACTATACCCATGTACCACAGGTAAATATTGATAAGAATTTACATACCAAATTAATCAAAATGATGATGAAAGAGGCAAGAAGTATTAGTAGTACTTACAATATTATTATCATACTATTTAAGACGGCGTCGGCGTCGTCGTCGTGCGTGACATATTTTTTGTTGCATTAACTTTCAAAGCTTAGAATAATAACGCATAGAAGCCGCGTCTAGTACAAAACACGAGCGATATCGTGTGTCCAGTTCATTTTGTTTGTGTGCGTGAGCCGAATGTGTCTACGTTCCGCAAACGCACACAAATATAGCTTTCAGTGATACCATTACCAGGCCTTTACCCACAAAAATATGGGAAAAGGACCAAACCAAGACAAGTATTTTATGTTATCAGGAACTGGAACTTCATTATTTTTCCGGAAGATAAAATTCGATTTATCCTTACATATTATAAAACAAAGTCCCCCGCCGCGTCTGTCTGTCTGAACGCGATAAACTCAAAAACTACTGAACAGATTTTCAAACGGTTTTCACCATTGGACGGAGTGATCATGCGGAAGGTTTTAGTATATAATTCACTAGCTTTTACCCGCGGCTTCGCCCGCGTGGATGTCGCAAAATATTCCACGGGAACGTTCTACCGGGAATACATACCTAATAGCCAAGGAAAAGATCATAATTGACTAACTTTCAGCGGACGCAGTGGTAGGCTACAGCGCCCGCGTTGTCAACCATAATTATTTTGTTACGCGTAATTTTGAAACTGTGTTATCTCTTAAACTATTCATTTAAATGATGTGAAGTAAAGGCATATTTTAATCGAAATTGAATGCCCAATTTAAATAACCTATTTAATTGGATAAGGATTAATAAGATACCGGTCAAAATAGCTTCGGAAATAACAATGAAAATTTAATACAATTTTGAAAGATAAAAATGGTTAATGTGGGTCACCCTTAGAAGATAGACATATGCCATCGCGGACTTTTTTGTTGCAATTTTTAAGATATACAATTATCTAGAACATAAATTTGATTTATTTCTCACGGCTTACGCAGCGCACGCCAGTAAAGCTCCCAGTCGGCATGATTTTTTCCGACATCTTCAACAATAATCGTCATATTTCAGCCAATTTACACAAAACCTTAATTAATTATACACTAAAACCTTCCGCATGAATCACTCCGTCCAATGGTGGAAACCGTTTGAAAATCTGTTCGGCAGTTTTTGAGTTTATCGCGTTCAGACAGACAGACAGACAGACAGACAGACGCGGCGGGCGACTTTGTTTTATAATATGTAAGGATTAAGGTTTTGTATAAATTAGCTGAAATATAACAATTATTATTGAAGATGTCGGAAAAAATCATGTCGACTGGGAGCTTTACTGGCGTGCGCCGCGTAAGCCGTGAGAGATAAATCAAATTTATGTTCTAGCTAGAGTATTGTATACCTTAAAAACATCTTCTAAGGATGACCCACAGTAACCATTTTATCCCTTAAAATTTTATAATATTTTCATTGTTATTTCCGAAGCTATTTTGACCGGTATCATGTTAATCCTTATCCAATAAAATATGTTATTTAAATTGGGCATTCAATTTCGATTAAAATATGCCTTCACATCACATCATTTAAATGAATAGTTTAAGAGATATCACAGTTTGAAAATTACGCGTAACAAGGCTTGGGTAAAAGCTAGTTTAAAATAAAAGGAAATAAATGAACCGTTAATCGCATGAAGAAAATGATTAGTTCAATGCGTTTAGAATGTGTGATGGGTTTTTAATATTAACATGTATTAATTGCTGACATGTAAAAAATCGGATATGATATCAAATAATAGTAAGTGTTGTAAGTTTCCAAATACTTATTTATATTTAAATAGGAGGATGACTGAGAAAATTACAAAAAATTAAAAAGTTTAAAAACATTAAGTAGCAGTGTCGATAACGACCAAAATTTAGCGGCTGTAAATAGTTTAAATGGACGCACCCAGAATCGCCACCAGTATCCTATTTACAAAGACTAATATAAAATACCTAATGACAAGTTAGTTTCTCGAAACTGGCAAAATGTTTTATCGTATTCCATAAGGTAGGTAGTAAGGTACCTACATCAAAAACATTTTTTTTTGCTAAACCAAAATAAGAACAAAATTGAAAGCAATGTGGGTATTTTTTTCCCCACAAATAGCAACACTGTATTGTGATAAAGTAGGTTATTAGAATTTTTGTTTGATGATCGATTTACGTAAAAAGAATGTATAAAATGTAAGTATTTACTTATGAAATGTAATTTGATCACATTTTGTCTTGTTTTCCTAGTGCTATGACATCTCTTCACGCTACAAACTGTCATTTTCAATTATTTTAAATTATTTATTCGCGAGCTGTGTTCGACGGAACGTGACCTTGAGTACTGACGGCTCGCCGAGAGAAGTTAGCCACTATGGCTAAGTTTTAGTTGCCTCACTTTTTGCACTCGTACTAGGTTTCTATGCGTTATTATTCTAAGTTTCAAAGATAAATAACATAGGTATTTGAAGAATAATTAATTTGAATGGTGAGAAGCTAAATTATTTAGATGAAAAAGTGACTAAAACAGGTAGTGGTGGTAAATTCGTACAGCAGGATCACCCATTGCACGAATTTGGCAAGTTCCTCACTGCGACTCTATTAACATGCACCCGCGTTTATTATTACTTAATAATACATAGTGTGGACCTGAACAAAAGCGGTAGGTGTGCGGTAGATGCGCGGTAGGTACTCATGTTTTTTCATTTCCTCGAATACTGCGTTGTTTATGAAAGGCTTTTTACATGTTGATGTCGAGTGGATTCGAGTGAGGGCTGATGGCAAATTCGTTTTTAAATGCCGCAATATTTGTTTAAGGTATGTATGTATGTACCTACTAGCTAGCTTACCTAAGTAAGTACATAACTTTCTATTAGCGATCGTTTAAGCGTAGTAAAAAAAAGCAATATAATTCATTTTATAGTTTATTGCCTATAAAATCAAATTACATTACATTACGACGACAAAATATCACGTGAAAGGAATAAAATATCACAGAATCCAGACAAAACAGTTAAATAGAAAGTTCATGATTTAAAACTTGATTTCCTTCAGAGTGCCCCACGTGAGTCCTGACTTGACTTTGACGGGCAGAGGCACTCTTAATTTGACGGTTTCTTCCATGACCTGTTTCATAATACTTATGAAGTAATGTTGGTACTTTTCTGGCACTTCGTATATGAGTTCGTCGTGCATCTGCAGTATCAGGCGAGGCTTTGGGTCGAGGCTGTCAGTCCTGGTGTCAATGGAACACATGGCAGCTTTCGCAATGTCTGCGGCGGAGCCTTGGATTGTGGTGTTTACTGCTTGACGCTCGGCAGCACCTGATGAGCAGAAATAAATGGGGTGTTATGATGAACTGCATTATCTATCGATGTGAAAATAATGTTATCAGATTTTTTTTTTTTATAAGTAGTGGTAACGGGTCTTACGAGTTGTAGGTCGTGGGTTCGAACCCAAGCAGGCGCTTTACTTTGTGTAAATAATTTCATCACCACTGCTCTCAAAACGTTGTAGGAAAACATTGTGAGGAAACCGGCATGTCTTAGAACCAAAATCCCGCACTGGGCCCGCGTGGTAGATAACAGCCTGCTCCCTCTGACGGCGAGGAGGCCTGTGTCCCAGTAGTGGGAACATTAATAGGCTGATTATGTTATGTTATGTTTGCTATACCTACTGCTCTTTTTATGTCTTCTGCTTTCATTAACAATATGGGCGCTACAAAGATATATTTTTTACTAAATAATTACAATTTATGAACTAAAAAGTAGTTTATTATTAACTAGCGACCCGCTTCTGCTTCGCACAGTTTTTACGACTTGACCAAACATCGAGATTTCTTAGGTAAACGTAACTTTAATATTAACTGATTATACACATAAAGCCTCGTGCATACTAGCGCGACACGACATCGCGACGTGACTCGAACAAAACAATTTCTAAGAAAAGTTCACGGTAGAACAATTACCGGTGTCGCGTTACGCCAGTCTGTACGAGGCTTAAACCTTAAGGAATAAATGCTCTAAACCAGTGTTTTTCAACCTGTGGGTCGCGACCCCCCTGGGGGTCGCTTTCAAGCTTTCATAAGGGGGTCGCGAGGGCTCAGTAAAAAAAAAAAGAAAATATTTTTCAACTGTTTTGTTGCTTTAGATAATTCTAGCAGATTTTTTTTTAAGTTGGATCCCAAAATTGCCTCATCTAAGTCATCTATAGCTGCATATAAAAACATAATTACTCTACTGGGAAATCCCTCGTAGCCATGAATGACCCTCATAAATCCATCAATTATACGACATAAAATTTACTTAAAATATACTTAGGATTTAATAGGAGGCGAGTTGGATACGCTGTCCCCACAAATGCATCATATCGCTTTTCCGTTGAGGCGTTTGGCGATGTAACATTTTATTTTATTTATTAGGGAAAAAAACAGTTACATGTTAGGGCGGTATAATAACATTCTTAAAATAAATAGTTAAACATTTAACCCACACTATTGTCCACGGATTTATAAAAAAAAAACCAGGCAGTCTGGGAATGCCGATTGAATGAAAACTAAGTAAAGCCATCAAACGAAAAAGTCAGGAATTATGTGGCTTGCTATCAGTACAAGAATGAAAGCGCTAGCTCCATTTAAAAATATCCAAAAAAATAAAACAGAGTGCGCTGTCAACAAAAACTTGAACGTCTTACGAATTTTCGATAAGGTCACGTGTTCTGACGCGAGTTTAAAATTTTTTACCCATCCTAAAAAAAGTGCACAACTCACACAAAAAAAGTGCACAGCACAACGTTTTTGAAGTTTTCACTTCAAAAACGGAAGCTATTTAACTATTATTTATAATTATTTGTATTATAACGAAATACAGATTATAAACAGTGGAGGATAGGGGGTCGCGAAAAAAAATTTCATACTAAGAGGGTCGCGTCATGAAAAAGGTTGAAAAACACTGCTCTAAACGATGGTAAAATTAAAAACCTCATCAAAATCTGTTGCGTGGTTTAGAAGTACAACGCGAACATACAGACAAATGCGAAAAGCGACTTAGTTTTATATAATAATAAATTGTATAGATACTTACTCTTTTTAGCTCCAGCAACACTTTTAATCTCGGGCAAATATCTCCTTCGTTTAGTGAGCGTCTCGACGAATCCTCTCGCCCTGCACTCTTCTATAACCGACTGAGTGAACACTTTCACGGCCGGATAGGTTTTATAGAACGAGTCCATGAACACTGCCGCCTCCATCTCCGATACGTCGAGAACCTGCCCCAGTGTTTTGTTCCCCATTCCATAAATAATTCCGTAACAAAGCTGCTTGGCTTTCTGCCTGAGATCATCGTCTACCTGTTAATAATTCAATGATTTTCCAATATCGGCCGTAAAAAGGTTATAACTTATAAGCTAAATAATAAGAAGCCGCGCTCAGTCAAGTGCTCTTTTATGTTGAGCTTCAAAGAACAATAGAAGATTGCGCTAAATATAGCGGACTTGCGTCGCAGATTTTGTGGAGCTAGGTTTTGGGGTCTCAAATAATCAAACTTATTTTTCTTAGACGGATACAAAAAAATATGAAACAATAAAGCCACTATTATGTAAGTCGGTCAGCACTGAAGGCAACCGATACCTGCATCAGGCATAATCCGGGAAACAATTAAAACTTAATTGATAAAGAGATTCAAATATAAAATTTTACCTCGTCCTCAGGCACATTGCTCCATGACGCCGCAATAGATTTAAAAACATCCATATCAGAGTTCATAATGTTCATCAACACCTGATCTTTGCTGAAGTGCGTCAGGATCCTCATTTCCAGCTGGCAATAGTCTGCCGACACAATGACGTAGCCGGGGGCCGCTTTGAATATGTTCCTACAGTTGAACTCCACAACGTCATCACTTGCGACACTGTGCAAGTATTTAGCAGGGATTGAAAATGTGCGCGGCACATTCTGCAGGTTCGGCTCATGCATACTGATCCGTCCCGTGCAAGTGAACATTGTGTACGTCGGATTTATTCTGTGAATAAAAAATATAAGGTTTGCGGCTCTCACTTTAATTAATGCTCCCTTCTCCTCATGCAACCCCCTACCACCCACAACTGTAAACGTGTAAACTGCTCATAATAAAACACTTTTTTGTAATTTGCACCGCGTACGTATTCCCTTTATGTGAGTGAGTCCAATTTACTTGACATTCATATTTTTGTTCTATGTGGTCCTTAGTTCATTTAAATGCAACAGACTGTTAAATACATAAGTGGAATGGAGTTGTTTAAACGTACGCAGACTCATGAAGAGTGCACACAGGGGGCTAAATCATTAATAGATGACAAAAACGAAAAAAAGAACTGCAACTGGTAATTAATGGTTACACAGTATACACCGTTTGTGCGGGAGGGTCCTTCGATCGGAATAGAGAACAATCAAAACCGGAATGTACCCTCAGCGTAAGGTGAACAAGATTAATAACATAAAATCTGACAAGTCGTAGGTGAAGGCGCAATTGCTACAAATTACTCGTCCGTACCGAGCCGCGCCTGCCGCTACTCTATATGTTTAATTAATCTTAATAAAGTCTGAAACATTTTTGACACAACATAGATCTGTATCGACCCCCTTCACTTACGAAATAATTTACTGGGTTGAAAGAAATCTTAATTTCCTCCAGGTTAAAGCAGATTAAACTTTGTACGGTGGTTTATCGAGTTTTTCACTGTGGTCCAGACCTTCATAGGGCTTGTACAAAAAACTACGAATTCGCATCGCATCGCAAAAATCTGCGAGCTCCTATAAACAAAGCTCTTCTAAAAACCTGCGATGCGACGTCGCATCGCAGTTTTGTGTACAAGCCCTTAGACCATTATTTGCATATGCGACCAAACTTGTACGATTTGTTGAAAGTAGGTAGCCCGATTGTAACTTGCATTATTTGCGTAGCAAGTGAAAACCACGTAGCAAGTCTTATGTGCGTAGCAAGTTTAACCTGCGTAGCAAGTTTACCCGGCGTAGCCAGTGGAAATTACTTAAATGAAACCTCCATGTGGAAAAGAACTATCTCCTCAACAAAAATATAAAATGACAAACTGAATATTTAAACTTTTTTTTTCTGTTTACACATTTTTTTTATTATCTGCTCTCTTTCAAGTCCACCTTTGTACCTCATTGTGTGTGTGAAGTATAAATAAATAAATACATCATGCCTAGACCGCCTTTAGTAGTTTATTGAACCGTATTCCATATTACTCCAGTAAGTCGAACTACATATCCAAGAAATAGGCAAAAAAAAACACTATTACATTACCTATCTCCCTGGCTGTAGATACAAGCCTTCTCGGTGAGAGGATACAACGTTTTTGTCAATATAGAATTAAGCTTCCTCCAATAAATAACAGTACTTGACAGGGGACTGTTGTGCGATGTTAGCACGCTCTTCTTAGTGCTCACTTTACGTCCGTTGTATATTCCCAGAACCTGTCAAAACATAATCACAATTTTATATGAAATCTGCAGTTCCTGGAGCGTTGATAAAAAATCAGAGTTTTAAAAATAAAATGTCGCACCAGGTATGAATGAGCGATGATGAAAAAATTCAAAATGTTTTATTATTTTAACAAGTAAACCTTAACAACTAGTGATTGGTGCCTCCTTTTAAGCAGATATACCTGTGTTAGGAGACGGTAGCGGTTCTGGGGGGCTAGGGGGGCTCGAGCCCCCCTCAAAATCGTATCTAATCTTAAAGTGAACTTGATAATATTCTCTTAACTTAATAAGTACCTATAATGTTTTCAAGTTATTTTTTCTATAAGTTGTTTTGTTTACGTGCCGAATTTTGCGCTCACGCTGCCCGGTTTAGCCGCCATGTATATTCACCGAGATATGTCTGGTAGTCTACAACCTAACGAAGTCATTGAGGAATTCGCGAATAGTAATCCGAGGAGGCATGTAAAATGTTGTGTTCTGTTTTAATGTACCCTCAGTGGGGACAAGCCCCCTTCCAAACGACAATCCTGGAACAGCCTCTGTTAGGAGACTCCGCTCTTCCATAACTTAAATAAGTCTAATTTACTTGTTTTATGCTAATGTAGATTTTTACTAAAGGAAATAATATGAGTGATAAATAATAAATGAATTTAATTATGTACGTACGTAGTATAAACACTTTTACACGTCAAAAATAAATATATATCTATACGTATATACTTAATGAAATAGAAACGAAGAATTTTTGTCTATTTATCTGGATGTATGTTCCGGATTAGCGCAAAAACGGGTGAACGGATTTGGTTGAAATTTGGCACACATCGTTTACAACCTGGATTAATACATAGGGTACTTTTAATCCCGTTAGTACGTATAGCTCGATTCAAACTTAATGGCGGCTCGGAACGTGAGGCGATTCGCCGCGCAGAAACGAATTCATGGATCAGCGAGACTGAGGGGTGGGGTACTGCGCAGCCAATAACTAAGTTCCGAGCCGCCATTAAGTTTGAATCGAACTTGACCTACGTATATTTTCCGAGATCCACTCGGGCGAAGCCGCGGGCAAAAGCTATAGTTATGTTTAAAATAGTTCGACTTTGTAGAGACGACGCTCTAGAAAGTCGAACTATTCCTGAAACTCGAAGTGCCCGCTTCACAATTTAATATCTACTAGCTCTTGCCCGCGGCTTCACCCGCATGGATGTCGGAAAATATCCCACGGGAACGTACTACAGGGATTTAAAAGGAAGCGAAGCGATGATCGCATACCTAATAATAGCCGACAAAAAGGTCATTGACTCCTGTCCTAGCGTTGCGCCGCTGTCAACCATAATTATTTTATGACGCGTAATTTAGAATCTGTGATATCTTTTAAAGTAATGTAAGTGAAGTGTGGTTCATTTAAATGATAATTTATGATGTCAAGGCATATTTTAATCTAAATGAAATGCCTAATTAAAATAACATATTTTATTGGCTATGGATTAATATAATACCGGTCAAAATAGCTTCGGAAATAACAATGAAAATTTTATCATATTCTGAAAGATAAAGATGGTCATCCTTGTCCATCCTTAGAAGATAGACATACGCTATCTCGGACTTTTTTGTTGAATTTTTTAAGATGTACAGTCGTATACAACATTAATTTTAATTCTCTCTCTACGGTTTACGCGGCTGACGCCAGTAAAACTCTCAGTTGGCATGATTTTCTCCGACATCTTCAACAAGCATCGTCATACTTCAGCCGATTTACCCAAACCCTAATGATTATACACCTTCCTCATGAATCACTCCGTCCATCGGTGAAAACCGTTTGAAAATCCGTTCCGTAGTTTTTCAGTTTATCGCGTTCAGACAGACAGACGCGTCGGGCGGACTTTGTTTTATAATATGTAATGATACTATACTAATAATAAATCTGAAGGGGTTGTTTGTGTTTTATTTGTTTGTTTAAACGCGCTAATCTCTGGAACAACTAGTCGGATTTGAAAACCTCTTTTTGCCCAATTCTTACGGTTATGGGCTATTTAACATCACGCTACAACCCTTAAGAGCCGAGCATATAGAAAAAGTCTGAAAGAACGCGAAGCGCAAAACTAAGTAACAACGCGGGCGGTCGATGCACTGCGTCGCGGTGGGTCGGGGAAACAAGAAATTTCACGCGGACGAAGTCGCGGGCGGAAGCTACAATCTATACATATAATAAAACAGTAGAATCCGGTGTTAGTCTGTCTGTCTGTTTGTTTGTTCGCGCACATCTCCGGAACCGGATTTTCATGTTGTGTGCCCTGATAGACAGAGTATAATTTGAAAGAGAATAGAGACGTTGTTTCTTTAAAATCGGATGTTGCAAAAAAAGTTATATTCATAGAAGACGGTATTCTGTTCACGACACATTGTGCTCAATTTGTGAGACTAGCCTAACAAAAAATACTATGTTTGCATGAATTCAACATAGTATTATCCCACTGATAGGGTTTGGATGAAATTTGGCGCACAAATAGTTTATAAGTAACATACAATTACTAGGCCTGCATGAATTCATGTTTAGTTTATTTTGAGCCGTAGTTTTGAGTATATGAAAAAAAAGCTATCTATAAATAAAAGTCTATTGCCGCATGTATGAAAGATCATCACTAAAGATTGGCTCGACAAGGTATGCATGAAATAAATTTTTGTAAATTCTACCGGAATCGTCGAAAATACACATGGGCGACGCCGGGCTCGAACTGTAATAAAACTATAACTAACGGTGCGACATATTGCATGTATTGCGAAAGTTATTAGGTACCTTGGCAACATCTTTGGAAGAGTTAAAGTTGAAATGATATCCGCAAAGTTTGTACGCCTTCTTTTGCAGACTTTCTTGGGAATTTCTTACATCAATCAAAAGTCGCGACGCGAGATCCTTGTCTACGGTGATTCCGTAATATTCGCAGTTGGCCAGAATCTTCGAGACTTGGTTCTCGATATCTGTCAAAAGATCGTTAAGTTAACATTGATGGACGATGGATAAAATAATAATCAAGAGTTAATTAACTTGGTGGTCCTTTTTGCTATCCTAAAAAAACATTACCCTCCTTCTGGGGCAGTAGGGTAAAAAGCAAAGGAAAGTCCATTGCAGGGACAGCAGCATCATTTTAATTTTGTATTATTTTTCAGGACGTTTGTATCCAATGTTAATTGTATACCAATATTCTGACGCTGTGGAACTGATAAAGCTGTTCCACGTATCTATTATGTGGGGTGCGCCAAAGTTAACCTAAATTTTCAACTCCGATAATTGGAAATCCGAAAATGTTCTTCCTAACATTTTTCATCGTAACAATCACAATTCCTAACTACTCTGTCTCTAATGTTCATAATTCCGAAGCATGTAACTTCATAATGTCAGTAGCAATAAACATCTATTATACTTTTATTTGTTTTCCTATATTTTCTCAACATAACCATCTTTTACACTATTATTCAAAGTCATATATTTTTTGTTTAGATTAGGATTAGGTTAGGTTAGGTTAGAACTGTGACCAACTACGCGCGAGCCGAACGAGCGAAGCGAGCGGTGCCGCGGCAGCGGCCGGCGAGCGCTACCTCTAAATTGGTCGCGAAATTTTTCTAAGTATTTTTTTCATAGTGCCCCCAAGACGACTCTTTGACCTGAATTTCATTCATTTAAGACAAAAATCAGTGAAACGACCTTTAATCATTCTAAACAGTTGGTTTTTAGACATAATTATCTCAGGTATAGTTATAGTAATAAATATGTAACAACAATAACCAAAAATAAAATGGCTAAATGTAAAAATGTGAACAGTTGTTTTGTAATCACAAGAAATAGTTTAAAAACAAACCTTTTCCTTCAAAGCATCTGGTTCATGATTATGTTCTCTCAGTAGAATAAAAGCGTTTTATGATAAAAAATAGTAGGAGTTTAAATATATTTACATTAATGATATTATTAATTACAATTTTCGGAAACATGAGTGTTATGAACATCGCCGGTAGCACTACAAATAGTATGAACGAAAACTTTAGGATGAAAAATTTTAGGAAGAGTGATCATTCGGATTACAAATCGTTAGGAAGAACAATTTCGGGTAAAGAACTTTAGGTGAGCCAATATGGACCCTATTATGTGTGCTGATTTTGATAATGGAAAAAGACGTATGAAAGAAACAATGTTAAAATAAAAACACGTTAGACGCACCTATGACACTTCGAGCAGGTTGTAGAGATGCCAACAAAGCTTTTTCTTGATTCTCAGCAATCATCCAAAGTGACCAGGCCTTCAAGCACAGACCTTCCGACGTGTCTAAATTCTTCAACTTTTTTTGCTGATTGCCAACTTTTAACGGCGCTTTTGTAAAATCTATCCCACAGTACTTTTTAGTCTAAAATACGAATGTTTGTTATAGTCATGAATGAAAATTAAAAAGCAAGTGCGTTTAAAAATGTTTCCACCAACACTTACTAGATGATCAACGTCCGGTATTTTTTCGCTGCTATCTATTAACCATTCAATTAAAGATATATCGATACAGTTTGTCGATATATTTATGCCAAGCCATCGTTTTAGGTAAACGTTCACCATTTTCGAACACAACAATTTTAGGTTCAAAGTGGTTTCCTTAAACCAGCTACGCAATAAATTCATGATCATTTGCACACTATCTAAAGATGTAAAGTCAAGAAAAATACTTGTTCCTTGATTTACGTAAATAACTAACCCTTTTATTGGGCAATCTTCATTTCTATCTTCGACTTTCCGAACAGGCTTATGAAAACCAGCTATGTTACTTCCTATAATTTCATTACTGGCTAAGTTCATTTTTTGTAAAAGCAAATGAACAGATGCCGTTTGTACACTCTGGATTATATGTAAATTCTCAATAATATCATTTCCTCTTAAAACATAACAATCCACTTTGTATTTATGAAATTCGATCCAAAAATGTTTGGATAAGGAACAATTTATCTTTGGTAAAATACATGTATTTACTTTACATATTATTTTCATATCATCTTGTATTGAAAATTCTCTTTTATTCTTTTTTATCAAAGGTTGCATTTCTTTGTACGAAGTTTTTCTTCGTTTGAATGCCACAACATTCTTATTAACTAGATTACTTCTAGCTGCAATACGATTGTTTTCAAACTTGGCAACTTCATTTTGTATGATATTATCGTCTTCATAAATCAATTTGATATCTTCGTTTTCACCATCGTCTTCACCTTCAGAATGGACTAACGTGGATTTAAATGCATTTAAAATTGTGTTGGTGTTAATATTAGCATAATCTGATGCTGTTTCTTGTCTTAACAATATAGTTGGTTCTTTGTCGAGCAATTTACTGGGTATTAAGTCTATAGGCAAACTCTCTTCAAATAAACTAGAATTATCTCCATCCGAAGAAAACAAACTTATGTCTTTTGTCGACATATGTGTAGACGAACTCAAAATATCTGTCGTGTTGATATTATCTGAGACAGCAGATCTTTGTTCAACTTCACCAAAACTAATATTCGGTGAAAACATGTTGTCAGATGTGCGCAACTTTGTTAAATTATCAAAACCAGCTTCAGTAAAATTTAAAGAATCCCATATAATATCGTTTGATAAACTTGGACTGTTATTTTCACTTTTATTGCCGATTTCTTTTGAAATATTGGCACTTGTTTTGGATATTTTATTTTTATCCATAAATTTTAAAGCTTTGGTATCAGAATTTAAACCCTTTGTTTGTGAAACACTATTTATATTAGGGCTGTTATTTTTTTGTTCGACTTCTTGTTTTTTAGCTACTTGATGATTCGGTTCTATGAATTTTTTTGTGGAATTGTTTTTTGTTATGTTTTCTTGCGTGTTATTAGGCTGACTTATTTCTTGTTCGTCAGTTTCCTGATTCTTGAGAATTAATATTCCATTTAGACTATTATTTAAATCTTGTTTTTTTGTAGTTTCTAGAGAATTAGAAGTTGCTGCAGATTTAGAATCCCACTTAATTTCCACAACACCTATTTCAAGAGATAAATATTTTCTAGCTTCCGCAATAAGATTCTCGGCAGCTTCTTTAGTAGTGATACCACAATACCCCGTAATCCAAATAGTTTTAATCTTATTACGTTTCCTTATATCATCACTGTCATCATCATCTCTTTCCTTTTTACTTTGAAAAGGTACTGACTTGTGAAGAATATTTTCTATCGTATTTGCATCAACTGAGGCAATACTGGAAATTGATTCAAAGCCTGCATCGAAAAGTGTTCGGGCTCTCATACCATTAAGAGATGGCAATTTCATTAACTCTAGCAGTTCAGAGTGAATCCCAAAATGTAAACGGTCTTGGAATTGTGAGATTAACATTTCCATATTTTTCCACCCCAACTGTCGGCAAAAGGCTGTTACCATACCTAAAAATGAATTGGGTATGAATTATAAACTATTTATTTTTAAACTGGCCAACTGTGATTTATAATCGCGCACTAAGTGTTCCGTACCAAGAAAACTGTTATGCGTTATCTTCTTTTTATTATTTGTCATGATAGTGGCCATAGTTACACAAAGAAAAAAATACAGAAAAATACTGGGTAAGGTAAAGGTGAGTGATTGTTTTTAGGACCTTTCATAATTTTTGAGCTTTTTGACCTGTTTGTGTAATTCTGTGAAAATTTTAACTGACTAGCTGCTATGGATCGAAAGATACAGCTCTGTGACAGACAAAAAATAGAGGGCGGCGTTGGCTTGGAACGAACGAACTTGGAACTAAAACGATGCCGTTTGCACCGTTGGGTATTTTACTAAAAAACATTTAACAAAAAAAACTGCACTCACCAGCGAAAGTCGCAGCTCCTTGTTGAAGACTCTGCAGGAAGCCGCGCGCGCATTGGAACTTCATTGCTACCTCTGCTAATGGAACCTCATTGACTAGGTCCTGTAACGCTAAGGCAGTATAGAACCTTAAATAGAAAACAGACAATATGTATACATCATCGATCACTAATAAAGAACTAGTGATCGATGATATACATTCAATCCTTATACCGCATTTTCAAATGCGTGCTCGGCCTCGCCATTCGACGAATTGTTCGACGAGATATTCGTGTGGCTTTTAGGCTACACGAGTTCATCTCACCACTCGTTTCCCTTTGACTCCTGTCCAAAAGACCGCTCCCGAAGTCCCGACGCGAGCGCGAGCCGAATGACGAACTACCGTTTACATATTCGTGTTCGTGCCTCGACTTGCCGTGCGCCTCGTCACTTGCGCGAATGTGTAAATGCGGCTTTACATATTATAAAACAAAGTCCCCCCCCGCCGCGTCTGTCTGTCTGTCTCAACGCGATCAACTCAAAATTTACCGAACGGATTTTCAAACGGGTTCCACCAATGAACGGAGTGATTCATGAGGAAGGTTTTGGTGTATAATTCATGTTAATGTTTGTGTAAATTGGCTGAAATCTGACGATTATTGTTGAAGACGTCTGAAAAAATTATGCCGATGGGAGCTTGACTGGCGTGCGCCGCGTAAGGCCGCTTGTACACGCTAAGAAAAGTCGCCGGGCCTGTGCAAGAATTCTATAAGTATATAAAACGGTTGCCGGGCCTATGCAAGAATTCCATATAAAACGTGTTTTATATGGAATTCTTTCATAGGCCCGGCGACTTTTCTTAGCGTGTACAAGCGGCCGGTGAGAGATAAATAAAAATCATGTTCTACAGGATTATACGTCTTAAAAACTTAACAACAAAAAAGTCCGTTATGGCATAGGTATGTCTATCTTCTAAGGATGACCCACAATAACCATTTCTATTTTACAGAATTTGATAAAAATTTCATTGTTATTTCCGAAGCTATTTTGACCGGTATTATATTTATCCTTATCCAATAAAATATGTTATTTAAATTGGGCATTTCATTTAGATTAAAATATGCCTTGACATAAAGGGGTTTATTTATAAAGTTCGCTTAAAGTTAAGTGACGTTCAAACGTCAAAAATGTATGGTTAAACAGTCGCTAATCATTACTTAAGTTTAAGTAACGTTTATAAATAAACCCGCATATCATTAAAATGGAAACTTTAAAAGATATCACAGATTCAAATTTACTCGTAACAAAATAAGTATGGTTGAGGACAACGCGCGCGCTGCAGTAGGAGTCAATGATTTTTGCCTCAGCTATTAGGTATGTAATCCCGGTAGTACGGACCCGTAGGTTATTTTCCGACATCCACGCGGGCGAAGCCGCGGGCGAAAGGTAGTAAAGCATATAATTTTATATTTAAATTTAAGACGTACCTTTTGTGTATATTCACTTTATTTTGTATATTGCTTGGCTTGTTACCACCTCTAAGGCATCTTATTATAAAGCTCTCTTGTACACCCACCAGTTCCCCCACCCTCTTCATCGCCTTTGTGAGGGACTCCCAGAGAGTCAGCATATGTATCCAATCTATGTTACCCCACTGACTACTCACACTATAAGGTGTTACCAAATATATAAGATGTAAGTCTGTCTCCAACACTAGGCACTGGCGAGCCTTCTGCAACTCACAAAATAAGGACAACCCATCATTTGGAGCCATTGATGATGAGAGACAAGCTTTTCCTAAAGGAGTAGCAATGAAATGTTTCTCATCTCCTTCAGTTTGAATTCTTACTAACTCAAAGTTTTTCAATTCCTCTAAAGTATTTTCCAGCAGACAGTTTTGTACATCCGATTTGTCCTGTTGATTGTAAAGCAAAGTGCATTTGGAATACAAATCTAACTGTTCCTTTGTAGACAACACTTGGCTAGCTATCATTTCTAGCACTGCCCTCATATATTTATCTTCACTTTCAATGCAACTCTTGACTGGATCTAAAGTGCCCATCATTAAATCAAACCCAATTTTCTTCTCAGCTTCTGTGCATATCAAGACACTCTCACCCTTTGTGTCTCTGCCCATTCTTCCAGCTCTACCAATCATTTGTTTGTATGTCAAGATATTTATTGGTTGTCTTTGAAACACAGGTGACCGAATGATAACTTTTCTAGCAGGCAAGTTCACCCCAGAACTCAGTGTAGATGTGGCTACCAAGACTCTGATCGCCCCAGACTTAAATCCACCTTCAACAATGTCCCTTTCATCAAATGTCAGTCCAGCATGATGGTAAGCAACGCCAAATGATATGGTTTTCTTTAAAACTTGGTCTAATCCAACTGGACAATTCTTCAATTGTTCAAGAACTTCTAGAATATTGTCAGATTTAAGCTGACTTCTTAAAACAGAGCCAGCCTCACTGTCCTCACATCCTAGTTTATAAAATGATGATGATACAGACTGTGCTAAACTTTCACACCAATTCTTGGTCATACAAAATATGAGGATTGAGCATCCACCTTTAATAGTTTCCAAACATATTTTTAGAACATTATCTCCTTCAGCAGTTAAACTCATGTCTATAGTATTAACACAAGCGCCTAGTTTATCATAGTATTTATTCCCCACCAAACAGTACTCATCAAGAGGGATTGGTCTAAACTGCGTGATGAATAATTCAGCATCCAACCAGTTAGCTAGACTCTCTAAATTGGGTAATGTGGCGGACATACCCACTATTTGTATTTGTACATCATCTGAATTGGATGATACATATTTAATTTTGGTCAAAAGCAATTCTAGAATATATCCCCGACTGGGATCGCCCAGCAGATGTAATTCATCTACAATGATAGCTCCTAGCTCTGTTATGCTACCTTCATCTAACAGTTTGTTTACTAAACTGTTTGCTTTCTCAATGGTGCATATTGCAACATGGACAGCCTGTAAGCCCCCAGGAGGGGACTGAGATCCCATGAACCCCTCCACTCGAATCCCTGAACTGGACAGTATATCCTGAAGATAAAACATTTTTTCTCTAACTATTGAAACAAATGGTAAAATTATAATCACCTTCTTCTGGCGTTCCAAAATTGTTTTTATTGTTAGTATTTCGGCAACAAGAGTTTTGCCTGCAGATGTGGGGGCTGAGTAGACTAAGTTACAGCAGTCAAAAAGTACCTTCGAGTTACCCAAACAGGTAACCTGCCACTCAAACATTTCTGTAATACCTCGTTCTTCATATTTTTTTGCTATTTCTAGTGGCAATCCCCAGTCTTTTAACTTTTTATAATTACTCCTTCCTATTTGAGATATCACTGGATTGTTTTGAGTTGAGTCTTCTAATGATATTATGGTGCTTTGTGAATGACTGTTAAGTTTCTTATAAACTTTGTCACTTCTTTTTAATTCTGAATCATATTGTTCTGAAGCGTGTTCTTTCACAACTTGCAAAGAACTTTGTAATATGAATGAATTATCGAAGCAGTTATCTAAGAAGCCAATGTTTTCGGCTATAAATTGAGTATCAATAACTTCTGCATCCACATTAGCCATTACAAATGCGAAATCATCATTGTTTTAAAACAATTATAAAATTCATTTTCACAGAAAATCAAATCAAAGGCAACAGACAAATATGTCACAGTCAATTTTGACAATTGACAACGACGTTTTGGATGACGCTTGTAAACAAAAACTAGAACAGCTGATAACAGAGTTGCCAATCAAAATAAGGAGGCTTTCTAATGTCTCGGCTATCCTACGATTTAGGATTATGATAATGGATGATTTAGAATAATGAGCCAAGATGGTACTAACAATAATCGAACTGTTCAATGGTTCTCAAAACAATCACAGTTTATATAAAGTGCTTTTCATCAAATAGTTCCTACGCCGTAAGTTGTAGTCGCCGTAAGGTGTTAGCTAACTCCCCTACGGGATCTATGGCAGCGCCTTAGCGTACCCTTGTTAGTTGTTCGTCCATTGAGGTAGAAATGTTCGTCTTACAACCGTGGCGAACCGATGTTCTGTTACAAGTGAATGCTCAAGTCTATCAGCAAAAATTTTAAAGAAGCATAGAGCCAAACATTGCTACGACAATTTTCACGATCATTCTAGCGAACGCTCTAGTCAATATTCTCGTCAATAAAATATTCTTCTCCAAGATGTCAGACTTGACGGTCACGTGTGTTGCATTTGTGCCTCGGCTCGGCAAAAAGTTCGACTGTCCTTTCGCTAGAATGCTCGCTAAAACCACGGTAGACGGTAGAATAACTAAGCCATATCTTAGAAATAAGTGCCTACAGCCGCGCGGTACGTAAACATGCGATAGGGCTGCCCGCCTCCAGTATTTTAATTACATTTGCCTACTTTGTGTTTCCATTTAGTTTTGTGATTGTAAATATACTTTTTTTATCTACACAAATAAATAAAATACTTTGTGAATTGAATAACAAAACAAAACACAAATGCCCGAGGTTTTAAAACAAGCGTACCTACCGTATTAATTCATGAACCTCCTATAACTACCTATTTCACTCGTGTTATCACTTTCCTTTACTCTATTCACTTTATTTATTAATCCAGACATCTTTTTTTCGGGAGATAAAAGGAAATACTTATCCATTAAAAATACACACAATATGTACCTACCTACCAGTACTTAAGTAAAATTATTTTATAGTAAGACTATAAAATAATTTTGTTGTTGTTGTTTGTTAATAATAATACCTTTCAAAGTTTCCAGGTAATCTAAAAAAAATTATCTCTGGATGCGTTATTGCCAAATTCATGCAACCAAAAACAGCAACAATATATCCTACTCGTCATATTAAATATGTACTTGAATTTATTTTTAGTGTAAAAATCGCGCGGTTATTGTTAAAAAAACAACACACCGTTCGTTCGTCACTGCGGCACAGACGCGACTGTCTGCGTACCTCGCGCATACCTCGATCGAGGCGCGTAGGTATAGCTCGCGCTTCGTCCGTTTCTATGAAGTTGGCCTACCGTCGACCGTGCTAAAACGCTCCCGTTTATTTTTCTGTGATGTAACATTTGCTAGAATGCTCATTCCAAGTAAATGCTCAA
This sequence comes from Conistra vaccinii, assembly GCA_948150665.1. Lineage (NCBI taxonomy): Eukaryota > Metazoa > Arthropoda > Insecta > Lepidoptera > Noctuidae > Conistra > Conistra vaccinii. The sequence goes on from OX411318.1 coordinate 18,913,047, forward strand.
GTCTATCAGTACCTTTACAGTGCGTTCGTTCTGAGGTTCGTTCACATTTTATCCACAGACAGAGCCTGAGGACAGAGCATATAAAGGGGTTTGAAGATTTTTGTATGGAGGGTGGCCCTAACGTGAGGCCGCCATTTTGATTTTTTTTCAGAATCGCGGTGAAAATCAAAAGTTATTTATTTAGATAGAGGAGACGTATACAAACAAAAAATGTCATATAACATAATATCCTAAAGCGTCAGGTTTCGAAGTTATTGACCGAAATATAAGTCAAAAATTGAACGTTGAAACAGGGATTTTTTTGTTTTGTTTCCTTCAGGTAAGTATATTGAACTATGAAAACATAATTGCATCATGTATAGGTAATATTTTAGTTAAGAGCGAAAGAGACAATAATAATTGTATACCCCCGCCGAATGAGGACCTGTGTAAGTGTGTTCTATGGTATAATGTAGATATAATATGATGCATGGCATGGGCGCGAAACCAATAAAATCCTATTCAGCCTCCCGCTGCCTTCTTGGATGATATTATTTATACCGAATATGATTAAAAAACCTTATTTTTTATCCACTAGGTGTATTCAATTAATTTATGTGTAAATAACGTAATCAACATGAAGTACGAGTAACTACAAAATAAATAAATAAATTCGTTATAACAATTGTTATTTTATCTTTGAATATCTCAGAAACGTGACGCTTTATGATGTTATGTTATTTCAAGTTTTATGTTTGTATAGGTGTCCCCTATCCAAATATATGACATTTACAGTGCACCTCGATTTTGAAAAAAAATCAAAATGGTGGCTGATTTTAGGGCCAAAATCTTCAAACCCCTTTTATCTTGACCCGCGTGACGGGATGAGTAGCACTCGTAGCACTGAATTTTGCAGTCATGTGATTGGTTAGATTGGTAGAACTGTTCTGTCAGTCACCATTTGATTTTGAACTCTACAGTGCATTCATAACATTCATTGTAACTTGACCCGTGACTCGATTGGTACCACTGAATCACCGATATTTCGGATGGTGCTAAGTCGTTTAAAGTTATAATAACCAGAATCGCTAAGAGTGTCATAGCGCGCGTATATTTTCAAACGAATTAGCACCGTCAATAAATTCCGGCCGGAAATTCCGGTGCGTGTGTCATCAGTCATCACGCTTAAGTGGATGATAGACAGGCTTACCGGTTAAACACCACAATTTTAAAGTTCGCCAACTTACTTGGCTCGCCGTCGGTGACACACGTGAAGCTTTTTCACACTGAATCGCCATGTTTTCGAATTTTCTGAACCAAACTAACCATGCAGTCCATACATTACACAAATGACGAAAGAAAATGTTGGCTCGCGACTCGCGGCGATTACAGACGTACGAAACTACGAACAAAGGCGGGCTACGAGCAAAATATCAAACCTGTTGGGTCCGTCTGTCACCCCCTTTTAAAAGGTATAGATTATTTATATTTCTATGGAGGTGATAGACGTGCGAGCAAGTACGCGGTCTTATGGCTCGGCGATCTTACTCGCCGTGTGTCACCTTAAGTACGCGCACTTTAAAACCGCCGAGTAAGCTCGCCGCCGATCCAACAGGTTTGATATTTTGCTCATAGCCCGCCTTGGTTCGTAGTTTCGTACGTCTGTCATTGCCGCGAGCCAGCATTTTGTTTCGTCATTTAATTTTGTGTAATGAATGTTGTTTGGTTCAGAAAATCCGAATCCGCTTCACGTGTGTTGTGTCACCGACGGCGAGCCGAGTAAGTTGGCGAGCTTAAAAACCGCAGTCTCTACGTACGCATGTCTATCACGCCACTCAGAGCGTTCACCTTATGAAGTCCCCTACCTCAGGAATTGGCAGCATTGCATATGGTGCTGCCATTGGTTAATGTAGTATTCACCCCACTACATATTCATACTATTTACTTGCATATTTACGTAAAAATATGCAAGTAAATAGTACTATTAGTTATACTGTACCGATTTCTCTCTTTCAGTCGTCAGTAATTTGACATTCGACAGAAGAAGACAAAGCGTTGTGTAACTATACAGACGCTATACAACGTTTATTAATACGGGGATTAGAAAGTAAGTTAAAAAAATTTAGTGAAAGAGACTATTTCAATTTTAAATTATTTAAGAAAAAAATTCACTCAATGATTATGGTCTATAACTGTATGAGCAACTCCAGACATAGATCATAATATCACTGTCACTTGTCTTGTATGAACGTCGTCGGTATCTGTCGTATCAGATTCTGTGTCGCCGTCATATTTCCTAATTCAATCAGCAGTTCAGCCTCATTTAGCATATAAATGCAGCCGTCACGTTCATAAAATTTGTCCCCCCCGACCCTTGCTCGATAACGATGCGCCAGCCCGCGTTTTTGCTGAGCCTGTAGCTTTAAATTCCCCTTATAATAATAATGATCTATCCAGCTATCCTTGATCCAGCCTGTCCCTCTTGCTGTCCTCCCCCCAGCGAACGCCCTAAGCCGAGGTTCGTATCCCACAGGGGGTGCCCTTAGCGAGCGTTCGCCTAGTTTTAATTTAGCTTAGTTTATGCCCCTGGCTGGAGGCTTTGAGTTCTTTTAGGAGCTTAAGGCAGCCACAGGAAAGTCCGGTTAAGCAGCGAGTACCTTAGTGGTAACCTGCGAGACGCACTAGTTAAAAAAAAAAAAAAAAAAAACATAAAATTTGTCCTCTACATTTTTTACGTGATCTCACCGTTTTTGCCAGTCCTGTTGGATTATAGATGAAAAAGGTTCTTCACTTAACTTCACGATATTCCCAGCTTCACGATATTCCCAGCTTCTTGAGCAACATTATTTACTTTCTATTAACATTTTCCGCTTATATACAAAAAGTGTGGTTCACTTTTTGTACTGAAATCCTATTTGTCTTAATATTTTCCACAAAGTTGTTCGACCTCCTTTAAAATTGATGTCATTCTTTAATTCCACATCTAATTCATTCAAGGTAGGAACAACTTTCCTGACGGTATACATTTCATGGATTTTATTTCTTATTGCACATAAATCGAAATCATCGAGCTCCACTTTTTTACGTTTTTGACGATGTTTTCCAGGAGACTCAATTTTTTGAGACGTAGAGGCAGCAACTTCACCTTCTTTAGATATTCTACTTACGGTTTTTTCTGACATGCCTGCAATATACAAATAAACTGTTTGTATTCTTTTTATTCAATAAATATCAGCAAAGAATATTAAAAATACAGGCAAACTCATCACAATTTAAATTAATCAGTAAATTATTATTATCCATATTACCCATAATATAGGCATAACGTCTGAAGCTGGTATCCCAACTTTTATATTTTACTAACCTGTCATGGCGGCGACGCGAGATCGAACTTGATCGAGTGGAATTAACGGAGCTTGGTTTGCCTTTTCTTTCTCACAAAAGGCACGTACCTTCAACACAATCTCTCTTGCACTGCTTCCAAATGGCTTTGGCATGATTAATTCGGAAAATATCAAATAATTACACACTATCCAACGGAGCCCTTCCCACAATGAAAACCAGAAACCTGATAACAGCAATGGTGCCAACATGACGGCAGGGCAAGGGACAAGCTAAGTGAACGGTCTGTAGCAAGAAACATACCCTTAACTACGGCCACAGATTAATACAGATGGTTCACTATGCGAAATCATTTAAATAAAAAGCGACTCTAGCTACGACAAAATAAAGTTCATCTAGCTAGATGAATATAATATACAACTGTAGATAAATATCACTGTGCGACCTGAATTGCACTTTATTTTGTCGTAGCAAGAGTCGCTTTTTATTTTAATGTTTTTGCGGAGTGAACCGTAATAAACGCACAACGCACCAGCTGTATAAATTCACGCCTTCATCATGAGATACAAAGGGTAGGCAGAAAGAGCCACGTGTTGCGAGTGCTTTCCTTAGTGCCTTAAATTATATTCCTTAAACTTGTGTCTTATATTAGCTGGACTTGCTTGGCCGTCGCTTTTATGATGAGACTGACCAATTGAGGAGTTCTGTTAAATTGCTAATTGTAAGATACGCTTAAGGCCTTCGCAAGTCCCAGCAATACCTTATGGAATCCAGAACATAAAACGGAAAATGCCGAAATAACATAATTAATCTTCGTCTTACGTACCAAAACCTCGTAAAAAACTCACAAATGCATTATTCAATATTTATTTGTGATCACAGAATATGCCACAAGGCATCATATGTAGGTATAATATAACAAAGCATAGGGATTAAACTAGCAAATAACATAAATATGTATTAACAACCATTATAACTAAAACTAGCTAAAACTATATTATGTCCAATGATGCGCGAAATTCCAAATTTCGTACGTTTTTTGCAATTTGCAGGTCAGTGACAGGTTGTCTTGATTGATTCAAATATGATTTGCGACCGTAACAAATACGGCTCTATAGAATTATAATCATTAGAACCAGCAATAATAAGAGAGAGGTATTGGTGGTTTTAATTAGTGGTGGGTCGTTGTCGAATTTTTCGCGGACGAAACGCAACCGTTTTCGAGACGACGAAAACGGTTGCAAGAAACGGTCGTCGTTGCAACTGGTTTGAAGACGAAGAATAATTGCGTTGCCGTCTTTTCGACGTTCTCGTCGTTGTCGTCTTTTCGACGTTCCCGACGTTCTCGTCGAGTGAAATAGTTGCAGTTTCTTAGTTTCATGTATGTAAAAAGTGAACTTTATATCAGTGATATAAAGTTCACTTTTTATTGTAAGGACTGTTTTGCAAACAAACGGAACGAGACGCATTGACAACTGGTAATATATTATCGACTCTATATCATTGGTATAAAGTTCACTTTTTATTGCAAGGACTGTTTTGTAAACGACGACAACGAACGACGAGTGACTCGTCGTCCGTCCGTCTACTACTTGTCGCGTTCCGTTCGGTCGTTCGAAGACGACGACTCGTCTACTCGTGTTGTTCCGTTCGTTGAATCATTTATCATTGCGTTCTCGACTGTATTTTCAAAGACGTAAAATAAAGAATCGCACTGAATAATTCGAAGACTGGTTTGTGCAACGAAGACTGTTTGAACCCAGGACGTAAAACGGTTCCATCGTCGCAGAACATAAAACGGTCTTTGGAAACGGTTCGTCGTCGCAACGCCCACTCCTAATTTTAATGATTATAATTATATAAATAAATATTTGATACGGCCACGAATCATATTTAGATCATCATACAACCTGATACTGATCTGCAAATTGCAAAAAACGTAAGAAAATTTGAATTTCACGGGCTACCCTGACGCTTTCGCGTAATTGAATACTCGTACATGTAATGTAACTACATTATTTACAATATTTGAGGCTTTATGAAAGGCAGTTGTATTACAATATAATTTAATTGCATAAAATGAGATCAAGATTAATTTCAATTGCTTTAAATGTATTTTGACCCATCTTTACCCACACGTAACAAACAATAAACTTTTAATTTCGTGCAAATTCTATAAAACATACAATGCCGAAGTAATGCTGAAAAACTATTCTGCTAAACTAGAGTAAAAATAACATTATTCTATTTATTATTCATGAAGTTGTTCACTCTTGATTGAAAATTGGAATAGTAATACTAAAACTTATAAAATATCATAATGAGATTTTTGTAGCTGTTGGCTCTTTACCTTCTGTCAAGGCTCTCGATTCATGAACAAATGACGCATATGTTATGCCCTGGAATTGAAACGATAATATTAAGAAACTGTACAATTTAACTACAATACACAGTTTATTATTATTGATTCACTAGCTGCGTCCCGCGGTTTCACCCGCGTAAAGTAGTTTTTCTTTTAATCAGTATGTTGCTGTGGGAATATCGGAATAAAAAGTAGCCTATTTTACGCCCAGTGGCCTCAGCTATCTACTAGTGAAAGTCCCGTCCAAATCGGTCCAGCCGTTTCGGAGATTAGTCGGAACAAACAGACAGACATAGAAAAAAAAAAAGTGTTTTTGTTGTATGGATCGTATATACTTTCATATGCATTTAGTAAACAGCTGTTATTTTGACATTACAAACAGACACTTCAATTTTATTTATTTGTATAGATGTATAGATTACCTGTTGCATAGCAGCCCTGACAAATCCTTCATTCGCTGAAACAGTGAGAGCTTTGATCCTGTGTCCAAAATTAAATATAATTTTGGATCTTAATCTAACATGGCCTCTAACTTTTAAATTCTTTCTTGGATAATCATCTTCGCCTGAAAACAATTAAAAGAGATATAAATAACGCAATGAATGTTGTTGAACTGTCAAAATGAAACAAATTAGTCTGAATCGTTTACGAAAATGTGTTGCGTAATTAGATAGCAGCTTTGCTTCTGACTCTCCTAAGAGCACTTGCACACTGCATCAAATATGAATCCGAGAAAATGCCTTGCCGACGACGGTGCGGAGACGCCCGTGATCCGAATTTCCTGGACTCTGATATGAAGCAGTGTGTAAGCACTCTAAAGCTGAGTAGAACAAGAACAGTGTTCTGTTGATGGCAAAAAACTTATTTGTATCTTACTCATGGTCATTTAATAGTTTACCTACCACCATAGTCATCAGGATACACTCTGACCATGTTCTTCAGTTCCTCTGTTCTTTCGATCTCCATTGCCCCACCTAAGTTATTTACAATTTTCTCAAAGTCATCCCAAGCTGTTCTGCAGCATACTAATGTCTTATCTGAAAAAAAAAAACGCAATTGATGAATACTATTAAAAAATGGAACTATAGAAGCACTGAAGCATGAAAATAACACGTCCAGAGAACTTGTTTATAGTTTGACCGTTAGCCGACGTTCGCACGTACGTAATAAAATCGCGGGGTTTTTTTTTCGCTTATTGGATTTTCGACGCTCTGCTTAGCGCCGAGAGTTGAATATCCAACAGAGCGCATTCAGCGCGTATCCCAGCGCGTCAAGAAAATACACTGTTGGATATTCAACTCTTGGCGCTATGCAGAGCGTCGTAAATCCAATACTTTTAAAAAATCGCCGCGATTTTATTACGTCCGTGCGAACGTCGGCTTACTGCTGTATCACGTCATAGATAGCTAGGTATATGCGACGAGAAACGGGAGGCAGCGGAGGCCGCTTATTCGTCAACGCTCACGACGTCCCGCCCCCCTGTCTCGCCGCGCATTGGTCTTTTAGGGGTATGAGGAACAGGGTGTAAAGTTCACTCATCCACCATAGAAAAGGGAGGATCCTCCGACCAGACGGGTGTTATGTCTGGCGGGCAACTGCCCGTAAGTTGATTTCGGATAGTCTATCTCTGTTTTTCGCTCGGTAAACTCTAACTGCGCGATGCAGGAATTGTGTGACGTCATGTCTTTACTGCGTAGTTCGTATGTCGCGGTGTAACCGCTACAGTCTAACTAAACAAATTTTTATCAAAATTACCTTTAAATAATCTTTCCAAAACTGGTTTGACTGGTCTCTCAGCTTCCCATGCAGATTGCTGAGTGAGAACTTCTTGTTTAAACACGTAATTACAGTGTCCATTTGTCATGTTGCTCACATATGCCATCATTGCTGTCACATCTAGGTTCAGTGTTTTAATTTCTGGATGCTTATCTATGCACTGTGACAATTCTTTCAGTGATGATTCTTGGCTGAAAGTAAGTCGTAAAAGTACTATTTATTAAAGGCTTTGAAAAATATATATTTTTTGTTTTGAAAAAGTTTTTGTTTGAGTTTTTCATCATAATTAAATCCAACTTTTTCATTATTAAAGAACCACACTAAGCAATGGATAGATAAAAGCTGAATTCATTTTGATGATCATTATAATAACTCCTTTGAATATTGTGGTATTTCAAAGGGGAAATAATAAAGCTTCCGAAAAACAAAATTCAAAATTCAAAAGTCATTTCTTCAAACTAGGCTGAGAATCAGCACTTTTCGAACGTCAAAAATTACATAAGACAGTCCCCCAAAAACGCCCGCCCTTCACCACTTCCTAGTGCTTTTGCTGGAAAGAAGAAGTGGCGCAACAAACTCCCCAGCAGCACAGCTGTCTGTTCAGTTAGAAAAAAACTTGATTCTATACAATAGTATGCAAATATTTTACATTACTCAACACAAAACATTAAATAAAATATATTTGCCATAATGACAGCTAGCACACGCCAATGTACCAACAAAAAAATATCGAAATCTTAACTCAAGCGAAAATAAAAACTAAAAACGTAAACAGAACTTAATACCCGAATTATAAAGCCTCCAGGCATAAAGGGCGTGCCCCCTTACATTATAGCTAATAAAGCTGTAACTCTGAAGTCACATAATTATGATAAACTAGAACCATCGAAGTAAAAATAAATCAACAGTTAGGCAAGAATAATATATGATCTACTGTCGAGGTCGCTAGCTAACCACATATTGCAATACAACTCACTAAACAAAAACATTGTAATGAGTCGATTATGTCAATAATTAATGAAAATTATAGTTAGCACTACACTGTGCAAACTATAGCTCGTAAGTCGCGGACGATGTCCGCGAACGACGTCCGCGACTTACGACCGATAGTTATCACAGTGAAGTGCTAAATGTACTACCAGATACAAATAAACCGCGGCTTACGGACGCGTCCGATAATTTGTTTCCAGCTATAGGCGCGCTCACATTCGACTTATCATTTCGTTCATGTTTTTGTTTACGTTTTGCTTACAAAAGAAAGCAAATTATTGTTTTCACATTTTTTTTCTAATTATCCGTGTTTTCTCAAATTCGAATGATCAAATCATTAGTCGCAGGTAAGTAGGTGTAAGTACCTAATAAATGATATTGATTACAAGCACATTTTAAGGGGGATTCGCCAAGGTAGCCCGCGAAATTCAAATTTTCTTACGTTTTTTGCAATTTGCAGGTCAGTATCAGGTTGTATGTTGATCTAAATATGATTCGCGACCGTAATAAATATGGATTTACAGAATTATCCGCTTGACTGTTCAGGTGGACATCAGATGGGCATAACAATCAATTTCTATTGTGTCTCGTTAATGACAGCTGTAGGTTTTTTTTTTTTTTTTTTTTTTCTTCTTTGGCAACTGAGCCGATGTCGACTATTCTGCCAGCGTCATGGTAGTGACGGCAATACAGTAAGATGGGCCGTCGAACTTTGCACTTCGTGGTAGATGTCTAGTTGTTATTTATGTTAGTAGCTGGAAGGACAAGACAATTTTTGTTAGTAAATCTAGCTAATGGATAATAATTATATATGTATGTATATATAAAACACTACAAATCGACATATATATTTACAGAGTAATTATGACTACACACCAGACTACATTTTGATATTATTTACATTTAAAAAAATTGATAGGACTTGGATTAGTTTAGGGGAGAAGTTAGTCAAGAGGTAATGAAAGTTAGTAGGAAGGGGGATTTTCATTTTGGAAAGCTTAAGGTACAAGTCAAAGGATGGGGAGTTCAAAGGACATGAGAAAAAGATATGGTCCAGAGTTCCATCATCAAGACCGCATTCACACAAAGAACTGTCACGAACACGAATTTTATTAAGAAATACTGGGCTGCAACAGTGACCAAGTCTCAGTCTACACAAGGTTGTAACGGTTCTTCTGGACAATTTTGGACATTTAAAAAACCAAGGTTTCCGCTGGATGCAGGGCTGAATACTGGCGTAGTGCGCTCCCTTGAGTTTCGAACTTACCTGCCACACTGCTGACCACGAATTGTGTAGCTTATGTTTAGTGTCAGCCCGCAAGTCGTAACTATGCACCATGTAGTGCTTCTGATCTACCGGGTTAGATGTAGCAAATTTTGCCAATGAGTCGGCGCATTCGTTACCGCCTATGCCCGAGTGACTGGGAACCCAAGCTATTTCAATGTTTAAACCGTTGTTTGAACAAATGTATAATAAATTAAGAATATCAAAAATGATTTTACTGTGGATTTTAGATTTAAGTTGGTTTTGAGCTAAAGCTTGAATGCTACTGCGAGAATCTGAGAAAATTACTGAATTTTTAATATTATGTGTTAAAATGAAATTGATGGCTTCTAGGATACCGATGCATTCTCCTGTAAATACTGAGGACTCTGGTGGACATTGGAATAAAAGAGCAATTTTTGAATTTTGAAAATATGTGGAGACACCTGTACATCCTGTTGAAGACAATTTGGATGCGTCCGTATAAAACAAATTCCAACCCTCCCAATATCTTTGAATGGCCCGATCGAAGTCGCCTTTTACGTCCTGGGAGTTTTTGGAGATACCAAGTCCCAAAACGACTTTTGGCCTGAAATGGACCACCTCAAAAGCGGAAGAAAAGACTGGAAGAGAGGGGTATTGACAAACAGGCGAGGAGAGGTGTTTAAGTTCTCTGTACCTATTCATCAAAGGAATAGATTTATTATTCCAGTAGGATGACGTGTTAAGAGAGAGGTAGATTTCTTCCAAAATGGGGAGTAAAGGATGGGACGATAGGGAGAAAACCTTTGACAAGAAACGATCCGCTAAGTATTGTCTACGAAGGTTAAGAGGGGGCTCTGCACATTCTACCTGGAGACCATTTATGGGGGAGGATTTCATGGCACCAATCACGGTCCTCAGACATTTGGCCTGGACAGAATCCAGTCTACGCAAAGCTTCTTTGTTACAAGGCTCAATTAGGTAACTGCAGTAATCTAACACACTTCTGACCAGCGCATTGTAAACTAGTTTTAAGGTGAATGGGTGAGCACCCCACCAGACACCTGCTAAAGCCTTGAGGACCGAGACTGAGCGCTCACATTTTTTTACCGTGTTATTAATGTGATCTACTCCCGACAATTTGGAATCCAGAGTAACCCCCAGAAACCTGGCCTTCTCCTCGATTGGGATAGCTTGACCGTCAATACTAATGTCGACTTGGGGGATAAGGCGCCTGCGAGTGAAGATAACTGCTGAGCTTTTTGGAGCACTTAAAGATAACCCGTGACCTAAAAGCCATTGATTTAACGACGCCAAAGAGATATTAATGGACTGAGCAGCATCTTGTATAGAAGTGTCACAGACCAATAATGCAATATCGTCAGCATACTGAAGTATATTACAGTTCAAATTTAAACAAGAGGGAAGATCAGAAGTATAAATATTGTATAAAAGGGGACTAAGCACGGATCCCTGAGGTAGACCTCTCCAAACCGATCTCGGCTCAGAGTTTTCCCCGGGAATCCTGAGTTGAACACTGCGATCTGAAAAAATGTTGCCTATGATTTGACAAATCCTAGCCGGGATTCTCAGCTTTTGCATCTTCTGCCTGAGAAGTGGGAGGAGGACAGAATCATAGGCAGCTGAAATGTCTAAGAAAACGGCTACCACAGACTCATTCTTGCTAAGGGCCAGTCGGATCGCTGATGTGAGGGTACCCACACTATCAGCTGTACCCAAACCTTTCCTGAAGCCGAATTGAGTCGTTGGGAGCAGTTTCCTGCTTTCTACAAACCATTCTAGACGGTTTTTAATCAGATGTTCTAAAAGCTTAATAAGTATGGACGATAGAGCAATTGGCCTGTAAGAACAATAGTCACTAGGATCTTTACCAGGTTTTAATATAGGGATGACGACTTGAACCTTCCAATCAGGAGGGATATAACCAGAAGAAAAACAATAGTTGACTAAGTCCAGATAATACTGATGGGTCTTATCACCCGCTTTAGTAATGAAGGAGTAAGGGAATCCATCCACTCCAGGAGCAGAATCCTTTACATAGGCGAGAACCGATTTAAGCTCTGCTAGAGTAAATGGCCCATCCAAAGGGTCGTCCGATGCCACCCGGGAGCTCGTAGCGACACACTCATCCATACTAGGAACATAGACTGGAGCCAGTTTAGAAAGAAATTGGTTACCCAGCTCCTCAGATAGTATGTTCCCGGAGGGGGGCCTCAAACTACTCCCGAATGACTTCAGCCTACGCCACACGGCCGACGCTGGAGTGGATGGACTCAGCGAGCCACAATATTTCCGCCAACCTTCTCTCTTCTTATTCTTGAGCAATTTTTTGGACTTCGCCAAGCTATGTTGAAAGGCAATGATGTTATCCAGGTTCATGTCGGAGTTGAAATTCATTTCTGCTTCATTCCTGGCCTTGATCACGGTAGAGCAATCCCTATCCCACCATGGAGGGGATGGAATTTTGCCCGTCGGCGGTTTTTTTGGAGGGAATAAATCATCTGCTGTAGCGGATATTGTATTGGAAAAGGAGGAAAGGCATTCCTGAGCAGTCTCAGAATTAATGGGTGGAAGGGAAGAGACCCGTAAGTCTATAATTTTGGAGTAGAGGTCCCAATCCACTGAGTTCAGCTGGTATTTTAGCAATGGAGGGGAAATTTTATCAGGGATTGTCTTGGAAGGGATTTCAACCATGATGGGATAGTGATCACTCCCATAAGTCATATTCAAGCGACTCCAATTAAAAAGGCTGGCTATACTAGATGAGCAGAATGTTAGATCAACACAGCTGTTGTTCTGCCCTGGGGCAGACCTACGTGTAGCACTGCCATCATTGATCACACATAGATTAAGCTCATCCAATACATCCACTAGGCCTGAACCAAAATTGTCGCAGGTTTCTGATCCCCATCTATAGTGATGGCCATTAAAATCGCCCATAACAAGTAATGGACCTTGAACATTACTTAGCAAACTTTTTATTGCACCAAGATCTTCAATTTGTGGGTGTGCAATATAAAAACTAAAGATATTTATATCCTCAGCCTTAACAGCAACAACATTGATGTTGTCACCAACAAAGGGTAGAGGAATTGGGGAGAATGGTACTTTGTTACTAATGAACAAAGCACATCCTCCATAACCATCTGATCTATCATGGCGGATATCACTGAAACACGGGATTCTGAAATTACTATCAGAACGAAGCCATGTCTCAGCGACACCGCAGATCAAAGGTTTGAATTTGTTAATAAGAAAGAGTAGGTCAGGTTTCCTGGGAGTAATACTCCTCACGTTCCATTGAAGGAATGTCAGGGGATGGAACATTATTAATATAATTAATTATTGATGACAGTTTGTTGGCAACGTGGTCAGGTAAGGATTGTGTAGGATTAGCTAATACTGTAATTAACATATTGGCTATGATATTAAGGATATTTTCGGATTTATCAGGACTGCTTGCGCCTTCCTTGGGGAAAGCACAGCCATTTTGAGAAGGGGAGAAGGAGTAATCCTGAATAAGGGCTTGATGAGCCTGCTTGTCGTAGCTAGGTGAAAGGGGGGCATGAGATTTGGGTTTTAGGAAGACCGTTTTACGGTATGATTTTGGTACTTGGGAAGCTGGACTGGGATACTGGGGTGAGGTAGGTATTGGTTTAGATTTTTGGGATACTCTAGACACTTCAGCATACGATCTAGAAACTGGAGGGAAAACCTGACTCGCTTCCGCATAAGAGACAGATTTCTCAGCCATAAGAGCTTTTATGCCCTTCTGTCGACCCAATTCAGGACAAGCCTTATCATTAGCGTAATGATTGCCAGAACATGATACACAGATGGCACAATCAGTGGGAACTTGGCATCCATCACCTGGGTGGTCTTGACTACATTTAAAGCAACGGGGTTTTGAGCGACATACAGTTCGCGTGTGACCGAAACGACAACAATTAAAACATTGAATAGTCGGGTACATATATCTCTCGACTGGAAGGGCAGAATAAAAACAATAAACTCGCTTAGGCAAGACTTGCCCATCAAAAGTGAGAACAACAGTTTGAGTGGGTTTCCACTCTGTAACACCCTGAGAACTCACCTTTCGGTTCATTCTCCTTGCCTTTATAACAGGGCCGCATCCATCAGGAACCTTGATATTTTTTATGACCTCATCCTCTGTCCATTCGCTGGGTACGTCTCTGACGAGACCCAAGCGCGTTATATTAAATTGGGGAATCGTTGCCATAAAGTTATTTTGAATTAATACACTACTTATCAAGAAGCTGTTGGCGTCCTGATGTGATTTAAATTCTACTGAAATGCGATTCCTTCCTAGGCGTTTAACACTACCTAAGAGGATGTTGCTATAGTTGTTTTGTGTTAAAAACATGCCGAATTTTATCGGATGTAAAACAGTACCAGGTGTCTCGCCATCTTTTAAGGAAACATGTACGACATATGGCGGATTATCCCTAAGTGTATAGGACTGTCTTCCAATTTCTTTTTTGGGTAACTTTGCAGGATTTGTAACAGTAGTCGGGGAAGAAGTAGCCAGTCTTTTTCTACTTGCAGATTCGGAATCCATTACATTATTTAGTACATCGTCATCGGGGAGAGAAACTGTTAATACCGGAGTGAAATCAAAGGGATCAGGAGGGTCAGGGGGTTTTTTGTTATCCATTGTGAATACGGGATAAAATGTTTAAAATATACAAAGTTAGTGTTAGTACAAACCTTATACCACAACACAATCACAAAGAATTGTCTCGATTGAAGTTCACACTAGTAAAATTCACTAAAATCGAAAAAATTCGTAAGACAAACAAAAGCACTTGTATCCTTCACCACTACCCACGAAGAAAAAACAGCTGTAGGTTTATAATCATTAGAATTAGCAATACAACTTCTCAAGTTAGCAAAGGTTTCAAATGTCATGATTTCATGAATTAGTCATTCAACATAGTTACATGAACTTAGAAAGTTGTATTGATGACTTTTATGATTATAATTCTATAAATAAACATTTGATACGACATACTGACCTGCAAATTGCAAAAAAACTTAAGAAAATTTGAATTTCGCGGGCCACCTTGGCGCATCCCCCTTAAAGGTTAATTATTTAGAGGTATGTATGAGGAACAGGGTGTAAAGTTCACTCATCCACCATAGGAAAGGGAGGATCCTCCGAACAGACAGGTGTTATGTCTGGCGGGCAACTGCCCGTAAGTTGATTTCAGATGTCTTATCTATGTCGTTCGCGCGGTAAACTCTAGTTCTGCGCGATGCAGGATTTGTGTGACGTCATGTCTTTGATGCGTGGATAAATTTATAATAGCTGAGTTACGATGAAAATGACTTACTGCAGTTTTCGGTAAAACACAATTTAAGCTGGTGGAAAAATATTACGTCAGTAAAAATGCTGTATTGTTTTTTGGAATTTTCGTAACTTTATTTGGTTGTTTCTTTATTTTTATTCGCGCATAAGTTGTCGGAAAATTAGTATAAAAAGCGGTAAATTTCATATTCGCATTAGAGTGTGCTCTACGATCGAAAAATTTTTTTTGCCCCATTTCTGTAACTGTTTTTATTGTTACACCCTACTTAATTTATATACCATTGTATAGATGATTAAATGGAGATTAATACTGTACTTTTTAACAATTGATTTAATGCAGCAGAAATGGAAAAAGAAAAAAATAGTTGAAAAAATATTCCTGTCTGTCAATTTTTGAACCCTGAAAACATTGTAGCTTGCGATAAAATCAATTAACTGAGTCAATTTTTTTTTATACATTCGTTTCAGCCGTAGAAGGAACCCTATTGAAAATGGCTCTTTTATTCAAAGTAGTTTAATTATAATTAATAAAATACTAACTAAAATATAATATCTTTAACTAAATATTTCCAACCTTTGACTTGATGACCGTAAGTTGCCTAGCAACCGCCAAGTAAATATCTTTGTCAGTCGTTGACATTACGACTTCATGAAAAGTGATAAATTGTTCATTTTTAGGGTTCCGTAACCGAAGGGTGACAAACGGAACCCTATTCATAAGCCTCCGCTGTCCGTCTGTCTGTCAGCGAGCTCTATCTCATGAACCGTAATAGGTAGGCAGTTGAAAATTTCACAGATTGAGCATTTCTATTGCCGCAAGAGCAACAAATAATAAAATTAAAAAATAAAGGGGGGTCACCATACAATAAAATTAAATTTTGAAAAAAAAATTATCTGACCCTGGCATGTGGGGTATCATTTTCTAGAGCTCATCGAGTAAAGAATAAATATAATTTTTATTTGTTTTTATCTTCAAAAATGATGAATTAGGGGGCCGTAGAAGTTGTCTGTTTTAGACCATTTTTGTACGAGCTCTATCTCAACAACTAAACAAATTAGGAATTTGAAACTTGTGTGTATTATGTAACATATACTGTTTATAATCAACAAATACTAAAAACGCCGATTCATAACGTATTTTATATAATATGGGCGATTTTCTGCAACTTATAGTAATAATTTTGTATTTCATGCTAATATTATGCGATATAAATTCCACAGATAACTATTTAATAGTCGGAGTAATGACATGGAATTAGTAAGTACCTACTATCATGGCAGCATATACTATTTCGATCATTTAAATTTCGATCATCCAAAAAGGTCTACAAAATAAACTTTCTTCACAAGATTTTAAAACCGGCCAGTATTTTTTGAGTTTAAGAACTTTATCGACTTTTTTCAAAGTATCCCTAGACGGTGTTGATGTGTGTACCTCGTGTTAAAACTACACTCCAATAGACAATATATTCAGTAACATTGAAATGAATGCTGGCACATACAGTGTACTATTCAGTTACCTAGCTTAAACCGTTGTGGATACAATTTCATATTGAGAAAAATTATTGGTGTAAAAATATTCGGTCATGGCGGCCAATCTCAACGGAGACTGGCCTTCGGCGCGGGAGATATTATAGTGCACAAGTGTGTGCGCAGACACGAGTGCACTCTCTCTTCCCTCACTCTCATAGTCCGATGGGATGTGTAAAAATAATAAGTAAGAAATAATAGATTTCTGTATGACTATCAAAAATAACGTAAATAAATACCTGTATTGACCCGTGCGTTTGCACTGGCGAAACATCACGACAAAACATGTTGAAATCTCTAGTTCCTGTCAAACATTGTATGAAAAATTGACACAAAATAGAGATTCCAACATGTTTTGTTGTGAATGTTTCGCCAGTGCAAACGCACAGTTATAATTAAAATTTGGCGTACTACTTACATTCTATTTTGTACAATATAGTCTGATGTAGCAAGAGAAATCCTTTTATTTATAAGTAACTAGCTTTACCCGGCCTAGCTTCGCACGGTTAGCACTAAGTACTTATCTACGGCGCATCTACCTTTCCTAATTACCTATTTCTACCTAATTACCTACCCTACCTACCTACCCTACCCTTCTTACCAGGGTAGGTAGAGGTACCTAACCTACCCTATCTACCCTACATATCTACCTGCTTACCTACCATATATACCTATTTATACCTACTAATACTATGTTAGTAGCAGATAAATAACTTTGACTTTAGTTAATGCATGTTACTGGATAAAGTTAACTTAATATTTTTCTCTTAAAATAAATGAAATATACTCCTACACCTATATTTTAACTCAACAACATTTTCTCATTAAAATTAGACAATTTCTTTACAAATCTTTGTTTTTTTATAGCGCCTCTGTTGTTACCTTTACAAAAGTATTACAACAATTCATAGTGTTAAATCTTGTACGACATGGTATGGAACCCTTCGTGTGCGAGTCCGACTCGCACTTGACAGATTTTTTAAACTATGTTTTGAATTTCTTTTTCGTTTATGAATGAGTGATAAGTATGAGGCGTGCACTTTTGTATTTTCCAAACTATTTTGAGTATGCTAATATAATTTTTTTTTCGGAGCTTTTTTTACTACCCATTTTAAAGGCATACCTACCTACATAATAAAAAATAATGAAATAAAATAGATGGAATGATTACCTGCCTTGGAGGCACTCCTCATCGCTGGACTCTTCATCCCAAGAATCATTACTACCCTCACCCAAGTTATAATTTGGCAATATTTCACCTTTCACTATTACACCAACAGCTTTTAATTTATTTGCTAAACTCTCCTCTATGCCACTCATAAATTCAAAAATAATCTGAAATCCAGAACATAACATGTATTATTCCATGGCAATAGTATTTTTTTTTCTAGTCTTTTATACAAAGTTTTTATTCAAATTGGCAATCTAAGAATATGCATGATATAACATATGCACAAAATTGCACAATAAAATAAAATCATTGCCCATTTTGAGGAAAAAAACAGATGGATGATGAAATAAGATTGATATGAAACTTACTTTGGGAGGTTGATACATGCATGGGTACAGTTTGGCACACTCCAAATAATCCTCTGCTTGGTCCAGAATTGAGCGAGCTCCATACGAAGCTTTGCCTGCACTTAGTGCTGATAATGACTTAGGATTTCTAGCAATAACTGGAACATAAATATTTTAGAAATATAAACAACAACATCATAACATAAGATCACACCTGTTTCGGCTCCACTGTACAATTACGCCCGCGCGTCCGAAGCTTCAAATTTTTTTTGGTTATAGATAACTATAAGTTAAACGCTTTCGCAAAATTTCACACTGCGCAAACGCCTAGTTTTTGAGAAAAAAAATCCGAATGTTTAAAAAAATTGAACTTTTTATGTAATTTATAGTAAGAAAACTTAGGATGTAAGAGCGAGCGAAGCGAGCTCCGGACTTGGGGGCACCCCGACTCGGACAGGTTAGGTTAGAAGAGTTCGTGGTTATTTTTTTTTTAACAATTCAGAAATAGGAGCCCACGAAGCGGTCTCCGTCGACTACGCTTATTAGGTATTGTTTGGAAACAAATTTAGACCCGCCACGTGATCTTCCCCGCCCTTAAAACTCCCACTATCCAATACCGGCGATTTTTTTCTTGTCTGCTATGGATTTGCGCATTTTGGGGTTTTTAAAAATACTCTAAAAAGGGTCTATCCTACCCAAAAAAAAATAGCTACTATAAAAAAACGCCGGGCGTAATTGTACAGTGGTACCCCTGTTTCCCCCAAGGGTTAGGCAGGGGCAAATTATTATCATAAATGTTGTTTTTATTTTGTAATATACTGGTACTTGGTTTCTTCACTCACCTTTAGTCCACACCCTACCTTCCTCGCTAATTATATCAATAACTAATTTAGAAGTGTCGTTAATGTGAAAGATTTTACACACAGCAATAACCCCAGGCCGCAAAGCGGAGTCGACCATCGCGCCAAGGTGACGCAGATTTGAACATGATAACTGTTCGATTTTTACTTTCTTGGATTTTTGTAGCTAGAACAAACAAGTTTTTTATGCTTTACTTTCTAGGAAAACTGCTGAGTATCAAATTGCTCGTAGTTTCATTACCTTCCTCAAGAATTCAATTTCTTGCCTTATTTTCCTTTGTAATTTCATAACTCCATCTATTTCATTTAATGTTTCCAATTGGACAATAAGATTTTCTCCGAAAGAAACTTTTTCATTTAGCAAGGTCAATAGTTCTTCAGTAGTTTCCATTCTAATAGAATTTTAAATAAAATATCATTTATTTACAAAATTTTGTACCAATACCAATGACTTCTGTACGTCAGCGTCTGTGACAACTTCAAGAAAATGTCAAATGTCACGCCGTCACGCGTAAAACGCTAGCTACACGGTCGCCAACCGCGTCCCGACAGAGGTGACCTTGGTGGTTTACAACCGTGTAGATGATGTTTACGACCAAACGCTGAAACAGCTTCTGCGCTTCTAAATAATATTCACAAATGTACAGCTACAGACAAACATTCACATTAGTAACCGTGTTAAACTCCTTACACACTTATTCGCCGGCGACCAAATTACTATTATCCTGGGGCTTCATTGTCGCGTTATCGCAAACTCCAATTCATGCGTACTCTGTTGCTCAGCGAGGGAATGCGTGCGAAGGAAAGTTCGCAATAATGCGACAGTGTAGCCCTAGGGTTAGAATACTTAAAAAATAATCTATACTTACCAGGGCCATAGCCGTATTTATTTCGGGGGGGTTTGGGTTGACAACTTTTTTGTAAAAGATACTTTCCCTGCCTTTTAAATAAGAATAAAAGCTAACTTTATGTCAAAAGTGGACTTGATGCGATTTGAAATCTAACGACACAATTTAGAACATAAATGGTCGTAAACGAGAGAAACTTAACATTACTTATACATATTATAATGGACAACCTCTATTAGAGACAGAGGAAAGTACTTTTCTGGGAGTTGCATTGGACGGCTACTTCTCCTGGAAACCGCACGTAGAAAAAGTATGCAATAAATTAAACAAATTCGTTTATGTTCTCTACACACTGTGAAATACC
This sequence comes from Conistra vaccinii, assembly GCA_948150665.1. Taxonomy (NCBI): domain Eukaryota; kingdom Metazoa; phylum Arthropoda; class Insecta; order Lepidoptera; family Noctuidae; genus Conistra; species Conistra vaccinii. Next base: position 18,933,212 of record OX411318.1, read on the forward strand.
TCGTCGAAGAATACGATGTTGACTGCTTAGCACGGTTGCGTTGCATCGACTCTACAATACGGCCTTACACTCTGGGGTAACTCAACAGACGCAGATAAGCACAGAACACAATATACTCTACGAGGTTACAAGCATAACCCTGGGGCTACACTATCGCGTTATCGCGAACTTTACTTCGCGCGCTCTCCCTCGCACACCACTCGACGTCTCGCTGAGCAACAGAGGGCGGACGAAGTAAAGTTCGCGATAACGTACCAGTGTAGCCGTAGCATTAGCAGACCTTTGGAGCAGTAATTAAGTTTAGCGCCATGTCGCCAACACTCACTACGCCTAACGGGCCGTTATCTACGTAATGGGACGTTAAAACGAACTAACAGAGTATGGTGAAACTAGCTCTAAATACGCGCACTTAAACTCGTCGGCGATCCAACAGCTTTGTTTTGCTTGTGTTCGTAGTCTAGAGCACCTGGGTTCATAGTTTTGTACGTGTGTCATCGCCGCGAGTCGCGAGCTGGCATTTTGTTTCATCATTTGTGTAATGTATGTTTAGTTTGGTTCAGAAAATTCGAAAACATCGCGATACAGTGTGAGAAAGCTTCACGTATGTCACCGAACGGCGAGCCGAGTAAGTTGACGAAAACTTAAAAACTGCGGACTTTAAGTTCGCATGTCTATCACTTACTTTATGCAGATGGCTACACAGCCTACTTAAGTTAAGCGCCTGTTACACGGTCAACCAAGGTCACCTCTTTCGGGGACGCGGTTGGCAACCGTGTAGCAGGCGTTTTAAATGCTCTGTGCAGCAAAATTACGTAGATGGCTATGATAGGCTATGATGGTGTTTCCACTTTTAGGGATTTCTCTCTTTTTTAGGGAAAAATGGCCAATAGTAAGCATGGTTTAGGGGGTTTAGGGATATCTTATGACAGGAATTTAGGGGATTTTAGGGGAAAATTGAACTTGAGTTGGTAGCTCTATTGTATTAACGATAAGACTATTTACGTAACAAAAAGATCTCAGTATTTGTTTATGTTAGCGAGCTCTTATCTCCGCAGCGCCGCGGGTGGTCAGCGGGCCCCCGCGGCGATTTTCGCACGCGCGCGGCGCCACGGTCGCGGGTCTTTATCGGTTAAATCTGTTGTTTCATAGTAATGTGCAATAGAATACCTACGCGATCAAAATGTACGCAGTCTACGCAGGGGTGTTCAGAATCATGTACAAAATTCATGGTAACAGGCTTCGCGTCAATGTCCCCGCCACCCTGTATAATGCTATAAAAATGAAAAATTCCCTAAACCAAGGAGTTTTTACTCTGTCTACGCGATGAATGATACCCAATATAGCCGAAATCTCTAAAACGCTTGTTACACGGTCGCCAACCGCGTCCCCGACAGAGGTGACCTTGGTTTGCAACCGGAAAAGTTGTTCAACGTTTGGTCGTAAACCATCATCTACACGGTTGTAAACCACCGTAAAGTTTCGTCTGTCGGGACGCGGTTGGCAAGCGACCGTGTAGCAAGCGTTTAATCCGAGGCTCTAATAGCAGACTCATCATGCGGTATCATAATCTCTGGATATTTAAATAAAGGTGCAATGCAATGAAATTATTTACACCTCATTTACACGTAAATAGAAATTCCTTTATCTTTTTTTGAGGTGTGATGAAATTCTGATTTACGCGCCATCTTTGCGATTCGTTGCCGCTATCACGTGACCATAACCTAAACCGGCCAATCAAAATTGAATGCTACTAGCCAACAACCACAATTTTAAGAAATGGCTGACGATAAAGAAGTAGAGAAAACTATTGCGGAAGACTTGGTTGTAACCAAGTATAAACTAGCTGGACAAATTGTTAATCGTAAGTTCATGTGAAACTGTATAAGTTTATTATAATTTTATCTATACGCCAGTGTTAGAATTTGTGATCGAACCTACGCTACGTAGGTTGGACCGATGGACGCGTGTCATCGCCATGCGGACAATGTGGTGCCGCTATCCCTGCCAAGTTATTCTCTTATACGGATGCATTTTTAACCCAGTCCAAATATCATTTTACAGGTGTCCTGGAACAGTTAATCGCTAAATGTGTGCCTGACGCATCCGCCAGAGAGCTATGTGAGTTCGGCGACAAGCAAATTCTAGACGAGACTTCAAAGGTGTTCAAAAAAGAGAAAGATTCCAAGAAGGGTATTGCATTCTCAACATGCGTCTCGGTGAACAATTGTATATGTCACTTCTCGCCGATTCCTAGCGAAAACGATTATATCCTCAAGGAGGGTGACCTGGCCAAGATGTAAGTAATTTCAAGTAGGTAAACTAGTGAACTTTGTTCGAAACTCGTTCATTGCCCTCTTTTTTTTTGGTCTTACTATCAGTTTATCATGTAGGAACTCCGCTTTTGAGTCAACATTTTAAAATGTATAGTATGAAACAAGTTGGCTATGTGAATAATTTAGCATTTGTTAGCACTTTGCTTTTCACCTTTGCATTTTTATAACCTCACTGTTGCCTCAATTAGGTCACATGCAAATGCTACTTATTCTAGCTAGATTGTTTTTATTATTTGGGACTTTGTACTGAATAATTTTATATTTGTAAATTCCATAAATAGATTTAGAGGTTAGTTTGTGTGTCTACTGTAATAATACTGTCTTTTTTTTCAGAGATCTTGGTGCACACATAGATGGATTTATTGCTGTTGTTGCACACACTGTTGTGGTTGGTGGTGTGGAGGTGACAGGAAAAGCTGCTGATGTCGTCCTTGCTGCCCATTATGCTAGTGAAGCCGCCTTGAGGTTGTTGCGGCCCGGTAATGAGGTATACTTTAACTTTTAGATGTTCTCTCTTTGTCTTCAGAAGAAGATGAAGATTTTTTTTTCTGTGTGTGTTTGTCTTATTCTTATCTTAGCTAGCTATTATGAGTTGTATTTCGTTCATTTTATTTATTACTTGCAATTGTTATTGTTAGTAGTATTTGAAGTAAACTTCCTGTATGCATGGATTTATTACCGTTTTTAAATAGAAACATTCCATGTCAACAGGAAAACAAAATAGTTTTTGACTACCTGCCAGCTCTTTCTTAACACTTGTTGCCATACATTACCAATACAGAAAATAATTTTAGTTTCCTTTATAGAACTATGCAGTAACTGATGCAGTGCAGAAGATCACTGCAGAGTATGGCTGCAAGCCTGTAGAAGGCATGCTCTCACACCAATTAAAGCAGTTCCGCATTGACGGAGAGAAGAGCATCATCCAGAACCCTTCAGAGGCACAGCGTAAAGAACATGAGAAGGCAACTATGGAGACTTATGAAGTTTATGCGATGGATGTATTAGTATCCACTGGAGAAGGAGTTGTAAGTATCTATTGCTCAATATTTGATAGTATATGTTTTTATAACCTTTTAAGGATGTGAAATTATTGTGATTATCTATCCATTTTGTTGAACAATGCCCTGAATTCTTTCCAGTCTTTGTAGAATACATTTTCTGGCAGTACTCAGGGAATAGAAAAAAGTGAAATTCTAACTGAAATGCTTCTCATAGCATTTTGGTTTTATCTTACTGACATTAAAACCATAAAGGGCTCCTTTTTTTATCAAAACTCACTGTTTACTTAGTAAAATTAATATTTTTTTATGTCCAGGGCCGAGAAATGGACACCAGGTGTACAATATACAAGAAAACTGATGAGGTTTATCAACTGAAACTGAAAGCATCAAGAATGTTCTATAGTGAGGTAAGAGCAATTCCATTGTTCCATAATAAGAACAAATTATATTTAAAAAATTGTTTTGTTGATGGATATTAGAATAATTTGTAAACACCAATGTCTATTTATATAACAGGTCCGCAATAAACATGGTTCAATGCCCTTCAACCTACGAAGCTTCGATAAGGAGACCAGTGCGAGATTAGGCGTCGTCGAGTGTGTCAACCACAAACTTATTGAGCCTTTCCAGGTATGATAAACTTTTTTTTAAATAATTATCTAGTCTATAAAAACACAGAAGTCCATAAAGAAAGTACTGGTCTATAACTATGTAATTCATTATAATCCCATGTTAATTTAAGGGGGATGCGCCAAGGTAGCCGGCGAAAAACAAATTTTCTTACGTTTTCTGTAATTTGCAGGTCAGTATCAGGTGGTAACTTGATTAAAATATGATTTGCGACCGTATCAAATGTTTATTTATAGAATTATAAAAGGTTGTCTGTAAAAGATCGCATTTAGCGATAAGACCGCCCATTGTGTCACCCTATGTAAAATTTCTACATTTATACCTGTACTTTTTATGGTGTACATAATAAAGAATATTCTATCTATCTATCTATAATCATAAAAATCATCAATACAACTCTCTAAGTTCATGTAATGCTATTGAATGACTATTTGATGAAATCATGACATTTGAGGATTATGCTAACTTACTTTAGTTGTATTGCTGATTATAAATCTGTAAAGCTATATTTGTTACGTTCGCAAATCATATTTTAATCAAGATACAACTTGACACTGATCTGCAAATTGCAAAAAACGTAAGAAAATTTGAATTTCGCGGACTACCTTGGCGCATCCCCCTTAATAATATACTTCAGCTTTCATTTATGAAGTAACATAATATGGTACAACTTTCTAGGACTGATAGTTCCACTTCATAACCAGGTAGTCATTACAAACACCACTTATAAGGTTGATGATCCCTACCTTGATGAAAGATAGTATATTTATTTTTAGGTTCTGTATGAGCGTCCTGGCGAGCTTGTGGCACAGTTCAAGTTCACCGCCCTGCTGTTACCGAGCGGCACGCATCGTATCACCGGTCTGCCCTTCGAGAAAAGTACGTGCAAGAGCGAACGCACTATCAAGGACCTTGAACTCAACGTAAGTATTGTTATATTGCTCTACTGGCGCTATGTAAACATTATAATTAAATTGTGTACATATTTAATACTTTGAGGATACAAGTTCATTGTTTTACAATAAGTTTCAGATATGTCCCTGTAATCTTTCAAAGCATGCTTTCACAAGGTGTGATTTGAACAAGCACAGGGTAAATTAAATGTAACGTTTTTGAGCCGATTTGCGTATCATTCGCAATTCAGTTTGATTCATTACGACATTTAACCGCCTTTAAAATGATGTAAGCTAAATATCGGAAATTATTTTTCACTTTTCTAATATATTACTTTTTACAGGCACTTCTTAACTCGTCCGCGAAATCCAACAAGAAGAAGAAAAAGAAAACCGGTGCTGACGAACCGATGGAAGTCGAAACTGTTGCCTAGCAACGGGATAAATTGCCCAGGACATAAACGAAATGAAATCTACAGCTTCCCTCAACATACCCATATAAGGATCTATCTACCAAGCCGTTTAAGCCGACAATCCGACATCTAGAAAACGTGTGATATCAAATTTTAAAATTGTAAATCTGTGTAACATTTTGGGTTTGTGAATTTACTAGAGACCACTTTTAAACCTTTAAAAACTATACATAGGTACAAGATACCTTTTTATGTGGGATTAGCAATAGTGATACAAAATGCAACTTATGTGTGCTGTTGTACTTTATTAGGTAAACTTAGTTTTGCTTTCAATACGTAATAGCTCACTGACTTCTATATCATTGGAAACAACTTGTACAGACGCCAGCACATCAAGATACTACAATTTATCAAATTTCTTTAATAGATTTTCAACTTTATCGCTAAAGAATAAGGTTCAATGTTGATTGGAAAATTTTTACAGAATGGAGTAGGTTGACGTGCTGGCGTCTGTACATAAGATGACTTTTTCCACTGACAATGTTGATGATATTGCACTGTTGAAGAGCATAATTTCATCAGACAAGACCATTCCTTTTAAAACGTATTTTTTTTTGTATTTGTAATGAGCACAAAATTTGAATTCATAAAAAAAAAAATGATACATTATTGTATCAATTAGTAACATCGGCGCGACTATTATATAAAACAGTTACAAGTTGTTAGAGACATAATATTTACAGAGATTATATTGCAGAGCTGTTCCCCATGTAAAATTATACATATTTCGTTATGTTCATGTTAACGTCAGTTACATACAATGTATTAACACAGCCAAGCTTTCTACCTTTCATTTCAAATAGTTAATGTTATAAAAAGAGAATTAGTTAAATGGTGGTTTTATATTGAAATTGTGATGGGCGTTCATGTTTTGTGAAAGTCACGTCTGTGTTGTGTCAACTGCAATATTTGTTGAAGCTTGGAAATGTTTACATGTTTATGGAGCAGACCCTATTATTAGGTAAAGTTGTAAAATATGTGACACTGCAAGAAAGGAATAAATCAAACTGTGCCACAGTTGTGGGCTGTTTTTGTAAACTTTTCTTTTTATTTACACTATACCTCATCTTAAAAGTTCTGGAGTGGCCACCGTGTCCCAGAAGAGTAAAGCCAGTTGCAAACCAAGAGCTAAGTTTTTAGCTACAGCCTACAGCATAACTGCGGTAATTTTTCTCATACTTGAGTTCATAGTTTGCGGTTTGCATACAAGTATGAGAAATTTCAACAGCTGTGATTTTGCACGTACTCGACTCGTTAACACGTACAATTATTTCACAGACGCACGAATCATCCATTAAAGTTCTGAATTTCAGCCGGTCTAAAGCGCAGGCCACACCGCCAGCTTAGCGGACGGAGCGGGCGTTCGTTTCACCTCTTTACATACTTCGGTTCACACCGCGAGCTACAATATTTCGCGTAGTTTGTATAGTTTCCTTCGTTCGCTTCGCCCGCTCCGCCCGCTAAGCTGGCGGTGTGGCCTGCGCTTAAGCGTGGCCGTGCTAGGAAGGTCTTAACACCACAAATAAAAGACGCATTCCAAAAAATAAAAACGGTTGAAGATAAAAAGGGTGTCCCTATACATACATAGTTGACGCCGATAAGATAGTCCTCCGAGTTGTATGGGCGCTCATCAATAGTAGACTAATTTCTGGGCACAGAACTATTTAGGTACCTATACGAGTGAAGCTCCTTACGGAACCCTCGTTGCGCGAGTCCGACTCGCTCTTGACCGGTTTTTATTCTACTCTACAATACAGTTGTTTCAGTTATTTTACCTCTGACATCCGCAACCTTAACGTATCAAGAATACCACCGGGGTTGCGGATAAGTCCTAAGGGGAAACCGTGGCCCCCGTCTAGGCAAGGGAAGGAACACGGGTGGGTTTTAGTCAGTAAGTCTGACACGCCCTTCCGCTGCGCCCAGAGCGGGAGAAGTCATTTGATGATTTCCCCCCAAAAAAAAAAAAAAAAAACGTATCAAGAATAAAGATCAGTATGTTATCCCGTACCGTCCTGCGTGGCACTAGTACTAGTGCCACTTTCCACTTCCGTTACCGAGATTGAGAGACCAGCTAAAAGTGGTTTTTCAATCTTGCTGAACACTTTTTCGATCGATTACCTAAGATTCTGTAGAGTCACAAATTCTGAAATAAGGGTGTTTAGCCGTCACATAAAGTGCCCTATTGACCTAGTTAAATGCGAGCTATTTTGAAGATTTGTCCAGCCAGCCTGAGTCACATTGATTTTGACAGACTTGTCAGTGGCAGCAACCTTAATAAAATGAGAATAAGGGCCTGCGCACACTGGCGGACAGCAGGGGCGAGCATCATGGGGGGATTCCTCTATCAGTCAGCGCATACTGATATGAAAAATCCACTGTTTTACCTCGAGCGTCCGCCAGCTTACCTGAGCACCTGCCAGTATGCTGTGGCATGCAAGTATGCTCCAAGGTCCAACACCAAGCATTGAAATAATACATAATACCTTATTTTGATTAAATAAGTAGACCTGACAGACGGCATCGCATACCAGTGCGGTACCCTCCAGCGTGCACTTCAATGCTCCAGAGAAAACTGCGCTGCAATGCTCCAAGGTTGATCACCGACCATTGAAATATATACCTTATTTCGAGTGGATAAGTATTAAATTCAATTAATAAATTTAAAATCCTCTACCATCCCGTCAGCGAATAAGCACAGGTCCTAAAGATCACTGTGATTTTGACAGTGATACATAATCAGAATGCAGAAAGTGCATTACTTTGCATCTAATTCACCTCCTCTATTACTTATCATGGTTATGTATTAGCTCATTACTAAGAATAAATGAATAATCAACCTTGTCTAGGTTTTATTTCACATAAACAATAATCACATTATGAATAAATACAATTTTTTCCTAAATAACTTCACTTGTTTTCTTGTTTAGCAGCTACAGCATCCATTGCAGCTTGTTCACTTGCATCCAGAGCCGAGTTAATATATTCATAAGCTTTGATTGCAGCATTACTAGTGTGTGTAGGTAGATCAATCAAGAAGCTGAATGTGGTCTTCACTCCACTATTCCAATAGTATTTGAACAGGTAAGAAACTCTATCATGTGTTGGCAATGGGGGTAACTAGAAACAAAATTGAAATTATAACAGATTCCTAACACATAAGCAGTGAATATGGGTTAAGCAGATAATATACATCGAAGGTTACCTCATAAGGTATTTGTTTTTTAAAGTCCCCAACATAGGGTGAAACTCCTTTTTCAAGCTCTTCATACAAAGCAGTGGTAGTTTCACTGTCTTTCCAAACTCCCTTATCAATGGTGTAATATACCGCCGAGCCTAGAACAGCTGATTTTATTCCGAATCTAAAAAATAATAATTTTCTAATGATAGGATCTTAGGATTAGGACAAGACAATTTACTGTGCACACTAGTGAACTTCTTTAGAGAAATATAATATAAATAATAGACAATGAAACAAACACACACTTATAGTTATCAATACTTACTTTAGCATTTTTAGGAATATGTGGTCATCAAAGTAAAAGTAACTATTTACTTCGAAATTATGTAATATTCGAAGCAACCACAACAAACCCAAACCTATAATTTTCAAGATCTTTTTGACTTTGACAATTGATTTTCCAGTATTGCCAAATCATTGAGATCACAGAACAAGGAAAGCGGCCTTCATCTTCATCATCTGACATCACGACATGACACATTGTGTCGGTGTCGCTCGCTGTCACGTCACAGTCACGGTCACCAAGCTAATTAGTCTGTGCGGTCACCCGTTATATATCTTTCCTCTATGGTCACGGTCTTTCCTCTATGGTCGTACTCACTCAGGTCTCGTAGAGTATATAATTATGTTCTGTGGTCACGGTGACTGAGTCACCTACTCACCTGTCACAGTGACAGTGTCAGTGTCAGACACAATTCTCAATTCTGTCATTTCTCTGTGACTGGGGGTCTACTCCCTAAGTCCGTCAACTAAAAGACGGGCCCGTCCGAAAGTAGTCCGAAACGATGGCGTGTACCCTACTCCCTATTGATTTCGGATTCATAAGCTTCGAACGGAATCATAGACAATATTTGTGTGCGAATGATACATGACGGTAGAGTTGCGCTATTTTACCGGTCGATTACCGGTTTACTTATTTTGTAGTTATCATGCTTACTATTCCAAAAATAATATTGTTGTCGTTAGAAAATTACCACATTTTTAATAATTTAGTTTTTATTACGCCTTTAGTTGAACAATTGAATTATTTTTGTCCCGATGGTGGCTTTATCGTGTTGATATCTTTGCCTTTTTTCTTTTTGACGTTAAGTGTGTAGTATCTATGACGGCAAAGTATTTTGACGCGGCGCGTCTTTCAAGACTTTCAATTTCAGATTTGTCAATGAATTTGTTATTGAAGCGATGAAAACTTTTGATAATTACCTACATGTACTAAATAAACAAATGGAATCAATACCGGAGACTAGTTCCAATTAAAGGCTAAGAAGTGCAACTTGGTTGGAGGAGGATAAGGTTTGTACTGTTACAGCTAGAATAAATTTTGTTTTGTAAACATTCTCAATTTCTCATAGTTACATGCTTGCTTTTGCTTCTGTTCCTTACATTGTTTTGAAAGAATTGGTCAGGAGAGGGTCTTCTTAAATGGAAAATCTAAATACGGACGTAAACACCAACGCGAAGAAGGTGGCGGCCCGGCATGATTTACGAATTAGACCTACCTATCCAATTTACTTTTACGTTACAAAGTTCATAAGAAGGCATGTCAAGAATTTTGTTTGCCTGTACAAAACTCATAATATTACTTAGTTATTCTTATGCCTCTACAGATTTAATTAATTTGGTATAACTATAATTTGCAAAAAAAATATTACATTAATTTTGTATTTCAGGTTAATGGGACTAGTAAGGATGGTGCTACACTACAAATAGCAGAAACTGAAACAGCCTGCAGAAAAGAATTACATGAGGCACAGAGGGCAAATAAACAAGATATATGTTTGTTCTAAGAACAAGTTCTAAAAGTCAAATTAGAGTATTATAAAATAAATTAAACTGATAGAATATACATGTTTTTTTATTAATGAACTACTCGCTAAAATATCTTCTTATAAAAGTTTGAAAAATAGCATTTTCATTTCCCTTGCAACTTCTTGAGTTGCTTCTTTTGTATGATATTCATTGATATTACTGGGTACCCTCTAACTGCATGTCTCCATGGTGAACTGCAATGTTGTGAAGCACTGCCACTATGGTTGTTTTCACATTTTTTAGTTTGCATGTAATGGTCATAGGTTGTGCCATGTAAAAGGCATTGAAAGCTTTGTTTCCACACACCAAAGCACCGTTCCACAGTATATGTCGAAAGTAAAGTAAACAAAGCCAAAAGAGGTATTATATCCTCACACAAGTCCTCAAAAATGTTCTCGTGTGAGCCTATAGTTCCCAACGAACTCAACGTCGGAAATACTCGCCAACCGAAAGTTTCGGCGGAACTATAACCGGCGGCGGCGTCGCCGCCGCGCCGCCGCTGTTCCGTAGAGTTTTTTCGAGCAATTCCAGCATTAAAAAAGCAGCCATCGTTTGGATTACTTAAAAAAAAAATACTTTCGTCGACAGCACGACAACTATTGTGATGTCGTATCAACTGACATATATCTCCGTCAAAACAAGTGTCAAATTCAACTTTTCGGACGGGCAAAAACACATCGGGAGTAGGGACAACTGTCAAATCGTATCGTCATTCATTCTTAGGTCGGGCTTCCAACTAATCGTATGTCCGTAGGTGTTAGGGAGTAGGAAACGCCCGTAACTAAGCCTGAAATGACGGACTTCGTGCTTAGGGAGTAGACCCCCTGATCCAGACTGATCCGGCTGATCCCAATCCAATAGTTATTAGTTTGGTTTAATTTTTGGTAAACTAATATTTGATAATGATAAATACTTTCTTAAAATTTGAAGAATGTATCAACAATTGTTTACTAAGTAGACTTTCCAAATTGAGCCACGAAACGGATTACCACTCTGAATATCAAATAAGAATTAATAAGATGGAACAGTATTTTCCTGAATTATTAGATTTAGTAGAAAATGTAGACTTCAGGGAGCAGCCAGATATATGTTCAAGTACACTGTACTCTCTAATAATTTTATATATGGAATTACAAACTGATGGGCGATGGAACACAGAAGATATGAAAGCAAAGGATTATTCAGGAAAATTGAACATGACATTTAAAACTAAATATAATATTACATTTGAAGAAGTATTATTAAAAGACGATTTTTACAATGCGCAAGAAGTTTTTGATAAATGCATTAAAGAATTGCATCAGAGAATGACATTAGCTGATTTTCAGCAATATCCCAGTCTTGTTGAAGTCTACTGTATGTTTATAAAGAATGTTCAGGTGAGTGATATTCATATTATGCCCCTAAGACTACCCACCCACCTATGCACCATAAAGGTGTCATCATTGTCCTGCCCATGTCTTAATTTATTAGGGTTATGTGCAGCTTTACTTCCATATTTATCTCTACATAGAGAGCAGTGGTGGCCCAGTGGTAACAGCCCCAACTTACGAGTTGTAGGTCGTGTGTTCGAACCCAAGCAGGCGCTTTACTTTGTTTAAATAATTTCATCACTACTGCTCTCAAAACGTTGAAGGACAACATCGTGAGGAAACCGGCATGTCTTAGAACCGAAAATTCGTAGACATGTGACATCTACCAACCCGCACTGTGCTGGTGTGGTAGATTACAGCCTACTCCCTTGGGAACATAAATAGGCTGATTATGATGATGATGATAATGATCTCTACCTAATTATCAAGCTATCATGTCAAAGTTATATGTACACCATAGTGTAATCTTCCATTTGCAGGCGTATAATGTTACTGTAAATCCAGTAACTGTATTACCGGTGGCTTTACTCATGGTTGATGACTACAATACTTCTAATAAAGTCAAAGGTTTGCAGTGCTGTGGACAGATAATGCAGTGTTTGGTATGTGTTTCTTTGTAAAAATAAATGCTTTCTTTCTAAATAAACAAACAGTGAAAAACATTTATAACAACTGCAAAGAGACTGTCAGATTACGGTTGCCATAGGCGATAGTTGTTATAACCAAAAACTATTTTCAGTAAACAGAAATGCTGGGACCTCAAAATTTCTTTGTAATAACCGCCCACGGCAAGATATTTATTCGGAAAAATGAAGGAGAAAATCGTTTTCTTATAAATTCGGAGGCTGATTTAGATAAGCTTAAATCAGAGTGCGAACTCTGACTATCCTATTTTTCTTTGCTGCAGTTTTTTGTTCAATTTTATTTAGCTTTGCTTATGTTAATTCTTAAGATTCTGTTAATAACTTTTAAAAACTTAATAATGACTAGTCAATACTTTAATATGTTAATTTTAATAATGTTAAAAAATATGTTACTACTCAGTCAAAATGCCTTATACTATGTTAACTTCACAATTTTCGAAAATATTGTTATAACTCTCACCTCATTATACTCATTCACATTCACACAAACAAATACACACTTAGTAATAAAGACGGATTTTTATCTTGATAGATTTAATATTTTAATAATTTCTGTAAAGATTTTATGCGTGAGACTTGGTGTCACTGGATGGTTGGTAAAATACATTAGTAATTTAATTTGCACCCTAAAATATTATGTTTTGGAAAATGGATGACTTTACCGTGATACTAAATAATGACTTGGATTCTGTTACTGTAGCTCAATCCGCCACTTGTAACATTGATGACTGCCACTCTTTGTTAAAAAATTCTTCCAATACCCTAAAAATAATGACTCAAAATATACGTAGCATTAATTGCAACACTCCCAACTTTCAGACATTACTTGTAAGGTCAAAAGTTGATTGGGATATTATTGTTCTAACCGAATGCTGGTTGCAGCGAAATCCTACAGTTCCGGAATTCGATGGTTATATTTCATTCACTACACGCAATAATCAAACTCAAAATGAAGGTGTGGTCATTTACTGCAAAAACATAGAACAGTACAGTATTGATGAACCGGAAATTATCGATTCCAATTGCCTTATTTTAAAAATAAACACAAACACTGTAATCGTTGCTGTCTATCGACCACCTAGTCATAAAAATATTGATAACTTTTTAATATCCCTCAACGATTGTCTAAGCAATCTTTCATCCTTTCAAAATATCATATTAGTTGGCGATATTAATATTGACATTATTGAAAATTCCCAAGATAATAGATCCCATGCATATCTCAACCTTATCGCTTCTCATGGTATGCTTCCAGCTCACACGATTCCTACACATAGTCGCACATGCTTAGATCATATAATGTTAAAGACAAGATTACCAGCGTTCTGTTATGTTGCTCAAACTTCGGTTACAGACCACAATAGCGTTATACTATTTCTAGAGCGCACACTTACCAAAAACCAAGGCCCTAAAACTATTAAACGTATAGACGACGCTGCCCTTGAAACGTACGTAAAAAACATAGATTTTGAAAAGATTTTTAGTATGACAGATGTTAATGAGGCAACCAATTTTTTTATACACTCTCTAGGTCAAGCTATAGATGATAATACAAAAGTAATCACGACTTCTAGACGTAAATTAATTTTGAAGCCTTGGATAACACCGGGCCTATTAAGATGCATGCGAAATCGTGATCAATTACATATTAAAACCATAAAAAATCCAGATAATGAGGTAGCTCTTTGCACTTACAAAAGATACAGGAATTTTTGTAACGACTTATTAAAGAAAGTTAGACAAAGTTACGAGCAAGAAATCATTAAAAAAGCAGGGAAAAATAACAAAAAACTTTGGGAAGCAATTAAAAATATAACCTATACTAATAAAGTCAAACAGCAATCCACACAGCTCATTTCAATAGACAATCCTATCGAATCAATTAATAAAGTAAATTCATTTTTTGCAAACGTAGGTAAAACATTGTCAGAAAAATTACTCTCACATAATATAAATGTTCCTAGTATAGAATCTGATAGTCAGCCAAGTAAATATTCTCAAAATTCCTTTGTTCTTCTACCTACTGATGAAGAAGAAATAAGGTCTTTAATTATTAATTTAAAAAACGAGTGTGCAGTTGGAGTTGATAATATATCTGGATCATTTTTAAAACGATTTGCTGATATTATTGTTCCTCCTCTTACATACATATGTAATCTCTCTTTATCTGCTGGAATATTTCCGCGTGCCTTTAAAAAATCTAAAATTGTACCCATATTTAAAGCCGGAGACAGATACTGCGTCAATAATTATAGACCAATATCCATACTACCAACGTTGTCAAAGATTTTAGAACGATTAATGAATAGCAGACTAACTAAATTCCTTGAAAAAAATTCTCTTTTATCTCCATCACAGTTTGGCTTTCGATCTGGGAGATCAACAGCTGAAGCCGTCCACGAACTGACAGATCACATAATCAACAAATTAGATAATAAAAAAAAGACCTTAGCCATTTACCTAGATTTGGCTAAAGCATTTGACACAGTATCTGTTCCTATTTTGGTAAAAAAATTAGAAAATATGGGAGTAAGAGGTCTACCGCTCCAACTGTTCATAGACTATTTATCCGACAGAACACAAACTACTAAAGTAGATAATTGGATTAGCGACGAACTTCCAAATCAGTACGGCGTTCCACAAGGTAGCATCCTCGGTCCAACATTATTCTTAGTTTATATAAACGACTTATGCAACATCAACCTTCAAAACGGTAAAATCATCACTTTTGCCGATGATACTGCCTTGATATTCGATGCTAACTCGTGGGATGAGGTTAAAAATTATGCTCAACAAGGTCTTGACACGGTGTATAAATGGTTATATTCCAATTTGCTTACCCTCAACGTCGATAAGACAAAATACATGACTTATTCTCTTAGACCCCAGGATCAACCAAACTTCAACTTGAAAGCCCACTCATGTAATTTCATCAACCATTGTTCTTGTCCTGTTTTAGTTAAGACGAATTCTATCAAATATCTTGGCATAATCATAGATTATCGTCTCAGCTTCCAACAACACATTGAAACACTAGTTAAAAGAATCCGAAAATTAATCTTCATATTTAAAAATCTAAGACACATATCTGATACATCAGTTATAAAAACAGTTTACTTTGCACTATGCCAGTCTTTGCTAGTATATTGCATTACCACTTGGGGCGGTACCTCTAAAACTTATTTGATAAATTTAGAGAGAGCCCAAAGAGCTATATTAAAAGTAAGTTGCTTTTTCCCAATCCTCTATCCAACTTTCGAACTTTACCAACACTGCCAAGTGCTAACGGTCCGTCAGTTGTTCATTCTCATGACAGTACTAAAAAAACACACTGAACTTCCCTTGGATCACGATTTACTAACACAAAATAGACGATCAACAAATGTTTGTTCAATCATCCGTTATAACACTAGTTTCTCCCAAAAGTTTTTCTGTTTTCTTGGCACTTTTCTTTATAATTCAATTAATAACAAAATGTCTATCTACACTTATACAAAAGCTATTTGTAAAAGAAAATTACGTCTTTGGCTATTAAATCTAGACTACAGTGCCACTGAAAACTTATTAAAACCAATCTCTTAACACCCACACATTTACACTCACACACCTACACTTAAAAACATTCAATACACACAACATTTCCCATTTCCATTCTTCATTTTTTATTATGCTCATTATTATTTTATTTTCTTATTCAGATACCTAATAATAATGTAGGTACATAATGTACCTACATAATTTCTATAAATCTTAAAATTTTATGTTTAAAACTTGCTTTTCTTTTCTTTTCTTTCTTTGATTTTGTTTTAATTTTGTTAGGTTTTTCATAATTTTGATATATGTTTGTAAATTAACATGTCCTGTATAAGAGAGCCGGGTGATCTGTAACTCAGGATCTTCCTACCTCAGACACCTTTCTCTATATAGTGCATTTTATTAACCAGTGCCTGTAACAATATGATGAGATAAATAAAGATTTATGATTATATGATTATGATTATGATTATTATGTTGTTTTAAGCGATGTTGTTATAAACAGTTTGGACTGTAGAGGATAATTTAGAAATCAGTTCAGAAGCAAAAGCTCGTGGGGAGAGAGAGAACTCATAACAAAACAGAAATATTACAGTAACAAATTATAACATAAATGTCGCTATAATAAATTTTTTGGCCATGTTTTTTCAGAATTCTGATAGTTTTACAACTGGTAATTACTATGAAGTTGTGTACAGGAGTTTCAGGCACAACATTCACGAGAAAGATATTGAAGTAACAAGAGCATTATTTGAATGTTTTCCGAATTTCTTAAAAAATCTGCCTTCACAAGTGAAGGTTAGTAAAAAAATCTATTGGCTTTTTTATCAAAACTAACCTATCAAAAAGCGGCCAAGTGCGAGTCGGACTCGCCCATGAAGGGTTCCGTAGCAGCAAGTAACATAATATAAAAGCTCTTGTAGTTTGTTAAAGATAAATTGCGGTTTACGATTTATGACGTATTATAAAAAAAACTACTTACTAGATCTCGTTCAAACCAATTTTCGGTGAAAGTTTACCATGTCATGGTAATCATATATTTTTTTTAGTTTTATCATTCTCTTATTTTAGAAGTTACAGGGGGGGGGACACATTTTACCACTTTGGAAGTGTCTCTCGCAAATTATTCAGTTTAGAAAAAAATTATATAATTTTTGAAGACCTATCCATAGATACCCCACACGTATGGGTTTGACGAAAAAAAAAATGTTGAGTTTCAGTTCTAAGTATGGGGAACCTCGAAAATTTATTGCTTTTTTCTATTTTTGTGTGAAAATCTTAATGCGGTTCACAGAATGCATCTGCTTACCAAGTTTCAACCGACTGTCAACGTTCTTATAGTTTCGGAAAAAAGTGGCTGTGACATACGGACGGACAGACAGACATGGCGAATCCATAAGGGTTCAGTTTTTTGCCATTTGGCTACGGAACCCTAAAACGCTTTGTGCACTTGCTCGATTAATAGAAAATTATTGAAATTACAAAATTGCATTTTATTCTTTCAGAAAATAACATTGGATGATGTTTTTTCATGTGTCATAGACCAATTGAACACAGAAACGAACTTATTCCGTAAGGCAGTTGTTTTTGACTTCACTACGAAAATAATAGAGATGCATGGTGTCCACTGTGTGAAGAAGAAAATATTTAAAGACATCATTTGCGACAATTTAGACATGTGTTGTAATGAAGGTGTTTATGAAATATTAATGCAACATGTTATGGAGGTAACTACTATTTGATTTTTTTTGTTTACTTGGCTAAAGTGTCCCACTGTTGGCAAAGAGGTCCTCCAATTTCTACCACTTACCAGGAAAGTACTATTTTATGGCTCCTACACATAGTGCCGGTGGCCCAGCTGCCAGCACTGCCGCCGGGCAAGACGCGGCGCTCCCGACCCTGCTGCACAAAGGAACGCTAAGGAAATGGAAGCGCAAAAGCCGGTGGCACGTGCCGCGCGTGAAAGCCGGCGGCAATTTGCCGTCGGCACTGTGTGTAGGCCCTTTCAGGATTCCCTATTACTAAGGCTCCGCTATCCGTCCGTCGATCTGTCACAGGGCTGTATCTTTTGAACTGTTATAAGTAGACACTCTGTATAAACACCTACAGTAGGACGACGCCATTGATCTCGTTGTAAATGCCGACAACGTGTAGGCATTGTCGTGACAGCTAGCAGTTCGGGAACGCGCTTCCCCCGTCTCGCTCCTCACGCCCCGCAGCGTAAGCAGTTCGGGAGCGCGCTTCCCCCGTCTCGCCCCGCACGATTGCTCTGTCTAGACGTCTTCGTCGGACGACTGTACGATGTTTAGACTGTGGTACTACTATGGCTAATAAAAATTAAATATTACTTATTAAAAATTAAAGGGGGTCAAGAAATATGTTTTTTTCGAAATATAAAGTAATACGCATATAACGCATGAGTGTTCAGAATCATGTTATTCATAGTAACAGTTTTCGCGTCGATGTATCCCACCCTGTATGATGTAGTGTTCAATCTTGTACGGTGGTACGGAACACATCGCGTGCGAGTCCGACTGGCACTTAGCCGGTTTTTTTTTGTGTTCAAATGAAGACTTGATTTAACTTTAGTAACATCCACTTTTTTCAGTATGATTTAAGAACATTTTTTTTAGACCGTTATTACTTTTATTTCAGTGCCTCATAATGTGGATCAGTTATTGCTGGTGCATCTGGAAGTTACCTACAGACCAAAAGATACTGTCTGCACTGATTAAAACTCTCTATGTGGCCAAAGACGAAACAACAACATTACAAATTCAGAATCTGATTCTAACATTAATTAATTTATGCACTAAAGAAGAACAGATGCAAATATGTAGAAATCTGGAATCAGTGCCAAAGAAATTAAACAACGATTTCTTAGTAAGGATTAATTCAATAAAAGAAAGTATTTGTACTTGAAGTAGATGTTTCATTTATTTAAAATATATCTTCATAAGTTTGGTTTAAAACAAACCCTTCTAAAATAGGCACTCGACATTATCAGTACAATATTTCATTTGATAAACATTTTCAAGCTACATTATTTGATAGTAAATTCTGCCCGCGACTTCCGCCAGTGCAGTGTGGAATTCAACTACACCATAGCTTTCTATCAGTAAAAAAATAATTGTACCTCCTTACCTTATATTAATAAAATTTTTTTTTTTTTCATGTCTTAGTCTAATAAATATTATTATATCGGTAAATAATGCACAATTGGCGCTTACAATTAAAAAATAAATCCAATTAATCCATTCCATCCAAAGGATGTCTTTTGTCTTTTAAAAGATCGCTTTTAGCGATAAGACCGCCCATTGTGTCACCCTATGTAAAATTTCTACGTTTATAATTCTGTAGTTTATATTGGAGGTACCTACTACATTATTAAAGGCTAATAGTTAAAATCGAATAACAAATCATAAACGAATTTACTTAAAATACTTAAATTCTTGTTTTCAATTGATGAAAGATCAACTCTATGAAAGTGTAAATAAAAGTCATTTTAGACTGACTAGTACTGTTAAAAAACTCGTAATAATTATGAAGTTGTAGCGCAAACTGAACCTTATGTGTAGGCATTAGTTGTTTTTCCTAAAACTCGTGTTTCTTTACATGTTTGGCAAATAAATTGCGAACGGAGATTTGAAACTGTTGGCACTATAGTAAGTACCTACAGAGAAAACAAAACCTTTATTATTTATATTACGATACGCTTTCGTAACGTTACAATACGTTAAAAGAGCGTAGGCGAGTCTGGTCATTCATAAGCATTCGGAAAGCGTATCGTTTAATTGTAAATAATAAACATTTTGTTTTCTACTAACATTTATCTGGTTTGGTGATACTTACATTTATAATCTTATGTTAAAAAAAATCAAATCCTAATTGCTATTTATGATCTAAAACTTTAAACATCCACCTGTCGCTGCATCCGAACAGATTTATAAATAAAAAACTTGTTAGTTTAAAAGTTTGTTGGGCGGGTTTGTAATACAAATCCGCTCAATCCTGATTGAGTGCCACAGTCGGTATCTGGTTTTGAATTTTGGTTTTTTGCCACCAACTTAGTTATTTTTCACTTTGTAGTGTTTTTTAGAGGGCTATATATTTATATAAAATTATTGTAATATCGGGATTGCTCAAAATCAGGATTGAGTTTTTTTGCAAGTCAGTTGTTTTTTTTTTGTATTTCGAATACCACTACCTGATATGCAATTAACAGTGACAGGAAGTTATTATCATCCATATAAACCAAGTGGGAAAAATACGTATTCTTTAAGCTAACTTAAAAACTATCCAAGCAAAGTTAATGAAATTTATATGGGACCAACTTGGGAGCAAACCCTTTCAAACAAAAACAAATATTTTCAAAATCGGTCCACAATGATGGAGATATTGGTGGAAATACATAAAAATAAAATAAAAAAACATACTCGACGAACACATAACATCCTCCTTTTTGGAAGTCGGTTAAAAATAGAGATTGTAGCATACTTGTCTATGAATGTTAAAATAAATATATATCGTATAGGAAGAGACATATTATGTCTCTTCTAGACATATTATGTCTCTTCCAGTTGTCCTACCAACGTGAATGGATGTCAGTCCAAACAATAAATGATTAATATTATAATCAAGTCTTATTTCAAGAACCTTGCTCATCTTACCAGAACCCAGTCAAACCCAAAGGCAACAGAGATTTCGACATGTCTTTGTGTGAATGTTTCACCAAAGCAAAAGCAAAGTAAAAAATGTGTTTGATGCCTAGACATTTGAGGAGTACTACCTGGTGAATTATGTAAATCTCTTCAGGTGCAGTGACTGATGAAATTATGGTCAAACTTCACTTGGGTAGAAGGTTGTTTTTGGACCTTTAATTCTGTCAGAGCAGAGTACAAATAAAGTTACTAGGATTACATTAGCTCAGTTAAAATATCACAGACTTCATCAATAGAAGGCCTTTTATTTTTGTGATGCTGTAAACAATGCTGAGCTAGTATGAATACATTCTGAGCTTGTGTCCAACGGTCAACAACATTGTCTAAAAGATTTGTTATATCACCATCTACGCATTTATCTTCAACATAATTTTTTATGTTGTTTGTCTCACCGTTTGCTGTTATAATTGGTTTCAAACCAGTTAGTAATTCTAGCAAGACTATACCAAAACTGAAGATGTCATTTTTCTGTGTTACTGTACCATTGAAGCCTTCAGGTGCCATGTATGCTGAGGTACCCATTGGCCTGGTGTCGATGTATGTTGTTTCCAGTTGTTTGGCCAAGCCAAAGTCACATAGCTGCAAAAATAAAAGTTATATAAGTTAGTCATAGACACTTGAAATGCATAATATAAGCAGTGTGTTATCTTCTGTTACCTTTGGCACACAGTCTTGGGTTAGCAATATGTTAGCACTTTTAACATCTCCATGGAGGAAGTAACTTTTCCTGGTAGACACAGACTCTGACAGATTTCCGCTGTCATCATATTGTGGTGGCCTTTCACTGTGGTGGATGTACTTCAGTCCTTCAGCAGTGCCTTTCATTATGTTCATTCTCTGTTTCTCTGTTAGTATCTTTAATGCAATTTTTTGTTGCAAGGACCCACCATCAATGTATTCACACACTATGCATGGTGTTGGCCCATCTATTGAGTACCCAAATATAGGGACAATGTTTTCATGTCTCAGATGAGACAGTGATTTCACTTCAGTGTTAAACACTTTCATTGCTACCTCACAGCTTATCTGATATTGAATTTTCACTCTCTTTACAGCCAGAGACCCATGTTTAGTATGTGTGCCAACATACACATCTCCAAAGCCCCCACTTCCTATTTTCCCACTAGGTCCAACTGGCTTATCTACAAAGGATTCAGAAAATTTATTTGTTATAGTTTCCAGCTCTCTATAATCAAAATGAACTAGTTTCTTATCTTCTAATATAGCATTGTCTATTATGCTGAATATGTTATGTACTGATGTCGAGTTACCACCAGTGCCATATTGAGATAGTTCAGTTTGTGGTGTCATATCTACCTGAGATGATTCACTCTCAGTAGAAGTTGATGCAGTTGTTACGGAATTTATCGTATTTGGATCAGATTCATTAACTTTAGGTATCAGAGCACTGAAGTCAGGAAACTCCCCTGAGGTCATAACTTTGGAGTTGGAGTCAGTTAAGATTACCAGTTGTGGTTGTTGTTCCATTAAGACAGTACTTCTATTGCCAAAAGTTTGCAATACACTGAGATTAGGTATATCCACGCTTTGTATGGTTTCAGAAAACTTTATTAAGTCACTGGGTTCTTTGAGTTGTCTGGTAGGGCAATTACAAGCTGCTTGATCATGACTTGAGTGTTGAAGATTATCACTTTCAATTGAGGCCATTGAATTTAATCTTTGTTCCACACTTTCATCATTTAGAAGGGCTGTTAAGTTGATTGGTATGGGAGCTCCTGGGCCATCAAAGGGCCGGGGTGGTGATTGCTCTGTAACATAAAACAAACTGTATAGTAGTATTCACCCGACTGCCCAGCATAAGTCATTGGAAGTCGATTGCCTACCTCCTAGCATGCGTGCGATTTCATCAACAGCTCTGAATATTTGGGCCTGGTCTAAGATCTTCATGAGAGTTTCCAAAGTTGGTCTAACTTTGCCTGACGTACCCCATTCGTCAAATAACACCTCAGCACATGTCCTGCTTGTGTTTCTGGCATGTTCTTCCATTAACCTGTTGAAGGGATACAAAACAAAGATTTTCTGTAAAAAGTGGTTACCAACTTTCCTGGTTTCAAAGCTATGGTTTTGGTTAGTATAATAAAATGGTTACCTCAAATGTTCTTGGTTGTATTTACGTTCAAACTGTTCACTTTGCAAGTCTTTCGGTATGAGGGGCACCACTTTTTGCCAATCGTTGTTGATCTCCAAAATAGTTGCCAAGTTATACAGAGAGGCTGAGGGCAATTTCCGTAACTCTACATGCCGCTGCAGTATAGGAGAATTAATCATGTTTACGCTTTCTATAGCTTACTTTTGCAAAACTTTTAACTTTATTGCGTTCTAAAGGTGGGAGAAATAAATAATTTATTTCCTCAACTTTACTGACCCCATAGATAATACACTGACCCACCCATTGACGTTTGACATTTGGGCGCCAACAAAACAAACAACATTTTGTCATGTCAGTGTCATTGTCATCTGTCACTATTTGCGTCAGTGATGTGCGGTGTTTTAGTTATTACTCTGAGGCGGTGTGTGTGTTACGTACGTGTGTTAACAACACAACTAGGTACGTTAAAGTTACATTACATTTACATGCTCTGTGCGTGCCACAGACTACAATTTATTATATTATTATACACAGAGCATGTAACTTTAATATATACAAGCTGGCAGGAACATCGACGCGAAAACTGATAGTATGGATTCAGTACATGATTCTGAATCAGCTGTTCCATATATTTTGACCGCGTAGGTATTGCACTTTTCTATGAAACAGCGATTTTTAGGGTTTCGTAGCCAAATGCCAAAAAACTGAACCCTTATGGATTCGGTCTGTCCGTCCGTATGTCACAGCCACTTTATTCCGAAACTATAAGAACTATACTGTTGAAACTTGGTAAGTAGGTGGATTCTGTGAACCGCATTAAGATTTTCACACAAAAATAGAAAAAAAAAAAAACAATATTTTTGGGGTTCCCCATACTAGAAACGAAACTCAAAATTTTTTTTTCATTACAGCCATACGTATGGTGTAACTACCGTATCTATGGTCTCTATGGATAGGCAAGGGCGTCGCCAGCCGATGGCCCAGGGGGGAGCAAGTTGATATGGAGGATGGGAAAAGTATGATTTGTAGGTACAGTCAAGAGTACATGAAGCTTTACACTTTTAGTGCGAGTTTTACCTCTACGGCGCACATTAGGGCCAAAATTGATGCTGGTAGATATTTGATTTTAGACAAATTAGTTTCAACTTGGTAGTCTCTATAGGAACTTAAAATAATAATTTCCATTTTAAATGTGTGGCTTGGAAAGGGCCTTTCGGGACGTTTTTCCCAAAACTATTCAGAACTGTAGAGCTGAAACCTAATAGGTATTATGTCTCGGCCGACCACCAACACATAGATCTATATAATTATGTCCCCGGACTCCGGATTAGACCCCTTTTAAGATATATGGAACTTTAAAAAACCAAATAAAAGTGGTTCAAATAAACAAAATTGGATTTATAGATATTATGTAGTTTCAATGCCTTGTATTTAACAAAATATTTACTATTTTTTTTTTCTACGGGGGCCGCTGCCCCCCCTAGAGATCCCTTGGCGACGCCCATGTGGATAGGTCTTCAAAAATGATATTGAGGTTTCTAATATAATCTTTTTCTAAACTGAATAGTTTGCGCGAGAGACACTTCCAAAGTGGTAAAATGTGTGTCCCCCCGTGTAACTTCTCAAATTAGCAGAATAATAAAACTAAAAAAATATATGACGTACCTACATTACCATGTAAACTTCCACCGAAAATTGGTTTGAACGAGATCTAGTACCTAAGTAGTTTGGGTGCGTCTCATGTCATATAAAGTTATTTGGTATATTTTCATTTCACAAGATATAACATCACAAGATATAATAAACGTGAGGTATACCAACTGTTGATATAATTTCTTTACATATAACATTTATATACTCTAAAACTTATTTCCTATAACGTTATTGGATATAACGTTTATTTAATCGAAAGTCATTAGGCCTATCGTTTAAAATATATATTGATGGATTGATACCATCATTATGGTTAACAGTACACCCCGATTCAAAGCAATCCGACTCGGATAGGTTAGGTTCGAGCGCCAGATCCCCTCTATCATGGGAATCATTTGGATTAGGTTAGGTTAGGTTAGAACAGTGACCATTAACGCGCGAAGGCCAGCGACAGTAGGGAGCGTGCGCGGCAGCGGGCGCCGAGTGCCAGCACCCTAATTACGAAACGCAAACTCAATTTTAAATTGAAACCAATTGAAAAAGATTGTCAGTCCATTGCTTCATAAGTTCGACAAAAAGAATCTGTTAATTTTTTTTGTCGAACTTATGAAGCAATGGACTGGCAATCTTTTTCAATTGGTTTCAATTTAAAATTGAGTTTGCGTTTCGTAATTAGGGTGCAGATCCCCTCTATTGCTTGTGAATCATTTGGGTTGGGTTAGGTTAGGTTATAACAGTGACCATTAACGCGCGAAGGCGAGCGACCGCAGGGAGCGTGCCGCGGCAGCGGCCGCCGAGTGCCAGATACCCTCTATTGTTGGTGAACCATTTGGATTAGGTTTGGTTAGAACAGAGACCATTAACGCGCGAAGGCGAGCGACCGTTGGGAGCGTACCGCGGCAGCGGCCGCCGAGTGCCAGATCCCCTCTATTGTTGGTGAATCATTTGGGTTGGGTTAGGTTAGAACAGTCGGAGTCGGAGTCGTCGGCACAGACGGAGGCCATGGTGTTTCATGGCCCCCGGCGGGCGCCGCCACCCGGCTCACACATCGTGGTCGGGGGGACTCGGATCGCTGTCGAGTCTACCATGAAGTACCTAGGATTGGTGCTCGACAGCCGGTGGGACTTCGGGCCCCACTTCCGACGGTTGGCGCCCAAGTTGCTGGGCGCTGCTGGGGCGCTGTCAACGCTGCTTCCCAATCTGGGGGGCCCGAGCGCCGCTTGTAGGCGGCTCTACGTGGGGATCGTGCGGTCGATGGCCCTTTATGGGGCCCCGATCTGGGCGGCTGACCTGACGGCCGGTAGCATCGCAGTATTGCGTAAACCGCAGAGGGCGATGGCCGTCAGAGTCATAAGGGGGTATCGCACGATCTCCTACGAGGCGGCTTGTGCACTGGCCGGATCCCCGCCCTGGGACCTGGAGGCGAAGGTGCTCGCGTCACTTCATCGGTGGCGTGAGGAAGCCACAGCGCGGGGCGAGAGACCGATGCAGCGACACATGGAGCTGCGTAGGTCTCAGCTTCGCGAGGTCCTGGTGGCGGAATGGCGGGAAAGGCTTTCACGCCCCACCGCCGGCCTCAACACCATCGAGGCGGTCCGGCCGGTGCTCGACGACTGGCTCGGGAGGAGGCACGGCTCCCTGTCGTTTCGGGTGACGCAGGTGCTCTCGGGGCATGGCTGCTTCGGGAAGTACCTGTGTCGCATAAACAGGGAGCCGGACGCTCGGTGTCACCACTGCGTCCATTGTCGGGAGGATACGGCGCGGCATACATTGGCAGAAAGTGCCGCGTGGGAGGAGCCGCGCCGTGCCCACGTTTCAGAAGTTGGAGCCGACTTGTCACTGCCGGCCGTCGTTCGTTCGATGGTCGGGAGTGCTGAGTCGTGAGACGCGGTGGTTTCCTTCTGCGAGACAGTCATCTCGCAGAAGGAGGCTGCGGAAAGGGAGAGGGAGATCTCGTCCACTCACCCGGCCCGCAGCAGGCGCACCGGGCGTCGGCGGAGGGCGGATAACGCCCTCTTCCAGCCCCCCTAAATGGGTCCAGGGGCGACGGATTCGGGGACATCCGTCGCCCCCCATCACACAGGACCCGAGATGGCGGCGCGTAGTGTTCCACGCGCGCCACTCTAAGACGTAACGGGGGGAGTTTGCGCACCTCACTCCCCTACGGGACGGGGCCCGCAGAGTGCGGGCCGTCACCAGTCCGGGGCAGCGGAAGTCGCAATTTGCGCCCCCCGACGCAAGTGTGCGAGGGAACACCGGGGTGGTTTTAGTCAGTAAGAGTCTGACAGACCCCTTCGCCCACCCCAGGGCGGAGGACATCCATGAGGATTTCCACGCCGAGAAAAAAAAAAAAAAAAAATGTTTGGAAATTCCAAAAGTGCACGCCTCGTATCACACATTCATAAACGAAAAATATATTCAATACATAGTTTCTAACAAAAATTACCAATTTATCACTTTTCATGAAGTATGTTTTGACTGCTGTTTTACCCATCAATATGGGTAAATTTCTAACCTCGCAACCCTTACCTAATGTCAAAGACTATTTATTTAGATATTTACGTTGTGGGTTGCTAGGCAACACTTTAAGTAAAGGTTGGAAATATTTAGATAAAGATATTATATTTTAGTTAGTATTTTATTAATTATAATTAAACTACTATGAATAAAAGAGCCATTTTCAATAGGGTTCCTTCTACGGCCGAAACGAATGTATAAAAAAAATTTTGACTCAATTGATTTTATCGCAAGCTACAATGTTTTCAAGGTTCATAAATTGACGGACAGGATTTTTTTTTCAACTATTTTGATGTTTTTTTCATTTCTGCTGCATTAAATCAATTGGTAAAAAGTACAGTATTAATCTCCATAGGTTCTGTGTACTAGCAGGAGTGTAACAATAAAAACAGTTGCAGAAATGGGGCAAAAATATTTTTCGATCGTAGAGCACACTCAAAGGCCGCTCACCCACGGCGACTTTTTGTAGCGATGCAGTAGCGATACTGTCGCGCGTCCGCATCGATACAGCCACGATGCTGTAATTATGTATGAAGAATGCTGCGCGATAGTAGCGATGCAGAAGCGCGTTTACAAAACGCGCTACAAAAAGTCGCCGTGGGCGAGCGGCCTAATGCTTCGCATTACGAGTCGTGCAAAAGGTTAGAACAGTGACTATTAAAGCGCAAAGGCGAGCGCGCGTAGCGAGTGACCCTCTTGGCAGGTGGTAATCAGTTACTATTACTAGGCAATGAGGTTATACAATACTAGAGGAGCAGTGGACGGCACATAAGCGTCACCACCACTTAGGTGTCCGCAGGCATATCTGAATTCAGTTGTCAGCTTGACGTCAAGTGAGCAATTGCTTAGCGATAAAAAATAAAAAATGGTGGAATTTGCGGTTAAAATTAGTATGTCACGGTCTGAAAGGATTAATAAAGCAAGTGGTGTTTCATTTCACAATCAAGTTTGCTAAATTTTCTTCAGATTATCCAAAAAAACATTACAAAACGAAATAAATTTAGCAAACATTGTTTTTGCGATCAATGTTACCAGGAAAAACGATGTTGATTTTGCCAGACTGTTGGGAGTTTAGTGAATGACGACATGTAAAAATATTTCGTACTCTTAACTTTTATCATTTATACATGTATAAAACTGCACATAACTAGGTATTAAAACGCTATTGTTTTACTACCCCTCCAACAGTTTCATAAACTACTACTAACTATTTTTTAATATTGATGTTATTGTTCTAAGAAATTTGAACTGGAGGAGGAGCTCGTGGCTAAGTAATAACAGCCGCACGGGTCGATCCATCAGGTTAAGCTACGCTTGCCGGGATTGGTCTGTGGATGGGTGACCATCTTTAAATACCGAGACTAATCCGGGCCTCGAAAGCACGTTAAGCTGTTGGTCTCAGCTGTCATTCGTGGATCTTGTGACAGTCGTTACCTACGGGTCGTCAGAAGCTCGAAAGTCTGACAACCAGTTTTACAGGTATAGGTCTGATAAGCAGTTGCTCCATCTAAAATACTGGTATTCAGCTGCATCCGGTTAGACTGGAAGCCGATCCCAACATAGTTGGGAAAAGGCTAGACAGATTGATTTAGATTATTCAAAAAAAAGTGAATGTCGCGGGTTAGTGCGTTACATCACTTTAATTAATTTAATCGATTGTCATGAATATAGAAATTATATTCCATTATGAACAATATTATTATTTGTCACAAATCTTAAAACTTTTGTAACATTTTTTTTTTGCCTATGTTTTGTAAGTATAGCGTAATCCTTGTAAATTTTTTAAAATCTTTTATCTACACCCATGCTATAAATCCTCTATAAAAGTTCCTGAAACAGTTAGCTTATTGCCAAAATTAAAACAGCCAGTGTCATAGTAACCGTAATGACATCCAAACGGGTGTTATAATGTTGTACTAAATTTCATAATGCAACTCGTTTTTTACTCATCGAACAGCCACATTCTCGTGGTATGTTTATGAATTTCAAAAAAAGAACATTGTCATGCACGCGCGTTTCACAATTAGAAAAGGTTGGGTAGGTTCTTCGAATTCACGTCGTATCCCGCCATTTTTGTTAGATATTAGTATTGCAAAAATTTATTACTTTGTTGTTTATAGAGGATTCATATCATGGGTGTAGATAAAGTCTTGAATGCAACTGCTATAATTAGGTATTAAAACACTCATGTGATACTATTTTTTACAAACCCACATTTATTTATTTATTTATTTAACACTTTAAGCACACAAATGTACAGATGCGGACTGCACATTGTGTTTTAATACCCCTTATTATACAACAGTTGCATAAGTAACTATTATCTATTGAAAGTTCCATAACACAACCTTTCATAGTACCTACCTAATTGATTCAATAAAACCTTCATTCATTCTGGGCAAATTATGTTGATAATTGGCAACTCTGGTCGTTTTTCCGATAACAATGTCTTGTCTCATTCCAACGTCATTAGTTTGACGGTAGAAGAAATGAGACAAACATAGATTATTTTGACAGATTGACATTTTATGTATCCGTTTCAAAGCTACGTCTTTAAACTCGTAAGTGGTGACGTTTTTCAGAAATTGTTTGTAGGACGCTGCTCCTCTAGTATTGTATAACGTCATTGTTACTAGATAGCAGGTTACTAACTATGATAGAAATGACATATTAGTCTAAATAGGTTTTATGTCTTTTGAGTGGTATATCAAACGATTATCTTAATATATATAAATCTCGTGTCACAATGTTTGTCCTCAATGGACTCCTAAACCACTTAACCGATTATAATAAAATTCGCACACCATGTGCAGTTCGATCCAACTTGAGAGATAGGATAGTTTAAATCTCAATTTATAGCCGCAATTTTAATTTATTGCTAATTAGGGCTACCCATGCGAAGCTGGGAC
Organism: Conistra vaccinii; assembly: GCA_948150665.1. Taxonomy (NCBI): domain Eukaryota; kingdom Metazoa; phylum Arthropoda; class Insecta; order Lepidoptera; family Noctuidae; genus Conistra; species Conistra vaccinii. Next base: position 18,963,053 of record OX411318.1, read on the forward strand.
GGGCAGCTAGTATTATTGTATTTTTTTGTGAAAGCGTAAAAAAACAAATTAAGTACGTTGCAAAGCAAGACTACTAGCAGGAGTGTTGCTGTACTGCCACATGACCAGCTGCAGCGCTATGTCCATGGCTGGTACATGCGAGCGCCCGGCCGGCAATGTTTGTATGAAAATCCATATCTGTCGTGTTTAGCGGTCAAATAAATTACTATGAAAACTCAAATCTATCGTGTTATTTAAAAATGAAACAAACTTATTACCTACTTAGCGCATGGCAAATTGGCAACCAAGGAGGTAACTTATCAAAGATTTTATTTAAATTTGGTTTGCAAATAGAGTTGTTTATAGAATTAAAATTATAACATCATCCACATGCTAAGTGGGAAAAATACATATGATTGAAGGTAACTCAAAAATTACCGAAGCAATAATAATAATTAATAAAATTAATGGAAACACCGCGGAATAAGATTTTTTTAAATCGGTCCACTATCGACGAAAATATCGATCGACGAAGTCGGTTACAAATAGTAATGTATTTGTGGTGATCTGCTGTTATTTTGATGGGGCTGTTGTATTGATGGGAAGCTCGTTTACGCGCGGGGCGTTGAAAGTCGCGTGCGGCGTGGCGTTTCGCGGCGCGTCGGACGTTTTTTCAGTTTACATGCTGGCGGGGCGTGCAGCGGCCCGCGTCGTCACACGCGCAAACAGTAACATAATGGCAATGTGCGATGTTGTTTATAAAGACGCGGGGCGTGGCGCGGCGCGTGGTGCGGTGCGTGAAAAGTAGCGGCGCCCGCCGCTGTGCCCGGGTATCGCCGATGTTCATATTGATGCATACGACGCCGCCGCGCCGCAGGCCCCGCCGAGGGCTCCGCCGCGGTTGTTGCTACGTTTTACGTGAACAGAAAACGCTACGCTGCGTGCGCCCGCGCCACTGCGATAAACGTCGCGTGCGACGCGGCGATGCCATGCGCGGGCTCCGCCTGCATTTCAAGCAAACGTGTGTAAAATCGCTTCTTCGCAAACGCTCTCATACAACGCCATATGTTTGAATTTAGTACGGGCCGCGCAGCCCAACGCGACGAACACCGCCCCGCGTCTGCGTAAACGACACTAATCGTTTATTTAGCAAATGAACCAGTGGAATAAACTGAGATATAACCGTGTCCGTTTTCAGAAACTAAAAAACAATTAATTTCAAATAAATATTTATTTTCATATAATTTGATAAGTTAATTTATTTATTTATATTCTTTCGTACATCCAAGTGCAAAATAAACTGACGATCCAGTTAGGATTAAAAGACAGTTATCAACTTTAAAATCGTCGTTTTTCAAAATATCTTTTATATTAGTCCTAATTATAAAACATGATTAAAAGCAGGGCTCAAAAACCGGTTAATTTTTCAAATCGGTTTTAGTCAGTCAGTTTGGAAACCCAGAAACGATTGCGGTTTAGGTTTCGGTTACCGGCTTTTTTACCGGTTAATGGATAAACCGTTTTTTACTAATTCAGATTCTGTCAAACAAAATAACCCGGTTAATATGAATTTCGACGGTCTAAACGAGTTCTACCTACTACGACATCTCTCTTACACCTACAGTAACAAAGCTCTCGCACTATGCCAACGAATACGCAATTAAGCACACACAAGCAGATTAGTTATCTGAAAACCGGTTTATTCAGGTTAGCGCGAGTTTTAAAATTCTATTCTCTGTAATAACCAGTAACCAACATTATTTAGGTTTAGTAGAAACCCGTTTGGGTAATTAACCGATTTATCAATGAACGGTATTATAACGGTTTTTTGAACTATATTAACCGGTATTTCAAAACCGGTTTCAAGACCTGATTAAAAGTCTAGGCTTTCTCTTGTAAAATTGTGTGGTAAATGTGCGACAACCTCCCGGATTTGAGCAAGTTTGTGTTTGGCGGTGATGCGTCGCCACAGAGCTGGACACTCGGTGTTTTCACACTCTGCAGATTGACCGTGGCCGCAGCATGACGCGCAGATCTGTGGACAACAGTTCAGTTATTTGATATGGAGTTAAATGTAGCTATCTTAGTATGTAGTCTTAAGAGATTAACGGGCCCAAAAAACATATAGTCACTTCTTCTCTCGCGTCGGCACAAGTTATTTGAGATTTGACGGACAAACGCTTAGTATATCATTAGCGGAGGCTCTTTCATTCCACCCTTAGCCGGTAGCGTTGGAAGATTTGTCAACCTAAAATATTTCTAAGATTCAATTCAGAATCCCAGAGAATTCAGTATATTAAGTTACTTAGTGTTAATTACAGACGCTAGCACATCAACCTACTCCAATCTGTCAAATTTTCCCAATCAACATTGAACCTTATTCTTTAGCGCTAAAGTTGAAAATCTATTAAAGAAATTTGTCAAATTGTAGTAACTTGATGTGCTGGCGTCTGTATTTTAGCATTATGTAGTCTAAGTTCATTTTTGAGTGACCATTCGTAATAAAAAAGGTCCAAAAAAATTTGGCTGCAATGGAATTTGAACTTTTTCTTGTACTCCATTGAGTTTGTGGTTCCAAAACATGACACTTATCTGACATTCAAAATTTAAGTTAAGGAGCATACTCACGGCGGCACAATACTGCACATGTTCATTCGCAGTCGCCAACCTCAGCGTGAGCGTGGCGGCAGAGCGCTGCGCACGTGTGGCTGTGGCGCACGCGTCGCACACGGCCGCGCGCGCGCTCCTAGCGCCGCACACTGCGCACCGCTCGCGCCACATGTAGCGCGCGATGCCGAGTCCGCCTGTACGACGGGACTCGCGTTGCTGAATCTCTCGAGTGTATCCTACTTCGTTCCACCTGTAACGTGAAAGATGGATTTATTACTTGTCATGTTATTTTAATTTTATGGAAAACACCGTGAGACTTATCCTAGAATCAAAAATTCGAAGAAATGTGACATCCGCCAACCCGCACTGGCCCCACGTGGCTCCTTCTCACATAGAGGAGGCCTGTATCCCAGTAGTGGAAACATAAATGCTATGCAGGTTATTTTTGCGTAGCGTTCTTCAATTATTGCCTATCGACATTTGCAAAACCAGAACTATCGCAGGTGCGTGCATTGTCATTCCAATCCAGATCCACAACGTCGATACGTCAAATGTGCCCACCGGCAGCCATATCCTTCAAACCGAAATAGCTATGCAGCTTGGCGGCAAAAACAGTACGTATAGTTTGACCGAGATCGCCGCCCGTACCGCGCCTTAGGTATGTGCGTGGCGAAACGGGGAGGCAGTACAGGCCGCTGATTCGTCAACGCTCACAGCGTCCCGCCGCTCATTCGTGAACGCTGCCGCGCCTGGCTGTGTATTTTCAAGGCGCGGTACAGTGGTCTCGGTAAAACTATAGTTGTATTAGAAGTATTACCCCGGACATGAACAGCATTGGACAGACAGAAAATTTATTTTGTACACTTTAAACGGGTGATAGACGTGCGAGCAAGTATGCAGTCTTATAGCTCGGCGACCTTACTCGCCCGTGTGTCGGCGATCCAACAGGTTAAAATTTTGCACGTAACCCGCCTTGGTTCGTAGTTTCGTCTGTCGTTACCGTGTGTCACCGACGACGGCGAGCTTAAAAACCGCGGTCTTTAAGTACGCATTTCTATCACCGACTTTAAACATCTTTACTCACCATTTAAAAACATCGACACCAAGCAGCGACAGACACCGATGTAGCGGCGGCAACAACACTCTTGCCGCGTAGTAAGCCTTGTGTGCTTGCAAGGTGGGGTCCCGCACGAGTTCTGCGGGCGTGCGGGCCAGCCGCACCAGCGGGGCCCCGGGCGCGCCCGCCGTCACCTGCCACGGCACGCGCCAGCCCGCGCGCGGGCCGGCGCGGCGGTCGTGGGACAGTAGGCGTCTGGAAACAATTCGGACGATAATTAATACTTTTTTATGATTGTATTCGGGTTAACTGGCCAGGATTAAGTAGAGGTGTAAATCAGGTTAATCTGTTATGAGACTGTCTTTATCTTTTACATAATAAAAATCTTAAATTCATTCATTCAGAAATATCTACTGAGTTTTATTTTATATTATTTATTAGGGAAAACAAATAGTGGCATATTACATTTTGTAGGAAGAAATACAAAAAAGATACGGAAAAATGTGTAACCATCAAAAGTTTCCACGGAATACACATAAAAAATAATCTTTACAAACTATTTAAACTTAAACCTACAATAATATATAAGTTAAGAAAACATTTAAACCTGAATTTTATAGTTTTTATTATTTATTTTTTATTTGTATATCTTTAATTACTGGTTTTTAACCAATTCATTAAAGTTAATAAATAAATAAATGCCACTTACTTAGCTATTTCATTAGGCGGTGCAGACGCTCCAGGTCTGTACCCAGCAGCGCCGTGGTACTCGCGCGTGAAGAACAGCTCTTGAGGCGGCAGTGTGCCGTCCGCCAGTCGAGACAACGTAGCCATCACTGAGCGCTTCACTCGGGACACGTCCCCGGTATCGAATAACTCGCATAGGGCTCGTTGGAGAAGCTATAGATCCAAAGAAAGAAGATTAATTTATCAAGTTAATTTTTTGGCTGGAACTAACGAATCTTTCAAATTGGGTTGACAACAAGGACATCAACAATTCAACATCATGGAAGGGATAAAGTGAGGCATTTGCGTGAAAAGGATTAAGCGAAGAGACTTCGAACAAGTGGACATCAAACTTGTAACAATACCTGATTAATGTGCCGGCAATAAAATAACAGTAGAGCTTAGTCTGCTGTTAGGGCACAGATTAGTACAGATGGGACACTCCGCAAAATCATTTAAATTATAAGCGACTCTTGCACACAATAAAGTGCAATTTAAGTCGCACAGTGCTAATTATCGACAGTTATATTCACCTAGAAGTTGCCTCTCTTTCTATCGCGTAACTCTTATATCTTGTGACTACGTTAAGCCCACTGAATTCAACTAAAAGTCGAGCCCGCCCCATACTAAATGGGGAGTGTCCCATCTGTATTCATCTGTGCCCTACGGTTAGGGCGACATAGTGGCTTGCCCTGTGTGGACAGTGGCCACTAGCAACCAAGCTTAAACATTTTCTTTTTTAGGGATAGTCAAGGATGATTTCCACCAAACGGCTCGCATCGCATCGGATCGGAAAGGATACGATCGGATGCGGCGACAGCCGATCGCGTCCGGCAGGATGTCGACGTTTACCATCAGCTTCGTACCGTCGCTTGCGAACGTATCCGTTTCTGCACCTAGTCAAATAGTTTCGTTCCTACCGTGTTGACGTGTTTTGCTTCCGATCGGATACGACGACACGCGAACGTAGCCGATCACGCATCGCAGCATACTTTCGACTACGATCGTGTGTCGCGAAAGACGCCCGCGGTCAAGCTGCTGTGCGCGGCTTGGTAACATAGACTTTAAATACTGTCTACACCATTTAAAATCGTTTAAAGATTGTAAAATCCGTTCTGATCCCATGCGATGCTAGCCGTTTGGTGGAAATCATTATTAAGAATATAATATCAAGTTCAAGGCTCAATAAACAGCTCAGAGACTTACTTTAACGCCAGCTGGACACCCATCCCTCCGGACAGTCTCAATTCCTTTCGCTTCATACACCGGCTTCAGCTGATCCGCACTCTCGTACATATAGCCGACGTAACGCTTCTTAGTTTGTAAGATACAGGGCTGGTATACCTGATCCAATTATTATTATGAGGTAGTGAAGCGTTGGAGTAGAATAACTAGCTTCAGCTTAGTAATGCGATTATGTAACTATAAAGCTGAGCACACGTAACGCGTGCACGGGTCGGGCGCGGAGCGGGTCGGGAGCGGGAGCCGCGAACGCGTTTTGGTTTGCTTGCATCCATATAATACAAGGAATTACAATATATACAAGCCCGCCGTACTGCCGTCCCGACCCGCGCCCGTCATGCTCCCGCCTTGTATGTGCGTTGAGCTCATTTCGAGAGATAGATGACAAAGTTATGATACTTTCAAAAAATCTGCAAGTTCAAATGCTTCAGAAGTTTAGAATCTATGCGTGTCAAAACAAGCCACAAATTAATTTGAATAATTTCTGGTGGAATGGTTATTGATGTAAAATTAGGCTGTGGATTACAAAAACACAAATTCTTCTGCAAAATCGTGCTATTTGCAGCTCAATAAATTAATGCTTTGGGCGTATTATATGCCTAGTTTTGCGTCTATAAAGCATATGTAAGTGCTCGATCACGTTGAACTCGCGGGCGCGGTGGCGGGCGCGGGCGCGAGCGCGGCTTCTTTCACCGCACCTGCGTTTGTACGTGAACACTTGCATATTATTCTATGTGTTTGATATTTCGTGACCGCGCCCGCCACCGCGCCCGCGAGTTCAACGTGATCGAGCACTAAGGCTCGTAGTAGGTGGCGATCTTTAGTTTCTGCGTACGGCTTGAAAATGGCTTCAGTTTATGCACGTGAAATTACCTTTTCAAGTTTGAGTGCGACGGGCGAAGGATTGTCTGCGGTGACCGCGTCGGCGATCTGTTGACCGATCTCGAATGCTTCGGCACGCGTACCGCCCGGCACCAGTACGAACATTGAGTCCGTGTCGCCGTAGATGACCTGGTGATAAAGACATTTTATTGCTGTTTATATTGTTTTGATTGCTGTTTTAAAAGCTGCTATGAAATAAATGGCACAACGTAAAGTGGATCAGTGAGGGCTCAGTGGTATTGGAAGCGAATTCGAGTTGAGGTCGTAGGTTCGAACGCTGACAGGCGCTTTACTTTGGGTAAATTATTTCATCACCATCGCTCTCAAAACTGTGAAGGGAAACATCGTGAGGAAACCGGCATGTCTAAGAACCTAAAATACGAAGACATGTGACATCTACCAACCCGCATTTGGCCAGCGTAGCGGATTACGGCTTATGGCCCCTCCCTCTTACAGAGATGAGGCATGTGTCCCAGCAGTGGGAACATTATAGGCTGATTATGCCAAAGAGCATGCATGCCTTGGTTCAAAACCACGACCTCCGTGACACCACTGCTTCCACCCATGGTATGAACGTTTAATTACGATGAAACATAACATGCATGCCTTGGTTCAAAACCACGACCTCCGTGAGTTGGGGCCGTTACAATAGAGACACCACTGCTTCCACCCATGTTATGAACGTTTAATTACGATGAAACATAACATGCATGCCTTGGTTCAAAACCACGACCTCCGTGAGTTGGGGCCGTTACAATAGAGACACCACTGCTTCCACCCATGTTATGAACGTTTAATTACGATGAAACATAACATGCATGCCTTGGTTCAAAACCACGACCTCCGTGAGTTGGGGCCGTTACAATAGAGACACCACTGCTTCCACCCATGTTATGAACGTTTAATTACGATGAAACATAACATGCATGCCTTGGTTCAAAACCACGACCTCCGTGAGTTGGGGCCGTTACAATAGAGACACCACTGCTTCCACCCATGTTATGAACGTTTAATTACGATGAAACATAACATGCATGCCTTGGTTCAAAACCACGACCTCCGTGAGTTGGGGCCGTTACAATAGAGACACCACTGCTTCCACCCATGTTATGAACGTTTAATTACGATGAAACATAACATGCATGCCTTGGTTCAAAACCACGACCTCCGTGAGTTGGGGCCGTTACAATAGAGACACCACTGCTTCCACCCATGTTATGAACGTTTAATTACGATGAAACATAACATGCATGCCTTGGTTCAAAACCACGACCTCCGTGAGTTGGGGCCGTTACAATAGAGACACCACTGCTTCCACCCATGATATGAACGTTTAATTATGATGAAACATAGTAACAATGTCTATTGACCCCGTAGTTTCTTATCGCCATAAACATATTATTGTATACATGCATTTAATACATACATACCCTCGAAAAAGATCGAAAATCTGAAGACTTTAATAAATAAGGCTATTTTTTTACCTTAGCGTTCCACTGCGTGCTCTCACGCACCAGCTTGATGGCTCGCTCTAACGTCTCGCGTCCTTTCGACACGACACTGTCGCCGACCTCGACACAAGGCATACGTCCACTAAAGTTAGCCGCTGTATACCCGTATGTCACATTAGCTATCAACTTTAGACCTGCAAGGAAAGAACGAAATTATCGGGCGATTTTTGTTGACAAGAATCATTATGTTAAAGAAAGCGCAATCTTTTGACATGTCACCTAAATTGTAATTGCTTGTTTATGTTAATTTTGTACGCCATATATTGGGAAAACGTAGTGCACATATTTTAGACAATATACTATCTGTAACCATACCTATGTTTAAAAAAATAAATGGTTGATTGATTCCCTTCCCCACAAGGACCGGTCCAGAACTAACTGCATCTAGCGGATTTTCGCGACCTTGACTAAGAAATTGGTCCACCCACGCCGAAAGGAAAAATTTTAAGACTGCAAGAGACCCTCGTATATTTTTATATAGACCATGGTGTTATACCTAGTTGCCTGGAATGCATAGCCTTCTTCACAGCTTCATCAGTCTGCACTTTCATATTCTTCTTGACTGCTTGCCTTGCTGCTAAGATTCTTCTCAATAGCGCAGGTAAGACACCTCGACGTACGGATGCCTTCACAAACCCGACACCTACGGGTGACCAGTGAACTAAACCTTTTTTCACTAATGTTTCTAATTTAGCTTTTGGTATTCTGAGGCGCCATGCTCCGAATTCGTAGGCTTCTTCACTGAAGTGCAATTAATGGAGGTAAATTATAAGTATTTTGCAATAAAGAAAGGCATGATAGTCAATTATAAACATAGGTGTAGCCATAGAAAACTAATTCATCTATAAGCAATTTTTCTCATTTCAGTTTGTTGATATTTCTCTTGAAAACTATACCATAGAAAAACGTACCCGTTAATATTTTGCACCCTTCCAATACACGTTGAAAAGCAGTAGTTGTAAGCGATCATCATTGATGGATACAGACTTTGGAAGTCCAGGACTATGACGGGATCGGTGTAGAAACGGGATTCTGGCGACACAATATTAATTCATTTATTCACTAGACTTCACAGTTTATACACAGTTTATGATATGTGGAGGCATTTGCAACGCCACATGCGAACTATGCATCATACTGACGTCACACAAAATTCTGCATCGCGCAAGCAGAGTTCACCGCGCGACGTGTATACATACAACGTCCCGACATTAATCGTTGGGCAGTTGCCCACCAGACACTACACCAGTCTGGTCATAGGATCGTCCCTTTTCTATAAAGGTTGAGTGAAATTTACACCCTGTTCCTCATGCCTCTATGCTATGGATATTAATCTAGAACGAACGGCAGCAACACGATAAAAGCATTGACAAAACTAGAGCATTCTTAGGGGGCTGCAATGTAAGTCAGCTTGACTTGTGTGTTTGATACTAGCATTGGTAAGACGTGCTTCATACCTGGTTCAAATATAAGTGGCAGACATTCAGGAGCTCTCATGGCGGCTCGTTGCTTCACAGTCGGCGACAGGGCCACCAGATTGAGAGGCCTCGCCGCTCGCAGCATCAGAGACTCGACGCGGAACTGAGAGCCTCGAGACAGCACCTCCCACCATTGTAGGCCGAATAGACGAGCTAGTTCTGACGTTCTATCTACGTAAATAAACGGGAAATGTCACTAAAATACACACAAGATAAAATCACGCCTGTACCTTTTCCCCGAAGGGTTAGGCAGAATATTTTAAGTCCGCTAACGCGCTTGTAATGTTTTAAGACCCATATAATAAGGGGCAAGGGCGGATTCTTGGGAGGGGGGGGGGGGCACAGGGGCGCGTGCGACCCACCCAAACGGTTTAAGAAAAATAAAATAGAATCGTCTGGATGGACAGACCTGAATGCATAACTATCAAGAAATTTCTTCAATAATGAACGCTGATGAAGTAGGCTACTATACAATATCTTCATTGAATAAGAATGAATCCCAAAAACAGCATAGTGCAATTAAGATATAGGAGACGCTTCTTATCGGTCTGGCCCATGTGCCCCTCCCTGATTCCTAGAAATAAATCCTGGATCCGTCCTTGATAGGGGACGTGTCATTTGTTTTGCGACAAATGTTATAAAAACACATAATATCACGCCTGTTATTCGCCTTTCATTTATTGTTTTAGGCAGATTGTTTTGCCAAAAAACTTTTAAGTCCCATATAATAGAGTGCGTGTCTATTGCTTTTAACTACTGTGTATTTATGAGAGAATAGATAAACCCAATAATACATTGCTAGAGCAGGGAAACTCAATATGAAAAACAAAACTACGCTCAACCGTCGCACTAGTGATCGCAAGTGCCTTAGCGACGACCGCCACAAGAGCTTTACAACCATAGCGAAATCCATAGTTACGGCCGAAGTTACGGGCGCTTAGTTCCCCGTTTCTCTTACGGTATGTCCGCAAGTCAAAAAGAGCGCCAAGAGCCCGTAAATTACCCCGAAACTATGGAATTCGCTTAGGGAGTAGACAAATGACTATATATCCTCTTGACTGCTCATACGGGCGACTCAGGCTCACGACACATAAATGAAAATGCACTGATATTAGATGACAATATGACTGGCCATTTTAGTTTTGACCAGTTATTGGATCTCTGCACACGCGGTTATTTTGACACATTATTTTGACACATAAAAAAAAGTCTGCATAATTATAAACAATTATGAGTTCCTGTTCTATTAAATGGTGTGGGAAATCGTCTAGAACATCCAGCTATAAAAAAGATGGCATAACTTTTCATCGGTAAGTAAAATATATTTATTTTAAAATATTATTATGAATAATTGCAGGGCTCAAGCTGAACTGGTTCTTTACGTAAAAAGGCACAAAAATGTACACTGCGTTGATGTCTTTTTGAAAAGTCCCTTTCTCTCACTAGGGTATTTCAATATATCTGTCCCTTTTTATCTTTACTAATGCTGTAGTGTTGTGACAACTTCAAAACAAAGTCTTTATATAATATTGTCGATAAAAGTTACGATGTTTCCTACTGGTAAAAAAGTAACAGTACTTAATGTTTACATCTTAGATTTCCAAATATTCCGGAACTGAAAGAAAAGTGGATTAATGCAGTCCACAGGGAAAATTGGTTTCCAAAAAAAATTTGCGTTGTTTGTTCAAGGCATTTCACTGCAGATTGCTTTGAAACTTTAAAGAACCGACGCCGCTTATTTAGTACAGCAACACCGACCCTGTTTTTGCCTGTTTTGGTATGTTTTATTTTAAAGATCATTATTTCAGTTTAATGTTTAAAGGGTTTACGACGTACGGCATTTCATTCAAATTTTCAAGCCCTTGTTTTTCGAAATGACTGAATCAATTTTAATGAAACTTCATACGCTTATGCAGGATACAAAGGTCTAAAAACTTAGTTAAGAACATTTTCGAAAAATAGTGTTACAGCCAAATTAGACCGATTTTAAATTTTCCATAGAAACAGAGATATCCAGGTATCTGTTTTTAAATAAGACATTTAAAAAATGTTCTTAACTAAGTTTTTAGACCTTTGTATCTTGCATATGCGTATGAAGTTTCATTAAAATCGGTTCAGTCATTTCGAAAAACAAGGGCTTGAAAGTTTGTATGAAATGCCGTACGATGTAAACCCTCTTAAGGGGAATCGTCCAACCTAACCGCGAAATTAAAATATTCATTGGATTTTTGCAAATTTCAGCTCTATGCGTCACCTTATTTTGTCAATAACGCTATTCACTACAATAACGGCGGGCGATGTTTTTACTTAACCGTTATTGTCACGCAAGCGACATACTATGTCAAGTAGAGATGAAATTTGTAAAACTATAATGAAAAATTGAATTTTGCGGCTAGGTCAAACAAATTTATTTAATAAGCCAATTTATTTAATATTTTATGCACTATTAAAAACTCAGAAAGGAGAAATTGAATGCCTTAGGCATTTTATGCTAGTTTATCTTAAAGGGGTGACAGACAGGCGAGCAGGTCTGTGGTCTTATGGCTCGGCGACCTTACTCGCTCGTGTGTCACCCAAAGTACGCGCACTTTAAAACCGCCGACTAAGCTCGCCGGCGATCCAACAGTTTGAAATTTTGCTCGTAGTCCGCCTTAATTCGTAGTTTCGTACGTCTGTCATTGCCGCGAGTCGCGAGTCAGCATTTTGTTTTGATATTTGTGTAATTTTTGTTTAGTTTGGTTCAGAAAAGTCGAAAACATCGCGATAGAGTGTGAGAAGTCTTCACGTGTGTCACCGACGGCGAGCCGCGCAAGTTGTCGAGCTTAAAAACCGCGGTCTTTAAGTATGCATGTCTATCACCCGTTTTAAGGTGATGCAGAGATAACAAACCAATTCATTTCTGTAGGTACTTTAATGAGTTTGTCATTCCTTATGACTATCAGTTAGGAAATCTCGACTCCAGCTAGCTTGTCAAATAATGACCTGTAAAAGTGATTCCTAATTGCACAATAAATTAATTGAATTTGAATTTCACATTATGAGAATTCATTGTTCTATCCGACAGGGATTAATATTGCTATTATTTTTATAAGACATACTTTCAGACCATTAAATAAGCTTCATTTAATTTTAGCATTGATTTAATTGAATAAAGTTAAATTTGAAGTGTAACGTCAGTGTTTTATTTGCACCCAGTTAAGGGGGCGCATCCTAAAAGTAGGCAACGTCGTAAATAGCTGTCAAATAGTTACCTGTTTTGATTAATTTGGAAATAATACTGTATGGAAATAAGAAATGTGGCTAACTAACTTACTAGAATATTAATGATGAATTGCAATTGAACTGCAACTTTGAATTTGATAGGTGTAAAAAAAGGCATTTGGAAAATTTCCAAATACTTTTTTTAATAATAATTCGGTGTTACGATATTAATTGTTGCATTTCATAATCAATATTCTAGTTCGCTAGTTAGCCACATTTTTTATTTCCATACAGAAATATTATCAAATTAATCAAAACACCGAAATATTTGACATCTATTTGCGACGTTGCCAACTTTCAGAATAAACCCTCTTAAGGCTACCTGTCCACTGGAGCGGAGAGGAGAAAAGAGGAGCGGAGATGTGCCAATATTAACCATTAGAATATTGACTCCGCCCCTGAGTTTAGATTTGATTGGTTAATAATGGCACATCTCCGCTCCTCTCCTCTCCTCTCCTCTCCACTCCAGTGGACAGGCAGCCTTACACCCTATCAATAAAAGTTTAAAAAAATATAGAATTAATAGACGTCGATTTTATCGATATCGATATTATTGTTGCAAAACTGATTTGCTGGTCACTATTTTTAAAACATACGTCCTGTCATTGTTGCACCGGCCAATCACAACCGCTGTATTTTCTTCGTCCCCCGGCCCGCAGTGGTGAGTCGTATGCCTAGACGAAATCGGTCTATCAGCTCTCAAGTGGTTTAATTCTCATTGGAGTAGACCCACCCGCAGGCACTCCGATGCTATTCAAAATTAAGAAGTGTTCGAGAATTGTCGTATAGATTTAGTATAGAAATACTAACTTATAATATCAAGTTTCTCCAACATTCTCACGGTCCCAGACAGCCTGGTCAAATAATGCTCCACTGGAATCCATCGTAATATCTTGGTATCATCGCGCCACCACGTCGACAACTGGGCATAGCTGTACTTGGGTACTCTTTCTTTCAACACCTCATACATGCAGTTCTCAAAACTGTAGCTTGATAGTGCCATCTCATGGCGAAACAAACGCCAAACATTTAACATTATTCTTCCAATAATTCTTCCTTCAAAATCATTCTCTTCCCCTCTCCAACGTTTTTGTCGATACTTCTCCGTTATTCTAGAAACTTCTTTAACTATTTCTAAGCCTAGAATTTGCGCTCTCTCTAAGATATAGCCCCAGGAATTCATTTCTATTTCGTACCCGCACAATATGTCTGGATCATGTTTCATCACTAATTCGATGACTTTTTCTAGAAGTTCACTCTCATTATCGACGTAAGTGACATCGACGTTGAAAATACATCGATCTAAATATCTTACTGGTGTAAAAGTCTCCACGACTATGATTTTTGTGAGTATTTTCTCTAAGCGATGACCTGGTGGGCAATCGTTTGTTACTGTTAGGAATAAAACTTCAATGGGATCAATTGCGGGATCAGGGTTTAAATCTCCTCTGACTGCTGTGTGAACTTCAGTCACCATGACTGTTAGAAAATTCGCCTAAACAAAAAAAGTTGAATTAAAAGAGAATTGTCAAATAGCCTAAGCCCCTATATTTTTGCTGAAAATAGTGACTCATCGTTGTAGTCCCGCCCCTCGACCAATCGGGTCGCAAAAGACAAGCGTTTCGTACGAGGATCTGCCGTCAATGATCAGCTTTCTAATTTGTTGCAACCCAATTGATTCTTAACGCAAATGGACGATATAGGAAGTATTTTATACAAGGTCAAATTAAATTATACCCATTACGTTTGCGGAGTTTCATTTTAATACTTACATCAACAATAGGAGTCTCGATGGAACCGCTTTCTGGGCGATTTTCGGAACTACCGAAGCATAAAAATGAACCGTCAGGTTGCATGGTTACTTGGAGACTATTATTCAAATTCGTTTTTTCCTGTAAAAACACAACATTAGTCGCACAAGGAAATAAGACAAACATATGTGTATATTTTAACCAAAAAATACTGACCTTTTCATCAACTTCCAAGCTAACACTGTTATCAATATCATATTTTAGACCTAAAGCTTGCGAATTGTCTAGTTCATCAATTGTTTTACTAATATCTTCACCATTGGCAGTATTGTCTTCTTGTATTACCTCACTATGTTTGTTCAATAACCACTTTTTAATTTCATTAATTGTCGGAGGTTTTCTTACAGGTTCTAAAATACATTTTCTGTTGCCAGCCAGTAGTATCTTCAATGCATCTGGTTTTGTAGATTCTTGAGACATCTCATTTGTTTGCAGAAATAGTAAATGGCGCCATTCCTCTATACTGGTGATGCCTAACACTTTATCAAAAGGCTTTTGATCTCTCGATAGTTTGCTATTTACTTTCAACACCATTTGGCCTATCTCTACTTTGTCTCCTACATCTTTGTGATCTGAATAGTAAGGTTCACAATTTCTTACTTTAGGTATTTTATACTGTATCAAACTTGAGCATACATAGCTCTTAGTCGGCGGTTTTATTTTTGGTGTTAATATTTTGATATTCTTTCTTTCGTATAAAATTACATTATGTTCAGTTTTTATGTTCACTTCTTTGGGTGCTTTGTCAGATTCCATTTGTGCTTCAGAATGATTAACTTCTATACATTCGCGGTTTTCTATGAACATTGGTTCAAACTTCACAGTTTTAACAGATTCCTGAGACTCACTAACAACTTTATTATCCTCTAGAGACATATCAAATACTTTAGACTTATCATAAAAGCTCAATATACCTAGGCTGCTGTTTTCAAGAGAAGATTCTATTTCATTATCACTGTCATTGAAACTTTGATTAAATGATTTATTTACTTTTATATCCGAAGGTCCTGGTTTTGGTTCAAATTGTTTTTCTAAATCATAAGCTTCTGCTGGCTGCAAAGATTCATGGGATTTTGATACTTTATTTACTAAATCTACAATTGATTCATTTTCTACTTTGCATTGTACTACACCACCTTCTACAGATTGTATGGACTTATCCAAAATACTTTCAGGTTCAGGCTTTATAACTCTTCTCAGATGTGAATCTGTAATATCTTCTATAGTTTCTCTGGAAACATTTATTTCATCAATTTGACTAATATCTGTTGTAGATTCTGATTTATCATCTGATTCATTTCCGTTTATCTTTTTGGATTTAGGCCTTGATAAGCCAAGTTTAAATGGTCTCATTTTTCTTTTTCTGACTTTCTTTGTATCTATAAAATTAACAAATCGTCAATGTCTTTGAACAGGAATTTAGGAAATCATTAAAAAAGGGATGTATGGAAGACCGTGGAAGAAAAAGACTTTCTGGTGTGCGGACTCAACCTCAAAAATTGGGGTACTACCCTTATCACAATTCCAATGATGATGAAAAGACGTCTTTTGGCTGAGGTGATGATCATATTGGAATAAGAAATGGTCTACAAGAGGCAAATACTTACGATCTTCGTCACACGTTCCGTCCAACTGTGGAATGCTAGCGCCATCCCAAAACGAATCATTCCACGATGGAGAACTTTCGCTTTCATCATCTTTACTAAAATAAACATCACTGTAGTATACAAAAATATAAATGTCACTAGCTGCGCTAAGTCTCGAGCCCATGGGAATATCCGGATAAAAATGTCCTAATCCTAACCCAGGCCATGGCCTGCCTATGTGCCAAATTTCATCCAAATCCGTTCAGCCGTTTAGCGTGAAAGCGTAACAAAAAAAAAAGACGTGTGGCACTCGGGGACTGCCCCGGCGAAGCTATTGCATAGCATTTTTTATCAACTTACGCAATTGTAAAATATTAACCCGAATACAAGAAATAGCAATGATGACATTGACAGGAACTGTTATTCACATTAATAGTTTTTAAAACTTGACACAACGTAATGGCCGGGAACATCAAACTAATAAAAAGGTTTTAATTTAACTATTAATAGTCAAGGATCATTCGTCTAAGTAAATTTGAACTTTATTGTCAAACTGTTAAACATAATTTTCAATACAACACTTTCGTATCATTCGTCTAAGTAAATTTGAACTTTGTTGTCAAACAGTTAAACATACTTTTCAATACAACACTCTCGTATCATTCGTTAAAGTAAATTTGAACTTTGTTGTCAAGCAGTTAAACATAATTTTCAATACAACACTCTCGTATCATTCGTTTAAGTAAATTTGAACTTTGTTGTCAAGCAGTTAAACATAATTTTCAATACAAAACACTTTTCTTAGGTAGTATTTTCGTTACAAAATTTCTGGATTAGGTCTCCACGCTCAAGGCCCGCGATAGAAGCTATGCAATAGCTTAAAAACAAATAAACATACTCACTTTCGCATTTATAATATTAGTTAGGATTATTTTCATGGACATAGTTTGGTGCCTACCTTTGGTCTTGCTCAAGGATGATGGTTTCTTCATCAAATATGCGTGAATATTCAGCGTCATCTGAATCAATATTTCCATCCTGCTCTACATTAGCCGGTGTTCCCATCACACTGTCTTCTTCTATTGGTTTTTCGTCCATATCTTGTAACATGTCTACTAGTTCCAAATCTTCATTATACACTGTAAAAATAGATATGGCATGAGCAACTGGGTTATTTTATGAAATGCTATGAATTGACTTATTGAATAATACATACATAGAATTTGACTATAATGCAGAGATAGACTACTGTCCAGAGCCAAGCTTTCGTCGACAAGTGTGTTATCAAAGTCCTCAGTGTTGGTAAAATTTCCTCTCAATGTTTGATTTAAACTTGCCCCCAATGAACTGTCAGGTAAGTGAACACTTACATCAACAGCATTGATTAACTGTGTTCCTTCCAAACTCTCAGCTGGATATTGTGCTATTTCTAGAGATTTATTATCACTTTCAGTTATCACAGGCTTATCAACTAAATTAGACATTTTAATCAAAAATATTTGTTCAAACTTGTAATGTGATTCCGTCTCTTCAGCTTTTATTCTACCTTGGGATAATGACTTTGAAGCTAGAGAAATATTTAACTGTTTTCGTCTTTCTGATTCCTGGTTCCATACTTCTTCTAAGCCTGGGTTTTCAATTCCATCGCCTTTGCCTATTCTCTGGCGATTGATGATGTGTGATGCGGCACAATCTGCTTCATAGTAGCAGGAACTTTCAGGTTTGAGTCCAAATTCATTGGGGCTTTGAGCCTCACTGCTGTTTTGTGATATTCCGGCTTTACGAAACTTGACACATTGCAAATCTATATTGCTCATTCCAAATAAGTTGAAGTCAATGAAAAATTGTAGTGTGAAATTCAAATGAGATTCATGGGGTTGGAATGCTTGGCCTAAAATGGCACCATTACTGCAGAGTTCTACAGCTTGTTTGATTAAACCAGGACTGTATAAAAATACTTTCAGATATAGATGTTCTTTGTTGTGGTATCCATAGAAGGGTCTGAAAAATGTAATTGTTTAAAATATGGCTTCAAGAGTACTCTTATAATGTATGTAAAAGTGGAAAAAAAAGATGAAATACTCACAATCCTTTAACAAGTGATATTTTGTAAACATGTTGGTTTGAAGATGTTGCTTGCTTCAGTGCAATATTTAACGCTTTATCCAAACTAGCAGCAATCTGTAGAGGTAAATTACAAGGCAGCTCTAATTGGAAATAGTCTAGTTATTAAAATTATTTATACTGTGAGTTCTGTTTAGGTATTACCTGATATAAAAATTGTGGTTGAGGGTTTGGTGTTGGGCATGGTATGTAGAAATATGGAAACACTCCATGTATGTGAAGACATGCTTTGTGACCATCAGGAGTAGGTCCAAATATTCTTAACACTGGCACCTGTAACATTGTATTTAGATTGCGATTTATATAAATCTGAAATGCACATGCTGCCTCCCTCAAATGATTTCGGTTATGGGCAGGAGTAGGCCTCCTGATTCAAAATTGCAACAGCCAAACCCCTCAGACAAATTTTTACCGTCCGTGTAGTAATGTTATTATAATAAACAGAATTAAGACTCACTGACTCACCTGTTTTATATCTGATCCTCTGAAATCTGAATAAATGACATCGATTCCAGGCGTTGGTTTACTCAAATAATGGTCACAGACTACAATTCTAGCTGAAAATTCAGGATTTGCGCGACTATCTGAAACCAAAGTCGTTGTCATACAATATAATATAACGGGAGCTAAAGTTATTAACTAAAGAAGGATTTTTACTTACTATCCAAGGCGCTCATGCTCATCATGGTATATGTTTTCATATAGGTACCATGATGCTCATTTAGCTATGAAGATGAACATAATAAAATCGAACGCATAAACTATTAGTTTACTATCTATCGGCTGTATTTATTCTTATTGATAGACAATTTCATGTTACAACTTGTTCACGATTTCAAAACTCCGGCTCGTTGCGTTGACTCGTTGTTGTTTGCGAAAATGTTTACAATTTTTGACAATGAGTGACAAATGACAACTGACAGCAAATTTGATAGTGACGTGACAGTACCAATACTAAAAAAACCGGTAAAGAGTTCAAACTTCTAATCGGGATGAATTTATAAAACGCAGTATTGATATAAGTTTGTAATTCATAATGTTTTTCGAATAAAACCATGCAAAATAAAGTTATTTCTGCGGTTGTAACCGAAAGTATGCCGTATCTCAACAACTATACAACAGTCAACAATCGTTTTTGAGATATTATGCGAAGCAAGACGTGGATTTCGTCAAATACGGAAATTACGGTTTTCGTAATTCTATGCGGTTTACCACAAAAGATTCAACGATAACAAATTACACATAAATATAAAATTTTGGTAATACCAATGACCCATGGGACATGGGACTCATGCAAAAAAAAACATTATGCTACAATACAATACAACCCTCCAACCGCAACAACAAAACAACAATGACAGTTGACTGACAGCCTCATCATCCTGAGATCCTAATCATAATCATCATTCAGCCAGTTTTATAAAATATCTGTGGCCCGTTGCCAGTTCGTTTCATTCACTCATTGTAAATTAGACGTGTTTTTATTACATTCACAATTTCATTTCATTGCGCTGCGTGCTACTTTTAAAACAAATTAAAAAATAATAATCATCGTTCTTGAATATCTATTTTCGTTTCTGTGTGGTAAACATAATATTCTTAGTGTTGTGGATAGTGCGGTGTTTTGTTTATTAAAATTTACAGCATAATGTAATGTTTTTTGAAAATGAAGCGCTATTTCAATGAAAGACACTGCAAAGAACCACTAATATTTGTTAAAAGATAAGAATTATACAAAAACGGGACGATGGATGATGATGAGGCAGACTTGCGGGAACAGATATTCCACAACAACGTGAGGGAGCAAATCGTGAGTATCGTAACAAAGGCTATTATAAAGCCCTAGTCCAAACAACAATCATATTCTCCGTATGACTTTGTCCCAATTCGCATATATTATAATTATTTGTAAGTCTATTTATTCTTGTTCATCAATCTATTATAGATTCGAATTGTATAGAATACGAATAGGATATACCTAGGTATCTTACATTCGTTCTACTTCTTAGCGCCATTCAGGCAAAACCTAACGTTTTCGCTAAAAGAACAAGTAGACTGGTTTTCCGTGTCATCAATTTTGTGCCAAATGGCTTGAGTGACCATGACAATACTGTTATCAAATCGTAACTCTTTCAAGGTTGGTCTTAGTTATTGAAGAACTTCTGTATATTATTATGAAACAAATAATTGTATTACAACAAGGTTTCTTCAATAAACAAACATAGTGGATAGGCTCTCACTACAAAAAAAAAATACAAAACCTATTTTATGGTACAGACCAAAAGTTGTAAGTTAAAAAGTACCAGACGAATATTTAGACCAGGTTATACATTAGATGAATAAACTACAACCCCCATATTTGTTTATTCTCCCTACAATCACAAGTTTGAACAGCTTGCCTGTTACATGGCTATTTGGCTTAGCAGGGCATGGGACTGCATTCACAGCACTATAATAACTCCCATAACCTAGGTTATATCTATAAGTCTTGGATTCAAATATAAAGAACTTTTACAATGGTAATAGAACATTTACAATGGAAGAAAAGATACTATTGTAGGAGTAAATATTCAAAAAATACATTTTTAATTAGTCAAAGAGACAGCTAAAACTGCCAAGTAATAATTATGTCCAATGTTGCATTAATTTAGCAGAACAAGATGAGAATTAATTATCATATTTAATTTTTCTGAATGGTAAACTTTATGAGTTTTTCTTTTATTCATAAGAGCTTTTCTTCATACAAGACATTACTAATTGAGGTACTTTAAATATTAATAGGAAGTAATAAATTGCTAGTAAAATATTAGGAATGATGAGTTTTAACTTCTTCATTAATTATTAAAACATTAATTGTCCATAACTAAATATATATCTAATATATAAAATTCTCGTGTCACGGTGTTTGTTGCCAAACTCCTCCGAAACGGCTTGACCGATTTTTATGTTTTTTTTTGTGTATATTCGGTAGGTTTGAGAATAGGACGTAAACAATTTTTCATACCCCTAAGTGATAAGGGTGGTCCACCCCAAGTTTTTTTTTTCTCTTTTTTGGTCAATTTTTTTTATTGTATTTTTTTTATGATTTGGCATTAAAAAATACATATTTCCTTAAATTTTCACCCTACTACCACCAACCCCTATTTTTTAATAGCGATATTAGTACTTTAATAATTTTCTACTCTTGGCGGTCGATAAATTGATCAGTTACCACTCGATCAGTTATTCCCGTCGGGCGTCTACCGGTGTAGATAGGGTACATAGGTAGGTAGGGTAGGGTAGGTAGGTAGGGCAGGGTAGGTAGGTAGATAGGGCAGGGTAGGTAGGTAGGTCGGGCAGGGTAGGGTAGGGAGGTAGGGTAGGGTAGGTAGGTAGGTCTGGTAGTGTAGGTAGGTAGGCCAGGCAGGGTAGGGTAATTAGGTAGGGCAGGGTAGGGTTATTAGGTAGGAAGTTAGGTGAAGGTAGGTAGGTAGGGTAGATAGGTAGGTAGGGTAGGTAGGTAGGTCAGGCAGGGTAGGGTAGGTAGGTAGGTCGGTCAGGGTAGGGTAGGGAGGTAGGGCAGGGTAGGTAGGTAGGTCAGGCAGTGTAGGGTATGTAGGTAGGGCAGGGTAGGTAGATAGGTAGGTGCGCCGTAGATAAGTACTTACTGCTGCCCGTGCGAAGCCGGGGAGGGCAGCTAGTAATGTATAAAATTGAAGCTATGTTGGCCAAGGAGAAATTAATTATTTAAAGTGCAGCTAAGAAGCTTTCCAATAAATAATAAAAATACAATATTTTTTATTCTTCCTTTTTGTCTTCACTATGGCTTTCCATGATAATAGCAATACAGGATGAAATTGAAAACATGCGACAACTCTTAAGGGGTCATTTTACTCATCATTATGAACAACTTTCACTATGGGACCAACCCTGAAATCGCGAAAAAAAAAACAGCTGTTCCCTACATTTTGACGAGCTATGCAAACATAAATGTAGGGAACAGCTGTTTTTTTAATTTCATACTCTTGTTTTATTATACAGGATAATAAAACAAGAGTATATTTATTTTGCAATCCTGGTTTGATGATGAATTAGTTTAGGCAGGCCGCAGGGATACTTATGTGACTACTTAAATGACTTTAGAATTATGACCAGTGGAATTTCACATTATTAAATATTAACACACATATACCTTCCTCACGAAATTCTCTGAATGTTGGTGAAAAATTGAAAATACATTTATTTATTATATAGACTTACCAATAATTGAAAACAAGTATATTTTTACTATGGTAAAATCATAAACTAGCAAAACAACTTTCTTTTGAATGCTGAACTTTCTTCTGATAAACTTAATAATTATAAAAGTATGGATTTAAGTATGGTTGATAACAAGAGTCTTGCCCCCTATTACATGGGACTTAACCATAACTGGGGAAATGTGGGTGTACCATGGGTAAACCTTTGCCTAACCCTTCGAGGAATACAGATGTTATGATGTTATGAAAAACTAAAAAACTGGTCAAGAGTGAGTCGCAATTGCGCACCGAGGGTTCCATAAGGAGCTTCATTCGTATAAGTACCTAAATAGTTCTGTGCCCAGAAACTAGTCCTCTAAATTGTATGGGTGCCCATACAAGTCAGAGGACTATCTTAATTGGCGTCAACTATGTATGTATGGGGACACCCTTTAATTTTCTACGGTTTTTATTTTTTTGAATTTTTCCTTTATTTGTGCTTTATCTTGCTTTTTGCCAAATTTCGTGATTCTAGGTCAACTGGAACTACCATATAGGTTTTCGACCCAAAACCTATAGGGTAGGTACTTCCGGTTGACCTAGAATTGTCAATTTTGGTTAAAATTACGGTCTTACAGCACAATTAAGGTAAATATCGGTACTTACAAGCTTTCGCGAAAATCTAAATTTGCCCAAATAATATCTTTATCGTGTTGACTCAGGAACTTGATTATACACCTAATAGGGACTATAGACCTCAGTATCTAGTATAAATTTCAACTTGCTAGGTTCACCCGTTCCTGAGAAAATCGGTGGAGACACGGACAGACAGATGGACAAGAGAGTGATCTTATAAGGGTTCCGTTTTTACCTTTTGAGGTAAAAACGGAACCTAAAAAGTTTCTTGTTTTGCTTACAGATCTTCCTACTACTATTCATCTTGCTGTACCTTGTATCATTTATGTTGATTGAGAAGTTCAGACGTCGGGACAGCGAGGATTACTTCACTGGAGACGAAGATGAAGTGAAAGTTTACCGCATCAGTCTTTGGCTGTGTACGTTTGCACTAGCCGTGTCACTTGGATCTGCTCTCTTACTGCCAGTATCTATAGTCAGCAATGAAGTGCTCATATTATACCCAAACAGTTATTATGTCAAATGGCTCAACAGCTCTCTTATACAGGGTGAGTTTTATATATTAATTAAATTGATTATGATGAATCTTTCCAAGCATATTCTAGAACCCTTGGAAATTGTTACCAAAAGTAGCCCCGTATTTGTTAGTGATATTAATGTAGCGGTTACACCGCCACATACGAACTACGCATCATCTCATTTACTGCACGATCGACATATAAACAAACTCCCGACATCAATTTTCGGGCAGTTGCCCCCCCACACACAACCCGTAAGTAAAGAGGATGAGTGAACTTTACACCCTGTTCCTCGTATCTCTAAATTGGTGACCCCGAATAAACAAATAAGTAATAAATAAACAAGATAAGTTAAATAAATATGATTTATTCTGGAAAAACCCTGTGCTATTTGTAACCATATTCAATTTTCCAAATAGGTACAGATTAAGGAAACTAAACAATATTCTCAGACACACAATTCATATTCAATGCGTTTGTTGATATTACCTAGTATCTGTTGTTTAACCAGCCATTTTTTTTTTAATGATGCAAATATTTACTTGTATGTGTACTACAATAGAAATTATGTAGTCTGATGTAATGGTATTGTTGGTATTGCATAACAAATCAATAACGATAACAAAACTTACTACCTCATTTTTATCCTTAACATCACATAGAGTGCTCGTCAAGGATATTTACGCTAGTTCCTAGACTGTCAGAAATTTTCGACGGACGGATTAGAAATTTGCGACCGAATTCGGTCGTATAGCGATTGCTATATATGTTGAGACTGCAGCCCCTGGTCGCTGGTCCCTGGTGCTCGTGGCCGACTAGTGCGCGAGATCCCTAAATGGTTTGGTCGTCGTGAGCTTCCTGGGTTCAGTTCACAGATCACGCGGCTAAATGCTACTGAATAAAGTATTAAACTTTAAAATATATTTTGACTGCCTATTAGATCCCTTCGGGCAATCCACGCGTGATTTAGTTAGTTACCTAATAATAGCCGTGGGGGAACATGCTTGATAATATAATCGCCGACACCTTTACTACCGTATACCACGAATAAAAGACGACGCGTTAGTATTTATGAGTTGATGAATCCGAGAGGCAAATAAATCGTTCTGACGATTTCACCGTAAAATCAATATGTATGGTAAAGTGAAACCTTTTTGAAACGCGTCTTTTCACTTGTTTTGTTCGGTACACAAAGCTTATGCACAAAGGCGTTTTGGACACACACACGCACACACACAAGCAAGCCTCAAACAAGGTGTGTCCAAACTAACTATGATTAGAATGCACCTCCTGTAGAGAGTAGTAGACTTTACAGTTATGTATTAATTGTAAACTTGTTCCAGGATTATGGAACCACGTGTTCCTGTTCTCAAACCTGTCGATGTTCGTGTTCCTGCCGTTCGCGTATTTGTTTTCGGAGTCGTCCGGTTTCCCTGGATGCCGGGGGCTGAGAGGCAGGGTGTATGAAACCTTCATCGTTCTCGCGTTACTTGGTGTTGCCATGCTGGGCCTGGCCTATGTCATCTCAGCGTGGTTGGAAGGTGACCGTTCCAGTATTGATGCTCTGCTAAGTAAGTATAAAATAAATCATTTAGGGACACAAGACAGTGCCTTGTAGCATTCTTTATCAGCTTAGCATCTTCTGAGTTCTGAGCCAAAATAAAGACACCAAACAATAGATAATTTTATTTGTTTTCATTTATTGTTTAGAATAAAAAACAATACAAATCTTGGGGAGCCTCAAATTCCAATGAAGATGATGAAACATAGATTTTGCCAACTTTGAAACAATTTTCGTAAAATTTTGTCGTTAATCCATTAAAGTTGGGTGGTCTTGCTCGCTGCTAAATGAAAAAATATGAATACATATTCTGCTTTGTGTAACTTCCCATATTATTTCGAGTAAATTGACTCGTATTTTGTGATTTACAAATAGCTTAGTCAACGTAAATAATAATTCATGTCTACTGTGTTCAATTGAGTGTGAAGAAACCGCGCGCACAGTAATTGTTCGGCCACCGTCAATGTTAATGGAAGCGCCGATTACTCTGGAAACTGTGCCAGTTTGAACAAATTCTGAATTTTCGAATACAAAATACGTAGTCTGGTTCAAAAGGTACAATTTCGAAAATTTATTTCACGAATTGTTTTTTTTTCCTTCTGATCTTGCTTCACAGATTTTGCACCGGTTTCACATCCTGCTTAACTAGGCCCCTGGTAATTGAAATGCTAAACTATGATTAAACGGCTCATTCATTGCATCCACACGCAAAGTCACGGATAAATGTATGCTGTCCTGATTGCTATGGCCGTCGTAACACATCAGTACCCCGGGCCCTGACAATCAAACCTACGACGCGTATCAAATGTATTGTATGTAAAATTGTATTAACATGTTGTCATTGTTTGCTCACAGATTTGTGGACATACCTCCCTTTCCTGTATTCCTGTGTGTCGTTCGTGGGAGTTCTAATGTTACTAGGTGAGTCAATATCATTAACATTGCTTTCTTATCGATGGTAATTTTTATTTTAAAATTATGAATGTCTATAACCGACGTCAACTGCTTATCAGTGGATCGGTCGTTAGCCTGTCTACTTTCTTTATTGTAAAAACTGGCTACGCATAGACAGGTTCTGTGCAACTTTTCTATCAAATTGCACATGATCACAGCGAGTATTTTACAACGTGCAATATTCTCTTGCATTCCTTACTCGCATGCGTATGCGCTGCATGCTATATTATTGAGAATTCTACGAATGTTTGTTTGTTTGCACAAAGGTCTATCGAAGCTTTAAGTTACGTGGCGGCACTCGCAGACATTGACCTCTAATTATTACATTCTGTTTATTTCGTTGCGAGTCGTTATACTGAAGGTAGAGTGCATCGAACTCAGGGATAAATTGGATTTTTTCAATATGACTGAACAATACCGATATAAAACTAAGTTGGGTGGAAACTTGTGACG
Source organism: Conistra vaccinii (assembly GCA_948150665.1). Taxonomy (NCBI): domain Eukaryota; kingdom Metazoa; phylum Arthropoda; class Insecta; order Lepidoptera; family Noctuidae; genus Conistra; species Conistra vaccinii. Next base: position 18,989,659 of record OX411318.1, read on the forward strand.
TAGATAGTTACTTCAGTGTATTAAAATCGATTACTGTGAAGTAGAGTAATTGTATTGTTTATCGATATGACTGCACTGATAAGGCGTATTTAAACCAGCTGTAATCTTTCAGAACCAATAAAAGTTTATTAGCTAAGTATACACGTGCGTACATAAATAAAGCATGGCGATGGCGAGCGTGTCTTATCGTCGTCCGGCAACATGTCCGTTTTTCAATTATAACAAAAATAAGTAAATTAAATAATTAATAAACTCTTCAGTAAATTGCACATAAATAGCGTGCTGATTCTAACTTTCTAAAATAAAAAGTTATTCGGTTTCTTCCTCATCGCCGTAGTCTTCTTTCTTGTCCAGAAAGTGTTGAATGAGGTCCTGGTGCTGCGGAAACATTTCGTCCAGTTCCTTCCTGGATTCTTGCAGCTTCTCCAATTCTTCAAGTTCTTTGTACGCTTTAGCTTTGTACAGGCGAGCCTTGAAGCTGTTTTCGTAGAGACGAAGCACCAGGTCACAGTCGTTAGAAACCTGCAAGAGATTAATGCACTTCTTATCTTTATATTATTTTACGCCTGCATTAGTAGAAAGGCGATGTGCTGGCAACCTGTCAAAGAGTGGAATTTTATCTATTGATGCCAAGTGCGGTTTCAATTTATACTTTGGCACCTATACCATGCCGGCCTATCCCCAGTTAATTATCATCGATGTACCCATTCGATATTATGTCAAACGTTTTGTCCATAGCAATTTAATGAACTAAACGTTCACGTGCATGTGGCCGCCATTCAATGTTTGTTCAGTTTGCATGATGTCAGTAGGTTACTGTTTATTGCGTATTCTGAATCAAGAAAGTACTAGTTGAACGCCTGTTACACGGTCGCCAACGGCGTCCCGACAGAGGTGACCTTGGTGTTCACAACCGTGTAGATGATGATTTACAATCAAACGTTGAAACAGCTTTGCCAGTCGCCAACCAAGGTCACATCTGTCGGGGACGCGGTTGGCAACCATGTAGAAGGCACTTTACAATTCCAGAGTTACTATTCTACGATTAGTGTGCGTTGCAGTCGGGAGTTTCATACAAAGAATACTGAATGGCTCGAGTTGATATGTGTGTTGGTATTTCCTTTTAAAAGGCTTGTCAAGCAAGCAGAAACCCGGGGTTACGGGTAGTCCTAAGGGGAAACCGTGGCCCCTGGCAAGGCACGGAAAGGGACACGGGTGGGTTTTAGTCAGTAAGAGTCTGACACGCCCTTCCGCTCCGCCCAGCGCTCTGGGCGGAGCGGAAAAGTCATTTAATGATTTCCCATCGAAAAAAAAAAAGCAAGCAGAAACAAATATTTTGGCAAAAAAAGTGAAAAATAAATGTATGCTAGGATAGCAAGGCAATCAAGTAGAGCTCAGCCCTTAAAAAAAGAGCTGTATTTATGCTTGAACACATTATGAATGCATCATTAACAAACGTGGTTAACTTGTATGTGTCGATTGTCTTAAATAAACTTAGTTCACGACAAAAGCATAAATATTTTAATACCACGCAGATAATGGTTGATAAGTTTGCATGTAACAAACGTGCACTAGTTATAGTTAAGTATAATGTTTACAAAACTTTATTGAAAAGCAATTTTAGTACCAGATGATACCGGACACGTTGTATTAAGCCAACAAGACTAGATTTTTTCTTATAAAACTAGTAGGTACGATGGCCTTTCTTAATTTCCGTAATAATTATTACTCATAAACTTATCTGTGCAATAATCGCATTATCGAATCTAGTAGCTATTATCTTTGAAGCGGTTTTTGTGTGTTAACTACGTAGATAAAACTGTTGATTTGTAGATTAGGTTCACGTTTGTTTAGGTAACCTATCATTTTTATCTCCACATTAGCATTTATTTAAATACAACAATCACATGCTGTCTGTTACTTTGCGGATCCGGGCCATTGGCCACATCCGTAAAAGTTAATAGCAAAGACGGTGCGAGAATCAATGCTTATTCCAACGATGCAAGAAGCGAATAAAATTATAATAACAATATCTAGTTTCGATATTGAAACCATAATTACTAAAATTTTATGGCCACGCTTACTCGAATGTCTGGGAATAAACTGGCCACGATTACGAACTTTGACCTTATCCTAAGTACTTAGTGATAACAGGGTACGTGTTGAGGTGCCGTGTTTCTAGGACTGACCTTGTCGAATTTTCCTAGCTTGATTTTCGTGAGTGCTCGGTCACAGTACAGCATAGGGTCGTCTCGTACATGCTCAATGGCTCGGTTGTAGCATGAGAGTGCTCTGTCATACTCTTGGCGACGGAACGCCTTTATGGCTTGTGTCTTCAGCGTGTCAGCTTTCTCACGACGAACCTTCCGGTCCTGGTAGCGCTTTTCTGCGTCCTTGCTCACTTCTGACATCCATGATTCTTTATCCATCTCGCCCTGGTCATTTCAAGAGAAATCAATAAGAAATTACTCATAAATATAATTGTTTATTAGGCTCTAGCTAGACTTCGGACAATTATAGTAGGTTCCATTTTTGAAGGACGTGGCCTTCAATCGATTAATTCGTCATTTATAATGATGTATTACAGAATTGTAGGCAGATAGGTGCTTATTTAATTCGTTTATCACGACCAGAGATAGTGCTAATTCCTGCCATATATTGTGTTACTACCTTGGCACTACTACCACAAAATATTGATGAAGCTTAGTCATACTTAGATGACCTGTGAGGTAAGGGGCAGTTCATGACTTTCCCCAGTATCAAATCGTTACTTAGGGAAACTGTCAGGGGAACATATTTTTGTCACCAATTCAGTTGATTTTGAGAATATTTCCCTAACTAGCCCTAGTAGGTACTCCTAGTCTTTGTGGAGGTCTCATTATCGAATCCTTTATCATCATACAACGGGGCGGTATAAATGCCAAGATACTCCAAATATTTGACTAACGTTTGGTACTTTGTAGTGATTGATAAAGTAAATATTTTTGTATGACAATGATTTCGGTCAGTCACGTTATGTTCTACTGACCGATTTGTCCAAAACATTATTTTAACACGTATGTAATATACGTGATAGGTATTGGAACTTTAGGTTTAGATAACCCCCGCAGAAAAAAAGTATCGGTGCCTAGTGCGTAATCAGAATAACTTTAACCGAGGAGGAAATAATTTTCCTCGTTTTTGTTCGTAGCTTAGCAAGCAATAATCCACGTCGTTGGCGTTGGTATAAAATAGAATAGTTGTAAGTATATTTAATAATTTTTTTCTACCTTAACAAATTACTGTTTGAACTTGTTTGTTTGTTTGTGTCTTTTCGAACCTTTCTTGTAATGTTATTTTAGAGATCAATAGTAAGGCAGCGAAGACGCCTCAACGTAATGTATGTAAACATTGGACATGAATATTTCTGTCCGCACTGCAAATAGAAAATAACAACAGTATCTACACGAGGTAGATGTTTATTTATAGAGAAACGCGAGCCAAATTGCTTTCACTGATAATATAATACGAGACGTGCACCTACTCGTATCTTCGAGGTCTACTACGACACTGCATTGCATGAAGTTAGAAATGCATTCTGCAGCAGGTCTGGTCAAACATGAATAAACCATGCGCGAGAATTCGAGAATGTCATCCGTATGATTCCAAATCTATGCCCATCGTATCGTATCGATGTAGGCCCCAAATCCCCAATAATTACAAGATCAGATCAGACCTAGATAAATCTATTACGAGTTTTGACGACCCAATTACAGGCCCACGTGTTAACTGGCACCTATGTAGTTAAATATAACGCTTTGGCATGTTATTGTGCTGTCGCCGTTCGCAAATACATAAATATTTATGCATACCACCTACGTAAGTGATTTTTTCACTAATCAATGCCCATGTCTGGGTATTAACACTGTAGTGTGTACATATAACACAAAATGGTTTACACATTCGGTAATGCAGTGCATACCCAGGAGTACTTCTGATAACCTAGTTTTGATATGTATTGAGTAATAAAATTAACCGTATCGAATGCTTCTGTTAATTCCATGTTCAGAATTAGATTAGGAACGCAAACTATGTCATGGAATGTTTTGTTTGATATTGTGTAATATTACGATCCTGTTTTAACGACAGTGAACAATTTCTATGTTCACTGTCGTTAAAACAGGATCGTTAGCATACCTTCTAAAGAGTTCTACTTCAAAACCTGTTTATTCTCGTTTAACCTACACTATCCTTATACTAAAGACCAAAGCTTTAAAGGAAGGTGCTTCATTTTCATTATACGCACGAAGGGTGTCATAAACAGGATACTGCTTCTACATTTAACACGCCTTATTAAAAATAGCATCATTATCTAAGGAATCCAATATGCTCCAGCTCACCGCATCTTTATTTCCGAGATTTTTGAATGCTTTCTCATTGATCAGAGTGCGATCTTGCTTCACTTTCAGCAGAATGTCCTCGTCAACTATTACTTTTCCATCCAAGTACTGGTCAGCGAGGACTTTAGCTGCATCTGCCTTAACTTTGTCTTCACTACCCATGTCCCTTACTAGATTTGATACTTCAGTGACTCGCTGCATGAAGTTGTTGAATTCCTCATCTAATTCTATCGCTTTTTTATCCTTTATAGCTGGGTTGTTGGCAATGCTCATTGTCGCTGTATTTGGTAATATTATTTAGAGTTTCTGAAAATCGTCTATTCAGCTTGTTTACAAACTGTCTGCATTGACGTTACAGTTTACATGGTAACTGTTGTCAAGGTAAACAAAACCAGTGTCAAGGGACAAAAAAAACTTTCAGTTTGTCTATTTTTATCCAGTAACGGCCAGTATTTATTATTTTGTGTAAAAAGTACGTCATTCAACAGTTAATTTATGTTTGCAAGTTACGACTTACGACTGCTCTCGAGATTTTTTTATGTTCTATTTGATTCTATATTTAAGTCAAGGTGAGTTAGAAATGTTTCCGAGTGGTAAATATAAAACACGTGTACCCAGTGTAAACTTAGGGGAATATTATGCTTCTTCGTTTTATGTTTTTCTTTAATCTTAAATTCTCTGTTGTGGCGTTGGTACGCAAAACATAAAGGCTTTTGCAGACCAGCGCGACTTGTCGCGCGACGCGACACGAATAATACAATTTCTAAGAAAACTTCACGGTATAACAATAACCGGTGTCGCGTCGCGCGACAAGTCGCGCTGGTCTGCACAAAGTTTAAGTCTGTGCGTAGGAAAACAAAAACAATGACTTCTAACTTAAAACAAAAACGCTAATTAATATGCTGGTTGAGGATGCTATACCTACTACAACTTTTTGTTAACTTTGAAACCAGAATTATATGTTATTAACTTTTTTTGAGTAGGACATCATCTACCTAGCCTTTTCTCAAATATTTTTAGGGTCAGATTCCAGTTTAACCGAATGTAGCTGAATACCAGCATTTTACGTGGAGCGACTGGGTAACAGGTTCCCCTTTTATAATACGACTGGTTGTCAGACTTTCGGGCTTCTGACGACCGTCAAAGATGACCGATGACTAATGACAGCCGGGACCAACTAATTATCGTGCTTTCTGAGGCACGGAGGGTTCTCGGTATGTAAAGATGGTCACCCATCCACAGACTGACCGCGGCAAGTGGTTCAACTTTTTTTGGTTAGGTACCTAATAAAAAATATGTAACAGACACTACCTAGCTTTAAATTAACGAAGTTCCTACGTGTCAATTTGTCTCACTCAAACAACAATAATTCAAATATTATTTGAATCGCCGAAATCATGTCGAAGATAAAATTAGAGATGATACAAAACATCGTTCATTCATTAATCAATCGAGATATTTCGATCGATGTTCCTCTAACAATAATAATATCTGTTTGTGCAGTGTTCACTCCTCTCGGCTTCGTGCGACTGTTCGGCGTGGTGGGCGGGGTTCTCGTCAAGCCGCAGTTCCTGAGGGACCTCAACGAGGAGTACTATGTATACTCGTTTGAAGAAGACACCATCAGGAGACGAATCAATAATGCTGTGTCTACAGGTAAATAATCTTAGTTTGTCGATCGGCACAAGCCTGCAATACTGTAGTACCTGCCTCTGCATCGCCGCTTTTCAGCCAGATGAAGATGAAAAATATTAACATTTTCTTTAAAAACTTCTTTATATTTGACGTTTGATTCGATCCTAATAGCTGGATAGAATTGCAATGTTTGTAAACCAAACGTTCCAAAATAGAAGCATTAATGAACGAGAACACTCGCTGCAGAGCAATCATACTAAATCGGAAGATCGCAAACGTAGATACACCACGTATTTTGATTGAAAATGTTTTGATCGTGAATTTACCGTAAGCCGAACACAAATCAAGTTAACAGTTACATCGTAATAATTTATGCTAACAGCTAGGTAGAAGGTTAACTAAACAATGTAGTAGCCAAAACCTCTCATCTCACACACAAGGATACTACAGACGCAATTGAAGCTGCGTTTGCTTCCTATACGTGTGACGTGGCTCTTACGAACTGACTAGTCGACCTTCCAAACGCATTACGTTTTAAAATCGCATCGCACGTGTCACTATGTAGGCGGAAAAAAGCAATTGTAAATTACTGTTATTTATATAAGCGATATATTCCAGGTTTGTGACGAGATAGTTCAAGATGAGTCAAGATGGTGCGATCTATCTATTGTTGATAGTGAGTCATTTTCAGGGCTTGCTAATTACAGCGATTTAGGAATAATCATTGTTAATTTTCAATGTCTTGGATAAATGATGCTGTCAAGCAGGGTTGGCATGATTAAATCACGTAATAACGTTACTTCACGTTATAAATCAAGTGATTTTTTTCAATAAAAACCATTGATTAAATGAAATGATTTAAAAAATTTAAATTCCTAATTTTAGATACTTACATAAATAAATATCCGTTTGTATTAGAATTATAATATTTAAACAATCACCAACTTGCTAGCTTTTTCCGTTCCTAATCTGTTCCTGATTTTAGAATGTACAAATCCAAAGGTAGAAAAGACTCTTTCTACTGATGCTGACGATGCGATGAACCCAAATAACTGACCCAATTTTTTTTTATAGGGTCAAGCAAAATCAGGATGATAAACCAAGATGTTTGGAAGTTTCGTAAAAAATTAAACACTTATTATTTTTTGCAAAAAATTGAGATTTTTTCCAACCCTGCTGTTGAGTTAACCGGTTAACGGATAGGCCGTGACCCCCATCAAGCTGCATCATAGGTCGATGATTACAAAGTGGCACACGCTTTGTCCCGATGCCCATGTATATTGACGGCCCTCTTCTAGTATAATGTATAAGATTTTGCAGAATCATTTACCTTTCGATTTATGTTCGCACGATTTGTTTTAATTATAACTAGCGACCCAACCCGCCCCTGCTTCGCTCGGTTTTTACGACTTGACTAAACATCGAGATTTCATGTTATATGGAAGGTTAATATTAAAGTATTACACATAAACCTTCTGGAATAAATCTCTAAATGATGAAAACCGCATCTAATTCCGTTGCTCAGTTTAGAAGATCAACGCGGTCACACAGTCAGACACGAAAATTGACTTAAATTTATAATATGTATGTATACTTGTATAGCTATAGATATCCAATCAGTAGGTTAATTTATTTTGTTTATTTAATTCATCTCTTATAATACTACCGTAAGTTTTCGATGATTCAATCACTTGAAAGATTTTAGCACGATATAAACATTTTCACGTTCTCAATAGAGTACGGTCTACAAAGAATTGTATTCGTACTTATGATTCAGTTAATTAAGATTCTATTAGCACGGATTATGCCACTTACACAATGAGTTGTTTATTTTTTGTGATAGGTATTGGTGAAGTATTTCAACTTTTTGAATTTAACTGACGTGACTGACTGATTTGTTCAGATATTCGCTGATCAGTTTTAAACGGTAGAAACTATACCATGTCCGAATTGTATTCCTAGTTGCATAAGCTGCTGCATAACTCCTACTAAGTACTTAAATCTTCCCGTATGAGTGGTTATTATACCAATATCCTCCTTCGCTCATTGTATATCTTTAATATCTTCAGCCCAATATACCACTGCATACATTTGCAGGCTACGTGTGCTCAAAACAGACACTATGTTATGCAATGGGTCTCATCAGCTTGTTTGATATTTACCACGTGACAACGTGTCCTCAATGCCAGTCGGTTCGGGTGCGCCTAATCGACGTGTAATGTTTCATTAACTTCACATTCCATCGTTTGACATCGTCTGAGGATTTTTATGACTTTAAAAACTAAATGAGCCAAGACTTCTGACGGTAATGACAGCATAAATTGCTGCAGTTGGTATATTTTTGTACTGCTATTCTGGTTTTGCAAGTATTTTTGGATTATGTGAATTTAAATTGAGTGGTGCCTGGCAAAGAATAGTCTCCGTTTCGTATCTTGGGTGTCGTTGGGCTAATACGGGAGTGTGACTACAACTTTTACTTCTGAGTGTAGTTACAAAGGGGACCGTATGATCGGCGTTGAATATAAACGAACTCATTACCAGTACGTACGAGCTGGCTCTCTGACCATCAACTAGTGAGCCAAAATAATGGCAAACACCATGTCTCTCTTTTCCTTTCCCAAATTCTAGCTGGCCTGAGATACGCTCATCACCAGGCGTAATGCTAATTCTCCTTCAAATACGTCACAGGAATGTTATTGTGATGAATTCAATGGCAAAGGCAAATCAACAAACTGCGTAACTTCACCGTATCATAATAAGATGAGGGCCAGCGCAGCAGCGAGTGACCTACCGAACAATACTCATGTTTACAAACACGGTCCACACTTCCTACGTATTGCTGGTTGTCTATCGCTTATTGATAATAAAATAAAATTATAGCCTAATTATGATAACATATAATCTGCCATACATTCTCCCTAACCAACCTTACCACGTCGAGGGTCATCGTCTATCAATCACCATTTATCAAATATTCAGAGTCATCATAATATGATGGTTTTTTTCTGTCAAGTTCCATTTAGAAGTAGAACTGCTTTGAAATCTATGGATACGCTTTAGAATCTGAGTAGGTACAGGAGTCTTCTAAAAATTATAAAATTATAAATATAAAATTATTTAATGTCTTGATTACCACAAAATGACCTAAGATGATAAATCATTTTGGTAAATAATTATACGCACTATTGATTATCTTTTCTGGCTGCCCAGTGCAATTTCCTGAAAACTTGACTGTATTGTACCTTCGTCATTTTGAAATTCTAATGAAATATTATAAACAACATCATTACAACAATTGACTATTATGCTGAAAAAATAAATATTGTGTATTGATTCGATTACAATAGACTGCATTACCTATCTGCTATGTATTTGTGTATTTTGTTAATTCTAATGTAAGGACATTTTCTTTACAAGCAAAGTAAAGGGGTTTGAAGATTTTGGCCCTAAAATCAGCCACCATTTTGTTTTTTTTTCAAAATCGAGGTGCACAATAAATGTCATATATTTGCATAGGGGACACTTAAATAAACATAAAACTTGATATAACATAACATCATAAAGCGTCACGTTTCTGAGATATTCAAAGATAAGAAATAAGAAAAGTAAGAATTTTTTTATCGCATTTATTTATTTATGTTGTTATTACTTCATGTTGATTAAGTTATTTATACTTACATGAATTAATTGACAACCATAAAGCAAAAACAAGATTTGTTAATCATATTCGGTATAAATAATATCATCCAAGAAGGCAGCGGCAGGCTGAATAGAATTTTCTTGGTGTCGCGCCCATGCCATGCACCATATAATACATATACCATTAAATACCATATAACACACGTCCTCATTTGGCGGGGGTATACATATATTTTTGTCTCTTTCGCTCTTAACTAAAATGTTACCTATACATGACGCAATTATGTTTTCATAGTTCAATATACTTACCTGAAGGGAAAAAAACAAAAAAAATCCTTGTTTCAGGGTTCAGTTTTCGACTTATATTTCGGTGAATAACTCCGAAACGTGACGCTTTAGGATATTATTCAAAATGCATTTTTTGTTTGTATAAGTGTCCTCTATCTAAATATATAACTTTCGATTATCACCGCGATACTGAAAAAAAATCAAAATGGCGGCCTCACGTTAGGGCCACCCTCCATACAAAAATCTTCAAACCCCTTTTCGAACAATTCTAATTGTGTAATTGATTTGACGTCCGAGGTGAATACCTATTTTAAAACGAAAATAATAATATATAAATGTAATTGTTTCATGTTTGGATAGCCGATAATATCATTAACTTTTTGTTATCAGACATCGGGTTTATTACTCGTGTACCAATATAGTTTTTTGATATTTCAACAGAGTTCACATTTAGTCTGTGACTGTACCTGCAAAGACAATTGCCTTTTCACTCAGGGGTGTTGTAGGTGTGTCAACCAACCATTTAGGTATGTTGAGAGGACAGTAACTCTACTTTTGAAACCATTAGGAGGTTTATGTTGTCGTGGCCATTATCGGGCTTAGCCAGGTCTATTTATAGAAAGAAATACAGTCATACAATACTGCAGCTAAACATCATATTATTACAAAATAGCTTTGTTTATCCAGCAGCTTTGTAGAAATCTAAACAGGTTATCACAAACATAGGTCAACGGACGTGGCGTTGACGAGTTGTGCAAGGCAAAAAACAAACGGAAAAAGTAGTGCTTCTGTTTATTTTGAAATAATTTATGTATAGCTAGTCTAGCTGTTTGATCTGAGCATCTTATCTTTAAAACAAGTTGTCATTTACGAACATAATAAGCGGTACTTTACCGATAAATGTCTGGTGTAGAAATATATATTTATAGATCTTACAAGTGCATATTATTTAAGACCTGGCACGTTAAATGTAGGTATATATAGGTACCTACGCATATCGAAATGGAATAACACAAGCTGTAGGTTTTATAAACTCTAGTGGTATCCAGCATTAAAACCTCAGGTTACTAACAGTTTTTTTTTTCTGCTACTACTACTAATGATTTTAATGCCGAAAATTGAAAACTGCACGCGGGCTCTCGTATCTTTTATATACACTTAAGTAAAGGGCCTGAATTCGTTTAAACTCAAACGTTCTATTTAGTTCGGAAGTGATCGTTATTGACGAAGTTGTCCACGGAACCTTTAAGTTGTGTCGTACTAAACATAAATTATTTCTTACTCTCCAGGAGTGGGCTACATATCCCCGGAGCCCATGTACCCTGACCGCGGCGACATATCGGCGCCGTTAGACGCAGATGTGTCGATAACGAAGGACAGCCAGCATGCCTCAGTGCGCCTGGGCAAGGAGACGCCCTTGCTGCGACTGAGGAACGGTGCCTTGCAGGCAGGGCTCAGCGATAGGCTACACAGGGTCGTGGCTATGAGGAAGGTAAGAGACACTACGATGTTTTAGGAGTTACAAGCCTGTTTTGGGATTTTCCATCGACAAAAATGACAAACTTCCATACTTCACCCCCTAAAGGGATTAAGGGATGAAAGGGGTTAGAAGATTTTTGTATGGAGGGTGGCCCTAACATGATGCCGCCATTTTGATTTTTTTTTAGAATCGCGGTGAAAATCGAAAGTTATATATTTAGATAGAGGACACTTATACAAACAAAAAATGTCATATGACATGATATCCTAAAGCGTCAGGTTTCGGAGTTATTCACCGAAATATAAGTCGAAAACTGAACCCTGAAACAAGGATTTTTTGTTTTTTTTCCCTTCAGGTAAGTATATTGACCTATGAAAACATAATTGCATCATGTTTAGGTAATATTTTAGTTAAGAGCGAAAGAGAATAATATATGTATACCCTCCGCCGAATGAGGACGTGTGTTATATGGTATATGTCTTATATGGTGCATGGCATGGGCGCGACACCCAAGAAAATCCTATTCAGCCTCCCGCTGCCTTCTTGGATGATATTATTTATACCGAAAATGATTAAAAAATCTTATTTTTTATCCACTAGGTGTAGTCAATTAATTAATGTGTAAATAACTTAATCAACATGAAGTAACTACAACATAAATAAATAAATTCATTATAATAATTGTTATTTTTATCTTTGAATATCTCAGGAACGTGACGCTTTATGATGTTATGTTATATGAACTTTTATGTTTGTATAAGTATCCCCTATCCAAATATATGACATTTATTGGACACCTCGATTTTGAAAAAAAAACAAAATGGTGGCTGATTTTAGGGCCAAAATCTTCAAACCCCTTTCCCTTAATCCCTTAAGAGGAGGCTCCCTAAATTGTATGTTACTTTGCATTAACATTCTGAAACAGTCGCGTATACAATCAAAATGGAATTTTAGTATATGATTTATTGAATCTTTATCTTTCCAAAAATAAGACAGTTACGTAATTGGAATATTTTTGCTCGATTCATTTTTTATTCGAAAATCATGTGTTTTTTAAAAATTATTAAGAACCACAACAAGATTACTCGACTTTTATGTCTAAAATAAGTATTTACAGTAAGAAAACGTAGTTTACTATCCAAATATAAAACATTTTTTCTCTAGATCAATATACTAGATGATGGTGATCATGTCACTCAGGATGGCTGGACAAATCTTCAAAATAGCTCGCATTTAAGTAGATCAACAGGGCACTTTATGTGACGGCTAAACACCCTTATCTCAGAATTTGTGACGCTACAGAATCTTAGATAATCGATCGAAAACGTGTCCAGCCAGCTTGAAAAACCACTTTTCACTGGTCTCTCAATCTCGGTAACGGAAGTGATTTTGACGACTTTTTGCATATCAACGGGCGTCACATAAATTTGTGACAGCCATGCCTGTCACAAATTTATGTGACGCCCGTTGATATTTATTATTATTATTATTAAATGTTCAATATCTTTGAAACTACGCAAAGTTTCTCCGTCACAAATTCAGGTTATCATTATCGTCCCCGTCACAAAATTTTGAACACATTTTGAAGGTCGTAGATCATCAGGCAGCGGAGATACAGGTGTCCAGCCATCTTGAACTTCAGGTTGGCTGGACATTAGTTTTCATTGATTTCTCGTAAACCCTTACATGTGCCGCCATAAATCAAACGTTATTACTGTCACAAATTGCGTCACTAAATATTAGTAAAGGAGTCATATTCGAAAACGCTACCGTTATTGAGATTCGAAAGTGCCAGCCAAAAGTTTTATACGTAAATTCAAGATGGCTGGCACAGATTTTTGCATTTTTCTACTAAACCACTGTACGTATCTCAAAACTTTTAGCTCCATGCCTGTCACAAATTTATGTGACGCCCGTTGATATGCAAAAAGTCGTCAAAATCACTTCCGTTACCGAGATTGAGAGACCAGCGAAAAGTGGTTTTTCAAGCTGGCTGGACACGTTTTCGATCGATTATCTAAGATTCTGTAGCGTCACAAATTCTGAGATAAGGGTGTTTAGCCGTCACATAAAGTGCCCTGTTGACCTACTTAAATGCGAGCTATTTTGAAGATTTGTCCAGCCATCCTGAGTGACATTGGTGATCTTGTTGCCGCTCGCGGTTTTGCGTATTTCCACCAATTTTTTATTTATTTACTACTTGGTTTTGCCCGCGGCTTCGCCAGCTTGGAGTTCAGAAATTATCCTGTTAATATCAGCCATTTAGGCGTGAAAAGGTAACAGACAGACATAGTTCCTTTCGCAATTATAATATTAGTATGGATGCTTGCTTTCTTTGTAACGACACCGCTGCACCGTCATCTACTCTATACAGGGTGGCAGGGACATCGACGCGGAAATTTATACCATGGATTCATTAATGAATTTTTCGGCGGTTATTAAAATAAAAATCAACTGTTTCATACATTATGACCGCGTAGGTATTGCACCTTTCTATGAAACAGCAGATTTGTTTTTTCAGAACCATGTACTGAATCTATGGTAACAGTTTTCGCGTCGATATCCCTGCCACCCTGTATAGGAAGCCGAATGAATCTTGAATACTGCCATCTTTGTAATACCACGTTCCTCTCCGCAGGAAGTAGAGAGTCAGCGCAAGACGTCGTCCCTGCAGCGCAACGTGGTGTACCCGCTGGCGATGCTGCTGCTGCTGGCCCTCACCACCATCACCGTGCTCATGGTGCTGCAGAACACCCTCGAACTGCTCATCGGGATCAAAGCGCTGCCGCTTAGCACACGGGTTGGTATACCATGTCCATAAACGATAAATGATTTTATTTCTCTAAGTAGGTTTGTATAAACACTTATAATAATTTAAAAAACGTAAACGACAATCAGACTACTCTGAGAACAAACACCGAAATAAACGCAGTGGTCACAGTCTCTTTTAAAGTCCAGACATAATCTTAGTCAGATCATGAGGACCATGTAGATAAGTGTCTGAGGTGATCTTTTGAGGAAATAAACACAGATTTGAATGGACCTTTTCAGTCAGTGCACGCATCAGTCAGTAAACCATTTTGTGGATACTTTTGTTAGTTGGTGTTAAATAACGATGCAACTTATCGTTGAAAGCATCTTGATCGTCCGCTAGTTGAAGACTATGTAACGTCACATTAAATTCAATGTGGCGCCCTCTAGAGGACAAAGTCATGACCAAAAAAATAAAATGTATAACTAATAATTATGTCTTTCATTCGTTATTTATGTTGATTCAGGCTATTAACGGGATTTATTTCTGTTTTTGAAATAAGAATACCTACTAGAATCTGTAAATAAATAAATGTAGGTGGGTCAGTGACTGCTTTTGACACTATAATCGGTATCTACTACGAGTATAACTAGATTTATTGCTCATAGAACCTTTGCAGAAATAACTTTGATGATCAGTTGAGGCTATCAAATGTTGCTCCAAATGAGCCATTATGATTGCAATTTTTAACGAGTAATACATTTTTCTCATTAGTAGCCTTGAGTCTGTATTCGTGCCCGGTTGATGGCAATAGGCTCGCCCCCTATTACATGGGACTTAATCATAACTGGCGAAATGTGAAATGTGGCGGTACTACACCTGTACACCCCTGCCTAGCCCTTCGGGAATACAGGAATGATGTTATGTCATTTAAAAGCTTTGTTAATGAAGAATACAGAATATTATAACATTCCGACAGAAATAATAAATAAAGTTAGTGTAAAAGCAACATTGTAAAACATTTGTAATGAGGTTACTCGAGCCGCCACGGCAGAATGCTCCGTTTTGATAATAAAACTTGAATTGCGACTACTACTACTATTTTGCTGAAATATTCTATTTTGAGGGAAATAGAGCACAACGACCACTATTTATCGGTTTCGCGGATGTCTACTAGCATATTCTACCTCAAATGGGAACCATTACGAATTTACGATTACCTTAGTACATGCAATTATAACATTTACGTTTTACATTCCAGCAATTCACATTGGGCATAGCATCGCTGTCGAAGCTGGGCTGCGCGGGCGCGGTCCTAGAAGCATTCCTCATCGTGTACCTGTACGCGGCGTCGCTCACGGGGCTGGGCACGCCGCTGCGCGCACTGCGCGTGCTACCGCG
Organism: Conistra vaccinii; assembly: GCA_948150665.1. NCBI lineage: Eukaryota > Metazoa > Arthropoda > Insecta > Lepidoptera > Noctuidae > Conistra > Conistra vaccinii. The sequence continues at coordinate 19,005,233 of OX411318.1, forward strand.
CGCTCGCCGCACGCCGCTCGCGCGCATCATCGCGCATTGCACGCTGTTGCTGGCCTACTCGACTGCGCATCCGCTGCTTGTTAAGATGCTGGGTAAGTCTTAAAACATATTTTTCGTAATTATGTTGCTACTATGCCAGTTTTTTTAAACATGGCTCTATTACACGAGGTGAGATTCGAAAGGAGAAAAATAGTTGACTTCTGTAAGCAGTACTTACGTGAAACTCTCATGTTGAAAGGCGATAATCATCTGGCGAGTCGCGGTTAGACATTCTCGCCTCTATTTCTCAGAATAGAGCTTGGCATATTAATCGATGACTTTTCAAACGCAATTCGATTTCCGATAGCAAGCTGTAATTTGTAGTAAAACACTTATTTCATTTCCACCAGGTATAACGAACTTCGATTTGTTGGGTGAGTTTGGCCGCATCGAATGGCTGGGAAACTTCAAACTCGTTCTATTATACAATGCCATATTCGCGGGCACGGTGACACTGTGCCTCGTCAGCAAGTTCACGGCCAGCGTGCGCCGGGAACTGTACAACAGGTTGGTGGAAAACGTCAACACAGTCGCGCACTGCGTGTCTTTCCTCAACAACTGAACGGCCGCGCGCGTCTGACATCTTTTGTTCCTAAGTTTTCATACTTTTACCTTAGCCCGCGCTCATGTAGCAGCTACATCCATCCTGTACGGCCGCTGAATCAAGTTACGTATGCGATAAGAAATTGGATGGTTTTTGTATAAGTATTTTAGAAATATCTATCACAGATCTGGTTCATCGTTCTATTTAACATTATCGCTAGCGCAGTGAACAAATTCTGGTTCATGTTTCGTTCATTCAAATACAATTGAAAATATTAAAGCATGGAGATATTGTGTTGTAGAATAATGTCTCCTCTTCTGAAATAGTTTATCTTTGAAGCAGTTGAAGTTTATTTAATGTAATAATAAATGACAATTTAATAGGTATTATTAATAATTAAATTACTAGGTATTTCTTTAAATAATTAATTAATTAATTTACAAACATGTATTAATAAGTGTTCACTACGAAAATGACAAAGTAATAAAAAATTGTAAAAACAACAATATAATGACTAACATGGTAGACATAGTAAGAGTATTGCATTTAATTTCTACCAATTTATTTCTATTTATTTCGGTTCCTATTTTAGTATTTTATTGTATACAAATTGTGTCATAATTGCTATTTGTAAATTATAATATTGTAAAGTTTTTGAGGAAAGACTCGCTAGAATAAATTTGATTTTTTTTATTACCAATGAGACTGAATTTGTTAAAGTTATGATTAGGAACAGGAGATTATTTATTTTATTTCGTTACGTCAATGTAATTACTAAATGTGACTGGTGAATGAATTACAATAATTAGTTTTATTATTATTTAAATTAAACAATTGTGTAAGATTATTATTGCCATGAAATTATAAATGTACTGTTGTGGTGTCCTTTTATATGACGCCACATTTTTTATCTTGTCTCAATTTCTTTTGGTTTGCGCTGTGCATAAATATATCACACAGTGATTTTAAATTTATAAAAGACATTGAAGACTGTTTTTATTCTAGAATAACTATAGATTTATGTAAGCTTTTGTTGCTCAATTTTACACCACACAAATAAACCCTGCAATGGTGATGAATATGAATATTGTTTTTATTTCTTGTGGTTTACTTGTTGAGGCTAACCGATACAACATTCTAGTCTTGTTAGATCTCTGTTGCAGGGAATCTTTCTTACGAGCTTCAGCACACAAAATGTTAATAATCTCGATCATTTAACCCATTTGAAGAATTCATCAGCTATCATTATTTACGTGCTACTAACGCGCAAACATGAAGTGTACTTTAGGAAACTTAGATCACACATAATAATGTAGTAACAAAATATTATGTAGTGTGTTTAAAATATTACGTGTATAAAGTTGACGAAATAATGCCAGAGGTGCTACAATTTATCATTAATATAAACTACGACACACCACAAGAATAAAATATGTAATGTTATTCTGAAATGTACTTAGAACAAGCATGTTAGGGCGCTTATATAAGTCTTGTGTGTGAATCTCGATTGTGAGTAAAGTAATTATATTTAGAGTGTGCGGATTTTATACATTTTGTATTATCTTGTACCAAACGTTGAGATTGCATTTGAAATAATACATTATAAAAATTGATTTGGTCCTTTTTATTTCTGCCCACACATGTTTAATATTCCCTAGTAGCACTTGAACATTATCATACCATGCTTAGCATTTCATCTGAATGCTTTTTCCTGGTTGCCACTAGATGTAAAGCTTCTACACATTGCTTTAGCTTGTAAAACTCTTGCATTTATAGGTTTTTTATTCAGTCTCATTTTACCTAAAACTGTATGCCTAAAAACGAATGTTCCTTTGATTTAGATTCAGGTGGGTAGCAGATGGGTTCACATTCCCAGAGGAAACGAAGACGACAGCGCCTTTAAATGCAACGCGGGTGGCGCCGGAGAGCACTCCTGCTGTTGAAAAAGTAGAAAAAGATAATGTGGAACATGTGAAATCAGAATAAAATGGCAAGCTGTGAAATGTAGAGTAAAAGCCAAATTATTGTAGGTCTTAGGAATGGTGATTTAGCGTATGGTGAGACGCAGGTCTATGCAGCGCAGATTTTGTAATGCATGAACGTACTGACAGCTGCGTACGCTGCGGCGCAGGCACGTGCGACGCAGACATGACGTACTGCTTTGCGACTCGTAGAGCCGGCACAGATTTCTGCGCGACGCGTGTAGGTTGTCACTTGTTTTTGAAGTGAAAACTTCTTTAGCGGTGTTGTGTACTTTTTGGGATGGGTAAAACATTTTAAACTCGCGTCAGGACACGTGATCTGATCGAAAATTCGTAAGACGGAGGGAGAGTAGAATTTGTCGACAGCGCACTCTGTTTTACTTTTTTGGAATTGTTTTAATGGAGCTACAGTTTTCGTTCTTATACTGACAGCAAGCCACATAAATTCCTGACATTTTCGTTAGATCGCGTTACTTAGTTTTCACTTCCATCGGCAGTCTCAAAGACTGCCCCGGTTGTTTTTTTTTAACCACTGATTCATAATTTTGTTTCAATGGCAGATGGTTTGTACTAGCTAGGACCTGTATAGCTGCGTCGCAGCATGCGCTCGTGGCCTATATCTGCCTCGCCTGCCCTACCCTGCAAAATCTGTACTGTGCTGTGTTGCGTCACCTGCGTCTCAGCATACGCTTTGCCTCATTCGTGTCAGTCTGAAGTGTGTGTGTGCAGCACATAACGCACACATGTGAGTTATGTGCTGACGCTACTCATTTTCACGAACATATTCACAGCGTGATTGTACACTTGGTTACCACAAGTATAGCGCGCGTCATTTCTAGCGATAAAAATACTATAGTAGCCTAGACCAGGGGTTGGCAACCTGCGGGTCTTTCGATATAAAGTTGCGGCTCCCCAGTTCCATATGCAATAATTATGACACCAAACTTTCAAAATGCACGCAAAGCCAATGCTCCTATAATTGATGATTGTAACTATCTGTTATGAAATAGCTGTAATGATATAAATTATTCTAGCAGCTAGCTAAAATACTTGATTTGTGTGCAAACATTTGTTTGTTTTTACCCGACTGCCCCAGAAGGAGGGTAATGTTTATATTAGTAAATATTATTTCGTATTAGTAAATATCGTTTCGTTATTTTAAATAAAAATCAAATTAAGTAAATACCTACTATATTATTGGCTCTTTAAAAACTGGGAAATTTTGTAAATTGTAACTTTTGGCTCTTCTGTCTCAAAAGGTTGCCGACCTCTGGCCTAGACCAGCCCTAAACATACAACCACATCATAATATTTATGTCCGATTCAACCGCTCGGCCAACTCATAAAATTTGATGAAACTTTGCGTATGGCGCACTCCATACAAAATTCAATACCTACTGCCTACACCTTCAAGTCGCTCGACGCTGCGAACGAAAATGTACCTAATCTTACAAGCGTAAAGTGAGTTTTGCTTTGAAACTGCGCGCCGCTGCGTGGCTGCCTCTTTCGATAAAGACGTCAGTAGGTATTAGTAGTGCACTTTATGAAATAAAATAAAATGCTTTTTAATGTTTTAGCATGTAAAATTTTTGCTCTCTGTACGTAATTTTCAAATGACAGTTGCCAAATTAATGGAGGTCATTGACCTTTCTATTCTTATCTCAGATGCTTAGAAGCATAGATTACGTGGTAGAAGTAATTCCGTACCTACCAATAAAATACAAAACATGAAACATGCTAGTTCAAACAATTTACCTATTTAAAATAATAAAACCGGCCAAGTGCGTGTCTGACTACGCACAATGAAGCCTGAAGGGTTCCGGAGTTATCCCAAGAACAAACTTAACATTAGGTATAGTTGAAAAACATGTTCTACAATATATTCCAAATTAATTTATTTACGCTACTATAACATTTCAACTTAATCGGTCCATTAGATTCAGAGCAAATTGGCTGTGACAGACGGACAGACACAGACAGACACACGAGTGATCCTATAAGGGTTCCGTTTTTCCTTTTAAAGTATGGAGTCCTAAAAACGATAATAAAACAGATACTCACATTTCTGTATCAGCAGGTAAACTGAAAAAGATACAGTTTATAGAGATAAAATGTATCTTTTTCAGTTTGCAGGTGATGGATGTAGATCCAGCAAAAGAAGAGTCTTTTGCTGGATCTACATCCATCACCTGCACACAATACACCAGAAGCAGCCATATCATAAGAATTTGAAAATAAGTACGTCATGTCAACCGAAATTACATGCGTAGGTGCCTCGCGGTTGTCGGCAACCCACTCAGAAATGGGTCGCGCGCGACCTGGCGGCCGGTAGATAGTTAGCGCGCGTAAGTACGTGGAATGCGCCATATGGTAATATGTGATACAACTATCAACTAAGTTAGTGATAAGTTCATAACTTACATTCATTGGTTGTTCATTATCAAGCAAATAAAAGATGTAGGGTAATGTAATGTTTCATCTTCTTTCAGTACAAAAACATCTCACAATTTTATTTAAATTACTGCAAGGAATTTAATTGACTGAAATTATACTAGATAATTATATACTTATGCAATTATTATTTTATGTTTAATGATAATTATTATACCAAAAAGCAGAATGTAATCAAATATATGATCATAGTGAGGTTTATGATAGTATGAGAAGAGATGAAACCCACTGTAATCTGTCTGTGATGAGTAATTAGTAAATATTAAGTATTGTACAAATTAAAATATTATAAATAGGGTCAGTTAATAATAAAATTATGCATAATATAATCTTCAGACATTTTATTGACTGGGTCACTTATTGAGTCAACCATCATGTAGTGTTTACCACACTTCCTGCCTTCTGCTTTCAGGATAACTCTTCTCGTGTTGTTTCTTACTACTTCAAGACTCTCATTACTATTAAGCCCGAATATGAATCCCAAGTTGATAACATCATGCACATCTCTCACTTGCATGTCATTCTCAGCACCACTAGTAACAATAATGTTCCTAGATTTCCCAATGGCGTGGTAGTTGTGAGCTGTACTGATTATGTTCTTCCTGGATGTTGAATCTCTTATAGCAGGTGAGTACATAATCTCAAAGAAAATACCCCTCTCCACAGCTTGTGAGTACAGTTTCCGACTAATTTTAAAAGGGATCTTACTTTCTGGTTCAAATGTTATTATGTCTATATCCATAGATCCACAAGCATACTGGAATGCCTGTAAAGTTTTAGGTATTACGGCAATGATGTCATACTTCTTTAAATTCTCTGATTGGTTCACTTTATGAGCAACACTAGAGTCTGAGAATTCTATTGTCACCCTTTGTAAAATATTAAGCTTTGTTGTGTTTAAGAAATCTTTTGAAATATCTATCGGTGAAGGCACATAGTCTTTTTTATCTCTGGCTTCTCCTTTCTTTTTCTTTATCTTGGGCTCATTCGAAGGTTCTTCAACGTGTGTATTAATAGCTATTGTATTATAACCAAGTTTTTCTAACAGATGCAATTTCTCATGTTCAAAATTCTTGCCGATAAATAAGTCACAGAAACCCCAGTTGCGATTAGCCATATTTTATAATAACGAGTTCTAAGTGAATCATATATTTTTATCAACTTTAACGAGGCAACAAAACCTAACCTATAACATTTGTTCAACAATGATGGGATGGTTCGTTCAATTCAATCAAAACAAAAACATGACATGACATGACTGACTGACACTATGACAGTTGCTCTTGCCAGTGCCAAAAAATCAGGGGTACGTTCAAATTACACTCGCTCGACGATGCCCGTGTCGTCGTCGCCCGGGAGGAAAGAGTACTTTTTAAGTGCCTTTTCAGTTTTTCACACGTCCCACTAGCCGGCAACCGGGAGTACCGGGACGTGTAAATAAGCACTTACTTTATACATACGGAGCCGCAGCCGAGAGTGAGCGAACGTAGGTAATATTTGAACGCACCCAAGAGTTCTGACAGTTTTAGTTTCGTTTAGAATTTTGATTCAGAAATCGATTAGAAGGAATCAGAAATCGAATCGATTCGAAGAATTCGAGAAGAGTCTCGGTGTTCTTATCAAACCGGCTATTAGTCGAGTAGATACTATATCGACGACTTAGAGCATTTACTAAATGCTCTAAGATCGACGATGAAGTGTTAACTGACATTTTGGCGATTTTAGTTTTTTTACTTAAATAGACTTAAAATAATCGTTTACGTGAGCTGGCAAAAACAGATAACTGATTATCTTATTTTTTAACTGTTGCGCGCGCGTACTACTGATAACTGACAATAACTATTAAGCAAATGTGCGTTACATTTGCTGGCAGTATCATCTAATTAACGTTATTTAGGTGTTATTGTTATTAGTTCATCATATCTTAGCGTAATTATTTCTGTCAAGACCTATATCTTCACTCCTGCTAGATTACGCGGTACGCCTTTACTCTCGCGCTGCTGCTATTAGTATGTAAACATTGAAATAATGATACAATTTTATATTAAAAAAGTTAAAATTTCTATAAAAATCACGCCTTTTATTTAAAATATCTTAGCATTTCCTTACTAGAAAGATCTTCTATCTTGGTTATATGTATATTTTTAAGCCTAGCTTGCCAATATCACGTATCTACGCCTAAATCAAAAAGTTGATTGGGTATCTACAAGTCTCACACATCCCCCGATACACGCTTCTTATATAATATAACCAATAATAGTTTTATTAATGTTGTGTTTAAAAAAAAATGAAACGTTTTTTTCGTTTCCAGTAAAATTATGTTTTGGTAGATAAAGGTTCATGTCACTTCATCGTCGATATCGTACCTTGTAATAACAACTTGTTTGTTATTGTAGAGTTCTTAACTACCTGCTATTCCTGCTAAGAGGTGATATACGCACTAGCAAGTTCGTGTACTTATGGCTCGGCGACCTTTCTCGCCTGTGTGTCAGACTAGGTACACGTACTTTAAAACCGCTGAGTAAATTCGTCGACGATTCGACTGGTTTGTTTGCGCGTAGCCCGCCTTGGTTCGTAGTTTCGTACACAGACTACAATTATATTAGGGTTTCGTACGTCTGTCATCGCAGCGAGTTGCGAGCTGCCATTTTGTTTCGACATTTGTGAAATGTTTGTTTAATTGGTTCAGAAAATTCGACAACATCGCGATACAATGTGAGCAAGCTTCACGTGTGTCACCGACGGCGAACCGAGTAGTTCCCGAACTTAAAAATTGGCGTACTCGAAGTTCGCACGTCTATCACCTACTTAACATATTATAACAAGTTTATTTGTAAAGATACTGGCAAATTAACGCTCACAGAGCATATTGATAAAAATACCCTTTGTCAAAATCAATACGTTGTCAAACCGTGCCAAACAGATCGTTGAAATTATCCGAATATATACTTTTTTTGATAGTTTGTAGACTTGTGTCTCTTCCACAAAGAAGAGTTGAAATTGATTTAGAATTTCTCGAATTATATTTCCATATATATTATTATATTAGAATTGATACATAACTGATCATGGGATTTCGTATAATAATTGTCGGTGAGGCTCAATGCTATGCATATGCTGAAACCGTTCTCCTAGCAGATTATCTTTCACAACAACTTCCAAACTTTTGCTACAATTGTATTAAAAAATCTGTGCGAGATTGGAAGGTACGTTATAAATTTTGAAAAAGAAACCAGTGAGGTAGGTAATGGCAAAAGCAGATGTTGTCCGGTCACTCCGGTGTCACCATCAGTCATCACATACCGTTGTAGCCGTAGATAGATACTATACGATTGATTTAAAGTAAAATCATAATTGTTTTAGGGTTGGTTATGCAAGGTCAACGTGAAAAACCAATGGCATCATACGGAGTCACCTATCGTTTGGAAAGAATTGTTAATGAAGGGCAGCAAGCCACATTATATCGGTGGGGCGTCAGAGTTTCTGGATTATTGTTATTCTTATTACAATTTCGATGCTTTATTTGCTTCTGAGAAATACGAAGGATTGTTAGACAACATTGTACAATTTAAAAGGAAGGTTAATTTAGAAAATGTTTCGCACGACGTAATGGAAGACAAAACTCCTGTAAACACTGTGGCGAAGAATCTTTTTGTGGTTACGATTTCTGGCGCTCGCCACTTACTAGCGATGCATTTGATTTCGGGTTTATTGGCTCCTGAGTACACACGTCGGGATAAAATAATAAGTAAAATATACTTGTACGATGATTGCTGTTCCAAAACATTTTTGAATTATGTAGAAAAAGAATGTTCCTATGTCCAGACTAATACTCCAGGCAGAGTTGTAAAATATGTTGAGAAAATTGGAATAGCGCTTACAAGTACAGATTTGCTGATAGTCCTCGACCATGAACCGTTTGAGTAAGTAATAATCCTCGACCATGAACAGTTTGAGTAATAAACACCTTTCTAGTAGGTACTAACAGTCTCTGAACTAAGCCGCGGACAAACAGACAGACAGTGAAACTATAAGGGTTCCTTGTTGACTACAGAACCCTAAAAATGCGGTGGTTTTTCGACCTCTATATCATGTTAATTTAATTATATGTCAAAATCATGCATTTTTCAGTGAGAAGAAACCAGTTGGGCAATGGCTGCGTGAGAACAGAAAAAAAATGAAAGACTTAGCCCTCATGATCAATGCTTCAGGTCCACGTAACTTAAAGATCATTTTTCCCAATTTAGGGCCAGCATGTTATAACGCCACAATTCTCAGAAATCACGTTAACATTGATAAAAATAACATAGTTGTTGCAACTTCGGATTTAGGAATGGAGATTTTACCGATAGTAGCTCAAATCGCAGAAGTCCCCATGAGAAATATATTTTGTCCACCTGTTTGGGGATTTGTTGGAATAAACCAGCTGGTGGATGTAAGAACAACGGTGCACCAGTATAACAGTTTCGAACCTTATACAAGATACACAAGAGTGAGGAATTCTACTCTAAACATTGGATCAGTGACTCCGGAAATGCGAACTTTATATTATTTGATGCATTTCGATGGTACCTTATGGTTAAAAGTAGCTGAAATGAAAGCAAGTATACATATTATTTATTTATCTGAATTACAGTCCGGCCGTCAAGAGAATGTGTTCTTGAATCTTGACACCTGTCAGTTTGATACAACGAAATAGCGACTAACCCCCTTACTAATAGGTAAATTAGGCTGCCTGTCCACTGGAGCGGAGAGGAGAAAAGAGGAGCGGAGATGTGCCATTATTAACCAATAGAATCTTGACTCCGCCCCTAAGTTTAGATTTGATTGGTTAATAATGGGCACATCTCCGCTCCGCTCCAGTGGACAGGCAGCCTAAACGTTGTATATCGCCTTTATAGTTACACACCGATTTCTCTCTTTCAGTCGTCAGTAATTTGACATTCGAAAGAAGGAAGACAAAGCGTTGTGTAACTATACAGGCGATATACAACGTTTATTAGTAAGGGGGTATGTGTTTTGTGAATGAATATATTCACAAAACACTTAGTCGATTCGATGATTAGATTTATAACTACTAGAAATGGTCCAACTGACAGGTGCCAGGTGCCAGGAACACATTCTCTCGACAGCCAGGCTGTATTAGTAAATTATGTGCACAAAGTTAATAATACCTACATAAATATACATTTTGAATACAACTGCCTCGTTGGTCTAGTGGTCGCAAGAGCTACTGCTGGCTGCCCCTGGCAACGTACAGGCAAGTGAAGGAACACGGGTGGGTTTTAGTCAGTAAGAGTCTGATACGCCGCTCCGCCCAGAGCGGGAGAAGGTATTTGATGATTTCCCACCCAAAAAAAAAAGGGTACACCTCTGCCTTACTCTTCGGAGAATTACAGCCATTAACAGGGGTGATGTTACGTTATATTACATTTTGAATAATTGTAAAGACTTCTTTTTCAGAAAATGTATAGTCAAGGACCAGCTGAGGCAAGATTAAACAAAGCAAAAGCAGTAATAAATTTGGTAAATATGTGGCTTCTGAATCCCAGTCCCGACCACATAGTATGCTTAGGAATTAGTTGCAACGGTAATTATGAAGCATAAAATATGTTTGTTAAGTTTTAAAAGTTTTAGTTTATAGCGTTATCTTTGATTAAAGGATCTTTTGGATTACATTTTGATGGGATATTTTCCCAACCTGCAAGATTTACTAATGGACATTGGAAACCAGCAACTGATTTTTTATTGCCGTTGGATCGCGAAATGAAGTTACCATACTTAGAAAAAATGGCAGAATTCGTGATGCACTTAGGACCTAAAGATCTACCACCAATTCAAGAATATTATCCATGTGGATGCAAACAAAAAGTTTACAGTATTAATTAGTAGTTTTTAAAAGATTTTGGTGTAGTACGTATTCAGATTTTCTATAATCGATTAATTCGAATCGATTAATCGATTGTGAACTGTCACTCGTTTCTGAACGTCAAATTCGAGCGAGCGGAGTAGTCAACACACACAACACAAGCAAGGTGAAGGTAGTCGAGTATCGTATGAGCTAGTGGTTACCGAGTCGCTGTTGTAGATTGTTTCGTAATTCGCAGGCAAAGGAATGTTATGACGTGCAGTAACTGTCTTTGTTTGAATAACACTCGTTTTAAACTTTACTCGAGAGTCGTAGAATAATGTGATAGATAGAGCTCGATAATGTGTTAGTAAACGGTTATATTGCGACATGATTTTTTCCAAAGTATGATCGTTCCAGTAGAAGTTATTAGTATAGTTAGGGTTTCGTATTGGTTAAGTTGTGTGAATATTGTGCCAATAATGAGATAGTGGAGTGTTGTGATGTGGTTGTGGGACATGTGGCGGGTGCTGTGGGCCGTGGAAGCGGTGGCGCAGCTGGCAGCGGTGCTGGCGACACCGCTGGACCCCGCGCCGCCGATCCCGCAAGGTGAGACGAGAGGAACCTTGCCGCCTACGCTCCTCGCTGCTACCTAGCGCCGTCTGTGTTGTGCTTCGCATGGCTTTATGCATGTTTATGTCACACAAGCTTGCTTTACTACTTTTGTTTACTTTCGTTTCTTTTCAATTTGTCTTTATTAAAACTTATTTGCTTGAAAATTTGCATGCTTTTTATTTAGTTGACTTTTTAGCACAATCACATTGAACTATCAAAAAGATTGCTTGTTAAAATACTTTTTGAGCAAAATAACTTCAATATTTAACTGCTACTGTTTACCACTGATCACTTGAATGCTATTTCTGGATGTTGAGCAAATACCCTGTAACAAACTTAACATAATATTGTTATCATAAAATAATGTTGTTTAATGACTTTAGTCGAGATGGCTCTTACTTCTCTTTTTCTTTTGTTAATAATGTAACTTTTACCTGCTTGCCTCTGAGTTGAGCTTTGTGAATAGGATCCATAATGCTTGGTGAAATATAGGTAAATATTTATATCAATTGTTCACATTTCTTAAAAACAACCTACTAAGTATTCTAACCAAACTCACTACTCACAATTTTTTTGCAAATTCAAAATGATCTGTCTGTGTTAGAACTGGTTACTTGTCTAAAGTGCTGCATGCCTAGTAGGTCTGTGTATAGAGTGTGTAAGGGACATTGAAGCGCAAACTGTAACCATGAATTCAGTAAGATTCTACACCCCCCAGTGAAGAAATTTTTCATCGTTTATTTAAAACAAAATTTGGGTAGCCTTCATCTAAAAGTGCAGGAACTACAGGGTCTAAATCAAAATACATATATGGAAAAGATGATTAAAAAATAATTAATCCGCCTAGCCTTTTCCCACGATGTTGGGGTCGGCTTCCAGTTTAACTGGATGCAACTGAATACCAGTATTTTACACGGAGCTACTGCCTATCTGACCTCTACAATCCAATAACTGGGAATTATGATACCCCTTGGTAAGACTGGTTGTCAGACTCAGGCTTCTTATGACCCGTAACAACTGTCAAAGATTCACAAATGACAGCCGGGACCAACAGTTTAATGTGTTTTCCAAGGCATGGAGGAGTCTCGTTATGTTAAGATGGTCACCCATCCACAGACCAACCCCGGCAAGCGTAGTTTAACCTAATGTATCGATCCGTGCGGCTGTTATTACTTGGCCACTAGCTCCTCCTAAGCCATAATAATAAGAATAATTTCTTTGGTGGGTCTACTAGAATCATATACTGAATTAATGGTAACACTTTGCACGTCTATGTCCTTTACACCCCCAGGTAACAATATTATTTGTATAATGAATTTTTCCTATGAATGCTATCATTTTTATAATTATAAATTCATCTTCAATCATCATTTGAAAATATGAAACAATAGAGCAAAACTATAAAAAATAATAACTTTTCCATACAACATACTTTTTTTTTCTCATACTTTGATTTTAATTTGAATATTGCCAACTCACACTGGTCTGTCTGAAGCTGTGTTTCAAAATTGTAGTTGGGATATTTTTAATGGTGACTATGTTCACAATAATTTTAATTTCATATGACTGTGTGTGTATGGGTCAGACATTTACATTATAATTTTAAATGATGATGATGTAAAATGCATAATAAAATAATATAAATATGAAAGCGAGGGAAAATTTTGAATTACAGAGCCATTTGCTTTGACTTCTTGACTTGAAAAAGTTGGTTAAAAAAACAGGTTCAACCTGGCTAACCTAAAACTTTTTGCTATGAATAAATACAGCTCATGTTTACTAATAAGATTGATCAATTAAGTAGGTATGTTTTTAGTTTAGTTAGAACATTTGGCAAACATAAGAAATTGTGTGTAATAAAGTAATTGTCAATTTTCCCTAACCTACTTTCATGAATTTTTCATCAATATTTTTGGAAAAAACTGTGCAAATGCAATTTTGATGACTTCATTATGTAGTGTTCTTTCCAAATGTACAATTACATCTAGAAAATGCAATCTCGTTCGAGATCAATCTCGCAAAAAAAGGACGAGATCGAAAACGAGATCTCGCGAGATCTCGTCCTTTTTTAGCGAGATTGATCTCGGCCTAAAAATGGGCGAGATCTCGCGAGTTTAACGAGATTGCACTCGAGCTTACTTGATTGATATGTTTTGTTAATTAATTTCTAATAGATCTCTGAGTAGGTGTAGTTTTCTTTAATTGATAATAATATCTCAGTTTAATAGTCAACTCAACTTAGTTAATGAGTTTCATTTTAGTTTTTGCCTTCTTGTTGTTTTGTTATAAAATAACCGTTTTATTATTAAAAGACTTTTGTTTGATATTAGAGGAGAACACTGGTTGTTTATTTAATTTTTTTAAATTCGATACGTCAAAGTTTACTACTAAAAAGTTTATTTAAAAAAAATGTTAGTTAAATACGTCAAACAATGTTAAATACATAAAAGTTTTTTGAAAAAATGCGTAAAAATAAATGTTTTTTCATAATACCTATAACTTTTATTATTTTTTTCGAAATTTATTCAAATATTGTGATTATTTGCAAAAATAAACACAAAACTGCCAATCACGCGAGATCTCGAAATTGGCGAGATCTCGCGATGTTGTTATTCATAAACTCGCGAGATCTCGCCTGAGCCCCAATCTCGCGAGATTGCATTCCCTAATTACATCCCTATTGGATTGTAAACCACTTCCAATTCTCATACAATTTTCCCCATTGCCATTTAACTGAAAGAGTGATTTACTGAAAACTTAAGCAGAATGAGTCTTCAACACTGAATCCAATTCTACAATGATGGCATACTTCCCTTGTCTCTGTTAGTTTGGGTCCTACTACCTCGGTGCATGTGGAATTGTGCAGTGCTATTGTTAGGTATTATTATTTAAAGTACAACTACTTCTACCTATGTTGCATTTGCATGTAAGTTTGTTTAGGGCTATCTTAAAAAAACTCAATTATTAACTACTATATTATTGTCCAAGCTTTAAGGTCGTAAAGGTCTACAATTTTTTTTTTTATGTAGGTACTATATCCAGGCAGTTTCTTAAACTTTGATTCAGTTACCGGTTTTAATAGAAGAATAACTTGACATTTTAAGGACTATATCGACGACATTTTGTGTGGAATCGATCTGCGATCTATAGCCCACTCCTCACCAAAATTGTCTAATTTTCTTCCAACTTTCTTGCACGTTAAGTATTTGCTGTCTAATGAAGGACGATCGTTTTAATATTCCGTGAAGTTCTACAGCAAATCCCCACAAATTGCTCCCTAAGTCGATAATCACGCAGCAAGGGGCTACGACGCGCGTTCCCACCACGACACGCGCATTAGTTGCCGCTACACGGAAAATGTTCTCATTTTCTTTTAATTGCAATCCACGTACCTAAGTATATTGAAGACATTGATTTCATTGGCTAAGGAAACTGGAGAAAGACGCCCCTGGTCTTAGCTCTATGTTACAATACAGCCAAAATGTCATCGGTAATATCACCTCTGTCTCTTCTCGTCCGTGTCATCGTCTCGGTCCGTGACGGACCCTATAATAGTCAAGAGGTTACGGCAAAGCAGAAAAAGTATGTTAAAAGTGGGGGTAGTTTGGATACTAGGTAAATCTTAAATTTATGTAATGTATGTGTTGTGCTGTGTATGTATGTTTGTTGTGTGTGTGTTTTTTTTTCTATAGTATGTCCTTCGCCAAAGGCTAGTCTCCGTTGAGATTGGTCGCCATGGCCGAAATTCGGTCTGGAGGACTATTTTTTTTAGATCTTTAAACTTTATTTTTCTACAGTTTCAAAACAGTTATTTTAGCTGATCCGTTGTTCATCGACTCACAATCTCACACCTCGACCAGAACCCGCGAAATGTGACAACTGCACCAAATTTTACTCTTCTTATCTTCCGTCATATTAAAGAAGAGCGAGTATAGCATATTACTGTTTATCACGGGAAACCCCAAAGCCAGAAATAGAATTGGTAGTGTCGTTAATAAAATTGTATGGTGAAAGCGAATATAGTGTAATCACTATCACTATCACTACATGTATTTAAGTCGCTTCCCGCTGTCTGTCCCTATGTATGCTTAGATCTTTAAAACTACGCAACGTATTTTGATGCGGTTTTTTTTAATAGAGAGAGTGATTCAAGAGGAAGGTTTATAATATGTATAATACATACATATTATAGAACAGAACAGAGTCCACGCGGGCGAAGCCGCTGGCAGCAGCTAGTTCTCTAATAAGGCTAAAACTAAACTTGTTAATTCCATTTGAATCGACAGCTGATGCTATTTTTATGGTAACACCGGATGTTCACCTCCATCTTTATAATATATTCCATGTTACAACATTAGTTTTCCAAGCAGTCTAGCTTAGTGTTTTTTTTTTCCATAGATAAATAGTCTTAGGTTTTGCGTTCCTCGTGTTCATTTAATTATTACTATGCAAAGAAGGATTTATTTACAAACGTTGCTTTTAATAATTTTAAGAGTCGTTTTAACGTCGATTTTATGGTTAAGTAGACGTTAATCATTACTTTTAACTTTAAGCAACGTTTATTAAAGGAGAAAAATCAAGAAGCGTCGAAAAAGTTCATGGCTTAACAGGAATACTCAGAACTCTAGAATAACTTGAAAGAAC
This sequence comes from Conistra vaccinii, assembly GCA_948150665.1. Lineage (NCBI taxonomy): Eukaryota > Metazoa > Arthropoda > Insecta > Lepidoptera > Noctuidae > Conistra > Conistra vaccinii. Next base: position 19,021,356 of record OX411318.1, read on the forward strand.
CTAATTATCTTCTGTGCGTGTGCAGTTAGGTATCTTCTACCCGAGTAGACGTGGTAGCGCCAAAAGATTTTTACAATATTAATAAATGCAAGCTAAGTTGACCTTATACTTGCTAAGTTGCTATAATTTTACTCTTTACTCATGTTTCACTATTTAGTACTCTGTCAGTCTGTACTTAAATGCATGATTTGGGATTTTGAGGTGTAGAACGGAGGTGTGTTCGAACTCGAAATATGAAGGTAGTCGTTTGCAAAAGTAGTTATGGCCTATGCACAATTGCACATGACGAAAAAATAATTGTATTATAAAACTTGTATTGTTGTGAGCGCAAGCGCGGACGGACGGCGCGCCGCCGACGCACGATCCGCGTCGGTGCGGCAAACGAGGGACACATCAGTTGCATAATAAGCGGGCGCTGCGGCATCCGGCTAACGGGACTGTGTCGCGAGGGAGCTCCACCTCCGAGTCTAGACGTGCTATCGCGATCGTGTCAGATTCGACACCACAGATAATATATTCAGCCACTCACACCGATAAGTGTTTTGGCAATTTTTCCACCACATCTAGATGATGTGATAGTAACGCGCTGTAGACTCTCACGAAACTTCCTCGTTTCGTCATTTCTCATCACGAAATATGACTGTGAAACATGATCGCGGACCGTCCGATAGAGCGAGCTTATTCGTGCGATCATGAACGAGACCGTGACTGATCGGACACAATGCCCCTGGCGGACGCAATGATGCTAAGTTGCTTTTTAAATTAGAAAGAAGGTCACTTGAGTACTACTCTACATTAAAATCACATATTATAAGGCAGTACTTACAGTGTTATTGTTTGTTTATCTAAATTGACTATTTTAACGTGTTCATGTACATAATTGGTTTGTAATCGGCGAGTACGGAAGGCGCAGACCGCGAATCCTGTTTGTGTTCGCGCGTCCATCGAACTGGTTTGCAGAGGGCAATGAGTCTCATTACATGGCAAATGACTTCGCTAGCTTCCAGTTGCTCGTTAAATTTACGTATTAACTCGTTTACATTATACTGGGATTAAAGGCTGGTCATGTTCAGTGGTCTCTTATAACTTGTTCCAAGATAAACACCATACTGGCTAGAAGGGTCCTGAGCAAAAAAGATGTTGTGCCTTGTTCCCATAGTGACCTAATATTAATTATCAACCTCTTGGGATTTCTAGATAATATACCTAAATGGGTGTCGCACAATCTCAGCTATCCAGAAGTTCAGTACAATGTCGTAGCAACTATGTCATCCAGGTAATTGAAATTGTGTACCTAAAGTGTGCAATTGAAACAATTTATCGCTTGACGACCAACCATTGTTAAATTGACGTTAACAATAAAATGGGAAACCAATTGGGGAACCGTTATTAAAATGTCACAGCGTAAAGAAATACCTCGTTTGATGTTGCGTTGCCTTTTTTCCTTATAACGAGCTATCAAAGAAGCTGCGCCCCGACTCGGCTCGAATAAAACGAGTGTTAAAGGCCGCCACTTGGAATGTTTTGCTAAAAGGTACGAGTACTAGAGAAATCTTTTACAGCTATAAAAGATTTTAGGGAATTAGAACAGCAAGCAGTTTAGTCTTAGACGGTTTCTTCCCTGAAGTACTTACTAAAAACCTTGGCGCAACTACCCATTTTGTTACTATATCCATCCACTTAATATTTATTGCCAAATCTGAATTTGAATGGTCTCAGTGATAAATATAATTAAACTCTGTTTTAAGAACCAACCTTTAAAATGAACAATACTCATTCTCAAGAAATACGAAGAATTCTTCAATCTTGATAGCTTTTAACCTGTGGGTAAGCAACATAATAAGATTACAACACAATTATCAATGATGCGAACATTGCGACAGGATTTGTCGGCACTCGGCTCTCCGCAGCGATTGTGTTGGCGAGGCCGCCGTGTTAAAATTGCCATGAGTGCTAATGGTATATAAATTGTATAGCAAACACTTGACATCCAAGCGCTTTTAAAAATTAAATTAAATTAAATTAAAATTGTGGTATGTTTTCAAGCTATTTGACGTGCCAAAAAGGTGCACAAGGAGAATTTTAACCCAACTGGAAGTTGCTATTCTGGGAAAAGATTGTTACATGCATTTCTACCCCCTTTCCGATAGCTTTTAGAAGTGAACCGTTATTTTTCGCCTAGATATTGTGTTCTTCAATATTATATGCTACATAAATACGCTCCGCCTCTCAGTATCTGAAAAATTCGTTGGTAGTATCGTTCAGAGCCATACACTAGCTGTTATTTCTCTAACGAACAAAATATTGAACACACGGAACGTTTCGAGAGCAAAAAATATAACCTGCATTTGTCTGTGCCACGAACTCGTAAACCAATAGCGAGGAATCTCTTTAACTGTCCTTGTACAAATTGGCTTGCCATAAACAGCCTCTTTTTATGGCGATTCAATTCTTTTGCAGCGTAACGTATTTACTTGGGCATACCTTTCAGGGGGTATTTTGTGTTATTGCAAATGTTTTAGATGAGAAGAGCTTTATTTACTTCGTAGAGATTTCACAAACCTTAATAAAGCTTGTGTTTGTAGTTTGGGTTAGAAAGGAAGACTTTCGTAGTTCGGAGAATTATTTCACAAGTGAACATGTTGCAAGTCCCCTTGAGGCCAGATTTTTACTATCCGTATTGTGTAGAGGATCCATCGGGATTCTGGTCAAACTTAGAAATAAGTGAGGAAGAACACTTTGATGTTACTTTACGATACCAAATGCACTCAAACACGATTTCTAAACTTTTGGAGTAAGGGCTGGACTCCTGAGCATCGATGCAAGTATCTGTAAGTATAGTAGGCTCAATTAGGCTGCCTGTCCACTGGAGCGGAGAGGAGAAAAGAGGAGCAGAGATGTGCCAATATTAACCAATAGAAACTTGAATCCGCCCCTGAGTTTAGATTTCATTGGTTAATAATGGCACATCTCTGCTCCTCTCCTCTCCTCACCGCTCCAGTAGACAGGCAGCCTTAATATCGTTTTTAAATTCGGAACCAGCAAAAAAGTTAAGGAAACAAAAGGTACAATAAGTACTTAAAATTGAAGATGACGTTGTAAAATGGCTGTAAATAAGTAAATGTTAGTATGTATAACGCACCTCAAGACGTAGGTACTAGGAGAGGCTGGTATACCTCTGAGGAGTATTAATTTCTTAATATATCTCTTGGCTCACCGCGACTAGATAAACTGGGAATCTAGCAGGGCCGACCGGTTGTTGAGCAATAATTTTATGTGTATGTGCGCAGGAGCTAAAATGATCTAACCTGTTCTGTCTGACCTTTACTAAATATCGTCTTCGTCACTGCTTTTAATGTTCATAAACGGACAACCTTGGTCGCCGAAAACTTGTTTTCATAGTGTCATCTGCAAAAAATATAAAATACAATGGAAACTTACTTGACGCTATTTTATTTTAATGCAACGTGAATTTTGATTTGTTCCACGTTCCACTTACCCAGGTAATAAGATGCATATCAAATTTCAGATTACTAATATTACATGATACCTTTACTCGACAGAATTAATTGTTGTGAATAACTTACTATTTATTGTAGCTCGGTACGGTACGTTAGGTTTGTACGGTGAAACATCAAATTCGATTACAGTGATAGTGACGTGCTCCAATTACTAAGTTGATTTTGGAGAAAAAATTTGAAAGACAAGCGATAAGTCTTATCGCTTGTCTTTCAATTTTTTTTCTCTATCTAGAAAATTAAAATCGAAGACCCGAGTCATTAGTTTTTTTTATATTAAAAAAAAGTTATTACAGTGGTCCGATTGCAGAATACCGTGCATAGATATTATGCGTACCAGCTGTTTTTTTTTATTCATGCACATGTAAAGCTAGCCACACACGTAACGATTTGCTTGCGCAAATTTAGGCTTGCGCAAGCAAATCGTTACGTGTGTGGGAAGAAATTTGCGCAAATTTCTTTGAAAAAACGAAAAAACGAAAAAATTAGATTTGCGCAAGCGTAACGTGTGTGGCTGGCATAACATTCACGTCGCCACAAGCAAAATTAATTAAAATAAAAAGCGAACCGTTTCTTTTGTAACGGCGTTGTTCGTGCTAAAAACTGACTAGCCATTAAAGAAGCAATTTCTTTTATGTATGCGTCGTGTTTGTCTTTTTGGATAACTTTTTGTGGTCATCAAAATTACGCTTTAAATTGAAATTCGGTGGTTTTGTTGCCTTTTGTTATGAAAAGTAGAATCAATTTTCAAACGTAATATTTACTGTCATTATGTTCAAACATGCATGATGTTTTTACTTAAAACCTGCGATAGGGCCAGATACTTAGTAATTGATACCATCTCGTTTTATGGGAAGTTTTCTATTGATAGAAAACTCATTTAATTAGTCTGCCGAAGCCTGTTAAGCATATTAGCATACGCTTATCTTCAATTAGTGAAAGGTTGGATTTATTGGCCAATTTTAACCAGAAAATATAACACGTCACAGTTGTGTGTCAACGGAAGACGGAAGGTAGCCGCAAGGACGCGAGCTGTCGCCTTGCCCCCTCAACCCCCCCAGTAATTATTTCGACACAAGCCAATTAACGGCCGCGTGCCTTGTGGATATAAGCCATAATTAAATTTTGATTATTATCTACTCAACTCGTATATTCTGCCGGAGTTTGCCTAATGGTGTGGTTTTCGGCAACGTTTCGTTTATGAAGATTGCGTGGTTACATTAGCTGTTTATGATGAGTTATATAATGTTTAATACTCTGGTGCGGACGCAATGTGGCCTGCCTGTAATGAGCTGTGTGGGACCGGTTGTCGCATGAACCCGTCACGTACTTGATTAGAGAAATCTAGAGTACAACATACTTTAACTGCAGGGTTATTAGAAAGGAGTTCGCTGGTTAAATCTTGTAAAAAACATCTCCTATCAACTTGTGTCAATTGAAATAATATCTAAGAATAAGTTAGATCCTCTAGACTAGAATGTCTTAAAGTACTGGGGATTCTGCCCTTAAATTGTGTTCAGTTGATTGAAAAACCAATGAATGTTAGAAAAAGCACCTACTGTGCTCATTTACTAAGTAGGTTATAATCTAGTCTAGACAATATGCGTGGGAGTTCGAAACTAATATACATGTTATTAGAATTAGTTAGAAAATTATTAATTATATGCGAGTAGTTACATTTTCGCCAATGAAACTGAACGCGATCAGTACAATCATTTAAACCGCATTCAAGAGCTGTCCATTATTTCCATAGAATATTCAAGAACAATGATGACATGACACTGACAGCTCTTGAACGCGGTTTAGATGCGCTTTTGGGGAGAAATTCGCACATAATGAGGTTACAAAGTTAGCATGTCTTTGACAAGGTCAAAGGACAATACTCATACAATATGAAAATACAAGATAGGTAATGAAATCAGTGACCTTTTCAAGTCAATATTTATGAATAAAGCAATAGAACCTGTTTATTGGTTCAATTTATGGCTTTTATATTTTATTTTGTTAATCCATTGTTAAACATTTTATTTATATATGATATGTCTGTAATGCTTTTAGCGTTAATGTGTACTTAACATTTGTATTACTGTTAGAGGCCTGTAAAAGTTCATGTACCTACTTACTTAGATATAAGCTTATCCATTTTACTAAAAAGGTTGTAGGTGTGATAAGGTTAAAGTTGGTTAGTTCATAAAACAACAAGGTACCAAAATGGACATAGAATTAATGTACTATGTACACCCATAGTCATGAGGATCATACATCCATAGTCCGACAGCTCATGGGTGCCTACCTTCCCTCAAGAGTTGTCAGTGTCATCATTGCTCTGGAATAGTCTATGGAAATACTTGACACTGACAGCTTTTGAACGCGGTTTAGATGTACTGTTAACTGCCTAGGGATACCACATGAAATAAGATAACATTTCGTATTTGAGATCCATCAAACAAAACATATGGCACTTCGTTAACTGCATCACTAAGCGACAGTGCAGCAACCTCGACACTTAACTAATCTGCCAAGGTTCTGCAAAATGCTAAAGTTGAACAATTGAATAATAAAAGTCTGTTGCGGTTAGCTCCAAATGTGTTTACATGCTAAGGTGAAGTCATCGGTGGGCATGCAGTGACGTCACCACGTCATCGTTGTCGGATGCCTTCTGACAAATAATGCCGGATACTTATGATACGAAAAGGAACAATATTCAAAAAAAGGTGGTGGTCGTGATCTTTGTTTGAAAGATCATGACTATCTTGAGTCCAAGTTAATCTGGTTAAAGACTTGAAGATTAAAATATGAATCGTCTGCCCATAAAAATTGTAAATTTTGATTTGCTGAGGAATATACAACGTTGTCATTCTATTCAAGATTGCTTGTAAGTGTTGGATAAGAGGATAAAAAACCACAATATCGCATTATGTCTGCGATCGTGATCTGAGTGCTGAGAGTTCCAGCGATGACTATTTTAGGTGAGGTGTAGGTAATGTCGGAAACACAATAGCAAGAATTTCTTCAAAGTTGTTATGCCATTGACGCCAAAAATGGCCGATCTGGGTTAATCAGGTGCAGAGAGTAGCTGTACCTAATCGGCAAATACCATTTTTAGAAGAACTCATTCTGAATTCTTCTTAGCAGTTAGGCCTGCGCAGTAGGTAACTAACTCCGAAAGATTAGGTAGTGCTGTGCTGAGCATGACGTCGTGACGTCCTGGGTTCGGGCAAAGTGTTATTGGGTTTTCCAACTGGAATTTCTCAGTCGCAGTCCGGAATCTGGATTTATGCCCGGTTGTTGACAATAGGCTCGCCCCCTACTACATGAGAGTTAAACATAATTGGGGAAATGTGGGTGAAACCTCGACCTCTGCCTAACGCTCCGGGGAATATAGGCGTGATTTTTAATTATTATTTATTTAAAACACAATTATGACACTAACCAATAACTAAACCACATACCTACCAATCCCAAACTGATTAATTTATGACCTGATGTTGACCTACCTACTTCAGCGTGATGATCTTTGAAGTCTTTACATGCAGTTATACCGGATACTTACCAGACTAGAAATTTATCTATCTAGGTGTACATAATAATATGCATTTAATATTATACATAAGTCTGCAGACACATTTATGTAATTTCATTCATAGTCGTGTAAAGGTTAAATACAATCACTTGCACAGTACGTCAACCATGTTATTTTGTGTCAGGTTAGGCAAGATACATCTAGTATATTTATATCCAAACAAATATACATTAACTATACGAGTGTAGGTTGATGTCCTTTTATTAATACTTATTATGTACTTGCAGATTTTTCCTTTAATTTACTAATTTACCTTTTTATTTTTTTTCCCTGTATCAAACGTTAGGTTTAGTAGGTACAGCATTGTATTTTGTGCGGCTACTATGTAGTTATTAAAATTCTGGTGGGCTTATTAAACACAATACTAGAAAAATTGTACATAGGTACATTAGGTGCAGGTAATAAACTCGAATATTCCAATAGGTAATACCTAAAGGATTTATCAAATTTTTTTCTGGTTGTTTCCCTCTTCATTTAAGGTTATCATATTGTCATCAGCAATGCCAAATGTAACTGCGGAAAATATGAAACTACAGTTATTAAAATCATAATTTTTGCATAACATAACTCCGAACTCAAATACAGAAAACAGAATTTAAAAAGTTTCCTGGTAATAGCTACGTTTAACTGTACTTTTCGGATTTCCGCGTATAAATTAGTTAGCCTCGTGTAATAAGCAGATAATATAAGAACATTAGATCCGTATACTGGCACTAATAGCTAAGATTAATGTTATTTACAGTAATCGGGATGTAACTGTACATGTTCCTTATTTGGCGAGACGAGTTGGGCGGACTTGGGCGTAACACACTTTTTATATTCTAGCCGTCGGAAAGGTCAGGTAGGTTGCTTCGGGCACCTCGGGCTCGGCTAGCTATCAAATTGTTTTTGTGAAGAAGAATAATGTTGTATCAAAGTGATGAATAAAAATAGCGCCGTTATTTAGCACTTAAAGAAGATTGAGTTTCATATTGTTTTTTTATAACATAGACATTGGTCGATTGGGATAAGGGATATTAAGTTATCATGCCTTCTATAAGTACTTAGTTATTTGAATCTGAGCTCAAATAACTAAGTACATATAGAAGGCATGATAACTTAATAAGGAAGCAGCGTTACAGAAGAACCTTCAATTAATAATCATCTTTTAATTCCAAGCGCCATTATACAAAATCTTAATACCTCCGTCCGTCGCGTTGAGAATAAATGCGTTCTTGAGACCTGTCAGATTCATACTATCGAATAGGTGTTTTGGGAATTTGATCCTTATTAGTACTAGAAATTGTTCAACTGACAGGTGTCAGAAACGCATTCTCTCGACGGCCGGACTGTAATAAAGATTTTGTTTCCTCAAATGTAATTACGCACTTATTGAATTATAATTGGGATGTAATATTTTTATAAGCACTTGCTCGGCGCAGATTGATCCCGAGGGAAATAACATTTTGGACGTTCTTCTCCTTTGAATTAATTTGGTTTCTAACAACACCAGTTCATTTGTGGCAATACCACCGTTCAGATCATACGGCTCTAGCCTATTGTCCCTATTGTCTATGGCAGTAAGGAGTAAGTACACTTAAGCCCAAGAACGTGGCTTAGTTATTGGATCTAACATTACTAAGGATTCTGCAAGACGGGAAATGTAATAACTAACTGCTAACAGATTGTAGTATTACTGTAATCTTACTTGTTGTGGTACATTTGTTAAGCTACAGTAGTACTGCGCACCGCGTGATTAAAAGGCTAAGAAGTTAATCCAAAGGTCGATACTATTATTATGAAGGTAATAAGTAATTCAAAACAAAAGAATATGAGAAAAGAATTCTAGATCGTATAGCCAACTTAACAAAATTAATTTTTCTATGTGGTTTACGTTGAATGGCAAATGGCAAACATGTTGCATGGTCAATGTCATGGGTATTCTGACACCTGCATCCACGAGGAACTAATAAACGGTGACGGAAAGCTATCCGTGTGGCAGGCAACACACTGACGCCATGACGGGAAAAATGTACTTACTAGTTACTACCTACGTGCCTACGATACGATAGAAGATTTTACCTCAAAGAACTTGGTTGATGAAGTTCGTGATACTTCTGTACCTATCATGTAAAATTTCACTACGCTTTTGAATTCGCACTTGATTCAAAATTCTAGTGCAAATCACAAAACTTGTTGATTTTAGTGAAATTCACTGACTGATTATTGTAGAAGAGACATGGTTTGTTGAATCTCAATCTGATTTTGGTCTACAGAACCAAATGAATGAAAGATATTTATTAAGTTCCAATCCAGTTCAAAAAAAGTTTCAAGTAATAGGAGCTAATTACGATGTTTTTTTGGCCTAATCAAATAGGTATTTTATTGAAATGAAATTGTTTATTCTGTAAATACGATATTGGAATCAATTTTACACGTCATATTAAAAAATATGTTTAAAATTAGCTAGATGAGTTCGGCGTTTCCTATCTGACTACTCTGAGAAGAAAGGCCGAAACAAGCTCAGAGGTCAAGAGAAAAGGTATTAAATAAAAAGTACTCCTGTTGCATAATATCTGCTGTTATAATAACAAATAATTAAATCGAGTCGTTTCCAATAAAATTACTGTATTACTTGGGGTATTTTTCATCCATCGCTCCCACGCAACGTTCACCGTACTTAGCGTTGGCACAGGCGTTGGGAACTTCGGAAAAATATAATCATATTTCTCCTCATTGAACGAACCTTATTTAATGAAAATTTATTTTGTTTCAGGTACGTGATGATTACTATTAATTGTGATTAGTCCAGATTGGTAAAACAGTAGGTAAGTGTAGCCACATCGTCAATAACGAAAAAAATAAAGAATGAAAATACATTTATTTAGCACAGACTAAAAGCCACAATATAAAATACTTACTGCAATAAAAAATAAAAAGCGGCCAAGTGCGAGTTGGACTCGCCCATGAAGGGTTCCGTAGCAGTAAGTAACATAATATAAAAGTTCTTGTAGTTGGTTAGAGGTAAATTGCGGTTTACGATTTATGACGTATAAAAAAACTCCACTTACTAGATCTCGTTCAAACCAATTTTCGGTGGAAGTTTATATGGTACTCGTAATGTACAGACCAGCCAGCATATCAAGTTTATCGCTAAAGAATAAGGTTCAATGTAGATTGGGAAACTTTGACGGATTGGTTTAGGTTGATGTGCTGGCGTCTGTACGTCATATATATTTTTTTTGTTTTATCATTCTCTTATTATAGAATTTACAGGGGGGGGGGGCACACTTTTTACAACTTTGGAAGTGTCTCTCGCTCAAACTATTCAGTTTAGAAAAAATTATATTAGAAACCTCAATTTATCATTTTTGAAGACCTGTAGCGGTTAGACCGCCACATACAAAAACTACGAAACAAAAAGACATGACGTCACACAATTCCTACATCTCGCAGTTAGAGTTTACTGAGCGAATAACATAGATAAGACTATCCGAAATCAACATATGGGCAGTTGCCCGCCAGATATAACAACCGTCTGGTTGGAGGATCCTCCCTTTTCTATGGTGGATGAGTGAACTTTACACCCTGTTCCTCATACTCCTAAATTGGTGACCCCGAGAATGAACGTCAACGCAGCCTTCGTGCAACAACTTCAGCGTGACGTCATCATCATCACTCCCGCAAGCTTTCCTGAGGCAAGTCACACAGCCAGCCAGCACCCACGGCTTTAACGGGTATCCTGACCACCAGCATGCAGCGAACGCGCATTCCTGGTCATCACCCTCAACCACAACCCGGCGCTGTACCACATCCGACTCACTGGATGACGACGCACCGCCACCCCGACTCACTGGGGAATCACCGCAGACAGTTCCGACTCACCGTGAACTATGCGGCACCCGGTTCCGACTCACTGGAACCGCAGCTGGCACTGTGAAGCATCGCAAGATCCAAGACTCAGCCCACTATCGACCTCCGGTCTCCGGAGGGGAGTGATGTAGCGGTTAGACCGCCACATACAAAAACTACGAAACAAAAAGACATGACGTCACACAATTCCTACATCTCGCAGTTAGAGTTTACTGAGCGAATAACATAGATAAGACTATCCGAAATCAACATATGGGCAGTTGCCCGCCAGATATAACAACCGTCTGGTTGGAGGATCCTCCCTTTTCTATGGTGGATGAGTGAACTTTACACCCTGTTCCTCATACTCCTAAAGACCTATCCATAGATAACACAAACGTAAGGGTTTGATAAAAAAAAAAGACGTATGGCACTCGGGGACTGCCCCGGCGAAGCTATTGCATAGCATTTTTTATCAACTTACGCAATTGTAAAATATTAACCCGAATACAAGAAATAGCAATGTGACATTGACAGGAACTGTTATTCACATTTATAGTTTTTAAAACTTGACACAAAATAATGGCCGGGAACATCAAACTAATAAAAAGGTTTTAATTTAACTATTAATAGTCAAGGATCATTCGTCTAAGTAAATTTGAACTTTATTGTCAAACAGTTAAACATAATTTTCAATACAACACTCTCGTATCATTCGTCTAAGTAAATTTGAACTTTGTTGTCAAACAGTAAAACATAATTTTCAATACAACACTCTCGTATCATTCGTTTAAGTAAATTTGAACTTTGTTGTCAAGCAGTTAAACATAATTTTCAATACAAAACACTACTCTGTCTTAGGTAGTATTTTCGTTACGAAATTTCTGGATTAGGTCTTCACGCTCAAGGCCCGCGATAGAAGCTATGCAATAGCTTAAAATAATAAGTTTCTGTTCTAAGTATGGGGAACCCCCAAAATTTATTGTACAGACAGACAGACATGACGAATCTATAAGGGTTTCGTTTTGTGCCATTTGGCTACGGAACCCTAAAAAACAATAACTCAATCAATAAATTATAACTCTCTCGTTAAAGTTGCTGAAACAAGGGAAATCATTTCTGGAATGAAGAAAAGCGAAATTCCTAACTCGTAGTTATCAATTTTTTTCGTCTCCTCCAACTAGTTAGCTAATTGTACTTGTTTGATAGTAGGCGTGGGTTGAACACGGCCTACTTTCGGCAATCGTTAAACAAGTCCAAACAATGTTTGCAAAAAATACCGTAACGTTAAGTTTATTCGTTTATTGGAGTCATGTTTCAATTGAATACGAGTTCTCGCCTTCAGTCTAGACAAAGCTGAACGTCGGCCTTATTTCCGTGCTGTCTAATTTTACTCAACTACCCTACGTTCACGTAGGCCAGTGAAATTTCGAAGTCAACCATAATTACTCAATTAATTTCATCGGAGTCGCGCTCTGCGGTTGAGTTCGTGTTCGTTTCATTGCATAACGTGTTATTAGCTCGCTCTTGTTTGCAGGCACACTGTTCTCACAGATTTACAACACACTTACACGAGCCAAATAAAAACAACTGTGGGAAATTTTATACAGTGTGCTTAAACATATGGCTCTAGTGCCGACGTAATTGGCGAACGGTTGCACTGAATAATTTAGTGGAATAAGTATTACGGCGATGTAATATTCAGCGCGGTACGTTTTAAACCGTTCTACTATGTACATGTGAAAACAAATATATGGTCGATGAGCATCTACGAATGTACTTAACTTTACCACTATATTTGTGTCACGTCTGTGTTTTGCTTCGTTCGACGATAACCGCTACTTATTTAAAATAGCGGTCATCGTCGTAACAATCAAGTAATCTATATAAATGGACAAATATGAATGGATAATAATTAAGATAATGATGGGGAACGTTCGTTGAAAGTTTTGTTTGAGCCTAGAAAACATTTCGTTTAGAACATAAACGGTCACGAAGAGGGCTTGTTTGTGTATTGTTCATTTTCTCATTATGGGGAAATTTGAAACGGATGTAATTTCGATTAAACAGTAAGCAAGTATACCTGAGTGACGCGTGCGTTGGGATTCCTAAGTTGAGGCGAAAATTTTCAACAAAAGTAATTATTTGTTCGAAAATTGCGGCGGCGGTGCACGCCCCCAGCGTCCTGAACATTTCCCTACTGCTGACAACCTAATTGTTTAAGGAAACAGCTTTCAATTATACCTCGAATTGCCGACGAGTTTAAATCGAGCACTCGAAGAACCTACATCGTGCCTAAATACCGGCATCGGTAAGAGACACCCGAAAAGGGATAGAATAACGCTTGCTTGCGGTTTCGTCCCTCCGCGGAATTTTGGCATTTTAATTGTCTCATTAAAGTCTTATTAATTTGACTCTTGTAATTGTATTGCCCATGTAGCGTGTCTTCATTTATAAATAGCGGAAGTTTCGCTGTCGATTTCTTATGTTTACGAAGTTAAGCCGATGCCTGCTGGGGTTGCGGGAAGTCCTAAGGGGAAACCGTGGCCCCTGGCACAGGCAAAGGGAAGGAACACGCGGGTGGGTTTTAGTCAGTAAGATTCTGACACGCCCTTCCGCTCCACCCAGAACGGGAGAAGTCATTTGATGATTTCCCACCCAAAAAAAAGTATGGTGGTTTAATTATGATATGACACCCCGTGATGACTTCCGGTGCTTCAGGTTTCAAATTCTTCTATAAAAGCCCGCTTATCTTTAGTGCTAGTTGTGTATTAATTTGTTTTTAACATAAAATTAATTTGAATTTCTGATTACCGCCTTTAATTATAAATTCTAAACGTGTGTAATGCTGTCAGCGTGATGAGACGCGACGACAGTGCGTCGTGTCACGTTGGCTTTTGGCTTTGCTTATAGACTACCGGAACAGTGCGGAAACGTGACTGTGAGCGCTCGTCACAACTGATATTAATGATAAATGCTGTTTTGTTGAATAATAGTGCAGACCAGACTTTACCAAAACCTGAACTAGAGAGAGCCAAATGCTCAACATTTATAACGCAGTTGCTGACGTTGTCCAAAAGCTAGCATGTTCAGTCAACTACTTACAGTAACTGTAGGTTTTTTTAGCAGAAATACCTGATCTTTGACTTGGACATCAGTTGAGGGTGTAGTGCTGTTGTTCATTCCACTTCAGAATAAAAGAAAAAATATCTGTGTAACATTTGTCAATATGATTTCATTGTGCGTAACTATTTCGGTAATACTCCAAAAATAATAATCTTCTGAAACAAATGCCAAGTAACTAACCTAAATAATAAATGGGTGAAAGTTCCAAATGTCGCTACAATTAAGGCTTAAATAGAACGTGATTAATAAGTAACCTCTTGGCGTTCAAGTTTCGTTACCAGTACTAAGTGTACGTACAGTTTTGACCGTCAACTGGTCTTTAATTGGTTTAGATCAATTTAATTGAGTAAATAATCCGTTGTGTGATGTTGAGATTTCGAAAATTAACTTGAATCAAATAAAACTGTCTTTCTGTCTTGTTCTCTTTGAACTTTAGGACTCTACGAATTCTATGGCCAAAACCTTAATGTGGACAGGTTTTATTTCTCTAACAAGCCAATAACTTTTCCTATCTGGCGTTTCCAGTTTTTCGTTTAGCTTCTGATGGAGAGCCTGCGTGTTGCCTGTGATGATTCCTGTTTGTTGTTTCTGTGTATTTGTTTGATATCTCGCCGACCCTGATGTGTAGTGTTGTGAATGAGCACGGACATAGACAAACATGCAACATTTTATGCCGCGACGCTAATATGTGGTTGTGTGGCTTTTGTCTGTCAGCCTAACGTGAAACGGTAGGCCTAATATTAATTTAAGTCAGTATGTAATAAGGTCAGAGATAATCGCGGCATTTGTTTTTCTGTTTGCGGTGGAGAAATGTGGGCATCATTTGGCTTGTTTTTCTTTTTTAGAATTGATTGCCTGCCTTTCTTTTTCTGCATGCGTTAGTGGTTTATAGCTCCGTTTTAACTTGTTTTGTGTTAGTTCAATAACGTGTTTCGCTATCGTATCCTGACTTTTACAGTATTGATTTACGACTACAACCTACAACAACTTGATCTACTTGGTATTTTCTCTGTATTTGATCAAGTAGAGCAGTTCTTTTATCGTGTGCACGTGAACCGGAACCCTCGGTAACTTATCTTGTAGATCGCAAGGTCGGTACGCACCCATATGTGTGACAGTGTGACATTGTACAAGTAGATCGGAAGAGGTGTGGAAAGTTTAAAATGCGCATACCTATGGAACGCTTGCACCGGTCACGTCATGTATAGTGCGGTATTTTCGCAAAGCTGGTCATGATTTAGTTTAGAATATAGAATAGAATAGAATAGAATATTCTTAATATAATATGTAGAATATTGTTGTTGTAGGTGGTTGTCATGGCATGGGCATGAGATGCGGAGGAATGAGGGAAATGTCGGAAAGTTTTGAGCGAGAGAAAGTTTTGTTCAGGAAAGTTTTGAGTATGAATGTAGATGAGGTGTGTTTCGTATACACACACCACACACAAAATCACACCACACTGTGATTTTGTGTGTGGTGGTGTATACGAGTAGGGGAAGACCAAAGGAATGATGGATGGACTGTGTGAAGCTACAAAATGGGGGGAAACGACTGAGACGACGACGTAGTATGGAAAAAAAAAGACTTGTTGCGCCGACCCCAAATAAATTGGATTAGCAAACATGTTATCAAAATTTTTATCTCTACAACATAATTCTATGGTGTACGTACATAAGAAACAAAAAAGAAAAAAAAATCGGGCAGTCTTTGGGGACTGCGGATAGAAGTGAAAATTAAGTAACTTTTTAATTCTCGCGTTAATGTCTTTCGTTCAAGCGTTAGGTGACGATGACGAGAGTTCCATGATTTTGATTCACCCAAAAAGTGACAGTTCAGTAATATTCTAACATCGATAGGAAAAAAAAAACAGAAAAATAACTAAATTATGTACAATAACTATTGCAAGAAATACAAGGAAAGATAGTTCAGAAATGAAGTAGGTAAAAGTCGTATAATGATTTACGACGCCATGCCCTTTTAGCCACAGGCACGGAACACGATTTTAGGCCCAGCGTTGGGTATTCCGAGCCTCGTGGACATGATTTTATTGGATAAGCGGGTGACATGATCTTTAATATATTCTTCGAAAATACTGAGCGATATTAAACATTTGTTTCCCCAATGTTTTGCTGCTTTGAACCTAGTACTCGTCTAAAGTAACATTTTCTATGTCATCACGTCTATATAAAAGGGATTACGTCGAATTGTTTCGTCGCTTTGTCAAGTAAATACATACTCGCGAAAAACATTACCCTCCTTCTGAGGTAATCGGGTAAAAAGCCTTCTTATTGTAGTTACCTTATTCTTTAGACCGTATCTTACACAAAGTAACTAAACAGTCTTATTTATTGCGTGTAATAACGACACTTAATTCTGCTTTTAGTAGTACTTAGGGCCCAAAATTATGGAGATTTCCAGAAGGATATTGCTATCTCGCATCGTTTCAAGTTAGGCCTTAAAATGAGTTTGAAATGTCAAAAATACAGTTACTCGTATAAATTCTGTGAATTATCATTTGCATATAGAATTAAACAAACACCATTGATTTTGTTAAACTTTATTACAGTAGCGATTCGTAGAATGGGCTCGCTGTTGCGACTAGGCTTGCCAAGTGCCAACCTTCCCTCGAGAGCTGGGACGTCCCGTTTCTAGAGTTTTAGAGGATGTGTCCCGCGAAAGACGTGTTTGCGACACCAATTGTCCCGTTTTATCGTGCCTACGGCTAAACCTTCGGGCAGAAATCGGATTACTAAACGCACGTTTTGTCAGGGTAGCCCGCGAAATTCAAATTCTCTGACGTTTTTTGAAATTTGCAAGTCAGTATCGGCCCCCCAATTACGCAATGCACGATCAATTTTAAATTGAAACCAATTGAAAAACATTGCCAGTCCATTGCTTCATAAGTTCGCCAAAAAAAATTTAGCAGATTTTTTTTGTCGAACTTATGAAGCAATGGACTGGCAATGTTTTTCAATTGGTTTCAATTTAAAATTGATCTAAATATGATTCGCGTCCGTATCAAATATTTATGTATAGAATTATAGTTATAAAAATCATCAATACAACACAGCTGTAAAGTATGCCAAAGTAAAGCATTCAATAAAACCATAAACATTTTTCGCCTCCCTATACTTACTTTGACAGCTGGGTCCCGCTTTTTTTTGCCGTCCCGCATTTGTATTGCCAAAGTCCCGGTAAATTCATTCAGTATGGTTGGCAAGCCTAGTTGCGACACAGTTTCAACAAGGGTACAGTACAGTTCTGTCCATTTTCCGAAAGCTTTCTATTATTTACTCCCACTAGTGCGTCCTCCACAGTAAAATTGTCAGCTGACGTAATAGCGTTTACTTCCCCATCAACTTCCATTTCTTAAATGAATTCAGCCTTATTGAAATGTTCTAGGGAATTGTTATTCATCGTCTGTCGTCGGTACAGTCGTGTCTATGTACTGCTTTATTACCTCCATGAGTACTTGGCATGATTTATGTGAGGATCATTTGCGAGTGCATCGTCCTTCCGTCTGAATCACGGATCGTTAACCCACTTCCGCCCACGTGTGTGATTTAGAACCACATAAAAAAATTTAGCTTGCTTAATCTGAGTAATGTTTTGAATACTTGTTCGTAGTGGAGTCGTTTAAATGACAAAAAGTGTGGGCGTGTCAGGGACCTTTGTGTGTGTCGTATGACGCGTGAATATTTAACTGTTTCGGGTTTTTGTCCTCGAATTAGCATATAACAATTAGAACATACATGTAGTTCAGTGTACTGTGACGATTGTTTAAACTCTTTTTGCAGGATATTTAAGTATCTTCTCAAAGCAATTTTGAATTGAAACGTGTGACAACCATGTCCATGTCGGTGGTCTCTCACAATAATTTTTTATACCTGGACCTGACACTAGCACGTTCGAGCCGATGATACAAAATTTAAAACACAGCACGTTCTCCGTAGTCGTAGATAAAGGATTCCCAATCCTTGATACAACATCGATCTCGGAGCTTCGTCAGACTGTCCTCCAATTTGTAGGCCACCACCTATTGGACGACGACTTATAAAAGTAGGTTCCTGTAAAGACGAGTTTTCTTCGGACGAAATGGATTATTTAGCGAACAATTGAACTTCGGTCGGCCCTTGATCAATTTTGGATAAGGTATTTTGTTGAGAAACCCTTGCGCAGTAAAAAACGTGGTAGAAATGAGAATTAGAAAAGGTAAATGTTTTATAAATATATCAAAGGTTGACTTTATAGGGCGATATTATTACTAGAATACCTTTGCAGACTAGGCAAAATACTGTTCAATAAATAATTCCACAAACTATTATGAAATTAACCAGAAGGACTTAACTTGGAATGTTTCTCAGAGTATTTTCCAAGTCTGCGGTGACGACAATATAGATTGAATACCGGATCCTTCGATTCTGATGTAAAACGACCGCAAGCCCTAGTTGCGATTGCGGTCATCTGAACACACCGTACCACAATATGACGAGCCTGTTGTCTGTGGAAAATAGATTGTCAAACCGAACTGTCCTACATCGCTATTGGTTGAGTTATCGATGGAGCTAATGAATCGTTTTGTAGTTTGTCAACTGTTTTGTAAGGCCCATCTCCGTTTCTATTTATCTTTGCTGATGATGGGTCACTGTTTACTTTTAGCTTCTACTTTACTGGTTATTAGGCGCACATTATTGTATATAAAAGAAATATTAAGTCGCGAAAAACTTCCTATTGAATTTTTAATCGCTTCATCACTGAGTCGCCATTAATCATTGTCGTGCAGGTAGAAAAATCTTGCTTTTACGAGTTTTACGTAACAATACAGAAACAGCCAAAAAGGCCAAAGAGCGAGCGAATTAATGTTTAGTAACTATTCGGTTTTAGTCAAAACACAATGTAACTTTGAAATGTATAAAGTTGTTGTTGATTTAGGTTGAGCGCGGTATGAAGGTGACCCATATTATAATGTCTATAAACTTTAGACTTGTCTAGACCGTAATATTTCAAGTGCTGTAATGTAATATTATATCAAAGATAAAATTACGACTTCATTCAATTGTTCATTATAAAAATAGCTTAGGTACATCTCACGCCTCAGACAGTTAATAAAACACAGAGTGATTTCATCTGAATTCAAGAGCAATTTAAATAAAATACATAATAAAGATTGTCTGGTCTTTGATAATATTGTTCGTTATTAAATATTAATATCTATAGATGTTTTTGAGGTTCCGTACTTCAAAAGGAAAAACTAAACTCTTATAAGATAGACAAACAGAACTCTCTCAGGACTTTCTCTGGAACGCGTGGAGGTATCAAGTTGAAATTAATATCAAATACCAGGTACCTTGGAGCTCTAAACAAATCAAGCTTCTAAGTCAACGCAAGAAAAAAATACGCCCATTTATGCGACATATTTTGATAGTAAAACCTACAGTTACTTCCCGTTGATCAATAATCATAAACTTTTAGCAGGAAGCAAGGTCTTACAGCACATGTAAAGGAAATCCGAGAATCGTTAATTTGTAGATTTATCAAAAAAAAAAAAAAAATGTGATTACAAACTAACTTTTGCAGCGTGACGTTAATACATAGATATAGAGATGGGAAAACATGTTTTTTAACGTTGTGAAGTTTATTGTTGGGATAATTTCATTCCAACGGCAGGTTTTTTTCTATGATAGATTGTATTCAACTAAACTAACCATACAAAACCGAGAGCTAAATATACAATACATAAATTATTTATTTGGCGTGCACATGTGACTCATGCTTTTAAAGCGGAAATATTTTTTACGAAAATCGTAATTATTGTATTCGATAAAGTTTGTTGTATTTTTTGTACGATTTGCGCAGTTTTGTGTGTTGTGCTCATGAATCATTCAATTTAAACCTCTCCATATAATTCGTACGTCAACATAGCTCTTGTGAACGGATTCATGGGATTCATGTATTTTATAGATTCCCTTTGAGCTATCAATTTGCAAGTATATGTTAGTAAGTGCAAACAGTAACCCGTAATGGAAAAATACTTGACGAATAATGGTTGCAGTGTGACTGTGCACTGCACTAGATGTTGTCTGTGTATTAGTACTACAATAAGAAACTTTTAAAGTTTTATCTGGCTATACTGTTTGCTACGGAAGATTGTGTAGCAAAAGGTATTTGTTTGGAAAATATAATTTATAAGATACTAGCTTCTGCCTACAACTTTTAACGTATCCTTTGGCATTCGGAAATAGTGTAGCTAAATAGTGAAAAGAAAGAAATAGTGTAATCGGATGAGGAGTTCCGAAGATTACCCCCTACATACAAACTCACAAATTTTACCTCTCTTAGTAATCTTGTATAGATAGTACCTGGGCGACCAAGCTCTGCCGAGCTCTGTTCGGGTGAAAATTCAGAGAAAACGATTTTTCCCAGATATGAGACCCTAGCTAGATCGATTTTTCTCCCCCGTAAGTAAACCCCTAATATTGCAACTTTAATCGAAATCGTTAGAGCCGCTTTCGAGAACATGATTACAAATATTGCTCATTTAATAGTATAGAATATATCTACAGCATTCACGGTGTATGTAATTAGGTAACTTCATTTTCAATAGTCCTGCCTATGCCATGCCACGTTCATAGCTGTAAAGTACTTAATTTCTCTGCTAAAGCTGGGCCAATATAACCCTCTCCCCTCAATTTATTCCTTCCATCGGATTTGCTCTACGAAGTTGTCGTGAATATTTATGAAGTTAACTTTTGCTATAGAGCATTTTAAGCAATATCCGACTTTATTGATCCGAAATTATTAAAGGAATTATGAGGGGATATTCAAGATATTCAATGTTAAATTGTATTTTGCATATTTAAGTAGAGTTCATTTTATATTCGTCGTTGATATGTATTGGTGTCCCTTTAAGTTTGTCTATAGGTATTTACAGGTATTAGGGATATTATAAATTAAAGTCGCTTTTCGTGTCTATCTGTGTCACCGTGTTGTTTTTCTAAACTACGCCACGGATTTCAATGCGGTTTTCACTTTTATTTGGAGAATTTATTCCGGAAGGTTTATGTGTATAATTCATTCATGTTACACTTAAATATAATACAGAAATCTCGATGTTTTGTTAAGTTGAAAAATTATTCAAAAAACAAAAAACCCGACTGCAAAAACACATAACTGAAAAGAGAAAAACAAGCATTATAATCTATACAATTTTGGTATCGCAGGCGGAGACAAACAAAACGTACACCATATTTCCGGTTATTAGTTTGTCCCCGCCTGCGATACCAAAATTGTATAGATTATAATGCTTGTTTTTCTCTTTTCAGTTGTGTTTTTGCAGTCGGGTTTTTTGTTTTTTGAATAATTTTCTTTAATTCAAGCTTTTTAGTTTTATTAATGTATCTAAATTTGGAATTGACTCATTACTAGCTTTTATTTGATACCAATATATTGTTATAATTTATTTAAAAAAAAATCCTTCCTCTTCCTTTTTTTGTATTTGCAGATGCAATATATAAATATTATATAGCCTATGACACTCCTACAATTAAGACGAATCTAACGATACCTCATAATTATGTTAAAATCCATCAAGCCATTTAGGCTACAGAGCGTGCCAAAGAAATAGACATACATACATACTCTCGAAAAACATTACCCTCCTTCTGGGGCAGTCGGGTAAAAAACCTTTCGAAGCAGGGGCGGGTCGCTAGTTATAATTAGAAAACTGTTTGGTCTCAGAGACATCAAATTAATATTGTCTCCAAAGTGTTTAAACAGGGCTGTGTCTTCTCCTTCAATATTTAGATTCTAGAATAAATTGAGAGCTTTGTCTAGACGATATTTAATAACAAGCAGCACCGGCTTCTATTTTCCAAGTGGGGTTCCGACATTTTTGTATGGGACCTGGCATACCTAATCGTCCGCCATTTTGAAAAAAACTGGTTTTGGCGGCCAGTGATGAAACAAGTGTCAATTGATAGAGTAAGTGATTGCAAACAAAAAATATTTAGTGATGAATATCGTAAGTGATATACTTCCTGAGATATTTGAGTTATTACATGAGAAAAAAATAAAGCAGTAAGTAATATTTTTTTTTTCAATTTACTGGATCACAAATGAGTCAGCGAAGTTCGTCCTTGCTGTAAGCAACCGGTAAAAAAAATCCTTGATTTCATTTACAAACATATAATTTACATTTTTAAATATTTTTATAGAAACGTAGTACACCACACCGGTATCAGGATCAGGGTCCTAGCTACCGGTGGTCAGGGCTCCTGAGACAGGAACCTCCTAACTATTCCAACATTTTTGTGTGGGACCTGGCATACCTAGGTACCTACCAACCGTACCTGGCGGTCAGTGATGAAACAAGTGTCAATCGATAGAGTAAGTGATTGCAAACAAAACATATTCAGTGATGAATCTCGTAAGTGATATACTTCCTGAGATATTTGAGATCAAAAACGTGAAAAAATTAAGCATTTAAATAATTTTTTTTTTAAATTTAGTGTGCTTGCAGTTTGCACCAACCGTCATATTGTTTGATGTTTGTCATACGGCTTCTGTCAGAGTCCACGAATGTTTCTTTCCTCACGCGAGTTTTTATTTTTATATTTTGTTGCGTTGTGTTTGTTGTTAATGTTGTATTACCATGTCAAGTAAAACAAACGGCCCACCAGGATCACGGTGTTTGTTTTGTGGAATCAGTACGGCCACCCGAAGGGGAGGACGCCGTTCTAGACCGCAGTTACGAAGCTACGAGTATGAGCTTTCTGACGAATATCTCACTGGTCATCCACATGTACAAGCTTATGCCCATCATCGAATTGGTGTGCAAGGGGTTAGTACTTTAACACCATTTTAATACCGTTTTTCTTATTATTATTTATAACATATGTTATAAACACTAAGCTATTATTAAAAAATAATGGGAAAAATAAATCTCGCGTGAGGAAAGAAACATTCGTGGACTCTGACAGAAGCCGTATGACAAACATCAAACAATATGACGGTTGGTGCAAACTGCAAGCACACTAAATTTAAAAAATAAATAATTTAAATGCTTTATTTTTTCTCGTTTTTGATCTCAAATATCTCAGGAAGTATATCACTTACGAGATTCATCACTGAATATGTTTTGTTTGCAATCACTTACTCTATCGATTGACACTTGTTTCATCACTGACCGCCAGGTACGGTTGGTAGGTACCTAGGTATGCCAGGTCCCATACAAAAATGTCGGAATCGTTAGGAGGTTCCTGTCTCAGGAGCCCTGACCACCGGTAGCTAGGACCCTGCTCCTGATACCGGGTGTGGTGTACTACGTTTCTATAAAAATATTTAAAAATGTAAATTATATGTTTGTAAATGAAATCAAGGAATTTTTTTTACCGGTTGCTTACAGCAAGGACGAACTTCGCTGACTCATTTGTGATACACTAAATTGAAAAAAAAATAAAAATTACCGCTTTATTTTTTTCTCATGTTTTAACTCAAATATCTCAGGAAGTATATCACTTACGATATTCATCACTAAATATTTTTTGTTTGCAATCACTTACTCTATCGATTGACACTTGTTTCATCACTGGCCGCCAAAACCAGTTTTTTTCAAAATGGCGGACGGTATAGGTATGCCAACGAAGTCGGATGTTCTTTAAAATCAATGACTAACACAAGTGATGAGTTTGATGACTTACCCCACCTTGTGTGCCTTACACGAACGAAGCCTGAAATGGTAACCTGAGAACTCATCAGTAAAAAATAACATCTTTATTAGATTTCAATAGTTTTACACAAGGCTCGGAACCGGTTAAAAAAATACCGGTTCATAACGTTTTATTTCGGTTTTACTCCGAACTTTTGAGAACGTGAACATTTTAAGAGCTTTATCTTGCCCTAAATTAAACGGTTTATTCGACGAGCGGCGTATCGGTAATTGCGTTGCAACTTGTGACTATTTGTGAGGCGACATCCTCACACGCTGAAGAAAAACTAACCAAAAACCGGTTTTTATTGCTCTAAACCGTTTAAAAAAACTTTATGTAAAGACTCCTTTAAAAACCGGTTTATTCGAACGAAACCGAATGTTAAAGTTTTCGCGTCAAATACATAATAACGGTGTTTGAAAATTTAACCGGTATCCGAGCCCTTTTACAAAAGCTATTCCACTCACCCATCGAGCTTCAGATATTTTCGCAGACATAGTTTGCAAGTTTTCAGACATTCTTATTACATACGTAAGAACTAAGAAGCCGATCATAGCATATGAGATCGGCCTTTCGTCCGCAACGTGTCTGCGGCGAGAGGGTCACTACTAATAATATTAAGTTCTCAATGTCACCTCACTATACGGAGCTGTTGGCACTTGGCACATACAGCCTTGACATTATATGTATTGGCGAGACATCTCTATTCGCAATAAACTTGACTCACACTTCTAACGTTTTCTGTAGATAATTACTTATTTGAGATTCTAGGAATGTTAATAAAAAATATTCTTAGTATTTCTTTATTACGTTCTCATTTGCAAGTTGTTGCGGGGTGGTCATTTCGGATCGGTTTATTAAATAGTTTTGGTTCTAAGCTAGACTGGCAACTAGCTCATTGGTTTTTTTTGTATGTGATCCTTTCAAACCGTGGAGGGGAACGCTTTGAAAAGCGATTTATATAGCGATTGCTTTAAAACTTTGTAAAAAAGCTCATCCTGATGTCCACACAGAATTTCAGATTTTATTCCTTTTTTTTTTGGTGTCGTGTCCTGAAGGACAAAAAAGGAATAAAATCTGAAGTTCGTTAAGTACTGTAGCCAGATAGGGTAGGTATATGAAAGATGTTGTACTTGAATTTATCGTTTAATTTAGGGAGAATATCAAATAACTAGACCGCTAGATAACTATTAGGTAAGTAGTCGGTGACAATTCAAAACAGTATCAATAACTTTGACCTTTACATAAATGTCAAATACAGCGTTGTTATAGTTAATAATGATACGATTATTATTGTAGTTACACTATATTGCCAACCGACAGGCATTATAAACGTTCTCTAGTTTATTTATTAAAATGTATGATGATTAAAAACGTTATTTTTTACATCGCGTGCTCTCATGCCCCGGCTAGCATTGTGACGTAGAACATAAATAAACATTAGCTAGAAATAATCGTCTCCATTTTCCATTCGATATGCTTTACCGATATTATTGCAAATATACGACTTAATTAAGTTCTGAAGCCGACTCAGTTATTAAAATAATGTAATAAGCTTTCATCTGTGAATTTATATTGTAATATTCGTAATGGCGTGATTATGAAATGTATTGCACTCGGCTCCGCTCGTAATTTTGCATGGTTTATGTACCAATGTGGTATTGAGATGTCATGCAATTTGTTTATCTTACGTAAATATGTGCAGGGAGCGGTGGAAGGCTTGACCTGTAATTTTAGACAAGATGTTATCGTATATTGATTGCTGAACATGGCCGGCATTTGCTTAATCCGCTCAACATACAACGTACCATCTCGCAGCTCCGGGAAGTATATTATTATATCTTAGACCACCTAGCTTGTCGAGCAGGTTGGCGCCACCATCAACCTGATGTAATGTTTTATGTTAAACCTTGATTGATTACCTTACCTGCTAACGAACGACTTAAAGCGGAAGTATGTCGAGAAAACTGCGGGAAATTAAGTATCTTCTATTGATTTATGATGTTAAATCATCCATTAAATATCCCGTAAGTAAAGTTGGAATATATAACTGCAAATGCAGTAAAAACCATGTTATTAATAGCACAGTCGCATCGCTAACGGATATGAATGCTCGATGCTCACTGCTCAGTAGTTCATTCATACTGTATAGAGTGAACATCCGCAACGAACGAATGATTAAGTGAATGGTATCGCACGCTCCATATACCAGTATCGTTGATAGGTATATCATGATATGCGTACCGCCCTATAACTGTCGCCCAACGGTTTGTTGCACATTAATGTCCACGTATTGTGATTTTCAATGTGTACCTACTATCACTATTTGCATTGTTTAGTTACCAATATGTTGAATGTGGGTTTGGTTTACAGAGTAATGTAGTGCAAATAATGTTTTCAGGCAGTGTTTGTTTGTGCCTGTAACAGCACTGAATTTCGTTTTATTTACATGATGCATGTTTGAAGCGAGTAAACCAAAATCGCGGTTTAGCAACATACATATTAACTGTACATTCTATATTATAAACAACTCTAAATATACGCGAATCAGTGGTCGCTATCATCAATATAGAGGAACTAAGGAAAAAGAAGAGTAAAGAATTATCTCTCTCTATACAAATAGCATCTACCGTCAGGCAATCTGCTAGAAGCACGACGTTCGAAATGGGTGTATTTGTAAACTCCATACATTTTACCGAAACCGCGGGTAGTGGCGATGTTGATCAGGCGCGGTGGCGTTGAGTGCGCGATTTATTCCCCAAAGTGTATTCATACAACACACCCGTCACGTTAGACGTTTGTGATAGTCGTAAATAAGAATCCGCACCAACTCCGTACGGTATTGGACTATCGAATAACAATCGGTTCGAGCAATAACAATAGCTCAGCCCCAGTAATACGTCGCCAAGACGTATGTGGTACATAAGGTGTGTCGAATGTGCTCGGAACGAAAGCATGATGTAAATACGTCATTATGTATGATATGTAGTGCAACAATATAATTATATGACATATTCTCACGCAGTAACGCGTGCGATAAATGAGCGTGTAATTACACTGTTTAGCTGTGTTTGTACACACACAATGGTTCTAGTCTAGCACTCTTTCATCCGTCTCCTATCTGATCATCTTGAGGAGAAAATACCTTTTCTTGCCCTACATTATAATGTAGGTGAATGAGAAATTGTAATCTTGTCAAACGAAAGTTGATGTCGCAGAAATAAATCGAATCTTATTTCCTGAAATACATTTTCGGTGAAGTGATTGGTATCTTGATGGCTTGCCTAAATTAATGTTACGCGTGTTATGTACTGAATCTTTCCATTTATTTTTCTCGTCTGTATTTTAATTCATTACGACTCGGTTTACCTACGTCCCTTTTTAAAGTCTCCCACAAAGCTTTGTCGCGTTTAAGCGAGGACTTAATGAAAGTCTGGTGAGGAGGCGTAGCGGACCAAATCCCCCTTTAGCTGAGGCCCGCGAGGCCGCGAGGGCACAGATTTATAAGGATTTTCTTTCGTCGACTTCGTAACACTTTCATACGTCTTCCTGTATTGAAAAATTATATTCGCTTATAAAGTGATCTGTTCAAACGAATTGCGTTCGCAGGAATTTAGGGTTCTTTATTACAGAAATCGGTTTCATATCGTTTAATTTATTTCGTTCACGTCCGTTATTATTTGTTTGTGCGTAGAGCCCCAGACCGAGGGTTCGATATTCGTGGTTTAATTTAGGTATTTGCGGTTCGGAGCGTCGGTTGTAATATAAAGTTACATTGGTAGTCCTCTAATTTGAAATAATGAATATATCATACGGATTTTGGTTAGTTGCGCAAACAAACATATATTTGGCGGTACTGTTGAGAACTATACCAGCAACCGAGAACATCTATTTTAGGGACGTGTCCAAACACTAATCCATTATCATCATCGTAACAACCCGAAACAATAAAACTTCTGTACCAAACAGGCCTCCAAATAGACCGCTACCGGACTGCGGAATCCGTACGCTCATATTATTGTGTGCACTAAACTGAGCATCGGTGTTAGACTGAGCGTCGGCGAGACTGCTCGAGGCCAGACTGAGCAGCGGCTCTGATTAACGAGTTCCGAGGGCTGTAACGTGACGTCACCCGCGTGAAATTGGATGCTAACGCATATCACTGTTTGCACAAACTTTGAACGTTTCAAACATACTCTTGACAAACAAGTTGCAGAACTAGCTTCAAGTGGATATTTACAGCAAATAAGCGTTTCTATGCCAGCTAGGACCCCCATATTTGACGCTTATGTTTGTTTTGCTTTTACATACACTTGTGTCACTCAATAGCCTTGTTTTTTAAGTGTTTACTGTTCTTATACGTTTTGAACAAATATTCTGGGAAAATTGTGGTTAGCCTTACCACGCACGACTATTATATTATTAATATTTGAATTAATCTTCTTATGTCGTCTGCTCGCGTTCTCAGCTCACTTAATTATAATTATTAGGTATTTGGCGGCACGCTACAAAGAATCTTTAAATAATTCATATTGATATTTTCTGTTTCTGACATTAATATCAGTCTTATTTTATTATTTAAACCCAGAAAGATCAATGTTTTAATCGAAAAAGTATATTCGCTAGAAAAATTCCTTTGAACTTAGAACAGGTTAAAGAATAAGGTTAAAGATTCAGGTCAAATACAATTGCGGGAACAAAATAGCTCCTTATTGCCCAATTCCATCAGTGAGACTCGTAACACGGGGGAAATGCAATCTCTCTTAACGCTGAAAACCTTTAAATCGCTGCTCTTAACAAATAGCTGAATGGCAGGCATTAGCCGGCGCCGGATGACGTTTTAAGAAGAAAATAGCACTTAATTAAGCTAGAGATTTGTCTGCATTAAAAATTGTGTCTCAGTAGCTAGCTTTTCTTTTTACGCGGAATGGAGTTTCATCTTTAAACTGATTGGCTATTATATTTTGGATAATGGATTAGTGTTTGGATGTCCTATTTTAGGGACGTCGATCAAAATAAACTCAACAGTACCGCCAAATATTTATGATTTTGCTAAGTTCGTTTATGTTCTTTTTAGTTTTGTTAAAAGAAGTAAATTGGTTGATTTTATTCAAAGTTTCAGCCAATCTTATATTAATTCAAATTCACGCGAAAACCCAAACAACCTAGCGATTTTGTTAAAAAAACTTAATCACTCCTTCATAACTTCCTTGATATTTCAACGCGGATAATTTACAAAGAATCAGAACAGTTCACATGAACATCACACATTCTACTCGGTATTTAACTGGTCACGTCCTTTAACCGCTACACAGCTAACTTAAGAAGTCATTTATCTCTTGAAACGGTTGTAAATAGCGGCTGACATCAGTATTCGTCCGGTGCGCCGCCGGAACGTTAATCAGTCCTCAATGCAAGACACTTTAATGAGATTTCTTTTGGGAATCAACTGTTCACTGTTCCGTATTTCTCCTTGGAGGCTTTATTGCTAGAAGTTTTTATACGAGAGAATTTGAAAACGCCCGTGACCGTTGCTATAATTGAATCTTTTGGCACCGCCAGCGAAACTTTGTTACTTTGTTCCTTATCAATGCTTTGTGTAAATGGCAGTTCTTAGAATGTAAATAGTGTTTACTTTTATTTCTTTTGCATGAGCTTGACGATTGGTTGGTAGTTTGTGTGAGTTAAAGCAGCTATTGAATAATGAAACATCGATATAAAAACTTCTGTATATTGTTCTCGTAATCCGAATATTGTGTCAATAGTCCGATGCTCCCGCATCACCCGTGCACATATTTATGTTATGAATCGAAAACTGATTTAAGCCCTAATTTAATTTAACTCAAATTCAACAAATTATGGATAATTTATAAGCGGCGCGGGATTATCTGTCTGGTTAATGGCATTATTGTTGAATTGAAATATTGGAGCGGGAAAGTGGTAATATATTAAACAATAAAGTCAAATTGTTGTGTAAAACAAACTTCGTGGAGAATATATTTGATTTGATTCTACTAATCACTAAATTATGCATTTAATCCGTTATTTAAATTTTATCTGACAAGTTGGTCGGAAAACAGAGGAGCGTAGCCGTAGCGCTACGGAGTTACGAGCTCTCGTAGCGCTACGAGCGCTGTAGAGCGGTCTAGAAGATTTCAACGCATCTGCACGTAGCCGTGTTGAGAAAATATGTTCACTACAAGTTGTTAATATTTTCTATGTATATTTATAGCTATGTAGCTTAGTTTGTATCTTTAAACATAATACGTTAATTTATTTGCACTTTTATTAACTACTAAAGTACTACATAAACGACTACAATAGTAGTTACAAATACTTAAGTATTTTAATTTTTTTGATAAACAATCATGTTCATGTCTTCTTCTTCCTCAATTCTCTTAAGTATGTATGACACCCTAACATTGTAAGCACCGTTACATAATCTATGAAGCGGGATTATGAACCATCGAAAAATTGAGATTTGATAGTTTATAATCTATCCATTACAAACCGACAAATTGTGGACGTACAGCCCCGGATCTAGAATTTTTTCGAGGCGGGGCAAAACCTGCTGCCTGCCACCCCGCCCGAATCGTTTTCGAATCGCGGGGATCTCAATTTTTTTTTGTTGCCTGTAAGCCGCTTTTTTAATTTTAATATACTGGTACTTGTCGGACATTTATTTTAATTAGGCTAGGACAGGATAGGGTTTGAAATTAGTAGTGAGATTATGATAGGTACATATCGTCATTACATAGAACGACCTACAATTTTACTATTCGAGCCATATTAACCTAATGTGCGGTTCAATTTTCGGTTTGAATGCAAGAGCGAGCGAAGCGAGCGCGAAAATTAAGTAAAAAAACCCGAAAAAACATATAATAACGATGTTCATAATCATACGGTGACTGTATATCGAGTACTCGTATATCATTAAAAGGATTTGTTTCACGGAACATCGTCTTCCGCTCCATGATGTTTCCCAAACCGAATTAAAATAAACAGTTGTTCCTACATATTAACCGTTTTCTAAACAACGTTTTAAAAGGACAACTTTGATGTGTAGGCGAGTGTCTAAGTAAAGACTACCATTTTACGGGCGATGAAATATAATGAGCCCGAGTAACAAATTCGATAAGGTCTTGGGCCTTGCTTACTGAAACGTTAGAGATTTTTTGTTCCAAAATTATGAAACAATTTCACCCTTGGAAATAAGGTTCCAAACTTAATTTGGGAAATGATTCTGTAATTTATTTTCTTTGGTATATATACGCTTTTTTAGAGTTCTCCATTTTTTT
The DNA here is from genome assembly GCA_948150665.1 of Conistra vaccinii. NCBI lineage: Eukaryota > Metazoa > Arthropoda > Insecta > Lepidoptera > Noctuidae > Conistra > Conistra vaccinii. Next base: position 19,052,419 of record OX411318.1, read on the forward strand.
GCTCAGATAGTTGAATAAGCTCGTAATTTTGAGAGAGAAAAACACCTGATTAGACCCTTGGGAAGTTGGGACTGACTTTGAAGGCCAAGTTTTTATTTTTAGGATCTAGTAACTTAACCTTTTCAACCCAATGGTAAATTATATTAAACATAAATATAACTACGTATAAAAATCAGCAAAGCACGTATATAATGCCGTTATATACGTACTTAGCAGATTTTATAACGGCACATAGTAAATCTGTTCATTACACAACCGCCGTCGCTCTAAGTTTGATTAACTTAATTTTTCATCAAGCAAATGGCGTCGTGTGGAAACTTGGAGTATTAATGTTTTACACCCACCACCACGTAGGTAGGTACTTAACTTCAGTACATTCTGGTTATGTATGGTACAAGGTTTATTTGGCGCTCGAATGACATTAGTAGGAGGGCGCTGTTGGTAAACAGTTTCTTGAAATGTATTGAAAAAAACTTTTTAGTTTTACAAAAAAAAGAACAACCGACTTCCAAAAAAGACACAAAGTAGGGCAGGGCGGGGCTAGTTGTGCAATTTTTCACTTGATCGGTCATAGCTCCTTAACCTTAAGTCTTTATGGCTTGTTTGTTATGCATACTGGTGGGTCAGTATTTTCCAAAAATGTCCATAGTAATTTATTTCTAACAAATTGCATTTAAGAGCTACAGCCGTTTAAGTGAAGAAAGTCAGAGATGCTCAACGTACCCCATAGGTGAGGTAAGTTGAGCACGTGTATGGGGCAAATTGAGCAGTTAGAAATTCTAGCCAAACCAATGTTTCAATGTTTACTAGACATGAATTAAAATGTCTATTTTACAATCAGGTTTTTATTTTATAGTCTATTAGCTTTTTAGATATCTTCTTTTATTTATTGACTTTATTTTTATAAAAATATAATCAACAAGGGGTTAGTTGAGCAACTAACCTTTTGTTAATTCTATTTTTACAGCAATTGTTGCTATTGCTCAATTAACCCCAAACCGATTTTTTTAACAAAAGCGAGGTTATGAAAATCCTGTTAGAATTATATCCAACACCTTTATACATATCAAAAATATACAAAATGTATGATAGTTTAACACTTAATTGATTGAAAAGTAATAATATTTGACTCGTACAGAAGAAATATTCCCATTCATTGTTTTACTTTTTCGTCGTTAAATAAACAAAGCGCGCGTGTACTTCACTCGATCGACAAGTGGTCACCGGCGGTCGCGCGATGAGTTCTCGTCCCGCAACCCCATCTTTTCACTATTTGATGCGTTAGCGTGCTGTGTATAGTTCCTGAGATATATCGATTGCCCAACTTACACCTATGCTCAACTAGCCCCCGCTCTACCCTACAAAGTAAAAAATAACTTTAATTTCGACAGTCGGTGTATTTGGTTTTGAACTTTAACTTAACCGACTTCCGAAATTAAAGTAATTTTTTACTTTGTAGGGTCTTTTTTGGAAGACGTTTGTTCTTTTTTTTTTGTAAAACGTTTTTATTTTGCACTTTTTAGTTGTGGTACCTACCCCACACAAATTCGAATACCACTAACCTGCTATGTAAATAACAGTGATTGGAAGCTATCATCATATCATCCAAATAAACTAAGTGGGAAAAATTCGTATTATTGAAGCTAACTCAAAAAATATCCAAGTAAAGTTAATCAAATTTATATGGGACCTCAACAATTTTCAAAATCGGTCCACAATTGACAGAGAAATCGCGTAACAAACAAAAAAAAAACATTCTGACGAATTGAGAACCTCCTTTTTGAAGTCGGTTAATAAAAAAAAGATGTCGGCGTTAGTTCAAATTTTTTGCCATGCGCCGAAAGATTCTTGTACAGCTATACCTACTTGCTATGAATACTCTACTATGTTTATTACGAATTTTGAAAGTTCACAGGCTTTTCATGGCGTGTTTCATTTGTTTGAAAACCGAGACTTTTTTGATCGATCGTTTCATTCGTATGTGTAAACTGTGTTGGTTTATGATAATGAATTTAGACATTTTCATAAATTGCGCAGGAGTTTATCAAGTCCTGTGCGCTGTACAGATATTAAATTCTATAAATCTAAAGAATTATCCTTTTAATACCCCTGCTTACTGTCTTGAATCTGGTAGGTAAGACCGTTGTTACACGAGGTAAATACAAAAGTCAGAATAGTTAAATCCGTGGCGGGGGCACTAGCGGCGCCACTAGCTCAAAAATAGAACCTCATCCTATTCAAGTTATTAAACTATCACACTTGCTTACTCGCGTAAGAATGAGGATAGTTCTTTTTAAGTGACTAGCTTCTTAGCACAAACTCGCTATCCTGGGCATTAGAGCTTCAAGCTTACCGTTTAGGTGGAAATGGGTATATCCACCAAATAATGAGGTAAACCTCAATTAGAAAACCTATCCAGCAGCACACAGGCAATATGATAATTAAATCAGCACATTCCGGACGTGTGTGATGACGTCATAGGATTATCACAAAACAGTCGCCATGTTGGTTCGTCTGGCGGCACAATGGCGTCTTTCGTGCGACTCGTACGAACTACTTCCGCATGGATGCGTCCACCTCTGTGCTCCTAGGGTTACCATGTTGAAATTTGAAAAGATCTTAAGCCGGACATTTTTAATCTTTTAATCATTATTTTTTAATTATTCTCATATTTAAAAAGAATCAATTAAATAATCCTGACAAAGACAAGTCTGGACAAAGTCTAGACGGGACGCCAAAACGTCGGGCATGTCCGCACTTATGCGGACGGATGGTTAGGGTTACCATCCGTCCGCATAAGTGCGGACATGCCCGACGTTTGTGCACCTAAAAACTGTGTTTAAACTTTTTATCACTCTTCATAGTGCTTTTGTCTACACTAATATTATAAAGAGGAAAGATTTGTTTTTTACCCGACTACGGCGAAGCAAAAAGAAGGGTTATGATTTTTTGTTTGTAACGAATAAATTAAAAAACTACTGGATCGATTTAAAAAATTCTTTCACCAGTGGAATACTATATTAACACTGAGTAACTTATGCTATAATTAATAAAGATACCACGCGGACGAAGCCGCAAGCGGAAGTTAGTAGTTAATATAATGCCATGCAGCATGGTCTGTTAATCTGATGATTCTAGTGACACTTATGGCCTGGGAGAACATCTATTTAATTGTATTCAAGCAGAATATGTTTTGAGTGTTATTGTAGTAAATTTTACCTCTTACGTGATAGTCTCTCTGTTAGTAGGATCTTTCTACGGTTAAACTATCGAAAGGCTTCTGCTTGCTTCGTGCCCTGCCTACACCAAATCAGCCGAATAGCGAATTGATAAGATAATTACGTCAGTCGGGTGGTTCCACATATAATCGCAATACACTATTTTGCTGAATCAAGGAATCGAGACCTCTCGTGTCGCCGAACGCTCACCTATTTCCAAATCTGCTGATGTCGCATCCACGTTAATAAATCGCTAGAATTGTAATACATATTAAAGATAATACATTTTTGGCATTTTGGTACTTCGGTAGTAGTATCCTCTATTAAAATAACTTCGGGTTTTTTTAAGTTCTCCACCTGTCACCTTCGTAGTTTGCTGAAATAGACAGAGTCAAAACAAATAAAAGAAACTCTTTAACGCGCGCTGAATACGTACAGGTATTTACAGGATACCGTTTCAAGTACGTTTTTCCCCTACTGATAACCTTTCCTAAAAAAACAATTTTAATTAACAGGAAGTATTTCCTCTTAGTAACTTACAAAAGCCATAATTAAATAATAAAGTTAAAAATAAAATTTCCTTGTAACATGTTAAAAGGAAATTTTATTTTTAATTGGAGTCTTTATTCCCATTTGAACCAACATTCCAATTACAGAAATAAGGACTTGCTTTTGAATAATAAAATATACGTCGAACGTACACATAACGAACTGAATACATTTTGATACCAAATTCTAACTGTAATAACCTACTATATCTAATCTAATCTTGTAATATATGACATTTTTGGGTATATTCGGTAGGTTTGAGAATAGGACGTAAACTATTTTTCATACCCCTAAGGGTGGTCCACCCCAAATTGTTTTTTCTCTTTGTTTGACAATTTTTTTTAAATAAAATTGTATAATAAATTTTTTTTTTGTAAGTAGTACGTCGAACGAACAGTTGTCGAACTGAATTTTGTTATTTTGTTAACAAATTCAAACTGTAAATCTGTCGGTAAATGTTTGCGTAATAAATAATGAACATTTTAGTGAAAACAATATAGTTATTACAAATGCGCTAGTATATGTGACGTTGTTATAATAGCGTGACATATTTACATTTAAGCAAGCTTCAAAATACAGGCTTGACGAAAACAATAGATTTGTTAGTTTACTGTGTGTGTGTGTGTGTGTGTGTGTGTGTGTGTTTATTGGTTACTATTAATTACCTAGTTACTGGATAACACCGTAACACCATACCTCTTGGTAACACTGGTTGACTTTCCGCGCGGCTTCTGAAGTTCTGACCCATAACGACTGTCAAAGATCTATATGAATGACAGCCGGAACCAACCGGTTAACGAGGTTTCCGAAGCACGGAGGGGTCTCTTTATGTTATGGATGGTCACCCATCCACGGATCGATCTAGTAGTGGATTAAGCTGACCGACCGACCCGTGCGGCTGTTATTTCTTAGCCCTAAGCAAATTAATTTAGGTCTATGGTCTTTACCAAAAGAAGCTGATAAAAATGTAAACAAACCTTGTTTAGGTTAAATTTTTATTCCATGACTCACTAAAGCAAATTAGTAACACATTAGTCTGTATTTAAAAAGTGGTGAGATTCAATATAAAGTTGAAAGAAGGTTTCAACTTTATATTTATACTTATCTCACCACTACATATTACAGCAACATTTTTATCAGATACTTTTGGAACATACTATAGTAATCCTAGATACAGGTATTGACCGCAAAGTCGCTTTGTCTCTTTCTAGAGAGTTCTCACTTTTATGAGGCTAACGCTCAGTCCATTCTTTGTCTTTGGTTTTCTATACCTACTAGTAAAAAAAATGTACAAAAATTCAAAACTCTGGCAAAAATCTCGCATTTCTGTTTTAATACTAGAATAAAGAAACGATGTACAAATAAGAGGTTAGTAAACTCAAAAATAGATGAGTAAACATGGACATCTAAAAGGGTAGCTGCTAAATTAAGGTGACCCCTGGCAAAGGCGTCATCCGACCCTGCCTGTCCCGGCGAAGTGCCACAGTAATGAGACAGCATAAATATAATAGAGTGGCAACACATGTTTTACTTGTTTGGTAATACTTGGTATTCACTTATTATATTTAGCCCTTAAATGTTTGTGTGGTCTCTTGAGGCGAATACATGTAAGGTTTATACATATATTAACTAGCCACCCACCCCTGTTACGGTACAGTACGTTCTGACATACCAGAGAATTATTCATTATAAGTTAGTTTAATTTTAATATATTATCAACGGCCCCGACTTACGATTGTAGGTCGTGGGTTCGAATTTAACCGAGGCAGGCGCTTTATTTTGTGTAATTATATTTGATTACCACTGCTCTCAAAACGGTGAAGGAAAAACATCATGAGGAAACCGGCATAGTCTAGTGGTGTACCTACCGAAACCCTACAGGGTGTCAGGGACATCGGCGCGAAGCCTGTAAAAAAAATAAAAATTTTACCGCTCCCATGTTTATATATATTCGAACTCTGTGTCTTTGTACGTAAAAACTTAGCTTTATTTCAAGTGCACAATGATGTTGTTATAAGGAAAAGTCGAAATATCCACAAATTATGTGCACCGCAACAAAGAATTAAACAATTTTCGAATAATGTTTACTGTATGGCAATTCAAGTATATAATAAATTACCTAATGTTTTTAAAAGTCTTAACCTCATGACATTTAAAAATAAACTGTTCAACTTTCTTTTACAAAAGTGTTACTACTCAACGAACGAATTTTTAACTGAAAAATTCGATTCAAAATTTAAATTAGACTTACCTCCTAAGAATTGAACTGAATTTCATTTGACATTGTATTGATTCTTATTTTTATTTTTTTTATTTTTTTATTGTTTTAATCATTATTGACTTTATAATTAATAACCCCTGACATTGTATTTCATAATTTTTGACATTATAATTAATAACCCCTGACATTGTATTTCATAATTTTTGACATTATAATTAATAACCCCTGATTGTATTTGATAGTAGTTAACGTTTTCCTTATTCTCGACATTGTGTGGTTTATTTAATTATTGAAATATTTGTACGCTGGAAACAGCAGAATATTATGGACATTATATTATGTGTAACACCTATGTAACAACAATATTCTTAGAAATAAATTTATTACTATTACTTACTATTACAATGGATTCAGTACATGATTTTGAAAGCCCTTGCGTGGAGTTTCTTGCCCATTCTTCTCCATACGAAAACTACCTTTTGGAAGGGGCTGTAGAATCAATACTATATTTTTAAAAGTGCCTTCAAGGGCCTATTTGAAATAAATGCTTTGACTTTGACTTTGAAATTTTTCGTCGGTTATTTAAAAAAAAACAGCTGTTCCATACATTTTGACCGCGTAGGTATTTCACTTTTCTATGAAACAGCGGATTAAAAAAAAAAATCCGACGAAAAATTTCAACGCAGACGGGTTCAGAATCATGTACTGAATCTATGGTAACAGGCTTCGCGTCGATGACCCTGACACTCTGTATTGTCAGCCATGGTTTTACCATGCAATTATTACGAATAGTTAGTCGATGGCATAACATATTTTGAGACAAACAATAAATGGTATTAGGAATTAAAATCGATCTGCCTGGCCTAGCCTTTTCCTAACTATGTTGGGATCGACTTCCAGTCTAACCGGATGCAGCTGTATTTTACATTGAGCGACTGCCTACCTGACCTCCACAACCTAGTTACTGGGTAACACGATACCCCTTGGTAAGACTTGTTGTCAAACTTTTGGGCTTCTGACGACCCGTAACGACTGTTAAAGATCCAAGAATGACGGGTCTGGGTATGTTAAGATGGTCACCCATCCACGGACTGACCGCGGCAAGCGGCCTAACTTATCCTGATTGATCGACCCGTGCGGCTGTTATAGGTTAGCCACGAACCCCTCTCTATTTCGTATTAATTAGAAAACTATTAGGGGTCAGCTTGAGTAGCTGACAGCGCGTGTCATGATACCTATAAAATGATTTAAAATGATTATGAAAGTTGCAAGTACTATAGTCTCGCGTTTCGTTTCATCCCGGTACTACAAATTATTGCGACGTTTCCCCCAAAGATTTAAACCGTAGATTCGCCCTGCCGCGTCAAAGATTGTTGCGTTTGTGTTTCGTTTTGATACCCCTTACACACTATGTCGCAGAGACTTGACTTGATTGTCAAGGAAACGTCATTATTATTGTGCGAGCTTACTCTTCTCCGTATGGACACTTTTTCGCGCGACCGGCAAATCGAACGATTTAAATCGTTGTTTTTACCCCTTTCATTTATTGCTCTGTTGTATAACGGAGTAAGCTAAGAACTAGGCATTATTAAACTCTTCTCCGAATGCCTTTTGTCTATTTAACACAATAGTGATCCGTTTTCTATTTACCGGTTTTTCTATGACAGTTTACGACAAAAGTTTTATTTACGGCAGTCCCATCCTTTCGCTGAATAAAGAGATTAAAATGAAACGCAGAACAGTCCTCTTTACGAAGACGTGTTTAAACTTCATTGAATTTGAATAATGTCTGGTAATTCGATCAACCATTGGTTTTATTTAATTCTTTTACAGTTCATTGTTAATTCCGAGAAATCAAAAGAGATTTTCCGCATTTCTGAATAATATTAATCGGCCTCTAACCATTTGGTATTTGGTACTTTTTCCTGTTTGCTGATAAAACGCCAGCTAGCAAGCTTCATCGTGCAATAAAAAAACCGTTTCAAGATTCGCACAAACATCTCTTTTAGATAGACACAGAAATCCCATTTACTAGTAGCAGTTACGGCCACACTGCAAAGAAAGTACTATTACTCAATTTCCTATTTCGTAGAATCAACTTAAAGTTTAAAGTTCACGCGACAAGTCCACTGGTTATCCACACTTCACAGTGGTCGAATTCGAAACGAAATAAAAGCACTATCAAGAAGCCCTCTTTACTTCAAATTGGGTTAGAGAACAAGAGGAAGCCACTACACGCCACTCTGGACCCTCCGCCTAGCTCTCGACTCTAACTGCCGCGGCGATATGTAGGCGGTCTCTTTGATACAACTTTAATTTATGTGCCTTTTGCGACGAAAATCGCTTGTAGTTTCACTGACATTGCAGATTCATACATGTTATTCACATGAATTATACGCTACGTACGGTACACATAAACATGTAATCAAACAGTTGAAACCGTTTGATTCGCGTATACAGCAGTTAAATGCCCATCGAACGTTGGTAAATAAATATGCTGTGTGCGAAATGTTTTATACATGTGAAACATGCTTCTGGTAATGCTCTTTTGATTAGGGCCGCATTGCGCACAATTTTGAATCGGTTTTAGGTGTGCACTAAATAAATTATTTATCAATCAACTATCTGCTTAATTTTATGTTTTATGCAGCTACCTGATTATTCGGTAGAGATTTTTTGTTGAAGTCAGCTAACCATAATTTGTACTGCTTCGCAAAAATATAATTTGGATCGGCAGTAATGTTCAGCATTTCAATAAAAACGATACAATCTAAATGGTTCTTTCATTCATGGAAACGATACAACATTCTAATCGTTTTTCGAACACAAAAATATCTACCTCTAGTGTCCAAAAGCCGCAGTACTCCGTTCAGTGTTAGTTTTTTTGCTTGTCGGGGCACAGACACCTCCGGGAGGGATCGTTCGCCTAGTGTTGCCACTTAAACACTTTGCCGCTGGATGGGATTGCTCCGCGGACGACCCAGCTGCGCTCTTATACACACTTTAATCTTAATGGCTATTTACACCGATCGTGTGGCACTTATATGAATACTAATGTTCTAACAACGCATGCAGAGGGAGGTGTTTTAACAAAATTATAGTACGCTTTGAAACGTCTGACTCAAGTTGGGACGTTAATGTTTGTTCAGACTTATGACTAACGCTGATGGTACGGCGGCGGCGCGACGTTTTGTTTAGACATGAGATAAGGGATGAGGGTTTGATTCCCCTCCCTTCAACAGCGTAAATCTATTAGGCCTTGTGCCAAGTTTAGTCTAAGTAGTCCGTACAATTCACGTTCTGTAATGGCATCTAAAATGAATAGCCGTCTACATTATAACTCTTAAGCCCCTATTTATTTTCCTAATTCCATTGTAGGGCTACCAATTTAAATTCAAAAGATTATCAAAGGTCAAAGTGCAATTTAAGTTTGTAACTTTCACTGTAATTTCCAATTATTATTCTAAAATCTAAAGTTTATTATATTGCCTATAGCTTAACTGTATATTGTTTAAACTTTAATAGGACGCGCCTTTGTTGCGACTTTATAATTAGCCATTTACTATTTAGATTTGTTTAAGTGCGTTGACATTAAGGATTAAGTTTCGTATAATGGCTTCAAGTATAATAATGAACTTACACCGATGTTCGAGAGCGACAGAACAGTTCTGAGATATAATGAGTGTTTCAAACTTGCGGTAATGGAAAGACCGAATCGTCGAGGTGTGAATCGTTACGGTTCGGTGTGATAGGCGGCAACCGCAGGCACCTCGTAACGGCGAACTAAAACAGTGGGTTCATTACTTTCATTGCCGAAGTTCTCTACTCCCTCATGCATTACTGGGGCTTTAAATTGAACTGTTTATGTATTCTGTAGCTACCTTCCACCGGGGACCGCGCTCCGAACCTCACTGAATTATGTGCCGTGTTATTACTGGCTCTTGAGATTGTTTTAAACAGTACATGCTTTATAGTATCGAGGCTCTGTGATATTTGGGCGCTACTGAAACGCACCCCCGTTTTTGGGTTATTCCTGGAAGCGCACCAACTTTGAAACGCACCAAATGAAATACAGGTTTTGAGATTTCAAAACCTGTTTTTTTACCATTACTTATTGAGCTAAGTCGTAAGTCGGTTAAGCACCTAGTTCCAGTTTATTTCTGCTTTCCTGGTAGTTTTATTAAATAGATAATTAGGACCGTTGAATTTTAAAACGTCTATCGATATAATTTATTACGAATCCTTCATGCTCTTCGCTATGTTTCATCGTTGGTGCGTTTCGAGGAAAAGTTTTGGTGCGTTTTAAAGTTGGTGCGCTTCGAGGAATACCCCCGTTTTTAATATAATTAACTGCGGTCGGTTTTTGTTTCGTTCGGGTTTTGCGGGCTTTTCATGTTGTTTTGACAAGATTACTTGTTCTGGGGAATCAACTCGCGCCTTTTACAAGCTGCTTAGTGATTAATTAGCCCGTGAAATGCCTGTTATTGACATTTACATGTAAACGTTATTTGTTTGTTTTAAATTAGAAATGAAAACGTAACTAATTATTTATTTTCTTGTCGATCGACCAGTCTGACGTTCTGACTGATTTTACCAGTGAAACAAAAAAAGTGAGAAATTATATTTAGGTCTGTTGCACAACGTTCATTGTTCTTTTGCGGTTTTACAAATGTTTTAATCTGAATGTTGCCCATGAAAATTACAAGTAATAAGACAACCACAACCGCAAATTGAAAATGGCAGATCATTATTAAACTCGTAATGAAATACTTTAGGCACCTACCTATACTTAACTGTAAACACGTATTCTATATAACATTTCCAGTATATGCTGACCCCGCATTGTACGGAAATCTTAAACAATGCGAGATCTGCTTATACTGGAAATGTTTAGCTTGATATGTAGCCGTGTATACACGAGCATTGGACAATTATCAGTTCTAAATTTAGTGCAACAACAATGTTGTTTTATGAGCAGAAGAGTTTTGTTTGTGACACACCGCGATCACCCTCCGTTGTCCAAACAGTGGAACACGACAAAAACGTCCGTAAGCAAATTACAAACAGCATGTGCGTTCATAATCACTCCCTGGCTTTTTGTACCTTTTTTACTTTCCTATACAAACCTAATTATTCATGGCTGTATAGAAATCGAAACCCAATTTGCGTACATTCCCGATGCCATGAGCCCGCGCCTACTTTCTCTCTTCACGCTACAGTGGGCTCGCTATGTCCACGAGTCAATGACTTGGACATTTGTTTTTGTAATTACGTTCGCACAACTAGCGCAAATCGTAAATTACCGCATTCACTATAGTCGGCTTTGACACTGTAAATTATTCTGACCGAGATAATTTGGGCACACGAATATATTATCCCCCAAAGCAACGGAAATTTGCAACTGCATAACAGATGTTTCAAAGAACCGTGTCCTGATTTACCGAGTCTTGTGACACCCACTACTAATTCATAGTATTCTGTATGTAGTTTGTAGCGTATGCTAGATAAATTATTTTGCTCGCTTGCAAATGTCAGCACATGGAGGTTAGGACATAAAGCAGAATTTACCATTTGCACTTCAACATTTTTGTAGAATTGTTACTGTGAGGGACAATTTTAAAGCAATTAAGCTTGAAGCAGTTGTTAGTTTCTCCGAATGCAAAGTGTTTACTAAATATCCAGCCACAAACAACTTTGCACTAACGTCTAACCCATTAACCTGGGCTTAACTATTTATCACACAGGTGACCTCTTTCCCAAGTCGTCCCAAAGATAATTTAGGCAGCGTTCCTCGGCACCTTTAGGGTCAAAGTGTTACGAAATTGACTCGCCGAGAGCCCTCCGGGAAAAAGCCCCATTTCGAGGTCACCGAACATTTTTGCCACGTATCCTCGTGAATATTATAAAGGGCAGCCGCATTTCACACGTTCCGGTGACTCTAAAAACGTTCAATTCCATCCAGGGTAAGCTTTATTGGTGACGTGGTTAAACTCGGTTAAAGCATTATGTTTATCCCCTAAGACTAGTGAAGTGACAAACCCCTGGGAATACGTTACGTTACGAATCTAGCGACAGATTCATCCAAGAAAATACAAATGTAACTTTTTATTGTACTTCTGAAAGACTAAGAACTATCAAACTTAATGGTTTTGTTTCTGTAATGGATTCTGAGAAAGCGAAGGAATTTTCGAGCGTATGTACTACGTTGTAAAAGAAAAGTATGATAGCTTAAAAGTAACTGGGGGTTAAGACAGAAATAGATATTGTTTTACTTCAAAACTGAATATCCCCATTTTTATTCCAAAAATAATAGAAACCCGAAAACTGATTTTCATAGACACCAATTGTCTATAGAATTTTATCGATCAAAAAGGAAATTGCTGAAATACTGTCCCGATTTATTGGTATCAGCGTTGACCACGTCTAGCGCCCTTGGTAGTTAATGTTAATTGTATTGCGTGTCAAACACAAAATTGAAAAGTTAAATAAATCAAGAAAGCTATTAAGTGCGTCTGAATATGCGTGTGTAGCCTCCTAATGTACTGGAGCCGGCACCTGTTTCCAAGCAGTAAATTTATTCCCATCAAAGGCTCTGCAGTAATCAAGTTATTGGGAAATATTTATTGACTTCCTCAGCGCTCCCTTTACGTAGCCCCATATATCTTGTATAGGAAACATGTTTTTGGTCCGCTAGTAATTTGTTGGCGCTCTGCGCTATTTTTGTTGCGGATTTTATTGTTGTTTAGGATCCAAACGTGGCAATACTTCATCCCTGTCTCCCCCAGTCCCGACATGGGCACAAATGGGAAAGGGTCACCGTTATGGGGTTCTGTTTGGGCTGCGCTGTATTTTCGCAGACAGCGAGGGGTAGCCATTTTATTAGCCCAGTGATCTGGCTTTATGAGTCATGTTTACTGTAATAAACTCGTTCATTCCCTTCGAAATGAGCTTCAATATTGAAACTTATGCGCTGCCAATATCCGAGCCGGCGAAGTTGACATAAACTGCCTTTTATAGAACCTATTTAAATTTTATATTAAATTTATACTACAATCAACACCGGCTTGATTAAGAACTTGATGGTGGTATTATGTCGATTGCTTCGAAGTAATAGCCTTTTATCTACATACATGTACATATATGTGTCGACAGTTTTTCATTGTGTGTGCGCGTAGCATAGACTTTGAAGCAATATAAAGTATTTTATTTGCAATATTATCTCTGTTTATATTTCTTCACGTCAGCGATAGATGAGGCTGTCAGCGGGGAATTTTGTATTATGGTTATTAGCGATTGCTTCGAAGGAATTCCTTCAGTCCTGAGAGTAATAAGACCGACCGGTTCTATTCAAACACATTACTTCGATATAAAGCAATTTAGTGGATGTTCCCCCGTCAGTCACACGTCTTAGAAAGTGTCCCCGTACGCCTAGTTAGGAGCAAGGCTCACCGCAGTTATCTGCGTAGGGTCGACGTCCTGGCGGACAACGGCAAACTTGCCACAATTAATCAGCAACGCTTGGGAATAAGTAACGAGCGAAAGGCGATTAACTCCACCGACAATTTGTTAGCCTTGTAATATAAATTTTTATCATATTTTATGTCTCTTTTTATTTGTACCGCTAAAAAGTTGAGTTATCTGCCACGATTTTACGGCCTTTATAAAAACTTTGGTTGCTGTCTGGCATGTTGGGCACTTAATAAAAACTTTTTCAAACATTTAATTTTGTCATATATGGCTTCATGTACACGTTTAGACTGATGATAAATTAGATTTGGTTGAGTTTGTTGGGCGCCACAAAAATACTAATTTTGCTTCCAAAATGCTGAATTGTTCCCATACTTACCAAAAACTGTATTTTTTTAAGTGAAAACTTCTTTAGCGGCGTTGTGCACTTGTTTGGGATGGGTAAAAAATGTTAAACTCGCGTCAGGACACGTGACCTGGTCGAAAATTCGTAAGACGTCCTAGTTTTTGTTGAGAGCGCACTCCGTTTTATTTTTTTGGATTTTTTTTAATGGAGCTACAGCTTTCGTTTTTCTACTGACAGCAAGCCACATAAATTCCTGACATTTTCGTTAGATAGCGTTAGTTTTCAATTCAATCGGCAGTCTCAGACTGCCTCGTTTTTTTTTACATCAATGAGTAATCTTGGTCCATCATGTAATTGTAGTGTAAACTTGACTAATGCTAGGACATGCATCTTTTCGATCCTTAATGATAGTTTTGCGGGAAGTCCGCCGTGCTCTCGTCCTGGACACCGGAGTGGCCTCGCTCGTCAGTCAGGTACCGCATGACTGATGGGGCCGCATCGACGTGATCAAGGGTTCTGACCAATCCGACCGCAGAGCTGTTCCCGCTAATGCGGCAAAGGATTAATCAACAATTAATTTGCTTCATTTGGCCTTGCCCATAGCGCAATGTCTGTTTACATAGGTATTCACTAATTATTACGTAATATTCTCTAATTGTGTGTGCCTATGTGGCTCATGACGAGAGCTTACAATAGTAGCTCTGTAAGTTCTGCTATTATTATGAGTAGGTTTTGTGCTTCATGTTCGCGGTGCGGATCCCCAGGCGTGTGAGTGGAACTCGCATTTTATCGTTGCGGATTCGTAATTGCACCATAGGGCCGCCTTATTTTACAGAAACCAAGGCTACAATGTTATGTAAGCTACAATCTCGGTTGTATTCGTTATTCAAATTACCCTCAGCTTCAGTGTTTTCATGTTTTAATGAAACTTGTAAAGCAAAGTATGTAAATTAAATCTTGCTTGAAAATTGTGTTACTACTCTACATGTTGGTGCGTTGGTCGTCTGGTCGCACATTATTCAAATGAGCTGCGCCAAAGGTCACAACGCTAAGTCGACAGGAACAACACCCTTGAGAGCTTATTGTCCCTAGCACATAATGATTCCTCTTGTGACCTCTTTTGTGAGTGACCTGCTTAGAACTTAGCAGAAAAGTGTGACGTATGCTCAAAACATGACCTTTTTTAACACCCAAACTGGATCAGCGAAACCGTACAGAAATAGAACACACAAGATATCGTGGCCTTATTGGAAGCCTTTCAACATTTGGTTCAGTTAAGTTCTCCTTATTGACTCCAGGTATCAAGGCATAAACAAAGAAATGTCTCGACCGAAAACATTGTATCGAAAACGAAAAAAGTCGATATAGAGGCTCGTTTGTATCAATTCATTTGCATTTATTTGGTAGCTACACAGCGAAGTGTGAACATTTGGTGGCGCAGTTGTCCGCAGGCCGGTCGTAGAGTGTCGTGGCGGCGTCGTTGCGACACCGGCGACGCCTGCGCCAGGCGAGATGCGAAAATTATGCGGTTACTGGACGATGCCATAAACGTCTGCCTCCACCACATAGTTACACGGACACTTGGTGGCTACCTATATTTTTATGGACATCATTACCAAAGGACGATAGAATGAAACTGGTGAAATAATAGTGGTTTCAACAAAAGGTCGCGGTTCAAATGATAATGAGTGGTTTTTTCAATATACAGTTAGTATAGAAAAATTGCCAACTAACGCAGCAAACGGAAAAAGAACAACAGTTGCAAATATTGATTGTTTACGACTACAAAGCGAACATTGTATCACGTTTTGTTTGCAAAAAGATCTGTAGGTGTAGTCGGTGTAGACAAGACACTGTGGGCGTTTGTACTGTGTAACACGCTGCCGATAACTTTCATCTGGGAAGCCCTTGTTACGTATGCTCTCGACGAATAGAGAAAGAAATTGCGGTTGCCTTTTTAGAGTTCATTGATTGGATATCAGAAGTACTACAAATACTTGTATCGTCTTTGGATCCGTCCACATTATTGAGATGTATCGATGCCCATATCTTTGCGTAATGACTGTCGTTACGTTTTTCCTGCGATAAAATTATCCTAAAAGGGATTAAAACTACCGGATGTTAAAAAATCCCAGACGCAGTATGTTAAAAGAAAATGTTGCACACGACACCATAGATTTATTTAAAGCCTGCTCCAATGTTCATTGGATTGCCTTCATAAATCTTGCAGACTAACCAAGACAAGACGATAAGACAACGACGCACTATTGATGAGGATATAAACTTGCACATCCTTACTAAACGATGTTGATCTAAACAATCCTTTAGGTTTGTTTATTGTCAAGAAATTTCATGTATTAGAAAGACGAGGTCATGTTTAGGGGGTGTGTACTGACCATCTAAGTGAACCACTTTTTACATGGGACCAACATCGTAATCTCTATCTGTACCAAAATCCAATCTGCCTTTTCCCAACTTTATTGGGGTCGGCTTCCAGTCTAACCGGATGTAGCTGAATTCCAGTATTTTACATGGAGCGAATGCCTATCTGACCTCCACAACCCAGTTACTGGGTATTACGAAACCTCTTGGTAAGACTGGTTGTCAGACTTTCGGGCTTCTGACGAACCATAACGACTGTCAAAGATCCACGAAAGACAGCCGGGACCAACAGCTTATCTTGCTTTCCGAGGCACGGAGGAGTCTCGGTGTGTAAAGATGGTCACCGATCCACATACCTACCTCGGCAAGCGTAGCTTAACCTGATGAATCGAATCGACCCGTGCGGCTGTTATTTCTTAGCCACGAGCTCGAATCTCAATCTGTTCCACACTCTTTTAAATATGACTGCCCCTTTCAGATACATGCTGTATATTCAAATCGTTTTAGTTATCCAAATCTCTGATCTCACTAGTAATAGTAGTAGTAGTTATAAAATAAATAAAATCTGTCAAGTGCGAGTCGGACTCGCACACGAAGGGTTCCATACCATGTCGTACAAGATTTAACACTATGAATTTTTGTAATACTTTCGTAAAGGTAACAGCAGAGGCGCTATAAAAAAACAAAGATTTGTAAAGAAATTGTCTAATTTTAATGAGAAAATGTTGTTGTGTTAAAATATAGGTGTGGGAGTATATTTCATTTATTTTAAGAGAAAAATATTAAGTTAACTTTATCCAGTAACATGCATTAACTAAAGTCAAAGTTATTTATTTGCTACTAACATAGTATTAGTAGGTATAAATAGGTATATATGGTAGGTAAGCAGGTAGATATGTAGGGTAGGTAGGGTAGGTTAGGTACCTACCTACCCTGGTAAGAAGGGTAGGGTAGGTAATTAGGTAGAAATAGGTAATTAGGAAAGGTAGATGCGCCGTAGATAAGTACTTACTGCTAACCGTGCGAAGCCAGGCCGGGTAAAGCTAGTTACTTATAAATAAAAGGATTTCTCTTGCTACATCAGACTATATTGTACAAAATAGAATGTAAGTAGTACGCCAAATTTTAATTATAACTGTGCGTTTGCACTGGCGAAACATTCACAACAAAACATGTTGGAATCTCTATTTTCTGTCAATTTTTCATACAATGTTTGACAGGAACTAGAGATTTCAACATGTTTTGTCATGATATTTCGCCAGTGCAAATGCACGGGTCAATACAGGTATTTATTAACGTTATTTTTGATAGTCATACAGAAATCTATTATTTCTTACTTATTATTTTTACACATCCCATCGGACTATGAGAGTGAGGGAAGAGAGAGTGCACTCCTGTCTGCGCACACACTTGTGCACTATAATATCTCCCGCGCCGAAGGCCAGTCTCCGTTGAGATTTGCCGCCGTGATCGAATATTTTTACACCAATAATTTTTCTCAATATGAAATTGTATCCACAACGGTTTAAGGTAACTGAATAGTACACTGTATGTGCCAGCATTCATTTAAATGTTACTGAATATATTGTCTATTGGAGTGTAGTTTTAACATGAGGTCACATTAACACCGTCTAGGGATACTTTGAAAAAAGTCGATAAAGTTCTTAAACTCAAAAAATACTGGCCGGTTTTAAAATCTTGTGAAGAAAGAGAGTATTTTGTAGACCTTTTTGGATGATCGAAATTTAAATGATCGAAATAGTATATGCTGTCATGATAGTAGGTAAGTACTTACTAATTCCATGTCATTACTCCGACTATTAAATAGTTATCTGTGGAATTTATATCGCATAATATTAGCATGAAATACAAAATTATTACTTTAAGTTGCAGAAAATCGCCCATATTATATAAAATACGTTATGAATCGGCGTTTTTAGTATTTGTTGATTATAAACAGTATATGTAACATGATACACACAAGTTTCAAATTCCTAATTTGTTTAGTTGTTGAGATAGAGCTCGTACAAAAATGGTCTAAAACAGACAACTTCTACGGCCCCCTAATTCATCATTTTTGAAGATAAAAACAAATAAAAATTATATTTATTCTCTACTCGATGAGCTCTAGAAAATGATACCCCACATGCCAGGGTCAGATTACTTTTTTTTCAAAATTTAATTTTATTGTATGGCGACCCCCCTTTAATTTTTAATTTTATTATTTGTTGCTCTTGCGGCAATAGAAATGCTCAATCTGTGAAATTTTCAACTGCTTCCTATTATGGTTCATGAGATAGAGCTCGCTGACAGACAGACGGACAGCGGAGGCTTATGAATAGGGTTCCGTTTGTCACCCTTCGGGTACGGAACCCTAAAAAATAGCAAAAATTTAAGTGTTTTAGTATATAATTTTATTTTAAGGTATTTTTCGCATGCTGAAATAAGTAAGCAAAATATGTCGATCTACTTAAAATACAATACCTTTTATGCATAATTTTTTATGCAAAATAAAGATATTTATAAAGATATTATTATTAGTTTTAGAGAAACTTGCTAAATTGCTTTTTAAAATAGATTTGAACTTCAATATTATCATTTATATCTTAAAGAAAGTTATTTTCAGCTGAAACCACGAAAGCTAAAAGCGGTTTTATGTCAACAAGATAACTATTTAGACAGGTTAAATAAAGTACCTCAAGACTCAAGCTTATTACTAAGATTAGGAGGGTTTTTACTAGATTTATTTGACATCTTATCTATCTAGTCAAAAGAATCCGTGCGTAAATTGTCTTATGTTTGTTTCCAACGAATTGAAGTTTATTTAAATAAGAGAAACGAGTTGAATTACGCCCGGTTGATCTCGCTCGGCTAAAGAGCCACTTAGACTTGGCAGGAGCCGAACGGTCCTTAAATATATTGCGTTGGGTTAGTCCATTTACCTCGGGGGATCTTAAAAAGTTGTTCGGGATTCTACATAGTCAAAGTTTAAGAATTTCTTTTTAAGCACGTGAGATATTCTTGGTTAATGTTTCTGAAGGAAGGAAGGATCGGAACTTTGTAATGGTAGAGTTGAAAAACGTGAAGTGTATTATGGAATGGAGAATTTAATGTTTTCTTTCGTGTTCCAGTGGGATTGAAAACAGTAGGTAGGTACCTATGTACTTAACATAATGTTATACTTGTTTCTGCCCAATGCAAAAATTTTTTTTCAAATCCGACTATTAGTTCCAGAGAACACCCCCTACACACAAACTTACAAACAAACAAACAAACATACAAATTTTACCTCTTTATAATATAGATTTGACTAGCTTCTGCTCGCGACTTCGTCCGCGTAAAATTTCTTGTTTTCCTCATCCACCGCCGTCGCAGCCCATCGTTCGTCCGAGCTATTACTTCGTTTTCGCTTAGTGTTCTTTCAGACTTTTTAATTATTAGTCGGTTCCTTAGGGTCGTAGCGTGATGTTAAATAACTTCCTTAATAATTGGGCTATCAAATACAAAAATAATTTTTCAAATCCGACTGGTACTTCTCTATAGCGCACCTACCTACATACATACCTACCTACCTGCCTACATACATACCTACCTACCTACCTACCTACCCTACCTACCTACCTAGGTAGGTAGGGTAGGTAGGTAGGTAGGGTAGGTACCCTACCTACCTACCTACCTACCTACCCTACCTTCACCTACTTATCCTAAGAACCTTCTCCTTACAATAACAAATACATAAAAATAATAATTATCAACATTGGTCCAGCCGTTCATGCGTGCATGCCGTGACCAAGGAAAATAGGGATTAATTTTTATATAGATTAAATCTTCTCTACCAGTCAACCAAGGGTGGTTAAGAGATAAGATGGCAGGTGCTCTGATTGAGAGGAGATAACAATACAAAATTATAAAAAGATAACATTATAAGTTTGTATGTAAGGGGTAATCTCCGGAACAACCAGTCAGATTTGAAAAATACGTGGCTCATTTGATAACCCAATTCTTGAGGAAGGCTCGCGGACGAAGTCGCGGGCAAAATAGGTGTCGTAAATAGGGCATGCATTCCGGAATTCCGGAATCTCGTAATTCCGGAATACCGTTGCATTTTTTTAGATATTTCAATTCCGGAGTTGAGAGGAGTAATATCGTAATTCCGATATTCATAATTTCTGATAGTTCGATTATTATTTTTACCTTTCCTAAACCCAATAATGAAGAAATTTCTGAGATTTAAACTCCTTGCAAGCCCATCGACTCAACAACTGCACAGGCCTCCGAACTAGATTCTTCTGAACTCGTAAAATTGGTTCACAAGTACTGAAGTACATAAATAGGTTTTCGCTTTGAATAAGTAAAACTTTTTAAATAGCGTGATATTATTTATGACCGGAACAAAGAGCGCTGCGATTTATTGTTGTATTTTCAATCGAAAATACAACAATAGACAAAAAAGAAATGTTCATCGATAGCTAAACTATTTGTTTGAATTCATATTGGAATGAAATGAAGGGAGATGAAACAATATCATGCACCGGGGTTTTAAAATAGATTGAATCTAATATATTGTGTGTGAGAGGAGCTCGTGGCTAAGTAATAACAAGCCGCACGGGTCAATCCATCAGGTTAAGCTACGCTTGCCGGGGTTGGTCAGTGGATGGGTGACCATCTTTACATACCGAGACTCCTCCGTGCCTCGGAAAGCACGTTAAGCCGTTGGTCCCGGCTGTCATTTGTGGATCTTTGACAGTCGTTACGAGTCGTCAGAAGCCCGAAAGTCTGACACCAGTCTTACCAAGGGGTATCGTATTACCCAGTTACTGGGTTGTGGAGGTCAGATAGGCAGTCGCTCCATGTAAAATACTGGTATTCAGCTGCATCCGGTTAGACTGGAAGCCGACCCCAAGATAGTTGGGAAAAGGCTAGGAAGATTGAATCTAATATATTGTGTATCAATAAAAAATTCTCTCTCTTTTCTGTTATGTGTTTTTGCATTCGGGTTTTAGGAAAACTCAGGTGTAGGTGTAGGTAGGTATAACAGAACATAAGATCACGCCTGTGTTCCCCACTGGGCTAGGCAGAGGTGTACCCATAATACGCTCACATTTCGCCAGTTATGTGTAATAGGGGCGAGCCTATTCCCATCAACCGGGTATAAATCCAGATAGGTATGTGAGAACGAAATCCAAAGAACAGTAGTGTCTCTACCGGGGTTGCGGGATGTCCTAAGGGGAAACTGTGGCCCCCGGCACGGGCGAGGGAAGGAACACGGGTGGGTTTTAGTCAGTAAGAGTCTGACACGCCCTTCCCGCCCGCCCAGTGCTGGAGAAGTCATTTGATGATTAACCACCCAAAAAAAAAAAAACAACAGTAGTGTCTTACTCAATATTATTTATAAATAAAATGAACAGCTTTTCAGTGTTGTTAATATCTCATGTTTCAGTTGCTCCTGCCATGTGTTCGAAACTTGTATTTATGATCTAAAGTTGCGGACGTAGCGAACTATAACAAAACTCTTGCGCCATATGCCGCGGAACATTCTAGAAAGGCGTGTTACTTGTTAGTTACTTAATAAAAGTTACCGTCGAGTGTAACATCTCATTATACTTACAGCTTTACCATGGATACGGCACTTTTATGTGCGAACTTTCTTTTTATTTTAGTACTTTTTTAGAGGTACAGGAACTCGTAACACAATACTGTTCGCGGTACTAAGGACGCTAATGCACCAGCGTGTTATATTTCTTTCAATATTTCTGTGAGGAATGGTTGTGGCTTTTTACAAAATTGCCTTTGATGTAAACGAAGGAATGACTGGGTGGTGCAAAATTGTTGAGTGTCTTTATTTTGTTTGCGTCAGACTTTAATTGCTTGATGTTTTCAAAGAGATCTTCTTGTTTATTCAAAAGTAAAATGAAACGTACATAAATAAAAACTTATACCTAATTAATGAATGCAATAAAAATATCATATCCTAACTTAAGGTGGATCCGCAGTTGTGGCCCGCGAAAATCAAATTTTCCTATTGTTTTTTTTGCAATTTGCCAGTCAGTGTCAGGTTGTGTATTGATCAAAATATGATGCGCCACTAAAACAGATATTTAATTACACAATTATAATCATTAGAATCATTAATACATCTCTCTAAGTTAGATTTGTTCCATAAAAAGAATATAATTAGTCGTACAACAATATTGTACGATTATTCAATCGAAGTAGAAATTAATCCGTGCAATGGGTATTTTATAAGAAAAAAAGGAGCTTGGACGATGATTAAATAATCCTTTTCAAAATCTTAATTAATTCTGTATAATCGGTTTACCTCAGTTGATTAAATTTTAAACCCCTTTCTGAGGCTTTTTTGAGGAGGAATATTATTAGCCAAACCATTTGTAGAGACTTGCACAACCACGTAAACCTGCCTTCATCATCATCATTGGCAGCCTTGTTCCACCCATCACTGTTGAGTATCTTCCCTTTTGCGACATTAAGTGGAACATTTAGGCAGAGAACTTAGTACACAAATCAAAACACTGTGTCATAAAATACCCGTATTAACTTTCAGACAAACGCGTACTAAACTCTTGAATGTCGTCGTAAATGAATTCAGAGTAAATTTAAACTGACACACTCCTGCATATACTTAAAGAGTTGATGTTAATTTAACGTAAGTTTCAAATGACGCCTATTAGAAGCGCTTTGTTAGTACATAATAGGCTCTGACTGTAGCTGTCATATAAAACGAACGGTAATTGGGTACTTACTTAGGTACTGACTCACTTGTTGTGATTAGGGTTACTATCTGTCCGGTTATGTCCGGATTTATAGCGTCTCCGGACTTGGTCCGGCCGTGTTATTTGTCCGGAATTTTTGACATAAGGGTGGACTGAAAAATTAAAGATCAAAAAGTAAAATATCCTAGAGTTCTTTGCAAATGTCCACTTTTTGTCAAGACTTCTAAACCTTCTCCACACCTCTTCTGACATTATTGGTGATGTTCTTCAGAAGGGTCAGGTGCGTAATAGTCGCAACCTGCGTGCGTGTATGACCATGCAGATGTACAAACGTAGTCGAAGCAAAAGAAGGCGTTCTATAGTTTCTGCCTACCCACCCCAATGGGAAGAAGGCGTGAGTTTATGTATCTGTACTGTATTCTAAAATTTCGAAATGGTAACCCTTCTTGTGATGTTCTTTTATTTATTTAAATGAATTTAGGTAGTTTCGCTCCATTCCGGGAGGCAGTTTCTTCTTTTCGATTTGGCTTTCCTTTTGCCGTAGCTTTGGTAGTTTAGATGCCTATTTAAATAATGAATGGTTATTTACTAGCAGTATAGTTAAGCATATGACACATTGAGTGCGAAATAACGTACTTATATCGTAATTACAGAAACACATGAAGCCGTTTCGTTCAACCTTATTATGCATTTAAGTAACTTGACTATTCTATTAGTGGCTCATTATGAACTAATGGTATACAATGTTCCCACCGACACACCTAGTCATCGAGTTCCCAGCGCTTCAGGAAACATGAAGTTGAACAATAACATTCTCGATATAAGTAACTTAATGTAGGTACACATAAATGTATAGTTTTATTTAGGTATACTAGTCTTTTGGTAAGCAAATACGGCTGACTAAGTGACGCGTTCAGCACATCTAAACGCGTTCAAGAGCTGTCAGTGTACCTACAATATTCCATAACAATTTTGACACTGACATTTCTTGAACGCGTTTAGAAATGCTGATCGCGTTCAGTTTCATTGGTGAAATCAGCCCTAAGATTCGTATATGAGTTTTTTTTTGTATGGGTGGTAATCTTTCCTTTTCGTGTCCTGGTGTCAGTTTTTTATGCCGCCCATGGTCTTCTGACTTGCCTTCATATGCATTCGAGAAATATCTCTCAGGCATTCCTCACGATGTTTTCCTTCACTGTTTTTTAAGCAAGTGATAATTATACAATACGCACATGAATCCGAAAAGTCTAGAGGTTCATGGCTTGGGTTCTGCTTGAGACCTATAACTTAGCTGTCACTGTAGCACTGCTGTTATGTGATAAAAGAAATAATAGTAATTCGAAACCGTTTTTTTCTAGCATGCGTTTACAAAACTGATGTTACACAAAGAAAGAGAAGAACTCGGGAATTTCCTACATAATTATTTGTTTACGAAATTAGAAACATACACACTGTGCATCAAAATACACTGCACTGCACAATTGCCCATAGCAGGCATTCCAATTAAATTAATAACCTGATTACCTGACCCTTTCTTGTTGTGACCAAGCATTCTTTTTTTTAAACCCGATTGAATTTAAAAGGGACTTAGCAATTGAGCCCTTCTGAGAATCTGCAATATCAAATGACTGGAGCAAGAGGAATTTAATCATATAGGAGTTGTATACAGGATGTTTTGATGTGGTTCGTCTACTGTGTTGCAAGTTTACAGGAATGTTTTTGATAGTTTTCAAGACTGCCAGAATGGATTACCTACGGAATTTGAAGACGCGACGCTGTTGTTTATGCAGCTTTTGTATCCTCCTTCCCTCAAATATGGCGAGGCGGGTAGTGGCTGATCTTTGCCTGGTTGTCTTGCTGCACGGGACACGAAAATGAAAATGGCGGGCCGTGCTTTGGACAGCCCTGCTCTAAATGATGGTGAAAAGCGCGTCAAAATTCGCTGTGGACTTTAGAAGAACAACGTGATCACACAGACGGACACGAAACAAGACTTTAATTTATAAGATCTATAGAAGTAAGAACAGAACAGCTCTTTGTTGTTTTATATCAAAATGCACAACATTTTGTTTTTTCTTAAAGTAAGCAACATTAAAATAAGGCTGCCAGTCCACTGAAGCGGAGAGGAGAGGAGAGGAGCGGAGATGTGCCATTATTAACCAATCAAATCTAAACTCAGGGGCGGAGTCAAGATTCTATTGGTTAATATTGACACATTTCCGCTCCTCTTTTCTCCTCTCCGCTCCAGTGGACAGGCAGCCTTAGACTCGACGCATTGAAAAACATTCCGATTTTTGTTCTACAGCATTACATGTTCAATCAATCTTCCTAGCCTTTTTCCCAACTATCTTGGGGTCGGCTTCCAGTCTAACCGGATGCAGCTGAATACCAGTATTTTACATGGAGCGACTGCCTATCTGACCTCCACAACCCAGTAACTGGTGTGGCAGCTAGGGCTGCACAGGGTAGGCTGCGCAGGCTGCCAAGAGATAGGTAGGTAGATTAGGTAGAAGATAATGAAACATCAAGGAAGGTTAATACATATATTTAGATACTTAGATAGATAGGAAGAAGTAACACGGCTAGGTCGCGGGTAGGTCCTAAACACTGTGTCTGAGCTCTCGCACTTATAGGTAGAGGAAGGGTACCGTCCTTGGCAGCACGTGGTAGACGTGGGGGCCTGTCAGCACAGGCTCCGCAGTAGTAGGGCGGACGGCCCTCGTAGGACGACAGATGGTGTGCGTCGGTAGCAGGTGGAGGCTGCCTGTCAGCACAGGCTCCGCAGGTAGATTGCGGCAGTAGGCCCTAGGTAGGCGAGGCCTCGGTAGCGTGCGTAGGGAGCTACGCATCCGTGGCAGGCAGGCATGCAGGTATGGGTAAGAGGTCCTGCCCTCAGCCCGTACGGTGAGCCCTGCAAGGCGCGTGAGAAAGCGCATGTTAGCGGTGCAGTGCGAGTAGAAGCAGGCCGCATGCGGTGTGTTAGCTTCATCCCCCATTTAGCGACCAAGAACGGTATGGGTAGCGGAGTAGGCGGAAGCTTAACACATCGCAGCGGCTTACAGGCAGAGAGAGATAGTGCAGAGACAGCGTGGCACATTCGCAGATGATAAGTTAGGTTAAGTGAAACACAAGGTAACGTGATCATAGCAGATAGCAGAAGGAAGGATACAATGATCACGGCAGATGGCACACTATATAGTAGTTTATAGTACACATTATAATAATGAGGAACTCACCCTAGATTCGGGGCTCATAGCTGACCTTAGAGGTTAGCTGTCACCAGTACAGTAAACGGAAGTCAAATGACAGAGCCAAGAGCTATACTGAGACAGATAGTGTTGTGACATGTGTTTTAGTGTTGTGATTAGTAACTTACTAAATATCATTATAGCAACACTCGACTATTCAGTTGCACAACGTTACACTGGGTAATACGATACTCCTTGGTAAGACTGCTGTCAGACTTTCGGGCTTCTGATGACTCATAACGACTGTCAAAGGTCCACAAATGACACCCGGGACCAACAGCTTAACGTGCTTTCCGAGGCACGGAGGAGTCTCGGTATGTAAAGATGGTCACCCATCCACTGACCAACCCCGGCAAGCGTAGCTTAACCTGATGGATCGACCAGTGCGGCTTGTTATTACTTAGCCACGAGCTCCTCATTACATGTTCAAATTGTCAAAATATCTGCATTACATGTTCAAATTGTCAAAATATCTGCAGGTTTATTGCGGGTCATATTTTGTTAAATAATAAAAACATCGAAACACATCGTATTAAGTAAATGCTTTTCCAATATTTCCGCGAACTCTTTTGGTTAACATAATAAATATTTGCACGAATGTTTTCTACTGCAATTACTGACATACATAACATACATTAACGGTTTTGGTCAAAATAAATACGAAATTAAAAAGCAGGCTAAAACAGGTAAAGCTGGTTTTATTTTTAACCGACTTCCAAAAAGGAGGAGGTTCTATGTTCGACCTTACGTTTTGTTTTTTTTTTTCATATGATGATTTTTTCCTGTCACTGTTATTTGCATAGCAGTTAGTTAGTGGTATTCGAATTTGTGTGGGGTACCACAATTAAAAAGGGAAAAATAAAAACATTTTACAAACAAAAAACAAACCGATTTCCAAAAAAACACTACAAAGTGAAAAATAACTTTAATTTCGGAAGTCGGTGGCAAAAAACGAAAATTCAAAACCAAAGACCGACTTCCGAAATTAAAGTTATTTTTCACTTTGTTAGGTTTTTTTGGTACCGGTTGTTTTTAAATAATCCTTTTGATTCCGAAAAATCATTTACCTAATTTCTGCTCTTTCAATACAGGGTGAAACTGAATTCATGAGCCATCTCTTAAGGGGTCATTGTACTAATCATTATGAACAATTTTCACTACGGGACCAAAACTGAAATAAAAAAAAAAATCTGCTGTTCCCTACATTTTGCGAGATATGCGAATATATTTTGTAGGGAACGCTGATTTTATATTTTTGAAAAGGTACTTAACTGTTCTGCATACATTTCGATTTCATAATATATTTTTGTAAAGAAGACAATTTGGAAAAATCCCCAGTTTACTTCGTATATTTTCGCAGGTTTATTTCAAAGACTCTCAATTTCGTTCGTGTCGTCTGTTGATATAGTAAATTGATATTTAGTTAGGACTTCTAAGAAAGCTCTATCAAAAATATACTCAAGTTGTTTTTTTACTTGGTAGTTATTTCGGATGGTCCATTAAAGTATATTTTGAATAGCGAACTGTGTGTAGGTATAGTCGAGCTAGTTAGTGTGTGTGTGTGTTCAATAAATAATAAATGTTGGATTAGCAATCAACTCGGTATGTCGCCCTGCCCCACACTGCAGGGGTTGCGGGAAAGTCCGAAAGGGATACAGTGGCTGCTGGCAACGTACAGGCAACTGAAGGAACACGGGTGGGTTATAGTCGGTAAGAGTATGACACGCCCTTCCGCTCCGCCCAGAGCGGGAGAAGTTATTTGGTAAAATACCACACCAAAAAAAAAAAGTCATGTCGCACTGCTAGTCATTAACGAGAAGCGAGCAACTAAACTACTTAAATAGCAACGATCAGCGAATGCGCCGAAGACTCACTAGTATGCGTTTGCGTATAATTATGAGCCTCTCATCGAGTGTTCTGTCTGCCAAGCGACCGTCGCTGAGCGAGTACTAGCTGATAGCTATTGTTGCTGCAACAAACGAGTAATCGCCAGCGTTGTGAACAGACAGCGAACAACCTTTAATATAAATGTATCTCTTTTTCTTTCATGGAACCTACAATCTTTTTTAAGGTTTCTTGAGGGAGAAAAGCTAGCAGCCGCTTCCTCGTCGACGTCGCGGTCGGCGGTGGGACAAGGACACTCTCATTTAAATGACGTCTTAGCGCTTGTCAACTGTCACTTACCGTTGAAACGAATTCTACTAACTATTGGCAACTTGAATACGATTCCGTAAAGTCAATGACCGCTGTTTCAGCTCCACAAAGCCTAAAAGCTAGCAATGTATTCTATGTGAGTTAATTATTATCACTAATTAGTGGCGAACACACATTAAAGCATAATCACGTTATTATAATAACCGAACATCATCAATAAATGATAGCTGACCACAGAATCGATTGTCGCTTAGCACGGATAATGCATTGTTAGATTTACTAGTAATTATTATGTAGGTTTGGACGGTGCAGTTGTTGTGCTTATAATAATACAGGGACAAATAAATTAGCTAGCGAAACTTCGCAGACATGATGGATGGGTATCGATATCTATAATGGCGAAAAAACAAAATAGAACCTCAAATTCTGAACTCTTCATTTCTACAACTACAACTGTCGACGGTGTCCAATGGCCGCTGGTAGTGCAGTCACTTGAAATTATGAGTTTTAAAACACTTTATTTTGTTATGTTTAACCTTTCCTCTCTCATTCCTGCAATACACAGACTATGGAATATATGCATTTTCGCGAAAAGGGACGGAAGTGCGTAACAGGAAGCGCGCGCTATTTCATTAGACCAATGAGCGCGCGCGGATCTAGAGTTGGCCGTCAGATGATACCAACCAATTTTCAGAGAGGTTGGTACTGTCAGCCAAGACGTCAGAACACATCATATGCGACTACTGTAAGCTCGCTCGTTTTTATTTATCAATACCCATCACATCTGCGGAGTTTCGCTAGCTAATTTAATTTGACCCTGTATAGCTGTGTTTTGTGGTATAATAATAGCAGATAATAAGCACGTCTCTTACTCACAACAAACTTTACCAGTACCCTTAAAATAACCTTAAAAAAATATAAGTCAAGTCTCCACGTTCCACGTTCAAACTGAGAATTACTTCTCAGGCGAAACGGCAATAAACTGCTTTATGGTCTCAAGCGCAGCTGAACCGGTGGAAAATAATTATATAGCGGGCTTTCAACGTTATTTTCAGTGTAAGCATTGGATGTGAAAAGCCGGTGACGAGCCGTGGGCGGTAATGGAGGCGGTCGCCGAGGGCCCTTGCCGGCTGTATTGTGCAGTGGCCGCTGACAAGCCATTGTGGGCCATTGTGGCTCATGTGACCGTGTGCGCATCTGTTGCCGCTCGACCGTTTTATTCGGCCAATGTACACGACATGTGAGTACTCAGTATGGGCCTCTGGACAGTTGTGATGGCCCACATTGGCATTTTAATGACAATAGCGCTGTTGTCAATGAAAGCAAGAAAATAATGAACGGGCGTTTTGTATTACCATCTTTTTAGTGCTAGACAGTAAGTTTAACGTATATGGCCTACGGTAGATAGCAAACGTGAGTGTGTCATGAACACACACCAGCGCAGCGAGCATGGCGTACTGTGAGATAGCTTGAGTCACACATTTTATCACAATTTGGGCGATAAAACAGTTTTGTCACAAATGCTAGCACGGCGGCGTGAGATAATCTCTTGACTTGTGACATAACTTCTTGACGTTTATTTGGGATTCAATATGTCATGTTTGCTACTATGGCGCACCAATTTTGTCACAAATGCCACATAATGACTGTCGTCCGTAAGTCAAAAGTGAATTAGTTCACAACAAAATTAAAAAGTTGTAAAACTGTATGAACCTGCACTATAAAAACGTATTATTTTATTTGGTCGCATATTCACTGATCATAGCATAGACATTTTAATTTACTGAGTCACACTATGAAGTTAGCAACAAGAAAGGCATGTCGCGTCTCAGATTTTATCACATGGTTGACCCGTGCTAGCATTTAAGACAAATCACAAACGTCTTGGGTACGCCCTGTGCTAGCCCCGCAGGAATGTGTTTCCCATTTTATACAAGGTCCTATTAAAATAGATGGCCAATTTTAATACAGCGCAGCGTTCAGTACGTCTAACCTAAGATATGCAAGCAAAAAAAAAAAAAACACTGATTAGTTTTTTATTCGTGATCTTACTTAGACCTAAAATAATAAATGGCTTGGGTAACCAACATTTTTAGTGTATTTTCGTTAGCTGATTTATTTTTCTTGTAAGCATCTAATGCGTTTTCTTATTATTTTTTTACCATTGTCCTTGTTTTGGAGGTCTGAATGATTTCTAAAAGTTTGTCCATCTATTTTAATGGGATGGAATTTATACATTTATTAAAACTTGTTAACAAAGTATTTTTCTACAAATTCCCGCTCAATTAAAAGCTCTTGTTTTGTTTTTGTAGTTTAATGTTCAAAACATAAATAGTTCGAGTTATTTTCATTGAATTAATTAAAAGTTATTCACAATAATAGTTCAGCTGAAATTATAATATTCTCTGAGTAGGTAATCATTAAACAGCCAAGCGTAACGCGAACACAATATTAATTACCTATTAATTAAACTGTGTGCAAAGCCTGCAAACTACTGTTTGATATTAATTAATTGCACTGATAATAAAATATACAGTGGGTTTTGTTGAACAGTTGGAATGCAACTGTAGTTTAAAATCGATAGACAATTAATTGAATTATTGGATGATATCTTTTGTCCATTTCGTTGATAAGCCGTCAATGAAATGGACAAAAGATATTATTTTAAAATAATATTTTCACAATTTGGTTCCAATATTTCAACAAAACATTTAGTGACCGATGAAAGTGGATTGTACGCAAATGTCGTACTAAATCCACGTAGGACATTTTAGACAACACACAGCCCGGCAAAGAGATGTTTCATTCACACACGAGTGAAAACTGACTGTGTACATAGTTTATCTTGTGTGTAGGGAGTAGAATATTTACTGTTTATTAGTCCCACGTTGGGCGCCAGGATGCAGCGGCGTCCCCGGTGTGTTGTTTACGCGTCACGCCGCACGCGATCGATATCGAGCCTCACTCGCTCCGGTATTGAATTTTAATTAACCACACCAACTTAAATAACCATACCCGGAGTTCCCGAATTCCCAAAGTGCGTTAAACTCGGCGGTGGAACTTCTAGCGCTCTTCAAACGGGTTTCATACGAATTTCAACTGTCAGAGCTCATGCTCATCCTATAAGCTTACAGTGTAAATGGACTTTCCTGGAATCGAGTTGAGTTTCAAGCTTCCTCTAGTAATCTTTTCAAGTACCCATCTTAGATTCAGAAATAATTTAAGTACTCGTTATTCTATAAAAGAAAAATGATTTGTGTGGTTTATAGATATATGATTGTGAGAATATAATCAAAGTTAGTTCAGATTCAGATCAAGTGATCCAAAACATAATCTTCTACGCTGTTGAGCGTTCCATTTTTGAAAAATGATTTTCAGCAATCGTTATACACGCACGCACAGCACGGCGAGCGCTTATAAAAATGTTGCCAGTAAAAAACAATACTCCCTAACCCGATAGGCTCACCGAATCAGATTTAATATCCGCGGATATGGAAAGCCAATGCGATACCCTCGTTGGAATATTAGGAATCGATATGGTATTATCGAGGGATGTAAAAGTCTTAGTATGTTATTATCGTAACCGCAAGCTGTCACGAGAGCACTGCCCCTTTGGCCTTCAAACGATATGTAGTTTTCATAATTGCTAATATACAAATATGCTGCTTACTTAGGTTCACTGGTATTTCATAATTTATTGCCAAGATCTTCAAATATTCATCGAAGCCAGAAAGTGAATTTTTTCTACACCTTTCTGTTGGCACAAAAAGTATTCTTTAAATTCCTATAAAAAACAGAAGGGGAAGAAAAGAATATACTACATAAAAGCCTTGCTTTGTAGCCATCCCCCTTTAATGTTCTCTGTAGGGTTTAATGATTGTAAATGTGATAGCTGGAGCATTGTGAAGTGCATTCAAACGAAAGAGATACAGCGGGCAAGAGTCCCATAAAACAGGGGTCACTGCGGATTGCGGATGGATACCAGTTATTGAACTTTTCAATGGAATTTTTATCTTTGTGTTTGCGAATATCCACATCGGATGATTCCGAAGAGGCTGGGCTTGACAATTGATCAAAGCGCAAACTACAAAATTCTCTGTTCAATATAGGAACATTAGAATAGAATAGAATAGAATATTCTTTCAATGTTATAACAACAACAGCAACATTATTTCTTTTAACATTATATCTACATAGTTTTCCTGTTTAACCTTTAATGAACTTAGGTTAAACAGAAATACTTAGTGACTCAATACTGTTTAAAGTATAATACCATAATATCTTTAAAACGAATGACTTGTCCCTAAGCCAGCCATTTTTCTCCACGAATTTGAATTGAATTTAAGCAGGCATGGCGTCCTACTTACGAAATCAGAAAAAGCTAAAAACTTATCGAGTCAGAATTGATTAGAGCGAAAATCGTCGGCACTCGTTGGTACCTAAATCTCAACGGAGTCTGCTCATAGCAGTTTAATCTACAACAACGGGCGAAATTTGAAAGTTTGGGAATCATGGTACTTACGTATTCTTTGCAGCTTTTTGTTATTAATTTCGAATCGCGTTATTATACAAGGATATTAGGCACTTCGGGGAATGTTGGTATTATTAAGTATTCTTTTAGGATAGAATATAAGTAGAAAGCTTATATAATGTTTGCAGAGAGAAAATATGACATTATGCTAACAAAACGCAAGCTATACCATCTGTCGCCTCACTTGTGTGACTGTCCGTCTCGACTATAGCACAATATACACATGCAATAAATCTAATAAAAGTCTTCTAAAATGGTCCCATTTTATAAGTTAAATGCTCTTTAACTTCGATAACAGTGCGGTAAAGCGAAGGCAATTCAAAGAATCAAAAGATTCTAAGAATCACTTCGCATTTATTGTTAAATTTTTCATAATGTTCACTTTTCTCGAGCCTTTTGCAGCGCACTTGGTCACGGCTATACACCCCTGCCTGCCGAACCGAGACCAAAAAATGTATAAAGGACTCATTCCAATGAATAGTGTTCGCATAAATATCAAGACGATATTTAACCTTTTTCTATTGCCGCAATTACGATTGTATTCTTGCGTCATGTTACGATTACCCGCACTTTTGCTAAGCTATACTTGTTTGCATCTTCCTCGCTTTCCATCTAAAGTGGCTCTACAGCCGAGCGAGCTGCCACCTTTACTCTTTTTATTTTTTTCGCTTCCCTTCATCGCAGAGGTTCGTTTAATTGCATTAAAAAACTTATTATTCCATGCTGTATTTTTGCTTTATGACGTTGTGTATGTAAATTGGAAAATTCTTGCAAAAAACGACGCCTCATTCTGACTAATATTATTATCGTCTTCCTCTTCTCCTAGTTTATTTATTTTTATATAATAAATTGGGATGTTAATAATTTTAGGGTGCTGTTGTCTTAATTTGGTTGTGAGGGGGAGAAGTACTTAGAACTTTGCCTCCATTTCGGTCTGTTGGTTTGGGAAAATTATTGGGTAAGTATTTTCTTAGGCTTTGACTTACTGGAAATAAAACACATAAACCTCATCATAAAGCTCACAAGTTTTATTATTGTAGGTTGTAGCATCGTAGTAACCTTTTGTTCTCACAGTTCTCAGCACTTCTCCGCAGCTTCGAAGACAATAACGCTATAACTTAAAAAAGCAAGACATTCAGTAGCGAACCAAAACAAAGCTTCGAAGGAGACACACAAGAACTCATTTGTACGTAAGAGTTGACTGAATATGACCATTTAACCTGCGCTGTTCCCCTTCCAGTTGTTAAAACGAAAGCATTTTTCAGAGCGTTGGGTGCGCGACCGGGTGCAATTTGTGCTCCCCGACATCGGCATAGCTGCTTGAATACAATCGCGGAATGTTACCGTTAAATTACGCGAAAATGTTATTTATTCACGGGACGACGGATCGATTCAAGTTTGTGATCCGAACGTCTCCCGAATGCTTTGAATTTCCTCTCACTATAAATTGTTTTCTTTGTGAAATATTTCGCTTAGTTCGTTCCTTTTAATAGAATTTGTGTACCTACTTCGTGCTATTGATATTATTGGCTGGGTATTTGAATGTGTAAGTTTATATTTCTATTCGATATGTAATAAACACTCATGTTTTATTTAGACACTAGCATTTAACAAAATGTTTTTCTATCGTGTTAATTAAAATGAAACCACGCAACTTAAAATGCAACAAAAACAAGGAAATCGATTTCATGGTTCAGAAAAAAACTGGCCGTACCATGTATTGTATAGCAGACAACTTTGAACACGCAAAGTTAACTGCGGGAATAAGTAACGGTAGTGTATTTTAAATCAATACATGCTTTTATACCACGTACGTATGTTTTTCGACTTCTTCCTCCGAAGCGAGGCGTGTTGCTGATTCCTAAATAAATTTCTTTGCAGAAAACAGTTGTGTCTTCGGAGTTGTTTACTGACGGAGAGCAAACTTCCGAGAGCAAACTAAAACTGCTGACGCGTTATGATTTTTCCAGTTCTTTTAGTGTGTCTTCAGTTCTTGTGTGTGTTGTTTTGTGTACGTTCCCAATTTATAGAAGAATAAGAAGAAGTTTTTGTGTGCGATGATTCTGGGCTTCACATAATTCCCGGGACACGTAATGTCCTGGGAATTATGTGAAGCGGTAAACTAAGCGGCACTGTTGAAGCATCGTGTGTAAAATCAAACAGACATTATGGAAGATAAAACGCGAATTATGGTAATTACAACACGTTTATCCTAATTTAATCCCATTATCATATCAAAAGTCCGGTGCGACTCATTTGTCAACGCAACAATAATTCCTCAGAGGACGTGGATTTCTTCGCCGGCTCTTTCAAACCAGTAATATTACTCAGAGCTCGCTCCATCCCGACTATTCCCGACCAACCCTTTTTTGTGTGAAGCTCGTATTTTTCAGTGGCGAGCGAATGGAACGCAATTTGTATAACTCGCAACATTCCCTCTTGTTATGCTTGTACTTACCGCCTCTGAGAAACGGATGTGTCGGCACGCCAATATTTCTGTAATGATGCATTCTGTACTTTATTTGAGACTAGCGAACTGTCTGTCTGCTTTGAATTTATAATTGCTTTCAAAGAATTACGATAGTACATCGTTTGTAAGACTAAGCTGATATTTATGTTTGTATTGCTTAGACCTCTGACTTTAAATTGAAAAGTGTACTTCAAAGCCAAGTTTAGAGTGTCGATAACGAGCGGCGACAATCGACAAATTGTCCTGAGTGCAATTTATTGCGTCGGATAGAGTACGACCGGAGCCCTCCGGCCGCAGACACCGCTGACGTTGATGTACTCCCCAATCTTCAATCACACTTTACGTGGAATCGCGGCTCAGTAATTGATTAATTTGTTTATCTTAATCCATACAAATCCATTCTGGGAAGTTGTGCGTGTCTATTATTACCATATTTCTCAGCGGGCTGTTGACACCGGTGCGGAACGACTTCTCGCATTTCATTAGGGGCTGTTGTTATTGCTATTAGTACGTGCAGCACTGGAGCCCGGGTGTGTCTAAGTACCCGAATACGTTATCTCGCGTGGGAGAAGATTAAT
Source organism: Conistra vaccinii (assembly GCA_948150665.1). Taxonomy (NCBI): domain Eukaryota; kingdom Metazoa; phylum Arthropoda; class Insecta; order Lepidoptera; family Noctuidae; genus Conistra; species Conistra vaccinii. Next base: position 19,088,314 of record OX411318.1, read on the forward strand.
TTAGTTTATTGTGGTGAGCGTATATTGAACCCCGCGATGGCGGTGAGGTCGCGCGGTTCGATGGCCGCTCCGCTACATCACGCTGATTTGCATGTTTCTTACCGATTTCATGCTCTCCTTGTTTCTTTGTTCGCTTATTTCTTTCTCGGAATCGTGACAAACCGAATTCGTTGCATGACGCTGACGATGATTCCGATATCGTTAATATTTATATTAAAGTGCACCTTTTGTCTCAGAGCTGTGAGTGCACGTTGGCATGCGTCTCGTGGTGTTAATGAATTCAACAACATGGAACATTTAATAGAAAACGAGCGTTCGTGTCTGCAAGGTTTCGTTCCGAGAACTGTTAAAAAACTAACTCGGTGCATAATGGTGGTGGAGTGATACGAGTGAAGTGCTCGGTGGAGTGGAACGCCCTGAGATCGTGTTCGCGGTTGTTGGCGCCTGATTAAATCTGTCGGGTGCAAGTGCGGCAACATGCGGTCACCGACGACGACCTCCGGCGCGCCACACGCCCGTACCACCGCACCACCGCACCGCCGCACACCCGCAGCGATGCACCGCGCTCCGGTCCCTCGCTGAAATCAGACGCCGTGCACGCCTTACTCGCTTGGTTTAATAACGACGTCCAGTTTCAAGAGACGAAACCCAACTTGTTTGTATAAACGTGCCCGGAGCACCCCGGTGCATTGATTGAGAGTGCTAACAGAGCAGATATGTGTAGAACTAGTGCTCGCTCCCTGTTGCGTAGTTTACTGCCCGAATAAATATTCAAGAACGTGGGCGAGTGTGCAGCTGAATTAAAATTTTCACAAAACTGAGCAACGGCGGCAATAAAACGTCCAGGAGCTCTCTCGGGCCGGCGCGGCGGCGACCGGAGACCGTCACAAACTATCTGTGCGCGCCCGCCTGCATAAAACTTGCTAATCAACATACTCTCCAGTGTACCACATTTAAATGTTTAATGGCTTTCCTAAGGGTATGCGGGTAAAAGTGCCGCTGACGATTTTTTATTCATGTCATGCGATTCAGCTGAAACGATTTATTCTATTAAGGCATTGGAAAATGCCTATCATTTTTATTTTGGGAAGAGGGCGACGTGAAGCGGTGAGCGAAACGCAAATTTTGCTGAATTTCGTTATTATTATTTGGCACCGGTGAAGATTCACGATAGCGTGAGCTTGTGAAAAATCTAATAAAACAGGAGTGCGGGCGTGAGATTGGAAATATCGCTTAATGTCGTGGCGGGACCGCAGCGTCTCGGCAGCGGCAGCGGGACGAACACGTCCAAATTATTTCGGACACAATGGCACGGTAGACGGTAGGCCAACTTCATAGAAACGGACGAAGCGCGAGCTATACCTACGCGCCTCGATCGAGGTATGCGCGAGGTACGCAGACAGTCGCGTCTGTGCCGCAGTGACGAACGAACGGTGTGTTGTTTTTTTAACAATAACCGCGCGATTTTTACACTAAAAATAAATTCAAGTACATATTTAATATGACGAGTAGGATATATTGTTGCTGTTTTTGGTTGCATGAATTTGGCAATAACGCATCCAGAGATAACTTTTTTTAGATTACCTGGAAACTTTGAAAGGTATTATTATTAACAAACAACAACAACAAAATTATTTTATAGTCTTACTATAAAATAATTTTACTTACTGGTAGGTAGGTACATATTGTGTGTATTTTTAATGGATAAGTATTTCCTTTTATCTCCCGAAAAAAAGATGTCTGGATTAATAAATAAAGTGAATAGAGTAAAGGAAAGTGATAACACGAGTGAAATCGGTAGTTATAGGAGGTTCATGAATTAATACGGTAGGTACGCTTGTTTTAAAACCTCGGGCATTTGTGTTTTGTTTTGTTATTCAATTCACAAAGTATTTTATTTATTTGTGTAGATAAATAAAATCTGTCAAGTGCGAGTCGGACTCGCACACGAAGGGTTCCATACCATGTCGTACAAGATTTAACACTATGCATTTTTGTAATACTTTCGTAAAGGTAACAACAGAGGCGCTATAAAAAAACAAAGATTTGTAAAGAAATTGTCTAATTTTAATGAGAAAATGTTGTTGTGTTAAAATATAGGTGTAGGAGTATATTTCATTTATTTTAAGAGAAAAATATTAAGTTAACTTTATCCAGTAACATGCATTAACTAAAGTCAAAGTTATTTATTTGCTACTAACATAGTATTAGTAGGTATAAATAGGTATATATGGTAGGTAAGCAGGTGGATATGTAGGGTAGGTAGGGTAGGTTAGGTACCTACCTACCCTGTGGTAAGAAGGGTAGGGTAGGTAGGTAGGGTAGGTAATTAGGTAGAAATAGGTAATTAGGAAAGGTAGATGCGCCGTAGATAAGTACTTAGTGCTAACCGTGTGAAGCCAGGCCGGGTAAAGCTAGTTACTTATAAATAAAAGGATTTCTCTTGCTACATCAGACTATATTGTACAAAATAGAATGTAAGTAGTACGCCAAATTTTAATTATAACTGTGCGTTTGCACTGGCGAAACATTCACAACAAAACATGTTGGAATCTCTATTTTCTGTAAATTTTTCATACAATGTTTGACAGGAACTAGAGATTTCAACATGTTTTGTCGTGATGTTTCGCCAGTGCAAACGCACGGGTCAATACAGGTATTTATTTACGTTATTTTTGATAGTCATACAGAAATCTATTATTTCTTACTTATTATTTTTACACATCCCATCGGACTATGAGAGTGAGGGAAGAGAGAGTGCACTCGTGTCTGCGCACACACTTGTGCACTATAATATCTCCCGCGCCGAAGGCCAGTCTCCGTTGAGATTGGCCGCCATGACCGAATATTTTTACACCAATAATTTTTCTCAATATGAAATTGTATCCACAACGGTTTAAGCTAGGTAACTGAATAGTACACTGTATGTGCCACCATTCATTTCAATGTTACTGAATATATTGTCTATTGGAGTGTAGTTTTAACACGAGGTACACACATCAACACCGTCTAGGGATACTTTGAAAAAAGTCGATAAAGTTCTTACACTCAAAAAATACTGGCCGGTTTTAAACTTTTGTGAAGAAAGTTTATTTTGTAGACCTTTTTGGATGATCGAAATTTAAATGATCGAAATAGTATACGCTGCCATGATAGTAGGTACTTACTAATTCCATGTCCTTACTCCGACTATTAAGTAGTTATCTGTGGAATTTATATCGCATAATATTAGCATGAAATACAAAATTATTACTTTAAGTTGCAGAAAATCGCTCATATTATATAAAATACGTTATGAATCGGCGTTTTTAGTATTTGTTGATTATAAACAGTATATGTTACATGATACACACGAATTTCAAATTCCTAATTTGTTAAGTTGTTGAGATAGAGCTCGTACAAAAATGGTCTAAAACAGACAACTTCTACGGCCCTCTAATTCATCATTTTTGAAGATAAAAACAAATAAAAATTATATTTATTCTCTACTCGATGAGCTCTAGAAAATGATACCCCACATGCCAGGGTCAGATATTTTTTTTTTCAAAATTTAATTTTATTGTATGGCGACCCCCCTTTATTTTTTAATTTTATTATTTGTTGCTCTTGCGGCAATAGAAATGCTCAATCTGTGAAATTTTCAACTGCCTACCTATTACGGTTCATGAGATAAAGCTCGCTGACAGACAGACGGACAGCGGAGGCTTATGAATAGGGTTCCGTTTGTCACCCTTCGGGTACGGAACCCTAAAAAAGTATATTTACAATCACAAAACTAAATGGAAACACAAAGTAGGCAAATGTAATTAAAATACTGGAGGCGGGCAGCCCTATCGCATGTTTACGTACCGCGCGGCTGTAGGCACTTATTTCTAAGATATGGCTTAGTTATTCTACCGTCTACCGTGACAATGGCGGCACCTTCCACGTCACTTATCTTGATTTGATTCACTTATTTTTTTGCTTATTTATCAGATATCGGGTTTCTACTCTCTTTGTAGAGACTGATTAAATTTTTCGATAAAAAAGTAATATTTAGAAACGCTTCGAATCGGAGTTAACTGGACTGGAATAAATTAATTTGTTTGGTATGAAATATGGGATTAACGTGAAATTTGATGAACAATTCATGGAATAACACTTTATGTTATTAATATAATATTCATGCTTAAGTTTGCTTATCGCGCACGCACGGGGCGTAGACAAATGTTTGTTCAGAAACGTTAGCGTGTCTGGTTAATACTTACTCAGTGTTAGGTTAGTGATTCCTTATTACTTTCACAAACTGTAGCATACTTAGTTAGTGATGCTTTGGAACTAACATATTATTCACCGTCACGAGGTTTCTGCGCTTGTGATCCTGCCTTCAATGCCCAATTTTCAGATTCTGCAATGTTAATGGACTTCAAGCTACTCCTTACTTAATACTTAATAAAATATACCAGTCACTCTGTTCTGTAAAAAAATCATCGAGAAAACTTAGGTGAAGTGAGCTGTCATTCCACGATGCCACGAGCCTCACACGATGCGTTGTGGCACCGCACCGCAAAGATTTCGCCACATTGGCGCGGCGGTCACACGGTGAGACCGAGCGGTGCCGCTCCGGAGTCGCACCGCGTTCACCCCTCCGTGCTTCGTCTCGCTGGTTACAATTCCGGTGTACGTGCAGTGCGACGCCGGAACGCACCGTGTGGCATACCATTGGTTTTTGTATGTAGGACGCCGCAGCGACACGCTCCGGCACCGCGCCGCTGCCGCAACGCATCGGCCATGATGCTAACGTTTGAGATTTTTGACAGCTCACTTCACCTTAGTTTTCACGGTAAGATTTTTACAGAATTAATCGGCAGTACCTTTACGGCATCACAGGTGTACAGACTACACTAGTACACTGGCCACTTATCAAGCTTATACATATCCAGATAAGACGATCTCGTATTGTATAGGATGTCCGTACAATGCGAGGTCAGCATATCCTGCAAATGTATAGCTTGATATGTAGCCGTCTGTAACTGTGTACCTACCAGATTCACATAAATTAAAGGCTGCTTTTAACTTCCCACCAGCATATAAAATAAAAGCTGGTAAGCGATCCGCCACTTGCACTTTCCACGCTTGATTGCAAGTCTGACTTATCGCCGGCTATGATTCTTGTGTGACCCAATTCCCAACTGGGTGCTCTGTTTACCTTGTTACGGATGCAGGTGTTAGTATTACACGTATCCAGGTAAAACATTGTAAGGATGTAATCGTGTAAATATCTTTATTAATAATCAGAAAGCTTACAAACATTTATTGTTCTTATTTGTTGATCATACATACATCATCTGCCTAGCCTTTTCCCAACTATGTTGGGGTCGGCTTCCAGTCTAACCGGATGCAGCTGAATACCAGTATTTTACATGGAGCGACTGCCTATCTGACCTCCACAACCCAGTTACTGGGTAATACGATACGATAGGTAAGACTGATTGTCAGACTTTCGGGCTTCTGACTACTCGTAACGACTGCCAATGATCCACGAATGACAGCCGGGACCAACGGGTTAACGTGCTTTTCGAGGCACGGAGGGGTCTTGGTATGTAAAGATGGTCATCCATCCACGGACCAACCGCGGCAAGCGTAGCTTAACCTGAACGATCGACCCGTGCGGCTGTTATTACTTAACCACGAGCCCCTCATACATACACATTCATAAACTCACGCCTATTCCTATGGGGGTAGGCAGAAACTACAGAACGTCACCTGCTACGATCTTTGCATACTCCTTTTGCTTCGTTTACGTTCATACATTTGGTCCTGCTCGCACGTTTGTTGATCAATTACCCCTAAACGGATGTATGAATAAGGATACAATTTTGTTCAGAGCTGTATTAGTGGATAGAATTCTGGATTAGCCAAAACAACAATTTGTTGGTTGTCGAGGTTGACACAAACTAGTTATAATGTTACTTCAGGCATGTTATTTTTCATTATAAACTGCAGAGCCTTCATACGTCACCCGTGCTCTTGACACGAGCACGAGTATACACCGACTGACGGCAAGTTTTTAATTTTCGTGATAAATTACATTTTATATCAAGTGTTGAGCTTTGTATGCGCGTATATTTTCCCGCAAAACTCTTTTGCACTTTTTTGTGAGGATAGTAACTGTAACATTAAAAATGAAATGCAGTGTCAGCAGGTAATTATGCCTTCGCTATATTATTTTCTTTTTACAGTGACAGTAGCAATAAAATTAACTATTTTCTGTTTTTCAAGGGTTTTTATTAATTAGCTTATTAATTTAAAAAATCGATGATGTGAAACTTGTAACATTCACTCCAAGTTTGCTACATTTTGAAGTTTCTGTATCGAGATAAAGTAAAAAAGTTAAAAAAAGAAAGACTGATGCACATGCCCACATTTTTTACCAAATAACTCTTTTTTATAGATGACACGTTCTTGTTTAAAAATACGTTATAAAACCAAATTTTTGTTTTCGGTTTTTGCGATTCGTTTCCTCTTTTATTAATATATGTTAAACTTTATCATTTATTTATTAAACTACTCTTCGTAGATGCCAGACCACAATTTTTTTGTTAGATTTCTAACAATAATATGTATAATATTTTGTAATCTCTATTGTTGTCATGTTTCAGCCCAAAAAGACAGGATCTCTAAACCTCAACGAATTATATCATTGCTAACTTGAAGAGTACAACTGTGACGTAGCATGACAACTGAAGTGACAGGTATTACGTTTAGTCGGTTAACCAGACGCCTTTGACAGCTCTCTCGTCACGTGTTTTTTAGGGTTCCGTACCCGAAGGGTGACAAACGGAACCCTATTCATAAGCCTCCGCTGTCCGTCTGTCTGTCAGCGAGCTCTATCTCATGAACCGTAATAGGTAGGCAGTTGAAAATTTCACAGATTGTGCATTTCTATTGCCGCAAGAGCAACAAAAAATAAAATTAAAAAATAAAGGGGGGTCGCCATACAATAAAATTAAATTTTGAAAAAAAAATTATCTGACCCTGGCATGTGGGGTATCATTTTCTAGAGCTCATCGAGAAGAGAATAAATATAATTTTTATTTGTTTTTATCTTCAAAAATGATGAATTAGGGGGCCGTAGAAGTTGTCTGTTTTAGACCATTTTTGTACGAGCTCTATCTCAACAACTAAACAAATTAGGAATTTGAAACTTGTGTGTATCATGTAACATATACTGTTTATAATCAACAAATACTAAAATTGCCGATTCATAACGTATTTTATATAATATGGGCGATTTTCTGCAACTTAAAGTAATAATTTTGTATTTCATGCTAATATTATGCGATATAAATTCCACAGATAACTATTTAATAGTCGGAGTAATGACATGGAATTAGTAAGTACCTACTATCATGGCAGCATATACTATTTCGATCATCCAAAAAGGTCTACAAAATAAACTTTCTTCACAAGATTTTAAAACCAGCCAGTATTTTTTGAGTTTAAGAACTTTATCGACTTTTTTCAAAGTATCCCTAGACGGTAAAACTACACTCCAATAGACAATATATTCAGTAACATTGAAATGAATGCTGGCACATACAGTGTACTATTCAGTTACCTAGCTTAAACCGTTGTGGATACAATTTCATATTGAGAAAAACTATTGGTGTAAAAATATTCGGTCATGGCGGCCAATCTCAACGGAGACTGGCCTTCGGCGCGGGAGATATTATAGTGCACAAGTGTGTGCGCAGACACGAGTGCACTCTCTCTTCCCTCACTCTCATAGTCCGATGGGATGTGTAAAAATAATAAGTAAGAAATAATAGATTTCTGTATGACTATCAAAAATAACGTAAATAAATACCTGTATTGACCCGTGCGTTTGCACTGGCGAAACATCACGACAAAACATGTTGAAATCTCTAGTTCCTGTCAAACATTGTATGAAAAATTGACAGAAAATAGAGATTCCAACATGTTTTGTTGTGAACGTTTCGCCAGTGCAAACGCACAGTTATAATTAAAATTTGGCGTACTACTTACATTCTATTTTGTACAATATAGTCTGATGTAGCAAGAGAAATCCTTTTATTTATAAGTAACTAGCTTTACCCGGCCTGGCTTCGCACGGTTAGCACTAAGTACTTATCTTCGGCGCATCTACCTTTCCTAATTACCTATTTCTACCTAATTACCTACCCTACCTACCTACCCTACCCTTCTTACCAGGGTAGGTAGGTACCTAACCTACCCTTGGAGTGCTGTGTAGTCCCCTGGGGGACTGGTCTAGGGGATTTTAGTGGAACGACTCTACATATCTACCTGCTTACCTACCATATATACCTATTTATACCTACTAATACTAGGTATGTTTGTAGCAAATAAATAACTTTGACTTTAGTTAATGCATGTTACTGGATAAAGTTAACTTAATATTTTTCTCTTAAAATAAATGAAATATACTCCTACACGTATATTTTAACACAACAACATTTTCTCATTAAAATTAGACAATTTCTTTACAAATCTTTGTTTTTTTATAGCGCCTCTGTTGTTACCTTTACGAAAGTATTACAAAAATTCATAGTGTTAAATCTTGTACGACATGGTATGGAACCCTTCGTGTGCGAGTCCGACTCGCACTTGACAGATTTTATTTTTGTTTACCTTTAGTTAACTACCTAAACCAACAGATTTTAGTAAATGAAGACTCAGTCGTTGCAATGAATAAATAGCAAACAGTCGACGTGTCCATGTTGTTACTCCAAACATTCCTTTGCAACGAAGCTCCTTGCAGCTAGAAACTGTTGACACAAATAATAAGTTATTATTAAACACGCCACTGGAAAATAAATCGCAAATAAATTCATTAAATAACTATGGGCATGTATTTAATAGAACCTCAAATAATTCCTATTTCTTAAATTCCTAAAAATATTATTGAACACTCTAATATAATGAATGCGCCTCTTTTTGTGAACCTCTTATGATGGTTTCATCGGGGAGTTACTTAGATACAGTGACCAGTATACTCGCGTGTTCTTGGTCACATTTGTAACCTAACCTAACCCGTTAGTTCAGGGTATCCTAGTTTAGATATTGCAACCAACTGTGAGAAAAGGCTAGATATTAAAAAAGAGGCTCATTTATTTAAAAAAGGTTGCGCCTTTAGAAGCCCAAAAATATATTAGAGGATCATTCATTAAAAAAATTAGTGTAGGTACATCATAAGAAGAAGGCCAATAAGTTTTTAAAGGATCAGTAAAATATTTCCCATAACTATGTAGAGATATTGGAATATTTGCACAATAAATATAGTCAGAGTTCAAAGTAAAGAAAGATTCCAGGGCGGACCATAAAAGCCTCTTACCGTTCGTCATAGTCTGAATATATTAGAGCTATATATTATGTGCAGAGGTTTATCCAGTGAAGCAAACGCCGTAAATGTTTCTAGTATCAATATCTCTCGGGTTCCCTGTGTACCTTACAATATTTTGTGTGTTTTATGTGTATGTGTGCTCCCGTCGCCAATATTTTGAGTGCGAAAGTATTTTACGGGAGTTCTTTTTATACGTGGTCTGTTTGATCAAAATCCAGTGTTTTATCTGCGAACCCGGGGACAGATTGTCTTTTATTTCAACATTGACTTTGCACATAATGTTGTCTGTATTAAAAACTTCAGTTATTTTACAAGCTTTTATTTTAGGTTCTAAGTCACAGTATTTTTTTAATAAAAAAATACTGTAATTAAAAGACTTTTCTTGTAGCTAACCTTATCTTTTGTTTAACTTTAACAGGTTACCAGTTAACAAGTTTTCTTTTTAAGAATGTTTCAGAGGATTACATTATTTTATTAAACTTCTCCTTTGTAGAACTATTTAAATAAAAGCTTAACGTCTGTATAATTAAAAACTCAAACACTCATTTTTACGCCTAGGTGGAAAAAATTAAAACATTCAAAGAGTTAAAAAAATAAATTTATTTTGAAGTTGGGAAGTCAGTCTGGTGTGCCATTATTTGTGTTTCTTAATTACGACGTAAAAATGAATACCTTTGGAGTAAATGACTTGGAGGGAAATTCTTAGAATACAGCATTCTATAGCGGTCACTTTTTGAAAAGGAAATTAGATTTGTGGGTTCGTGAACCCTTGAACGATTTTCATCTGAATCACCATACCCGCGGGCCGACAGCCGCAGTCTTAGGACTGCGACACACAATTCTATTCCAAACTTAAATTGTTATGCATGACTTTCCAATTTGTGAGAATCGTTTCTCAACACCACGAGTTAACTACATATTTATGAGGACCGTGTAAGTTGGGGTGGAGAATATAAGAATATCTGGAGTGCTTGAGAATATATTTCCTCATAAGCATACTTTGTATAAAATCTGTGGGTAGGTAAGGCGTGCACACCGCGAGGGGGGTCGGTCCGCGAGCCTGCGGGCACTTGCCAGACGACGGCAACTACTTCGCGTAACTAAACTTGGGAGCGTTCCCATCTGAACGCTGTTCGTTTTCCTAGGATCATTTTCTTCTTCATAAAACTGTATTTAATTACTTTTGTTGAATATGAATTGGTAGCTTTATCGTTTATTAAGGTGAAACAATTAGATATTTTTTCCATACTTTCTGGGCGGTTTTACTCCACTGTTTGAAATCGTACATTCAAAGTTTAACATGATGCGCTCTTTTTACTAAAATTGTTCGGTACGGTGTTTCTGTGCGTGCGAACTATACGTTGTCCATGTAGACCAGCTTCTAACTGCTCATCACTGATACTATCTCTGTCGGACACGATGCCAGGTGAGACAGCGTCGTTTTTGGCCATGCCCACCATTGAGCTCGAGCCCGCGACTAGTTCCACCTTAAGGCTGCCTGTCCACTGGAGCGGAGAGGAGAAAAGAGGAGCGGAGATGTGCCAATATTAACCAATAGAATCTTGACTCAGGATCACTGATCTAAACTCAGGGGCGGACTCAAGATACTTTTGGTTAATGTTGGCACATCTCCGCTCCTCTTTTCTCCTCTCCGCTCCAGTGGACAGGCAGCCTAAGAGCCCTATTAAATTTTTTACGCTAAGTTCATGATATTTGACGCTGTAATTTTCTGCAGAAGTAAGTTATTTTAAATTATTTGATTATGAATAACGATAATGCCATTCGCTTTCTTGTTAGTTGGAATTACTTATTTAAAGTTTTATTTTCATGTTTCAACTATAAATATTTTACAAGGAAAACCGTCGGCGACGGAATTTTGACGCTCAAATTCACATTGTTTCATGCAATTGTAATGAAAGCTAAAATTACTATAAGATAAGTTGAATGTTTTACTTGTTTATTAGAGTACTAGAATTTATTTAAATTCGGTAAGTTTACACGGAAATAATCGTAAAGTAAAGCAAATAAATCTTGCTTTTCTGTACGACTTGATTCAGCGTTCATTATTATATTCCAGATAAACAAAATTTGATCAAATAAACTAATATGATATAAATAAACCTTCTATCTACAATGAATACGTTTCATTAGTTTTCGTTCCTCAATAAAATAAGACAAAATTATTTACAATAAATAAAATTAAAGTACTATAAATTCCGCGTCTATTCATAAATTACACGAAAAGAATGTGTAACTCCAACTTACAAGAGAATGGCACTATCGTTATACATAATCAAATAATTAAAATATCTTAAAAATGCTGCTGTAAATTACAGCGACAATAATTATGAAGTTGCGTGAAAATGTAATAGGGCTTTGAAGGTATCTTTTGTGTACTAAATTATATGTTTTTAAACACATTACTTACAGTTTATTAGACTGACTTACGAAGTTATGCCCCTATTCCTAAGGATGTCTAAATTTCTTCGGTATTCGTGTGAATTGAACGAAATTGAACTTTAGCAATAGTTTAGTCAAATATTGTCAAACGTGACCTTACATTTATCTAGCTAAGTAAAGGGGCCATGGGCTTAATGTGACGTGGGTGGCAAATGAATATGCGCACACGTCGCGTCACCACGAGTTCGTTCACTCGCACTCCCACGCATGCGTCCGCGCAGCTATCCGGGAAGCGACGTTCAGCGAACACAATTATGTTCCTATTGTATTGGACACGCTACGTACTTTATAATTATAGATATCGTGCCAACTCGCTGCCGTGAAATAAATTAGCTGGCATTGACAGTCAACTATTAGGTACTTACAATAACTTTAATTCTTGTTTTTTTACAATTATTATTATATTTCCTACTAACAATTTTACTATCATAACATAACAATCACGCCTTGTTTCCTCGAAGCGTTGGGCAGAGGTGTACCTATAGTAACATTTTGCCAGTTTTTATGTTTTAAGTCTTATGTAATAGGGGGCGAGCCTATTGCCATCAACCGGGCACGAATCCAGACTCCGGGCTGCTACTGAGAAATTCCAGATAGAAAAATCCAATGACACTTGCCCGACCTTTCAACCCAGGACCTCATGTTTAGCAGTAGCGCTTGCGACCACTAGACCTACGACCAATTGTAGTAATAATAGGTAACTAATTGAACATAATACGGCCTTAACCATGACAAGTGTTGAGTCGAAATGATTAAACGGTAACACGTTACGAAGCCACAGTTTTTATTGAATATCGTCTCGTCTCGCCCGACTCTCGAAAGTCGTCATCAATCACCGACTGACAGCAACAAACAATGCTGTATTATCGTAAATGCCGTTATGTCATGCTGTATGACATTACTTGCGCGTATTACGTACTTTTGTATTGAAAGCAGGAAATTGAGCGCCGATAAAAAGTTTTGTATTGAGGATTTTAACATTATTGCCGTCATGTAAAGATAACTGCTGCACTTCCGTTTATTCTGTTCAAATTTTGTTACCGTTTTATATGCTAACAGCAACGAAATATTCGATTCTAAAATCGCAACCCTCGGGTAAGTGACACATCGACGGCAAAGAAACGTCCATTCTACTTAGGATTCGACAGAGACATATTGAGGCAAGATACTACAGACTAGATGGAATACACGTCAAAATACCCTAACTAGAAACGTTTTCCAGATATGACGTGAAAAATTAGGTTGTTTGTCCCATATTCATAGCGGCGACCGCGATAAAGCCACCAGAATTGATGGCCATCGAAATTGGCCTATTGACAAGTGACGTCATCGATTCCGGAGTGGCGGTGACGTTGGCACGTCTACACCCGACGCCGGTCCCGTGATGAATGTCGTTTTACTGAGGGTTGATCGTGATCGTTCCAGCCAGCCGTACCTACGCAGGCGACCTATTTCCTATCGAAATACCCACGTGCTAACACAAATCACTCCACGTAAGCACTCGTAAACATATAGGCAGGAGCGAAGGGTGTGGATACCGGAATTAAACCCCGCCCCTATTAAGACAATCGAAACGTTATCTTAACGAGTGCTCGTCCTATACGTAGGTAGATAATGAGATCGATCGAATCCCGTTTCCAGTAAACGAAGATTAAACACCCGTATGTTTAATCTTCGTAGCGCTGCCATTTGATGTGCCTGCCATGAGCTGTAACGTTTTCCTATTGCAAAATGTAAATCTCCTAAATCTACTTTTTCGGTGAGAAGCTTTTTCAATATTAAATCTCGAAAAGAACAGAAAACACATCGGAGCTACAGTGGTACTGTGGTATATGGCATATTACATTGACTTCGATCTGACAGCCTTTTTTAATGAACCTGAATTTTTAAAGATCACTCGGAATTTTTCAAATCTCGTTGAACGGTTGAATGTACCCAGGTAGTTAGCGATTAGGGCACTCAATTTGTATTATTTGCGGTGAAAAGCTACAGTATTTTTCTGATCAATGTGTTTTTGGTTGGGCGCCAATTAAGATCATCGTCATTACGACCATCGTCGTAAAAGAAGCGAAGGCATGAAATTTTACGAACGAAAACAATTTTGAAAGCGACACAAAATAAATATCAATATGACAGATCATTCTGAAATTATGACTTTTGTTGAACAATGCACATGCATATACATGATGCAATCGCGTATTTAGAAAGTTCACTCACGAATCACGAATGAATAGTTTCGATTTACAGAAGATACGCTACTTGTTCAATATGCAATATGTTTCAATATTTTCAAACTTTGTAGGTCAACTCTGCTGGAATAATGGACAATACGGTCCACACTCTCACCGTATCTTAATGAATTAAGTTTTGTGCAGTTTGTATAAAAAATATCGAAATCCTTGCATAATATTAATGTCAAAGCACAAGTCAAGATTCTTGAGAGATTACCCTTACTTGCAAAAGCTCTTCTACTGCATAATATGCGTTATGAAAATCTTTCAAGACTCTGTACCCACGTTACATACTGTACACATTATTTCGACTTTGTATTTTATGTACTCTTCAACTATGTTCCACTTTACCAGTTATGCCCGGGTTACACGAAGCTAGTTTTTGCAGCCAGAATATCAAGCAAGTAATATACTGGCTTGTTATCCTGTACCCTAATTACGTAATGCACGATCAATAATAAATTGAAATGAATTGAAACAGATTGCTAGTCCATTGCTTCATAAGTTCGAAATAAAAATCGAGCAAATTTTTTTTTCGATTTTATAAAGCAATGGACTAGCAATCTGTTTCAATTCATATCAATTTATTATTGATCGTGCATTACGTAATTAGACTGCTGGCTTACCAATTATGGCCATATGGTTGAGCTCACACGGTGCTAGGAAATTTTAAGCCAGTAGCATTGCAGGTAGAGTAAAATGGACCGATTGGATATGGATACTAGCTTTGCTGGTCACACGAGGCTAGTACAAAAACCAGGAAAGTAAAATTAGTAGTGGAGAGCCTCACTAGCTCAAAAAGAGAACACCATTCTTTATCAGCTGCTAGCCTAAAAATAAGGACAGTTCTGAAGTGTCCTTGTTTTTAGGCTAGCAAGCAGCAAAGGTGGCACCAGAGTGACTAGCTTGCTAGCACAATCTTGAAAAACTAGCTTCGTGTAACCAAGGCATTACGCGAAACATCACCTACTGCGAGTTCATTTCAAACCGTTTAAAGACTTGAATGTCGACTAAACAAGGCAATAAATACTTTATAGGATTCTTGTGAGGCACAAAGGCGAATAGCGTTGCACTTGCATTTTATTGCACCGCGCTCGTACTGCGATGAAGCCAGGCCCCGAGTCCCCAACAAAGTAAAGATGACAAAGAGTGAAATGTCATTTAACCTTTGTCGTGCATAGACGTCGTGACTCTTGTACTTACGTAACAATAATGAGGTTTTAATACAACGTGTAATAGATCGTTGCTTGTTGGGCAATCGGTTACTATATTTCCGTGATGAACTTGAGTGTTAGGAGTGAAAAAACGTTGAGTAGGATGTGTGCTTGCGCAACTTGAAAGAAATCAGCTGTGATTTCTATTATACTATGGTCGTACATAAGTCATAAGTGTTAATAACCTATGTATGTCACAAACTCGTGACTTTGCCATTTACCTACGATGGTTATAGGTACTCTGGGACGGCTTTGGAATCTTCCTCAGCGAAGTAGGAAAATGAGAAGATCCTATCTATTTAAAAATTAAAACAGCTTGGAAGTTTAGTTTAAGCGAAGTTATGATGAAATTAGGTTATTATGGTAATGAAAATGATATTTTACAGTGTTACTAACAAAAGTTTTCCTTTGTTTCAGGTAATTTAAAGGAAGGAAAAGGCTAATGAGTGCGTGTGATATCCAGATACAATTTCCATATTGGCTAAGGTTGACTGGTAGAAAATGCCTCAGGCATTAAGTCCGCCTTTGTACAGTATTTTTTACTTGTGCATAAAGTTTTAATAAATAATAATAAATAAATATTGAACACAACCCACAAAATTCATAATCTGATTAATGGTAAGACAGGTAGCAGCTAACGATTTATTTTATTCACATCAGGCTTATTAGATATAACCTTGACTACAGAGCGTTGAGGGACTAATAATCTAATACCGAAAATAGAAATCGTCGATACACGTCAAAGTGAAAGGGTGTGCTACCAGAAGAATGGCTTAACAAAATCAGTTCCCGAGATATCTCCCGAGTGATTGATGCGGCGGGCGAGTCCGCTTAATTGCGAGCCTTCGTCATTTATATTGTAGTCGTTTAATCACGGCGGGACTGGACGCTATAAGGTCCACGATAGCGCCCGTCGAGACACTTACCATTATATTTATTGGTGTCACAAATTGTGGACGTTTAGCGACGCTACTATCACAAATAAGACGGTAATTAAGTAGTATTGGGTGTCCCACTGGAGATAGTTTCGTCTGAACACTGGACACCTTACCGTCATCGTCATTGGCAGACGTGTTCCACCCACTGCTGAGTAAAACCCTCCTGGCTTGTGCGCCATGCTTCCCTGGTCCATCCAAGTCTAAACACCATAAACATAACGTACACCGACCTGCAACTCGTAAGTCGTGGCCGTTACCACTGGGCCACCCACCACTGCTCACTAGGCCACCACTGCTCACTGGGCCAGCATTGCTCATTGGGCCACCACTGCTCATTGGGCCAACACTGCTCATTGGGCCACCACTGCTGATTGAGCTACCATTGCTCACTGGGCCACCACTGCTCGACACCTAATACTCAGTGGTATTTGCAGTTTAGTCGCTAGACCAGACTAACCTTTGCCTAAGTGGCTACGCTTCACTAACTAAACCTTTCGATTTTCGAAGTGCATAAGGTGACTGAACCACTCAATACTCAATGACTTACTAATTGAGTTTGACGTCATCCAATTTACAAGTTTATCACGTTCTGTATTTGGCTACATCAATAGTTTTAGTCAAAAAATATAATATTTCCATTCCTTATATCGTTAACTAAGTAATTAGGCTTCCCACGCGTTGTCGCATTTACATGAACAATTAAGAAAATTAAGTTGTCCGGTTTAAATAACCTTGGTATCCGTATATCTATGAATAAATAAAATTGTACTTCACATTTTTATATAACTTAAGGATTTTATACAAATACTTAAGCCCCACTAACACGATACAAGTTTGTTGCCTGTGTGTGGCATACAATATAATACAATTGAAGCAACAAATTACTCGCGGTGTTTAAACCCTGTTTACACGGTGCAGCTTTTATTGTTGTTTCAACTTATTGTATGCCAGTGCCACACAGGCAAACAAATCCAACCATGTAAAGCTGCATCCTAATTGCGTAACACATTTCACAATCACAATCTGAAGGATATTGCTAATCCCATGGTTCATAAGTTTGAAAATTCGTTTGGTCAACAACGTAAATAAAGTGATGAACGTGGCTGAACTGTCAAAATGAATGACATTACCATCGATTGCCGTTATAAGTGTGTTACCCAATTAAATACCCTACAGGATTTATACACATTTTAAATGCCGGCGAAACACAAAATAGTTAAACACATGTGATAACATAACGGGTCAGGGAAAGGGTAAATCATACCTAACCTATTTATATCTATTCTGTCGAATGAAGAAATAAAATCTGTTGGTAAGATGAAATATTAATTTCCCTTTGAGTATTAGTTCTAGCTCTAGACTCTCCAGTATTTCCATTCGTTTCCCGCCATCCTATTTATCAACTGCGCCATAGTCTCAGTGACATCCTTTATGTGTGGCTGGGGACCCATGAGTTTTAGCATTTTATAATATACTAGTTTGTCAGCACCACTTACTAACATTATTTGTTAGCTCTATAACGTATAAACAAATATCACAGCTATACGTTATGAAGTTACCGTCTGTAAGCTTTTAAATCCAGCTATCTAATTACGCAACACATTTTTTTAAACGATTACGTACGACTAATCTGTTTCATATATTGACAGTTCAACAACATTCATAGCGTTATTTACGTTGTTGCGCAGATTTTTTTTCGAACTTATGAAGCAATGGATTAGCAATCTGTTTCAAAACGATTCAGATTCAGATAATCGTGTATTACGTAATTAGGGTACTGAACGACTAACAAAGATTTAGTTAGTACATATTAACTTTCATTAAAGAATAGAAGAATGTTTTGTCGACAAGTTTCATGTACAAATTATTTACCTTCTGAAAGAACTTCTTCGAATAACCATTATGTCCATAATTAGATTGCCATTGTGAATAAATGACTGTGCAAATAATTCTATACCCATATATTGACTGTCATATTTGGTCCTTTTCTCCGCGGTCGGAAAATGAAGCTTTCAAATTAATGATTGTAAAATCTAACGAGGTGCTCTCGTACATTTGTTTAGGACGGGTTTTATTCCAAGAGATTAAAACAGTAGCAATTAACGTGAGGGATGGCGGCCACCATAATATCTTCTTACAGAAGTTTATAGGACCCTCGCGAACCGTTATAAAATAGGAAATTGTGTATATCACACGCTGGGGAATTGGATCCAGCTTTTAGTGAAGGAGAACTATTAGTTTTATTTTATTAGTGTTTAAAGGTCAAACCATGTGGGTGGTCAAGGATAGGTTTTGCTGTAGCTGTGTTTTAAAAAGCTGTGTCACGTTCACGTATACTGCCTTTTTTATTATTACAACAGCAATTTCTCTTTTCTTTTTCTTTTTGACTTTCAAACTTGTCTATTGATGGTCTAATAGTTTTTTTTTTTTGCCTTTTAATGTTTTTTTTACCTAAAATTATAAAATTCAAAAGTTAATAGTAAGTTAAACTAGGCTGAGAATCAGCACTTTTCGAACGTCAAAATTACATAAGACAGTCCCCAAAACGGGTGGGCGTTTTGGGGACTGTCTTATGTAATTTTGACCTTCACCACTTCCTAATGCTGGGAAGAAGAAGTAGCGCAACAAACTCCACAGCAGCACAGCTGTCTGTTCAGTTAGATATTATATTGTTGTTATATTTTATCCTTCTTTAATATCTTCCTTCTGTTTTTCCTGTCGAGCGAAAACAACAAGACATAGTAAATCGCACTCAATTATACGTCGTGTGGACAGGTATGTAAACTCGCGAGCTATCACCATATCCCACAGTGACGTAATGGAAAGACAACATTTATGTAATTTTAATACAAAAGTCGTCAAAGTCCCGGAATGTTTAAGTTGGCGGCGCTCGCGACAAAAGCTTCTGAATTAATTAGAGTTTATGTTTCTTCAAGCTAAATTAGAAGGTGCTCGTAGTCTGTCGCATTTTGTCACACTACTCGTTATTATTCGGAAGTTCTTTGTTATGATATAGGGGCTTTACTGTAATACCCTAAAAGGGTACCCATGCGTCTTGTGTTGTGTATAATATATTCCCCAATACACTTTGTTATCTTTGCCCGGATTCTGCACCTACATACTATGACAAAGTGTTTACGAATATTCAACGGAGTAAGCACCAATATAGATTCTTGCTATATCTACAAAAAAACCTGCAAAATAGGGACGTCTTCTGAAGAAACTCGATGCTACTGATAAAACGAAAATCAAAACTCAAGTACGATTAGCAAACAAAAACCTTTTGAATACGGAACGTTGAAATAATTTCGTGGCAAGAACACTTGTTTCAAAGTCAATATATTCATGGCTTGTTCACCACCCAACTAGAATTAGCGGAATACGTAGAAACGTTAACGTAACAAATATGTGAGGCTATTTCCGAGGGCAGGCGGCCACGCGACACCACAAGCAACATATAGCCTCATATAGCCCGTAGTAGCGTGCGAGCAAAACTAGCCAAGTCAGTTATTTAAATTAAATTTGCATAATTCAGCACAGCAAAAGCTTTCACATTAGCCCGGATTCCGTGGGACAGCACCGCGCAGTTTTATTTGCCCCCACGTCGCTATACGAAGAGCTTAGCTTAGGTAATTTATTGAAGTACAGAGAATTACCCTTTGTAAATATTGAAAGAGTCATCCAATCTTGAATGGCTTTAATGCCGTCACGATTCTACCAGGGCCGCAGGATATACTGAGAGGAAATTTAGGAAATGTCGAAATAATGTGCCCCGTATTACTGTACGTTTCATATGGAAAGTAAGTGAATAGCGAATCCAGACTACATTAGTCCTTATGTTGCGTGTGTATTAGACTCACAAGTCGAGCTTTATTTTATGTAGATACTATGTTTTTATCAAAATTTATACAAGGTGTTTTTTTATATCCCATAACTCTAGTGTATGAATGAGACCATCTCAAAGAATCAACTGGCATATAAGTGCAGAGTGTCAGGGACATCGACGCGAAGCCTGTTACCATTGATTCAATACAAATGATTCTGAACCCCCCCCCCCCCCCGCGTTGAAATTTTTCATCGGTTATAAAAAAAAAATCTGCTGTTTCATACAAAAGTGCAATAACACGGCAGTGACAGTGTAATAACACGGCTCTGTATACGGTCAAAATGTTATTGAACAGCTGTTATTTTTCTATTTTTAACGATAAATTCCCACTAGACTCTCGATGTGTGTATCTAAGTTACATTGATTTTTGGTCGGTTACAAAAAAAAATCTTCTGATTCATAGAAAAGTGCAATACCTACTCGGTCAAAATGTATGGAACAGCTGTTATTTTTAACGATAACTTACCACTAGACTCTCGTTGTGTGTATCTAAGTTTCATTGATAAGAAATCATTTTCATTCAAACCAATCATTCATATTTAAAGCTAAGAAAATGCGACGTTGTCATATTTTCTTTTTATTAACAAAAACAGTGTGAATTAAATGTTTTTATTTTTTATATTTCCACTACCCTACCTAACCTAACTAACCTAAGGGTTTTTTACATAAATAATCGTGACTTTGTCGAAATATATTGAAACAAAAATAAAACATAATATGCTACTTGCTTCTTTGATATGGTCTTATTCATACCCTAGAGTAATGGGATATCAAAGAAAAAACAAGGTGTTTTTCTTTGATAATGTCCTGAAACATTTATTAATGTTCTTAAATGTTAGCGGTACTTATACACAAATATTTACTTGATTTTCACAAATATTATGAACAAAAAACATGGACCTTTTTGTGATAAGGAAACCGTCACATCATATCGTATTCTGAGACATACAGTCTCAGAATGTAAAAACATTCCCTCGGACCCTAAAAATGGATTTATATTATAAATAAGAAAGTCTTTTCTTTTACATTTTCTCGAAAGACGCACGAGTAATTTTCTCGGTTGCCCCTGTCTTACAGAATCAAACTGAAACAAATGATCGGTAATCCCTCTTAAGCCTAAAGGGAATTCTTGAGAATCAATGAAAATTCCCGCCCCTTGTAGGTGACCTTGTCGGAGCGCTCCCCACCCAATCTCTTGTCAATTTTCTTATTATCGGAATATGGAATCGAAGTCGTTGCTTAGATAACCTCCGAGATATAAGGTATTTGCTCACTCAATGTGCGCCTATGATCTGTATTTTCTATCCGAGCTACTAAAAGGTTTCTCGAAGACTATAGAGTTTCCTATATGAACATTATTCAATTTCAATGTACGTGTTTTTTGTAAAACATACTAGTGAGGTACTGTGACGAAGTAGACACTTGTATCAATTTCTCACACGTATCATATTGAGAAAATAGAGTAGTACAATACCAGACTATTATTGTCCCCGAAGGCCTCGTTGCTCTCGTGGTCGCAAGCGGGACTGCTGAGCGTGTCTTTTTTTTTTTTTTTTGGGTGGGCAATCATCAAATGACTTCTCCCGCTCTGCTGAGCGTGTCCTGGGTTCGATTCCCGGGTTGGGCAAAGTGTTATTGGGTTTTTGCATTAGAAATTTCTCAGTAACGTTACTCACTAACTCAGAAAGCACGTTATGCCGTTGGTCCTACGCCTGATCTCTCTCCGGTCGTGTCGGATCGCCATCCCATCGACTATGAGTGTGAGGGAAGAGAGAGTTCACCTGTGTCTGCGCACACACTTATGCACTTTAATATTTCTAGCGCCGAAGGCTAGCCTCCGGTGAAAATGGCCGCCATGGCCAAAATACGGTCTAGAGGACTATATTATTGTCATATGCAGGGCAAAGGCCTCTTCTCATACAGAGAAGGCACGAGCATTGATCACCACACTTGCTCAACACGGGTTGAGGATTTCATACTTTTATTAACTATAAGTCCAGGTTTCCTCACTATCGATGTTTTCCTTCACCGATCAGAAAGTACGTATGAAGAGAGGCGAGGTTTTAACCACTGGGCCATCACGACCTATTGAAAATAAAGTAGTGAAATATAATAAATATGTGAATTTAATGTGTCTGGTTTAGAAATAATTTCTATCAGTATCTGTAATGTGTTATCGAATTTAGTTGGGGGAGCGGACAACGTACGTGAATTTCTTTGACATCCCTTAGGACGTCCGGGCTCTCTCCGGGATAATGGAATCCTGGGCCTTTAATATTGCGCTAATCGTAAACTTGCCAGACTTACCTTCTGGGTTTGTAGTATTTTTTCTTGCGGCTATTTATCTATCTACCTACGCCAGAATTTTCTTTACCTTTTATACTAGATCTACCTCAACTAAATAATGTTCTGGAAGCTTTCGTCTAAACAATTCGCACTAAATTACAATATGAACATAAACGATAGTGAAAATGAGAGCTCTCATTATAGGTAATTCATCTTAGTTGTACACTTTCTACTGGTCCTTTCCTCCGCCACAATCTCGCCCTAATTTCCCGTGACATTGCGGTATAAATACGTTTGAAAGTAGTTACGTCGCAATTTAAATAAAAGTTCCACTTTACATTGAAATTGAAGATCTCTCAACAATTCATTGACTTTTTAACATTCCTCTTTCCATGCAGATCAGTTCATCAAAATTCAGAATAATCTCTGGTCCGTTAAGAGTGACAAGCATGACCGCACATACGATATAATGCTTTATAATTAGCTCTATTTTATTTAACAAAGAGAAGTTAGTGTAATCGACATTTTAGGGGTCCGGGTCGAGTTTGTTTAGGACTGGACGTAACCTCTCCGATATTGGGAGCGTGATTGGGCGCAAGAGTGGGCCTATATTTATTGTGTACATAAATCTTTAAGAAAAAGGTAAATACGGGAGATGAAGACGTTATATTTCTCCGAGACATGTTCAGTGGAAAGTTAACTGTATTTGTTGAACCTCTGTTTTTACCAGGATTTATGTGATGTAGTTTGTGCTGAAGCGTAATCTCTGCATTAGCACGTTGGAAAAGATGGTTGTAAATATGTAACCTACATAGTTGTATTTGTAGCTCAAATATATGTCCGGTTGGTTCATGTAGTACAAGTTGGCACAAACCGTCTAGGGATTGCCTTAATTAGCAGTCTGCATCAAGCTGCATCCCTGTTTGACTTCCGTAATTAGATCTAGGATCTCGGCGGTAAATATGTTTTGCCATTGCTATAAAAATATATAGATGATAGATGTAGAATATGGTTTTTGAACAGTATTTTAACATTGTTATTTATATCCTATTAACTGACCCGGTTGACGTTGTCATGTCCAAATTCTAATAATTCATACAAAATTCCATAGAAAAACGAATTCCCGAATTTTTAAATTTTCCGGGCTCTTTTTCAAATTTTTCTTTCCGCAAGAAGCTGATTCGGACTATTGCAAACATTTTAAACAAAAATTTGCCATTCCGGTCCAGCCGTTCTGAAATGATGCGCTTACCAACGAACAGCATTTCATATTTATTATAAAGAATATGAGCAAATAACGATAACAAGTAAAATGTGTTAAAATATTACGTAATATTGATTGCTAAAGTATTCTCTGTACAAGTCCGAGTAAAATGGGTATCGCTTGCATCGAATATCTTTTAGATGGTGTGTTACAGGCCCATCTATTCAGAGTATATTTGTTTCTATTGCCGTTGCTGTAATAAAGGTCCAAGCCTTGCGTTATTGCCTATTCTCACCACTTGCGTGAGTATAATAATAAAAATAACTTTCCTGATTCCAGCCAATAAATGGTACGCACAACAATGACCCACTCTCCACTTAATAAAACCTCATGTTATTTTATTTAACGGTGCAGCAAGCGGCGGCATCTAGTTTAGTTATGAAGTTGCTAGGAACCACCGAAGGCGTCGGATAAGAGTGACACTGGCTGATGACAGTTGCTCTAGCAGAGCGTCGCATCGATGGTTGCGTGACGGCTGTCTTCAATTTGACAGAGATGATGTCAGGGGAGCCGCTGTCGTACGACGTCGACGACCACAGAGTAGGTACTTTTATATTCGACGAATGATTGCTATATTCGGGCACAATCGCAATGTGAAATGTATTGGTATTGTGTACAAAGGTATTTTGTAACAATTTTTTTTTTTATAATCCTGATTGTATCGAAGCTGCAGAATCACTAATACGATGACCACTTCTTGTAAAGGCTATCCTGCGTCGTTATACTGAAATTTACATCCTGCGCCAGTCCTGTTATGAACTTAGTAAATTACGTCGAAAATTCGAAATACCCAAAATTGTTGTCGCAACTTCCATCGTTCGGTTATGCGCGTTATAAATTAATAAGGAATTACATTCTGACTGCTAAGTCCCATAATGGGCAGGTGGAATAGGCGAGCGCTTTGTGGACTAACTACACTTGTTATTGAATAGTTTCAGTCAACAATGTGCCCCTGAACAAAGGGAACGTTTCGAAGCTTTGGTCAGATACTTTCTTATTTATATCACAACTTCACAGCATCGGAGTTTCGAGTTTTCTGTTGTTTATATGAACCACACCTGGTTCAACATTCGCGGTTGTGCAAGCTCATCGCAAATTTTATTGTTTCTTTTATATTATTTTTTGTTTTGTAGAAAGGCTAATGAACTCGCTTTAATCTTTTTTCCTTTAAATTAATGTAGGTATTTCCTTTACACTCGCTTCATATTCGTACTAAGTATTTTTCACCTTTTTCCAGTCCATCGATTACTTTGTCGTTCGTTGGTAACATGTTTGAGTTTATTTGGTCCTTGGCTCCTAAAAATTAAAATCTACTGCCCCCTTATTTAGTTTCTTGTTTCTCTTCATCTTCAAAGTTAATACATTATGAACAACCAAAACTGTAAAATACTCCATGTCATAATATACTTAGCTGCTTAAATGGCCGTTCGTTAGTTCCCATTGTCTGGTGTTTTCAGTAGGCGAGTTTATTTCACCGAAGTTAAGACATCTAAAATCCTTGAAACGGCAGTTTTAAAACTCGTGCTATTCACATTTAAAATAAAAGCAAGAAAATTGGACACATTTGTTAGACCGAACACCGAAATATTTTATATTCCCGAGAACGTGGAGTTTGTCGCAAGGAAACCCTTTCCCTGCTCACTCCCACACGTAGTTAGATTACTTACATGTTCTTGAAACAACCCGGGTTAACCACTAGCATAATTTTACGGCCCATTAACTTCGTAATGCCTCAGAGTATATATAAATCAACAACGCAATGTGGTCCTGTAAAGAGTTCCTTTAAACTTTATACATGAAGGGGTGAACAAAAACAGTACCTAGCTACAAACATAAGACGGATTTCAGTCGAGTCGATCTCTTTATTTCCTCTTCAAAGCGGGACAGCTGAAGTTATTCTCAGGAAAACTTTATGATTCAAGATTTCATCGTTGTCAAGCGTATAAATAACCTAATTTTGCTATTGTGTTTGCCTGGACGATATCTTTGCTGTTGAATAATTATAGTTTTTTTTGTTGTTTTTGTACCACCCGTCACACTTGTCGCCCTGCTCCGTAAAACATAAATATATTATGTTACAAGAACACTTCCAGTGACAATAAAAATAACGATTGTTCCAGAAACTTTGTCCCAGTTAAAGCTTCGCTTCCATTTCTCAAATGACTCGTACAAATCTTGTTTTTGCTTTTTTGTGAGCTACTACGAAAAGGAAGACTTTTATCCTTCTAATATGCAATGTTGCTATTCATACTTATTACGAGAGCTGCAACATCTTTCAGAGATGCAGGATGCTGCAGCTACATGACTTCGCAGAAATAAATGAATTTAATTTAAATTGAGATAGTCTGCTATTGTTATCTTTTGGTGTTTTAAAAATACTGCAGCATCAGTTATGATGAATGTGAACAGCTATCACGATTGTGATACTGTTGTTAGTATTCTATGTAATAATAACAACGTAGAAGATGAATTGTTTGTACACAAAACACAGTGTATGTGAGTGGTGTTTGTCGTCGATGCGCGCCCGCGGCTGAGCGGCCCGAGGCGCGATCCGATCAGCCGGTGACGCCTATTAAACCCGCCGAGTGGGAACCCGTGTTAACCTGAGTTTGCTTTTGTCTTAGCAACGGGTGTAGCTGTAGGTGGCAACTCAATAGTTGAGTTGTTATAGTATAATCGTTCGTTTAGTTTTTTGTTGTTCAATATCGAACGATTTACATAGTGCCTCCAGGCCTTTGTGTTAAAGCTTTTTTGATGATATTCTGCAGAACGTAGATATACTTAGCTTTAATTAAAACATTGTGTTTTCAGTTATTTTTAAAGTAAACATGATAGGATTTAGATTAAACGTGTGTTTACCTCAAAACAAAGAGAGTCTGCGTTTTGTTAGAGGCGTGCCGTTTACGAGGGTCGGTATTCAAGCGTCGGTCCACAGCATGTGTTTACTGCGGCGACCGTAAATGTTAGCTTTATAACCTCTACAACTGTCTCCGCAAATGTTCGTGGAGAATGCGACTCAAAAGAGCGTCGTAAAGACTAAATTCAAGTGCCCTGTACGGCTAATTAATCCGCGGAATGGCCGCACTCCCACACTAGAACTTTTATGTCACTCTTAAGTGATGACGTAAACTTTTTCGTTACGACCCACACTCTATCCACAAATAAACTCACTACATTGTTCGTCAAAAGAACCATCTCCACGAAAAACCTGTCTTTTGTCCTTTATATTGAATGAGAAGTTTCATATTTGTCCGAGACTGAAAAACTTTTTCTCGCACCAGAAATCGCCTGTTTCCTATTGAATCTTTTTGGGGTAAAACTAAGTCAATCGAGAAACTCATTTTGTTCGTGCAGTTCCGATAAGGTCTCATGTAGTGAACCCTGTGAAATATAACACGACTAAACGAACCTGCCTTTGTCGTTTACGAACTTGCCTTTTGTTTTCTTTTACTGACAGTATTAGATACCATCTTTTACGTAATGTGTTTTTCGTAGTATTTTCGTTCGGGACAAGTCCTTGGCTTGAAAATAGTCTAGAAATAGAAATTTCAAAATCTTAAGTATAAAAAGTGTAAATATTTAAGTAGTAGAAATTACAGTAATCTCATGTAGTTTCAGTCAGACTTGACCTTTACTGTTTTGACTGACAATTTGATGTTTGTTCTCATTTATTGGGTCAAAGTCGCACCATGGACTGGCGAGCATCCAGCATCCATGAAGGTCACTTTAGAATTTTGCGTAACCTTAAAATGTTTGCTTTCCCATGTTCAAGTTGGCCAGTTACCAAACGAATAAGAAATGTTGACAGTTAACTGTTAAGTGTTAAGTCAAGGTCGCGAGAAAGTAGCAGGTCAGTGGGACAATTATTAAACCACTTTTATTGTTATAATACACTGTAAAGTGGGCCAAAAACAGAATTTCATGAATAAATTATTGCTATGTCTATATTGATGAGATTAACATATTTATACATAGGTATAGACATCTATCGCATTTAAGTTGATTTAAAGCCGGTTTTAGAAATTGATACCATTACTAGATATAATTAAAACATAATCTATAATTATGGCACCTCTCAATGAATAAACATATTTACAGCAAATCTACGTAATCAGAACCTGAAGTATTTGTATTAGAAAATTACAATTTAATCAGTACACATGTGGGCAATTTTCCGTGCCGCTAAGTGTAATTGGCACAGGTGCCGTACTCTGTCGCTGCGAGGTGTCACCGGTCCAATTTCCTGAACACCCCTATTCCCCCCTACGACTGTTATTGGATTTTTTTGCAATATCCCTCATTGCGTACCGACGCGAATGCGAGTGTACTCGAATTACTTGCCAACACGCACTTGTGAACGGTACGACGCTTTTTGATTCTCCTCCACCCTGTATAATATGATCTCCTAGTATTTCTTCGCTACAATTCTTACGTTACAAAAGGATATCTGTAGCGACCCAAGTTTCATGATATTCCTTTGTGGTTTAGACGGTAATGCGGGATTTAACGACCTGCGATCAATCTTCCAATTCTATTTGAACTAAATGCGGATTATTGGATCGCGTTGAAATAATAGACATCAGTTATTTATTTCATTATATTCTTTATTCTCGAGGTGGATTTTGCAGAAGCCAGCTAAATTGTTAGTAAATATTGTGTTTATAATCAATTAGTTACGGTAACGTGTTGAATAAGCGCAGTATGATTTTTATTACAGTTTTTGCAAGTTGTAAAAGGTTATTAGGTTAATTTAGTGATAGTGTCACCTTAATTAATGGTTAAAATAAAACTGTATACGATTGCATTAATTAATTCGATGAAATGTAACACTTGCGACACTACATATTATATGCATTTGCACTTTGATATTTGAATTGCATTTTAATTTATTTTTTGTCATTGCTCTACATTTTGCATCACAGTAGCTTTCAAAACTTCAAAGGACCATGGGCAACTTTGTATGGAGTCTGGTACCAACGCTCAACAGTGATGAGACTCATGCCATATGAAAGCTTTTGGGGTATTGTTTAATTCATTCTATGGCAGCTAAGTCGAAATCGAGCGCGAACATGGTGTTTTTGAACATTCAAAAAAAGTTAGGTTAGGTTAGGATCTGGATG
This sequence comes from Conistra vaccinii, assembly GCA_948150665.1. Lineage (NCBI taxonomy): Eukaryota > Metazoa > Arthropoda > Insecta > Lepidoptera > Noctuidae > Conistra > Conistra vaccinii. The sequence goes on from OX411318.1 coordinate 19,117,077, forward strand.
AAACTCATGCCATATGAAAGCTTTTGGGGTATCATTTAATTTATACTATGGCAGCTAAGTCGAAATCGAGCGCGAACATGGTGATTTTGAACATTCAAAAAAAGTTAGGTTAGGTTAGGTTAGAGATAAAACTCATGCCGTGTGTAAGCTTTTGGGGTATCATTTAATTTATACTATGGCAGCTAAGTCGAAATCGACCGCGAACATGGTGATTTTGAACATTAAAAAATAATTGGTTAGGTTAGGGATGAAACTCATGACATGTGAAAGCTTTTGGGGTATCATTTAATTTATACTATGGCAGCTAAGTCGAAATCGAGCGCGAACATGGTGTTTTTGAACATACAAAAAAAGTTAGGTTAGGTTAGGTTAGGGATAAAACTCATGCCATGTGAAAGCTTTTGGGGTATCATTTAATTTATACTATGGCAGCTAAGTCGAAATCGAGCGCGAACATGGTGATTTTGAACATTCAAAAAAGTTAGGTTAGGTTAGGTTAGAGATAAAACTCATGCCATGTGTAATTTTTGGGGTATCATTTAATTTATACTATGGCAGCTAAGTCGAAATCGAGCGCGAACATGGTGATTTTGAGCATTCAAAAAAAGTTAGGTTAGGTTAGGGATGAAACCATGCAATGTGAAAGCTTTTGGGGTATCATTTAATTTAGGTATACTATGGCAGCTAAGTGTTTTTGAACATTCAAAAAAGGTTAGGTTAGGTTAGGTGGGATGAGAGGGCGGAGCGCATGCATGAGAGGGCGGAGGACATCCACGGGTGGGCGGAGGACAACCATGAGGATTTTCAAGGTCGCAACAAAAGAGCATATCAAGGGATGAAACTCATGTCATGTGAAAGCTTTTGGGGTATCAATTAATTTATACTATGACAGCTTAGTCGAAATCGAGTGCGAACATGGTGTTTTTGAACATTAAAAAAAAGTATAAAATGAAGGACAAATAAAACAGTAAGCATTGTATATTATGAAAGTAATAATAACATCTCTGAACGCTTAATTAAGTAATTAATTATTTTTGCTAACATTAGAAAATACCTAATAACATTTAAGGTAACAAAAGTATCTTTGTTTTTAATGGTAATGTTAGAAGCCGGAGGGGAAGGGGCAGGGAAAGGCGATAAGGTAGATTGCTACTTGCGTAACAGTATAATTAAGTAAATTGTAGCGGTTACACCGCCACATACTAACTACTCATCAAAGATATGACGTCACACAAATCCTGCATCGCGCTATTAGAGTTTACCGCGCGAACGACTTAAATAAACGACCTTGAAAATCCTCATGGTTGTCCTCCGCCCACCCGTGGATGTCCTCCGCCCTCTCATGCATGCGCTCCGCCCTCTCATCCCACCTAACCTAACCTAACCTTTTTTGAATGTTCAAAAACACTTAGCTGTCATAGTATACCTAAATTAAATGATACCCCAAAAGCTTTTAAATTGCATGGTTTCATCCCTAACCTAACCTAACTTTTTTTGAATGCTCAAAATCACCATGTTCGCGCTCGATTTCGACTTAGCTGTCATAGTATGAATGAAATAATACCCCAAAAGTATTCACTTGGCATAAGTATCATCACTGTTGAAAGTCGCGTCCAAAATGACGCATGGGTATTGAATGCATTGGAGATGTCCAACGACACCGCCGACATCACCCTGCCCCGGGACTCCGCTTCCTCCGCACGGCACGTTGAACCTAACCTAACCTAACCAAAAAGGGTACCTTGCTACCTTACCTACCTACATACCTACCTACCCTATCTATCTACATACCTACCCTATCTACCTACATACCCTAACCTAACCTAAGTTTTTTTTTTATTCCGGAGTGGAAAATCCTCATTGAAGTCCCCCGCCCTGGGGCGGACGAAGGGAACTGTCAGAATCCTACTGACTAAAACCCACCCCATTATTCCCTTCCCACACTTAGACCGAGAATCATGAGATCAACCTAACCTAACCTATCTTGACCAAACATAACCTAACCTTTTTTAATGTTAAAAAACACCATGTTCGCGCTCGATTTCGACTTAGCTGCCATAGAATGAATTAAATAATACCCCAAAAGCTTTCACATGGCATGAGTTTCATCACTGTTGAGCGTTGGTACCAAAATGACGCATGGTCCTTTCTGTTTCGACATACTAATTTTAAAGATTCGAGTATTATGTTCTTAAAGATGTGAAAGTCTGGAACAAATGTCTTCCATGTACCTATATTGTGTTGGGCGTCGATAGCTGCGCTACAGTGTTTTAGTTTTGCAGCTATCTTCGTGTATTTTGTTAAGGTATACCTGATTGTTCGTAATAAACTTTAGTTTATGTACTTTATTTGTTTTTCAGTTTAGTAAATCAGCTAAAATAAAATAGTTTGTTGTTTTTTTTTGGATCAACGACCGTTGTTAGTTTTGTTACTTAAAGTTTGAGTTTAGAAAATCTGTTTTCTTTTGTTTTATCGTGTTCACATCTAGAAAGCTTACGCAAAAAAAAAACAGATTTTTTAAACTTAAACTGATATTTCATGTGACCACAGCTACACTAACTGCAATTGATAATCGCACAAAAAAATTACTGTTTTTTGTTTTATCGTATTAAGTTAGATATCGATACCGCTTTCCGAGTTTCGCTAGCTAATTTAATTTGACCCCGTATACAACAAAGAACATAATATTTACCTAGCGCAATTATATTCCCAGTATGATACGTAGGTACGTACGTATTTGTTAAAGGCATACAGTTGGGGTTTCCGAGGCCTTCTACCTGGAATTTTGGTATGTACCAATTATATTTTATCTGCGTAAGGTACACATATTCCCTCCACCAATGCCCATTCATTTGATGTCTATCTGCTTTACTATTTATACAAGCGCTACAATGTATTTATGGCTCCCTTTCTTTTTCGGTTTATTAGGATTCCGTAGTTCGTACCCGAAGACTGTCAAACAGAATACATTCATGATTTTATTTAACCACTGTTGGCGTGATTAATATGTATACCCATGCCAAACTACTGCGATCTAGTACTAAGAGTCTCTGAGCTATTATCAGCCGCGGAAAGACAGACGGACAGATGGACATTTTACGGGACACAAATTATAAGGGTTCCTTGTTGACTACGGAACCCTAAAAATGAAGTAAAGTTAATAAATAAAGGGTCCCCATACAAGAACGTGTTTTTTCGGCGTTTTTCGCTCGATCTGAATACAGTACGAAACCCGCCGGTTTTTTTTTCTTTTATGTAAGCGTAAATTGCAAAAGCTTTTAACATACTACACATACACTCATAAACTCACGCTTTCTGCCAATGGGGGTAGGCAGAAACTACAAAACGCTGCTACGATCCTTATTTTGCTTCGTTTACGTTCATACTTAGTGTTCATACATCTGGTCATACACCCACGCCGGTTTCGAATACTACGCATTTTGGCCTTTCTGAAGAATATCAGCAATGAGATCACTATATGTCCTTCTAGAGTGTCCTCTCCCAATGTTTCCACTCACATCTGCCTTATAAGAATGAAAGAATATCCTGAAAGTCGTGGCTGAGGACCCGAGAGCTCCTGTGCTGAGACATCTCTCGCGGAATCATTGTCCGCATGAAATGCCTCGTAAGTACATGACTCACTAAATGGTATGTTCCTAAAATTGTTACTAATCCTAGTGTATAAGTTGTAGTGTCTAAGGTGTGTACTAACAAAAAAAATGGTTCCTGTTGTCCCGAATAAAACAATTTTCTATAAATACTTTTTAAGAAAAAGTATGCTTTTCCTTTAATATTTTGATTATAAGTAATTGCTGCCATCAAGAAAACCCCCAGCAGAGCTATTATATAATAAAAAGATTCTAATTCTAACGAAGAATTTACATTCCCTTAAAAAGTCATAGTTGGTGTCTGTTCTGTTCCAATTCCGAAGGTAGCTAAAGTGTAAACAAACCCTATTCAGGTTAAATTCTTACGCAATCACCCACTAAAGGGAATTAGTAACACATTCATTTGTATTTAGGAAACTCTGATCCATTTGTTGTTTACATTTTCATTACATACTTTTAGCACAGACCAAGGAGAAACACTTCATTCCCAAACGGTCCGACTCCTCTACGTAATAAAGCCTAAATATTTAATGAACAGTCTGCGTTTATATCGTCTCGATTGTCGGAAAGGATTTCCATAAAAGCTTTATTTCGTCCCTTATCTTTATCCCTTTTGTATCGACGTCACTACGTCAGTGATAACAAGTACCTCGTAAATCTTAATGACCAAGGATCGTCAGATTGCTCTGTCGTATAAATAGACAGAGATAACAGCTTTTGTGTCTATGGTAATTTTTGTCAACTCACTCATTAAATACAACCTTGTTTGTACGAGGCTGTTGAAGTGATTTCCTGTGCCTCACGGAGGGCGAAAAGTGGAAATTGAATTTTGCATGCCCAATTTGAGAATGTTGGGCGTTGAACATGGCAGTAGAACGTTGCTCGTGGAATGTGACTTCTTGATTTTATGCAGAAATGTGGGTAATGATTGGAATTATTCTAATTTCAATGCACTAATAAATATGCATAATTATGTATAATCAAACGCATTGTTGTTATGTTCTACTGCATTTAGACTTATCGTTGTTACGACATACACTGGTAGGCGCATCGTTTTATTATAGTAATTGCTTAAATTATTAATCATAGTTAATTCTTGTTAATAATGGATTAATAATATTAGTGTTCAATAAAGCATAAACTATCTATCTAGATAAGTACGGATTGCAAGCTCAGCCTTGCATTAAGTATGTACTTTCACAAGCCAATTTTCCTACTCAAAAGAAGAAAAATAAAATAGTTATCGCCATTCTAAGGTCTCCACAAAAGTAGAACAGGACAAAGCATTTTCCTTTAATTAAACAAACCGTTTTGTTACTGTGTTTACTTTCATTAGAAAACAAGATTCGGAACAAAATAAGAAACGCCCGGAATTGAACACGCGAGTTTTCCGCATTTTCTCTTAGGTAGAGGACTATCGGTTTTACTGTGACTATTATTAAGGATCTTTATTGCTTGACAAACGTGAGAATGTAGTGGATCTGTCAATAACAAGTTTCACGTTATCAGTGAATGTGTACGTACACACAAAATGTAATCCGCATACCGCACTGAAAATCCATTGCAACGGATAAACTATCTCAATATGAAAATTACTTTACAATGCATTTGCTCGAAAAGGCCGTTTTCCAAGCAGTCAATTTGTGCGGAAAGTGTCACGTTTTTTTACTTTTCAGTTTTTTTTTAATTTTTGAATCCGACGTCTGCCCGACGCGACGCAAAGAGTTTTCATTATTTGAGAAAAGTTTTACAAATTAAATGATGATGATGATGTTGATGACGATGACGATGGCGATGGCGATGTAGATAATGTTGGTGGTGAAGATAATGTTGGCGATGGCGATGGCGATGACGATGGCGATGGTAATGGCAAAGTCGAAGTCGAAGTCGAAGTCAAAGTCAAAGTCAAAGTCAAAGTCGAAGTCAGTCAAAGTCAACGTCAACGTCAACGTCAACGTCAAAGTCAAAAACTCAAAGTTATAAATAATGTTTATATCATTTATATCAATATGTGAAGGTCGCTAGTTTTTTTGTTTCCTCGCACAATGCATAGTAAAACGTTGTATGATACACGTGCGTCAGATGATTTCCGACTCGTGTCGACTTATACACTCGCTCGCTTCGCTCGCTCATGAATAAAAAGCCACTCGTCGGAAATCACCTACTTTCCGCACTTGTAGCATAAATAACTATTGCATACACCTATTGCTTTGCATTTAATTAAACATTATGGAAAGCAACATTTTACTGCCTAAACAATTTTGGAGAAAATACGAGAAGTGAATTTGCCATGACTTTGAAATAATATCCGGAGCATGGAGTACAGCAAACGCAATAATGCAAAAAAAAACGCACTGTGAAAACCACATGGAAGTAGTAGTTACTACCAAATAAATAAGGTATCTGCTTCCATGGAACACCAGTCCGTTTGAAAAGCGCGGTCAATTTTGGCCACAGAGTTTTTGGCGTATTTTTCAATGGTTTTTGACATATGACGTCAACAGACTGACATTATAATATGCGTATGATAATCCTTTAACTTAATTAAGCACTTCCGCTAGTGACATACATAACTTGCATCATTATTCATCCACTAATTAGGTCGCTCTCTTATTGTCCTGAAGCTTTCATGTACGTAGATTGATTACCCTACAATAGAGCGATGATTTGATTCATTAACGTCTATTATAGGTGATATTGTGGATACTACATTATCTACTAACAGGTATAGTTAGTGTAGGTAAGCTGTGTTGATGTGTAATTTGCATTAATTAATTAATCTATCTTCTATGAAAGCTTAAACCTGTCAATTATTGAGTACCTATGTACCTTATCCATAGAAATATAATAACAGGAGAAGTGGCATGGGGGCGTGTTTATGTCCGCGCGTCGTGCGTGACCACGATGCTCATGTCATAGGCAAATAGCCGTCTCCACTAACTACTGCGCTTTCGACCGCGATCGTGACTACATTTAAGAATGCCTTGTTGTTCAGTGGTTTCTTGTAAAAATCGAAGCCAAACTAGAAACTTTATAAATCATACCCGAACCGATGTTTTCGTGTGAGCGAGTTGTACGGTGCATAGTAAATGCACGCTGTGTTTGATGGGATAAGGTTTATAATTGATTGTGTAGTACGTTCTGTTATGAATTACAAGTGTGAGCGCGACTTCGTATCTATTGGGTTTACTGATCTGCATGTGTAGTTGTGGCGAGGTGGTGGGGTCAAATTGGAGACATTGGGTTTCGATTCATTTTTAATTACCGGGCAAATCTCCTTCTTCCTTATATCTATGACTTTACCTAATGATATTATGCCTGAAAATGGCAGTATGCGGGATTGGACTAGAAAACTTAGAACAAAGCTTACTAAATGTGTATTAGCATGAATGGGAATGTTCGTTAACATCAACGTGTTTTCGGTACCAACGGAAAATGCTACTGTTAAAGCATTTATCTACAGAGTTTAATACTAGTAATGGAGATAAGATACAAAGTAAGTAACGTAATTTTACTAACTGCGGACACTTGAGAGTTTACCAAAGCCTGAAAACAATGGCTCGGAGAAAATGATACAAAAACTGTTGTAGTCCTCATTTCCAAAGTCTAGTCTAGCTGCAAAGAGATAAAACCAAGTCGTTTAAAACATCTTTGTTTTCAAAGAGTATTCAATTTCTTAGCTCTAGGACCTCTAGGTATTGCCTTTGTAAAAAAATTGCTAGTAGAAATTCAGTACACAGTTTCTATCTGGCATTGGTTTTATTGTTTTATTATATTTCTTCACGATTCGCCTGATAGATTCCAATTTGTTTACTTGTGTGTGAATTTATTTTATTAACCGGCTTCAAAAAGAAGGAAGATTATCATTCGGATGTTTATATGTATGTTCGTCGTTTATAACTCCGTCGTCATGACGGATTTGCAAAATTATTTTTTTGTTTGAAATGGTATACTTCCCAAGTGGTCCATCGTCATCAGGTCGGGATCTGGTGATGGGATCCTGGAGAAATCGAGGGAACTCTTCAAATATTATAGGCACACCAATAGTGATTTGGGTATTTTTTATTGTAATTCGTACAGTTACTCTCGGAAAGCACCATTTGGTAAAGTGGAACTAATAATGTTTTTTTTTTGTAAATAAGTTTTATCAAAGAGACAATTGAAATTAATAAGAGCTGTTATGAAGATTATCTTTTAAGCCGGGGCCTACATTTAACTAATTGACCTAAAATCTTTTTTACTTTGAGGCTTAAGTACCAAATAGCTCTCGCTTTTTTAAGACTATTTGCTGTACCTACCTACTGTAAGCATTGCTGAGTAGTCATTTGGATTCAGTTTGTGTCTGTAGGCTCTATTTCAGGTTGTCTAACGAGCATGGCCTTCGTTAAAGTCATTTGTGGCCAATATTTTCAGCTTATCTCTTATCTTTTACAAAGATGGGGGCCGGGCACAGTCGTGCTACATTATTCAACAATGTTATCTCTCAAACTAGTCTTGTATTTCAGGACTAGCAACTAGTTTTTTATCTACAAAAAAGTCTGAATACTTTGTAGGAATTCCGCCAGTGGAATCTCGACTTACATGCAAAATTTCAGAGAAAACCGGAAAGTTTTGAATAGTTTGCAAGAAATCTTTTTGTGGCCTTCATTCACAATTGGACTCTCAGAGCACGTACTGCGGAGTTTTATAGGTTTCATCTTTTATAAATACAGGCTTTCAGCTGTAAAGTTTACCGCTATCGTAAACTAAATTATTATTATCATTTACCGCAGTTCGCAGGCCAACGTTAACCTCTTTTAAAAAGAAGGTATTACCAATAAGTACCGTAGTATATTTCACTATATGATAGGCGAGGTGTTGATGTAATAAGATCTCGACCCGGAACTATTATTCCGAGATATTGCATTACGGGAACTCAAGGCGGGATGGAAAAGTGATTGAGAAAAGTATTATTATCTGCATTGTGCAATATTTTCACATCATGAAACTTGTTATTTGCCAATAAGCTTATAGAGGTTACTGCAATACGCGTATGGGCAATTCGTATTGTGAGTTTTCCTGAATGCCAATTCTCGTACATAGAAATTTTTTTCACTTTCAAGTAGCATATTGTCAAATTTGATTCAATTGATTGCATTTTTGTCAGAGTGTTGTGAATGAGATTATAAAGCGAACGTTCTTAAAAAATACGGAAATTGCCCCTCTGATGTTTTTCCTTAGCTTACCCAAGAAAATCTATATCTTCTATACATATAATAAAATTGTAGAAAAGTGGTGTCTGTACAATGGAAATATATGAAAAAAAAGTAGCAGGGGTTGTTATTATATCGATGCTGAACCCGAGATTGTAATTAATTTTTTTTTTGTCTGTTTGTCTGTTTGTCTGTTTGTCGGTTTGTCTGTTTGTCTGTGTGTTTGTGCACGCTAATATCAGAAACGGCTTATTCGATTTAGATGCGGTTTTCACTAATATATTGTAGTAAGCTTCACTTAACATTTAGTGTTTATTTCATGTCAATCGGTTCATAAATAAAAAAGTTATGGCAATTTAAAGAATCACATCGAACATTTGTTATAGGTTAGGCATTTCTTTCCTTGATTTTCGGTATACTTATCTTAATTTTTATTTAGGGTTTGTATATAAATATTATAAGTATTTGGTATAGGTTAGGCATTTCTTTTCTTGATTTTCTTTATTAAGTATAAGTTTATTAGCTCAGGTTAGTAATTAATTTTTCTAGCAATTCTTTTGTTTTATAAAGTTAGTACGTTTTGTTTACACGTCTTAACACTTATTACTTAAACTGTGATAATTTTAGACTGTATAATAATTTAATGTAATGATAATAAATAAATAAATGTAAGTATTTATAATTTAATTGTTTACGATAGTACGTGTTTACTAAATAACTGTGTGTTAAGTAGTAAGTACTATTTATTGTAAGAATGCCTCGAAGAAGATCCAACCTCTCCCAATGTAGAAAAAAAATGCTAAAAGGATGAGATAAGTTCGATCACAGGAATCTGAGGAAGGTCGTGAGGCAAGGCTCTGCAACTCGGGAACATCAGGCTAGGTTTCGTGCTGCAGAAACTTCGACTCAGCGGGAATCTCGACTGACTTCAAATCGTTCTCGAATGGTCGAGGTCGCGAATTTTTTTTTCATACTAAGGGGGTCGAGTCATGAAAAAGGTTGAAAAACACTGCCCTACATTAATCCTACTAATATTATAAATGCGAAAGTTTGTGAGGATGGATGGATGGATGTTTGTTACACTTTCACACAAAAACTACTGAACGGATTTTGATGAAACTTTACAATAATGTAGCTTATACATTAGAATAACACAGCTACAATTTATAAAGATTTTATGTGATTTGGCCATAATATAACGATACGTATCAAGTAAGTCGGAAAAATTCCTGCCCTCTGAGATCTATCTTTGCGTGCGCTGCCTTTTTTTTTTTTTTTGGGTGGTTAATCATCCAATGACTTCTCCCGCTCTGGGCGGAGCGGGAGGGCGTGTCAGACTCTTACTGACTAAAACCCACCCGTGTTCCTTCCCTGGCCTTGCCAGAGGCCACGGTTTCCCCTTAGGACTACCCGCAACCCCGGCAGGCATCGGCCCTAGCGGACCCCGTCAGTTTTGCTGATATCTCTTTGAGGCGCGCGTGGAACACGATGCGCCGTCGACCCGGGCCTGGTCCTTATCGGACGGCGAGCTGCCCGTTGCTCTCCGTCCGCAGGCCTGCGCCTACGGTGGCCGGAAATCGGCTATCAATTCCCGACGCCCGGGACGTCTCCTACGGCGGCGGCGGCTAGGGCTGGTAGGGCGCGGCCTTTGCCACTCCCTCGCGCGCTCCACCTTCTCCTTCGCGAGCATTACTGCTTTGCAGAAGGAGGTGACGGCTTGCCATGCCCTCTCGCTCCGCACCATGGCCTGAACCAGGGCCGTACGCGAGAGGCCACCGCCGCCGATCGCCTCCACGAGGACACGGCGGTGGTCCACCCAAGCCGGGCAGACCTCCACCGTATGCTGCGTGCGCTGCCTAAACCGTTAGAGTTACATGAAGAAAATGTATTGTGGGATTGTTTGTCTTAAAGAGTTCTAAATAAAAGTCCGCGACAGCATCTATCTACCTTTTATGTGGAAGCCTTTATAACCAAAATAGTGAGCAATAAATACAGTTAAATTGAATACTTTTTTTACATTGCATATTTTAGAGTATTTAGTTAATTCTTATCAAAATAAATACCTTCATCGCTTTTGGTATTTAATGTAGATAAAGTTTGTCTTATTAAACGTGGTAACGGCCCCGACTTACGAGTTGTAGGTCGTGAGTTCGAACCCAAGCAGGCGCTTTACTTTGTGTAAATAATTTCATCACCACTGCTCTCAAAACGGTGAAGGAAAACATCGTGACGAAACCGGCATGTCTTAGAACCAAAAATTCGAAGACATGTGACATCTACCAAGCCGCACTGGGCCCGCGTGGTAGATTACGGCCCACTCCGTCTCACAGAGAGGAGGCCTGTGTCCCAGCAGTGGGAACATTAATAGGCTGATTATGTAAAGTTTGTCTTATTACACTAAGTAATTTGGACAAATGGTTTAAAAGTTAGAATGATAAGAATGACCTGCGATATTGAGTCGACGGCGCACAGAACGAGGGTGGAGGGGCGGTCCAGTCAGGGGATGACGCGCCAGACCGCCGAGTGGAAGCTATTGCTTAATAATTATGTTCGAGAAATAACGTAAATAACGCAATTAATTGTTGAACTGTCAAAATGAAACCCATTGCTATTGTAAGTGCTTCACAATTACCCCGCTGATTTAGGACATGTTACACGTTCCTGTGGGATAATTTCCGACATCCACGCGGGCGAAGCCGCGGGCAGAAGCTAGTATTATATATGAGCAGTGGTGGCCCAGTGGTAATGGCCACGAGTTACGAGTTGTAGGTCGTAGGTTCGAACCCTGACTGGCGCTTTACTTATTTCGTCACCACTGCTCTCAAAACGGTAAAGAAAAACATCTTGAGGAAAGCGGCATGTCCGAGACCCAAAAACTTCGAAGACATGTGATAATATCTACCAACCCGCACTGGGCCCGCGTGGTGGATTACGGCCCACTCCCTCTCACAGAGAGGAGGCCTGTGTGACTGTGTCCCAGCAGTGGGAACATTATAGGCTGATTATGATGACCTAACAAAATATCAAGTAAGTAGGTAGCTACACTAATAACTAACGCAGTATAGACACAAAATCCTCTATCCTGCTAAACATATTTTGGCTTGCCTATAACAGAACCAATATAATTGTATCAATTTACTACATATAACAAACCACAAAACCAGCTTACTAAAATACAACTTTGCAGGCAGGGAAGTAAAACATTTTCTATCAGAATTTCCCACGCGGATCGCAGGTGCTACGCGGTGTGGTGCTAACCAATAAATAACCCAACGTTAGCTTCCCTGATCAGTGTAATCTAACTAGACGTGATATACTTGGGTAGGCGGCGCTCAGGTACACTGCACCACAGCCTAGGAACGTAGGTATACTACACCACAGCCTAGGTACAAGCTCACGAGTAGCGCCTCGAATGCTGCATGAAAGCGACAGTGAAGCCAATGCCGTGATGTAGCGTAAGTCAGAATTTATCTAGATAAAGTCTGAAAGCTTTCTGCGGCGGTCTTTTTAAAACAAGGTAGGGGGTTTTGATTTTAAGATTATAAACTTACGGAAGCTTTCTTAGAGGGAGGTATGAATATTGCAGCTGTTCCTGGAATTTCATCTTGTTATCTGTTTGTGCGAGAACTTTTTGTACAGTAAGTACATAAACTTGCCCGAATAGCTGCCGCGTTGGTCTAGAGGTCACAAGCACTTGCTAAGCATGAGGTTCGATTCCCAGGTCGGGCAAAGTGTTATTGGGTTATTCCATCAGGAATTTCACAGAGATTTTTTTTGTGCCCGGTTTATGGTAATTGGCTCGTCCCCTATTACATGGGATTTAAAAATAGCGGTACACCTCTGCCTAACCTTTCGGGGAATAGGTACTAACGTAATGTTATACTTGCCTGCATTTTGCTTTTTTGTTGAAATCTCTTGTTTCTATCCTATATTATTCATCATCATCATCATCAGCCTATTAATGTTCCAGTGGGAACATAGGCTGATGATGGAACACAGGCCTCCTCTGTGAGAGGGAGTGGACCGTAATCTACCACGCGGGCCCAGTGCGGGTTGGTAGATGTCACATGTCTTCGAATTTTTTGGTTCGAACGTTTTCTGACGATGTTTTCCTTCACCGTTTTGAGAGCAGTGGTGATGAAATATACTATACTATTAAAGGACCAATATTTGTATATATATATGTATATTTGTAATCACGTTCTCGAAAACGGCTCTAACGATTTCTATGAAAGTTGCAATATTGTGGTTTACGGTGGCGAAAAATCGATCTAGCTAGATCTCATATCTAGGAAAATTAGTTTTCTCTATTTTCAAAGGCTCGGGAAGTATTCAGTCACTGTCATACATCCTCATATCAATGGCCAATTCCACTGAACCCGATAGCGTAAGCGATAAAAAGTTGTGAGAGCGCTCTAAAAACAAAGCCTCCTAAAATACGCCATCGTCAATGGCTGTAGCCAAATTGACTGTAACATCTATCAATAGACTGGTATCGTTATCAACTGCAATACATTTCTATCTGTTCTAAATTCCGCATACGTTGCAATAATAATGTTCCCATATTTTTCACACGGTTTTTACCACTTGGCAAAAAAACATTGCGATTTTGTTATGATATGTAAGTTTAATATTAATGTAAGTATACACATAAACTTTCCGGAATAAATTCTATAAATGTTGGTGAAAGTGAAAACTGCATCAGAATCGAATCGCATTCGTTGCGAAGTTTAAAGGCTTGTGCAGACCAGCGCGACTGGAACAATACAATTTCTAAGAAAACTGCACGGTATAACAATAACCGTTGTCGCGTCGCGCTAGTCTGCGAAAACGACTTTAATTTATATTCAAAATTCATTTATTCAAACTAGGCTGAGGATAAGCACTTTTCGAATGTCAAAATTACAAAAGACAGTCCCCCAAACGCCCACCCTTCACCACTTCCTAGTGCTTTAGCTGGGAAGAAGAACTAATTATAATATGCATACCTAAAGAAGATACACAAATTAAATTATATTTAATATAAGCAGCATGCATGTGATGCATGTAAACTAATAAAGGCTTCCCTACTTATTCCTTTATTCCTACCGTAACATAAATAAACAGGCGAGTCGGCGCCACAAGGTCGCGCCTTGTTTTCCCCATTTTCCCCTTCACAATAGGTATATAAGGAATCAGAGGGCCGTCGAATACAACTGTTCCCAATTACCAAACTTGCCTCGTATCGGAGGACCATTAATTATTTATGTTCTTTCTTATTAATATGATAACGAATGCATCCAAACGAGATAGTGATTCAGCATTTGCAGGCAACGAGCAGTAATTGAAGGGTATTGTTGTTAGCTTTACGATTCTCATTTATCATATCATGCCGTGCTTAACTGAAAATAATTACAGCGATCGGTATCGTAGAGTATCGGGAATGTTGTGTTGTACGTACATTATGTTATTCAATTGAACGAACCTAAAAAGACTTGAATATTCAACGCAGGAACTCGTTTCAATTCGATATTGTTTAGATAAACATCAGATATGATTATTATCCAAAAACCAATGTTTGTTGTTGGCAGATTATTACAAAGTCGTGCGAAGAAATGAATCTCACTTTTACACGTATTTCTGAAATATCTGGCACAATATGTGTTGGCAAGCTCACATAAAGGCAACCGATTCCATTGAGTTTCTCTACTTTAAAGGCGTTTTCTTGGCTCATCGCTGTCTTCTTCACACTTGTTAAGATTCCCATAAGTTGGAACGAAAACGAGGATCCCATAAGATAGTCGAGCACAATGTTTTGGAGATCTGGACACAATAGCGACCTCGAACGGTTGTGTTACAAGGCCGAGCTATTTGGAGATGATCCAAAAGGAAGGCTTCTTATTATCGGAGCGTTGATTTAAATAAAGTAAAGAAAAATACTTATCGTAAATAGGAAAATTTTCGACGGAGATGAAGGTTGAACAGCGTCAGAGTAGGCAGTAGACTATAGTCCATGCACAGGTTTTAAGCATGTCTCTTGCATACATACGCCTTTACATAAATAAATAAAATCTGTCAAGTGCGAGTCGGACTCGCACACGAAGGGTTCCATACCATGTCGTACAAGATTTAACACTATGAATTTTTTGTAATACTTTCGTAAAGGTAACAACAGAGGCGCTATAAAAAAACAAAGATTTGTAAAGAAATTGTCTAATTTTAATGAAAAAATGTTGTTGTGTTAAAATATAGGTGTAGGAGTATATTTCATTTATTTTAAGAGAAAAATATTAAGTTAACTTTATCCAGTAACATGCATTAACTAAAGTCAAAGTAATTTATTTGCTACTAACATAGTATTAGTAGGTATAAATATGTTAGGTAAGCAGGTAGATATGTAGGGTAGGTAGGGTAGGTTAGGTACCTACCTACCCTGGTAAGTAGGGTAGGGTAGGTAGGTAGGGTAGGTAATTAGGTAGAAATTGGTAATCAGGAAAGGTAGTTGCGCCGTAGATAAGTATTTAGTGCTAACCGTGCGAAGCCGGGCCGGGTAAAGCTAGTTACTTATAAATAAAAGGATTTTTCTTGCTACATCAGACTATATTTTACAAAATATGTAGAATGTAAGTAGTACGCCAAATTTTAATTATAACTGGGCGTTTGCACTGGCGAAACATTCACAACAAAACATGTTGGAATCTCTATTTTCTGTCAACTTTTCATACAATGTTTGACATCATTGTTTGTTTGTTATTTACGTTATTTTTGATAGTCATACAGAAATCTATTATTTCTTACTTATTATTTTTACACATCCCATCGGACTATGAGAGTGAGGGAAGAGAGAGTGCACTCGTGTCTGCGCACACACTTGTGCACTATAATATCTCCCGCGCCGAAGGCCAGTCTCCACGGTTGAGATTGGCCGCCGTGGCCGAATATTTTTACACCAATAATTTTTCTCAATATGAAATTGTATTCACAACGGTTTAAGGTAACTGAATAGTACGGGTGCGCCAAACTTCACCTAAATTTTCAACTCCGATAATTTGAAATCCGAAAATGTTCTTCCTAACATTTTTCATCCTAACAATCACAATTCCTAACTACTCTGTCTCTAATGTTCTTAATTCCGAAGCATTCAACTTCATAATGTCAGTAGCAATAAACATCTATTATACTTTTATTTGTTTTCCTATATTTTCTCAACATAACCATATTTTACACTATTATTCAAAGTCATATATTTTTTGTTTAGATTAGGATTAGGTTAGGTTAGGTTAGAACTGTGACCAACTACGCGCGAGCCGAGCGAGCGAAGCGAGCGGTGCCGCGGCAGCGGCCGGCGAGCGCTACCTCGAAATTGGTCGCGAAATTTTTCTAAGTATTTTTTTCATAGTGCCCCCAAGACGACACTTTGACCTGAATTTCATTCATTTAAGACAAAAATCAGTGAAACGACCTTTAATCATTCTCAACAGTTGGTTTTTAGACATAATTATCTCAGGTATAGTTATAGAAATAAATATGTAACAACAATAACCAAAAATAAAAGGGCTAAAATGTAAAAATGTGAACAGTTGTTTTGTAATCACAAGAAATAGTTTAAAAACAAACCTTTTCCTTCAAAGCATCTGGTTCATGATTATGTTCTCTCAGTAGCATAAAAGCGTTTTATGATAAAAAACAGTAGGAGTTTAAATATATTTACATTAATGATATTATTAATTACAATTTTCGGAAACATGAGTGTTATGAACATCGCCGGTAGCACTACAAATAGTATGAATGAAAACTTTAGGATGAAAAATTTTAGGGAGAGTGATCATTCGGATTACAAATCGTTAGGAAGAACAATTTCGGGTAAAGAACTTTAGGTGAGCCAATATGGACCCGAATAGTACACTGTATGTGCCAGCATTCATTTCAATGTTACTGAATATATTGTCTATTAGAGTGTAGTTTTAACATGATAACACAAATCAACACCGTCTAGGGATACTTTGAAAAAAGTCGATAAAGTTCTTAAACTCAAAAAATACTGGCCGGTTTTAAAATCTTGTGAAGAAAGTTTATTTTGTAGACCTTTTTGGATGATCGAAATTTAAATGATCGAAATAGTATTATGCTGCCATGATAGTAGGTACTTACTAATTCCATGTCATTACTCCGACTATTAAATAGTTATCTGTGGAATTTATATCGCATAATATTAGCATGAAATACAAAATGATTACTTTAAGTTGCAGAAAATCGCCCATATTATATAAAATACGTTATTAATCGGCGTTTTTAGTATTTGCTGATTAGAAACAGTATATGTTACATGATACACATAAGTTTAAAATTCCTAATTTGTTTAGTTGTTGAGATAGAGCTCGTACAAAAATGGTCTAAAACAGACAACTTCTACGGCCCCCTAATTCATCATTTTTGAAGATAAAAACAAATAAAAATTAGATTTATTCTCTACTCGATGAGCTCTAAAAAATTATACCCCACATGCCAGGGTCAGATTATTTTTTTTTCAAAATCTAATTTTATTGTATGGCGACCCCCCTTTATTTTTTAATTTTATTATTTGTTGCTCTTGCGGCAATAGAAATGCATAATCTGTGAAATTTTCAACTGCATACCTATTACGGTTTATGAGATAGAGCTCGCTGACAGACAGACGGACAGCGGAGGCTTATGAATAGGGTTCCGTTTGTCACCCTTCGGGTACGGAACCCTAAAAATTAATATCCATTAGCCGAGAAAATAAAGAAGTTTATTTAAGTTGCAAGAAATTAATTGAAAATATATGTTAAGTAGGTAACTTAATGGAAATTGTAAATAGAAAACTGAAAATAGTACCTCTATAATAACTCAATCACATCCAATTTGAAAATTAGGCACTTACTCCTTTTTCAAATTAAAAACATGTTCAATTTCTCTGTATTTTTAAGTTGCAGGTTGAGGACAATATACTATACTAGCTTCCACCAGCGGCTTCGCTCGCGTGATATCTTTATAAATTATAGCCTATGTTACTCAGTGATAATATAGCATTCACAGGTGAAAAAATTTTTGAAATCGGTCCAGTAGTTTTTGAGTTCATTCATTACAAATAAAAATACAAATCTTTTCTCTTAATAATTTTAGTGTAGACAAGTCCATGTAACCGTAATTTGGAGTAACAACATTTTCGTGCACAGCACGATGTTACCTCGTTACACAGTGATGCACGCAGGCAAGGTTGGAGTTCTTCCGCTTTTTACACAACCTTGGTGAAGGTTCCACTGATTATAGTCTTGGTTTATGTGCGGATGACACCTTGTTACCTTGAGCTAGCTATGGTCCATGGCTAGGGTCATATCATCATATGTTTCGTCGATAATTTGTAAAGTTTTTGCCCTCACCATGAAATTACAAATGTTTATTAAAGGACCATGCGTCATTTTGGTACCAACGCTCAACAGTGATGAAACTCATGCCATGTGAAAGCTTTTGGGGTATTATTTAATTCATTCTATGGCAGCTAAGTCGAAATCGAGCGCGAACATGGTGTTTTGGAACATTAAAAAAGGTTAGGTTATGTTTGGTTAGGATAGGTTAGGTTAGGTTGATCTCATGATTCCTGGTCTAAGTGTGGGAAGGGAACAATGGGGTGGTTTTTAGTCAGTAGGATTCTGACAGATCCCTTCGCCTGCCCCAGGGCGGATCCATGAGGATTTTCCAACCCGGAAAAAAAAGAAAACTTAGGTTAGGTTAGGGTATGTAGGTAGAAAGGGTAAGTACGTATATAGGTAGGTAGGGTAGGGTAGGGTAGGTATGTAGGTAGGTAAGTAAGGTAGGAAGGTACCCTTTTTGGTTAGGTTAGGTTAGGTTAGGTTCGCCGTGCCGTACGGAGGAAGTGGAATCCCGGGGCAGGGTAATGTCGGCGGTGTCGTTGTACATCTCCAATGCATTCAATACCCATGCGTCATTTTGCACGCGACTTTCAACAGTGATGATACTTATGCCAAGTGAACACTATTGGGGTATTATTTCATTCATACTATGACATCTAAGTCGAAATCGAGCGCGAACATGGTGTTTTGGAACATACTGAAACTAGAAAATAAAATTCATAGTAAATAGCAAAGTTTTTCTTGTTTTTTTTTTGTGTACATGCGCATGCGCTGTGCACGCAGGCACAGTATAATAAAGTAATAGTAATAAGTCTTGGCAGTGACCTTGAAATAATTACCAAGGTAGCATGGAAACGCTCCGACGTTTAAAATAATTATGTGGTTCAACTCCAACAGGAATGTTTTTAGCCGCAGGTTCTTGGACGTCGTGTATTTCTAAGATGCTACGTTCCTCTTCGACGTTATGTGCACCAGCAGCATCGATCCATTGCCAGCAACGATGACAAATACTTTGTGTGTTATCAAACACAACCTGCAAAGACCTTGAAATAATTACCTACGGCCGCTCAGTAGATAAACCTTCCGCGTCCAGGCATAACTCCCCGCACTGAGACTGTTGCGTACTGATAAAAAAATGAAAAAAAATGGTCGAAGTACTGTTTTTTTTTTGTGGTATGAAGAACAGGGTGTAAAGTTCACTCATCCTCATTTGAAAAGGTCGAGGATCCTCCGGCCAGACGGGTGTGGTGTCTGGCGGGCAAATGCCCGTAAGTTGATTTCGGATACTCTTATATAAGTCGTTCGCGCGGTAAACTCTAATAGCGCGATTCAGGATTTGTGTGACGTCATGTCTTTGATGTAGTTAGTATGTGGCGGCGTAACCGCTACAATTTACTTAATTATACTGTTACGCAAGTAGCTATCTACTTTATAAAACGCCTTTCCCTGCCCCTTCCCCTCCGGCTTCTAACATTACCATTAAAAACAAAGATACTTTTGTTACCTTAAATGTTATTAGGTATTTTCTAATGTTAAGCAAAAATAATTAATTACTTAATTAAGCGTTCAGAGATGTTATTATTATTTTCATAATTATACAATGCTTACTGTTTTATTTGTCCTTCATTTTATACTTTTTTTTAATGTTCAAAAACACCATGTTTGCACTTGATTTCGACTAAGCTGCCATAGTATAAATTAATTGATACCCCAAAAGCTTTCACATGGCATGAGTTTTATCCCTAACCTAACCTAACTTTTTTTTAATGTTAAAAATCACCATGTTCGCGCTCGATTTCGACTTAGCTGCCATAGTATAAATTAAATGATACCCCAAAAGCTTTCACATGGCATGAGTTTCATCCCTAATCTAACCTAACCTTACTTTTTTTGAATGTTCAAAAACACTATGTTCGCGCTCGATTTCGACTTAGCTGCCATAGAATGAATTAAATAATACCCCAAAAGCTTTCACATGGCATGAGTCTCATCACTGTTGAGCGTTGGTACCAGACTCCATACAAAGTTGCCCATGGTCCTTTGCAAATTCAATGGCTGGAATAAAAACTCGTTCGTTTAGGTAGGTAGGGATGTTAAGGAAAATAATTATCGTTATCGTATTGTAAAGAAACATTAAACATATTTCTGCAAAAGATATTAGAAGTAGGACTTCACAAGAGAAACCCTCTACAATTGCCTCCGGTAAACAATTAGCATCGTGTACAAATTGAAAGAAATTACGCTTCGTTTCACCAGTCGTAATGAACGTACTTGTTAGTAATTTTCACGTGTATTTACAAAATTCGTTACATTTATATAACTCGACCTTATAACCCACTGAGCTGCACACATAACATCTAGTGCGTGAATGTTGTGAATGACGACGCTGATCTCATCAGCTGACAACAAAATGTACAGTTAACACACACTTTATTTCAACGAACAAAGAGCTAAAATCGCTTGGCTAGATAACTTTTAAAGTTTGTAAATAAGAAACGTAGCAGAGTCGCATTTCATTCAGTAGTTGACGCCAGTTGCGTGTAGCGTACGAGGCGAGAATACTAATTTTTGAAGTCTGAGCTGAAGGAAGGTCGGCGCCTACCCCTCCTCGCTTATTGAAGAGGATCGCCGGCTGCTGGGAAACAATCAACTGGATTTCTTAGGAGTTTCCACCAATGAACAATTTTCTAGTAACTTTATAGAAATGAATTTTCACTTAGTGGTCTGAAATATCATTTGAAATTAAGTAAGTATAAGTTTTAAAAGTTTAAGTAGGTATGTCATTTGGAGCAGAGCACATTAACGAGCACGTCCTCACATTTACTTTTGTCGTCCTGAATGGCTCATAAAATGCACAAAGGATCCTCACGTAATAGCTTATGTGATCCATAAAAGTGTTTACATGCAAGAGCAGCCGGTTACATAATGAAGTTATCACCTTGCAGGCTTCCTGTAAATTGACCGACACACCGCCAAGCGCTTGTGGTTTACCTGTCAAACCTAATCTAGCGAATTCTATTAACGTTCCAATTGCACGATGACCTAGTTTCCGATTGTCTCCACAATTCGGACACGCATTCGGGTAATGTATTCGGTATTTGGTATTCGGAACGCACCTGAGATAGCATAAATGAGTCATTGATGTGTTTATATTAGCGATGTTCATGATACCGTGACGAAGGCCGTCTCGCTTATTCACAATTTTGCGGAAGCATTTCTTTGAATCGACTATTGGCCAATCAAAGGAACGCACATGAAACAGGTTTTATCAGCACTGAGTACAAGTGCAACACACGTATAATTGAGAATACACTGCCAATTAATGTAAATGGACATAGTCAATATTACAAATCACAAGTCTGAATATTTAAATTTTAAATGAGCTTCATAGAGCGACATGTACTTAATTTAAGGCCCAAGCATCAAGCTATATGAGTACTCGAGAAATATTTAAATTTCAAATTAAAATACTTGAACATAATAAATACGGGTTCGGAATTTTCCTGTTCAAATGGTGTCTCGGTGTTTACAGCGAGCCTGACGGTGTTCCAAATTGTTTCACAAAATAAATAACGTTCCTTATCTTTGCGTTTTTATTCATGTTTATATCTTTTTATTTTGACTTAACAATGTAAGCGCAATATGTCAACGCGAGGCTTTGTTTTATAGCTTTTTCATCTCTTGTTTTATTTTCGTGAATAATTTTATGATACCTTTTCATTTTAGCACCTTGTTCGGCAAGGTTGCATTGCAGGTTGAATTTGATACATTGGAGGGTATTTGAACTATTTTCCTCTCGCTATTATTATTACATCTACTTATTGACTACATCGTTAGTTCATTTTCTTTGCTCTTTAGCATTCTCTCTATTTGGGCATCAGCAAAGTGAGCCTGTGTAATTCTGTTTATACTGCAGCAAAATAATGCACCACACGGAGCCTAGAGGCGTTGCTTACCTCTGTCTGCGAACACAGAACTGCACTATGTGCCTTAACTCGCTTGTTAATATCTCAGGCTAGAGGCTCCACGTGAAAACTATGCCACCAGCTATTTTTATTTCTCAGCAGAATGGAAATAGTCGATCACTCAAGCAGAAAGGAGAAATAATCCTCAAAGTAAACAATATAGAATTTCACGTCGGTATGAGTTTTGAATTCTGCCAAACTCGAGTTGTGTTTACTAAGTGAGTTGACGCGTACCCTTGTACCGGAAACTTTAATCAGGAAGGAACAGTTAATTAATAATAACAAACTGGTTTATTTTAGCTTTAACAAAGTTGCTCACGCTTACTCACGTTTATTTTCCCAACAACTGTTTTCTACTAAGTGGTTACCACCTAAGCCGCAATAATGGAGGCATCTTTTAATCTTAATTTTTTCCAGACATTTTGTTCAAGTCTCAACCTACTTGACCTGGTTTTTAGAGTAGGCTACAGATTCATCTTGTTTCTTTCGGGATCGGGAATGGGGAGTTATGTCTGTTGATTTCAATATTTGATTTTCTGCTTCTTCAGTGAGTTAGTCAATGCCATATCCTTTCCAATAAACGTACTAATCCTGAGTTAGATAGTACACCATAGTATTTATGAACAACTTTCCAAACTAAAGGAGCCTTTACATCGTAAAGAGACCACCAAGTTCATACACTATAATTATGTAAGTAATGCCTCTACAGCTGCGATAGTACCAAACGTCACATGTGTCATAGTCATGTGAGAATAAGGTACCTACCACATTACGTACTCAACCTCAATACGTACAGGGTTGAGTTCGACGGGGATACATCGAGTGCCGAGCATTCATCTCGATCAATGACACTTGATTACCTGTCTCTACTCCACCTGCAATGGAATGCCAGTTGGGTCCTCCGATTCGATCATTGCCTTATTCGAATAGCTGCCGTAGCCATAGTCCTCGAAAGGTTAGGAGAGGAGCAAATAGTTGCGTACATACAAAGTTAGCTGAGCTATTTTTGAGGATTTGTAGAACCTAATAAAAAATCTCATGAGTTCTGCAGAAACAATACTGAGTTAACGAGATCCTATTTATTAATTAAAATTCAAGATTTGTACTAAGCCCCACTCAAAATTCGGGATTTTGTAGGCTTTACTGTTAAAACATGTATGTATACAAGGACTTTTTGTATTAAACTCGAGTGATTGCTTTGCTCCTGTTTTATCTCCAAGTACGAAGGCTCTAGAAAGACACGTTTTACAAACAAAAATAGACACGTAAAGGGAAAGGAGAAGTGTAGCGATATTCGGAGGACACGATGAATAAACAACAGATGTTTATGTCACTCTCCCCGGAGGGACCGACACTGCATGGGTCGAATTTATAAATAATCAATCCCTCTATGCTTTACTTACGTACATGTTTTCTTGTAAGTGGATACAGGGGTTTTTATCAAGGGGAACGAGGAACGACACTTCTTTAACATACTGCCTGGGAAATGTTCAGTAGTGTATGAATTTATGCACCCATTGTCCGTTGCATAATATTAATAGGGCAATGGTAGAACCATTTGCTGCTTATTTAACGAAATATTATTTTAATTACAATTCTAGTTACTTTTGCATCGTATTTTGCAACGTTAGCAAGCTCGTAGCCAATTAAAATTATTCGCATATTCATTGTATTTTAATTGTTAGGTAGTAAGTAGTACTAGATAATTTCCAACTTACTCTACCAACTATTTCCAAGTACTCACATATCGCTCGTAGATAAGTACTCTAAATATCTGACTACTTAGACAGTTTAACCTTTAAACATGTTTAGGATTACTGTATTCTGATATCGTATTATGTACTTACGGCTAATCGATAGTTTATGCTTGTTTGATGTATTAAAAGGCTTCTAGAAATTGCCAGAATCTTGATAATATACGTCCAAAGGCTGGGTATTAAACTAACGACTATTAACAAGATAAATATTTAGAGAGCATTAACATGTTAATTTCTGTTTTGACTAAAAAGCTGCTA
This sequence comes from Conistra vaccinii, assembly GCA_948150665.1. Classification (NCBI taxonomy): domain Eukaryota; kingdom Metazoa; phylum Arthropoda; class Insecta; order Lepidoptera; family Noctuidae; genus Conistra; species Conistra vaccinii. Next base: position 19,141,228 of record OX411318.1, read on the forward strand.
TATGCACAGTGAGAATAATTAAGCAGATCCACTCCTATGAAATACCGTTTTAATGAAACAGCTGAACGTCGTACTGACGGCCAACTCGGAACTTTAATTGGATTAAGCGCAGTACGAGTGGTTAATAAAAAGCGATGCACAGACCATTCTGCGGGGCTACCTATTCGAAACTCTGCCAGGGGTCTTGAACATTTTGCAGGCACTCATTGATTGAGACTGTTGGAGCTATTCGAGCTATCGGATTTAGAGGGGTCAAACAAGTGACAAACTGCTGCATACAGGTGAACGAGAAGTTATCTGTCTTCTATGTAGCAAAGTTTTCGATGTATTCATGGTTGAACATACCACTGCTTTGATACGAGTTTGGTTATCAGTGGTAACACTTCACTACGTAGTTCGCCCTTACTGCAACGATATAAAGTCGTTTTCAATGTCGCCTTGGTTGACTGTACCTATGCTTTTTTACCACTTTCGACTCCAACTACTTTCATAGAACTCATACGCCATGCCGCCATACATATTGGAAGTGAGCCCTCCGAGAGGGTTGCCAGGTTTACGTCTGTGCTAAAGTTAAACATCGCAGACGGTTAGCGGTATTAGGTCTAAAACCGTATTATAAAAAACTGTAAAACGAAGTAAAATAGTTTTTCAGGGAGTCTTGTCGCTAAACGTAGTTTCCCACCTTTTAATTTTTTTTTTTTTTTAAATTTGTAAGGGTGAACCAAAATAAAATGCTTGGAGCTTAAAACCAACACTTATACTAATAAATTTTGTTAAAATATACTCAGATTTTATTTTCACGGTTTATAATTCGGTATTCGCTAAGAAAAATCTACATTTAAATAGAGCCCTCCGCGAGTTCTCCCGGTACCACCCTTATGCGACTAGGTGAACCCTTCAGGAGGGCTCCCGGCACTGAGGTGACAAAAATAGTTATTCTCTTCCTTTATAAATGTGATGGGTGTAACATTACACTCCTTCTAGCCCTACACTTAATAGAAACTGAAAGTGTAAAATTATTCATTTAATTTTCTTCCTTCGTCGGTTCTTGGAACAATTATTAAAAGCCCATCATTCAAAAATGTATTTCCCGAATATCTTTAAAGTAACCTAATAATTCCAATAACGTTTTACCTTCTTCGAAGTATTAGAAACACGTCGAAGGCTATTACTTCGCTTATCTCTAATGCCGCACAGAATTCTCTGTAGGAATGCGCCAGCTAACTACCGAATTTGAAAAGCCATCCGGGAAATTTGAAACTCGCAGCCCGATTGTACGAGTACAGTATGAGTAGCTAAGGAGGTGATACTCAGTAATTCTTACTGCGTTTGTACCTCCTAGGATATTCGACAATTGCACATACTTGATATCTTGATCTCTGCATTTAATACTTACTTAGATAATTTCGTCGCCTGAATGTTTTTAGAAAAGATACCTAACCTAAACATGATGGAATACAAATTTAACACAAAAAGAAAATAATAAGGAGTCAGTAATGGGAAAAATAATGAAAAAATCCTATGACTAAGGCATGAACATTATATTTTCTAATGTTTTGTGTACAGGTACTACACCATCCGTGTACCTAACCTACACGTAAATGTAATGAAATATTAATTTGGTTTTACCTATCACTTAAAACAATAAAGCCGGCTAAGTACGAGTCAAGAACGCACAAAAACACAAAATACGCCGAAAAAAACACGTTCCTTGTATGACCCCCTTTAATTATAAACCTTTTCTATATTTTTATAGAGGCAATAGAAATACCCACACAATTTGTGAATTTGTCTGTCTACCTATTACGGCTCATGAGATACAGCCCGCTGACAGACAGATGGACGGACGGACGGATAGCGGACGGACCCTAAGTAATAATAGTATCTAGTAATAAACAGAGACGAGACAGTAAATCGAAATGTTACTCCGTATTCAACACAGTGGCCGAATCATAATACAATTTAATTGTTAGCAACACTAATTGCGTCTCAGCAGCATCATAGGCACGTGTAGTTGATGGGTTAACGATCACAGCAGTGCGTGGGCCGCGGGTTGCTCACCCGGCCGTCGAGAAACAGGTTAATCACCCCTTCCCTTTAAGGAGACGATGACGACAAGAATAATTAATTTGTGTTAGGAGCCTACACACAAATTGATGAGAAGCACTTTATAAGAGGTCCATTTTTAGATCGGATTATGGGTTCTAGGAACGTGAAATCGAATTTTTTTAAACATGGTAATTTTATATTGTAGAGCAGTAGTGGCTCAGTGGTAACGGCCGCGACTTACGAGTTATAGATCGTAGGTTCGTACCCAGACAGGCGCTTTACTCTGTATAGATCATTTCATCACCACTGCTCTCAAAACGGTAAAGGAAAACATCATGAGGGAACCGACATATCGTAGAACAAAAAATTCGAAGACATCTGGCATCTACTAACCCGCACTGGGCCCGTGTGGTGGATTACGGCCCACTCTCTCACACAGAGAGGAGGCCTGTGTCCCAGCAGTGGGAACTTAATAGGCTAATTATTCTTATGCTTAATTGTAATACAAAAAAGATGAGACCTAAGTAATATAAACTAACAAATCACATTTATAATAAGTTACAATTTGTTCAACACCTAGAGCGTGTGTATAAAAATAAGGTTTCTTTTGTATTTCTTACATTTACAATTACAAAGGAAGAAAAAGAAAATATTACAATCATTCGTTTGAACAAGAATGCTGCAGACTTAAACATCTGCTATAGACATTGTAAAAAATACGTAAAAAGCTTTTCTTTTCCTAAGTAATCTACCTACGCAATAAACAATAAGTTGAAAGCTAAACGTAAAAGGAAATACAGGGAAAGGAAATAGCGCTGATAAGATAAGAGCTAGGCTATTGCCTAGCTCTTATCTTATCAGCGCTATTTCTCGTATGTGAACTATTGTTCACATACGAGGGTTCATCGAGCCGCCGGTTCTTGACGCAATAAATCACGGAGCTTCGGAATATTATTGTTTTATAGCTGTTTTACAGTAGTACAGTGACTCACTGTACTATGAAAATGTTTTTCTTTCGCTGAGACTTTGGCTTTTTACGATTGAAATCAAGCAAACCAATGGAATACTTACCTACTCTTTTTTATGTATACCATGTAAATAACAGATATAAATGTATGTGTTACACGTTTTTAGAAAGTCCTGACCGGCTGCAAACTTAAAGTGGCGGCTTTCAGGCTATAAAGGCTAGCCAGATTGCTCCTGAACTATCAGTATTAATAACACAGAACATTTTTATATGATTTTTATTAATCTATTTATTGAAACTCACGATACAGAAATCACCTTAATTTTTATCAAATATAATATAACTCGTTTCGAACTCGGGTTCAAACCTACAAATCGTAAGTCGCGGCCGTTACCGCTGCTCTCCTGGGCCACCACTGCTGTCCTGGGCCACCACTGCTCTACTGGGTCATCACTGCTCTACTAGGCCACCACTGCTCTACCGGGCCACCACTGCTTTAAAAATAGTTACAGGATTATATAATTTATATAGAATTTCTGTACGTACTTAGAGTAGTTAGCATTTCTTGTCTTCTAAATCTGAGATAGAGAAGTTTGTTCATTAACAGTTTAGTTAATGAACCTAATCTCTGCGGACATAAATAAATTAGGGGTTCACCATTACTACAAGTTACAACGTAATTTTCATACTTATTCGAGGATTGAATAAAATTAATATAAAGTACGATATTCATAAACGCTACCGTAATTCAATTACTTAGTAATAAATTCGGTCTCGCTTCATCGTTAGTACTTTATTACTTACTTTTTAATTTACAGAGGCTTACTCGATCGATTAACTTATGAAGATCGTGTTTTTTAAATTGTATATCCCGCAGGTATTTTTAATTTTAATACGGTACACGGTATTTAAAAATTCGTTACAACAGGAAGGAAAGAAAATTAATTGCTTCAAATATAACCATTATGGCTTTCAGAAAAGCAATTAAGTTAACAGCAAAAAATCTCATGTTTTTAGATGGCGGACTTTAATGTTTCATATTTCTTTCAATAAGTACAGTTTCAAAGGCCTACCTACGGATGCAAAGATATACACAGGGTGCTCTTTAATAAGGACCGGGGTGTATTCAAAACCAGTGCTCCACAGTACCGCCTCGCGCCGTGTTCTTTCTATTGGCAATTTAAGTACTGCATCTTATGGAAAATCCATTTATGTGTACCGTAGCAACCCGGATGCACTACCGCTACCCTAATAAGATCTCTTATACCACTCATGGCGGTATCAAAATACTTATATTATGCTGAAACTTGGAACCAATTAACTGACAGTTTACGATTCGGCAGATACTAAGCTTAAAGAAAGAAGCTTTCGTGGTTTATTTTGCACAGCTGTAGGTACTTATAATTCATGATTGCTAACGTTTGAAGACGGACCTCTTCTTTTAACGAAAAATATTATTCAAATCAATGCGAGACAGAATTGCCAGACCGATAAATTCACAAATGAATTTGACATTCAAAATAAATTTTCTTTTAGAAGTTTGTTGGAGTGATATGGCTGTGTCACTGAACGTTGAAGTAGGTAAAATGATACAGTTTGCGATCAATACCAACATATTTTTAGAACAGCAAATACTGTTTAGTCTTCTCTCTTAACTATGACAAGCCACCAAACTTTTTAGGTAAGGATTGTTGTAAAGATAAATTGAATGTATTTATCTCATAAATAACAAAGAACTTAATCAAGATTACAAAATAGGGCTGTGTTGTAAAAAAACATTAATCACAGAGAGAAACCATACTTTCAAAATGAAGAGCAACGCGGTCAAAGAAATACTCTACAAATTTTGAGTCCTAAACAATCAAAGTGAAAAATGACAGCAATATAATGTTCGACAACAAACGGTTGTTAACAAAAGCCGACTACAAAGTCATCTGCCGCCAGATCAACCCTTTGATATTTGATGCGGACGCATTTTTCATCTGTCCATGACAGTCCAGAGATATGAGGGCCGCAGCTTGTATTAATCACTGGCACTAATGTGGAGTATGCCACGGCAGACTGCCGGCACGGAATCCGATTTTCCATTAAACCTTTCTTGGACTGAGCGAAGCTAATAAGCATTCAAGCGGCCTTCATTAAGCCACGCCAGAAGGAGACGCTATTGATTTTATTCAGCTCTAATAAAGGTGATTCTCCACAAAACGACGTTCAGTCAGGTTTCAAAAGAAGCCTCACTATAGGTGCTCTTTGTTGAGTCTTAAGTGTATTATCTATGGTCTCAGCGTCGACGGTGGACGCAATTAAATAAACCTTAGCATCAAAATCTATGTAGCCTCATATTATACGAATGTGTCAGGATCTTTGATAATGTTTAGAATTTACGCGAAGTGATTTATTATGATTAAAATTATAAGTCTTGTATCATCAAATTAATCCCCCCCCCTCCCCAAAAATGACAAACTTTAATGGTAATGAGAACATGTCCCTATTAATACTTGAAAGTCAATTGTAAGAGTAAATTGTAGAACCTGCTCATAAAGGCATGACCGCACGTTAATAAAAAATATAAAACAGATATTTTTAATAGTACGATAATGGTTTATTTTTCGAAGTGCAATATTTCAATTGAAACATTTATTACTCCGCGGATATGTAAACCGAATCCCTATAAAGTAAACCAACATGTTATACATTTCACATAACGTGGAGTGCTTGTTTCATCCGCGCTGGCTTCACGTGCAGCGCTTTGCAGTATTTATTCCGCGATAAAATAAGTGTGAGTGCAAAGCAGGGTTGCTATGGCAACTGAAATTTCCCAGTATTTCCCCTAAATGGTTATTGTTGTCAAAAGTTTTGTAGCTGTACACTTGCTGTCTTGAATTTATGGTAAGGAAGATTGACATGCCTAATGAATTTTCGTTAACTAAAATGTGATAGGCTTGGTAGAATTTTGTTTGTGAGGAGGAGTTTGAAATTATTTGCTGTTTCCATTTCCTTCAATGAACTTTTGTTGTTTCAAACATGAAATGTTTTTGCAGTGCGTATTCTCTGAAGTTTTTATAATCCCCCTTTTTTATACTGTTTTTTCTTAGTAGATGTCTTGAGTCATTTATTCAAACAAGGCTGAGAATCAGCACTTTTTGAACGTCAACATTACATAAGACAGCCCCAAAACGCCCGCCCTTTGCCACATCCTAGTGCTTTAGCTAGTAAAATAAAAAATCGAAGAAAACGAAGATTTTGTAGGGTGTCGCAACCATAGCCATCTATTGCCTTGACGCGTCGTGAATTTGAGAAGAACCAATACCATATCGCTTCATTATACCATACGCGTTCGTATCTTAACTATGCCCACTGGTATTTTGGTTTGACATGACAATAGCTCAAAGATACAAAAGATAAGAGAAAGTTAATATGTAACGTTTGATTGCTACACGCCGCAATTATGAATCCAACAACTTTGAATACAATGCTTCGAATGAAGTTTGAATGTCATATCATAAATCACGATTCTTTTTGCTGTGTTGATTAGCAGATAAAATACGTCTTGGATATAAAACATTCCTTCATCTTTGTCAACACAATGAAAAGGCCCTGTATGCAAACAATTTCCCTACATAAAACGTCAATGGAGGAAAAGATTCAACGTTTGTAAGCCTGAAATGACCCTGTCCTCTTTCCGAAGAATGTTTACGTCCCCGAAATCGGAAAGTGTGAAGAAAAGATCCTTCAAAGGAACTAGACGACTGGGAATTAAACAAACTCAAACTCTATTTACATCCGAGATCCATCTTATTGGGTCTATTGAGGACCGGCAGTATTCACAGACTGCTAATTTGCAGTAACTTGAAAATTTTCATTTCAGTCTCAGACTCTCAGTTAAGAATTTCTGTTTATTTGGGTCTGTGAACAGTTCAGCTGACTTCATTCGGAAACAAATAAAGGAGCTGGAAATTAGGTAACTTGTACATACTTGGACGAAGTTTGGCATACTCCGCATACTGTATTACAGTGTTGGTTAGTCACCAAAGGTGGAGTCACGTTCGTTCGCGCCAGCGCCATCTAGTGCACTTCCCCGGCTCATCGGCAAATGGCGCGAAAAATTATTCACTTTGCATTCACTACGGGGCTGGCATACGAGTGCATTACACTTGCCAATATTTTCAGATTGCCTTCATATTATTTAAATATTCTTTTCTAGTTTTCTATTCTACTACTTTCGCGTTGCAAATCGTCTTACGTTTGAATGGTCTTAGAGTTACATCTCTTACTATTTATATAAACTGTCAAAATATGTGGATTCTACGTGCAGATAATGTAGAAGTCTTTTCCTTTACTTGAACAAATAAGTTTCTAAAGAACTAGCTTGTTGAATACACCCACAACGAAACTCATAATCCAAAACAATAATTCTGTTTCAGACCATCTGTCGAACATACGGAGTTTAGTCCCAATAAATCCCGTTCCGATCCTGCCGGTACTAATCTAGGCTAACTTCTGAATCCTAGACGCGTGTAAATCCTAGGAAAGTCTCGGGGGAGCCGGGTTAGGAAATATATTGCACTTGATTTTCCAATTACGTCTTTGGTGGGTCTCATATTTCCGGTTGAAGTGATAAATCGCAGCGTTAGATATCTGATAGGGATCTTGTTAAATGTCCACGTCTCTTTATTAATTTGTGTCCGTCGATTAATCAGTATTAGATTTGTTTTGTGTGAGTGTTCTTGTGATATTTACTCCGTGATCCTGTTCTCGTGATATATCTACAATATTTTCTGTCATACTTAATTATTTATTAGGGTGGTGTGGACTTGTGGATAATTCTTGTTTGAAGATGGCGTGTGTTATTCTAAATAAAACTTTTATTAATCCATCAATCAAACTACAGAAAATCTGTGAAGGTAAATTACATAACCCGTTTCATCCGTTTACCAACCACCAGATGGAAAATTTTTAACAATACTTTCAATTAATATGCCGTCAATCATTATGATTTATCAGATGTCTATCGCTTCGAAAATTTTAATTAAAAATCCTTTACGGGGCTGCGTTTTAACGATACTTTTATGTAAATGTTCATTACACCTGTCATGTCGGCAAGGAATTTATTATTCAAATGTGTATCGGTGGAAAACCACATAATGATTTAAACAGTTGCCTAAATTCCAAAATTGTGAAATCGTTTATAAGTTTATAAATGAAAATGTTTCTGAAAGGGCTCTTATCTACATAAGTAACTAGAACATTGAATTATAATTTAAAATAGATAATACATAAAAGGGGTTGAGAATAGAATCTACATATTGTTTTGTTTATTGTGTTAGACATACATTTGACCGTCTGTAACCCACGATAGCGGGTCGTTGCCTAGCTAGAATATCTAAATATTTAATTTGTAGCTAAACCGAATGATTTACATTTATATATTTGTTCACAAGTATGCTAGAACTGCGTGAGCCCATGGAATCCAAATATACTACATTCTTTGAATTCACGAATCTTGTGTTTGTGATTAAATTTTGTTTATTGGCAAAGGTTTTCTTGGTCTCGTAAAAGTACCTATAATAAGCGGTGTCAATAATACAATATTTGAATGCAGAACCCTCCTGCTATTTCTCGATGTTTTAAGAGAAAACAGAAAACAGACACATAACGACGACCTTAAGAAAGTGGCTGGGACGTACTGGATGCAGAAGGCGGAGGACAGGGTGTTGTGGCGCTGCCTGGGACAGGCGTATGTCCAGCAGTGGACTGCGATAGACTGAGTTGATTGATTGAGACACATAAAAATTGCGATATTCTTTTAGAAGTACCCAGCCTACCAACCTATCACAGCCTGTGATAGCGTCTTCCTGTGATTCAAAGGAAGACGCTGTTAATAACATTGAATGATTACATCAGCACCCTATTTGCGTAACACACTTAAGAGTAATGAGGAACACGATGTAAAGTTCACTCATCCTGGTTAGAAAAGGGAGGAACCTCTGTCTAGACGGGGGTTGTGTCTGGCGGACAACTGCCCAATGGTTGATGTCAAATATGTCCTTCGAGCGGTAAACTAATTGCGCGATGGAGGATTTGTGTGACGTCAGGCTTTTTGTGTGACATCAGGGTCTTTGATGCGTAGTTCACATGTGGCGATGTAGATGCCGTCACAACGCAATGAATTTTGTTGAACTGTAAGGCATTGCCATTGTGAGTGTGTCACGCAATAACCACGCTGGACTACTACTTACATTATACACCTTTCTGATGTTTGATCTCTTCTTTCCAGGGTTGTCGCTGTCACCATTCGTGCGGCACTGGCAGCCAGCGGCGTACGCGCACGTGGGTGGACATCGGCTCCGGCGCGCTGCGCTTCCGCCGCCCGAGCCCCCGCCACCTCCTTTGCGACTGTCCTTCCATGCTCATAACAAGTAAGAACAAATCTTATTTTATTACAAGCGCCCTATGTGATGTCCTATGTGCAAAATGTCGATCTTCCATACAAACTTTCATCCCCTATTTAACCCCATTTATGGGATATAGCAGTGTTAGCCTATTGGTTGACCGTCGTCATGGGTCTCGAGTTCGAACCCAAGGCCTTTGACTTTTCTGATTAATTTGCGTATTGTATAATTACGAGTATCACTTGCTTCAACAACGGTGAAGGAAAACATCGTGAGGAAACCGGCATGCCTGAGAGATATTTCTCGACGCCATGTGAAGCCAAGTAATAGGCCCATGGGCGGCTTTAAAACTCTGACACGAGGTTACTCACTAACCACACGAAAAGTAGAAGATGAGATAAATTATCAAAAATCTTTCCTTAGTGCTCACCCTCATTACAAAAGGAAGTCTTGTGCGAAATTTCATGCTTCTAACCAATGATATTATTATGTAAAAAGAGGTAGAGGTAGGTACCCGCTCCGCAAGTGACTCGTCTAAATTTGGCTAATTAGCCACATTTTCTTCGTCTTGTCTCTTTTTCGCTCCCGAAAACTACGTCATGCCGTCCTACTTCCATGTGTCATCTAATAGTGTAACATTGTGCCGTTTTTGAAGATCGAATGTTGAGTAGATAACCTATCTACGTCTTTATACTTATAATATCATTGCTTCTAACTCTACCGGCGTAGGCTGTGCGTTGTCTGTCAGTGAAAGAATGAATTTAAGATTTTTATCAAGTACCTAGATGAGATACAAAGGCGCCTTTTTTTCTTGGGAATATCCTCATGGTTACCGCCTGGAGAACCAAAACCCTCCTTGGGTTGCGTTTGTTGCAACCATTTCTTGTTACTCGAGTTTTTGCTACTCCTTTATCGATCTGACAGTATCCGTTGTCTAATGGCAATATCCCTTCTAGTACCTTTACATTAACCATTGAAATGGGACTTGAAATACTCCAAAAATACACTCTTGTCGCTGGCATGAAAGTACGGAACTCCAAAACCAAAGTGGAGCAAATTGAATGTCACGAAATTCATTAAACCGTTGAAGTAGATGTGTGACTAGGCAGGTTGACTAATGACTCATGACGGCTAAGTGATTTCCAGAGCTGATCGATTACTCAATGTTAGATTGTATCGTAAGAATCTACTCAATATTTTTTTTTATGAACGTAGAGGCCAATGTCTTATGAGTTATATGACATCATGGCTATGTGGATTTTTTTGTTGACCGTTAATCTTTTGTTTGTTCATTATTGGTACTGTAAATGATGACTTTCATGGTTTTTTGTGTTCGAAATAGACAAATTGTTATTGAAACGTTTTTTTTTTGCAGTATTTGTTGTAGAAACAAAAACTTAACAAAGACTGCAATTTTTTATAAAAAACTAGCTGTTACCCGCGGCTTCGCCCGCGTGGATGTCGCAAAATATCCCACGGGAACGTTCTACCGGGAATACATACCTAATAGCCAAGGAAAAGATCATTGACTAACTTTCAGCGGACGCAGTGGTAGGCTACTACAGCTCCCGCGTGGTCAACCATAATTATTTTGTTACGCGTAATTTTGAAACTGTGATATCTCTTAAACTATTCATTTAAATGATGTAATGTAAAGGCATATTTTAATCGAAATTGAATGCCCAATTTAAATAACCTATTTAATTGGATAAGGATTAATAAGATACCGGTCAAAATAGCTTCGGAAATAACAATGAAAATTTTATACAATTTTGAAAGATAAAAATGGTTATTGTGGGTCACCCTTAAAAGATAGACATATGCCATCGCGGACTTTTTTGTTGCAATTTTTAAGATATACAATACTCTAGAACATAAATTTGATTTATCTCTCACGACTTACGCAGCGCACGCCAGTAAAGCTCCCAGTCGGCATGATTTTTTCCGACATTCTTCAACAATAATCGTCATATTTCAGCCAATTTACACAAAACCTTAATGAATTATACACTAAAACCTTCCACATGAATCACTCCGTCCAATGGTGAAAACCGTTTGAAAATCCGTTCGGCAGTTTTTGAGTTTATCGCGTTCAGACAGACAGACAGACAGACAGACAGACAGACGCGGCGGGCGACTTTGTTTTATAATATGTAAGGATAAGGATAAGTAGTTTCGTGACTCTAAAGATATCCTTTTGTAAAGTAGCACCAAACTCGATTATAAGCCATATATGTCTAAAAATGCTTTCCTACCTCAAGAAAACTTTAAATGGCTTGCTAAAGTAAAATTCTTTTAGCTTTTGTAGTGAGATAAAAAATATAAGCTGAAGTTTACGACATTTACGAGTTTGGCACTCGAAAAACTGCGCCTTATTCCGTACGTTAGAAATTAGCGAGGTCCCAGGTTTTATAGCTTAAAATAAAACTTTTAGCTTAAAGTAAGTAGATAGGTACTTATTTCACTTGAGAAAAAGGTTATGTCAGTACAGAGTACAATGTCTTTAAAAAAAACTTCTATTTCATTCATTGAATATTTTGGAAAAGTAGATGCAATACTTACTTCGTTTATCTCAAAATGTGAAAAGCTTTTACTTTCTTTCATTTCTTTTTACGAAAGTTTGGTACAAACTCAGTCAAATGGGTTTGTTTTCAACAATTATGTCTTTAAAAATGTAACGACCCATATTAGACAATTTGTGACTTCTTACCTAAGTATGTTCATGAAGATGCCTACAGATTAGCTCCATTATTGACTATCGACACCTGTTTTCAAAAGTATTTCTACGTCATGCATGACTCATGAGGCGCAGAAGTACTAAATAATACCCGTATTGTCAAAAATCGACCAAATCTGTAGGCACCTTTGTAAGTAGTTCAGTCAGAAATCATCCTCGTCTCGGTATTATGTATAAAAAACAAGAGCTTCGAATCTACTCCGAATCTTAGTTCCTCTCTTAGCTTCTAACTTCCAGCTGTATCAAAATTACACTACAACTTAGCATAGGTATGACTGAAATTAATTATTAATTGATCTCCTTGTATGTGTCGTGTTCAAAGCGGGTGGCCATTGTACATGAGTAATGGCAGCTCATATCCAATTAAATGAGCATTAAGGCATGCCATTATATCTGTGTGTATTGGGACGCGAGTAATACCGGGATGCGAGTTGTTTGGCAAATGTTATGGAGACAAGCTTACCATTAAACGCTGGTGAATGTATACGGGTTCTGAAGACTGAACGTAGATTTCGAAATAATTATTTGTTTACAATTCTGTGTGCATTTAACTAAAGTAGATAGAATTGCGCAATTCGCTTTATAAACGAATCGTTTTCCGGAATATACTCGTACATGCGATCATATTGGTTATGGTCCGAAGTATTCTGAGTCTTCTTTATTGATATAGGTACTTATAAGACCGCCTGGAGGACCTATTCCTTAACCGTAAGTGAAGACGCAGTTATCACAGTACCTATAGACCAGCAAAATATTGTTGACACTCAAACCAGAAGTTGAAAAGGAAGTTCGCACTCGGTACAGCAGTTCATCGCCTCAGATAAGTTAATTGAACGTGTTTCAGACTAATCCATTTGTAAGTTGTGTACGGCGAGCGTGCACATCAACCGTTGGCCGCTCCATTCCCTTAATTAAACCGTTCCTACGCCAATATAGTGGAACGTGCCCTTTATACCGACGATTCCAGATTATCTTTGGTGACGATCGCGTATGTTCAATGATACCGCTCCATGATAAGCGACGGATACAAGTTGATTCGCTGCACTCAATTTGTTGATTAACAACTAAATAACTTATCTGAAGCTGTTCATTGACATTTTGTGTAGGATGGACAAACTAAAATGGGAGAGAGTATTAATTATCTGTTTCAATTACAGCTATAAGTACTTATACAAAATGGTTATAGCTTACTGTTACTGCAAACTATTATTGAATCGGGGTTGCTATAACTGGTTTTCAAACAGAGGTGTTTTAATTAACATATTATGTGATGCAAGTGACTATAATGTGGCTAAAATCGACAAGACTACTTCAAAACTCATTGCAGGCCTAGTTGCACAGTAGTATAATATGCGTGCTATTGAACACTTCCTCTACTTCTTGATTATGCCATTAAACAACAAAGCGGTGCTCCACTTCCACTTCCCTCTTACTATTATTCCCTGAAGAGCATCGCGTAGTAAATAAATAAATAGTCACATAAGAGTTGCGTGTCTATCAATACTGTTCGTCTGAGAGGCATCAGGGCCTCTTCAGACCGCTCCAATAATATTTGAGTTATGTCTAGGCTCTAGGTATTATTGGTGGACCTCTCAGCAGTCTCAGCTGTATTGAAGACGGACAATATGGGAGAACCGGTCCTCAGTAACTTATTTATTACTATAGGTAACAATAATTTTCGAGGACGCTGTCTCTATCACTGAAGATTAAGTCATCGAAGATCACCTATGATATGAAATTCTGTTACGTATTTCAACCAGAACCAAGTAGTTGGGTTTATTTACCATCACACTATTTGATAAATCCTTTAGGTATCTGATAGGTTTTTGTATATCTAAATCGTTGTAATTTAGGTGCATTGTATAAATAAGGTAAGGTATTGTTTTAGTCCTTACTTTGTAGGCGATGATTGTCAATTTGTCGCCACAACGTTGCTACGTAGGATTAATCAGTGTGCACAAAGGGACCCTAGAGACCGTCATATATACACTTCACTACCTACCAAGCGAACGGTATTGATGACAGGTAGAGATAGCCAGATAGTTACCTGAAGGATGCCCTAGATAACTTTCAATCCGGAAAATAAAAAACCGACGAGGAGAGAGCTAGTAACTAGCTGTCTTGATGAAAACCCTTGAAACACTTTCTTTAATACACCCTTTAATATCTTCTTTGTCTAAGGTTAGTTCTGGCAGTTCTTCGAATATTTGTGATTTCACGCGGCATTTTATGTTGCACAGCATAGCAGGAGAAAACCTAGTATTGAGATGTAGGTAATTAGGGTGTGAGTCTATCTGGCAGGCCCCAACGAGATTTATCAACAGGTGATAGGTTTACATAAGGACATTATTTTGTACCTATAGAAAATAAATAAGATATATTTTGTACCTCGACAGTTTTTGATTAAATGACGTTTCTATTAAGTGTCTAGCTAGCGGGCCCCTTATGATTATTTTTATTATTATTATACTTTCAGATCGCCCAGTAGTGCTCGGAGTTAGAAAATATTATGTACCTTACAAATCCGAAATTTCGAGTTTCTGTGAGCTATACTTTAGGAGATATTCGTTACTTAGACAAACGTCCAGCCAGCGGGCCACTTTTTAAATACTACTCTTTTATATCACACAATAGCAGAAGAAGCTTGATCCTATTATGTACCTTACAAATCCAAAATTTCGACCTTCTGTGACCTATACTTTAGAAGATATTCGTTACTTAGACAAACGTCCAGCCAGCGGGCCACTTTTTAAATACTACTCTTTTATATCATACAATAGCATAAGGAACTTGATACTATTATGTACCTTACAAATCCAAAATTTCGACTTTCTGTGAGCTATACTTTAGAAGTTATTCCATTCTCCCATGTCAATCTTCAAGCTATCATTTACTCATTAAAGATTATAATTACTAGGTATTACATTTTCTCTTTTAATCAGTTAAATAGCGCCCTACTTAAAAGAACTACTCTTTTTCTTAATCCCAGTTTTGTTGTAGCACTGTTGAGTGATTATGAAAGCAGGTATAATGTTTGAAAACGGGTTTGCCAGCTCGGCGCTTATTTTATTAACGAATACCTTATGAAGTCCATAGGAAGTTGAAATTTTGGATATGTAAGGTACAGACGCCAGCATATCAAGTTACTACAATCTGTCAAAGGAGGACCGGACAAAATGGTCCCCACGACCAATAACAACCACATAATTTATATGTCATCAGATAGGCATTTTAATTTAGAGCAACAACTACTATGGCGGCTCATTTCAAATCGCTGTGTAAAAATTGTGGCGATGTTTCGCAATCGCAGGCCTGCCCCCCAATTACGCAATGCACGATCAATTTTAAATTGAAACCAATTGAAAAAGATTGCCAGTCCATTGCTTCATAAGTTCGACAAAAATAATCTGCTCAATTTTTGTTGTCGAACTTATGAAGCAATGGACTGGCAATCTTTTTCAATTGGTTTTAATTTAAAATTGAAAATGCATTACGTAATTAGGGTGCTGACCTGGACGGTAGATAACGGAACACTTGAATATTAATAACTTCTGGTGGTCTAGTTAGAATATTTTCAAATGTATTCCTGGCGATGATAATACAATAATATGGTACCATTGAGCTGATTTGATGATGGACCCGGACACTAAATAATGGAACTCTTGAACAGCTACTAGTAAACCCATCAAGTGTGTCCCACTTGGGGTCAGCAATGGGACGAATTAGGAGTCAAAGTTACTGACTGTATAAGAAACAGTACCTATAATAATATTCAAGTGTTCCTTTAACTACCGACCGTCAGGCCTGTGAAACATCGCCACAACTTTTTTCACACAGTGATTTGAAATGAGCCGCCATAGTAATTATTGCTCTGTATTAAAATACCTATCTAATGACATATGTGTGGTTGTTATTGGTGCTTGGACCAGCTTCAATACATTTTTGCCGATTATCCTTTCTTTAATAGATTTTTAACTTTATCGCTAAAGAATAAGGTTCAATGTTGATTGGGAAAATTTCACAGATTGGAGTA
The DNA here is from genome assembly GCA_948150665.1 of Conistra vaccinii. Lineage (NCBI taxonomy): Eukaryota > Metazoa > Arthropoda > Insecta > Lepidoptera > Noctuidae > Conistra > Conistra vaccinii. The sequence continues at coordinate 19,157,406 of OX411318.1, forward strand.
GGTTGATGTGCTGGTGTCTGTACATAATAGTATTACCCAGTTACTGGGTTGTGTAGGTGAGATAGGCAGTCGCTCTATATAAAATACTGGTATTTAGCTGCATTCGGTTAGACTGGAAGCCGACCCCAACATGGTTGGGAAAAGGCTAGGCAGATTGAAGGTACATAATAGCACAGTATAAAAAGATACAGTAGGACGACGCCTTTGATCTCGTGGTAAATGCATACAACGTGTAGGCATTGTCACGACAGCTTGGGTTGTCCCAAGTTAACAATATTTATTTTATTAATTTATTTTAGATCAACATGGGCATCAACATTATTATAAACAATAATTAACAATTATCAAAAAGATCGTCTTTTTGTGTACCAGCCACTCATCTATAAAACTGTAGGTATCTTTATAAATGGGCGACTGAGAAATATTAGATTTACTAGATTAATGTATTAGATTTTTGGTTTTTAGATTTACTGAATTTGAAATTTCTGTTGTTGAACTTAATTATATAAAAAATCCTCATCCTAATACAAAAAAAATATTGGGAAGCATGAACATGGTTTGGTATTGAATTCTATTTGACTCAAATGCTCAAACAATTTAGACCCAATGTTGTTTCCAGAAAAATTAAAAATCGACATCAATTTTGTTTCCAAGCTATGGATGTAATCCACAAAATCATCCTGAGGGACTTGTAGTCCTCCGAAGCGATCACGGCTAGTATTTTAAGCTGAAATTGATGCCATCGCAAGACACGTCGTATGCACCATTATAATATTATACATAAATTAAAACAATATTAAATTCAACACGATAGCCCTGAAAGTTATTTCCCGAACTACTAACACGGTAGCGTAGGCAGTCCGGGAAGTCGGTGCATTTGGTTTTGAACTTTCGTTTTTTGCCACCGACTTCCGAAATTAAAGTTATTTTTGACTTTGTAGTGTCTTTTTTGGAAGTCGGTTGTTCTTTTTTTGTAAAAAGTTTTTATTTAGCACTTTTTAGTTGTGGTACCTATCCCATACAAATTCGAATACCACTAAACTGCTATGTAAATAACAGTGATTGGAAGTATCATTATATCATCCATATAAACTAAGTATAGAAAAATACGTATTATTGAAGCTAACTCAAAAACTATCCAAGTAAAGTTAATAAAATTTATATGGGACCACTTCGGGAGCATACCCTTTCAAACAAAAAAACAATTTTCAAAATCGGTCCACAATTGTCGGAGATATCGAGAAACAAACATACAAAAAAAAAAAAAAAAAAAAAAAAAAAAAAAAAAAAAAAAAAAAAAAAAAAAAAAACATACAGACGAATTGAGAACCTCCTCCTTTTGGAAGTCGGTTAAAAAGTGGCCCGCTGGCTGGACGTTTGTCTAAGTAACGAATATCTCCTAAAGTATAGCTCACAGAAAGTCGAAATTTTGGATTTGTAAGGTACATAATAGGATCAAGCTCCTAATGCTATTGTATGTTACAAAAGAGTAGTATTTAAAAAGTGGCCCGCTGGCTGGACGTTTGTCTAAGTAACGAATATCTTCTAAAGTATAGGTCACAGAAAGTCGAAATTTTGGATTTGTAAGGTACATAATAGGATCAAGCTTCTTTTGCTATTGTATGATATAAAAGAGTAGTATTTAAAAAGTGGCCCGCTGGCTGGACGTTTGTCTAAGTAACGAATATCTCCTAAAGTATAGCTCACAGAAAGTCGAAATTTCTGATTTGTAAGGTACATAATAGGATCAAGCTCCTAATGCTATTGTATGTTACAAAAGAGTAGTATTTAAAAAGTGGCCCGCTGGCTGGACGTTTGTCTAAGTAACGAATATCTTCTAAAGTATAGGTCACAGAAAGTCGAAATTTTGGATTTGTAAGGTACATAATAGGATCAAGCTTCTTTTGCTATTGTATGATATAAAAGAGTAGTATTTAAAAAGTGGCCCGCTGGCTGGACGTTTGTCTAAGTAACGAATATCTCCTAAAGTATAGCTCACAGAAAGTCGAAATTTCTGATTTGTAAGGTACATAATATTATCTAACTCCGAGCACTACTGGGCGATCTGAAAGTATAATAACAATAAAAATAATCATAAGGGGCCCGCTAGCTAGACACTTTATAGAAACGTCATTTAATCAAAAACTGTCGAGGTACAAAATATATCTTATTTATTTTCTATAGGTACAAAATAATGTCCTTATGTAAATCTATCACCTGTTGATAAATCTCGTTGGGGCCTGCCAGATAGACTCACACGTAATTAGGAAGAAGGTTTAATTAATAATGCATCGTAGCGTAGGAACTCTTATCTCCTTCAACCGTGCACAGCCTAAATGCATGTATTCCAACAAAGGAAATCCTCATTGCACGCCATGTTTTTCATAACAGGAACTGGCTTTTATGTTTTGAATTGTTAACGAAATGATTGGTTGTCAATCTATTCAAATAGGAAGAGGGACAAGTAGGATACAGACGATTGCAATTGATGTTAACAACTTTATTCTTCGTCTGTTCGGCGCAGTCGTGAGTGATGTCAATTTAAATTGTTACTAGGTACATATAGTTTGGTATCACTGTTGATTGCTGCGTGCTAGATCGGGGTTTTTCATATTCATCATGCTTAACTTTTTAGTGGAATGAATTTTGATTGCTTTATAAAACGTTCGGAAAACTTTTAAGCTTTTAGTGTAGGAGCTTTTAAGGTTGTTTTTTTCCATATTGTTGGTAGGTAAGTAGGTTTTAGATATACTTACAGTTTTAAACATTGAAACCGCTTTAACCAAAGCCATTTAATAGAAGCATTTGAAGTAACGACAGGCATAGCTTGCCGTTACACCGAAACTCCATTTTAATCGTATTACGGTCCAATTGTACGGCTGTGGTCCACATCACGAATTGCAATGATCTCATAATGTTATGGTCGCGTCACGGCACTGCTGGAATCACAGACTGGACCGGTCCAGCAACGTCGGGCTAAGAATAACCACCACTTAACTCAATGGGAGGATCGACTGGTCTAAACGTTTCGCTCGGTAAAGCCTTGTATACTGGATATTCAGTTCTCCACAACTTAAATTGAGGTCCGAAAATGTTGTTAACAAGAATAGACACGAAGAGTGACAGTTTAATAATTATTGGAGGTTGAAAATCATTGGGTTTATAGCCATGTCCTAATTCAGCAACACCTTTTCAAATAAAATTTTCCATTAAGAAATAAACGGAGCACTTCTACCGATTAAGTACTCGTAGCGCGAAATACTCTATCACAAAGTTATGCTTGACTTTAGTCATTAGAATAATGCTCCGTAACACCTGCGTCTATGACAACAAGTAATGTTACCTACTCTATTAGACTTTAACTTGTGCGATAAATTGCTGTTGTTTATTATAAAGTTTTGTAAAATAAAGTTACTAGTCCTCGACCTAGAAAGGAAGTATTAAATTAAGTATTATGTGTTGGTAAATTGATTGAATGATAGTTTCGACATGTTAACCTAATTATAAACGTAATGAACGCAAAAAAGTAAGAACACAATAATTATTAAGCATATAAAATCCATCAACTCATTAATTTCTATAACGACTCCATTATCCTTAATTAAACTTTGCTTTCTAATTTGCGTAACGAGTAAAAGTCAACTTATTTGTTTACACGCCAATTTATCATAATGGGCGAGAAAAACACGACGCGAGATTAAACTTGAGATAACAAAGTTCGTTTTAATTTTCGTTGCGAAGTGTAAAATCCGCTAGATTTTATCTGATGTTGTTGCACTCGGGACGTGACGGCGCCGTGTACTGGGCACTGTATCCAGTGCTAACAAACTGTTCCACCGCTTTGCACATAGGTACTAATCTAGTCTGACATTCCAAATTATTCACCACAACGTTGCCGCAGATTTTTTGTAATCCAATATACGGATTTTATACGAACGAACCCGTATCTTTCTCCGAACGATCTATAAAGATACGAATGTATTGTTTCAGTTTGCGATAAACTAAAATAAGTTCAGCGGTTTTGTTGACGTAGTTTCCTGTAGTCTCTGATAAAGTTAAATATAAATCAATCATCTATGAAACGAACCTTGTGCTCTATTACTTTTGGCTTCGTATATTGTACATCGATAATTTCATTCGTAGGTACAGAGGAAATCCTGCACTCGCGGTCGATTGACTCTGTGTCTGTATGGTATTAAGGCTCCGTGCACGAAAAAAACCCTTTTTCGTCACTAATTTATCTATTTGTAAGGAAGCTTGAAATAATTGAAACATTAAGTCTGTCTAACTGTAAAAATACCTACCTACAGTTCTTGTGATGATAAACCATTCGAATCAGTCACAGCACTGTTAAGAGGGTTTATTCTGAAAGTTGGCAACGTCGCAAATAGATGTCAAATATTTCGCTGTTTTGATTAATTTGATAATATTTCTGTATGGAAATAAAAAATGTGGCTAACTAGCGAACTAGAATATTGATTATGAAATGCAATTATAACATTGATTTTGATGTTGTACCCGTTTTAGGTGTAAAAAATTCATTTGGAAAGTTTCCAAATGCTTTTTTTACATCTAAGACTAAATATTCGGTGTTACGATATTATTATTGCAATTCATTATTAATATTCTAGATAGTTAGCCACATTTCTTATTTCCATACAGTAGGTATTATTTCCAAATTAATCAAAACAGGTGAATATTTGACAGCTATTTACGACGTTGCCAACTTTTAGGATGCACCCTCTTAACAGTTGCAACACTTTTGCGCTCTCGAAAATGTGGTACTTATATTTCGTCTTTGATTTATTTAATGAAGATATTGTATAAACATAAAATAAAATTTAGATTTTAAGATATTGTATAAACATAAAATAAAATTTTGAATTTATCTCAAGGATAGCTGAAGACTAATTTGTGATTTTTAAATTTCTTGATATGGTTAATAAAAGGAAAAAATACATTACTAAAAATATTTTTCTGCTATATTTTGTATCGAAGTAGAAAAAAGTGGTTCAGTCACATGCAAGTAGACCACATATCAATGTTGATGATATTTTTAAATGTTCAAAATGAAAAGTAGTTTTCATTTCTCATGCTCAGAAAGTAGTGTTTGTTTGATCCAAGTAGCGTTCCCTCTTTAGGACGGGAAAGACTCATAGTAATTGCTTCCCACCCTAGGGCGGAAATGAATTTAAAAAATATAACTAAGTACTGGTGTAGTCGGCTACGAAACTTTTTACATGAAAAATATCGAATAGAATAAAAACAAAAGAGCTGCGGCAGTGTATCCACTTACGTTTTTAGTTTTTCCCCAATTTTCTAATGAATTATCCCTAAAATTCCCTAAAAAATATAAAAATTCCTTGGTTTAGGGTATTTTTCATTTTTATCGCATAAATACCTAGAAACATTCATTATTAATCGAGAGAGACGAAACAAACCAACTCTAGGTATAATGCGACTCATTTCCGATATCGTCTTTAGCCACGGAAATAGTACCTACTAAGTATTAACAATAACATGGTAAACTAAAATTAGACGAATTACAATCATTACAGTTTCAGGGAATCCCCTTTATTCAATCTGTGGTACCATAGAGTAAAGCTTTGTGCAGACCAGCGCGACTTGTCGCTCGAGCGACACCGGTTATTGTTATACCATGAAGTTTTGTATTGTTCGTGTCGCGTCGCGCGACAAGTCGCGCTGGTCTACAAAAGCCTTAAAGTAGTACATCGGGTGCTGCCTAGTATTATAAACAATAGGGCTACCAACTCAAGTTCAATTTTTCCCTAAAATTCCCTAAATCCCTGCCAAAATAAAATATCCCTAAACCATGACATGCTTATTACTGGCCATTTTTCCCTAAAAAAGGGAGAGATCCCTAAAAGTGGAAACACTGGGCTCCAGTCTTGTGAGGATTTTTTTAAATTCAATTTGTTTATATAAAACAGCCAGTGTGAATAAAAAAAAAACCTAATACGCGGGACGGCCCGCAGCGGTGACGCGAGGCGTTCCATATTTAAAAAAAAACAAAAACTTCTCAGTTCATTTATAGATACTACTCATGTTAATATCAATAAAAATATTTTAAACACTATTTTTTACTTTCCTTACTTTTATTCGAAATGAAAAGTAGAGTGTTTAACACTGGTGAAAGACATCAATTCCTTTCGACCCTTGTATACAATCAATACAATCTACTATTCTTGTAATAAAGTCAAACGTCAATCTCGCGTCATTTTTCGGAAAACTTGTTGCAAATATTTGTGATTTTCCAAAATCCCTTTCATGCAAAACAAAGAACTCAAGTTTTGAAATCACAAATACATAGTTTTGTTTAAATTATTTGTCCCTTTCTAACAACTAATAAACAAAATTGATCAATATCAATATTAATATTTTAAATTTTTGTTTTCATGTATTTTAACATTTTTAATTTTTTCATGCTTGTAATGTACTCTGTAATTTTATAAAACTTGAGTTATTCAAGTGCTGTGCACACCTGTAAGTGACAAGTTCACTCTAGATTTTAAGTTTAATTGTTACAGTACCCCAAAAAATGTATTAGTGAATAAGTCGTTGGTGTGCCATAAAAATAAATAAATAAATAAATAAATAAATATCAGTCCATTTCGTGCACGGCCACTTAAGGCGAACGTCATAGTTTGACTAAGACTAAGATGAGGTCTTAACCCTCAAGAAATACTGAGCGTAAAAGGAATTTACCTCTGGTGTATTTAAATTAGCTTTCCGCCTCCCTCGTATATTTTCTTCCTTTGCTCACGGCTGGAAAATGTGGCGTGACGACCCAACAACGTGTCTCATTACGTATTTTTAAATATTTTTGTTTGTTATTGGTAAAAATTTTAATATACATGTTTAATACCAACACAATTTGAAACAATTTTTATATTCTAGACTAGAACTAAATTAGCATAACATAAACAGCTGGGTACAACAACCAAATTCCCCGAACCGTATTCAACTTAAACAAAACAGTTATAAAGCAGTGTTTAAGTTGAAGTTCTATAAGATCCACTTTGTAGACAAAAAAATCATGAAACTTCAATGCACGAAACGTGTAAACAAAATGCTGCGGTAGCAGATTTTGTTACATAAGACGTCGTGCATTTAGCCGCGTTGAAGCTTGAAATTGGAGCAAACCATCGACTCGCAACGAGAGTCGCCACAAACGAAGGCAAAAGTACAGAAAGGTGTTTAAATTTAAATTACGCTTCACAGGTAACATCAAAGAGATTAATGTAATGCGGCACATCCAGCCACAAAATACGTTGTACATTTTATATGAACAAGCGTGAAAACCGTCAGACATGTGATTATTGATTTTTCGTTAAATAAACTGGTAGACTGGGCACGCGTGTCTACTGAAATCCTAAATCATGTTGTGATGTTTGTCAAACACACACCTGAATATATAAGGTAGGGCAGGGAGGAATATTTTATGTTTTTCCTGTCTCTTTTAATCAAATTATTAAACGCTAGAGCCACGCTTCGCTTTTTTTTTTCGCATATTGGGCACAGACTATGTGGTGGGATTTTTCACAGATAAAAAAATATTCTAATAATAATGCTACAGTGCAAACATTGGATAATTAATATAAAATAAAACCAACTTAACTTCAGGAACAAGAAAAAGTTCAATATTATTTTTATTTCTGTAGGTCTGAAACAATTCCAGTCTGTAGCACACGCGTTATAAACTATTGGCTCATACAAATGTTTCAACCACACTCTGTAAACACTAGGATTACAAACTTTTCGGTCATAATACGTTTTGCATATTTTAATATGGTAATAGTAACGCAACGTTGTGCGTATTGTGTGCACAGCATGAAATGCGACAGGCGCGGACACACCACAACAAAATTTAGTGTTTAGCTGTTAACAATAGTACGTGACTTGTTTTACAACTGGATTTACACATAATGCCGTACTGTGCTGTTTATGGAATGTCCTACTTTTTCGATGGTAGTAGTTCGTGAATTTATTCACCTAGAGTTTAGATACGATCAAAATTTTCAAATTACTGTAAGAGCAAAAGTCTTTTTGGTTGCGGTCATTGGTGAAATCTACAAATCTCAGCTGTACATAAGTGTACATTTTATATAGAAGAAATAAATAAAGACTAAACAGATATTTCCGATCATTCAATATTACTTAAGTTAAAAGTTTACAAACAACTGTAGTTAGTTAGGAATTAATAGTGTAACAGAGTGTTATAGAGCGGAAATAAACGTAGTGTGGCCGGCTGCGCAGGGCGGCACTAAATGGAACATAAAGCTGACGACCATGTGATTTGCGGCATGCCCAAGTGTACGAGCTGGTACGGTCAACCGCATTAGCAGCAGAACTACGAAAATCTCTCTTATTGCTACGAAATAAAAGCCCTGTCAAAGTCAAACTGCGAACATGGACGTGCTGTTAACTGTCCAAGTTGGTACGAGCACAGCACTCTCAGTGAAATGTTTGCTCAATTTAGAGGCGAATTGTGAAGAGTATTTTTTTAAAATAGTTTTTGGAATTTCATTTATACTGGCGAATAAAGGGTATTTTTTTTATAAGTGGTTAGTAATAAAAATCTCTAAAACGATACAGAAACGGCAACGTAACCCTAACAAAAAATATAAAATGTATTTTTATAAGTGGTTGTTAGTAATAAAAATCACTAAAACGATATAGAAAAGGCAAAGTAACCCTAACAAAAAAATATAAAATTATACACCCTTACTTAATTAAAAGCAAATCTCGGAAAATTGGCTATAAATATATTTTTTGTTCGGGTAAGCGTTGTGTCATCGAGCGTACCTTCATCACGGTGGGTAAACCTGCGCAACGTATACCGCCATCTAATCTCAAAAGCTCTGGATTCTGAGTCCTATTAAAATTTTAATATAGAAATGAACAGCCCCCGCGGACGCTTTATTCCACCTAACTTTTATAACGAGACCCAGTTTATTTGTAGATTATTCAAATTATACTTTAGTAAGTTTCCAAAATTAATTAATTTAACGCTAACGTAAATATCGTGCCGATTATCAAGGTCGAAATTAGACCGAAATTTTGAGGCTCCATTACTTAACAGCGGTAGGTATAAATTAGTTTTATAATTAATGCCTAGAGTGAAAACATTGTATAACTAGGTGGGTGTACACAGTGAACCTAAATGTTGTCTAGCTAGCCACATCTTTCCTTAGCTTTTAGATTATAATTTGGATTTGGGTTGAGTTTCATGACTATTAGGTACCTAGCTTTCATTAGAGAGCCACAACTTATTAATTTGACCTATGCAGAACAGGGTACCCTGCTGTACAAGACTTACGTCTTTAGTATTTAACATAAAAGCTAAATACATACTTATTTGAATAATTAAGATCACCCAATAGAATAGTATTTAAAAGTATGTAGGTAAATAATAATATTATCGAAACTCTACTTCAGAAAATTGTTATTCGGTGCGCATAAAAAAAAAAGTAAGTACATAGGTAAATATTCAGTCTCTAGTTCCCTTTTGGAATAAGTATGAAAAAGGTTAAAAAAAAATTAAATTACTCATTATAAACGTATTCTCAATACCCTCTAACAACTGTCGAACTAACCGCAAGTTTAATTGTGTTTCTCAAACGAGGTATTGACCAATTTGACCAAACCGAAACTTTCAACAATCCCAAGAACTTTTCATTAGACGAAAGACAATAAAACTTTTCTTTCCCACAAATTGATGAATCCTTGTTGATACGGTCCTTTTACGGAATACATTTTTATTTAAGTTAACTATTTGTTTTAACGCCCTATTTATAGGTGGCAAATTATAGGCACTTGTGTGAACATAAAAAACACAAACAGAATTTTTCCTTTGATGTTTGTATAGCATAACATAATCAGCCTATATAATGTGGCAACACAGGCTGACACAGGCCTCTCCTCTGTGCGCGGGAGTGGGCCGTAATCCACCACGCGGGCCCAGTGGGGGTTTGAAGTTTGTATATCATTTTTAAAAGGCAATGAAAGTAAAACAGAGTTCGTACACGTAAACACAATTTACCTATATAGCCCGCCCACAGAATGGTATTAGGTCCTAAAAGTTGGCCAAAAATGATTTTTTTTATTATTGGTAAACTACTCCATATTACCGATCCTTTAAAAGTTAAGTAGTTGACCAATACAATGGCCGAAGAACTCCATGCCAGCTCACCAACACGTGCCGTGAGCTCGGTCGGAAGTTGCCGTTCGCTTACAGTGGTTGTGTGATTGTTCGATACGCTCAAATTTTACTTGTTTTTGAAACGTGATATTTTAGGAACAAACGGTTTTGTGGTGGTTTTTGTGATGGATTCCTCTTAGCCAGGTATGTAACTATATGGAACATGATTTTTTCCTACAAAAATCTGAATCAATTTTAATCCATAGGTCCAAAAGTAAGTTGTCATAAACTATTTCAAAAATTCTTACTTTTTTATGTTTAAGAGACTTTTTTTTACATTATTTAGCACTCTTTAAATACAAATACTATTGTTTCTTGTAGAACAGACAGTCCAGATCAAATTTATAAAAAGCACAGCCGCCCGTACCCGCCCCTTTTTTTTTTAAGATTTTTTTTCGATAGTGCCTCACAATCTTGTATAAATATTCGTTTCTAAGATTTAGTCTTATTTTGTTACAGGGACTTCAGGATTGAGGTTTATGACTCGGAATTAGTTGTATGCTATTATGCAAGGTTCTAATGAATCAACATTTGACGGAAAATTTACATTTTTGAAGCAGCAACTGCTAAGTTCCTACTCTGATGATGATATAAGAATTCATGATTTATAGCAAAAGATCGCTAATATACAACACAATTTCAAACAAAAATGGTTAGCAGCTCGTAAAACGAAAGCAAGATTCGAAGAAAATAACGTAGAGTGGCTCTCCGGATCAATATCAAGAAAAGGCCTTGTATAGAGACAAATTTAAGATTCGGGCTGTCATTGCTACATAGATTTTTCGAATCAATCCTACGCGTAGCATATAGGTACCTGTAAAAAAATAAAATGTCCGACTTTCGATTGAGGAAAAACAAGCGGTGGAAACCAGAAAACAAGAGATCCAAGATCAATTTAAGCAAAAACTTGGTGGATATCCCGAAGGCCGATTTTTTTTAAACTACGAAATATCGGCGGAAATAACCAAAATTGATAAACAACTTATCTACCGAGTTAAGGTTATATTAGACGCAATATGCTGCGGGTATAAAATTGATGTTGAAGCTTTCCAGAAATACTGCGATGAAACTGCCGAGATGTATGTGGCTTTATATGGGTTTTACCCTATGTCTCCGACAATGCATAAACTACTTCGTCACGGAGCTGAAGTGATAAAACACGCAATTCTTCCAATAGGACAACTCTCTGAAGAAGCTGCGGAAGCTCGCAACAAACACATAAGGTAAAAAAAGTTTTCGAGCGTAGAGTGAAATATGGACGTTTGAAATAGGCTTTTGTTAACCTCGGACAAATTGTTATTAACAAGCATGAGAACAAAATATATAATAAAAAAAAAATACAAAGTCATTGTATGCAGACGCATTAAATTTGCTAAGTGAGAGTGACCTGACCAATGAAAATGTATGTAGTAGTGACGAATAAATATTTATTTCTAACTGTAATAAGTCTTTTATTACCAATTTTAACATAAATACACTAATAATCGTCGTTCGAGTCATAAAATATTTTTGACCAAGTTTTAGGGCCTAATACCACACTGTGCCGCCCTTCAACACATATCGTGTAAATTCAGGGACTTGAAATAATACGGCCAAGTTACATGGAACCTCTTTTGAGAAGACAAGATTAGGCTTCAGTTCAATTACCTACAGCGGTGAACGTACGTGAAACCACTTCCCCGTGACGTCGTCACTTAATATTCTCGAGCTCGGGTTTCCACAATTACACTGCGAGGAAGCCTCCAGGCCGCCTCCAAGCCTGTTTGTTACCAGAAATGAGTAATGGCTTCTGGAAATTGCCTTCGCTAATAACTTCTTACAGAGTTTTCAGGTCTGATCTACCCTCAACAAATAGGGATGGACGAGCGCTGATGTACCTACACCAACTTCCTAATAAAAGTTAAGGAGGAATTTTCGCTGTCACTTTGTTTTGACTTAAACGCCTTGTTTATTAATCATTGTCGACTCTGTTTGGCTTCTGAAAATGTGAATTCGTGAAGAAATTTTACTTTTTCTTTTCGTCTTTGTCGTGTACTAGCTTTAACTTCAGTAAAATAATCATCTAGGGCTAGATAACGACGCCATTGGTGAAATCGGACCTAAAAATAGACTTACTAGTTGGGTCCAAAAAAAAGCGGCCAAGTGCGTGTCGGACACGCACACGAAGGGTTCCGTACCACCGCAAAAGTATTTAACACTTCTAACATATTAAAAAAAATCGAAAAACACTTCTTGAAAATACTACTTCTATGGTAGGTATAGGTATAATAAAAAAATATTTATTTCTATTATTTGTTGTTATACCTAGCGGTCATGAGAGGCTTGCGGATAAGTAATAACAGCCGCACGGTTCGATCTAAGGTTAAGCTATGCTTGCCGTGGTCGGTCCATGGATGGGTAACCACCCAATACATATCGAAACCCCTCGATGCCTCGGAAAGCACGATAAACCGTTGCTCCCGGCTGTCATGGTAGATCGTTGACAATCGTTAGTCAGAAGCCCGAAAGTCTGATAACTAGTTTTGTATCGTATCACCCAGTAACTGGGTTGTGAAGGTCGCTCCATGTAAAATACTGATATTCTGCTACATTCGGTTAGACTGGTAGCCGATCCCAACACGGGATCGGCTAGACAGATGTTGTTATAGCGGCCGGGCGGCCATAGTAGTTCACACTCTGTGAAAATTTCAAATGTCTACCTATTACGGTTCTAAAGATGCAGCCCTGTGGCAGGTAGACGGATGGATAGACGGACAGCAGACCCTTAGTAATAGGGTCCCATTTGCAAACTATGGGTACGGAGCCCTAAAACTTACTAGGTATGTTTTTTTCAGGGTATTCTTACACACATAAGAAGTACCTAAGAACTTTCTGTATTTTTTCGAGTAGGTATCGTACGAACAGGCTCAATTTCTTATTACAGCTGTTTATACTACTACTTCATGGACTGTGCGCGAGTGCCGCCGCCAACTCAATAACCCGCCGCACTAATCTCGTTACAAGTCCCTAAACCCCAGCAAATATAAGTTGTCGACTTATTAATATTTACTCAAGTCTCAGTTAAATTTTACTCCTGAGACTATTTCAAGTTAATTTCGCGGGACCAATGGAATTACTCAGGTAATTAATTCGTTAATCAAGTTAGAAATCCGGTTGGTAAACAATAGACCTGGCGAAATTCCGACGCGCTCACTCAATTTCGTAATTAAAAAGTTATTTTTATGCCTCGTTAGCCATTTTCTATACTTGCCTTTACATAAATATCTGCCTAATTACTAAGAGGGTAATTGCTCCTGGGTACTTAAACTTCTAGCCGATATTTTTTGCGTCAGCAAAGTTGAAACTTTCTTACAGTTCTTTTAAATAATGTTAAGTAAGCATTTCTACAACGTAATTACTACCTATCTCATGTAAAAACTTTTTACAAAAAAAATTAAAACCGACTTCCAAAAAAAACCACTACAAAGTGAAAAATAACTTTAATTTCGGAAGTCGGTGTCTTTGTTTTTTAATTTTCGTTTTTTGCCACCGACTTCCGAAATTAAAGTTATTTTTCACTTTGTAGTGGTTTTTTTTGGAAGTCGGTTTTAATTTTTTTTGTAAAAAGATTTTATTTTTCACTTTTTAGTTGTGGTACCTACCCCACACAATATCCAATACCACTAACTGCAATAAATAACAGTGACAGGAAGTTATCATCATATCGTCCATATAAACTAAGTGGGAAAAATATGTATTATTGAAGCTAACTCAAAAACTATCTAAGCAAAGTCAATAAAATTTATATGGGACCACCTCGGGAGCTTACCCTTTCAAACAAAAAAATAATTTTCAAAATCGGTCCACAAATGGCGGAGATATCGGTGAACATACATAAAAAAAAAAAAAAAAAACATACATAAAGTCGAACATAGAACCTCCTCCTTTTTGGAAGTCGGTTAAAAATTACGTTTGAATACATTTAAGTAAGTAAAAAGTACAAAAAATCATTGTGTACGAAAACTCAGACGTTGAAAAATATAAGTTTATTCTTGTCCATAATATATCAGTGGAAAATGTGAGTTTTGTAGGTATCCTACTTAAGTTTGTTTTTCTTGGAAAGAAAATAATAACACTTAACTAGCTTCATTCATAAAAAGTTCAAGAACGGAAAAATAAGCTTCTATGAAAATAATAATGAAAGAACCCTGTACCCGATGTAGTAGAACTAACTTTACTTAGGTAGGCGACACAAAGATCTATCTGACTGGAAGAACAGACTTCTAAGCTACGAAACTTTCCGTTTTTAATTGAGATTAATAAGCATCGTGATTGATGAACTAGCAAGGAGGACGTTGATATTTACCTAGCCTTTTATTTCTTAAATCCGACACATTGTGAAGCGTCAAGCAGTATCAGCGCACCACAAAATATGAATGTCGCATGTCGTTTGAAATTCCCCACATCGCGCGTCGTCGGGGAAAGGTAAAAATCGTGCTGAAAATAATGATCACCGTACCGTGAATACACCTTCGCCCGTCGAGAAGACCACTTCATCGGTTTCGTTGGATTGGAATCAGAGCAAGTTTTCCTATAACGAAGTTAGATCAGACAAACAGGAGCGACATCCGACCGTCTATTCGTCTAACATCATTAGATACCGCTCGTTAGTGCCGCTTCTGACGTCCAATCTGGGGGAATTGTGAAAATTTTATTGAGTTACAGACGCCCTACATCTTAGAATCTGCCCCGTAAATAGTGATGCGATTCACTTTGATTACGATACCTCGACTGTCGACTGTTCAACAGAGAATAAAATTATGTTGATTCTTGATCTAGTTTGTAAATTGTAATGAATAAATGTCATGTTGGATTCAACTTTGAATAAAGGGAGCCTTATGTTACTACACTCGAGAGCAATGAATCCGGGTCACTTAAAGAATCCTAAAAATCTCGGAAACTAAAAATGCTAGGTTAATGCAATAAATTGTATTTAATAGACAATGTAATACTCCTTAAATGAAGGTATTAAAACTTCTTAGTTATTGTAAAGTTATATCATAAAAAAATCAAATTTGAAAAAGGGCCACTTTCGAAGATGGAACTACGAAATTACAGCATTTGGTTTTGCTTTTGTTTGTAATCTGTCATTTATGTGGGTACATAAACCATGTTGATAGTGCTCTATATTCATTATTCAAGCTGAAATTATGTCGCTTACGCCTGAAGAATGCACCAGAATACTTACAATGCTGGAAACCGGCCGGAGTCAGCGCGATACAGCCAGGACTGTCGGTGTGTCGCTGTCAACAGTACAAAGAGTTCTCCGACGTTACGAAGAAACTGGTTCTAACCTACGCAGACCAGGAACGGGCAGAACCAGGTGTACCACAGCACGAGAAGACCGATACTTGGTGAACACCATGCTTCGAAATCGCTTTCTCACAGGAACTGAACTCACAAATCAGTTTCGACGCCTCGGAGGAAGTAACCCAAGTGCATGGACAGTAAGACGTCGGCTTGCTGAATCTAACTTAAAACCCCTTAGACCTGCAAACGGCCCTAAACTGGAGCGTGGGCATCGTATTTCAAGACTAAGATATGCCCAGAGCCACGTAAATTGGAGTATTGAAGATTGGTCAAAAGTTATGTTCTCCGACGAATCAAAATTTGTGCTCTACAAGCACGATGGAAGACACAGAGTGTATCGAAGACCAGGGGAAAGATTCAAGCAAGCATGCATCGAAGAAAAAGTAGCCTACGGTGGTGGGTCTGTACTTGTGTGGGCCGGAATTTCTTCTGAAAGTCGCACAGAGCTGGTGATCATAGAAAACGGCTCTTTAACTAGCGTAAGATATGTGGAAGAAATCCTCAATGATCACGTTGGTCCATTTATGGTCAATTTAGGTGAGGATGCTATATTTATGCATGACAATGCCCGACCTCATACAGGTAGGATTGTGAATGACTACCTTCAAGAGATGAACATTACTCGTATGGAGTGGCCAGCGCGCAGCCCGGATATCAACCCGATCGAGCATGCTTGGGACGAGCTAGGCAGATGCGTAAAACAACGAAACCCTCCCCCAATCACGCTTCGTGAGCTCAAAATTGCTCTCACAGAGGAATGGGAGAATATTCCCCAAAATCGTATAAGGAACTTGGTGTACAGCATGCCAAACCGCGTAAACGCAGTAATGGAAGCACGAGGAGGCAATACGAAGTATTAAAATTCAAGAAAATCGTAATAAAGTTCAAAAATTTCATGTTTCCTATTTTTGTTTTAAGGAGAGATCAGCAGTTTTTTTCTTTATGTAATTTTGTGTTAATAAAATGTATGGTGACTCATATTTTTTTTACTTTCATTTAAGGAGTATTACATTGTCTATTAAATACAATTTATTGCATTAACCTATCATTTTTAGTTTCCGAGATTTTTAACATTCTTTAAGTGACCCGGATTCATTGCTCTCGAGTGTACTTGCTCAATATTGTCATCTTACTTATTCGTCGGCTCCTGTAAATAACTAACGCAATTTTGTCAGTTACAGTTGAAAGCTAGATATAAAGCTTTTCATGTTGAGTTCGTCGACAAATAGCGATAAAATCACTTGAGTCATACAAATAAATGTTTCATGTACTAAGAATAAATGTATTTGGAGAGAATCCTTTGTAGGATAACAAATCATGAGTCGTTATTGTATTCAGAGTCATGTTACATTATAAGGGATTTGCTTTTGCGGTAACTTGTCAAAGCGACTTGTGACTCCTCTGGGGATTGTTTAACAAATCCTTCAATCTTAAGCTTCTGGTTGTATAAGATTACTCGCCTTTGTTATTTTTATCTATGATGAAAATTAAGCTAGACACTTGTAAGTAATACCATCATCAGTAATCCGCGAAAATAGTGAACACGTTTCCTCGCCGCCATTCTTTTACTATGGCGGCCCACGTACTGTTTTAGAGGCATGAGGAAAAGGGTGTAAAGTTCACTCATCCTCTATAGAAAAGGGAGGATCCTCCGACCAGACGGGTGTCGTGTCTGGTGGGCAACTGCCCGAAAGTTGATTTCGGAGAGTATTAATGTCGTTCGCGCGGCAAACTCTAATTGCGCGATGCAGGATTTATGTGACGTCATGCCTTTGCTGCGTAGTTCATATGTGGCGGTACACTGTCATCCTCAGTTTCTTGTCTGTCTCATCACCATGGGTCATAGTTTCATAATCAATCCTACTGTCGCATCCTCGTCCAACAACTAACACTATTTCAGTCCGGAAATTTGATTTCAACTCGATCCTCTGCACACGTTTGTGCGTCATTAAAATTCATACAAACACTATTATCCGGTGTAACGGTTAACACGTCCGAGAGTGCGCTACCTTATTACCTTCACATCAAAAACGTACCTTAAATAAAAGTTCCCCAACTAAAAACATTAAAAGGGCACGAGGCCCAGTATATCAGAATTATACGCCTGATTTATTAGCCATTACACTGTGCTCTACATTTTAATACGAACAGTTTGAACTCAGTGTGAATAGCATTAAATCATAATTAGTTGGACGTGCTGTATGAACATAATATGAGGTCGGACGTATTACGTGAAATAGCGAAACTTTGCGCACTTCACCTCCGCGAGCTTATTGCTGCGACGATAAAGAGCACTTTTGCATTAACGCTGAAAGTTGCTGCTCTTGGAGCAATATTGATTAATGGAGTATGGGCCAAAGTATCTGCAAAATCTTCTTCTAATAAAGATTCTCTTGCCGGGGTCCCATTTGGCTTTTCTATTTTGCTCGGACTTAAGCATCCGTAGAGGCTAGCGTTGCCAGTGCTGGCTGCGTTGCGTTGTCGGCTTACACTACTACATTCATCCTTCTTAGCCAGCTAGCCAGCGCTTCTATGGCCTCCCACTGGGTCTTATGCCAGAAAACCTGCAATAATATTTATGATATAGGTATGATATTTTAAACGACTTCCAAAAGGAGGAGGTTATTTAGTAATGTATTTCTGTCTTATTTTTGGACACTGTTGACGATACTTGGAAGTATAGCAAAAAAAACCGGTCAAGTGCGTGTCGGACTACACACAATGAAGGGTCCCGTAGTTGGGATGCATTTATCCCAAGAATAAACTTAACATTGTAGTTGACAAACATGTCATGTCCCATAAATTGCAACTGAATGTAAGCTTGTGCGCACAATATTAAGAGATTGGCCATATTATTTTAAAACCATAGACTACTTATATTTATACCTAGGTTTTCCTGTAATCTATATCTAAGTATTTTCGGTATTTTTTACCAAAATTTTAGGCTCAGTAGTTTCGGAGATGAGGTGGGGTAAGGTCGATTTTCATGTATTTTCTTAAATATCTTTAAAAGTATTTATTCAACAAGCCCTTTCATTTGATATATCACACGGATACGAAAAGTGATCTAACACCAAAGAACTTTGGCAAAAACTAAATAGACGTAACATCAAAATTCATTATAAGAAAATGAGAGAGAGCTTGAAGACTTTCAATAACCAGTCCTTTTCTAATGTTCCAGGGAGTTCAAGCTGGTGCTAAGACCGGACCCCAGCTCAGTTTTCGCAGACGGCGTCCAGTTCCATTCTACGGGCGGTGAGGTGGACTTTAATCCTGCCAAGGTGTATTCAGGGAAGCTGGAAGGTTAGTTTAAAGTTTTAAAGCTACTTAAAAGTCTAAACATGACAAAATTAAATCAAAGCTCCTTAATCAAACCAAACCTTCAAACCTTCGATCAATAATATTGATCGAAGTCGTTTTCTGATTCTCTGCACTCATGAAAGCTAGGAAAAAGTCGTGTTTACGAATTTCATAAGTATTATAAATTTTTATCAGTGGAGTCTCTCCTAACAACGACCACCACCGACGTCGGTTTACTTAAGAAATAAAAAAGTAAAGTGTGAGAACGCAAAGTTGCTTCACATCTCGCGCAAATTATAAGTGATTATTATGTGGGGAAATTATCTATTGTGGTGCAGTAGTTATCTTGTCATATTAATTAGCGGCATTTAAACCTAACATTAACGCTACAAGACACGCTGTTATGATCACAACCTCGAGGGTTTAGAAATTTTACGTCTCCTCCATTTTTTGGATGAACACCAAATCGCATGTTCCAGTAGGTAATTTTATCATTTTGTCAAAATACCGGAAATCTTTTTGTATGTCCGAATGTGGAGTCAAATCCAAGACCTCAATCACGGCAAGCTTTCAACAGTCTTATCAGCTCTTAAGTAACTTAAACAACCTTATCATGTCAAAAGTTTTCACCAAAGCCAGCTATTATTTCCAGGCTATTTCTCTTTACACAATTCCTCTTACCAAAAAGAAATGTTCCCTTACTTTTTCGTAAAAATGAACGTTAGATGTGAGATATGTGCTTCAATTTATAGCGCCAAGTTCAGTCTAGCCTAAAAGTTTCTCCTGATATGATGTAACCTGTTAAATGTGAAAGTGAGCGGTATTTTATATTAGAGGTTTTACGGGTCATTTAATTCTAATTTACGTTAAGGTCAGCTTGATAACACAAAGTAAAAGGGCCTAATTGTAATTTAATTTCACCAGAGAGTAAGCTTTATAGCTCCTACTGATTTGGTAACCTTTTAAGTCTGCTGTATATCCAGGTCGAATCAATCGCCTCTCCGTTACGTCAAAGGCATAATTAAATCGAATGGACTCTTACTAAATATAAACCATTATTGCTGTGAAATCATACCATCCGACCCAGTAATTAAAATACGAAGTCGATATTATAATAACGGCCGAGGAACCAAAGTAATTGCCGCGTTAAATACACAGAGATGTAGCGATGAACACAATAAAACATCACATAATCTAGCCGCGGCATCAGATAAGCATTAGTGATGTAATCCCGGGTCTTAGCCAAGAGAGATGCCTGCGTAGGGTTGCCTTTACAACAATGGGATCGTATCGATGGTATAATTTTACTACTGGCAGAATCGCGTTTCCCCGTTCATTTATTTTCCCTTCTCGGAAATTGAGCCTTAAGTAATATAATTAAAAGATTTAATTAAAATGACGGAGACGACGACGTCTTTATAACGGTTTTCATTACCTCGCTTATTTGAGGTTTAAGATGATTCTTGATATTTTTTTAGAACCTAATGGAGACAAGCTTTGGTTAATGCCCTTCAAAAGTAGACGTCTGCAAAAACGGAGACCTTTCAAATTTAATTATAATTCAAGGGTCTTCACAAAATGTAATACGAAAGATAAAAATTCATTTACATTTTAAAGACAAATAATAGTTTTTGGTCCTTATTACCATAAGCGGCAATTCGTCAACCCTACACAATGAGGAACTGTAGCAAAGGCAGTCACGTGCGAGCCGACTCGTTTGTGCCAATTCATGCAGCCTCCTAATACATCATGGGAGGCAGGGCTACCCAACAAACAAATTGGTTATTTAAAACATATCTTATGCGACTTTCGGTTATTTAACGGTTGAATAGACGTTATTAGACAACCACGACGTTGTGTAACCGTTATTCCTACAACGATTCAGTCCCAGTGACTAAAAGGTCCTACTAAATAGTTGAGTGAACGTTTTAACGACCACTTTATACAACGTCTTATAATGGTACGAAAAAATTGGTTAGGTAAACGTTATTACAACTATATAATGCAACGTCGTATAGTGGTACAAGTGTATAGGTTAGGTAAACGTTTTTATGACTTCTGTATATAACGTCGTATAATTTTGCCAGTGAATAAGTTACGTAAACGTTTTTACGACTGCTTTATACGACGTCGTATATTGTAGGTTGGGTAAACGTTTACCCAACTAAATAATACGATGTTTTATAACAGTTAGTTAAAGGGGTTCGTTTAACCAGCGTTGGTGATCTACGTAACCTTAACACGACTTTTATGTAATCAAACCGTCGCAAAAAGTTTATTTTTAGACCTGTATATAACGAAGTATTCTAGTGGTGAACTACGAATCAATATACGACTTTAGCGTTATTTTATAACCATTACAGAACTTTAAGCAGACCTAAAAATTATATAAAGGTCCAAAAGGGCCTTTTTTAAAACTAACTTCCATTTTGTCAGTTAACAAACATTGTTACGATATTTACAAAAATATGGATCCAGATCAATGGAAAAAGCTTAAACAAAGTAGGGCTTTTAAACGGAAAGTAAGAAAAACTTTTGAATCACTGAAAACTGGCCCGCCATCGGCGAATTCTTTACCTCAACAAAGCCTCAACAACAAAAATGGTTCCGTACAAATTTTATTTTTATTAGAAGTATTTCTATTGCTTGTTTTTTATTATTATAGTTCTCTTATAAATGACATTCTTAAATATTCCAGACGAAACTTATGAGTCAAAATCAAAAATTAAAAGTTCATCTGGCTGCTTTGACATACTACAAAAGAAATTATAACTATTGTTAGAGTCCAGAAATGAGACAACTCGCGAGGTTTATAATCACTTATATATTTTAGTCAAATAGTCAATTAACATTCGGTGCACGTGTACTCGAAAAGATCGCTCTATTAGGACTGGCGTCCATCCCGGCATCTTCCCCTCGCGTAGCTCTGGGATGACTACGGCGTAGCACTGACGTCATGACGTAGCAGATGACGTCATAGCGTAGCACCACACAAGGTTCTGCCTGTATCTCCAGTATTTCTTACACTCGGCCATCCTGAGAAGTAATACGACCACGTATTATCGTTAGTTTTTTTTTTTATTTACTTTTTTTTTTTTTTTTTCATTGAATCTGTCTGATTCAGCTTACACAATCACATCAATATTCTGGTATGTTGATTCTTTGATTTACTTCGAATCCAACCTTACTGATCTTAACCGAACTGGTCATAAACTGAGTCTATCTGATTCAGTTTAGATACAAATTCTTTTATTGACTTCAAATCCGACAGGTTTTATTAAAACGACCTAACTGGTCTTAACTGAACTGGTCATAAACTGACTCTATCTGATTCAGCTTAGATATTAATTCTTTGATTGACTTCAAATCCGACAGGTTTTATTAAAACGACCTAACTGGTCTTAACTGAACTGGTCATAAACTGACTCTATCTGATTCAGCTTAGATATTAATTCTTTGATTGACTTCAAATCCGACAGGTTTTATTAAAACGACCTAACTGGTCTTAACCGAACTGGTCATAAACTGAGTCTATCTGATTCAGTTTAGATATTAATTCTTTGGTTGACTTCAAATCCAACTAGTTTCATTAAACCGACCTAACTGGTCTTAACCGAACTGGTCATAAACTGAGTCTATCTGATTCAGCTTAGATATTAATTCTTTGATTGACTTCAAATCCAACTGACATTATTAAACCGACCTAACTGGTCATAAACTGAGTCTATCTGATTCAGCTTAGATATTAATTCTTTGATTAACTTCAAATCCAACTAGTTTCATTAAACCGACCTAACTGGTCTTAACCGAACTGGTCATAAACTGAGTCTATCTGATTCAGTTTAGATACAAATTCTTTTATTGACTTCAAATCCGACAGGTTTTATTAAAACGACCTAACTGGTCTTAACTGAACTGGTCATAAACTGACTCTATCTGATTCAGCTTAGATATTAATTCTTTGATTGACTTCAAATCCAACTGACATTATTAAACCGACCTAACTGGTCATAAACTGAGTCTATCTGATTCAGCTCAGATATTAATTCTTTGATTAACTTCAAATCCAACTAGTTTCATTAAACCGACCTAACTGGTCTTAACCGAACTGGTCATAAACTGAGTCTATCTGATTGAGCTTAGATATTGATTCTTTGATGTACTTCAACTCCAACTGATTTTATTAAACCGACCTAACTGGTCTTAACCGAACTGGTCATAAACTGAGTCTATCTGATTCAGCTTAGATATTGATTCTTTGATGTACTTCAACTCCAACTGATTTTATTAAACCGACCTAACTGGTCTTAACCGAACTGGTCATAAACTGGTCTATCTGGTTCAGCTTAGATATTGATTCTTTGATGTACTTCAAATCCAATAAATTTTATTATCCGACCTAAGTGGTCCTAACCGAACTGGTCATAAACTGAGTCTATCTGATTCAGCTTAGATATTAATTCTTTGATTAACTTCAAATCCAACTAGTTTCATTAAACCGACCTAACTGGTCTTAACCGAACTGGTCATAAACTGAGTCTATCTGATTCAGCTTAGATATTGATTCTTTGATGTACTTCAACTCCAACTGATTTTATTAAACCGACCTAACTGGTCTTAACCGAACTGGTCATAAACTGAGTCTATCTGATTCTGCTTAGATATTGATTCTTTGATGTACTTCAACTCCAACTGATTTTATTAAACCGACCTAACTGGTCTTAACCGAACTGGTCATAAACTGAGTCTTTCTGATTCAGCCTATAAAATCACACCAACGTTTTGATATTAACCTTTTGACTTTTACTTCAAATCAAACTGATTGGTTATTGCGATTTTGTTGGTGTATCAAAAATAAAACTGCGTCTGGTTAGACTTCTAAACGAATTTATTGTTTACCATTATCATTTTATGAAATTGAACAAGATGCAAAACTTGTGTGACAGAAACTATCACCCCGTTAGCCTGTTTCACTTTCGTCTTCTCCACTGCCAGTATCTGATTCTTCCTGAATCCTGAACGGCTTTTATCGGCCGCAATGACATTACAATACTTGCGTCCGCGTGTATTCAATGACTGAACGCGATAGCGGTCATTTCCCAAAACGGTTATTATTTTATAGGGACCTGCGTATTTGTCTACTAGTTTACCGCTAGTTATTCCTTTCTTTAGGACTCTACGTTCGATTTGTACTAAATCGTTAATATTAAATTCTAACGTTGGCATTCGATTTCGGTCATGTCCCGTTTTCATGCGAGTTGCATTAACTTTCATTTTATCTTCCGATGCCTTTCGATTCTTTACCAAATCGACGTTTACTGTCTTAGAATTAGTAACTTCCAAAGTAAAGCGAGGAATGTAACCAAACACCAGGTCAAATGGGCTTTTTCCCGTTGAGTTGTTTACCGTGGAGTTAATACCGCGTTGCACTTGGGGTACATATTCTTCCCATTTGTCATGCTGATCTCCAATGCAAGCCGTAAGAGATTGTAAAACTGTACGATTAACGCGTTCTACTTGACCATTCGCACGAGGACAAGCTACCGCGTTAAGAATATATTTTATGTGTCTGTTAGAACAAAAACTCGCCATTTGACGACTAGTGAAACACATTCCCCTATCGCTAATAATTCTAGCAGGGCTGCCAAAGATTTTCTCTTGTAGAGTTAAAGTCTGCAGTACGTGCTCCGCTTTAGTATTAGGAACTGGTTGGAGCTACGTGTACTTAGTGAATCCGTCTACTATTAGTAAGAGATAAGTGTTACCGTTTTTTAATTCACAAAATGGACCTAAATGATCAATGTGTAATGTATCGAAAGGCGTACTACCTTTGTCAATGGGGTTCAGGTGACTTCTCTGTATCCCCGTAGGTTTTTTTTTGCAAACATGGGAGGAAATACAACTTTTCACATATTTTGTGACAAACTGTCTTAACTTTTCGAACCAATACCTCTTTCGAATACGTCCTATAACCTTTTCTTGATTCATATGACCATTATCATCATGAAACATTTTTACCATACGCCACCTAACTGATTTAGGAATTACGACCCTTTTCTTACCATCCACTACTTTACACAACTGACTTTCAACCATGCAGTAATCGTTCGTTGTTCGGCACTGGACTTAAGATCCTCTATTAAAGCGTTTGTCTTGGGATCCATTTGCTGTACCGCCATAACCCAATCAATCTCATCAAGTGTAGCACGGAGCAATTGGATTACGACTAAGCGCGTCAGCATGTTGCATGTGGTTTCCGGGACAATACTGAACTTTAAAGTCGAACTCTAGTAATTCGAGCCACCACCTACTAATCCGAGGTATCATATCCCTTTTGTAAAACCTGTAAAACAATGATCATACTGCTGTAACAATAGTTCTAGACGATTTTTGTCCTCTCCCGTTAAATCAGTATTCAGTCCAGTAGTGACCAACTGCGCTCTCGCTATACATTTGTTCGCATAAATGGTCAATGGATAATGGCTATGCCTAACAACATTAATTTCGCCAATGCTATCTTGCAGCGGCACCGGACACCCAAGTACCTCTATCTCTCTACCGGGTTATAATTATAAATACGGTATCTGAAGCGAAGTCATTATCTTCCTGTGGTATGCGGACTAAACTTTATTAAGACCCTGACGCAGAGTCAAAACTTTGGCGACAGACGAGGTATTATTAGGCAGATGTATGAACGTATTATCAGTATGTCCAATGATTAATTCATCCGAAGTTTTCGTTACAAAAATATTAGGAAGTTCGGTGAACGGTCGGCCTATTATCAAATCTGTGTCCTGTAACCCATTTTCAACTACTAGCATTGGTACGGTGGCTGAAGCTTCGTCTAAAGCTATGTGTGCTAATTCGCCTACTGGAGTAACAAGGCTACCCCCGTACGCCCGAATTCGACGGGAAGTTCCCTGACTAAACTCAAGCCCCGTTCGCGTTACCGCGCTCCTAGTAATGGTATTGCATGCACTACCAAAGTCAATATAAGCCGTCAGTGAAACATCATTAATAGTAGCATTTTTGTGATACTTTCTGTCATTCACATCAATATCTGATATTCAAAATAATACTCTAGAAGGTTTGCTAGTCGACTCTTTCTTTGCGCGATAACAATGCTCCCCATCGTGGCCCCACCGGTTACAATTAGAGCACTGTTTATTCTCTTTGCAGTCATTCATTACGTGTCCAAATTATAAACAACGTTCACAGCGCGGTGTATCGGTTTTAGTACACTGAGATGCAAAATGGCCCTTCACACCACACTTATAACAAGTTACGTCATCCCGCTGTTTAGTTGTTCGGGCGACTAGAGCTCTGTTTACAATTGGTACGTCGGTGACTTTATTCTGATAAGCAACATTCGTGTCGCCCGCTGCGTCAGTTAAATATTGTAACAAGCTTTTAGTGTCCCGGCACACAGCCCCCCGGGCCCCTGCCTTTAACAATGAGTTGTTCAGCGTAAAAATAATTATGTCAGCGACAACGTGATCTGGCTGATCGCATTGTTTGCCGAGAGACAGCTTTTTATAATAAAAGTCCAAAACACTTTCATTATTTGCACGTTGAACTGTAACAAAGTCATACAATTTTGAGGCTATACCGCGACCTTCGGGGAAACTGTTAACAAGTTCAGTCTTCCATTCTAGCCAGCTAAAGTCTATTTCTTGTAGTGAGTCGAACCATAACCGCGCGTTCCCAGAAAGTTTAGATGTCATTTGATGAATCAAAAAGCGTTCATCCCAACAAAATATCTTAGCCAATGATTCTAAACGTTTTATCCAAACTTGTGCGGACATATTGTCTTTCTCAATGTTACCCGAAAAACTGGGTATACTTTCCGACCCTGATAATAATTTGTTCACATAACCTTGTTGCGACCAAACCAAGGGCCCGACCGTGCTCGGTCCAGGCGTGGTAGCATCCATGACCGGCGCGCGCTGCGCCTCTTTTGTCGGCACAGCGCTCGCAGCATCAGGCGCGCGCTGTGTAGCTGGCGGCACCCGTGCCTGTGTGGGTGCATCCTGCGCTGCTCGCGTTGACACGGCGCCCGCAGCATCTGACGTACGCTGCGAGGCTGGCGGCGCCCGCGTCGGTGTACCCGGGGAACTTTGTAAAGGTAGTGGATCGCCACGTAACCGGCTGCCCCTCGGCAACGGCGAAGGCGTTCCACCATCACGCGTACCACTTCTTTCACTGACGAAACTTTTGCGGTCAGGTTCCTTTGATTTAATTAGTCTTTGGAGCATCTGTTCCAATTTGTCAAGTCTTGATTCCGAGTCAATTCTTTTACGTTTTACTTGCCGCGCGTCACGATACCGCTCCCGAGATGAGGTACGCGGTCGGCGCGAGCCACGATGCCGCTCTCGGGAACGTCTTTCCATTTTCAAGTGGGACGGGTTATCCTATCTTTGGGATGGCGAAGATTCGCCCTATCCCACTTCTGAACTGTTAGAGTCCAGAAATGAGACAACTCGCGAGGTTTATAATCACTTATATATTTTAGTCAAATAGTCAATTAACATTCGGTGCACGTGTACTCGAAAAGATCGCTCTATTAGGACTGGCGTCCATCCCGGCATCTTCCCCTCGCGTAGCTCTGGGATGACTACGGCGTAGCACTGACGTCATGACGTAGCAGATGACGTCATAGCGTAGCACCACACAAGGTTCTGCCTGTATCTCCAGTATTTCTTACACTATATACAATGTTTCAAGTTGATTTATTTATTTTAGGTGACTCCGTTGATGATTATTTGGAGTATTTAGAGCCCTTTGAAGGACTATCTTCCGATACTTCAAGCTTATCTGCTGACAGAGATATCGAATTTCAGGAAGATATACAGAAATGGGCTGTTAATTTCAATATATCTCATGAAGCAATAAAATATTTGTGCACATGTATTTTGTACCATACATACATTGCATACATTGTTGTAAGTGGTAACTTAAAAATAAAAATGCTGAAAAACTGTTTATATCTTTTTATTTACTAAGTTTTGGCATGCAAAATCACAGTAAGCGAATGATATTTTAAGCAGATAAATGGTAGTAACAATGATTACACTCGTCTTCCGGAAAATAATCATATATATACTGAATACTGAACAAGTTTGACACCAGAAAAATTTATAACTCAATAATTGCATAACTTTATCGCTACCAGTTACAACAAAATGAGCTGGTATTCGAGTATTAGTAGGAGTGGGACTGTGACAGTTAAAGCAATTGCTTGACAATATAAAATGAGTTCTTCTCCAAGGCCACTTGCTCCTTTTGAGGTTTTTTAAATCATGCCGTGTTATAAATTTATCGACATTCAAAAACACTACCATAATTTACTGATGTCCACTTTACTTCACCTGAAAAATTACAAAAAATGTTAATTTTCTGTCATTTTATGAAACGTGGGTCCGAAGTAAGTATTAAAATAAAAAAGTCACATTAATACGTAACGCGTTTTTTATAAAATATTACACCGTGTGTAATGGTTTTATTTTGCAAAGTAGGTAAATGCAACACAAGCATAGTAACATAATTTTAATTAAGTCATTAAAATCAAGTACATTCAATAAAAAATTAATGTCATTTGTAATGTGATCGTCATTCTCTGTTCATAATGTTTATATCTCACGGAACTCTAAAATCATTTATAATGGCCGGCTATCTTGGTCGCAAGAAACCGCATTATGGACCTTTTCGTTCTATAAATTGTTGTATAGAAGTCACTTCATAACTTTGACAAGATGGCTGGTATTTAGTATAAAAACAAATTTTAAATAATAATCAACAATAGTTAAATTTCAACGAATTCGAGGGGGGTGCAAAAAATTTCACAACAACACACCTATATTTAATCATAAAACTAAAGGTCCCATAAAAACAAGGTGTTACACACTCTGTTCACGTATATTACAAACCTTATATAGTAAATGTCAATTTAGTTATGATAATTTCTAACTTACCTTTTAAATTCTATTTTTATAAAACACGATGCAGCAAATATCAGGAACGAATGAGAATGAATGGAATGGACTGAATGTATACTATAAACGTCGATGTTAAACACTTGTGCGACATTTCAGTCATCTTCTAATGTCTATTTAACTTTTATGGGACACCAGTGGTTCCATAACAGTCGAGTTATAACAATTATCTAACCAAAAAGTCGGTCGGAAACTTTTAATTAACATTTAAGCAACGTTAAAATAGTTCTCCACTAACTTTTATGTAACTTTTAAATAACAATAATGTTGTATAATTTGGGCCTATTTCGCGTTATATAAACGTCTACAACTACGTTTATACAACCCACCTTATAGAACCATCAGTAAATGAAAAACGTTTACTCATCTATTATACAACGTAAATTTGTTACTTGGGTATGCTCTTAATACTTTACCGAATTCCACGGACATACCCGAGCTTGTCGGGGCAATTCGTGGTGTAGGTATATTGGATCGTTAGCATACTAGAGAGGTATTTAGGTGGCTTAACTGATGTTAAGTGCCTTCATAATTTATTGGAATGTGCAGCTAGATTAGATGTTGTCAACCTATACCTAATTTACGTTGAACGCCCCTGGGTCAGAATGCCAGAATCAGAAAGTTATGATAAGGTTTCTGGATTTTGGCATAGAATATTATGTAGCAATTATTAACACGGCAATTTTGTAACTTGTTTGTGATTGTTACCTATAGTTTTTACCATGCTAGATACTTTAGGTATATACTTATTTTTGAAGTTAACATAGCAAACAGTGAAACTACGATTTAAAAACATCGGTTTATATAAAATTGTTAATAAACATCGTTCCGGGAAGCATCTCTACATAAATTACTTTTGATTCAAATCCACAATTCGCAAAAACTCGACAGACAAACGAGCCGATTTGTAAATTTCCATCATTGCAGTTCAGAACATTCGTTTTTATTCCTACCCACCATTAATTGTTCGGCGGGATGCGGAATTAAATTGTTTTCCTTAAACGGATTACTTCTTTGTACGAGGTTTCTTTTAATTACGAGCGAAAGTCCTGTTAAAATGACTTTGTCGTTAATAAGTTTACAAATTAAGATTACTGTTTCCTGAAAGGGCTAATAAGTAGGTACTTCAAGTCGGCAAATGAACGGCCGGGTCGTAAATCTATCGTCTAACTGTAATCTAACAAAGTAAAAAGATACTAAAACGCAATGTTATGTTTTCAGTTTCTTTTGTAAATATCATGTGTCTCAGGTCTGCAGTTTGTTAATATACATAATGAGTTAATTTTCTTACTAAAACACCGCGTTATAAAAAATCAGTCGCTTGTAACTTCATTACCAAATTCCGTTTTGCTTTAATTAAAATATAATTTAGTTGAGTACTTTAGACATACTCCAACCCTTCACTTATTTCCCAAGTCTTTGAAACAACCAATTAAACATGAGCCCAACAAACTTCTACATTCTGTGACTAACTTAATAAAAGGAAATTATGTGCTGCGACCCATCTGGAACGCTGGAGACAAAGTGAATTTTGAACAAATTACTTCGTAAGTTTAATGAAGTATGTTTCGCGCAAATTCGTCTTTTTGTTTAGGTATACGTAATGAAATTATTAAATACATAGAATTCATCATTTATTTATAGAGGTCAAGGGAAAATAACAACAAAATTCCAAACAAAAAAAGTTTAGGCTCATAAATCACGAGCCCTTCAAAAATTTTATCCAGTTATTAAAATTCTTCGCTTTTAAATTATTCGCCCTTTGTTCGTTAAACTCGAACAAAGATCAAAATCCCATAAGAATTGGGGCAGGTGGCTTCCGTTAAATTACGCATCACCATTACTCAAAATCTTGATCCAGCGATTCGGCCGCCCGTAATAATGTAGTCTCTGATTTTATCCCAGAAGACATCAGACCTCATTAAAAACATTTATCAGAAGGTATCTCTGGTACATTACAAGCTTACGCGGTTGTTTTACAAACCGATTTTTGCCTATTACCCTTGCCAGAAAATGAATGAAGGAGAAACGGAGTGTAGGTGAGAGCAGTAATTACCGTTATTTATGAGCGGTTTCAATCCCTCCCCTACTGCGACTGCAAGTTGTGATTTTAATTCATTCAGAGTCCCGAGGCTCTTTGCACCTCGAATTAGTTTGCATAAAATATCGTCTGCCATTTATTTGAGCGTCCCCAAGTTGTTTGTATTTCAAAGGCTTATTTTGAAATCCTGAAGTCATTGTATTAAAAGACTCTATTTATTTTTATACATTCATTAAGTAATGTGTACCAATCAAGTAAAAAAATGTTGCTTTTGTTTAGATGACGAATCCTCTCACGTCTACGGTGTTATTACGGCTGATGGTCTTTTCGACGGAACAATTTGGACTACTACGGAAGAATATTACGTGGAACCTATATCTCGGTATAACATCGACCATCCCTCTATGCATAGCGTTGTCTATCGAAGGTCAGACGTCGAGCACCCACATGATACAAGTGAAGGGGCACCGTGCGCATCACATCTACTCCATATGAAAAGAACTTTAGGACAAGAAGTTGAATTATTTAACTTTACCGATCAACGAAACATAAAAGACTCATCCCTCAACAATTTCACTGAAGATCTCCGTAGCGAAATACATAGACGCAAAAAACGATGGCTCCCTGAAGACGAAATGCAAGACGACGAGCCAAAGAAGAATCCTGAATTACCTTTAGACTTAGACTTTCCATATACCAGCAACAACGAGCCGGGTGATAAGTTAAGCACTAGAAAACCTAAAACCAAAATCGATAAAAGTAACCTCATAACTAAGGTGCGACTCGATTCGGAAGAATCGAGACCAAAGCCAAAGACGCACGTCGAAGTGATAAAAACGAAAGCGGGAGTTGTAACTGTTAGTAAGGACATAGTCAAGAAGGAGCCAGTAGGGTACACTGTGTTGTCGGCGAACGCGACTGACGACGGTCGACATGTGAACAAGAGAGCGACAGTAGATCCGAGGAAAACTACGTGCCTCGTGTACTTGCAGGCCGATCACATGTTCTATCAAAGATACGGCTCGGAGGAAGCGTGTATCGAAGTCATGACGCGTCATGTCCAGAAAGTTAACGCAATATATAAAGTGACAGGTAATCTTCAACTTCGCTCAATATACACCGAGTTAATTATATTTTCCAACTATTCCTTTACTAATGGTAAAACTTGTTTTAGATTTCAACCAAGATGGAAAACCAGACAACATTACGTTTATGATCAAAAGAATTAAAGTCCACACACTAGACGCACTGAAAGATCCTGCCTATAGGTTTCCTAATAACTACGGGGTAGAAAAATATTTGGAGCTTTTTTCAGGTTTGCCTTTTCATCAATATTCAATTACGCATTCAAAAGAGCGGCCGGCTCTCCGGAGGGCAATTCCACAAAGTTAAGCTATTACACTAATGAATTAGAAGTGCTTAAAAGCGGAAGGCTTGTTTCATTTTTTTATAGAGATGATTTCATTGTGGAAAATTAATGATTCATTTTCTTTCAGAGGAAGATTATGATGCCTTCTGTTTGGCGTACATGTTTACTTATCGAGATTTCGAAATGGGAACTCTTGGGCTGGCTTGGACGGGGGATCTGAAAAATGCCGGTGGCGTTTGTGAGAAGAATGGGGTGAGACTGACTTTTGACAGGTATATTTAAAGTTTTATTTTGTTTTATTAAACGTTCTTCTTTTGTTTCATAGCATTACCGCGGCAGTATGAAATCTCTGAACACGGGCATAGTGACGTTGCTGAACTACGGCAAGCACGTGCCGCCGGCCGTGAGCCACGTGACCCTCGCTCACGAGATCGGACACAACTTCGGATCACCGGTAATTATTGACTTTTAACTTTCAACATAACTGAAAACCTTGTAGTTCTCCTTCAAGGTTTTCAGTTATTATGAAAGTATTAGTTTGTACAAATAATATCAGATATCTGGTAATAAAGTCAAAGTCAAATAATTTATTTCAATTTGGCACATAAAAGGCACTTTTGAACGTCACAAATTTACAAAAAATCGAATTGATTCTAGTCGCCCCTTCAAAAAGGTAGAATATAAAAAAAAGACGTGTGGCACTCGGGGACTGCCGCGGCAAAGCAATTGCATAGCATTTTTTATCAACTTATGCAATTGTAAAATATTAACCCGAATACAAGAAATAGCAATGTTCAATTCCTGTCAATGTCACCAACACTGACAGGAACTGTTACCATTCACATTTATAGTTTTTAAAACTTGACACAACGTAATGGGAACATCAAACTAATAAAAATGTTTTAATTTAACTATTAATAGTCAAGGATCATTCGTCTGAGTAAATTTGAACTTTATTGTCAAACAGTTAAACATAATTTTCAATACAACACTCTCGTATCATTCGTCTAAGTAAATTTGAACTTTATTGTCAAACAGTTAAACAAAATTTTCAATACAACACTCTCGATAGATCATTCGTCTAAGTAAATTTGAACTTTGTTGTCAAGCAGTTAAACATAATTTTCAATACAAAACACTCTCCTTAGGTTTAGGTATTTTCGTTACGGAATTTCTGGATTAGGTCTCCACGCTCAAGGCCCGCGATAGAAGCTATGCAATAGCTTAAAAAAATCGGGCAGTTTTTGGGACTGCCGATAGAACTGCAAACTAAGTAACTTTTTTATTCTCGCGTTGATATCTTTCGTTCGAGCGTTAGGTGACGATGACGTGAGTTCCATGATTTTTGTTCACCCAAAAAGTGCTCAACGCGCCTAAAGAAGTTTTCACTCAATAATCACGACTTATTTGTCAATTTGTTATTTGCATAGTAGTTCTAGACACTTTAGTCGTAATTCATATTTGCCGCCATCCTTGCGTTAACTTACTACTAACTTGATTCAAGACACATAGTTCACTTAGAACTGCACTTCCTATCGTATGAAGTTGCTTGGAAACACAGAAACGTGGCAACTAAATTATTTCGAACTTGCATGTAGTTTTGCATAGGTACCTTTACCTATGTAAAACGAACGTTTGATAGTTCCCTCAAACTTTACTTAACTATGCCATTACAGTTTTAGAGGTATGAGGAACAGTAAAAAACTCATCCTATAGAGGATGAGAAAAGAAAAGAAATATCAAAAAAAAAAAAAAAATATAATATAAAAAAAAAAAATATGGAATATTTTTCTATAGAGAAAAGGGAGGATCCTCCGACCAGACGGGTGTCGTGTCTGGCGGGCAACTGCTCGTCGATTGATGTCGGATTACAGTTTTAGAGGTATGAGGAACGGTAAAAAACTCATCCTCTATAGAAAAGGGAGGATCCTCCGACCAGACGGGTGTCGTGTCTGGCGGGCAACTTCTCGTCGATTGATGTCGGATAGTCTGTATGTAAAAAACCTTATAGGCTTTGTAGACTCATGTCTACAAAGCCTATAAGGTTTTTACAGATATGTTGTTCGCGCGGTAAACTCTAATTGTGCGATTCAGGATTTGTGTGACTTTGTGAATTGTGTGTAGATACCGCCTTACAGGTATTAAACCCCTAAGAAATATCCACTTTGTAAGAAATTAAAGTAGTCAGTCACGTCTTGACTAATAAGACAATTAATTATATCATTCTATTGTTACGTTAACTTAGTATCTATAGATGGAGACAAATGAAGAAGATTAGGAAGGGCTTTGGCCTGCAGTCGAAAAAATAAAGCTTATTAATAAGATGCAATTTTTTCCCCGGGGAGCACATGGGCACCTATAAATTAATTGAATGTTTGATCTTCCAGCACGACCCAGAGGTATGCACCCCGTTTGGCGAAGACGGCAATTACATCATGTTCGCCAGAGCGACCAGCGGCGACAGGAAGAATAACAACAAGTTCTCGCCGTGCTCGCTCAGAGCTATCGACCCGGTACTCAACAACAAAGCTAGGTCGCCGAAGGGATGCTTTACTGGTAAGACCTAACATCATCCATAGAATTCACCACCGAATTGTAGCTATCGAAGTATGTACTACCTATTCAAAGTTCAAACTTTCTTAAAGTTTCTTAGTAACAAACTTTGAAGAACTCTCTCCACAAGACATCCCATGCTAGTGCCACCATCATATATCATTTCCCTCAAGTTAAGCCATGTTTGCGAGCTTTCGCTACTCATGCCTTGTGATATATGGATAGGCCTTAAACTTTATGAATGTATGATGATGTGCCAATTCAAGATTCACACAGAAATGATTGGGCCAGTAGCCACAAATTTTAAGATATTTTGAGGCGTACTGGTATACCAATTTTTCATGAAATAATATATTTTATTTACAGAACCTCAACCAGCGATCTGCGGTAACGGTGTGGTGGAAGAGGGTGAAGAATGCGACTGTGGCTGGGCTTCCGAGTGTACTGACGTGTGCTGTCGCCCGCAAGCCGCGCGACCGCACTATAAACCGTGCACGCTTACTGAACACAGCGTTTGCAGTCCTAGTCAGGTAACAATACAGATTAGATTACAAAAAGCCTATCTTTTAACATCATAAAACTGTTTAATAAATCATAACATCGCGCCTAAAATCGTTAGGCAGAGGTAAACCCTATTAAAGTACCCACATTGCGCCAGTTAAAAGTATTTAATGTACCCTAAAATAAACAATACGCAGATTTTTTTTATGTAATATCCTAATATACAATGTAAACATTCCAGGGTCCATGCTGCACTGCGTCTTGTACCCTCAAGTTCGGCGACAAGTGTCGCTCTGACAACGGGTGTCGGGACGCGGCCTTCTGCGACGGCAAGCGAGCCAACTGTCCGCAAAGCCGACACAAGCCCAATAGAACGCGATGCGATAAGGAACTTGTGTGTTATATGGGAGTAAGTATCAGTTTTCTTTGAGTTATTACCTAACCATGTTCAGAAGTAAATGTAGGTCCATTTAAAACCTCTTGATAACTCAGTAGTCGACGGGTACGGTTACCAAACGACATCGTACAAATCTACAAATATTACTAAAGAATCAAAAGATAGATAAAAAAGTTAGACCGTGTTTCTGGAAATGCAGAGCGTGCTAACATCGTATTGTTCAATAGTACTAACTACACTACCCTCCGATCATCGAAGGAATCACTTACAATATTTCCATCTCAGCCCGCCTTATGTTAGGTACTGTTTTGACGTGCCATTACCCCAACGACACAGCAAAAGGTTGTAACACGTTGAACAGAATTTTGGTCGAAAAAGCACGGCTTTTTTAAACCGTGTTTGATTTTCTATATAATGTAAAGAAAAGAAAGAAAAATTGGTTTATTTGTACCAGACACATTTACCTTATGTTGTCCTTGTCTCTCCAGGAATGCACGGGATCTATCTGCCTGGCCTACGGCCTGGAGTCCTGCCAGTGCGCACCTCGCAAGGACGACCCGCGCTCTGCGTGTGAGCTGTGTTGTCGCAAGCCTGGCGGCGAATGCCAGTCCTCCTTCAACTGGAACACCGCGCCTTATGATGTACCCGATATGTATGCCAAACCGGGCACGCCCTGCAATGATTATAATGGGTAAGTTAACTGAGAGATTGCCATGCAACAACCGTCTTTAATCCTAACGAATGTTATAAATGCGAAAGTGAGTTTGTTTGTTTGTTACGCTTTCTCGCTAAAACGGCTGAACGGATTTGGATGAAATTTGGTACATGGGTAGACCATGACCTAGATTCGGACATAGGATACTTTTTATCCCGAGATTCCCACGGGATCGTGATTTATGCCGGCGAAACCGCGGGAAGCAGCTAGTATCCAATAACACAACTTTTAAATATTTGTAAAATTCACAGCCGGTTTCTGAAAGGCTAATCTAAACAGAAATTTGCTGAATGTTAAATGATTTAATTGGCTGTTGTTAATTTACCAATCTCAGCAGTTTAAACGAGATGCGAAATGTTACAGCACAGTTTTGTCTTGATTGGAGTTTTAGAAACCGGCTGTTGGAATTGATTGTATAGGGAACAGAAGATCCATCCATTTTACGGTTCCATAGTAAAACTTGTTTTTTTTTTATGAGTTCTTTCACCCCTTGAAATAAGACAATGAATCAGCCAAGCTGAGTATGGATTTTTCTTAATATTTTTTTTGCCAATTGTTACTATTACAGGTACTGTGACGTATTCCAACGTTGTCGCGAGGTGGACCCGTCAGGTCCATTGGCGACGTTACGCAAGCTGTTGCTATCGGACGAGAGCATCGCCGGCTTCAAGCGATGGGTACTTAAGCACTGGTATGCGGTACTGCTGATATTGCTGGCAGTGATCGCTCTTCTGGTGAGTCCTTCGTTTTTGACAATATGAGCTTAACGCCGGTATTCATTAGCAAAGTCGGGTAATAAATTGTTATGCAAAAAAACCAACTTAAATTGTCCCAAAGACATTGTCCTTATTGTAAATCACAATACCATTCTTTGATAGTTATATGAAATGGCTATAAAACGGCAATGTGACGTAGGGTATCATTTTTACATAATCTGCCTATAATGTTCCCACTGCTGGGAACTGCACAGACCTCCTCTCTTCGAGGGTTATAATCTACCACGCGGGCATTTTTGGTTCTAGGACGTGCCGGTTTCCTCACGATGTTTTCCTACACCGTTTTTAGAGAAGGGTGTCATTTGCTGTACATTAAATTCCTTTGTCTGTACAATGAGATTTGATAGGCAGATCGTCATGGTAAAATAGTCCATGAGTCAATCACAAAAGGCGCAAATTAAACACAAGCATATTTTGTTCCTGTGAGCTGTGGACAAGCAACATTAAAATGATCTGTTTTGTTTAGCGATGCTGCAGCGCACTTGATGTTGCGATAGAAATTGACACTAAGTGTTAGTGTCTAGCTTAGGTATAACTCCTCTGGGAAGGTATATTACTGGAACTTTGTATTAGTAAGCTAGAATATATTCGCCAGTGTATACAAAATTACCTACAAACTAGAATATGTATATGTTCGAGTGGCAATCATTTCCATTACAGGTTCTGCTAGTCAGTGATCAAAATAAAAGGTTGAGCTAGTATCCATCCACTAAAGTTGATTGTATTTTATCATCATCACAGTTTTGACTTACGGCACAAAAACAGTAGTAGAGCTACTATGTTGCTACTTTTAAAAAACAACGTCCTCACTTAAATATGTGTGTTTCTAGGTGGCGAGTACGCGTTTCTTGGGCCGTCACGGCAAGAAGCTGAAGTCTGTGACCATCATCCACTCTTCTACGACTGAGACCGTCCGACTGCCTGACGCTGCCGACCAGGGACTGATCGTTCATACGGCTATCAGGTATATAACTAACTATGTCTACTAGCAGTTTTTATTAAAAAGCTCCAGTGCATATAAAATTAGTTCTAAATAGTGATGGAAGTTATTGCTATTATTCAATAATTACAGCAACATGTGAGACAGCATGCTACGCATTTCTGATGTGCTATTTGCTATGTTTTTATAATTATGGACAAAAATCCACAAAAAGGTATTACGAAACTAGAGCGATTAGAATATTATAATCACTCGCTCGCCAGAGAGAACCTCAAGTGGTTAGATTAACACCGAAGGAACGTTTTTATCAACCTTATCTGCCCCACTACTTGGTAACGGTCGCACTCTATTCTTTTCAGTTTTCTAGAAGTCAGATCATTTTGTCCCTCCACCTCTTTCGTAGCCTGCCCTGCCCTTGTCCAGCAGGGCACTTATTCTATATTTCAGAGATCGACATGCACAGCCCAATCCCATTTGGGGTTCCGAACGATTTTACAGATTATACATAGAACTAACTACTTCTACTAATATATTAATACCCTACAATAAGTTACCACTATCACTACCGCCCCCCCCCCCTACACCCCTATCCCTACTCTCCTAATACTTCTATATTACTACTTAACTGCAAGAAGAGATATTCCTGGGCATTGGTGTTTTCTCCCTGTCTAATTTCCTGTTTCATGGGGTGCTGGTAGTAATAATCTTGATAGACCTATTCGTCTTCAGTCTAACCTCAAGGCTTGCTTTGCTTAGTTCTTTAACTTTTCGTTGAAAACGCAGATTTGACATTAAGTATTAACAAAAAGAAGTATAAAGTTTTAGTAAAAAAAATGCGCTCAACGCAAATTTTTTGTAACGGAACTTGCTGCTCATATTTTTGATCAAAGCGTGAACGACTGAGCGCTGGATTACGATCGTAACGCGTTTTCTATAATAACAGCAAACACAACGCGTATGATAATAAAAAGCAACCAAAAAAAATATAACACAAGCACAAACGCAACGCTACTGCTATTTATACCATCACTACTTATTAAGGAGAAACGCCGCAATCATGCTTTTAAAAAAACATTTAGAATTCATTACTCACATCATTTTTGGTTTGGTTGGTTGGTTGTAGTTGATACAACTAACAGCTTGCCGTATAATGTTACAGGTCTAAACTACCTCTTAAGAAGAAAGTAGCTCTACGAACCCGAGCTTATCGGAATAAGAAAGACCATAAGAAATTAGGAGACAAAGCCTCTCCGCTACACAGTGCCAATAAGAAGAGGGTAAGTTGCTAATACGATCATAAACGATACTAATTTCAACGAAGGATATGATTTCAATACTATACTTTTAATTATTTTTTACAGAAGCCGAATAGTCAAGCAAAATTAGAAGAAGTTCCTAAAATAGCAAAAGAAAATACAGTCGTCGTCACAAACGCCGAAGGCAAATCACCAAAACACGTGATACTTTCTAAACATAAAGGTAAAGTAAAGAAACGAAAGACGAAAATGAAGAAAGAAATAATAGACTACAGTTCTATGCAGAAACACCCCGCCTCTCCGATCAAAGATAACGAAGCTTTGAGTAAGGTGCAAAGGTGGCTGCTCAGCTCACCGCAACCTGCTGCCATACCTAAATCTAAATCCATACCTCTTGGTCTCACGGAAAGAACGCATAGACAAGTACAGAAAGGCTCGAGAAAAACTAGACCGTCCAAGAGCGCCACCAACTTGTTGTCCGGCGAGAAGGCCCGACTGCAAGTTGTGTTCAAACCTCCATTTAGGTTCAGTGTCAAAATATGTAAAAGTGATAAAACGAAAGTCGTTCTAGACAAATCCTCTAAGCCCGACGTGGACAGAAAACGACACGAAGCAGTACCTCAACTAGCTCCTGCGGATGTAGCGAAAGCCAATCCATCCAGTAAAGCCCCTAAGCTCTCTAATTCTACGAGGATTGCAGATAACGCTGCAACTCCCACTGCTCCTAAACTAGAAAAATTACAAAACCAAGAAAATAAAACTCATGGTTATGCTAATTTACTACCTCGAAGTGCCAGTGACTGTAAGTTAACGAAAAAAATACCGGAAGTTAAAGTTCGCAA
Organism: Conistra vaccinii; assembly: GCA_948150665.1. Classification (NCBI taxonomy): domain Eukaryota; kingdom Metazoa; phylum Arthropoda; class Insecta; order Lepidoptera; family Noctuidae; genus Conistra; species Conistra vaccinii. The sequence goes on from OX411318.1 coordinate 19,197,659, forward strand.
TGGACATAAAAAGAGTAACTCCGTTGGCCAAAAGAAAGAGACTACCGAGAGCCGCCAAAATCTTATATCACAAGAAGATTGTGAAAACGCTCACGTTTATGAAAATGTAGTGATGTCACAAGACGCTTTCGTTCCTAAGAGTTGCAGCATGCCTCGACGACAGACCAGTGTCGGCGCCGGTATAGCTCGACAGAGCAGCTACGGACATTTACCTAGAGCTCAAATCCGCCCACATAGACATAGTACAAACAATATAAGCAGATCCAGAAATAGCAGTACCTCTGAGCTGGAACACTTCTACAATGTTATTGAATCGCTGCGACGAAATAATGCTAACGATGTTAATACTTGTAACACAAATACGAGCAGTTCATCTGGCAGCAGTCGACACGACAGTGCGCTACTCAAACATAGTTCGAGTTCCAGGCAAGGAGACAACAGAACTTCGCGTCAAAATAGTCTAGTCGATAAACCGGTGCGGTCCAGTCCAACCGAGTCTTCGAAACTTAAGAGACAGCTCAGTGAAGTGGAGTTGGCCAAGTCACATGGAGACAGTGGGCTGAGGGGCTTCCAGCTAGTCGTGGGGAAGGATAAGTTAAAACGACAGTTAAGTGATAATGAGTTGTGTAAATCCCGAGTACAGTTGGCGATGCCGATGTCGGCGGGCGCGGAGCCGCGCCAGGCGTTCTGCTGGAGCAAGCGCGCCAGCCTCGACGGCGGGGCGGCGCTGGCGGGCCCGCCGCGCAGACCCAACTCTAGGAATAAAAAACGAACGACTTATACTTTCGGTGAACTCAAAAACACCGTCCCTAACGCGACCGACACATCGCCAACAGAAGACGTCCACATCTCCCCCGAGGAGTTCTTAAAAATAATTGATAATTAAGTATTACTGGGGACTCGTAAGCGTATTATAACCTCAAGTGGTTATTTAAAATATGAACAAATAATTAACGTGTATATTAGATACCTATTTGCAAGATGTACTATTGTCGGCTGGTGTAAATATTGTAATTTGCTTTTAATATTAGTACTAATATAACCTGCCACTGAAACAGACCATTGCTCAGTTTTCTCTCCTGTCGTACATACTTGCAATGTTATAAGAAGTACATACGTAAACAATAATACTCTTCAGAAGTACATTAATTTTAGTTAAGCTTATTTTGAGAGCAGTATTTTATTACGCCATAAAAATGCGTTTTCAACAATAAATTTTTATGTAACTGGATACTTTGCCATTAATGTTATTGGAACCGCTATTTAATTTTTTTGCTTTATTATCTTGAGCAATAATAAGTCTTTAATTAATATTGTATTCCTGTAACTAAAAACATTTAAGTACTTATGTTATTTGGCGTAGTAGTACTTGTAACTGGCAATGATCTAGTTTCACTGAACGATCTCTATAAAATGAATCTCTATTTTTTCTACATGCTATGTATTGTACAAATTTACTCAAACCTATGTAAAGTGTTCATGTAAGATTATTTAATTACTTTAAAAAATACTTTACGTAATTCGATTTTATTTTATATTTCTTTTAAAATTTTCTAACATTTTGTTTATTTAGATAGCTGTCAATTAGCATGTCAATCTGTTTAACAATATAGTTATCTAAGAAATTTGCCTGTACACCATATTATTCAAAATACAAAGTAATTATAATTTAATAATCAAGGCTGACATAGGGTTCTATTATAAGATTACTTAATAAATTGCGAAACCTTATGAAAATTAAATACTTACATTCGTTCGTTCGTTAAATACATTTGCATCAGTTTCCATTAATTCGCGACAGCTTCAAATTAATGCGTGCCTGTCGTTTATGCTTATCACAATGGTCCCTAAGTAGATAATAAAATAATTTAGTTTACCTGCGTCCTTTTAACAAGGTACAAGGATGCTGCCTCATGTTCTTACTGCAGCGCAATCATTTTAAAATTTAATAAGCTCTTAAAATATCATGCACTAACTGAAAACTCTTTAAATTCTCCTTACCTGAAACATGATAGAATCCTATGAAATCCTGATGTATAAAACAATAAATAAAAACGAACGTAAAACGGTTTTATTGATAAAAAATATTTTTCTATACGTATTGGATTTAATAGAACTAATATCAGACTCGTACGCGAACTCATGGCTGTAACTTTGTTCTTTACACTTTTTGTTCTGCAATATCTGGGATGGAATGTAATTTTGTTAATTCACGTATTAGTATGACAATATCGTAGTGCATAATGTAAGTAAATAATAACTCTTCGAAATATTGTAATTGTTAATAATGCTGTCTAGTTGTTAGGTACAATAATTGTACAAAAAAGTTTTGTTTTTATTAGGTTCCCGCCTAAATTAGGTCTTGTGATAAATGAATTTTGTCTATGATTTATTCAAAGAAGGTTGGGTAGGTAATTATTACTTTTTCAAATAACAGGTCTGAATACGACTGCCATAATACAATTAAATTATATTGCAATAAAATAACTGCTACCATATTATCGTTAATTATTTTTGAGAAATATGAGAGATAATAAAGACTTGTTTTTCAATTTCCATGTATTTTGGATCCGTTATTTTATTGCGATTGAACGTCAGTAATAACTAAACCTTCGGCTACACTACACAATCACATACAACGACTCGTCAGACACATGCTGACACAGCGAAATATAAATCCAGCAAACAGAATAAATTATAAGGTATATTAGGTGCAGCAAAGGTGCATGTATGTATATATTTTATGATGGTTTTATTTCTATCTCAGATATAATCAGAATGTGTTCCAGTATTTTCGTGAGTCGTGCGAAAGCTTTGCGGCTGTGGCACAGCGTTTATGAGCTTCGACGTAGGGAGGTAAGGGTAAAACGTAAAAGCTATTGTATTGTATAGGAACTGATTTCTAAGAAGATCCTAAAGTATTGGAAATGTTACAAATTTGTATTTTATAAAAATACTAATGTGGATAATGTGAGGATATGTATAAGCAAGTGGCCACATCTGCTGGATTATTGACTACAGCTTGTACCTAAATATTTGTATTTATCCATACCTTTAAACATATTTATTCTAGAGATCTATTCGTCTTGAGTGATTTTGTTTTATCTTGTATAAGTCTATTAACTCTTCCTTAATAACAAAGTTCGATTTAAGTAAATGTTAATTGTGAATTTGATATTATATAATTAAATGTGACTAGATTCTATACATCTATTTAATGGTTTTATAGTTGGTAAAACCCTTTCCACAGTGGATTATAAGACAAACTTTATTCTAATCAAAACTATCTTTAATTTACTTACAATACAGATCTTAGTGATGTTATCTGATATTTACGCATCTGACTATAATCTCACTGTATTTGTTCCAAGTGCCTTATGAACAAATCATTACATTCCTACTTACATTCCAAATTCTTATTATTCATTTTAACTCCCTCGTTTGTATGGATTAAAAAATATACGCTGAAAATATTTATTTAAGTTACTCCAAAATGATGGTCTGATCGCAATAAAAATTGTATTATGCATTGTATAACTTTAAATTTTTGAGTACTTAATTAATCTGTGATAGAATACCTACGTTTATACAATTCATCATACTATGAGTTGATGTTCAAACTTCGTTAATTTAGTATATTTACCGTTAACATTAGTGAAAGTATCCACTATGAATACAAATTTGTAATAAATTCATTTTCTAACATTTTACTATTTTTTTCTGCATTTTTAATGGATTAAAAAGACTCCAACAATAATATTATATGTCTATTATTTCATTCTTCTTCTCGCCCCATACCTATGACATTTACTGGCGATAAACAGGGTGTTAGGCAGACGGTTGAACATACGATAATCGGATCCACGGGGGCGTCTGCTACGTGTTTAGGCCAAATAACAAGACCCAGCCAGACCACACGAATATTTTTAAATGACTCTTTTTAAATTTTATTCGTAATTCGTCGTTGCTCAAACTTCCAACGTCAATCATTTCATTTAAAAATAACAAAACTGCCAACATGTTTTATATTTTCATCTAGAATAACTGTAGAATCTTTTAAAATTCGTATGTGACGCAGATGATTGCTAGAAAATTAAATACGAGCCCTTAAACTACAAACAAATTAAAAATAAATAGGTACCTAAAGCCAGACGTAGAACTGCGTTAAAAAAAAACAAAGAGTGATCAGTGAACAGTTCTAATTCTAGGAAAACATCTTTGGTCTTTTCTAACGGTATGCAATATTTTAAAACAACCAGAATAAGTAATTCGTCAACTTTTATCTGCCTGGGCCTTTTTTCACGGAACTCTACCTACATTTGCGAAAAGTTTAATTCTTTTACTTAAAAGCAAACATTTTTTTTACATGTTAAGTTCTACAATTATTCTAGATGAAAATAAAAATTAAATTATTTTAATTAAATAAAAAAATATTTTAAAATAAAATTATTAACGTTTGAAGTTTGAGCAACGACGAATTTCAAACATATTTAAAAAGTCATTTAAAAAAATCGTGTGGCCTGGGCCTAACCACGTAGCAGACGGCCGGGCACGCCGTTTTCGTATGTTCAACCATCTGCCTAACACCCTGTATCCTCTATACACATAACTAACCTAACCCGAACGGCGTAGGTACCTAATGTTGTTTTTATTTTCTCCTACTATAATTTTATTAGTAATTGAGATAAAACTATAAACAAACAACTTATTTTTTTTAGTTTTTCCCCCTTTTATTTAAAACCTCTTTATATCGGCCATAAATACGTTCTTTATATAACTTTTAAATGACATTCACTTATTTAAACGATTGTCTTTTGTCTTCCATCTATCAAAATATTGACATATTTTTCGTCACAAAACTGCTTGTTGTGAATATTTGTGATGAAAATTTCGCATAGATAATTTGAAATGGCTCCGATACGTTACAGTCTCCACTATGAAGACTATTCTGAGCATTTGATGTCGAGATTTGGTAAACTCCTACAAATGCAGGCTTTAGTCGACATGACACTGATGTGTAGCTCTCACACTTTGCGCGTTCATAAAGCTGTACTTGCTGCGAGTAGTGCTTACTTTCAGGTAAATGATAGTTAGATATTTGTACTTTTTGCCTTACCTACATACAAATTTTCTGCATAGTAGGTATTTCAAACTTGTCTACAAAAATTTTGCCGCCACATCGACTAGAATTTTTACACATTATTTAAATAATTTCTTATTTGATTATTTTCTAGGAGGTTCTACAAAATCAAGTAGGGGAACCGCTTATAATATTGAAGATGCGCTTTAGTGTGTTAAAATGTTTAGTAGAATTTATGTACTGTGGGAAAACTCAGTGTTTGGAAGAGAATTTAGATGAACTTGTGTCGGCGGCACAGTTCTTAAAGATTAAAGGACTATCGAAGGTCACTAAGGAAGGTCTGGGCATAGCTAATAACAGTAAGTGAAGATTTCATCATACCTAAGTATGTAAATAAATAATTGAAAACCTTAAACAATCTATTCGAACTTACACGGTCTTATCTTCATAGTTACCTATTATGTGTACAAATTCTAGGTGAAATGCCTATCTTCACTCCACCGGTGGTGATAAACAGACCTCCGCAATCACTAATTGATTTGCATTCTCAGGTAAACATTTACTAAATTTTTTAAACAGTACACGGTTGTCGTTCTTTTATTGTGTTGCCAATCTAAGTAATCATTTCTTATGTGGTTAAAAAAAATTAGCACTAATGCTCCTAGTGGATTCCCTATGTTCCCAAAACCGTAGCCACCTAGATTTAGAGTTGTAGAGAAGGTACCAACTTTACATTTACTCTACCGCTAACACAAGAGGTTAAGGCCATTTATGCGAAATGTATGGCCATTGGCCAAAAAGTATTTTGAAAGTATGTTGCTTATTAAATGTGTCACGTGTAAAAAACACATAAAAAACACCCTTCACTAGTAGAGGCTCTTCGTATGCACCGACATTATTTAATATCGACATTTTATAATAAAGGTAAGCTAAGCGTTTCTTTGCGGAAATCCATAAAGTAAAATGTCATGGCTGCATTCAGCATCCGTGCCTGGGCAGTGGCGTAGCTAGGTAAAAAAAGGCCCTGGGGCAAAAAATAAACTACGGCCCCAACTAAACTATTTAAAATCGTTTGTTCCGTATTCGTCGTGTTCCGAATTCGACGTTTTTCGACATAGATACATAAATAAGTTGCCATTATTAAAGTCGCGTTCCTGGAATCTGGTTTATATATATTGCGAATGTGGGAGAATTTATAGTTTGTAAGTCCCAGGGCCCCCTGAGCTTGGGGGCCCCGGGGCACTGCCCCGTCTAGCCCTCCGGTAGCTACGCCACTGTGCCTGGGTCTACATAGTTATTGCGGAATTAAAACTAAATATTTTTACACAACATTTTACCGGTGATAACATTTTTCAAGGAGAATGACAATAACTCGCCACAGTCTTCGCAGCTGGCACCAGCGACCAGCGCTAGCCAGCCGGTGGACGTTAGAACAAATAATAATAAGGTTGGTAACATTATTGTTTGTTAAAACTCCCTAAAATTGATCATTCAAACGAATTATATGAGAATCAGCCGAATGAAATCTGATGAACCCGTAGGTTTTATCAGATTCAAGAGCGTTCCTATTTTCCTTATGCCCTTTGGTCCTAATCGAAGGCTGTAGGTACCTACTGAAGTACTGACACTCTCTATAGGGCTGTCTTTCTCCGCACTTGCTAAACGCGAAAGATTTAGATATTTTAGTCACGTGAAAATTGAAATTGAAACACGTACAACCATGGGCGTCTCCAAGGGAGGGCCGCTTCTCCCCCCCTAGAGATCCAATTTTTTTTGTCAAATACAAGGCATTTTAATGTATTGAAACTACATACACATAATTACAAATCCAATTTTGTTTATTAGGACAAGATTTACTTGGTTTTTTATAGTTCCATATCTCCGAAAAGGTCTAAGGGCTTGTACACAAAACTGCGATGCGACGTCGCATCGCAAAAATCAGCGACGGCTCCCTAAAGAATCCCTAAGATTTTCTTCCGAAGCTTCTGCGTTGCGAATTCGCATCGCACCGATTCGCAGTTTTGTGTACAAGCCCTAATCTGGAGTCCGGAGACGTACTTAATTCGTAAATATGTGTTGGTGGTAGGCACAGTCAGCTCTACAGTTCTGAATAGTTTTGGGAAAAACGCCCCGTTACACAATTTAAGTGTAAAGATTCATGTGCTCTTGACTCTACCTACAAATCATACTTTGGCCATCCTCCTTATCAACTTGCCCAATGGGCCATCGGCTGGCGACGCCCTTGTGTACAACGACGCGGGAAATTGTAATCTTGGATGCAGTAGGTACCTACCTATCTTCGTACTTTATAAGTACGGGAATATGGTACGGACTATGTAACTAAGGTACGCTAGGACTACAAATCATTACCTAAATGCGTTTAGTGATGTTTTCAAAACATCGTTCTGTTTTTGTCAATTGTTAAAAGAGTACAGAGACAGGATGATATTTTAAATATTATGTTTAGTGTTAAACACGTTTGGCGCAAGCGGGCCTAAAGTAGTCTACCTATTAGGTATACCATTTTTCAGCAGGACATGGTAGTACGTATTCCTTTCGACATCGAGAACAGCGGCAGCACTCCTGCTGTGGACTACTCGGACGCGCCCAGAGCTATCAAGCCACGCCGCGGCAGACCGAGCGTCAGAGTAAGTAGAACTCAGGTATTGTGATCTAAGGAGCTCTTATGACAACTTATGAAAGTTCAGCACACCGAAGTTCACCGAACACAAAATTAACAAAGGGTGTGTTGGTGACAAAATGTTAGCGGCTGAGCCGTCTATGATTTTTCCAAGAAGCAGAATATAGAACGCGTAGGGATCTGGCCTAGAGACCCAGCTTTCCAGCTGAGATCCCGGAGCTCCCTTAAATTGAGCTAAGACGGCTACCACCGTCAATAGATTTCGTCGGTGCTTGTAACACATAAGACCCTTGAGGGACCAAAACAGGTAGTTTTAGTCCCTCAAGGGTAAACCTTATTATATTAGTGTTTCAAAATAGTCAACATCCTCGGGCTTTTCCGATGGCTGTTCCGAACTCCAGAATATCGAAAATATTACATCAACATTATTTTGACTGACATTTTCCTTCATACAGCGAACTTGCGCATGGGAAGGCGGCACTAGCGCACTGGGTCGCGCAGCTGAACGCGCACTGATGCGTCGCGAACAGGACTCGCGCAAGGCTATACACCAGCTGAAACATCTGCAGACTAGGCATATGCAGGTAGGACTCAGAACTGCCGTCTATTTTTGACAAAACACAATGATAAAGATATACCAATTGAATTATTAAAAATAAACTTCTTTGTATCATTATGTAAATTTTAATTTGTTTGTTACAGGACTACATGGATAGAGTGACTCTCTCGCAAGCCGTTAACAGCATCTGTGGCCCAGAATCCTCCACAAACTACATGAACATTGACAACGACCTCATGTACATGGACCAGACGGTCTCATCCAACGTGCTCGATCCCACCATCGCCTACAATAAGGAACACTCCATAGGAAACGAGACCATCACCAGCTACTCTAACACCCACCCCATCAGTTCCGTTGACACCTCGACGGGAGGTATCAGTACTGCCATGTCTCAATATGTTAACGCGCTCAAAAGCGCCGGACTCCCTACCGACCTGCCCATACTCTTTGAATCCGGTGATGGGTCCTACATTAACGTCAACGAACAAGTACTACTGGACATGGTACAAAGCAGCGAAATACAATACGAAGTCATAGAGCAACCCAATATTATCGAAAAAGTAGCAGATCCAAGTGAAATCAAGAGCATCGATGATCTATCAAAATCTATAGAAAGAGGAGAAATGTTACTAGGTAATAAAGGTTACGGCTCAAACTCCGATTACGACAAAGACTCGTCGCAGTACAATCGTACCGAAGACACTATTAACAGCCTCAACGCAATCCTACCTGACAACTTGGAATCCTTTGAAGAGCAGCAAAACTATGTGGTATTAGATCCGCGCTTACAAGAAAACAATAATTCAATCGATCACGTAAACGCTCATGACTTTTCCTGCATCGATGGTGATATGCAGTTTTTCACGAAATCTATGAGTGATGACGTAAAGAAATATTACGAAGATCAACAGTTGCATGACGCTAGAGTTATTGAACAACTATGTCCAACAAGTACTTCCTTGGATACCAATTTCAGTATTTCGTTACTCGACTCCAAAAGTTCTCATTTGAGTTCCAATCTAAGCCAACAGTATAATCCTCTTAACCCTGAAGATCTGAGACGAAACGAAGATTGTTATGACTTTGGACTCCAACTTCCACAAAGTGCCGTTTTTAAGGAGGACGCTCTAGATTGTCTTATGGCGTCGCCGAAACGTAATGTTGATGACGAACAAAATAATTACGAGGATAGCACGCAACTCGATCAACGAGCACAAGAGAGAGATGAAATTATAAAAGATTTGATGAACATTGAAAACAAAATGAATATGGCACAACAACACAATTCAACTGTTAAAGATGATCAAGATAACTTAAACTCGAATTCTGATTGTAACGTTCAAAATTATAACGTGAATCCTCTTAATGTTCCAAGCGTGTTCGACAATGACTCTGATAATATGAATATGAAAGAGTTAAACTCTTCGAAGAACAGCAATGGAAACTTGTCTGCAACATTGACCTCGGGTGAGTTGCAGTGGGGTAACATAGATATGAGTAATAAGGAGCCCGGTGAGAATGACTCTAATGAGAGTAACGAACATCGAACCAGCAATGAAAGTCAGATTGATGATGCAATGGTGTCAGAATCTCAGTATGAACATTCTGTGATAGATTTGACCCAGTCTGTAAATCACAAGACGGAGCAATGGGGCGACTTAATGAACGAAAGCGATGATCTGAATAAGGAAAATGAAGAACCTCATACAAATGTTGACGGTATTAATCCCTCGATAGAAAACAACATACCTTTCGCAGTCGGACTGCTGCCTCTAAAACAGGCGCAGCCGACAGAAGAGGGGAGATTATTGAAAAGGAAGAACTCTATTGGTGTAGATTTACTAGATAATGTCGACGCTAAATGTTTAAAACGTAAGGTGAAATACAGGAAATAGTGATAAAATATTATCAATGTTAAAAATTATAATAGAAAATTTTTATATCTTTTTCATGTTTTATTTTTTACCTACTAGCTGACCCGACATACTGTTGTCCTGTCCAAATTTCAATAATTTATACAAAAAAAAGACGTTGAGACCGCTTGTAAACGCCGGTTTTTTTATATTTTTATGAGTTTTGGACATCGGTCCGGTCTGTGGGTCCGATCGTCCGGTGCATGTGCACACATTCATTATAAACCATACACCACCTCGAATCCGGCGAAAAAAACGATCCGTTGTCCGCTGACGTATACAAACGGCCTCAGTTTTTCCCGAATTTGATCATTTTTCCGGAAAACTTTTCCAATTTTTCTTTCCTTAGAACTTAATTCGAACTATTACCATTTTACCAACGAACAGTATTTCATTTTTAACACGCTTTTCCTGTATCTGATCTATCTATCTATGCAACGGAATCTTTCAACGTCATCGATGATTTACATCAATGTTCAACATAATTTACACCAACTTCCAAATTTTCCGATTAACTTTAAATTTTGCACACGTAACACAAAGCCGTGAAGATAGCTGACTAAAACAAATAAATTACGTACGAATTTTCGGAGGACTAGGTAAGTTGGATCCCGAGCGCAGCGAAGGAATCCTGCCCCCCAATTACGACAAAAAAATCTGCTTAATTTTTTTTGTCGAACTTATGAAGCAATTGACTGGCAATCTTTTTCAATTGGTTTCAATTTAAAATTGATCGTGCATTGCGTAATTAGGGTGCTGAGCGGAGCGAGTTGTGTAGGTAGGACTACTGGTACTCTACTTTTTAATGCGAGAGCAAAGGAGCGTTTTATTCACTGTTATCAATCCAAAATGTTTTTATTCACTCAGTGAGTAAAAGAGAGTTTTTTTCACTGTTATCGATAATATTTTTACAAAAAAAAAACGACTACAAAAAAAGACACTACAAAATCAAAAATAACTTTAATTTTGGAAGTCGGTGTGGAGTCTGAATAAGGACGCTTGGTAAAATAAATTTTAGGATATCGAAGGACCGTAGATCTAATAATTGTGAAAAATGCCCTATATACCTAAAAAAACCCTTAAGGAAAAAAGATCTTGCTCAATACACAGGGCAGATAAAAAAGGCCTGACCACTAACCTGAGTTATCCAAACCACGGCACCAGATCACAGCTTCAGGAAAATAGCACAGCAATTCAGCACTCGCGTGAGAAAAATGTTTGTTGAAGGTACCTATAACCTACGTAACTAATTGCACGGCAAGATATTCAGTTTTGAGTTACTACACGTAAATTGACCACATTAGATGGCGATCCAGAGCGAACAGGTCGAGGATTTCAGCGCGATTTTGCGCGCGCGGGGCAGGGCAGACATCACCCCACCAAGCCATCCACAGATTTCCAAATGCGGGTAGGAAACAGACGAATGGACAAGCCAAATTAAAACTACCCTATAATATTTTTGAGCAAAAATCGAACTATCGGTGTATTTGGTTTTGAACCTTCTTTTTTTGCCACCGAATTCCGAAATTAAAGTTATTTTTGACTTTGTAGTATTTTTTTGGAAGTCGGTACTTTTTATTTTTGTAAAATGTTTTTATTTTTACTTTTTAGTTGTGGTACCCCACACAAATTAGAATCCCACTACATACTATGTAAATAACAGTGACAGAAACTTATCATCCAGCCATATAAAATAAGTAGGAATAATACGTATTATTGAAGCTTACTCAAAAACTATCCAAGCTGACTTTCAAACAAAAAAAAATTATTTTCAAAATCGGTCCACAATTGACGGAGAAATCGCGTAACAAACATACAAAAAAACATTACCCTTCTTCTAGGGCAGTCGGGTAAAAAATAAAATAGTTGTATTAGTTAAGTATAAGATACCTACATCTTGTCACTACTTCTTTTATATCAAATGATAAAATCAAAAGGCGTGGAGCGCTTTTTATTGTGTTTACTTTTAATTAATTTAAACAAAGCCCTCCACGCTTTCTGATTTAATCATTGTGATTCAAGCTGCCTCGTTGGTGTCGTGGTCGCAAGCGCGACTGCTCTGAACCTAGTGGGTTCGATTCCCGGGTCGGGCAAAGTGTTGTTTTGTTTTTCCATTAGGAATTTCTTAGTAACAGTCCGGAGTTAGGAAGTAGGTGGTGTGATACCCCCGTGCCTCAGAAACCACGTTAAGCCGTTGTTGGTAGGTGTCTTCGGTCGGGTTGAATTGCCGTCCCGTCGGACTATGAGAGTGAGGGAAGATAGAGTGCACCTGTGTCTGCGCAAGTGCGCACACACTTGTGCACTATAATATCTCTATCTCTCCGAAATACGGTCTGGACCTGGAAAACTATAAATAACTCCCTCGACACCCAGTGCAATCTATTGGACTCATCAAAATAAATCATATTATCATGACCTAAAACTCGAGAGGAGGCCACAGAAGAGTTCCACTATCCACCACCTGGCTTCATCATCAGGTCAGCTCCAAGATACCAAATTATAGGATTGTCATCCGAACTACATATACATACCTACAAAGTTTCATCAAAACCGAATCATATGACCCCAATCTCGAGGGGTTTACTATAGTAACCACTGAAGAGTTCCACTATCCACCTCCTGGCTCCATCATCAGATCAGCACTAATATACCAAATTATAGTCACCCGAACTACATAAAGGTTCATACAAAATATCAGAGCACCTGCCGTCTTATCTCTTCACCACCCTTGGTTGACTGGTAGGGAATGCCTAAGGTGTTAAGTCCGCCTTTGTGGCTTATTTTTGAGTGCGAAAAGTTTAAATAAATAATAAAATATCATTTCGATACCACAATTAGAAGTAGGTTAAAATTGACTTCCAAGATTTTTTTCCATCGTTAGTTACAAAGTGAAACTAATAAAAGCATTATCTTTTTGAGGAATATGAGGATATAAGGAGGCCAAAGTTATGAAATTATTATATTGTTGGTTATCAGATAGTAGTCACGATGAATATAAAAGCAAGTTTAAAAACTAAAACCCGACTTCTGAAAAATCACGCTCTAAAAAGTATGAAACAAGAAAATATTTCGGACAGAAATCAAGACATAGGTACAAAAATGGTCAAAGTAAAGCCGTAGTCGCATGCCATTATAATTTTGTAGCCGACAGGCATGCGACTACGGCTTTACTTTGACCATTTTTGTACCTATGTCTTGATTTCTGTCCGAAATATTTTCTTGTTTCATACTTTTTAGAGCGTGATTTTTCAGAAGTCGGGTTTTAGTTTTTAAACTTGCTTTTTATTTCCTTTGTTTTGGGGTTATAATTTCGTATTATGTCTTTCATTGACTTGAATGTGCCCTGACAGCTGAGAGTATGTCATGCTCACTCAGATGTCTCGCTGATGGTGGCGCGTGTGTTGGATCATTTAGCTCCCTTCAAAATGGTTGAGCTGAAATGGTGCTATACATGCGTCATGTTTGTGAACGGGCACCGCCGCGCCGTCAGTTGGGACTGGTCATCTCTTAGCTGCCGTGACTTATTTTAATTTATTTTAATCTTTGAATTGTTTTTATCTTTTTATTACGGACGCTTTTAACGTGCGCATATTTTTACATTGTTCTCACATGTATAATTTAAACATTAATGATGTAACCACTATTTTGTAACAATTATTTATTTAAAAGAGTGTCCGTGGAGTTTCTGGTCCGTTCTTCTCCATAGGTACCTACTAGGCTTTGGAATGGGCAAGTAGCTTCATATTTCTGACTGACTGACTCCTTGACAATTCAAAAGTGCCTGTATATGGTTTAATTGAAATAAATGCTTTGAGTTAGAGTTTTGAGTTTGAGTAATAAAGTATTTGCAGAGCCGCATTTTTTTTTATTGTATAGGTTTAATTGTATAATAGGTATTAATTTTACAGTTGCGCCGTACGTAGCACAGTCTCATTTTTGCATGTTTTTAACAATTTAAACATATTTATTTACTTTGAAAATATGATATATATACATATTTGTAATGTGCTCGTCAAGCCCTTTCATTTGATACCAAACATGGCATGATTATAAAAAAAAAAATTTTTCGTTCGTCACTTTATGTCCTCTAGAGGGCGCCATATTGAATTCAATGTAACGTCTTATAGCCTATAACCAGCGGACGATCAGAACGCTTCCAACGATACCTCATTTGTTAAATTATGATGAGTGGTTTAGAAGTTATGAGGTTACAGATGAACATACATACATACATACATACATACATACATACATACCGGTCAAAATCATAACCCTCCTTTTTGCTTCGCCGAAGTCGGGTAAAAATACAACTTCAATCAAAACTCACCCTATCGCAATCTACCGCTGCCGCAGCTGGATATAGGGCAATCTCAAGCTGCACTTTGACTTCAACACCCGGTCTTCCGCATCCAGTCCGTCCCAGTCACCAGTCCATCTATGGCTCGTCACACGCCCACGTAGGTACCTGACTTGTTCATTCCATCGGCCAAAGTTCCCTTCGACAAATATGGCCGGCCCACACTGCGACTTCAGCATACTAACTCATTATTTATGGGTAAGGGTTTCTCACATACTTACACAATAAACATCAAACATTATATATATAAAACAACCGGCCAAGTGCGAGTCGGACTCGCACACGACACGAAGCAAAGAGCCTCTTGTACGGGGACCCTTTAATTATTAACTTTATTATTTTTTGTTATAGCGGCAATAGAAATATACAATCTGTGAAAATTTCACCTGTCTACTTATTACGGTTCTTGAGATACAGCCCGCTGACAAACAGACGGACGGACGGACAGCGGAGGCTTAGTAATAGGGTTCCGTTTGACATCCTTCGGGTACGGATCCCTAAAAAGACCTTTGAAATTAATTGCGTTGATCCAAGAGACCAACGCAAAAAAAACGACCAAGAGTGCATGATGAGAACATATTTATGTGAAAGTTTGAAGTTTGGTCCCTACGAAAAATACGCGCTTGGACGTAGAGTTACACACATCTGGCGTGGCGCAGCGCAGCGCATTCGTCACTGCCAAACAAATATCGACCTTGCATCCGTTGAAATAAAGTTGAATATAAATAAACTTTCATTAGCTCGAGAGCGTGTCTAAACGGAAAGAGGCGCGTGTCCCAGGTTATTTATTCTCAACTTTATTTTTAGGCACGCAACGTTGATATTTGTTTGGCGGTGACAACCGCGCCACGCTGCGCCTCGCGGTGTGCGCCTGCCCTTACCCGATATCTATTAAACTTTGTAATAACGAATCAATTTTCACGTTTCTCCCATAAAGACCTTGGCCAAATACTTTTTGTTATTCGGGTAGCTCATGGCATAAAGAGGTGCCATAACGAATATGAATGAAAAATCTCGACTAATTAAAAAGTTATGCAAAAATCCGCGAAATTTCGCGGGTATTCTGGTACAATAGATTACACTACAAACTTGAAAGATGTGCCTAATTCCAGGCCAACGCCAACAGTTGAAGAAACAAAACACAACCGTTTTCTTTATAAAATTTTACTGGAAACAAATACATATTACAATGATAATTTTAACATTTATAAGGCATTTCATATCTTTTTACATCTAGTACACTACAACAATTGTCAGAAATATTGAGATTCGGCAGGCATACAATAGGCGGGATTACTGTACTAATTTGCTATCCATATTCCGTTCGTTATCAGTTTCCTTATGGGAAGTTTTTATTATCCCTTTTTTAATAATATTTACCTACTTGAATTAAAAATAATATCGAGTTAAGCAATAATAGCTCTGATGAATGAAATGATCGTGGCTCTGATTTTTTTATTTATTGAGTTTAAAAGTTAGAGATAAAGTAGTATTTATTGTTATTAATATATAGCCTTCAAAATATACTAAACAAGCTGCAATTGAATTGTTATGTTTTATCTAAACTTGTATTTGAACACTTGTATAAATATAAAAATAAAGCTTATAGTAAAAAATAAATCAGATCAATGATAATAATGGCTCGGATTGGTGGTAGCTACATTACAGATAGCCGTTACATATTACAAAATATTATCCTTAATCTACCCTATGTGATATGGACCTAATTATTGAAGAATTTCATATAAAACTCCGCTCACTAAATAAGTAATATCAAATGTCATTAAATTACTATTATTGTCAATAAAAATTGACAGGACATTACGTAATAATTATAAAAAAATAGTAGAATATACATATCATGAGAAGGATGTAAAACTACATATTATAATTGGTATCAATAACCGTTATGAACTATCTACAACTATCGACATATTTTGACCTGTTTAACAGAAAAGTCGTATTACAGGAAATGAATGAAAAGATCGCGGTGTTTTGTGCTACTCAGTTAAAGCAGTGAGAAGTCTTTTAGTATACAAAAATAAAGAAAAACCAGTCTTGTTAAAACTACGGACATGATTTAAAAAAAAACAGTCTAATAATAATTGTTATAACTACGGACATAATGAAATCACAAAATTTACTTAAAGCCCTAAAAAGTTTCTTAAATAAGTAGTTGCCTAACTCATTTTCAGTAAAATTATAAATATCAATAAAATATCATTATTAGAGTTCTAAGCGAAAGTAATGGCCGGATGCGATCACAACCTAAAATCAGTTAACAAAAAAAAAACGGAATGCTAACATTAGTAAAAATACATAATTAAGTATATAAAATAAGCTTTCATAGCATGTGTAAAACGTACATCACGAGATTACCCATTTACGAGAGAAACACAAAAGAATAGAGGTAAAGAATAATAAAATAGTTTGTACATATTGTTTATGGGCGGAGCTTCTAGCGGAGTAACCGTAGGAGTCTGTGTGGTAGTCTCCCATTTGGAAGGTAATGGCTGGCGAGGACATTCGGCCGTCGCCACCGTTTGAGTAGGCGAGAACACGCAGGTTGTAGGACTTGCCTGGGGTCAGGTTCATGACGTACGCCTCCAGTTTTTGCTCCACTAGAATTATCGTGTCGTTCGCGGTGCTCATGTCTTGGTCTATTTCCCATACTCTCACCTGAAAATAACATTGAATATTGCTTAATACAGTCGCTGATAAAATAGCACATCTATGTATATAAATTATTATTAATATTTTATAGAAGTATGTTGGTTTGTATGTAATCTCCGGAACTATGTGTCGGATTTGAAACATTCTTTTCTGTTGTGTTGGATAACCTAATTCTTGAGGAAGGTTATGTAACATCCAACATCCAGCTCCGACCCGACCCTAAGAAGCCGAGCAAAAAGAAAAAAAGTCAGAAAGAACGCTAAGCGAAAACGAAGTAACCGCGAGGGCGAACGATGCGATGCGATGCGACACGGTGGGTCCGGCCCAAATTTTAAGCGGATGAAGTCGCGGGCAGAATCTAGTATAACATATTACAAGGTATTGGAAACGTAGCAGGTGGAGTTCTGTAGTTTCTGCTTATACCAATGACAAAAAGGCGTGAGTTTACGTATGTATGTATATGTCGTGGCCAGATCTTAGAATTGATCATTTCATGAAATGTTCGACCATTTCATGAAATGGTTGTGTTTCATGAAATGGCCAGCTAAAATTGGCCATATCGTTTAAACGTCAACGTTTAATGATATGTCAGTCGACGTTTGACCATATCATTAATGTAGGGTATCCATGGTTTAAGGTATAGTAAAAATTGCTAACTGCGACCAAATTGGAAGTAGCGCTCGCTAGCCGCTGCCACGGCACCGCTCGCTTCAGTCACTCGGCCCGCGCGCGGTTGGTCGCAGTTCTAACCTAACTTAACATATTTCGTTGGGGACTCGGGGTGCCAAAAGTGGCGTGAATTTTTATTTTAAGTGCTATGTTGCTTACCACGCCAGTTGTGGTACCCCGACATGGGTTAGGTTAGTAATTTCCAAGTTGGTCACTTTCCATAATATCACATTCGGAAAACCAATACAAAAAGTCCATCGAGTTTTCTTGCTTGGTCACCCTACTTTGTTTTATTTGTTGTATGCCGCCGCCATGATGCCCAACAAAAACAAAACGACATTAACGCCTCTACCGGTGGATAATCTATCTATTTTACGATTTGATCACTAATGTTTGGCCACATCATGAAGTAGTCGTGCGTTTAACTGTTCATATCGTCAAACGTTGAGTATTCAATGATCTGGCCAGACCACATCATGATGTGATCAGCGGTCGATGTTCTATTTCATGAAATGCAACCATTTTATGAAATGGCTGAACACTTCATGAAATGATCAATTTTAAGATCTGGCCACGACATATATATCCAATGGATATTCCTGATAACTTTTTCGTTTTCGTTTCCAGGGTATATCTATGTTATACTGTTTGGGGCCAGTGGGTGGCGACCTGTATTACGGCGTCGTTGTTCAGAAGGTCAAGGATGTAGCTGAACGGACATTTAGGACACTTGCCTCCGGGTCGCAAACTGCAGTGGCCTATTTGGAAAGCAAAGCTGTCAAAGCACTGAATCGATTGAGTACCCATGTAGCTGCTTCAAACATAATCTGGCGATATGGGGCATTATCGATTTGTCCAACACCCAACTGATAACTATCGTCATACAATGGCGTTACAATGGATAATCGACATGGCTCAGTTTACCGAGTGGGCCGAGTTGCAATATCAGCGTGAACGCGATTGCATTTGTTTGAAGCTTATTTGTGGTCTTTTGGGTATCTGGCGATGTGTAATAAGTAGTTACCTTATATCCAAGCAAAGGTTCCTCCTCATCAGTCGGCTGCACGTAACGCCACACGACGCGCACGGTGGTTGGGTTGTAGGCCCACACGTTGACGGAGGCTGGCGGCTTCTGCGGCGCCTTGCGGAATGTTCGCTCCTTGTAGCGCTCGCTCTCAGGACCCTCGCCCGCGGAGTTGAAGGCCATTACCTACAAAAATATAACGAACACAAAAATAATATTTTTTTTGTAAAGATAAGCTGTTGTTAGCTCTAAAAACGGAGTGATAAAAGGTGGCTGTTATGACTATTTTTGAAGTCAACAAGTCGCTGCGCCGATAACTTGTAATGACCCTCATTATTTATGTTTTGCGAATGTTTCTATTTCTTTAAAAAAATATAGGTATATTAGAAACAGAAATATTACCTTAACAAAATAGTATGTATCGGGTTGCAGTCCAACAATGAGAGCCCAATGGCGCGTCGTTCTGGATAGGTAGTAGATGCATTCCTCTTCGTTGTTCGCTTCTTTCCAGTACTTGAGACGGTGTCCGATGAGCTTGCCGCGAAGTCTCTCGCGCGACTGATCGATGGGGTTCCACGTCACGTTCAGAGACGTCGAGTTGAACGACCTCGCGTAAACCAGCTGAGGAGCCACCTGCGGCATGTCCTCCGCAGAGTATATCGTCACCACTTCACTCTCGGGACCCGCACCGACGTCGTTGAAAGCCTGCACCTTCACGTCATACGGCGTAAAGAAATAAGTTGTCGATATATGAACAACATACGTTCCAGTATTGCCGAACTTCTTGAGACCCAACGACTGAAATTCCACCTCGGTTCCGTTGCGACGCCAGAATATCTTGTAGTATATACCTGGCCCATTCTGTAAAGACGGCGGCAAGGGGTTCCAAGTAATAGTGAGATCGCCAGTTTTTCCTCCGCCACCTCCCACATTAGCGGGCGCTTCATATGGTTTATCAGCTGGAGTAGAGAATTGTGGGCTAGGTGCCGAGGGCTTTCCAGCTCCTAATAGGTTTACAGCTTGTACCCTAAACTCATAAATCGACCATGGCATTAGAGTCGTGGTTATTGTAGCACGTTTACGACCATTATATCGGTCAATCTCTATCACGTTGGCCACATTCTCGCTTATCATGTACCATGTAGGGTTCCAGTGTGTACGACCAGTGACCATGTAGCTGGTGATTGTACGACCGTTCGAATTGCTGTCAGTCCATTCTAGCGTGACAGAAGAGCGTTGAATGTTAAGCGTCTGTAAGCCGCCAGGTGGACCAGGCGGTCCTTCGATACGCAACTGTGTGTGGGATGAGATACGCCCAATAGCAGATTTTACAATACATTCGTAGTCTCCCACATCTGATAAACTGACATTTAAAATAGTAAGTTCTCCTCCATCGATTTTAATTCTTTTGTCGGCGTATAAATCAGCTGCTTGCTTCATGCGAATACTGTTGTGGTTCCAAAGGTAAGCTGTGTCTAACATGGGGTCTATTTCAGCATTGCAATGCAAAAACACCACTTGATTAACTTGTGTTGTGATTCGCGGAGGGAGTCGCTCGAGGAAACGTGGAGCACGCAACACAATTAATCGTCCTCTGCTCTCATCAGTTCCATATTGATTTTTAGCTACACAAGTGTAAACTCCTTCGTCATCTCTAGACAGCTGCCGAATTATAAGGTTTCCTGTTTCGGCAATAAATCTTTTACCACCAGCGCCGATTACGACATTATCTTTCTTCCAAGTGAATGTAGGTTTAGGGGCAGCTTCAGGGTTGCACTTCAATGTAACATTGCCACCCTCTGAGCCATATGTCTCAGATTCAAGTGGACGCTTTTTAAATGATGGCTTCAAGGACAACACTCTCAACTGTCCTGTTGAGTAGCTTGCTTTCAGTTGATTTTTGGCTTCACACTGGTACATCCCTGGATCTCTGGTTGGATCTAAGTACTTTACTATTAACACATTATCTTGAATAATATAACGATCTCTATCATCAGGTTCTAAAGTATCCATTGAAAGTTTCTGTCCATTTTTCCACCAAGTATAGTTTACATCAGGAATACCAAAAGCTTCACAATTCCAATGTAACTCGCCTTTATTATCCATGTGCTTATTAGCTAGGGGAATTGTAAAGTTAGGCATGGCTTGCACCTTCAGGAAGACACTGTTAGTTATGTGCGCCCGGTCATTTGTGACATCGCACAGGTACTCTCCTTCATCCTCTACTCCAACATTAGGTATTGTTAATACACGATCATAGTTACTCAAACGTGCTTTTTTTGGCATATTGCTATTCCTTCTTGTCCAATTATAAGCAGGCACTGGATATCCAAACGAAACACATTCAAGGCGAACCTCCTGACCTACTACTGGTGCTTCAGGGAAAACTTTTGGGAAATTGTTTGGAAATTTTAGTTGCTGATAATCAGAGTGTGGATAAACATAGAGTGGGAAGAATGGTCCATTGCGGCCTGCATCAGATACCTTGCTCATGACATTACAACTGTAGTTGCCCCTGTCAATAGTCTCTAGAGCAGAGAAGTAGAGTCCTCCATCATAAGAGACAAATACTCGCTTGTCTTCTTCCACAAGATTAGGAAAGTAGTTGCGAGCCCACAAGAAGTTTACTGCGGGATAGTAAGACGGTGGATCACAGTACATTACTTTGCCCCAATATTGATTACCACTTTCAACCGACCTCTTTTGATTGAATTCTCGAATAAAACCAAAAGACAATCGCACAGACTCAGATCTAATTGTACCAAATTTATTAGACGCTGTGCAGTGGTACCTTGCATTATCTTTATCTGTATCTGGCCCATATATCATGAGTGTTCCTCCACTAAGAACAAATCTGGTATCAACTAAAGGATCTATTTCAGTGTAAATAGGGCTGTCGACCTGATAGTCTTCTCTGTACCACTTGTACACAGGTGAAGGATATCCTCCTGCTAGGCAGGTCAACTGAACATGATAATTTCTCATTGGATCATAGACAGTGTCTACTGGCTCTTTTATAAAGTAAGGTCCTCTAGGAATCCTTTCAGGATCATAAGTTTCCAATCCGTATGTAAATGACCTTTCTTCTTCAATAAGATAGTGCAGTCTTTGTGTTTGTCCTTCACAGATGAAATGATGATATTGGGTACCTTCAACGGGAGACAAGCCCCAGCGCCCATCTGGGTGTGAGAACCTGTACACTAAGTAATCACGAGGCAATAAGTTATAACTTGTGTATATTTGAGAATGATCATTGAAGAATGCATTTTCCAATCCAGATAACTGAGAACCATCAGCATCATTGGACCAATACCCTGGCGATTGTTGGTGAGCACCAATATACCATGAGCCTTTCTGAGGGTCTAATCTCATTAGGTTTGTGATGATAAATCCATGTTCTTCAGGGCTATTGACCGCCGCCAGGTCGGCTTCGTAAGCCAAACAAATTTTACGAGCCTCATTTCTAGGACGATCGGGCGACTTAGTGAAGCGGTAACAAGATTCCCGGAATCTGATCCAATTTGGCGGACACCTGTATCTCTCCTCGTAGTCCAAGCCGGCGTAATATGTCGCCGTGTTTTGTGGATCAACCTCATTGTCATTGGGGCCGAAGTTATCAGAGTTAAAATTATCTTGGTAAAACGAACTCTGGCCCGAATTGTAGTCGTTGTTGTTTACGGGAAAGCTGCCGTAAGGTACTTGTTGTGGGTTTGGACGATATTGAGTTCCATTCTGGTTATTATCTTGGTATGTCTGTTGAGGATAGTTTGGATTGAACGTACCACTGGACTCAGGAACTTGACTCCTCACACAACTCGTCAATGCGAGTAATACCAAAACACACTTCATTTTCTGTTACAAAACAAAGAAATAAATAACATTATTTTCATTTCACAAACAGAAATTGTTTTTGTGATGATGGACACGTGTTCTACAGGCTTTTTTTATCACAGTTTCATTTTAAAATTCGTTTCTAATTTGAAAATAGCTTGATGATGACAAACACCTCGAAATGAAGCCTCGCCCAACTCGAATAAATTCATTCAAGGAAGAAGCATTCATTCATTCAACTTTAGTGATGTACTACTGATGTAATTGATGTCACATTTGACGTTTTCGGTTTTTAAGATTTTTGTATATTGCAACCCTGAAAAATTCTCGCCGAAACACACTTATAGCATGCTACCCCACGCCATTTTTTATGTTGACAAGAAAAAGTAATCGCGTGAAACGGCGCGGCGTGAAACATTTTTTTTGTTATTTTGCAGGTTTTATATTTCAGCCAGGCTCCATGCTTAAGCGGAGCACCGCCGTGTCCTCGTGGAGGCGATCGGCGGCAGTGACCTTTCCAGGTGCCCTGGTCCAGGTCATGGTGCGGAGTGAGAGGGCATGGCAAGCCGTCACCTCCTTCTGCGAAGCAGTAATGCTCGGTAAGGAGAAGGCGGAGCGCGCGATAGAGGCAAAGGCTACGCCCGTAGGAGACGCCCCGGACGTCGGGAATTGGTAGCCGATTTCCGGCCACCGTAGGCGCGGGCCTGTGGACGGAGAGCAACGGGCAGCTCCCTGTCCGATAAGGACCAGGCCCCAGTCGACGGCGCGTCGTGTTCCATGCGCGCCTCAAAGAGATGTCAGCAAAACTGACGGGGTCCGCAAGGGCCGATGCCTACCGGGGTTGCGGGTAGTCCCAAGGGGAAACCGTGGCCCCTGGCAAGGCAAGGGAAGGAACACGGGTGGGTTTTAGTCAGTAAAAGTCTGAGACGCCCTTCCGCTCCACCCAGAGCGGGAGAAGTCATTTGATGATATCCCACACAAAAAAAAAAGCCAGGCCCCATAGTCATTATGATATCTCAAGAAAAGTATGTGTACTTCGGGAATCATCGTCTATCTTATAAAATACGAACAAAAATACGATCTAATCTACAACATGTAAAAAAAACCTTGTCCGATCCGACATTTGGACATTTAGGTGAAATTAAGATTTTCCCCGGAGGCCCCTAAATTTGTTTTGACAATAAAATAAAACCATCGTATGATATCGTTATGTTTGTGTTGTTCATGATGTCTATTTTTTTTCAAAATTTGCCTCAATAAAACAAATAAATAGCTTAGACACTTATAACCCACAGAATAGAGCCAAAGTTTAAAAACAAATCTACAACGCCTTCTACACGGTAGCCAACCGCGTCCCAACAGAGGTGACCTTGGTGGTTTACAATCGTGTAGATGATGTTTACGACCAAAAGTTGAAACAACTTTTCCGGTTGCCAACCAAGGTCACCTCTGTCGGGGACGCGGTTGGCAACCGCGTAGCAAGCGTTTAATTAACACGAAGATTACCTGTTTTATCTCTTCGAAGCTGCTATAACTGCTAAGTGCTCTCGCATCGTATAGGATTTTCGTACAATGAGAGCTCAGCTTATACTGGAAATGTATAGCTTGATGTGTAGCCGTGCCTGTTATACCTGTTATATTCCAGAAAAGAACGAGAATTTCGAGATGCCCAAGAAGGCCCTTGAGCTGCTTGCGCTTAAGGAGGGGGGGGGGGGTTGGAGGTTTTAACCTACCGAAATATGAGAAACCTGAATCTCAATTCAGAGTTCGGCTCCCCTAGGGTATCTCCGTATTCTAATATAGATGGCCTTCAGCATTCTCTGGGAGAGTCTAACTGGGGTGCTAAATATTTCGAGCTCGCTTCGCTCGCTCTGGCATTCTATATTCTCTTACTTTGCTAATTCTCAAACTTTTCTGCATAAGTCGATAAACTTACTTCTATTTCTATATGAACGGTCAAAGAGAAAGAAAACCTAACTTATTAGAAGCGGGATGTAAAAAATTTCGACCTCGCTCAGCTCGCTCTCTCTTACGCACTTTATTCTCCAATCTTCATAACGGCGGCCCCATTATGCTAAAGTGGCCTTAAAGGTTAGATGGCCCTGTTTTTGGTCATGATTACCTACAAAGTGGCGGAAAGAGAGAAACAGGGCTTTAAAGAAATTGATAAAAAATTACTAAGCTGAATCTCTTCATCAATTTGAATTCTGACTTAGAATGTCTAAGATAGAAAAATCATATTTTTATGATATGCAGAAAAAAGCACAAGAACTGCTGTTTTAAAAATAACTATAAATAACTCTTTTTTATAAATCTGTACTCTTTATTTACCCTCTTTTAAATCAGAAATACATCTTTATTACACGACTGCCCAAAAAGGAGTGTAATGTTTTTTGTTCTAAAAAACTTGCCAACTCTAAACCCACTGAAATAAATTCCTGGGTACGGTTACATAATATCTTGTGACGAACAGTTGGTGAAGACTGATTATGTAATTGATCTTAGTCAAGGTTTAATTTAAACTTTCGGTCTAAAGCACAAAATTATTCGCGTAGAACGAGTACCTATGTACAGTTTACAGAAAAGTTTCTGTTCATTCCCGATTTTGAAGGCATGGTAGACGGTATAATAGGCTTGAATAGCCGCACGTCTATTCATTTTAGTCGGAACCACAGATTAATAAATAGTAGGTCGGAACTAGCATAGATTAAGATGAAGGTACAGTCAGAAACAAAAGGTAGTTGGCGTCAGCATTTCAAATTGCCCTCAATCGGTAAGCACGCATTGAGGCCCCAGCATCACAGGAGAATGAGATATTAGGTGTGGTCAGAAATAAAATAAAATATATTTTTCATTGTTCACGGTTTTATTTTCCATGTTATCAACAAGAAATAAGACTCAATAATTATAGTAATACTTATACTGTAGGTATAGCTAAAACAGATAAAACATTACACGATTTCGATACCATTCAGAAAAGTATACAATTCTGTATAAATCGTTAGTTACATTTACTCCAAAAATTATCATTATTTTTCATACCATTTTTCCGCGCGCAAGATAATTCTCCTAATAATATTTCATCACAGATTAATAATGTACTTCTTCGTTTCATGTTTTCACAAAGAAATAAATAGATAGGGCGGAACATGGCCTTGACTACTGCTTATAAAACTGCTACCTACTTTCGTACAGAGTCCCAAAATATTATACAGAAGTTTGTGTGCTGCACTAAATAATGCCACATGAATAAAACATCTACGATTGTGAAAACAGTTCACAGGCATTACTTAGGTCAGATATTTGCCGCTCCAAAATAAGTTAAAAAATAATTTGTTGACAGTTTCATCTTATTTACATTGTTAATTTATTTTTGCGATATGCGTAATATGATTTAATAAATTTTCCTAATTTTTTACAGGACTGTATAAATATAAAAACATAACTCATTTAATAATTAAAGTAAAATATTGTACAATATTAATAAAAATATTTTGGGGAGACAATATTAGCAAACATAACAAAGAACAAAAAATGCCATATTTAAAATTAAAATTGATAAAGAAGTTACTAGCATAATCTCAAAACATTACACGATTATAACAGTTCATAGGTGATGTATTGATAACGAAACATTTACTGGAAAACCAGATTGAAGAACTAGTCGAGGAGCGCACGATAATGTTCATAATCTACTCGCATACGAAACTGCACTTGTCCATGCTCGATGACTTAAGTACTACAGTCGCGTGCATAAGGCCATCCAACCCTGTGACTCGATACCTTCACTCCGAATACATAATAATAATAACACTCATCTACAATGTTCAAAGATAACCACGTATACTATTGCACACACAGTATAAGATTATGCTAACGCCTTACAATTAACAGTGTGGTAACTACATGTCGTTATTTCCTAATATTAATATAATTACACTAATCATCTCGCCTCGTTCATTACTTATTCACCTATCTACCCAAAACACCGTACACCAACGTTAAATAGCACCCATGAGAATATCGAACATTTAAAGCAACATCTATACGCATTAACTATAGCTAAACTATTTACAATATTTATACAAGTTGTTCATTCATTAGTATACCACAACATCTCACAAGCCAGACTATAGTGTGTGACGAAAATTAATTGATTATGAAATGGCTGCCTTAAAATACACAGTCTCATACAACGAATATGTTTATAATATTGTTCTTAAATGAGATACATGTTACGTTACAATAATCAGTCAAGCTTGGTATTAAGATCTCGTTATTGAGCCGTCTCCAATCAAACGCGTGTATTATGTGTTTATTTAAAAACAATGTTATATGTACCTATGGCATGAAATATGTATCATGTCAATAATGAATCGAATTGCTATCCTGTAGCAAGAATATATAAATCAATTGTCTCAAGGGATATAGAGGCAACATCATAAAAACGGCCACTATAATCACTGCGAAACAAAATGACGTAAAAGAATTACATTAAAAAACAATTTGATAATGACGTTATCATACAAAAACTGCTGAGTGTAATGTGATATCTTTAACTTAATTTAGGCCTCTCCTCAGTAGAGGGTGAAATGGTTATTTGATCGCAACGGCCCGAGGTATGTCTTAGTGTCAGCTAACCAGCACGGTCTCGATCTTGAGCAGTTGTCTAAGCTTGTCCGTGACCCTGACGAGGGCCACCTTTGAAGCACGTACGTTGACCTTCTCTCCTGCTCCGAGTAGCTGGTGACACTGCGCACGTTCTAAGAACTCTTGCGTGCGAATCTCGCGCAACAACTCCTTGGGTGACCCAGACCCGCAGTGGATCTGTTTCAGTAGACTGTCCTTGGATTTTATCTGGAAATTAAGAAAAGTTTTTATGAGTAACCTAAGTATTCTGAACAGCTTGTAAAAGCATGACCCTATAAAAAAGAAGTAGAGGCCCAATGACCGTTAGGTAAGACGAATGTAAGATATGACGCCCAGATATTAGATAGGGCAATGATCTTTGCAAGGTTGCTGGTGACTGGCAGTAGCCAAGGAGAGGAGGAGAGGTCTATATCCTTTGTCCAGCAGTAGATGTGGAGTGCTGTGATGAATAAAAAGTAAAGTATATTTACCTGTAATAAATTAGTAATATCCTGCAGCAAACACCACAACCCGTCAGCCGGCTGGCCGGTGGGGGTCCTCAGGCTGTAGAAGGGCGGCAGTGGAGCCTCGGTGCACTGGATCTCGATCGTGGAGTCCGGCGGCGGCGGCGGGGACGCGGGCGGCGGGGATGAGAGCGCGTCGCAACCCATCTCCTCACGGTCTGGAAGGAGGACATTTAGGAGAAGATTATTAGAGGAGTTGTATTCTCGAAGTTTTCGAAACAGAAAAATGTCCAGATTCAAACTAAAAGCATTTATTTCAATTAAACCATTTAAAGAAACTTTTGACTTGTCAAAAGATTCGGTATGAAGTAGAGTTGCCGCGAATAGTGTTTATAGCGAATAATCGAATACCGATTAATCGCCATTCACTTTGGCGAATAGTCGAATAACTCGACATTACTATTCGACATAAAAAAAAACATTAAACACATTAAAAATATTTCTAATTTCTTCTAAGGTTGTGAGAAAAGAAAACAATAAAGTTAAAGAAATCTGTTTCATGTTATACATACCTACATATATGTAGTAAATTTAATTTTCCATTTTTAAAGCCGGAATGAAAAACAAGGAGCGTGAATTTTGAAAATTTGACCAGTGATCAGTGGGAGGTTATAGAACATCTGTTAAAGCTCTTACAGCTTGGCCAGAAAGAGTAGAAATTAAACAAATATGAACTAATTTTTTCTACACATGGCAACTCGAAAGAAATGTCAAACATCAGTCAAACTATCACAACAAAAAAGTGTATTGTGAAATAATTTAATTTTTCGTAGCTATTAAACGTATTAGTCGGTGAATTATTATTGAAAATGGGCAAGACGATAAAAAGTGGTGCCAGAGAAGTTATTTACAATGTTTTTAAGAGGTGTTTGGCGGAATATCATGCCGGAAAACTTCTAACAGAATTGGATGACCTTTACAAACGAGTTGCTGATATGACAGGTATTTATTCACTCTCATTTTATATTATATATATAGTTCATGATCTAAGTTACAGTTAAAGTCGGTTAGGTCTTCAAAAAATACCACATCATCGAAGTTTTTTACGGATTTAATATAATTTTAGAGGTTATGTTTACATCGGGTTCACAATGACTTTGTATAGAGCGACTGCATTTTTTGATCGTCACGCACGTCATTCTACATTAATGTTTTATTTTGATTACAGGAAAATCAGAAAGCACTGTTCGACGCATAATAAACGAAGGCAATAAAAACGAAGGCAAATTCATAACACCAGCCGTCAGGTGTAGAGTATTTAGATAGTGACTAGAAAAAATATTGTTACTATATTAAAGATGCTTTACTCTCCTATGGTTTTCTATTTACCAAATTTAAAAAAATGAAATTTAGCTTCTGATTTAACGATTTTCCACATTCAAATTTATCTTTAAAAATACTTGAAGTATCAAATTCATTTTGGTTGTAGTATAAATGATGCCATATAAACGATAGTGGCGACCTCAATTTTTTTCTACTCTTTCTGGCCAAGCTGTAAATCCTTTCGAAGAGATAACAAAAATCACGAGTTCCACATATGCACCCATATCAGATGTGATACCTAGCACTGTTTCATTAATCAGATACCTAATGAAAGATGCGCTGATTCAACAAACTGCACACGTTGATGATTTTAGAAAGGCGTTGATAGAAAATATGGAAGCCCGTTTTAACTTGGATGATCTATGCTTTACGAAGACATATTACTTGTCGACATTTTTAGACCCCCGCTACAAGAACTTTTACTTTGACGCTACCCAAGTTGAACGGATCCGTAGAGCTGCGCTCAGAGAAGGTCTTAGGCTTTCTTTAGATGACGAAAATGATGATTCGGATCCAGAAACGGCATACAAAAGGTCTCGTTTAGACAATGAAAGTGAGCATGATTCGGAAACTCATAAACTATTTTGGGCATGTTTTGAAGAATCATCTATAGAGCAACCTACTGAAGAGCAACCCAAGAATGCCACTGCTGAAGAAATCGCCAACTACATCGCATTAGCAAAGGCTGACAGAAAAATAAACCCATATGAATGGTGGGCTTTGAGTACCAATAAGAATAGATTTCCTATTTTAAGTAAGCTTGCTAAACGATACATAATCACACCAGCAAGCTCTGTTTATTCAGAAAGACTATTTTCCGAGGCAGGTTTAATTTACGAGGAAAAACGAAACCGACTTGCTCCAGAACGTGCAGAAAAAATTGTTTTTTTGCACCACAATCTGCCTCTGTTGGATTTTAAATATTAATTAAAAAGCCTTACTAATTTAATTTCATGAATATGATAGGCACAGGCACATATTACAGATAATAATTGATATTGTGTATTGTTTTATCAAGGAAAATAATTAAAAAAATGATTATTTTTAACTCATTAGTTCTTTTGTTCGTTAAAAGTTTATTTTCGACGACTATTCGCCGAATGCCGAATAATACTAGCTATTATTCGGTATTCGACGAATATCAAAAAAAATGACGAGTAATGCCGAATACCGAATAATAGCGAGTATTCGCGGCAACTCTAGTATGAAGCTAGTTTTCCTAGATTTATGTGGAACTGGAACCCCAAGGGGCCTATGATATTTGCTGAAATATACATAGTAAAAGGATACTGGGTGGTTGAGTCATTTAGACATCTGTGTACCTGTGCTTGATTAAGTCGCAAATCCGGTTTCTGAATAGACCTAATATTTGTTTGACCTACAATAGTAGATATATCCGGGTATTCCGGGTGTTTGTGCATTGTGTCGGATTCCCAAGATTCAGAAGGAGAGGAAATAGTGCGTGGCGCATCAATTCAGGATAAGATAATAAAATCAAAGTACATTCATCCGTGTACAGTAAATACGACTCTTGTTTACTCACTGATTAGCTAACTACTGTTTACCCTTACCGCAGTCTTATAGAGATTTCAAGCTGTTACCGCGCGAATGTAAATGAGATCACGTATGCGGCGTGCGATCCCTTTGAAATGGACACTATAAACAGGGAAGCGACAAGCACACTTGAAGCACTTGAAGGCTCAAGATCCGCTACTAGTAACGCAGGTGTGAAGTCGACGTTAGTACGGATTATAACTCTTTCTTACCTATAAGTTCAGTAGGTGGAGGGAATCGCCAGGGTTCAATAGCCTTCCCCTGTACATCAGCAATGTGTAATCTCAATAGAATGCCAGCGGGGCCCTCCGTCAGTTCTTCAGGGGTCTGACCCGCGTAAGTACCGAGCAGTGGGTCCGCGCCGTACGCAAGCAGTAGACGTATCACCTCTACGTGGCTGTTCTCACAAGCTTCGTGTAAAGGTCTGAAATTTAAATGGTTCACGTTAGCTAGATACTTAATGATAATCATGTCTAAATAATTGTTATTTTGTTCAAAAACCTGGACTGACCTGATTCCTCCTTGGGCAGCAGCTGACACGTTTGCGCCGTACTGCAGCAGTAGTCGAGCTATTCTGACATGACCCTTAGCGGCTGCGACGTGTAATGGCGTGAAGCCTGCGTTGTCTTTCGCTGACGGGTCTGATTCCAGTTTTTCTAAACAATATGCGACGCAATCCTGTAAATAAGATCATCATTAGCTATATCGTAAAAGGTTTTAACAGTGTTACGAACTGTGTACAAGATACTTACCGTGTATCCCAGTCTGGCAGCTCTATGGAGATGCGTTTCTCCAATGCTCTTGTTTATGAACCAGCCCTTGATCTCTTTTTTAATGTCGTGTACTGATTCGGGACTCGGCTTCACAGCAGGTCTACGAATTTTAGTGGCATTTTCTTCTCTACGTATTATTTTCTTCTTCTTCCTGATATAATCAAATCCAGAACTAAATTTTCTTCTCCCAAAAAGACGCTTTAGACGTCTTTTTGTAGTTACACCTTCAGTTGGAGGCAAAGAACTATCTTCTACTTTCGGTTTGTCTTTGTCTTCCTGAGTAGAATTTTCATTTTTATGTTTATTTGCTGACAATTCTTTCGTTCTTTTGTGATTCAGCGATTTCATTATGCTGTTCCTTTTTTTTAAGCGCATGAGCCGACCCTTGGCGTCGTTCCTTTTTAGTGACTTTGTGCTTCGAAGTCCATCCCTTATTGAACTGGATCTTCTTTTAAGTTTGTCTTTTACGATCTTTCTAGGCTTAAACTTAGGTTTCGCTTCAGGTTCTTTCTTTATTTCTACAACTTTTATTTCCTTTTCTTCTTCGGGAAGAACTTCTTCTCGACAAGAGGTCGGGGGCGCGGAAGCAGGCCGTTCGTCACCAAATACTTCTTTGATCGTTGCTCGTTGTTTAAGCACTCGACTCTCTGTTCTTGTCCTGGATTTTAGAACAACCGGAGCGAACTCTTCAGTAGCACCAATAAGACCATCTGTGTCTTTAATAAATGAATTTCTGAACGCAGTTACGGTCTCTTTTCTGAATGCTCCTAAATAAAATATATCCTCCATAAATTTTTCTTTCTTTACACTGTAACTGCCTTTATTCCCGTTTTTTACCAAACCTAAGCTAGGTGTTTGCAGCAGTTCATTCGACGATTTTTTAGGTATAACTTTAGGTGTTTTTTCGTCTTTATCTTTACATTTTTTTTCTTTTCTACTCTCTTCCTTTTTGCCACATTTTTGAATCAAAACATCAACAATAGAACTACTTTTCTTTTTATTAATCTTTGAAGATAACACAGTGGAAGTCGATGCCTCTGAATCATAATGCAACTTATTTGGTGTAGAATAACTAGAATTCGAATCCAAATCGCTATCAAGAGTGAGTTTCTCATGACGTCGTGCGTACAAATCATCGGTAGCAGCTGATGGTGCCGATGAAGGAGCCGGAGAGAGAGGTGCGGGATCCAAATCAGGTAGAGATGTCGAACCTCGGGTAAAAATAGCACCTGACCCTCTAACAAAAGGCCCACCAGAACGTCCTCGCGGTATCGCAATAAGTCTAGTTGGCATACGAAGAGAACGTTTATATTTATACAATTCTTCTTCCCAACCTGGATGAAAATATGAACCATCGCCAAATGTTGGTTTCCGTACTGGCGTAGAACTGTTACTTGCGCTGCTGCTATCATGTTTCTTTACGGGAGATGATTTCACTGGAGTCTTTGAGTTGGGTGTAGTTTTATTATCTTCAGTTTTTGTGTTTTTGCGTGTTCGAAGTCTTCTTGCTACACTAAGATCATCATCATCGCTATCGGAACTAGAATTAACATCTTGTTTCTCATTTTTGTTATTATCAATGGACAATTTTCCCTTGGATCTTGACATTTGCCTAGACAGTTTTCCCTTGCCTTGTTTTTCTTCCTTATCTTTTGATATTGTAGAATCCACAGATTTTCTAGTATTTTTATTTACATCTACATCACAACACTCAAGTTTAACATACGCAGATTTCTCTGATAAGTCCTTTAATAATTGATATTTGAGACGATCACTTTTCTCCTTTTCTTTTAGAATCTTACTCTTTATAAGTGGCTCATCATCATCTGTAGATTCACATTCTTCTTTTATCACAGTTTTAATTGGTGTCTTTTCTTTTGATTCCTTTCTAGATGATAGAGGTGAAGACGAATTATCAGCTTTTTCAATTTTAACTTTCGCTTTTGCTCTATTTTTGCTAGGCCTATCACTTTGTTTTTGTTTATCATTATTTTTATCACTTTTGTATTTTTCACTTTTATTGGATTGCTTTTCTACAGGAACTGGTTCTAGCACAACTGCCATTTCAGTTTCGTTCCTGATATCTTCTTCATCCATTGGCTCTTGTTTTATAACTATAGGTGGTATTATCATTTCTACGGGTCTAGTAGTCTCTGCCGCGGGATTCGTGGTTTCTCCCGCAGGTTCCATGATCTCTTCCGTAGGTTTTGTGATCTCCCCCGCAGGTTTTGTGGTCTGTGCCGCGGGTTGTATGGTCTCTCCTGCTAGTTGAGTGGTCTGTCCCGGGGATGACGTGATACTTATTATAGGTGGGACCTCTGGCACCGAAGGTGTTATTTCGTCTACCGGTTTATGCAAACAATCTTCAACGGGGCCTAGGCTAAGAGACTTTTCGACTTTACTTTCACTTTCGTTCTCAGGGGTGTCAATACGTCTTTTGTTCACTTTCTTTTTATGGCAACCAGCCTTTAGCTGTTCCATAAAACTATCACACGCATTTGCCCAATCTAGATCTTCAACAGGAGCTTCATTGACTTCGTTTATACCCACTGGTTCTAAACTTTCTAAAATATTTTCTGTTTTGATAGATATTACAGCGTCTTTTTCAATTTCTTCAATGTTCATTGGCTCTGTTTTAACTTCTGCAATCATTGATACCGGTGGCTCTTCACTTTTAATTACAGATTCTAATCTTAAATTGTCTTCCCTTATTTGATTGAATAAATGAGTCTTTCTAGGTAGTAATTTTAACTTTTCATTTTCAGGTGGTGTCTGCTTCGTCTCAACCTTCGCCATGGTATCTTGTGATGGTGGCATTACTTTTAATTCTGCTTTTGTTCTTATTCTGGATGCAACATCGTTTTCAGGTGAAATTGGTTTTATATCCGGACTATTGTGGTAATCTGAGTCGCGTGGTAACGAATCAACAGCTTTAGGCATTTGAATATGTTGATGTAAGTTGGGAGTAATGTGATTAGACGTAAGTTTCGCGAAATGTTTAGATGCTGTTTCTGCGTCATTATCCTTTGTTAGATCTGTGATATCTATCACAGAATCTTCTGCATCGTCTATTACGATAAGGTCTGGAACCTGCTTGGCTTGTCTGGGTGGCTCTACAAAGCCAGTTTGTTTTGTTTCTAAACTGTTTCTTAGTATACTTAGCACCCTTTTATCAGCAGGTATTCCACTGGATGGATCAAAATGATGCGAATGAATATCTCTATGGCTCGGAATTTTTTGTATAACATGATGACGGCTATTAACAGACGTATTCCTATCATGATAGTGAGCGTGATAATCGCCCGTTTCACGAGTTAGTTCAGGGTGATATGGATTATTTGAGTATCTGCGGTTTGCTTGACTATGATGTTCCCGATAGACGCCAGGAATTGCAGGACGTTTTTGTTCGTTTTGGTAAGTTTCCAACTGTTGTTTATATCTACTATAGCTATAAACAGGCTGTTTCATGAGTTCTCGTTGTTCTCGAGCTGACTGATTTAGATGGTCTATCCGACTATCTGCTGTCCAGGTTTCATAACGAACTATCTTCTCCGGAATGTTACTAACTATTGGCCCCGCAGGACGTTTTCTCTCTTCTATAATAAAGTGTCGGTCATCACGAACTCTATTATCAGGATGACGTTGCTCACCAAGAGATCTTGTAAGATCAATTTTAGGAACGTATTCGGCTCTCACTGGAACACTGCGTTCTTGGTAAGGATGTGGAGATTCGACAGGATATGCCTCGGCCACTGGTCTGACCGGACGCGTTTCATATGTGCCGTTGTAGCGCAGTGAGGGATGTGCTGGTTGGGCTGGTGGTGCTACATATCCATGCGGAGCACCCCTCTCACCGTATTGGGTAAAATTAGGTGCAAAATCTACTTTATGAGATGCAACATAGCTTGTGGTTGGTAAATGTGCGTGACGGCTACTAGACGAAGATGGCCGATGAGGCAATGCAATCATTTTATTTTCTGCCGCAGAATCAACTGCGTCGTCTTGAGTTGTCGATGAGTCGGCTGAATTTTTTACTGTTTTTACAGATAAATCCAACGGTGATTCTCGTTT
This sequence comes from Conistra vaccinii, assembly GCA_948150665.1. Lineage (NCBI taxonomy): Eukaryota > Metazoa > Arthropoda > Insecta > Lepidoptera > Noctuidae > Conistra > Conistra vaccinii. Next base: position 19,233,283 of record OX411318.1, read on the forward strand.
CTGCTTACTTTGACTGACCTGCGTTACTGCGACAGGCGGTTCTTGCTTTTGTTTAGTTTGATTCATTTGATTTACGAGTGTCGTTACAGAGACCGTCATGCGCGCCTGGTTAGGGTAACCAGGTTTTACCGTCGACCGCGCGGGGGAAGTTTGGACGGGGGCAGAAGGAGCATACTCATAGCTAGTTTTAGGTGCAGCTGCTGGACGATAAACAGATCTGGATTGCGTTGGGTTTTGAACAATTGGAACAGACGCACTAGGTCCATATCTAGACGTTGATGTTGAAGGTGTCGGATAGTGGTAACCGCTTCTGGTATCTACAGATCTACTCATATTAGGATAGTCAGCACGTGGTGGCAAGCGAGTAGCGTCATGTGGGTGTGGTGGGATTGGCACTGGCGACCGTTCTTGTGGTCTAGGTGAATAATGTGCAGTCATGACATCCATCGGTGCGTGTTTATATTGAACTTGGTGGTGTGTATCAACACGGTGACTCTGAACAGGCTGCGCAACCGGTGCAGGTCGGTAACTCGGATATGCTTGTTGCGGATCATATTTTCGCTGTGGAATCACAGGATGCCTGTCATAGTGTGACGTGGTTCGTCCATACGGCGACGGGTCGCGACGTTGCTGTAGGGATGCATATTGCATTTGTGCTGATCTGCTATCAGCAGAGTGCCTCTGGGCCGGAGGCGCTGGCTGCGGATGATGAATAGGTGGAACGCGATCGTTGGGTGGAGGCGGCGGTTGCGCAGGTTGCATTTGGTATCGTTGCGTAGGTGGACTTTGCGCGGCTACGTCACGCAATCTCGATGCTGTATGTTGCGGCATCGACCCGGATAACCTTGCATACGTTTGTGGGCTATGACGCGAATGTGTCGAAGGCTGAGGTGAAGCTACTGGCCCATGAGAATTTCTGCTACTATCCGACATGTTCGCATCATAATGATACCGGCCATAAGGTTCCGGAGGACGTGACGTGGGATACGGATCTGGTGGTCGACCAGGAGCATAGTGATCAGGTTGCCTGGCAGTCGGCGTTTGCACCCGATGTACAGGTTGACGGTATTGTGCAGGAGGCTCTAGCTGAGACTCTGGAGCCGCAGGTGGCTGCAGGGGCGCGGCTGATGGCGGCCGCGCGGGTGACGGGCACGGAGCAGAAGGCGCAGGCGCGGGCGAGGGCAGCGTCCGCGGTGGCTTGCGGATTATGTGTGAGGGAGGTGAAAGTGTACCCACTGCCTCTTCATCATCCTCGATGTCGGGTTGCTCCCGTCGCTTCTCTGCTGCCTCGCGCATTACTGTAGCCTTGTGGATAATGTGCGGTTCAGGCTCAATAGGCTCCGAGGGCGGTCGTGGTGGAGCTGCGATGGGCGTCGAGCTCGGGACGGACGGTGGGGCTGCGGCAGCAGAAGGCGGACGTGACGAGGGAGCCGGGGCCCCCGATTGCGCTGGAGCTCCCTCTTCTGGTAGTGGAGCACTTTGAGGCCATAAGGGCTGACCGGAGCCGTCTGCCTGTGCTTGCTTCGGCACCCCCATAAAGTACTGGCGCGTCCCTTCCAGTACATTGTTAAAAGACACGTCCATACTCCGTCTCCTCTAGACACCACCTGCAACAAAGCATAACATTATTTTAAAAGGTTTTACCACGAGAGAAAAGTGTACTTTGTTAATATAATCTCGAAATGCTAATAAAAGCGATATTCATCAATCATCGCAGAGCGAGTAAATACCGATATCGATATTGAACGCACGACTTGTCGACGGTGCTTGGTTGGGTCGTTACCCGGCGGCTGCCCTTGAGCGTACTTCGCCCCCGCACACACACATACACAAGATTGTATAGATTCGCGATATCACACACACTGTGTCAACTTCCGCATGAGTATTTTGCTCAAAGTTAACTGACCTTCATTCGATTGAATGTCAAAAACCCCGTGTAATTAACTAGCGATTCTCTTTTGAGGCCATCATTCTTGCTAAACAAGTTATATTTCATGGTTGAATTTTTGGCTAACAATTTATATGAGTGATCTGCAATAAGGAAATGAGATCCTAAAGGAGTTAGTTAGACCTATTTCTAGTTATGAGGAATATCGCAGAACACTTTTTGATTCATATTATGTGAAGAATACAATAAGACCAGGACCAGAAGTAAATGGCGTCGCATACCTATTTGGGAATGGGAGTCAATGATTAACAATCATTGTTGAGCGTAACCTTCACTATTAAGGCGACGATAACCTACTTTTAATAATTCTAAGTCTAAAAGAGTAGTGTTAATGATTTGGAAAAAATATATGTTAAATTAGAGCATTTTCTTAATAACTTTACTTAATATACGAATATTTTAGATTATGTTTGTATTACATAGTGAAATTAATTTGTAAAGTCATGTCTAACGCGGATAAAAAACTGAAAATTAAGCAAATGCTATCAAGCGTATTTTTCTGAAACCTTCACCATTTTAAAGATAATTAAAATATTAATCTTTTAATAAAGTCTTTTATTAAAATACCTTTTGTTTTATGTAGGTATAATAAATTAATAATGCGTCAAATTGGTGACAGCGCTCCTTGATGGGCGGGTCCTATTACTGGCTGGACGTACGACGCGTTGCGTGAGCTCAGTACAGAAAACGCAACCTAACCACTCAAGGTCGCTGCCATAATATCTGCGTCTTAACGTTTTTCTTTTATTATCAGTAATTATAACTTATCAAGAAATAACGAATGTTAATTAGTTGTCAGCAACTGGCTTCAAGAATCTTCATTTACATTTCCCGATAGGTACGACTATTTGAGGACAGTTAGGGTTGACAACAGTTATAGAGTTATGGTTAGCGACGAGCCGACGACCCTGACTAAAATAATACATTTTAAATGTAGACGGATGTTCGTCACAAGCACAACCATGATTTTCTGAAAAGTAGCATCCCTAGGTAAGTAAGAAAATTACATGCAAAGTAATGTACATAATTGTATCTAAGTAGGTACGTAAGTATAGGGAAAGAATAAAGAACCCAAGATTTTAATTTGTAATAACAAAAAGAACGTGTTCCGCTTGTTTACGCAACAGACAGACAGACATCGAGTATCTTGTTAGCTACTAAGTCTGAAAACATCCGGAAAATTAAACTGTTGGTTGATAGGTTAGGTACTTTGTTTTTCTCTCGATCCACCCCTGGATAACAAGAAAAGTTTTTGCCTAAGTTTCGGTTTTATTGTTCAAGTATTGACGTTTATTTACAAGTGCCAATGTACTGAAAATGGAACGATTAAACTCTTTATGTACATTGGACTTTTATCGGAATCTCACATAAACTGGTATCGTAAACCAAGTCCGTGATAGTGTTTGTTGTTTATATTGTCGCGTTGCCAAACACATATTTGCTAAGCTTCCCGGACGGAAGCTGGTCTCCAGGCGACGCCGACGTCCCTCGATCGATTGCAGGCGAGAGCACTAGCAACGGTGACGGATGAGTTGCGAGCCCCGGACCCCGGACAAACTATCCGAACTATTGCATCGACATCGAAAAGAACAGTTTGAATTTGAAGGTTCCATAGTCAATAGTCATAAACAATCCGCCATATTATTTTTTTTTAATAGGTACCGCGAATTCTAACGTACTTTTATTTTGATTTTGTATAAACAACCAAAAGGAAGGAAGGAAGGTTAATTTACAAAACCTTACTTACCTAAATTAATTAAATCTCTATTCAAGTTCAATTTTAAAAAAAGTTTTTTGTTAGATACATATTACCATAGTTGCATATAATACCTACGTTGAATACTCGTAGATAGGTATGTAGAGAACTAGAGGTAAACATACTAATAATAATTATCACTAATGCTTAGATAGGTACCTAACGAATAAGCTAGGTATTGTTTTTGTTGAATGAACAAAAAAAAGTAAACTGTGGTAATTGGTGAATTGGGTCTCTACTTATTACAATTACGGTTCAAAAAATAAACCAGATTTAAATGTCTGACCCTAACAAAAAGGGAATAAGTACCTACCATTTATTTATGTACCAGACGACTAAATCAAGTCTGCAGACCAGCAATATAATTATTAATTCTAAGGTCCAATTATGTTACCAAGTCCATAGAGTATTATACTAATACCTACAGAAAGACCGATCGATCCCTACTCCTAGTCTATTTATGATTTCGTGAAAGGTCAATGTCACCTACCCGACCGTCTGTAAAGATACGGGGTTAATGACCCCGCGACTCACATTATTTACCTATCGCACGTACCTATCTACGCATTGAAGACGTCAGATGATAGTACGAGTGGAAATAATAATCACAGATAACAACATTCTAGGCACCTACTAGCACCACTTATGTATTTATTTGAAACAAACATTTGTCAATCTAGAAATTCAATTACTTAGCCCTTTCTACCGGCAATCGGAGAGATAACTAACCTGAAATATTATACTCTTTATCTTATCTGTATTGTTTTTAACTGATTACGGTCCATAATAAATACTACCAAATAAAACAGATAACATTCAGAAATATTTTTGTGGAAGAAGAGAAAATTCACCTGTATATCTCCACTTTAAATTTGTTTAAATAACAGTAATTTTACTCTGAAAGGTTTCTACAAAACTTCGTTAAAACACTTCAGCTTTGTGAATTCAGCGATGGAATTACATTCAAACGCAAAAGTAAACATAAAGAAAACATCTAACTGCTATCGAACTCAACTCAACTTCGTCGACTATAACCAGTTTTATTTCTATTTCTATCTTTAAATAATTACAAAGTTAAATGTATAACAACTAATATAATAAAGAGGTAAAATTTGTGAGTCTGCAAGGGGTACCTAAATCTTCCGAAGTACTGATCATCATCATCGTCATCATCAGCCTAATAGCAGTCCACTGCGGGATGTGGCCTCTCCAATTGCACGCCTCTCAGCTCGATTCTCGGGAACTCTCATCCAGCCGCTACAAGCCACCCTGCAAAGGTCGTCGCTCCATCTAGCCTGAGGGAGTCCTACTTTCGTTTGCCAATTCACGGTCTCCACTCAAGAACACGTCTACCCCAATGGTCATCGGTTCTACGGCTTATATAGCAGGCCCATTCCCACTTCAACTTGCTTATTCTGTGACCTATGTCAACCACTTTGGGTCTCTGCCGGATCACCTCGTTCTGGATTCGATCCCACAGAGAGATCCAACGAGCTATGGAACGGGCTATGCTTGGAGTCATCCAAGCATAGGTTGTTCCATAGCTCGTTGGGCGAACTTGAATTTGTGGACCAGCCGAACCGACAGCCGACAGTGTCTTCCCCCAGGTTTCGGCTCCGTAAGTCATTAGTACAGGCAGGACGCACCATTGAAGACTTTCGAATTTTGAAGTGGAATACGCGACGAGAAGACTCAGAGAAGCTTCCCAAACGCTGCCCAGGCCAAACTGCAGAGTTTGGCCGAGATAAACGTATTATGACTTTACCTAACTACCGATCCGAATCTGAAAATTGTTTCACGAATCTGAAAATTGTTTTACAATGAAAATCGGAAGCGTATTGCCGTACCTATGTCATAGAAAACAAGAAATTTCACGCGGATGAAGTCTGGCAGGAGCTAGTTAACAAAGCTAAAATGCTTGTTTTAAAGCGAAATAATTGCATGTGTGCATCGGTGCGTTACAAGATGCAATTACGCGTGCCGCACTTATGCGGATTCCGTTATGAGAACGCCCCACTGGAAAATCTACTTAGCTGTATAATAGAAAGATAGGTACCGGAATTTGTTTTACATAACGGGTTTTTAACCCTAGCTCTATTAAAAGTTACTTATAATTTATCGGAAATTAAACATAGGTCTACGTCTGCTTATCTTTCAGTCACTTTTGCAAGATGGAATAGTAGTTAATTATTGATGATTGACCACTTATTTTAGTGTCTTCATACGTCGGCTGGGACTAGGCAAACTACTTAGCTAAGTATTCAGTGTTCTATCATAGACTACAAAGCGCGATGGGTTTTAAACCCACATCAGCAATGACACACACTGATTATAATTAGTGTATTTATACGTTAGTACGTATAAAACTAAGAAGAATGGTTGGAGACCAGACCACAATGCACCACGAAACTCGTTTCTACCTTAGTGAGCCGCTGCATTTTGGCGTCCTACTAACAAATCCGTACCGTGCTGTGGTCTTCTTGTCAATCGGCCAAAGAACAATGCGTAATGAAAGCTAGGTTGTCAAATAGGATAGATTACGACTTACGATGTTTGTTTACGAAGAAATTTACATAAAAAACTGCTGATAATTGCTTCGTCCGAAAAGAGTGAAAGGTACAATTTTATGTATTTTTACGACACGATCAATTTGGTCGATCAGAAGTCGTTGTTATGAAGTTTAATAAACCATTGAACTATTCCGGATTCCGTATTTATAATTGTAGCAAGACTATTTTTTATTAATTAGTGTGACTTTTCCTTGAATGACATCAGAATTAAATAATAAATCGTCTATAATAAATGCGATATAGGTAGTTTATCTCGATGATTTCAGTCTATTTATGTCAACATAAATGATGTCTACAGAACACTAAACCTAGACAGAGTTTTAAAACAATGGTGTTTTGATAACGGCCTCAGGAAATAGGTAAACAAAAGTAGTATAGGTACATAAGAAGAATATAACTTACGTGGTATAACGGCTACCCTGCTTGATGAGAGTGGCGACCCCTAGGCGCGTTCATGTCTTCGGCTTCACTTCCAGTGAGACCTGAAATGAAAGGAAACCCCTCTTTAGTTACTTTCGAACACTTTCGATAGGAAATTCGCGACTACAGATCAAGACATTATGATTCGCAGGGCAGTTGATCTTGTGCAAGGCAAGTCTTGAGGTGGTCTTTAACATTAGCACTGCACATGGTACAAAATCGCATGACTCTTCACGTTTCGTATAATAATGACCTGCATGAGTGTGTATATTGGTAGTAACGGAGTTACCCGAACTTGTGTGTATGTTGGTGGAAACTCCCCAGAAGAAGTAAAGTACCCGGACTCTATTTAATCGTTTAGCTATCGGCAGACAGCAAATTCAAGGTTATCGGTTTAAGAGCAAACATTACATATCTGGTCTAGGAAAGATTACGTCATTTATTATAACAATCGTGGTAATTTTATTAAATAGGTGGCACGAGTAGGTATTTAGGGCACCGTCATTTTGCTTCTCTATCGCGATATGAAAAAATCAAGGAAGCGAAAAAAAAAGAGAGAGAACAGAATAATTATAAAAAATTAATAGGGAATAATCTTGATTCAAGCAGAAAGTGAAAGTAAACTCTGAGGACCGAGTTCGATTGCCATTATACTTATTCTTTTATTCCATCTTACATTAATTGGCATCCACCATTAACATAATATAAATTACAATTTAAAATGAACAATAGTTTTTCTAATTTCTTGATTTAACAATCATCGAAATCATGAGCTCCTTGTTCTCCGCCAGGACAAATAGTGTGTGTTCTGTCATTCTGTGTCCTCTAATCTGTCACGCGCCGCGCCGGCGCAAACCCGTTAACTGTCCAACGGCGCGTGGGTGGTCCCGAGACCCCCCACGAAGCCTGCCACTTAAGATTAGAACGACTATATCTCTAAAGTTTCGTATGGGAGCTATTTATAATACTTACGTAGTTGGAATCGGTATAAAATAAGCTAACACAATAAAACTAGATAACTAAATGTTATTTTCCTATTATATTCTTAATTTTAATGTAAAGTCACGAGGAGGGGGCTTTTTCCCCATTACCGTAAAGAAAAAAATAATTGAATAATATTGAAAATATTTTTATCTATTATTATTTTTTTTTTAAATTGATATATTATTTAACGTTAAAGAATTACATAAAAAACTACATGTTTCCCTACATAATTTTAAAATAAAAAAATATTTTAGCACTTACCGGCGCGATGACGTCACCTTCCGTCGGCCGCCGGCCCGATAACGGAACCTGTTTTTTCTATTGTTCTCTTCAATAATTCACACACAAACACTTTCACGCTGAAGTTTATCTTTTGTTCGTCATTTATACAATAGCTAACAGAGATTCAACTGATATAATTGTTTATTTTTAACAAAAATAACACCACGTTTGACCACGCCATTAAAAGTTTTAACACGGACGAAAACGAAGCAATTTATTTGGATCACAGTTTTTATTACGTTGCACTATACTCAAATCTGAACGTACATTCGAACTTATGATGTTATTTACTCATGGGAAAACACTACACAAAGGCTTGAGGACTACCGAAAATAACTAAAACAAAATAAAATCGAAATCAAAACACGAGACAAACACCACACGCGCGGCCATTTTGCGCGCAGACCGTATGAACTGAATAAATATTGAATTTATTCATTGAATTTACTGTCAGATGTCGGTCATGTCATGTTTTATGTCATCGTTGGTTCATAGACTTTAATTATAAACCTGTTCCACCAAAGTAAACACTATTTATAATACAAATAACAGACAAAATTGACTGGGCCACCCGGGGGGACGCGGGCGACCCCGAGCCAAAACTGTCAGTTTTGACATTGGGGTTATGCGCGACCCAAAAACGTATAAGAGGTTAACCGTATCATTTGTTAAGTTTTTCCTTCCATTCTTACAAGTGACAGCTGTCAATCTCTTGACAGCTGTCTCTTTTTCAGTGTTGGAAATCATCTTACTTTGGTCATACGTGCTTACAGAACTAATATCAATGATTTTCAACACGAGCAATACGCAGTAACTTGAATAGGTACTATAAATCAAGTAAATTATCGTCGCGAACTATTGATAAGATGTTCTATAAACACACATTAGTTACTTTATCAATAGTTTACAGCACACATACGTCACACATATAGGTAGAGTGTTGCACCAAATGGACATTGACCCACATCCAACATCCGTTGACAAACGATTCAGCACATCATGCGAATTGACTTTTAAATCGATTTTGTTGAATATAAAAATACACAATAGGCATGTTCTGATTCCGAATGACGCGTTTTGTTTTGTGCAGCGTATGTGTGTACGATTATGTAAACACCACATACCAAATAGTCATAGACTAAATAGAGCAACCGTTTTACAATAATTTTGGAAAGTAAATTATAGAAGTAGAGTCCGCGCCACCCATGTCCGGCGGAAAATTGTTGAACTACACTTTTTTAATGCAATTTGGTGCAATGGCAATTATGACTTATACACTACCGCCGGGTCTATCGAACTTGGGTGGTGGCGTGGTCTCTAAGCGTAGATCTGTAAGCGATGGAAACTATTATCTGATCTCTTTGTAAATTTATTGTTCATAATATTATTTCAATTTCAATAGAATGTGGAAGCAGTGCAGCCAAAGATGTTACCTCTCTACTGTGGAGAAATTAATTTCCCTTTGCACCTACCTACTTATAAAATGAAACATGTCAATCAATAATCTCTTTGAAATTATATGGAATCTTCGAGAAAATGGGAGTAAGTATTAGGTCCGAACTTCCGGAGTCCAAACAGAGCACATGACATTTTCAAGCCATCACCTAGGTCACCTACCTACGAACGAACTGTACCTAATCCAATAGATAGGCAATCAATATACCTTCTGGCTATTCGATTTAGTGGATCTAATAGCCAGATCATACGGATCTGTAAATCCGTAAGGCAATGTGGAATATGTGGATTGATATTCATGGTCGTCGTTCATGTAGCTTGAAAATTTAAATCAGGCTTAACGTATATGTTAAAATGTATTTAAATTCATATGATCGAGCGATAAACTAGGTATGTATAATTTCACGTTAAATTATTTTAACTGCACTAGTGAACATTACAGATGGTCATTAAACTGCTTAGGCGATCTGTAACCATCATTGAACTACGTAAACGTCAAAAAACTTTGAATTTTCTTCAACAACAGCGCGCGTGTGTGGAACACTATTTACGTACACAGACGCGCTACAGCTGTGGCGGGTCATTGCCCCCGCGAGCCGCGCGAAACAAGGTGAATCGTAATGTCTGTACTTTTTGTCTCCTTCATTATTGAAATGAGACTCCAAAACGTTTTTATACCTACAGTTTCGCAACTTCTATTAATAATAATGTAGTGGGGACCTATGAGATCACTAGACGAGTGGTATTATTACAATGTAGGTGTCAGGTAACGAGTCATCGCGTGGATACTTAGAAACTCTAAGCCGATTTTAATGAGGCGTTCTGAGAATTTCCCATAAACATGTAAAGATTTTTTTCAATCAAATAGCAATGAAGCGGGGTTCCTAATTCCCACTCAAATGATGCTGCAATGCTTCTCTGAAGAAAGAGAGGAGATTTCAATTCAATAATATTACAATAAAGTAAAGTAGGTATACCATACCTACTTTACGTAATGGCGTACAATGAATTGTATTTATTTAGAGCTGAATTTTAATATCGACATTGTAAGAGCTGTTTTCCGTTCATATTTTTTCCGTCAATCGTTCATGAGAACGGAATATTTCGAACTTTCGCATCGTGAAATTGTTTTAACGAAATCGCGATAATGACTCGCTAGAATCACTCAGCTCAATAATGTACACATGCTGCATTCCATCAGTAATAAAAATGTCGTAAAATAAAGGCACCAAACGAATTTCAGAGTCAATTAATCGTCCCCACACCCTGGTACGGCACGTTCGTAATTTCGTATAGAAATCGTACTTGCTGCCCCAACGTGCGCTCCCCACGGAACCTAGGCAAATAATGGCCAAAGGGGATGCGTAGGGGAATGAAAATTATATCGAGTCTCCCTCCATCTCTGGCCATTTTACACCATAGGCCCCCATAGGGTCATATTTAATTGATTTCCTGAACAAACACCTCTCGTTCTATATTTCTTTGTCATAACACATAGATAATTAAATAAAACATGATTAATTACAAATACAATTTTATTTTGAAAGCCTCCATAGCAACATATCGTTAACATTTTATTATCTTTAACCTTTTAAACATTTTACGATTATGTGAGGTAGTACAAAATAAAGCGTTAACAACACATTCATAATGTAAAAAACTAAAAATAGAGGCCCTATAAAATATATGTATATGTAGGTATATAATATACGTATACATAATGTACTTATAATATATCAAAGAAGCGGTATGATGTTCCACTGGCATATATTTTCTCTGCTTATTTATTTAGTTCTAGCTAGACAGCAAAAATACGACAATTTCGCGGAGTTGGCGACTAATCTCTCGTTTTATTTGTTTCTTGCAACATTCGGTTGAGATTAAATAACGATACAATTTTCAAGAAGAGCTGCTTGTCCACATTTTTCTAATTAACAATTTAGAGATTAGAATAGATCACAAAGGATCTCGGCACCCAGTGGGCCGGCACAGCGCAACGTATCGAGGTGTGCGCGGGAGCGGCTGTGGCCCACATTACGCGTTCTATTTTTCATCGGTGTTGCTAGCGCCCTCTATTATTAGATCCGCATTGTTTATGGCCGTCGACCGACTTACATCGACCAGTTTCAATTGCCTTTATTTCCTGTATTTGTTTCTATTTCTGTTATGAAATCTTGTGTTTTCATCTTCTGTGCATTCACAACACTACACTACGACTGACTAACATTGCATTTACACGTCAACTAGTATGAATGAACATAAACTAGAAGTTATTCTAAATGTCTAATTCGAGAGCAGAGGTACCTGTTACACGTTGAAACCCTTGTTTATAAAGAACAATGAAAACTGAAAAACTGAGCCACGTTGCTCACGTTGTTCTCCGTACATGAGTTCGTTTAATGACAAACCCTGCCCATGATAAACTATAAAGTAAACAGAATCAGTGGCTTTATAAAAACAATACATAAAGACGTAGAATAACACGACATAACACAATAAACGACCAAATGTTTAGTCACGGGGGTGCCCAGCGATTTTGTTTATGTTGTAAATACGGAAAATTATAGCTCACCAGTACTACAATGAATGCGTAATACTATACATAGGTATTTTAGACTAGTTCAGGAATTACAATTTCATCGTAGAATGAGTCAAAACAAGAATGAATAAATAAACGTCTTTGCTAAGTGAACTTGAACACGTAATAGAAGCCGTTCGTATTATTCTTGGAACCAGAGCTGGGCAAAATACATGCTTTGCTTTAATTAAAATACAAATTACAAAATACTATCTCGCACTTATTTAAAATACAAATTACAAAATATTTTTAAGTCGTGTATTTGAAATATAAAATACATAATACAGTATTTTGACTATTTTTATTACAAAATACAAATTACAAAATACAGTCTGGTGTTAGGTTAGGTATATAAATAGAATAGAACTAATCCAGCCCAGCCTAGGGCAAAGGGAATATATTCTTACCATCATATTTTACAAAATGGCTACCGCTAAATATGTCACAGCATTCACAGGATTCACTCCATCGCCGAATGAAAATTACAATTGACAAGTTATGTAATTGACAATTTGACGTATGTACCTGCAGTACAGACTACAGTACAGTTTAAGTGCAGTGTTGCCAACTTTAAAGATATTACTTACATATTTAGCGGTCGCCATTTTGCTTACGAAAGCTATCGAGCGCTATTTTCTGCAGATCGCACCCATTCATAAGATCGCTAAATGTATTTTATGTTCAAATGTATTTTGGAGCTATAAGTATTTGAAATACTAACTACAAAATACCTCAGCGTCAGGTATTTGAAATACTAATTACAAATTACATTTTAAGAAGTAATTGAAATACAAATACCAATTACGTATTTGTATTTCAATTACGTATTTCAATTACAAGTAATTCAAATACTGCCCAACCCTGCTTGGAACCTTTTATGTTGACCTTAACGAACTTAACCTTAGTAGAGACGAGCGTAGGCTTTTGAGAAAACATCGAAGATTTCGCAAAAAAGAACATAGCAAATACTATACATCCCACAGATTGCAAAATTGCTAAGGTTTCGCAAACGTCAACTTACGCTTTGTAATATCATATATCCAGCTGACTGCTGACCCCAATCATTTAACAGTTGCATTGCTATTTCTCATTAATATTCGATTTACAGGAGCGAACAGCTGTGTATTCTCATAAATAGGTTGAGATAAAATACCTACAGGGTCTATTTTAAGAGTTGTTACAACTAGAGCTCGACGATTTGGAGTGTCTCCAACATTCAGTAACAATATAAAGATCGCGCGATAGTCCTTTTGTTGTCTACCTCTGCCTACGAACGAACTACAAGGAGGAAATGCTACATTCGGAAACTTCTCACCAAGTTTCGGTACCTATCGTTTGTTTCTTTTTTTTCGGTTTACTGAAAGTTGTTTCTGTTAATCCGATTTGCAGAATACGTTTTGTTACCGGGAAAGTTGATGAATGGAAATGCTAATAGGAAAAACATAAAGTTGTGAATTTGACACGGGACTTTTAGTGACAAACTTTATAAGTAAGTAAATTAAAATAATAATATAGCACGCAGTCACATCGTTTTCACGTTTTCTATTTCTTTGTTCCGCCACCTCTTCTAGACTGAAATCTGAATTGCTTTCTTATGAGGTTTTCTCATGTAACACATTACACACCTAGCTATCAGACTCTTTCCATTTACAATGAATTTACCTTATTTATGATAATGAAAAGGTTCCAAGAACCTGGTTGCGCACTGCGCAGTTTCAGTATTTTATCCCCATATTATATTTGACATCCAATAATTATTGTCCCCTCGTACGCCTTCCAAAGGTCCGGGACCCCAGGGTCCCGAGATATGTACACATATAAAAATATAATAATAACTAGCTTCTGCCCGCGGCTTCGCCCGCGTGGATGTCGGAAATTATCCCACAGGAACGTGTAACATGTCCTAAATCAGCGGGGTAATTGCGTAGCACTTACAATAGCAATGGGTTTCATTTTGACAGTTCAACAATTAATTGCGTTATTTACGTTATTTCTCGAACATAATTATTAAGCAATAGCTTCTACTTGGCGCTCTGGCGCGTCATCCCCTGGCTGGCCCGCCCCTCCACCCTCGTTCTGTGCGCCGTCGACTCAATATCGCAGGTCATTCTTATCGTTCTAACTTTTAAACTATTTGTCCAAATTACTTAGTGTAAAAGACAAACTTTATCTACATTAAATACCAAAAGCGATGAAAGTATTTATTTTGATAAGAATTAACTAAATACGCAAAAATATGCAATGTAAAAAAAGTATTCAATTTAACTGTATTTATTGCTCACTATTTTGGTTATAAAGGCTTTTATTTAGAACTCTTTAAGACAAACAATCCCACAACACATTTTCTTCATGTAACTCTAACGGTTTAGGCAGCGCACGCAGCATACGGTGGAGGTCTGCCCGGCTTGGGTGGACCACCGCCGTGTCCTCGTGGAGGCGATCAGCGGCGGTGACCTCTCGCGTACGGCCCTGGTTCAGGCCATGGTGCGGAGCGAGAGGGCATGGCAAGCCGTCACCTCCTTCTGCAAAGCAGTAATGCTCGCGAAGGAGAAGGTGGAGCGCGCGAGGGAGTGGCAAAGGCCTCGCCCTACCAGCCCTAGCCGCCGCCGCCGTAGGAGACGTCCCGGGCGTCGGGAATTGATAGCCGATTTCCGGCCACCGTAGGCGCGGGCCTGCGGACGGAGAGCAACGGGCAGCTCGCCGTCCGATAAGGACCAGGCCCGGGTCGACGGCGCATCGTGTTCCACGCGCGCCTCAAAGAGATATCAAGGATCGAAGGAACACGTGTGGGTTTTAGTCAGTAAGAGTCTGACACGCCCTTCCGCTCCGCCCAGAGCGGGAGAAGTCATTGGATGATTAACCGCCCAAAAAAAAAAAAGGCAGCGCACGCAAAGATAGATCTCAGAGGGCAGGAATTTTTCCGACTTACTTGATACTTATCGTTATATTATGGCCAAATCACATAAAATCTTTATAAATTGTAGCCTATGTGTTATTCTAATGTATAAGCTACATTATTGTAAAGTTTCATCAAAATCCGTTCAGTAGTTTTTGTGTGAAAGAGTAACAAACATCCATCCATCCATCCATCCATCCATCCATCCTCACAAACTTTCGCATTTATAATATTAGTAGGATTAATGTAGGGCAGTGTTTTTCAACCTTTTTCATGACTTGACCCATTAGTATGAAAAAAATTTTTCGCGACCTCGACCATTCGAGAACGATTTGAACTCAGTCGAGATTCCCGCTGAGTCGAAGTTTCTGCAGCACGAAACCTAGCCTGATGTTCCCGAGTTGCAGAGAGCCTTGCCTCACGACCTTCCTCAGATTCCTGTGATCGAACTAATCTCATCCTTTTAGCATTTCTGCTACATTGGGAGAGGTTGGATCTTCTTCGAGGCATTCTTACAATAAAATAGTACTTACTACTTAACACACAGTTATTTAGTAAACACGTACTATCGTAAACAAAAATTATAAATACTTACAGATTATTATACAGTCTAAAATTGTCACAGTTTAAGTAATTTATAAATACTTACAGATTATTATACAGTCTAAAATTGTCACAGTTTAAGTAATAAGTGTTAAGACGTGTAAACCAAACGTACTAACTTTATAAAACAAAAGAATTGCTAGAAAAATTAATTACTAACCTGAGCTAATAAACTTATACTTAATAAAGAAAATCAATAAAAGAAATGCCTAACCTATACCAAATACTTATAATATTTATATACAAACCCTAAATAAAAATTAAGATAAGTATACCGAAAATCAAGGAAAGAAATGCCTAACCTATAACAAATGTTCGATGTGATTCTTTAAATTGACATAACTTTTTTATTTATGAACCGATTGACATGAAATAAACACTAAATGTTAAGTGAAGCTTACTACAATATATTAGTGAAAACCGCATCTAAATCGAATAAGCCGTTTCTGATATTAGCGTGCACAAACACACAGACAAACAGACAAACCGACAAACAGACAAACAGACAAACAGACAAACAGACAAACAGACAAAAAAAAAATTTATTACAATCTCGGGTTCAGCATCGATATAATAACAACCCCTGCTATTTTTTTTTCATATATTTCCATTGTACAGACACCACTTTTCTACAATTTTATTATATGTATAGATAGTCCCGAAGTCTAGGTCTGTGCCGGTAGACTTTCCTTTGCCGGAACGGGTCTAAGATGAGGAGCCAGACCAAGAGAGACACAGAAAACCGCAGGGAATGTTGCGAGCTTTTGGGCAGTAGCGACCCCACGGACCCAATCTCCCGGGAGAAATCTTGTTCCTCACCTCTGGCTTTCCTTAATTGGCCGGCTGGAGTGAACACTGAAGAGGAACAGAGCTCCCACCTCATTCTTGCCTTAATTGGCCGGCTTTAGTGGAGATTCGCAAGAGCAAACGTGCTCGGAGGAAGGAAGTATTCCAGTAAATGCTCATAGGGATCTTGACCATCTTCCAGGCTCTGGGATTGTTCTGAAAGCCGCGAAATACCACTCCACTTCTCAAGCACCTCAGGACATGTTGCTCCCTTGTCGCTACGTCACTATTTGCTAGCGAAAGTTTTCGGGGGCCCATTATTGAGTGTGCAAGTCACACCCTGCCATTTTATCCGTATACGGTCAGTTATAGCTGTTACCTGACCCATCTTGCCGTTGCTGACTACCGTTGCCGTGGGTCAGGTAACAGCTATAACCCACTGTACATTTAAACATTGATCAGGCAGGGGCCATAGTCCTTCCATAATAGCGTCATTGTTATAAACGGTATTCAAAGGTGCTTTAAAGCTATTTTTAACAGCTATCGTCCTGTCTAGACCGCGTTGCGTTGCGGAAAATGATTTTATTGAACAACTTTCCGCCCGATCTTTGCCAGTCGTTACGGGTACTCCCAAAAGTCTGACAACTGTCTTATCAAGGGGTATCGTTTTACCCAGTAACTGAGTTCTGGAGGTCAGATAGGCAGTCGCTCTATGTAAAATATTGGTATTCAGCTGCATCCGGTTAGACTGGAATCCGACCCCCAAATTGTTGGGCAAAGGCTACGCAGACTGATTGAATTTTCCGAACGATCTCGTACCTAATTCTCATAATTTTCGCCTCATCGTTAGTCGGTATAACATTGCGGTGGTGTGTTGCCATGTCACAAGGCACGTCAAAGGATGTGTTAATTGGTAAGACGAATCTAACTGTCACACCGCAAACCACGTGAGTATATGTAAATGTATATGAGCAACTTTAACGCCTCAGAACGGTCCCAAGCTAAGATGTTTCTATGATTACGATCTCTAGCATCTTACGAATTCCTTGCAGACACGGTAGACAAAGACACCATGACGTGACGAACGACCCGAATTAGTATTTACGAATTAGCGAGCCTTACTAAGTCGCATAATTATGATGTGTAACATTCTGACATCTTATTTTGGTAATAAGCAACATTAAGGTAATAAGCAACATTAAAGGGGCCAGGCCTCGTAAAGGTCGTTACTGACGGCCAACTCTAGCACCGCGCGCGCTTATTGGTCAAATCAAATAGCGCGCGCTTCCCCGGCTTCCTGTTACACACTTCCGTCCCTTTTCACGAAAGCACTCCCACAGATTGCAGGAAAGCCTGAGGAATGAATCAAACAAATGAATGCGATGATACCTATGAGTATGACGGATCGAATATTGCAAACATCTTGTTTAAAATTATTGTTATTATTTAAAGACGTGTACTGACTTTTAATAACAATTAATCTTAATAAAGCGAGAGGAAAGATGATACACATAAAAAAAAAAATTATTACAGAAAGAAAAAAAAACATGGCAACATTTCGAACTCTACATTTTACCTGAAATTTTATTTAAAATTGGTATCGTTTATCGTAAACGAAAGTAATCTCGATAGTTACATCGGCGGGTCGATTGTGACACTCAACTAAGTTGTTTTCCTTCAGTTAGTGTGTCAGTGGGTCAATAGTTGGCTGCAACCGTACAATTCGCAAACAACTCACGAACCTGCTCAGTAGTGCTCAGTGCTCACTATTATTATGGCGTAGCTTCATAAAACTTACTGGCCTATTTAAAACACAATATAATAATAACTTGACCTTTTACCAACTTTCATCCCATTTTTTTTTTAGTTGCATGAAATGAGGCAGATTCATAAACACTGTGCCGACAATGTCTATGACCAGAACGGGCGATTACCTAACAATGTGAGTTTCCTGCATGCAATAGAATTGTTCATAATTCAGTACATATTGTTGCGGTTACATAATTCGTGGCAGACTGGCAGTGATAATCTTTCGCACGATTCTATAATAGCTCTGCATTCGGTGGCAGATAATAGTGATAGTGATGTGTGTACCGAGTTGAACACTATTGCAGTTGTGCAAACGAATGGCGGACGAAAGAACTTCAGTATCGGTCACTGGGCCAATGTCACGGCACTATTCTTGCACTACTTCACTTGTTTTAGTCATTCCAAATTCAAATAATTTCGATGACTCAACGATAGTCACCTATTTTAATAATCTTATTAATATACTAGCTTCTGCCCGCGGCTTCGCCCGCGTGGATGTCGGAAATTATCCCACAGGAACGTGTAACATGTCCTAAATCAGCGGGGTAATTGCGTAGCACTTACAATAGCAATGGGTTTCATTTTGACAGTTCAACAATTAATTGCGTTATTTACGTTATTTCTCGAACATAATTATTAAGCAATTATAGCTTCTACTTGGCGCTCTGGCGCGTCATCCCCTGGCTGGCCCGCCCCTCCACCCTCGTTCTGTGCGCCGTCGACTCAATATCGCAGGTCATTCTTATCTTTCTAACTTTTAAACTATTTGTCCAAATTACTTAGTGTAAAAGACAAACTTTATCTACATTAAATACCAAAAGCGATGAAGGTAAATTAAGAATTAACTAAATACTCTAAAATATGCAATGTAAAAAAGTATTCAATTTAACTGTATTTATTGCTCACTATTTTGGTTATAAAGGCTTCCACATAAAAGGTAGATATATGCTGTCGCGGACTTTTATTTAGAACTCTTTAAGACAAACAATCCCACAATACATTTTCTTCATGTAACTCTAACGGTTTAGGCAGCGCACGCAGCATACGGTGGAGGTCTGCCCGGCTTGGGTGGACCACCGTCGTGTCCTCGTGGAGGCGATCGGCGGCGGTGACCTCTCGCGTACGGCCCTGGTTCAGGCCATGGTGCGGAGCGAGAGGGCATGGCAAGCCGTCACCTCCTTCTGAAAAAATTTTTTCGCGACCTCGACCATTCGAGAACGATTTGAACTCAGTCGAGATTCCCGCTGAGTCGAAGTTTCTGCAGCACAAAACCTAGCCTGATGTTCCCGAGTTGCAGAGAGCCTTGCCTCACGACCTTCCTCAGATTCCTGTGATCGAACTTATCTCATCCTTTTAGCATTTCTGCTACATTGGGAGAGGTTGGATCTTCTTCGAGGCATTCTTACAATAAAATAGTACTTACTACTTAACATACAGTTATTTAGTAAACACGTACTATCGTAAACAATTAAATTATAAATACTTACAGATTATTATACAGTCTAAAATTGTCACAGTTTAAGTAATAAGTGTTAAGACGTGTAAACCAAACGTACTAATAACTAATAACTTTATAAAACAAAAGAATTGCTAGAAAAATTAATTACTAACCTGAGCTAATAAACTTATACTTAATAAAGAAAATCAAGAAAAGAAATGCCTAACCTATACCAAATACTTATAATATTTATATACAAACCCTAAATAAAAATTAAGATAAGTAGTATACCGAAAATCAAGGAAAGAAATGCCTAACCTATAACAAATGTTCGATGTGATTCTTTAAATTGACATAACTTTTTTATTTATGAACCGATTGACATGAAATAAACACTAAATGTTAAGTGAAGCTTACTACAATATATTAGTGAAAACCGCATCTAAATCGAATAAGCCGTTTCTGATATTAGCGTGCACAAACACACAGACAAACAGACAAACCGACAAACAGACAAAAAAAAATCTAATTACAATCTCGGGTTCAGCATCGATATAATAACAACCCCTGCTATTTTTTTTTCATATATTTCCATTGTACAGACACCACTTTTCTACAATTTTATTATATGTATAGATATAAATCTCGTGTCACAATGTTTGTCCTCAATGGACTCCTAAATCACTTAACCGATTATAATAAAATTCGCACACCATGTGCAGTTCGATCCAACTTGAGAGATAGGATAGTTTAAATCTGAAATTATAGTCGCAATTTTAATTTATTGCAAATTAGGGCTACCCATGCGAAGCTGGGGCGGGCAACTAGTAGAATTATAAAAAGTACAGTACCTACCTTTAACTGGATGATACAATAGTCTCTGAGCAATCGAGCCAATATTTTCCCACGATTTTTCAAGTGAATGAATAAGTTTGATAAAATTATCTAATCTAAGTTTTGAAACCTCGAGTTACATTTTAAAGTGAAAGCAAAATATGTATATGATATAATTCATGGGTAAGCAGACGATACTCGAGTGAACTCGAGCGAAACAACTTCACATTCCAATAATACATTAACGTGCGTTTCTAGGTAGGTAATATTTATGTATTTGTGCATGTACTTGCCACGTTCCTCGTAGGTATATAATAGGAAGCGCGTACGTAATCTAAATAGATAACCTTTGTAGCATAGTGCTCTGGAATGATATAAATGTATAATATATGAGTGCTTAGTTACGCGTTTATTGATAAAACAATTTAACACTGAGATTTTTTTGTCAATAATTTAAATAAATAGACGTCACTAGTTCAGTGCCTATCAAAAGATGATAGTCATCCCGAAGCATTTTAACTCCAGGCGTGTGATTTCCAGAAATTTGCAGAATCACGTTAGAATTCTTTGAACTTATATTAACTTATAATTCGCAAAGAAAAAATTATGAACTGATTTGCAATTAAATTCAATCGAAAGTTAAAACTGTCGCCGCTGTTAAAAGAGTTGCCATGTGAATACAACAAGTATGTTAAAAATGCGAACCGGGCCTGAGCCAAACCTGCTAAAGTGCTACAACATAAAACGACCATAAAAATGTTGCAATATGCAATAATAATCTGTATAAATGAGCGCCAATGAGCGGCTCCTAGTAACGCGGAAATGGAGGTGAAAGTGGGGTGAAAGCTGCGCGCAACGTTTACCTAATCGCATTGGCGAAGCGCGGCGCGGGCGCAGCGGCGGGCCGCGTTACATCAGCGCCACACGACACAAATGTGAAAGTCAATGTTACATTCGATAATCGTGCTGTTCGAGGCACACATGATGACCAGCAGACGGAATTCGCGAGAGTTACCGTTAATTTGTACCGTTAAATCCGTTTAAGCAAGAGGCTAACTAGTTTTGCCCGAGCTAAAAAGAATTTTCTCGTGTTACGCAAAATCTTTTTGCACTATCTTAACACTATGAATATTGTAAAATGCATATAAAATACTGCTGCAACTATTGGCAGTGATCCGTATAAGAACGAAGATATACATCCTATTCATGAAGATGATGTAGACACAGTAGTGAAACTAGAGGGTAAAGATGACGATAAAACAGTTCTTAAAAGTAGAAGAACCACTGATATTATGGACAAAGTCAATGTGGATACAAAATTAGCACTAGCGTACTAAGTAAACAAACACGAGGACGAGGTATTTCACGAAATGGAGCGTGCAGAGAAAGTGGTCGGACGTTATCGTAACGGTAAGTGATAGTCGGTATCTAAGTGGGTCGGTGCTCGGTACAAACGTTAACTAGTGCAAACTGCTGTTATCTGCTAAATACGTACTTAGCTCTGTTTGTGTACACAACAAACAGTCAAACGCTCATTTGCAAATCTGAACAATAATATTGCTAAAAGGAAAGCAGCACCAATCGATCGTTATCAATGTAGGTGGCAGTAATTGAGTTTATCTATAAAATCCTTGACCCAAAATGATCAAGTGGCTCGTAGCAATGCAATGTATCTAAATTGTAACAACGATTTAGAAATTGCCAATATCACCTTCCTCCACATTTCGCATTCTTTGATTCATAAAGTTTATCGTTAACATTTCTGTTACCAGATATTCTATTGACAAGCTTAAAAGTGTTTTCTCTTAGAACAGCATTGCCAAGAACCTATAGAATATTGAAATATAGCCTAGAATCACTCTGAATTTTGAATTTACAGCTGACTCTTCACTGTCTCATCGGTTTACTGGCAATAATTCGTCGTAAGCAGTTAATATCAGTGGTGGAGGTTGTTTTAAAGTGCGAATAACGAGTGCCTTCCTTGTCGTGTCGTCAGTGTCTGCGGCGAGTAGGAAACGCCGGCCGCCCGCGAGCGTGCCTTGACCCACTTTATATACCTCTTCATGAGCGCGAACCGAGCTCTCGCTACCACATGTTTGCAAACCAATAATTTAAAACTTCGAGTTACTCAACTAGCCCATAAACATAGAAGAACATGAAGAAAATCTACCAGTAATGACCAGTATACCGAAATTAAGTTTTAGGAGAGTTTCATTGTAGAGCGATTTTCGAATCGATTTTTTTTCGCAAAATTGGATCCAACCACAAAATTGCCATATTGCCATTTCAAGAAAATCAGTAACACGCAGTTAAAGTATTCAAACTGTATATGGGTTGTAAACAGTGATTAACCATTTGAACAAGCATCGGGAGCACAGAATGTCAACCGTGTTCTAAATTTAGTGAACTTGCTCACGAGGTCGCGATGCGCGTCAGTCAAATCGTAAAGATGGCGCCCGTATATTCGCAATCTCGATGTCTCATTAGCTTTGCAGCCTTGCTCAACAATTCACAATGAGTAATTTATACATGTAGCAAATAGATTCAGAAGGCCAGCATAGCGAGCGAGCGTGAGAATTCGTAGAATGTTCACTGCACCTGCCTGAACTCTCGGAATCACAATTTATGACTGACACAAAAAATCTTGGGCTGCACAAAACTGTCTGGTTGACATTTTTCAGTTTTTTTTCTAATTCGTTTCCTATTATTTTGTGGATATCAGACAATTAATTTTCTCCCACTATTTTACGTAGTACGCTATTGATAATTTAATATGTTTATTATAATTCTCACTCATAGTCATAAGCATAACTCATTACATTTTTTATTTCTTTTTCAAAATGTATTATAATTATAAAGTATTCCTTCTCATTATTGGAATTAAACGTAGTTGTAGATAAAATATGCATTGCATTTTGTTAAAAATTTTGGTCTTTTTGCTATGTTGATGACATACTAGTTTTTTTTCATGAACTTTATCCCGACTTGAAGATGATAATATATAACATGATATACAAAACAAATACCTTACATATCCTTAGCCTGACCTTGTTGATATTTCTAAGAATAATATAAAAATATTATTCCGTGATGATAACTTGACTTGCGTAGGCTGGCATCGTAATAAAACTGAATTTGACATAGTAGATAAAGAAAATAAAATTACTTACAATGGCCATTTAGCTGCTGAGAATCCAAATAGGTAACAATCCAATAATGACACAAATCACTTGTTTACAGAACGTAACAATCAGAGAACTGTCCATGGAGTGTACACTGCACTTTTTTATAAATCAATTAGCTCCGATACAATTCTGTCGTTGCACATACACTGAGCGGATAATTCACGAACTCCACTGTGAGTTTCTTCAATAACAGTATAAATAAGATTACATAAAACCACACACACGGTATCTGGGTTCACACCCAGTTCCAAGTAGGTACCTGTAACAAGACAAAGCGGTAGTAAGTTTTATGACTTTAGTTGATAATCACCGAAGATGAAACTACATTCTTAAATACAGAGCGATATAATAGGACACGTGTCACTTACTAGATTTGTGTGAGTTTTAAAATGAGCACAAAATTAACTATGACGTAAAGAAGTCAGTAGTACCGGAGGCGCGGAACGTGCAGTCTGTCCGCCGACCAAACGCTGACTGGCTGGCGCAATGGAGGGGCGCTGCGGGAGGGGGGAACAGGCAGACGGAGGACAAAGCGAGGGAGGGAGAGCGTCTGGTCGACTGGTTGGTCGACCTATTGGCTTGCTTGACACACACACAGCAGCAATGTCAGACAGAAGATTGTAGGCTGTTTTGTGCAGTGCGACACTATACTTATGGTTTCGAACCGATAGGAGTTTCTTATGCAGCTGCACGAGCTACACAGGTTTTTACTTGAGATACTAATGATGTTAGATCAAGAGATAAATCTTTTCAAGACTTTAACTGAGCGACCATCCGAGAAGTAAACGCAACCTTCGGAATTTCTCATGGTCAGGCGCCCGAGCGTAAAGGTCATCGCGTAGTTGCTACAGCAAATAACAATGCTTGTCGAATTTCTTAACTAAAACTGTAAAAGAACACAGCATTTTTTAGACGATTGGCTCGGGGAGATATCAATAGAGCTATCCATAGTTATCGGCGACAAATGAAGAACTTGCTTCAATGAGATAGCTGCTGATAAGAGCCGATAAAATGTAAGCTTGGGTCTGAAAGGCCCATGGGAATAATCTTTATGGCGCTGCCTTAAATATTTCCTCTTCGTCTGTTTATTCATCGACTGTAAGTTTTAAAGCGTTTCTATTAAAATTTGTTGTTTCTGGGTTGCCTTATTTTTCTCTTGAATATCTTTTGTAATGGAAATATGAGTACATCTAGATGCATCTAGAATGTTAGACAATGTCGTTGTATTCATTATTAGCTGTAACAAGGTTAGCAGCCAGAATTAAAGATTCATGTTGAAAACATACACTTAGTAGATTCTAGGAGAACGAGTCATTATGAAGGTGACAAAACGAAATAAACGCAAACCGGTCCAGATAATTTTACATACAAACTAATTACAAACCTATTTCAACCACGATAAGCAACGAAGGCCTGCTGGGACACTAACAACTCGTTTCATTAATGATAAGTTAACTATTACAGAATTATCTCCTGAACACAATTTCCATGGCGATTCTATAACTACTATAGATTAGATAGATAAAGGGTAATTAGGGGTTATTACAGCATTATGTAATAAACTGAAGGTGGACGGACACTGGCGACTAATGAATTTAAATTCTGTTACGTTTGAGGAAACAAAACCGGTAACAGGCAATTCATTTGAAATTGTAATAATGTCAAACGTTAAAGTTGGATTTAATAAACATCATGTATACGATGTGTATCCTCATGCAGCAGTGCTCGCTCGGACCGCTACGCAGAGATAAATAAAAATAAATACGCAGATAATCTTCGTGGGGGTAACGCACTTGTTTGGTTCTATATACCTCTCTCTGTCTCGCGCTTCGATCGTTTTTTTTCCATTCCTATGCCAAGTCATTGCCTTACCAGTTTATTTATTTTTAATGGCAGCAATTTAACTCGTGGCAAAATTTACGAACCTTTCACTGGTACTACTGTTGGGAGTGTGGGGTGCTTTTGTGATTACAAATTTTATATCGACGACACCATGGTTGAATTCCAAATCGCGTTTAAACAGCTTCATGGCTGGAATATTTTGCTCTGCTTGTCGTCGAACTTTTGACATGAGAAAAGAATGTAGATTTTTCAGGTTAAAATGTTTGGGGTGTTCTTGTCTTTCTAAGCATATATGCCAAATTTCCAATCTTTCGAGCATATATGCTACTTTGCTTGGTCAAGTTCTAATTGGTTTCTGTGGCAACAACAGCGTAGATGATAGATATAGATAGGTATTGTAAAGAAACTCTCTTACTTATTTTCGTATAGTAAAATGTAGGTCGAGTATATGGTCGAGTATTATCAGTTCTGTACTGAATTCTGATTTATAATAGAAGTAACGGGACTCACAATTGTTCCTCGCCGACACAAAATTTTGCAAAGCCAATAACCATCGACATTCTTGCGAACAGAGAATTTTTAATGTACCGTATTCACGAGTTTGGCAATGTAAAAATTTTCAATTCGATTCGCTGAGAGATATATTCGGTTATATTGCAAAATCGTCATCTTATTGCAAAATCCGCAAGGTCAATAATACTTATATGGTTAAGCCACACACGCACACAGTTTACCTCAGCACTTTAACATTGTCAGCAACCGGTCAGCCGCATATCACGTATTTCACCATTTTAAAGCTTATTTGCACTGTCGGTAGAGTCGTTGCGATGCGTGTGAGCACGTACCTCCGCGGTTGGATCAAGACTGGGACCTGTTCTAGAGAAAGTGACCGTTTCCAAGCGAATACTTTCCAAGTGATCGTTGAGTTTCGGCGAGTCGTACACGCAGAGTTACTGAGGCTCTTGAGGAATATCGTTACCCCCTTTTTGCGTAACGAGGTCGCGTTTAAAGTTTGTCATATCTCCGTTACGGTTAGCAACAAAATTTCACTTATTTCGACCAGTTGCGCAACTGATGAACTGACACGTATGGAAAGAAAACAAGAAAAAAATTGTCACGATGTCACGTCACATTGCGTGCACGCGAGGTGTCGATTTCAATGATAGAAAATTCCCAATATGCGGAAGTTTTCCGGAAGTTTCGTACCTACCTAAATTAATTTTATTATCTGTGTGTGCATTTAGGGGATATACTGCATACAATAATCGTAGCTGCAATACGTCGGCAGGGATTCGGGATTGGATTAACGAATTCTTCATTCAATTTATTAATTAGGTAATCCATATATCGTCGCCTTAGAGTGAAAACCTCGTATATGAGAAAAAGGTAACTTTACAGGAGGAAGAAAAAACTGCGCCTTTATTAATACTGCTTCTTCAAATTATGTCTTTTAGTGTGCAATTTGGATACACTTACAGGTTACTAAACGTATTATGTGTGAAACTAGGGCGTGCGTTGCGAGGTTCTCTTTCCAAAAAAAATATTTAAAAAAGAAACCAAAAATTGCATTCCCGAGTTTTTCACTCTAAGGCGACGATATGTAGCTGCATAATTTCTACTTGCATTCTTTACTTCAGATTATTCAATAGCACAGAAAATAGTTTACGGTAAGATATACAAGTAAAATACTCCACTACGCACTAATTTCTGCGAAGCTAAATTTTGGAGAAACTAGCAGTGAATATAAAAGAGTACAAATTAGAAGTGTTTCGAAGTATGTAGTGGTGTGCGGTGGTATTCTTCTTTTCCGTTATTCGAAACGGTCTCTGAGAGCCGCTACTATACGCGATGTTACGTTACACGGGTCAGGCAGCATACAAACTTATAAAATTACGGTTGTACCGTGAGCCGTGAGGTATCTCGTTGAGTTACTCAGCTGTACACGTGCGATCTCAAACTTTATTATGATGTCACAGCACTGCGTCATTAGGAATGTCGTTGTTTTCCCTTTGACAGATGCTGCTAGCGATATCGATATGGGTTAAGTAGTTAATTACTTAATTGTACTGATACGCATGACACGCTGGAGACATGCGTGGGATAAATGTTTAAGTTTAAAGGTCATTCTTAAACAGTTTACAAACACGGTCAGACTACGTAGGTTAGCTACAGACCAGTCATATTTGCGATTACTTGGTTATTAATTATGTTTGGTCATCATCAGTTCAGCATGAAGGTGCAAGTTTTGCAATCTTCGTCTTAGCGTCTATTTAGCTACGGAGTTTGGCACCTTGGCGATGATTTCCTGCCCCCTAATTAACACACTTTCAATCGGGAATTTGAATGATTTTGTAGGATATTGCTAATCCATTGGTTCATTTGTTCGAAAATGTTATCTGCTCAACAACGTAAATAATGTTGTAGAACTGTCAAAATGAAAGCCATTGCTACTGGGTGTGTTACGCAATTACAAGCCACCGGTTATATAGATAGTCTGAAATAAACTGAATTTATGAACTTTGCTATAAATTTTGATGTAAAATGCGATGCATGTTCGGAATTTCTGATTTTTTTCTTCTAGCCATCTAGTGCACATCTAGTGTCTCAGCAACCAGCTATCTAATTACGCAACACATATTCGTAAAGGGTTCCGACTAATCTGTTTCATTTTGACAGTTCAACAACATTCATTGCGTTATTTACGTTGTTGAATAGATTTGTTTTTCGATCTTATGAAGCAATGGATTATAATAGCAATCTGTTTCAAATCGACTCAAATTCTGGTTGATCGTGTATTACGTAATTAGGGTACTGACTTAGAAAATTCTTAGAAGTGATTGCATCACTGAAATCAAAACCAGTAATGCAGAATTTTACGTATGACATACACAAAACACTAGAGCCTGCACAGTTGGTTACACTTAATCAACATTAACAGAGATAATAAATGAGTATTATCTTTAAGTAAATAACGTTCAATGACACTTCCTTATCAAGTTGCTGTATTCATTTGCTATTTACATTATCTAAATGGTGACAAATATAAATGTGTTTGAAATTACGGCCTAAATGTCACTGATTACCTTGATTATAATGAGTAGGAGTTGCCCCTGACTTTGTCAAGTAGAATATTATTTTTGCATGCGTTTTTGAATAAATTGACATTTATTTCTACTGCCACCACCATGTTCTTGGTATGCAAAAGATTTGTCATCATTTTATGAATTTATCCAGTTTTTGAACAGTATGAATATTGCATCGGTATAGCTAAAGATTTTAGCTACTTCGATTCGACTGTTGACCCGAGAAGTGCCATCCCCTTTGGTGGCAAAATGAACCTCGCAACAACAGATTTCTAATTCGGTTAAGGTAGATCTGTTGCGAAGTGATTGTCACTTGTCAATATTGTTTAACTTTTCGCAATGGAAATTTTTATGGCCTTTACAATTAAATTTAGTTTTTCCATAATGTTTATTAATCGCTTCACATACAATATTCATTACTCAGGCTCTATTTTCCCTATTATTTTTTTGTTAAAACGTAACAGGAAAAAAGCTAATTATTTAAAATAACAAAAAACCCGACTGCAAAAACACGTAACTGAAAAGAGAAAAACACTTGTGTATGTGTTGCAGGCTGGTCCAAATCCTAACCTATAGGTAACCGGAAATATGCTGTGGGTAACTTTTATTTGTTTGCGATATCTTACAAAAAACAAAGTTCAATAGATGATATAATTATGCTTGTTTTTCTCTTTTCAGTTATGTGAACTTGTGTGTTTTTGCAGTCGGGTTTTTTGTTTTTTTATATAACTTATTTTATTTCAAGCTTTTTAGTTTATTTGTGTATTTGGAATTGACTCATTTATTTGAATACCAATAATGTTTTTTATTTTGTTTTAATTGCAGATGCAATACATATATACATAATAATTACATCATTGTATAGCCTATGTCACTCTCACAATATTAAGACATAACGACACCTCTTTATGTTACAATCCATCAAGCCGTTTAGGCCAAAGAAATAGACATACAACATACATACTCTCGGAAAACAGTCGTTCTGGGGCAGGCGGGTAAAAATATGCAGGATTTAGTAATTATTACTACTTATTTAGCTATTCTTAGGTAGGTAGTTAGCCGGTATAATAAAACAATACAAAATTACCTGGCTGTTCCAGAAATCCACAATTCCACATCTATTAAAGTACTTTAAATAATGTAGGTAAGTAGGCGATCGAGTTAAGTCGTCGGTATAAAAGTGATTACAAGCGAACAAGAGCGCGGGCTGACCTTGCTTCGCTCATGGACACCACAATTAGGTCACTAGGTCAGCGATTTTGCGCTTTTCGCTCGCTGCATTCCCCTACGACAAGTGACAGACACGTTTTTTTTATGTTGCAATGGAAACGAAACGTTCTTTTATGTAAAAAGTTTGTGTAGCTGTCAACCTTTTTGGCTTGAATTTAGAATAAGATTTTGAATTTTTACACTCGATCGAAAATAGAACACTGATGACTTGGATGATAATAATATTTTGAACAATGTAACAAAATCAAGAATTAAGAAAATAAATAGTGTTAAATTAAATGATAATACATTTTCTTTATTTAAATATAAGTTTCTCGACTAAAACCTTGAAGAAGGTCAGAGGACGTGTACATACCTACTGTAGTTATACAAGAAAATTACATAAATTAAGTGCCTGCAAAACCATATCGCTACCTACTTTGTTTCATAAATATTACATTTACATTTTAACGTAAAACCTCGTTCTGTTTCCGTTACTAGAACCTATTTCGATATTATCTATCTATTCAATGGCTTAGTAAACAATGGAGGGTAAAATAATCGCATTAGTTGTCCAATTTATTGTTTTAAATTATACTTAGATTAAATTAATTCTTTGTTATCTAGGATATCTGGCGCGAAGGCGAAAACGTGAGTAAAGAAAGGGATAACTAAAACTAAGGCCCGTATTACAGAACCTCACTCAAGATTCAAGCATTACTTAAAACTAGTTTCAACCAATCAAATGAATTCTTTAAGTAATGCTTGAGTTTTGAGCAAGGTTCTGTAATACGGGTCTAAGAAAGAAAGGCTGATAGCTCTCTCAAGTTCATCCAACCGTTGAATTGAGCATGGGAAGTAAATGAAGTAATGTACACAGTATGCGCAACATTTACAGCGTAGGACTTACAAGAGTGCACAGAGATTTGATCAATTACCCCCCCCCCCCCCCATGCAAGGTGGGTGGAACCTGTGTTACAAGTTACTGGGGCTCATCCATCTCTCCATTACAGAAGATTACAGACAGGTAAGTAAGTAGTACCTACTTATTTAAGTGAAGTGATAACGGCTCAGTGGCAGCCCGGAGTCAGGATTTGTGCCCATAGCTAAGCATAATCAGCCTATAATTTTCCCACTGTTGGGACACAGGCCTCATCTCTGTGAGAGCGAGTGGGTCGAAATTCACCCCGCGGGTCCAGTGCTGGTTGGCGGTTGTGACTTTTGGTGGATTTTTGCCTGGTTACGGCAATAGACTCACTCCCTTTTACTTGGGAACTGGGAATAAAACATAATTGGCGAAATGTGGGCGTCTAACTTACATTAATATTAACTCTTCGTGGAATACTTAATATAAAAACGTTAGTATACTACATTTTACTTTTCCTAGATATTTGTCAAGAGCTGGAAACGATATGTAGAGCGGAGTAGAGCCCAATTATTTTATAGAAACCGTTTCCAGTGAATTCAGCAGATTCCTAGTTTGAAAGAAAACGAACATAATAACGAAGACTCACGAATTTCTCGGAACACTACCTACCTCCTACCTACATAAAAACGAGAATATTGCATTTTAATCCTGTCTATGGAGATATGAAATTACTGTGTACCTACATAATAATTGTTACGAAAAATTCTTCACTCGGCTCCTAATTTGTGCATTCGCCAAGTTAACATTTTCCGCGAAGGTTGCGGTGCTAAAGTTTTCACTGAAATCATAGACACTAGATTTTATGACAGGGAAACAAGTAGTTAAGAAATTGGCAGTGTATAGAGTGCCACCATTGGCACTCTATCCCTATCGGATAAAGTGCCACTACAGGCACCCTAGTAACACCGCCTCGGCCCGGCTCAAGTGCCGCAAGCATTGGATTGTCATTGTCACTGTCACTAAGTCACGTCACTAGGTATTTTGTTTGATTGTCGAGGTTAGATCGCTGTAAAACACCACATTCCCAAAACATTACATTCTCTTGTGCCTAAACGGACCCTGGCACTTCGCCGGCCGCTACCGCGGCACCGCTCGCTACGCTCGCTCGGCTCGTGCGTTGTGTGGTCACAGTTCTAACCTAACCTAACCTAAATAACAAGTGACAGTGACAATGCAACGCTCACGGCACGGCAGTGACACTAGAGTGCCACAAGAAACTCGCGGCACTCTATACACTTCGTAAGAAATTTGACATTTAACCTGCATTCAAGAATAAAATGGGTTCATTGACATAAAAATTGCAAACGTAAAGACAGAAATGCGATACGAACTCTTTTAATGATTGCGAAGGTATATGTAGATACCTATTTGTGTGAATATAACACTCTAAGTACCTACTAGCAACGTTTGCGTTTGAATTACGTAATAAACAATCGTTTGTATCTAATTACATACCTACTGCCGCTGACAATCATAATAAAACCTTGTGTCAATGACCAGCAAGAAATAAAACGAGTGACCTTACAGTAGTCTTATATGTGTAACATAAAACATCTTGGCTGACGAACCTTTATAACATGATATAAACAATATTCATCATCATCATCATCATCATCATCATCACCAACACCATCACCATCATCACCGTCATCGTCATCATCATCTTTTTTACAACCTGTCGGAAAATGGGTTGGTTGGTACCATCTGATGGCCAACTCTAGCACCGCGCGCGCTCATTTGTCAAATGAAATAGCGCGCGCTTCCCCGGCTTCCTGTTACACACTTCCGTCCCTTTTCACGAAATCCCACAGATAGCAGAAAAGCCTGAGGAAAGATGTTACACATCAAAAATGAAACAAATGAATGCGATCAGCTCGATTCAAACTTAATGGCTGGCGCTGCTCGGAACATGAGGCGAATCGCTGCGCAGTAACAAATTCATGGGTCAGCGGGGGTGAGGGGTGGGGTACTGCGCAGCGACTAGCTAACTTCCGAGCCGCCATGCGCTATTAACTTAGAATCGAACTATATCTATGAGCATGACGGATCGATAGTGCGAACATCGTGTTTTAAATTATTGTAATTAAAGACGTGTACTGACTTTTAATAATAATTAATCTTAATAAAAACTTAATTAGTTTTTAGTTCTTTGTGCCTAGAGTAGGTACACAAGATCTCAAAACTAATTAAGTTTAGTAACCTACCTACCTATTTGAGCGAGTCGCGGCTTGCGGCAATTTAAGACTATTCTAAACTGAGACTTTTAATTTGCTAGACCAAAACGACAGCTGTGATCAACCTTTTTAAAAAAATAACATGACTTATAATAAATATTACAGAGACAACACGACAACAGTGAGGGTCCTCTTGCAGATAATGATTCAGTGGTCCTTGGTGACTTGATGAGAGTCCCTCGGTTACTACATTATTTACTCTAGGTTAGTTTTATGTCGTCTCCAAATCCGAATTAAAAATCAGAGTAGGTATATTCATAAGTTCTAAACCTTGTGTGTTTCGTGTGCAAAATGATAATCATGTGACCGATAAATGTCCATGGAGAAATAGCCAAGTAATTGTGATTGTGTAAAATGATTTTTTAATGAGTGTCGTGTCTACAAAGACTCTTGGGAATGTCAGAAATCACCTTTTTGGCAAGTATTAGTTGATTTAAACAAAAATAAATACCACCATAGAGCCACATAGAGCCATGAAAGTGAATCCATGGCAGTGGCGTAGCTAGTAGAAAAGGGGCCTGGTATCAAAATTTATCTTGGCCCTTTTTATCTCACTGTAGCGAACCTCAAAAGGAGGGTATTTTTTTTTTACAAAGGTAGTAAATCTTAAATGTTTTTTACAATATAACTTCCTGTGTCGATATTGTGAAGTTACTAAGAGAAACCAAGAGCAAGCGATGCGAGCTAGAAAACTGACTCACATATTTTAGTTTTCACTGAATAGAAGCATTCTGAACCGGGATTGGTGATGATTTCATTGAAAATTTTACTAAGAAAATGCAAGAGCAAGAGAAGCATAGTCCTGACTCGGATAGTTAAAGCTGTCATTGTCAATTAACTAAGGGAATGTTAGCGACTTAAGCGAGCTCGAAAATGGAGCATTCTGATTCGATTTTCTGTGTGATTTTACTCAATGAATGTAAGAGCTTGAGAGTTGGACCGTGTCTTTAGCTTGAAGCCTTAGTAAGCCATCAACAAATTGTTTTCATTAGGTATTCATTCAATCTGCTCAACAACGTAAATAACGCAATGAATGTTGTTGAACTGTCAAAATGAAACAGATTAGTAGTAATCGTTTACGAAAATGTGTTGCGTAATTAAATAGCTGGGGGCCCCGTATCATTGATACGGCCGATACGGCGGTAGGTACGCCCCTGAACCCTGATCCATGCGTTTTTGGGTGTAGGACAACCTGCCCCCAATTGAAAAAGATTGCCAGTCCATCGCTTCAGAAGTTCGACAAAAAAAATCTCAATTTAAAATTGATCGTGCATTACGTAATTAGGGTGCAGTATCTTGTTGACCCAATATTATAATACAATAGGCAGATTGAATGTAGGTACCATGTGTGACCCAGCACAACGATACACTAGATTGGCAAGAAACTAGAAGGATCCGATAAAAAAAACTGTGTGAACACACATTATTAAGGGTTCCGTAGTTGGGATGAATCCACCCCAAGGACAAACTCAACATTGTAGTTGGAAAACATGTTCTCCCATACATTCCAACTGCAAATGTAAGTTTGTAAGAGATTTACCTTGATATTTATTTTAAGACCATAGACTTCTTACTTATAAGTTTTCCTGTAAGATTACAGTATAGAACTATTTTCTGTTTTTTTATTTTTTATTTTAGACTTCACTTTTGGACTCACTACTAAGTATATTTGCCAGTAGAAGATTGCTCGTCTCACTAAATTCATATTTTGTAACAATGTAAATTCTATTGAAAATTCACTCAACGTGGACGAGCGTGACCATAGACCACATAAACCGCACTTTTTATTTTTATAATAATAAAATGATGAAGTTCAGACATAAAGGCAATTGTAGACAAACATGCGTTTCGCTTGGATCTCGCTTCCGCGCGATTCAATTGTCTGACCTTCGAATACAACCTTCGGCTAGACTTCCACTCGATTATCGTTTCATTGCAAATTCGTATAAATTGCGCTCATGGCTACGTCGCGTCGCCCAACATCGATGTTTTTACGATTAGAAATTCGTATACTTAGGTAGGTAGGTACATAAATAATCGGTCAGATAACGTGGGAAACGACCCACCTACATAATTATATTACTCCGATAAGCAGTGATATTGCTTGGAAAAGAATTCCTAGGAATTTTTCTTAGTAGGTACGATAATAATTAAAATATAAAATTTAAGATAACGAAACTCAGGCCCCCAAAATACAGGCGATGCCTAGTTTGGGGACCACTGTTTAATTAAATAACTATGTTAAATATTCTATTTTTTACACTAATTATTATTTTTGAAATTTATTTTGTAACAATGGACCAATCAATTGTTCTTATTCTTAATAAAATAAAACAGTAATTGGAAGTCTTGCGAAGTTGAAAAATTCAGAGAATTCATAATAATATAAAGGCGATCTTTAATCAAACAAACCTGTGTACTGCGTTTAATAATAGAACGCCAACGACACAACTTTTTTCAATAAGTTTTTTTTTTTGTGAAATGCCTACGACATGAGTTGGGAAGGGCCCCCATTTACTTCTTTACATTATTCGTGATCGGAGCCTCAGCAGGTAGTTTGACTTCTCGTTTACACAGGTCCGGGAAGGGATGGGATGTCAGTATTTTTTGTTAACCTTAAAAAAACTTTACAATCTATTGCCCTTTTGTATTATCGCTGGTGATTTACTATTGATAGAATAAAAACTGGGGTTACGTCACACATCGTATTAATAACATTCATTTTATTTATTAACATTACCTACCCATCTTTGTTATTTAAAGCGTTGTCATCTTACGTAACTATTTTAAAAATCCTTCGTTATGGCTGTAACATTTGATATTAAACACTACTTAGTCAGATTAGCCAACGCAAATTGCAAATTGAACATGAACATCAACAAACAATCAATAACGCTGAGCTACAATAGCGCCCACGTCAAGTTCAACAGAAATGTAGCGAGGGCGTGAGGATAAAGCCAGATCCATACTGCCCAGTTTACTGATCCCAGTGAGCTATCCCTATAAATAAAGTGTTAGAAAACCGAAAGAAAATTGCGGCTTTCCCGCTACGCGAATAATAAATCGTTAAATGCGTCACGCTTGTGCTTGTGTGCCCCCACGCTTATGTAGTGAGGTGTGACAATGACATGCGTCACGGTAGCCTACACGATTGTGCCACGTTGCACGAACATGTCACGCTACACGATACACTTTGTGTTGCATGTTGCACTTCACTTCCCTAACCTACTCTAATCTTAATTTGATGGACCACATGATCATCCCTATTCTAAAATCGTTCTCAGAGCTATTCGTTTTATTTTTTGTTCCCCGTCTAACGTATGGCCACAGATGTTGCGCAACCCGAAGGCCGCTAACAATGTCGCGTACATTCCGTGTCGTCGGCAACGCGTATTGTTCACCTAAATTATTCGACATTTTGTGAATTTATTAGTAACATGTGACTCTTCATGTCAATCGCACACAGTTTACATTTTAATAATAATAAAGAGTGATGATTTATGATAATTTTTCATATTTTCAATACAATCACTTGTCAACGTAATTGTTTAACGATTTATTTGAATAACAGCCTTGCCAAAATTGCCATCATTGTAATCGCCCGAACTATTTGAACGAACAGGTTAGGGGAGATGATAAATGAACGCGTACAAGATTATCGAAAGGGGACTGTCCCATTGTACGCATCGATGCGTGCTCCGATACGAAACACTATTCGTAGTCCCGGGGTTGGTTAACAAATAATAATAACTCGAAGCGATTACAGGCGGCGAGTCATCGACCTTCGAAAAATCTGACCTGCGCCGCGCGCCGCAAGGTTGCGAGCACGCCGCACGCCGCCGCCGCGCGCCGCACCGCGCGCCACTCGCTCGCCTGTTCCCGATTCACTTGAATATTTTAAACATGCTTCCTTACCGAGTTTGTGTTCGCATCTAAATCACTTATCAATTTCCATTAGCGATTAAATACCTTCACAGTGTACTGAACTTAGTATAACATCAAGACCATACTGTTATCGTACGTTCGCTTGCCATTTACCTCTCTGTTTGTGATTACGAACGCGACTCTAGACAGAGAAAAACAAGCCATATGTCGCTGTCATTCGGTGACCTTTATTGGCGGAATTGGTAAACCCAAGGTGCTCGATTCCATTTGCAAAAAGCGCAGAAACTTGTCTTTCTTGAAAATAAATTAATTTGTCGGGGTCAGAAAATGTCAACAAACTGTGAAGGTGATAAAAGGTGGGTTTATGTAAACGATTGTGTAAACAGTATAATTAAACATTGAATAAAAGTTTAAACTGTTTGCATTGTTATCTATAACGACTATTCAATCTACCTACTGGGTAGGTACCAGGTAGTCTGTAGGTACAGACTGTTAAATATGGTAATAAAGCCTCAAGCCTGAAGTTTACAAGTCGGTAGCCTAGGCGCACCCACAGCAACAGCATACAGCCCGTATCCACCGGTGAGATTTATAATCTCGAGTAGCACGAATATAAACATTTATTTCTACTTTTTAACCGACTTCCAAAAAGGAAGGGGTTCTATGTTCGTAGCAAATGTATATATTTTTTAATGTATGTTCACCGATCTCTCCGTCAATTGTGGACTGATTTTGAAAATTATTTTTTGCTTGAAAGGTTATGCTCTCGAAATGACCCCTTATAAATATTATAAACTTTGCTTGGATAGTTTTTGAGTTAGTTTCAATAATAGGTACTTACATAATTTTCCCACATATTCTATAAGAAAGAAAGAATAAAGAAAATGCAAACAATTAACCATACAACTCCCATATGTGGTAAGTACTCAACTCAGGCATTAAGATTTTAAAGACTTAAGTTTGAAGGCAAGAGGGTAAACAAAGACAGTACGGTATTTACAAAAAACAGGTGTATTAACAGGGCCGGGACACTGCGAGCACACGTGGTTCAGTTTGTTTAGCTCCAGTCGTCGGCGCAGGTCACCGTGACGAAAAAGCCAATTTTCTCGTGTAAATACTTGAACGGAACCTCTCCGCCCGCGACATGATGTAAATCACTGGTTTAAGATTCGAGTCGGTGTCGCAAAGTAATACGTTGGCACTGTTATTAGTTTATTACATGTATCTATTACCTCGACAACGTACTCATTTAGCTGTGCTAGATAGTAGATCAAAACACAAAGTTATCGGCTTTCAGATTTCGAGACATGCAAAGAAAACCCAGATACGCATCTATCTATCTATGTAACCACTACAAACAATAGTCATTGTACAGCTATGAATAGTTAGTAAACAACTACGGACAATGTACTAAAGTAAAACATCTGGCGCGACCATTTAATCCGCAATAGGAACTCTATTTTCAGCACATTCATTATAAAAGTAATCGAGTTGTGATTACTGTGCAGAATACGTCAATTTACCTAATCGAGTAGCACAATACGCAGCGAATGAGGTCGTGGAAGGTGAACACCCCTCCAAGGAAAACCGTTGACCCCCTCGGCCACATCCGTGTACACAGCCGAGCCGTTCGGCCATCGTGTTCTTACATACTTATAGTTTTTATCATTACCTACTTTGGGATTGGTAAAACACTACTAATAGAATAATGTTCATTGACATTCTCTTTAGTAATTATAGACAACTTTCCTAAGTGAGGTTCATGCTAGGTATATCAAATCAATATCCGAAACAGACCTTTAAAAAAACATTTAAAAACTGTTGACCTTGGCAGCTTGCCAACATTGCTGACAAGACTGACAACTGTGACTTGACTGCATTTCCCTGCCGTATTCTAATACGTTTTATCTTTAAAATGGCTATTTACTTGGGGAATGATTCAAATTCTATCAAGCATTTATGAAGTCATGGCGTGATGATGAAAATGTTTGGAATTTGAAGACGTTAACGAGGGACAAGTGATTGTAATTAATCTGATCGATCTTTGTTCAATATTCTTCTGCGTTCGTGACTACACGAACTCTGCTACGGTAGCTATGGTGTCTTGTTTGCCTCTAACAGGTTTGACTGTTTGCATGTGTACGGGACAGGTTGGACGATGTGACATTTTTTGATTGGGGAGAGGGTTCGCATTTCGCAGCACGTTTCAGTTGTTCTCTTTTAAATTAACATAGGGTTACCCTATGTTAATTTGTATTCCTAGTTGCTACGACACCATGAGCCCCTTTATGCAAATGCAACACAATATTTCAGCATAAGAATCTATGAAGAGGAATCTGAATAACCAAAGATAAATAACAAGAAAATGAATAAGGTGTCTTTTTCGCAATCACAATTTGCTTGAGAAGTTTTCAACAACATCGCAAAACTCCGTACAGTTTAATAAGTCAGAAACGTACGCAGTGCAATGCAGCAAGAGAAAGGAGATTGATGATCAAATCGTTGCGTAATTTGTTTTTTTAAACATACAATGAACGCTTGTTTACTAACACGTTTCACTGGTAGTAATCAATTCGATCAGTAGAATTGACGACTGTACCTACTAAAATAAAATCACGTGCTTGGCCATATTCTATCCTACAAACTCGCACTTTACGAGCACGACGCTAAAGTTATGTTTTCTGTTTCGCAAAATGTGAGGGCAAACAATCGGAATCAGAACATTATCGTGTCACTATAGACGATGAAATGTAACTATAAACCAAATATATGAATCATAAAGTCAAATATTGGATTAGGATTGACCACAAGTAGATCTTATTTGTATTCAAGACAAATAATTAGGAATATCGATGTTCGTTCACCAGAAACGATAGTACAGTCAGCTGCAAAGAAATCTCACCCCCTAGCAATGTATTTAAGTATTGCTAGGGGGGTGAGATTTCTCTGCAGCTGACTGTACCTAACTAAGAAAACTTCATTTTGTTCGTCTATAAAAGCCACAAAGCATTTGTCACGATGATGAAATGTGTATTTACGATATAAATATGTCAATGACGAGAGAGAGAAGAGTAATCAACAGTTTATCGAATTCCAGTAACTCATTGAACAATGTCTGACTGACTTTGATTATTATATTTCACGTTATCTCCGAAACATTCAAAAGAAGGATACTTACTAGACGAAAGCGTGTTCCTAATCTCATCTGCCTAGCTTTTTCCCAAATAAGTTGGGGTTGGCTTCCAGTTTAACCGGATGCAGCTGAATACCAGTATTTTACATGGAGCGACTGCCAATCTGACCTACACAACCCAGTAACTGGGTAATACGATACCCTTTGGTAAGACTGGAGTCAAACTTACGGGCTTCTGACGACTCGTAACGACGGTCAAAGATCCACGATTAACAGCTGGGACCAACGGCTTAACGTGCTTTCCGAGGCACGGAGGAGACTCAGTAAGTTAAGATGGTCACCCATCCATTGACCAACCCCGGCAAGCGTAGCTTAACCTGATAGATCGGTCCATGCGGCTGTTATTACTTAGCGACGAGCTTCTCCGTGCGTACTGCGTGTTCTTCATAATAACATAATGTCATATTTAGCTTATTTCTGAATGCTCATTGTTTTAAAAAGATAAGTTCACAGCACGAAGCGGTAGTTATGCAAGGCACTGAGCGTACGCCATTACCGGTGGCAGCGATTGGAAATGCTGCAGGATACCGTTGTTAACTCCCGCTATAGAAAATTGACGTACACATATCACTTTTCCCTTCCTGGTAGATTGAAACGAGCCATTTACTTACGGTCTTAGGCCCGTATTACAGAACCTCACTCAGACTCAAGCATTACTTAAAAATAGTTTCAACCTGTCAAAAGGCTTTAAACGAGTTTTATGTAATTCTTGAGTTTTGAGCGAGGTTTAGTAATACGGGCCTAAGTGTTGTTATTTTATGATCGCAAACGCAAATAACAGCCGGCGACAGGCCTTGAACTTTGTTTGTAATATCTCCGCAAACGTATTAATTAACTTACAAGTTCAATAATTCATTGGCTACAATGGTTCTTTCATATTTTTGTTACGAATGTTCAAGGTTGTCTAGAAAATGAAGTTTTAATTTTAAGAATATTGGCACTTCGTTTTGTTTAACAATAAGAAGAGATTTAGTAAAGTGAGGTGTTCATGACTATGAGGCACGGTCTGGGTGAATTTTTAACCGACTTCCAAAAGGAGGAGGTTCTCAATTCGTCTGTATGTTTTTTTTTTTTTTTTTTTTTTTGTATGTTTGTTACGCGATTTCTCCGTCAATTGTGAACCGATTTTAAAAATTGTTTTTTTGCTTGAAAGGGTATGCTCCCGAGGTGGTCCCATATAAATTTTATTAACTTTACTTGGATAGTTTTTGAGTTAGCTTCAATAATACGTTTTTTTCCCACTTAGTTTATATAGATGATATGATGATAACTTCCAATCACTGTTATTTACATAGCAGGTTAGTGGTATTCGAATTAGTGTGAGGTAGGTACCACAACTAAAAAGTGCAAAATAAAAACTTTTTACAAAAAAGAACAACCGACTTCCAAAAAAGACACTACAAAGTCAAAAATAACTTTAATTTCGGAAGTCGGTGGCGAAAAACCTAAGTTCAAAACCAAGTACACCGACTTCCGAAATTAAAGTTATTTTTGACTTTGTAGTGTCTTTTTTGGAAGTCGGTTGTTCTTTTTTGTAAAAAGTTTTTCTCCAATATTGTTGCTAACTTGAAGTCCATCACTACTTATATTTATAAGACACTAATCGGCAAAGAAACATCGTGCGAGTGATTGATGAGCGAGAAAGAGTAATTCACGAACATTACAGATTTATCACATTTAACGTAAAGATCCTTGAAAAAGTATCACTAGAGACAGTATAAATTAAGTGCTAGAGATTTCGCGATGTGTATATTAAATTCTAGTGGATAATTTAAGAGAAAATAAAAGTTTTGCTACTATGGCAAGTATGTAGTTTGATTGAATTAATTCATTGTGCAGACTCCACAGTCACCATATTTACACACTTGTCTCAAAATTTACCGTTTTTAGCTAAAAAAAACCGTGAAAATCATTTTTACAGAACGACCGGAAAGCGAGACGTGCGTGAGGACAAAAAACATGTAGTAACTTTCGACTGTTTTCGGCATTCGGTGTTACGAAACCATTTGCGAAAGCGATTGTTGCGACATCGCCGGACCGCGCCGACTTTTGACAGTTGACTACTTCGCCACCTCCACCTCCATAGACCATCGACAAACAATCTGTTGATCATTTGCAGTTTTTGTAGGTACTGGCTGACTGGTTCAGCACCAGCCAGTACACGGTCGTATTTTGAATTATAAATATGTACCTAATTAATCTTATTTTTTGTTGTGAATTTGCAAATAACAAAATCGTGACTGATGTCTCTGTTCAATTTGAGTCGTTTTTTTTTTTGTAAATGTCATCGTCATTGTCAAGAATCAAGATGGCTATAAAAGTACCTCTGCCCATGTGGCTTGGATGAGCAGAATTTAGTACTAAATGCCGACCTAATAGGGACCTCTTTGGCGAGAGTTTGCCGTAGTAAATAGGTGCATTTATATAAGTTATGTGGCGTAAAAGGGTTAACGATGAAACCCAAGTTAACGGTTATTGGATAACAGTCTATTCTCAAATTTCGCACGAATAATTAAAGTTATACTGGTTTAAAAGTGAAGCCAGTTAGTTCAAAAGCGAAGCGAAGATACTGTATCTGGTTTCACTTTTAAAGTTTCTTCGAAAGAGTTGTGATAGCTCTGACTTGACCCATTTAAACAGACCGTGGGGTGTCACTAATAGTTCTTATGGGTTCCTACTAGCA
The DNA here is from genome assembly GCA_948150665.1 of Conistra vaccinii. Lineage (NCBI taxonomy): Eukaryota > Metazoa > Arthropoda > Insecta > Lepidoptera > Noctuidae > Conistra > Conistra vaccinii. The sequence goes on from OX411318.1 coordinate 19,275,884, forward strand.
TAATGCAAGCTAAGGAGAATGTTCGGCAGGTAAGCAAGTAGGTACTCGGTGTAAACTAGATAGAGATGACGGTAAGCTACATGTAGAACTGGTTCAGGCGGGCTGGGGGCCGGGGGCGGAGCACGGGCAGGGGGGACTGCGGGCCCCAGACGCGGGGCGCGTCATTGACCTGCGGCCCCAGCCCCCGGCCCCCGAACCCGGGCGCGAGCCGCGAGCCCGCGACACCACGACACCGTAACTTCATTGTGTGGCTGCACTGCGAATCAAATTCGATGTAGCGGACACTTTTTTGCTAGACCAGGAGACCGGAGACCTTTTTTGTATCCCCCACACGTCTTTGTCATAAAGAATTTCGTTGCGAAGAAGTATAATTCATCTCCAATGAATTAATAAGTTTCGTATTGAAGCAGGAACATTCTGCGAAAAATGTTTTATTTTAAATGAGCCACGCAGAACCCGACGAGCCCGTCGTCGCCGAAGTTCGCGGAAACTGTTCATTGTTAATTAATTTATATTTGTTTTTTGATAAGCCCCTGAATATTTAATTAAGTTCAGTCACCTTACAGCTTATTTTTACTTACAGAAGTTATACATATAGCCGATTACACTTTTTTCGTCTTTACCGTTCATGAATCAAATATTACTGAAGGGAATTAATTAACATTCATTGTACGGGTATATCCATGGTCGACATGACCCAGTGCCGCTTCCTACCCTTATACAAAGAAGGTAGGTAAAATGGTCTAAATACCTATTTGTATTTAGTGACTGACTAGCTGCTGCCTGCGGTTTCGTCCGCGTGGTCCCAAATTCCTTTTTCTAAAATCACAGTAGTCTAAGTTACTCCTTATAACTTCAGCTGTCTGCCAGTGAAATTCCGGCAAAATCGATGGAGCTGTTTCGGAGATTAGCCGGAATAAAGAGACAGACAGTCAATGTTTTTAGCCTAGCAACCGACAAAGTAAATTTCAAAATAAATAGTCTTTGACATTACGTAAAGATTGCGAGGTAAGATATTTTACCCATACCTATTGATGGGTAAAAAAAAAGCAGTCAAAACATACTTCATGAAAAGTGTTTAAATAAATTGTTTATTTTTGTTAGACGATATTTTGAAAATTAATAAACTTACTACTACTACTACTAAGTAATGAATATTGTATTTAACCACATAAATTATAGTACTTTTATACTGATAAATAAAGCAATTCGTGCGAAATTATTCCCGAACCATTCCAAAATATTCAAAAATGCACAACAATGTACAAGTATTCACTTCTGCCGGCACTCCCGGAGTGCAACCTGTTGTTTTTTTATGCGTTTGTATTAGTCAAGTGAACCAAAGCTTGTGAAGTTATTTATGCCCTTAACTATTTATCACAGGTACCTATTTAATTCACGAACACGCTTCTGTAGATTCGTACTCCAACATGTAAAAGAAGTCGTATAAAGTCAGTTGGGCAACAATAAGTTCACCGAAATTCGTACAGTTTGGGAACAAGTCGTACAAATGTAACAAAAACTTTTTCGAAGGTCGTCGGGCGACAAGTGAGCATTGAGCCGCCACCCGACCCACTGGGTCAAGTTCATTATTAGAGGATGAATAGATACACAGAGGGAGAATTTCAAGCGTTAATACCCTTCACAAGCATGGCTTTAGAAAAATGTCAAGGTAATCTTATAAATAAGTCAATTTTAAAAGCTTTTAGCGTTCGAGCTCATTAAGTCATTACTTGTTATACAAACTTATTAAAATTCAGACAGTCTGACATGAACTCAATATGTGAACTTTATTTTTTTATTTCAGTTCTGATTTTCCGAGAAATTGCAAAGCACATCAAACGTTGATTTTACTCATCGTCACGACTATCAAGCTGTCACACTATCGTCGATTCGTATCATATCTTCAAGATAAACCACATATCTGATTGACTGTACAGTTCAGTGGTTCCATATCCTACTTTCACATACGCTTTAAATAGCTCTACCATAAAGAGCGTACAAATTGTGCAAAAACTCACTTCTCCATTTCTACTTACAAGTTTCTATCAGATTTTCATTAAAGTCAATACCTACATTACTTTCAACAAATACACGTTGTATATTCGCAAATAACAATAAAATTATTAGATTCTCATGAAAACCATAGAAAGCAATTTTTTTTGAGATATGTCAATAAAACGTTTCGCCGGGTGCACTAATTAAAATGGCAAGTGTAGGATCATCCAACTTCAATCGTGCAAATACCTACTTAAAAAGTTTTTCTTAAAATAAAAGTACGAGTTATTTTTGCCTTACTATTAGTATTTACAGATGAAAATGATTAATGGAGGTCTGAAAGAAGTTATTGATAAGGATTTGAAAGAAAATTCTTATAGAGTAAGTACAATTTTAAAATCGTACGGATGCCAACAAAGTAACACAAAATACATTGTAAGTACATGTAGGTATATGAATGGTCAAAATATGCTAATGCAAAACCAGGTAAACGTAATACGTTATGTTTATTTTAGAATGTAGGTAAACAGATTCCAATATGAATTTCAGATGGGCAACAGTCTTATTAAATATTAATACGAAAACCAAATATGTTGGCTATAAGCGGAGGCTGGGTTTATAACATTATGCGGGTCGAACAGACAACCTTCTATTTTGTGAAGTTGGTTAAAAATTGGGTCGAGCGCTGGCACGCTTACCTACATAAATAAGTATCTTGTTTGTACACCTATACATAATCTGTACGAATGCAGTTTATTTAAGCTATGGAATCAGGCGTCACTTTGCGGAAATCCATGATATATAATAAGTTAATAACCTATTAAAAACGAGGGAGCTTTTACAATAGGTGCATTATGGTGTTACATCTAACATCTTGGCTGACGTATATTATGATATCTATAAACAATATCGTCATCGTCGTCATCATCATCAAAAGAAAATGGGTTGGTACTATCTGACGGCCTACTTTAGCACCGAGCGCGCTCATTGGTCAAATCAAATAGCGCGCGCTTTCCCGGCTTCCTGTTACACACTTCCGTCCCTTTTCACGAAATCACTCAGATTGCAAGAAGGCGCGAGGAAAGATGTTAGGTGCACATCAATTACTTTACTACTGATTTTGCGTTCAAGTCTTGCTTTTGCGGAATCAAAACGAAATATAACATTTTATTGCAGTTTCTTTATAGATGTTTATTTCGCATCATCAGAACAAACACATATATAGCAACAAAATGACTTCGCCGATGTGAAGTCGGTAGGCGTCCATTTTATGGACGATGGTGTACGCTATTCCACATTTCAATCGACCTCATTTCCTGATTGTTGATTGATGACGATAATAAAAATAAAGCAATAAAATGCTATACCTACACACTTTCTTTCGAATCCAACTTCGTCATAAAACATAAAACTTATAAGCAGAACCGCGGCACAATGATGTTTACAAAATATAAATAAACCAAGGTGACGCCAGATGTCACTGGCTCTATATCTGTAGGCGTACGATTTCATCGTGTTAATGTAAAAAATCGTCTGAATTCTGAACGAATATTACCTTACCACCGTCACCTACAAAAATAAATCTAGCAATAATTTTAGTTAACTATAACTACAGCAGTTCCAAATGGCCATGAATTTTAATGCTGCAAACTTTTCTAGACAGGCCACGATCGTTTTACGACGGCACTAGACTGTTTTTTCGAAACTTATGATAATATTATAGTTATGCGAATCTCGTGTCATATGAAGTTGAAACGAGAAGTTCGAATTGTTAGTGATCTCATAAGATACAAATACGTAACTAGCATGCCCCCCGCGACTTCGTTCACGTGAATTTCGTATTTTCCCTTCCACCCCTATAAAATGAAAATTTATTACCATAATCTTGATAATTATATTTAACTGAGGCATCGCCCGCGCGCTATTCGTGTTCGCTTCTAGGGTTCTTTCTGACTTTTTTCTTTATGCTCGGCTCCTAAGGGTTGTAGCGTTAGCGTGATATTAAATTTTTTAAACCAAATCCGACTGGTAGTTCCAGAGATTAGCGATTATAAAAAACCAACAAATTCTTCAGCGCAGCCTATTAAGGTTCCCACTGCTGGGACACAGGCCTCCTCTACGACGAGGGCCCAGTGCGGGTTGGTAGATGTCACATGTCTTCGAATTTTTGGTTGTAACGGTGGTTTCCACACGATGTTTTCCTTCACCGTTTTGAGAGCAGTGGTGATGAAATTATTTACACAAAGTAAAGCGCCTGCTTGGGTTCGAACCCAGCCATGATCTTATAGATTTAGCCGATCATGTCCAAGGATTACGGCCCACTCTCTTCTCACAGAGAGGAGGCCTGTATCCCAGCAGTGGGAACATTAATAGGCTGATGATGATGTCCAATTTGCAGAATATAATGCTAACAAAGTTAATAGCAAAAGATAAAAGTATCGATGGCATACCGGATCCAAACGGACACAATGTCATACATCAGTCATGAATAGCAATTAAATACACACACTTCTTTAGAACATAAGTAACGGGAAGATAAATAAATGATTATCTATCTTTATAATTAAGAAAACCACAAAGCTATTAACAAATGTCAAGGAAGCTGCAGAAGAGGAACGCGAAGTACCTATTGCAGAATTCCAATAAAAATATTAGGAAAGAAAATCAAACGACTGTACCCGTTCTAAAATATCCGCTGGAGTATTTTTGAACAGGCACAGACAATGTTGGTACCGGCTTGATATAAAAAAGGATAAGAAAAATCTATTTAGGGTTCCATACGCAAAGAGTGCCAATGGGCCCTTGTTACTAAGGCTCCACTGTCCATCTGTCAGGATCAGGACTGTATCTTTTGAACCGTAAGAGGTAGACACTTGAAATTTGCACAGAGTGTGTACTACCACAGATGAATACAAATGGTACACTCTGCAGTTTAGGTATACGCAGCGGGCCCGATCGACTTGCTGGGCCAACTCAGTTAGTGTAACGTAGTCAAAAGATCTAAGAGTTACGCGATAGAAAGACTAACGACTAGGTGAAAATAACTGCAGGTAATTAGCGCTGTGCGACCTGAATTGCACTTTATTGTGTACGTAGCAAGAGTCGCTTATTATTTAAATGATTTTGCGGAGTGTCCGATATATATTATGTATTTCTGTGGTACTACTTACTATAGCCGCTATATCAACAAATAATACCTATAGAGTTAAAAATTAAAGGATACAAGAAACGTATTTTTTTTTCGGTGTTTTATACATCTTACTAGTTTTATATCTAGTACGGTGGTACGGAACCCTTCGTGTGTCCGACTTGCACTTGACTGCTTTTTTTTTCGTTTCCGCATATCGGAGGCACGGACCGACCGTCATAATCGTAAAGCTATTGTTTGCACGTAGTAAAAGCTTTCTACGGACAGTTTGCGTCCTGTGAAACAGCGGCCATTGTTGGAACAGCCTTGCTTATCGAAATGTTGTCGACGGCAGACTTTGGACAATCGTAAACAGCTGATGGATGAGAAACGGCAGAATCTTATGAGGTTTTGTAAAGAGAATGGATACGAAAATTGGAACATAAATACTGAACAGTTTTGAGCATTTCATTTCTTTTGCTTCAAATTAATCTAATCTAGTCTAATGATTACGGATGAATGCGGTTCTATAAGTGTATTTAATTTGTATCTGGCTGGGTTCGAGGCTCTTCGAGGAATTTTCGGATGAATTTCTAATATGTACGAATCACGGCAAAACGAGTGAGCATCTGGCATTCGAGGTCATAACATTCTTTTTTACGAAACGAATTTGAGCAATTGCCTCGAGTCGCGGTACTAACCAAAAACTTGCATAGTTATGTAAGTTATAGAGTCGCAAACTGTTCACCTAACTAAACCAAAAAGTTTAACTGTTAAACCCTACGAGGTCACTCATTTAAACCCTTTTGAAGGTCAGTGTGTTCACTATCAGGTTAATAATACTTAATTAAGTACAAGATAATTAAGTATATATTAATGATAATAAATATTCAGGTCTTGAAGGTCGACCGTCGAAGTTATTTATAAGCATCCGTCATAGTCAATTTGAGCGGTTGATTTTCTGATAAAATAAGTTAATTATGGTCTCTCTAATGAATTAAAAAAATATTGTAATATTAACATCTGCTTACCTTTTCCTGGCAATATCGATGCGGCTAAGTTCGTTGTTAATCTGCAACAAAAATAATAATTACTGTCAAAATTAGATTTCAAACTGTATGGATTCTAAAACTAACTATAAGTTCATTATAATAGAAATCGCGCATTTGCTACGCGACGCCAACACGGGTTCTACGCAGAGCCTACGAAATGACAACGCCTCGCCTACGCCGCGTCTACGCCTGGCCTACGCTGGCTACGTCTATCCCGTCGCCTACGCGCTACGCAGCGTCGCCGCTATGGCAATGCCTACGCGCTACGCAGCGTCGACGCTATGGCAATGACTACAACTTCCAGCGTAGCTGCGTAGGCATTGAGAAAGAAATACAATCAAGTTAACTTGTTGAGTTAGCAAAATGATATAGCTCCTATAAAATGATTATCACAAATCAAAATTATCCTACATCGTATTATCAAAGTGGATTTTACTATCTATTAACGGCGCGACGTCAACAACCGTACTTTATAGCCCTTTTTCTTTACTGTAAAGAATTAAGGTAGCTTTAAGGTTTTTCTTGTTTAGATTCAGAAGAACATATTCAAAAACCTTTCTGCTAATAGGTATGTTTGGCACAGCTTTCACGATTGCCATTTATCTATCCTAGAGCGTTTCTTGAGGAAGAATTTAAAACAGTTTGAAGTCGGTTACTCTTATTATAATTCGCTGATTAAAATCAGCTTTCCCTTTCCAATTTACAACTCATTCATCTGGCTGACATGTGGCACGGAAATAATGAGATAACACAGTTTTTATGGCAAGTGGGAGAAGTGCCAACTGACAAGCTTTGGCAAAGTTTTGTAAATCGTATGTTTTCATTTTAAACTATAGAAATACTAGCTTCTGCCCGCTAACTTTAACCTGCGACTTCGTTAAAAAAAACCCCGATTTTGAAACATTCTTCATTGGTGCTCCACCCCTATTGGTCTTAGCGTGATGATATATAGCCTCACTATAGCCTATAGCTTTCCTCGATAAATAGACTATCTAACACTGATTTTTTTTTTTTAATCGGACTAGTATTTCCTGAGATTAGCGCGTTCAAGCAAACAAACAGACAAACTCTTCAGCTTTATATATTAAAATATTAGTTTAAATTTTATTTTAGAATCTGTATTTTTTATTACGTAATTTTTTCAGCCTCGATGGATCCAAAAGTTTCGCATTATTTATTTGTAAGTAGTAGTGTATTCTTTCTTATGCTTTCCTTCATAGTTTATTGTACAGTCAGCTGCAGAGAAATCTCACCCCCTAGCAATGTATGTTTATATTGCTAGGGGGTGAGATTTCTCTGCAGCTGACTGTACATTGTAGAGATAAATATGGCAACCGAAATTGTTAAAACTTGTTTCTTGGTTGTAATATTGCCTATTTATTATAGAGATAATTTTATGCTATGTAACGATTACAGATTGATTAGCTTTGTAAGATAATACTTAATAGTTATCGTTGTATGATGACGAATTAAGAAGTTTTATTTCAACGTGTCTATTATGACAAGGCTTTTATACTAAAACACAATATTTTAAAGGCAGTGTATAGAGTGCCACCATTGGCACTCTATCCCTATCGGATAAAGTGCCACTACAGGCACCCTAGTAACATCGCCTCGGCCCGGCTCAAGTGCCGCAAGCATTGGATTGTCATTGTCACTGTCACTAAGTCACGTCACTTGGTATTTTGTTTGATTGTCGAGGTTAGATCGCTGTAAAACACCACATTCCCAAAACATTACATTCTCTTGTGCCTAAACGGACCCTGGCACTTCGCCGGCCGCTACCGCGGCACCGCTCGCTACGCTCGCTCGGCTCGTGCGTTGTGTGGTCACAGTTCTAACCTAACCTAACCTAAATAACAAGTGACAGTGACAATGCAACGCTCACGGCACCCTAGCCGGGCCGAGGCAGTGACACTAGAGTGCCACAAGAAACTCGCGGCACTCTATACACTTCGTATTTTAAATCAACGCGAAATATGGGTGTCCTATAGGCAATAGGTACATCTCGTCTTAAATTCAAATTCAAATAATTTAATTCAAGTAACATTATAGACTCATAATAACAACCCTTAACCCTTCGAGTTACTAACTACAAGTTAACTGCATTATCTGTTAATATTTTAAAACGTTGGATGTAGCAACGTAGTTTAAATTGCATTACTATTTACGTGCTCGGGAGCGAAGGTCCGAAGATTAAACGATGTTATGTGATGCATGCACGTGGCTTCGAAAGTTGCAATATTCATAACAGCGCGCGATATACGTATTATATCAACCGTTTCACTGAAAATAGACTGCACCAACTATCCCTAGGGTTGAAAACCGATACACGTGTTAAAATACAATTGATCAACGACCTTGTTGAAGATATGGCTTTACTCCGCGTTAAATAATGATTTAGCAATACTACTGTCATGTATTTATCAACACAGGGATATCCCGTGGATTCAAGGAAAATTTTGACAAAATCCGCTCCTTTTTTGCGGTTTTTCCGGAATTCTGTTCAAGGTACAGAGTGCTTGTTGAACTGAAGCTGATAACAATTTCATAGGATTGTTTGTTTTGTATGTCGGTAGGTACTGCAAAACACAAGCGTTTTTGCAGGAAAATAGCTTTATTTCCAAGAATGTACCTTCTCGTAATATCTGGAAAACAAGATGTTCTTGGAAATGTAAGTTGTTGTACTTCTACAGGATTTAATACCTTATCACGACTGGAATAACGTTATCACGATGCTAAAAAAATGTCAAAGAGGAATTCTTGTTTATCCAACCTTTCGACGTTCGCAGGTTCTTAGGAGAATGATGAAAGTAGGAAAAGTACTCACTTAATTAATTTTAGTTGTAAAGACTTTAAGGTTTTATTGATGTTTATAAAAGATAAATATAATCTGTTTTATCTCGAAAACCAATCTAAAGTTACTACAACTACTACTATACTAAAGGCACTAGGGACCAAATTGTAGAAAAGATGAAACGCGGAATCTAGCAACTAGTTAATTGAAATATATCTTTAAATAATTACTTAAATACTTGTATTCAGCTGCATCCGGTTAGACTGGAAGCCGACCCCAAGATAGTTGAGAAAAGGCTAGGAAGATTGAAGATTGATATCTTTAAATAATTTAAGTATTTTATTGAGAACTGAAAGACACAACAGAGAAAGTAAGTAATACATGAATGAATTTCTAATTAGAAGGAGAAACGTTGGTCTACAGCAGAACTCCCAACGTCTTATCAATGACTCCTGAATTCCTGATAAATGATACGAGTATTAAATCCCGATACTGAACAGATCAGGTGAGTGCTCTGTAAATTAAATGTATCATCTTTTGCAACCAACTGCCAATATGAAACGAAACAGCTTTCGTTGATCGAAATTATATAAATAGCGAGTTAACCACAGCGTTAATGTTTGAAGCACTTGGCGAACGTAACGTCACCAGTAACATATGTTAACCCACTGGCACTGGGAATACTGTGGAATGCTACCCGTTTCCATAACTGATACAGTAGTATTTTCTTTATCTCTGAGTGTCCGACCGTATAAGCTGGTATGTCCTTTACGGGACATGAGTCTCGCAACATACTTCGCTAAACGATGAGCCTTAAGGGTTAAAAGAGCCTAGTGTGCCAGCCAGCAACACTCTTTATCTCGATCCTAGAAAGCAAACTAGTAACAAATATGACACAGAATCTGTCAGTTTTCGATGTTAAAGTCGGGTATTGAAAAAAAATACTAGATGATGGAACCAGCTTAGGGAAAAAGGACCATCTCTCTGTGAGATAAGCTATAAATATGAAGATGGGCATGGGCCTTGCTTGACTGTGGAATATGGAGGTGCTACTACAGATGGACGCCCTTGATTTTCGTCAAATCAATCTTAAAGAAGAAATTATTTCTTGATATTCTATGCAATCTATTCCTTTTCTTTTATTACAAGTTATGAAGTAGAAATCTCTTCAATAATGACTGATGATAACAAGATTTTTTTTAATTTCCTTATTTATTATTAAAAAAAGATAAAACTAACTACTCATTGAAAACACGTGAATAATCGTGTAGCCGCACAAGTTCTCATTATGGAATTTCATAACATTATAGGTAAGCTTAAAGCGTGCCAAGATGAACAGTCTTATGATTTTTCTGAAACAGTGACGTGCGTGACGTCACGTGCAACAATAGGCGTGCCAATTCGTCAATGAACGACTCAAACGCACGACATGGCGGCCGCAAGATGGCGGCGGTGAAAGTGGCCGCGGTGGCCGATGGTCGCTGCCGTCGGCGTCGCCTCGTTAAATCTTTGCACAACCTGTTCTAACTGTTATAACTAATACTAGGCTAATTGCTCGCTTTTGAAGCTCTAGTATGTCTGTAGTTGGACAGTTTCAAACTAGTTGTAACGCTGTTTAATTTAGAATGATTTTCAAAATTACATTGCTACTGACAATCTTTATATTTTCTTCGTCTTCATCCAATTAATCGAATTCGATTCATTACACTACCGCCATCATTACTTTTCTATTTTATTTTATATTAACATTTACAATTTTGACCTATTTTGTTTTGCTAAAATATGTCAGTGCTAGAATGAATTATGAAACTACCTCGATTTTGGCAAGGAAGAATCATTCAAGTATGATATAATACAAATACAAGCCAATGTCAACGAATATTGTTTGATAAAGCAATCCATAACGCTGACCCTGATCGTAGATTGAGGCCGCTGACGGTTTCGCAACGCGCGCTCGCGCAGCGCATCCGGAACTTGCATCGCTCCAAACTGTATCACCTACATACATGATCACGCGAACTATTGTTACATGGAGATTAGTTTCCTGTTTAATAATATTACTATAATACATTACGTAAAGTCTATTACTAACCTAACTGCCATTATTATAGAAATGTTTATTGCTATAATAATGGCAGTTAGGTTGGTAATCGAGGGCCTAATAAAGTTGTAGTTCTGGCCGTTTCAAGGAATATCGTAACGAAACACTACGTAGCTGCTCTGTTAGTTATGCGTATAAAGCAGTGTAATAAATAAGCAACAAGTATTTAGCCAATAAAACTCGGTGGAAGCTGCCAGCAACACTTTCATTTGTTTGGAGTTAGAACTGTGAATGTAGATGAACGTCAGTATTTATTCTTATTTCGTGTGAATGACAATTGCAAACAGTGCGTTGTGGATAATTGTGTTAAACATACATTGGAAGTCATAAACTACGTCGCTTTATAATACAACAGACTTAACGTGATTACATGTATTTGTACTCACTTTGATGGCAAATCAATTTACCTTTACAAAGTGGAAGAACAGTGCTTCAGTCATGGCCAACGGACAGCCAATTACAAAGCTGTTTATAAAACATATAATTGAGTTAAGTCTGGCTGGCCTGAAACATCGATAACTTCGTTGCTCCCGGCTATGGCAAACGTTGAAGGTAGTAAAGGTACTCTGTAAAGAGCGCCTAATAGAATTCCTAAAGATACCTTCCCTTTATTGCCTATAGTAAGCTTTCTGTACGTTCGGTCTACGTCAAAAGGCTTTCATAATTGCTTCTACTGTTATGAAATGAGTTAATTTTTTATTTAAAGGCAAGTGTATTTTCAAAGGATCGTCTAAAGAAGACTTGATATCAGTTTTTTTAATAATACTGTTCACTTATTCATAGGAAAGCTTAAATGGGTCTTTCATACATATCTCTTGTCTGTTGACGTAATAAAGCCCAGACTTTTCTCATTCGTATATTATGGTACGTACGGTAAAAACCTTTCCGGATTTTTGATAAAGAGAGGTGTTCCCCAGGGGTCAATCTTCGGTCCTTTACTAGTTAAAAAGCTAATGCATATAATATTCTATTTTAAATACTGCTATACAATGTCGCCCATGCGCATGTGACCGCCCGTAATTTTCTGAATATTCATGAAAAAATATCGAAAATAAACTTCAAAAGGGGGGGTCTATCTATAACATTTTTCATGTTATTCAATTTTTAATTTTTTAAAGATTTGCTTTCTGTTTTTTGACACATCTCCGAAGTTTATGGGTCGATTTGGATTCTGTTTATTATTTCCAAAAGCTTATGAGTTATTTTAACAGGTTAATTAAAATTTTTACAAAAAATTATCAACTACGAAAAAAAAAACGGAATCGAAGTCATTTTTTCGGTAAAAAATTGTGTATTTATTTAAAAAAAACTAGCGAAAAATGTTATAGATAGACCCCCCCTTTTGAAGTTTATTTTCGATATTTTTTCATGAATATTCAGAAAATTACGGGCGGTCACATGCGCATGGGCGACATTGTATAATGACAAACCTACTAATTTAATAGCACTAGCCCTAGATAAATTGGAGATGGAAGATTTTGAATAATTATGATCGCGACGGAAACAACAATAGTGTCGATTCAAGTTGATTGATTGATTATGCAGGAATTATCTTGACAATCAAAGCATACCATATGAATGTATGACGCGTTTAATAAATATTGAACATTATTGACTTTGGAACTGTGTTTACATTTGTTATTATATTCGGAAAGGGTACGATTGTTTCAGGTGTAAATAACGTTTGTCATGCATTTAACGAGACAAAACGTAGTATCCTCCAGACTTGCGAATTATTGGACATAAATCAGACAATTCGTTGGTTCTTACGATGAATTATTATGAATCATGGACGCGTGTAAGGCAATCTTGCTCAATTACTGCCGAACGCCTAACCTTGCATGTTCGTGAGGATGTGACGTCATGGGCCCCGATATCACAATGTCTGTTTCCTTTTACACTGTGACTATTGATTACCGTACAACCGCCAATTTTACAATATTTGGACATTTGTCTGGAGCAATTTACAGCAAGGTTAAGACTTTATGTCTGTCTGCAATTTCAGCTAATGCAGATATTGCCAATTCAAGGTCAATGGCAAATAACTCGTGTTCAAATATTTTTGTATCATCGAAGTAATTTTTCCTTGTTTGAACCTCCATCAAAGCGAACACATCATGAAGCATGAAGACTCATAATAATATGCTTAAAATCTATGCATCAGTTTACATTACTTTATTCGGTTCCAAGTGTAAATGAATTCACGGAATCATTCAATCAATTCAAATCTACTGTATCAACAAATAATCCGATAACCCGTCGACCTAACTCGGTGTGGAATAGGACGATATGAGCGTGAGGACCGAGACAAAGTCGAGGCCATTAACCTCCGGCTATCAGCTGACGACATCGGTCCAACCGCGAGAAATTATCTTTCACGCCATATTTCGGTCGTTCACTGCCTCCGCCCTTCGTCACGGAAACAAGTGACATTTTGCCAACTACGACAGAGGGCCTCCCAAATATTGTCAGCCGTCGACATTCTCATGAATTTGATCTTTGTACCTAACTCAGCGATCTTTGTATTCACTTACTTCTTCATAATTAACAAATGAACTCTTTGTTTTTTACCAAGCATCTAGCACTTTTCTTATCGGGGTACACTCCAACAAAAATAAGAATTAAAATGAACTGACAGACATCGAACTGCAAGCGTGATTCACAAAACTTCCGGTTGCTCACGTTATTTTGGGTGTTTGACCCGTTTATTTGGGAGCATTCTTCGAAATTCATCTCCGATAACCAAGATTAATCCAACATTCCTGCGCATTTGGGTGACGTCTCCCAATATTTCAACATTTACTACTAATAAATCTTGTCAGAATGGATCCAATTTATCAGGACTGATGTGGAGTTTGTTATTATTGCTTTGATATTGAGGTGGCCTATTTTGTGGTAGATTTTTCACGTCCTTCGTGCAGTGTCATTGACTACGCGTCGCTTGCGCGTGTTCAGGTACGCGCGCAAATATCGCGACCTAGTTAGTTGGCGCAGACCGACCGCCCCAGCTCATCGCGCATGGCATCCTTCTATAAATAGCTGTAATGTTGAGAAAGCACGACCAACATCATATCATGTCGTTCTTTCGTCGCCTCTCTGTCTATCTTTAATATTGGTCCTAAGTTCCGAACCTTGTGTTACATTTTTCGATATCGCCGTACCAATCTCAGTTGAATCAGTCATCATCGAATAATCGAAGCTGTCCTTGTCATGAGTATACATAATTACGAGTATATGGCTTACTTTTCCTGTTATATTATATTGAAAATTAAGTTTACGAGACTTATGTAGGTATATCATTGTCTTGAAATATTAGCAAAAATTGTCCTCGTTCTTCAAAACAACTATATACTTTAGCAAAAAGTAGCGCTGTCATGCTCAAAATTAAGTGTTTTTTTATTATAAGATGTTAATATAAATCCAATTCAAGTTATTCATCTCATCCATTCAAATTAAAGAAAGTTTTATTTGGGTGAGTGCAGAACTTTGAACAATAAAATTGTGCCGTCGTTGCCGCCTACTTCAAACTTTTTCATCGAGGTGTGGTGTTGGTTGGGCCAACAAAAAAATTCAACTGTGTTTATTTATTGCTGAAACACATTTGTGACGATGTATTTTTTTTTTATTTGTCGCCGGGCAAATGGTTAACAGATTGAACAGAATCGTGAGAGCTCGAGTGTCTGGTGACCCAACGCTCGTCCGCGATGTCGAAACTTCTCAAGTGGGCACACTCGTAGAGCACGATTTAAAAACCCGTCCCCGAGAGCCTTGAAGCACTTGGCCAGTTGCCACGCCCATTTGAAGAGCTGGCTACCATTTTAACCCGACCAGTATTGTCAAATTAACTTCCTAATTAGAAAAGGGTGTTCTCATTTTTTATCGCTTCCTGCAGCCATATCTTCTAGCCAGTACTTCACATTCCATATTTCATAATTTTCTATCTAACAAAGGCCAGATGTTCAACACTCGCTGATTAAGGAACAATAAAGTTGCTCATCGCCATTTCCGCATACGTAACCGTCTTTATCAAGATAATGGCATTGAAACATGCTAACACGGTAAACATTTCCTTATTTTAAGTCAGGCAGCGGCAGCGATCGCCTACTTCAGATCGTCGCTGATCGGGGCATTCACAGCTCCACTTCTGTTTTAACTTTTGATAGAGTTCGCATTAACCAGGAGCATTACTAACGAAAGCCTCCGCAAGCAGGCATCGACCGCGACGTCGGCTAACGGTACACGTCTTTCGAACTACGTTCAGCTCCGTGCCAATCGTGGCGAGAAGCGAATCCAATTACTTTGCACTAACTTTTTTTAAGAAATAGAAGCACGACACCGCAATCCGGTTTCTGTCCACGTAAGCGCTCTCCGCAGAGGAGTCTCGGCATTACCTCGCGAGAGTCGGAGGGACGACGCCAACTCAGGCACGACGACGGACGTAGCGCGACCAGCTCCAATTCACTGTCACCAATTCACCACAAAACAAACTTTAGTCACTTTGATAGCGCTCCCGCGAAGCGTATCATCCAGTTTTTATAGCAACTTCCAAGAGTTTTTAAGGTTATTCAAAGAGAACACACGAATTAAGAGACGGCCAAAATCACTCTTGCGAGCGACAAGACGTCCACACACGGGCGAGGCTCGAGGTAGACTGAGTCAAGTAGGTACTGTCCCCGGGCGGGTAGAGGGGGGGCGAGGTCTCATTCGCTCTCGCAATCACGTCCAAGCTGGGGACGCGATACGCGAGCGAGTCGCGAGACAGGCCGAAAGGTAACGAAACGAGCCGAAGAGTACCCGCTAATCCCGCTATCACCGCTATGGCATGACGGGAGATCGCAGGGGCGTGCACGTGCGTGCAGCCGACAGCGACGGCCTGCGACCACTAGTGCATCAGGACCTGTGGCGTAAAAGGACATTGACACATATTTCGTGCGACTGTATCGTAAAGCAGCTATAATCCATTGAAAAAAGAACTGAAAAAAAACACTGGAAAACTGACAACAAAGGAGGTATAGAGTAACAAAATTTTGTAACAATTTTCTTTTTCTGCTCAAAGCTTTCCTCGACAACAAAGTAAAGTTTGCCATTATTTTGTACGGCAGAGTTAGTGCCGAATGTATTTAGGTACGGCCTTTTTAACTGTGTGTTGACTGTTGAGCCGTTTTCAGGTATTGTCTTTTTGTTACATTGTTGATAGTTTTCATTATTTATATCTCTTTGTTTTCATAACTTTAAAAATAAAACCAATATATTTTAATCTCCGCCCTCCGTATAGTAGGTGAGCTGGTGAGCTACCGATACTGTGTTAAGTATTATAATTGTGTTATAATTTCAGAAAGAGTTACTGTCTGTTTTTGATACCGAAGCAAAATATCTTCAGCAATAAAGCGTACAGTATAAAAACAAATCCGTTATGTAGCAATCAAACACGTAACAAAAACTTGAACATGAAGCAAATTTCTCTGCGCGCTGCGTTTTTGCACAGTTCACGGTTGAATCGCGTTCCGCGGTATTGCCAGGAAACTCGTAAGTTATCCCCGAGTGCCCGAGTGAGAGGGTGACGGACTACCACTTGTATAGCGTCAACTCTTTTTAACACTTAATAAAATCTTGGTGATGGTTGATGTATTCCGTCGACTTTCTTCGCTATCGCCGCGTTCGCACAACTTTCAGATGTCATTGTTCTCTGAACACGTGGGAAGGTTTTGTTTTTGTTCCACTTCCATTTGATTTTCTGGTCTTTATGACTAACTTGCATTGTTATTATATATTTTATTAAAACAGTTGATGGCTTTTGTCCTGCTTCTTTGACAACGAGGGGAAATTGCCAAGTATGAGTCATGAGAGTTTATATTGGATTTTTTGGTAAGTAGGTAGGTAATGTTTGTTTTAGGATGATGAAATGGCAGGACAAGCTGACCAAAACAAACGATCAACATTGGTCCTGGTGGATCGAAAGAGCAGGTAGTAACGAGGGGAGGCCGTTGCCCAGCAGTGGGATGCTGCAGGCTGAGTGTCACTAGTAATTTTGTGAAAATTTAAGTATTTATCCACTACTAGTTTCTGCCCACGACTTCGTTCTCGTGAAATTTCTATCCTATACCGGTACGGTGTACACCGTTACTTCGTTTTCGCTTAGTGTTATTTCTGACCATTTTTCTTTTTGCTCGGCTCCCTATGGTCACAGCCTGATGTTTAATAGCCTATAACCTTCCTTAATATTTGGGCTATGAAACGAAAAAAGAATTTTCTAAATTCTAGAGAGATAACCGCGTTCAAACAAACTAACTCTTCAGCTTTATAATTTGTACATATATTTTACTAGCTTTTACCCGCGGCTTCGCCCACGTGGATGTCGGAAAATATCCCACGGGAACGTACTATCGGGAAAATGGTGAAGATTTCAGAAAAATACGATTGAATGATTTTGCGTGATTCGCCGTTTTTTTGCCGCGTTAGACATAACTTTACAAATTAATTTCAATACGTAAATAAACATAATCTTAACTATTCTTATATTAAGTAATTAAAAAAATGCTCTAAAACATATATTTTTTCCAAATCATTAACACTACTTGTTTAAATCTTTAGTATAAAATCATTAAAAGTCGTTTATCGTCGCCTTTAATGATTTTACAGAGTGAACCATCTGGTACTAATCTATGTTAATAGAGGAAACATTAGAATACCACAAGAGAAAGTAACTGTAAAATAGCCAATAGGTTGATTTTTGGACCCATTTAATCAGGATCGGGACGTGAGCTGAATTTTAAGTAAAAGCGTGCAAGTACGAGTCGGACTTGCACACGATGGGTTCCGTACCTACCACCGTACAATATTTAACACTTCATAAGTAGTTTATTATGTATGGGGTTGTACTTTTACTTTATTTTATTTTTATTTTACACACTGTGAAATTTTCCACTGTCTACGTAGCTATTACGGTTCAAAAGATACAGCCCTGTGACAGACTGTTGGACGGACAGACGAATGGACAGCGGAGCCTTAGTAATAGGGTCCCGATACGGAACCCTAAAAACTCCATTTAACTCTCCGTAAACATGTAAATAAGTAACGAATGACATCATTAATTCATTATCAATCCTAACGTTTGTAATCGTCCATCACGAGTTCACAACAATGCAATATCAACGTGGAAAGACACGTGACTCATTTGTGTACAAAACACGGCTGACGGCTTACTACGAGTGGAGTAACAACTGACGATCGCGTTACACACATGAAAAATTATAGCATAGCATTCTTTCTTCCTTTATACCCACCACGGGGAAGCTGTTGGCCTGCATCTCACCTGATGGTAAGTGATGATCAGGCCGAAGGTGACTCAACCACAGAGGAACTGGCTAACTTATCTCTAACTGCCGAAACACAACAATGCTAACATTGTTGTTATGGCGACAGACTTAGATAAGTCTTCCTTTTTCGTGTGGTAGTGACTAACCTAGTGCTAGAGTTTTAAAGCCGCCCATGGGTCTCTGATTCCCTTCACAAGCCGTCGAGAAATATCTGTCAGGCATGCCAGTTTCCTCACGATTTTGACACATGAATGACACATGAATCCGAAAAGTCAGAGATGCGTGCCTTGAGTTCGAACTCGGGACCTATGACATGAAAAGTCAGTCTGACAGACACGCCACTAGACTATCACTGTGCTACCATAAAGCATAGCATTTATCAGCCTACAATGTTCTTACTTCTGGGCCACAGGCCTCCTGTCTTCGAGAGAGCTGTAATCTACAACGCGGGCCCAGTTGGTATAATTACGTCACATGTCTTCGAAATTTTGGTTCTAGGACAGCTGGTTTTCTTCACCGTTTTGCAGCGCCTTTCTGGGTTCAACTCGTAAATCGGGGCTGGTACATTGGGCTACCACTACTCTCCATCATGAAAAATTGTAAAGAAGAAAATATATCAATTAGTGTTTTCCTCTTACACAAATATTGAAGCGGCCAATACTGCGTGTTTTGGTCCTGTTCCTAAGATACGCGTGGGATTTTAAAAACCATAACACAGTGTCATGACAAATGTCAAGTTACTAACCCATTACTCACGACTGTGAGCTATGGACTTCCTTACAGTTTTATTTATTAAAACCAACAGTTTTACGGTAAATAGACGAGAAAACCAAAGTTTAGACGGTTTATGAAGATATTTTCCGAGAACTGCTCTCGGGAAAATATAGATCACGACCTTGTGACTGAGCCTGGCCTATTTAATTAGCGACGAGTCTACATAGCTCTGTTTATGTTATTCAAAGATAGATTTCGCAAGGAAAGATATACGATTATAAATAAATATTATTGATGTTTCTTCAGGAATTCACTGCAATGAATTCTGAATTTACTTCCTGAAAACGCGTCCTTCGCGTTGTTTGGCTTCGGAAACTTTGGCGAATCTGTGTCATCACTGGCATCATTTTAACTGCTACGTGTGTGATTTTCTAAAAAGATAACGGCTTACGGTAAGTTTTTTTATCGTTTACGACACAGTTACATACCTACTTACCATAGCGAAAAAACTCAACAAACACGACAAAATATTGTAAAACATTTTAAAAGAGTAACAAGTTACTACTTATTTTGATTTTATTATTTCTTTCCCATTCTTCCCATACGAAATTACCCTTGTAAATGTTGACGTTCAAAAGCGCCTTTTAATGGCCTAGTTGAAATAAATTATTTGACTTCGACATTCAAATAAAAGTTAGAAAATTTCAAAATATTTGATTGTCGAAGTCAATTAATTCCTTTGAAGTCAACTGACAACAACTAAAATAACTAGCATTAAAAAAAAGTCGTTTAATTCAAACGATTTTTAAATGTTCATATTTTGTTAGTACTTATTTATTACATTATATTAATGAGCTGTTGGGTGTAGACGTGCAGTAGTGTAGTAACAATCGAAGTGTATTTGACGTCAAACGTGTCAGGTGGCGCCACCTACACCAGTTACAAGAGCTACACGTACACACGTTCGGAATTTATTATCAACGCGTCACTCTCCCCAATGCGTGTTTCCTCGCATTTCTTCGTAGTACCACAGATTAAGTAGAACTCAGTACATTAGCACATGAAACACATTACATTGAAAAGGTTTCATAAGAATTGGCGTTTTTATAGCTATATGTTCGAGGTAGTAATTTATATTTATTAAGGTATGCAATCACAATGAGATGATAGCGTAAAGTGATAATATAATAATGGAAGCAGATTATGCGTAAGAAATATGAAAAGCAAAAACATGTCCCAGAAAACAGTTTATATTCACATTTGGCACAGTTTTGCTGTGTGTGGAATACAGTGGAATGTGGATTATGTTAGGAATAGTGTTATTGTATAGCGCAATAAAAGATCGTAATATCTGAAGACAAGGAAAATACATACGTTTATCATACATAACTTATCCTAAGTTCGGAAGTGAGTTTGATTGTTTGTTTTTTACGCTTTCACGATAAATCGGCTGAACAAATTTGGATTTAATTTGGCACATGGGTAGACCATGACCTGATGGGTTAGGGCATAGGATAATTTTCATCCCGATATTCTTTTTTTTTACCCTCAACGGGGAACCTCTTGTGATGCATCTCACCTGATGATGGTAGGTGATGATCAGGCCGAAGGCAGAAGCGAGCTACACCCAGAATCCTCAACCACAGAGGAACTGGCTATCTTATCTCTAAACTGCCGAAACACAATGCTGTTAACATTGTGGTTATGGCGACAGACTTATAAGATGGTGGTAGCTAGCCAGTCGGACTTAGAACAAGCCCTACCAACAACCAAACCGAGCAGAAAATGGTTCTGAGACAGGTGGTTTAACTAAGGCGGTTAACGGTTGCGGTGATGCCCACCAGATCGAGATTTATGCTGGGGAAACCGCGGGGCACAGCTAGTCCTTTATAAATCTGCTAAGTATTTAATTACGCAACACATTTTCGTAAACGATTCCGACTAATCTGTTTCATTTTGACAGTTCAACAACATTCATTGCATTATTTACGTTGTTAAGCAGATTTTTTTTCAAACTTGTGAAGCAAGGATTAGCAATATCCTGACTGATCGCGCGTTAAAAAATAATAATTTTGGAGATTATCAATAAAGACATTTTTTCTTTGTTGTTTTTAAAGTAAATTACTTAAGAGCTCATTAGTGACAGTCAAGCGGATAACTTAATATTTTTTATAGGCCAATTTGGTCATCTTTAAAATAAATTTTAATGATAAATAAATTCTTAACCTTACGAAAAACTCACCCTATCCTAAAAATTTAAGGGCGTAATTTTATTATGGTACAGGCTCATTCATGAAATCATGAGCCACAAAAATGGTTGAAAAATATATACCAGTCTAATGACACGAAAAGAAGCAGGCTAAAAAATACCAACCTCGAGATGCTGTGATATATTATTATAACAAGCCACATTTCCTGCCTATCTGATAATCTTGTCAAGTGCGACTTGGCTCGCAAGGCCGCGCGGTCAATTGAAATACGGCGCGATTGCTTTATGTATTATGTTACTTCCTGTTCAAAAGACCTGCCGCACAATTATTTAAATAAACCACAGCTGGTGAACTGTATACATAAATATTTACGAGAATATGAGCGTATTAGTGTACAAACTTCTGTTATGTTGCCATGGAGACCGCAGAAGGTAAACTTTTGATTTGACCTCGTTTCAGTGATCTTTGTTTTTTTTTTACGACTATGTTTAAAGATTAGAACTTTAACTTAGGTACGCAATGGGTACTTAAATAAATACTTTGTCTTCTGTATTTTATTAGTTAATTTTCCAATTATGATTCGTGTCTTTGACAAATAACATGTTTCATTTTACATTCTGGCAATTTCCATCAGAAATTCCTTTGAGTTTGCGTGATAAAATGTAGAATTTATGGCTTAACTTTAACCTCATTTATTTTATATGAAGGTGGATTGTGCTAAACCAACTGAATAAGAACTAAATGGTTGAACGGCTGTAAACGCATTGACCCTCATAATTTATTATAAACGCTGCTTTTTAAAAACGGCAGGTTAAACACTCGCTCATCATTACCTACTTAAGTTTAAACAACGTTTATAAATAAGGTTTTTTTAATATTTGTTTTTTGGTTATTTTTTTTATTATTATATTTTATTTTTTTGGTGGTAAATAGTTTACACTTCACACGGTGTTAAACAGACAGTTTTAGGAACCCGTTTACTGTGGTTTAGGTATAAAAATACCTCTGATATCTTATGTTTTTATCGCTGTTAAAGTCAACAGTGCCACAAGAGACACCTCTAAAAGATTATTCGCCCACCGCACCCACCCATTTCTCAAAGTCATTTACAATTTGCGTGGGAAGAAAAATGGCTGGCCTTTCATTTTTATTTCTATTCCACTAACCTAAAATAATTAATATAATTAGGTTCTCGTCCACATAATATGGCCGTGAAGCTGTGATTATTAAAAACGTTTTAATTGTAATTCACAGAACAAGGTATTTTTTTAGGGTTACGTACCAAACGGAACCCTATTTCTAAGACTCGCTGTCCATCTGTCTGTCAGCGGGCTGTATCTCATGAGGTCATGAGCCGTAATAGGTAGACGACAGTTGGAATTTCTACAGATTGTGTAAGTATCTCTTTACCGCTCCGCTCAACCGTTACAGTGGCCATCAGGTGGGCATAACAATTAAAAATCTATTGTGTCTCGTTAATGACACTTAAAAGGTTAATAAAAATGAAAAATAAAGGTAGAAAAGAAAGGGGATACAGTAAACGTGTTTTTTCGGCATTTTTTTTTGCTAAATACTTATTGTGCGGTAGTACGGAACTCTTCGTGTTCGAGTTGGACTCGCACTTAGTTCGGTTTTTTTTTATTTCCTGCAAAATAAAACCACTTTACATTGATTTATTATTCAACATACAAGTCTTAGTTATTATCCTTGTTCCGCGCTCTAGGTGACCTAACAAACAAGCTAGACCTATTACAGTACTAGCGTAATCGTAGCTCGTAAGTTAAGGATATTTAGGTTATCGTGCTGTGAGTAAACAATACAAAATGTACGTGAATATGAAGGTAACGCAGCCATAGCATTTCGTGGCTTACTTGACCTAGAAAACAGGTTGTGTGTAAATTGTTCCATAAAAACCATACCTACTGCATATCTTGGCAAATAATTATCTTATTAGCTTTTGGCCGCGACTGCGCCTGCGTGGAGGTCGAAAATTATTCCACGGGAACATACTACTGGGATAAAAACAATTCTATGTGTTAATCCAGTACCCTAATTACGTAATGCACGATCAATAATAAATTGAAATGAATTGAAACAGATTGCTAGTCCATTGCTTCATAAGTTCGAAAAAATAAATTGAGCAGATTTTTTTTTCGAACTTATGAAGCAATGGACTCGCAATCTGTTTCAATACGTAATGCACGATCAATAATATTTATTGATCGTGCATTACGTAATTATGGTACAGGTTATAAACCTAGTGTGCCAAATTATTTATATCCAAATCTGCTCAGCCGTTTTAGCGAATAGTACGAGTATAGTAGGATAATATTATGTAGTAGGATTATTGTAGGATAGTAGGATTTAGTTTTAGAACAAGACACGAGTATGGGTTTCTAAAACGGTATTTAACTTAATCACTATTTCCAGTAACTGTCTGTTAAAGCAAATTATCTATACTTAGACGTAATTAGTAAAGCATAAGATTAATAAAAGAGATTATGGTTCATTTAAATATCTTCAGTTATAATATGTATAAGTTAATTATTATGAATATTAATTAGGTTATTTATAATTATTATTTTATTTTATTTTATTTTATTTTATTATTTTTGGAAAACTTACAGCTAATCAGACACAATGGTTAGAAAGTTTTAACATGAAGATGGCCAATTACAAGTTTTCACACTTAGACTAACAATTAACGTACTAGGTAGCAGACAGTGTTACTTTCGCATTCTGTATATTCATAAATACATATAATAATAATGCAAAAGAAACATTTAACAACATTATGATAAAGAAACAAACTAATAATTAGTAAGTAACAAACAAGGACAACCGTTTTATAAAATAACATAACATCACGCCTTGTTTCCCCGAAGGGATGGGCAGAGGTGTACCTATAGTCACATTTCTCCAGTTATGTTTAATTCTCATGTAATAGGGGGCGAGCCTATTGCCATCCACTGGCCACAAATCCAGATTAGGCTGCTACTGAGAAATCCAAAATAAAACAACCCAATAACACGTTGCCCGACCAGAGCATCGAATCCAGGACCTCATGCACAGCAGTAGCGCTTGCGACCACTAGACCAACGCGGCAACGAGGCAGTCAGAGGTTATTAAATGTCGGCGGGTAAACTAGTTTTACTATTATCTAGAAGCCTTTTAAATGATTGTTTAGGAAAACCAATCATAAGTAATAATATTTTCAAAATTGACATTCCCGTATCCGTAGCAATGTCGTAGCACATCTATAGGTCTACGACACGCCTACAACACGCCTACGGGCTACGACATTAATTTTTTGAACATACTATAAATTGATATCTCCACAAATTATTTGTTGCATGAGTTTTGTGCAGATATTTTAACTGGCTCCAAAACTAGTAACACGAGTTATTCAACTTCTAGAAATATTTTCGAAAAGAGAAATCGAAACCAGTTTAATACTTTATCTACAACAACTTTTAAACACTTTTAAACTTCCAGTAGTATCTGCAACTAAAATCGAATAGATCTCTTGGTGAATAGAATAGAGTAATTATTTTTATATAATGTCGGCAAGTTCGCACATCTCTGCATTGTGTGGCTGTGATGCAACGCGTTGTGAAAGCCGATACCGCTGGAATTGGGTTAGCACTGCGCGCGCGTCGCTCGCACCGCGCGTGCGTCGTAGCAAGGCGCTTTTAATGTTGTGTTATTGTTGTTATAATTTGGGGATTTTTGTATTGAATATTCCTTGTTATGCAATGGCCTCTGCAGCCCCATCAACCATTTAGTTTCACAGTTTATATTGCCGAATTCGCTAAGAAAAACCTACTTTTAAAATGAGCCCTGCGGGAGGGCTCCCGACATCCCATATGCGACTTGAGTGAACCCTCCAGGAGGTTTCCCGGCACTGAACGTGTAACTTACAGGTCAAGCCGTGAAAACCGTATGCGAAGGAAGGATGGGTCGCTAGATAAGTAGATTAGAAAAAGATACTAGATATACCTACCACAGGAAGCGGAAACGCATATCATCCATCACGTAATGTGACTACAACCCGGAAAAAATTAGAATTACTTAGATGCAGTCAAAAATTAAAATCGCAGTTAGCTAATCACCTTTCAAGATGGAATCACCGTTTAACCGTATAAATTACGGTTTCTTGCACAATTTTTACGGTTATACAACACGCTGGTGTATGTTCCGGTTAGGTATGAAAGTCGTTGGTACAAGGTCGACTAAACCACGTAGCAGATGGCTACTTGGAAGGAGGATATCGAAAAGAAAAAGTTTGCTATCTTGTTCTGGCGAAGAAACGTCCGTCGTGGTTGTCCAAAAAGTGTGCAAAATAGATAGGTTAAAGAAATCTCGTTTTCCTTTCTTCTATAACATGAGAAAGAGTATGATACCCAAAAAAAAAAAGAAATAGATATGGCCAAACTTTTTTCTTTTTTTTTTTCGTGTGGGAAATCATCAAATGACTAGGGCGGAGCGGAAGGGCGTGTCAGACTCTTACTGACTAAAACCCACCCGTGTTCCTTCCCTTGCCTTGCCAGGGGCCACGTTTTCCCCTTAGGACTACCCGCAACCCAGGTAGGCATAAGCTCTAGCGGACCCCGTCAGTTTTGCTGACATCTCTTTGAGGCGCGCGTGGAACACGACGCGCCGTCGACCTGGGCCTGGTCCTTATCGGACGGCGAGCTGCCCGTTGCTCCCCGTCCGCAAGCCCGCGCCTATGGTGGCCGGATATCTGCTACCAATTCCCGACGCCCAGGGCGTCTCCTACGGCGGTGGCGGCTAGGGCTGCTAGTGCGAGGCATTTGCCTCTCCCTCTCGCGCTCCGCCTCCTCCTTCGCGAGCATTACTGCTTCGCAGCTCCGCACCATGGCCTGGACCAGGGCCGGACGCGAGAGGTCACTGCCGCCGATCGCCCCCATGAGGACACGGCGGTGCTCCGCCCAAGCCGGGCAGACCTCCACCGTATGCTCCACCGTGTTCTCCGGGCGATCCACACAGTGGTGACACCCGGGCGTTTTCTCCCGCAGATATTATCTACCTTAGTGTAAAGGATCACATTTAGGGCCTTTTCCACCAGGGGCGTAGACTCCGTACAAGCCGATTCCTATCGGCTTCCCTTCGGTAATTCGGAACACAACCACTCTATCGTCATTGAATAATCACACTATAAGTATTTGAATACAATTAAAACATTACAAAACGCCTACATAAAAATTTTTGTCTTTATATCCCAACAACAAAACATTTCGCTCTAAAATAACTCGTAGGCGCGTACGGGTTATCGTGAATTTAATTTCTATAGAAAATATAGTCCGTCTTGACGTCACTCGGTCACGTGACACCGCCCTTTCTTAGCAGCCGAGTAAGCCGGTTTGCAACGAGTTACTATAGGGACAGTAGGCGAAAACGCGCTCGTGTGAACGAGAAAGAACTATGTATTGCTATTACTCACTCGTTCTCGCATTTGATATTCGGTTGTTGTCGTTGAGTATCGTAATGCGTTCGGCTCGGTGTTCGGACATCAAAACATTATTTCATCATTCGATTGACAATGTGTTGGTTTTTGTCGTAATCGCAACCATATAATTTGTTTACAGTAGTTAATTTGCATTTTGTATTCATTGTATTCATTAGTTTATCATTACTAGTACGAGTAATATTTGTTTTCAGGTATAGAAAAGTGATTAAGATAGTGTTTGTGTTATGAGTTTAGTGAAAGAAACGTACGTTGATTGAACTACGTTGTAATTAGGTATTTGGGGTAAGTAGAAAGTTTTGTAAGTTGAACTTACATCATTAGAGTAGATTTGAAAAATGATTAGTACTATCAGTAGGATTAGGATGGCGGCAAATAGTTTTGATTGTTGCTTGACGAATTATTTACTTTGTGAGGAAACATGCTTTTCAAGGTTTGAAAATAAGAAACACATAATTAATACTGAATTCTTTATTAATACCTACATTATGAAACAAATTCCTTAATTAAATATACTTTTTGTATTATAATTACATTTGATTTCACTCTTAGAGTAAAATCAGATGTGCTGTCATCTTGTGTTGAAACGCCAAACTAGCTTCACAAATCTCAAAATAGTATTTCTACTCGCCGACAGATGTCGTTAAACGAATCACAGAACAACTTGATTATTTTTCGCTAATTCGTATGAAGCTCCTATTAGAAAAGTAAATCGAAATAGGAATTTAAGAAACGGTTTATTGACACCATTATTTTGTTAGATACACAAGAAGTAGCTTTTCGCGGCCACGATGAAGGTCTGAATTCCAATAACCGCGGTAACTATATCAAAACTTTGTTATATCTGAGGAAATATGATCCGTAATGAACTCGCATTTAGAACTATGATCTTCAGTTCAGAACCCCGTGTTTTCTGGTCTCTCTAGTGATATTCAAAATGATTTAATACATTGTATTGCATCCGTTTTACGAGACCACATTAGATTAGAGATAGATAAAGCTCAATTTCTGTCTGTAATGATTGACGAAACTCCAGATGTCAGTCATAGGGAGCAATTAACTGTAATTTTTCGATATTTATCAGAAACTGGAATTGAAGAACGATTCCTGGGTTTTTACGATGTTAGCGAAAGTCGAACTGCTGAAGTTTTATCCAAACAGTTGTTAGAAATACTTGACCAGTATCGTTGTAGAAATAAGTTAGTTGGTCAATCTTACGACGGCGCGGCAGTTATGTCTGGCGAGCCACGGTGGAGTACAAGCGAAAATTCGTGATGCAAGTCCATATGGCAATGTTTGTCCCATGTTACGCTCATATATTAAATTTAGTACTGAGCCGTTCCCTTGAAAATATTCAGGAAATGAAAACGTTTTTTGGACACGTAAATAGTATCTATCATCTTATCATATAGTAAATAGTAACATCTGCCTGTACAAGACTGAAGAGCCAGAAAGCTAGCCACAAATTGTAAGTAACTGGACTTCACGTACGGCTGCAGCCCCTGGTTTTTTTTTTTTTTTTTTTTTTTTTTTTTCCTTTTGTTTTGGCTCCGGCTTACCTTTTCTATTACGGCACCCTTCGCCACTGTTTTCCACGATGGCTTTTAAAAATAAGCTATGCATAGCTAGGTGGTAGGTACTTGTCCACATTATTATTATTATTTTAAGCCTGTAAGATAATAAATTATATAAATATTATCTTGAAAAAAGTAAATAAGTTTCATAATATTATGCAATTTAGCAACTCATCTCTTATATCAGCATTTTTTTTAATTTTGTCTACTTATGGCAGTAAATGTCACATTGATGTTATCTCTACACTTGGTATGCTGTAGGTACGTTGTTGTTGTTTTGACTGAAAATACTTAAATGGCCTAATCACTCAATAACTAGGTACACCCAATCTACATAAGGTACCTACAATCTTATGTACCTTGAGTGGTTAGCTTGCGTGTTCTGTACTGAGCTCAGGCAATGCGTCATGCGTTCAGCCAGTGATAGGACTCGCCCATCCAGGAAGGAGCGCTGTCACAAATTAGACGCATTATTAATTTATTATTATTATACATAAAAGGTAATTTAATAAAACACGTAAGTATACTAAAAGATCAATAATTAAGTTATCTTTAACATGGGGAAAGTTTCAGAAAAATACGCTAATTCTCCGTTTTTTAACCGCGATATAGACTACTATGTACAGACTATAAAGCTACCATTTAGGTACTGGGTATGTCTTTCATTGACTTGAATGTGCCCTGGCGGCTGAGAGTATGTCATGCTCACTCTAATGTCACGCTGACGGTGGCGTGTGTGTTGGATCATTTAGCTCCCTTCAAAATGGTTGAGCTGAATGGTGCTGTGCTAATCCATGCGTCATGTTCGTGAACGGGCGCCGTCAGTTGTGACTGGTCATCTCATAGCTGCCATGGCTTATTTTAATTTGATTTAATTTTTTAATTGTTTTATTTTTGTTTTTATCTTTTATTACGGACGCTTTTAACGTTTTGCATCGTTCTCACATGTATAAGTTCAACATGAATGATGTAACCAATATTTTGTAACCAAAGGACCATGACCAATTTTGTATGGTACCCCGTCCCCCCCCTCCAACAGCCATGTGATACATGCCAATATGTTTATAAGGATCCAGAAAAAGACTTACTGTTTTGTTCAATTGCAAAATCAATGGGATTTTTTTGTAATAACAAAAAACATTTTGGTTGGCTAACCTAACCTAAAATAACCTTACCCATCCTTACCTTTTTTTTTTTTTTTTTTTTTCTCGGGGTGGAAATCCTCATGGATGTCCTCCGCCCTGGGGTGGGCGAAGGGGTCTGTCAGACTCTTACTGACTAAAACCACCCCGGTGTTCCCTCGCACACCTGCGTCGGGGGGCTGCGGGAGCAAATTGCGACTTCCGCTGCCCCGGACTGGTGACGGCCCGCACTCTGCGGGCCCCGTCCCGTAGGGGGAGTGAGGTGTGCAAACTCCCCCCGTTACGTCTTAGAGTGGCGCGCGTGGAACACTACGCGCCGCCATCTCGGGTCCTGTGTGATGGGGGGCGACGGATGTCCCCGAATCCGTCGCCCCTGGACCCATTTAGGGGGGCCATTTATGCCGCGCCGTGTCCTCCCGACAATGGACGCAGTGGTGACACCGAGCGTCCGGCTCCCTGTTTATGCGACACAGGTACTTCCCGAAGCAGCCATGCCCCGAGAGCACCTGCGTCACCCGAAACGACAGGGAGCCGTGCCTCCTCCCGAGCCAGTCGTCGAGCACCGGCCGGACCGCGTCGATGGTGACGAGGCCGGCGGTGGGGCGTGAAAGCCTTTCCCGCCATTCCGCCACCAGGACCTCGCGAAGCTGAGACCGACGCAGCTCCATGTGTCGCTGCATCGGTCGCTCGCCCCGCGCTGTGGCTTCCTCGCGCCACCGATGAAGTGACGCGAGCACCTTCGCCTCCAGGTCCCAGGGCGGGGATCCGGCCAGTGCACAAGCCGCCTCGTAGGAGATCGTGCGATACCCCCTGATGACTCTGACGGCCATCGCTCTCTGCGGCTTACGCAATACAGCGATGCTACCGGCCGTCAGGTCAGCCGCCCAGATAGGGATCCTTACCTAACCTAACCTAACATAACCTAACCTTTTTTTTTTTTTTTTTTTTTTTTCTCGGGGTGGAAATCCTCATGGATGTCCTCCGCCCTGGGGTGGGCGAAGGGGTCTGTCAGACTCTTACTGACTAAAACCACCCCGGTGTTCCCTCGCACACTTGCGTCGGGGGGCTGCGGGAGCAAATTGCGACTTCCGCTGCCCCGGACTGGTGACGGCCCGCACTCTGCGGGCCCCGTCCCGTAGGGGGAGTGAGGTGTGCAAACTCCCCCCGTTACGTCTTAGAGTGGCGCGCGTGGAACACTACGCGCCGCCATCTCGGGTCCTGTGTGATGGGGGGCGACGGATGTCCCCGAATCCGTCGCCCCTGGACCCATTTAGGGGGGCTGGAAGAGGGCGTTATCCGCCCTCCGCCGACGCCCGGTGCGCCTGCTGCGGGCCGGGTGAGTGGACGAGATCTCCCTCTCCCTTTCCGCAGCCTCCTTCTGCGAGATGACTGTCTCGCAGAAGGAAACCACCGCGTCCCACGACTCGGCACTCCCGACCATCGAACGAACGACGGCCGGTAGTGACAAGTCGGCTCCAACTTCTGAAACGAGGGCACGGCGCGGCTCCTCCCACGCGGCACACTCTGCCAATGTATGCCGCGCCGTGTCCTCCCAACATAACCTAACCTAACCTAACCTAACAGTGATAAACTGATCTTGAATTTTGAAGGTCACATGGCACTCCTGAATGATGAACAGCATTTGTGTATTCTTGTGATTGGGTAATTGTACAAAAGATTAAAAGAAAAAAGTGGGTTAGGTTAGGCTAACCTAACCTCGCCCTCTACCAGCCCCCGTAAACAGGTCTATAGGGACAGCGGACTCGGGGAGGTCCACCGCCTCCCTTCCAGAAGGACCCGTAGTGGCGGCACGTAGTGTTCCAAGCGCGCCCCTTTTTGACGTCGCAGCAGGAGTGAGGTGCGAGACTCACGGGCATGTGGTGGCCCGCATTGTGGGTCGGACCCCGTCCCCCCCCCTCCAACAGCCATGTGATACATGCCAATATGTTTATAAGGATCCAGAAAAAAACTTACTATCTTGTTCAATTGCAAAATCAATGGGATTTTATGTAATAACAAAAAACATTTTGGTTGGCTAACCTAACCTAACCTAACCTTACCCATCCTTACCTTTTTTTTTTTTTTTTTCTCGGGGTGGAAATCCTCATGGATGTCCTCCGCCCTGGGGTGGGCGAAGGGGTCTGTCAGACTCTTACTGACTAAAACCACCCCGGTGTTCCCTCGCACACTTGCGTCGGAGGGCTGCGGGAGCAAATTGCGACTTCCGCTGCCCCGGACTGGTGACGGCCCGCACTCTGCGGGCCCCGTCCCGTAGGGGGAGTGAGGTGTGCAAACTCCCCCCGTTACGTCTTAGAGTGGCGCGCGTGGAACACTACGCGCCGCCATCTCGGGTCATGTGTGATGGGGGGCGACGGATGTCCCCGAATCCGTCGCCCCTGGACCCATTTAGAGGGGCTGGAAGAGGGCGTTATCCGCCCTCCGCCGACGCCCGGTGCGCCTGCTGCGGGCCGGGTGAGTGGACGAGATCTCCCTCTCCCTTTCCGCAGCCTCCTTCTGCGAGATGACTGTCTCGCAGAAGGAAACCACCGCGTCCCACGACTCGGCACTCCCGACCATCGAACGAACGACAGCCGGCAGTGACAAGTCGGCTCCAACTTCTGGAACGAGGGCACGGCGCGGCTCCTCCCACGCGGCACACTCTGCCAATGTATGCCGCGCCGTGTCCTCCCGACAATGGACGCAGTGAACATGACCTAACCTAACCTAACAGTGATAAACTGATCTTGAATTTTGAAGGTCACATGGCACTCTTGAATAATGAACAGCATTTGTGTATTCTTGTGATTGGGTAATTGTACAAAAGATTAAAAGAAAAAAGTGAGTTAGGTTAGGCTAACCTAACCTAACCTAAGAATTGACGAGAATATCCGTCAGGCCATAGAGTGAAACAGCTCACAGACGATACTAGCCATTATTTAGCAGTAAAAATAGTGATTAAAAATCAAAGATATGGTTTACAACATGTTATTTTGTGCCAAAAATAATAACATTAAAACATGATTTTTCTGGGATATCCCATATTTTTGACAGATGTCGTCATAGTAAAAATTGATCACCTTACCAAGATGGTTGGACTGAGATACATTTTAAATCTGTTGGTCGGTGTAAGGTTTGGGGGGACGTTTTAACGCATCGTCCTTTTTATTTAAAAGATTGTCCGTGGAGTTTCTTGCCCGTTCTTCTCCATAGGTACCTACTACGCTTTGGAATGGGCATCTAGCTTCATCTTTTCTGACTGACCGACCCCTTGACAATTCAAAAGTGCCTGTAATTGGTTTATTTGAAATAAATGCTTTGTGTTTGAGTTTGAGTTTGACTTTACAAATTCATTTCAATATGTAATATGAACATAATCTAAAATATTAGTTATTAAGAAAATGCTCAAACTCAAACTCAAACTCAAACATATATTTTTTCTAAATCATTAACACTATTCGTTTAGACGTGTTCTTCAGTATAAAATCGTTAAAAATCAGTTATCGTCGCCTTAAGTAAAACTTAATTCCACCCAAAATAATGATTGTTCGACTTTGACCTATCCTAGGTCAAAATGTAACACAATTTTTTTTTATTATTCTTTAAGTCAGTTTTCCATTACTAAAATACATACTCTACAAGAATAGGTAAAACTAATCAAAGTAAAAACAGTAAACAAAGACCTACCTAATACGAAAGATCTTCCTTTCGGCACTACGTAGGTACGACGCGACGCGACGGTGCACTAGGTACTTAAAATTTTAAAATTAATTTTTTCTTAAAATAAATTTTTCAAACGCCTGGCGCCATTTTCTTTTTTTCCTTATGTCAACGTAAGCGAGTATGACATAATGTGAGACCACACACATATTAATGAGCACTAGACTAACATAATAATAAGACTAGAATTAATTGATACTACAATAAAGCAATGTATAATGTACATAAATGCACATAAATATAATACGTTTTTATGTATAATAACGATAAATAGTTTCATAGCCGGATTCTATTAGGCGATTACATAAAAAGTCTGTGCCTGCAAAACCAACGAATAGCTTCCATTAGGAAGGCTATTCATATTTCATACTTACGGGTCTATTTATTAGTAAACAGCTTAGGAATAGTAGAAGGGTCGTGTAGTGAGCAGAGTCAGCCCTCCGCACATCCATTATCATATCAATATTAAAAAAGCGAAAGTAAACCTGCGTGTCTGTCTATTACATATTCACGTCGTAACGGCTGAACGGATTTGTATGAAATTTGGCACACGGATAGACCATGACCTGGGTAAAGAAGACATAGGAATTATCCCGGTTTTCCGGCAACCACGCGGGCGAAACCGCGGACAAAAGCTACAAAAATGTTCATGCGATCCCTCCACAGATTTGATATCCGTCAGTTTTACCATCACAGAATCTTTTGAACCGTCAGGTGATAAAACTACTCAAGCAAGAGTGCTTGAGTAGTAGTATGATGGCCATAAGGCTTGACTAGATCCTCAAGCCTTATGGCCATCATATTTTATGGCCATCATATTTTACAGCAAAATTTAAATCTATCTGCCTAGCATTTTCCCAACTATGTTATGTTGGGTCAGCAAAATGTATAGATACTAATATAAGGAACAGGGTAGAGCCAATGATTACTTATTGTAAATTGCAATGCAGCAGTCAGTGCGCAGTGCCGGTGCATCACGATAATCGTGCGCATTGAACAGCTGATTCTGTGAACCCACGCACTGGATTGGAACAACTTTGTGTAAGGATATCCTTGCGATTCTTATCTGGTTCCGATTGACTAGAGCTCGGTTGTCATATCTTTTTTTTTTTTTTTGTAATTAGAAAGTTATATGGAAAGGTACCAAAAATTCGAAGACATGTGACATCCACCAACCCGCACTGGGCGCGCGCGGTGGATTACGGCCCACTCCGTCTCACAGAGAGGAGGCCTGTGTCCCAGCAGTGGGAACGTTAATAGGCTAATGATGATGATGATGGAAAGGTGTACCAACGACCTGGCGAAGGTCGCAGGAATCCGATGTGGCGACGCTTGGAAGGCCTATGAGTAATGACGAGTACTGGTCTTCTGTCGGCTGAAATTATGATGATTAGAAAAAAAAGTCCCGTACAAAATTCTGGTAAATTAAAGCAGTTTTGCTAAACACTTTTTTGTCAGTGCACTGAACTATTAATTATGCATCGACGTTGTTTTGTTGGCCGGTAAACAACGGCCGCCACGTGGATACACCGGTGCCAAAAAGTAATGTATACTACAGAAATTGAGACAACTGCATAAATAACGCAGTCAAGGTACTTACGTTACCTACGAGTATATACTCGGCGTGTTTAGTAGAAATATAAAATTACTAGCTGCGCCCCGCTGTTTCATTCGCATAAGTGGGAATATCGAGATAAAAAGTATCCTATGTCTAACCCATGTGCTAAATTTCATCTAAATCTGTTCAGCCGTTTTAGCGTGAAAGTGGAACGAACAAATACTTTCGCATTTATAATTTATTATACAAGGTGGAGACGACAATACAACAAAAAATTTAACGGCGTGTCCATAATGACGTTCCATTCTGTATACAAAAATTCAATTGAATTTATTTAATATATATCCACGCCAAAAATCCACCCCTGATGGTAATGGCCCCGGGTGATGCCCTGATTCTGAAATGTTTGCCCGAGTATTCACCCAAGGCCTAATTTTTTGTTGTATGGTAGTCTCCACATTGTATGACGGAGCTATGCCCGAACATACATTGAAAAAAAAAAGCAGTCTTTGGGGACTGCCGATAGAAGTGAAAACTAAGTAACTTTTTGATTCTGGCGTAAACTGGCGTTGATGTCTTTCGTTAAGTAACTTTTTGATTCTCACGTTGATGTCTTTCGTTCGAGCGTTAGGTGACGATGCCGGGAGTTCCATGATTTTTGTTCACCTAAAAAGTGCTCAACAACGCGCATAAAGAAGTTTTCACTTTAAAAAAAATATCTAAATTGAGAACCTCCTCCTTTTTTTTTAAGTCGTTTAAAACAAACTAAGGAGGAATTATGAAAGTCTGAATGAAGGTCAGACACAAAGCACACAGAAAAACATCACAAGACTTAAAGCTTATTAAAAATCCAAGTCCAACCAGACATTATTATTCCGGCCGGCTAGGCTGCGACATGGCTTTGACCCGCTCGGATTTGGGTCAAGAGGAATCGATTTATAACAACCAAGTTTGCATCTATTCGACTGATCCGATGAATTATAAAGTGGCATCAAAGTGGAGCGGTATTTGGAGTTGCCGGATGTAGGCTTAACTTTAAAGTATTCGGAAAGGATTGACGTAACCATTGCCAAGTTGAAAGTGGATAGAGTTGCAAGCTCATTGCCACTATTCTGTGTTGAGTTTGAATGTTTGAGCACAGTTTTGGTTCCAGATGATGCAGAAATAGATCGATTAAGTTATAAACTATTGTAGCTACCCAAAGCTATTGAAGAAGATTTTTTAGAAGATGATATTGTAGGTCCATTAAGATCACCAAGCTTGACATATCTTCTACAAAACTATAATAATAATAATAGTTTTAGGGGGCTCATTATTGAGTGTGCAAGTCACCCCCTGCCCTTTTATCCGTGTATACCATAACATTGATCAGATAGGGGACATAGACCTTCCATAGTTCTAGATAACCAATTCACTATAGCCACCCAAACCCATACCCCAATATTTTTTGTTTCGTTTTTCTGCAATAGTCCTCCTCTGCGAGTTGGCTTCGGTCCCTCGTATGCCTTTTAAAGGATCGGGATCCCAGGGACCCGAGAAATGTCTACAAAAAAAAAAAACCTGAAAAGATTTGTTTTTTTGAATGGAATTTGGCACATGGGTAGACCATGACCTGGGTTAGGACATAGAATACGTTTTATCTCGATTTTCCCACGGGATCGAGACTTATACGAGTGAAACCGCGGGGCGCAGCTAGTTCCATAAAATATTATTGTAATAATCCTAATAAATTCTAACTAATATTATAATTGCGAAAGTGAGTTTTTATGTTTCGCACGCTAAAATTTCTGAACGGATTTGGATAAAATTTGGAACAGCTGTAGACCTTGACCTGCAGAAGGACATAAGCTAAGCTATGGACTAAAATTTATGTCTGAAATAAATAAATAAATTAAATTAAATTAAATTATAAGCTATTATAAGCTTTTTATTCTGGATCATCGCAGACGAAGTCGATGGCAACAGCTAGTAATTTATAATGGTGATGGACATGGTTGATGTAGTTGGTTGATGGATGGTGAGTAACATGGTTAGACGGTGCTTGGAACGTAGTTTTTATTGTTGTTGTAGATAAGAAGATGCTACCTACTTGTCATCTTTTTAACAGAGGTATTGACATTCTCGCCTTCTAAAAATAGACATCTTGTAGGTTAACACGCTTTAGCTATAAGAGAGGTCAAGGTGTGTCATTTGATGAGAATAAAAATCCAATAGACAAATGTTAAGCCTACACAGCAAGACAGAGTCATTTAAAACCTGTATTGACCTTGATTATAAGCACAAAAGGAATTAATTTGCGTAAATACTCTAATCTTAAGGTTATCGAGCTCAGAAACGAGATTTTCCATATTTTTTTCCTTCCTTACTTCCACTACATACTTACCTTCGTAATTATTAGGAAGGTTGATGACTTTGAGGTTTATGATGCTACCCAAGTACCCCCTTAACACGTTAAAAGTGAGGTAAGTAGATTGTTTTTCTTTGAGATTGGTTATATTATAGCTTTCCTTGTGTACTTGCACACAGTTAGGCATTGAAAGAGAAGATTATTCTTCTTTGAGAATATTCTTTTTTGCAGCTTGCAATTAATCTTGCTCTCAGGAACAGGTGGTGGGAACAACGCATATTGTGCGTGAGGGTCCTTCATGGCTACACTGGATGTTGGAGTTGGTTGGGTCGATAATATCACGTTGCCTAACCAAACAGCGGCAGACGGTTAGCTTAAAAAAGTAGGTACTCTTATGAAAAATGTTTGTAGAGGTATAAGGTACTTTACATTTATAATTAAAGAGTCCTCTTATTTATTAAAACACCACAAAATCAATATGGTTATACGGTACCAAAGGATATTTAACAGGGTAAACCCCTACTTAATCTCAGAAATCAAAAGGACGCTAACGACTTTACCTCCACATATGTGACTATGGGAATTTGTATGCGTCATTTGAGTTTAATGACTCACTTGAAAGCTATCGACCTTACTTAACGACATTAGGTTCGGAGAAATAGGTGTTAAATTGTTCACCATAAATATAGAAAGAGAAAACGTTTATTTATTTAACAGACAAAGAGCAATGAACGACGATTATTAACGTTCTTTGCAAAAAGGTAATTGTGTCAGAACTCGGTCTTTTGGAGCAAGTAAGTAGATATAGAACGAAGAACAGCCATAAAACGAAGTTCAGTAACATAAGATTAAAGCGATTAGATAGACAGATAGACACACTGGCAGATATAAATGAACGTTACTAAATCAAAGAACAATCGTCACGCTTCTTTGATATTCTCTCAGATCATTAAAAAACTGTTAGATTTATAATTAATTGATCTGTTAACAATGTGTTATGTGACGAAGATGTTTATAGTACTTAAGTAGTTATATGTATTTTATTTTCACATGCCACGCTCCGGGTCAATCATATCAGTTGAGTAATACTTACTGTGACCATGCGATAATTGCCATTATCTGTTTACTGTGTAATTGTACTCTTATATACATAAGTAGGTATTATAGCAAGTAGTAAATATTTACTTCCACTTGTTGTTGAACTATCTGCTATTATTGTACCTGTTTCCATTCAATTAAATTCATTTATTTCAGATAAATTACAATCGTTATCATAATCATCCATAGTACATGGTCCATATTTATACATAGTTGTAAATATATATTCTAACAATAAAGAGGACTAACGAAATAACAATGTTTTAGTTTTACATAGTAGAGAACCTTCCCGATTCTCGTTTTTCCTCAACGTCGTAGGTATCTAATGTATGATTATTATTAATAGGTATCTAAATGTATTACTTGTAGGAGGAGCTCGTGGCTAAGTAATAACAAGCCGCACGGATCGATCCATCAGGTTAAGCTACGCTTGCCAGGGTTGGTCAGTGGATGGGTGACCATCTTCACATACCGAGACTCCTCCGTGCCTCGGAAAGCACGTTAAGCCGTTGGTCCCGGCTGTCATTTGTGGATCTTTGACAGTCGTTACGAGTCGTCAGAAGCCCGAAAGTCTGACACCAGTCTTACCAAGGGGTATCGTATTACCCAGTAACTGGGTTGTGGAGGTCAGATAGGCAGTCGCTCCATGTAAAATACTGGTAT
This sequence comes from Conistra vaccinii, assembly GCA_948150665.1. Classification (NCBI taxonomy): domain Eukaryota; kingdom Metazoa; phylum Arthropoda; class Insecta; order Lepidoptera; family Noctuidae; genus Conistra; species Conistra vaccinii. The sequence goes on from OX411318.1 coordinate 19,314,786, forward strand.
TCAGCTGCAACCGGTAAGACTGGAAGCCGACCCCAAGATAGTTGGGAAAAAGGCTAGGAAGATTGATCTAAATGTATTACTTATTGTGCATGAAACAATAATATTAACGAGGTAAACCGTGAAACAAATTAAACATAATTATATTAAGTACCTACCGAACTTAAGGCAAGAACACAAGTTTGATATTTGATTGATGACTGCAATTATAAGCGAATGCGTGCGCGCACCGTTGCACGTTGTCGTGTCGATATCGCAAAAAGTTCTTGTAACCGGTTTCGATACCAAGCCTCGACAATCAGGTACTGCCATTGAACACACGCGACTGTCAGAAACACCGTACTGTGTTATGACCATCACTCTCCATTTTTGTTGTTATTAAATTTAAATTAAGTGTTTAGAAATGAACTATACCTAGCTAAGGCATTCGACATGATTATGGGTTCAGTTTGGTCTATATGCAGATAGTTCTTGGAAATATACAATGTTGGGTTTTTTCAAACACCCTATGAAATATTCATTGTCGAAATAAAATAAAAAAAATCAATAAAATATCGTCATAACAAATACATGGTTTGGTGTTCCACAAGGAAACCTTTTAGGAACATTTCTGTTTTGCTCTTTTCTATTTCTCTAGATTCTCTACTACTATATAACCATCTTATGTAATCAAGATTGATTTTTGTCTTATTGTTGTGTTATTAGTAGTCAACATTGAATAAACTGTCTTCTGACCCACTTTAATCTTATGTAAAGTAATTTAAAAAGATCCCGGAATCTCATGGCTACACTAAGCTACAATTCGCATGTCGTGATACAGCCGATTGTACCTCAGAAAGAGTGATTTATTGAGGCCCGCCCACGGCTCAGCCTCGCTCATTATATCGATTAACAAACACTATAATTACACGAACATCAGCATTTATTATCGTGTTCTCCGGAAATTAACGGATATTTGAGGAGCAGATAAATGAAAGATAAGAAAGCTTAAGAATAAGTAGTTACCTACCTACATAGGCTACTTCACAAATATTTTTTTTTTTTAAATTGCAAAGTAGAAGAAGTAGGTGGAGTAGGAGTGGTAGTAGTAGTTTTTATCTATTTAAAATAATGGAAAAAGGAAGAAAAAAATCTGCACATTGCGGGCGTGGCCTAGGAAAACAATCAATTCAATGCGGACCTAAGTAGACCGCTGCAAGCACAATCTAGCAAAATTAGGGATAATATATATCACCGATACTCAGTGTGAATGCGGTAGACCAAACCATGGCCCATATGTTGGAGTGTGTAACTAAAGTGTGAACACACCTGCACTTCTGAGGACCTCAAAATAAAAAAGGGGAATTATAAAACGATCGAATAAAAAAAAACTTTGCGACTGATGATGAGATACTGTTTTAATAACTTGACCGGTATGAATTTGAGTAAGCGAAAAATTAACTAAACTAACGACGAATATTGATTAATAATAAAATCCAGAACGAGCTTACAAAAAGTGGGTTGTGATTAATCCATTTCAGATATTAAAATTCTAGCCGTGCGACTAAATTACTAAGTGAGCGACTAGAAATACAGAGAGAACAACTTCAATATTATGATAGAGACGATTTTTCCAATTGAGGTTATACATAACGAACTACTAAAAAGTTCATTTTAAGCAACGTTTGGTAGCTGCTTTATTAATGATTATTGGTTACTGATATTCTCTTTGAGGTCTTATGTTTTTTATTTTGATACGATTGTTTAATGAAAACTACAGACTGTTTGATGCGAATGGGGGTGGCTCGACGAATCGATGCAGTTAGGTGAGTTGGGCTGCGGACAGGTGTTGCGTGTTTACGATGGGTATCCCTCTATCTGGCAGAATTTTGATGCTCCAAAGTTTATTTGGCATAACACACTTGGTATAAACTTCATTAAACAAATATTTGTAAGGTACAAAAATTAAAAACGAATCGCTGCAAAACCGACTCCACGTAGTCTTTTCTGCCCTACCCCTAGAGTGTAATTTAAACCCGCGTAGGCGCGGAGGGGCTAGGCGGCCCGCGAGCTGAGGAGCAGGTGGTTTCAAGGTCCGCCGCTGCGGCTGAGGCTGGCCGGCATCGCCAGCCGGCCAGCAAGCCGAAGCTGCGGTGGTGAGCGTTAAAATCATCTGCGACGGTAAGCTCGCGTGGGACCGCCGGAGCCCCGCAGCGCCGGAGCCGTGACAGAAACCATACCTGCTGCATGTGGCAATAGTGTTTCTTCAAATAGTTATTTCATAAGAAAATCAAAAAAAATGTGAGCTCATACTCTGCTCATTATAGTATTTTTCAAAGTGGTTTTTCTATTCGAAACACTTCATTTAAGATATAATGCCGCTCAGTATAAATAAATAATTTGCCAAATATTGAAAAAAATGCAGGACGTAACGTTGACACTCAAACATATATTAGGTCACTCACATATTATGAAGCTTCTCATTTTGTATTTTAAGTAACTCAAATTTAGTGTTTGTAAGTTGCTGTTATGTTGATTTCTCGTCACTCGCAGTCAGTCGCTCACTACTATAACTTAAATTAATTATTTTTGTCACTTAAAACATGAATTTACAGTCACTCGTTTAAATACTACCCAATAAAAAATGGCACTGATGCCGCGATTGGCGTGGCCACCTACTAGGCCCAACTCATACTACATCTATTTACCATCGACTCGAAAAAAAGAAGAATATGTCTAAGAAGTAACTTAATACTCATTCGATTCGGAGAAAGAAATAGGTTACTACTAAACATTTTAAATCTTAGAAAAGATTTATAGACCGTACAAAAAATAACAGATATAATTTTATCGGAACACTAACTAAACACACATTTTCTATTTCAATGGAAGTTTGCTCGTAAAATGTTGTCGCAGAGAGATAACGTTATTTGTGAGACCACCGCGTTTTATTGACATGTGAACGATTTTCACTTGTTTATCTGAAACAACAGCAAACGAACGTCCACACGATCTGAGTAAACATAACTTATCCAGTTGTTATCCCAGGATAAACAACAATGTCCGACTCTACAATATTTTGGAGTGCAAAAGTTCGTAATCTATTTCATAATTTTACTGCTTTATTGTTGTTGGTAAAAGATAAAGGAGATTTCCGAGAGCAGTGGTGGCCCAGTGGTAATGGCCCCGACTTACGAGTTGTAAGTCGTGGGTTCGAACCCAAGCTTGGTTGGTTTACTTTGTGTAATTAATTTAATCACCACTGCTCTCAAAACGGTCAAGGAAAATATCGAGAGGAAACTGGCATGGCCTAGAACCAAAAATTAGAAGACATGTGACATCTACCAACCCGCACTGGGCCTGCGTGGTATATCACAGCCCACTCCCTCTCGAAAACAGGCCTGTGTCCCAGCAGTGGGAACATTATAGGCTGGTTATGTTAAGTAGACTTCAAAGTTGACGATATACCTAACGATAAATGTTAGCAATTCGTTCGGTTCAAGTTATGAAGTTGCTCGATCTCTATCTTAATTGAAAACCCTAGGAATCATTATCATTATTAATCTATTATACCTTATTACAACAGCCTCTGAATTGAGTGGCAACTGGCAGTTGATTGATATAAATCTTTAATCAAATCAGTTCGATAAATGAACAGTAAATTGTTCGATTGTCCTCATTCTGTAGGTATCGATAGCGCGTCGCGTCACTATGACGAAGGTTAGTCCGTTTGTATCACCCGTTGAAACGAGATATCGATATGGAGGGTGGTCGTTTATCTCTGTCGTATTGTCGTGGTCGCGGCTATCGGTCGGCACTCGGTAGTGCTCGGTGGTAGAGTTGCGCAAGCGCAGGCGGTCAGGCGCGCGAGGCCGCCACTCGGCCTCATTCTCGTTAGGTACGCAAATGTCAGGATCAAGGTTGCTGCATGAACATTCAAGAATTTATTCAATCTTGTGCATGTTAAATATTTACCTATCAATAGTTTTGATATGCCTGAAATAATAATAAAAATAATTTCAATATTCTCAATATAACTTACCAATATGGTGGATTTTCAGCTGTTTGTCTTCAGTATCCATACATATATAATTCCGACGACTCTCTTTCGTGTGAAAGGTCAACAGTTAATCCAATTAAATAAACTACCTATTGTTTTGTTTTTCCCCTGAAAACAACAGGAAGTCCTTTTCTGCACTGTTAAATACGAATCTATACGATTATTTGTTCCCATTATTTATCTGGCAGTTGCTATGTTGATTGTTGGTATTATTTTATTATAGGGCAACATTACCGCCTTACGTAACGTTATCGAGAAAGATTTCATAATACTACATAATAATACAAAGATTCTCATTTATTTATTATTTTTCTTCAAAATCTCATCTTTTCAGTCAAGCGAAGGATTGAAGAGAGGGTGGCGTGGGAGGTGTGGCAGATGGATAAGTAGGTAAGCACATGAGATAATCTTTTCACATTTCAAACTTAATTTCTGGTAAAAGTGTAAAACAAACTACATAGTAATTTCTAACAAAGTAAACATGTTCATACACTAAATACATACTTATTCTTGGTCACTTGGTCAAAGTGCAAAGCAAGCAGGACGAGGCACTTAATGATGTCCTTTGTTGAGCAATCATTATTGCATTATCGGGTAGCTACGATTTAAATTGGTATCGCGCCATGTTGTAACTGGCAACATCTGTATAGGTACTTTTCAATTTGTCGGAGACATACAAAAGCTTTTATAGGTCGTAAAGCTTGCAATCTTATTGCCTGTTACAGCTTTGTTCATACCTTTGTAGTTTAAACAGAATAAACCAAATAAAATGCTGATACTTACTTTTTTCCGATGATAGAGCCACAGACTAATGCCTACTTTGAATGAGTCTTGTCTTGGAAGGATGATCAACACGAACATTAACACGCTGTCAAACTCATGTTAAATGCTATGATTAGGTGCATCCGTGTTTGTGACCTAATTAAATAACAAAACAATCAAACCACTTGATTTTAGATTAAACAACCGATTAAATTCAATGAGCTTTCAGAAACCGGTGGTGAGTAGATAGATACATGGGCGTCGCCAAGGGGGGGGGGGGGCGCTGCCCCCCCCCTAGAGATAAAACATATCTATAAAGCCAATTCTCAAACTTGCCTCATGCTTTTTCTATCCTCCATATATCAACTTGCCCCCCCTGGGCGATAGGCTGGCGACGCCCTTGGATAGATAGCAAAATATAGAAATAGATTTAATAGATAAACTTTTGGAAATAAAACAATAACAAAGTATATAGCAACGCTCTCATTTATTCGATCAATAGCAATTAGTGTTTTCTTAAATTCGGTACAATATCTTTCGAAGCTATTATCAATTGTTTGGACATAACATTGTATTTCAGTCAGAACTACCGGTGCGTATCGTTCACAAAATCGTAATAACCCACTTCACACGTAGGTACTCTATTTTCCTATACCTAATGGTAACAAGGTTTTTTCCCGGAACCATAATAAAACAAACACCGTATAAAAAGCCTTTTTACCTTTTTAAAACGAAAGTTAGCAATGCGCGGTTCAATTGACCAATTTTCCCCTCTCTTCCTACCTGAGAAGCTTAACAAAATCCGTATAAATAGAATCTTGTGCTATTTCACGCCTATTTTCCGCCGTCTCAAGAGTAATTAAAAAGTTTCCCTCGGTAAAAAGCGACGTGTGAAACAGACTTTACAACCAAACTGTCGACTGACCCGACACTGCCGTAATACAAACAATTTCTTGCCGAAATAGCTGCAACGATCATCGAGCTTTAATAATTAAAAAAACAAGCGTTTAATTAACATCTACTTGAGCTATTAATATAGTATTTAAATATTCAGACTTTAAATGCAATTATGAAAACGTGTAATAAAAGTCGTCCGGATGGACTGCCGGCAGAGCGCTCCAGCGGGCAATAAAGTAAAACTAACCTTTAATTAGTTCTAATTACCGCGGGCGTCTTGATAGCCGACGTTATTATAGTATAGCGTCCATAATACTTTAAATAATAACTTAAGCTTCTTCTACAGTTATTCGAGTCTACTGGTTGGATGTTTACACAAAGAGAACTAGTTTTTGTTGCCAACCTCGACTTGTATGTCGGAATTGATTGACTTTCAAGTTTATTTACACATCGTAAAGGTTAGAAAACAATAGAGAATTTAGTTTGATGAAAGTTCTAAAATATAATTATTAATTATACATTGTTTTTCGTTTGTAAGCAATCATAATAAATTAATTATTTATTTTACACTTTTTGAATGCTGAAATTCGGTCGTTCTAGGTGACATCTTCCCTGCATTATGATTGTAAAGTTAGGTCATTCGCAAAATCTTGAATCTCTATAATGAATGCCTAAATAAAAGTGCCCTGTTATAGTGTGTTTCCAGGCAGCGAAGCGATTTGTGAACGTGTTCGTGAAGTAGCCGCGACTACGCGGCGTGTTCTCTGCGTTTTCATAATTTTATATACTCTCGCTTGTTTCGCGATCGCTCTCGTAACGCAAAAGCACCGCTGACTCTTCGAATCTATGTGCGCCCTTGCTTCAAAAACGGTGAAGGAAAATATCATGAGGAAAGCGGCATGCCGGAGAGATATTTCTCGACGGGCATGTGAAGCCAAGTCAGAGGCCCATGGGCGGCATAAAACTCTGACACCAGGTTAGTTACTAACCACACGAGAAAGAAACTTCCGCAAAAGCGGCGTGCATGTGGCGCACACGTAGCGTGCTCGCTACGCACACGCAGCGAACGAAACAATCGCGTTGCTGGAAACACGCTCGAAAATCGCAAGTACCTTTAGGTTTTCAACTCTCGACTCAGCGCCGAATATTGAAAATCCAACAGCGCGCTTTAATTTAGGCATTCATTTACGTGTTGTCTAGTGTTAGTGAAAACAGACTGGCATCAGTATCTGTTTTACAAAATAACACTTACAAAGATCTAGAAAAACATGTATTTACAGAGACGCGCGACGCAACAACGCGCCGATTTTATTGATTAAACTTTTCTGAGACAAAAACCAAAGTCACGTCCAATTTGAACAGTAGGTAAATCGTCCATAATATATAATTTTTATTGTCTGTAATACCTAACGACTAGCCACTGCATACTCCGAACAGTAATTACACACGCAAACACCAAGTAGGTACTTACTAAACCGTACCTACTCAATAAAAAATGTCAACAGCGGTCATTATGATTAATTTTAGTAAATACTTAAGTACTCATATCGTTAATCATAATTACGATCTATAAAACACTAACAAAACTTCCCATCATTCATAAATTTTTCGTAAAACCTGTACTGGCCTGTTTCAACACTTCTTGATTCTTGATAAGTCCCTCCATCTTGTTTGGCTGATATATTCATTCACATTCTGATCAAGCAGGCGCGCGGGCGGTGGCGGCTTCGCCCGCGTGGGCCCTAATTCTCTTTCAAAAATAAGCTAAGCTATCTGCCAGTGAAAGTCCTGTCAGAATCGGTCCAGCCGTTGCGGAGATTAGCCGGAACAAATAGACAGACAAAATGTTTTTTATTTTTTTATTTTTGGCCGCATATACTTTCATAAAATGCATTAAGTAAAAAGTTGTTATTTTGAAATTACAAACAGACACTTCAATTTTATTGATTTGTAGTACTTATAGATTGGGCAGTGCCTATCCGGCCACTGAAACAGGCCCTATGTATCATATTTTTAATACCTATGAAATTCGTAAGTATATATTTTGGTATCAAAATAAGTTGTATTGTCTCATCTATCAATGCCAGATACTACGTGCGTCACCTACTTTCAAAGTTAAGTGCAGTGGGCTACTTCAAAATAAGTTGGGCGTTGCGTGGGCTAACTATAACACCTACACTGAGTCACAGAATTAATTAATTATTTAGACATCTTCAAAAAGGTAGGTAGGAGTGAATACTGTGATCCTGTCAAAAGGTTATCTTTTGGCATTGTATAAAAAAAAACATGGCCTCGATTTCTAGAATATTACGAATACCTAATCATATTCGGTATAGGGACTTTCCCGAGATTGAATAATGAATTTGCCTAAATTCCAGTATGTAGGAAATACTGCAGCAGGTATCAAACGAAGTCTTTATTTTAACTGTCATGTCGACTTGACACGCCATAAATCAAGTAAAATAAATCAGTAGGTCAAAGGGTGTGTGCTATGATACCGAGGTAATTGGACTGTGAAGTCTGAAAACCAAACAAGTTAAGGCTACCACAGATAGTTAAGGATACCGCGACGCGACAGTTCGACGCGATTCTGGTAGCCCGATTTCCATTAAGTTTTCATAGAAATTGCTGCGCCTGTCTGCAGCCTATGTAACCAACACGTTTCGTTTGTTTACGCTTTGGAAATATAAATTTCTTTCCATGCCATATAAGCCTAAACGAAAATACATTCACGCATTTCATAAATTGTTTTTCTCGATATCATTAAAATACCGTCGATGTTCACAAGCACACGATATTGGCATCTTTATTTTCAGTTTTCTCGCTAAAAATAAACACGTCAAGATCAGGTTTCATGAACGGTATTCAGGACGGTTGAGCGGTGCGTGTGTGTTTAGGACATAAACTTGAACGTGTTATTATACCTAGGTCATTTATTTTGCTTTCATATTTCTGAAGATTGATATTGTTTATCTAGGTAAATTATCGCGAAATCTGTCAGGAAAAAGTAATTATGTCTGAATTTCAGCATACATTCGACCGTGATGTGTCCAGCTGTATCCGCTACTACTGACTAAGAACACTTTCCAAGCTAGAAAACGTGTTACTCTTAAATACATCTCCGTTACGTTGGTTAAAACTGAATCCTATAATGATGTGTGCGTTTGTTATCTTTCGCGGACTCTGCGGACCGTCTCCTGGCGGCTGCGTAGACCGCCAGCTTGGAGGGCGAAGGCAGGCTGGAGTCTCTAGGACGGACTAAGGATTCCCGGGACTCCGCAGCTGGAAGAGACGCGGATGTCGGCACGGACGGCAGCTTGCGAACTGTGTCGTATGGTAGAGGTGAGCTGCGTGACGCTGTTGACGCGATGGAGCCAGAGCCGTCAGAGTCCTGAAACAAACAGGTCCTTTAGAGCTATATCTATGAACCTGATAGGCCCTTGGTTGCTTTGAACAGCCTGCCATATACGGAGTAAGTTAGATCAGAGAGCCGACAGTGCGTCGTCGTTGTACACGTGGCTCTTCTCAATATCAAAAGATATCTTAGAACGAGAGCTTGCCGAGAAAAGGCCAAACAGATTTAAACCAATCGGGTTTGCGGACAACTTACTGTGCTTGTGGTCATGAGATACGAATCTCCACTGCCTAAAATGCAAGAAGTAGCATATAGCATTTCATCTACTCAGGTCGTCCAGAGCGGAGAGACCTACCACTAGGTATAATCGGTCTGAGAGAACTTAGACTATTTTAATTTAGTTTCTGAATAATGCAGTCGTCGTATCTGGAGCAATGTACGAACAATACCTACTGCTAGCATTATAAACCGATAAATTATAATCATGTTGTTACCATAACGCGGCCTTGGCTTAGTACAGGGCAATGACATCAATGTACGCAGTGAGCTTTGGCGAACTAAATTTAGTTTTACCTTCTACAAAACTAGGAAGGATTTGTTAATTTCATTGAAGCTTTAAATAGAACTAATCTTTGTTTACGCTTGTGCACGACCACGTTGTCACATTTTGTGGTTAAACTAAAAATAGAGCAGACGAGAGCAGCTGACGTCAGAACAATAAATAAAAATATTGATAGCTGTGTGATAGCAAATTATGTAGGTATCTAGTTAGTGGATTAAAATTGCACTCTAGTTCATTGAAGTCATTCATCATACGTAATTGTGTGAAGAAATTGACCTATCGTTCACTTGTCGAGACTCTAATGCATAGAGAGGTAGGAAAGTACTTGTAGACGACACTGTCTACAGTCTAATCACCCACCTGGAAACTACGTGAACATCGCTTCCACTTTAATAATGACTTACTTACACTGTTTGCGGTGTAGTATGATGCGGGACCCGCACCATCAAGGGCTGATACAGGGGGGGCACAAGGACACGCCCCCCCCCCCCCCCAAACGGTTAAATTATAATAAAATCGAATCGTCTGAATGGACTGGCTTGAATTGAATGCATACCTATCAAGACATTGCTTCAATGATGAACACTTAAGAAGTAGGGTACTATATCTTCATTGAAAAAAAAAACAACGGGTTGCACTGCCGGAAGAAGTGAAAACCGACAAAGTAAATAATCAGAATATTTTTTTTATTTTAATATTTACTTTGTCGGTTGCTATGCAACGGATCTTACGGTCACGTCCTGACGCAAGTTTAACATTTTTTACCCATCCTAAAAAAGTGCACAACGCCGATAAAGAAGTTTTCACTTAAAAAAAAACCCAAAAACAGCATAGTGCAATACAAGATATGGGAGACACTACTGTCTGGCCCATGTGCCCCAGAAATAAATCCTGGATCCGCCCTTGCGCACCATGTTACACCGCAAACAGTGTAAGGCTGCCTGTCCACTGGAGCGGAGAGGAGAAAAGAGGAGCGGAGATGTGCCAATATTAACCAATAGAATCTTGACTCCGCCCCTGAGCTTAGATCAGTGATCCTAAGTCAAGATTTTATTGGTTAATATTGGCACATCTCCGCTCCTCTTTTCTCCTCTCCGCTCCAGTGGACAGGCAGCCTAAGTCCCGCACTGCGGGGTGACAGTGTCAGTTGGACAGACCAGTGGTTGTGGTCGTGGCCGCCTAGTGCGCGAGTTCCCTGAAACTCTGACCTTTAGACATTAAATAAAATCATTTGAACTTTGGTTACCGGTCGCTACGTATACCTACAGGAGCCATCAGCTTTTTTGTTAATATTTCCTGCTTTGTGGTCTGCTAAAAGACCCTCGTAACAAAATACTTTATCAACCAGACAAAATTTACTTGTTGTGGCGGATATAAGGAAAACTTGGGTGTAGGTATAATCAGAAGTGGCAATTTTCCGGCTGGCAACAATAAGGATAATCACAATAACTTCCCCTGCCTATAAGTTCTATTTTGATAGCGTTAGTCAGTGTCTCATCTTTGTATTCCCTACATTTTCAATAGTGATGTTGACTAAAAATTCTTTATTTGTCCATCAGGTAGATGATTATTAAAAATATTGTACACGTATTTTTCTTTTTGTGTAAAAAGATTACGGAAATACATTGAGTAAAAATATGGCATGACGTCACTCCCCGGCAGATTTTTTACACTGACTTGTGACTTAGCGAGCCCACACTCCCCAACTTTAATGCGTTTCATCTAAATCATTTTTTTTTTTAATGATAAAGCAAAAAATACGTGTCTAATATTGACTGACGCCATGACGAATTAAATAGGTTCTTTGTCCCCAGTCAACATCCCTACGCTTACCTTACGACCATCTCTATGTACCGTACATTTCGAATACCTGACCTTAGAAGCACCTGTATATTCCCTACATTCCAAATGCCTTACCTTGCGAGTATCTCTGTGTTCTCAACATTTCGAATGCCTTACCTTACGAGCACCTCTATGTCCCCTACATTCCGAATGCCTTACCTTAGGAGCATCTCTGTGTTCCCTACATTTCGAATGCCTGACCTTACGAGCACCTGTATGATCCCTACATTCCGAATGCCTTCCCTTATCAGTAGCTCTGTGTTCTCAACATTTCGAATGCCTTACCTTACGAGCACCTCTATGTCACCTTTCACCTACATTCCGAATGCCTTACCTTACGAGCACCTCTATGTCCCCTACATTCCGAATGCCTTACCTTACGAGCATCTCTGTGTTCCAGACGGTCGTATCTCGTGTTTCTGGCAGAGGGTTTTCTGGGCGGGCGAGGGAGGGCAGAGGGCGGGGGCGGCAGACTAGAGGAGCGCGTCTGCTGCGAGGCGCGGCCCTGGCGCTCCAGAAGTAAGGCCTCCTCACCGCGCCCTCCGCCGCCCCGCGCGCCCACGGTGCCCAGACCAGGGAAGCAGCATAGCCCACGCTGTGGAGGTAATGAGCTTTTCAAAATTTGTTATTGAATGACGTAAAACCATATACCTACTTCTAAAACAAATTGTAAAGTAGGACATTCACGATCGACGTAAAACCATTAGTAGGTGATTGCAATGCAACTCTTATCTCATTGTAATAAAGTATCAATTAGCATCATTCCCATTAGTTTGATTAAAGTCACGGCCGTCATTCTAATTTATACCTCACCTTACCGACATAAGATTTACATTGCAATGACTTACTAATGGTTTTACGTCGATCGTCAATGTCCTACTTTACAATTAGGATGCTAAAGTTGTATTGTAGTATTACAATATAGGTATAGAATTGTAGATTTTTTATTTACTAACTTGTTCTAATTCTACGTAGGTATAGTATTTGAATTCCCTGCATTTTGTTCAATTAAAAAGTAAATAGTTCAATACAGGTCCAGTGAATCATCGATTAGAAAAATTCAGTAGCAGTTAATATCTTACTTTTATTGAAATAAAGTATTTTTTGTTTTTATATTTATAGCAAACGTAAACTTCGCCTGTGACCTAAAAACTGATATACGAGTAGCCCCAATTATTATAAATTACACTATGTTTCAATAGCCTTGACATTTTATTGGATTTGTTATAAGGCGCAGGCGAGATTTTTGCAACCACGGAACCGCCATATTTTATCGTACCTACCTACGGCGGTAATTCTATAGAATGAGCAGTTGGCCTGCTAACTTTTTACTCAGACAAAAAGTATGAACCGAACCCCGCACTGCACGTGTAAATACTGGAAAGGATACCAGCATTACCAGCACCTACCTACTTATTATAAAGATCTATTTGGCAAAGCCATGGTAGATTTTTACGCTTCGCTTCCTCCTGATGACATAACTAATGCATACGGTGTTCTATTTACCCACTTGTTTGCTAAGACTCGACCATATGATAATATACTATGACCGCTTTAACAACATCATTAAAACACTTTACACATTCCGTGAATAATCTTGTATTCCATTATAATCAATAAGATGATCTAAAAATAAATTGGGTTCGGGTGTGGTAACACTGTTATCGAGTTAATGAACTGGCACAATAGAACAATACAGACAAACGCCAATAATTAGTGATTCTTACTTACCTCGTAGCGGAAGCGGCGCTGCCCGAAGAAAGTTATAACGTGACCACTCTTTTAGACCACTCCAATAGAAATATACAAGGTTTTATAAATCGAAACAAATTACTATTTTATCCTCAGACCCAATAAAACCAAGACAGAGCGCTGCGAACAAAACAGTGAAGCAGGCCAAAACTACACCTCCGCTCTGTGCATACGCGCCCACACGCCCTCACAGTTGACAACGCTATGTCTTGGTTTTTTATTTGGTCCTAGGTGGAATCATTCATAATTTGAGTCAAACATTGGCCAAGCAAAATGCTCTATCAAATTCTGGCCTAAGTAGATTTTATATAAGTTTTGTGTAACTATTATTTATACTGATTTCAACTACTCTATTAGTAGCTCGGTAACATTGTGTGACCCGAAGTTATCAGTAAAAGAACACTTGATAAAAATGTTAAGTGAAAGGAATATCAGTACTATGTATGTAGAAGTACTTGTGTGAGATTGAAAGTGGCCTATTTAGAGCAGTCTTGTTATAACAACAGTGTCAGTAGGCTATCACTGCAACACTCCAAACAAAAGCGAATACATTAATGTTAATATTACGAGGGGCAAATTGTTCATTGTTCATTTTCGCCTTTTATTCAGGGCAAAACTTACACCCAGTTACTGAAAGGCCTATCAAGTTTCTGAATAATTAATCTAATATATGAAATCCCATGGTAGCTTTTGGATTGGTTGCCGAAAATAACAAGAGCCAATCAAATTACTCTAGATCAGTCTACCATCATAATAATTGACAGCGAGTAGTTAATCAAAAACAATTAATCATCTTAGCTGTCGAAATGTGGGGGTACATCTAAACTAATATTATAAAGAGAAAATTTTCTTGTATGTTTGTTTGTAATGGAAAAGTCACAAAATACTTAATCGATTTAAAAAATTCTTTCACAGCGAGTAACATGGGCTGTATTTTATCGACTCCCACGCGAACAAAGTCGCGTGCAGAAGCTAGTAATTAATATTTGAGTGGCCTTTCAGATTGGGGGTTAAACACTGCCAAAGCCTCTACGTGTTAGGAACAGCCATTAAAACCACAACAAACAAAACATGATGTTTATTCTAAAAACATGCTTCTAAAAATATGATTATTTAATATTACATCGAATACATCTTACAAAAATATATCTGTATACAATTCCTTAGTACTTAAATAATAAAGCCTCGGGAATAACGGCGGATATAATACGGGTAAACAGTTTTCATTATGATAAGACCCCACTACCTCAAAAGCAGTATTATTTTTATATTACTTCAGTGTCAGAAAGAGATGGAGCTATACAGGACATATATATCTCCATCTCTTTCCCATACTGAAGTAATACTAAAATACTGCTGCTATAAAAGGTGGTGGTTGGCCACATTAAATGAACTGGCGAACATTCACACACGTGTTGAGGTTAGAAAACTCAAGTTTTATTTGTTGTTTCATTTCATTTGTTGTTGTTGCCGGACTTTCCTGTGGCTGCCTCAATAAATTAAGGCCTCCAGCCAGGGCATAAAACTTAAAAACTAAGCGACTACACGCTAAGGGCATCCCCTGTGGGGTACGGACCTCGGTTTAGGGCGTCGTTGCAGATGGACAGCGGGGGACAGGCTGGATCGGAATAACAAAAGACTGAACAATCATGATTCGATATCCATATACATAGTGCCGTCCAAGAAGACGCGCCCCACTCTTCTTTCTAAACGCAATTACAGTACTGTAAGCGGTTAGCAGCCCCAGAGCTAGATTTTTTTGAGGCGGGGCAAAAACTGCCGTCGGCCGCCCCTCGTCAGTCCGAAATTCAAATTTTCTCAAAATGAAAATGTTAGCAACTACAATATGAATTAAATTTTATTTATAGATAATGCGCCAATCTAACAGGGGCAGCAAAACTGATGTAAAAAAAAAGAATTAGATATAGTAGATTAACAAAGTTCAAAGACTATGTGAATGTCCTAACCCAGGTGGGCGCGAATAAAATGACTAGTATTCAAGTCAAAGAATTATCTTTACGGGTTGATAAATTTCAAGAATTGTTATCAGACTTCAACGTGATGCAATCGGACATAGAATTACTCGCTTTAAATGAAGATGAGCAGTTAACTGAGATATGTGCTGCGCGTCTCATTTATTACAAAGTTGCGGTGTGAGTTGCTGAGGTGCACTTGTCAACTACGCTTGAATTGTGGTTTTTCCCCCCTACATCCGGGGCTGGCGGTTAGGAAGAAGAGTGGGGTGCATCTTCGTGGATGGCACTATCAATACCCATCGCGTCTGTGAAGTAACGCCGTTAATTTAATTAGACCATATATATTTATATTATTTATACACTTTCTGTGAATAACAAAACAGAATGTGTTAATTTATCAGTGATAATAATGTCTATTTTCGTTTGTCGTTCGTTTTTACAATCTGAATAAACTTTGCGTCGTATATTGGTTCGATTCTTATTCTTCAAAATTTTCACAAGCACCTGTTGCTCTATATTTATCGTTAACATTGTTAATTATACCACAATAGGCATTCATTATCTAAATAAATGAGATTTACAATAGGAAATAATTTTCCTTATACTATAGCTGCATGGGTATTTAGCCTATTCAAATAACTCGGCGTTTTAGCACAATATAAATATGGACAGTATAATACAAAGCCTATTTGTTTAAATAATTACCTACGCTCAATTTTTAATAAGATCGCGGCGACCACTCGCCTGGACACGGCACACGCAACTGACAGCACCGCGACAATCGCTTGGGGTCTCGTCAATGAGCGCGTCTGTGTGTATGCCGTTTCGAACGTTTACTACGTAGTTTCTGTACTGTCCATATTTATACTGTGGTTTTAGGGTCATAAGCAGTAGTGTATGTAGGAGTAAGATCTTCCTAATCAAGGCTTTACAAAGATAAAATTATGTTAGGGTTAATCTCTTAGTAATCACACGGCTTCGCTTATGCTACACCGTCTTCAGGCAACTTATAAGTGACGAAACTATAGCTTCTTATTAATCTAAAGATACTATAAGACTTATCTTGTTCAATTATAGGAACAAAATCAAACTTGCAGACCTATAATCAAAACAATTATAATTTCAAATCCCTTAGTATGTGTTTTAATCCAAAATAAATACAAAAAATAAAACGTAATTCTTATATCTATGTTCATTTTAAGGAGTACATTTCATAAATGGGCCGAACAAAATAATATTATAGGTACTAACTTTGGCATATTTTTGTGACCAATGCCTCTGTTTTACTTCTATATAAAATCAGAATAACACGAATATCATAAGAAGTTATTATCATTAAGTTGTTACCTTTTCACCTTGTACAATATTTATTACAAAAAGCCTTACAGTTCACGTCATATAACTTTGCCGCTCTGAAGTTAAGTTGCGCATGCGTACTGGCATGCGCACTACTGTTTTATAAGGCAGATTGACTACTGCGCAGTCATTTGTAGCCTACTTCAGAGCAGCAAAAGTTATTTGACGCGAACTTTATATTTGAATAAGAACACGTCACCACTGTGCTTAGTCGTTCAATCATTTTGTTGGATGGCGTTATTTTGGCAAGTATGCTTCTTTATCAATGCTGCTTCAACAGTACCTCTCAGCAATTTGAATGAGAAACTAAGCATGGTGGCAGTTCTAGGTCCATATTAATCATTTTCTCTTATTTCAGACCTACCAGTCGTTTATCAAAAAAAATATGAAATTCTAACCTTCTCACACGTCTCAAAATTGAGTGTAGTTTATTAATACAGACTCTTCATTATAATTACTTAGAATACCGACACAATAACTTTACAATTAACCTTATAAGACTAGGTTGCTACTAGTGGAGTGTAAGAAAACAGTTGTAAATATATATTTACGGAGATTCTTATCAGCTATGTGGCATCAACACACTCATGGTTAAAAGTAAGACACAGATAAAGGCACATCATTTATCTAATGTTCAGACTTCTACTGTCTTTGATCAGCTCCCAAATTGCGTAATGCACTCCTAATGACAATCTCTTCGATTTTGACAGTTCAAAAACATCCATTGCGTTGAGTTAGTTACCGGGAACATGGACTTTAAAACTTATGACGTAATGGTCATTGTCGAATGGAAAGGAATTGTCATTAGTAGTGTGTTACAGTTTTATTAGGCTGCAGGTTAGGGTTAGGTAAACACTTGGAATAAAATCACACGGAACACAAAAACGAAGCGTTGTTCGTGATCATTTGTACAGCGCCGGAATGTCTGTGTGAGTAAGCGGAATCCTACGAGTTTAGGAATGTTTATAATAGTCGAATACTGACTTGTAAGAACTTGCAACTTTATTATAGTTTGATTTGCGCAGTTCGAGAGATCAGTTGAATGGTCGATTCGATTATAATTTAGAGACTTTAATATCGATCATTGTTTTGTTTTTTAAAACTTTATTTAATAAATCGGTTACTCGTTTTCGAATGTAAGGATGGTTTATATTTGACAACGCCCCTAATAAAAAGGTATTTTGAATTGCTACCTTTAGTGGTTCAACTCCCGCGTTTGCATTCGCACGGAGTAGTTTCTGACAGCCTTGTTCAAACATCATGGCATAATATTTTCGAATTGAATAAATTATTGGATGATTTGACCGTGACTCAGCTGTAATAAAATTTAACAGCCGATTTCAGGCTAGCACACGTTGGGGGGGGGCACCGAGCTTTTTAGTATCGTAATGTGATGCGCTGCGACCCGATGCGACGAGAATATGTGCTACAATACTACAAGGATCTTTCGGCGGTCGAATGCCACGCGCCAAAAGAACTTTGTAGCGCCTTTACTGATCAGGTTTCCTGAAGCGGCTCAGTTAGAGTATTGTATGGGGTGGGCGCGTGTGTTACGTGCTGGTCGTGCACAGTCAGTAGTAGTCGCGGGCGGCATGCGCGCGCGGCTCGGGCGCGTAACTCACGGCGGGCACGGGCGGCCGCTCCAGGCGACACTCCAGCGCCGCCAGCTGCTCGTCCAGGCGGAGGGACGTGCTGTCGAAGCCGCAACCTGCCCGTACAATACAATTAGTATTACAATTAGGATAGTGACTTTCAAGATTAGGGATCGAGACGCTACGCTTGAAGCTGCCAAAACGACGCAAGACAAAGATAAACTTAGCCCGCATGCACATATTGGCGCTAAACATAATATAAAAAAACATCGTTTTGTCCCTGTAAATTTCAAACTATTGGCAGAAAAAGAACGATGTTTTTAATTCGTTTCGTTTCTTCACCAAGTCGCATACTTAGAAAGAAAAGAAAGAAAGAAAATACGTTTATTTCCGGTAAACATAACTCAAAGAAAGAAGAAAAAACGCGAAAATAACAGTTTGGGGGAAAATATGCGTCACATCCACGCAAACGGCCATCGCTCAGCATAATACTATGACCCTATGCGAAAAAGAGTCCCAGCGCTGGTTTTCAGCGACAGCCGGCGTTGACGTACTTCAGTTCGCAACTGAAATGTGTACCTTTTTGTATAGCAGACAAGTTCTAAATTGTAGTAAATAAGTAAAAAATACACGATATGAACTTATGGACTGCCCTAAGTTTCTATAGCCTTGATGAAAATCACCACGCTTTTCGGAAAGATTGGTTGTCACATTCGCCCCAAGAAGCTAGAAAAACGTCACTACTTACCGCTAGAGTTGTCGTTATGCGGGGAGTAGTTTCTGCGCGCGAGGTGGCGGTAGCGACCAGACACGCTGCCACTGCCCACGCCCTCCGCGCTCGAGAACGACGCACCGGAGGATAGTCCCACTGGAATATAAAATGACAATTCGTTTTAAAATGGTAACACTTTTATGAAAACTGTGGAGGTTCCAAAAGTCAAGTGACAGTTGTCATGTGTTGTCAATCTTTGATTACGTAGGCAGTTAATATATAATCAAGATATAATGTTACCACTGCTAGGATACAAGTCTCAAAGAGGTCTCGGAGTATTGTGAGAGAAATCAGGCAATGATCCACCACAAGGGCCCAGTGCGGGTTGGTAGTAATCAATAGTTTAAGGTATACCAATAACAACCGTATGCAAAAGATACTAAGGTAGGTTTTTCATTGCGTTAGTGCACTTGTAAATTCATAAAGGATACTATGTAAATCTGTATAAGTTCATACCAAGTTCCTCACGACTGGAGTTATTCCTGAGTGAGGCGCCGCTGTCGTACGCAGCGCTCGTGTGCTTCTGCAGAACTTTGATCATAGCGTCGCGCTCAGCCACTTTGGATTCCAACTCCTTTACTCTGGGGAAAAAAATAAACTTATAATATCGTATTCTCAAAACTAAAAAGCTTAAACTAGAAAAGTAAACATAGAGGACTCTATGTTTCGATTTATAGCAACATTGAGAACTATAATCCAGTATTACTGGTTCGCATGAAGCGGAAAAGATCGAGCATTTTAATAATGGCTTCAAAATCATGTATGTGCCAGTTTTGGGATGTCCTCCAGTGAAAATCCAAAACTATATTATAAGAAGATTATACAACCTTATTTATTATTCATTACAAACCTCTTAAGGGGTCATTGTACTCATCATTATGAACAACTTTTACTATGGGAACAAAGCTGAAATCGCGAAAAAAATATCAGCTGTTCCACACATGTTTGTAATGAATAAAAAAATAAGGTTGTATATGATTAGAAGATTATAAGAGGTATAAGAAAACTTTCTTATATGACGTTTACGGTATGTAAACTTTTTAACAACAATTTCCATCCTACATGCTTATAAAGCTACTCGTATCATAACCCACCTGCCCTCCAAATCAGCGAGTTTCTTCTGCGCAGAGTGCAGCTCGTCCATGTGTCGTATCTTCTCGTTGCGCGCCTCCGCCATCAGTCGCTCCGACTCAGCCGACGTCTTCTCCAACGCCGCGATCTTGGCGTCCCTGAAAACGGAACTGTTTTGAGTTACAATGGTACTTCTGTTGAGGTTAGAAGCGATGGTATCGGGTTTATGTCTTATCGAGTGGGTAAAATAATAATAATAAGTACTATTTCTATAATCGTGTGGGTGTACAGATAGTGTCATGCACGAAGGCGCGCCCCACTCCGTGATTACTGTACTGTAAACTGTACTTTAGTACGGAGCGGAGCGGAGTGGGGCGAGTCTCCGCGGATGGCACCATCTATAAAGTATATTGACGTAAAGTGACATAGTCCTTGTAATGTAACTGTTACAATTTCAGAGAATTGAGTTTCACAACTTGATGTGTTTTTAAATAAGCCTCTGGTATTTACTTTTTTTGGCAACCGCATTGAAATTTTTAAAATAAATGGCGCTTGTGTCTTGCCAAAGATTAAGGGAAAACTCTGTCTTTCAGGGTTGTTGAAAGCAGAAGTTGAGAAATGCCTTATTTAATTAAATTTTTTTATAATTATTATTTACGATTAGCTCGCATTTAACCACTAAGGCCTGACTTCACCAATGAAATTGAACGCGATCAGCATTTCTAAAACGCGTTCAAGAGCTGTCAGTGTCAAAATTGTTATGGAATATTGTACAGATTGCAGCGCGGCCTCCTCCAGGTAGCGCTGCTCCCACTTGGCGCACTCGCCCTCCAGTATACAGATGTACTAGCGACTGACTTGGGTATGGAGGCGGCGGACACCGCGGCCTGCCGCAGCGCGGCCTCCTCCAGGTAGCGCTGCTCCCACTTGGCGCACTCGCCCTCCAGTATACAGATGTACTAGCGACTGACTTGGGTATGGAGGCGGCGGACACCGCGGCCTGCCGCAGCGCGGCCTCCTCCAGGTAGCGCTGCTCCCACTTGGCGCACTCGCCCTCCAGTATACAGATGTACTAGCGACTGACTTGGGTATGGAGGCGGCGGACACCGCGGCCTGCCGCAGCGCGGCCTCCTCCAGGTAGCGCTGCTCCCACTTGGCGCACTCGCCCTCCAGTATACAGATGTACTAGCGACTGACTTGGGTATGGAGGCGGCGGACACCGCGGCCTGCCGCAGCGCGGCCTCCTCCAGGTAGCGCTGCTCCCACTTGGCGCACTCGCCCTCCAGTATACAGATGTACTAGCGACTGACTTGGGTATGGAGGCGGCGGACACCGCGGCCTGCCGCAGCGCGGCCTCCTCCAGGTAGCGCTGCTCCCACTTGGCGCACTCGCCCTCCAGTATACAGATGTACTAGCGACTGACTTGGGTATGGAGGCGGCGGACACCGCGGCCTGCCGCAGCGCGGCCTCCTCCAGGTAGCGCTGCTCCCACTTGGCGCACTCGCCCTCCAGTATACAGATGTACTAGCGACTGACTTGGGTATGGAGGCGGCGGACACCGCGGCCTGCCGCAGCGCGGCCTCCTCCAGGTAGCGCTGCTCCCACTTGGCGCACTCGCCCTCCAGTATACAGATGTACTAGCGACTGACTTGGGTATGGAGGCGGCGGACACCGCGGCCTGCCGCAGCGCGGCCTCCTCCAGGTAGCGCTGCTCCCACTTGGCGCACTCGCCCTCCAGTATACAGATGTACTAGCGACTGACTTGGGTATGGAGGCGGCGGACACCGCGGCCTGCCGCAGCGCGGCCTCCTCCAGGTAGCGCTGCTCCCACTTGGCGCACTCGCCCTCCAGTATACAGATGTACTAGCGACTGACTTGGGTATGGAGGCGGCGGACACCGCGGCCTGCCGCAGCGCGGCCTCCTCCAGGTAGCGCTGCTCCCACTTGGCGCACTCGCCCTCCAGTATACAGATGTACTAGCGACTGACTTGGGTATGGAGGCGGCGGACACCGCGGCCTGCCGCAGCGCGGCCTCCTCCAGGTAGCGCTGCTCCCACTTGGCGCACTCGCCCTCCAGTATACAGATGTACTAGCGACTGACTTGGGTATGGAGGCGGCGGACACCGCGGCCTGCCGCAGCGCGGCCTCCTCCAGGTAGCGCTGCTCCCACTTGGCGCACTCGCCCTCCAGTATACAGATGTACTAGCGACTGACTTGGGTATGGAGGCGGCGGACACCGCGGCCTGCCGCAGCGCGGCCTCCTCCAGGTAGCGCTGCTCCCACTTGGCGCACTCGCCCTCCAGCGCCAGCAGCCGCTCGTCCCGCTCGCGCACCTGGCGCCGCAGCTCCGCCTCGCCGCCGCCCGGCCCGCCCGCGCCGCCGCCGCAGTTGCACTCGCGCTTCCTACGTACACCAAATATTCGTCAGAAACGAATGTCGAGGCGAGAACATAGCACGTCTAGTGATGTTCACCAGTCGTGGCAGTTATTCATTCAATCTTAGAAAAAAAGTAGGGACTACTAAAATAATTCTACCTCAGAAAAAGGAGTGACAACTACACACATGCACATTCAGTAATGTGCGTGTGTATTAACATATAATAGCTAGTAATGGCCACTATAGACGCCGAGCTGTAGTGTAAATTTTTTTTTTTAAAAGACCAGATTTTATGCAATCCTAGAACGAATAGAACAGGTGGGGTGGTGATAAATATAGTGTGTCTTTTTCTTAGTAAACCTGGTCATTCTGGCACATTCAGCGACTTGTCAGTTGTCATGGACACAAATATTTTTTATTAATAAATGAACAAACATCATCTTTATAAAAAGTAACATAAAAACATAAAGCCTAAAAAGGTGATAACAAGTGGATTATTTAATGGCTCATCACTGATGATGAACTAATATTGATTGATTTTGATACTCTAGGTGGTGCTGACACCACCTAGAGTATCAAAAATGTTAGTTCCATTACCTGAGAGTCTGCAGCTCCTTCTCTAGCTGCGCGCGCAGTTTCCTCTCAGTATGTTCTCGTCTGTCGGACGCTTGTTGCAGCGACGCGAGCGCGCGTTGGAGACCCATCACACGCTCCACGTAACCACTGGCGTGACGACACTGCGGAGAAGAATGGATGTTTTAAAAACAGTACAGACGAAAACAATAGTAAAATTGTAAAAAAAAAAAAACAATGTCAATGTGGGAAATGTTGTTGTTAGATAAGAGTTAAGCCTCGGTTTCTTGGGAACCATAAAATATTTCCGAAACACAAAAATATGATGTTATTTTATACTGGCTGACCCGTCAGACGTGGTACCGTATACGTGGTCCTGTCAAAATTTCAATTTCGATTTTTCGGCTATTCCTTTGGTTTTTTCCTAAACCCCTGAATTGAGGCGAACAAAACAAAAAAAATAATTATTGAAATCAGTCGAGCCATTTTCGAGTTTTTGGGAGACTAATACACGGCATTTGATTTTTATATTGTATATAGATAGATAAATGCATGGCTAAACCTTTCCTAATCGTAGTAGAATGCTTCTTTAACTTAACGTTAACTTAAACTTTGTCTAACTGTAACAGACACTCACGTCCTCCTCCAGCCGCACCACGTTGGCCTGCGCGTTGGTGAGCGCGGTGTCCAGTATGTCGATGTGCGTGCGCTGCTCCTGCAGCGTGGCGCGCTGAGCCGCCATCTCGATCTCTTGGCGCTCTTTGGCACACGCCAACTCTTTGTCTGTACAAAATACGAGAAATAACATTAAGCCAGAGGAAACCACGAAAGAAGGAAGGGGACGATAGCTTTACTGACACTATGGATGTTCTAAATGTTTAAGCTCTACTTTGCTATCCTCTCGCTCCAGATTAGATAAGGTTTGTGTTTTGCATTTGCCAAAAACAATGCAGCATTGAGCGTGTCTGTGACCAGCTTGATAACTTCGTCGCAGCTTAGGAAGTTATCAAATTCTGGTCACAGAAACGCTCATTGGTACATTGATCTGACATGACCTCATCATCATCTGATACGCTCTTTCGCCGGGGTTTTTGCTATAATGCACTTGAGGTCATGAAATACCAGCTATCGGCAGATTCCTAGATAAGCTGCAGCCTCCCTCAAGTCATCAAGCACGATTTATTTCTCGCAGATATTCCTTGTAATTTGAGAAAGTTTCAAAGCCTGCTGCCTGCTGTGTTGTTTGAGTGTGTGTGTGGTATTATTACTTACTCTGTGTAATGAGTTGTGCGATAAGCATCTCTCTGTTCTGCAACTCCTTGCGCAACGCCTCCGCATTGCTCTCGTTTTCAGTGCGCACCCCTTGTGATACCAACTCCACCTAAAACCAGAGATTTTTTCGTATACCGTTCCCGGAGCCTATTTATTTTGTTGTTGTTGTACAGATAGATTGAAAAGGTAGAATGGAAAAAGAGAAGGATATTCAATGTATTTTTTTTCTACAATCGGGTTAGCGCGTTTATGTCTATGAGATTCGACATAATTATCACCAACAAAAAAAAAAACACTACAAATTGAAAAATAATTTTAATTTCGGAAGTCGGTGTCTTCCGAAATTAAAATTATTTTTCAATTTGTAGTGTTTTTTGTTGGTAGTCGGTTGTTTTTTTTTTTTGTAAAGTTTTTATTTTTCATTTTTTAGTTGAGGTACCTACCTACCACACAAATTCAAATACCACATTATCATCCATGTAAACGAAGTGGGAAAAATACGTATTCTTGAAGCTAACTCAATAACTATCTAAGCAAAGTTATATATAATAAAATTTATACGGGATCACCTCGGGGGCATATCCTTTCAAACACAAAAACAATTTTCAAAATCGGTCCAAAATTGAAGGAGAAATCGGTGGACAAACATACGTACCGAACATATAACCTCCTCCTTTTTGGAAGTCGGTTAAAAATTAAGATACTATGCGCGAAAGTCAATCAATACATACTCAATTTTTTGTGGCTTACAAAAATATGAGCATGTATTGATTGACTCATGTATCGATTTAAAATCGAATGTCTGCGTTCAAGTATTGATCTCCATCATGATATTCTATTTTCGCCAACCTCTGTCGGACCAATTAATTTATATCAACCAAGATAAATAAAAAATCTTCTTGTACCTGTTGTTTCAGCGCTCGGTTGAGATCGTGCAGCCTGCGACAGTCAGCCTGCAGTCGCACTCGCGCCGCTCGCTCCAGCCGCTCCCGTCGCTCGCACGATCCCACCAGCTCTTCATGAGCGGTGCGGACCTTCTCCACTTCTTCTTCGAGCTAAGAAATAATAATATTTCGTATGATAAAGAAGTAATGACTGGATTCTAAAAGAGACTGTGAGCTCTGAGATTGTTCAGTATTTCTTTTCAGAGTAGGCCAATATGAAACAGTAACCTTATTTCTTCTAGACGTGTAAAAGTGTTTTTTTTTTTAACTAATGGACAGAAATACGAACAACACTACACCGTACCATAATATCTCAGATTTGCAGGGCAGGTCAAGGTGACAGTTTACCGTTTGTACAAAATTGCATGGACAAATCAATTTTCGTCTTATATTGACCTGCTATAAGAGTGCTCCAGGACTGTAAAACGTTACAGGCCGGCCAGTAACCATTTGGCTACGTTACGACTATACGTATCGATTCTATCTCGTATACGGTTTTCTCGTATACGAGACAGTGGTTCACACGGCGACCATTTTAACGTTATGTTAAAATCGATTGGAATGCAGTCAGTTGTTAAGTTTACTCGCGCGCGAGTCTCGGATACGAGAGAAAACTTTGTTCGTGTGAACGATACAACGTGAACATAAGCGCGACTACGATTCGTATTCGATATAATCGTTACGAGACGCGGCCTCCTCGGTGGCAACTTCGTACAGTATACGGGCAAAAATATATTTCAAACACGATATTTTCCCCGCATAGACTCCGTGTGAACAATGTAATATATTATTTTCTACTGCCACCGCTCTATACGATAAAATCTCGTATACGGTATACGGGAAAAAAATCGCTGTGTGAACGTAGCTTTAGTATATGAAATGAACTGTGAGAACGATGAGAAAGGGAAAGGGATTTGTTATATTTTTCGGTGGTTGAGTAACGTAAGGAAGAAGATTCATTTTTCGATCGCAAGGAAAGTACTGCCGCACAGTGTTCCATTGGACCAAAAAAAAATCCCTCTGCTGTTTATGGTATTTATCGATCAAGGGATGCATTTACAATGCACGAGTAAAACACCCACGTGACGATTTCAAATACTTTTTGTTTTTTTCAATGATGAAGTTTAGGTGATCTTTTCATTTAAAAAATTAAAATAAATTCTGAAAACGTAACTGTCTAAGATATTTATTTTATTTAAATATAGTCTGATAGAGCATTTTTGGGTGTACATTTTCCAGTTTTTATTTTTGGAAAATCACCTCCGGATACAGAGTAATTTCTTTTTTTCAGATTTTCGTTTTTATTTTTTTTCTCCCTAAAAACGCAAAAGTGCGACTTGACACTAGCACAGAAATATTCCTCGTAACAAAGCCTATCACTGATAAAAAAAAACACGTTGCACTATCGCGGTGTTTGGGAATAATACGCCATTTCGTTCTAAGGTCAAATAAAACAACATAGGGTTGTCGCATAAGGTCAAAATATTTTTTTTTCTTCAACACAATAGACTTATCCACAGACAGATCTTAGCATGAGTTGCTTAACTTTGGTGACCCATCCAAAGACAGAACTTTTTTATAATTATTGTTGGGTCTGTTAAGTACTCACAAGTGTTTGTGTTCCTGAATGACTGTTAATAGTGTTACTAAACGCTTGTGAACTAGAAAAACTAAAACTAACCTGCTAAATCACTCCCAGATAGTCAAAATGTTACACATAAAAAATAAAAAATAAAATATCTTCCATGCATGTCATTGAATTTTATGCCTAAATGAGATTAACCTCTAAGTCCGGGCCGTCGAAAATTAGGGACAATAATTGCCAATACCGTCAAGCCGGGCTGTCGACGATTAGCGACAGTACGTTCACGCTGATTCAAACTGTATTTGTACTATGCATAAGGGCTAATATGGTCTACAGTTAATTTTATTCTATGGATTTGGTAATATACTTGTCAAATACATCGACTAAAACGTCAAAATATGCAGAAACAATTCTAGAAAAAAGTAAAAATTGAACATTTTGGCACGGCAAAATGGCGACCGCGCATGCGTTCAGCGCGCTGCACTACGCGTCGTATTTATTTGTTTTCTATTGTTTTTTAAGTGTAAATCGACGGGAAATGGTGATAATTCAATAATTAAGTAGTGTCGTCATCGTATATAGTTAATACTTGCACTAAATAACATCGTAATTACCTATTACGGACCCATCAAAAAATGTAAACAAACTCGTTTGTGAAAAAACGTGTTGATGTGATATTTGTTGTTTTGTGTGTGTTTTGTGCATGTAATCGCTGGTAAGTCATTTATTTTATATTCTTGAATAACTAATTAATAATAAAAATGCATAATACAGACAAAAAAAGAGTTCAATATTTTTTTGTCAACTAAATAATGTTACGTAATGATACGGTTATCTATTTATTGAACTTTTTTGATTATATGTGTTTTTATTTATTGTGTTTATGCGTAAATAATGGTTTTGACCGATAGTATATGTATTCATAATGTATCCTGCGAAATTTCATGTGAATCGAACCAGTAGTTTTATTATAAATAATCAAAACAATGAACAACGGAATTTCTTATAAGAATCTTATAAGAATGTTTATTTATCAATACTAGCGTTCGCTTACAAAGATTCTAAGTATTATAAAAAATCCTTTGTCTAATCAGGAACCCAAAACCATTAACGATAAGACTATTTACGTAACAAAAAGCTCTCAGTTTTTGTTTATGTTAGCGAGCTCTTATCTCTGACGCGCCGCGGGCGTGTCGCGCGGCTTGACGGGTTGTCGCGAAATCGCGAATCGCGCGGCTTTAGAGGTTAAGCTATTGTAATATAGAGAAAAATATAGTTCAAAACAAAATAAAAGGTCAAATACAATGACAACCCTAACAGTCTAACACTATATTTTGAAATTCAATTCCGTCTAAACACCGCGACACTGCGACGTGACTTTTTTATCATTGATAGCCTTTGTTACGAGCAATATTGCTGTACTAGTGTCAAGTCGCACTTTTGCGTTTTTAGGGAGAAAAAAAATAAAATCGAAAATCTAAAAAAACAATATTACTCTGTATCCGGAGGTGATTTTCCAAAAATAAAAACTGGAAAATATACGCCCAAAAATGCTCTATCAGATTGTATTTAGATAAAATAAATATCTTGGACAGTTACGTTTTCAGAATTTATTTTAATGAAAAGATCACGTAAACTTCATCATTGAAAAAAAACAAAAAGTATTTGAAATCGCCACGTGGGTGTTTTACTCGTGCATTGTAAATGCATCCCTTGATCTGTAAATACCATAAACAGCAGAGGGAATTTTTTTTGGTCCAATGGAACACTGTGTGCCGGAATCCAAAGTTAGGGTCATGGTCCACCTGTTTGCCAAATTTTATCGAAATCTGTTCACCCGTTAAAGCGTGAAACAGACATACAGAGTTATTTTCGCATAAATAAAGTAAGTATGAAAGTATGGATTATGTGGGCTGCGTTCATGATATCAATCTCTACAATTTAACGAGTGTTCACAAAAGACGCCTGCTTACTCTCTCTTTGAAGGTCATACCGGTACACTGGATTGTCATATTTATTAGAAGTAGTTATTAGGAACAGTTAATCGAAACAGAAATTGGCACAGCCAGATCCGTGGGCGACGCGACCCACGGCTTGCTATTTCGATCTTTATGACTAGTAATCCGGTGTAAACTTATTAGAAAAATTCGCCTAGCGTGCGTATTCATGAAATTAGCCAACGTGGGAAACTCGCTAAACAGCCAAATTCATGTTGATGATCGATGATATTTCTCCATATACTACTTCAATCCATTTTAACTAACCATTGGGTAATTTTTGTTTCTGTTAGTTTTAATGATTGCATGGCAGTTTAAGTACTTTATGCGGCCTATCTAAATGTTCTTTCCTTGGTATTGTTCGTCGAGTCGTTGAACTCCTAAGTCCTGAGATGAGCTACACGGTAAATCTGTTCTCAGACACTAATCGGCATGGTTTTCATATGACCTGACCAAGATTATGTTGGAGTTTTAGAGACTATGACCTTTGAGTTTGTTTCAGTGTTTCTTCTCAGATTAGTCGGATAGGGAACATCGACCTCATCTAGTTTTAAAACACAATACATTTTTGAGGTGTAAAGGTTCGTGCAGACAGGCGCGACAAATCGCGTCGCGCGACACCGGTAATTATTCTTCTGTGAAGTTTCGTCGCGCTGTCGTTTCGCGAATGTTTGCGGGAGCCTTTTTTAATAATCTATTTACAGGAAAAAATCATTTATCATTTAACCTTATTAGTCTTGGCGACTCGTTCACAGGCATCAGCAAGCTGTCTCTTGAGCTGATGGTTCTCAGCGGCTAACGCATCGAGCACAGCCGTGAATGCGTCGTCAGGTTCCTCTAGTTCGCCTTCACCGCCGCTGCACCAGCCACTGGATTCTGAGCCGCCTGGCACCGCGCGCACCCCAACGCTATGCCCAGGGAATAGAGGTCAAATTAGGTTGCACAATACGGTGCAAAAAGACGCTTAACGAAGCCGAGAGTCACTTATACACACCATAATGAATAAAGTACCAAATCTGGGGTGGTTACGGAATTATTTAAGGTCAAAGAAATACCTTTTTTTCATTAAAGTGAAACGTGTTTCATTTTTCGGGGCTCTTTGCTCGATCTTAAGAGCGTTTATTTAAATATTCGGTGTTACGATATTAATTATTGCATTTCATAATCAATGTTCTAGTTCGCTAGTTAGCCACATTTCTTATTTCCATACACTAATATTGAAAAACAGCGAAATATTTGACATATATTTGCGACGTTGCCCACTTTCAAAATAAACGCTCTAATACGGTATGGAAGCCTTCATAAGTGTGACTCGCACTTGGCCGGTATTTCTTCGTATTGGTTTTCCTCACATAAGAAGAAATTACTTTAATCACAGTCCTGATGATGTAATTCTCTGTAAATCATTGTCATAGTGTTTTAGTCGAAAATACTTGACCAAAAACTGATAGGACTGTTCTCCATGTGCAAACTAAACTTATTCATTCCATTAGGATCCATTTAACATACCGTTATTTTAGGTAGACCTGCGAAACGAGGATTTGTAACTAAAAAAAGCACTCTTTTATCAGACTCACCTAGTAAGATCAGGCTGTGACCTCGACAAATTCAGTTTCTCCTTGCTAAGCTTAGCTTTGGAGCATTTCCCCTTAGCTTTCCTCGAGTCGTCGCGGGGAGGTGCGGGGGCGCGGGGCGAGGCGGGCGGCGTTGGACCCCGCGGGGTCGGCGACTGCGCCACTTCCTTAGCTAGGTGCTTCAACACTGATGACTGGTTGAGAAAGTCGTCGGGAATTTCTGTTATTTCCTGTTTGATAAAAGAAGGTAAAGTAGGTCTTCAGTATTTTTACTTTTTCAGACGAAAAAACAATATGAAGTAACACAGTAAAAATTGCAATTCATTATTATGGCTCCTACACACAGTGTACACACTTTTGCCATGCGGCACGTGCCTCCGGCTTTTGCTCCTTCATTTTCTTTGCGTTTCTTTCTGCGGCTTTGTGCGGCATGGCCGCCGGCACTGCCACTGTGTGTAGCAGCCATTACAATTTTGACTATGATATAGGACTAGCTTACTAATTAGTAATAGATAGTAGATATTAGACGATGGTTATTAGATTTGTATTAGAATAATAGCTTTTTTTTCTGCAGGGTGTTTTGTTAAAGCCAACCAAAATACCTAACACTCCTGTCTCTTTAGTTCAGCAACTCGCCTCTAGGTGGCATTGGTTGTATTATAATTGCATAAGTTGATAAAAACAGCTATGCAATAGCTTTACCGCGGCAGTCTCCGAGTGCCACACGTCTTTTTTAAACGTGTCTGTTTTTTTTTTTAATGGCATCTTGCAGGTCAACCTAGGAGGTTGTCGGCTGCTTAACTAGACTTTCCGGTGGAGCGGCTGCCTGAATAAATGAAGGTCTCCAACCAGGGCATAAAACTTAGAAACATCCCCTCTGGGATACGGACCTCGGCTTAGAAGCGACTACATGCTAAGAGCATCCCTTGTAGGGTACGGATCTCGGCTTAGGGCGTCGCTGGGGGAGGACAGCAAAGGACATCGGATTAATAAATTAAACATGTTTGGAGTGGGACTTTCGTTAACAAAACAAACATTGATCTTCTTTTGCTCTCCTAACAAAAAATATAACTATCTTACCCGAATAAAATTACCCGTAATGCTGGGACTACATTGTCGCGTTATCGCGAACTATACTACATGCGCTCTCTGTTGCTCAGCGAGACGTCGAGCGGTGTGCTAGAGAGAGCGCGCGAAGTTTAGTACAACGATTAATTTTTTTTATCATACCTGAACACCATGGTCAGGTGGGCTAGTATAAATCCTCTGGCCACCAATATCAATGTAGTTGGCAGTAGTAGTCACATTCTGTTCCTTATGCATCTTGGGTA
This sequence comes from Conistra vaccinii, assembly GCA_948150665.1. NCBI lineage: Eukaryota > Metazoa > Arthropoda > Insecta > Lepidoptera > Noctuidae > Conistra > Conistra vaccinii. The sequence continues at coordinate 19,346,411 of OX411318.1, forward strand.
CAGGAATCCCACTAGGTTTCTTCAAGCCTTCGTTCTTTTTCAGTGTGTGGTATGGTGACGACTGTGTGTTTGGGTGTTTCACTTCACTACTAGTTCGTTCGTGTTCCCTGTTGGTGAGAAAAAATGTTGACGATCTTTGGTATGATTTGGATACTCACTGTTATTATGTGTTTGATAAAGTGTTAGCAAGATTTGCATGGAAATTCACTGTGAATTTTATGACATTAGTTTTTTTTATAATTTTTCTTTTGTTTCAATGATATACCAGCCTCATAGGATCAAACATACTGTAGCACAACTGCTGAGTAATATAATTTAAAAACAAAATAGTGAACTATAAGGGACTATTTATTTTTAAGTTGTTTTTTTAGCTATTATTCTTTGGAAGCTACTGCAATTAAATTATGGAAGACTGAGGACTAATCACACAATGTGCCAATCAGTAAAAACCGTAGTCTGAAAACTTTACCTATTCAGCCGAATGCCTACAGATATTTATTTGCATCAAACAGTACCCTAATTACTTAATACACGATCGATCGGAATTTGAATCGTTTTGAAACAGATTGCTAATCCATTGCTTCATAAGTTCGTAAAAAAAATCTGCTCAATAACGTGAATAACGCAATCAATATTATTGAACTGGCAAAATGAAAAAGATTCGTCGGAATCGTTTACGAAAATGTGTTGCATAATTAGATAGCAAGCCTTTATATAAAAAAAAAACATATTCATTTAATGATCTGTAGTTCAGAATGAAGAGTGTTTGTTAGAACGCGCTAATCTCTGGAACCATTTGCATTTGATAGCCCAATTCTTTAGGAAGACTATTTTAACATCACAAACAGCACAAAGAAAAAAAATCAGAATCGCTAAACGCAAACGAAGTAATAGCACACGAATACAGACGGTTCTGAACTTATGATATGGAGCTACAAGTATGCGGCGTGCTCAACTTGTTGGGCCAATTCAGTGAGTGTAATGTAGTCATAGGATCTAAGAGTTACGCCATAGAAAGAGAGGCAACAGTGAATATAACTATGGATATAGTTCGAATCAAAATTAATGGCGGCTCGGAAGTTAGTTACTCGCTGCGCAGTACCCCACCCCTCACCCACGTAGACCTATGAAATCGTTACTGCGCAGCAATTCGCCTCATGTTCCGAGCCGTCATTAAGTTTGAATCGGGCTGTAATTAGTGCTGTGCAACCTTAATTGCACTTTATATATTCTAATAGCGCCAGCGGGCGATGCGATATATTTTACGAAGTGTATAGAGTGCCGCGAGTTTCTTGCGGCACTCTAGTGTCACTGCCTCGGCCCGGCTAGGGTGCCGTGAGCGTTGCATTGTCACTGTCACTTGTTATTTAGGGTAGGTTAGGTTAGAACTGTGACCACACAACGCACGAGCCGAGCGAGCGTAGCGAGCGGTGCCGCGGTAGCGGCCGGCGAAGTGCCAGGGTTTGTTTAGGCACAAGAGAATGTCATGTTTTGGAAATGTGGTGTTTGACAGCGATCTAACCTCGACAATCACACAAAATACCAAGTGACGTGACTTAGTGACAGTGACAATGACAACCCAATGCTTGCGGCACTTTAGCCGGACCGAGGCGGTGTTACTAGGGTGCCTGTAGTGGCACTTTATCCGATAGGGATAGAGTGCCACTGGTGGCACTCTATACACTGCCTATATTTTATTTAAACAAGAAATTCTACGCGGCAGAGCAGTAGCGGGCAGAAGCTAGTTATGAAATAAAGTTCTTACCTGATAGGCGTAGGTCTTGGAGGCCAGGAGTCGTCCTGGTTGTGTATGATGAGAGTGTTGTATGAAGACGAGGACACGTCTAAGGAGCTTCGGTTACTGTTACCGCCGCCCACTGAGTCTTTGAGAGAGTTGCGATTGCTCCCTGTTACACTCTCCTACAAACAATAGGAGTTATTACAATTTTTAAATTTTGTTATCCTATATGTATATAGGTGGCTTTTTGAGATGGGGCAGTAAGGACAGCTACCTTAACCGTTGCAGCTACAGGAAAACGGTCTTAGGAGACTGTCCTTAACTTTTTGACACATTTTGATCTGCATACACAGGTTTTGATCTGGGAAAATTAGTTTTATTTTCACCTGAGCAGAGCTTCGTTGACCAGTTACTTATTTGTAAACAGCCTTATTTCAGAGTAATTGTAGTACGAAAATTATTTAAGATAAAATAATATAAAGAGATAAAGATAATTTTATTTGTCCAAACATTAGCCCTTTTTCAATTCGAGGGGTTGCGGGATGTCGAGGGGTTGCGGGATGTCGAGAGGGGAAACCGTGGTCCCCGGCACAGGCAAGGGAAGGAACACGGGTTGGTTTTAGTCAGTAAGAGTCTGACACGCCCTTCCGCTCCACCCAGAGCGGGAGAAGTCATTTGATGTCATTCGATTCGATTAAATTTTTCAATTTATTTATTCACAAACCATTTACATTGTGTTTGAACTTCTTCTATATGATACAAAAAATAACATGCATAAGACAAGTAACACAAAAATAAACATCTTAAATCACAGTATTACCAAAATTAACATCATGATAAAAATTTAAAATACTTACAATAAAAATTTTCAATGTCAACTCATTAAGAATTTAAATTCAATTAAAATTCTCATTTAGGAATAGAAAATCATTTCAAAATTATAATCAAATTACTTTGTCTACTATGTTTGCTGGGGTGGGCTTCCAGTCTAACCAAATGCAGCTAAATACCAGTATTTTAAGAGTTTGTTATACTTAAGTGACATTCTTACCTTGAGGGAATTCCGGTTATTGTTGTTAGACTGAGCCTGGTTCTCCTGTCCCTGCGGCTCTACCCTGGCTGTGTGTCGAACAACATAGCGCTCTTCTCGTGACAGGTTCTCATTTGATGTTGACACATCCGTCTCGCTACCCGATAGACTTTGTGGAAAACCGCTTGGCACTAGACAAAGATATATGGTTTAAAATAAGCCAAGATAGTGGATCAAAAATAAAATTTTTGGAAAGAAATTTTGTCTCAATTTTAAATTTTGACAAAGTAATGGAGTTGATTAGATTTTTTTTATGGATCTGTCTTAGTGCTACTTGTTTACGTAGGTTTGAACTACACAGTAACAATATTACACCATAGCAATTAATAAAAGTTGTAATGATGATGTGTTTTACACCAAACAAATCATGAAAGTTTATAATTCTGTTTAGGACGATAGTGAACGACACGATTTTGACATACAACATCTGTAATAGTATTTGCAACAACAAACAAGGACATAATGAATCTATGATTCATAACTTAGGTATGTGATAAAGTTTATAGACAACTTAAAGTTACATATTTACCAGGTTGTTTCTGTGTCCTTTGGATGTTGTTGGCGAACGATAGGAACCTTCCCGTCGGTCGCATGGACCCCATATTTGCTAACGTAATGACCTGATAGATTTCAACATGAAATCATTTCACACCACTGACCAACTACACTCGCACACTCCTATATGTTATGCGTATAACATCTGGAAGTAAGATAAGTTACTCATGTTTATTGATACTGTCATAATGCTGTTCTGCATAGAAATAGAACACAATAAAAATCACAAGGTATTGAGGATGCGTCGAGTTTCGACATGACGAGTCGTCCATATTATGAAAAAAAATATAGCTATAGCTTCGATTGATGAAATGACTAACACACAAACACTTACAACGTATACGGAGATGTAAATTTCTAAAAATTAAAAATATTTTTGCACAAGCTTGAAAGCTTTTGATGGATGGGGTCAGCTGTCAAAATTGAGTGAGTGAGATTACCACCATGTCAAAATCAAAAGTGTTTGATTTATTGCCACCTGAAAAAACATTAGAAAAAAAACCGTATATAGCCGAACCGAAACCGGGCAAATAAACAAAACTAACGACATAGACAGACTCCGTAAAAGGGGTGATAGACGTGCGAGTAATTACGCGCACTTATGGCTCGGCGACCTTACTCGCCCGTGGGCCGTAAGTACGCACTTTATACCGCTGAGTAAGTTCCTCTGCGATCCCGCCTTGGTTCGTAGTTCGTACGTCTGTCAACGCCTTGAGGCGAGCAGCCATTTTGATATAGGCCTTCTACACGGTTGCCAACCGCGTCCCGACAGAGGTCACCTTCGTGGTTTACAACCGTATAGTTGGTGGTTTATGACCAAATTTCGTTTGACCTTCCAACGACCTTGGTTTGAAGAGCTGCGCTAGTGACCAAGGGCGAATAGAGGACGTTGGGCTGGCGGCCGACCGTGTATTCGGCGAAGTGATTTCTCCCTTTTTATAGGGAAAAATTGCCAATAATAAGCATGGTATGCGGAAAATATAAAAAATTATTACCAACATGTTGGGATATAGGGGTTTAAGGGTTTCCTAAAGGGGGTCGAAAATTTCATTATTTTTGCGATAGGACGCACCATTTTCGAGATATAAGCAACAGTAGAAAAATAAAATACAGTACTGGTTTTGCACTGGAGTCGAAGTGTTGGTGTGAATTTTAGTTCATGCCAACTAATTTTATTCCACACGTTTTTAATCGCTTTTAAAAATAGTCAGATTTAGTTGGATACACCAAATTTTTTGGTGAAAAAAAATCCCTAAACCAAGCAATTTTTATATTGTTTTAGGGAATTTTAGGGATAATTCATTAAGAATCTGGGGAAAAATTAAAAACGTAAGTGGAAACACTGGCTCGTGTATCACGACAGAATGGCATGTTGGCGACCATGTAGTTGCAACAGCTCTGCCCGGTCGCCAACCAAGGTGACCTCTGTCGGGACGCGGTTGGCAACCGTGTAGAAGGCCTTTTATGACATTTGTGTAATGTTTGTTTAGTTTGGTTCAGAAAATTCGACAACATCGCGTGTGTGAGCAAACTTCGCGTGTGTCAACAAAAGCGAGCCGAGAAAGTTCGCGAACTTAATAACCGCGGACTTGTTCGAATGTCTATCACCCACTTTAGGACTTTATGTATTCTGTGGTAAAGCAAGGACTTACAGGTCAAGTCACTGTCACTTATATTTCAATTTCATTCAATTCGAATCAAATCAAAAAGTGCAAAATCGGAAAAAAATCTTTTACATTTTGCGAAGAGCTCAAAATTTAGCAAGTCAAAAAGTACATTTTTGTGGTAGGGTTTAACTTCAAAAAGTTACTACATAAACCAGAACAGCGTTTCTGAACTTTGAATTTTTTTTATTCAGTTCAGTCGTTCGATTATAAACTCAATAGAGTTTGCAAAAAATGTTAGCATTAGCACGGCTAATCCGTCGGTTTCTTCCGTCGTCTTGTCAGACACTACGGGCGGCGGGAACTACAAATATAAGAAAATGTTTGAGAAGATTTAATAATATACCTTGTAAGTACACATGAGCAAAGGATTGATTAATAATTCCCTACTCCCCAATAACTAAATTAATATATAAATTCTATCTTGTTTGAAAATAAAGACCGTAAAATCTTATCTATTTATCTTACACTAAATTTGATATGTAAGGTAAACATAAGATACTTACCTACCTATTTATATGGCTGGCGCAACTACACAAATAGTACAGCAAAAATAATCTTACTCTTGAATGTACTTTTAGGTATTTTTAGATATTATGCTCCATCTTCAAACCTACCAAGCATCAACACAGTGCGGTCATATTCAGTACAAGTAAACTTCCAGGAGTTAACTGTAGATTATGACTATGTGAAACAGGCAACAGCAAAAAGCAGTACTCTAATAATTGATGTTAGAGAACCTCATGAAGTCAAGGAGTTTGGCAAGATTCCAAACAGCGTCAACATCCCATGTAAGTTACTATGTATCCTTAGTTGTATATTTTACAAGAAAATAAATATTGTAACTGAAAAAAAAAAAAGGAATAACCTACCTACCTACCTAAAATAAACTACCTACCTATAATAAAATTGTGATCTCAGTTACCTACTATTTTGTTTCAAAATTTCATGTTTTACTTCACCATGATAATTCAATTCACTTACCTCAGTTCAATTATTAAACAACATAGGTATTATATATAGTTATTTGTGTATTAATTGTATATAAGTATTTTAACATTAATAATAAAAATATGCCTATCATTACAAAATATGTCACTTAGTTATAAAACATAAGACAAAACTGGAGATTTAAAGTTGTATCTTTTATTTAATATTTTATTAAACAATTAGGTATGTATGTACCTAAACAACTTACTAGTATTTTTTTTTTCTTTATTTACAGTGGGTAATGTGGCACCAGTGCTGGGCACAATGACTGAAAAAGACTTTAAGGAGACCTACCAAAGACCCAAACCAGTAGAAGATACCGAGATCATATTTTATTGTATGATTGGTAAGAGGTCTGGCATGGCACAACAAAATGCTTACAACTTAGGATTCAAGAAGTAAGTTAAAATTCAATATCAATCCAGCAGACAGCTACTTAGTTATAAACAAACAATTACCAATTTTACTTACCTACACACAATAGTTTTAGTGCTAAAGTACAGTTTGATTTTGCTTTCTTGTGCTTTAGTGAAGGTGAGTAGGTATTCTATGTATAGTGAATTTTATATCTGAGGGGAAGATTCAGACAGAGACCACTCTTTGATTTTACTTTGCTAAGTGTTTGATATGAATGTGAACATAATTATTGTAATACAAATACCTACTTACCCTGTGCAATAATCGTTTATGGCGCTTACTAATTTGCTAAAGTCAAAAATGAATTTTGTCCAGAAACTAATGAGAGAACCTAGGAAGACTCCTTCACTAAAGTAGCTAGCTAAGCCTAGCTAAGCCTAGCTTCCACAAAGATAGTTACAGGGTAAAATACAATAGACGACGTATATTTAGTAACCTAATCCGCTTAACTGTTCTTAAAGACTCCTAAAGAACCCTGTATAAGATATAGACACGTGTTTCACCTGAACGAGGCATCTCGTCAGGATGACGATTGACTTGTTGCGAATCCGGACTTCGTCGCTTGTCGTGGCAACACATCGTGTCCATGGGCGTCGCCAAGGACACGAGGCAGGGCAGGGGAGAGGCCAGCGCCCCTCCCCCTCCCTGCCCGCCCCTAGAGATCTAAAAAGGTATTTTAAAAAACTACTTATCTATAAATCCAATTTTGTTTATTTGGTTTTTTAAAGTTCCATCTCCTAAAAGGGGTCTAATCCGGAGTCCGGGGACGTAGTTTGTATCTATGTGTTGGTGGTAGACAGAGTCATAATACCTATTAGGTTTCACCGTTTCAGCAGTACAGTTCTGAATGGTTTTGGAAAAATCCGTTTCCAATCCACATATTGAAAATCGAAATTATTATTTTTCTCAGTTCATAGGAACTGAGAAAACGGGACTACTGAGTTGAAACTGATTTGTCAAAATCAAATGCCTACCAGCATCAATTTTGGCTCCATTGTGCGCTGCGCCGTAGAGGTAAATCTCACGCTACAAGACTGTGTTACAAGTGTAAAGCTTCATGTGCTCTTGACTCTTGACTGTATCTACAAATCATACTTTTCCCATCCTCCTTATCAACTTGCCCCCCCCCCCCCCCTGGGCCATCGGCTGGCGACGCCCTTGCTCGTGTTCGGGTTCGCAACAAGTCAATCGTCATCCTGAGGATGCCTCGTTGTGAGGTGAAACACATGTCGATTTCTTACAGGGTTCTAGGACTCTTTAAGAACAGTTGAGCGGATTAGGTTACTAAATATACGTCGTCTATTTTAGTTTATAATGGAGTTCCGCAAAGTCACGCCTGAGTCAATTAACTATCTAGTTACAGTGTCAAGATCGCCCAGTTTAGTTCAGTTGTCATTATATTACATATACGTTAACCATTATTTTGTTTTATTGCAGTGTAAAGAACTATCTTGGCAGTTTTACTGACTGGGCCAACAAAACTCAATGAGAGAAACTGATAACTGCTCTGTTTATTAGTAATGCTTGATTTGTCCTTGACATGTTGCTGACACTGTCTTGTCTACGTACTGTAAAATTTTGAATGATGTTATTTTATTTATTTGAGATAAACAATAAAAATGATTTTTATTTCTAATACCGATTTTCAGTCTACACTATCTCACTATCTCTTTTCATACCTGAGGACTACCCGATATATATCTTTCCTCTATGCTGAGGACAAACTATTACTTACGCTATGTCTGAGCTTCTAACTACAACTACAGATGAATACAAATCGTACACTCTGCATTTTAGATATGAATCTACAAGTACGCGGCGTGCTTTTCTTGTCAGGCCAATTCAGTGAGTGTAACGGAGTCAGAAGATGGTATAAGAATTACGCGATAGAAAGAGAGGCAACTTCTAGGTGAATATAATTTTATGTAATAATTAGCACTGTGCGAGCTGAATTGCACTTTATTGTGTCGTAGCGAGAGTAGCTTTTTATTAAAATGATTTTGCGGAGTGAAAAAAAATGGCGGCTTGCGGCGATGATAGACGTACGAAACTACAAACCAAAGCGAGCTACGAGCAAAATTTCAAACCAGAGGACCTAGTGCGAGTTACATTTAACCTTCTCGATCAAACGCATCGAGCGCGTTTGGCGTTCCGATTGGCCCTTCACCGGTGAAGGCCGGCCGGCTGCCAATCGGAGCGCCAAACGCGGTCGATGCGTTTGATCGAGACGGTAAAATGAAACTCACACTAAGCCCTCTGCTGGATCGCCGGCGAACTTACTCGGCAATTTTAACCTTTTGACCGCCACAGTCGTGTATAGACGACAAACGAAAATGTGCCCAGTACGCCACGGTCGCGACTGCGTGACAGAATTTTATACGTAAATAAATGTCATAAAACAGCATTGTTTTGTTTATTTCCCTTGTTAATTATGTACCTTGACTCTTCTTAATTTATTTGAAGTGAACTGCTTTCGTTAGATTTCATTTTTAGTAACGTAAGAAGACAAAAAAGAAAATCAGTCATAAAGTTCGAAAAACATAGTGCCCTCGACGCCACAGTCACCATACCAGGACACGTAGTGATGCAGGTAGCACTCAATATAACAAGAATATCGACCTCGACGGCAACCTACGTTATATTTAATTTACTCTGAATTCTGCACTAGTAAATAAAAAAAACATTTCATACTGAACTTTTACGTTTGAGAAATCAAGAAAATTTTATAATACTGAACTATGCGCTTTATAAACATCGAGTTTTAGTTGATTATCGATTAATTGTAATGACTGTAATGCCCATCTCTATCACACTGTTGTATTGTATGTGCCGGGAACGCCACAGTCGTCTATGCTTGACAGTCCCATGACATCATACGCGGAACATTTTTGAATAGAGTAGTTCGTATATTATTAGTAAATATTATTAATAATAATGGACGACTATACTATGAGTAGTGAAGACTTGTTAAATATACTGCAAGGAGTCGACACTGACACTTTTATCATGGAAGACAGTGCGGAAGTTCTGGAAGACGAAGATTTTGAGGCAAGTTTATTAATTTTATGCTTATTACGTTAGGAAATAAAACGAAATTATATACATGGCAATTATTTATTATAAACATACTGTATAGAAAAAAGTCCTAAATTATTTTGTTTGAGTGTCAAATGTTATTTTGTTCACATGACTGCCCTTAGCTTCTTGGAAAAATGTTATGATTTTAGCGTAAACATTTGGCAGTATGCAGGGCTCTATGTCGTCTAAGCCTGACTCCAATATTTTAGAAAAATGATAGTTAATTTTTCTAAAATGTACGCGAGTACATGCTTCGCAGTTTTCGCGTGTCCCTGTCATCACCGCTGTTGTTTGGCTGGATTTTTCCTTTACTGCACTTCCTCCGAGATTTCCTTTTTTCCATGGCCTTCCTAAAATGGGGATGTTTACTGCCATTTTATCACGATAGGTGGCGCATCGTCGAAATGGCCATTGAAAACTGTCAATTCCATACATTTTATAACCTATCATTCAGTAAATTCTAATTTTCTCCAAATATGCATAAGTGTGCTGTACCACGAAGTACTAAAATACTTACTCCGGTGTTCATTTATTTCCCAAAGATACTACGCAAATAGAAAGTGGGAAACTAAAAGAGTAAAACTACAAGTAACTTTGAGTATGTTGATTGGTAATTTTCGGCAATATGGTAGAGCTTTGGTGGAGCTATTAACGTCTTATGTAAAGTTCTACAGCAGGAACGTCAATTGCTTGGCTTTCGGAAGCTTGAGGGCTTTGATTGCTGAATTAAAAATTTCGGTCATAGATAACCTAAAAAATAAAGAATATCATTTATTATTAAAGTAAATGATCTCTCATTTTTCGTAAATTTTCCTACCATGAGTCAAGTAAGAATTAACACGTTACAACTAAAAAAATACCCAAATCTAGAGCCTAGCACTAATGAAAAATAAACTTAACCTAAACAATAAAGAATACCATTTATTATTAAAGTACGGTTCTCTCAATTTTGGTAAATTTTCCTACCATGAACCAAGTAATAATTAACATGTTACAACAAAAAAATTATCCAAATCTAGACCCTAGCACTGATTAAAAACATTTTATTAGATAGAAGTCTACCTCGCAATAATGTCTCATTTCTTTCCAGTAATCCTTGCTCCTGGTTTGTTTAGGTCGTCTTTCAATTCTATAAGATTCCAGGAACAATACATGTTAGGAATAACCATGGTGGATCGGTTTCAACACAATAAATAGCAAAAACCACCAATGTAAACAATGCGAAAATTATTTGACAGCGGCCATCCCGCCGCTGGCGACATCTACGCTGAGCTTTGCGCGTGCATCCCCATTGATTGCGACATAATATCCCAATCTTCTTCGTCCTGGTCGGGACGTAGAAAAAATGATTTTTTGACAATTTTATTTCTAATCGGTGATAATATGCCTCAATCCATAGAGAAAAACAACCCACAAACCAAACGGAATATCGGTCCAGCCCCACCGTGTCCATCGGGCTACGCCGTGACGCGCGTGTCCCGATGGATACGGTCGGGCTTGAAGGGGGTCTTAGTTTTCTATCCACATGGAAGCACTGTACTTTACGGACCGGCGATTTTTTATAGTAGGTTTTTTTTTTTGGTAGATTATACCCCTTTTTTGTGTATTTATGAAAACCGCAAATCTAGCAAAACCATAGGTGCTGAGAAAAAAATCGCCAAAAGTTTATTTCGGGATTGGTGGGATAGTGGGAGTATTAAGGGTGGGGAAGTTTACGTGGCGGGTCTAAATTAGGTTCCAAGCAATAATGAGGTCAATGACATCTTCAAGGTCAAGTTCAACACCCCAAAAGTCAAGGTCAAACCAAAAAATACTAAAGTCTTGGTATATTTCCTTATATTTTCAGTGTCAAAAAAAAAATTGTAAAGCATTGTCGACGGAGCCCCGCTTCGCGGGGCTCCTACTTCTGGGTGGTTTAAAAAAAATAACCACCTTTGTCTGAACGTAAAACGGAACGACCTAGGAGTGAAATTCGTACATTATCTGCAGTAAAACGTCAGTTTTATTACATAAATTAATTGAATTTTTGAAACTTTTGGATTTTTTTTCTCGAAAACTAAGCGTTTGCTAGCTGTTTCATTTTGCAAAAGTGTTCCATACGAAGACATCTACACGCAAAAAAAAAAATGAAGCTCCGCACGCGAAACGAAACTAACGAAAAATACGAAACTTTTAAAACAAAATACCTAATAAAAATTCTTTTGTGATAAAAAATACGATTACAAAAAACCGATGATACATGTCTCATTTTATTTATTGCATTATCAAATAATAATATTGAAATCAAATTTCTCATATTTACAAAAGTTTTTCCACAATATGAAACAGAATATCAGTGAAACGAAACTAACTAAAAATACGAAACTTTTAAAACAAAATACCTATTATTATTTCGATATTATTAATAAATATTGGTTGCGCACCTCTAGTGCAGAGGCGAGCAAAATATAAAAAGCCGTGCCAGCTACGCCACTGTCACCGTATGGTGACATGAAAGTACGTCAAGATTGAACATAGTGCTGTGATGGTATTGACTTGGTTTTATCGATTGTTGTTTTGAATTGTGGATTCAACGCCTAAACAGTGACACATATCATTATGATTTCTGTCATAAAGGACAAAGTGGGATGAAATAAAACTCCTGTATTATATTTTTCCGGTATAGACCTTTAATTAAAAACATACTCTAGGTTAAAAAATAAATAGTTAGTGCTTAATCGATATAATTTCGAACTCACTACTATTTTGTAGGTATTAAAGGATGAATTCATTGCTTGGCGCTGAGGGCACGCTTTTTCTTTTTTGACGTGGCGGTCAAAAGGTTAGTGCGCGTATTAGGCTGCCTGTCCACTGGAGCGGAGAGGCGAAAACAGGAGCGGAGATGTGCCAATATTAACCAATAGAATCTTGACTCCGCCCCTGAGTTTAGATTTGATTGGTTAATAATGGCAAATCTCCGCTCCTCTCCTCTCCTCTCCGCTCCAGTGGACAGGCAGCCTTACACACGGGTGAGTAAGGTCGCCGAGCCATAAGTACGCATACTTGCTCGCAAGTCTATCACCCCTTTAACCTTTTAGACTATCCGACATCAACTTTCGGACAGTTGCCCGCCAGATACGACACCCGTCTGGTCGCTTTTCTAATGAGGATGAGTGAACTTTACACCCTGTTCCTCATACTTCTAAAGTACTACTTACTATTGAAGTTGCTGACCAGCTATCTAATTACGCAACACATTTTCGTAAACGATTCAGACTAATCAGTTTCATTTTGATAGTTCAACAACATTCATTGCGTTATTGCAGTTTTTTTTTTTCGAACTTATGAAGCAATGGATTAGTAATTGTTTCAAAACGATTCAAATTCGGATTAATCGTGACTATTACGTAATTAGGGTAGGTACAGGTACTAAAAATTAAACTAAAGGATTCAAACTACTCTCACACTCTCTTGGATCTACTAACTACTACTACTACTAACGACTAATCCAATAGGGATAAAAATATTTAATGAACAACACAACTTTATATTATAGGTACATTTTATTACAATCTTAATCGTAGGTAACATCACTGTTGGAAACTTCATTTCTGCTTACTTGACCACTCTGACCAACTTCCCATATAATTTTTAGAACTGAAAATGAAGAAATACAATAATTTGATATAATGTAGTTCAATCACTGCCTCGCTAAAGGCCCGGACTTACAGACCAGCAGCCTAATTACGTAATGCACGATCAATAATAAATTGAAATGAATTGAAACAGAATGCTAGTCCACTTCATAAGTTCGAAAAAAAAATCTGCTCAATTTTTTTTTGTCGAACTTCTGAAGCAATTTACTAGCAATCTGTTTCAATTCATTTCAATTTATTATTGATCGTGCATTACGTAATAGGGTACAGATCAGAAATAATGCAGTCTATTCTAAGTATGTCACTATAGTCAAGCTACCTGCTGGGGGCGTAGCTGGGTGGGTGGCTAGGCCTCTAGGCTGGATGGCACTATACCTACCCACTCGCGCGATCAATCAAGTCGCGTTCACAAGTACGTCATACTTAATTCATACAAGCGATCACGTGCTCGCGCAAAGATCGCTTTTGGTTAGCATGAGGAGATAGGGATCTCGCGCACTAGATCATACAATACCACTAGACGACCAAGACTGGCCGGAGTCGTGGCAGTCAGTTGTATGGTCTGCGTTGCGTCTAAGTGTGCAAAGCGTATCGGTATCTATAGTTTTCCTGGTCGCTGCAATCACTGGTCGCTGCAAGCGACAACGTCGCGACGCCCAATCGCAATGACAGAGAGCAGGGACTCGTAACATGCCACGGCAGTTTTAAGATGTGACTCAGGCTGGCTGGACAAATCTTCAAAATAGCTCGCATTTAACTAGGTCAACAGGGCACTTTATGTGACGGCTAAACACCCTTAAGAATTTGTGACGCTACATAATCTTAGATAATCGATCGAAAACGTGTCCAGCCAGCTTGAAAAACCACTTTTCGCTGGTCTCTCAATCTCGGTAACGGAAGTGATTTTGACGACTTTTTGCATATCAGCGGGCGTCGCATTGTGACAGGCATCGAGCTAAAAGTTTTGTGATACGTACAGTGGTTTAGTAGAAAAATGCAAAAATCTGTGTCCAGCCAGCTTGAATTTACGTATAAAACTTCTGGCTGGCACTTACGAATCTCAATAAGTTAGCGTTTTCGAATATGACTCCTTTACTAACATTTAGTGACGCAATGTGTGACAGTAATAACGTTTGATTTATGGCGTCACATGTAAGGGTTTACGAGAAATCAATAAAAACTGAATGTCCAGCCAACCTGAGTTCAAGCTGGCTGGACACATGTATCTCCGCTGCCTGATGATCTACGACCTTCAAAATGTGTTCAAAATTTTGTGACGGGGACGATAATGATAACCTGAATTTATGACGGAGAAACTTTGCGTAGTTTCAAAAGAACCTTACAAATGTGATCAGCGTAGTTTTAATCGAGTAAAAAAAAATTATACAACATACTCGTACACAAATTGGTGAAAAACCCACATGTGATGTATGTCAACGTAGTTTTAGTAACAATAGAAATTTAACAAATCATATTCGTATACACACTGGCGAAAAGCCTGTATGTCAACGTAGTTTTAGTAAAAAGAGTATTTTAACACAACATGGTCATATACACACTGGCGAAAAACCTTATAAGTGTGATCTATGTCAGCGTAGTTTTAGGGGAAAGGGGGATTTTACTACACATATTCGAGTACACACTGGTGAAAAACCTTTTAAGTGTGATGTATGTCAGAATAGTTTTAGTCAAAAGAGTAGTTTAACACAACATGGTCGTATACACACTGGCGAAAAACCTTATAAGTGTGATGTATGTCAGCGTAGTTTAAGTGAAAAGATTATTTTAACTAAACATATTCGAATTCACACTAGTGAAAGACCTTTTCAAGTGTGATGTATGTCAACGTAGTTTTAGTCAAAAGAGGTATTTAACAAAACATGCCTCAAATACAAAGCAGGCGTGGCTGCTACCGGCCGATTAGTCGATTAAAAAGAAATCCTTTATTTATGTAAAAAATATGGTCACCTCACAATATTAATGGATGTTTGTATGGGAAAATTTAAATGATCAATATCTTTGAAACTACGCAAAGTTTCTCCGTCACAAATTCAGGTTATCATTATCGTCCCCGTCACAAAATTTTGAACACATTTTGAAGGTCGTAGATCATCAGGCAGCGGAGATACATGTGTCCAGCCAGCTTGAACTCAGGTTGGCTGGACATTCAGTTTTTATTGATTTCTCGTAAACCCTGTGACGCCATAAATCAAACGTTATTACTGTCACATATTGCGTCACTAAATGTTAGTAAAGGAGTCATATTCGAAAACGCTACCGTTATTGAGATTCGTAAGTGCCAGCCAGAAGTTTTATACGTAAATTCAAGCTGGCTGGACACAGATTTTTGCATTTTTCTACTAAACGACTGTACGTATCACAAAACTTTTAGCTCGATACCTGTCACAAATTTATGTGACGCCCGTTGATATGCAAAAAGTCGTCAAAATCACTTCCGTTACCGAGATTGAGAGACCAGCGAAAAGTGGTTTTACAAGCTGACTGGACACGTTTTCGATCGATTATCTAAGATTCTGTAGCGTCACAAATTCTGAAATAAGAGTGTTTAGCCGTCACATAAAGTGCCCTGTTGACCTAATCAAATGCGAGCTATGTTGAAGATTTGTCCAGCCAGCCTGAGTCACATGTTTTAAGGGCCCTCGCCCGTGGCGACTTTTTGTAGCGATGCTGTCGCGCATGTATATCGATACAGCCGCGAAGTGGGTGACGTCGCACTGCTGTTATGAGTGTCGGTAAATCCAGCATAATACTTAAATAAATATGGTCGTTAAAACAGCGAGCCAAATCATGCGCAACTACTTTAAGTAAGTAGGTAGTCGTGTGCTTAAGTTTACCTATGCATAAAATCAAACTCAATAACAATAGGTAATAAAAATCCAATTGCAAGCTAGTAATCTATCGATATAAATAAAAATAACAAATAAAACCGGCCAAGTACGTGTCAGACCACGCACATTCGCACAATTGCAGCATTTTTGTTCAAAACAATGATCTGTAATATTTTCTCTTTCTTCCTTTGTAATTCTAAATGTAAGAAATAGGAAAGAAACCTTACTTTATACAAAGGCTTTATGTATTTAACAAAGTGTAATGCTATCCACACACGTAACGATTTGCTTGCGCAAGCAAATCGTTACGTGTGGGGCTAACATAACATTGTAGTTGAAAAACATGTTCTCCCATACATTCCAACTGCAAATGGAAGTTGGTCGATTATTACTCGAGCTGTGATAGTTTTACTTTTAACTTCGTTATATATACCTAGGTACTACGACTGTGAATTTTTCATATACTTATCCAAAAACAACCATTCAGCTGGCAGGGGAGGGGGAACCACTAGACTCCAAAAAATATTTCGCAAACGTATCTCCGAATCCAAAAATGGTTCCCCACCACAACCCACAGCCACAATATTTTAGAACGACCTTTCCAACGACACCCTATACCAAGGGATAGACGAAAAAAAAACATCTCCATGCATTTTACGTATACGAGTAGCCTACCTCGACAATTTCTTTTTTTTTACCGCTTTGTCGGCCTGATTCATGTATACTCATGCCAAATTACAGCTTTCTAGTACTGAACGGTGACGGTCTTCCGAAGCGTCGGTGTTCCGAAGACCGTCACCGAGATAATGGATGTGGAAAGGGAACGTAGGGCGTTGTCTGTTCGCTGTAGTCCAAGAGTCTCCGAGCTAAGCCGCGGACGAACAGACATACAGATGGACATAGCGAAACTAATATAAGTGTTCCTTGTTGACTACGGAAGACGGAACCCTAAAAAAAAAAGCTGTTCGTTGGTAAGCGCATCAACTGAGAATGGCTGGACTGATATGATTATTTTTTGTTTTAAATGTTAATAATAGTCCAAATTAGGTTTTTATGGAAAAAGTCAAGACCATTCACGATTCAAGGACAGGAAAACGTCTGTCGGGTCAGCTAGTCGATAAATATGCCCTGCACGCGTAGCATGACCACTATAGAAACGGGTTTTGTCGACAAAAGAATAGAGTATAGACTAAATGACAGATTGTGATTATTTATCTGGCATTTTGTCTATTCTTCCGTGCGCACCGGCGATTTTTTTTCGTGAAAATACAGTGCGCGATAAAGTCACTCCGCGATATTTTTACCTCCGTGCGAACGTCGGCTTAAATGTATGAAGATGAATTTTCGAATGGGCACAATAACTAGGTACTTATTTTTTTAGGATTCCGTAATACATTAGTTTCACAATGTCCGTCTGTCTGTTTGTCTGTCCGCGATTTAGCTAAGAGACTCTTAGCAAAGCTCTTAGTACTGGATAGCTGTAATTTGGCATGATTAATGATTATACATATTAATCACGCGGACAGTGGTAAAATAAAATTATGAAAAAAAATGTTGTTTTGGGTACCTACCGTACACCTACCTACCTACACGTAAAATGGGGGTGTATTTTTTTTCTCGTCTTTCGTTTTGTGTATGAAAACCATTTTTGGTTTCAGGAATCCGTTTGCGTAATATTAGTTAAGCTTTAAAGTGCTATATTTTGTTAGAGTCATGTGCCCCTCCATGCCAAAATGGTTGGTTTTGGATATGTGAAAAAATTCATGACAGTAGTATAAATAGCGAAATTAAAAGGAAAACTATCACAGGTAAGTAGACTCTACAAGTTAACGGGTAATAATCGACCAACTTACCTACATCTGCAGTTGCAAAATACAATGTTTGTTCTTGGGATAAATTCATCCTAACTACGGAACCCTTCATTGTGCGTGGTCCGACACGCACTTGGCCGGTTTTTTGTATAAGGTAGGTAGGTACCTAATGCCCGTTTTTAATAACACTAAGAAACACCCTAAATAATCGCCTAAATATTATTGCACAGTTGGATTTTCAACTCTCAGCACTGAGCCGAGCGCTGAAATCCAAGAGTGCGCTTTTATTTAGACATTCAGTTAGGTGTCAGAGATAGTGAAAACGGGCATAATAAATAATGTTAATTACTCTTTAATCATTATGCTACCTACTTTTTGTAGCCTAACTTTAATGCCATGTCTAGGGCTTCAGAAGCCCGTCTGCCAGACCTGCAGTAGAAGATAAGATCATCATTCGTAGTCGGCTTCCCACGTTTAAACCTGCCCCTGAAGTCTTCATCAGACATGCGCGCTAAAGTTTCATGGACACATAGCACTGTAACAAAGTAAGATGTGTTAGAAAAGGGAAAAGGCTTACAGTTTACTAAGTCAGAACGATAATTCCCATATTTTTAAGAACGTGCGCAGCCGCAATGCCCACGTACAATGACCAAACCCTATAACATAAAACAACTAGAACCTCCTCCTTTTTTTTCATTGATTAAAAAGAAAAGGAAGTTAGAAAGGAAGAGTATCAAAGCTGAAAGAGACAATCACCATAATGCTTGGACAACGGCCTCGTCTTTCTGTGAGAGGTAGTGGGCCGTCACGGAACAGTGGGCCGTAATCAAGGCCCAGCGGGCCCAGTGCGGGTTGCTGGATGTTAAATCTTCGTATTTTGGGTTCTATGCGGTTTACTAACGATGTTTTGCTTCAAAATGAGAATGGTGACGAAATAATTTACACAAAGTGCTTACTTATAGTTTCGAACTCACGACCTACAACTCGTTACCACTGGGGCACCACTGTTATTATAGACTTTGTTTTAAGGGTCACAACCTCACAACGGCCGAAAAATCTTATTATAGAATGTAATGTGGATATAGATGCAAAAAGAATTTTAAACGTTTTAAACCGTCTTTTTGGTTTAAAATGTTTAAAACCACACTTAGCGGTTTAATAATGGTTTATAACACTTCTAGTACCATGTTCAAAACTTCTTTGATTTTTGAACAAATCTGTGTACCTACTTAGATTAGGTTTAATGTATGTGCAATACATGCTACACATATTTATAATATGAGGATACTTCGCCATAATTATTCTCCAAGCAGCCCTCATATTGGCAGCGTTCTCTGTTATAATTGCAACGACTTTTGTAGGTCCGACTTCTCTGAGAATTTTGATTATTTCGTTGCTAAGAAATTCACCAGTTTCCTTTTCTGTTTCGGGGTGTTTAGTAATACTAATACGTCGTAATCAATGTAGGTACGCTAATGTGCCCACGTGATCGTGGTTTTAAACCGTTTTAAATAAATTTAAAACGGGTTTTAAACCATTGATTATGGTTTTAAACGGTTTATTTACAACTATAAATGTGGAAAACCACAGAAAAAGACTATTTCACACAATTAGTTTGACTAAATTGTTTTTTTTCGCTTTTCACTTTCTTCTTCGTCAGTTTATAAATTATTGTATTAATATATTTATTTTAGATTTGATTGCTTCCAATCAACAATCCTGTTATGTTTGACTTGGTTATCATTTTCTAAATAAAAACACACACTTGTCACATACCTAAACTGATAAGAAAGAAGAAAAAAAAAATTACATGGTATATTAATGCTGGATGGTATCTTGCCGGTGCTGGCTATCTCCTCAGGATCACGGACATCAATGATTACCTTCTTTGGCTCATGGATTATCTCCAGCATGTCCTCATAGCTCAAAACTCTCTTAGGATCCACCATTTTTTTCGTATTGTCTTGGTTTTGGGAATTTGAATTTGTTCTGCCTGCTATACAAATGTACAGTGAGTCTGTAATAAATTGTCAACTGATAAAACAGTAGGTAATTGCTGCTGGGAATAGAATAGTATAAAAAATCTCTATTATGTAGGTACACCACAAGAATTACAGACATAAAAGTAGAAGTTGTATAAAGGGTGACTTGTAATTTGACGTATTACTTCCAGGATATGATAGTGTGACCCATTTGCAACAATTAAGCACCCCATAAATCCTAGGCGAAAATTCATGGGATTCCAGAAGAATATTTTAATGTTTTTATGAACATTTCCCAGAATTCGTTACTAAATATCACTTTTCACAAACAAATCAATCTTCAATCTTTCTAGCCTTTCCCAACTATCTTGGGGTCGGCTTCCAGTCTAACCGGATGCAGCTGAATACCAGTATTTTACATGGAGCGACTGCCTATCTAACCTCCACAACCCAGTAACTGGGTAATAAGATAGGTACCCCTTGGTAAGACTGGTGTCAGACTTTCGAGCTTCTGACAACTCGTAACGACTGTCAAAGATCCACGAATGACAGCCGGCACCAACGGCTTAACGTGCTTTCCGAGGCACGGAGGAGTCTCGGTATGTAAAGAAAGACGGTCACCCATCCACTGACCAACCCCGGCAAGCGTAGCTTAACCTGATGGATTGACCCGTGTGGCTTGTTATTACTTAACCACGACCTCCTCAATTTAGAAACAATATTGCAAAAGAATCCTACGTAAATAAAAATTGAGGCCCAATAGTCGATAATACGGAAAAAGATAGAATTGGCAATTGTTGAAATATTTTAAAACCAGCTATTTAAATACGCAATACATTTCCGTAAACGATTCCGACGAATCTGTTTCATTTTGACAGTTCAACAACATTAATTGCGTTATTTACTTTGTTGAGCAGATTTTTTTTCGAACTTAACAAGCTTTGAATTAGCAATCTGTTTCAAAACTATTCAGATTCTGATTGATTGTTTATTACGCAATTAGGGTACCTACTGAACCTGATTGCTGTTTGTTATTCAAAAGTTATGTTTAAAATGGGTACGTCTGTGCCTTATACACGCCTATCCTTCTAACCTCTGTGTCGGTAACTTATATAGTGAAATAATTGAAATTAATTATAATGTGTGCCGCTGTATGTATTATTCATTGTCCTAGTACCTTTATTGAAGATACACCAGCATTATGTTTAAAAACACGCTAACTAAGCGACAAGATAACCGTATCGTATACTTCTACAATGTTTGTAAATATGTGAGCACCATGTATCTATCACATACTTAGTTTATGCCATTGTTTCATTTAAAAAAAATATTACATAATGTGGTATCGTAATTTTATTGTAGGTACAGACGCCAGCACATCAACCTACTCCAATCTGTAAAATTTTCCCAATCGACATTGAACCTTATTCTTTAGCGATAAAGTTGAAAATCTATTAAAGAAATTTGATAGATTGTAGTAACTTGATGTGCTGGCGTCTGTACATCGTTTTCACATAATTATAATAATACAGGGTGGCAGGGACATCGACGCGAAGCCGGTTACCATGGATTCAGTACATGATTCTGAACCCCCCTGCGTTGAAATTTTTCGTCGGTTATTTAAAAAAAAAACAGCTGTTCTATAGAAAAGTGCAATACCTACGCGGTCAAAATGTATGGAGCAGCTGTTTTTTTTTTAAATAACCGACGATAAATTTCAACGCTGGGGGGTCCAGAATCATGTACTGAATCCATGGTAATCGGCTTCGCGTCGATGTCCCTGCCACCCCATATAAATGTATACAAAATATTGTAAAACATTTTAAGAGTATCGGTGGAGTTTCTTGCCCATTCTTCTCCACACGAAAACTACCTTTTGGAAGGGGCGACTAGAATCTATTTTTTTATTTAATTTTTGAAGTGATAATTTCTTTAGGCGCGTTGAGCACTTTTTAGGTGCACAAAAATCATGGAACTCGCGTCATCGTCACCGAAGGCGCATTGAGCACTTTTTTGTTCAATTTTCAATTTCAATTTATTTATTTCATAAAAAAGAGGTCCAGTCTGTTACAAACTCAGACCAATAACTTTATTGGTCTGAGGTTACAAAGTAGGATGACAACTTAGGAATAGTTTACATCTGAGATGTGTGGGTAACAATACAATTTCACGATCTGATGTCCTAGCTAGGTTACTTAGTAGCCTGTATTAAGGACAATCAGCCTTCATTTCCCGAAAATAGGACAAAAATATTGCTTAGACTGTTACATAATTAATATCATTTAGAGCAAATGATAAAAGTTCAAAAACAAGAACAGTGTAGGTGTATGTGCGCTGCGCGCACGTGTGTTTGTGTGTGTGTCTGTGTATGCACGTGCGCGTGTGTGTGAGAATGAGAAAGTAAGTGAGTGTATGTATTGTGTGTGAGTTACTTCATTGTTGTAAGAAGGGATTTGTTATCATCATAATTTTTGGTAGAAAGAAATTCTGTAATCCGCTTTTTGCATGTTAGCTTACAACATGGTTGCAGTGGAATTATTGCATTTATTCTGTTATAAAGAAATGGTCCTTGATAAAGAAAGAATCTTTTTGTAAAAGTAAAGTATGGATGAGGCACAGTACATACCCGTTTCTTCTTCTGGGTATCGTCGGTCGACATGCAATTGGAGTGTTCGTGTGCTGTTGTTGTAAGATTGTGCTGAGTACAATGATATTAAATCATTGGCTGAGTATGAACATTTGGCGAACGGTAAGGACCTCGCATTTTTTGTTGACAAAGCACTCTGTTTTTTTTTTTTTTTTAAGTAGCTACATCTGTCTTTCTTGTACTGACAGCAAGCCACATAAATTGCTGACATTTTCGTTACATGGCGTTACTTAGTTTTCACTTCTATCGGCAGTTCCCAATTTTTTGTAAATTTTGACGTTCAAAAGTGCCTTTCATGTGACGTATTGAAATAAATTATTTGACTTTGACTTTGTGACCAGCGGTAGCGAGTACACCGTGCGTGAATCATGTTAAAAACTCAAAAGCCAGTCGACTTGTGACCTGTACTCTAATTGCGTAATACACGATCAATCAGAATCTGAATCGTTTTGAAACAGATTGCTAATCCATTGGTTCATAAGTTCGAAAAAAATATCTGCTGAACAACGTAAATAACGCAATGATGTTGTTGAACTGTCAAAATGAAACAGATTAGTCGTAATAATTTACGAAAATATGCTATGTAATCATCATCATGGTCATGACAATGGGTGCCTAGCTTGTAATAGATTCCTGGGAAGTAAGAAAGTAGTGGGATGGTATAAACCAGTTACATAATTAAATTCTATTATTACACAATTTTTTAATATTTCAGTAAGTAATTTGAAAATTCATGATTTTAATGTGTAAAAACCTTTTTCGTAACATCACGATTCACGCCTTGTTTCCTCGAAGGGTTAGGCAGAGGTGTATAGGAGGTACTTACACCCACATTTCGCCAGTTATCCTAACTTTGTCCTTTAACTTTTAACTGTTTTATGTTTTAAAAAATTTGGTTACATCTAAAGTGATTCAAATGTTTTGGAATCTGCAGTAGGATGCCAACAAGGTGACCCTCTCGGGCCAGTCATTTTCAGCTTGGCTATTCATCCAATCATCCAGAAACTAAATTCAAAATTTAACGTATGGTATTTAGATGATGGAACCCTAGGAGGTGATGCAGATACCGTTTTGAACGACTTACAACTCCTCAAACAACAATTCAAATCCATTGGCCTGGACCTTAACCCATCAAAATGTGAAATTTACCTTTCTGACATTACCGACAGACAAATGACCCTTGAGAAATTTAATGCAATAGCCCCACAAATCAAAATTTTAGAAAAAAGTTCACTTCAGCTCCTAGGTTCCCCAATTTTAGAAGACAGCTTTTCTCCTTTCATCGACGAAAAAATCAAAAAGTTCAACGACATTTCGGACAGACTCTCCAAAATTAATCTACATACATTCGGCATTCACCCTGATTAGATACTGTTGTTTTGGTCCAAATTTTATATATTTTCTACGCTCTTCCTCTCTATGGAAGCAGTCACACCTCTTGGACAAAATTGACAAAATCATCCGCAGCACCCTAACATCCATTTTAAATGTGGTCTTGGACGACCGAGCGTGGCTGCAAGCCACTCTACCCATCCGTCTTGGTGGCCTCGGCGTCCGCAAAATTACCAGCATTAGCTTACCCGCGTTCCTGTCCTCTGTCCACAGCACTGAAAAGTTGACCGGGAAAATTTTAGCCCCCTGTTTGGTTGACTATGAAGTGCCGTGCTTGACAGATGCGGAGAACGCCTGGAAAGCGGCTTGCCCGAATACAGATCGGCCCGTGAATCCATCCTCCCAGAGGCAGTGGGACGAGCCGCTCTGCAGGTTGGTACGGAACAATCTTATTAATACGTCTACCAATACTGCTGAGCGTGCCCGCCTGCTGGCTGTGGGTAAGTGGGAGTCGGGCCTTTGGCTTCAGGCGCTACCGTCACCCAACATAGGCACTATGCTGGGTGACACTACCTTCCGGCTCGCTACCTGTCTGCGTCTGGGCGCTCCTTGCGTGGCTCCGCATCGCTGCCAATGCGGTGAAGGTGTCGACTGTCTCGGACATCATGGCCTATCCTGCAGTAAGAGCGCAGGCCGGATAGCACGGCACGCCAGCATCAATGACATCATCCGTCGTGCTCTTGTCACCGCCGGGGTGCCAGCTGTTTTAGAACCCAATGGCTTGGCACGCGACGATGGGAAGAGACCAGATGGTATGACCATAATGCCTTGGAAGGTGGGTAGGCCTTTGGTGTAGGATGCAACGTGTGTCGACACCCTTGCGCCATCCCATCTTCCTAGCACGGCGAGCTGTGCTGGGGCTGCTGCTGCAGGTGCGGAAAACCTCAAACGGCGCAAATATTCCAATCTTATTGGAAATTATATGTTTGAGCCGTTTGGGGTTGAAACACTAGGGCCATGGGGCCCGAGTACCCACTTGGTTTTTCAAGACATCGCCAAGCGGTTGGTCGACTCTTCACGTGACCAGAGGGCTGGCCTTTTCTTCGGACAAAGAATAAGCATTGCCATACAACGTGGCAATGCTGCCAGCCTTTTGGGCACTTTTGCTGTTGACAGCGATGCAGACGAATTTTTTGATGCCCTATAATTGTTCCCCCCCTTTTTTATATACTTGTACATATTATTACTATTATTTTTAAGTCTGTATATAAATTATTGCACTTATTAATGAAAATAAAAGAATACTTAAAGGTTTGCTAAAGTATTAAGTACCCAATGGGATAGCAATGAAAGCCATTCAATTTGAGAATTTAGAGAAAACTGATATTAAAACTGTAAAAAAATATATACAAGGTCCCATTAAAATAGATGGACCAATTTTAAGACAGCGTTCAGTACGTCTAACCAAAGATATCCAAGCAAAAAAAAAAGTGATTTTATTTTGACCAAAAATAATAAATGGCATTGGGTAACCAACATTTTTGGTGTATTTTCGTTAGCAGATTTATTTTTCTTGTAAGTATCGAATGCGTTTTTCTTATGATTTTTTTTACCATTGTCCTTATTTTGGTGGTCTGAATGATTATTACTAAAAGTTTGTCCATCTATTTTAATGGGACCTTATTATATGTATATTTATATATTGGGTCTCTTGAACCCCATGAATTTACACCTAGGCTTTATGGGTAGTTGTAGCAAATAGGTCACACTTTCACGTCGTCGAAGGAATACGTCAAATTACAAATTACCCTCAGGTATGGAATGACAACCTTTGGATAGATTAAAGGGAGAAGGACAGACAATACTGCAGGTAGTCTGTGGTGTACAATTTACATAATTATTATAATACAATAAAATAAATACATAAGCACATACTTATAAAAAATGTGGAAACAAGAGCAAAGAACTACATAATGGTTATGTCTATAGAGAGAGGAAGTGTTTTTAATAAATTCAAGTAAAGTGCCAATACTGCTGCGTTTTAATGAACTTACTAAGTACTTACTCCTTACTTACCTTAAATCAAAATATTCAATTTAATAATAGAACTAATGGGAGATCACCCATTTTGTTCGGCGATTAGGATTCGGATTTAAAAAAAGTCGACGGCCAGTAGTGAATTACATTTCATTTGAATGGTGGCAGTATTTAGTAGAGACATTTCTTTGTAAGTAACAGTGACAGGAACTATAACATCATCCAAATAGACAAAGTGGGAAAAATACGTATTATTGAAGCTTACTCAAAAACGCCCCAAGCAAAATTAATATAATTTATATGGAACCACCTCTGAAGTATGACCTACCAAACAAAAAAAACCATCAAAATCTTTTCAGAATTGTCGAAGAAATCGCCTACTCCTCCTCCTTTTTGACGTTGTTAATATATGAAATTATTATGGACGGCCGGCAAAAAAAAACCAAGAATGGGTGATCTCCTTTGTTCTTTTGTTTGTTGTGATTTGTTCTTTGGTTTGTTGTGACCTTGCATGATTGTGTTTATCTCTAATACTTGACTGTCGTTAGGTGGTTATGCATTGTCTATACTATACGTTATCGTTATATTGATTAGTAAATACATAATTATAATAATATTGATTTTTCTTCTCTCCAATAATATGCGCAGTCCCATAAGTGTCGCTATACAGGGTGGATTTTTGAGATGGGGCAGCAAGGACAGCTACCTTAACCGTTGTAGCTACAGGAAAACGGTCTTAGGAGACTGTCCTTAACTTTTCGAGACATTTTGTTCTGCATTCACAGATTTTGAAAAAAATGTACAGTCAGCAAGAAAATGGGCAGTTTTCACAAAAACTTTTTTTGATGCCAATCGATCCTGTTTCATATAAGGATCAAAAACCTCTATTAGACCAAGTGAGGTTTGAGTACTAGAAAAGTCAGAAATCACAAAAAACTTTTCCCATACATTTTGTAGGCAGTGAGACTCCAACTTAGTTTTTTTTTATGATGGATAGATTGACCACTACAATGATCGCTGGCCGAAAAAAAACAAAAAACAAAAAAAATACATCGGATTTCGAACATTTACGCGTCATAATAAAAAAAAAAATCTTTATAGAAAGACAACAGTGAAAAAATACGACAGTGTTCAGGAATTCATAGATTCACTTACCACGATTCTGTATGGAATTAATCCTAGCACATTATAGCTGCTACTCGCTCTGTAGTAAACAGAGTAAACCTATGCCTACTTCAAAACTGCTACGATTTTGTGGACCTCATAGGAGGAATCTCATATCTTATGAGCATAAAAGTAAAATTTCTAGGTGAGTCCAAATGCAAAGTTTAAAGTTTTTAATTTTAAGGTGAAATAATACCTAAAGTAGAAGTTATTGTTTTCATTTGTTTTTCGATCAGTCTTTTTTTGTAGCGGCCAGTATTTCAATGGTAGAAAATGTAATAAGAGTCTTTCGCCTACAAAATGTATGGGAAAAGTTTTTTGTGATTTCTGACTTTTCTAGTACTCAAACCTCAGTTGGTCTAATAGAGGTTTTTGATCCTTATATGAAACAGGATCGATTGGCATCAAAAAAAGTTTTTGTGAAAACTGCCCATTTTCTTGCTGACTGTACATTTTTTTCAAAATCTGTGAATGCAGATCAAAATTTTTCAAAAAGTTATG
Source organism: Conistra vaccinii (assembly GCA_948150665.1). Classification (NCBI taxonomy): domain Eukaryota; kingdom Metazoa; phylum Arthropoda; class Insecta; order Lepidoptera; family Noctuidae; genus Conistra; species Conistra vaccinii. The sequence continues at coordinate 19,373,901 of OX411318.1, forward strand.
GACTGTCTCCAAAAACTGTTTTCCTGTAGCTGCAATGGTTAAGGCAGCTGCCCTTGCTGCCCCATCTCAAAAATCCATCCTGTATAAGAGGAAGTCTGAAAGAGATACCGGTGACTGAAAAGTTGTGCGGAACTAGGATATCATCAAATGGGCATGGGATGCGGAGGAATGAGGCATCAGGAAAGTTTTGATTATGAATGTGGATGGCTATACATACAAATAGGGGAAGACCAAAGAAACAATGGATACACTGTGTGAAAGATTATATGGCTAAAAAGGGGTTGACTACTGAGATGAAGACTAATAGAGAAATACGGAAGAAAAAATAAACTTGCACTGACCCCTAATAAAGACGAATAAGGTCAGGAGAATGATAAATGATGACGGGTATTGGCATCATAGTCAACAAATCTAAAATTAGTTCAAGCAGTGCAAAAATATATTTATAATGTTACATTTATAAATAGACTTACCACTGATGATCATCACAACACAAAAATAACACAGCATTTAAAACTACAAGATTATGTCTTATGTAAATATTATACTTATGAATACTTGTTCTACTATACTGTGCAAATAGGCTGCAGTGAAGTGAACCAGAATTTATGTGATTATTACAGACTCGTGTAACATAAAACACTCCAGAAGTTTACGAATTGATTGAAAAGTCGTAAATCAAAAATTTGAAAGCTTTAACTTTACTATTCTCGAGAGCGCAACCTTTATAATGACAATGAGGAACGAATCATTGTTATAATAACACATGATTGATAGTTTATCAATAATTATGACAAAGGGCATTCATGTTTAATATAGAGTTAGGTACCTAGTTGTTTAAGTTACACTGTTATACATAATAATCATGTGTAGGTATAGCACCGGTTCAGCTTGGAATACGTACGTATGTTCGCCTTATTAACAGCATTTCGAAAATATACTAGTGATGTAGGGAATGAAAACATCATGCAATCTCTAAATTCCTTCACCCACCGTCTAAAAACATGTAATACCGCAATAAAATAATCAGCAAATCAATTATATCTTTAAAATTATGAATGTTGAATACTAAAAATGAAATAACTTGCCTTTGTTAGTGTTTTTTTGACATTCCTGACCTCAAATAAATTGTAGGTAGTGTAACTGAGTGAGAATGGGTGACGAGTTGACGACTGACCGGTGACACTGACAGGCTGACCACAGATTAGATAACTAAGGCTGGCTGACTGACCTGAGTACCTGACATCTGTCTGACCCTACTCTGAGGTCTGACCACTGACCAGTGTGACCAGATTTAAATTGAGCATTATGCCAGATGTTTGCCTGAAAACTTCTTTAGCGGCGTTGTGCACTTTTTTTGGGATGAGTAAAAACTGTTAAAATCGCGTCAGGACGTGACCTGATCGAAAATTCGTAAGACGGCTCGTACTGACAGCAAGCCACATAAATTCCTTACATTTTCGTTAGATGGCGTTACTTAGTTTTCACTTCTATCGGCAGTAACCAAAGACTGCCCCGCATATTATTTTTTTGTAATGCCAAAATTCTGCCAATGAATGAAGTCATAATTTGACATCGAGTAGGAAGATAAATAAAAAAAAAACAGATTTATAGTTTAGTTTACAATTTTTTTTTAAAGTCATGGACATAGAAAATGGACCTATAATATAGGTCCATGGTTAAAGTCAAATCATTTATTTCAAAACAATTCGAACGTCAAAATATACAAAAAAAAAAAATTGATTCTAGTCGCCCCTTCCAAAAGGTAGTTTTCGTATGGAGAAGAATGGGCGAGAAACTCCACCGTTACTCTTATAAAATGTCTTACATACAATATTTTGTATAGGTACATTAGTTATATAATTATACATATAAAAACGTAATAACCAAGATGAAACATTTGATACTTCTCCCACTTAGAAAGATAGTTCTGGTCATATTTTCTTTACGCAGAAAATGTACTCTCCACATTACTCGAAAGAAAATATACATTTACAGGGAATTCCCCTAAAATGTACTTGAGGGCTGCCAGTGGAGTAAGAAAAATCAGACATTATTCAAGAATGGTAGAATTCTTTAAATATTTCTAGCGCATCTACCCAAGTGAAGCGCAGGTTATTTGTGAGTTTCTAATCCTGCTAATTTCCTGCGGAGGTTTTAGAAGATTCTGCAAAAACCTGCTATCTTTTCAATTCTGCTACACCAGTGTTTTTCAACCTCTATAAGGGGGTCGCGAGGTCGAGGGCTCAGTAAAAGAAAAAGAAGATATTTTTCAACTTTGTTTTGTTGCTTTAGATAATTCCAGCAGATTTTCTTTTAGGTTGGTTTCCAAAGTTGCCTCATCTAAGTCATCTATAGCTGAATATAAAAACATATTAACTCTACTGGGAAATCCCTCGTAGCCATGAATGACCCTCATAAATCCATCAAATATACGACATAAAATTTACTTAAAATATACTTAGGATTTAATTAGGAGGTGAGTTGGATACGCTGTCCCCACTAATCCATCATATCCGTTTTCCGTTGAGGCGTTTGGCGACGTAACATTTAATTTTATTTATTAGGGAAAAAACAGTTACATGTTAGGGCGATACAATAAGATTCTTAAAATAAATAGTTAAACGTTTAACCCACACTATTGCCCACGGATTAAAAAAAAAAACGAGGCAGTCTGGGACTGCCGATTGAAGTGAAAACTAAGTAACGCCATCTAACGAAAATGTCAGGAATTTATGTAGCTTACTGTCAGTACAAGAACGAAAGCTGTAGCTCCAATAAAAAAATTAAAAAAATACAACAGATTGCGCTGTCAACAAAAGCTTGAACGTGAACTCCTGACACGAGTTTAATTTTTTTTACCCATCCCAAAAAAAGTGCACAACACCGCTAAGGAAGTAATCACTTCAAAAACGGAAGCTGATTTTAAGAATATTGTTATAAGTTATTTGAGTAAAATGCTAATTTAAAATTGTGATGCTAATGAAGTTTTAGCAAGAGTCTGTTTATATATCTGTTAATTATGAAATTAACTACGTCATTATAAAAAAATATAAAATATTGTATCTAATTAACTATTATTTATAATTATTTGTATTTTAATAAAATACAGATTATAAAAAGTGAAAAATAGGGGGTCGCGACAAAAAAAATCCAACTAAGGGGGTCGCGTCATGAAAAAGGTTGAAAAACACTGCTACACAATCTGCAAAGCCCTAAATTGGGATCTAATTCTGCTAAATCTGGTCACACTGCGTCTGACATTCACAATGCAACGTCAACAACACCGATTAAACACCGATAAACTTAAACACCACTATTACTATACTCTATGATATACACAGACAGTGTCCAGTGTCACAGACTACAATTAAATACACAGTGTTAGGAAAAAGTACTCTGTGGTGTTAGGCTGCCTGTCCACTGAAGCGGAGAGGAGAGGAGCGGAGATGTGCCATTATTAACCAATCAAATCTAAACTCAGGGGCGGGATTCTATTGGTTATTATTGAGACATTTCCGCTCCTCTTTTCTCCTCTCCGCTCCAGTGGACAGGCAGCCTTAGTACTACCCACTGGTAAATAATGAACTACCTATTTGTCGAGAAACTATTTGTCAAAAAAGAAAAACACTTTTGACAAATTGCAATGTTATATGGATCCACAGTATGGATCTGATCTCTTTTCCCCGTTGTCTACGCTTTTCCCCCTTTTTCGGTAATGAATCTGAAGTGGTGAGTGGTGAGAACAGAGACACAGTCACACAGATCGTCCATTTTGGTTGTAATAGAGATACAACAAAAAATTGTTAGCGTTTGCTAAAAGCACCCAAAAACATGTTTTAAGTGGAATAAAAACATAAATTAGAAAATACTCTTTTTTTCTTCCAGTTACTTTATTTTTTTCCTATAAGAACTTGATAGGTATGTTATTTTTCTCAAAAAAGTTGTCAACCCTAGCTGTAGCTTAGGGGTAATCAAATAATTAGATATTTATGTTTCTCATCAATTTATTAAGAAATTATTTTTACTTACATAATTAAGTTTTACAAAAATAATCTATCCTTATCATCCATACCTACAATATTAAGTAATTAATCTACCAAAGTCAATTTTAATCCACATACTATTCAGTCTTGTAACTGTGATGTTGAAATCATAGACCGTACTGGTGATGTGATGATTGAAAAAGAGACAACTTTTATAATTATTTGCATTGTAACTTTCATAATTGTTTTGTGTAAAACTTTTTTCAGCTTACTTAGCATATAGAACATATAATAATTTTAACACAGATTTTTAATTTCAATAAGAATGTGAGTAGAATTGTTCAAGAGTATTTTTTTTTTCTTATTAATCGAATCATTGTGCAATTGCATTATTTTCCTTTACCTAACTTAACCAGTTGATTCAATTAAAAAGCCATTATGTCTCGTTTGGATCCATGTTCATAGCACAATCAAAAATTATGTAATACATTGTACATTCATAGATTTAGTTCTGAGTAAGTTGTAAAGACCATGTTTGTCTTCATTAGGGGCCTTTGTGAAAAACAAGACAATTGACAAAAAAATAACAACAGCCGATCAAGTCACTTGACAGTTTGACAAGTCTTTTACAAATTGGTTGGTCAATTAGCAGTTTGGATAATTACCACAATAAAATACTTACCTTTCCTATTTTCAAGTATTAACTGAATTTGTGATAGTAGTATTACAATAACTTATAAATTAAGTTAATAAACATAAAGAATGCAGTATTTATGTGTCAATTATGCTCCAATTTATCCTACCTTCTCCAAAACCTTTAATTCTTTGCAACTTTTTCAAAATATTTCTTCTTTTCATCTGGGTTTGGTATTATCTGGAAGTGATAAAAAATATGAAACATTAAAAACTTATCTGAAAACATTAAAAGTAAGTACCTACAGATAAAAAAAAAATTGAATGTTATCTAGTATTATCAATTAATTTGTTTGATACGCACCGTATCTTGCCCTGGTTTCCAGCCAGCCGGGCACACTTCACCATGCTTATCTGTATATTGGAATGCTTGCACTAGCCTTAGAGTTTCATCAACTGATCGTCCTACAGGCAAATCATTCATTGTTATCTGCCTCAAAATACCTTTATCATCAATAATGAACAATCCTCTCAAAGTATGACCAACATCTTCTAGATAAACACCATAGTCTTTGGCAATGGAGTGAGTTAAATCACTTAATAGGGGAATATTAATTTTTCCTAGGCCTCCCTCTTTGCGAGGGGTATTTATCCAGGCAAGATGTGTGAAATGAGAGTCAACCGAGCATGCCACCACTTCTGTGTTAATCTTCCTAAATTCTTCTGCCCTTTCAGAAAATGCCAAAATTTCTGTAGGGCAAACAAAAGTGCTGAAACGAACATAAAAATTAATAATTTTATAATTCAAGTTTCGTGTGTAAGTTACTTAATTATTTTAGGATCTTTCAAAATAATAGAGATTTTACTTACAAATCCAATGGGTAGAAAAAGAACACCAAGTATTTCCCTTTGAAACTTGATAATGAAAGTTGAGTAATTTCCCTATTCACAACTGCAGTGGCTTCCCATTCCGGTGCCGGTTTTGAGACTGGAATTTGTGAGAAAACAACGAAAAGTTTAGCAGTTTCGAGTGATTATTACTTTAGGGATATCTTGATTTACTATTTGGTCCATTAAATACTTACTCATCGCTTTAGTAAATTGTAATTTGTGATCAATCTTTCTTGCGCCGCCGGGAAAAACATTGCCGCTTCCAAATGAATAACAAGAATCACTTTCGAATATTGAAGATTCGCATGAAATGCTAAATGTCAATACAAGTATTATTGAAACCAAATTATATTTCATGGTTTTTGATTTGTAATTATTGTGCAGTGTTAAGTTTTAATGACCTATCTGACACGTATCGTATTGTAGTTTGTAGTAGACACCCACCAACAAACAAGCAGTGTTGCCAACTAGGCTAATACGAAATGTGCTAAAGTGCTGTTAAAAAAATGCCAAAAATATGCTAATTTTTTAATAAAGTGCTAAAATAAAATGCTAAATTAATGTAAAATTTTAATCAAAATTCTTATTAAATAAACAGATTAGCTGTACGTAGGATTACACCAAGTTTTGAAATAGACAGTCGATATCTTCTTGATTTTCATCAACAGTAGCTGTAAAAGTGGAAGGCTGATCCGAATCATAAGTCTCTTTGGTACCTATACAGCGCAGTACGTCATCTGGCACTGTATAAGAATGACAACACTTTCCTACCCTCTTCAGGTCAAATCTGACATAAAAAATGGCATTTAAGGTTTTCACCGCTAAACGATTCGGAAGTTAAGTCTTTACCAGATTCATTTGACTAAAAATACGTTAAATTTCCGCGTTCGAATGAGGTAACGACAGCATAGATATTGCAAGCTGCGATAAATCCGCAAAACCCTTACCTATTTATGCATCTTGATATTCAATGACTTCGTTCCAGAACTGTATGGTGGAAGATGTGCATTCCCATTTTATGTGTACTATGTTTTGTTTACCCATTGAGTTACAAGCCTATCTATTGTGATGTGAATTATCTTTTATTTACTTTTACTTTACTTGTCCCACTGCAGGGCAAAGGCCTCCCTCTGTGGGACAATACAGGCTAATTAATAATAATAATACTTTACTTACTCTTTCTATTTACTCTTATAAAAAAAGTTTTTTATAAGTTTCAGTTAATATGCTAAAAAATATGCTATATGCTAAACTACAAAATAATATGCTAGACAGAATGAAAATCTGCCAAATTTAGCATATAAAATGCTAAATTGGCAACGCTGCAAACAAGTCTAGTGTCAACCAACTCTGAGATTGTCATTGTGTGTGTACATGTGTACGAGTGTACGTGTGTACGTACTATACAATTTTCTTTGGTTTGAAACTGAAAACCGTCACACACATTCAAACCTTCTTATCTCTTGAAAACAAAACCCAATGAAAACGCAAACACGTAAGCAAAAGCAAGGCTGCGTTCCGAGTTACGCCACTGACAGACGTGCTCAAAAAAAAGCATGATCATAAGCTTGTTAAAATGAGCATGCTCTGCAACTGTTCACATTTGCCAGCAATAAGCATTCTTGTCCTCAGGTAGCATGGTCGAAAATCAAACGTCGGTTGATTTTTGAGCATGCTCAAAATAAACATGCTCATTACTAGCAATGATGCGACACACGTGCTACTAATGAGCACTTGCTCAATAAAAGCATGCTTTCGTGCTAGTAATGAGCACGTCTGTCCGTACCATTAAAGTACGGACAGACGTGCTCAAAAATAAGCATGCTCATAGGCTTGCTTGCTCGCAATAAGCATTCTTATCCTCAGGTAGCATGGTCGAAAATCAAACGTCGGTTGATTTTTGAGCATGCTCAAAATAAGCATGTGTGACGCACCATGCTAGTAATGAGTATGCTTAAATTGAGCATGCTCAAAAATCAACCAACGTTTGATTTTCGAGCATGCTACCTGAGGTGCGGGTGGAAGGGGGCGTGCTCCGAGCACGTCTGAACAGGTTTGCTTATGAGCATGCCATTATCGATTCGATTCGATCTCGATCCGCGACAGCAGGGTTACCAGATTGGGTATTTTTTTCGCAATTTTGGGTAAAAATTTGGCTCCTGGAGGAATTTTGGGGAAATGAAATATTTGGAGAAATGATTGGCGAGAAGAAAAAATTTATGGAGAATTTTGGGGCTTTTATTCATTATACATTCATTGCGTTATTTACGTTGCTGAGCAGAATTTATTTTTGAAATTTTGAAGCAATGGATTAGTAATCTGAGTATTATTGAACTGTCAAAATGAAACAGATTAGTCAGAATCGTTTACGAAAATGTTTTGCGTAATTAGATAGCGTCTTGGGAAGCTGAACCGCAGTTTTCTGGTAAGTTATGTTTTAAATTTACTTCATTTGCCAAACAGAACGTGGGTATGTAACTTTATATTATAGACTGTCATAAAATCTGTTCGGTATCATTACCGAACCGATTTTATGCCAAAAAGATAGCACCATAAAAAATTGTAAATTTGTAATCATTTACAAATTTACAATTTTTTATGGTATCTTTTCGTCTTTGGGTAAAACTTAGAAAAATGGTATCACTTTGGAGAAAAATTATTTCAAAGGACATTGACATTGTACATCCATTTTTACCGGGAGCCTGGTGCCAACTGTGCCAAGTAGCACGTCTGTCCGTACGTTTGCTTTGAGCATGCTTATTTATGAGTATGCTTAAAATAAGTATGCTTATTGCAAGCAAATGTGAACAGTTGCAGAGCATGCTTATTTTAAGCAAGCTTATGAGCATGCTTATTTTTGAACACGTCTGTCCGTACCATTAAGCGAGCACTGTGATTTGATCGCGTTCACGGTTGACAGCTCTCAGCTGTCATAATCGTGATAACTAAATCGGAACGCAAATTACGCACCATCCATTTTGCTCGATTTTGCTGTACGTCCCGTCAAGGCGACGACGCACGATGCATGACGCAAAACAACAGTGAATATTCTCGACATACTTAGTATCTCTATGTAGTCTGTGGGTATACCTACCTCGAAGTTGGTGCCTTCCCATGTAAATTGAAAACTAAAATCCACAGGGATGTAAAAGGGGTGATAGACGTGCGAGCAAGTACGCAGTCTTATGGCTTAGCGACCTTACTCGCCTATGTGTCATACTAAGTGCGCGCACTTTAAAACCGCCGAGTAAGTTCGTCGGCGATTCAACAGGTTTGAAATGCTCGTACCCTCGCCTTGGTTCGTAGTTTCGTACGTCTGTCACTGCCGGAGGCTCGAACCGCCATTTTGTTGCGACATTTGTGTAATCTATGTTGAGTTTGGTTCAGAATATTCGCCAACATCGTGATACAGTGTGAGCAAACTTCACGTGTGTCACCAACAGCGAGCTGAGTAAGTTGGCGATCGAAACCGCAGTCTTTAAGTTCGTATGTCTATCACTTACTATAGACGTGCGAGCAACTACGCGTTCTTATGGCTCGGCGATCTTACTCGCCCGTATTTCATACTAAGTACGCGCACTTTAAAACTGCCGAGTAAGTTCGTCGGTGATCCAACAGGTTTGAAATTTTGCTCGTAGCCCGCCTTGGTTCGTAGTTTCATACGTCTGTCATCGCCGCTAGTCGCAAGTCGTGAGTTATATATAAAAAGTACTATGTGTTAGCTTAGTTACACTAAAATGTTATTTTTATTTTTCACTTTCAGTTTATTTTTACGTCGGTTTAATTTTTTGTATTATATTTTCTATTATGCCTTTTTTTTTCGAGATGTGACTATTCTTACCAATCTATCAATGTAATTATTCGATAAGTGGTTAACATTATCAAATTAATTTAAAAAAAAAATATCATCTTTTGCTTATCAGAATGCAGCACGAACGCAGGATATTATCTGAACGCATTGTAATAATTACGTACATAGAGATGTCTTTGTGTAATCTTTTTCAAACATTGAAATCGATTTTAATTCTGTACCGAAATTTTAATCGCAGGCAATATCAACGGCGTATTAACTCTGTAATTATTATGGATATAATTATTTAACCCAATAATGCATGCATAGAAGTAGTGCTCTGTGCATAGAAGTCAATGAGGCATGCTCAAATCTTAGGGTCGCGCCACACCTGCCGGACGTTCGGCGCTGAAGGTTCGGTTGAATACGCTCGTAGTGTTTTTCAAGTTACATACGACACATCAGCCGAAAGTTACGTCGCGTAACGCGCTGAAGTAAACGCCGCCGACCGTTTGGCACGTTTGGTGTGTCATGCTAACCGAATACTACGACCGATAATTCCGTCGCTGAAGTATCGATTCCTTAGGCTTCGTAAAAGCAACGGTGCCTGGTATGTTAGGAACGAGAATCTCTATCACGACCTAAAACTCCCCACAATCCACCAGTTTCTTAAACGCGTTTCTTTGATTCCGCCGCCAAACATCGCAACCCTCTGGTTGACGAGGCCGCTAGTTATGTCCCTAGTAGAATCAGTCAGATCCGTCGCCCGCGGCAAATCCTTACCGACCCAGACAGACGATCCCATAATCCTCCTCCAGGAGAGTCGTAGGGAGACCAGTACAGTGCACAATCACACACACCGATACACATTCCGACCTCGCCGCCGAGGTCCGCGATCCCCCCAAGTAACTGATACTCCCCCCCGACCCTTGCTCGACGATGCACCTGCCCGCGTCGATACTGAGCCGGTAGCTTTAAAATCCCCTGATAATTATAAACCTATATTGATCCAGCCTGTCCCATCTTGCTGTCCTCCCCCATCGATGCCCTAAGCCGAGGTTCGTACCCCACAGGTGGTGCCCTTAGCGAGCGCTCACCTAGTATTAATTAGCACAGTTTGCCCTGGCTGGAGGCTTTGAGTGTAGAAGCTTAAGGTAGCCACAGGAAAGTCCGGTTAGTCATGGCCTTAGAGGCCAGTTACGAGGTGTTTAAAAAAATAAAAAAAATAAAGTTTTTTCATCAAAAAATAACAATTCAATGTGACGTATTAATCGGTGAGCCACAAACTAAGAACGACGTTGGAAAACGATTTATAAATTGAATCGATCGACAGTTTCATTCGTTCTGATTGATAGTTGATTCATTGTTTGACTGATTGACTCGGTATCGGTTGGGGTAACATCACTATTATGCGCTTCGTTTCGTTCGCGTTCGCGATTCGTATTCGTATAATTTTCTGTTTTTGTGTTTTCAATGTAATTTTAAATAGAAAAATGATTTTATTACCGTCTTTAAATTTTGTTTCCTAAATTTGACAAGTTTTGAGTCCATCGCAGCGTGTTGCGGTAAGTTTGGAAGTTTACTTTGGATTACACTTGTCGTTCATTATGGCGGTCTATTACTTCGATTCGATGCTAGTTGTAAATAATTTCGTCATAACCACAAAACATTTACATAAGGTGGAGTGTAGCGCGTCTGTAATTCTATAATTCCCCATTTTAGATGGACGTACAGGACGATGCCGTTTTGGACGTTGATTTGTTAGCTGACGATGTGTCTGAAGAGGAAGGCGAAGCCCCGCCGTCGTCAGGTACGAATAGCTTTATCATAAGTAATTTATTTGTAGTATATGCTACCAATTACCAATTTTATTGGTAGCCATAATACATATATATAACATAATAAAAATATTCATGCAAAAGTGGACAGTGGACCTTAGTCCTCTTGTTTTATTCTTGTAAGCTGCTCTCTGAAGTAATCACATTCAATTTATTGAACTTATAAGTTACCTCAATTATTTAGTGATAGTAAAAATGTTTATGTTGTTGTTTGTGTATTTTTTTTAGGTACAGACAAAAATTTTGATTTAATTGATTTTATGTCAAAGGTCACTTTCGACTGTTAGATTAAAAAAAGATTTAGGTGTCTGATCAAATATAGTCGGGAAATAATGTGGAAAAAATATTTTAGATTTCTACACAGGACCTGGATCAACACCTACATCATGTGCATCATCTCCGCGGGGCGAGGAACCAGCTTCTCCCCATGGTGGTGTGTCGCAACCTGCCTTTTTCCATCACCAGAGCTATACACGGCCATTCTTCACATCAGGCCGTAGGGGGCCAGGCCGGCCGAGGAAGGAAGGTCCTAAGTTGGTTCGAGAGGGCAAGATAGTTAGAAGGTAAATAAAGTAATTTTTAAATGGTATATTATGGATGAATAGTTTTTTAATAAATTAGAATAGAATAGAATACTCTTTATTAATTGTTAATTTTTAAATGGTATATTATGTATGAATAGTTTTTTAATAAATTGTCTTGAACCAATATTTTTTTGACAAAAATCTAAATCATGTAACTAAATTGCTGTTATTCAACTCTATTATTGAACATTGTAAAAATAAGTATTTTTCAAATGAATTAAGTAAGTTTCTGGCTAGTTTTTCTCCATAGACCAACTTTTTAGGATATACAATTTAATTCATGAAATTTTATATTAAAAACTGAATATTATGTTGTACAAAATACTACAATGTACAAGTGTTAGGCAGAGGTTTACCTTATACCTACGTATAAGGCATTAACTTTGCCTATGCCTTCGGGGAAAACTGGTGTGTTGTTATTTATCAGCCATGAACCATTTTATCTAATCTAAGCATATATTTAGCTTATTTCCTTTCAATTGATCTATGCCCCACAGTAGAATCTCCTAAATTAAACTTACAATATTATATCGGAGGTTTGGGGATCATTTCACTTAACACCTTCAGCGCCTTGACACCTTGTGCCTTGTCTTATTGTTGTTCACATCTTTCTGCTTGGTAAAAGCACTCTATATTTTTTAGGCACACATTCTCCTAACATTTAATTTATGCATAAATTAAAGCCTGAGCCTGTCACAAGTTGTCAAAAGGGGTTTGAAGATTTTGGCCCTAAAATCAGCCACCATTTTGATTTTTTTTTTCAAAATCGAGGTGCACAATAAATGTCATATATTTGGATAGGGCACACTTATACAAAAATAAAACTTGATATAACAAAACATCATAAAGCGTCATGTTTCTGAGATATTCAAAGATAAAAATAACAATTGTTATAACGAACTTATTTATACAATGTCGCCCATGCGCATGTGACCGCCCGTAAATTTCTGAATATTCATGAAAAAATATCGAAAATAAACTTCAAAAGGGGGGGTCTATCTATAAAATTTTTCACTAGTTTTTTTTAAAATAAATAACACAATTTTTTACCGAAAAAATTACTTCGATTCCGTTTTTTTTTTCGTAGTCGATAATTTTTTGTAAAAATTTTCATTAACCTGTTAAAATAACTCATAAGCTTTTGGAAATAATAAACAGAATCCAAATCGACCCATAAAATTCGGAGATGTGTCAAAAAACATAAAGCAAATCTTTAAAAAATTAAAAATTGAATAACATAAAAAATGTTATAGATACACCCCCCCTTTTGAAGTTTATTTTCGATATTTTTTCATGAATATTCAGAAAATTACGGGCGGTCACATGAGCATGGGCGACATTGTATATGTTGTAGTTACTTCATATTACCTATACATTATGCAATTATGTTTTCATTGTTCAATATACTTACCTGAAGAAAAAAAAAAAACAAAAACCCTTGTTTCAGGGTTCAGTTTTCGACTTATATTTCGGTGAATAACTCCGAAACCTGACGCTTTAGGATATTATATTATCTGACATTTTTTGTTCGTATAAGTGTCCTCTATCTAAATATATAACTTTCGATATTTACCGCGAATCTGAAAAAATAATCAAAATGGCGGCTTCACGTTAGGGCCACCCTCCATACAAAAATCTTCAAACCCCTTTATACACGTCCACTTAAGGGGTGACGCTAAGAGTGTTAAGTAGCCACATGTGACATACCTACACAGCTACAAAAAAAATATATCTTGTGATAGCAAAAATCACACTAGTCATCGAAAATCAAATTAAGTACAAACTTAATTTACTAAAGTTCCATTATTAACTATGATTAAGCCTAGATTCTGTAATGTTAATTGCCTTATGGCTGAAAGTGCTGAAACCAATACAATTTGTGCAAATATTCTAGGTAGTGTCCAACCGAAACAAGATTCTCAGCTGATACCGTAACCAAATATTCTTTCCCTCTTCTAGTTTCGGCCGAAACCGTTTATTTTCTGAGTCCGATTGTTATTCGTAGGTATGAAACAAATATTTGATTAAGAGTTGATTTTGTAATCATCAGATTATTTACTTAAAGAAAAAAAATACTAGGCTAGCATTTTGAAAAATATTGTCAGTTTGTGATACACAAATGTGTATCACAAACTGACAATATTTTTCAAAATGACGATTGAAAAATCAACCCTAACTGAAATAAGGGCTTTTACAGACATGCCACGTTAGCATCTGCGATTAGCGATTTAGTAATTTTTAAGAAGCTCGACACAACGACAGCATTAAACATCGCATAATTTTAACATCAGCATTTTGGTAGCCCGATGCAGCGGCAACGCTCTATCTCTTCACCAAACAATTCAGCATAGTTAGAAAATTCAATTTTAAAACCATATTCTAACGGATTCGCCGAAATGCGATGCAGCGTCGAAGTAATAAGTTTTTTATCGCGACCGAACGCAAAGTTGCTAAGATGGATTGCTCTTAGAGCTTGTATCAGTTTTCCGGAAAACGAATAAACTCCTACTCGCTGATACTTAAAGCAAAATTTCTGCTAAGAACCTAAATGACTTCAAGTTACAAGTAAACAATGTTTTTTTGGGTTTCGTACAAAAAGGGACAAAACGGGACCCCATTAGGGTGATCGCACATCTGACGGAAGATGCGTCGGACATAACTTCGTTAGTACGGTCGACGCACTAACGTATCATCAGTTAGGTGTGAAAGGTTGAATGTTTTGTTATAGATTTGTCTGTTTTGGCGTTACGCGACCGATAAAACGCGACGCATTTTCCGTCATAAGTAAGTCTACACCGTCGGTCTCTCTGTCAGTCCTTCGTATTCTATCAAAAGTGACAGCTCACGAGCGCCAGTTTTGGTTGGGCCGAGGCTTCGATCAATTTTTGTCTTAAACCGAAACTGCGGCTGAAACCTAGCTGTAGGTAGCCCAATGATATGCATTGCATAGCCATATGCAATGCATATCACAAGTAGCTGGTTTTTTTTTTTTAACAGGTATAGAGGAGGAAATGCTGGTTCTCTCAGAGGAGCTAAGAGGCACAGAGGTAGCCGCGATGACTCTCTGGAAGATATGATGGATGATGACGATTTCTCAATTCCACCTATACCTGAAGAACCACCTTACATGCCGGAGAAATGGTATGTAGAACCCATGTATAAATGTGTAACATTAATACATTGTAAACTTTAATGATTAGTATTATTAGAGTTGACAATCCACTGATTCGTTTTAATAACTTCTCAATAAATTAAAATGTAATCTATCCATGCATCAATATTTAATCCTTACATATTATAAAACAAAGTCCCCAGCCGCGTCTGTCTGTCTGCACACGATAAACTTAAAAACTACCGAGCGGATTTTCAAACGGTTTTCACCAATGAAGGGAGTGGTTCATGCGAAAGGTTTTGGTGTGTAATTAATTAAGGTATTGTGTAAATTGGCTGAAATATCACGATTATTGCGCTATAGCATATGTCTATTTTCTAAGGATGACCCACAGTTACCATTATTATCTTTCAGAATTTGTTCATTATTTAATTATTATTTCTGACGCTATTTTTACCGGTATCATATTAATCCTTATACAATAAAATATGTTATTTAAATTGGGTATTTAATTTAGATTAAAATATGCCTTGAAATCATATCATTTAAATGAATAGTTTAAAAGATAAGTATCATAGATTCAAAATTACGCGTAACAAAATAATCATGGTTCACGACAACGCGGGCGCAGCGGTAGGAATCAATGACCTTTTCCTCGGCTCTTAGGTATGTAATCCCGGTAGTACGTTCCCGTGGCAAATTTTCCGACATCCACGCGGGTGAAGCCGCGGGCAAAATCTAGTACTATATAACTGTAAATGTTTCCTATAACTAGGCCAGGAAAATTATGCGCACTCTGCAACCTAAGTGAGCGCAGTCAGCTGGGCCAAGGCGAGATGCGTCAGATAGCGTGCAAGCTCGGCGAAGGAGACGGCAGTTCCACCCCTGCGATATCCAACTCTGGTGGGGCCACCCCCACTAACGCCACCACGCCGTCCAGCACCCCCAGCACCCCCGTGACCCCCGGCCTGGTGTCGCCGCCGCCTGAACTTCTGGACCCCAACCAACACCCCTTAGCGCTGCCTCTGAGCAGGCGACAGAAGGCGTTCAACAAGTGCAAGTGAGTGATAGCTTTACTGTTGATAAAAAAGAGTGTCTGTGAAGTTTCTTACCCATTCTTCCCCTTATTACCTAATACGCTTTTAAATGGGCAACTGTTCATGAATGTTGCTATATCACTATGTGATTTCCTTTTCTTACATAGTTGTCTTAGTCATCATGAAGATACGTCTTTGAAATATTACTGAATCAGATTGATAGTACAACTACAAACCAAAACAGGAAGTAGGTAATGATAAGGTATTGATTCACTATATAAACTGTCCCCATTGAAAAGACTTGATCAAACTTGACAAAGATCTGAATGACGTCATTGACAGCCTTCACAACACATTGTTGATAATTTAATTTGTTTTTTCATTCACAGAACTCCTCTATACAACATGGAACACACGGATGAACTGTCCATCATTGGTTACGGCGACGTATTGGAGTTATCAGGGGTAGTATCATCAGGAGCGCTGTATGTCCATCGCTGTTGCCTTGAGTTCAGCCCGCCATATCAGGATCATGTGTTCGCAGCCTCGAATTCTGATGAGGATAAAGACCAGTTGGAAGAGGCGAGAGTCAAAGGGATCGTGTCAGCCGCTTTGTCGAGGAAATGTGCCTTTTGTAGCAGACATGGTGCAAGCATACCTTGTAAAGTAAGTTTTAACTATGTTTATGGCTGATTTTTCAATCGTCGGTTAACATTTTCTGAAAGTTACAGTTGGCGGTTTGACATATATATTTCCTAAACAAACTCTGTCAAACATTTTTATTCCTCAGATAAAACATAAAAACCCTTACTCTATGAAAAGTGAAACTTCTGTGAATAAAAGAATCTGTGAGGACACTTTTCATAATATTGTTGTAATATGTTTGTTACAGATGAGCTGCAGCAAATATTTTCATCTGCCATGTGTACTTGCTTGTGGGGGATTCATAGACTTCCAGATTAAATCCTCCTTTTGCAAGGACCATCTTTACCAAGTGCCTCTTATTTGTAAGTTATTTTTTTCAGCAGTCTTTAAGACAGCCTAAAATTCTTATAATGAATCTATGGGATACATACATTCAAGGACATTGTTTAGCAAATTGACAGTAAACTGAAGTTACCTTTCATGTCATTCTTTATCACAGAACGGAATGAAATGTCTCTCGTCTGTTAGTCTGCTAAACAACACATTTCCCAGACTACATTATGATGATTCTAGAGACCATTTAATATGAAAGGAATCTTTCACAGGTACCGCAGACATAGACTGTAGGACGTGTAGAACTATCGGTGATATCGCTAACTTGATGACGTGCGTCACCTGCGGCGCTCACTACCACGGGACATGTGTCGGTCTCGCGCAGCTACCAGGTATGTTAGAAGAAAGAAAGAAGGGAAAATAAATTGTTTATTAAGGTTTAAGCTATAAACCGCACATTATAGAAAAAACATAAAATAATACAAAAATGCTCAGTTCTACCATCAGCTATTTGGACTCTCTACAGGCTAGCTCTGTTTGGTGATGATGTCAGACAATACGCCTTTTGAGCCAAAAACATCCTGTACATATTTCTATTTATGTCTAGAGACGCAAAAGAACTAAGAGAATGTAGAATAAGAGAGCGAGCGAGAAAATTGAAGCACCGATTTTCTTTTGACCTTTCATACAGAAATAGAAAAACTTATTTTGTCGACTTGTGCAGAAAACCTGAAACTCATTTTAGAGCACTTAAGTATTATGAAATTTTCTAATACCAAGAAAATTCAATTGAATAAATACATAGTTAATTTTGGATCCGCCGCGCCTCTGCATCGGTCACTCTACGACCCCCAAGGGAGGCGCGTCCCACCAGTTAGGAATCCATGGCCTGGCCTTTTCCCAACTATGTTGGGGTCGGTTTCCTGTCTAACCGGATACAGCTGAACACCAATATTTTACATGGAGCGACTGCCTGTCTGACTCCGACAACCCATTTATTGGGGACAAAATGTGTACAAAAATACAAACTCGACATTATTATTATTATTATAATATCATGCGTCATATGTTTGACTAGGCGTGCGCTCCGGCTGGTCGTGTCGCTCCTGCCGAACGTGCCAGGTCTGCCGCGGCGAGACGGGCGCGACCGGCCTGCCGCCCGCCGGCCACGACGCGCGCGCCGTCACGTGCGAGCACTGCGACAAGGTGTACCACGCCACCTGCCTTAGGCCTGTCATGGCCACCGTGCCTAAGTATGGCTGGAAGTGTAAGGTTAGTACTCCGACAGCTCTTTGAACACGTTGCTTAATTATGTTAACGATGTAAATGTCTTGTAGAAGCATCCGATACCCTTCCAGATAGGTTTCAATTAGATTGAGACACTTTCCAAATGCTGTCGCTCTTTAACGGAAAAATAATCCCAGCTCAGATTTGTCCATGTAGGAATTTGTGTCTCTTCTTGGTTACACCAAGCTAAGCAATCCTATACTCTGTCTCACATTTATCACTATCAATGTCGTCTGAACAACACACTGCTGATCTGTACACAGATCTTTTCACTATCTACAATTCTACTGGTAAATTAGAAAAAGTATGCGCTTCAGTAATCTTCGTGTTTCCAGATTAGTACGACGAACGTCGAGCCACAGAGCAAGAGGCAAAGCTTCTAAGTGTTATAACGAGTGACGTGCTTAGTAGTACTGAACCTATTATTTCGCGTTTGTATAAAGCTCTCCCTCTGTCGGTTGTCTTACTCCGGTCGCAAATCTTCATCTGTCACTCGAAAGCTTTTTTTTTATTGCATGTAGTTTTTTGTAATTATGATAATACAAATGCGAACTATACATCGCACGCTCTCTGTTGCTCAGCGAGATGTCGATCGGTGTGCGAGAGAGAGCGCGCGCGAAATATAGTTTGCGATAACGCGACAATATAGCCCCAGCATAACAGCTCTATATTAGATATCATCATCGGTCATCGCGCGTTCATGTTCCGTCCGAAGAACGATGACGATTGGCTTTTTCTGGGAGATCTGTATGTACCCTTTAACTCAAATTTCCCATCCAGCCGACATAACCTAGAGCTTCCACAATATAATTATTATTTTATTTCATGTCAGTGTTGCCGGGTCTGTTCGGACTGCGGCTCGCGTTCGCCCGGCGCGGGCCCGTCGTCCCGCTGGCACGCCCACTACACAGTGTGCGACTCGTGCTATCAACAGCGGAATAAGGGATCATGCTGCCCGCTGTGCCGTAGAGCGTACCGCGCCGCTGCGTATAGGGATATGATACGGTGTATACTTTGTAAGAGGTCAGTAATCCATACTTTATAGCCTAACTATAAATATTATAAATGCGAAAGTGAGTTTGTTTGTTTGTTACGCTAAAACGGCTAAATGGATTTGGATGAAATTTGGCAGATGGGTAAACCATGACCTGGGTTTGGACATAGGATACTTTTTATCCGGATATAACCACGGGTTCGAGACTTATGCGGGTAAAACTACGGGACGCAGATAGTAATAATATAAATGCGAAAGTAACTCTAATGAGAGAAATATTCATTCTCTTTTGGCCCTCTTCACGCCTTCACGGCTCAACGGATTTTGATGAATTTAAGCAGACTGGTAGACCATGACCTGGGTTAGAACATGGAGTACTTTTCATCCAGGTAGTACGTAATTTCCGACATCGACGCGGCCGTAGCTATACCACCATCCCACTTTTGAGTTAAAACTTTCAGTTACCAGTACCAAAACAGCGCAATAATAATATAATAATCTTTGTTTCCATATCCAATAGTCCTACACCAGCCGGGGGTTGTCCTTGGGTGCACTTGCATAGTGCAAACAGGGATAATCGTCGGTTGGTGCCTCATTTCATTACAAACGTCTAACGAACCTCTGCGAGTTGGATTCGGCCCCTCGTACGCCTTCTAAAGGTCCGGGACCCCAGCGTCCCCAGAAATGTCAACACATTCAAATATAATAATAATAATACAGTATGAGGGAATTAGAATTAGGAAGTTGTTATCACTTATTGTTTTGCCCGCATGCATCCCCTGAATACCTAATAATATTGTTTATTGTTGATTAAAACGGTAACACCAATTACATTAATAAACATAGAGATTGAACAGGTATAAAAAAATCTAATACTAACAATAACAACTATAATAGAGGAGAACCTAGCATACTTACTCTCGCAAAACATCAGACGTACACGCATAATTCTGTTCTATTCATCAGCAAACAGATCACTGAATGTGATCTGTTTGCTGATGAATAGAACAGGGTAGGTGGTCAGGAGGGCGTTAAGCATCCTTAAGGTACGACACACAGGGGACTCAGCTCTGGCGACAGTTTTAGATAACGGTGGTGCAAACAGATTGCGCCAACGGCTTTGGCGATGTCCGATGTATTTATCGGGAACAATTAATAGCCGACGGATAAGATCGTGTAGTTTGGGGCTGTCGATGCTAATAATAACATTGAAATCTATAAAATTACCCTTTATTTCATCTAACTTTGCTCCAGTGACAAAGCATGTAACTCATATGTGTTTCGTATAGATATGTTCATGGAATGTGCGATCCTGACGCGGAACCTAACCAATACAGACTGAAGAAAGAACAGAATCCATCATACGAGTACAGCTGTCCAATATGTAAGGCACAGATGCAGCTGACGGGCTCGAAATCTGGATGTAAGTATCAAATAAAATAGCACTTATAGTTTTTATTTAAAAAAAGAGCGCGTCAATCTTTGCAATTTGAACCCTTTGTCAATAACATAGAGTTTAGATTGCATGATACATGAGGTGCGCTCATTTCTATTTCTTGACAGCTTTCGACGACGACACGGTTGCCTCAACATCTCAAGACTCGTCGTTTGGTGATGAGAATTCGCAGCAAGAACAGGATCCTCTTGCTATAGAAGCTAAGGTAATTATTTCAATGTTTTCAGTCGCCTTTTCATTAAAGAACTTAAAACGAAAAAAAAAATTGCAAAAATTTTACCGCCGAAACAAAAAACTGAAAAGCGAAATATAAAAAATAACCTTTTAGTGACAAATTGATGACCCTCAAATAACAAATTTTAAGTCAGCGCCAAAAAAAAAAACAAACAAAATGTTAGCTTGATAGATCTTCGTTGAATGTGTTTGGCGCCGCAGTAAAATTACCCTCCCGAATAAATAAAAAATCGTTCAAATCGGTCTACTCAGTAAAAAGTTATATTAAAAAAAAAACTAAAAAGTTAAAAATAAAAACTTTTTACAAAAAAAAAACAACCGACTTCCAAAAAAACACTACAAAGTGAAAAATAACTTTAATTTCGGAAGTCGGTGTCTTTGGTTTTGAATTTTCGTTTTTGCCACCGACTTCCGAAATTAAAGTTATTTTTCACTTTGTAGTGTTTTTTTGGAAGTCGGTTGTTTTTTTTTTTGTAAAAAGTTTTTATTTTTAACTTTTTAGTTGTGATACCTACCCCGCACCAATTCGAATACCACTACCTGATATACAAATAACAGTGACAGGAAGTTATCATCATATCATCCATATAAACTAAGTGGGAAAATAACAATAATGCTTATAAAATAAAAACTACTAGACCAAACTGAAAGAAATTTTTATGGGACCACCTGGCAGCTATTTCGCGTCGAACAAAAAAAGAATCAGCGAATCGGTCCATTAACCGCGGCGTAATCGATGTACATACATAGAAAAAAAAAACATACCGGCCGAATTGAGAACCTCCTCCTTTTTGGGAAGTCGGTTAAAAAATACCTGTCGACTTGAGAACGTACTCCTTTTTTTTCGTCAGTCAAAAATAGTATTGATCTAGGCAATAAGTTCTCTAATCTAGTTCAATAGTTGCCGACTGGAGTGCGACAGTCGTAAAGAGTCGATTGTTATAGTTATCAGTCTATAATATCTTACTCAGTCACCATAAAGTAAATTTAAGCTATCTGTATCAACAACATTTGATTTTAGTTCTTATATCTTTTAGCCGGATGTCGGTCTCGGCAAGGGTAAACCCTTCACAGTATCAGCGAAAGTGGCGAAAAAGAAGATAGGTGGATACAAACTAAAGGGCGGGTTCCCTCCGGCGGGCAAACTGGGTTTCCAGAAGCGACAGCGGTCTGTTCTGGACTTTGGACGGAAGAGAGGATCTAAACCAAAGATGAGGGGTGTGTTCGGAGTACCAGGGCTGGGGCTGCAGAGACCGCAGGCGCCTGATAATAAGGCTCCTGAAGATGATCCGGGTAACAAACCATTTTTTGAAGGCCTTGTTTAAACAGGCTGTTGATCAATATCCGAATCGTAATAAAAGACAACTTTTAATTGATTCTGATTATCATCATCGCGTCCAATGATGACGATAATTGCCGATGCGCAAAACCTAAAGTCGTATTTTTAATTAGACGAAGCGTACTGACAGTAGCTTATGTCACTTTGTAAAATAATGTTGCCATATTTAAAGTAATAGTGATGCGTTCAGTTCTTGTTCCATCAGATGAATGAACAATAAGTGTGAATAGTTAATCATTTCAAACTATAAAAGAATATTATCTCTATTTTACAATAAAATTGTATAAAAGTGATCAACTAATTCACTTTTATACTTTTTTTTGTGGCATATCGTGGTCGAAAACTCGTTGGTATGTA
Source organism: Conistra vaccinii (assembly GCA_948150665.1). Taxonomy (NCBI): domain Eukaryota; kingdom Metazoa; phylum Arthropoda; class Insecta; order Lepidoptera; family Noctuidae; genus Conistra; species Conistra vaccinii. Next base: position 19,396,417 of record OX411318.1, read on the forward strand.
CAAAGCACGACTAAAATTCGAACCCCGTACCCAATATCGGCAGTTCGGCACACTAACTATTCACTAGACAATCGAGGCAATTTCATTCATTCAGGAGCTTTTTTAAATCATTCACTTTGTCACAACACAATTTTTATTTCATCAAAAACTGACAACACAGTAAACGTCTGTTGACTTCGTCTAATTAAAAATACGACTTGTATTGTAATTTGTTTAGTATGGCGGGTAGAAACATCACCTTAAAGATTTCAGGTGCCTGAATCAGCAGCCTTAAAATTAATTTCACTGACTGGTATAATTATATAATAATTCGTATTTTGCTTTGTATTTAGGTGTGGAGAATAAATTAGTGCTGTGTTCAAGTAAAGACAAGTTCGTACTAACGCAAGATCTATGCGTGATGTGCGGCGCTATTGGAACCGACTCTGAAGGGTGCCTTATTGCGTGTGCGCAATGCGGACAGACGTATCACCCTTATTGTGTTAATATTAAGGTGAGTTTTAAATTAAATATTAGTTTTTTTTTGTTGAAATTGTTTGTTGTTATACAGTTCGCGTCAAATAACTTTGCCGCTCTGAAGTAGACTACAAATGACTGCGCAGTAGTCAATCTTCCTTAAAAAACAGTAGCGCGCATGCCAGCACGCATGCGCAACCTAACTTCAGAGCGGCAAACTTATTTGACGCGAACTTATGTCATGTGATGCGGAGGAATGAGGAAAATGTCGTCAGGAAGTTTTGAGTATGAATATGGATGGCTAATATGGCTATACGAGTAGGGAAAGACCAAAGAAATAATGAATGGACTGTATGAAAGATGATAATATGTAAGCAGGTACCAAAATAGCCACTAAAATATAATAAAGTATGGAAGAAAAACATGTTGCGTCAGACGCCAAATAAATTGGAATAAGGGCAGGAGAATGATGATGATTTATCTCTAAAATGCAATGGTGACATGTAACCGTAAAGTACGTACAGACATGCGTATGTGGCACAGCTTTAGAAAAAGACTCGCACAGGCTTTTTTATTGGAACGAAGTTTTTTGACGCGGCTTGCGGTAGGAGTTGACTGGTAGAAATCGTCACGTATCTTTATGCCCGAAAAAGTAATTTTCAAGTGTCAAAAGTTTTGTTATTTAATTATTTGTGTACACACAGTAAAATACATGCAGATACGATATAATTTTTGTTTTTTAGAACTTAAAAACTAGATGGGTCTGTATTAATTCATAATATACAGCAAAAGAAACTTCGTTCCGACTGGGTGTCCTACGACGACTCCTGACTTTTTAAAATTTGTTTTTTATTGCTGAATTTGCCTGCTCTTGACCTCAATCACGCCTGATGGAAAGCAATAGATGAGGTCTATGGTGGAACGAGCGTTTCCAGAAGATGCCTGTTCACTCTTGGTTCGAAGGTGAAGATGGGTTTGAGATGATGTTTTAAAAAGCTGAACTTTTTCTAAAGCTCGATGCCATATTAACGACCGCATGCTGTAACTGTAATTTCACGAACACGCAATTGTAACTGTAATTTCACGAGCACGCATTAAACTGCGTGGACTTTCTTAGCCTTTGAAATCACTGGCCGTGAAAATCAGAAGCAATGGCGGCGTGATGATAACGATATTTTTTTGTTGTGTACAGGTATCTCAAGTTATAGTAACGCAAGGTTGGCGCTGCTTAGACTGCACGGTATGCGAGGGCTGCGGCGCACGCGGCGATGAAACACTCCTGCTGCTATGTGACGACTGTGACACGACCTGGCACACGTACTGTGCGCGCCCGACGTTAGCCGACGTGCCGCGAGGTCCGTGGAGGTGTGAGCGATGTCGAAGATGTCTTGTTTGCGGGACAAGACATACACTTGCTTGGTGCGACAACTATACAGGTACGCAATTCGATATGAGGGCTAGCATATAAGCCTACAAACTAAATATTTTGTTATTATTATGTATAAAAAGAACTTTAGCTCCGAATGCGTGAAATATTACAGTTTTACTGTAGTACTTGTAACCTGTAATATTTGTGGGTACACTCCTGACTTGTTGAATATCCACTATGAACGCGTTCAAGATCACGCTATTAGCCATCAACATAGGGCCATATGATACGCCCATGTTGTCTGCAATTTGCAATTATTGCCGCGGATACCGAAGGAATTGTTGCAAGAGACAGAAAAATATGCCATGTGCATATAAAAATATATTTTTTCTCTCTTTAGAATGTGCTCCTTGCGCGTCGTTAGTGATGTGCTGCGTGTGCTCGGAGCCGTACTCGGACGGCGAGCTTATCATACAGTGCGAGGGCTGCCGGCGCTGGCTGCACGCGTCCTGTGACTCTATACGCAGCGAGAACGACGCCGAAGTGTGCTGTCGCGCTGGGTAACTGTTAAATGATATTTGTATGCATGCCTATTTTAGTTTTTAAATTTTTGACTTTTCCATTTTTGTGTTGGTGAATGGAGCAATCAACAATGGCGCAAAAATTAAACTGTAGCTTACCACAATCAAAATAATTGCTAAATTGCAAAAAATTCGCCATGAATCGTTAATGCCTTATGCTTATGAAGTTATGAGTCATCATCTGTCTAGCCTTTTCTCAACCATGTTGGAAAACTATGGTAATCGACCCCTATTTTCAGTCAAACGGATTTGGATTGCACCTGAGTACGAGTATTTTACATGACACGACTTTCTATTTGATGTCCACAACCCAGCCACTGCCATTCGGTTCCATGTCTTCTGAGTATTCAACAAACCACGTCCCTTTCCCACCCTTAGATACAAATGCGTACTGTGTCGCGGGCGCGAGCTGCCGCCCCCGCACCTGGCGCGCGCCATCTCGCCCGGCGCGGCCGCCGCCGCCAGTGCGGTGGCGGCGGCCGCGGTGCTCGCACGCGCCGCGCCGCGCCCCACGCCGCAGTCGCTGGGGCTGGCGGGCGAGTACTACGTCGACGACGTGTGTCTCTCGCAACGCGGCGCACACCACATGAAACAACTAGAAGCGGAAATGGGCATCACCCATACGAGACGCAAACGACGATTCAAAAATGACAACACTGAGAAAGACGCAGGTGATTATGCATCAGTGTTGTTTGTGTTGTGGTCGTGTGAGCCTTGCATGTTTTATAGTAGTTATTTTGGTTTGTTATATTATTATATGCTTTTTATAAACCTCTATGCTCTATTACCCAATGCCAGCCAGTATTTTTGCTTTATGCATAAACTGAGGAATAATTTTGCCAAACAAAACCTCTTTTTCTATCTATATCACATCTATGCCTAATATTTTATGATTGCTGTATGTAGGTATATGTATAAATATTATTTAATATTTACTTAGTACATGTAAGATGTGTATCTAACATGAGTTTTTGTATGTTCGACGCTGGCATTGTGGATTAGAAATAATGGCATCTATTGAAACAGTGGTTCAGAATGCTGACGTCGAGATGGGCGACGACTCCAAGCCAGACAGCACGGCCGAAGTTAAGGAAGAACCTGGTGAGTCTCATCAAAACTTCTACTATTTTGAAGAGAATCCAACTTACGAGTGAGTCTGTAAGAGCTTTCAGTAGATCAAAACGCAAAAATATCTCAATTTCAAAACTTAGCTCTCGTTAAAATGACTAGATTTTGTTCAAAGGAAAAACTAAACCGTCCTCAGTAATACGTCGTAGCTTTTTCACCGAATACTAGAATTGTACGAGATAAACGATTATTCAAGCAACGAACACCGCGCTTCCAGTGAAAGTTAAATTTTACTCCAAAAAAAAAATTCGCGATGTCACTTAGTTACTTACATTAGCTCAGAACTGATTCTTCCTTAATCAAACCGGTGAAAACGTAGCTTTACTATTTAACCTTTGGTCAAACAGGTGTACCCAGCACGAATTTCAAAGAAGGCATTCTATGGAACGTCGCAAACGACGGCCCGCCTCCCGAAGGATTCACCATATACACTACAGATTCAGGCCTCACGGTACTGCGTAGAAAGAGACAGAGGAACTTGAACAAGCTTGGCATTGGGGGCTTCGTTGTTAGACAGAGACAGACGACGGCTAAGGCGCAGGCTGATGAAGAGAAAGAGGGAGATGGAACGCAGGCTTCTGGAGGTGAGATATTTAAATTCAAAAATAATTTATTTTCTCTTCACAAACAAATACATCGTATAATTTAGACAAGCTTGAAGAAATATGTGACACTAGTTTGTGAGCGACTGGTGTCTGCACTAGGAATATAATTAAATATATTTAATTTACGTTAAAGCTTTTATCATCGTGGAATCAATGCTGTGCAAAGTATGAGAATATAATCCTTTTATCTCAGTTCAAAGATTTATGAAATTATTATTACTGCAAGCCGGGCTTTTTGGTTAGTGAGTTAGGACCGCAATGTAGACCAAATGGTTCGTTATGGAGGTGTAGGATATGCATATTCTACTACCAAAGTATATGTTCAATAAGAAAATGGAAATTCCTATTGTCTTCCAATTTGTATGTATTTATACAGAATCGCCGAGCAACAAGCGCAAGCCGCGTCGTAAGCCGCGGTCGAAACTGATGGAGCAGTTCCCGTCATACATGCAAGAAGCGTTCTTTGGCAAAGACCTACTGGAGCCAACCAAAGCTGCTGTCACGTCTACTGGTAAGAATACAGTACACCTTCACCTTTGTATACAGCGTGGCAGGGACATCTACGTGCAAACTTTTACCATTGATTCAGTACATGATTTTAAACCCCCCTGTGTTGAAACTTTTAGAAGGTTATTAAAAAAAAATCGGCTGTTTCATACCTCACGAAAAATATCAAAGCAGGTTCAGAATCACGCACTGAATCCATGGTTAGAGTTTTCGCGTCGATGTATTTACCCTGTTTTTTTGTACCCTGTATTTTGTGTTTCAATTTTGAAATTGACATACTTAGAATAAGAATGCCTAGCAAACATCGTCTATGTCTCATCCATATAAATTGCACCTTCCCAGTCGCATTTTCGAGTTTGTTGGGCAACACTTTGATGAACAAATCACTCCACATTCGATCTACAGACCAAATTGAACCTTATTCGGTATAAAACATAGTCTTTATTTCACTTTCTTCCTCAGCTAACCCAGCAGAAAGTCCAGGCGGTACTTTACGCCCCGCTACACCGGAAGGATACCGAGAACTGCGCGACTTCAAATGGGAGCTAGACAACTCCGATAGCGATGGAGAAGACGTACTCGCTATGTTAACTTCCTTCAACGATCACGATACTTCCGTGATTATATCGCTAAATACGGTACGTTTTAACCTAGCTAGAAGATTGACTAAAAAACAGACAGATGGGGAGACAGACTGAGTCGCACCATAAGGGAGAAAACGAAGAAAATACAGGTACAGCTCGCGTCAAATAACTTTGCCGCTCTGAAGTAGGCTACAAATAACCACGGTAGACGGTAGAATGACTAAGCCATATCTTAGAAATAAGTGCCTACAGCCGCGCGGTACGTAAACATGCGATAGGGCTGCCCGCCTCCAGTATTTTAATTACATTTGCCTACTTTGTGTTTCCATTTAGTTTTGTGATTGTAAATATACTTTTTTTATCTACACAAATAAATAAAATACTTTGTGAATTGAATAACAAAACAAAACACAAATGCCCGAGGTTTTAAAACAAGCGTACCTACCGTATTAATTCATGAACCTCCTATAACTACCTATTTCACTCGTGTTATCACTTTCCTTTACTCTATTCACTTTATTTATTAATCCAGACATCTTTTTTTCGGGAGATAAAAGGAAATACTTATCCATTAAAAATACACACAATATGTACCTACCTACCAGTAAGTAAAATTATTTTATAGTAAGACTATAAAATAATTTTGTTGTTGTTGTTTGTTAATAATAATAATACCTTTCAAAGTTTCCAGGTAATCTAAAAAAAGTATCTCTGGATGCGTTATTGCCAAATTCATGCAACCAAAAACAGCAACAATATATCCTACTCGTCATATTAAATATGTACAATTTATTTTTAGTGTAAAAATCGCGTGGTTATTGTTAAAAAACAACACACCGTTCGTTCGTCACTGCGGCACAGACGCGACTGTCTGCGTACCTCGCGCATACCTCGATCGAGGCGCGTAGGTATAGCTCGCGCTTCGTCCGTTTCTATGAAGTTGGCCTACCGTCTACCGTGAAATAACTGCGCAGTAGTCAATCTTACTTATAAAACCGTAGCGCGCATTGGCGCCAGCGTGCATGCGCAACCTAACTTCAGAGCGGCAAAGTTATTTGACGCGAACTGTATAGTGAAAATATTCCTCAAAAATAGCCCAAAAACGTCAAACTTCCACTCGTAACTCATTGTATAAGGCAATTCAGTGCGATTGAACGATTTCTTTCAAAATTCAAAAGTCATTTATTCAAAGTAGGCTGAGGATCAGCACTTTTCGAACGTCAAAAATTACTTAAGACAGTCCCCCAAAAACGCCCACCTTCACCACTTCCTAGTGCTTTAGCTGGGAAGAAGAAGTGGCGCAACAAACTCCCCGGCAACACAGCTGTCTGTTCAGTTAGAAAAACTTGATTCTATACAATAGTATTTATGCAAAATAATTTACGTTACGCAACGCAAAACATTCCACAAGCAGCACCCGTTCAAGAGCATAACGCAAAGATCAGCCATTACCCCCCTCGTCATATTTGAGGGAAGGAGGCAACCCGACCCCCGACGCTACCGCAAGCAGTGACATCTAAGGGAGCATGACGAACTTGCTGCCGGTTGCTCAGGCAATAATAATAAGATCAATTTTCGAGGGCGCTAGCTAACCACATGTTGCAATACAACTCATAAATAAAAACATTTAAATAAACTGAAATGTCAATAATAAATAAAAAATGTTAGTTGTGGTCTGACCTATGATATGAGGTATCATAGGTCAGACCACAACTAACATTTTTTATACGGACATTTCGACGCGTAAATTGAACGTAAAATATCGAAAACAAAAAACAATTTTATACTCTAACCTCCATTTTTCTCTATACAGGACGAAGTAGACATTCTAAAGTCCCTAAAACCAAAAGATGAGAAGGACGACTCTACCGCGGCCAACTCTGACGGTACAGTGAAGATAAAGATGGAGATAGACGATGGACAACTGAAACACACTGAAGACTCCACGGCGTTGAAGAACGCGATCTTAGGCCCGCAGCCGGCTGAGGCTGAACAACCTCCGACCGTTGCTACTGAGAGTATACCTACGGTGCATATTACGAAGACTGAAGCGATTAGTAGTGGTGAGTTTTAACTTTTTTTTTAACTATACAACAATAAGAATGCAATATGAATTTGAATGGGGGAAAAAAAATTAAAATAGATCCTCAGTCGGATACTAAAAAAAACATTAGACACGTATTTTTTGCTTTATCGTAATAATAAAAAATGGTTTCAATAAAAATTAAAGTTGAGGAGTGCTCGCTACGTCACAAGTCAGTATAAAATCTACCGGGGAGTGTCGTCATGCCACATTTTAACTCAATGTATTGCCGTAATCTTTTGAATACGTAAAAAAAGAAAAAATACGTCCAATATAACAGTTTAACTCATCATCATCATCTTCCTGCACTGGTCCCATGTCACGTGGGGTTGGCGCACAAGTGTTCTCTTCCACTCTCCCCTGTCAACCGTCACGCTATTATTCACTCCCTTCTCTTTCATATCATTCCTCACACAATCCCTCGCATCTTTTCTTTGGCCTTCCTATCCCACTCCATCCACCAACATTTATATTCATCACTCTTTTAGTCACATGCGTTTTCTCTCTCCTCATCACATGCCCATACCAGGCCAAACGATTTCCTTTCAACTTTTCACTGCCAGTGAAAAGTAGGCACCACTTTTAAACTTCCCCCCATTATATTATATACTCGTTTCTTACTTTATCCGTTTTCTTGACTCCACACATCCATCTCAACATTCTCATCTCCGCTACACGCAATCTTTCAAGTAAAAAAAAAATCGAGTAAACTTTTGTTATTTAATTAAGTATTGCAGGTTTCATAAGTTCAGGGTTGTCAAAATCTAGGTAACTTTGAATGAATGAATATTCCAGAACATAGTTTAAATAAATGTGAGTTTCCTAAACGCCATGCATATTTGATGACAAAAACTTATGCAACAATATTTCCCTTCTAGAAACAGGCGGTTCATCGCAAGCATCAACAATATCTCCTAAAGACGACCTGTCATTACTGGGCGTGAATCTAGACGCCATGGTACGCGACGGTCTACCTGACATGGACAGCAATGATGTAGACGAAATATTCAAAGGAGTTCTCACTGATGATTCGCAGGTTTGTGACATGTTTTAGTGTGAAAAATGTCTATTCTTTTGATTGCTTTGAAGTTTTCATAGATCACTAGCCAGCAAATGACAATCAAGGGCGGACTCTGCTCAGGGTGCAAGAACCGTTCTTCTTGTTGTCTATTTTGCATTGATAATTTCTTTGTACCATCAATTACAGTCGTATTTATCCAACGCTTAGTACAAGCATTTTATTTTCAGTCCAAAAAAATATACTGATGATGTCATCCAACTGGTTGACGGCATATAAATATCATGCGAACACCGTTCTTAGAAAGTTTGTTTTGTCCAGGAATCTCAAGAGTCGTCTGTATCGTATGTGAACTCAATGAGCAGCACGCCATACTCTCAACAACGGCAGCAACTTCAGAGCCCCATGGAGTATACCTCACCTTATCCTGAGTTTGGTGGCAGCAGGTTAGTTTGCAATTTCTGAAATAGGTTTAATTATAACTTTGCGAAAATATAGTTAGTGACTTATTTTGTAGAAGATAAAAGGCGTTTTGACTTGCTACATCTTGTCGCAGTCATTTGAAAATGAATATCACTCTAATCCAGGCTTGTATAATAAGAATGCCTAGCAAACATCGTCTATGTCTCATCCATATAAATTGCACCTTCCAGTCGCATTTTCAAATTTGTTTGTACCTTATTGTGCAAGAAGTTTAAATAAATAAAGTCAAATCCAGGGTTGTAACGGATGTCGTGTATCGATGACGATGCGGATGAGGATATGTAAATAATCGGGTTTGAGGATGCGAATAGGATACGGATATTGGAAAATTCCTTATTGAGGATGAGAATACGAATATTGGAAAGTTCCTTATTGAGGATGAGGATACGGATATTGGAAAATTCCTTATTCTCAGATGAGGATACGGATATTGGAAAATTCCTTATTGAGGATGAGAATACGGATATTGGAAAATTCCTTATTGAGGATGAGGATACGGATATTGGAAAATTCCTTATTGAGGGTGCGGATGAGGATACGGATATTGGAAATTTCTTTATTGAGGATGCGGTTGAGGATGCGAATGCGTATGTTGTACAAAAAATAGCCGATCGTCTGTTTGAGAATTCAGCCAAAAGGAACGCGTAACTCACACTACGGTCCATTAGACCTGCGCGAGTTAAAAAAAAAACTCTTATTTGAGCGAACAACGTAGGGTCACATTCCCATAGAAATTATGAGGATGTGGATGAGGATGCGGAGCTTTTAAAATCAAAAGTTGAGGAAGCGGATGTTTTGCGGATATCAAAATTAATGATTATCCGCAGTTGAGGATGCGGATACGAATATTCGTTACATCCCTGCACTAAACGCAACTATTACATAAAGCAATCTGTATCTACTAATTCTTATCCAACTATCCTGTCACACAATTCCTAGTGGAATACATTTCTGATGAAATAAGCAACCTTTGTGCTCTTCTATTGTTATGCAGTTTTGCTTCTAAGTGATTTGCGTCGCAAAATATATAAATAAACTAGCTGCCCGCCCCGGCTTCGCACGGCTACTAAGTAATTATCTACGGCGCACCTACCTACCTACCCTACCTACTTACCTACCTACATAGGTAGGGTAGGTAGATAGGTATTTATGTAGGTCAAAGTAGGTATGTATGTACCTACTTTACCTACCTACCCTGCCTGCCTACATACCTACCTACCTACCCCACCTTCACCTATCTATCCTAAGAACCTTCTCCTTACTATAACAAAACAACAAAAAAGGAATTAGCGAAATTGGTCCAGCCGTTCACGCGTGATGCCGTGACCAAGGAAATAGGGATTCATTTTAAACCCCCGACGAAAAACGAAGGGGTGTTATAAGTTTATTATATATATAGATAGATGCATGCATATTTATAACATGTATATCGTTGTTCCAGCAGTAACAGTGCGATGAGCCCACTTTTCTCCGAGAGCGGCAGCGGCAGCACGGCGTGGCCCGACACTGCGCAGGCGCCTCCTCCGTCTTACAACCAGCGAAGCGCTGATAAGATGCGCGCTGATGAGAGTACGTTCCCACATACTTCAATCTAAGACAGTTTTGGACGAAGACTTAGAATACCTTATAAATAAAGATTTAGTTAGTCTAAAAAACGAAGTAAATATTATCCTGACGGACAAAAAAATATTTTTTGTCTACATCCCTCTTGTACCTAATGTTACCTATAAAGCAGTTGTATGAAAGTTTTATTTTTATCTATGACATGGTCTCACTCTTTGGGCAAATCACTGCCTGAACTGAACCTAAAACAATACTCGTAATTTCAAAAAAACCTCGTAGAGTACTCTGGTATTAATATGTCGTCTCAAGAAACTGTCACATAGGGCCAGTGTCAGAAACAACGACAAAGCCTAAATCCCGCGTACAATATTTTTTTAAATCACATTTGTTTGAAATGACTAAATATCTCTTTGAGCTAGTGACTGCATAAACTCAATTCACTAAAACCTATTTTATTCTAATTCATCACTCCTACAGGTCTAGGTTCAGCGGCGACAATATCAGCCGTACTATACGCCAACACTAACCATCCGGAATGGAAAACCGAGTTCCCCAACTGGGTGGACCGTTGCAAACAAATACTGAAGAAATGGCGCGCCTTACCGTCCGACCAAAAAGCGCCATACTTACAACGTGCCAGAGACAACCGCAGCGCCATCCGCATGAAGAAGGCACAACAGGTATGTCCGCTTGTGTGTCACTAGATGTGGTGTGTGCTAACCCAACTCACTTACCACCGTGTTTATACTGTGTGTCATTCACACTACGGGTCGCTAGAACGGCCATACTGAACCATCGTTCAGTATCGCCCTGCTAGAACCTTCAGTATTTCACTGTGCGTTGAAAAACGTATCATTCGTTCTAGTATACTTGTCTAGTAAAGTGTCCGTCTTGGTTTGTCTCGCTCACGGTCGTCCTAGGAAGTGTTATCTGTTGTTAATACCACGGTTGCTGTAGATTCTGTCGCCTGTCTCAACGCTAGCACAAGTGTACATACCGCGGCTGTAGGATACACGTAGCACACAATAGTAGTTCTATGTTTTGTATAAACAATGTGAATTTGTCACTACCTTAGCTGTTGAACAATGAAGTGAGAGGATCTACAGTACTTGCCACTATAGTATAGCCACCACTCCTTTTGGGCAAACACCTTGTGTTAATGAATTTGGGGTAGTTACTTTTATGGTCTCTACATTCTGAATACTTAATTCTTTTAGTGCTAGTGCTATATTGATACTTGTATTCTATCATAAATACTTCACGGGATCTGCATATGGGTTCGATGAGCACAGTTTTATTCATTCATATATTATAATTTCGTACGAGCCAGGATGTTATCGTGCACGCATTAATAAAACACATTATAATATTTGCCACGTCGGGTCAGGGCCACCATCTTTTGTCACGATGATCATTGTTTACCGTTGCTAGTACACCTCAGTATCATTCTCATTTCACACATAAGGGTAGGTTAAAGATTCCCGAACCCACCGCGTAGTCAGATGTACCATGAACTCCTTCCGAAAAATATACCGACCCTATCGATCTATCGCGTCGACCGACGAGGTCCGCCTAAAGCCCGGGGAGCGACTCGACGGAAGTGTGCGACCACGAGATCTCGCCCGGGACACTCGAATTGTTACTAAGAAGTGAAATGGGGCGCGACAGAGCTCGAGCACTGGAACCGGCGAGACCGATAGCGGCGCAGCGGCGGCCGGCGCGGCCAGCCCGGCGCCCGCGCCCACCGCGCCCAGCACGCCGGCGCCCGCGCCCAGCGCGCCCGCCGCGCCCGGCCTGGCCGCGCCCGGCCTGGCCGCGCCGGGCGGCGGGGGCGGAGCCGGCGCGGGCGCGCTCGCAGCGGCGGGGGGCGGGGTGCGCGCGCCCAACGTCACGGTGACGGCGCGCGGGCTCCTGGAGGCCGACGCGCACATCCGCGTGCTCACTCCCTCCGAGATCATGCGCACGCTGCCGCGCCTCCCGCGACACACGGTACCGCGACACGCGACTCCTCGCATATACACTACACACCGCTCACTACACATGGCTCACATAAACATAACGCATCACACGTTTCATTGGATGATTGGACTCGCACCTTATTTGAACTTGACAGACATAACTATATCATACTCTCTTTGCGAAAGTGGAATCGACAGCACACTCACAACATGACTTGACACAAACACATATCGTGTGGCGTGTATATGCGAGATACGTTTCGATTTGTTGGGTGATCGCGCGACGTCGCACCACGCGATCCTAAGCACTTCCTCCGATTTTATTTAAATTCAGTCATCACCCAACAATAATCTTGGCTGTTTAATGGCGTTGGACGCTGTGTGATTATTTTGTTAATTTTCTTTTAGCTTTTTTTTTATTCGAGACCATTACCCTCCTATCGATTCCCGAAAGCCTCCCGGACTCGTGTCCCCTGTTTCCGTAATGTTGATTTTATTATTTTCGCTTTGCCTTGGTAGTGTTGGCTTTAACATTGGACGCTGTTGGTGGCTGGTTGTGGTGTGCTAACAATTCTAACACAGTTCGATGTAGTTCACAGTTTATTTGCGTCGTTACGCTCTTGTATAAAGCTTTGTGATGTAGTTTGTAAGTTCACAGGTATAGATGTTAAGTTGTTTCTATCCAACTCTATACTATGCAAATAATCTATTAGGGTTAGGTTTTATTTTACAGAAGATAAAGCTGTTATAATAAATTCTGTACAAATTATAGTTTTTTATTAGGTATCAATATTTTATTTTTGGTATTGTGTATAGTAAAAATATTAACACGACGTAACATATCATTATGGGATCATCATTTAGTATCTATTAAGTTTACAAGCTTATAATATTACGATTTTATGAAGTGTTATTTCTATTATTTAAACTTAATGTATACTAACTATGCATCTCATAGTTCGGCATTATTTTTATTAACACATAAGCATGAATATTTCTTAATTTGAAGCATTACATACTAATAGATGTTAAAAAAGAGAAAAATGACTTGATGAGTTGCAATTTTATTAGAACAAGTCTTGATTTGAAGTGATTGAGTGAATAGTTATATCAAAATTATTCACTGAAGCTGTCATTAGCAGGCCCATGTTCAGTAAAAGAGGTGTGTGTGTTTATATGAAGAGCCTTAATTATAGAACATTCAGATATGTATAAAAGAAATAGTAGTAGTTGAAAAAGGACCCATAATAATGTTTTAGTAATGTACATAGAATCTAAAATTATCATTTAAAACATTAACTTCATCTCTAAACAATGTAAATTGTCATAGAATAGTTAGATTTGCAATAAAATTGCCTGCGTAGTTACAGCATGTTATTACAATACATTAATAGACAACAAGTACACGGAACTGATTGTCATTGTATAGGTTGCAATTAATATTATACTTAGTGGTGCGGCGACTTAATATTAAAATATTTAAAATTAATATTTAGTATTATCTCTTAGGAGCTTCACGCACCGAGCGCAGTCTGGCGCGATGGTGCCATGCAGAAGGAATTGGATGATGCGTTTCATGTGGATTTGGACTGCGTGCGTTGTTTCAAATATATAATAAACTTATCGCACTGAAAGACGCTCAATGTGCAGAACGCATAAAAATATCTGCTCTATGATTTGTCTTTAGCTGAATATTTATATCAATATAAAATTTCGCTGTTATGCGTCCTGTACGCGCAACGAAAGTCGGTGTGCGTCCTGTTCTGCGAAATTCCTTATTGATAAAAGTTACAGCTGGGATGATAATTCTTAGATCATTTATTTTTATGTTTAAAATGAGCTTTGATTTAAATTCGGGCGTTTACTTTCAATACGTCCGATTATTTTGTTCTTATACAATGACAGTTGATTGCCGTGTACATACAAGTGGTGTCGTGTTAACTTGTGCCGTGTGACGTAGGAGCAAGAGCGGGCGTGCAATCAACAGCGCAGTGCACGGGAGGCGGAACAGGAGCGGCAGTGGAAGCATCTGCAGCAGCAGCGGCAGCAGCAGACGCAGCAGCAGCAGCAGATCATACATGATCAGAGGATGCAAGGTATCTGCCACTACGGTACTGCCTTCAGATTCCGATTAGGGGATTTTTATTTTATTGTAATGGTACAACAAACAGCTACAATGTAAAACAGAAAAAAGAAATACACAAAACTTATAGACGATATTTTAAGTCCACAACGCCTGTTATAGATTTGCTGTAAGATACATAACAGCAGGGTCACCAGGAATTCATATCGGGGGCGGGGGGCGGGGGGGGGGAGTTGGGATTGGGACTGCCAACGTTTTTTAGAAGAAATAAAGTATTTCTGATTTCAGGGACGGTACATAACGAGAACGTACAAATTTATAAAAAAATGTTTTTTTTTTATTTCATTTCCTATTCTCTTTGCGGAAAATCATTAAAAGAAAATTATGTTACGATCTTAGACATACCTAATTCAAATTGATGAAGAGCTTATAAATAAAGTCCTGTTTCCCTCTTCGAAATTTTTAGTATCCCGCTTCGAATAACTTAGGTTTTCTTTATCTTTGACAATTCATACAGAAATAGAAGTAAATATATCGCCTTATCAGATTTATGCAGAAAATTTTTGCACCCCACCTCCAATAGGTTTAAAAGACTCTCTCTCAGAGTGTGCTGAAGTTGCTGGAAGTCATTCAGAACAAAGTCAGAGTCGATAAAAAAACCAATATAGCGTACTCTTACTGCTTTTGTAGATTATAAAGCACGCCTATACGAAATAGATTACAATTATCTGTATTAGAGTACGGAGGTACTCTAGACCGGGTTTGGATTGAGATCCTAGTTTCTCTCATTTCATTGTTTAATCCAACCCCCCCCCCTGCCTACGGCCCTGCATTACAGTGAAATAAACGCTAGGGTTACTGACACGTATTAATAATTTTTACTTAACTATCGTGTTTAAGTTTCTATCAATATATTCAATTAATAGTAATAAAGTTCTTTTAAGAACCGACAAGTCGCGGGCTCGAACTCACTGGTGGGCGCGGCCAAAAAGCACGCTATCTCATCTGGCATCTGTGCGACAGAGATAGTATCAGTGATGAGCAGTTAGACGCTAGTCTAGCCGCACGTCTAGTTAGCGCGCACACAAACACCGTTCCGAACTGAAACGATGTTATACGAAGCACACAATAGTGCACCGCCCCGCCGCGCGCCGCCACAGAGTACTTTATAAGATACCGCCGCCGCTGTGTCGCTCGCCGCCGCGCCGACGAGAATTATAGATATGTACCTATGTGTACCTAATTGTTATAGTTGACTACGGTCTATAAATTGTTTACAAAATTACTACTATCTTCTTATTTCTAGGTAAGTAGGTACCTACTTACTTAGTTACCTATTCATGGACGTACGCATAAGGTAGGTAGGTACCTACTTACCTACATTTTAGTGTTCACGACTGTTTGTGATATTTTTGCTTGTATACTAACCTTCATACAAGCAAAATTATCACAAACAGTCGAGGTAATTATTTCATTAGGTACCTACTAAGCAGAATGCAAATGTGACGAAACTGTTTTGTTTTTGATAAGATTTAAAAAAAAAAACCAAAGAGATTAAAAAAAACGACGGATAGATTATAGACTAACCAGGTGCGAACTTAGACCCTCTGATTTCGCAAGTGCTACATTACACCGCTCGACCACGGAAGCTATGTGGACAATGATTAAAACAGCAAACCTATTCGCAATTTTTTTGCGCGTATCAGATTTTCGACGCTCTGCTTAGCGCCGAGAGTTGAATATCCAACAGAGCGCATTCAGCGCGTATCCCAGTGCGTCAAGAAAATACACTGTTGGATATTCAACTCTCGACGCTAAGCAGAGTGTCGAAAATCCAATCGCGAACGTCGCGTCGGCTTACGAAGACGCTATCACGCAGCTCGAACGAAAGCGCGAGGCGAAGATCATGCGACGCGACGCGGCGTAGGTATTTTCCTAACTCATAATCAGCTGCTGCCAATTTGTTGATTTAGTAATCTATAGATAGGTACTATAATAGGTTTATCTAAAAATACTAATATTATAAAGCTGTACAGTTTATTAGTTTGATGTTTGAATGCGCTAATCTCACAAACTAGGTAGGTACCTACCAGTTTAATCATTTTTTTGTAGCCTTTGGTTATGTTTTAGGCTATAAAACATCACACTGCTGCTCATGGGAGCCGAGCAGTAGGATAGGTTCCTACGGGAACGCGGGTAAAAGCGTGGGGAACAGTTGGTATAAGTATGTACCTACCTACATATAGTACATACCTAAATACGTTATCAATAGAATAAAGTTTTACCCGACTGCCAGAGGAAGCTTACCTATATATATTTTTTTTTTCATATCGTTGTAATATTGATTTACGATAAATGTTATAAGTACCTACATAAACCTTTATAATACATATACAGTAGCTTCTGCCCGCGACTTCGTCCGTGTGAAATTTCGGCCCCCGACCCACCGCATCGCATCCTATCGCCCCGCCCGCGCTTTTACTTCGTTTTCGCTTAGCGTTCTTTCTGACTTTTTTCTTTTTCTCGGCTCCTAAGGGTTGTAGCGTGATGTTAGCGTGTTGTTGCGTGGTGGCCTACAGTCTTTCTCAAGAATGGAGCTAACCAATGCAAAAATATTTTTTTAAATCCAGATAGAAATAGGTACCTACTAAATACCTACTACTCGAGCACTCCCCCCCATTTCCACGACCACAAAATAAAAGCCATAGCGCGCCCGCGTCGTCGGCGTCGGTAAAGAGTGTGAATGCAAAGAGCGTACGTCTTCTCTTGCCTACATAGGGTACCTACCAACGTACCTACACAACGCGGCAACGCCGCGCCGCGCCGGTCGCTAAAACGCCTGCTACACGGTCGCCTACCGCGACCCGACAGAGGTGACCTTGGTGGCTTACAACCGTGAAGATGATGTTTATACGACCAAACGTTGAAACAACTTTGCGGGTCGCTAACCAAGGTCACCTCTGTCAGGGACGTGGTTGGCAACCGTGTAGCAGGCACTTTAGCCTCAAGCAAGTCGTGGCCGAGCAGTAAGGTAGAAAATGTAGGTACCTAAGTAGGTATTGGCCAAAAGAAGATATAATTATATTATAATTTATAACAGAAAATATGCTCGAGGAGGTAGGTAGGTACCTACGAAAATAGATTACGTATAATAAATTGTACAGACGCCCCAGCACATCAAGTTACTACAATCTGTCAAATTTCTTTAATAGATTTTCAACTTTATGGCTAAAGAATAAGGTTCAATGTTGATTGAGAAAATTTGACAGATTGGAGTAGGTTGGTGTGCTGGCGTCTGTTACACAACACATTTTTGTAAACGATTCCGACTAATCAGTTTCATTTTGACCGTTCAATAATATTCATTGCGTTATTTACGTTGTTGAGCAGATCTTTTTCCGAACATAGGAAGCAATGGATTAGTAATATGTTTCAAAACGATTCAAATTTTGATTGATCGTGTATTACGTAATTACGGTACTGTTCTTCAATCTTCTGAGGAGCTCGTGGCTAAGTAATAACAAGCCGCACGGGTCCATCCATCAGGTTAAGCTACGCTTGCCGGGGTTAGTCAGTGGATGGGTGACCATCTTTACATACCGAGACTCCGTGCCTCGGAAAGCACGTAAGCCGTTGGTCCCGGGCTCCCGGCTGTCATTTGTGGATCTTTGACGACAGTCGTTACGAGTCGTCAGAAGCCCGAAAGTCTGACATCAGTCTTACCAAGGGGTATCGGTACCGAGGTCAAATAGGCAGTCGCTCCATGTAAAATACTGGTATTCAGCTGCATCCGGTTAGACTGGAAGCCGACCCCAAGATAGTTGGGAAAAGGCTAGGAAGATTGATTGGTAGGTAGGTACTGTTCTTCAATCAACCAACACAAATTCACTGACACAGCAGCGTCCACTCAAACCAACAATTTTATTCTAATTTCAAACGATACCTACGATAATTTTCTCAGGGCGAAGTCAAACAGATAAAGTAGGTAAAAGTGGAAACACTACAACACGCACGTGTGTGCCTGAATCAAACGAAAGAGGCGTGTGACATTTCGTGCATGTGTGCGCGAGCGTCACCCTCCGCACCGCGCCACCCGCGCCGGGGGAACATTATTGAGTGAAACGCACAATAGTTTATAGTAAAACGAGCGCGTCAAAAATTACGAAAAGGCCTTTCAGCCTTTGGTAAAAAGGTTTTTCTGAAAAAACCACTGCATAAATCAATTACAAATAAAATTTATTGAAATCTTCGATAATTTTGCTGTGTCGGTACGGATTTCGTTTTCGAGATTTCACACTTCTTGTATTACTTATTTACGCCCAAAGTTGCGTTAAAATTAGCAAGAAAAACGAATCTTTGTTGGCTCATAACTTTTTAATGGCTTTTTATTTTACTATTCTGCTTCCGTACAGACAATTTTAATAATGAGACCTAACTATATCATGTTAAAGTTTGAATGTACGATGTCAAACAGTGGAGTAAAAACCCTCCGAAGTTTGTATGGAAAAAATATCAAAGTGTTTCACCTTAAATTCGTGATTATTACAAGCTTCTATTTACCTGACATAGTCAATTTTGCCAGATTGTAGAGTATAGATGACTAATAAGTAGATATCGGAAATTTGGATGCATATTTACCTAAAGTTGAGGTGTTGCACTTTTGTATCGATCGCAAACATCTCGCAATTACAGAATTGATAAATTTAGTACTTTTGACTATAGAAATGCTAGCTGATGTTGTAAAGTAGGTTGCCAAATTGGCATAGCACATAGCGACAAACAACTCGGTGCCTTGAGTTTCGTTAAAACATGTTAACAGTAGGTATATAATTTTTTATGTTAACACCGCAAAAGTAACCTTCATAAGAGGGCTGATATTATAAGTCGTTTCCATACCATGTATCCGATTAGTTGCGCATTCCCAGATTTTATGGAATTCATAATTTTTTTGCCAAAAATTAACTTTAGGTAAATATGCATCCGAATAATAAATGACCCTATGTTTTATTTGCACATTGCCAAATGGTAGGGCTCTTGGAAGCGTTTTTTGTTTTCAAACAATTCCTTGTCTTAACATTAAACTGCTATTATAAATTCCTTAGAAGCTTAGAGAATTCGAGATTGCTATTTCACGCACTAACCGACACGTAAATCCGACCCGAAAGCAGCCATGCAGCGGTTACGCGCGCCCGACGGAAGTTCTCCACCGGGCGCAGGGGCCGGCGGGCCCATGCCCGGGGCCCCGCCGCCCTCGCCCGCGGGCCCCGCCGAGGCCCCGCGCAGCACCTTCCCCGCGCAACGCTTTCCGCTACACTACGGAAACAATGATGACATCAATAGGCAACTTAGGGATTTGCTGCAAAGACATCCAGAGAAAATGTGGCCAGGACGTAAGTTCTTTTCACTGTGTTACCTTACTGGCTTTCTGTGAAAAATATCAAAGAAAACTGATTTAAAAAGATGCTTTCGTAAATTAACTGCTTATCGCTGTTAAACTTACACCATATATTTTTTATAAAAAGACCTTTGTTGAGACCTAACTTTCAGAATCACAAAAGTCTTTATTTATATTATTGTGTGAAATGATTAAGTATATTAGCCTGTAATCGAATTTAGAACATAGCGAGGCGTCCTCGCCGTCGGGCGGCGTGGGCGATGGCCAGCCGTTCCGCCAGCCCCTGCCCGTCACACTGCGTGCGCGCGCGCCGCTTATGCACGCTAACCGCCCTGATCATCACTGTAAGTGCTAGAGTTTTAAGCAGGATCTTATTATTTAATTTGATTTAAACCTTATTATTTCAACAAGTTAATCTGTCGAACTAAAATGTACGCTTGATTACAAGTACAGCCAATTAAATTTATTATACACACTACGTCAATTTGCCGTGTTATAGTTGTGATTTGAATACAGGTTGTAAGGGTAAACAACAACGGTTGTCACTCAGACTATGGGTAGTTGACTTAAATATAAAAATAAATAACAGAGTAAAAAACAATAATACGTTATTTTCTTTAATAAATATTAAAAAGGTTTCTATCCGACACCGTCAGCAAATTCGTGAATATGCGCCCGCCCGAGTGACGTAATACGATCAACGCCCGTCCTACCTACCTACACAACACATGAATGTGATGCATCCTGGCTTAGGACAGGCAAAAATACTTACCTTAAGAGTTGTATGAGGAGTCAAAATGTACATTCGATTTGACAACAAAGGAAATGAAAAATAATAACCAAACCATTGGGTAGGTATATTTAGCGTATTTAAAAAGTCAACCATAATTCTATGTACAGCTAATATCTACACTTACATGTTTCTTTTGCCGTGTCCAAATGGCCACGGTGGGACTTCGCATTTATTCTGTTCAAAATGCGATCCATTGATGGCCACGCATGCCTCCGCACAATTTCGTACGTTGTTTCGCACTCGAGAAAGTACAACAGTGTCATTTCTTATGTCTCTAAAAGGACAATGAATCCGCCTTTTGAGTTCCGACGTATTACGGAACTCTGGCATATTCCCGGCGCTTCATACACTAAACCAATTTACGCGCGAGAAATGAGCGGCGCTACGACGTGGCGTTCGTGCGCTCGCTAGTGACACAGCTGACTGACTGGGGTGAGGGAAGGGTCGCGTGGACGCGCTCGTGATCGGTCGGGCCAAGTGACGTGTTCCCCGCGCCCGCCTCCCGTGTTGAGACGTAAGGTTAACAACCTTAGCGCATAGGGTGAAATACTTTTGTAGTAAAAAGTAGATTTTCTTTTTAAAAAAAAGTTGTAATTTTCTATTGGATTTCCGTTCTATAAATGACACCAAACCACTGGTTTCAAGGATAACAGTGTTTACCCTTACACCCTGTATACATAATACAGGCTTATTGGTAAAACACTAACAACCTCTTAAGGCGTCATCGTACTCATCATTATGAACAACTTTTACTATGTTACCAAACCTGAAATTGCGAAAAAAAAAAACACAGCAGTTCCCTACATTTACGTTCACGTAACTCGTCAACTTGATAAACAATGAATTTTCCTGACTTAACAACACCAACAACCCCTAGTCTATAAATACAACACAATCCGCGAGCATGTTATAAGTTTTGTTTTTTTTGGCATGTTCCAGTGATTATGCAGCAGCGTTTAGTATCTGCAGAGAACAATCAACATCAGCAAAATGTCCAGAATACTGCCGCGCAACACATGGTTGAACAGAAACAAAATGTCCAAAATAATGGTAACTACATAAGTTATTCTTTTTTATTATAGTACATAATATAATTTTGATCTCCACAAACGTTCTGCAAGTTGACTTAAGACACAAATCAACTTGTTTTTATGGTGGAGTACATTATTTGGTAATTTGTATTATTTTAAATCTTTGTCCGTAACATATAGTTAAGCTAAGTTGGCACAGATTTAAATTCATTACTACCTACACTTAAAAGTTTTCACAAAGTCAGTACAATAACACAACCTTCAAAAATAAAGATTTCTGATTTGAATACGTTTTACAGCTCCCAGTAATGAAAACAAGCAAGAGTCGAATCAAGAACAAGGTACTGATGAGATGGATATGGGAGATATGGACAAGCTTGAACAAGATGGTTCCAATATTGGAGAGGTAACGTCGTTTTTTTTCAAAAGTTGGTTATTCATTAATTGAGAACATTCTTGTGTAATTTAATTTTGTTTTTTATGGTTATAGCTCTTTACTTGAAACTACTAATTGTAACTTATGTTTTGAAAGGTGGGAGACATCCTAACTGGACTAGGCGGCGAGGACGACGAAGTGTTATTCGAGACGTTAACCGCAGAGATAGGCGAACAGTTCAATATACTGGAGTACGCCGACCCAGAGCTGGCGGCGCTGAATGACGAACACATCCTGGACGGCTTGGACTTGGCTGACGACGGTCTGCCTGAAAGACACGCCAAGAGAGAGCCAGAGTGAGTCCCTATTAAGACGATATCAAACGTTTCACCTGCGTAAATGATTCATTCGAGTGAAGATTCATTTTTGTTTCATTCCACGTTCACACTCACACGAAACCAACAAAATTGTATAGAAATTAACGTTCATCTGCTGTTTCATTCCATTTTTCCATCATTCAGTAGGCGAGTGAAAAAAGCCGAGTGCCGAAATCTAATAATGTTGAATAGGTTCACTAATGAATTCATTTTTCACTTTTGATTCATCTGAAAGTAAAGCATCTGATATCGGCTTTACCTAAAAGCATTTTAGATATCAAGGCATTCAATTTGTTCTAGTTTGTCTGAACGAATTGAAACAAAATACCTACATAATAAAAATGCACCTGTGGTGGTTTGGTTCCACCATACTGGTGATCCTATGATATGAATAAAACATGGTAGATAGGCATGTTTAATTTGTCTATATCTCTGTCGACCACTTTGAGAATTACAAGATAGAACAATTCTTTATTCTCTTCCTATCTTTTCAGAGATGAGCACGAACAGGCACAAGATAACAAAATGTATAATGACTTACAAAAGGCCGTTAAAAACATAGAATCTAAAGCAGAAGTGAAGTCAGAGATCGAAGATATAAAGCCGGAAGTGAAGTTGGAAGCGCCGTCGACGCCCGCGCCCCAGCAGATGTACAGCGATCCCGTGCAGAGAGTTATGACACAGAACCAGCAGATGGCTAGTATTTATGTAATTGACCATTTTTTTATTTTGTTTTATTTTATTTTATTACTCCAAGTTTTAATACTTCTCTGTCAGGAGGGTATAAACCTGTCCTCATTTTTGTAAGCTTGCTGTGTCATCTTATTTCATTGAGTTTTTTATTTCGTTATTTTTGGCAAAGAACGAAAGCTCATTAAGCACGCGTCAAACTTTATGGTGGCTCTGAAGTGCGCTACTCACACAAGCCTCATGTTCCGAGCCGCCATAAAGTTTGAATCGGCCTATACTTGTAAATTGGTAAGGAAGCAATTAAATATTGATATTTTCTGACAGTTCTACGTTCTTTATAGTTTTAAAACTATCTATATTTTACGATAAATATTTTTTTCTTTCTTCCAAACAGAACGCAATGCAACAAATCAAATCGGAAGTGAAACTAGAAAACGAGGACAAACCACAGAGGTCGATGTTCACGCAAATGTTCACAAATGCACCACAACGGCTGCAGTTACATCATCAGGTAAACTTATTGCCTTAAGAAGGTCGTTTTACTAAGAAGTCTTAGTACCCTCGCATGTTGAAAAAAACTGATTTCTTTAGGACACGCACAGGAAATACAAGCAATAAAAATACAGGATTTTAGGACTTTTCAAAAAACTTTAAGTTGTCGAAAATATTTACACTATTTTTTGAGTGACTATAAGCACTTTGTTTTTTTCTGGCAGATTTAACTGACAGAGAGTTAAGTGATTTGTTTTATTTTATTTTATAGCAACAGCGTCCACAACAGTTTCAACCTGGACAGCAAGTTATGAGCCAGCAGGTTGTGCAGCGACCACAAGTGCAGTTCACTGCAGCACAACACATGCATTATGCTCAGGTATGTCGCTGATAAAAGGCTCTAAGCCCACTTACTTGAAAGAAGTTGGGACCTCCGTCGCTGGTCGTCTCTCGCCGGGCCTCGCCCGGTCACGGGGGTGGACCTGCTGGGGACTGAGCACCGACGTGTCGTGAAGAAAGTGGCGCGGTGCAACAGCGTCGCGCCTACAGAACCATTACAGCAACCACACACATGGGCGCGAGTAGCCACGCGCGCTCATATACCACCAGCCGATACAGTATAGGCGCACACAAAGAGGGCCCGTATTAACGGCACTGCATGCCACAAAATTGAAATCCTAAATGCTTGAAAGAGTCTTAAGGTCAACCTCATTCGTTGGTTATAGTAGACACAGCTATTGCCCCTCGTCTTTGTGTTTGACAATATTTATTTATGTATTCCCTAACACAAAATGTCATTACCGGATATCTGGGGTGGTTCTTATCTATGAACATATAGAAAAATTGCAAATTATAACACAATAGCTTTTGGGTTATTCTTGCGAATTTGTTCAAGGAACAGGAAAATATAATTCAATCGTTTCGGCGACTTGTACATAGATCGCGAGTAACTGTCGCTTTACCAAACAAATTGGTATTACCATGTGGACAGTGCGACTATACTTTCCAGTGCGGCCTCATTCTCAGCCAGGCCCCTGCCGCGAACACGTCGTACATTAAGTTCACTGTTGCCCCTGTCCGCAGGGCGGCCCGCACCCCTTGGGCGCCGGGCTGCCGGCCAGCGCGGCCAGCATCGTGAGCGCCATGACGGCGCAGGTCAACGCGGCGCTGGCGGCGGGCCGCAGCATCGCGGCCGGCACGCGCCTGGTGGCCGCGGACGGCTCCGTGGGCATCGTGCGCGCCGACCGCACCGTGGCGCTCGCGCATCTGCCTTACGCCGGTCAGTATCACACGCAGCATCTTCATTCATTTACCAACTAAAAACATACACAGCATTAACCCACAATCTTTTTTAAGCTGCCTACGGATAGCGCGTTCCTGTGTTATGCGTAGTCGGGATACGCTGTCCATGCGTACATTGGATACGCGTACAGGTCCTGTACGGACCACCGCGAACCTGAACGCGAGGTCAATCGATCCATAGCTACGCGAGCCTCAGTCAATTCGCCTGCGTGCACTTTTGACGTCCAAATATAGCGTACCCTACGTGCCCGTCCGCTTCGACGCGCGACCAAAAACCGACTGATGGCGGGTCGCTGCAAGCTAACTCGCGCGGCACATGTTTCCCGAGAGTGTACACGTAGATGCAAGTATGGACATGACGTTCCCAGAACACGCGTACCTATGTACGCACTATCCGTACGCAGCTTTATTATAGATCTCGCATGTATTTAAATTATAGGAAAGCACGGCACTATATATACAGGGTGGATTTTTAAGATGGGGCAATAAGGGCAGCTACCTGAACTGTTGTAGCTGCAAGAAAACGGTCATAGGAGACTGTCCTTAACTTTTTGAGACATTTTGATCTGTATTCACAGATTTAGAAAAAAATGTACAGATAGCAATAGAAAATGGGCAGTTTGAACAAAAACTGTTTTTGATGTCAATCGATCCTGCTTCCTATCTATAAAGATCAACAAACTCTATTGGACCAACTGCGGTTTGAGTACTAGAAAAGTCGGAAATTGCAAAAAACTCTTCCCTTATAAGACTTTTTTACGGTGGATAAAATAATCACACAAAATCATTTCTTTCACTATTGCACGACTCGTAATGCGAAGCATTAGAGTGTGGTCTACGATCGAAAAATTTTATTTGCCCCATTTCTGTAACTGTTTTTATTGTTACACTCATATACCATTGTATAGATGGATACACCATTGATTCAATGGAGATTAATACTGTACTTTTTAACAATTGACTTAATGCAGCAGAAATGGAAAAAGCATAAAAATACACTGGACAGCAAAGAAACCGGGCCGCCCGCTGCCTTGGAACTCTGATTCGATTTTCTCAAAAAGTTCCAAACTTACAACTATCAAAGTTTTACCCGCGGAAAGTGCGTTTCATAATGATTAAAATGAATGAAAACTCATTGGGATTAATCAATTTATTAAGTGTTTATTAAGGATTTTACAAGAGTCGTTTTCCGGTCGTGTTACTCGTTAAAAATCATAAATGAAAAAGAAATTAAAGCCAGAAACAAAGAAAAAATTAAAAAAAAGTTTTTCTTCTGTATTCAGTATTCCTTCCCCTTGCTCGGATAACTGCCAGCATCCTCGTATTAATCGAACTGACGACCCTGACTGAAATCTTGAGGAATTGCATTCCACTCCTCTTCAATTGTGATTCGCAGCTCTGAAAGACTTGTTGGAGCAGGTACTCGGGCTCGACCCCACGTTACAGCTCATCCCATAAATGTTCTATCGGATTCAAGTCCGGGTTTCGAGCTGGTCAGTCCATCGTAAGAATGCCGACGTCGCGTAGATACTGGGTCAGCCATGAGCAACATATGGCCGTGCATTATCATGCATCAACTTCATATCCTGCCCGATATATCCTGCGTAAGGTACCACATAGTCTTTGAGGATTTCAGTAATGTAGCAATAAGAAGTCAATCCACGTGTACGACCCGCCGGTTCGACGAAAACTAACGCTGTAAGTGCGGTTAACAAGATGCCGTCTCAAACCATTACAGATCTTCTTCCATAAGCAACAGTTTCATCGATGCAACACTGAGAATAACGTTCTCCAGGGCGTCGATATACTCTCTGTCGTCGATCACTTCCATGTAGACTCACCCTGGTCTCATCAGTGAAGAGTACATTACGCCACTGCTCTTAACGTCCAATCCCTATGCTCTCGAGCAAATTGAAGTCGTGCTGGACGGAGGGCCACCGTTAATACTAGGCCTGTTGCAGCTCTCTATGCAGTCAGGTTCCGTTCAGCAAGTCTCCCTCTGACGGTATCTGAACTTATAGCCACGTGGCGTTCGTCACGCAGACTTTATTGGACTTGAATTGCGTTGAGGCGGCGATTTCGCAGAACAGTAAGTTGGATATAGCGATCATCTGCTGCTGATGTAGCCCTAGGTCTGCCCGAACCTGGACGGCGATCGAATGCTCCGGTCTCTAGGTATCGCCTGTAAACTCGTTGCACCGCAGATCTGCTGATTCGAAGTCTTCGAGCGACTTCACGTTGCGCAACGCCTGTTTGAAGTAGTGCTACAGCTTGAGCTGCTTCCTGGGGTGTCGTATCCATTATTGAACGAAAAAAGTAGCAAATATACACGCGTCTGAGCAAACGATGATTAAAACCTAAAGAAATGATAAGTAATGTCCAAGATCATTGTAGAAAAAAAAAAACGCTAATCGCGAACTCTAGCCAAAACAGAGCAAATCGTTAATATTGTGTTTGTTGCTTGATTACAATATGAGTTGAAGGGACCTTAGAATAAATTTATAATCATTTTAATCAGCATGAAACGCACTTTCTGAAGGTGTAATTTCGGTAGTTGTATGTCTTATAGTTTTTGAGAAAATCTAATCAGAGTGCCAAGGTAGCGGGTGGCCCGGTTTCTTTGCTGTCCAGTGTAGTTGAAATAAATTCCTGTCCGTCAATTTATGAACCCTGAAAACATTGTAGCTTGCAATAAAATCAATTAATTGAGTCAATTTTTTTTTATACATTCCTTTCAGCCGTAGAAGGGACCCTATTGAAAATGGCTCTTTTATTCAAAGTAATTTAATTATAATTAATAAAATACTAACTAAAATATAATATCTTTAACTAAATATTTCCAACCTTTGACTTGATGTTGCCTAGCAACCGCCAAGTAAATATCTTTGTCAGTCGTTGACATAAGTCATAAGTCTATGGTTATGACTTCATGAAAAGTGATAAGTTGTTCATTTTTAAACTATGTTTTGAATTTCTTTTTCGTTTATGAATGAGTGATAAGTATGAGGCGTGCACTTTTGGATTTTCCAAACTATTTATTTATTTGCATTTTATATGCTCAAAAGAAACAACTACGAAAGCTACTGCATCAACTTTGCCTGCACCGCGCGTTACTGCCTGTCATCTGAATGATCCGACGTCAAATCAAAACAAAGTTTTATTGCTGAATACAGTGCTCATACCTACATGCAACATAAGGCGTGTACACACGGATGAACAAAACATGGTGATCACGAACAACGAACACGGCACATTTGGTTCGTACGTGTGGACGCAAATTAGCAAAGCGAACACGAACTCCATACGAACACAGTTCGTCTTGTGTTTGTGCTCAACCACCCCGTTCTCTTTAGTAGCCGATGGATTCGAAATTGGATCGCATCGAACATTTTTGACGAACACAGTGTTTGATGTTCGTAAGTGGTACGCACAAAAGTGTTCGATATTCATTTTCATCATATTCTTGTTCGTACAAGCCTTAATATTATGTACGTGCATGTACATTGCAAGATGTTGAGTGAACTTTCTCACGAACATTGCCAACATCGGCCACAAATTCGTACGTTCAAGCCTGTAATAAACACAGTAGTGAAGGTGTAAGTTTCCCCACAGCGACCGTAGCAGGCGGACAAGTGGGGCAGGTGGGGCAGGTGGGGCAGCAAGTGCAGGGCCCCGCGACGCAGGCCGGGGCGGGCGCGGGCGGGGCGGCGCTGGCCCCGGGCGCGGCGCGGCCCCCGCCCCCGCCGCCCTACCCCGGCACGCTGCGCCAGCCGCAGCCGCCGCCGCCGCCCTACCCACAGGTAGGCCGACACACGCGTGCCACACGGGGACACCGCCCGATCTATTCTATAAAATCTCGTCGTGAAAACATAGGTGAAGTGACCTGACATCTCAATAGTGTCAGTTCTTAACATTCGGTGGTATGACAACTCATTTTATACTCACTCCTACTTTTATTATTCGTAGCTCACTCCACTTACGTTTTTACGGTGAGATTTACAGAATAGACCGAAGGTTCTTGACGTGACACTACATACAATAATAATTATGCTTTATTAACAACGCATAATAATTTTGAGTCAATTTACATCGCCTTACGCCAAGCAGCAACGCTATTTTGATTGTTTTAGACGTAACTGTTAATGAACTAAAGGTCGATTTACATCAAACATAAAACTAAAAATATTTCCCCTTTCATATTCCCAGCTTTTTAAATTTTTGCTCAAGAAACATGCAATTCGATAACCGACTCTTGCAGCAATTTTATCATACTTACGTGTCACGTCAAAAATCATCTAATAATGATTTACTTGCCAGATCTAAGATACGATTAATGAAAACTTACAAAACTGAATGAAAACTTACGAATAAGTAATCTTACTAATATTAAGTATTTTGATAGTCTTGGAGGATTTTTGGATACATTGTCGTGCATGCAGTAATATTTTTTATCTACGTGTTTTTTGTATGAATTTGTTTCGACACGGCGACGGTGTCGAAGTAAATTCATTGGCTTTAAATGTATGCAGTAAGCTTGGGTTCACATTTACGAGTCACTGTCGATTGTCACTGGACTGTCTCATAAGAGTTGCAATAAATGTGAACTAGTATCAATATTCATCAGTCGCTTTTATATTTGATCGCATCGCAGACAATGTGAAGTTGGACGAGCGCAATCATATCCAAAGCAATATTAATTTGTCTATGCGTTGGTGGCGGATCCTTTCGTCTGTAAATATACGCTGAAATTGAAGATGTCGCTTGTTCTATTCGTTACAAGCTTAGAAGACTAATATTGCATGGGTATGCAATCGCTTACAACTCATACGACCATGCCGGAAAACATTGGCGCGCTACGTTTCTTTATAACTTTATTATAAAAATCCTATTATTCTGTCATTTCTAACAAATACAATATTGCCTTTTATAACAATGTCGTCATTACAAAGGGTAATGTTAAGTATCAAAATTAGTCGCTTGTATAAGAAACATGGGTCGTATGAGTTGCGTGTCGTAGGCTGTATGACGGCGGAGTACAGGCGGTGTTTATTGCATGTCGGTGGTTGATGGTTGTTGGCGCGGGCAGCCCTATGAGGCGGCCGACTGGGGCGACTGGCTGCACCGCCGCCCGCTGCTGCTGCAGGTCAGGCCCTCACACACCCGCACGTAGGCACCCCGCCGATGAAACTCCTTCACTCCTTGATAGCACGACGAGAAGATAGGAGCTTTTGTTAAGTCACGTGTGTCTTGTGCGTAGCAAATGTCCGTACAAACATCGATGTACGATATTAACGTTCTATTATATTTCTTATTATGGCAAGCAAACCCGATGTTAACCATTCTGCCAATGTCTAAAGTGAATGGGATAAGCAACGTTGTTTTGGCCCTAAGTAAATCACTTCGTTATTCTATGTTAGCATCGTTTTTTGGGGATATGTAATACCATTTACTCATTCTGGCCTTATGACACAATTTCCGCATATTATAATGTATCTCTTATCGATCCGAAATCATGGTGTCGATTCTAAAATGTATTGGTACCGAAACGGAACAGAATTCTGTTCCGTTTCGGTAATTCAAGGCATAATTGTTTAAAAAGAAAATGTGACCAAGAACTCACTGACTTTACGTGCGTGACGGGTGCTACATGCAATACACGTATGACTTAGCAGATATTCTCTATTCTTGTTCGTACCTAGACCACAGATTAAATACTATACAGAATTCTCGACTTCCTATATTTTGTCTTATTCTTTATTGTTTTCTAACACACTTGTTTGTTTCCTTCGTTGGCGAAAATGTTCAATCTTGGAAAATTTGTTCTTTAAAATGAGTGAAAAACGTAGAAACTTGTTGACAAAAGTCAATAAATCAATCTGTAAATGTATTCAAGTCTATAATCTCCTCTTTCCTTAACTCCTTAGATTTCCTTTCCTTAGTCTCTAGAGGGTCCGAGTCGGATTAGAGGGCCTTGTCACCGCTAACCACCTTGTTCGTGTCTGTTTTAACGCTTTTTACTTTGCTTGCTCGCGGCACGCATGCGTACTTACTACTAACCTTTGTACCTTTTCAGCATCCTTCCTAACACAAAAACACTAACGTTCTAAATAAACTAGCACTAAAAATAAACAAAATGTTTTATTAAATATCTTTTTTTATATTTGTAATAAAGACAGTGTAGAGGTTAGGATTGGATTACCTGTCTCATCTTGTTTTAATGAAATAATGGTGGTGGAAAGTCGATACCAATTGGTTGCGGGCAGTAAGCTTTGAGTAGTTATCATGATGCTGTTACTTAAGGCAGGTAGAAGCAATATAATTGGCAATGAAAGCTTGAAATAGATACGCGTGGTCCCGAGGCAAAGGAAAGAGTTATGCGAGCATGAACGCTCAAAATATGCACGATAGAGACAAATGTATGCGATATCCATACAAGACTGTTAATATCATTGATCAAACATAGACCTCCGACTATGTCGTGATACCATAGAATAGTCAGTTGTAATATAATACGATCTATACAGATAATACTGGTCGCAGTATGTTTCTGTAAGTGTACAGAATGCTTATCATTCTCTTACAGTTTAGCTTACCGTATGCCCAAACTGCCTGTGCAAATGAATAATAATATACTTCAATTAGGCAGGTCATACATGTAACATTAGTAGGCGCTAATAACAAATCAGTAGGAATCATTACAAGCAATATTTCACATTTAAAAGCATTCATGTAAATTACACAGACACAAAATTTCTAGATGACTCTTAGTTTTGAATAGTAAACTTCTGTTCATTAGATTGATGCTATTATAAAAGTACGATTTATAAATGTACTTAGATTATTAGCACTGCGTTGTAATCTCACATTTATTATTATTTTATCAAAAGTCTATCGTTAGAGTATGCGCACTGAACTATTAGTTGAACTATCTCTTAAGTCACATCTACTAGTTTAAAATGTTATGAAGTTATTTTTCACTTCACAAGTAAATGTAGTTTAATTTTTTCAAAATTTGCTAGTGATTCACTCGTCGAGCCGACTGAAAATTATGTAGATTGTAATATCTGTAATCAAAGATCTCCAAGAATTTTTATTTACTTTGTATCTAGAATTATAATTATTTAATAAGAATGTCTCATTTGCTTTTCAATTACTGTTTCATTCGGCTCAACACTCAAGATGAGATGGGTAAAATTAGAACTTGTAAACCGGCCACAAACCATTCATGTATGCATCGATATGAGCATTGAATGCCGCATCGTACGCACCGAGCTCGAATCACAAAACGTGACGCTAGGTGACAAAACTAGGAACCCTAGGAAACTAGCATCGCGACCGGTGACGGAGCTAACGGTGACGGGCGACGGCGCAGGCCGGGCGTCGTCAACAGGCTTACTTTAACCGTCAGAACGTAAACCAGGAGCAACCGTTGCTTCTCGAGGAGCTCCTGGAGCAGGAGAAGCGCGAGCAGGAGCGCGAGGGCGGCGACTGGGCGGGCCCCGGCGCGGCCCCGGCGCCCGCGCCCCCGGCCCCTGCGGCCCCACCTGCCGTGCCGCTGTACGGCGCCACGGCCCCGCCGGCCCCGCCCGCGCCCGCCGAGCGCGACCCCGACCCGCACGCGCGCCTGCTGTACGAGCAGTGGCTCAAGCAGTACAACGCCTTCGCCGCCGACCAGCAGCGCTACTACGAGGTCGAGGTTCAGAAGCTGAGGAAGATCCGCAAGGTGAGCCGCAGTAGTGCGCTTTCGTGTTCGTGAGCTTTGTAGTGGCGAGCCGTCCTCCCGGCCGTCGAATAGAACTTTACAGGTGGCGACTCCGGGCTCGTGGTAACCGAACGAACCTGTCACTAACTCGGGGGCTTTCACGCGGGGTTTTGGCCCGATTTTACACTTGAGGCTTTTCGATTTGCAGTCGCTGAACAGCAAGCAGCGTCAGTTGCGCAAGTCGGGCAACGAGCTACTGCCGAACGACGCGGCCGAACTGCAGCGCGTGTCCACCGAGCAGCAGGCGCTGCAGAAGCATCTCGAGGCTGCACGCAAGCAAGCCCGGCAACACAGCATGCTTTTACAGGTATCCTACAAGGTCTAGAATTGTCCAAAACATTTATAACATTTTCTGACTATTTATTATCAATTTTTTTTATGTACCTAGGAATACGAGACAAAACAGCGTCAACAGAATCCGCAGTTGGCACAACAAAGTGTTATCAATCAGCAACAAATCACATCAAATCAAACCGTATTTGCTCAGAATCAGAACATGAATCAAGGGCAACAAGTACAACACCAGGCCACGCTCAACCGGCCTATGCAACTGGGGTTACAAGGCGCTGCAATACAGCAGCAACAAACACTCATACGGACACAACAGACTGTCATTGGAGCCGACGGTCAACCACTATCTCAACAAAGGATAGGTCTGGTGACATCACCGCTAAACACTCAAGGAAGACTGCTTCAAGGTGGTCGTACCCTTGTTATAGAACAGTCTGGTGCACCACAACAGCAGTTAGTCAGGCAACTGTCAGGAGTTCAAGAAAGACCGCAATCCGTAGGCGGTATGGTGCAATTCGGGCAACAACAGATGGGTGGGGTTAGAACCTCTATGCAGCAAGGACCTCAAACGCCAAGAACGCCCGGAGCTCGCCCAGCGATGTCACCGTTACACGTGCAGTCACCACATTCTCAATCTCCGCTACACTCACTCGCGCCACAATCGCCGCTGCATCACCTGACGTCACCGATGCAGTCGCCACTTCACTCTCAACAGTCTCCCTTACATCATACGTCTCAGTCTCCGTTACACCCGTCGACACAGTCGCCTCATCATACGCAGCAGTCACCGTTGCACTCACAACAGTCGCCAATGCATGTACAGCAGACGAACATGCCGCACCAGTCCCCGATGCATCAGCAGTCACCGATGCACCAGTCCCCAATGCATCCACAACAGTCCCCAATGCATCCCCAACAATCACCCATGCATCAACAATCTCCGATGCATCAACAAACTCAGATGTCGCAGCATTCGCCGATGCCCCAGCAGTCGCCCATGCATTCTCAGCAGTCGCCCATGCATTCTCAGCAGTCGCCCATGCACATGCAACAGTCGCCGATGCATACGCAACAGTCGCCTATGCAGACGTCTATGTCGCCGCAACATTTCTTGCAACAACTGCAGGCTCAGAGGACCAGTCCTCAACTACCAACGCCTAGTCGAAGTCCTCAGGTAAATTTATACAAAGTAAAGCGCCATTTACACGGTGCAAGTTTCTTGCCTGTGGCAAACAATAAAGTTGTAGCACAGATTAGTACGCGTCTCCGCAAAATCATTTAAATAAAAATCGACGCTTGCTACTACACAATAAAGTGCAATTCAGGTCGCACAGCGCTAATTACCTACAGTTATATTCACCTAGAAGTTTCCTCTCTTTCTATCGCGTAACTCTTATATCTTCTGACTACGTTACGCTCACATGAATAGGCCCGACAAGACTATCCCGCCCGCCGCGTACTTGTAGCTTCATACCTAAAATGCCGAGTGTGCTTTCTGTCTTATTCTGCGGTTGTAGCAACAAATGACTTGAATCGTGTAAAGTTCTAAACGTGCAACTTTTATTGTTGCTTCAATTTATGTTTTGCCGAAGGCAATTATATCGCACTGTGTAATTCAATCTTAAATGTGTGTTTTGACCAAAAGAATATAAATTAAACCTGTGTGTTTTTTTTTTTTTGCAGATATATCAACAATCTCAAATTCAAAGTCCTGTAGCGTCACATTCGCCGCAAATGCAAAATGTAAGGACTATTTTACTACATTAAAAATAATTCGTTTTATTAAGTTTCACATGTTCAAAAAGTTATTTTAATGATTTTGTTTTAGGTTGACTACGCAACGGGCCGATTTTCTAGGCCCGCACCCGGTTGCTCCCCATTACCTACACGATTCGCCAGACCACCTCATCACCAACAAGGTACTTTTAAGACCTTCAGCGCCATGTGTATCTTTTTGTCACAATGTCTGAAACATGTATCCAAAAGTATACAAATCTTTCTGCTTCGTAAAAGCACTGTGTTTCTTTTCGGCACACGTTCTCTATATACATATATATTATACAGAAGAAAAAGTCCAGGCCTGTCACAAATTTGTCAAAAATTTAAGGAATGTCCACTTAAGCGGTGGAGCTGAGAGTGTTAATTAAATAATGCCATACTATTGAAAAGTCAGAACAAATCATTTAAAACACTCGTTTTGTTTTCCTTATCAGGAATAAGGGTTGGAGGTCCTTTCGGAGGTCGCCAGCAGACATCACCGCTCGGAAGTCCACAGCCTCTACCTTCGCCCGGAAACCCTGCTAACGAAATGGCTGTAAGTATACCTATTCATTGACAGACATAGAAATTATTACTCAGTGGTATGATTAACTTTGATTGTTCTTTCATACAGCGTCAACAAATGCTGCAACGACAGCAGTACAGTCCAATGGGCGGCGCTCCCGCCTCACCCTCAGTGTCCCGTTCCCCGCACGTGGCGCGTACGCCGACACCATCGGCCTCTCCCGCCGCCTCGCCCGCTCCGGGCGGCATGCACGAGCACGGGGGCGGCATGCATGGCCCGCACGCGCCCGGCGGCATGCACGAGCACGGGGGTGGCATGCACGGCCCGCACGCGCCCGCCCCGCTGCCGCCCGGCTACCGTTACTTTAAACCTGGTCTATTCGGAGGTGCTCCCGGTTGGCCGCCTAGAGATGACGACCGACGTCGCCCCGCACACTTAACCAAAGTATCTATCCTCAAAAGACGCACACCGCCACGGCCGCGTCTTTTAAATACACCTTCCCATCATGCGGAAGAAATCGTCGATCCTAATAACTCGCCCAGCGCATCCGACGCGCGTAGTTATGTAGTATACACACCCGATGCGTTAGATTATGGACAACGCAGCTCTCGCAGCGATGAACCGCGCTCATCACTCACACGTTCCGATGATGATGATGACGTAGAAGAGCTAGTAGAACATTTAGACGATGACGATATAGTGCTGGTAGAACCTGACGCAATATCTCCTGAAGAACGCATCGCTACTGAGGAAGATTTTGAAGAGCTTATAGACAGTGGGAAACCTGACGATGAGGTTGAAGATGAGGCGCTTGAACGCGCGCCTACACGTACTGAGACAACAACGAAGACTGTCGCAGTTATTAGTCTGTCCACAGGCAAGCAACCGGCAAGCGTGCAGCAGTACAAAATCCTCAATCCCGGCGCCAATCCACGCGCACGCTTACCTCTCCTCAGCGCTACCATGCTATCTCCACACACAAACACAAAAATCCTCGACGAAGTATCACAAGCCACTGTCGCCTCCGTCTCGATTGCTAACCAAACTATTTCCGTACCAGTACTAAAGAATCTTTCTGTACCTATCAGCAGTCATGTAGGTGGAGTCGGGAAGTCACAGCTCAAGAAAGTACCTCTGAACTTAACCAATCCACCTCTCACGATAAACATGTCGACGCCGCCGCTGTCCAAGCCAATCAGTTCGGTCATAAGCGTCATATCAGCGAATGTACCTAAAGTCGCAAACATAAACCCGCCCCGCGTACCCGTTTCAATATTAACACAACACCAAGTCAAACAAAAGATAGTCAAAACTATAGAGAAACCAATGATGCTCGCGTTATCAAACTCTAAACTGTCCAGTTTGTCTGTAACACATGACGCAACGCTCCCTGCAAAGATATTCCAGGACGATGCTGCGTCGCCTGATAGTACTGTTTCCTCCGAAAATCAGGATAAGGATATAAACACAAACCCAATGTCTTCGACGTCTCAACAGTTATTAGCAATGGTTTCTCAAGGATCATCGCAGATGGACCAAAGACCGGGGTTATTCAAGGAGCCAAGTAAAGACATTGACATAGAAACCGAAATCAGTCAGCAGACAGAACTGCCTCACACATTGTGTCTCAGCGATCGAACACCTTTGTTATTAGGAAAGGCGGATATAAAGAGTCCCGATCCGATACCAGAGAAAATTCCTGACAATATAATGGAGGGAGATGATGAGGACAAACCAGAAGACAACATACCAAATAACTTACTGCTGGCTTACAATAAGAGTATATCTGAACCGCCGCCACCGCCACCTATGTCTGACAGTAAAACTGAAGAGAATGTAGTAAAAACTATAAAAGCTATAGCCAATCAAACCAAAGAAATGGTCATAGATTCAAACATGCAGATAACGTCAGATATGGCACAGGATTCAGTTCAAATATCCATACCGTCTCCTACGCCGTCTCAGGAGCGATACTTGAATGACATAACTATGCAAGAACATCATGAGACTGCTGAAAACACAAAGCATGTAGAAACGTTCGAAGACATGCTCTGTATACTTGAAAACATTGGTGATGATGCCAAAACGTACGGCATGAAACAGCCGCACCCAAAACCGCCCAATCCAAACATTCAAAATCCGAACGTAAATACTCCAAAGCTGGATCCGAAAGAGACTCAAGAACAGTCTGTATTTGCCAAGCGTGAGCCAGAAAGACTAGCATTACAGTCAGCAACTGTACCTCAACTGTCACCGTTGTCACAGCCTGCGGAACTGACGTCAAACATGGCGAATGTATCACAACAGCTACGAACTATCATGTCTTCACTAAACCCGAACACGTCTAAAGTGGACACACAACCCGTTATGAGGAAGAACAGTGACGCTACAACGCCTACACAAGTTAACTTTGAGAATTTGCTGCCGTCTTCGAAAGTAGAAGTGGCAGTATCAAGGCCGTCGCCGATACAGAGGATTGATAAGCCTGCAACGGCTATACCGATCTCGGACAGTATGCCAATGAGTGCCGCCCAAGCGATCGGCTCAAGAGTCAACACACTCTCTTCAATGGGACAAATGAGAAAGTCTCCTACCGTCTCTCCTATAAACTCCCCAGTAAGCCTACAAAACTCATTAATGAAATCGCCCGCTCCTTTGATCTCAAATCAATCATTCTCTCCCATGGATGAATCAGGACCGTCCTCAGTCGCTTCTCAAATCATTCAAATGCCAGCGCTTTCGAAAATACACAATTCGACCGCTCCTCCTACTATGATGCACTCGAACACGGTCACTACAAGCATGAGTGGATTCCAGAAGAATCAGTCATTACCAACTAGTATACTGGGTCACACGTTATTGCAGCCTTCGAGACAAATAAATGCTAGTAACTTACCATTCAGCCAACAAAGTATTAGTACTAGTCAGCCGCCGGCGCTAGTCATGACGTCTCGACCAATGATGGGGAATAAGGAACCAGCGCCGAATGTAACTGTACGCACACATAGCATTGTTAGTTCAGGGATTAATCAGATTCAAGCGAAACCCGCACCTCCAGGCTCCATTAACTTTATCACGTCATCAAAACTCCTGCACACGCAACTAACTTCACCTCTAAAGAGGTCGAAGTCTACCGATGAACCAAAAAGTGAGGTCATCGTTGGTCACATACAACCCACGAAAAGACATAGCGTTGAAGCGGTAGTTGTAAAGTCAGAACCTATGGAGACGGATGAGCCAAATACACCTACAACTGCCACTGATGCAGGAAATAAGCATAGTAGTAATAATACGCAGCAGACGACGACTATCCTGAATAAAAATGATGAGTCCCAGAATGTGTTGTTAAAACAACTGCTGCAAACGACAACTACGGCTACTACAGTCGTGCCTCAACGCACTATGACC
Source organism: Conistra vaccinii (assembly GCA_948150665.1). Taxonomy (NCBI): domain Eukaryota; kingdom Metazoa; phylum Arthropoda; class Insecta; order Lepidoptera; family Noctuidae; genus Conistra; species Conistra vaccinii. The sequence goes on from OX411318.1 coordinate 19,435,036, forward strand.
ATACAGAGAACTGCGCCCGCATTAGGTACCATACCATCTCTAGAGGCTCAGCTAGCCAGACCTTCAATACCACCACCGACTCTATCCTTAGCACAAGAAGTAGAAATACCAAAGAATTCGCCACGACATAACATTATGACTAGCAGCGTAGTGAACTCGCCGTTCAACACACGGCCCATGCAAACGATCCCTACTTCCACAATATTATCTCCGCTGACACAAACGTCGACACAGTCCTTGATGGATGTCCGCAAGCCGCCTATCAAGATGATGAACAAAGAGGACACCACTCCGATACCAGAAAGTTCACCCACCATGAAATCGATGCAAATGTATCCAATGAGTATTGAAAATCAGCAGCTGCAACAAGCTATAAAAAAAGAAATTGCACCTCCACAGCAAAGTCCTGTGCATAGACCGTTTACCCCTATGGATGTGAAGAAGGAACTGCTTGACGAAAGCTCTCAACAGTCTGCAACATCAGGGGTTTCAACCGCATCAGATCAGGGCAAACTAGACCAGCCAATGAAAGAGGAATTCCCAGAGAGTGTCAACATGGACACGTCATCTGAAGCTAATGCTCCAGAAACTCCATCAGAAGCTAAGAAACGTAAGCGACGTGAATATCAGCAGAAAAAGCGGAAGCAGTTACAGATGAACATGAAAGCGGCCGCTGAAAATAACTTGAATGCGGCTAACGCTAAGAAGAGACCACGCAAGGGTTCCCGATACGAGGAGGATTACGACACATTTATTGACAACCTCATGGCTCAGTTACGTTTACTGCCAGCCATGCAAATACAAGAACCCGCGTTAACTACAAACTTCGCCGTTTGTCCACTATTCGGCTCTGGAGACTTGACAAAATTGAAAAGTAAAGACTATGACGTTTTAAAAGGCGATTTGGCTGGCGACTTCGGTCATGCAAAAATACCAAACGTTGGAGATTACTATAACACGAAACCATTTGGAGAAGAGGAACCTTTGCCTGAGAAACCGCCTGCGTCGACTCAAAGAGGTTTCTATGACCAAGAATTCCAGCCTATCCTATTCGAGGATGATCCAGACGATAAGAAACTGGACTTTATTTGTAAAGAGAGAGACACCGATACGCCTGACAGCATTGTTAGCTGCTCTAGTCCCGAGTGTATTGAAACGGAACCACCCAACAGGTTCCCTGGTCTCAAACTGATTGACGATGAAGAAGAAGACGAAGATAGCGACTCAGCATCCGGTAGAATATCACCGGTGATCCCCATCATTGCACCCGTACCGATCAGAGTGAAGCCGGTATCTGTATACCAGTCGAAGGATGACGAAGACAACCAGAAAGCATTGAAGACTCTTGACACAGACGCCGCTAAGGTTAAAGGTGGAGATTCGCCGGGAAGTACTGAAACAAATGAGAATGTCACCGTCACGCTTACCCTCACCTCTGGTGCTGCTGAAGATATTCTCGGCGTACTCAAAGAGCTCGCTGGAATCCTACACATACCACCACCGACCTCTTATCAAATCATAGAGAGGACTGCGACTCCACCGTCACACAAGCTTGGCCTTTACAGATCCAAGGGCAAAGATGGGAAAGAAGGAACGCCTATTGATATCCAAAGCATTTTGAACGGAGCGGCGAAATTCTGTCGCCATTGTGACGTTGTTATTTTAGATTCTGTAGTAAGAGCTAAAGCATCCGAATTCCCACTACTATCCGCCAACAAAGGCAACGCTGAAGAAATTCTCTGCGATAGTGACTCAGAGCTATACTTCTGTAGCACACAATGTTACGAGAGCTTCGCGTGGAGACCTACCAACATCATTCTCGATGGAAAGACGAAGACCACCGTCAAAGAAGATAGCAAATCTGATGTCGATACGAACTTGTCGAAAGAACGAGATGATTTCGACACAGCGTCTACAGAAAGCATGGAAACTGACGATTTAGATATAAAACCAGACATCAAAGATGAAAAAATGGATCTATCATTCATGGATTCTCTTGACAACGACGAATTGATGAAAGAAGTCGGTGATGACGTCAGCGCGCTAGATGAGGACCTAAAGAGCGAGCAAGACGACAAGAGCAACCAAAGTACTGCTGAGAGGGAGAAGTACAGAGGCACTCGTTATAAGGCTTGGTCACCTGGTTGCATCGGACCTCCCGTAAAATACAAGCGACCGACAGACAGAGAGTTAACTGAACTGGTATTCCGTACTGGCGTCGCTATAATGCCCGTTACGAATGAAGACTCAAGGAGGTGTGAGCTATGCGGTATTCAAGGCGATGGAGTTGCTGACGGAGTATCAAGACTATTAAACTGTGATGTAAATAGATGGGTGCACTTGAATTGTGCTCTATGGTCGGAAGGTGTGTATGAGACTGTGAGCGGAGCGCTCATGAACGTAGAAACCGCGCTTGCTGCCGGTTCCAACGCGACGTGTGCCGTGTGCCGTCGCCTCGGCGCTACTGTTCGATGCTTCAAGGTGCGCTGTGGCAGCGTGTACCATCTGGGATGTGCTGTCAAGGATAGCTGCGTCTTCTACAAGAATAAGTCTGCGTTCTGCGCTTCTCATGCTCCGAAGGTGAGTTACTATGTGATTATATGGCTAATATATTTATATTTGTCCTAAACCTAGGTTTGTGATACTAAATTAAAATTAATTCGTCATAATTTAAAGACATTGAATTGATTGGCTGTTTTTATTTTTATGAACCAATTACAACAATTTAAATACTATCCTTCTGGACATAGCTATTATAGACTTTATTGTTCACCATAACAAAATTAAAAATAATTACTTTTGAGTTACGTAGGGAGATTTGTAACAGAGTTGATCAGCTTTTCAGAAAAGGGGGTTATAAATGTAAAAATACGTAAATATGGTTGCTTTCTGTTTTTTTTTTTTGAACCACCTCAATTAATAACGTATTTATTTCAATACAGAATGAAAAAGACAACGAACTAACTACGCTAAGCGTACAGCGCCGCGTGTACATATCTCGCGACGAACAGCGTCAAGTAGCTTCTGTGATGCTTCACTCTGACACCAATCATCTCATAAGAGTGGGAGGACTTATATTTCTGAGCCCCGGACATCTGCTGCCGCACCAACTAGCGGCATTCCACACGCCAAATTATATCTACCCTATTGGCTATAAAATTGTAAGTACTGTGTAATCTATGTGTGAATAAAATATACATATTATATCATATAATATAATAACAATTTTTTTTTTCTCTATTTACTTCATACTAAATTCACTCTCGATTTCTGCAACTTATTTGATTTTTTCAAATTTAGCAATAAATTTGAATTTCGCGGTAAAAATTATTGCAACTATGGCCTAGTCATGTCAGTAACGTAAATCATATACTTCCAGGTGCGCTTCTACTGGTCGATGTCGCGCGCCAACTGCCGCTGCCGCTACCTGTGCTGGATCACGGAGGAGGCGGGCCGGCCGCGCTTCCACGTGCGCGCGCAGGACGAGCCGCGCGACGAGTGCGCCGCGCCCACGCCGCGCGCCGCCTGGGCCAACGTACGTACACACGAGGAGGACAACTCCCTTAATAAAAATCATTCGAAAGCAGTAGTTGCAATCTCAACTCGGCGACAATCGATGTCAAAATATGTAGGAAAACTGTTATTTTTGACAGATTGAGACTGAGGTTGGAATGCAAACGTTCTTAAATATACGGGAAATGTCTCTTAGTTCTTTAATTGTTGTAATAATTTACAATCGTCAACGCCAGTTGAACCCATTCTCTGTAGTATAACCAGTTTCAGCCGGTGCAAGCTTGAAATAAAAGAAGTTCTAGATTGCTTGTCTTCCCTAGATTGTGATAAAGGACCCGGGGTGACACGAAACACCCATGGGTGTTCATGGGTGGAATTGTACTTAAGACATCGCTCATAACTGGTGTATCTCAAGGGTTATAAATCCAAACAATGTTACATACCATCAGGGGTCACACTTGGGGCTCTATTTTTCTTCGTTTTTATAAATGATTTGGGCTGCAAAATTGATTCGGAAAATTAACTTTTTGCTGATGATTTAAAAATATATCGAACTATATACAACACAGGACAGCAAATCTAGCAACCCCACCCAACCTCACCTTCACCTAGAAAAATGTGGCTTAAAAAATTGTAGCTCAACCAATCAAGCGCCGTCACAGATTAATACAGATGGGACACTCGGCAAAATCATTTAAATAAAAGCGGCCAAGTGCGAGTCGGACTCGCCCATGAAGGGTTCCGTAGCAGCAAGTAACAGAATATAAAAGTTCTTGGTTTACGATTTATGACGTATTAAAAAAAACTACTTACAAAATCTCGTTCGTTACGGGGGGGACACACATTTTACCACTTTGGTGTGTCTCTCGCGCAAAGTATTCAGTTTAGAAAAAAAATATTATAGAAACCTCAATATCATTTTTGAAGACCTATCCATAGATACCACACACGGACGGGGTTAATGAAAAAAAAAATTCTAGTTTCAGTTCGAAGTCTGGGGAACCCCCAAAATTTTTTGTTTTTTTTTTCTATTTTTGTGTGAAAATCTTAATGCTGTCCACAGAATACATCTACTTACCAAGTTTTAACAGTATAGTTCGGAAATAAGTGGCTGTGACATACGGACGGACAGACAGACAGGCATGACGAAACTATAAGGGTTTTACGCGTAGGGGGTTTTTTGCCATTTGGCTACGGAACCCTAAAACGCGACTCTTGCTACGACACAATAAAGTGCAATTCAGGTCGCACAGCGGACTGAGCAGCTCCGGCGAGATGTCATGGCGGCCTTGAGAGTGCAATTGTCGCTACCCAGTGCTGGGCACGTCACAATTGCGGCGATAAGACCCCTCTTTGAGGAGTGGCTTGAGAGGCGCCACGGCATCCTCACCTTCCGCCTGACGCAGGTCCTCACCGGACACGGTTCTTTCTGGAGGTTCCTGTTTCGCATAAGGCGGGAGGAAACACCCGGGTGTCACCATTGTGTGGATCGCCCGGAGGACACGGTGGAGCATACGGTGGAGGTCTGCCCGGCGCGGGCGGAGCACCGACGTGTCCTCGTGGGGGCGATCGGCGGCAGAGACCTCTCGCGTCCGGCCCTGGTCCAGGCCATGGTACGGAGCGAGAGGGTATGGCAAGCCCTAACCTCCTGCTGCGAAGCAGTAATGCTCGCGAAGGATGAGGCGGAGCGCGTGAGGGAGAGGCATATTTCGCGCCCTCACGCCCCTACCCGCCGCAGGAGACGCCCTGGGCGTCGGGAATCGGTAGCCGATCGTCAGCACAACTGACGCGGTCCGGTAGGGCCGATGCCTGCCGAGGTCGCGGGAAAGTCCTAAGGGGAGACTGTGGCCCCTGGCAACGTACGCACAGCACTAGTTACAGTTATATTCACCTAGAAGTTCTCTTTCTATCGCGTAATTCTTAGATCTTCTGACTACGTTACACTCACTGAATTAGCCCAACAAGTCGAGCCCACCGCGTATTTGTAGCTGCTCCTAAACTGCGGAGTGTGCCTCCAACCCATCTGTATTAATCTGTGGCGCCATTTAGAAGGAAAAACCTATTACTCGGAAAGTTAAATATTTTTCACTCGCACCTTTTGACAAATTAATGTTCGTTACTAAATAAATAATATTTGTTATACAAAAATAATATTGTTCTTAGCTACTGATTAGTGTTATAATCTAGCCTGGAAAATAAGATGGTTATCTTACTATTTTTCAGTGCGCGACAACATGAAATGTTAACGATTTGAATATATAATTAATCTTTAAATGTACAAGTGCCATTAAAGTTGAGACTCTTTCCGTTCGCGGCAGGGACCTCATACCGCTAAAGAGACCCATAAATCGTTTACCACGTGGTGCGCCAAGTCTCAACTTTAATGGCACGACCTGTACTAATTCTGAACATATTACTTTTCGTAGGTATTAGATGCTGTGGCAGCATTGCGTGAAGGACGAAGTGAAGACGGAGTTCTCAAGCTATGGCCCAACTACGTGACGGGGGAAGATCTGTTCGGTTTGACCGAGCCCGCCGTAGTTAGAGTACTCGAGAGCTTACCCGGTAAGTTGGTTGCTTGACTAGTAATTATTCTACTTCACACTTCAAATTATTGGCATTCTCAAAGGAGGAAAACAAACTTAATAGAATGATACAAACAATAAAAAAGACAAAGTCCTTTATGATGCCAAAAAGCCTCTAACACAGTATGATGCTGTGACATTGATGATGTTTATTTCTGTAAGTAGTTTTTTAAAGATACTTCTACACGTCAATTTCTCTTCGGTGTATATTTAAAAAAATAGATTGCGCTGGCATTTCCTACCTGACTGATCCCTGAGAGGGAATGCCAAAACAACTCAGAGGTCATGGTCTCTAATAAGTCCATTTAAAAACGAATGTCGCAGCGCCGGTATTCTGTTGGGGCTCGCTGCGATGCCACAGACAGATACAGAAATAAGTAAATGCTCGATTCGGCAGTCTAGCTGTAACCTGTACGTTTACTCGCTCGGTGCAGGCGTGGAGACGCTGACGGACTACCGCTTCAAGTTCGGGCGCTCGGCGCTGCTGGAGGGCGGCCTGGCCGTGAACCCGTCGGGCTGCGCGCGCTCCGAGCCGCGCGCGCGCGCCGCCTGGCGCCGCTCGTGCACGCGCTCGCTGCTGCCGGCCGCGCCCGCGCCGCCGCCCGCCACCGACCACCCCGCCTGCCCCTACTCCAAGCAGTTCGTGCACACCAAGAGCTCGCAGTACAAGAAGATGAAGAGCGAGTGGCGCAACAACGTCTACCTCGCCAGGTACGTACTCGCGCCGAACGTTACGCGAGCCGCGCGCGCCGCTCGTGCACGCGCTCGCTGCTGCCGGCCGCGCCCGCGCCGCCGCCCGCCACCGACCACCCCGCCTGCCCCTACTCCAAGCAGTTCGTGCACACCAAGAGCTCGCAGTACAAGAAGATGAAGAGCGAGTGGCGCAACAACGTCTACCTCGCCAGGTACGTACTCGCGCCGAACGTTACGCGAGCCGCGCGCGCCGCTCGTGCACGCGCTCGCTGCTGCCGGCCGCGCCCGCGCCGCCGCCCGCCACCGACCACCCCGCCTGCCCCTACTCCAAGCAGTTCGTGCACACCAAGAGCTCGCAGTACAAGAAGATGAAGAGCGAGTGGCGCAACAACGTCTACCTCGCCAGGTACGTACTCGCGCCGAACGTTACGCGAGCCGCGCGCGCCGCTCGTGCACGCGCTCGCTGCTGCCGGCCGCGCCCGCGCCGCCGCCCGCCACCGACCACCCCGCCTGCCCCTACTCCAAGCAGTTCGTGCACACCAAGAGCTCGCAGTACAAGAAGATGAAGAGCGAGTGGCGCAACAACGTCTACCTCGCCAGGTACGTACTCGCGCCGAACGTTACGCGAGCCGCGCGCGCCGCTCGTGCACGCGCTCGCTGCTGCCGGCCGCGCCCGCGCCGCCGCCCGCCACCGACCACCCCGCCTGCCCCTACTCCAAGCAGTTCGTGCACACCAAGAGCTCGCAGTACAAGAAGATGAAGAGCGAGTGGCGCAACAACGTCTACCTCGCCAGGTACGTACTCGCGCCGAACGTTACGCGAGCCGCGCGCGCCGCTCGTGCACGCGCTCGCTGCTGCCGGCCGCGCCCGCGCCGCCGCCCGCCACCGACCACCCCGCCTGCCCCTACTCCAAGCAGTTCGTGCACACCAAGAGCTCGCAGTACAAGAAGATGAAGAGCGAGTGGCGCAACAACGTCTACCTCGCCAGGTACGTACTCGCGCCGAACGTTACGCGAGCCGCGCGCGCCGCTCGTGCACGCGCTCGCTGCTGCCGGCCGCGCCCGCGCCGCCGCCCGCCACCGACCACCCCGCCTGCCCCTACTCCAAGCAGTTCGTGCACACCAAGAGCTCGCAGTACAAGAAGATGAAGAGCGAGTGGCGCAACAACGTCTACCTCGCCAGGTACGTACTCGCGCCGAACGTTACGCGAGCCGCGCGCGCCGCTCGTGCACTTTACTGCCCAGGTACGAGTGCTTACGTATGGCAGAACGATCCTATGCTACGAAAAGCCTTTGTTACGAACCGAAATATTTTTTGTATCTTACCTATCCTATGTTATAGACTTTAACCCTACTAGTACCCGAAAAAATATAGGGTAAAAATACGATATCGATTTAGAAAGTGACTTCCAAAGATCGCGCATGAACATATAGGACATTATAAAATGTAAATAAATTATAATCAATCTCAGCCAGCAAGTTGAGCAGTCATCACAAGCAGCACCCGTAGAACAGGATTCAAAGGCTAGCCGTCACCTTCGCCATATTAAAAGACAAGAGGCGGCAGAACCCAACACATGACGTCACCACATGCAAACATGTAGGAAGCATGACGAATGTGCAGTACAAAATGTTACAGTATTTAATACCAATCCAATTCAAAACTATACGGTAAGAATGAGAAAAGGGAACAAACTTATTGTGTTCAATTAGGTTTAAAGGTCTTGCAAGCCAAGGAATTGTTTTGCCGATTCCGCTTGTTTGTCGTATTTTGTGTGATCTTGTAAAAAGTTTAGATGGTCTTATGAAAGGTAGATCGTAGATGGTGACTGCGGTGAAAGGACAAAATAGGTATTGGGCAGTAACGCTTGTGTTTTAAGAACACTTAAAACTTATACTTACATACACTGAGGAGGCCTATATATAGAGCTCAAGGGACAAAGCAAGTGAGAATGATATAATAGGTAAAAAAAACCAAGAACAACTATGGGCGTCAGTTGCAATGAACCTTAATAATATAATAACATCAGAGCCCATCCAATATAATTAATCAAAAATTTTCTCTGGTTGTTCTCGTCTGGCTAGCGGCGAGTACTTGCACAGGCATAATCAAGTGGCCAGGACTATTCACCAGCAACTTGCTTTAAAATATAAACTTGGGACTCTGAGGTACCGTTTTACAAGTATGTGCCTGACCCAGTTCTCGAAAATAACCATGTCACGTTGTACTGGCATCGATCTATCAATACTGAAAGGACTATTGTCGCCAATAAGCCTGTTATAGTGGTGATAGATCGATAAGAGCGCTGCGCAATGATAGTCGATCTTACCATTCCACATGACGAGAACCTCATGACAGCTGAGAAAGGGAAACAAATAAAATATTTCGCCTTAGCACACGAGGTTGTTGACATGTGGATGTCAGCTCGGCTATCATTGTGCCGATTGTTGTATCGGCCAATGGCCTGATGGTCGAAAGCCGCGACGAACATCTCTCGAGGCTCTCGTTAGGCGGTTGGATCTAGGGCCTGATTCAGAAGGAAGTACTCATCGATACTGATTGCATCGTGAGGAGGTTCCTGTCTCTGGTTCCCTAACTGGTGCCTAATGTTTTTATAAAAATATTTAAAAATGTAAGTACGAAAATAAATAAAAGAGATAATAATCAATCATAATTATTTATAGGTCCAAAATCCAGGGGTTGGGTCTATACGCAGCCAAAGATTTAGAGAAGCACACCATGGTAATAGAGTACATCGGAGAGATCATTCGCTCCGAACTATCGGAGATACGGGAGAAACAGTATGAAGCTAAGGTAAGAAAATATTACTACATAGTGCATTTTTTTTACAACATGTTCAAAGCAGTCTATGATCTTAACTTGTACAGTTGTTTGTCGCTATTGTTGAACATGACCAGTTTCTGTTTATAAAATCACTACATCTGACGCACAGACCATGGAATATCAACACTTTCCATACAAACCAAGCCTCACAGTTGAGTCGCACTACGACGTTAATGTTTTATAGAAATTGATTGCGTTATTAGAGAATATAACACTGGGGACGCCTTACGGACACTTCCCCTACTGACATGAACCGATGTAAAAGCTCCGTGAAAATGCCTCGCTGCGCTGCACAACGTTAATGTTCAAGTTTTCACTTCTGCCGGCACTCCCGGAGTGTAACCCGTTGTTTTTTTTTGTAGTAGCTATCGTGTCCCTCGCCAAAAGTGACAGACTATTTTGTTCGGAATATTGGGCTTATGTCTTCTCCAGTGTTATATGCTCTAAGATGGCGTTGAATTGCGTCCGTGACAGCAGTCATATGCTCAAAGCACTTTCGGCGCCCCGAAATGCATAAGTACTGTCGCCTCTAGAACGGCGCGCGGCGATTTCATGTTCTGCACAATATTCTATCTACTGATACGCAAAGCCGACGTCAATAACTGGTCCTTTCTTAAGATCACCTCCATCTGTTTACTGTTATAATTCGAGGATGTAACTCATGAGGGTGATGTGGCCGTAGAACCGCGGCATCTACATGTTCCGCCTGGACGAGCGGCGCGTGGTGGACGCGACGCTGTCGGGCGGGCTGGCGCGCTACATCAACCACTCGTGCCAGCCCAACTGCGTGGCCGAGACCGTCGAGGTGGACCGGCACGTCAGGATCATCATCTTCGCGAAACGACGCATCGCGCGCGGGGAGGAGGTAACGCATCATTTCATCTGTATACACATATTAACCTACTAGCTTCCGCCCGCGACTTCGTCCGCGTGGAATAGTTACTTTGGGCTAACCATCGATCACTAATAAAGAACTAGATACACAATCCCAAACAAAAGTTCTCTTAAAACTGGCACCAAATTGTGTTTAAGTAATAATAGTTGAAATAAATATAAATTAATGTAAATTCAACCTTAAACGAAATGCTTAAAGTTTATTTCACAAAGATATGTTTAAAAAGCAATAATTTTTTACGCCCGATACTATGTCGCGTGTTTACCGTCGGAGCGTTCGAATGCTACTAAATCAAAAGCGCACCCAAATGTTCAAGTGGGTGCTCATTCGGTGAGGACATTTTTGCCGCAAATTTTGTATCTAGTTCTTTATTAGTGATCGATGGGGCAATAAAAAAACGATTTTGAAACATTCTTAATTGGTGCTCCGCTCCTATTGGTCTTAGCGTGATGATATATAGCCGATAACCTGCCTTGATAAATGGGCTATCTAACACTGAAGAGAATTTTTCAAATCGTACCAGTAGTTCCTGAGATTAGCGCGTTCAAGCAAACAAACAAACTCTTCAGCTTTCTATATTAGTAAACGAAACTGTAAAATTAATAGATCAGAGGCAGAATTTATATACAAATAGAGATTTACAATATAGACTTAAAGATAAAGAGGTTAAACGTAATATTAGAAAAGATATTAGAAATTACAACAATAGACTAGTTCAGGATGCACTAGATAATAACTGCTCCCTGAAAAAAGCAAAACACGGTATTTCTAATCACAAGTCATGGATCACATATTTAAAAGATGATAATGGTAAGAAACATATGAATAGAACAAAAGTATTAGATATATGTACAAAATTTTATAAATCCCTCTACTCCGACGACACTCAACTACCCTCAACACCCGATTATTTCTGCCCTGACAGTATTCCACCTATAACCGGATACGAGGTTCATGTAGCCCTCACTAAAATGAAAAACAATAGATCATGTGGCGAAGATGGTATTAGCACAGAATTACTGAAAATAGGCGAACCTATTCTCCTTCCATACTTAAGGTGTATAGTAGGCTCACTGACCTTGTGCATGTGGGCGGAGCTAAACGCCCTACTCTCCAATACGTAAAACGTGCAACGGTGGCGCACTACACTAAAACGACGATCAAAGACTAGACAAAGGCGCAGACATGCGCACGTATGTCGCATTTTTTGCCTAAGATTCCTAGTCCTAAGAGAAGGAATCGTAGGCAAATCTGAAATTGTACGCCGACTACCATATTTTGACCCGCATATTATTTTAAATACTTTGTTTGTTTTTTAAGAACATTCCTGGCAATAAATAAAATATCGGTGTGCGTGTGTTTGTAATTCTTCTTATGCTAAATGGCTTGACTGATTTAGATGTTTTTTTTTCAATTCTTTTTGTGTCACTTGGATGGTTCTTAGCTATAGTTGGACGCGCTGTTGGGAGGCGCTGTTGTCGCATGACAACGTCTGCCTACCGGGTCTGCTAGTTATATTTTGGTGCCGATTCTCTTGTCACAAATGCCTCTAAACTAGACTAAAAATAGATTGCACTGAGTTATTAGTTTAGTGAAAATGGCAATTTTGCTATTCTGAGTTTGACGTTTTTCACCTAAAAATTTGGTGTATCCAACTAAATCTGACTATTTTTAAACGCGATTAAAAACGTGTGGAATAAAGTAAGTTGGCATGAACTAAAACCCCAACACTTCGACCTCAGTCCAAAAACAGTATTGTATTTTTTTTTCTTTTGCTTATATCTCGAAAATGGTGTGTCCTATCGCAAAAATAATGAAATTTTCGACCCCCTTCAGAAAACCTTTAAACCCCTATAACCCAACACGTTGGTAATAATTTTTCATATTTTCCATACAAAAAGTGAAAAATTCCATATAAAACACGTCGAGGCTGCCAACCCCTGCGCGCCTCCGGCTCTAAAAAAATTCACGGGGTAGAGCAAACAAGTACTACGTGGAGTCGTCACGCGATTGTCAAATTCGATTTTAGATGTGTCAAAATATTTTTTTCATTTAGAGATTTTTTTGTCAGAATGGCTTTAAGATTCTCATAGCCAAAAGTAAGGAATTTTAGTGATTGTAGTTAGTTTAGTTCGGTGTACAAGAGAATCGGCCTTTGACTGTATACATTTTTTGTAGGTATCATAGTTTTTTTTTTTAGGAAAAACTTCTTTAAGAGGGTTTATTCTGAAAGTTGGCAACGTCGCAAACAGATGTCAAATATTTCGCTGTTTTGATTAATTTGATAATATTTCTGTATGGAAATAATAAATGTGGCTAACTAGCGAACTAGAATATTGATTATGAAATGCAATAATTAATATCGTAACACCGAATAGTTAGTTTTAGATGTAAAAAAAGTATTTGGAAACTTTCCAAATGCCTTTTTTTCACCTAAAACGGGTACAACATCAAATTCAATGCTAGAATTGCAATTCATTATTATTATTCTAGTCAATTAGTTAGCCACATTTCTTTTTTCCATACAGTATTATTTCCAAATTAATCGAAACAGGTAAATATTTGACAGCTGTTTACGACGTTGCCAACTTTTAGGATGCACCCTCTTAAGCGCGTTGAGTGATATTTGGTAGGGGCAGCCCCGGATCTAGAACGGAACGGATCTTTCGAAGCGGGGCAAAACCTATCGCCTGACCCCGAATCGTTTTTTTTTTTCTTAAAAAAAAACCGTTTTTTTTTTAAATATACTAGTACGTGTCAGACATTTATTTTGATTAGCCTTATTCACTCTGCCTGAGATAAGTTGGATTTTTGCTTTAGGAGTTACTTTACTAGGTTGCAAGAGCGAGCGAAGCGAGCTCGAAAATTTAGGCATAATAAACATATTAATCAAAAATCGATCGAAAATGCGCCAATCCAACAGGGGCGCCAAAACTGTGGTAAAAGTTAAAGTAAGTCGTGTCACAGGCGTCGTCGGCGTTGAAGCAAGACGCCCGGCACCGCAAAACTTAAAAAATAGACCACAGAAACGCTCATCGAGTTCCTGGTAGAATACAACTGCGCCCGCTCACAAGTACTCACAACCCGCTCAGACCGTTTGACGACCTAAACCTACGCTAATCAGTAATTTCCTCAGTGCACCACCCTCAGAGAAAGATTATTGTCATGCTCGAATTTGGCGCCCCCTAACGGTGTCGCCCGGGGCACGTGCCCCGTACCCTAATTACGTAATACACAATCAATCAATTGATAACACGAAAATAACTAAAAAAATACAAGAATAAATTATAATTAATAAATACATATTATACATAATAAACAGAATAAACTTTGTCAGGAGACATAACGATCGGTAGAGGAGAAATAACGATCAGAAGAGGAGAAAACGAAACATGCAGAATGCAGTTATTAAGAAGGCGGTCTAGTTATTGAAAAGATCTGCATTCAGGTCATAGTAACACACATCATCATAGTCAATTATGGGAAATATTAGGGACTGTACAAGCATTGCCTTTATGTGTGATGGGAGAAGGTTTTTCTTATCGCAAAATGGTGCGTCCTATCGCAAAAATAATGTGAATTTCATCCCCCTTTATGAAATCCATAAACCCCTATAACTCAGCATATCATCATTATCATCATCATATCAGCCGAAAGACGCCCACTGCTGGACATAGGCCTCCCTCAAGCACCGCCACTTCGACCGATTCTGTGCTTCCCGCATCCAGCGAATTCCTGCGGCCTTTACTAGGTCATCGGTCCATCTTGTGGGAGGCCTTCCAACGCTACGTCTTCCGGTACGTGGTCGCCACTCCAGAACCTTTCGGCCCCATCGGCCATCTGTTCTGCGAGCAATATGTCCTGCCCATTGCCACTTAAGTTTGGCAATTGTTCGGGCTATTTCGGTTACCTTGGTTCTCCTGCGGATCTCTTCATTTCTGATTCGATCACGTAGGGAAACTCCAAGCATAGCCCTCTCCATTGCTCTTTGGGTGACTTTTAGCCTTCTGATAAGACCCATTGTGAGCGACCACGTTTCAGTGCCATAAGTCATCATTGGCAACACGCACTGGTCAAAGACTTTCGTCTTGAAACACTGTGGTATGTGGGACGAGAAGATATTGCATAGTTTCCCGAACGCTCCCAGCCGAGTCGGATTCGACGATTGACCTCTTTCTCGAAGTTGGACCTACCTAGCTGGACAGTTTGTCCTAGGTAAACATACTCGTCTACAACTTCGAGCGTAGCGTCACCGATCTTTATGAGGGCGGGTGTTACATGGGCATTTGACATGACCTTTGTCTTGTCCATGTTCATTTTAAGACCCACTCTTTTGGAGGCTCTACTGCGGTCATCGAGCATTATACTGAGGTCTTCCATGGTCTCAGCCATGATAACTATATCGTCGGCAAACCGAAGGTTAGTGATATACTCGCCATTGATGTTGATGCCTAGCCCTTTCCAGTCCAGTCGCAGTCAATTCCCGACGCCCGGGACGTCTCCTACGGCGGCGGCGGCGGCGGCTAGGGCTGGTAGGGCGCGGCCTTTGCCACTCCCTCGCGCACTCCGCCTCCTCTTTCGCGAGCATTACTGCTTCGCAGAAGGAGGTGACGGCTTGCCATGCCCTCTCGCTCCGCACCATGGCCTGGACCAGGGCCGGACGCGAGAGGTCACTGCCACCGAAGTTTGACAGCACTAAGATTGCAATGAGTTATTAACTTAGTAGTTTAGTGAAACAGGGAATTTTGTTATTCTGAATTTGACGATTTTCACCTAAAAATTTTGATTATTCAAACTAAATTTGACTATTTTTTTTTACGCGATTAAAAAGAAATGGAATATAAAAATTAGTTGTCATGAACTAAACTTCACACCAACACTTCATGTGCAAAAACAGTACTGTATCTTTTTTTTTTATTTTGCTTAAAACTCGAAAACGGTGCGTCCTATCGCAAAAATAATGAAAATTTCGACCCCCTTTAGGAAACCCTTAAACCCCTTTACCCCAACACAAAGGTAACAAATTTTCGTATTTTCCATACAAAAAGTTAAAAATTCCATACAAAACACGTCGACGCTGCCCCCCTGCGCGCCTCTGGACCTAAAAAAATTCACAGAGTAGAGCAAACAAGTACCACGTGGAGTCGCGAGTTCGCGACGCAAATTTGATTTTAGATGTGTCAAAGTTATTTTTTAATTTAGAGATATTTTTTTGCAGAATCTCAGATTCTCATAGCCAAAAGCAAGTAATTTTAGTGATAGTTTAGTTCGGTGCACAAGAGAATCGGCACCAATCAAGATTTATTTCTTCCTTCCTTCCTTTACCTACGTAACTTAAGAAAATATTTGGTGCCGATTCTCTTGTACAGACGCCAGCACATCAACCTACTCCAATCTGTCAAATTTTCCCAACCAACATTGAACCTTATTCTTTAGTGAGAAAGTTGAAAATCTATTAAAGAAATTTGACAGATTATAGTAACTTGATGTGCTGGCGTCTGTACACCGAACTAAACTAACTAAATTACGACTAAAATTCCTTACTTTTGGCTATGAGAATCTAAAAGCTATTCTGCGGAAAAATATCTCTAAATTAAAAAATAATTTTGACACATCTAAAATTGAATTTGACAGTCACGTCGCGACCGACGTGGTACTTGTTTGCTCTACCCCGTGAATTTTTTTAGAGACAGAGGCGCGCGGGGGGGGGGCAGCCTTGACGTGTTTTGTATGGAATTTTAAACTTTTTGTATAGAAAATATGATTAAATATTACCTATGAGTAGGGGCATATGGGTTTACGGGTGGCAGAGGGGGTCGAAATTTCCATTATTTTTGCGCTAGGACGCACCGTTTTCGAGATATAAGCAAAATAAAAAAAAAGATACAGTTTTTGCAGCTGAAGTGTGTGAAGTGTGTGTTCATGCCAACTAATTTTATTCCACTCCTTTTTAATCGCGTTTAAAAATAGACTGATTTAGTTGGATAATCTAAATTTTTAGGTGAAAAACGTCAAATTCAGAATAGCAAAATTGCCATTTTCACTAAACTAATAACTCAGTGCAATCTTAGTGCTGTCAAACTAAAATATAGTTAAGTTGTGTCACCTTAGTCTATTTCAGAATGGGAAATGCTCGTTTGACAGGACTAAACAAATTTTAGTGATTTAAAAAAAATTAACTTTAGAAACTTTAAGAGGTGCTTTAGACCATCAAACTGAATAACTTTTACTTTAACTTTGAAATTGCGAAAAAAAAAAACAGCTGTCCCATACAGTTTAGAACAGTAGGTATTAAACTTTACTATGGAACAACAGATATTTTTTTTCGCGATATCAATGTATGTCCCAAAGTAAAAGTTATTCAGTTCGATGGTCTAAAACACCTCTTAAAGTTTCTAAAGTAAATTTTTTAACACCTTATATAGGTACACCTCTGCCTAACCCTTCGGGGAATACAGTCGTGATGTTATGTTATATTTTACATTTACATTTTTTTAGTTTATATTGTAAATTGTTAATTTGTATGTAATTGTCAATGTAAAAAAGTATTAATAATTGTGCATCAAAGAACAACTCAACAATAAAGCGCCTACGCGCACAATCGATTTGGACTCTCTGCAGCAAGCTCGTCTATAAACGCACACTAATACAATAAGTTCATAAATATTCGCACTAACACATACGTATGCGCATACTCGGTCGATAGCCGGAGCGGACCAGCGAGCGACACAGCCATCCCGTCTCAATGCTCACGGGCGACTGCCGCCCGCGTCCCGCGCAGAGCCCCTCTGAACCTCTATCTCTAAATGGGGACATTTTGTTCAACAAATATTGATTGATTTACAAATGCAGTTTCAAATTTGTAGTACCTTTAATCAACAATTTTTCAGTGTAATTTTTTTTCCAATCGTCAAAGCCGTTTAGAAGTAGTTAGGAATATTAGCCAAAAATAGCGTTATGGTAAATATTTTTTTAAGGCAAAAGTATTAGTCATACGAAAAAACCCGGTTTCAGATATGTTGTAGATGAATCTATAGCAAACATATATTTTTTTCAAATCATTTAACTAAGCCGTTAAGGAGAAGATAGCTTTTTAAAGTGACCGTTTTACGGTACTAAACGAGACGTAGGCCCTTAACCCGGCTCTTTAACAGCATTCTGCATTCAGGTAGCTTTCCTCGAGATTTCTGTCACTCCAATATTATTCTTCTCCACAAAAAAGGTGATAAATCAGATATTAATAATTACAGGCCCATTAGTTTAATATCACATGTCTACAAAACATTCATCAAAATAATAGAAAACCGCATATCCGGCGAACTAGATAAACATCAACCTCCTGAGCAAGCAGGCTTCCGGCCTGGCCTTTCCACGACAGATCATCTGCATGCAGTCAACCAACTTATAGAAAAACATCAAGAATATAAAATTCCGCTATACCTCGCTTTTGTTGATTACTCCAAAGCTTTCGACAGCATTTCACACACATCAACTTTTGACGCCTTAAGCAAAAAAAAACATTGATCCCACATATATAAATCTGTTACGCAACATTTACAAAAATAGTACAGCCGCAATAAAGCTTGAAACCACAGGTCCAAAATTTAAAATAGAGAAAGGTGTCAAACAGGGCGACCCGCTATCTCCTAAATTGTTCACCAGTACCCTCGAAGAAATTTTCAGGAAGTTGGCAGCCGAATGGAGGGAAAGAGGCATTGTCCTTGGCGAAGCGAGACTGACAAATCTACGTTTCGCCGACGACATTGTCCTATTTTCATCCTCAGCCACTGAACTTGAATTGATGCTCCAACAACTAAGTAATGCAAGCCTCGAGGTTGGACTGAAGATGAATATGTCGAAGACCAAAGTTATGTGCAACAAAACACCTGGAAGCATAAAAGTAGACGGGGAGACAATACAACATGTCCAGGAATACCTTTACTTGGGCCAAGTAGTCTCTTTCCAGGCGAGGCAAGATAAAGAAATCACAAGACGAACGGAAAACGCCTGGAAGAGCTACTGGTCCATGAAGGAACTTTTCAAGGGTGAGTTGCCTATGACACTGAAACGCAGGCTCATGGACATGTGTATTCTTCCCGTCTTTACCTATGGTGCACAAACTTGGTCTTTGACTAACATCCAGAAGTCCAAACTCAAGGTCTGCCAGCGAGCAATGGAGCGCAGTATACTAGGCGTTAAATTAACGGATCGTGTTCGAAACACAATACTGCGCTCCAAAACGAAAATAGCTGACGTGGCTCAAAAGGCTGCCCAACTTAAATGGGACTGGGCAGGACATGTTTGCCGCATGTCGGACAAACAGTGGGCCCAAATAACACAGAACTGGTGCCCTGAGACAATGAGGCGGGGTCGCGGCAGACCACGTAGGAGATGGCGGGACGAGCTGGATAAGTTCCGTCAAAATTGGGAGGAGGACGCGCGGGCTCGCGAACGATGGAAGGAGTGGAGGGAGTCCTTTGCCCAGGAGTGGGACAGCACAGGCTAGCATAAAAAAAAAAAAAAAAAAAAAAAATTGATTATTTAGTTGTGGCGGCATCTATATCGCCACATGCGAACTACGCATCACACTGACGTCACGCAAAATCCTGCATCGCGCAAGCAGAGTTTACCACGCGACTAGAATATATACAACGGCCCGTAAATTTGGCCCATGACTTATTCGACACGCGGCAGACGTGTCCGGCCCAGCCCCACTTAAGCTTGACTGCTTATTGGATGACGTCGGCGATTTGTGTTTTGGAGCGCAACACTGTGTTGCTAACACGGTCCGTTAATCTAACTCCAAGAATGTTGAGCTACATTGTTTGCTAGATAAACTCAAGCATGAACCTGTGCTGTACTGAGAAATAGACTTCAAATATTTTATTGGTGCTTATTTGTAATTTTGCTTTTTTTTTTTTATAATACAGCGTTTCACGATTTATACTTTATTATACAACTTATTGTATTGTATGCTACACATATTATTAGAACACACATAAGGACGTATTCTTGGGTGTGTTGTATTCTTGGGTATAACGGTCGACAAAAATTGCAACTGGAAGGCACACATAGATAAAATTCTTACAAAAATTGATCGTTTTATATATGTCTTGAAAAGAATTCGGCAAACAGTAAACTGTGATACTGCAATGCTGGCTTACCATGGTTATGTATCATCCGTACTTAGATACGGCATTGTAATATGGGGCAACTCAGTAGATTTTGACAGAGTATTTAAGGCTCAAAAAAAATGTATTCGAGCAATTTGTGGAGCTCACTTTTTAGACAGCTGTAAGCCACTATTTCAAAAACTTAAAATTCTACCTCTGCCATGTTTATATATTTTTGAAGTAGGTATTTTTGTTAAGAGCAACTACAATTTATTTTTAACTAACACTGACAGGCCAAATAGCCGAACACGGCATAAAGATAGACTTCGGCTACCACAAATAAAACTAAAATTATTTAAGAAAAATGTATACTGCATGTCGATTATTATTTACAATCATTTACCAAATAGGTTTCAAGACTTACCGCTGACAATGTTTAAAAAAATACTTTTCAAACTATTATTATTTAAAAGATATTATACTATTAAAGACTATTTAGAAGACAGATCAATAGAATCTATAAATTATAATTTAGATTGAGTGACATAGATAATTGTGAATATATTTGCACGCCAGGTTGTGGCAGGATATGCTGAAACAAACTACTGTAACACCTTATTATGTACCATATTCTTGCAAATAAATATTTTGATTGATTGATTGATTGATGACATAATATGACACTGATCTGGTCTATTTTATTTGCAGCTAGCATACGATTACAAATTCGACATTGAAGACGACGCTCATAAGATAATGTGCATGTGTGGCGCGCCCAACTGTCGCAAGTGGATGAACTGAACAACACTACAGGACTGGACTGCGCGACCTGCCTCCCGAGACTGAACGACAACACGGAAACCGAGTGTGCGACCCTAGCACCTTCGTAACAGTTGTGTATTCATGTGTACACGTCAATATTGTATCACATTCACCTCTACACATGAACATGCAACCAGAACTGGCTTTGATTTTTAGCGTAGGAAAGGCTATGATAACTAGTTTTATGTACCAAAGTGATTGTTTTACGTGTAAGTAAATGAATCATATTAGACTTATTTAAGATTTCACTCTGATAAAGCTGACGTGTGATCATCTACTTATAAGACAATATCAACAGTTTACCGTTAATCTTCAATTTTATAACTATATTTAACCGCCGCGGTAATCAATCGGAACTTTTTGTAAATAATATTAAATCGATATAGAAGTTGTTATTGAATTTAAATGTTTTAGACGTGAACGTTTTACGAGAGTAGAGTGTAGGCTAAGTATAATTTTATTATGTTAAATGTATTTTATGGATGTTTTGTGTCGCTGTTTTAAATGACTTTTATTAATTAACGTTTATTTCAGAAGTATCGCACCTAAGTCGTAACAGTTAATCAATATTTGCGTATACCGAATGTATACTTGAAAATCTCAGCAGTGACTAAATTGTTAGGTTAAGTTACCAAATAGACGAGTCTGCATTTAGTATGCATAGAGCACAATTTATTTAGCGATATAAATATCCTCTTTATTAGAAATTATGTAGGGCCCAGTGTTAGGCGACACGTGTTTCGTGAGTCAGGGTAGTAATATAATAATTTCTAATGGAGCGGCACGAGACGCCACGATGTGCCTGACCCGTTGTTGTTTAACGTAGCTTAGATCTACGGATACCACAGCGCGCCTTCCGATGGTGGACGAACGTGAATGTAGACCAGCACGCGTAGCATGACCACTTCTATAGTCATGTTACGCGTGCTGTCGGCTGTTTGAATGGATGTATGAATGTCCGCGTGCGTACTTTTATTCACATGGTTTATAATATAACATACACAGTTCAGCTGGAGAAGTATTAGGAAACAAAAGGTTGATATATATTTTCGAGAGAAGACATGACATTTAGTGATGAAATTATTTTACGAATATTTACTCAAAGTAATGGTTTATTATACATAGTTCCACCGTCTCAAATAAATGGTGTGAATAAAACAACGTGCACATAGTAGTTAGTGTAATTATTTATGTAATAAATTTAATGAATAGTCCCAAATGTGATATTACCTCACATAATTTTGCGTGAACTTCACTATGTAGTGGCCATTATAACCTATTAGGTTAGCTTGTTGCGTTACCGCTACGGATATTCGACGCGTTTTATAATCAATGGAATGCGTTCAAGACGCTTGTAAGATCTGGATAGAGGAAATATGAAATAAATGTATGTATGTAGCACAAGGATTTATTGTAACGCATGTTGCCGTCTACCAATGTTATGAATTCATGCAATGTAATTTTAAGTGTTAAATGTGCAATATCATATCTTGAGTACAGATTGTAAATATGACAGTAGCGCAGCGAATCAGTGATGAACAGTTTTAATGTAATCATGGAATAGGTATATTTTATGCATTGTTTATTATCAGATATACATTTCTCATTAAATATTTCCATCCATTTTATTTAAAGCATTCCCATACATTTTGCACTAGTTTGACTCAAATTATTATTTTCATGAGAACATTTTGAAAGTTGTAAAATTATGTACTTTAGTAATATTCTATACAATTAGTATTTTTATTGCATTATTTTCCTATAATTAAAATTTTAATTAGTATAAAACAGCTTTTTTATTTTATTCCTTAAAGTGGTGGGAAGAGAGAAACAGGACTTTATTTATTGAAATTGATAATAATATGTAATCAATTTGAATTAGGTATGTCGTCAGATCGTAACATAATTAAATGAGTTCCCACAAAGGGAACAGGAAAAGCTGTTTAAAAAAAAACAATAGCAAGATAATTTTATATTAACTTGTACCTACTCTATTATTACCCTCTCTGTAATAATAAAATATTTTATTTCTTCTAAAAAAAGTTAGCCCAGTGCACCACCCGCAGAGAATGCAAAGTTACGGAGCGCTGAGTGGCGCACTTATCTGCCACGCTTGAATTTGGCGCCCCCTGACGTTGGCGCCCGGGGCACGTGCCCCGGTTTACCGCCCACCCCCTAGGTTCGGGGTTGCACTGAGTACCTTCCTTCCTTTTTTCCGCGCTTTCAGTGTTGGACCCAATGTAAAAGTTGTTCATAATGAGGAGGAACCCGTAAGAGGTTTATGATAAACAAAAACCAACCCGCACCCTATTACGAAACGCAAACTAAATTTTAAATTGAAACCAATTGAAAAAGATTGTCAGTCCATTGCTTCATAAGTTCGACAAAAAGAATCTGCTTAATTTTTTTTGTCGAACTTATGAAGCAATGGACTGGCAATCTTTTTCAATTGGTTTCAATTTAAAATTGAGTTTGCGTTTCGTAATTAGGGTGCCGGTCATTGTACAGTAAAGCCGCATGTTCATGGTTACAAATTTGACTTTGACAGCACCTTTATTTCGTAACAATAAGGGCGATTGCGTAGTTGCAAGACTAGCACTAGCACAGACGTGCGGTTAACAGTACACATACAGTGACATTACAAGAAAAGGATTTTTTTATTTATTTATTTTATTATTTATGTACACACAGTAAAATACATAAAAATACCACATAGTTATAATTTAAGTACAAAGGTACTGCTTATTTCTTAAGAAATTTCTTCCAGCAGACCTGTGAAAGGAGAAATGAAAAAGAAATTGTCGTGTGTGAGAACAAGAAGAGAAAATATGAATAAGCGATGTCCCAAAACTAAAATATTAAATATACCTACACGTATAAAGCTTAAATATATAAATACTCACAGTTGAGTGGAAAGGTAATGCTCTTTTACTCGATATTTGAAAGCAGAAATAGTTTTTAAATCACGAATGCTAGGCGGAAGTGAGTTCCACAATCTTACAGCATGGACAGTGAAAGAATAAGAATAGTAACTAGTTTTATGCGGATGAGATTTCAGGAGGGACCTAAGGGTTGGGCCACACCTGCCGAACGTTCCGCGGCGGAACGCTCCGTCGCGTCATATTTCTATGGACGTAACGTTCGGCTGATGTGTCATAGGTAAGGGTCGGGCCACACCTGCCGAACGTTCCGCGGCGGAACGCTCCGTCGCGTCATATTTCTATGGACGTAACGTTCGGCGGATGTGTCATAGGTAACTTGAAAAACATTAGGAGCGTATTCAACCGAACGTTCCGACGCGGAACGTTCACTTGATTCCTTCAACCCGGGGAGGATGTTCGGGCGCCTCCGACCACTCGGCTGCTCGGCTATCTTCGGCTGCTGTCGTGAGACGGCGGAAGGCGGCGCGGGCGGCGGCGAGAGGTGCGGCGTGCGGGACGCGGCCACAGACTACAATTATCGCGCGGCTCACTTCGCTACCGATCTCCGACGACGGCACGCGCGCGCACTCCATAAGTTTACCAACGAAGAATATTGTACCTTACTCAGATTATATTCAAGCCGAACGTTCCGCCGCGGAACGTTCGGCAGGTGTGGCCCGACCCTAAGATGCGATCTACACGGAGCGTCGCTAGGGCGAGCGTAAGAGAAACGCTCACGCAGGTAGGAAGGATAAGACGGGTTGTGTAAGAGGTTGAAGAGGAGACATAAAATCCGAGTGTTCCTGCGAAGGCGATTGGAAGCCACTTGAGTTCCTTGCGAAGGTGAGAAACATGGTCATACTTTCGAAGACCGAACACAAAGCGAATACACAAGTTTTGCAAGCGCTCAAGTTTGTTTAATAGCTCCTCAGTAGCATCCAGGTAGCAGGCGTCGGCATAATCTATAATCGGCTGAATAAGTGTTTGTGCCAAAGTAATTTTTGTCTTCAAGAGCAAGAGACTTTGATAGTCAATGCGAACACCATCGAGATATAAAGGCATCAGAGATGTAACAACAGCCGTATTGCGAACGAATCTGCTGCCTATGATCATGGCCTGGGATTTAGTTGGATTAATTTGCAAACCAAATGACTTAGCCCAAGCGCTGATGCAAACGAGGTCATGATTCATAGCAGCAATTGCAGAACCCGCGTCAGCTACAGTAAAATGTCGGTAAAGCTGCAAGTCATCTGCGTAGAGATGAAAACTAGAAGAAATAACTCTGGTGACAAAGTTGATGAAAATTTAAAAAAGAAGAGGTGAGAGAACGCTACCCTGAGGAACACCCTCA
The DNA here is from genome assembly GCA_948150665.1 of Conistra vaccinii. Classification (NCBI taxonomy): domain Eukaryota; kingdom Metazoa; phylum Arthropoda; class Insecta; order Lepidoptera; family Noctuidae; genus Conistra; species Conistra vaccinii. Next base: position 19,459,773 of record OX411318.1, read on the forward strand.
GTGACTACACCAATCAGAGAAGGACTCCTCCAAGCGAACACACTGAGAGCGTCCCCGAAGATAAGAACTGTAGGTACCAAGCTAAGAGGATAAATTGATAGATTTGAGGATACCTAGTAAAATGTCGAAATCCACTGAGTTGAAGGCACTACTAAAGTCAAGCAATACAAGAACAGTAAGGGACTTATTCTCCATTGCCCAGCGGATGTCGTCAGTTACTTTCAGAAGCGCTGTTACAGTATTGTGACCCGAGCGAAAACCGGATTGAAACGGGGAAATTATCGAGTTTGACGCCAAGAAAAATGATAATTGTCTATGAACTAAGTGCTCAAAAACTTTAGACAAAAATGGGAGAATAGAAATAGGTCTAAAGTGGGTTAATAAGGTAGGATTACTAGTTTTAGGTAGAGGTATAATGTGACGTGACGCGTTCCAAACTGACGGAAATGAGCAAGCGGAAAATGAGTGGTTGGTTGAAGATGTGAGTGAGAACAGGAAGTAACGAGGGAAGGATAAGAGTTATCATTCTTGAACACAACTTATCATTACCTACAGCTGAAGAAGTAATCGCAAGTAAACATTTCTTAACGTCATCCTCAGTAACAGTGCTAAGCTTAAATTGAGAACATTGTGGTAACGGCAAGCTAGCAAGACTCTCCAGTGTCGCAGCTTTGCCAGACGGATCAAGAGAAAAGGGAAGGAGAGAGAAATGCTTATTGAGATCATTGAGGTTCACATCCTTACACTGGTTGATAGGCGATTTGCCTATGCCTACAGATTTGAGAAATTTCCATACATCGGAAGAACTGCGGTTATTGAGTTGATCGTGGAAATAGCGTCTCTAAGCATCTTGACACAGATGACTGCAGCGATTACGTAAGGATTTGTAATAAGAGAGATTCAGCTCTGATGGCCTGCGCTTATATCTGCTCTTTAATTTGTAGCGTTATCCAAGGTGCAGGGTTATGTCGAACTTTGACACGACGGATAGGGGCATGTTGATCATATAAGTCGAGAACGGTTGCGTTAAAACAATTCACCTTATCGTCGATGTCATCGTTCTCAACCAGAGGGGTCCAGTCGAGATAGCCGGCATCACGGTTCAAAGCCTCCAGAATGCCCTTGTAGTTACGGAGATATAAAAGCTCGGACTTACGCTTGGGAACACGGATACGATAGGAAAGATAAATGAGATCGTGGTAAGAAAAAGTAGCCGTAAGTTGACCATGGTAACCAACATTATTTGGAGAGGAAACAATCATAAGATCTAGAAAGGAGGGTGAACAATTAGGATAATAGTGAGTTGCAGAGAGAGGCAAAACTTGAAGATTGAAAGAAGACAAGAGTGAAAGGAGTTTTTTATTAGCCTACATAAAAAATAAAACTTCAAACTATTTCATATAAATTTTATTACAAACTTTTTTTTTACTTAAACTGCAAATAATATACCAAAGAACATTGTCTAAGTAAAGCTGGAGTTCCAGCCCATGTTGATCGCAACAAAGTTATGATTGGAAACGGCTTGTCTAGCGAGGCGACAGGCGACCTCCGGGCACCGGCGCCGGCGCGCTTTACAAGCATGTCTCGAGCTTCACGTGAAGTCACTAAACACGTCAGAAAACATCAACACAATATCTCTTACTGATGTGATGCTGAACAAAAATACGTGTTTGATAATGATCAAATTGATTGTGCTTGAAAACAAACTGAAATGATCAAATACTGTTGTGTTCCATTTTACTGCACCATCAATTAGTATTAATGGAAGATATTTGTATACTATAATCCTTAACTGAGTAATTATTAAAATTCATTTTATGTCTCAGCTACCACTAACGTATAGACTAGCCGTTTCTGTTTTTAAATTGTCTATTTAAAGTTAAACATTCCGAAAAATTCAAATGATTGAAATAATTTACAAAAATATAACATTCGTCACTCACATACAACACAATGAGCTTTACTTGATAAATACATAACCGAGTCAAAATTATCACTCATTTTGGAATGAGAATAAGAAAATAAATATTATAATTTGAATTAAAATTGTATCTTACACTCGACTCGAACGTGAGACGCAGATGTGTCTGTTACGCTGTATAACTATATTAGAGTCCACATAAGAGACGACAAAGATGCTTGTACAGATTTGTCTAAAGAATTGAAGATATTTGGCGATGAAATCATACATAATACCAAAATTACCATGCTTTGCACCATTACCTTACTTATATAGACACAAATTTATATGGTTTCACAAACCTAAAGAACTTTGAAGAAACGCCTGACGCAATGTTTAAACTTACGTAAAATTATAATTGTTGTTTCAGTAGTTTACAGCCAAAAATAAAAATCACTGAACAATACAGCTAGCAGCTATTCGTAGCTGAGATATCGTAGAACCGCATAACGTTACACATCGCTGACTAGTAATGCTGGCGCCACCGGCTCGCCTACACTTACATTTTGTACTTTAACACTAGTATTGCTAGTAACTAAGTACTTCAATATTTTGCATCCTCAATGGAAGCGGCATTTAAAACTTCATTGTATTATGAACAGAGAATTAATCCCCAACTCAAACACCGTCGAATTAGTTACTTAACCTAGGAAAAAGAGGCAGCATTACAAATTATTATTTTATTGAAGTTGATCCTTAAAATAATTAAAGGATTCGTTTAGTAAACTCGTAATCTCGATATCGAGATGTTACAAACATTATATAAAGCATTACTAGTGAGCGATAGTTAGGCTGCTTACAAACGGGCGCGTTTCGAGCATATATACATCTTAGAAACGTAGCCGCTTATTGCCTCTCTAGCTATACAATCGCCTCATGAAAATGAAACGAAATTGCCGTAACGTGTTGAAGTTACCGGCAGTTCAGAGACCAAAGTTTGGTCCACAGTGCAATGATAGTTAAGAAAAGCATCAGTCATCAAAATATGTACAGAAGAATCAAGTTCAGTTTATCTTCAATTTGTTTAAAATACGTGATAATTTAAAGTAGTTAAAATGATAGACAGGCACAGAGTATATTATTGCGTTTGGGCGGCTACGTTTTGACATTTATATGAGAAGCATTCGCGAGTGGAAGCGAGCCGAGCGGCGGCGTGCGACCGGCCGCGCTGCTCAGTCGATGTACTGCGCCAGCCAGCGGAAGCCCTCGCCGTAGCCCTGGCGCTTCAGCACCGAGCACATGAACAGCTCCAGGGGCCGCCCGGGCAACTCTGATCTGGATACCTTGCCCTGGAACAAAACATTATCATCACATTATTAAGCAATATTATAACTGATACTTTCGTGGATTTTGGACTATAGGTCGGGTTCCAGTCTTATCAGATGCAGCTGAATCTATATTAATAATTTCGTCAAGGGGTACGGTAGACTCGATCGAAACCTTACCTGAATAATAAAACATAAAAAAATAAAGATTTCGAGTCGACAACTTATATCCGCAAAATTCGGATTGTCGAGTATTTTGTTAAATTCTAATGGTACTGACAGACAAATCGCAGTCGCCATATTGAAACGTCACTGACACCGGATGACATGCAATGCGTTCCGAGTTACACTGTAATCAATTTGAGCGCGCTAAAAGCCGTTCCGAAAAAGCGTGAGCGCGATAACGATGTTCCGTGAATCGTCATCGATGACGTCATGACATGCGCCATCTTGCGATAACGCCGAGTCGCCGACCATACCTTTTACTATTAACACCGTGAGCGCTGTCATAATTGACAGTTGTGCTGTTTTTGTTTTGAGTCGCATCATAACTTTAGACTAACGTGGCATATTCGAAATTGTGCTTCTGGCTATCGTTCGTCACCACTAACCCAAGAATAAGAAGAAAGTGAAAGATACACAAATAAATATGATATGAAATTTTTGACATAATATCTTATTCGGAACGGCAATTATTGATGTCAGCGCTGTGAGTGATTATGTTCTAATTCGGAAAGCGGCCATGGGTAGTTAATAAACATAATAGAGCGCCACCTCAAGCGCCACTAAACGCGCTACGTCCATTGATATATATGTTACACTAGATTAGTAATTACCGCGCCAAGGCGTTGCCACTGGACATAAGGCCACAGCCAATAGAGTAGCTAACGTCAGTTCAGTGCTCTGTGTGGCGCCAAACGAAGTGAACCGAGTGACACGCGACAAAAAATATCGCCAAAATGGGTAAATGCGTAGTGAAAGCGTGCGATTCAAGATCACAAAAACACAATAAATTAACCGGAATTACTTTCCACGCGTAAGTTTATTGTTTTTGTGTTTATATCAACGTAAAAACGCAATAAAATAAATGACATGTAGAATTTTTTAAATTAGGGTCAGTGTTACCACTAAAAACTTAGTTTTAGTTTCCCACATTTGTGGGAGTTTTTAATTTATGGAATAAGTGATTTTAATTAAAAAAAAAATAATAACACCGTTGCAGAGTGCCTAAAGATGCAGCACGCCGTGATAAATGGGTGGAAATAATCCGATTGCTGAGAAAAGAGACTGACTGGCTACCTACAAAATCTACTGTCATTTGTTCAAAGCACTTCCGTGATCAAGAGAAAATAGGTCCAAAAAGCGAATGCGGCCGTGTTTATTTGTCCAATGAAGCAATTCCAAAGCTTATTGTAAGTAATAATTTTATTCGGTAATTAATATGATCAAATTATAGGTGATGGTAAGGGCCAACAAAAAATGCCTTCCCATTGAATTCAAACTACATTGTGTACTGGATGTTTTTTTCAACTTAGTTTTTAGATTGTTAAAAACTGCTTTGGTTACAAAAAAAATTACATTTTTCAGGACAACCGTTATTCTAAAGAGCAGATGGAGCTTTCAGTAGAAGAAAATATGGATGTGTATGCTGTGGATACCGACGAAGAGATAGACGAACTAACTGAAACGCCGCGAAAGCACAAAATGAGGAAAATTATTCACCGTTTGAAAAATGTATCGTCTCAAAGACTAAGAAAAATTAAAACGATATCACAAAAACATAAAAGATTAGAAATAAAAATTAAAAAATTTAAAGATGTTATAGAGGAACTGAAAAAAAAACGTATGTTGAGCGAAGAAGACGAAATGCAGCTAAATTTAAATGAAGAAACAGTGCAATTGATGGAAGAATTTAAAAAAACCTTAAAAGTCAAAGGACTTTTAATAAATTTCCGTATATCCTAAAAAAAATTGCTTTGACATTAAACTTTTACTCCCCTGCTGCCTATAAATATGTTCGATCTGCATTGAATAACTCATTACCACATCCGAGAACATTGGTTAATTGGTCAATGAAAGTAGTGGCTTTTCAGCGACGATCGCCGAAACGATCTCCGGTCTCCCACTTATGCTACACCTCTCATGTCTCCGCTTGACTGTCACTAATGAGACACAATAAAATTTTAATTGTTATCCATCAGTCTTTCGGACGGTTGAGCTCATAGCAAAATAAACGGAGATCCTGGATTTACGTCGGAGGCTTTTAATGTTACGTATTCCTTTGAGTGTACCAAACTGACGAATCGACGAAAACTGGCTAACACTGGAAACTGTGAAACTTGTCAGTTTCCAGTGTTCGCCGTCAACTTGACAGTGTCAAGTTAACGTAACTGTCTAATCGGCAAAACTGACGAATCAGTGAAACTCACTAATCAACGAAACTGGCGAATTAAATAAACTGACGACTGAGCGAAACTGACCAGTGATACGCGGACTCTAATACACGTCCAATAAGAAATACATCATTCAAATGTTTTTATAAATAACTAGCTGCCCACCCCGGCTTCGCACGGGTAGCACTAAGTACTTATCTACGGCGCACCTACCTAATATATCTACCTACCCTGCCCTACCTACCTACCCTATTCTGCCCTACCTACCCTACCTACCTACGTATCTACCCTTCCTATCTATCTACCCTACCTACCCTACTTACGTACCCTCACCTATCTTCCCATCTACCTACCCTTCCTTACCTACCTACCTTACCAACCTACATAAATCACGCAAGCCTAGTACTCTTTGTTAGGATTTAAGGCATTTATACCGGGATATCATAAGTGAAAATCTAGAAACACGACCTACTTACCTACCCAAGTAAGTAGGTCGTGTTTTTAGATTTTCGATTTAGATTTTCGACGGAAACTATTTTTCATACCCCTAAGTAATATTATATTATTCCTTAGGGGTATGAAAAATAGTTTCCGTCCTATTCTCAGACCTACCGAATATACATAAAAAATTTCATAAATATCTTCCAAGCCGTTTCGGAGGAGTTTGGCAACAAACACCGTGACACGAGAATTTTATATATTAGATTTACTTTGTTTAAAAAAACGGCAACGTTTTTTTAAACGTTTTTTATGGCTTAAAAAGTTGGGCAAAATTTCACATGGGTAGGCAACCCCATCCCGCCAGTTACTGCCATTGCATGTTTATATTGCGGTCTTTGTCTAATCTAAGCGTCGGTATTATTCTTGCCACTTGTGTGAGTGAGACAGATATATGTTTAGTTTTAGATGTTTAGTGGTTTCAAAGCTACGTCGTCGCGTTTGAATAGTGGCTACACTTTTTTGACACATTTTAATGAGGTTTGCTTCTCTAGTTATGTAGCTCAATGGCTACGTCGCGCCATTCATTATAAACAAAGTGTCCATTACAAAGAATTGTGACAATTTTTCATTCGTTTCGCAAAGGTATTGTTTTGGATGCTTTTTTATAAGATATACTCTGTGTTATGTGTTTTTTCTTAAAACCTAAGATTGGCCGATTGCCATAACATAACCATAGAAAAAAGAATACTAGGCCATAACCTTAGAATAATAACGCATAGAAACCTAGTACGAGTGCAAAAAGTGAGGCAACTAAAACTTAGCCATAGTGGCTAACTTCTCTCGGCGAGCCGTCAGTACTCAAGGTCACGTTCCGTCGAACACAGCTCGCGAATAAATAATTGAAAATGACAGTTTGTAGCGTGAAGAGATGTCATAGCACTAGGAAAACAAAACAAAATGTGGTCAAATTACTTTTCACAAGTAAATACTTACATTTTATACATTATTTTTACGTAAATCGATCATCAAACAAAAATTTTATTAACCTAACTTATCACAATACAGTGTTGCTATTAATTGTGAGGAAAAAATTACCCACATTGCTTTCAATTTTGTTCTTATTTGCTTAGCAAAAAAAAAATAGTTTTTGATGTACATACTTACTACCTACACTATGGAATACGATAAAACATTTTGCCAGTTTCGAGAAACTATCTTGGCATTAGGTATTTTATATTAGTTTTTGTAAATAGGATAGTGGTGGCGATTCTGGGTGCATCAATTTAAACTACTTGTATATTTATTTACAGCCTCTAAATTTTGGTCATTATCGACACTGCTGCCTACAGTGTTTTTAAATTTTTGATTTTTTTGTAAATTTCTCAATCATACTTTCCTATTTAAATGTAAATAAGTATTTGGAAACTTACAACACTTACTATTATTTGATACTAGCTTCTGCCCGCGGCTTCGCCCGCGTGGATGTCGGAAATTATCCCACAGGAACGTGTAACATGTCCTAAATCAGTGGGGTAATTGCGTAGCACTTACAATAGCAATGGGTTTCATTTTGACAGTTCAACAATTAATTGCGTTATTTACGTTATTTCTCGAACATAATTATTAAGCAATAGCTTCCACTCGGCGCTCTGGCGCGTCATCCCATGGCTGGCCCGCCCCTCCACCCTCGTTCTGTGCGCCGTCGACTCAATATCGCAGGTCATTCTTATCGTTCTAACTATTTGTCCAAATTACTTAGTGTAAAAGACAAACTTTATCTACATTAAATACCAAAAGCGATGAAGGTATTTATTTTGATAAGAATTAACAAAATACTCTAAAATATGCAATGTAAAAAAAGTATTCAATTTAACTGTATTTATTGCTCACTATTTTGGTTATAAAGGCTTCCACATAAAAGGTAGATAGATGCTGTCGCGGACTTTTATTTAGAACTCTTTAAGACAAACAATCCCACAATACATTTTCTTCATGTAACTCTAACGGTTTAGGCAGCGCACGCAGCAAACGGTGGAGGTCTGCCCGGCTTTGGTGGACCACCGCCGTGTCCTCGTGGAGGCGATCGGCGGCGGTGGCCTCTCGCGTACGGCCCTGGTTCAGGCCATGGTGCGGAGCGAGAGGGCATGGCAAGCCGTCACCTCCTTCTGCAAAGCAGTAATGCTCGCGAAGGAGAAGGTGGAGCGTGCGAGGGAGTGGCAAAGGCCGCGCCCTACCAGCCCTAGCCGCCGCCGCCGTAGGAGACGTCCCGGGCGTCGGGAATTGATAGCCGATTTCCGGCCACCGTAGGCGCGGGCCTGCGGACGGAGAGCAACGGGCAGCTCGCCGTCCGATAAGGACCAGGCCCGGGTCGACGGCGCATCAACGCATTCGCATTTATAATATTAGTAGGATTAATGTAGGGCAGTGTTTTTCAACCTTTTTCATGACTTGACCCCATTAGTATGAAAAAAAAATTTCGCGACCTCGACCATTCAAGAACGATTTGAACTCAGTCGAGATTCCCGCTGAGTCGAAGTTTCTGCAGCACGAAACCTAGCCTGATGTTCCCGAGTTGCAGAGAGCCTTGCCTCACGACCTTCCTCAGATTCCTGTGATCGAACTAATCTCATCCTTTTAGCATTTCTGCTACATTGGGAGAGGTTGGATCTTCTTCGAGGCATTCTTACAATAAAATAGTACTTACTACTTAACACACAGTTATTTAGTAAACACGTACTATCGTAAACAATTAAATTATAAATACTTACAGATTATTATACAGTCTAAAATTATCACAGTTTAAGTAATAAGTGTTAAGACGTGTAAACCAAACGTACTAACTTTATAAAACAAAAGAATTGCTAGAAAAATTAATTACTAACCTGAGCTAATAAACTTATACTTAATAAAGAAAATCAAGAAAAGAAATGCCTAACCTATACCAAATATTTATAATATTTATACATATACAAACCCTAAATAAAAATTAAGATAAGTATACCGAAAATCAAGGAAAGAAATGCCTAACCTATAACAAATGTTCGATGTGATTCTATAAATTGACATAACTTTTTTATTTATGAACCGATTGACATGAAATAAACACTAAATGTTAAGTGAAGCTTACTACAATATATTTGTGAAAACCGAATCTAAATCGAATAAGCCGTTTCTGATATTAGCGTGCACAAACACACAGACAAACAGACAAACAGACAAAAAAAAAATTAATTACAATCTCGGGTTCAGCATCGATATAATAAAAACCCCTGCTACTTTTTTTTCATATATTTCCATTGTACAGACACCACTTTTCTACAATTTTATTATATGTATAGATATAGATCATATCCGGTTTTTTTACATGTCAGCAATTAATACATGCTAATATTATTATAACCCATCACACATTCTAAACACGTTGAACGATAACCATTTTCTTAATGCGATTATCGGTTCATTTATTTCCTTTTATTTTAAATAAATCGAATTTTACCTTCCGTAAAAATAATGAAAAATCATCTTCATCTTAAGTATCCAGTTCCTGATAACATAAAATACTTTTCTTGATTTGGTGCAGCAACATAATAGTGCGTTTTCCCATATTTTTGTGGGTAACGCCCTGGTAATGGTATCACTGAAAGCTATATTTGTGTGCGTTTGATGAACGTAGACACATTCGGCTCACGCACACAAACAAAATGAAGTGGACACACGATATCGCTCGTGTTTTGTACTAGACGCGGCTTCTATGCGTTATTATTCTAAGGCCATAACCTTAAAAGTTGAAGTTGTTTTCGTAATAAAATTATAATGTACATTTTTCAGTATTCATTTAGTTTTGCTTAGTAAATCTGAAAAGCTCCGACCAATTCCTCTCGGCGCGCCGCCGCCGACAATTTTTTGGTCGGCGCCCACTTCTTATTATGAGTCACATTTCACCCGAGCGAAGCCGGGTTTTCATCTAGTACTATAGTATTTTACATGGAGCGACTGCCTATCTGACCTCCACAACCCAGCTACTGGGTAACACGATGCCCCTTCCTTGATAAGACTGGCAAAATACTCTGTCTCTTATCATAAAATATCTCTATTGCTCTTATGTCCTATGTAATCTCAAGATGTTCCAAAGCACGAGTTACAATCTCAAGAGCTGTAGGAAGTAGATAATGAAGTATGTAAATTTTAGATCACACTTGAATCCATTTCACTACAGACCTACAGAGCTTGTTTTGTATAGACATGTGCACTATTTACGAAGCAATATGAGATAAATACGATAGATTTCTATATCAATGTCTATCGTTTCTAGACATATCCGGCAATAAATTAGTCGTTTATAAACATTCACATAAATAAACCTTGGCAAGACTGCATACCAATTATATGGGATCAGGTAGATATTGCAATATGCAATAATTAAAAGTAGGCTCGATTTATAAATGTAATATTATTATGACTTATATCAGTAACAAGTTATTGGCAACAGGTGATGCTTATCATTTTAATAAACAATAAAAATAAATAAACGGTGCATTGATTTTTATGATGATAATGGTGCGGGGCCTTTTCCAAGCTACTTTATTTTTCCGATTATTCACGATTCTGACAGAAGTATTAATTTTATATTCATAATTTGATTGCATTGTACATTTAAGTGCTTATCTCAGTTACATTAGAAACACAAATTAAAGCATAGGGAGCCACATATATGCCGCAAGGAATAATCGCAACTCAACATGACTTGTTTAAAAATTACGAGTTGATAAATAAATAGCGAGCACGTTCATGCATTTATGAGGCGATAAAGTTACTAATAAATAAATAATAGATAATACGTGGGGACAAGGTCTACGGCAGTACTGTGTTATGGTAGGAAAGATTTTATCATTACATTACATGTGAAAACTGACTGATAAGGATTCAGTTATCATTTCTTCGTAGCTAAAATTAGAACGTTGCAGTATTAAGCATCAATTTCCTTATGACAAGATATAAATATCTTAAGGGACGATAGGATAATTACGGTTTAGTTTCATTTTAACACAGCGGAACATTTGGCGCATGTCGCATAAAAAACTAAAATGATAAGAATTTTATTAATTGGGTCCGTTGGTCGCATGTAAATTTTAAACAGGATGATAGTGTGAAGTAATGAATAACTTAACATGTTATTATGAAGTTCTTCCACATGGTTAAAACTTCTGTAGTAGAATATGAAAAGCTATCTGAAAACTTAGGTGTAATTTGGAGTTCTAATGCCCAAGTTTTTGAGATATTTTTCCGCCAAAAGATGCACCGATGTAGCTGGACATGAACCAACCTGGCGGCGACGTCTTTAAAAGATATCCATAGATAAATATTACCCGTCTCCACTAGTCCATTGCAAGGGCAAGGGACTAGGGCACGTTTTTCCTACCATTACCGCGCTCCCCGGTCTACTCCTTGATATGCAATGATCTCTGTATCACCATGAAACATGATGCGCTAGGGGCTAGTGCAAATCTTTGGGTTCATTGGATTAATCGAGTCTGTGGTCAGTGCATTTGATTAATTCATATTTTAACCAGAGTTTATCTATTCAATATATAATTAGTAGGAATCGTTAAAAAAAATCGCATAACTACATAATTGTGGAATCAATAGCTATTAAATAGACCTCAGACACCAGCTAGTTACGCAACACATTTTCGTAAACTATTTAGACTAATCTGTTTCATTTTTACAGTTCAACCACATTCATTGCGTTATTTACGTTGTTGAGCAGATTTTTTTTTCGAACTTATGAAGCAATGGATTAGCAATCGGTTTCAAAACGATTCAGATTCTGGTTGATCGTGTATTACTTAATTAGGGTGCTGGCATAGCTGTATTTAATAAGAATGATGAGAACATTAAGTAGACTAACCTTTCCAGTAGTCTGTTGGTAGAGGTTGAAGAACTGACGGAGCTCATCTTCACTGGCAGCACCAGGTTTGTCGATCTTGTTGCCGAGGATGAGTACGGGGCAGTTGCTGAGCGTCTCGTCAGTCAGGAGGGAGTCCAACTCGGCCTTCGACTCTGGAAGGCGCGCACGATCACAGGCGTCGACCAGGAATACAATGGCGTCTACTGCTGGGAAGTAGTCGCGCCATACTCGCCGCGCCTGCTGATGCCCGCCGAGATCGAACGTCGTGAAGCGCATACTGCCTATTGACAGCTCTTCCGACGCTGTGGAACAAGGAGTTTCAGAATGAAATAATTGGCTACAATAATATATCTGGGTGTAAAAACACAACACGGTTGGGAAAAGGCTAGTCAGGTGATTTGGGTGTAAGAAAGTTCGGGAAGTCGAATAAGACTTATTAGTCATTCTAATATTTAAGATGGGAGTGCCGCTACATCGCGTCGTCGGGATTTTGAACTCTGTGATAAATATTGTATTTTCCGATTATTTGTGAAACTACAGTAAATGTGTGTAAATGCCCACGACCCAAATTATTCATTATAAATTTATAAGCGTGGCCTAAACGCCAATCGCCTCGAAGTATATTAGTAATATCTTCAGTGTACAGATAAATAAATAAAAATTCTATGATGAGATATTAATTAATTAAATGTTAGACAGACAACAATGGTTACTTGTTATGTTTTTATTTTAATCACATTAATTAACTTTAAACTGCGTCAGAGGTAAAAACTTAATAATAATTGCTGTGCTTACAAATCTTACTATATCAGAAATAATATGTTTTTATTTTTTTGTCGTGGAAGTCAATAAAGTCGTGAAGTTCGATGTCCGATTATTACAAAAATCACAATGTGTTATATTTTTTATTGGCATGCACAACAGTCATATTTTATTTAGCAGCATGTGACCTCCTTTCTTTACAGTGTATCGGGATATTTGCTTTCATCTTATTCCATATAAATTAATACTTACATAATCAGCCTGTTCCTACTGCTGGGTCACTCTCTGTTAGAGGGAGTGGGCTGTAATCTACCACGCGAGCCCAGTGCGGGTTGGTAGATGTCACATGTCTTCGAATTTTTGGTTCTAAGACATGCCGGTTTCCTCACGATGTTTTCCTTCACCGTTTTGAGAGCAGTGGTGATGAAATTATTTACAAAAAGTAAAGCGCCTGCTTGGATTCGAACCCACAACCGAATGACACAACTCGTAAGTCGGGGCTGTTACAATACCACTGGGCCACCACTGCTCGCTGCTCGCTTGATATTAATTAATTACAAGTATGTAAATTAAGTACCAAGAATTTTCCATGATAACAGACATTCACAAACAGTTAATGCTATATTGTTTATCAAGTAGGATGCAAATATGTGACATAACCACGAAATCGATAAAAAAAAACAAAATGTGTTCCATAAATTAAGGTTGCAATTATTTGAAGAGTTGGGACTACTGGCCGTTCTAATTTCTATACACTCTTACAATCTACGTAAAACATTTTTTTTACATCTTCATAATTATGCCATTCAGCATGACAATGTTACCTTCAATATTTGTAAAAATAATTGATTCAAACAGGAAATTAGACTGCTTGGCAACCTTGGAAGTAGCTTCATTATAAAATTGAAGACCACTTTTCTGGCAGATTAAAACATGTTTTATACAGGGTGTTAAAGTAATTGCGTGCCATAGCTTAGGGGTAGGTTCAGTATCGATAAAGAAAACTAGGAAAAATAAAAAAATAATCCAGATTTTTTAAAAAAAAAAAGCATTTAAAAAAAATTGCTAAGTCAACCTAATTTTGTACCTACTAACTTAAAATAACAATCAAATCAACTTAAAACATGAGTAAATTGATTTTTAATCATTGTAAATACCTGATTCCAAACTATAATTAGGTTGACCTTGCAATTTTTTTTTGTTTTCTTTTTAAAATATTTTTTTTGTTTTCTTTTAAAATTTTTTTTTCTGGATTTATTTTTTTATTTTTCCTAGTTTCCTTTATCGATACTGAACCTACCCCTAATAGCTATGGCACGCAATTACTTTAACACCCTGTATAGTACAAACACTGCTATTTCAGTAATATAAATAGTATTTCTGTAAAACAACATATACATTAATGCAAATAATGTAAAATATATGGAAAACTGTAACTGCAACTTTTATGGGTATTGAATATTCTCTATTATTACTATGGCCTTGTGGAACAAATAATATTTAAAGTTTAAACAAACTTTCTTTTCATTCATTAAGAGTGCTATTGGGTTAGAAAATAATAATTTTATTCTAATGTTTTTGAAACTGTAATTGTAGCATCTGTATTTATGTATTAAATAAATACATAATAAATATGGTACAAGTTCAAACTAAATTAGTCACACTTATTTGAACATTAAATAATCTTCAATGATGAAGATAGAATTAATTAATGCTCAAGGCAAAATAAAAGTGACTAGTGAATAATCAGTTTTATTTTGCATTTAACCTTCCGCATGTTGACTATTTTAGACACAAAAACTGAGAAAAGAGTCACAGATGTAACAGTAAATGTTATGAGATGGCCAAGCATCGATCACTAATAAAGAACTAGATACACAATCAGCAGCAAAAAATGTCCTCACCGAATGAGCACCTACTTGAACATTTGGGTGCGCTTTTGATTTAGTAGCATTCGAACGCTCCGACGGTAAACACGCGACATAGTATCGGTCGTAAAATATTTTGCTTTTTAAACATATCTTTGTGAAATAAACTTTAAGCATTTCGTTTAAGGTTGAATTTACATTAATTTATATTTATTTCAACTATTATTACTTAAACACAATTTGGTGCCAGTTTTAAGAGAACTTTTGTTTGGGATTGTGTATCTAGTTCTTTGTTAGTAATCGATGTGGCCAAGACAGATTAAAAAAAAATCCTTTCTTATAACAAAAGATTGCAGCAGGCTTGTATAATTTGTTGAAGCTTAAAATATTAGTATTTGAACTTCAACATCATCATTCGCAGCACAACTACGCCCACTTCTGAATATAGGCCTCTCCCCCAATCCCTATGCTTATGTGCCAGCCTCATCCAGATTCTACTTTCAACTTAGTGGCGTTTTAAAACAAAGTTTTACAAACATGTGATGGAACTAGCCTATGATTTTTATTGGACAGTAACATGCAGCATGCAGCAGTGAGCCGTCCTGCAGTGGTTATAATACTTACTGGGATGCAACGTGGGGACATGTTGCGCCAATCTGTCATCCTTCAGCATGTGCAGGAGTGTAGTCTTGCCAGCATTGTCCAAGCCCAAGAACAGTAGCTTGCCTGACTTCTTCCATAAACCTGTTGTACAATCAACCTCATTAGTTACTTCATACTTATTGTCTCATGAATATTACATATTATCTTATTGAATTATGTAGATGCAATATATAATTATTTTGCATCTTTGTTCTCTATGAAGTTAACTTATTATTACATAATACAGAATTTTATAGCCAGCTCATGAATAAAGATGCCTTATATTTTGGATCAGGAAACAATATGTCAGCTTCAAAAGGCTAAGGATTATTTCTAGGTCAGCGTGTCAAGCTCATGACTAGTGACCTTCATGTTTTCATCACTTAGTAATAGTTACTTTGTTTGTGCTACACTTGTCTATGAATTATTTAGTTGTTGAAAGTTTCTTTGAGCTCAGCTGTAATTGAACTTAATAAACATAAATAAATTTTTTGTTTTAAGTATACAATGTATACTCAGATGGTGCACTTATTTGATTTGTTTAGGCTAGATAGTAATGAAGCATTCTTTATTTATTATGCTGAGCGACATAATGCGGCCCTGATTATTTTAATGTTTGCTCCTTAATTATCAACTCCTTAAACTATCACTTTATTAAATCACTGACTGGAGAAACTAAAGTTACTTTTGATTTTAATAACAATCATTACTGTGGCACAAACTGAGTAAGTTTTAGCACTAGCATTGTGTTCTAATGTATTACAAGTCTTATATTAGTTTCTTTACCATTCTGCTATTCCACAAAGCTGTAATATTTTGATCATTTTGTCAGAATCCTGGTTTAGGACTATTTGAAGTCATCACAAAGGTCTAATAAGAATAGTACTCACCAAGGAATCCAAGAACGCCAGTGAACCAATCCAAGATAAACATTTTGAATCTGGAACGTAGGAAACGATATTATTTCAGGACATCACCACCTTCATCACAAAGAAGAACGTATCAACGTATGGGATGAGTAATGACTTGCAAATCTTTTTGTTATCAATTACGTCGTAGTAGCCAGCAGTGGAATATCACTGAGCAATGCCACCGCACATCACACATGCCGTCAAACTTGTTGAAACATCGAAAACGTAGTAAGAATACAATATTGAATTGAGTAACATTAATGACAGAACGTCATTCGCGTACTTGAAACTTCGGACTTGAATTACACAAAAACGCAAATGAAATACTCACTTTTTAAAATTGAACTAGTTTAACTAATGCTAAAAAGAAGTTTATCACAATATTTCACACTTATTAGCAATATGTTACGTCGCTAAAACCGACGATTTTTCTCAGCAAGGAATATGCGATGAAATATGAATCTGTTGGCAATGACGTACGCTATTTCCGGATGTTGTCACATTGCTATATGGGTGCGATTACAAATTAATCATTTTACTACTTTTTTACTTTTTTTCTACATTGAGGGCCAATAATAATACTTTCAAATGTGTATTTACATAACTTATACTAAAATTAGTAATAACACAAAACTACAACTACTACTACTGGCTCGCCTCAACAATGATAAAATTGGCCCTGCCACCTGGTAAACTCGGGTTTTTAACTTTCAAGTGTGATTTAGTTTTTGTATAGGATTTTGGCTAATTATTGTTGTAGAAGGTTTTAACTAGCATTTAGCTGTTTTTTGGATTTTTAATTATTTTGAACACATCAATAAGTGTGTTGCCATGTTATTAATGCAAAGAATTGTAGTAATTTCCTCGAAGATAAAAAAACTACTTTGTGTTTTACCCAGAAAAAAAAAGAAAATGTGGGACCATTTCACTAGTAAAGATTAAAAAAAAAGAAACTGTGATTTTTTCTTGTCATAGTGATGTCATTTTATTTCTCCGAGGCTTATTACCATTAAAAGTGAATAGTAAAGTTTAAACTAAAATCCTGGCAACATTCACATCCGGATTTCTTTCTAGTTTTTGACAGCTTTCAAAGCTAAAGGTATATTCGAGTTTTATTAAAAAATGCTTTATTTATAACGATTTTTAGAGAAATAATCCCTGTTTCGAATAGTTAAATCCCCCATATAACATCTAGTTCTCCGTACGCGGTAAACAGTGTGTGGATTACTCAGATATTGTAAGGTTACAAAAGTGGTTCTGAAGACAGTGTTGTTATTTTCAGGCTGAGCCATGGCACCGAGGAAAAACAAAGTAGCGAAAGAGGAGGTCCAGGTAACTCTGGGCCCGCAGCACTTGGTGGGCGAGACAGTGTTCGGTGTGGCTCACATTTTTGCCTCTTTCAATGACACATTCGTACACGTTACTGACTTGTCTGGTCGGGAAACCATCGCCCGTGTTACCGGTGGCATGAAGGTGAAGGCTGATCGTGATGAGGCCTCACCCTACGCCGCTATGTTGGCCGCTCAGGTTTGTTTACTATTCACACTTAATGATAATAGCAGTAATTTGTGACTTACATTTTGAGGTTATGTCAGTATTTGGGTGATGAGAATCAGTCCAAGAATCTTGCTTATCTCTCCTCGAGGCTCGAGGATGTCCGAAGATTAACATTGCATCAAAGGAACCTCTGTCCATATTGTACTAACATTTAAAAATTCACCACGAACCTACTTTATCAATTTCCCAATTGTTTTTCATTTTAAAATGAACATTTAAAACTACACAAATATGTAGAGCTACTACCTATTTTATTTTATGTATAGATTGGCAATTTTATTTGATTGCTACGTTTCTACATAATAAAAACAGATCTATTGCTTCTGATCGGACATGATAAACCCTTGTTTGGTTAACAAACATTTTCTATATAGCTGATGTTTTATTTTCCAGGATGTTGCTGAGAAGTGCAAGACTCTTGGCATCACTGCCCTGCACATCAAACTGCGTGCCACCGGTGGCAACAAGACCAAGACACCTGGCCCTGGTGCTCAGTCTGCACTCCGTGCTCTTGCTCGTTCCAGCATGAAGATTGGCCGCATTGAGGATGTTACTCCTGTGCCCTCAGACTCTACTCGCAGGAAGGGTGGCCGAAGAGGTCGCAGGTTGTAATCTGTTAGTTTAAGCATACTGTGGACTTTAAATAAAGGAGTTTGCGGTATTTCTGTGTTTTATTTTGGTTCTTTTTTGTGTAAGATTACCTTATTCTGATGGACGATGCTTTGGGCGTAACTTCGTTAGTACGTTACTAACACACCATCGATTGAGTGTGTAAGGTTGTATGTTTTATTATCTACTTGTATGTTATAACGTTACACGACCGACGATACGCGACGCTTCTTCCGTCAGATGTGCGACCACCTTTAATGTTCCCTGGCATTAGAAATCACATAACCCCTTTCATATTAAGGTCGGGTCACGTTCCGCCGCGGAACGTTCGGTTGACTACGCTCCTAATGTTTTTTTTACTGCGGAACGTTCGGCAGGTGTGGCGCTAGCCTTATGGCCTTAGTCTCTCCCCACTAATAGAGAGATTTCCTTCTAATAACCACGTACATGCTCTTCACAAACATGCCCACTATTATCAGTTGCCATTATCCAATTGCTAATCAAAAACATCAACATGCGGTGATAAAACACTACTTCAATTTCGACATTCGTGAAATTCAACGACGGGCTCGAAAAGAGGCCGTCACAAGCTCCGAGAGGTGATACACTCGTGGTCCGCAGGCAGTTGGCACAAGCCGAGCGGCTTTTTCCCGAACATAAATATCTACATAATTATATTTGATTTTTCATCACACCTATTCGAAAAACGACAATTGCCTATAGAGGATAGCGGGAACAAAATTCAACTTTGCTCCCTAGGGAGTTTGGGGTTTCTCTCTTCTGATTGGTCCACTCCGCGCTTTTGATAGCGTGCTGATTTGTGTAGTTAGGTTTGAGGCGCTCGCGTGAAGGTTTAATGTAAAAAAAAATCGAGTACGTAGCTAATTATTTTTCTCATAAGTAGTGATGAAAAATAGTGTGTATCACTCGGGGACAAAATATTTTGTTCTCGGGCGGCGTATATTGAATTCCTCGCTAACCTCAGGATTCTACTATAGAATCCTTCGCTTAGCTCTGAATTCAAAATAACGCCCTGGAAGAACAAAATATTACTTTGTCCCCATGTAACACAAATAACTATTGCTTTCGGCTGTTTGTCATGAGTCGTGCTACTACAGCACAGCCGGGCGGCAACATTCGATTTTGCCGCCCCGCTCGTGCCGTATCATGTCGACCCGAAATTAGCACGCTTGATATGCGCGATACTACCTATATTATATCTGTGTTTAGGCCTTTGGAGATGTTGTAGGTAAAGCTGATGTTGGTAACATCGTTGATCTCATCATCATCGTTGGTATCTTCACATACAAAATATTAAAATCGCAGAGTGATGTAGCTCAGACGACAAAGCGACAATACTATAGGGATGTTGACAAATTGCTCAGAATGATTTGAATAACCTGAGAAAGAATGAAAGAAATAAAGAATAATGTATATTTGATTGTTGCATGCTTGTCAGAATGTTTATAATAGGTTTGTAGTTTTCATTCCGAAACACCTTGTCACCTGTACCCTAATTACGTAATGCACGAGAAATTGAAATGAATTGAAACAGATTGCTTCATATATAAGTTAGAAAAAATAAATTGAGCAGATTGTTTTTTCGAACTTATGAAGCAATGGATTAGCAATCTGTTTCAATTCATTTCAATTTCTTATTGATCGTGCTTTACGTAATGGTACTGGTCATTGATTTATGTATAGTTTAGGGTAGGGTTGGCAGTGGCAACCATCCTGTTTTCCCAGGACGTGTCCTGTCCTGGGAAA
Source organism: Conistra vaccinii (assembly GCA_948150665.1). Classification (NCBI taxonomy): domain Eukaryota; kingdom Metazoa; phylum Arthropoda; class Insecta; order Lepidoptera; family Noctuidae; genus Conistra; species Conistra vaccinii. The sequence continues at coordinate 19,479,856 of OX411318.1, forward strand.
ACTGTTTTTGGGATGTCCTGGATAATTTTTAAGTAACGTCCTGGGTTTTTAAAGCATCTTGGTAAAGTCCTGTTTTTTAAATTTCGCGCCTTCAACCTTACGTTTATCGTCCGCTCTGCTTGTTTTCTCTTTCTTACCACTATTTTCGCGCACTAGAGCTCTCTCTATCTAACCGTTAGATAGAGAGCTCTAGTGCGCGAGTCTTTCTGTCTGTCGCCATTTTGAATTCTAATAGAATTGTGGCAACATATAAATCGCTACATGCGAACAACGCATCAAAGACCAGAGGGCCTAGACAAAGTAACATTCGATTAGCGACAACGCTAGTAGAAAAGTCAAAATGTATGGGATTGACAAAAGCTATCACGCTATGATCACGTGACGTTTCGATAGCTTTTGTCAATCCCATACATTTTTGACTTTTCTACTAGCGTTGTCGCTAATCGAATGTTACTTTGTCTAGGCCCTCTGACGTCACACAAAGTCCTGAAGTCAAGCAATTAGAGTTTACAGTTTTGTTTTTTTTTTTCGTCACAAAAATCCTGCTTGGATTTGTGTGGCGTCAGGATTTTGTGTGACTTCAGGACTTTGTGTGACGACATGTACCGATTTAAATGTCGCCACAATTCTATTAGAATTCAAAATGGCGACAGACAGAACAGTAATACCAATCACATAACTGCAAAATTCAGTTCTACCAATCGCGAAACGGATTAAGGTAAAATAAACTCACTGTACCTACCTACATAGATTAAGGTCTGATTAGCGTCGACAACTTTAATTGGCTTCTGTCCTTGGTTTGAATAGAACTCAACATCCAAAACAGAATGATAACAGGGAAAGTAATACATAGGTAACGAAAACAAAATAATTGTGAGAACATTGTATGTTATTAACCATATATTAATATTTCAGATAAATAGTTACGTTTTAAAATATACACACTACGCATTTCTACCGTAAACATTTATATAATACATAAGAACTTATAATTTTGAAGTGTGTTACGTTTGTATATAAAACTCCTGGTACATATCGTCAGTGAAGTTCTAACAGTGCGTTAGTCATTTTATGAGTGTTTTGAGATTTTGAATGTCATTGGATAAAGCTTAATGGGGCGCATCGTATCGACCAATCAAAACACGATAAACTGACCAATAAGAACGCGTTATTTGAAAAATAGTTACATTGCGTTTCTGAAGCGTAAGTTACATTAATTTCATACAGTTTTTTCACTCTCCTGTAAAGTAGCCATTTTTGACTTCCGTACTGTTAGAACTTCACTGACGATATACAATATTTCATAAAAAGTTATTGCACAACGTGTTGTGGACCGGCCCGGGGACCTGTTCGGCCCCTTACACTATTCGTGTAGACATGTTAAAGTGTTAATAATACATACATAATTCTAAAAAAACCCTTTATAAATCAACTAGCTGTTTTATATCACACAAACACTTTGTTTCTGTTGCTATTTCTGTTTCCATTTTTACCGTATTTTTTTTAAGGTTTTCTAAACATGCCATGGTCACAGAAATATTTGTGATTGAATAGATATGGGTACTCTTTGAAACCAGCTTCCTGCTAAATTTCATAAATGAGATCAATAGTACACTATAGTATATTAGCACATCTTGAAAACATTGCTCCATGAGCATTCAATTCACCTACAGTTGGGTTGATCTTTCTATCTCACCGCAAACAATAAATTTTTGTCTTTATAAAATCTTACAGTAAAATCAATACTCTTGATAAATAAATATTTCAATCCACAAAATTAGGACCGTAAAACACTAAACAGACTTCCAATTTAATTTTAAACGATAAAAATTGACATATAAAACATTATGCTATAGAACACAAAAATTTAGTTCACTCAGTCAACATAATCACGAATTACGAGAAGTTATAATTATTAGCAACGAAAATTTTAGTTACAACAATAGCTCACATTAGTTTATATCTCATGCCATTAAAAATATTACTATCAATAATAAATTATAAAATAAAATATAAGTGTTATAACAACTGTCTAAACTCGTACAGGTGGCAAGTCGCAGTCGGGAACGATATTATCCTAAACATTAAAACGAGACAATATCCTAACTAGTTCAAGAGTAAGGAGATAAGATCACATATAATTTTAATGGCATAAGTTACCGACTGGTGTCTGTTGGCCCACACACTGAACCGACGTTCAAGATGTTCAGGTAACTAACTACGGCTGGCAGTGGTCTAGTCGCCGGACACGTCGGCCGCCTGCCACGATACAGAAAAACTCATGTAGCTTTTTGATCGTTATATCCAAAAGTGTTTTACTCCTCATGGCAGATGCCCGAACTATTTATACAAAAGTATCCATCCTAAGCCCGAGTTCATACAGGACGGACGTGCGGCGGTCGCACAACGCGCGCGGCTGACGTGGCGGGTCTTCGGGCGGGTCGGGCGGGTCGTACGGGCCGGGTGGGGCGGGTCGTACGGACCGGGTGGGGCGGGCGCCGGGCGCGCGCTACATGGCGGTCTTGAGGCGGATCTTCTTCAGGTGCGGCGGCGCGGGCACGGCGAACGAGCGGCGCTTGCCGGCCGCCAGCGCGTCGTGCGCGCCCGTGCCCAGTGCTCCACCCGCGCCCAGAGCCCCGCCCACGCCCAGTGCTCCACCCGAGCCCAGTGCTCCGCCCGCGCCCAGCACCGTGCCGCCCGCCACGTCCTCCCACGTGCCGCCCAGCATGTCGTCGGACGACGAGGACGCCATGGCGCGGCAGCGGTTGGCGCGTACGCCCGCGCCGCGGCTGGAGCGCGTGAAGCTCCGCTTGCTGAGCTTGGCGGACACGACAGAGACGCGCGTGGACTCCGCGTCGTCGGCGGAGCGCCGGCTCACCTTCGCCTTGACCACGCCCCCCGCCACCTGCGTCTTACTCGAGTTGGGTTTCCGAATGGCTAAAATGTTCCTTCGTTTCGTCGATAACGTTTTAGGCTTGGGTTCGTTCTCGCTCAGATACTTGGTGCGAGAGGTGGTCTTAACGGGCTCGTTCTTCTTGCTGAACTTCATGCTGAGGTGCATGATGTCGTGTCCGGAGTGCGGCGCGAGCACAGGCGAGTTGCGCTTGCGCTCCGAGTCTGTCTTGGCGCCGACGTACGTGTTCTCCTTGCGCTCCTCCGTCACTTTCCCCTTTGAGCGCGCGTACAGCGGCAGGCGCACGGGAGAGGACGTCTTGGGCCGCAGACGAGACATCGTCAACTAGAAAGAAACGCGAGCATTTACAGATAACGTGGCAATTATGATTCACAAATGGTTGATGATAGCAAAGAATCGAATGCTACTATTAAATCCACTCCGTAACTTTAGTAAGTACTGTAATTATAGTTTAATTATGTTAAATGATCATCGAACAGCACACTTCCACTCCCACAATAATATTCTTACCACGACTAGTATAAAACGCTTGTTGTGTTTAGTAGTTTAACACTGAAAATTAAAGAGTAAAAGTAGTGTTATCAACAGAGAAAAGTGTGAATAGTATTGAAGCGTGCAGAGTAAGGTCAAAATGTTTAGCGTACAAGACATTTGTAATGTATAAGTGTGTTAGGTCGGTTCCTGATTGATGGTTATGGGCTCAGCACTGCTGCATCGCGGCGAAACCATACAGCTAATCGTGTTTTAACCCCTTTGTTTTAATACTGTCGATTTTCCTCAATAAACGCCACAAAAAGTCACCTGACAGGGTCTCACGCAGTTTGAATCGCCAAAATTCTAATTTTCTTACTGGCCTGCATTTATCATTCAGAAACCGTGCACATTTTCTTCAGCCAGTTTGTTAGTACATACCTGTGGCCGCATGGTGCGTGTATGTGCTCGCAGCCACTCCCTGACGGCGGTCAGGTTGCGGTGCTCGGAGCACGGGATGCGCGAGTTGGGATGCTGCCCCGTAAGGTCTAGTATCGACGCGCCGAGAGAACGACCCACCTACACAGTAATGTTGCTTTATGTTATGCCGACCAAATCTATTTTGAAAGTTTTGTTTAGTTGGTCTATCGGTTTTTAAAAGTTTGATCAAATATCGGAAGCTGTTTAAATTATTTGTATGCTAATAAAACAAACTCCAAGCATTTATTTCAATTAAATCAATTACAGGTACGTCAAGAATGTTATTATATTGGTTTAATTAACAACCGTTGTAAAGTCATTCCTTTTTGTAATACATGTTATAATAAGAATAACAATCTACTTTACTTTCATTTTGCTCTGCGTGTCGTCGCGATCATTGGACCTTCGAGCCGGATGCTTAATATTGAGTAAGTTAAAATCATGAAATGAGTTGTTTCATTTTCCGCCAACAAAAATCAGAGTAGAAAGAGTATCAAAGAAAGGAGACAAAGATACTATGTTTGTAACCAATGATATTATAAGTATAAAGACGTAGGTAGGTTATCTGCTCAACATTCGATCTTCAAAAACGGCACAATGTCACACTATTAGATGACACGTGGAAGTAGGACGGCATGACGTAATTATCGGGAGCGAAAAAGAGACAAGACGAAGAAAATGTGGCTAATTAGCCACATTTTAACGTGTCGCTTGCTGAGCGCCTATAACCTATCTACACCTTTTTACTTATTATATCATTGTTTGTAACAACAACCATCACATGGCTCGAAGGACTAATGATCGCGACGACAGGTCGTAGTGGAGCAAAATCAAAGTAAGTCAGTCAGAAAGATGTTAGTTACCCAATCTAAAGCGTAGTAGGTTCCTAGGGAGAAGAACGGGCAAGTAAATAGAGTTACTTGCCCGTTCTTCTCTCGACACTCTTTTAAATTAATCAAGGAATTTGATAGTGAATTTAGTAATCAGACATTTGATCCTGCTTTTATTAACCGAGGGAATCTAGCTTCATACACAAATTTATTAGTGTATCATATTCACAGTAGGTTCCAATAACCTCATACCTGTTTACTAATAAAGGCTAAATAAGTTATACATTAATAAGATACCGTCATTGCCATTATACATTCTTCGATGTGTAACAATTAAAATTATTTGATTTACATTGTACATACAAGCATTGCCATTTCGGAAAAACATAGGCAGTAAATAGTTTTATCTACTCTCATATAGTAAAATTCGAATTGTAAACTTCAAAATTAGTTTTTTTGATTTACTTAATAAACACAATACCGAAATTTGAAAATAGAATCATAATTATCTTATCCTAAAAGTTGGCAACGTCGCAAATAGCTGTCAAGTCTTTACTTGTTTTGATTAATTTGGTAATATTACTATAGGGAAATAAGAAATCTAGTTAACTAGTGAACTAAAATATTGATTATCAAATGCTGTTGCCCACTTTCAGAATGAACGCTTTTAACAGTTTTTCTGTTGCGGCCGCATCTGCGTCTATCGTGAGTTCGTGACATAGCATTGCGTGCCAAAGCTTTGCATGTTTTGCTCGCTAAAAAATTATCGCGCTAATGCGGTGGTCACATTTGCAGCATCGCCACGTTTATTATGTACCGCTTCCCGGGCGATATGTGCTACGCAGCCCGAACTATCGCGACGATAACCTATAATGGTTGATCATATCTGCGTGTATCGTATCATAATAAAATAATGTTATAAAACAATTTTTTTACCAATACGTTATAGGGCAAATCTAAGAAGTTTCCATCAATTATTTTTTCTAATGGAACGGATATGCGGGGCGCGCCCTTTTCATAGCATTACAAAAAGTTTTAATTCCAATTTATACTTGTCTGCGGCAGCGGCCGCTTTAGCGCATGCGTGGTGATTGACTGGGTTTTGGTGCCATTCATACGTTTTGTTGTAATTTCGTGGAAAAAATTTCTTACTTTTTTAACTTTGGTCTTTTATTTTGTAGGTTCACAGCCAGTTACACAAAGACAAACATAACGTAATGGATCATTAACGCTAATGAATTCATTAATTTGTTCAAAGAACCATTAAAATCGAGTCTAATGTTGCAACTAGTTAATGGAAGATTAGCATTTAATGACAGCTTTAAAAGTTAAAGTTCCTTTCTGCAACTGGCGCTCAATCCCAATGTATGAGAGTAGATAAAGTAGTGTGTGAAACTGCACATGACTAGGTATTAAAACACTCGTGTGATAGTATTAAAAACCTCACCTATCACTCGTGTTTTAATACCCCTCACATTATGCAACAGTTTCATAAACTACTACCTATTAATATTGTATTAATTTGTATTACATTATTTTGAAACTAAGCCGGCGCCATAGCTATAATTTTTGTCAAATATTTACACTATCGATTACTTTCATAGATTGTAGTAATCTCAGTCACCTTTGAATTAGTCTCAGGGTATTTTGAAAAATATAAAATAAGTGCTTTAATAAGCAGCAAGTGTTAATATTAATAATAAAGTATCTGGAGATTTTTGAAGAGGGATATTGTACAAAGCATTTATTTACTAAAGCAATTTTCAAACTACTTGACTTAAACACAGAATAGTACAGAAGGAGCACTCCGCATTTTAGGTATGAAGCTACAAGTACGCGGCGGACTCGCCTTGTCGGGCCAATTCAGTAAGCGTAACGTAGTCAGAAGATATAAGAGTTACGTGATAGAAAGAGAGGCAACTTCTAGGTGAATATACCTGTAGGTAATTATCGCTGTAGGACCTGAATTGCACTTTATTGTGTCGTACCAAAAGTCGCTTTTTATTCAAATTATTTCGCGGAGTTGAACCATCTGTATTAATCTGTGACTTGGTGCTCGATCACGTTGAATTTGCGGGCGCGGGCGCGAGCGCGGTTTCTTTCACCGCACCTGCGTTTGTACGTGAACACTCGCATATTATTCTATGTGTTTGATATTTTGTGACCGCGCCCGCGAGTTCAACGTGATCGAGCACTTAGTGCTTGTTCACGTAGGAACGCGCGGGCGCGGCGGCGTGTGCGCGCACGGTAGACGTGGCGAGCTTGTGTTCACATTGACCGCCAGGCGTTTGCGCGAGTGTGACGTGATGTCAGAGGTTGCAAACATGGATGATGATCCAACTAAGAAGAAAAATAAATTTTCTTATTAGAAATATTTCTGTTCATATGATTACTGTGTTTGCTTTACCAAATTGGAGTTCTAGCCTGAACAGCACTGATAAACTCTTCTGTGTTCAACGACATGATGAAAACGTGCTATCGTTTGTGGCGATAAGTTCAAACTGGTTGAACTTACCTGACGCCGCGAGTGAGCCGCACGCTCCACCGCTAGTTCGACGTGAACACACATAAACAACATCAAACGTTTGATATTGCCGCTAGCGCGCAGCACGCGCCAGTCGCTAGCATGCCTGCTACTTTCACCGCACCTGCGTTTTGTACGTGAACACTTGCATATGATTCTATGTGTTTGATATTTCGTGACCGCGCCCGCGAGTTAACGTGAACAAGCACTTAAAGCAAATACTTATGGGTAATTATAATACTGTTTATGTACTGTACTGTTTATATTTTAAGAAAATAATATACAGTATACTAGCGTTTACAAGGTTTAAGACAAACCTGTGCGGGGGCTATCTCTTCGAAAACCTCCAGATTCTTTGCACGACAGTGTCTTACCTGAAACGTGTTTACACACTAAGGACCGTATTAATAAACCGTATTTAAAACATATTAGTCTTTTTTGGCTTCGTTGCAGATGTTTTGGAATTCTTGGCATACTTTCAGGGGGATTAAGTACTCATTATCATGAACAGCTTTCACTACAGGACCAATTGGTTGCTCAAAATAGTAGTTTTTTTTTTCTATTAAGGCAGCTCACAGGATAATTAGGTTCATTAAAACGGCCTAAGTTTGGTTCGCCTGTCTTTTTAAAAGTTACGATGACACTATTACTGGTAAATAAAATACATTTCTTCGACACTGCGAGCGAGCGAAGTAAATAAGTGAAAGTCAATAAAAGAGCCGCCGCACACTTGGGCACAGTATAAATATGGACAGTATGGAAACTAGGCATATTTGTTGAAATAATTACCTACCCTCCATTTTTTCCCTTCATTTTCCAAAACATCGAGGCGACCGCCGACAGCACCGCGACAATCGCTTGGGGTCTCGTCAATGAGCGCGTCTGTGTGAGTGTGCCGTTGCGAATGTTTACTACGTCGTTTCTGTACTGTCAATATTTACCCTGTGATTTGGGCACTGTGATTGCCCAAAATATCGATATTACGAGCATATCGCAAAGTCGAAAATAAATAAACTTAAGTATTAATTTAAGTTTATTTATTTTCGACTTTATTTCAATTCTCACAAAGTACATATTTTTTGGCAGTGAAAACCAAGCTTTGCTGCTCTTCGCCAGGTGTGCGCTGGTCTTTACGTGAATATTGAGAAAAAGCACAATCATAACTACCGTGGAAACATTTAACAGAAATGTTTTATTTGCTTTTAGAACGGTACTCAGTCAAAAATCAGGGAATTTTTGACTTTACGAACAAAAGGTCGTCTCCCAGTGCCGACTAAAAATCAACGCTTCGCAACATCTACCTAGATGACGTGCGGCGCACAAACCTGGAAAGGGTTTACCTCTTCGAAGATGTGCGGCGTGTACTTGGGTGGCAGCGGGGCCGGAGGGACCAGCGGGACGGCCCCGGGGCCGTCGCGGACTGTCGGAGGGAGCACATTGACCAGGCGCCCCGTGTTGTAGTTACACTCTAAGGTGTATGAGCGGACTAGGCCCGTGGCTTTGAACACCGCGACCCGGCCTGAGCCCTCCCTGGACATACCATCGCGGCGGTCCCTGATATAATATAATAGAGAATATTATTTATTGTTGCTGTTGGTGGTTAACAAATAAAGTAGGTCAACATTAAAATAGTATCTCTACAAGTCTACAGCATACCTCTCGCGTGTCCATTAATCATCATTCTCCAGCCCTTATCCCATTTTATTTGTGGTCGGCGCAATACGTCCTTTTCTTCCATACTTCTCTATTAGTCGTCATCTCGGTGATCACCCCATATCATTTTCACACAGTCCATCCATCGTTTTTTTGGTCTCCCCCTACTCTTATAGCCATCGACATTCATACTCAAAACTTTCCTCACGAAATTTTCCTCATTCCTCCGCATCACATGCCCATACCATGACAACCGATTTCCGCACAACTTTTCGGTCACCGGTGCCACTTTCAGACTTCCTCTTATGTACTCATTTCTGATTCTATCCATTCGTGTAACACCACACATCCCTCTTAGTTTTCTCATCTCAGTATGCAATTTCCTTTCATTCATCCCTTTTGTGGCCCAACATTCTGATCCATACAAGACAGCAGGTCTAACCATTGTTTTATAAATCTGCCCCTTAAGTTAATAGGAAAATAAATAAAAATAATATTCTAACATGGATAAACAGAATGCTAAACTTTACAGTCCGTCCGTAGATAGAATGCGAGATGTGCATGAACCTTAATACAATATGCTACTCACTTGAGATACATATTCCGTTCAGTAAAGTTGCAGGAAGAGAAGTGGAAGTGCAGGTTGTTCATGGACATGATGCGAGGCAGCAGCATGCATTCCACGCAGCTCTCCAGGTCATCGAAGTGATTGCCATACATGAATATACCTGGGAAAAAGGGTTGGTGGTCAGTTTGGAGGTGAAGAAAACTGTCAAATAAGTTAAGTAAGTAAGTTTATTTATTTGTTTGAACATGGTGTACATACATTGCATGCAAGATATTAAATACAGAAAAATGTTCTATCATGTTCAGCCGCGTATTGTGGCGTACAAATTGGTCAGAAGAGATGGTGCACAAACCGCGACTCTGATATTTATCATTACATTATAAAATTTCTTATTATATCATAATTACTTATTATACGATATTATTAATTACAATTCAATGTCCATACTTACTTTTAATTAAGTCATTATAAATTTTAATTCTATCAACAATAAAAACAATACATTAGTTCCGCGTAGATGGCGCAACACTGCTATAGTACATTACTGTAGAGGCCAGCAATTAGGGCATTAGGCCATCAATACCTGGTTCCGGCCAAAGCTTGTATAGTACTTTTCTCAAACAATGCGCGGAAATTCAAACTAAGTAAATAAATTATAAATTCCAGTACCCTAATTACGTAATGCACGATCAATAATAAATTGAAATGAATTGAAACAGATTGTTAGTCTTATGAAGCAATGGACTAGCAATCTGTTTCAATTCATTTCAATTTATTATTGATCGTGCATTACGTAATTAGGGTACAGAATCAATGACGAACAAAGAAAACTTTTCAACGCGCCCGTTCATTTGTTTCTTCTTTACTATAAACAGCTCCATTTGCTAAGCCAGTTCCAAATTCAAATAAAATCTTTGATAAGTTACTTCCTTGGTTGCCATGTGTTGAAGTAAAAAGTTAGTTCAATTTTTAAATAACACGACAGATATGAGTTTTCATAGTAATTTATTTGGCCGCTAAACACGACAGATATGGATTTTCATACTAAGATTGCTGGCCGGGACCTCGCTGGTTTTTGACCAGTACAGCAATTTCGATTTATCTCGAAGAAGGTTGTCAAAATAATGTTCGAATTTGCAAGCATGTTTGAGAAAAGGTCTATTTAAATCTTTGTTTCCAATTGATGTTATTTCCATTATGTTATTAGTTTATACAAACATCAACATTATGTAAGTGTAAATAAAGCTGATTTTAGACTGATTACTCCTGTTCAAAAATTCATAAAAATATGAAGTAGTAGCACAAACTGAACCTTATGTGTAAGCATTAGAGCTGTTTTTCCTGAAGCTCGTGATTTTTTACATGTTAGGCAAATAAATTCCGAACGCAGATTACAAGGATCATTGGTTATTGACCGAGACCGCTGTTCTCCGCTTCAGTGAACAGGGATTTGCGAACTTGTTTAAAAATTCATACGAAACCGGGAAGTGGAGCTGGGGAGCAGAGCGGGAAAGTGGAAAAATCCCGCCGCGGGGTATTGCAGCTTGCTCAAATTACTCGTCGCGTGAACTCGGCCTAGCTTCGTACAGTCCGCAATCCTGCCACAATGGACAGACAGTTCGCACAACTTCACTCCGCATTACTCCCTCGCTCCGCTCCGCTGCCTCGCTCCGTGTCAATGGACTAAAGACAACTGGAAAAAAGAATGTTTACTTAAAATCTTCGGTATACCCTTACCTTTTTTAGAAGCATGTCCATGCAAATCTATATACAAGTACAGGCCGGACTCGACCTCTTTAGGCGGACCCAGAGAGGTTGAGACCTTCATTGGCGCGTTGTTGTTGTTGTTGGCACTGATGCTAGGCACCGGCGCGCACTTTTTCTTGCCTTGCTTCGCCGACTTGGGCTTGTCTTCTTTTGGAGGTGGGTGGAAGGGCTGAAAACATTTTTGTTGATGAATTTATAATGAATTGCAATTATAACAATGATGAAAAATGATGTTGTACCCGTTTTAGGTGGAAAAAAGTCATTTAGAAAGTTTCAAAATACTTTTTTTACATCAAAAACGAAATATTCGTTGTTACGATATTAATTATTGCATTTCATAATCAATATTTTAGTTCGCTAGTTAGCCACATTTCTTATTTCCATACAGTATTATTTCCAAATTAATCAAAACAGGTAAATATTTGACAGCTATTTACGACTTTGAGGATGTACGTACTTAAGGTGATTTAAAATTAGAATTTCACTACAAATTGGCATCCACATGTATGTTTTTTGATCTATTTTTTTACATTTTATTCAAACACTTTTAGAATGGACCATACTTGAAATGTGAAGCCATAGAACTGGATGAATATGAATGTTGTTCAAGGATTATCATCCTGGATGATTTCATTGCGTGATTCACTTTGGATGTGCATTCAAATGATGGTAAGTGTGTATACTCACGAGGAGCGGCAGCACGTCCCCGGCGCTGGGCGCGGCCGGCGAGCGGCAGTCGGCGGCGCAGCGCCGCTCCGCACTGTCGCCCGCCGACACCGCCACGCTCGTCGTCGACACCACGGAGCATACCTTCTGTATTAACAGACAAACATACGCATTGAAGAGAACTCAGGATATCAAAGAGAACATTGACTCATTGGCTTATTGGCAAATGACCTACTTACAGAAATAAAATCATTTATCAATGAGGCATAAAATGAGATGAAGTTAAGTTCAAAATGTCTAACTGCGAAATGTTGAATGGACGGTTCCATTTCTAGGATCACCCCTAAAAATGCTTACTAAATTAGTGTCCCCATTAAACATGAATGTCTAATTCCCAGTTCTCAAAATGCGCTGGTTAGAATGCTTTATTTTGTAAAATTACTCGGCAAACTATTTGGATCATCCATGTTGAAATATCCATTGGTAACATTCCTGAGTTAAAAATCCAAACATTAGTTTTATCTGGTTATTGGGAGTATTCGAAACTCATCAAAAGCAATCGATGCCCTTACATGCACTCAAAGTGGAAATGGGCAGGCCATGTTGCAAGATTGCAGGACAATAGATGGGCCAAAAAGATTGACTTCTTGGAAGGGACCGGTTGGCAAGCGTAAACGAGGAAGACCACACACTCGCTAGGAAGACGAGATCGTGCGTATAGCTGGATCACGCTGGATGGACGGGGAGAAACTAGCATTCTCAGGAGGAGGCCTTCACCTCAAGGGTTCTCAAATAAAAATTAAAAATGAATACATTTAAATTAGTCATCAATACTGAAAAACTTAGAGAAATATAAGGCTATTTTGATTTTTATTTTGAGTATAAGAAAACTTACAATTTCTTCGTTGGATTCCGTGATCACGTATCTCTTGAAGCAGTTGGTACAGAAGTGGATGTTCTCATCTTTGGACAAGGAATCCACGTCCTGTGACTGTGGACAAAGGTTACAAACAATTTATTTAACTGTCCTTCAACATGTTATAAAGTTTTAAGGAGTTATAAAGGATCTGGGAAAAATAATGTGAAGTCAATAGAAAGATCTAGGATGACCTTCATGACCTTGTATGTAGTAATTTTTTTACGTGTCGAAAATGAATCACTCAAATGGTTTTCTAATAAAAATGTGTCTTGCGAAGTGGTGTATAACGGTTTTGATTTTTAAATCTATACTAATATAATATAGCTAAAGAGTTTGTTTGTTTGAACGCGCTTTTTTCTGGAACCGGTCGAAGTGGCGGTGCTTGGGGGAGGCCTATGTCCAGCAGTGGACGTCTTTCGGCTGAAATGATGATGATGATTCTCTGGAAATAATGCAAAAAGATTGGAAAAAATCTTTTTGCATTTCATAGCCGAATTCTTGAGAATGGTTATAGGCTATTTAAAATCACGCAACGAGCCATAGCAGCCAAGCAAAACGAAAAAAAGTCAGAAAGAACGCTAACGAAGTAATAGCACGGGCGGGTGATGCGATGCGATGCGGTGGTTCGGGGGCCGCGGGAGTTTTATAAAATTGTAGCTGTTATTTTAGTTTAATGTGTGTCTTACGACTTCCACGAAGAACGAAATCGCCGGCTAAAGCTAGTATTATTATAAAATGCCAAATATCTGTATGACTCTCCATTAGTGGCTTATAACTCAAGAAACATTATTTATTATTATTTTGTAACGTGAGGTAACGCAAGTCTATTTATAACTTTCTTTCCAATTTCCACTTAAAGAAACATCAACTTCATGAAAGAGTAACTAAAGTTGATTTTAGACTGACTAGTATAGTTGAAAAATTCATAATAAAAATGAAGTTGTAGCGCAAACTGAACCTTATGTGTAGGCATTACAGTTGTTTTTCATAAAACTCGTGTTTGTTTACATGTTTGGCAAATAATTTGCGAAAGCAGATTAAATAAAAAAGGACTCTATTACCTTCTTGGATTGCTCGTCAATTTGTTGTCTCTGGTGTTCTCTGTACTCGTCTATGGAGGTGTGGTAAGATGACGTAAGGTCTTGACGGTTCTGGGTGGGAAAAGGAAGAAGTTTGGATAGGATGCGGGGATTACAAAGATACTAATAATATTAGTGTAATTGCCTGTAAAGTACTGCCTACCTACACTGTTGGCCCGACAAGACGAGCCCGCAGCGTTCTGGTAGCTTCATACCTAAAATGCGGAGTGCGCCTTCTGTACTATTCTGTGACAAAAGCTGAGAAGCCGGAATTTTTGAAGTGAAAACTTTTTTAGCGGCATTGTGCACTTTTTTTGGGATGGGTAAAAAATTTTAAACTCGCGTCAGGACGTGACCGTAAGATCCGTTGCCTAGCAACCGACAAAGTAATTATCAAAATAAATAGTTTTTGACATTACATAAAGATTGCGAGGTAAGAAATTTTACCCATATTGATGGGTAAAAAAAAGCATTCAAAACATACTTCATGGAAAGTGTTTAGATAAATTGTTTATTTTTGTTAGACTATCATTTTGAAAATAAATAATTATACTACTACTACTAATGAATATTGTATTTAACCACATAAATTATAGTACTTTTATACCTTTTATACTGATAAATAAAGCAGTTCGTGCGAAATTATTCCCTAACCATTCCAAAATATTCAAAAATGCACAACGTTAATGTTCAAGTTTTCACTTCTGCCGGCACTCCCGGAGTGCAACCCGTTGTTTTTTAATCCCCATTATAAGTTATCAGAAAATTTAAATCGGCCTTAAAGTTAGGTGATGCAATACGTACCAGAGACATATTATATCCAGGCACCATGCTAGTGATGCCGGGCATGGTGACTTCCAACTTGGACACCGCGAGTCGGCACTCCTGGCACCAACCCAGCTTCAAGTTGGATATACGAGAGTCCCGGCCGCTCATTGTACTGTCGCTGTGAATGATTTTTAAGGATGAATGTAAATTTTCGTTGGTAAAATAATTATTTACATCATAATCTGATTGTTATGTGTTAGTGGTAACGGACCCGACCTACGAGTTGTAGGTCGTAGGTTCGAACCCAAGCAGGCGCTTTACTTTGTGTAAATAATTTCATCACCACTGCTCTCAAAACGGTGAAGGAAAACATCGTGAGGAAACCGGCATGTCTTAGAACTAAAATTTCGAAGACATGTGACATCTACCAACCCGCACTAGGCCCCCGTGGTAGATTACAGCCCACTCCCTCTCACAGAGCTCAGAGAGGTGGCCTGTGTCCCAGCAGTGGGAACATTAATAGGGTGATTATGATTATGATGATACACATCCGCCAGTTATACTCGTATTTACCCAGTAACAGTCGATGTCGACTCCATAAGCAGACTTATACTGTTCTTCAGCGTATCACGTAGTGGTCGCAGCGGATTGGGTGTCTGAAAGTTGAGCTCATCACTAGTACTCAAATGAACCGTGGACCCCAAACAGGTCCGTAGCGTGTTGTCGTTTAGTAAGGAGGAAGTGTCCTCGGTCGCGTGCTTAGAAGACGTGTTGCTCGTCTGTGATGGCTGCTCTTGAAGTTTCATATCGTACACCTGAGAGTAAAACCAAAATCATTTATTTGCGTAGGTAAATAAGGTTCTGATAGTTCTGAATTTACATTTTGATCTCACTATTGGCTACAGCACCCTCGAAAACTACGAAAACGACACCTATGACGAAAAATGAGAAAAATTTCGACGCCATCTTGGGTTTTTGTTTTGACCAAATTTACAATTTCTCTCTCTCTATCGAATTAGAAGAAGACAGACGGAAGCATGAAGTCGCGTTAAAGAACTTTATAACAAAAACTCGTTTACTATGTTACACTTTGAAGTCGCAATAAGAAAGCCGTGCCTCTGGATTATGTCACATGGTTGACCCTTGCTGGCATTTAAGACACACAAAATGTGTGATTCAAGCCTATAGATCCTATCATGCCTTTAATTTCGGGGAGCGAATTCTACAAACTTAATTATTATTTAAAGACATTAATAAATTAACTTGAATAATGCATGCAGTTAGTAAATTATATTAAACTAGCTTTAGCCCGCCGCTTTGCCCGCGTGGAGGTCGGAAATTATCCCACGTGAACGTACTACCGAGATATTTTACAGAATACATCGGGTTTCCAGGTTGTTAAGGAAAATTTCAATGCTAAAAGATTTCTCCTCAGATACGAGGGCTGCACTAAAAGTATCGGGAATGGAATATTTCCACTGTTCCTGTCATATTAAAATCTTTTTAATTGAAAATCCTTGGTTTAAAAAATCGAATACCATTTATTGCACGACTCATAATGCGAAGCATTAGAGTGTGCTCTACGATCGAAAAATATATTTTGCCCCATTTCTGCAACTGTTTTTATTGTTACACTCCTGCTAGTACACAGAACCTACTTAATTTATATACCATTGCATAGATGATTAAATGGATTTTAATTTATTATAATGGATTAGATTATAATAATTGATTTAATGCAGCAGAAATGGAAAAAGCATCAAATTAGTTGAAAAAAAATTCCTGTCCGTCAATTTATGAACCCTGAAAACATTGTAGCTTGCGATAAAATCAATTAATTGAGTCAATGTTTTTTTTATACATTCATTTCATCCATAGAAGGAACCCTATTGAAAATGGCTCTTTTATTCAAAGTAGTTTAATTATAATTAATAAAATACTAACTAAAATATACTATCAAAGAAGACACCGCGAACAAAAAATGTGTCCCTTGGATGCTTTGACGTTTGACTACTGCGGTGCATGCGCGTTGCGAGGAAATTCTCATAGAGTAATGCACCCGCAGATGCGACACAGTCTGCTTCTTCTGCCTACTTGATATCTAACACAGTTTTAACTGCAGAACATTATTCTAATTTCCATTGTATTAATGATGAACATTATGTGAGATGGTTCACTTGGCAACCACGTTTGCTCATTACGATTTTTTTGCACAAATGTTATCCATTTTTCCCTTGTTTCCTGGAGCTCGGACGTGGAAATCTTAAAGGCAAAAATGCCACAAATTGTAATAATTATTTGATGACAAATAACCATAATATAATAAAACAAACATTAATATCAGCGTTCAAAATATTAGATACTTATTATAAAAAAAATCCGCCATAAAAACAAACGGCAGCTATTTGTACCTACACTTCACTTCTGAATGTTTTAGTCTATGGCGAATGGCGCCGTAAAATATTTTGTTCATATTTCAGTTTAAAACTTTAGAGGTATGAGGAACAGGGTGTAAAGTTCACTCATCCTCATTTGAAAAGGGAGGATCCTCCGGCCAGACGGGTGTTTGTGTCTGGCGGGCAACTGCCCGTAAGTTGATTTCGGATAGTTTTATCTGTGTGACGTCATGTCTTTGCTGCGTAGCTCGTATGTGGTGGTGTAACTGCTACATTATTCCCCTCCGGAGACCGGAGGTCGATATGAGAGAGATTGATATCGATGCGAGTTTAGAAATTTTACCTATATTGATGGGTAAAAAAGCAGTCAAAACATACTTCATGAAAAGTGATAAATTGTAAATTTTTGTTAGAAACTATGTTTTAAATTTCTTTTTCGTTTATGAATGAGAGTTATGAACTTATGAGGCGTGCACTTTTGGATTTTCCAAACTATTTATTTATAAAAAGATTCTCGGTCTTGTCACAAGGTTTTGTCAAACTTGTTTAGTCGTTGAGAAAATTCAATAGCGATGATTTATTATAACTTTCGAAGTGGTTTAACACAAAAACAGTGTATTGACCGGATGATTTCTGCATTTGGTGATGAAGCCCCATCCAAAACCACAATTTATCGCTGGTTTGCTAAATTTCAACGTGGACGTGTCAAGCTCCGTGATGATCCCCGTCAAGGTCGTCCAAAAACTGCAGTCACCCAAGAAAACGTTGATGCTGTGCGTAAGCTGATTGAGGAAGATCGACATGTGACATACTGCGAAATTCAGGCAACTTTAGACATTGGCATGAGTCAAATACAAATAATCTTGCATGAACAATTAGGTGTAAAAAAGTTGTTTTCCCGATGGATACAGCATTCGCTCTGTGAAGAGCAAAAAGCGGCTCGCGTTATACTTAGTGCGTCAGAACTCTCGAAAGATTCCACGCAGGATCCTCAAA
The DNA here is from genome assembly GCA_948150665.1 of Conistra vaccinii. Classification (NCBI taxonomy): domain Eukaryota; kingdom Metazoa; phylum Arthropoda; class Insecta; order Lepidoptera; family Noctuidae; genus Conistra; species Conistra vaccinii. Next base: position 19,497,887 of record OX411318.1, read on the forward strand.
TGCTGTATACAACATCGTATCAGGTGACGAATCCTGGATATACGCGTACGAACCCGAAACAAAAAACCAGTCACGAGTTTGGGTATTCGAAAATGAGTTAAAGCCAACAAAAATTGTTCGTTCACGGAGTGTTGCAAAAAAAATGGTGGCCACGTTTGTCTCCAAAACCGGCCATGTTACAACTATTCCTCTTGAGGGACAAAGAAGGTTAATGCAGAATGGTATGCTAGCATTTGTTTGCCACAAGTCGTTTCTGAACTCCGTAAAGAGAACTGCAACCGCCGCATCATCCTCCATCACGACAATTCGAGTTCTCACACCGCGCACAGAACAAAAGAGTTTTTAGAGCAAGAAATCATAGAATTATTAGACCATCCGCCGTACAGCCCCGACCTAAGCCCTAATGATTTCTATACTTTCCCTAAAATAAAGAATAAATTGCGTGGACAGAGATTTTCATGACCTGAAGAAGCTGTGGACGCCTACAAAACGGCCATTTTGGAGACCCCAACTTCCGAATGGAATGGTTGCTTCAATGATTGGTTCCATCGTATGGAAAAATGTGTCAAATTTCGCGGAGAATACTTCGAAAAGCAATAAATACATTTTTAAATAGTAATGTTGTGTCACTTCCTTGAAACCCGAAATTTTCAGTGCCGTCCTCGTACAAATACTACCTGCAATCTTAGTAACATCAGTAATAAAAGCAATAAAACAGGAAATCACTGAGTGTTATGTTCGGCCTATTTTATTTATTTTACTGTAACATTAACACATTCGCTTTTAACCCAGATAGTATTGCTATGTTAGTGCTTACTAGATGCATTCGCTTTTTATTCAAACGTTATCTGAAATTGTTGTGATGTTTGTACTTTAAAATAGTACGCTAACAATATAGTACCTATATATTTTACATTAATTAATAAAAAAATATAAGGATAAGTTCTAATGTAAGTATATCTAGACCAATTTATACAGGTATACATGACATTCAAATGAAACAATCTTCTAAAATAAAATTATATAAAACTAGCTGCGTCCCGCGGTTTCACCCGTATAAGTCTCGACCCCGTGGGAATATCGGGATAAAAAGTATCCTATGTCCTAACCAGAGTCATGGTCTACCCATGGGCCAAGTTTCATCCTAATCAATTTTAGTGTGAAAGACTGAAAGCGTAACAAACAAACAAAGAAACTCCTTTTCGCATTTATAATATTAGTTAGAATTTAATCAAATTTGGTAACAATGTATAATCTAAGAAGTCAAGAAAATGAGGTTTGGTAAAGAATTTATATTTACACAAACCGTGCGCACGATGGGATTCCCCTATCGGCTAAAATGTGGATCTTCCATAAAAACTTCCATCCCCTATTTAACCCTTTTAGGAGTGAATTTTCAATTTTGACATAAGATTTCGAGGTCAAGAGTAAACCTATATAGTATTTAAAACAAAAAGAACAAAATACTTAATTCTTTTATTCTGGTTTGTTTCGGATTGGATTCCTACGCTTTTCTGACCTCTGATGAAAGAAGTTTTGTGGGCAACGTTTTCACTCACATCTGCCTTGTAAATACCTTTTATTAGTCGCCTTTCAGTCATCCTCTCAACATGGCTAAACTACTAAGCGTACACTTTTTATTGTTATAACAACATTGGAATTTAAGATACATTTATTCGTTGTATGTAAGGTCTCGTACTAAAAGGTCATCACATACGTCAAAAGGTTAATCAGATCGTGTTTTAATTATAACGAGAGGATATGAAAGCTCTCAATATAATCCGCTTTTGCGTCGCTTCGCTGACTTTATTTCAAATTGACACGATAAGCTTTACGATGTATTAATTCAGGCACTTTTCACGGATCGCTTGACGCAAAATTAATTAAAGAGTAGGATTAAGTAAAATATCAGAACATTGCTCAAAATAATTATCGATAATCCTTACGGTTCTGATATATGTATGTATGTTAGCATGTCTTTTAAATCCAAACAATCTGCTATCCATTTTGGTATCTTTGGCGGAAAATAATTTTAATTTCTTTCTTAGTGAAGCTGGTAGTTGAGTTCCTTACATGAAATAATTTATTTAATTAATTATTATGTGTATACTTTTTACACTACGAGGCAACTTGATGTCAAAATTATCGATTACATTTTTGCATCTTAATAAGCTTGAAATTATAAGCAATAGCTATTTAAATGTACCGGTTTCAGCCAGCTTTTACCATGCAGCTAAATTATAATTTGTGAATCCTTTTATTCGTCCACAAATATTTGAAATGGTTATGCAGCTCACGAAATCACAATTATTTAGCAAAATATATGGCAGTCATTGTACTGTTTATTGCCAAAAGCATTTCAAGTACACTTAAAATATTTCAGTTTTTTAAATGATCATTATGGGCGAGTGCCATTGTAATTTGGGTACTGCAAGAATGCAGTGGCTTTAAATACACAACTCTGTAGGCTGTAGACAATAATATTGTCAGAATAATTACGATTTGTTAGCATTGCTCACGCGAACCAAATATTAATTGGATTTTTACAGGCGAACTTAAAAGGAGATGTCGTGGGTTTGAATCCAGGTAGGCTCTTACTTTGCTTCGTGCAATTGATTACATAATATTATAAAAAGAACTGAGATTTTCACAAACAAGATCAGAGACTTCATAGGGAGAAAGAGTTCTAGAAGCATGAGGAGCATGAGGAGGATGAGAGAGAGGGCGCTACTGTGCGCACGTAAACATCAGCTCCGTAGATAATAAAACGTTAAAAATAGTTTAAGTGCTTAACTTGTGATAAAAAGTCAATAAAGTTCAAGTGAATAAAGACCTTCAGTGACTAGAAGTGTAGTACAAAGCTTAACTTCACAAATACTCAAGAAAACTATACTTCTCCTGAATAACGGCCAAATTTCAAACCTGTGGAAAAAAACCGTGGGATGTTTGAAAAACACATTATTTGAGGATCAGGTACTGAAGAAAACTTTGGGACAAGTACCTACCACCATAAAAAGGTACGCAGAACCCCTTTAAATTATATAATTATAAAATACTTCTAGCAGCAAATTTTAAAGTGCAAATAAGGGCACAAACAGGATTGTGTTAAGCGCCATCTGTCGGCGAGTATCAAGTCGCAAAAAGTTCGATCCAAAATAACTCGTAGAATATCTGCTAGAGGGCGTTGTTTGCAAATATGGCTCTTATATGTACTGGTTGTAAACAAAACGTACCCAACACCGACTACTTAACCTGTTCATTATGTAACAGTGTCTATGATTTGGAGTGTGCCAATATTAATAATGAGCGCTTCAAAATAATGAAGGAAACAGAGAGCATTGAAACCTGGAAATGCCTAGCTTGTTACTGTAAAATACCAAAGCGAGGAAATATAAACACACCTATACGCCCACAACAACAAGACTCACGCCCGACAACCTCACCATCGGAAATAAACAATGTCACAATTAGAAACCCAATTAGAAAACCTATGAATGATACTACCAGTTCCTTGGACTTAAGTCTATTGGGTGACACAATATACGCGCAAGATGAAGGTAAAACACCCCAATCTATTACACAAACAGAACTTACACTGCAGAACATAGGTGAAATGATAATGCTTCGTTTAAAAGAAAATAATAGGTCTATCATCACCGAATTACAGAATACTATCCAACTAGAGTTAAATAAGGCCATCTCAAAGTTAAGAGAAGATTTTGAACGCGAAACAAATTGCTTACTTAGGCAAAATGAAGAGAGGAAAATGGACATCCAACATGTAAACACGGAAATTGAGAACTTAAAAATCGAAAACGAGAAGTTAAAAACTGAAATAGAGAGCTTGAAGACGCAAAGAAACACTTGCCAAACTAATTGCACTGAAACCTATTCAAAGAAAATAGTATTATACGGATTTGATGAATATTATAAGGAGCCTGTAAATAACTTACATATCAGATTGATCAACTTATTTCGCGAATTTATGAACGTTGACCTGATGGGCTACATTGAGGAAACCTATAGAATTGGCAAACGAAGCTCGAAGAACCGCCCATTAGTGATAGAAATATTAAGCAAAAGGATGGTATCGTATCTCAAGGAAAATAGCAACGTATTTCGAGGAACTAGACTATTTTTATCGGAATTCTTAGATGATGAAGCACGAAGAGAAAGGAAATTGCTGCGCGAAGAAATGTTGAACGCAAGAAGGCAAGGACTTCACGCAGTAATCCGCGATAATCAACTAATAATTGATGGAAAAATAACTAATAAAATAGATAATACACCCGACAACCAAATGAACACAAATAAATGGAATACACAAGCAGACCTATCATCCTCTCAAAACAATAACAATTTTTTTCGCCGCTACACTAACACAGGAGACAGAAACAGAACACCTCGAAAACAAAGACCTACAATTTAGAATATTATTTCAAAATATCCAAAGCCTCTCCAATAAACAACACTTACTGGAAGCCTTCATCCAAAAAACACCAAAATATCATGCTATATGTGTATCGGAAACCTGGCTATCAAAGGAAAGACTGGATTTAATCAATCTTAGTGGCTACAAGGTTGCGGCTTCATTCTGCCGGAAAACTCGCGCTGGTGGCGGCGTCTGTATTCTTCTACAAGAACACATAGAATGCTTAGAGAGAAGTGATATAACAGACATGTCAGTTGAATATGTGATAGAAGTGTGTGCAATAGAGTTACAAATAGAGAATTTACTATTAATAATTATTTACTGGAATAGGAGAGAGGAAGCTATATTTTATGAACAATTAAAACTAATATTAGATTATTTAAATAAGAAAGACTCCAGACTTAATATTGTTATAGGAGGAGATTTTAATATAAATGTATTGGATAGTAGCTCAAAAACAAACCAATTCTTAGATCTCATGTTAGAATTTAATTTTGTACAGCATATAAAAGTACCAACGCGAGTGACCGAAACCACCTCAACGTGTCTAGATCTAATTTTTACAAATTGCAATATAAAATCACACACCACAGTGGAAGAGTTGGGGTTCTCTGACCATAGTGGTACAATAATAAAATTGGCTGTACCCCGGCAAACTAGACATATAGTCTGGTGGGTTGAGAAGAGGCTGTTCAATAGCAAAAACACACAATGTTTCAAATCTAAACTAAAAGAAGTAAAATGGAACGATATAATCAAGCCCGGTAGGGATATTGATGAAAACTATAAATCATTTAACAATACACTTACTGACATACTTAATCAATACATACCAAAAACAAAATTAAAGCTAAAAACAAACTATAAAAAACATTGGTTAACTAAAGGCATCAAAATTTCTTGTAAAAATAAAAGGCTTGAAAAAATACTCTCTATTAAAACAAATAACCTTTTAATTAAACAACATTACAAAATATATGGAAAAACTTTAAAACAAATTGTAAAAAAAGCTAAAAAACTACAGTATATAAATAAATTAATGAAATCTAATAATAAAGTAAAGACTATGTGGAAAATTATAAACGAACGAACGAATAAAAACGTAAAAAAGGTAAAAAAAAACATAACGCTACACGTAAATGACAATGCTATCTCGGACCCGAAGCAAACAGCAAATATATTTAATAACTTCTTTGCGTCTATTGGAGAAGGATATGCGCAAACCCCCGACAAAGAACCGCGAAACATCTCTGTGGTCCACCGCACTGAAAATACCATGTTCCTAAGTACAGTAGATCCCAGTGAAATAAATTTAATATTGAAAAGCCTTAAAAACAAAAACAGTTATGGAATAGACGAAATACCACCAACTCTAGTCAAACAGTGTGCAGATGAGCTGACCCTTCCATTCTACTTGCTAGTCAATCAGTCTTTTGAGGAAGGAAGATTTCCGAACTACCTAAAAAAAGCCATTATAAAGCCAATTCACAAAAAAGACTCAAAAACCGACCCCTCTAATTACCGCCCTATTGCTCTTTTACCTACAGCCTCGAAAGTATTCGAGAAAGCGATGTGTAATCGCGTCTATTCGTTTTGCGAAAAATATAAAATTTTTCATGAATCCCAGAATGGTTTCCGAAAAAACCACTCTACAGTTCTAGCAGTATATAATTTTATCCAGGAAGCCATAAATATAATTGATAAGAAAAAATATGCCGTAGGTATAATAATAGACATGACAAAAGCCTACGATAAAGTGCAATTCGACATTCTACTTAACAAGCTACAAGGAATAGGGATCCGCGGAAAATCTTATGAATGGTTCAAATCATATTTGGAAAATAGAGAACACCAAGTCGAAGTAGAATACTACAACGAACACGAAAAACAAATCCAATACATTCAGTCAGATAGCAAGCAAATTAACGCCTCAATCCCCCAAGGGAGTGTTATTGGATGCCTCTTATTTATCATCTATATAAATGACCTCCCTACAATAATAAATGAATCATGTGTTCTGTTTGCCGACGATATCTCAGTACTAACTTCTTGCCACGACAATACCAACTTAACCGAAATACTTACAAGCATACTTAATAAAATAATAACTTGGATGACAGAACACAACCTTGAATTAAACTTCAATAAAACTAAAATCATGTCCTTCCATCCACGTCAGAAAACTCCTTTAGACTTAACATTTATTTACAACGACACAAAAATTGAAACAGTAAAAGAATTCAACCTACTCGGCTTATCCATAGATACACATTTAAATTGGAAATCACATATTAAAAAAATCAGGTCAAAGCTATCAAAATTTTCCTATGCCCTTCGTGAAATAAAAAAATCCACAAATTTCTCCACTGCTCTGGTTACGTATTATGCCTATGCATACGCATGGTTAAACTACGGCGTAATATTATGGGGAAATAGTACAGACGCATCAACACTATTCATACTACAAAAACGACTGATTAGAATACTAGTTAACATAGATAACACAGACAGCTGCAAACCCCATTTCCAAGAACATAAACTTCTAACCCTACCTTGCATATATATCTTGGAAATGTGCAAATTTGTTAGAAATAATCAAAAACTCTTTACTACACGCGAAAACATACAGACTCGCTACACACTACGACACAAAAACAGACTAAACCAACCAGGCTCAAAGCTAAAAATTCACTCCACAAGCACTTTAGTAATGTCAGTTAAAAAAAAAAAAAAAAAAAAAAAAAAAAAAAAAAAAAAAAAAAAAAAAAAAAAAGTAATGTCAGTTAAAATATATAATAAACTACCTGATGAAATTAAGAATGAACAAAAATTTAATATCTTTATAAATAAATTAAAACAATTTCTAATCTGTAAATGTTATTATAATGTACATGAATATTTAAATGATAAATAAAAAATAAAAAAACGCAATAATAATTTATTTATAATTACCAATGATAATAATAATATATGTATAATTTAAATAAATATTAATGTTTAAATCCAATATATGAGTGGTAAAAATTATATGTACACAATTAGTTATAAGCCTACCTACCTACACAAAACGAAAGAGTAGATTAATATTAAAATTGTAAACAAATATCTATAATAGCCCTCCTCCTAACTTTTATGTTGTTATGCCCGACAGGGCCCACAATGCTCCAAAACGAATGTATGTCTTTATGTACCTACCACCTAAGTTCACATTGTGGAATGCAATAAACGTATTGAGTATTGAGTATTGAGTATTGAAGCATCTTTAAGTCATGAAAACTCCAAGGAAAACCAACGATCTGAATAAATTACGGTAGTTGCGAGCATTATCTAGAAACACAGGCTATATCCCTATCAGCCCTATTACTAGCAACACAAGACTCAATTTACCAAAGCAAATCGTTGTTATCGTTGTAGGAAATTAGCGCGCACAATTGCTCATGCAACTTATAACCATAGACATAAGATACAAATTACAATAATCGACATGATAAAGTAACGTTATCACTAGAGATCGGATGCATTATTCACCTAAAGTTGAGGTGTTGGCTAATATTATGAAATGCACTTTTGTATCGAAAAAATCCCGGGATTCCGGGATCGACAAATTTAGAGTTCTGATTATAGAATCGAATGTATATATATATATATAAAGTGCGTTCCATTATTTGCCAACTCCTGAACGTAAGTTCAGGAGTTGGCAAATAATGGAACGCACTTTTGTATCGATCTTGCGCAAAAATCACGCGATTCCGAAATTGATAGATTTAGAACTTTTTGACTATAGAAATGCTATCTAATGTTGTAAAGTAGGTTGCCAAATTGGCATAGCACATAGCGACAAACAACACGGTGCATTGAGTTTCGGTGCAGTAGTTAAATAAATTTTTATGTTAACACCGCCAAAATAACCTTCATAAGAGGGCTGAGGCTTATCTGCCCCCTTATGAAGGTCGTTTCCATACCATGTATCTGATTAGTTGCGCATTCCTGGATTTTATGGAACTCCGGGATTTATGTTAAGTTTTTTTTTTATTAAGAAGCCGCTTACGTTTATTCCTTAGTTAAAAATTAACTTTAGGTAAATATGCATCCGAATATCCGATCTCTGGTTATCACACTAACCTGCTCAGCCAAATTTGCAGCCTCCCCACTTAGCGACTTTAATTCTTTCTTGGAGTTATCCGAAGACGGCGCTTTGATGGTGGTAGAAGACTTGTTACAGGTCATTGGTTTGACTGACTTCTCACGTTTGTAGAAGTCGCCGCCTTTGTACGGAGGGCTGGCACCTTTCTTCTTTGATTTTATATCTAGAAGCTGTGGGAACGGGAGAGAGATATGCGATTAGATGATGTGGAATAGAGATAGTGTCTAGTTCAATTTGTTTAATTGGTGCAGTTTTTAGATACCGGTAAACTGCCCCATCTTTGCCTATAATGAAGAAGCTGTAATATCTTTTTCATTTTACTTGCATGGCAATCGAAATTTTGAGTTTTCATAAAGATAAAGAGCTTTAAATTTCGATTGCCATACAAGTAAAAAATAAAAAAAATTAACAAACAAAATAATATTTTCTATAATAAACAAACTGCAATGAAGAGGAAAAAAAATCTAATTATCTTACACCTATCTTCTCAGAAAAACTTAAAACATTCACGACAACCATCTCCAACAGAGCGCATTCAGCGCGTATCCCAGCGCGCAAAGAAAATACACTGTTGGATATTCATCTCTCGGCGCTAAGCAGAGCGTCAAAAATCAAATACCTACGCGAAAAAAATCGCAGCGATTTTATTACGTCCGTGCGAACGTCAGCTTAAATCACGAATCCATAAGTTTAACCAAAAATCGCTCAACGTACAGACGCCAGCACATAAAGTTACTACAATCTGTCAAATTTCTTCAATAGATTTTCTACTTTATCGTTAAAGAATAAGGTTCAATGTTGATTGGGAAAATTTGACAGTTTGGAGTAGGTTGATGTGCTGGCGTCTGTACCTAAAGAAGCTTTCACTTTAATTTTTTTTTAAGTAGATACTTAGATCTAATTATATCACCAAAATTCTTGATGTTTTAAAGGTACCTCAGAACTCTCGCTAATGTTCTGGATGCTCCGTGATGTGAAACTCTTGCTGTCATCACACAAATCATCTTTCTCACAGCCGTAGTGGTAGTACCTATAAACGAATAACATGTTTTTATTACATTGTTCCAAGATCATTATCAGTACTATTGTATAGAATCAAGTTTTTCTAACTGAACAGACAGCTGTGCTGCTGGGGGGAGCCACTTCTTCCCAACTAAAGCACTAGGAAGTGGTGAAGGGCGGGCGTTTTTGGGGGACTATCTTATGTAATTTTGACGTTCGCAAAAGTGCTGATTCTCAGCCTAATTTGAATTATGAATTTGCGTTTTGAATTAATAAACAAACTATTTTTAGTTTCGTTAAATACCTATTTATAAAGGAAAATAGATTCTAGAATTGAATTAGTCCTTGGATATGTTAATTACACTTCAGGAAAAGGTTTTAGTTGATTTTAAAAACAACATGTGGAATAACTTACCTAATCAATGCCCTAGAAGCGTACACAGTAGGATGCAAATGTAACGAGGGGTTCAAATATACCCTGTTCAAATTAACCCCCCTTGTGTCGGTCCTATAATGCCCCCTGGCAACTCCATCAGGGTTGAGGAAAGGAACCATCTTGAAGACGTAGAGTCTCCTTAGCTGAATCGCGATAGGATCATTCCGCGTTAACAAAAGGTTTAGGAACCCGTTGAAGACGAAGCTTGATGGTGTCTCCCCTGGATGTACTCGAGCCGATATGAAGATCACCTGTAGGAAAAAACTTACTTATTTCTGTGTATCAGCTAATCTATCGGTGTAGTGGCGAAAGTAGTGTTTTCAAGCCAGTTGAAATTGAACTCTGATTACTATTATGGAATATGGTATACGGTATGAAATTGGAATAAAGAATTTGGACCAGAATTTTTTTTAGACTTGATACTGCGATAGGCCCGATTTCAATGATGAGGCAACAATTACCAGGTGCCGCAAAATAATTATGGATATCCCTTTTGACAAGGTATCGTCATAGGTCCTCTCAAGTTTTATTATTTTTTACCCGTCTTGATTTTGGTTAGTCTTATCAATACTGATTGTATGTTTTCATAGCAAAATAAGTAAGATTGACAAACATCATAACAGATTCATAACATTCACTAAGCTGCTTACAATAGGCCGTCTAAACGTTGTGAGAAAAATATTGCTATCATCATAATACTTCGCAAATCGCTAGCCATCCAAACGCTTAAATGATAAATAGATTGCTTTTCATTAATGATTGATACTTTCGTTTGCAGAGCATCATCATGATCTATCTGGCTAACCTTTTCCCAACTATGTTGGAGTCGGCTTCCAGTCTAACCGGTTGCAGATGAATACCAGTATTTTACATGGAGCGACTGCCTATCTGACCTCCACAACCCAGTTACTGGGTAACACGATACCCCTTGGTAAGACTGGTTGTCATACTTGCGGGCTTCTGCCGACCCGTAACAATTGTCAAAGATCTACAGATGACAGTCGGGACCAAATGCTTAACGTGCTTTCCCCGGCACGGAGGGGTCTTGATATGTTAAGATGGTCACCCGTCCACGGACCAACTGCGGCAAGCGTAGCTTAACCTGATCGATTGACCCGTGCGGGTGTTATTGATTAGTCAAAAGAAGCCCCTCGTTCGTTTGCAAAGTATGATGCTTTTATAACATGAACCCGAAAAAAGAATAAGGAGGGTTTTGAACCTTGAAGCGAATTATTATCTTATAACTCACTGTGGCGTGCGACTTTTTTCGCTTTTTATTTAGTGCTATTTTATTCAATAAGTCTGTTTTTTATTCTCATTTACATTAGTCTCATAATATAATGCGGCAAAGATAATATATTCATATCATCAATAAGTTATTCATGCGCATATTGATATTGGTCTGCGATGGGAAGTAAAGTAGATTTTCAACGGATTGACGACAAAAAAACGGGATAATGTTATTGGTATCCTTTGATTATGTAGGAACGGTTGGTTCCTGCTTAATATAAAATATCGATGATATAGAAGCTGTATGGAATGAAAGCGAGAGGATAATCAGCCTATAATGTTCCCAGTCCTGGGACAGGCCTCCTCTCTTCGAGAGGGAGTGGGATGTAATCTACCACGCGGGCCCTGCGGGGGTTCCAGTAGACGTCACATGCCTTCGAATCACTGGTTCTAGTTTACCGTTTTGAGAGCAGCAAAAACGCTTCAAATAACCTGATGGGACTTATCTATAAATAGTTTAAAATAAAATTGCTTTTTGGATCTGTCTGTTTGTCCGCTTTGTGCTTCCAAACTACACATTGGTTTTTATGCGGGTTTCACCATCATTTGGTAGAGTATATATTCCGGAAGGTTTATGTGATAACTTAAATAAAGTACAGAAATCTCGAATGTTTGACAGTTGCCACATGAGTAGATAGCACCCGTGCGAAGCAAAGGAACACTAGTATAATATAAAAGGCTACAAAAGGCTTACCTTTTTATTTTGGAACTTCAATGCTCTCTCCTGGTTGTCAGGGAACAAGTTCCTGAGTCTGTCCTCTCTCTCTGTTGTGATCCCGTGGTGTGACGTAATCGTCAATAGATCGACGCGCCTCCCTGAATGAATGAAACATATTTATATCATTCCAGCATTTGGAAAATCAAGGACTTGTCTTTGATTTTTTATTTTTCTTTCGTAGGATTGATAATGTGTATTAGTTTAGGTGTTTCACTATCCCTTTGAAGAAACAAAAAAATATTTTCCATATTTCCATTAATACACCAAGTAAATTGAAAACTGGATTGGGATATGCCAGCTTACCGGGGTCCTGCATTCTTTTTAATACCGTATCCGTACCCGAAATACCGTATCCGTACCCGAAATATTAGCAGATGATGTGTGTGTACTGTATCAGTTGCTAAAACACCTTGATCGCTTTAGAATACTATAAAAAAAGTTTATAACAAAACGGAACCTTACCTTCAAGAGAATAAATAAGACATTCCCTATTATAGTAGATATCGTCCACAGACTGCGGGGGAGGTAGCGGCAGCATCTTCAAGTCGATGGAGTTGAGAGCGATCTGCAGCTCAGCGAACGAGAATGGGTAGGTGAACGCGAAGAATGTGGTCGCTTTCAGGTTCTCTGGCGTTCGGTACTTGAAGCTCAGTGTGAAGGTGTTGTCGTCCGTCTAGAAAAAAGTGAATGATAAAAATCTAGCAGAAGACGTTTATGCGAAGCGATATCTCAAACTACTGCTAAACAACCTTAATTGCAGGGAGAATGAAGTAAGTAGCTAATTTATGAAATCACGCATTATTTTGCGGAAATCCATGGCAATATAATGCAATTTCAATGTTAAATTTAATTCCGCCAAAAACTGATCCAGGTTTAGTTGCAGAATGCAGCAAAAAGTAGGTAGGTACATAGTGTTCGCTATTTTCAGCTTGCGCAATCTGCACTTACTTTCTAAATAATTTGTTTTATGTTTGTGGTTTTTTATTCTGAATATATTTTGGTTTGTTTAGGGATGCATTAAGAGAGTCACGCGTGATGATACTCATGCCGCAGCATGAGCAGTCACTCCTATTACTTAACTTTCGGTCTGGCAAATCCTTTCCCCATCGAAATTCGCTATACAGATCATGGGAGGCCTTCCAACGCTACGTCTTATTAGACAGAATTAATTTGATGCAATCAGGGAATTACAATATGTGTAAATCTTTTCTTGAATACATACAGAGTGTACAGGACGATCCCTGATCCTCTCCCACTGAGGCTTGCCGGGCAGCGTCCGCGTCACCGGTGCCATGCCCTGGTTGTACATCTTGCCTTGCTTGTTCAGGTTTATGAGGTTCAACCGCACCTATTAACATAATTTGAAATATATGCCGTAAAACGGGGTGTATATACTCATGGTAGGAATAGGAAAATTTTTGGTATAATTTAAAACATTTCGTGCGGAAAACTAAAAAAAACTGCAATATGTAAACATTTGGAAAACCGTTACAAAAGATTGTAAGACTTAGATAAGTCAAAAAAACAGGGCGAATAGATAGGGTGAATTTCTGTTTTATGGTATCATATAAATAGGACCTAAAATGGCAAACATGTAACTTTATATAGCAGAAACAACTTCTGCAACAAGCATTTTTTGAGTTGACGGGCAGCATAGGGATTCCTGTGAGTTTTCAACATAAAGTACCTTATAGAATCATTCTAAGGATACAAGAGTTTATGTAAAATTTGTATTTTTATTGTTCCATTGTTGTGTTATTTTTTGTTTGTATAATTATGATTCCATTGGCATATATTAAAATAAATCTTTTGTTTACTGTGAAGTAAAGAAAAAATATCTTTGAAAAATCACAATGAGAAAACATTTTCTGTTTTTTCTTATAAATAAATATCATACAAACATTTCTCTTTCAAAGCGGAATAATAAAATATGATCTTCAAAATGAATTCTGTTATTTTTAATGCCTTTGGTAAATTGTTTTCAAGGAAAAATTTGATAATGCTGATTCTATTGTTCAAAATATAATTGAGTGGTAAATGAATTTCAAAAGAATTATAATTAAAAAGCTCAATTACCAGTACACCAGATTCACTGGCTTGCACTCCAAAATAGAACCAGGTGCGGTTCCCATTCTCAAACTCTGTGCCCGCACAGTCAGGGCGAGTCCACAGGTTGAATTCATAGTCCGGAGTTTCTGTTACATTCGTCTTTGGGTTCATAGAGGGAGCTGACAAAAAAGAAATCTTGTAAATAATTAAGTATTTGTGATGCAGACTTGTCACAGTGTCTATAAAGGTGCTAAGGAGAGTGAGAAACTTAATTTTGTAGACATTGTGGGCTCAATTTAAAAAAGGCTGTTCCTTTGATATGCACATCAATTAAACCTACAGTCTTAGTAGGTACTACAGTTTGGATTTATTTTATGAATAAGTGAAAGGTGTTGAACTATCTTATTTTTTATGAATTATGTTTTTCATTGTGTTGTTTTTATAGTAAATGTTGATATAAGAATGGACGCTTTTTGCAAAATACTAAAGAATTAGTTTTTTATGGGACACAAAATAACAGGTTTACTGGAAAATTCCATTTGATTATATTAACTTTCTTTGCTGTGCTGTCAGTACATAATATTGGTGTCAAGTCAATATTGAATGAATTGGTGCACCAGGGCACTTGTAAATGTATTGAAATGTCCTCAAATCTATTTCGAGCACTCAACAATAACAAAAAGTCCGTGAAAAGGGCAACAATTTGGCAACTACTTCCGAAATTATTGCAGGTCTTTTGAATTCGCGATTTTACCAAAATATGCGCTTACCTATTAGCTCCGTAGGTACCCGTTCTACATGTCCGAGATTTCCGGAGTCAAAATTGTGTATAAAATAAAATCCACCGCACTCAATAATATTGTTGTGAGCCATAACTAAAATATTACAGCGGACTACATTATACAAAAAATCACAGTCGCCAAACTTGTTAGCCGCTGGGTACACATTACTTTATCAATTTGTCCATTGAAACAAAGATCCAATCTTCATGTTTGATTATTTCAAAATGACACTAAAAAATACGGAGGCTGCACTGTTTTTCTAAACAAAATTATGTAATTTTGTTGACATCGATTGACGGATAACAGCTGATTTGTTTTATTGGTGATCTTTTTAATTTTTTGAAGTGTTTAAAACCAGTTGGAATGATCAATTTTTAGTTTATAAATATTCAATTTTTTATGGTAAGTTTTAACTATTTCCTCGATTGCTATAATTGCTATCACTTGATATTTGGAAAGACACATGCCATTATGAAATTTGATTCAAGATGGCCGACATTTCAACTCGCTGGCGCTGCTCGACTTGCGTACAAAGAAAACAAAAAATGCCAGTATGAAAAATTGTTTTTACAAATAAACTTGTTTTTTGTATTTGAGTAGTTTTTCTACAGGCTACCGGGGCTGCGTTACTTACGTGAAAGTAACAAGTTAGCCCATATTCAGCTTTATAAATACTTTCCCTTGTCGATCTTATCTCCCCGTTCCATAACACCTATGTACTTAGGTTTTACTACACATTAACTCTAAATCACTGGATTGCCCGTAGTTCTAAGTATGAATGAATCTACCATTTGCTTGCATCGCGATTACCTACAGTTTCATTGATAAAGAAAATAATGAATCAATAAATTGTTTTATGGTAACACCCACAATTTTCTATGTCACTTTTGGGCGTTTCCGTCCGGTTTTTTATGTCAAATTATATCTTCACGCCTCCAGCATCCGGAATGATGTAAGCAGGGTCATAATAAATAGATAGTCGGTGGTTTCTGTAACAACTATCCAGCTGTTTTTTGCTTAGCATCTTCCACCAGCGTGCAGCGGTGCGAAAGAATAAAGCAATACGTAGCAAGGTGCAGCCAAAACCAAGAGGTGCCGATTTGGCATTGTTGACTTAAGCCTCGTGCAGACTTGCGCGACGCGACACCGGTAATTGTTCTACCGTGAAGTTTTCTTAGAAATTGTTTTGTTATAATTAGAGTCGCATCGCGCCAGTCTGCACGAGGCTTTACTTTTTTCTAAACATTACTAAAGTCACCACCTGTTTTCGGATTCCGTAGTTATGTAGATTAACAACGGTAGAGGGACAGGTAACAAGGTGCTTTATTGTTTGGGGACAGGGGACTTGAGGGGACATATACCTACCCTAAACAGGTGTTTCTATTGTCATAAAATAATCCTTGCGAGTTACCTACATATTGAACTATTATGTGTGTTATTAAATCTGTAAAATACCATATTTCAGGCAAATAAATGAATCTATCTATCTATCTACCCGCCGAAGGAGTGCTGAGTTTTGTATTGAATTATTATTTAAAAAAAAAAAAAGTAAGTAGGTGGGTAAATCCAGAGGGCTGATTTAAAAAACGAATGTCTCTTTAAAACAGCATAAGGCATCGTTATCATCATCACCCTATTAATGTTCCCACTGCTGGGACACAGGCCTCCTCTCTGTGAGAGGGAGGGCAATGCATCGTATATGTGTATTTGATTAGGTTTTAGGCTGTTTTTAATATTCAAATATCTGATTTGGTACTTACCTAAAAAATTTGTCTAAAATACATAAATACGTAACTAAACGTACTTAATTTTCTTAAATAAAAAAGCGAGTTTTATTTTTCGATTTATAGGTACCTATTTACCTAAAGGGGTTTAAAAATATTTGAATAAAAATTCAAAGAAAAGGACTCGTTTTTAACTCAAGTTTGTATTTTCACTTTTTCATCCTTACATTTATAACAATATTAAATAAGCTTATTTTAAGTATACAATACATTAATATAATAGATTATTTAGGCGTGGCACTTACCTACGGATTATAAAAAAATTACATTCCATATAATTTCGAATAACTTGGCCAATAAATGCCTTCATCACAAAACTTATAACTTGATAAAGTAGGTACCAACGTACCAATAATTACTAAATTATACGTGAACTACAATTTTTACCTACATCCTTGTTTCTTATACAATTGTCTTTTCTGAGCACAATTAATTAATTTAGTGTGAAAACAAACGATCATACGAGACATGGACGCGACGAACTTTATTTTGGCATCTTCCTTTTGGCTCATACACCAAAAACAATGATTTATGATTCAACAAAAAAGGTAGATAAGTAAGTATATAATATTATATACAAAATTATTTCAAATTATATTGATCATGATAACCGCAGAAAACATGAGAAAACTCTTCCTTCTTTGCTTATTTTCTTTTGTTTCCTGCGGCCGCAACCACAATATTACATTTGCATCGTGGTCTGCATACAAGTCAAAAGAATGACAGAATTAAAAAAAATATCACAATCGGCACTATATCTAGGGCACGTGTTTTGTATGTACTCTTACAATAGCTTACACTAATATTACGTGTAAACGGATGTAATGAACAATTTCCTACAAATATTATTTAATAAGGAACGGTAATCCTACTGAGCCAATACATTTCTTCTACCGCGTACAATATTATGAGTAAGGTATATAATTACACCAACAAAATATAAGATAGAACGATACGACTAGAATGCCGACACAATGAGCATTGGGATAATCATTAGACTGCCCTATTTACGTGATACTTTAGACTTTAGACCATGAGAAGGTACCCAGGTACCATCGCGATCACGCATATCTAACCACTTTGAAAACAAAATCCCGTGCACTTGTGATGAC
Source organism: Conistra vaccinii (assembly GCA_948150665.1). Classification (NCBI taxonomy): domain Eukaryota; kingdom Metazoa; phylum Arthropoda; class Insecta; order Lepidoptera; family Noctuidae; genus Conistra; species Conistra vaccinii. The sequence goes on from OX411318.1 coordinate 19,515,636, forward strand.
CACACCTGTTTACCGCCCCTTTTTTTTGTAGGTAAGCGTTACAATAGCGGCCGAGCGCTGCAAACAAGAATAGTCCTTACGGTGTTCAGATATGCGTGTCTACGATAGTAAATTTTTTCCCTATTGTTGTAATATATAAATAAGCATGTCTTAAAAATTCAGTGCAATTGATAAAGCACGTATGCCTGATTGGTTATCGGAGTATGTTTTGTCCTGATGGTCACAAAGACCCTTTTAATTAGATATTAATTCAATGAATAGATGACTCATCGTTTCATTCAATTGTGTTTGACTTATTTTTTTGTGAATTTTATTCCGAAAGATCTAAGTATCACATAAATAAGGCTATTTTAACCTAACATGCATAATGTAAAATGAACGAAATGCTCTGCTCAGTTCAAAGTAAATGGAAGCAAAAATAAAATAACATTTTAAACATATTCCACCATTTATAAACATTTGACATAGACATTCTTAATCCAATCTCTCTTTACACTTAACATATTTGGCGCAATATATTGCTAATAAATACAGATAGACTGTGATATTATAAACTAGGGTAGAACATCCAACTCGTAGTCTTATATTTGACTGAATATTTGGGAAAACATGGTCGTTTTTAAACGGTACATACACGATCCAGAGTTGGCCATGACACCCTATATACATTTTGTGTTATAACAGGTAATAATTGCATAGGTAAATGAAAATTCTGCACAAACGTAAATGCAGCAAGTTTTTGTATAAAATAAAAATGATTGTGATCAATTTCGAGGTGTCGAATCAAGTGAGCAGTAGCGGAAGACAAATCGTGATCGTTTGAGCAGACGAAAGTTAAGAAACAATAGTACTGTGTCCTTAAAATAAAACAATTTATATGTACATCGATTTATATCAGGGTGCGGCCACACTAGGCGTATCGTGGCTGTCCGAGGGCTCACGACTAACAACAGTGAGCATAAAACTAGCATTACACACATACGCCCAATTTGGTCGTCGCCAACCTTACGCCAAATATTCCGAATAGCGCATTCCAGCTCACTTTGAACAATATTAATTAAAAAATTGTCTAACCTAAAACGTATCGTTAACCTTTCCCCTCGTCGGGTATCGTTATAGAAACTGTATTGGGTCTCATTTGTTTGTTGTCGGCGCTGTGTGCACTGTGCGGCCCGCACGGCGCGCTGCGGCGCAGCTCGTCCGTCGTGGTCAGCTTGCACTCCACCACGCGGTAGTTACACGTCGGAGACCCGCAGTCGAAGTCTGGACGTATTATCACTGCGTTCGGTATGTCATCAAGACACTTCGGCTCCTCTTTGAAGGGGGGACAACTGTAAATAAGACGAAAAATATGTAACAGATTTTTTTGATTTGGTACTATCAGGGGTGGCCCGTGATTTTCCAACCACCTAAATGCGCTAGAGTAAGGCTGCCTGTCTACTTCAGCGGAGAAGAGAGGAGAGGAGCGGAGCTGTGCCTGTATTAACCAATAGAATCTAAACTCCGTTTCAGAGTTAAGATTCTATTGTATTGGCACAGCTCCGGTCCTCTTCTCGCTGCTCCGCTCCAGTGGACAGGCAGCCTAATAAGTACGATTCTTTGATCAGTATTACGTCCAACCTGTGGCCGGGAAGCTATACTATAAGCTTTTGAGTCAGGGACATACCGCGACCCCCTGGCACCGCCTGGGGGTCGCGTCCAGGCTGGCAGGTCCCTTCAGCTCAATATATGCCACTGTTATAAAACATTTACCTCAATGGTGGCGGTGTCGGCGAGCGTGATAGAGGAAAGCTGGCGACCTCCCTCGATATCGCGAGGGATTTGATGGAGCCGAACGTCTGTTCAGGACTGAGAGGAGCTCCAAGCACTGACGCCATGCCTCTGTAAAAATGAACAACATAATTTTATTACAAGTCTTTAAAAGAAAGAAACAGTTACAAGTAAAAGCACATTAACCAGAACCATTAACCAAAGCTTCTGCATCTGCACAAACCATTTCCGCGTTCAAAATAAGGTAAAGTTCTTTTAGAAAATACAATTTTCGAGGCTTGAAAATAGTTCTACATCTAGGCTAGGGAACTAGGAGGGAGTGGCAAGATGTCCAGATGTTGTGATGTTATCCAATTAACGGTTTGAGGTATTCATATTCACGTTTACATACAACACATGTTTACATGCTTATTCAACGTAAAAATGAAGACTTCGCGCCGGTAATTGGTGGCAGCTTGGCAGAATGGACGATGCTAGAAAAGTCATTCTGTATTCCTCCTTATTCCATCGTAGAAAGTGTGCGTAAAACGTGGGTAGCCTCGTGATGATGAATGATGATGCTAGTTTTACTTACACAACAGAATCCGAGGGCACCAAGAAAGGTAAGGGAGGGGGACACGGAGCGTCAGCGCGCGCCGGCGAGGCGGGCTCGGCCGAGCGCGGGCAGCGCGCCGCCTCGCCTTCCTCCATCAGCCCCAACCAGCTGCGCATCCAGCGCCACAAGCCCGACGGAGTGCCTGCAACACCCATCACTACTCCTTAGCATACACAAATACTTATAATCAGATAAGGCTGAGAATCACACTTTTTAAACGGCTAAAATTATAAAAGACGGTCCCTAAAATTTCTGGCTGTTCACCATCTCCATGCTCCATCTGGGAAGAAGTGACCCAATTCCAGGTGACTCAAAAAGTCCCTACTTATTGGAGAAGAGGTGAAGCGGCTAACGAACCTATCACGGTCTACAAGGGGGCCAAGTCTCAAGATTTTGTATGGCAAATCTGTCAAAAACTCACCATCGTGACACCATTATGACGTTTGTAAATTAGTAGACTTGGCCCCCAGGTTTCGAGATCAGATTTGAGTGTTTCAACAAAATAATCATGATTGCATTTTCAGATAAAATAATGGTTTGATGATGAAGTCTCCATGGATCACTTATCAATAATAGGTATTTACAGTACAACTATTTTGAGAGAAGCTCTCTATGGACTTGGAAGTTTATAGAGTCTGGAAGTCTTTATACTTACTTCCAAGTCGATTGAGAGCGTCCAAAGGCAACTGAAAGAAATCCGAGGGGTGTCAAAATAATTTGATTTGATAGCAGTTCTAAGTAAAAAATTTTTGCCGACTATTAGGTATGTAATATTGCCTTAAAAACGAATCCAAAAATATTTTGTTACTTATCTGGGAGTTTTGGGGGACTGTCTTATATATATTTGACGTTCGAAAAGTGCTGATTCTCAGCCTAGTTTGAATAAATGACTTAATTTTTTTTTTTTTTTTAAATTCGAACTCAAAGCATTTTACTTCAAATAAACCAAACATGCACATTTGAACTATCAAGGGTTCGGTCATTCAGAAAGATTAAGCTAGTTGCCCATTCCAAAGGGTATAGTGGGTCTTTGGAGAAGAACGGTCAAGAAAATCCACGAACACTCTTTTAAATCAAAATATTGGTTACATCATTCATGTTGAGATTATACATGTAAGAACAATATAGAAATACGATCAATCAGCAATGGACGCTTTTAACATCCAGGTTAATGAAAGACGTACCTACCCAGTAAATGGTAGCTGTCCACTGGAGCGGAGAGGAGAGGAGAGGAGCGGAGATGTGCCACTATTAACCAATAGAATCTAAACTCCGCTCTTGGCACATCTCCGCTCCGCTTCTCTCCTCTCCGCTTCAGTGGACAGGCAGCCTTATAGTAATAGTGCAGAGTAACGTGATAACAAACAAGTCAGGAGCATTAAAATGTTAAATCATATTGAAAGGTTGCTGAAAGCTAAAATAAACAATTTTCAAATGAGATATCGCATATTCAAAGTTAGCTTATGTACTTACGAGAATATTTTCTGCTATTTTGAGGGCTAAGTGGGTAGAAGTCACCGTGAATGGGACAGTGGAACGCCAGCCTTCGTTGCCGACGTTGGGCCGCTCTCATTAGCATGCATAACACGATACCTGGAAAAGACAATACATTCCTTTTATTTAGCTGTTGTATTAGCGAGTATTAAGGCGTCAATGCGTAGGGAGGTCAAATGAGGCTTGTTTAAAGTGCGGTTTATATGCCGTTGGATTTCTTTGGGAGAGGTCTTTGTCCAGCGGTCTGTCTTACTGCATTTATAGATGACATTTAAAAATAAACTGACTGCCTCGTTGTCGATGGTCTTAGTAGTCATCTGTAGTCATCTAGTGGTCGCAAACGCTACTGCTGAGCGTGAAGGGTTCGATTCAGGTCGGGCAAAGTGTTAGAGCAGTGGTGGCCCAGTGGTAACGGCCCCGACTTTCGAGTTGTAGGTCGAGGGTTCGAACCCAAGCAGGCGCTTTACCTTGTGTAAATAATTGCATTACCACTACTCTTAAAACGGTGAAGGAAAACATCGTGAGGAAACGGCATGTCTTAGAACCAAAAAATCGAAGACATGTGACATCTACCAACCCGCACTGGGCCCGCGTGGTAGATTACAGCCCACTTCCTCTCACAGAGAGGAGGCCTGTGTCCCAGCACATTAATAGGCTGATTATGAAAGTGTTATTGGGGTTTTCCATCGGGAATTTCACAGCAGCAGTCAAAAAAAATTTTGTTGTTAACGTTTTCGATCCCACCCATTTTCATAGAGCTCTTACGCCATACCGCCATACATATTGCAAGTTGACTCTAAGGCTGCCTGTCCACTGGAGCGGAGAGGAGAAAAGAGGAGCGGAGATGTGTCAATATTAACCAATAGAATCTTGACTCCGCCCCTGAGTTTAGATCAGTGATCCTGAGTCAAGATTCTATTGGTTAATATTGGCACATCTCCGCTCCTCTTTTCTCCTCTCCGCTCCAGTGGACAGGCAGCCTAAGAGGGGCACCGGCATGTTACGTTTGCGCTAAAGTTAACCCTCGAGGAGTGTCTGTCACCGGCATTAGGATTGAAATCTTTTTAAAATATAGGTAGTTAGTAGTTAGTTATACAGTACATTTTAGTTTCACAGTTTATAATGCCGAATTCGCTAAGAAAATCCTACATTTTAAATTAACCCTCCGCGAGGGGCTCCCGGCGCGGCGTCCCATATGCGACTTGAGTGAACTCTCCAGGAGGGTTCCCGGCATTGAACGGGATCAGCACATCTAAACCGCGTTCAAGAGCTGTCAGTGCCAATATTCCATAGAAAATAATGACACTGACAGGTCTTAAACGTAGTTTATGTGCTGATTGCATTCAGTTCAGTTTCATTGGTGAAATTCGCCCTAAGATTCTCATACAATCTCTTGGGGCAAATTCGGACACAATCCTACTTGAAGCATTCAGGTCATGCTCGAACAACCCAATTACAATTACTAATGGATGTAAACATTGACAGAATGTTAGCACATGGCTTTAAAGCATTTACACATGCTAATCATTACCTTAATTATAATGTGTTTGTGAATCAGTAATGAATGCTAATCATCGTCTAAGTTCAAACTGACTTTAAGAGAAACACGATCAATATCTGATCTGTGACCCTTTACGTTAATTGTGACCCCATCTTTGAGAGCACTTTACTCTTTATAGTCGCGGACCTAGATTAAAAAAGAGGTTACTGTGTTACACGTTCAGTGCTGGGAACCCTCCTGGAGGGATCACTCAAGTCGCATATGGGATGCCGGTAGCCCTCGCGGAGGGCTCATTTTAAATATAGATTTTTCTTAGAGAATTCGGCATTATAAACTGTGAAACTAAAATCTGTTGTATATTTTAACAAAATTTCTATCCTAATGCTGGTGACACTCCTCGAGGGATAACTTTAGCGCAAACGTAATGCCAGTGCCCCTCCTAGAGTCCACTTGCAATATGTATGGCGGCATGGCGTATGAGCTCTATGAAAATGGGTAGAGTCGAAAGTGTTAGATTTAACAGAGAAAGAGTATTTAATAAGTCTGGAAAGATGCCCACGGTTATTGGCAATAAGCTTGTCAATATTAGAACCGTGGGACTTAAATGTAGTGCACCACTGCCTACCCCTCCGTGAAATATAAGCATGATGTTCAGTATTATTTGATAATTTGACTGCAACGTTTTTTTTTTTCATATAATGTAGGTAGTAAATTAAGTACTAGGTTCCAATTAAGTGTGACGCTAGCACAATCATGAACATATGCAGTCAATTATTCTATCTATCTGAAACCGTCTGACGTCACGTATGACGTATAGTCTAACAACGCCTGTAGCGTATAATCAAGACGACTCTGTGGTCCATGATTGCCATAATAACTGACTTCCGGTAATTAACTCTTACAAGTCAAGCTGTACCCTGCTTCCTGCACGAATCTCTTATTTGGTTTCACTATCTTTGGTCTTATTTGACGGATTCTTTCTCGAGGACGCTAGAGTTACTTCATTAGTACTGGTAGAACGGCGTACCAGCAAATGAACTATTTTAGTTGGGGGTGGCAGGGACATCAACAAGAAAACTGTTACCATGGATCCAGTACGTCATTCTGAACCCCCCTGAGTTGAAATACTTCGCCGGTTATTTAAAAAAAATATCAGCTGTTCCATACATTTGGACCGCGTAGATATTGCACTTTTCTATGAAACAGCAGATAAAAAAAAATTGCCGATGAAAAATTTCAACGCAGGGTTCAGAATCATGTACTGAATCTATGGTCAAAGTTTTTGCGTCGATGTCCTTGCCACCCTGTATACATCCCCTGTACAGCAAGGCCAATGATCAACGAACCTACGTTCTAGCGCTAGCCTGCCCAATCAAATGTTGCGGAGCGAGAAGGCATGGCAAGCCGTCACCTCCTTCTGCGAAGCAGTAATGCTCGCGAAGGAGGAGGCGGAGCGCGCGCGGGAGAGGCTAAGGCTGCGCCCTAGCAGCCCTAGCCGCCGCCGCGGTAAGAGACGCCCCAGGCGTCGGGAATTGGTAGCCGATTTCCGGCTACCGTAGGCGCGGGCTTGCGGACGGAGAGCAATAGGCAGCTCACCGTCCGATAAGGACCAGGCCCGGGTCGACGGCGCGTCGTGCTCCACGCGCGCCTCAAAGAATAGTCAGCAAAACTGACGGGGTCCGCTAGGGCCGATGCCTACCGGGGTTGCGGGTAGTCCCAAGTAAGAGTCTGACACGCCCTTCCGCTCCGCCCAGAGCGGAAGAAGTCATTTGATGATTTCCCACCCAAATAAAAAAAAAAGCCTGCCCAATCAAGGCCTATATAATAAGGATATAGGTATAGAATAAGGATAAAAAGAAAAACCTAATACATACCAGCAATAGTCATAAGTGCTCCAGCGACGATGCACACAGGGCCCAGCACTCGCGAGTTGCCTGTGAAAGCGATGCGGGCCGCGTAGTGGTCAGGCTCTTCATTCTCACCGCAACCGCGATACGATGCCGCTGTAATAGAATAGCAATGTTAACATTATGTGTCATTTTTAAAGTGAAAACTTCTTTAGCGGCGTTGTGCACTTTTTTGGGATGGGTAAAAAATGTTAAACTCGCGTCAGGACGTGACCGTAAGATCCGTTGCCTAGCAACCGACAAAGTAAATATAAAAATAAATAGTCTTTGCCATTACGTAAAGTTTGCGAGGTAAGAAATTTTACCCATATTGATGGGTAAAAAAAACAGTCTTTTCCCTTCTGCCGGCACTCCCGGAGTGCAACCCGTTGTTTTTTTTGTTCTTGTACATTTCTAAGCCTAGCTTTTAATGCATGCTTTAACTATAATGTATCTCAATTTTGTCTATTACTTATTCCCTGTAAATTAAGATGTCTGGCTCTTGTGATACAGGAACTCCTAGTACAAGAGCCAGGGCTTCACAGATGTTTGTGTCTCTAAAGTGAAAATAAATATATTACTATATTATACTACTATATTTAAGTATAATGTTTAATCAGCTCAGCCTATAGTAGTGCTGAACATAGGTCTCTCACATGTTGCACCACAACCACAAGGCTACAACACACATTTCTCCTTCCGCATCCAGTCTGTTATAATGTCATAGAGTAGTCAGTCATGAACTAGAGTAGTAGTAAGAATAGAACGTTTAAAAGGCATCGGAAACAGTAATCTGTGTAAAGAAGTGGGTTTTCAAACGTGTTAGTTAAGATAACAAACACTGCCAACACTCTTCTCTCTTTGCGTTCGGCGCTTGTCGTGGCAACACGTCGTGTATGGGTTCGCAACAAGTCAATCGTTATCCTGAAGATGCCTCGTTGAGAGGTGAAACACGTGTCGATTTCTTACAAGGTTCTTTATGACTCTGTGAAGCGGATTAGGTTACTAAATATGCGTCGTCTATTGTATTTTATTTATAATGGATTTCCGCAAAGTCCCGCCTGCGCCAATTAACTGCGTCATACTTTATTGACACTCTCATCTTTCGTCTTCACGCTCGCAACGCGCAACAGCGCGAAATTATATTTTGGAGATCATGTCATGTAGAACGGTTTCATGACGAACGTCGGTTACGTATTTTTAAGTACATTGATATTATGTGTAATTTTGAAAGTGTGAAGTCTAACAAAGATGCTCGAGGTTAATATTATGTTAATAACATAGTTCCTAAGAAATAAATAACAGTTGCACGCAGCTATATCCGTGAGGATGCTAGGTAACGTGAAAAATATACGGGATTAATTAGTGTTTATGTTCCTGTCATAACATTCTGACACCATATTGATGTAAAACACGTCATGTGTGCGTCGAATGAACGCAATTTTATTGCGAATTTTTTCGGATAAGAGCTGAAATACCAAGAAGTTCGATAACGTAGGTGCTATAGCTTTGGGAGCGAAATCAGAGGATTCTGGCAGTCCCCGTCGATACCTTTATTGATTCATTATTTGTATAGATGCTTTTGTATCATACCGAACTGGGATGGGCGTGGGAGCCGGGTCAGGAGTAGGTACTATATAGACATCTATTTTCAGTTTAACGTTTTCTAGTTCATTAGATACCGTATCTACAGTCTGATGGATTCAATAAGCGTAGGCGAAGCTGCAGTTTCCAATTTCTATAGGAGATCAAATAAAAGCTTTCGTTATGTTTGATTTAGTCTAGTCGCGGCCCTGAAGAGACGGAGTCGAAGGACGCATTGATTTATAATATTGGGTTTGAAAGTATTTTTATTTTCGTATCTGTTCAATGTCTACGTAAAGAATATGAAGTAATTTCCTCGTAGGTATTTATAATGAATAGTCGAGGTGCATTACTTTATTGGTTTACTAAAGTTCAGGTTCATTTTGAATGATTACATAATAATATTATGTATTAAACGAAAATAAACACGTCAGCATGAAGAAAGATTGCTTTCTAAAAACTTCGCTTTGACGTGAATCTGTTAAGATAGTTTCGTTTCAGTTTTAGGTTTTCGCTGAAATATAAATCTCTATTTTTGGCAATTATTATTTCTGGCAGGGTTAGATATAGGAGAAAAAGAAATCTGTATTTTGAAGTTTGAAGGCAGGTTTTGCAGTTGCTATCTGTGGTGTGATCATAACAGTGTGGTCGTTTGAAAATCTACGGAAGAGAACTGTCCTTTCTTTAACATCACCAAACCTATTTCTGCCACCAGGCAGTGTTGCTGGTATAAGCTGTGTTCCGGTTTGTTGGGTTGGATACCGGTGTAATTCAGCTTTGTCTCGGGATGCCAACGCATCTGCGATGGTATCAGATTTGAATAGACGGTACTGACAATTTAGTCATTTACCCAAGAATATTTATAAAAAACTTACCAGTTAACACACATCCGACGAGCATAAACAGAAATCCAAATATAGGCAGTACTATCTGGCAGTTGGCTGCGACGACGACGCCAGCGACCGCCAGCCCACCTTCCACCTTCTCCACGCGGAGACGAGATATGGCTGGCGGACATCGTGGCTTGCCTACCGGGGCCCGCACCAAGGGCTCCCCGGGAGGTGACGTAGTCCTGGCAACAAAGAAAAAAAAAACATAAGAACGGTGTTCGTTTTTCAAAAATGAGTGCTCGCGTCTGTGATGCTATGACAAAAAAAACAAAACACTGTGAACGAAAAGTTCAAGCTGTATGAATCAAGCGGTTTCAAACATGTTTCAAATGCATGTTCCCAATGTTTAAAATATTCAAGATAATATGAAATGTTACAAACATTATTATTTCAATTCAACACTCACATACCTAATATAATTCTGAATAATTTAAGCCGGCATAATTATTTATCAACTTAACCGAGTTCCCCCTGTTTGCTAGTTCTATTTATCTAGCGAAAACAATAGAGACCACATTTCGCCGCCGCCTAATTATTATTTAGCAAAAGCAAATATTTTGTTGGCATTGTTGCATGGAAGTATCTAATATAATCTTGACTCAACCTTGAAGGTTCAACGAAGACCAGGGACCACGCTATTTCTGCTACCGTAATACTGTCTCGTGATAATGGCCACTTTCATGTTTCATTGGTCATTATAGTTTCGACCACGCGGATATCTATGCGACTTTCGAGTCTGTTTTGTTTTAGCTAATCGCCTTTTTACTTTACGCATGTGAAATCTTCCTGTAAGAGTTTTTTATTATTCGGTACTGTGTAAGTGTCAAAAGAATTTCTTCACTTGAATAAATGTCAGCTAGTCTGTGTTTACCGAGGAATTTCAATATTTTCAATACGAGAGTGCCTTTTATGTCACTCTTTGGGGATTTCAAATAAGTATCTACGCGCCGCTGAAACTTGTACCTAGCAGAACGATTCAAGAAAAAGGTATCTTAAAAATGTATCCTTATCTTCTACGTAACTGAAAACTGAAACAGCTTTCTTTCCTTTTTTAAACAACTTAATAAAAATACATCATTTACCGAAGATTACTCAGTTCAATACTATTTAATGATATAAAACGTTAAAACAAAAAGAACTAACGGTACCTATTTTAAAAACGACAAAAAACAGTTAAACCGCTAATCTATCAACGTTAGGATTTTACGAGGCTGAGCGAATCGTAAACCATGGCCAGATGCAATGAAGACGTTAATAAAAAAAACTTGTAAAAACTCATTAAAGTCGAAACAAAAGAAAGCAGCAGAGAATTGAGCGGATAATGAGCAAGCGCTGGAGCGCTTTGCAGCTCAAGTCATATCATCACCTACGCAAAATATCTGCTAACTGACTAACTGTTGACTTGTTGAGTATTATTTAGACTACCTTGCGTCAGAACGTAGGCAGATTTTGGAATGATACGTAAGAATGAAGATTAACTTTTTAAAGTCAACTGTATTTTAAACTAACGCCTCCATAAATCTTAATATTGAAATGAGATTCTGATTTATTAGACGCCTATTAATATTATGTAAACAGAATTACATAGACGAACTGGTTTCATTCAGTTTGCCACAGTCTACGTAATCATTTTCACCAATATTAGTTTCTCCTTGCCAAAAACCACCTAATCCAAGGATGGTCTCAGATTATTCATGCTGAGAAATGAGCGCAGTTTAGCTCGGGCCTAACCTCGACGCCCGAAACATTAAATTTTGAGGTTACCAACATGAAAACATTAATCTTTCGGCTTTGCAGATAATTTTCTGCCAGATTTGGGCAAATATTTTGAAATGAAATATCAGGGATGATTCTCAAGACGGTAGATAATAATTCAATTTAGCTTAAAGGAGCATGGCTGAAATAATATGAATATTAAAACTCGTTTGACTACGCTGTACCAATAAATTTAAAACTTGGATGTCAAATGAGGAACCTATTATGTTTATATTTTGTGTGATTAATCGCTATGTAACATTTTAAGACTTAAATCAATCCTATAGGAACATCCAAACTACGTAAGCCACTAATTAATATTGTACAATTTAGTTCACTAATAAACAATGACTCCCACACAATAGTAGGTCTAAAATTAGTAAAGTTATCTTCCAAGAATACTCCATTTGCTGTGAGGATTAGTGTCTTAGACACTATGTACCCTTACCAAACGTTTTAGAAATTGCTCTCACGACTTGTTATAAGTAGTAGGTAGGTCGTTTGGACATTGTTATCGAGATGGATCATCGTACCTTGGCCTGTTTTCAGTTGATTCAATTGTTTCTCTTCCTTTATATCAATGTGTAATCCAACTTCAAGTTTAGTTTATGAATTATGACAATCGAAAAAGTCCACGCATTTTTGTTAAAGCTTTGCTTTGCTTGCAGATATTTAGCAATATGTTTGATATTACATAATATGTATGACGGCTTCCGTACAAAATATTATTTTGTACTGAAGCCGTCCAGTGACTGCTCCAAATATTCAAGCCTCTTAGTTATCGTCTTGAAGAATCTTTCTTTTTAGTGTTCTAACGACTGTTTGGGGGTTTCTCCTCGCATGTTTGGACGATTCGTGATTCGCTCTATGTACGCTTTTCCGCTAGATATGAAAACATTTAGCGGCGTTTTTTTTCCGTTTCCCATCAGCGACTTTTTTGTTATGTCTAGCTCTAGCTGCTACTTCAGCCAGTAACATTTGAACGCCTTCAACAGGTGATAAATCATACACTTTTAGCATAAAAAAGTGCTCCATTAATTCTGGACACACGTGTCTTACAACGTGATGTAGTTCTATTAGTGACGTGAGTTTGGCACTGAACTCGTGTCGTATAACTCGTATAATACGACTATTGCCCAATATAACGGTCTGTGTCACTGTTTGGAGTTTATTGGCATTTTCCAAGGAATTGATGTTTACTGAAGCAATTTCTGTAAAGTGTAAACGATAATTTCGGTTCATTTCTGTTTACATTTCTTAAAGACGTCATTTCACGTCATCAAACGTGTTTTATTGATTGATTGTTACGTGAATATCTAATAACGGACGTCGAGTTTGAGTAATATACTTAGAGAGTTCTAAATTGATAGTTCACATAATGTATTTCATGTTTTAGCACTACCACAGTATAAATATGGACAGTACAGAAACTACGTAGTAAACGTTCGAAACGGCACACGGACACAGACCCGCTCATTGAAGAGACCCTAAGCGATTGTCGCGGTGCCGTCACTCCGTCAGTCAGTTGCGGGTGCCGTGTCGAGACGAGAAGACGCCGCGATCTTTTTAAAAATGGAGTGTAGTTATTTATTTCAACAAATTGGCCTAGTTTCCATACAGTCTATATTTATATTGTGGCACTACGCTTTGATTCTACATAATTCTTCCTACAGATTTCACAAGCACATAAAATTGTTTGTAATTTCGGTAATTTATTTCATCAAATTTTCCAAAACGCTACTCATCTTATTCCTCAATTACTTCGTCTACTATTTGTGTATATTTCCAAACAAAGCGACGGTCAATTACCTATGAAACAACGTGTTTTATATACGATATTCACGTGCGTTGAATACAGTTAATTGAAGTTGTAGATTCTATTTCTATTTTTGGTGTTTTATCTACGATTGTATCATTCGTATTGACTATTTGGTGTTATTTATTCAAAGGAGGAATAATTTCATTCAAGGTTCAAACCTAGAGATAAGTATCTACTTATTCATTAATAATTTTGGTTAGTTATTTTTGTGTATTTATTCCTTCCTTATTAGACTATACCTGGGATCTACGTCTATAATGTTGTGCGTATTTTTCCTAAATAAATACAATTAATAATTTATGTACTCAATTACTCTTTTCCATAGCTGTAAAGATGGCTCATGGGAGTACCTAAGTATTGTCTAGCCTGACTATAAGGCTACTCGATTAACATCAAGATTAATTCTTACTTTCTAAATGGACTTAGACGCCAATAATTGCATACCATTGAATGACTGTTTTGCATACAATAGTTCAATATGATATAGGAAGCGTTCAAGTTATATTTTTGCTCAATTATCTATGCCATTGTTGAAACTGTAGGTACCTACGTGTCTAGATTTGTATGGTTATGATGGATGCGTTCATGAAAAAATGATTTGATTTTGGTAGTAAATGATTGAAAGGACGATAAAGTTAATTTTGTACGTTGGAAATTGAACAGGTGTCCTTATCAAACCAATAGATCTACAACTCAATTAACCAATCAGAGAACGCCACTGAAACTTGGAATTAAGGTGTGGTCGCCAGAACAATAGTTGGCAGAAGAAATAATACAAAAACCAGAGACAAAGTCTACGTTAGCAATGGTTCGAACAGACATACAGTCCGGCCGTAAAGAGAATGCGTTCCTGACATCTGTCAGTTGGATGATTTGTACATTTGTAGTAGTAATAAGGATCAAATTCGCGAAACACGTATTCATTATTAATATGAATTTGACAGGTCTCAAAAACGCATTCTGGCGACGGCCGAACTGTAATGAATTGTTCCCTTTGTAATTCTTTGTAGTCTCTAGCAATATTAGGTTGTAACCTTGGTACATATACCTTCGTGCCCTACCAATTTGGAGAACAATACTCGTGTAGGACGCTAAATTATGTTATACCCACTGGGCGTCATTTCCGTCCCCAATCAGTTTAAAATGCGACTCATATTCTAAAATAAACGAATAAATAAATATTTATACGTTTTGAATGATGTGTCTGGTCCTCTGCCATTGACTGGAACAGGCTATTTTCAGTTCTTGACGCAGTTATGTTGTGAATTTGTGATACGTCCAAGTTTTCCACAGTGACCTTTTGACTTTGCGACCCTAAGAAGTAAAGCTGTTCTAATATCTGGGAGCACGTCCCTAACCTTAATAAACACACACAATAAATTGTGATTTACTGTTGACACGATAAAAGGATTTGGGGTGCAAATGGGGATGTTATTTCTTTTTTTTTGTTGTTATTTGAGGTATTTGGCTTTGTTATTTGGTTGTGACTTGACGTTGGAATGAGGCGAATAAATTAATGTTGTACTAAAACTTTCGATCACCGATAAAATCGTCGCATAATCTTCTATTACGTATTAATTTTTATTTTTTTCTCATGTTTAACACAAACAGCTTCTTTTATTATATTTATAAGTATTCGCTGTTTGTTTTATTTAGCCATATTGAAATAATAATTTAAGTTTGTTACTTTATTTGTGAGCTTGGTTGATTTATCAACATGTTGTTTATGAGTAACTACCTAAAATATTCGAAATTATTGTCTTGACCTCTTCGTCTTTAGCTATTTAAAATAATACCCAGTGAGGCCTTTGCCTAACTATGTAGATGTAAATAGAAAATACGAGTTTCCGCTGCAATGTCCAGATTACAGCATTCCTTTTACAAATCAATCGGCGGCCATGATGGTAACATGACAAGAGAATAATGGCGGGAACTTAACGGTGGTTCCGGTTCGGCTGCGTCAATTAACCGTGGTTTCCGATCCACTGGCCGTGGACAAAGTTACTGTTTTCTATTATTATACACATGTTCGGCGATATTACGTGTTGCTGCAGTGGAATTTGAATATTTTCTATTTTTATTACATCGTTTCGTACCGTGCCTAAAGGTTATTTTTATATTCTTTGAAGTTATTTTTGATGATAAATTATTTTAGGACTCCGTTATTTTTAAAACTCGTTAAAATTGGCATAAAACGTCATCTCTCTCTTGTCTTACATAATCCGACGTGTGGGATCGATATGTTCCGACAAAACAAACCATCAACAGTTTCCGTTGCTATTCCTAGATTATTTCGATTTAGATTAAATGAAGATAATTTTAATTGTAAATCAACTGTCTGCTACCTCGTGTGGTTACACGCAACGTTTATTTCAGTTGGTTTATTCTGGTAGACGCAGGGGGCAATTTGCCGTCATTAGCTGTAGTCTGTACAAAAATAGTCACCGTCCCCCCCACACAATCAAGCAACGGAGGACGTGACGGACGAACGTATCCTGTAGGTATACGAACCATAAACACCAATGAGAAAGGAGTTTTGTTTCTTAAAAAAACTTATTGACACTTCCGGTACAGACGTGCGATTTGAATCTAGAATCGCTACTAATGGAAGGCCAATTCTCGTACGTTAAAAACGTTCAAATCTAGTCGCAATCTGTCAAACTTGTCAAAAATGTTGGTAAATAGATTGTATTATTAACAGATTGCAAATGAGATACGAAAGCGAACGTTCTTAAAAATTACGGGAATTGATAACATACACCAGAGGTGTCAGAGTTTTTTTAAAGCCGGCCAAGGGCTTCTGACTTGGCTCTACGTCCGTCAAACTGCATCGTAGATCATAATAAGATGAAGAAAATAAAGCGATTGAATTAAGTTTATGAGTAGGAATCATGTAGCTCTGCCAATTAGGTACGTGTAAATTATTTACTAAGAAAAAAATACACAATACACTACCTACATAGGTAATCAAGTTTTTATAAGAGGACATAAGAGTCACTAAGGTCATTGACTGAGTACATATTTTCTGAAACTAAACTACACATAATTTGGGAAATTCAAGAAAATAGCTACAATAATTTTGGTTTTCTAAAATTGGACACAGCGTTACGGTTGTCCTTTTTGCGGAAAATATCCATATTCATATTAGAAATACTTCGGTAAAAATCGACGAATGTCGTCGCGAGTGGCGTGACGCACTTGGCTCACACAAACCTCCCAGACTTCTAATGAATATTTGACTATAGTTAGTTTATTTTTACTCACATACGCACACGTAGCGATGGGTTTAAAAGTGTCTTCTGTGAAACAATTTTCCTCGAATAAAACTTTACGATCAACATCCGACTCTTTTTATTGAAACAAATCTCGTAGTGAAACTCAAACGAGTGATTTGGGATTGCACGAAACCACGTTATAAATTATCGCCTTTACGGAAGTTGTAAATCGATGTATATTTTAAAAACCAGTGAAAATTATATCGCTTGGTTTTCATTTCATAGCGATTAGTAAGGTTTGATAATATTGGTATGTACTAACTGATATGATAGGTAACATTTTGATTTATTGCTATTTAAAAGGCCAGTCGTATAATTGGAGTGTCTTGTTTCATAATTATCTAAACAAATGGCATGATATTACTTTTTAATGGCCAATATTTCTGAGTTTTCACTTCCAAATTCCTACTTTGCTAGTAATAAAGTTTCTTAGCACATTTATTTCCTCATAATCTGTTTATAGCAACAAGGTTTCATCAACTACGAATTCATTCTATCGGACAAATCCTACAAAGCTGTCTGATGGCTCGGATGATTGGATGTACCGTTTATTCGACGCTTCCGACCTACTCGACACGCGGGGATCAAATCACTTTCATAGAGACGTAATCCCGTAGCCAGGCGAGTTGATTGACAAAGGGCTGTCATGTCTAAACGCTGAAACCAAAGCTATATACGAACATCAAACGAATTTTGAGAAGGAAATAAGACAGTTCCTGTTCCACGAAGTCTTATAAAGACGTTTAATAACACCTCAAGGCTGTTGCGAAGGATAATAGCAACACATGTAAAAATAAAATACATTTTCTGGAACAAAATGAGGAACAACGATGAGGTCGGCTAGGGCTTATAGAAGATTATGGTTTAAGTCTATAAGCTCGTCTTATGCTCCAATCCTAAGCTTAGGATAGAAATAACAATGGCCTCACACGAGACCGTCGGAAGCTAAAATTAGATTAGAAAAGGCATTCCAATTGGTGCGGGAATGCCACAATAGAATAACAACGACGGAATTCGTCTCAAAGTATGAGAAAAGATGGAACACGAAGAATTATGGGAACAATTCGATCCCATATCAGGGACAGTTCATGGCTTTGATCCCTCAGATCCCTTATTAGCATAACATGGGACTTCCGAACCCTTTGGAGATTCTTGCTGAGCATGACTTTGGAGTTAACAATGCTTCTGATTGGATAAATAGTTTGCCCTAATCTTGTGTGCACTTGACCAGTTCTGAGCAATGTGATGTGGAAGAACACAAACATTATTTGTGTACATCTTGCCGCCATTTCATAGCCAGAAGTTATTATATCAACAAATGATAGCATAGCTGATATTGCGATGTTTCTTACGTATTTCGCTTGCATTACGTAAATGTATACTGGTAATCAATGTTGTTGTATCTGGCAGGTCGAGCTAGACTAACGAGCAGATTGCCCCCGTCTTGTGTCAGACTGAAAGGAGTAAAAGAAATTATATATGGCGGCACAAGCTACTAGTTGCACCAGACAGAAAAGGAGGATTAAAGTGCGGGAGGCATTTGTCCAGAAGGGGAACCCGCTCGAGATAATTTGAAGTTCAAACAATGTGTGTAAGCAAACTGTGAGAGTACCTACTATAGTTAGTTTTTCGTAAGAGGTAAGTAATGTCAACTTTCGAGTTTTTTTTTAAGCTGTACTTAATAACATTTGATGGATGAGTTGTCACTTGAGTGATTAGTTTGATGTACTTAAGTTGTAAAAGTTGGCAATAAAACTTAACTGTTATTGGAGAATCTGGAGAAAATGGCTATTATTAACAGTATTATTATGACGTGGTTATCATCGTCAAGGTGGTGACCGAGGACTCGGCTTCGAATACCAGGCTGGTTTTTGTTTTGTAGCTGCTTAGTCTTTTGAAATATATCCTATACGTAATAACAGGCTTCTAAAAAATTGCACTAGCCTAAAAAATCTGACTAGCAAAATCTGGCTGAAAAAATATAGGTAGTCATGAATTGTAGTGATGATAAAACAGAATAAAAACGAATAACAAAAGGAATAATCGGAACAACTTCAAAGTTCAACTAACGGTCTTCCCCCAACTAGCCACAAACGATGAGGAAGCGCAGAGGCAATTAAACACAATTCACTTGAAACGGAACACACAATAGAATTGTACTACAGAGTACAGATTTCCTTTCTGAGCGGAACTTTCTGCGTTATCTGAATACTAATGAGGAGCAGCTCCGCCCTCCGATCGATGGATCCGAGTTAAGGCGCGGTTAGACGAACACAACACGAAATTGTTCCTCTTGTTATTTTTGGGGGGTAAAAGTTCTTCTGGGGATGAACAACTTTTGATAAAGGGACGAACTCTGTTTATGTAAAAAAATATTTGGAGTTATATGCAGAAATGCAACACCAGTGCCAGGGAATATTGTTATATGAGTTGAGTTGAGCTGATGTGTTTTCCTTTATTCTAAAGTAATACTGGTCCCCCCTGAAACATTGCAAATAAATTCAAAGTCAGCCTCACAATAGTGTAATTGCAAGCCAAACAATTATATCGTGGTGAGATTGTTCTGGTGAGAATAGATATAAACGTTCTAGGAACGTGAGCGAGTGTTTAGTCTGAGTGCGTGATTAGTAATTATTCTCCGGATGCGGTTGCTATTCGGCGTCTTCAAAGGTTTCTTAGTTTTGATATGCGGTAAATATTTAACGGCCGAGAGCATTAACAGGATGGGACACCCATTTACGTGATGATCGTAGGTTAATGTACTTTTGGTCTGAGTAGGAATGAGCTAAGCATCGATTCTAGTTCGATGTTCTTACACTTGTTGCGTCTGTATTCGCCTTTAGATTTGCACTGAAGCTTGATTTGGTTTTATCATAAAACAGCTGTTAAAATAATTTCGAAAGCGTTTAAACTGTTGCTTTTTCATGAAGTTTCAAAGCACTAAGTTTTGATGAGTCGTTTGGACGACGTTCAACGAAACTGCAATTCTGTTACTTGGAAATATTATATCGTAATATTATCTAAAGTTTAGTAACTATAACTTTAACAATCCTCTGGAAATGTACTGTGAAAGTTTTAATACGTTATTAACGTTTATGCAACGGCCATAACACGTTTTCGTAGGAAAACTATTAAATAACAGGTCGCATGAAAGTCGTATCGTGGATTATGGTCAGTTATCTTCTAATAACACGATTTTATCTTATCGCAGGCATTATCTAATAACAATAGCCGTAGTATTTTGGTAGATTAGCTAAGTTTAAACTTGCTTAATCTTTCTATCTTATCTTTTGTGGGGATAGTGCCACTGGCTGGTTTATTATTTCAAATTTCAAGTTTCGAAGCCGGCCATCTTGGTATTTATTTATGGTAGCAACTAGAAGCCAGACAGTCGGCTTGGTACCTGCTGGTGCTATGGTATGTCGACTAATGGATGAATTATTATCGAGCTGATAAGTCATACTAAATGTAAAGTTACAGTTACTAAGTAGTAAGTAGCTGTACTGTGTTATGTGTACGTTGGATTGCAATTTCATTTAAATGTATTACTATGTAGTTGGCTTTTCATAACTGTGACTCTAAACATCTCAAAGTACAGTCTCATTTCTGTTAAAATGCAAGACAAATTCATCTGTAAAGGGCGTAGCGGTGGCATGTACGTAGGTATATAAATGTAGGTACCTATAGGTTATGTATGAGTTACGTATAACATAAAATGTTAATGTTTAATTTCTTTTACAGACACACAGGTGCAGAATTCCTATTAAACTACTTACGACTTCATCTCAGCTAATGATCATATTTTTTTTCCAATCTCGCCTCATTAAAGTTCCGTCGTGTGAATTACGTTCCGACAACTCGATGTAACATGTAACATCGAGATGATTATAGATTGTGGCAGGTGAATAAATAGTGGCAACACTGCCAGCGTGCGGAACCGACGGAGTGGAAACCAGACTGGGTTCAACGTCCCTGTCCCGGTCCCAAGCGGCGCCCGCGCTTGGTTACTGTGCAACCTTATAAATATAAATTTTATGCACTTATACAGGATATGGAGTAAACAAAGGCTAGATGGTGCCGACGAGACGGTGCCCGAGGAAGCTATTTTGAATATTCAAAAGTAAATAAAAATTTGTTAAGTAAAGTTCAAAGACTGCAGCTGTTTGCTTTTCAAATAAACTGGAGACATTTTTAATGACATTCTTGATTACTAGTTTATGAATTTTGTTTGTAGGTGCTGAAATTTTTTATTTGTGTTGCTTTCTTTGTATGTTAAGTACCTATTTTATCTGATTTATATTACTCACTGTAACAACAGATTCATTACATTCTAATGGTTTTTAATCTAGCAACGAACGAACTGGGTTGTCGCTGTGAATAAAAAAGACGGACTGCAATAACCTATCTTAACAAGAAATTTGAAAAGATAGCGACAAACATATACATAGTAAGAACAGTAGACAAAATAACAGTAAAATTCATAGTCAAAATATTCTAATTACGTTTTGCCGCTGAAGTTAATTTATCGGCGCAATCAAAATGGCGCGTACTCGCGAATACGTCCGCGTAATTTTTGTTCTTTTTGCTTGGCTCATTAGGATAATAGCGTAATGTTAAACAGCCTTTAACCTTCCTCAAGAATTGGGCTATCAAATGGAAAAAGAACTTTTCAAATCCGACAGGAAGTTCCAGAGATTAGCGCGTTCAAAAAAAAAAAAATCTTCAGCTTTATGATATTAGTTTACAGATACGGAAAATTCTTTTCAAATGTAGACGAGGGTGATTTATGAGTTCACGCGTATTGTAATGTCATGGGTACTCAGGCTAAATGAGAGGTATTTTTCATAAATTAAACGTTTCAAAATGAAAAGGGTTTTTAGAATGAAAAGTGTATAAGTTTATAGGGCTAAGGTGCTTGTGGCTTAGTAATAACAGCCGCTCGGGTCCATCGATCATCTTAAGCTACGCTGGTTGGTTCGTGTGTACAGTTGTTACGGGTCATCAGAAGCCCGAAAGTCTGACGACAACCAGTCTTACCAAGGGGTATCGTGTTACCCAGTAACTGGGTTGTGGAGGTCAGATAGGCAGTCGATCCATGTAAAATACTAGTATTTATATTTATCTGGTTAGACTGGAAGCTGGCCCCAAATTAGTTGGGAAAGGGCTATGGCAGATGATGGATAGAATTTTCTTGATTGAGCACCAGACTTAGCAATAAGTAGGTACCTATAACCTTCAAAATGTCGGATGGTCTAACTCTAAAGGAATGCGGTTTTTTAATGTTTTGTTGTTTTGCTGATATTACCTTTTACTTTATTGGTAAAATTAAAGTAAAAATCGGTCGCCTACCACTACTAAGAACCTAGTACTTGGCTAAACGTGGCGATTATGGAAATTTCACCAGTCTTTGTTACGACGTCGCAAGTACGTCTTTCTATGAAATAAAACAATTTGTGATTTTCAGGCTAATAAGAATTTACGTATGTATTGTAATTCAAATACTCTTATTATTCATTAGAATAAATTTATTTTTATTCAATTGTTATGTAATTTCCTTTGTTTCTTTTGTATGATTTTTGTGTTATGTAGTATTGATTTAATTTAATATTTTTACCTTGTCAAACTTACTGTACCTATAGCTATGTAAATTCATATTTTTATGGTCGTGAATATAGTATTTTTATCAAGATACAACTTGACACTGTCCTGCAAATTGCAAAAAACGTAGAAAATTTGAATTTTTAAAATCAATATTACAAGTGAAGAAGATAAAATCATTTGTTATTTTGGAACGTACACAGAATAAAAAGTGCAGTAATGTAATGTAACATTAAATGTGTCTGCAGAACATAACTAGTGACGTCATAGCACATGCCTTTCACATTATTTGCCGATAACCGTGTTCTTGATTGACGCTGATGTTCCGATTCATGTGATTAAACCATTTCTCCGACCTAGAATTGGCTGTTAACCAATTAGTAATCTCAATGTATTGCTTACAAAATACGTAAGTATAGTTTAATGAGGGTTTTAATGAAAATTCATGCCACCAGTTGGAGCCACATAGACAAGAAGTCATCAATTTCGACAATAATTACCAATACCAAAAATAAATGATGACGTTCATCATTCTTTTCATTCATTCGTTCATCAGTCACGATTAAAGAAAGTATAGGTGCTTTGACACTTTTGACAGGTGCCCGGACCTGACGCCTCAGTGCTGCCACCTAGTGAACGTCATTTCAGAAAACCCTAATAAAAGCTGAAGTCATGTTAGACGTTAGGGTCTTTGTGCAACAATGCGACTAACATAATCAGCCTATGACGTTCCATTGCTGGGACACAGGCCTCCTCTCCGTGAGAGGGAGTGGGCCACGCGGGCCCAGTGCGGGTTGGTAGATGTTTTTGAAAATTCGAACACAGTGGTCTTCGAATTTTTGGTTCAAGGACACGCCGGTTTCCTAACGATGCTTTCCTTCACTTCACCGAGCAGAATCAGAGTAACCTATGCATAGTTTAATTAAAGCGAGCCAGTTTACGTAGTACCTACCTACCTATAGTTTAATTGAAGCATGTCATGTTAGAAATTAGCCTTTGTGCAATGATGTAATAAGGTTTTAATTGGAGAGTTGCTATCTCAATTTCCAGCACCCTTTGGGATATTGTCTGAATTTCACACTTGAAAAGTTCGCAGTAACGAATCTTTTGAAGGATCTCACGAGAATATTGTGTTTGTTTTACATATATCTTGATAAACATATCAGGGGTGGAATAGGTAATATACTTACTGGGATTAAATAAACCTAATACTGAGGTACTTACATAAAATGATGAGAAAACGTCCATACCATAAAAGCATCTTATTTTGAATTTAAGCAATGGATGCTGTTTGATTTTTAGACTTTTTCACTTCTTACAAGATTAAGAAAAGCTAATTATGTATTATTATATTATAAGTTTATAACATACTTTTATTCAGGTATTATTTTATTCTTGCAAAACTGGACGAACCTGTGCACAATATGTAAAGGTTTATATAGGAAACAGACTTCTCACTAAATAAATAGTCGTCATCGTCTGAAAAGAACTACCTTTACATAATAGTCCCCTTTCCGGAACCTTGATTTCGATAGCTATCGAGAAAGCACTAAGCAAATAAAGAAACGCACGTAGGTAATCTACGTCGAAAATAGAATAAAATATAAGAAAAGGTGAGGTGGGAACCTGGAAAATTTTAAGAAAAACTGTCGCTTATTTACGGCAAAATACTGAAGATTTCAAAGAGCGTGGTTGATGTTGCTGTTTCTGATCATAATCAGATAAAATATCTGCATTATGATTTATTTTGGATTTTAGATGCCGTCAGCGGATTCGCCCGTTTAATATCTAGTACCTTAAACAAGGATTTCTTGTATATTTAAATGTATACCTACCTACAATCTGAATCTCGGAAACGGCTCCAACGATTTCGACGAAAGTTGCGATTTAGGGGTTCACGGGGGTGAAAAATCGATCTAACTAAGTAGGTCTTATATCTGGGAAAAATCGTTTTCTTTATTTTCACAGCCTCTGAAATCTGATAAAACGTTGGTTACCTGGACGATATGTCAATATTTTCACCCCGAGTAGAGCTTAGTTGACCAGTACCCTAATTACGTAATATACGATCAATCAGAATTTGAATCATAGCTAATCCATTGCTTCATAAATTCGAAAAAAAAATCTGCTCAACAACGTAATAAGCGCAATGAATGTTGTTGAACTGTCAAAATGAAACAGATTAGATTAGACTGAATCGTTTCCGAAAATGTGTTGCGTAAATATATATAGCAGATATTCTTTAAAATAGCATTCTACTTTTGAAAGAATTTTTTAAATCGGCCGTTAGTTTTTGAGTTTATTCATTACAAATAAACAAACAAACTTCAAACAAAAATCAAATCTTTTCTCTTTTATTAGTTTAGAAGTCCTATGAAAAACGTAAAATACCTGATAGCGTCCTCTTTAGGTTAGTTGCTGTATTCCTTTAAATATACTGGCCACACAGGTATTTTGAATATAGAACAAAAATAAATAAAATGGCGTCCTCATCCGCTCCCTCTGAACAGGTATTAAACAGAGCAGACACGTTATACAACAGTTAAAGTTTTCTCACGTTTGGGACATGGAATACATTCGAGGAGCTACAAAACTCGTTACTATAAGTAGTGAACAGCGAAACGGCTGGACCTTTCCACCTTTATTTCTTTTTTACATGAAAAGTAAACGTTCTAAAAGAAAACTCTAACATTATTTTCTCTTTTTAGTAAAATGGAAGAAAATTCTTTGTTAAAACGTTACGTCTGAGCTATTGTGAGAAAGAATTTGAAAAAAATCTTTACAGCTTACGTCATCGTTTATAGTCATAATAAAGCTTACGAGTCCCGAATTCCTTGTGCCTGGTAACAAGGGTTTTAGCTGAGTATCTTAAAGATGGGCTCAGGGTTTCGATTGCTCGTAAATTAAACTGCTTTAGGCAAAGGTCATTGTTTGGTCAGCCTTCGGGTAAGCTGAGTTGTGGCCAAAGACATACCTTAGCAGAAAGAAAAAATTGCGTAGCGTCTCCCGATTTTCAGGGTATTTCCCTACTAAATTAATTTAATTGTAATGTAATTGATTCTGCCCTTAGAATACACATGATGTACAATAATGTATTTTACGTACGTATTAGATTTAATGTTTATTTTGACGTAAACATTGTAGTGTGAAACAGGTGAACAGGTAGTGATGTACAGCTTAGGATTATTTAGCGTCCTGCACTTATAAATTGTTACATTACACATTAACTAATTCTCTCTTACATGTCATAATATGATGTCAAACAAGAAGCTTGGTTTTACGCATGCAAATAATTTTCTAGTTTCAGCCAGTTCAGTATGAGTTACGTATATGACTCATAATAATATTGGTTGCAGTAATCCGTAAATAAACAATACTAAATTAGATTTCTTAAATACAAAACTCACGTGTTTAGGCACGGTTTATTAACACCGTATTTTGGCCACTAAATAGGTAATTCACGATCCAATTACCGCCAGTAGGTATAAAGTAAAGTAAAAAGTCATGAGGCACGATAGAATCGAATGATCCGATTAATTTCAATCACTCGAGATGGTCGTATGGAATCGAAATGAAACAATATTAGTATTCGGTATCGAGATATTTCATTGGATAAATCTGATATGACTGGCTGAGTGTGTCGTAAATTTCTTATAGGCATAGTGGAATATATTGGGTTTGTTTATTTTCTTGCTTTTAGTGTTCCGCACTAAAAGGAAACATTTATGGCGCGATTCGATTATCGGAAGGGCGTCACAAGCGATTACCTCGGAATGGACGCTCTGACGCTTCTGTTCTTTTTTCTAACTTATCTTTGACAGCAAAAAAGTAACCAAAACTTGACATCGATAATATGTATTTATGAAGATTGCCTCAAGCTAAAACATTGGGCAAAATATTTTCAGAATAGGGACTTTTCGTTTATGTTCTTATCGACATCCCTTGGGAGAAAAGGAGTTACCGTCAGAATATTAATATACCTATCTAGTATTGTGGCACAAACCTTCTAGTGTAAACGGTAAATCAATCCGGAGCTAATATTTGCTAAGCTTTATAGGCAGGGCTGGCTGGATAGAATATCAGGTCAATATACTGTGGCGCCAACCTTACATAAACAGTATAGGTACTTCTTATGTATGTTTTTATAGATGACACTTTCTTGTTTAAAAATTCGATAAAACCAAAATAATTTTATTTTAGATTTTCACAATAGTTTCCTCTTTTATTAATGTATGTTAAACTTAACATTTATTCTTAAATTAAGTACTCTTCATAGATGTAACTGCTTGAACACCACATTTTTGTTAGATTTATAATAATAATTTAATATTTTGTAATCTGTAAAGAGAGAGAGACTCTATAACGTCAACAATTAAAACGCTAAATTGAAGAGTACAACTGTGACGTAGCATGATAGACGAAGTGACAGGTATTACGTTTAGTCGGTTACTTGACAGCTGTCTCGTCACGTGGTTTTCTTTGTTCACCTTTATTTAACTATTTTAACTATACCTATGGGGTATAGTGAAGAAAATATTAAAAAAATATCTGGCTGTTTTTAGTTTTTACACATTCTCATAGTTTTTACACATTCTCAATTATTGATTTGTCATAGCTAAAGAATGTGTGTGTAGTTAGATACGGTGGAGATTTATTCAAATAAACCTAGCTGATCCGATAGACGTTGTCATGAAATAATTCAAACATAATTCCAATAGAATATGCATCAATATTCCCGTAACTTTTCAAATTTTGAACCTGATTCGGACTATTCCGAATGTTTTAAAACAATAAATAGCCAAATCGGTCCAGCCGTTCTCAAGATACGCACTTACCAACGAACATCGTTTCATTTTTATTATTGTATAGTTAAGATGATGAAGAGTTTGTCAATATGAGCATAATTGTAACTCAAGCCATAATATAGGTTTTAATTCATTTACTAGATATTTAAACAGCTGTCCAAGCACCTGTATTTGTCATTAATTTTCAGAATGAGTTCACTACAGGCAGTGTCACCTTTTTAACATCATATTTTGCAAGTAAATAGACGTTTACGCAATCGTTTACGTATCATCAATGGTCAATAAACTGTCAAATTATACGTATCGTTTACAAAAATGTATACATTCTCTATTTAATTTGAAGAGAGTTGTCCAATGTCACCTGTGCTCTATTCATAGGTCTGCTTGACGTTCTCGTCCCGACTATACGTCGTACAGTTACTTCTGTAGTGAAGTTTCATCAAGATGTCGTCGTTTGTGCAGGTGACATGATGTAAAAATATATAAAATATATGTACATACGTAGGCAAGCCTTGGCAACACAAACTGGAAGTATTCTGAAGTTTGTTTACCGATATCAGGCCAAATGGCGAAATATTTGCCGTAAAAAAAAACTTTATATTTGAGGGTTTTTTTCGAATGAAATTTTAATGAAAGGACTGTTAACTGAAATTTATTCACATTACTTATTAAATACCTGATTATAATGTTCGTATTTCTTAAATCTCTAAACCGAATCAAAAACATAAGCCACATAAAAAAAATCCATGATACCTGATCCAAATGAATTAAATTGTCAACAAGAGCAAGGGGATTAATTGACCATCCCATGGAAAATTCCATAGGTACTTGCATCCTCATAGATAATACCTACAGACTGTACCTACCTACACATTTATCCAGTAATATAAAGTGCACATCCCGCGCTAATCACACCTTCCGGTTCATTAAACGGTGGTCGAGTCAGATGATTGGCGCTGACGACCGTTGTCAATTATTTGTAACTGGCAACATTATTACATACTGCGTAGTAAAGCGAAAAAGTTGATCTATGCCTTTTTTGAATTTAGAAAATGGAAATCCAGCTAACCTTTTCACTTTGAGATCTGTACTTATAGAAATATGAAATTCTGTATTTAGATCTTGAAATTCAGCAGAAACTTATCAGCTGATTTTGTTTAATTGCTGCCAACCTTGAACGTCCAGAACGTTAAAAAAAACTCTTCACAATCACTCAGTTCCTCACAGCAATACAGCGAAACTAATTGTTTTTCTCACGATGCATTTTACAATTCGGAACATCACTCAATACTTGTTTACACGCATCTAAGTAGGTATAAACATTCAAATTGTATTGCGGGCATGTAACCGCATTCAAATGAGACAGCAAATACGTCAATAGCAAATCCTCTTAGCTCGATAAGCGTGTTTAATACTGCTCATGTATTGTGGTAGTTCATTATGTGGCTTACTGAAGCCCTGCAGGGTTACGGCCGAGGTCGCAAATGTGCCTTACGCGCGTGACCACATGATTAATGTTGCCAGTTTGAAAATATTGTTTCTGAGGAGGTTCTTAGTAAAGAGCTTGTTAGTTAGCGTTTTTTATTTGGTGCTTAACACGTGGTTATGTTTTTACTAAGGCCAAGCCAAAAATAAAAGATCTTTAAGAACCCCATAATTGGACGAATTGAAGGAAATGATCCGTTTGATAAAGAATTAACCTGTTCAAATTTTATGCGAGATGACCGCTTTTATTTATATTTAATTACGAGTATGGCCTACGCTTTCAAAAAAAATACCCCATGTATTTTTTTATCTAATAGGTATATAATCAGAGTATACAACTCAAACATGTTACAATGGCGACGGCCTGACCACCCGGGCCTCATGTTCCCACCGTAATACTTTTTAAATCGGTCAGATCTCGGCTAACAGAAGTATGCATCACAATATTTAGTTAATGATAACAACAGCGAAGATTGATTGTCTTACGAACATCTACAAACAATGGGTAAGTACCTACTTACGTTTCTTTATGTAAATTTTTAAGACGCCATTTTTTTTTCTTTTGGAGAAAATGATGTCGGTTACTATTTACTGGCCGATTTTTCTAAACAACGGAAAAAATCTGCACTGCGTTATGGTGCGTATAAATATTGTTATCAGACATTGCGCTGAAAAGTAGCCCAATGAACTGCTTGGGTAGATAAGCAAAGTAACTTCCTATGTGAAATAAGTAGGTACTCTCTCCTGGGGCTTAAGACTGCCGCTTTGGTAGAATCATCATATGACTAGCTGCCCGCCCCGGCTTCGCACGGGTAGCACTGAGTAGATACTTATCTACGGCGCACATACCTACGTATTTACCCTAACTACCTACCTACCCTACCTACTTTACCTACCTACATACATACCTACCTACCTACCTACCCTACCTTCACATACCTATCCTAAGAACCTTCTCCTTCACAACAAAAAAAGAATTAGCGAAATTGGTCCAGCCGTTCACGCGTGATGCCGTGACCAAGGAAATAGGGATTCATTTTTATGTATATATATAGATATATAATATAATAAAAAGTATAAAGATAATATTTAAGAATCATACAAACTGTCAAAAACTGATAATTCATAATATTATCTGCGCAATTCATCTGTTTGACAGTTTTATATTATTATAATGAAATAAAATTTTAACTGTAGGTAGAAATCGAAAATAAAAATCTCATACCGTAAAGAAAAAATATCCGGTAAAATCACGGTCTTAATTTTCTTCATGCGGCAATATTTACACCAAATATTTTGAAGATTCTGATATGAATTGAATTGAATATGATTCAGCAAACATATATACCACTAACTACTGCACTAACCACACTCTCTCTACTCTACTAACTATAGAGGAATTGCTGGGAAATCAGAAAATGATTTGTTTTTAGAGGAATTGCATAATGTGGCCGTTTTAGGCCCCCTGGTCGTTGTTATACATAATTTTCATTCTCTCAGTTCGATTTAGTCAACTATTGGCTCTCTTTAGGGCTATCTTCTGTGCAAGCATATATTACTTCGTTGAATTATAGCACATAACTACGTAATATAATTGAAATAGGACTCTTCAAAACCCTTTACATCAGAGAAAGATGCAGCCAAGACCATCAAACCATCGCAAATGATAAACGATGATTGCACCGACACCAAAATATTATAATAACCGAGTGTCCTAATAAAATTATAAATAATTCTGGCATCTCTCAGGGTCGAAATGTAGGGCAGAGTCTATTTAAAATTAATATGTAGGGCAAACCACGAAAGTGCAGGCGCGGGTGGTCAGTATAAAACTGTTCACTTTATTTAGAAGCAGGTGACGTCAGAGTTATATAAATAGATTATGCCAATGTTTGGATGCAGCTGTATGCAAATGTTGGCAAAATCGATGGGCTTTGCAGTTGAACTTGCTACAATTCTGCTTCGCTACACTACATAGCATAGACTTGTATTTAAGAAGAAGGATGAAAAAATGCATGAATTAAATAATTTGTAAAGATATCTGGGTCTATTGGTCGAAAGCGCTCCTGTTGAGCTTGAGGTTCTGGGTTCCATTCCTGGGTCGGGCAAAGTGTTATTGGATTATTTCACCTGGAATTTCTTAGTAGCAACCGGAGTCTGGATTTTTGCCCGATTGATGGCAATAGGCTCGCCCCCTATTACATGGGACTTAAACACGTGTGCGACTTGAGTGAACCCTGGAGGGTTCATTCAAGTCGCATATGGGATGCCGGGAGCCCTCACGGAGGGCTCATTTTAAAAATAGTTTTTTCTTAGCGAATTCGGCATTATAAACTATGAAACTAAAATCAGTTGTGTATTTTAACAAGATTTCTATCCTAATGCCGGTGACACTCCTCGAGGGTTAACTTTAGCGCAAACTTAATGCCGGTGCCCCTCCTGGAGTCAACTTGCAATATCTATGGCGTGGCGTATGAGCTCTATAAAAATGGGTGGAGTCGAAGGCGAAATGTGAGTGTGCTATAGGTATGTCTACCTCTGCTTAACCCTGAATGAAGACTGCAGGCGTGATGTAATGTAATTTGTTAAGACTATTAAATAAAAAGCAATTAACCCTCCACAATTCAATGACTCAATCTCACTTAAAGTGGTCACATTATTTGGCAGATGTCTGGATAACCCGATTAACCTTCATATCCTGTCAGAAATTCTAGCGATTTTTATTGGTGAGTACGTCTTTCTTTTAATGCAACCGGCATTTCGCTTACGCACAGAGAAGTTAAAAATACATATAACTTAACATCACGCGTGTAATTCCCGAGAGGTTAGGCAGAGCCGTTAAATTCCATGTAATAGGGGGCCAGCATATTGCCGCCAACCGGGTACAAATCCAGACTCCGGGCTGCTCCTGAGAAATTCCTGATGGAAAAACCCAATAACACTTTGCCCGACTTCGGAACCGAACACCGGGACTCAAACTCAGCAGTAGCGCTTGCAAACACTAGACCAAAAAGGTAGTTTATAAATAATAGTGCACAAACTATTTATACCAATACTTACTACTTATTATTTCGCTAGCTAAGATTATATATAGACTATTTTATTAATTCACACATTCATAACCCTCCCACATAAATCAAACGATATCTGATCAAAGAAAAGTAACTGTTTAAAAAATGAACGATAAAAATATGCGGACGGAAAAAAATATGCGGACGGAAAAAAAAATCACGAAACATAGCCAAAGCCATTTACATGTTACAGAAAAATAAATAAAAACTATTACATTCATGAAAGAAAGAACACTGGATAATCTATAAATATATTATAAGCAGTCACACAGACACACAGACGAAAAGCGATTTTACGTTTCACGTGTCTGTTTGTTTGACTGCGTGGTTTTTCTAAACTCCGCAATGTATTTTGATGCGGTTTTCATTACCATTTAGAGAATTTATTCCGGAACGTTTATATGAATCTATATTTATATTTTATACATTTTTTTATACGTTGCCCCACACTAGGATGTTCTCCTGTATTTTGAGTGAGTTTTCAAACATTTAAACTCACATACACAAACAGCCAGACCCGGAAAAACTGCTAGTAGGATTTGCTCCGAACGGGAATCCAACCCGCGACACACAGCGCAGCAGTTAGTCACCACTGCGCCAACCGTGCCGTCATTCATACTAAACTCATCACCTGCCTAGCCTTTTCCCAACTATGTTGGGGTCTGCTTCCAGTCTAACCGGATGCAGCTGAATACCAGTATTGTACATGAAGCGACTGCCTATCTCACCTCCACAACCCAGTTACTGGCTACCACGAATCACGATACCGCTTGGCAAGACTGGTTGTCAGACTTTTCGGCTTCTGACGGTTCGTAACAACTGTCAAAGATCCACGATACGATATGTTGGGGTCGGCTTCCAGTCTAACCTTATGCAGCTGAATACCTAGCTACCTAGCTATATTTCTAATTCTAAGGAACATAATATATAATAAAGACGTCTCGATGCTTTATCAAGTCGTAAAAAACCGTGCGAAATAGACGCGGGTCGCTAGTATTCTATATAAAAACACAAAAAACCTTGATTAGGTTAATCAGATAATTATGTATTACTAAATTATAATTTATCATTCTGTCTAGAACCTGCTTTATCACGCTTCAGCAGACGATTAATAAATTAAGTAAGAAAGCTCCAAGCTTACGCGTTCAGCAATATCGTTCAGGGTCACGGCTTTCGTGATTACATCTTATTAAAACTTGCCGTAAAAAATACTAGGCAACCAGTTACTACGAGTTTACGATAATAGGGTTGAATTAAAAATGTTTTCTTTTTAAACACGCCTACGAAGGTGCTACGGTGCTACGTCGTAGCAACGAACTCTTGTTGCCATTTTACAAAAATTGTATTTTTTTTTATGAGTTGTTGTTTTGTTGACTCGCAATGAAAGAAGTTTTTATTTATCCAAGTGTTTTGCGTGATAAGTATCAGTAAGAGTTATTGAGTAATATTGTGGGTTTAGTTGTCGTAATGTTTGCAATTAAAGTTATCAAACAAGTGTTTTAATTACTAAAGGAAAAGTAAAATACTCTAAAATATCAAGTAATATAACAAGTAACAATTTTTTTAATTGAATTATTTTTAACACTTTTCTTCAGAACTCTGAAAAGATCAAATAGCGAAATGTGGAGCTATAACAGCCTATTTGTTAGTTGCACTTACGTAAAATACACATTTTATTAGCACATTGCCTGAAAACGTAAACCAATAAAAGAACAAATGATTCTTTTGAGTAAAAATAGGTTGACCGGTGTTATAACCTGGTTACTGCGATTTTGTATTTAATTCGGGTGTCGAAAAGGCCACATCTGCTCATCTGCTGAGCGGCTGAGCGTAATGTAAACATTTATTTTATCTTCAACTAGCCAATCGCCCCAGCTTCGCTTGGTGTTAACAAATTGACAAAATATCGAGATTTATTTGTTATTTATGTAAGTATGTAAGTTTAATAGTGGCTTATTGTACACATAAACCTTCCGGAATGAATTCCCTAAATTATGGGGAAAACCGCATCATAATTCGTTGCGTAGTTTGGAAGAACAACACGGTCACAGACAAACACGAAAAGAGACTTTAATTTATAATATGTATGTATAGATATACATATGTAGTTAAAGAAGACACCAAACCAGCATCGAGTTCTCGTAGTAGAAGTTCGCGATTTATTTCGTGTTTTGCAGACATAATACGGAAAATTGTGATGTCGTGGCGAGCTAAAGGAACAGCTTTAAAAGGTGGTTCTTCTGAAATTAGTCGTTTTGCGTGAAAGCCATGACCCTCGAGTGGTGAAGGTCGGTGCCGTGGCAGTCGGCGACGTAGCCTTTGCCTGCGTATACAACTGAAGTTTGAACACGGAGACTTTGTGTCAACCTCATTAACATGCGCTTTAGATGTTCGTTTCATGTTATATTTATATTAAAATAACTTACTATGCAGCCGCATAGTTGTTTAAGGTTCCACGTGGTTGAAACTTTAAATGAATATAAAACTGAGGTTAAACTTTGACATAGTTTTAGCCAGAACGTGTTTCATTGTTCTATAGTCAGCGCGCGACTGCTAGTCACCACCCTGAGGTACGTGGGCGGTGAGACGGGGGAGGGCGCCATTGACAAAATTGGCAGACTGAGTTAGCTTGGCCTTTGTCTACATCCCCCAACTCACCGCTCACATACCTCAATGTGGTGACTAGCAGTCAAGCGGGCTATAGTATCTAAGATACAAGAAAAGAAATGAAAACTCGTAAATTTTTCTTTTCTTTTTAGACTTACCTAAGTCAATTTTGTTTTGTTTTTCATTCATATTTATGCCGTACGATGATTTGATCATTAGAATTTTCGCGGATACCCTAGGTATATTGGGAAAACACGGATAATTAGAAAATGGTTCTGCGAGCAACTTGGAAGTAGCGATCGCCGGCCGCTGCCGCGGCAGGGCTCTCTTCGCTCGCTCGGCTCGTGCGCGGTTGATCACAGTTCTAACTTAACCTAGCCTACTTCAACCTATCCATGTTTTCGCAATATGTCTAGGGTTTTCGCGACAATTCGAATTATCAAATCATCCTACGACATTTATATAATTTTAGAAGATGTTGCTTTATTTAAGTATGTGAATGTCGTGTATTCCTGTAATTGGTCTATGACATCAGAACCTATACGTATAACTTTTATTAATTAATGTGAAATGTATGTACTGTTGGCTCTTAATATCTCAACGATTCTAGATTACGAATTGAGTAAAAAGTGAATAAAATGCATCCAGTAAACACTAACATAGCCATACTATCTGGTTTATAAGCGAATGGTGTTAATGTTACAGTAAAATAAAATAGGCCGAACATAACACTCAGTGATTTCCTGTTTTATTGCTTTTATTACTGACGTTACTAAGATTGCAGGTGGTGTTTGTATCAAGGAGAAATCATTTACTGTAAGAGCATTGAAACTTTCCATAGCCACTTGGAAACCTACCGATGTATTCTGCAAATATCTCATCGTGAGAAATTAGGTGAAGTGAGCTTAAAATGAGCTGTCATCCATCTGAAGGCCAATTCTTGTACGTTCACATTATAGTCACAATCTGTCAAAGTTGAAACAAAAAAATGTTAGTAAAATGATTGTATTTTTCCATTCCCGACTCAAGGCACCCCTGGAGGACACTCCTGGGGGTGTCACGGGAACTAGGATTCGGACCCGTGGCACCCCCAGGTCAATTAGTGCAGTGCTTTTGAATGTATGTATCTATACTTGGCATTAAAGCTAATGAGAACGTGCTTAAAAATTACGGGAATTGACCCTCTGATGCTAGGTATTGTCACAATTGACAGTTCACTTTAAAAGCTCACTTCAGTTACGTTTCACGGTGATATTTTTACGGAACAGGGTATTGTTAATGACACCATTTTTCCACTGTGAGAGAGAGTCGGATCTATACCAGGTCGATAGCACCATTCCGTTTTCGCAGTGGAACAACTGCTGGAAACCTGGTTTTAGGTGCTTTTTAGGTGCAGAAATTGACTAATGTGATCCCATATGATGAATAATCTGAATGTTTGGCCTAGATCCATGTGAGGAAACGGATGTTTATCAGCGAATAAACCTTTATTACTTTGATGATTTGATTACTGCTGCGGTTCCAATATCTTTGCCGGAAACGAATCGAGGCGTATAAATATTTGGAAGTTCAAACTTCAATTGATATGTACTCTCTAGGAATTCGTGGTATGCATACGTTATGTGGTGGGTGTAGGTTGGAACACGTGCTTCTTTTGCTAATACTTCTCATCAGATATCTTTATTTATGATCAAATCTTATAATGTAAATGAACTTTTATCTACAATCTAAAGATAAAAAAGATAGGGACATTATAAATAACGATAATTTGACCAATCATTTCAACAATATTGTGACTGAAATATTAAGGTTTGCGTTAATAATAAAAGTAAAAAAATACCAAACAAAGGGAAAGCCGTAATCACCATACCAGAAAACAATCTCAAAGAAAATGGACAATAAAATAAAACCTGAAAGACATTCATTTGCATTGAATTAACATTTTTGTTTTTTATGCAAATAGGATCTGAACACTCCGCAATGCGATGCTTAACACTGCAAAGGGCAGATTTCACCGCGTTCAGCTTAACCGCTAACACGCGATTCTCGTTTAACGTTTTCCCGGCGAATTTCTCACACGCACGCTCTTAATCACCAAATTAGTTACGTAAGAAACAAAACACGTCAGATTTAAAATGATTGATGGAAGTGAAAACGTGTTTCAAGATCTTCGTAGAAGTCTCTAGAATAGAGTTTAAGGCAAACCATCCTGAAAATAACATTGTTTTCATTTTGTTGTTTACATCTTTTAGCTTTAACACGTTAGCACTGGTGTTTTATTTCGATGTGTTTCAATATTTTATAACATCTGTAAACACACTCTCTTTGCAGCCATAAATTATCGGTGAGGTGATTCATTGACGTTCCGGTACAGCCTTCGCAGTTAGGAAAAGCCAGTTTCATCGTTCCTGTATTTCCATTTGTGGCTAGCTAACAGATGTAATAAATCAAGTAGTACTAGATACAATGACTATATATCCTCTTGACTGCTCATACGGGCGACTCAGGCTCACGACACATAAATGAAAATGCACTGATATTAGATGACAATATGACTGGCCATTTTAGTTTTGACCAGTTATTGGATCTCTGCACACGCGGTTATTTTGACACATTATTTTGACACATAAAAAAAAAGTCTGCATAATTATAAACAATTATGAGTTCCTGTTCTATTAAATGGTGTGGGAAATCGTCTAGAACATCCAGCTATAAAAAAAATGGCATAACTTTTCATCGGTAAGTAAAATATATTTATTTTAAAATATTATTATGAATAATTGCAGGGCTCAAGCTGAACTGGTTCTTTACGTAAAAAGGCACAAAAATTTACACTGCGTTGATGTCTTTTTGAAAAGTCCCTTTCTCTCACTAGGGTATTTCAATATATCTGTCCCTTTTTATTTTTACTAATGCTGTAGTGTTGTGACAACTTCAAAACAAAGTCTTTATATAATATTGTCGATAAAAGTTACGATGTTTCCTACTGGTAAAAAAGTAACATTACTTAATGTTTACATCTTAGATTTCCAAATATTCCGGAACTGAAAGAAAAGTGGATTAATGCAGTCTACAGGGAAAATTGGTTTCCAAAAAAAATTAGCGTTGTTTGTTCAAGGCATTTCACTGCAGATTGCTTTGAAACTTTAAAGAACCGACGCCGCTTATTTAGTACAGCAACACCGACCCTGTTTTTGCCTGTTTTGGTATGTTTTATTATATAGATCATTATTTCAGTTTAATGTTTAAAGAGTTTACGACATACGGCATTTCATTCAAATTAATTTTTCATTAAAGTTTCATTAAAATTGATTCAGTCATTTCGAAAAACAAGGGCTTCAAGCCCTTGTTTTTCGAAATGACTGAATCAATTTTAATGAAACTTCATACGCTTATGCAGGATACAAAGGTCTAAAAACTTAGTTAAGAACATTTTCGAAAAATAGTGTTACAGCCAAATTAGACCGATTTTAAATTTTCCATAGAAACAGAGATATCCAGGTATCTGTTTTTAAATAAGACATTTAAAAAATGTTCTTAACTAAGTTTTTAGACCTTTGTATCTTGCATATGCGTATGAAGTTTCATTAAAATCGGTTCAGTCATTTCGAAAAACAAGGGCTGAAAGTTTGTATGAAATGCCGTACGATGTAAACCCTCTTAAGGGGAATCGTCCAACCTAACCGCGAAATTAAAATATTCATTGGATTTTTGCAAATTTCAGCTCTATTCGTCACCTTATTTTGTCGATAACGCTATTCACTACAATAACGGCGGGCGATGTTTTTACTTAACCGTTATTGTCACGCAAGCGACATACTATGTCAAGTAGAGATGAAATTTGTAAAACTATAATGAAAAATTGAATTTTGCGGCTAGGTCAAACCAATTTATTTAATATTTTATGCACTATTAAAAACTCAGAAAGGAGAAATGGAATGCCTTAGGCATTTTATGCTAGTTTATCTTAAAGGGGTGACAGACAGGCGAGCAGGTCTGTGGTCTTATGGCTCGGCGACCTTACTCGCTCGTGTGTCACCCAAAGTACGCGCACTTTAAAACCGCCGACTAAGCTCGCCGGCGATCCAACAGTTTGAAATTTTGCTCGTAGCCCGCCTTAATTCGTAGTTTCGTACGTCTGTCATTGCCGCGAGTCGCGAGTCAGCATTTTGTTTTGATATTTGTGTAATTTTTGTTTAGTTTGGTTTAGAAAAGTCGAAAACATCGCGATAGAGTGTGAGAAGTCTTCACGTGTGTCACCGACGGCGAGCCGCGCAAGTTGTCGAGCTTAAAAACCGCGGTCTTTAAGTACGCATGTCTATCACCCGTTTTAAGGTGATGCAGAGATAACAAACCAATTAATTTCTGTAGGTACTTTAATGAGTTTTACATTCCTTATGACTATCAGTTAGGAAATCTCGACTCCAGCTAGCTTGTCAAATAATGACCTGTAAAAGTGATTCCTAATTGCACAATAAATTAATTGAATTTGAATTTCACATTATGAGAATTCATTGTTCTATCCGACAGGGATTAATATTGCTATTATTTTTATAAGACATACTTTCAGACCATTAAATAAGCTTCATTCAATTTTAGCATTGATTTAATTGAATAAAGTTAAATTTGAAGTGTAACGTCAGTGTTTTATTTGCACCCAGTTAAGGGGGCGCATCCTAAAAGTTGGCAACGTCGTAAATAGCTGTCAAATAGTTACCTGTTTTGATTAATTTGGAAATAATACTGTATGGAAATAAGAAATGTGGCTAACTAACTTACTAGAATATTAATGATGAATTGCAATTGAACTGCAACTTTGAATTTGATAGGTGTAAAAACGGCATTTGGAAAATTACCAAATACTTTTTTTAATAATAATTCGGTGTTACGATATTAATTGTTGCATTTCATAATCAATATTCTAGTTCGCTAGTTAGCCACATTTTTTATTTCTATACAGAAATATTATCAAATTAATCAAAACACCGAAATATTTGACATCTATTTGCGACGTTGCCAACTTTCAGAATAAACCCTCTTAAGGCTGCCTGTCCACTGGAGTGGAGAGGAGAAAAGAGGAGCGGAGATGTGCCAATATTAACCATTAGAATATTGACTCCGCCCCTGAGTTTAGATTTGATTGGTTAATAATGGCACATCTCCGCTCCTCTCCTCTCCTCTCCGCTCCAGTGGACAGGCAGCCTTACACCCTATCAATTAAAATTTAAAAAAATATAGAATTAATAGACGTCGATTTTATCGATATCGATATTATTGTGCAAAACTGACTTGCGGGTCACTATTTTTAAAACATACGTCCTGTCATTGTTGCACCGGCCAATCACAACCGCTGTATTTTCTTCGTCCCCCGGCCCGCAGTGGTGAGTCGTATGCCTAGACGAAATCGGTCTATCAGCTCTCAAGTGGTTTAATTCTCATTGACTAGATAAGCAGTCGAGCTCTTTCTTATCGTTCAATACATTCTCGGAGCGCTGTTGTTTCATGGTCAATCTGGCTCGTTAACTCTAACCATAGACTTCCGTAGGTATAACGTATGTAAACCTTTGTAAGTTTGTACTTATACCAATTGGTATGAATATTTCATAATCCGACGTTTTCAAATTGAATAAATATTTAATTTGACAAAGCACGTTTAAGTTTAACAAAGCAACGTCTATTTAAAGTTGTCATAAATTTAACGAAGTAGAATATTAAGTTCTGTCTAAATATAGCGTTTATCGGCCGCGGGGGACGCCGCCCGAGAATAAGTCATCTTTACCTCTTGTACTAAACTTTGGCTTTAAATATACTTTATCGTCTGAATTACTTTAGAAGGTACACGTGGATTCATATTAAGAAAACTCAAGAATAGGACAAGAATTTTTACTAAATCAATCTGCCCAATTTTATCCTTTTCCCAACTATGTTGAGGTCGGTTTCCAGATAACCGGATGCAGTTGAATACCAGTATTTTACATGGAGCGACTGCCTATCTGAGCTTCACAACCAAGTTACTGGGTAACACGATACCCCTTGGTAAAACTGGTTATCAGACTTTTGGGCTTCTGACAACCCTTAACGACTGTCAAAGATTCAAGAATGACAACCGGGACCAACAGCGCAACGACTTTTCCGAGGCACGGAGGGGTCTCGGTATGACAATAATTTTTACTAGTTTATAGCAAAAACTAATCGAGTAACTAGGTAATTTCGATAGTTCAGTTCAGATGCGGGTTAAAAGATCCATCTGTCTCCATCAAAATGTTTTGTTTTCTTTCCTCTACTCGTTAATGGCTTATTTGAAGCAGCTTACTCAAAACTCAGTATTTTATTCAGGATTTTTTTTCAACTATTTTGATGCTTTTTTTCATTTTTGTTGCATTAAATCAATTGTTAAAAAGTACAGTATTAATCATCTAAACAATGGTATATAAATTAAGAAGGTTCTGTGTACTAGCAGGAGTGTAACAATAAAAACAGTTGCAGAAATGGGACAAATTTTTTTTTTCGGTCGTAGAGCTCTCCCGAATGCTTCGCATTATGAATCGTGCAAAAATGGAACAGAATTTGTATGAAATTATCTGCCAAGTAAGTTAATAGGAACTTAATCGTAGGTGGTGAGACCAGCCCTAAGTATGAGACCACCTGCCAGCTAATTAGCACGCCGGAGAACTAATAATTTAATCGATTTAAGTGTGAATTTGTCTTAATGTAGGTAAATAGGTAATAATACCAGCCTATTACTGTCCTGCTGCATGGCAAAGACCTCTTCTGATACAGAGTACGCACGAGCATTGACCACCACGCCAACACGCTTGCTCAAGACTGGTTGGCGTTTGGTACATAGCTACTACTATATTAATTTTCAAATAGCCGAATATATAATAGTAGATGTTTATCCATTAAATTCCGAAGATAATTAGATGGAAGAAACATGTTTGTCAGGAGTAATGGCGACAGTGGCGTGTCTGAAAGCAGTTCTTAGCTATTTAATATACTGGGAAATATTTCTCAAGCTTATTGTGGGCGAGTGCAAAGTTGCTTCATGCTTTATGTAATGCGCTTTATTACATTTGAACTGTACTTATAAACTAGAGTAATTATCTTTGAAGATTTATCTTTGTGAAGAGTTTGATCTACTTAGAGTAGAGTAGTATATGGAACATAGTCAGTTTATTTGTAGTTATGATTTATTGATGACATATAGGGCATAGGTACCACCTTAATACCAGCTTATTATTGTCTTACTTTAGGGCAAAGGCCTCTTCTGATACAGAGAAGGCATGAGCATAGATCACCACGCTTGCTCAAGAAGAGGCCGATTTCAGATTTATAGGTATTAACTGTACCTAAGTCCAAGTTATCTCACTATGTTGAGGTGGGCGCATGGGGTTTTTGTGACATAGACCGTAGGTACCAATTTACAAAAAAAAAATTGTTTAATATTTGCAAGTGTTTTATGTTTATATATTTCTGCTGTAAATGTTCGACCACATTCACTGATATGTCTGATTATAATATAGATACCAAACTTCCGCAGAATCGAGGCCAATGAACTTAAATACATAACTCGTAAAACAGCTATAATAAGTCATCAAAATCATTATAACATTTTGAATAATTTATCTTCCAATTCTTTTAAGTGAAGTACAAAGTATCGTTTCTTTAATGCTATGAAGCTTTTGCCAACTGCCAGTAAAAGAAAAAATAAATAAAACGTGATTCGACGCAGCAAAAAAAAAGTTCATTGACCTCGAGCGATGGATGATAGTCTGAAGTCTCATGATAGTCTATTCAAGTTTTGGTGCCGATTAAATTAGAAATACCAGTTTTTTCCTAAAATTAATTTATATGTAGTTCATTGGAAGACTCTTTTTGTAAACTTTTTAGCTTTTAAGAGCGATTATCCTAAAAGTTGGCAACGTCGCAAATAGCTGTCATATATTTACCTGTCAAATATTTACCTAAACTGTTCTGATTAATAATTTGGTAATATTACTCGGAAATATTAAATGAGGCTAAATAGCGAACTAACATAATTATTCATTATTTAATGTTATCACTATTAATGTAACACCGAATATT
Source organism: Conistra vaccinii (assembly GCA_948150665.1). Lineage (NCBI taxonomy): Eukaryota > Metazoa > Arthropoda > Insecta > Lepidoptera > Noctuidae > Conistra > Conistra vaccinii. The sequence goes on from OX411318.1 coordinate 19,557,856, forward strand.
AAGTTTTAAATGTAAAAACAGTACTTGGAAACTTTCCAAGTCCCTTTTTACACCTAAAACGGTTACAACATCAAATTCAGGGTTATGATTGCAATTCATTATTAATATTTTAGTTTGCTAGTAACCTACATTTCATATTTCCGTACAATAATATTGCCAAATTAATCGGAACAGCGCAATATTTGACATCTATTTACGACGTTGCCGACTTTCAGAATAAACGCTCTTAACATTACATTTATATGTATTGGTTGAGGTACATTTAATTTTAAAGTGACTTTACAAACTTTTTATACGAATGCTAAAAATATGTAAACATATTAATTTTGATCAAAGTCTTTATTGTTCTCGAGTTTTTGTTGTTACCTACAGCTACAAGTTCAATGTTCGATAGTAATTTGGTATTAATTAATCAATTTGTAAGCAAAATAATCTACAATGTTGTTATCATGTTTGATTTCATCTTTCATTTATTTGGTTCACAACCGTTGAATAACAGTATTTACAGAACACTGTAAATAGACAACTTGGGATGGGAATTTAATTAATAAATTTCCAAAATAAACAACTTTAGCTTTTGGATCAATCAAACGTAAAAACAGGTTTTGCGTAACAGTCATTTATAACAAGACATAGACATGAACCTACCTAAGTATCTAAAATAACAGTTCCAAAAGCTTCTCTAGCTACTTACAAAGACCTATTATTTTAGTGAACCTGTTACGTAATACTTGGGTTTCAGAGAACAGGAGCAGGTGTACAAATAAATTGAATTGCCATTGGGTCTGTAAGTAATGTAGGGATGCCAGCAGGTGTTGTACAAACATTATTTATTTACTGCGGGTATCCTCAATTTGTATTGTTTTGTATTCATTGGAAGAGTCACGTACGGCCGTGAGGATACTTTAAATATAGCAAGGCACATCTGCAAACACGTTTCAATTATTTTTGCGTGAAATACGAGTATTTACGGCTTCAGTCTGATCTACAATCACAGAAAAGTTTGTGAAACCAAAATTAAATATATTTTCGCAAATCAAATAGAGCTGATGTCAACAGCGTTTATTAACACATTTCGTTAGTTAATTGGCCTGCCAGCTCAATGCTTCATATTTCTAACCAACACGTCAAACTAAGAAGTAAAATGACCCAGAAATCTCAATCAGTGACTCAGTTTTCGGCTCAGGGCGATTTTTTTACACCTCTAACGGTAACACGGTTGAAGCAGTAGTGAGTGACGTTCATAGACAACATTAACTATGGTAACACTGGCAGGTAAGAAAACTAGGGTTCGGCCGCTCGACCACACAGATAATAAATACGTTTTAGGCACCATTACGGTTTCACATCGATATGAAATTCGATGATACATTTGTAAACAGTAATGGACTGTAAATTAATTCCAGTAGATTTTATCGTCTATGTGTAGTTTAGACTTCAGTCAGATGATTCATAGAGACGTATACCATTGTCTCGACACGTAATTTAGCTTACTGACCTGTACTAATTTCTTTGTGAAACATTGTATGATTTTCATTTTACTTTAATTAGCATAACAAGAGAAACTCTTCGTTATGACTTTCGTTTTTTAAAGGCTTTGTTTTCTCTATGACGTGTAGACATTATTCACCTCCAATTATCGACAAATCGGCCTCAAATCTCGAATTCCACAACCGATAAATCTTGCATACCCAACCAATAAATTCGAAGTCCGGTCAGTGTCAACGAACGTGAAGGAAATATCCATTATTTTGTTTTTCTAAAAACACATGACATGTATTTGTGGCCAAGACCAACGCCCACAGACATTCACCATAGATACACTTTCGCTTTGATTTACAAATCTAAATATTTGCGCGGGAAGGAAGTTGACAGTATCACATTCGTTCATTATTTTCCCACGCGTGTGCGAAGTTTATTTGAATTAGAGACAGATTTGTCACTGTAGATACGTTATAAGAATAGGAACAGCTTTTCATTACTCATTTCTTAGTGCGTTGATCTAAATTAGTCTAAAATTACTAAGGTTGGTTCACCGTGTCCTACTCTAATTGGCGACTATGGCCCCAGATTCCGTTAGTACTGTTAGGAGTGATAGCCCAGTTCAATGGATCGTAATTACACTAATAATTCTTAGGGTCATAGAATACACGACGTACATTGTGCGTATGTAGTCTTAGGTAACGGTAAACAGATGGGAAACAACGGTAATATTTGCGAATAGTGAACAAAAAAGAATGATTGACGATTTAGTACTTAACTGAAATTACCTATGTACCTAGCGTTAAAATTATTGTACATAAGGAGTTGAGGTTATGTAGGTAGTCAAAAATAAAATAACAAGAAAAATAAAAAGGAGAAAATCCATGTTTAACTTCTATGTTGGAAACGGCAAATATGTGAATGAAAATGCATGATTATAATGCAGTACCTACCTACCTATTTGTAGGTAGGTTTCTATTCTTTGGTTAATAACAATCTTGTTAATAGTATAAAAGAGTAGTTAACTTGGTATATTGATCACTTAGGCAATGAAGTACAAAATAACACGTGTGATTATCTATGATTACGCACATATGGTAAGTAAACACTAAACAGATACATTGATTACACCACATCGATTAATGTTACCGTGTTTTTCTGTAATCTTTTAGTAGTTTAATACATTGTATTATTATTTTTGAGGGAAACGACCTACCCATTTTTTTATTTGGGAAAATCTAGCAGTATTTGGGGTTTATGTAAAACTAGCTTCCACCCGCGGCTTCGTCTCATCGCATAGCTTTATAAATTATATAGCCTATGTTACTCAGTAATAATATAGCGTTTTACTGGTAAAAGAAATTTTAAAATCGGTCTTGTAGTTTTTGAGTTACAAAAAACATTACAAACAAATAAACAAAAAAACTAATATTTTCTGAAAAAGAATCTAAACTACTAATCAATAACTAAATTCTTGTAAAGTTACGATAACAATCGGACAGCGATAAAGCCTTTTATTGATATTTATTATTATTATGAACTATTCTGATAGTGATGTTTGTTCGTCCAAATGTTCTGATTTATCTCGTTCATTTCATTCAGTCTCTGTGCGTTCAACCGACTAATTGAATGAATATTTTATCATGTGTATAAAATGTGTGTGTGTGTATATAAAGTGGTGTATATATTTGGGGTACAAATACAATAACATATAGGTACATATTTATATCATCATCATCATCATCATCAGCCTATTAATGTTCCCACTGCTGGGACACAGGCCTCCTCTCTGTGAGAGGGAGTGGACCGTAATCTACCACGCAGGCCCAGTGCGGGTTGGTAGATGTCACATGTCTTCGAATTTTTGGTTCTAGGACATGCCGGTTTCCTCACGATGTTTTCCTTCACCGTTTTGAGAGCAGTGGTGATATTTACACAAAGTAAAGCGCCTGCTTGGGTACGAACCAACGACCTACAACTCGTAAGTCGGGGCCGTTACCACTGGGCCACCACTGCTCTCATATTTATATGTAGGTATTTATTAGAGTACATGTTTTTTTACAGTAGATAAAGAATTAAAGAATGAAGCTATGTGTGGTATTTATCAATCAAGATGTTTTTCTTTCTCTTGGCTTCAAGAATGTTGTATTGCTCTTAAGATTAAGTGCGCATCGTGTGCTCTACATACCGAAATTTATTTGTTAAGAATTCTCGTCGAAGAGGTATTATACATTTTATCATTGGTAACTGTTTTGGGAATAGGTTATACAATGTAACAATATTGGAAGTTTTATGAGCGTCTCTACTCTAATATTTGATATTTAAAAACATAATTTTAACAGAGAGCTCTCTAAAATATCGACATTTTGATGCTACGTAAAGTAGGTAACAAGTCTACATATTATACTCTTCTAAAAGTAATGTGTTCAGGTTACACAGAAATGTTTTCCCATTACGAAAACATAAAAACGCCAAAAGTGAGCTGCCTGCATTATACTGCCGGTAATTATTGAAATATCGTTTTATTACCAGGAATAGTAGTGTTATTAAAATTCCCCGGAAAATGGCCTACATGCACTAGTATATTAGTACACTCGAGAGCAATGAATCCGGGTCACTTAAAGAATCCTAAAAATCTCGGAAACTAAAAATGCTAGGTTAATGCAATAAATTGTATTTAATGGACAATGTAATACTCCTTAAATGAAGGTATTAAAACTTCTTAGTTATTGTAAAGTTATATCATAAAAAAATCAAATTTGAAAAAGGGCCACTTTCGAAGATGGAACTACGAAATTACAGCATTTGGTTTTGCTTTTGTTTGTAATCTGTCATTTATGTGGGTACATAAACCATGTTGATAGTGCTCTATATTCATTATTCAAGCTGAAATTATGTCGCTTACGCCTGAAGAATGCACCAGAATACTTACAATGCTGGAAACCGGCCGGAGTCAGCGCGATACAGCCAGGACTGTCGGTGTGTCGCTGTCAACAGTACAAAGAGTTCTCCGACGTTACGAAGAAACTGGTTCTAACCTACGCAGACCAGGAACGGGCAGAACCAGGTGTACCACAGCACGAGAAGACCGATACTTGGTGAACACCATGCTTCGAAATCGCTTTCTCACAGGAACTGAACTCACAAATCAGTTTCGACGCCTCGGAGGAAGTAACCCAAGTGCATGGACAGTAAGACGTCGGCTTGCTGAATCTAACTTAAAACCCCTTAGACCTGCAAACGGCCCTAAACTGGAGCGTGGGCATCGTATTTCAAGACTAATATGCCCAGAGCCACGTAAATTGGAGTATTGAAGATTGGTCAAAAGTTATGTTCTCCGACGAATCAAAATTTATGCTCTACAAGCACGATGGAAGACACAGAGTGTATCGAAGACCAGGGGAAAGATTCAAGCAAGCATGCATCGAAGAAAAAGTAGCCTACGGTGGTGGGTCTGTACTTGTGTGGGCCGGAATTTCTTCTGAAAGTCGCACAGAGCTGGTGACCATAGAAAACGGCTCTTTAACTAGCGTAAGATATGTGGAAGAAATCCTCAATGATCACGTTGGTCCATTTATGGTCAATTTAGGTGAGGATGCTATATTTATGCATGACAATGCCCGACCTCATACAGGTAGGATTGTGAATGACTACCTTCAAGAGATGAACATTACTCGTATGGAGTGGCCAGCGCGCAGCCCGGATATCAACCCGATCGAGCATGCTTGGGACGAGCTAGGCAGATGCGTAAAACAACGAAACCCTCCCCCAATCACGCTTTGTGAGCTCAAAATTGCTCTCACAGAGGAATGGGAGAATATTCCCCAAAATCGTATAAGGAACTTGGTGTACAGCATGCCAAACCGCGTAAACGCAGTAATGGAAGCACGAGGAGGCAATACGAAGTATTAAAATTCAAGAAAATCGTAATAAAGTTAAAAAATTTCATGTTTCCTATTTTTGTTTTAAGGAGAGATCAGCAGTTTTTTTCTTTATGTAATTTTGTGTTAATAAAATGTATGGTGACTCATATTTTTTTTACTTTCATTTAAGGAGTATTACATTGTCTATTAAATACAATTTATTGCATTAACCTATCATTTTTAGTTTCCGAGATTTTTAACATTCTTTAAGTGACCCGGATTCATTGCTCTCGAGTGTATATGGAAATATGTGTCAAGGGAACCGGTCACGACCTACTAACGTGACGTCGACCCCTAGTTTGGATTATAAACTTGAAGGAGTTATAAATAAAATTGTCTATTTATACAGGGTGGCAGGGACATCGACGCGAAGCCGGTTACCATGGATTCAGTACATGGTTCTGAACCCCCGTGCGTTGAAATTTTTCGTCGGTTATTTAAAAAAAAATCTGCTGTTTCATAGAAAAGTGCAATACCTACGCGGTCAAAATGTATGGAGCAGCTGATTTTTTTTTTAATAACCGACGAAAAATTTCAACGCAGGGGGGTTCAGAATCATGTACTGAATCCATGGTATCAGGCTTCGCGTCGATGTCCCGGACACCCCGTATATCATTCATTGATAGTCAATTGTTTATTTTATTTAGATCCATTACGAATTAGTTCAGGGCTAGAATCTATAATAATATTATAAAAATCAATTGCTGTGCATTAGTCTCGCAAAAAGGCTAGACCGATATGTTTTTTTTTTGTTTTGTTCGCTTGAATGCTGGGCTGGTTTAGGACAAAATATAATGAGGAACAGCCGATAAATCGAAATCGAAAATTTGACAGGACAACATCTGACGGGTCAGCTACCTTTGTAATATTTGATAGTTTACTATTATGTTTGACATAGTGACATAGTGCATATGAGAGAAATGAGAGACAGGTATGATTTGAGAAATCAAATGTGGATATTATTAACTGGGAAGGCCAAATAAACGATAAATGGATTGGGTGAAAGAAAGTTGATATGGCCAGAAAGCGGGTGAAGACATTGGATAGCGGCTGATAGATTGAGGAAGAAGAGGAAATAGAGATAGGGATAGAGGCTAGAGGCAGGTTGATGATGAATCGATAGAGCACGAATTAGTTCAAGGTTAGAATTTGTACTAGTTGCAAGTTCAGACCAGAGATGTTACGGAGCTTCAATTCCGACTCCGATTTCTTTCGATTAATATTACACCACTGACTCCGACTTCGGCTCCGATAATTTTGAATCGGAGTTATGCCGAAGATCCAAACGCAGCGATGCATGTGACTAGTGCGCGCACACAAACAACTTTTAACATGGTCATCGGTAAATTTTTATGCACGCTCGCGGTCAGTCTTAGTTTATTGTTTTGTATATGTGTATGTCAGACACGTCACGTTCATATGTTAAACTAAGTTAAGAGCGGTGTATTGAGTACTTTGATTGTTGTTAAGTATATGTCAATTTTAATTTGAAGCCAAAAAAAGACAGATGTTATATGGAACATCTGTCTTCTACCTCCAACTCCGGCTCCAGTTTCGACTCCGATCAACCAAAATTTAAAACCTCCTACTCCGGGTCCGGTTCCGGTAAACCAACCTCCATAACATCTCTAGTTCAGACACTTCAGACTACGCTCAAGTTGACATACTTTAGTAAAATAGGTTGATATGAGAGAAGTCAGCGTAATGAATAATGACAGAGGGAGTTGACTATAATAAAATGAAACGTCTTTGTTTGTCATTATTTCTGATGAAGTTGATTGAAAAATTTGTGACAGCTGTTATTATAGCGAGAGAATTCGAACAGTGCACAAACAATGCAGCGATCCAATTAGATTGATTTATTGCGGTTTGTAAGAAGAAGACCGATTTTCATTGGTATATAAAACAAAAAAAAAAAACGCCGGAATCGCAAATAGTATAAAGTAAATGAAGATGTCAAATACGGTTGAAATGAAACTGACACTGAAGAAATATCAGAAGTCAGAACATGACCTAAAAATGTGAAGTTTCGCATAAAAATATGGACTTTTTATATCTTAAGTGTGATATCATCATATCATTTACTCTAGGACAATTTATTCCTACGTATATTAGTGAACCATAGGAATATGCTCATTTTGATTAATTTAATGCACATTAGAACCAGCGCCAATGCCATTTATTATTTAATAAAAATTCTATTGAACTTTTAACTCAAAGACTTTCATACTCCATGAATTTATACTTCTGTATACTCCGGAGTGATCTATATACTCCGTGGTTCTTTCTTGCGAAAATAATCGTGACTTCAGTAGATTTATCGGCGATACGAAAATCTGTGTTTGCTTTAGTACCACAACTCGGTCATTGCACCTTTCTTTGTTTTGTGAAACAAAAAATGAAAAAAACATGAAAAAAAAGAGTATTCTTTTGTAGTTTCTAAAGAAGGTTTTATTGGCCATTTTGTCAGACTCGGCCTTATCAAAGTACCATCTTGCCTCACAGATTAAGTTTGGTTGACAATATGATAAGGGCCGCGCTTACCCAGCCAGGATTTTTAGCGTTCTGCACACAAAGGGTGCCAACAGTAAGCTCCACTGTCCGTCCGTCTGTGACAGGGCTGTATCTTTTGAACCGTAATAGGCCTACTTTTACCCTACTACTATGGCCGCTATAACAACAAATATTAAAAATAAAAATAAAGTAAAAAATTAAAGGGGTCTCTATACGAGAAACCTGTTTTTTTGCTAAAGTATAAAAATAAAATGTTAAATATTTTACGGTGGTACGGAACCTTTCATGTGGGAGTCCGACTCGCACTTGGCCGCTTTTTTTATCTCATTTTTTGCCCCGTAGCAACGATCGAAAGGTCTCTTTAGAGGTCATAACCTGAAGGAATTAGGGTACTTTCAGTATTACAAAAGGTCGTTATGTTGGGAAATATTATTACGATTATTTGTAAGATTTTCGCGATTATTTCCTTGTTAGCAGGGAGAGATAGGGAAAAAATACGGATTTATCCGCAAAGCTTTTTGAGGGAGTCTTTAACGAGTCACGTTGTTTATTATACTATCTTTTTTATTTCTTTTGTAATATTCTTGTTTTGTGCGCCAAACAAGGTTTTGCTTTGTGCTTCCAAGTCATGGCAAAGAAATGTTTAATCTTAACCATCTACTGTTGAATTAATGTTCTCTGACTGCATCATTACCTCCATCTGCTCGCTCTTCCCATCCATGATTTCCCTCTTTTTCTGTTAAGACCACGTTAGACTCTCACTACACTTGTAGCATAGCCTACAAAATTCCAGTCAGCCTACGTCATCTCCAAATATGCCCCGCCGGTCTATACTCGAAGTGCTAACACCGTTATAACTTTAACTAGGCTCTTGACGTTGCAGTCTCCAGCTTTGTCATCTATTCCTTACACAGAGACGGGACCCGAACCTCCCTAAACTTCGTTAAGATGTATTTATAGCGATAGTTATTTGCATTTATATCTATTCCGTTTTGGTAACAAAGCCTTGTTGACAGTTCTGTGCGGCCTCAACTTTGGCCTTAGTGATGAATTGATCATTATAACTGGCCTGGGCTTGTAGTACTGTTTGTTATTGAGATTAAGTTGTTTTTGAGATTTGTTGTTTGTTATTGTGTATAGTCAGTGAGGATTACCATTTTTTTATACTATTTAGTTAGAGGAACATAATAGTCAAGTTACGTAAATTATCTACATAGCAATAGCCTCTAATAGGAGAACGAATTACAAAAGGGATTAAGGGACTAATCAAATTTAACGGTTCCAACCCTACATTTGAAAAATCTTCAAGAATTTCGAGAACACTCGTAAAGACCAGAGTACTGTATGTGATGTGAGGCTCTTTAATGCTAGAACCTTGTTTTACTCCTAAACATTGTTTAACGTGTCATCTTCACTTTGCAACACTTTAAATTGTTCATTGCGTAACAGTAGAATGTCACAAGCACGATGTAGTGAACAATGGACAGTGTTCGTCGACAATTTTAATGAGACTCTGCTAAGAAAAGGTCCGCTACAATGTCCCCTTCCTGTACCTACCATCTGATGATGACAAATGACAATTACGTTCACTCCAAAGGAAATTTTAAATTACGTTTTATATAACGGTAATGAATGAAGTTTTTCTTTCATTCAGAAGATCCAATTTGAAATGAAGAACGTTTTATTTATTAAATTAAAAATGTTTGTCTCTGTTCTTTGTGGTTAGTCTACACTACCACATAAATAAATAGGGTACATTCTTATCAACAAAAAATCTTTTTGTCTGCGAGCGTGGCAATTCAATTTGGAGTCCCTCCATGTTCCTATAGTGTCCTTTATGACGCATAGGTTAACACACGGTTCACGGTCATGTATCTTATGGATACCATTTAAATCGGAAAGGAATGTCGATAAGGGATCGGATAACATGGAATTTTGTTACTGGCTCAATAGGGATTAAAAAAGGTTAAATTAAAAGTATTAAAACCGATCCCCTTCCATTCCTTGGTATCTTAAATCGGAATCTTTATGTTACAAAGTTTTAGGTTAGGGAATGTTTTCGCGAATAAAGGACAGAAGAGAGTATCTTACAGGATTCGGATAGCGATAACATGAAAAGCTTTTAGCGACATTGAAGTGCGACAAAATGTTTTTGTTTTTCTTTAGGATAAATTCAAAGATGTCAAAGAAAATTGGTACAGGAATGTCAATGATAATGGTCTGTATCGACACAAGTTAAGATATAGACATCTACCTATCTATAGTATGGTTCTCTATAATATAAATATATATGTCCTATAGAGATAAAAAAATTGAGTTTGTATGTAGAGCGTAATCTTGGGAACGATTGATCTGATTCCGAAAATTCTTTCACTAATGGGTAGCTGCAATATTGACGAGTGTCATATACATATTGTACATGACACATAAGTACACATACTACTTACTTGTTGTTGTATTGTTGTTGTTGTGGATTGTTGTGTTGTGTGTATTGTTGTATTGTGTTGTATATATATTTTATGTTAAAACAAGATATTTCACGGATATGAAGTCGCGGACAGAAGCTAGTTATAAGATATGTGAGCAAGAACACACGATTACAACAAAATTGAAAACAGCTAAGAAATGTTTTAATACAGCTTTGACGTACTTGAAACGAAAGTAAGAGATGTTGGCAACAGTACAAGTTTAGTACAAACGGACTTACAAATGACCGACGGATTTATTTGTATCAACAGCAGAACAGCTGATAACTAACGCTTTATTTTTGATAACTGTAGCTGTTTGCAGCTCTCGAGCGCTGTAACGTCAGCTGTCTAACAATGTTTTCGCATTAAACTGCTGTTTAACTGGCTTTTAAACGTCACATGGGCTGTTTTGTATCTTCTTTTTAAGACAGAAGCTGTTGGTGTACCTTTATAAATAAATAAGATTCTCATGCTCTTCCGTGAGGAGTTTAGAAGTTTTTTATTGAACATAATATCATGTATGACGTATGAATTAAAGGGGACATAGCGCAAAAAGACGTCATATTTGCTGACAGCGACAAAATTAAAAAATCACAAATAATAAACAAGCATGACAACACACTACCTGACATTTCCAAGGAAAACGATTTTAAACAGAATGAACATAAACCAAATAATAGTAGGTATTAATAACTTACACGCCACTTAACTTTCTCAAGATTTGCATCATATTGAAATATAGCAACTGTGGAATATAGTGCGTTTATTGTTTCAATTCAATTTGATTTGAAAAGGCAACGTGTTAGCCGCATATGTCACGTGACCCAGGTTGTGTAGATCTACCGGTGAGTCGTGACCACAGCACCACAAGATCTAGAATTATAGATACATCTGCAGATGGCACATGTCGGGGCACGTGCTTGTCTATAGGGCTCTGTTTACCTTTCGGATTCTGATTTCTAGGCGTGTGATTGAGAAGCTTGTTCCCAGCTGTCATGGGGTCTCAACTCGAACAAATTATAATTAGTCTTGAAAAAAGATCATAGATGGCAATTGGCAGCATAGGTAACAATTATGAAATTAACAGTCACTAAAAAGCGATAAACGGAAGATTTTGGCTGAAGTAAGATTAGTAAAAATCAAAACTTCCTTGTTTAATGCTGATTTATCTATTGTAACTTATAAATCTCGTATTTTCAACAAAAAAAGATAAAACCTTTTTGTTTAGGGCTCTTTGTAATAGATGGCGTTTTACTCAATTTGTCATAACTGTAGTACATTTAGCTAGTCAATAGCCCGACTATGGAGGTATCATTTCTTTGTATGGGATTGGGTATCTGTACGTAGTATTATATTATCTGTGCAGCTGTGTATTTACTGTGACGCGGGTCGATATGCTTGAATAATGGTAAAGGGTTCCCCAAGGATATATTCTGAGGCCGGACTTGAGTCTACACAGATAGCTTTAAATTAGTCATAACGTTGGTTGTCTGAGGGATACCGAGTAATATTTAAATTGTTATACAATGTATAAATGGTTGTATTTATTTTTATAGCACTATACTAAAGGATTACAATTCGCTTCACTTTAGAACAGAATTTTACAACACAATAAAACTGAGTCAAGCATTTCAAAATGTTACTATCGGGCTTTTCATGCAATATTCCCCACAGTTTGACTTGATACTCGAGGGTTGCAATAAACAGGAGAACTAGAACTGTTGGAGGACAATATTGGAAGTGCAAAGCAATCAAAGGCTTGTGTCGAGTCAACGTATTCTATAGGAAGTTTGTATGGGTTATCCCTAGAATAGAACCTTTTTAATTGAGAATTTTATAAAGTTCAATTAAACAAAGCAGAAATGTAGTCAAATGTTCTGGATTAACCAGATACGTAATGAGTAAGTTGGTGTTTTGGTAATGCGACAATCGAGAAAGTCCACTGAGAGATTGAGTTATAGCACGTGAAGATGGACAATGACCTGACTACACATAGAACTGCAATCATAGATTCCTTTCAAATTGAAGGTAGCTCACCGTAGCTCCCTCCTACTTCTAGGGATAAACATTTTACTTCTGCGAAAAAGGGGAAGGATAATGAGCCGAAGAACTGTCAGTTGGTATTTAGTTAAGAATTGCTCTTGAACTTTGAAGAAAAATAATTGAATTACTTTGAGAAAATCCAGATCAGTTAGATTTTTCCGCTTCAACGTAATTAAACCAGAGCCAAATTGAATCGAGAATTGAATTGGATGTATTTTCGAGCAATAGATTTAATCCAGAAACAGAGAAGTGAATTAATGAACCTGTTTAGCTCCTTATCTATTTCTCATATCGTGTAAAGCATTGTCTCGTGAATTTCTTCCCAAATTATCCAGTTAATTAAAAACAAACAGTTAAGATATGGAAGTCATGTACGTTAAAGTAAAGAAACATAATCCACAGAGTTATCTTTATGTAGGTAATTGGTAAACAATTTACCGTCATTTACTCCTCGTTACAGCAACCAACACTAAGTTTGATAAAATTCTTAAAATTATTGTAAACGAAGTAATTTAACATAATAATATTATCATTAGGGTAATTGAAAACGAGGTACATTTAGATCCGTGAAAAGATAATAGCTGTAAATTAATACATAACAAGCTGCACCTACTTTTGCATCCAGAAGTCATAAGCAGTTAGCAGGGGTGCGGAAACCATTAATTATACCTAATGGACATCGCAAAATAATTTATAAGGCCACATCAAAGACGAATAATTTCAAACTAATCAAAGAGAGTGACCGTATAATTCGATTATACACAACACCGATAGTGTCGAACGTTAAAACAAACGATGTTATACAAATACTCAAAGCGAAATATGACAAGAATATTAATCATCTCGTGAAACCAATTTTATAAAAGGGTCTCCTATTAATTCTGGCGCTCGGCTCTGTAATCGTAAACGTATTCATTGTGCGTTTCATTGTTAAGACCACATTATGTAGAGCCACTAATGAAACTACCAACGTTTGACATCAACGTGTCTGCAATTATGTAATGTTGCTAAGAAATAAAAAGCTTCACATAAACGTTGCGTGACCAATAAGAAAGATGTGTCGAAATATACACACAAACAAAATCTTTAACGATGTGATTCACATACATGATGTTAAGATACAGCTTCCTTATTCCGATGATAAGCTAAAATAAATGTAAAGCAACACTCAAACTGCGAACGATGGACAAGAACATAATGGTCTAAGCTAAGGGCTTTCTATTCTACATGAGTGAGGATCGGGAGGAGATCTCACCAAACCGGTTGGCCCTTCATGCCGGCAGTTGTCCGTTCGAGTGAGAGTAGAGCACGCAAGTGCATCTCTCCTTTCAGCTACGCGCACAAATCAACGCATACCATTTTTGGCTGCAGCAAATTTCACCGGTCATCTTCTTTATCAAACACAGCACATGTTCCAAAAAACAGATCTCACACTAATATCGTCAGTTGAATGTATGGAGCACCCGCGAACACGGCCCGACCGCGCCGTGGCTTACGGACGACTAACCGAGCTCGGCGAGTACACCCATCTCGCTACGGAAAAATAAACGGGATTGTGCGCAGTGTGTATAGGGCTTAAATAGAAACTCAACAAGCCAATATAAACTCTATGAAGATGAAGATAGAGATGATGAAGAAGATTTGCCTAAAAAAACATGTGTTGTTATGGTCGGGCACAGAACTGGTGATTGTGGCCAAAGCCCGCTAGTTGCAATGGAAAGAAAGTAGGTGCATTTCCCCGTGTTGGATGCTGCAGGCTGCGAACCGAAATGCGGTCAGTGTCGCTGCTGTTTCATGATTTAATAATGTGACACAGAGTAAGGCGCCGCCCTCATTGATTTTGCTGGGGCCGTAAGCAAACGTGAATTCAACATCTTGCATATAAACTACATCTAATTTTTTCCAGCACCGACTCCATTTTTAGAAGTGAAGCTCATAACCACAAACCATGTTCCACTATAAATATTTTTGTTTTGAAAGGTGATGTTTTAGTTACCGAAATATCAGATGCTGCTGCAGAAATGTGGAATATTTACCTGCGAACAAAACAGAATAAAGATAAGTTGATTATCATAATGATGAATGCTTTGAATCTCAACGTGGAAGTAAATTCAAATAAAAAGGAAAGTTGATCTATTGGAACCATTGAACCGGTTCTAGGCGACTTGTCTGTTGGTGGTGGTACTAACCGAGACTACATGTTGAGTGGTAGGCTGAGCCGATGCAGCTGTACAGCTGTTTCAACATTAACAACATCGGGTATTCGACAGATCATTGGACTAACATTAAATATTGATATTACAGACGTAACACAATTTCATATACATATAGAACGATCTCTTTTCAGGTATTCTGACGTAAATACTGTAAGGATTAACGAAGGCGATGATGGTAGACAGTACTAACGCACTACACAAATCCTTAATAGATGTCGTCTTATTGTTGGTTTGTCTGTAAATCTAAAATACGGGATGTTACAACTACGGTTCCAATTAGATGGTCCCTTTCATTTAAAATATAATCTGTGATTAAACTCTCTTTTCACGTGGGACTTGGCATGTCATTAATCTTGGGCCAACCTACATACATAATTATTATATATTTTGATGAATGCTAATCTACTTCTTCGTCGTATTGATGATTCCATTTATAATTATGTTTTTTGGTTTGCGAAGAATGCTAATTAAAACCACTTTTAACAGTTTTTACAACATCACCGCAGACTGAGTTCTTAATTCTTAAAGATGTTGCCAAGAAAATTCCCAGACCGTGAAAGAATGAAAGCCAAGAATTTATTGAATTCCCAATATCAAACAAAGAAACGAATTCCTATGTTTAGGGTCCTAATGGTATTATATCTAATAACCATAAAACCAAACTGTCCCTGAAAGGTAAAAATAAATTACCTTTACCTACCTGTATTCCTATACATATTTGGATATTATGTACCACAGTAATGTGCACTGTTTGTCTTAGCACAATCTGTTTGTCTTTCTCTAGTGAGACAAAGCGCAAAACATGAGGATGATAGTTTACAAAACTTACTCATGCACCACAAGATGCCTTCAGTCAATTGTGGCAGCGCTGACAGAGTGATTGAACACATCCCAAACATTTGTATTAACATCATCTTTCAACAATTCTTTCAAGTATGGAAGTTGAATGATAGTCTAAATATATACATGATTAGATTTTGTGTTACTATAACGAGTCTAAAGACGCAGATGATAAAAAACAAAATCATCTTATTTTGTTTTTTATTTTTGCGTTTTAGACAAGTTTACATTGATTTGACTTTATTCAGTACTAGCTTCTGCCCGCGGCTTCGCCCGCGTGGATGTCGGAAATTATCCCACAGGAACGTGTAACATGTCCTAAATCAGCGGGGTAATTGCGTAGCACTTACAATAGCAATGGGTTTCATTTTGACAGTTCAACAATTAATTGCGTTATTTCTCGAACATAATTATTAACTTGGCGCTCTGGCGCGTCATCCCCTGGCTGGCCCGCCCCTCCACCCTCGTTCTGTGCGCCGTCGACTCAATATCGCAGGTCATTCTTATCGTTCTAACTTTTAAACTATTTGTCCAAATTACTTAGTGTAAAAGACAAACTTTATCTACATTAAATACCAAAAGCGATGAAGGTATTTATTTTGATAAGAATTAACTAAATACTCTAAAATATGCAATGTAAAAAAAGTATTCAATTTAACTGTATTTATTGCTCACTATTTTGGTTATAAAGGCTTCCACATAAAAGGTAGATATATGCTGTCGCGGACTTTTTTTTAGAACTTTTTAAGACAAACAATCCCACAATACATTTTCTTCATGTAACTCTAACGGTTTAGGCAGCGCACGCAGCATACGGTGGAGGTCTGCCCGGCTTGGGTGGACCACCGCCGTGTCCTCGTGGAGGCGATCGGCGGCGGTGACCTCTCGCGTACGGCCCTGGTTCAGGCCATGGTGCGGAGCGAGAGGGCATGGCAAGCCGTCACCTCCTTCTGCAAAGCAGTAATACTCGCGAAGGAGAAGGTGGAGCGCGCGAGGGAGTGGCAAAGGCCGCGCCCTACCAGCCCTAGCCGCCGCCGCCGTAGGAGACGTCCCGGGCGTCGGGAATTGATAGCCGATTTCCGGCCACCGTAGGCGCGGGCCTGCGGACGGAGAGCAACGGGCAGCTCGCCGTCCGATAAGGACCAGGCCCGAGTCGACGGCGCATCGTGTTCCACGCGCGCCTCAAAGAGATATCAAGGATCGAAGGAACACGTGTGGGTTTTAGTCAGTAAGAGTCTGACACGCCCTTCCGCTCCGCCCAGAGCGGGAGAAGTCATTGGATGATTAACCGCCCAAAAAAAAAAAGGCAGCGCACGCAAAGATAGATCTCAGAGGGCAGGAATTTTTCCGACTTACTTGATACTTATCGTTATATTATGGCCAAATCACATAAAATCTTTATAAATTGTAGCCTATGTGTTATTCTAATGTATAAGCTACATTATTGTAAAGTTTCATCAAAATCCGTTCAGTAGTTTTTGTGTGAAAGAGTAACAAACATCCATCCATCCATCCATCCATCCATCCATCCTCACAAACTTTCGCATTTATAATATTAGTAGGATTAATGTAGGGCAGTGTTTTTCAACCTTTTTCATGACTTGACCCCATTAGTATGAAAAAAAAATTTCGCGACCTCGACCATTCGAGAACGATTTGAACTCAGTCGAGATTCCCGCTGAGTCGAAGTTTCTGCAGCACGAAACCTAGCCTGATGTTCCCGAGTTGCAGAGAGCCTTGCCTCACGACCTTCCTCAGATTCCTGTGATCGAACTTATCTCATCCTTTTAGCATTTCTGCTACATTGGGAGAGGTTGGATCTTCTTCGAGGCATTCTTACAATAAAATAGTACTTACTACTTAACACACAGTTATTTAGTAAACACGTACTATCGTAAACAATTAAATTATAAATACTTACAGATTATTATACAGTCTAAAATTGTCACAGTTTAAGTAATAAGTGTTAAGACGTGTAAACCAAACGTACTAACTTTATAAAACAAAAGAATTGCTAGAAAAATTAATTACTAACCTGAGCTAATAAACTTATACTTAATAAAGAAAATCAAGAAAAGAAATGCCTAACCTATACCAAATACTTATAATATTTATATACAAACCCTAAATAAAAATTAAGATAAGTACCTATACCAAAAATCAAGGAAAGAAATGCCTAACCTATAACAAATGTTCGATGTGATTCTTTAAATTGACATAACTTTTTTATTTATGAACCGATTGACATGAAATAAACACTAAATGTTAAGTGAAGCTTACTACAATATATTAGTGAAAACCGCATCTAAATCGAATAAGCCGTTTCTGATATTAGCGTGCACAAACACACAGACAAACAGACAAACCGACAAACCGACAAACAGACAAACAGACAAACAGACAAAAAAAAATTTAATTACAATCTCGGGTTCAGCATCGATATAATAACAACCCCTGCTATTTTTTTTTCATATATTTCCATTGTACAGACACCACTTTTCTACAATTTTATTATATGTATAGAAGATAGATAGATAGATATAGATAGAATAGATAGATAGATATAGAATATAGATATAGAAGATATAGATATAGATTGAATCTCTGAAAGTTAATTCTAAGGTGTAGGTATAAGAATTTGAACATTTTCATTACTCGTATATGTTATTTAAACGAGGTCTAGTTATTTGTTGGAACTTATATCGCTGAAAGTTGATGTGACCAGCGGCCTTCGAGAGATATAGAATTTTTGTCGGATCCATTTAGTTCCATTCAGTTCCAAATTCTAATAGAACGTTTTGTCCTTCATAATTAATATGACTGCGTACCTATCTCTGAAATAACAGGCAGTTCGCTAAAAATCCTCCACCACTTTTGTTTTAAGGACGGACGGTCAGATTGGTCACCGATGTTCGTTCGTCGGTACCTAATAGATAAATATTTCGCTTACGGGACCCTCGTTGTAATTTTATTTATATATTTTTTTCAAATACCTACCTAAGTTTTTTTCTTCTTCTCTATTTCCATTATTTAATTCAATTTATTTACATGATTTAAAACCTAACAGACTTAAATAAATAATAATAATATGTACAAGTATAAGGTATAAAAGAGGGAGGGCGGGAACAATCAACAACATCACCTACCTAAGTTGTTTATATTCTCTAAATTATGTAGTCGATGATTTTATGTGTAGGTACTACCTACTGAATAAATAAATGAAATAAAATAGTTAGCAGAACTTAAACATGGTCATGGTAAGGTTGTTAGCGTAGAAATGAATGGAAGATAATAAATGCTAATAAACTCCAGGTTTTCTATCAGGGTTGAGTTAGCATTGGAATATAAAACAAACATAATATATGAGTCTATAAACCTAATTTAATCATCTCCAAATTCATATATCGTCCCAGTTTACTAAATAAACATGGAATATTCAGTCTAATTAGCGTTTAAACCCTTTTGATTCCCTCGATTAATATACTCATTATATTAAATTCTTTAACGAATCGATAAAATTCTTTTGTTGTACTGAAAATTGTGGATATATGATATATTAATATATATGATTAAATCACGAGTTTGGTGAATGATTATTTACGTCAATGTGGTTTTTATAAGCGTGGATATAATTATAGCGTTAGTTTTTGTTGGTTAACACAAGTTATCTTTGAGTTGTACAAGCCATGGACATGGTACATTAGTACTTTGATCATGTCATGCTAGGATTGAATAACTCTCGGCATATCGTTTGACCGTGTTGCTTCTGTACACATTTTATCGTTTTTTCGTCCTTTAGGAATAGAAGATTAAAATCTAATATTAGCTTTTAGTATTTTTGAGATCATTAAAGCATCGTTTCTTTATCCGTGACCCGTTGCCAACCCGTTGCAGTCAGACAATCGGGGCTATCTTCAATCAACTAGGTGAGGGTACCTGCCGAGGCCGACCCCAAAATACTTGGAATATTATCATATCATACTTCTTATAGCTTGAGACTTTGAGACTATGGAAAACTGGCTCGCTATTGTTGACATCATGCAACCTTATTCTCTCCATGAACCTGATTTGCGTGCACAGATAACCATTTGATGCCACTTTTATTCACAGACAGGCACGGAAACAAAATTGCTATGCCAATAACCTAACCTAATCGGCAAAAAAGAGGCCATGACGTAAAAACAAGCTTCGTATCTGTCAACACTGTTAAGGAAGCGTAAAAAATTAATGCAGTAATGTAGCTATCTTTATCTGTCTGTACCTCACGCGATGTTTTACAAATACAGAAGGCAGAGAGGTCGTAATTTGTGACACGAGATACACAAGTGACAGGCTGTTGCCATGTGTTCCTTTGTCTTTAGAAATATATGTTTGTTGCACTGCGTGAGTGCTAACACATGTCCGTATTACTCCGCAACAAAACGTAATTCGGATAACTCGTAAATTAACCGGTTTTGTGTATTATTTACTTTTTATTTGGAAAACAACGGATAAAAAAGCAATGTGTTCAGACGTCATGCGCGGTGATATATTGGTTTGTGGTTCTTTTATTAATAGACAAAGGCTTCATCCAATTCTGCCATAAAAAGTATGTGCTGAGTTCTGTCCTTTTATAGAAAATGACACTGCTTACCATAAAATCTTTTAGAAAGATTTCTTAGCTATAAATCCGTAATAGCGCCAAATCAAAGATTTTAATATGTCTAGGTCAAGCAGAGAACTCGTCGAAAAAAATAGCGTAACTTTTACCCGCAAAAATGTCGCCCATGCCCATGCGCATGTGACCGCCCGTAATTCTCTGAATATTCATGAAAAAATATCTAAAATAAACTTCAAAACATTTTTCATGTTATTCAATTTTTAATTTTTTAAGATTTGCTTTCTGTTTTTTGACACATCTCCGAAGTTTATGGGTCGATTTGGATTCTGTTTATTATTTCCAAAAGCTTATGAGTTATTTTACCAGGTTAATTAAAATTTTTACAAAAAAATATCGACTACGAAAAAAAAAACGGAATCGAAACCATTTTTTTGGTAAAAAATTGTGTATTTATTTAAAAAAAACTAGTGAAAAATGTTATAGATAGACCCCCCCTTTTGAAGTTTATTTTCGATATTTTTTCATGTTCAGAAAATTACGGGCGGTCACATGCGCATGGGCGACATTGTATAAAAAATTAAAGCGCCAAATATATAATAACTGGTGTTAATAACTATAAGTGTACAAGAGTAAACTTAATACAAGTGAACCTCATTTCCCATGGTTAACTTTAAAGATTCTGCGCAAAGATAGACAATGATCAATTGTGTTTTTATCGCTCATTATAATTGCCTCCAGAGCTCCAATGCTTAACAGGTCTAGAGGTATATTTTTAGCTCATAGGCTGATTTAACTGTCCTTGAAGCCGATAGACAGCAAATGCGTCCTTGGAAAATGAGGGATGATCCTTTTAGAAGGTCATCTTTTACCTTATCTTAAGAGTGAAACTTTGGGGGACACCCATCTTGCAATATGGCGGTAAAATCTGATGAATTCATCAGATTTTACAAAAATATATTATATTTTTTTGTTTTTTTTTAATCTTGAAGAGTTGATCCCTTGATTGTTAGCTTAGGGCATATTATTAATTTTAGTATTTAACTAGAGGAGCTCATGGCTAAGTAATAACAAGCCGCACGGGTCGATCCACCAGGTTAAGGTACGCTTGCCAGGGTTGGTCAGTGGATGGGTGACCATCTTTACATACCGAGACTCTTCCGTGCCTCGGAAAGCACGTTAAGCCGTTGGTCCCGGCTGTCATTTGTGGATCTTTGACAGTCGTTACGAGTCGTCAGAAGCCCGAAAGTCTGACACCAGTCTTACCAAGGGGTATCGTATTACCCAGTTACTGGGTTGTGGAGGTCAGACAGGCAGTCGCTCCATGTAAAATACTGGTATTCAGCTGCATCCGGTTAGACTGGAAGCCGACCCCAAGATAGTTGGGAAAAGGCTAGGAAGATTGATTTAACTAGTGGTAGAATAACCTATCAAGCAACTTTAATAAAAAAGAGATGAAAATATCAAATTGGTCATCTGCAGACCATCCATTGATTAACAAAAACGACTCGTTCATTGTATCGCAAATGAAATTTCACGCAGATCGCTTTCAGTTCAGTTTGCAAACAATGTTACAGTAACAATAGACACATGCACGTGTGTATGTGTGCACGTTCCATTTCGATATTGAGTTTACAAATTATTGAAATATTGATGCTAGTCATTTCGCCCGCGGCTTTGCCTGCGGCTTCGCCAGAGTAGAGGTCCCCACGGGAACATACTATAGGGATAAAAAGTATTTTATATGTTAATCCAAGTTACAAACTATCTGTGTGCCAAATTTCATCCAAATCCGTTCAGCCGTTTTTGCGTCATTGAGTAACAAACATCCAAACACACAAACATACAAACTTTCACATTTATAATTTAAATATAATAAGTATTATAAATTAATAATTAATAATATAAGTAGGAGGGTATTTGTAGGATAGTAGGATATACCTACACAGTCAACATCATCCGATAACTTGCCAATTTCAATTCCAAATCGAATCGGTACCAACTCGATTCCTTAAGCCCAAGGCAAAGGAACGTCTGTTGTTCTCAAATCGATATTCTCTTTGTAAATCATAGAGATTGTGTTTAGTTATATGTACGTAGATTTAAATCGTTTTCCAAAAAACAATAACTTCCTACGTAAACGAATATTTATGTTAGAAACAAAAGAAATGCGAAATGCACAAACATATTGTTTTTCCAGTTTTCATGTAAATTAGTCATTTTTGTTTCTGAATTTTGTGTTCGTCGTAATTGTAAATTTTCGCACAAACTGACATGATTTCATTACTTATCGTCATTATTGAAACCGAGGTCAAAAACCGGGTTGATAAACTTTAAATTGGTTAATGAAAACAGGTTACCTACTTTGCATCAGTACTTTAATTGAAACTACTACCAATGTATCTACAGTAGGTATTTAAGTTAGGAAAGTAATAAATAATAGTGATATCATCTTCATTTTATTTGGTCCAAAATAAAATCTGTTTAACTATGTCAACAACCATCGGACAAAAAGGCTGGATGAAAAGAATCCGATTATTGCGGATACCTCTTAAATAGAAACGGTCCAAAAAGTAGGCAGGCAAGACGTATTTTGTAATAAAAACCGATTCATATTGTCGGTAAAGGAAATAGCGCTGTCAGGAACATCGCGATCCACAAAATGACGCCGGGATAAAGTTAACGAATTTGTCGCTTTTCCGAATGAAATAAAAAATATGACGGTGTTTTAGAGCGTCGAGTAATTTCCCGGTTCGGCGACGCCTCAGGCCATCGACGACGGAAACAACATGTAGGCTACGAAAATCCACGAAAATGTACGAAAATCTGTGAAAATCCATTCGACGAATATTTGGCGAATGCCGCCGGCAATGGACACGTATTGAGTTCCGATTCCGTGTGCGATATTCGAAAGTAGATTTTGATGTGATCGCATTCACATCAAACGTGCTATATCGTTTTCGAATAGGAACTTTTTGAGCTTGAAGAAAGTTCCTTTCGCAAGCAATCATAGTTTATAGATATTTGAATTTTATTAGCTAGTCAGTTTTATTCATTTGCTTTTACTGAAGTTTTGGTAATGTCACAAGTTCAAGACTTTTATCGGTTATCCCTAAAAATCATTTAAACAGTTAAATTAGATAGAGAATCGCCTAAAGGACTACAAATTCGATATATTTTATTTCCGAACGAAAGAATAGGTAAGGTAGATAGGTATATACACGAAAAAAATTGTTGTTGGCAAAAATAATCAAAATAATGGTTACTCGTAGGTTACTCCTAATTGACAAACTTTTATCACAGAACATAGCCATGTTTCGATACCGAAAGATTTCTTAATAAGAAGATAACAAAGTATATTAATAATATTAAATAGATTATTACCTGCGGCAACGACTTTGGTAGTTAGAAAAGCTGTATAGAAAATCTGTCGGGCGAATCAAATAAAAATATTTGAATTGTCGTCAACAGAGATGGTCTTTATAAATTACTAGAGCTTCTGCCCGCGACTTCACCCGCGTGGATTAGTTACTTTGGGCTAACGCTAAAAAACCCCCCGATTTTGAAACATTCTTCATTGGTACTCCGCTCCTATTGGTCTTAGCGTGATGATATATAGCCTTACTCGATAAATGGGCTATCTAACACTGAAAGAATTCTTCAAATCGGACCAGTTGTTTCGGAGCCTATTCGGTACAAACAAACAAACAAACAAAAAATCTTTCCTCTTTATAATATTATAGTATAGATAACTTGATTGAAAGTGTCATTGCCTGGAGTTTTTGTCAAAAAACTTCAGCTTCAACCGGATTTAGTACTGAAATAGATTTTAGAGTGACTAATATTAGCTTTGTCCTGTGGACTTGAAGAGAGTGGCGCATCGAGTTTATCGTCAAAATAAACTGTGACATTGAAATAGTGTTGTTGGATTCTTAGCCAAGAGATGTAGTGTAGCTTTTACAAATTACATTCAGCTATAGATAAATGCTAGGTACATTGCTCTACAATCACGTCAAGATAGCTTAAAATATAATTTGAAACTTCCTTAAACTCATGGATTTTCTTAATATTGAAATCTATTGAGTTGATTACAGGTGAACTGAAGCAAGCTTTAACGTGTTCTCAAAGAGTGTCTTATCATTTTATGTGTCCCTCCTTTGGTTATTTAAGTAAGCATTATATTATGGGTAATGTGCAAGCCCTTTCTATACTTCCCTGCTTTACCACAAACTGTGCCGCAACCATCATCTAAATTAAATGAATTATTAATGAAGTGCGCCAGCTCCCTTTGGAGCACTGGCTTTACATATTACACAGGCGCACCGCTGCACAGACTCTCATCCTAAACCATAATAACCTATTTTATTTGGATTATGTTTTTGTTTGTGTGAGCTCTGAACTAAGCTGGCACTAAAGTTATTCAATCAATTCAGCCAGTCCGCTGCTGGATATATCTCCCAGACTGCGCTATAACACCCTGTCCTCCGCCTTCCCCATCCAGTCTGTCCAGGCCAGCTTCTTAACACTTTCGACTCCACCCATTTTCGACGAGCTCATACGCCATGCCGCCATATACATATTGCAAGTGGACCCTCCGGAAGGGTCAACGGCATTAAGTTTAAAACCGTGTATAAAACACTGTAAAACGAAGTGAAATAGTATTTTCTCGGGGTCTTGTCGCTATACGTAGTTTCCAACCTTTTAAATTTTTTGTGAATATTTGTAACCGTGAACAAAAAATTTAAAAAAAATCGAATTCTTTGATTTGAAAACCAACGCATATAAATCTTGTAAATCTTGTTAAAATATACATCTGATTGAATTTTCACGGTTTATAATGCTGTATTCGCTAAGAAAAACCTACATTTAAAATCAGCCCTCCGCGAGGGCTCCCGGCATCCCATAAGGGACTAGGTGAATCCTCCAGGAGGGATCCCGGCACTGAACGTGTTAAGAACGTCGGTCCATCTAGCTGGGGGTGTCCCACACTACGCTTGCCGATACGTGGTCTCCACTCTCCACTACTAGGACTCGTCTGCTCCACCGGCCAATGGTCCTTCGACAAACATGGCCAGCCCACTGCCACTCAGTTTGCGTACCCTGCAAGCTATGTCGGTGATTCCGGTTCTTTTCCGATTTTATGCTTCAAAGGGACTTTAGTATGTAGGTTCTAAAATCATATGGCTCATCAAGTTTTACAAAAGGTTCAGCTTTGTAAATTGTCGTCTCTCTCACTCCTACCAGCCTACCAGCTTGACAGACTCTTTCTCTTTCTAATGCTCGAGTTATATTTACGTAGTACATTCAGACCATTCTTCATTCTCTCTTCTTTTACGAGTTTTATCGAAAAGATTTTACTCGTCAACGAATTTTATTGTCAGTTTGAAAGTGTTAAGATGTCGAATATTACGTATTGGCAACGATTTATGAAGATACCGAGGTAAAGGCGACTTTATCTTCAAGTGGGGCTTGACAGTCTCCGGACACAAAGAACACTTACGATCTTGGAGATTCAAGTGCATTGTTCAGAAAGTTCTTACAGCACAATATAGAAGCTTTACCGGAAAACGTAATATCTATTCCATTATTTAAATCCTTGTTTACAAATAATGTAATATGTTAGTGTTTAGTAGTTTTCAGAATAACTATTACTATTGAAAGTCTTAAAAAAATTAAGGTGTAGCGAAAAGTGAACATATTGTGTGGATATTATAGTTATTTTTCTAAAAATATAAATGTGTTTACATGTTTCCAAACACAGTTTAATGTTACATTAGCCGAAATTCGTTTTAAATTAATCGAACATAGTTTTAACTGGTATTTTCATACATTTGTGGCACTCACAGGCTGATATAGCCAGCATTCGTTAAAGCTGCAACTCTTTTGTATGTTTACGTGAATTTGACACAAATTCCGACACAGTATGCGTTTGACGCTGGCAGTATATAATATTTGCCGCAGGCACACACACCCGCAATTTATTTCAGGAATTTCTTTTCCCTCTATTGGATGTTGCTGTTTTTATTCATCTTTGTTATTGAGTTACAACTAAACAGAACATGACCTCCTTACAGCAGTGTCCCAACTGTCCATATACTTGCTCTTTAGTGGATCTAATGAACTCCTCTGATGAGTAGGTGACCATATGGTCACCTACTGGACCCATCAAATCTAAAACGTACTTACCACTTGAAAAGGAGGAGAAGAAGTAGGAAATGAAGACTGGAGTAAATATGGCAAAAAACTATAGTTATAGAAACGAGCATAAATTAAATACATAAATACAAAAAAAAAAAAAAACTACGCAAGAATCGAAAGCGATCTTATCTTCTATATCTATACATATAATAAAATTGTAGAAAAGTGGTGTCTGTACAATGGAAATATATGAAAAAAAAGTAGCAGGGGTTGTTATTATATCGATGCTGAACCCGAGATTGTAATTAATTTTTTTTTTGTCTGTTTGTCTGTTTGTCTGTTTGTCGGTTTGTCTGTTTGTCTGTGTGTTTGTGCACGCTAATATCAGAAACGGCTTATTCGATTTAGATGCGGTTTTCACTAATATATTGTAGTAAGCTTCACTTAACATTTAGTGTTTATTTCATGTCAATCGGTTCATAAATAAAAAAGTTATGTCAATTTAAAGAATCACGGCGAACATTTGTTATAGGTTAGGCATTTCTTTCCTTGATTTTCGGTATACTTATCATTTAGGGTTTGTATATAAATATTATAAGTATTTGGTATAGGTTAGGCATTTCTTTTCTTGATTTTCTTTAATAAGTATAAGTTTATTAGCTCAGGTTAGTAATGAATTTTTCTAGCAATTCTTTTGTTTTATAAAGTTAGTACGTTTGGTTTACACGTCTTAACACTTATTACTTAAACTGTGATAATTTTAGACTGTATAATAATATGTAAGTATTTATAATTTAATTGTTTACGATAGTACGTGTTTACTAAATAACTGTGTGTTAAGTAGTAAGTACTATTTTATTGTAAGAATGCCTCGAAGAAGATCCAACCTCTCCCAATGTAGCAGATATGCTAAAAGGATGAGATTAGTTCGATCACAGGAATCTGAGGAAGGTCGTGAGGCAAGGCTCTCTGCAACTCGGGAACATCAGGCTAGGTTTCGTGCTGCAGAAACTTCGACTCAGCGGGAATCTCGACTGAGTTCAAATCGTTCTCGAATGGTCGAGGTCGCGAAAAATGTTTTCATACTAAGGGCGACGAGTCATGAAAAAGGTTGAAAAACACTGCCCTACATTAATCCTACTATAATATTATAAATGCGAAAGTTTGTGAGGATGGATGGATGGATGGATGGATGTTTGTTACTCTTTCACATAAAAACTACTGAACGGATTTTGATGAAACTTTACAATAATGTAGCTTATAGGTACATTAGAATAACATAGGCTACAATTTATAAAGATTTTATGTGATTTGGCCATAATATAACGATAAGTATCAAGTAAGTCGGAAAAATTCCTGCCCTCTGAGATCTATCTTTGCGTGCGCTGCCTTTTAATTTTTTTTTTTTGGGTGGCAAATCATCCAATGACTTCTTCCGCTCTGGGCGGAGCGGAAGGGCGTGTCAGACTCTTACTGACTAAAACCCACCCGTGTTCCTTCCCTTGCCTTGCCAGAGGCCACGGTTTCCGCTTGGGGCTACCCGCAACCACGGCAGGCATCGGCCCTAGCGGACCCCGTCAGTTTTGCTGATAACTCTTTGAGGCGCGCGTGGAACACGATGTGCCGTCGACCCGGGCCTGGTCCTTATCGGACGGCGAGCTGCCCGTTGCTCTCGGTCCGCAGGCCCGCGTCTACGGTGGCCGGAAATCGGCTATCAATTCCCGACGCCCGGGACGTCTCCTAGCTGCTGCCCGGCTGGTAGGGCGCGGCCTTTGCCACTCCCTCTCGCGCTCCACCTTCACCTTCGCGAGCATTACTGCTTTGCAGAAGGAGGTGACGGCTTGCCATGCCCTCTCGCTCCGCACCATGGCCTGAACCAGCGCCGTACGCGAGAGGTCACCGCCGCCGATCGCCTCCACGAGGACACGGCGGTGGTCCACCCAAGCCGAGCAGACCTACACCGTATGCTGCGTGCGCTGCCTAAACCGTTAGAGTTACATGAAGAAAATGTATTGTGGGATTGTTTGTCTTAAAGAGTTTTAAATAAAAGTGCGCGACAGCATATATCTACCTTTTATGTGGAAGCCTTTATAACCAAAATAGTGAGCAATAAATACAGTTAAATTGAATACTTTTTTTACATTGCATATTTTAGAGTATTTAGTTAATTCTTATCAAAATAAATACCTTCATCGCTTTTGGTATTTAATGTAGATAAAGTTTGTCTTTTACACTAAGTAATTTGGACAAATAGTTTAAAAGTTAGAACGATAAGAATGACCTGCGATATTGAGTCGACGGCGCACAGAACGAGGGTGGAGGGGCGGGCCAGCCAGGGGATGACGCGCCAGAGCGCCGAGTGGAAGCTATTGCTTAATAATTATGTTCGAGAAATAACGTAAATAACGCAATTAATTGTTGAACTGTCAAAATAAAACCCATTGCTATTGTAAGTGCTACGCAATTACCCCGCTGATTTAGGACATGTTACACGTTCCTGTGGGATAATTTCCGACATCCACGCGGGCGAAGCCGCGGGCAGAAGCTAGTTCTAAAATAAATGAGGATTGAAGAATTGAAGGATTGAATTTGGATGGTTTTTATCTTTACATGACATATCGAAACTCCTCCGTGCCTCGGAGAGCACGTAAGCCGTTGGTCCCAGTTGTCATTTGTAGATCTTTGACAGTCGTTACGGGTCGTCAGAAGCCCGAAAGTTTGACAACCAGTCTTACCAACGGAAATCGTAATTACTCAGTAACTGGGTTGTAGATGTCAGATAGTCGCTCCCTGTAAAATACTGGTATTTAGCTGCATCCAGTTAGACTGGAAGCCGCCCCCACCGCCGGTAGTATGTATTATCGAAACCTATTATGAAATAAATAGGTATTTTCGCAATGTTGCAATATTCATTTCACTAGAATATCACTTTTGAATTGAATTTTGCGTAACTGTGGGTAAATAGATGAATCAGTCTAGATTACTGAGTAGGAAGCTTCTCACGAAGAAAATGCTTGGGTCACTGCTCTTAAGATCTGAATCTAAGAAACCCGGTAGGAATACATTAGCATTACGCAAGCTTAGCAACAAGGGCCGAGTGTTCTGCGCGTATTGGTTACATAACACCAGTAGGAATCGTTTAGGGACGCGGGACACAAAATAAACTCACGTTTTCTCATATCTCAGGCCGCCATGTTTTCAGGGTTTCGCACCTACCCAAAGGGTGCCAACGAGACCCTATTACTAAGGCCGTGCGTACTTTGGACACGTTTTCGTACGAATTTTACTTGTGCGAACACATGCGAACACGCACAGTAACGATCCACACCTTCCAAGTACTAAGGAAGCGCGCAGACTGAGTGCGAGTTAGTCGTACGTATACCTACGTTTAATGGGATTTTTCGTGCGTTTTGTGCGATATCACCGGAACACTA
The DNA here is from genome assembly GCA_948150665.1 of Conistra vaccinii. Classification (NCBI taxonomy): domain Eukaryota; kingdom Metazoa; phylum Arthropoda; class Insecta; order Lepidoptera; family Noctuidae; genus Conistra; species Conistra vaccinii. The sequence goes on from OX411318.1 coordinate 19,587,511, forward strand.
CTACTTGACGGAGAAAAACGTATTCGTCGTCAGTAACCGCACTCAATTCGTACGACCGCGATCATACGTTTACGTACGATACAAGTTCGTGTCCAAAGTGCGCGCGACCGGAGGCTTCGCTGTTCGTCTGTCCATCCGTCCGTCCGTCTGTCATAGGGCTGTATCTTTAAACCGCAATAGGTAGACACTTAAAATTTTCACAGAATTTGTACTACTATAGGCGCTATAACAAGATACATAATAATAAAACAAAATAAAGTTAAAAATGAAATTCAACTCATACAATAAATAAACGTGTTTTTTGACAATAATTGTCATACAAAAATTATTATGTAGTGTTAAATATAGTGTACGGTGATACGGAACCCTTCGTGTGCGAGTCGGCCTCGCTATTGGTCGCTTTTTCTTTCTACTTTTGGTACACGTTTTAAGGGAAACGTGCTTATATTTCGTATGAGAAAGGGTCGAGTTTAAAGGCATTTAATTTGTTTGCGTAGGTATTTATATTCTATTGTATAGCAAACTTGTAATAAAGGGCAACAATTCCAAATACAATTTCTGAAATGACTGTTCACTTGGTGGCAGCACTGAGACGTCAGGTCCGGGCAACTGTCAAAAATGTCAAACCGCCTATAGTTTCATAATCGTAACTGAATACCTATACTAGCACCCTAATTACGTAATGCATTTTCAATTTTAAATTGAAACCAATTGAAAAAGATTGCCAGTCCATTGCTTCACAAGTTCGACAAAAAAAATTGAGCAGATTATTTTTGTCGAACTTATGAAGCAATGGACTGGCAATCTTTTTCAATTGGTTTCAATTTAAAATTGATCGTGCATTGCGTAATTGGGGGGCTGGTATCTGTCTAGCCTTTTCCCAACAATGTTGGGGTCGACTTCCAGTCTAACCGGATGCAGCTGAATACCTACTGGTATTTTACATGGAGCGACTGCCTCTGTGACCTCTACAATTCAGCAACGAATACGATACCCCTTGGTAAGACTGATTGTCAGACTTTCGGGCTTCTGACGACCCGTAACAACTGTCAAAGATCCACGAATTACAGCCGGGACCAAAGGAGTTTCGATATGTAAGTAAAGATGAGAACCATCAAAATTCAAAAGTCATTTATTTAAACTAGGCTGAGAATCAGCCTTTTCGACTTTCGTAGGCCAAAATTACATAAAACAGACCCCCAAAAACGCCCGCCCTTCACCACTTCCTAGTGCTTTAGCTGGGATGAAGATCTACGGACCAACCCCGGCAAGCGTAGCTGTAGCCACGAGCTCGATAAACGAATAAATGAAACGAATGATGAACGTCAATAGATATTTTATTTATATTCATTGTCGAAATGGTAGACCTCTTGTCAAAGTGGCGCCAACTAGTGGCGAGAATTTTTATGAAAACTCTCATTATGTGCTTGTTTACCGTTTTTCTTTAGCTTTGATTTTTCCTAAGATGTTGTTTGGGCCATAAGAAACAGATTTTGTGTGATGACTTGATGACAGTAATCAGACAAAGAAAACATAGTTTTAGGTTCATTCTAAAAGTTGGCAACGTTGCAAATAGCTGCCAAATAGTTAGACCTAGAATATTAATAATGAATTGTAATTACCTAAAACACAGAATTTTATGTTTTAGGCGTAAAAAAAGCATTTGGAAAGTTACCAAATACGTTTTTTTACATATAAAACGAAATATTCGGTGTGAATACATTAATTAGTGCATTTCATAAATATTTTAGTTCACTAGTTAGCGATATTTCATATTTCCACACAGTAATAAATGCCAAATTAATCAAAACAGCGAAATATTTGATAGCTATTTGCGACGTTGCCCACTTTCAGAATAAACACTCTTGGAAGTGACATTATAGCATATAATTTATATATTGATCAGGGTAGTAGTCGCGCGTTGTGGTTAGATGAAATTGTATATACATACATAATTATATATCTCGATTGATGTACTCACTAAACATACTCGATTGTACTTCTCATTTGGATATAGTATTAGCCATTTCGAAAACGGTACATTTTGGATATGGTCCGCGATAATATCGTCATAAAACAAGTGACGATCAGCCCGAAAACTGAACCGATATTTAAAATTGGTATATGAATCAGTTTATAATATGAGATACCGCGTAGGATGACTCTGACTCAGGAATATTATAATTTCTCGTAAAACGTTCAATACTAAACTTGCTCAATTTAGAAGATTAGCCAAGTAGTGATTATCATTATTTAGATGAATCATTTATGTTTATGCGTCATAGTTGGCGTGGTACTCACCGATCGAAATTATATTGAAATGTTCAAAACATCTTGGAATTAGCATATCTAATCTAGTTAAAATCTTAGTTGAAAATGATGTCTACCTTTCTTTATAGCTCTTTACATTAGAAAGACAATTTTTCTCTTCAGTATTAGGTATATTTATAGCATCACGACTTTTGTCATTTCAGTCTTGTTATACATCAGAGTCTTTCTTACTTATGCTGATCTGACCCTCAGGGTAGGTTCGTAGGAATATTATTCATTCCTACGATTTGTTCCTCATCCCTTTGTTTTCATCAATGACGAAACGAAAGAAAACAGCCAGGAGGCACTAGGTGCCTTTTTTATTATTTTTGTATTTCTCATTATTATTTCTGCCGTTTTTAGAGAAACCCTTATTTGTTTGTATTGGAGTATCCTCCAACTTGTTTTCATAGAGCCTGGGGGCCTACTCCGAAACGATAAATTCAAAGTATTCGGACGTTTCCTACTACGAACTTTATTTATATTTCATATGTCGTTCGGTCGGTTCGGATTCGACCGACACGTAAATCCTACTCTGAACGAGAAAAGTCCGATCGATATTTTGTGTTTAACAAGATAGTTGTACTTATCTTGTGTTTGATTGATGTCCATCCGAAAAAGGTTCATTTTGTTAGGTTTTATGGTCTTGACGCAGAATGTCCCATTCGCAAAATGTCACTGTGAAAACGAATGTCCTATTCGCGAAACGTCCTATTCGCAAAACGTCCCATTCTCAAAAAGTCCCATTCTCAAAAGGTCCCATTCGCACAATGTCCCATTCGCACAACGTCCCATTCGCACAAAGTCCCATTCGCATAAAGTCCCATTCGCACAATGTCCCATTCGGGAGCACCAGTCATAAAAAAAGGAAATCAGCTGTTCCATACAATGTGTTTAATACCTACTCGACCTGATGTTTTCTCGCGATATGACTGGCACTCCTCTTATCAAGAAAGGGGAGGGCTACAAAGTTGTAAAAAAAAACGTCATCTCGACATTCTCTAACGGTTAAGGTAGCTGTCCTTGCTGCCCCATCTCAAAGATCCACCATGTATACACAAGTATTCTACTTAAAAAACATACACTTTTTTATTTGCATGCTATTTCCTGAACTTTTCAATTAAGTAATTAAGTTCAGTGATTTTTTTTTGTGTCATATTAGGTGAATCCCTCTAGATAATCGTCAGATTATGAGACAGCACGTGTAGGACATAAAGATGAACCATATAAATATCTTAATCTGACGCGCTTGAGTATTTCAAAATGGCGATTTTTTTTTGCACATTTAATAATGGCCGCGAGTTCGCGTCACATCGAAATCGTCAGATTATTGAATGAGAGCCTTTTTTTAGGTTCACTTAACACCCCTTTAGAAAATCTGACGCGCTCGATTATATATATTTTTTTGGCAGTGTATAGAGTGCCACCATTGGCACTCTATCCCTATCGGATAAAGTGCCACTACAGGCACCCTAGTAACACCGCCTCGGCCCGGCTAAAGTGCCGCAAGCATTGGATTGTCATTGTCACTGTCACTAAGTCACGTCACTTGGTATTTTGTTTGATTGTCGAGGTTAGATCGCTGTAAAACACCACATTCCCAAAATATTACATTCTCTTGTGCCTAAACGGACCCTGGCACTTCGCCGGCCGCTACCGCGGCACCGCTCGCTACGCTCGCTCGGCTCGTGCGTTGTGTGGTCACAGTTCTAACCTAACCTAACCTAAATAACAAGTGACAGTGACAATGCAACGCTCACGGCACCCCAGCCGGGCCGAGGCAGTGACACTAGAGTGCCACAAGAAACTCGCGGCACTCTATACACTTCGTATTTTTTTTCATTTTCAACCCTTACGTACGACCACCCGCATCATGCAAACGATCAGATTAACATATGTACATTACAATATCTGACGCGCTCCAGTATGGCCATGCAACAGTATTTTTTTTACATAATATTTCAAACTCTATAGCCGCTCCCCCCACCGATGAAAAAGTATACATTATATAACATTTTTTTCTTCTTATCATCTAAGCTTTGCAACCCAATAGGTCTCTATGACGCTCGAATAAATCCCCATTTAGCATCGTGGGCTCCCCTACCATTGGTATTTGACGCACAATACAGGGTGTTAAAGTAATTGCGGGCCATAGCTTCAGAGTGAGTTCAGTATCAATAAAGGAACCCATAAAGAATAAATACCTTTAAAAAAAGTAAAAAAAAAACGAAAATTATCATAAGATGAACCTAATGTACATACCAACTAATTAAATAGCGATCGTTTAGAATTGCTTAAAATGGTTCTTTATTTTGTTTAAATACTAATTCGTAATTTCCTAGAGTTACCTACCTACCTACCTACTATCGAGCGCAATGAAATACCTACGCCTGAACACTTCGATAGCACCGAGTGAGGGATAGGTAACTAGGTACGTAAATATTACAATTCCAAGTATTTCTTCTTCCTACTTTAGCGTGCTTATCTCCTTCAAAATTAAAACCTACAAATTATAAAAAAGGTGATCTTGCATTTTTTTTTAAAATAATATTTTTATTTTGCCTCGGTTCCTTTATTCAGTATCTACCCTGAAGCTATGGCACGCAATTACTTTAACACCCTGTATACGAGTTTATGCGAATGGGACATTGTGCGAATGGGACTTTATGCGAATGGGACTTTGTGCGAATGGGACGTTGTGCGAATGGGACATTGTGCGAATGGGACCTTTTGAGAATGGGACTTTTTGAGAATGGGACGTTTTGCGAATAGGACATTTCGCGAATGGGACGTTCTGCGTCGACGGGACTTTTTGCGAATGGGACATTCTGCGTCAAGACCGGTTTTATACCATAAAAAATTTGTTCGTCGGTGATTTTACTCAGTTTGATAGCACCCCAAGAAAATAGACAGCGCGTGAGCGAAATTAGAGTTTAGTAGACCGTCTGTTTAACCTTTCTGTAGGATACAGACGTGATATTATTTTGTTTCCATGAATCAGACACTCTAAAAATTACGTTCTAAAAATATAGCCTCTTATCTAATCAAAGTATTTTAGTCCAGATTCTGACAACATAGATTGTATACCAGCAAAAACATGTTTTCATGCTGAAATCTATAATTTGGGTATCCATTCACTAACTTCTGGGAAAAATAAATCATTAAACCAGTATTACGCGTTTTGTCAACATCATTATGGAGTCTTTATTGTAAACTAGCATAACAGCTGTTATAAGGACGTGCTTAATACCGGCCACCTATCGTATCCTATAGTTTAGTTACGTGTAGGAGTAAGTGGGTCGTTATATCGGCCACTCGATGGCGTTCAGTTACTGATTGTATGGCCGGTAATTGGATGGGTGACCGTGTCATCTCATCTTTCTGCTGGGTACTCGTAACTACTCGGGATTCGACGCCGATGGTATTGCGAATCGGTGATTGAATTTCGTTCATTAACGGGCACAATTCAAACCCTTATTGAACGTTTTGCTTTCATAATTGAAAACCCGGTTTTAATTATGAGTTTCAGGGTTTCTGAAATGTTGAAGATAATTTGTAGAAAACACATCAAATTGTTGTTTACATTAAATTAAAAAATAAACTATTTCCATTGATTTTTTGAGAGTACATAATTATCTCAATGATTTCCACCGTATACACAAATCATTCTACAAGCTAAGCTTTACGAAACTTACATACTAACCATAAACTCTAAACGTTTTTAAATAAAAAAACGATAAAACCTACCTACTGCATAAAATTCATACAATTTTTAAAGTTGAACGACCTCGAGACGTGTCGCAGGAACATTCTATTTTTAAACGAGAGGATACCGACAGTTTCATTTCGTCTGTTTCGTAACTGCAACGTGGTCGGTGTTAAGTATCAATGGAGAGATATAAATAAACGAAAAACGTAAGAAAATTTACCTCCTTCTACTATGCTACATTCATAAGATTGCTGTATACTATTTCATCGCTTTACTAGAAACATTGATGGTGTTTTATTCATAAGTGTGACTGACTGGGCTATATCCGGCTGTCCATCTGACTGCATTTATATTTTTTCTACACTGAATCAGGGTCCCTAAACCCTTAATAAGAAAGGTGTAATAAGAGTAAGGGATTGGGTTGTGCTCCGTTAGTGCTCCCTTAATTCAGGGCCCTGATTCAGTGTAGTGTAATATCCGTTTTAATAAACTGTTGAATTGCTAAACAGGTAAAAACCGGCCAAACTAAAAGGATTCCGTAAAACCACACAATATTTAACACACCATTTTTTTTTTTTAAATACTTTAGTTAAAAAAATACGTTTATTATATAGGGATTAAATTTATTTTATTTGTTGTTATAGCGGTAATAGAAATACACAATCTGTATATATTTCAACTGTCTACCTATTAGGCCAGGCGCGCACTAGCGGCCAGGCCGCAGCGGTCAGGTCGCGAGATATTTGGGGGGTATGAGGAACAGGGTGTAAAGTTCACTCATCCCCCATAGAAAAGGGAGGATCCTCCAACCAGACGGGTATTATGTCTGGCGGGCAACTGCCCATATGTTGATTTCGGATAGTCTTATCTATGTTATTCGCTCAGTAAACTCTAACTGCGAGATGTAGGAATTGTGTGACGTCATGTCTTTTTGTTTCGTAGTTTTTGTATGTGGCGGTCTAACCGCTACATCACTCCCCTCCGGAGACCGGAGGTCGATAGTGGGCTGAGTCTTGGATCTTGCGATGCTTCACAGTGCCAGCTGTGGTTCCAGTGAGTCGGAACCGGGTGCCGCTCAGTTCACAGTGGGTCGGAACTGTCTGCAGTGATTGCGGCGATGGTGATTGTGGTTCCAGTGAGTCGGAACCGGGTGCCGCACAGTTCACGGTGGGTCGGAACTGTTTGCGGTGATTGCGGCGATTGTGGTGATTGCGGTGATTGAGGTGATTGCGGTGATTGAGGTGATTGCGGTGATTGAGGTGATTGCGGTGATTCCCCAGTGAGTCGGGGTGATGTGGCTGAGGGTGATGACCAGGAATGCGCGTTCGCTGCATGCTGGTGGTCAGGATACCCGTTGAAGCCGTGGGTGCTGGCTGGCTGTGTGACTCGCCTCACGAAAGCTTGCGGGAGTGATGATGATGACGTCACGCTGAAGTAGTTGCACGAAGGCTGCGTTGACGTTCATACTCGGGGTCACCAATTTGGGGGGTATGAGGAACAGGGTGTAAAGTTCACTCATCCCCCATAGAAAAGGGAGGATCCTCCAACCAGACGGGTATTATGTCTGGCGGGCAACTGCCCATATGTTGATTTCGGATAGTCTTATCTATGTTATTCGCTCAGTAAACTCTAACTGCGAGATGTAGGAATTGTGTGACGTCATGTCTTTTTGTTTCGTAGTTTTTGTATGTGGCGGTCTAACCGCTACAGATACATACATTAGTATGAAATCGCCATGGAGTACTCGCACCTGGCCGTAGGTACGCGACCAGCGGCCCCACTATCTATATCTGTGGGCCCCACCGACTATTCTCTGGCCGCTGCGGCCTGGCCTGGCCGCTAGTGCGCGCCTGGCCTCACGGTTCATGAGATACAGTGCTGCCAGACAGACGGACGACGGACGGACAGCGGAGGCTTACTTAGTAATAGGGTTCCGTTTGGCACCATTCGGTAGGGAACCCTAAAAAAATTGTGCTCCGGTATCGATAACATGACAAAGATTTTAATTCTAACTAATACACACATCAAAAGTGTCTAGGGATCAAGCATTTTTATGCGGATTTCTTGAGATTGAGATGTGGCTTTGTAATAAATTTATGATTTTATAAATTTATATGGATCCTTTTTGGTGCATTTCATAATTTGAATCAGGAACTGTGAATCAAATTCGAGTAAAAGATGAAAATCAGCTGTCAATATTTTCCCTATAAAAACATACAACGCATTGAAGACATTATTAGTGCTACTGTTTCCCTACTACTGATTAAAACCAACGTTATTATGGAGCAGCGACGTCATTTAAGCAGGGAAGAAATGCTCAGAGCCGTGGGAATGATAGAAGCTGGTTCCCGGCAACGTACTGTGGCTTTAGCTCTGAATACAAGTCAGAGTGTTATCAGTCGACTTTGGACACGTTACCGAAGCACTGGTACCGTGGCTGAGCGCCATGGAGGACGGTATCGCTGCACCACACGGAGACAAGACCGATACATTCAAATCTTAGCTCGAAGAGCTCCAACAATAACCGCCATGATGTTAGCCGTGAGGCTTCATCACTCTTCAGGGAACTTAATTAGCGACCAAACAGTCAGAAACCGCTTGCATGAAGTGAACCTTCATTCCCGAAGACCGCTACGGGTACCACCTATAGCAATGCACAATCGTAGGATTCGATATCAATGGGCTCTTGAACACAGAAATTGGGCAGAAGAACAATGGCGTTTCGTGTGCTTTTCTGATGAGTCTCGTTTTGGTATGAGACCGGATACAAGACGTATACGACACTGGAGAACCCCTGGACGCCAACAGCGATTAAAATCCTGCCAGGAAGTCCATCCTTATAGTGGTGGAACCATCATGGTATGGGCGGGTATTTGGATCGGCGGAAGAACTGAGTTGATTTGGATTAGAGGCAACCTCAACGCTCAAATTTATGCTGAGACGATTGTATCAGACGTCATCGTTCCTCTACAAGTGCAAATCGGTCCCTTATTTCAGTTAATGCATGATAATGCACGACCGCACACCGCAAGAGTTGTAAGACAGACTCTCGCCGCAGCTAACATCAATGTCCTGCCCTGGCCTGCTCAGTCGCCAGACTTGAACCCGATTGAGCATGCATGGGATATGCTACAGAGAAGAGCTCTGCCGAATATGGAGGGTATCCAGTCGCAAGAAGACCTTTTTTTGTTGTTGCAACGAACATGGGCGGCCATTCCACAGCGTGATTTGGATGAACTCATTTTGAGTATGCCAAACCGATGTTCTTGTGTTGTTAGTGTTCGCGGTAGAAACACGGATTATTAATTGTTTAAGTTACCCAATAAAATTTTAAAGAAAACTGTTATTTCAGTCTTTTTTTCGAACTTTAATGTTAGTGGTTCAAATGTCAAAAATCCCTTTATTAGGAAAATGGCAAATTTCTTTATTAATGCAAAGGTGACTTGGTTTATCGTTACTGTGACAAACGAAAACACTTTATTTGATGAATCCTTAAAGAAAATTTTAATTAATATCAATCAGGAGAAAAGTTATTGCAAAAATATATGTTGATCCCTAGACACTTTTGATGTGTGTATTATAAATGCGAAAGTGTGTTTGTTTGTTACACTTTCACGCTAAAACGGCTGAACAGATTTCGATGAAACTTGGCACATGTATAAACCATGACCTGGTTTAGGACTTAGGATGCTTTTTAACCCGATATTCCCACGTAATCAAGACTTATGCGGGTGAAACCGAGGGGCACAGCTAGAATTAAATAAAAAAACAAGAACAATGTTATGTTTTCGGGCGCAACTTTGGAAACTCTAGCCTATTTCCATGGGCGTACCCAGGGGGGGGCAGGGGAGGGCTGCCCCCCCCTGGATTTTGTATGCCTAAGTAATGTTGTCGATAAAAGTTAAATTACAGTCACGTTAAGACTTACTTTACAAAAGAACTACAATATATTATGCATTAATTTTAGAAAAAATCGCGCTGCGTGGCTTTTCATTTTGTACTTAGCATGCAAAAAAAAACAGGATGAACATAGAACGTCCTTCTTTTTTGAAGTCGGTTAAAAATACACGAACGCAGCAGCAATATCAAACTATGTAAAACATATGGGGGGGGGGAGTTTTTGATTTGCCCCCCCTTAGGCCAAAAGCTGGGTACGCCCATGCCTATTTCTAGTAGTAATGGGCGCAATTCATTCTATTCTTATCCTCTCTTACTTTTTTATTCTATACTGCCTATTTATCTTTAGTTGAGTAAATATAGGTACGCGCTCAGGGGGCCTACCGCCACCTCTAAAGAAGTATTATTTTAATATTACTTTAGTGTGCGAGAGAGACGAAGCTCTACAGGACATATACCTCCATCTCTTTCCCCCACTGAAGTAAGATTAAAATATATAAATATTGGTGGTAGGCCTCCTGGTCACACTTTACTGCTATGTATTAAAAGGAGAGATGCTGCTATCAGATCACCATTTTAAACACATTATCTAAAACGTGAATATAAAACATCTCTAAACCTATGGTGCGGCAGTAGTACCTGTCAGTTTCATACTAGCGAATATGTGTTTTGCGAATTTGATCCTTATTACAACTAGAAACTGTCCAACTAACAGGTGTCACGAACGCAATTTCTCGACGGCCGCACTGTAGATACGCAGTTTTATTGAATATACCGTCGCAGTAAACAGCGGTACTAAAACGGGTGTCAATCTTTATTAGATACTGCACATACTGTGGGAGTGGTGTCTATTGCAGTTGCAGGCCATTAAATATGTAGACACTTATGAAAGCTCATGTTTATAAATAGCACCCTGTAAGTCCTGTAACTGATGTACTGAGTAAATGTAGGAGTAAAGAGTGTAAACATGCAGGATGTTAGGTTAAACGAGGGACTACTTTAAAGGGGTGTAGTAGGTACTCAAGACACAGAAAAACAAAAAGACAAGAAAAAAAAGTTATTTTCAAGATATCCTGCCGAACTGCAACCCACAACAACCGCGCGGGCCCTGTGCGTGTTGCTGGATGTCACACGTCTTTGAATTTTTAGTTCTTGGACGTGTTGGTTTTTTCACGATGGCTTCCTTCACCGTTCATCAAGTTCAGTAGAGCCTCTTCTTGTCCCTTATCTGTCGGGTATATGTTTGGAAGTCCTTATACAATGACCATGATCACAAAATATAAATTCACGATCAAGCTAACTCAACTATAAAATTCATAAAAATAATGTAGGTACTTAAACATAAAAAAAAACAGACTACGCAACTATAAGGAAAAGCTTGAAAAAATAATTTTCACTGCTTTAATATTCATTGTCAGTGAAAATGAATGTGAGTCAGATTCGTCATCAGATAGGATTTCTGGAATTCTGACGACGCTGAACTAAAATAGTTGGTGACATGAATTGGAACTGTTTGAGATTCCTTTCCAAGGAAAAATATTTTATGTGACATTCTGGAGAATTCAAATCATCCGGGAAATGCTGAATACACTTTGAAGTGTATTCAGCATTATGCTTGCTTTAGTTTTAGCTGTGATTTCCGGACAATATAAAACATCCCTTTCTTCATGTGGCATGTAGGTCGTATATTAAAAGAACTGAACTGAAAAAATAGCACAATTAAGGTTGATTTTTCATCCTTTGCCTGCATCTGAATTTTGCGTCATGTGCCATATAAATATAGCAGTATTTTACCATTTTTTGGACTGCCCCGTTGTCTCGTGGTCGCAAGCGCTACAACAGAGCGTGAGGTCCCGGCCCGGGCAAAGTGTTATTGGGTTTTACCATTACGAACTTCTTAGTAACACCCCGGAGTTTGGAAGTTGGCTTGTCGTGTGATACCCTGGTGCCTCGGAAAGCATGTTGGCCCTGCGCCTGATCTCTCTCCGGTCGTGCCGGACTGCCATCCCATCGGACTATGAGAGTGAGCTTAGAGAGAGTGCGCCTGTACCACCGAAGAAGTTCATGTCTATACACCGTAAGGACTATTTCTGCTTGCAGCGCTCGACGGCCATAAATCCGGGGCGGTAACAGATGTGGTCATCGTGTTCACGGGATTTTCTTTTCAAACTGCTCAGATATGAATTTCTTCCATAGTACGCCTGATATTATTTTAGTGCACAAGTGTGTGCACTATAATAGTATCTCACGCGTGAAGGTTGCTCTCCGCTGAGATTGGTCACTATGTCCGAAATTCGGTCTGGAGGACTTTATAATTATTATTTCAAAAATTAATCAGGTTCACGATATTAATTTTAAAGCTCTGCACTCGTACAGCTCTTTGCTGCAAAAGCTAAGCCGAGCCATTGCGTATGTACCACCATAACATCACGCACCTCGTCACTTCTATACATAATAATAGAAAAAAAAACTACATAAAATGGCACCTATTATGTAAATAAACCACTTCACATTCCATTTCAGCGACGTGTGTCGAATAAAACTGTCTAATCTCCGCATCTCGAGTTCTCCCGACACTCGAAAACTTACAGGATGTACAACCTAGTATGGAATGCAGAATACGCTATTTGAATGTTCGCGACTACTGTTACCTACTTCTATGTGAAATGAAAGACTGGGTAAGTGACAAAAGACAACTGGGTATGTACTGCAAGAAAGTTACTCGAGAAGTCGAGAGAGAGGTATCACGATTATTCTGAAAGTTGGCAACGTCGCAAATAGATGTCAAATATTTCGCTGTTTTGATTAATTTGATATTATTTCTGTGTGGAAATAAAAAATGTGGCTAACTAGCGAACTAGAATATTGATTATGAAATGCAATAATTAATATAGTAACACCGAATAGTTAGTTTTAGATGTAAAAAAAGTATGTATTTGGAAACTTTCCAAATGCCTTTTTTTCACCTAAAACGGGTACAACATCAAATTCAATGTTATAATTATTGCAATTCATTATTAATATTCTAGTCAATTAGTTAGCCACATTTCTTATTTCCATGTGTTATTTCCAAATTAATTGAAACAGGTAAATATTTGACAGCTATTTACGACGTTGCCAACTTTTAGGATGCACCCTCTTAAGGAAGTAAGGAATCAGATTAAAAGAAAAACTTGTCCTCTGTGGTTTTTTTTTTTTTTTTTAGCTTATATTGTGTCCCACTGCTGGGCAAAGGCCTCCCCTTTCTCCTTCCAAATCTCTCTGTTTTGTGCGGTGTCAGGCCATGTTGGCCCCGCAAACATGAAAAAAAAAAAAACTGTGGAAATAAACATTTTTTTTTGTTTTGTTGTGTTTTTTTTGTTTTGTGCCTAGTAACTACTTCATCACAATTATGTTGGGGTCGGCTACCAGTCTAACCGGATGCAGCTGAATACCAGTATTTTACATGGATCGACTACCTATCTGACCTCCACAAGTCAGTTACTAGGTAACACGATACTCCTTGGTAAGACTGGTTGTCAGACCTTTGGGCTTCTAACTACCCGTAACGACTGTCAAAGATCTACAAATGACAGCCGGGACCAACGGCTTAACGTGCTTTCAGAGGCACGGAGGGGTCTTGGTATGTAAGGATGGTCACCCATCCACGGACCAACTGCGACAAGCGTATCTTAACTTAAATCGATCGACCCGTACGGCTGTTATTACTTAGCCACAAGTCCCTACCTAGTAACTACTTAAGAGCTATAGTCACCAAGAGCTTTTTAAATTGCTTTACGTTTATATCTGACTAGAGCTTCTGGTCGCGACTTCGTCCGCGTGGAATAGTTACTCTGGGCTAACGCTAAAAAAAAACCCCGATTTTGAAACATTCTTCATTGGTACTCCGCTCCTGTTAGTCTTAGCGTAATGATATATAGCCTATAGCCTTACTCGATAAATGGGCTATCTAAAAGCCAACTCCCACGGTGCGCCATATCGCGGACGCGCACCAGCCCGCACGAGGACGCACCGCCACGCACGCGTACAACGCGCGTCTGCGCTACCACGCACGCTAGGTTTCCCACGGTGCGCCGTGCGCGTGCGTCCGCGATATGGCGCACCGTCGGAGGGCGGCTTGACACTGAAATAATTCTTCAAATCGGACCAGTAGTTTCGGAGCCTTTTCGGTACAAACAAACAAACAAACAAAAAAATCTTTCCTCTTTATAATATTAGTATAGATAATCCACTTCTCTGGGTAATCCTTAAGCACTGTTGGTCATTATTTTTCATTATTTCAGCACGCACCTTTTGATATTCAACTTGCTTTAAAATACTAAACTGATTCACAAAAGTAAACCTTACAAAAAACTCACTTAATTCTAATTCTTTCTAATTTAATTTCTACGTCATCCTCCATTGGACGGATTCATTAGCTGGCGATCAGACAGCTTAACTGTAACTTTAGAACCTATTAGTAGGTAAAGTTTACACAGCTTTTCTCACTTAGTCCAGAGGTCATTACACTTTAAGGCCTTAGGATGACGATCGAGGATTTAAAAGGCTTAAGAGGGAAGCATTCACCCTATCATGTTTCATGAAAAGGTATTTTATAAAGGTTTACAAACTCTGATATTTAGCCAGAATCTGGCTAAATATCAGTTTGTAAACCTTTTCAGCAAGTTTCAAATAATTCTCCCTAGGGGAATTATCTGAAACTTGCTAAAAAGGTTTATTTATTGAAATATAGCGGAAATGTAGCACCTACCACCAAAGATAGAGCATAGGCTTGCTAAGGTTCAGAGTATATCTTTGATGTAATAATTGGTTTGATTTGTAGCGTTGAGTGTGTATTTTTCAGCAGAGGAAGTTGGTGGCCCGATGTTATATAAATGGTGATGTTTATTGCAAAGATTTTGTTGACTACACCTTTTAAACTCGTGTAGGTTATGGTGACTAATGAGATTACGTCCTCTTCCGTTTGAGCGATCAATACTTAAGTATACACGTGTCAATGAATGGAGTTGATTTTTTTAATTTAAAGATCATTTATTCTAGTGGTCATTAGTAGTCAGCTCTGCTGCTAATCTTTTCACAGTAGGTACGAAAGAAGAAGAATCGGTCATGCAGATGTTCAACATAATATATAGGGTGACTGGTAATTAGTGACCGAAACTTAAACACGTGACTTTACTCATCATTATGAACAACTTTTACTATGGCACTAAACCAGAAATCGCGAAAAAAAATCAGCTGTTCCATACACTTAGACGAATTTTAAATGACATAAATGTATGGAACAGCAGATTCTTTTTTTGCGATTTCAGGTTTGGCCCCATAACAAAAGTAGTTCATAATGATGACTAAAGTCACGTGTTTAAGTTTCGGTCACTAATTACCATTCACCCAATATATCATAATCAGCCTATTAATGTTCCCACTGCTGGGACACAGGCCTTCTCTCAGTGAGAGGGAGTGGCCTGTAATCCACCACGCGGGCCCAGTGCGGGTTGGTAGATGTCACATGTTTTCGAATTTTTGGTTCCAAGACATGCCGGTGATGCAATTATTTACACAAAGTAAAGCGCCTGCTTGGGTTCGAACCCACGACCTACCTACAACTCGTAAAACGGGGCCGTTACCAATGAGCCACCACTGCTTACTGCCATGTTCAACAGTTTATGCTAATTTCAGCTGATAGATATTTAGGACCAATTTGACCGATGAAACGATTGCGATCAGCACGTTATCTACTGCGCGTTCAAGAACTGTCAATGTCCAATATTCTACAATACTGATAGTTCTTGAACGTGCATGGTTTAGGTGAGCTGATCGCGTTCAGTTCCAGTAATGAAATGCTTTCTCAGTGTTGGTAAAACGGCGTGAGTTTATGACTCTATAAGTAAATATGAATGTATGTTGAGTAATGGTACCTAAGTGAAGTGAAGTGCGAAATAAGTTCTGATAACTTTTAGATTTCCAGAATATAAAGACAATCTGTTTCTTATCTACTTTGATTTAATGGAAGAACGATTCGTAATCGTAAAAACCGATGTGCTCCTAGATAAACGCGTTCCACATAACATTAAAATTCACGATAACTACCTACGTTACTGCGTACTTGCGTAGATTTCTGGAGTATTTAGATTTTAGATACTTACTTCTTTTATTTATTTTTGTACTAAGTATTAAACTATTAATATTGTACGCACGTTTTGGCAGGCGTGTGTGAATGTGCGTTTATTTACATTAGGATTAATGGAATGCGCCACGATCAAAGAGATGTCATCGGCGCCATCTTTATAATGATAGTTGATGACGTCTGCTGCTACACGCGTAGATCTATGCGTATGCCTGTATGTAGATCTTAAATACATGAATTAACATGTTTGGCATGTGTTTTGGTATTCGTAGTATGAGAATTCCAATACATAGTGAGATAATTACTATATCGATAGTTTCTACATACAATGACAAATGAATAAATGATAAGTCAACCGCTTATCAAACACCTCAACCGGTTTCTTTTCTTGGGATTTTTATTTTTTCATGAATACGTGACTGTTGACACTGTGAAATGCCTGAAAGTCTACTTGACGTATTATTATGACTCCCTAAATATAACTGATTAGAGATTATCATAAAACGCTGATGGCTTATTGGTCATTCGCACGAATTTAATTTATTTGTAGGCGAATCGATTTCTGGGGTTGTCGATTCGCCCACAAATATAAACTTCGTTCGAATCGCCTCAAGAAAAAATAACATTATTTAAAAGAGTTGATTGGCCCGTTCTGGGCGAGTACATTCGTGCGAATCACCAATAAGCTACGCTGATAAAAATTACTCATTCGCGTTGGCGTAAAAAAAAAACACGATCACTTATCCGAAAAGTTCGTATAGGTACTTAGTTTCATAACATTGCGCATAATTTGAACAAAGAGCATGATGAACATGAGAAACGCATTCGGCGACGCACGCGCATCCTCGCAGTGAGATGTGATTCAGAGCTTGCAGCTCTCGTCCACAGTTTTGGTTAAGAGCCAAACAAAACGTGATGATAATGAGAAAGGTATTAACTAACATCGAGGGCGTTCTTAGTAACTTATTCAATCTTGGAAAGATGAGAACGCTTTTCTTCTAATTATACACACAACATAACATCGCGCCTGTATTCCCCGAAGGGTTAGGCAGAGGTGTACCTATAGTAACAACCACATTTCGTCAGTTATGTTTAAGTTCCATGTAATAGGAATTAGGAGGTGAGCCTATTGCCATTAACCGGGCACAAATCCAGACTCAGGGCTGCTAGTGAGAAATTCCAGATGAAAAAACCCAATAACACTTTGCCTGACCCGGGTATCGAACCTAGTACCTCATGCTCAGCAGTAGCGCTTGCGACCACTAGACCAACGAGGCAGTTTACTAATTACGTCTTTATTTTAGTGTTTTCCGTATTGCAAGACAGAAGAGTTATCAGTTAGGTATCTCATCTTTCATCATCATCATCATCATCATCAGCCTATTAATGTTCCCACTGCTGGGACACAGGCCTTCTCTCTGTGAGAGGGAGTGGGCCGTAATCCACCACGCGGGCCCACTGCGGGTTGGTGGATGTCACATGTCTTCGAATTTTTGGTTCTAAGACATGCCGGTTTCCTCACGATGTTTTCCTTCACCGTTTTGAGAGCAGTGGTGATGAAATTATTTACACAAAGTAAAGCGCCTGCTTCGGTTCGTACCCACGACTCGTAAGTCGGGGCCGTTACCACTGGGCCACCACTGCTCTTCTGGGTCATCTCATCTTTGCTTGAAAACAATCACGTGTTCACCTACTAGCGAAAAATACCTAAATCCAACTTTTTCTACGTGGGTGCCGTAAATATGTCTGAGTTTTATGATTTATCTGCGGCCCTCGTAAGTGCTTGGAACACTGTGATTGCCAATTCTACTGTTCAGTATTGTAGATAAGAACAACGCTATGAATATAATGATTATTTTATATTCATTGTCGAATTAAAAGACCTCCTGTCAAAGTGGCGCCAACTGGTGGCGTGGATTTTCATGAAAACCCTCATTGAACAGTTAAATCCTTTGAGTACTTGTCGATAGTTCTTACGGTTTCGGATTCGGCCATCTAGGCACACTTGAAAATTTATCCTGTACCGATATACTCGTAAGTTCTTGTAACGTGACAGTTCACGTTGAAGGATTCTACCCGGCTTCACTCACGCTCGTATTTCGGACTCAAGACGTTATTCATGAGCTCTTCAGGCGTTCAGCGAAGCCGACAGTCGACCTCGGTTCAAGAGAAGCCACACACTCGTAAACTTCCTGGCTTTACAAGAAAATCGCTGTTGGTAATTTCAGGGAAATCTCTGTTTCTTCATATATCTACCTACTGCTTTGTTTGCATTTTTACGGACTATGTGTACATTGTGTTAGATTAAAACAGGGACATACCTTTTTATTTGGGTGGGAAATCATCAAATAACTTCTCCCGCTCTGGGTGGAGCGGAAGGGCGTGTCAGACTCTTACTGATTAAAACCCACCCGTGTTCCTTCAGTTGCCTGTACGTTGCCAGGGGCCACGGTCTCCCCTTAGGACTTCCTGCAACCCCGGCAGGCATCGGCCCTAGTGGACCCATTCAGTTGTTCTGAACTTCTGACATCTCTTTGAGGCGCGCGTGGAACAGAACGCGCCGTGGACCCGGGGCAGGGACATACCTTAAGAAAGCGTTTTTATGAAGAAAAAGAAAGTTTTATCATGGGACCTAGTTTGAAATATGTATTTAGGTAGATAATCAGCTGTTATCGAGTTATGCGAAAATTGCAGCAGATTTCTGTCTAACAGATATTTGGTACGTCTACTGTATGATTACAAGTAGGTACCTATAGTCTACAGACAAATGTGTCAATTTCTTGGGACGCAGCAAACACGTAGACTTCCTGCACCTTTGGTCCCAGAACAACGAGCGACAAAGTTAGGATCATTTGATACTATGTCGTAGGTATACCATTGCAGTTATATTCAACGATTTTCTAAATAAAATGGTATGCATTGTTTCAAAATATGAACAAATTGGTAATGTTAGTCACATTAAAATCCCTAACGGATGTGACGTGACAGTGTACCTAACTATAATTTATCTTTGGTTTCTCCCCTTGCCTGTTAGTACAGTTGTTACACCCACAAATATTTAATCTGTTAGGCTACAATATCTATCAGCCAGTCGGCCATTGCCAATGTATCAAACAAGCACAATTCCACTCTAAGGATAATTATGTAAATTCGCATATAATTTACAGATTTTTCGGAAATGAGGTTACAGGAAAACGAGATCCATTTTTTATTAAGAAGTCGTGTTCATGAAATTCAGGAATCGTCTGTTCGGTAAACCATGTTTCCGGTAAAAATAAGATTTCCTTGAATTTGTTGAATGAAATGTCGAATGAGTCAGTATTACCGACCGAACCTATTAGTTTGTTTACTTGCTGATTTTTAGAGTGTTAAATAAAAACGGTAATTTGCTAGTTTATCTTAATAATTCTGTTTTATGTCGTTTATAGAAGAGAAAAGAAATTGCCTCGTTGGTCTTATAGTCGCAAGTGCTACTGTTGAGCTGAGATGCTGAGATCCTGGGTTCGATGCCCGGGTCGGGTAAAGTGTTATTGGGTTTTTCCATCTGGACTTTCTCAGTAGCAGCCTGGGGTCAAAGTCAAAGTCAAAGTCAAAGTCAAATCATTTATTTCAAATAGGCCCTTGAAGGCACTTTTGAACGTCAAAATTTACAAAATAAAGTATTGATTCTACCGCCCCTTCCAAAAGGTAGTTTTCGTATGGAGAAGAATGGGCAAGAAACTCCACCGTTACTCTTTTTAAAATGTTTTACAATATTTTGTATAGGTACATTATTTATATAATTATATGTGAAGACGATGCACCTAGAATAAAATTACTGTATAAAGTAAAAAGAATTTAAAGTCGAGCAAACGACAGATAAATTAATTATGTGGTAGATACATGGTGTTCACATATTCACAAACATTGTAAAAAATAGACGAATCTACTAAAAAATCGGGTCTGGATACAAATCCAGACCCGATTTTTTAGTAGATTCGTTTTTAGTAGAGGGCTCGCCCCTTATCCCATGAGACTTAAACATATATAACTGGCGAAATGTGGGTGTTCTATAGGTACCTACACCTCTGCCTAACCCTTCAGGGAATTCAGGCGTGATGTTATGTTATGTAAAAAAATAAAATTATTGGAGGTGTAGCTACGCTACTGAAGATTCGTCTTTTGCAGAGTGATAGACGGTGATGCTATTACCCGACTTACGAGTTGTAGGTCGTGGGTTCGAAACCAAGCATGCAGACTCTTTACTTTGTGTAAATAATTTCATCACCACTGCTCTCAAAACGGTGAAGGAAAACATCGTGAGGAAACCGGCATGTCTTAGAACCAAAAATTCGAAGACATGAGACATCTACCAACCCGCACTGGGCCCGCTCCCTCTCACAGAGAGGAGGCCTGTGTCCAACCAGTGGGAACATTAACAGGATATATTTTTATATTTCTATGGGTCTTGCACAATTTTGCATGGATGGTATAGATTCCTGGTTCTCAATTTGTTGAATCTTCCTATACAAAAATCACAATGGCTGCTGTAAGATTCAATGCTTGTAGGTATATTGGATTCCTTTTTAACCACCGATAAGTAAATTATTATTTTGAAGAATGTTTCCATGTTGGAATGTTCCTTTTGACATGTATATGTGTGTGTGTGTATGTAGGTACATACTATATTCTGTAGCCTAAATTGTACTCTGTAGGTAACTAAAAAACAGTGTTTCATAATATTTTCATCATCTAGAGTTGTTTGTTCCAGTTTTTTCTGGGAAAACCCATGTGATACGATTAAAAAGTTAAAATACCAACTCTGTGTGAATCATCAGTCAAAACCACCAATAAATGTTTCATACTATAATTTATTTAAAAACAATAGAGATCCTACTTATTTCTAGTTCATAAATATTTACCTAACTACATTCAAAGAGAAGTAAATCCTTTCAAAGCGTTCATAACAAAAGCTTATATACGTTTGAACTTTTATTTTTCTCAGTACACTTAACTTTAGCAGTTGTAGTAAATATAATGTTAGAATGGTACAATAACAATTTCGTAAATAGAACGCAGTACCTAACGAGGTTGGATTATGAGTACCTACTTAGGTACTTCAGGAGCACTGCCTCTACCATAGAAAAATAATATCTATGGCCTCTACCAATAGTTTTAAAGTACCTTTATGTATGCTCGGTATGCTCTCGAGGTGGTCCCATATAAATTGGATTAATTTTGCTTGGATACTTTTTGAGTTAGCTTCAATAATACGTATTTTTCCCACTTAGTTTAGATGCTTAACTGTCACTAACGAAACACAATAGAATTTTTATTGTTATCGGTTTCTAAAGGCTCGATCGACAGTTCTGCGGATATGTGGATGATATGATTAAGTTCCTGTCAGTGTTATTTACATAGCAGGTAGCGGTATTCCAATTTGTGTGAAGTAGCTGTACCAAAACTAAAAAATAAAAACTTATTACAAAAAAAAAAAATGCGGTCTCCCCTTAGGATTTTCCCGCAACCCCGGCAGGCATCGGCCCTAGCGGACCTTGTGCTGACATCTATTTGAGGCGCGCGTGGAACATAACGCGCCTCTTCTTCTGGCCTAATTTGACCGTCGTGTAATACAATGTTTTTATATTATATGATTTTACTTATGGGCTAGCTTGTTCTTTGGCCAAAAAATTAGCATTGCCCTCAGAGTAATAACTAATAACTTACACTGACAGCTCCTGAACGCGGTTTAGATGTGCTGACCACGTTCAGTTTCACTGATGAAATTCGTCCTAACTCCCTAAATGTCCTTTTGTATTTTTTTTGTATAGTTAGTTAGTTATTTATAGGTAAGCAATTTAATGTTAATATTCTTAGGGTTTCTGATATTCTGGTAAAAATATAGGATTGACGACAGAAACCTAGTTTTGTTTGAATGAGGAGCTACAAAATTGTAGAATAATTATCTACACACTATGATTACCCCCTAATCAGGACACCTACCTACCTACTTTGTTCGTTATCAAAACAATACCCTCCAATTGAGGCATTGACTTGTAATTACAACGACGTGAGGTCACACCAGGGCCGGATTTAGAGGTCCAGAGGCCTCGGGGCAACAAAGGAGCGGAGGCCCCCTCGCCCCAAATTATTTTCCAAATAAAGTAAAAATAATTTTTTCAGTCGAGATTTTCAATAAAAATTTATTGTGGAACCAAGTAGATTCCCTTAGTATTGAACAAATACATATAAATATAAACGGAAACAAGAATTATCTGAAATTAAATTTTAGGGTTAACGAATGGAACCTTTCGAGCTTTTTTCGCCGAAAAATCGTTGATGATTTCGTTGAAATCCACTTCTCGGAGTAAATTGCTTTCAATGCTCAGGAGAGAAAGCTTCGATAGACGGTTTTGTCCCATCGTGGTTCGAAGCCTATTTTTTATAATTTTCAGTTTCGAAAATGAGCGCTCTCCAGTGCAATTTGTTACCATCAAAACCAAATACATTCTCAATGTAATTTCGAGGTTTGGGAATGTAGCTCTGAAATTTTGATTTTCGAGAATTTGGTAGTAAAAAAGTTCCGGCGATTGATCTGTTCCATAGTCCTTTTCCTTTTTGTATGAGTCAATCAAAGACACAAATTGAACCAACTCATTACCAAGACTAGGCTCTAAATCATCCGGATACACTTTCACCAATGCCTCTGCTGCAGCGTGCAAATTTTCAGAATCCATCTTCTCGATGTGATTCAGGAATCCAAATCTCGAACGAACAGCTTCATAGGCATGCAATCTTTCAGTAAGAGAAACAGATAGCTGGTCAACCACTGGGATGAAGGCGGATACTTTGTATTTCTCCTTGGGTGACAGATTTGCGTCTTGTGCTTTCCCGTAATCGTTAAAAATTCCCCATCCGAACTGGCAATTTTTATTCTACTGTGGATTCACATGGACAGGCAGAGGGCAAAAAAAACTCACACTCGCTCGCTGGTTGAAGAAAATTATGCTTTTGGAAAAATATATCAATAAAAGAATAGACAACTACACGAAGACAAAATTACGCACGGAAACTTCAATGGACACATTCTTTTCTCGATCATGATTCACGAGTCGATTATTAATATTAGCTTTTGACTGCTTGTCACAATGAGGTGGGTTTTGTATGACAATCGGAATCAATAATTATACAAATAAATTATTATTGACCGACTATGATTTTTTTAAATTTCTTGCGTACAGTAAAGTTCGTGAATAATTGATGGCATTTAATTGTTTCACAATAATAATTATTTGCCTATCAAACTGCATCATTGCTGCATAAAGAAATATGAAAAAAATTACCAATTAGTCA
Source organism: Conistra vaccinii (assembly GCA_948150665.1). Lineage (NCBI taxonomy): Eukaryota > Metazoa > Arthropoda > Insecta > Lepidoptera > Noctuidae > Conistra > Conistra vaccinii. The sequence goes on from OX411318.1 coordinate 19,610,883, forward strand.
ATAATAATTGATTTATTTAAGAATTGAAGAACACCGATTGTTCATATACTTGATATACTGCAATTAATTTATATGTACATAGATATATAAGAAAAAAAAAAATTGTCGAGACACGGAATCGAATACCCAATCTCCGAGGTTGCGGGCAAGTACCACCCCACTCAGCCATTAAGCGATTGGGGTACTCCCTCAAGATGGGTAGTGAATTGGAAGTGCTTATCAGGGCCATTTGAGATTTTGATATTTCACTGATCTGATTGCCTGATTGGAGTGAACAAATATAGATCAATGATTTCTGTTATTTAAGATTAATATAATCAAATAATCATGTATGTATAAAGTACTGTAGGCTGTAGGTAAAGGTGAAAGAGCAAAACAAAACAAATATCAAAGGAAAAGATGCTTACTAGTGTTAACAAGTTGGAATTTGAAAGATTTTTTTTTCCGAAGTCTCTATTGTGGGGGCCCCCCGTTTGTGGAGGCCCCGGGGCTTTCGCCCCGGTTGCCCTCCCCTAAATCCGGCCCTGGGTCACACTCTAGTTTGACGTCATTAAAGAAATATTTTTGAACTCATAATTGAGTTTGTTATGTGGGCTGATAGGGAGGGAGTTTTAAATAACCTATTCAGGGCCTATTAATAAATTGCTGTGGTACGTTAATTTTGTCATGTCAATGATGTCAAATAATGAGAACTGCTCGACGACAGCCGGTCTATTTTTTTTATAAGTGATCGTTACGTGACGTTTAAACGTTGGGAACACACGTCAGCATCCCACTGCACATAGGGTTAAAAAGAAACGCAGTATAAAACTGCCACGTCATCTTAAAACAATGCAGTAAAATATCGTACTGATTATCATCGCGTGCGAGGCCTAAGGAGGTTTTCAAAAGTTCATTGATTTAGGGTCAATTAAAACCGCGTTCAAGAGCTGTCACTGTCAAAATTGCTTTGTAATATTGATACTGACAGCTCTTGAACGCGTTTAGATGCGCTGAAGTTGGCTCTCAAATACGAAGTAGCATAACAGCCTCATCGAATAATTATCGATATAATTGTAGTCAAGCTTTCGTTTTCATGTTGACCAAAATAAAAATAGCTGATTTATATATTGCTTGACATCATTGATAGGAGCTCGTGGTTAAATAATAACAGCCGCACGGGTCGATAGGTTGAGCTACGCTTGCCGGGGTTGGTCCGTGGATGGGTGACAATCTTGACGTACCGAGACTTCTTCGTGTCTTGGAAAGCACGTTAAACCGTTGGCTGACTGTCATTCGTGGCTCTTTGACGGTTGTTACGGATCGTCAGAAGCCCGAAAGTCTGACAACCAGTCTTACCAAGGGTATCGTACTAGCCAGTTTTGGGTTGTGGAGGTCAGATAGGCAGTCGCTTCATGCACACTGCTGGTATTCAGCTGCATCCGGTTAAACTGGAAGCCGACTGCGACATATTTGGGAAAAGGCTAGGTAGATTATTTGACATCATTGATATTTCTCATGGCCTAAATCCTCAAATTTTCACCTTAGTAAAAAATGCAACAAATTAAAACTATAGATTGTCTTTTATTTTCGTGACCATGATGGTGACGTCACGGTGAGTGGGTCTAGTCATAGACATAGAAAATGGACTGAGCTTTCCGTAGTTCAGCGAATACCCGGCCAGTAGTTGTCCCTTCAGCAGTACTACGAAAGGGACAACTACTGGCCGCATATTCGCTTTGTCTCTCTCATTCGCTTTGTCTCTCTCATTCGCTTTGTCTCTCTCATTCGCTTTGTCTCTCTCGTATTTTTCGGTCTATATTCACTGCACAACTGAATACGGAACGCTTAGTCCTATGTCTATGACATAGACCCACTCACCGTGACGTACCTACAGGTACCTATTGGCCGCACTGTCGCTTTGTCTCTTTCTAGAAAGTGGTCACTTATGTATGTGAGGCTAACGCTCAGTCCAATTCTCTATGTCTATGGTCTATATAAATAGAACAAAAACAAAACAATATCGATATATAACCGAAACTAGTGCCCACAGAACCAATATCTAAGTGGTATTGCATTATTTAATTGCAGAGCAGCGTCGTGGTTTGGCTGCATAGAACAGTTGTTACTGCCTCGCCGCCATTTGGCAAGCCACCAGCACAATATACTCGTACATACCAGATACGAACATGTTGTAGAAAGGTCACTTCACACTGCTGTGTAACTGAAAATTATGTTCGGGTCGGTGGTTAAAGGATTATCTCACAGTTTACAGTTCAGCTTCAACCCACAGTTTTACTGTTAGGTGTGGACAACAATAATAAAGCTAGGGTGGATTAGTTTTAAAATCGTTTATTCTGAAAGTTGGCAACATCGCAAATAGATGTCAATTATTTTACTGTTTTGATTAATTTGGCAATATTACTGAATGAAAATATGAAACGTGGATAACTAGCGAACTAAAATATTGATTATAAAATGCAATAATTAATATCGACGATACGATATTAATTATTTATTGCATTTTATAGTAAATATTTTTAAGACAGAAAAGCCCTGGCTGTTGAACAAAAATTGTTTCAATTTGAACGGTTTTCCAATAATGGAGAAGCTTAAAAAAAAAAAAGTGGCATACATGATTTATTCTAGGTAAGTATTTTGAAGACTGAACAATAATTGAAATATCCAGGAAATTCAGTTGTACAAACATCAGCATTGGTTGCTAACCTTTATATATACGGATAGAAAAGTCTTCAAATCTATAAAGTCGTATCCCACAGAACAACATTCCCGTTCACACTCCACAACTCATTGTGTAATTAATCAATTTCTCTATTTCAATAACAGAAATACTGTATATTAATAAATATTCTGTAAGATAAAAAATGTTGACTAATAATGTTCCATTCCAGTCTATTAAATTATCAGAGGTATGGCGCTGTATGCTGTATTTTTCACCTAGTTCGGCTGCAGATGCTCCCATGTTGTATTATTTTCATTATAGCCTACAAATATCCTTTTCCCCAATATTATTATGGTTGTTATATAACATTTTTCGTGTGAATAAATAAATAGTTTGGAAAATCCAAAAGTGCACGCCTCATACATAACACTCATTCATAAACGAAAAAGAATTTCAAAACATAGTTTCTAACAAAAATTAACAATTTATAACTTTTCATGAAGTCGTAATGTCAAAGACTGACAAAGATATTTACTTGGCGGTTGCTAGGCAACATCAAGACAAAGGTTGGAAATATTTAGATAAAGATATTATATTTTAGTTAGTATTTTATTAATTATAATTAAACTACTTTGAATAAAAGAGCCATTTTCAATAGGGTTCCTTCTACGGCTGAAACAAATGTATAAAAAAAAAATTGACTCAAATTGATTTTATTGCAAGCTACAATGTTTTCAGGGTTCATAAATTGACGGACAGGAATTTTTTTTCAACTATTTTGATGCTTTTTCCATTTCTGCTGCATTAAATCAATTGTTAAAAAGTACAGTATTAATTTCCATTTAATCATCTATACAAAGGTATATAAATTAAGTAGGTTCTGTGTACTAGCAGGAGTGTAACAATAAAAACAGTTACAGAAATGGGGCAAAAAAAATTTTTCGATCGTAAAGCACAGTCTAATGCTTCGCATTGAGAGTCGTGCAATAATATATATACTTAATTATAATTATGATTATTATCTCCTTTATTTCATTTAAATACTTATTAATAAAAATAAAAAATAAATTAGAATATGTAAAAATATAAAAATTATGATAGATAGTTATTACATTTAGCAGTGCCGTAAATATAGGACTAAACACAAACAAGCTTAAAACTGTGACCACAGCAGCTAAAAACCTCAGTGCAAACCCGTGTAGCACCCAATTAAGCAGAACAATAACTTTAATTCCGGCAGACTCGACAAACCGCTAATTTGTTGCACCGCAGTGCGAACCAACTCTAAATGCTCCCGCAAACTGGCGCGACGCGACTCTAGTAGAACAATTTCTATGAAAACTTTATGGAAATTGTTATACAAGAATCGTGTCGCACCGTCGCTTTGCGCTTGTCTGCGGAGCCTAATGTTATTACGCGGTATAACGTAGTAAGTTTCCCTCTGGTAAACCGCGAGTACACGTGACTCGACCACGTATTAGTATTATGTAAGGAGTCCAACTGTCTGCAGTTCGTACTTTGATTGATGAAATTTTGTTTATTATTTAGCGTTGAATGTCGAACCCAGCGCACGATATTTATAAACAACTCAGTGCTAGCGAACTCTAACGTAAGCGCTAAAAGTTCTGTACGTTCGAAATTCAAAATGCAAGCCAGAAAAAAATATAAGTTTATTCGGCGCCTACCAGCTCTAGATATAAACTAATGTTGCCAGGACGCAATATGTTATAATCCTACTAATATTTTAATGTGAAAGTTTGTATGTTTGAATGTTAGTTAGGCGGTTTACACACGGCACCGCGCACCGCCGCGGCAGGCGGTGAAGCGGATCTCATGTCGCATTGTTGGTCTCTAAAGCCCGACTCCCACCGTGCGCCATATCGCGGACGCACGCGCACCAGCCCGCACGACGCACCGTGGGAAACCTAACGTGCGTGGTAGCGCAAGACGCGTGCGTGGCGGTGCGTTCTCGTGAGGGCTGGTGCGCGTGCGCGATATGGCGCACGGTGGGAGTCGAGCTTAATAAATCCGTTGATGCCTCACACACGTACAGTGCCCCACCGCGCGGTCGAACGGTGCTAATCCCTTTGCCAAAACCGCCCTCCGCGGCGCAGCGCGGTGCCGTGTGTGAACCGCCTTACTCAATCACGCAAAAACGGCTGAACGAATTTGAATGAAATTTGGCACACAGATAGTTTGTAACCTAGATTAACACATAGCTTAGGATACTTTTTTATCCCGGTAGTACGTTTCCGTGGGATCATTTTCGACCTCAACGTGGGCGAAGCCGCGGGCGAAAGCTAGTTTACTAATAATTTTACACTTCAAAGGTGAGCCATATAGTCGTTATTAGCATAACAGTCAGCTATTCAGAGGACCCTATCCTCACGGTACGTTTTATTGAGCAGAGTTCTTTCCACAGTGGAAAATTTCCTTACAGGAAAACCCAACAATACTTTTCTTCCGACTTTTATGAGCAGCAAGAGATTTATTCGAATGAGCACGATACACTCACGTTTTCAATGGTCTGCGATAACCACACTGAGTGGTTAGGCTGTTCTCCAAACCACGTGCACTCGTACCGTGCTTACTATATATAACGTAATACTATGCTATAGTGATAGTTTCATTATTACTAGTCACATTGTTATAACCACTATTGTAATCAGATTCGCAATCATCATTCTCCTGCCCAATCTTCCAATTTATTTGTGGTCGGCGCAACATTTATTTTTCTTACATAATTCTACATTAGTCGTCATCTCAGTAGTCATCCCCTTTCTAGCCATATTATCTTTCACACAGTTCATCCATGGTTTCTTTGGTCTTCGTCTAATCTTATAGCCATTCATTCATCCGCACGACATTTTCCTCATCCCCGCATATTGTTATCAGATTTGCAAATCAATGCTTTTTGCTGTCGTATTTTGGAAAAAGGGAAAAGTAGAGTCATTATGCAATTTATGCAGTAGCTAAAAATTGGTTAGGAAGGGGAGTTTCGTTGAGTGCCGTGGCAAAGATGTTGCGAATCTGTTTGACTTTTAGGGGTTATGATTTATTGAGCTCATCAATATCAATGGAAAGAAAAACTATTATTTACAGCGTAGGAAAACCAAAATTTACATAAGTAGGTATTTTTTAATGCTTTTAATAAATATTTTCTTAATTTAGAAATTCATGCCTTTCCGAAAAATAGGCAGATTCTAGACTTGCTACAGAAATGGAAGCTCTATTGCAACCAGTTAATAGGATTTTTCTTAAGGTTTGCCGTCACAGAAAAAGATTAAAATTAAAATTAAATGCTCTTTAGACCAGTAGATACTTACCTGTAGACAGTAGATACTCATTATTGAAATAAAACTTTTAACCAAAATAATACAAGTCGAGACTACAGTTTAATGTTATAGGTTACTGCCTCTAAGCTATTTTATAATATCATTACCTAAGACTGGCTTTATGAAAATGAATTTCTATTATAACATTTCAGACAGTGTTGTATAGAAGATGAAAAGAACTGTCAGTCATAAGGTCACCTTAAGTCTGTAGGTTACGCAAAGGAGGAGAGTGATTAGTGATAGATTTTGCGTGTCTACTTATTTAGAGTGATTTTAGCCCAATTGTGAGTGGGACTCGCACACGAAGGGTTAGTACCATCCTAGGTACAATATTTAACAAAAAATAAATAAATGATTCAAATTAAATAAATGTAAAAATTAAAGGGGCCTTTTTACCCGACTGCCCCAGAAGGAGGGTATTACCCGACTGCCCCAGAAGGAGAGTAATGTTTTTCGAGAGTATGTATGTATGTATGTATGTCTATTTCTTTGGCACGCTCTGTAGCCTAAACGGCTTGATGGATTTTAACATATGAGGTGTCGTTAGATTTGTCTTAATTGTAGGAGTGTTATAGGCTATATAATATTTATTTAATGCATCTGCAAATACAAAAAAAAGGGAGGGGAAGGTTTTTTTAAAATAAATTATAACAATACTGGTATCAAATAAAAGCTAGTAACGAGTCAATGCCAAATTAAGATATATTAATAAAACTAAAAAACTTGAAATAAAGAAAATTATTAAAAAAACAAAAAACCCGACTGCAAAAACACATAACTGAAAAGAGAAAAACAAGCATTATAATCTATAGAATTTTGGTATCGCAGGCGGGGACAAACAAAACTTACACTCTTACACCATATATCCGGTTATTACTTTGTCCCCGCCTGCGATACCAAAATTCTATAATTTTAATTTTTCTTACAAGAAACGAAACAGTATGTAGTTTTTCGTTTCTTAAAAGGACAAATTAAAAATTAAAGACCCCTTTTATTTTTACATTTTTTTAATTTACAAATTATATTGTTAGCGGCAGGGCACACTCTACCTATTACGGTTGAAAAGATATAGCCCTGTGATAGACGAACGAACAAACGGGTGTACAGCGGAGCCTTAGTAATAGGGTCCCGTTGACAGCATTTGGGTACGGAACCCTAAAAAGTAAATAAGTACATTCATAAGTTGTATTGTTACTCAGTTTTTTTTTTCTTTTTGTATCTGCAATCAGCCTTTCGGCTATAAGCAAATGTGCTGTTTAGTTCATGGCGTGGTTGTGCAGGGCTCCAGTGAGCACAGCACATTATGGTTATTATTTATTCAGCTCGAGGATGTGGTGCCTTTTGAGGCGTTGGTTGAAGCAGGTCTACGGCCAACTGATTTGGATGGTTTTTAAGTCTGTCCTTGTATGTATTTTCTACCATCAGTATGTTCTCCTTTACTGCTCTACTCTGAATTTTAATAATAATCTGTACTAGCTTTAGCCCGCGTTTTCAATCATCATCATCTGATTAGTCTTTTCCCAACTAGGTATGTTGGGGTCAGCTTCCAGTTTAACCAACCTAGCGGCTGTTATTATTGTAAAACGACAAGCCCCTTAAATTACGGCATTTATCTATCTTATATTAAATTAATACCTACGTGAAACAAAAATCAAACTTAAAATTTAAGTGAATTTTGGTCGAATTTCGACCACTGGGCGACCACTAGTTATTAATAACTTATTTTTTATTCCAAAAAACACCGCCTTCATTAAGGAACCCATTATTTCCGTGTTCGGGATAAAATCCAACATTATTTCGCTCGTAATTCATCCCAAGTTAAATTATCTGTCGGCCTCGCCTATCAGCAGAATTCCCATCAGAACTCTGTCCAATACTCCGGCAGGGTTATTACTATTCATATCATTTGCATACGGTTGTATAACATCAGCACATCCATTCCAGAATAACCCATCCATTCATCCATCTGCAATAACGGCTGATATTATACATTTTGATGAGTATGGAGTTCGGGGCTAAAGGACGGGTCGATCGAAAATTAAGCTACGTTAGTCGCGGTCGGGTCATGCATGAGTGACCATCTTTACAAATCGAGAAACCTCCGTGCCTCGGAAAGCACGTTAAGCCGTTGGTCTCAGTCTTAGCTTTCATTCATAGTTCTTTGGCAGTTGTAACGGATAATCAGAAGCCCAAAAGTCTGACAACCAGTCTTATCAAGGGGTATCGTGTTACCCAGTAACTGGGTTGTGGACGTCAGATAGGCAGTCGCTCAATGTACAATAAGGTAGATTGGAAGCCAACCCTAACATAGTTAGGAAAAAGGCTGACAGATTGATATAGGTACATTCTGATGAATATCTTAAGCTTACAGCTTAATGACCTGAAACTTTTTATAGAGGAGATAATTTTTGGTAATGTCTTTCTTGTTAATTGACTTCGATATAGAACGAGCTTTTTACTTGGTATATGGGCTATAACAGTCATATAAATTATTAATATGCATGGGCGTACGACTATAACCAAAATAGAAATAGCATTGACCGCTTCATTGGAGTAGCCGCAAATTCCAAAAATAATGTCCTTTGTTTGATTTCTGGTTTGATCAAAATATTGCTTCTGTAAATTCTCGGAAGCAGGTTTGGTTGCTGAATTGTATCCCGGAAAACGACTAATTAAGACTGCCTAAAATATTACTGTTTTTACCCAAGAAACGGCCAACGAAAGAGAGGTAGACCACAGAAAACATGATGACATCAGAGAGGTCACTGGAACGTCATGAGGCAGAGTGGCCAGAGAGAGACAGGAATTGAGAAGGTTGGAGAAGGCCTTTGGCGAAATATAAATAAACGCCAAATACGAGACTGATGAAGACTACACTTTGTTTGTCCGACTAAAAAGGCTAATAAATAATATATTACTGTTTTACTTGATGTAGATTACCACGACGGAGTCGCACTATGGCCGCCATGCGTTACGTCCGTTTATGGCCCTATGTATCAAGCTATGTGATCGACTACTACGTAACTAGCGATCCTCCTATCCCTCTTAGGTTTACAGGCGTGACATGAGACATCGGTCTATTAATAAATCCACATGTCATGACTCATTATTGCATTTAGTTTCCAGAATAGAGCACTCGCCTATAAACTGCAACCAGTCACCAGAACTGCGGGGTAATTGCGTAACTTACTAACAGTAGCAACGGTTTTCATTTTGACAGTTCAACAACATTCATTGCGTTATTTACGTTGTTGAGCAGATTTTTTTTTTATCCAACCAATGAAGCAATGGATTAGCAATATCCTTCAAAATTCAGATTGTATGTACCTAATTGAAAGTGTGTTTGGTTTCTGTTTGTACGTTTGCTTTCCATATTAGGTATAGTCCTTACCTATATGCAGTCAAAGGTAGACCTAGACAGTTATGTAAATCATTTTCAGCAATTTATGACAGCTGAAATTAGGGGTTTGCTTCGGGGCCATAGACCGACAACGACCAGACGTAATAAACCATCGTTTATACTACAGACCAGTAGCGCCATCTGTTACGACGAACACACACTAACTACATGGTAGACATCTACCGAAGCCCATATGTCTTGAATTTCCATGTCTGTTTACACAGAGCTTTGTGAATAGTTGTCGTTCTAAGAAGGAAATCATGATTGATAATGTAAACTGAAAGCATTGTGCGGAAAGTCACTCGGTACAGTCATGAGCATAAATATATTAGTATGAACAGCTTGGCAATAATATCTGATTACAAGATTCATCAACAAACGATCAATAAACGATTTATCTATCTATCATCGAATAATATCGTCAAAATGACGGCAAATGTATGTGATCATTTGTGAAAGGCCCTCTCACAGAGAAGGCCTGTGTCCCAGCATGTCAGTGGGAACTTTTATCTCAACGAGGTATCACATTCTTCTGAATTTAACCGAGTAGGCAGGTAGGTGACACGTATTATTGAAGCCGATGCAGCCGTAATCCATTTTTTTCATTAACCTTTATTGGTTTACGCGTCGACATCAGCGTACTGTATTTTGGCGTCGTTTGTCTCGTCGGATAGTTTTGGTGTTCCTTCGATGTCATATATTTGTGCTGCCACAAATGATCACATATAAATTTGCCGTCATCTTGACGACAGATATTAATGGATGATTCATGAAGTCGGATATTATTGCCGAGCTGTCTATAGTAATATATTTATGCTCGTGACTGTACACCACAATGTCCGGATATGTAGAAAGTGTTTTGTTTATAATGTACAACGCTGATAAAAAAAACAAATGAACTTGTTATATCAAACAGTTGTGATGATTGTTATGGGCCAAACTGATGATGTTATCTCAACAATAATTATTATCTCTGTACCTACATAATAATATTATTATTATATTAGATAATACCTACAATTAACAACTGTATATCGAGTTGACCCTAAAGAGATAAGGATTCTATGTATAATTTTAATTATCTAAAAAAGCTTCTTTTTTTTCTTTCTTTATTTTATCGCCCGCTTTGGTAATGATAATGACACAATATTCATACTGTGAACTGTGCTAATGATCACCATTATCTTTTAAGTTTGTCGCGCGACGCGACACCGCGGTTATATACGGGGTGGCAGGGACATCGACGCGAAGCCGGTTACCATGGATTCAGTACATGATTCTGAACCCCCCTGCGTTGAAATTTTTCGTCGGTTATTAAAAAAAAAGTCAGCTGCTCCATACATTTTGACCGCGTAGGTATTGCACTTTTCTATAAAACAGCAGATTTTTTTTTTAAATAACCGACGAAAAATGTCATCGCAGGGGGCTTCAGAATCATGTACTGAATCCATGGTATCAGTTTTCGCGTCGATGCCAGCCTGTATAATAAATAAACCATTAATAAATATACTATCACCGTAAGCCATTCATTATAAACATCTCATTTAGATCTCTCATCCCTCCAGGGATAAAACATGAAGACAGCTTACCAAAGAAACTAATCCATTAATTTATCCAAACAAGGGACGCCAACAGACATAGTTTAATTAATGGAGGACCATTCGCCACGTTTCTGTCATTCCCCTGGCCAACGTGCTGACCTAAATAACTATTAGGGACTGTAGACTTCACGAGGATGGTAACACTTTGACCTTGAGCTGGCCTAGTGTAGGACCGCGTTTCAATAGAATAAAAGCTCAGATTATACTGGTTTTGAGGGTTCCGTACCCGAAGTCTGCCAAACGGAACCTCCAACTAAGCCTCCGCTGTCCGTCTGTCTGTCAGCAGGGTATCTCATGAACCGTAAGTGCCCCTTAAACAATACTAGCGGTGCAGTGGCGGCGCGGCGCGAGCGGTCTCGTGTACACGAGCACTAATAGGTAGACAATTGATATTTTCACATATTGTTTATTTTTATTGCCGCCTTAACAGCAAATCACTATCACTACCTACATAATATAATAATAAGTACCTATTATAAAACAAAGTCTCTTCCCGCTGTCTGTCCCTATGTATGCTTAGATCTTTAAAACTGCGAAACGGATTTTGATGCGGTTTTTTATATAGATAGAGTGATCCAAGAGGAATATGTATAATACATGCATAATATAGTAAGCTATAAATTAATCACGCGGGCGAAGCCGCTGGCGGAAGCTGGTAATAAAATAATGACAAAAATTAATTTATTGCTTTATTTTTGTTATTTGATTGTATTGTATTCAAGAAACGTGTTTTTTTTTACTAAAGTATTTAATAAAATATGCAGTGTTAAATATTGTACCGTGCCGGTTTTCTTGACTGACGTGCGGTTTACTGTACCAGGCACAGATATAGATAGACATAGATAACGCAAGAGCAACTACTTCGCGTGCCCAGCTTACGTACAATAATCGTAAGCTGCCACTTTCGCGCTCAGTCTGCATCGTTGTGCCACGCTAGACGGACGTCAGTAAAATAATTTAAAATGGTTAATTGCTCAGTTATACATTGTAAAAACTTTACAAATGTGAGGAGAAAAAATAAAGGAAACGATTCCTTCCATCGATAAGTCATTTTGTGATTAATATTATGCGTATTTAATATTAAAATCAATTATTTTTAATCTAATACTCTCTGTAATACCAAATTTGAGAAAAACATAGGTCATCAAACGTAAACTGAATATTCGTATTACATTGCGGCTTTTACTTGAAGCGGTTGATGCGACGTTTTGTTTTAACAAGTGATGAATATCGAAGCAAGTGATACTATCGTATATCGCATCGGTTTCGTAGTACAGGAGCTTTTATCATTTTTCTGTCAATTTTAGCGATTAGTGCTGTTCATCGTATGCAACACAAATCGATTCTCAAGAATCGATTTCGGAAACAGAGGAATGATTTTGTATTTTATAGGTAGTAATTATGTAGACAATTTTAATAAATTATCGTAACGTTTAGTGATTTTTTTAGTTTCCCACATGAACCCAATTTAAAAGAAAAATGGATTGAGGCGACGGGAAATAAAGATTGGTTCCCAACAAAGCATAGCATTATAATATTTGTTAAATACATTTTGAGGAAGCATGCTTTGTTGAAGGGAAAAAGTAACGAATATTAACAAAATCAGCATATCCGACTATTGATGAGCTGAAGATCACAACTTTCTTTATCTTTTTGCTGTTGTAGCTCAAGTAATTTTGCATCCATTTTAATTTTATTATATCGTATTTTACTGGGTTTTCGTTTACCTTCTAAAATTTCTTCTCTGGTTTTTTTTTGTTTCTGAAAGATAATCTACAACAATTACAAGGAATAAGTAGGGAAATACTAACAATTTAAAGAAATTATAAATCCCTTACTGCCTACTAAGCAGATCAGAAATTTTTATTTTCCTCTGTTTATCTCATTCCTCTGTCTATCTCATTCCTCTGTATATCTCATTCCTCTGTCTATCTCATTCTTCTGTCTATATCATTACTATGTCACAAAATCGATTAATTAATCTATTTAAGCGATTCTCAATAATTCTTTACTGTACACGATTACTCAATAAATAGAGAAATGGTATAATAAAAAGGCGATCTTTATTCAAAATTGAGATGAAAAAGGGTAGAATCTCGTTGCTTTTGTAAACATTAGAACTAAATTGAATATAAGGTATTTCAATCGAATATTCACGTATTTATAATGGTAAACTTACTTGAAATTTTGGAAAAGGTATCCAAAAACGATGTGTGAACGTCGACGGAACGCGCACGAGCACACAACCTCAGAATGCGAAGACTTTTAGCTAGCGTACTGCTGGCTGGGTGAGCGAACAGTATCGATTCAAAGATAATAAAATCGATTCAAAGACGCTGCCGCGTGCGGCGGATTTTATTTTCCCATCACTAAATAATGCTTGTGACGTCATAGTAGGTAGTCAAAAAATGGCACGCTTGGTTTTCATACAGATCGTGATACTTGCGTTATCTATGTCTATCTATATCTGTGGTACCAGGATATCTTGCCAGGGGGATAAATGGGCCGAGTTCTACGTTCTACTCAATGCTTTTTCCCGAATTACGATCGTTTCTATAGTTACGGGGTTGCGCCAGGGGAATGACGACAGGGGACTGATAAAAGGATAGCTAATCGATATGTGTATCTAAAATTCAAGGGTATACTCGTATGGTACGAGATCCAATTAGTATGTTCGCGTTGGTTTATACCGATAAAACCTTGGGATGTAAGTCTGAGCTCCTGAATATGAGAAATACAAACGTGCTCTTGATTGGAAATATGTACCTACATACATATATAATTACATTTTGTATTTGTATTTCAACCTACGAAGGATTAACTCGAATCGATAGGACTTATGTAGGTATTTTATATTGCTAGCTCAAGTTAGTTAGCAATCACATAGTAAATCTACGCAAATTGGAGTGAGCGTATCGCTATTTCCCGGGCACAAATCCAATCCCCAGGCCAAGAAATTAATGAATTAATTTCTATTTTATATTTTAAGCAGTATTGGCAGCACCTAAAACCGATCTCGTTACCTCTGACCTTTTCCATTAGGTACCTTAATAAAATTAATTATGGCTGAAAATAGAAATACCGCAGCTTTACATTTAAATTTTAAAAGCCCAGCCTAGCCTGTATATCGGGTGAGTGCAGCCCACTCATTAACAAGTTAAACCCGACCTACTTTTGAGCGAACATTCAGGTTACTGTTGACACAACCTAGTTCTGGCTTTCTTGCACCTAGTCTCATTTCGAAGTTCAAAAGCTGTTTGAGTGTGTGTTTGTTACAGTTTTTTTTTATCTTAGAACTAAAAATTCGAAGACATGTGTCATCCACCAACCCGCACTGGGCCAGCGTAGTAGATTACAGGCCACTTCCTCTCACTGAGAGGAGGCCTGTGTTGCAGCAGTGGGAACATTAATAGGCTGATGATGATGCGTTTGCCGGTAAGTACATCCAAAAATACTTCTCATTGGGTAAATGGTACGGCTGTGGGACATTGGGGACCTAGATTAATTACATAGTCCGGACCAAATTGGACAAAAAGAATACGATTTTCCGTTTGATAAAACTTAAATGATAGCCAGAGATTGGAATTACATTTGATAAATTGAGATAGACGATACGAGAAGCTGAAAAGAAAAGTTTTTTTGGCTGAATATAGAACACTATAGCTTCTGCACACGACTTAGTCTGCGTGGAAGTCGACTATACAGGGTGTTTCTTTTTATATTCCATAACACTGATTTTCCGTATTACTGAGACAAAAAAAAAAACATTTCGCTTTTTTTTCTGTTTTTTTATTTTTCTTTCTAAATAATTCGACTAAGTAACGATTATTTATGTAAAACACCCTTACGAGATATAAAGAAAAAAAAAAACATTTAAGTAATTAAAATTATTCTTAAAACAAAGATGACAACCTTTTCTTAGGTTTTAATATGAAAAATGATTTACTCGTACTTATCAATGAAACTTAGATACACACATCGAGAGTCTAGTGCAGTGGTCGGCAAACAGCGCTTCGCGAGCCGCATGAAGATGTGTAGGTTAATAATGGGTCAAACCTGTTACCAGACCATGGTACTAACACCATTTACTCTAAGAGTTACTGGTGACAATTTGACATCTAAAATTGCTTGATGATCCTCATCCCATTGTATATAACTAAGGTGACGATTGCTGTATCCTGTGGCGTAAGTAAACCGGCCTTGGGGCCTCCAATCCGCTTGCTGTCGGGATTGAGGCCCCCCTGCGCACTTGTGAGTCATCTAAAGGTAGATGTGGGTATTCGCTGGAGGAGATTTTTTGCTTTATTTTTGTTTGTGTCATTGAGTGTCAGTCGGTTGGAGGCCTTGAGATTATATGGGCAGGACCATAACTCGTTCTTTCGTATGACATGTGTTTATTGCAGTAGTAAAAGATCCCCATGTTATGTGCTTCCAAGGATTGACCATTCTCTCTTTAAGTTAGCCGAAGCACGAGCACCTTCATGAAATTAATGAGAGTTTTTATCGACGATAGTGGTTCACTCATAGCTATAGCTTTCATGAAAGGAGACCATTCCATATCTGGTAGACCTATTCATTTTGATTTATTCCCATAATGATTGTCCCTTTTCTTAAGTTGGATGGCTGGGAGGTCTTAAGAAACCATTAACTCAGGCACAAGTCATAAACCTTGTATTTTCTTGCCTAGAGAGACAGTTATACGCGATAACTTGTGGTAATAAAATAGCTTGTGATGATGTCTCTATGTTTAGAATTAATTTAGTGCCAGACCGGGTTGTCTTAAAAGGTGAAGCAGGAAATTGCACAATGTGAGCTATCACGTTAAATTACATTGTACTTTATGGAGTCACTATTAAGTAGATAATAATAAGACTTTGTAACTGTCTTATAAACCTTCTCCTCTCATAAATGTAGTTTATGGTTCGTTTATCGATTTATTGGTTTTTGGTTCAATACTTAGTTTGATACACAGAATGCGTAGATAACGGCTATGTAATGGGTCTTTTAACACTCTGTAATAATACTTACATAATTTCGATGTCATTATGGTATATCAAGAGAGAGCAGTGGTTGCCCAGTGGTTAAATACAGCTAACAGCCCACTCCCTCTCAAAGAGAGGAGGCCTGTGTCCCAGCAGTGGGAACACATTGTAGGCTGTTTATGTGTTTGCGTATAGTTTGGCGATATTTCAGTAAAATTCTAAAACTTATATTTGTAATCTCGAGGTTCTTACGTTTACTACTATTATAAGTGACAAGGAAATGCCTTAGGGGCCTGTTTCACCACCTACGATTAAGTCCCTATTAACTTACTAGGCAGATAACTTTATACAAAAACTGTTCCATTTTTGAATTTATTCGGTAAGTAGTGGCTATTCGGACATCGTGAAATAGGCCCTTAGTCTAGCAATTCATCAGATAAGATAGCTGTATTTCAACTATTAAAGAGATCGAAAGAACGTTTCATCTGAAAATAACTTTACTAACTTAATTTGTCAAAATAGATTTATTTTAGCAGTTGTAGTTACATCTTATGAAGATACTTTTCAAGGAAATATTTTATATTTTATTTGTTGTAAATGGCGTCTGTGTCAAGATTGTCAAGAAGTCTCTTTGAAGTTCTTTACGCTTGTGTTCCCGGGAAAATGAAATACACGTGCTTTTGAAGGTACAAGCAAGTACGTTGTTCATAATTCATGAGGTAGGACAAGCCACAAGTACTCTCTAGTGTGGTGTCTTTGCGAAATAATATTGCTATTTTTGTAGAGTTGTTATGTTAATGTTAAGAGGAATACCTACCTACTGAGATACTGAGTAGACGACAAAAACATTTGCGGCCAAAACCTTATAAAAAATACTGTACAAAGGCGGATTTAATGCCTGAGGCATTTTCTACCAGTCAACATTAGTCATATTCTATCAACCTTAGTTTAAAGGGTTTAGTCTAGGAATGACTGATTCGCGAAATGCCTACAGAGTCTATAATTGACCAATTCTTGGAATGTACAATTCTATAAATGACTGATTCTACAAATGACCGATTCTTAAATTGACTGATTCTATAAATGACCGATTCTATAAATGACCGATTCTACAATTGACTGATTCCAAAGATACATAATCTGATATAATTATTGTATCATCTTATAGACAGAATACCTGCTCTTTATTATGTATACCGTAAAATATTATTTACACTGATTATAATGACATTGATTTTACATTCGGTGATTACTTACTACGAAGTAATCACAGAATGGTGCCGATTCTCTTGTACACCGAACTAAACTAACTAAACTACGACTAAAATACCTTACTTTTGGCTATGAGAATCTAAAAGCTATTCTGCGGAAAAATATCTCTAAATTAAAAAATAATTTTAACACATCTAAAATTGAATTTGACAGTCACGTCGCGACCCACGTGATACTTGTTTGCTCTACCCCGTGATTTTTTTTAGAGCCAGAGGCGCGCGGGGGGGGGCAGCCTTGACGTATTTTGTATGGAATTTTAAACTTTTTTTATGGAAAATATGAAAAAATATTACCGGTGAGTAGGGGCATATGGGTTTACGGGTCGCAGAGGGGGTCGAAATTGCCATTATTTTTGCGCTAGGACGCACCGTTTTCGAGATATAAGCAAAATAAAAAAAAAGATAAAGTTTTTGCAGCTGAAGTGTGTGAATTTTAGTTCATGCCAACTAATTTTATTCCACTCCTTTTTAATCGCGTTTTAAAATTGACTGATTTAGTTGGATAATCTAAATTTTTTGGTGAAAAACATCAAATTCAGAATAGCAAAATTGCCATTTTCACTAAACTAATAACTCACTGCAATCTTAGTGCTGTCAAACTAAAATATAGTTAAGTTGTGTCACTTTAGACTATTTCAGAATGGGAAATGCTCGTTTGACAGGACTAAACTAAATTTTAGTGATTTTTAGTCTAGTTTAGAGGCATTTGTGACAAGAGAATCGGCACCAATGTATTGATTACTGACGACTTATTAATTGTAAAATTTAAGGAAAATCGTCTTCTTTTACAATGTTTGTAAATATGTGAACACAATGTATCTATCACATAATTAATTTATCTATAGTTGCTTCGTTTTTAATTATTTTTACCTATTGTGGTAAAGTAATTTTATTCTAGGTGCATCGACTTCACATTATAATTATGTATAAATAATGTACCTATACAAAATATTGTAAAACATTTTAAAAGAGTAACGGTGGAGTTTCTTGCCCATTCTTCTCCATACGAAAACTACATTTTAGAAGGGGCGACTAGAATCAATATTTTTTTTTTGTAAAAAGTTTTTTGTGTTTAGACAATATGATGTTTACGTTATTCTTTAATTCTAATGAATACTGTTTGAAATAAATGATTCGCCATACCCATTGCATTTTATTAACTAGATAATTAAATCAAAGTACTACTGTCAGATCATATAATAAAAAAAATCAGTCAATTGTAGAATCGGTCATATATAGAATCGGTCATTTATAGAATCAGTCAATTTAAGAATCGGTCATTTGTAGAATCAGTCATTTATAGAATTGTACATTCCAAGAATTGGTCAATTATAGACTCTGTAGGCATTTCGCGAATTAGTCATTCCTAGACTAAACCGTTTAAAGCAGAGACAAAACACGGCAGGTGCAACATAAGCGATAGATAACTCGATAAACAAAAATATATAGTAATACATAGATACATACATACATGACAAAAGGAGTATGTAAGGATCGTAGCAAGTGGCGTTCTGTAGTTTCTGCCTACCCCCATGGTTAGAAGGCGTGAGTTTATGTATGTATGTGTACATACATATAAACAAAATAAACAATGTCAGCAGAAATAACGATTGGTAGAGGAGAAAATGAATCAGCGCTGGGATGATACTGCCAACTTCATTCTAAGCCTATAAAAACATTCTCATTTTATAAAAAGCGCCAAGCCACCACTCACCAAACCTCGCCGTGGGCCTGCACGGCGAGGTTTGGTGATTTTGACCGTTACTGCCCACCGTTACGGCCCACCCATCTAATCTAACGATTGGTACAGTCAGCTACAGAGAAATCTCACCCCCTAGCAATACATAAATACATTGCTAGGGGGTGAGATTTATCTGCAGTTGTACATGGACTGTATTGCTATGATACAGGTTTTGGTCGTTGGCTTTCTATCTAAACGTAACGTTTTAAAATATGGTACAGTATGGACATAATGTGTCTACCAGTCATAACTTGTCTTTCGATGTGCTTGAAGAAGACAAATTACCGAAAGAAGATAAATTACAAATTACCTAGGACCAGTATTGTAGCAAAGAGTTAATTTGGAAAAGCGTCAAGGTAGACCGCGAAATTCAAATTATCTTACGTTTTTTGCAATTTGCAGGTCAGTGTCAGGTTGTATGTTGATATAAATATGATTTGCGTCCGTATCAAATGTTTATTTATAGAATTATAATCATAGAAATCATCAATACAATTATCTAAGTTCATGTAGCGTAAATATGTGAGCACCTATCTATCACATATTTAAAAAAAGTTTATCTGTCATTGCTTCATTTTTCATTCTTTTTACCAATTTTTTTGTAAATCTTTGATGTTTAAAAGTGCCCATTATGTGCCTAATTGAAATAAATTATTTGACTTTGCCTTTGACTTTGAATACAACAAAAAATTTAACGGCGTGTCCCTAATGACGTTCCCATTCTGCATACAAAAACTCAATTGAATATATTCAATAGTTTAGTCAATATAGCTCGACAAAATCGATTGTCAGCTCGGGTTATTTCGTTTATCCACCCCAAAAAATCCACCCTAAGGTGGATTTTCGAACACGTATGCCCGAGAATCCACCTTAGGCCTAGTTTGATAAACGTAATTTATAGGCTTAGGGTGGATCGCCGATCCACTACTTATATTTAATTTGTTTGAAAAAATATTTTTTTATTTTCTAAGCTAGGATTTATTTGGTAAGTAGTTATTAGTAGTGCCAGTATTTTAATTTATTGTTGTATTGTAGTCTCCACATTGTATTTAGAAGAAACCTATTACTTTTTAGGGTTCCGTACCCGATGGGTGTTAAGGGTCCGGCGAACACGGCTCGCAACTGCAAGTCGAGATGGGAGGAAAATGCGTTTGGAATATTGTTATCTCTGTTCTGTTGTGTTGTTGTTGTTGTCTGTGTCTGTTGTGTGTTATGTGTGTTGTGTGTTGTTAGCGTTGTTACGAGCTATCGGAATTTATGATAAATTTGGATGTGTTCCGTAATACCAAAAATTTTATGAATGAAAACTTAATATTCTTTTATAATTTTTTCTATACTTTGTAACTTGATCTATAAGCTATGCTCCTGCCGAAACAATATTCCAAATATTGTTGTTTATAATCAATGTTTATAATACAGAAAAAACAGTATGAAAAAATGTCATTTAGCTGTAAAAATGTGCGAAATTCAATTCGCTTAAACTTCATTTTTGGTAAGCTTTTGGAAAAAAAATAAGATGTACAAGCCTATAATAGATAAATACTGTCTAAATCCGAATATTAACATAATATGATGGAAATATGCTCAAATTGCAAATGATTTAGGTATTACGTTTGTATGGGCAATTCAAGGGTCGCCGCCATCTTAAACGGAATCCTATTACTAAGCCTCCGTTGTCCGTTCATCCTTCCGTCCGTCTGTCTGTCAGCGGGCTGTATCTCATGAACCGTAATAGGTAGAAAGTTGAAATTTTCACGGAATGTGTACAGACGCCACATCAACCTACTCCAATCTGTCAAATTTTCCCAACCAACATTGAACCTTATTCTTTAGCGATAAAGTTGAAAATCTATTAAATAAATTTGACAGATTATAGTAACTTGATGTGCTGGCGTCTGTACTACTATTGCCGCTATAATAACACATTATGAAAATTTAATAAAGTTAATAATTAAAAGGGGTTCCCATACATGAAACGTGATTTTTTCGGTGTTTTGGCTCGATATGAAACCCTTCGTGTGCGAGTCCGACTCGCACTCGACCGGACAACAACCCAACCATTTAATTTTCTTTTACGACTTTTCGACGACAAAACTGACAATAGTCATAACGAAGTATTGGCAGTCCGCCAGCCTCCTGAAATTAACAGCCCGGCCGCATTTACACCGAAACGAGCGTGAGTGACGAGCCTCCATCACATCGTAGGCTCACAGCGTTTCATTAAAATGGTAATGACAGCGAGAAGGATTCCCTTGAGTGTAATTAAAGACAGAACTCCTTGCTCGCTAGAGATTTTTGGTAAGATTTATTTGTCTGATATTTGACCTTGTTTTCTTACTGTGAGAGAAATTCTAACTAAAGGCCAGACGTTTTCATAGAAATTTTGTTCTACTAGAGTCGTGTCGCGTCGCGCCAGTCTGCGGAGCCTTCATACGATGTTTACTGTTCGGTGACATTATAGTTTTTTTTATGTGTATTGTGATACATGTTGAAGTGCCAAAGGTTTACAGAAGCCATAAAGTGTAGAGATTATCTTTAGTAGTGACAGCTTATTAGATAACTTCCTAGTTTTTGTAACAACACAGAATGTGTCTACACTAATATTATTTAAGAAAAGATTTGTACTTTGGTTTGTAATCTTCGATCAACAATGTTGATCGACAATGTTGATCGACGTTTGTAATTAATAAAGTTAAAACTACTGGACCGATTAAAAAAAATCTTTCGCCTGTAGAATGCTAATTATCACTGCATAAGCTATAATTTGTAAAGATATCACGCGAATTTATCATTTTGTTTTGTCGTATTAACCGAGAATATCGAGTCTCGAGTGCGATTATATTTGCCTTGGTATAGTGAATCTAATTGTGGATAGGAGGATCAATGTCCAACAGATGTTGAAGTGCTAAGAAACTACGTTAACTAGATTTTGGACTCTAGACCGCAATTTAGCTACCATAGCATTAATATAACTTAGACTTGACAGTTGACAAACTGGGAAGTTTGGTCAAGTTCACACATTTATCTTAGTCAGTCTGTCACAACGTCAACTTAACTTATAGTATGTGAATTCAACAAATTCTATAAATCCTAGCAGAATTTGTATCCTTGTTATTCTCCATACCATAGGTACACTAATCTACATGGTCCTCACCTGATCAGCTTTTAGGGGGATGAGGAACAGGGTGTAAAGTTCACTCATCCGCCATAGAAAAGGGAGGATCCTCCAACCAGACCGGTGTTATGTCTGGCGGGCAACTGCCCATATGTTGATTTCAGATAGTCTTATCTATGTTTTTCGCTCGGTAAACTCTAACTGCGCGATGCAGGAATTGAGTGACGTCATGTCTTCGTTGCGTAGTTCGTATGTGGCGGTGTAACCACTACAAGTTATCTAATTACGCAACACATTTTCGTAAAGGATTCCGAGTTCTGACTAATCTGTTTCATTTTGACAGTTCAACACTATTCATGGCGTTTTATACGTTGTTGAGCAGATTTTTTTTAGAACTTATGAAGCAATGGATTAGCAATCTGTTTCAAAACGATTCAAATTCTGATTGATCGTGTATTACGTAATGGGTACAGGTCAAGATTACCTATGTTTAGATTTTAAAAAGAGAATGTGACCTCTGAGTTTGTTTCGGTGGTTCTTCTCAGAGTAGTCAGATAGGAAACATCGACCTCATCAAGTTTTAAAAATAATTATGATTACAGTTATTTTATTTAACCTTCTTAAGGAAATAATCACTTATTATTTATAGGTACCACATACCGACCAGCATACACAACAACTTATTTGCAATAACTGCAGCTCACAGTAAGCCATAAAACATCTCTGCGCCACTGCGTTTTACCACAGTATAAATAAGCAACAGTATTAAAACGAAACGATGCCCTTCGAAATCTCAGCTTATACCAGTAGGTACGCAACAGTCTCGAGTGTGCGGCAGTTAACGCCTGCTACACGGTCGCCAGAGGTGTCCGCGTCCCGACAGAGGTGACTTTTGTGGTTTACAACCATGTAGATGATGGTTTACGACCAAACGTTGAAACAACTTTGCCGGTCGCCAACCAAGGTTACCTCTATCGGAGACACGGATGGCGACCATGTAGCAAGCGTTTTACGCACAGACGCGGAAGATTTGTGTACCGAGCGGCCGCGGAGGTAATTATTTCATGGTCACTACCGAGACGTAATACTGTTACTTTATTATACTGGGGTTTTACATCCGATGCAGGATGATAATAGGTACCTACAACATCTCGTAAACAAGTCACTCACACCAGCTTCACTGATAAACAGCTGCACTATGCTATTTTAAGAACTATGCTATCACTAAGGATGAGTAGTATTGCATTCGGAAAGTTGTTATTACACACGTACCTACATAACATCACGCCTATTTTGCCAGAAGGGTTAGGCAGAGGTATATAAACCCACATTTCGCCAGTTATGTCATGTTTACTTCTAATATTTCTGTCCTCTCTTATATTATTCAGACTATTATGTGAAAAGATTTCCCAGTCATCAAGATTCGGAAGATTCAGCCTTTAGTAGGTATTCTGACTTGAGGAAGGTCGACTAAATCCGTTCTTCATAATCAGGGTATTAATGTTCCCACCGCTGCTGGGACACAGGTCTCCTCTCTGTGAGAGGAAGTGAGCTGTGTTCTACCAAGCGGGCCCAGTCCTGGTAGATGTCACATGTCTTCGAATTTTTGGTTCTAAGACCTCACAATGTTTTCCTTCACCGTTTTGAGAGCAGTGGTGATGAAATTATTTTCACAAAGTAAAGTGCCTGCTTCGGTTCGAACCCACGACCTACAACTCGTAATCCGTTCTTAAATTCTGTTTGTCTGTTACTCTTTCACGCCACTGAACCGATCGTTATGAAAGACAGATGGGTACTTAGCTAACCTGGGACGACTACTTTTCATCCTGAATATTTATACAAAACACATGCATACGTTTCCGCAAGGAACAGCTAGATCAGACATATTTTTTTATTTAAACCTACTACAATCTTGCCGTCGAGAGATAGCGTTCTTGACACCTGCCAGTTTCATAACAACGAATAAGTGTTTTGCGAATTTTATTCTTATTAGTACAGTCAGCTGCAGAGAAATCTCACCCCCTAGCAATGTATTTTTACATTTCTTAGGGGGTGAGATTTCTCTGCAGCTGACTGTACTAGAAATTGTCAAATTAACAGGTGTCAGGAACGCTTTTTATCGTCGGCCGGACTGTAGTAGCTCCGCTGAAAACTACGACGATATTTACGTGGACCCTAGTGTGTGGACAATATAATTTTTCGATGTTGCCCGGAGTTGTTGTTTGTTGTGACAAAGTAAATGATCCTGAAGATTTGATTATAAATAATGTTACAGAACAATATAATTACGGAATACAAATAAGCACTGCTGAAAGTCAAACGGTCGTTTATTTTTTAGTATCTTCTTACGTAAAAGTTCATTTGCACTTTTATTAATACTTGAATTGTAACGTTGTAACGTTCCCTTTTCTTTTTAATTATTCATAAATCACATATTTAAACGTTAAACTAAGTTCTTTCTAGGCATTTTTATATTTGTTTACATATTTAAAACCAAATTATCAAGTTCCAACATATTCACAACAATAAAACGTCAAGTCAAACCACAGACGTAATAATATTAGGGATGTCTTAAGTTACTAAACGTAATTAGTTAGCTGATAACGCAATAGTGATGTGCGCGGTCGGCGTATCCGAACGCGTGAGTGAGGATTGCTGACCTTGGCTTAACCTTAGCGACACCGCAGTGATTTTCACTCAGGATGACCAGCACATTCGAATTCCTGCTACGGGCGAAGACACACGTTCACTTGATCCTAGATCACATGTGACCATACGTGTTCTTCGCAATTTTTCAAAGCCTAAAGCAGGCAACAGTTTTAATTGACTCATAGTAGTCAACCCTATTAAATTCTGTGTTTTCGTAACCCCATACTGGGTAAGTGTTGAACAGCTAACTATGTTTTAGATTGTGTGTACCTACCTATTTAGGTCAACTTAAGACGTGTGCCTTTTTGCTCATTTCATTATGTATTAAATTAATTGCCTTCAGCTTATCATGCAAACTATTTGCCATTAGCTCTGCACTTTTTTTTATACTATGTTCATTCACTCAAAATGTGCAAGTCATGTCATGTATTTTCACTTCCATCTTTGTAACTCCGCACTGATTTGTGACATCCACACACCACCTTCATTAAGCGCACTAGTACTTCTCGCTTTGCTCATGCTTTGGTGTCACAATCAGCGGAGATGACAATTTTAGTCATTTTGTGACACGCTGGACGTTACGTTCCAGGGTCCAAAATTCCGGCTAGCAAGTCCGACTTCCGGCTACGCTTCCGGTACCTCATATACTGCACAAGTTCTGCGCCGGGTTCATATTTACCCGCGTGGCCGTCGAGCTGTCTACGGGTCAGGCACGACCATCTGCCGACCTACACCGTTCCTGGCGTCTGCAGCGTGGCACACCCGCTGGGGTCATCGTCGCGCCAGGCTGAGCCAGGAGAGTACTGCGCTACTCCCAAGGGAGTTGAAAGAATCTTGTGACCATAGACCTACCTACCCCATTTATTAATATACTTTTATGCTGACAAGGTTACGTGGTCTTATTTCTACCCCACGTAAACCCATTCCGTCACATTGGCGCCCAAAAACGTGGTTTTATGGTCACAATTTTTTTAATTCTCCTTGGTGGGTACTTTATTTTTCCTGTTGGTGTTCTTGTGTGTGTTCGTCGTGTTGTAAGACGTTTCATTTTTATGGTTGCTAGCAACTGATGCGTACGTGACGACACATTTATTTTTAGGAAATTGTTTTTTTATTTTTTTTTAAATAGTGGGTACACAAGGAACATTTATTTTCTTGTTGTACACCATCTGGTACTGGTACCATAATTGTGTGCGTACTAGCTCGTAGTAGTAGAGCTATTGTGAACAGCTCGCCCCGGGGAAGTACTACCACCATTCCTATTTCTTCCGGTAAGCAGCTTTGCTGTGTGCCGGTTTGAAGGGTTTGGGTGCCGGGTGTAATTACTGGCACATAGGACATTTTAACTTTGTCCCAAGGTTACATTTCCAAGCGCATATTCAACTTATATCGCTGGTAATTGTTAATTTACCTTGTTTTTTTATTATTCAATTTAGATTCCTTTTGTTTTTAAAAAAAAAAAAAAAACCTTTTAACTTCAATTTTGTTCACTTTTCTCATTATTAACTAACAATTATTGTACAACAAGTTTTGTGCAGTTATATTATAACAATGATTTACTGTAAAAGAAAAGTATTCTATGTTGTTACTATGCAAGGTCTCGGACTTATAAATTGTAAACATTATTCTTGGTTCACTAAATGTTTTTACGGAAAACAATATTGTTTTTGTGCCCACTCATTATTATTAAACAGCTTTAAAACCTTTAATAATTAAAATTTAAACAGTTGTAATTTTTTTTTTATATAAAAATATTTTCACTACTGGGTACACTCAACAAAAACATTTGGTTTCCAGGTAGGGAAACCAAAACTTTTTTTTTTTTTTGTTTTGTTATATTTTTAGCTACGCATGTACACATCAGTTGTACCTGTTGCTATTGCAGTGTTGTTTCCCATAACAATTTTTTTTATTTTCGGTTAATTTAAATATAAATTAAGGACATCAACCAAAACGTTTCTCTTTTAGTTATAATTGTAACAGTCGGAGTATTTTTTCGTTTGTTTGATTGCTGTTCAACGCTTACCTTTTTATTAAATTATATTGTAATCACATTAAAACTGACACATCTTTGGAAATGGCTTATCCAATCAAATTTATGCTGTCGCACACACGGTCGGCAAAATAGACCGTCTCTAGGCTGGCATGATGGGCACACGCATTCGTGTCGTTCTTTATCAACGGCACGACCCTACATATGCGTGTCCCGTTACTCAGCCACGGTTGTCGCCGTTGTAACGGTAGTATTTAGACCGTCTCTAGGCTGGCATGATGGGCACACGCATTCGTGTCGTTCTTTATCAGCGGCATGACCCTACATATGCGTGTCCCGTCTCTCAGTCACGGTTGTCGCCGTTGTAACAGTAGTATTTTATTTCATTAAATTTAATTAACAAATCGGAGCGGGTGGATACTCCTTAAATAAGCCTTAATCCAGTTATAAGTAAAGTAGCCCATTAGACTACTTTTCTTGCTCGCTCTTTATATAGCGACATTTTTAATCCTAGTTGGGGTTTGACAATTTGGTTAACTACTAACTTTTAGTTAGATTAAAGAATTTGATTTTTAGTTCTACCTACACTTCATTACTTTTACTTTTAACCAAGTTTTTTTGTTTTTTTTTCCTATTATAACTATTGGTCATATTATTATCAGTAGTTGCTATTTATTATTCTATCTGAGCGGTTTGCAACTCAATAAATAAGCCATTGCAGGGGCGGTATAGTTACTCCTTAAGTAAAGCCAAAACTAAAAAGAACTTTATTTCTTGTTTTTATTTATTTTTATTTGAGCGGGTTGCGACTAGCGTTGCAAAACTTCGGTAGAATTCGGAATAATTCGCAATAATTCGGAAACATTCAAAGGAATACTTCGATTGGAAGGGAGAAAGAATTAGCGGAAAAACTTGAATTAATGCCATCTAACGGGCAAGGGTAGAACTGTAAATGGTAAACTTCCCTCGTTAGTCGCGGCCGTTCATTCATAAAATCAACGTAGTATTATTCGGAATTATTCCCTACTTACCTACTCTGCGGGAATATTTCCCGTAAGTAGTTATCTAGTTGACTAGGTACTTATTATTTTATTTTTGTATGGTTGAGTTAGAATTTGTTGATTTTTTTGCGGGTGGATGTTTTGTACAAGTTTAGTTTACTTCGTAAAAATGTTTATTGAAATAAACTAATTAGGTAAGTAAGTGAGTAGGTAGTTACTTACCTACTTTTTACGACAATGTTTTAAGTACTAATTTTACTTTGATTTGTAGAAGTGTTCAACCAAAATATAGTTCAAATAAGTACTTAGGTATGTATGTGCTAACACTTTAAGTAAGGATTACTTATATAAGTAATCCTTACTTAATTAGAATTACCTTTTTATTACTGAATAAGGTACCTACCGAGGTACCTACCTAATAAGTACCTACCGAAGCCACGGTAATATAAGTAGGTATCTACCTACCTATGTTTAAAAACTATCACTTTCACACCTAAACCGCATAAAAAAACTTATTACGAAGTAGGTACTTACTTATCTAAGTAGATGAAAAGAAATATTCGGAATATTTCGGAAGTTTTCAAAATCGTATATTACTCAGTTTTATGAATGAACGCAACTACACTTGCGTGCAATAAAATCGACACACCCCGGACGCTTTCGTTCAGTACACAATAAATAAAAATCTAAAATAAAGTAATGTTTTCTTTTCACACTGCTTGTTAAATTTCAGTTTAAGATTACAATACACCAGCTATCTAATTACGCAACACATTTTCGTAAACGATTCCGACTAATCTGTTTCATTTTGACAGTTCAACAATATTCATTTACACAGAGTTAAATGTTGTTTAACTTTTATTTATAGGCTCTACCTCACTTACACGTTAAATGAAAAAAATCTGTTTTTAATTCATGCAAAGTTGGCCTTAAATTCGGCGTAAATTCCCCGGACTATAAACAATATTAATTGATTAACTTTTAATACAATGCAATGGCACTCAGATTGCGTTATTAACTCGAAGGGTTCAGCCAGCGTTTGCAAAGTAAGCTCAAAAAATGTGTTTATTTACATCACATTAGAAACCTCTAAAATTATCAGTGTTTGTCTACTATATTATGCATGTATTATACATACTCGTATAAACTTTCCTCTTGAATCACTCTATCTATAAAAAAAACTGCACCACAATCCATTACGTAGTTTTAAAGATCTAAACGTACATGATAGACAGCGGGAAGCGACTTTTTGTTTTATACTATGTAGTGATGAGAAATGAGGGTGTCCGAATAAACAAGTCAATATCATCAACAACATCCCGTTTATTGAAGTGTAGGGTATGTACAAATAAAGTTTATGAAACATACCTTCTAATTTTTATATTATTATAATGTGTTCCGAATCGAAACTTACAGGGTGGGTAGATTTTTTTGCACGTAAGTGTATATTTAAAGTCACTGGCATCAGCGCCATCTAGTAGTCAATAGTCGAACTTCAATAGATAATCCAAATGTACAGTACGACACAACTTAGATGTAGCATTTTGATAATTTGATTTCATTCATTTAAATTTTACGAATGTATTTGGTTATATGACTTCACAAGTTATTGCGTTTGCGTAAAGATTATTTTCACCTAAACCAGTAATAAATATTGGTGATTTTGAAGGCGCACTCAGTTTACTGATGATGATCAGTTTTACGAATTTTGCCGATGCTTCATCTAAGTTATGTCGTATTATACCCGACTTGCGTGCACGTGGCCACGGTATAGACCTAGCCTCGCGGGCTCAAAAAATCAACAAAGTTCAAAGTATTATTCGATGCCTAAGTACCTACTCTGCGGGAATAATTCCGCGTAAGTAGATATCTACTTGTAACTACTTATTCTTTTATTTTTCAATGGTTGAGTTTAGAATGTGTCGTTTTTGTGCGAATGTTATGTCACGGTATATGTAGATAGGTAGGTACCTACTTACTTACCTACAAGTTTAATTTAGGTACTTCGTAAAAATGTTTTTGCTTTACGATTTACTTACTTAATGGAAAAGAAACATATTAAAATAATAGGTATAAGAATTAGCATAAAGTACCTACTTAGGTACCCACCTACCTAATAAAAATATGGTAAACAATGTTATGTACCGGTTAATAGTTGAACTTTACTATATAATCCAATAAGTACCCGAGTAGATGAAAGTAATATTCGGAAAATTTCAAATCGTATTATTCTCAGTTTTAGTGAACGCGTCGTAATAATATGTTACTAGTTTTAGCGTCATCTAGCAGGTAATTGCTGTAACTGTACAACTTCCATCGGTAGTGAACGCCTGTATGCGCTTTCTGCTGCTGCAGTGACCAAGGTTTGCTGATAAGGATAATTAAGAATGGTGGATGATTCGTGGATATGAATACACAATCACCAACACGCAACATTTATGACTGTAATTTGCAATGGTAATTGTGTCGCCCTCTAGCGGTAAATAGTTGAACTCTTGGCGAATTATTCCGAATATTACTCAATACTTGCGAATGTTTCGCGAATAATTCGACGGGAATACTTCGGAATATTACTCTCCGGCAACGCTAGTTGCGACTCATAAAATAAGCCTTTGCAGGAGCGGATGGTTACTCCTTAAATAAGCCTTCATCCAATACCTTATTTTATATATTTTCTATGGTAACTTATATTTATATACTTGGTTTTGAGTAGAAGTAGCTACTAGCTCATTCTGATTTGCGCGAGTATTTAGTCAACTACGGACAAAATACTTTTGCACACTTGTCAGGATGCGGACGCACCTCCCTTTTTAGGTGGTCTGCTAGGTTAAAAGGATTATGAATGAATGATGGATAAATGAAGATGAATAAAAGGGCCGTATTTCGGATGGTAGTAAGTGCATTAAGGCAAGGATTTTTACTCAGGTAAAAACCCTAACCTAAGTGGGGGGGTATTGTAACGTTGTAACGTTCCCTTTTCTTTTTAATTATTCATAAATCACATATTTAAACGTTAAACTAAGCTCTTTCTAGGCATTTTTATATTTGTTTACATATTTAAAACCAAATTATCAAGTTCCAACATATTCACAACAATAAAACGTCAAGTCAAACCACAGACGTAATAATATTAGGGATGTCTTAAGTTACTAAACGTAATTAGTTAGCTGATAACGCAATAGTGATGTGCGCGGTCGGCGTATCCGAACGCGTGAGTGAGGATTGCTGACCTTGGCTTAACCTTAGCGACACCGCAGTGATTTTCACTCAGGATGACCAGCACATTCGAATTCCTGCTACGGGCGAAGACACACGTTCACTTGATCCTAGATCACATGTGACCATACGTGTTCTTCGCAATTTTTCAAAGCCTAAAGCAGGCAACAGTTTTAATTGACTCATAGTAGTCAACCCTATTAAATTCTGTGTTTTCGTAACCCCATACTGGGTAAGTGTTGAACAGCTAACTATGTTTTAGATTGTGTGTACCTACCTATTTAGGTCAACTTAAGACGTGTGCCTTTTTGCTCATTTCATTATGTATTAAATTAATTGCCTTCAGCTTATCATGCAAACTATTTGCCATTAGCTCTGCACTTTTTTTTATACTATGTTCATTCACTCAAAATGTGCAAGTCATGTCATGTATTTTCACTTCCATCTTTGTAACTCCGCACTGATTTGTGACATCCACACACCACCTTCATTAAGCGCACTAGTACTTCTCGCTTTGCTCATGCTTTGGTGTCACAATCAGCGGAGATGACAATTTTAGTCATTTTGTGACACGCTGGACGTTACGTTCCAGGGTCCAAAATTCCGGCTAGCAAGTCCGACTTCCGGCTACGCTTCCGGTACCTCATATACTGCACAAGTTCTGCGCCGGGTTCAGATTTACCCGCGTGGCCGTCGAGCTGTCTACGGGTCAGGCACGACCATCTGCCGACCTACACCGTTCCTGGCGTCTGCAGCGTGGCACACCCGCTGGGGTCATCGTCGCGCCAGGCTGAGCCAGGAGAGTACTGCGCTACTCCCAAGGGAGTTGAAAGAATCTTGTGACCATAGACCTACCTACCCCATTTATTAATATACTTTTATGCTGACAAGGTTACGTGGTCTTATTTCTACCCCACGTAAACCCATTCCGTCACAACAAAGTAAAGTTCACGAAACTGAAAAACTAATGAGATGGCGAGACGAAACGTTATAGGAACTATAAGTACCTTTTTTCCCCATGCCAGTTTGCAAACATTTCAAAAGCACTTTTAAAAATGCTCATTAATTGTTCATTTCAGACATTTTAAGCTCCTGGCCATGCTTTTCACTTAGGTACTATTGAACAAAAGCTGCTGAAAGAGGAAAAAACAATGTGAAACTGTTCGCTGAAAATATAAATTTTTAATGGAGAAAGAAAGAAGAAAGAAAGAAAAATGTCAGTTAAAAATCTTGTTTTTACATGAGTTTTTAACTAGTATAGTTACTAAGTTTTCAGTGGTAACTAGAATCTCTAAATGAAGTCTGTGCTCCTGAAAACTAAATATTCTGTGAAGTTCTTAAAAATAAAAACACTATCGGCGAAATCCAGCTTGTGGCACATCACAAATAGGCTCTTAGCTACTTCTTCATGTTTTGTTGGTATAAAAACTCATGAATATTTCAGCAAGAAATTCTACTGTTTATTGTGAAAACAATTACCGGAAAAATGAAGAATGTTTAATGTAATTTCTGAATTCTGTTTCGAGGAAACGTCCATCGCTGTGGCTCGTTTTTGCATGTTTATGTAGATTTAAAGCTTCCTTTCAGCATCGATCAAGAAAATTTATACTAGGCAATGGAAGTTTCCGACTTTCCGCTGTCATCTACTGATTATTTAATATTAAACAAATCACAATAACTAGTCGCAAGTATTTGCTGAACATTCGTATGAAAATGATTAAAAATTGCTGCAGTCAGCACTTATGTAGGTAGGTAACACCTGAGTTGAGTAGGCACAAACTGAGTTTTTAGAGCGAGATGTTTAGATTGCATGGGTACAAGTAAAATGAAAAAGATATTACATCTTTTTCATAATAGGCAAACATAGGACGCGAAGTTAGGACAGTTGACGGTACCTATGCTGAAAAATCGAATGGCGAGATTTTTTTTGGCTAATTGGGAGAAAAGGTCACTGAAGGTGCGACAGGAGGGCACATGTGCACATCGAACCGAGTCCAATGATTACGTCAAATTGCTTGACACAAGTTTGTAACCGCTTTTTTTTTGTTGTAGACCTCATGGCACGATCGCCAGAAATGTCAAAAGTCAGTAAAGCCGATGAACCATGGTCTACTCCGGAATTTTTTTTTTTTTACTGTCATCCTACATAATTTGTTTTTGGGTGCTTAATGCCTATGCCATGAAGTATAAACATAGGCAAATAAACCATAGCAAGAATTAAGCTGTTTTCAGACCAGCACGATTTGTCGCGCGACGCGACACCGGTTATTGTTATACCGTGAAGTCTGAAAACAGCTTTATTAATAAGAAAGTATCTAAATAGAACAGATCCTCCGCCTCCTGCTGATCCTGCTCCTTTTTTATTTCCTGTGCGTGTCCCAAATAAAATATTTTTCTTTCTTTTTTTAGATCTATCCCAGACTTTCCCTCAATCTACAGACATAGCAATATTTTACCCAAGTTTACCGTTTACCCACACTATTTTGGCCAAGTGTTATTCACACTGTGTGATTGCGTGCGTGCCTCTAGAGTTTATCATAGTTTGTCTTTATTTAACTCAATACGCAATATACCGTGAAATACTTATCTCACTTACGTACGACGTAAGAATTATGATTTTGGTAACATAAACAATAGTTCTACTGAATATTTTTATGATTGGTAAGATACGGCTGGATGAATGTACTTATTTGCTATTTATCTGCACGAAACGAATGATAGTTTACATGTTATTCACATAAAATATATTCTAATCTTTGGTTGGTCTTGTTTTCGCAAGCCACTGAGCTCTAACACACTGGCCTGAGGTCCTGGGACTCCTGGGTTATGTTTTTCCTTATGCTGGATAATGACTTAGATGCTGTAAAGGTACCTTTTTTCCATACTTTGGAAAAAAAGGTACCTTTAGAGCTATGCTACACGGGCGGTTCTCCCGCCGCGGGAATCCGCTCGACAAAGCTCCCGCAAACCAAACCGCAACCGCGCCGTGTAGTTTGTAGCATACAATGTCCATAAGAATTGAGTCTAGTGCGGTTCAGAAGCGGATTCCCGCGGCGGGGGAACCGCCCGTGTAGCATTGCCCTTACAGCATCAAGTTTGAATTAGACTTCGTATAGTAAAGCTCTATATGGACGAGCTTTTTCAGGGTAATACCTACTTACTACTAACCTTATTTTACGTACCTCAGTGAAATAGCCACTTGAGAATGTCCTACTTTGTTGCTAGGTTGTTACAGGCGCAATGCAATGAAATGTACATACTACACCTAAATGCGCTTGTAATAGAGGTAGACCTTATTTTATCACTATGCATCAGAGAATTGCGTCACAAAGTTACGAGTATACATAACCCAAACATAACATCACGGCTATATTCCCCGAAGGCTTAGGCAGAGGAGGTACACCTATTGTACACCCACATACGAATATACAAATCACAAAACCGAAAAAAAAGCTGAATAAAGCTAAGCATGCGGGAATATTTTTCCAAGTTGTGTAGGTATAACGTATGTACCTGACGGCGCCGGATCACCTTTACCAGAAGTGGTCAACTTTCTTTTGGAAGAGGCGACTAGAATCAATTACATTTTTTTGTAAATTTTGACGTTTCTAAGTGCCATAATTATATGGATTTGAAATAAATGATTTGATTTTGATTTTGGTCATAGTATTAGTGGTTGAGGAACTTGAATGTCATCAGGATTGTGGATTCGATTTTTCGTCATCGACGTGGTACCACAGCGGCTCCCCAGACATCATTTATCGTCTGGAGACAATCGCCATCGATCGCCGAGCAACCATCTCGATGTGACGCTCTGCTAGAGTGACAATAATCAGCCAATGTCACTCTTATTCGACCTCTACGGTGGTTCCTAGTAACTTTGTAACAAAACTAGACGGCGCCACTTGCTACACCGTCTTTTGCTATAATAGGAAATTTTGTCAAAACTGATACGTAGACCATTTTCTTGGCTGACCGTACTTAAAATGCCGAACTGAGTTATGGACGCACTTGATCGTAAAATATTACCGGTCCAAAATTGTAATGGATACTAAACGCCCTAGGACATCTTAGGGAACATTAAAGGTACTTACTGACTACATAAAGGCAACTTAGGTAACTAAGTAGGTATGTGGCAGCATCTACATTGCCACATGCGAACTACGCCTCAAAGACCTGACGTCACACAAAATCCTGAGGTCACGCAAATCCTGCATCGAGCAATTAGAGTTTAGACTTATAAAACTATCCGACATCAATCGTTGGGCAGTTGCCCGCCAGACACGACACCCGTCTGGTCGGACTTTTTCTATAGAGGATGAGTGAACTTTACAACCTGTTCCTCATGCCTCAAAAGGTACACTATCCACGGATATCTACTATTGACGGTATTATGTAGATAGGATCACTCACGATTTCATCGTATTTTCTCTCTACATTTTATTGAAAATACTAGTGCTGACGTAGACTCAAAGCTCGCAATATGTATTGGAGTGCCCGCTGGCCCAGTGCCTACGATCTGCGAGCTGTAAGTTGTAACCTACTTTCTCACAATCAACTTTCATGTAGATAAGAAGATTTCTGGATTTTCCAGGTCTATAAGAGGAGAAAGCCTTAGGCGATGAACCCTATACTTACAAGAAAGTAATCATGCATGAAATCTTGATGGATATTGACGTGGATTTGCTTGTCGTTACGTACATAATATATAATAAGGTGGCCCTGATTCAGCAAAAAAGTATAGGGGTAAGAATCGAATGTTTTGTATAGCAACTGACCTAGTCACTTTTGACTAAGCCAATGGGTACGCAAAACTTTTACTCCATTTTATAGTCCTTCCTTCCTTTTCGTGTGCTTAGTCTTATTGCCTACCTGGTGTCAGAGTTTTAAAGCCGCCCATGGGCATGTGACTTGGCTTCACATACCATCGAGAAATATCTCTCAGGCATGCCGGTTTCCTCACGATGTTTTCCTCCACCGTTTTTGAAGCAAGGGATAATTATACAATACGCACATGAATCCAAAAAGCCAAAGTCTCGTGCCTTGGGTTCGAACTCGAGATCTATTATATAGACTTAGCAGTCTGACGGTCACACTACAATGCTATCACTGCTTACATTTTATAGTGAAATGCAATGAAATTGTTTAGTCTGGAAATGGGATATTCGGAACACAAAAAAAAAAAATTGATGGAGTCGATATTTCCTGTCTGATTTCCTCTGAGAAGAAATGGCGAGACATACTCAGGAGTCAAAGTCTCATTTAAAGTCCAGGCATAATCTTGGATGGGATGGTGTGGATTAGTGTCTGAAATGGTCTTTTGAGGAAAGAACCACACAGATTTGAGTAGAACTGTCCAGTCAGTGCAAGCATTTGCCAATCCTGTAGCTCAACTATAAGAACTTAGTTTTAGGTCTTATCGCCAATAACAATGCTCTTACTTAAGAATTTCATTACTACAAAGTAATTCCGAAATCATGTTTTATTAAAACTGCTAACAGCTGAATTTTGTAGGTACCCTAGGTATGAACATTCCCCAGTTTTACAACCTAACTCAATCTAGATAGAAAGTTCTTGTAGCGGAAGGTTTATGTCCTTTGGATGAAATATAGCCGATAGGCGTTTAGAGCAGCTGAGTTTTACGAGACAGCTGTGATGAACACTTGCTGAGCCGGACTTAAACGATTTATTTTATGAGATGAAAAAGATTTGTATTTCATCTTGTCCCTGGATCCTATCCAATATCCAATCATTATTTCTGGTTGGGACTCGTGAATCTTTGCAATGTTCCAAGGATTAGCTCAGCCTTAACACAGCGAAGAATAGCGTAGCATAGTTAAACACAACTTGTGTTTAACCATGCTACGCTATTCTTCGCTGTCAACGTAGCAGAGCGTAGGTTAGCGTAGCATTGCGTAGAATGGCGTAGCATGATTCTTTTGCTCCAACAGCGTTTATTTGTACAGGTATTTTTTATTAAAGAACTGTTTGGGATTACAAAACACTACGTTTGGTAAAGAAATCATCAGTTTTTAACCGCCTTCCAAAAAAGGAGGATTTAGACTTTGTTAATGTATTTTTCACAGATTTCGCCGTCAACTGCCGTAGACGGAAGTTGAAAATTCTTTCTAAGTTCCTGTCACTGTTATTTACATAGCAGGCAGTGGTATTCGAATTTGAGTAGGGAAGGGACCACAACAAAAAAAAAATACAAAAAAAGCAACCGACTTCCAAAAAAAACACTACTTGAACACACTAAAAATAACTTTAATTTCGGAAGACGGTGGCAAAAAAGGAAAATTCAAAACCAAAGGTTAAAACCTAACCTTTGGTTTTGAGTTTCCATTGTTAGTGTAAAAAAAAAAAAAAACCTAAGACATCGACTTCCGAAAATTAAAGTTATTTTTCACTTTGTAGTGTTTTTTTTAAAGCCTTTTTTTTAATGCAGGAACCGGGTGTTAGTACTGGATGTATTTTTTACCTTAACTTACGCAAGCTTTAACCCAGAAAAGAGGTTAATGACGCTCATAAAGACGGGTGTTTGTATAAAGTTTTACAACACACTGTTGTGGTTTACTGGTATCGCCTTATGGTGTTACTAAGTATACCATAATACGATACTAATAGTATTTTCGTTTTATGAGGATCTTATAACGATGAAGTTATAATAAATGTGTGTTGTATTGTAACATAATTTGTCAAAGAAAATCTGTTGTTGGACACAAAATATGATCCTATTTGGCGAATTATGCTTTACTTCGAGAAATGCTGTAAGTATACCCCTCATACGGCCACACTTACCTGATAATATACTGATACTGCCACGCTGACTTAATAAGGCACTTCTGTTTTCAAGAGTAATTTGTTATAAATCCCACAATCCCACATATTACCTTATATTTATCTTGTAAACAACGGCTTTGGATAATAATTATGAAGTCAACTTAAAGTTATGTATACTTCAGTGTGGTAACTTTTATATACACCGTGAAATTTGAATCACAGTTTTGCTAGAACAAACGTTGTTCAGACCATGGTCTACTACCATTCTATAACATTCAATAAAAAATAAACGTCAATGGTATTTGAAAAAACACAAAAAATACTGATTTATTTATTTGCATTTCGGCCCGTATTGGCCGAACATCCTTGTAGTCCACATGGACTCCTCATAACTCTTTTGAATGCCGAATTGCTACCGCGATGAGTCCTTTGATGTTACGGTTAATGTTTGAATACGTTTGAGCAACATAAGACTTATTTGAGAACGCCTAGTTTAGTTTGTTTTAATAACATATTGGACGGTATAGAATGGTAGTAGACCATGGTCTGAACAACGTTTGTTCTAGCAAAACTGTGATTCAAATTTCACGGTGTATAGTTAACACATTTCATTTAATCCGTGTTGTGATGACAATTCGCCAACCCCGCTTCTGGATTTCTACACGTTTATCTAATCCATCTACTGTAATCTAAAAATACATAGGTTTGTAAGTATATCATGCGAGGTCATATACCCTTGAAACAGAACAGGTCTTCCCTGTCTTTCGCCGCCCTATAAACTGGGTCGCGAGATAATCTCCCCGTCAGCAGGACTTAATTCTGGAATGAGCTGCGCGCATGATGAAATCGTGTCGTAAAATGAGTCATTTATGGTCCTCGAAGGTGAATCGTATGCGTGTTATGTTTTTGGTACGCAATAATTTGGTAAGGGACCTTTTTCAGTGTCTCAGTGCTTTGTTATTATTTATTTATGGCAGTGTATAGAGTGCCACCACTGGCACTCTATCCCTATCGGATAAAGTGCCACTACAGGCACCCTAGTAACACCGCCTCGGCCCGGCCAAAGTGCCGCAAGAATTGGATTGTCATTGTCACTGTCACTAAGTCACGTCACTTGGTATTTTGTTTGATTGTCGAGGTTAGATCGCTGTAAAACACCACATTCCCAAAACATTACATTCTCTTGTGCCTAAACGGACCCTGGCACTTCGCCGGCCGCTACCGCGGCACCGCTCGCTACGCTCGCTCGGCTCGTGCGTTGTGTGGTCACAGTTCTAACCTAACCTAACCTAAATAACAAGTGACAGTGACAACGCAACGCTCACGGCACCCTAGCCGGGCCGAGGCAGTGACACTAGAGTGCCACAACAAACTCGCGGCACTCTATACACTTCGTTTATTTATTGAAATAAATCTGAAGGCCAAAAAAAAAAAGTTTTTTTTAACTCGTTAAGGGCCGGTTTTTCAATCGTGAGATAACATCACGCCTGTATACCCGAAGGGTTGGGCAGAGGTGCACCTATAGTACACCCACATTTCGCCAGTTATGTTTAAGTCCCATGTAATAGGGGGCGAGCCTATCGTCAAATAACTTTTATAAAATTTATCTGACCATTGAAAAATCAGCTCTTATTGTGATTACGGATCACAATAAGAGCTGATTTCTAATGGTGCAATATTGGAGCACAATTTAAAATAACAACATGTTTATGTTTATTGCAGTGTTTCTTATCTTTTATATTTTGTGATTTGTTTGTTAATATTGGGCAATTCGCAGTGGAAATATTGTGTAAATAAGGCATATTAATACTGATTAGGTATTTAAAACTAGATTGCGTCCTATGCAAGGCCCGACTGCATCTGAATTGCATTCTTAGTCTATTTTGCCGTTGTGAACCTGACTGCAGTTTTCTTTCGCAAATAATTCTATGTTGTGTAAACCTCTTTAAATGAGTCATTAAATTATTATAGTGAAACAAAATCTATTTAACAAAGGTTTTTACTTTTCACATTTTAGTTGTGGTACCTACACAAATTCGTATACCACCACTAGCTAAGTAAATAACAGTAACAGAACGTTATAATACTTAATGACGTAGCAGACAGCATAGATCTTTTTACTTGTTCTCTGGGTGAGTTCACGAAAATCACTATGTACAGAATATGTTATGAATATGATAAATAATAAAACTGTAATTGTAGCCACACTATTGAATTAGGACAATTCTGTAATGATAGTGATGATGAGTTGGTAAATAAATAAATAAATAATATTACATACATTATCATCAACATACACAAAGAGAAAAAGCACTTGTTATTGAAATTATCTCAAAAACCACTCATCAGCTATGAGGCCTTCGAAAATGAAAAGATTTAACAAAATTATAAATGACGAAGTTCTGAGGTAATAAATGTTTAATAAAAAATTAAACCGAAATTGACAAACTCCTCGTTAATTTGAAATCGGTCGCTGCGTCCCTTTAGTTACAATAACAATTAAAATTGACAAGAATCTGAAGCCATGAATATAACCTGCTAACATTGCTTGTCAACTAAAAGACCTATTATTCACTTATCCCTCGCATAGAAAATAGGGCAAACTTCTAAGTTGAACAATCCAGGCCGATAAGATCGAACTAAGTTCTTCTAGCCTTTGTTCGTAACTTTGGAAGTACTTGGACGTAGGTACGTACCCAAAGTCATTCAATTTATTGACCCGCCCGAAAGCAGAACTTTGGATGTCATTAAGGTTAACAGCTTTTGTCAAATGATTATTAGAAACTTACGAGTTGGTGGTAATTATAGTATAGTCATAATTTGGGGTATCTTGATTTGTTGGAGCTATTTGAAAATGGAAATGGTGTGGCCCTTTTTAAAATAAGGCTAATCTCAAGGTTACTGGTAGAAAATGCCTATGGCATTAAGTCCACCTCTGTACCTACATCTCTGTGCTTGAAGAATAAATAAATCTTATTTTTGTTTAGGGTAATAATAAGTTTGAAACTTGGAACTGAAAAGAATCAGCATTGGCTTCAACGTTGCAACGCTGCCAGCCTTTTGGGCACTTTTCCCGCTGACAGCGATGCGGAATAATTTTTTGATGCCCAATGACCTCTTCCCCACATATATTTTTACATAATATACATATATATTTTAGTGTTAGACTGTATATTATATTAAAAATTTGTCAAGGATAACACCATAAATAACGTACTGAAACTACCATATATGATAAATTGTGTTTATAATTTCTGTAAGTTATACGGTGAAGATAGCTCTACCTCTATACCTAGAGGGATAATGATTAAATTAATAATACCCACGTTTTCAGAGTTTCTTTGTAGGATAAAATCAAAAATGAAATTATCCGGAAAAGAACCAGAGTTACTGACATAGCTTGCAGAGTAATCAAACTGCAGTGAACTTGGGCTGGCCATCTATGTTGAAGGACCGATGGCTGGTGGAGCAGACGAGTCCTGGAGTGGAGACCGCGTACTGGCAAGTGCAGCGTGGGACGCCCCCCAGCTAGATGTACCGACGACCTTAAAAGAAGGTGGCTGGGACTGACTGGCTGCTGAGCTTGGGAGTGGCCTATGTCCAGCTGTGGACTGCGATAGGCTGAGCTGATCACGTTTTCGGGAATATCTAACACGTGATCAAGTAAACAGGTTCGTCATTGAAACGTGCCCAAAACTGTTATCATTGGGATAAGAATGGTTAAAGCTTATCTATTGATTATATTGATACAAGTACATCACACAAATAAATATGAAACATATCAATTGATTGTTTTCGGGTTATATCAGTAGGTGCAATACTGTTATAAGATCAAAAGAGCCTCCACGTTTGACAATACTCAAGTACCGACATTTTACTTTGTGTAAATTATTTAATCACCAAAAGGGAGAAGGAAAACATCGTGAGGAAACCGGTATGTCCTAGAACCAAAAATTCGAAGATATGTGACATCCACCAACCCGCACTGGGCCCGCGTTGTAGATTACAGCTCACTCCCTCTCACAGAGAGGAGACCTGTGTCCCAGCGGTGGGAACATTAATACGCTGATTAGGAAGAACGGACACGGGGCCCGCGTGGTGGATAACGGCCCACTCCCCAACCGGCAACGAGGAGACCTGGGTCCCAACAGTGGGCACATTATACGCTGATTATGTTAAGCTACGCTACGCCATAAACCGCTGTCTATCTTATCTTTTCTGCACGATAATTGTCGTGAAACTCATGCTTATTTGCATCCTATTTTATTTGTGACACCTTATCAGGGCGATGTACTCGTAGATATAGTCCCAGATTAGCCTGCATTCATTGAATAATAAAAGGTAAATGTGGTCAAATAAAAATATGTGTCTAAAGTGATGAATGTTATGAATTTATGATGGCATCCATACCTTCAGCCATATTTTTGGAATATGATGTCTTGCTGCATAGGACTGCAAGACTACATATTCCAAATATGGCTGCACCTACTTAAGAGGGTTTACGTCGTACGGCATTTAATACAAACTTTCAAGGCCTTATTTTTCGAAATGACTGAACCGATTTTAATGAAACTTCATACACATATATGGAGGATACAAAGGTCTAAAAACTTAGTAAAGAACATTTTCAAAAAATAGTGTTACTGCCAAGTTATCTGTTGTTAAATAAGACATTTCGAAAATGTTCTTAACTAAGTTTTTAGGCCTTTGTATCCTGCACATGCGTATGAAGTTTCATTAAAATCGGTTCAGTCATTTCGAAAAATAAGGGCTTGAAAGTTTGTATGATTTTCGGTACGACGTAAACCCTCTTAAACACTGTGTGTGCATACATACTCTACTACTTATTTATGTTCTATAAAAGTGGGATCGGATTGTGGGATCCCATTGGAATGAGTCTACTTGAGACTCTCTCTGTTCTCATCTTACCCAGAAGATTCATCCACAGTATCTCTTTCTACCATCAGACAGACACTCCGACATCATAAAAGCTCCCACAGACAGGCGTAAAGCGACAGCGCGACGCGACTCTAGTCGAACAATTTCTATAAAAAACTTCGTGGTCATTGTTATACCAGAATCGCATCGCACTATCGCGTCGCGCCTGTCCGTGGAAGCCTTAATTCCATAATAATTATATAAATATAGATGCACCTATAAATAAAAACATTCTCCTATGTAGACATAACAAAGTCTAGCCATGTTTGATAATATTCTTATACAAGATAGTTAAGTTTCGGGAGCGTTGCCGGAGGTTATTTAAAAGCAAACGAGGAGCCTTGCTTAGACGATGGTTTATTGAAGACTAAAGTTTAAAATACAATATTCTTATTTCTAATCGTGCACTTGTGAAATTTGAGTTATGACCTAAAAAACTGTAGACTTGACAAACTTAAACTTAATATAAATCAATGTCACATTACTTATATTTATCGCTGTGGCCGGGTGACACTTGAGTGAGTGTGAGAGCGACCCTTTGCAGCGCACCTAATCTAAACAAAATCTAAGTACCTAATAGCTAAAATGTACTTTACATAACTCTTACCCCCTCAAGTTCGAAATTATCGGAGGAATGATTACCACTGGAGTGCTTATCGTTACTTCGATTATTTCGATAGAGACTACATTTTAATTTTTATCTTTATTTTTTCTATTAACTTTTATTTTTAGTTAATTTATTTTAATAATATTTTTATTAACACTAACATTAACATTACCTCAATGACTATAACTATTAATTCGTAATTTATAAGTTTACATAAAATTATAAGAACTGTTGTTTCTAAATGTTATTTTTGAATTTTAATTAACAGGGTCCATAACTGTACTTTACCTTTAAGCCTTATGTAGCACCTTTAAGCACATTATGGTATGCAAATAAATGAAATGATTTCAAAAACTCTTAAAATGCTTATAACCTAAGTATGTACTTATAACTACGGATACAATTACAATTTGGTTTTACAACTAGCATGTTAACGTTTTAACTTTTGACGTTATTAACCTTTTCACTTTGGTTTTCACTACACTTTCACTAGATTTTAACAGGTTGAGTTTTCTTCAGATTCTTCTTGGTAGTGCGGTGAGGTTTCAGTATAGCTAGCAATCTTCCATCATGCGTTCAAATACGTGCCTTTTATTTTGTCTTTAGTTATTTTGCTATTGTAGATTTTGGTGAGCATGATTATCATTTACTGTGCAGAATATAATGTTCTCTTCTTATAGACTTTACTCGTATCTGGGCAGAGTTAATTTTCACTGGTACAGGGTAGCAAGAGTTGGTGTCGGTGGAAAATCTCATGAATGTCTTGCATTGCATTGCACTGCATATATATTCTATCGGTAGCTGTGGTCGTCCTCGTAATACAAGAATAACGCCTTGTAGATCTCGGTGCAAGGCCGGGAGAGCAAAACCATTTTGAGAACCTTTTACTGAGAGGTAAGGGTATTTAGGAATGATAGGATATTGTTGTTTGGTTAAAAGGATTAGTTAAGGTATGAGGTTGTCCTGTAGTAGGTATGTGTATTCATAATTTCTAAGTATGAATACTTATATTTAAAACGATCGTTATTCGACTTCTCTTAT
The DNA here is from genome assembly GCA_948150665.1 of Conistra vaccinii. Taxonomy (NCBI): domain Eukaryota; kingdom Metazoa; phylum Arthropoda; class Insecta; order Lepidoptera; family Noctuidae; genus Conistra; species Conistra vaccinii. The sequence continues at coordinate 19,655,218 of OX411318.1, forward strand.
ATTGGCTTTTATTATCTTTAATATTAGGCTCTAATAAAATTATGTTAAGGGTAATATGAAATGAAACTTAAATCTAAATCCATAATAATACCTAATCTACCGGAGCACATTGTACATAAATAATCATGTGCCAGGAGTGCGATAAGAGGCCTTAGAAGGTCGTTTAATGTCTTCTATTAGTACTTTTGTATCAAGATTTTTAATTTCACCAGAATACAGAACCTTTTGGAAACGAGGTTTATGTTTACTGCACCTATGGTTTACTCTTTTCATAATTAATATAGTATCGCCGTCTTTCATATGAAAAAATGTTTGACCACTGTGTTTTTCTTTTACTTTTTTCTTATTTTTGTTCGGAATACCGTAAAAAGAGTAGTTTTTAATAAGTACGCGGACTACTTCAGAAGTGGAGCGGTTGGATAGTGGGAAAGCCTGACCTAAGTTACTAAACGCGTCTATCATTGTTAAAAAGTAATTTCTTTTTATTGATAAAAGATTCATAAACATTACAGCAAAGGGCTTTTCCTGTGTTTGAGTCAACTGCAATTCCGGTTTTAAGGGTCTACGATCATATTTTAGTTTTTTACAGGTTTTACAACAGCTAAGGACTCTAGCAACTGTTATGTCCATATTTGTCCAATTATAATGCCGCTTTATTTTCATTAGTGTTTCCTTGATGCCACAATGGCTAGTTTTATCTTTATGGTACATGAGTATGACTGAACGTTGTTCGTGTTCATCTTCCAAATAAATTATTTTAGGTAATGAATCAGCAGTGAAAGTACTAGAAGAAGCAGATCGAACTGGATAAGGTGAGGTGATATCTGAAGGTGATGGAACTGATGGAGTAGTCAATGTTTTTGCAGAGTCGGTTTTTATTACTGGGCTATCGGCTCGTTCAGTTTTACCTATATTACCCTGCATAAATGTATTGCTATCATTATGGGTAAGTACATTTAATTCGATCTGTTCATTTAATTCGATCTGTTCATTTAATTCGATCTGGTCATTTAATTTGATCTGTTCATTTAATTCGATCTGTTTATTTAATTCGATCTGTTCATTTAATTCGATCTGTTCATTTAATTCAATCTGTTCATTTAAATCGCTTAAATGTAACAGTTGTTGTTCTTTGTTGACATTATCAGACTGGAAAGTTTGACCTTTTATGAATACTTTGGGATAGTTATCATCATTAGTGTAAAATATGTCATTATTATCAGAATCATAAGTAATCATGTTATGTCTAATGGGACGGGCAGTGCGCATAGAAACGTCATTGTCTTGAGAGTGGGGTATATTACGTTGTGGTTGGTGTTGTGGCGGTATGCCAAATTTATATTGCTGGTTCGGTGTGTTAAAATTGTTATTAAATCGCGGTCTAAATCCTTGTTGAGGTATAATATCAAATTTAAAATTGTTCTGGTTCTGAGGATAACCTAGATTTGGTCTAAAACCTTGCTGATTTTCTACATAAGATTTAAAATAACTTTGAGGCTGTTGTACTTCAGATTTAAAGTGAGTTTGGTTTGGTACACTAGACCTATGATTATTGGTATTAAAACCCGACGTAAAATTATTAGGCAACACATTATTAGGTTTTGATAGAGACTGAAATTTAAAACCTTGAGAGTTATTATTAAAAGAGAGATTTTGCTGAGGTGGTTTTGGACAATTTTTATTCTTTGAATTATATTGGAATTGGAAATTAACCTCTTCCATGACGACACTAAGAGCGTTTTCTAAACTCGTGCAATTCCTAAGCCTTACGATTCGGATTAAATCTTCTGGTAAATTATATAAAAACACGTTAAGAGCTAAATTATTATAAATTATCATTTTTGCAACTTTCATTTCCTCTCTAACAAGCAAGTTGACCTTGGAGAAGAGAGTGCTGCGAACTTGTTGAATCCTATTACAGAATTCCAAATATGTTTCATTAATTTTAATTTTTAAATTTTCTAGTTCAATAGCCACGCAGTCCTCTGATCTGGGGTCACCAAAATGTTGAATAAAAAGAGCTTTTAATTGATCCCAAGTTAAAATATCTTCCCTTTCGCTAATCAAAGCTGCTGCTTTACCACACCAACCTACTCGTAATTGCATGAAAATTGTAAATTGCCTGAGCTACGTTATTTGGACCGTTAAAATTACTTAATATGTACTCACATTTTTTTATAAATAAATTCAATATATTTTTATCTCCATCAAATCTCGGAATTATGTCTAGGATATCTTTAGGGATTATCTCAACATGTCCAGCTTGTTCCATTTTTATAATTATTTATTTAAACAAACTAGTACAAAAATTATAAAGTAATAACACTTAATAAGTCTTTAATTAAATATAGATTTACTTAAACAATAACTAATCTTATTCAATAAGCCTGCCGATTTTAGTGCAGAAGTCGAATAACTTTCAGCGATTTTTGTCTAAAAGTTATAGGATAGTCCTACAGGAATAAGTCTTAATGAAATTAAATATAGATTTACTTAAACAATAATAACTAATCTTATTTAATAAGCCTGCCGATTTTAGTGCAGAAGTCAAATAACTTTCAGCGATTTTTGTCTAAAAGTTATAGGATAGTCCTACAGGAATAAGTCGTAATAAAATTAAATATAGATTTAAACAATAATAACTAATCTTATTTAATACTCGTAAGCCTGCCGATTTTAGTGCAGAAGTCGAATAACTTTCAGCGATTTTTGTCTAAAAGTTATAGGAAAGTCCTACAGGAACCAACAACCACAGGAAATAACAAGGATGAGACGGGAACAGTAAAAAGTTCTAATTACAGTCTGCTCGATCCAATGCCTACCCGTAGAGCTGCTCGTGTCGTGGACAGGAACCTCCAGTCAGCACGCGAAGTGTTAACTTATTTATTTGGTTCGAGGATACCCGGAGCTGCGAGCAAGACCGATTTTTGTGTACTCGGACACAGCGTTATTTCGCGGATATCCTACCGGCTGCGCCAGTTAAGTTTCGGGAGCGTTGCCGGAGGTTATTTAAAAGCAAACGAGGAGCCTTGCTTAGACGATGGTTTATTGAAGACTAAAGTTTAAAATACAATATTCTTATTTCTAATCGTGCACTTGTGAAATTTGAGTTATGACCTAAAAAACTGTAGACTTGACAAACTTAAACTTAATATAAATCAATGTCACATTACTTATATTTATCGCTGTGGCCGGGTGACACTTGAGTGAGTGTGAGAGCGACCCTTTGCAGCGCACCTAATCTAAACAAAATCTAAGTACCTAATAGCTAAAATGTACTTTACATAACTAGATAACGTCTGTAACTATTTATATCAAAAACTAAAACTTCCGTTGTTGCAAATGTTCGCGAGAGTTCTCTGGTGTTACAAAATGCATTGTTATCTCTTATCTTCTTATATAAAGTGATAATACATAGCAAATAATGAAAGGTAAATAGGTAGTTAACTATTATTACTCTGTTTGAGTGCTTCTGTATGTTTCCACTGAAGTCGTTAATTGATTTAGATAAGAGCTGTCTGTTTTTCGTTTGCTGAGTGAAAATTGTTTCATTCAATTTGTAGTTTATGATATGTTTCGGTTTGTTAAAATGTTATCAATCAATCTATTCACAGGTGGATAGATTAAGGCAGGCAGGCAGGCAAGTGGGTACCGAATACGAGCGTGAGGAACGGGCGAGGTTGTCTATTGAAAACTTTTCAAAGGGCAAATTATATTTTTCAAGAAATTACGTATAGTGTTTTGTAGGGCAGTGTTTTTTTACAAAAAAGCTGAAGGTTTTATAAAACCATCAGCCACTGATTAGCCTGTTGCATTCGCTGAAGGAGTCATAATAAATTCTGATTCGTCATCGTCACTTAAAGCAACACGTGGCAAATAACCTTTTTTAACCTTTAGGGTGTGGCTAGACACGCGCTACTGGCTATATTTATTTTGCTCAAAGTGAGTCAACGAAAATGCGTTGCAATTCCTGTCCTACAATGTTGCGCACTGAATGCATAACGAGTCCTCACAAAGTAAGACAATACCTAGACTTGAAAGGAAAATCCTGGATTCATTCAGCGACAAAAATATGGTCTTTAGGGTAAAGCAATAAACTGTCCACACATGTGATACATGCATACATGAATAACAGCTAGGAATAACGTCCTGGCTGTAATTCATGTAGGTATCTTAGACAGTCGTTACGGCTTGACATAAGCCCGAAAGTCTGACAACCAGTGTCAGACTTTCGGGCTTCTCTTCCCGAAAGTGATAACCAGTTAAGTTAAGACTGGGTATCACTTTGCTGGTTTCACCTAGTAACTGGGTTCTTGGGTTGTGGAGGTCAGATAGGCAGTCGCTTCAATTAAAATACTGGTATTCAGCTGCATCCGGTTAGACTAAAAACCGACCGATTGTTGGTAAAAGGTTAGGCAGAAGCCGGCTGTCGCTTTACTTATCGTAAAGCAACAGCCGGCTTTTACCACACGAGTATAAATGCTACTCAGCGCTTTTACCAGAAATAGGTCAAATATCGGCAGCATAATGTACGTTTAGCAGTCAGCTTGTTCTAACTCGTCCGTACATGCTTTCAGTAATGTGGCGGCAAATGGAAAGTTCAGTGAACAAGACAAGCTGATCGAAAGCCGGGCTTCCGTTTTCTAAAGCTGATAACTTACTATGAGATATAATATGCAATGTGGCCCATGATCATGGGAAGGGGCGGTCTATCTTTAATATTTTTTATGGTACCTATATTCACGTTTTAATTTTTTTAGGCGCGTTTGCTATTTCTCCGATGTTATTGGCTCGATTTGGATTCTGTTATGTATTTCTCAAAAGTTTATGAGTTATTTGATCGGATTAACTAACTTTTTTTTATAAAAATCTGTTGACTATGAAAAAAAAACGGATGTGAAGACATTAAAAACACAATTGCGTACTTAAGTCAATAAAACTCCCAATGATTAAAAAAAAACAAAAAAGAAAAATAACTTGAAACTTATTAAAGATAGAACCTTAAAAAAATTTTAGAGGTAATCTTCGAAAAAAATCATGAATATTCAGAAAAATACGGCCGGGACATGCCCATGGGCGACATTGTATAGTATATCCCGAGATAACAAAAGAGAGATGTAATTGTATAGGTATTACATCTCAGTGTAAACGGTTCCATTTAAAAGTATGGTGAGATTTTTGAGCGATATTAATTTATATCTCGAGATGTATTATATATCTCATAGTGTGAAGTCAGCTTTAGGCTTGCAAACCATGTAGGTAATATGGCGATACGGCTAGCTGCCAAAACCACCTAGGCTAATATTGATTGGGAATTTATGTAAATAGTCTAGTATATTTAATAGGTGCTTTGTTTTACAAATAAGCATACAAAGGGGGTAGGCAGAAACTACACAACGCCACCTGCTACGAACGGCTACGATCCTTACATCAAAAAGAGCAAACGAATCAGCAGAAGTAGGTTTAAGGATTTTGCAGACCAGCGCGACTTGTTGCGCGACGCTACACGAATAATACAATTTCTAAGAAAATTTCACGGCATAACAATAACCGGTGTCACGTCTCGCGACAAATCGCGCTGGTCTACACAAGCCTTTACGTTCATAAATCTGGTCATCGCTAACTACCACTAACTACGCACCTGACTAATTTGAACTGTTGCCAATACAACAGATAAATATTGTAACTTATAGAACTCGGGCCACTAGCTTTCTGAAAACAGTGACAGAGAGTTTTTATTCTCCCATTTTGAGGCATTTTGTGAAGAGGATGGTCAAGTGAGAAACTTGTAGGCCTTGTAGCTTAGTTGGTCGTCTTCTGTGCAAAATGTTTCAAACTCAAATAATAATATTACTCACAAAAACAATGTTATAAGGATTTGATTAAATATTGTGACTTAGGAATCTACGAAACCTGACTAGTTTTATTTTATTGTTTTGTTTAGCGCAGCTGAAAATAACATTTGATCGCGGCTTTGGATTAAAATAGCGTCAATAAAAGACAAATTAATCACTTACCAGGCTTCCTCAAATAAATCAAACTTAATTAATTCGTACGTAACCGATATTCAACTTACGTAAACTCCTACTGATCAATGTGTACTAGTTTTATTTAAGAGAAACCAACAAAGTTCATTATTGTGTAACTAATTATGTAACTGTTCATAAACAAAAGACAGTTGATTAATAAGTGGCGAATTTTAATCAAAACAAATGATTATAGCTAGAAGTTTTAACAAAGAGAACATTGTTTAGATTTTGAAACTTGGAATTAAATGTTGTTACAAAGCTCAAATTGGGGAGGGGTGGGACCTGTGGCGGAGTGATAACGGCCGCACGGGTCAATCGATCAGGTTAAGCTACGCTTGCCGCGGCTGGTCCGTGGATTGGTGACCAGTTTTACATACCAAGAACTCTCCATGCCTCGGAAAGCACGTTAAGCCGTTTGCCCCGGGTGTCATTTTGGGATCTTTGACAGTCGTTACGGGTCGACAGAAGCCCGAAAGTCTAACAACCAGTCTTTCCAAGTGGTATCGTATTACCCAGTAACTGGGTTGTGGAGATCAAATAGGCAGTCACTCCATTCAAAATATTGGTATTCAGCTGCATTCGGTTAGACTAGAAGCCGACCTCAACATTGTTGGGAAAAGGCTAGGTAGATGGTGAGAAAGTGGGGAGGGAGAAGTGATTCGTCTTGCGGCTGAAATGATGATGAACAATAAGTCTAGTTATTTCTTTGAAGTATGGAAAAGTTCTGCTGCTCTCAAAACAGTGGAGGAAAACATCGTGAGGAAACCGGCATGTCCTAGAACCAAAAATTCGAAGACATGTGATCGATATCAACCCGCAGTGGGCCTGCGTGGTGGTTTACGGCCAACTCTTCCTCTCCGAGAGGAAGCCTGTGTCCCAGCAGTGGGATCATTATAGGCTGATTATATTATGGAAAGGACTATGGATAAAGTACAAGCACAATAAGTCCAAAGTTCCTTGGCTAAGGTAAAAGGCCCTACGACTATGAAAATTGCTCTCTTTAGGAATCTATAACGCCACGGGCATTGTTAATAGTAATAAGTTGCCAATATTTATGACAAAGATGACTAGTATCATGTGCTTGTAATTTCACCTAAATTCTTACCACTCAAACCAAGAGAAATAATAGCACTTGTTGCTCAGTGATTCGATGCTTGGTTGCAGAAATAACTTAAGTAAATAATTGTGGCGGAAACCGAACAAACCTTCTACAAAGAGTATGTATTTAACTTTAAAACCCACAAAACGATGCGGTATAAAAATAAAAATAAAAATTTTTATTTCATAGTCATGAGCTATCCGAATTTCAAAAATGGCGTGAGGCGTGAAAATTGATGGGCTGCTACAATGTATAATATAAGATTCCTATAATTAGTTGACTACCTAGTTAAAAAACCTAGTTAAACAAGGATTCAATTCCCTTTTCTATGTCCGAAATACAAACACGTTACAGTTTTAAAAGCGAAAAATGAGTAAACAGTATTTTACAGCCGGTGGTCGAGTTTTGGAATAAAACGGAAATTCATGCGTTAAATTTTACTTTGAGCTCCAATATTTTCATGAAAAGACTTCATTAAAAATGCACGCTAAAACTGAAACAATGAAACGCTGGTTTCAGACGAAAATGTACTAATAAGTTTCAAAAACGTTCAGTAGAGTTACCTTTGCCTTTTTTACCGCGTTTGCTTTTATTCTGCCATTCTGAAAGGAATCAGTAGTGAATTTTATTCCTCTGAATGATGACGTCAAAGGTGCAAGGTCCTATGCGACGTCTTTCCACATAATATTTTTTAAATTTAGATTTGGGTACTTACAAAATGTTATATAAATTCAAAAGGAATCAAAAATCTGTATAATATACCTATATTTATTCATCTAAGATACTTATGTACATGCATTAGTACCTACATTATATAAACAGATGCATAATGTTGACACTTTGTATGCACATGCTTTTAATATATAATAGGACAAGCAATTACATACGCAGAGCGCAATTAATTATAGCTTAACAGAAACGGCGCATTTTAATTAAAATTAATTCAATTTAAAACAACATACCTACTTTGTTATCACGAAGTATTATCAGTGATGAAAATAAACCTATGTTACATAAGTGCAACTTACATACATATTTGTGTACCTATAGTATTCTAAACGTACTTGCGTCTATGTATACTGTATACAATATGTAAAAAAACTGTCCGGTCCGAAAGGTGCACGCACATAGCTCCTGCTATAGTATTACCAAAAATTAATAAAAAAATCTTTTTATTAATGAAAATAAAAAAGCTACTGCTATTTAAAATTCACATTTTTAGTACTTAAATTACCCTAAATCCAAATGAGAAGGGTAGTTATGACTTGTAGACATCCGCTAAATTCACCATAGAAAAAAAAATGTCGTGATATTGTACTTATGTTTTCCTAATAAATTACCACATAAATAGACTCAGTACAATGCCTAAAAACACCCTGGAGGATCAAACAGGTTTTTTTTTACATGTTGTATTGATTGTGTACCCAAGTAGACCGCTCCAAACACAATTTCACGAGGTAGGGAACTATAGACCAATCTAACAACCAGTGAGAGTACCGTGCTATCAGACCATGTCCCACTTGCTGGATTCTCCTCAGTGCCCATCAGTTGGATGCAATTTTTTCGACGAGATCACAGCTTTGATATTATCAAAGATATATATATCTCTAGATAGACATCTAGATATATTTGATATGTTAGATAATAATAATCAACCAAAGTACCGTCAACACGAAAATAAGGAGACTGTATACTTGTATAGATATATTATACAACACCTACCTACACGTGGCGTAGATAATATACGTTGTAGATAATAATTATGTATAGGACATGTGTTGAGTCAAAGTGCGAATAAACTGATAACAATGGCCAATAGGATTTTATGCACAATTACTAATAGGATTTTATGCACAATTAGGTAGATAGAGCCGGGAAGTTAAAGACTATATTTCTTTAACGTAGTTAATAATACTATACACAGGCTACGTTATGAAAGAATAGTCGAGAGTATACATGATGCCTCCCAAAGGCATCTGACCCTCCCTTTTAAAGTTAATTTTAGATAATTTTACCATGAATATTCAGAAAAAAAAAGTAAAAATATTTATTTAGGAACAACAACAAAATTAACATACTTAAATTACAATGGAAACGAGGATAGCTACAAAAATTAAGAACTGTGTCGCAGCTATCAACGCCTGTCTAAACATAAGATGCACATTGTTCCAAACTAATCTGTGACATGGGTACAGTTTAGCTAACTTTAGTGAGTTTAAAAAAAAAATAAAAAAAACCATCAAAGTTTGCATGTTGGTAGGTGTGTGGTGTAGAGAGTAGTGTATTATTGTGAGTGGGGTGTGTGTGGGTGAGTGTGTGGGTGTGTATGAGCTAGTGTGTGTGAGTGTGTGTGTGTGAACGAGGATGTGTGTGAGTGCCAAGACTAGTTTTAAGTTTCCACAATTTTAAAGAAAAATATGGGCGGTCACATTTATTGCCCTTGGGTGGCATTGTATTTTATTATACTTAGATAGGTACTCAATAAATATTGTCTCAGGGAAAATCACCGTGAGAAAACCCTAGCAGAAAAACATATAAAATCATAGGTAAAACCTCAAGAAATAGTGGTGATCGTGAAAATGCGTAATGCAGAAACATAGACACTCACTTTCGCATTTATTATTTTAGTATCAGGAGTACGATCATTAATGGACATTAATATTATGGTAATTCATAAAAAAATACCACATAGCGGTAAAAATTGTCAACTCGAACATTAAGGCCGGACTCAACACTCAAGCATTACTCAAAACTAGTTTCAATCAATCAAAGGCTTTAAACGAGTTTTAAATAATGCTTGAGTTTCAAGTGAGGTTCTGTAATCCTTACTGTGCGTTTGCACTGACGAAACATCACGACAAAACATGTTGACATCTCTAGTTCCTGTCAAACATTGTATGGAAAATTTACAGAAAATAGACATCCCAACATGTCTTGTTGGGAATGTTTCGCCAGAGCAAACGCCCAGTTAGATAGGTACAACCACATACAGCCACCAGGCATTGCAGTTTTCTAAATCGCTTTGTTGTGTGAGAGAAAACTCTATCGCCTCTACTTACGAACTATCTGGGGGTTTATATTTAAACGTTGCTTAAAGTTAAGTGACGTTCAAACGTCAAATATGTATGGGTAAACAGTCGCTAATCATTATTTAACTTTAAGCAACGTTTACAAATAAACCCCATAATGTCCCATACATTGTTTTCGGGAAATAATAAGTGCAGCAACAAAAGTTTTCTTTAGCACCTGCAACCTAGCGTCTTTTTTTATATGTAGGCTACGAGTTAATAGAACAGCTTCAATTATATTAATTCATCATCTTTACTATTCCAACAGAATATCAAAAAACCAGCGTCAATTTACAAAAGTAAATTAATATGACTCAGCTACCGATAAATGTATTTACTTCTGAATTGATAACTCAGCGACTAATGTTGTAAGTGAGCTACTTTATATATTCTAGAGATTCAACATCTGTCTGCTAATAAAATCAAATTCCAGCCTCAAAATTAGCAATCAAAGTTTTTTATTCAACAACTAAATTAATAAATCATATTCTTTTTTCGTGAAAATTAGCAACACAAGCGAAAGAATATACTGTGCACACGCTAAAGTTATAAAAGGACCATGCGTCATTTTGGTACCAACGCTCAACAGTGATGAAACTCATGCCATGTGAAAGCTTTTGGGGTATTATTTAATTTATTCTATGGCAGCTAAGTCGAAATCGAGCGCGAACATGGTGTTTTGGAACATTAAAAAAGGTTAGGTTATGTTTGGTTAGGATAGGTTAGGTTAGGTTGATCTCATGATTCCCGGTCTAAATTTTGGAAGGGGGAACAATGGGGTGGTTTTCAGTCAATAGGATTCTGACAGATCCCTTCGCCCGCACCAGGGCGGAGGACTTCCATGAGGATATTCCAACCCGGAAAAAAAAAAAACTTAGGTTAGGTAAGAGTATGTAGGTAGATAGGGTAGGTAGGTATGTAGGTAGGTAAGGTAGGAAGGTACCCTTTTTGGTTAGGTTAGGTTAGGTTCACCGTGCCGTGCGGAGGAAGCGGAATCTCGGGGCAGGGTGATGTCAGCGGTGTCGTTGGACATCTCCAATGCATTCAATACCCATGCGTCATTTTGGACGCCACTTTCAACAGTGATGATACTTATGCCAAGTGAACACTTTTGGGGTATTATTTCATTCATAATATGACAGCTTAGTCGAAATCGAGCGCAAACATGTGTTTTGGAACATTTTCAATACTGAGAAACTAGAAAATAAAATTCATAGTAAATAGTAAAGTTTTTCTTGTTTTTTTTTTTTGTGTACATGCGCATGCCCTGTGCACGCAGGCACAGTATAATAAATCGCCTACCCCTTCCGCTCCGGCTTCTAACATTACCATTAAAAACAAAAATAAATGTTATTAGGTATTTTCTAATGTTAAGCAAAAATAATTAATTACTTAATTAAGCATTCAGAGATGTTATTATTATTTTCATAATTATACAATGCTTTCTGTTTTATTTGTCCCTAATTATACTTTTTTTTAATGTTCAAAACCACCATGTTCGCACTCGATTTCGACTAAGCTGCCATAGTATAAATTAATTGATACCCCAAAAGCTTTCACATGGCATGAGTTTCATCCCTTGATATGCTTTGTTGTTGCCACCTTGAATATCCTCATGGATTTCCTCCGCCCACCCGTGGATGTCCTCCGCCCTCTCATGAATGCGCTCCGCCCTTTCATCCCACCTAACCTAACCTAACCTTTTTTGAATGTTCAAAAACACTCAGCTGCCATAGTATAAATTAAATGATACCCCAAAAGCTTTCACATTGCATGAGTTTCATCCCTAGCCTAACCTAACTTTTTTTGAATGTTCAAAATCACCATGTTCGCGCTCGATTTCGACATAGCTGCCATAGTATAAATTAAATGATACCTCAAAAGCTTTCACATGGCATGAGTTTTATCCCTAACCTAACCTAACCTAACTTTTTTTTAATGTTCAAAAACACCATGTTCGCGCTCGATTTCGACTTAGCTGCCATAGTATAAATTAAATGATACCCCAAAAGCTTTCACATGGCATGAGTTTCATCCCTAACCTAACCTAATTTTTTTTTAATGTTCATAATCACCATGTTCGCGCTCGATTTTGACTTAGCTGCCATAGTATAAATTAAATGATACCCCAAAAGCTTTCACATGGCACGAGTTTTATCCCTAACCTAACCTAACCTAACTTTTTTTGAATGTTCAAAATCACCATGTTCGCGCTCGATTTCGACTTAGCTGCCATAGTATAAATTAAATGATACCCCAAAAGCTTTCACATTGCATGAGTTTCATCCCTAACCTAACCTAACCTAACTTTTTTTTAATGTTCAAAATTACCATGTTCGCGCTCGATTTCGACATAGCTGCCATAGTATAAATTCAATGATACCCCAAAAGCTTTCACATGGCATGAGTTTCATCCCTAACCTAACCTAATTTTTTTTTAATGTTCGTAATCACCATGTTCGCGCTCGATTTTGACTTAGCTGCCATAGTATAAATTAAATGATACCCCAAAAGCTTTCACATGGCACGAGTTTCATCCCTTACCTAACCTAACCTAACTTTGTTTGAATGTTCAAAATCACCATGTTCGCGCTCGATTTCGACTTAGCTGCCATAGTATAAATTAAATGATACCCCAAAAGCTTTCACATGGCATGAGTTTCATCCCTAACCTAACCTAACCTAACTTTTTTTGAATGTTCAAAAACACCATGTTCGCGCTAGATTTCGACTTAGCTGACATAGTATAAATTAAATGATACCCCAAAAGCTTTCACATGGCATGAGTTTCATCCCTAACCTAACCAAATTTTTTTTTAATGTTCATAATCACCATGTTCGCGCTCGATTTTGACTTAGCTGCCATAGTATAAATTAAATGATACCCCAAAAGCTTTCACATGGCACGAGTTTTATCCCTAACCTAACCTAACTTTTTTTGAATGTTCAAAATCACCATGTTCGCGCTCGATTTCGACTTAGCTGCCATAGTATAAATTAAATGATACCCCAAAAGCTTTCACATTGCATGAGTTTCATCCCTAACCTAACCTAACCTAACTTTTTTTTAATGTTCAAAATTACCATGTTCGCGCTCGATTTCGACATAGCTGCCATAGTATAAATTAAATGATACCCCAAAAGCTTTCACATGGCATGAGTTTCATCCCTAACCTAACCTAATTTTTTTTTATGTTCATTATCACCATGTTCGCGCTCGATTTTGACTTAGCTGCCATAGTATAAATTAAATGATACCCCAAAAGCTTTCACATGGCACGAGTTTCATCCCTAACCTAACCTAACCTAACTTTGTTTGAATGTTCAAAATCACCATGTTCGCGCTCGATTTCGACTTAGCTGCCATAGTATAAATTAAATGATACCCCAAAAGCTTTCACATGGCATGAGTTTCATCCCTAACCTAACCTAATTTTTTTTTAATGTTCATAATCACCATGTTCGCGCTCGATTTTGACTTAGCTGCCATAGTATAAATTAAATGATACCCCAAAAGCTTTCACATGGCACGAGTTTTATCCCTAACCTAACCTAACTTTTTTTTAATGTTCAAAATTACCATGTTCGCGCTCGATTTCGACTTAGCTGCCATAGTATAAATTAAATGATACCCCAAAAGCTTTCACATGGCATGAGTTTCATCCCTAACCTAACCTAACCTAACTTTTTTTGAATGTTGAAAAACACCATGTTCGCGCTCGATTTCGACTTAGCTGCCATAGTATAAATTAAATGATACCCCAAAAGCTTTCACATGGCATGAGTTTCATCCCTAACCTAACCTAACCTAACTTTTTTTGAATGTTCAAAAACACCATGTTCGCGCTCGATTTCGACTTAGCTGCCATAGAATGAATTAAATAATACCCCAAAAGCTTTCACATGACATGAGTCTCATCACTGTTGAGCGTTGGTACCAGACTCCATACAAAGTTGCCCATGGTCCTTTAAAAAGAAATTACGTAAGGCGACAACCTCATTATACACCGGCTTGTAGTTAATAGGTTGAATCTGTTCCAAAACCGAATCGGGGCACCCCGACTTTACGTAGTCTTTTGGCTCCTACCCCTAGAGTGTATATAAAAACCGGAGGCGCGGAGGGAGAGCAACCCCCGCCCGCTGTAACAAAGCATAGGCACCCGTGCGAGCCGTAGCGGCTGAGGCTGGTCGCCGGCGGCGACCAGCAAGCCGAAGCTGCGGAGGTGAGCATGGGTGCCTATCCTTCGTTACGTAAGGGCGAAGGGGTTGCACTTCCCGCAGCGCCGGAGACGATGCAGAAGCAACTTACTGTTTTGAGGTTAGGTTAGGTAGGTAAACCTATGCTACTGCCATTTAAAATTATCTGATTTATAAATAAAATGGTTGTTTAGTTTTAATTTTCCCTAAGGTGTGTCCAAACACAAACAAACACAGAGTTGCAGATGTTTGTTTTTGATGACAATATAAAAATATTGTCTGACTTGACTATTGTCAAGTCATCAATTACATATGGTAACATTATAAATAGATAGGCGAATACATGAAATTAGAGCTTTCATTGACAATTATTTGATGACAATAACACGGTAATTTTATGTTCAAATATAGTAGATTCAGTCATCAATTAATTTGCTAACGTATAAAAATAAAGGTGACTTTAAGAAATTAGAGTACGTTGATATTATTTTATAGATGCAGTTGATACACTTATTAGAAGCTGGCAATGCGTAGACATATCAAAAATTTTGTTGCATTTAAGAATTATCACCATGCTGCGTCATATTAACAGTAGCTTGTTTTACAATATATGGTCGCTTGAAAATCATTTATTAGACGCTAAAAGTTTGTCGCTGACCTATTAATTCATTAGACAACTAAATATATTTGAAGACGAGAATGACATTTTAAAGAAGCTGCATTAATTAGCACCCATTGTTTTCTATCAATTAACGATAAGCTAATTTACTTGCTTGTTGTCATAACGGCTGCTAATTGTAACTGTCACGTTAGCACCAGCGTGTGAACGATAGCTAATCAAGGCCGGGCCACCACGAGACATGAAGTAATTAGTGATGCGAAATTTATGATATCTTCTGATGTTCGGACTTTAATAGTGATTATAATAGGGATTTGTAATCACAACTCGTACTGAGTGGCTTTCAAAGCCTACGTAAACGCGATGCAACGTTGCGACGCCATTCTGGTAGAATAATTTTCATAAAGTTTTCATAGAAATAGTTCTACAAGAGTCGCGTCGCGCTGTCGTGTCGCGCCTGTCTGTGGGAGTCTTGAATCTTTCTTACAGTACGAACAGAACGAGATCTTTATTTTTCTTTCTTTCAGATTCCTTTAGTCAAGGCATCACTATTCAATAGACTGCTATTGAAATTTAAGTTTAAGTAGGAATATGTACCTAGTTTCTTTTGCTAAACTTTATAAGCGAAGTTCTTTCTCACGGCTAAAAGAAAACTAAAAATGCTCTTGGAAAATGGATCCCTTCTATATTCTCTCGCCAATTTCCTCAGCGAAAATCGAGACACGCTAAAAATACAATTTAGTCATACTAAAACATTGTGCCTATCCAATACTCTGATAAAAGCGTGCCCCGAGGACAAGTCGTAACTCTGATCCGTTTTATCAGAAATTATTCTAGGAAAAAAAAATTACGACCAAAGCTAATGCTCATTTTTACTGGAACACTAAGCGACAATGTAGAGCGCTGTTGGATTTTCAACGCCCCGGCTGAGCGCCGAAAGTTGTAAATCCAACAGCGGGCTTTTTATTTATGCATTTGTTTTGGGTGTTGTCTAATGTTCGGGAAAATGGGCATAAGTTTAGGAAGGGAAGTTTATGAAGGCTCGGTATTATGAGCCACAAGTCAACATAGATCAATCATATTGTTTTGTCAACAATTGTGATTTTTATTCCAGTGGAAGTTGATTGCTGATTATTTTCAGTGTTTCATATCTAATCAAAGCTTAGCAAAGTGCAATCAAAAGGTGTGACTGATTAGGATATGGTTCCTTAGATTTAAGTTTTTAAATATTTAAATTCAATTACTTACGCCATAATGTTCAACAATAACAAAAGCGCCAGTCAATGTTGAAAATTATGACGGAATTCGTCAAAATATTCCAAATTCATTTTATGAGCGGAGGGGTTCCGCATTTGCTGGTACTCTAATATTTGTCTTAGTCAAAAATACCACCTGTAGCTACATTTTTGATAAGTTTTTGATATTAATTGTCTCTGAGATGAAATTGTTACTTGCATTAGAACGTTCTTAAATACGGGAATAGGTCTCCCGATCTTTTATAGTAGGTACCTACGATTTCAGCAATACAGCTTGTTTAGTTTCCTCTACTAGGTACTTAGTAGGTAGTATATCAAGAATTACAATTTACAATTACAACTTACAACTGTACAGATAATAGGGGACAGGGGAAAATAAACTATTTAGTCCGTCAGTCAGATAATAAAAAATATTAAGCCGGCCTCCGACGGTGCGCCATATCGCGGACGCACGCGCACGCGCCCGCACGACCACGGACTACGCACCACGCACCAAGGCAACTCCGACGGTGCGCGATAACGCGGACGCACGCGCACCGCGCACCAAGGCCATTCCAACAGTTCGCGTTATTGCGGACGCACGTGCACCAGCCCACATGGCCGACGACCACGGACAGCTACAAACCAAATCCTCTTCCAAAGGTGCGCGTCAGTCTGTAGGCTTTGATTGAGATTCAAAGGCATTTTGTCGTTCCAAAATGCGTATAAAAGAGAACGTATCGCTGCAGCTGCGGCTCTTGTGGTTTTACGATACCTACTTAATAATTTTGTCGATAATTACGATAGTTTTCTCTTTAATCGTATTATTAAACAAGTGTAATCTATAAAAACGCTTTTTACGATTTGTTTACCTTTAATTAATTACCTAAACCAATTGAGTTTATTTTGTTAACATTTTTAATTGTGAGAGCCGCACGGGCGCGGCGATACGATGGCATCGTCCTACTGATCACTTAAGCCTCGTGCAGACTGGCGCGACACGACAGCGCGACGCAACACCGGTAATAATATTTTGTCTACCGTGAAGTTGTGTTAGAGTCACCTCGCGCCAGGCTGCAAGAGGTTTAAGTGATCAGGGGGACGATGCCATCGCGTCGCCGCGCCGCGCCGTCACCGTATGCAACATTGCCAGCTCGCTGCCGCGTCACACGCGCCGCGCGCCGCCGCCGCGCCGTAGATTGTAAAGTGATATGGCAATAAAGAAAATTATTTAAAAAACAAAAAAACCCGACTGCAAAAACACATAAATGATTTTCTTTATTTCAAGCTTTTTAGTGTTTAGTTGTATCAATATATCTAAATTTGGAATTGACTCATTACTAGCTTTTATTTGATACCAATATTGTTGTAATTTATTTAAAAAAAAACCTTCCCTTCCCTTTTTTTGTATTTGCAGATACAATAGATAAATATTGTAGAGCCTATGTCACTCCCACAATTGACGAATCTAACGACACCTCATAATTATGTTAAAATCCATCAAGCCGTTTAGGTTTCAGAGCGTGCCAAAGAAATAGACATACATACATAATATGCGTTCGCAATTCATTTGCCAAACATGTAAACAAACACGAGTTTTAGGAAAAACAACTGTAATGCCTACATATAAGGTTCAGTTTGCGCTACAACTTCATATTTTTTATGACTTATCCAACAGTACTAGTCAGTCTAAAATCAACTTTATTTACACAAGCATAAAGTTGATGTTTGTCTAAATGGAAAACTCGTGTTTGTTACATATTTGGCAAATACATTGCGAACGCAGATTACATACTCTCGAAAAACATTACCCTCCTTCTGAAGCAGTCGGGTAAAAACAAGCGGAGATGCGGCTCGGCAACGGCGCGGCTGCGGTGCCATCTACACGAGCCCTTAGGCATTGATTATGTTTTATGTTACTAAAGCCCGTCATAAATGTTAATTGTAAAAAATATATTTATACTCTTAACTGTGCGTTTGCACTGGCGAAACATCTCGACAAAACATGTTGAAATCTCTAGTTCCTCTCAAACATTGCATGGAAAATTGACAGAAAATAGAGATCCCAACATGTTTTGTTGTAAATGTTTCGCCAGTGCAAACGCACAGTAATTACTGGCACTGGCAACAACAAACAAATTATAATAAATATGATAAGGTTGAATTAAAATAAATATCTACTTACCTCAGAATTCTTTGTTTTTTTTGGTTTGTATACACGGTCCAAAAAACTAGACATTACGTTATAAAAGGGCCATTCCGGTTTGTGTATTTCGTCAGCACCACTACCAGTTCCCATAGACTCTTTTACTTTGGATCTTTGCCTTCTGTACGTCGACATTAAATTATCTCGCTTTTTTTTATTTCCGTAATTGTAATAGTATCATCCTTTAGGTTTCTTTTTATTCTGTTCCATGCATCATAAGAATCATTTTTGTTTCTGTGTTCTGGTGCCGCTGCATTCCATAGCGTGGGTTCGTTTTGATAAAGATTTAAAAAATCAAAAACAAGCGTTCGTCCACTCCATTATTCACAATATTCACACTACGTGAGCAAGAAAGTTCGTGTCCTTCACCACACAATCCTCACTTTTGAAAAGTTCATGAAATTGAATTTTGAAAACGCCAAAAAATAGTCAAGAAATAGTCATAAATAGTCACCAAAGTTAAAAAAATAGTCGCATTAAGATTCCGAAGTTATAGCTATAAGTTGGTGAGGATTGTGGGGTGAACGTCTCCACACAATCCTCACCTCAGTGCAAGCAAACGGCTGGGAGTATCGACTTGGTTTCAATTCCAAAAAATAGTCAATAAATAGTCGTAACGCTATACCAAATCTCGAAAATAGTCATTAAGAGGTTCCAGAGATATAAAGGTGTCTTGGTGAGGATTACGTGGTGAGCTTTTCTCGCCACAATCCTCACCTGATTACCGCGGAATGCTTACGTTTTTTCATTTGAAATTGGTGTCAAAAAAAACTTTTTGCAAAAAAAGAACAACCGACTTCCAAAAAAGACACTACAAAGTCAAAAATAACTTTTATTTCGGAAGTCGGTGTATTTGGTTTTGAACTTAGGTTTTTCGCCACCGACTTCCGAAATAAAAGTTATTTTTGACTTTGTAGTGTCTTTTTTGGAAGTCGGTTGTTCTTTTTTTGCAAAAAGTTTTTATTTTGCACTTTTTAGTTGTGGTACCTACCTCATACAAATTCGAATACCACTAACCTGCTATGTAAATAACAGTGATTGGAAGTTATCATTATATCATCCAAATAAACTAAGTGGGAAAAATACGTATTATTGAAGCTAACTCAAAAACTATCCAAGTAAAGGTAATAAAATTAATATGGGACCACCTCGGGAGCATACCCTTTCAAACAAAAAAACAATTTTTAAAATCGGTCCACAATTGACGGAGAAATCGCGTAACAAACATACAAAAAAAAAAAAAAAAAAAACATAGGGTAAACTCACCAGTAACTGGCCACTTAAGCACATCGCCAAGTTCATGTCATTGTTATGACCAAATGTGTCAAGAAATTAATATTCTTAAATTACCTATGGTTAAAGTGTGTATACGTTTATCGATATTGATGGGTAAAAAAATCAATAAAACAAAATTATGTAGAAACATTTTAACCGAATGAAAAATTAGTTATTTTTAATAGTAACTGGCCATCAAATTTAGAAATTAGCCACCATAATACTAATAATTGGCCATGTTATAATAATCATCAAAAACAATATTAAAATATAGGATAAAGTCCCTAAATTAGAAGTACAAATATTTAAAAAACTTAATAAGGCAAATTCTGACAATTTTGTACTTAATTCGCTACAAAAAATCAACATCTTAGCTTATATTTCCTAACAATTTTCTAGACTCATCTTGACTATTCATTGTTTTGCTTTTAGCAGTCTTATTCTTTGTATTTTTAATCCTCCTCCTATAATCATTCTTCTGCCATTATCCCAATTTATTTGTAGACGGCGTAACATGTCCGTTTCTTCCACACTTCTCTGTTAGTCGTCATCGCGGTAGTCACCTCCTTTCTAGCCATGTCATCTTTGCCACAGCCCATCCATCGGTTCTTTGGTCGGCCCTTACTCTTATAGCCATCGAAATTCATACTCTCAACTATCCTCACGACATTTTCCTCATTCTTCTTTATTCTTTATCCTGTATTAAACTTTGAGTTAGGATTTCGTATTTTAAATTGGATACTACTTCAATCAATCAATCAACTCAGCCTATCGCAGTCCACTGCAGGACATAGGTCTCGCCCAGGCTGCGCCACAACACCCCGTCTTCCGCCTTCCGCATCCAGTCCGTCCCAGTCAACATTTTAAGTTCACCGGTCCATCTAGCTGTGAGGCGTCCCACACTACGCTAGCCGATATGCGGGCTGCACTCTAGGGCTCGTCTGCTCCACCGGTCATCGGTCCTTTGACAAACATGGCCAGCCCACTGCCACTTCAGCTTGCTTACTCTGCAGGCTATGTCGATAACTCCGGTTCTTTTCCGGATAGCTTCGTTTCTGATCTTGTTCTCCAAAGAATCTCCGAGCATAGCCCGCTCCATAGCGCGCTGAGCGATCTACACTACTTCTGGGCACGCAAAATTTTTTTCCTGCTTGACGAATCGAACCTTCAACGTTTTCAATAAATTTTATAGTCTTTTCTATTGCTTCTGGCGTATTTTTAAGGACATTTTGGAAAATCTGTGTAATAAAAAATATTCCGTCAGTAACTGGCCATACAATTGGCCACCCATGCCAGTTACTGATAAATGTGTATATTTTTATTTGATATTTTTTTAGGAGATAGTATACCTTATGCAACTACTAAATACGTCTCATTTTTGATAAAATTCGAAGATTAGTTTATAATCTAGTAACTGGCATGGGTGGCCAATAATTGAAAATAATCAAAAATGTCGATCAATAACAAGCCACCCGCCTAATGTTGGTTTACAATAGATGCTGACAAAATTGAACTTTTAAAAAGGATCACTTACCATCTATACAACACACTAAACACAATCGACTGACGTTTACTACACAAAATACCACAAAATTAATTTTTTACATCAAGCGTTACGTTAAGATTTTTGTAAAGACTTACCGTCCATATGAGTAAACATACCGTGCATGCACGCCGGCTGTCACAAAATGATCGATATTTTTGGCAATAGTGTCCTTATTGGAAAATAAAATTACTTTACATAAAGCTACTTGAGTAGGCAATACCGAAAACAAATAACAGTTGGCGTACTGTGAGCGTAATTCTTAATTTATGCAGTTGAAGTGTATAGTGGCCAATTATTGAAAGCGGCTAGTTACTCCTCGGTTTACCCTACAGATGAATTGAGAACCTCCTCCTTTTGGAAGTCGGTTAAAAATAGTCAAGAAATAGTCGTCTCCAATCACCATAATTTCGACCTGGTTTAATATGCAGAAGTATGTTAAATTTCCATCTAAACTTCTACATACATTATGTTTTGGTAAAGTCGCGAATACTTAAATTGCAAATTTATTTTAATATTGTTGTATATTAATATACGGTAATAAAATATTGTAGTTACTTACGTTTTTATTATTTCTGTCAGAGTTTAATAAATACCAATCTACCTGTACAGTTCGCGTCAAATAACTTTGCCGCTCTGAAGTAGGCTACAAATGACAGCGCAGTAGTCAATCTGCCTTAAAAAACCGGTCAAGTGCGAGTTGAACTCGCGTGGACAGGGTTCCGTACGATGAATATGTTATATATACAGGGTTATTTGTAAAACACCAGCAACCTCTTAAGAGGTCATTGTACTCATCATTATGAACAACTTTTACTATGGGACCAAACCTGAAAACGCGAAGAGGTTGCTGGTGTTTTACAAATAACCCTGTATATATAGCATATTCATCGTACGGAACCCTCTCCACGCGAGTTCAACTCGCACTCGACCGGTTTTTTTTTTAACTAAGTAAGTACTATTTTATTTTGTACTTTTAAGTCTAGTAGGTATATTCATTTAATTAAAAATAAAACAACGAAGTTTTGACTTGCCCGGTTTACTATAAAGAGCCACTAAAGAAATTAGCTATCCACCTCCTAGCTCAATAATCAGACCCACGACACCAAGGGCAATATATTGGACTCATCAAACCGAATTATATGACTTAAAACTCGAAGAGTTTACTAATAGCCACTTAACAGTTCTAACTATCCACCTCCTAGCTCCATCATCAGACCCTCGACACCAAGTGCAATATATTGGACTCATCATACCGAATTATATGACATAAAACTCGAAGAGTTTACTAATAGCCACTTAAGAGTTCTAACTATCCGCCTCTTGGCTCCATCATCGGGCACTCGACATCAAGTGTACTATATTGGACTCTTCAAACCGAATCATACGAGCCCAAATTCCAGGGGTTTACTAATACCACTAAAGAGTTCCACTATACACTTTCTGGCTCCATCACCAGACCCTCGATACCAAGTGCAATATATTAGACTCGTCAAACCGAATCATATGAGCTCAAACTCGAGGGGTTTACTAGTAACCATTGAAGAGTTCCACTATCCACTTCCTGGCTCAATCATCAGGCCCTCGAGACCAAGTGCAATATATTGGACTCGTCAAACCAAATCATATGAACCCAAACTCGAGGGGTTTACTAGAAGCCGCTGAAGAGTTCCACTATCCACCTTCTGGCTTCATAATCAGATCAGCTCCAAGAGATACTAAATTATTGTATTGTCATCGAACCTTGATAAATCTATAACATTTGAATGAAACGTTTACCTAGGACAAACTGTCCAGTGAGGTAGGTTCAATTTCGAGAATGGGGTCAATCGTGGAATCCGGCTCCACTGGGCAGTGTTCGCGAAGCTACGCAATATCGTCTCGTCTCACATACCGCAGTCGGGACCAGTGCGTGTTGCCAGTGATGACCTATGGAGCAGAAACACGACGTAATAGCTCGCAATAGGCCTCATTAGAAGGCTGAAAGTCACCCAAAGGGCAATGGTGCTGTGCTTAGAGTTTCCATGACGTCGTGATCTAATCAGAAATTAAGAGATTGGCAGGAGAACCAAGGTAGCCGACATAACTCGAAGAATTGCCAAACTTATATGGCAGTGGGCAGGGCACATTGCTCGCAGAACAGATGGCCGATAGGCCTGGGGCCGAAACGTTTTGGAGTGGCAACCGCGTACCGGAAGAGGAAGAGGAACTGATAACTGGAAATCTCTGTTTCTATGAAAATCGGTCTAATTTGACTGTAACACTATTTTTGAAAAATGTTCTTAACAACATTTTTAGACCTTTGTATCTTTGAAATAAAGGAAATAAAATGATTAAATGTCGAATGAATCATCCCT
Organism: Conistra vaccinii; assembly: GCA_948150665.1. NCBI lineage: Eukaryota > Metazoa > Arthropoda > Insecta > Lepidoptera > Noctuidae > Conistra > Conistra vaccinii. The sequence goes on from OX411318.1 coordinate 19,678,846, forward strand.
CTGACGCACTATTTTGCTCATTGGAAACAGGCTACATGGTTCCCACAATGGCGCACGAGCTAAAACTGCCATCGGATTACGTCCTGTTTTAGGCTGAAAAATCCAGTTGTCTCCAACTGGCGGCAATTGGTTAAAATCTCCTACAGAAATAATAGATTTACCAGCAAATGGGATGTCTGTATGGATAAAAAACTTTTTTGCAAAAAATTAAACCGACGAAAAAAAACTGAAAGGCGAAAAATAAAAACTTTTTTGCAAAAAAAGCGAAAAATAAAAAATAACTATGTATTTAGTGACAAATTGATGACCTTCAAATAACAAATTTTGAGGCGGCGCCTAAAACACATTCAAAGAAGATCTATCAAGCTAACATTTTACGCTATACGTAATTATAATATGTTTGTTTGGCGCCGCCTCAAAATTTGTTATTTGAAGGTTTTTATTTTTAGCTTTTGAGTTACCATTAACTGCCTGGCCACGAGACATTCGCTACAGCGAAAATTCGCGCGGTGCGAACGGCGAAGCGTCTTGCGACTAAAACAAATGTATAGAATTTCGCCCCGCAAGACGCACCGCCGCGCCGTTCGCGCCGCCCGTTCCGTGGCCAGGCGGTTTTAATGTTTGCCTCAACCTCTGACCGTCGATGACAGTCATACTCCAGCTAGGTGTAAAGTTCTCATCAGGGGGAATGAAATAAGCCCAAACACGATGTAGCTGCTGTAAACTGGTGAGGAGCTCTTGCGACTGTCTTCTGACTCCATCATCAGATCAACTCCAGGTCTTTATTGTGTAGTTATGTCATCAGAACTACATATGTGTGCGAAATTACAACAGAATCGGTTCACAGTTGAAAATTCAGTACGTGAAACATCAATCAACCCCAATTTTTTCACACTTAGGGGTGGGTTTAAATTTTTATTTTTTTATGGGACCAACTTCGAGGTATACCCTTCCCAATAAAAAGAAAATCGTTCAAATCGGACCACTCAGTAAAAAGTTACGCGTGGTCATACCTACATGAAAAAAAAAAAAAAAATATATATACGTGTCGAATTGAAAACCTCCTCCGTTTGTTTTCGTCGGTTAAAAATTTGCTGTAATCTGCGATAAATATGATTGAATGTCCTACTTCCCAACATAGATATTTCGTCTAAAATGATTAATTGAACTTTACATAGCTGACTGGCTAATGTGTTAGCAGTGCCTACCGACAATGCCGGCATAGTACTAGCGCACCGTGAAATCGGCAAACAGAATGCATCGCGGAAGGTACGAGAAGTGAAGGATGCCTCGCCTAAGTACACGTTGGGCGAGCTCGTTAAACGTGTACTGGGGCCTTAGTCGAACTAGCAGTAGCAATAAATTATCCCAAGAACTAACATAACATTGTAGTTGCAAAACATATTTTCCCATACATTCCAACCGCAAATACAATATTGAGAGATTTACCATGTTATTTTAAGACCATAGACTTCTTATAGGTTTTCCTGTAATCTATGAGTAAAGAACTATTCTCTGTATTTTTTTCATAATTTTAGGCTCAGTAGTTTCGGAGATAAGGGGGGGGGAATGGTCAATTTTCATCTATTTTCGTAAATATCTCTAAAAACGTATATTAAATAATTATAAAAAAAAATATATTTGAGATCCTTGTAACAATTCCTTGCATTTGATATGTCACACTGTACAATTTTCAAAACTTTTTTTTTAAATTTTCGTCTCTGCCCCACAAAAGTGAACCCCATATTCAAAATTATTTTATTTTCGTTACACGTTCGTGTTTGGGTCACAGAAATACATATGTGTACCAAATTCCAAGTTAATCGGTCCATTAGATTCGGAGCAAATTGGCTGTGACAGACGGACAGACAGACACACGAGTGATCCTATAAGGGTTCCGTTTTTTCCTTTTGAGGTACGGAACCCTAAAAACAGTAGGGCGCATGCCAGCGCGCATGCGCAACCTAACTTCAGAGCGGCAAAGTTATTTGACGCGAACTGTACATGATATTCAAGTCGATACTCCCAGCCGTTTGCTTGCACTGAGGTGAGGATTGTGTGGAGACGTTCACCCCACAATCCTCACCAACTTATAGCTATAACTTCGAAATCTTAATGCGACTATTTTTTTAACTTTGGTGACTATTTATGACTATTTCTTGACTATTTTTTGGCGTTTTCAAAATTCAATTTCATGAACTTTTCAAAAGTGAGGATTGTGTGGTGAAGGACACGAAAGTTCCACTACGCGTGCACGGCTCTCAGCGAAATAGACAGGACAGGTCTTGACTAGACTTGGGTAGCGAGTGAACGAGTGATAGAAAAGAGCTGTAGGCTGAGACGGTTCCTGAGATAGCTGCGCGGTGCGGGAGGGGTGACAGTTTGCACAAGTTGACGAATCACAGAGCTCTCGCATCACGACACCAAACCTCTCCCGCACCGCGCTGCTACATCAGGAACCGTCTCTATTAAGTGGACGATTGACGTCGCTCTCGCTCACTCACTCGTTCGCTAAATAGTGCATTCAGTCTCACTAGCTTAGTAATGAAAGTATAGTAAGGGGTCAAATTATTCAAAATGCGCATTTTTGTTGTACCTAAATACTTTAATATGTGCTTGATTGCGTTAGAATTATTTTTGTTTTTAAATAAGCAATGACCCAACTGCTCACTTTACTCTATGGCACCAGCGATTTATTAAAAGAGATTCCCTCAAACTCGTAATGAATGTAATTCGTCTAATTTTAGTATATGTAGGTACTTACCATGTTATTGTGCTATTACCGTGGCTAAAGACGAGATCGGAACTAAGTCGCATTTTAACTTGAGTTGGTTTGTTTTTCATTCTGCATCGCGAACAGGTTGAGGAACAATACCGATAAAATATTTTTAAATGTGCAGCGAACAAGGGTAAAAAAAAATGCTTCAGCTTCTGATCTTGTAAATTTATGAATGTTTTGTACCTACTGTATTTTATGTTATTAAATATTATGGAATGATGTGTTATTATTTTTTATAATCATGCTCCATAAACCAAGGAATTAATAAAAACAGGGAATTTTAGGGATAATTCTTCAGTCTGCCTCGGAATTAGAGGTGTCGGCTCAGCAGACATATCACCGAGCGAGACGGACGGTGAAGCCACCAACCGAACGGTTCTTTCGGCTCGCTGCGGAATACGTCATTGCAAACTTATCACACGACTGTCACTGTAAATCTATCTTTATTATCAATACGTTAAAGTAGAAAATACTTTGCCACATTATCAAAAGGACTTGTTTAATTATGCCTGTTGTTTCGTAAATTCATAATAAAAACAAACAGCACTCAAACCGGAAAAATCTTAATAATAATAGTATTTTTCGGTTGTTTTGACGAAATGCTTTTTTGCTGCGTGCAAAGTAGGTAACTATAGTGTATCTATATACAAAAATGAATCCCTATTTTCCTTGGTCACGGCATCACGCGTGAACGGCTGGACCAGTTTCGATAATTATTTTTTTGTTGTGTTTGTTATTGTAAGGAGAAGGTTCTTAGGATAGGTAGGTGAAGGTAGGGTAGGTAGGTAGGTAGGGTACCTACCCTACCTACCTACCTACCCTACCTTCACCTATGTAGGTAGGTAAGTAGGTAGGTAGTTAGGTGCGCCGTAGATAAGTACTTAGTGCTATCCGTGCGAAGCCGGAGCGAGCTAGCTGCTCGCTGCTCGTTTACTATATTTTCCAAAGAGCTATTGAGCTAGCGGAGCCGTATCCGTTGACGCGCGTGCGGTACTGCGGTGTGACTACGCAAATGAGCTAACAGTCGGGTCTGATCGACTGTCGACTGATGGTATAATTTACGAACCGTTATTTGGTTAAAATTCAGACCCTTTTGTATCTTTACCTATAATGAAGCAAATACCTCATAGCTTTGCATAGTAGGTAGGGGTCTACCTACTATGCAAAGCTATGAGGTCTTCCCATATAGAAGTAGCTATTAAAGGTAGGTAAAATTAGTAGACATGCGTCAGATATATCGATACGTGTCTAAAATCCGATTTGAGTCACAAATCATATCGTATCGATAATCCGAACTAGACAAACCGAAATCACAAAACCACGGCAAGAGTAGATTTGCGTAAGCAAGTATTTGTTTATGTTTGGATAGTTTTGATCGATGCCATTACAATCGAATTGTAATATTACTAAAGACGATCAAAACTACGAACCGGAGGCGTCAGAGCCGCTCCAGAAATCGACGAATAAAAATGGATTTTGTAAACGTTTCGTAATCTGAAATAGAAAATTAAACCATTTGCGTAAAAATCCAAAACGCCATGTCTAAATATTTGCTTACGAATCTATTTATATGCCGAGTTAGGCAATGAAAATTCTAATATCATTGGCAAGGAAAACGATTCGTTTTCGTTTATATAAACCGAGAATACCTCGCGCACCTTTGAAGTTTACCGAATCACCGCGGATCGGGCGCACCGCTACGGACGCGTCTGCGCTACCACGCACGTTACCCTTTCCATGGTGCGTGTCCGTGCGGGCTGATCCGCGCACGTCGGTAACTTCAAAGCGAATGTATCCAAACCAGGACGCACCGCCACGCACGCGTCTGCGCTACCACGCACGTTAGGTTTCCCACGGTGCGTCGTGCGCGCTGGTGCGCGTGCGTCCGCGATATGGCGCACCGTCGGAGGCCGGCTTTGACACGTACTCGTATTTTTTGCTTTATCATATTTTAATAAAAATTATTTAGATAAAATGCATTAAAGTTGGGGAGTGGGGCCTTGCTACGTCACAATTCAGTATAAAAACTACCGGAGAGTGACGTCATGCCACATTTTAACCCAATGTATAAAAATAATAAAAAATAATAAAATATATACGTGGCGCATATTTTTTAATAATCTATCTGACGGACTTAAAAAAATTGCCAACATCCCTATAATGGTAACACAACAAAAAAATGCAAGTGTCTTGTTTTATGCCCCATTTTGCTCCCAATCTTAAGAGAGGCATTGATGAGAGTTTGATGTCAATTTGATGAGTTTAGTACGGTATCAGAGGAGGCACAGAATAAAATAAATATTCTAATGTACAACCTTCTTGTTCTATACATGTATGTATTAGTACTTAACAAGATATAAGCGAGCAGTGGTGGCCCAGTGGTAATGGCCCCGACTTACGAGTGGTTTCGAGCCCAGTGGTCGTGGGTTCGAACCCATGCAGGCGCTTTACTTTGTGTAAAGAATTTCATCATCACTGCTCTCAAAACGGTGAAGGAAAACATCGTGAGGAAATTGGCATGTCTTAGAACCAAAAAATTCGAACTTTCGAAGACATGTGACATCTACCAACCTGCACTGGGCCCTCGTGATAGATTACAGCCCACCCCCTCTCGCAGAGAGGAGGCCTGTGTCCCAGCAGTGGGAACATTAATTACATTAATAGGCTGATTATGATTTATGACTACCACGCTCGATTGAGTGCACTTTGATTCCGTTCGATGACGGTCATCATCTATAAAACGTGCATTACTCACATATCAAGTTACCGGTAAACAAATCGTGACAAGAACTACCTGGTTCTATACCTGTACTTTATTTTATCATAGTTAAGTAAGAAGATACGTGTATGGGTAATAAATACCAATGACGTCATTCTAGCGTACTTCTACAGTCTTTTGTTCATTCTTTGTCGACCGTCAGTTGTCTTTATAAGATGGCGTATCAATCGTGACAGTTCGTCAATGAAATAGTTTTTCAATGGAAGCGTAGACGATTCGACACGTTTCAAGTCAGTATCTGTTGTTTTTCTCATTTTCAGCATAATTCAAACAAGATTATTGGTTTTTTTGTTACGTGAAAAGATTATGCGTGGTACTATTTGCTTGAATTGAGGTAGAATACATTTGACATTGGTCTATCGATCTGGTCTTATTCCTCAGCAGGGTAAAGTTGCCTTGTCCACAGATGAATACAGATGGGACACCGGACACTCCGCATTTTAGGTACAATACGGCAGTACCGAACTTCACGCACAAGGCTGCGCAATAACATTTTTTAGAAACCAAATGGTGACATGAGGTGAGTGAGAGTTAGAGAACATGCGTGAAATTTGGTAGTGCCTCATGTTCAGAACTGCTAATTTATCGGCCGTAGCCCATATTGTATGAGGGGTACGCGGCGGGCTAGACTGGTCGAGTTCAAAGACGGGGTGGGCGTAATGTAGTCAGAAGATATAGAGTTACCCGATAGAAAGAGAGGCAACTTCTAGGGGAATATTACTGTCGCCTTGTTGGTAATTAGCGCTGTGCGACCTGAATTGCACTTTATTGTGTCGTAGCAAGAGTCGCTTTTTGTTTAAATGATTTTGCGGAGTGTCCCATCTGTACTAATCTGTGCCTTGGCTCACGAAGAAAACTCCAGCATTGATTACCTCGCTTTCTTATGACTAGCGATTGTTTATCTTCTTACGATTTCATAATTGCCCTATTTACTCTGCCCGACAGAGTCCACAATGTAACCTAAGTAGTGCACATGTATTGCAAATAAGCTATTGAGTAGATATGAAATAATTTAATTGACTGTTATGTAAATAGGTATGTCGTTTAATAAACCATCAGGCATTAAACCAGCATCTTAAATATTCAAAAGCAAGCCTGCAAACTTACCTCTAGACCACCACCTACTAAGATTTATTTAGTTACTTATAAGTTTATAACTATAATCATACATAATCAGACTTTAATGTTCCCACTGCTGGGACACAGACCTTCTCTCTTCGAGAGGGAGTGGGCTGTAATCTACCACGCGGGCCCACTGCGGGTTGGTAGATGTCACATGTATTCGAATTTATGGTTCTAGCACGCTTAGCATGATCACAATAGAAACGATTGACAAAACCCGTAGAAAACACGTTTCTATGGTTGTTATGATATGCGCATGGGCGTCGCCAAGGGGAGGCAGGGGAGGGGCCGCTGCCCCCCCTAGAGATTTAAAAACATAATATCTATAAAGCCAATTCTCAAACTCGCCTCATGTTCCGAGCCGCCATTAAAGTTTGAATCGGGCTGTACGCCCAGTCATAACACCTTTAGGTTTCACTTCTACTAAAGTTCTGAATAGTTTTGGGAAAAAACTACCCATAGGTCCGTTTCCAATTCATACATTGAAAATGGAAATTATTATTTTTCATAGTTCCTATAGGGACTACCGAGTTAAAAGTCAAATGTCCACCAGCGTCGATTTTGGCCCCATTGTGCGCCGTAGAGGTAAGTGTCGCACTACAATGGTAAAGCTTCACTTGCTCTTGTCTCTCGAGTGTACCTTCAAATCATACTTTTTCTATCCTCCATATATCAAATTGCCCCCCCCCCCCCCTGGATGATAGGCTGACGACGCTCTTGGATATGCGTGTAAGACATGCCGGTTTAAACTAGTTCAGTTATTATAACTTAATACCAACTTATTATTCAACAGTCCAATTTGTAGAGCCACTGGCTTGTCACCTTTCGATAGATGACACAAAGTTTGACAATTCGTTTCCCCTAAACTTTCTCCGTATTCCAAGCTATTCTGGTCTGTTGCCATGCCAGCTTTATTACCAACAATAAGTTTTCTGTTCCTTTGCCAAGTAACCTTAAAAGTTCTTGAAGGTCACAAATATTTTCCCCGAATGACCGGGCAAACAAGTCCCTCATTTAAATACGGATAGGACGAATCTAATAAAAGTGACGTAAAGGGAAGTTGCAATTCGATTTATATTCTTTAGTACCTAGCAAAAATACGATGGGTGCGAATGTATGAAAGGTGATATGGCTAGAAAGGGATTAGGTATCTACTGAGGAGTATAAGGAATAAGAAGAACAGTTGTGCTGACCCCGAATAAAAAGAGATAAGGGCAGAGAATGATACCAGCGACCAAGTAAGTAAGTAAGGAGGATATAAAGGCATCATTTTCTGTTTCTGCGCTGCTCTAGTGCATATGTTTTTGGGACTTCAATAGATAGAGATAAGCCTTGAAACGGGTTGAAGGGTGATCACGATGAGGATCGTGATCACTCGACATTATGTCACTTTTTAATATACTTTATTTAGAAATACTGATGGATGAGGAATGTGAATGAAAACGGAATTATTGAAACTTGACAGCTATATAACAGGAGAGAATGGAAAACGAAAACAACCAAGAAAACAAAATAAAAAACATAACAACTACAAAGACAAAAAAAAGGACAGACAGAAAATGAACACTTTCTGAATGCCAATATTAGGTACATTTCATAGTCTTAGGTCCAGATCTATAAAATTCTGTCACCATTGTACAAATGTCAAACTAAAAGTAGATACAAGTGCAAGATAGAGACAGGAACATATCTGTCAAAACACAAGCTAAGTAACGTTTATAGATCTCGGCCTTTAACATTCCCTTGATGAAGAAAAATATTTCTTTTGTTATAAGAAAACAAAGAAATAGGGTAGTAAGTAATGTCTAAGGAATTAACTGCACATAATATTTATAGGTAGGAGTCATTTGTAAACAAAAATGATAAGATATTTTATTATGCATTGTTACTGAATAGAAAAACAAGTGACTGTAGAATTTGTCAACAATAAATCAACTCGGCGTATGTCCAATGCTGGACATAGGCTTCTCCCAGGCTACGCTACAACACTCTGTCCTCCACCTTCCGCATCCAGTCTGTCCCAGTCACCTTTTTAAGACGCAGATACATGTAGTGACCTTGAGAGGTGAGCTTGCGTGTTCTGTACTGAGTTCACGCAACGCGTCGTACGTCCAGCCAAGCGCTGTCCCAAATTAGACGCATTATTAATTTATTATAAAGATAACAAAAGGTATTTTAATAAAACACGTATACTAAAACATGAATAATTTAAATTATCTTTAAAATGGTAAGGGTTACGAAAAAATACGCTTGATAGATTTTCCTTGATTCTCAGTTTCAGTTTTTTATCCGCGTTAGATATAACTTTACAAAATAATTTCACTATGTAATGTATACATATAATCTAAAATATTCCTATATTAAGTTATTAAGAAAATACTCTTATTTAACATATATTTTTTTCCAAATCATTGTACTACTCGTTTAGACGTGATCTTCAGTATAAAATCATTAAAAGTCGGTTATCGTCGCCTTAAGCTCTTCGGTTCATCTAGCCGGGGCCGGGGGGCGTCCCACACTACGCTTGCCGATACGCGGAATAGTTCAAAAATATAAGTAACAACTCTTCTATAGTATCTATTATTTTTCTTATAAGTGCCTACCTGTTAATTATTTGTAAATAATGTAAGGACATAGGTATTTTATTTATTTAGTTTCCTCATACTACATAGTTGCGTCATGTTCTCTAAGATATGGATCTGTAAATCGAACAATCTTCTAAGTAGTCATAGTGACGATGAATAATACCTAATATTTGAATTAACTTGAAGGATATATTCTTTATTCTTAGCACCTGTTCAAGTACTAGTACCCGCCAGGGTTTCTAAACCTGCCCCCAATTACGCAATGCACGATCAATTTTAAATTGAAACCAATTGAAAAAGATGGCCAGTCCATTGCTTCATATGTTCGACAAAAAAATCTGCTCAATTTTTTTGTCGAACTTATGAAGCAATGGACTGGCAATCTTTTTCAATTGGTTTCAATTTAAAATTGATCGTGCATTACGTAATTAGGGTGCTCCCCCATATAAGTCCCCCTACCTATCCCACTAAGCATAACTAAAGTTTTAATTCAACTTTTTTATGTTTGTAGCATTGATAATATCCTCATTTTATATTATTAATTCATGTTGTGTGACAGTGTGACTAATGGCGCTACGCTAGAAGATAATGCTCAGCATGATGCATGTTGCGACTTGTCAGAACATGCTTTTTAATAAATTTCTTTCAGATACGATACGATCTTTGTTTTCAGCTGTAAATGTCATCAGGCTAAGAACGAAGGAGTTCTCTTATTTTGTCTTAAAAGTGGGAAAGTAGAGCCACCACAAAAAGGAATTTAGATGTTTATGGAAGAATTAGGAGAATTCCAACTTAAGTGCAGAAGTTGCAGCTTGACACTTTTGCAGTTTGTTTAGCCGAAAATAGACGGGAGATGAATATAATTATAATTTACGTGATTAGTAGTATTATTAGTGTATATAAGTAATTATAATTTACGTGATTAGTAGTATTATTAGTGTGATTGTAGTACTGAGTATTTCAATAGGGTAGCTTAGCACAATAACTAGATGATTAGGAATAATAACATGTAAGTAGTTGTAACGAGTATAATTATCTATGTAGGTAGGTAGATATCTCAATAATAAGTTTAAGATTTCGTTCTCAAATTCCCAAGTGGGTGGATGATAATAAGTGTCGGTACCTACCAAAATTATTGTTTTAAAAAGGTGCACACATACCTGAACAGTGAGCTGGCAGGCTCTGCAAAACCTGATATGGAACTCGTTGAAATGGCCCTACCATAATAATTTAAATACCGCACTGAATCGGCCGACCTTAACTTTAAATTCCGTGGAACAATAAATCGAATACCCACTTAATTAATTAAATTGAGTTATGAAATATTTACCTAGATAGTTTATTTTAATTTTAAATAATGCTGGCTGAAAAAGAAAAATGAAAATATTGTTGAATAAAAACAATTGAATAGCTTACCCAATATCTCTCGTATCCAAGGAGTTATTGGACGACCTGGGCACCAGGGGCCGGTAGCTGGACCTAGTCATGATGATCACCTGGTCACCACCTCAGTTCACAACACATCACTAATCACGATACAGTTAATTGAGCAATCGACGCGCCTGACGGATCGAGCACCATGCAACAGACTGATTAACACTCCCACTGTTTACTACGCCACCGGCTCATGATAACTTATCTATACATCGAGGACATATTCCTCATATCGACGACTCAAATGATAACAATAAACACGCCGAATACGACTGTGTATTTATTGTTGCATTGGTACTCTGGCTACCGATCAATACATTTTTAGCTAGGGTGAAAGCTCTTCGAACCACGCCTCGGGGGGCCGGTTTCGCGAGCTTTTGTATCATTTAGTTTAGTGCCATCTATCGGTGGGCTCTTGAACTTCAATTTCATGGGGTGAACGCCAGAATGAGTCTATTGTAATTTAGTGGAGTGCTCCAGCCAAGTACAAGTATTGATTGCGCCGCCAGCTGAGGGAGTTTAAAAATAGAACCTAGCTCTGTTTTTTTTTTCTGGGCCTGTTTTTCAGTACCTGCCAGGATGATTTTCATCCTATCGACAATATTGACACAGGATTTGTACTGTTTTTTGTTTCTTACGCATAAATGATTGTAAACAAATACTTATTTGTTTGGTGCCTGCATCACCATTTATGATAAGTAATTATCAATTTCGGCAGAAATCAGTGATTCATATAAGTGATACTTAAATTCAATGAGACTATATATAGCTTACTGTAAGTTACCTAAGAAACAAACGAGTTACTCACTCAGTGATGAGTAAGTAAGACAAACCTCTTTTTCTAAGGCAGCTGCAAGAACTGCGACCTACAGTTGACATTGAAAAACAAACAGTGAGCATGTGAACTGTGTTTATTTTATCCCTGATCCGTACCGATGACATCTTTATAATCACTATGAGACATCTCGTTTGTTGACTTTTGGGTAAGCACATGCTGACGCTGTTGGCAGCAACTTTAATTTCGATTTACAATCGAATATCTAGGGAAAAGTTTATACGGTACCTACTTGGTTAGTTTCTAAAAATATTTTGAATAAAGCGGTTGTAAGGACCATCGATGCGCAAACCAGCTCATGATTGATTATACATGTTAATCCCTCAGCGTAAAAATCGTCGGTTATTAAAAAAAAATTTAACTCTCAGGCAATGCGTTGTACGTCCAGCCAGTAATAGGACTCGCCCATCCAGGAGCGCTGTCCCAAATTAGAGCCATTATTAATTTATTATACATAAAACAAAAGGTATTTTAATAAAACTCGTACCTACACAAGATCAATAATTAAATTATCTTTAAAATGGTGAAGTTTTCAGAAAAATACGCTTGATAGATTTTGCTTGATTCTCAGTTTTTTATCCACGTTCGAGATAACTTTACAAATTAATTTTACTATGTAATAACATGATCTAAAATATTCCTATAATAAGTTAATAAGAAATGCTCTAATTTTACATATATTTTTTCCAAATCATTAACACTACTAGTTTAAACATGATCTTCGGTATAAAATCATTATAAGTCAGTTATCGTCGCCTTAAATAGGTACACGGTGTATTGTAGAGGCACTGCGGAAAATTAAGATTATTTAAATTCTGTTCCTAGCCGTCGTGCATTTGTTTCGTGTACATTCGTCATTCGAAACAAACATTATTATGTAATTTGTTATACGAGTATGTTACAGATGAAATGTGAGTGTAGCAAACACCTTCGGGAAATTCAGGCGAGATTTCTAATGTTTATTAAAACTTTATCTGTATCCGTATCTGCTGTCCATCCTCTTGGCGTCAGTAAGTAAGTATTTGTAAATTAGTGCAATATTGCACAACATTTTCTACAACTGTCAAACGTGGTGTAATGTAGGCAACTGTATGATAGTTTGTTTTCATCGCGTGCATTAGTTATTATTGTATTAAGGGTCCTCCAGGCAGGCGCGACGTGACTCTATAACAACAATTTCTTTTAAAACTTCATGGAAATTGTACTAGAGTCGTGTCGTACCTGTCTGCAGGAGTCTTTAGGCATGAAGTAATTAAGGTTTATGAACTGATAAGAAACATCACTATGATATGACATTTAGCAGCATGATTGCTTTTTTACTACTTTATTACGGCAGCTCGCAGTCGAATGAAAAGGAAACTCACGGATAATTTTTATCGTGATGAAATGAAAATTAGGTAAGTACCTACATACCTAACTAAGCACCTACTGTGAATACTTTTTGACTTTAATAAAATAAAACTTACCTTTATATTAAATACTTTAGAATTGCTTCTATTTTATTTATTATATTTTGACATAACTCGGGAGCCTGGGGTTCCGGAAGGCGAAGGAGGAGCCGAAGTCAACATGCAGAGGCGTGTTTTAATGGAATGCGGTACCAATCGACGATTATCCCTTTTCGCACTATGCAGGTGTACCCAAGGACAACCCCCGTTACGTGTAAGCGAAAAAAAAAAAACAGAATATGGGAAAAAAATATATCGAACTATGGGTTTTGAGTATGTAAAGTGGACTGGTTACCTAAAACTATGGAAAGTCTATGGCCCCTGCCTGAAAGATGTTTTATATACGATACACAGATAAAATGGCAGGGGGTTACTTGCACACTCAATAATGGGCCCCGAACACTATCGCTAGCACATAGTGTTGTAGCGACGATGGGACAACATGTCCTGAGGTGCTTATGAGGAGTGGAGAGGTATTCCACGGCTATCAGGCTAATCCCGGAAATATGGTCAAGATCCATCATCAAGCATCTACCGGAATACTTCCTTCCTCCTAGTCCGAGCACGTTTGCTCTTGCGAATCTCTTGAGGTTTCGAAACTGTTGAGGTACAAGATTTCTTCCTGAAAATAGGATCCTAGGTCCGTGGGGTCACTACTGCCCAACAGCTCGCTACATGCTGCCGTGCAGATTTCTGTATCTCTCTTGGTCTGGCTCCCTAGACCTATTTCGGCACGAGTAATTCAGGCGAAGTAAACTCTACCGGCACAGATCTAGAGTACACAGGAGTTCACAAGCCCCACCTGTACGGTGGTGAGATTATGATTACCCTCTATTTAATTATAAACATAAACATATTTTTAAATATTTGAATATAAAAGATTTAACAATAATAAAAATAGTAGCCCACCTGTATCGGGAACAACATGGTCCAAGCTAACGGCGTGCAGCGGTCAGGGCTCCAGAGAGTGGAACCTCCTAACAATACGAGCCGTGTCCAGAAGTACCGCTTTCTGAACAAATCCAACTGCCCAACCAGAGCCTCTTCAGATGTTGGACGAGGCTCTAATATTACTGAATATATTATAATATTGATGTCGCTTTTAGTGTCTGTCTGTGTGACCGCATTGTACTTCTGGTTAACCAAACCAAAATCCTTTGCGTTTAGAAGTATGTTTAAAATTTTAAACATAATTCAGCGAACTTATTCCGAAAGGATTATGATACAATAATATTGAACTAATAATAAATAAATCTTCATGTTTCGTTAAAATATAAAAATACAATGGTTGATGGTTTCGTTTATTAAACAAAGAAATGTTCATATACTTAATGCTATTTTTAGAGAGCGTTCCTGATCCAAATTGATGATTTGGTACAATCGACATTATAATTAAAAAACTTCTCACAGAAGCAGATGTTGTTTAACGATCGACCACTATGACGTTTTTTGTATTGGAAAACTTGTTAAGGTTTCTGCGACAATACACAGGCTTCAGTAGTTTTAAACTACTTATATTGATTTATCATTTTAAAAACAGTTATACATATAATAAATGTCTATTCACTAGAAAGTACTTCGCAAATTATCGATCACTGAAAGGAAAAAGTAGGTAGGTTATAACTCTTTTCAATTGTTTTATTAAAGAGTTTTCTTGTCCGTATCTTCAATAGCAGGTGGCGTTTCAGATGTTTCAGTCAAAGCCTTGTTTTCACTAGGTTCATCTTTATCTGTCTTAAGCTTATCATCCACTTCTTTGCTCCATTCTTCTAGTTCTTTTTCAGCGTTTTTTATGTCATCTTCTGTAACGTTTAGGTCGGGATACCGCCTCTGTAAACCGTTGGAAACGAGCATAAGTTTTTTCTAATTAACTGGGAGATTTATGTTGGTGAGTAATATTCATCATCATCATCATCAGCCTATTAATGTTCCCACTGCTGGGACACAGGCCTCCTCTCTGTGAGAGGGAGTGGGCCGTAATCTACCACGCGGGCCCAGTGCGGGTTGGTAGATGTCACATGTCTTCGAATTTTTTGGTTCTAAGACATGCCGGTTTCCTCACGACGTTTTCCTTCACCGTTTTGAGAGCAGTGGTGATGATTATTTACACAAAGTAAAGCAGGCCCTGCTTGGGTTCGAACCCACGACCTACAATTCGTAAGTCGGGGCTGTTAACACTGGGCCACCACTGCACTGTGAGTAGTATTACTGTAATAGAACTATAAATATTAATATATCATATTAATGTCCACTTGTCCAACTATGAACGGAGGAAGAATTACCCATAGTTTACCTACTTTTGGTTTTGGTAAGATTAAAAAAAGAGATCTCTATAATTTCATGTCCATCTCTATAACTAGAAGCTTTCTAGAAGTTACTGCTTTCTCCATATTTATTTTGTTAACTTACTACGTTTGTTGACAAATCTTAAATATAATATACCTACACTTTGTGTTGCCATCTGATATTATGCTGAGCTGAGGCCCTTTTGGCATAATAATCATTGTTTTATGTTTTTTTTTTAGTTATGAGGTGTATGGTTGTCTAGGTATTTTTCTGTCGTAATGCCAATAAACGCATTTTTCTTCCTTTCTTTATAATCTATCACTAAAATATGTATATTATGTACAAGTATATAACGGAAAAAATAAAGTGCAGGCCTCATTGGGCATCAACAAATTCGGGTCGGAGCCTTAGGGGCGGATTCGTCCACATCGCTGTCAGTGAGAAAAGTGCCCAAAAGGCTGCAGCGTTGCCACATTGTTTGTTTATTTATTTATTTCTCCTTTATTTTTTATCTAAATAGGTACCTACATAAAAGGCACTTTTGAATTTCAAAACTTACAAGAAAATATAATTGGTTCTAGTCGCCCTTTCCAAAAGTAATTATGTGTATCCGTATATAGGCACTATATGTCCCTAGTTACCAAATGATACAGGTAAATCCAAACATAGACACTCCGTTGCTATCTGAGTATTTTTAACTAGCTTCTGCCCGCGACTTCGTCCGCGAGCCCATATCCTTCCTCAAGAATTGGGCTATCCAATACACAAAGGTTCAAATCCAGCTGGTAGTTCCGGAGATTACCCCTAAAATGTAATCTGCGTTCACAATGCATTTGTCAAACATGTAAACAAACACGAGTTTTAGGGAAAACAACTGTAGATATAAGGTTCAGTTTGCGCTACAACTTCATATTTTTTATGACTTTTGCAACAGCACTAGTCGGTCTAAAATCAACTTTTTTACACTTGCATAAAGTTTATATTTGTCTAAATAGAAAACTAGTGTTTGTTTACATGTTTGGCAAATAAATTGCGGACGGAGATTAGGGGGTTGATTATTTAAATATATATTATAATAATATACAAATATTAGTATAATAGTATAGATATACATAGATTTAAATAAACAACCCTGTATGATTGATTATACCAATCAGATTCTGAATATCAATAATAAATTGTAATTCAATAACATTACCCTATAATATCGAATTCCAAGAAGATATTCCAAGTTTTGGGAAATCCATGGGCAAAGGAACAACGTCAAAGCAAGCAATAGATTTAACGTGAAATAATTGTATTATTCAATATTTTGTTTTATTGAATGTTGACTAAGTATAAAAAATTCCTTTCGTGGAAGTTTCTGAACCGTCTCCGGACACAAGTTGGAAGATGTAACTCCAACCTGGTAAACTGGGGCTACCGTGACGGAACGGCAGCAGGGTGTGGATGTGGAGCTATGTCGCAAACTATGCTACACCGCCTATCCTGCCTTCTGTGTCTCAAAACATGCAGTTAAGGTGACCTCTGAACTGCCACCAACGACGCAGTGGAAGGGTCGAACACTACGAAGTTTTAGGTCATCAAGATCTTAAAAACAGTCGTGGCAGTGAAACGAAGAAGGGCAATTTATAAGGGCACGTCTTCCCTACCATTACCGCGCCCCCCGGTCTACTCCTTGATATGCAATAGTCTCTGTAACACCATGGAACATGAGGCTCCAGGGCCTATTGCAAATCTTTGGGTTTATTCGATTAATCGAGTCTGGGCAAACCACGATGGGGACAGTGCATTTCATTCATTCACAAATATTAGGAGCGTAGAAATAAGTATTATTCTGTTTATGAATTAGGTTCGGAAGTGTGATGAAGATAAGGGTGCTAAAAAAGGTAGGCCTTGAATAAATATAGGTACTGTTAGAACTTAGAATTGCGTTGATAAAATAGTCATGATAGTGAAGATGTGGCTCAAGTGACTATGTCCAATGTCCAGTTAAAAAACTAATAAAATTACAACTCGTATAAAATGTAGAGACAACTGAAAAGAGAGAGAACACTTTGAAAGTAAGAATAGCTTAAAAAATCTATCGTATTTTCGAAGATA
This sequence comes from Conistra vaccinii, assembly GCA_948150665.1. Classification (NCBI taxonomy): domain Eukaryota; kingdom Metazoa; phylum Arthropoda; class Insecta; order Lepidoptera; family Noctuidae; genus Conistra; species Conistra vaccinii. The sequence continues at coordinate 19,696,217 of OX411318.1, forward strand.
GAACCAGTGCCTTGTGACTTGGATTTGAGGGGTTCAGTGATTTACAAAAGTAAGGAAATACGAGCTGGCGGTCTCTACGTCAACTGCTGAAGAAAGAGGCTCCTTTTTAGAGGGAAAGCAAAACCTCTTTATCACCACTCTAAACGACCCAGATTAATCGTTGTAGAGTCAGTCTTATATCGTCATAAACTTAAATCGTACTAACCTGAAACTCCGCCAAGGTAGCCTGTATATTCTCCTGCTGCGTCCTCAACCTCCTTGGCAGCGAGAACACAGCATTGAACAGCCTCAGCATCATCCAACCCAGCACTGTCAGAACTCCATACATCACCATAGACTTCACCATTGCCCAGTAATCCACACTGACTTGCTGGTGCTTCATTTTTTAAAATCAAACTTCGAACGTTCTGGCTTCAAAAGTGGGATATTGACTATCTTTTGTTTTTCCTTGTTCTAAACTCAAAATTTTCGCGCGTATTTCCAGGTGTACTTTGAATTTGGAACAGATGTTGTTCTTATTGAAAGTGATTTATGTCGTTACGGTCTAATGGCCACGTGAGTAATGGTCCGTAAGAAACGGCTGTGTTTATGACAGTGACCCATTTTTACTATCGATTCTATGTGGACGTAGCTTCACGAATAATTGATGCAGCCAGACGTGGTCAACTTTGATATTATGAAGATTTAAATGAAAACTTTTTCATTTTGAAAAAAACTTTATTTTTATTTTTATAGTAAGTATACTTACTTACTTACTTACTGTACCTACTACCTACCCCTAACTTTCAGCTGAAATTTTAAGGGTAGCTAGCTAAAAATTTAATTAACTTTCGGCTATTTTTACAAATTAAATGTCATCATCATCATCATCATCATCAGCCTATTAAAGTTCCCACTGCTGGGATACAGGCCTCCTCTCTGTGAGAGGGAGTGGGCCGTAATCCACCACGCGGGCCCAGTGCGGGTTGGTAGATGTCACATGTCTTCGAATTTTTGGTTCTAAGACATGCCGGTTTCCTCACGATGTTTTCCTTCACCGTTTTGAGAGCAGTGGTGATGAAATTATTTACACAAAGTAAAGCGCCTGCTTGGGTGGGTTCGAATAAAATGTATTTACGAAAATTAAAAACATTTTTGTTATTTAATTACTAGGTATTATATATTACAACGTTATTCTTTGTTTATACTAAACCTCATACGGAGTAATTGTACTCATCATTATGAACAACTCACTATGAGAAGAAAGCTGTAGTATTGAGTATTGAAATCGCGAAAGAAAAATCAGCTGTTCCCTACATTTTGACGAGATATTATTATGCGAACATAAATGTACGGAACAGCTGATTTTTATTTTGCGATTTCTGCGTCGGTCCCTTACTGAAAGTTGTTCATAACGATGACTGAAATGACTCCTTAAGAGGTTTAGTAACCAAATAGCTCTACCTAGGTTTAATTTTACCTACAGTTTTATTTTCAGGCGGAAAACCATCGGAACACCGTAAAGATAAGACCGCAATTCTAAGTAGATATCTACTGTCTTACCTAAATATTTTCTTATCCTCTTTATAGTAAAATAACCGTAGATTCGTTCTCTAAGTGGCACTGCAGGCAACACTAATGTTTTTATGGCTTCGTAAAAGGCAACTGCACCGTAAATTCTCATTTTGCTTCAGAACTTAACGAATATTTAGAATAATGGAATGGTATGGAAAAATACACCAAATGCCAGGTATTCCTTGACCATTAGTACCTATTTGGTATAAAAAATTAGTCTTGCGACAGTTTTCCAGGGGGATTGAACCTTAGTGCTTTTATTTCGCCGCCATTTATAAGCCGTTCCGAATTCCGGGCTGCTACAGGAATAGCTTGTTTTAAATTAATTTCCGGACTACGCAGTATGCGTTTACGCTCAAACCGCGAGTAGGTAGGTGTTTTTGATATTAGAAAAATAGGTACCTACGTATTAGCTGTGTTCGCATGTTTTTCATTTTCAGAAGGACCACCTACGGTCCTTTTCTAGGTACCTACAAAGGCCCACAAATATTTTCAGTTCAGTAGTTTTGCCTCGAAAACGAGGTACGCAGACAAATAGACTATATTACTTTCGCAGAAGTATAACATAATTGCTTATTATTTTATGACACAAAGCTGTTTACTGTCCTCCTTACAGTTGGTAAAGTCAAGAGTCGAGACCTCTTAATTATCTGAACTGGAAGTCAGTTCGCGAGGGCAACGCCCGATAAGAGCTGCTGGTCTAATTCCGACACTCACAACATCTCATAAAGTTCTTAAAATAGAGCCACTTTGTATTTGCGCAAACGATTATGGAGAGATCCAGACATTTTGTCACTATGCTATTATGAGGACACGTGGTCACATGGTCGATGGCGTTCTTTCCCACATAAGGGCCTACCTTGAAAATAAATATTAGTTTGACGGGTGTGGCTTATTTCCCCCGCACGCGGGGAGTGGCGGTTCCATCTTTAGTGGTCGGCTGCCACGTCACTGATACAAACTTATCTGAACCAGTGACCAAAAGTTGAACTAACGAAATCGCAGACCGGAATTTCAAATATTACTTAGTTAGCATGAATTAGCATTATTCTTGTCACTACCGCACAACTGTCAAACTAAAAGTGCAAGATAAAGACGGAAACATTTACCTATGAAAATAGTGCGTGTTGAGTACGGAACGTTAGTTTATCTCAGTCTATGAAACTTTTGCACATAGCGAGGTATGGAGGATACAAATAATACAAAATATTTAATTATCAACTAAAATATTTATTAATTATAGTTATACAACATGAAATTAAAAATTGTTAATTAATATTCTGTATTATTTATATAAAAACTGGCACGGCATGCACAATGAAGGGTTCCGTAGTTGGGATAAATTTATCCTTATTTAATTTATAACTTTTTACTGCTTCTGTAGCAAATTATAATTTACTAGCTTTTACCCGCGGCTTCGCCCTCGTGGATGTCGCAAAATATTCCACGGGAACGTACCACCGAGATTACATACCTAAAAGCCGAGGAGGTCATAGACTCCTACCTACCGCTGCGCCCGCGTTCGCGTCAACGATATAATTATTTTGCTACGCGTAATTTTGAATCTGCGATATCTTTTAAACTATTCATTTAAATGATATGATGTCGAGGCATATTTTAATCTAAACTAAATGTGTCGTCCGCGAATGTAATAATCTTGCCGTTTGTAAGGTTTAACTGGCACAGGTCATTGATGAAAATTAAAAAGAGGGTAGGCCCTAAAATACTCCCCTGGGGAATTCCGATATTGACTTCACAGTCATCACTCAACCATTCATCGACAACGACACGTTGAACTCTGCTCTTCAGGTAGCTTTCGAACAATTTTAGCTGTACAAACAATTTTTTTTTTTTTACGTTGATGCAATCCTGGAAAATGTATAATTTTTAAATATTATTTGAAGAGTTCAATAAGTAGCTGCACCAAGGCTGCGCTGACGTTAATTTTCGGGGTCTGGATCTCAAACTCAACTCAAACTCAAATCATTTATTTCAAATAAACCATATTTATTTATTTATTGGTCTATCTACAATTGTTACACTATTCAGACAATTGCAAACACAAGCCAAAATACAAGCCAAGTGCACAATATTAAGCGATAGACACTGCATGCAAAAACATTATAGAAGACAAAAAAAAAAAAAACAATATTATAAGTACAGAAATGACACATAATTGTTACACAATTCTATAAAAAAATATAACAAGATAGTAATTTACAATAGTTGGGGTATTGAGTACAAAGTTACATACTTTGGTGAACCTGGCGCTTGAATTTTTGAAGTGAAGTGCAACAAATATCGATCCCTTCATCACAATTATTCAGAAGTCTACAAAGTCTTGGGACCGGGGAGTTATATCCTGAAACAGTTTTGCGGAATGGGGGACGTAACATTTTGATAGGGTGTCTCGGATATTTACATGGTACGTTAAAATTAAACTTTTTCAACAACTGGGGGCAGTCAATTTTACTATGAATAATTTTAGACAGAAAGATAAGATCAATACTATCTCTACGTTTTTCGAGTGAGGTCATGCCAAATTTTTGAAGACGTTTTGCGTAGCTTGGATTTTTTTTAGCTATTCCCGCAGAGTAGGCCATATGGTTCAAAAATCTCTTTTGAATGCGCTCTAGCCTAAGACTATGTGAAGCATAGTGGGGACGCCATACAACCGCGCAGTTCTCCAATACGGTACGAACGAGGCAATCAAATAAATAAATTTTTGTTTTAGCCTTGCGAAAACATTTACAGGCACTTTTGAATTGTCAAGGAGTCAGTCAGTCAGAAATATGAAGCTAGTTGCCCATTCCAAAGCGTAGTAGGTACCTATGGAGAAGAACGGGCAAGAAACTCCACGGACACTCTTTTAAAGAAATAATTGTTACAAAATAGTGGTTACATAATTCATGTTTTAAAAATTATACATGTGAGAACAATGTAAAAAAGATGCGCACGTTAAAAGCGTCCGTAATAAAAAGATAAAAAATTAAAAATAAAACAATTCAAGGATTAAAATAAATTAAAATAAGCCACGGCAGCCAAGAGGTGACCAGTCCCAACTGACGGCGCCCGTTCACGAACATGACGCATGTATTAGCACCATTCAGCTCAACCATTTTGAAGGGAGCTAAATGATCCAACACACACGCCACCATCAGCGAGACATCTGAGTGAGCATGACATACACTCAGCCGCCAGGGCACATTCAAGTCAATGAAAGACATATTACCCGGTAAATGGTAGCTCTGTTGTACATAGTACTCACACATGTACTATGCAATTATACAATACAAAGGAGATTGAGTTTATGCAATGCAAAGATGGTTTTACAATCTTCAGCAGCGACAACAGTATTTTCAAATGTTAAGTTGTGGTTGTGGAGCAGGACCAGCATTGAGCCAAGCATTTTTATCAGCGATGTAATCAGCCAACTTATAATATGCCTGCCTGCATAGTGTGCGTTTTATACAAGATTTGAATTTCGTCTCATTCAGTTGAAGTATGTGGAGAGGAATTTTGTTGTAACATTTTAAACAGTATCCCATGAAAGATGAGTCTACTTTAGCCAGTCTGAAACCTGGTTGAACTAATAGGTCCCTATTTCTTGTACTATAATTATGTCTATCACCTCTTTTGCTGAAAAGATGTAAATTTTTTCTTACGTACATGATGTTTTCATAGATATATTGACAAGGTACCGTCATGATGTTAATATCCTTAAACCGTTCCCTTAGAGAATCACGCCTGCGTAGATGATATATGGCTCTGATCGCTCTTTTCTGCAGAATAAAAATAGACTCGATGTCTGCAGCCCGTCCCCACAGTAAAATACCGTAAGACATGATACTATGAAAATAGCTAAAATAGACTAGCCTCGCGGTATCTACATCAGTAAATTGACGGATTTTTCTGACAGCATATGCTGCTGAACTTAACCGTCCTGCAAGAGATGTTAAATGAGGACCCCATTGTAGCCTTGAGTCGAGCGTGATCCCCAGGAAAACAGTTTTATCGACGAATTCTATTTTCTCTTGATTCAATACTATCTCACAATCTCTACTTTTGACATTTGGTAAAGAAAATTTTGAATTTTGGATTTTGTTGTTGTAAAATGTTTAATTCTGAAATAATATATTAGTTTTACAATTTTTTTACATAGGTACTTAATGTAACCAAAATTGTTTTTTTTTTTACCTTGATGCAGTCCTGGAAAATGTTTAATTTTTAAATATTATTAGAATAGTTGACTAAGTAGTTGCACGATGGCTGCGTTGAAGATCATACTCAGGGTCTGGATTTTGTTGTTGTAAAATGTTTAGTTCTGAAATAATATATTAGTTTTACAATTTTTTTAACATAATATAAATAAAAGGGGTTTGAAGATTTTTGTATGGAGGGTGGCCCTAACGTGAAGCCGCGTTTTTTTTTTTTCTTTTCGGAACCGCGTTTATGTTTGTATAAGTGACCCCTATCCAAATATATGACATTAGTTGTGCAACTCGATTTTCTTTTCCTGTTAACTATTTTGCCCCAATTTAATTCACAATAAGGAGTTTTTGTTTTTTACTTTGATGCAGTCCTAGAAAATGATTATGCTTTTTTATATACATCTCCATACATTTTTTTCAAGCAAGTCAATCAATCTTCCTAGCCTTTTTCCCAACTCTCTTGGGGTCGGCTTCCAGTCTTACCGGTTGCAGCTGAATACCAGTATATTACATGGAGCGACTGCCTATCTGACCTCCAAAACCCAGTAACTGGGTAATACGATACCCCTTGGTAAGACTGGTGTCAGACTTTCGGGCTTCTGACGACTCGTAACGACTGTCAAAGATCCACAAATGACAGCCGGGACCAACGGCTTAACGTGCTTTCCGAGGCACGGAGGAGTCTCGGTATGTGAAGATGGTCACCCATCCACTGACCAACCCTGGCAAGCGTAGCTTAACCTGATAGATCGACCCGTGCGGCTTGTTATTACTTAGCCACGAGCTCCTCCAGATTTCCTCGAGATTTTTTTCAAGCAAGTGCTATAAAGTAAAAGAAAAGGTTTATTGTAAAACTGAAATAGCATTAAATTGATCATTATACGATACCTAAACCCATTTCTGCCGAAAAATTAAAAAAATTACTAAGTTGATCCCTAAGTCTATGAAGATCGATTTTCAGCCCACTGTGCGTCCTGAAGCCGCTCTGACGTAGATTACAAATGACTGCGCAGTAGTCAATCTGCCTTATTATAAAACAGTAGCGCGCATACCGGCACGCATGCGCAACCTAACTTCAGAACGACAGTATTATTTGGCATTAACACAATTTTGAAGTACCTTTTTGTAACATCAATAGTAATACGTTTTATCCTGTTTCTTTATAATTACTAAAAATAAAACAGACAATATGTTCTAGAAAATTTAGTGCTTACCCAGTATTACTTTGCAATGATAGGATATATTGTTTCCAGTTGTACAAATTGATGAGTGAAGGTCCGACTCCGATTCGTTATCATCATGAATTTCTATTGATTCCCTGTAAAATGAGCTTATTGTTACGAATGGATTGGATGGGAATTGGGCATCTATCAACAATAGAACAATCCCACAACAGAAGTAGCTCATGAGCCCATTAGATATTGTAAGTATGTATATAGAAACAATTATTGTTTACTTACCTTTTACACTGGGATCATGTGCTGAGCCCTCGCCCTCATGTGTTCCAAATGTTGTATTTTGCTTTGGTTTTCCTTCCCATATTTAATAAATAATTTATATATATGACGTCACAAATAGCCAAAAATAATTGTTATTTTGTTCACAGTCACGTAAATTTATTCTATTATACGCAGTTTATATGCCTATTCGACACTAATTTTACTTTAAAATAATTTTAATCTGCTGAACTCGATTTTTCCTGTAAATATAATTATTCAAATTACGTACATCTGACAGCACCGATCTGGAAAAAAATGACATAGATTCGTCGTCGAAGAGCTCCACCGAGCGACTGATTTATGAACGAACGAAAGTGATGACAATACTTTTTATAGGCGAAAGAAGAGATGACGATACTGTGTGTTCGGTCGGAATAAAACAACATATGTGCCAAAACCAAATGCCGTCTTTTATAAATTAAAAGTATTATTAAAACTAAAACTGCTTTGCTTAAAACTTGATATGATTACTATCTATGTTATAAAGTAAATTCCATTAAATAACTCATAAGCGATACGCTTTGATACTCAAAAAAACATAAAAATAGATGAAATTTTGCAATTTTTTTGTATCGAGAAAATTTCATTGTATCGTGTATTCCTTTTGCAGGATACTAGACCATATAGTCAAAAAACATACACCGAAATATTGAATCCCTATTCCTTAAACCTAATAAGGTACACGAAAAAGAAAAAGACCCCGTTTTTCAATATATCACCATAACACTAATACCCTGGTTCTTTCCATCCTAACGTTTTCCTTTGTTTTCTCTCTGGTTAATGATACTAGTACAAATCAATAAGTAAAAAAATAAAAGAAAATACAATAGACCATGTATATTTAGTAACTTAATCCGCTTAAGAACGCGGCGACGATTGAATTGTCCATACAAACGTAATACCTAAATAATTTCCAATTCGAGCATATTTCCACCAAATAAATTTGATATTCGGATTGAGACAATAATTATCTAGGCTTCCAATTCTTTTTTTTTTCAAAAACCTACCTCTACATGAAGTTTAAGCGAATTGCATTTCGTACATTTTTACAGCGTAAATGACTTGTTTTCATATTGTTTTTTCTTTATTATAAACAACAATATTTGTAATATTGTTGCATCACAAGCATAGCTTATATTATCAAGTTACAAATTATAGAAAAAAAATTGGAAAAACATTAAGTTTTCATTCATCATTTTTGGTATTACGGAACACATCCAAATTTCTCATAATTTCAGATAGCTAGTAGTGCTATCGCGTCAAGCAATAATTGTCAATGTGTGTGTGCTGGATGTAGGTGTTTATCGCTCCGACAGGCACAAGGCACACTAACGCAACGTGCTTGGTTGGAGTTCGTTCATAGTATTTTTTGTCAACTTTAGACGATTAGGTACTTTACAGTGTGCTGTACCTGTACGCGCGTACTTATTTGTTTGCTAAATTGTATTGTATGTAATATTTCTGACACTCCTCTTGACTTGACCTATTTTTAACCGACTTCAAAAAAAGGAGGAGGTTCTCAGTTCGTCCGATTTATTTTTTTATTGTTGTTCCCGGAATACTCGAAGACGGCTGGACCGATTTAGAAAATTATTTTTTTGTCAGAAAGGGTATACTTCGCAGGTGGTCCCATTGTCATCAAGTCAGGATTGAATGATGGAATCCTGGAGAAGTCGAGGGAACTCTTGAAATATTACAGGCGCACCTATAGCGATTTAGGTATTTTTTATAGTTACTCTTGAATTTGATCTCGGAAAGCACCATTTAGTGAAGTGGAAGTGATGATGAAGACTACAGATGGCCACCGGAACTTATCAATAATACGTATTTCACGGGTTGCGATTAGAGAAGATTACTTTAATATGGTTGCCAAGCAATTTATGCCCGTCACAATACATAGGGTGAAGTGGAGCTAATGGTGAAGTATCAGGAGAACTCCTCAACAATGAACGTCCCTGCATCGGGAAAAGCAATATTTTGTAAAAGGTGATGAGCAGTTGACATTAGGCTATTGTATCTTAGATAAATTACAAACCGACCCACTAAAAAGGAAGAAATAATAACTTTTTCACTCTTCTTGCTCAAAAAATCCGTCATTGTAGGGTACCAGAGCGGAGATAAAATAGCATATCATCCTCTAGGGGATTTTTTTGTTTTTTTTAATTTTTGTCTGTTTCCAACGAGCCTACCACCCAAAAACGAAAAAGTCTTTGTTTGATCTATATATATTATATAAAAAAGAATCCCTATTTCCTTGATCACGGCATCACGCGTGAACGGCTGGACCAATTTCGCTAATTCGTTTTGTTGTGTTTGTTATAGTAAGGAGAAGGTTCTTAGGATAGGTCATCATCATCATCATCAGCCTATTAATGTTCCCACTGCTGGGACACAGGCCTCCTCTCTGTGAGAGGGAGTGGGCCGTAATCCACCACGCGGGCCCAGTGCGGGTTGGTAGATGTCACATGTCTTCGAATTTTTGGTTCTAAGACATGCCGGTTTCCTCACGATGTTTTCTTTCACCGTTTTGAGAGCAGTGGTGATGAAATTATTTACACAAAGTAAAGCGCCTGCTTGGGTTCGAACCCACGACCTACAACTCGTAAGTCGGGGCCGTTACCACTGGGTCACCACTGCTCAGGATAGGTAGGTCGAACGAAAAAAAATATCTGCTGTTCCATACATTTTGACCGCGTAGGTATTGCACTTTTTTATGAAACAGTTGTTTTTTTTTTTACATAACCGACGAAAAATTTCTACGCTGCGGGGTTCAGAATCATGTACTGAATCCATGGTAACCGGCTTCGCGTCGATGTCCCTGCCACCCTGTATATATAAAAATGAATCCCTATTTCTTTGGTCACGGCATCACGCGTGAACGGCTGGACCAATTTCGCTAATTCTTTTTTTGTTTTTGCTATAGTAAGAAGATGGTTCTTAGTAGGTAGGTAAAGGTAGGGTAGGTAGGTATGTATGTATGTTAGTAAAGTGGGTATGTAGGTAGGGTAAGTAGGTATGTATGTATGTGGGTAAGTAGATAGGGTAGGTAGGTAAGTAGGTAGGTATGTAGGTAGGTGTAGGTAGGTAGTTAGGGTAGGTAGGTGCGCCATAGAGAGTGCTACCCGTGCGAAGCCGGGGCGGACAGCTAGTCTATCTTATACATATATGTATATATATAAAAATGAATCCCTATTTCTTTGGTCTCAGTATCACGCGTGAACGGCTGGACCAATTTCGCTAATTCTTTTTTTGTTGTGTTTGTTATAGTAAGGAGATGGTTCTTAGGATAGGTTGGTGAAGGTAGGGTAGGTAGGTAGGTAGGTATGCAAGTAGGTAGGTATGTATCTTGGTAAAGTGGGTATGTAGGTAAGGTAGGTAGGTATGTATGTATGTAGGTAAGTAGGTAGGTAGGTAGGTAAGTAGGAAGGTAGGTAGGATAGGTAGGTAGGTAGGTAGGTATGTATGTATGTAGGTAGGTGTAGTTAGGGTAGGTAGGCGAACCGTAGATGAGTGCATACCCGTGCGAAGCCAGGGCGGGCAGCTAGTTACTAATATTATTCGATAGGTACCTACTTATGTGTCTAAAGAGCCTCAGCTATGGTCTCAGCGAGTATTTTGTAGTTTGTAAGTTACACAATTAACATAAAGTTCATTATGCTTTGACCTAATTTCGTGCCAAAAACTCGCTTCCATTCCGTTCTGCGCCAATGTAATATGAGCCGTAGCGTGGTGAGTATTGGCCGAGACGGTATAAGCTAGTTGCTCTCCGTACGCGACGAAGCCATAGCCACCACCAAGTTGTAGTATTGTACCTACCTATCATAACGCGGTTGTACGAAGTTTTGTCATGTCACTGTTCCTTTTCTTTACTTATGTGACCGAGCGGGCGTAATTATTGTCTCAAGGACACTATTGAGAACACTGCTCGCTCTAAATTGAGTTCGCAATGTATTTGCCAAACATGTAAACAAACACGAGTTTTCCACTTAGACAAATATGAACTTTATGGTAGTGTAAATAAAGTTGATTTTAGACTGACTAGTAATGTTGAAAAAGTCATAAAAAAATATGAAGTTGTAGCGCAAACTGAACCTTATGTGTAGTCCATTACAGTTATTTTTCCAAAAACTCGTGTTTGTTTAGATGTTTGGCAAATGAACTGCGAACGCAGATTTTTATTTGTCGGTGCAGCAGCGGTGCGACATCAGTATGTTCGGATGATGAAAATATACCGCCACCACGTGTCGCTTGCACTTACGCACAAATGTCGGTAAAAAATTATGCAGAGCTGCTTGTGCCGTCGCAAAATAATGTCGAGTTCGCCCAGGTTCGCACCGCACGGGCTGTTATTTTCCGCGGGATTTTTTTTCACACACTGGATTTTCAACGCGTGTTTTTTCAACGCGCTAGGACGAGAGTGTCCCAGCGCGTTGGATTCTCAACGCTCGGCTCAACACGGAGAGTTTAAAATCCAGTGCGAGACCACCAATAAGAAGTGGAGACCACTCTAAAGGAAATAAATAAACACAAACAGACTTAAAATAAATAATGACAATAATAATAGATACTTATCCCAATAATTTATATTTACGCGACGTACGTGCGTATGACTACTCTAGCTAGCGTCGTCAGTCGGTCCGCCGATTTACCCACACACAAGTCCATGCTCGATAACGAAGTATAGGTACCTACACTTCGCGTCAAATAACTTTGCCGCTCTGAAGTTAGGTTGCGCATGCGTTTCTACTGGCATGCGCGCAGTCATATAGAGTCTACTTCAGAGCGGCAAAGTTATTTGACGCGAACTGTTGGTACCTACCTACCTTATTTGTATGACGTATCTACTAGATAGGTTTTCTCTACAAGGCCTTCTATCTTGAGATTAGTCGAGATATCCTAAAATATTGAGACATCGGCATGGTAAAGAAATTTCCAAAAAACGCATTACTAGTCTGTACATTCACTAGCGATTCCCCAAATTAGTCAACAAAAATAAAGCAAATAATGAACATACCTAATTATTACTCATAATAAATATTTATGCTGTCGACTCGCTATGAATGAATGGCAGTACCTACATCTAGTATTATCCGCTCACACACACTGCGAAGCGCGCCCGTAATCTGAGGCCCCGCCTTCTTTTGTCGAACAGAGATAGCGATATTCCAAACGCATTTTGCTCACGTCTCGAGTTTGCATTTCGTGCCGTAGTACGTCGGCCTCTTAACTGTTCTTAAAGAGTCTTAGAGAACCCTGTAAGAAATCGACACGTTTTCGCCTCTCAACGAGGCATCCACAAGTCAATCGTCATCCTGAGAATGCCTCGTTGAGAGGCGAAACACGTGTCGATTTCTTACAGGGTTCTCTAAGACTCTTTAAGAACAGTTAAGCGGAATAAGTTACTAAATATACATTGTCTATTGTATTTTATACTGGATTTCCGCAGGGTCACGCCTGAGTCAATTAACTAATAAAAAAAATGAAAAAGTCAAAAGGTATAGGTACAGTGCTGAATTGCAGATCATACAATAGGTTAGTGTAACTGTAAATAACTGTACTGCCGTGCAAATTAGAAACGTAGTAAGGGAGGAATTTTTGAAAATTGCGTGTGCGGCAATATAAGATACTCAATTTTCAAAAAATCCTTCCTTACCTTTTCTAATTAGCACGGCAGTGTAGGTAACCTAAGTGATCTCGTCTCATGAGGATATTATTATCTAGGTACACACTTCTTAGTCATGGAAATGCGTAGGTAACTAAACTAGGTATATACTTACTTACCTTATAATTCTATTTAACTAGCATAAATAACAACGTGGAGTACTAAGCCCCAATCTGGCAACACCCAAGGGTTACACATTAATTACCCGACTGTTTAACTTTGGCTAAGTAATACCAGCCGCATAGGTCGATCCATCAAGTTAGGCTACGCTTGCCGGGGTTGGTCAGTTGATCGGTGACCATCTTTACATACCGTGTGCCTCGGAAAGCACGTTAAGCCGTTGGTCCCGGCTATCATTCGTGGATCTTTGACAGTCGTTACGAGTCGTTAGTAGCCCAAAAGTCTGACACCAGTCTTACCAGGGGGTATCGTATTAAGCTTCGTGCAGACTAGCGCGATGCGACACCTGTTATTGTTATACCGTGAAATTTTCTGAGAAATTGCATTGTTCGTATCGCGTCGCACCGTCGCGTCGCGCTGGTCTGCACGAGCCTTTATCCAGTTACTGAGTTGTGGAGGTCAGATAGGCAGTCGCTCCATGTAAAATACCTACTGGTATTCAGTTGCATCCGGTGAGACTGGAAGCCGATGCTAACATACTTGGGAAAAGGCTAGGAAGATTTTTAACTTTATTGTTGAATAGGGATACCTCTTAGGTAGAAATATTTTGGTCAAGGTGGAGTTTTCACTAGAGTTCATCTTGTTGCTCTGCCTCTCTTGCATCTTGTCTCTGAGTTGCTCTTTGACTAAGGGTTGATTTTAACAGGTCTGACAGTTTTTGTATCGAAAATCTGTCAAAAATTCAAAATTTATTCACAGGGCAAGATTTATATTAGGAAAAGTTTAGTCGAATTCGCCCTAAATAGACACTGAAATATGCTAAGCATCTCAAGCCCTGGATTCAATACAATGAAAAACGATGCTAAATGAGACCGAACATAGGTATTTTTACCGGAGTCTGGTTCCCTATTAATACATTCTCATAGCATGCAGCTTTGGGCCGGGGTTTTGAAATTTGCAAGAGCCGACCGGACATTCTTTGAATTGTTGTGCTGGTTTAATATTTAAATGCAACAGTCGAGAGATTTTGCCACATTTCTTATTTCCGTACAGTAATAATATATTGTAAATGAATCAGAACAGGCAAATTTTTTACTAGCTATTTACGACGTTGCCAACTTTTAGGATACTTAAACGCTCTTCTAGGTGAAGGTAGGTGCACGTAACTGCAGAGGAAGCATCGTGTAGTAATAATTGGATTTGGATCCCTGTCCAGTAACCTAATTACGTAATTCACGATCACTCACAATTTGAATCGTTTTGAAACAGATTGCTAATCCAATGCGTCACAAGCTCGAAAAAAAATCTGCTTTAACAAGGTAAATAACGCAATGAATGTTGTTGAACCGTCAAAATGAAACAGATTAGTCGTAATTGTTTACGAAAATGTGTTGCGTAATTAGATAAGTAGCTGATTATAAAACATATTCCTACCTAGGTATAACTTACGGTTTTGAGTTTCTATTTCGAGCTTCAGTCTATTTGCATTTAGTTAACACGCCTAGCTTTGAGCTAATCGCCTGTAAGGCTGGTGCACTGAACCGGTACGTTTACAAAATCCTCCCACGTTGGTTCCGATTTATGATCAAAGTGTAAAATACCAAGTATGATGTAATGGAAGATGAATGGTCTGTGTGAAAGATGACATGGCTAGATGGATGAAGGATGACTACCGAGATGACGACTGAAAGAAAAGAAGGTATGGAAGAAAAAACTAGGGTTGCATCCGATACCGATACCGATGCCAATATATCGGCGATACTCGAAGTTTGCCGATATATCGGTATCGGCGATATTTTTGTGGCCGATTCAACGATACTTTTCAAATGCGCTTTAAAAATGTAATGTAAACGCGCGTGTTGTCTCGTCTATTTCGTTGCAAACGAGTTACGAACTAACTATGGTCGGGGAAATTTCCGCGCTTTATTCATTCAGTGTCTTGTTTCGCCCGCCCACTTTGGCCTCGCACTCTCTTAACTATCCCATTTCGCTAGGTTGACTGTTGTCGTGCGTCTAATCTCAACCTGTCTATAGTTTTAAACAGTTTTATTTATATTGTCCTGTTATTTGTTCATTTTACATTAATTAAAAAAATAACCTGAGTTGTGTTTTATTTATTTTACCTTCATTTATAAATTCAATAAGCGTATCGGTATCGGTATCGCCGATATTTTTACAAGAGTATCGGTATCGGTATCGTATCGGCAAAATGGCGTATCGATGCATCCCTAGAAAAAACCATGTCGCGACGACCTCAAATAAATTACGTCGTCAACCGCGTCTCGACAGAGGTGACCTTGGTGGTTTACAACCGTGTAGATGATGGTTTACGACCAAACGTTGAAACAGCTTTGCTGGTCGCCAACCAAGGTCACCTCTGTCAGGGACGAAGTTGGCAACCGTGTAGCAGGCACTTTAGGATAAAGACAAGAGAATGATGATGTTGATGCCAACTAAGCACCAACAAAGTTCTTGAAGCTGTTTCGATATATTTTCTATCGCAATAGAACAATATCGTTTACTAACCCTTGCGATATCTTCAAGTTTCACAATACCTAACTACTGAGTAATACGATATCGTACAAAGACATCTGCTCACCTTGCAAAGACAAATAGAGATGTTTCTCCGTGTTGAAGACAAAATAAAACCGTAACTACTTAACGATAATATAATAAGGGCCGGCCATAGTTATGTTTATAAAATCCTTGAAATTATCACAGAATTGATAAGTAACAACGCAGTTAGGTATTTTTACTTTGTTCCAAGTGTGTCAAGGAGTTAGATTATCCTAAAAACGGTTGCTTAGGTTTCTTTTTGGTTAACCAAAGCAAGTTGGTAGGTAGGTAGGTAACTGAGTACAATTAAGAGGAGGCTCCCTAATTATTGTATGTTATTTGCATTAACATTCTGAAACAGTCGCGTATACAATCAAAATGGAATTTTAGTATATGATTTATTGGATCTTTATCTTTCCGAAAATAAAACAGATACCTACGTAATTGGAATATCTTTGCTCGATTCATTTTTTATTCGAAAATCATGTGTTTTTTAAAGATTATTAAGAACCACAACAAGATTACTCGACTTTTATGTCTAAAATAATTATTTACAGTAAGAAAATATAGTTTACTATCCAAAAATAAGATATTTTTTCTCTAAATCGATTATTAATTTAATTATAAACGAAATAAGAATCGAAGTGTATAGAGTGCCGCGAGTTTCTTGTGGCACTCTAGTGTCACTGCCTCGGCCCGGCTAGGGTGCCGTGAGCGTTGCATTGTCACTGTCACTTGTTATTTAGGTTAGGTTAGGTTAGAACTGTGACCACACAACGCACGAGCCGAGCGAGCGTAGTGAGCGGTGCCGCGGTAGCGGCCGGCGAAGTGCCAGGGTCCGTTTAGGCACAAGAGAATGTAATGTTTTGGGAATGTGGTGTTTTACAGCGATTTAACCTCGACAATCAAACAAAATACCAAGTGACGTGACTTAGTGACAGTGACAATGACAATCCAATGCTTGCGGCACTTTGGCCGGGCCGAGGCGGTGTTACTAGGGTGCCTGTAGTGGCACTCTATACACTGCCAATAAGAATTGAGACTTACGACATTTAGTTTCGAACTCGTACATGGTCAAAGAGCGCACGCGTTATACAACTTTATTACTGATCATCATTCTCCTGCCCTTATCCCAATTTTATTTGGGGTCGGCGCAACATGTCCCTTTTTTCCATACTTCTCTATTAGTCGTCATTTCAGTAGTTACCCCCTTTCTAGCCATATCATCTTTCACACAGTCCATCCATCGTTTCTTTGGTCTTCCCTTACTCTTATAGCCATCGACATTCACACTCAAAACTTTCTTCACGACATTTTCCTCATTCTTCCTCATCACATGCCCATACCATGACAACCGATTACCGCACAACTTTTCGGTCACCGGTGCCACTTTCAGACTTCCTCTTATGTACTCATTTCTTACTCTATCCATTCGTGTAACACCACACATCCCTCTTAGCATTCTCATCTCAGCTGCATGCAATTGCCTTTCATTCATCCCTTTGGTGGCCCAACATTCTGATCCATACAAGACAGCAGGTCTAACCATTGTTTTATATATCTTCCCCTTAAGTTTAAGGGGAATGCGGGAGTCGCAGATTGTTCCCGTGACCTGCTGCCATTTCATCCATCCAGTGTTAATTCTGTGCTTAACCGCCCGATCTATTTCGCCATCGCTTTGCACGAGTGAACCGAGATACCGAAAGTCGGAGCAGACTGGCAGAAGCGTGCCATCAAGCGCTATGGCTCCAGAACTAGAGAGACCGCCGAAATCGCAGAACATATGTTCAGTTTTGGTTCTGCTGATTTTCAAGCCAACACTCTCCAGCTTCTGCTGCCATTTCTCCAATCTGCTCTGGATCTCAGGTTCATCCTCACCGACAAGAACAATGTCATCGGCAAACAGCATGCACCAGGGTGCCTGTTCCTGTAAGTCCGACGTCAGGGCGTCCATAATCAACAAGAAGAGGTAAGGACTTAAAGCCGACCCTTGGTGCAAGCCTACAGCCACACTGAACTCATCAGTATTGCCAGCAGCCGACCGAACGTACGTACGAGATTGGCTGTACATGGCACGAATTAACTCTACATACTTCCCGGGCAAACCTTTCTCTTTCAAGGCCCACCGGAACACATCCCGAGGTACCCTATCATACGCTTTCTCCAGATCAATGAACACCATGTGCAAGTTCTTGTGTGCACGTCTGTACTTCTCGCACAATTGGCGGAGTGCAAAGGTGGCGTCCATTGTTCCTCGACCTGGCATAAACCCAAACTGGTTTGGGGTAATCTCACTCTCCTCTCTCAGTCTTTTCTCTATTACTTTCTCCCATACCTTCATACTATGTGACATGAGCTTTATCCCTCGATAGTTGTTGCAGTCCTGTACATCACCTTTATTCTTGAAGATGGGCACTAGTGAACTATTGCACCATTCTTGTGGGATCCCCCCTTCATGCAACAACTTATTAAAGAATAAAGTCAGCCACATAAATCCATCTTCTTTTAAACACTTCCATACTTCTACTGGTATATCATCTGGGCCTACAGCCTTACCATTTTTTTACTTTATTACTGATGCGTTAGCGTTTAGCACATATCGGAGTGGCGGGGTGCGGGAGGGTGGAGCTTGCGTGGAAATTGTGTTTGGAGTGCCTGGTCTTAAGGCCAGACAGACACAAGACATCTAGGGACGACGGGGCTGGGGTATTTCAAATTCACCAACGTAAATTGGTACGGTAGGGGATATCTATCTCTGCGGTATTGACGACATGCGGCGGGACGCGACAGTATGCGGCAGATCGCGCGGGAGAGGAAATGGAAGTGGGGTGCACAGTGCACTCCGCATTTCCCCCGTGGCATACCGCGGGATGCTGCGGCATGCCGGCAGCATCCCGCGGCAGTAGTAGGTACGCCGGCGGCCGCTGGTGGCATCGCAAATCAATAAATTAAATACTTATTTGACTTCTAATGTTATTAGTACCGTAGATAAGATGAGAGATAGTACGAGTCATGATGATTAGACATTGATGTAATCAACTGCTTGACTGTTTCTGTTTCAAATTAATCCTTAACTAATAAGAGATGGAGAATATAGCGGGACGAGCTTGACGTCTTTGAACAGGATTGGTATATTCAAGACAGAGAGTAGTGGAAAGGATAAAAATGTATCTAGGCCTTTACCCTGCAGTGGGACAACATAGGCTAAAAAATAAATAAGTAATAATAAGGGAGATCTTGTACAATAAAAGTGTATTTGCTGTTTAGCTCTCTTCTTCCGTCCCCTTTCCCGTTATTTGGGGTCGGATCTCCTCACTTTTCTGCGCAAAGTTACTGAATTGGCGTTCTTGAGGTCTCTTTTTATATTTGACCACCAGGTCAATGGCGGGCGACCTCTACCTCTCTTTTGTTCCGGTAGATTTAGTACAATTTGTACCACACATTCATGATCTTCATTGCGTCTTTTAATGTGTCCATATTTGCTGTATAACTCCGAGTCTTAAATGGGCTACACTGAAGTATCCTCATATATTATCATAGATCAAACACGATGATCTGAGGAACACACTCACCGTCGATTGCTCTTCGCCAAAATCCTACGTCATCATAGGTAAACCTTGACCGTGCACTGCACTGCACTAACGCATATCCGCGTTTTGCATGGCTGACGTTTGAGGAAATTCGACCAAACCGTGGTATAAAAGGCACGATACCTTTTTATTCCCGCCGATTTGAACAAACTGCACCGGGCCCGGCCAAGAGATTTGTCATCTACCCTCATTTGGTCTTGATTTTTGTGGGTATTTATTAATATATTACTAGATATTTATCCAACATTCAACCAGTCTTACCAAGGGCTATTGGCTTAGGTAGGTATCTCCGCAACCCAGGTCATCACGTTAACGCCGGCTGTCACTGAAAACCAGCGCTGGAGCTGTTTAGCATAGGGTCGCAGCATTCTGCCGAGGATGGCCATTTTGCGTGGATGTGACGCATTTTCCCCAACTTGTTCTTTTCGTGTAGGTAGGTATGTGTTCTTTCTTTGCGTCATGTTTACCGCATATGAACGTCTTTTCATTCTTTTTCTTTAGATAGGCAGTCGCTCCATGTAAAACCACCACTCAGCTGAATCTAGTTAGACTGACAACCGACCCCAACATAGTTCGGACAAGGCTTGTGAGTTTGAATCGCTTCTGTAGCGAGCATGAGAACATTCAGGGGGGTCAGGAAACTATGTAAGTACCTATAAAAATCTATCATTATCCAGCACTTTTCCTTATAAAACCTAGTTTCCAGTAGTAGTCCAGCACATAAAAATGTTCACCTTCAATCACATAAAAATGTTACGAGCACATGAAATCGATAAATCAATACCTTAGTACCTAAATCATCGCTGGCGGGCAATTATCACGTGTGAACCCACGGCCGGTAGAACTGTGCCATATGGTGGAAATGTTCAAACAATTCTTTTTAACACTACCGCATAACATTCATATTTTATCAGGGTCTTCCTTTGTCTTGCTTAGGAACTTACTGCAAATTGTGTACTTATTTATATCGATCAGCCTGTTAAAAGGAAATAAAACTGTTTGTTTTCTTTGTCCTTGGAAGGTTGGACAAGAGTTTTATGTTTCAAGTAGGTACGTGCGGAGGGCGACAGGGTGTATTTATTTTGTTCAATGAATCGTGTTGTTTCACACTGTCTTTCTACTCCATCCACTTTTCATAGAGCTCATTTTATGCCATGCCGCCATACTTACCTATTGCAAGTGGATCCTCCAGTCACCCCAATCGGCATCCCATATACGGCCGAAGTGAGCCCTCCAGGAGGGCTCCCGTCACTGAACAAAACTTAAGAGGCTTTATATTTCTATTGTCTGAACCGAGTAACTTACATTTTTTATGGGAGTTTTGTTAGAATCATTGAAAGTTGGACAGGGCGTCGGGCCAGCTAGTATGAATTAAAGTTCAGTTAGCAGCAATCTTCAAATCTACGAAGCTTGGCGTAACACCGTTAATGTTTTTTATTATGTGTTTTAAATTCAAATAGATATTATCTACAACTAATTTGAATCAATGTCATAAGTTTGCAGACACTGGATGGGCCAACAATGGGAAGGTTTACCAAGCTACATGTTGGCAACAAAGCTTGTTAAACCTTCCCGTGATTGCGTTTTTTTTTTTTCTGTTTTAGTGTTTCTGCATGTTACTATATAATACAGTTTTTTAACTAAGGTGTAATACTAACACCCTATGGGCCTTGATGCCTGACAATAAAATATTTTAATTTTTTTTATTTATTCATAAGTCTCGATCCCGTGGGAATATCGGGATAAAAAGTATCCTAC
The DNA here is from genome assembly GCA_948150665.1 of Conistra vaccinii. Lineage (NCBI taxonomy): Eukaryota > Metazoa > Arthropoda > Insecta > Lepidoptera > Noctuidae > Conistra > Conistra vaccinii. Next base: position 19,717,167 of record OX411318.1, read on the forward strand.
GTCCTAACCCAGGCCATGGTTTACCCATGTGCCAAATTTCATCCAAATCCGTTCAGCCGTTTTAGCCTGAAAGCGTAACAAACGAACAAACTCACATTCGCATTTATAATATTAGTAAGGATGTTGCTTTCATTTACTGCTTATCATAAAAAGTAAAGGGACCAGAAACCTAATTGCATAAAATACTAGCAATCACAATCTGAATCATTTTGCAAGCTGTTGCTAATTCATTGCTTCATATGTTCAAACAATTTCTCTGCTCAACAACGTAAATAACGCAATGAATGTTGTTGAACTGGCAAAATTAAACCCATTGCTACAGTTAGCCCACGTTCACACGGACGTAAAAATATTGTGGCGGGATATTATCGCGCACTGGATTTTCAACTCTCGGTGTTGAGCCGAGCGATGAGGATCCAACGCGCTGGGAAGCACTCTCGCCCCATTTCGATTTTCAACTCTCGGCGCTAAGCAGAGCGTTGAAGATACAATGCACGAACAATATCGCCGCGGGAAAGAATCTGCCGTACGAACCTGGGCTTAGTGTGTAACGTAATAACCCCACAGGTGACTCTGGTAGCCAGAAGATTTAAAAAGAATTAAAGACAAAGATATAAAAAGTCTTGAACTTTATTAAAAAATTATTCATCGATACTTGAAAAATAATCAACATAAATTAAACATAGTCAACGTAGAATAATAATGTAAGTAGCTTTACAATATATTATACATAGTGTATTCTTCTTTACATGTCTGATTTGGTAAACAAACACGGTAAAAAGGGTTTTCTCATTAGTCACACAATAAAATAAAATTAAAGTTACTTATGAACACCTTATTTTTGTAAGAAACAACATACGGTATGAATTACATTAAGAGTATAAGGCTGCCTGTCCACTGAAGCGGAGAGGAGAGGAGCGGAGATGTGCCAATATTAACCAATAGAATCGCACCTCTGGAGCGGAGTTTAGATTCTATTGGTTAATATTGGCACATCTCCGCTCCTCTCCTCTCCTCTCCGCTCCAGTGGACAGGCAGCCTAATGCTTGTTTTCACCTTCACTAAGTGACACTTAAATGAATCCCTAAATAAAAGTGCACTGTTGGATTTTCAGCGCTAGGCTTAGTGGTGAGAGTTGAAAATCCAATAGTGCGCTTTTATTTAGGGATTCATTTAATTAAGTGTCACTTAGTTGTCGGTGAAAACAGCATGATCCTCCATTATATCGAAAATACTGCATTTAATTTAGAAATAAATATATTATAAAGTTGAGGAATAATTTTAAGTACAATGTCGAAAAAAAATTAACAAAGCTACTTCCAAACCGAACAATAAAACTCTGGTATTCAAAAAAATACTTCAAATTAGATCATAAAACTTTGCATACTAACTGAAGTAACTATAAAGCAGATACTATGTTTTGAATTTTTATTAATTACCATTATTTTCAGCGTAAAAAGAAATTACCTAAACTATCAGCGCCTTGGAGCCGTCTTCCCCACCACTCAGTCTCGCTCTCACTCAGCCCACGAGCTACTGTGCGAGTGAGTTTGGGCTGAGGTATTATGAACTCAGAAATGCTTTCAAATTAACCATTTAAACCCATGAATATTCAGAAAATAGAAATCTCTGTACGCCATATTTGTTTACCAAAGTAAACTAGTAAAGACAACTACACTATACTTTACACAAATTATTTCTGATTCCGATTTACAATCACAGATGAGTATTAAGTGTTTGAGAAAGACGACAATTTGTAAATTACAAACTAATGTGCAAATAAACCAATGTAACGATATCTGCGAAAAATATTTCAGAAAATTTTCAGTACGCGAATGTCACTGGTTTTTTGCAAAGAAAATATTCGCACCTCGAAACCTTACAGTTTTCGCCGTTATACAGCGAAAACCAGTTATCTCGACGTTTTGTGAAAAATGACTATACTAATCTACTCTATTTTTCGTGCTCTTTCGTCTGCGAAAACCCAGTAAAGCTAAGTCGAAGCGAAAGAGAGACGTGAGTCGTAAGTTGACTTAGCTTTACTGGGTTTTCGCAGACGAAAGAGCACGAAAAATAGAGTCGGATAGAATTGTAAAGTCATTTTTCACAAAATGTCGAGAGAACTGGTTTTCGCTGTATAACGGCGATTTAATCTTTCGTAAAAAACTGTTTTTAAAACAATTGAAGGATTGTTTTTCCTAAAATTGTACGGTGATATCCCCAGACCCAACTATATATTTTGCAAGGAACATTTTCCACAGGCAACATTTTCAAAAAATATTTAAGTAAATAATATTATATTACAACGGAAAAACTTCAGTCAAATCAAATCGAAAGTTAGCCATGCATAATATGTAGAAAATTTGTTCTTTATTTTTTAAATCTCTGACAATAATACACGTATCAGAGACTATTTAGTTTATCAATATACATTTTTAAGAACTTTATACACCTTTGGTTATTAGAAGAATATGTTAGATTTGAATTTATGTTTCTTATTTTTTACAAAATGGTCTAAGAAATGCAAAAGGACGATTCCTTAGAGTACCTAATTTGAAAAAGACTTGCCTACCTTTTCAGTTTTTGTTTTTGGTTGAAGGTTGCACCAGGGCCCGTGAAATTAAAATTTTCTTAATTTTTTGCAATTTGCAGATCAGTAACAGGTTGTATGTTGATTAACCTATTGCACGCCAGAACGCAAGCGCGTGCTCAGAGGGCTTAGTGTGAGTTTCATTTTACTATCTCGATCAAACACATCGACCGCGCGCTCCGATTGGCAGCCGGCCGGCCGTCACCGGTGAAGGGCCAATCGAAACGCCGAACGCGCTCGATGCGTATGATCGAGAAGGTTAAATGAAACTCACACTAGGCCCTCTGTACGCCAACGACACAAATACGTGAGAAAAATGCTCACATAATCGAGTCGCTGGCGTACAGGGCACGCGCTTACTTGTCACGTATATATGACTATGGCGTTCAAAAGGAAATATGATTCGCAATCGTAACAAGTCTGTATTTATAGAATAATAATCATTAAAATCATCAATATAACTCTCTAGCTTCAAATTACCTTATTGAATAACTATTTCATGAAATCATGACATTCGAGTTTTATTGCTGATTCTAATGATTATTGCGAAAAAACTTAAAAAAAATGAATTTCCTGCTACCTTACCGCATCCCCATTAATATACCGTAATAGCATTTGGGACATTGCATTGCATTTGGGACATGGATTATCGGTAGAAAGGGTCAAATGGGAATTGATAGTAATCATTATGAAATAAGACTCTAGATAATTTATCGAGGTAATTAGGTTTGTCTTCACCGACTTACCGATAATAAGGAATTGCGCATTTTCCTTTGCATTATCTGCACGAATTTAACTTTTTTATTTCCAAAGAATCATGTATCTATTTGAAATCGCCAACCTGTCTTGAGCAAGCGTAGTGATCAATGCTCGTGCCTTCTCTGTATGAGTAGAGGCCTTTGTCCTACAGTGGGACAGTAATTATGCTGGTATTGTTATGTATTTATTTTGCGACAATCTTTGGGTTTCTTTCATATGGACACTGGGTAAATAGCAAGGGTTTAGTATTTTATTTAAAACGGTTATGTACATAAATCTAGGTATATGTCTTTGTCTAACACTTAGGTATTCTTCATTTGAAATAAGATTACACAAAAACTTTTTTTACAGTCCGTTCAACCGATTTTGACTTCTATTGCGTTGGTGGCATGACAAATGGCAGCTGCAGTAAACAGTTGGTATTTTAACCACTTTCTTGGTTTTAATGACATCCTTATGCCTACAGTATAAAGGTCAAAATCGGTTGAACGGACTGTAAAAAAGGTTTATTTAAATGTCTAATCTTATTTCAAATGTAGTAAGTAAAAGGTACACTAAACACTGTTCCGATTCGAATTCAAATGGCTCACAAAGCGATTTACTTGAACATTTTTTGCCTTCGATTTGTGATTCGGTCAATCTCGGAATACTTCGGCCTGTCGGCGCAAACGCATTGTTTCTTGCCCGAATCTCATTGGCCCCTAGAACTCAATATACCTTATTTGAACATTTAGGTGTTAAATATTATAATAATGGTTTGAGAAAACAATGGTTGTGATCAGTAGAACTGCCAAAAACAATTTATACATTTTTTACGTGAAAATTATACGAAATATATTTATTGATAATATATGGAATGGGTACGATGTATTCATATTTGTTCAAACATATAAATTGGAATATATCACACAATTTTAATAAATTGACTGAAATCTCAAAAAAAAGAACTATACAAATTACAAAATTAAATAAAAATTTCGATGTAATAATAAAATAATTATGTGATTTGATTATAATTATGATTGCAGTCACGATTCTACGACATGGAGTAAAAAAATACTATTAGAGCAATTTTAAACATCGATTTATCGTTCACAAATGAGTATAAACCACATAATTATCAAGAGATAAAACATACAGAAGCCGTTCCGAAACTGAGTAAGTTTATAACTGAGTACCTTCCTTAAAAAAGCTGCCAGTATCTTCCAGCATGTCTAGACAATAAGAAATTAATAAAATTCCTAGTTTGTGTGGGTAAGGACCCCCAAAAAATGGACTGATCATCAGCAGGCAGCGAGGACTGTAGGGTAGACCGATTTTGAGAAAATCCTATGTTTAGCTGTGGTGGACGTCTTTAAATGTCTTACGCATTCAATACAACAATGTTTTTAGGATGCTGTTGAAACAGCCCCGTTTCTGTAGCGCATCGGAGATGTTTGCTCAGAACCGAATTGACGGCTTTCATGCAGTGATTCGCAAAAAAGTCGAATCACTGATGCGTAGAACGCGGGTCAGTGACAATAGCATCCTGAAAACAGTGGTGGAGTGCCCTTACTCCCCTTTTCTGAGGCACTATGTGGGGAGAATGGTCAGGCAGGTAAAAAAAAAAAAAAAAATTGGATCATGCGAGGTAAGATTTTTATTAAAAGAGGTGTGATCAATAAAAAAATAAGTTTAAAAAACTGTAACCCGGCTACGGGAAAATAAAAGTGATCTAAAAAGTACGAAACAAGAAAATATTTCAGACAGAAATCAAGACATCGGTACTAAAATGGTCAGGATAAAGCCGTGGTCGCATGCCGGTAACCGTGTAAGTGCTAGGAGTGTGAGTCTATCTGGCAGGCCCCAACGAGATTTATCAACAGGTGATAGATTTACATAAGGGCATTATTTTGTACCTATCGAAAATAAATAAGATATATTTTGTACCTCGACAGTTTTTGATTAAACGACGTTTCTATGAAGTGTCTAGCTAGCGGGCCCCTTATGATTATTTTTATTGTTATTATACTTTCAGATCGCCCAGTAGTGCTCGGAGTTAGAAAATATTATGTACCTTACAAATCCAAAATTTCGACTTTCTGTGAGCTATACTTTGGAAGATATTCGTTACTTAGACAAACGTCCAGCCAGCGGGCCCCTTTTTAAATACTACTATTTTATATCATACAATAGCATTAGGCGCTTGATACTATTATGTACCTTACAAATCCAAAATTTCGACTTTCTGTGAGCTATACTTTAGAAGATATTCGTTTCTTAGACAAACGTCCAGCCAGCGGGCCCCTTTTTAAATACTACTCTTTTATATTATACAATAGCATTAGGAGCTTGATACTATTATGTACCTTACAAATCCGAAATTTCGACTTTCTGTGAGCTATACTTTAGAAGATATTCGTTACTTAGACAAACGTCCATCCAGCGGGCCCCTTTTTAAATACTACTCTTTTATATCATACAATACCATTAGGAGCTTGATACTATTATGTACCTTACAAATCCAAAATTTCGACTTTCTGTGAGCTATATTTTAGAAGATATTCGTTACTTAGACAAAGGTCCAGCCAGTGGGTTTTTTTCTAAATACTACTCTTTTATATCATACATAGAATAAGAAGCTTGATACTATTATCACCCATCAGTCTATACATCATACAGTCGTCCGATGAAGACGTCTAAGACAGCCCCAATCTTGCTTGGCGTGAGGGGCGAGACAGGGGAAGCGCACTCCCGGACTGCTTACGCTACCGTGTTAGTAGTTCGGGAGATAACTTTCAGGGCTATCGTGTTGAATTTAATACTGTTATAATTTATGTATAATATTATAATGGTGCATACGACGTGTGTTGTGAAGAGTGCAAGTCGTCATCTTACATTAATAAAGAAGTGCGATTTCATCAATTTCAGCTTAAAATACTAGCCGTGATCGCTTCGGAGGACTTCAAGTCCCTCAGGATGATTTTGTGTATTACATCCATAGCTTGGAAACAAAATTGCTGTCGATTTTTTTGTTTTTCTGGAAACAACATTGGGTCTAAATTGTTTGAGCATTTGAGTCAAATAGAATTCAATACCAAACCATGTTCATGCTTCCCAATTTTTTTTTTGTATTAAGGTGAAGATTTTTTATATGTATAATTAAGTTCAACAACAGAAATTTCAAATCCAGTAAATCTAAAAACCGAAAATATTTGTCAGTCGCCCATTTATAAAGATATACCTACGGTTACAGTTTTAAAGATGAGCGGTTGGTACACAAAAAGACGATATTTTTGATAATTGTTAATTATTGTTTATAATAATGTTGTCGGCCATGTTGATCTGAAATATATAAATAAATTAATAAATATTGTTTACTTGGGACAACCCTAGCTGTCGCGACAATGCCTACACGTTGTCGGCATTTACCACGAGATCAAAGGCGTCATCCTACTGTATCTTTTAATACTTTTATAATGTACCTTCAATCTGCCTAGCCTTTTCCCAACCATGTTGGGGTCGGCTTCCAGTCTAACCGGATGCAGCTAAATACCAGTATTTTATATGGAGCGACTGCCTATCTGACCTCCACAACCCAGTAACTGGGTAATACTATTATGTACCTTACATATCCAAAATTTCAACTTACTATGGACTTAATAAGGTATTCGTTAATAAAATGAGCGCCTAGCTAGCAAACCCGTTTTCAAACATTATACCTACTTTCATAATCACTCAACAGTGCTATAACAACAAAACTGGGATTTAGAAAAAGAGTAGTTCTTTTGAGTAGGACGCTATGTAAATGATTAAAAAAGAAAATGTAATGGTAATTATAATCTTTAATGAGTAAATGATAGCTTGAAGATTGACCTGGGAGAATGGAATATCTTCTAAAGTATAGCTCACAGAAAGTCAAAATTTTGGATTTGTAAGGTACATAATAGTATCAAGCTCCTAATGCTATTGTATGATATAAAAGAGTAGTATTTAAAAAGTGGCCCGCTGGCTGGACGTTTGTCTAAGTAACGAATATCTTCTAAAGTATAGCTAACAGAAAGTCGAAATTTTGGATTTGTAAGGTACATAATAGGATCAAGCTCCTAATGCTATTGTAAGATATTAAAGAGTAGTATTTAAAAAGGGGCCCGTTGGCTGGACGTTTGTCTAAGTAACGAATATCTCCTAAAGTATAGCTCACAGAAAGTTGAAATTTTGGATTTGTAAGGTACATAATACTTTCTAACTCCGAGCACTACTGGGCGATCTGAAAGTATAATAACAATAAAAATAATCATATGGGGCCCGCTAGCTAGACACTTCATAGAAACGTCATTTAATCAAAAACTGTCGAGGTACAAAATATATCTTATTTATTTTCTATAGGTACAAAATAATGTCCTTATGTAAACCTATCACCTGTTGATAAATCTCGTTGGGGCCAGCCAGATAGACTCACACGTGCTAGGAACACCTACAAAATTATAATGGCATGCGACCACGTGTCCACCATATTAAATTTAGGGAGAATTTATATGGCCTATGTCACCCGGACCATTATTACGAATCTATTGATAAAAATCATTCATCAAAATCGGTCAGTAATTTAGGCGCTACGGTGGAACACACGTAAAAGCAATCATATATACATACATACATACATAGACTGCTAAAATCATAACCCTTCCTTTTGGCTTTGCCGTTGGGTAAAAACATTGCCTTACTGAATTCGAGGGCAGTCCTAATCTCATTTTTAACCGACGAAAAAAAAAAGGAGGGGGTTCTCAAGTCGACACGTATATTTCATTTTTTTTTGTCGCATTGTTTCAGGACTATACTTGCAATCATAATCTCAGACCATTTATATTCCATTGCCTCACTCAAATATCTACTTTACCGTTGTTTATTCTAAGTTCACTTTTAAGTGACCACTTGAAAAAAAAAGTTCCCAATTTTTTTTAGGTTGTAATGGAATTTGAACTTTGTCATAACATGACATTGGATTGGTTGTTCCAAAACTTGTTCATTATCTTAGATTCTGAATTCAAATAGGTACTTATAGGTTTTTGAGATAGTCAGTACATTCTTACTCATTTTTGGAACGACAAACGTTCTACTTACAAAGTGAGATAGAAAAGTAGTAAGACTAACATTACGTACAGCACGTAGGCGTAGGTACATTTGGTATAAAAACTCCTTGGTGGGGCTTACGGCATGTTCTGAAGGCATTCTTTGATCTGCGTCCATGCTTGTAGGTTCTGGGAAAGAAAAACATGTTAAAATTTATCTGAAGGTATATTCATTGTAATGTACAGTGCGTTCATTATAAAGTTGACCCGTGATGCGATTGGTAGTACTGTTCTGTCAGTCGCCATTTTGAACTCTATAAGGATTGGAACTAAGCTTGACAGGCAATGGTGCCAACATGGCGGCAAGGGAAAAGTTATAATGGACGGTCTGTAGGTACGATAGTTAAGGGGGATGCGCTAAGGTAGCCTGCGAAATTCAAATTTTCTTACGTTTTTTTTGCAATTTCCCAGTCAGTGTAAGGTTTTGTGTTGATTAAAATTTGATTTGCGACCCTAAAAAACATGGCTTTACAGAATTATAATAATTAAAATCAGCAATACAATCCTCAAACGGCATGATTTCGTTAAATAGTCAGATTACATGAACTAAGAGTTGTATTGGTGATGTTAACGATTATAATTCTAGAAATAAAAATTTTATACTATATGATGATCTAAATATGATTATATTTAGATCATCATACAACCTGATACTTGATACTGACCTGCAAATTGCAAAAAACGTAAGCTAAATTTGAATTTCGCGAGCTACCCTGACGCTTTCGCCATAAACAGAACAAAAGAATCAGCCAGCGCTGTTTTGTAAAAAGAATTGATAGTTGGTCAAGTAGGCTTCAAAAATAGTAGGAGGAGAAAACGGATGAGCATCCATAACTATTAGTAATTTTTGGAAGGCGATCACCTAAAAATTCACACATGAGAATGTTATTATAGAAACTTTAGACTTCGTATAGAATATCTATGCAAAGTCTTTGAAAATTTGTGTTTCTTTCTTTTAAAATCTAAAATACATTTAAGGTATAAAGAATGTATGTAAACTGACCTTTTTCGCCGCCTTCACCTGCAGAGTAATAAAGCTAACGAGTGACTCGTGGAGATCCTTGTCTTTTTGTTTTTGGAAAAAATCTATCTCTACCTGCGCCTTTTTGGTGAATTCTCTGTAAAGATGAAAAAAAAAACAAATGAATAAACCATCAAAGCATTCGTGCTTTGATGGTTTATTCATTATGAACAAGAGCACAAAGGAAGGACTTTTTACCCGACTGCCCCAGAAGGAGGGTAATGTTTTTTTAAAGTAGAGGAGTGGAGGGTGTGTTTTTTAAACTGTATTATTATTTCATTCGTACGTTACTCACTCTAAATCCATCTTAGCCTTCTCAATGGCGTCTTTATCGGCGACTATCTTGCCGTCGAGCGCGCGCGTGGTCTGGTCGCGCACGATGTCGGGGTCGGTGGTGCCGAACAGTCGCGACATGATGCCCGACTTGCCGGCCGCCGCGCGACTGCGCTCCGATACCCTGGGGGAAGACTATGTTTAATTTTTTTTTCGAATGAGGGCACTCTGCATTCGGCGCTTGGAGTGGCAACACGTCGTGTCCGGGTTGTTGGTAATGTATTATTAAGTAGGTGCTTATACTATTATTCGTAAAAAATAACTATGGTCTTGGACTCAGCAACGTGGCTGACAGTACGAAGCATAATAAAATTATTATAGGCCGCAGCGTATTAAGTCCAAGCTGTTCATGAAATTACATAATATTACACAATTATGTCCTACATCAAAGGTAAAGTTCGATTCAAACTTAATGGCGGCTCGGAAGCTCGCTGCGTAGTACCGCAAATATTATTTTTACTTGTTAATGAGCGTGTCCTGTGCGTTTTCTAACGTTCGCTGCAACTTCTTGTAGTTGCTGCACAGTTGCTCCAACATGCTCGTATAACAGCTACTATAACAGTCTGCCTACCTGTTAGTGAGCGTGTCCTGTGCTTTCTCTAATGTTCGTTGTAACGTCTTGTGGTTGCTGCACAGTTGCTGCAACGTGGTCGTATAACTGCTACTGTAAGTCTGCCTACCTAACAGTGAGCGTGTCCTGTGCGTTCTCTAACGCTCGCTGTAATTATGTCGTGGTTGCTGCAACGTGCTCGTATAACAGCTACTATAACAGTCTGCCTACCTGTTAGTGAGCGTGTCCTGTGCGTTCTCTAACGTTCGTTGTAACGTCTTGTGGTTGCTGCACAGTTGCTGCAACGTGGTCGTATAACAGCTACTGTAAGTCTGCCTACCTAACAGTGAGCGTGTCCTGTGCGTTCTCTAACGCTCGCTGTAATTATGTCGTGGTTGCTGCAACGGGCTCGTATAATAGCTACTGTAACAGGCAGCCTACCTGTTAGTGAGCGTGTCTTGTGCGTTCTCTAACGTTCGCTGCAACGTTTCGTGATTGCTGCACAGTTGCTGCAACGCACTCGCGTAGAAAAGGTACTCTTTTAATTGGTCTGCTAGCTGCTCTTCATCTTCTGCTACTGAGTCTATGCTGTCTGCTATTGAGTCTGAGGGTGGAAATGGTTATGATTCAATACCAGAATTATTAAAGTTAGGGTGTTTTTGTGACCATTGTTTTTTTTTATTTTATTAGTATGATCATGCAGGAATCATAGAATAATAGTTTGCCAACATTGAGCGACTTGGCAACTGACTTAAATGGACCCGGCTGCTAACAGAGGTTTTATTGAACGAGGTGAATTCACTGGCATATATTTATACTTTTATAGTTAGCCCCCAACTGTATAGTTGGGGGCTAACTATAAAAGGATTAATATCAGTCATTTTGGTATCAAAATGACTAAGTAATTCTTATATCAAAATGAGAAAGTCAGTACTTTTAACCGACTTTCTCATTTTGATATAAGAATTGATTGAGGAAGTCATTTAAAAGTTTCCTTGAGAAGAAGTAATTCAAGTTTCAGGACCTGCATTCCAAAACCGAATCTTTTTAACCAAACCTTTTTTACAGAGCTATGTAATGAACCTCTGAAAATCAACATTTAGCAGCAAAAGTAAGATAGTCACTAACATACCGAAGTAATGCCCTGCCTTCTGCAGCCCATCGCCCATCTCCTTCTCAATAACACTCCACTCACTGAACAGCTTGCCGTAGTTCGCGTGCAGCTTGCAGAGCGCGTAATTCTTTTCTATAATTTTTGATCTGAAATATTAAAACATACAATTTTAATATTGAAAACGTGGCAATAGCAAAAATGGTTAAGAGGGTGCATCCTAAAAGTTGGCAACGTGGTAAATAGCTGTCAAATAGTTACCTGTTTTGATTAATTTGGAAATAATACTATATGGAAATAAGAAATGTGGATTGACTAGAATATTAATAATTAATTGCAATTATAACATTGAATTTGATGTTGTACCCGTTTTAGGTGTAAAAAAGGCATTTGGAAAGTTTCCGAATGCTTTTTTTAGATCTAAAACTAACTATTCGGTGTTACGATATTATTTTTTGCATTTCATAATCAATATTCTAGTTCGCTAGTTAGCCACATTTTTTATTTCCATACAGAAATATTATCAAATTAATCAAAACAGCGAAATATTTGACATCTATTTGCGACGTTGCCAACTTTCAGAATAAACCCTCTTAAGGCGTTGATTTATTGAAACCTAGCTGACCCGTCAGACATCCTGTCAAAATTTCCAATTTTTTTTTCCTAAACCTTTGCCGTTGTGGCGAATAAAACAAAAAAATAATAATTATAAAACAATATTGGTAATTAAAAGGTAACAATTGGAAATGTAAACGGAGGCAATGTCACCATCTATGGAAGCGTTTTTACAGGGTTGCGTAGGAACCAGTGGTACAGCTGCGGTTTGTCATTGCGATTATTCGGCGGGCGTGCCGCTGTGGTTTGCGGTAGCCTATGAAAGAGTACCCTACAGGTATGGCATTCAAACATATTCCATGAGACTATTGAGGTAAAACTACTCGTAATTATAAAAACTGCTTCATGTTCCAAATATTATTTAAATTATAATTTTGTTTTATTAGTCAGAATTTCATAAGTTTTCAATCAAGCAAAACAATACCAATAGAAAACTATTGTCATCAGACAAAGAAAATAAGTGGAATGATATTATGATATTGAGTCATAGGAAAAACAATATCTATGTAGAAAGACTTGAATAGCATTCTAAAATTATGAAATTTATCATATTTTGAATAATTGAATACATTTTTGTATACAATGCAGTGCAGTATAAAACATGTGACATATTAACTAAAATAATAAAACTCACCTAGTATAAAGAAAGTTTCCTAAATTAGTTTCTAATTGTTTCCCATAATTTTTTACACTCTCAATCTCTGGGTCTGGTTTTTTTAGTCTGATTGATACTGACAATGATTTGATCTTGTTTTCGGCCTGTAGTATATACCCTGAAATCAATAGCATAAAATATTAAAATACAGCTCATTATGTAGAGGTAGGAAACAATTATATTGTTAGAAGTAAATAATTTGACTTCTTTCACCAAACTACTCATTCTCTTACATCCCACAGAAGGAGATACAATTGCCACTAACTGGGCGCAAACCTATGGTTGATAAAAATACCTGATGGAAAAATCCAAAAACACTTTCTGCCTCCTAGGGATTGAAACCAGAACAGGCTGTTGAGCACTGCAGTCGCGTTTGCAAACACTTTATTCAAAATTAATTTATTCAAAATTCACTAGGCTGAGAATCAGCACTTTTCGAACGTCATAATTACATAAGACAGTCCCCCAAAAACGCCCACCCTTCACCACTTCCTAGAGCTTTAGCTGGGAAGAAGAAGTGGCAAGTAGTTATCAATGAAGGAGTCTTAACTGGTTGAAGTTTTGAGAACATACCACTGTCAGTGATTGTTTCCCGCCAGCCATGCTCCTGCTGCAGGAAGTTGATGAACTGGTCATCGAAGCAGAGTCGAGGATGTGACGCGACCCTCAACAGGAAGTTCTCCAACCCAGCGCGTCTTCTCTCCACAAACTCTGGGTCTGTGGTGTCGGACTTCCTCCAAGCATATAGGACCTGAACAATGAGGGTGTTTGTAAATATAAATTTTATTACAAATACATTAAATATTTTAGGTCTATTTTACTCTATTCTACTCATACGGAATTTTTTTTAGTATGACAAGTAGAATTGCCCCCTAAAATATTACGTGAATGATATTATCTATGACGAATGCATAAGTTTTATAATATCTTATTTTATCGAAGAATAACAAACCAATTGATTAATGCAGGTATTTATTATTGTATAAAGAAAATAACTTTCTCAACAAAGTGTGGCTTTCTTATGTAATTTTGATCACTTATCTATGTTAATTTATTTCTGACACCTATATTATCACACAGCTTTCTTATCAGTTTGATGTGATAATATGCTTTATTATCACATCAAACTGATAAGAAAGATGTGTGATAATATTTTATCTATGTTTACAAATTAATTTTGTAATTAAATTATGCAAACAATGTGCAGGAATACTATTATTGACATAGGAACAATATGTATTTATTTTTATTAAATATTTGACTTTCCAAAGAAGTATAAAGAAGAAGAATATTTGACTTTTTCTGAAATGACCTTGCAGGACTACTGAAACTGCAACTTGACTCTCACTTTGTTTCCACGAAAACACAAAGGAATTAATTTACACAGAAAATCTTTGATGACAAATGCATGACACAGGGTTTTCATGCATTAGCGAACTATATTTAAAGAACACTCTTCTCCCTCTATACAGGGTGGCAGGGACATCGACGCGAAGCCGGTTACCATGGATTCAGTACATGGTTCTGAACCCCCCTGCGGTGAAACTTTTCGTCGGTATAAAAAAAAAATCTGCTGCTTCATAGAAAAGTGCAATACCTACGTGGTCAAAATGTATGGAACAGCTGTTTTTTTTTTTTAATAACCGACGAAAAGTTTCAACGCAGGGGGGTTCAGAACCATGTACTGAATCCATGGTAACCGGCTTCGTGTCGATGTCCCGGACACCCCGTATGTATCAGCAAACTATACAAGGACAGCAAGATGGCATGGTGTCTAACTGCCCTGTAAATAAAACTGTCTGGTTTCTTATTATTATACAGTTAGTGTATTTTTAACGAAAATGAACTCACTCTCTTCTCAGGCAGCGGCGGTATGATAACATGTGGGTATGTAACGAGTAGGTAGTCGTGAATCTGCTCAAACTCTGTGTACCGTCTCCATATTGTACTGATCTTTGACTGTACCAGCCTGTAGTCTGGATCCGTCACCCTGGAATAAATAAATAATTAAATAAAGTGAACACAAAAAATATTGGGTTGCATTTACTTATTATTATCAAATTTACTGATTATGTCATTGGTCTGATCTAATCTACTAATGCAGATTATTACAACACAGTAGGCAGCTACCACCTGACCTGGCCTTTTTAACAGGAAATTTGCATAGGTGTTATCAACAGGTTAATCATGTTTGTATTAAAAACTGAGTGGATGTCTGCACTGCAAATAAGTTTTACATGAAAAACATATATGAAATGGGAGAAACAACAACAAAAGTAGAAAGCAAGTTACCTACCATGTTTTTTGAAAAGGATATGACCTAATTAGCTATGACAATTTAATAACAGCCTCTTGCTACGTTTGAAAGCGGTGTGGGCATGAGTAATGAGGCTAATTGACGCATAATGGACGGCTAATTTGCTAAGAAAACAATAGAATAGAACCACTTACTTCAGATCGATTAGATATACGGTGTAATGATCACGGACGTGCAAAGTCCCATTAGCGCGCTTTTCTGACTCTACTATCGATATATCAACGTGTTTTAACAGCGTGTCCTGGAAGAAAACATAAGGATAGATAGTATTTATGGCCTAAATAGAGAAAAGTAGGCGTAGTATAATCACAATACCTGGCTATCAAAGTCTTCCGCTGTTTCAATAACGCTTGGTGATCTTGATATCTTGACCGGCGAATTTTGTGCTGACATTTTGGTTTTCAATGCGATTTAACGTACAGAGAACTGAATATGGTATTTATTAGAAAATGATTTATAATTTCCAGAGAAGAAAACAGTGACAAACAAACTGACAAATTAATGCTAATGACAAATTTGACAACACAAGACTGACAAGACACAACTATCAAAAATTGAAAACAGATTATAAATTAATCTTAATGTGACAGCAGGATAGGTATATCATTTTGTCATCGGTGTGAAAGAGAAAACAATAAGCTGCGTCAAGCGATATTTTAGTCGTGGAACAGGGTGTTTTAGCGTTCCATTTTTTTATCGGTACAAGATTTCATGCATTGGTTTCCACAAAAAGAAGTAATGAATGAATTTTCACGTTGTACTGACCTGTGTAACGGGTGTATAAAATCTGACCCACTGGCTTTGTTTGGAATAAACGAAATCCGATTGAAAATTAATAAAACTGTTTATGCACGAGTGGTCTTGTGGTGGACCTGTTGGTTTTTCTGTGTAGGAAAATGTCTCACACAATTTTTAATTAATGCACTCCTAGTGCATTAATTAAAAATTGTGTGAGATGCTCATTTAGCATCCTTACATATTATAAAACAAAGTCGCCCGCCGCGTCTGTCTGTCTGTCTGTCTGAACGCGATAAACTCAAAAACTGCCGAACGGATTTTCAAACGGTTTTCACCATTGGACGGAGTGATTCATGTGGAAGGTTTTAGTGTATAATTCATTAAGGTTTTGTGTAAATTGGCTGAAATATGACGATTATTGTTGAAGATGTCGGAAAAAATCATGCCGACTGGGAGCTTTACTGGCGTGCGCTGCGTAAGTCGTGAGAGATAAATCAAATTTATGTTCTAGAGTATTGTATATCTTAAAAATTGCAACAAAAAGGTCCGCGATGGCATATGTCTATCTTTTAAGGGTGACCCACAATAACCATTTTTATCTTTCAAAATTGTATAAAATTTTCATTGTTATTTCCGAAGCTATTTTGACCGGTATCTTAGTAACCCTTATCCAATTAAATAGGTTATTTAAATTGGGCATTCAATTTCGATTAAAATATGCCTTTACATCACATCATTTAAATGAATAGTTTAAGAGATATCACAGTTTCAAAATTACGCGTAACAAAATAATTATGGTTGACCACGCGGGCGCTGTAGTAGCCTACCACTGCGTCCGCTGAAAGTTAGTCAATGATCTTTTCCTTGGTTATTAGGCTTACATATTATAAAACAAAGTCGCCCGCCGCGTCTGTCTGTCTGTCTGTCTGTCTGTCTGTCTGAACGCGATAAACTCAAAAACTGCCGAACGGATTTTCAAACGGTTTTCACCATTGGACGGAGTGATTCATGTGGAAGGTTTTAGTGTATAATTCATTAAGGTTTTGTGTAAATTGGCTGAAATATGACGATTATTGTTGAAGATGTCGGAAAAAATCATGCCGACTGGGAGCTTTACTGGCGTGCGCTGCGTAAGTCGTGAGAGATAAATCAAATTTATGTTCTAGAGTATTGTATATCTTAAAAATTGCAACAAAAAAGTCCACGATGGCATATGTCTATCTTTTAAGGGTGACCCACAATAACCATTTTTATCTTTCAAAATTGTATAAAATTTTCATTGTTATTTCCGAAGCTATTTTGACCGGTATCTTATTAACCCTTATCCAATTAAATAGGTTATTTAAATTGGGCATTCAATTTCGATTAAAATATGCCTTTACATCACATCATTTAAATGAATAGTTTAAGAGATATCACAGTTTCAAAATTACGCGTAACAAAATAATTATGGTTGACCACGCGGGCGCTGTAGTAGCCTACCACTGCGTCCGCTGAAAGTTAGTCAATGATCTTTTCCTTGGTTATTAGGTATGTATTCCCGGTAGAACGTTCCCGTGGGATATTTTGCGACATCCACGCGGGCGAAGCCGCGGGTAAAAGCTAGTATTAAATAAATTGACTTTGTTTATTCATAGCATAAATGAATAAAACCACTGAAACAAAAATTGCCTCTATTTTACACGTGCCGTCGGCATTAATCAAAGGGCGCGCATGACCTGTGTGTATGTAACCGGTAACCTAAATAGAGGTAACATGTTTCTTCTTCTTGGTTAACCAGAACCTTAGTCGTCGCCAAAATTCTTCGATAGGTACCTCTACCGTAATTATTTATAAAGGTTTTCGGTCCCTTATAATTAGGTAGTCGTCCCTAGGAAGAATATTAGGATTTTTGGTTGATGAATGAGCATCTACCAACCCACACTGGACCCACGTCGTATATTACATTACAGCCCACTCCTTCTGCAAGAGAGGAAGCCGGTGTCCCAGTCCCAGCAGTGGTAGCATTTTAGGCTGATTAAACCTTTAAAAATACCCGTAAAAAAAATGTTGTAAATACCCGTAGGTACCTATTGATCATAACAAACCGTGAAACCGGTATGATCAATACGGGTATTTTTTCGGTTTGTTGGTTTCGGTCCTTGCTAATTAGACAATAAAATATATTATGAGGAAGTATTATGAGATCAATCAATTATTTATGTAAGTAAATAGTAATCCGAAGTGAACAAAACAAGGATAGGTATAGTCGAATGGTTTCAGAGAACCTTTTGCGCTACAGTGTCTAAGTACCTAGGTAGGTACCTAGGTACTTAGACACTGTAGCGCAAAAGGTTCTCTGAAACCATTCGACTAATACCTACAGCTGACGGTAAAATTATTTGCCAAAGTGAGGCTAAGAACTCACGGACCGTTTTTCAGCCGCGCCCGCCGGACCGCAAACACTCGTACGAACACCTAGTAGGTAGGTACGCACGGATATGGTGATCTCGCATTGTAAACGATTTCCGTACAATGCGAGGTCAGTTTATACTGGAAATGTATAGCTTGATGTGTAGCCGTTTTTCACGACGCGCGGTTTATGACCGCGGCTTGCGCGATTGTTTTCAGGTCCGGCTGCACCCGCGGCCGCGGCGGGCGCGGTTGAAAATCGCTCCGTGAGTTCTTAGCCTTATTGGGTCTGTCTGCGGTTTTAATACCTACTGTTTCTTGATTACATAAAATTCGGCCTGACAGACGGACAGTTTACCTATTTTTACAGGTCATGTTCGGCAGTTCAACAGTTGGTAGTGAAATAAGTAGGTACCTACCCATGTAATTTACGACCTATCCTAGCTAAACTAAAGTCCATTTATTACTTATCTTTGGTCAGTTTGGACATTTTCACAGCCTCTCTTTTTTAGCAGCGTAAAATACGATTATCTAGGTAGGTACTTTAGGTAAGTAGTAGGTACTTATCTTAAAATACGAAATACTAAATAGGTAATTAGGCGGTCTGTTGTAACTTGACTTAGTATAGGTAGAGATAATGAGTCGGTTCAGGCTTAATTTGGTATATCATAATAAAGCTGAGATTTACGTGGTTACCTAAGGCTTTGCGTCTCACTCTACTTACGGCCTATTTTGCAATAGTTAGTTAAAGTTGACAAAACATGGAGATTTCTTAATAAAATCTTTTAGAAGAACGACGCGGTCGCAAGTCACGAACTATGACTTCAATCTATAATATTTAATTAAATATGTACCTATATTAAAATAGTATACTTAACCAAGAATTTTTGTCCGTCTGTCTGGATCATGTCTGTTCCGGATTGGCGCAAAAATGGCTGAACGGATTTGGATGAATAGTTTATAACCTGGATTAACACATAGGTATTTTTAATCCCGGGTAGTACGTTGCCGAAGGATATTTTCCGACAACCACGCGGGTGAAACCGCGGGCAAAAGCTAGTTTATAATAATTATGTAGGTAATAAATCGGGTAAGATAACAAGACTATTCTAGAGTGGCTTTAAAAGCATTTTCTTTCTCTAAAGAAAAGTTTCTAAAGGAATCTTTATTTAAGAATCTATTGTTATGAGAATATTGTGAGAAAAAAACTAGACATTGTGGTCGTTAGCACTGGCTTTGAAAATGTTCACAAATGTATCGTTGAATTTGTGGAGATGTGTAAATAAACTTTATTTTATTTAAGCCCTGAAAAATAAGGAATGAGCTAGGTATTTCACAAACTTTCTTAAGGGAATACTAAGGCCCGGACTCTACCAAAGCAGAGACAAAATGAGAGGAGAGGAGATGTGTTTTAAACAACCAATAGAATTTCGTTATTGACACATCTCCTCTACACTCAGCTTCAGTGGGGACAGCTGAGCGGAGATTTAACATATTTGTATGGCGCGATCGAAGCGGAGCCTGTGGCGAAGCTGTGTGTGGTGCCTCGCCGAGAGCTGGGCGACGGTTCAAAGCGAAGATGTGTGTCGCAAACTGGTGAGACGGCGCGCAGCGAAAACGAGAAGACATGTGAGCTGAGCAGCATGCAGCGAGCGACGCCGTAACAGTTCCCCTCTAGCCAGCACACATTTCCGGTCTAGCCAGCACACCTCTGCTCTAGCCAGAACACATCTCCGCTCTAGCCAGCACACATCTCCGCTCTAGCCAGCACACATCTCCGCTCTAGTTAGAACACATCTCCGCTCTAGCCAGCATACATCTCCGCTCTAATCTAGCCAGTATGCATCTCCACACGGCGCATAGCTTCGGTGGATACAATTTACACATCTCCGCTTTGGTGGAGCCCGGGCCTTAGGAGTGCGCTATCTGTGGCGCACCCTGTGCTTACACCTCACCAGTGTAATTCGTAGTGATAATAAATATCTCACAGTGTCTCGGAGGCGTTTAATATATTTTTACAGAAGGAGTATAAAACGTAGATACGACCTCGGGAGTATGTGGAGTGTGCATTATGTGTGCCGGAGCTGCGAGTCGCACACGCTATAAAACTCTAAAGCACTTCACTTCACTCGATTGTTTTACCAGATTTAAAAGGGAACAACGTAATAAATATTGCATGTGCGTTGTGTCTTGCTTATGCTTCCATATGGAATTTTCTTTCTTGTATTGTATTTGCAATGGGCTAGGTATTTATGTCCATCCCTACTTCAAATTCAACTATCGAAAATAACAACGAACGGTTAGTTTCAAAAGCAGTTTTGGGCGGTTTAGATGGGTTTTTGGGGAGGGATGCTCTTAGGGAAAATGTATTATTTTTACGACGTTGTGCAAGAATAGTGATAAGTATTTTTAGAGTAGGTATAGAAGTACCTAACATATGTCTGTGGTAAAGATTTTAAAAAGTGTTTTTTTATTTATCGGATAAGTTGATTGGGTGCTTACCTATTACTAGCTTAACGTACGACGTGTTGCGTGAGCTCAGTACAGAACACGCAAGCTAACCACTTAAGGCCATAGGTTTAACTAAATCGTCTCTAATTAAAAAGTGTAGATACCTTTAAATTCTTTTTATGTAAAGTTCTGGTAAAAGGCAAGGTTATGAAAAAAACACTCGGATTAAGTGCGTTGAATAAACAGATTTTCAACCGTCTGGGTGTCTGGCATTACGGACTCAATAACTTTTCCTAGGTAGGTACCCGTAGGTACCTATCTGTATCAGTAATCAGTATTTACAACAACCTAAGTAAGTTACTTCTAAAGGTATAATAAGTAAAAAAGTTAGAAAAGGTTGCATAGGTTAATTTAAAATAAGGTTACATTCTTATAACTGGCCATATACTCGAAAAAAAATGAGAGCCATTTATCTACTTCCTAAAAAAAAAGACTTAAAAATAAAACTCTAATGGCCTCCACGCCTTTTTTTGTGAGGAAATGGCCAGTAGCTGTCGATTTGAAATGTATGCAACCTATTTGGCAAAATTTTATTTTGAAAATTTATCAAGAAATTATTTTAGATATTTACAGAGTTCCTAAAGAATGTTGGATTATTACACATCTTCGTACGTATTTTACATTTAAATCCTTTTACTTACAATAGAAGTCTAGTCTAGACGTCAACTGCATTAAGTATACAGAGCGTAGGAATCTAAGTAGGTACCTAAGTAGGTACTAAGTGCAAAAAGGTATTCAGTATTTCTGTTCCTTTCTACATATTACATACCTACACTATTTTTAAAACGATTCAATATATTCAAACTATTCAATGCATTGACACTCGAGCACAAGTAAATAGATGGATCTATTTCCATATGTATTGGCACTACCAATACCTATGAAAATAGAATCTACCCACTGGTAGATTAACCCTAGAGTACCTACCTAATATAGCAATAGACTATTGCGAAACATGTTCATAGAGCCATATGCCATGAAAGGTGTGACTGGTGCGTAGGTGCAGAATAGAATAGGTACCTACTTAATACCTAAAATAGAATACAATTTTACATAGGGTGACACAATGCCCCTACCTATTTATATCTAACGCTTTCGAATACCACGCCAGCTACTTTCAATACCGAACATTGTGTATACCGGTAGATATTGAAGGTATTGAAAACGAATATCGTACTAATAGTGAAGTAAACCATGTACTGTATGAATTGTTGTAAACTTCGAGAAGTCTTTTTTTCAGCTTTAAAAAATCTATCCATGTAAGGTCTATAGTAGAAATAGGTCTGTTCTTGTGAGTGGAGCAGAGGAGCTCGAGGCTAAGTAATAACAGCCGCACGGGGATCCATCGGGTTAAGCTACGCTTGCCGGGGTTGGTCCGTGGATGGGTGCACATCTTTCCATATCGAGACTCCTCCGTGCTTCGGAAAGCACATTAAGCCGTTGGTCCCGGCTGTCATTATGTGGATCTTTGACAATCGTTACGGGTTGTCAGAAGCCCGAAAATCTGACAACCAGTTTTACTTAGGTGTAACGTATTACCGTTATTAGATAGGCAGTCGCTCCATGTTAAATACTGGTATTCAGCTGCATCTGGTTACAATGGAAGCTGACCCCAACAGTTTAGTTCTTATGAGAAATAAAGTTCTTTAAACCGAACATAGTTAAGAAAAGGCTAGGCAGATTGAGGTCTGTTCCTGTGCAAGGATTTTTCGAAATCCTTGCATCTAACGGAGGGAAATATCGTAATCATCTCAGCTGAAAGACGTCCATTGCTGGACATGGGCATCCCCTAAGCTTCATCACAACAACTGGTCCTACACATTGAACGATTTCCAGTGACCTCTCCGCGACGGATATGCCTAACTTATTAATAACCACGGACGTAGGCGGAAAGCTGAGGAAATCCTTTAACTTTAGGATTAATTTGGATTAGGCTTAATAAGTTCAAGCGAAAATTAATTAAGATACTCCAGTGACTTTGTCAGCAAAATAAGGGTTAAATTCGTGTCATTTTAAATACTTTTTTTTTAAATATACTTAACCTCCTCCTTTTTGGAAGTCGGTTTAAAATAAAAGACACTAAGACTTTGTATCGTATCAACTGACGGCAAGGAAGTAAGAAACCAATCTGTTTAGTATGATTGGTTTTTCTCGTATCTTCCTTCTGGCACTATATAGTGCCACTTTCCTATACAATATTAATATTTGGACTACCCGACGCGGCGACGGGTTGTTGAATAAATTAAAACTCTTTTAAAGGCAAATTAGTAATAAATGTCAAACAGACATTCATCTCCCGTAGGTACGTACCCACTTCACTCCCTTTGGCTTTACCTTGCCTTCTTCCCGCTTGAACTGCAACCTGGCTGTATATTAACTTGCGTTTGACGCAAAAGGCCACGTCAGGAATGTCAGATACACAACAAACATGCTAATGGCGGCGCGGTGTCACGGAAATAGGGATACATTGTTCGGTTTAAGTGGTTTTTGACACCCTCGCCTGTGTGAAGCATCACCAGCAGATGTTTAATAAACTGTTCTAGGTATTAGTTACATAATATAAACATTAGTGTTTCTGACAGGTTTGACAAGTGAACTGGCTGTTTGCGAAGTTTCTTGTGCCTTGAAACTTATTTTGTATTTCAGGATTGATCTTGAAAACGGTTGTCCAAGAGGTGTTCAACAACATCAGCTGTTGAAAAATGGTGGAGATTCTTCACAAAACTTCAGGGTTTTGATGACATTGCTCTGTTCCAGTTTGAAGAGTACTGTAGCACCCAAAAAAAAAAAAATGTCTAAACTAGATTATGTAGGATTAAAAATATCCCTTAGCGTAGTAGTTGGTACCACAGATATAGATAGACAGTTGGTACTATTACAAAATTAAGTTTTCACTAAAGTTACTTACTATCTTACAAACGAAGATATCCGAGCCCCTATTCACGAGTATTGGAATTCCTATTCCTACTTTAACAAGATTTTCCCGTAGACAATGTTTTTAGATCTATTCTGTTTCCGTGGGCGTCGCGTCGATTTACGCGCGCAAGGAAGCGAATGAGACGCTATCCCGTTGTTCAATAGCCCTGTAAACAAGAAATATGCAGTGTAACGTGAAATAATGACTCTGGCTGGTTATCTTAGTAGAACCGTTTGCGTGCATGAATAAAGGTGAATCTACGGGTAGGTATTTTTAGTCTGTGGCAGTATGGTGGCACATTTATTGTGCGGTAATAGGCGTAAAATTTTTATGTTGGTTTTATCCATGGTATGGTTTTATGGTGTCATGCAGATTGATGTTGGAACTGATGTTCATAGAGCTGTGTGCCTATTCTCCTCCTTTAACTTTGGCACCTTTTACGCACAAAAGTTAGGTGCATTACTTTTGTGCGTACCAAAGTAACTTGGTGCATAAATAGTGGCAAAGTTGAATTCTCATAAATATTAATATTTTCTGAAAAACTTGCGGCGGGAAAAGCCTTCTTCCTCAAGTTTTTAAGAAAATATTAAAGTTCGTTTACGTAAGTTTTATTTAAGTACCTACTACTTTTTATGTCATTAAGTAAAATCGTCTAACTACTACAATGTTTGTAAATATGTGAGCACCATGTACCTATTTATCACATAATAAGTTTATCTGTCATTGCTTCATTTTTCATTCTTTTTACCAATTTTGGTATAGTAATTTTATTCTAGGTGCATCGTCTTCACATATAATTATATAATTAATGTATACAAAATATTGTAAAACCATTTTAAAAGAGTAACGGTGGAGTTTCTTGCCCATTCTTCTCCATACGAAAACTACCATTTGGAAGGGGCGACTAGAATCAATTCTTATTCTTATTCTTATTAAGTTTCAGTTCAATCGGATGCCAGAAAGTGCTTGAAAAATTGATGACAATGCTGGATACACATACGAACGAAGCAAGCTCATAAATAAAGTTTGAAAAAAAGGTTCAATTTCAAGTAAATATTATATAATAGCGTGGAAAACTCCTGGTCTGGAACATGGAAAAGTTGTCGAACATAGTTGAGAAAAAGTTCCTTACCATCTGTCTGCGAACTTCATCCCACGCAATCCACCCTCTTCGAAACTCGATCAGCTGATAACGAATATTAAGGAGAAGGCTCGGATTATTACCACGCTATGTTAGGCCCGGAATTTTAATGAACTGACGTCATAAATTAATAGTTTAATTAAATATTGAACTAAATTCTTTGTTTGTTTATTTGAATGATGAGAGCACTGTTCGGGAACTGCGTTAGGTTTTTTTTAAACACATTCTCACAATTCTGGGTTAAGCTCGTCTTTGTATGTAAATAAGCTGTCCTTGTAATATTGTCACAATGTGTAATTTATGTGAAAAATAAACAATAACGGTCTTATTCATAAAAAGTTATCGAACATCTAAACACTTGCATAAGTCTGGTTTGACAAAAAGTGTTATTCATAAACGCATTTTAGTACTTAAAGTATACGCCTACTATAAAGTTATAAAAGCCAGAACCCTACTATAACAGTACTATATACAAGGAAAAAATTGCCGACTCTACAGCAGCTGATTAATATGAAAATGACACTTGACGTACAAATCTAAAATGAACATAACATAGTCAGCAGTAGCGAAGCTACAACTTACATTCACTTCCAGAGGGAAGCCGAAGAAAAAATTGTTCAGTTCTCATAAAGTCAAGATAACATTATACTACCTCAAAAAGGAGATCCGCCAAATCCCGTACAAAAAAACCCCAGGCCCGACATAAAAGAAATGTATCTCAGATTTCAGAGTAATAATAGTAGAAATACTGTAAAGTATAGCTATTCCCAAATTCGGTGGCTAACATAGTTTTTTTGTCTGGTACAGTTTCTTAAGCGCTAGATGTAAAAATGACACTTTTAAGGAAAAACTTCATCATTTTGGACTTAACTAAAAAATTCAAAAGTCAAAAGTCATTCATTCAAATTAGGCTGAGAATCAGCACTTTTATGTTAGCCATCGAATTTGGCAATACCGATACTTTAAAATATTTCTACTATTATTGCTCTGAAACCTGAGATACATTTCTTTTGTGTCGGGCCTGGGGCATTTTTGGCGGATCTCCTTTGTCATTCCTTTACTTTTCTTAACACGTTCAGTGCCGGGAGCTCTCCTGGAGGGTTCACCTAGTCGCATATGGGATGCCGGGAGCCCTCGTGGAGGGCTCATTTTAAATGTAGGTTTTTCTTAGCGAATTCAGCATTATAAACCGTGAAAATTAAATCAGATGTATATAATATTTGAACAAGATTTATTAGTATATGCATTGGTTTTTTTAAACTTTTTGTTCACGGTTTTAAATATTCACAAAAAATTTAAAAGGTTGGAAACTACGTATTGCGTCAAGACCCCCAGAAAACACTATTTCAATTCGTTTTACAGTGTTTTATAACACGGTTTTAAACCTAATGCCGTTGACCATCCGCGATGGTTAAGTTTTGCGCAAACGTAATGCCGGGAACCCTCCCGGCGGGTCCACTGGCAATATGTATGGTGAAATGGCGTATGAGTTCGACGAAAATGGGTGGAGTCGAAAGTGTTAAGTAGTAATCTGTAATAGTAAACTCAAGTAGAGTCGTTGTTCTGAAGGGAAGCCGGTATATTGGGTGACTGGTAATTAGTGACCGATACTTAAACACGTGAGAACAACTTTTACTATGGGAGAGAAAACTTATTTTTTCGCGATTTCTGGTTTGGTCCCCTAATAAGTACCTACCACTGTTTGTCTCTGCACCACCCAAAGGTTGACTGGTAGAAAATGCCTATGGCATTAAGTCCGCCTCTGTACATTTGTGTGCTTGAAGTATTAAATAAATAAATAAGTATGCCACCGTCTTGTCACATTCAAATTCAAATTATTTTATTTCACATAAACCAACAAGGGCACTTATGAAACGTCAGAAGCTAGGTGCACGGTTCCAATCGGTCGTTTCCTATGGAGAAGAGCAAGGTCAAATTAAGTATAGAATTATATAATTAATTAATAAAAGACTAAGACCCAATTTCACCAAACACAAAAATTAGCTAACAGGTCATTAAACTCAGGTTACTGCTTTGATTGGCTCACTGACATGACAACAGCCAATCACAGCAGTTGAAATGTGTGTTAACAGTCTGTTATATCTAACAGAGTATGGTGAAATTGAGTCTAATAATATTACATAGTATATACTTAATATCATTCTCACATTTTATTAACAACTATGGCTCGTATATCTACTATTAAATTATTTTGCGCTTCTTCATCTAATGTCACTAAAACAGTAACATAGCGTTCGTTAGTGACAGAAAATGACACATCCGTAGTCTCTGTGTCAACATCCGTTATATTGACGCACATAAACTCTACAGCTGACTGAGATCCAAATTCCTGAAACAAAAAAATTATAATATTGACTTTGTATTAGATATTTAATTATTAAGAAATTACAAAGATTAGGATCTCATTAGGTATTGTTTAATTAAATTGTACAAGACATGACGTGATTTCCATCAGCCCGCACTGGGCCCGCGTGGTGGATTACGGCCTACTCCTTCACACAGAGAGAAAACCAGTGGCAGTGGGGACTTTATAGGCTAAAAAAAAATACTACAAAGTGAAAAATTACCTTTATTTCGGAAGTAGGTGTAATGAAACCTACTTCCGAAATAAAAGGATTTTATTTTTTTGGATTTTGAATTTTCGTTTTTTGCCACCGACTTCCGAAATTAAAGTTTCACATAGTGAAATGAAATGAAATGAAATGAAATTGTTTAATGAAATGAAATTGTTTATTCTGTAAATAGGATATCGGAATCACTTTTACACGTCATATTAAAAAAAATGTTTAAAATAAGCTAGATGGGTCGGCGTTTCCTAACTGACTACTCTGAGAAGAAAGGCCGAAACAAACTCAGAGGTCACAGTCTCTTTTAAAGTCCAGACATAATCTTGGTCAAGCCATATGAGAACCATGTAGATTAGTGTCTGAAATGGTCTTTTGAGGAAAGAACCACACAGATTTGAGTGGACCTGTCCAGTCAGTGCAAGCATTTGTCAGTAATCGTGGAGCTCAACTCAGAACTTAAGGAGCTCAAATCGACGAACAATACCAAAGAAAGGACATTTGGGTAGGCCGCATCAACTACTCAAACTGCCAGACCATCATTAAAACTACCTGAGAAATAAAATTTAAAGAGGAAAAAAAACCCACATAGTCCTCACATTCACAATAATTAAAAATAATTTAATACTTTACAAAGTAATCATGTCATTTTGTATATAATTTTAAATAATGTCAATGTGAATATAAATCTGGTTTATTTTGATGTTTATAAGTAATAATTAAAATTTCAAGTTTTATGGTTTTATCACAAGGCTTAGCAGAGCGAGCAGCTCAATCCCAAGCTTTTTTATCTTCTAAATAATCTGAAATTTTATAGTACCCTTTTTTACAAAGTTTGGTTTTAATACAGCTTTTAAATCGTTTAATAGGTAAGTTTCGAATGTCAATGGGAAGTTTGTTGTAAAAGCGTATACATTGACCCATGAACGAGTTGCCTACTCTGTGGAGACGTGTGCGATGTACAGCAAGGTTGTGTTTGTTCCTGGTATTTAAACTATGAATATCGGACATTTTCTTAAAATTTGATATATTTTTGTGTACATAAAATAGGTTTTCAAAAATATATTGTGAGGCTACAGTCAGAATATTTATTTCTCTGAATTTCTCTCGAAGGGACTCTCTTGGACCTAGGTTGTAAATGGCTCGGACAGCCCTTTTCTGTAGAACAAAGATAGAATTAATGTCCGCACAGGTTCCCCAGAGAAGAATCCCATAAGACATCAGACTATGAAAATAACTAAAATAAACAATTCTGGCTGTATCTACGTCAGTTATCTGTCTAATTTTTTTAACAGCATAGGCGGCCGAACTTAGCCTTCCTGACAATTTTTCTATGTGTGGGCCCCATTGTAATCTACCGTCAATAGTTATTCCAAGAAAAACTGTTGACTCAACAGGGTTCAACTCTATTCCGTTAACTTGAACATTGGTAGTTAGTTGCCTGACATTTGGCGTTGAAAATTTAATGAGTTTAGTCTTTTTTTCGTTCAGGAGAAGATTATTTACATTAAACCAATGCACAACTTTAGAGAGTGCATCGTTAACTTGTTCAAAGTTGACTAACTGACGTTTGATTTTAAAAATGAGGGATGTATCATCTGCGAATAATACGATCTTGTGATTATCCCTTATGTGGTAAGGTAAGTCATTAATATAAATTAGAAATAAGAAAGGACCTAGAATTGAACCCTGCGGAACGCCCATGGTGACCGCGGATCCTGCAGATCTCTTGCCATTAACATCGACCCTCTGAATTCTGTTGTTCAAATAAGAAGTCAGAAGGTCAAGAGCCTTGTCCCTTATACCATAGTGGTGCAGTTTCCTGATGAGTGTATCATGATGTACGCAATCAAAGGCCTTGGACAAGTCACAGAAAATGCCAAGAGCATCTTGCGACTCCTCCCAGGCCTCGAATATGCTCTTCAGTAATTCCACGCCCGCGTCTGTAGTTGAACGACCCTTTGTAAAGCCAAACTGTTTCAGATGCAGTAAATTATGTGCATTAAAATGTCCTAACATTTGGTTTAAAATTAATTTTTCACAGATTTTGCTCAAAGTAGGTAATATCGAAATAGGCCGAAAATTTGTGGGATCAGTTGTGCTGCCAGATTTGAACAGTGGAATCACTTTGCTAAGTTTCATCAAATCAGGAGTGTTTAAGTAGTTTTGTAGTGTAAGTGTTAATTGGAAGACTGTTGTTTTACATTACCCTCCTTCTGGGGCACTGTAAAAGGAGCTTAATCACTTTGCTTACCGGTAGAGTAACATTCAATCTCTTGGATCCTTTAACTAGCGTAGATTGCGTATCATAATATCGGTTGAATGGAAGTAAATAGCGTACTCCTGAAAAAAAAAAAACTTAGATAAAGGACGATGTGCAAAAATGTATGGGGCTTGGTCCAAATGTCCACTAGTACTGGGATCTATGAAACCTGAACAGTCAATATGACATTGTCTCATTTACCCCTTGGTCACGATATCTGGCTCGACCTGCGTCTTATGTCTGTGATCCGCGGCGAGAACATTATGTTACAAGTATATACAGCGTGCTATGAGTTGCCGCGGTGCGATTTGCGGAGAGGAGAGCGGCGCGGGGATATTCAAGCGCCGCAAAAAGCACCGCAAGAACCCTATGTCGCATTTTTTTTTTTATTTGGTTAGGAACCCTGGCAGGCATCGGCCGACATCTCTTAGAGGCGCGCGTGGAACACAACGTGCTGTCGACCCGGGCCTGGTCCTTATCGGACGGCGAGCTACCCATTGCTCACCGTGCGCAAGCCCGCACCTACGGCGGCCGAGAATCGCCCGGGGATTCCCGACGCCCAGGGCATCTCTTGCGCCGACGAGCAGCGTGAGGGCGCGAAATTTGCCTCTCTCTCACGCGCTCCGCCTCCTCCTTCGCGAGCATTACTGCTTCGCAGAAAGGCGGCTTCCCATGCTCTCTCGCTCCGTACCATGGCCTGAACCAGGGCCGGACGCGAGAGGTCAACGCCGCCGATCGCCTCCACGAGGACACGGCGATGTTCACCCCAAGCCGGGCAGACCTCCACCGTGTCCCCCGAGCGATCCACACAATGGTGACACCCGGGCGTTCGTTATCCGGAACAGGAACCTCCCGAAACAACGGTATGGTGAGGAACTGTATCAGGCGGAAGGTGAGGATGCCGTGGCGCCTCTCTAGCCACTCCTCAAAGAGGGGATTTATCGCCGCAATCGTGGCATGCCCATATCACATACCCTAGCCTTAGAAATACAAGATATATAGAGAAAAACAAATTGAATAACCTACCATACGCGTAGTCACAACTAAATTCCAAGTTATCATCAGGGCCAACATTCTTAGCAAGTGTTACACAAGTTGTTACAGCTAGAACTAGTGGGAATATTAAGTTCGCCATTTTTTCAACTTATTTCAACGTACGCGCACTCGATACTTGATATAGTACTGAAATGCTTTTGTATTACTTAGTAAAATAACAAACCTCATTAGTTTATTATGAAAAATCGATTCATTGTTACGAATTAGATTTTATTATGCATTTGGTATATTATTATTCAAATTAGACAAGCCATATTAGCGCGTTAGAAGTATAGGTTTTAAAATAAGACTTGGTTTGACGTTAACACTCGTGCAGACTGGCGCGACGCGACTCTTATACAATAATTTCTAAGAAAACTTCATGGTAGAAAATTACCGGTGTCGCATGTCGCCAGTCTGCACGTGGCTTTAATTAAAACCTTTATTTTCAGACCACAGAGATCCATAAAGTGTTAGTAAAGAAAAACTAAATCTAATGTTAATGGTATTCTAATCCTAATCTTATCTTAACTCTGGAGTCGGACCTCACACTATCCACGTAATAAGTAGTTCGTACCATTAGACGCATGAAGTCTGATCCCAGTGACGCACCATTAGACAATCCTGCCTACCGCACAACGTGCTCAGGATGCTGTGGGAGCTGGCCCACATTCTATGAAGGATCGAGGCACACCGGTTTCGGATGATGGCATGAAAGCCGTCAATTCTCGCCTCAGCAAACATCCCCGAAGCGCTACAAAAACGCGGCAGCCCCGCCAGCATCCTGAACGCATTGTTGTACTTTCAGTATGTTATAAAGTACTCTGTGGTTCTACTGCACACGCAAGGTGTTAATAAAACATCTATATTGATTAGCTATGAATAATCAACTCGCCAACACGAAATGCTCATACTGATCAAAGCTCGTTTCTTCTCTGTGAGAAGAGGTCTTTGCTTCAAAGTCGGAAAATTACATGATAATACTAATATAAAATACCTGTAAAAGCCTGGTAATTTTTCCCCATTATTCTTTTATTGTTATCCTGAACCGTATTCAAGGTTTATTTTAAAGGGTTCAGGGTTATGTTGACCACCTGCCGTGTCACTTTAATACCCCTGGTTTATATTTGGCCTAATAACCGATAAGCCATTGCCTTCGTAGATCTAAGACGAGTAAAGGCTGCCGCAGACATTGAGACGCGGCTGCGCGACGCGACTTTGGTGGAACAATTTCTATGAAAATTTCACGGATATTGTTCTACCAGTATCGCGCCGCGCCTGTCCGCGGGACCCTTAACATATTGCGACTTTTTGCAGCGATTCCAACGCGTGTTTTTGAAACGCGAGACTGCTTCATGCCACTCATTAGCGAGAAAGATTCTTTGCACCGTCTTGTTCAACTCGATATTTGACAGTAAAATTTATTTATTTATTTATTCTTAGGAAAGCTTACAGTCTAATATCCATTTAGTATATACAATAGCGCTTACGGTTGCCATTTACAAGCTTCCACAAATGAAAATCTATGTACCTAAAATTAACAGAAAAAAAAGAAAGAAATGAAACATACAAAAATAAAACTTAAATTAATTAAATTAAAAACAAAAAACCCGACTGCAAAAACACATAACTGAAAAGAGAAAAACAAGCATTATAATCTAAAGAATTTTGGTATCGCAGGCGGGGACAAACAAAAGTTAGGTACACCATATTTCCGGTTATTATTGTTATATTATTATTGTCCCCGCCTGCGATACCAAAATTCTATAGATTATAATGCTTGTTTTTCTCTTTTCAGTTATGTGTTTTTGCAGTCGGGTTTTTGGTTTTTTCAATAATTTACTTTATTTCAAGTTTTTTAGTTTTATTAATATATCTTAATTTGGAATTGACTCATTACCAGCTTTTATTTGATACCAATATTGTTGAAATTTATTTAAAAATAAAACCTTCCCCTCCCTTTTTTTTGTACTTGCAGATGCAATATATAAATATTATATAGCCTATGTCACTTCTACGATTAAGACGAATCTAACGACACCTCCTAAGATATAATCCATCAAGCCGTTTAGGCTACAGAGCGTGCCAAAGAAATAGACATACATACATACATACAAACATACATACATACATACTCTCGAAAAACATTACCCTCCTTCTGGGGCAGTCGGGTAAAAACAAAGTCTTCTTAATCTAACTTAACAATTTTATCTTTAAACAAAAGAAAACAAAATAAAAAATAGATTCTTCTGTAAAACAATACATGATATAAAAATCTTGAAATTTATGAATCATAATAATTACTCGTAAATAATATATCTAGTAATTGTGTCATCTTTATGTATTGTGCTGAACAGTAAAAAAAAAAGACGTTGAAAGAAAATTTACACATGACATGTTACATGATATTTAATTATGAATGAAATGCTACTCGTTGCGGTCTATACCAAAGTATTCTTTATTTAAAATACGCCTTAATGTGCTAGGGCTGGTACTAAATAGATCAACATCTAAGTGAGAAGGCAGATAATTAAAGCTTGCTGCGCTACGTAAGAAGAAGGCATTTTGTCTTTAGTTTGTTGATGCGAATGGAATGTGAAGAAGTGGTCGCTGCCTGAAGCCTACGTGATTGGTTCGGAGTGATATTTTGGAGAGAAGTTGGGAACAATCGATGGAACTGTTGGCAATATTTAACAGAAAAGTAATATCATTAGCATAGCGTCTGTTTTCCAGTGGTAGAAAATGGTATCTTTTACAACGATGAGTGTAATCCGTTGAGTATTGCTTTGTCTTAAAATCTAAATATCTTAGAAACTTTTTCTGAATGGTTTCTACTCTTGACTTGTACATGTCATATTTTGGGTTCCACACTTGAGATGCATATTCAAGGTGACTGCGTACGTATGAACAGTATAATAATTTGAGTGGTTTTAGAGAGCTGAAGCAAGTAGATGATCTGATAATGAAACCTAGGGACTTGGACGCTTTCTTTACTATTTCATCAATATGCATTTCGAATATGAGTTTACTGTCCTGGATAACGCCCAAGTCCCTAATAGTATTCACCTTAGTGATTGTTTGGTTATCCAATGTGTACCCCGAACCAATTGTCTTCTTTTGCCGTGTATAAGTCATATGGAAGCATTTGGATACATTTAGTTGGAGTTTGTTTAGTTTACAGTAATTTAAAAACCTATTGAGATCTTCCTGGAGAAGTGATATGTCAGATGAACAACGTACTGTTTTAAGTATTTTCATGTCATCGGCGTATAATAGAATGTACGAGTTAATAAAACATTTCTTAATATCTGCTATAAATAGATTAAATAGAAGAGGTCCTAAAATGGATCCCTGAGGAACTCCAGATGGTATCACATTCCAACTGGATGTGAAACCCTGTAATACTACTGCTTGTGATCTGTTTTCAATGTAGGAGGAAAACCATCGATATAGGTCGCCATGAATTCCAGCTGAGAAGAGTTTACGTAATAGTACCCTGTAGTCAATGCGGTCAAAACATTTACTGTAATCCGTATAAATTTCATCAACTTGTGCACGTTGCTCCATACCTTCAGAAATAAATTCATTGGAAAGAATAAGGTTAGTGGTAGTAGATCGCTTACGAAGAAAACCATGCTGCTCATCACCAAAGTCACATTTTAAGGCTGAATAAACTGCGGAGTAAACAACGCGCTCTAATACTTTTGAGAACAGGCATAGCTTCGAAATAGGGCGATAGTTATCTACGAGGGACTTATCACCTTTTTTAAAGACTGGCGTGACGAATGCAGATTTCCAGATTTTAGGAATAGTGCCTTCTGTTAAAGACTGCTTGAATATAATACAGATAGGCTTGGTTAGACTTTTCGCACAGTTGACTATAAATATAGGCGGTATTAAGTCGGGGCCACCTGATTTAGAGAGATCGAGCATTTGGAGTAACTTTAGTATTTGTTCGTGACACACCTCTATAGAGCTGATGCTAGCTGTGGATGGTGTTGTGGCTTGATCTTGATCCTGGTCATCTGTGTCTGGCTCTTGAAATGTTGACTGAAAGTATGTAGCGAACAGGTTACTGATTTCTTCTCCAGTGCATGCGGTTGCATCTTGATATTTAAGAATATTAGGGAAGTTACTATTACTTCTCTTGCTTTTAATATAGGACCAAAAAAATTTTGGGTTCTTGATAATTGATGACTCGAATTTATCCATATACGTACGGTAACAAGATTTCTCTACTTCTGCAGCTCTATTACGCAATAAAGAAAAGGTTTGGTAATCGGATATATTTCCATATGTTTTAAATTTCCGGTGATATTTATATTTTTCTTTTAGGATCTTAATTAGTGCAGATGTATACCAGGGAGGGTGTGATGAATTTTTAACAGACTTTTGTGGAATAGACTGATCTCTGATTTCATAGAGTTTATTATAAAAATGATTAACAGCATTGTCAAGTGGTTCAGCACTCAGCAACTGGTCCCAGTCAACGTCATCAAGAGCGGACATGATAGCATCGTAGTCTCCTTTATAGAACTGATATTTAGTGTTTGTTTTTTCTGGCAGTGAGTGTATTTGAACAAAATCAGCCTGAATAGTAAAGGGTTTGTGATGCATGTCAATAGGTACTGCTAATGGGTCGAGACATTCGTGTATGCCCAGGGGCCCATTAGAAAATGCGGGGTCTAGCAGTCTGTCATTAACGTTCCGTACATTATTAAACTGGGACAAGTTACAGATATTTACAGTATCGAAGAATTCAATAAGATAGCGGTTTGAATAGTTTTGTGGTAGTAATTCAGCATTGTCATTCGTATGACACCATTCCACTTCATTTCCAAAGTTAAAGTCACCTAAGAGAATAAATGTATCTAATGGGTTGGTTAATATTAAATTATTTAGATTATTTGTAAAACTCTGGAGCTGAGCAGCATAAGAATTACCCGTATGTTCATTACAAAGGTAAAGGGCACAGATATGTATATTGTATGTAACTTGAGGTCTAGACCTCTTTAAGGTTATAGTTACCCAGATATCTTCAGCAGAACTACGCCAGTTACATCTCTCGACAACAGTCAAATCATTCCGCACGGCAATCAACACACCGCCTCCTCGAGTTTGCGAGGTGCGGCTGTAGTCGCGGTCGCGTCTCCACACCACATACCGCGAATCAAATAATTCACTGCTGAAAATACCATCCACTAACCAAGTTTCTGTAAATACTATAACATCGTATGATTTAAGACATACATTTCGGAATAGGTTGTTTGTTTTTGTACGGAGACCACGTACGTTTTGGTAATAAATATTAAGCGGAGCCATTGATGAGTCCTTTACCAATATCTATGTTGATAAAATAGCCATAGTTGCACTTTGAATAATTACGTCTTACTTATCGAACCTTTAACAGAATCTAACAAACACAGCAATGCCCAACGGATGACCTTCCGAAAAATTGCAAGAATTGTAAATATAAATAGCCAAAGGTAGCAACAATAAGTCAAGATCATGTCAACAGCCCACTGTACATACGGTTTAAAATAAAATACTATAATATTATAAAGAGGTTTTGCTTGTTTGTTTGTATGTAGGTAGGGGGTAATCTCCGGAACTACCAGTCAGATTTGAAAAATTCTTTTTGCATTGGATAGCCTAATTCTTGAGGAAGATTATAGGCGGACAACGGGTAGAAGCTAGTGATGTATAATGTACCGTGTGATCCCAATATTACACAGTAAAATATTCAATAACCTGTGAACGTTGGCATCATAGACGTTAGGTTAGGTTAGGTTCTGCAACACGACTGAATTTTTGCAGAGGTACTGAGAGAGTCGCCATGTGCAACCGCCTTTATTCACAAAGTAATTGGACCCGCATCATACGTCAGTACAGTAGGGTAAAAGTTTTACAATGCAGGACTTTGCGGTCGAGTATATGTTAAAGGGACAATTATTCGCACTTCCTATTCAAATAGTTGCGGAGGCTGCCTTTGTAAGGTACAGTAAATCCGTGTGGATTTATACAAAATGTTTTGTAAATCATTTTAGTTGACGACAATTAGATACCTGTACCTTACTCCATATTATTTAAAACGCCTGGAAGATCCTCATAAAACATGAGTCAACATAATAGAATTGAAGCTTTTAAAGTACTTAAGTTTTTTTACACATTTTCTTTTAATTCATCAAATTCCTTTCCTCATCTGCTCTACTACCTCCGGATAATGTTTCCCGATGATAATTAGAAGCAAATGAGGTCCTTTTTAATCGACTTCTAAAAGGAGGAGGTTCTCAATTCATCTGTATGTTTTTTTTTTTGTATGTTTGTTACGCGATTTCTCCGTCAATTGTGAACCGATTTTGAAATATATTTTTTTGTAAAGGTTTTTATTTAGTTTACCTGTCTAGTATAAAGTTCCTATTCAGACATTATGGAACCGCACTTAATGCATTGATACAAAAAGTTGGAAACGTCGCCGTTTTATGTGTAAAAAAGACATTTCGAAAGTTTGATAATACTTTTTGACATCTTAAACTAAATGCTCGGTGTTACGATATTAAATTATTGCATTTCTTAACAATATTTCTCTGTCATACTACATACATTCTACAAATGATTGCCAGAAACAGAATGAGGTTTTTACGAAGAATGCCAGTACTGTTGTCGCTTAATTTCAGAAGCGTTCTTGAATGAAAGTATGTAAAATTGTACCTACATTATACGAAAAAATTACAGGGCTTTACTTTGTATGCATAAGCTTTGTTTTTATTAAGATGCAAGAAAAAAAAAGAAGAATCAAGTATTTGATTAAATCTGAATGGATATCAAAACGCAATTAGTAGATTTGTTGAACATTTTCTATTTTATTAAGTACCTGGTACTGGTTAGTAGACCTACACTGTCCTCCCATACCTATTAACACTGTCATTTGAAAATATTGTAAAAATCCAATTATTTTTAAAAGAGTAACCGTGGAGTTTCTTACCGGCTCTTCTCCATAGAAAACGACCGATTGGAACAGTGCACCTAGCTTCAGACGTTTCATAAGTGCCCACGAAGATTTAAGTGAAATAAAATATCTTGAATTTGAATTATTTGCAAGATCTATCTTTTAAGAGTATTTTTACGAATGTGCGGGAAGTCTAAATGCGACACCCAGATTACACGGAGTCCTGCCATTCTTTAAAGACGAATTCTGTGATCTGTGGTGCAAGCGGGCTATAAACTTAAATCACAATGATCACAAAAACAATTGAAGATCGGTACCTATCTGTTTCAATAATATTATCATTGCTATCAACACACGCGGGCTCTATAACTGAAATCAAAGCTGCAATACCGACAAGAATCAATTCTATCACAATGCGCACTGATTGTGCGCGACACAATACCTAGGCACTACACATTTACGTCCGGTATATAACAGACTGCATGTAGCTTACAGGAACGCAAGGTCAGAAGTTTTGTTTCAATTTATAGATTGAAGATAGAACTGTCTTCTTCGAGGAAAAGGTTTGACTTTTTTGACATTGAGTCCTACCGCTGCGCCCACGTTGTCGCCAAACAATTATTTTGTTACGCGTAATTTTGAATCTGCAATATCTTTTAAAGTATTCATTTTAATGATATGAAGTCTAGGCATATTTTAATCTAAGTTAAACGGCCAATTTAAATAACATATTTTATTGGATAAGGATAAATATAATACCGGTCCGTAAATATAGTACCGGAAATAACAATGAAATTTTTATCAAATTCTGAAAGTTAACAATGGGTAGGTCATCCTTAGAAGATAGACATAAATATTATTGCAAACTTTTTGTTAGACTTTTTAAGATCTACAATCTTGTACAACATAAATTTGATGTATATATGATGTGATTGTGGCGCCATCTAAATCGCCACATGCGAACTACGCTTCACACTGACGTCACGCAAAATCCTGCATCGCGCAAGCAGGGTTTACCGCGTGACTGGCATATATACGCATCAATTGTCGGGCAACTGCCCACCAGATACAACACACGTCTGGCTGGAGGATCCTCCATTCATTTTATAGAGAGGATGAGTGAACTTTACACTCTATTCCTCATACCTATTAGTAAAAGCTGTTGTTATTTTGATATTACAAACAGACACTTTATTTTATTTATTTGTTATGTTATATGAATTTGTAATGCCGCCAGTGGGCGCCGGCACTAAAGCTGCGAGTTGCGACATTCTGGCTAGGGCTACTCATT
The DNA here is from genome assembly GCA_948150665.1 of Conistra vaccinii. Lineage (NCBI taxonomy): Eukaryota > Metazoa > Arthropoda > Insecta > Lepidoptera > Noctuidae > Conistra > Conistra vaccinii. Next base: position 19,756,050 of record OX411318.1, read on the forward strand.
TGGGATTTGAGTTAGTAACACGTTACTTTTGAGCACCGTCGAATGTCTATCTTAGTTCTATGGAACTTGAAAAATGCTGTATTCCTTCTGTATTGCCTATACCATGGCTAGAGCTACAGATGATACCAATTTCACGCCAGTACTACTGAAAAATACTGAAGTAGACTTGAAAAGTATTGGCTCGACGATTTGAAGTTCTCACATATTGTGCACGATGTGACTTCCTTTTATCAAAGGCTATGAATTAGGGTTTATTCGAGATGTCTGGATGTTCCTTTGTAGCTTTAGACACGTGCACATGACTTTCGTGTATTCAAATGTGCATTTGACATTAAGTGAAACCCCGGTGCCCAAAATATTAATCGCTAGATCTGCCCTCATCGTACTTAGTCATAAGAAAAAGTGTCCATAATGAGAAGATTGAGCTCACATAATGATTAAATTGCGTTTCTATGACAATCAAGTGTCACAGTCATAGCGTGCAGCTGCCAACTATTTATTTTCTTTATTTTGTTGAATATTGTCTCTTTATATGCACGTGTTTCTGTGACAAATAAACCTATTTTTCTTTCTTTTCTTTGTTTCTAAGTGTAGTCAAAGCGTCATTCTGTGTCAGAAGTGTTAAAACGAATAAGAAATGCGACAATCTTTTGACACTGTATAGGGCGAATCTAACGATTTAAATCTTTGCAACTGCCAACATTTTCATGACAGCTGTCACTGCGGCCGTAATTAGCTGCCACCGCTCTTCTAAGATCTCGTAGCTTTAAAACAAAACAATTTCATTGGATTCTTTTCACAATTACAATTAGATTCGCGTTGTCTCTTGTCACCTACTCACCACTGTAATAGATAATGATAAATGGATGGATTCTTACATACATCATCACATAATCCTGATATCTCTTGTATTTCGATTATTATAGCATCTTTGACTCCCAAATAGGCGGAACATTCGGGTTTAAAAAGATTTATTCTCAAATAAGACACAAAGCCACTTACATGAGAACAATGTTTCTAAGCTAAATTATAAACATTAAGGCTGCCTGTCCACTGAAGCGGAGAGGAGAGGAGAGGAGCGGAGATGTGCCATTATTAACCAATAGAATCGCACCTTTGGAGCTGAGTTTGGATTCTATTGGTTAATATTGGCACATCTCCGCTCCTCTCCTCTCCTCTCCGCTTCAGTGGATAGGCAGCCTAAGTTCGTCAATCGTTACTGCATCAATAATGAATTATGATACACCCATCGTATCCGATGCATTTAGTTTTTAAGATTTGCGATAAAAAAAATCAAGTGAAGTATCAGGCCAAATTAATTTGAAGGCTCATGGAAAGCCTATTTGAATATTTCTTGAAACCAAAAATTCAAGCAAAAAAAGTGCTAAACATAAAATTCATCCAATCAAAAATCTTGTTCGTCTCAAACTTGAGTGAAATAGAATTAATTAAACAATCTTTCGTTAAGACTGTGACTTCAAAGAATCTTTTATTTCGTCCCTTTATCGCCAATAAAGTCGGTAGCGACTGTATTTCGTGTTTGACGTTCATTGCGTACTAAAAATGTATTAACTGGACTTAAGCTCAGTTTGGTGCATCCATGGATATTGGGCATTTGGGTCAACGGGTCGTATCGGTACTACATATTTTATTCTTATCGTAGTTGGTTTTTGATGTAATCAAGATGGTGACATTTATTTTTATTGTTAGTTGGGTATTGCATTTGGAATTGCTAAGCTTAAGTGGCAATGGGCAGTACAGATGCTCGTAGAACAGATGGCCGATGGGGCCGAGAGGCTGGGAGGATGGGGCTGAGTGGCGACCGCGTGCCGGAAGACGTAGCGTTGGAAGGCCTCCCAAAAGATGGACCGATGACTTTGTGAAGGCCGCAGGAATCCGCTGGATGCGGGAAGCACAGAATCGGTCGAAGTGGCGGTGCTTGGGGGAGGTCTATGTTCAGCAGTGGAAGTCTTTTATTTTGGCTGAAATAATGATGATCACTTAAGGCAAGGAATTTACAAAGATCGGTCAGTTCCAATCCGATTTTGGTTCAAGTGAATTCAAAAAGTGTTTTTTCATAAAACCAGGTGGAAAACATTTAAATTGCATGCTTTTTCCCCCTATGAAAACGCCATAAGAACACGCCCTAAAATGTACGAACCCGGGAGACGAACCAACCTGGTTTGTACCCAGCTTTAAAGACGCATCAGGATGCTGAAATTCGTTTACCTCCATGCCGTATGTACCCAGCCTAGTTTAATTATGTACGAACAAGCTTGTAAGGGCGGTTGCTCACACAATTATTTCTGCGTCGTCACACCGCGGAGCTTCTCTAATTAACTTGAAATCAACGTATGCTTGAAAAAGGGATGAAAATATGATATTGGAGTTTGTATGTTGTTAATTATATTATAGAGAGGCTGTTGATTAATTAATATTAAACGTTAAATGGTGTTAAAAAGTTGATTATTTCATCGTAAAACTATAAATTAAGAAAATATTGTTGTTACCTACCAATAAATAAATTAGTCTGTGTTGAAATATCATGATGACTTATATCAATCAATCTGCCTAGCCTTTTCAAAACTATGTTGGGGTCAGCTTCCAGTCTAACCGGATGCAGCTGAATACCAGTATATTACATGGAGTGACCGCCTATCTGACCTCCACAACCCAGTAACTGGGTAATACCCCTTGGTAAGACTGGTTGTCAGAATTTCGGGCTTCTGACGACCCATAAAGACTGTCAAAGATCCATAAATGACAGCTGGGACTAACGCCTTATCACTTTCCGAAGCACGTAGGAGTCTCGGTATGTAAAGATGGTTACGCATCCACGGACCAACCCCAGCAAGCGTAGCTTAACCTGATGGATCGACCCGCGATGCTTTACTTATATATTTAGTAATATTTATCACACACACTCAAAATTGTGCTGGAACACACTACAATGGTGGCACTATATGAAGTGATATTAGAAAAAAAGAAAAATATTTTATTTGGGTCACGCACAGGAAATACAAACAATAAAACACGTTTTCATGAATTTTCGTTAATATTTCGATTGATAAATGTGTGAGGAACCAGAATGAAGCCCTACTACACTGTTGTACAGGCCGCTATATTTTATAATTTGTAAGATGTCACAGGCGCCATTGCACAGTGCCGTATATTACACATAAATTCATTGTGTAAGAATCGCATTATATGACACAAGTTACTAAAATTCACATTTTTAGTACCAAAATGCATAAAAAAATAGAGTTTTTTTACTGGGGTGTCTACAAGACATAACTTATGACGTCCGCGATCCATGTAATAAATAACCCGGTAAAATTCCCCATTGAAAAAAAATGTAGCGTATTTTTATTTTCTTTGTCCTGAAAATTACCACATAAGTAGACTCTCAATACGATACAAGACTTAGGGTCGCGACACACCTGCCGAATGTACGGCGCTGAAGGTTCGGTTGAATACGGTCGTAGTGTTTTTCAAGTTACCTATGACACATCAGCCGAAAGATACGTCGCGTAACGCACTGAATAAACGCCGCCGACCGTTCGGCGCGTTTGGTGTGTCGCTGAAGTGTTGGTGCCGAACGTTCCGCAGGTGTGTCACTACACTTAGCAACAGTTCACGAATCGGACAGGGTTTTTTTTCATATTCTTTAAGAATGATTCCCTAAGTGTCTCTATAAAGAAAGTGTATCTACGAGGAATATTTTTTTTTTTGTCTTTAACCTTATTAATAATTCTGAATTCCAAAGAAGGCTAGAAAGCCTTTGAGGCACTCCTACTATCGGCTGCCTAGCTTCCCTACAATTTTAGGGTCGAATTCTCGAACCCAAAGTCCCAAAATGGCTGAATATTCATATCTGACCTCAGTAATCCAATTAATGGGAAAATTCCGATATCGAAATAACCCGTTTTCGGGCTTTTGACGACCTCTCACGACTATCTTTGTTAGTAAAACCGACTATCAAATTTAATGTCCTCACCTCGCGTATTTTTGTGTATCTAACAGAGAAGTGGAATGGGATACTTACCGATGTAAAGAAAGAAAACACGAACCTTCATTAAAAAAAAAAAACCGGTCAAGAGCGAGACGGACTCGCGCACCGAGGGTTCCGTAAGGAGATTCATTCGCATAGGTACCTAAATAGTTCTGTGCTAGAAACTAGTCCTCTAAAATGTATGAGTGCCCATACAACTCGGAGGACTATTATAATTGGCGTCAACTATGTATTTATGGGGACACCCTTTAATTTTCAACTTTTTTAATTTGTTGGAATTATTTAATTATATGTGCTGTAAAAAAAATTACGTGATTCTAGGTCAACGGGAACTACTCGTACCATATAGGTTTTCGACCAAAAACCTATAGAGTACTTCAGGTTGACCTAGAATTGTCAATTTGGTTAAAAGCAAGGTCCTATAGCACAAGTAAAGGGAAAATTCCAAAAAATAAAAAAACGACTGCATAATCTGCATAATAAAACTGGCAATTTTTATATGTGGTTATTATTTTAGTACTTATTATTATTGATGATTTGAGATACATCGCTTTTCCCCCGGAGCTTGGTTTTTTTAAAAGCTTTTATTCAACTTGCAATGTTTGTTTGTTTGTATGTAAGTTAGTATGTTTGTTTAGGTGGATTCTTGCAAGCTGAATTAAGACCACTTCCTCTAACTCCACGGAGTTGATATTTTACATGTTGGTTCGATTCCAATGACAATACATTTTTATGACAAACATGACCTGATTGGCTACCCAGGATTGGCTCCAGACGAGGGAACTCTTCAACGGCCAACAGTACAGACACGAAATTTTATATACGCTTTAATTATAATGGTTTGTTCTAAATTCCATTATGTCCTGGCTGCTGCACCCAGGATTGACTCCAGACGAGGGAACTCCTCAACGGTTAACAGTACAAACAGAAAATTTTATATAGGCTTTAATTATAATAGACTGTTCTAAAGTCCACCATGATCTGACTGCTGCACCCAGGATTGGCTCCTGACGAGGGAAGTCCTCAACGGTTAACAGTACAAACAGGAAATTTTATATACGATTTAATTATCACGGTCCGATCTGAATTCCACCATGATTTGGCTGTTGTACCCAGGATTGGCTTCAGGTGAGGGAACTCCTCAACGATCAACAGCGCAGACACAAAATTTTATATATCCCTCAATTATGATAGTCCGTTCTAAATTACACCATGATCTGGCTGCTGCACCCAGGACTGGCTTCAGACGAGGGAACTCCTCAACGGCCAATAGTACAGACACGAAATATTATATGCGCTTTAATTATGATAGACTGTTCTAAAGTCCACCATGATCTGACTGCTGCACCCAGGATTGGCTCCTGACGAGGGAAGTCCTGAACGATCAACAGTACAGACACGAAATTTAATTTACGATTGAATTATGATGGTCCGCTCTATAGTCCATTATGACCTGACTGCTGCACCCAGGATTGACTCCAGACGAGGGAACTCCTCAACGGCCAACAGTACAGACACGAAACATTATATACGCTTTAATTATGATAGACCATTCTAAAGTCCACCATGATCTGACTGCTGCATCTAGAATTGGCTTCAAACGAGGGAACTCCTCAACGGATAACAGTACAAACAGGAAATTTTATATACGCTTTAATTATCACGGTCCGATCTAAATTCCACCATGATTTGGCTGTTGCACCTAGGATTGACTCCAGACGAGGGAACTCCTCAACGGTTAACAGTACAAACAGAAAATTTTATATAGGCTTTAATTATGACGATCCGATCTAAATTCCATCATGATTTCGCTGTTGCACCCAGGATTGGCTTCAGGCGAGGGAACTTCTCAACGGCCAACAGTATAGACACGTAACATTATATACGCTATAATTATGATAGACCATTCTAAAGTCCACCATGATCTGACTGCTGCATCCCGAATTGGCTTCAGACGAGGGAATCCCTCAACTGTTTACAGTACAAACAGGAAATTTTATATAGTTACGCTTTAATTATCACGGTCCAATCTAAATTCCACCATGATTTGGCTGTTGCACCTAGGATTGACTCCAGACGAGGGAACTCCTCAACGGTTAACAGTACAAACAGAAAATGTTATATAGGCTTTAATTATGACGATCCGATCTAAATTCCATCATGATTTCGCTGTTGCACCCAGGATTGGCTTCAGGCGAGGGAACTCCTCAACGGCCAACAGTACAGACACGAAACATTATATACGCTTTAATTATGATAGACTATTCTAAAGTCCACCATGATCTGACTGCTGCACCCAGGATTGGCTCCAGACGAAGGAACTCTTCAACGGTCAACAGTACAAACAGGAAATTTTATATACGCTTTAATTATTACAGTCCGTTCTAAATTACACCATGATCTGGCTGCTGCACCCAGGACTGACTTCAGACGAGGGAACTCCTCAACGGCCAACAGTACAGACACGAAACATTATATACGCTTTAATTATGATAGACTATTCTAAAGTCCACCATGATCTGACTGCTGCACCCAGGATTGGCTCCAGACGAAGGAACTCTTCAACGGTCAACAGTACAAACAGGAAATTTTATATACGCTTTAATTATTACAGTCCGTTCTAAATTACACCATGATCTGGCTGCTGCACCCAGGACTGACTTCAGACGAGGGAACTCCTCAACGGGCAACAGTAGAGACACGAAATATTACATACGCTTTAATTATGAATTATGATAGACCGTTCTAAAGTCCACCATGATCTGACTGCTGCACCCAGGATTGGCTTCAGACGAGGAAAGTCCTGAACGGTCAACTGTATAATACGAAATATAATATACGATTGAATTATGATAGTCTGTTCTTAAGTTCACTATGACCTGGCTGCTGCACCTAGGATTGACTTCAGACGAGGGAAGTCCTGAACGATCAACAGTACAGACACGAAATTTAATATACGCTTGAATTATGATGGTCCGTTCTAGAGTCCATTATGACCTGACTGCTGCACCCAGGATTGGATCCAGATGAGGGAACTTCTCAACGGCCAACAGTATAGACACGTAACATTATATACGCTATAATTATGATAGACCATTCTAAAGTCCACCATGATCTGACTGCTGCACCCAGGATTGGCTCCAGACGAGGTAACTCCTCAACGGTCAACAGTACAACCAGGAAATTTTATCTACGCATTTAATTATGATATTCCGTTCTAAATTCCAACATGACCTGGCTGCTGCACCCGGGATTGGCTCCAGACGACGAGATTCCTCAATAATCAACAGGATAAACACGACATTTTATACATGGATATGTATTGTGCTATTATACTTCAATGGAATTCAGGGTCTGGTGATGGAGCCGAAAGATTAACATAGGAACTTCTTAAAAAAAACTAGACTACCATCGAGTTCGAACTAGTTGGTTTTGTCTTGACTAGAACTATAGCCCAAAGTAGTATCCAGGGTCTGATAATAGAGCTGAAAAGAGATGACACATAGAAAGTGGTCATAGAAAATCCTGAACTAAATAAGATCTTTTGACAAAAACTATTTCCCGAGGTGTAGTCTAGGGTCTGATGATAGTGCCGGAAGGTAGTAACAGGCAAACCTCAACTTTACAAGGTAGCCCTGTTGTGTTGAACTCGTTGGATTTGTTTAGACAAGTGAAAGTGATAGAACAGATATTTTATCAAAATACTAATGCTAAAAAACACAAAATAAAATATTTGTAAAAATCTTTTTAAAATAAGCTTTTATTGAACTAAAAAGTACAAAATAAAACTTACGTAAACAGATAACTTTAATGTTTTCTTAAAAGCTTGAGGCGTGAACGTCCTTCTTAAACATAAAGATAAGCCTCAAGCTTTTAAGAAAACATTGAAGTTATCTGTTTACGTAAGTTTTATTTTGTACTTTTTAGTTCAATAAAAGCTTATTTTAAAAAGATTTTTTTCTATGGAGCTTGAGCTTCTCCTTTTAGAACTTAATTTTCGCGAAAATCTAAATTTGCCCATATCTTTTTATCCTGTTGACTCAGGACATTGATTTTTGTACAGCTAATAGGGACTATAGACCTCAGTGTCTGGTATAATTAATTTCAAGTTGCTAGGTCCAGCCGTTCCTGGGAAAATCGGTGGTATCACACGGACAGACAGACGGACAATAGAGTGATCTAAGTAATCTTACAAGGGTTCCTTTTTTACCTTTTGAAGTACGGAACCCTAAAAAAGACAATTTCTGCTTCATTATCTACTTAAAACATTAGACCGATCGGAAAGACGTTTTCTCGCCAAAAATGGTCACCCATCCAGGGACTGGCCGCTGAAATTGTTGCTTAACCTCACAGACTGTCAGTTCGCGTGACTGCTCTTAACTAAAAGTGACAATAAATCTTTTTTCTTTATCTTTGAAGGCAGTCAGCTGTAGCATTGCGTTTCTTTACGTATTGGTCCCTTGTCTTCTGACGAATGGCGGGCGGGACCTTATAATTTATAACATCACTTTAAGTCCGTTCCCGTTTTAGCTGCGGGACATAAATTGGCCTCCAGTTAGTAGGTAAAAAAATTATTATAATGTCGTGAATGGTACGGATCTATGTTCTATGTTAGAGGGTTTGGTTTCCGCACTTAGTCCTTCAAGTGGACCATTGTGCGTGGGCCATGGCGGCCGCTTGGGGGGGTTATTCCAACCAGCCCACCTCCCTCCAGAAGTTAATTAAAACTCCTGGCCTGTTCAGAACATCCGTGAAAGATCTGGGTGATCCGAGGGTTTGTGTTCTAATCTGGGTGACGCCTGTGCATTCAAAGAGCACATGCGTAACGGTCTCCTCAGCCTCCATGCACGCCCTGCACAGAGGACTGTCCGTTATGCCTATTGTGTGGAAGTGTTTGTTCAGCGAGCAGTGTCCCGTGATGGTCCCCGTCACCAGGCGCAGTCCGTTCCTGTCCAGGCGTAGTAAACGTCTGGTTAGACCGCTATCCAATGATGGCATAGCTTCTTTGGACTGCCTGCAGCCCGACGTCGAGGCCCACCAATACTCCGCTTGTGTGTGGGTGAACTCTTGTAGCCACCTGCGTATTTGGTTGAAGGGTATGGGTACAATAGGCTCAGGTCCGCAGACTGCCGTGCTGGATCCTCGTCTAGCAAGCTCGTCTGCTGCGTCGTTGCCTAGCGATCCGCTGTGTCCTTTTATCCATTGTAGTGTCACCGTGTTGCGGCCAGACAACGTTATTTGCTCTAGGGCATTGTGACATTCTAGTGTTAACTTTGAGGTTATACATTTTTTCTGTAAGGATTGGAGAACTGAGGCGCTGTCGGAAAGTATACGTATGTGTGTATCCGTAACTCTCCTGGCTTTTAGGGCATGGACCGCCTGTATGATGCCTACACACTCCGCCTGATAGACGGTGTTGAACATCCCCAGCGGGCTGGATATATTTATGTTGAAGTCGTGTGAGAAGACTCCGACTCCAGTGCCGGAGTCGGTTTTCGATCCATCAGTGTATACTCTCATCTCTTTCGGGCCTGAGTAGTCACACCGTTCTTCTGTAAGTACAATGTTGTAGTGCCTTTGAAAGTGGTGTGTTTTCGGGGCTTTATCACAAGGTGATGCCATCATTGGTCGTCGTTTGATCGCATCATCCTTTATGCGTGTGTGCTTAATTCTGGAGTCATTGCTAAGGGTTCCTGATAAATGGATCCTAAAGGCGGCCAAGGCCGCCTCCTCTCGCACAATGAGGTGCAAGGGTGGCAGTCCCAGCATTACCTGTAGGGCGGCGGTGGGTGTAGTTCTCATACTGCTCGTGATTGCAACACAAGCGAGTCGCTGCAGTTTTTCGAGCTCTCTTTGGGCTGTGCTCAGGTCTGTCCTGGGCCACCAGACCAGTGAGCCGTATGTGATAATAGGTCGGATGACTGTAGTGTATAACCAGTGGGTGACCTTGGGTCTGATCCCCCAATTCCTGCCAAGCAGCCGCTTGCACTGCCACAGGGATATGCTGGCTTTTGTAGTGATGTAGTTCGTGTGTTTTGCCCAGTTCAGTTGTTTGTCCAAATAAATGCCCAGGTATTTGGTTTCAGTTGAAAGGCTTAGGGTTGTTCCAAAGAATCGTGGTAACTGTAGCGTCGTTAGTTTTCTCTTTTTTGTGAAGAGAATCAATTCGGTTTTTGTGGGGTTCACCGAGAGTTGGTGCTTGTTGCACCATTCCTCTACAATTTTCAGGGCTTGACGCATGAGGTTGCATAGTGTATTTTCGTGGGTTCCGTTTATTATTATGGTTAAATCATCGGCGTAGCCCACGGTGAAGTAACCTTTGTCGTTGAGTGTTTTGATGAGGCTGTCTACTACCAGGTTCCATAGGAGCGGCGAGAGGACGCCCCCTTGCGGGCAGCCTTTCGCGACGATGGCCCTTGTAGTGTCATTTACTGTGACTTGCACAGCTCTAAGTTTGAGCATGTTGGTGATCCAGCCGCTCAGGGTTGAGTCTATTCTGTGTCTGTCAAGGGCCATGTTTATACTGTTAAACATGGTCTTGTCAAAGGCGCCCTCGATGTCAATGAAGGCGGCCAGTGCTGAGCATTTATGGTCCACTGCACATTCAATTTTAGAAACCACGCTGTGCAGCGCGGATTCCGTTGATTTGCCTGTGGAGTACGCATGCTGTTGTTTGTGCAATGGTTTTATCCGGAGAGGTCCGTCTCGGATGTGCCTATCGCAGAGTCTCTCGAGGGTTTTCAGTAAGAAGGATGTGAGGCTTATAGGTCTATAAGCCTTGGGTTGTGTATAATCGGTTTTGCCGGGTTTGGGTATAAAGATGACTTTCACCTCACGCCATGCAAGAGGTATATACCTGAGTGCTATGCAGGCTCGGTAGATCTCCACGAGCCTTGGTGTCAGATGATCTACCCCCCACTGCAGTAGGGCTGGGAAGATGCCATCCAGCCCTGCCGACTTGTATGGCTGAAAGGTGTCGATAGCCCACTTTATTCGGTCTTCTGTTACAATGTTGCGGGCTCTTGACCAGTCGTGTTCCGTAGCGGTCCATTCTGATTCAGCCTCCCACGTCCCGTCCTCTAGGATTTTGCAGTCTGGGAAGTGAGTCTCGAGAAGGACCTTACTGGTTTCATAGTCAGTTAGTGTGTATGAGTTATCGGGTTTTTTCAGCGCGCCAAGGGTTCGGTCCTGATCAGTTGATAGGATCTTCCTTACCCTTGCAGCTTCACTGTTTGTTTCGATGGATTCACAGAACTTACGCCAGGCGGTCCTCCTGGCGGTCCTGATCTGCTTTTTGTATGTATATTGGGTCTCTTTGTATATCTCCCAGTCGTCCGGGAGTCTCGTGTTTTTTGCTCTGTTAAATTGCTTACGTAGCGCATCTCTGAGTTTACTAAGTTCAGCGTTCCACCAGGGGTTTCTCTCGTTCTTGCCTTGTGGCGCTCTTAGTTTACAGCATGCGTGGTATGCTTCAGTTAGGTATTCGGATAGTTTAGTCACGGTGTATTCTAATTGTGCTTGGTCCCTTATGGTTACTTGTGCTAGGTGCCTAGCTAGTAGGGACGCCAGAAGGCTTTTGTACTTGGGAACATTGGTGCGCCTCGGGTTTCGCCTCGGTGCGGGTTTCCTAGTGTTTGCGGTTAGTGTAAAACGGATCCTTCTGTGGTCTGAGCAGGAAGGTTCGTCCGATACGTGCCAGTTTGTGATTAGGTTTGTTGCGGTTTCTGTAGCGAGTGTCAGATCTATAATCGTTTGTCCGCGGACTGTGACCCAAGTGGGTTCCGAACCGCGGTTAACAATGTTAAGGTTAGTAGAGAATAAATAGGTGGATAGTACCTCTCCTCTGGAGTTCGCTGCGGCGCTGCCCCAGAGCGGGTGGTGGGCGTTCGAGTCAGTGCAGATGATCAGGTCCAAGTTGGCGCGCTCGCAATGCTGCACCAGATCGGCCATCTCCTTTGGCGGGCAGTCTGCGTCCTCGCCTGGCATGTAAACCGAGGCCAGTACAACATCTGGAACGCTACCTTCGGTTTGGAGCCTAACAGCTGTCAGGTCTCTGGAACAGAATTGGGTGAGTGGCGTAAAGGGAATTTCTTTGGGTATGTAGACACAGGTTCTGGGTTTTTCCGAGCTGTGCGTGTCCAGAATTAGCTTACCTCCGATGTTACTGAGGCCGCATATTCTATTGTTTCTGATCCACGGCTCTTGGATCAGTGCGATGGTTCGGGGTTTGACCTCTAGCGCCCTGCGTAAGCTAGCCGTGGCAGTCTGGCTATGCTGGAGGTTGGTCTGGATGATGTTGAGGGGCGATGACGGTGGTGAAGAGGGGTTAGTCAGAGATGGATCCATCGGATAGCCTCTCCACCACCTCTCTGTAATGGTCGTCGTGCGGTTCACCCGGCGACGAAGCGAGTAACCGGTCGCTCCAGCCAGGTGATTCGGGCGGTATGGTGTCGACGTCGTCAGCCATTGCCGCTCGGGCCATGACCTCCTCGAGTCGGTCGATGTCGGTGTCATCCGTCTGTGTCTGTGTCAGCGTCGGTTGTGTCGTCGTCGTTGTTGTCGTTTCGGTCGTGCTTTCGGTCTGGACATCCGAGGGTCGGGTCGTGGGCCAGAAGCGAACGTAGATCGAGCCGAGCATGTACGATATGCGTCGCTCCCGAGCCCGGACCTTTACGGCTTCCTCCGGTGGGACACCCAGGGTCAAATAAGTCCCGTAGTTGTCGCCACCGACGGTAGTCGCCCTGTAGAGTGTCCACCTGGCAATGTCGTACCAGGTATTCTGACGGATCAGAATACCTTGGAGTCTAGCTACGTCACCTCTGTAACGAGGGACAAATAGCGAGACTCGGACACGGGTGGGCACGTCGGATTGTCTCATAACCGTGAGTGTCATGTCTGTAGTCGGGAGTTTTATTGCGGGTACATTTTGGGTCAGCCAAGTCAGAGCATACTCGTCCTCACACCACAACTGTACAGTGCCTTCCGCTACCCGTGGGTAGCCGCGGAAGGCAGGGAGTGGTGCTGTCGAGTCTGTACTCATGACTAGGTTCTCTAGGTCCGTCTTGATGTATTCGGCCTCTTCCTTTGTCAAGTCTCTGGAGGGGGGGGGGAGGCAAATTGCTACGGCCAGCCGCGCCGGGATGTCCTTCGTGGCTCGCGCGTAGGTTCTTTGCTCCCCTTGAGCGGAGTGGGTCCTCACCCGTTTGGCGTCGCCCTGAAGCATGCTCGGCGAAGCCGTTTCATCAGGGCGCTCCCTCTTCGCCGGCCCTGTACCGCTCGGTCCAGGCTGCGGCTTGGAGGTGCCTGGGTGTTGGGTACCACCCCGCTTGCCCCTACTGTGTTTAGGTCGAGGTCGGTCGTTGGGTCCGTCTGTGTGTCGGGGTCGGCTGTCGGTCCCGGCAGACTCTGTCGCGTGCGGAGGCTTTTCACTCTGGGTTGCCCCTTCGCAAGCTTGCCTCCGCACGCGCGGTTCCGCGTCCAGCCGCTTCGCGCGCTGAGTTTCCTCTGCACGCTCTTGCGGCCGGTCGCGTGCGTCCGGTCCCTTTTCGCGCGGAGTTTCCACTGCGCGTATTCGGGGCCGGTCGCGCACCTCCTCTTCAGCGTCCGATCGCGCTGCTTCGCTCTGGCTAGTGCCTTCGCGAAGTTTGCGCTTTCGGTCGCTTGCTCTCTTCTTCCGGGCCAGGATTTTTCCGCGCTTTGTCAGCGGGCGTACTTCATCGCCGGCCACCAGAAGAGTGCTAGAGGTACCAGGTCCGTCATCTTTCCCCGTCTCTGTCTGTTTGTCTTGGTCTTTGTCTGGGTCTATATCAGGGTTGGTTTTGCTGTTCCGTACGGCACTCTGTTGCCAGAGGTTCGTAGGAGGCTTTAAACCTGTAGTGGAAGTTGGTGCGTTAGTCGCAGTCGAAGTTGGGTTAATGGGCGCACTAATGTCAGCCTGAGTTATGGGCGCTAGATCAGCTGCCGGCCGCGCTAAGAAGCGCGGCATTAGAAAATCGACGTTGCAGTTAGATGGTCGCCCCATATTACGTTGGGGGCTAACCGCCGAAGCGGTGTGGGATTCCCCGACTTGGTCGGGACCCACCTGGGTAGGATTTTGGTCTCGCTGCATGTTCATGGTCGTGGGGGTGGGCTTTTTTGGAATCGAGGTTACCCTTCCTCTGGGACCGACGGGAGTAATAGGGACAGGAGGGAAGGCATTTGGTGGATAGAGGGTGTGGGTTGCTTGGGGGACACCTTAGGCCTGGGAGTTGGCCTAAGGGTTTAGGAACGACGGGATGTGTCAGGATAGGTGGGGTGGGGTAGTTTGATCAGGTGATGGGTTCATGGGAAGGGGTATATAGGTTACCCTTAACCTGGGATTTGGCTTTCGGGAACTTCTCTTGTCCGGGATCTCTTTAGAAGATGCTCCGAGTACGGGGTCGCCCACTGACAGTCAATGTAACCGTGAGTGGTCGACCCCGCAGCCGGAGTTGGGCTATCCGCAACCTGCCCACCCGCTCGGTTGCATGAGAAGAAGTGCCTGGCAGTCTGGGTCGCTCCACCGCGGATATACGTGTAGATACGCGTTAGAGCGATCCAGCCTCCCCCGAGGAATGGTACGGATAGTTTTGCACAGAGTTTGTGCTGTTTTCTATAAAAAAAAAAAAAAAAAAAAACAGCACATAAACTAGAATGGTACGGATAGTTTATGTGCTGTTTTTTATTTTTATAGAAAACAGCACAAACTCTGTGCAAATGCAAATGCATTAGTGTCAACAACGTATTTACAGCAATTTCCGCCATTCATGCTGCTCCATTTGCATTGTGCTACGTTCAATGTTCATCGCCCGTCACACGTAGCACGGTTACGGCGTAGCTTGCGCTTTGCTACGCCGTAGCACGCATACAATGTCCTCGCTTTCAAAATATTTTAGGATATTTTTTCTCAATCCTACATCTTTAAAAAATGATACAAAATGTTACATTGACAACATCTTTTTTTGCATTTGCAAATTAAAATGTTACATGGATATATCTTACTGGGTGGCAAGTAAAGAACATTAATAGTTTAAGTCAGTTGGTGTACCTACCGCCTTCATTATTTATTAAAACACTGACGAACATTTACACGTCTCATTAATTTCATTAAAGAAACATGTTGTTTTTCCTTTTACTAGAAAACCACTATAAATACACGAGTATCATAAATTCGGTTAGGGATTCGCTTAGGGATTGTGAGGTTGGGGCGTTTCAATTTCCTACGGGACCGCTTTGCTGCCGATCCATGTCCGAGGTGTTCATTGATCAATATCCCACTTTTGGTAACCAGTTTGTACGTGAAAGCTTGTTAGGAAATGTCATTTATTATCATGCATACGCCGCCCTTTTTCGATGGGGGTAGTCAATAAGTTCAGTACTTAGGGCGTTTTTATGTCCAAAAATTTAAAGTTTTTAATGCATACATAAACACACTCGTACATACATACACCATACATACAAATAGACATAATATTACTACCAGACATTGTAAATAATTTTATTTTTCAAATATGTAACCCAATAGTACATTTTCAATGGACTGTATCTATCTATATATATCGCCCAGGGATGTTGCGGATGCAGATTTTTTAACATCCACGGATGCGGATCTTTGGTTGCTAACATCCGCGGATGCGGACCTCAATTTTTTTCAGAGATCCGTCAAGGCGGCAAGGCGAAATTCAAAATTTCTTAAGTTTTTTGCAAATTACAGTAATGTTTCGTTGAATTTTGACCATAATTCTATTCGCGGCCATTACAATAAAATAATTGCTAAATTATAATGCTTTAAAAATATTATAAAGATATTTTTATGTTTGATGGATATTAAACACTATATCGTGAAAACGTGACGAGCTATATTGATGATTTAAATGATTATAATTTCCATTTTGTTGATTATGATTTCACTTACATTCACACCTTTGTCCCCTTAGGGTGACAGATCGGAGACAGATGATTATGAACCCAAACCACTAGTCTCTTATTTAATGTAATGTTGGTTATAATGTGTGGCATTACTTTTAAGAATTAATACACCGTGAAAGGACCATGACCGATT
The DNA here is from genome assembly GCA_948150665.1 of Conistra vaccinii. Taxonomy (NCBI): domain Eukaryota; kingdom Metazoa; phylum Arthropoda; class Insecta; order Lepidoptera; family Noctuidae; genus Conistra; species Conistra vaccinii. The sequence continues at coordinate 19,772,141 of OX411318.1, forward strand.
TTGTATGGACCCCGTCCCCCCCCTCCAACAGCCATGTGATACATGCCAATATGTTTATAAGGATCCAGAAAAAGATTTACTGTCTTGTTCAATTGCAAAATCAATGGGATTTTTTTGTAATAACAAAAAACATTTTGGTTGGCTAACCTAACCTAACCTAACCTTACCCATCCTTACCTAACCTAACCTTTTTTTTTTTTTTTTTTTTTTTCTCGGGGTGGAAATCCTCATGGATGTCCTCCGCCCTGGGGTGGGCGAAGGGGTCTGTCAGACTCTTACTGACTAAAACCACCCCGGTGTTCCCTCGCACACTTGCGTCGGGGGGCTGCGGGAGCAAATTGCGACTTCCGCTGCCCCGGACTGGTGACGGCCCGCACTCTGCGGGCCCCGTCCCGTAGGGGGAGTGAGGTGTGCAAACTCCCCCCGTTACGTCTTAGAGTGGCGCGCGTGGAACACTACGCGCCGCCATCTCGGGTCCTGTGTGATGGGGGGCGACGGATGTCCCCGAATCCGTCGCCCCTGGACCCATTTAGGGGGGCTGGAAGAGGGCGTTATCCGCCCTCCGCCGACGCCCGGTGCGCCTGCTGCGGGCCGGGTGAGTGGACGAGATCTCCCTCTCCCTTTCCGCAGCCTCCTTCTGCGAGATGACTGTCTCGCAGAAGGAAACCACCGCGTCCCACGACTCGGCACTCCCGACCATCGAACGAACGACGGCCGGTAGTGACAAGTCGGCTCCAACTTCTGAAACGAGGGCACGGCGCGGCTCCTCCCACGCGGCACACTCTGCCAATGTATGCCGCGCCGTGTCCTCCCGACAATGGACGCAGTGGTGACACCGAGCGTCCGGCTCCCTGTTTATGCGACACAGGTACTTCCCGAAGCAGCCATGCCCCGAGAGCACCTGCGTCACCCGAAACGACAGGGAGCCGTGCCTCCTCCCGAGCCAGTCGTCGAGCACCGGCCGGACCGCCTCGATGGTGACGAGGCCGGCGGTGGGGCGTGAAAGCCTTTCCCGCCATTCCGCCACCAGGACCTCGCGAAGCTGAGACCGACGCAGCTCCATGTGTCGCTGCATCGGTCGCTCGCCCCGCGCTGTGGCTTCCTCGCGCCACCGATGAAGTGACGCGAGCACCTTCGCCTCCAGGTCCCAGGGCGGGGATCCGGCCAGTGCACAAGCCGCCTCGTAGGAGATCGTGCGATACCCCCTGATGACTCTGACGGCCATCGCTCTCTGCGGCTTACGCAATACAGCGATGCTACCGGCCGTCAGGTCAGCCACCCAGATCGGGGCCCCGTAAAGGGCCATCGACCGCACGATCCCCACGTAGAGCCGCCTACAAGCGGCGCTCGGGCCCCCCAGATTGGAAAGCAGCGTTGACAGCGCCCCAGCAGCACCCAGCAACTTGGGCGCCAACCGTCGGAAGTGGGGGCCGAAGTCCCACCGGCTGTCGAGCACCAATCCTAGGTACTTCATGGTAGACTCGACAGCGATCCGAGTCCCCCCGACCACGATATGTGAGCCGGGTGGCGGCGCCCGCCGGGGGCCATGAAACACCATGGCCTCCGACTTACTAAGGGCCACCTCCAGGCCTAGGCGACGTATGCGGCTCACCACCTGTGAGACCGCAGCCGTCACGCGCAACGCTGCCTCCCTGTGCGAGCTCCCCCGGGCAGTGACCAGCGTGTCATCCGCATAACACGTCAGGTCTACCCCCGGGCCGAGCTCGCCCCTCAGCACCCAGTCGTACCCGATGTTCCACAGGAGCGGGCCTACAACCGAACCCTGCGGAACACCGCACGACATGCGGCGCTGGTTTCCACCATCACGTCCCATGTAGGTGACACACCTCTCTGACAAATAAGCCCCAACGATGTGGCGGAGGTAGGGAGGCACCCCATGATACCGCAGTGCCTCCCGAATACAACTCCAGGGCAGGGTGTTGAAGGCGTTGGAGATGTCCAAGGACACCGCCAACATCACCCCGCCCCGGGACACTGCTTCCTCCGCCAGGACTCTAACCCGCGACACAGCGTGGATCGTAGAGCGCCCATGCCGAAACCCGAACTGGCTGTCGTCCAGGTCCGGCCCCTCTCTGCACAAGTGGCCGACGAGGCGGGCTGCGATTATCCGCTCGAACAGCTTGCCCACCTCGTCAAGCAGCACTATGGGCCGGTACGCGGATGGTGAGTCCGCAGGGCGCCCCGCCTTCCTGAGCAGGACCAAACGACCAGACTTCCACAGAGTGGGAAACTGGCCCTGCTCGAGGCACGCCGTGTAGAGTCCTCTCAGTTGGGGCTCAAGCTCCTTCAGAGCGAGGGCTAACACGCAGCCGTGGATCCCGTCGGGCCCCGGAGCCACGTTCTTGGCCCGGAGCCGCATCACGGCTGCCCTCATCTCTGCCTGACCTAACCTAACCTAACATAACCTTTTTTTTTTTTTTTTTTTTTTTTCTCGGGGTGGAAATCCTCATGGATGTCCTCCGCCCTGGGGTGGGCGAAGGGGTCTGTCAGACTCTTACTGACTAAAACCACGCCGGTGTTCCCTCGCACACTTGCGTCGGGGGGCTGCGGGAGCAAATTGCGACTTCCGCTGCCCCGGACTGGTGACGGCCCGCACTCTGCGGGCCCCGTCCCGTAGGTGGGGAGGGAGGTGTGCAAACTCCCCCCGTTACGTCTTAGAGTGGCGCGCGTGGAACACTACGCGCCGCCATCTCGGGTCCTGTGTGATGGGGGGCGACGGATGTCCCCGGATCCGTCGCCCCTGGACCCATTTAGGGGGGCTGGAAGAGGGCGTTATCCGCCCTCCGCCGACGCCCGGTGCGCCTGCTGCGGGCCGGGTGAGTGGACGAGATCTCCCTCTCCCTTTCCGCAGCCTCCTTCTGCGAGATGACTGTCTCGCAGAAGGAAACCACCGCGTCCCACGACTCGGCACTCCCGACCATCGAACGAACGACGGCCGGCAGTGACAAGTCGGCTCCAACTTCTGAAACGAGGGCACGGCGCGGCTCCTCCCACGCGGCACACTCTGCCAATGTATGCCGCGCCGTGTCCTCCCGACAATGGACGCAGTGGTGACACCGAGCGTCCGGCTCCCTGTTTATGCGACACAGGTACTTCCCGAAGCAGCCATGCCCCGAGAGCACCTGCGTCACCCGAAACGACAGGGAGCCGTGCCTCCTCCCGAGCCAGTCGTCGAGCACCGGCCGGACCGCCTCGATGGTGACGAGGCCGGCGGTGGGGCGTGAAAGCCTTTCCCGCCATTCCGCCACCAGGACCTCGCGAAGCTGAGACCGACGCAGCTCCATGTGTCGCTGCATCGGTCGCTCGCCCCGCGCTGTGGCTTCCTCGCGCCACCGATGAAGTGACGCGAGCACCTTCGCCTCCAGGTCCCAGGGCGGGGATCCGGCCAGTGCACAAGCCGCCTCGTAGGAGATCGTGCGATACCCCCTGATGACTCTGACGGCCATCGCTCTCTGCGGCTTACGCAATACAGCGATGCTACCGGCCGTCAGGTCAGCCGCCCAGATCGGGGCCCCGTAAAGGGCCATCGACCGCACGATCCCCACGTAGAGCCGCCTACAAGCGGCGCTCGGGCCCCCCAGATTGGGAAGCAGCGTTGACAGCGCCCCAGCAGCACCCAGCAACTTGGGCGCCAACCGTCGGAAGTGGGGCCCGAAGTCCCACCGGCTGTCGAGCACCAATCCTAGGTACTTCATGGTAGACTCGACAGCGATCCGAGTCCCCCCGACCACGATATGTGAGCCGGGTGGCGGCGCCCGCCGGGGGCCATGAAACACCATGGCCTCCGACTTACTAAGGGCCACCTCCAGGCCTAGGCGACGTATGCGGCTCACCACCTGTGAGACCGCAGCCGTCGCGCGCAACGCTGCCTCCCTGTGCGAGCTCCCCCGGGCAGTGACCAGCGTGTCATCCGCATAACACGTCAGGTCTACCCCCGGGCCGAGCTCGCCCCTCAGCACCCAGTCGTACCCGATGTTCCACAGGAGCGGGCCTACAACCGAACCCTGCGGAACACCGCACGACATGCGGCGCTGGTTTCCACCATCACGTCCCATGTAGGTGACACACCTCTCTGACAAATAAGCCCCAACGATGTGGCGGAGGTAGGGAGGCACCCCATGATACCGCAGTGCCTCCCGAATACAACTCCAGGGCAGGGTGTTGAAGGCGTTGGAGATGTCCAAGGACACCGCCAACATCACCCCGCCCCGGGACACCGCTTCCTCCGCCAGGACTCTAACCCGCGATACAGCGTGGATCGTAGAGCGCCCATGCCGAAACCCGAACTGGCTGTCGTCCAGGTCCGGCCCCTCTCTGCACAAGTGGCCGACGAGGCGGGCTGCGATTATCCGCTCGAACAGCTTGCCCACCTCGTCAAGCAGCACTATGGGCCGGTACGCGGATGGTGAGTCCGCAGGGCGCCCCGCCTTCCTGAGCAGGACCAGACGACCAGACTTCCACAGAGTGGGAAACTGGCCCTGCTCAAGGCACGCCGTGTAGAGTCCTCTCAGTTGGGGCTCAAGCTCCTTCAGAGCGAGGGCTAATACGCAGCCGTGGATCCCGTCGGGCCCCGGAGCCACGTTCTTGGCCCGGAGCCGCATCACGGCTGCCCTCATCTCTGCCTGTGTCACCTCTGGGACGCTGATGGCGTTCTCCTCCTCTGTAGGCTCTGCGGCTGTGGGCAAAACCATCGGCGGCGGAGTATGCTCCGCTGTTGCCGGGAAGAGGGCTGCGACCACCTCCTCCAGCAGCTCGGGTTGGAGACTCTCAGTAAGTGGGGGTGCCGCGGCTCGAAGTTTCCCTCGCACCGCGCGATAAGGGCGCCCCCACGGATCCCCATCTAGAGTCTCCAACATCTCCTCCCTGGCTCGCGTCCTCGACTCGCCGATGGCCAGCCACAGAGCCTCCTTAGCCGCGCGGTACACCTCATACAGCGCGGCTTCTTCGTCAGGATCCCGGCGACGTCTCCTCCGGTATCGGGTGTACGGGCGTCTAACCGCCACGCACGCGACGCGCAGCTGCGCGATCTCGGCGGTCCACCAGTACACCTGGCGCCTAGCGGACTGTGCGTGGACCCGGGGCATAGACGCGTCGGAAATTTGCGTCATCGCCCCGCGGAACCACAGCGCCTCTTGCTCGACGTCGACGGGTCCGTTCATTGCCGACTCCCGGACCCAGGCCTGGACAATGGCGGCCTCCTCGAGAAGCTCCCTGTCGATGCGCTTACGCGCCCAGTGCGGACCGTCCGTTCGCGGGGCCGGTGGACCGCGGCCGCCGGCGGTCTGGGCGGAGACGTCGAAGCGGATGTATCGGTGATCCGACAACGTCTCCACCTCCACGGCGACACGCCAGTCGCGGACACGGCTCGCGACAGCGGGGCTAGCAAACGAGACGTCCACTATAGACCCGCCCCGCTGCCGCACGCACGTGTGAACCGAGCCCCGGTTTAGAACGGTCAAGCCAGTCGTGACCGCCCACTCCTCCAGCACCTCGCCCCTAGCATCGGTCACAGGGGATCCCCACGCCACAGACTTGGCGTTGAGATCCCCCAGCAACAGCACCGGGCGAGGGTGTAGTCGGCCCACGACGGCACCCAACTCGACAAGGAACCTCTCGAAGTCGGCGAGACTCTTGTTGGGCGAAAAGTACACCCCAACCGTGCCAATGCCGTCCGCGAGGGCGGCTACCCAGCCATGACCTCGGGACGGGTTGACAAGAGCCCCGCCAATGATGGCCACCAAACCGTCCAAGTCTCCCACCCAGTTATCCCTGGGGGGGACAAAATACGGTTCGGCGACCACAGCCACGTGAATCGACCACTCTGCCATGCTCTGGAGCAAGAGATCCTGAGCTCTAGCAGAGTGGTTGATATTCGCCTGGAGGAAATGGAATTGTGCCATCACTAGCTTTCCATTTCCTCGGCATCACCTCCTTCTCTGGGTCGGGAGTCGACCGGCTGGGCATTAGTCTGTACGGGGGGTGCAGTTCCCCCGACAGCCTTAGTCCACCTTTGGCTGCGCTTTTTGGGTGCGCCACAGGCTTTCCCACCTATTTTGTGCCCAGCGGACTTCCCTGCAGCTGCACAAAGACTGCAATTTGGTTCCGCCGAGCACTGGGCGGCCTTATGGCCAGGCTGACTGCAGCGATAGCAAAGCCCACTGCGGTCTATGTCAGCAGTGCATTGTGCTTTGACATGCCCCTTTTCCATGCAACGGTAGCACTGCATGACCCTAGGTGGCAGGAGCCTTGTGCTCGCCGACACCCATCCTACCAGTAGGCGTCTCCCGTCGGTGACCCGTTTCGCTGCCGCTACTGGGCAACGCACCCAAATCGTGCCCAGCCCGTCAGCGCCAAAGCTGATTCCACCCGCCTTCACGTTTTCGGACGGGCACCCGCCGCTTTGGGCAATGGCTGCCACTACCTCCTCTGAGGTAACCGAGTCATCCAGCCCACTAACGCGCAATTCAGCCGTTTTAATGGGCCTTGCTACCCGGGCTACCTCCGGATCGAGTACCTCCCGCAGCTTGGCGGCGAGAGCGTCTGCCCTCTCGTCACTGCCGGTGCCCGACAGTTCATACATTTTGGCACCCGTGGCTGCCGTTTTAAATCGGAAGCCAGCCGGAGTGCCAAAATCGCCAAAAGACAGCTTTTTTCTTGCCGCCGCTAGAACCTCTGCATATTTAACGCCCCTTTTTTCCGCCTCGGGCTGCAGTGTGACCACTACAGCCGCAGAGCGAGGGACGTGAATTTTGGGCGTTTTCTGAACATCCTTGGCGGCCCGTCCTGTCAATGCCGGCGCTGTCTTGCCCTTGGCACGCTTCCTTCTTCTCTTTTTACGGCCGACGACCGTCGTCCAGGCGTTGGAACTGGCCAACGGCGTAGCGGCAGGTTGCGTGTCCCCGGACTTTTGGGTCCCCTTAGCGGGCCTTTTAGCCCCCTCCACTGGCTTTTTAGCCACCTCCGCAGGCTTTTTATTCCCAGGCGCGGCCTTCGGCGCTGGTGGTACAGCTGGCGGCGCAGCCGCCCGGGAGGCGGGTACGGACGGACCCTCCGCAGGCTTTTTGTTCCTCCCCCCGGACCGGCTCGACTCAGCCTTTGCACTTGTTGCCGGTACTCCTTCGTTCCTCCGCTTGTCTGCAGCGAGCGGTGGGCGGAGATTTTGAGCCGGGGGGAGCCTCGACTTCATCTCTTCAAGTTGGGCACTCACCATCTTCCCACACTGCATCATGCAGATGCGCGCGATCTTTTCGATCTCCGCATCCGCAACTGCAGGTGTCGAAGATGGGACCAGCGTCGACAGCGCCACGATAGAGGAGGAGGGGCCGGCTGCCGCGGGAGCTGCACTACATAACCTAACCTAACCTAACCTAACAGTGATAAACTGATCTTGAATTTTGAAGGTCACATGGCACTCCTGAATGATGAACAGCATTTGTGTATTCTTGTGATTGGGTAATTGTACAAAAGATTAAAAGAAAAAAGTGAGTTAGGTTAGGACCTAAGAATTGACGAGAATATCAATACATTTTACAATACATTTTAAATCTGTTGGTCGGTGTAAGGTTTGCGGGGACGTTTTGACAATTGATGTTCCACAAAAGTGGGCCCAGGACCGAGCACTGTGGAATACCGCACGACATAATACAGGGTGTTTGGCAGAACGTTGAACATACGAAAATGGTGGATAGGTGGGATCATCTGCTACTTACTCAGCCCTAATTTAACTGCCCCTGGTTTTTTTTTTTTTTAAATAAGTTGAAATTAATTTAAGTATTTTTTACATCTTTCTGTAAGTTTGAGCGTTTTAGAGAGTTTCTAGCTAACATCTGAATAAAGCAATAATTTTATAAGAATCTGCCAACATTAAAGTCTAAAAAAAAAAACATTTTTAATAAAAATTACACTTTAAAGTGGTGAAAAAGGAACAAAGCAAAAAATGTTTTTTTTTTTAAATATCCGGGGCCCAGGGTCAAATAAATTAGGGCTGAGTAAGTAGCAGATGACCCCACCTATCCACCATTTTCGTATGTTCAACGTTCTGCCAAACACCCTGTATATCGTGCCAACACCCGCCGTCACGTCCCCTGTAGGTGACACGCCTTTTCGCCAAAACCTAACCTAACCTAAGCTAACCTAACCTAGGTTAGGTTAGGTTAGTGACAGTACAGTACAGTGATCAACTTACTGATCTTGGATTTTCAAGGTAGCTACATGGAACTACTCAAAGATGAACAGCATCACCGTATCCTTGTGATTGCGTAATTGTACAAAATATTAAAGAAAACAGCAGGTTAGGTTAGGCTAACCTAACCTAACCTAACAATTGACGAGAACATCCGTCAGGCCAGAGAGTGAAACAGCTCACAGACGATACTAGCCATTATTTAGCAGTAAAAATAGTGATTAAAAATCAAAGATATGGTTTACAACATGTTATTTTGTGCCAAAAATAATAACATTAAAACATGATTTTTCTGGGATATCCCATATTTTTGACAGATGTCGTCATATTAAAAATTGATCACCTTACCAAGATGGTTGGACTGAGATACATTTTAAATCTGTTGGTCGGTGTAAGGTTTGGGGGGACGTTTTAACGCATCGTCCTTTGAATCACAGTTTTGCTAGAACAAACTTTGTTCAGACCATGGTCTACTACCATTCCATACCGTCCAATATGTTATTAAAACTAACTAAACTAGGCGTTCTCAAATAAGTCTAATGTTGCTCAAACGTGTTCAAACATTAACCGTAACATCAAAGGACTCGTCGAGGTAGCAATATGGCATTTTAAAGAGTTATGAGGGGTCCACGTGGACTACAAGGATGTCCGGCCAATGCGGGCCGAAATGCAAATAAATAAATCAGTCTTTTTTGTGTTTTTTCAAATACCATTGACGTGTTTTTTTTTTATTGAATGATATATAATGGTAGTAGACTATGGTCTGAACAACGTTTCTTCTAGCAAAACTGTGATTCAAATTTCACGGTGTATATTAAATTCTATGGGAGTCAAACAGGAATAAAAAGTTAAGGGGACAAAACAGGGTGACATATCGGAATAATTCATTTCGACAATGTAGTATCGCGAAGTATACGACCTTGGGTAATAAAATTCAGTTGACCGACGCCGAAGATCTGTTTTTAAACTAACATTGTAAAGCTCATTTTATTCTACATTATAGCAATTTTTGATATCCAAGTACATATATTAGTTACCATGTTTCTTTTAACATGTAATCTATACTAATATTATAAACAGGTAAAGTTTGTGAGGTTGTAGGGGGTATTTAACCGATTTTGAAAATTCTTTTACCAATAGAAAGCCACGTTATTTGTGAGTATCATATTTATGTTTACCGCCCAACGAAGTGGGCAGGGGGCAGCTAGTTTACGATAAAGTAGCGATATTTTGTGGCTGTTTGATGTCCTACTGATTGTATGTATGTGCAAAAAGTGTGTGATAACTTTGTCCTAATTTCATTCAGCAACAGAGCAACGAATCAAAATGATTTTTTTATGAAAGCGTAACAAATAAACAAGCTCTCTTTCGCATATATAATATTAGTTAGGATGCACGGTTTCTACGGGATAGGTACTCGTTGTTGTTGCAACGATCCACGTAATTATATAATAATAATTATTAATAATAGTGTGTATACCGGTACCGGTAGTGTGTACCGGTATACAGTATTGTACATATAAATTAAGCTTTGGACTGGGCAACTAGTTTCATATTTCGGACTGATCGACCTCTTGACAATTCAAATGTGCCTGTAAATGGGTTAATTGAAATAAATGCTTTGAGTTTGAGTTTGATCGACCTAGATCACGAGAGCGAAGCCGCGGGTAAAAGCAAGTAGGAATAAATTAGTATCAACATTTTGTTCTGCAGTAATTATTGGCTGTAGAAAACTACATTATTGTTGAGATTAGTATGGTGTCATTCTTAATGTGCAGCGACGCAGCTAAATATCCTACAAATTAGACAGTTACCGTTTAATTACTTGTTGGAAATACGTTATTGAGTTGACTAATCGGGACACCAGCGCCGTCTAGCGGCAGTCGACAGAATCTACAATATAGCGTTCGGACCGGCCGGAGCTAAGCAGAGTTCATCGGTGGCGGTCAAGCAGTGAACACGTTTAGAAACTGTCGTCCGAATAGTTGTGTTGTGTACCTATGGTGTGAATTACTAGTGTGATTAATTTTATAGTAAAAAATATAAAATGATCTGAAATGCAAACGGTTTTTCTATTGCGCAATAACCAACACTACCCTAAGTACGCCCACAGTAGTTAAAATATGACTGATAATAACGAAGAGAGACACCCGCCTCCGTGTATTTATATGTGTACACCAATTAGCCACCTCATGTGTCTGACCTTATAATTCTTTCGAGGTCACAATACACTTCGATTAATCACATTCCCCTTGAACGTCAATTGTCACCACGACCGCTGGTTTTCCCTTTGTTGTCACTTGATTGCTTCATCATTATTGAGCGGAAAATAGTTTGCCTGCCTACCTTTATTACTAATGGGTCTATTTGTCAAGGTAGATTGGTGTTATTTACATGTTAATGGTAGATAGACTAATCAGTGGATAGTAAACGGGAAAAAGATGTGTATGTATCATTGTATATAGGGTGACTGGTAATGAGTGGCCGATACTTAAAAACGTGATTTTACTTATCATTATGAACAACTTTTACTATGGGACCACATCGCAAAAAAAATCTGCTGTTCCCATAACTCGTCAAAATGTAGGGAACAGCTGATTAATTTTCGCTTTTTCAGGTTTGGTCCCATAGTAAAAGTTGTTCATAATGATGAGTAATGTCACGTGTTAAGTATCGGTCACTAATTACCAGCCACCCTATATGTATAGTGATCTAGTAAACGTATACTATTTAAGGGTCTGTCACATGTACCGTCGAGGTCACGCATATCTAACCACTGTGACAACAAAATCTCGTGTGCACGATGACCACATCTGTTTACCGCCCCTTTTTTTGTACGTAAGCTTTACTATAGCATCCGAGCGCTGCAAGCAGGAAAAATCCTTACGGTGTTCAGATATGCGTGTCTATGACAGTACATTGTGTAGTGGCTTATCGTTTACTGCAATCTATGCCAATGTCTTGAGTTCAACGATCTAGTATAAATCATCGATAAATGTGGCCATTCATAACATCACGCTTGTATTTCCCGAATGGGTAGACAGAAGTGTTTATAGTATCAACATCATCATTTCGTTAGTTATGTTTGAAGCACAACTTGATAATAAGAGCAATGAGCCTCGCAGTCCGCGTGGTGACACCTCGTCGGCCGCGCGGTGACGCTTCGCTTGTGAATGAACAACAAGCTGTCACCTAGTGGCGTGCCGGCAGCGATCAATCGCCTTGCTGACGGCGCGTTGGCGACTAGATTTTTCGAGGCGGTGCCGGGGCGTTACTGCGCTGGAGCAATGCTGTTATAATGGGCGCTGGCCTTAAAGCGGTAGACAAAAGTGCACTGAATCTTATATATAATATTTTCTTTAAATTTATAAAAGTAGTCAGCGAGTCACGCCGATATTGCAAACTAAGGTGTTCGGTTAGAACACCGAACACTTACAAATAGGTAAATGTTTTGCTAGTTTTTACAATGTTTATAACCTATTATCTTCCACATATTTATGTAGGCTTTGTAAGCTTGCATACTCGTGCATGTAACACGGTGTATCGCTTATTATAATATTTCGCTCGGGCGGAGCTCGTCATGAATGTTGGCATAGCTACTACAGGCAGCGTCTTGTTCCGCGCAAGTTAACAACACCCTCGATTACTGAATACCTGCGATATTGAGTTACATGAAAGTCTTTAGAGGTTTTGACTAAGAAATGGGCTAAAATATTGTGTAGTTATGCTTAGGTACCTACTGACCCAGGGAAAAATTAAAGACGAATATACAAATAACATCATAGTCAGCCTATAATTTTCCCACTGCTGGGACACAGGCCTCTTCTCTTTGAGAGGGACTGGGCCACTAACCACCACGCGGGCCCAGTGCGGGTTAGTGGATGTCACATATCTTCGATTTTTTTGTTCAAAAACGGAAGTGTACCAGCGAGCAGTAAAATATATTATGTCCAGCACACCCAGGGCACTACTTGTGGTGACATTTCATTACAGATTTTGAAAGCTTGGAAAAAAATTGTAAACTTCTTTTACAGTTCGTAGTTATAGATAGAGAGAGGCGATTCTAATTTCGGTTTATCGAAGCAACAAAAAAAGCAAGTTTAAAAACTAAAACCCGACTTCTGAAAAATCACGCTCTAAAAAGTATGAAACAAGAAAATATTTCGGACAGAAATCAAGACATAGGTAAAAAATGGTCAAGGTAAAGCCGTAGTCGCATGCCATTATAATTTTGTAGCCGACAGGCATGCGACTACGGCTTTACTTTGACCATTTTTTACCTATGTCTTGATTTCTGTCCGAAATATTTTCTTGTTTCATACTTTTTAGAGCGTGATTTTTCAGAAGTCGGGTTTTAGTTTTTAAACTTGCTTTTTATTTCATTTGTTTTGGGGTTATAATTTCGTATTATGTCTTTCATTGACTTGAATGTACCCTGACAGCTGAGAGTATGTCATGCTCACTCAGATGTCTCGCTGATGGTGGCGTGTGTGTTGGATCATTTAGCTCCCTTCAAAATGGTTGAGCTGAATGGTGCTAATACATGCGTCATGTTCGTGAACGGGCGCCGTCAGTTGGGACTGGGGGCCTACCACAACCACTAAAAGCAGTATTATTTTAATATTACTTTAGTGTGGGAAAGAGATGAAGCTCTACAAGACGTAAAGCACCATCTCTTTCCCCCACTGAAGTAAGATTAAAATAATACTGCTTTTAGTGGTGGTGGTAGGCCCCCTGGTCATCTCTTAGCTGCCGTGACTTATTTTAATTTATTTTAATCTTTGAATTGTTTTTATCTTTTTATTACGGACGCTTTTAACGTGCGCATCTCTTTACATTGTTCTTACATGTATAAATTTAAACATGAATGATTGAACCACTATTTTGTAACAATTATTTATTTAAAAGAGTGTCCGTGGAGTTTCTGGCCCGTTCTTCTCCATAGGTACTTACTACGCTTTGGAATGGGCAACTAGCTTCATATTTCTGACTGACCGACTCCTTGACAATTCAAAAGTGCCTGTATATGGTTTAATTGAAATAAATGCTTTGAGTTTGAGTTTTGAGTTTGAGTAATAAAGTATTTGCAGAGCCGCTTTATTTATTTTTTTGTATAGGTTTAATTGTATAATAGGTATTACTTTTACAGTTGCGCCGTACGTAGCACAGTCTCACTTTTGCATGTTTTTAACAATTTAAACATATTTATTTACTTTGAAAATATGATATATATACATATTTGTAATGTGCTCGCCAAGCCCTTTCATTTGATACCAAACATGGTATGATTATAAAAAAATTTTTTTTTCGTTCGTCACTTTATGTCCTCTAGAGGGCGCCATATTGAATTTAATGTAACGTCTTATAGCCTATAACCAGCGGACGATCAGAACGCTTCCAACGATACCTCATTTGTCAAATTATGATCAGTGGTTTAGAAGTTATGAGGTTACAGATGAACATACATACATACATACATACATACATACATACATACATACATAAATACATACATACATACATACATACATACATACATACATACCGGTCAAAATCATAACCCTCCTTTTTGCTTCGCCGAAGTCGGGTAAAAATAGAAGCGTCTCTGCGAACCCTTTCTCAGATTCTAATATTTATCACTTGCGTTATTTCTTTAACTCTGTAAGTAACTTTAATATTACAGCCAAAGCAAACGATGTAGAAACATCAAGCAGACCAATATCCCTTTTCAATTAAATATCTTATCCAAATAGAGCGTCTATGAGTTTATACCGAGTGAATCGATTAATACCAATTTGCGAACGTTCTCGGTCTATCGCTAATTTGCATGCAAGTAATTCAGCGTGCTCTCCCTGCTACAACCAATCCCGCTTACCGTAAACTGAGTCCTGTGTTTGAGAATCCATAATTAACAGTTGTATTGGTAGGTACGCAATGGGGCCTTAATGTGTCAAGTCTGGCATATGACCTTGCCGCGATTAATTGGTAGAGAAGCAATTATATAAGTGGTCCCTCCGTACCATAATCTTTCTTTTTAATGGGATGAGCAGGAGTATCGATGATGAACAGTTACTATGTGAGTCACCTTGATAACTTATTAGCATTCCTGCTAGGGATGTTGAACCCCTTATGCAGCAAGGAGAATATGCTGTAGGCTGCTGAGCCCATTTATGGAATGCTGCACGAGTCAAGCAATAATATAACCGTCATCAACTTGAGTTTGAAAGCTTTTAAAATAAAGTGGAAACAACAGATTTAACCATACTAGGTAGTTTCTTACCAGTGATAGCTTAGAGGTGCCTTGGGTTCGAACTCGAGACCAAACTGACTTGACAGTCAGACGGTCATCGCCACCAAGCCACGCACCTTTGACTTTTCGAATTCATGTGCGTGGAGCGGTTGCACCGACACATATGAATTACGCAGTAAAGACATGACGTCAAATATCCTGCATCGCGCAATTAGAATTTACCGCGCGAACGACATAATTATAAGACTATCCGACATCAACTTTCGTCATACTTCCATTATCTGCAAAATGTATGAACTTGATACCGAAATAAATGATAGATGGTTGCATATTAGAACTTTTTTTTGTTTTAAAATTATTATTTTGCATTGGTAAAAATAAGTGACAAATAAAATATTTGTAGAATAAATTGCAGCATACGATTTGATCCCGTTTTGCTACATTGATACCTATACAAATGCCCGATGCCACAGTATAATAAAGTAACAGTATTGAGTCTCAGCAGTGACCTTGAAATAATTACCTACGGCCGCTCGGTAGATAAACCTTCCGCGTCCGTGTGTAACTGCCGTGCACTCGAGACTGTTGCGTACACTGAGATTTACAAGCGCGTCGTTTCGGCCGTTTTTTATGAAGACATAATACTGTTAATTTTTTATACTGTGCTGATGCAGAGCCGTAAAGGATGAATATTTAAAAACTTTATTGAAGGTTTTCGGAGAAACCGTAAATGAATTTTTAAAACAATGTGAGGACTTATCAGGGTAAAAACAGAAGTTAGAATCAAGCTGAACCTGAATAAATAACAAAACACAAAAATATAAATTGGTTTATCTCCAGACATCTTAATATATTTAGATTACCTATTATTTTAATTAATTTAAAAAAATTCAGATAGCAAAGTTGTTATTTTAGTTTCATAAATGAGTATTGTTAGAATTTTGCATAAAATTACTTAAGAAATTACTTTTTTCTTAAACATAGTTATGTTTTCATGCATTAAAGACATTAAATAAAAATGAATTACTTTAAAATTATCTTACTTAAAATAATTACCTGAGTAAACTGCAAAATTAAGAAGACTACTAAACAAACATCTTCATTTATATTTTTTCGCATCAAGTTAATTTTGTAGCATTTTGCGTAAAAATACTACAAGAATTTAGCGAAATTTTTAGTGTCCACATAGCCTTAATTATAGATATTATGTACACAGATACCTCTAGCACAGATAAGTCTGTCTCTATAAAATACTAGCTTCCGTCCGTGGCTTCGCCCGTGCTGTATGTCGATAAAATAGCCTATGTCCTTCTTCAGGGTTCAAAGTATCCCCATGCCAAATTTCATCAAAATCGGTTCGGCCGTTCAGCCGTGAAAGCGTAACAAACAGACATAGAAAAAAATAAAATCTTACCTCTTTATTTACCTAATAATATTAGTTTAGATCTAGAAAATAGTTTACGTACAAAGTCCTTTATAAACGCAAATAACTACCTTACGCAAACAAGCTGCCTATCTCCCTACACGTCACCGTCTCACCAACCCTTAACCCATATCATCGAAGTATCAACAGAGCCGGTAATACGCACCCTACCCGCTACTTCCACCCCTCTATTGTTTACGCTACGTATAAAAAGATACAATTTTCCTCCGACATCACTTTATTCAACCAAGTGTTATGTAAAGGGAAAGCCTTAGGAAGAGATATATTCGATGTATCCGATTGTGCGAAACTCACACGTATGGCTAGCTATTTATCTATTAAACACCTTATACGGTACAACTTTCGGTTTAGTTTAGATTGAAAGAAATGGTCCAAATTTAGGGTCAAGAACGATTGACACCTTCGAAATGTACTATATTTATAGGGTTTTTAATAACAATGGGCTTTGTGGTGATGTCGGGATCAAAGGTATATAATTGGAGCGATATTTTTGTGATGGAACTGTATCTTTTGAAAATAGAAAATTGTGTTTAGAACCTTGGAAATACGCCATGGAATTTACTAGAACTGAATCTTGAATCA
The DNA here is from genome assembly GCA_948150665.1 of Conistra vaccinii. Lineage (NCBI taxonomy): Eukaryota > Metazoa > Arthropoda > Insecta > Lepidoptera > Noctuidae > Conistra > Conistra vaccinii. The sequence continues at coordinate 19,788,620 of OX411318.1, forward strand.
AATTAAAGGTATTGTGAGTAATGTGTTTGTTTCATTTTGGATACATCAAGCAATTTGATATGATGAAAAGGGACGGTTTATTATAGTTTCAATAAGATTTGTCGTTTCAGTTGTTTCAGTTTATGCGTTGAAGCGATTTAAAATCATCATTGATAAAGGTTACAGGGGTGAACTTTACTTATTACCTACTTGAAAGTGCAACTTATTATTTTACTTTAATTTTTATAACTACTTATATATGCCCTAAAAATACAAAACAGAAACCTTTTTCAGTCTTTGAATCAAGTTTTTTTAAAGACATCGAAGTTTCATGACCAACACTTCAATTTACATAAGTACCTACCTCAGTTCAAATCTTTTCTCGTCCTAGACGTGACTTGTGAGTTAATTATTTTTTTAAGGTCCCAGATATCTGTTCCATTCACGCCGCGTCGCCCCATCAAACCGTGTAATGATACAGAAAGTAAATAAATTTTGTCTATCCTTCGGGGAACGGCGAAGTTATTTTTTTCTCGAAAAATGCGAGAATTATTCATCATTCCGAGCAACTTGCGACACTGAACGGCTCCACTGTGTCATGGATTTGGCTGTGAACAAAACATTTTGTACCTAGTAGGTAAAGAACTAGGATATGTCATGTGAATTGAATCAGCATAGCCCATAAAATGGTATTAACCACACAGCAAACGGGTTAATCCATTTTGGATTCACTGAAACTAATCTCAGAGAGCAATGGTGGCCCAGCGGTAACAACCCCGACTTACGAGTTGTAGGTTGTAGGTGGGTCACCTAGCCGGGCGCTTTACTTTGTGTAAATAATTTCATTACTATTGCTCTCAAAACGGTGAAGGAAAACATCGTGAGGAAACCGGCATGTCCTAGAACCAAAAATTTGAAGACTTGATTGTGACATCCACCAACCCGCACTGGGCCTGCGTGGTGGAGTACGGCCCACTCCCTCTCACGGAGAGGAGGTCTGTGTCCCAGCAGTGGGAATATTATAGGCTGCTTCATTAAGCAAACTAATTTCTGTGCAGGCAACGGCAAGTAAAGGACAAATTTCCGATGATCACCTTGTCCGTTATCCGCGCACTGACTCCTCTAGTCCTCTACATGCAAAGGTTTTATTCTTCAATTTATCGCTATACAAATATTTATTAGTTTTTATTTTAAATTTTCCATCTCAAAGTCAAAGAAATTCATCTTAAAAACTAACACAGAGAAAATATTTGCCAAAATTAAACTCGACATCCGCGAACAAAAGTAATTACTTTACTCCCAAAAGTACTAAATGAATGAAGGCTCTTTTACGAAAACTGTGTGTAAACTCTCACAGAGAGGCACAAAGGTTATTATGGTCTTATGATGAACGTGTAAGGTAACACTCAAAATGTTTGCTCTTGGTTAAGGGGGATGCTCGATATGATAGTCCGCAAAATTCTTCTGACGTATTAAATTGGTCGAAAATATTACTTTTTCATAATAATCGACCGTCTCTCTCTAATAGTTTTAACTCTCATAGAACTATAATTATTATTCTGTAATTATACAGGGTGGCAGGGACATCGACGCGAAAAATCAGCTGTTCCATACATTTTGACCGCGTAGGTATTGCACTTTTCTATGAAACAGCAGATTTTTTTTTTAATAACCGACGAAAAATTTCAACACAGGGGGGTTCAGAATCATGTACTGAATCCATGGTAACCGGCTTCGCGTCGATGTCCCTGCCACCCCGTATAATATTCGCTGAGGCCGGGAATAGAAAGAGGTGGCTAGAGACGACCTGGACGAGTACCGCAAGGGCCTAGTTCCTGAAAGGACTTGTAAGACCTCGCCTTTGCCCAGCAGTGGGACGTATAGACTAAATACAAATAAAATGAAAAATACATACTCGTTACTATCACTCCGTGCGCCGTCAGTTGAGATTGGTCATCTCTTGTCTGCCAATTTACTTATACTTACTTACTTTATTTGGTTATTTTTAATCTTATATTTTGAATGATTTCTGTTTTTTCATATTGTTCTCACATATAGAATACAACAAGAATAATGTACCCAGGATTTTGTAATATCTTTATTTAAAAGAGTGTCCTGGGAGTTTCTTGCCCGTTCTTCTCCACAGAGATCTACTTTTTGGAATGGACAACTCTTCAACTTTCTGATTATCTGACCGAGTCTTTGACAATTCAAAAGTGCCTGTAAATGGTTTAATTGAAATAAATGCTTTGAGTTTGAGTTCATGAATCATAATTATTTTGATCAACTAACAATCTGATACTGATCTACAAATTACAAGAAACGTACAAAAACTAAAATTTTGTGGGCGCATTCACCTTAAAATAAAAATACAACTTTCTTAAGGTACATTCTACTTTGAAGCGAGTGTACAAAATTACTAAGGAAAGTGAAGTACTAATGGATTTTTCTTCGTGTAGTTGGCGGTTCATATATTTTGCTCATGATAAGCAATTTTCAGTAGTGTTATGTAAAGTTAAGAGGATGAATATGGTTTCTGAAAAAGTAAAAAAGGTAACATCCTTGTATTCTTTTACCTATTAATTGTAATGATTGTACCTATACCACAAAAGTTTACAATTACAATTTACAGTACAGTCACGAGCACCAATATGTATACACTTGGCAACTTTTAAAAGTGATTTGCTCCTACTGTGTTGATTTTTATTTTATGATGTTACGAATATAGTATTTTGGAACCCATATTAATATGAAATAGGCCTTATAACAAAGTTGCAGTCAATATTACACGAGAAAATAGCTTTTGAATTTTGCTAAGTGGATACATATTGGTGCTCGTGACTGTACATCTTAAGTGTTTGTACCACAAAAATGTAACGGAAAAACCTTACAAATATGTAAATAATAGTGACAAGAAAAATATGTTGTAGTGACTTAGTACGGTGAGGGAAAATCTATGATTTAAATGTTTGGTGACAAGTCTAAAATTTGTAATTTCTGTGTTACGCAATATTTTTACAATTCAATTTTTTATCCTGATATATTTTCCCACGAGTGAGGGAGTCTATTGCCATCAACCGGGCACAAATCCAGACTCCGGGCTGATTTTGAGAAATTAATAGAGAATAATATAATAACACTTTTCCCGGCCTAGGAATCAAACCCAGGGCCTCAAGCTCAGTAGTAATAGCGCTTATGATAAAGAAAATCTCATAGAGAATAGAATAGAATAGAATAGAATAGAATATTCTTTATTATGTACACCATAAAAAGTACAGATAAAAATTTAGAAATTCAAGAAGAATCTCAGACCAATTAAAAAACATAGCGCTGCGAAAAATACAGTGAAGCATGCCAAAACTACACCGCTCTGTGCATACACGCTCACACGCACACATTTACAATCAAACTACACCTCACTAATTGCACACATGTTTACGAAACCGGCCTCACGTCACAGTTGACAGTGCCATGTCTTGGTTTTTATTTGGTCTGAGAATAGAATGAGATAAAACGGAACTTAGAATTAAATTAAAGGCTGTTTTACAAACCCGCACTATCAATGTTGACGTCCAATAGAGATAGAAGCATTAAGTACTAATTCATTTAATTCAGTAGTTCATTAGCGGTTTTCATTTGCTTGTAATTATTTTGTTTACAAGTCCGATGTCAATTGATTACTGGTAACGTTTTGCGGTCTTCAGGGAGACGAGAGTTGTTTACGTTCGAGGAAAACAAACGCTGTCGGGTAATTTTTAATTATGATATTTCCTTTTGAAGAATAATAATAAAAAATAAATATAAGGCGTGTATGACCAGATGAATGTTTAGGAGGCAAATGGAGTAAGTATGTCAGGATTGTAGCAGGTGGCGTTCTGCAGTTTCTGCTTACCCCCAATGGGAAGAAGGCTTGGATTTATTTAAGATATTTTTTTGTGAAAGAAATATTTTTGGTGGCAAAAAACGAAAATTCAAAACCAAGGACACCAACTTCCGAAATTAAAGTTATTTTTCACTTCGTAGTGTTTGTTTTGGAAGTCGGTTTTTATTTTTTTGTATAAAGTTTTTATTGTTTATAAAGATAAAATGAGGTAGGGGAGACAGGGGCCACAATTAACAAAAAAAATACTTTTAGTTCTATCTTCGAAATGATTCAACATTTAGACTTGATTTTTTTATTAAATGATGCTTTAATTATTCAGGTATCATGTTATTAACATAAATGCAACATAAAAGAAATGATGTCTTAAATAGAACACTTTTTCTCCATAAAGTCAGTTGTTAATTCTTACCTCATCTTCGGGGCTAGAATTAACAGCTTTGAGGTAAGTATTAACAGAAGGGGCAACAATATCTTATATATCAGTTGGCATAACATAATGTTAATTATGTTATGCCAACTGATATAGAAGAAAACAAATATATGTATGAGCATATTTTTTGGTATTAATGAAAGTGAAATTAATACAGAATTGTATGGAACACATTTTCTTATTAATTTATAATAAATATCAAATACAATTCAGGCAAAGGTATGATGTGATGTCACCTTTGATACACCTAGCTTAGACCCGGTCATTGCAAGAGATAGGTATATTGAATCTAGTCAGCACGATGTATCTTTATTACAGGAGACGCCCTAAAAAATACAAAAATATTTATTGATGTATTTTATTATTTATGTATACTTACACAGTAAAATATATACAGATACTACATTTTTAATGCGTTTATACGTTTTTACTGAGCTCGTGCTAGAGCTTTTAGCAGAGGTCTTATGGTTTTGGACCAAGAAATCATTAGCATCTCTCTGCATTTCTGATGATTCAGCTACCGGTTCCTAAGATATTTGCGCTATCATCACATCTGGGGTAGGTATTAACACGTTAATACTGACCCCGCCGATTTGTTAATTATAACCCCAAAGGTACATTTTTAGTATTAAATAACATAACAAAATATTGGTATATAATTACACTAATACAGCAATGTAGTATTATTAAGTATAAAATATGCTTCTAGGAAAACAAAAAACATAATCATTACACCGTATATTTCAAGAATAAATCAAAAAATTTAAAAGTTAAAAAAGTTCGTTACGTGCGTGAAAATGTCGTCCGGTATATAACACATTCGGATGATGCGCAGACCGCAGCTGACCAACCCCGAGCCATGCGGCGTGATCTGGTCGGCATATTGAAGCACGCGCTGTAGGTGTAGTGTTTATAGTTTTGGAGAAAATCACTTGTTAATACTTACCTCTGTTAATTGTAGCCCCGGTCTCCCCTACTTAGATGTTTCCTATCTAACTACTTTGAGAAAAAAAAACCGCAACAAACTTTCAAGTTAGATCATGTAACAGAAATTGTCTTGGTCAAATCAATGTATAACAGAACATCTAACGTTAGTTCCTGAAAGAAGTTTTGTTTCGTCTAGAGTTAGTCAAGCATAAGTGTTTGTCAAGTTAATACAACATAATATACGTGCCTAAAATCTTCATTTATTGTGCCAAAATTTTCCCAAACTTTTGAAAACAGTATTCGCGAGTTGACGACAAATTTTGCTCATTACTGAGTCTAAGTCTGTATAATGTTGACGAAACGAGACAAACTAGAGCAAATTATAAACAACATTAGGAGTCTTAGGACTTTCGTTCGTACAGAGGTACTCATTAAAACAAAAAACTTTGTTTGTCTTTACTACCCGCTGTCAATTGATTGAAATTTTAGAGGTATGAGGAACAGGGTGTAAAGTGCACTCATCCTCTATTGAAAAGGGGGGATCCTCCGACCGGTCGAATATATGGCGGGCAACTGCCCGTAAGTTGATTTCGGATAGTCTTATACAGGGTTATTTGTAAAACACCAACAACCTCTTAAGGGGTCATTGTACTCATCATTGTGAACAACTTTTACGATGGGACCAAAGCTGAAATCGCGAAAAAGAAATCTGCTGCCCCATACATTTCATGTTCGCATAAACTAGTAAAAATGTTGGGAACTAGTAAAAAGGATAGTGGGCAAAACACACCCAGCTCCGCCACAGTTGAAACCACTGTAGTTTTGAAGACATTGCTTCTCCGTTTGCTCACGCCGACGCGCATAATAATCGGTCCCGGGGTTCTTCAGTTCCAACAATGTTAGGTTAGGTTAGGTTAGATAAAATACACGCAGCTCCGCCACTACACCCCGCTCTGCCACAGTTGAAACCACTGTAGTTTTGAAGACATTGTTTCTCCCTCTGCTCACACCGAAGCGCATCAAAATCGGTCGCGGGGTTCTTCAGTTCCGACAATGTTAGGTTAGGTTAGGTAAAATACACGCAGCTCCGCCACTACCTCGGTAAACTCTAAACTGCCCGATGCAAGATTTTTGTGACGTCATGTCTTTGCTGCGTGGTTCGTATGCTGTGGCGGTGTAACCGCTACAAAATAAATAATTTGTATAAAATACATACAACAAAAATTAAGTACTAATTCAAGTTTTTTCAGCTGTAGAATGTTCATTTATGAAATAAGTAAATCTTCCTCTTAGCGTGTCGATGGCAAAATTAACACGAAAAATTATCTTAGTTTTTTTTGTTTGGCCCAAAACTCAGCAACACGAATATTGTTCGCTGACGCTGCCATTAGGTCCTCACGTGTGCAGGTGACAGGGCATGCGGTGCAAGATGGGAGGTGAGCCATTGTCTGTGGAGAGACGCCGCATACACACCGGAGGAGGCTGTGGAGGCTATCCTTGCTGCGACCTAGTTGGGCACGAGGTCTATTTTTAAGGTTTTCCAAGTAGGCCACGGTAACTTTTGCCCGGATGGGAGGCTCTCTGAAGGTTCGGTGAAGAAATCAGAGGGCTGCATGTTTTTGGTCTGTATCACACCCTTAAATGTGACCACACCTTTCTGATACATGCTGTATAGGTTTATTGAAGACACCTTAAAATTTACAAGAACTTCCAAAAACTGGTCCGATGAACACATTGATGTTTCAATGAAATCAATAAAATTAATTGTTCTATCTACTTGCAAAATCTATTGAGTGTGCTTACACATCTTTATTGATGAAATGAAAACACTCAGTGTGTCCGACGCGCACTTTCCTGCTGCGCTACACTATAATAATATACGCTTTGTTTTCATTTAATTCTCCGATATTCTTTTCCCCATACCTACTTTTTCTTAGGTCAGTGGTTATTTACGACACGATAGCAACACCTCGCTGACTGGCTTATATTCTAATCATGGTATGAACTATTTTTATAATACTCAGCACATTAAACACACACACGCCAGTTATCTCTGAAGGGTTAGGCAGAGGTGTACCCTATTGTACACCCACATTTCCCCGGGCATAGTCTCCGGGCTGCTACTGAAAAAATTCAATATCACTGCCCGACCCGGCTATCGAACCCATCAGTACCTCATACTCAGTGGACGTCTTTTGGCTAAAATGATGATGATGAGGGTCCACGCGAGTGAACTGGCGGGCGGCAGCTAGTTAGGTGTAAATAAACAGCTGAATTCGAAAAGCCACCAATAATTTGTATATATAAAAAAGGTAGTGTATAGAGTGCCATCAGTGGCACTCTATCCCTATCGGCGGCCAAAGTGCCGCAAGCATTGGATTGTCATTGTCACTGTCATTAAGTCACGTCACTTGGTATTTTGTTTGATTGTCGAGGTTAGATCGCTGTAAAACACCACATTCCCAAAACATTACATTCTCTTGTGCCTAAACGGACCCTGGCACTTCGCCGGCCGCTACCGCGGCACCGCTCGCTACGCTCGCTCGGCTCGTGGGTTGTGTGGTCACAGTTATAACCTAACCTAACCTAAATAACAAGTGACAGGGACAATGCAACGCTCACGGCACCCTAGCCGGGCCGAGGCAGCGACACTAGAGTGGCACAAGAATACTCGCGGCACTCTATACACTTCGTATAAAAAATCTGGTTAATGCAAGCATAAAGCTTACAAACCTCAAAAGAAGCTTACATATACCTACTTGTACTTACGACACTTAATCCCGCCTTTTGAGGAAGTAAGAAAGGAAGTCTTGTCAAATTATTGCACTTGTTATCCTGTTTCTAGGAATAAATATGTCTGGCACGCTCCCACATCCGGGTTAGCTGAAAATATAAGCAAACTTCAACATTCTGTTCAACACCTAAGTTCAGATCAGACTGCAACAACTTTAAATATGCGACGGCTCCTGACTGCAACAACTGTAGATATGCGACGGCTTTGTCATTGTCCAATTTCCGGAGATAGGGACATGATAGAAGTGATTGTATAGAAGACAGAAGTGTTGTGTAAATAAATAAATAGTTTTATTTATTTGCTAATCCATTGCTTAATTAATTCGAAAAAAGAATCTGCTCAACAACGTAAATAACGCAATAAATTTTGTTAAACTATCAAAACGAAACAGATAAGTTTTAATCATTTACGAAAATGTGTTGCGTAATTAGATAGCAGATTATAGTAGCACCTTACATTTCGTTAGATTTCCATTAAAAGGAAATGAAATGGTTTCTTGCATTCCCTTTCTATTTGAATGTCCCTGTCTCAGGAAATTGGACAATGACAGAGCTGTCGCATATCTAAAGTTGTTGACCCTGTGGTCAAATGAAATTATCTAGCAAAACGCCGCAGATGTGATAGGTATCGATACACGACAAAATAAAAAATAAAAGATTGGATGTTTTTTATTGGGGTCTACGAAGGGGTCGTAGACCCCAATAAAAAACATCCAATCTGTTATTGTTGTTACTTGAAGTATGAATTGAGAAATATACAATACCTACCACATCTGTGAAGTTTACACAAAAAAAAACCGTATTTTTTAACTGATTTTCAACTGCATTACGGTTGATGACCCCAAAAAAATCATCGAATTAATATATTTTTTGCTTTATCATGTTTAGAATTCGATACCCATCACGTCTGCGGGGTTTCGCTAGCTCTTTAATTAAAACAAACTGAATTACTCCAGTTTGTTTTAGTGGATTTGTCAAGTTTCACGGAAGTTTAGTGTAATAGCATTTTACGGAATCTGACTACTTAAAAATATATTTTTATTATATTCGGCTGCTGTTGAGAATATTTCGATGGAAAAACCCAATAACATTTTCCCAACCTTATTTTTAAATAGAAAATTAAAAGCACACTAAAGATAAAAGCTGCTGTTAAATATGAGCTCCGCGACTAACTCACTTATTAAAGTTCGCACGGTGTTAAATAATACCGTGCCGTGCAGCATCTCGGTTAACCGCAGCTCTGCAGGATAACTGCGTCAAACCCGAGGCTTCGAAAATAATACCGAGTTTTAGTGAACACTGCCAATCCCGTGTAATTAGCGTATTTTATGTGCAGCTGAGTTAAATATTAGCAGTAATATTTAATTATATTTTTGCTATGTTGGTGACGGTTTTGTGACCAGAATTTTGTCAAGCTATACCTAATGCTTTAATTAGTATTGGTCTGGTAGCGCTATAGGTCAACACACGTTTTAGCAGGGAGCTTTGCCTTCACGTTCAATGCCGGGAGCCCTCCTAGAGGGTTCACCTAGTCGCCATATGGGAAGCCGGGAGCCCTCGTGGAGGGCTCTTTTTAAATGTAGGTTTTTCTTAGCGAATACAGCATAAAAACCATGAAAATAAAATCAGATGTATATTTTTACAAGATTTATTTGTACCTATATGCGTTGGTTTTAAAATCCAAGCATTTAAATATTTTTAGAATTTTTTGTTCACGGTTATAAATATTCACACAAAAAAAATGTTGCGCCACGGCTGTTCCAAAACATTGTATACTACCGATAATAACAATAATACCAGCCTATTACTGCAGGGCAGCCCTCTTCTCATACAGAGAAGGCACGAGCATTGATCACCACGCTTGCTCAACACGGGTTGGCGATTTCAGACTCATATTAACTATTAGTCTAGTGTTCCTCACGATGGTTTCCTACACCAATGCCAGTAATGTCCAATGTAAACTCATCATCATCATCATCATATCAGCCGAAAGACGTCCACTGCTGGACATAGGCCTCCCCCAAGCACCGCCACTTCGACCGATGTTGTGCTTCCCGCATCCAGCGAATTCCTGCGGTCTTTAATCGGTCCATCTTGTGGGAGGCCTTCCAACGCTACGTCTTCCGGTACGTGGTCGCCAACTAAAATTAGAAAGCAGGTAAATCAGAATTAAAAACTCACTTTATTTCACTTGCCTGGATTTGAACTAATAGTTTCTAATAAATATACTACCACTAACATAGTTAAATGCTCAAGAGTGGTTCGTTTGAATTTAATCCGGTTCAAAATTCAAAGGATTGCAATAAACGTGTTGAGTGGCTGCAATTGGCTCACGTCACGCACATTGGGCGGCTGGAAGTGGTACTCAGCTGTTCGGTAACATTCCGGAATATTCCGACAGTTGACGAATTGGATAGTGAACAGCATTTGAGAGATAGATTGCAAACACGCTTGTTTGATGTGAATAGTTTAAATGTACAGTCTGTTCTAAAACTGTCTGTTAAAAGTGTAAACAGACACTGTTCAGGTCAAATTACTTACGCAATCACTTATTACCGAATTAGTAACACATTAATCTGTGTTTAGAAGGTTTCAACTTTATATTTCATCACTTTTTCCAACAATGATTAAACTACAATTAAATTGTAATTGGAAAACATCAACGATTTGTTATCAAAATCAATTGTCAAATGGATAACAACTTTAAGGAGATTTAAAGTTAGAATTAAGTAAAGTAAAGTAAAGTTTATTTATTTGCATTGATTGTAGAGGTACATGACATAAGGTATTCAAAATAATGGTGAGCCTTGTACAATCTACCTTAGATTAGGCATGCAAACATTAATGAATGAGGTCAAAACAATTAATAACAATAATAGTGTCAAAATACAAAAATTACGAATTGCAGATCAAAACTAGTACAATTAAATAAGTTGGTATGTCATTAAATTGAATTAATGACTACAATATTATCAATTAGAAATTACTATAATATTATCAATTAGAAATTACTACAATATTATCAATTAGAAATTAACATTAGGATAAGGCAAAGTCTTTGTCATTTAAGAAATCGTTAATCGAGTAGTAACATTTTTGAATCAATAATGCTGTTAACTTCTTTTTAAAATTACGAGTTCAAGTATTCAAGTTATTTATAATCAAATCAAAAACCCCTCAATTTGTAAGTAGCGCTACAAATTGGCACCCACAGGTACGTTTTCTGGTCTATTTGTTTACATTTGCAACATATACCTACTTTTGGGGTCAGACCTAATCAGACGTAAGGTTATAGTCAAACACGAACCTGATTTTAACGACAAGTATGTTGGCATTAAATAAAATATATGCTTAATCAGCCTATATAGTTTCCACTGATAGAACACAGGCCTCTCTGTGAGAGGGAGTGGGCCGTAGTCCACCACGGCGGCCCAGTGCAGATTGGTAGATGTCACATGTCTTCGATTTTTTGGTTTTAGGACATGCCTTTTCCTTTGAGAGCAGGAGTGATGCAAATATTTACACAAGTAAAGCGCCTGCCTGGGGTCGAACCCACGGTCTACAACTCATAAGTCGAGGCCGTTACCACTGGGCCACCACTGCGTACGTTACAGTCACTCTAAATTTAAAGACATGTTACACCCACCAATCAACCCGCACTCTGTCCGCGTGGTGGATTACATCCCGCTCTCACTCAAAGAGAGGAGTTCTGAGTCCCAGCAGCGGGAACATTATAGGCTGATTATGTTACTTAGCGAATTCATCGGGAGATTGAACAGTTTCAGAAAATAACAGACACAGTGTATCATCATCATCATCATCATTCTCCTGCCCTTATCCCAATTTTATTCGGAGTCGGCGCAACATGTCCCTTTCTTCCATACTTCTCTATTAGTCGTCATCTCAGTAGTCACCCCCTTTCTAGCCATATCATCTTTCACACAGTCCACCTGTAGCGGTTAGACCGCCACATACAAAAACTACGAAACAAAAAGACATGACGTCACACAATTCCTACATCTCGCAGTTAGAGTTTACTGAGCGAATAACATAGATAAGACTATCCGAAATCAACATATGGGCAGTTGCCCGCCAGACATAATACCCGTCTGGTTGGAAGATCCTCCCTTTTCTATGGTGGATGAGTGAACTTTACACCCTGTTCCTCATACCCCTAAATTGGTGACCCCGACGTGATGAACGTCAACGCAGCCTTCGTGCAACTACTTCAGCGTGACGTCATCATCATCACTCCCGCAAGCTTTCGTGAGGCGAGTCACACAGCCAGCCAGCACCCACGGCTTCAACGGGTATCCTGGCCACCAGCATGCAGCGAACGCGCATTCCTGGTCATCACCCTCAGCCTCATCAGCAACCTTGGCACAGCACCTGCACTTCCGGCCGGTCTCACAAGCAGAGCATATTCTACCCTCTCCTGGTCGACGCAAGCAGTCAGCCACAACCCGGCGCTGTACCACATCCAACTCACTGGATGACGACGCAGCGCCACCCCGACTCACTGGGGAATCACCGCAGACAGTTCCGACTCACCGTGAACTATGCGGCACCCGGTTCCGACTCACTGGAACCACAGCTGGCACTGTGAAGCATCGCAAGATCCAAGACTCAGCCCACTATCGACCTCCGGTCTCCGGAGGGGAGTGATGTAGCGGTTAGACCGCCACATACAAAAACTACGAAACAAAAAGACATGACGTCACACAATTCCTACATCTCGCAGTTAGAGTTTACTGAGCGAATAACATAGATAAGACTATCCGAAATCAACATATGGGCAGTTGCCCGCCGGACATAACAACCCGTCTGGTTGGAGGATCCTCCCTTTTCTATGGGGGATGAGTGAACTTTACACCCTGTTCCTCATACCCCTAAACACCCATCGTTTCTTTGGTCGTCCCTTACTCTTATAGCCACAGACACAGTGCATATGTGTCAATTAATCACAGGTAGCCAAAATCGTTAATGCTCAAACATAAATTGACTTGGAGGAACAATTTTCAGGACGATGATTAACATAAATTACAGAAACGTATACCTCCGTATGTTGCCGCTCAATTTGGCAACCTGACAAGTGGCAATAAATCTGAGGATGCCATTCTACGAGTCAAAAAGAGACGACAATGGCCACATCAATCTTAACTATGTAGGTACGTGGTTCGCAAACAGGAAAACAGTGATCAATTCATGTCGGTTAATGAAGATGCTTATTTCAATATTATGTATGAGGTTAACTGTTTACATACTGTTACCTTAAGGGTAACTAGAGTTTTGACCCGTTTGGAGTCGGAACCCCCCCTTTTTAAGGAAATTTCTCGCCGACTGGTGGCCACTTCACGTGACCCGCCTGGTCACGTGAAGTGGCCACCAGTCGGCGAGAAATTGTACAAACATCACAATGGTGTCTCCATTGTTCGTTTTTGACAGATTTGCCTTACAAAATCTTTCAAAAGTCACAATGAGAGACCATTGTGACGTTTGTAAATTAGTAGACTTGGCCCTCTAAAGGCTGGCTCGTTGTTTGGCCAAAAAATTAGCATTGCCATTCAACGTGGCAATGCTGCCAGTCTTCTGGGCACGTTTCCGGAAGACAATAATGCGGATGAGTACTTCGACGCCAAAGTGTCCTTTTGTTTTTGTATTTATTTGTATAGTTAGTCATTTAATTTAGTACCTAGTGTAAATAGTTAGTTTTGTTAAATATTGTAAAATAAATGAATAAATTACAGTAAAAGTGTAAAAAGGTTACGTAAAACATCCTTAAGAGCGTTTATACAGGAAGTGGGCAACGTCGCAAATAGCTGTCAAACATTTCGCTGTTTTGATTAATTTGGCAATATAAATAATATATTTGGAAATAAGAAATATGACTAACTAGTGAATTAAAATATTGATTATGAAATGCAACAATTCATATCGTAACACCGAATATTTAGTTTTAGTTTAAAAAAAAGTATTTAGACATTTTCCAAGGTACTGAATTCAAAATAACCGTGATTATGTGATGTGATTACATATATTATAATTTTATCATCACTTACACCAGCCTTTATTTTCTTACATTTAGGAGGCAGCTCCTACAAGTGACTTTGCCTACAAATGCCTAGAATTCTGTCTCGTTGTTAGTCATTAACGCCAGATGTCTACTTAATTAGGTCGAGTCTTGTTGCTTTTATTCGAAATACTAAGGTGGTAGGTACTCCAGTTTATTTTAGGCAGACAGATATACTTATTTTTACGGATTTTTGGAGTGAAAGCTTCTTTAGCGGCGTTGTGCACTTTTTTTGAGATGGGTAAATAATGTTAAACTCGCGTCAGGACATGACCGTAAGATCCGTTCCCTAGCAACTGACAAAGTAAATATCAAAATAAATAGTCTTTGACATTACATAAAGATTGCGAGGTAAGAAATTTTACTCATATTGATGGGTAAAAAAAAGCAGTCATAACATACTTCATGAAAAGTGTTTAAATAAATTGTTTATTTTTGTAACACTATATTTTGAAAATAAATTATAATAAGTACTTTTATAAATAAACCAATTCGTGCGAAATTATTCCCTAACCATTCCAAAATATTCAAAAATGCACAACGTTAATGTTCAAGTTTTCATTTCTGCCGGCACTCCCGGAGTGCAACCCGTTGTTTTTTTTTAATTATTAACGGTAACTTCTCCATAGATACTATAAGAGCTCCGCATTCGTATATTATCGGGATCAATGAAAGCATAATAATATAAAGAAAAATGATCTGGTAATTTTGCTTATAATTGATTCTACTGTTACATCATAAAGGCCGCGGTTCGTGAGCTTGTACCGAGGCGAGGCGATTACATTACGATTCCGATTAGTGAGCGTTGCAGTAGGAAGTTTCATACAAAGAATACTGAATGGCTCGAGGTGATACGGTGATGATCCCTTTCCAAGTTGATAGGTGTGCTATTTCCTTAATGCTGTCAGCTCCCCGAGCTGACCGTCAACTCTTTTCGCTCTATTATTCTAAATACAGAATAGTTTTTATCTTATTATACCTGCCATCAACTTAAAAAATATCCACGGAGGTTGCATGGGAACGCTATGCAGGCTTAAACCTCTACCTACAGTACTAATACATCACTATAAGTATCGTATCGCTTCTCTGTAGTACTTAAGGGTAAAAACGAATGTAGAGAAACATAACTAAGTTATAAGAAAGAAAGAAAATACGTAAGTACGTACGGCCATACCAGCATTAGTTAATATGACAATCAGCTAATTTCGTAGTAACAATATTACCCAGGAGCTGACTGCTCAAGTACAGACATCACCTCTTTGATTGCATTTCAAGCGGACAATTATGTTATTAAAATAAAAGAGTTGTATAAACTGCGCGCAAGATAAGTCTGCGCGCGACTTAAATCGGAACTAATCGTATGGCGTCTTGTCGTTCATGTAAGTTCAAATTAAGTATAGAATTATTTAATTAATAAATATTAACACTTATAAGATTAATAATATGAAGATTAATTATTAATATAGATTTAATGTTATGTTTTATATTACAGTATATATGATTAAGCACGCTACCAGTCGCGCGCAGTCTAATTCTGCGCGCACTCCAGCTTCCACACTTTCAGATTAGCATGAGAACAAAACACCGACACAGCTTACCGCTGCGCTGTAAAGTTGTTACAAACAGCAGAAATGCGAGTGTACTAATTCACAACAATTGTTTCTAGCAGTTTCAGATATAGCACTGTTTTCAGGATGTTATTGCACATGGGTTTATATAATAAATACAGCATTTCCGGATGTATTTTGTCCAATTATTTTTTGGTTTTATTTTATTTACTAGGGTTAACAGTAGCAGTGGTTTAAAATCGAAATCATTCGAAAAAGGGTGATGTGTAATTGTGTATCTTCTTCTAGTTAGCGTGTCGATGGCAATCTTAGAGTCAGCCCAGAATTTGGCTACGAGCTTGGCACCTTCTGTAGCATCCATCAGCTCCTGCATCGTGCAGGCAACAGGATACACTGGACACGAAATTAAAGATGCATGGTGGTATTTCATACAATATTTACTATAAAAAGCTGGATGTTATTAAATAAATTAACTGGGAATAACAAAAAATAAAGTGCTGAACAATTTATACCAAACACAATAACCCCCTTACTAATAAACGTTGTATATCGCCTGTATAGTTACACACCGATTTCTCTCTTTCAGTCGTCAGTAATTTGACATTTGAAAGAAGAAGACAAATCGCTGTGTAACTATACAGACGCTATACAACGTTTATTAGTAAGGGGGTTAGTTAGTAGTGTTAGCTAATGTAGTTGTGGTTGTAATATGTTCATTTGTTAACCACGCGTTCAACTTAATGTTCGTCAGTTTCTATTACTGGTTACTGTTGCCAGCGCCCCACTGGGATGACGCAGGCTAAAGGCAAAGGCCTTTCTATGACATCCAGCTCTTTCGATCTGGAATATTTTTACATTACACTAAGGAATTTAATACCTAGTTTCTGTCTGAGGTCTAAATCTATCATTAAATCGCGACCTAAAAGCTGTGGGCGTAAGAATGTTCACCTCTATCCTCTATTGAACCCTTTAAAGATTGCGTGACTAGTTTCCAAGTGCTTATATTGCGAACATTGTAGGAACATCGGCTTTTGACCCTCGATCGTCTTAACCCTACAATGTTTAAGCGAAATACTTTGTTTTAGTGAGGCCACTAGCCGTTTTATTAAAAAAAGACAAACGTTAGTCCAAGCTTAAAATTTCCAGCTCGTTTTGTATTTCTAACCTTTTTCCGATTGAGACGAAATTCTAAATACAAAATTGACAACAATGCCCGTCTTCACTGACACTTAAACGAATCCGTAAATAAAAGTGCACTGTTGGATTTTCAACTCTCAGCGCTGAGCCTAGCGTTGAAAATCCAATGTGCTTATTTAGGGATTCATTTAAGTGCCACTTAGTGAAGGTGAAAACTGGCATTAGGCAGCCTGTCCACTGAAGCGGAGAGGAGAGGAGAGGAGCGGAGATTTGCCAATATTAACCAATAGAATCTAAACTCCGCACCAGAGGTGCGATTCTATTGGTTAATATTGGCACATCTCCGCTCCGCTCCTCTCCTCTCCGCTTCAGTGGACAGGCAGCCTTAGACTCAGGTTTAAATTAAAATCAGTTTTTGTACACTGCTACAAGGATCAAATATTAGTGATAATGTATAAAAAAAAAAAAAATGGTGGCATGCATTCCGATTTTAACCACGCGCCTTAGAACATAAACTTAGTCGAAATGAAGTTCGTTTAAAAATTATGTATTGGCTATCGATCACTAATAAAGAACGTATTGGCAAATTTTTTCATGTAGGTATATTTGGAAAAGTTTCCCCGAAAATTTTCTAATTCGGGAAAAAACAGAACGTCTTTTTTTCTATGGGATTTTTGTACGAACTAAATACCAAAACTCACGATTTTGGACAGGACGTCTGTCTGGTCAGTTAGTTTTGCAATAGGGCTGAAAATGTTATAGGTAACCAGCAAATAGCTGGTAGAAGGAAAGCGTGCAGCAGAAAACTAAACATTTTAGATTACAACCGGATTTATACTTAGCTGTAGATTTTGGTGCTCGAGCTAGGCTGAAAACCAATTTAAGGTTTAAAGTGAATTTAACTTTAGGAACGTGATTTGTTTCGTATTCATATAGTGTTCCTAGCCCTACATAAACATTATTCAGACAAGTTAGAGACTAACCTTCACCCGGGCTAAGTTTTGAAGTGTAATAGGCAATTTTAGTTATTTATCTGTTATTGAGAGCAGTGGTGGCTCAATGGTAATGGCCGCGAATTACGAGTTGTAGGTCGTGGGTTCGAACCCAAGCAGGCGCTTTACTATGTGTAAATAATTTCATCACCACTGCTCTCAAAACGGTGACGGAAAACATCGTGAGGAAACCGGCATGTCTTGGAACCAAAAATTCGAAGATATGTGACATCTACCAACCCGCACTGAGCCCGCGTGGTAGATTACGGCCCACGGCTCTCACACGGCTCTGTGAGAGCACAGAGCACAGAGAGGAGGTCTGTGTCCCAGCAGTGGGAACAGCTGATTATGTTATGTTATGTATCTGTTATTACTAGCTTTTACTTACCCCCGTGGAGGTCGGAAATGATTCCAGAACGTAGTACCGGGATAAAAGCTTATATGCTATCGAATGTCCCTGTTTGCTATGTAGTTTCCTGTGCTGGTGCCTTAACCTGGGTCAGATTCATATATTTTCTTTCATTCCTTTTTAGGTCATGATCTACTTTTGCGCCAAATTTCATCGAAGTCCGTTTAGCCATTAAGGCGTGAAGAGGTAACAAACAGACAAACAGAGTAGACTTTCGTATTTGTAATGGGTGATGTGACAAACACAGAGAAAAAAATGTAACGCCAAGCAAGGACCTTTTTACCCGACTACGGCAAAGCCAAAGGAAGGGTTATGATTTTAGCAGTCTATGTATGTTTCTGATGTACCTAAACAAAACATAAAAAATCAGTCAAGTGCGAGTCGGACTCGCACACGAAGGGTTCCATACCATGTCGTACAAGATTTAACACTATGAATTGCACGACTCGTAATGCGGAGCATTAGGCTGCCTGTCCACTGAAGCGGAGAGGAGAGGAGAAGAGCGGAGACGTGCCAAAATTAACCAATGGAATTGCATAAAATCTCCGCTCCGCTTCAGTGGACAGGGATTTGCGAACTAGTTTAAAAATTCATACAAAACCGGGAAGCGGAGCGGGGAAGCGGAGCGGAGAAGCCGAGTAGGGAAGCGGAGCAGGGAAGCGGAGCGGAGAAGCGGAGCAGGGAAACGGAGCAGGGAAACGGAGATGGGATGTGGAAAAAAACCAGCCGCGGGGCCAGGGGGAGGGGGAGTAGTGTGCCACCGATTTTTGGCCAGTGCGTGCCCCGGGCGGGAGATCGTATATAATTATATATGTGGCCTCTTTGTTTCGATTTAGGGGAGACCGGGTACCATACTAATACTTTGACATTGGTTTCTAGTTAGTTATCATATATTTTTAATTATATGAATATATCCACATATAAACTTCGATTATGCTCTACTTTGTATCTAAATTGACCTCATTATTTGCTGCATATTGTGAAAAACAGAGATATAAAAAAGGATTGTTACTTACGACCTCGAGACCAGGGCGAAAGTAACACGGTATGGGTCGAAAGTAACATGATAAAGGCGTGTGTAATAAATATGAAATGCAATACCAATAGACAGATCTCTTGCAAAAGCCTTTGAGCCGTTGTTTCGCTCTATCGCGTCCTTTATACGGTCTGTATTATAGTAGCGAAGGTCTCTTTTCAAGAACTTAGAACTTAGAGATCCGTCTATTGAGCCACTGGTATTTGAGCGCATCGTCTGAAAGCTGCAAAATCATCTCGCGCCTCTCCTCCATGAGCTGTAAAGTAGCATCAGAGAGCTTCTTGTTTCGATTTGTACTTCAAGACCCATCGGTCTTGAATGTTAGACCCGACCGTATGTGACAGTTTTCATTATAATCGTCCACGAAACTCCTTAGATACTCGAAACGATTCGAGCTTAAGGTGGAACTAGTCGCGGGCTCGAACTCAATGGTGGGCATGGCCAAAAACCACGCTGTCTCACCTGGCATCGTGTCCGACAGAGATAGTATCAGTGATGAGCAGCACCGTTTTTACCGTGAACGGAGAATTGCAAGAATAGCTAGCCGCAGCGCTGCGTGCGCCCGCGCCGCCGCGTTTAGCGTCGCGTGGGACGCGGCGAATCAGCATTTTTCGAAAGCTTGAATAAATGAGTTTTGAATTTTTTATTGAATTGAATTGTGTAAACAATCTAATCAAGAAATACTATGCAAATGGACACATTGTTATCGTTATTTTATTTGAATACTACGTAACCTCTAAATGTCAAAAAACGTACTTTTGGTTCGTAAATTCATGTGGCGTCTTCTAGCACAAACTCACGGTGCAGAAGGTGCGCGGCGATTAAATGCAAGCGGGTGGAGCGTCGCCGGTTATCTCCTGGCGGTAGAGGGGCAGCGCCGGCGGCGCGGGCGGCGCGGCATTTCGACGATTTGATAAACTGCAGAGCGTTTGTTACTTCCGACCCGCCGTTACTTTTGTACCCGGTCTCCCCTACATTTATTTCTTTATTCTATATGTCATGTTATCATTTTTGTCACTGTCATATGTCACTGACAGTGACAGGCAGCCTTATCTGGCACCGCTGCCCGCTCAAAGTACTCCGCACAGTCCGCAACTCCGCTCCGCTATCTGGCTCCGCTACCTCGCTCCGCACAGTCCGTAACTCCGCTCCGCTAACTCGCTCCGCATCAATGGACAGACACTGTCCTTAACTCCGCTCCTCTCCGCTGCCTCGCCCCGCTCCGCAGCCTCGCTCCGCTTCAATGGACAGGCAGCCTTAGAGTGTGCTCTACGATCGAAAAATTATTTTTGCCCCATTTCTGTAACTGTTTTTATTGTTACACTCCTGCTAGTACACAGAACCTACTTAATTTATATACCATTGTATAGATGATTAAAGGGAGATTAATACTTTACTTTTTAACAATTGATTTAATACAGCAGAAATGGAAAAAGCATAAAAATAGTTGAAAAAAAAATCCTGTCCGTCAATTTATGAACCCTGAAAACATTGTAGCTTGCGATAAAATCAATTAATTGAGTCAATTTCTTTTTTATACATTCGTTTCAGCCGTAGAAGGAACCCTATTGAAAATGGCTCTTTTATTCAAAGTAGTTTAATTATAATTAATAAAATACTAACTAAAATATAATATCTTTAACTAAATATTTCCAACCTTTGATTCGATGTCCGCAAGTTGCCTAGCAACCGCCAAGTAAATATCTTTGTCAGTCGTTGACATTACGACGATGGTAAACGATTACGGTGATAAATTGTTCATTTTTAAACTATGTTTTGAATTTCTTTTTCGTTTATGAATGAGTGATAAGTATGAGGCGTGCACTTTTGGATTTTCCAAACTATTTTTGTAATACTTTCGTAAAGGTAACAACAGAGGCGCTATAAAAAAACAAAGATTTGTAAAGAAATTGTCTAATTTTAATGAGAAAATGTTGTTGTGTTAAAATATAGGTGTAGGAGTATATTTCATTTATTTTAAGAGAAAAATATTAAGTTAACTTTATCCAGTAACATGCATTAACTAAAGTCAAAGTTATTTATTTGCTACTAACAGAGTATTAGTAGGTATAAATAGGTATATATGGTAGGTAAGCAGGTAGATATGTAGGGTAGGTAGGGTAGGTTAGCTACCTACCTACCCTGGTAAGAAGGGTAGGGTAGGTAGGTAGGGTAGGTAATTAGGTAGAAATAGGTAATTAGGAAAGGTAGATGCGCCGTAGATAAGTACTTAGTGCTAACCGTGCGAAGCCAGGCCGGGTAAAGCTAGTTACTTATAAATAAAAGGATTTCTCTTGCTACATCAGACTATATTGTACAAAAATAGAATGTAAGTAGTACGCCAAATTTTAATTATAACTGTGCGTTTGCACTGGCGAAACATTCACAACAAAACATGTTGGAATCTCTATTTTCTGTCAATTTTTCATACAATGTTTGACAGGAACTAGAGATTTCAACATGTTTTGTCGTGATGTTTCGCCAGTGCAAACGCACGGGTCAATACAGGTATTCATTTACGTTATTTTTGATAGTCATACAGAAATCTATTATTTCTTACTTATTATTTTTACACATCCCATCGGACTATGAGAGTGAGGGAAGAGAGAGTGCACTCGTGTCTGCGCACACACTTGTGCACTATAATATCTCCCGCGCCGAAGGCCAGTCTCCGTTGAGATTGGCCGCCATGACCGAATATTTTTACACCAATAATTTTTCTCAATATGAAATTGTATCCACAACGGTTTAAGCTAGGTAACTGAATAGTACACTGTATGTGCCAGCATTCATTTCAATGTTACTGAATATATTGTCTATTGGAGTGTAGTTTTAACACGAGGTACACACAACAACACCGTCTAGGGATACTTTGAAAAATGTCGATAAAGTTCTTAAACTCAAAAAATACTGGCCGGTTTTAAAATCTTGTGAAGAAAGTTTATTTTGTAGACCTTTTTGGATGATCGAAATTTAAATGATCGAAATAGTATATGCTGCCATGATAGTAGGTACTTACTAATTCCATGTCATTACTCCGACTATTAAATAGTTATCTGTGGAATTTACATCGCATAATATTAGCATGAAATACAAAATTATTACTTTAGTTGCAGAAAATCGCCCATATTATATAAAATACGTTATGAATCGGCGTTTTTAGTATTTGTTGATTATAAACAGTATATGTTACATGATACACACAAGTTTTAAATTCCTAATTTGTTTAGTTGTTGAGATAGAGCTCGTACAAAAATGGTCTAAAACAGACAACTTCTACGGCCCCCTAATTCATCATTTTTGAAGATAAAAACAAATAAAAATTATATTTATTCTCTACTCGATGAGCTCTAGAAAATGATACCCCACATGCCAGGGTCAGATAATTTTTTTTTCAAAATTTAATTTTATTGTATGGCGACCCCCCTTTATTTTTTAATTTTATTATTTGTTGCTCTTGCGGCAATAGAAATGCTCAATCTGTGAAATTTTCAACTGCCTACCTATTACGGTTCATGAGATAGAGCTCGCTGACAGACAGACGGACAGCGGAGGCTTATGAATAGGGTTCCGTTTGTCACCCTTCGGGTACGGAACCCTAAAAACCTACCTTTACCTTTTTAATTCGACCCATGGTAACCAAGGAGGTTTATCAAGAACTGGAGAACTTATCAAAGATTTTATTTAAATTTCGAATTGGCTTAGCAAATTATCGGTCGTTGCGGACGGATAATGATACACCTCGGCGGTGTAGATTTTCTAACTAAACAAACTGCCTTTTACTTACTGAACCTATTTTGCCCTTGCTAGGGATTTCATTTAAAAGTACCTACTCTGCAAGCATTACAGGTGAAGGGGCGCCTCTTCACGGTGCCTTCGGTGCCGCTTCACACCTGGCGCCCTGGACGGCCACCCATCCACGCCTTACCCTAACGTCTGTACTGGCTGGACTTATGCTTAGGATAGACACTATGTACAGCTAACTTCACCTAAGTCTTCACGTCGAGATTAATACAGAATCATCATCATCATCATCAGCCTATTAATGTTCCCACTGCTAGGACACAGGCCTCCTCTCTGTGAGAGGGAGTGAGCTGTAATCTACCACGCGGGCCCAGTGCGGGTTGGTAGATGTCACATGTCTTCGAATTTTTGGTTCTAAGACATGCCGGTTTCCTCACGATGTTTACCTTCACCGTTTTGAAAGCAGTGGTGATGAGATTATTTACACATAGTAAAGCGCCTGCTTAGGTTGGAACCCACGACCTACAACTCGCAAGTCGGGGCCGTTACCACTGGGCCACCACTGCTCTACAATCTAATATAGAATAGATCGACGGAAATCAAACAATGTATCTACTAAGATTTTCACACACATTTTTCCAATTAACCTTAACAGTTACAATATCCCTGACTAGTCTGATCCCTGTTATCGCTTTGATTAGACCTTCGCAACAATATAATAACAATATCACTAATCATTATTAATAGCGTCTATAACAATAATCGATTGAGATCGTGACTGAAATGTAACGAACTTAAGGGGACTACAGGAGCTAAACGCAAGTTTTATAATGCCTAGTATAATATGTAATATGATCCACTGCAGTAAACAAAATGAGAAAAATAGTTTGGAAATTCCAAAAGTGCACGCCTCCTAACACACATTCATAAACGAAAAAGAAATTCAAAACATAGTTTCTAAAAAAATTTACAATTTATCACTTTTCATGAAGTATGTTTTGACTGCTGTTATACCCATCAATATGGATAAATTTCTAACCTCGCAATCCTTACGTAATGTCAAAGACTATTACAAAGATATTTACTTGGCGGTTGCTAGGCAACAGGTAGGACAAGGTTGAAAATATTTAGATAAAGTTAGTATATTTTAGTTAGTATTTTATTAATTATAATTAAACTACTTTGAATAAAAAAGCCATTTTCAATAGGGTTCCTTCTATGGCCAAAACCAATGTATAAAAAAAAAATAGACTCAATTAATTGATTTTATCGCAAGCTACAATGTTTTCAAGATTCATAAATTGACGGACAGGAATTTTTTTTCAACTATTTTGATGTTTTTTTCATTTCTGCTGCATTAAATCAATTGGTAAAAAAGACAGTATTAATCTCCATTTAATCATCTTTATAATGGTATATAAATTAAGTAGGTTCTGTGTACTAGTAGGAGTGTAACAATAAAAACAGTTGCAGAAATGGGGCAAAAAATATTTTTCGATCGTAGAACACACTCTAATGCTTCGCATTACGAGTCGTGCAATTAATGATATTCTTCAGGATATGATATGCTAGTTAAATAGTGTGTTCAAAACATATTACAAATAATTTGAAACGATAGAAAAAAAGAAAGGCTTATGCATTTGTTGGTGAAAAGCTTCTTTCCGGAAAAGTAATTGTTAGCAAAATATGGTTCTTAGTTTGTAATATATCGTGTACTATTTATTTCCTAATTTATGTTTAATAGGTATTTTGTAACGACCCTTTTTTTCGTTTTTGTTTTTAGTGTAAATCAGTGGAAACTTGTAAATGGCCTTCATTTTTATATTGTTTAAGAACACTGTGTAGGTTAGCTGTAAGTTTCCAGAATAAAATAAATAAAATCATTCTGATTTTCTGTCAGATTATTCTAACGTAATATTGTTTAGTCCAACACGATTTTTTTTTGTAAGTAGATAATTTTCATAAAAATATTTTGCAATATACCACCGTTGTGTCATCGCGCTTCTGTTTCTTTTCTATGCAGTCCGACTGTGACCGCGTTTAGCTGTTGTCAGTCTCTTAACGTCCTTTATGAACGAACTTAGGAACCGAGTGAAGAATACTGATTCTGTTTTTGCTTTTTAAGTTTTTCTGCTCAGGTGATTTTGTCCTATCTGTCCTAATCTAAGTTATCGGTCATTATCTCTTAGTAATTACACATATAATAAAAAAATTAGATTACATTAAATAAAAAATATAATAAAAAAGAAATGATAATAAATTGCATAAAACTAGACATAATTTTATGAAAACAAATAAACAATTTATTTGTTTCCATAAAATTATGTCTAGTTTTAATAAATATAATTAAAAAATTAAAAACACGACTGCCCTGGCATAAACGAACTAAAAAGTAAAAAACAAGCTGTATTAGTTAATCTGTACACAAAGCGAAAAGTCACTCATTTACTCGCTGACTAAACAGATAAATAAAATTGTTATTGCAGTCGGGGGACCTATTAGATTAAAAAGTGTTCCACAGAACGATCCCCCGACTGCAATAACAATTTAGTCAGCGAGTAAATGAGTGACTTTTCGCTTTGTGTACAGATTAACTAATACAGCTTGTTTTTTACTTTTTAGTTCGTTTTGCCAGGGCAGTCGTGTTTTTAATTTTTTTAATTATTTATTTTATTTTATACATTTTAGTGACAAGTTTTATATTAAGTTTTTTTTTTTCTAATAATAACTCAATCATCTACGAAACCATTCAATCATTTAGATATTCGCAGTGCTACTGAAGTCTGATTAAATCGTTTGCAGCCAAAGATGAAATGTTTGTTTTGCATACAGTACTACCTATGTAAAATGTATGCCAATAAATTATATAATTTTGGAATGTGCTCATCAAGGCCTTCAATTGGATACCATTTTGTAAATAATAATTGAGGTTTTTTTTTTCACATTTTGAAATGGACCCATACTGCCGCTACAAGGATTTAATTTTTCAAATAAAATATAGCCTATGTCACTCGGGATGATTTAAGGATTCTAACGATACCTCATACATCAAAATCTGTTCATAAAAGAAGTTATGGTGGAACAAAGAAACTCACATACATACATGAACCCTGAACACATTACACTCCTTTTTGGGCAGTCGTGTAATAATAAAAAAGAAATGATAATAAATTGCATAAAACTAGACATAATTTTATGAAAACAAATAAAAAACAAAGAAACTTTTTTATTATATTTTTTATTTAATGTAATCTCATTTTTTAAATATATGTGTAATTACTATGAGATAATGACCGATAACTTGTATGTGTGGTGCAAACTGTAAATATAAGCTGGTTTTTTATCAATAAATAAATATATCTGCTTAAACATATTATATTAAAGTCGCTTTTCGTGTCTCTTTGTATGACCGCGTTGTTCTTCTAAACTGCAACCGATTTTAATGTGGTTTTCACCATCGGGATCGTTTAAAGAATTTATTCCGGAAGATTTATATTTATAATACATTAATATTAAACTTATAAAGATATCACGATGTTTTTAAAGTCGTAAATACTTACCATGCGAAACAAGGGCGGGTTGCTAGTTATGTGTAATAGGTAGGTGGGAGCAATTTCGTGAAAAGCGACGGAAGTGTGTAACAGGAAGCCGGGGAAGCACACACTGTTTGATTTGACCAATGAGCGCGCGGTGCTAGAGTTGACGTCAGCAATGACCTTGACGAGGCCACGCCCCTTTAATGTTGCTTATTACCTTAATGTTGCTTATTACCTTAATGTTGCTTATTACCTTAATATTGCTTATTACCTTAATGTTGCTTATTACCTTAATATTGCTTATTACCTTAATGTTGCTTAGTACCTTAATGTTGCTATTATTACCTTAATACTGCTTATTACCTTAATGTTGCTTATTACCAAGGTGAGATGTCAGATGTTACACATCATATGCGACTACTGTAAGTCTCGCTCGTTTCAAGGCTGAAATAAAAAAAGTGCTTTTAGTACAGTTTACCTTACTGTGCGTATTCATTCGCCTCCAGAACTGAACCAAATAAAACGTTATTATTTTCAAATTGGATGTGAAAGGTGTATTAGGTCCCTTGGCTACACGAAATGTGTGAAGTGACTTTTCCGAGAATTTTATTTTCAATTCAAGACGAACTTATAATGCGTGAAGTGGGACATATATTACGCACAATACTGGATTGTGACGTAATATTATCAGCTTGTCTAATTTTCTTTTGCGAAATAAAGAAATATTCTGATAAATATATTTGAAGAAGATTTTAGAAAAACTTTTATGGTGAACTAAGCTGTCTCCGAAGACATAAATATATCTAGATAGACAGTTAAAGTTGTGAACTCATCGAAAAAAATAGCGTCCAACAGTTGGTCGCTAAATGCACGCACACTAGAAAACTACAATGACAGCACAATAACGTGGCGCGAGTGTAAGACGTAGCTGTCACGCACACCAGCATAACAAAGTTGGCTTGT
This sequence comes from Conistra vaccinii, assembly GCA_948150665.1. Lineage (NCBI taxonomy): Eukaryota > Metazoa > Arthropoda > Insecta > Lepidoptera > Noctuidae > Conistra > Conistra vaccinii. Next base: position 19,816,087 of record OX411318.1, read on the forward strand.
TACTTTTAGAACATATTACGTTTTAGTTCTTTTGCAGCGCGAGACTATCTTGTCATGTGTAAATAACTAGCTAATCGTCAGCGGCTTTACCAACGAGATATCTTGTTAAATTATACCCTATGTTACTCAGTGTTAATATAGGTCCAGTTGTTTTTGAGTTTATTCATTACAAACAAACAAACATACAAAAAATCAAATCAATTAGAATATTAGTTTAGATCAAAGGATGTCTCATTGAATGTTAACGATTTCGGACGGTCTCTATGATAAACGTATAAAGTATAACGCGTATGTCAAAAACATGAGGCCAATGCTTCGTGTTTACGTCGTACGGCATTTCATACAAACTTTCAAGCCCTTGTTTTTCGAAATGACTGAACCGATTTTAATGAAACTTGTAGCAAACCTTTTCTTATCCTTGTCTAACAACTGGACTTCTCTTTGTGCTGGAGACGGTGACCACATCCTTTACAAACTTCATATTTTATACATAATTATGCAGTATACAAAGGTCTAAAAACTTAGTTAAGAACATTTTCGAAAAATGGTGTTACTGCCAAATTATACCGATTTTAAATATTCCATAGAAACAGAGATTTCCAGTTATCTGTTTTTAAATAAGACATTTCGAAAATGTTCTTAACTAAGTTTTTAGACCTTTATAACTTGCATAAGCGTATGAAGTTTCATTAAAATCGGTTCAGTCATTTCGAAAAACAAGGGCTTGAAATTTTGTATGAAATAACGTACGACGTAAACCCTCTTAACACATAGTTGCATGTTACTTAACATAACCAAAATACGAATATTTAATGGATAATACATAAAGTTTCAAAAAATCCTTTTTCCTCCATTAGTAGTACCTACAGTTTCTTCAAATTCAGTGTATCTGAATAATATACAAGTTCAAGGAAAAGTAAAGGATAAACTTGAAACCGATTCAAGTAACTCGAAACGAGACGATTTTCCTTAACCTATACACAATCTTGACGCAGGCAGACAATTCTCGAGACGAATCACTCGAAACCCAACGAGTAATTTATCAGTAAAAAGTGACAAATCCCTGCTTCTCACATTCCTACTCGAATGGATTTATTAAAGGAAGCCAGTACACTGTAAGGCTGTAGACACACAGGCAGGGGCTTCGCTTGTTGCTAAGAGCGTAACTCGTGAAATGGGTGAGATGCTCTAGCGACCCAAATGCAAGGTTTTATTTACTACTACCTATTGCCTTCGACGTCTGCGTGTATTTTGCTATTTCATAATTTTTTAATACCCACAGGATGAAAATTAGCCTTTGTCCTTCAGGTCCCAAGCTGCGGAACAATCGGTTCAAAAGTGTACCCGTGAAAAGGTAACAGCCACACTGACCAGAGTTACTTTCGCATTTATAATATTAGTATGTATCGACTGCAATGAAATGAAGATGCTTCAGCAGCCGATGGTAGTGACGGAATTGTCTACACTTTCCATACAAGCCATTGTAGTTTATTTTATTCGAACTACGACATAAACGAAGTATAGGAACTAACTGTGGCTTTGACAGGCGGTCTACTCCCTAAGCACAGAAATTGTAGTTTCGCTCGAACTTACGGGTGATAGATAGATAGATAGATAGATAGATAGATAGATAGAATATTCTTTATTATGTGATGTGTGTGTTGTGGGTGTGTGTGTGTGTGTGTTCTTTCTTGTGTGTGTGTGTGGTGTGGTGTGTTTCTTTGTTTTCTGTGTGTGTGTGATTCTTTATTGTGTTTTTGTGTGATTCCTATAACTCTGTATCGGCGACGGACATAAGATCTGTTTGAGGCCCGACCTAAGAATGAATGACACCACGATAAAAGAGTTTTCCCTATTCCCGATGTGTTTTTTCCCGTCCGATAAAGTTAATTATTCGTGTTTCAACCGAAGTTTCAATTTACTTTCGGCTGGGCCCATATCTCCGTTGACGGACTTAGAGAGTAGGCCCCCAGAATTGATGAACTCAATGAACGAATTTTATTATCAAAGTCATCTCTTGTCGCTGCCTTGCGCCTGGCATCTATTTCAGCAAGCTAAACTGCACGGTTCAAGCTATTCTACTCACCAATGAAGCTCGTAGCTGTGAGGCGTCGGCCTAAGGCGACTCCGGTACACTGTAAGTGAAGGATCGGTTACCGGCTTCATAAGGTGAGACAGGTCTCTTCCGAAACGTAATAGGATCGCTTCGTGGCCTAAATAAGGAAAATAAAAGGTCGCTGTACCGATTGTAAGCCATGTGGTGCCGATTTTTGTGCACGGCTTTGTATTTGAGTCACTGGTTATTTTTTGCTGACATCAAAAGAGTGTAGTAGAAGGTATATGTATTATATTGTTTTAAAATAAGCCCAAATACCAGCTGAAAATAAAAAAAAATATGAGGGTAGGCAGAAACTAAAGAACGGTTAGGCCGCGCGCACTTTGGACATGAACTTGGATCGTACGTAAACGTACGATCGTGGTCGTACGAATAGAGTGCGCACACTGAATACGTTTTTCTCCATCAAATAGGTAGTGTTCCGGTGATATCGCATTGAACGCACGAAAAATCCCAACAAGTTCGGATTGTTTTCGAACGTCGAAACGTTACTACTTATACGTACGACTTGTACTTGGAAGGTCGGGACCATTCGTACGTGCTCGTACGTGTTGGCACGAGTGAAATTCGTACGAAAACGTGTCCAAAGTGTGCGCGGCCTTATATAAGTTAATATAGGTACTCAATACTGACAAACTACTTGAAACTACGTAGCCACGGTTAATTAAAACAAGACCCGCATTTAATTTTGCAAATACATTAATTTGGACAGCTGGCATGAACCTGCAGCGATACGAAATGAAATGTCTCTTGTAATGTAGTTTGCATCAAATAAGCCCTTTGTGGACGACTTGCTGCTTCATGGCTTGTCTGCATGCTGCCTCTATTTCTGTCATGTTTCATAACCAAGCCGAGAAATCCTATTAAATGTTGATGGTGAATGCTAGGGTTGTAACGAAACCTCGCCTCCGCCTCTGCAAGTGCGGAACTTCCGCAAGAAGTCGTACCTCCGCCTCCGCAAGCTTTTAATGAAGTGGTTAGGTCTATTAAAGATAATCGGCTCCAAAACTAAGCGAAGAGAATTTATGTGGTCGTGATATAACTCGAAGTTTCAAGTTTTTAATCCGATGTACAGTTCGACACAATTTAACATAGATGTAGCATCGGCAAAATTCGTAAAACCGATCACCATCCGAACTGAGTGCGCCTTCAAAATCACCAATCTTTATTACTGCTTCAGGTGAAAATGATCTTTCGAAAACGCAATAACTTGTAATAGCCAAATACATTCGTAAAATTGAAATGAGTGAATGAAAATTTTCAAATCTATGCTACATCTAAGTTGTGTCGTACTGTAACCGCCATCGCCCACTGCTGCGTCGCCACGTAGAGTGACAAGTAACCAAATGATTATTGTGAAGATCACTTAGAAATCGCCTAAGACAAAGCTGCATAATTGTTTTTTGTGAAATATAGTCTTACAGACACACTTACAGATAACTCTTACAGATACACTCTTACAGATATACTCAGACACACTCACACACAGATATACTCTTACAGATTTTAATTACAAATGGGCTTTTTTCAAAATTCAAAATTCAAAAGTCATATACTCAAACTAGGCTCAGAATCAGCATTTTTCGAACGACAAAATTACATAAGACAGTCCCCCAAAAACGCCCGCCGCCCGCCCTTCACCACTTCCTAGTGCTTTAGCTGGGAAGAAGAAGTGGCTCCTCAGCCAGCAGCACATCTGTCTGTTCAGTTAAAAAAACTTCATTCTATACATTACTCAACACAGAAAATTTAATAAAATATATTTGCCATAATGACAGCTAGCACACGCCAATGTTTACATTTACGACTTTTATACTTCGTAATTTTTTTTTTTGCACGGTTGCCCCACGCTATGAATTTGTTTTGTATTGTGGGTGCGTTTACAAACATTTAAACTCACATACAAAATCAGCCAGACCCGGAACAACTACTTGTAGGTCATACAAATATTTGTTCCGTGCGGAGATCGAACCCGCGACACGCAGCGCAGCAGTCAGTCGCTTAACCACTGCGCCAAACGTGCCGTTAAACAACATTTTTCTTTGTTTCTCCACCGCCATCTCCGCCTCCGCTAAGATGGCCTCCGTTACATCCCTAGTGAATACTACTTCACGGGTCAAATTACTGTCGCAAGTACAGCTGCGAATAAAGAGGTTTTAATTTCTAACTCAAATAAGTTGCGAGTAGTTCTGTAGATTCATACTGTTCAAAATTCTAAGTTCCTTTTGAAGTTTGGAGTTGAAAGTAGCGCCCAAAGACGTCTTTTGCTGAGATAAAGTAGATATGAAGAGCCGGACGGTATTAAAAGTCGGGCCTTAAGTGAGCTGTCAATTGTGTCAATCCCAAGCATCAGTTCACGATCACTTAGTCTTCACCTAAGGCCGCTTGCCCATTGGTCGGTATTTTACCGCGCAGTACTGTACAGTACTGCGCGGTACTGCTTATGTTTCCTCACTGGTCGGTAAGTACTCTGTACCGAATCGGTACTGCACACAGATATAGATATAAGTACCTAGATAGCGCAAGAGCATCTACTTCGCGTGCCCGAACGTGGCTCAGTGTGTCTCATTTTATATAATATAGTCTATGGTCTGCGCCTGACCGCCGCGCTAGTCGGACATAAATAATAAAATAGAAAATGCCTATATTCGTAATACTTTACAGCTTTTTACTAGGAACGGTTGATGTGACGTTGAGTGTTAACAGGTTATGACTATCGAAACAAGTGATACTATCGTATTTTGCTTCAGTTTCATGGTATAGGCGCTTTGATAATTTTTTTTTAATGCCACGCATGGTTTTCATACAGATTGTGATACTTGCCTTATCTAGGTATTATTATATATCTATATCTGTGTACTGCACTGCTTTCATCTAGAATTCCAAATTCAAATTAATTCAATTAGTACGAGAGTGCATGACCAACATTTTTGCCTTATCGTTTTACGAACAAAATCGTATAAAAACGATAGATTTGGTTATTCTTAAATTCAAAAATCCTATTTTCAGAAATTTTCCGCGTCACATCTTCTGACCTGACCGCATTTTTAAATATGTCGATAATTCTTTTTTATCATGTTTAAAAATGATAGATTTTACATACCGAAAACACCATCCACACCGAGTCGGGTTCAGAATCATCAAAACGTAAAGATTTTTTTACAATTATTCCAGTAAAACGATGTGACATGGTTTTGGTCATGGGCTCTCGTACTATTATAATTCACTTGTTTTTTGTTTTTCCCCAGTTTGAATGTATTATCTCTAAATTTCCCTAAAAATCTTCTTTCCTTGGTTTAGGGAGCATGATTATAAATAATAAGTATCCGTGTGGTCCCGGATTAAGAATACGGCCACCCCATTTCATCCTGTGGGTGTCGTAGGAGGCGACTAAGGGAACTGGAGACCTAGTGCATACCATCGTAGCACCTTGGGTCACCCGCGAGGTGGCGGGAAAACCACCAACAAAAGCATTCCCAAGGAGGGTTGGTGTCAGGCTGGCGGCCGACTGTAAAACTTTGCCAAAACCCTAAGCAACATGAGAGAAAATGTTATGATGCGCGATAGGGCTAGGGCGTACCCCACAGGCGACGCGCAGGGGCAGCACCCGGCTTCTGTGGGAAATGGACAAGGGTTGTCGCACCAGAACGGGCGGGTGCGACGTAAGACGCAAGCTCGGAGTGTGAGAGAAGCTAGATTACTACTGAAATGACGACTAATAGAGAAGTATGGAAAAAAGGGACATGTTGCGCCGACCCCAAATAAAATTGGGATAAGGGCAGGAGAATGATGATTATAAATAATAAGGTAATGGCACAATTAAGATGGTAAAGAATGATGCGTAATTTTGGCCGGCGAACCAATAAAAACCACTTATACCTCAAATGAAAGCTTATATCATAAGCATCAATTCTCATTATGGGCAGAAGGCTGTGAAATACCGGGTTAAAGAGATATCAGACCTGCAAGCACATATTACTGCAAGTACCATGTAAACGTATTAGCTTATGACGCTAATGTTCACTGCAGTTCTCAATAATATTAATTATAGACTCATAACATTATCATTACATACATACATAAATAAATAAATAAAAAACAGGACTAGTGTCCAGGACCTGATTGTGGAACTGGAATTTCTCCATAGGAACTCCTCAATCAAACGAGATAGCACCATCGTGTTTGGACTCATTGGTTATGTATTGACAAGTGCTATTACACTAGATAGTGTCCAGGGCCTGATGATGGACCTGCAAGGTGGCCCTAGGAACTCCTTAACCAAACAAGATAGCACCATCGTGTTTGGACTTATTGCTTATGTATTGACAAGTGCTATTACACTAGCTGGTGTCCAGGGTCTGATGCTGGAGCCGCAAGGTGGCCATAGGAACTCCTGAACCAAACAAGATAGCACTATCGTGATTGGACTTATTGCTTATGTATTGACAAGTGATATTACACTAGCTGGTGTCCAGGGTCTGGAGAAAAACATAACAGAGATGCTTTAGTGCATCACTGTTGTACATGTCTGACCGTGCAACGCACAATCGGCACTTGTACTCATATTATTTCAATAATATGGTATTTAGGCATTGGACGTCATGACGTATTTATTGTCTCCTGCATTTTACTTAGAAGATATCATTGTTGATGAAGAATAAATGAAAACCACCTGTGACCAGTGACAAGACGCCATAGCGTGTAGGTACTCAGTGGTCATTATTTTTTTAATAAATGTTAAGCTGGAGCAATAAATCGCTCATGCCTTCCTAAGCCTAAATACTATAATACGGAAACGATATGGGCACAGCTCCCATCTGTTCTTCTACCAATCATACAAGTACAATAGTGCCGAATTATTGCATTTCTGCTGATTTGATCTCTGTCAATTAAAATATACGAATAATAATATATGCGAGCCCCTCACATGCCGCGACTGTATCTGCACTCGTAGTAACCACACATTATTTTGCAAAATATCGCATTCTTCACAATAATGTAGATATTATCCCTAAACATTTCAATCAAATAAATGCTATCGCGAAAATATTCTGCGACATAATGATTTTGTTAGCTTCATATTATGGTATGTCCCTAAGGCTGCCTGTCCACTGGAGCGGAGCTTTGCCAATATTAACCAATAAAATCTAAACTCCGTTGCGGAATTAAGCTGATTTTAGATTCTATTGATATCCGCACAGATCAGCTCCTCTCCTCTCCTCTCTTCTCCGCTCCAGTGGACAGGCAGCCTTATGCGTGCAATATTCTAGTCTTCAGTCAGACAAGGAAAATCACTCAAGAACAGAGGTTTGGTTCCATTCTTGTAAAACTTCGACGTTGTCTGTTAAAGTTTTTCATTTCGATGTAATCATATAAACTATTGGGAGTATTCATGTTTTCATTAATAAAACACTTTTTATAAAAAAGAACAACCGACTTCCAAAAAAGACACTACAAAGTCAAAAATAACTTTAATTTCGGAAGTCGGTGTATTTGGTTTTGAACTTTCGTTTTTTGCCACCGACTTCCGAAATTAAAGTTATTTTTGACTTTGTAGTGTCTTTTTTGGAAGTCGGTTGTTCTTTTTTATAAAAAGTGTTTATTTTGTACTTTTTAGTTATGGTACCTACCCCATACAAATTCAAATACCACTAACCTGCTATGAAAATAACAGTGATTGGAAGTTATCATCATATCATCCATATAAACTAAGTGGGAAAAGTACGTATTAATGAAGCTAACTCAAAAACTATCCAAGTAAAGTTAATAAAATTATATATGGGACCACCTCGGAAGCATATCCTTTCAAACAAAAAAACAATTTTCAAAATCGGTCTACAATTGACGGAGAAATCGCGTAACAAACATACAAAAAAAAAAAAAAAAAAACATACAGACGAATTGAGAACCTCCTCCTTTTGGAAGTCGGTTAAAAACTCATGATATCTAGAACTAGCGTATGATCTTTAAAAACGGGATGAAAAGTATTTAACAGCTTGCGCCAATTTTAAAATCGTGAATTATATCGGGGAGAGCTCTATTAAAATATGTTTGTCGAAGTAATCTATAGTATTGTTTCATTTTGCATAACGAATAATCCCTTGCATGATTGCTGCATCGGATGTAGTCGCAGCTTAAAGGGCCAATAACCGTCAGTACATACTATCATGAAAGGTTTGAATAAAATCTCATATTTGTGCGTTCATTACTTTCACCAGTACGAAGTTTTGCTAAATATACACCAAGGACGTCTTCGGACGATTACATTCGGCTATAGTTGTCTGATTTAATATTATATTAAACTGCTCATAATTAAGACCCCACCCAAAAATATAATATATAAATATATATAATTTATAAATATATAAATCAAACCTGGTGGCTTGCTGGTTGCTTGCCCTCTTTAAAAATATTACATAAATGTCTGTTAACTGAGCACAGTTAAAATCGAGATACGTTTGAATTTTATTAATTCATTCATTTCAGTCGTTGCTTTCCAAATGCTGCTGTCACACTATGGCTACTTCGGGCATATATAAACTATACTCGTAATACTCGCATAGCATGTGTATTTTAAGCCATTTAGGAATCCTCCGCCGTGATCCATTCACGCAGTTATAGAAAAAACAGCGATCTGCTCTGTTTGAGGCTCGTTTATACTCTGGCACTTGCTTTCGCTGTTCCTGCGCCCGCGCCTGTACAGCTTCATATGGCTGTTGTTGTTGTTGTTGGCGGTTGTTTTTTTTATCATCTTTTAATATGATGACTGTTATAACCTTATTAAATGTTTACTTGTAGGTATAAGTTTTATTTTGATGCAGTCCATGTCAAAATTGTGTTAACCACCTAAGGGTATATCAAAATGATAATTTTTGGCCGAAAAAGGCAGCACATAGACCTAGCATAAACCTATTATGCTATAGATTTATTTTTCACAAAGAAATCGTCATAAAAAATTGTAACGATTTTTGTCCTCGACTGTACAAACCCCGTTGCTTTTAGATATAAAATATTTTGTTATAGTAATTGCCGGCTATAAGCAATAAGATGACATGCATTAGAACTCTATTGGTCATCAGGCCAGGCTTCATAGAAAAATGCCCATCATTCTTTGATAAATTTCATTCATTATGAGTTTGTGTTGAGGGAATAAATCGGTGGTGGAATAAATCGAATGATTTAATAAATCGGTGGTGCCATAGAGTCAAGTAATATATTGGGTGCTGCCTACTATAAACAATAAGGTTACCAACTTAAATTCATATTAACCCTAAAATTCCACAAATCCCTGTCAAAATAAAATCCCAGTGGGCAAGGGGCCTAAGGCCGCTTGCCCACTGGTCGGTAAGTGTGCGGGGCGATATCGTTTCGGTACTGCGTGACGTCACGCATTTTACTGCATCGGTACTGGAAGCTTACCGCGCAGTGTTTCCACTTTTAGAGATTTCTCCCTGTTTTAGGGAAAAAATACCAATATTAAGTTTGGTTTAGGGATATTTTATTTTGACAGGGATTTGGGGAATTTAGGGGTTAATATGAATTAAAGTTGGTAACCTTATTGTTTATAGTAGGCATCACCCAATATATTACTTGACTCTATGGCACCACCGATTTATTAAAGGATTCGATTTATTCAACCACCGATTTATTCCCTCAACCCAAACTCATAATGAATGCAATTCATCAAATTTTAATTTACCATGTTAATTGTGCCATTACCTTATTATTTATAATCATGCTCCCTAAACCAAGGAAATTTGAAGATTTTTTAGGGAAATTTAGGGATAATTCATTCAGAAACTGGGGAAAATCCAAAAACAAGTGAATTATATAGTACGAGAGCCCATGACCAAAACCATGTCACATCGTTTTACGGGAATAATTGTAAAAAAATCTTTACGTTTTGATGATTCTGAACCCGACTCGGTGGGCAGTACCGGTCAGAAACGTTACAGTTTTATGGGAGCCTATTTCTGCTATGTCAAAAAAAATTGGCAGACGGTTTCATCACAATGTGTCTGATAATAAAAATATACAAAGATTTCGTAATTTTATTACTAAAAAGTTTGTTTTCAGATATTTCCGTTGCGTCACTTTGCGTGTCAAACGTGGCCTGAGCACATTTCCAAAAATGACGTATTCGAATCAACTGACCAATGTTCACCAGAAAACAAGATTTTCAGATGGATTGCTATGGGTTTTATTGTTTGCCTCAAATTAAATTTTCTCAAATGGTCTCTTGGGTACGTACTCGAAGCTACTGGTTTCTGAAAATGGTGTTTTCGGTATGTAAAATCTATCATTTTTAAACATGATAAAAAAGAATTATCGACATATTTAAAAATGCGGTCAGGTCAGAAGATGTGACGCGGAAAATTTCTGAAAATAGGATTTTTGAATTTAAGAATAACCAAATCTATCGTTTTTATACGATTTTGTTCGTAAAACGATAAGGCAAAAATGTTGGTCATGCTCTCTCGTACTAATTGAATTAATTTGAATTTGGAATTCTAGATGAAAGCAGTGCAGTACACAGATATAGATATATAATAATACCTAGATAAGGCAAGTATCACGATCTGTATGAAAACCATGCGTGGCATTTTTGAAAAATGTTCAAAGCGCCTATACCATGAAACTGAAGCGATATACGATAGTATCACTTGTTTCGATTGTCATAACCTGTTAACACTCAACGTCACATCAACCGTTCCTAGTAAAAAGCTATAAAGTATTACGAATATAGGCATTTTCTATTTTATTATTTATGTCCGACTAGCGCGGAGGACAGGCGCAGACCATATACTATATTATATAAAATGAGACACACTGAGCCACGTTCGGGCACGCGAAGTAGATGCTCTTGCGCTATCTAGGTATATCTATATCTGTGTGCAGTACCGATTCAGTACAGAGTGCTTACCGACCAGTGAGGAAACATAAGCAGTACCGCGCAGTACTGTACAGTACTGCGCGGTAAAATACCGACCAATGGGCAAGCGGCCTAAGTTTTTACGGTGAGATATTTATAGAACCGAGTGCCTCGTTGGTCTAGTGGTAGCAAGCGCTACTGCTGAGCACGAGGTCCTGGCTTCGATCCCCGGGTCGGGCAAAGTGTTATTGGGTTTTTCTATCTGGAATTTCTCAATACCAGCTCGGAGTCTGGATTTGTGCCCGGTTGATGGCAATAGGCTCGCCCCCTATTACATGGGACTTAAAAACATAATTGGCGAAATGTGGGTGTACCTGCAACAGATACACCTCTGCCCAACACTTCGGAGAAACAAGGCGTGATGTTATGTTATGTTATATTTATCTGAACAGACCGATTGTTGTGTAGGTATTACTAAAAAACTACCACTACCAAAATGACAACAACCAAATCACATAATATAATTAGGCCGGTTGACGTCATCACGTCAACGCCGGCTGTCGCAAAAAACCAGCACTGGGGCTCTATCACGCCATGGGGTACCAATTCGAACAAATTATAATTAGTCTTGAAAAAAGATCATAGATGGCAGCATAGGTAACAATTATGAAATTAACAGTCACTAAAAAGCGATAAACGGAAGATTTTGGCTGAAGTAAGATTAGTAAAAATCAAAACTTCCTTGTTTAATGCTGATTTAACTGTTTAGAGCTCTTTGCAATAGATGGCGTTTTACTCAATTTGTCATAACTGTAGTACATTTAGCCAGTCAATAGCCCGACTAGTGAGGTCTCATTTCTTTGTATGGGATCTGTACGTAGTATTATATTATCTGTGATCACGCATAGGGTCGCAGCATTAAGCTGAGCGACGGGCGTTTTGCGTGGATGTGACGCATATTTTTCCCCCAAATTGTTTATTTTCGTGTTTTTGTTCTTTCTTTGCGTCATACATATTTACCACAAATAAACGTATTTTCTTTCTTAAGACCACAAAATGAACAGAAAATCCACCGGAAGTTATTACAAGCCCATGATACTGATACACTTTTGGCTTGCGGCATTATAAACATTTACATAACAAGTTATCAATAACGTGCCCAATACCGTGTGAGATCATGTGTCCTAATTAATAAAGCTGTGTTTGGGCGTGACGTAATTAATTAGCCCATATCCGGTAATAGGCACGTATTGGCGTGCTAGCCCTCGTATCCATTGTCACACGTTATCTGAGTGGTGTATCTTATTTCTAAGACACGGGTTCAGTTTTAGATGTTCTTTTTACATAAAAGCAGGCCCTTTTAAAATCTTATGAACCTTAATTGTTGGGCCATTGAGTAAAAAGGTTTAATTTTTATTGATTTTTTTTTCGTAAACAATATATTGCCTTGATTATTTTAGTCTATGAGGATATAAAAATAAAAAACTAATATATTAACCCTTCCGCCCCCCCGCCGCGATGACGCAAATATACCTTGACTCCCGTCACGTACCGGAGACCGCCGGCGGCGCGTCGGAGATAAGAGCGCGCTAACATAAACAAAAACTGAGAGCTTCTTGTTACGTAAATAGTCTTATCATTAATGGTTTTGGGTTCCTGATTAGACAAAGGATTTTTTATAATACTTAGAATCTTTGTAAGCGAACGCTAGTATTGATAAATAAACATTCTTATCAGATTCTTATAAGAAATTCCTTTGTGCATTGTTTTGATGATTTATAATAAAACTACTGGTTCGATTCACATGAAATTTCGCAGGATACATTATGAATACATATACTATCGGTCAAAACCATTATTTACGAACAAACACAATAAAAAAAAACACAAATAATTAAAAAAGTTCAATAATAGGTGTCCGTATCATTACGTAACATTACTTAGTTGATAAAAAATATTGAACTCTTATTTTTTTCTGAAAAATGGCATTTTTATTATGCATTATCTAATAAAGAATATAAAATAAATGACTTACCAGCGATTACATACACAAAACACACACAAAACTCAAAATTTCACAACAATACGTTTTTTCATTACCGAGTTTGTTTACATTTTTTGATGGGTCCGTAATAGGTAATTACGATGTTATTTAGTGCAAATATTAACTAAATACGATGACGACACTACTTAATTATTTAAAAAACAACATTTCCCGTCGATTTACACTTAAAAAACAATAGAAAACAAATAAATAGAACGCGGAGTGCAGCGCGCTGAACGCATGCGCGGACGCCATTTTGCCGTGGCAAAATGTTCAATTTTTACTTTTTTCTAGAATTGTTTCTGCATAATTTGACGTTTTAGTCGATTTATTTGACAAGTATATTACCAAATCCATAGAATAAAATTAACCACAGACCATATTAGCCCCTATCCGTAGTACAAATAGACCTTGAATCAGCGTGCGCCGACTGCGTCGCATGCGACGCAGTGGGGCTTGACGGATATGGCAAATTTTGCGTGTTTTGCGACGCAATGGGGAATGAGGGGTTAAAGCAATCTCTAACTCCCACAATCACCCGTTAATGTAGATAGGTAGTACATAAAAACCGACTTCCAAAAAAAACACTACAAAGTGAAAAATATGTTTAATTTCACAAGTCGGTGTCTCTGGTTTTGAATTTTCGTTTTTGCCACCGACTTCCGAAATTAAAGTTATTTTTCTCTTTGTCGTGTTTTTTTTGGATGTCGGTTTTTATTTTATTGTAAAAATAAAAACCGTTAAAAAAAATAAAATTTTTATTTTTCACTTTTTTGCTGTGGTAGGTACCTACCCCACATAAATTCGAATACCACTACCTGCTATGAAAATAACAGTGACAGGAAGTTATCATCATTATTATCATCCATATAAACTAAGTGGGAAAAATATGTATTATTGAGGCGAACTCAAAAACTATCAAAGCAAAGTTAATAAAATTTATATTGCACCACCTCGGAAGCTTACCCTTTCAAACAAAAAAATAATTTTTAAAATCGGTCCAATATGACGGAGAAATTGGTGAACATACATAAAAAAAAAAACATCCATAATGTCGAACATAGAACCCTCCTGTCTGAAATTCGGTTAAAAATGTGATCTAGCAGTACCAATAATGGTATATCTACTACACACAAATAATATAAGTCAATCTAAATTCCTTCTTCCTACACTATTCATTAGGTCATCATCATTTTGTCCTCCAGACCGAATTTCGGCCATGGCAACTAATCTCAGCGGAGACTAGTCTTTGGCGCAGGAGGTATGCGCAGACACTGGTACACTTTCTCTTCTCTCACTCTCATAGTCCGATGGGACGACAATCCGACACGAACGGAGAGAGATCAGGCGCGGGGCCAATTGCTTAACTTTCCGAGGCACGTGGGTATCACAGGGCCAACTTCTAAACTCCGGGCTGTTACTAAGAAATTCCTAATGGAAAAAGGCAATACACACACACAGGCACAGTGTGTGGGAACGAGTCTGATGCCGAAAATAGGTATAGTTTTTAGAATTTTTGTCCGTTTGTCTGGATGTATGTTCCGGATGAGCAGTGGTGGCCCAGTGGTAGCGGCCCCGACTTACGAGTTGTAGGTCGTGGGTTCGAACACAAGCAGGCGCTTTACTTTGTGTAAATAATTTCATCACCACTGCTCTCAAAACGGTGAAGGAAAATATCGTGAGGAAACCGGCATGTCTTAGAACCAAAAAATTCGAAGACATGATTGTGACATCTACCAACCCGCACTGGGCCCGCGTGGTAGATTACAGCCCACTCCCTCTCACAGAGAGGTGGCCTGTGTCCCAGCAGTGCGAACATTAATAGGCTGATGATGATGATGATGTTCTGGATTGGCGTTAAAACGGCTGCAGGGATTTGGATGAAATTTGGCTCACAGATAGTGTTTATAATCTGCAATCTGCACACATAGGGTACTTTTAATCTCGGTGTACGTTCCCGTGGGATATTTTCCGACTTCCACGCGGGCGAAGCCGCGGGCAAACGCTAGTTAATTAATAAAAAATATCCTAACTTAGCTTAAACAATGAAGCTTAAACAATGGGTGGTGACTAGACTCTTAGTTATTTCTTAATAAATAATTGTTCTCATTTGGTAAATAATTAATTACTCTGATTTTACATTTAAAGCCCTGCTTCAAACAGTAAGTTACTTTATTAGAATCTTGTTAAGAAATCAATGTTGAGTACAATGGTGTCATCAAAGTAACTAAGAGCCGTTAGCTGTCAAAACTTGGACCAGCGTATCGATTGTGTAAACTCGTTGAAAGGTTTGAAGAGAAAAGTTGAACGCGGAAGTTGTTCCAAGGACGCGATTCTTCTGCAGATGTCGCAGCAAATCAATATTTCTTCAAGTCCTATTGGAGATACAAAAGTATTGAGTTTTAAAATTGAATTTAGGGGGACTAGTTTAACTCCTTTTTGGCGTGTGCGAGGGCTACGAATTCGCCCAGAACTAAGGTACAAGTTTAGAGCCATCAGCATCATCATAATCATAATCAGCCTATTAATGTTTTCACTGCTGGAACACAGGCCTCATTGTGAGAAGGAGTGAGCTGTAATCTACCACGCGGGCCCAGTGCGGGTTGGTATTATGTCACATGTCTTCGAATTTTTGGTTCTAAGATAGGACGGTTTCCTAACGATGTTTTCCTTCACCGTTTTGAGAGCAGTGGTGCTGAAATTATTAAGTAAAGCGTCTGCTGGTGTTCGAACCCACGACCTACAACTCGTAAGTCGGGGCCGTCACCACTGGGCCAGCACTGCATGCCATAAGCATAGTCAGCCTATAATGTTCCCACTGCTGGGACGCAGGCCTTATCTCTGTGAGAGGGATGGCTCATAGTTGGGAAAATGCCTCTTCTGCACATATCGAATCAAATCAATATTTCTTCAACTACTGTTGAAGAAACGACAGTATTGAATTTTCAAATTGTATTTAGGGGCACTGGTTTAGGCGTTCCACATTGCCGGAGTAAAAAACTGTGTGAATAAAAATCTACTCTTTGCTAAGTGCTTGAAATCTCACTAAGGTAAGTAAGTGCGATTTCTGCAGGAATAAAGCATTAAAAAAGAAGGATTTGGTGCTAAAAAGCAGATGGAAACAAAGCAGTATCGTGGTATATGATGTCACATCATAACCGCAACAGAAACGGACGTTTGAACTGTAGTAGAAAATTGTTGGAGTTTCACATAATTTTTGAGCAACAATCAGTAGTTGAATTTAACTTTTAATACTTTTCTTGGGTTTATATAAATGTATTAGTGGAAAAAAAAATTACATGCATATTCCATATTGTGTAATATGGTGTGTGTTTTCCATATTGCAATAACAAGTTGAACCAAGTTTAAAAGTGCGAATAAATATCTGCTGTTTCATAGCAAAGTTTAGTACCTACAGTTCTGTATGGAACAGCTGTTTTTTTTCGATTTCCCATAGTAAAAGATATTCAGTTCGATGGTCTAAAGCACCTCTTAAAGTATCTAAAGCTATTTTTTGACAACGAATATTATAATAACATGAAAAACTTTGAATATATCTTTTGAATCAGTTCGTATCTAAATCATAGTGTTGGTACCCGACTGCGGCGGAGTCTAAAAGGAGGTACTATTTCTAAATCATGATGTCCAAACCATAATCTCTAAACCATAATTTCACCTTTTTGTTCAAGAACGGGCATAACATAATACATACGCATTGTACTCACTGCTTATCAACGGGTGTCTGTATCTACGAAGCTATTATTAGTAGAATATGCTGAACTTGTAAGACGTCCTTCACAAACCCTATACCTACCTGCATTGAATTCGAAGGGTCTACTTATGCGTGACGGATGTCCCTTCACAAATCGTCGCCCTAAGAACATTGGCGTCAACGGGAATCGGGTATCGATTGGGGTATCCTAACGTTGAGGCCTTTGTTTAA
Organism: Conistra vaccinii; assembly: GCA_948150665.1. Taxonomy (NCBI): domain Eukaryota; kingdom Metazoa; phylum Arthropoda; class Insecta; order Lepidoptera; family Noctuidae; genus Conistra; species Conistra vaccinii. Next base: position 19,833,062 of record OX411318.1, read on the forward strand.
AAGTTCCTTTAATTAATTTGGAATTATTGTAAATTGGAGTTAGGAAAGGATTCTGTCTTTAAGGCGACGATAACCGACTTTTAATGATTTTATACTGAAGATCACGTTTAAACGAGTGCCATAGTGTTAATGATTTGGAAAAAATATTTTTTGAATACCTTAATATATTAATATTTTAGATTAGGTTAGACCTGCTGTCTTGTATGGATCAGAATGTTGGGCCACAAAAGGGATGAATGAAAGGCAATTGCATGCAGCTGACATGAGAATGCTAAGAAGGATGTGTGGTGTTACACGGATCGGTGTCATGGTATGGGCATGTGATGCGGAGGAATGAGGAAAATGTCGTGAAGAAAATTTTGAGTATGAAAGTCGATGGCGATAAGAGTAGGGGAAGACCAAAGAAACGATGGATGGACTGTGTGAAAGATGATATGGCTAGGAAGAGGGTGACTACTGAGATGACGACTAATAGAGAAGTATGGAAAAAAGGGACATGTTGCGCCGACCCCAAATAAAATTGGGATAAGGGCAGAAGAATGATGATGATGATGATTACGAGTAATACTTTAGATTATGTTTATATTACATAGTAAAATTAATTTGTAAAGATAATGTCTACCGCGGATAAAACTGAGAATCACGGAAAATATATCAAACGTAATTTATATAATTTAATTGTTGTATTTTTAGTATACGAGTTTTATTAAAATACCATTTGTTTTATGGGACAGCGCTCCTTGATTGGCGAGTTCTATTACTGGCTGGATGTACGACGCGTTGCGTGAGCTCAGTACAGAACACGCAAGCTAACCACTCAAGGTCACTGGCACATATCTGCGTCTTAATTAATGATTATTTCTCAACAATCTAAGGTAGATTAAATAACTTATTATCAAGTAAACAAGACTACTTTGGGAAAGTTTTGTGTAAAAAAGCGGATTCATAATTGTCAACGGGAAGTAAACCACACACAAAATAAAATTGACGTTAAATGCCACTTGAATATAATTTACTCTTGTAACAAATTCTAAATGACACGAATATACACTTTTGGCAACACAAATGTGAGTGTTGCCCGGATAAAACTGGGTTGCCTTGCCTGTTAAATAGATTAACTGGACTGTGTGCGATGTCAATGTCCCATGTTTTTAATTAGAATTAACTCGGAATGCGACGAGTTTTGTTAAAAAATTGCTGGGAATTTTGTTGTTTGTTAGGTATTTAATTATCTGCACTGCAGTGATAAAACTGTGGTTTTTGCAATGAAATAAGAAATTTCTTTTCTTGGAGATATTGTAAGATGTTCATAGGTATAAGGTACTTATTGTGAAGGTGAATTTTAAAAGGGTTGAGTCATTGAATTATAAACTTAACTAAATAATTGCTTTTGAGCAATGATTTTAAAATAATATCTTTGTATCTTTATTTAATAAATTACAAGGCATAGTACAGTTTTGCTTAAATGTAAATTGTATTCCTAAGACTTACGTGCCTGAACTAGGTAATCCTGTGTTTCAGACGATAGGATTTAAAATACACTTATAAAATAAATAAATAATCGACAGGTTGACAATAGATCACTAATTAATGTTGAGTAGTTTAACTCTTAGTTTCAAAATTATATTATTATTAGTATTATAAATACTTAACGTAGGTGAAATTTGTACAAAAAATCACTTTAACACAGTTAGTAAATTCTCTGTATCTTCGTAGAACATACTCGGGAGAGCATTCTTGAGAATTCTCTTACAATTTGTGTGGTTCAGGGAATAAATATTTGCTTTCGCGTTTAGTCTATTATAAAGAAGAGGACCGAGGTAGACCAAAGGCACGTTGGAAAGACGAGTTAGAGGCAGTTGCCGGAAAAATTGGACTTTCTCCGCATCAAATAGAGACGAATGGAAGGCTCTGGAGGAGGCCTTTACCCATAGAGGGGTTCATGCATCTTAATTTAAGTATTATTTATTTATTTAGAATTTTCAAATTATTTAATTTAAACTACTTATGGTTACTTATAATTTTTTGTGGAATTACTTTTTGATCATTATATTATGAATTTTAATAACTATAACTAATAATTTTATTTATTCTCAAAATTTAAATAAAATTAAATCATTTTTATTTTTATCATTAACAATGATATTGATTGATTATACACTATATCCAACGAACCGTTAGAGACTTATCAATTTTATTTAATAGCAAAGTATATTCCACATCAAAATGCATGAAACTTAGTAATTTAGCATAAGTAGGTATCTAATAGTATTTTTTTCAAATTATAGTAGCGTACATAGTTTTGCATGAAATAAAGAGGCTTTTTTATTTTTATTTTTATTTTATTTATTTATTTTATTAGTCCATTATAAAGAAGAGGACCGAGGTACAGGTAAAATTTTGATACAAAAGCATGTTTTGTTGTATTTTGTGGACAAACTATATCTTTACGTCTTTTATTACTTTTATTAGTATTCACTGCCTAATAAACATTTTGAGATTTGGACCAAGAACGACGTGGTCAATTTGCGATCCAGTCATTCTGATACCAAACCAAATGGGCCTTTTGAAAAAATCCTAAGTAAGTAAAGTTAAGAAGTTTTATCATTGTCAGATATTTATCTTTATTGTTTTTTTAGAGTAGGTACTCGAAAGAGATTTCTTTAGCAGAAAATAAATAGAAGTACCTTCGTAATTTAGGTACTAGCAAATAATGTTAACGTAGCGTTATTTAATAAAAATGTAATATATCAAGTTGATTTACAGATTTTATTGGGACAAAAAGCTTCTGAGTGAGTGATTCACTTAGAAATCTTTTTCAGTTAAAGAAACTACACGCATTTCACTCAACTCAGAAAAATCCACAGAAAATCCTTCTTCAAATAAAATCTTATTTGAAAAACTGCTGCAATCGCTAACGAAATGACGCAAACATGTGAAAAGGCGGGGAAAAATAATAAAAATCAAAATGGCGGCAATCATTCGCTTGAATTAATAGTCGGGTTCCGAATAAACCGATATACGCTTTCATACCGACAAATATATATTGACAGTTGAAATATTGTGTTCGACACTACGTGGACTGTGTGAAAAAGTGGCCCATTTGAAGGTATGGCCTCGTGTCACACCGTCACGTAACGAATTGGGACATTTTATGGTCGAATATAAATCAGAGAATGAATTTATATACTGTTTTTTCCTTGACTACCAGATGTGTATTATAAACGTGAAATGATTAAATATTTATTTGAGGTTAATATGATTCAATGAATACCTTATTCTGAGCCGGAAGAATTAAGAGTAATTAATTAATACCAATTAATTTCCTTAGCTAAGAAACGGCGGCTTACTACAGGAAATTCTAACAATACCTTGCTGTTTCACCAGACGTTGGATGATTGATCCTTTAACATTTATAATACAAAGTTCAATATTCTTCGAGCCACAGCTGTTCCTTTCGAGACTGTGTAAACGCGGTCATAGCGGATGAACTAAATGACGTAATTTACAGCCGACAAAAAAATACGATTTGTATGTGTCCCTAAGCTGTAAATAAATTAGATCCAGTAAAAGTAAATCGTAACATTTGTAACAGTTACTTTTCAGGATTTCAGTGGCTATAAGTGAAGCGGTCGATGAAGACGATGACTCGTTTTTGGAAAACTCAATTATAGAGTTACTTATGAGCGTTTACGTCGTACGGCATTTCATACAAACTTTCAAGCCCTTGTTTTTCGAAATGAGTGAACCGATTTTAATGAAACTTCATACGCAAAGATCAAAAGGTCTAAAAAGTTAGTTATGGACATTTTCGAAAAATAGTGTTACAGCCAAATTAGACCGATTTTAAATTTTCCATAGAAACAGAGATTTCTAGTTATCTGTTTTTAAATAAGACATTTTGAAAATGTTCTTAACTAACTTTTTAGACCTTTGTATCCTGCATAAGCGTATGAAGCTTCATTAAATCGGTTCAGTCATTTCGAAAAACAAGGGCTTGAAAGTTTGTATGAAATGCCGTACGACGTAAACTCTTAAGAATGGTAAGATAAGTAGACAACATAACATAACATAACATCACCCCTCATCATCAGCCTTTGTACCTTTAGTGCGAAAAGTTTAAATAAATAAATAATAAACATCACGAAGCCTGTAATCCGAAGGGTAAGGCAGAGGTGTACCTATAAGTATACCCACATTTCGCGAGTTATGTTTAAGTCCCAAGTAACAGGGGGTGAGCCGTCAACCGGGCACAAATCCTGACTCCGACTAATAAGAAATTCCTGATGGAAAAACCCTATAACACTCTGCCCGACCTGGTCATCGAACCCAGAACCTCCAAACGATCACTAGACCAACGAGGCAGTCAGATATGTAGTTTTTCCTTCACAATTAACAAAAACAAAGGGATTTTAAGTACTTACTTACAAACCTTTATGTAATTTGTTGGTAATCCAAGAATTAACGAAATGGCAATGACTGGGATTAAGTTGACCGTCTATTAAGCTACTATATAACCTTATTTTTTATTAATTACAAACCTCTTAAGGGGTCATTGTACTCATCATTATGAACAACTTTTACTATGGGACCATGGCTGAAATCGCGAAAAACAAGTTGAATCAAAGCTTTTAAAAAATCAGCTGTTCCCTACATTTTGACGAGATATGCGAACATAAATGTATGGAACAGCTGATTATTTTTTCGCGATTTCAGCTTTGGTCCCATAGTAAAAGTTGTTCATAATGATGAGTACAATGACCCCTTAAGAGGTTTGTAATGAATAAAAAATAACGTTGTATAAGTAGTGCATGGAGAGGCTTGCCATGTTTCTGCGTGGGTGACATAAAATTAATAGGGCTGGTTTCGGGAGTTGACCGGGCTGCCCGGCACTCATATGGGCTCCCGGAACGGAGACACACGTGAGGCGCTAGAACATTGTTTCACAGCGATGCAGATTGGTCCATAAGCGACCCGATCGTACTACTCCCTCGGTTCAGAACACTGCGGGCGCTACCCGTACGGGTCTCCCGTGTACGGACGGCCCGTACGGGTCTCCCGGACAGATGTGAAACCAATCTAAGTGTGATTCAAGGTCTCTCAAACATCCTAGCTGGTTTGGTCTTTACATTATTTGTTTCGTGTTGAATTCCTCGTTGGTCTAATGGTCGCAAGCGCTACTGCTGAGCATGAAGTCCTGGGATCAATTCCCGAGTCGGGCATTTTTTCCATCTGAAATTGCTCAGTAGCAGGTCGGAGTCTGGATTTGTGCCCGGTTGAAGGCAATAGGCTCGCCCCCTATTACATGGGACTTAAACATAACTGTCGAAATTTGGGTGTACTATAGGTACACCTCTGCCTAGCCGTTCGGGGAATACAGGCGTGATGTTTTCAAAAAAGTATAATAAACTGAACGAATGTAGGCATTAAAACATGAAAACCATTAGTCTTGACTTCTTGAGCCTATTATAGAGACATAAATCCGACAAAATACCCAAGATGGATGGTGTGTGCGAAACACGAGCACGAGTTTTACGATAAATTATAGTTTTGCATAAATAGACATGTCAAATGAATAATAGGTTAGGCTGTTTGACATTGAATAAGATAAAATGGGCTTCTATTAATGCGAAAGTTAAAGGTTTGTAACTCAATCACATACATACATCACATTACATATATCATATAATCATAAATCTTTACTTATCTCAATATCATATTACAGAAAATGCACCATCTTAAATATAGAAAGGTGTCTGAGGTAGGAGGATTTTGAGTTAAAACCGGCTAAGTGGGTGTAGGACCACGCACAATGAAGGGTTCCGTAGTTGGGATAAATTTATCCCAAACATTGTAAATTAAAAACATGTTCTCCCATACATTCCAACTGCAAATGTAAGTTTTTATGCACAATATTGAGAGATTTACCATGTTATTTTAAGACCATCGATTTCTTATAGGTTTTCCTTTAATCTACGAGTAACGAACCATACTCTATAATTTTTCAATACTGGATAACATCTATGATCACTCGTCATCATCATCATGTTCTATGATGTTGTACATGTATGTTCGTAATTGTCATTGGCGTCGTCTGTACATATATTAAATGATTGATTTGTGAATTACTATTATGTATTTTTGTGTGTTGTATTGTTATTGTTTATGTCTTGTTTCTTCCTTTTAATACTGCGAAATGAAGATTTAAAAAATGGAATGTTGGTGATGATTTAATTTATTGTTATTGAATTATTGACATAAAATTATTTATTTGTGATATTGATATTATTTTAAATGCGTAATTAATTTTAAATATTAAATGTAATGTTTATGCTTTTTTATTTGTCATAATGAATATTTTCAACACAATGTATTTTCAGAAATAAATGACTTATGATTATGACTTAAGGCCGCTGGTTCGTGGAATGTTGAAAGCAAATAATGTTTCCATTATCTATTTATAGTAATAGGTACCTAGGTATTCCTTCGGAAAGTTAATAAATCTTGTCATTTCAAAGAAGCTGTGGGCACTTTAATCTAGGTTCTCAGTATTTACTTTCAGAAAATTATAAGAAGGTTTTATTAACAAAATAACGTGCGTTTTCAGCAAAATATTTCATAAATGATTTTTACAAGCGTATTTGTAAATTGAATTAGTCCGCCTCTAACATAGGTCAACACTTTTATCGTAATACTACAGAAAAAAACTATCACTAGACGTGGGTGCCCACAAATAAATAATCCTAATAAATGACGAGGGTCGGGTAACAACAGACCTGGGGGCCAAGTCTAGTAATTTACAACCGTTACAATGGTCTCTCGATGGTGAGTTTTGAGATGGAAAATCTGTCAAAAACTCACCATCGAGAGACCATTGTGACGGTTGTAAATTAGAAGACTTGGCCCCCTGTAGGGCAGTGTAGGACTGTAGGGTGCTGAACGAGAGGTCGTGAGTTTAAATCTCGGCCGGTCCTGCCACTTACTATTCACAGTCAAATTAAATTAGCTAGAGAAACTCCGCAGACGTAATGGGTATCAATATCGAAACACAAAAAAAAAAAAACAATATAAAAAGAAAAAGAATATTTTGTGAAATTGTTGTGCCTGAAAAGTCCATGTGAACTTTATCATTATTATTAAGACCTTGTAAACACATATTATGCAATCAAGATTTGAATTTGAATTTTGATGTTTTTTTTGGTGTCAACGAGCTCTGATATTGCTGTTACTTGAACTATGAGTTAAGAAAATCTGTTTTTTTTTTGTTTTATAACATAACATCACGCCTTGTTTCTCTGAAGGATTGGGCAGAGGTGTACCTGTAGCAGGTACTCACATTTCGCCAGTTATGTTTAAGTCTCATGTAATAGGGGGCGAGCCTATTGCCATCAACCGGGCACAAATCTAGACTCCGGGCTGCTGCTGAGAAATTCCAGATAAAAAACCAAATAACACTTTGCCCGACCTGGAATGGAACCCAGGACCTCATGCTCACCAGTAGCGCTTGCGACCACTACACTGCACGCGGAACTAGTTAGCCGCGCCTTAGAAAGAAAGAAAGAAAGAAAGAAAGAAAATAAATTTATTTAACACAGACCAAAAAGCACACAATTTATACAGCAGATAAAAAAAAACAAACAATAAAGATAAACATAAATCAAACAATATAGATAAAAAAATAAAATCTAACAAAAAGTGTAAAATGCGATTGAAATTAGCACGGGAGTGTGCCTCACGGCTGCGCTAAAAAGGGTAATAGATGATTATAGAAATAGATTGAGCACCTTATCTTACTTAATCTATTCCGGCGCCGTACTTCGCGACGGCAACACGCGTTGAAAGTTCCGGCTAGTTTAGACAAAACGCACATGAGATTGCAATAGCGAGATGAGTCGCCACCTAATGCGCGGTCAACTAGTTCCGCGCGCAGTATAGAGTCTATACTAGCAGCTGAGAGATTAGATGTTATTTAGAGTGTGCCACGAGTTGCCGCGGTGTGACTTGCGCTGTGTTTTGCGGCGAGCGAACATTCGATCGCCGCCGCTCCGCGCCGCAAGACGCACCGCCCAATGTCGTGGCCCTGGCCTTACTTAGCGATAAGAGTCGAAAATCCAACAGTGTGTTTCTTCACCGTTCTGAGCTTCGTTTGCATTCTCAACGCTCAGCTTAACACCGAGAGTTGAAAATCCAGTACTCGGTAAAATCCCGCCGCGATATATTTACGTCCCGCGTCCGTGCGAACGTGGGCTTACTGATCGGAAAGAAAAACTATAAAAAAAAATTAGATTCTAAAGACCCCCGAAGTACAAACTTTCCCCTTACAAAGCGGTCTATTGAATTTTAAATTCATCAGATATTCGGAATCAGATATCGTTGACGGCCAAAGAGCGAGTGATCGGAATATTGAAATTAAGCTTGGACGTTTCTCGTTGATTGCCATTGTTATGAAAAATGGCCAAGTGCGAGTCCGATCCTCACACGAACGGTTCCGTATCACCGGACAATAATTATTTAACAACATCATTTTATTTTAAATACTTTAGAAAAATAAAACACGTGTCTTGTACCTATCGAAGCTTTATTTTATTTTTATTATTTGTTGTTATAGCGACCATAGCTCGTGGTTTAGTAATAACAGCCGCACGGGTCAGTCCATCAGGTGGATGGGAGACCATCTTTATATACCGAGACTCCTCTGTGCTTTGGAAAGCACGTTAAACCGTGTATCTTTGACAGTTGTAAAGTCGTTACAAAAAAAAAAGAAAAAAAAGAAGGGTCGTCAGAAACCCTAAAGTCTGACATCCAGTCTTACCAAGGGGTATCGAATTACCCAGTTACTAGGTTGTGGAGGTCAGATAGGTAGTCGTTCCATGTAAAATACTGGTATTCAGCTGCATCCTCCAACATTTGGGAATAAGGTTGGCAGATTTATTTTTATACCGTACGCACTCTTTGAAACAATCAAATATCTACCTATTACGATTCAAAAGATTACAGTCCTGTGACAGACAGATGGACGGACAGCAGCGCCTTAGCAATAGGTTCCGCGGTGGCACCCTTTGGATACTGAACCCTAAAATCGACGGGAATATTTCCTGATATGAATGAGTCAGTGGGTATAATTGATTTGGATTGATACGTTTTATTGGCGGTGACGTCAGTGTTATAGCCTTTTTTTTGTGGGCCTAGCTCTTTTAAAAAAACTGCCGAAGTGTCAGACCACGCACAATGAAGGCTTTCGTAGTTGGGATGAATTTTTCCCATAAACACGTCACGGTAAATTGTCCAACTGCAAATGTAAGTTTGTTATCGCAAAAAAAAATGTTTTGTGCGATTAAACTATTTTTGGAAAAAGAAAAAGTCCAAAAATAGTTTATTTTTGAACTTTTTCCTATACAGGTGCTGTCAGCCCTTGGCGTATCAATATATGTCTCATATATGACCGCATTTTTTTATTGCGTTGACTTACAAGCTTGATTTTTTTAGACCTCCAAGAGAACATAGATTTACGTATTTGATATTAATATCAATGTGATACCTCCACGCGTTCCTGAGAAAAAGGGTCTTGACAGACTGACGGACGGACAACGAAGTGAACGAAAAAATTCCGACTTTGATTCATAATTAGGTATGATATTAGTTATACACACCACTTATAAGCTCTGCAGTCACCTGACGCACCGGGCATATGCACATGTACACGTCGTACCCAATGCGCCATAATGGCGCAATAGTAGGATGTTATTGGGCACTCTAAGCCACCTTACGTTCCATCGGTTCACTTCGTTCACCTCGTCACTTCAGGTGGCTTAGATTGCCCAATAACATATATGAAATCCATTCTATTCCACCTGATGAACAGAAGGTGGAGTACGAATTTTTGCATAGTGCAGTAAAACAGGTGGCTTAGATTGCCCAATAACATATATGAAATCCATTCTATTCCACCTGATGAACGGAAGGTGGAGTACGAATTTTTGCATAGTGCAGTAAAATAATGGTTCAGCGCCTATTCCACCCGATGGAACTAGTTATAAATGTCAATGTAATACATTAATCGACTCATTATTAATATATCCGTTTCAAGCAGTTGTCATGAAATTTGTAAAACAACCACAATCGTTACATATAAACAAACTTTGTGTTAATTCTCAGGAGACTGGTTTTCGCCATGGAGAATTATTACCTAAATCGGTACGATGTATCATTTGCGGGCCGTCAAATTGTGGAAAAACTAATTTATTAATTGGTCTTCTTATACACGAGAATGGATTAAGATTTCAAAATGTTTATGTTTATTCGAAAACCTTGCAACAACCCAAGTACGTTTTTTTAGAAAAAGTCTTGCAACGAGTACCAGGCGTTTCATTTCAGAAATATCATGAAAATGAGCAAGTACTGAGTGTTCAGACCGCAAAACCGAATTCTGTAATTGTATTTGATGATGTTGCTTGTGAAAATCAAAGTAGTATACGTGATTATTTTGCTATGGGGAGACACAAGTCCATCGATTGTTTTTATCTAAATCAGACGTATAGTAAAATCCCTAAACAGTTAGTAAGAGACAACGCAAACCTAATCGTACTTTTTAAACAAGATGAAAGAAATATGAGACATGTTTATGAAGAACACGTCAACACTGACATGACATGGACTGAATTTCGGGAAATGTGTTCAAAAATATGGAGTATACCTTTCAATTATGTTGTAATTAATAAAGATTGTTCCAAAAACAAAGGATGTTATAGAAATAAATTTGATACGTTTGTAGTCTTTGACTAAGAACACGAATACATATAAAAGGTTTATTACCTACAAAACATTATTATTCACCTTACGACGCTAGATCAATTACAACCTATTTTACCAATATGGAAAAATCATTGAAACGGCAAATTGTTGATGCGGCAGAAGCTGTAAAGATAAAAGTACGAAAAATGAGAGATACTGAGATTGATAATAAACAAGCACTAGAAACTGTTTTCAAACCTGTTACAGATCCTCTCAACCTAATTGCTAATGCTAGTAAACAAACTGCTCTCCTGGGTGCTAGTAATGATTTTGTTGATGTTCCGTTTACTAACGAAACTATGTCGAAAGAAGGAACTGGCAGCGCAAAAAGTAATGATAATAATAGCGATGAAGACAAATATGAATCCGATATCAACAGTGACTCTTCTTATGAATCAGTAGTTGAAAGGAATCAAGATTATGATACATCATCCTGGTCAGTATCTTCAGAAGCGTTGGTAGATATTCCATTTGGGGTTAGAGCAGATCGCGGGAAACTGATGCTAGGTTCTGCTTGCATAACGATCAACGATCAATACATTACCGTAGCTGAACGTAAATACCGAAATACACCTGGTTTAAAACAGTTGTTGCTTAAGAAAGATGTAGACTTAAGCTTGGTTACAGATAATGATATGCAAAATTATAAGTCGATGTTACTTGATACAAATGCACATCGTAGAGATTATGATCCAAGTAAACCAATAAAAAGTAATAAAGGGCAAAAATATATGCAAATTATTAAACCTCTTTTTAAACTGAAGAATACAGTTCAAGGAAAGGGTCTACCGTTAATAAAAAAGTGGAGAAAAAACGTAGATTTAGTGTACTGGGATAATCCTAATGAATTAGTAGAAAGATTGAAATTATTAATTGCATCTAGAGATGCTGGCAACACAGGATTAGATAATGAAATTATATCTATCATTGAAGAATTGCGGGAAAGTAAAATTATAAATAAATAAATATTTAAAAATGTGTTTATTTTACTATCAGCCTCTCGATACAATACACCTTAAACATGAACGTAGACAAATTCGGACACTACATTCACAAAAGAATGCGTTTATCAGAGTTATTTGAGTTTAATGAGAATGCATTGTTAAAATCAGAAAACGGAGATTACGATATAAAAACATCAAGACTGAGAGGAATTAGATCTCCAGTAGAAGCTGACGATGCTGTGAACAAGGATTACGTAGATCAATTGAATGCTAACACGTTAAAAGAATTAAAGAATCTGGGTGTGAACAAGGATTATGTAGATGGATTGAATGCTAATATGTTTAAAGAAGTTAATAATCTGATTGGTATCTTGCGTTCTCAAATCATAAAAGATGCAAAGGGTACAGTTCAAGCTACTTTAAAAACAAGGTTACCAGAGGTTTCAACTCATTTGCAAGATAAGTTTTACACTAAAGCAGAGGTAGATAAATTACTTCAAAAAACTCCGTAATGGTAAAACAGCAGATTGTAAATGAAATACACAAAGCGGCACGAAGAAATTTCCTTCGACGTTCTGTTATTCTGAAAGGAATCCACGACTTATGGCAAGCAGACTTGATGGACATGCAAAACCTGAAAAAGTATAACAAAGGTTACAATTTCATCTTAGTGGTGATTGACTGCTTCTCGAAGTATGCCTGGGCTGAACCGTTAAAATCGAAAAATAAATTCGATGTTACTCGTGCATTCGAACATATATTGCTTAGTAGTCGTAATAAGCCTATGAACTTACAAACTGATATGGGAACTGAATTTTATAACATCACTTTTCAAACGCTTATGAAAAAGCACAACATTAACCATTACTCATCGTTTTCTACTAAAAAAGCATCAATTGTAGAGAGACTGATTAGAACTGTAAAAAATAAATTATATAAATATTTTAGTCTCAATGGAAACTATAAGTGGTTAGGTCTACCATTGGAAGATACATTGAAGAGATATAACAACACAAAACATCGTACTATTCGATTTAAACCGGTTGATGTGAATAAATATAATGAACAAATAATCAAAGAAAATATAAAAAAAATTAACAAACATGATTTAGTTCAGTGGAAGCCTAAATTCAAAGTTGGTGATTGTGTTCGTATAAGTAAATACAAACATAATTTTGAGAAAGGTTACACTCCTAATTGGTCTACTGAATTATTTATTATAAAAAAAGTAAATAAAACCTTACCAGTTACTTATCACATAGAAGATCAACGAAAGCAAAACATATTAGGAGCTTTTTACGAACAAGAACTACAAAAATCGAATTATCCTGATGTTTATTTGATAGAAAAGGTTTTGAGAAAGAAAGGTAATAAATTGTATGTCAAATGGTTAGGTCTAAACAGCGCAGAAAATAGTTGGATTGAAAAAGCTGCAATAATGGAATAATATTATTATATAACCATTTTTCATCTGAAATCCTATCATTATTATTTGAGTAATGCAAGGGGGTGGACTAGTTAACAACATAATTAATAATCTACCTTTCGAAGTTCATTTACCAGGATACAATTATTGCGGACCAGGAACCAAACTTCAGAAACGTTTAGCGCGAGGTGACCGAGGTGTAAATAAGCTAGACGAAGCTTGCATGCAACACGACATTGCGTATACAAACTATACAGACTTATCAAATCGTCACAAAGCCGATTTACAACTACTTAACATGGCTAAACAAAGACTTAAATCAAAAGATGCAGGGAAAGGTGAAAAACTAAGCTCTTGGGTAGTGAACAAAGTTATGAAAGCGAAACTAAAGTCGGGATCTGGCATTAAAACATTTAAAAGCTTAGTTTCAAAAATAAAATCAAAAATTAAGAAACTCAAACGCAAAGATAATAAGACTTTAATAAAAGCAGCTTACTTAACCGCAAAAAAGTTATTTCCAAACATTCATCATCGAATTCGAGTACCCCGAGTAATACCCATACCAAAGACTGGAGGAGTTTTACCTTTAATTCCAATTTTCGCTGGTTTATCAGCTTTAGGAACTTTAGCTGGTGGTGCAGCTGGCATTGCAAAAACCGTCAATGATTACAAAGCAAGCAAACAAAATTTGCAAGAAACAGAACGTCATAATAAAGCTATGGAGGCATTAGTGTTGGGTAAGGGTTTATACATTAAGTCGTATAAAAGTGGTAAAGGATTGTTTATAACATCTTCAAAAAACTGAAAAATATGCTACCTAAACGCCCTCTAACAAATGTAGACATCCGAAAGTTTTCAAGTGACATCCCATATTTTCGTGGGGTCTACATGAAGGATCGACTACCTCGGAAGCCGAAATGCATTGAATGTGGTATCGTTAACTTAGACGATTCTAAGAACGAAGGAACGCATTGGGTAGCTTATGCTAAAGTATACAATCACTGTGAATACTTTGATAGCTATGGAAATTTAAAACCTCCAATGGAATTGATGCAATATTTTAAAAATTGTAATGTGTTTTATAACTACACAAGATATCAAAAATTTAACGCAGTTAATTGTGGTCATTTATGTTTAAATTATTTGTGGACTTTTTGGAATAAAAATGTATTATAAAATATATGCTTTTCTTTCATTTCAATCATTTGCAAGATGTCGCTCACTTTGTCGATAACTGGAGACTCGTCAGTGTTAACTACATACTATCCTAATACATTGCAACTAGATGGAGAGTATGAGTGTGCTTTATTGCACTTTTCAACATTTAATTCTATTCCAAACATTGATATAAGTAATAATAAGTTCTATTATGGTTTTAATCAAGTTATTGAAATACCGGAAGGCACTTATGAATTGCAAGATATCGGCGATTATTTAAAATCTGAAATAAAAGATGCAGCGATCAAACTACGGTGCAATAATAATACTTTAAAAACTACAATATTCTGTACAAAAGACATTAATTTTATTAAAGAAGACTCTTTTAGAAGACTGTTAGGATTTAACAAACAAATCTTGAAAGCAAATAAATGGCATGTGTCACAGTCTCCAGTCAACATTCTACCTACGACCGTAGTCAGGATTGAATGTGATATTGTAAGCGGTTCATATATAAACGGTGAACCAAGTCATATTATTCACGAATTTGCACTTAATGTGCCACCTGGATACAGGATCATAGAAATCCCGAAAAACGCAATATACTTTCCAATCAATCAAAACAACATAAGCTGCATACATATCAGGCTGTTAGATATAAACAAACGATTAATCAATTTACGAGGTGAAGAAGTGCAGGTATATCTGCATCTTAGAAGAAAACAATGATTGACTACAATAAAAATGTGTCTCAACAAGTAAAGAATATCAGTTCTGCTCGAGCTAGCTCTCAAATAAGACCTCTCTTTAAGAAGAAAATAAAATTAACTAAAGACAATAAAGCATTCCTTAGAGCGATCGGATTATTAAAATGAATATCTTAGATGTTTTATCCGCTCCGACATACGACAATACTATAGAAGGAATCGAATTTCATTCCTACAAGCCCTATGTAACGAGTTTTAACAGGAACGATGAAATCCGCATACCTATCAACCAACAGGACTTGTACATATTACCGTCAGCTAGCACCCTATATTTGGAAGGAACTGTTATCGTTAGCAAAAAAGATACGAAGGACAAAGCTACTAGTATCAATTTCACGAACAATGCTCTACTCTACTTGTTCCAAGACATTAGGTATGAGCTAAATGGTGTGGAGATTGATAAAATAAAAAATGCAGGTATAACAACAACCATGAAATCACTCATTTCAATGAACGAAAGTGAATCAAAAATGTCTAATGCCTGGGGCTGGAATATTGATGGCATAAAAAATATAAATGGAGGAAGATTTTCTGCTTCTATACCACTTCGTAACCTCCTCGGTTTTGCTGAAGATTTTAAAAAAGTCGTGATAAATAGTAGACATGAACTGATTTTGTTACGTAGTAATACTAATTTGAACGCTGTAAAACTTAATACTGGCGAAGTTGTGGATGATGTTCAGATTAACAAAATCATATGGCGCGTACCGCATGTTAAAGTATCAGACAAAGAAAAAATTGGTTTGTTAAAAGTATTAGAAAAAGATCGCCCACTTCAAATGATATACAGAAATTGGGATCTGTACGAATATCCAGCTTTGCCTAAAACTACAAAACATACCTGGTCCATCAAAACTTCGTCTCAAATAGAAAAACCAAGATACATTATTATTGGGCTACAGACAAATAGAAAAAACAATGCAAGTTCCGACATGTCTCAATTCGATCACTGTCATATTCGAGACGTTAGAGTGTATCTTAATTCAACGTATTTTCCATACGAAAGCTTAAATGTGAGTTTTGCTGATAACAGAATCGCTTTATTATACGAGCAATACACCAGATTTCAACAGTCGTATTACGGACGTCGTTCGGAGCCCATACTAAGTGAGAAACAATTTAGAGATTTAGCACCGCTGTTTGTAGTCGATTGCTCTAGACAAGCGGATAATCTAAAGACAGGTCCGGTTGTGGATGTGAGAGTAGAAATTGAAAGTGATTCAGAGATACCAGATCAAACTTCAGCATATTGTCTTATTCTGAACGATTGCATTGTTGAATACAAACCATTAAGTAACATTGTTAAGAAGATATCATGAACTCGGATACCATTATAGTGGAACTCCAAGGATTTAAAGATTCTATAAATAATTTTATTATCAAAGAATTAAGCATTGCGAGTCAGGATCATACACAGACGTTCTTGGTAAAACCACCATATTCATTCCATTACCTAACACCAGAAGAAAAAAAGCAGGTGAGGTGGCTAGAAAGGAATCGAGGAATTTACTGGAGTGAGGGGTTCATAGACTACAAAGAGTTTCAACGCGTTATTTTACCATATTTAGAAAATAAAAAAATTATTACCAAGGGTTTGGAAAAGATTAAGTGGATTAAAGAGTTATGTACAAATTGTGAAGTGATCGACATAGGTGAGAAGGGATGTCCTAATTTTGCAATATTAAAAAAAAAGTTTTGTAAAAATAAAACTGATTTTAATTGTGTGAACCATAAAATGAATTGTGCATTAAATAATGCGGTGTGTATTAGAAAATGGTATGTTGATAATAATATGTCTGTTTTTAATTTATTTTAATTCATTATTGTGTTGAAAAGTTAATAAAAAATGTTTATCTACTTAAGAGTGTTTCATTTAATATAATCAGGGTAACCTACTTATCAAACTTTAAATTAGCTGCAGCAAAATTATTATTTCTTAAAAATTTTAATATATAATTTCAAATGTACTATGATTTTAAATGAATTATTCTAATAAAATATACTGAAAGAAAATAACCTATAATACACTACACTAGAGCTAATTTAGAGTCCGAGTATAAATAAGTAATACAAAATAAAACATAATTTAAATGGTAAAATAATGTATTTTTATTTATTTTTTATATTATTTACAAGTATTACAAACTAATTATACCTACCTACCCAATAATAGTAATAATTGTCTCCACATACTTAATTTTACAAACTTGTGATGTATGAACATTATCGCAAATAAATTAAACAAAGAACTTAACATTATATATTATAATTATTTTATGTTTTATTATTATAATTTTTAGACTATGTACAGGATAAAATACAAAAGGTTAATTACTATAAAACTTACATATTTAACATTTTAATAATTTAGATATACTTACATTCAAAACTTATACAACATAAAAACCTAAGATGTTTAAACAGTAAAAAATACGAAAACAAATAATATGTTCTAATAACTATAATATAACTTACATAATTTATTATTGCTTATTACTAAAATCTTATAAAGTAAATACTTACAAAATAATGACACCAACTATCAGCTAATAATAACAACTGTCCCCACAAAGTTTTTTTGATATTTTATTAATTAACGATTGCGTCTCCTCCATAACATGATCCACCGATTCAGTCACTACATACTGCGCACTTAACATTACCCCGTCCTGATTGTCACTTGCAGGCTCTTGTTCACTAATATCCAACACTTGTACCTGGATCAGCCGTAAACCTTTTTTCTTCTCATTGTTTATAACGAATGATTGACATGTATGCAGAGATGACTTCTGTTTTAGACACTCCCGTCTTGTTCTAGGTTTTTTGATGGCAGGTCCGCAGTTTTGTCTTGGTCTAGGCTCCTTGTTGACAGGTCTTTCTTGTTCTGGGAAATCTGGGATATGCCAGCTTAGACTCGGAGTCGGAAAACCTTGAGCGTATTGTGAGAAGTCGATAATATCTGGAGAATCACACATTATCAATGATCTGAAACAAACGAAATAATAATTAATTATAATTACATAAACAACATGATGAAATAATGTTATAAGTAGATGGGTACTTGTACAATACTTACAATTCGTTTCGTTTTTATTCGACGTGATATGACCGCTCCGGCTGAGTGGTTGACTGTCTAATGATGGATGTTCTACCCAATATAATAATGTGGAACGTGGCTAATATCTAATTACGCTCTATAAAGCCTTACGCTGTGCTGTGATTCAATTTCATGTTTCAACATGTTCAAACTCGTGCATAAGCACCTGTTCGGTGTCGAATTCTACACCGCGCGCGTCCGAACTTCGAGCTATGTCAGCTTCGTCTTCGTGCTTTGTCATCAAAAATGAACATTACAATGTTTTATCAAGTTAGAGCCTGTATCCTCATGCGCGACTCGCTGCGAGCGCTGTATGCTTTGTCATCAATCAGGAATAGAAATGAAACAGATATAATTATAATTATAAAATACTATTTATTACATTTACGTACTACAAATAAAAGAAAACTTATCACGTTTATGGGACAGCATTTCATACAAATTTTAAAATCTAAAGTTTTGGCAATGAATAATATGATTTATTAAAATTTAGACGTCTAAGCAGGATACGATATAAAAAGTTAGTAGAGAATATTTTAGTCATTTTTACGAAATGCTATGTCACATAAACGCTTTTAAAATTAATTAAGTACTAAATAAGTTCTAATATTATTTAATACTAAAAATAATATTTGTTTGGGGCACCAAGAAAATAAATGTTTTACAATTACATTACCCATTACTTATGTCTGGATCCTGCTATAGGTAATAAGCATTAGTAGGTTCATAATATTTCCTATCTTTACATTTAAGACGTCCTCTAAAATACATTAAAAATGTATCTACTATAATTATTTACATTTAAAAATAATGTTAATGCATTACTTAAATATAGTTGCATTACCCCAGGCTAAAGTAGATACCTTATCAAACGATAGCAACCGCTTATCATCATTACTTGATAGTGCTATTTTATTTACGTCCTGAGTGAATATTTCATGTTTTATTGACTTAAACAAGACATTTTTTTTGCGAATGACATTGCAATTGTACAAAACGTTTTTATAATCTAACATATTTAAATTTTTCGTAACACATTTTTTTGTACCTTTTGCTTTCTTAATTGTTTTGTCGTTAGTTTTAATACAATAAAGCTTTGAGCGCAGTCCTACAAATTCTTTGATAATTTTGCCACTCATTTCATCCTTAAATAGCCCTGGAACCTTCTTATTAATAATTGGCAAGTTAAATTCGTTGTCTATGTCATAGTTGCTGGTATCAAAATATTTTAGAAAATGACCATTGATATCTTCGTAAACATCGTCGGTATTTACATCATAAACTAAACTATCCGTATCAGTATAACACAATTCTATTCGGTTACCATAAAAAGGTTTTATTATTGAATAGTGGAAGTCATACATGTGACTCTTAGATAATTCCAATACGGTAAATCCTATATATATTGGTTTATTAAGAATAACACGCGAAGGCTTCATTTGGATTGCCACTAGATCATCAGAAAAAACAGAAGCGCTATGAAAATATGGACTGCCGATCAATTTCTCAGCACAAGTAGTCTTTTTTGTTTTATTGTTCAAGTCACACCACTTGTTTACTAACTTAACATCTATTCGATGTTCATTATTTTCCAGAGTCTTTCCAAAAATACTATTGTTTAATAATTTGAAAAAATCTTGTTCAAACGTTGACTCTGCTTTTTGACGTAACTGAGTGTTAATATCAATATATTGTTTTAAAAAACAACTTTGCTTGAATACAATAGCGCGATGGATCCTTTTCAATATTAAACCGTGTTGTAAACACGTTTTTAAATGTATGTAATGAATAACATAGTGATATTTATCATATAAATTCGGTATTAGTTTTTTATTCTTACCACCGGGTGGCAAACATTTTTCTGGACAAAATGGAAAGTCATTATGGTCAATATGTAAATTATCTGGATATATTAAATCAACTTCTAGAATATAACCGTTTTCCGCAGTATCGCTAATATCCGCCAAATTCAATTGTAAATTATCTATTTCTTGTCTATTCATAAAACTGAAATCGGAATAGGGCAGGGATTGACACATGCTATAACCGTATAAATTGTTACAGTCTAAATAAATGATAAATGAATTTGAACGAGATGGGTTGTAAGTATCTAAATATTTATGATTGGCTTTGACATGTCTTTTGGAACACATGCAAACACCACCTCGAATACCTTTTTGGATCATCCTAAAAATTTCAATATCACTAATCAACTCTAATTGTATTCCTGTTTTTAAAAGCATTGCATCAAAAGATAGGCTTGGTGCTGTAAGATAGAACGCGGGATCGAGATTGTAATGTTGTTTACATGTTTTTCTAAAATTTTCAAATACATCTGTTAACAACAGTACGTCTGTTTTGAGATATAAATCTGTATACATACCCATGTTACGAATATTAAATACTGACCAAACGGACTGAGCGTGTTCATAGTCTTCATCAGTAATTGGCTCATTAGTTAAAGAGTTAAAAAAAAATGATTTAGGAGGTAAACACGTATCTTCGTAATGTTTCCATTGAGACATATAGTCGTACGGATAAACACCTTTACGGGTAAGTAAGTCAAATTGTGTTTTATTAGGAAAATAGGATTTTAATTGTTTAAACTCTTGTTTTTTCATTGTACTAGCTAGTTTTTCTAAGCTTGTTCCTAAAA
Source organism: Conistra vaccinii (assembly GCA_948150665.1). Classification (NCBI taxonomy): domain Eukaryota; kingdom Metazoa; phylum Arthropoda; class Insecta; order Lepidoptera; family Noctuidae; genus Conistra; species Conistra vaccinii. The sequence goes on from OX411318.1 coordinate 19,853,901, forward strand.
ACTTGAAAGAATCTACAAACCGAACCTGCATGCTTTCCTCGGTGGAAATAGGAATAAACTTTGTAAAAGAAATGTAGTTTTCTTTTGTTTTAGGTACCACTTTAATAGATCCAGGAGCTTCACCTAATTCTTTTATAAAAAGGTGACAATCATAACCAGACAAGTTATGAAAAAATACAGGCAAAAATTTTGGTAGCTTATTTTGCATGTTACAATAACAATGAGCTGCGCCGCGATATTTACCAGTCAAGTGACAATGATCGCGAACCCTGTCGCCGAACAAGAAGTGATCACAAATATGACAAGTCATCGCGTTTTCAAAGTCGCGAGCATTGTCATCTGAGTATATCATAGGAATATTATTTTTTAAAATATCGTAAATTTTTCGGGCATCTTTATAAATAGACTTCACAAAATTAGATACACAATCCGAGCCGCGATAAGAAACGTAACGATTGTAGTTTTCGTCTAGCACACACGTAATATGATATGCGTAAGCTATAGGCACATGTCGCTGCCGCGTAACAGTACCCGCCTTAGTAGGATCGGGGTTACAAGATTCATACCGTTCTAACATTGTTTCAAAATCTGCGTATACAACAAATGGTACAATTTGCTTTCTGTTATAATTTTCAAACTGTATGAAAGAACCCTTTGGAGGTAGTTCCGTGGCGACACCTCCACAATTATGTGAACTAAGAATATCGCAAGAATTAAAAAACATTAAACAAACATCACAAAAGTATAGTTTACCGTGATGCTTTGTCATTTGGTTCTTAACAAGTCGCGGCAAGTCTTTAATCAGACAGTAATGTGATAAATCATCACTTTCTAAATAAAGTAAATGAATCACCTTTCCGTTCAAGGTTTTTGGTTTGTATAGAGGTCCTACGATGGTATTATTTTTTAAACCATAAATGTAAATACAAATTTCAGGGTTATTCACTTCGAACCGCGTAATATCTGAGAAATTAATTGGGAATGATATATCCTTTACATTTAAGACTTTTCGAAAATCAGGGTAAGACGATACTCTTTCAGGATGACTTTTAGCTGGATATAAAGCAGCAATAACTGACCATAAAAAACAATACTCATCATTATTGCGGATATTAACACATGCTTTTTTATATTTTAATGATGCAGGCAATTCGATAAAACCTGAACCGCGCAAAGGTTGATATTTGTTAACATTAATTTCCAAATGGGAATTGTTCAAGAACGTCCATCCACTATCTCGATCCTGAAATTCTTCTATCTTTTTTGTTAAGGTGTTTTTGACTTGAGACAGTAATGAATCCAATTCATAATTCTGATGCAAAGTAAAGTTTTTTGTGGCAAATGATTTCATTTCTTGAGAATCATTTTTAACCATTAAAAACAAAGCGAAATATTCGAAGTTAACTTTTAGACAAATGTGTTCTTTAATAGTCATGTCGATTAAGGTTTTAATTTTGTTTCGAATATTATTTAAAAATGATTCTGTTGAACAATTCTCAGACGGGTCGACAATTCTATAGGAAGCTATACGATTACGAAATGCAGAATGTATTATTTCTACACCTTCACAAAAATGCGAAATATTTTTGTTTTTATGATTAGTACTACGTAAGTGACCTGTCCAGTGACTGCGCTCAAGAGATGTGTTACAAACGGTACAGAAAGGCATTTTAGTTTTATTTTATGTCAACTAACCTGTACGTTAAAATAATTTTAGACTTACTATAAGATGTCGCAATATGGATTATCTAAGATCGCAAAAGATATCAAATAATAAATTATCTTGGTACCCCAATATCGAAAAAGAAATTATATTATTTATTCCTATCTATCTATCAGTATCTATAAAAAACTGGCTCAGAATTATCAAATAACTGATGAGTCCGTCTCATAAATATTTGTAGCCCGTCCCACTGTGGAGTGTCTCTATTAAGTTGCACTTTAAGTGCAACCGATGCCTTCTTCCACCGATCCTCTTTAGGAGTGGAGACAACTTCGCTCTTATTATATACTTTAACCTCTACATAAAAGTCCCCAGTCAAGTCCGCCGTTCGCCGCACTTTCCCGTTGGCGACACGGCTTACGAGGGACGAAGCGAAGTCTTCGGTTGAGGTTGGTGGTGGAACGCTATCGCATTCCTCCAAACCAAAGAGGTTCGAGCTGCATCTTTTACTGTCAAAATAAAAGAAAAATACCTCTTGAACTAATTGTATGTTTTGCTAAATACAATCTAAAGTTGTTTTTATATATAAATCCACTAACCACTGAAATTAACGTATCATATTCGACAAGAAGGTATCTAAAGATATAAACAGTAATAGTAAAATTACCTCGATTTATATTCTGATGGCTTGATGGTGCTTTCAGAAGCTTTAAGCTTTGTCGGCTTTTTCTTCGGCTGCACCTTTGCAACCTCAATTACAGCAGCTGAGCGCCGTGGCTGCTGGTACTCTGACTCGGAGTCAGATCTGAAATGGAACACAAAACATTAATTTAAAATTTTATGCAGCTATGACTTAAAAGAAGACTGATGCAATAAAATGAACACGTTAATAATTGCAGAAGAAATTTAAAGAAATATCAATCGCTCGAATATGATAATATTTACACCACCCGGCAGACAGAAACCGGGTCCGTAACTGGGTAGCAATTACGTTCTACTGCAAATTCAGTAAACTAATAGAGTACTTACTTACATTTCATAAAAATAGTAGTATATAGAAAGATATAAGCAGTAAATGTAAATTACCTTGATTTATATTCTGAAGGTGTGGTGGTGCTTTCAGAAGCTTTACGCTTCGTCGCCTTTTTCTTCGGCTGCACCTTTGTAACCTCAACTACAGCAGCTGAGCGCTGTGACTGCTGGTATTCTGATTCGGAGTCAAACCTAATGGAACACGAAAGATTAATTTTATAATTATGCTACTATGAATTAAAAGAAGGTTACAAAACTCGCTCTAAATGATAATACGAGTAGTTACACCAGTCGGCAGACAAAAACCGGGTCCGTAGCTGGGTAACAATTAAACACATTAAGAAATGACGAGAGTTACACCAGCCGGCAGGCAAGAACCAGGTCCGTAGCTGAGTACCGATTAAACATTAAAATATTCAATAAACTTAGTAGTACTTACTCACATTTTATAGTTGTAGGATGACGTAATATGTAACGAAAAAGGTAAGTGAATCACTGGAAGATACTGGAGCGAATGTATTATATGATCGAAATTGCTTGGTTTATATACATAAAAAATACAATTTCAGCAATATTTATCTCATATCAAAATTAAACCTTAACTACATGTCCTCACAGGTGTATAACTAAATTATGTTACTTACGACAAATTAAACCGCATTGATTGAAAACCCTTCTGTCAAATTGCAATTTTATCGTGAGAAACGAAATACAAAACCAGCTTCTGTCAAATTGCAATTTTATCGTGAGAAACGAAATACAAAACCAGCTTTAACGCTCGCCGACAGGCGAAACCGACACCGGGCTGTTACTTATAATGTATACAATATGTATTATAGTAAAGAATGTATGTTTGTTTAATAAACCGTCTTAGAAAAACTCTGTATGATAACATAAATCCATCTGAAATTAAAAAAAAATAAAAAAAATCTGCAAGTTAAGATGAGTCGAAAGTAAAATATCCTAAAAGCATTTTTTTTTTTTTTTTTTTATTTTTTTTTTTTTTTTTTTATTTTTTTTTTTTTTTTTTTTCTGTACAATACATGTATACGAATCCGTGTCAAAAAGTAAGTTCACAGATATGTTGCAGTAAACTTTAAATTGATAATTAAGAATCATCTTTCAAACAATCCTAGATTGATAGAACTAACACCTTATTATAAACATATAAATATATGTAAACGAACCCGTGTCATAAAGTATGTTCACAGGTATGTTGTAGTAAACTTTAAATTGATAATTAAAAAGACTGCAACATGCGCGACGATCATCTTACAATGTTATCGCTGAATACATGGAAGTTACTCACACATACACCTCACGTAATAACGATAAAGTTCGAATTCAGCAAATTTACATAATGCAATTTTGCAGTCTTTGAGATTTTAAAATGTGGAGTAACAGCAGAGTAGCCAGTCGTTGATTGTTAGCGTGTAACTTGGTAGTGTTAGCTGTATGAACGAATTAAATTAAAATTTGGATGTATCTTGGTGCCCAATCTGGGGTCATGGACTTGGAATAAGCGTGTGCCTGTGCATGTTATTTCTTGCTCTGTGAAGAGACATGAGACAATCTGTCCTGAATTTTAGTTTAATGTTTACGGTAGCCTAAAATTCAGATGTCCTCGGTACCAATCTGGTCGCATAATCTGAGTGCGCGTTGAACCTCTGTGGTAAGGCGCTATCTCTAACTTTGTGGAGAGACTAGGGACAATCTGTCCTGAAGTTTAGGTCATCGGTTCAGACAGCCGACGCATTTACTTGTTTAATAAACATGTAAATTTTCATCTATATGAAATGAAATTAAATTAAAATTTCGGATGTCTAGCCGCAGGAAATAGAATGTGTGTGCACCTATGGGTATGCGCTATTTCTTTCTTCTGTGGACAGGCATAGTGACAATCTGTCCCAAGTTTTAGTTTAATATATACGATATTCTAAATTTCAGATGCCCTCGGTACCAATCTGGTCGCATAAACTGAGTGTGCGTTGAACCTTTGTGGTAATGCGCTATCTCTAACTTTGCGGAGAGGCATGAGGCAATCTGTCCTGAAGTTTAGCTTACCACGTTTCATATAGATTAAAATTAGGAATAAATTCAGTAGTGGTGAAATGTGTAGTGAAACTATGAAAGAATGACAGTAAAGTAGTGTAGTGAAACAAAGTTTAAACCGTAGATCTGCTTTTGTTAATCGAGGTAAGTGGTTGATATGAAGAATTCGTACTCCACCTTCCGTTCATCAGGTGGAATAGAATGGATTTCATATATGTTATTGGGCAATCTAAGCCACCTGTTTTACTGCACTATGCAAAAATTCGTACTCCACCTTCTGTTCATCAGGTGGAATAGAATGGATTTCATATATGTTATTGGGCAATCTAAGCCACCTGAAGTGACGAGGTGAACGAAGTGAACCGATGGAACGTAAGGTGGCTTAGAGTGCCCAATAACATCCTACTCGCAATATGCCATAACACAGATAAACTTCTGAATGCCACTGACTTACAGAAAAAGGCCAAAAAAAAACCCTATTAATAGCCTGATAAAGCCTGTTTCATTATTTATTACATTCGCTGATAAGCTGGAGGCTGTCAAGGTTAGGATTTTAATGTTTTCGGCGTCGTCGTTCTATTTATTTACTAGTTTTATTTCCTTTGTCCTTAAAAGTTTTTTTTTAAATAATTGGATAGACGATATACCCCCTAACACCCAACGTCATGCGAAAGACGCGGATTTTGCGAAATCCGTCAACACCCATTGTGCTGCGAAAGACGCAGTCCGCGCATGCTGATTCAAGCTCTATTTGTACTATGGATAGGGGCTAATATGGTCTGTGGTTAATTTTATTCTATGGAATTGGTAATATACTTGTCAAATAAATCGACTAAAACATCAAAATATGCAGGAACAACTCTAAAAAAAAGTAAAAATTGAACATTTTGGCACGACAAAATGGCGTCCGCGCAGGCGTGCAGCGCACTGCACTCCGCGTTCTATTTATTTGTTTTCTATTGTTTTTTAAGTGTTAATCGACGGGAAATGTTGTTTTTTAAATAATTAAGTAGTGTCGTCATCGTATATAGATAATATTTGCACTAAATAACATCGTAATTACCTATTACGGACCCATCAAAAAATGTAAACAAACTCGGTAATGAAAAATCGTGTTGTTGTGTAATTTTGAGTTTTGTGTGTGTTTTGTGTATGTAATCGCTGGTAAGTCATTTATTTTATATTCTATATTAGTTATTGCATAATAAAAATGCCATTTTTCAGAAAAAAATAAGAGTTCAATATTTTTTATCAACTAAGTAATGTTACGTAATGATACGGATACCTATTATTGAACTTTTTTTATTATTGGTGTTTTTATTTATTGTGTTTGTTCGTAAATAATGGTTTTGACCGATAGTATATGTATTCATAATGTATCCTGCGAAATTTCATGTGAATCGAACCAGTAGTTTTATTATAAATAATCAAAACAATGAACAAAGGAATTTCTGATAAGAATGTTTATTTATCAATACTAGCGTTCGCTTACAAAGATTCTAAGTATTATAAAAAATCCTTTGTCTAATCAGGTACCCAAAACCATTAACGATAAGACTATTTACGTAACAAAAAGCTCTCAGATTTTGTTTATGTTAGCGCGCTCTTATCTCCGACGCGCCGCGGGCGATCTCCGGTACTTAATGGTTTTTGCGGGCGGGAACGTTCGATGCTAGGGGGTTAAATAAATGTTTTTGTAATGTATGTTAATCTTTTACCTGGCTTGTTTGGTCTCCTACGCATTCTCTGCCTACATAAGCTGGCAGTGCGTCAGTGGGCAGACGCTCAGACCTTGTAGCTGTAATTTTTTGAACTATAAACTTTTTACTGTAGTTATTATCATTCTCTTCGTTGTTGCTTGTCATGTTGCTCGATTACGCTTTGGGTCATATTCAGGTCAAAACATGTACCTAATGTAAACCTAGGAAAGTCCTGAAAAGATTTTTATTTTTGTTTTTAACGAATACATTAAAAAAATACTGGACCGATTTAAAAAATCTTTCATCAGTAGAATGCCATATTATTACTTAGTGCAGATTTCACCAATGAAATTGAACACGTTCAGAACATATAAACGCGTTCAAGAGCTGTCAGTGTACAATATTTCATAACAATTTTAACACTGACAGCTCTTGAACGCGTTTTACAAAAATGCTGATGGCGTTCGGTTTCATTGGTGAAATCAGCCCTTTTATAAAGATATCACGAGCGAAGCCGCTGGCAGAAGCTTGTGAATAAATAAATAAAAAAGTTTTGTGTGCGATAAAATAGCGATCTACCATAATTTTCAAACAAATGGCAGGTACTTACCATTTCCCATTGTAATAAACTTATAATTAATTAGGGTTGGGCTGCATTGCTACTGTCCTTTCCTAACAATAAATCCCAAAACGTACAATAAACTGCTCATTTATAAACCATTGTTTCACGAAGTCGCTGGCAAGGCGTGATTCCCCACTGATTGATGTATACGAATGTACCAGATGACCAGCCTAAGAAGAACTACACCGACCTTGATTATTATACCAGTGAGCTTGCACTACAGATGTCATGGTAAATTGGTTGTTTCTGGGGAATTAATCACAGTGTCACAGAAGCATCTAGGAGGCTTTGAAACTCGCAATATATTGGCTAGAATTATGTCTTCTTATTGTGGTCTGTTTCTTTATAAGTACAACGGGAAGCTAATGGAGTTATTATAAGTGAGAAATATACTTACTTAGTTCATATTTTCTTTCTAGAGTAGAGTTGTGAGAGTAATATGAGTAGGTACGACATAAGTATTATACAACAAAGTCCCCTGCCGCGGCCGCGTCTGCCAGTCTGAACACGAGAAACTTAGAAACTACTGAACGGAATTTCATACGGTTTTCATTAATGGACGCAGTGATTCATGAAGAAGGTTTAGGTACTTATCTAAGAGGGATGTAGACTGGGGGACAAAAATTTATTAAGTCCGTCAGTCAGATAATAAAAAAATATTAGACACGTATTTTTTGCTTTATCATATTAATAAAAAAGTGGGGGTTCACTACGTCACAAGTCAGTATAAAATCAACCGGGGAGTGACATCATGCTATATTTCAACTCAATGTATTGTCGTAATATTTTGATTATTATTAAAAAAGAAAACATACGTGGTCAATATTTTTTAATAATGTAGGTGCCTGACGGACAAAAAAATATTTCGGTCAACATCCAAATTGCTAAGTTTTGTCTAAATTGGCTAAATTATGACGATGATTGTTGAGGATCTCGGAAAAAATCATGCCAACTGAGAGTTTAGCGTGCGCCGCGTAAATCAATAAAGTTATATGAAAACAATGTATCACAGAATAAATACATTTGTGGCAGCATCTACATCGCCACATGCGAACTACGCTTCAAAGACCTGACGTCACAAAATCCTGCATCGCGCAAACAGAGTTTTCCGCGCGATCAGCATTAAATAACTTCCCCGATAACAATCGTGTCTTCATAAATGATATTGAGGTTTCTAATATATTTTTTTTCTAAACTAGAACCTTAATATCATTTTGGAAGACCTTTCCATAATTGGGCTGTTGCCCGCCAGATACAAGACCCGTTTGACACCCGTCTTACAGATTAAGGCTGCCTGTCCACTGGAGCGGAGAGGAGTGGAGAGGAGCGGAGATGTGCCAATATTAACCAATAGAATCTAAACTGCGCTCCAGAGTTGCGATAAGTAGGTAACAATGGGTTAATTGAAATGGAATTACAGTTTGTAATTCAAATCTCTACCATTGTTTTCAAATTGTCCTTTCTTAGTCGTTACAGTTAATTTTCCTTGATAGTGTTGTAATCCACAGGAATTTGTCTTTACCGCACTTCAGCGCTTTATTAGTCGCCCACAAAACGTTGATGGCGGGGTGTGCCGAATTACTTCAGCTAATCCTGCCCGATATCTTTAATGGGTCATAAAACTTGCTCCATGAACTGATTGTAAATGTTATTAACCTTTTTATTGTTAAAGATGGTGGAGTAAGATTGACTAATCTATGTGCAAACACTGTCTATGTATAAGTACAGTCAAAACCGTTTATAATGACTTCGAAGGGACCGTCGGATTACGGTTGTTATAGCCGATAGACGTTATAACCAAAAAATATGTTGTAAACAAAACTGCTGGGACCTCAAAATTTCTTCATAATACGATTATTACGACGAATCAACGACGTACCGATGTACGTCGTTTCAAGCGATGTCGCTATAAACGGTTTTGACTGTATAGTTTTTTATAAGCCGCTATCTCTGTTGTAATTAATATACTGCCTCTTAGACTAGAAGTTGCAAGCGCTACTGCTCGGTTTGAGGAAATGAAATGAAATGAAACGAAATTAAATGAAATGAAATTGTTTATTCTGTAAATAGGATATTGGAATCACTTTTACCCGTCAAAGATCGATTCGATTCCCAGGTCGGGCAGTTTTATTAAGCTTTTCCGTTGAGAATTTCTCAGTAGCGTCTGAATTTATGCCCGGTTGATGGCATTCGCCCCATATTACATGGGACTTAAACAGAAATGGTGAAATGTGGGTGTGCTATAGGTACACTTCTGCATAGCCGTTCGGAGATTATAGGCGTGCTGTTATGTTATGTTAATAGACAAGAGACTTAATTGCTAATTAAGCCATTAAACGTCCTCTGCCAGACGATTCATGAGATAATAAGAGAGAGAGAGAGAGATATGAGATAATCAGGATGGCAACCAACCGATTATCCTTTAAAGTTAAAGTTCGCGAGCATATTCGTAAGAAGCTGGCAGTATCATCACAACGTTAATGTTTTCCCATTGTTTGTCTTATTTGATTTAGTATATTCAATTATTTATATATATTATTATTTGTGGTTATTTGCGTATATATGATTAAGCTTATATATTATATTTATAATTTGTAATAGGTATATGTGTATCTTAGTATTTGAATAAAATTTTATAATATTATTTTTATTCCTCAATTTTTCGCAATTGCACCTACCACAGTTTGTCTCTGCATCACCCAAAGGTTGACTGGTAGAAAATGCCTATGGCATTAAGTCCGCCTCTGTACATTTCTGTGCATTAAGTATTAAATAAATAAATAATAGTTGTCACAATCAGTGCTGCAATGTCGCGTCATTGTTGCATAGGACCCATTAGAGCTATCATTGTTTCAGTCAGCGAGAGACAGATGGAGCTACTCGAGATAAATAGCACCTTCCTTTTCGCACCGAAACTTCAAAACTTTATAGGTAAGTCTACCTCAGAAGGATAGAGATATCAAGTCTCTTAATACAATCTCTCGTTGACTATTACTGCACTAGTGGCAGTGCCGGAAACCATCCATTTTCTATTGTGTTTGTGTCTGATACATAGCAGACAATGGATAAAGGCCCTTTCCGATATGTAATATAAAATAAAAGAAACGGTTCTTTCAGATTTCGATAGTTATAATTTAATTTTCTCAAACAGGGTAGGATTTTTTTTTTATTCGAGCATTATTTTGACAACCTTCATATGGAAATTGCTGTACTGGCCGATACATAAAAAAAAAAAATTGTTTATTCTAATACCTACTTCTAGTAGGTATTAGAAGTAGTATCTTTGTCCCAGTGTTTTTTAAAAAGGTCGACATTTTCTATGGTTACCTATATCGCAAACATTTTCATTTTTGCAATACTTTTTGTGGTAGGCAAAATTTTCCAAGATTTACTAAGAATACCTACGTACTAAACACACCTACATACATAAACACACGCCTTCTCTCTATGGACCGCCGCCGTGGGAATAAGACATAAGAAGAAACTATAGAGCGAAGCAAAAGGAGTATGAATCAGTATGATGTAAGATGATAAGCAGATGGCTATCTTACATCGTACTCCTTTTGCCTCGTTTACGTTCATACATCTGGTCATACACGCACGCCGGTTGCGAGTACTACCTGACCTTTCCTTTCTGAAGAACATCACCAATAAGGTCATATATGTCCTTCAAAGGCGTCACGTTCCGGCGTTTCCACTCACATATGCCTTGATTTACAAGGCATATGTGAGCCACCTACCTTTTGTTATTCGTCTTTCATTCACCCTCTGTAAGACTACGTACTATAGGTTTCCCCAAACGGAACCGCTGGTACAAATTATAAGTAATTTTATTTTTATTTTTATAATTTGTATAATTCGTACCCGCGGTTCATAGAACAGTCAAATCTCCAGAGAACATTGTAGTACCGTTGTTTCGTAAGAACTACAAAACTTTTGTTCCAGATGACTACTTTTAGAACCCAGACTTTTGCGCCAGTCGCCTGAGCTTAAACAAAATTAAACTTTCTTAGTAGGTACTTGCTCCGTGGTTTCAATTAAAACTACTCACTAATTATAGTTGTACAAGATTCTTAGTGTACAAAGTACATAAGGAGCAGTGGTGGCCCAGTGGTAACGGCCCCGACTTACGAGTTGTAGGTCGTGGGTTCGAACCCAAGCAGGCGCTTTACTTAAACATAATAAAGAAAAGAAAATACGTTTATTTGCGGCAAACACGACACAAAGAAATAAGGTAAAATAGTTTGGAAAATCCGAAAGTGCAAGCCTCATAACACTCATTCATAAACGAAAAACAAATTCAAAACATAGTTTCTAACAAAAATTAACAATTTATCACTTTTCATGAAGTATGTTTTGATGCTTCTTTACCCATCAATACGGGTAAAATCTCTAACCTCGCAATCCTTACGTAAATATGTCAAAGACTATTTATTTAGATATTTACTTTGTGGGTTGCTGGGCAACAATGTCAAGTCAAGGTTGGAAATATTTAGATATAGATATGATATTATATTTTAGTTAGTATTTTATTAATTATTATTAAACTACTTTGAATAAAAGAGCCATTTTCAATAGGGTTCCTTCTATGGCTGAAACGAATCTATAAAAAAAAAATGACTCAATTAATTGATTTTATCGCAAGCTACAATGTTTTCAGGTTTCATAAATTGACGGACAGGATTTTTTTTTCAACTATTTTTTTTCAACTATTTTGATGCTTTTTTATTTCTGCTGCATTAAATCAATTGTTAAAATGTACAGTATTAATCTCCATTTAATCATCTATCATGGTATACGAGTATAAATTAAATACTAGCTACTACTAGTTCTGTGTACTGGCAGGAGTGTAACGATAAAAACAGTTGCAGAAATGGGGCAAATAAAAAAATTCGATCGTAGAGCACACTCTAATGCTTAGCATTATGAGTCGTGCAATAAGTAGTTTTATCAAAATAGTTGAAAAAAAATTCCTGTCCATCAATGTATGAAACCTGAAAACATTGTAGCTTGCGATAAAATCAATTAATTGAGTCAATTTTTTTATAATACATTCGTTTCAGCCATAGAAGGAACCCTATTGAAAATGGCTCTTTTATTCAAAGTAGTTTAATTATAATAATTAAAATTCACGGTACTACGTTATTGTAGAAATGCCCACACACGTAATATTTAGCGGGCACATACAGTCCAACAACAGACTATACAATAAATTCACGGCAGGCCACAGATACCGTCCGCCTGCTTGATCAACACGAACGCACATACAAAGGGATTGCCCGGTAATGATTAAATCGGCCAATTTGAAACGTGAAATGCGGAACAACGGAGATGAAACACATTAGGATGCGGATAGATCGATCCCGGCTGCTTCTACTCTTATAATAGTACACTATTTATGTATTCTTATATCTAATAAATATATAAAGCTAGAGAGTTTGTTTGTACGTGCTAATCTCTAGAACTAACAGTCGAATTGGAACAAATATTTTACCTTTTTTTTGCCCAATTTTTGTGGAAGGTTATCGGCACTTTCGACTCCATTTTTAAAAAACTCATGCACGCCATGCCGTCATACATATTGGAAGTGAACCCTCCGGGAGGGTTACCGGCATCGCGGTCGATCAACGGCATTAGGTAACCGTGCACCGTGTTATTAAACACTGTATCACGCAGTAAAATAGTGTTTTCAGGGGTCTAGTCGCTATACGTAGTTTCCTATCATTTAAATTCTTTGTGAATATTTTGTAACCGTAAACAAAAACAAAAAAGTTAAAGTTAAAAAGAGTTTAAAACCAACTAATATACCTTGTTAAAATACATCCAATTTTATTTTCGCGGTTTTAATGCTGTATTCGCTAAAAAAACCTATTTTAAATGAGCCCCCCGCGAAGGCTCCCGGCATCACATAGGCGTCTAGGTGAACCCTCCAGGAGGGCTCCCGGCACTGAACGTGTTAACCCCGTGGTGACCCTTAGGAGTTGAGCAATAAAAAAGTCAGAAAGAACGATAAGCGAAAACGAAGTAATAACACGGGCGCCGTCGATGTGATGCCACGCGGTGGGTCGGGGACTGAGAGAGTTTTATAAAAATGTAGCTATTATTGAAGTATTTTGTATATCCTACGACTTCGATACGAACAAAGTCGCGGGCTAGAAGCTAGTCAGTTGATATACGCCAACTGTTGTTAGAGTGCTTTTTAAAGAACAATATTTAGTATGTGCTGAAATATAGTCAAGGTTACTTTGTATCGCGAAAAACTGCTCGCACATATTAAATATGGAAGTGGGTGGAAATCAATTTGCTTTTTTTACAGACAATTTCCTGTACAATTTACGAGTGAAAGTAAAACGAAACCAACCAAAAAGAACCCTGTGTGATAGTTTTTAGGTTCCGTACCCAAAAAGGGCACACTAAATCCTTCCGTCTGTCACAGGGCTGTATCTTTTGAACGGTAATAGGAAGGCACTTGAAACTTTCACGTGAGTGTGTGCTACTATGGTTGCTGAAACAACAAAAATACAAAAAATAAAAAAATTAAGGGGTTCCAGGAATAATGATTTTTCGGACTTTTTAGAAAATATTTGATAAATATCGTACGGCGGTAAGGTAGGTACCCTTCGTGTGCGAGGACAACAAAAAACTAGAACATGACTACGCAGTGACTTGTTATCAAATTCAAACGAAATATTATTAAAATGAATGACATAGTGACCTTATTGGTCATGTTCTTCAAAAAGGTCTGACGCGTAGTCCTAGCAACCGGAGTGCGTGAATGACCAGATGTATGAATTTGAGCATGTAAGGAGCGTAGCAGGTGGCATTTTCTGTAGTTTCTGCCGCCCTTCCCCCCACGGGAAGAAGGCGTGAGATATGTAGGTATGTATTATTAAGATGAACTATTAAATCGAAAACGAAACGGCAAAGGCTTTTTAAGTTTAACCAACCCCAGCTTGTAAAAAAAGATTTTGTTTGTTGTGTCCATTGCAATTGTAGAATGCGAAATTATTTTATTCTTGTCTTAGACTTAGCCGCTTTACCAACAAAGTTTAGTTCTTGTTAATTTGTTTTGATTGATTTATGCCCGTTGTCACAAACAGTAGGAAACACTTAAATGACAAAAGCCAACGTTTCAATGTTTCTGAGACTTTCACCCCAGTAGCACACCACTGCCGCAAAACCGTAGCAGCGAAACCGCAGTAGTTTAATTCAACTGGCTCGCGTCATGTTCCGGTACTCTAGTTCCGCCTACTCGAATTTCGCATAGCGGACCATGACGCGAGCCAGTTGAATTGAACTACTGCGGTTTCGCTGATACGGTTTCGCGGTGGAGGTGTGCTACTGGCGTCAACGTTTGGGTCAGCGCCGAGAGTTGAAAATTTAACATGCAAAATTATTCAGGTATTCCATTTAGGTTCCTCCCTAGTGTTACTCAAAACGGGCAAGTTTTGAATTTCGAAATCTTACAAAATATCACAATTCCCTTCTTTCTTTTTTAAATACAGGTATTATGTTAATGGTACACCACTGACTACCTGCAGTATTGTATCTCCTTTTTACTTTAATCCATCCAAAGGTTGTGTGTAAAAGATCGCTTTTAGCGATAAGGCCGCCCATTGTGTCACCCTATGTAAAATTTCTACATTTATATCTGTACTTTTTATGGTGTACATAATAAAGAATATTCTATCTATCTACAGGTAGGATTGGGGCTTTGCATCAATATATTTATATTCGGGAAAAATATCTCACTTGTCGGGAATACCAAAACTTTGTACCCACATTGTTTTATTGAAAATATTGTAGAATATTTACGAGAATTTGAATATTATATGCAAATACGTCTATGAATATAGACGAAGCTTGAGGTATTGGGACCTAGAAATATTTTTGTTCTTTTTACACGTTCAACATTGTAGTCGGATGAGAGTAAATAAACACCTAAGGTCTATCCAAATCCTTGTTTCCAATTGATGTTATTTCCACTTAAACAATCATCAACTTTATACGGGTGTAAACAAAGTTGATTTCGGACTGACTAGTACTGTTGAAAAAGTCGTAAAAAAAATTGTAGCGTAAACTGAACCTTATGTGTATGAATTACAGTTGTTTTTCCAAAAACTCGTTATTGTTTACATGATCATTTCTTACGTGACGATATTATCGTGGACGTCCACGACATCACGATAACACAAGGAAGTAAAAGTATGGAAATAATATGAAGAGCCTTTTAACGTTTTATCGTGCACGCATTTCCATACGTTTTAAGGACGTGGACATCCCCGGTAATAGCCTCACGCTAAAGGTTATAAAAGCGCACATTAGTAAGGCCGCTTGCCCATTGGTCGGTATTTTACCGCGCAGTACTGTACAGTACTGCGCGGTACTGCTTATGTTTGCTCACTGGTCGGTAAGCACTCTGTACCGAATCGGTACTGCACACAAATATAGATATACCTAGATAGCGCAAGAGCATCTACTTCGCGTGCCCGAACGTGGCTCAGTGTGTCTCATTTTATATAATATAGTCTATGGTCTGCGCCTGTCCGCCGCGCTAGTCGGACATAAATAATAAAATAGAAAATGCCTATATTCGTAATACTTTACAGCTTTTTACTAGGAACGGTTGATGTGACGTTGAGTGTTAATAGGTTATGACTATCGAAACAAGTGATACTATCGTATTTCGCTTCAGTTTCATGGTATAGGCGCTTTGATCATTTTTTTTAAATGCCACGCATGGTAATCATACAGATTGTCTTGCCTTATCTAGGTATTATTATATATCTATATCTGTGTACTGCACTGCTTTCATCTAGAATTCCAAATTCAAATTAATTCAATTAGTACGAGAGCGCATGACCAACATTTTTGCCTTATCGTTTTACGAACAAAATCGTATAAAAATGATAGATTTGGTTATTCTTAAATTCAAAAATCCTATTTTCAGAAATTTTCCACGTCACATCTTCTGACCTGACCGCATTTTTAAATATGTCGCTAATTCTTTTTTGTCATGTTTAAAAATGATAGATTTTACATAAGTACCGAAAACACCATTTTCAGAAACCAGTAGCTTCGAGTACGTACCCAAGAGACCATTTGAGAAAATTAAATATGAGGCAAACAATAAAACCCGTATTCAATCCATCTGAAAATGTTTTCTGGTGAACATTGGTCAGTTGATTCGAATACGTCATTTTTGGAAATGTGCTCAGGCCACATTTGACACGCAAAGTGACGCAAATGAAATATCTGAAAACAAACTTTTTAGTAATCAAATTACGAAATCTTATCTCTCTATTATCAGACATATTGTGATGAAACCGTCTGCCAATTTTTTTTGACATAGCAGAAATAGGCTCCCATAAAACTGTAACGTTTCTGACCGGTACTGTACTGCCCACCGAGTCGGGTTCAGAATCATCAAAACGTAAAGATTTTTTTACAATTATTCCAGTAAAACGATGTGACATGGTTTTGGTCATGGGCTCTCGTACTATATAATTCACTTGTTTTTTGTTTTTCCCCAGTTTGAATGAATTATCTCTAAATTTCCCTAAAAATCTTCAAATTTCCTTGGTTTAGGGAGCATGATTATAAATAATAAGGTAATGGCACAATTAACATGGTAAATTTGATGAATTGCATTCATTATGAGTTTGAGTTGAGGGAATAAATCGGTGGTGGAATAAATCGAATCCTTTAATAAATCGGTGGTGCCATAGAGTCAAGTCATATATTGGGTGCTGCCTACTATAAACAATAAGGTTACCAACTTAAATTCATATTAACCCCAAAATTCCCCAAATCCCTGTCAAAATAAAATATCCCTAAACCAAACTTAGTATTGGTATTTTTTCCCTAAAACAGGGAGAAATCCCTAAAAGTGGAAACACTGCGCGGTAAGCATCCAGTACCGATGCAGTAAAATGCGTGACGTCACGCAGTACCGAAACGATATCGCCCCGCACACTTACCGACCAGTGGGCAAGCGGCCTAAGTAGCACAAAATTGGAAGCAAAGAATGAAGAATGTTAAAACTGCGTTCTTTTATTTTCTGAACTAGAATTCTTGATTTCCGAATATTCTACTTTAGGTACCTACTTGATGCTACAGCAAAATATTGTGTGGAATTATTAGCATGAACGCTACGCTTGGCAATAAATTTAGTGATAATGTTGGTGCTGTACTGCAAGACCATCATGAGGATCCAATGGAAAGAGGAGTTTTGGTGTCTTAAATTGAGAATGTCGTGGCTCGGGCGTGGATATGACGCATTCCGTGTATCCTAAATTACGCTTTATTTCTATGCACTTGGTATAAAATTTGAATGGAACAGGAAGCCTCGCGCGCCATGTCCTCGCCCGACGCCATTTATGTGTGGCCTGCGCCTTAGGATTCTTCGTCATCTTTCGCCATTACCCCACGGAAAAAAAGGGTGAATCTATTTTTCTCCTTTGTTTCCCTAACCCGTTAAGTTTACCATTCCCTTCCCAGTTGTAATGGTTGGTGTCCACTGCAGTGCACATAATGACAGATGGCTAGTTTATCTCCAACCATTGACATTAAGTATGTCGTTTTCGCAAACGACTACAGCTTACGCGGAAAACGGGAATCCATATTTTCACGTTTGGTTTCAGATGAGTGAAATTATTCGAATTGGGTGCAAATTATTTCAGGTGAGCTGTGGTTTGAAGTTAATATTTTAAAGAAGAAAATATTTTAAGTACCTTATTTGAAATACCTTATACTTTATTTGAAATAAGATTAGACATACTTATAACTACATTTTTTTACAGTCCGTTCAACCGATTTGGACTTCTATTGCGTTGATGGCATGACAAATGGCAGCTGCAGTAAACAGTTGGTATTGTAACCACTTTTTTGCTTTTAATGCCATCCTTATGCTTACGGTATAGAAGTCAGAATCGGTTGAACGGACTGTAAAAAAGGTTTGTTTTAATGTCTTAATCTTATTTCAAATGGAGTCTTATATATAATCTTTTGAGTATGTTTGATTGTGTTATTACTTAACATAAATATGATAAGTAACATTATGACTGAGATGATGTCCTGAATTCGATTCCCAGGTCAATTCTCAATTCTTTATTGCGTACCATAATGTATATAGTTGGTAGGGAAATAATGATATTAGTCACAATTATGAACCCTTTCGGGCACAGCATAGATCAATAGGAGAGAGGAGGAAGAGCACTGGGTGTTTAATGTGATACATTTTATAGTCAGGCATTAATTATCTGTGGTCAGGCATAGTGTTGTGGGGTTTTCCATCAGTAATTTCTCAGTAGCAGCCCGGAGTCTGGGTTTGTGCCCAGTTGATGGCAATAGGCTCGCCCCCTATTACATGGAACTAAAACATAACAGGAGTAATGTGGGTGTACTCTAGGTGCACCTCTGCTGAACCCTTCGGGGAATACATGTTATGATATATTATATCATAATTACTACTATGTTTTACCTACTAATTAATAGGAACAAAATAGGTCCAGATACCTACTCAGGGTTCTTATAATTAGGACTAGATTTATCAAGTCAATATTGTTATAAAAATTTCACATCTTTTTCTTTTTTTTAAATACTTTAACTTTTTCTATGGTGTTTACTTATTATATACCTACATCATAATAATAAGCCCTTTATTCTGAATATTAACAAAGTTATGACAGTGTTGAGGTTTTCTTAAGAGTGTTTATTCTGAAAGTTGGCAACGTCGCAAATAGATGTCAAATATTTCGCTGTTTTGATTAATTTGATAATAATTCTGTATGGAAATAAAAAATGTGGCTAACCAATTGACTAGAATATTGATTATGAAATGCAATGATTAATATCCTAACACCGAATAGTTAGTTTTAGATGTAAAAAAAGTATTTGGAAACTTTCCAAATGCCTTTTTTTCACCTAAAACGGGTACAACATCAAATTCAATGTTATAATTGCAATTCATTATTAATATTCTAGTCAATTGGTTAGCCACATTTCTTATTTCCATACAGTATTATTTCCAAATTAATCGATACAGGTAAATATTTGACAGCTATTTACGACGTTGCCAACTTTTAGGATGCACCCTCTTAAAGGATGTCACGTAATTCAGAGTGCCTCCTGGCATAGGCCTCCTCTAGCTTTTTCCATTGCGTTCTATCACGCGCTACCCTTCTCCAGTGGTGACCAGCCGTGAGCTTCAGGTCATTCGCCCATCTCACTTGTTGACGCCCTCTACTGCGTTTGCCGTCTCTGGGGTACCAGTCCGTGACAGTTGCACTCCATTTGCCTTGCTTGTCTCGAATCATGTGGCCAGTCCATCTCCACTTCAGTTGGTCTATTCGAGTGAGAATATCAGCTACTTTCGTTTTTTCTCTTATGTACCTACATAAACGACCGATAAAAAAACGAAATAGTTAAAGCTTCAGTTTATTAATTTTATAAATATATATTATGCACAAGTATGTAAAGCTATGTCTAAATATTCTAAGACTCCTTCTAAAACTATAAAAAAATATATCTTAACCTAGCTAAAACTATACAAACAACATGGCGACGAAAAATTCCTCCGCTTCGCTGTCGACTGGTAATGTAGGTACCCAAGAGTACGCGCTAAGCGACCCGCACTTCAGTAATGTTTAAAATATATTATTATAAGTTGACTATTATTACATCCCTGAGGAAACTTACGGTTTACCAAACTTCATCAGTTTATTGCACCGTACCAATATAATGGGATTTTCAATTTTACGGACATAATATTTCCTGCAATAGTTGACTTTGGGTCGTAAAGCGGTCAGCGCTAAATATCCACATCGATGTAAAGCAATTTGCTCGAGAGTTTCATTAACATTGAGTTAACTTAATTCGTTTAAAGCCAAGTGCGTTTAATGTATTTGTCGGCTTTGTAAACTTTTTCAGCCCCAGGCAAACATCTTTTAAAGATAAAATATTGTTAATTATCAGATAAATTGTTAGGACATCTGCAGCTTATTGTTTTACTTGGGACAACCTACTGGGTGACGATTCCAGAAGCTGGACTGGTTAAGAAGGGGGCGGAATCATAGTCACACCAGATTGTATAACAGTTTTGTTTTTCCTGTTTGTCACACTGGTAATTTTTCTAGTAAGTATGTTATAGTTGATGTATGACAGACCCGAACACCGCACTTCATGTGAGACCTAAATGTTCTAAATAATGGTAGGTACCCATGCACGGTCAAGGAGCAATATTCAAACAAATTCCTCCTACACGTAGCAGGCGCATATTATTATCACCTTTCACAACTGTCATATACGTTCAAAATGGCGACAATAAGATGCAGATAGCAATATAAACTTTAAGTTACATAGCATATTATTCCTTGACTGTACCTACTCATCCTAGCCGTGATAGCCTAGTGGTGTGACCGTCGGACTGCCAAGTGGTGTCGAGTTCGAATCCAAGGCACTGTCGCCACGGTGGAGCATACGGTGGAGGTCTGCCCGGCTTGGGCGGAGCACCGCCGTGTCCTCGTGCAGGCGATCGGCGGCAGTGACCTCTCACGTCCGGCCCTGGTCCACGCCATGGTGCGGAGCGAGAGGGCATGGCAGGCTGTCACCTCCTTCTGCGAAGCAGTAATGCTCGTGAAGGAGGAGGCGGGGCGCGAGAGGCAGAGACTAAGGTCGCTCCCTCGAGCCCCTAGCCGCCGCGGTAGTAGACGCCCCGGGCGTCGGGAATCCATCTCGGATTTCCGGCCACCGTAGGCGCGGGCTTGCGGACGGAGAGTGATGGGTAGCTCTCCGTCCGATCAGGACCAAGCCCGGGTCGACGGCGCGTAGTGTTCCACGCGCGCCTCAAAGAGTTGTCAGCGAAGCTGAAGGGGTCCGTTAGGGCCAATGCCTACCACTGGGGTTGCGGATAAGTCCTAAGGGGAAACCGTGGCCCCGGTCTAGGCAAGGGAAGGAACACGGGTGGGTTTTAGTCAGTAAAAGTCTGACACGCCCTTCCGCTCCGCCCAGAGCGGGAGAAGTCATTTGATAATTTCACACCCAAAAAAAAAAAAAAAAGGCACTCTCGCACCTCTGACTTTTCGGATTCATGTGCGTATTGTATAATTATCACTTGCATCAAAAACGGTTAAGGAAAACATCGTGAGAAAACCGGCATGCCAGAGAGATATTTCTCGACTGCATGTGAAGCCAGGTCAGAGGCCCATGGGTGGCATAAAAACTCTGACACCAGTACCCTAATTACGTAAGACACGATCTATCCGAATCGAATCGTTTTGAAACAGATTGCTAATCCATTGATTCATAAAATTGAAAAAAAAATCTGCTCTACAACGTAAATAAAGAAAAATATTTTATTTGGGACACGCACAGGAAATACAAACAGTAATAAAAAAATAAAAAACTAAAAGGAGCATCTAAAACTAACAATAAAAAGAGTTCGTATAAACCAAAAATAAAAATTAAAAACTATTAACCACCTGTGCGAGACCAAAAAGGCCCCCCTATCTATAAAAAATAAATACCGCAACGCTGGTATTCTGATAGGGCCCGCTGTGATGCCACGGACATACCTACGGAGTTACGGACACATAAATCCCACTAGGGGATTACAAAATGAATAAATAAATAACAACAAATAACGCAATGAATGTTGTTGAACTGTCAAACTAAAACAAAGTCGGAATCGTTTAGGAAATTAGTTTCGTAATGAGGTAGCTGGTTAGTCACTTAGTGTGACTAACCAGATAGCTAATTACGAAAAGTAGAAAAGACCTACTCATCTCATTAGTTCTCATTTTTTTCTCTGCCATATCTATTTTTATCGGTATATATCGTTGTCCTGTAAACACGAAAAAGTTCCCCAGATTAACATAGGCCGGGAATACATCAACATAAAATTACATAACAATTTGTGACAAGAGACTTCGCAAGTTGTGACGTCACAAAAGTTTGTAAAGAAGTCGAAGTTAAAGTCGAAGTCACGGTCAGTAATTGAAGGAAGTTTATTTTCTTGAGTGGGGTAACCTTTCCCTAATCATAGTCGTTACGTCACCCTTCAGAAGTATATCACTATTAAGATCCACAAATTGAAAACATACTGTAGATCTACTTTGAGGTAAAACTTGTCTAAAAAAAGGAAATATTGGCCTACGTAAAAGTTTTGTGGATGCTGGATTATTTATTATTTACATTTCAAATGATAGATGACATAAAAAAGTAAAAACCGTGATCAGTTAATTAAAATGTCAAAACCGTTTGAACCAACTTCGAAGGAACCATCGGATTACGGTTGTTATAGCCGATAAACCATAAACAGAAATCATGGGACTTCAAAAGGAGAATGCTCAAGCTCCATAGAAAAAAAAACCCAGCTCCGGGGGAAAAGCGATGTATCTCAAATCATCAACAATAATAAGTACTAAAATAATAACCGGTCATGATCGTGATCCTTACTGGCAAACATAAAAATTGCCAGTTTTATTATGTAGATTATGCAGTCGTCTATATAAAAAATTCATAATTAGTTTTTCAACACAGTTGCTCGTAAAGTGGCTCTTATTTAACCGCTTTTAGGTTCATAATGCAGTGTATTATAGACACGTGCTTTTTTCTTTACATAATCGCACTAGTGCGGTAATGTGCGCCATAGATAACTATTTACTAGTCGGAGTAATGACATGGCAGTCTGGCAGTATGGAATTAGTAAGTACTATCAAGGCACGACATGTCTTTCTTATTGCGACTTAATATAGTGTGACAAAGTAAACAGGTTTTTGGAACGAAGTTCTTTAACGCGGCTTCATTCTTGCGTCTGTCTTTTTCTAATTCGATAGAAAGAGAAAGAGAAAGTGTGAATTTCGTCAAAATGGAAATCTAAGATGGCGGCTGCGAAAATTTTCTCATTTTTCGTCATGGGTATCGTTTTCGTAGTTTTCGATGGTTCTAAAGCCGATAGTGAGGTCAAAATGGAAATCCAAGATGGCGGCTCCGAAAATTTTCCATTTTTCGTCATGGGTATCGTTTGCTTAGTTTTCAATGGTTCTAAGGCTGAAAGTGAGGTCAAAATGGAAATCCAAGATGGCGGCTGCAAAATTTTTCTCAATTTCGTCATGGCTGTCGTTTTCGTAGTTTTCGATGGTTCTAAAGCCGATAGTGATGTCAAAATGTAAATCAAAGATGGCGGCTGTGAAAATTTTCTCATATTTCGTCATGGGTGTCGTTTTCGTAGGTTTCCATGGTTCTAAAGCCGATAGTGATGTCAAAATGTAAATCCAAGATGGCGGCTGTAATTTTTTTTTTTTCTCGTCATGTGTGTCGTTTTCGTAGTTTTCGATGGTTCTAAAGCCGATAGTGGGGTCAAATGTAAATCCAAAATGGCGGCTGCAAAATTTTATCTCATTTTTCGTCATGTGTGAGAAAATCCGCCATCTTGGATTTACATTTTGACCTCACTGTTGGCTTTAGAACCATCAAAAACTACGAAAACGACACCCATGACGAAATATGAGAAAATTTTCACAGCCGCCATCTTTGATTTACATTTTTTCTACGTCGGTTCGTATTTTTCTTAATATTATTAAGAAAAATACGAACCGACGTAGAAACGTTTTTACAGGAAGAGGATAGTCAGTACCTGGCAACAAAGGTCAGTTGAACTTTATAAATCTAAATGTATCATTTCTCACGTTATTGTAGCATAAGTTTGTAGCGGTTAGACCGCCACATACAAAAACTACGAAACAAAAAGACATGACGTCACACAATTCCTACATCTCGCAGTTAGAGTTTACTGAGCGAATAACATAGATAAGACTATCCGAAATCAACATACGGGCAGTTGCCCGCCAGATATAACACCCGTCTGGTTGGAGGATCCTCCCTTTTCTATGGTGGATGAGTGAACTTTACACCCTGTTCCTCATACCTCTAAATTGGTGACCCCGAGAATGAACGTCAACGCAGCCTTCGTGCAACTACTTCAGCGTGACGTCATCATCATCACTCCCGCAAGCTTTCGTGAGGCGAGTCACACAGCCAGCCAGCACCCACGGCTTCAACGGGTATCCTGACCACCAGCATGCAGCGAACGCGCATTCCTGGTCATCACCCTCAGCCACATCACCCCGACTCACTGGGGAATCACCGCAATCACCTCAATCACCGCAATCACCTCAATCACCGCAATCACCTCAATCACCGCAATCACCTCAATCACCGCAATCACCACAATCGCCGCAATCACCGCAAACAGTTCCGACCCACCGTGAACTGTGCGGCACCCGGTTCCGACTCACTGGAACCACAGCTGGCACTGTGAAGCATCGCAAGATCCAAGACTCAGCCCACTATCGACCTCCGGTCTCCGGAGGGGAGTGATGTAGCGGTTAGACCGCCACATACAAAAACTACGAAACAAAAAGACATGACGTCACACAATTCCTACATCTCGCAGTTAGAGTTTACTGAGCGAATAACATAGATAAGACTATCCGAAATCAACATATGGGCAGTTGCCCGCCAGACATAACAACCCGTCTGGTTGGAGGATCCTCCCTTTTCTATGGTGGATGAGTGAACTTTACACCCTGTTCCTCATACCTCTAAAAGTTCTTACAACAAGACGGTTTCTTTCCTCGCAAATGTGTTGAAAAACGTCGTATGAAACGCGTGTGCTTTGATCATTACCCACTCGGCTATATTATCGCGCTCGCCTATGGCTCGCGCGAATAATACCGCCTTGTGGGTAATGACCAATACAGCACACTCGTATCACAATGTACTATTAATTACTTTATTCAAAAATGTTATGTTAAAATGCGAGCTTGGCTCATTTTATATTTTTTTACAATGCTTAAAGTCGTTGAAAGTACGATGGATATATTTATTGTAACAGAAACTTCGAGAGTTCGACATCAAAATAGTCAGGATTTAACAGCATCGTCATGTGAAAATACTGTTAACAGCGATACTATGATATTGATTCGATAGTTTGGAGTCCTATATTATCGCCATTAGCGCCATCTATACTATCAATAATTATATAATCACGTGGGAACACTTGAAGTTTTGGGAGTAGAGGTGAAATCAAACCAGAGTGTATTTATAATATTATTATTTACTGTTTTAGAGGTATGAGGAACAGGGTGTAAAGTTCACTCATCCTCTATAGAAAAGGGAAGATCCTCCGACCAGAAATGGTTGTCGTGTATGACGCCCAACGATAGATGTCAGGATCTTATATATTATGTTGAACTTTGCTTGCGCGATGCAGGATTTCGATGCTTAGTTTGCATGTGGCTTCACAGTGCCAGTTGAGGTTCCAGTGAGTCGGAACCGGGTGCCGCATAGTTCGTGGTGAGTCGGAACTGGGTTTCGCTACGTTATGATCCAGTGAGTCGAATGTGGTACAGCGCCGGGTTGTGACTGACTGCTGGCGTCGACGAGGACAGGGTAGAAACGGCTCTGTTGTGGACGAGCCGAAAGTGCAGTGTGCTGTTTCAAAGTTGCTGCTGAGGCTGAAGATGATGACCAGTAATGCTCGTCCGCTGCATGATGGTGGTCAGGATACCCGTTGAAGCCGTGGATGCCGGCTGGCTGTGACTCAATGATTGATGTCGCGATCTTGTATTGAACTTTGCTTGCGCGATGTAGGATTTTTGTGACGTCATGTTTTTGATGTGTAGTTCGCATGTGGCTTCACAGTGCCAGCGGACGAGCATTCCGATTATATAATTATTGATAGTATAGATGGTGCTGATGGCGATAATATAGGACTCCAAACTATCGAAAAAATATAATAGTATCGCTGGTAACAATAGTATTTTCACGTGACGATGCTGTTAAATCCTGACTATTTTGATGTCGAACTCTCGAAGTTTCTGTTACAATAAATATATCCATAGCACTTTCAACGACTTTAAGCATTGTAAAAAAATATAAAAAGAACCAAGCTCGCATTTTAACATAATATTTTTGAATAAAGTAATTAAAACTAATTATAATTTTTTTTATATAGACGACTGCATAATCTGCTTAATAAAACTGGCAATTTTTATATGTTTGCCAGTAAGGATCACGATCATGACAGGTTATTATTTTAGTACTTATTATTATTGATGATTTGAGATACATCGCTTTTCCCCCGGAGCTGGGTATTTTTTAAGCATCCTCCTTTCCTCGTAATAATAACCGGTACGTCCGTGATGTGGTTATAAACGGTTTTGACTGTAATCAAATGCAAACCCAATCTTATCCATATATAATAAAAAATAGCAACAAATTCGTTTTTTAAACTAATATGATAAAGATATTTTTATTTTTTTTATGTTCCTTTGTTTTTTTTGTTTGTAACGAATAAACTCAGAAACTACTGGGCCGATTTAAAAATTCTTTCACTATAGCCTAGCCGGTACTTGCAACGCTTGTTGCCGTCGGTGAAATGAAAGTTCCGGCTAGTTTTGACAAAACGCACATGAGATGGCAATAGCGAGATGATTTGTGATGAGATGAGCGGCCAACTAGTCGCGCGTGGACTGTAGTAGAATGCTCTATTATCACTGAGTAATATAGGCTATAATTTATAAATATATGACGCGGACGAATCCGCTGGAAGAAGCTAGTCATAAAGCTGAGTTTTGTGAACTTTTATCATACCTATAAAATTATTTAATAGGTCGGTTATAAAATAATGTTTGAGCTAAAAAGTTTGTTGGACAAAGGCTCTAGCGCATTCCTAACGTTCAGGAAATGCCTACGCTTCAAGGAAATTTTGCTTAAAGTTCTTTAAGCAAAATTTCCTTGAATCAATTAAATATTATCTCTTACAACCTCAGCTCATTATTATACAGAAAGTAAATTCGAACAAAAACGCCGATGACCGCAATCTCCTTCATTAAAATACTTAGAGACTTTTACTTTTAAACAATTTTGTATAATTACCAGGCACTTAGAGAGTGGCCTTTTGTTTTATCAAATTAAGACATTTGCATTAAAACTAGAGAGAAATCTTAAGCAGTTAGGTCTATCGTCCACGAAAAATTACTATTCAAATACACGCATAGCTCAACTACCTAACTATACGCAAACTCAAATAATGTATGAGTAAACAAAAAGTCACAGCAATATACTGCCCAGTAAGCCGAGAGGCGCTATTTCAATCGGAGTATGTTTTGAGAAATTTGACTTTTTGTAAATTGTAATTTATGGAAACATTTAGGGATATAAAGAACTTCGGAGTGGTTTTTTAAAATGTTTTATGGTAGATAGCGGTAGGTATTTGGCTTGTTAGATGCGAAATTATTATAGCTAAAACATTTAGGGATATAAAGAACTTCGGAGTGGTTTTTTAAAATGTTTTATGGTAGATAGCGGTATTTGGCTTGTTAGATGCGAAATTATTATAGCTATTGAATGGTATAAAAATAAAATAAAAATACACTACAAAGTCAAAAATAACTTTAATTTCGTAAGTCGGTGTCTTTGATTTTCGTTTTTGCCACCGATTTCCGAAATTAAAGTTATTTTTGACTTTGTAGTGTCTTTTTAAAAGCCAGTTGTTTTTTTTTTTTGTTAAAGGTATTTTTCACTTTTTAATTTTGGTACCTACTCCACACAAATTCGAATACCACTACCAGCTATGTAAATAACTGTAACAGGAACTTATCATCATATCATCCACAAGGCTAAGTGAGAAAAATACTTATTATTAAAGCTAACTCAAAAACTACCCTAGCAAAGATAATAAAATTTATGTGGGCCCACCTCTGAAGTATGACCTACCAAACAGAAAACGAATCATCAAAATCAATGCATAATTGGCGGAGTAATCGCTTAAGAAAGGGAAAAAAAAAACATATAATTAAGAACCATCTTTTTTTTACTTTTTTTTTTACCTCTTTTTGAAGTCGGTTAAAAAACTAAAAGGGATAGCGCGGCCATTGCCCTTACCTAATATAATTATCTCCGTAGGAACCCAAACAATTTTTTTTTCTTGTGGTGAGTAAAACAACATAAACTTTAATAAATAAAAACAATAAAATAATATTTTTAAATGTTTTATTAAATATCTTTTTAGTGTCAGAAATATTAAAAAAAATTAAAGAAAATTAATAAACAACAATAATAATATTTGACCCCTGTAACACAGGTTTTTCCTAGCATAGGGGTCATTGATCAATATTTTGTATCAGGCTTTTTTCACGTGTAATCAAGTGTCACCTGTATGGTGTACTTTTTACGTCAGAAATAAATATACTCTATTATACTCAATATAATATCCAATAACAATAAACTATGTAATGGTTTTCGATATTGGAACATGTTGAAGATCACGATCATCGATTCAGGACGTTATCGGACTTTATTTTGAGTTTTTGTTAAATTAAAAACTGCTAGAACATGTAACGTAGGTCAATGACCGCCATTGCCATGCTAAAACGTGACAACTATAGTTTTTACTTTTGTCTTGCCGTTTGTGGCAAGGACTATATCTGTGTATGAGTGAATATTCAGAAAAAGTTCAACTTTGTAGAGCTACGTTTTGGCAATAGGTAGGGATGTTGAGTGGGGGAAAAAAAAGAACTAGGTATATATTTAGTCCGTCTGTAAGTCAGATTAGAAAAAATATGAACTAGACAAGTATTTTTTGCTTTATCATATTTATAAAAATTATTTACATAAAACGAATTAAAGTTGAGGAGTGGGGGCTCGCTAATTCACAAGTCGGTATAAAATCTACCGGAGAGTGACGTCATGCTACATTTTAAGTCAATGTATTGCCGTAATTTTTTGATTACGTAAAAAAGAAAAATACGTGTGCAATATTTTTTAATAATCTATCTGACGGACAAAAAATTGTTTTTGTCAACATACCTATTCATACAATATGCGCTTGATAAGGCTGTCGCAGACAGGCGCGACGTGACTCCGGTGGAACAATTTCTATGCATGAAAACTTTACGGAAATTTTCCTTCCGGTGTCACGTCGCACCTGTCTGCTCAGCCTATACTTTTTTCTAAAGCTCGATGGCCGATGAAGCATGACCCGTCTGAACTTTGTGCAGAAGGCTGCCCAATAACATTTTTTTGGCACCAAACGGTGACATGAGGCAAGTGTGAGTGAGAGAACATGCGCGAAAGTTCGGAGAGGCTATGTTCCGACCGGCAATGGTTCATCGGTCGTATTTTATTGCCTCATTTACATTGTGCAACTGACGCTACTCCTCGCGCTGCCGATGCCGGTCATAATTTCCTAAATACTGCCATAATAGGATCGAGGGTAGTGTGTGATTACATACTGCCCTACCACTCACATAGCTTTCGACTTTCGGCAATGGCAGACGTCAAGATAATTCAGCGTCCGCGTTGTCTTCTTGCAATAATTATTAAAATTCGTCGTTGTAGAAGATGGTGGATCCTCTGCATAACATCGAATGCAAACCATATCGGATGAAATATATTATCGTCTGTACCTGCTCCAGATCACATAGCAGCAGTTCAAAAAAAATTGTGTTTTCATTACTCCACTCGAAGAGCATTTTGGCAGATCGTAAAAACAAAGTGCCGGGTCCAACGTGCTTTCTGAGTCCTCAATACTTGTTCAATAGAAATAGATAGGTACTTAAACATCAATAAGTATTAGTTTAGAAGTTCTGAAATAAGTAGGTAAGTACCTACAAACAATGTTCCTTCCAAGCATTATGTATAACTTTGGAGTATGTTGGACAATTTCATTTCAAAACTTGGCACGGAAGGAGCACTTGTGGGCATGACACGAACGTGCGCGGCGTGTGCTACTTACTGAGAGGGCAGTGGTGGCCCAGTGGTAACGGCACCGACTTACTCTTACTCGTAAGTAAGAAATTATTTACACAAAGTAAAGCGCTTAATTAATAAAAAATAATTTCATCACCACTGCTCTCAAAACGGTGAAGGAAAACATCGTGAGGAAAAAGTGTTAGAAACAAAAATTCAAAGACATGTGACATCTTCCAACCCGCACTGGGCCCGCGTGGTAGATTACAGCCTACTCCCTCTCACAGAGAGGAGTCCTGTGTCCCAGCAGTGGGATAGATAGTGTAGTGTATGTGTGTGTTTATCTTAATGTACTTGTCGCAAAAAATTAAATCAAAATGCTATAGGTTAGTTGTAGGACAGTTTTTCTAACTGAACAGACAGCTGTGTTGCTGAGGAGTTTGTTGCGCCACTTCTTCCCAGCTAATTCAAGTGGAAAAGGAATTGGAGAGGGGCGGGCGCAGCCTAGTTTGAATAAATGACAATAGATTTAGACTTTATATTTGCGTTCTAAAAATCGTCCGAATTTACGTAACTTTCACGTCGCGCGTTCATGCTTAGGTGTTCGTGTCTAGAAACTGTTCTTCAAGAGAATGTCTGAGCATGCAGTGCCTCATTTGTTTGCTACTTTTCAACTTAGGGTCGTCAGTAGAACTCAAAGAGCACTACGTCAAAATCTTCTTACTACGTAGCCGGTACTCAATGAGTACCAAAGCAAATTCACCTCTATTTTACTATTATTTGTATTAATAATCTGTGCTTATTGCGTGTTCCAGATATAAGTATTTAATCTATAAACCATCGATGACATAAAACATGACATGAATGACATTTGACAATAATTCAATTCAATAATTCACTTTTTATACGTGGAAACTTATTATTTTGGTAGTGAAAAATGTAATGTGAGTTTTATTTGGTCTTTAGGTAAGTATATACACGTATTGATTAAACAGGCCTGTTTCGGAGTGCACAGATAGGCTCTCAAAACTCAAATATTCACCAGATACCTAAAATGAAAAATGGCCCTGAACTTTACCAGTTCACGAATGTAATAAAAAACAAACAGTCCCACGAGCCCCGCAACGTGTAAAGTTTTCGTCTTTACGAAATAAATAGAAGTTTACGTCTTTTTCTACGAAGCAAGTTACCTGAAAAAGTAACAAAATATTAAAATTTAAAGAAGAGAATGAAAGAAATAGTATTTATTGAGACAAGTACAGGAGATCACAAACTAAACTAAATCACATTGGGACATAAATAAAAATAAAATAAAAAAACGAAACGAAAAGAGTTGTCGACATAGGATACTTTTATCCCGATATTCCCACGGGATCCAGACGTCCCAAGGGGTCTCGTAATACCCAGTAACTGGGTTGTGGAGGTCAGATAGGCAGTCGCTCCATGTTAAATACTGGTATTCAGCTGCAACCGGTTAGACTGGAAGCCGATGCAAACATAGTTGGGAAAAGGCAGATGATGAGAGAAATAAGTATAGATACCCTTTCTTACAAACTATGCTTTTATTTCGCGATCCAACTTTTTGTTCTATTCAAAATCTTCCCCAAAACGCTCCGCTGTGGTTTAACATAATATCTACTTTACAAAGTTACCTCAATCTGGCCGAAAATTTTAAATAATTTGCAGTACGTCGTCCGAAACAAAATGCTGCCGGTTCAGGAACTTGTCCAAAGCACTTTGCGCCTCCCAGGCCCTCATTAAGTCAGGGCAGTAATCAAATTTGTCACGTTAGACACGGCTATGTCGCATGACAGATTAATGAGGATCTCTTGATAAAAACAATGTTTTTACGAGTTATTGTTAGGTTCGACTAATGAGGGTAGAATTATGTCGGGTTGGGATTTTGAGGGTAGCTTGATATGTTGACGTGGTGGGGTTAATTCATGTTTTGAAACGTTGATTTTTCCTTTTTTATGATAGACCCAGTGTTACTTTTCTTACAAAACGTCTATTATTGTTTTGTGCATGAATCGAGCAGTTAGCACTGAAGTCAGTGCCAAATGCTTAGTTGTTACGCCGATTTGAGTGATATTTCAAATGCTAGTGTTCAATAATATTAAGAGGCATGTACTAGTGCCAAACCACAATCTATCAAATTATGTCAGTGCAGAAGCACAGATTAATATCTGTGGCAGAAGGCCAATTATTGTACATAAAAAACGTTCACATTCTAGTCGTATCTGTCAAACTTGTCAAAAATGTTGGTATATTGATTGATGTTTTTTTGACAGATTGCGAATGAGATGCGAATGCGAACGTTCTTATAAATTACTGGAATTGCCCCTCTGTTATATGCCCTTGATTAGGCACTGAAAACACTAAAATTGCTAAGACCAACGATCTATTATAGTGGTCGCAAGCGCTATACTGTTGAGCATGAGGTTCTTGGTTCGATTCCCAGTTGGGGCAAAGTGTTAGTGGGTTTTTCCATCTGGGATTTCTCATTTCATCATCTGGGATTTCTCATTTCATTTCATCTGGGATGGCAATAGGCTCGCCCCCTATTACATAGGACTTAAACATATCTGGCGAAATGTGGGTGTACTACCTATAGGCAAACCTCTGCCGAGCCCTTTGGAGATTACAGGCGTGAAGTTATATTATGACTATACACTGACAACAATGAAATATTAATCAGCTCTAGTTCGCCCTCAATTCTCAACCATTGATGTTCGTTTTAAGTAACGTATGAAATAAAATGAAAAATTACCCGTTCGCACTTTGGATGCGTTTTTGTACGAATTACACTCGTGCGTACACGTACGACCAAGGTCGTAAGAATTATGTGCTCACACTCTGTATACGTTTTTCTTACAACTAAATTGTTTTCGGACGTCGGAACTATACGTACGTATACGTACGGTGTAGCAGCGAGTGCTGCGCAGGGTAGGCTGTGCAGGCTGCTAACTGATAGGTAGATAGTTAATAATTGAAACAGCTAGGAAAGTTAATACATATATTTTGTAAGTACAATTCTAGGTCGTGGGTAAGTCACTTTGTTCAGAGTCACTGTTCTGTCCCGAGCACTATCACATAATGTTATAGGAGGTACCGTCCTTGGCAACACGTGGTAGACGTGGGGGGCCTGCTCAGGGCAGGCTCAGCAGGTAGGCCAGACGCCCTCAGCAAATCGACAGGTAGCAGGCGCCTGTCAGCACAGGCTCACGGCGGTAGGCCGCAGGCTTGTCAGTGTAGCGTTGTCAAGGGTCTTAACTGAAAAATAGTCGAGTGATGATAAAACATCGTTTTTAGTAAGTTCATAGCACATCACTAAAAGTGTCACAACACTGGTTCTTCCGGGGACGCTCTGCCATTTCACTTCCCGTTTGCTTAGCTGGTGGAAGCTATTCCCTGACCCTCAAGACTCTGTGTGCCCCGACCTAGGGTGAGTTCCACATTACTTTGGATACCAGATCCGCTGCGCTGGATAACCTATAATGACTGTATTATCTGTGTAGTTTGTGATTCCGCGGTTGTCAATGTCGGACGCGCGGCTAGGTGTTTTCCAGCGCAGAGGAGATTGTAATCTATGTGTCTGTGCTGCTGCATCGAGGTGGTGTAGTACCCTATACTGTGTTATTGTGAGTGATTAGTGAGCCATCTGCTATGATCACGTTACTTTGTGTTTCATACTTAACCTAACTTTGCATCTGCGAATGTGCCACGCTATGCTGCAAACTCTCTGCCTGTAAACCGCTGCGATGTGCTGAGCTTTCACCTACTATGCTTCCCACTCCGTTCCTTGGCTTAATATGGGGAAGAAGCTAGAAGCTCGAACATCGCATGCGGCTTGCTGTTGTTTGCGCCGCATCTAACATGCGCTCCCTGTGGCGCTTCCAGGGTTCTACGTACGGGCTGAGGTCAGGTGCCATTGCACTAACCTGCTACGAGGATACGCTTGTGCTGCACGCTACCTGCGCACGCCACCTGTGCGTCCTTCCTGCACCCGCTGTCTGTGCGCGCTTCCTGTGCGCGCTTCCTGTGCGCGTTCCCTGTGCGCGTTCCCTGTGCGCGTTCCCTGTGCGCGCCACTTGCGCCCGAGGCTGACAAGCCTGCGGCCTACCGCCGTGAGCCTGTGCTGACAGGCGCCTGCTACCTGTCGATTTGCTGAGGGCGTCTGGCCTACCTGCTGAGCCTGCCCTGAGCAGGCCCCCACGTCTACCACGTGTTGCCAAGGACGGTACCTCCTATAACATTATGTGATAGTGCTCGGGACAGAACAGTGACTCTGAACAAAGTGACTTACCCACGACCTAGAATTGTACTTACAAAATATATGTATTAACTTTCCTAGCTGTTTCAATTATTAACTATCTACCTATCCGATAGCAGCCTGCACAGCCTACCCTGCGCAGCATTCGCTGCTACATCAGCCTCGGGCGCAAGTGGCGCGCACAGGGAACGCGCACAGGAAGCGCGCACAGGAAGCGTGCACAGGAAGCGCGCACAGACAGCGGGTGCAGGAAGGGCGCACAGGTGGCGTGCGCAGGTAGCGTGCAGCACAAGCGTATCCTCGTAGCAGGTTAGTGCAATGGCACCTGACCTCAGCCCGTACGTAGAACCCTGGAAGCGCCACAGGGAGCGCATGTTAGATGCGGCGCAAACAACAGCAAGCCGCATGCGATGTTCGAGCTTCTAGCTTCTTCCCCATATTAAGCCAAGGAATGGAGTGGGAAGCATAGTAGGTGAAAGCTCAGCACATCGCAGCGGTTTACAGGCAGAGAGTTTGCAGCATAGCGTGGCACATTCGCAGATGCAAAGTTAGGTTAAGTATGAAACACAAAGTAACGTGATCATAGCAGATGGCTCACTAATCACTCACAATAACACAGTATAGGGTACTACACCACCTCGATGCAGCAGCACAGACACATAGATTACAATCTCCTCTGCGCTGGAAAACACCTAGCCGCGCGTCCGACATTGACAACCGCGGAATCACAAACTACACAGATAATACAGTCATTATAGGTTATCCAGCGCAGCGGATCTGGCATCCAAAGTAATGTGGAACTCACCCTAGGTCGGGGCACACAGAGTCTTGAGGGTCAGGGAATAGCTTCCACCAGCTAAGCAAACGGGAAGTGAAATGGCAGAGCGTCCCCGGAAGAACCAGTGATGTGACACTTTTAGTGATGTGCTATGAACTTACTAAAAACGATGTTTTATCATCACTCGACTATTTTTCAGTTAAGACCCTTGACAACGCTACAACGGCTAAGTTGCACCCAGTCTGCGCGCTCCCTTTGTACTTGGAATGTCGGGATCGTTCATGCGTGTACGCACGAGTGTACAAAAACGCATCTGAAGTGCGCGCGGACTAAAGCACATGCTGCACTAGGAACGAAGGTAAGTTCGTTTATCTTCGCTCATGTAGCTACCGCGTCTTTTCTTACTTCTTCGGTTCATAGTTAGCAGTGTAAAAGTGAATTCAAGTATGCAAACACGTGGTAACCATATGAGCGAAGCTAAACGAAACCTTCGTTCCCAGTGTGGCCTGCGCTTTAGAAAAGTCGAATTTATTACTATTGAAGAAACATGATAACTACCTACTCAATGCAATTACTTTAGGCTGTAGATTTCACTTTGAAAGCCCTGTCGTGTCCATTACGGTCTATAAATGACGTGAGGTGAAATTAAATTGTCCTGTAGACCTGAATTTAAAATTTTCAACCAATAAAATACATTTCAATTTTATTTTTCAACCAATAAAATACATTTCAATTTTATTTTTCAACCAATAAAATATCTACGTTTTTATGTGACGGCCATTTTAATACTTAAATGAATATTTTTTGGGTTGTTTTTCGTTTGACATTTTATGTTTTCTGTTTCAAGTGTTATTTTATTTACTTCGGTGTACGGTACATTTGTTGTTACAATGCACACAGGGCCATGTGGCCAGGGTCGGTCCATAACGATGCCGTCAAATAACAATAACCTTACATAATAAGTATTATGGTCTTTCGTAGTCTCTCAAATTAATGAGACGGCGCGCCGTCTCATTAATTTGAGAGACTACGACTACTCGACTACGACTACGACTACTCTTTAAAGTTGTTCAAACATTGAACGGAAATCGCGCGCGGCCTTCCGCGCTATGTTTAGACGACTGCCGCGCGCGAACGCTTCTGTCTACCTGCCGCGCACAAACATTTTTAGGAAACATTCATCACTAGTGTCTGGACGTATTTATGCCGTCGTATTAAAGGCTAGGTAGTATTGCCAACTAAAGTGCACGGCGGGTCTCGGATATGCCGCGCAGTACTGCCGCGCAAACATTCGTCGTTTTAGTCCTAACTAGAGCGCGGCAGAAATGTGTCCTGCAAACGCCGCGTGTTGCTGCCGCGCTCTTGCTGCTCAATGTTTGGACACACCTTTACAGATTTTACAATAAAACATAACACGTAAACTGATCGAATGGCGTCCAAGGACTGGAAGATGAAATGTCGGTCGTCCGGCGGCGAGATGGGTGGGCGACAGTGTTGCCATCGCGGGTTTCTACCCGGGATGAGGGTGGCACAGGAGCATTGATTTACATCCGTCACCTCACACTCCAGGTCCAGTTGAAAACCAGAGTCAGGCACTAGTTGTCTGGCATTTTTGCTGAACTGGGCCTATTTGGCACAGCCGCGAGGCACACATTCCTGCTTTCACGAACTTTACGCTTGTTATTTTATTTATTTTTGATTTTTTTCTACTTGTAGTGCAATATTTTGTGTTGTGTGCCTTATCTGTGCTAAATAAATGTATTTTCTTTCTTTCTTTCTTTCTTTCTTTCTATTGAGATTGGTAAAAGAAAAGAGAGAGGTCTTTGCCTAGCAGTAGGTGAAGTCGGGCTGTGGATAATGAGACGTAACCCCGCCCCTGATACTGACGCGGCTGCGGTGGCGTTATTTCACGTCACTAGTTATAATAACTGGCTACGGGGCATGTAGCCGAATAGCTAGTTTCGAGTCAAACGGTAAACACATTTTCGTTGCAGTTGGTCCTTCCCTTCACACTTTATTCAGGCTTATAAAGTATGAAGGGAAGTTTATTTGTATTTGTGATACGTTAATCATGTAACCATAGCTACAAAAACTTAAAGCTTGTGAATGAAACGTAGTAAGTAGATAAGAATTTCATATTTTCGTTTCGTAAATAACTGTAAGGCTGCCTGTCCACCGGAACGGAGAGGAGAGGAGAGGAGCGGAGATGTGTCAATATTAACCAATACAATCAAAACTCCGCTCCAGAGGTGCGATTCTATTGGTAAATTTTGGCACATCTCCGCTCCTCTCCTCTCCTCTCCGCTTCAGTGGACAGGTAGCCTAATACTTCGATAGAATCACCATGTCGAAAAACCGATTTATAACAGAAATCCCCAAATCCCCAAAAGACAAATCACAAAAACCAAAAAATGTTCCCAAAATTGTCTTTCTTCATCTTTGAAATGGTCTTTCTCCATACATACCTATTATACCTACTGGTACCTATTATTAAAAAAATGTGACATAATTATCATAGTCCAAGTCCCAAAATGGAAAACAAGTCAAGATCGAGGAGATCGATCGAAAAGCCGGCATTGATTTATTGTGACTTTGATATTTAAATGATTCCAAGGAAAAGATGTCAGTAGGTGGGTCAACAAAATTCTAAGAACATAAACAATTTAGAACTAGATAGGTAAGCGTATAATTTTCTAATTGTATAAATAGAATTGAAATCTATCTTCGTTAGTAAAGCTAGTCAGCTTTCTCAACAGAAACTTAGTTTAAAAGTACTTAGAATTAATTACAAAAGAATTTAGTGCGAGAAAACTGAAATAGTTACCACTTTCATTCAATTCAAGGAATTACAAAAGAACCCTTTTTGTTAATAAACTAGCTTCCACCCGCGACTCGTCCATGTGAATTTTCTTGTTTAATATAAAATATTATTTTAGCGTTCTTTCAGATATTTTTTTTGATCGGCTCCTAGGCGTCGTGGCGTGAAGCCCCTGCTCCTTCCTCAAGAATTGGGCTATTACATACGACCGGTAGTTCCAGAGATTTGCACGTTCAAATAAACAAACAAATTCTTCAGCTTTATTATTAGTATATATTCATTGCCTTTGACTTTAAAACGCACTTAGTTAATTGCCTAAGTGAAATCTTAAAAGTGATCAAATTTTAGCTAGTTATCTTTAGCTAATTTTAGCATTCAATTTCGCTTTGATTAGTGTGGCTTCAAATAGAATTATTTTTCACCAGATGAATGGTTTTGGAGTTCAAACCTTTATTGTATTAAATCTGTTATCTGTTCCATCGTTTAGTCGAGATTATCTTTCAACTCTTTTGTCTTAAGACTTATTTGTGTTAAATAAATCTTAAGATCTTAGAATGCAATTTAAATGGCAACTTTTACTTATACAACGATTACCTACTAAAGCTATGTTGAAACTTTCGTTTGTTAAAGACGTTGTGGCGGCATCTTCGCCACATGCGAATTACGAATCACACTGACTTCATGCAAAGTCCTGCATCGCGCAAACGAAGTTTACCGCGCGCCTAGCATATATACAACGTCCCCACATCTATCGTAGGGCAGTAGTCCTCCAGACCTAACACCCGTCCGGCCGGAGGATTCTCCCTTTTATAAACAATATGTAAAAAAAACCTGTCCGATCCAAAAGGGGCACATAGGTAGGGTACTGCAATAAAATGACCAAACTGTAATATTTTTTTAAATTATTATTGAAAATAAAATAGTTATTGCTCTTTAAAAATCACATTTTAGTACCAAAATTACCCCAAATCCATGACTAAATTTGCAAATTTTCAACAGGTGTCATCAGTTGTGACCGCATGTTATATTTTGAGTTTTCTTTTTCTTTTTTCCTGAAAACGTCCGCTCACGGATCGGACAGTGTTTTTTTTACATGTCGTTTATGATGAGTGAACTTTACACCCAGTTCCTCATACCTCTATAACCTTTATAAAAATAGAAGAAAATGGACACAAATGTGAAGCTCTTACTTTGTCTTTAGTAGATAGATCGTTTTCGCGGCTAAATTAGGTAACCATTTATAGGTAAGCTTTGGCAGAACCGTTACTAGGTACTGTTCAAGTTTTAGCCTGCGTGGCTTTACCACGAAACCTTCCCGAATATTTCATAAGCTGCCGGCATCTTTATGAGATTTAAAAAAAATATATTTACAAGGATACAAAATAATAGAGTAACAGCTTGGAGAGATGACAGCCCGCGTCATGATAAAATAATGAGAAGATTCTTTGATAGAAATAATTATCATATTGATGATTTGGTAGTACCTATAAGGGCGTGAAGCCCAACCAAAATTACATTACGGAATTCGTTGTATGACATTAATTACATAAACAATTTCACGATAGTATTGTACGTTGCAAAATAAAGCTTTGATGCTGACGTGCCATATTATGACTTCAGTAATACTGTAGCTTTAACGATAAATACTAATTATTTCACGAAACAAGTTGCACTGTTAACAAAACGAGTTTCGTGAAAATAATTTTACCATGCATGCAATTAATTAATGTTGCAATTTAAATTCGCCAGTACCTTAGAAAATAAAAAGAGTATACGTGTCGGCATTCCGGGAACTAAATCCCAGATTATAGAAACCTTTCTAGGGAGCGAGTACTCACAGGCAGCACATAAACAATATAAGTTCACTCGTTTTATCTCTTCGATGGAGAGTTAAAAGATCTTAACAACATGACGAATATAGACATTATATTGTACAAGTGGTAAGTAAAACTCTTATGAGGGTTCGTTGTTTAGAAAGAACTTGAAACTCCTGTTTCAGGATACTCTTGGGTACTCTTGAAATTGTACACGTTGACTGAAGTTCCCACGTGTTTCGTTGTTTGAAGATCTTGTAATAGAATACTGTTTATAAACAGCTTTGTTTCCGAAAGTGTAAATAAGATTGTTTTGACATATTTTTTGTCCGTTTGTTTATGAAATATTAATTAAAGTAACTGTTTCTTGTTAATGTTGGCGTATAATGTCCCAGTATGGGGCTGTCCCACCTATCATCTATAGTTTTTAGAATGCTGTTGGAGCTGGCGCGTACCTTGCGCATATAAATAGAAGTGCAACGTTTGCGCATGATGGCGTGAAAGCCATCTATTCTCGCCTCTGTGAACATGCCGGAAGTACACATCTATCGTGACGAAGCTTCGCACAGTGATACGATACACGCAGATGTGGCCAACCATTATCGGTTATCGTCGCGATAGTTCGGGCTACTTAGCACTTATCGCCCGGGTGGCGGTACATAACATAATAAACGTGGCGGAAGTCGCAAATGTGACCACCGCGCGATAATTTTTTAGCGAGCAAAACAAACGAAGCTTCAGCACGCATTGCTTTGTCACAATAAACACAGATGCGGTCGCAGCATTAGGGAAAGACTGTGATGGTTCGATCATATTATGTGGTGTTTGTGAGCAAATCTTGGAGGAGCTCGTGGCTAAGTAATAACAAGCCGCACGGGTCGATCCACCAGGTTAAGCTACGCTTGCCGGGGTTGGTCAGTGGATGGGTGACCATCTTCACATACCGAGACTCCTCCGTGCCTCGGAAAGCACGTTAAGCCGTTGGTCCCGGCTGTCATTCGTGGATCTTTGACAGTCGTTACGAGTCGTCAGAAGCCCGAAAGTCTGACACCAGTTTTACTAAGGGGTATCGTATTACCCAGTTACTGGGTTGTGGAGGTCAGATAGGCAGTCGCTCCATGTAAAATACTGGTATTCAGCTACATCCGGTTAGACTGGAAGCCGACCCCAAGATAGTTGGGAAAAAAAGGCTAGGAAGGTTTTGTGAGCAAATCTTGATTTGGCTCGTTCATCATCATCATCATTTCAGCCAAAAGACGTCCACTGATTTTTATTTATTTCTGGTTATACGAACTATTTTTATTGTTAGTTTTAGATGCTCCTTTTAGTTTTTTATTACTGTTTGTATTTCCTGTGCGTGTCCCAAATAAAATATTTTTCTTTCTTTCTTTCTTTCTTTCTTTCTTTCACTGCTGAATATAGGCCTCCCCCAAGCACCGCCACTTCGACCGATTCTGTGCTTCCCGCATTCAGCGG
Source organism: Conistra vaccinii (assembly GCA_948150665.1). NCBI lineage: Eukaryota > Metazoa > Arthropoda > Insecta > Lepidoptera > Noctuidae > Conistra > Conistra vaccinii. The sequence continues at coordinate 19,894,884 of OX411318.1, forward strand.
ATTCTTAATTTGGCTTGTTGCCTTATCGATTTAAGATTAAACGTCTACTTATTGACTTAAGCAAACAGGCAGAAAAACATTCTCGCCTTTTACTGGGTAATATAAATGTTAGACAAATATATTTAAGACTGTGAATGAAAATAAACATGTCACTCAACAACTTTTTCACTATGCTTTTAGGCGAAGACAAGGGATTTATGTTGTGTTTGCGTTGGTGTAAAGATAATATATATTTTGTCAAGGTCAGAGAGAATTTACGAGGCTATTTTAAGTTTGCACTGAACTTGAACCTAGATTTTTTTTATCGGATATTTTTTCTTTGTCAACGTTTTTGTTTTATTTACTTTTTGATGGAAATTTAGAAAAAAAAACATCTTACAAAACCTAAAGGGAATACCTGTCCTTCAAGCCTTCAAAATTAGGATAGCCGGCCGTAAAGCACCTTTGACGCACTTTGGTTCTTTCTTTTCAGTGGCCAATACAAAATTGTTTTCATTAAAAAATATTTAAATATAAAAAATATATTTTTATGCTTAGTTGTTTTGGTCACGTTAAGAGGATGAATGAAAGGCGACTAACAAAAGGTATTTACAAGGCAGATGTGAGAACCGCCGGGAGAGGGTATCCCCATACCCTTGGCCATATTGGTGATGTCCTTCAGAAAGGTTAGGTGCGTAGTACTCGCAACCGGCGAGCGTGTATGTCCAGAACTCCAGATGTATGAACGTAAACGAGGCAAAAGGAGTATGTAAGGATCGTAGCGGGTAGTTTCTGCCTACCCTCAAGGAAAGCAGGCGTGAGTTTTTGACAGTGTGTGTGTATTTAAATTAAATATAGGCAGATAAATAAAGCATTTATTTCACATCCATCTCGTATCATCCAAAGACACTGTGACACTGACATTTCGTTTAAAATAAGTTTTTATTTTTACTAATTTATTTATCTTCTATTTTGTGTAGGTACTCGTGGAAAGTTAGTAACTGTTATTTGAAAATATTGTAAAAGCCAATTACTTTTAAAAGAGTAACGGTGGAGTTTCTTGCCGGCTCTTCTCCATAGGAAACGACAATTGGAACCGTGCACCTAGCTTCTGACGTTTCATAAGTATAACCATGTAGGGTTATGTGAAATAAAATATTTTGAATTTGAATTTGACGAGCCTTCAGATGTGCTCAACAGAAAAGTTTGTCTAGATTCAAGTAATGAGAACTAAGTTTTAAGTCCAGAACAAGATACTTAGACCTTGTTATAGTTCACCAAGCAAATACACACCTTACGAAACTTTGCAAATTAACAAACACTGACAATATTATTTAATATACTAGCTATGCTTAATACTTCATCAGCAACTTAACTTAATGAGACAAAGGCCCAAACTCATTAGGAGCTCCTAACTAAACATACTAATTAGTGGTGGTGTGTAATGAAGTATGTTTATGGTCTACGGGGCCACAGATAATATAATACTATACCAGAACAGGGTAAGTGATGTATGTAAATTATATGGTTGGATCGCTTTAGGCTTGTTATCTTTGAACATAAGACGGGTTAATACTGGCGGTATCTTGGTGTTAATTATATGAACAGAGTTAAAACATAGAGGTGTTGTAGTTCAAACATTTTTGATGAACAAAAGTTGGCCTTACTCGTTAGTACTCATTTTGGTTGCTACGGCGTAGCGGTCGCTACGCAGGCTACACTTTCGTAGCAAACGTAGCAAATGTTTTGAAACGTAGTGGATTTAATTAGTATACATTAGTATCACATATAATATTATATCAGTAGCAAGTTGTATATTGGGTACGGTAACTATTGTGTTCCCCTTTTTCATAATGTATTGTTCTTTATTATTAAAAGCATAACTAGTGTATTAAAAACATTGGCCGTTAAGGAGTCCTATTACATATTTTACGCAAATTCATGATTTTTGACGCTCTAATTTTCAGCAGCAGTATGATATTTTAATAATTTAATTATGTATAACGATAGTGCCATTCTCTTTCTTGTTAGTTGGAGCACTATCGTTATTATAATCAAATAATTAAAGTATTTTACTGCTGTGCTAAAATTACAGCGTTAAAAATGAATGAATTTCCATTAAAAAATATAATAGGATTCTTAAGGTGGACAGCCCCTTTATGAGGCACTGGATGCGGAGGCACGTGCCAACATGTGTTGAGCCACGTATGTATTCATTTGTAGTTAGGTTAGTTTGTAAGTTTTACTAAAATAGTTTCTAAGTCTTTGTTACTAATACTATATGGATTATATGTGATTTTTATGCGTGATCCGAAATAAATGAAATAATAATTAAAATAATTAAAATTCAGAAAGCAGTACTCCTGGACACGGCTCGCATTGTCAGAAGGTTCCTCTGTCTGGAACCCTGACCGCCGGTAGCTTGGAGCTTGGACCCTGTTCCCGATACCGGTGGGCTACTAAGTTTTATATTTTTAAATGTTTTTATAATTTTTATTTTAATATTTAAAAATGTAATTTATATTATATGTTTAAAACTGAATAAAGAAAATAATTAACATTACAATTTATTGCTTAGTTCTACGAGAACTTTTGTAATCTTAGGAACGCTCGATCACTATTCAAAATATTCTCCTTTCACCAAAATTGCATATAAAAAGTAAGTTAATACTGTAAACAAACACACCTAGCACGTTTTCCTAGGATTTACGTGACACACAAAATATTCATGGAGTTACCGAATAAGGAAAACAGAACAGAAAAGCCAACAGATTTACACACGCGAAGGTCGTTGCTATATTAGTAGTTTTTTTTACAAAAACCTCCCAATTTGTGGTGCCAGATATGGGTACGACTGAAGAACTGTTTTATCCTTACAGGACTGAGCAAATTAACTTAAGTAACTTTGGATTTTGTATAAAGTTAGTTTTGTTTTCAATCGTTCGTTGAAAATGAGTTTTGAAATAGATTCTCAGGTCTTATTAAAGATTTCACTTTACTTTCCTGTGTAACCTTTTTACAAATGTTACAGTGGTTAGTGGTTAATGGTTAGGTGTGGGAACACACCTATAGTGTTCCCACTGCTTTGACACACGCCTTCTATCTACGAGAGGGTGAGCCGTAATCCACCACGCGGGCCAGTGCGAATTGGTAGATGCTATGTCTTCGAAATTTTGGTTTTAGAACATACCGGTTTCCTCACGATGTACTCCTTCACCGTTTTGAGAGCAGTGATGATGAAATAATTTACACAAAGTAAAGTGCCCGTCTGTCGAGTCTACGACCTAAAGTTCTATGTTTATTCGGTAGAACATCAGTATTTATTCTACCTGACCTCGTGGCCTAGGAGTTACAGCGTTATACCGATATGGATATTCTGAGAAAAGGGTTGGCCGACTTTCGAGCCTACCTGCAATATTTTGTTATTACGGTTCTCGCAAAAAGGTAGTTTTAGTACGTACAACTTTAGGTATATATTTCTAACACAAGTCTAACCTAAGGCTATTTTCTCAACAAGGTTGGGGTCGGTTTCCATTCCAAACAAATTCGACTGATTTTCATAATTTTACACGGTCTACCAACCAGGCAAAATATTATTAAAATTTAGCTTAATATTTTCCACAAAGTTCAAACAAAATAATTATAAATATACAATTTGAATGGTACAAAAGAGATAATATAGTTTTCTTTGAAGTCGAGAGGAAAAATATCCGTTCTACTAGCTTTACCATAATTGGCTACATTGCTCAGCATTATATCAGTGTCTCCAGTAAAAAAGGGCACAACTCAAATTCGTCACTTTTCAGGAGAGGCAAAAAACAACACTTTTAATGTTTTTTAGTATTTCGCAATTAAAATCATAATTGCTTTCGAATTAGTATTGTAGATAAAAAATTGCTCTTTCATTTAATAGTAATCACTTCCACATTCAGTCACTCCTACTATATTTTTTTTAGTTTTTCTCGAGTTGTTCCCTTGTTAACGAAGTGTTAAGGGAATAACGTTAATTATACTAGTCAGGTTGGTCGTAATAAAAGTAATATTGCGAGTTATTCCCTTATTTTATAAATGCCTAAGGGCCTATATCGCGATGTCCGAATACCCACTACTTACCGAATAAATTCAAAAATGGAACAGAATTTGTATGAAATTATCTACCAAGTAAGTTAATAGGAACTTAATCGTAGGTGGTGAAACAGGCGCTAAGACAAATATAGTAACGACTTATTTCCTTCTGCTATCGATCGAACAAAAAATCTATAATTAAAACAATAGTCTAGAAAATCTTTTATTTAAATATTTATTAAATCTACACTTTAAATAAAACACCTAACAGTAAAAGAGATTGTAAAAATGAAAAAGGATGAAAGTAAGAAAAGCGCCTATAACAGGAAGTTCTCTACAGGTAAAAGGATAACTACAGGGCCAATGTGTTAAGCTGTTCTGGAAACAGATAAGATTGGCTCATGGAGTGACAGGACCATCGAGAAGGATTATTATAAGAGCAGAAGATGGATGTTTACTAAACGAAGAATGAAAGGTCTTGGACACTAGAAGGGATACTTTGGAAGTTTATTCAGTTGTCAAGATAGTGTGCAAGGAGTGGGTAACTGGACAGAAGCAAGTTTTGAAGACTCTAGCTCAGATGCACGTGATGGAAATGAAATAGAAATAGATGAGATTGTAATAGTGTTGAAAGGAATGAACATTGGGAAGCTCAGGGAATGGCAGAGTGTCTGCTGAAATACTGAAGGCATGTGACGGGGTGGGAGCAAGCCTGTTGTGACGGATCTTTAATATGTGTTGGAGAAATGGCCATGTGCCGGATACAAGGTGGTTTTTTTGGTGCAAGGCTGTAATCGTACCACTTTATAAGGGAAAAGACTCTCAGCAGCAGTCCAAAAACTGTCACGGCATTAGTCTTTTGAGTGTTGTCAGCAGACTCTTTGCGAAGGTTTTAATAAATAGAGTGATTAGAGCGATAGATGAGAAAATATTGGATGTGCAGGCGGGATTTAGATAGAAAATCGGCTGTATGGATCAGATCTCTTTAAGGTGCATATAGGCGAAAAACATCTGACAAAGAACAAGAAAGTCTAGTGTGTTTTCTTTGGCTTGGAGAAGGCCTATTACATGGTGTGGAGGGAAGAACTGTGGTCAACACTATCTGTGTACGGTGTGGACTGGCGCTTGGTACGGGCACTTTAATATTTCCACAAGGATACCAATGCTTGTGTTAAATGGGGTATGCTTAGACTGGTTTTGCATCTCAAGAGGTGTTACGCAGGGCTGTCACGTCACCGTGGATGTCCAACATGCACACGGATAGTTTTTTGCTAAATTTGAAAGGGGGTGAGTGCGGATTGAGCATTAATGATTTGCCTGTCAAATACCTTCTCTACGCAGATGATCAAGTTCTACTTACATCGTGAGCTGAACAGTTGCAAGACATGGTGACTGTGATGGATGAAGCATATAATTTGAAAGGGATGAATATAAATGTGAATAAGACGAAGCTTATGGTATTTGAAACAGAAGAAGATGTATCGGTGTGTGATATAAACATAAATGATAAGAGTATGGAGAAAGTAAGTGTAATAATGTATTTGGAGAGTCAGTTTACAAGGGATGGAAAGATTGAAGAAGATGTGGAAAGGAAAGTAAATGCGGGAAATAAAGTGAATAGTAGTAGTGGTAGTAGTAGTATACCTATACATGCGATTGTGATCAACCAGTCGATGCCCAAAATGTCTCGACTAGCTGTTCACAATGGGGTGCTGGAGTGCTGGTGCCTATGTATGAAGTGAATGTTGGGTGTGGCAGAAGAAGCATAAAAGTAGAATAAATGCTGTGGAAATGCGTTCCTTGCAAAGCATGTGTGGCGTGACTATGAATGATAGGCTGTAAAATGGTGTGATAAGGCAACGGTGCGGTTTAAAAGACGATGTAGTGACAAAAATTGAAAAGAGTATGCTTAGATGGTTTGGTCATGTTGAGAGGATGAATGAAAGGCGAGTAACAAAAGGTATTTACAAAGCAGATGTGACTGAAAATACCGGAAGGGGACGCCCTAGAAGGACACATAGTGACCTAATTGGTGATGTTCTTCAGAATGCTCAGGTACTCGTAACTCGTGCGTGTATGACCAGATGTATGAACGTAAACGAAACAAAAGGAGTATGTAAAGCTAAGTGAGTTTATATATGTATATACATAATGTTTAAATAAAAAATTTCAATTGTCCTCGCTGTCCTCTTCATTGCCCGGTACAAAACTTAAGTCAGGATCGTCTTCTTCTCTTTGCTGTTCTGAAGTCAGCAAATTCTTATAGAAATAATGATATTCTGTGTATATAGATGGTAGAAGTCTCATTATATATTTGAATACTAGCTTAATGATGTTATATCACTTTTAAAAGCTTGAAAATTAATACGCGTAACACTAATTTAATTATTACAAATGAAATTATCAAATTACAAAATTAAGGAATAAAACGACTTATTTCTAAAAACAGTACACCACACGCTAATCCACCAATAGCGATAAAGTGTTTAGTGGGGATATACCGCTTGAGACTTCCTAAAGCAAACGCAACAAATGCACTTGTTCCCTTTCAAACATGCTTACCAAAGGGATTATCTACATTTATTTCTTACTATATTTAAAAAACTTTGGAACTACATGAGTTGTGTCTTTTTGTAATTAAGTTAACTGTATTTATGCCTTTTAGTTCGATTGTGTTTTGGGGTTTCTTGCAGTTATGTCTATTAAGCAGTGAAATTTACTTGATATCTATAGATGTGCCTTTAGACGCAGTCGAGTTATGCCTTTGATATATTACCAAAAAGTATGTTAGGATGCAGCTAGAGTTATGTCCTTTTGATATGTTATGTAACAGAACACGTAGATTACAATGGTGCTATAAAAACAAAAGGGCATAACTCGACTTATGCCGTTTTTGACTGGAGGCACTGATATATGAACGTAGTAAAATAAAAAGTTTCCTTCAGTAATAATATCAGTACCGTTCTAAATCTATTTCAGTGGCAGAAGTAATATCCTTTAGTAGGGTATTAGGACGGCTTCTTCCTAAGTATTGGTAGCTAATAGTCTCCCAGTAAAGTTCTAGTTAGTCTGACGACACACAATGCCGGATTTGAGTCCAACTATGTTGCTGGCTGTAATTGCAGCAGTAGGTATTAAACTAGTACGGATTCAGCTTTGAGGGCAATATTACTCAGAAGTCGTATGTAGGTTGTCATTTGACATAACACACATATATATTTGATATACACTCGGTCTAGACTGGGACCAGCTTTGCTAACGGGGCATAGCCTTCGCTTCGCAAAGTTTTGTTGACACAATTGGTTCAGCATAAGATTTTAGACCCACGGGTTCGGTCAGGATTGACTGATATTAAAATTTAATAGAGATTGAGATTAGTAAGAATGGAGTAAGTAGGTTTTTTTAGATTTTCTTATGTTTCTCGTTTGAACTATTCCCTCCCTTTGACTCAATACCGTCCGATGGGGTAAAGGTTCTTTTTTCTTCTCTTCTGGGCGGATGTGAATTGTCACGTCATCTTGTTTGCTCGTAAAAGGCTGTATCGCATCTTTTTCAGCACTTTTAGTGCGACGAGGTTTAGGCATGACGACGATTGTTTGTGTGGGTGCACATTGGCATATGTTAATATTTAATTTTAACTGACAATAATTGTCGTGGTGTCAGATTATCGCGATTCGTTCGTCCTGACTTAAGCTTTCTCTTGCAAGAGACAGACCTCATATTGTAGTTCTTCCTTTTATTATTTATGCTTTTATTCAAGGGTAGGCGTAGATCATGTGAGGCGACCTTATGTTGTACAGGCTGATAGAAAAATAACTCTGGTTGCATTTGCAACCAGTTATTTTCAAATGACAATAGCGCTTGTCAAATGACAAGCGAATTTGAAATTAATTTTAAATAAAAAATCATAGGTTTATTTTTAAGAAAAAAACGAACCTTAAAATCGATGCGTAGAAGAGTGCACGTTTCTCTGAGATAAGATGACAAATATGTATTAAATAAATATAATATAAATTGATCATTTATTGCTCTACAAGCTACCGCTGTTCAAGTGCTACAGTACCTAATAATGATAATATGATATTGGATTTTCATCAAGTTTGAAGTATATAAAGCAGAAATGTAAAATAATACTTTGGAAGTCAAAAAACTTTTATGAATAAATATTTTTAGGGTAGGCAACTACTAAAAATTTTATCAGAAACATTTTTGTTTTTCAGCACAAGAGTTTGGAACGGTTGAGTTTTTCATGCTTCGACACAAAACAGCCATTTTATGGTAATAGAGAAGAATACTTTTTGGGATAAAATATGATTTGATTTTAAACCAACTGAACTGAAGCTAGACCTCATATTTGTCTGTCAATTTTTATGCGTACAATGGCCAATTATCGATTTGATCATGATTATGTAGGAATAGGCATAGGTACTGTACCTGTGCCTCAAATAAATGTAAACATAGACAATAATTTATTTGATTGTCTACAATCTGTGTTCCATAATATCGTACTTATTATTAAGTGTCGGCACCAGGAATTCGAATTTGCATACGGCAGTGCTTATTGCAAGCTTTTAGTGATATTTTTTTTTTTTAAACTAACATCTATAAGGTTTATGCTCAATCCGATTTTTTCACTTACTGTACAAACTCTTGAGCTAGCCAGACGTATTTTTTTGTAGTGCTACTTTAAGTTTTTCCTCTTTCCTTAAGTTCTATATAAACTTATCCAAAACCCATAACACGATTTCCTGGTACTGTCCCTTAATGTACAGCTACAAGTGCCCAATGCGTAATATGTATTGTGGCTACATGTTGATACTATATTATTTTATATACGTTAAAATTCTTACATATAATACATAACACGACTAACTACTTACACTAGGTACTAAACTAAATGACTAACTAATTACATAAATAAATTATGGAACAAGATTGTAGGCCATCAAAATATGAATTACCTATTTTGTCTATGTTGACATACTACCACTACGACTGTATGGCAGTGTAACAGACAGGCAGTGAGTGTGAAATCCTCGGCTTCTCTCAGACAGCTTCTACTAGCTGTCTAAAGCAGTCCCGGCGTGTAAACAAGCCGCAAGCCGCTAGGTTTTCCGCTCCATCACCGTCACGCCATGTAACTGTATTGCATTTGCACGTAGTTAGGTTGTCCCTTACTTGCTGTTATTCAGATTCTGATAGTCTAATTTTAGTATCTATACATTGTATACAAATATATAAAATTGAAGTGTCTGTTTGTAATGTCAAAAAAAAACTTTTTATAAAAAAGAACAACCGACTTCCAAAAAATACACTACAAAGTCAAAAATAACTTTAATTTCGGAAGTCGGTGTATTTGGTTTTGAACTTTCGTTTTTTGCCACCGACTTCCGAAATTAAAGTTATTTTTGACTTTGTAGTGTCTTTTTTGGAAGTCGGTTGTTCTTTTTTATAAAAAGTTTTTATTTTGCACTTTTTAGTTATGGTACCTACCCCATACAAATTCAAATACCACTAACCTGCTATGAAAATAACAGTGATTGGAAGTTATCGTCATATCATCCATATAAACTAAGTGGGAAAAGTACGTATTAATGAAGCTAACTATCTAAGTAAAGTTAATAAAATTTATATGGGACCACCTCGGAAGCATACCCTTTCAAACAAAAAAACAATTTTCAAAATCGGTCTTCAATTGACGGAGAAATCGCGTAACAAACATACAAAAAAAAAAAAAAAAAACCTACAGACGAATTGAGAACCTCCTCCTTTTGGAAGTCGGTTAATAACAGCTTTTTACTAAATGCATATGAAAATATATACGGTACTTATATCCTGTATATAAGTACCACACACACACACACACACACCACCACACACTGGAACAAAAATACACGTCATAAAAAAAAAATTGATTTCTCATGTCCAGGAATATCCGAAAATACCCCATGTATGTTCCGCGATTTTTTGTAGTTTTCGTGTTATAATTATTTTTGTATTTTTCCTTGAGTATTCTGCCGTTGGAGTTTCAAAAATTCATATCTATTTTTATAGTAAGTGTTTTTCAGATATTTTATTTGTGATCATATCGTCTTGAATGTTACTTTGATACATAAAATAATAAACGTGCTAACATGCCTGCAAGTTACTCAAAAAAGTATCGATATCAAGAATTTAAGTTTTAGTGGTAAGACTGAAATTTTCAACTTCAAAAACTATGCAGGTCCCTAAGCTACCCAAAACAAAAAAGAAAAGTTAGTACTTAACATTCTAGTATTCGCTGTAATCGGCCTTCGAAGGTGGATAGGTTTAATCCTTTTAAGCTTTAAAATAGGTGGTACAAAACGCGACGTCATAAAAAAAAATTTGATTCCTCATGCCCAGGGGTATAGATATGAATGTTTCAAACTCCACCGGCAGAAAACTCAAAACATCGCGGAACATGCATGGGGTATTTTCGGATATCCCTGGACATGAGGAATCTATTTTTTTTTATGACGTGTATTTTTGTTCCAGTGTGTGGTGGTGTGTTTTTTAATGACTGTCTGTTTCTGTCTGTTTGTTCCGGCTAATGTCCGAAACGGCTGTACCGATTTTTATGGGACTTGCACTAGCAGATGTTCCCATCCCCATGTTCAAGAAAGCTGAATAGTTGGTTATTAGATAATTGCTTTTATGACATTGGCAAATATATGGAATGTAGTTAGAAAGAAAAAACGTTTATGCGGCAAACATGACTCAAAGAAAGAACAAAAACACGAATAAAGCAATTTGGGGGAAAAGCCCCAACGCTGGTTTTCAGCGACAGCCGGCGTTGACGTGATGACGTCTACTTTCGTTAAACAGTTAATTTTGACATTCGTTTTAAAAGAACGATTACAATAATAATATAAATTAACGGTAATAATGATATAATTATAGTCGTAACGGCCAACGGCCTGATGGCCGAAAGCCTCGACCAACATCTCTCGAGGCTCTCGTTAGGCGGTTGGATCAAAGGCCTGATTCAGAAGGCAGTACTCCTCGACACGGCTCGCATTGTGAGGAGGTTCCTGTCTCTGCAGCCCTAACCACCGGTAGCTTGGACCCTGCTCCCGACACCGGCGGAACACTATTTTTTATATTTTTAAATGTTTTTTATATCTTTTTTTTTAAGAAATATTTAAAAATGCAAATTAATATGTATATAAATGAATAAACGAAATATAAATTAATATTGGACATATATATATCTTAGAACTAATTGTACTTAGTTAAGAACGACATTTGAATATTTTGTACCTACACCTTAAGTTGTGGTAGAAAAGATAAAATTAAAAAAAATACATTATTAGAAAAAAAATATTGTAATTCTGATTCTGATGTTGTAAGAAGTAAGCATAGGCTACTATTATTTTAGAAAAATAATTAAAGCCCACGCGGGCAAAAAACAAAATGCAAAAGTCATTTATTCAACTAGACTGAGAATCAGCACTTTTCGAATGTCAAAATTACATAAGACAGTCCCCCAAAAACGCCCACCCTTCACCACTTCCTAGTGCTTTATCTGGGAAGAAGAAGTGGCGCAACAAACTCCCCAGCATGAACCGCGGGCAGCAGCTAGTGTTCAATAATACATTAAGTTTATTTTAATTAATATCAGTATTTCATGGCTTTGGTGTTTGTAGCACATCAGTCATGTGACGCCAGGATCGCGTGGCTAATAAATAATGTGTCATCGTCATTTAATTGATTAATATCGTATTATACGCATTATTTACTGTGTACTGACAAGTACTGACAACGTATTAATCAAATTGAGATTTTAACACTATAACTTTCTATGTTTATAGGTTTTAGCAGTAGCTGCAGTTATGGAAATTAATATAACACGACTCATGCCCGTTTTGACCTTAGTAAGTGCCACAAATAAAATGAATCCCTAATTAAAAGTCCACTTAGATTTTCAACTCTCAGCGCTGAGCCTAGCGTTGAAAATCCAACAGTGCACTTTTATTTAGTCATTCATTTAAGTGTGACTTAGTGAAGGTGAAAACGGGCATAAGACTGCTATCAACCTCCTGTCTCCGGAGGCGAGTGATATGGCAGCACCTACCTCGCCACAGCGAACTACACATCACAACGACGTCACGCAAAATCCTGCATCGCGCAAGCAGAGTTTACCGCACAACTAGCATTTATGTACTTCGTCCCGACATGAATCGTCGGGTTGTAGCCCACTATACACAACACCCGACTGGTCGGAAGATCCTGCCTTTTCTTTAAGTAGAGGATGAGTGAACTTTACACCTTGTTCCTTATACCTTTAAACTGGTTTATCGTTTATCTATCACTATGTTATACTATGCAGTGATAGAGCCATTTCACACAACTATCAAAGAAAAACATTGAGATTTTAATTTACGGACACATTAACTCCAGTAGCACACCTCCGCCGAGAAACCGTAGCAGCGAAACCGCAGTAGTTCAATTCAACTGGCTCACGTCATGACGCGAGCCAGTTGAATTGAACTTGTGTGCTGCCGACGTAAGTTTGTAGTCAATATGATGGTATAACCGCCTCTGTGGTCTAGTGGTTAAACCACCTGTTTCGGAACCAGAGAGGTCTCAACTTCTCAAGGTTCGATTTCTAGTGGGGGCAAAATTTTCTGCTCGGCTTGGTTGGTGGTAGGGCTTGTTCTAAGTCCGGCTGGCTAGCTACCACCATCTTATCTAAGTCTGTCACTATAACAACAATGTTAACAGTATTGTTGTGTTTCGGCAGATAGAGGGTAAGATAGCCAGTTCCTCTGAGGTTAAGGATTACGGATGAAGCTCGCTTCCACATTCGGCCTGATCATCACTTACCATCAGGTGAGATGCAGGCCAAGAGTTTCCCCGTTGTGTTTAAAAAAAATGGTACTTAAATTATTAATTAATGGTCGAGATTCGAAATAACGCTTCCGATATGCGGTACTAGATGTTGGTGTAGTCTTAATATGTTCCAAGTTTAGTTTGTGTATGTTTGCTTGCAAGCAACGTATTAGGCAAACTTGGAAATCACAGCATAATCTAGCATCACACATAGTATATTATACCGTAATAAACACGAATATTTAATAAATTAGATATACTGATTGTGGGAAAAAATATGGTCACATTACAAATCTACGCACGTACATAATCAGACACGTCTTTTTTTTTTTTTTTGGTGGGAAATCATCAAATGACTCTTCCCGCTCTGGGCGGAGCGGAAGGGCGTGTCAGACTCTTACTGACTCAAACCCACCCGTGTTCCTTCCCTTGCCTTCTGCTGGGGGCCACGGTTTCCCCTTAGGACATCCCGCAACCCCTCGTATCCAGGCATCAGCCCTAGTGGACCTCTTCGTTTTGGGTGACATCTCTTTGAGGCGCGCGTGGAACACTACGCGCCGACGACCCGGGCCTGGTCCTTTTCGGACGGCGAGCTACCCATTGCTCACCGTCCGCAGGCCCGCGCCTACGGTGGCCGGAAATCTGCGATTGATTCCCGACGCCCGGGGCGTCTCCTTCGGCGGCGGCTGCTCCCTAGCACGCCCCGCCTCCTCCTTCGCGAGCATTACTGCTTCGCAGAAGGAGGTGACTGCTTGCCATGTCCTCTTGCTCCGCACCATGGCCTGAACCAGGGCCGGACGAGAGAGGTCATTGCCGCCGATCGCCTCCACGGCGGGGCTCCGCCCAAGCAGGACAGATCTCCACCGTATGCTGCACCGTGTCCTCCGGGCGATCCACACAGTGGTGACACCCGGGCGTTTCCTCCCGCCTTATGCGAAACAGGAACCTCCCGAAACAACCGTGTCCGGTGAGGACCTGCGTCAGGCGGAAGGTGAGGACGCCGTGGCGCCTCTCTCTCTAGCCACTCCTCAAAGAGGGGACTTATCGCCGCAATTGTGGCGTGCCCAGTCAGACACGTCTGACGCCGGTAGCACACCTCCGCCGAGAAACCGTAGCAGCGAAACCGTAGTAGTTCAATTCAACTTCTCCGGTTTCGCTGCTATAGTTTCGCGGCGATAGTGTGCGACCAGCGTGAGGGTCTAGCGTAGTACTTCGTCCATTTTGGTTTGTTTTGATTGTACAGCGGAAGTGTGACAGTAATTTACGTAATTTTAATTATTTCTAGGATAAAATTACCTATTTAATAATTAAAGAAGTCGATTCAGTAAACGATTCTGAACAAACTATTTTCATAATGTGCATTAGATTCCGTTACACATTGATAAGACTAACATCATAAGAGCACACTAAATCTAGATTCTAGTTTTGCTTTTCATAAGATAAAGCTGAATGCGCTAAAGTGAATCAGAAATAAAAAGAAAAGCTACTAATCTACTGTCGCGCGCACAATGTCTGCTGGAACCAAGTTACGGGTTTAGACATTCCATTACCATTTCATTTTAAGAAATTGAGACTAAAGTACTAATTCAATTCTAAGAATATCTCGCCTTTAAAATTTTCGAGTAGATTATCCGACATAAAATATTCTACTTAGCTGTTTTTTAGGGCTCCGTCCGTACCCAATGGATGTCAAACGAAACCCTACTCCTAAGCGTCCACTGTCCATCCGTCCGTCTGTCTGTCAGCTGGCTGTTTCTCATGAACCATAATAGGTAGACAGTTGAAAATGTATGATTGTGTATTAATATTGCCGCTATAACAACCAATAATAACAATAAAATATATGTTAGCTTGTAGATACAAGCTAACATGGTTACCAGATGGTAACCCTACTTATTTAATAGACTTGACATTCAATTGATTATTCGTTCTCCAAGACATTCAATGTCATTGACTATGGGAGACAACTGTCAGCCGGCCCTCTTGTTCAAGACACCAAGCAGTGAACACGTATAAAATAACAGCATAACAAATTGGTGTAATTTTAATCTTAGCAAGTAAGTACAGAACTTTATTATTTTGGTGGTCCTGAGTGTTTTTATAAGTATTGTGGAAAAGAAAATAAATATGTTTGTGTTGAAATAATGTGTTTCGTTTTTTTTTTGCTTTTTTGTTAAATATTGTACGGTGGTACGGAACCCTTTGTGTGCCAGTCCGACTAACACGAGACCGGTTTTTTACATTTAACATTTATGCTAAAGGGCGGTGAATTTGGTGTGAAAACATATTCAAATGTGATTTGTGTCGACTACAGATTATGTTTAGAAGTCTGGGTTCGTCTTTTTCTTTTGAAGCCTTTGTCCAAACAATACTGTGTTGACTTTCAGAACTTTTTCGTCTGAAAGCTGTTTGTATATGAAAATCATCAATTGTATTATTCGTTGTGTAAATAAGTTTTCAGCAGAAATTAACATACCTACTGCGTTTTGTTTTGAAAGTCAGCTCACAAACTTTTTCTTTTACTATTAAAGCTAAATAGGAGCTCGTGGCTAAGTAATAACAGCCGCACGAGTCGATCCATCAGGTGAAGCTACGCTTGCCGGGGTTGGTCGGTGGATGGGTGACCATCTTTACATACCGAGACTCCTCCGTGCCTCGGAAAGCACGTTAAGCCGTTCGTCTCAGCTATCTTCGTGGATTTTTGACAGTCGTTACGGGTCGTCAGAAGCTCGAAAGTCACACAATTAGTCTTACCAAGGGGTATCGTATTACCCAGTTACTGGTTTGTGGAGGTCAGATAAGCAGTCGCTCCATGTAAAATACTGGTATTCAGCTGCATCCGGTTAGACAGGAAGCCGACCCCAACATAGTTGGGAAAAGGCTAGGTAGATTGATTAAAGCTAAATGTAAGGTATTCTGGTATTCATAAAATCAATTCACTATATAAATAAATGTTTGGTTTCTATTTATGACTATGCATAAACTGAATCAAGCAAATTAACCCCAAAGCACGGCCCCCCAAGCAAAGCCTGGTGACGGGGACCATCACGGAACACTGCTCGCTAAACAAACACTTCCACACAATAGGCAT
Organism: Conistra vaccinii; assembly: GCA_948150665.1. Taxonomy (NCBI): domain Eukaryota; kingdom Metazoa; phylum Arthropoda; class Insecta; order Lepidoptera; family Noctuidae; genus Conistra; species Conistra vaccinii. The sequence continues at coordinate 19,910,872 of OX411318.1, forward strand.
AACGGACAGTCCTCTGTGCAGGGCGTGCATGGAGGCTGAGGAAACTGTCGCGCACGTGCTTTTTGAATGTGCTGGCGTCACCCAGATTAGAACACAAACCCTCGGGTCACCCAGATCTTTCACAGATGTTCTAAACAGACCTGGAGTTTTAATTGACTGGAGGGAGGTGCGCTGGTTGGAATAACCCAAACGGCCGCCATGACCCACACACAATAGTCCAATCGAAGGGCTAAGTGCAGAAACCAAACCCTTTAACATAGAACTCCAAAGCAGAGTTGAATACAAACGGTTAACTCCAAATTTTAGGTATGAAGTTACAAAAGTACTCGGCAGGCTCGTCTTGGCGGGTCAATTCAGTGATCGTAACGTAGTCGGGCATTTCCGTAGAAATTGATCCACTCTCATTTTGTGCTGTCCCATGACTTTATTTATAATTCATTAGAAAACCGAAGGCCTATTATTGTAATTCACTATTTATTATGATAGTACAATAAATAAACTCAGTAAATAACAGTGAATTAGTCTATTTTTACTATAATAATGATTATAATAAGACGAAAATATGTTTGGAACCCCCCCAGTTTTCAGGTGTCCCACAGTGTCGCGACACACTTTGAGTTAGATTATTTATGACATAAAATTAAGCATGCATGTAAAAAGGTTTTAATATATTCAAATATATGATTTCTTTTAAAATTAAACATAAATTACAGCCACTTTAATACAAAAATAATTATTTTTTACTATTTTAATTGTGTCCCACGATTTCGGATGTAGTGGAAAATTCCACTTTGTAACGGTATTTCCTCCACAAGTAAAAAATAAACTTCCAAAATCTTAGCACACTTATTTTCCTGGCAACATTATTCATCGATTCCGCAAATTTTTTCGGTTGGCAATCAGGTGCTGTCAAAATCATTCGTGTCTAAACTTGCAAAGCGTTACCGTCTACGTGTAATTCATCCACTTTGTTAGAGGAATTTCTGCTGGTAAGTTTTTGTTTTTGATAATGTTGTTATTGTTAACTATAATAAAATAATCGTAAAAATGATTAATTGAATTACTTGCAGCATTCGTTGTTCTATTGTTTAACTACACGCAATTTTAGATTGGAAAACATGAAAACGTTACCTCCATTTTGTTACCACTTTTCCATATATAAATTTCCATAATCCACTTTTCTCCATTTTGTAACCGGGACCAATTTCTACGGAAACGCCCAGTCAGAAGATCTAACAGTTACGTGATAGAAGGCGAGGCAACTTCAAGGTGGACATAGCTGTAAGTAATTAGCACTGTCCGACCTTTTTTTTTGAAGTGGATACTTCTTTAGCGGCGTTGTGCACTTTTTTTAGGATGGGTAAAAAATGTTAAACTCGCGTCAGGACTCGTGACCTGATCGAAAATTTGTAAGACGGAGGGAGAGTGGAAATGCACAACGTTCGAACGAAATGTTCAAGGTTTTGTTGACAGCGCACTCTGTTTTATTTTTTGGATTTTTTTTAATGGAGCTACAGCTTTTGTTCTTGTAGGTACTGACAGCAATCCACATAAATTCCTGACATTTTCGTTAGATGGCGTTACTTTGTTGTGCGTTTTCACTTCAATCGGCAGTCCCAGACTGCCCCGTTTTCTTTTTTTTTTCTTGCGTTGGAAATTATCAAATAACTTCTTCCGCTCTGGGCGGAGCGGGAGGGCGTGTCAGATTCTTACTGACTAATACCTAGCTGCCCGTGTTCCTTCAGTTGCCTGTATAATGGCGAGCTACCCATTGCTCACCGTCAATTATAACGGTACATTATAAATTAATGACAAATCGTTCGAATTACAGTCAATGTCAAGTTCATACAAAAATGTCAACAAGGCAGAACTTAAAAAAAAGTCAATTTTATTATTAGCATGTCAATCAGTCAGTGATTCATCATTAAGGAAGCCATCAATTGTGTTCTAACTTATTTCAATTAATATTTCCTTTACGTACAACTATCTGACTGAACAACCCTATAACTAAGAGTATTTATGTACAAAAGCCGCTTAAAAAAAAATCTAATTCTGTTAATGAAGTTTAATCAAAAAAAGGCCAACATAAACTATATTCTGATGCAATGAGTGTCCACGAAACTTTCAGTCAAAGTGGATGAAATTGGAAATTCAAATTTTTGGAAGCTTTCACATGTTAATGGCGAACTTCGGAAGTTTATGTATTAGTTTTGTTGGATTTAGTTTTTATTTATGCTCTTTTGGCGTTATAAAAGGTCATCATTATCATAATATCAGATGAAAGACTTCAATGGCTGGGCATAGGCGTCGCCCAACGATTACAACGGCCGGTCTTGCGCAGCCTGAATTCCAGCGAATCCTACAAACATGATTTATTTTTATTTCATTCGCAAAAAAAAGAAAAAAAGTTTCAACACCATATTTTTGATTGACATCAACTAGATGTGAATCTAGCATGCATATTTTGTATAAAACACTTACTATGTAAAAAAAAAGTTAAACAAAACTTACAAATTGTGAACTTTTCCAAAGATAACGAAGAGGTACATATAAAAAGTTACAAATAATTAAACATACTCTAATATGAAGAAAGAAGTAAAGAAATCTATTTCAATGTTCACCACGAAAGGAGTTGGCAATAGGAAGCATGCGGCAAATGAGTGTAGTTCGGTCTAACTTGTGAAGGGCCTACCCAAGATGTGCCTTCCTGTACGCGGTCCTCACAACGGAGCTACTTTCGGCCCTATCAGCCATTCGTTATAAAGGCTAAGTACCGTATAAAATTTTAACTATACACAAGAAAAAGTATAGCGACAAGGTCTTTATCGTAGACCAAGGACGGAACCACTGATCTATTTTTGGGTCGCCGTTAAACCCTTCACCGACATAGTTTACAGCAAAATGACCCTTAATTTGCGAAACATTTAAGGTTCAATTACGTGTACAGAATATTGTAAAATACCTACATTCCTTTCTGAAAATAGACCGTCCCGATCTCCACTAAAGCTGAAATAATAATAGTTTTAGAATCACGTTACGTTGATCGCCTAAAAAAAATTCTGATCTATTTACACCCTGTTTATAAAGGCCACTATCCCAGCTAGCTTTGATAGTCATAATACAATGATATTCTGGTAAAAACATAGATATCCGTGGGTAAAAACGACGAAAAACAAACAAAATAAAGAGAAGCGCCAAACCAATCGTTTTTTGTTCCAATGAAATGTCAGAAATGTATCAGATATTTACTGACAGTTCGAAATTTGAACGGAAACAACACACACGCGTAAAGCGCATGGCACACCGTGCGCTAAGAGAAAACCTTAGCTCACGTAGAAGCAAGTAAACGAGTGTGAGCGAGCTAAAATATTATCATGGGTGACAGAGTTCTCTAAGGTAATCCGAAATAGTCGGGTTAGCTCATGTAAGTACATAGTTCCAATAGTAGAAACCTAGACAGAAGAGAGAGACAAAAAAATTGTGTATATAAAGCACAAGTAAGCTCGAATACCTACTTAGCAAAATAAAACAAATATGACTAGATACTGTTTAGTTCACTAGCTAATTAGCTCTGCAGTTCGGGTTTGCAAATACACCTCCATTGTCTTGAACAACACCAAAGTTACGGTTTTCTAGAAGAGCAATGGCCACCACATAACGGCCGTACTGACAGGTGTCAAAAAATTATGGCGGCGGGATTTGACTTTACAATGTCAAAAAACAAAAAACGCTCTCTTTATCCTAAGTCATCAATTCAGATAATTTATGTAAACAAAGGTGATGACAGATCAAAAAAATATCGTCTTAATGGTAATTCACATAAAATGGCGGAAAACAAGGTTAGATTTGCTTTTAAGTACTGATTTTACAAATAATAATTAAACAATTATCATACCGTGTTAATTTTTACAAGTTTTCGGTTTTAAACAAAGTTATTAAAAAAATAAAATTTTGTGGTATAACATATTTTATGATACTGGTAACACTACAGGAGTTCCCAACGTTCTCAAATTTCGTTTGACATAATTTACAAAGTCGCGTCTTTTCAATACATTCGTTTTCTTTTCCCCGACGTACTATTCGCTGCGTGTTTGTTAATTGTTGCTTTAATATCATCGTGTTAAGTGTTTCATCTTGTTGTTATATTTCCTTGTTTTTGTTAAGTTTTATTTGTTAATTGACAAATGGAGCCCCAGCCGGGTCCCTCGATGGCCGCCGCCACCGAAAGTCCGTTTACGGTATTTTGTTTGCATAGCTCGTATATATAGTTAATTAACTGTATTAAAATATAAAAATTTAATGTTAAATTGTTTTGCACCACTGTCCTGTCATTTTGACAGTGACATTTCTTTGTTTACTTAAATTATCTGAATTGATGACTTAGGGTTATAGGAAACACCAGCTTTCTTTCATAATAACGTTTCACTGACGTCATGCGACGGTAACGGTACGGACGTTATGTGGCCTATCTCACCATGTGCCCTGTGCTTTAGTGTGACACGTCTTTTATATGAAAGGACACATCTTGTTTTTGATGTCATTGTCTAAAACATATGTTATTATGTGCATTCAACTTGATAAAACAATAAATTGATTTCCTTATCGTAACAGGTGATATCGCAGATAACAGCTAGTCAACAATAAATGTCTCGAAGGGTGATTTTATCTCCTTTCAGGTAATTACTGTTCGCCTGTTTAGGTCACTTATGCAGGAGCGCTTTTTTTCTGTGACGTTTTTTGACCGTACACTAGATTTTCAACGCTCGGCTTAGCGCTAATGGTTGAATTTCCAACAGTACCTAAGCTTTTTGAACGCGCTAGTAATGCGGTCTGTTCGATTCTTAGCGCTCGACTCAACGCCAAGACGTGAAAATCCAGGGCGCGGTGGCGCGTGTATTGGATCATTTAGGTCCCTTCAAAATGGTTGAGCTGAATGGTGCTAATCCGTACGTCAGGTTCGTGAACGGGCGCCGTCAGTAGGGACCATAATTATTTTGATTTAAAAGAGTGTCCGTGGAGTTTCTTGCGTATTCTACCCACTACGCTTTGGAATGGGCAACTAGCTTTATCTTTCTGACTGACCGACCTCTTGACAATTATAAAGTGCCTGTTTGAAATACATTTATTTCAAGTATACCAATTACAGGCATTTTTTTTTATTTTGAGTTTGTATTTGATAAACGCCATGGTAAATAAGCGCCCGTGCGTACGTAGGCTTACTGTTTACATAGCCGTAAGTGGGACATTGGCCTCTTTCTGATTTCTGGACGGTCGAGGTTTTTATTTTTACTTTTATAGCGCGTTTTATGTTGTCGCGTTAAGATAACTGCGTGTCAGTTTTGGCGTTAGTAGCGTTGTTTTTACTCATTTTTGTTGCAGTACAAATTATGGGAGGAATATATCGTCGCCATTTGTAATTATTGTATGAAAGTGTTTCTCTTTCATAATAAATATCTTTAATTAAGATTATTATTTTAAATATGATTTTGGAATAAACAAACATTTATCGCCTTTGGTTTCGACCTTTCCAAGAAGCAATAATGATCAGACTGATCCATCATTATTGTTAGAAATACGAAGCGCCGAGAGTCGAAACGAACCATTTTCATATTTGCAATAACATTTTAGAATAGATAAAATACAGTTACTTATATTAATTAGGCTAACGATAACTGCTTCTCAAAACAGTTGTTAAAGGGTACTCAAAAGTTAAATTATTTCCAATCAAAATTCACTGAATCGTTAACTATTGTTTGACTTGAACAGAAAATATAAATCACTTTAACAAGAATAATCCAACCTACTAATATTATAAACGCGAAAGTTTGTGAGGATGTATGGATGGATGGATGTTTGTTACTCTTCCACACAAAAACTACTGAACGGATTTGGATGAAATTTGGCACACAGATAGTTTATAACCTGAATTAACACATTGAACTTTTTATCCCGATATTTTCACAGGATCTAGACTTATAGGGGTAAAACCGCAGGGCGCTGTATTGTTTTAGGGGGGAACCTTATTACTAAGGCTCTGCTGTCCGTCCGTACGTCCGTCTGTCTGTCACACTGCTGTTTCTTACACCATAAAAATAAAAAAAAGTTATGTTAAATATTGTACGGTGGTACGGAACCCTATGTACAAGTCCGATTCGCACTTGGCAGCTTTTTAATTAAGACTCACCTTGTAAAATGGAAATTCGTATTGAATTTTACATTGATACCTTTCTGGGCAACTTTAACAACTGCAGTAGTTTGGAAACTTTTAAGTATACTATCAAAAGGGTATCCATATCTTAGTATTTAACGTTTGCAACTTGAGTTTAGGATAATTGTTTAGTGTCATGTTAAATAATCGTCTTCGTGTCATCATCATCATGATTATCACCATAATTGGTAGGCTTGTATTTTTTTTTTTTTTTTTTTACCTTCTACGGGGAAGGTCTTGGCCTGCATCTCACCTGACGGTAAATGATGATCAGGCCGAAGGTGGAAGTGAACTTCACCCGGAATCCTCAACCACAGAGGAACTGGCTGTCTTATCTCTAACTGCCGAAACACAACAATGCTGTTAACATTGTTGTTATGGCGACAGACTTAGATAAGATGGTGGTAGCTAGCCAGGCGGACATAGAAAAAGCCCTACCACCAACCAAACCGAGCAGAAAATTTTGCTCCCACTGGGAATCGAACCCGGGACCTCTGGGTCTGAGACCGGTGGCTTAACCACTAGACCACAGAGGCGGTTAGTTGTTCCTTCGGTGTTCCTTCTCCTGCTGGACTCCTCCTTTCTGTTCCATGCTCCCCAGGTATGTGCGAGTCTCATCCAGGTTTTCCCCATGATCTTCTTCATCATAGGTCGTTCACCCACCGGGCTACAAAGGCCCTAGTGTGAGTTTCTTTTAACCATCCCGACTTTACGCATCGACCGCGTTCGGCGCTCCGATTGGTATTGCACCAGTGAAATGAAATGAAATTGATTATTCTGTAAATAAGATAACAGAATCACTTTTTCATCCCACCATCTCGGAAAGAGTATTTTTAATCTTCAATATCTGAGTGGAAAAGCCGTTTTTATTCGCTAGAGGATAAAGTAAATTGAATTTAGAACATCGTGTGCACTAAGTTTGTGAATTAAAAAAAACATTAAACCTATTTACTGCTACCTCTATGGTGCCGAATATATCATACAACTTTTTTTAAATTTTTTTAAAAACTCAGACTCGGAACCTTCTTGGTGTTCTTTTTTCAATTTGCTTTGTACGCGGTTCTTTACGCGGCATTTTTTCACGTCATTGTTAAACCTTTTATTAAAAACAAGAAACTTGAAAACAAGTGAAAAAACTAAAATGAGTGATTCTAGCGACGAGGAAGTTTGCTTGACGCCAACAGAATTGACTGAAACTGTTAATAATGCGCAAATGAGCTTTCTCCCTCAACAATCACGCGAGAAGTATTTAAAACAGTACGATATGTTCAACACGTGGCGACTAGCAAAAGGAGCCAAAACTTTCTCAGAAAACGTTTTGCTGGCATATTTTATAGAATTATCCGAGAACAAGAAAGCAAGCACTCTATGGAGTACGTATTCGATGCTAAAAGCAACAATAAAGATGAAAAAAGACAAACATATCGATACCTATCCTAAATTAGTGGCATTTTTAAAAAGAGCCTCATCTGGTCATCAACCAAAAAAATCGAAGGTTTTCACAGTATCTGATATTGAAAAGTTTCTTAACGAAGCACCCGATTCCGTATATTTGGCGGCAAAAGTAAGTCAGTTGCACATTCAGTATCTACTTAAGTATATTAATCTCAATTAAATAGTATACTTAGTAGATGTTGATAGGCATAATTATGCGTTCATATCAATTTTATTCATTTATCTACTACAATACTCTTTACGTTACAGGTTGTTCTTATTATTGGAATAAACGGAGCATGTCGAACTAATGAACTAACACAACTTAATGTCAAAAACATTGAGAAACATTCAGATGACTTACTATTAATTAATTTACCTAATACAAAGACAAAAAGAGACCGCAACTTCGTCATTCGCAAGGAATACGTAACGATTGTTGAGAAATATCAAGCCTTACGCCCGCCTAACACTCCAATCAATCGATTTTTTCTACAGTATCGCAATGGAAAGTGTGTTAGACAGCCTATGGGTACTAATAAAATTGGCAGTATCCCACGAGAAATAGCAACATTTCTTGAACTTCCAGAACCCCTGTTGTACACGGGTCATTGTTTCCGACGAACTTCAGCCACACTTTTGGCTGATTCCGGAGCTGATCTCCTGTCCCTTAAGCGCCACGGAGGCTGGAAGTCCAATGCAGTTGTAGAGGGATACATAGAGGATTCCATCCAAAATAAGTCTAAAATATGTGAAGGCATCGTAGGAGCCATTACACTGAAAGAGCCTCAATCGGATCCTTGGACTGGCCCTTCTACATCAAAAATAAGCCGTTATGAAACACCTAACCATCTCCCTCTCTCTCCAACATTCACGCCAAGGGAATCCGATGAATCGGTACAACTATTAAGTATGACGATAGTTTACCGAAAAACAGTACACAAGTGACTAACACCAATATTACAGTACCAAACAAAAATATTACACTCAATTTAAATAACTGTAGCAACGTTACTTTAAAATTTTCTTAATTATACCTTAGTATTATTTTGTTATAATTTAAAGATTATTCTGTAATACTTACCTGTTATAATGTAGTAATTAATACCTAAACTGAAATAAAAGTGTACCTATCTTGTGATTGTAAACGTTTTTTTTTTTGCATTTAGTCATTTCCTCGCTGAGGTGGAATGAAAAGTTACGTGTTGCACTCGAGTGCAAAGATTTTTCACCTCGTGCTCTTTTGATTCCCTCGCTAACGCTCAGGCTTCTAATTTTGAATCACTCGCTGCGCTCGTGATTCAATTTTAGAATCCTTCGCTTGCTCGGTCATCAAAATTGAACACGCGGTTAAAAAGCAACTTTGCACTCTTGTATAACAAATAACTATTACACGTCATATTAAAAATAAGTTAGAGATTCGGCGTTTCCTATCTGACTACTCTGAGAAGAAAGGCCGAAACATTAAACTCAGAGATTACAGTCTCTTTTAAAATCTAGACATAATCTTGGTTAGGTCACATGAGGATTAGTGTCTGAAATGGTATTTTGAGGAAAGAACCACACAGACCTGAGTGCACGCATATGTCACTAATCGTGGAGCTCAACCGTGAAGGCCAGTGAAGGGCCGTTCATAGGAAACACCGAACTCATCTAGTTTTAAAATCATAATTGAATTTTGACGTGTACGAGTGTTTTTTTTAACCATTTTACAGAAATAATTATCATTTATCATAGTAGCACCTAGTTAACCAATTTCGCCTTAACGAATTTTGCCAGTAGGTATGCGAAGTATTTGGTACTTCGAGCCGGATTAAAAACGCTTCATTATAAAAAGCTTCAATTTAAGCCCTAAAAAAATATTTAAATATTTTCTCGTTTATAAAAAGTTTAATAACGTTTCTAAGTACCTAATCACTTATTACAAAGATGGGAGATTTTTCTCAATAATAATTAGAATTAATTACAACGTAGAAAAAGAAGGTAGGAAAACAATTAAAAGATTCATAAAAGAGTTTGTATTTTTAATCAGAGCACAAATTGAGGATCCGAACTTTAGTTGAAGTGGTAGTTGAAAAGGCGAGGAATAATAAAACTAAGTAATTGCGCTATCTCAATACTTATTGTTTGAATTAAATGAGTTAGTTCCGTTTCTAATAAACGGTGTTTACAAATACTAATTTTAAAGAAAGCAGAACTTTATAAGAGTTTTATCTAGTTACTAGCTTCTGCCCGCGACTTCGTCCGCGTGGAATAGTTACTTTGGGCTAACGCTAACTTTAACCCGCGACTGAATTACCCTAAAATACTACAAAATTAAATAATGTATCTATTTAGATAAGGAAATCAACAAAAATAACTAAAATAAAACAAAACTTATTATTAGTAACTTATTCATCTAAAAAGTATTTATTTTATACGATGATATTTTGGAAAAACAAATTTAAAAAGTAGTTCGCTGAGCACAACCGTTTCGAAGGCTGGTTTTAGAGTCACGCTGACCGTCGGCGCTGACAACCGAAACGTATGAACTTCAGATGTCAGCGCTGAGCGGTTGGCGTAATTAAAAAACGTTTCCTAAGGCTGGTTTTAGAGTCACGCTGACCGCACGCTGACCGCACGCTGACCGTCGGCGCTGACAGCCGAAACGTATGAACTTCAGATGTCAGCGCTGAGCGGTTGGCGTAATTTCATAGAATACTAAACTTATAAGCGCGGCATGGTATTTCGCAGAGCTAACTGGGGCCACCGCCCTTCCCCCTCATGACTGCCTTACATAACATACACAATCAGCCTATTACCTACTGTTCCCACTGCTGGGACACAGGTCTTTCATTCAAATCGGACCAGCAGTTCCTGAGATTAGCGCGTTCAAGTAAACAAACAAACAAACAAACTCTTCAGCTTTATAATATTAGTATAGATTTGACATAAAATATCGTAGTCGAGTTAAAAGGCTCTTAGGTGTTATAAAAAATCCAATATACGGAGGCAGTCCCCCTAAAGAAAGAAAATTAATTAATTTGAATATAAAAAATAATGTTTACAAATAAGTAATTTATTAATAAAATATTATATTTAAAATGTAAAATAAACAACATTATAATTCTGATTATATTATACTAATATAAAAAAATGAGTAAGTTTGCATATTTGAACTTATTAAAACTTGATCACAGCAAAGTGGTTCAATTGACTTAAAAAATAAAATAAGGTACAATTCAAAATCATGTGCACAATCATCTATACTGATATAATTAAGCTGAATAGTATTTTTTGTGTTCGAATGCACTAATTTCTGAAACAACCGATCGGATTTAAAATGCCATTGCATTTGATAGCCCAATTCTTGAGGAAGGTACTGCTTACTCTGCTGCTGGTACTGAAGGTGCTACTTAACATCATGCTATGACCCTTGTGAGCCGAGCAAGAAGACAGAAAGAAAAGACAGAAGAAAATCAAAGTAAAAGCGCGGACAGGCGCTGCGATGCGACGCGCTGGCTCAGCGTAGGATATAAAATATTTTATGTTAAAACAAGTATTTTCACGCGGACGAAGTGCAGAGGCTTGTAATAAATAAAACAACAGCAACATTTTCGTGGTCAGCATAATTATGCAAATGTACGTTGAAAAGCACGCGAAAACTAAAGCGCTTAAAACATCTGCTGAAATATGGCTGAAACAGTTTGGCACACGTTTTGACGAATGGACGCCACATTTTAATTCTACTAACTCTCTTTGGTTAACTTTCTTTGTGAAATCCTTATGGATACCCTCCATCTTGGAAAAACGGAGGGTAACGTCGGACTCCTACTGACTAAAACCACATTATTCCTTCCAGTAGGTACCATGAGTAGGGGGCCCGGGAGATACTTTTACACTCGCCGCACCTCCGACTGGTATCAGCCCGCCATGCCTTAGCGGGCCCCATCACCAACTACGGCCCGTCCCACGACTGCATGTCCTCCTTCCATATCCGACCGCAAGACGCAACTCTAGGCCACGTGTCGCGGCGTCATGTCGAGGCAACACGTCGTGGCTTCATGTCGCTGCAGTCATGATTCCGAACCCGACCGCAGGCGGTCATCATATCATCATATGAGCCGAAAGACGTCCACTGCTGGACAAAAGCCTCCCCCAAGCACCGCCACTTCGACCGATTATGTACTTCTCACATCCAGCGGATTCCTGTGGCCTTTACAAGGTCATCGGTCCATCTTGTGGGAGGCCTTCCAACGCTACGTCTTCCGGTACGCGGTCGCCACTCCAGAACCTTTCGGCCCCATCGGCCATCTATTCTGCGATCAATGTGTCCTGCCCATTGCCACTTAAGCCGGTTTCCTCACGATGTTTTCCTTCACCATTTTGAGAGCAGTGGTGATGAAATGATTTACACAAAGTAAAGCGCCTGCTTGGGTTCGAACCCACGACCTACAACTCGTAATTCGGGGCCGTTACCACTGGACCACCACTGCTCTACTTAATTAGTTTATGCAGGAAAAATAAAAAGTGAGTTGAACCGCCATTTATAATTAGCTCGTAAATCTCCAGTACATATTGCAACGGGTCCGATAAAGTAGTGCCACTAATTAATTATTGTGCCTTATTTATTATTGCAATGAACAGTTACATTTGCATATTATTTTAAGATTTTTATTTCCTTAATGAGCACAATATTTTTGTTTTCTGAAAAGTTTATTTACATCATGCAATTGAGTCATTAGGTAAGTACTACCTACAGGATTTGTTTGCATGTAAAGTACAGGTAATTATATTTTTATAATAATACTACCTGCACCCGCGGTTTCACCATCATAAGTCTCGATCCCGTAAGAATATCGGGATAAAAATCCAAATCTAATCCTATCGTTAATCCAGGCTATAAACTATGTGTGTGCCAAGTTTCGTCCAAATCCGTTCTACCGTTTTTGCGTGATTGAGTAACAAACAACCAAATATATTTATTTATCTTCAGCACAGAAATGTACAGAGGTGGACTTAATCCCATGCAAATATAATATATTACTAGGACGTACAGTTATTATACTAACAGCAAAGAACAAGCCGTTGTTATATTTCTATAGCAATTTAAGTAACTTTGAACTATAATTTATTAAGGACTTCTTCTACTTATAAATACCTTTTTACTTATTCATAAGCCCGAAAGTCTGGCAACCAGTCTTGCCAAGGGGTATCGTGTTATCCAGTTATTGGGTTGTTGAGGCAGTCGCTACATCTAAAACACGCTTTAAGTGCTAAACGCTAGCGCTCTATCCAATATTCTTACTCCAAGATATTGTAGTCGTTAGAGCTAACAAAAAGGTCTTAGCTTTTTGTTAGCTCTGCAGAAAGTCGAGCTGAAATTGTAGTATATGTCGGATCACTTGGGTGGCCGAGCTTCGAGACATCGGGTCTTCTTCACAATCCGACATAGTTTAGGTGTGGGCACTATAGTGGGTACTCGAACGCGATAATTCGAACTTAAAATAACTTGAACAAACTGTAACGAACGAAATAAACACGTGCGTCGAAAACAAACACGTGCGTTGGTACTGAGCGTTTGCCAAGACTGTCCGAGCTCGACTGTCCACTGTAGACTGTCGCCAGACTCGGTCTCCCCGCCAGTCATCGCTGCATCCCCTCTACCGACGATCGTGTCCAAGCGGTAGTGCTCGCTTGCGTTTCCGAACACATGATTATTCGTTTACGAATCAAATTGTTAGATGGCGCTGTCCACTGTAGTGTGGCGCCATCCATCCACGACACGGCCATCCCTGACTAGCACCCGTCCTCGGGTGTAGTACCTGTGGACAAAATATGCTCAAAGAGTAAACTAGTTCGGCTATCCTGCCAATACCTAATAACTAAGGTAGCTCGGCTATCCTGCCAACACCTAACAACTAAGGTAGCGGCTATCCTGCCAATACCTAATAACTAAGGTAGCTCGGCTATCCTGCCAATACCTAACAACTAAGGTATCTAATTGGTACTTTAATTCCTCTACGTCCATGTACAATAATCAACCATCATAATTTGTAATGCCTTGTTATCAAGGTTTTGTACACAGTGCACCCCACACAACATTAGTCATTAGAAAAAGTCCGACCAATAAGTTAAACCAAAGAGAATTAAAATAATTGTAACGAATCAGTTACTATTTACCAAAATAAATTTCATTAGAAACTCATAAAATTTTCATTACGATTAAATGCAACAACACACAAGGATCGCACCAACGATTCCTAGTAGACCACTCACCACATGTGCTACTGCACATGGGTTACGGTCGAGATCCATCGCCACATGTGCTTACTACACGAAGTGCGGTCGAGACCCATCGCCACATGTGCTTCCTGCACATGAGGTGCGGCCGAGACCCATCGCCACATGTGCCTCCTGCACATGAGGTGCGGTCGAGACCCATCGCCACATGTGCCTCCTGCACATGAGGTGCGGTCGACATCTTTCGCCATGTGTGCTTACTGCACATGAAGCGCTCTGTGCACCAACACAGACCAGAATCACACCAACGATTCTCAATAAATATCTAGCGCAAATTTGCTACAACACATGAAGCGCTCTGTGCACCAACACAGACCAGAATCGCACCAATGATTCTCAATAAGTATCTAGCGCAATATGTGCTACAACACATGAAGCGCTCTGTGCACCAACACAGACCAGTATCGCACCAACGATTCTCAATAAATATCTAGCGCAAAATGTGCTACAACACATGAAGCTCTCTGTACACCGACACAGACAGGACTCGACCGATCAACAAGTTACAACACAGTAATTCTGTTACTCTTTACCGTAATTCATAAGCAATGCATACTCAACTCATGAAACATTATTTTTTTTCTAATCTGTGCACCTGCACAGGCCAGAATCGCTCCAACGACTCTTTACTTATCTGCCGCCACATATGCTACAACACATGAGGGGCTCTGTGCACCAACACAGACAAGAATCGCACCAACGATTCTCAAAGATATCTAGCGCAATATGTGCTACAACACATGAAGCGCTCTGTGCACCAACACAGACAAGAATCGCACCAACGATTCTCAAAGATATCTAGCGCAATATAATAATAATAATAAAATTTGACGCGAACTGTACGGAGCGATCACGATCGGCTGTGATCGCATCCGTTCGTATCCTTTCCGATCCGATGCGATGCGAGCCGTTTGGTGGAAATCGTCCTTAAGTCAACAGGCCATAAAACACCACGTGCTATTTCTTTGGTTTCGTCCACGTTCATACGTCTGGCAACACGTCAAGCGTGCCAGCATGACCTAGTTACCTACCTACTACTTGACTTTTATGTTGTTCCCTCGTTGGTCTAGTGGTCGTAAGGGTTACTGCTGAGCATGAGGTCCTGGGTTCGATTCCCGGGTCAGGTGTAAAGTGTTATTGTGTTTTTCCATGAGGAATTTCTCAGTAGCAACCCGGATTCTGCATTTGTGCCCGGTTGATGGCTCAACGGGGAACCTCTCGTCCTGCATCTCACCTGATGGTAAGTGATGATCAGGCCGAAGGTGGAAGCAACCTTCACCCGGAATCCTCAACCTCAGATAATCTAGCTATCTTAATTCTAACTGCCGAAACACAACAATGCTGTTAACATTGTTCTTATGACTGACTTAGAAAATAATGGTGGTAGCTAGCCAGGCGGACTTAGAACAAGCCCTACTACCAACCAAACCGAGCAGAAAATTTTGCCCCCACTGGGAATCAAACCCGGGACCTCTTGGTCTGAGACAGGTGATCTAACCGCTAGACCACAGAGGCGGTGATTACATAGCGTCGCCTTAGAGTGAAAACCTCGTATATGCGAAAAAGGTAAGTTTACAGAAGGAAGAAAAAACTGCGCCTTTATTACCACTGCTTCTTCAAAAATGTGCCTTTTAGTGTGCAATATGGATACAGTTACAGGTTACTAAACGTATTATGTGTGAAACTAGGCGTTGGCAATGCTTTGCGAGGTTGTCCTTCCAAAAAAATTATTAAAAAAAGACGTGTGGCACTCGGGGACTGCCGCGGCGAAGCTATTGCATAGCATTTTTTATCAACTTACGCAATTGTAAAATATTAACCCGAATATAAGAAATAGCAATGATGACATTGACAGGAACTGTTATTCACATTTATAGTTTTTAAAACTTGACACAACGTAATGGGAACATCAAACTAATAAAAAGGTTTTAATTTAACTATTAATAGTCAAGGATCATTCGTCTAAGTCAATTGAACTTTATTGTCAAACAGTTAAACATAATTTTCAATACAACACTCTCGTATCATTCGTCTAAGTAAATTTGAACTTTGTTGTCAAACAGTTAAACATAATTTTCAATACAACACTCTCGTATCATTCGTCTAAGTAAATTTTAACTTTGTTGTCAAGCAGTTAAACATAATTTTCAATACAAAACACTCTTTCTTAGGTACTCGTATTTTCGTTACGGAATTTCTGGATTAGGTCTCCACGCTCAAGGCCCGCGATAGAAGCTATGCAATAGCTTAAAAATACCCAATTTTTCACTCTAATGCGACGATTGGACGTGAGCATTATTGGCGAAATGTGGGTGTACTATAGGTAGACCTCTGCCTAACCCTGCGAGGAATACTGGCGTGATGCTATGTTCTGTTATGTTACCTGACCTTCAATTACCAATAAGGTCAAGGTATGGCCTTCCAGTGTAATACATTCCGGCCTTTCATATCTTACAAACTCCTTCTGCTAATCGCCTTTCATACCTCACTTAACATGACGAGACCTAGATAAATATTGTATGATGTTTATGCTTTCCTGAATAAATATGGCATGAAGTTGATACAATAATAGTATTTAGGAGGACATAACAACGTTACATCGATAAATATTTTACTGTGTTGCTTGTTTATATTAGCACACAATCAGACAGTGGACAGTAAGCTTGACATGACACCCTACCCAGATATGAGGAAACAACACATGAAAATAGATGTAGATGTCGAAGATTTATAAATGATAAAAATATGACATTACCAGCTCTTTAATATGTTAATTTATCAATGACATGCATGTAAAAATAAATTTTAATTGATAAATTATTTATTAATAATACATTTAATTGATAAATTATTTATTAATAATACATTTAATTGACATTATTTATAATTATGATGAAATATGACATTACTAGCCCTTTAATTTATTTTACCATTGACATGCATGTAAAAATAAAATAAAGGTAATTGATTAATTGATTTATTATGAAGGCAGATGTGACTGGAAACGCCGGGAGGGGACGCCCTAGGAGGACATTATACTGACCTTATTGGTGATGTTCTGCAGAGAGGACAGGTGCGTAGTACTCGCAACCGGCGAGCGTGTATGACCAGATGTATGGACGTAAACGAGGCAAAAGGAGTATGTAAGGATCGTAGCAAGTGGCGTTCCGTAGTTTCTGCCTACCCCCATGGGAAGAAGGCGTGAGTTTGTGTATGTATGTATGTTGATTAATTATTTATTAATAATGCATTTAACTGACACTATTTGACGTGACGTGACTTTGTATTGTATAGATTCAGACTTTTTACTCGTATAAAAAAAACTAAGTTAAAGGTATTTACACTATTCATAATAGACCTTTATTGTAATACCTGTGTTCACAAATAAATATTGTTTGATTGATTGATTGATGTTATGAAAAAAAATATAAAAAAAAGTAAGATTTTTATTCACATTTCGATAATGTCTCAACGCATAGGCCCATCGTCCTCCATGAGGTTACTCAAATGTAACGTGTTCTAAATTGAAATCATCAATGAGTTCCCAGAATGTCACAGGCCAGCACTAGTATTTCAATGGTGGTCGACGTGCCCAGGTTCGCACGGGCGATTTTTTCCCGCAGCAATTTATTTTCGTACACTGGATTTTCAACTCTCTGCTTAGCGCTGAGAGTTGAAAATCTATCCGTGTGTTTTTTCCACGAGTACGAGTCGAGTGTACGAGAGTGCGTCCCAGCGAGTTGGATTTTCAACGCTTGGCTCAACACCGAGACTTGAAAATCCAGTGCGCGATAAAATCCCGCCGCGATATTTTTACGTCAGTGCGAACGTGGGCTTACTAACGCGTTTTTAAGTAGTTTGTAATGGGCTAGGTTAGTGGAAACATTCTTTATTCACATATTAACATGGTCTATTATGCGTCCGTTTCATTTATTTATCAGACTTCGTGTTTCGTTTTGCAATTTTATTCAAAATCACACTATTTATTTATGTACATAAATTCGTTATTATTTTTTATCTGACACAAACTTATTTTATTTAAGTATGCATACACACGTTACAGTATTTAAAAACTGATTTACATTCGATAATTCACAGTTGAAACCAGCGTCAGGCATTTATAATAGGTTGTCTGGCATTTTTGCTAAACTGGGTCTTTTTGGCGCAGCCGTGTGGCACACTTTTCTGCTAATTTCTCACATCGTACTTTATACTTTTTATTTTACTTAATTTTTGTATCTACTGTATATTATATTATGTGCTTATTCTTCATTTCAGCCGAAAGATGTCGACTGCTGGACATGGGCCTCCCCCGAGAACCGCCACTTCAACCGATTATGTGCTTCCAACATCCAGCGGTTTCCTGCGGCCTTCATAAGGTCATCTGTCCAACGCTACGTGTTCCGGTACGCGGTCGCCTTTCCAGAACCTTTCGGCCCCATCGCTCATCTGTTCTGCGAGCAGTGTGCCCTGCCCATTGCCACTTAAGTTTGACAATTCTAATGTGCCTTTTAGTCCGTGCTAAATAAATATATTTTCTTTCTTTCTTTCGAGTATCCCTTTATTAACGGGCTTGTTAACGTCCCTTCAATTTCGAAGAGCAAAACAAAAGTACGTAAACTTGGTTTTAATTTTGTGCAGTCAAACATAGCTCACAGTTTACCTCAGAACCGCATCCATGAGGATATCCACAAGAAAAATGAAGATCAATAATAAGCTGTAAGTAATAAAAGGCTATGGTGTGGAAATAAATTGAAAAAAAAAAAGGAAAATTTTGGGAACATTATCGAAAAAATACCTTAAAGCCACATTAAAAATGATACCTATCCCCGTGATCCCCCAAGAAACCACTTAAAATTTCAATGCAGTGACAGCTTAATTATGCAAATATGTGGCCAATGCTTATTTAATCCCTACACCATCATAAGCTTTTTAGCAAAAAAAATTCAGAGGGGGAGTTCCCATAATTTCAAGAACGTTTACATTTTACTCTCAGTCTCAGTTTGTAAAAAAATCGCTCTGAAGCCCGTTTTCACCTTCACGTCAGCAAAAGTGCACTGTTGGATTTTCAATTCTCAGCGCTAAGCCTAGCGTTGAAAATTCAATAGTGCACTTTTATGTAGGGATTCATTTAAGTGTCACTTAGTTCTCGGTAAAAACGGGTATAATAAACCTAAATTTATGACAAGTTATTGACGCTGACTGTCGCTGAGAGAGATTGCGACTTGAATTTGAACGTTTTTTATGGACGGGAATCGGCCTTCCACAGTTTGTTTACCGCACCGTGAACGGGGCGTCAACGAGAAACGAGATTACGCGGCCATAGTAAATGTACTGTCGCTTCTTCGGCTTCGTCATCTCGTTTTCGTTGACGTCCCGTTCACGGTGCGGTGGACAAACGGCTTTCAGGTGTCTAAATAAAAGTAGCATACTTTACGGAAAAAAAAGAATACAATAGACAACGTATTTAGTAAAGTAATCCGCTTAACTATTCTTAAAGAGTCATAAAGAACCCTGTAAGAAATCGACACGTGTTTCAGCTCTCAACGAGGCATCCTCAGGATGAAAATTGACTTATTGCATACCCGGACACGACATGTTGCCACGTCCAGAACCGAACGCAAAGACAAAAAACACTATAATTTTGATGTCTATCAAATCCATAAGTTTAAATACCTTTTTACCTTTTGGGTTAAAAACTAACGAAGAAACGCCTTCAGAAGTAGGTACATTTTTTTAAAGGTTTTTGTGTACAAAGAAGATCTGAAAAGAGATAGAAAACTAGCCTTTAAAAACACAATAAAATCACACAATTATAATAAAAAAATGTTCGACCAGCATAGGGATGAATATAAATTAAAAGTGGGAGACCGAGTCTACGTGGAAAATGGAAATCGATTAAACAGAAAGAAAATGGATGAATTAAGGGGGACAACACAGGCTTATAGTAGTAGTAGTAGTTTTGTGTACATATTTTGCTTACATACAAGCGTAAATTATTTCTGTAAGACCCACGTAAGATCCTCCAATGTAATTGAAAGTAGGGAAGGAAGTGAATAAGAAAGTGTAAGTAGGTATTCCCGTCGCACCAGTCGGTCATACATTACGTGCCCGATAACGCCTATCATTCGTACCTAAGGCTTAAGAGGTCATACCTTAAAAGGTACACTAATGCCCGTTGTCACCTTGTGACAATTAAATGAATCTCGAAATAAAAATGCACTGTTGGATTTTCAACTCTCAGCGCTAAGCCTAGCGTTGAAAATCCAACATTTATTTGTCAGTGAAAACAGGTATTAGCTTTTCATAAGCACATTTCATTTATTATTGCCATGAAATTATAACTTGTCAATAATTTCTCCGTCTGATTACCAACTAAAACATAAATGATTTTACAATACACAATAATCAGATGAAAAAATATTAATTCAAATTGTTGCTACAAAATCACATTATCCATCAAATGTTTGATTTAATCTTATAATGTGGAAACTGCGGAAATCACACGACAAAAACGACCAGTTGTAACGATTTTTCACAATAATTTAGATAACGTTTGTCTTGTAAAAAATGTTCCGAAAGGTGAATCCATTGCCGTTAAATGGCCCGAAATCACGAGCGGAGTATTTGGTAGCATTAGACGAAATACGTAGGGTTGACAGCATGTATCGTCTAAAACATACGATTCAGATTTGAAGAAAAAATCCATCTTAGCTGTATACCTACATTATAAGCAAACAACATCAAATTCGGTGTTATTGCATTCGTTCTAGTTCACTTGTTAGCAATATTTCATGTTTCCATATGTTAAGAGGGTGCATCCTAAAAGTTGGCAACGTCGTAAATATCTGTCAAATAGTTACCTGTTTTGATTAATTTCTAAATAATACTGTATGGTAATATGAAATGTGGCTAACTAACTAACTAACTAGAATATTAATAATGAATTGCAATTATAACATTGAATTTGATGTTGTACCCGTTTTAGGTGTAAAAAAAGCATTTAGAAAGTTTCCATATAGTTTTTTTACATCTACAACTAACTATTTGGTATTTTAAACAGCGAAATATTTGACATCTATTTGCGACGTTGCCAACTTTCAGAATAAACCCTCTTAATTCAAATTAATCAAAACAGGTAAATATTTGACAGCTATTAGGGACGTTAAAAACTATTAAAATCAACGCTCTTAACGTACCTACGTTAAGAGCGTTGATTTTAAAAGTTTTTACCTACGATAAGGTACAAGTTTTTCTACGGTAGACTTTTACTATGTCTTACAATTATAATTCCCAGGTGAGAAATTACTACAATCTTACCTTAACCACTAAGGAGTACATTGAGAGAGAGTCATAAACGGTTTACTGCGCGTTAACTATACTCTAACTTAACTCGAAGTTATCACCGTGAGGACGTGTCAGACCTACCCTCTTATAGCCGGTGAGGAAATACGTAGGTACTTTTTATTAGTCCATTATTAGGATTGCCAATCTAGTTTGGTTCAATGACATTTTCCTCTTAAGTTGGCAACAAAAAAAAACTGGGGCGAATAAGGATTAAAAATGGGGCGAAACAGAACTTAAAAAAAAAAAAACTTAATGATAGAAATAATTTCGGGGAATTAAATTGTGGGACGAACAAGGAATATCAAAATATGGGGGCGAACTCTGTGGAGCGAATTCGGAACAAATCAGTAAAATACTATCTTTTGTCTCAAACTGGTATTAAATCAATTGTTCGCTAAATAGAGATTATATATCCAGTGTAGGGGTTGATGACTTGTTCATGTTTATTTGCTTTGATGTTGCGCTAAGGGCACGCAGAGGTAAAATACTTACGTCCCACTTCCGCAAGATCCAAAAGCGATTTTCTCCTAAATATCGATAGAAATTGTATAGTGTTACGAACGGTATTTTCGAAACCAAAAAAATATGATGTAGGTTTTTTACAAAAATTACAATCGTTATTTTACGAGAAAATCGCTATCGAATTTAATACAAAATATATATTAAAATAGTAGGTATTGTATATTTTTGATTGTGACTTATTTTCAGCACAAATGAGTCGCGTTGACGTGGCGTTAGCGTCAAAGCGTAGGAATATGTTCGAAGAACGTCACAGAAACGTGATGGTTTTTCATTTCTCATATCTAGTTGGAATAAAAATAGGAGTTCGTTTTTACCCCACGCAATTGTTCACTGAAGTAAGGAAAGGGAATATAGGTGTGGAATCGAACATCGTATTCACTTTTTATTGTGCATGCATGCAGTTATATTGGTTCGCTACATGTGTATCCGATATTGCTTTCATCGGGTCGCTTCAATGCTGCCTACCTATGTCGGATCTAAAATCGACCTACAAAAAATTGTCTGCAATATTTGTAACTACTTTTTCTATATTAGCCAGTCAGTAACCTAATGTTTGTTAGAAAAACTAAAATAATTTAAAAAACATTTTGATTTTTCAACCTGATATCAACAGCCCCTGTGTCATCATATTTATTTCAGAAATGAATTTTATTGGTGAAGGAACTTCTCACAACACAAAAACGCAGAAAAAATAATTAAGTCACTCATTAAAATTCTACTCATAAAGTCGACAAGTGACATCCCTACATGCCTTCCATACTGGGCAAACAGAATCGTGTATAAATTCGGCCCCTTTCCTCTTACAAATGGTTTTTCAAGTTTATCCAAATTTTTTGTGCTTCTAAGTGGGGTCATGCTAGATAATTAGGTACTTATTCCTCTGTCTGGGGCCTGCGTGTGAGCACAGGGCTGTTGGAGGTCAATATACCGTGACTTTAAGCTGTTAAGGACCACGTAAATAGGGCTTAGCTTAATGCGGAAGATAGCCTTTACGGTCTTTATGGATAAATACGATTGATTAAAATCTTTCTGCTGGAGCAGAAAAAGTTGTGGCACACTTTGAAAAAGGTCGACGCTTATTGATGGCCTGCTTAAGGCTTTATATGACTGTGTTCTTACTCATGTTCATTAAATTTGTTATTATAATTTTGGGTCCAATTAACGCACGAAAAATAGCGTGATATGAAAATAATATGCATAAAAAAACATTATATATATTTATTATTTCACCATGTATAGTTTTTGTGTAATAATTCATTACCTACTAAAACTTAATGAAGGTTGCACCATATAGCCAATAATATACCCATATACTTATTATTTCGAAATAATATGAATTATACAATATTTAGTAATCTCAAAAATCGCTCCATCATCTTTATTTAACTATGGCGATCAATCAATGCTTTTGACGAATTTGGCTGATATTGAAATTTAATCTGATAGTCTAGATAAATCGGTCAAATCTAGGCAAGCAATTCCTTAATTTGAATTAAATTCTAGTAAACTTGATAGGTTCTTAATTACACAGCACTTTGACGAATCTAAACCCTATTAATAAACGACTTATAATGACTGGAATGGCGTTATTTTATTACCCTTTTGTGAGAATGACAGGGGCTGGTAGCAATTATGAAGCGTTCGTAAATAGGGGGGAGAATGCTCATTTCAAGTAATTTTTCAGGCGAACAGGGTGTAAAGTTCACTCATCCTCTATTGAAAAGGGAAGATCCTCCGACCAGACGGTGTTGAGTCTGGCAGGCAACTGCCCAACGATTGATGTCGGATAGTCATATACAGGGTGGCAGGGACATCGACCCGAAAACTGATACCATTTATTCAGTACATGGTTCTGAACCCCCCTGCGTAGAAAGTTTTCGTTGGTTATTTAAAAAAAACAGCTGTTTCATAGAAAAGTCCAATACCTACGCGGTCAAAATGTATGGAACAGCTGAATTTTTTTTAAATAACCGACGATAAATTTTATTGCAGGGGTGTTCAGAATCATGTACCAAATCCATGGTATCAGTTTTCGCGTTGATGACCCTGCCACCCTGTATATATTGGTGGCGCGTTAAACTCTAATTGCGCGATGCAGGATTTAGTGACGTCAGGTTTTACTAGATTTTGTGTGACGTCAGGTCTATGATGCGTTGTTCGCATGTGGCGATGTAGAAACCGCCACACCCTCATCGTCTTCCTGCCCTTGTCCCATGTCACGTGGGGTTGGCGCACACGTGTTCTTCTTCCACTCTTCCCTGTCAACCGTGATGCTATCATTTACTCTTTTCTCTTTCATATCATCCCTCACATAACCCATACTTGTTTTCTTGAACCTTCCTCTCCAAGTACCTAGGTTTAGGGTTCCGTTCTCAATGGGTGCTAAACGGAACCCTATTATTAAGCCTCCGCTGTCCGTTCGTCCGTCCGTTCGTCTGTGGTACGGAACCTTTCGTGTGCTAGTTCGACTCACACATTGCAAATAAAAAAGTGGTTACGAAATTTTATTATGCATAATACATAATTATGTTTTAATATGGTTTTAATAGCTTCGTCTTTTATGGTTGTTGGTATATCAAAGACTTTTTTTCGGGTACTACATATTGCGTACCACGGATATCGAAGGTTTGTTTATACATAGATAAATTAATTTCATATGTAGCAACTAATAAGCAATAGAATAAGAAAATAGTAGTTAAGTATGTAATGTAGCATGGTCAAATAAAGGCTTTTTTATTTTTATTTATTATTTTATTATACTAGTTTTAATAATACATTCATATGTGTTTATATCACTACTAGCAGCGCCCCGCGGTGTCACCTCCATTAGGCTGCCTGTCCACTGGAGCGGAGAGGAGAAAAGAGGAGCGGAGATGTGCCAATATTAACCAATAGAATTTCGACTTAGGATCACTGATCTAAACTCAGGGGCGGAGTCAAGATTATATTGGTTAATATTGACACATCTCCGCTGCTCTTTTCTCCTCTCCGCTCCAGTGGACAGGCAGCCTAAGTCTCGGTTCCGTGGGAATATCGGGATAAAAAGTAAGCTAAATATTAATCCAGGTTATAAACTATCTGTGTGTCAAATTTCATCCAAATCTGCTCAGCCGTTTTTGCGTGATTGTGTAACAAACACAACAAACATCAACTTTCAATATTATAGTAGGATAAGTGGAATTGTTCAGTCAAAGCGAAAGATTTGCAAATATTTTTGTAAATAAATCGTGAAAATAATGTGCTGGGGTGCGAGCTTACAAAAATACAAACTTTCAATATTATAGTAGGATCGTAGGATTGTTCAGTCAATGAGAAAGATTTGCAAATATTTTTGTAAATAAATCATGAGAATAATGTGTTGGGGTGCGTGCCGACAAACTGACCCTTATCCCTTTATTGCCTATTTCCGTGATGACGTAGTTGATTTTATAAAGGAAGTTATTAAGATCTTCATCTTTTAAATGGAGTTTTTCCAACTTTCCCCTGCCCAAGGAATAGTTTACGTTATTTTCCTTTGTCATGGGCACATTTTTACAGACCACGCTACAGACGCGGGTAACTTATTTTTTTATTAAAGTACTCGTAGTAATATAATTTTATTGATTGAAGAAAACACACACGAGATTTAACGATTAATGTAACGTAGACTAAATTTTTACATGTCACATGCACATTTCCAGTTTAAGCTGACCTCGCATTGGACGGAAATCGTTTACAATGCGAGATCACCATAAACTGGAAATGCATAGCTTGATGTGTAGCCGTGCGTACTATGCAATTAATTGTAGTGTAGTGTTGTTATTATTAATGTAATTTTGGAGCACAGACAGAGTGCCGTTAACGGCATGGCGGCACTCTGTCTCGGTAGTTTATTAAGTGCCGTTGGCTTAAGGGTCCGGCGAACACGGCTCGCAACTGCAAGTCGAGTCGAATGTTGTTATCTCTGTTCTGTTGTGTTTTTGTGTTGTTGTTGTTGTCTGTGTCTGTTGTGTGTTATGTGTGTTGTTAGCGTTGTTACTAGCTATCGGAATTTATGATAAATTTGGATGTGTTCCGTAATACCAAAAATTAAGAAAGAAAACTTGATAATTCTTTAATAATTTTTTCTATACTTTGTAACTTGATAATATAAGCTATGCTCCTGCCGAAACAATACTCCAAATATTTGTTTATAATACAGAAAAAACAGTATGAAAACATGTCATTTAGCTGTAAAAATGAGCGAAATTCAATTCTCTTAAACTTTATTTTTGGTAAGTTTTTTGAAAAAAAAAAAGATGTACAGTACGACACAACTTAGATGTAGCATCGGCAAAATTCGTAAAACCGATCACCAGCCGAACTGAGTGCGCCTTCAAAATCACCAATCTTTATTACTGCTTTAGGTGAAAATGATCTTTCGAAAACGCAATAACTTGTAAAGTATTTATCTAGACTTGTACAGTACGACACAACTTAGATTTGTAGCATAGATTTGAGAAATTTCATTCATTCATTTCAATTTCACGAATATATTTGGCTATAAGACATAGCCAAATATATTCGTGAAATTGAAATGAATGAATGAAATTTCTTACGAATATATTTGGCTATAAGACATAGCCAAATATATTCGTGAAATTGAAATGAATGAATGAAATTTCTCAAATCTATGCTACAAATCTAAGTTGTGTCGTACTGTACAAGTCTAGATAAATACTGTCTAAATCCGAATATTAACATAATATGATGGAAATATACTCAAATTGCAAATGATTTAGGTATTACGTTTGTATGGACAATTCAACGGTTGCCGCCGTCTTAAAAGTCAACACTAGCTAGATTAATTTCGTAGAACCCTTATAAGTATACACCCCACTTCTGAAAATAGTCTGCTCAACGTGATGGAATTCGTGTCTCGTGGACCAAGCACTTAAGCGCATATTGTGAAAAAGTTTGTAGTTTTTATCGGAAAACTACAAACAAAAAAAATTGTTCCTTACTTACATAATTATAAATACTTCACTATGTAACTACCAAAAGTAGGGCAAATTATTATTAATTCCACACTATTTATTAGCCTTACAACCTAAAAATGGGCAAGAAATACAAAAATCGCGACACATTTTTCACAAATATAACGACATTTTGTGCGTCACATGAGGACATCATTCTTTTATGAGGTGAGGTGCTAATAGACGTAATAAATAAACAAGTTTACAAGCCTCGTAAATAATAGGCCTGCCACACACTCGCAGCTAGACTTCGACACGAACTCGTAAATTGTAGAAACGGCCCTTAATTCTAAAAGTTGGAGGTTGGTAAATTAATTTCTATTGGAGGGTCGTTAGTATGTAGTTCGTGGCTAAGTAATAACAGCCGCACGGGTTGGTCTTACAGGTTAAGCTACGCTTGCTGGGGTTGGTCCGTGAATGGGTGGTCCTGATCCACGGACCAACCCCAGCAAGCGTATCTTTACCTACATACCGAGACTCCTCCGTGCCTCACAAAGCACGTTAAAAGCCGTTGGTTTCGGCTATCATTCGTGGATCTTTGACAGCTGTTACGGGTCGTTAGAAGCGCGAAAGCCTGAAAACCAGTCTTACCAAGGGGTATCGTATTACCCAGTTAGAGGGATTTGTAGGTCAGATAGGCAGTCGCTCCATGTAAAATACTGGTACTCAGTTGCATCCGGTTAAACTGGAAGCCGACCCCAATATAGTTGGGAAAGTATTTTACATGGAGCGACTGCCTATCTGACCTCCACAACCCAGTTACTGGGTAACACGATACCCCTTGGTAAGACTGGTTGTCAGACTTTGGGCTTCTCACTACCCGTAACGACTGTCAAAGATGTACCTACCCATGACAGCCGAGACCAACGGTTTAACGTGCTTTCCGAGGCACGGGGAGGTCTCACTAATTATGTAATAGATGGTCACCCATCCACGAACCAACCGCGACAAGCGTAACTTAACCTTCGATCGACGCGCACGGCTGTTATTATTTGGCTACGAGCCCCTTCAAAAAATCAAAGAATGAGCAGTGGTCATACAAATAGTAGGTTATATTATAATAACAAAACACCAATTACTTTTCAACATTTATAGACAGAAGTTTTTACAAGAGTGAGAAAGAGAGAGGCATTTTTGGCATGTTTTACTCTCTCACTTTTACATGAGAGTCCACACACCTGGCGAAATGTGTGTACTACACTTCTGTGTACCCCTCCGTATAAAACACGGCCGTGATGTTGCGTTATAGTTTGTTATTTCCCCCACCGTAGGTGACAAAAATAAGCAATACGTAGTTTTCAGTTTCACAACTTCATAGTTGCTTTTAATAAATATAAAGGTGCCATCTAACGTATGCGTGTACGTATTGAGCTAGAAAGTGTTGTTAATTTTAGCCAAGATATTCATAACGCTTTACTTTATGTTAATTAATTCCTCACCACTGCTCTCAAAACGGTGAAGGATAACATCGTGAGGAAACAGGCATGTCCTAGAACCAAAAATTCGAAGACATGATTGTGATATCTACCAACCCGCACTGGGCCCGCGTGGTAGATTATAGCCCACTCCCTCTCACAGAGAGGAGGCCTGTGTCCCAGCAGTGTACATTATAGGCTGATGTATAGTATGTTATTTCCCCTACCGTAGGTAAAGAAAATTAGCAATGCGTAGTTTTCATTTTTAAAACTTCATAGTCACTATTGATAAAAATAAGGGTTCAATCTAACGTAGGTAGGTACGTACGTACGTGGTACGTACTATATTGAGCTAAAAAGTGTTGTTAGTTTTAGTTAAGATATTCATAAAGGTCGTGTTCAAGGCGTAACTTCAGAAAGGAGGGAGTATTAATAAACGGAACACCTAAAGCTAGTGCCGTAAATCTGCAAAATTTACGGCATTAAACCACGTTGCAATTAAGTTTAGGTGTGGGAAACTTACCGACACTATGCTATTAAGTTAGCTGCTCACTGGCGTATCAGCAATCTATAAAAAATATGTCGTTTGCGGCTGGGTATAAAAATAGACAGTTGACTGCGGTTATACCCATCCCCACATGCGAGCGGTTATAAGAAACATCTTTAATAACAACAGCCTGTTTGTCCCCGAATTGTAATGCAGGGGTCCTATATTCTTGAGCCTTCAAGCATAGAATAATAACAATTTCACGTAGGTGTTACACGAATGGATAGAATAAGAAATGTGTGAATGAATGGAGGAAGTTTGAAAGTGCACCGGTGACCGAAAAGTTGTGCGGAAATCGGTTGTCATGGTATGGGTATGTGATGCGGAGGAATGAGGTAAATATCGTGATGAAAGTTTTGAGTATGAATGTATGTCGATGGCTATAAGAGTAGGGGAAGACCAAAGAAACGATGGATGAACTGTGTGGAAGATGATATGACTAGAAAGAGGGTGACTACCGAGATGACGACTATAGAGAAGTATGGAAGAAAGGGACATGTTGCGCCGACACCAAATAAATTGGGTTATGGGCAGGAGAATGATGATGATGATGACGTGAAGATGCGATCTTCACACCCGCAAGAGCAGGTCATGCAGTAGTACCATGCCGTGATTGTTTAGACTCATCCCAGAGATAAGTACTCAAACAAAAACGTATGCGGACGGACCAGTGCTCTATACAAACGAACGCATATAACGTCGCTGTACACTGAGAACCTCGTGATTGCAATAGACGTTACTTTGAAGAGGAAGATAAAAAACAATCTGAAAGAAATGGCCGTCATTAACATTCCCCGAAGTTATCATTAACATCAATAGAAGGCATTGAAAGCGTCTTAGGGCTGTACTCGTTTGTTCTGAATATGCATTAAGAGGTTTTCTACCCAGCACATATTAATAAAAGTGAGCAGTGGTGGCCCAGTGGTAACGTCCCCGACTTACGAGTTGTAGGTCGTGTCGTTGTAATATGTAAGATAGGATTGTCGTATTCTCGTTGTATTATAGAATTGCCAGACACTCCTAACATTTCCAAGTGATACAATATGAATGAACTCATAAGGGTTGTTGGGAAGATTGGAACGAATTGAATATGTGAAGTGAATGAGCGAGACGGGATTCGGAGAGGTCAAGTTGAAAGAATTTAAATGGCGCATTTACGGATACAGGACGCACCTGTACCTGGTGTAGAGTCGGTGAAAATGGTGTTAGAGAATAGAGGAATTTTACATTACCTATTCAATTCTTCACAGAAAAAAAAATCATTTGATTCTAAGCATCAACAGAATCCACAATATAACGCTTGGACCGGGCGTTGCTAAGCAGAGTTCATCGGTGGCGGTCAAGCAGTGAACATTAAGAAACTGTCGTGAGTTCCGAATAGTTGTGTCGTGTAGTGTGTGAATTGATAGCGTGATTAATTTTATAGTAAATTGTTAGGTGCTAACCCAACATTAAGGTCAATGCAAATGCAAAATGTAAGTATGCAGAAAATGTCAAGGAATGTCAATGAATGCTCAACGGGCATGAATCTAAATAAAAATGCAAGTTATCCGACTCAAAGCACGTCTAATTGAACACTAATTAAAATATGTACAAAAATGTATCATCTAGGCTCCGCCGTATGACAATGCAGTTCCAAATGTAGGTCGCGATCAAAGTGCACATACGCGACCCTACTAACTAACTTATTGCATCAAAAATACATATTTAAAAACCATGTACGTACACCGTACATATTGCCACCACAAAGAATGGTAACAGTTATTAACTGCAAGACATGTAAACAAATAAAGAATGTATAAATGTAAACTAAAATCATAGTTATGTATAAATGTACGCTAAAATCATAGTTATAATATGTAAAAATTAAATGTAAAGTAAAATCTTATACTATGTAAAATGTAAACTACAATCCATAAATATAATGTCACACTTAATTAGCACACGTCACTATGTCTCTCAGTGTCAAATTTCACTTCACTACAGGAGGGGTTTACCCTTGTCACCGTATTCACTTCACTATGCACTTTTGATTCCCGTTTGTTGACCTTGCTGTACCCGTCCTCGATGTCATCTTCTTCTTCTCGCCTTCCTCTGCTTCTTGCATCTTGAGGACCCTTCCCCTGTCTATTGGTTGTCATCTTTCGCCAATAATACATCGATGTTACAAACAGTGCAATGCTAATAATAATTACCACATAGATCGCGATGTAGTGATGAACGTCATGAGGAGATAGGGTTTCTAGATTCGATTGTTCTTTAATCGAGCGCAGTTCCGTATCAATCTTCTTGAAAGACTCTTCGTGCGTTTCAATGTGCAAAGACGAGTTACGAACAGAGGTGTTGATGATATTGTTGATGGGTGAGATCGTAGGTATTATCATGGCGTATGGTTCATTAACCAAAATGTCGCTTGTGTGTTCCATATATGCGTGAAGCATGAATGAATCACCTTGCAGGTTACAACCTCGTTTGAGTGTTATCAGACCCGAGTGACGTAGCGTCTCCGATGTCATTTAAGCTCCGCACACTAGTTGCACTTCGCACGTGTCACAACAATAATAAAACCATGTGTTTTGCTTATGTAATTTTACCCACTTGTCAGCGCATACTTTTATTTCGGTATGGCAATATGCACTATGTTCTTCGTTGTCTCGAATCAGCTGTACTTCGCAAATAGACTTACGTCGATCGCCAGTGCTGTATATCGGGTGATTTAATTTGCACATCAGGGTTTTGTCATGGATCTTTTGGCATTCTTGAATATCGGGTTGTTCTAGGGGTATAAACGAGTATTGGTTAGCGTTAAATGCAATCAATTCAGAATTGGGAATAACGTACATCACACGAGTAACGTCAATCCGTTGAGGTATGCTGATTAGTTTATTTAGCTCGTATAGTGCATCATTCAAGATCGGTATTTTTATTTCCATCAATAGGTATTGCTGTGTAATGCGTGCATGTATTCTGAACAGCCTATAGATGTCTCTGACGTCATTCTGTACTTCTGGTAGCGCAGAGTCGCGAGGTAGTTGTCGAGCTACTTTATCTAATTCACTTTGCATTTGGTTAGGCGATAATAAGTGTACGTCCATATGTCCCTGGTACATATTTGTCAATGTGTTGATAAGGGTTGGTTGAATGTCTTTTAGATTCTGAGCCATTCTTTCGGCAGCCATTGCCGATGTTATTATGTAGAAGGCGTTTGCAGTGTCAGTTTTATCTTTTATGGAACTATTTTCTAAAGAATCAAGATGTTGGTTTATCAGAGTAAACTGCTTTATCATTGTCGCTTCGTTGCGCTGTACAATGTTATGTTCGGTTTCCAGAATACTAGTCTGGTTTTTAAGCAATTGTAGCAAGTGTTTCTCGTTGTGCTTAATTGTGTTAATGTCAAGTTCGTATTTATCTGCAAAACGCTGATCTAGTACGCCAAATAATGAGTTTGCAACATATCCCACTCCGTCGATTAATCCTCTTTTAAACCTGTGTTGAATTAATCGCTGGGATTTCAGTATCTCATTGTAGTAGTTTAATTCATTTGCAGTTTGGTCAAGTTGGTTGATTAAGACATGAAATTGCATCAACCACTCGTCGCACCGAAACTGTTTTATGTGTGACACGAATTTTTGCAGTGTATCGACGTTTCGCCAGTAATTCGTCATATTATAATAGAATACTAATTTCCATTCATCTCTAATTTCTTGCAGGTCCGCTATCTTGTCAAAGTAAATTGTTTGATTTTTTGTCAGTGGGGTAAGTTTCATATCTTGTTGGACAGTAGGTGTTATTAATGTAATAAATAGCATCAATGTATAACAAACCAAACTCTTCCAGGTAAGGTTTTTAGATCTGTTGCGCCTGTTTTTCGTCAGTTTGTCATTGTCAGTGCAGTTTTCTTCAGCCTCGACTATTGGTACTAATTTTGAAATTGGTCGTTTAGTTTCTCCTTTTGCAGTTTGTACTGTGACAACTCTAGTATGGCCGTCTTTTCCAGGGTGTAACTTCGCTACACGTCCCAGTGCCCATTTTCCTGCAGGTAATTTCTCATCTCTGATGCACACAATGTCATTTTCTCGTGGGTCGGTAGTCTGTCGTTTACATTTTAATCTTGCTTGTAGTTGTTGCAGATATTCTTGCGACCATTTCTTCCAGAAATCCTTACTAAGCTTCTGCACAATTTGCCATCTTTTGCTTAAGTGGTAAGTATTGTCAATGTCCGGTTCTGGAATTGTCATGAGCGATGTGCCGGTTAGAAAATGTCCAGGTGTCAAGCAGTTGATTTCGTCCACGTTTTCTGTTACAGTGCATAGCGGTCGTGAGTTCAAGCATGCTTCGATCTGGCATAACATCGTGGTGAATTCTTCGTAAGTTAGGCGCTGTTCTCCAATGACACGTTTTAAGTGGTACTTCATGCTTTTTACGGCAGCTTCCCACAGTCCGCCTGCGCTCGGCCAAACAGGGGCATTAAAGTGCCACTTCACTCCCATCTCTGATACCTTGCCCAAGAAGAAGCTGTCAATTGTTTCGACAATGCATTTATATTGTTGCAATAGGATCCGATTTGCTCCCACAAAATTCGTTCCGTTGTCGCTGTACATGTCCCGTGGCGTGCCTCGACGTGCACAAAAGCGTTTGAAAGCCGATAAAAACGCTGTGCTGGTCAACTCTGTGACAAGTTCCAAATGGATAGCTTTTGTTGCCAGACAGACGAATACGGCAATGTAAGCCAGCAATGTTTTTACTCCTCGGCCCTTATTAGCCTTGATCTCGACGTGACCAGTAAAATCGACCCCTGTATGTGTGAACGGGAGAGATACTGTCACTCTAGGCTCCGGTAGATCTGCCATAATCTGATTAGGAGTTTTTGCATTAAATCGCCGACATGTTATGCATTTATGTAGAACCTTTTTAACGGCGCGATGTCCTCCCACAATCCACAATCTTTGTCGTAAATATGTCAGGGTTAGCTTGGGACCTCCATGTAGTGTCCTTTTGTGCGCTTGCCAGATTAGTAATTCTGTCAGTTTGTGGTCATGTGGTAGCAACATTGGGTGTTTGGTGTCATTATTTAGATTCGAGTTATGTAACCTTCCCCCCACTCGTAAAATGTCATGCTTGTCAAGAAATGGGTTTAAACTCAGGAGGTTACTTCTAGTGCTCACGCTTTTATTTTCCTTCAATCTCATAATCTCGTCCTTGAAGGCATGCAGTTGAATTTCTTTCAGTATGAGTTTTTCGGCGCTTTCTATTTCTATTGATGTCAAATAAGCAGTAGTATTTGTTTTGATAATTGAGCAGTTGTTAATAAAACGTTTTATCCACGCTATGACCCTTGTAATGTGAGTCATATCGCTGTGCCTGTCTAATAACTCAATTACAATTGACGAAGGTTCAGATTTCACAACACACGCTTTCATTTGTTTTTGTTTTGATTCGCATGTTGTCGGTGGGATTGTAACTTTGTCAGCTGTTTTTTCATTGTAATTTTTCACCCATTCTGGCCCTTGCCACCACAAAGGATGCTGTAGCAGTTGCGAACAACTGATGCCACGTGATGCACAGTCTGCAGCGTTGTCCTCAGATTTGACGTAACTCCAGTGTCGTTCTGGTATAACTTCAAGCACTTGCTGTACTCTGTTGCTCACAAACGATTTCCATTTTGTGACGTCACCATGCAGCCAGCCTAATACAATCATAGAGTCCGTCCAAGCGTATGTGTTTTTGTCAATGTTGTCCCATTTGAAAGATTTTATGACCTTTTCCATGAGACGTGAGAGTAGTACTGCTCCACATAGTTCAAGCCGTGGTAATGTTAATGGTTTGTTGATTGGTGATAGCCTAGACTTTGCAGCTATAAGTCTACTCACGGGCTCATTTTTGTCATTGAATGTCAGTAGGTAAATCGCGCACGCGTAGGCCTTCTCTGACGCGTCGCAGAACCCATGGACTTGCAGGGGTTTTGTAGTGTCCCCCAGCCATCTCGGTATCTCAATTTTCGTTATGTTATGCAAGTCACTTGTAAATTTTTCCCATTCCATTTGTACGCTCGTAGGTAAGATTTCATCCCAGTCACATCCTGATAGCCAAACGCCTTGAAACATCAGTTTTGCTTTTACTGTCAATGGTGTAAGCCAGCCAAGTGGGTCAAAGATTTTTGATATTTCAGACAGTAGCTTTCTTTTTGTCAGTTGTTTATTATTGTCAGATTTTATTTTGTTTGTGAATGCAAATGTGTCAGTTGTAGGGTTCCACTGTACACCCAGGGTTTTCGTAGTCCCGTCGTTTGTAAAGTGCATGGTAGTCTGGTTAAGATCTGATGATGATAAGCTTTCGATCAAGGTCGGGTCGTTGCTTGACCACTTCCGTAGCGTTAGACCAGCTCCTCTCAGCATGTCGATGAGTTGTTTTTGGATTTCTTGGGCTTGCTCAATGGAATTGCTACCACTTAGTACGTCATCAACGTACATCTTGTTTGTAATGACGTCTGCTGCTAACGGATATTTCTCTGCGTCATCATTAGCTAGCTGCTTTAGTGTTCGAAGTGCTAGAAATGGTGCCGCCTTAGTACCGTAAGTCACTGTGCATAACTGGTAGTCCTTTAATGGACCTTGGTTTGGTTCTCTCCACAATATCTTCTGCAAGTGTTGATCTTCTTCATGTACTAGGATCATGCGATACATCTTCTCACAGTCTGCTGTAAAAACATACTTGTATAGCCGCCATCCCAGTAGTAGTGTCAATAGGTCTTGATGAAGCTTAGGACCACACTCCATCAAATCGTTCAAGCTGTACCCAGTGTCAGTCTTCTGCGAGGCGTTGAAAACCACTCTAAGTTTCGTTGTCACTGAGTCCTGTTTAAGGACTGCATGGTGAGGTAGGTAGCATGTTAGATTGTTGTCATTCTTGCTCTCTTTCATGTGTCCCATCTCCAAATATTCTTGCATGAACTTAACGTAGCTTTCGGATAATTTGTCATCCCTTGTCAATCTCCTTTCTAATTCCATGAATTGTGCTACTGCACGTGGTTTTGATTTTCCTAACAACTGTTTAAAATTAGGTTTCATCGGTAAACGAACTGCATATTTGCCATTTCGTAAGCGCTTTGTAGTTGAACTGAAGAACTCCTCGCAATATCTCTCTTCTGTCGTCATTGAGTTGCATGTATCCCCGTTGATGTCTTCCACTTCGCAATACTTTGTCAAATCATCAACTTGATTTATGACGACGTTGCAGTTTAGTGTCTTGTTGACGTTGCCTGACAGAATCCACCCTAAACGTGTCTGTTGAGCCATCGGTTCGTTAACCTCTCCCTTCGCCAAGCCATTCATTAGAATTTCCGAAAATACGTGTGCATCTAGAAGTATGTCAATGGGCCTAGATAAGTTGTAGTCTGGATCGGCTAGTGTAATGTCTGTCACGTGAGCCCAAGGCTTCTTTGCAAATGTAACGTTAGGTAGATTATTTACCACTCTTGTCATGACTAATGCTTCCGTTGTAAACTGAAAATCATTGTGTAAAGACTTGCAGAATAGCTGAACCTTTCCTTTACTCCTATTGGATAAGGTGCCGATACCACTTATGCTTGCGCTTAACTGCTGACGCTGTATCCCAAGTCTTTGAGTTGCATTCTCGGTGATCAGGGTTATTTGTGACCCTTGATCAACTAATGCCCGTAGTGTAATATAGTCGCCACTAGCTGTCGCTACTTGTATTAATGCAGTTGCCAATAATATCTCGTCATCATTATTCGAGGCGAAGTTATTTTGCACGGTTTTTGTTGACCTGGTTGTCGTTGATGACGACGATTTAGGCACAGTGTGTGTTGCGGAGGGCGTTTGCGCTGACTTGACAATATCAAAGTGCAATAATGTGTTGTGTGATTCGTTGCACTCTTTGCATCTTTTTTGTGACGCGCAGTAACCCTTAGTGTGCACAAACAGACAATTTTTGCAGATTTTATTATTCTCAATAAATTGTAACTTTTCCGAACCTGTCATATCAGTGAATTTGGAACATTGGAATAATGCGTGATTGGTATTGCACAATGAGCAAATAATTTTGTTAAATTGCCC
This sequence comes from Conistra vaccinii, assembly GCA_948150665.1. Taxonomy (NCBI): domain Eukaryota; kingdom Metazoa; phylum Arthropoda; class Insecta; order Lepidoptera; family Noctuidae; genus Conistra; species Conistra vaccinii. Next base: position 19,947,696 of record OX411318.1, read on the forward strand.
AGCGTTGTATGCATGGAAGTTTCGAGACTGGTTTGATGAACTTTTATTAGGTTGCAAATATGTTGGCTTATGGTTTTTGTTAAATGGATATGGCGCATTATTGAATTGTGGTTTTTGTGCAGGTTAATGCTGTTTTCTGGCTTCTTCCTATGCAAAGGTTCTAGTGCCATAAATTTGTTTTCAACGAAGTCCATAAAATGATTAAATGTAGGTATCTCCCGCGGATCTGCCCTGGACTGCATGTATTCAGAATAGGTTTCGGCGTCAAGTTTTTCGCATAAAACGTAAACCAGGATCCCAAGAGCTTGTATCTACGCCCAAGTTATGTATGGCGTTTATAGTTTCATTGCTAGTGTCATATAACCGCTTAAGATCAAGTGCAGATTGTTTTTGTAAGTTAGGTTGACGCATAAATACTTGAAAGTTCCTGGTGAATAGCAGAAATTTGTTATTATATCTATGGTTCAATATTTCCCAGCACGTGTCGTAATTTTCGGGTGCAATGTGTAAATGCTGTACATGCTTTTCCGCTTCACCGCGCAACCTTCCTTTTAGATGTTGCATTTTTTGAGTTTTTGCAATAGCGGGGTTATTATGAATCGCTTCTACGTACAGATCCATGAAAGTAGGCCATGATGTATAATTTCCGTTAAAACTTTGTGACGGAATGGGTTTACGTGGGGTAGAAATAAGACCACGTAACCTTGTCAGCATAAAAGTATATTAATAAATGGGGTAGGTAGGTCTATGGTCACAAGATTCTTTCAACTCCCTTGGGAGTAGCGCAGTACTCTCCTGGCTCAGCCTGGCGCGACGATGACCCCAGCGGGTGTGCCACGCTGCAGACGCCAGGAACGGTGTAGGTCGGCAGATGGTCGTGCCCGACCCGTAGACAGCTCGACGGCCACGCGGGTAAATATGAACCCGGCGCGGAACTTGTGCAGTATATGAGGTACCGGAAGCGTAGCCGGAAGTCGGACTTGCTAGCCGGAATTTTGGACCCTGGAACGTAACGTGCAGCGTGTCACAAAATGACTAAAATTGTCATCTCCGCTGATTGTGACACCAAAGCATAAGCAAAGCGAGATGTACTAGTGCGCTTAATGAAGGTGGTGTGTGGATGTCACAAATCAGTGCGGAGTTACAAAGATGGAAGTGAAAATACATGACATGACTTGCACATTTTGAGTGAATGAACATAGTATAAAAAAATGTGCAGAGCTAATGGCAAATAGTTTGCATGATAAGCTGAAGGCAATTAATTTAATACATAATGAAATGAGCAAAAAGGCACACGTCTTAAGTTGACCTAAATAGGTATTTACACACAATATAAAACATAGTTAGCTGTTCAACACTTACCCAGTATGGGGTTACGAAAACAGAATTTAATAGGGTTGACTACTATGAGTCAATTAAAACTGTTGCCTGCTTTAGGCTTTGAAAAATTGCGAAGAACACGTATGGTCACATGTGATCTAGGATCAAGTGAACGTGTGTCTTCGCCCGTAGCAGGAATTCGAATGTGCTGGTCATCCTGAGTGAAAATCACTGCGGTGTCGCTAAGGTTAAGCCAAGGTCAGCAATCGTCACTCACGCGTTCGGATACGCCGACCGCGCACATCACTATTGCGTTATCAGCTAACTAATTACGTTTAGTAACTTAAGACATCCCTAATATTATTACGTCTGTGGTTTGACTTGACGTTTTATTGTTGTGAATATGTTGGAACTTGATAATTTGGTTTTAAATATGTAAACAAATATAAAAATGCCTAGAAAGAGCTTAGTTTAACGTTTAAATATGTGATTTATGAATAATTAAAAAGAAAAGGGAACGTTACAACGTTACAATACCCCCCCACTTAGGTTAGGGTTTTTACCTGAGTAAAAATCCTTGCCTTAATGCACTTACTACCATCCGAAATACGGCCCTTTTATTCATCTTCATTTATCCATCATTCATTCATAATCATTTTAACCTAGCAGACCACCTAAAAAGGGAGGTGCGTCCGCATCCTGACAAGTGTGCAAAAGTATTTTGTCCGTAGTTGACTAAATACTCGCGCAAATCAGAATGAGCTAGTAGCTACTTCTACTCAAAACCAAGTATATAAATATAAGTTACCATAGAAAATATATAAAATAAGGTATTGGATGAAGGCTTATTTAAGGAGTAACCATCCGCTCCTGCAAAGGCTTATTTTATGAGTCGCAACCCGCTCAAATAAAAATAAATAAAAACAAGAAATAAAGTTCTTTTTAGTTTTGGCTTTACTTAAGGAGTAACTATACCGCCCCTGCAATGGCTTATTTATTGAGTTGCAAACCGCTCAGATAGAATAATAAATAGCAACTACTGATAATAATATGACCAATAGTTATAATAGGAAAAAAACAAAAAAACTTGGTTAAAAGTAAAAGTAATGAAGTGTAGGTAGAACTAAAAAATCAAATTCTTTAATCTAACTAAAAGTTAGTAGTTAACCAAATTGTCAAACCCCAACTAGGATTAAAAATGTCGCTATATAAAGAGCGAGCAAGAAAAGTAGTCTACTGGGCTACTTTACTTATATCTGGATTAAGGCTTATTTAAGGAGTATCCAACCGCTCCGATTTGTTAATTAAATTTAATGAAATAAAATACTACTGACGAAATGACCAATAGTTAATAATGACACGTAGAGTGAGGGTTTCAATTTTTATTTATTGAGACCTACCAATTTTAAGTCTTTTATGTGCCATGAGCCTAAGCTTTTACCCATCATATCCTGTAGCACGTAAACTAATGGTGATTTTTTAGCTGTGATCTTTGCCTTAATAAATTTAGGAGCTAACTTTTTCGAGAACCTGTTCCCCTTGTCACTTAAGAAGTAAGCGCGTTTCATGACTACGTCACCAACGTTGAACTCGGCAAACTTGCGACGCAAATTGTAGTGCGAGGTGTTCTTTTCATGAGCCTGCCAAAGTCTTGATTGTACAGTATCGAAGACGCTGGACAAGCAACCTAAATTTTCAGCGTAAGCATCCCGAGGCAAGAACACTATTTCGTCACCGAGATCGTTGTCTGTATAATGAGTACCGCAAGTAACGAGCTCACGACCGAAGACCAGAAATGATGGAGTAAATCCAGTTGCTTCGTTTACGGAGTTATTTATGGCGAATTGGACCTTGGGAATATATGAGTCCCATGATCTGTGATCATCATCTACGTACGTCGAAATACAGGTTATTATGGTTCTATTATATCGTTCTACCAAATTGACCTGAGGGGTATATTTGGGGGTAAAGAAAACGTTGGGAATTGCATATCTCTTAAACAAGGCATCGGCAACCTTACCAGTAAACTGGGTACCATTGTCCATTAATATCGTTTGCGGTATGCCGTGAATAAGAAACACGGATTCCTCTAAGATCTTGGTAATGATATCGGCAGTAGCTCTTTTTATCGGATAAATTAGGCAAAACTTTGAAAAGCAACATGTAACTACTAATATGTAATTATTCTGTTTTCGCGAAGTTGGAAGAGGACCCATAAGATCAATTGAAATCATCTGAAATGGTCGTGCACACTGTTTTGGGCGACCCATTTCTCCCAGTATTTGGTGGTTTTGGGACTTATAGGCCAAGCACTTGTCGCAAGTACTAATGTATTTTACTACAGCCTGGTACATGCCTGGCCAGTAGTATCGTAAAGCAAGACGACGGTATGTTTTAAAAATGCCCATATGTCCAGCCGTTGGCTCCGAATGGTTTTCATTGATAATTTTCTCATGTAATTCCGTTGGTACGACTTCCTTCCACGTGAATTCTGAAGTTAAATTGTGTTTATCTTTTGATATCCTATATAATGCATTATTTTTAACAATGAAATTTTTATATTTAGTAGGATCAATTAAACAACCGTCATAAATATTTCTGTACCAAGAGTCCTTAGTGTCCAAATAAGAGTTGGAAGTACTAATGGTACTAACAGAGACGGCCCTAGACAATGCGTCAGGAATGACGTTATCAACGCCACGACGATGTTTGAGGACAAAGTTGAACGCAGACAAGCGTACTCCCCAACGAGCTAACCGGCCAGTTGGGTTGCTTATAGATAAAAACCACTTAAGCGCGCTGTGGTCAGTGTAAACTGTGAATTGTTGACCATTCTCGATGTAGCAACGCCAATATTCTAAGGCGGTCACGACAGCCAGCGTCTCGCGCTCGGTAATACTGTAGTTTTCCTCAGCCCCGGTCAGTGACTTACTCATGTAGGCAATCGGATGTTCCTTTCCGTCTACTGTTTGAGTGAGCATTGCACCGAGCCCGAAGTCGCTTGCATCCGTATGCACCTCGAAAGGCTTACTGTAATCAGGACAAGATAATACTGGAGCTGATACTAGGCTCTCTTTCAATTTTTGAAAAGCTATGTCGGCCTCAGGGTTCCATTTGAATGGAGGGGAACCTTTCTTAGACGAAGTTAATTTATTTAAGGGACCAGCTATAGTACTGAAGTTGGGAACGAAACGTCTGTACCAGGTTGCAGTTCCTAGAAAACGTTTAAGATCTTTCCTACTGGTTGGTGTTGGGTATTTCATAATTGCCTCGACTTTGCCTGGGTCTGTCCGCAACCCTGAACTATCGACCACATAGCCTAAGTATTTTAGTTCTGAACTGAAAAAATTGCATTTTTCAAGGTTGATTGTTAAGTTCGCCATTTTCAACTTTTCTAGTACACGCAAAAGTAATGTCACGTGACTATTGAAATCGCTAGAGATTATTATTATGTCATCTAAATAAGCGAAGACCTTGAGATCAAATTCAGTAAACAACAGGTCAACTAGACGCTGTTGAGTAGCCGGGGCATTCGTAAGGCCAAAAGCAGTCCTTTTAAAATGAAATGTGCCCCTGCCTGGAACATAAAAGGCTGTCTTATCGCGATCTTCCTCAGCAATCGGTATCTGCCAAAATGCTTTTGATAAGTCAATACTGGTAAGATACTGTGCGTCCCTGAGGTTATCTAGGATCTCTGAGATGTAGGGCAAATTGTAAGCATCGCGCTTGGTAACGGAATTTAATTTTCGGCTATCAAGACAAAATCTGGGCTGACCGTTCTTCTTAGTGACAAGAAGAACAGGAGATGACCACGCGCTTTCGCAAGGCTCGACTACGTCGAGAGAAAGCATCTCATCCACTTGCTCAACCAGGATACGCTGTTTCTCTGGAGATAGACGATAGTATCGCTGGCGAATTGGTTGACTGTCACCGGTATCTATATCGACGGGTTCCGGGCTAATTGTATTAAGCGACACTCTGAGCGATATAGACTTTTATACATATTTGGAATCAGCGAATTTTTCTGCGTCATTTGAGCTGGGTTTGGTGACGATCGGAGCACTTTTTTGTCGCTTAATACAACCGCATTTTTGGGCCCATTTTGGACTGCAATGTATGAAGCGACACAAAATATTGACAAATTTAGGAACTGTGTACTTAAGCTAACTACCAAATACCAGGCAGTCGTTTAAACTTTTTTTCCTGGAGCAACAATTTACAGGCAACGTACGTTAAAGCATTTAGCCTGGCTTTATAAATATATAGAAATGTGGCTTCATACAATTAGCCTCTTTGTTAAATTCTTATCCAGTGTCGTTTAATACAATTAGCTTTACCTTATAAATATACAAGAATGTCGTTTAATACATTTAGCCTCTTTGTTAAATTCATACCCAGTGTCGATCCATACATTTAGCTCTGTACATGAAATGTTAGATGTTGTCACTTCAACCATTTAGCTTGCAGTAGATAAAGATATGTCGGTCGCATGAACTATTTAGGATTTCAACAGTAAACATTTAAAGATTATGGTTAAACCTATTTTTTTATTCAATAGTTGATTTGCAGTGTCGTTTCAGTTATAACAAAAGTATAGTTCTAGTACTTCAAACAGTTTATCTTAAACGGACTAAGAATAGTATACACATACAATCAAAATTTTATATCGTCCGCGTAGCTGATATTATTAATACAAAGCCCATCAATGTGACACCCGACATTTGTGTTGCTGAGTTCAACGATCAGCTGATTTATGTACAAATTAAAGAGGCGAGGTGAGGTTATTCCCCCCTGCCTCACCCCGAATTTCATTCGGTACTCCTCAGATAGTACCCCCGACCACTTTACATGGTTAGTCTGGTTTTGATACCAGTACCTGATCAAAGATGTTACTGCACTGTCTACATCAGTTTCCCGGTACAGCTTATCCCATAGAATGTCATAAGACACCAGGTCAAATGTCTTCGATAAATCGAGGAAGCAAGCATTGACCGGTGTCTTCCTATCTGCATAGTACTGGACGGTCCGCTTGAGACACAAAATGGCAGTTTCTGTCGATAGACCGGGCCTAAAGCCAAATTGTGCGTTATTCAATTTTATGGGACTGGCCATATGTGTATCAAACAGACAGTCCAGCACCTTAGCTGTAATAGTAGCCAGGGAAATTGGCCTATAATTCGACAGATCTGCCACATTCCTCGTTTTATTCTTCACTATCGGGACAACTATGGTTTTCATAAGATCATTCGGTAGGTAGGAGTGTTTTAAGCACAACGAATTAAACATTATTATGTCACCCGATACACACAGCCGCCTAATAAGGCGGCTGTGTGTATCGGGTAACAAAATAGCTTTGCAAGAAACTTGGTTGATGCCTCACGACTTGGCATTTCTTGGCAGTATACATGACGATTTTGCTTTCACCGGGACCTCTGCGGTAGATACATCGGTTGGTGTACTTCGAGGGAGACCTTACGGAGGAGTAGCACTGCTGTGGAGGAAAAGTTTATTTTCATCGGTGTCTGTTGTACCTTGCAATAGTGTTCGTCTTACAGCTATAACAGTGCAATTGTGTGAACAAGAAATACTAGTATTTTCGGTTTATATGCCTACTGACTGTAATGATAACTTAATTGAATTTACGGGCTGCTTAAGTGAAATGAATGCAATTACCTATAGAAGATAGGAATATCCAATCTGTGTTTATGTTAGGAGACTACAATGCGCATAGTAATGAATTGTTTAGACATGAGTTGTTAAAATTTTGTAATGAACAATATTGGACTTGCGCAGATATTGAACTCCTACCGCTATATTCGTTTACTTTTGTGAGTGAAGCGCACGGGTGCAAACGGTGGCTCGACCATTACGTCGTGACACTCGTGACTGAAGCCGCGCGTCGCACAATATTGCATGATAGTTTTTGGTCTGATCATTTGCCTTTACAAATGGACTGTGATTTAAAAATAATTGAACCTAATATTGTACTTTACTACCGAATGCGAGTGTAAACAATGTTTTATGGGGGGAAAGGGACTTAAACCAAATAAAATTGTATGCAGAGTTATGTCACTCCGCTTTGCGTAAAATAGATTTTCCCCCGGAATTATGTGGCTGTGCGGAATCAACCTGTGGGGACCTAAATCACAGATCTATTTTAGATGATATGTACAGGAACATAATTAGTATATTGACAATGTCTGCTTAACGTAGTTTTATATTTATTAAGAAAAATAAGTACAAACCTTTGACAGGGTGGAATAAACATGTTAAATCCGCTCACAGCGAGGCTCGGCTCGCGTTTCAAATGTGGTGTTTATGTGGGAATCCGATTTCAGGGAAAGTCTTTGATAAAATGCGGGAAACTCGAAAAGTTTTTAAATCTAAAATAAAATGGTGTCGTAATAATCAAATGCAAATCAAGATGGACATAATAGCCGAACATAATAAGAAAAAGGATTTCAGCAAATTTTGGAAAAAATACTAATAATATGAACCCCAAGCAGGGCCTCCCTGTGAGCGTGGCAGGTAATTGCAACCCCTTGTCTATAGCGAACATGTTCATGAATCACTACCAAGTTGATCCGCCACGGAACCTAAGTTCTTCTGCGTCACCGTGTGTGTCCAGCGCTGAGAGGACTTCCCCATTACTGTTCTCTGGCAGAGAAGTTGCAAATGTCATCAAAAACATGGTAAGGGGTAAGTCTCCGGGACATGATCACCTCAGCGTTGAACACCTACGGTATGCGGGTGTTCACTTGCCGAGGGTGTTGGCTATGTTTAATTCATTGTGCTTAAAACACTCCTACCTACCGAATGATCTTATGAAAACCATAGTTGTCCCGATAGTGAAGAATAAAACGGGGAATGTGGCAGATCTGTCGAATTATAGGCCAATTTCCCTGGCTACTATTACAGCTAAGGTGCTGGACTGTCTGTTTGATACACATATGGCCAGTCCCATAAAATTGCATGACGCACAATTTGGCTTTAGGCCCGGTCTATCGACAGAAACTGCCATTTTGTGTCTCAAGCGGATCGTCCAGTACTATGCAGATAGGAAGACACCGGTCAATGCTTGCTTCCTCGATTTATCGAAGACATTTGACCTGGTGTCTTATGACATTCTATGGGATAAGCTGTACCGGGAAACTGATGTAGACAGTGCAGTAACATCTTTGCTCAGGTACTGGTATCAAAACCAGACTAACCATGTAAAGTGGTCGGGGGTACTATCTGAGGAGTACCGATTGAAATGCGGGGTGAGGCAGGGGGGAATAACCTCACCTCGCCTCTTTAATTTGTACATAAATCAGCTGATCGTTGAACTCAGCAACACAAATGTCGGGTGTCACATTGATGGGCTTTGTATTAATAATATCAGCTACGCGGACGATATGATGTTGCTGAGTCCTTCGATCAGTGCTCTCAGGTGCCTTCTGCGAATTTGTGAGAGTTATGTGGTGGCTCAAGGACTCAGGTATAATGCTGAAAAGAGCGAGTTACTTGTGTTTTTAAAAGCACGTGGCAAGATAGGTAGGTACACCCTATGTATGTACCTTTTAATTTATCAATGTTCAAACTTCATTATTCAAGTATGATTACAAACAATTTATTTTATAAAAAATCAGTCGCATAAACTAATTAGCCTTAGATTAATAAGTTTAAGATATGGTATTTAAATCAATTAGCTTAGGTTTGAAATATGACCAACTCTTTGATTAAAGCACTTAGCTTACAGCCATTATTTGCATGCCTAGGCGGTTAAGTCATTTAGCTTGGAACAAGAAATAATAAACCTAGGCGGTTAAGTCATTTAGCTTGGAACAAGAAATAATAAACCTAGGCGGTTTAGTCATTTAGCCTGGAATAAGAAACAATAATCATAGGGGGTTAAGTCATTTAGCCTGGAACGAAAAAAAGTAAAATATGGGTCATTTTGTATTAAGCGACATTTATCTTCGTTAAAAATAGGAATATTAGAAAAAAAAAAAATCTGATTATGGGGAATATGTTATAAAAACAATAATATCCTTTTTTTTTTAAAAATAATGCGATTTGCTAAAGTTATTATTTTTTTTCTAAAAATCGAAACTTTAAACTGCTCTGGTGTAAAGTTTCAAAAATGTCGGTTAATACAAATAGCCCGGAACCCGTCGATATGGTGAGTTATTAGATCTGTTACTCCAAGTCCTTTTTGTTGTGATGAGATATTTTCAAACTGCTTAATGACATTATCTGCCAAAAGCTTTTGGGCATTATCTAAGTTGCTGTAACCCTTAATGAAAGTCTGATTGCAAGTCTCTAGAGTACAATTATCTAATGAATTGTTAGAAATCAAGACACTACTGATGTACTTTGGACATAACTTAAATTTGCGCCAGAAATCTACACCTAAAATAAGATTTGATTTAATACCCGGTATTACAAATGCCTTCAGAATGTGAAACTGGTTTTCAAAATGAACTGGTATGTCAATATAACCAAGACTCTGTAAGTTTTGTCCACCTGCTGCCGTAACTGAAATGCAGTCCTCCGTTATTAATGATAACCCGCGGTTTACTAGTATTATATGAGCGCCGTTGCCTAAAATTGTGACGGCCGAACCCGAATCTAAAAGTCCAGAAGCTGGAATGCCTTCAATCTGCACTGACACGTATGGTCTATTATCAAGATAATGTTTTTCGTCGAGAATTGTGTGAACTTTGAAAGACTTATGAAATAACTTAATTGTGTGCAGCCAATTTTCCCAGTCCTGTCTATCAAAATTGTTAACTACACAATTCTCGGCGACTAGTTTTTTACCTTAGTTGAGTTCTTTTTGTTACATTTGTTGCAAGCGGGACGCTTAACGTCTTTTTGTCCGCAGCCAAAACAAAATATAACGTCCCTATTTGCAGTACACTGCCTGTAATCATGCTCGTTAGTACGACAACGTTGGCAAAAAGAAGGCTTCTGTTGTGAATTATTATCAATAGCATGTACATAGCTAGATGATAAGGAGGAATCGCTATTGTTTTTCGTTTCCTTAGGTACAGCCTTATCACTGTTATTGCTATTCTTACTGAAACCATGCCTATTGAAGTTATACAATTTTTTGTTGAAGTTACTATTAACATTATCAGGGGATTTACCTGAATATGCAAACTCTGGTGCTAAAGTTACTGATGACGGTCTTGGTGGTTCCTTGAATTGAGCAAGACGCGACTGTATGTTCTCGTAGTTACGACAAAGAGACTTAAGTTCCTCGATTGTTTTAATCGCGGCCACAGATGATAACGTATTTGCATAGCAAGGACGAATGTTATGAAGGAGAAGCTCTAATTTATCTTCCTCAGATATTTCCTTTGAAAGTCTAGAAAATAAGCCTGTCATTATTGACAAGTAAATGACAATGTTTTCTGTCTCCCCCTGAGTTCGTGCCCTGATTTCAGATAACAATCTATAATCATAGTCTGACTGATCAAAGTCACGCTTTAATAAAACCGCCAGTTCATCCCAACTAGATACTGAGTCTCTGACGCTTCTGTACCAGTGAAGCGCGCCGCCAGCGAATATCTCGGTCGCGTGAGTGAGGACCCTATCTGTGGAAATTCCTTTTGCGACACAAAGCTCACTAACCCGCTGTAAAAAGGAACGTACGCAGGAATTACCCTCAAATTTGATCTTTGCAAATCTATTAAGGCCGCCATCACATGACACGGACACGTTGATTGGAGGTGTTACGCTAACCGGTGAAGGGGAAGATTGATTACTAAAAGTAGCCAAGGGATCTGATGCTGATGCGATAAGCGAATTTAATTTAACGACCATTGACTTATAATGGTTGACACACTCATTGTAATCCTCCTTGTCTTTGCTTTCGCATGAAATTCTATTAAGTCTGTGGTAAATATGATTTAACAAATTCTGTATTTTTAGCAATGTATTCTTATCTGTAGTAGCTGATTCCAAGCTAGTGTCGGTCTTAGTTAAAACCTCTAGTACACCACCTAAATCTTCCGATACCTCGAACGGACTAGTGAGGATGTCCTCGGAGGGAAACATTGGTCCGCATTTCGCGATTTGTTTCCGTAATTCCTGAACAGTAGTTGCGGGTGTTTCTCCTCTAATAGCTACCTCGTACTCGAGTTCTGCTTTTTGCAATGACATGAATTTGATTGGAAAGGCCATTTCGAAAGATCTAATAAACTTGTGAGTTCTTAATGGAATGTAAATTAATAAAAGGTAAGCGTTGAACAGCAATCAAACAAACGATAAATACTCCGACTGTTACAGTTAAAGCTAACAGAGCAACGTTTTGGTTGATGTCCTTAATTTAAATTTAAATAAGAAAATTAAAAAAAAAAAAAATTGTTATGGGAAACAACACAGCAATTGCAACAGGTGCAACTAATGTGTACGTGCGTAACTAAAATTTACAAAAAGAAAGGAGGAAAAAAAAAAAAATTTTTTTTCCTACCTGGAAACCAAATGTTTTTGTTGAGTGTACCCAGAAGTGAAAAAATTCAACTATTTCAATTCTAATTATTTGAGGTTTTAAAGCTTAACAATAATGAGTGGTCACAAAAACAATATTGTTTTCCGTAAAAACATTTAGCGATCCGAGAACAATGTTTGCAAGAAGTAAGTAAGAAACTTTGCTTAATAACAACATACAATACTTTTCTTTTACTTAAGAAAATTATTATGTTATAATATAACTCTGCACAAAACTTGTTGTAAAATTGTTAGTTAATAATGACAAAAGTAACAAAATTGAAGTTACAAGGTTTTTTTTAAAAAAAAAAAAAAAACAAAAGGAATCTAAATTGAATAATAAAAAATAAAAAAGTAAATTAACAATTACCAGCGATATAAGTTGAATATGCGCTTGGAAATGTAACCTTGGGACAAAGTTAAAATGTCCTATGTGCCAGTAATTACACCCGGCACCCAAACCCTTCAAACCGGCACACAGCAAAGCTGCTTACCGGAAGAAATAGGAATGGTGGTAGTACTTCCCCGGGGCGAGCTGTTCACAAAAGCTCTACTACTACGAGCTAGTACGCACACAATTATGGTACCAGTACCAGATGATGTACAACAAGAAAATAAATGTTCCTTGTGTACCCACTATTAAAAAAAAAAATAAAAAAACAATTTCCTAAAAATAAATGTGTCGTCACGTACGCATCAGTTGCTAGCAACCATAAAAATGAAACGTCTTACAACACGACGAACACACACAAGAACACCAACAGGAAAAAAAGTACCCACCAAGGAGAATTAAAAAAATTGTGACCATAAAACCACGTTTTTGGGCGCCAATGTGACGGAATGGGTTTACGTGGGGTAGAAATAAGACCACGTAACCTTGTCAGCATAAAAGTATATTAATAAATGGGGTAGGTAGGTCTATGGTCATAAGATTCTTTCAACTCCCTTGGGAGTAGCGCAGTACTCTCCTGGCTCAGCCTGGCGCGACGATGACCCCAGCGGGTGTGCCACGCTGCAGACGCCAGGAACGGTGTAGGTCGGCAGATGGTCGTGCCCGACCCGTAGACAGCTCGACGGCCACGCGGGTAAATATGAACCCGGCGCGGAACTTGTGCAGTATATGAGGTACCGGAAGCGTAGCCGGAAGTCGGACTTGCTAGCCGGAATTTTGGACCCTGGAACGTAACGTGCAGCGTGTCACAAAATGACTAAAATTGTCATCTCCGCTGATTATGACACCAAAGCATAAGCAAAGCGAGATGTACTAGTGCGCTTAATGAAGGTGGTGTGTGGATGTCACAAATCAGTGCGGAGTTACAAAGATGGAAGTGAAAATACATGACATGACTTGCACATTTTGAGTGAATGAACATAGTATAAATAAGCTGAAGGCAATTAATTTAATACATAATGAAATGAGCAAAAAGGCACACGTCTTAAGTTGACCTAAATAGGTATTTACACACAATATAAAACATAGTTGGGCGTTTCCGTAGAAATTGGTCCCGGTTACAAAATGGAGAAAAGTGGATTATGGAAATTTATATATGGAAAAGTGGTAACAAAATGGAGGTAACGTTTTCATGTTTTCCAATCTAAAATTGCGTGTAGTTAAACAATAGAACAACGAATGCTGCAAGTAATTCAATTAATCATTTTTACGATTATTTTATTATAGTTAACAATAACAACATTATCAAAAACAAAAACTTACCAGCAGAAATTCCTCTAACAAAGTGGATGAATTACACGTAGACGGTAACGCTTTGCAAGTTTAGACACGAATGATTTTGACAGCACCTGATTGCCAACCGAAAAAAATTGCGGAATCGATGAATAATGTTGCCAGGAAAATAAGTGTGCTAAGATTTTGGAAGTTTATTTTTTACTTGTGGAGGAAATACCGTTACAAAGTGGAATTTTCCACTACATCCGAAATCGTGGGACACAATTAAAATAGTAAAAAATAATTATTTTTGTATTAAAGTGGCTGTAATTTATGTTTAATTTTAAAAGAAATCATATATTTGAATATATTAAAACCTTTTTACATGCATGCTTAATTTTATGTCATCAATAATCTAAATCAAAGTGTGTCGCGACACTGTGGGACACCTGAAAACTGGGGGGGTTCCAAACATATTTTCGTCTTATTTTAATCATTATTATAGTAAAAATAGACTAATTCACTGTTATTTACTGAGTTTATTTATTGTACTATCATAATAAATAGTGAATTACAATAATAGGCCTTCGGTTTTCTAATGAATTATAAATAAAGTCATGGGACAGCACAAAATGAGAGTGGATCAATTTCTACGGAAATGCCCAGTTAGCTGTTCAACACTTACCCAGTATGGGGTTACGAAAACAGAATTTAATAGGGTTGACTACTATGAGTCAATTAAAACTGTCACATGTGATCTAGGATCAAGTGAACGTGTGTCTTCGCCCGTAGCAGGAATTCGAATGTGCTGGTCATCCTGAGTGAAAATCACTGCGGTGTCGCTAAGGTTAAGCCAAGGTCAGCAATCGTCACTCACGCGTTCGGATACGCCGACCGCGCACATCACTATTGCGTTATCAGCTAACTAATTACGTTTAGTAACTTAAGACATCCCTAATATTATTACGTCTGTGGTTTGACTTGACGTTTTATTGTTGTGAATATGTTGGAACTTGATAATTTGGTTTTAAATATGTAAACAAATATAAAAATGCCTAGAAAGAGCTTAGTTTAACGTTTAAATATGTGATTTATGAATAATTAAAAAGAAAAGGGAACGTTACAACGTTACAACTTCCAGTCTTATTTATAAACGCCTCTTAAATTTTAATCAATTACTAAGCAATTGATTAGCAAAATTCTTATTCATAAACGCTATTTAGCGCTAAGAGGTCGCTAAGCAATTGATTAGTAGCTGTCAAAATTAAACACCACCGGTCCACTGCTAAGAGGATGCTAAGAGGCAAGATGACGGATTTTATTTGAATCAGCTGATCGATTCAACGGGATTATTGTGAGCTTCGAGGTAATTTTGTTCCTAACGAGTTGTGCCTTAGTAAATATGGATTTCGAATTTTTTTACGGGAATTCGGAACGACCTAGACGAATTAAAACATTTTAAAATACCGGCGCGAAGTAGACGGAGGAAGACCTACAAATCATTAGCCCCTTGTAGCGGCTATAAATGTACGCACTCCGAGGGGCTGATGATTACCTATTAGATAATATATTCTTCTTTAGAAGTACCTACACATGATACAAGGATTTATAGGGAAAGTTCAATCAGGAGTAGGTGCTGAGGTGGTTTGAGGAGAATGAGTTCGTGAGGAAGCTCATCGGAGATAGTAATTAACCAATGTGTTTTCCCATGAGACCCTCATGTTATGACGCTAGCTCTAAGGCCCAGAACTAAAGAAAAGCCACGTTGTGGCAGTCGCACACAAATAAGAGGAGTATTTTATAGACAACAATTTATTTTAATACATAGTAAAGCTACATTTTTGTTATGAATTCATTATTTTAGATTTCCAATATTCTTTCTCAAAAGACACGGGTGGGTGCCGTTCTTTTCTTATGCCACTCGCATTCCTCATCTTTTACACGTAGCATGGTCTCCGCCCTCATCTTTGCGAGGTTGAATAGTATTTGAGTAAGGTGCTAGTGGCTTTCATAGCAGCAGTTAAACTTGAACCTGTAAATAAGTATAAGAACTGTTTTAAAAGATACTGAAACCCTGATGCAAAAGCAATATGAAGAAATATAAAGTAGACACAAGTATTTACCAACATTTCTAAAATAGTGTAATCGTGATATCAAGCTTATAGGTCATGAAAATACATATCTACTGCTTTAACATTCATTTGGACAGACTACATTGGTTTACCTAAGTAAGTAGATATAAATTCAGAGATAAATACCTTTTCCTGTTTACTCTATATTGGAGCTTACAATTTATTGGAGCTTATTATTTTCATTGCTACCATCGCAAACACAATGAAATAAACTTAATTAAATGATTTTATTCTAATTCAAATTTTCCAATGAAATTGTTGACTTTTGTCTGTCAAAGTCACGACAGATACAAAAATCGTGGTTTTGACAACTTTATTCTTAAAATTCTGTTTTTTAGTCGACTAATTTGATTATAACCTGTGCCGAACGCATAATTTCACCTCTATTCCGTTTCGCAACTAATCACTTGCTAATTAGCGTTTATAAATAAAGAAAATTTAAGCATTCATTAAGAGCTAACCAATTGCTTAGCTAAGCAGTCGCTAATCAGTGATTAGCGAGATTTTTATAAATAAGGCTGTTAATGTTTAACGCCCGTTTTATTTTTGAGAACGCCATTTCGTGACGACAAAAATCGTCATAATAATTGTCAGGTATGCCTTCTAGTATACCGTCAATCTGTAAATGTAACTTGTCAATTGCAGCCCACCGAGACTCTAAAGTCTTTAACATATCCTCAATCTCCCATTTTTCCTTAACGTCGTCAACGTTCCTACTCGCCACTAACCTATTAAATGCACGGAAATTAGCTTGTTGCAACTGCTGTAACTCGAATAACTTGTCCTCCGCTTTCGGGAATTTATCGAAAAGGGTCTTGTCAAACTCAACGCTTGACTTACTTTGACTGGCGTTGCTCGGTCCGCTCTGAGGCTTGATGTCGTATGCTGCCACCTCCTGACGAGCTCCTTGGTACCAACTTTTGATTACCTCATAAATGTTATTGGTGAAATATTGATGACTTTTATTTTCTACTGTGCTCAGCTCCTGGTTCATCTCTTCACATTCCGCCCATAACTGATCCAATCGCTCAAGCCTTAGTCGAATGTAATCGGGGGTCTTCCTGCTCGCTGAATCCTTCTTAAAATTAGAATGAATTCTCTTCACCTCCTCGAGAATCTCGGCATGACGCGCGATTAAACCTTCCATTGTCAAAGTGATAAGTAAAAATGAACGATCTTACTTGAACTTCAGGAACTCTCCCTTCTTCTGTAACGCCAAATGTCGCTCCGGCACCTGGATCGCTGCTACCTTCCCGAATGCTCCTGTACGGCAACACACGTGGCACGGTATGACGCGGCACGACACAGTTCACACGCGACGTATTACTGACCGATGTATCGGACTTGCACGGTACTTGCAAAGGTCTCGAAGGACCAAAAAAACTATGTTAGGTGCTAACCCAACATTAAGGTCAATGCAAATGCAAAATGTAAGTATGCAGAAAATGTCAAGGAATGTCAATGAATGCTCAACGGGCATGAATCTAAATAAAAATGCAAGTTATCCGACTCAAAGCACGTCTAATTGAACACTAATTAAAATATGTACAAAAATGTATCATCTAGGCTCCGCCGTATGACAATGCAGTTCCAAATGTAGGTCGCGATCAAAGTGCACATACGCGACCCTACTAACTAACTTATTGCATCAAAAATACATATTTAAAAACCATGTACGTACACCGTACATAAATTATAATGTGATCTGAACTGCAAACGGTTTTTCTATTGCGCAATAACCAGCACTACCCACGGTACGCCCACAGTAGTTAAAATATGGCTGATAATAACGAAAGAGACATACCCTCCTCCGTCATATACATATTTTTGGGAATTTAAAACAACTTTAGATAAAAAAAAAATATAATTGACACAAATAACCGTTACTTTAATAATTTACAAAATATTTTAAACAAAAATAAATGACACGATATCCTAAGTTGATGTTCACGAGCGCACGTCTGTCAGCCAAAGAGACCGCGCGCCGGTTTCCGTTGGCTTATATAGGGCTGGTGACTCGTAACTCCCTCTGGTCTGAAGTTGCAGCTAACACGGCTTCTCCTGACTGAGCAGCGTCCTCGATGCTCTCCGTAGATGGTGTTTGCTCTGGCTCTGAAGCTGTCTCAACAACTGAGTCTTCATAACCTGGGAAGGCAAACACATACATGTTAGATCCAGCATACATCATGTTATTCAAAATTTTAATGCTTAGATGGGTTAAGATGTCACTATGCGCTTTTATACTTTTCAACAAGTTTCATGAAATAAATTAATGAGCGATGCCACACAAGGACTTATACGCTGCAAACAGGATACTACACCAATTCCACACAAGGTTTTTACATGAAATGAATAAGACACAATCTCGATGCCACGCAAGGCCTTACACGAGTTAAATGTCACACTATTTCGATGCCACACAAGGCCTTACACGAGCTAAATGGGACACTACTTCGATGCCACCAAGGCCTTACACGAGCTAAATGGGCCACTATTTCGATGCCACACAAGGCCTTACACGAAAAGAGCGCAGTGCAATGCCTTATGCCGAAGCCATCCAGGTCTTACATGTACATTACAGCACAAACATACTTGTCTGTTCCTTGTCAACTCAACGCCACACAAGGTCTTATAAGAGTTTGATCAAGATCACCCTGATAACCATCCATGATAACGTATAAAAGGCAAGATAGAAAATAAGTACACACAGCGTCATAGCAAACATCTTCTAAGCATAGGTATACATAAAGGAAGCTGAAACTTTATGAAA
Source organism: Conistra vaccinii (assembly GCA_948150665.1). Taxonomy (NCBI): domain Eukaryota; kingdom Metazoa; phylum Arthropoda; class Insecta; order Lepidoptera; family Noctuidae; genus Conistra; species Conistra vaccinii. The sequence goes on from OX411318.1 coordinate 19,966,063, forward strand.
AGCAAAATAAAATCTTACATTCAAAAAAGGCTGCACAGGTCTCGGGGGTCCACTCGCCTTGCCACGGTATCATATATTCCGCGGCTGCCTGCGTAGTTTTTCCATAAGAGCCCGCTAGGAGCCGTAATTCATATCGACTATTTGGCAGAGCATTTATAATGCGATATGGACCCCGAACGCCACTGTCAAGTTTATTAGTAGTTTGAGATGATTTAATTACAAAAACCAGATCGTTCACAGCGAAGGCTCTAGGTGCCTTCCTACTTTTATTGACACGCGCATCTTGGCTAGCCTGATTTTGAGCCAACAGATCCTCAGCCCTTTGTCGTCTCATTTCACGCCAAGCTTCGCGATTTGGTGTAGAACCGTCTACAGTTATATCTCGGATGAGAGCATTTATAGCAGGGGTAGTCGTGTCACAACCGATAAGCAGATTTAATGCTGAGCATTGAGTAGTTTTCTGCTTATTAATGTTCAGTACCAGCTGTAGCCTCCAAAGTACATTAGACCAGGATTCGTGTCTATAATTTACATCTATCCTAACCATGTTCAGTACTGTTCGACAATACCGTTCCACTTGGCCATTCTCTTGGTGCATTTCGGGCGTTATGAAATGTATCTGAATACCAAAATTTGCTGCCCATTCGCCAAAGTCGGCACTGTCGAACATTCTGCCCCTATCACATACTATTAATCGCGGAGTACCAAAAATCGACACTGCATTAGTAAATGCTCGTTTTAGTTCCGCGCTTTCTTGTTTATACATAGGATACAAAAAACAATATTTCGTGAAAGCGTCGATTATAATAAGAATGTATTTATACCCATTAGATTCGGGTAGCGGGCCAAGTGCATCCGCGTGCACTGTATCAAAAGGTATTACAGGTTTCGTCCATGATACAATTGGCTGTAGAGGGGCACGAGGCACCTTTTTGTGTGTTAGGCAAACAATACAATGACCTATGTATTTCTTGACGAATTGGCGCATGTTAGGAAACCAAAAATGCTTTAATATTAAATCAAGCACTTTTTCATTATTAACATGTCCGTGTTCGTCATGAAATACACGTAACAAACTTAGCCTAAAACCCTTTGGAACATAACATAGCAGTCGTGATTGCTCACCTATCGGGTTGTACTTATAGTAAAGTAAATTGTTTTTCTTTACATATCGTGAACTATCTAACTGGCCCTGATCAAGGTTTTCGAGTAAAGTAACCGTTTCATCATCTGCGGCTTGTGCAACTTGAGCCCAGTTAACTGGCTTTTGTACGGCGCAAAGGTTAACTGCATTACGACTGAGATAGTCAGCATGTGGCATAAACTGACCTTTTCGATATTCGAGGGTAAAATCATAGTCTTGTAGGAACATCCACCAGCGTGCCACCTTAGGTAGGAGATCCTTTTTCCGCTGAGTCATCTTTAAGGCGTTGCAATCGGTAACTACTTTGAAATGTTTACCTACAAGGTATTGCCGGAAATGTTGCAAGGCCTTAACTACAGCAAGAGTCTCCAACTCATAGGAGTGGTACCTGGGTTCCGCCCCTACAGTGACCTTACTATAGTACGCTACTGCATGCCTACGTCCGTCTTTTCCCGTTTGCATTAATACAGCACCGTATCCTAACGAGCTTGCGTCAGTGTGTACTTCGGTGTGCAACAATGGGTCAAAAATTAACAACGCAGGCTCACTAGTCAAAATCGAGAGGACCTCTTGTCTCGCCCGCTCCTGCTCGTTACCCCAATGAAACTTAACATCTTTGCGAGTCAAAGAAGCGATGGGGGCCACTTTAGTAGCGTATCCTGGGATATATCTTCTGAAGTAGCCGGCCAGACCGAGAAACTGCCTCACTTGCTTAACAGTTTTAGGAATCGGAGAATTGGCTAGTGCGTCTATTTTTAGTACGCTCGGCCGGACCTGACCTTTACTAATCGTCCTCCCAAGATACTCCACTTCAGTGGTAAGGAAGGTGCATTTTCTTAAATTAATAGAAAAACCCGCCTTTGTTAAAATCTGCAGAACAGAATCGAGCAAGAACAAGCCGTCCCCTATGGAGTCACTCAGTAGCATTACGTCGTCGATATAAACCAGGACCTGACCTGCATCAATAAGAGATCTCAGTGTATCAGATATGATTCGCTGGTAGACTACAGGAGCGTTAGCGAGACCGTAAGGCATCTTGAGATATTCAAAATGCCCCTCGGGTGTCACAAACGCAGTTCGGTGCACAGAATCTTCGTTAATTTTAATTTGGTGGAAGCCTGTCACCATATCGAGAACAGTGAAATAATTACACTTCCCAAGCCTGTCTATATGATCATCGATCAAAGGAAGAGGGTATCTGTCCTTTACCGTTATGTTGTTCAGAGCTCGATAGTCAACAACCATTCTATCCGATCCGTCTTTCTTTTTTACCAACAAGATCGGACTCGCATAGGAAGACTCCGACTCACGGATTATACCCTTTTCCTTTAAGTCGCTAACAATTTCACGAACACGTAGTTTTTCGTCATATGATAATTTGTAAGGTCGATAATTAACGGGTTCCTCACTAGTAAGCCGAATGTGCATCTCTCCGGTATTTACGGTGGTTGTCGCTGTTCCACTGAGAAAATATTTCGAATACCTATTTAACACAAACGATAAACGAACTTTTTCATCACCACACAGTTGTGTGTTGATCGTGTCAAGTTGCACAGTCGGTTCACTATGTGTCAAGTTATGTACAAGCGAACTATTCCTAATTATTCGCTGCGAATCGCCAGTGCGAATGTATGCGAGACCTTTCCTATTTAGTACATCTGTACCGATAAGCACTGGCGCACTAAGGTAGTGGCGGGGCACAACGTATAGATCTACCTCTAGCGTAACGTCACTAAATTCTATTGGCAAAGTTACGAAGCAATCGGAACGCATTTCTATTCCACCTAAACCACGCAAAATCTGTACACTCGAGTTCGTGCGGCATGAGAGATGTTTGACAAGATCATTTGATATTAAAGAAATACTCGAACCACTATCAATCAGAACATCGGTGGGTACTCCACTGATCACTGCTGTTATGACATCCCTTGTAGTACGGTCACACGTTATTTCGCGACAAAAGTTGATATTAGATTTATTTCGCGTCTCAGAACGTTCTTTTGCAAAACAAGTATCCTCAGTGTGACCTACTTTCTTACAAAATGTACACACAACTTTAGGAGCGGATTTGTTAGTAGATTCGGGGGTAGTTGCGGATTTATTTTTATTAATGTTACTGTCATCGGTCTTATTTCGTTTGGAACAATATTGGCTTTTATGTCCGGTTTGGTTACAATTATAGCAACGTACGCGTACATCTGTATTTATGGTAGGGCGTTTACGGAATCGTTCGGTGGAAAAATCGTTGGTGCTTCGGCTATTGCGTGTCTGAGTATGATTAGGTGCACTTACACTTGAACGATTTGATTTTACGTATATTGATAAGAACTCCACGATAGTTTCTGGTGTTAATTTCGCGTTTATGGCGGCTGCACGTATTTGTGGATCTTTTATGCCGCGCACAATTATGGCGCACAATAATTCGTCGCTTAGCTTTTTTGTTATTTTATTTATTTTTGATTTTTTCTACTTGTAGTACAATATTTTGTGTTGTGTGCCTTATCTGTGCTAAATAAATGTATTTTCTTTCTTTCTTTTCTTTCTTAACCCTTTCACAATACGTAATCGTAATAGTGATTTTCGCGCGTAGTCTGCATACGTGGAGTACTTATCAGATTCTTTACACATCACATCAAAGAGAATATTTGCGACGTCAATGCGTCGCGGACAAAGTGATTTGAGCTCAAGTTTGAAATTTGACCAAGTACGATTGTTACTGGTCCACTCGCGCAGCCAGGAACGTGCGTCGCCCTTTAGAGATAGTCCCACACGGGCTAGGCACTCTTTTTCATCCCACTGGTTTTGCGATTGAGCACGATCCACCTCGTCACACCACGCATAGGCGTCATGAATGCTAGGATCGAAATCCGACACATAATATTGGTTGGACCTCACCGGGTTTATGAATTTTAGCGCGTCGATGAGACGCTCCGTGATGTCCGGCGAAGCTGTTGTCGATATAGCTGAGCCTCTGGCGTCGCTCAGGGTGCTGGCCACGCTCTCGCCACGTGGCACGCTCGTTGCAAGGGCTGACGATGGGTCAGCGAGGGCGGGCAACGGCGGCGGCGGCGTGGTAGCACGTGTTTCAGCGCGCTGCTCAAGCGTTGTCAGGCGGTTGAGGATGGCTTCCATCGTCACTGCTAGGTTACCTAAATTAGGCGAAGACGGGCGCTCTCGCGGTGGTGCACGTTTTCTACTCGCCATTATGATGGAACCAAAAATGACTTTGAAGCGGCTATAATAGCATTTAATCCCACTTCTGATTTTGGGAATTTAAAACAACTTTAGATAAAAAAAAAAATATAATTGACACAAATAACCGTTACTTTAATAATTTACAAAATATTTTAAACAAAAATAAATGACACGATATCCTAAGTTGATGTTCACGAGCGCACGTCTGTCAGCCAAAGAGACCGCGCGCCGGTTTCCGTTGGCTTATATAGGGCTGGTGACTCGTAACTCCCTCTGGTCTGAAGTTGCAGCTAACAATATAATAATAACTGCCTCTCACTACACACTGCATACTGCCTCGTTAGTCTATTGGTTGCAAGCGCTACAGCTGAACATGAGGTACTGGGGTCGTGTTACAGGGTTTTTTTCAACAGGAATTTCTCAGAAGCAGCCCCGAGTCTGGCTGGTTTTGTGCTTTGTTGATAGCATCACGAACACAGACTTCACCGACATGTGAATGTCGAGGCAATTCAGCTGTTAGACAATACGGACATAGTGCGTCGGCTAAACAGAACTAAACCATTTGAGTTAGTGTAGTGTATAAATAGTGAATAAATAATAGTAACAATGCTGTGCTATACATCTAACACATGAACAAAGTGCTTTCATCAATTATCAGACCCTAAGAAAGTGCTACGAAATTGTGTAAAACTGCAAATTGACACTATTCTTAGTTATAACGTAATCTATCTCGTAAAATATTAAGTTAGAGTTAAATTGCTTATTACCCTATTAGGCTAGATTGTAATTCGTTACTAAGAAGTTTAGTTCTTAATAATACAAAAAAAAACTTGATGGCAGTAAGCTCACATGTAGGTACCTACATTAAAACATAATGTGATTGTACTAGATACACGTCTGCCTAACGCTTTAGGAATTACAGGCGTGATGTTTGCGTAACATACCATCAAATCAGGTTCTAATAGGCAGATCTAACAGCTGAATGTTTCGATGTAAACAGCGATAGCATTTGTAATTATGCTAACGCAAGGCCGTTATTATTCCAAGCTAGTAGCGTAGCACGCGTTTAGCTCGCATTGAAAGCCTTTGACCTCAATAGTCTATCAAACAACATCAGCCGAAACATTTACCGTGTAAGGTTACCGGTCATTTACATTTTAGTTATATTTATACCGTTTACTTACATTATAATAAGTATGAAAATAGAGAATGCTCATTTCATAGTATTGGAAAGTTCTGATTCCATGCTACCGTGATAGTACTTACTAATTCCATGCTGCCATGTCATTATTCTAAGGTAGTCATCTTGTTCTAAACTTTGCGGTCTGCTGATCGAAGATCGATTTTTCGCTCTCGTAAACCCTTATGTTACAACTTTCATCGGAATCGTTAGAGCCGTTTTTGAGAACGTGATTACAAATATATATAGGTAATTATAAAACAAATATTGCTCGTTCAATAGTATAGTATAGGATACTATATAATATAATTCCTATTTAATATTTATTGTGTTTTTATTATTAGTTAGTATTTGAAAACACTTATCGTGTTTTAAAATCTTAACTAATATTATAAATGCTAAAGTGTGTTTGTTTGTTACTCAATCACGCAAAGACGGTTGAACGGATTTGGACGAAATTAGGCCCACACATAGTCCATGACCTGCTATCTAATTACCTAACATATTTTCAGAGTTCAACCGTCCGAAAGACTGATGCAGTTCGATAACAATTAAAATTTTATTGTGTTTCATTATAGTGTGGCCATTAGTGCTGTGCACTCCCTGAGGGGGAGAGTCGGCTGGAATCGGCTGATGCGCTTCCCACCCACCTCGCCGCGCATGACTCCGTATCAAAGTTGCGACAAACAAAAGCGCGACAAATGCTGGAGCGACAGTACGTTAGGTCGACCATCAGTGGTGCGACAGAACATCAGCTCGACGAACGTTAGCGCGACAGATTGTTTTCACGACAAACGATGGCACGACGAAACTTTTGATCGACGAATGTTAGTGCGACTGATTGTTTTCACGACCATCGATGGGTCGATGAAACTTCTGATCGACGAACGATAGCGCGACACAATATTCGCTCGACAAACTAAAGCACGACAAACATTTCCATAATATTTTGTTGCTAATAGCAGATAACAAAAAAATGTGAAGTACTAAGTACTTTCGTTTTTAATGTTTTTATTGGCAATATTCTTTATTGTCAATGTTAAATGACTGCAGTGCGCGAGTGCAGTTACGAGCAAGGTAAGCGAAAACCATGTATTAAAGAACCTAAAACTTAAATTTTTTTTTCTTATCTGCTATTAGCAACGAAATATTATAGAAATGTTTGTCGTGCTTTAGTTTGTCGAGTAAAAGTTGTGTCGCGCTATTGTTCGTCGATCAAAAGTTTCGTCGTCCTATCGATGGTCGTGAAAACAATCGGTCGCAATAACGTTCGTCGATCAAAAGTTTCGTCGTGCCATCGTTTGTCGTGAAAACAATCTGTCGCGCTAACGTTCGTCGAGCTGATGTTCTGTCGCACCGCTGATGGTCGACCTAACGTACTGTCGCTCCAGCATTTGTCGCGCTTTTGTTTGTCGCAACTTTGATACGGAGTCGCCGCGCATACCTCAGGGAGTGCACAGCACTAATGGCTACACTACTCGTATAGTGACAGTCAAGCGCTTACGACAAATCTGTTTCAATTGTCAAAGTGAAACAGATTCGTCGTTGCGTTAATATTTACGTTGGTGAGCAGATTTTTTTTCGGACTTTTGTTGCAATGGATTAGCAATCTTTTTCAAAACGATTCAGATTCTGATTGATTGTGTATTACGCAATTAATATTGGCTTAGGAATAGGATACTTTTATCCCGGTAGTATTTTTATCCCGGTAGTATTTTCCCATCGGATAATTTCCACCCTCCACACGGGTGAAGCCGCGGCTAAAAGCTAGTTCTTTATATTCGTTCTGCGTTTTCACTTTCTTTCTTAGTACTTAAGTTCGCGACAGTACAACTTATGTACTTTCAATCCTAAGCTGGACAGAAGTACAATAGCCTTCCGATTTCTGTTCAGTGTAGACTTGAGAAAGGAATAGCTTTTAACGCGTCACTTGGCTGGTAAGAGGCCACTCAGACCAAAGATTTAAATCGCTAGATTTGCTCTTACCGTACTCTTGTCTTAGGCGAGCAGTGATGGCCCAGTGGTAACGACCGCGACTTACGAGTTACACGTGGGTTCGAACCCAAACAGGCGCTTTACTTTGTGTAAATTATTTCATCACAACTGCTCTCAAAACCGTAAATGAAAATTTCGTGAAGAAATCAGCATGTCGTAGAACCAAAAATTCGAAGACTTGTGACATCCGCCAACCCGCACTGGCGGTGCGATGGATTATGGCCCACTGCCTCTCATAAAAAAGACGCCTGTGTTCCAGCAGTGGGAACATTATAGGTTGTTTATGCTTTTGTACTTAGTCGTCAGTAAACACACCCGAAAACTGAGAAAAGTGAGCTTACACATTATTAAATAGAGTTTCCATGACAGTCAAGTCAAGTCACTGCGTCATTGTGTGTCAGAAGTAACAGAACGAAACAAAAATGCGACGCGAAACAGAATATCTCTTGACGTGGTAGGGCGAATCTAGCGATTTAAATCTTTGATTCTGACAAACATTTTAAATTTACTCAGTTGCAGTATTGCTTATTTACTTTTAAAGTTGGAATAAATAGGAGTTAACTGTATTTTACGGGGTAGGGTAGTTTGAAAATGTTGGTTTTAGGCAAACAGTGCTGGCAAGTAGTAGTTGTAAATAACATTGTAAGGTATCATTTATTTTTATTTTTATTGTTGAATAAAAGGCAACGCATGCAGCGAAGATGATAATGCTAAGAGGGATGTGTGGCGTTAGACAAATGGATAGAATGAGAAATGAGTAGGTACTTACATAAGAGGAAGTCTGAAAGTGGCACCGGTGACTAAGAAGTTGTGCGGAAATCGGTTGTCATGATATTGCCATGTGATGCGGAGAAATGTCATGTCATGAGTAAACTGTAAAGTTTTGAGTAGGAATGTCGATGGCTATAAGAGTAGGCGAAGACCAAAGAAACGATGGATGGACTGTGTGAAAGATGATATGTCTAGAAAGGGGGTGACTGCCGAGGACTAAAAGAGAAGTATGGAACAAAAAGACATGTTGCGCAAACAATTTGGCACAAATAATTTGGGTTATAGGCAGAAGAATGATGATGATTTATTTTTAATACCATAGAGTGGTCAAGCGCAGCCGGATATCTATGAGCGCAGTACAGCAGATGAGTTGCCAACACTTTTTGAATAGTCTCTTCAACTTTTTTTTGAAGCTGTCCATGTGAAAAAAGCAAATTAAGAAAAACCCAAATGAACAGCGGAAAAACTCGTAAAGTTCGAAATTTTGTCTCACGTAGTACGGATTTCACCATGTCATTCTAATATAAAACGCTCCATGGCTGACTCATACTTGAGTAGCCTCGACACTATCATTGCCAGCCAACTGGGTAATCTTTATATAGGGTGACTGGTAATAAGTGACCGATACATAAACACGTGACTTTACTCATCATTATGAACAACTTTTACTATGGGAACTAACCGGAAATCGCGAAATAAAAATCAGCTGTTCCCTACATTTATGTTTGCAAAACCCGTCAAAATATATGGAACAGCTGATTGTTTCTTCGCGATTTCAGGTTGATGATGGATGATGAGTAAAGTCACGTGTTTAAGTATCGGTCACTAATTACCAGTCACCCTATATATGACACGAGATATTCTCATGTACTTCTTGCCAACACAAGAGAATACATCAGATAATCCCGTTCAAGTGGCATAAATATACCGAGTTCTTCATCAGGTATCAGGAACTGCTTTAAAATTACAACACAATTGGCGACACTGTAAGTGGTACCAGTACGTGCCGTTCGGCACGAAATGTATAATCGAATTCGAAAGTAGATATTTCACATTAAAAAACGTACGGCTTACATTTTCTGACGTAGCAACAATGTAGGCCAAATGAAAATCTGCAGAAAAAACAAGGATTAAAATACAGGTGTTCACATCATTCACATTTTTAGGGTTCCGTACCCAAAGGATGCTAACAGGCAAATATACCACACCCTATTGTTAAGGCTCCGCTGTCTGTCCGTCCGTCCGTCTGTCACAGGGCTGTATATTTTGAATCGTAATGGGTGGACACTTGAAATCTTCACAGAATGTGTACTACTATTGCCGCTGTAACAGCAAATAAATAATAAAAAATAGGACGAGTTAGATATTGTGCGGTGTGCGAGTCCAACTCGCACTTGGGCGTTTTTTATATCAATTTTACCTGTTACCAATGCAGAGTTTATTGTTTGTGACTGCTATTTGACTTCCACAATTTTCATTACGTTAGTCATAAAAGATCGAAGGTTTATTCAGCCTTTTGAAGTATCATCATATCATCATCATATCAGCCGAAAGACGTCCACTGCTGGACATAGGCCTCCCCCAAGCACCGCCACTTCGACCGATTCTGTGCTTCCCGCATCCAGCGGATTCCTCCGGCCTTTACAAGGTCATCGGTCCATCTTGTGGGAGGCCTTCCAACGCTACGTCTTCAGGTACGCGGTCGCCACTCCAGAACCTTTCGGCCCCATCGGCCATCTGTTCTGCGGGCAATGTGTCCTGCCCATTGCCACTTAAGTTTGGCAATTCTTCGGGCTATGTCGGTTACCTTGGTTCTCCTGCGGATCTCTTCATTTCTGATTCGATCACGTAGGGAAACTCCAAGCATAGCCCTCTCCATTGCTCTTTGGGTGACTTTTAGCCTTCTGATAAGGCCCATTGTGAGCGACCTCGTTTCAGTGCCATAAGTCATCACTGGCAACACGCACTGGTCAAAGACTTTCGTCTTGAGACACTGTGGTATGTGGGATGAAAAGATGTTGCGTAGCTTCCCGAACGCTGCCCAGCCGAGTCGAATTCGACGATTGACCTCTTTCTCGAAATTGGACCTACCTAGCTGGACAGTTTGTCCTAGGTAAACATACTCGTCTACAACTTCGAGCGTAGCGTCTCCGATCTTTATGAGAGTGGGTGTTACATGGGCGTTTGACATAACCTTTGTCTTGTCCATGTTCATTTTAAGACCCACTCTTTCGGAGGCTCTACTGAGGTCATCGAGCATTATACTGAGGTCCTCCATGGTCTCAGCCATGATGACTATGTCGTCGGCAAACCGAAGGTTAGTGACATACTCGCCATTGATGTTGATGCCTAGCCCTTTCCAGTCCAGAACCTTGAAGACATCCTCCAGTGCAGCGGTGAACAGTTTCGGAGAGATAACGTCTCCTTGTCTCACACCTCGCTGCAGAAGGATAGGTTTCGAGGTCTGGTCGTGGAGGCGGACTGACATAGTGGCGTTTTGGTATAGACACTTTAACACCTCGATGTACCGATAGTCGATCTGGCACCGTTGAAGAGACTGCAGTACAGCCCATGTCTCGATCGAATCGAAGGCTTTCTCGTAATCCACAAACGCTAAGCAGAGAGGCAGATTATACTCTTCGGTCTTCTGTATTACCTGCCGCAGCGTATGTATGTGGTCCACGGTGCTAAAGCCTTTACGGAATCCGGCTTGTTCGGGAGGCTGGAAGTCGTCAAACCTGCGCGCGAGACGGTTCGTGATGACTCTTGAAAACAGCTTGTAGATATAGGTCAGAAGTGTGATGGGCCTGTAGTTCTTAAGCAGGGCATTGTCGCCCTTTTTAAAGAAAAGTACCACCACACCTCTGTTCCATGCCTGTGGCGTTCTACCCTTGAGTATGACGGAATCGAATAGCTTCTGAAGGGCCTTAAGAACGGGTTTCCCACCGGCCTTTAGGAGTTCGGCCGTAATTCCGTCATCACCCGGCGCCTTGTTGTTTTTAAGCTGCTTTACAGCCATCCTAATCTCGTACAAGCTGACGTCCGGGATATCTTCGGTATAATGTCGGGTTAATCTAGCTCTTGGCTCGTTTGCCAGATTCGTAACGGGGTTACTGGTTGACGTGTATAACTGTCCATAGAACCTCTCGATCTCCCTCAACAGCTCAGGTTTGGAGGATACGATTCTGCCATCATCGGTCTTCAGTTTCGCAAGCTGGCTCTGCCCAATAGACAGATCTCTTGCAAAAACCTTGGAGCCCTTGTTCCGCTCTATTGCGTCCTTAATACGGTTCGTATTATAATGGCGAAGGTCGCTTTTCAAGGACTTAGAGATCTGTCTATTTAGCCGCCGGTAATTGAGTGCATCGTCTGAAGACTGCAGGATCATCTCGCGCCTCTCCTCCATGAGCTGTAGAGTAGCATCAGAGAGCCTCTTGTTTCGGTTTGTACGACGGGTCTTGAAGATCTTTGATCTTTTGAAGTATGATGGTCTAATTTTCACACATTAAGTTACACTATTTAATTAGGTGTCTACCGAACCCCGAACTGACTACTGAAAGGATAGCTTAAGACGCAGATATGTGCAAGTGACCTTGAGTGGTTAATAGCTTGTGCGTTCTGTACCGTACGTCCAGCCAGTAATAGGACTTGTCCATCAAGGAGCGCTGTCTCAAATTAGACGCTTTATTAATTTATTATGTGTAAAACAAAAGATATTTTAAATAAAACTCGTATATTAAAAGATCAACAATTAAATTATCTTTATAATAGTGAAAGCTTTAGAAAAATACGCTGGATTCATTTAGAGTCATTCTCAGTTTTTTATCCGCGTTAGACATCATTTAACAAATTAATTTCACTATGTAATATGAACATAATCTATAATATTTTTATATTAAGTTATTAAGAAAAAGCTCTAATTTAACATTTTTTTTTTCCAAATCATTAGCACTATTCGTTTAGACATGATCAGTATAAATAATTAAAACTCTGTTATCGTCGCCTTAACTCACAGCACAGCACCGATCGATTGATCCTCTCTCATTCCCAAGTCCCATTCATTGTCCTCACGGCTAGCTACTTCTTTTGTGAAAGACGACAAAAAATTGCGAGCTTAGGCTGTTACACTATTTGACATAAAGACTAGATTTTCTTGTCAATATACCCAAAGACACTTAACCACTAAGCAGACCTTTATCCTGTATTACGTTGAAATAGTTTTTCAGGCTATTACTGCCAAGCCGCCGTTATTAATGAAAACAGACAATACAAAAACTAATTTAGCTTTGTTGCTCAGTTACTGTATTCCTACTAAAGAAAATAATTATTATCAAACATGGAGCCTTTCATGGCATGAAAAGTAGATTAATTAACGTTAAAAATAAAATAAATCTTTTGATTTATTTCGAGGAAAATCTTACTGTAATGTTTTCAGAAAATCGTAATTAAACTGAGACGGGAAAATAAACTTCAAAAGGTTTCGTTTTACTAAAGAGCCCACCCGTTCCCTGTTGCGTAGCAATGTCCTTCGTTCTCCTGGTGAATAACAACAAAATAATGATGAATAATAATGATAAACAATCTATCAGTTACTTAAGCGTATTATTACGATTTCCCTTGACAAAAAGGTACAAAAATATCAAGGGAAAGTTAACGAATTTATTTCAACAAGACCGGTCGAATTTTATTAAAATATTATAAATAGAATCATCGATACGACGGACAAGAAGAACAAGACATTTAAGAATATTTTTTTATCTATACTTAAATTATAAAGAGGTATTTGTTTGTTTGTTTGTTTGTATGTAGGGTAGTCTCCGGAACTACCAGTCGGATTCGAAAAATTAATTTAGCATTGGATAGCCCAAGGCTATGTAACATACGCTAAGACCCTTAGAAGCCGAGCTAGAAGAAAAAAAAGTCAGAAAGATCGCTAAGCGTAAACTAAGTAATTGCCTGGGCGGGCGATGCGATGCGATGCGGTGGATCGAAAGCCGAAACTTCACGCTGATGAAGCCGCGGGCAGAAGAAGCTAGTTTATTATACTTTATCTCAAACGTCAAAATCTGTAAGTGACTTCCATGAAAGGGTTTTTGCACAAAACTATTTTAAAAGACACGTGCTTATGATAATATTGTAACGTCTTAAAATGAAGGATGATATTTCACGACGGTAGCACGCCTCCGCCGCGAAACCACAGCGAAACCTCAGAAGTTCAATTCAACTGGCTCGTCGAAATTCGAATAGCGGAACATGACGCGAGCCAGATACTGGCGTTATAACAACGTCCTAAATATCTAAATAACTAATAACGAACTAAACTTGTTAATGATCGGCTATTAACTAGAGCGTGTTACCTAGCTCATATTAATTGTTAAAGTTTACCGGTTTTCCCTTCACTTTGTGCGCTTCTTCCGGTAGAAATCGGAAATTTACGATAAAAGCTTAACTTTTCACTTTTTTGTTCAAGTAAAAACTGTTATGTTTATTATTTATGTGTGGGTTTTATTTTATGTTTTAAAGTTTATTGGTGACTATACTCCATTTATTAATAACATTAGTAATTTCGATATAAAAGTATAATAAACTCCGTAATTTCATAATGCAATGTAATCTATTTAACATTCACATTTTAAAATAAATGTAAAATGCAGCTCATTTCAATAATATTGCACAATAAGTGTCGTTATTTGGCCATAAAAGTTCTAATGTAATATAATATGTCATAACTGGAGTATAGTCCTGTATAGTTGTGCCCGCAGTTTCTCTCACGAGACAATGTCACTAAAATAATAGCCGTTCTTATATATGTCAAGATTCTTGGACTGCCTGGCTCCTTGAAGGTATAGCGTAATCATAATCATTTTAGAGGTTAGCTCTATACCTATCTGCAATATTATAACATTTCTTCTCGTCTAATGAAAACTCGCGGTAAACAGTGGAGGAATGCGAACTACGCAATATTGCATGCATGAAAAATTCTCGAATTTTGAATTTAAAAATATTAAATATAGAATAACATGAAAAATATTAAATATGGTCTAATATTTTTCATGTTATTCTATTTTATTTTTTGATTAGCGTTTGTGACTTTGCTCTACATTTTTTGGCATAATTATGTTTCCGATGTTATTGGCTCGATTTGGATTCTCTTTATTATTTCTAAAAGCTGAGAGTTAAGCTTTGACATGAAAAATATTAAAGATAGACATACCTTTTAAAGTTAATTTTCGATAATTATTCATGAATAGGTATTCAGAAAAATACATGCCCATGGGCGGCACTGTATGGCTTATTCGATTGTCAAAAATTTGAACAGAATCTATTAAGAGGGTTTATTCTGAAAGTTGGCAACGTGGCAAATAGATGTCAAATATTTCGTTGTTTTGATTAATTTGATAATATTTCTGTATGGAAATAAAAAATGTGGCTAACTAGCGAACTAGAATATTGATTATGAAATGCAATAATTAATATCGTAACACCGAAGAGTTCGTTTTAGATGTAAAAAAAGTATTTGGAAACTTTCCAAATGCCTTTTTTACACCTAAAACGGGTACAACATCAAATTCAATATTATAATATTGCAATTAATTATTAATATTCTAGTTAGTTAGTTAGCCACATTTCTTATTTCCATACAGTATTATTTCCAAATTAATCAAAACAGGAAACTATTTGACAGCTATTTACGACGTTGCCAACTTTTAGGATGTACCCTCTTAAGTACTTTTTGCGCCAATAAAGAAAATAAATTCAAACAAACAGAAAATATTAAAAAAAAAAATATTTTCGACATCAAAATCGTTTCCACACCTCGTAGCAATCAATTTAATCAATGTTTATTGAAATTTCAATGTTCAATGTTGACTTCGTTGCTATTTTATTAGTAAAACTAAATTAATCAATTTTTTTTCTGTAAGTTCTCTAATTTATAGAGTAGAATGCTTAAAAAAATCTTGTTTTTTGCTCTTTTCTTTTATTCAGAATTGTAAAGACTGCTTGCCTATATAATTGTAATATTAACGTGGGTCGGAAAAATAGGACAAGAATGTAATAGGGAAATTGAGAGACCTTTCTTCCAACATACTTGAAGGTCAATTGTCAAAGAAAAGCATGAAGCGAATTCTAATATTCGACAATTCAAATTTTAATTTTCGGGAGTTGGAAAGCACTTACAAATAAACAAGGGATATTTATACCTAAGTGTGTAAGTAGTTATATAAATAATTTGAATATATAATTATATACATTTCGTCTCTCCAAAAGCGTTTCACAAAGCCTAGTTTTAAATTCCCTCAGTCAACATTGTGAGTGTTTGTTTGACATTCAGCCTTTTTGGGGTAAAACTTTTTGGTTTCAAAGCGCTTATAATAAATACATTTTGGACAGCAACATTTCCATTTTATTTGTATTCAATAAAGTTTTATGTAGGATTAAACATTTCAGGATTTTTGGTGCGTAAGACCGCTTTCACATTTAGGCGACTTTAGCCGCGCGGCCGCCGCGTTCGCTCAGTCGGCGATGAGCCAGAGCAAGTGACGGAATACAACTTCAATTTGTTTTGATTTGATTGTCTATGCGACTATATTGTCTATGAACATCGTCGATGTTATTTTTATTAATATAAATGAATGTTGAAATATAAATAAAGCTATAGAAGTAAACCAAGTTGTTATTATTATTACCTGCCCCAACAGCAAGCGCACGTGATTAGGTATAATAGGTATAGACTGCACCATGAAGGAGTTTGACACCAAACGATTTATTATTAAATATTGACACCCCGTTGGAGTCCATTTTTGAAATGAAGTGCGGCACACTGATCTTAATTGCAGCACGGCCGGACTGCTGTCGCGCGGCTGTTTTTATAATGTGAAGGCATCTGCTCAACTGTCAGCTCACACCTGACAGGGTTCGCTAGGGCCGATGACTGCCGGGGTTGCGGGAAAGTCCAAAAGGGTTACCGTGGCCCCTGGCAACGTACAGGCAACTGAAGGAACACGGGTGGGTTTTAGTCAGTAAGTCTGACACGCCCTTTCGCTCCACCCAGAGCGGGAGAGAAGTTATTTGAAGATTTACTACACACAAAAAAAAAAACATCGGCTTCTGCCGCGCTACTATCGCGCTGCTTACGTCCTTATGTGAAAGCGGCCTTAATATGACATTAAGGCCCTGTTTCACCACCTACGATGAAGTTCCTATTAACTTACTTAGCAGATAATTTCATACAAATTCTGTTCCATTTTTGAATGTATTCGGTAAGTAGTTGCTATTCGGACATCGTGAAATAGGCCCTAAGTATATTCCTCGATTATGACTGTCATAATAATAGTGCACCCACCACCTCTGCCCAGCCCTTCGGGAAATACAGGCGTGAAGTTATTTTAATAATAATATTACCCTTTTTTTTGTGGTTAGTACAGCATCAAATAATTTCGCGAACTTTCGCTAGCGAAAGGGGTGTGCGTTTTTATATCAATGAAAATGGACGTCCACGTCACGGCATCGTTTTACTTTCCTGTGTTATCAACACAGGGAAGTCTTCTTTTCATGTGGTTAGTGACTAACCTGGTGTCAGAGTTTTAAAGCCTCCCATGGGCTTGGGACTTAGCTTCACAAGCCGGCGAGAAATATCTCTCAGGCATGCCGGTTTCCTCACGATGTTTTCCTTATCCGTTTTTTAAGCAAGTGATTATTATACAATACGCACATGAATCCGAAAAGTCACGTGCCTTGGGTTCGAACTGGAAATCTATGACTTGGCTATCACTGCCTCAGTAAGCGAAAAGAGAGGTAAAATGTATGGATATATATGAAGACGCGTTTAAATTCACGTTCACAATAAAGTAATAACGTCCTCGTAATTCCATACATTTTATGGACAGGGACTAATATTACAAGCGGACAAACAGCACTGTGAAGTAGAGCTCTAGAACTTATTTGGGACTAAATATTGTATTTTATTTTATTTTTGTGTTATTTTCGTTATTATTTCACAATAATATGCTGCACCGGTTGACGTCATCACGTCAAGCAGTCGCCGGTTGTCGCTGAAAACCAGCGCTGGGGCTCTGTCTCGCATAGGGTCACCATTTTGCGTGTATGTGACGCATATTTTCCCCCAAATTGTCATTTTCGTGTTCTGTTCTTTCCTTGTGTCATGTGTACCGCAAATAAACGCATTTTCTTTCTTTCTTTTCTTCTAACTCCTCAAAGCTGTACTAGAACCTCATTTCACCGGCGTAAACAATTCAGTTTGCTTCCACGCTTGCCAAATGGACTGTGTAACGACCTCTTCATGATAATCTCAGAGTCGTGACGCAGTATCTAACCTTCACAAGTGTAAGATGTCTTCTACTAAATACTTATTATATTATTATTAATTTATTGTATACTTTTTTCTAATTCTTTATTTGTACTGAGAAGAATTTATTATAAACATCAACTGGGTGCACGGTACTATATAAAATCAACCTACCTACCCTTTTCCCAACTATGCTTGGGGCCGGCTTCCAAACTAACCAAATGCAGGTGAATACCAGTATTCTACATGGAGAAAGAAAAGAAAAAAAGGAAGGAAAAACCAGTAAAAATACTTGTTTTTAGACTTATTTCCCTAAATAAACACTTTAAAAATTAAATAGTTTGTTTCTTTTTTGTTTCATAGTTTATAAACTTATTTTTTCACATGACTGTACTCTGTCCAGTTGCTAATCTGTCCAGCTGAGAAACTGTCCAGCTGAGAATCTGTCCAGTTGCGAATCTGTCCAGCTGCTACGGAGCGGTTTTGGGTACTAGACTTTTGGGCTTTTGTTTAGGACTACCACGTCTTCACGTGTTCTCCGAGGCACGGAGGTGTCTCGATGTATAATGGATGGTCACCCATCCATGTACCGACCGCGGCAAGTTTTGCTTAACCTTTTGAATCGGTCAAAAAAGAAATGTCTTCTGTCAAGTAGAAAGACGTTCATCATGAGACGGTCAATAAGTTTTTAGAGGATCACGCACTTATGTAGGTAATATAAACTTTTTATGGAGTTAACAATAGAAATAGCCATCACTTGAAATACGTTTAGGCGCAAAATGTCCAATTCGCAAAATGTCCAGCGGTCGAAAAATGTCCAGTTCGCAGAATGTCCAATTCGCAAAATGTCCAATTCGCAGAATGTCCAATTCGCAAAATGTCCAATTCGCAAAATGTCCAGCGGTCGCAAAATGTCCAATTCGCAGAATGTCCAATTCGCAAAATGTCCAATTCGCAAAATGTCCAATATTCATCATAACGTGGTTACCTCATCAATCAAGAGCTGGACTTTAATAAAAAACGTTATTTTTTGTTAAAATCAGGTTTATTTTGACATTATAAACCTCTTTTACAGTCCGTTCAACCGATTTTGACTTCTATACCATAGGCATAAGGATGGCATTAAAAGCAAAAAAACTGGTTACAATACCAACTGTTTACTGCAGCTGCCATTTATCATGCCACCAAGGCAATAGAAGTCAAAATCGATTGAACGGCTAAATGACTAATCGTATTTCAAATGGAGTACTTATAGTTCAATAGTATCTTTTCGCATTCAGACTTTAGTTTCCCGAAATCATCAATCTTCCCACATTGAGGTAAGCCCAGTGGCCCAGTCTTTACCGTGTGTTATGGTGTCAGATATAGATAATAAATGGTTTACAGTTTCCTATATAATCCCTGACTTTATTGCCCTTTAACGGGTGCTACAAACTACAAAGCGTTCCATTTGATCGTATCATTTTGATAGTTTGTCAGCTTCGGTCATTTCCTATAATAAAAGATTTATATTTGACGTGGGTTTGTTTGCTACAAAAAGTTCATCCTTTCTTTGATGTCTGTGATGTCTGTCCTTCGTGATGTTATGATATGTTAACATTCATAGTAACGAATGTCAACATAACATTACATAACACCTCGATTTCCCCGAAGGGTTCGGCAGAGGTGAATTAAAAATAGTAAAAATAAAAAAAAACAACGGGTTGCACTCCGGGAGTGCAAGCCGGTGAAGGGCGGGCGTTTTTGGGGGACTGTCTTAAGTACTTTTGACGTTCGAAAAGTGCTGATTCTCAGCCTAGTTTAAATAAATGACTTTTGAATTTGAGTGCCGGTAGAAATCAAAACTTGAACATTAACGTTGTGCATTTTAGAATATTTTGCAATGGTTAGGGAATAATTTCGCACGAATTGCTTTATTTAACAGTATAAAAGTACTATCATTTGTGTGATTAAATACAATATTCATTAGTAGTAGTAGTATATTTCTTTATTTTCAAAATATAGTCTAACAAAAATAAACAATTTAGTTAAACACTTTTCATGAAGTACCTAAGTTCTGACTGCTTTTTTTACCCATCAATATGGGTTACATTTCTTATCTCGCAATCTTTAGGTAATGTCAAAGACTATTTATTTTGATATTTACTGATATTTACTTTGTCGGTTGTTAGGCAACGGGTCGAAGTCCCTCCGTCCCACAATTTTTTGATCAGGGTCACGTGTGGTCAACCTATCCCAAAAAAGTGCACAGCGCTGCTAAAGAAGTTTTCATCCCACCATCTCGGAAAGAGTATTTTTAATCTTCAATATCTGAGTGGAAAAGCCGTTTTTATTCGCTAGAGGATAAAGTAAATTGAATTTAGAACATTGTGTGCACTAAGTTTGTGAATTAAAAAAAACATTAAACCTATTTACTGCTACCTCTATGGTGCCGAATATATCATACAACTTTTTTTTAATTTTTTTAAAAACTCAGACTCGGAACCTTCTTGGTGTTCTTTTTTCAATTTGCTTTGTACGCGGTTCTTTACGCGGCATTTTTTCACGTCATTGTTAAACCTTTTATTAAAAACAAGAAACTTGAAAACAAGTGAAAAAACTAAAATGAGTGATTCTAGCGACGAGGAAGTTTGCTTGACGCCAACAGAATTGACTGAAACTGTTAATAATGCGCAAATGAGCTTTCTCCCTCAACAATCACGCGAGAAGTATTTAAAACAGTACGATAATTATTATGTTCAACACGTGGCGACTAGCAAAAGGAGCCAAAACTTTCTCAGAAAACGTTTTGCTGGCATATTTTATAGAATTATCCGAGAACAAGAAAGCAAGCACTCTATGGAGTACGTATTCGATGCTAAAAGCAACAATAAAGATGAAAAAAGACAAACATATCGATACCTATCCTAAATTAGTGGCATTTTTAAAAAGAGCCTCATCTGGTCATCAACCAAAAAAATCGAAGGTTTTCACAGTATCTGATATTGAAAAGTTTCTTAACGAAGCACCCGATTCCGTATATTTGGCGGCAAAAGTAAGTCAGTTGCACATTCAGTATCTACTTAAGTATATTAATCTCAATTAAATAGTATACTTAGTAGATGTTGATAGGCATAATTATGCGTTCATATCAATTTTATTCATTTATCTACTACAATACTCTTTACGTTACAGGTTGTTCTTATTATTGGAATAAACGGAGCATGTCGAACTAATGAACTAACACAACTTAATGTCAAAAACATTGAGAAACATTCAGATGACTTACTATTAATTAATTTACCTAATACAAAGACAAAAAGAGACCGCAACTTCGTCATTCGCAAGGAATACGTAACGATTGTTGAGAAATATCAAGCCTTACGCCCGCCTAACACTCCAATCAATCGATTTTTTCTACAGTATCGCAATGGAAAGTGTGTTAGACAGCCTATGGGTACTAATAAAATTGGCAGTATCCCACGAGAAATAGCAACATTTCTTGAACTTCCAGAACCCCTGTTGTACACGGGTCATTGTTTCCGACGAACTTCAGCCACACTTTTGGCTGATTCCGGAGCTGATCTCCTGTCCCTTAAGCGCCACGGAGGCTGGAAGTCCAATGCAGTTGTAGAGGGATACATAGAGGATTCCATCCAAAATAAGTCTAAAATATGTGAAGGCATCGTAGGAGCCATTACACTGAAAGAGCCTCAATCGGATCCTTGGACTGGCCCTTCTACATCAAAAATAAGCCGTTATGAAACACCTAACCATCTCCCTCTCTCTCCAACATTCACGCCAAGGGAATCCGATGAATCGGTACAACTATTAAGTATGACAGATAGTTTACCGAAAAACAGTACATAAGTGACTAACACCAATATTACAGTACCAAACAAAAATATTACACTCAATTTAAATAACTGTAGCAACGTTACTTTAAAATTTTCTTAATTATACCTTAGTATTATTTTGTTATAATTTAAAGATTATTCTGTAATACTTACCTGTTATAATGTAGTAATTAATACCTAAACTGAAATAAAAGTGTACCTATCTTGTGATTGTAAACGTTTTTTTTTTTTGCATTTAGTCATTTCCTCGCTGAGGTGGAATGAAAAGTTACGTGTTGCACTCGAGTGCAAAGATTTTTCACCGCGTGCTCTTTTGATTCCCTCGCTAACGCTCAGGCTTCTAATTTTGAATCACTCGCTGCGCTCGTGATTCAATTTTAGAATCCTTCGCTTGCTCGGTCATCAAAATTGAACACGCGGTTAAAAAGCAACTTTGCACTCTTGTATAACAAATAACTATTTCACTTCAATAAATTAGCTCACAACATTGGACGCAATAAAGGTGAAATAGAACTCATTACAAATGAAAGCGGGATGTAGTTTTGGACTTTAAAGCTTCGTGCAGACTAGCGCGACGCGACAGCGCGACGCAACACCGGCTCTTGTTATACCGTGAAGTTTTCTTAGAAATTGTAATGTTAGTGTCGTCGCGTCGCACTAATTGATCATACTTCACTCAACGGAATTCAAGTTTCTGTCTTAGAGATGATAATCTTACAAAAGCATAAATTAATTGCATCTTTGCTTCATTTTGAGGGTTCCGTATCACAAAATGGAAAACGGGAACCTTATTGGATTACTTCGTTGTCCGTCCGTCCGCTCGTCTGTCTGTGTCTGGGATATATCAGGTTAAATAAATATAAAGAATGTAATAAATGTAAAACAATCTAGCTTCTAAATGAACGCAATAAAAAATACGGCCATTATTTTGCGACATAATTAAGACCTAATGGGGTACTTCCCGTTAATCTAGAATCATGAAATTTGGCAAGAAGCAAGGTCTTACAGCACAAACAAAGGAAAACGTCAGAAAAGTTTTATCACATAATAAAAATATTTTTTGGCAATTATAAACTTACATTTAATTTTGTAGTTGGAGAATTTACCGTGACGTGTAGATATCAATAAAGGCGCAAAAAAAATCAACAACAAAGTTTATTTATTTATTGAGCAAGGCACACCAACAACATATTTACAAGAATAAACAATAGGTTATCACACTGATCACAAATCTTCAATACCTACATCACTTACAGGCATGCACAACAATGTTACTAAAACTTAAAGTTTAAATCATTACAATATTTATAAAATTTAATACATAAAATTGACAAAATAGATTTGATTATGAAATTTAATAATAGATGTCCTCACTTTGCATGAGAGCAATACAACCATACAAAATCACAAAAATATTCGCACATGAGGTAATAAAACAAAATAAATGGAATAAAATAAGTGTAAGTGTTTAATTAAATGACGTGACAAAAGATAAAAGATAGAAAAAAAAAATCGCTAAATTATAATAGTTTGTCCTTGGTAAAAATCATCCCAACTACGAAAGCCGTCATTGTGCGTGATCCCACACGCTCTTGATCGGTTTTTAATTGAAGTGTCAAAGTTCTAGCTATCCTCAATTTAGATAAAATAAACAACAAACAACCTATAAGCAGACATGATTGGTTTCAATATTGATAGACAACCTGATGGACGATGTTTTAATAAAAATATCATCCTTCTTGTGATCGATTGCAGCTTTAGTAAATATTTACAAGTAAAGTGGGCCTAGCATGAACGTGCGAAGTTATGTCGCTGCGGGGGCGACCTTGACCGCAACATTCGAACGGTTTTAAATTTAAGTTTTACCATCTCTGTGGTCTACTGGTTAGACCAAGATCCAGGGGTTCGATTCCTAGTGGTGGCAAAATTTTCTACTCGGTTCGGTTGGTGGTAGGGCTTATTCTAAGTCCCCGTACGCAAAATACGCGCTTTGACTGTGCTTTGACGTAGAATTGCGGATACCAGCCCGTATTACCTATTCTGAGTCCGCCTGGCTAGCTACCAGCATCTTATCTAAGTCTGTCACCATATCAACAATGTTAACGGCATTGTTGTGTTTTGGCAGTTAGAGGTAAGATAGCCAGTTCCTCTGTAGTTGAAGATTCCGGGTGAAGCTCGTTTCCACCTTCGGCCTGATTATCACTTACCATCAGGTGAGATGCAGGCCAAGAGCTTCCCCGCTGTATTTATAAAAAATAAATGAATATACTCAGTTCGCACATACTTAATAAAATAACAAAGTTAACTAAGACAAATAATCGTAAATAAACCTAAAAAGTATGTTTCTTTCTTGGTACTCGAGGCTGATTTAGCAATTCATGTGATTAAGACAAAAACAAAGAAGTTATGTTTTTATCATGTTATTAAACTCTCCACTGATTTTAACACGTTCCGTGCCGGGAGCCCTCGCGGAGGGTTCATTTTAAATGTAGGTTTTTCTTAGGAAATACAGCATTATAAACCGTGAAAATAAAATCAGATGTATATTTTAACAAGATTTATTAGTATATGCGTTGGTTTTCAAATCAAAGACTTAGATTTTTGTAAAAATTTTTGTTCAAGGTTACAAATATTCAGTAAAAATTTAAAAGGTTGGAAACTACGTATAGCGAGAAGACCTTCAAAAAACTATTTCACTTAGTTTACAGTGTTTTATAACACGGTTTTAAACCTAATGCCGTTGACCATCCGCGATGGTTAACTTTAGCGCAAACGTTATGCCAGGAACCCTCCCGGAGGGTCCACTTACAATACCTATGTGTGGCGGCATGGCGTATGAGGTCGACGAAAATGGGTGGAGTCGAAAGTGTTAATCGAATTTTTGATTTTGAGGTCCTAAAAAGAAAAGCGTCCCAACACTAGTACGTAGGTACTGATCTGTAGGTGCCATATAATATATGGAATAAAATTTTAAATAACAAATTATTCCACTAATGCCATCTACGAAAAATATCGATAGGTGCCGTATGTGGAATATCTCAGGGGCGGCAGTCTCGACATAGATAGCGATCGATAAACAACCGAATTCGGTCGCAAAGTCTTGAAGGGGTCACTAGACGGTCAACATTGCTTGACAAGCACCGGCCTGCAGTCTCTACATAAATAGCGGGAAAATTGCAGAACATGATTTAATAAAAATAATTGTTTTTCTTGAAAATTGTATAGTGAATAAGTAAAACTTATCTTGAAAACATTATTTTTCATGGAAAGTAAGAAGTAGCAATATCCATTTTAAAGAATTAAAATAATTTGTTAAATATCTAGGGGATTAAAGTTTACCTCCTTGCAACACTTAACGTCGGTGTCAAAACAACTTTTTGACATGTACCCTATATATAATTGTAGTCTGTGTTGACATGAAAACAAATACGAATTGTCGTTTGTCGTTTGTTGTATTTTGTCTTGTTTGAGAAATCGTAGATTCGTAGTGTCGATACTCAAAAATAAAATGTTAGGAGGACAAACTGAAGCAGGTGCAGACCCGGCTCCAACCGGCGTCAAGTAAGTATCTCAACCTACAATACCTATATTTGCACATTCAGTGAATGGCCAGTAGGCAACTGATAGCAGCCACTTGCGTAAAATCGGAGTGCCGTCAGTACCTATTTGGAAGGAAATAGAAACAAGTAAGTACCTACATAAGACAAAAAAAAAATAGATTTGGATTTAAAAAATAAACGATAAATGCAGACACTCACTTGAGACTCCACAGAAAATCCGTAAGGTCGCTGTCTCTGCAGAGATGGCTGAAGTTCAATGACGAGCTCATTGAACATTTCTTTATTCACTCTATACAAAGATAGAAATTCCGAATCCTCCAAATCTAATACATTTTCACAGTCGCGCCGGTTTTTTCCGATTTGTCGTCGTTCAATAATGTCGCGTCTGTGTTCAAGCACGACTAAATCCCACGCTAAATATGCCTCCGCCATAATTTAATGTGATTTCTTCTTTTACTCAAACTTTAACGAATCACCACAGACTACATAGAGCTAACGAATCACTTTGCGGGCTGTCAAAAATGGTCGCAAAATATATTCGTAAACACCGAGCATTTGCGACAAAGTTCGGTACAATACCGATGACAATCGATAACTCGGAGTATCGAAACTACCAAATAACGTTACATTCGACTTTGCGAACGAATTCGGTCGTAAAGTGATCGCTATCTATGTCTACACTGCTTGTCGAGTCAATGTTAACCGTCTAGGGACCTCTTTAGGATTTTGCGACCGAATTCGGTCATTTAGCGATCGCTATCTATGTCGAGACTGCCGGCCCAGGTGCCGTTTAAGCGGGTGCCCAATGTGGAATATGTTTCTTCTGAAATAGTCTACTTACATAAAAAAGGACCTAGACGAAGACGAAGATCGTTAGAAACGAAAGACAAAATGACAGATTGTAGAAGGATTTATATGGTGCGATGTCAAAAATGGAGAAAGGAAATGTCACTTTGTATAGAAACAGCTAGGTTTTGGGGGACTGTCTTATGTATTTTTGACGTTCGTAAACTGCTGATTCTCAGCCTAGTTTAAATAAATTACATTTGATTTTGATTGGTTGATAGCTACAATAAATAAGATATTTGTTATTTGTTTGGTGTTTGTTTGTTTGTTTGTTTTGTTTGTTATTTGTTATTTATCGTGTTCTTTTTTATTCTTTTCTTGCGTCATGTTTACCGCAAATAAACGTATTTTCTTTCTTTTCTTTATTTGCTGTGACTTTTAGGGGAATCCAGCGTTAAATATATTCATTAGGTTTATGTGTGTTGGACAATTGACAGCACCATTTTTGTGTCCTTGTGGAACAAAATGAAATTGAAATGGTCCCTGGGGCCACCCCGCAGTCCCCGATACATAGGCACCTACGTAACAATAATAAATATGCAATACATTAAATTATTACAGTACTTACATATTATATTAACTCACATTATTATAATATTATAATTATTACGCTCACTCACGTCATTAAGTCCTCGTCATAGGAAACTCCCTGACATATTTCATTTACTGATAATGTTTCTAGTTATTATTTATTGAATCTTCATTTCCGGTAGGCAACATTATGATCGTAATCTGTCTGCATAGAAATGGACATTGAAGGAAAAAAAAAACAACGGATTGCACTCCGGGAGTGCCGTCAGAAGTGAAAACTTAAACATTAACGTTGTGCATTTTTGAATAAACACTTTTCATGTTTGTTTTGACTGCTTTTTTTACCTATCAATATGGGTAAAATTTCGTACCTCGCAATCGTTACGTAATGTCAAAGACTATTTATTTTGATATTTACCTTGGTCGGTGGCTAGGTAACGGATCTTACGGTTACGTCCTGACACGAGTTTAACATTTTTTTACCCAGCCCAAAATAAGTGCACAACGCTGCTAAAGAAGTTTTTACTTCAAAAATACTTTGCATGAAGGTTTGTAGATGTACAAACTGTTTCTTGTAGGGCATAATTTATGTCTGCATTCTGAAATTAAAAACTAGCTCATTTCCCAAGTCTTAGGAACTAAAAATCCTGCAATCATGTGTGCAGGTCCTCCTATTGTGTTGCAAGCATCTTGTAAGATTGGATTTTATAAAAATTCTAGTTTTGGGCTGCGAGATGAAGTTGGTTGTATGCGGTAGAGGTCACAGGCAGAGCTAGTACGTATCATCTACTTCGTCGTACCGATGATTCCAGTTATTATTTATGTTTGCTTTGATCAAAACTAGGCTACAAGCAAAAGTTAGCAGTGGACTCACACAAAGAGCAGGACAAGTGGTAGGTAAGGCATAATCTGTGCTGTGGCTTGCTAGTTATACATGAAAAGGGGTTTGAAGATTTTGGCCCTAAAATCAGCCACCATTTTGTTTTTTTTTCAAAATCGAGGTGTCCAATAAATGTCATATATTTGGATAGGGGATACTTATACAAACATAAAAGTTCAAATAACATAACATCATAAAGCGTCACGTTTCTGAGATATTCAAAGATAAAAATAACAATTATTATAATGAATTAATTTATTTATGGAGTAGTTACTTCATGTTGATTAAGTTATTTACACATTAATTAATTGACTACACCTAGTGGATAAAAAATAAGATTTTTTAATCATTTTCGGTATAAATAATATCATCCAAGAAGGCAGCGGGAGGCTGAATAGGATTTTCTTGGGTGTCGCGCCCATGCCATGCACCATATAAGACATATACCATATAACACACGTCCTCATTCGGCGGAGGGTATACATAATATTATTGTCTCTTTCGCTCTTAACTAAAATATTATCTAAACATGATGCAATTATGTTTTCATAGGTCAATATACTTACCTGAAGGGAAAAAAAACAAAAAAATCCTTGTTTCAGGGTTCAGTTTTCGATTTATATTTCGGTGAATAACTCCGAAACCTGACGCTTTAGGATATCATGTCATATGACATTTTTTGTTTGTATAAGTGTCCTCTATCTAAATATATAACTTTCGATTTTCACCGCGATTCTAAAAAAAAATCAAAATGGCGGCATCATGTTAGGGCCACCCTCCATACAAAAATCTTCTAACCCCTTTCATTTTTGGTCCGGCCTGCGCTGGTGCTGCCGGAGCCGCACCGGCGCCGGCCGGACCAAAAGATGAAAATTTCAGATTACTACGTGGCGCGGGCGGCCGCGGCGGTGCGATGCATGGGTGGTATTCATTCGTATACACATACATATTGTGATCTTCCATTCAACTAAAGTTGCCAACAGTTGTCAAAAAATAAAAGGCCCGTTTTGACATTTGTCATCGTGACGTAATTAGTGAAGAAACTATACGACTCGGTACTCGATACTCACGATAAATCGAGTCCGCGTATCACTCAGTCAGTTTTCCTCAGTCGTCAGTTTATTTAATTCGACAATTTCACTGATTCGTCAGTTTCACTGATTTGTCAGTTTTCCCGATTAGACAGTTGCGTTAACTCGCCAGTTTCCAGTATTTGCCAGTTTTCGTGATTATGTATTGTAAAGTGCATTGGATTAAAGTTCTGATTAGAAAACTGGTATTTTGAAATGATACAATGGTACGAAAGGTCAATTTGTCTTCAATTTAATATTTTTTTTGTTTTTTTTTTACATTCACTCAATCACAAAAAAATCAAGAAAAAGCGAAAGTGATTAAATCTTCATTCAATAATTTTCTTCGGATGAGCAAAAATCGTCAGGTGAGCTATCGTCACCTGTAAATATAATTATTTCATTTTCAATTTTATTATCAATAGGTATTGATGTCTCTGTCAATATCTTCCTATATTATTTTTCGAGTTTTTTCTACCATTTTTGCCCAGTCTTCTTTACTAATTTTGACACAAGCTTCTTTCAGCAATGTCCTCCTTTTTTTAGTGGAGAATGGCGGCTTTGTCTTGTGACGAGCTGCGTAGGTATCCTTTGGCATGAGCCCAGATCAACTCAATAGCATTTTACTGACAATGGTACGGCAGCGTTCTTATCACTTTGTGTCCGTGTTGAAGTGCTAATTCATAATTTTTTTTGACCGAGCGAGCGTAGCGAGCGAAGCGCTCTGCATCAACTGGCAAAAGCTTTCGTGTGGCAGTTTGTACGTACTCCTCTACAGGTCGTATTTTATGTTAAATTAGGTGTAGGATATAGAAAAACAGTTTATAAGAGAAACAATAAAACTACACTCGAGAGCAATGAATACGGGTCACTTAAAGAATGTTAAAAATCTCGGAAACTAAAAATGATAGGTTAATGCAATAAATTGTATTTAATAGACAATGTAATACTCCTTAAATGAAAGTAAAAAAAATATGAGTCACCATACATTTTATTAACACAAAATTACATAAAGAAAAAAACTGCTGATCTCTCCTTAAAACAAAAATAGGAAACATGAAATTTTTGAACTTTATTACGATTTTCTTGAATTTTAATACTTCGTATTGCCTCCTCGTGCTTCCATTACTGCGTTTACGCGGTTTGGCATGCTGTACACCAAGTTCCTTATACGATTTTGGGGAATATTCTCCCATTCCTCTGTGAGAGCAATTTTGAGCTCACGAAGCGTGATTGGGGGAGGGTTTCGTTGTTTTACGCATCTGCCTAGCTCGTCCCAAGCATGCTCGATCGGGTTGATATCCGGGCTGCGCGCTGGCCACTCCATACGAGTAATGTTCATCTCTTGAAGGTAGTCATTCACAATCCTACCTGTATGAGGTCGGGCATTGTCATGCATAAATATAGCATCCTTACCTAAATTGACCATAAATGGACCAACGTGATCATTGAGGATTTCTTCCACATATCTTACGCTAGTTAAAGAGCCGTTTTCTATGATCACCAGCTCTGTGCGACTTTCAGAAGAAATTCCGGCCCACACAAGTACAGACCCACCACCGTAGGCTACTTTTTCTTCGATGCATGCTTGCTTGAATCTTTCCCCTGGTCTTCGATACACTCTGTGTCTTCCATCGTGCTTGTAGAGCATAAATTTTGATTCGTCGGAGAACATAACTTTTGACCAATCTTCAATACTCCAATTTACGTGGCTCTGGGCATATCTTAGTCTTGAAATACGATGCCCACGCTCCAGTTTAGGGCCGTTTGCAGGTCTAAGGGGTTTTAAGTTAGATTCAGCAAGCCGACGTCTTACTGTCCATGCACTTGGGTTACTTCCTCCGAGGCGTCGAAACTGATTTGTGAGTTCAGTTCCTGTGAGAAAGCGATTTCGAAGCATGGTGTTCACCAAGTATCGGTCTTCTCGTGCTGTGGTACACCTGGTTCTGCCCGTTCCTGGTCTGCGTAGGTTAGAACCAGTTTCTTCGTAACGTCGGAGAACTCTTTGTACTGTTGACAGCGACACACCGACAGTCCTGACTGTATCGCGCTGACTCCGGCCGGTTTCCAGCATTGTAAGTATTCTGGTGCATTCTTCAGGCGTAAGCGACATAATTTCAGCTTGAATAATGAATATAGAGCACTATCAACATGGTTTATGTACCCACATAAATGACAGATTACAAACAAAAGCAAAACCAAATGCTGTAATTTCGTAGTTCCATCTTCGAAAGTGGCCCTTTTTCAAATTTGATTTTTTTATGATATAACTTTACAATAACTAAGAAGTTTTAATACCTTCATTTAAGGAGTATTACATTGTCTATTAAATACAATTTATTGCATTAACCTAGCATTTTTAGTTTCCGAGATTTTTAGGATTCTTTAAGTGACCCGGATTCATTGCTCTCGAGTGTATATAGATGTCTAAAAACAGAATAATACGAATCAAACAGAAAAACAGAATAAAATTCATCAACAGTAAGTATTGCTAGGCAATACAATCATAGAGTAATAATAAGGACTAAACATTCAAAATCCACCCCTGTTGATGATAATGCCAGCCATCTTCTTTAGCATTTCAAGTCTGGGCTCATATAACGGTTTTGTAAGTAGGTCAGCTATCTGTCTGGTTGCTGGCACATGGCAGATTGTCATGTTTCCATCTTGAATGCATTCTCTGACGAAGGAAGGTCTTATTCTGACGTGTTTTGTCTTCTGGTGAAATTCTGTAGGATTTTCCGCCAATTTTTCATTGTCAACACCTAATGTTGCAAGGCAGTTAGCACCAGTAAGATCTTTAAATAGCTTCTGTAACCATATAATCTCTCTGGCGGTTTGACTCGCTGCTACTATTTCTGCCTCTGTCGCGGATGCTATACCAAGAAATAACACCTCCAGCTTGATACAGCGAATGCCTGATGTAGATCGCGCAGTTTCCATATCAACACTATCATTCATTCAATGAATGTCATTCGTATTATTCTGTTTTTAGACATCATAGTTTTATCGTTTCTCTTATAAACTGTATTTCTACATCCTACACCTAACTTTAACATAAAATACGACTTGTAGAGGAGTACCAATGATAATAGGGTCCCCATTATTTGTTTCTTGTAAATAAATCTATTTACAAGAAACAAATGATGCACCACAACAAACGCGTCTGATCTTGTGTCACCAATTTTTTCGCTCCCATTGGTCATTGTCACATGCGAACGGCAGGCGCCATTCGCCGGCCCGCCCAAATTCTTTCTTGTCGCATCTTGTATTACATTCGCATATGCATGAAAATCCGCATTGATTATTGCGGATGCGGATGCGGATGCTGATGTCCAAATCTATACGGAAGCTCCGCATTTGCGATTGCGGATGCGAATATTCGCAACATCCCTGCATCATACAGTCGTCCGACGAAAACGTCTAGACAAGGCAATCGTGCCTGTGAGGGTCGAGACGGTGGAAGCGCGCTCCCGAACTGCTTACGCTACCGTGTTAGTAGTTGGGGAAATAGCATGCACTTTTCTATGAAACAGCAGATTTTTTTTAAAAATAACCGATGAAAAATTTCGTCTCAGGGGGGTTCAGAACCATGTACTGAATTCATGGTACCTGGCTTCGCGTCGATGTCCCTGCCACTCTGTATAATATTATAAAGAGGTAAAATTTGTTTGTTTGTATGTAGTGTTTGTAAAAACTGTGGCAACCTTCCGGCACTATCATCAGACCGTAGACTACACCTTGGGACAAAACTATCGAGCCGAAACACATCAGGGCTATCTTATTTCGGGCAGCCTGCGGAATATCAAGGTATATTTCTTACGCCACAGTGCATCAAAGCCGGCAGTGCGTTCACAAAAAGTTGACTCGAAAACGACTCTGTATCACTTGAACGTAACTCCCGTTTTTTCGATAAAATTTTTTGTATCTTGGGTTCTGTGTTTTACTTTTGAAGTAAAAAACTTTTATTGTTTATTGTGGCCCCGGCCTCCCCTACACCCTTTATTAAAAAATAAACCATTGGTCAAATATTGTTGCTAAAAAATTGTTATTGTACAGTCAGCTGCAGAGAAATCTCACCCCCTAGCACTATATAAATGTATTGCTAGGGGGTGAGTTTTCTCTGCAGCTGACTGTACCTGTAAGCAAAATAATGTTATTTATTACTCATTGAGGGTTATATTGCAGGTCAATGAAAAACGCGTATTTAAATGTACAATAAATATTTATTTTCTAAATAATAGTAACACTCCATGATGAATATAATTTTATCTAAACAATTATTAGTACACTAAGGGCTGATTTCACCAACGAAACTAAGCGCGATCAGCATTTCTAAAACGCGTTCAAGAGCTGTCAGTGTCAAAATTGTTATGGAGTATTGTACACCGACAGCTCTTGAACGCGTTTAGATGTGCTGAACGCTGAACTCGTTCATTGGTGAAATCCGCACTAACTTAAGTCCCATTGTTATTTTTGGCCAACGAACATTTTGCACAGTAGGTATAGCTGTTTCTAATGGCAGATTCACAAATAATAAGTTAACATTATGTTCATCTTTTTCTTGATTAAAGCTATGCCTGGTCCCTGTGGGTACAGAAGTTTGTGCGTGCTTACCTAATCCTACATATTATTATAATCTCAGTTCAGACTTAATTTTTGGCATTTGGCAAGTATATCACTATCTTAAAATAAATAAAAATATTTGGTTTTTAATGTTGATACGCTGGAGAGAATTCAAGCCATGAGCTAACTAAGATTGAATGATGCCGAAGGTTTTTTTTTTTTTATTTAGCACCTTATTTGGAGTATCTGCATCTGCAGCATATTGGAATGCCACCCTTAGGCCTTGCGTGCTGAAGCTTGTCACCTTCATCCGATAAAACAAGGAAGTCGGCATCCATATACTTGTTGACACACTCGATACTGTACTTTTGCAGTGTTCGGGATCCCTTCAAGAAATGTGGCGTATCCTCAGTTATTCGTCCCTGACGTCTGCAATTAAAATATGAATATTATTGAAAATTAAAGTTTTGAACACACTGCTTAAGTCACTTTTGTAGAATAATATTTATATCCAGTGAAAAAAGGCCCTGCTAGTATGTACTCGTATCTATTTGAGATTTTGTTAGCGGAAAGGACAGGCCTCCAATATCTTGTCCAAAATTCTGAATGCCCCAATCGTGGTTATGCTAATACTATGTCGCGAACTCAAACTCAAAACTCAAACTTAAAGCATTTATTTCAATTAAACTATTTACAGGCACTTTTGAATTGTCAAAGAGTCGGTCAGTTAGTCAGAAAGTTGAAGCTAGTCGCCCATTCCAAAAAGTAGATCTCTGGAGAAGAACGGGCAAGAAACTCCCAGGACACTCTTTTAAATAAAGATATTACAAAATCCTGGGTACATTATTCTTGTTGCTTCTATATGTGAGAACAATGTGAAAAAAAAAATAGAAACAATTCAAAGTATAAGATTTAAAATAAGCCTTATTGAACAAGGAAAACATTGCATTTTTGCATTCCTACCCACTATAGGGTGTAAGGTATGACTGGTTTCAGACTCGAAGAATGCCAATGTTTATCATGAGTAGGTACATGATTGTTCGCCCTTAAAAACATT